>CM067847.1:768230447-773230447 GCA_034509565.1 Triticum monococcum
TCAACCTTCATTTTAAGGATGAGATAGATAAACTCCCACCCGAACTCCAAGAAAATGAAAATCAAGAGGACGACGGGGAGGGATAATGAAACAAACTACTAGCAACCTGCAGAAATAACGCTCATGTCTTGTTCTAGTTAGATGGTCATTTTACACAATGAATTTACAAGCTAATGAAAATGGGAATCGAAATTATGATTCTAGGAGGACTATAATGAGGAGGACGACAGATCACGATCTACTAAAAGGAGACATTGTTGGTGGTTCGAATCCACCTCGTGAGAAAGACTGAGCTGAGCTATTTCTTACTTTTCTAGCTTGAATGAGACAAAGCCGAGGGTTCGGTCATACAAAGGAGCAATTCTCTTGTGCAAAGGCTAGTTTCGAGTGAATTAACGCACCCCCATTTAATAAGTGCTTTGCAAGCGATATGAAGTAAGATTCCTCTTCCCCCTACGCACGAGTGAAAAGCTAGGCTAGTTTTGAAAGAAATGAAACAGAGAAATGTTGGGCGCCAAAGCCCACAGCAAATAGGAATGCAGATGGAAATAAAGTATCTTTGGGAAAACGGGATCCACATTCTAGGAACGGTCATGCAAATGAGAAAAAGGCATAGGTTTCTTACTCCACTGAGCACACTACATTAGGGAAAAGCAGTTTAGCATCAATAAATAATTAGGATAGGATGGACCTTTTCACAAAGAAAGTAGAAGCAAAAACAGTATCAATTTCTACTCCGCATTCGCATGAACCTTTGGTGGTATCCTTCAAATCTTCTTCCTAGCTCTGACCGGGTTGCGTAAAGACCCCTAGAGACACCTCCTCATGCAGGCAGCTAGTGTTTCTTCTTCTTTTTAAACAATAGAGATTATCACGCCCAAGCCATAAAAAATAGAGAGTTGAAATGCCAGTTTTGAAAGAATTGGCACTAAGTAAGAGGTGATCTGCTTTTGGCCTTGTATCGGGCAGCGGGACGTTATGAAGGGCAGCTAAAACATGACTCTTGCGATGCTGAATCATCGATTGATAGAGGTGCTGAGAGGGTTGTGACTGCAGTAGCCTCACTTCACTTTTTTCCACCATCACTAGTACGTGGGGTCCCGAAAACCAAACAAAGAATAAAATGCACGCACGAGTTGGTGGATTGGGTTAAGCATCTAACTAACTAGATTCCTTACTCCCAGCGATGACCTATAATAGAATATGAAAAGCAATGTTTCCCTTAATCTCCTCCCATCTGGATAGATAAATCAAGATCATGCGTAGCTCGTATAAAAAACTAGAAATGAATTATTGCCCTCTGGCGAAAGGAAAAGATTGTTGGTACGAAAGCCGCTATTACACCACTTGAGGGCTGAACCAACCTCATGCTCCATCAGATACAAGAAACAGCCCAACTCTGAGCTTATCGATCTGAAATGCACTTTTCAACCAATGCCTTAGCGAGAGAATGGAGGAGTAGACGCCTCTTCTTATAGATGGACTATGTTTTCTCTTTTTATATGATTATTCGAGTTAGGTGGTTGAGATGCTTCTACAGGGTGGTTCTTGATAGGGCAGCTTCTAATACAATCAGTTAAAGACGTAGTGTATCTACTTTAAATCGAATGAAAAGGAATGCACTCCCTTTCTTTGGTCGGGGTTCGCCATTCGATGCCTCAACCAAAGCGAATTTTGGAGTATGTACCTCGATTTCCAACGGGAAATTCATATCTAATAGAGGACTAGATCGATGCTTTAATGCGAGGGCAGGGTATCTACTCGCTTTCTTGCCTTATCACGAGCTATTGAGAACGGATCTAAGGACATCCCTACCTACAATCCTTCCTTGGTGCCCCATTCCTATCTTCTTTTCCAGCCATCAAACTTGTTCAATTCGTTTTCTTGAGATCTGTGGAATAGTGATATCATACTTGAATCCACATTCCCAGTATTTGAGGAAGAAGTAGAATCTTAGTCCTTTCGAATTTCTAAGTTGGGAATTTGATATCGACTAGATCAAGAAACTCGATTTCACTATGATATGACCACTGAACCCTTTGATGCAACATTTCTTGTTTCCAGAAGATCTCAGATGGTTTCTGAAGCTTCCATGATCTTGTAAAAGAAAGAAACCCTTTCTATAAGTCATGAAGACGTGGACCAAAAGACTAAGAAACTGCACAATCTATTGATTGACTGAAAAACTCAAGCTGAGTAACTTGCTTGAATGGTCGCTCCGGCTCTGGGCCGTCTGATCTTCGGGATGCAGAATAGGGGATCGCTTGCCAACCGTTAGTTAGGACCAGTGAAAACCCACGCTTGGTGAAGGCGAAGTTCAGTTTGGAGATCTAACAATTCCTTATGTCGTGTATCCTCGATTGATGCAGCCTCAGATGCTTCAATTGTAGATTTGAGTATTGAGCGAAAGGTTACACCACCTATAGGTTCTGTATTACAGGCCAATCCTACTCCACTAGTACCAATAGGCGGCATAGGGGAAAAAGCACAACACCTAGGAATAGGAATCAACAACACAAAAACTTTCTGAGAAATTACCCAGCAAGAAAACGTATGCGCGTGGGCGCAACGGATTTCGCTCCCGTGCGCTCATCCCTTGCTTGTTCTTTCGGACTAGCACTCTTTCCCTCTCTTTGAAGTAGATTTCTCAGCTCCACGAGTCAAACGAAATAAGGCGAAAGGCCCACTACTTCTTCATTCATGGCTTATTGATTTGATTGATCCCCCTTTCGTATTCATTCGACCTGAGGTGAGGTTGGAACAAGAGTTTTCATAAAAAGAATGGTTCTTTTATGCAATTATGAACGGGCAGGCCTCTTGTGGATTCCTCCAACTCTATGAATGAAGGGGGGGAGTATGAGGAAGGCCGATTTTCTTTCTATATGAAGATGAAAAAAGGATCCGGGTCAAACATTTCTTACTTTTGTTGAGTATGACTGAATGAGGAAGAGCTCCTTATGTGGTATCACTTTACCACCATCTGAAATGCGCGAAACTCCGATTGGTGGAAGCCAGTCCATGAAGATTCTCCCTTCTCTTACGTGAAATTCCCCTCTTTCGGTAAGCATCCAGTATCTCAGCAAATGAACATTTCTCTAAGCTTATCCTGTAGCTTATACGTCGTTTGAAAGCTGCTCCAAGGATCCAACGAATAGCTAAGGTTTGTTGACGATCCCTGGCTACAATCCCAGGAACATCATAAATAGTACCTGCGACTCCTACTTTGACCACTTCGCATATTGGCTTTATATTATCTACGGCGTCAACCATAAGTTTTATTACATCGCGTTCAGTTCGAGCTAGGCGGTGAAAAGTTTTATAAACAATAGCACGAACTCTCGTTCTTTTACCATCGATCATGCGAAAGTTTACCAATTTCTTGATCAATTCTTTTTGCTCACCATCAAAGTCCCCCATATAGCTGAGAATTTCCGAGCAATTGGAAGCCGCTTTCGATGACGAGGCCGATAAATTGATATTACGCGATCGTTACTGTCCATCTTTTTCAGCTCTGCTCCCGAAAAGAGAAAGGAAAGGAGACTGATCTTGACGTCGGCGTTGGTTTTTCCAACGAAACGAATATTTTTAGAACGGAACTTCACACTCAACAATTAGAAACCTAACTAGATCAACAGCGCCATTCTCGAATGTTTGACATATCTTCCAAAACCAATCTTAAGGATAGGATCATTTAAATGATCGAGATCACGAATCACACCTTTCTGCTAAGCTCCGGCTAAAGCGATTGTAGCAGCACCGGCACCTATTGATTTAGCTCCTTCTAACATGTCGAGTCGCGACATGACATTGTTTCACGAACTTCCATGACAAAATGCTAGTTGCCTCGTAACGCATACACTGGAGCGTTTGTCCCATCGACGAAGGCCGCTATACGCGTTTTCTGAAGAGCAACATTCTCTTATAACCAAACATCGCAAAGACAGAAAGGAGTATCCTGAACGTAAGGCCAATGGCTAGCATACTTCGCTGAACACTCACGATATTCAGCTAAAGCTGGATGCATATTAGATTAGATTATATTCTATTATATCTTGCCTTGGTAGAGCGAAACTTTGAACCCAACACAAGCAACTCTCCCGGTTTAGCGATATTGATGGGTTCCAGCCTCATTCCACTAGCCCTAAAAGCATTCTAAATATATAAAAGAGGGGGAATGGATTCTACAAGAAAAGGCGGGCAAAGGTAGTTCAGGGGTCAATTCTTGGAGCATAGCTCATTTCTAAGTCCCCAACCCATCTCGTGCTCGTGCTGTACGCGATCGAATCTTGCGGCCGGATAGAGCAATGGAATCATCGAGTCGTATGAAAAGAGGGCTCTTCTTTTTAATCTTAACACAAAGGCTAGCTCCCCTGGGGGTTGTCATATTACAATCATTTGTATTACTTTCCTACCAATCCTGAACTAGCTATGACCCTTATAGCGAGCCTCGCTTTACCGTTTCAGATAGAAACATATGGCGCTCCTAAAGTCGATTGGATACTTTCTTTTTTATTGAATTAAGCTAAGCCGTGGACTTTCTCACGTGAAGAACTCCTTCTTATGAGCTCATGGACTTGATCAATGCTAGTTCAAGTTCACGTCATATTAGGAAATTAGTTCATTAATTCGTTTATTTGCCAACGAAGAAGCCTTGCGCTACTCGGAAAGTACTGACTAGAGGGGGGCGTGTGGATCCACAGTCCTAGCCATTCTCACAACGGGATAATAAAGCGAACAAAGACCATGAGAAGAGATTACAACATCCAGAACGAAGCCTGTCAAGCCAACCTTCCCTCACTGCGAAAATGCAACATCCGGCGTACTCATTGGCTTTGACCTCAGATTCATTACTTGCTAGAGAAGTAGTTTACATAACTGTCACAGCTCCAATGCGATAATATTGTTAATCAGCAAAGTAGCTAGCCTAAATAAGGAGTTTACAATCGCTTGACTATAAAGTAAAGAGCGGCTAATGGGAGATTGCTTGAGTAGGCTCAGTAAGGGATTACCCGCGGGCAGGGTGAAAGAGCTTTCATTAATAGTATGAACTGGTGGATCAGCAAGATAGCTAGAGCTCCTTAAAGGAAAGCAAAATCCAATTCTATATTATATCAAACTATAAAGCAAAGATGAGGAAGCTGCGCCTTTACTCGCTCGAATTAGAGGAAAAAGGGGATATGCAGCAGTAACAGCTTTTCTTTCAATAGTAAGCAGGAAATGCGAATAAGAGAAGGGTAGAAGAAGCGATCCGCGCATTTCCTTATTTCACAATGGATTTGACTCGTTAGAGAAATCATTTCTTAGGTATGCTACATTCTTTGAAGAAAGAGTAGGTTCTGCTATTTAAGACTTAGAGGAAGTGATTTTCGGGAACTAGCAGACCAAGCCAATCAACAAGGAAAGCCTGTCAAGCAAGGAAGCCACCAAGCAAACCTTTAATAAGCATCTCTAGCGCAGTCACTTCTCTATAGAAAGAAAAAACCTGCAGTCAAGACTAGTCACATTAGTGAAACAAGTGATTCGCTGACATTCAATTCAAATAGAAAGAGTAGTCACAGCTGCGACAAGTTGCTCTAAGAGGAAGGATTTGACTTACTTTCAATTCCTAATACAGCAAGAGCGGATTTTGAAATTCCAGAACTGTTTTTCTATATTTAAAACAGTTCTGGAATTTCAATTTACCTAGATAGGAGCAATCAAGGGAGTGAGACATGCACTAACAAGCCTTGTGCGTAAAGGGAGCCCACCTCTAAGGGTGGCCCCTTTACAACAGAGGAAGGCCCTACTTATCTTACCCCCTACGAGTCCGGTCTCCGGGGGCGCTAATTCCAGGTACCGATTCCAAAGGAAAGGTACCGATCAGAACAGAACAGAAGCAAGGTACCGATTCATTCCTGAGGTACCGATCTGGCTTTGCTATTTCCAATGATGTGATGCTTTGCTATTCAGGGGAATTCCTCCTAGCGTCGGAAACTCTTTTTATTTAGGATCGGTCTTCCTCGTTCGTTCCCTCAAGTCTTCGGTCACTCCTCGGCGACCTTGTTTTGTTAACAAAAGTATTGCACTGCTAGATTATTCCAATCAAACTATATCGACAAACCTATATGAACTCACTCACTGATGAGTGAGAAAAGGAAAAGCCAATTTCACTTCAAAGTGTTGGAACTGCTTTATTTCCTAAAATTATGGAAGCCCCAAAAAAAGCAAAACGAAAGGAGAGACTTGTTTTACGAGCCAGAACGAGGGGGGCCTCTTCGAGACCCTACCTATCGAGGACTTGTTTTTACCCCTTAAATATTTGGTACCACAAGGCCTGTTTTATTAAAGGAATCTGCCTTCAAACGCGTTCTACAAAATAGGAAGTAGCTATTGCAAGTGCCTTGCACTTTAACCGATAAAAACCTAATAAACTTTTCCTATCTTTTTCCCTTAACGCAGAGCAGTCAGGTAAAGAACTGGAAACCATACTTTTTTAGAAACTGGAAAAAGGCATATTATGACCGTTGAACCATTTGATAGCGAAGAGTTGTTACAGAAGTCTCTCGGTTTTCTTGAAACTTGGTTACAATGATTTGGTTCTGCGGAACCAAAAAACAGGGACCAAGGATAAGAGAAATACCAATGGAATCAGATTAGGGCGCCGTGGACTGGCCTACTGGTAGTTGAAAGGCGTGAAAATTCACTTCCGACTAAGTGTGTCACAGGAAAGGACCTCTTCCAAAATTCATGGACCTAAAATGGAACATGAAATGGAACAGGCGCCTATGGCCCGGAAGACTGGTATCTGACTGTGTAGCATAGTTCGCCGATTCCCGGGGCCGGCACGGCACAACCGGATCCCCATCCTTAGCCAAAGTCCGTACTTTACCCCGTTCCTGATCCCCAATGCCAGGGTTGAATAGTAGCCAGCCATGAGATCTATACTTTATCCATTGGTCAAGTAGTATAATTGTTTACCAGGTCTTTCTTCTTGGATAGATATGGCCCTACCTTCCTCTTGAGGAATCCGTTCATGATGCCCTGGCTACACTGACTGGACTATGTTGTGCGCTTTCGAGAAGATTCACACTACCGGCGAAAGGAAGCGGATAAGCTTATCACGAACGGCGCATCCTAGGACAGATAAATATGTATCATCCCTTTTGGAGATGACTACACTACCGGGGAAAGAATCCATAAAATACTAGTGTGTTCAATTGGAAGATCATAAGTAGGACGGATAATATCCAAAGACACCAGTCCATCCAATTCCCTAAACTTCAATCAAATCAAGAAGAAACTAAAGAAACCGCAGAAGAAAAGCAATGGTTGTTCGGGGATAGGTCCCGCAATGAAAGTATTAATAAATCTAAAGTAGATTGGCAAGAAAGAGCAGTTGGTCATCTCGGAAAGATAGATAAAGCTAAATCTAGGAAAGCAAGCTAGGAAACCCTAGATAGGAGCAATCCGTCGCCCCACCGTCCAGACAGAGAAACCCCTCACCAAGCAGCGGAGCTCAGCATTTCCACCACACCGACGCCTCCGGTCTCCCCCGCGGTTCCCTTTCCCGAGAAGCAGCTGATCTTGGCCGTTGGATCGACGTATAAATAGCCACGGGCACGCAAGGCCGGACCTCTATTTCTTCACCTGCCTCCCCTCCCACCTGGGCATGGCGACCTTCTCCATGGAGGTGTTCGACAATGAGGTCGTCCCGTCCACGCTCAGCAGCATCGCGCCCATCCTGCGCGTCGCCGCCGAGATCGAGCCCGAGCGCCCCCGAGTCGCTTACCTCTGTACGTGCATTCGTTTTCGCGGGGATACGTATGGTGCATTTCGCATGCTGTTTTGATGCGTTTGGGTTTGGATTTTGTGGCAGAGCGAGCGCTCCTGGTTCATTTTTTTGGCGTCGGATCAATGCCGCGTAGGCTGTGTGTACTTGGAAAAGTTTTGTGTTCCCACGTTCAAAAATGTTTGTTCTTATATTTTTTTTGGGGCACATGCGCGCCTCGATTCGTGGTTTTCGAGGATGTTTTGCTTTTGATTCATAATCATACGAGTCTATGCAGAAAAACAGTTAGTGTGATTTCCTGGAGAACTTTTCTGGCTTTGCCATTTTTCCTTGCTTTGGAGAGCTAATTTTGGAGTATGTTCATAAGCGTCCGCATTAGATTTTGCTTTCGGTGATCATCCATACGTATTACTTGTTCATTTCGGAGCACCTTTGTGTTTCACACTTGAGGGAGCAGATTAGATGTACTAGATAGTGGTATTTCCGATACTTTCTTCGTTTTGTTGAAATCATGTTGCAATCGGATAGTTATGGTCAATTGGTTTGGCTAGAATAGTTTCACGTATCTCGAATGGGGACTCGGGTAATTGGTTTCTAGTTTCTACTACATCCTACAAAGTAAATGGAAGTTTCTAGCGTTTTGCTCGCTTTATTTTTCTTTTTTTTGGAGAGGCAAATTGGGTTAGCCTTATTTTCTGGACGTCCTTTTGAAATGATTCAATTTTACTAGTTTGGAAAAGAAGCGGGGAAATAGACACGGTGAGAAAGATTGAAAGAAAATAAGATTGAATCTAACCTAAAAGCCAGAGCAAAATAGGGTCTAGGAGCAGGAAGATTGGGGGATTTTTTTATCGGATTTTGCATAACTACCCTCTCGAATCCAAAGATGCCACTACATAATTTTATGTTTTTGCTCTTATGCAACACCACAGGATAATAGCCCCAGTCTCGCGAAGCGCGTGAAGAAGAGCGATGCCCGTGAAATTGAGAGTTTTTATCAGCAGTACTACGAGAACTACGTCCGTGCACTTGACAAAGGGGAACAAGCTGACCGGTAATTCTGAAGCTCCAAACCAGAGCTCTATCTCGTTATAAATCTAATCCTAGCCATGACACACCCTGTCCCATGCCAATGTCGCCTTCAGGGCCCAACTTGGGAAGGCCTACCAGACCGCCGGAGTCCTCTTCGAGGTGCTCCGCGCCGTCAACAAGAATGAGAAGGTTGAAGAAGTCAACCCAGAGGTTTCGAGAGTGCCCAACTTCACCACCCGCTCTTAGATTCCAGAATTCGTGGCCTGAGCTTCATTCATTGATTTATTCGGGTGCATTCCTTTCGCACCCCGGTTATGAAATTCCGTACTCATTAAGTGCTGGCCCCCTTCATCGTCAGATTTAGGTTCACCGCTAGCATAGCATTCTCAAATGCAGATTGCTCCCCGCTTGAGCTACCATACTTTGTTGGATTTACGACAGACCCCCCTATCATAGTTGTCCCTATAGATATAGAGATCGCCCTGGTGTTATTAGTACACCTACCCTTAGCTATCAATATCAAAATCCCTACTTGTCTTTGGGTTCAACAATGCACACTAACGGGATGAAATCTACGCCCAGCGGGGCAGCTGTCCTTGTCCTCGGTTCAGTAACGGCAGTAGTGGAAATACCTGTTTCGGTTCCGGGAATCAGATCGGTTCCTTCCTCTGCTAAGGCTTTGGTTTCATCGTATTGACTACGAAAGGTACGGTGTAGGTTCCCACGATCTTTCCTACGATTTCTACGAATAGATGACTACGACTAATGCAAGAGGGATTCCTGCGACTAACGCTAGAGCAAAGGGAAAGGACAATGAAGCAGCAATAAACAGATTGAAGAGCTATTAGTATAGCAAGTATTAATTCAACAATTAGTTAGTTTGGGAAGACTGCTTTGCCTGGATTGATGGCGAGCCTGGAAGCCTTGCTTCTCCACTGGGGGCTAATTCCATAAACAAGTTGTTCTATCTCAAAAATCATTTTAGGAATGAATGAGAATTTCGTTAGATTTCGTATACAAGGTAATGCATCGTACCTCCGTTAAAGGCTCATTTTCTCCAATCTCTGAATTTCTGCGAAACGAATTGGCATATAGAGAATAGGTTTCTGGCATGACCAAAATGAACTTCACAGATCCGATACAAGAAAGGATCGATTCAAACAGCAATTGTTAAGCGTCTCTGGATATTGTAGCAACCTACACGCATGTCTAACCAATGTAGTTCTGTCGTCAAGTTGCTCTGCTTGTTCGTTCTGATCTTTCCATTTCATGTAAAGCACAGGAACGCGGTGGATCGTACCCCCCTGAAACCTACAGATAGGGAGCTCCCAATAGAAGGGAGTAACCGAAATCAAGCTTGCTCACTGAGCATAAGAACATTGAAAGCAGGCGGACTATCAGCAGCATTGCGATTCTTTATTTGGGCAAAGCCAAGGTATCACTTCGGGAAGAAATGCTATTTCAAACCACAAATGAGTTGGAATGGTCAATTTGGTTTTTCAGCTACTAGTACACTCGCTATGAAATCCTAGATCTTCTTGTGAGCTGTCTCCACACCATTGAGAAATATTTGGATCAATGATAGCAGAGGCAGGCAAGAAAAGCTGCTCAAAGGGGACGGCACGATGATCGAGTTCGTGCTCGGGGAGTGCCATGTCTAGCTAGTTCGTGCAGACACCCGCCCTTTCCAATCAATGTAGAATGGTTACTAGAGCTAGCGCCTGTCCCACTTTAGAACACTAAGAACGTAATAAGCCTAGCCGGGACAAATGCACTCAGTGTTAGTCCGATCACCTTGGCTAAAATCATCTTCCCTTTATTAATGACCAAGGGTATCCATATCATGATATGTAGATACAAGAGGGCAGAGGCATTGATGCGGGTAGGATGCGTGTCTGCTTTCCTGTTGTTTGAAGGAGTAGATACATTCATTTCCTTTTGCCAGAGTGAGAGTGAGAGTTGTGTGGGATGTTGACAATCACTATCTCGTCTAGTGACGAGTGCTAACCTTACATGAATCATGCCAAGCACAGAAGAAAAAGAGGGGCTGGTCTTAACTGAAAGTTGTCCTTGTCCGGCTGAGGAAAGAAAGGGATGACGAGACGGGGACCTAAAGGTTCCCGGTGAGGAGGCCCGATGCAATGTTCGAAACTGTTGTTCCAGTTGTTCCTGTATGAGGAAGAAGACTCCTTATGAAAGCTGGTTCAAACCTTTGTTCCTTGTTCCTCGGCCTTAGTTAGCATTTTTTCGAATAGTGAAATACACCTTTGTCCTGCGTTGCATGGTGAGAGTGTGAATGGAGACGGGGTGCCACTTTTAAATAGGGGCAATCCCGAATAAGAATTGAAGGAAAAACAGGCAAGCACTCAAGCGTGAGCTGAAATACCGGGTCCTCACATAGGAAAATTAGTATGACAGGCCGATAGATCCAGGGTCCCCAGGTCCAAATTCTTTCCAATCAAGTACGAGTTCAAAACAGAGTTTTCCGGGGCTATCGATTCGTAGTTTTCGAATCTATCGAGTTTCTCCGGATCAGGAGGCTTTACATACAAAGCCGACAACACGGTAACATTACGCTTCTCTTTCTTATTCTTATTCTTATTTATATAATTTGTGCTACTTTCACATGAAGTGAAAGGGACGCTGTTCAGAAGAGCCTTCCTACATTTGCGCCCTGCTAAAAGCTATCGCACCACATGGTGCAGAGACACTCGACAAAAGACGAGCAACAGCCCTTGGCAGCCCCCATGGCTGCTGCCTCTGCGCCATCTTGCACTCGATCCTCCGGCCTTCTGCCTGGATCCAAGGATGACGGAACCTGGGGCGGGTTCAAAATGGCAGGGACTTCAACTGGTGGAGCAGGCAGAGCGGGGGGCGCATCCGCGGGTTGAGCCTGATCCCCCGCTGGATCTGGCAGAACTGGCGCTGCGTCTGCGGGTTGAGCCTGACCCCCTGCAGGATTTGGTAAAACTTTCTCTCCGTCATCTAATAAAACAGTTTCAAAACGAAATCCATGGGTAAACAAAAATCAAAGAAAAAGAAAATGCAATTCGTTGGGGGAACGGGTTACACGATGAATCATCCCCCTATTAAGAAACCAAAGTAATAATAATGATACGAAAATCAAAAGGAGAAGGAAAGGCAATTCTAGGCCGATGGGAAAATGAAAAAAGAATTTCCCGAAAAAAAGGATGGGACCTGGAAATGGAAAACAAACCTACTATAATATGAATCCTCTTCTCGGGGATCATAATGTCAAGTTGCTTTCTTACTCGAAAGTACTAAATAGATAGGCGCTTGGGCCGGGTACAATTGAACGAAAAGAAGCAAACTACCGTTGTTTTAGGAGGTATGGGAGGGCGGAGACCGATCGATAGAAGTGTCTTTTCTTGGCTATCCGGATTTATTGGATCATTCCTTCCTGTGACGCCTTTTCCCCCATCCATCTCCTACGCTACGCATGGAGTTAGCACAGTCTATGACTCGGTCCTGGGACTCCTTCTTTCTATGTATAGACATAAGGAGGTTCTGCTTTC
Source organism: Triticum monococcum (assembly GCA_034509565.1). Taxonomy (NCBI): domain Eukaryota; kingdom Viridiplantae; phylum Streptophyta; class Magnoliopsida; order Poales; family Poaceae; genus Triticum; species Triticum monococcum. The sequence goes on from CM067847.1 coordinate 768,242,784, forward strand.
TATTTATAGCTACTGGATCGTAGTATTTCCTAAGAAAAAAGGATACGCGAAATGTAGTTCCAATACCTCTGATGTGGTCCACCCTAAGAGCAAGCCAAAATTCTAGGTGAATGAAAGGGCAACTGCAGTTCAGCCTTTGATTGACTTCAACACAACTTACCCTTTAGGGTAATAGGATGCCACTACTTGACCTTTAATCATTCAAGTTGGATAAAAAGATAGTAATAGGGATTTTCTTCTTGATCCAATCGGAACTCTTGAATTGAGGGGTGGCCAAAACACCTTGTACCTTTCCCAATACTTGACCTTCGATGCAATTGTTTACCTTTCTAGTTTTGACGATGGAATGAATCTACTTTTGACTTGTCCTCCATATGCAATAGTTTGATTGTCAGGTTTCAAGAATGCTGGAAGAGAAGGGAAACCTCAGAGGCAGAAGGTAGAAAAACGATTTCATCATCTTATGGAAGGCATTTCCGTTTTGGTAGACCATTGGGGCAGAAGGAACACTCACCGTAGGCAATTCGTAACTCTATAGATGCAAACCTTTGAGGTAGGCATTGACCATTTGGTACTGTCACTAGTTCGGCATACTATAGAAACCCTTTGGTATAGGTAGACGTGAAGCTACATCAAAAATTGTCATTCTATAGATAGCTTAAGTTTGATACCTTCACAAATCCCCATCGTTGACCGAGATGGAGGTAATCTAACCATTGGAATATTTCCTTTCTGAAACCTGCTATCTTTCCACTTCTATCGGCTCACAACTTTTGGATCAATTCTGCGATAAGGCTGGATGGCCAAGGCGCCCTTTCGAGACTAGGACTCTCAGGTGGGTAAGATTCGGAAAACAGAAAAGCTAACCTGAATTCCTGCTTATCCCTAGGCTGCTGCTCTGTACTGCCTTCCCTCAAGTCGGTATCTTCTTCCATCATGAAAGTCGGTAAGCAATCTAGTCGGCAACAGGGAAATCAGGAACTCAAACTAATAGCTTCCTTGGTCTCTGAACAGAGCACTACACTAGATGAGGGAATCGATGGATGTGCACCTTTTAGGGGAAGAATGCCACAACCCTTCCTTCTGATACTTTGGGCCTTACAAGATTCTAGCACGTGTTGGTGCTGTTCCATATTAACACCGGGAGCTACCTTCAACTTCTCAAGTGCACCCTGTATTTTTCACGTCTCTAAGCTTCGACGTGTTGTTCCCCCGCCCACTGTCTCAGGTATCCTCTCGTTTACCATCTGAGACTGACAATCCCTCTGTCCCTATGCAAGTTTTGGTGAGTCGTTGGTATAAGTAATAAAGGGAGATCAAGTCCTGGAACAAGGCTTGATTCGCTGGTCCGAGTCGATGGCACTGGACAATACTTGGGAGGACCTCATCGACCTGAAGACTCGTTTTCCTTATGCACCGGCTTGGGGTCAAGCGCTTTCTCAAGGAAGGGGGAATGTTAGCGCTTCTACTTCGAATACTCGTGCCCCGATTACAACACAAGACGACGTCGGCCCACGAGCCAGACCCAGGAAGAATACGAAGTCCAATTTCCTCAACCGCGCACACGGATAAGACGCGAGACAGTTTCTGAGGGATAGAAGTCTTGATCGGGCCAAGCCGGCATAACAGTTAGTAGTTCGCATTACTTTCTCTTCCGAAGCGCGCACATTCGAGTTCAGTATGGATGCACTGAGCGCTTAAGACCACTCGCTGGATGATATGGTCAATCATACTCCAGAGTGGGGACAGCATAACAATAACATTCTCTCTTTAGATTCGAGATGTATTGATCGAGACGTGCCTCACTCTAGTGAGGATTTGAGCTCCCCGATAGACGTAGGGCCCGCTCGGTACGCTGTCATTGTTTAGGGGGGTTCTTAATTATAGCATGAAAGTCCGAGTTGGAGGAATGATATTGGGCTTGAGAAGTGAGCAAGGAACCTGACATAACATTCCTATGGTTCCTCTGTCCCGGTCTTGCACCACTCTCATATCCATCAATCAATTTCATAGATAGTTACTATGGTTGTTTCTTCCTCCATTCACTAAAGCAAATGGAGCCTTTCCCTCCTCGAGTCAGCAAGCTAACTCGAGCGTTTTACCCTCGTGTCACTAGCGCAACACGAGCCATTCAAAAAAAAGTCTTGGAACTGAAGAGAAATCCATCTCTATACAAACTCTTTATGTTCTTGATATTGATTGAGTTGCGAGAATGAAGAAGCGTAGCACACCTTTTCTCTCAATTCAAGTTTCCATTCAATAAGTGCATCAAGTATTTCGTATAGAAAGAAAAGGAACCACTTCTCTTCTCTTAAGTATATGAAAAATAGCTTTTTGGTCCCTTTCGTCCAGAGGTTAGGACATCGTCTTTTCATGTCGAAGACACGGGTTCGATTCCCGTAAGGGATAGGTACTTATTCCCGGCCGGCGGTATCAAGAACCCGGATAGTCAGTAGGAAACTCCAATCTGCAAGCGGAACAACGAGTTTAGAAGGCACGTTCTTGAAAGAGCAGGCTGACTATGAAACTCATATAAGGCTCACGATCGGGTGCATTGTTGACTCGGGGGCGGTTCCATAGGCGGCTACTCTAAGACGGATCAAGTTGGGCTATATATTATGGCAAGTTGACCCTACTTTCCAATTTCGTAGATAGAACAGTTCTAGTAGAAGGTTAACCCGGCCTTCCTAAGAGTACTAGGTTAAAGGGGAGACCTCTAAAGCCCAGAAAGAACTATCCTATCCCTTTAGGAATCCAAAAGCGCCGTATCTGTGGATCACTGACGGCTATACCCAATGAGCAAAGTAGAAAGAGCCTAGGAAAATGCATCTTCTCCCTATTCAGTCAGCAGTTGTCCATCGACTAGTCTTACTTACCGCACCGCCCGGCGAAAAGGGATTTCTCAGTGATAGACCCACGAGAGCGTGTGTGCCAGTGACAAAAGAAGTGCGAGACGATCTGGGAAGTGAGGGATGCCCTTCCTGGGTATCACGAGCGGCGAGGCAGGTACGGCTGGAGGAAAAGCAAGGCAACAGGGTGCTAGGTTTAAGCAAGTATTGTCTGTCCGATCATTGGAATCGGCTTAGCCGAAAAAGGCGGATCTGGTTTCACTAGTAGGAAGAACACCCTTCTAAGGTGAAGGTATTCCATTTCTAAGAAGGAAGTTCTATATATTCGAACTAGAGAGAAGCTCTAAAATGGAAATCGAAAAGGAACCCCTTGTCCGTCCAGGTACTCACCCCGCCGGAACTCGCAATCAAACATAGGGTTGGCAAACTAGGAAGGCACAGAAAAGAAGGCAGTTGCGAAGGCGAGCAAGGTATTTTTGAATTTCCTCAAATTGATTCATCAATGAAGTAGTTGAATTGAAGTAAATGTGCCTACGAAAGAAGAGTTTTCGATATGGATATGCGAACAGGAAGAAAGCAAGCATATATTACTATTGCATTAGCAACGAACACCGTCAAACAAAGATAGCTGTTGAGGAGGAAGACCTGGATAGGGAGCCGGTTACGAATAAACCTGGGACTAGGAAACCCCGAACTACGAATGGAAACACTTTTTCAAGCAGGGGTAAACGGATCTGGTTAGGAAGCCGGAGATGGAAGAGAGGGTGCCGTGTCGGATCTTCAATCGGGGCAAACAACGGATGCTCGGGATAAAGCTGGACTTCGATTGGTTTTTGATGGATATGAGCTTTCCCTGAATAAGGATCCAAATATGCTTCCTAAAACAGCATGCGCAATGGTGGGCCGAGTACATAGCATAGCGTATATCAAGTATCCAACGCCTTCCGAATAAGGAATGGAAGCCGACTTAATAAAACTACATCTTGCTGATGTAGGTGTAGACAGGTATTCTAAAAGGAGTGACAATATTGGGTGTAAGGATTCTTCTATGCAAACATTGACCACTCGTATGGTAGCCTCACAACCATCTACAAGGGAGACTTCCACCTCAACCTGAAGTTCACCCACGTGGAGCCTTTACTAGTCGGAGTGGTAAGACTACAACTGATCCTCTTCCCCAATGCCAGCGTTGTATGTACCACCTGCCTTCTACCCTAGCCGGCCCAATACCTTCTCCGCAGGGACCTCAACAGTCCACTACTTCTGCTGCACAGCCTAGTTCTTCTACACCAGCAGCTATTGCTCCTAATGATCCATCATCAATCTGCTTCACCTGTCAACCTGAAGCTGCCATTTCCAGAACGGTTTGTGAAGTCAACTGAAGACAAGCAGATTGCAAAGTTTCTGGATATGATGACAGATATGCAGATTACCACCCCCATCCTTGATGGTGTCTTACAGGTGCCGATGTATACACAGTTCTTTAAGGACCAGCTCGCAAAGAAGCGAAACATTAACGAGCCAGAACTGGTTACTCTTACTAAGGAATGTAGTGCACTCGTTCAAATAAGCTACCTCTCAACTTAGATGAGCCTGCCAGTTTCAGTATTCCATGCTTGATAGGAAGTCAAACTTTCCATGCTTTATGTGGTCTTGGGTCTACTGTGATTCCCTTCACTGTCTACGAGCCACTACCATTGGGTGATGTACGGCCGACTAGCATCACTCTCCACCTTGCTGATCAGGATCCGGCAGACATTTTGGGTGATATCCCTGCGATAGTTGGTAACTTCGCATTTCCAGTTGATTTTGTTGTCTTGGAGATGCAGGATAAGAGCTTTCCTATTATTTTTTTTGGGGAGACCTTTTCTAGCTACTGCAGGGGCTGTCATCGATGTGAAAGATGCTAAGCTCACGCTTCAATTTGGTGAGGAGAAAGTCTCATTTGACATTAGGTATATCTTCCAACTCACCTTCCTCACTGTCCAGACCATAGTAAGCAATATGAAACGAGTCACTTAAGCCCTAGTAAAAGGCTACTCTTTGAATCCCCTCTTTAAGGCATATAAAATTAGTACTCTTCCTGAGCTAGCTTAAGCATATCTCGAGCGAGTGAGTTTCCCTCCATCAAGTTCTAAGCGATCAAATAAGGTCCTTGCTCTCGAGCCAATGCCAATACCAATAGATAGGGTCTAAACGAAGGATTAAAAGGAGGTTACCGGTTAAGGGCAAATGCAATCTCTGAGCCAGTTGGAGAAAAAAGGTAATCAAAGAAAGTTTCAGTTGGACTTTCCCTGCCAACCCTACCCAAATTTCATACCCTGCGGTTTTCGTTCCTCTATTGATATTTCGTTCCTCGAATCGAGACTTTCTTTGTCGAGGATCTCTGGTTTAGGGTACTCCATCGAGTTTCAGTTTCTTCTTCTAATGGCTGTGTCCGTCTAAGGTGGCTATTTGAGCGATTTAAGTATCGCAGTTGTCTTGAGCTCTGGATTGATGGACGGAAACCCGGGGCTGGGTTCGATTTCAACTCGGAGATAGCCGGGTCTATAGTAAGAGCCGCTTTGTGAACAGCATCGGATGACCTTCGTTAGAGGCTTAAATTCAGGAAAGTTTAGTCACTTGACTCACCCATCGAGCTGCATATTTTCTCTTCTTCCCCTTGGTATCATGCGCTAGCTCTGGCACTAGCAACATGCATAACAATGATGTTTTTTTAGGAGGATGAATCCTCAAATCTACTATGAGCGGAGGCAGGGGAAGCACTCGTGATGCTAGCAATGGAGAGCCCTAGCAACTGCTCAACTATGCTGGACGAAAAATATTACGAGCGATCTCGCCAGCAAACTTCAGTGTGGTCGGCACATATGCCCAGCTGCAAGTCTACTTCAGAGTCTGTGCAAAAACTCTAGGGAATTAGTGTTGAGACATCATCGCTTGTGGTCTACCTTGAGAGCGGTGAAATCAGCTTGATTGGTAAAGTTAGTTATTACCATGATAAAACATTCTTTGAGACCAGAGCTTCCAATGCAAACAAACGTTTACCCAACACACCAGCTCTGACATTGAGCAGCGCCATAAACCATTACTAAAATTGTCCCCGTGATTGTCTACAAAGAAAACATAAAACAGCGTCACTTGCGGAAGAGATGCGCGGAGAGGTCGCTCTTACTTATCACCTGCGGGCATGATCTGCGAAATAGCCAGCCTCGATGCACCTCAGGTTTGTTCGGCGCGTCCGGCCAGGCGTCGCCTCGGTGCACCTCAGGTTTTGGGGCTTTTCAATGCCGCCAATTTTTTTGTCATTTTTATTATTTTTAGTTTATGTTTTATTTACTTTTTGTTTAGGTTACTTTTAATTTGTATTTTATTTAGGTTTTTTAATTTATGTTTAATTTAGGTTATTGTTTAGGATACGTTTTAACTTATGCCTTTTTTAGCTTATACTTAGGTTATTTATTCATGTAGGTTATATTTACCAATAAAACCACTACTATTTATGACAGACATGTTTTTATATATACTGATCCAAGTACTATACATGTTTAAATAGTTCAAGGTTGAGAAGAACATCATCACTGATCCTGGTACATAATACTTGAAGGTTAAATAATAATTACTAATTGTCACTCGATCTAGCTAATTGTGTAAACTAACAACATCGTCACTGCAATGACTCCCACAAAAAGAAATGTTGCCATCGATCTAGCTGTGATACGGGCCCAATCATAGCACAAGCCATGATTGCATATCAAAGCTTCTTGGATTTTTCTAATCTGGTCTCATATCTCGTTGTTTTCGACTTGCCTCTCATCTAGCTGATGTCGCAGTGGTCTATGGTAGTACTCCAACAGCTTGCTTAAGTATTTCTTCACAAGATAGGCCCATATCCATGTGCGGAAACAGACTCATTTCTGCAACATATGTATACATAATGATGTGACCAACGTGAGATTTGTACGCATGCCAATTTGCCGACACGGAGAGAGATTTTCTGTCATATACTTTTCTATGGCCAGCGTAGATGAAGAACTCTAGTTCTAGATTCCATGTTGTGTAAGAAGTTTTCTTACCAAGAGAGCATTGGCAGGCGCAAAGCAGCACGGGTGGCCTTGCCAGATTCGGGCTCACTCCACTGTCGATGGTGTATGATTTGCCGGATCAAAACAGACACGCTGCTGTAGCGAGATGATTCGTCAAACATGACCGACTGCTTGTTTTTTTTTAGGGATATGACCGACTGCATGTGCCAGTGCCACGGTGGAGAGCTCATGGCCGAGCCAACATGGGTAGAGGCCCAATATTTTGGTGTTCTCGGTCGAGGTTAGCTCGTGCGGGGGCTTGTGTTGATTCTCCAAGCTTCGGTGGGTCCACTATCGGCCACTCAGCTATGAGAGAAAGAACTAGTGGCGTGTAAAGAAGGCAGACGCCAGCACTAGTGACAGTACTAGTAGCATGCAGAGAAGGCACACATCACCACTAACTTGTGTCTAGCCAGGACATTTGGTCCCACACACATGATGTCTAAAAATGCAGCCGCGCCACCAGTAACCTATTACCGATGGCATACGAAATATGCTCACGACATCACTATTTTGAAAAAATACTAGTGGATGGATTGAAAGTGGTGCGTCACTAATTAAGCTTGTGTGTAAACATTTATGCACTAGTGTTCCTTTCTTCTATTTTTCGTGTGTTTTCTCTACCGATTTTAATAGTTGTTTTTCCTGTTCTTCTTTTTATATTTTCCTTCTCTTTATTTTAATTTTCATTTGTTACATTTTAATACATGATCAGTTATTCAAATTGATGAACATTTTATAAAAAATCACAAAAAAAATTCAAATTCATTAACATTTTCTAGTTCATGAATATTTTTAAGGTTCGCGGACATTTTTAAAGTTTGGGAACCTTTTTTCAAATTTACAAGCAGTTTTTGATATCAATGAATATTTTTAAAATCCTTCTAGAATTAGTGGTTTTTAACATTTAGAAAAACTCCATGAGCGTCTTCTAGTTTGACAAAAAAATTCAAATAATAAAATGATAGCCATTTCTTTTGAGCTAGCAGTGGAGCGAGTCGGAAAAAAGAGGTTAAGCGGGTGAGTGGAGCAAGGAGGAGAGGCACCACATTTTACATAAAAGTACATGTTATGTTCCTCTAATAAAATACGTTATTTGTTTAATCATGTGAAATCGTATGAAAAAGGTGCTCGTACAACAAAACCGCTTGAAAATATGGTAGGCACCAGTAGACCTGGACATACCTCAAGACTTGTAAATCCCAAGCCCGCCCGGCCCGAGGCAAAAAAGTATATTTTGTCTTAAAATTAACTAATGATTTCTTTTGAGTAAACAATATAACATAGTAGCATGATTTATGTCCTATAAAATATACCCAAAAAAATTCCACCCTTCAGACGACAAAGTGAAACCCTAGCCCATGCTTTTGGGCTGGGCCCGTCGGCCCGGACTGTCCCTACCCAGATGTTGTGAGCAACTAGCGGTATTATTATCTAAAAAAATCTAGTGGTATTATTATAGCCATGTTTTTGTTGGAGATGCTCCGGATAACACATGGAGGTTTACTGGTATCTATGGAGAGCCACGATGGGAGAACAAGCACCTTACCTGGCAACGTCTTCGTGACCTTAGAGCGATGACGAATTTGCCATGGCTTGTGATGGGAGACCTGAATGATATTCTCTATTCTTTTGAGGAGGAAGGAGGTAGAGCGAGGCCGGAGAATTACATGAAAGCTTTCCAGGACACTCTGGATGAATGCCAACTTAATGACTGTGGATTCTTAGGGACAAGTTTACGTGGCATCGTGGGAATATACGGGAAAGGCTTGACCGGGCTTTGGCCAACGATGCATGGAACAATTTATTTGCAAATTCAGTGGTGCAGCACTTGAACTATTACAAGTCTGACCATAGGCCGATTCTTATGTCAATTGGGAAGGAGATGGCACAGGAGAGAGATGGTCATAAACTGTTGAGATTTGAGTCTAGGTGGTTAAAAGAAAAAGATTTCGCTGCGATTGTGCAAGGTGCCTGGGAGCATTCTGGACCTACAGCGCAGCCGGTCTCCTTGGCAGCGAGGTTGTCGATTGTACACGACAGCTTGCACAGGTGGGACAGGACAGTTCTGAATCGAACAAAGAATAAATTGTGAGGCACGCAGAAAGAGCTAGAGAAGGTAGCTACTCAAGCACTTACTAGTGAAAACATTGCACGACAAAAAGAATTGTCAGCGGAAGTGGAGAAGCTACTAGAGATTGAAGAGATCCACTGGGCCTTGCGGAGTAGGGTAGACCGGCTCAAGTTTGGTGATCGAAACACATATTATTTTCGTAATGCCGCGTCTGCCCGATGAAAGAGAAATCGAATTACGAGATTGAAGGACGCCCACGGAAACTGGCATGAGGGGTATGCGTATTTAAATCCACTTATATCTGACTATTTTGTTGGATTGTTCTCAACTGAGATTGATGAGCCTGACCCAGCTTTCTTTTGAAAAAGTGGTCCCACGGGTTACAAGCAATATGAATGATGATCTACTTAAGCCATATACAGCAGAGGAGGTGAAAAAGGCCCTGTTTTCTATTGGTGATACTAAAGCACCAGGTATGGATGGTTTGCATGCTATTTTCTTTAAAAATGTTGGCATGTCATTGGAGAGGCACTCACGAATGAAGTCCTTGATGCTTTGCATAATAAGAAAATCCTTGAAGGATGGAATGATACTGCTATAGTGTTAATTTCTAAGGTTGAGAATCCGGAAAATATTTCCCAATATAGGCCTATTAGTCTTTGCAATGTCTTATATAAGGTCATTTCTAAAATGATAGCCCTGAGACTAAAGGTGATATTGGATGAAGTAATATCTCTAGTGCAAAGTGCTTTCGTGCCAGGAAGGCTAATAACCGACAATGTGCTCATAGCGTATGAGAGTTTGCATACCATTAAAAATAAAAAGACTGGAAAATTTGGATATTGTGCGGTTAAGCTCGACATGCACAAAGCATATGACCATGTAGAGTGGATCTTTTTGGAGAGAATGATGAGGAGATTGGGCTTTCATGATGATTTTATATCTCTGGTGATGGCCTGCATTACCTCTGTAAATTATAAAGTAAGGTTCAATGGGTAGGGAACAAATATGTTCACCCCTACTAGGGGCCTCCGTCAAGGTGACTCTATATCCCCTTATCTATTTTTTGCTATGTGCAGAGGGTTTGTCCAGTGCTCTGGCTCATAAGGAGGAGGTTCATGGCATTGAAGGTGTTAGGGTGTGAAGGAATGCACCATCGGCATCACATTTACTTTTTGTTGATGATTCCCTAATACTTATGAAAGCTGATATGACTAATGCAACCTCATTGAGACAAGTACTGGGTGAATACTGTGCAAACTCTGGGCAGCTGGTGAGTGAAGCAAAATGCAGTATCTTTTTTATCCCCAATGTGAATGTTGATGTGAAGGCAGAAATTTGTGCTGAGCTTAATATAATGACTGAAGCTATCTCTGATAAGTACCTTGGATTGCCATCCATGGTGGGATTGGATAGAAGTGATAGCTTTGTGTATCTTCTGGAGAGAGTCATCCAAAGATTGAAAGGATGGGAAGAAAAGCTTTTGTCACCAGGTGCAAAGGAAATCCTACTAAAGGCAGTAATCCAATCAATACCAGTGTATGCCATGGCTGTTTTCAAGATACCAAAGAAGTTGTGCAAAGAGATAAATGATGCAATGTCTGCTTTCTGGTGGGGAGATTCAGAAGAACAAAAAAAGATTCACTGGTTTGCATGGTGGCGAATGTGTATACCAAAAAAGCTAGGTGGAATGGGCTTTAGGGATCTCTACTCTTTTAACTTAGCTATGCTTGCAAAGCTGTCTTGGAGAATTCTGAACAACCCAAACTCACTTAGTACACAAGTGTTGAGGGCCAAATATTTCCCTAATGGGAATTTTCTGAATGCGGGACCAAAGAAAGGGTCATCCTATACTTGGCAAAGTATAGTTGCGGGATTGCAAACTTTCCGGCGTGGGCATGTTTGGAGAGTTGGATCGGGCATTCAAATTAATATCTGGGACGACCATTGGTTGCCAAACTATTATGACAGGAAGGTTCAGACTCGGAGAGGGAATATTATTCTCCAAACTGTGGACAAGCTAATCAACCCAAACACTAGAAGGTGGGACGAGGAGATGTTAAGAGATGTGTTCCTGCCGGTGGACGCTGGATGAGGTGATCAACCAAGCGCTGCCATCTGACCGATCAGGATCTGTAATTTTAGAAGAGTTGTTGTGTAGCAGGACAAAGAAATCACCGGTCCTTGGTGGTCTAGGGCTACAGGAATCAATCGCCGTTGCATGCTGGTACATCTGGTACCAACGAAGAGAGATTGCTAAAGGCGAACAGGTGGCCGCCCCAACTCGAACAGCCTTTGCAATCCAAGCTCTAACATCAAATTTTGGTGTCGTCTCGATCTCTAGTGCACCACCTGAAATCATGTGGACAAAGCCTAGCCCGGGGTCCTATAAACTTAATTTGGATGCGGCTTTTTATGAGGATGGGACAGGAGCTGTGGGAGTAGTCCTCCGCAACTGTTCCGGGGAGGCAATCGTTGGCGCTGCTGAGCCAATTACTCATGCTTTGGATGCAATGGCAGCAGAGTCTCTAGCCATGCTTAAAGGAATGGATCTACTGGAACGACTAGAATGCTCATGGGTTAACTTGGAGTCTGACTGTTTGGAGTTGATTAATGCATGCAATGGTGACACTGAATTTTTTTGCCCCTCCTCGGCAACCTTGGCAGAACTTTTTGCTAGAGCAAAGCACGTTGCTGGTATCTCTTTCCAACACTGTAAGCGGGATGCGAATTTGGTCGCACATCACTTAGCAAAACACTCTTATGAGTCGAAGTCTTCTGTTTTTTGGGATGATGATCCTCCTAGTTTCTTACTACCTCTTGTAATTCAGGATGTAACTTTGTTGGCTTCGAAATAAAGTGCGCCGAATAGGCATTCCTTTCCAAAAAAAGCTTTCTTGCTCTGTTCCCAAGCCAAGATCAGACACAAGTTTAGAGCCCTCCCTCGTGACCGCCCCCCAGAAAACAAAACCCAAGCGCAAAATGCTCGCGCTCTTGCTCTCCCCGCCGGCGGCGCCTCCGTCGTGCCTCGCGACGCTACGGCGGCGGCCTCCCGCACCCCATGCCTCCTCCGCCCCCGGCCGCGCGGCGCCCGCCCTCCGCACCGTGGCCGTCCGGCCCCGCCGAGCCGGAGCCCGCGCCGTTGTCCGCCAAGGAGGAGGCCGAGCGCGCCAAGCTCGCCGAGGTGCCGCCCCGCCAAGGTGCCGCCCCGCTAGATGTTGTAAGCACTTGCTCCCTCTGTCCCATGATGTAAGACGCTTTTTGACACGGAGTAGCTCTCCAAAAAAAAGATGTTGTAAGCACCTAGTGGTATTGTTATTCTCAAAACGAAAAAAAAACCTAGTGGGATTGTTGATTCTAAAAGAAAAATCTAGTGGTATTATTGTGGAAAGTTTAACAACAGTGGAGTGGCACTTTTGAAAAGAAGTGGATTGTGCACTAGGAGCTTCCTGGCTCTGTTCCCAAGCCAAGATCAGAATTCAGAAGTTGAGAGCCCTCCCTCGTGACCGCCCCCCACAAAACAAAGGGACCCAAGCGCAAAATGCTCGCGCTCCTGCTCTCCCCGCCGGCGGCGCCTCCGCCGTGCCTCGCGACGCTACGGCGGCGGCCTCCCGCGCCCCGCGCCTCCTCCGCCCCCGGCCGCGCGGCGCCCGCCCTCCGCGCCGCGGCCGTCCGGCCCCGCCTCGCCGCCGCGGCGCCGGGTCCCGCCGAGCCGGAGCCCGCGCCGCTGTCCGCCGAGGAGGAGGCCGAGCGCGCCAAGCTCGCCCAGGTGCCGCCCCGCTCCCTCCCCCGTCCCCCCGCTGATCTGCTGAGCCCTAGTTAGTAGTGACAGTGTGTGATACCATCGTGCTTAGTGGGGTTCCTGTTGCCCAACCAAAAGACCAACGCCGGCTCTGCCTCTGGGAAATTCTGATTCTCGCAGCCTCTTGCCGTTTGCCCGATTGCTGCACGAATGACTGGGAAACCGTGAGGTACATGCTGACACTTCAGAATTCGTGTTCATTAAGGATATGCAGACAGAGCATGGGCAATCCTTGTTCAATCCTGCAGGTCAGCAGGGCTGATACTGAGCAGTGGGGATGTACCTGCATCAACTAGTATATGTTTTCGGATGGATTTTTCTTTTCTCACTCCACACGCTTAATTTGTGCATCCACTTGCTCTCTGGTTAAAGACACTTTGGTGCACACCTTTTCTTTGTTCTATCAAAATCTTCGTGCTAATGAGGCGACTACGTGACTTCAACATGATATGTCAAACTTTCAATATTATTTTATCCACGATTCCTAAAGTTGCTACTGTCGTTTTGGTATTCTACTCTTAGTATGATATCTGGCTAAAAGTTAACGCTGTAAATCAAGTGTCCAGGTGCTGTTTCAGAATACGGTTTCCATGGTCCACTGATGACATTGCTTCTCTTCATGCTGTTTACTCGGCTCATATCTTATCTTTTGCTCTGTGTTGTTTTTATCGGTTTGCAGGTTAGCAAAAGGCTAGAGAAAACAGCGCGGTATTTCAAGAATTTGGGTACCCTGGCATTCTGGTCTCAGTTGGTGTGCACAACCGTTTCGGCTGGGATCCTGTCGTTCTCCGCAGTTGCTGCCGGGAATGCAACATCTCCCTTCACATTCTATGCGACCGGACTTGGCATCGTTGCCGCCTTTATGTCAGTGTTCCGGTCATTTGGTTACATCCGTCTTTCCAAAACGCTCAGGAGAACAGCAACCGAGCCTACAAAGGTACTCAAGTTTCCCAAAGAGCGTCCCGCTGCACTATCGTTTTCTTCTCTGAAAAGCCATTGCTTCTACGCACCCACTGCCTTTGCATATAGGAGTATGTTGCATGACGTCGGACCTTGCCTACCTGTCGACAATCAACTTGATCTCATAAACACACCCAACTCATTTGATGGCATATGGTACCATAATATCATGGTACAACAATGCATCACCGCTACTTGATCTCTTTTGAAGTAACATAATATTGCTTGGTTCTGCTTATATGTGCATTTTAGCCGAAACTAAGTCGAGTCGCTCCTTCTACAGGCCCCTCCGCGTGCAGCTGTGGTTAAAAACCTGAGGAACAGTATCGTACTCAGCGTTGTCGGGATGGGTGCTGCGGTCCTCGGGATGCAGGCGACTGTTGGTGCTTTGGTAGCAAAAGCTCTCACTACCTCCTCGGTGCCCTACTACCAGGGCATATCCGCTGGCCAGAGCCCAGTTCTTGCTCTGGATGTTTTTCTTGTTCAGGTATCAATTGTATCTTCCCTTCATTTTGATTGTTTGAAGAATGAAAATAGCTTCCAGGGGTGGTCATTTTGCTCCCATATTGCAAAGTGGTCTGTTTGAGCTTTGTAATGCGAACTTTGATCTACAGGGTTAGTAACAAAATGTGCAATCTTCACAAATATAGTAATAAGAACACCATTAAATTGTCGGAGTTAGGATCGCATTTTCCACTACACTCCTTCAAAACCTAAGAAAATATTACGCTCTCCGGTCCATATGAATTGTCACTGAAACGGATGTATCTGGGGAGTAGAATATTTTTTTAACTTGGCACTTCATTTTGTGTATTAATTGCCATTGTCTCTCATCATGGACAGGCTTCAGCCAATACCATCCTCTCGCATTTTCTCGGGCTATCGACCTCGCTGGAGCTACTGCGGTCCGTGACAATCTCTCCAGCGGATGCCGGCCCCGTCCCTCGACCGGCATGAGCTACATACAAACACGGCATACGGCTCCTGTTTTTTTTCAACTTTTTTGGTTCCGCAACTGTATTCTGGCAGCAGCTTTTTTTTTCATTCTTCCTTTTTGTGTGTAGATCTTCTCGTTTGGTGACAAGTATCAGTATGTCCAGCTAGCTTGATCTTGCTCATGTGCAACTATCTACATATACTTGATGAAGAAAAAGAAATCGGTGCTGTCGAACCTCTGCTTATTACTTCAAACATATGTAGAGAAGTACTCCTGTACACGCCTACGTTTTGCGCCATCTGCTGATAACATAACTATCTGATACACGAACGGCATACCACTATACCAGTGTGTGACAACCATGGATGCCAAACACCCCATGGGGCTATGGTCCACAGGTACACCCAC
Organism: Triticum monococcum; assembly: GCA_034509565.1. Taxonomy (NCBI): domain Eukaryota; kingdom Viridiplantae; phylum Streptophyta; class Magnoliopsida; order Poales; family Poaceae; genus Triticum; species Triticum monococcum. The sequence goes on from CM067847.1 coordinate 768,257,896, forward strand.
AGGAAAACAGGCTCACAAGGCAAGCTTGAAATAAAGTTGCATTGCTTCTTTCACAGATATGATATGTGTTTTTACATTCAACACACAGGTAATACAGCCAGTTGCTCCCACTCTATGTTTGAGACAATGTAACCTATGCATAAGTACAAGATGAATGGAAACGAGATGTTAAAAAAGGAAAGAAAAAAGGATGACAAGGCATGTTTTCCCTATCTATATATGGATATGTCGAAGAGAAAACCCAGTCAGCGCCGCAGCTTGGTGTGGCGCAGCAAAGCACTATATCAACAGCGGGTATCCGAGATAACCGAAAAACTTGTCAAACCCTTGTTCTTCTCGCCGGTCCGAGTCAGCTTGAGCACCAATCTGCATGTCCAAAACTTGAATCCCCTTAGCACTGTCCCGTCAGCCATCAAACTCTTTACCCTCATGATCCGAAGCGGCTTTGCTTGTGCATCAAGATTATGAAGGCCTGCACGCTGAAATGTTGAACTTTCCCGAAGTCCAAGTTCCAGCAGCTGTTAGCCTGTCACACTCTTGCCGTTCTCATGATCCGAAGAGGTTTGATTAGTGCATCAAGATCATCAGCCTCCGTGCCGAGTTCCCCTGAGTCCAGTTCCATCAGCTGTATGCTGTCCGGCGCATCAACACTCTGTATGCCGTCCGGCGCATCAACACTCTGTATGCTGTCCGGCGCATCAACACTCTGTATGCTGTCTGGCGCATCAACGCCTTCTTCACCATCAATGTCAAGTGTGATAAAGTCAGTGAAGTCCCCACCTGAGAAAATATCATGTTGCTGTTTCTGTCTGTCATCTTGGCCTGAAGAAACTTTGCTTGTCTCGCTGTCATGTCTAATGCTGGTGTCAAAATACCGTCCCCAGCTACTGTTTTGGGGGGTGTCTGGTCTGCTTCTCTTAGGTTTGATTGTCTTCTTGGTGGGGTGATGAAGTTTGCACGTAGATTGTTGTGGGCACTCTCCTGTTGCCTCAAAGACTGGGCATGTGTAGCTGTGCTTTTTACGACACTGCTTGTAACAGAGGATTAATTCAAGACCATGAAAAGATTAGCAATGGAAGCCCCAAAAAGATCATGGAAGCCCCAAAGTTCAAAAGCTGAACCTGGTTGCAATGCAAAACCATGCAAAACTACACTGCAAGCATATCTGGCACAAACAAGTTCCAACAACAAAAAAGAACAACCTACTAACAAAATCTTCATTTTGATAACCTATCAACAGTTAAACGCTAAACCACCCACTGGATAATCCTCGTTGCCACGACTAAGAACATGCATGTCCTCCTAGATCCCAGCAAAAACACAAGAAGTCTCATGCAGTAAATTATACCTACCAAGAACTTTAAATTAATAATACTAAATGATTGGCAGGAGGGTAGGGCATATTATAGTTTACATCACATTCTGTAAGGGACATTTTTCACAATGGTTCAGTCTGGGTTTTTTTTGGCAAGTTAACTATCAGCTTTTGAGGACAATGCTGAATTCCACCCCCTAGCAATAGTAATACTTGAATAAGATTGAAAGATTTCAGTAGTATCATTAAGTACCTCATCACCATCTGCACAGTATCCCTTTAGAAAATCTTCACAGGCAGGAGCCTTAGAGTTCACTTTCACATGCCTATAGGGACAAGCTGTGTTGGTACAGAGACCTGCCAGAATACAAATCTTATGATCAAGAAAAATGTTGCAGAAACAAAATTCTAAAATGATGCACTGCCAATGAAATGAATCACCTTTCAGAAAATAAGAACAATCTTGCATTCTTTCCGGGAGGACCTGCAGAACATACTCTTACAATGAAAGATGTGTCAAATGCAAGATAGGCAATAGAATCAAGAAGAAATGTCTTACCTTGTGAGTGAGTTTACAGCTAGTATCAGAACACAGGCCTTTAAGAAATTTAGTGCAAATAGTCACTTTAGCAGGGTCATGAATATAGCGACACTCGCCCTTAGGCTTCTTGCACTCGCCAAACCGAGTGAAGAATTGACAGTACTGTCGTTTCTTTGCCAGGCGTGATCTAACAGTGTGCAAACTCCATCGAACTTTCTCATTTGCTAGCATGCGAGTTACTTTTTTGGGGTTTCTAACCAGTTGGTTACCTTTGCTAACACGCACATATCTGTTTCAGAATAAAGAGAATCAGAGAATAAATCAAAGTTGAAAGATCCTAGATGCAAACAAGTTCTATTTTAAGACGGCATCATGCAAGCAATAGCATATGGTCAAAAAGATACCCATTGCAAGTTGATGACCTCCTCAAATCTGAAGATGCTTGATTGTTGTTTCTTAACTGATTGCCGGCAACAGGTAAAGAGTATTGATCTGCAAATTTTGACCAAAATCAAGTAAAAACAAAAAATTATATACTGACCAGATGAATGATCAGTGTCGTTACATCCACTGGAAGCACTGCTATATGCAATTACTATTAACCAATAAGAGAAGGTCCTTAAATTATGGCATAAGAGAGCATGTCTCATGCACTGCGCTTCAAAATGGAATCGCCACAAAGTGATGATTTAGCTAACTAAGACCAGCAGTAAAATGTCCAGCCAGTAGGTAATTCAACTTTAGACTTGTAATATAGTGGACAACAGAAGTATTATAGAATAAAAATACAACTGGGAATCTGTCTTGCAATATGGTGTAGCATGGAAGTTATGTTAATACACTAAAAAGGAGCAATTGAGAAGCAGGAGCAGCCAAACTTATGTATCTCACGTATAAATTATTTTAGCAGTTGAGTCATTCTTCTGTAGTGGCAATAAGTTTAACACATTACCATTTCTTCCAGTATAATGGAGATATTGCCGTTTCCGTTTTTCTCCTCTCTTTTTTTCAACGTCAGCAACTGCCAATGTAGCCTCCTGCAATCCAGGTTGTAACTTTATAAAACGCACCATATATGCACTACACAATAATGTGGTCTTGATATGTAAATGGTTAAATGCATTTTCAAAAGTTGGTTGCATGGCTGCTCTTATGACTAGTTAAATAGCAGTCAAGTATAATCAGCACTAATATAGGCAAGAATCAGCATTCTCGTTAGACATTAGCCGACAAAGTAGTTAGAAACTTCTTGAGAGACAAAAAAATTCAACCAGTAACATAAATCAAGTCGTCTCCCAAATACTTCTTGTAGGCTTCCCATCAGAACATAATACAACAACAGCAACAGCAACAGCAACAACAACAAAGCCTTTAGTCCCAAACAAGTTGGGGTAGGCTAGAGGTGAAACCCATCAGAACATAATGATCTGATGAAAATAACTCCAACCGGCTCTTACGGAATACTGAATACGAAAAAATATGCACAAAGAATATCAATTAAGTTACCTCGTTAACCTTTTGAGAACGCTTCTCAAGAGATCGTGACCATTTCAAACTTGATCCACCAACACTTAACACGCCAGATTTCCGTATAGAGAATCCATTAGTTGAGACAGTATAAATCATATCTCTCTTCTTGGTTTGTAATAGTTTTCTGTTACATGATAAGGGGCAAAGACTTGCTATAAACAAATTGAATGAATGGCTCAATAGAGAAAGAAAGAAGTTCAGGCTAGTCTGCTAATGTTACCTGACTATTCGTAAGGAGCTCACATTCTGAGTGTGACTGTTTCTAAAATTCTTGCAGTATATTTTTCTTTTCCATGGAAGAATACGTGGGAAGGCCTTCGCATAACTAGTTCCCGCAGATCCTTTCCTCTGTGGTTGTTGCCCACTGAGTGTCCACACGTGCGAGGAAGTTCCCATATTATTTGTCCGAAGAGCTGCATTTAGAAAAGTTTGAGCAAATGGTAGTTTAATGAATTAGCATTGCTTTCTTATTCAAGTATAAGGTTGCAGTTGTGGTATGCCTCAGAAGGAAAACAAAGAATACAAGAAAACAGAATACCTTTATGTGGTCTCTCCTTTAAACCATTGATACTGTTGTTCGAGGATGCAATTTGTACATTACTCTCACCTGAATTTAAGCTCTCAGCAGGTGCAATCTCTTTTGTATTCTGACCATCAGAGGAAGATGAACTCAAAATAATCTGATTTTTCCGCTTCTTGAAATATAAATCAGAGGCTGTGGGTGGCTGCTGTGATAAAACCTTATCTGTAGAACTTTTAGTCGGGTCATCAGGGTGCTGCCTCTGTGCAGCAACCAATTGATTTGATTTCGGTCTAACATAAACCACTTTACTAGCATCTGAGGGTTCAGGTGTTTGTGCACTTTTAATGCTTGGGGTATCAACACCTGAGTTTAATTGCCTAGCCGAATCTTCTTTTTCAGTTTCAGGAACATGCTGCTTGGGCAAAGTTTTAGGCAACTGCTCTGGAAGGCTTGTGGTTGAATTGATAGATTTGGCATGAAGTGGTAAAGGAGGAGTCTTAGGTCTTTCAACTGTAAAGCTCGAACGTGCTGCAGAATCATTTGAATCAACTTTCCTGACAAAGTTCATGCTTCTCCTCATCACAGGCTTATTCAACTTATTCTGAGTATCCAGACTAGAAGAATGAGAAAGTTTTCCTGTTGCTGGATTTCTAATAAGGGCGTTACCCTTGCGTATATAAGAGTTTTGAGTTTTGTCATTCCGCCTTGGTGGTTGTTTAGGCGGTAATCCTGAAGGCTGTGAACTGGGCAAAGATGTAGAAGATGTCATGTCACCACGATGCCATGTCTTGTGCCTTGGATTTGAACTTACACGAGGAGGCTCTCGGGATGAACTGGGCAAATTCGCCTGTTTAGGAGCTACCTTGGGAGGCATAGAGCTTGTACAATTCATCTGAGGAGACTTCCCCACAGGGTTTCCAACCGAGTCCAATCCTGCTCTCCTGCTATCCTCCTTTGGTGCTAAGACTGGCAAACTAATAGAAGGTAAAGTAGATTTGCATGGTTGATGATCCTTTTTAGCTTCTGACACAATGGATTCAATCCAAGAAGACAACAAATCTCGCATTGTGCTTGAGTTAACCACAGAACCTTCAGTATTACTGTTATAGGTATTATTATCTGGCTCAACAGATACCTGAGGAGAAAGCGTTGTATCCATCACATCAGTAGATTCCACAGCTGGGATGGCAGGTTCAATTGGGTTACCCACAGGATTATCCACCATCTGATGATCATGTTGATCAACAACATTTATTGAACTAATAGAGTGCAAACCAGAGAGAACTACCTCCCCATGTTTCTCAACATCACCACTGATTCCTTTATTACTGTCATAGGTATTATCCGGCTCAACAGATACCTGAGGAGAAACTAGCTCTGCATCCATCACATCAATAGATTCTACAGCTGGGATAGCAGGTTCAGTTGGGTTGCCCACAGAAATATCCACCATTTGATTATCATGTTGATCTACAACATTTATTGAGCTAATAGAGTGCAAACCCGAGAGAACTATCTCACCATGTTTCTCAACAACGCCACTGATCTCTTTGGGTGTCAATGAGTCTGACTGAGGCATATCACTACCAGATACAGATAGCATAATGCTGTTAACCTGACTAGAGAAAGCATCCACACTTCCACACTGCTCCAAACCTTGTGCAGTATCATGATCCTGACTAACAGAAGTGTCATTATCCACACTCTGATCCAAACCTATCCTATCTTTCCTAACAGTAGCATCGTTAGTCACAAACTGCTCAGACATAGCAATGCTGTTGACCGCTGGCGGTAAAGTCAGCCAATTTTGAGAACCTACACCAACTGAGTCATCATCAGCCACACCTTTTTGTTTTACAAGACTATCAAATTCTGTCACTGTGGAAACATCTAATCCTTTCTGCCCTTCCAGCAGCTCATGGTTTTCCTTGAGCTGTCGCTCACTTTCGATGTTATTACTGAAATAGAAATTACTGCCAAGTGTCAAAGTTGTAGGAACAGACTGCTCGCTGTTACCAGAAGATGAAGATTCACGGGAATGTGCCAAGGGAAAATCAATCTCGGGAGACAGATGACCTCTATGAAGATTGATCAGTTCTGCTACCTGAGCTGTAGCACCCCTTTCTATACCATTATTCAAAACAATATCCCGGGTTAAATCCTCCATAAGATCATCATCTAATGGTGGCACATTCATGCTTTCAACATTTCTGGAACATGACAGATTAAAGAAATCTCTACCTTCAACTTCCAGGGGAGCATCTGTTTCATTGAAAGCAGTTCCGTCATTGAGAAGATCTTCCTTGTGGCTATTGCCGAATCCACCAGCTAAATTAAATTCTGGAGTGCTCCCAGAATTACAGGTGGTGGTAGCATGTCTTTCAGTTGACCCCATGAGGCTTTTGCCCACTTTCCTCCCAACAAACTTGCTCATGGTAGTTTCTGATGTATCAGGAGCTTCCAAGTGGTGTATTGTTTTCGAAGTGTTAGTTTGACATAATTCTATGGGGATTTGGCTCTCTTTGGTCCTGGTATCCTCATTCACATCGAGTTCCCTTGTATTAGAAATCTTCACATGGTGTGCCACAGAAACATTACCAATACTATTTTCACCTAAACCAGTCAGAATCATACCCTCACCTTTCTGAGCACCCTTTCTCTTGCATATAGTAACTTCTGGTGTACTACTTACACGGCGAACATCCTCTTCGCTTGTGTTCATCAAGATGTCATTGTCTTCCCTCCTAGCATCCTCACTTCCAGAAATTTCTGCCGTATCATGATTTACAGTAACTCCATTTGTGCAAACAGTGTTTTTTTTACTGACATTCTTAGGAGCTCTGCTCTCTTTCATGCTAGATTCTGTATGCCTATTAGAAATTCTCAGAGGATTACTTGCAACTGCAGCACTCGTTTCACCTGAAAGAGGCATGATTTCACCCTCCTCCTGATAATTATCATTCGTAGACACCAAAGTTGCACTCCTAACACCTGAATCCATGGAGCTCCTATCTCCTTTCCCAGGATGCTCACTTCGTCTTGTAGCAAGTGCTTCTGTAGATTTAATGGCTGAAGCAGCAATAATATCACCTCTACCCATGGAGCTTCTATTGTCTTCCTTTCCAAGGTGCTTACTCCCACTACGATTTGTTGAATCAAGAATTTTCTTGGACTCGATGGCTGAAGTGGCTTTCCTTTTACGTGGATTTATCGAGTTGCTATTTTCACCCTTCTGGACATTCACACCATTACCAGCTCCAGCTGTACCACTAGTGCTTACCATATTATGTTCAGATACAGTATCCTTTTCCAGCGATGAGGTTATGATTTCACCCTCTTCTTTTTCAGAAGCATTTGCAATAGCATCAATATTATCCCTCTTCTCAGATACAATTTCGCTACTAATTTGTTTATCCTTGCCAACAATCCTCCTCACAATCTTCTTGATAACTATCTTCTTCACTTTCTTGACACCAGCCACAGGACGACCAGCTAAGCCCAGACTTTTACTAGGGGAATCTGACACATTCTCCTGAACATTATCATGCTTCCCAGGAAGCTTCTCAACAAACCCTTCTTTTTCCTTGGACTCCGGTGAAGGTTTCACAAGAACTGAGGACAACACCTTCCTAACATTCTTTCCAGCATCCTTCTGTATTACTTTAGTGCTGTCAACCTCATTACTACCAGCACTTTTTGCCCTGCAGTCCACAGAGATCACGCTGGCCAATCCCTTTGAAGCAGAGCCGGCAGTGCTCGACTTGGCTGGTGAAATATGCAAGGCCTTTGGCGGTGGCGGTGGCGGCGGCCGTGTAGCAGCAGCAGGGCCCTCCTCTATCCTCTGCCACACAGAAAGTCTCCTTGGGGCAGGCTCCTTCTGCGGAGTGCGCCTCGGATGCGCGACAATCGTGGCACGTGGCGAGCGCGGCGAGCCACGCTTGCCAGACAGCGTTGACGTCTGTGAAACCATCTGAATCTTCCTGCTGCCCTTGCTGTCGCTGTGTGTTGAGAAGCTCTCGTGGCTGTAGCCAGGATGCGCAGGGGCCCTATCTACAAAGCTGTCAACCGCGGCGTAGCTGGCATGGGGCTGCTGCCTCTGATGGCGTGAAGGCAGCGGGCCAGAGCTGGAGGTGCTCTCGATGTCGACCCGGTCATGTAAGGCGCACCGCTGCTTCTTGCGCGGGCTGGGCGGCGGCGAGAGACGGTGCTGGTGGGGGGACGTGTATCTGCGCCTGTCGTCCTCAGGCTCCTGGTGAGCAGGGGCGTATCTGCGCCTGTCTTCCTCTGGCTCCTGGTGAGCAGGGGCGTATCTGCGCCTGTCTTCCTCTGGCTCCTGGTGAGCAGGGGGGTATCTGCGCCTGTCTTCCTCTGGCTCCTGGTGAGCAGGGGCGTATCTGCGCCTGTCATCCTCGGGCTCCTGGTGAGCAGGGGCGAATCTGCGCCTACGCTCCTCAGGGTCCTCCCACGGGGGCTGCTGATGCTGCTGTTGATGGTGGTGGTGGTGCTGCTGCTGTTGATGGTGGTGCTGTGGCTGCTGATGCTGCTGGTGGTGGTGCTGCGGGTTGTGCTGGTGGTGGTGCCCAGCGTTGCGGCGGATCTCCTCGTCGGGGTGGCGCTGGTGGCCGTGGTAGTGGGGAGCGGGCGAGCTGTGGTACGGCGGCGGCGGCGGGGTGGAGTAGGCCTCGGGAGGAGGAGGAGGCTGGGGAGGGGGGGCGTAGGTGGGGCGGTGCGGCGGCGGCGGGGGGAGGGGAGGGGGCGGGGGCAGCTGCTGGTTGTGGTAGTGGTGGAGGCGCGGGTGGTGGTCGGAGGGGGGCGGGTGGTGGTACGGCGGCGGCGGGAAGGCCTCGTACGGGTCGTACTGCTCGTGCCTGGACCGCACGGGCCCGCCGCCCCCTCCCGGCGCGAAGTGGCCGCCGTTGTGGTGGTGGTGCTGCTGCTGGGCGGGGTAGTAGTGGTGCCCGCCGCCGCCGCCGCGGCGGTGGTCGTAGGGCGGGGCCGGATCCATGGCCGCGCGCCGAGTCGCCGGTGGTGGGAGGGGAATTCTAGGGTTTGCGCGAGATCTCTCGCGGGTGGGGAAATCGGCTTTGGCTTTGCTTGTGTTGCTCTGCTTGCTTGGCCAGCCGGCAAGGAGACGGCAGGAGCTGGGGGTGGCTGGCGCTAGGGTTTGGGCGGGATCGGATCTGTGGATGGCGTCGGCCGGCGGCGGTGGGCGGGGCGCGTGCGTACGGTGCGGCGCCAGGGTTTGGGTTGGCCTTAATACTAGGTAGGTAGGCCGGTTCGCATCGGCTAGGCAAGGCAAGGCACGCGACCTGTTCCGACGGTCGAGGATGTCCGGCGACGGCCGGACCCTGACCCTTCTCTCCCACGTGCCACATGCGTGACCTGCCCTTGCCTTCTCTTTTCTTTTTCTTTTTTTCGAGGGCCGACTAGTGTCTTCTCCTCCCGCGGTCCACTCCCCATGCTCCGTCGGCCAACGACGATGGCCGCGGTGAGGAACAGGTCGGTTCGTCGCGCGCCCTCTAACCATGGGGGGGGGGGGGGGGGGAGGCTGGTCTGGCAAAGGCGATGGCCACAGCTGGGTAGAGCTCGGGTTGTCGCGCCCCTCGGGGAGGGGGGGGGGGCTGGTCGTGAAGGGCGGAAGGAGATGAGAGGTGGCGGGATGGCCATCGGAGGAGGGTGAGGGGCACCACGACGGCAAAGTGTGAGGAGTGTTGGGGTGGTCAGGACTCGGGACGACGGGCTAGCAAAGATTCGATGAGGCAAAAAGGTGACGACGTTCAGGTAGGGCAGTAAAAATAAAGTGATGGTATCATGTCATCGCCAAGCTAGGTCTGTTATGATTCAAGGGGCCGACAAAAGCCCGCGTGGACAAGGCTAGTAAGAGTGTTATGGAGTTACCCATCACATTGTTTTGCTTTAACTGTTGGTAAAATAAAATGGAGCATGCATCGATATGGCGTGTTTGGACAGACAACTCCCATATAGGTCCAGGAGTTGATGTATACTTCCTATGTCCGGGTTTGTTGGACCAGAGGGCCGGCGAAGGCCGCTGGTATTTATAAGGCCACCCCGGTTATAGTGCTTAGTTAATCGAGGAAATCAATAGCTTTCTATTGTGTGCAATGCGCGGTTTAATCGTGGTGTCTCTCTCTGAAAGGGCATGCAAGGCCTTTGTATACGTAATTGCGCGGGGATGCATGTGTGCCGAGTAAATTAGGGGGTTATCGAGGAATTTATATGAGTAAATTTCCCACATTAGTTGGTGGTTTCCATATAGTTATCTCCACACGTATTACCATGATCTTGCCTCTCTTGGTTGAGAAGATGCGAGAACGCAAACCAAGGGAAGATTGAGGGAGTGAAGTAATGAGATGTGGTGATTCTCGTGGAGGTTGTATCTAGCATAAGCCACTATTTTTTTGTCCATTGATTTGGGGCCCCATTAGCAAAAAAAATTTGCCATGGTGGGCCAAAGAAACAATACCATGTGGAGCGCCGGAAGGGCTTCATATACTAGTTCAAGTTTTAGAAAGTTCGTAGTAAGAAAGTGGGTCAAAGCACCATCAGGCAGACACACATCGGGTAAGAGCACAATATGTGTAATGCTCATCGATATATTGTAAAGAAAAATAACACGACTCATGGACACAAGTGGCATGGATGATTGTAAGGTCATTTCCCTACTTTGTGTTTTGGAGGATGATGACAACCCTTTATTGACCTAATCTTATGCTAAGTGTTTCAGGTTTCGGTTTTAGGTCTTCTTCAGTTAGCTATTCTCTTTGAAGAAAAAAGGATCGAAGACGGTGTTTTCTACACGTTTTTTTATCTCTTTTGGTCATAGGGAACCCGTACTATCAAGAGGGAATCCACATTGGAAAGTGTTGGGGGTATCCATTCACGTACACTTACCTCACCCCTCTCTTCTCTTCCCCTTCCTTCCTACTGTCTACTGTGGGCTCCAGCGGTTGTACCACTCTCCGGAGCGGTTGTACCGCTGGGTCTTGGCGCTGACCAGCTTTGTTCGAGCGGTTGTACCGCTGCTTCCGGGCGGTGGTACCGCCAATGCTCAGCAAGGACTAGGGCGGTTGTTCCGGCCAGGCACCGCCCAAGTACCGGTCTGGCCTCTGTTTTGATGCGGTACTCGTGCGGTGGTGGCCCGGTCGTACCGGTACCACCGGGGTCCGAAGCGGTTCTACCGCTCATGACTTAGCCGCCCGAGCGCTCGAGGCCATGCGGTTGCACCGGCCCGGACCGCTCGATTACCGCACTCAGGGGTGACTCCCTTCTGTTCCTATGCGGTGGTTGGGCGGTGGCTGGGCGGTTCGTCCGGTTGTTCTTTTCAACCGGTACTACCGCCTGGTCGCCCGGTTGTACCGCCTGGTAGGGCTCTGCACATAAACTGTGAGTCCCGGTTGTACCGGGACCAGGAGCGGCTGTACCGCTGCAGCACTGAGAGCACAGTAACGGTTGGATTTTTAGGGTTGCTATATAAGGGTGCTTCTTCCACCTACCACATCCACCTCTAACCTCTCTCTTTCCACCATTAATGCTACTCAAGCTCTCTTTGCCCGATCTCTTTCTCTAGCCACTCAAACTTGTTGATTTGCTAGGGATTGAAGGAGGAGACCTAGATCTACACTTCCACCAAAGGATATTTGCTTCCCATACTTTCTTGTGTGGATTTTGTTACTCTTTGGGTGCTTTGTGCACCCTAGACGGTTGAGGTCACCTCGGAGCCATATTCCATTGTGGTGAAGCTTCGTGGTTTCGTTGGGAGCCTCCAATTAAGTTGTGGAGTTTGCCCCAACCTTGTTTGTAAAGGCCCGGTTGCCGCCTCCAAGGGCACCAATAGTGGAATCACGGCATCTTGCATTGTGTGAGGGTGTGAGGAGAATACGGTGGCCCTAGAGGCTTCTTGGGGAGCATTGTGCCTCCACACCGCTCTAACGGAGACGTACTTCCCCTCTGAAAGATAATGCGGTGCCCCCATGTTTGGTTTTGGTAATTGATGACAATCTCTATGGACTAATGGTTTCCTTGAGTTATATTTGAAGGTTTTGTCCATAGGCTTTTCTTGGAGTACATGTGTTGGTTTCAAGGAGAGTTTGTGTCGACCAAGGTGCTATTCAAGGAATTATCCAAAGATTGGTCATTTAAGAGTTGAGTTTATTGCAAGCATGTCTTGAAGAAGAAGATTGTGTGATCATTCATGTTTACCTTCAAGACATCATCCAAACGAAGAGAGTTGGAAAGATTCAAGGTTAATCAAGACTAAGTCAAGAGTGAATCAAGTTGATCAACTCACAAAGAGTAGAAGATGTACCGAGAGGGATCAAGTGATCCCATGGTATGGTAAGCATTGTCCATTGCACTTTGTGTACTAACCCATGGTCTATGTGAGAGTCTATGTGGGGTTAGGTACGTGTCCATGGGCTTGCGTCAAGAGGATGATATCATACAACCCATGGGAAGGATGACATCAAGTGGTGATCGTCATCAAGATTGCCGTGTGCAATTTCAAGTGAAGAATCATGAAGAGATCAAGTGCTTGAAGCTTGCCATCCATTGTGGTGTCAATGTACTTGTGAAGATGTGCCGAAGAGTGGCTCACCCATAGTGGAGTATAGGGGAGCAATCATCTAGTCTTCATCGACCCAACGCAATCAAGAAAGGTGGTCCATCTTGAGGAGGACAAGATCGTCATCATATAACTCAAGTGGATCATGTGCAAGGCAAAGGTTTTCCCTTGATAGGTTTTCTATTTTACCGGTCTCATGGTGGTAGTTGGGAGATCGGGTTATAGGATCGATAGCCGTACTATCAAGGGGGGCTCTCAAGTGAGTAGCTTGATCGTATCGTTCATCGAGAGCTCAAACCATTGCATCCTTGCATCATGTTTCTTGGTTCTTGTTTGGTTCTCTTTGTGAGTCTTAGAGCTTATGGTCATCTTGATGACAAGCTTGAGTTCATCGAAAACGGAGTTCGCATGCGTCTTCTATGATGTTTTCGGTGTTGTAGGTTTTACCGGTCTTATCCGAGGAAGGGTCCTCACCATTTTCTTATGGGCCTTTTATAATTTGCTTCTTATTGGTATTTCTTTCAATATTGCGTTAGCCCTTGTCGCTAGCTTTTCAACAAACTTGGTTTCATCGAATTCGGAGTCCGTTTGCAAAAGTTGTGGCAGTTTTGGTGTTCTGAAAAGGCTGCAGCGGTACTACCGCGAATTGAAGCGGATATAATTTTTTACTACCGCTCCAGAGCAGTACTACCGCGGCTCCTACAGCGGTAGTACCGCTCCGGACCAAAAACTCGTCCCAAGTCTTGCGGTGGTAGGCCCGGATGTATTTTTTAGTACCGCTCGCAAGCAGTAGTACCACTACCATTTGCGGTAGTACCGTGAGGTCGAGCGGTAGTACCATGAGGACGAGCGGTAGTACCGCTCCGGCGGTTCTTCTGGCCTTTTGCCTCCTCGCTGTTGTTTTTCAAAGGGGTACTTCCGCCCTAGCGGTAGTACCGCTCCTTGGAGCGGTAGTACCGCTCTGTGCGGGCTGTGAGCATAACGGTTGGATTTTCCCCCACCTATAAAAGGGGGTCTTCTTCCCCAATGAACCCAATCCTTTTAGCTCGTGTTCTTCCCCCATTGTTGACCTTCTTTGAGCTTGCTAACTCTCAATCCCTCCAATGGTTCTTGCTAGTTCTTGAGGGAAAAGAGAGAGGAGATCTAGATCCACGTTTCCACCAATCACTTTCTCCTCTAAGTGAGGGGAACCCCTTGGATCTAGATCTTGGAGTTCTTCGTGTTCTTCTTTCGTTCTTCCTCTCATTTTCTTCCCTAGCATTAGTTGCTTTGGTGGGATTGGGAGAGAAGGACTTGGGCACTCTGTGTGCCCTTGCCATTTCATTTGGTGCATCGGTTTGAGTTCTCCACGGTGATACATGGAACTGAAGTTTGAGAAGCTTATTACTCCTGGGTGTTTGGGCACCCTAGAGCTTGTTCCTCTTGGGTGCCTTGGCTCCCTAGATGGTTGGTGGTGTTCGGAGCTCAATCATTGTGGTGTAAAGCTCCGGGCAAGCGTCGGGGTCTCCAATTAGGTTGTGGAGATCGCCCTGAGCAATTTGACGGGTACCGGTGACCGCCCCCAAGGAAGTGTACGGGTTCGGTGACCGCCCCCAAGGGTTGCCATTTGTACGGGTTCGGTGACCGCCCTCAAGGTTCCCTTAGTGGAATCACGGCATCTTGCATTGTGCGAGGGCGTGAGGAGATTACGGTGGCCCTAGTGGCTTCTTGGGGAGCATTGTGCCTCCACACCGCTCCAAACGGAGATTAGCATCCACAAGGGTGTGAACTTTGGGATAAATCGCCGTCTCCGCGTGCCTCGGTTATCTCTTACCCGAGCTCTTTACTTATGCGCTTTACCTTGTGATAGCCATATTGTTTCTTGTCATATATCTTTCTATCACCTAGTAGTTTATCTTGCTTAGCATACGTTGTTGGTGCACATAGGTGAGCCTAGTTGTTGTAGGTTTTTTGCTTAACAAATTAACCGCTAGGTTTATTCCGCATTTGTTCAAGCCTAAACCGTAATTATTTTAAAAGCGCCTATTCACCCCCCCTCCAGGCGACATCCACGATCTTTCAATTGGTATCAGAGCCTCATCTCTCTTTGTTAGGCTTAACCGCCTAGAGAGTAAAGATGTCGACTAGGGGATTAGGATTCTCTCACACTCTTAGTTTCGATGGCACAAATTTTGATGTTTGGGTAATTCGCATGCTTAATCTCTTTAGGGTCATGGACCCAAATTTAGAGCGAATTGTAGATATGGGTTTTTCTCCTCCAAAGGATCCTCAAAGATTATCTTTAGAGGATGAGAAAAACTCTTATCTCAATGCTCAAGCTTCTAATGTGCTTTTCAATTCTTTGAGCAATGTAGTTATATTTCAACTCATGCCGTTCCGGGATGCTCATGAGTTGTGGACAAAGCTTCAAGATAAATATGGCGTGTCCAAGTTTTGTGGGGATGATTGTTCTCCCTCCACATCCGGCCGTATAGTCTTCTCAACTTCTTCTACTTCACCTACATGTGTCTTGCCACAAGGTAATGATATGGTGAGTAGTGTTGGTCATTGCAATGATGATAGTATGTTTATTGTGGATGATCCTTCATCACTATCTTATTGCAATGCTCCTTCTTTGGGCTTTAACACTTCGAGCACTCCAAATGTTTCACATGCTTGTGTTGATAGTCCTTGCATATCATGTAGAAATTGCTTGACTAGATCTCATGATGATATGCTTGCTATATCTTGTTGCCATGATGAAAATGCATGTATTTCCTCGAGTTGTTGTGCTAACAATGTAGAGGAAACCCAGCACTCCATGGAACAAGATGTGGTCTTGGATGGTGCTTCAAGGGATCCTAAATCATCATCTATTGCATTTTGCCTTATGGCCAAGGCTTCAAAGGTATCTCCCACTTTGAATCCCAATATATCTTGTGATGATATTGATGATGGCAAGAGTGATGATGATGTTGATTATGATGATGTTTCCTCCTTAAAAATTAAGGGGGAAATGATTTTTAAAGCTCTTCTTAAGAATAAAATTGCTCGTTCCAACTTCATGGAAATCATGTCTATTGCCACTGAGGGCAAGAAATATATTGATGAGTTGGAATCTCGTCTTGAGGAGCATGAGGTCACCATTGATAAAATGGAAGGTCATGAGCGTGATTACTCTAATGAGATTGCGGACCTATCTCAAGCTCTTGAACTTGAACAAACCACCAATGAATCTCTTGAGGAGACTTTTGCTCTAGAATTATCTAGAGTGAGGGAATCTCGTGATAGAGCTCTTGTGGTGGCCAATGATTTTGAAACTAAAAATGCTAAGCTTGAAGTTGCTCATGCTAGACTCCTTGAGGATTTTGAGCGCCTCGAAAATGGCTCAAGTGTCATTAAGGGTGAGCTCATCAAACTCACCGAGTCTCATGCTCAACTTGAAGCTTCTTATTTAAAAGAGCTTTCCAAGTTGTCCTCTTCTCTTGTTGTTAATGATGATGCTTGTGCTACTAACTCTATTACTTGTGAATCATCCATTTTGAAGGAGAATGTTGAGCTACGGGCTCAACTTGAGTTGCTATCTAGCAATTATGGGAAATTGGAAGAAAGTCATGAAAAGCTCTCAAGCTCTCATGATGATCTTCTAGTATCCCATAATGTGCTAAAGATAGCTCATGAGGCCATGATTGCTAAGGTAACATCTAGTGAGCCTCATATGGATACTAGCACTACTTCTAGTCAAAATGCTATGTTTCCATGTGCTAGTCCTTGTAATTCATCTACTCACAATGTTGGTACATCTTGTGATGAATTGCTTTCCTTGCCTTGTTGCTCTAACAATGAAGCTTATACTTCCTCTAGTACTTGTGTTGAGACTAATCATGTAGAGGAAATCAAAGAGCTCAAGGCCCAAGTCACTTCTTTGAAGAAAGACTTGGAAAAGAGTCATGAAGGGAAATTCACACTCAACAATATCTTGAGTGTGCAAAAATCCCCCAATGACAAAGGTGGACTTGGATTCAACTCCAACAATAATAAGAAGTCCAAGATGAACAAAAAGAAGGGCCAAAAACAAGTCAAGAGTTCGACCAAGATTATTTGCTTCAAGTGCAAAATTGAAGGGCATCATGTTAGATCTTGCCCGTTGAAGAAGAAGGCCATTAGTGACAAGCAACAAGGGAAGCAGCTACAAGTACATTTTCATGCTCAACCTCAAGTTGAAGAAAGGCCTCTTCCCAAGAAGACTCAAACTAATGCTTCTCAAGTTGAGAAATCAAGTGAGAAGAAAGTGAAGAGTAGACGTTGCTACCTATGTCGCGAGAAAGGTCACCTCACTTCTTCATGCACTAGTGGTAACTTATCCAACCCAATTATTATTGATGATGTCTATTCTCTTGGGAAGGATAAGGTTGGCAATGTGGTTGCCAAGTTTGTTGGTACTCAAAGTGGTTTGAAGCAAAGAACCATTTGGGTAGCCAAGCCTATTGTGACTAACCTCTTAGGACCCAACTTGGTTGGGGACCAACAAGCTCAAACTTGATCAATAGGTGATGTTGGAGGTCATTGGAGACTTGGCTACATTATGAAGAATTAAGGGGACTTCATCATTCTCATTGTCTCAAGCCAAGTCATTCATATTATCAAGTTTCTATCTTATATCCAATGTTCCTCCTTGCGGTAACTCGTGCTTAAATTGTTTACATTGAAAGTTACTTGCCCCTTTTCATGTTTGGCTTTGTTCCTTGCATGTGTTTGTATATGTTGTGCTTCCAACTTGATTATCTTGAGCAATCAAGTATGTGTGTGTTGGTTTGCACATCATGTACATGTGTGTCGTTCGTTGAGCCTTTGTGCATCTTGGTCATATCTTAGTTGGCTCTTTTGAGAGATTAATGGAATATCCCATTATGGGGGAGTGATGTGCTTTGTGCACCTCACAATCCTATAAATGTGTGTACATGAGGAATACCATCTAGTATTGATATTACAAGATTATCTAGTCGCTATATGGTATGTCTTCTCATGTGAAATTCAAATTCTAAATAGTCCATTAATTATCTCTTGTTGGATCCTTTAATTGCCTCTTGTCTATCTTTAATTGGTATCACATTATGGGGGAGTAATATGCTATGTGTATATTACTAGCCTATAAAATGTGTACATTTGAGATATTGTCATCTAGAGTTGATATTGTAAATTATCTTGTTCCTAGGTGGCATGTTAGCTCTACAAGTTGCAATTTGCTTTTTGGTTGGTGTGAAGATGATGTCGGATATCCTTGCTATCTACCACCGGGAATTATTTCCATTTACTTCTTGTCTTTTGACAATTGGTACTCACTTTTGTGGTAGAATTTATTGATCATCTTTACATTGGCTTTTTCTTTTTATTTGCCTTTTCTCTTGCCAAGGATTGTATCAACTCCCTTTGTCTTCCATACCACTTGTGGATCTTGTTTATTTCTTGATCTTGTCTAGTGTTTTCTAGATATAGTGAAAGTGGTGATCCCACCTCATGCATTTTGTATTCAAATGCAATTTCTCTATAATGCACTAGTCTTGGGGGAGCTATCCTATTTTCTATAAAACACTCATCTTGTGATCCTTATCAAGTGTGTGTCGGTGGAAGGCAAGTCGTTTCTTTTGGGTACTTTGTGTTATCATGAAACTTTTTAGAGAGCTTGGTTTGTTTGGAACCATCCTCTCTTTTGGGGGTTTGATATCTTTTATTTAGTGTGTATCATCGGATATCTCATTCCTCGATGTATCTATTATGGATATCCTCCAAGTGATGAGTTATTCATTTGGTATCTTTTCTTCACTTGTTTTTTCTTTGTCATTTGGTATCGGTTCTTGAAAGTCTTGAGCATGCATATTAACTTCATGTAGTTTCTTTGGCATGCTTTCTTTCTTTGACCCAATATATAGGGAACTCCACCAAGTCTCAAATTGGATGAGATGTGCATGAAATTCATTTTCATATCTATATGCACATATTTATGTGGAGTTTGTCCTATGTGTTGTTGGTTCTCTAACTCGTTGGTCCCAATGAGTTTGGGTACCATTTTGTTTGTGTTGTTCTTCTAGGAACAAGTGGAGATGCATTGGATGCTCGGCTCACTCACAAGGAAAGTGTTGTCACCATGTGCTTATTGGAGTCAAGCTAGGATGATCAATGAACTGCTTTGTACCTTCAATTGGTATCTACTACATCCTTCCAATCTTATCTCGGTAACAAGTATCTTCATATACTTCATGCACACATTTCTTGCATCAACCTTGTGTAGGTTGTATCATGGCATGTTATCCATTCTTTCTTGTGATACTTGTTTCCTTTCTCAAAGCATCCCAACAATGATGTCTTGTTGCTAGTTGTGATGTCTTTGATGTTCGTGTGGTTGGAATTCATTTATATACAATAAGACCATATCTAGCCATGTGCTATGCTCTCAAGCAAATATCTTATTGGTATATGTATGACTTCCTTTTGGATATCTTGTTCCTTCGTGTTGTAACTATTTCGGCTGTACATCCTTCTTTGTAGATATATATATATATATATATATCATCATGATTTCGTCTACCTAGAATCTTATACACTTGAGAGAAGTTGCATATCTAGATGATATCCTTTCTTTCACGTCCACCTTGTCTTTCTTATGTTATTTCTTTGGTGGCTCCGTGAAAGCTTTTGCCTTGAGTGCGTGTCTTCTATCATTGCATCTTGACGCGCTCTTGTGTGGTGAAGATTATTTTCCTCATGCTTATCTTTACGAGGTTTTTGCCATCTTAATTGGCATCCCTCGTCTTGACGCGCCTTTCATCTTCTATCTTCACCGTGGGTTGTCACAAGCATAGGTTCTCTATATGCTTATTAGTAAGCTTGTGAACCCATTTGCTTGTTGTGTGTGGGAATGATAGGCCTTGCACTATGTTGCCTCAATCTTTCAAGACTTTATTGATGCTTAATGCTCATCCGTACATTAGTCTTCTCAAGTGCATTGCCTTGACTCACACACATCATTTTGGTTGAGCCCATTCTTAAGTTGCCTCTTTCACTTATTGCTCAACCATGTGTTTGTTACATGTACTAGGCTTAGTTTCCTATATGCTCACTTGCACTTGTTGTAAGTTTTTATTGATTTTGGGGGAGCTATGATCCTATTTTGTCCACTTTGTATCCAAATACAAAAATTCTTATGTGTGCACAAATCATGGGGAGCTTCTCTAGTTTCCTTAGAACACTCCTTTGCTCTTATCATAATATCCTTTATTCATGTAGCTCGTAGGATCTTTGGTCTAGTTGGTTCAATTTATATCCGTTGATTGCTTGCTTCAATTGGTACCTTTTGATTGCTTGATTGCTTGTGTCTCTCTTTGTTATGTCCTTGTGGCATATCATTCCTTTAGCAATATTGGTGCCTCAATATAGTTGGTCTTCCTCCAAGTATTACCGTTGGATATGTGTATTGCATTCCACTCTCTTGTTGAGAAATACACAATTTATGGAGGAACACAATTTATATTGGCCTTCTATGCTTTTCGCCCATTTTTGGCAATCGATGCCAATGGGGGAGAAGTTTCAGAGAGTTTTGTGGAGAAGTCTTCAGAGTTTTCTCCTTGCTTTGGTTTGTTCCTAAGCATTTGCATCTCATACACATGCATTATTGGTTGTTGCATTGCTTTGGTGATGCATAATTCCTTGTATAAACTCTCGTGAAAGTGATTGTCATCAATTACCAAAATGGGGGAGATTGAAAGAACATGCGGTGCCCCCATGTTTGGTTTTGGTAATTGATGACAATCTCTATGGACTAATGGTTTCCTTGAGTTATATTTGAAGGTTTTGTCCATGGGCTTTTCTTGGAGTACATGTGTTGGTTTCAAGGAGAGTTTGTGTCGACCAAGGTGCTATTCAAGGAATTATCCAAAGATTGGTCATTTGAGAGTTGAGCTTATTGCAAGCATGTCTTGAAGAAGAAGATTGTGTGATCATTCATGTTTACCTTCAAGACATCATCCAAACGAAGAGAGTTGGAAAGATTCAAGGTTGATCAAGACTAAGTCAAGAGTGAATCAAGTTGATCAACTCACAAAGAGTAGAAGATGTACCGAGAGGGATCAAGTGATCCCATGGTATGGTAAGCAGTGTCCATTGCACTTTGTGTACTAACCCATGGTCTATGTGAGAGTCTATGTGGGGTTAGGTACGTGTCCATGGGCTTGCGTCAAGAGGATGATATCATACAACCCATGGGAAGGATGACATCAAGTGGTGATCGTCATCAAGATTGCCATGTGCAATTTCAAGTGGAGAATCACGAAGAGATCAAGTGCTTGAAGCTTGCCATCCATTGTGGTGGCAATGGACTTGTGAAGATGTGCCGAAGAGTGGCTCACCCATAGTGGAGTATGGGGGATCAATCATCTAGTCTTCATCGACCCAACGCAATCAAGAAAGGTGTTCCATCTTGAGGAGGACAAGATCGTCATCATATAACTCAAGTGGATCATGTGCAAGGCAAAGGTTTGCCCTTGATAGGTTTTCTATTTTACCGGTCTCATGGTGGTAGTTGGGAGACCGAGTTATAGGATCGATAGCCGTACTATCAAGGGGGGCTCTCAAGTGAGTAGCTTGATCGTATCGTTCGTCGAGAGCTCAAACCATTGCATCCTTGCATCATGTTTCTTGGTTCTTGTTTGGTTCTCTTTGTGAGTCTTAGATCTTATGGTCATCTTGATGACAAGCTTGAGTTCATCGAAAACGGAGTTCGCATGCGTCTTCTATGATGTTTTCGGTGTTGTAGGTTTTACCGGTCTTATCCGAGGAAGGGTCCTCACCACTTTCTTATGGGCCTTTTATAATTTGCTTCTTATTGATATTTATTTCAAGATTGTGTTAGCCCTTGTCGCTAGCTTTCCAACAAACTTGGTTTCATCGAAAATGGAGTTCGCATGCGTCTTCTATGATGTTTTCGGTGTTGTAGGTTTTACCGGTCTTATCCGAGGAAGGGTCCTCACCATTTTCTTATGGGCCTTTTCTAATTTGCTTCTTATTGGTATTTATTTCAAGATTGTGTTCGCCCTTGTCGCTAGCTTTCCAACAAACTTGGTTTCATCGAATTCGGAGTCCGTTTGCAAAAGTTGTGGCGGTTTTGGTGTTCTGAAAAGGCTGCAGCGGTACTACCGCGAATTGGAGCGGATGTAATTTTTTACTACCGCTCCAGAGCAGTACCACTGCGGCTCCTATTGCGGTAGTACCGCTCCGGACCAAAAACTCGTTCCAAGTCTTGCGGTGGTAGGCCCGGATGTATTTTTTAGTACCGCTCGCAAGCAGTAGTACCGCTACCATTTGCGGTAGTACCATCAGGTCGAGCGGTAGTACCGTGAGGACGAGCGGTAGTACCGCTCCGGCGGTTCTTCTGGCCTTTTGCCTCCTTGCTGTTGTTTTTCAAAGGGGTACTTCCGCCCTAGCGGTAGTACCACTCTGTGCGGGCTGTGAGCATAACGGTTGGATTTTTCCCCACCTATAAAAGGGGGTCTTCTTCCCCAATGAACCCAATCCTTTTAGCTCGTGTTCTTCCCCCATTGTTGACCTTCTTCGAGCTTGCTAACTCTCAATCCCTCCAATGATTCTTGCTAGTTCTTGAGGGAAAAGAGAGAGGAGATCTAGATCCATGTTTCCACCAGTCACTTTCTCCTCTAAGTGAGGGGAACCCCTTGGATCTAGATCTTGGAGTTCTTCGTGTTCTTCTTTCGTTCTTCCTCTCATTTTCTTCCCTAGCAGTAGTTGCTTTGGTGGGATTGGGAGAGAAGGACTTGGGCACTCCGTGTGCCCTTGTCATTGCATTTGGTGCATCGGTTTAAGTTCTCCACGGTGATACGTGGAAGTGAAGTTTGAGAAGCTTATTACTCTTGGGTGTTTGGGCACCCTAGAGCTTGTTCCTCTTGGGTGTTTGGGCACCCTAGAGCTTGTTCCTCTTGGGTGCCTTGGCCCCCTAGACGGTTGGTGGTGTTCGGAGCTCAATCATTGTGGTGTAAAGCTCCAGGCAAGCGTCGGGGTCTCCAATTAGGTTGTGGAGATCGCCCCGAGCAATTTGACGGGTACCGGTGACCGCCCCCAAGGGTTGCCAAAGTGTACGGGTTTGGTGACCGCCCCTAAGGGTTGCCATTTGTATGGGTTCGGTGACCGCCCTCAAGGGTCCCTTAGTGGAATCACGGCATCTTGCATTGTGCGAGGGCGTGAGGAGATTACGGTGGCCCTAGTGGCTTCTTGGGGAGCATTGTGCCTCCACACCGCTCCAAACGGAGATTAGCATCTGCAAGGGTGTGAACTTCGGGATACATCATCGTCTCCGCGTGCCTCGGTTATCTCTTACCTGAGCTCTTTACTTATGCGCTTTACCTTGTGATAGCCATATTTTTTCTTGTCATATATCTTGCTATCACCTAGGAGTTTATCTTGCTTAGCATAAGTTGTTGGTGCACATAGGTGAGCCTAGTTGTTGTAGGTTTTGTGCTTGACAAATTAACCGCTAGGTTTATTCCGCATTTGTTCAAGCCTAAACCATAATTATTTTAAAAGCGCCTATTCACCCCCCCCCTCTAGGCGACATCCACGATCTTTCACCCTCAAAAGAAAGGAACTTCGGTAACACATCCTCGTCTTCACCGGGTCCATTCTTGGTTATCTCTTACCTTTACTTGTGCAAGCTCATTAGTGTTACTTCTCTTGCTTGCGTGTTTGCTTGTTGTTGTTGCATCATATTGGTTGCTCACCTAGTTGCATATCTAGACAACCTACTTTGATGCAAAGTTTAATTTGGTAAAGAAAAGTTTAAAAATTGTTAGTTGCCTATTCACCCCCCTCTGGTCAACCATATCGATTCTTTCAATTGGTATCAGAGCCTCGTCTCTTTATTAAGGACTTTGCCGTCCTAAGAGTATGGTTGATACCGTAGACGGTGTGGAGGAACACTCCGGTGTGAATCCGATCTCGTCTACGGGCGATGGGGGAACCTCGGTCTCTCGTGAGGAGTTCAATGTGGCCTTGGAGACATTGAAAACCTCCATGACGACCGAGGTTGAAAGCATGTTTACTAAATTCATTGAAGGGCTTAAACTCTCCACCGCACCGTTGAAAGTGGGTGATCCCACTGACAAGGCGACGGATGCTATCTCCGACAAGGGGGAAGCTAGTAGTGAAAAGGCTCCTTCTTCTAGTGGTAAAAATGGCACCGGCATCTTTGCTCATGTGGAACCACCACTTGTTTATGGTGGACCGGTTCCTTCCACTCATTTGAATCATGCCGGTCCTCCCCCTAAGATTGTGAAAAATGAGGACTTTGATTCTTGGGTTTATCGCTTTAAGCGACATTTAAATCATGTGAACACTAATCTTTGGAGAATCATTGAAGAAGGTTTCCATCTGCATGATCCAAGCAACTTCACTCCTCGAGGAGCCGCGGATAATCAATTCAATGAGAATGCTCTCTTCATCATCCAAGATGCTATTCCACCCGAAGATCTACCTCATCTTCGGCCTTTCACCTTGGCGAAAGATGCATGGCTTTGTGTTGTTTCTCTCTACCGGGGAAGCGCAAGCATTCAACGCTCCAACTATGAAGTAGTGCAAGATGAAGCCGATGAGTTTGCAATGAAAGAAGATGAAGAACCTCGTGAGCTTTATCGGAGAGTAACCAAACTCGCAGTCTCACTCCGAGATCACGGGAGCAAGTACACGGATGACAATTGGATCAAGCGCAAATTCCTCAAGGCAATGATTCCTTACCACAAGGCCATGTCCTCCGTTATTCGTCAAAGGCCGGACTTCCACACTTTGACCTCAAGTGAAGTGTTGGATGAGTTTGTGGCTATGAACATCTTGGACAAGACCGTCGACAATGCGGTGCTTCATTCTCAAAGGGCAAAGAAGCCCAACCTTGCATTGAAGGCCAAGGTTTGCATTGAAGAAGAAGAAGAGGAAGAAGAGGAAAGCAATCCTGAAGATACAAAGTATGCATACCATGAACACATGGCACTTGCTTCAAGGCAATTTTGGAGTAAGAAAAACTCAAGGCCAAACTTCAATAAGAACAACTCTAGTGGCACGAAGAGCAAGCAACGTGTAAGGACTTGCTACAACTGTAGCAATGTGAGTCATTTTGGTGCGGAGTGCCTGTATGAGAAGAGGGAAGACAATGGTGGCAAGCTCATTCGAAAGGACAAAGCCAAGTCTTTCCCCAACAAGAGCAACTTCATCAAGAAAACCCCTCACAAGGCTTTGGTGGTTCAAGAAGAGTACCATGAGGATGAGGATGATGATGAAGATGGTGAGTCGGTTGCCATGGCCTCCGTTGCCATTGCAAAAACTCCACGAATATCTCTCTTCGACTCACCCAATGAGAACATCACCGCCAGGTGCCTCATGGCTAATGCCACCAACAAGGTAACTCCCAACATCAAAACTATCATCATTAATAATCCTTCCTTGACGGATTGCATTGACGAATATGAGGGATCTAATGTGGAAGAAAATGAGTTTGAGTCCTTTATGGGTAAACTCAAGGGTAAATCCAAGAAGCATTTTGTTGCTCTCTTGGAACAACTTGGTGAAGCCAATGACGTGATCGAGTCTCATGAAGATACCATCTCCAAGATGGAGGGGCATAGTCGTGACTATGCCGATGAGATTTCGGATCTTTCCCATGCTCTTGAGGAAGAGTGTGGTCTTCGTTTGGCTCTTGAGGAGTCACACAACGATGATCATGCTAAGTTAAAGAAAGATCTTGATCATGCTATCATTGTTTCTCGTGTGCTAAACTCTGAGAAGGCCGAACTTGGGGTTGATCTTGTTAGACTCAAAGAGGAGTTTGATCTACTTGACAAGGCTCACAAGGTCTTGAAGGATGCTCATGCTAGCCTCAAAGAGTCTCATGATCAACTCCAAGTAAAGCTAACCAAGGAGAAAGCCACCTTTCCTCGTATGATGTTAATTGATAATGCAAATGCTACTAACCCGTGTTGTGAGCATGTGCATCTTGTTGAGGAGAACGCTAAGCTAAAGGTGCAACTTGAGAAATGTCTTGTGTCTTGCATACAAGGCGAGAAGAGCCTCAACGACCTCTTGACCAACCAAAAGGGAGTGATGGCCAAGGAAGGAATTGGGTACGTGCCCAAGTCCAAGAGCGAGAAGAAAAATGACAAGGCCAAACGACCTCCTCCTCTCAAGCAAACCTTTGTGAAGGAGGGTGAGGGTGCTACTAAGGAGAAGGAGAAAAACTCCATGAAGGATAGTGATGCCAAGAAGGGAAACGCTCCCCTTCCCAACAAAGCCGGCGACTTTAACCCTTCTTATGTGTTGTGCCGCGCTAGAGATGGACATGTTTATGCCAAATTTGTTGGTTCTCCTTGTGAGTACATTGAATGGTCTATTTGGGTTCCTAAGACCCTTGTTACTAACATCAAAGGACCCATTACAAAATGGGTACCTAAAACCAAGCATTAATCTCTTGTAGGTGTTTACTTCCGGTGGGGGATCATGGTTGCTCGATAGTGGAGCTACTAATCATATGACCGGAAGCAAGGACTTGGTGGTGGACGTGCAAAAGATTCCATCCATGCCCACCAATGTTGAGTGGGGTGATGCCTCGTCTTCTAAGGTATTGGGACTCGGCAAAGTTGTCATTTCTCATGATCTTACGATCGAGAAGGTCATGCTTGTTGAGTCCCTTGCATACAATTTACTTTCCGTTCGTCAACTAGCACTCATGGGCTTTGCCACTTTCTTTGATATTGGTTCCGTGGCCCTCTTGTGGAGCAAGACTCTTAAAGTAGCCTTTATTGGGCATGTCGAGAACGGTCTCTATGTGATTAACTTTTTGGAGCGACCCACTAAGACCACGACATGCCTAATGGCTAAAGTTGACGTGGGATGGCTTTGGCATCGCCGTTTAGCCCACGTCAATATGAGATCTTTGCAAAGTCTTCTCAAGGGGGACCATGTCCGTGGACTAACAAATGTTAGTTTTGCTAAAGATCGTGCTTGCAGTGCTTGCATCGAAGGAAAGCTACATGAGAAGGCTCACCCTCCCACGACTATCATCTACTCGAAGAGGCCTTTGGAGCTCCTTCACATGGATCTCTTTGGACCTCCATCCTTTGATAGTCTTCGGGGTAGAAAGTATTACATGGTGATTGTAGATGACTATTCAAGATACACTTGGGTATATTTCTTCAAGAGGAAGAGTGAGACCCAACAAACCGTCATTGACTTTGCAAATGAAGCTCAACGACAACACAATGCAAAGATCTTGACAATAAGAAGTGGCAACGGCTCCGAGTTCAAGAACTACACCTTGGATGAGTTTTTGAGTGATGAGGGAATCAAGCATCAATATTCCGCACCTTATACCCCTCAACAAAATGGTGTAGCGGAGAGGAAGAACCGGATGTTGATGGATGCGGCAAGGACCATGATGGCGGAGTTCAAGTCTCCCTACAACTTTTGGGCCGAAGCCATCAACACCGCATGTCACGCATCTAATCGGCTCTACCTCCGCAAAGGCTTGAACAAGACTCCATATGAGATACTCACTGGTAACAAGCCCAACCTCAAGTACTTTCGGGTATTCGGGTGTAAGTGTTTCATTCTCAAGAAAGGTGTCTGTTTGTCTAAATTTGAGGCTAGAGCTTATGAGGGCATATTTGTTGGTTGTGCTACGAACAATCATGCTTACCGTGTTCTCAGTAAGTCCACGAGACTTATTGAGGAAACGTGTAATGTGGAGTTTGATGAGAATAACGGCTCCCAAGTGGAGCAAAGTGGTACTTGTGATGTAGGTGATGAAATTCCTCCCTAAGCCATAAGAAGAATGGGTATTGGTCATATCCTACCCATTGAGGAACCCCTTGTGGCCGAAGGAGAAGGACAATGTTCTACTCAAGTGGAACCTTCACCAACCCAAGACTCACACGCTTCCGAAGAACATAGCAAGGGCCCTCAACCTCAAGAACAAGACCGAGAGCAAGATCAATCTCAAGATGGTGTTGTAATATCAAGTGATGCCCAAGGTCAAGCTCCCTCCTCCGAGCAAGTTCAAGATCAAGTCTCACGAGATCAAGAAAAAGCTCAAGACGACGCTCAAGATGATCAAGTGACCACTCCTCGTCTCACCCCCGAGGAGGAATTGGAGCGTCGTGCAGCCAAGCAGGGCCGGGCCCATAGTTATGCTAAGTGTGGGGCCCGCACAGGGCCCACAAATTTAAGGGGCCCCAAATTTTTATAGGCCTTGTATGTATTTTTCAAAAGAAAAAATTGTTGTTCTGCTGGGCTGCTGGGTGCTGGGCCGCTTCCCGGTGGAGTCTGCAACGCGAGCCAGCCCCGAGGCTGCTGCTTTCGATGACTCCATCCCACGCGCACCTACTCAATGTTTTCTAGTTGGTTGTCCAGGGGATCGTCTGAAAGAAAAAGGGGATACTCTGGATGGGAGTTAGATGGATCGCAACGCAAAACAGCGATTGCGCCGCTGCCGCCGCTTGGCTTCGCCGCTTCGGCTACTGGCTGATGAGTATAGGAAGATCGATCGGTGATTTGGCCACAATTCTGCAGGCCGCTCCTCGATTGGAAACGGGATCGTTCGATCAGTCGGCGACCATGATAGTTCTAGCCTCAGGTGCTCTCACCATCTCACGGTTTCGATCCTTCGAGTGCTTCATGTAACCGGAGCTGAATAGGTATGTTTATTATGTACAATATTATATTGTATACACTATAATTTTTCCGTTATATATATAGACACACATACATATTATAACTGTTTATCAATTCGTTTTTTCTAGTGGGATAAGGGCCCAATTTTTTGGTTTCGCACAGGGCCCCATATTTTGCAGGCCCGGCCCTGCAGCCAAGGTTGCTTCCAAGCTCTCCACCAAGGATCATCTCATGACAAATGTGCTTGGAAGCTTAAGAAAGGGGGTAAGCCCTCGTAGACAATTAGCAAACTATTGTGAACATCACGTGTTTGTCTCTTGTGTCGAACCCCACAAGGTCTATGAGGCACTCGAAGATCCGGATTGGCTCAATGCCATGCATGAAGAACTCAACAACTTCGAGCGCAACAAAGTGTGGAGATCGGTGCCAAGGCCGACGGTGAACCACAATGTCATTGGAACCAAGTGGATATTTAAGAACAAGCAAGATGCTCATGTGATTATCATTCGCAACAAGGCTCGTTTGGTAGCACAAGGTGTTGGGGATCGTAGCAGAAATTTAAAAAAATTCTAGGCATCACCAAGATCAATCTACAGAGTCATCTAGCAACGAGAGGGAGAGGAGTGCATCTACATACCCTTGTAGATCGCGAGCAGAAGCGTTCAAGAGAACGGGGTTGATGGAGTCGTACTCGTCGTGATCCAAATCACCGATGATCCCAGCGCCGAACGGACAGCACCTCCGTGTTCAACACACGTACGGAGTGAGGACGTCTCCCGCGCCTTAATCCAGCAAGGAGGAGGGAGAGGTTGAGGAAGAGGGCTCCAACAGCAGCACGACGGCGTGGTGGTGGTGGAGCTGCAGTACTCCGGCAGGGCTTCGCCAAGCTCTTGCGGAGGAGGAGAGGTGTTGGGGAGGGGAGGGGCTACGCCTTGGATGTGGTGTGCAGCCCTCCCCTTGTCCCTCTATTATAGGGGGAGGAGGAAGGGGGCATCCCCCTCTAGATGAGATCTAGAGGGGGGCGGCGGCCAAGGGGAGGGGGCTTGCCCCCCAAGCAAGGGGGGCGCCCCTCTTAGGGTTTCCCCCCCAACCCTAGGCGCATGGGCCCAAGGGGGGATGCGCCCAGCCCATGCAGGGCTGGTTCCCTTTCCTCTATGGCCCATTAGGCTCTCTGAGAGAGGTAGCCCCTCCCGGTGGACCCCCGGAACCCCTTCGGTGGCCCCGGTACAATACAAATATGCCCCCGAACCTTTTCGGTGACCGTATGACAACTTCCTACATATAAATCTTCACCTCCGGACCATTTCGGAACTCCTCGTGACGTCCGGGATCTCATCCGGGACTCCGAACAACATTCGGTAATCACATACAAGTCTTCCTAATAACCCTAGTGTCATCAAACCTTAAGTGTGTAGACCCTATGGGTTCGGGAACCATGCAGACATGACCGAGATAACTCTCCGGCCAATAATCAACAGCGGGATCTAGATACCCATGTTGGTTCCCACATGTTCCACGATGATCTCATCGAACGAACCACGATGTCGAGGATTCAAGCAATCCTGTATACAATTCCCTTTGTCAATCGGTACGTTACTTGCCCGAGATTCGATCATCGGTATCCCAATACCTCGTTCAATCTCGTTACCGGCAAGTCACTTTACTCGTTCCGTAATGCATGATCCCGTGACCAACTACTTAGTCACACTGAGCTCATTATGATGATGCATTACCGAGTGGGCCTAGAGATACCTCTCCGTCATACGGAGTGACAAATCCCAGTCTCAATTCATGCCAACCCAACAGACACTTTCGGAGATACCTGTAGTGCACCTTTATAGCCACCCAGTTACATTGTGACGTTTGGTACACCCAAAGCACTCCTACGGTATCCGAGAGTTGCACAATCTCATGGTCTAAGGAAATGATACTTGACATTTAGAAAAGCTCTAGCAGACGAACTACATGATCTTGTGCTATGCTTAGGATTGAGTCTTGTCCATCACATCATTCTCCTAATGATGTGATCCCGTTATCAATGACATCCAATGTCCATGGTGAGGAAACCGTAACCATCTATTGATCAACGAGCTAGTCAACTAGAGGCTGACTAGGGACATGTTATGGGTCTATGTATTCACACATGTATTAC
This sequence comes from Triticum monococcum, assembly GCA_034509565.1. Taxonomy (NCBI): domain Eukaryota; kingdom Viridiplantae; phylum Streptophyta; class Magnoliopsida; order Poales; family Poaceae; genus Triticum; species Triticum monococcum. The sequence continues at coordinate 768,288,231 of CM067847.1, forward strand.
AATTTCCGGATAACACAATTATAGCATGAACAATAGACAATTATCATGAACAAGGAAATATAATAATAACCATTTTATTATTGCCTCTAGGGCATATTTCCAACAGTCTCCCACTTGCACTAGAGTCAATAATCTAGTTACACTATGATGAATCGAACACCCATAGAGTTCTGGTGTTGATCATGTTTTGCTTGAGGGAGAGGTTTAGTCAATGGATCTGCGACATTTAGGTCCGTATGCACTTTACAAATATCTATGTCTCCATTTTGAACATTTTCACGAATGGAGTTGAAGCGACGCTTGATATGCATGGTCTTCCTATGAATCCTGGGCTCCTTGGCAAGGGAAATAGCTCCAGTGTTGTCACAGAAGAGAGTCATCGGGCCCGACGCATTGGGAATAACTCCTAGGTCGGTAATGAACTCCTTCACCCAGAATGCTTCTTGTGCTGCCTCCGAGGCTGTCATGTACTCCGCTTCACATGTAGATCCCGCCACGACGCTTTGCTTGCAACTGCACCAGCTGATTGCCCCACCATTCAAAATATACACGTATCCAGTTTGTGACTTAGAGTCATCCAGATCTATGTCGAAGCTAGCATCGACGTAACCCTTTACGACGAGCTATTCGTCACCTCCATAAACAAGAAACATATCCTTAGTCCTTTTTAGGTACTTCAGGATATTCTTGACTGTTGTCCAGTGTTCCATGCCGGGATTACTTTGGTACCTTCCGACCAAACTTACGGCAAGGTTTACATTAGGTCTGGTACACATCATGGCATACATAATAGACCCTATGGCCGAGGCATAGGGGACGACACTCATCTTTTCTCTATCTTCTGTCGTGGTCGGGCATTGAGCCTTGCTCAATCTCGTACCTTGCAACACAGGCAAGAACCCCTTCTTGGACTGATCCATATTGAACTTCTTCAATATCTTGTCAAGGTACGTACTCTGTGAAAGACCAATGAGGCGTCTCGATCTATCTCTATAGATCTTGATGCCTAATATATAAGCAGCTTCTCCAAGATCCTTCATTGAAAAACACTTGTTCAAGTAGGCCTTTATGCTTTCCAAGAATTCTATATCATTTCCCATCAATAGTATGTGGTCCACATATAATATGAGAAATGCTACAGAGCTCCCACTCACTTTCTTGTAAACACAGGCTTATCCATAAGTCTGCGTAAACCCAAACGCTTTGATCATCTCATCAAATCGAATGTTCCAACTCCGAGATGCTTGCACCAGCCCATAGATTGAGCGTTGGAGCTTGCACACCTTGTCAGCATTCTTAGGATCGACAAAACTTCCGGCTGCATCATATACAATTCTTCCTTAAGGAAACCATTAAGGAATGCCGTTTGACGTCCATTTGTCATATCTCATAATCATAGAATGCGGAAATTGCTAACATGATTCGGACGGACTTCAGCTTCGCTACGAGTGAGAAGGTCTCATCGTAGTCAACCCCTTGAACTTGTCAATAACCCTTAGCGACAAGCCGAGCCTTATAGATGGTCACATTACCATCCGCGTCTGTCTTCTTCTTAAAGATCCATTTATTTTCTATGGCTCGTCGATCATCGAGCAAGTCAGTCAAAGTCCATACTTTGTTTTCGTACATGGATCCTATCTCGGATTTCATGGCTTCCGGCCATTTGTCGGAATCTGGGCCCGCTATCGCTTCTTCATAGTTCGAAGGTTCACCATTGTCCAACAACATGATTTCCAGGACAGGGTTGACGTACCACTCTGGTGCAGAACGTGTCCTTGTAGACCTACGAAGTTCAGTAGCAACTTGATCTGAAGTTTCATGATCATCATCATTAACTTCCTCTCTAGTCCGTGCAGGCACCTCAGGAACATTTTCCTGAGCTGCGCCACTCTCCGGTTCAATAGGCAATACTTCATCAAGTTCTACTTTCCTCCCACTTACTTCTTTCGAGAGAAAGTCTTTCTCTAGAAAGGATCCATTCTTGGCAACAAAGATCTTGCCTTCGGATTTGAGGTAGAAGGTATACCCAATAGTTTCTTTAGGGTATCCTATGAAGACGCATTTTTCCGATTTGGGTGCGAGCTTTTCAGGTTGAAGTTTCTTCACATAAGCATCGCAGCCCCAAACTTTTAGAAATGACAACTTAGGTTTCTTCCCAAACCATAATTCATACGGTGTCGTCTCAACGGATTTCGACGGAGCCCTATTTAAAGTGAATGCGGCAGTCTCTAAAGCATAGCCCCAAAATGATAGCGGTAGATCGGTAAGAGACATCATAGATCGCACCATATCCAATAGAGTGCGATTACGACGTTCGGACACACCATTACGCTGAGGTATTCCAGGCGGCATGAGTTGTGAAACTATTCCATATTTCCTTAAGTGTGTGCCAAATTCACGACTCAAATATTCTCCCCCACGATCTGATCGTAAGAACTTGATTTTCCTGTCACGTTTATTCAAAGGTCTCAGACTTGTGTTTCATTAAGTAGACATACCCATATCTACTCAAGTCATCAGTGAGGGTGAGAACATAACGATAGCCACCGCGAGCCTCAACACTCATTGGACCGCACACATCAGTATGTATGATTTCCAATAAGTTGGTTGCTCGCTCCATTGTTCCGGAGACTGGAGTATTGGTCATTTTGCCCATGAGGCATGGTTCGCACGTGTCAAATGATTCATAATCAAGAGACTCCAAAAGTCCATCTGCATGGAGCTTCTTCATGCGTTTGACACCAATGTGACCAAGGCGGCAGTGCCACAAGTATGTGGGACTATCATTATCAACCTTACATCTTTTGGTATTCACACTATGAATATGTGTAACATCATGTTCGAGATTAAATAAGAATAAACCATTGACCAGCGGGGCATGACCATAAAACATACCTCTCATATAAATAGAACAACCATTATTCTCGGATTTAAATGAGTAGCCATCTCGTATTAAACGAGATCCTGATACAATGTTCATGCTCAAAGCTGGCACTAAATAACAATTATTGAGGTTTAAAACTAATCCAGTAGGTAAATGTAGAGGTAGCGTGCCGACAGCGATCACATCGACCTTGGAACCATTCCCGACGCGCATCGTCACCTCGTCCTTCGCCAGTCTTCGCTTATTCCGCAACTCCTATTTTGAGTTACAAATATGAGCAACCGCACCGGTATCAAATACCCAGGAGCTACTACGAGTACTGGTAAGGTACACATCAATAACATGTATATCACATATACCTTTGGTGTTGCCGGCCTTCTTGTCCTCTAAGTACTTGGGGCAGTTCCACTTCCAGTGACCACTTCCCTTGCAATAAAAACACTCGGTCTCAGGCTTGGGTCCATTCTTTGGCTTCTTCCCGGTAGCTTGCTTACCGGGCGCGGCAACTCCCTTGCCGTCCTTCTTGAAGTTCTTTTTACCATTGCCTTTCTTGAACTTAGTGGTTTTATTCACCATCAACACTTGATGTTCCTTTTTAATTTCCACCTCCGCTGATTTCAGCATTGAATATACCTCAGGAATGGTCTTTTCCATCCCCTGCATATTGAAGTTCATCACAAAGCTCTTGTAGCTAGGTGGGAGCGACTGAAGGATTCTGTCAATGACCGCATCATCCGAGAGATTAACTCCCATCTGAGACAAGCGGTTGTGCAACCCAGACATTTTGAGTATGTGCTCGCTGACGGAACTATTTTCCTCCATCTTACAACTATAGAACTTGTCGGAGACTTCATATCTCTTGACCCGGGCATGAGCTTGGAAAACCATTTCCAGCTCTTGGAACATCTCATATGTCTGTGTTGCTCAAAACGCTTCTGGAGCTCCGGTTCTAAGCTGTAAACCATGCCGCACTGAACCAGGGAGTAATCATCAACACGGGACTGCCAAGCGTTCATAACGTCTTGGTTTGCTGGGGGTGGTGCTTCACCTAGCGGTGCTTCAAGGACATATGCTTTCTTGGCAGCTATGAGGATGATCCTCAAGTTCCGGACCCAGTCCGTATAGTTGCTACCATCGTCTTTCAGCTTGGTTTTCTCTAGGAACGCGTTGAAGTTGAGGACAACATTAGCGTGGGCCATTTGATCTAGAAGACATATTGTAAAGATTTTAGACCAAGTTCATGATAATTAAGTTCATCTAATCAAATTATTTAATGAACTCCCACTGAGATAGACATCCCTCTAGTCATCTAAGTGATACATGATCCGATTCAACTAGGTCGTGTCCGATCATCACGTGAGACGGACTAGTCATCATCGGTGAACATCTTCATGTTGATCGTATCTTCTATACGACTCATGTTCGACCTTTCGGTCTTCCGTGTTCCGAGGCCATGTCTGTACATGCTAGGCTCGTCAAGTCAACCTAAGTGTTTTGCGTGTGTAAATCTGGCTTACACCTGTTGTATGCGAACGTTAGAACCTATCACACCCGATCATCACGTGGTGCTTCGGAACAACGGACCTTAGCAACGGTGCACAGTTAGGGGGAATACTTTCTTGAAATTATTGTGAGGGATCATCTTATTTATGCTACCGTCGTTCTAAGCAAATAAGATGTAAAACATGATAAACATCACATGCAATCAAATAGTGACATGATATGGCCAATATCATTTTGCTCCTTTTTGATCTCCATCTTTGGGGCGCCATGATCATCGTTGTCACCGGCATGACACCATGATCTCCATCATCGTGTCTTCATGAAGTTGTCTCATCAACTATTACTTATACTACTATGGCTAACGGTTAGTGATAAAGTAAAGTAATTACATGACGTATAAGTTGACACGCAGGTCATAAATAAATTAAGACAACTCCTAAGGCTCCTGTCGGTTTTCATACTCATCGACATGCAAGTCGTGATTCCTATTACAAGAACATGATCAATCTCATACATCACATCCTTTTGGCCATATCACATCACACGACATATGCTGCAAAAACAAATTAGACGTCCTCTAATTGTTGTTGCAAGTTTTTACGTGGCTGCTATAGGTTTCTAGCAAGAACATTTCTTACCTACGCCAAAACCACAACGTGATATGCCAATTTCTATTTACCCTTCATAAGGACCCTTTTCATCGAATCGGATCCGACTAAAGTGGGAGAGACAGACACCCGCTAGCCACCTTATGCAACTAGTGCATGTCAGTCGGTGGAACCAGTCTCACGTAAGCGTACGTGTAAGGTCGGTCCGGGCCGCTTCATCCCACGATGCCGCCGAATCAAGATAAGACTAGTAACGGCAAGTAAATTGACAAAATCGACACCCACAACAACTTGTGTTCTACTCGTGCATAGAACTACACATATACCTAGCTCATGATGCCACTGTTGGGGATCGTAGCAGAGATTTAAAAAAATTCTACGCATCACCAAGATCAATCTACGGAGTCATCTAGCAACGAGATGGAGAGGAGTGCATCTACATGTTAGAAATATGCCCTAGAGGCAATAATAAATTGGTTATTATTATATTTCCTTGTTCATGATAATCGCTTATTATCCATGCTAGAATTGTATTGTTAGGAAACTCAGATACATGTGTGGATACATAGACAACACCATGTCCCTAGTAAGCCTCTAGTTGACTAGCTCGTTGATCAATAGATGGTTACGGTTTCCTGACCATGGACATTGGATGTCGTTCATAACGGGATCACATCATTGGTAGAATGATGTGATGGACAAGACCCAATCCTAAGCCTAGCACAAGATCATGTAGTTCATATGCTAAAGCTTTTCTAATGTCAAGTTTCATTTCCTTAGACCATGAGATTGTGCAACTCTCGGATACCGTAGGAGTGCTTTGGGTGTGCCAAACATCACAACGTAACTGGGTGGCTATAAAGGTACACTACAGGTATCTCCGAAAGTGTCTGTTGGGTTGGCACGAATTGAGACTGGGATTTGTCACTCCGTGTAAACGGAGAGGTATCTCTGGGCCCACTCGGTAGGACATCATCATAATGTGAACAATGTGATCAAGGAGTTGATCACGGGATGATGTGTTACAGAACGAGTAAAAGAGACTTGCCGGTAACGAGATTGAACCAGGTATCGGGATACCGACGATCGAATCTCGGGCAAGTATCGTACCGCTAGACAAAGGGAATTGTATACGGGATTGATTAAGTCCTTGATATCGTGGTTCATCCGATGAGATCATCGTGGAGCATGTGGGAGCCAACATGGGTATCCAGATCCCGCAGTTGGTTATTGACCGGAGAGTTGTCTCGGCCATGTCTGCATGACTCCCGAACCCGTAGGGTCTACACACTTAAGGTTCGATGACGCTAGGGTTATAGGGAAAGTATGTACGCGGTTACCGAATGTTGTTCGGAGTCCCGGATGAGATCCCGGACGTCACGAGGAGTTCCGGAATGGTCCGGAGGTAAAGATTGATATATAGGAAGTATGGTTTTGGCCACAGGAAGTGTTCCGGGCATCACCGGTAGTGTACCGGGACCACCAGAGGGGTCCGGGGGTCCACCAGGTGGGGCCACCAGCCCCGGAGGCCTACATGGGCCAATAGTGGGAAGGGACCAGCCCCTAGGTGGGCTGGGGCGCCTCCCACCAAGGCCCAAGGCGCCTCCAAGAGGGGAAGGGGGCAAACCCTAGGCTCAGATGGGCCTAAGGCCCACCTAGTGGTGCGCCCCCCTCTCTTCCCCCTTGGCCGCCCCCTAGATGGGATCTAGGGCTGGCCGCCACCCCTAGGGAGGGAACCCTAGGTGGGGGTGCAGCCCCTCCCCTCCCCCTATATATACTTGAGGTTTGTGTTGGAAATATGCCCTAGAGGCAATAATAAAAGCATTATTATTATATTTCCTTGTTCATGATAATTGTCTTTATTCATGCTATAATTGTGTTATCCGGAAATCGTAATACATGTGTGAATAACAGACACCAACATGTCCCTAGTAAGCCTCTAGTTGACTAGCTCGTTAATCAACAGATAGTCATGGTTTCCTGGCTATGGACATAGGATGTCATTGATAACGAGATCACATCATTAGGAGAATGATGTGATGGACAAGACCCAATCCTAAACATAGCATAAAGATCGTATAGTTCGTTTGCTAGAGTTTTGCAATGTCAAGTATCTTTTCCTTAGACCATGAGATCGTGTAACTCCCGGATACTGTAGGAGTGCTTTGGGTATACCAAACGTCACAACGTAACTGGGTGACTATAAAGGTAGACTACGGGTATCTCCGAAAGTGTCTGTTGGGTTGACACGGATCAAGACTGGGATTTGTCACTCCGTATGACGGAGAGGTATCACTGGGCCCACTCGGTAATGCATCATCATAATGAGCTCAAAGTGACCAAGTGTCTGGTCACGGGATCATGCATTACGGTACGAGTAAAGTGACTTGCCGGTAACGAGATTGAACAAGGTATTGGGATACCGACGATCGAATCTCGGGCAAGTAATATATCGATTGACAAAGGGAATTGCATACGGGGTTGATTGAATCCTCGACATCGTGTTTCATCCGATGAGATCATCATGGAGCATGTGGGAGCCAACATGGGTATCCAGATCCCGCTATTGGTTATTGACCGGAGAGTCGTCTCGGTCATGTCTACATGTCTCCCGAACCCGTAGGGTCTACACACTTAAGGTTCGGTGACGCTAGGGTTGTGAAGATATGTATATGCAGTAACCCGAATGTTGTTCGGAGTCCCGGATGAGATCCCGGACGTCACGAGGAGTTCCGGAATGGTCCGGAGGTAAAGAATTATATATAGGAAGTGCTGTTTCGGCCATCGGGACAAGTTTCGGGGTTACCGGTATTGTACCGGGACCACCGGAAGGGTCCCGGGGGTCCACCGGGTGGGGCCACCTATCCCGGAGGGCCCCATGGGCTGAAGTGGGAGGAACCCAGCCCATAGTGGGCTGGGGCGCCACCCCCTAAGGGCCCATGCGCCTAGGGTTTAGGGGAAACCCTAAAGGGGGCGCCCCCTTGCTTGGGGGGCAAGCCCCCCACCCCTTGGCCGCCGCCCCCCTAGGAGATCCCATCTCCTAGGGCCGGCGCCCCCCCCTAGCACCCCTATATATAGTGGGGGAGAGGAGGGACTTGACACAGCCTTTGGTGCATCCCTCTCTCCCTGTTACGTCTCTCTCTCTCTCGTAGTACACGGCGAAGCCCTGCTGCCGTGACGCCCTGCATCCACCACCACGCCGTCGTGCTGCTGGATCTTCATCAACCTCTCCTTCCCCTTGCTGGATCAAGAAGGAGGAGACGTCTCCCGTCCCGTACGTGTGTTGAACGCGGAGGTGCCGTCCGTTCGGCACTTGGTCATCGGTGATTTGAATCACGTCGTGTTCGACTACATCATCCCCGTTCTTTGAACGCTTCCGCTCGCGATCTACAAAGGTATGTAGATGCATCCGATGACTCGTTGCTAGATGAACTCATAGATGGATCTTGGTGAAACGAGTAGGAAATTTTTTTGTTTTCTGCAACGTTCCCCAACAGTGGCATCATGAGCTAGGTCTATGCGTAGTTCTTCTTGCGCGAGTAGAACACAATTTGTTGTGGGCGTAGATTTGTCAACTTTCTTGCCGCTACTAGTCTTTTCTTGCTTCAGCGGTATTGTGGGATGAAGTGGCCCGGACCAACCTTACACGTACGCTTACGTGAGACCGGTTCCACCGACTAACATGCACTAGTTGCATAAGGTGGCTGGCGGGTGTCTGTCTCTCCTACTTTAGTTGGAGCGGATTCGATGAACAGGGTCCTTATGAAGGGTAAATAGAAGTTGACAAATCACGTTGTGGCTTTCACGTAGGTAAGAAAACGTTCTTGCTAGAACCCTAATTTAGCCACGTAAAAACTTGCAACAACAGTTAGAGGACGTCTAACTTGTTTTTGCAGCAAGTGGTTTGTGATATGATATGGCCAAAGTTGTGATGAATGATGAATGATCTATATGTGATGTATGAGATGTTCATGCTATTGTAATAGGAATCACAACTTGCATGTCGATGAGTATGACAACCGGCAGGAGCCATAGGAGTTGTCTTTATTTTTTGTATGACCTGCGTGTCATTGAGAAACGCCATGTAAATTACTTTACTTTATTGCTAAACGCGTTAGCCATAGTAGTAGAAGTAATAGTTGGCGAGCAACTTCATGGAGACACGATGATGGAGATCATGGTGTCAAGCCGGTGACAAGATGATCATGGAGCCCCAAGATGGAGATCAAAGGAGCTATGTGATATTGGCCATATCATGTCACGTTTATTATTTGATTGCATGTGATGTTTATCATGTTTTGCATCTTGTTTACTTAGAACGACGGTAGTAAATAAGATGATCCCTCATATTAATTTCAAGAAGTGTTCCCCCTAACTGTGCACCGTTGCGACAGTTCGCTGTTTCAAAACACCACGTGATGATCGGGTGTTTTATTCAGACGTTCACATACAACGGGTGTAAGACAGATTTACACATGCAAACACTTAGGTTGACTTGACGAGCCTATCATGTACAAACATGGCCTCGGAACACAGAAGACCGAAAGGTCGAGCATGAGTCGTATAGAAGATACGATCAACATGAAGATGTTCACCGACGTTGACTAGTCCGTCTCACGTGATGATCGGACACGGCCTAGTTGACTCGGATCATGTTATACTTAGATGACTAGAAGAGGGATGTCTATCTAAGTGAGAGTTCATTATATAATTTGATTAGATGAGCTTAATTATCATGAACTTAGTCTAAAATATTTTACAATATGTCTTGTAGATCAAATGGCCCACGTAGTCCTCAACTTCAACGCATTCCTAGAGAAAACCAAGCTGAAAGACGATGGCAGCAACTATACGGACTGGGTCCGGAACCTGAGGATCATCCTCATAGCTGCCAAGAAAGATTACGTCCTACAAGCACCACTAGGTGAAGCTCCCATCCCACAGAACCAAGACGTTATGAACGCTTGGCAGACACGTGTTGACGACTACTCCCTCGTTCAGTGCGGCATGCTTTACAGTTTAGAGCCGGGGCTCCAAAAGCGTTTTGAGAGACATGGAGCATATGAGATGTTCGAAGAGCTGAAAATGGTTTTTCAAGCTCATGCCCGGATCGAGAGATATGAAGTCTCCGATAAGTTCTTCAGCTGTAAGATGGAGGAAAATAGTTCTGTCAGTGAGCACATACTCACTATGTCTGGGTTACATAACCGCTTGTCTCAGCTGGGAGTTAATCTCCCGGATGGTGCGGTCATTGACAGAATCCTCCAGTCGCTTCCACCAAGCTACAAGAGCTTTGTGATGAACTTCAACATGCAGGGGATGCAAAAGACCATTCCTGAGTTGTTTGCAATGCTGAAATCAGCAGAGGTAGAAGTCAAGAAGGAACATCAAGTGTTGATGGTCAATAAAACCACTAAGTTCAAGAAAGGCAAGGGTAAAAAGAACTTCAAGAAGGACGGCAAGGAAGTTGCCGCGCCCGGCAAGCAAGCTGCCGGGAAGAAGCCAAAGAATGGACCCAAGCCCGAGACTGAGTGCTTTTATTGCAAGGGAAGCGGTCACTGGAAGCGGAACTGCCCCAAATACTTAGCAGACAAGAAGGCCGGCAAAACAAAAGGTATATGTGATATACATGTAATTGATGTGTACCTTACTAGTGTCCGTAGTAGCTCCTGGGTATTTGATACCGGTGCAGTTGCTCACATTTGTAACTCAAAGCAGGGGCTGCGGAATAAGCGGAAACTGGCAAAGGACGAGGTGATGATGCGCGTCGGGAATGGTTCCAAGGTCAATGTGATCGCCGTCGGCACGCTGCCTCTACATTTACCTTCGGGATTAGTTTTAAACCTTAATAATTGTTATTTGGTACCAGCTTTGAGCATGAACATTGTATCGGGATCTCGTTTAATTCGAGATGGCTACTCATTTAAATCCGAGAATAATGGTTGTTCTATTTATATGAGAGATATGTTTTATGGTCATGCTCCTATGGTGAATGATTTATTCTTTATGAATCTCGAATGTAATACTACACATGTTCATAATGTGAGTACCAAAAGATGCAAGGTTGATAATGATAGTCCCACATACTTGTGGCACTGCCGCCTTGGTCACATAGGTGTCAAACGCATGAAGAAGCTCCATGCAGATGGACTTTTAGAGTCTCTTGATTATGAATCATTTGACACGTGCGAACCATGCCTTATGGGTAAAATGACCAAGACTCCGTTCTCAGGAACAATGGAGCGAGCAACCAACTTATTGGAAATCATACATACTGATGTGTGCGGTCCAATGAGTGTTGAGGCTCGCGGTGGCTATCGTTATGTTCTCACCCTCACTGATGATTTGAGTAGATATGGATATATTTACTTAATGAAACACAAGTCTGAAACCTTTGAAAAGTTCAAGGAATTTCAGAGTGAGGTTGAGAATCAACGTGAAAGGAAAATCAAGTTTCTACGATCAGATCGTGGAGGAGAATACTTGAGTCACGAATTTGGCACACACTTAAGAAAATGTGGAATAGTTTCACAACTCACGCCGCCTGGAACACCTCAGCGTAACGGTGTGTCCGAACGTCGTAATCGCACTCTATTAGATATGGTGCGATCTATGATGTCTCTTACCGATTTACCGCTATCTTTTTGGGGCTATGCTTTAGAGACTGCCGCATTCACTTTAAATAGGGCTCCGTCGAAATCCGTTGAGACGACACCGTATGAATTATGGTTTGGAAAGAAACCTAAGCTATCATTTCTAAAAGTTTGGGGATGCGATGCTTATGTCAAGAAACTTCAACCTAAAAAGCTCGAACCCAAGTCGGAAAAATGTGTCTTCATAGGATACCCAAAAGAAACTATTGGGTATACCTTCTACCTCAGATCCGAAGGCAAGATCTTTTTTGCCAAGAATGGATCCTTTCTAGAGAAAGAGTTTCTCTCGAAAGAAGTAAGTGGGAGGAAAGTAGAACTTGATGAAGTATTACCTCTTGAACCGGAAAAGGGCACAACTCAAGAAAATGTTCCTGAGGTGCCTGCACCGACTAGAGAGGAAGTTAATGATGATGATCAAGATACTTCTGATCAAGCTCCTACTGAAATTCGTAGGTCCACAAGGACACGTTCCGCACCAGAGTGGTACGGCAACCCTGTCTTGGAAATCATGTTGTTAGATAACAGTGAACCTTCGAACTATGAAGAAGCGATGGCGGGCCCGGATTCCGACAAATGGCTAGAAGCCATGAAATCCGAGATAGGATCCATGCATGAAAACGAAGTATGGACTTTGACTGACTTGCCCGTTGAACAGCGAGCCATAGAAAATTAATGGATCTTTAAGAAGAAGACAGACGCGGATGGTAATGTGACCATCTATAAAGCTCGGCTTGTCGCTAAGGGTTATCGACAAGTTCAAGGGGTTGACTACGATGAGACTTTCTCACCGGTAGCGAAGCTAAAGTCCGTCCGAATCATGTTAGCAATTGCCGCATTTTACGATTATGAAATATGGCAAATGGATGTCAAAACGACATTCCTTAATGGTTTCCTTAAGGAAGAATTGTATATGATGCAGCCGGAAGGTTTTGTCGATCCTAAGAATGCTGACAAGGTGTGCAAGCTCCAACGCTCGATTTATGGGCTGGTGCAAGCATCTCGGAGTTGGAACATTCGCTTTGATGAGATGATCAAAGCGTTTGGGTTTACGCAGACTTATGGAGAAGCCTGCATTTACAAGAAAGTGAGTGGGAGCTCTGTAGCATTTCTCATATTATATGTAGATGACATACTTTTGATGGGAAATGATATAGAACTCTTGGACAGCATCAAGGCCTACTTGAATAAGAGTTTTTCAATGAAGGGCCTTGGAGAAGCTGCTTATATATTAGGCATCAAAATCTATAGAGATAGATCGAGACGCCTCATAGGTCTTTCACAAAGCACATACCTTGATAAGATATTGAAGAAGTTCAATATGGATCAATCTAAGAAGGGGTTCTTGCCTGTGTTACAAGGTATGAAATTGAGCTCGGCTCAAAGTCCGACCACGGCAGAAGAAATAGAAGAGATGAGTGTCATCCCCTATGCCTCAGCCATAGGTTCTATAATGTATGCCATGCTGTGTACCAGACCTGATGTAAACCTTGCCGTAAGTTTGGTAGGAAGGTACCAAAGTAATCCCGGCAAGGAACACTGGACAGCGGTCAAGAATATCCTGAAGTACCTGAAAAGGACTAAGGAAATGTTTCTCGTTTATGGAGGTGACGAAGAGCTCGTCGTAAAGGGTTACGTCGACGCTAGCTTCGACACAGATCTGGATGACTCAAAGTCACAAACCGGATACGTGTATATTTTGAATGGTGGGGCAGTAAGCTGGTGCAGTTGCAAGCAGAGCGTCGTGGCGGGATCTACATGTGAAGCGGAGTACATGGCAGCCTTGGAGGCAACACATGAAGCAATTTGGGTGAAGGAGTTCATCACCGACCTCGGAGTCATACTCAATGCGTCGGGGCCGATCAAGCTCTTCTGTGACAACACTGGAGCTATTGCACTTGCCAAGGAGCCCAGGTTTCACAAGAAGACAAGGCACATCAAGCGTCGCTTCAACTCCATTCGTGAAAATGTTCAAGATGGAGACATAGATATTTGAAAAGTACATACGGATCTGAATGTAGCAGATCCGTTGACTAAACCTCTCCCTAGGGCAAAACATGATCAACACCAGAATTCCATGGGTGTTCGATTCATCACAATGTAACTAGATTATTGACTCTAGTGCAAGTGGGAGACTGTTGGAAATATGCCCTAGAGGCAATAATAAAAGCATTATTATTATATTTCCTTGTTCATGATAATTGTCTTTATTAATGCTATAATTGTGTTATCCGGAAATCGTAATACATGTGTGAATAACAGACACCAACATGTCCCTAGTAAGCCTCTAGTTGACTAGCTCGTTAATCAACAGATAGTCATGGTTTCCTGGCTATGGCATAGGATGTCATTGATAACGAGATCACATCATTAGGAGAATGATGTGATGGACAAGACCCAATCCTAAACATAGCATAAAGATCGTATAGTTTGTTTGCTAGAGTTTTGCAATGTCAAGTATCTTTTCCTTAGACCATGAGATTGTGTAACTCCCGGATACCGTAGGAGTGCTTTGGGTATACCAAACGTCACAACGTAACTGGGTGACTATAAAGGTAGACTACGGGTATCTCCGAAAGTGTCTGTTGGGTTGACACGGATCAAGACTGGGATTTTTCACTCCGTATGACGGAGAGGTATCACTGGGCCCACTCGGTAATGCATCATCATAATGAGCTCAAAGTGACCAAGTGTCTGGTCATGGGATCATGCATTACGGTACGAGTAAAGTGACTTGCCGGTAACGAGATTGAACGAGGTATTGGGATACCGACGATCGAATCTCGGGCAAGTAATATATCGATTGACAAAGGGAATTGCATACGGGGTTGATTGAATCCTCGACATCGTGGTTCATCCGATGAGATCATCGTGGAGCATGTGGGAGCCAACATGGGTATCCAGATCCCGCTGTTGGTTATTGACCGGAGAGTCGTCTCGATCATGTCTACATGTCTCCCGAACCCGTAGGGTCTACACACTTAAGGTTCGGTGACGCTAGGTGAAAGATCGTGGATGTCGCCTAGAGGGGGGGTGAATAGGCGTTTTAAAATAATTACGGTTTAGGCTTGAACAAATGCGGAATAAACCTAGCGGTTAATTTGTCAAGCACAAAACCTAAAACAACTAGCCTCACCTATGTGCACCAACAACTTATGCTAAGCAAGATAAGCAACTATGTGATAGCAAGATATATGACAAGAAACAATATGGCTATCACAAAGTAAAGTGCATAAGTAAAGGGCTCGGGTAAGAGATAACCTCAAGAAGCCACTAAACCCTAAGAGATAACCGAGGCACGAGGAGACGATGATGTATCCTGAAGTTCACACCCTTGCGGATGCTAATCTCCGTTTGGAGCGGTGTGGAGGCACAATGCTCCCCAAGAAGCCACTAGGGCCACCGTAATCTCCTCACGCCCTCGCACAATGCAAGATGCCGTGATTCCACTAAAGGACCCTTGAGGGCGGTCACCGAACCCGTACAAATGGCAACCCTTGGGGGCGGTCACCGAACCCGTACACTTTGGCAACCCTTGGGGGCGGTCACCGGTACTCGTCAAATTGCTCGGGGTGATCTCCACAACCTAATTGGAGACCCCGACGCTTGCCCGGAGCTTTGCACCACAATGATTGAGCTCCGAACACCAACAACCGTCTAGGGCACCCAAGCACCCAAGAGGAACAAGCTCAAGGGTACCAAGCACCCAAGAGTAATAAGCTTCTCAACTTGTAACTTCCACGTATCACGTGGAGAACTCAAACCGATGCACCAAATGCAATGGCAAGGGCACACGGAGTGCCCCAGTCCTTCTCTCTCAAACCCCACCGAAGCAACTAATGCTAGGGAGGAAAATGAGAGGAAGAACAAGAAAGAGAACACCAAGAACTCCAAGATCTAGATCCAAGGGGTTCCCCTCACATAGAGGAGAAAGTGATTGGTGGAAATGTGGATCTAGATCTCCTCTCTCTTTTCCCTCAAAAACTAGCAAGAATCCATGGAGGGATTGAGAGTTAGCAAGCTCGAAGAAGATCAACAATGGGGGAAGAACACGAGCTCAAAAGATTAAGGTTCAACGGGGAAGAAGACCCCCTTTTATAGGAGGGGGAAAATCCAACCGTTAACCCCCACTCAGCCCCGCAGAGAGCGGTACTACCGCGGAGGCAGGGCGGTACTACCGCTCATAAGCGGTACTACCGCTCCCCCTCAGCGGTACTGCCGCGCCAGAAGAAAAGGGCTGGGGCTGGGACCCAGAGCGGTACTACCGCGGAGGTAGGGCGGTACTACCGCTCACAAGCAGCACTACCGCCACTACTACCGCAGCTAGTACCGCAAAACCCGACACGAGAAAATGCGCACTAGAATCAAAGCGGAAGGAGCACGAAGCCACAACGGTACTACGGCTGAGCCCAGCAAGCGGTACTACCGCTCCGAGGAGCGGTACTACCGCTT
Source organism: Triticum monococcum (assembly GCA_034509565.1). Lineage (NCBI taxonomy): Eukaryota > Viridiplantae > Streptophyta > Magnoliopsida > Poales > Poaceae > Triticum > Triticum monococcum. The sequence continues at coordinate 768,304,328 of CM067847.1, forward strand.
AGTGGACTGCAGCCGTACTACCGCTCCAACCACTGTGTCGAGGCGGTAGGAGCACGGATCCGCAGAGGCACTACTGCTGAGGCCATCAAGCGGTACTACCGCTCCGAGGAGCGGTACTGCCGCTTAGTGAGCCTCAGCGGTACTACCGCTGTGGCCCGCGGTACTACCGCTGGGTCTAGGAGAAAAACCACACTCCAGAAAACCAGAACTGCCATAACTTCTGCATATGAGCTCCGAATTGAGCAAACTCAAGCTTGTTGAAAACAAGACGACGAGTAGCATCAAAACAGCGACTGGTTATAGTAAGAAGAGGCAGGGGAGGTATGCCAACAAATAGAGTTCATATGCTAAAGCTTTTCTAATGTCAAGTATCATTTCCTTAGACCATGAGATTGTGCAACTCCCGGATACCGTAGGAGTGCTTTGGGTGTGCCAAACGTCACAACGTAACTGGGTGGTTATAAAGGTACACTACAGGTATCTCCGGAAGTGTCTGTTGGGTTGGCACGAATCGAGACTGGGATTTGTCACTCCGTGTAAACGGAGAGGTATCTCTGGGCCCACTCGGTAGGACATCATCATAATGTGCACAATGTGATCAAGGAGTTGATCACGGGATGATGTGTTATGGAACGAGTAAAAGAGACTTGCCGGTAACGAGATTGAACCAAGTATCGGGATACCGACGATCGACTCTCGGGCAAGTATCGTATCGCTAGACAAAGGGAATTGTATACGGGATTGATTAAGTCCTTGACATCGTGGTTCATCCGATGAGATCATCGTGGAGCATGTGGGAGCCAACATGGGTATCCAGATCCCGCTATTGGTTATTGACCGGAGAGTTGTCTCGGCCATGTCTGCATGACTCCCGAACCCGTAGGGTCTACACACTTAAGGTTCGATGACGCTAGGGTTATAGGGAAAGTATGTACGCGGTTAATGAATGTTGTTCGGAGTCCCGAATGAGATCCCGGACATCACGAGGAGTTCCGGAATGGTCCGGAGGTAAAGATTTATATATAGGAAGTATGGTTTTGGCCACCGGAAGTGTTCCGGGCATCACCGGTAGTGTACCGGGACTACCGAAGGGGTCCGGGGGTCCACCAGGTGGGGCCACCAGCCCCGGAGGCCTACATGGGCCAATAGTGGGAAGGGACCAGCCCCTAGGTGGGCTGGGGCGCCTCCCACCAAGGCCTAAGGCGCCTCCAAGAGGGGAAGGGGGCAAACCTTAGGCTTAGATGGGCCTAAGGCCCACCTAGTGGTGCGCCCCCCTCTCTTCCCCCTTGGCCGCCCCCTAGATGGGATCTAGGGCTGGCCGCCACCCTAGGTGGGGGCGCAGCCCCTCCCCTCCCCCTATATATACTTGAGGTTTGGGGCTGCCCAACACATGTGATTTGCTTTCCCTATTGGCGCAGCCATATCCCTCTCCCTCTTCGTCTCTCGTGGTGCTTGGCGAAGCCCTGCTGGAGTACCGCGCTCCTCCACCACCACCACGCCGTCATGCTGCTGCTGGATGGAGTCTTCCCCAACCTCTCCTTCTCCCCTTGCCGGATCAAGGAGCAGGAGACGTCACCGGGCTGTACGTGTGTTGAACGCGGAGGTGCCGTCCGTTCGGCACTAGGATCATCGGTGATTTGGATCACGACGAGTACGACTCCATCAACCCCGTTCACTTGAATGCTTCCGCTTAGCGATCTACAAGGGTATGTAGATGCACTCTCCTTCCCCTTGTTGCTAGATTACTCCATAGATTGATCTTGGTGATGCGTAGAAAATTTTGAATTTCTGCTACGTTCCCTAACACTACATACCCTTGTAGATTGCGAGCGGAAGCTTTCAAGAGAACTGGGTTGATGGAGTCGTACTCGTCGTGATCCAAATCACCGATGATCCCAGCGCCGAACGGACAGCACCTCCGTGTTCAACACACGTACGGAGCGAGGACGTCTCCCGCGCCTTGATCCAGCAAGGAGGAGGGAGAGGTTGAGGAAGAGGGCTCCAACAGCAGCACGACGGCGTGGTGGTGGTGGAGCTGCAGTACTCCGGCAGGGCTTCGCCAAGCTCTTGCGGAGGAGGAGAGGTGTTGGGGAGGGGAGGGGCTGCGCCTTGGATGTGGTGTGCAGCCCTCCCCTTGCCCCTCTATTTATAGGGGAAGGAGGAAGGGGCCCGGCCCCCTCTAGATGAGATATAGAGGGGGGGGGGCGGCGGCCAAGGGGAGGGGGCTTGCCCCCCAAGCAAGGGGGATGCCCCTCTTAGGGTTTCCCCCCAACCCTAGGCGCATGGGCCCAAGGGGGGGATGCGCCCAGCCCATGTAGGGCTGATTCCCTTTCCTCTACGGCCCATTAGGCCCTCCGAGAGAGGTAGCCCCTCCCGGTGGACCCCTAAAACCCCTCCGGTGGTCCCGGTACAATACCGATATGCCCCCGAACCTTTCCGGTGACCGTATGACAACTTCCTACATATAAATCTTCACCTCCGGACCATTCCGGAACTCCTCGTGACATCCGGGATCTCATCCGGGACTCCGAACAACATTCGGTAATCACATACAAGTCTTCCTAATAACCCTAGCGTCATCGAACCTTAAGTGTGTAGACCCTACGGGTTCGGGAACCATGCAGACATGACTGAGACAACTCTCCGGCCAATAATCAACAGCGGGATCTGGATACCCATGTTGGTTCTCACATGTTCCACGATGATCTCATCGGATGAACCATGATGTCGAGGATTCAAGCAATCCCATATACAATTCCCTTTGTCAATCGGTACGTTACTTGCCCGAGATTCGATCGTCGGTATCCCAATACCTCGTTCAATCTCATTACCGGCAAGTCACTTTACTCGTTACGTAATGCATGATCACGTGACCAACTACTTAGTCACACTGAGCTCATTATGATGATGCATTACCGAGTGGGCCTAGAGATACCTCTCCGTCATACGGAGTGACAAATCCCAGTCTCGATTCATGCCAACCCAACAGACACTTTCGGAGATACCTGTAGTGCACCTTTATAGCCACCCAGTTACATTGTGACATTTGGTACACCCAAAGCACTCCTACGGTATCCAGGAGTTGCAAAATCTCATGGTCTAAGGAAATGATACTTGACATTTAGAAAAGCTCTAGCAGACGAACTACACGATCTTGTGCTATGCTTAGGATTGGGTCTTGTCCATCACATCATTCTCCTAATAATGTGATCCCGTTATCAATGACATCCAATGTCCATGGTCAGGAAACCGTAACCATCTATTGATCAATGAGCTAGTCAACTAGAGGCTCACTAGGGACATGTTATGGTCTATGTATTCACACATGTATTACGATTTCCAGATAACACAATTATAGCATGAACAATAGACAATTATCATGAACAAGGAAATATAATAATAACCATTTTATTATTGCCTCTAGGGCATATTTCCAGCACAAGGCTACTCCCAAGTCGAGGGTATCGACTACGGTGAAACCTTCGCTCCCGTTGCTCGTCTTGAATCCATTCGCGTGTTGATTGCATATGCTTCTCATCATAACTTTAAGTTACAACAAATGGATGTGAAGAGTGCTTTTCTTAATGGTCCTATTAATGAATTGGTTTATGTCAAGCAACCCCCCGGGTTCGAGGATCCCTACTTTCCCGATCATGTGTATCAACTCGATAAGGCACTCTATGGCCTTAAACAAGCCCCACGTGCGTGGTATGACCACCTTACCGAGTTGTTACAAGACCGTGGTTTTGAAGTTGGGCTAATCGACCCCACTCTTTTTTACTAAGAAGGTCAAAGGGGAGTTGTTTGTGTGCCAATTATATGTTGATGATATTATATTTGGTTCCCCTAACAAAGCTTTCAATGAGGAATTTGCCGCTCTCATGATCTCAAAGTTCGAGATGTCTTCCATGGTAGAGTTGAAGTTTTTTCTCGGGTTCGAAGTGAAGCAAAGGAGAGAAGGAACCTTCATCAACCAAGCCAAATACACTCAAGACATGCTTAAGAGATTCAAGCTAAGTGATGTCAAGCCGGCTTCCACTCCCATGCCCACCAAGTGCCAACTTGACATTGACCCCAATGGTAAAGCGGTGGATCAAAAGGTATATCACTCCATGATTGGCTCATTGCTTTACCTTTGTGCATCTAGACCGGATATCATGTTGACTGTGGGAATTTGTGCAAAGTTTCAAGCCACACCTAAGGAAAGTCACTATGTGGCGGTCAAACGAATCTTTCGATAATTGGCTCATACCCCAAACTTTGGCTTATGGTACCCAAGAGGAGCAAACTTCAAGCTTGTAGGTTATTCAGACTCGGATTGGGCGGGAGACAAAGTGGATAGGAAGTCCACTTCTGGAGGGTGCCAATTTCTTGGCTGCTCTTTGGTAAGTTGGTCTTCCAAAGCAAAGTTGTGTGTCTCTCTTGTCCACGGAAGCGGAGTATATGGCTGCCGGTAGTTTTTGTGCTCAACTTTTATGGATGAGGCAAACTTTAAAGGATTACGGTGTCATTTGTGACAAAGTGCCTCTTTGGTGTGACAATGAAAGTGCCATCAAGATTTCTCTCAACCCGGTGCAACACTTCAAGACGAAGCATATTGAGATTCGGTATCACTTCATCCGGGATCACATAAGGCGAGGGGAAATCGAGCTCAACTACGTCAACACTCATGATAACCTGGCAGATATTTTCACAAAACCCTTGGATGAAGCAAGATTTCGCGAGTTAAGGCATGAGCTAAATGTCATTGATTCGAGCAATGTTGCTTGAACCCTTGCACACCCCACCATACTCAACTTGTTATCTTGTTTAGATGTAGGCATGGACATAGGGGGAGTGGTGTTCTCTCAATGAACTCTTCCTCCCCCATTATGCATAAATTGATCAACTCGGCCACATTATCTTGTTGAAAGACGAGTTTTGGTCATGGGCCCAAGGATAATTCTTCGCGGTGCCATACCAATTGACTCATACATAGGTGGCTACGGCCTCCGACCCCCTTGTTCGTGTTGTGCCTTGTGTTAGTCCTTCTTGTCCGTGCCTTAGTTTGTTTTCTTAGGCGCTAGGTGTTGGGGTCTCCAAGTGTGGTTCTCTTTCGTTTTTTTCTTGGAGACCCACCTTTTTCCCCATGCCTTCTCTTTCCCAAGCCTTCCCTTCCTCAAGCCATCTAGTCTAATTGCACACACTTGTCCATGGCTTTGGTGATGGTGACCGGGCGGTACAACCGAGGTCATAGGCAGTTCTACCGTGGGTGCTCTCCAGGCGGTCTCCCAACGGTGCTTGAACGGTTCCACCGCTCAACCACTGGGGTGCCCGTCTGGACGGTTCTACCGATTGGTTACGGCGGTACTACCGCTTCCTCTTAGCGACGGAAGTACCGCCCGCAACCACTAGCTCGTACCAGGTAGCGGTACAACCGCTTCCTTGAGTGGTACAACCGCCGCGCGACTTTGGGCCTATATATTCCCATCGGGGCTGGTGGGGGATTTCTTTTCTCTCTCCCCCAGCCCTTCCCATCTTGTGCCCTAGCCGCCGGTCGCCATTGCCTCTGCCCCGGAGTGCTTCTCGCGCTTTGGATCCATGGGGTCTCCGTGGATCCTCTCCAAGGAGGCCTCCTCCTTCCCGATTTCTTCCCATGGATGCCGGTAATGCCGCATTGACCTTCGTTCTTTGTTCTAGGGCATTACTTGACATTCCGCATTTATCGATTAAACTATTGGGTGGAAGAGATCCCTTTTTGCCTCCTGCTTAGATTGCACATCTTTGATAGTAGAATATGGCTAGTATGATTCATATTTCGCGGTTAAATCTAGTCTCTACCCGTAGTACCACTATTCAGCGGTTCTACCGCCTCTGCGGGTGGTACAACCGCTGGAGCGGTACTACCGGTAGGAGAACCGGTTCAACCGGGATATCTGCACCATGTAGCCCTGTTTCATTTTCTAAGTTCGTGCAATATATCTTTTCTTCTATTTGTGTGTGCAATCCTCTCATCTTTGTTGGGTCTCTTGTGTTATCCTTGTGCGTGTGTTCAGGTGGCTCTAGTTCTCGCTCTGCTCCTCGCAAGACCAAGAAGAGGGCACGACGGACCTTGCGTCCGGTTGTGTCTGATGACGAAGAAGAGGTTGTGATTCCCACCAAGCCCACTCGTTGTGAGAAGTCCGCTGCTGCCAAGCAACGTGTGGTTTTGCCCTTGCATCATTGGAAAGCCAAGGATTGGGAAGCTTTCCGCTCAAAGAATCCTTATGAGGTTCCCGTTGCTCCTCGTTGGACCACTATTCAGTTCCAGAATGAGATGCAAGTGCGGATTGTCCATGAACTCTTTGAGCACAACAAGAACAGGTATGCCAAGCAGTGGACCATCGATCTTGACCATTGGAGGAACAACTTGGAGTATTTTGGTGAGGCACTGGCTCTCTGTGAGGAGTTTGATCTTGTCAAGCTCATGTCTGTCAACTGTGACTTTGATGTTCAACTCGTCCATCGGTTCTATGTCACGGTTCACTTTGGAGAAGATGGCACACGCACTCTCACTTTCATGTGTCATGATGAGCTCTTTCAAGTTCCCTGGAGGGCCTTTTGCAATGCTCTTGGGTATGATGATACCGGCCTGGAAGGTAGAGGTGGCATTCGCCTTCATGATCATCCCGAGTCTATGCCTAAGGAGAAGCTTGCCCCTCTGTACATTCGGGGTTGTGGTATTATTGGAGAATCTAAGGATTTGGTGAAGGTCTATGACATCATGCATCGTGTGTTTCGCAATGTGCTTCTGCCCAAGGTGGGAAATCAAGATGAAATCCATGGCTATCTTGTTGACTTGATGGTTGCAATGAAGACCAAGGTGGGCTCTGTGGAAACGTTTGACGTGTCCAACTGGCTGTGGCACGAGATGTACAACATGGTCATCTGCAGGAAGGTCCCCATTTATGCTCCGTTTGTCATGTGCTTTCTGAACTCAGTATGGGAGGTACGCTGTCCTGGAGAGGCTCTCACCTCTCCTGATAATCTCACTGTTCATGAGGTCAAGGTTCTTAAGAAGAAGAAGCATGCCGAGCCTCGCTTCCCTGCCAGTGCTCCCGAGGATGTCTATGCCACTTCTGACGATGAGGACTTTGAGATGGAGCCAGGGGCCAAGCCCTCTTGGGTGGAGAATCTCACTGCCAAGGTGAAGAAGACTTTCTGCCTCCAGTCTGACATCCAGAAGAGGATGTATGAGGCCCATGTCAATGAGAAGCATGCCCGGCGTCGCCAAATTGCAATCATGAAGCACCTCAATATGCCGGTTCAGAGTGGCTCTGAGAAGAGCATCACACCGGAGGAGCGTTGGATATCTACCCACAACACCTAGTCTGATGATGAAGCTCCTCCCCATCCATCCACATCCTTTGCTGCAGCTGATGATTTCGTGGAGAAATCCGATCAAGACGATGTTGACGAGTCTGATGATGATGTGGATCCAGATGCTACCGAGGAGTCGGAGGAGGACGATTGAGCCTTGGGACGCTAGCTTCGCTCTTTCTCCTTTTTGGTGTCTTGATGCCAAAGGGGGAGAGAGTTTTAGGTCTCGGGATTTGCATGGGTTTTATTTGCCTTGTTGCTTGTGTTTTTTCCTTTTCCGTCATTTGTGTTGACTTTGGCCTGTGAACCTTGTTGCTTATCTCTGCTTGCATGGTGTAAGACATGTGCGTATCTTGCTATCTATCTTTATTTTCCGTGATATTGTTGTGTATTCCATTATTATCTTTACCCTCGTATTATGGTCTTTTTGCTCACCATGTTTAGTAGGAGTGGTGAGTCTATAAAATCTAGGGGGAGTCTCGTCCCTAATATGTGCTCTCAAATAGCCTTCTAAATTTGGGGCACACATCTAGGGGGAGTCCCGTCTACATTTTCTAGACTTTTCACTTGCAAATCGTGGTGTTGTCATCATCCACCAAAAAGGGGGAGATTGTAAGGTCATTTCCCTACTTTGTGTTTTGGAGGATGATGACAACCCTTTATTGACCTAATCTTATGCTAAGTGTTTCAGGTTTCGATTTTAGGTCTTCTTCGGTTAGCTATTCTCTCTGAAGAAAAAAGGATCGAAGACGGTGTTTTCTACACGTTTGTTTATATCTTTTGGTCATAGGGAACCCGTACTATCAATAGGGATCCACATTGGAAAGTGTTGGGGGTATCCATTCACGTACACTTACCTCACCCCTCTCTTGTCTTCCCCTTCCTTCCTATTGTCTACTATCGGCTCCAGCGGTTGTACCGCTCTCCGAAGCGGTTGTACCGCTGGGTCTTGGCGCTGACTAGCTTTGTTCGAGCGGTTGTACCACTGCTTCCGGGTGGTGGTACCGCCAATGCTCAGCAAGGACTAGGGCGGTTGTTCCGGCCAGGCACCGCCCAAGTACCGATCCGGCCTCTGTTTTGATGCGGTACTCGTGCGGTGGTGGCCCGGTTGGTCCGGTCGTACCGGTACCACCGGGGTTCGGAGCGGTTCTACCGCTCATGACTTAGCCGCCCGAGCGCTCGAGGCCATGCGGTTGCACCGGCCTGATACCGCTCGACTACCGCACTCAGGGGTGACTCCCTTCTATTCCTATGCGGTGGTTGGGCGGTGGCTGGGCGGTTGGTCCGTTTGTTCTTTTCAACCGGTACTACCGCCTGGTCGCCCGGTTGTACCGCCTGGTAGGGTTCTGCACATAAACTGTGAGTCCCGGTTGTACCGGGACCAGGAGCGGTTGTACTACTGCAGCACTGAGAGCACAGTAACGGTTGGATTTTTAGGGTTGCTATATAAGGGTGCTTCTTCCACCTACCACATCCACCTCTAACCTCTCTCTTTCCACCATTAATGCTACTCAAGCTCTCTTTGCCCAATCTCTTTCTCTAGCCACTCAAACTTGTTGATTTCCTAGGGATTGAAGGAGGAGACCTAGATCTACACTTCCACCAAAGGATATTTGCTTCCCATACTTTCTTGTGTGGATTTTGTTACTCTTTGGGTGCTTTGTGCACCCTAGACGGTTGAGGTCACCTCGGAGCCATATTCCATTGTGGTGAAGCTTCGTGGTTTCGTTGGGAGCCTCCAATTAAGTTGTGGAGTTTGCCCCAACCTTGTTTGTAAAGGTCCGGTTGCCGCCTCCAAGGGCACCAATAGTGGAATCACGACATCTCGCATTGTGTGAGGGCGTGAGGAGAATACGGTGGCCCTAGTGGCTTTTTGGGGAGCATTGTGCCTCCACACCGCTCTAACGGAGACGTACTTCCCCTCAAAAGGAAGGAACTTCGGTAACACATCCTCGTCTTCACCGGGTCCACTCTTGGTTATCTCTTACCTTTACTTGTGCAAGCTCATTAGTGTTACTTCTCTTGCTTGCGTGTTTGCTTGTTGTTGTTGCATCATATAGGTTGCTCACCTAGTTGCATATCTAGACAACCTACTTTGATGCAAAGTTTAATTTGGTAAAGAAAAGTTTAAAAATTGTTAGTTGCCTATTCACCCCCCCTCTAGTCAACCATATCAACCCTTTCAATGATGGTATCCCGGCATGGATGATGCATGTATTAGGTCCCTGGCATCCATGTTTTAGTTCTGGTGCAGCACTATTACCATACACTTTATTTCCCTTCTTTTCTTAGAAGACATGAAGTTTCTTTTCTAGCGCAAGATGTTTAGATACTCTTGATTCTTGAGTGTTCCATGATAGGTGGTGGCATGGCCACAGGACGAGGTAAGGGGCAATGCGACGATAATGTACCAAGAGTGTTGGGGTGTGTCGAGATGACAGAGTCGGTGAAGCAAAAGGATATCGAAGGTAAGGAAGGATGTTAATAAAGGCATAGAGTGATGATGCCATTTCATTACTAAGCTAGGTCTCTTAGGAGTCTAGAGTCGACAAGAGTCCACATGGATTAGGCTAGTAAGTGTGTAATGGTGTTACCCATCACATCGTGTATACTTCCCACGTCCGGGTTTGTTGGACCAGAAGGCCGACGAAGGTCGTTCGTATCTATAAGACCGCCTCATTTAAATTACTTAGTTGATCAAGGAAATTAATAGCTTTCTGTTGCGTGCATGTGCGATTTAATTGTGACGCCACTCTGGTTGGGTGTGCATGGGCGTTATACGTAGAAGCACCAGAAAGAATTTAATGGCAAGTAAATTGAGGGGTTAACGAGGGATTGATAATGACTAAATTGTCCATGCTAGTTGGTGGTTTTCATTTTCACGCATGTTGCATTGGTCTTGCTGATTTGGCCCTCTCGCCTAATAAAGTCGAACAAATGGGGCATTGTGTAACGCCCTCGATGCGGCTATATCTCCCACGTGTCGAAGCACGACTTAGAGGCATAACCGCATTGAAAGCAATGTCGCAAGTGAGGTAATCTTCACACAACCCATGTAATACATAAGGGAAAAGATACATAGTTGGCTTACAATCGCCACTTCACACAATTACATGAATAAAGCATTACATCATCCAGATACAATCAAGGTCCGACTACGGAACCAAAATAAAAGAAGAACCCCAAATGCGACACGGTCCCCGATCGACCCCAACTGGGCTCCACTACTGATCAACTAGAACGAAACAACACAAAGGACAAGATCTTCATCGAGCTCCTCCTGAGCTTGGTTGCGTCATCTGCACGAACTCATCGGCACCTACAAACTGGTTTGGAAGTAATCTGTGAGCCACAGGGACTCAGCAATCTCGCACCCTGGCGATCAAGACTATTTAAGCTTATAGGTAAGGCAAGGTAAAATATGTGGAGCTGCAACAAGCGACTAGCATATATGGTGGCTAACATACGCAAATGAGAGCGAGAAGAGGAGGCAAAGCACGGTCGATAAAAGTATGATCAAGAAGTGATCCTAGAACAACCTACGTCAAGCATAACTCCAACACCGTGTTCACTTCCCAGACTCCGCCGGAAAGAGACCATCACAGTTACACACGCGGTTGATGCATTTTAATTAAGGTCAACTTCAGGTTTTCTACAACCGGACATTAACAAATTCCCATCTGCCCATAACCGCGGGCACGGCTTTCGAAAGTTCAAATCCCTGCAGGGGAGTCCCAACTTAGCCCATGACAAGCTCTCACGGTCAACGAAGGATATACCTTCTAGCGGGAAGTCCCGATCAGACTCGGAATCCCGGTTACAAGACATTTCGACAGGGTAAAACTAAACCAGCAACACCGCCCGAATGTGCCGACAAATCCCGATAGGAGCTGCACATATCTCTTTCTCAGGGCACACTCAGATTGTCCAAACTTCCGGTAGGCCAGCCCAGAGTTGCCCTTGGTGGCCACCGGCGGCTGACAGTTTGGACCAACACTCAGAGGAGCACTGGCCCGGGGGGGGGGGGAGGTTAAAATAATGATGACCCTTGAGTCTGCAGAACCCAAGGGAAAGAAAAGGCTAGGTGGAAAATGGTAAAACCAAGGTTGGGCATTGCTGGAGGAGTTTTATTCAAGGCGAACTGTCCAGGGGTTCCCATTATTACCCAACCGCGTAAGGAACGCAAAATCCGGGAACATAACACCGATATGACGGAAAACTAGGGCGGCAAGAGTGGAACAAAACACCAGGCATAAGGCCGAGCCTTCCACCCTTTACCAAGTATATTGATGCATTAATTAAATAAGATATATTGTGATATCCCAACAAATAAACATGTTCCAACAAGGAACAACATCTCCATGTTCCAATAAGGAACAAACTTCAATCTTCACCTGCAACTAACAACGCTACAAGAGGGGCTGAGCAAAGCGGTAACATAGCCAAACAACGGTTTGCTAGGACAAGGTGGGTTAGAGGCTTGGTTCAACAATATGGGAGGCATGATAAGCAAGTGGTAGGTATCACAACATAGGCATAGCAAAAGAGCGAGCAACTAAGCAAGCAAAGATAGAAGTGATTTTGAGGGTGTGATCATCTTGCCTGAGATTCCGCAAGGAAGAAGCACGAGTCCATGAAGAAGAACAAACGGACGTAGACGAACGGATCCTCACAAACGCGACGTTAACGGAACCAACCCGAAGAAGCAACACCGGAAAGGAGCAAACAACATAGTAAACAACCACCACATAAGCATGGCATGATGCGCAAACAAGTATGATGCATATCCGGTTTAATGAGGCATGGCATGGCAAAGTGCACAAGCAATCCTACAAATTAAGTGGAGCTCAATATGCAACGAGATGCATATTGACAAAACACCACATTCCATTATTTAGTTCGATCTCGTTTATGTACCCAACAATATTAAATGTTGTCAAACATGGCAAGAGGGTGAAGCAAAGTAAAACTACATATCTAGTCAAGTTTAAATGAGGCCGGAAGCAACGAACAACAATTCCGGAAACTCCTCATATGCATATATTAGGTTTGGTACTGTTCTGCCCTAAACATAATTTTAGAGTTGTTAAACATGCAAAGTGATGCCACCATGTTAAACTAGGCAAAATTCTACCCCATTTACATATAAAGTTTGTTAGGTTTGGAGCTACGGTTAAATAGTTATGAATTAAAGCATTTTAACATGAAATAGAGCAAAAATTAATCAAACAACATTTAAACATGTTAAACATGGATGAAAATGGCACAATATGAAACTAGATGAAATTCTAGTCATGTTTCATATATAACTTATTTTAATCCGATGCACGGTTAATTAGATATTAAGGGTCTGTTTGGTTGGATACTAGTGTGGCCAAGCCAAAGTGTGGCTAGCCACACAAGTGTGGCTGTGAAATTGGACGCCAAACTTTGGCAAAAGTTGGCAAAAAAAATTGTCTCTATGACAAATGGGCCATATGGGCAATAAAGTGTGGCAAGCCAAAGTGTGGCAAAAACCAAACACATGCCAACTAAACTGTGGCTGCCAAATTTTGGCTTGGCAAACTGTGGTTGGGAACCAAACAGCCCCTAAATGCATGAACTCTAGGGACTTTTCTGCAAAACAACCGTCTCAGGAATAATAGCTAAATTCGTAGCAGCAGGAAAAAATAGGACGGGCTGCATTGGGTTGAACTGAGCTGCTCACCACGGCACTTGGGCCGGCTCGGTGATGGACTAGGACGGGAGAAGGCGCAGCTGGGCCTTGGCGCTAGACGGTGGAGGCGGCCCGGGGGCGATGCTGGGCCAGGAGGCCGAACGCTGGGCCTTGCGCGATCTGGCGCTCGGGCCGCCCAGTGGCTGGCGCTCCAGACGAACAGGGACGCGAGTCAACGCAGGGAAATGAACTGGGCTGGGCGCTGGGTCGTGCTCCTCGCGCAAGGGCGAAGCAGAGGAGGCGAGCAGGGCAGCGAGCAGCTTCGCTGGCGTCGGGACTCGACGGAGATGAAGCAAGCGAGGTGGGAGAGGGTCGTGGCCTCGTGGGGGTCGGGAACGGGCGCGGCTGCGCCGATTTCCTCCGGATCTGGCGCGACGGCATCGAATGCTGACGAGGGCACCCGTCGGGGTGGTTGCTTCCTCGAGCATCATGAGAGAACTCCTGAGAGAGAGAAAACGAAGAGACATGAGGCAGGGAATAAGAAGAAGACCGACGGGAGGAAGGGAGCGAGCGGCGGGGCTCATCTGCAGTGGCGGGGCTCTCCTGGAGGGGCTTCGATGGTCGATCTCACCAGCGGGAGGCGGAGCGAGGGTGCTGGCTAGCACACGGGACGGCGGCGCTGGATCGAGGGCCTGTTGCTGCTTTGGTGGCCGGCGGCCTTGGCTCCCTGCGAGGAACAACGGGACGGGGAGGCACGTTCAGGGAGGAACAAACCGAAGAGAGAGCGAGGGAGGCTGGGTTGGAGGAGATCGAGGAGAGGAGTGGCGGCTGCCTGCGGGTGGAATTTGGCGGCGATGAGGGGGTTGCTCCGGTTAGCAATTTGAGGAGGATTTTTGGATTTGGGGAGGATCCCGAGGTGGGAGATGCTGGCGGCAGTGGGATGGGACAAGGGTCCTAATTTTTAGGGTTTGGTCTAAAATTGGACAAGGAGGTCTATATATAGCAAAAGAGATCATTATAGGGCGGTTAGGTCCCTCCAATCGAAAACGAGTGGTTGCGAAAAAATGGGTTAGGGAGCCCAATTAAGAAAACAGAGACGTTTTGTAGACGTTAGGGGATGATCCGGACCCAACGGTGACGACTGCTCGGATCGGGTCCGGGACAACTTTTCAGACGCGTGCGCGAGGAGGGCCGCGGGCTGACGAGAGAGGTTAGGTTGGGCCTGGCGGTAGGTAGTGGGTTGTGTAGACGGTCTCGAGCTGAGAGAAGAGAAGAGAGAGACCCGGCGACTATTTCTGGAGACCGAAAACGTCCAACGAAAAGACCGGCTACTATTGCCGCTATATTTATCCGTTGGGACGTCAAACGGACTCCGAATGCGATGAGACTTGGCAGGCGGTCTACGGACAACAAAACAACACCGCATGCCAACTTTCAACCCATTCCGAGAACATTTTCCGGCCACTTATAAAATAATATCTCGGAGGTGCCGTAGGCGCGTGGAAGTGGGTGTGGGCTCAGAACGGACAACGGACGGAACTGGGGAACCCGAACGGATGCAAGTTTCGAAAACATGATGATGCAATGCACATGATGACATGACAAGATGCAACACGCAAGCAAATGACATGGCAACGACGGTGAATAACTGGGAGACAACTGGCACATCGGTCTCGGGGCGTTACACATTGCCACCTATACCATTACCATATCAATTATAAACAATCACAAATACATGACATTTTTTCTTTCCCTTGCACATCTCTCTCTCTTGATTGGCAACATGCAAGAAGACAAGCGAAGAGAAATTTAGGGGAATGAATTAATGAGATGTGGCGATTCTCCTGTTGAGGTTATATCTGTCATAAGGTAGTAAAGTTTTGTCTTTTCCTTCATTGATTTGACTCCTAGTTAGCAAAACATTGTCATGGCAGGTCCAAGAGACAATACCATGTGGAGCGCAGGAACGGCCACATATACCGGTTCTAGTTTTAAAAACGTTGTGGCAAGATATAGTGTCAAGCATGATGACCCTTTATGATCCCCTTTTTGATTGCCAAGGAGTCACCCTATGTATCAAACCCATGGAGGATGTACTCTATGACAGTTTCAAGCAAGTTATTCTTCTCGACGGTTGTTCCAGTTGCCTGGACCTTTTAAACAACCTTTTAGGTAACAATGAAATGGAAATACGCATGGGTATGAGGACTTGCACTTACAACCTCGTACTTGTGTGTGGGTGATACATCCATTTTGCATCATGCTTTTATATCGATACTTATTGCATTATGGACTGTTATTACATATTATGTCACGATACTTATGTCTATTCTCTCTTATTTTTACAAGGTTTACATGAAGAGGGGGAATGCCGGCAACTGGAATTCTGGGCTGGAAAAGGAGCAAATATTAGAGACCTATTATGCACATCTCCAAAAGTCCCGAAACTTCATGGGAGCACGTTTCAGAATATAAAAAAAAATATTAGGTGAAAGAAGTACCAGAGGGGGCCACCCACCATCCATGAGGGTGGGGGCGCGCCCTACCCCCTGGGCGCGCCCCCTGCCTCGTGGGCCCCCTGGCAGCCCTCTGATGCCCATCTTTGGCTATATGGAGTCTTTCGTCGAGGAAAAAAAATCATAAGCTAGCTCACGGGACGAAACTCCGCCGCCACGAGGCGGAACCTTGGCGGAACCAATCTAGGGCTCCGGCGGAGCTGTTCTGCCGGGGAAACTTCCCTCCGAAAGGGGGAAATCATCACCATCGTCATCACCATCGATCCTCTCATCGGGAGGGGGTCAATCTCCATCAACATCTTCACTAGCACCATCTCATCTCTTGTATCCAATCTTTGTATCAAAACCTCAGATTGGTACATGTGGGTTGCTAGTAGTGTTGATTACTCCTTATAGTTGATGCTAGTTGGTTTACTTGGTGGAAGATCATATGTTCAGATCCATTATGCATATTAATACCCCTCTAATTATGAACATTAATATGATTTGTGAGTAGTTCCTTTTGTTCTTGAGGACATAGGAGAAGTCTTGCTATAAGTAGTCATGTGAATTTGGTATTCGTTCAATATTTTGATAAGATGTATGTTGTCTTTCCTCTAGTGGTGTCATGTGAACGTCGATTACATGACACTTCACCATTGTTTGGGCCTAGAGGGAGGCATTGGGAAGTAATAAGTAGATGGTGGGTTGCTAGAGTGACAGAAGCTTAAACCCTGGTTTATGCATTGCTTCGTAAGGGGCTAATTTGGATCCATATGTTTCATGCTATGGTTAGGTTTACCTTAATACTTCTGTTGTAGTTGCGGATGCTTGCAATAGGGGTTAATCATAAGTGAGATGCTTGTCCAAGTAAGGGCAGTACCCAAGCACCGGTCCACCCACGTGTGTCCTCGGGAGCGCTTTATCAAAGTACCGAACGCGAATCATATGAGCGTGATGAAAACTAGCTTGACGATAATTTCCATGTGTCCTCGGGAGCGCTTTTCTTCATATAAGAGTTTGTCCAGTCTTGTCCTTTGCTACAAAAAGGATTGAGCCATCTTGCTGCACCTTATTTACTTTTATTACTTGCTACTCGTTACAAATTATCTTATCACAAAACTATCTGTTACCGATAATTTCAGTGCTTGCAGAGAATACCTTGCTGAAAACCGCTTATCGTTTCCTTCTGCTCCTCGTTGGGTTCGACATTCTTACTTATCGAAAAGGCTACGATAGATCCCCAACACTTGTGGGTCATCAAGACTCTTTTCTGGCGCCGTTGCGGGGGAGTGAAGCGCCTTTGGTAGGTGGAATTTGGTAAGGAAAAATTTATATAGTGTGCTGAAATTTACTGTCACTTGCTACTATGGAACATAATCCTTTGAGGGGCTTGTTCGGGGTATCTTCACCCCGACCAGTAGAGCAAAGAGTTGCTCCTCAACCTACTGAACCTACTGAAAATGTTTACTTTGAAATTCCTTCGGGTATAATAGAGAAATTGCTAGCTAATCCTTTCAAGGTGATGATTTGAATCCCGATTTGCACTTAATCTATGTGGATAAAGTTTGTGGATTATTTAAGCTTGCAGGTATGCCCGAGGATGTTATCAAGAAAAAGGTCTTACCTTTATCTTTGAAGGGAGAAGCATTGACATGGTTTAGGCTATGTGATGATATGGGATCATGGAACTACAACCGATTGAAATTGAAATTTCATCAGAAGTTTTATCCTATGCATATTGTTCATCGTGATCGTAACTATATCTATATTAAAAAGAGAATAAACTTATATTTGAAAAGAAACAAACAAGGAAAATTTTAGTAAAATATTAAAAATTTGAACATAAACATTCCAAACACTTTTTGTAAAACAACAACATTTTTTGAAATGCCCAAACAATTATTGAAAAATGCAAACATTTTTTAAATTTATGAAGAAATTTTCTAAACACAAACATTAAAAAAATTGAACGTTTTTTACACGAACAAATGTTAAATTTCCGAATTATTTTCAGAAGAAAAAACTAAAAAGTGAAAACAGAAAAAAGGAATACAAATAAGAAAAAGAAAGAGAAAATGGAAAACAGAAAAAGAAAAATGAAACATAACAAAAGAAAACCAAAAAACTGGTATAAAAATAAAATACCGGTTGAGGGAACCTGCTAGAAGGTTCCCAAAACCAGCTGCCTCGCTGTGGGGAAGTGGGCCGGCCCAATTATCGCACTCGGGGAATCGCCCTGTGCGAATGCTGGACATTTTGATGTACTTAGCGTCAAATAGGAATTTCCGGTTTTGCATGCTCCAATAGCTACTGAGCCGGCCTATATTCGCTATTATTTTTGTTCGCTAGATTTGAATTGCGTTCACTGGGTTGGTAAACCCCCCCACCCCCCCAACCACTTTTCCTTTTTTTCTCTTTTTCTTCTGTTTTTCTTTATGGTTTTATGTTTTCTTGGCTTTTTCTTCATTTTTTATGGTTCCTAGCGATTTTCTTTGTTTTTATGTTTTCATTTGATTTGTCGGTTTTCTTTATTTTTACTCGGTCATCACTGCTTTTTTTTTTCTTTCTTGTTTTCTTCAATTTTTTGTTTCTTTCTCGATTTTCCTTAGTTTTTCTTCTTTCTTTGTTTCCTTATATTTTTTTCAGGTTTTCTCAGTTTTTAGTACAGATTCAACATTTTTTGTATATATCAGAAATACTTTTTATATACACGTTTAACATTTTGAAATACATGATTAACATTTTTAAATCTTGTATTTTTTATGTCTACTTTTCCCATGCACACTATACATTTTTGGTATGTATCTAATACATTTTTCTCATACATGTTTTACATTTTTCGAATACAAGTTTAGATTTTTTATAATATATTGCCAATATTTTTTCTATACACATTTTTACATTTTTCAAATGCTTGATTAATATTTGTTAAATGCAGGATTAACATTTTTAAATACGTAGTTAACATTTTCAAATGCTTTATTAACATTTTCTAATACATAGTCAACATTTTTTCTATACATATTTCACTTTTTTAAAATGCTTGAAAACATTTTGGAAAACTTGTTTAACATTTTTATAAATGCTTGATTAACATTTTTCAAATACGTGATCAAATTTCTACATAGAAATTATATTTTTTTTATATGTTAAAAAATATTTATGCACATTTAACATTTTCTAAATGCTTGGTTAACATTTTGTTTTCAAATGTTTTATTTAGAATATTTTGTAATATGTTCCATTTACATCATTTGGAAGTATAAAAAAGGAGAAAGGAAAAGCAAAAAAAAAAACAAGGTTGTGGCCTCCCTCGCGCCTAGGTCGGCCCATCTCACGCTGGCCATCACGCGAGGCTTCCCTACGTCTCATTGTAAGCGAGAGATATGGGCACCCGATCTGTGAGAGAGAGAGATGACCCTATGTAACCACGGGTGGTGCACCGGGGCAATTGGTGCTACCGGTGCACCGGTCCCTCATTGCACATTAAAATATGTTGAAAAAAATAGTGCATTAACACCGCAACAATGTATGTTGTTACAGAAATTCAAAAA
The DNA here is from genome assembly GCA_034509565.1 of Triticum monococcum. NCBI lineage: Eukaryota > Viridiplantae > Streptophyta > Magnoliopsida > Poales > Poaceae > Triticum > Triticum monococcum. The sequence goes on from CM067847.1 coordinate 768,323,374, forward strand.
TTCGAAACCTTGCTCCAGATACAAAATAATAAATTTGACAATAAATAGTACACAACACAAATCGGGCTTCAGTTTTGGCCCATTAGCACATTGATGTCAAATTTGTCAGTTTTTATCTCGAGCTATGTTTCGAATTTTGATTTGAATCTTTGTGACAACATACATTAATGTTGTATGAGTGCACTGATTTTTTTTTGTTTATTTTTGAATGTGCAACAGGGTCCGGTGCACAGATATGCTTTCTATGTAACCACATCTTAGCCCCAGGGAGAAAAGTACCAGAGCGGCTATATCTCACTTTGATCGCGATCAAGTGTAGCCTCACGTCATGGGCATGCTAGTTGGCTGGTCAGTGGTGTTTCATTCGTTTGTTCTTTTTAAAACCTATTTTATGTATCAAAATACTCTAAAACGCATATGTTCCCTCAAAATTTAAAAGTGTCCATCGCATATTTAAAAAAAATGTTCATGCAGTGTATCTTGTTGTTCGTATAATCTTTAAACAATGTTTGTACCATTCAAGAAAATGTGCAATGTGTATCAAAAAATATTCAATGTGTATTTGAAATGTTTAACATGTATTTAAATAAGTTTAAACATGTATTTTTAAATATTTATCACGCATTCAAAAAACATTCAACATGTATCAGAAAAATAATTTAGCCTGGATAATAAAATATACAATGTGTATTAAAAAAGAGTTCAACATGTATTTAAAAAAAGCATCATGCATTTTTATAAAATGTTCAAGGTGTATATACAAACATATTTCACATGTATTCAAAAAATGGAAGCCCATCTTGCCCACATGAAGAAAAGAATAGGCCACGCACGCCCGAGTCCCATCACATATTAGGCCACACATTTCTGATGAATACACAAAGCTTGTGTATCATTTCATTGATAGAAGAAGAGCAAAAAGAACCATAAAAAGATACAACACATAGCACGTACACATATATGAGAAGGCATGGGAAAGGTACCCGGAGCAACGAGACAAGGGATGATCAGCCCGAAGAGAGAAAAAGAACCCACAACTAAACCACCAAGCCTAGACAGAGGGGCAAACCGAAACCGACATGATGTCGATCATCTTCAACACCTACACCCGGGATGCCGCGAGCAAACAAGATAGCACATTCAAGAAGGGGAGCGATGCATGATGCCGCCACCATCCAATCCGAAGAACTGTACCAAGGGTTTCCCCCAGTGCTCGAAGAGGGCATATATGGAGGTCGTGGCAGCGCCTTCAAGAAGGGAAACGACGCCCAAGAGCGTCACCAATGCCAGCGTCGGCGAGCCAAGCAGGGATTTCTCCCTGGCCTAAGTCCGAGAAATCCCATTACCGCCAGAGCAAGGTCCAAAGACGAGGAAGTTAGTTTGTTGGTCGAGATCACCACCTCAGGAAGGGGTGGGTGGGGCTACGCCTGCCGTCGGAGGATGGCAAGGGCACCACCAAAAAATGTGAGCTTTGGGATTGGCACGTGCAGGTGGATGGGGTTGAGCAGGCGGCAGGGCCGCAAGATTCGACACAGAGGAAGGGATGGTGACCGACACCACTGGCAAGCTAGGAGCCTAAAGGGAGTGCAAATCCAAGATGTTGGGGTGGAGCCGCCGGGACACCGTTGAACCAAAGGCCGGAGAGGACGCAACAACCAGAGCATTAGGGCCAGAACCACACCAGCAATGGACGCAGACATGTCGTGGACACTAGAAAACACATGTCCATGGTCTCTAGGTCCGGAGTGGTGCCTACAAAGATCCAGCGCGAGGTTTCAACCGCCGACTAAGGAAGAATATCATGACCACACAGATCGGTCGAAAACCAGCACCACGGCTTAGAGGAGGCACCCATCGAAAACGAGGAGCGTTCTGCTGTGAGGCAGGGCCAAAGCCTAGGCTAGCTTGAACGCCTCACCCAAGGGTTGGGCCCAACCAACGACAACACGGGAGGAGAGTTGCCACACGGCCAAGGGAGGAAGCGGCCAGGGGATGAGCAGAACCAGGGCAAGCCGCCATGCCAGGCCGGGCGAAGGACTGATGTCTACTACCCAATTTCTATTCTTGTAGACTTTATTGGGCCTCCAAGCGTAGAGATTTGTAGGACAGTAAATTTTTTTTCCTCAAGTGGATGACCTAAGATTTATCCATCCATAAAGGTGTAGGATGAAGTGGTCTCTCTCAAACAATTCTACAGTCTAACACAAGTGGTCTCTTGTGTCCATAACACACCCAATACGGTTGCTAATTGTATATGTGCACTAGTTTGATGAAGAGATGATGATATATGTGTAATATGAATTGTAGATATAACTTAAAAACGATGTTTCAATGCTTGGAAACGATGCTCCCCACTAAGGCCGGCATAAGATGTATGACGTGGATAATTATGCGACTAATTATCATGTGGCAGACATGTATGGCATGCGTGACTTGGTGAGGTGGGAGAGTTCATGTCGTAATAATTAAAGGTAGTGGATGTGGTGCATGGCTGAAAAATAATACTAGTGGATGCTGACATGACATGCTTGGTGAGGTGAAAGACTGCATGTTGAGAGTATTTACCGGGGATGAACTATTTAAGAATACTAGTTATGTTAGTCCAAATAAATATGATATAAAATTGTGAAAATTCATTTCGGTGCCCAGGCTCAGATGCTCCTGAAATCACTACCATCGAGTTACCTCGTGATCTGCACAGCATACCGTATTACCAGTTGTATCTTTTTTTAGACAAATTACCTGATGTATCTGCTCTGTATGTTTCTTCGAATTGAAATTGGCGCACATCATTAAATACGTAGATGCCGTTTGTTGTTTCACGGTCCATTCGAAATATCGCTGGCCCAAAAAACTTCCCGAGCCACTGAAAGGATACTCATACCATCACTCCTTTCCCAATTACCCCTCAAAATCTATCTATTATATACTAAAAGCAAAATACGGATAAAAAATAGAGATATTGGCTAGGAAATCCCACGTTAATGAGAAATATCTGACCATTAATTTGGTGGGTCTATTAAATATATTAATCTGTGACCGTTCAATCTATGTAATATGATGGGCCTATGATAACTTCACGTGACACAATATGTTTAAGAAAAAAAATCATGTGTACAAAAACAAATCACACGTAACAATTCTTCTCCTCATCTAGATCCCCACCTCTCGATCTTCCCATGATTTTCCTTCTCCTATACGACCTGTATGCTTCCTCTGCAGTGGTAGCCGTATGAACATGGCACACGATAGCATGCGCGCCTTCCGATGATGTACGCATGTACGATACTGCTGGATTTACTTCCGAGAGGTGGGGATACCCGTCAAGATTTTATGATGGGATTCTCTTTGGTTGTCATTGCTTTGATAGATTTTGATTCATATTTTGATACAAGTATAATCTCAATAGTACTGCTCATATGAGCTACCAATATTCCGTGAAATCATTTTTTTCTGACAATTATACATCACCATGGTTGATAAGTTAGAATATATATCACATGATCTTCTTTCTAAAAAAAATATAGATTTCAGCTTCAATGTTAGTCCTTTACTCTTATCTTTCTAGCTCCTCCCCCCTCATTTGAATGGTTAGCACAACTTAATAAAACAACATCTCTTCAGTCGAATCAATTTTAATTCTTGAAAAATATCCATGTGTTGTTTTCAGGTAATCAGGGAAAGCCAATTGTAGGAATCCTCTTGCCATGGTGTGCTTTTTGAATATATGAAGCCAAAATTATTAAAAATGGTTCGTTAATGCATATGGTTACATCGAAAATGTGTGAGTTCAATACTATTGTTGTTAGAAAAGGGAAGTAGATTGATATAAACATTTATATTGCAGAGTATATTTTGTTTCTGACCCCGAAAAACATAGTCAAGCATGAGAAGGCTCTCAAACTAAGTGGTGTTACACAATACTTTTTGGAGGCATTTTTCACCTAATGATAGTGTGTTCTGCATACAACTAGCATGATGTAATTTACTATCTCACATTTATGCATATATTGTTGTGGCCAAATGTCTTAGAGTGCTATACAACTAGAATAATAAAAGATGGTTCCACATGTTTGTGTTCCAGTCCTTTATCTACATTAAAATGTAAAAGCAAAACCGGACAATTCTTTTTTCCCAATATACTCTTTTCAATTTTTAGCACATAAAAACTTTCATTTTAGAGAGCAGTAAATTGTTGTTCAAAAACACAAATTTTTCTGTTGTTTATTATAAAACCAGATGTGTCTTGAAGAAATAAAAAGGCGTAAATGCTCATTGATTTAAATTTAAATATTTAATGTTCTTTGATTTTAATTTTCATCCCGGGTTTAGGTGCACTATAGAGCAATTTTTTTTACCTCCTTAATACTTTCTTAGCACTAATTTTTCCCTTGCCACACGAGAATGCATTTTAGTATATTAGTACATTGTGGATATCAAGTGTAGATGTTTCTACACATTTTTATCCTTTTACCATATCCAGTGTCATCTAGAATTGCTAATTGGTTACGATGTACTCCCTAAATTTTGGAATTATTCATGATAGATTTATTGGTATCATCAATTAATATTGTCTAGGTTGATAATTCTTTCCACAATGCTAGCAAAAGAAAACTAACAGAACTTCTAAAAGAACAAGTATTTGAAAACAGGAGGGGGTAATATTTGAGTTTACTTTATTTAGTTCTTCTATATAGTCGAGCATCCCTGTGCTAGGATGAGTTATAGCAAAAAAACAACTCTTGATTGTTGCATTTGAAATTCAATAATTCTTGCACGCACAAAAAAGTACACATGTCAATTTTTATTTAACTATAAATATCAAGTACACCTTACATCTCATGTAGACATCTTTGGTCTCACCACATACGTCAAACCAAATGGGCTTCGGAATATTTTAGTCAATTATATTTAAAAGAAAACACAACCGATATATCACTACAGTTATATTAAAAAAAGACTACAAGAGAAGATCTAACACAAACAAAACAAGCACACACAATAATTAATACTTTAACTATAAATGACAAGTACTGTTACTTCCTTCTGAAAAAATGACATGCAAGTCCATACGCATTTTAACATGTTACTCCTTACCACGTACGCCAATACAAATATAATTCAATGGATAGATACATGGCTCGAACTCAAGAAAATATACGATCAATTAAAATATTATTACCATCTTATGATCCATAGGGAACTGATATTATCGACAATGTACAAGACTACTTTAGGGATGATCGTAAAAAAGAAGGAGGAATGATTAGGCGTAACATGAGCATCGCAGAGCAATACATAAGTTATCATATATTACTAGAGTCAAAGGCTCGAGGAAATCATTATCATTTAAAAAATATAGATCTAATTGTATATGCAAGGAAGAAGAATGTGATTTTACCAGATAAGAACATAATAGTATTATTCTTTGTAGGCGTGTAACCCATGCATAAAACGAAAAGGGGCGTAGAGACGCATACATATGCTAAAGTATGTGACAACCGATATACCTTGCTGAATAATGGTGGGTTAGTTTTGATTATTGCCAATCAACGAAAAAAACTTCAATATCGTTTGATTTATTATAATTTTTTATTTTTCCATTCTCACATGCTATATTTCAAGTTCATAATTGTATGTTCACATAAAAAATAATGGTCAATGCTACACCTTAAGACATGTATTTCCTAAAACGTTATTTACCAGGCAATTAAAGGATAAATAGAAGAAAAATATATCATGTTAGTTCATATAAAATTAATGGACTAAAACATGTTGCCCTTGCCACCTTGCTAGTTTGCTCAAAAAGAAAATTACCCCTCAAAAGAGTTCTAAAAAAATACCCCTAAAAAAATCACTCTTTCCCAATTATGCCACATCCATATATAGTTTTATTAGCAGCACGGCAAAAAAAGAAGCAACACGGCAAAAGAAGCCTATACAAACTTTAATAAGCTCCCGCTTCAACTTAAATTTGTACTTCGTCAAGTTTTATTAGCTCAGAACGATTTTTTTCTCTCTCTCAGCTTCTTTTGCTCACACCTAATATTATATGCATAGGTCTAGATGTGTTATTGAGGAAAATATAGAAATGATATATAACAGTGATAATTCAGTCCCAGTTTTAAAACATTGTTTACTTCACATTTGTACCAAAAACTTTAGAACACATCATATCAGTTTGTTAGCATTTTTCCTAGTTGATTGATAAATCTTAACACACTGGCCGGTAAATCTAAAGGAAACTAAAGCTGACCATCGGTGTTGCGACAACACCGGTGGTTCCATGGCGCGGTGAATGCTGCGACGGTGCCCCTGTTGCTCCGGCGATGCTGCGACGACTGCCACCGTGTTGCGAGTGAGTGCTGCGACGACCGCCACCGTGCTGCGACAGCCGCCGGCGCGCTACCAGTCGATGTCCTGCGACGAGGGTTGCCTGTTCTGCGAGTCGGTCAGACAGTCACGACGGGTAAGAATCGTGCTACTAATGAGATGAAGAGTGCTCTTTTGTGTTGACGTGTCGGATGGCTGGGAGCCTGGAAAAGCATATATCAGGATGAATCGGACGACAGAGAGGGCAACTGTTCTTTTATTCGGTACAACCGGTTGGCATCTAGCACCCACCTTTCGTTAATGCAATGGAACCGGGGTTCTCTTGCCCTCCTGATAGTCTAAAAAGTGAATTTCAAGTCTAAAGGATTTTAAGTAGGAGAGATAACTGAGAATACAATTGTATATAAGAGACCTGGCTAGAAGGTCTCTTATATACAATTGTATAGGTGACCCATATTGAGAGTGAAATTAGAGGATTTATGGTGAAATACACAAAGCAAGGACGTTGGATCACCTCTCCATCAGTACATAGCGATAAAACATGGTTATTAAAACCTCCTTGATGGTTGTATCAATCAATTTGTCTGTCGCATTGTACCTTCTGCGAGTAGGCACGTCACTTCTCGCTCTCTAAACAGCATGCTGATGGAGAGGTTCCGTCTGCTCCCAATAAAAGGAAATGCCAGCCGTTACTAGCAGCCTCGGATTTTCCTCAAGACACATCATGAAGAAGGTTCTTGTCATTTCATGTCAGATTTTCCTCACACACCTCTGACAAGACTATTTACGATTGTAGAATGCAAGCACGTACGGGTATTCGACTATGAAAATACACCAGGTGCACAGCGAATTTGTTTACATATGCATATGGTCTACTATATGAACACCACACCTGCACAGTGGGCAGGACGCGTTTCTCTGAAGCCAGTTGTCGATGCATGGCACATGGAAAATGTGCCGGCACTGAGGCAAAGCTCTCACATATTGCCGCGACGCGAAATCCTGGTTTGTAGTTCAACATGTCATCAGTTCAAGGAACTATTTTTTGGCAAACAATGCACGTCAAGCTCACACACTAACCTGAAGGCACACTGAACAGCAGCAGCTCTCATCAGTTTCCTGATCAGAACCGGTTGCGGTGCTGAACCTGATCGCTGGGATCTTGTCGATCAGATCTCTTGACATGCCATCCGTACCGCTGGTCTCGAAAAGGTCACTGTTGTCGATGAATGGTGTACTCAGTGAACTCATCTGCATTACACAAAACATTGGATCAGACTTAGCGTGGTGTGCAAGCAACTGCCGTAGCAATCACATAGTAGAACCTTGCGAAGTCACAATCAACACCATATGCAATTATAGGTGTCGTGCCTAGAAGTCGTTATTGCTTCTGGTAGTCTCTGGTCCTATAAAATCAGAAAGAGTACTGTATGTGCATGTGCATTGAAGGAACACTCTGTATATAGTCCTACATCATAGATGGTGTGAAATGATCACCACAAGTTTAATCTTGGATAATGTGTGATCTATTCTTTCTGTTGCGGATAATGTGGGATCTATTCAATAATACATGTCAGCAGAATTATGTTTTTTCTCAATTTAATATTGTATCATTACTTAGCATGATTGTTTGTTTGTTCTAAGATAATATCACATACACACATATCTGAAGAACTTCATTGTATTTTAGATGCCACAACAAGGACATTTAAGGTTTGATCTCTCTAGCCCCATAATCTAGCTAGTCCTAGATATTTCTATGCAGGAGAATGGGAAACGTTATTATCCATATAACCATTTTAATGCTAAGAATCTACTACATCAGGAGAATTGTAAGGTTTGAAAGTGTTTTACATATATATTAGATGAATATAAGATTTATTTTTACTAGAACCTGACATGGTTACTGGGTTATCCTACCATTTTAGCCATCAGAGAGCAATGATATCACACTACCAATCATTATGAATTTACAGCTAGATTATATGAAGAGTTATATATATATATACCTGGCTTTGCACTGCACGCTGCAGTGCCGGGCTGACCTTCTCCCAAACAATTCGTCCACTGAAGAGGCTAGAGATGATGTCAAGCTGAAAGACCCAACACGGAACATCAGAACAAGTAAAACCTAACACGATCTGCTTACGAGTGGATGCTTCACCTATTCACACAAAAATGACGATGACATAGTATGAAAACAAACAAAATGCAATATTATTTCCTGGATAAAACATTTACTTCTAGCATATGTTTCCATGGTTTCTCGATTTCTCCTCAATGAATGACCTTCAAAATAAACCAGCGCCACTAGCTCATGCTTAGGCCTATCGCATCCTAGTGAGGTATGTGCTCGGGTAGGTCCATGAAAATGATCGTTTGCATTTCCCGATACATGAAAGAAAAAGAGGTCACTGAGTTCTTTCACACTCACCACAAACAGAATGCTATATTTTCCGGATTCATTGGATCTCCAAATCTCGATGCAGGATTCAACGGCCTCGGTGCAGAAGACCCCGCCGGAGAGTGCTCCCACACCGGCACCCCGGAGCATGCCACTTTCGGTGGACATCCCCATGCAGGCACCAATGAAGAACCCAACTACCGAACCCACTGCATTCAAAAATAACAATTTACAATGTGAAAAACTTTCAGATAATGTACCAACCATTTACACAACATGGCCTACTCACGGAATAATTGCAATGTAATACCTAGCCAATTAATTAAAAATTGCAATGCAGGATCCAGACAGAGAACAAAAACATGATCGGCCATCAACCACATAAAACCTGTACGTTAACAATGAAAAGTGGAAGCTTTTAAGGTAAGCATAATTAGAATGTCTGGTGGCAAAAGTGGCAAAGAAGCTCCAAAAATTCTGCCTACGAGATTGAATTGTTGCCAATTCGAGCGAATCAGAATGCACCACAACGCTAACCTCAGAGTGCCAACAACTACCGGGAAGTAAAAAATCTGCACAGGAACCCAAAACCGTACCCAATCTCGGGCAACCCCAAGTACAATTCGTACTAATCAAACAGCAAGAGTACGGGTAGCAAACGATTGGAGCCACGGGCGCAGCAAAGCATTGACCGAGAACAGAAGGGAACCAAAACCTGGCACGTACCGACGGCGAAGACCAAGGTGAGCAGCGCGCCGAGAGCCCACCAGGCCGCCGCCACAGCCGCGGCGCCGGACCTCCCGCATGCTCTCCACGCCTCATCGAAGCAGCAGCGGGGATTCGAAGAAGCCGCATCCACGCCAGAGAAGGAAGAAGGAGGCACCCAATGATCCATCAAGGCCGGCAAGCACCCTCGCAGGACAGGATCCAAGGAACTTGGCGGGATGCTACAACAAGCCTGGAATGTTTCGGGGGCTCGAGGGGGTTCGCGTATATATATACCGGGACGCGGGGGTGATGGGGTTACGGGGGATGAACCGACATAAATCGAGGGGGAGCCATGTGATGTCTATCCATTATATTTCTTTTCTTTATTTATAAATGTATTTTTTTTTGTACATATACGTGATGTTACTGGACATCATCATGAACGTGTGTGTAGCCTCGTAGACTTCGCCATGGAGCTTCTGTTCCTCTGGCAGCGTCGTCTTCGCAGGGGCTCGTCGGTTGTTGCTGTTCCGGATGGTGTGACGGCGACGACGGCCCGAGGAGTCCGGAATCTCATTCCGGCCGACGAGCTAGAACGGTTAGGGTTTTGCCGCTCGCAGTGGGCAACCCGTGAGTCCGTGAAAGCGCAGATATGTGATGGTGCTCCTCTGTTCCATGGATTTGTGCATAGGTGATTGCTTTGGAGTCGGAGTTCATTGGTTTGCGGCTGCGGCTGGCACGGGGTATTCCGAGTATCTTAGTACCGTTTTCTCTTTTGTTCTAGGGCCTTTGCGCAATTTCTCGGTGTTTTCTCCTTTGTTCAAGGGCCTTTGTGTTTACGCGTGTTTTACATGCCTCTTCTATGCTGTTTTTCTGTGTGGTTTGATCGCATGCAACTTTCTTCAAAAAAAATTGGTAAAGATTTTCTTTCGAGAACACCCGCCATTGCTGCATATATCTCCCCAACAATCTCTACTTTCTTTGCTGTATTTGCATAGTCCATGCTTTAGTGCTTTCTTCAAAGTTGTGCCATACAACAACTTTAAATAGTTTGGTACAATATATCTCGTGTTGACCAATATTTTGTGTGAAAAGACCCTTTGATTTATTAATCATTCCATCAATAGAAACATCCCCGAAGAACAAGAAAATCACAATAAGGACCCTGGGTGCCGATGAACTTACACCACCTGAGCGTGCTGGTTGCGCGCCGCTGTCGCCGCTCCGCAGCCTCCACTGTCAGAGCCGGCCACTCTTGTTTTGATGCAGCTGGGAAGTCAACGTGCCAAGGTCCTGTCGGACCAGCACCCTTGAAGCAGAGTCGCCTTCATTGAAACGAACACGGATCTTAGAGCCCATCTACCGGACAAGCATCACAAGATCAACATCTTCAGAAGATAGAGCCAAGCTCCACAGAGACGCCAAACATCACTGCAACAGGGAAGGAGCCGGGGAGGCAAAAACCATACCACTAGTGTCGCCACTGCCTCCGTTTCAAAAAAAGTGTCGCCACTGCCACGGCACCAGCGCTTGGGAGCTCAAGAGTCAAGATCATCCACCCCCGAAGGGCGGCCAACAAATCACCCCCCTCCTCAACATTGTTGATGAACACGCCAACAACAGAGATAATAAGAATCCGAGGGTACCTTATTTTTTACGTCGCCGTCGCACCACATCTTCGTTGCATAAACAGCAAAACAAACTGTCGAATCTGTAGATCAGTAGTAGATCCACGCCGTCTGCAACTCGTGTGCTTCCAAAGCACCACCTAGGCGAAGGGAGAGCGGCTAACACATTATCCTGGACGCCGATGAACCCTTCACCAGATCAAAGTTATCGCAGACTACATGTACCCTATCTACATGCCGAGGACAGGGGAACGGGATCCCCACCTCCTGCGTTGGAACGGTGAGCGAAGGAGGCAGGGACCATGGATCCACGCCCTAACCGGGAGAAGGAGGTGAATTGCAAGAACTCTCCCTTTCACGCTATCTATTGTAGAGGTGGGGAGGGGAAAGCAGAGCCCCTGTTTTCTCTCGTGTTGACCGAGTTTGTGTTCAAAGCCACAATGATTAATTTGCAAGGTTGCATATCTATGTGTTCATGTTTTCTTTATGAGGAATATTACAAATGGTTTGCACGTACTGGATATAGTAGAAGATACCCTTCGCGTTGCTGCGGACCTTCTGACTATATCTTGAAATAGACTTCTTGAGTAATGGGAGGAAATTGTACGATATATATTTATAAAATCCTACGTTGATTGAGGAAGTTTTGCATGAGTAACTGAGAGAAAACATATGGGAAATTTATCTGTAAAAATACATACACCAAGAAAAAACCATGGGACATATAATAGTGAGAGTATCAGCATAAGTAATATAAAAAATGTACTCTTGGGAGTACTACCTCCGACTTGGTTTAGTAGTCCCAATCGTATTTTGGATCAAAATTTGACCACATATTTGATTAGCAAAATATTAATGCATGTCATCAAAAATTATGTTTTTGGATGCGTATTTGAATATAGATTGCAACAATATTTTGTTATGTATAACTTATATTTTCTTATTTAAATTCAGGTCAAAATATGACCCAAAATACGAGGGAGACTAGTAAACCAGGACAACGGTAGTACATACTTTAAGAGAGAAGAGAGAGCCGCATTGTGTATCAAGTCCTGGTGCTCGTATTTATTCTAAATTTATTTCAGGATTTCCCGCAATACACGTTTAGTGGGAGTAGACGTTCCCGTCGACTATGAGGCGTATAGAGTGATTCGGTAAAATCTCAAGATGATATGCCGGCTCAGTCTCTCGGAAGTGCTCATAGGGATAAGATGTGCGTGTGTGCGTTCATAGGGGTGAGTGTATGCATGTATATATGAGCACTTGCGTCTGTACTGTGTTAAAAGAAAGGTTGAAGGTTTGGGAGACGGGTGCAGGATGCAAATGATTACAAGTGGGAGTTTTTTTAGGGGGCTTCAAGTGGGGAGATGAGATGAGGTTTAATGTTGGGGGATTTAAAAAAAAATCCAATACAGTGCGCGATTCTGTTCTTGCATGGTTGTCTAATAATTGTGGTGAAGTGGTTGCCTTCAAAAAAATTAGTGACGTGACTAAATGAGAGAGCAGCAAAAATACTTAATGGGTTCCAACTAATGTTCCAACTATTTAGAAATACCTAGAAGATAGGTTCCTGTTGAAAATGATTGAAAATTGGAACTTGGCATGATGCACATCTTTTTCGATCCATACGAACAAAATGTACTAACACCCCCCCCCCCCCCCCCCAAATATCCCTGATACCATAATAATGTTGCTAGAATTAGGATGGATCTCCATAATGTGAATGGTTGTACTTATGCTTACGACCACAAACTACTTGTGCTGAATTTACTCATTATTGTTCAAATCATTATGATCAACCGGTGATAATACTCCTATTAATCCCTTTTTCAAAGTGCATCTAATTCCTGTTTGGTTTTGGTAATTCATAACAATATATACATCACTGAACTAATGGCTACTCAAAGGAAATTCCAGGAAAGTTCAATCTAGGTACTCCCTCCCTTCCGGTTTATAGGGCTCAAATTTCATCAACCAAGGCATTTTGTGAGTGGAGGAATGTATCTCATACTTTAAAACACTACCCCAATTAAACTTATGCACTAATTTGGATTAATTATAGTGCATGCATGCTTGGCCACTAGATGAGTAGGAACATTACATGCATTGCTGTGTTTCTTTTTAAATCTTGCATGCAAAGATTTAATGCGCATTGAAAACTAAAATGAGATGGAGATGAGCCCTCTAAATTGGGAAAACAAAAAAGTTGAGATAAGCCGTATAAACCGGAAAGGAGGGAGTACAACAATTAGAAGTGAATGGGGACCCCTCAAAATGCTAAGTACATATATTGGCAAAGCTTCGAGACTCTGTTTTTTTAAGTGATCCAAGATCACATTGAGTCCATAGGAAACTCAATACTATTAGAAGGGGATGAGATTTTGATGATAGTCTAACTGCACAAATGCTTAGAGATATTGCTCCAAAATCCTCAGCCACACTCTTGTATTCCACTATGTCCAAAACCCTAAAGTTCATCTCGGTCCTACTGAAACACATACACCCGGACTCATCGAGATACACTTGACATAGCCGTTGCCTAAACCCTAGCATCTCGATCCCACTGAGTTGTCCTTCGGTCCCACCGAAGAGCACTTGCCAGCCTTCTGTTACCAATTCAAATTGACTTGGAATTTCTGATTGGTTTTAATCGATTACACTGAAGTGTGGAAAGTGCTTAGTTTTACTTGACTCGGTCTCATTGAAAAGTCTATAGTTCAAGCCTTTTGCACAAGTCGGTCTCACCTCGTGGTCTCACCCGGTCCCACCGAAGTGTGCATAGAGGTGTGTAATGGTTGGATTTTTTTGCTATCTATATATATCCCCACCCTCACCACAAATCTGAGGAGGGCAACTATTTAGAAGCATACACTTCCCATATCATTTCCCGGGAGAGAACCACCTATTCTTGTGTTGATATCAAAGGCTTTCCATTCCAACCATATAACTTTGATTAATGGCCACCTCAATTGCTTTTCACCCAAATTCCTCTCAATACCACATAGCCAAATCTGTGAGAGGGTGTTTGAGTGTTGAGGAGATTTTCTTCTGATGCACAAGCACATGGATTTAATCATGAACAACAAGATTTATTACCTTTTGGAGAGTGGTGTCTCCTAGATTGGTTAGGTGTCACTTGGGAGCCTTCAATGCTTGTGGAGTGAACCAAGAAGTTTGTAAGGGCAAGGAGATCGCCTACTTCGTGAAGATCTACTCGAGAGTAAGATTAGTCCTTCGTGGGCATAAGCCATGGTGGAATAGGCAAGGTTGTTTCTTTATGGACCCTTCGTGGGTGGAACCCTCCATGGACTTGCGCATCTATTATCCTTCATGGATTGAAGCCTCCATTAACATGGATGTAATATAGCCTGACCTATCGAAACCACGGGGAAAATCTTCATGTGCCCCAAGCATTTGCATATCTTCAAACCTTTCCTCTACTTTCTTTCATGTGCAAAGTCTTTTCTTTCCGTTGGTATTAGACTTGCATGTGTAGGGTGTTCGTAGACTTTCTAGAATTGCTAAAATCTGCCAAGAACTAAAATTGGCAAAAGGCTAGATTTTATTGCGCAGGTAGTCTAATCACCCCCCCCCCCCTCTAGACCTACTTACGATCCTACATTTTTTATTCTAAAACATGCCTCTAATGCAACCTCCACATTAGGCCACATCACCCTAAAAGAACAGTCGTTGGATTTTTATTGATGATCAATCAAGTCCATAAGAACTTCGCAATTGGGACCTACCAACAGTCATATCTTTTGGTGAATGATGTCTCTTTGTGGAAAGGCATGTCCCATGGTGGAATGAGGCCTCTTCATGAAGTACCACCACCAACCATCCAAGTCATCACGCTCATCAGACCCAGGGAACCAGCGCTAGGATTGCCTGCCAAGAAGAGGTACAACGCCACCTTCCCCAGCACACTGGCTAGTGCCACCAAAGCGGGCCTGCCCGGCACCGTGCCCCACGGCCAAGGGCAACCCCTCCACCTCCACAGTGCGTCGAGCCTCGCCGATGGGAGGGACACCACAAACCTCCGCCACCAGAGTTGCACATCGACCCCACCACCTTGCACCTTCTTCTTGAGCGGAGACCTCCTATACAACCACCAGTCGTGGCCACAATAGGTCGAGCCGCCGCCCATGCATAGGTTAGATCCAGAAGGGAGGGATGAGAGGGAATCCCCCTCGAGCCGCTGCCTCCGCCTGGACCATCGCCGACACCGCTCCTCCCGCCCGAGCCGCCCCGAGCTCGCAGCCGATGCTGGGTGCGCACCAAGCAGCCGCACGCGCGAGTAGTGGCGGACCTAGAATCATAGGCTTGGGGGTGCCACAGTTAAAAGTTTGCAACAAGTAGTCTTAAATTGCAACAACTTGATAGATATTTAGCTTTAAATATATAGTAAAATTTATTTTCCAGTTTTGGAGGGGGTGCCATGGCACCCACGGCACCCCACTAGATCCGCCCCTGCGCGCGAGCCTTCGTTGAATCTTGTGTCCTGCGCCGCACCGTCATATGTGAGGAAGAGAATAGGTCCCGATGCCGCCGATGCAACGTGGGCTTTGCCCGGCGGCGGCGGGTGAGGGGGCGAAATGGGGGAGAGTTGCGCCGGCTAGCTATGGTTTCCTCCCGGGTCGCCGGCGGGGGCATCGCGGGAGGGAGAAGGGGGAGGAATCAAGTGGACCGTTTTGATTGTTCTCACACTTGTAATTATTAATGGTCGTAAACGATGTTGTTGTGCGTTAACTGAATTCTTAAATAGATGCTTAATGATATTGTATGTGCTCACACTTCTACTAACAATTTTTTAGGCGCCATTAGATTAAGGATGTCAGATCGAATGCATCGCAATACGATCGAGAACACAAAACGAAATTAAACAATTTTGAAGTGAGGAAGAAAAGAAGAAAAGTATAGTTTCTGTCGGCAACCCGTTTCACTTTGCAATTAATGCATATATAGTTCAATTTACGATACATACACTTCAATCACAATATTCTGAATCAGAAGTTTCGTGTGATACGAATAGGACAAATCTCTTAATTTGGTCCCTTCTGAGCGGCCCGCTGCATTGGATGTATCGCTTTGCTCACCTATAAAACTGGAGCAAATCTCTGTAGACCGTACGATGCTTCTTCTAAGTTCTGGAATAATAAGTACTACTACCAGAGATATCCCTTTCTCCACAAAGAACAAAAGGACTACCAGAGGTTTCTGAATCCTTCACTATACCAGCAAATAGTAACAAGCAGTCCTTCTCGACTAATTAAGCCGCTCGTCTAATTTATGACTTTGGGCCGCTCTCGAAAAAAAAAATTCCTCTTGCAGTATCTACTGCTGAGAGCCTTTTTATTCTCGAGAAAACTCTACTTTTCAGAGCTTGAAATGAAGTACATTCTTGAAAGAAACTGCACAGGATGATTTATCGATGGGTATTCCTCCCGTAAGAAGAGGTGTTCCGTAATTTCATATGAACATGACATCCTGCGTAAGAGCAACTCTAGCAGACCCCGTAAAAACCGTGAACCCGTAAAATTCCGACGAGTATGCGAGCTCGGCCTAATTTTCCGCGACCCACAAACCGCAAGCCCCGACCACTATATCTACGGGTTCGCGGCGCGTTTACAGGTCCAAACCCTATCCCCCTTCCGCCGCCGAGCTACGCAATTCTCCCCCCCCCCCCCCTCCATCCCTCCACATTTCTCGCCGCCGGCGACCCCCTTCCGCCTCCAGCCTCTATGGGGGGGGCGCATGTGGAGCTCCGGGCGCAGCTCCGACAGCAGATCCGGCGGCGGCAGCGACCCCGAGCGCGAGCGGCGCGTCCGGCCGGACGGCGCGAGTAAGCGCGGGGCGAGGAAGTGGACCAACCACGGCCTGTCGCCGCCACTGAGCTTCCGCGTCCGCGAGACGGACGAGTACGACCGTCGGCACGGCCGTACCCCGTCCTCTGCCGCGTCCTTCTCCTCCGCGGCGAGATCTTCCTACGCCGGGAGTTCCTTCTCTTCCGACGCGGGCCTTCTCCCCATGAAGAGGAAGTGGTCGGAGGAGCCGGAGGACTTCGAGTTCGTCCCCATCAAGGAGGAGCCCGAGGAGCTCGGCCGCCGCGGAGTCGTCGGGCCGGAGGACTTCGTCGCCGATGTCGACGCGGTTGCGGCCGCCATTGCCGAGTGGAGCGTGCGCGAGGAGGCGGGGCGCCAGCACCACCACGAGGAGCTCGAAGACCTTGAGTTCCGGCAGGCGGTCGCGGCCAACCTTGCCGCCAAGGAGAATGACGACGAGTGGCGGCGCATCCGCGAGGAGCAGAGGACGAAGTACATCGACCTCGGCAGCTTCGGCGAGGAGGATTGAGCTCCTCCACGGTGTCGTTCATGGCCGTGAGCTCGCCGCCGTGAGATCCCCACCCCTCTAGTACTAGTACTGAGTATGTAGTATGAACTAGTGTTTGTAGTGTTTGATCATATAAATATATGTAGTACGTGATGAACTACTCGCGTCCATGATATGCAATTTCTTCCGTGAAACTGTCTTTTCAAATTATGCAGTTTCGTTTACGATTTCTGTTCGGCTGCGCTCGTTCTCGACCCGCAAACAAGATCTTCGTCAAACTACAAATGCGTTTTGCGGGATCTGCTAGAGTTGCTCTAATAAGGAGTGTCTGAATCCTCATGTTTGACTGAGGACATCAATACATCATACGCATCTCGACCAACCACGCCACGGCCAGTCTGATCACCACTACCGTCCGGATCGTCCCCTTTGTGATCTTGTGTTTAGCCTGTCAACTTCGTCGAGTCTATTTTGCTTATCCCGCGATGGTCGATGCATTTATATAATATAGGTCCGAGTAGGGGTGGAGTTCAAGTCCAGTTGAGCCAGCTCTGCTCGACTCGTTAGAGCTCGTTAAGATAACGAGTTATCTCAGCTCAACTCATTAACATAACAAGTTTAGATTCAAACTTGGTTTGACTTGTGTAACTTGCGAGCTAGCTCGTTATATATGTGAATAACAAAAATGTATGAATATGTATTATGTATGCAATTAATCTACAAAACTATATTTGTAGACAATCACAACAATCAATAATTTACTCTAAAGGAACACTTGGTACAATTCGCAAATGACAAAACAACTTACAACAATAATATTGGTACTTATCTCACTTCCCTTCTGATTAATGAGCTAAACGAGTAACTCATTAGCTCAGGTCGTTAAGCTCATTTTGTTAACGAGCTCATATTAAAACTCGACTTGACTCCTTAGTCACCGAGTTTGAGTCGAGCCGAGCCAAGTCACGAGCTACTAGTTTAGCTCGTGAGTTTCAAGTTAAAATTGCAGCCCTATCAGGGCTATACATGTTCGACTCAAACATTTATCCCTCCACATACACCAACTCTAACTGTAACTCTATAGACATGTTTGACACCTATTCTATTATTATGCAAGAGCAAATTTTTGGGAGAAAATATGCTAGATCATGTTATTCACAATAAAAGATAAGAATTTAGTGGC
Source organism: Triticum monococcum (assembly GCA_034509565.1). Taxonomy (NCBI): domain Eukaryota; kingdom Viridiplantae; phylum Streptophyta; class Magnoliopsida; order Poales; family Poaceae; genus Triticum; species Triticum monococcum. The sequence goes on from CM067847.1 coordinate 768,341,960, forward strand.
TCAAATAGCAACTTTTTCTACATTGAATTTTTTATTTTTCACAGGGCTTAAGAATACATTTTTACACCGAACTTGAAGTCTGCACATAATAATTAGTCATATGTATGCGTTTCTTAAATCTACCAAAGAATAGAAAATGTTTTTCTTTTGAGCCAAGGAGCATGTGCTCCGAGCTCACCTAGTAGTTTCCACAGTCGTTCCAACTTCCAATCATAAACAAAATATTCAAACAATGCGCATTGCAGTACGAAAGTACATTTCTACACCCAGGAGCAAATGCTCCTGGTGTGAACAGTAACATCAAAAAAATAGAAAAAATATTTAAAAAATTCTGAAATTTTTTTGTGACATACTTCCACAAATGTTTGTTGCGCATGCAAAATTTCATTGCGAAATCACATTTGTGGAAGGCATGCCAAATAAACAAAATCAGAGCTCCAAAATGCTTTTGTAAGTAACATTTTCAGAGCATCGATTTTGTTTTTTTACCATACCTTCCACCAATGTGATTTTGCGACGAAATTTTGCATGCACAACAAACATTTATGAAAGTATGTCACAAAAAAATTCAGAATTTTTTGAATTATTTTTAAATTTATTTGATGTTACTGTTCACACCAGGAGCATTTGCTCCTGGGTGTAGAAACTCCACGTCCATTGCAGTACCATGTTTCCCAGCCGATTTTATCAACTAACTATTTCCCACGCTTTAAAAAAAAGGTTTCTGGTGTCCATGCTGCGGTATTCAACACGGACAAAAACCACTTGGTACATGCAGCTTCCAGAGGGTTGGAGCAGGTCCTGGTGTCGGAGATTTAAGTCGCCGCCTCCGCCGCCGCAGCTCGCATATCTGAGTTATCGCGGATCGATCCCATGGAGCAGCGGCGGTAGTGTGATGGGATCAGAGTGGAAGTTCCCTCGGAGCTTCAGCGATTACATTCCGGATCATCACAAACTAACTACTCTTGAAGCACTAGCGATTCGAGAAGGGCAAGCATTAGCAGAAGATCTTTTTGTCAATCAGATTCAAATTTCATCATATTGCAAGACAGTGGTTAACAATGTCAAGTAGAACTCGTCGGCGGAGTATGACGCAATCGTACATGAAATAATAGAACGCTTTAGAGGTTTTAATACATGTAACATAGTTCACTAGATTAGGAGCTCACATTTCAAGGCTCCGAATCTTGCTAAGCACGCTTTATCACTCGGGTTTGGTCGTCATCTTTGGCTGGGCCAACCTGGAGAGCTACATTTCTTATATGTTAACGTTTTGGAGTCTGAATAAAGCTTAACGAGAATGTCTCAAAATAATAGCTATATCTCGCGGTCCAAGCCTAGCCTCACGTCAATGGATGTGCTAGTGGCGTGGCCCGGCATAGTTTCATTCGTTTTTTCTTTCTTTGTTCAACTCTTTTGGATTTTTGTTTGTTCTGAATTTTTGTATTGATTTATATTCTGAAATATTCTAAAGTATTTTATTCCAGATATTTCATTTCCTAAAAAAATTATAAGTGTTCATGGCGCATTTAAAAATTATTCACGCAGTGTAAAAAAATTGTTCAGGTAAATTTTAAAAAAATGTCCTTACCATCCAAAAAAATACTGCACGTGTACTCTTAAATGCAATTCAAAAACATTTCAGTTAACATGTATTAATAAACATTCACACATGTATAAAGATGCAAAATTTATTTGGAAAATATTCAACGTGTATCAAAAACAGTTGAGTGCCAATACAAAAATGTGCAATCCGTATTTATTTATTTTTAGAAATGTTCAAGGTATATCTGAAAATTGTTTCATGTGTATTCAGAAATTCAACATTCATTCAAAAAGTATTCACCATGTATTTAGAAATTTTTAACATGCGTTTGAAAAATGATCAAACATGTATTTCGAAAAAGTGTCCATCATGTGTTTGAAAAAGGATCACCGTGTATGCAAAAAAAAATGTACAATTTATATTCAAGAAATGCATTTGAATTTGTAAAACATATTAAAACATTGTTCAAAGTTTAAATTATTGAAGATAATGTTTATTCAAAAAATAGTCAACGTGTATTCAAATTATGTTCAACGTGTATTTGAATTTTTATATCTTGTATTCAAAAAAAATGTTCAATAATATATTTGGAAAATGGTCGTCATTTATTATAGAAGTCGTCAACACGTAATAAAAATTCGGCGTGTATATATAAAAAATCTCTGAATGTGCATTGGAAAAGGTTGACATGTATTTGAGAAAGAAAAAAAATAAAATAGAAAAGAAACAAAAAAGTAAATATGAAAAAAAATGAAAGTAGAAAAGGCAAAATAAACCAAGGAAAGTCGTAAAGAAAAACAGAGCAAAAATGAAAAAAAAACCACGTGGAACATTTTGAAATTGGCAAAAAATTATGGAATGTTCCATAACTGATGCTCAGAACCTTTCCAAAAGTATTTCACTGGGACGACATTGTAGCAAGCGCCATTGATGAGGCGGAGATAGCATTTCATACTTCCCGCGGAAAAGTTTAGACCATGCACGTCGGCATTTTGGGGCGCGACTATGTCCCGTGTCACCCGAGACAGACCCAGGTCTCAGCTGAAGGAAGGTGTGAATTAGCCGACCCAGCTCGCGGCACGCCACTGCATCGTTCCTTTTCCTTTTTCTTCAGATTATTTTATTTCATTTTCTACACTTGTTTACCTAAGCATATATTTTACAAAAATATACTTAACAGATTGTTTTGAAATGTTAATCATGCATTTCAAAAATGTGATGTGCCTAGAAAAATGTTGACCATGTAAACAAAAATGCATACAAATAGTATACGGAGTATGATGCAGAAGCAGGCGTCGTGTCACAAGTTACCTGCCCGCCACGCCGCATCCAGGCCGACCTAACCGGTGTAGCTCTGGTACGTGGAAGGCAAATCCTCACTATTCCTCGTAGTACTAGCATTTTCTAGAGGTGCACACGCCGGGAGTGGTACAACCTGCATTGGATAACCAAATTGGTGCTAAAAGTCGCAAATACATGTGTTTGAGTAGCTGAGCACATATGCGATTTCTGTATGAGGTGTGGGTCCCGGCAGAACGTGATAGGTGGTTGAAATGGGCCGCTCGTGTATGTATAGGAGAAAGAGTAGCCCACGGTCACACGTCGTCCCACGGTCGAATGCATCAGAGTAGGCCGCATATCGATAGCCCATCGAGAAAGGAAAGCAGGCCTGGACCGGGCTATGGCCGCCCTACCATCCCGTCTTTTCCTCCCCCCTCTCCTCGAGTCGAAACGAACGAGCGCGTCTGTCCCACACGCCACAAACAGGATAATATAGAATGTTGACATTGTGTACGAAAACTACATACAAATAATATAGAATATGTGTGAAATTTTGATCATGTATTTAGTAAATATCAATCCAGCATTTTCAGAAAAATTTAAACACATCATTGGAAAATGTTAATAAAGCATTTGAAAATGATAAATGTCTATAGAAAAATGTTTACCATTTATTCAAAAAAAGTTTAATCTTGAATTGTATTGAAAACTGTTAAGATTGTATGTGAAAAATGTTATACAAGCATTTCAAAAATGTTAAATGTGTATAGTAAAAAATTAAACCATGTATTAAAAAAGGTTAATTTGTATTGACTTCACAAAATGTTAAACTTGTATTACAAATATATTAATCAAGTATTGAAAAATGTTGAGTGTCTAAATAATAAATGTTGACCATGGATTTAAAAATGATAATCTTATATTGTATTCAAAGAATGTTAAACTTGTTTTCAAAAATGTTAATCAAGCATTTAAGAACTGTTATATGTCTATAGGAAAAATGTTGACCATGTTCAAAAAATGTTTATGTTGTATTTAAAAAAAATATCAAGCATTTGAAAAATGTTTACTGTGTACAGAAAAATGTTGACCATATATTCAAAAAATATTGATATTTTATTGAAAAATGTTAAATGTGTATAGAATGTTTTTACCACATATTGAAAAAATGTTGATCTAGCATTTGAGAAATTTGAAATATGTATTTGAAAAATGTATTAAATTAAACATATACTAAAAATTTGTAAAGAAAAACAATGAAAACCAGGAGAAAACAAAAAAACCCGATGAAAATGAGAAAGTAACAAACAAACCGAAGTAAAAAGAAAGAAAACAAAGCCAATGAAAACCGAGAAAGCAACAAGGGACACGGCAAAAAAAGAACAAATAACAAGAATGGTGAATACGGGGAAAGAAACAAAGAAAACTTATGTAAAAAGTAAAATAAAGAACAAAAAAATCAGTGGGAAAAACTGGCTCTTTTACCTCAAGTTGGTTGCGCCTAGAGATTCACCATGAAGTCGTCATAGACCAGGAGGCTAAAATCACTGCCAAACAGCCTAGGAGAGCTGGTTTGGTTTCGATCCCCTTGTGCGCCACCTTTTTCACCACTATTTCTTCTAATTGTGTGCTAATGGGCTGGTCCGTTACCGTAGACACTTTACGTGAGAGATTTTTCTGTCTCGCGTGGAGCGAGATATAGCTCTCGTGGGCATTTTGTCCCCTAATCGCAACTTTGTTGTTAAGATTTGGGCTGGCCCGTCAGCCTAGCATACTATATGATTTTTTTAATTAAATTGTAGGAACGCTCTAGATGGTTCCATTTTCAATTTTTTTTCTTTTCTCTGTTGTTTTTACCTATGGTTTTTTTTAAAAACGTTAATATTTTATAAAACGTTAGAAAACCGAAAGAATATTCAAAATAAAAAAAACATTTTCAAAGGTGCTCGTGTGCAAAACTTTTATTGTAATTTAAAAAAAGTTTCAAAGATTATAAAAATTCTAAATTATAAACTATTAAGAAAAATAGAACAATAATCTATTTTTTTTACATAAAGTGCTTCTGAACAATGTTCAGAGATATTTTGAAAATATTCTTACAAAAAGTAGAAAATTGCTAACATTTTTATAAATTTCAATTTTAGAAAGAATAGTTTGTTTTGATGTTTTTGTTAAAAAGCAAGCAAATAACCCCCACAAAAAGACAAAAAAACTATTAAAAAGCATTAGAATACTAGGAAAAATGCTCGCCCTATGCCCTCATGAATAGGCCGGCCCAACGCCCTCGTGCCATTTGCTTTCCATTTGATGCAACAAGCGTAAAACAATCATTCTCAAACCTGTCCGCATTTGCCGGAAAAGGACGCTCGGCCACACGATCGCCCAGTCCATCCACGTTGCAGCGCGCTTCCCATTCCCTTTCCGGGGAGCTGGTGACCCATCATGCAAAAAAAGAAATGAGGTTTTGGGTTTAGGATTTAGGATTTGCCGTGGCCTGTTAGCCGAATGACGCAGAAGCAGGTGTCGCCTCACAAAACTGCAAGTCCGCCGTGCCACATCCCGGCCCCACCTGACCGGTGTAGCTCTAATACATGGAAGGCAAATCCTCACCATTCCTCGTGGTACTAGCATTTTCTAGAGGTAAACACGCCGTGAGTGGTCCAATCTTCATTGGACAATAACCAAATTGGTGCTAAAAGTCGCAAATACATGTGTTTGAGTAGGTGAGCACATACTGCATGCGATTTCCGTATGAGGTGTGGGTCATCCCGTCAGCACGTGATGGGGGGTGGAAATGGGCCGCTCATGCATGCATCACAGAGTAGGCCGCGTATGGATGGCCCGTCGAAAAGGGAAAGCGGGTCTGGACCGGGCCGTGGCCGGCCTACCATCCCGTCTTTTCCCTCGCCTCTCCCCCCTAGTCGAAACGAACGAGCGCGTCCGTCGCGTCACGTCACGAACGGGCGACCTGAAGCCCAGACAGACAGACAGATCAGGATGCAAACCGCTGAAAAAGAGAGAGATGGGTCCGTGCAGAGGTAAAAAAGTTGACGAGCGCATCACGACGAGCTGGCGTGACCAGTGATGACGCGCGCCACGACGGCGGCCTCGTGCCCCGTGCGGGTCTGACACGGCGCCGAATATCCTATTGCACGGGCGGGTGCGATCGATGCGGCCGCGCATGGACGCACGGACATGACAGCGCGATCGTGGCTGGCTGGCTGGATCATACCAGCGGTTGAATCGCAGAGCGGGCAAAGATCTCCCCTGTTTTGTTTAAGCAAAACAAACCCAAGCGACCGTCCGAGGAAGCTGCGACGAAGCTGCGTCCCCCCTCCCCGCCGCGCGCGGATCCAGACGTGGACTCGTGGTGGCGGCAACGGCGGTTGGGAGTCGGGGCGGTAGTGCGTATCGTACCCGCTCGTACCTGTCGGTGGGCCTGGGGACCGGCCCAACCTCGCTGCACAGGAGCCACGGCCCGCGCGCAACGCGCCTGGTCTTGGGAAGCCGAGCGCAGTGCGCTCCAGCCTGTCCACGCGGACCGAGGACCCTGACGGACGGGCGAACGTGCGGGCGGGCCCACCCGTCATGGGCACGAGCGGGCGTCGGCAGTGGGGCAGGAGAGGGAGCAGGTACCCGCTGTACGGTACGGCTGGTTGGGTTCGTTCGAGTCCACCCCCACTCCACCGCGCCCGCTCCTCGCCGGTCGTGTCTATCCATCCATCCAACCAGAGCCGCAAAACGACGACGTACCAAAAATCTCCGTCCAACTTGTGTGACTCCAAACGAAACGAGATGGCGATGATATGCATGCATGGCTTTGAACAAGAGTTTCATTCGGCTACGATACGCACACCGGTAGTGGTAGGCTATCGACAAGACAAGTGCGCTACGGATCGAAACCCCACAACATACTCGATACAACTTGGTGGCACGTAGGCTCCACACGAAAAGATACGCGTGGCTCGATCGGTTCCGTCGACCCAAAAGTCACGGTTCCGACCCTTCGTCTTCGTGCCTAGGTTTAGCACCATTATGAATAACCGATATGACCTTTTTGCTACCACCACCCTTGTTCCTCGCGGTTGGGTACCACTACCTATCGTCATGGTCAATGGTGGTAGGAAGCAGGCCAACGTGTTTGCGCCATCGGGGGCCCGCCGGTGTGGATAAGTGGCTATCATAACGGGCCTCAGCGGTAGACCACGAGGTTCCTTGACAATATGATCGCATGACCTACCATGAAAAAAGAACAACTATGGGGTCTATACGATTATCATTAAAATTGGGCGTCCTACTGTTAGAAAGCTTGGTGGTTGGTTCCATGGCCTGCCGCCTAAAAAAGGATGACAAGTCCAATAGCTTTTTCCTAAAATGTGGGGTCCTATCGCTAGGGATCTTGGCATTGGGGTCACGGTGCTTTTTTTCATGCCATGGTCAATGAACGCAAATAGATGAATCAACTTTCTTTGCTAAACGGGGGTGAGGGACCAGTTCATAATATGAACTTATATATGGACGATGCACAATGATCTTTGTTCTCAGGGAGTTGTGTGAAAGAAAATCTAGATTCTTCTCGAAAGAGTAAGCGCAATGCTTCATCAATGCAAGATTCCGTGTGTCGATATGTAATCGGTTTAGCTGAGGGAATGCTTGCTTCTTCTAGATCGACGAACATGATAGCTTATGAGGATCGCTGAGAACGAACGAGTCCTGCGTCGTCAGATAGGAAATGAGCGGCTCCTGATCCACCTTATCCCTTCCTCCTTTCTCTCGCCCAACGGTGCCCAATCTCCTTCCTCCTGCGCCAGGTGGCCAAGGAGAGCTACCAGGCGCAAGACCAAATGTAGCAGCAGCTCCTTGTGGCGGCCAAGCAGGCGGCGGCGCTAGCAGCGACGGCGCTGGCGCTGGGTACGTCGAGCGTCACCGACTTGGACTGTAGCCTCCTGTCGTCCCCGACGAACCCTTCTTCGACCCTATCACCTCCTTCGACCGGTGCTGCTGCGTCGGCGGCAGCTCAGCCGCGCCAGCCCGCCCCCGCCAGCCAAGCAGCAGCTGCAGCAGCAGTGCGGCACCGACGCGATTCTCGACATGCTCGCCGCAAAGACGTCGCTGCCGTCGAGGGACCGGCTGCTGCACTCTGTGCACATGCTTCCGCTGCTGCTGCTGCTGTAGTCTCTGTTGTTGTACGTGTTGTTGGAAATATGCCCTAGAGGCAATAATAAATAAGTTATTATTATATTTCCTTGTTCATGATAATCGTTTATTATCCATGCTATAATTGTATTGATAGGAAACACAGATACATGTGTGGATACATAGACAACACCATGTCCCTAGTAAGCCTCTAGTTGACTAGCTCATTGATCAATAGATGGTTACGGTTTCCTGATCATGGACATTTGATGTCGTTGATAACGGGATCACATCATTAGGAGAATGATGTGATGGACAAGACCCAATCCTAAGCCTAGCACAAGATCATGTAGTTCGTACGCTAAAGCTTTTCTAATGTCAAGTATCATGTCCTTAGACCATGAGATTGTGCAACTCCCGGATACCGTAGGAATACTTTGGGTGTGCCAAACGTCACAACGTAACTGGGTGGCTATAAAGGTACACTACAGGTATCTCCAAAAGTGTCTATTGGGTTGGCACGAATCGAGACTGGGATTTGGCACTCCGTGTGACGGAGAGGTATCTCTGGGCCCACTCGGTAGGACATCATCATAATGTGCACAATGTGATCAAGGAGTTGATCACGGGATGATGTGTTACGGAACGAGTAAAGAGACTTGCCGGTAACGAGATTGAACAAGGTATCGGGATACCGACGATCGAATCTCGGGGAAGTACAATACCGCTAGACAAAGGGAATTGTATACGGGATTGATTAAGTCCTTGACATCGTGGTTCATCCGATGAGATCATCGTGGAGCATGTGGGAGCCAACATGGGTATCCAGATCCCGCTGTTGGTTATTGACTGGAGAACGTCTCGGTCATGTCTGCATGGTTCCCGAACGCGTAGGGTCTACACACTTAAGGTTCGATGACGCTAGGGTTGTAGGGATATGTATATGCAGTAACCCGAATGTTGTTCGGAGTTCCGGATGAGATCCCGGACGTCGAGGAGTTCCGGAATGGTCCGGAGGTAAAGAATTATATATAGGAAGTGCCATTTCGGCCATCGGGACAAGTTTCGGGGTCACCGGTATTGTACCGGGACCACCGGAAGGGTCCCGGGGGTCCACCGGGTGGGGCCACCTTCCCTGGGGGGCCACATGGGCTGTAGGGGGTGTGCCTTGGCCTACATGGGCCAAGGGCACCAGCCCCAAGAGGCCCATGCGCCTAGGGTTCAAGAAGGGAAGAGTCCCAAAGGTGGAAGGCACCCCCTAGGTGCCTTGGGGGGGGGGGGGGGGGGGGGGAGGGACTCCTCCCTTGGCCGCCGCCCCCCTAGGAGATTGGATCTCCTAGGGCCGGCGCCCCCCCCCTTGGCTCCCTATATATAGTGAGGAAAGGAGGGCCTCTCATACGACGCCTTTGGTGCCTCCCTCTCCCTCTCCAACACCTCCTCCTCCTCCATAGAGCTTAGCGAAGCCCTGCCGGAGTACTGCAGCTCCATCACCACCACGCCGTCGTGCTGCTGCTGGAGCCATCTTCCTCAACCTCTCCTTCCCCCTTGCTGGATCAAGAAGGAGGAGACGTCATCCGCTCCGTACGTGTGTTGAACGCGGAGGTGCCGTCCGTTCGGCACTAGGATCATCGGTGATTTGGATCACGACGAGTACGACTCCATCAACCCCGTTCTCTTGAACGCTTCCGCTTAGCGATCTACAAGGGTATGTAGATGCACTCTCCTTCCCCTCGTAGCTGGTCTCTCCATAGATAGATCTTGGTGACACGTAGAAAAATTTTGAATTTCTGCTACGTTCCCCAACAGTGGCATCATGAGCTAGGTCTATTGCGTAGATTCTATGCACGAGTAGAATACAAAGTAGTTGTGGGCGTTGATTTTGTTCAATATGCTTACCGTTATTAGTCCAATCTTGATTCGGCGGCATTGTGGGATGAAGCGGCCCGGACCAACCTTACACGTATGCTTACGTGAGACCGGTTCCATCGACTGACATGCGCTAGTTGCATAAGGTGGCTGGCGGGTGTCTGTCTCTCCCACTTTAGTCGGATCGGATTCGATGAAAAGGGTCCTTATGAAGGGTAAATAGCAATTGGCACATCACGTTGTGGTTTTGCGTAGGTAAGAAACGTTCTTGCTAGAAACCCATAGCAGCCACGTAAAACATGCAAACAACAATTAGAGGACGTCTAACTTGTTTTTGCAGGGTATGCTATGTGATGTGATATGGCCAAAGGATGTGATGAATGATATATGTGATGTATGAGATGATCATGTTCTTGTAATAGGAATCACGACTTGCATGTCGATGAGTATGACAACCGGCAGGAGCCATAGGAGTTGTCTTAATTTATTTATGACCTGCGTGTCAACATAAACGTCATGTAATTACTTTACTTTATTGGTAACCGTTAGCTGTAGTAGTAGAAGTAATAGTTGGTGAGACAACTTCATGAAGACACGATGATGGAGATCATGATGATGGAGATCATGGTGTCATGCCGGTGACAATGATGATCATGGAACCCCGAAGATGGAGATCAAAAGGAGCAATATGATATTGGCCATATCATGTCACTATTTGATTGCATGTGATGTTTATCATGTTTATACATCTTATTTGCTTAGAACGACGGTAGTAAATAAGATGATCCCTCATTAAAATTTCAAGAAAGTGTTCCCCCTAACTGTGCACCGTTGCGACAGTTCGTTGTTTCGAAGCACCACGTGATGATCGGGTGTATAGATTCTTACGTTCGAATACAACGGGTGTTGACGAGCCTAGCATGTACAGACATGGCCTCGGAACACATGCAAAACACTTAGGTTAACTTGACGAGCCTAGCATGTACAGACATGGCCTCGGAACACAAGAGACCGAAAGGTCGAGCATGAGTCGTATGGTAGATACGATCAACATGAAGATGTTCACCGATGTTGACTAGTCCGTCTCACGTGATGATCGCAAATTATGTTGTAGCTCGCGCTTCAGTTCTATTGTTTAGATATGTTCCTAGAGAAAAATTTAGTTGAAAGTTGATAGTAGCAACTATGCGGACTAGGTCCGTAAACTGAGGATTGTCCTCATTGCTTCATAGAAGGCTTATGTCCTTAATGCACCGCTCAGTGTGCTGAACCTCGAACGTCGCCTGTGGATGTTGCGAACATCTGACATACACGATTTGATAACTACGTGATAGTTCAGTTAAACGGTTTAGAGTTGAGGCACCGAAGACGTTTTGAAACATCGCGAAACTTATGAGATGTTTCGAGAGCTGAAATTGGGATTTCAGGCTCGTGCCCACGTCAAGAGGTATAAGACCTCCGACGATTTTCTTAGCCTGCAAAGTAAGGGAGAAAATCTCAATCGTTGAGCTTGTGCTCAGATTGTCTGAGTACAACAATCATTTGAATCGAGTGGGAGTTGATCTTCCAGATGAGATAGTGATGTTTCTCCGAAGTCATTACCACCAAGCTGCTAGAGCTTCGTGATGAACTATAATATATCAGGGACATATGTGATGATCCTTGAGATATTCGCGATGTTTGAGACCACAAAAGTAGAAATCAAGAAGGAGCATCAATTGTTGATGGTTGGTGAAACCACTAGTTTCAAGAAGGGCAAGGGCAAGAAGGGATACTTCATGAAACGGCAAATCAGCTGCTGTCATAGTGAAGAAACCCAAGGTTGAACCCAAATCCGAGACTAAGTGCTTCTGTAATAAGAGGAACAGCCACTGGAGCAAAATTACCCTAATACTTGGTAGATGAGAAGGCTGGCAAGGTCGATAGAAGTATATTAGATATACATTGTGTTGATGTGTACTTTACTAGTACTCCTAGTAGCACCATGGTATTAGATACCGGTTCGGTTGCTAAGTGTTAGTAAACTCGAAATAAAAGGCTGCAGAGTAAACGGAGACTTGCTAAAGGTGAGCTGGCGATATGTGTTGGAAGTTTTTTCCAAGCTTGATGTGATCAAGCATCGCACGCTCCCTCTACCATCGAGATTGGTGTTTGCGTTGAGCATAGACATGATTGGATTATGTCTATCGCAATACGGTTATTCATTTAAGGAGAATAATGGTTACTCTGTTTATTTGAATAATACCTTCAATGGTCTTGCACCTAAAATGAATGGTTTATTGAATCTCGATCGTAGTGATACACATGTTCATGCCAAAAGATATAAGATAGTAATGATAGTACCACCTACTTGTGGCATCGCCACGTAAGTCATATCGGTATAAAACGCATGAAGAAGCTCCATGTTGATGGATCTTTGGGCTCACTCGTTTTTGAAAAGTTTGAGACATGCGAACCATGTCTATTGGTGTATATGCATGAAGAAACTCCATGCAAATGGACCGTTTTTACTCACTTGATTTTGAATCACTTGAGACATGCAAATCATACCACATGGGCAAGATGACTGAAAGCCTCGTTTTCAGTAAAATGGAACTAGAAAGCAACTTGTTGGAAGTAATACATTTTGATGTGTGCTGTCCAATGAGTGCTGAGGCGTGTAGTGGATATCATTATGTTCTTACTTCACAGATGATTTGAGTAGATGTTGAGTATATTTACTTGATGAATCACGAGTCTGAATTATTGAAAGGTTCAAGTAATTTCAGGGTGAAGTTGAAAGATCGTCGTGACAAGAGGATAAAATATCTATGACATGATCATAGAGATGAATATCTGAATTACGAGTTTGGCGCAGAATTAAGACACTGTGAAAATTGTTTCACATCTAATACAGTCTGGAACACCATAGTGTGATGGTGTGTCCGAACATCATAACTGCACCCTATTGGATATGATGCATACCATGATGTCTCTTATCGAATTACCACGATAGTTTATGGGTCAGGCATTAGAGACAACCACATTCACTTTAAATAGGGCACCACGTAATTCCGATGAGATGACACCGTATGAACTATGGTTTAGAGAAACGTAAGCTGTCATTTCTTAAAAGTTTGGGGCTGCGAGGATTATGTGAAAAGTTTCAGGCTGATAAGCTCGAACCCAAAGCGGATAAATGCATCTTCATAGGACACCCAAAACAGTTGGGTATACCTCCTGTCTCAGATCCGAAAGCAATAAGGGATTGTTTCTAGAATCGGGTCCTTTCTCGAGGAAAAGTTTCTCTCAAAAGAATTGAGTGGGAGGATGGTGGAGACTTGATGAGGTTATTGAACCGTCTCTTCAACTAGTGTGTGGTGGGGCACAGGGAGTTGTTCCTGTGGCACCTACACCAATTGAAGTGGAAGCTTATGATAGTGATCATGAAACTTCAGATCAAGTCACTACCAAACCTCGTGGGATGACAAAGATGCGTACTACTTCAGAGTGGTACGTAATCCTGTCTTGGAAGTCATGTTGCTAGACAACAATGAACCTACGAGCTATGGAGAAGCGATGGTGGGCCTGGATTCCAAAATGGCTCAAGGCCATATAATCCGAGAGAGGATCCATATATGAAAACAAAGTGTAGACTTTGGAAGAACTACTTGATGGTCGTAAGGCTGTTAGGTACATATGGATTTTAAAAGGAAGACGGACAATGATGGTAAGTATCACCATTAAGAAAGCTCGACTTGTCGTTAAGATGTTTTCCGACAAGTTCAAGGAGTTGACTACGATGAGACTTTCTCACCCGTAGCGATGCTAAGAGTCTGTTGGAATTATGTTAGCGATTACTGCATTATTTATGAAATCTTGCAGATAGGATGTCAAAACATTGTTTCCTCGACGATTTTCTTGAGGAAAGGTTGTATGAGATACAACTAGAAGGTTTTGTCAATCCTGAAAAATGCTAACAAGTATGCAAAGCTCCAGCAATCCTTCTAAGGACTGGAGTAAGAATCTCGGAGTTGGAATGTACACTTTGATGAGATGATCAAAGATTTTGGGTGTATACAAAGTTTATGAGAAACTTGTATTTCCAAAGAAGTGAGTTGGAGCACTATAGAATTTCTGATGAGTATATGTTGTTGACATATTGTTGATCAGAAATGATGTAGAATTTCTGGAAAGCATATAGGGTTATTTGGAAAGTGTTTTTCAATGGAAAGCCTGGATTAAGCTACTTGAGCATTGAGCATCAAGATCTATAAGGATAGATCAAAACGCTTAATGGTACTTTCAAATGAGCACATACCTTGACATGATCTTGAAGGTGTTCAAGATGGCTCAGTCAAAGAAGCAGTTCTTGCCTGAGTTGTAAAGTATGAAGTTAAGACTTAAAGCTCGACCATGGCAGAATAGAGAGAAAGGACGAAGGTCGTCCCCTATGCTTAAGATGTAGGCTCTACAGTATGCTATGCTGTGTACCGCACCTGAAGTGTGCCTTGCCATGAGTCAGTCAAGGGGTACAAGAGTGATCCAAGAATGGATCACAGGACAGCGGTCAAAGTCATCCTTAGTAACTAGTGGACTGAGGAATTATCTCGGTGTTGGAGGTGATAAAGAGTTCGTCGTAAAGGGTTACGTCGATGCAAACTTAACACCTGTCCGGATAGCTCTGAGTAGAGATACCGGATACGTATAATGGAGCAACAATTTAGAATAGCTCCAAGTAGAACAGTTATTTGGAATAGCTCCAAATGTAGCGTAGTAGTTGTATCTACAAGATGACATAGAAATTTGCGAAGTACATACGGATCTGAATGTTGCAGACCCGTTGACTAAAACCTCTTTCACAGGCATAACATGATCAAACCCAGAACTCATTGAGTATTAATCACATGATGATGTGAACTAGTTTAGTGACACTAGTAAACTCTTTGGATGTTGGTCACATGGCGATGTGACCTATGAGTGTTAATCACATGACGATGTGAACTAGATTATTGACTCTAGTGCAAGTGGGAGACTGTTGGAAATATGCCCTAGAGGCAATAATAAATAAGTTATTATTATATTTCCTTGTTCATGATAATCGTTTATTATCCATGCTATAATTGTATTGATAGGAAACACAGATACATGTGTGGATACATAGACAACACCATGTCCCTAGTAAGCCTCTAGTTGACTAGCTCGTTGACCAATAGATGGTTACGGTTTCCTGACCATGGACATTGGATGTCGTTGATAACGGGATCACATCATTAGGAGACCCAATCCTAAGCCTAGCACAAGATCATGTAGTTTGTATGCTAAAGCTTTTCTAATGTCAAGTATCATTTCCTTAGACCATGAGATTGTGCAACTCCCGGATACCGTAGGAATACTTTGGGTGTGCCAAACGTCACAACGTAACTGGGTGGCTATAAAGGTACACTACAGGTATCTCCAAAAGTGTCTGTTGGGTTGGCACGAATCGAGACTGGGATTTGTCACTCCGTGTGACGGAGAGGTATCTCTGGGCCCACTCGGTAGGACATCATCATAATGTGCACAATGTGATCAAGGAGTTGATCACGGGATGATGTGTTATGGAACGATTAAAGAGACTTGCCGGTAACGAGATTGAACAAGGTATCGGGATACCGACGATCAAATCTCGGGCAAGTACAATACCGCTAGACAAAGGGAATTGTATACGGAATTGATTAAGTCCTTGACATCGTGGTTCATCCGATGAGATCATCGTGGAGCATGTGGGAGCCAACATGGGTATCCAGATCCCGCTGTTGGTTATTGACCGGAGAACGTCACGGTCATGTCTGCATGGTTCCCGAACCCGTAGGGTCTACACACTTAAGGTTCGGTGACGCTAGGGTTGTAGGGATATGTATATGCAGTAACCCGAATGTTGTTCGGAGTCCCGGATGAGATCCCGGACGTCACGAGGAGTTCCGGAATGGTCCGGAGGTAAAGAATTATATATAGGAAGTGCTATTTCGGCCATCGGGACAAGTTTCGGGGTCACCGGTATTGTACCGGGACCACCGGAAGGGTCCCGGGGGTCCATCGGGTGGGGCCACCTGCCCCGGGGGGCACATGGGCTGTAGGGGGTGCGCCTTGGCCTACATGGGCCAAGGGCACCAGCCCCAAGAGGCCCATGCGCCTAGGGTTCAAGAAGGGAAGAGTCCCAAAGGTGGAAGGCACCCCCTAGGTGCCTTGGGGGGGAGGGACTCCTCCCTTGGCCGCCGCCCCCCTAGGAGATTGGATCTCCTAGGGCCGGCGCCCCCCCCCCCCCCTTGGCTCCCTATATATAGTGAGGGAAGGAGGGCCTCTCATACGACGCCTTTGGTGCCTCCCTCTCCCTCTCCAACACCTCCTCCTCCTCCATAGAGCTTAGCGAAGCCCTGTCGGAGTACTGCAGCTCCATCACCACCACGCCGTCGTGCTGCTGCTGGAGCCATCTTCCTCAACCTCTCCTTCCCCCTTACTGGATCAAGAAGGAGGAGACGTCATCCGCTCTGTACGTGTGTTGAACGCGGAGGTGCCGTCCGTTCGGCACTAGGATCATCGGTGATTTGGATCACGACGAGTACGACTCCATCAACCCCATTCTCTTGAACGCTTCCGCTTAGCGATCTACAAGGGTATGTAGATGCACTCTCCTTCCCCTCGTTGCTAGTCTTTCCATAGATAGATCTTGGTGACACGTAGGAAAATTTTGAATTTCTGCTACGTTCCCCAACACGTGTGTGCTGTGAATTATGGAGCAGAGATGATGTCTTCATGCCTTGGTAGCTGATACAAGGTCTCAACCACATTTTGGATGCTTAACCGAAGTTGCAGGGCTGAATTTGGTGGCTTACATCGGCAGCCCATGGCTCTACTCTGTTAGCTTCGGTTCAGTAACTTCAGTTCTGTAAGAACTTGCCAAGCCCATTTTTACATGTATTTTCTTCCCAAAGAATATCACAGAATTGAATGAATGAACTCCTTCATGGTGTATCTTAATCTATATTTTTT
The DNA here is from genome assembly GCA_034509565.1 of Triticum monococcum. Taxonomy (NCBI): domain Eukaryota; kingdom Viridiplantae; phylum Streptophyta; class Magnoliopsida; order Poales; family Poaceae; genus Triticum; species Triticum monococcum. Next base: position 768,358,800 of record CM067847.1, read on the forward strand.
TATTGTATGATTATTCTATGGAATTTATGATCATCTCCTCCATGTAGAAATGCTACTCTGACTGACTCTTAACATCCTTCTTGCATGATAATTAAGGATTGCTGCCACGTGTCTCCACTCCCCCGCGCTCATGCAGCTGGACGCTCCTTGCATTGTCATTCCCATGGTTCCTTGCATTGATCAATGGTCTAAACGAAGCAACAACAAAAATAGAGTCTGAGAACTCATGTACCCCGGTCCTGACACATTGGTAGAAAAAGGGCTTGTTGTCCCGGTTCGTAAGGGTCTTTAGTCCCGGTTCCTGAACCGGGACTAAAGTATCGGTACTAATGCCCTGTCCCTTTAGTCCCGGTTCAATCCAGAACCGGGACTGATGGGCCTCCACGTGGCCTGTGCGCGGAGCCCAGGCAGGAGACCCTTTGGTCCCGGTTGGTGGCACCAACCGGGACCAATAGGCATCCACGCGTCAGCATTTCTGTGGCTGGGGTTTTTGTTTTTTTAAGGGTTTGGGGGTTTTGGGGGGTTAATTTAGGTGTTTCATATATTGTGTTAGCTAGCTATAATTAATAGAGAGAAGTGTCCTCTCTTATGTCCGTGCTTGGTCGACGCTACGCATTATACATACGTATAACGAGGACTAGACACGCTAGCTAGCTAGTAAGCAAGCGAAGGAAACAGAAGATCGTCATGAACATATATGCATACAGAGAGAAGTGATATCGACCACCTCTCCTTCTCCGAGAGATTGGTCAAACAACAAGTTCTCGTATATCTATCCGACACTACCGGCTACATATATACAATAATTATGTCTTACAAATATAATCATACGGACTCATGGTCCACATAGTATTCTCCGTCTTCAGCGATCACGTGGTCAAGAAAGAATGCCGCCAATTCCTCTTGAATTGCTCGCATGCGAGCTGGTGCTAAGAGTTCATCCCGCTTCCGAAACATCTAATTTGAAGAATGGGGTCAATACATATATATATGAATGAATGAAACTCAACACAAATGATGGTAATAAAATAAAATTGTGAATGTTGTTATTTACGTACTTCATATTGTTCGTCAGAGTACCCGCCCCGCTCACAGGTCGTGTGGCGGATGGACTCGCAGACGTAGTATCCACAGAAATCATTCCCTTGTTCCTGCCACAACCACTTTACAAGAAATAGAGGTCAATCAAACTGATAAGCAAGAATGCTAAATGGTATTGATGAAAGTAGCGCTTGAATCACTAGGAGATGCGCGGAACATGCTACTATAGTACTTACTTTCGGGTGTCTAAATTCCAGCTCCTTCGGCAGTCCCGGAACTTTTCTGGTGAATTTTCTCCAAACCCTGTCGGACAAAGAAAACAATTACTTGATATCAGGAAATGAACAAAGTTGCTGATATGGTGGATAATGATCGATTTAACTTACTTCTTGAGGATTTCAGTCATGTCCGCATACTCCTGGGGATCTTTTCGTTTAGAGTCCAAGACGGTTACTACTCCCTGCTCAAGCCTAATCTCTAGGAGAATATAGTGGAAACTGCACACTCATGCATAACTCATCAATTACATTACTATAACCTGGACTAATATATAAGGGAAACCGAATATGCACAAGACAGTAACACTCACTTGAAGTTGTAAGGAAAGAGTATTATATCTTTGTTTTCATTTTTTTTGAATGATCGTAGCAAGTTGGCCTCGGTATCTCCGGGACGATGTTCAACCTCAGTTGCATCTATGAGATATGTGTTAACGAACCCAATATCACCAGTCTTTTCTTCAATTTGGCGATCTTCAATCTGCATAATATAGTGAGGATAATTATAAATACATGCAATGAAAGAGATGAGCTATATAGAGAGACTTAATGACAGAAGTAGTAGTACTTACAGACAGTAGCAGGTGATCGTTGTTTTATCAAGGGCCAATTGATTGAAAAACTGATAGAACTCCTCAAATGGAATAGGCAACAGTTCAATTCCAACGAGGTCATGCTCTGGTTTAACTCTCGCATACAAAGTACTCCTCCCCCCAGACTCTCTGCAGATTTTCAAGTACCAATCATGTAATCTTCGCATCATCGTTGTTAAAGATTTTTCATCTTTGACGAGAGGCTTCCCATACTCGTATCTGTGTATCTGCACCTCCATGGGATCATAATGTACATCGTCGGGCAGGTAATCGTCAACATTGCCATAACCGGGCACCATCCTCGGGTCGACGATGTCGCTAGGCACCTTGAGCGGGGGGCACGATTGCTTCGCTTGTTCGCCGAGCTGGGCAATTTGTTTCCCAGCTGCTCGTCGTTCTTTCAGCCTTTGATCACTGACTGTACTTCCCGACCGCTCCGCTTCGGCCCATGTCTTTGCAATAATGCGCTCATAGTTGCCTTTCGGCGCAGACTTGGGTGGTTTTGCCAGGGCAGCCAGAGTGCGCTTCACTTTCACCGGATCTACCTTCTCCTCCGGAGGTGGATGTCTCTTTGCTTTCAACCCTTGAAACCAGTCATCCACTTCGGTTCGCGCGATCTTCGTGTTCTCCTCCGGGGTCCTCTCGTATGGTAACTTCTGTGGACTCTTCAGAGAAGGACCGAATCTGTATGTCCTCCCGCCTCTGGTTGTACTGCTAGACGCCGGCCGAGCAGACGAAGCAGTTGTCTTCTTTACTTGCTTATGAGGCAGAGGAGAAGGACTACGACGTGCCAGAGCAGCTGCTGGAGCGGCGGCGGGTCTCTTCCGCCCTTGCTGACGAGGCGAAGAAGGAGGAGGCTAGCTGCTCCGCCTCCACGCGCCGGAGAAGGAGCCGGCCGAGGGCCCTGATCGTCACTCGCCGGAGGAGGAGGCGGAGGAGGAGGCGGTGGAGGAGGCGGAGTGCCCTGACTCGCCGGAGGAGGAGGAGGAGGCGGAGGCGTCCAGTTCGGAAGGTTGATGAGCTCCGTCCGCCATAGGCATGGAGTCTTCAGAGCAGACCCCAGCCGAGTCTCCCCTTCACCAGTAGGGTGGTCAAGCTGGAGGTCCTCAAATCCCTCCGTTATTTCATCCACCATCACCCTAGCATATCCTTCTAGAATCGGCCGGCAGTGAAAAGTTGCGCTGGGTTCAGTAGGATAAACAGAGCCAACAGCCGCCTTGACCTTCAAATTCATCCATTGCATCATAAGGTGGCAATTTTGAAACTCCGTGATAGCATCCACGGGATAGCTGGCAGGAGCCGTCAAGGCATGCTCCGGCTGAAGCAGCTCGGTGGAAGCCACGCTGCTTATGCGCTGAGATGGCGGGGTAGCTTCGGGGGAAGCTTCGGCAGTACGTTTGCTGCGATTTGCTTCTCGTTCCTCTATCGCGTGTACCCTTGCTTGCAGCGCCTGCATTTGGGTCTGCTGCACTTTTTTCCTCCTCTCATGGGATTTGTAACCGCCTGCGTCCGGAAACCCAACCTTCCACGGAATGGAGCCTGGCGTGCCTCGTGTCCGTCCAGGGTGCTCAGGATTCCCGAGGGCCATTGTGAGCTCGTCGTTCTCTCTGTCTGGAAAGAACTTCCCTTGCTGTGCTGCTTCGATATACTGCTTAAGCTTCTTGACTAGTATGTCCATTTGAACGTTCGTCCAAATGCACTTCCCTGTTACAGGGTCCAAGGTTCCGCCAGCCCCGAAGAACCAAGTCCGGCAATGGTCTGGCCAGCTAATTGTCTCTAGTTCGATCCCTTTATCAACCAGATCATTCTCAGTCTTGGCCCACTTAGGCCGGGCTACGAGGTAGCCACCTGACCCCGTGCGATGGTGAAGCTTCTTCTTCGCAGCATTTTGCTTGTTTGTCGCTGACATCTTCTTACTCTTTTCCGATGTCTTGTGGGCCACAAATGCAGGCCAGTGATCTCTGATCTTCTCATATCTGCCCTTGAATTCTAGTGTCTCATTATTTTCGACAAACTTATTCAGCTCTTTCTTCCACCTCCTGAATAGTTCTGCCATCCTCTTAAGAGCAAAAGACTTGATTAATTGCTTTTTAACTGGGTTCTCTGGATTATCCTCTGGCGGTAGGGTGAAATTTGACTTCAGCTCAGTCCAAAGATCATTTTTCTGCATATCATTGACATAAGACACCTCAGGGTCTTCTGTAGCCGGCTTAAACCATTGCTGGATGCATATCGGGATCTTGTCCCTAACCAGAACCCCGCACTGAGCAACAAATGCGTTCTTTGTTCGGATGGGTTCAATCGGTTGGCCGTCGGGCGCGATTGCTATGATCTCAAACTTTTCATCTGAGCTCAACTTTTTCTTCGGGCCTCGTCTCTTTACCGAAGTTGTGCTCGATCCGGAGGGCTAGAAAAAAGAAGAACGACTTAATTAATATGTGTACATACCAAAACAATGAATGCATCAATCAGCTAGTCAGCACAGGCTTAACTAATATATATACCTGGTCGGACTCGGTTCGGTCACCGGAGCCGTCATCACGGTCTCCTTCTTGCACCGGCATTGGTTCACCGGAGCCGTCCTCATGTCCTTGTTCTTGCACCGGCATTAGGTCACCGTAGCCAGCTTCTTCACCCTCTCCTTCCAGACCATCGGTGTCATTGAGAAACAACGAGACGGCATCACTTCCTTCTGCGATTATGTCCCTCAACAACGCTTCTTTTGCTTCGTCTCGGGTGGTGTCCATAGTTTCTACAAATATTTACAACATGGCAATTATTATTCAAACATGAAAGATGAATATATTAGTGCCAAACATAGAACTAGCTACCTAATCATAGTAAGGAATCATATATATTAATTAGTGGCCTCGACCCCCCCCCCCCCCACGTGTTGAAGCTATCGGGATGGGGTATATATCGACAACGACGACACTACATCTATATGTCCCTCGACGACCCTCGTTCCCGATAAAAAAAGAGGAAGAAGAAGAAAAAAAGAGGAGAAGAAAGAATAGAGGAGAAGAACTCCTTTATTCTTTCTTCTCCTCTTTTTTTCTTCTTCCTCTTCTTTTTTTATCCTCTTCTTCCTCTCATGTTCGAGAGGATCGCCGAGGGGTCGGGAGGTTGCCTAGTGTCAAAGGATTCAACAAAACCATGTCTTCATCATTAGGCGAAAGTAACAGGTGCATGATGGTATGAAGCTCTCCAAAGTTATTTTGGAACGGAGTCCTAGATAGGATAATTCGTTTTTTGGTACAAAGTTCAGCAAGAACGTTCCAAATATCGTTATTTGGAAGGCCTTTGCTGAAATTCATACAAAAAGGCAAATTATTCTATCCGGGACACCATTCCAAAATAACTTTGGAGGACTTCATCATGCCCTAGTTACTTCCAGCTAATGATGAAGCCATGGATTTCTTCAATACTTTGACACTAGGAAACCTCTCTCGACCCCTCGGCGATCCTCGACCCCTCGAACCCTCGATGACCCTGGAACCCTCGACCGCTAGATGACCCTGGAACCCTCGACCGCTAGATGACCCTGGAACCCTCGACCCTCGATCCCTCGACCCTATAGAACCCTCGAACCCTCGACCCTGAAACCCTCGACCCTTGACCCCTTAACGACCCTCGACCCTCTACCCTAGTTCCCGACCCTCGACCCCTCGGCGATCCTCGACACCCTCGTTCCCGATAAAAATTAAGAAGAAGAAGAAGAAGAAGAAGAAGAAGAAGAAGAAGAAGAAGAAGAAGAAGAAGAAGAAGAAAGAGGAGAAGAAGAAGGGAATAGCTAGAGGAGAAGATCGAAGAAAAAAAGAAGAAAAAAAAGAGGAGAAGAAGAAAGGAATAGTGGAGAAGAAGAGAAAATAGAATATATTCTATTTTCTCTTCTTCTCCACTATTCCTTTCTTCTTCTCCTCTTCTTTTTCTTCTTTTTTCTTCTTTTTATTTATTTCTCCTCTTCTTCCTCTCCTCTTCTTCTTTCTAAGTCATGCTTATATACACAGAGTATTGGTCCCGGTTCGTACCCCTCTCGACCCCTCGTCCCTCTCTCGACCCCTCGACGACCCTCGTCCCTGATAACATTTTTTTCTCCCCTCGACCCCTCTCGACCTCTCGTCCCCCTCTCGACCCCTCATCATCATCTATCACCCTCTCGTTTTCTTTAGCATATATCCATGGACAAAAAAATAATTCATATATAGAAAAAATGCTATATGAACATACATACATATGAGCATATACAGAGAGCATATACATAGCCAAATCCATATACAGAGAGCATATACATACATACATACATACATACATACATACATACATATGAGCATATACATACATACATAGCCAAATCCAAATACATATGAGCATATACATACACATATGAAAAAATTTATCACACACAGAGAGCAGCGGCGATGGTCAGAGCGACAGGCATCGATGGGAAGGGGCGGGGAGCTCACTGGGGGCGCGACGGGGAGGAGGCCGGGGACGGGGAGGAGGCCGGCGACGGCACGGGAAGGCCGGCGACGCGGCGCGGGGCGACGGGGAGGGGGGCCGGAGATGGCGCACGCAACGACAAGGAGGAGGCCAGCGACGGCGCACGCAGCGACGGGGAGAAGGCCTGCGGCGGCGCGGGGCGACAGCGACGGGTTGGGGCGGCGACGACTACGACGAACGGCCTGGCGGCGTCGGGGGCGAATGGGAGCGGTTGGCAAAATTTTCACAAGTGCTACCTTATATACCAGAGCAATGGTCCCGGTTCGTGGCACGAACCGTGACCGATGCACACCTATGGTCCCGGTTCGTGCCACCAACCGGGACCATAGGTCTCTTTTCAGCAGTCGAAAGGGCGGGAAGCAGAGGCCTATGGTCCCGGTTGGTGGCACCAATCGGGACTAAAGGGGGGCATTGGTCCCGGTTTGTGCCACGAACCGTGACCAATGCCCCCTTTAGTCCCGGTTGGTGCCACCAACCGGGACCAATGGCCTTGTGCTGCCCCGCGCCCAAAAGTTTAGTCCCACCTCGCTAGTTGAGAGGGCTCAGGAGTGGTTTATAAGCGCTGCTACACCCACCCTCCCGAGCTCCTCTCAACTGCAGGCTTTCGGGCCTAATCTGTCACTGCAATGCCTGTGGGCCTGCTGCAGGCCTAAATCCTGGCCCATGGTAGGGTTTCTAGTCATATTCAGGCCGCGGTGGCCCAGTAGGTGGCATTTTTTTGTTTTTTTGTTGCTTTATTTTTTTTGCTTTATTTTTTAATTCTTTATGCTTTTAGTTTTAAAAAAATTATAAACTTTTTGTTAATGCCATAAGTTTTCAAATTTGAAAATAATTTTTTTTGTTTTTTTGTTTTCTTTGTTGCTTTATTTATTTTATTTTGTGATTAACTTTACTATAAAAATAGTTTTTTCCTGTTTTTTTATTTGTTTTTTGCATTATTTATTTTCTTTTGTTTTTTGCTTTAATTTTTAATTCTGTTTGCTTTTAGGTTAGCAAAATTATAAACTTTCTGTTAGTAGCATTAGTTTTAGAAAAATTATAAACTTTCTGTTAGTGCCATTAGTTTTCAAATTTGAAAACACTTTTTAGTTTTTTTGTTTTCTTTGTTGCTTTATTTATTTTATTCTGTGATTAACTTTACTATAAAAATAGTTTTCCCTGTTTTTTTTGATTTGTTTTTTGCATTATTTATTTTCTTTTATTTTTTGCTTTAATTTTTAATTCTGTTTGCTTTTAGGTTAGCAAAATTATAAACTTTCTATTAGTGCCATTAGTTTTAGAAAAATTATAAACTTTCTGTTAGTGCCATTAGTTTGCAAATTTGAATAGTTAAAATTTGAATTTTTGAAAATTGTTTGAATCACAAGTTTGTGATTAACTTACTAAAAAAATGAGAATAGATGCGCTTATAGAGAAAATTCAACCTAAATTCCTAGTAAATTTCTATGAATTTCAGAGAAATTCACTATGAATTTAGGTTAAACTTTTCTCTATTAGGGCATCTATTTTCACTTTGAGAGGAGCTCAACAAGGCAGAGAGGGAAGGGCTTATAAACCGGTGTGAGCCCCCTTCGGTTGGCGAGGTGGGACTAAACTCGGCCCGCAACGAGGACCAACCCCTTTAGTCCCGATTTGTGGCACAAACCGGGACTAATGGTCATGGGCCAGGGGCGAGGAGCAAAATTATAAACTTTCTGTTAGTGCCATTAGTTTTAGAAAGTTGAAAGTTGGCATGGGCCAGGGACTAATGGTCATGGTATTACGTGGGCCGAACCATAAGACATGAAAGCATTTCAAATGAACTCTGAAATTGCGGATAGCATGTTCGTGTGTTACAAAGTTGCGGGAGAAAGTCTTCACTTTTTCTTCGCTTGTGTCATTTGCTTATTGCGCCGTAACCATGGATAATCTTCGTTGTTTATCAGGATGCTTGGGTCAGCCTTGACATTGAAGGGAGGAATTTCATGAAACTTTTCGTAATCTTCAGACGTGTCTGTCTTGGCGTCCACTCCCAGGATGTCCCTTTTTCCTGAAAGAACTATGTGGCGCTTTGGCTCATCGTATGACGTATTCGCTTCCTTATGTTTTCTTTTTCTCGGTTTGGTAGCCATGTCCTTCACATAGATAACCTGTGCCACATCATTGGCTAGGACGAACGGTTCGTCAGTGTATCCAAGATTTTTCAGATCCACTGTTGTCATTCCGTACTGTGGGTCTACCTGTACCCCGCCGCCTAACAGATTGACCCATTTGCACTTAAACAAAGGGACCTTAAAATCAGGTCCGTAGTCAAGTTCCCATATGTCCACTATGTAACCATAATATGTATCCTTTCCGCTCTCGGTTGCTGCATCAAAGCGGACACCGCTGTTTTGGTTGGTGCTCTTTTGATCTTGGGCGATCGTGTAAAATGTATTCCCATTTATCTCGTATCCTTTGTAAGTCAATACAGTCAAAGATGGTCCCCTGCACAACAAGTACAACTCATCACAAACAGTGTTGTCACCTCTGATACGTGTTTCCAACCAACTGCTGAAAGTCCTGATGTGTTCACATGTAATCCAGTCGTCGCACTGCTCCGGGTGTTTGGAGCGCAGACTTTTCTTGTGTTCATCGACATACGGGGTCACCAAGGTAGAGTTCTGTAGAACTGTGTAGTGTGCTTGAGACCAAGAATATCCGTCCCTGCATATTATTGAGTCTCTTCCAAGAGTGCCTTTTCCAGTCAGTCTCCCCTCATACTGCGATTTAGGGAGACCTATCTTGTTAAGGCCAGGAATGAAGCCAACACAAAACCCGATAACATCCTCTGTTTGATGGCCCATGGAGATGCTTCCTTCTGGCCTAGCGCGATTACGGACATATTTCTGTAGGACTCCCATGAACCTCTCAAAGGGGAACATATTGTGTAGAAATACGGGCCCCAGGATGACAATCTCGTCGACTAGATGAACTAGGACATGCGTCATGATATTGAAGAAGGATGGTGGGAACACCAGCTCGAAACTGACAAGACATTGCGCCACATCACTCCTTAGCCTTGGTACGATTTCTGGATCGATCACCTTCTAAGAGATTGCATTGAGGAATGCACATAGCTTCACAATGGCTAATCGGATGTTTTCCGGTAGAAGCACCCTCAATGCAACCGGAAGCAGTTGCGTCATAATCACGTGGCAGTCATGAGACTTTAGGTTCTGAAACTTTTTCTCTGGCATATTTATTATTCCCTTTATATCCGACGAGAAGCCAGTCGTGACCTTCATACTAAGCAGGCATTCAAAGAAGATTTCTTTCTCTTCTTTCGTAAGAGCGTAGCTGGCAGGACCTTTATACTACTTTGGAGGCATGCCATCTTTTTCGTGCAAACGTTGCAGGTCCTCCCGTGCCTCAGGTGTATCTTTTGTCTTCCCATACACGCCCAAGAAGCCTAGTAGGTTCACGCAAAGGTTCTTCATCACGTGCATCATGTCTATTGAGGAGCGGACCTCTAGGTCTTTCCAGTAGGGTAGGTCCCAAAATATAGATTTCTTCTTCCACATGGGTGCGTCTCCCTCAACGTCATTCGGAACAGCTAGTCCACTGGGACCCTTTCCAAAGATTACGTAGTGTAAATCATTGACCATAGCAAGCACGTAATCACCGGTGCGCATGGCGGGCTTCTTCCGGTGATCTGCCTCGCCTTTGAAATGCTTGCCTTTCTTTCGACATTGATGGTTGGTCGAAAGAAATCGACGATGGCCCAGGTACACATTCTTCCTGCATTTGTCCAGGTATATACTTTTAGTGTCATCTAAACAGTGCGTGCATGCGTGGTATCCTTTGTTTGTCTGTCCTGAAAGGTTACTGAGAGCGGGCCAATCGTTGATGGTCACAAACAGCAACGCCTTAAGGTTAAATTCCTCCTGTCTGTGCTCATCCCACGTACGTACACCGTTTTCATTCCATAGCTGTAAAAGTTCTTCAACTAATGGCCTTAGGTACACATCAATTTCGTTGCCGGGTTGCTTAGGGCCTTGGATGAGAACTGGCATCATAATAAACTTCCACTTCATGCACATCCAAGGAGGAAGGTTATACATACATAGAGTCATGGGCCAGGTGCTGTGGTTGCTGCTCTGCTCCCCGAAAGGATTAATGCCATCCGCGCTTAAAGCAAACCATACATTCCTTGGGTCCTTTGCAAACTCATCCCAGTACTTTCTCTCGATTTTTCTCCACTGCGACCCGTCAGCGGGTGCTCTCAACTTCCCATCTTTTTTTCGGTTCTCGCTGTGCCATCGCATCAACTTGGCATGCTCTTCGTTTTTGAACAGACGTTTCAACCGTGGTATTATCGGAGCATACCACATCACCTTCGCAGGAACCCTCTTCCTGGGGGGCTCGCCGTCAACATCACCAGGGTCATCTCGTCGTTCAGATCCTTGTATGCACCGCGGTAGAGGATGCAATCATTACACTAGTAGAAAAAGGGGCTATGGTCCAGGCCACCTCAGCCCATTAGTCCCGGTTCAGTCTAGAACCGGGACTAATGTGAGCAGTGGTCCCGGTTCGTGCGGCTAAGGCATTAGTCCCGGTTCATCTAGACCTTTTGGTCCCGGTTGGTGGGATGAACCGGGACCAATGGGCCTCGCTCCTGGCCCACAACTATTGGTCCCGGTTCGTGCCACAAACCGGGACTAAAGATTAGACCTTTAGTCCCGGTTTGAGGCACGAACCGGGACTAATGGGGATGAGATCTTTAGTCCCGGTTCGTGCCACGAACCGGTACTAAAGGTCCCATTTTCAAACTATACCCCCCCCCCCCCGTGGATCGCCTTTTCAGTTAAAAAAATAAAAGAAAATGATGGAAATGTCAAAAAAATAAAAGAAAATAAGTTTCTCATGTGATATGTGGTCTAGTTGTTGGGAAAATTTGCAAATGTGAATTTTGACTTTATTTGCAAAATCTCTCTGAAATTTGTAAAAATGGGCATAACTTTTTCATACGAACTCGGATGAAAAAGTTTTTTATATGAAAAATCATCTACTCGAAAGGTCGAGCATGAGTCGTATGGTAGATACGATCAACATGAAGATGTTCACCGATGTTGACTAGTCCGTCTCACATGATGATCGGACACGGCCTAGTTGACTCGGATCATGTAATCACTTAGATGACTAGAGGGATGTCTATCTGAGTGGGAGTTCATAAGATGAACTTAATTATCCTGAACATAGTCAAAAGGTCTTCGCAAATTATGTCGTAGCTCGCGCTTCAGTTCTATTGTTTAGATATGTTCCTAGAGAAAAATTTAGTTGAAAGTTGATAGTAGCAACTATGCGGACTAGGTCCGTAAACTGAGGATTGTCCTCATTGCTTCATAGAAGGCTTATGTCCTTAATGCACCGCTCAGTGTGTTGAACCTCGAACGTCGTCTGTGGATGTTGCGAACATCTGACATACACGATTTGATAACTACGTGATAGTTCAGTTAAACGGTTTAGAGTTGAGGCACCGAAGACGTTTTGAAACGTCGCGAAACTTATGAGATGTTTCGAGAGCTGAAATTGGGATTTCAGGCTCGTGCCCACGTCAAGAGGTATAAGACCTCCGACGATTTTCTTAGCCTGCAAAGTAAGGGAGAAAATCTCAATTGTTGAGCTTGTGCTCAGATTGTCTGAGTACAACAATCATTTGAATCGAGTGGGAGTTGATCTTCCAGATGAGATAGTGATGTTTCTCCGAAGTCATTACCACCAAGCTGCTAGAGCTTCGTGATGAACTATAATATATCAGGGACATATATGATGATCCTTGAGATATCCGCGATGTTTGAGACCACAAAAGTAGAAATCAAGAAGGAGCATCAATTGTTGATGGTTGGTGAAACCACTAGTTTCAAGAAGGGCAAGGGCAAGAAGGGATACTTCATGAAACGGCAAATCAGCTGCTGTCATAGTGAAGAAACCCAAGGTTGAACCCAAATCCGAGACTAAGTGCTTCTGTAATAAGAGGAACAGCCACTGGAGCAAAATTACCCTAATACTTGGTAGATGAGAAGGCTGGCAAGGTCGATAGAAGTATATTAGATATACATTGTGTTGATGTGTACTTTACTAGTACTCCTAGTAGCACCATGGTATTAGATACCGGTTCAGTTGCTAAGTGTTAGTAAACTCGAAATAAAAGGCTGCAGAGTAAACGGAGACTTGCTAAAGGTGAGCTGGCGATATGTGAAGTTTTTTCCAAGCTTGATGTGATCAAGCATCGCACGCTCCCTCTACCATCGAGATTGGTGTTTGCGTTGAGCATAGACATGATTGGATTATGTCTATCGCAATACGGTTATTCATTTAAGGAGAATAATGGTTACTCTGTTTATTTGAATAATACCTTCAATGGTCTTGCACCTAAAATGAATGGTTTATTGAATCTCGATCGTAGTGATACACATGTTCATGCCAAAAGATATAAGATAGTAATGATAGTACCACCTACTTGTGGCATCGCCACGTAAGTCATATCGGTATAAAACGCATGAAGAAGCTCCATGTTGATGGATCTTTGGGCTCACTCGTTTTTGAAAAGTTTGAGACATGCGAACCATGTCTATTGGTGTATATGCATGAAGAAACTCCATGCAAATGGACCATTTTTACTCACTTGATTTTGAATCACTTGAGACATGCAAATCATACCACATGGGCAAGATGACTGAAAGCCTCGTTTTCAGTAAAATGGAACTAGAAAGCAACTTGTTGGAAGTAATACATTTTGATGTGTGTTGTCCAATGAGTGCTGAGGCGTGTAGTGGATATCATTATGTTCTTACTTCACAGATGATTTGAGTAGATGTTGAGTATATTTACTTGATGAATCACGAGTCTGAATTATTGAAAGGTTCAAGTAATTTCAGGGTGAAGTTGAAAGATCGTCGTGACAAGAGGATAAAATATCTATGACATGATCATAGAGATGAATATCTGAATTACGAGTTTGGCGCAGAATTAAGACACTGTGAAAATTGTTTCACATCTAATACAGTCTGGAACACCATAGTGTGATGGTGTGTCCGAACATCATAACTGCACCCTATTGGATATGATGCATACCATGATGTCTCTTATCGAATTACCACGATAGTTTATGGGTCAGGCATTAGAGACAACCACATTCACTTTAAATAGGGCACCACGTAATTCCGATGAGATGACACCGTATGAACTATGGTTTAGAGAAACCTAAGCTGTCATTTCTTAAAAGTTTGGGGCTGCGAGGATTATGTGAAAAGTTTCAGGCTGATAAGCTCGAACCCAAAGCGGATAAATGCATCTTCATAGGACACCCAAAACAGTTGGGTATACCTCCTGTCTCAGATCCGAAAGCAATAAGGGATTGTTTCTAGAATCGGGTCCTTTCTTGAGGAAAAGTTTCTCTCAAAAGAATTGAGTGGGAGGATGGTGGAGACTTGATGAGGTTATTGAACCGTCTCTTCAACTAGTGTGTGGTGGGGCACAGGGAGTTGTTCCTGTGGCACCTACACCAATTGAAGTGGAAGCTTATGATAGTGATCATGAAACTTCAGATCAAGTCACTACCAAACCTCGTGGGATGACAAAGATGCGTACTACTTCAGAGTGGTACGTAATCCTGTCTTGGAAGTCATGTTGCTAGACAACAATGAACCTACGAGCTATGGAGAAGCGATGGTGGGCCTGGATTCCAAAATGGCTCAAGGCCATATAATCCGAGAGAGGATCCATATATGAAAACAAAGTGTAGACTTTGGAAGAACTACTTGATGGTCGTAAGGCTGTTAGGTACATATGGATTTTAAAAGGAAGACGGACAATGATGGTAAGTATCACCATTAAGAAAGCTTGACTTGTCGTTAAGATGTTTTTCGACAAGTTCAAGGAGTTGACTACGATGAGACTTTCTCACCCGTAGCGATGCTAAGAGTCTGTTGGAATTATGTTAGCGATTACTGCATTATTTATGAAATCTTGCAGATAGGATGTCAAAACATTGTTTCCTCGGCGATTTTCTTGAGGAAAGGTTGTATGAGATACAACCAGAAGGTTTTGTCAATCCTGAAAAATGCTAACAAGTATGCAAAGCTCCAGCAATCCTTCTAAGGACTGGAGTAAGCATCTCGGAGTTGGAATGTACACTTTGATGAGATGATCAAAGATTTTGGGTGTATACAAAGTTTATGAGAAACTTGTATTTCCAAAGAAGTGAGTCGGAGCACTATAGAATTTCTGATGAGTATATGTTGTTGACATATTGTTGATCAGAAATGATGTAGAATTTCTGGAAAGCATATAGGGTTATTTGGAAAGTGTTTTTCAATGGAAAGACTGGATTAAGCTACTTGAGCATTGAGCATCAAGATCTATAAGGATAGATCAAAACGCTTAATGGTACTTTCAAATGAGCACATACCTTGACATGATCTTGAAGGTGTTCAAGATGGCTCAGTCAAAGAAGAAGTTCTTGCCTGAGTTGTAAAGTATGAAGTTAAGACTTAAAGCTCGACCATGGCAGAATAGAGAGAAAGGACGAAGGTCGTCCCCTATGCTTAAGATGTAGGCTCTACAGTATGCTATGCTGTGTACCGCACCTGAAGTGTGCCTTGCCATGAGTCAGTCAAGGGGTACAAGAGTGATCCAAGAATGGATCACAGGACAGCGGTCAAAGTCATCCTTAGTAACTAGTGGACTGAGGAATTATCTCGGTGTTGGAGGTGATAAAGAGTTCGTCGTAAAGGGTTACGTCGATGCAAACTTAACACCTATCTGGATAGCTCTGAGTAGAGATACCGGATACGTATAATGGAGCAACAATTTAGAATAGCTCCAAGTAGAACAGTTATTTGGAATAGCTCCAAATGTAGCGTAGTAGTTGTATCTACAAGATGACATAGAAATTTGCGAAGTACATACGGATCTGAATGTTGCAGACCCGTTGACTAAAACCTCTTTCACAGGCATAACATGATCAAACCCAGAACTCATTGAGTATTAATCACATGATGATGTGAACTAGTTTAGTGACACTAGTAAACTCTTTGGATGTTGGTCACATGGCGATGTGACCTATGAGTGTTAATCACATGACAATGTGAACTAGATTATTGACTCTAGTGCAAGTGGGAGACTGTTGGAAATATGCCCTAGAGGCAATAATAAATAAGTTATTATTATATTTCCTTGTTCATGATAATCGTTTATTATCCATGCTATAATTGTATTGATAGGAAACACAGATACATGTGTGGATACATAGACAACACCATGTCCCTAGTAAGCCTCTAGTTGACTAGCTCGTTGATCAATAGATGGTTACAGTTTCCTGACCATGGACATTGGATGTCGTTGATAACGGGATCACATCATTAGGAGATCCAATCCTAAGCCTAGCACAAGATCATGTAGTTTGTATGCTAAAGCTTTTCTAATGTCAAGTATCATTTCCTTAGACCATGAGATTGTGCAACTCCCGGATACCGTAGGAATACTTTGGGTGTGCCAAACGTCACAACGTAACTGGGTGGCTATAAAGGTACACTACAGGTATCTCCAAAAGTGTCTTTTGGGTTGGCACGAATCGAGACTGGGATTTGTCACTCCGTGTGACGGAGAGGTATCTCTGGGCCCACTCGGTAGGACATCATCATAATGTGCACAATGTGATCAAGGAGTTGATCACAGGATGATGTGTTACGGAACGATTAAAGAGACTTGCCGGTAACGAGATTGAACAAGGTATCGGGATACCGACGATCAAATCTCGGGCAAGTACAATACCGCTAGACAAAGGGAATTGTATACGGAATTGATTAAGTCCTTGACATCGTGGTTCATCCGATGAGATCATCGTGGAGCATGTGGAGGCAACATGGGTATCCAGATCCCGCTGTTGGTTATTGACCGGAGAACGTCTCGGTCATGTCTGCATGGTTCCCGAACCCGTAGGGTCTACACACTTAAGGTTCGGTGACGCTAGGGTTGTAGGGATATGTATATGCAGTAACCCGAATGTTGTTCGGAGTCTTGGGTGAGATCCCGGACGTCACGAGGAGTTCCGTAATGGTCCGGAGGTAAAGAATTATATATAGGAAGTGCTATTTCGGCCATCGGGACAAGTTTCGGGGTCACCGGTATTGTACCGGGACCACCGGAAGGGTCCCGGGGGTCCACTGTTGGGGAACGTTGCAGAAAACAAAAATTTTCCTACTCGTTTCACCAAGATCATCTAGGAGTTCATCTAGCAACGAGTCACGAGATGCATCTACATACCTTTGTAGATCGCGAGCGGAAGCGTTCGTTAGAACGAGGTTGATGTTGTCGAACACGACGTGATCCAAATCACCGATGACCAGCGCCGAACGGACGGCACCTCCGCGTTCAACACACGTACGGGACGGGAGACGTCTCCTCCTTCTTGATCCAGCAAGGGGGAAGGAGAGGTTGATGAAGATCCAGCAGCACGACGGCGTGGTGGTGGATGCAGGGCGTCACGACAGCAGGGCTTCGCTGTGTACTACGAGAGAGAGAGAAGTAACAGGGAGAGAGGGAAGCACCAAATGCGTGGGGATGAAGTCCCTCCTCTCCCCCACTATATATAGGGGTGCCCAGGGGGGCGCCGGCCCTGGTAGATGGCATCTACCAGGGGGGGCGGCGGCCAGGGGTGGGGGGCTTGCCCCCCAAGCAAGGGGGGCGCCCCCCTTTAGGGTTCCCCCCCAACCCTAGGCGCATGGGCCCTTGGGGGGTGGCGCCCCAGCCCACTAAGGGCTGGGTTCCCACCTATTTCAGCCCATGGGGCCCTCCGGGATAGGTGGCCCCACCCGGTGGACCCCCGGGACCCTTCCGGTGGTCCCGGTACAATACCGGGTACCCCGAAACTTGTCCCGATGGCCGAAACTGCACATCCTATATATAATTCTTTACCTCCGGACCATTCCGGAACTCCTCGTGACGTCCGGGATCTCATCCGGGACCTCGAACAACATTCGGGTTACTGCATATACATATCTTCATAACCCTAGCGTCACCGAACCTTAAGTGTGTAGACCCTACGGGTTCGGGAGACAAGCAGACATGACCGAGACGACTCTCCGGTCAATAACCAACAGCGGGATCTGGATATCCATGTTGGCTCCCACATGCTCCACGATGATCTCATCGGATGAACCACGATGTCGAGGATTCAACTAACCCCGTATGCAATTCCCTTTGCCAATCGATATATTACTTGCCCGAGATTCGATCGTCGGTATCCCAATACCTTGTTCAATCTCGTTACCGGCAAGTCACTTTACTCGTACCGTAATGCATGATCCCGTGACCAGACACTTGGTCACTTTGAGCTCATTATGATGATGCATTACCGAGTGGGCCCAGTGATACCTCTCCGTCTCACGGAGTGACAAATCCCAGTCTTGATCCGTGTCAACCCAACAGATACTTTCGGAGATACCCGTAGTATACCTTTATAGTCACCCAGTTACGTTGTGACGTTTGGTACACCCAAAGCACTCCTACGGTATCCGGGAGTTACACGATCTCATGGTCTAAGGAAAAGATACTTGACATTGCAAAACTCTAGCAGACGAACTATACGATCTTTATGCTATGTTTAGGATTGGGTCTTGTCCATCACATCATTCTCCTAATGATGTGATCTCGTTATCAATGACATCCAATGTCCATAGTCAGGAAACCATGACTATCTGTTGATCAACGGGCTAGTCAACTAGAGGCTCACTAGGGACATGTTGGTGTCTGTTATTCACACATGTACTACGATTTCCGGATAATACAATTATAGCATGAACAAAGACAATTATCATGAACAAGGAAATATAATAATAATGCTTTTATTATTGCCTCTAGGGCATATTTCCAACAGTCTCCCACTTGCACTAGAGTCAATAATCTAGTTACATTGTGATGAATCGAACACCCATGGAATTCTGGTGTTGATCATGTTTTGCCCTAGGGAGAGGTTTAGTCAACGGATCTGCTACATTCAGGTCCGTATGTACTTTACAAATCTCTATGTCTCCATCTTGAACATTTTCACGAATGGAGTTGAAGCGACGCTTGATGTGCCTTGTCTTCTTGTGAAACCTGGGCTCCATGGCAAGTGCAATAGCTCCAGTGTTGTCACAGAAGAGCTTGATCGGCCCCGACGCATTGGGTATGACTCCGAGGTCGGTGATGAACTCCTTCACCCAAATTGCTTCATGCGCTGCCTCCGAGGCTGCCATGTACTCTGCTTCACATGTAGATCCCGCCACGACGCTTTGCTTGCAACTGCACCAGCTTACTGCCCCACCATTCAAAATATACACGTATCCGGTTTGTGACTTTGAGTCATCCAGATCTGTGTCGAAGCTAGCGTCGACGTAACCCTTTACGACGAGCTCTTCGTCACCTCCATAAATGAGAAACATCTCCTTAGTCCTTTTCAGGTACTTTAGGATATTCTTGACCGCTGTCCAGTGTTCCTTGCCGGGATTACTTTGGTACCTTCCTACCAAACTTACAGCAAGGTTTACATCAGGTCTGGTACACAGCATGGCATACATAATAGAACCTATGGCTGAGGCATAGGGGATGACACTCATCTCTTCTATTTCTTTTGCCGTGGTCGGACTTTGAGCTGAGCTCAATTTCATACCTTGTAACACAGGCAAGAACCCCTTCTTAGATTGATCCATATTGAACTTCTTCAATATCTTATCAAGGTATGTACTTTGTGAAAGACCTATGAGGCGTCTCGATCTATCTCTATAGATTTTGATGCCTAATATGTAAGCAGCTTCTCCAAGGTCCTTCATTGAAAAACTCTTATTCAAGTAGGCCTTAATGCTGTCCAAGAGTTCTATATCATTTCCCATCAAAAGTATGTCATCTACATATAATATGAGAAATGCTACAGAGCTCCCACTCACTTTCTTGTAAACACAGGCTTCTCCATAAGTCTGTGTAAACCCAAACGCTTTGATCATCTCATCAAAGCGAATGTTCCAACTCCGAGATGCTTGCACCAGCCCATAAATCGAGCGTTGGAGCTTGCACACCTTGTCAGCATTCTTAGGATCGACAAAACCTTCCGGCTGCATCATATACAATTCTTCCTTAAGGAAACCATTAAGGAATGCCGTTTTGACGTCCATTTGCCATATTTCATAATCGTAAAACGCGGCAATTGCTAACATGATTCGGACGGACTTTAGCTTCGCTACCGGTGAGAAAGTCTCATCGTAGTCAACCCCTTGAACTTGTCGATAACCCTTAGCGACAAGCCGAGCTTTATAGATGGTCACATTACCATCCGCGTCTGTCTTCTTCTTAAAGATCCATTTATTCTCTATGGCTCGCCTTTCAATGGGCAAGTCAGTCAAAGTCCATACTTCGTTTTCATACATGGATCCTATCTCGGATTTCATGGCTTCTAGCCATTTGTCGGAATCCGGGCCCGCCATCGCTTCTTCATAGTTCGAAGGTTCACTGTTGTCTAACAACATGATCTCCAAGACAGGGTTGCCGTACCACTCTGGTGCGGAACGTGTCCTTGTGGACCTTCGAATTTCAGTAGGAGCTTGATCAGAAGTATCTTGATCATTATCATTAACTTCCTCTCTTGTCGGTGCTGGCACCTCAGGAACATTTTCTTGAGTTGCGCCATTTTCCGGTTCAAGAGGTAATACTTCATCAAGTTCTACTTTCCTCCCACTTACTTCTTTCGAGAGAAACTCTTTCTCTAGAAAGGATCCATTCTTGGCAACAAAGATCTTGCCTTCGGATCTGAGGTAGAAGGTATACCCAATAGTTTCTTTTGGGTATCCTATGAAGACGCATTTTTCCGACTTGGGTTCGAGCTTTTCAGGTTGAAGTTTCTTGACATAAGCATCGCATCCCCAAACTTTTAGAAACGACAGCTTAGGTTTCTTTCCAAACCATAATTCATACGGTGTCGTCTCAACGGATTTCGACGGAGCCCTATTTAAAGTGAATGCGGCAGTCTCTAAAGCATAGCCCCAAAAAGATAGCGGTAGATCGGTAAGAGACATCATAGACCGCACCATATCTAATAGAGTGCGATTACGACGTTCGGACACACCGTTACGCTGAGGTGTTCCAGGCGGCGTGAGTTGTGAAACTATTCCACATTTTCTTAAGTGTGTGCCAAATTCATGACTCAAGTATTCTCCTCCACGATCTGATCATAGAAACTTGATTTTCCTGTCACGTTGATTCTCAACCTCACTCTGAAATTCCTTGAACTTTTCAAAGGTTTCAGACTTGTGTTTCATTAAGTAAATATATCCATATCTACTCAAATCATCAGTGAGGGTGAGAACATAACGATAGCCACCGCGAGCCTCAACACTCATTGGACCGCACACATCAGTATGTATGGTTTCCAATAAGTTGGTTGCTCGCTCCATTGTTCCTGAGAACGGAGTCTTGGTCATTTTACCCATAAGGCATGGTTCGCACGTGTCAAATGATTCATAATCTAGAGACTCTAAAAGTCCATCTTTATGGAGCCTTTTCATGCATTTGACACCTATGTGACCAAGGCGGCAGTGCCACAAGTATGTGGGACTATCATTATCAACCTTACATCTTTTGGTACTCACATTATGAACGTGTGTAGTATTACGTTCGAGATTCATGAAGAATAAACCATTCACCATAGGAGCATGACCATAAAACATATCTCTCATATAAATAGAACAACCATTATTCTCCGATTTAAATGAGTAGCCATCTCGAATCAAACGAGATCCCGATACAATGTTCATGCTCAAAGCTGGTACTAAATAACAGTTATTAAGGTTTAAAACTAATCCCGAAGGTAAATGTAGAGGTAGCGTGCCGACGGCGATCACATTGACCTTGGAACCATTCCCGACGCGCATCGTCACCTCGTCCTTTGCCAGTTTCCGCTTATTCCGCAGCCCCTGCTTTGAGTTACAAATGTGAGCAACTGCACCGGTATCAAATACCCAGGAGCTACTACGGACACTAGTAAGGTACACATCAATTACATGTATATCACATATACCTTTTGTTTTGCCGGCCTTCTTGTCTGCTAAGTATTTAGGGCAGTTCCGCTTCCAGTGACCGCTTCCCTTGCAATAAAAGCACTCAGTCTCAGGCTTGGGTCCATTCTTTGGCTTCTTCCCAGCAGCTTGCTTGCCGGGCGCGGCAACTTCCTTGCCGTCCTTCTTGAAGGCTTTCTTACCCTTGCCCTTCTTGAACTTAGTGGTTTTATTGACCATCAACACTTGATGTTCCTTCTTGACTTCTACCTCCGCTGATTTCAGCATTGCAAACAACTCAGGAATGGTCTTTTGCATCCCCTGCATGTTGAAGTTCATCACAAAGCTCTTGTAGCTTGGTGGAAGCGACTGGAGGATTCTGTCAATGACCGCATCATCCGGGAGATCAACTCCTAGCTGAGTCAAGCGGTTATGTAATCCAGACATAGTGAGTATGTGCTCACTGACAGAACTGTTTTCCTCCATCTTACAGCTGAAGAACTTGTCGGAGACTTCATATCTCTCGATTCGGGCATGAGCTTGGAAAACCATTTTCAGCTCTTCGAACATCTCATATGCTCCATGTCTCTCAAAACGCTTTTGGAGCCCCGGTTCTAAACTGTAAAGCATGCCGCACTGAACGAGGGAGTAGTCGTCAACACGTGTCTGCCAAGCGTTCATAACGTCTTGGTTCTGTGGGACGGGAGCTTCACCTAGCGGTGCTTGTAGGACGTAATCTTTCTTGGCAGCTATGAGGATGATCCTCAGGTTCCGGACCCAGTCCGTATAGTTACTACCATCGTCTTTCAGCTTGGTTTTCTCTAGGAACGCGTTGAAGTTGAGGACTACGTGGGCCATTTGATCTACAAGACATATTGTAAAATATTTTAGACTAAGTTCATGATAATTAAGTTCATCAAATCAAATTATTTATGAACTCCCACTTAGATTAGACATCCCTCTAGTCATCTAAGTATTACATGATCCGAGTTAACTAGGCCGTGTCCGATCATCACGTGAGACGGACTAGTCAACGTCGGTGAACATCTTCATGTTGATCGTATCTTCCATACGACTCATGCTCGACCTTTCGGTCTTCTGTGTTCCGAGGCCATGTCTGTACATGCTAGGCTCGTCAAGTCAACCTAAGTGTTTGCATGTGTAAATCTGTCTTACACCCGTTGTATGTGAACGTCTGAATAAGACACCCGATCATCACGTGGTGTTTTGAAACAGCGAACTGTCGCAACGGTGCACAGTTAGGGGGAACACTTCTTGAAATTAATATGAGGGATCATCTTATTTACTACCGTCGTTCTAAGTAAACAAGATGCAAAACATGATAAACATCACATGCAATCAAATAATAAACGTGACATGATATGGCCAATATCACATAGCTCCTTTGATCTCCATCTTGGGGCTCCATGATCATCCTGTCACCGGCATGACACCATGATCTCCATCATCATGATCTCCATCATCGTGCCTCCATGAAGTTGCTCGCCAACTATTACTTCTACTACTACGGCTAACGCGTTTAGCAATAAAGTAAAGTAATTTACATGGCGTTTCTCAATGACACGCAGGTCATATAAAAGAATAAAGACAACTCCTATGGCTCCTGCCGGTTGTCATACTCATCGACATGCAAGTCGTGATTCCTATTACAATAGCATGAACATCTCATACATCACATATAGATCATTCATCATTCATCACAACTTTGGCCATATCATATCACAAAGCACTTGCTGCAAAAACAAGTTAGACGTCCTCTAATTGTTGTTGCAAGTTTTACGTGGCTGAATTAGGGTTCTAGCAAGAACGTTTTCTTACCTACGTGAAAGCCACAACGTGATTTGTCAACTTCTATTTACCCTTCATAAGGACCCTGTTCATCGAATCCGCTCCAACTAAAGTAGGAGAGACCGACACCCGCCAGCCACCTTATGCAACTAGTGCATGTTAGTCGGTGGAACCGGTCTCACGTAAGCGTACGTGTAAGGTTGGTCTGGGCCGCTTCATCCCACAATACCGCTGAAGCAAGAAAAGACTAGTAGCGGCAAGAAAGTTGACAAATCCACGCCCACAACAAATTGTGTTCTACTCGCGCAAGAAGAACTACGCATAGACCTAGCTCATGATGCCACTGTTGGGGAACGTTGCAGAAAACAAAAATTTTCCTACTCGTTTCACCAAGATCATCTAGGAGTTCATCTAGCAACGAGTCACGAGATGCATCTACATACCTTTGTAGATCGCGAGCGGAAGCGTTCGTTAGAACGAGGTTGATGTTGTCGAACACGACGTGATCCAAATCACCGATGACCAGCGCCGAACGGACGGCACCTCCGCGTTCAACACACGTACGGGACGGGAGACGTCTCCTCCTTCTTGATCCAGCAAGGGGGAAGGAGAGGTTGATGAAGATCCAACAGCACGACGGCGTGGTGGTGGATGCAGGGCGTCACGACAGCAGGGCTTCGCTGTGTACTACGAGAGAGAGAGAGAGAAGTAACAGGGAGAGAGGGAAGCACCAAATGCGTGGGGATGAAGTCCCTCCTCTCCCCCACTATATATAGGGGTGCCCAGGGGGGCGCCGGCCCTGGTAGATGGCATCTACCAGGGGGGGCGGCGGCCAGGGGTGGGGGGCTTGCCCCCCAAGCAAGGGGGGCGCCCCCCTTTAGGGTTCCCCCCCCAACCCTAGGCGCATGGGCCCTTGGGGGGTGGCGCCCCAGCCCACTAAGGGCTGGGTTCCCACCTATTTCAGCCCATGAGGCCCTCCGGGATAGGTGGCCCCACCCGGTGGACCCCCGGGACCCTTCCAGTGGTCCCGGTACAATACCGGGTACCCTGAAACTTGTCCCGATGGCCGAAACTGCACATCCTATATATAATTCTTTACCTCCGGACCATTCCGGAACTCCTCGTGACGTCCGGGATCTCATCCGGGACCCCGAACAACATTCGGGTTACTGCATATACATATCTTCATAACCCTAGCGTCACCGAACCTTAAGTGTGTAGACCCTACGGGTTCGGGAGACAAGCAGACATGACCGAGACGACTCTCCGGTCAATAACCAACAGCGGGATCTGGATACCCATGTTGGCTCCCACATGCTCCACGATGATCTCATCGGATGAACCACGATGTCGAGGATTCAACTAACCCCGTATGCAATTCCCTTTGCCAATCGATATATTACTTGCCCGAGATTCGATCGTCGGTATCCCAATACCTTGTTCAATCTCGTTACCGGCAAGTCACTTTACTCGTACCGTAATGCATGATCCCGTGACCAGACACTTGGTCACTTTGAGCTCATTATGATGATGCATTACCGAGTGGGCCCAGTGATACCTCTCCGTCTCACGGAGTGACAAATCCCAGTCTTGATCCATGTCAACCCAACAGATACTTTCGGAGATACCCGTAGTATACCTTTATAGTCACCCAGTTACGTTGTGACGTTTGGTACACCCAAAGCACTCCTACGGTATCCGGGAGTTACACGATCTCATGGTCTAAGGAAAAGATACTTGACATTGCAAAACTCTAGCAGACGAACTATACGATCTTTATGCTATGTTTAGGATTGGGTCTTGTCCATCACATCATTCTCCTAATGATGTGATCTCGTTATCAATGACATCCAATGTCCATAGTCAGGAAACCATGACTATCTGTTGATCAACGGGCTAGTCAACTAGAGGCTCACTAGGGACATGTTGGTGTCTGTTATTCACACATGTACTACGATTTCCGGATAATACAATTATAGCATGAACAAAGACAATTATCATGAACAAGGAAATATAATAATAATGCTTTTATTATTGCCTCTAGGGCATATTTCCAACATCCACCGGGTGGGGCCACCTGCCCCGGGGGCACATGGGCTGTAGGGGGTGCACCTTGGCCTACATGGGCCAAGGGCACCAGCCCCAATAGGCCCATGCGCCTAGGGTTCAAGAAGGGAAGAGTCCCAAAGGTGGAAGGCACCCCTAGGTGCCTTGGGGGGGAGGGACTCCTCCCGTGGCCGCCGCCCCCCTAGGAGATTGGATCTCCTAGGGCCGGCGCCCCCCCCCCCCCCCTTGGCTCCCTATATATAGTGAGGGAAGGAGGGCCTCTCATACGACGCCTTTGGTGCCTCCCTCTCCCTCTCCAACACCTCCTCCTCCTCCATAGAGCTTAGCGAAGCCCTGTCGGAGTACTGCAGCTCCATCACCACCACGCCGTCGTGCTGCTGCTGGAGCCATCTTCCTCAACCTCTCCTTCCCCCTTACGGGATCAAGAAGGAGGAGACGTCATCCGCTCTGTACGTGTGTTGAACGCGGAGGTGCCGTCCGTTCGGCACTAGGATCATCGGTGATTTGGATCACGATGAGTACGACTCCATCAACCCCGTTCTCTTGAACGCTTCCGCTTAGCGATCTACAAGGGTATGTAGATGCACTCTCCTTCCCCTCGTTGCTAGTCTTTCCATAGATAGATCTTGGTGACACGTAGGAAAATTTTGAATTTCTGCTACGTTCCCCAACACGTGTGTGCTGTGAATTATGGAGCAGAGATGATGTCTTCATGCCTTGGTAGCTGATACAAGGTCTCAACCACATTTTGGCTGCTTAACCGAAGTTGCAGGGCTGAATTTGGTGGCTTACATCGGCAGCCCACGGCTCTACTCTGTTAGCTTCGGTTCAGTAACTTCAGTTCTGTAAGAACTTGCCAAGCCCATTTTTACATGTATTTTCTTCCCAAAGAATATCACAGAAGTGAATGAATGAACTCCTTCATGGTGTATCTTAATCTATAATTTTTTATCGTATGATTATTCTATGGAATTTATGATCATCTCCTCCATGTAGAAATGCTACTCTGACTGACTCTTAACATCCTTCTTGCATGATAATTAAGGATTGCTGCCACGTGTCTCCACTCCCCCGCGCTCATGCAGCTGGACGCTCCTTGCATTGTCATTCCCATGGTTCCTTGCATTGATCAATGGTCTAAACGAAGCAACAACAAAAATAGAGTCTGAGAACTCATGTACCCCGGTCCTGACACATTGGTAGAAAAAGGGCCTGTTGTCCCGGTTCGTAAGGGTCTTTAGTCCCGGTTCCTGAACCAGGACTAAAGTGTCGGTACTAATGCCCTGTCCCTTTAGTCCCGGTT
This sequence comes from Triticum monococcum, assembly GCA_034509565.1. Taxonomy (NCBI): domain Eukaryota; kingdom Viridiplantae; phylum Streptophyta; class Magnoliopsida; order Poales; family Poaceae; genus Triticum; species Triticum monococcum. The sequence goes on from CM067847.1 coordinate 768,385,441, forward strand.
CAATCCAGAACCGGGACAGATGGGCCTCCACGTGGCCTGTGCGCGGAGCCCAGGCAGGAGACCCTTTGGTCCCGGTTGGTGGCACCAACCGGGACCAATAGGCATCCACGCGTCAGCATTTTTGTGGCTGGGGTTTTTGTTTTTTTAAGGGTTTGGGGGTTTTGGGGGGTTAATTTAGGTGTTTCATATATTGTGTTAGCTAGCTATAATTAATAGAGAGAAGTGTCCTCTCTTATGTCCGTGCTTGGTCGACGCTATGTATTATACATACGTATAAAGAGGATTAGACACGCTAGCTAGCTAGTAAGCAAACGAAGGAAACAGAAGATCGTCATGAACATATATGCATACAGAGAGAAGTGATATCGACCACCTCTCCTTCTCCGAGAGATTGGTCGAACAACAAGTTCTCGTATATCTATCCGACACTACCGGCTACATATATACAATAATTATGTCTTACAAATATAATCATACGGACTCATGGTCCACATAGTATTCTCCTTCTTCAGCGATCACGTGGTCAAGAAAGAATGCCGCCAATTCCTCTTGAATTGCTCGCATGCGAGCTGGTGCTAAGAGTTCATCCCGCTTCCGAAACATCTAATTTGAAGAATGGGGTCAATACATATATATATATGCATGAATGAAACTCAACACAAATGATGGTAATAAAATCAAATTGTGAATGTTGTTATTTACGTACTTCATATTGTTCGTCAGAGTACCTGCCCCGCTCATAGGTCGTGTGGCAGATGGACTCGCAGACGTAGTATCCACAGAAATCATTCCCTTGTTCCTGCCACAACCACTTTACAAGAAATAGAGGTCAATCAAACTGATAAGCAAGAATGCTAAATGGTATTGATGAAAGTAGCGCTTGAATCACTAGGAGATGCGCGGAACATGCTACTATAGTACTTACTTTCGGGTGTCTAAATTCCAGCTCCTTCGGCAGTCCCGGAACTTTTCTGGTGAATTTTCTCCAAACCCTGTCGGACAAAGAAAACAATTACTTGATATCAGGAAATGAACAAAGTTGCTGATATGGTGGATAATGATCGATTTAACTTACTTCTTGAGGATTTCAGTCATGTCCGCATACTCCTGGGGATCTTTTCGTTTAGAGTCCAAGACGGTTACTACTCCCTGCTCAAGCCTAATCTCTAGGAGAATATAGTGGAAACTGCACACTCATGCATAACTCATCAATTACATTACTATAACCTGGACTAATATATAAGGGAAACCGAATATGCACAAGACAGTAACACTCACTTGAAGTTGTAAGGAAAGAGTATTATATCTTTGTTTTCATTTTTTTGAATGATCGTAGCAAGTTGGCCTCGGTATCTCCGGGACGATGTTCAACCTCAGTTGCATCTATGAGATATGTGTTAACGAACCCAATATCACCAGTCTTTTCTTCAATTTGGCAATCTTCAATCTGCATAATATAGTGAGGATAATTATAAATACATGCAATGAAAGAGATGAGCTATATAGAGAGACTTAATGACAGAAGTAGTAGTACTTACAGACAGTAGCAGGTGATCGTTGTTTTATCGAGGGCCAATTGATTGAAAAACTGATAGAACTCCTCAAATGGAATAGGCAACAGTTCAATTCCAACGAGGTCATGCTCCGGTTTAAGTCTCGCATACAAAGTACTCCTCCCCCTAGACTCTCTGCAGATTTTCAAGTACCAATCATGTAATCTTCGCATCATCGTTGTTAAAGATTTTTCATCTTTGACGAGAGGCTTCCCATACTCGTATCTGTGTATCTGCACCTCCATGGGATCATAATGTACATCGTCGGGCAGGTAATCGTCAACATTGCCATAACCGGGCACCATCCTTGGATCGACGATGTCGCTAGGCACCTTGAGCGGGGGGCACGATTGCTTCGCTTGTTCGCCGAGCTGGGCAATTTGTTTCCCAGCTGCTCGTCGTTCTTTCAGCCTTTGATCACTGACTGTACTTCCCGACCGCTCCGCTTCGGCCCATGTCTTTGCAATAATGCGCTCATAGTTGCCTTTCGGTGCAGACTTGGGTGGTTTTGCCAGGGCAGCCAGAGTGCGCTTCACTTTCACCGGATCTACCTTCTCCTCCGGAGGTGGATGTCTCTTTGCTTTCAACCCTTGAAACCAGTCATCCACTTCGGTTCGCGCGATCTTCGTGTTCTCCTCCGGGGTCCTCTCGTATGGTAACTTCTGTGGACTCTTCAGAGAAGGACCGAATCTGTATGTCCTCCCGCCTCTTGTTGTACTGCTAGACGCCGGCCGAGCAGACGAAGCGGTTGTCTTCTTTACTTGCTTATGAGGCAGAGGAGAAGGACTACGACGTGCCAGAGCAGCTGCTGGAGCGGCGGCGGGTCTCTTCCGCCCTTGCTGACGAGGCGAAGAAGGAGGAGGCTAGCTGCTCGGGCGCGCCGGCGCAGGCGGAGTGCCTCCACGCGCCGGAGAAGGAGCCGGCCGAGGGCCCTGATCGTCACTCGCCGGAGGAGGAGGCGGTGGAGGAGGCGGTGGAGGAGGCGGAGTGCCCTGACTCGCCGGAGGAGGAGGAGGAGGCGGAGGCGTCCAGTTCGGAAGGTTGATGAGCTCCGTCCGCCATAGGCATGGAGTCTTCAGAGCAGACCCCAGCCGAGTCTCCCCTTCACCAGTAGGGTGGTCAAGCTGGAGGTCCTCAAATCCCTCCGTTATTTCATCCACCATCACCCTAGCATATCCTTCTAGAATCGGCCGGCAGTGAAAAGTTGCGCTGGGTTCAGTAGGATAAACAGAGCCAACAGCCATCTTGACCTTCAAATTCATCCATTGCATCATAAGGTGGCAATTTTGAGACTCCGTGATAGCATCCACGGGATAGCTGGCAGGAGCCGTCAAGGCATGCTCCGGCTGAAGCAGCTCGGTGGAAGCCACGCTGCTTATGCGCTGAGATGGCGGGGTAGCTTCGGGGGAAGCTTCGGCAGTACGTTTGCTGCGATTTGCTTCTCGTTCCTCTATCGCGTGTACCCTTGCTTGCAGCGCCTGCATTTGGGTCTGCTGCACTTTTTTCCTCCTCTCATGGGATTTGTAACCGCCTGCGTCCGGAAACCCAACCTTCCACGGAATGGAGCCTGGCGTGCCTCGTGTCCGTCCAGGGTGCTCAGGATTCCCGAGGGCCATTGTGAGCTCGTCGTTCTCTCTGTCTGGAAAGAACTTCCCTTGCTGTGCTGCTTCGATATACTGCTTAAGCTTCTTGACTAGTATGTCCATTTGAACGTTCGTCCAAATGCACTTCCCTGTTACAGGGTCCAAGGTTCCGCCAGCCCCGAAGAACCAAGTCTGGCAACGGTCTGGCCAGCTAATTGTCTCTAGTTCGATCCCTTCATCAACCAGATCATTCTCAGTCTTGGCCCACTTAGGCCGGGCTACGAGGTAGCCACCTGACCCCGTGCGATGGTGAAGCTTCTTCTTCGCAGCATTTTGCTTGTTTGTCGGTGACATCTTCTTACTTTTTTCCGATGTCTTGTGGGCCACAAATGCAGGCCAGTGATCTCTGATCTTCTCATATCTGCCCTTGAATTCTAGTGTCTCATTATTTTCGACAAACTTATTCAGCTCTTTCTTCCACCTCCTGAATAGTTCTGCCATCCTCTTAAGAGCAAAAGACTTGATTAATTGCTTTTTAACTGGGTTCTCTGGATTATCCTCTGGCGGTAGGGTGAAATTTGACTTCAGCTCAGTCCAAAGATCATTTTTCTGCATATCATTGACATAAGACACCTCAGGGTCTTCTGTAGCTGGCTTAAACCATTGCTGGATGCTTATCGGGATCTTGTCCCTAACCAGAACCCCGCACTGAGCAACAAATGCGTTCTTTGTTCGGATGGGTTCAATCGGTTGGCCGTCAGGCGCGATTGCTATGATCTCAAACTTTTCATCCGAGCTCAACTTTTTCTTCGGGCCTCGTCTCTTTACCGAAGTTGTGCTCGATCCGGAGGGCTAGAAAAAAGAAGAACGACTTAATTAATATGTGTACATACCAAAACAATGAATGCATCAATCAGCTAGTCAGCACAGGCTTAACTAATATATATACCTGGTCGGACTCGGTTCGGTCACCGAAGCCGTCATCACGGTCTCCTTCTTACACCGGCATTGGTTCACCGGAGCCGTCCTCATGTCCTTGTTCTTGCATCGGCATTAGGTTACCGTAGCCAGCTTCTTCACCCTCTCCTTCCAGACCATCGGTGTCATTGAGAAACAACGAGACGGCATCACTTCCTTCTGCGATTATGTCCCTCAACAACGCTTCTTTTGCTTCGTCTCGGGTGGTGTCCATAGTTTCTACAAATATTTACAACATGGCAATTATTATTCAAACATGACAGATGAATATATTAGTGCCAAACATAGAACTAGCTACCTAATCATAGTAAGGAATCATATATATTAATTAGTGGCCTCGACCCCCCCCCCCACGTGTTGAAGCTATCGGGATGGGGTATATATCGACAACGACGACACTACATCTATATGTCCCTCGACGACCCTCGTTCCCGATAAAAAAAGAGGAAGAAGAAGAAAAAAAGAGGAGAAGAAAGAATAGAGGAGAAGAACTCGTTTATTCTTTCTTCTCCTCTTTTTTTTCTTCTTCCTCTTCTTTTTTTATCCTCTTCTTCCTCTCATGTTCGAGAGGATCGCCGAGGGGTCGGGAGGTTGCCTAGTGTCAAAGGATTCAACAAAACCATGTCTTCATCATTAGGCGAAAGTAACAGGTGCATGATGGTACGAAGCTCTCCAAAGTTATTTTGGAACGGAGTCCTAGATAGGATAATTCGTTTTTTGGTACAAAGTTCAGCAAGAACGTTCCAAATATCGTTATTTGGAAGGCCTTTGCTGAAATTCATACAAAAAGGCAAATTATCCTATCCGGGACACCATTCCAAAATAACTTTGGAGGACTTCATCATGCCCTGGTTACTTCCGGCTAATGATGAAGCCATGGATTTCTTCAATACTTTGACACTAGGAAACCTCTCTCGACCCCTCGGTGATCCTCGACCCCTCGAACCCTCGACGACCCTGGAACCCTCGACCGCTAGATGACCCTGGAACCCTCGACCCTCGATCCCTCGACCCTATAGAACCCTCGAACCCTCGACCCTGAAACCCTCGACCCTTGACCCCTTAACGACCCTCGACCCTCTACCCTAGTTCCCGACCCTCGACCCCTCGGCGATCCTCGACACCCTCGTTCCCGATAAAAATTAAGAAGAAGAAGAAGAAGAAGAAGAAGAAGAAGAAGAAGAAGAAGAAGAAGAAGAAGAAGAAGAAGAAGAAGAAGAAGAAGAAGAAGAAGAAGAAGAAGAAGAAGAAGAAGAAGAAGAAAGAGGAGAAGAAGAAGGGAATAGCTAGAGGAGAAGATCGAAGAAAAAAAGAAGAAAAAAAAGAGGAGAAGAAGAAAGGAATAGTGGAGAAGAAGAGAAAATAGAATATATTCTATTTTCTCTTCTTCTCCACTATTCCTTTCTTCTTCTCCTCTTCTTTTTCTTCTTTTTTCTTCTTTTTATTTATTTCTCCTCTTCTTCCTCTCCTCTTCTTCTTTCTAAGTCATGCTTATATACACAGAGTATTGGTCCCGGTTCGTACCCCTCTCGACCCCTCGTCCCTCTCTCGACCCCTCGACGACCCTCGTCCCTGATAACATTTTTTTCTCCCCTCGACCCCTCTCGACCTCTCGTCCCCCTCTCGACCCCTCATCATCATCTATCACCCCCCTCGTTTTCTTTAGCATATATCCATGGACAAAAAAATAATTCATATATAGAAAAAATGCTATATGAACATACATACATATGAGCATATACAGAGAGCATATACATAGCCAAATCCATATACAGAGAGCATATACATACATACATACATACATACATACATACATACATACATATGAGCATATACATACATACATAGCCAAATCCAAATACATATGAGCATATACATACACATATGAAAAAATTTATCACACACAGAGAGCAGCGGCGATGGTCAGAGCGACAGGCATCGATGGGAAGGGGCGAGGAAATCACTGGGGCGCGACGGGGAGGAGGCCGGGGACGGGGAGGAGGCCGGGGATGGGGAGGAGGCCGGCGACGGCGCGGGAAGGCCGGCGACGCGGCGCGGGGCGACGGGGAGGGGGCCGGAGATGGCGCACGCAACGACAAGGAGGAGGCCAGCGACGACGCACGCAGCGACGGGGAGAAGGCCTGCGGCGGCGCGGGGCGACGGCGACGGGTTGGGGCGGCGACGACGACGACGAATGGCCTGGCGGCGTTGGGGGCGAATGGGAGCGGTTGGCAAAATTTTCACAAGTGCTACCTTATATACCAGAGCAATGGTCCCGGTTCGTGGCACGAACCGTGACCGATGCACACCTATGGTCCCGGTTCGTGCCACCAACCGGGACCATAGGTCTCTTTTCAGCAGTCGAAAGGGCGGGAAGCAGAGGCCTATGGTCTCGGTTGGTGGCACCAATCGGGACTAAAGGGGGGCATTGGTCCCGGTTTGTGCCACGAACCGTGACCAATGCCCCCTTTAGTCCCGGTTGGTGCCACCAACCGGGACCAATGGCCTTGTGCTGCCCCGCGCCCAAAAGTTTAGTCCCACCTCGCTAGTTGAGAGGGCTCAGGAGTGGTTTATAAGCGCTGCTACACCCACCCTCCCGAGCTCCTCTCAACTGCAGGCTTTCGGGCCTAATCTGTCACTGCAATGCCTGTGGGCCTGCTGCAGGCCTGAATCCTGGCCCATGGTAGGGTTTCTAGTCATATTCAGGCCGCGGTGGCCCAGTAGGTGGCATTTTTTTGTTTTTTTGTTGCTTTATTTTGTTGCTTTATTTTTTAATTCTTTATGCTTTTAGTTTTAAAAAAATTATAAACTTTTTGTTAATGCCATAAGTTTTCAAATTTGAAAATAATTTTTTTTGTTTTTTTGTTTTCTTTGTTGCTTTATTTATTTTATTTTGTGATTAACTTTACTATAAAAATAGTTTTTTCCTGTTTTTTTATTTGTTTTTTGCATTATTTATTTTCTTTTGTTTTTTGCTTTAATTTTTAATTCTGTTTGCTTTTAGGTTAGCAAAATTATAAACTTTCTGTTAGTGCCATTAGTTTTAGAAAAATTATAAACTTTCTGTTAGTGCCATTAGTTTTCAAATTTGAAAACACTTTTTTAGTTTTTTTGTTTTCTTTGTTGCTTTATTTATTTTATTTTGTGATTAACTTTACTATAAAAATAGTTTTCCCTGTTTTTTTGATTTGTTTTTTGCATTATTTATTTTCTTTTATTTTTTGCTTTAATTTTTAATTATGTTTGCTTTTAGGTTAGCAAAATTATAAACTTTCTATTAGTGCCATTAGTTTTAGAAAAATTATAAACTTTCTGTTAGTGCAATTAGTTTGCAAATTTGAATAGTTAAAATTTGAATTCTTTGAAAATTGTTTGAATCACAAGTTTGTGATTAACTTACGAAAAATGAGAATAGATGCGCTTATAGAGAAAATTCAACCTAAATTCCTAGTAAATTTTTATGAATTTCAGAGAAATTCACTATGAATTTAGGTTAAACTTTTCTCTATTAGGTCATCTATTTTCACTTTGAGAGGAGCTCAACAAGGCAGAGAGGGAAGGGCTTATAAACCGGTGTGAGCCCCCATTCGGTTGGCGAGGTGGGACTAAACTCGGCCCGCAACAAGGACCAACCCCTTTAGTCCCGATTTGTGGCACAAACCGGGACTAATGGTCATGGGCCAGGGGCGAGGAGCAAAATTATAAACTTTCTGTTAGTGCCATTAGTTTTAGAAAGTTGAAAGTTGGCATGGGCCAGGGACTAATGGTCATGGTATTACGTGGGCCGAACCATAAGACATGAAAGCATTTCAAATGAACTCTGAAATTGCGGATAGCATGTTCGTGTGTTACAAAGTTGCGGGAGAAAGTCTTCACTTTTTCTTCGCTTGTGTCATTTGCTTATTGCGCCGTAACCATGGATAATTTTCGTTGTTTATCAGGATGCTTGGGTTAGCCTTGACATTGAAGGGAGGAATTTCATGAAACTTTTCATAATCTTCAGACGTGTCTGTCTTGGCGTCCACTCCCAGGATGTCCCTTTTTCCTGAAAGAACTATGTGGCGCTTTGGCTCATCGTATGATGTATTCGCTTCCTTATGTTTTCTTTTTCTCGGTTTGGTTGACATGTCCTTCACATAGATAACCTGTGCCACATCATTGGCTAGGACGAATGGTTCGTCAGTGTACCCAAGATTTTTCAGATCCACTGTTGTCATTCCGTACTGTGGGTCTACCTGTACCCCGCCGCCTAGCAGATTGACCCATTTGCACTTAAACAAAGGGACCTTAAAATCAGGTCCGTAGTCAAGTTCCCATATGTCCAATATGTAACCATAATATGTATCCTTTCCGCTCTCGGTTGTTGCATCAAAGCGGACACCGCTGTTTTGGTTGGTGCTCTTTTGATCTTGGGCGATCGTGTAAAATGTATTCCCATTTATCTCGTATCCTTTGTAAGTCAATACAGTCAAAGATGGTCCCCTGCACAACAAGTACAACTCATCACAAACAGTGTTGTCACCTCTGATACGTGTTTCCAACCAACTGCTGAAAGTCCTGATGTGTTCACATGTAATCCAGTCGTCGCACTGCTCCGGGTGTTTGGAGCGCAGACTTTTCTTGTGTTCATCGACATACGGGGTCACCAAGGTAGAGTTCTGTAGAACTGTGTAGTGTGCTTGAGACCAAGAATATCCGTCCCTGCATATTATTGAGTCTCTTCCAAGAGTGCCTTTTCCAGTCAGTCTCCCCTCATACTGCGATTTAGGGAGACCTATCTTGTTAAGGCCAGGAATGAAGTCAACACAAAACCCGATAACATCCTCTGTTTGATGGCCCATGGAGATGCTTCCTTCTGGCCTAGCGCGATTACGGACATATTTCTGTAGGACTCCCATGAACCTCTCAAAGGGGAACATATTGTGTAGAAATACGGGCCCCAGGATGACAATCTCGTCGACTAGATGAACTAGGACGTGCGTCATGATATTGAAGAAGGATGGTGGGAACACCAGCTCGAAACTGACAAGACATTGTGCCACATCACTCCTTAGCCTTGGTACGATTTCTAGATCGATCACCTTCTGAGAGATTGCATTGAGGAATGCACATAGCTTCACAATGGCTAATCGGACGTTTTCCGGTAGAAGCACCCTCAATGCAACCGAAAGCAGTTGCGTCATAATCACGTGGCAGTCATGAGACTTTAGGTTCTGAAACTTTTTCTCTGGCATATTTATTATTCCCTTTATATCCGACGAGAAGCCAGTCGTGACCTTCATACTAAGCAGGCATTCAAAGAAGATTTCTTTCTCTTCTTTCGTAAGAGCGTAGCTGGCAGGACCTTTATACTGCTTCGAAGGCATGCCATCTTTTTCGTGCAAACGTTGTAGGGCCTCCCGTGCCTCAGGTGTATCTTTTGTCTTCCCATACACGCCCAAGAAGCCTAGTAGGTTCACGCAAAGGTTCTTCGTCACGTGCATCATGTCTATTGAGGAGCGGACCTCTAGGTCTTTCCAGTAGGGTAGGTCCCAAAATATAGATTTCTTCTTCCACATGGGTGCGTGTCCCTCAACGTCATTCAAAACAGCTAGTCCACAGGGACCCTTTCCAAAGATTACGTAGAGTAAATCATTGACCATAGCAAGCACGTAATCACCGGTGCGCATGGCGGGCTTCTTCCGGTGATCTGCCTCGCCTTTGAAATGCTTGCCTTTCTTTCGACATTGATGGTTGGTCGAAAGAAATCGACGATGGCCTAGGTACACATTCTTCCTGCATTTGTCCAGGTATATACTTTCAGTGTCATCTAAACAGTGCGTGCATGCGTGGTATCCTTTGTTTGTCTGTCCTGAAAGGTTACTGAGAGCGGGCCAATCGTTGATGGTCACGAACAGCAACGCCTTAAGGTTAAATTCCTCCTGTCTGTGCTCATCCCACGTACGTACACCGTTTTCATTCCACAGCTGTAAAAGTTCTTCAACTAATGGCCTTAGGTACACATCAATTTCGTTGCCGGGTTGCTTAGGGCCTTGGATGAGAACTGGCATCATAATGAACTTCCGCTTCATGCACATCCAAGGAGGAAGGTTATACATACATAGAGTCACGGGCCAGGTGTTGTGGTTGCTGCTCTGCTCCCCGAAAGGATTAATGCCATCCGCGCTTAAAGCAAACCATACATTCCTTGGGTCCTTTGCAAACTCATCCCAGTACTTTCTCTCGATTTTTCTCCACTACGACCCGTCAGCGGGTGCTCTCAACTTCCCATCTTTTTTTTGGTTCTCACTGTGCCATCGCATCAACTTGGCATGCTCTTCGTTTTTGAACAGACGTTTCAACCGTGGTATTATCGGAGCATACCACATCACCTTCGCAGGAACCCTCTTCCTGGGGGGCTCGCCGTCAACATCACCAGGGTCATCTCGTCTGATCTTATACCGCAATGCACCGCATACCGGACATGCGTTCAGATCCTTGTATGCACCGCGGTAGAGGATGCAATCATTACACTAGTAGAAAAAGGGGCTATGGTCCAGGCCACCTCAGCCCATTAGTCCCGGTTCAGTCTAGAACCGGGACTAATGTGAGCAGTGGTCCCGGTTCGTGCGGCTAAGGCATTAGTCCCGGTTCATCTAGACCTTTTGGTCCCGGTTGGTGGGATGAACCGGGACCAATGGGCCTCGCTCCTGGCCCACAACTATTGGTCCCGGTTCGTGCCACAAACCGGGACTAAAGATTAGACCTTTAGTCCCGGTTTGAGGCACGAACCGGGACTAATGGGGATGAGACCTTTAGTCCCGGTTCGTGCCACGAACCGGTACTAAAGGTCCCATTTTCAAACTATACCCCCCCCTCCCCCCCCCCCCCCCCCCGTGGATCGCCTCTTCAGTTTTAAAAAAAATAAAAGAAAATGATGGAAATGTCAAAAAAATAAAAGAAAATAAGTTTCTCATGTGATATGTGGTCTAGTTGTTGGGAAAATTTGCAAATGTGAATTTTGACTTTATTTGCAAAATCTCTCTGAAATTTGTAAAAATGGGCATAACTTTTTCATACGAACTCGGATGAAAAAGTTTTTTATATGAAAAATCATCTACTCGAAAAGTTACATTAGATGGAGACCGCCTACGGCCTGTTTGCAAATTTCTAGAATCCTCAAATTCCAAAAGGAAAAAAAGTTATGCTCAAATTTCAGTTTTTTTAAATTTCAGTTTTTTTAAATACTTATTCAAGAAGTATTAGTGTTACTAAATAATTATTCAAGAATATTAGTGTTAATAAATAATTATTTCACCTTTTTTGAATTTTGGTCAAATCTGGTCAAACTATGGTCAAACTTGGTCAAACAATGGTCAAACTACTTATTCAAAAATATTAGTGTTACTAAAAAATTATTGTTTTTTAGAACAATAGTTTTAAACTCAAATAGTGAAATATGTGACTTCATGCTCAAGCTAAATTCCTGAGGGTTAATAGGATTGACATCTTACTATTGTCAGGAAAACAACAAATGCAGACTTGGAAACGAGGGAGAATAGAACCCGGAAGTTAAGCGTGCTCAGGCTGGAGTAGTGAGAGGATGGGTGACCGTTCGGGAAGTGAGATGATTTGGCATGATGAGGGGTGATTAGAGATTAAATTGAGCAGTGATGAGGGGTGATTAGAGATTAGAGGTTAAAATAATTCAGAAATTTGAAAATAAAAAAATTCAAAAAAAATAAAAAAAATAAAAAAAAATCAGGAAATTTCCTTTAGTACCGGTTGGTATTACCAACCGGGACTAAAGGTGGACCGGCCACGTGGAGGGCCTTTAGTCTCGGTTCTAGATTGAACCGGGACTAAAGGGTCAGGGCATTAGTACCGACACTTTAGTCCCGGTTCCAGAACCGGGACTAAAGGCCCTTACGAACCGGGACTAAAGGCCCTTTTTCTACCAGTGTTAGGGCATGCATGTATCTTCTCCACCTCCAATCCTAGAGGGCATACGACCTTCTTTGTTGCGTATGTACTGTCGGGCAATTCGTTATCCTTTGGAAGCTTCTTCTTCAATATTTTCAGTAGCTTCTCAAATCCTTTGTCAGCCACAGCATTCTCTGCCTTCCACTGCAGCAATTCCAGTACGGTACCAAGCTTTGTGTTGCCATCTTCGCAATTGGGGTATAACCCTTTTTTGTGATCCTCTAACATGCGATCGAACTCCAGCTTCTCCTTTTGACTTTCGCATTGCGTCCTTGCATCGACAATGACCCGGCGGAGATCATCATCATCAGGCGCATCGTCTGGTTCCTCTTGATCTTCAGCAGCTTCACCTGTTGCAGCATCATTGGGCACATCGTCTGGTTCCTCTTGATCTTCACTAGCTCCCCCCGTTGAAGCATCACCGTATTCAGGGGGCACATAGTTGTCATCGTAGTCTTCTTCTTCGCCGTCTTCCATCATAACCCCTATTTCTCCGTGCCTCGTCCAAATATTATAGTGTGGCATGAAACCCTTGTAAAGCAGGAGGGAGTGAAGGATTTTCCGGTTAGAGTAAGACCTCGCATTCCCACATTCAGTGCATGGACAACACATAAAACCATTCTGCTTGTTTGCCTCAGCCGCATCGAGAAACTCATGCACGCCCTTAATGTACTCGCGGGTGTGTCTGTCACCGTACATCCATTGCCGGTTCATCTGCGTGCATTATATATAATTAAGTGTCCAAATTAATAGAAGTTCATCATCACATTAAAACCAAAGTGCATACATAGTTCTCATCTAACAACATATAGCTCTCCAGAGCATCTAATTAATTAAACCATACATTGAAACTATGTAAAACATTTCAATGCGAAAACAAATGCGATCATAATCGCAACCAAGGTAACAATTGATCCAACGGCATAATGATAGCAAGCCTCGGTATGAATGGCATATTTTCTAATCTTTCTAATTTTCAAGCGCATTGCATCCATCTTGATCTTGTGATCATCGACGACATCCGCAACATGCAACTCCAATATCATCTTCTCCTCCTCAATTTTTTTATTTTTTCCTTCAACAAATTGTTTTCTTCTTCAACTAAATTTAACCTCTCGACAATAGGGTCGGTTGGCATTTCCGATTCACATACATCCTAGATAAATAAAATCTATGTCACGTTGGTCGGCATAATTTTCATAAACAATAAATGAACCAATAGTTATAAAGATAATATACATACCACATCCGAATCATAGACAGGACGAGGGCCGACGGGGGCGGATACCAAAACCATCGCACTATATAAGATGCAATAATAAATGTAAGAAAATGATACAAGTATCTATCTAAACATACAAGTAAGAATATTTTTCCTTTCAGAAAGAAGATAAGAACAAGAGGCTCACCACGGTGGTGTCGGTGATGAGATCGGCACGGGTGATCGACGGTGGTGAAGACGGGGACGAGGCGTGACGGACCGCTAAATCTAGACAAATCTCGAGGAAAATGGAGCTTGGAGGTCGAGCTTCAAGAGGAGAAAGCTTAAGTAGTGTGGCTCGGGCATTCCATCGAACACCTCATGTGCATAGGAGGTGAGCTAGAGCACCACAAAGCCCTCTCCCCCTCGGCCAGAGAAAAATAGAGCACTGGGGTGCTCTGCTCGCGAGCGAGGGGTATATATAGGCACCTCATTGGTCCCGGTTGGTGACATGAGCCGGGACTAAAGGGGAGCCTTTGGTCCCAGTTCAAGCCACGAACCGGGACCAATGGTGGTGGGCCAGGAGCGAGGCCCATTGGTCCCGGTTCATCCCACCAACCGGGACCAAAAGGTCCAGATGAACCGGGACCAATGGCCCACGTGGCCCGGCCGGCCCCCTGGGCTCACGAACCGGGACCAATGCCCACATTGGTCCCGGTTCCGGACTGAACCGGGACTAATAGGCTGACCCGGCCTGGACCAAAGCCATGTTTTCTACTAGTGACAACTCACACATCACAAACCTGATAACTTATGTACCTCGATCCTGATAACTTTGGCGCGAGGGGTGGGGGTAGGGGGTTGATGAAATATCCGTCGGTAACATTGGTGTGAATAGCATGATAACTCACACATCGAAGACCTGATAGCGTATGCACCCTGGTCCTGGTACTTCCGCAAGGAGGGGTGATGAAATATACCCCTGATAGCCTTTAGGTGAATAGCACGGCAACTCACACATCATAGACCTAATAACTTATGTACGCCGATCTTGATACTTTTGGCGACTGGATAGGGGGGGGGGGTTGGTGAAATATGTTCGGTAACTTTTTTATGTGAATAGCATGATAACTCTCACATCATAGACCTGATAACTTATGTACACGACCCTGATAACTTTGGTGACGGTGGTGAGGGGTGGGGAAGAGTTGTTGGTGAAATATACCCCCCCCCCCCCCTCGGATAACTTTTGTGTGAATAGCATGTAACTCACACATCGCAGACCTGATAACTTAGGTATAAACACCGCAGTAAATTTAGACCCAAATAAAAAGTTGTTGAAACATACCCTGGTTACTTCTATGCATATAGCACGGTAATATATGCATCGTAGACCTGATAAATTAGGTACAAAAACCATGGTAACTTTGACACCTGGGAAAGAAGTGGTTGAAAACACACCTCCGATCACTTCTGCATAAATAACATGTTAATTTACATATAACATAACTGATAACTTTACGGTAACTTTTGACCAAAAAAGTCATCAAAACATGCCAACATGAGATCTTGTTTCGAAGTTCTCATCGTGACGGATTTTTTATGTGAAAACGATTTTTTCAACGACAGTTTGAGCTATAAAATATTTTACAGTTTCGAAATAGCGAGAATCTACAATGACATCCGCTTTCCTGTGCTCTAGTGCATCTGCATATGGGAAGAATGTTGGAGGAGACATTTTTATGTCCGGGTAATTTCTATAGTAAATAGGATGGTAAATGACGTACCATAGAGGTGATAACTTATTTAGTCTAGGTCTGGTAACTTTGACCCCAAAAAAAAGTCGTCGAAATATACCAATATGGGATCTAGTTTCGAAGATCTCGTCGCAATGAATCTTTCACGTGAAAACAATTTTTCAATCGGAGCAACGGTTTGACCTACAAAACATTTTAAAGTTTTAAATTTGATGATTTTTTGGTGACATCACCCGTTTGTCCTATGTGCATGCATACACCTATTAGGGAAAAAAATTAGAGGAATATGTTTGTTTTCGTATTAAAAAAAGGAGTCAACACCTTGCAATGGCAGTGTAGATGAATCGTGCGGATCTGTTACTTATCTTTCGGTCGACTATAAGTTAGCACCGTCCTTCAAAGAAACACCTTTCGATCAAACAAAAAAGCAATCGAAGTACAGGAGCGAGGAGGAACAAACACACTCCATGCCATGCTTTCTCTCTTTATCTTTTGAGCAAAAAAGAGACTTTCCTCCCCGATTTTGTTTAAAGAAACCAAACTCGATCCAAACCAGCATCCACATTGCTAGTAGTCTAACAGCAAACTCGCAAAAAAAAAACGAGCCGACGCTGCAATTTCACTTTCCGAACTACCTCTTCAACAGCAAACTCGCAAAAAAAACCAACCGAGCCGACGCCACGGTTCAAATTTTGAAAATGGTTTAAACAAAATATACCACCGCTGTCTAGCCTGCACATGGGGCCAGTGAGACGCGGCCCCACATGGCATCCAGCCAGGGCAAACGACAAGCGCCGCGGGTGGGATAGGACCGGACGAGGCAGGAGGTTTCGTTTCCGGTGCGTGCATGCATGCAGTTGGATGGGGCCTCGTGCAGCCAGCTGTTGCTGCCGGCCACATCACCGGCGGTCACCGGCTACAAATACACTCCTCCCATCTCCTTCCCCCAGACAACCACCACCGCCGCTCACCGCCACCCACAAGAATCAATCGTCTTCCCGTGATCCCATCCCGTCGTAGGCTCGTACTAGATGGAGGGGTGCGACCGGATCAGGGGCCCGTGGAGCCCGGAGGAGGACGGCGCGCTGCGGCGGCTTGTGGAGCTCCACGGCGCGCGCAACTGGACGGCCATCGGCCGCGGGGTGCCGGGACGCTCCGGCAAGTCCTGCCGCCTGCGGTGGTGCAACCAGCTCTCGCCCGGGGTGGAGCGCAGGCCCTTCACGGCCGAGGAGGACACCGTCATCGCCCGCGCCCACGCCCGGATCGGCAACCGATGGGCCGCCATCGCGCGCCTCCTCCGCGGCCGCACCGACAACGCCGTCAAGAACCACTGGAACTGCTCCCTCAAGCGCAGGCTCGGCGACCTTGGTGCTGACGGAGTCACCGAGGGTGATCTGGACGAGCGGCCGTGCAAGCGCGCCAGCGTCACGCCCGAGAGCACCTCCGGATCGGGGTCGGGGTCTGGCTCTGGGTCGGACCGCAGCGACCTCAGCCATGGCGGTGCCTTCGGGCTTGGCCAGGTTTACCGGCCGGTGGCGCGGGCCGGCGGGTTTGAGCCGGCGGACTGCGCCATGAGCCAACGACAGGAGGAGGAGGAGGAGCAGGAGGACCCATTCACGTCGCTCTCGCTCTCCCTCCCAGGCACGGATGCCCACGACCACGGGTTCCACCACGATAGCTCCCATAGCCATTTCCACCAGCCGTCTCCCTCCCCGTCGCCGCCGCCCGCTCCGTCGTCCACCACCGCGCCGCCGGCGTCGTCGTACCCGTTCTCCCCCGCTTTCGCCGCCGCGATGCAGGAGATGATCCGTGACGAGGTGCGCAGGTACATCTCCGGCGTCAGCTGCGGCTCCAACCTGCCGTCCATGCCGCAGCTGGTGGATGGCGTGATGCGTGCCGCGGCGGAGCGCACCGGCGGGGTCTCGAGGATGCGGTGACCGATGATCAATCGATTCGATCGGGTCGAGTAGATCGGCAGCAATGCCTGGCTAGCTCGACTCGACCAATCACTCTAGGACAGCCGAGTCTGAACTGAATTTAGAATTAGCAATGGGAGAAAGAAGAACTAGGCAAAGCTGAAGATTTGCTTCTTTCTGTACATACAAACAAATGAAATGGAAAGAAACTTGCCTATGTCTCCAACTTTGAGCTCACTGATGTCAAATTTGTTTTCCTCCGAAAGCAAAAATACATCTGTATATATGGATCTGAAGCGAAAAATCCCTCTTTCTGCATTTGAGGCGCGAATATGCCAGGTAACATCAAGCGTCGCAAACGGCGCGGCAAAAAGCTATGCTCCAGGATGGAGAAGTTGAACAATCAGAAAAAGGGTGACCAAAACAAATTTACAGCAAAAGGCGTTGATGTATGAAAAAGAATTTCATAATTCATGAATTTTAAGAAGTGCACTAAATTGAAAAAAATGGGCACAAGCTCGGAAAAAGTTCTGGACGTGAATTTCAAAAAATGTTCATTAATTTTTAAATATTTGCAAGTTTAAGAAATATTCAAGAATTCCCAAAAGTTAGTGAACTACAAACACACGAATTCAAGAAGCATTCGTGAAATTCAAAGATTGTTTGCAATTTAAAAAAAGTTCGTCGGTTGTTTAAGAAATGTTCATGCAGTGTCAAAAAAGTTCATCGCCCATTCAAAAAAAATATTAATGACAATTAAAATATATTCACATGTTTCAATAATATGTTCATCACATTTTTAAAAAATGTTCATACTACTTAAAAAAAATGTTTGTCCATTTAGAAATATGTTTTAGTCATATAAAAAAAGGTTCATTAAATGTGAAAGAATATTCAGGTAATTTAGAGAAAAGAGATGTTTCCTACAATTTTAAAAAGTGTTCACGCATTTAAACAAAATGTGTTTGTGACAATTTAAAAAACTTTGCATAGTTAAAAGGAGTTTTAAACCATTTTCAAAAGTGTTCGTGCATTTGAAAAAAAATGTGTTTGTGACATTTAAAAAATGCACGCATAGTTAAAGGAACTTTTATACCATTTTAAAAAGTGTTCACGTATTTCCGAAATGTGTTCATGTCATTTTTTTAAAATGTTAATACAATGTAAAAAAATGTTCACATAATTTAAAAAATGTTTCCTATCATTCACACAATATTCAATGTGTACTTCAAATCTTTAATATCTAGACCAAAAAAAATCAAAACATTGTGTTTGAAAAAGTTCAACGTATATAGGACAAATGTTCAAGTGTATTGAAAAAAATCTGCGTGTATTTAATATAAAAAGAGAAGAAAAACATCTGGGCAGCGAGGTTAGTGTTTCTCATTGTACGTGCGTGACATCGCGATATTGTGTCAATCACTTTAGATTAATTCGAGGGGTTCAACTAGGACATCGGCTCTAGGGCACTGATCTTTTTGGGCACGTGCATGCAGACTTTCAGGTTGTCATCGTTAATGTTAGGCGGTTGCGGTATGGGAACAACGATAGCGGCATGTCGACGGCTCGTTCTAACGGCGGTAATAGTCGTTCGGCGGTCTAAGAATCTCGACATAACTTTTATTATATTTGGGATACTAACTTTTACTAAAGTTTGGGATACATTGAGGTTCATCTTTGCCCGCCCGGTCCACCGTACATTTCCAGAACAGGCCACGCATTCCCTTTCCGCGCGTGAGAAGAGCTCAAGAGCATCACCACTGATGACGCGCGCCACAACGGGCGCCTCGTGCGGTCGTGCGGGTCTGACAGGGCGACGAATATCCCATTGCACGGGCGGGCGGG
Organism: Triticum monococcum; assembly: GCA_034509565.1. Lineage (NCBI taxonomy): Eukaryota > Viridiplantae > Streptophyta > Magnoliopsida > Poales > Poaceae > Triticum > Triticum monococcum. The sequence goes on from CM067847.1 coordinate 768,404,236, forward strand.
TGCGATGGATGCACCTGCACGGACATGACAGCGCGACCGTGGCGTTGCTGGATCATACCAGCGGCAGTTGTTGAAGGAGCTCGAGCGGGCAAAGATCTTCTCGGTTTTGTTTATGCAAACTAAACACAGACGGACCGGACCGTCCGAGGAAGCTGCGACGAAGCTGCATCCACCTCCCCGCCGGGCGCGGATCCAAATCCAAGACGCCCGTCCGTCGTGGACTCATCAGGCCCTTCCTAATGCTTCATCTTGTACGGGTGCTAAACATGTCATGTAGACAAAAAATCTGATGTGACAAGGCAATTAAGAGGAGAGAAGTGGGTTTGATGACCCCAGAAAGAACTAATGTCAAGCACGCAAACCTAGGCAAAACGTTTAAATAAAGCAAACTCATCAATGCATGAGAGAGTTTAGTAGCCAAATCATTAAATGAAGGAAGCTTAGCTATAAAAAACTAAGCACCTATGCATTGAGAAGTTTGGTTGCTAAGTTATTTAATATGCTTAGCACCCCATCTAAATACCAGTCCATTGCGAGCAGCCTCACTGGTGGCGCGCGCTGTGGTTGGTTCGTTTGGCGGCGGCGGTTGCGGTTGGGACCTGCTAGGGCAGTACGTACACGTAGCGTAGCAGCGTACGGTCGGTGGGACGGGGGGCCGCCCCAACCTCGGCCAGCCTGGCCTCCAGAACCCATCGCCACCGTTGCTTCCGTCCGGTGAGAAGGCCACGTCCCGCCAAGGAAGCCGCGCGCCTGGTCTTGGAACACTGCGCCCCAGCCTGTCCGCGCGGACCGAGGAGCTCGACGGACGAACGTGCGGGTGGACCCACCCGTCATGGGCACGGAGGGGGCGTCGGCAGTGGGGCACGTACCGGCGGCTGTACGGTGCGGTTGTGCATGCATCATCGGGTACGGCGTGTGTGGCGAGGTGGAGGTGGCGGATGGATGGTCAAGGGGGCATGCATGGATCTCCCACATGCATCCATCGGCGCCGCCTACTAGCTCGGGTCGCCCAACGACTACGTACGCTGGTTGGTTTCGAGTCCACTCCACCGCTCCTTGCTCACCGGTCGTGTCTATCTAGCCGCAAAACGACGAAATACCAACAATTCACGTCGAAGTTGGCTCCAAACGAAGCGAGAGCGAGATCTGGCCTCGCTCCAGTCCCGTCCGTCTAGGAGCTACTCCCTCCGTTCCGAACTACTCGTTACAGAAATAGATTTATCTAGAACTAAAATACATCTAAATACATTCATACATGTGACAAGTAATTCGAAATAGAGGGAGTAGTACGTAGTACAGGTGAGTGAGATGTGACACGTGACAAGTTAAGTGCCAAATATACGAGTGTACAAATCGGATTTGCAGATCCATTCACCTTTTCCAAACCCTCTCATCCTACGGCAACCTCCAACTCCCCCACGTACCACCCATGTGCTCTTTGCTGCCGCCGGAAAACTTGAAAGGGTAAGCGAAACTCTCTGTTATTTTTTTTGAGAGGTTGAAACTCTCCATTCTTAAGCTGCCGCGTTTATGCACGCTGTCTGGGTTGCTGAAGGTCACGGTATGGGCCGTGTGGTGGTCGCCACTCACTGTCTAGGGTAAAAAAAAGTTTATCGGCCGTTTAAGAATTATTCATGCAGTGTAAAAAAAGTTGGGCCATTCAAAAATATATTCATGACAATTAAAATATATTCACATGTTTCAATGAAATGTTCACCACATTTCAAAAAATGTTTATCTTATGTAAAACAGTTGTTCCATGATTTATTAAAAAATGTTCATACTACTTAAAAAATGTTCGTCCTTTTCAAAATATGTTTATGTCATGCAAAACAAGTTTATTCAATGTAAAACAATATTCAGGTAATTTAGATAAACAAATATTTCCTAATATTTTCAAAAGTGTTCACGCATTTAAACAAAAAGTGTTTGTGGCAATTAAAAAAAAATCCTCGCATAGTTAAAACGAGTGTTATACCATTTAAAAAAAGTGTTCATGCATTTAAACAAAATGTGTTTGTGACAACTAATTTTTTTCGCATAGTTAAAAGGAGTATTGTACCATTTTTAAAAGTGTTCATGTATTTGTATCATTTATATAAAACGTTAACACAATGTAAAAGAATGTTCACATAATTAAAGAATCTTTCCTACCATTCACAAAATATTCAACGTGTATTTAAAATCTTTTACATTTAGTTAAAAAATTCAGAAGATTTCCTTTGAAAAAAAGTTCAACATATATAGGACAAATGTTCAAGTGTATTGAAAAAAAATCTGCATGTATTTATAAAATAAAAAAGATAAGTAAAGTCTCGCCGTATGTGCGTGACATCCCGATTTTGTGTCAAGCAATTTAGATGAAATCAAGGGTTCAACGATGACGACGACGACAGCTCTAGGGCACGTGCACGAGGACTTCCCGGTTGTCATCGTTAAAGTTAGGCCGATTGCAGTATGGGAACGGTGATAGCGGCACGTCGACGGATAGTCGTCGGTGGTCTAAGAATCTCGACATAACTTTTATTATGTTTGGGATACTCTGCACTTCTAGTGAACTCTCTTAATAGATATATAAAACAAAAGCAATGGGATGTACCGGAGGCTGGAGGCGATCGAGGTCCATCTTTGGCCGCCACATTCCCTTTCCGCGAGCGAGAAGCGCATGACGACGAGCTAGTTTGACTAGTGATGACGCGCGCCACAACGGCCGTCTCGTGCGGTCGTGCGGGTCTGACAGGGCGGCGAATATCCTATCCTATTGCACGGCGGGGCGGGTGCGGTCGATGCAGCGGTCGGTTGAAGGAGATCGAGCGGGCAAAGATCTCCTCTCTTTTGTTTAAGCAAACAAACAGAGCGACGGGACCGTCCGAGGAAGCTGCGACGAAGCTGCCTCCGTCCCTCTCCGCCGCGCGCGGATCCAAGACGTCCGTCCGCCGGCGCGTGCTCTGGTTCGTTGGTTGCCAACGGCGGTTGCGGTTGGGAGCTGGGGCCGCCCCAACCTGGGCCAGCCTGGCCTCGAGACCCGCGTGGCCACGCCCCCGGCCCGCTCCGTGAGCCCATCGGCACCGTCGCTTCCGGCGAGATGGCCACGTCCCGCCAAGGAAGCAGCGCGCCTGCCGCTTGGTCTTCGAACTGTGCGCTCCAGGCTGTCCGCGCGGGCAGAGGAGCCCGTCATGGGCACGGAGGGGACGTCGGCAGTGGGGTAGGGGAGGGAGGGAGCACGTACCCGCCGCTGTACGGCACGGCAGTATTCCTAGCAGTCCCTCAGTTTCTTTTTACTTCGCATATAAGATTTGATCAAAATCAAACTGCATAAAATTTGACCAAATTTATATAAAAAAATATGAACATCTACAATATTAAAATTATATAATATAAACATACGTTTCATGGTGCATCAGATAATATTGATTTCATATTGTAAATGTTTATATTTTTTAATATAAAGTTAGTCAAACTCTATAAAATTTGACTTTAATCAAACCTTATATACAGACTAAAAAGAAATGGAGGAAGTACATGCATCGGCCGTCGGGTTGCCGGTGGCGAGGTGGAGGGAGTCCGCGCGGGTCGGGTGGACGGTTGCGCGGGGGCGTGGATCTCTCGCACGCACGCATGCATCCATGCATCGGCGCCGCCTAGCTCGTGTCGGGTCGCTCAACGTAGTACGCTGGTTGGTTTCGAGTCCAGTCCACCGACCCTTGCTCACTGGTCGTGTCTATCTATCCGCAATACGACGAAATACCAACGATTCAGATCCAAGTTGGCTCCAAACGAAGCGTCCCATCCGCCGAGGTTCTGGTCTGTGTACAGCTTCGGTTGGCTCCCACAGGTGAGTGAGAGGTGGCACGTGAACGTGACAAGTAAGAGCACATGGAATCGTACCAATCAATTTTTCATTAAGGGCATTTCTTAGGTGGACCCGCGAATTTCCTACCCGCCATCCAGTCATAGCCGTGTACATTTCAAATTTTATTTTATTTTTTGCACGCACGATCAAATAGCGTATACATAGGATACAGACTTTTAAATAGCCGCATGCAACATTGTTTCAAATTCAAAAAAGTTCAAATATCCTTGAACATTGTTTTCACCTTTAACCATCTACTAATGCTAATCAGATCTTCCTTCGGCCGCTCGTGAGTTGGTCGATGCCGAATTTGTTGATGCGTCCGAAAAAACTCTTCAAATGTGTACGGATTCCGGTCAGGAAGTTAGATAGGATCACCCATCTTCTCAAATTCTAGAGTTGCGGCAACATCCTCACCCTCATCCTCGATGATCATGTTATGCATGATCACACAATATGTCATCACCTTTCACAAGGTCTCCGGATCTTATTGTTTAGCAAGTCCACGAACAACTGCAAAACGTGCCTGCAGAACTCCAAATGTCCTCTCGACATCCTTTCTAACTGCTTCTTGTCTTTGGGCAAAGTGAGCCTTTTTCTAGCCAACTGGGTTAGAGATGGTGCTGACAAAACTATTTTTAGCCCCGGCAATTCATCGAACAATTGCCGGGCATGGTGAGTATAGTAGGAGCGGATGGTACCTGGCGGGGCGGTCGGAGGACAGGGGTTGAATGGTGACGGAGGAGAAGCGGGATGAAGCCCTGCTGGAGCGCTGGAGGTGATGGAGACGTACAGTTCCGGCAGGGTGTGGCATGGCGGCAGGGTGTGGCCTTATACCTCAGCGGGCACCCCTCCTCCTCCCCGTCTGATAACGATACCTCACTTACCACGTCGACGCCCGTCCACTAGTATCTACTTTCATTGTATACGGTTTGTATTGAAATTTTTAAAAGGACTTTATTTAGAAACGGAGGGAGTAGTTCTTGATCATAGTTTCCTACTGAACAATCTATTCTGGTTTTATGTTGAACTTGCTTTGTCCGGTTCCATAAATGCTACTCCCCTCATCTCATAATATAAAATGTTCTTACAAGCTAAAACAGCTTGCAAAAACATATTATATTGTGGGATGGAGGGAGTACCATGTATACGTTGATCTATTTCCATGTTGCATGAATTTGGAGAGTTTTAATATGAAGTGGGTAGCTATGAACACAGACATTTGAGGGGTGATCGGATGCTGTCCGCAATCATATAGGGACTCAAATTACTACATTCCAGTTGTAGATGCTCTAAATTTTGAAAATATGAGTTGAAAGGAGGAGCATAGAGATCGGATTGCAGATTCATTCATCTTCTCCAAACTCTCTCCGCATCCCACCGCCCCTCATATCTTTCCTGCTTATAAATGTTGCAGTTGATGATGAGTTCACATGTGGGATCATACAAATAAACAAATACATTTTTACCCACCTTTGAGGCTAGCAACCTTTCGAAAGATATAAAAAAATGTTATTATTGTGAGACGTATCCCATACCAGATAAACAAATACTCTGGTACCCTATTGTGAGCATAACACTCTTACAAAAAGACATATCATATAAATGCATACGATTCCAATTCAAAATCATGGTCTTTATTTTAATTTCTCTACACAATCAATTCCTCCAGTTCTATAGCATAGTAGAAGAGAGCAAACACATTTCAATTTCAACATGATCATAGACGTTGTCTTCCTACCAAATCCATGATCTTATGCATTTAAATTACTCGTCCATTCTCCTGTGTTTTGAAAATTTAAAATGTCATCTCACTGTAAATCTTGCAAAGGACGTACATTCCTACGATAGTCGCTTACAAATCATCAGTTACTACAGCATGACCTTTTGTTCTATTTACGCTTCCTTTTGAATTATAAACCATGCAATAGATGTAAGACATCATCTTTTGATGATTTTCTAAACCAGTAGTATCCCATCGTCGTTCTTTTTTTTAGGAAAAGGCCATCATGGCTAGCTTTATTGAACTTAAACAATAGTTACATCGTCTTCAATTGTCAATACATTTATTACAAAAACTAAACTTTGCTAGCTCATGCGCAACTGAATTTGCTTCACGAAAACAATGAGAGAAGATGACCTTTCCTATTGACGTTGATAAGTCTATGCACTCGGCGAAGATCGCTGCAGCTGCATCCCATCGTCGTTTTTTAGTTCCGTAGCAATGCAGACATTGTGCTAGTACTACTAGAAAACAAACCAACAGAAACGACGCTACTCTACCACGGTTCAAAATTTGAATGAAATCCACGGTGGCCAAAACTAAAACCAAGAAGCGGGCCCTCCTCGATCCGGCCCCACATGGCATCCAGCCTGCGAAAACGACAAGCGCCGCTGGTAGGATTGGACCGAACCACGTGCATGCAGTTGCAGTTGCAGTTGGATGTGGCCTCGTGCGGCCAGCTGTTGCTGCCGGCCACATCACCGGCTGTCCCCGGCTACAAATACCACGCTCCCATCTCCTTCCCCCCGACAACCTCCACCACCGCTCGCCGCCGCAATCCATCAATCACTCTCCCATCCCACTTCATCGATCCTCCCCGTCGTAGCATCAGCAAGCCAGCTAGCCAGATCGATCGATCGCGATGGAGGGGTGCGACCGGATTAGAGGTCCGTGGAGCCCGGAGGAGGACGGCGCGCTGCGGCGGCTGGTGGAGCGCCACGGCGCGCGCAACTGGACGGCCATCGGCCGCGGGGTGCCCGGCCGCTCCGGCAAGTCGTGCCGCCTGCGGTGGTGCAACCAGCTGTCCCCAGGCGTGGAGCGCAGGCCGTTCACGGCCGAGGAGGACGCCGCCATCGCGCGTGCCCACGCTAGGCTCGGCAACCGCTGGGCCGCCATCGCGCGCTTGCTCCGCGGCCGCACCGACAACGCCGTCAAGAACCACTGGAACTGCTCCCTCAAGCGCAGGCTCGCCGATGTCGGCGTTGCAGAGGAGGAGCGGCCGTGGCCGTGCAAGCGCGCCAGCGTCACGCCGGAGAGCACGTCTGGATCTGGGTCGGGGTCCGGCTCCGGTTCGGACCGCAGCGACCTCAGCCATGGAAGTGTGTTCGGGCTCGGCCAGGTTTACCGCCCGGTGGCGCGGGCCGGAGGGTTCGAGCCCGCGGACTGCGCCATGAGCCGGCGGCATGAGGTGGAGCGGGAGGAGGCGGAGGACCCGCTCACCTCGCTCTCCCTCTCCCTCCCCGGCACGGCCACAGAGGTCCAGGGGTTCCACCACGACAGCTCCCACAGCCACTTCCACCAGCCGTCTCCATCCCCGCCGTCGCCGCCGCCCCCTCCGGCGCCGACGTCGTATCCGTTCAGCCCCGAGTTCGCGGCGGTGATGCAGGAGATGATCCGGGACGAGGTGTGCAGGTACATCTCCGGCGTCGGCTGCGGCGCCAACCTGCCGTCCATGCCGCAGGTTGTGGACAGCGTCATGCGTGCTGCGGCGGAGCGCGTCGGCGGGGTCGCGAGGACGCAGTGACCAAGATCAATCGATCCATCCGGTCGATCAATACGCTAGGACAGCCGCCATTTTCTCAGTGGTCATGCTTCATTTCGTTAGGATCTGTAGTCTGAACTGAATTAGCAATGGGAGAAAGAAGACTAGGCAGAGCCAAGCTAAGCTTAAAGCTATCGCTTTGCTTCTTTCTTTCTGTATATACAAACAAATGAAATGGAAAGAAACATGCATGTGTCTAAGTCAGAGCTCACTCGTGTCACATTTGTATTCCTGCGAATAGCAAACAAACCTACCCGTACGTATGGATCTGAAGCAAAAAAAATAAATAAAAAAAATCACTCCTTTTGCATCTGATGCAAGGAGATGCAGAGTAGCATCAAGCGTGCAAGGGGCGCGACGAAAACCTATGTGCTCTAGGATGGAGAAGTTGAACAATCAGACAAAATGGTAACCAAAACAAATTTTCAGCAAAAGGCCCTCATGTATGAAAAAAAATTCATGATTCAGAAAATGAACATCATGTTGGATTCAGCTAAACTGTTGTACCGGAACATAATACTGACACTTTAAGTAACCTACCACTGATGCTAGTTAATTACCAGTGCATTGCAACGAGGGCATATATATTTTAGTAATTTAACATTAATTATATCTCACATACATATTCAAAATCTTCTTGCACAACAGGCTGCCTTTGTGACTTCTTTTTTACCGGCAAATTACCCTCCTTTTATTTCTTTATCTTTTTCTCCCAACAAAAAATGTTTTCCAGAGTGATCTGTAAATGGATATATTGGCAACCATAATAAGATATCAAGAGCTAACAAATCTTAAATCAAAGAATTTAAGATTGTAACCATGATGCATTTGACATTGATTCCTTTCCACAAATGTGTCTTGTGTTATCAAACATTGATTTTTTTCCACAGATTTGGTCTTTAAAGAGTTATTCGGAATCACCGTGATTGATTTTCTTTTCCATAACAAAATTACTCAATTTGCCAGATAAAACTGGATTAAATAGATCAGTGGGATAAAAATCTGTTTAAATAAAATGGGGGAATAGAAAATAAATCAGTGGGTGGGGTTTAACTGGAATGGAGGCGACACTGTACAGGTCTATGTCGATTCTGATATGCTGAGCAAAAACCAACCTATTGATCATAGAATAAATAAATAAACAAATAAATAAATAAATAAATAAATAAAGGAAACCAAGAAAATGAAACATAGAAAAAAACAAAAAACAAAAATGCGTGCACGCGTCAAATGGCCGACCAACTTTGTTAATAGTTTATGTTTTTTAAGATTTGTATTTGATTTGTGTATGAGTAGTGAAAGCCAAGGGAAGTTTTATTTTAGTTGAGATTTTCTTAAGATTGATTTGAAAGTTGTTTTGGGAAATTTCCGATTTGATTGAGTTAATGGATGTGTCAAATGGGCCTGCCTAAATTGGTTGCGTTTGAGCGAAAGATCATCTACAAGACGCTCACGTGCGTAACATAGGATTTGCCAAGGGGTGATGGGAGTGATGCGAGATTACCAACTCCCCTTTTAGAAGTATAGAGGTTAATGCATTATTACATGAATTTATTCCGGCTGAAGGGCGAGATAGTGGAGTGGGGAGGGAGGGTTCATCTGTGGACGCCCGTATTTCAGAGGTTTATAGGTTTGATTTGGTCTAGTTTCATGTATTCCATCCGTCCCAAAATTTTTGTCTTAGATTTTTTCTAAATACGGATGTATCAAGTCACGTTTTAGTATTAGGTACATTTGTATCTACACAAAATCTAAGAAAAGAATTTCAGGACGGAGTAGTTTCCTTATAAGCTTTTCTTTTGATAAATATTTGTGAAGATATTATGGTTTCAGTTAAATGAAATCAAAGAAGAGCTCTTTTTATAAAAAAAATCTGTATGGGAGGGACAGTTTAGAGATAGGATCGTCAGTCGAAAATGATGTGCTTGACAGAGCAAAACCTCCAGCCGGGAAGGCGATCAGGTGCAGCATATACAGGGGTGTTGGGCATAAAACAGAGCATCATACTGGCGGTGCACCTACGAATCTATTGCACAAACAAAGGCACATTATATGTTAGTGATGCATGTGGTTCTATTGTTTTCTGTTCTAAAAGCACCGGCAAATACATAGCTACGCTTATGAAGAACGGTGCCGAAAGGGTTCAAAACATAGTTGTCCATCAAACAAGAACACAAGTTAGTTCAGAGAGTTGTCCATCCATACTAACGGAGGACACTAGTCGACCCACAGTAGATACATAGGAGTAGCGCTAGTAGCGCGATCTTGCTAGACCTGGCTGCTGTTCTCCGCGGCCCTTGGTGGCCTCCGCGTCACACACCGGCGCCGGCACCATCCTTGACATGGGGCGGCTCGCGCGCCTTCCTGGCCTTTCCCCATAACACCATGTAGAGGCCGGCCACGATGAGCACCGATCCAACCGCACTGGGCAGTGACACCACACCAAAAGAAAATGCATGTCAGCATAAGAGGACGAAGCTTGTTAAAGAAAAATAATCTCGAGGGTATACGCCATATATATATGCACTAAGCATCTTAGGTGCAATACGGGTACGGTGCAAGATTAACATCTCCTACGGTAAGATTCTAAGAATTTTTTTTGACAAATGGCAAATGAGTTCTCTTACAGGCATTAAATTAACACAGCTAATATTAGGTTTGCTACTCCTAGTACATACAATAACATGTCTTAACACCTCATTGATCTCCTATAGCTCAGGCCATGTTCATGTTTAAAAGAAGAAGAACTAGAGCAAACACTTACTCTCCGAGGTCTATCTTTTCGCCGAGGAGCGCCCACCCGAGCACGGCGCTGCGTATAGTGTGTGCCCGTGTCTTATAGAGAGAGAGTGGAGGGCTCTAGAGAGGTCTCAGAATAAGTTCCTGCCCTCCGGCCCAAGAAAGCCTCGACCGATTCGCTCCCTCGGGCCCATCTCGACCATGACACCCAATGGGCCAGCCAGCGGGTACTACTAATTACTTTCCCTTTTCCCCCGTTCTGTCCCAATCTTTTTCCAGCGAGGCGTTGTAGATATTCTAGACGCCTTTTTTTATTTCAAGGCGATAGATAGCAAGTATTGAGTACTTACTAATTTGGAATGAGCACGTTTAATTGTTTTTACAATTTTCATGTTCAGTAGTTAGCACTACCAAATGAAATCTGGAGCTTTGCCGCTAAGACTCTGCTCAGGTCAACGGGAGGCTGGCTGTCGTCACGCGTGACGTCTGCCTGAACGTCGCTATTGGAATCATCGACATCTTGATTCTGGAATGAGTCTACTCCCTGTGTCTCATTGCCAAATAAAAGCGGTTTTTGACACATTTTCTATTATACTAGGACAGAGGAAGTATAAAGTGGATCCGGCTTGCCTGCTTTCTTTCCATGCTTCTATCCATGCTTCCACTTCATCCTACGGCTGTCTTTTTTTTTCTTTCAATCTAATTATTTTCCCTCCTAATTTTAAAAGGGTTGGACTAGATCTTATTTTGTTCCAATAAAATTAAGCCACATACGCAGGAATACGGATGGGCACACACACGGGGAGCAGGCAAGTCTCGTCCATACAAAATATGGATCTTTGGAATTTCGTGGTTCCGGAGACCACCAAGACCACGGGGTTGAACATGGAGACGAACAGTGGGCCACGCAGCTTAATGCACCACGTCATCACCACAAAGGTGGCCCCCCAGCCCACGATCCCCTACATACATATGCACGAATTTTGGTTAGAAACATGATTAGCGAGACGATTTGGCAATCATGGAAAGTAGAGATTTTCATACCATGTAGAGGACGGAGTAGAGCCGGATGCCGGACCCTAGCTCCCACACGGCGGCCCGGCGATCCACGGCGGCGCTCACCACCGCGAACTCCACGCCCACGATCAGCGACATGATGATGGTGCTCGTGTAAGGCGCTGCGAACCGTTGCGAGGTCTCGTTCTACAAGGAAAATTTTCATCACCGGCCAAAATGCAAAGTTAGATTACATGTTTGACTCGTTGTGAGTACATGGCTACGGTTGCGTACCTGCTGAACCAACCATCCGGCCCAGGCGACGCAGGTGAGGATGATGAGCACGTCGCCGACCGACACGGCGCTGCGGCCGCCGGTGGCCTTTGCTGCCGCGGCAGCGGTGATCTCCTCGGCGTACCTCCAGTGGAGCGGCGAGGCCCAGATCCTCAGCAGGGGGCCCTTGCACAAGAGCATCACCATTGATCCGCCGAGGCAGACGACCGTGCCGGCGACCTTGGCCTGCCTGGCGCGCGTTTTGAGCCTCAGCGTCTCCACCTTGGCCGCCGCCGCGATGAGGAACGTCAGGGCGGGCACCAGGTTGCCCAGCGCCGACGCCACCGTGGGGGTCGTCGACTGGAAGCCCAGGAAGTAGAGCAGCTCGCTCAGTGACATTCTGCACGCGCGCGAGTCCTGTAACACTTTATTCTTTCTAGCTAGTAGATCAGCTGGCCATTGCCTGTTTTTAGGGCATCTTTACATCATTGCTGCAGTTAAGTAATTACGTACATACCCGAGAGTGGAGGAGATGAAGATCTCCAGGATCACCCTCCTGCTCATGGTCGCCCACAGGTTCCTGCACCATGTACGCTACGGCCATGCATGATTGATCTCAGAGAGAGGGAGATTTCCTTCGGCGTGAGATCGCAAGGAGGATCGACAAGAGATAGATAGAAGGAAACAGGTACCGCTCGTAGTAGAGCGCGATGGGAGCGAGGAATCCGGCGGCGATGAGCACGAACGGGCTCATGCCCGTGTCCAGCGAGAGCTTGGAGAGCACATTCATGCCGGCGAAGCCCGCCTGGACCGCCAGCATGGCCAGCGTCGGCAAGCAGCCCATGGCTGGCGTGCGCGTGCCCCCGGCTGGACTTGCAGACGATGGAGAGGCCGGGTGTTGGAGAGGCGAGGAGGAGGAGGGACGAAGATGGCAATGGTCGGCCAGTTGTAGAGCTAATTCCGAGGATGTAGGACACTATCGTATCGTATCGCAGAGAATGTGAGGACGTACAGCTGGACGTGTGTCGAGTCGACTGTGGGTGTACCATCTGCAATACTGTCACGTGGTCAATTTAATTCCATGATTTTTTGAGGGGTAATAATTTTTTTTGCGGGGGGAAAAGCATTTCATTAATTAGTTGATAACCATTTTACAATCATTCATGATGATAATGCTAATCTCCTGAGGGATATTTGCAAGCCAACATGCTGTGCGTTGCTGTCTACGTCCTATAGCTGCCATGGCATCTGCAGCTTTGTTCTGAGTCCGACTAATCTTTTGGATTTGTGATTGTCGTTCCTTAAGTAGCTCCGAAATTTCTGCAGCTGAAACATGTTACTGGAACGATCCGCCGTGCCCGCACCAATTAGCGAGATGAGCTCAGCACAGTCGGACTCCACCATTAGCGGCTTGTTGGACCAATGAAGGGCCAGTCTTAGCCCCTCCTCACATGCAGCAAGCTCAGCGTCCAGTGGCCCTGGACAGTTGAAGATACACCTGCATGCTGTGAAAATTACCTCGCCATTGTGGTCGCGAAGCACCATTCCCGCCCCCACAGACCCATCTGCTACAACATACGACCCATCAAAGTTCAGCTTGACGTGGCCATCAGGCGGGGGTTCCCTGGAAGCTTCCACGGCTGGCCGGATCATTTCTCTGGAACTCTGAAGAATGCAGCCATCTAACAGGGCCGGATGTTTTCCTTTGGTGGGGTCTGAACGTGGGTAATGTTTTATCATAAATAGCGACTCAGCATATCCACACAGGAAGTGTTTGGAGACTTCAATTGGAATCATTGGTTTATCATGTGTAAGCTCATTATGAACGTGCCAAACCCGCCATAGCACCATTAGAACAAGCATGCGCTGTATCTCATTCAGCTCATGCATCATCATCAACAACCAGTCTGGCTCGTTCCTCCGAAGAGATTCAACATCCGGTAGATCCCACACAAGTCTCATTTCCTCCCACAGAATTCGGGCATGAGGACATCTAATCAGTGCATGGTGAACCGTCTCATCTTCCTGTCCAGATATGGTGCAAGTTCCCACGGGTTCCATATGACGACGCCTCTTATTATCTTGAGTAGCTAGCGCCTCCCGAGTTGCTTTCCATGCAAAAACGCAGACCTTGGGTGGAGCTCCACACGTCCATAGCAACTTCCATGCCAGTCTTGATCCATCAGGTCTAGTACTCGACTCCCCAATTCCCTGTCCGGCCATGATCGCATCCCGAGCCATATTGTACGCAGACCTCACTGAGAATCGACCATGTCTATCCGACTGCCATGCAATTGTGTCCGCTGCCGAATGGCGAGATGGTTTGATCTTCAAAATTTCCGTGATATCTGCTGGGAAGAAGTGTTGCCTAAGAAGTGTGGTATTTCAGGACCCGTTGGTTGTCAGAAGATCAGCAACCCACTTCAGTCTACACCGACGCTTCGCTGTAATTGGTTTAAAGGTTGGGCCCCTTGGAATCCAAGGATCTCGCCAGATGCGAATGTCTGCGCCATTACCGACTCGCCATATGTAGCCCTGCTTTACTAGCTCAAGGCCATACTCAATAGCATTCCACGTCGAGGAGCCGTTACCCGTGAAGACCGTGTCTGTGATGGAACTAGCCGGGTAGTACTTAGCTCGCAAGACCTGTGCACAAAGACTTTCTGGGAACTGAATTAGACGCCACGCCTGTCGTGCTAACAAGGCCCGATTGAACAATCTTAGATCTTTAAACCCCATCCCCCCTCTTCCCTTCGGTCGCAACATACTATCCCAACTTACCCAATGGGTTTTGCGCTTACCTTTTTCTGCACCCCACCAAAAGCGGCGAATCATCTTTGTAAGCTCGTCACAGAGGCCAGCCGGTACCTTAAACACACTCATGATATAAACTGGGAGAGCTTGAGCAACAGCTTTAATTTTTATCTCCTTTCCACCTAGGGAAATATGATTATCGCCCCACTCCATCAAGCTCTTTGCTAACTTCTCTTGGAGACTTTTAAGTTTCCCTTTACTCATTCTTTCGTCCGGCGTTGGGAGGCCGAGGTACTTCGCTTCAAAAGTCATCTGGGTAACTTCGAGTGTACCTTTAATACTTTCCTGAACTGCGGCTGGACAACCAGGACTAAACAACATGGAGCATTTATGAGGGTTGATCACTTGGCCGGTCCCTCTAGCACACACCTCCAGAACATGTTTTACCCTTTCTGCTTGTTCACTTTTAGCTTTGAAGAACAACAAGGTGTCATCAGCAAACAACAAGTGAGAAATCCCCGGAGCTCGACGGCAGACTTTGAGCGGAGTGATAGTACCCTAGATTGCTTCACGGTGCAGGAGAGCAGAAAGTCCATCGGCGACAAGCAAGAACAAAAAGGGAGATAGTGGATCACCTTGGCGAAGACCTCTGGATGCGACGAACGAATCAAGAAAGGTTCCGTTGAATTTTACCGAGTAGCTCACCGAGGTTACACAGGACATTATCCATTCCACCCATCGGGGAGCGAAACCCAAACTCTGCATCGTTCTTCTAAGAAAGTCCAAATCAACCCTGTCATATGCCTTAGACAAATCCAGCTTATATGCAGAAAAGAATTCATGTTCCTTTTTGCAATGCTCAATTGCATGGAAGCATTCAAATGCTACCAAAGCATTATCAGTGATCATACGTCCGGGGACAAAGGCGCTTTGGTTCAAGGATATAATATCGCCAAGAATCGGTCGAAGTCTGTTCACCAAGCATTTAGCCACTATTTTGTAGAGCACTGAACATAGACTGATCGGTCGAAATTCTCTTAGGGTCTCCGGCTGGTCTGATTTTGGGATTAACACAATTGCTGTGGAGTTAGTCTCTGACGGCATGTGTCCTGTAGCAAAGAACAGTCTAACCGCCGCAACAACCGTGTCCTTCAAGACTGCCCAGTTCCTTTGGTAGAAACGCGCCGGGAACCTGTCCGGCCCCGGAGCCTTTAGGGGGCCTATTTGAAACAGCGCATCGGAGATTTCTTCCTCATAGAATTCTTTACAAAGTGAGTCATTCATCTCATTCGTTACTTTCTTCTCCAGTAGGCTAATGATTTCGTCTGCATTCAAAGATGGGTCTCTAGTGAACAACTCCTTGAAAAAAGAAGAGGCCATCATCTCCATGACCGAGGGGTTAGACTGCCATACTCCCTCGTCATTTTTTAGCTTCTTAATCTTGTTCTTTCGAGCCCGCCATACAGAATTACTATGGAAGAACTTTGTATTTCGGTCGCCTTCTTTGAGCCAATTAATCCTCGATCGCTGCAGCCAAAGGAGCTCTTCTTTATATAGCAGTTCGTTCATGCTATCAGAGAGTCTTCTAATCTCCAGCTGATCTCCATTTGTTTGCAACAACTGGTCAAGTTTCCTACGAGTGCTATCAAGCTCTCGCAAAATATTCCCAAATTTTCGTTTGCTCCAGCCCTGCAGATTCTCCATCACCTGGCTCAGCCCTGCAATGACCGAAGCCTGGTTGCCGCTGGTCTTTGTTGCATCCCACGCCCTCTGTATTAATTCTGGGAGTTCGCCAGCACGCTCCCAAAATATTTCGTACTGGCTGGTATGTCGGCGTTTTGGCAAGAGCTCCTCCTTTTGTAGGTGGATTAAGAGTGGCAAATGGTCCGAGCAGGGGGACACCAGGTGTACGACGCTCGCATCCGAGAAGATATCTCTCCATCGATCATCAGCTAGAGCCCGATCCAGTCTGACCTTTACGTTTGCTGTTCCTCTTTTCTTATTGTCGTAAGTGAATGGAACACCAGAGAAACCAAGGTCATGGAGTTCACAGTCCTGTACCATCTCTCGGAAAGCTGCAATCTGGCTAGTCGGACGAGGGGTGGCTGACATATGTTCACACTGCCAAAGAGCTTCGTTGAAGTCCCCCATGAGCATCCACGGGAGATCGCTGGTAGCTCGCAACTCTGACATTATGGACCACTTACGGTGTCGATTTTCTGTTCGAGGTTCCCCATATACACAGGTTAGGCGCCACAAGGGGTCGGACGGGGGAAGCATGGATATTAGCATCAATAATTCTAGCATTCTGATCTTTAATCTCCACTGACAACTGATCATTCCAAAACAGCGCTAAACCACCACTTTGACCATCACTGCTCACGCTGCAAAAACCACGTAGGCCTAGGCGTGATGGCGAAGGCGACGAACTTTTTGTGAGCTTTGTCTAGTTTCACATAAGAAAACAAACTGCGGACGATGACTCTGGACGAGGGCGATGAGATCACGAACTGTCGAGGCGCCCCCGATTCCTCGGCAGTTCCAGCTCAGGCCTATCATTGCTCCTGACGGGGCGCCGCACTAGGCCCCGTCAGGTTACCGGCGGCCCCTGGGCCAGTTGCCTCCCAATGTCCTTGTTCCATCCCGGTGATTTTCTTGCCTTTCGTCCCTGCCGGGTTCACAGAATCCCCATCAGTCGGCTCCGGGCGGGCAGCATCCAGCAATGAAGTCCCGTTCTCGCCCCCACTGACCTCTGAGTTCACTGTACGCATCCCATGTTCAGACTCCACCGGTAGCACAGGCGTCTTCCTTGTTGCTGCTATCTTCATCTTCAGAGAACGCACATCTGATGAGAGGACACCATCTGGTGGATCGCCAGGTTTAAGATATGTTTCTCCGGTCCCCTGATGGTTCGTGGCGCGTGCGGCAGCCCTCCCGTCGGTTCATTACAGACTAGAGAGGAAATGCAGCAGGACCCCTACAACTGCACAAGTTGTGGAACCGAAACGCTTTTCCATTCCGGGCCCGATCGAGAGGTTTCCAATGCTTTCTCGTGCTCCCGAGCGGTCCAGTGAGAGTCGAGTCAAGTTTAAACATATGGGTGACACGTCCAAGAAACCTTGCCATGCATCGAGAAGGACATGCATGCATACGCATGTAATTTAAATGAAATAATAATCTCGTAAGAACCTACTAGGGTGTATTCCACGTAACCTTATTGGGCCACAGTCACGTATGCAACATGTTCATACATGTAAATAATGTACGTTATTGCCATATAAGTTGAGCCTCCTGACCGATGATCCTAGGAGTTTGTTTGTTTGAATAAAGCTCTTTAAATTCCTCGCAAAAAAAAAAGAATACAGAGGACTACACACGGAAATGAGAAGTTGCACCGATCGATCTACTCGTGGGGCCACAAGTTTGAGGTGACCGCAGCGTACGTCGTGCAAGTTTCCAAAAAAGAATTGTACTACGAACGTGCATGCATCGCTCATGAGGACATATATAGCCACTAATAATGTCGCAACAGTGGAGTGGAGGGCACCTCACTACGAGCTTCACGACGTAGTGCTTGGCGTGGACGTGTGGATCATTTTGCCGGAAGTAGACTCCGCGACCATTACAAGATGTACAAGGCCACTAGGAACATTTGCTCTGCTTGGCTTGCCTACTCGCATGTAGTACAACCGATCGCATCGCATGCACGATGTACTCCTACTCTTCGACTTGGAGGGAAAAAGTCCATTTTAAACCTTAAACTCGTAGAGGTTCGGCGAATCAAACCCTCAAGTCGAAATCCCTGTCGTTTGCACCCTGAACTATACAACCCTGGTCTAAATCAAACCCTGCAAAAGGTCAACCGGGATTTGTCTGGTGGGCCGGCCCATTTGTTTTTTTTCTCAGAAAAAGTTGGCTTTATTCTTCTGTCGCATAGGCGGAACTCTGACTGGGCCGGCCCATGAAAACTGGCGACCGTCAGCGGACCTGTACTGCTAAAAAAATGCGCGTAGCCGAGTATCGAACCTAGGATCTGCAGCAACAGATACGCTGGTACTACCATTTGAGCTACCGACTAAATATGTTTAAATTTCAACACAAAACTATAAGAATCAACACCGGATTCGAATATTTTTTAAAATTTTGAACGCAAAAAATGTATGATTCTTTTTGAGTGTTTATGAAAAGCGACTCCTTTTCAAATTTGTGAATAAATTTACGAAACTAAATTTGGAGAATTCAAACCAACTTCTGGAACATGCACATTCTTTAAAACACCCGAACAAAATTAGGAAACGAACATTTTTTTAAATTCGTAAACAGTTTTCAAGCGGGAACATTTTTAAACTCCTGATTTTTATTGAAAACACGGACATTTTTAGAATTTTATGAAATATAGGTAAAAAAATTGAAACTACATGATAAACTCTTGTATAATACACAAAAAAAGAAGAAAGTAAAAATAAACAGAAGAAACACAGATTGTTCGTCGTATTAAAGTATTATTAATGAGAAAATACACAATGAAACATTTCCTTATAATGTATTAATGGAAGAAAAAATAAAACAAAAAACAAAAGAAAGAAAAGGCAGAAAGAACATGAAAGAACCAGAAAGAAAAAACCTAAAAGATAAAATAAAACAAAAGGTCAACAAATAAACATGAATGAAAAAACAAAGCAGTGAACGGGCAGCGCGCGCTGCCGCGAAATGGGCCGGCCCAGCCGCGGGCGTAGCCACTGCTGCGGGCGGCAAATAGGTTTCGCCACGAATCCCGGCCATCCTTTGCAATCCTTGTTTGGCAAACGACTTCAGGGTTTAATTTAGACTGGGATTGCACGGTTCAGGGTGCAAACGACAGGGATTTGGATTTGAAGGTTTGATTCGCCGAACCTCTATGAGTTTAAGGTTCAAAATGGACCTTTTCCGACTTGGAGTGTAGTAGCTCGATCGGTGGCAGACAGGCAGGCATTTGAATGATGCCCCGGTCGACGCCAAGGTACTACACGCCATAGCAATTTTTGAGCCGACACAGTTAATCAAACTTTGAGGCATTATTTGGTTTGGAGGAATTTCATAGGAATTTTAGAGGATATGATTTTTTCAGGCCTTTGATTTATAGGAACGAATTCCTATTCCTACATACGATTGGCTTCTATCCTTCACATTTCATAGGAAAAAAAATGACACTCAATGAAAAGTTTTCTTTAATGTTAACCAAATAACATCTCGTTTTCTATTCCTACTCATAGAATTTGAGATGCATGTCATCTCATTTCCTACAAAATTCCTATTCCTACTATAATCCTATCCTATGAACCAAAAGAGGCCTGATTGAATGCTTAATCAGCTGACCTTGTGGCATGGCCCGAAGCCAAGTAGGACCGCGGCCGATCCCATGACGTACCAAGTACTACTGCACGGGATTACGCACGCGCGCTCGTCCATAAAGTACGTACGGGTCCTACGTAGTTCCAGCCAGCTTTGGAGACTGCTGGCTTTCGGTGAATCTTGTTGATTCGTCACAACCAATGATGGTCGTCGAGAGCGAGCATTTTAGGGGGGGGGGGGGGGGGGCAGCAAGGTAGCCCACGACCAGGAGTTCGTCGTCCACCCCAGTAGCAGCGCATCGAGCCTGGGCCTAGCGCATGGACAGCTGGACATGAAGCCCTCCAGGAGTCCAGGCAGTATACGCCCATGACTTGTTTTTTCTGCCGCCGACGCCCATCGCTCACATCATACTTCAATCCCTAATCCTGGCAAGGCTATCCCTAATCGTCGCCGACGCTGCAGTAGCGGCGACGAAGGTTAGCACGCAAGTAGGCTTGTGACTTGTCGTCAGGCTCCGGTAAGGAATGCTTCGCTCCTTTTCGATCTAATCTTGTGAGGTTCTATCATCATATGGATTTTGAGATTTTCTGCCCTTCTTACTCATGGCAAAAATTGGCTGTCACCGTGAGCAGGACTTTCCCTTGGTATTCAAAACAAGGAGCCGTGATATTATTGTTTGATTAAGAATTATTTACCGGAAAGCACTGTCGACTCTAGTAGAAAATCAGATACATACTAATCAAAAGGATGTGTTTACCCGAGTCAGGAGGCACAATGTTTTTGTTAATTCACTATGATTGACACTTGCGTAATTTAGCAAATGTTAGCAGCACAAAATATGTCGGAAGCACATTTTGATTCCGAGTAATAGATCATAATGGACATCTTGTAATTCAGAAATTACCAAAATCAATACATGACAAAAATGTGGTGGTGGATAGAACGCCTATAAATCTGAATGAAGACGAAGAGTTTACGTAGTTGTGTTCCACAATTGTACTGGACAATATCTACTGAAGCAAGATGAACCAGTAAATTGTGTTGAATTCTATATGAACTTGTTTGTTCAACGTAATGATCAATGTCATGGTTTTGATGCTGTAGAACTATTATCTATGAGGTTTTGGGGTTGCGTCCTATTAAGGAGAAAATTTCATGGTAATATATGCATATACACTTATTTAATTTCGAATGCATTTTTAGTATTTCGCAAAGGGAGTGTACCCTGGCCTCTTCATTTTTAGTGTTTATTGGTAACATTTCACCTATACATATGTTAAACATGATTTTGATGTTACATTAAAGGGCCCCCAGGTCATAGTTTCGCCCCGGGCCCTTGAATTCTCAGGACCGGCTCTGTTAGCAATGCTTTTATATTGCTCACATGATTACAAATGCTTGAGCAACTTTGCTTAATTTGATTTCTCCTTTAGACCTCTCATGATACTAGTTTAGGGCATCTCCAACGCAGACCTGCAAACCGGACATTGCATCCGGCCGGCGGGGGACCCGTCCACGGACATTGATGCATGAGCCGGCCATCCAAAGCTATTTGCATTTGTCCGATTGCATTTCGGTCGGAATTTAATGAAATTTAATAAATTTGATGCATATTTAAACAACCCGGGCGATATTCATTCATACTTGATTTTTTTTAATATAAAACCAGATGGTTTATGAAATACTCCCTCCGGTCTTTTTTTCTTTGCGCATAACTTTTTTCCGTTTCCCCCTCATTAGTCTGCGCATTGCCCTTTTCTATTGCTACTTTCCAACTGTACCCCGCTGAAACAGCAGTAATTAGGCTCGTAGCAGAGGAGTGCCAACCAATCAATACTGCATGCAGCGGTCCCATGTTGCGCGCGTGGGGGAGAGAAGGTGAGATCCAAGCCACCGCCCAATGGACTGCATGCGGTACTTTCCATGCGCGCAGAAGGGTAAAACCGTCCAAAACACACCCCATCCATGCCTTTCTTGGTATCCGGGTTACTTCTTATGCGCAGGGAAAAAAAGGACCGGAGGGAGTATTTGAACTAGACCAGACAAAATGACCATCGCTGCTCGGTCCCCGTGTCAGGCCGACCAAGAGCCCCGAAAAATGAACCTCCACCTCTGCAGTCTGCTTGTGACTAATCGGCAGATGATGAAGAGCCCGCTAAGCTTGGGTTCAACATGAGGGAAGGAGTGGTGGCCTCACATGTTCATTACGAGCTTCGCGACATAGTAGTACTGGTAACTGCCGGGGTGCGTCATAGTTTTTCCTGCACAAGGCCACAAGTGGGAAGTGAGATATTGACCATTAAGAGAAATATCCCAGGTCACCATTAGAAGATGTGCGAGCAAGCCAAGAACCAAGAAATATTACTACTCTGCTTGCTTTGCTTAATCCGATCACGTGCACGTCGTACTCCTACCCTAGAGTGTGCTACTAGGTCGGTGGCTCTTTTTGGCCTCAAATAACCTACCCAATATTTTTTGTATTTAGGTATCATTCACATTTCATGCATAGACACACACTTCTTTTTTTTGCAACCGGAGCGGGTGTCTAGCTACAGCTAATATAGGTCAATAATTTCACATACGCAACGAGTAGACGAAGTTGATAATCAAATTACTCCAAAATATGACATGAAATACCTTGTACAAGAAAATATCATATGAAAAATCAAAATATATCAGAAAATTATCCCTAATAATAATAATAATAATTAAAATCTGATGTACAACCAGAGAATTGAGAGAGATTAGCAGACAGTGCGATGTATTAACCTTTGCTAGTTAGTTGAAGCCTGAAGAATCCGCGAGTAAATCCTCATGCATTGCCATGTGAATCAGATCATTAGGGAGAGCAGAGGCGAGCAGGCAAGGGCACAGGGCGGCGGTGTAGCCCTAGTCCGCACGCACACGCTAATCATGGAGAGAATGCCAAGCACTTAACAGAGGCCAATCTGGCCTTCAGCAGGACTTTCTTCTTTCAGATTCACGTTAAGTTGTGGGGGGGGGGGGGGGGGAGTTACCTGTTTATGTGAATAGTATCGCTAATCAACTACCTCCTACTCAAGGTCTACTCGATCGATTGGGGGGGGGGGGGGGGGGGAGGGGAGGCCCCTGGTCATCCCCCGTGTCTGCACCACTGGGTGCCATAGCATTCGGGATAGGCTAATTTTTGTGTTTTGACCCTTTGTGCAAAGTTTAGCCAGATCTGACCCCGGTTCGAAAGTATTGTGGGACCTGATCCTTTTCCTACCGCCGGAGTCCGCGGCGGTAGGGTAGAACAGGAGTCGCTGAAGGCACGAGATCCGATTCCAAAATTATGGAATCGCACGATAGGGTCGAGGCACTGTCCATGCCATCAGAGGCGGGGGGGGGGGGGGGGGGTGGGGGTGATGGAAAGTGGTGAAAGATGGTTATACGACGAGGGAGGAGAAGGCGGAGGCGTGTGCGGGAGGGGAAAATGTCGTTCCTGTTAAGCCTTCTTCTTGATATAGAGCGCTCTAAATAACCCGCACAATGAAATATGGAGGCTCGCATGCTATTTGGATTGCTCTCCAAAAAGACGGCCGAGGACGGGAAGTTGACTCTGCTAGAGTGTGCTTCGAGCCAAAATCGTCGTAATGACAATTATATGGCGATAGGTGCGACGACTCTATCAGTTTTTTTTAAAGGTTGCCTCATGGCATTTTATTGAGAAGTCAACAAGATTACATCATTCAGTACATGAGGCAACATGAAATTAGGAGGGTTACCATCCCAACTAAGATGAGCATGGTTCTCAAAAGAAAATTTAGCTAAATGATGCGCCATGTGATTCACTTCTCTTGGGACATATTGGAAAGAAACTCCATTAATCATCTGAGCTCGGGTAAAGCAATTTGAGAGGATTGCTGCATAAGGACCAAACACCTACATCTCTCCTCCACATAATTTGATGATCTCCAGATAGTCTGATTCAATAGTGACATTCGTACAACCAGAGACTCTAAGAGGTCAACACCTTTCTGGAGCACCACATCAAGGACTTGAGGCAGAGGACTTGCCACACCAGCAATTGCTTCTCCAATGCTGTTTCGAAGAACAACTCCCACAACTCCAGTTCCATTATCATGAAAAGTAGCATTGAGTTGCTCTGTGGGTGAGGTATCAATGGCTGATGTTGCAACATCCGAAGAGGTGACTTGCCGATGTGCCGGTTCATTATGATTTAGTGCATTTCGGTTAGTAATAAGAGTTGCATGCGTCACGGAGATGAGGACTCGACGCAGGTAATCTCACCAAATTTGTTTTTAATCTTGCTATAGGTAGACATGTGTGGTTGGGCAATCCTCTTGATCCAACGTACATATGGACAAATAAAGGCAGGCGAGATTTTTGCTCAATAAAAGAGTTGCCTTGTAGGTCAGTGGACCAGCTAGCGGAGAGTGAGATATCATGGCTGGCTGATTCATGTTATGATTCCGAGAATATCAGTGGTTATCAACCCATCTGGACAGGGGATTGATGATGTGTCGCTGGTTCCATCCGATTCACTTGCTAATGCATTTGGTTGGTAAGAGCTACACACGTCAGGACAGGGACTCCCCACCGAAAACATGTGCAAGCAGTTGGGTGCGTTTGTGATAAACAGAGCAAACCACCGCGGGTGAACCTGCAGGATAGCTCAAACTCTCACAGGAGCCTGATCCAGAGCATGGCCGCTGCTCGGTGCTCCTCTTTCCCTGCTCTTTGCGTGGTGGTAGTCGTAGTGGTACTCATCGGCGGTGGTGGCGCTGAGTCCGCCGCGGACGAAGAAGGGCTCATCCACCTTCACTTCTACTTCCATGAGGTCAACGCCGGCACGCCCAACGCCACCGTCCTCAACGTCGCCAGCCTGCACAAGTAAGCATCCAAAACTTTGTATGCATCTGCCGGCGCATATCACATGTATATTCACGTGGATTAATTTGGCGCAGGAACTTACGGCAGTAGATCCTTATGTGGCAATGATCCTACTGCTCTACCCAGCGGCGGTAGGTCATATACCTACGGCAGTAGATCCTTGAAGGAGTAAATGCTTGAGGGTGCAGGTGGGCCACCTGATGGTGTACTATATTGCGGGTGGCCCATCCATGGGCCAGCCTCAGGGCCCAAAATGACCTATTTTTTCGCGAGTGTCAGTTGATGCTACGTCGGCTTATTATAAGTACTATATGTTTGCTTAATTGGCGCATCAGCCAGTGCATGCCTAATTTAATTGGGCTTGACCATCTCTCTCATTGGTGCACGTGGCCATAGTTGGTGGCGCAATTAACTTATTTCTGTAACTGACTCCAATTCAATTGGGTTTTGGTACGTGAGTTTTGGTCGGGCGGACCAGTATAAATTCATGTGGGTTTGGGGGGGGGGGGGGGGGGGGGGGGTACGCCCCCCTCGGCATTCTACATATCTCAGCCACTGTATCAGAGGACATTTCCTGCCCTCAAAGAAACCAGAGGACATTTCTAAAAAAGAAAATCTAAAGTTCAATATCAGAGGACATTTCCTGCCCTCAAAGAAACCAGAGGACATTTCTAAAAAATATATCGAAAGTTCGGAATTACAATCACGACTATAGTTGAGGAGTCTCTATCAACGACTCTTGACACAAAGCCATCACATAAACATCTCATGTAAAATAATGAACTATCTTAAAAAAATAGGATAATGATGCCAAACCAAGGAAGATCAGTGACACGCCACCAAAAAGTAAAACCATCACATATGGTATTCGTATTGTGCAACGGTGATGCAAGGACCCGTCGGTGACTTGCAAACAACCGAGAAAACTCTCAAGTAAACAGAGGCACCTATAAACATAAGGATATATAGCAATGTCTAGTCATCCATCAAAACTGCGCAGGTCTGCTCTGCGTGATTACTTCCAGTTTCTTTTCTCTTTATTTATTCTCACCTTTAATACTCAAAGGAGCGAGCAACATATCTCTGACTAAAAAAGTGGAAATTGTCCATGACTCTTTAGATTCACATAATTAAACTGATGGATTGAATACTAGCGCCTGAAACTAACGAGATTATAGATGACTACTTGTTGCAGCAACACATAAAATGTACAACGAAATAGTGAGTACAGCATCAAACAGAAACAAAAACAACAACAAATATAGTATTATCTTCTCGAAATAACAATTTGCACACCTTGGATATCCAATTAAGCCCAGAAACACCACCCCTGAGAATAAGGAGTGATAGAAGCCATGAGCAGATATGTACAATGAACTCCTTTGGCTTGACCGGATTAAAACCAAACATCTCTTGCCCCTGTAAGAAATTGTATGAGAAGTATATTGTGCCAACACGTGAATGAGTAACTAATTAATACAATAACGACAGGAAATCATAGAAGCTCTAAAATAACTAAATAAAAAATATCAATTGTACTGTGCTCAGAGTATTGTTTGATGCGTTTTTGAACCAAAGAAGTTAAATATGTTTTGTAGTACCTGATATCTTTTTTTTTCTGCTTCTACATGACTAACCCATTTGACTGATTTATTATTTGTACAAGGTTTTTATTATTAGTGCAGGATACCCACGAAAGAGTGAATATGCACACATGGACTAGAGCATGCATGCATGCATTCCTATCTTACGTGATGCATGGCAAAAGTAAAAGAAGTGCCTACTTACTACAAGCATACATAGCAGCAACGTGCACCTCTTTGCCTGTATGCGGCGGCCGCCGCGACCGGCACATACAGCTACGTACAAATGCCTATATGCCGGCAAGTG
Organism: Triticum monococcum; assembly: GCA_034509565.1. Lineage (NCBI taxonomy): Eukaryota > Viridiplantae > Streptophyta > Magnoliopsida > Poales > Poaceae > Triticum > Triticum monococcum. Next base: position 768,430,492 of record CM067847.1, read on the forward strand.
GTGATTCGTCATTTTTTTTTCGGTGGCTGTTGTGGTGGTGCCGGAAGCAGTTGATGAGCGTTGGTGTCAAGCTCAGAGATGTTCTACTATCTTTTCAGTATTGTCATGTTGGTCTTTAGCTCTTTTACGGTACCGGGTAATGAACACGGGCCCTCCATTCTGGAAGATCCAACGGCCCAAAGAGATATATACTGCTGGAATTGGTTTAGCAGTATAAAGACTGCACTGCTCGATCAACGTAAGCGGTATATGTGATTTGAGGGCAACTCGGGAAGATTTTTAACTTTCAGCTCGTCAGATTGAGGCGCCCCACGCATTCTCCCTTGGCGAGCCGATCTCTCGTCCCTTCCTCGGCCAGCCTGTGCTCGTGGATCAGGCGCTCGGCGGCATGGCGCAGGTCTCGGCAATCGGCACCCGACGTCTCCTGCCTACACCGGATGTGAGGGCAGAATGGCACAGCTTCTCTTCTTCGGCAGGCCGGATGTGAGGTACCCTCATCCCACATGTGACAGGCGCTGACGGATAATTTAGTGTTCACCTTTGTAGAGAGTTGGCCATGTCCAATGCAAATTCAGGTTTTAAGCTGCACCACTTGGTTCAGGCTGTTGGCAATTTCAGTGATGGGTTTGTTAGTTCCTAGCAGCGGCAGCTAGCCCCTTGGAAGAAAGTTTTTGACATCACTCAGTTTCTACTATGCAGCCAAGTATGGATAACTGAACTTCTAATCCATAACAAGGCGGCGGACGTTCAAGGCCTGTTGGAAGGTTACGGATTTGTGAGGCTACAAAAGGAGCATGCAGATAGCTAGATATGGATGGAGTGAACTAGCACGGCGGCGGTGAGGGGCAGTTAGATGGCCGGGGCGTGCAATATGGGAGACTGCGCGTCTGGATTGAGTCGGCGGCATTTTCTCTCGACAGTCGACAGCCATGACAGATTCCAGATACAAACCAATAACAGTTTGGTTTTCTTTAATTGTGAAAATTAGAGGTCTAAAATACCCTCAAGAATTGAACGGTGAGATTAGGTATATACTGCTCCTTTTTCCGTAGCAGTATAGGGTACCATAAAAAAGCTCAAAAAAAAAAGTGCACGTACGTACCCGAATACCCGTACAACCACTTGAAAATAAAATAGAAATTGATGAACTTTGGAGACAGGGTTAGTCACGCGTTTGGCAGATGGATTGACCCACTTACCGGCGACTTAAACCTAAGATATGGGTAAGCTATACTTTGTTTTGCAGGCGTGGGAGTCAAGAAGCGGAAGGAGAAGATAAGCGCAACCAGTACCAAGATCATGCGTAGCAAACCGGCCGGCTGGATAAGATCCGCCGTTGTAACTACTCCCTCCGTTCCGAATTACTCGTCGCAGAAATAGATGTATCTAAATGTATTTTAGTTCTAGATACATTCATTTCTGCGACGAGTAATTTAGAACGGAGGGAGTACTACCGAAGATCACGAACGCCATCGCCATCCATCTATCCTCCCGCTGCCTATATAAAGAGACACAAAGCCATTTGCAAGGGGTCACGCACGGGGAGAGGACGACTACCAGAGAGGAAGGCATCGAGAGACACGCAGGAGGAGACGCGCCCGTGCGGCAGCGTCGATGGAGTTGGCATCTTGCCGGAGGAGACGTACATAAAAGATGCTGCTGCGGCGGCGCCGGGGCCGATCAGATGACGAGAAGCGGCAGCGCCCGGGAGGAGGACGACTCGGAAGCTGCCCGATCTTGGCCGGCGCGTCGGCACTGGCAACAACGCCCTCATCATCCTTTTTTTTTCTTTGTCGTTGTTTTACCAGGGCTCACGGCATGGCCAGAGGGAGGAGAGCCAGCCCACGAACACATCTCACGCACCAAAGCAAAGCAAGAGGCACCCGGCAAAACCACGTGGAAGAAGACGCCCCCGTGGCGACGGTGTCGACGACGAGACGCGCCCATCAAGCAATGATCTTTATGTCATCATCTATTTTGCAGGATGGCTAAGGATGCTAGGGGAGGCCTTGCACCAGGAGGCACTAGGAGGAACGCCCCATGAGGCGACGGCGCGCCCGCGGCCACGCAATCGCAAACCATACACCAGATGTGATGGACGAGGAGGAAGAGACGCCGGCGACGGCGGCGGTCTGCCCACGGCGAGCATGCAGGCGTCGGAGGAGATGAAGAAACGGGAGCAGACCAAGCCCCGCTGACTAATTCTATTTGTTACTATGTCTTCCATCCATCAGGTTCTACACGAGAAGAACAACCGGAAGAAGGAGGCGGAGTCCTGCACACACAAACATCCGGAGAGAAGACAAGGCGGAGACGCGCCCCTGGTGGCAGCGTCGAGGAGATCGGAGGGCGTGCCCTTGCGGCCGCGCGTGCACCAAGGGGCACCCAGCTGAGAGAGAGGCACAAGCACACATGGGAGACTCGTCCGTGGCGGCGATATGCTGCAGGGCGCGTCGCACACGACGAGCATACCGGGCTCGAGATGCATGCACATGCAACAACCCTCTTCTTTTCATTTCCTTAGCAGGTGCAGGTTCCTCGGAAACGGGAGAGAGACCACGCCTCACGCACGCATCAGGAGGCACCAGGAGGGATAGCAACCCAGGAGGCGACGGCGCCGGGCAGGAAGAGACGCCGGCCTGACCATGGCGAGCATGTAGGCGCCTGAGGAGATGAAGAAACGGGAGCAGACCAAACCCCGCTGGCTAATTTTATTTGTTATACCATATGTCTTTCATCTAGTAGGTGCTATGGGATAAAAGACCAAGAGAGGAGATGTGCCCTAGCGGCAGCGTCGAGAAAGTCGAGACAGAGATGGTAGCCAGCCGAGACAGATGCGCCCATGGCGGCGGCTCGCTCACTGCGGTGCAAGTACACGCGCGAGAAGACCGGCGAGAGGATGCGGCGGCGGCAGCGGCAGAGACACCTCTCCGAGCTCGACGACGGCAACGGCAACACACACGAGGCCGTTGCGTGTAGTCAAGCTAGCTCGTCTTAAATTGCATGGCACATGCATGCAAGGGCACGTACGGCGTGTGCTTTTCTCTTCAGTGGCTCGTTCCTTTTCTTTTCTTAAAACACCAGATCGCATCAAGAGGAATCCAAGCAACAAACACCCGAGAAGAAGAGAGATCGGACAGGGGTTCACGCACGGGGAGAGGCATGCACATGTGTGTGCCACAAAGCCGCCGCCCTTCACAAGGCACACATCCATCATAGCTCACTATTGAATAATTTGATTAGATGAATTTAATTATCATGAACTTAGTCTAAATTCTTTACAATATGTCTTGTAGATTAAATGGCCAACGTAGTCCTCAACTTTAACGTGTTCCTAGAGAAAACCAAACTGAAAGATGATGGCAACAACTATACGGACTGGGTCCGGAACCTGAGGATCATCCTCATAGCTGCCAAGAAAGATTATGTCCTACAAGCACCGCTAGGTGAAGCTCCCGTCCCACAGAACCAAGACGTTATGAACGCTTGGCAGACACGTGTTGACGACTACTCCCTCGTTCAGTGCGGCATGCTTTACAGCTTAGAGCCGGGGCTCCAAAAGCGTTTTGAGAGACATGGAGCATATGAGATGTTCGAAGAGCTGAAAATGGTTTTTCAAGCTCATGCTCGGGTCGAGAGATATGAAGTCTCCGACAAATTCTTCAGCTGTAAGATGGAGGAAAATAGTTCTTTCAGTGAGCACATACTCACTATGTCTGGGTTGAATAACCGCTTGACTCAGCTGGGAGTTAATCTCCCGAATGATGCGGTCATTGACAGAATCCTCTAGTCACTTCCACCAAGCTACAAGAGCTTTGTGATGAACTTCAATATGCAGGGGATGGAAAAGACCATTCTGAGTTATTTTCAATGCTGAAATCAGCGGAGGTAGAAGTTAAGAAGGAACATCAAGTGTTGATGGTGAATAAAACCACTAAGTTCAAGAAGGGCAAGGGTAAAAAGAACTTCAAGAAGGACGACAAGGGAGTTGCCGCGCCCGGCAAGCAAGCTGCCGGGAAGAAGCCAAAGAATGGACCCAAGCCCGAGACTGAGTGCTTTTATTGCAAGGGAAGCGGTCACTGGAAGCGGAACTGCCCCAAATACTTAGCAGACAAGAAGGCCGGCAAAACAAAAGGTATATGTGATATACATATAATTGATGGGTACCTTACTAGTGTCCGTAGTAGCTCCTGGGTATTTGATACCGGTGCAGTTGCTCACATTTGTAACTCAAAGCAGGGGCTGCGGAATAAGCGGAAACTGGCAAAGGACGAGGTGACGATGCGCGTCGGGAATGGTTCCAAGGTCAATGTGATCGCCGTCGGCACGCTACCTCTATATTTACCTTCGGGATTAGTTTTAAACCTTAATAATTGTTATTTAGTGCCAGCTTTGAGCATGAACATTGTATCGGGATCTCGTTTAATTCGAGATGGCTACTCATTTAAATCCGAGAATAATGGTTGTTCTATTTATATGAGAGATATATTTTATGGTCATGCTCCTATGGTGAATGGTTTATTCTTTATGAATCTCGAACGTAATGCTACACATGTTCATAATGTGAGTACCAAAAGATGTAAAGTTGATAATGATAGTCCCACATACTTGTGGCACTGCCGCCTTGTAGGTGTCAAACGCATGAAGAAGCTCCATGCAGATGGACTTTTAGAGTCTCTTGATTATGAATCATTTGACACGTGCGAGCCATGCCTCATGGGTAAAATGACCAAGACTCCGTTCTCAGGAACAATGGAGCGAGCAACCAACTTATTGGAAATCATACATACTGATGTGTGCGGTCCAATGAGTGTTGAGGCTCGCGGCGGCTATCGTTATGTTCTCACCCTCACTGATGACTTGAGTAGATATGGGTATGTCTACTTAATGAAACACAAGTCTGAAACCTTTGAAAAGTTCAAGGAATTTCAGAGTGAGGTTGAGAATCAACGTGACAGGAAAATCAAGTTTCTACGGTCAGATCGTGGAGGAGAATACTTGAGTCACGAATTTGGCACACACTTAAGAAAATGTGGAATAGTTTCACAACTCACGCTGCCTGAAACACCTCAGCGTAACGGTGTGTCCGAACGTCGTAATCGCACTCTATTAGATATGGTGCGATCTATGATGTCTCTTACCGATTTACCGCTATCTTTTTGGAGCTATGCTTTAGAGACTGCCGCATTCACTTTAAATAGGGCTCCGTCGAAATCCGTTGAAACGACACCGTATGAATTATGGTTTGGGAAGAAACCTAAGCTGTCGTTTCTAAAAGTTTGGGGATGCGATGCTTATGTCAGGAAACTTCAACCTAAAAAGCTCGAACCCAAGTCGGAAAAATGCGTCTTCATAGGATACCCAAAAGAAACTATTAGGTATACCTTCTACCTCAGATCCGAAGGCAAGGTCTTTGTTGCCAAGAATGGATCCTTTCTAGAGAAGGAGTTTCTCTCGAAAGAAGTGGGAGGAAAGTAGAACTTGATGAAGTATTACCTCTTGAACCGGAAAATGGCGCAACTCAAGAAAATGTTCCTCAGGTGCCAGCACCGACTAGAGAGGAAGTTAATGATAATGATCAAGATACTTCTGATCAAGCTCCTACTGAAATTCGAAGGTCCACAAGGACACGTTCCGCACCAGAATGGTACGGCAACCCTGTCTTGGAAATCATGTTGTTAGACAACGGTGAACCTTCGAACTATGAAGAAGCGATGGCGGGCCCGGATTCCGACAAATGGCTAGAAGCCATGAAATCCGAGATAGGATCCATGTATGAAAACGAAGTATGGACTTTGACTGACTTGCCCGTTGAACGGCGAGCCATAGAAAATAAATGGATCTTTAAGAAGAAGACAGACGCGGATGGTAATGTGACCATCTATAAAGCTCGGCTTGTCGCTAAGGGTTATCGACAAGTTCAAGGGGTTGACTACGATGAGACTTTCTCACCGGTAGCGAAGCTAAAGTCCGTCCGAATCATGTTAGCAATTGCCGCGTTTTATGATTATGAAATATGGCAAATGGACGTCAAAACGGCATTCCTTAATGGTTTCCTTAAGGAAGAATTGTATATGATGCACCCGGAAGGTTTTGTCGATTCTAAGAATGCTGACAAGGTGTGCAAGCTCCAACGCTCGATTTATGGGCTGGTGCAAGCATCTCGGAGTTGGAACATTCGCTTTGATGAGATGATCAAAGTGTTTGGGTTTACGCAGACTTATGGAGAAGCCTGCGTTTACAAGAAAGTGAGTGGGAGCTCTATAGCATTTCTCATACTATATGTAGATGACATACTCTTGATGGGAAATGATATAGAACTCTTGGACAGCATCAAGGCCTACTTGAATAAGAGTTTTTCAATGAAGGACCTTGGAGAAGCTGCTTATATATTAGGCATCAAGATCTATAGAGATAGATCAAGACGCCTCATAGGTCTTTCACAAAGCACATACCTTGAGAAGATATTGAAGAAGTTCAATATGGATGAATCTAAGAAGGGGTTCTTGCCTGTGTTACAAGGTATGAAATTGAGCTCGGCTCAAAGTCCGACCATGGCAGAAGAAATAGAAGAGATGAGTGTCATCCCCTATGCCTCAGCCATAGGTTCTATTATGTATGCCATGCTGTGTACCAGACCTGATGTAAACCTTGCCGTAAGTTTGGTAGGAAGGTACCAAAGTAATCCCGACAAGGAACACTGGACAGGGTCAAGAATATCCTGAAGTACCTGAAAAGGACTAAGGAAATGTTTCTCGTTTATGGAGGTGACGAAGAGCTCGTCGTAAAGGGTTACATCGACGCTAGCTTCGACACAGATCTGGATGACTCTAAGTCACAAACCGGATACGTGTATATTTTGAATGGTGGGGCAGTAAGCTGGTGCAGTTGCAAGCAGAGCGTCGTGGCGGGATCTACATGTGAAGCGGAGTACATGGCAGCCTCGGAGGCAGCACATGAAGCAATTTGGGTGAAGGAGTTCATCACCGACCTCGGAGTCATACCCAATGCGTCGGGGCCGATCAAGCTCTTCTGTGACAACACTGGAGCTATTGCACTTGCCAAGGAGCCCAGGTTTCACAAGAAGACAAGGCACATCAAGCGTCGCTTCAACTCCATTCGTGAAAATGTTCAAGATGGAGACATAGAGATTTGTAAAGTACATACGGACCTGAATGTAGCAGATCCGTTGACTAAACCTCTCCCTAGGGCAAAACATGATCAACACCAGAATTCCATGGGTGTTCGATTCATCACAATGTAACTAGATTATTGACTCTAGTGCAAGTGGGAGACTGTTGGAAATATGCCCTAGAGGCAATAATAAAAGCATTATTATTATATTTCCTTGTTCATGATAATTGTCTTTATTCATGCTATAATTGTGTTATCCGGAAATCGTAATACATGTGTGAATAATAGACACCAACATGTCCCTAGTAAGCCTCTAGTTGACTAGCTCGTTGATCAACAGATAGTCATGGTTTCCTGGCTATGGACATTGGATGTCATTGATAACGAGATCACATCATTAGGAGAATGATGTGATGGACGAGACCCAATCCTAAACATAGCATAAAGATCGTATAGTTCGTTTGCTAGAGTTTTTTCCAATGTCAAGTATCTTTTCCTTAGACCATGAGATCGTGTAACTCCCGGATACCGTAGGAGTGCTTTGGGTATACCAAACGTCACAACGTAACTGGATGACTATAAAGGTAGACTACGGGTACCTCCGAAAGTGTCTGTTGGGTTGACATGGATCAAGACTGGGATTTGTCACTCCGTATGACAGAGAGGTATCACTGGGCCCACTCGGTAATGCATCATCATAATGAGCTCAAAGTGACCAAGTGTCTGGTCACGGGATCATGCATTACGGTACGAGTAAAGTGACTTGCCAGTAACGAGATTGAACGAGGTATTGGGATACCGACGATCGAATCTCGGGCAAGTAACATATCGATTGACAAAGGGAATTGCATACGGGGTTGATTGAATCCTCGACATCGTGGTTCATCCGATGAGATCATCGTGGAGCATGTGGGAGCCAACATGGGTATCCAGATCCCGCTGTTGGTTATTGACCGGAGAGTCGTCTCGGTCATGTCTATATGTCTCCCGAACCCGTAGGGTCTACACACTTAAGGTTCGGTGACGCTAGGGTTGTGAAGATATGTATATGCAGTAACCCGAATGTTGTTCGGAGTCCCGGATGAGATCCCAGACGTCACGAGGAGTTCCGGAATGGTCCGGAGGTAAAGAATTATATATAGGAAGTGCGATTTCGGCCATCGGGACAAGTTTCGGGGTCACCGGTATTGTACTGGGACCACCGGAAGGGTCCCGGGGGTCCACCAGGTGGGGCCACCTATCCCGGAGGGCCCCATGGGCTGAAGTGGGAAGGGACCCAGCCCAAAGTGGGCTGGGGCGCCACTCCCCTAGGGCCCATGCGGCTAGGGTTGAGGGGAAACCCTAGAGGGGGCGCCCCTTGCTTGGGGGGCAAGCCCCCCACCCCTAGGCCGCCGCCCCCCCTAGGAGATCCCATCTCCTAGGGCCGACGCCCCCCCTAGGCACCCCTATATATAGTGGGGGAGAGGAGGGACTTCATACAACAACCTTTGGTGCATCCCTCTCTCCCTGTTACGTCTCTCTCTCTCGTAGTATAGGCGAAGCCCTGCTACTGTGACGCCGTGCATCCACCACCACGCTGTCGTGCTGTTGGATCATCATCAACCTCTCCTCCCCCCTTGCTGGATCAAGAAGGAGGAGACATCTCCCGCCCCGTACGTGTGTTGAACGTGGAGGTGCCGTCCGTTCGGCACTTGGTCATCGGTGATTTGGATCACGTCGTGTTCGACAACATCATCCCCGTTCTTTGAACGCTTCCGCTCGCGATCTACAAAGGTATGTAGATGCATCCGATGACTCGTTGCTAGATGAACTCATAGATGGATCTTGGTGAAACGAGTAGGAATTTTTTTTGTTTTCTGCAACGTTCCCCAATAGTGGCATCATGAGCTAGGTCTATGCGTAGTTCTTCTTGCGCGAGTAGAACACAATTTGTTGTGGGCGTAGATTTGTCAACTTTCTTGCCGCTACTAGTCTTATCTTGCTTCAGCGGTATTGTGGGATGAAGCGGCCCGGACCAACCTTACACGTACGCTTACGTGAGACCGGTTCCACTGACTAACATGCACTAGTTGCATAAGGTGGCTGGCGGGTGTCTGTCTCTCCCACTTTAGTTGGAGTGGATTCGATGAATAGGGTCCTTATGAAGGGTAAATAGAAGTTGACAAATCACGTTGTGGCTTTCACGTAGGTAAGAAGACGTTCTTGCTAGAACCCTAATTCAGCCACGTAAAACTTGCAACAACAATTAGAGGACGTCTAACTTGTTTTTGCAGCAAGTGCTTTGTGATATGATATGGCCAAAGTTGTGATGAATGATGAATGATCTATATGTGATGTATGAGATGTTCATGCTATTGTAATAGGAATCACGACTTGCATGTCGATGAGTATGACAACCGGCAGGAGCCATAGGAGTTGTCTTTATTTTTTGTATGACCCGCGTGTCATTAAGAAACACCATGTAAATTACTTTACTTTATTGTTAAACACGTTAGCCATAGTAGTAGAAGTAATAGTTGGCAAGCAACTTCATGGAGACACGATGATGGAGATCATGATGATAGAGATCATGGTGTCAAGCCGGTGACAAGATAATCATGGAGCCCCAAGATGGAGATCAAAGGAGCTATGTGATATTGGCCATATCATGTCACGTTTATTATTTGATTGCATGTGATGTTTATCATGTTTTGCATCTTGTTTACTTAGAACGACGGTAGTAAATAAGATGATCCCTCATAATAATTTCAAAAAGTGTTCCCCCTAACTGTGCACCGTTGCGACAATTCGTTGATTCAAAGCACCACATGATGATCGGGTGTTTGATTCAGACGTTCACATACAACGGGTGTAAGACAGATTTACACATGCAAACACTTAGGTTGACTTGATGAGCCTAGCATGTACAGACATGGCCTCGGAACACAGAAGACCGAAAGGTCGAGCATGAGTCGTATAGAAGATACGATCAACATGAAGATGTTCACCGACGTTGACTAGTCCGTCTCACGTGATGATCGGATATGGCCTAGTTGACTCGGATCATGTTATACTTAGATGACTAGAAGAGGGATGTCTATCTAAGTGGGAGTTCATTGAATAATTTGATTAGATGAACTTAATTATCATGAACTTAGTCTAAATTCTTTACAATATGTCTTGTAGATCAAATGGCCAATGTAGTCCTCAACTTCAACGCATTCCTAGAGAAAACCAAACTGAAAGATGATGGCAACAACTATACGGACTGGGTCCGGAACCTAAGGATCATCCTCATAGCTGCCAAGAAAGATTATGTCCTACAAGCACCGCTAGGTGAAGCTCCCGTCCCACAGAACCAAGACGTTATGAATGCTTGGCAGACACGTGTTGACGACTACTCCCTCGTTCAGTGCGGCATGCTTTACAGCTTAGAGCCGGGGCTCCAAAAGCGTTTTGAGAGACATGGAGCATATGAGATGTTCGAAGAGCTGAAAATGGTTTTTCAAGCTCATGCCCGGGTCGAGAGATATGAAGTCTCCAACAAATTCTTCAGCTGTAAGATGGAGGAAAATAGTTCTATCAGTGAGCACATACTCACTATGTCTGGGTTGCATAACCGCTTGACTCAGCTGGGAGTTAATCTCCCGGATGATGCGGTCATTGACAGAATCCTCTAGTCACTTCCACCAAGCTACAAGAGCTTTGTGATGAACTTCAATATGCAGGGGATGGAAAAGACCATTCCTGAGTTATTTTCAATGCTGAAATCAGCGGAGGTAGAAGTCAAGAAGGAACATCAAGTGTTGATGGTGAATAAAACCACTAAGTTCAAGAAGGGCAAGGGTAAAAAGAACTTCAAGAAGGACGGCAAGGGAGTTGCCGCGCCTGGCAAGCAAGCTGCCGGGAAGAAGCCAAAGAATGGACCCAAGCCCGAGACTGAGTGCTTTTATTGCAAGGGAAGCGGTCACTGGAAGCGGAACTGCCCCAAATACTTAGCAGATAAGAAGGCCGGCAAAACAAAAGGTATATGTGATATACATATAATTGATGTGTACCTTACTAGTGTCCGTAGTAGCTCCTGGGTATTTGATACCGGTGCAGTTGCTCACATTTGTAACTCAAAGCAGGGGCTGCGGAATAAGTGGAAACTGGCAAAGGACGAGGTGACGATGCGCGTCGGGAATGGTTCCAAGGTCAATGTGATCGCCGTCGGCACGCTACCTCTATATTTACCTTCGGGATTAGTTTTAAACCTTAATAATTGTTATTTAGTGCCAGCTTTGAGCATGAACATTGTATCGGGATCTCGTTTAATTCGAGATGGCTACTCATTTAAATCCGAGAATAATGGTTGTTCTATTTATATGAGAGATATGTTTTATGGTCATGCTCCTATGGTGAATGGTTTATTCTTTATGAATCTCGAATGTAATGCTACACATGTTCATAATGTGAGTACCAAAAGATGTAAAGTTGATAATGATAGTCCCACATACTTGTGGCACTGCCGCCTTGGTCACATAGGTGTCAAACGCATGAAGAAGCTCCATGCAGATGGACTTTTAGAGTCTCTTGATTATGAATCATTTGACACGTGCGAGCCATGCCTCATGGGTAAAATGACCAAGACTCCGTTCTCAGGAACAATGGAGCGAGCAACCAACTTATTGGAAATCATACATACTGATGTGTGCGGTCCAATGAGTGTTGAGGCTCGCGGCGGCTATCGTTATGTTCTCACCCTCACTGATGACTTGAGTAGATATGGGTATGTCTACTTAATGAAACACAAGTCTGAAACCTTTGAAAGGTTCAAGGAATTTCAGAGTGAGGTTGAGAATCAACATGACAGGAAAATCAAGTTTCTACGATCAGATCGTGGAGGAGAATACTTGAGTCACGAATTTGGCACACACTTAAGAAAATGTGGAATAGTTTCACAACTCACGCCGCCTGGAACACCTCAGCGTAACGGTGTGTCCGAACGTCGTAATCGCACTCTATTAGATATGGTGCGATCTATGATGTCTCTTACCGATTTACCGCTATCTTTTTGGGGCTATGCTTTAGAGACTGCCGCATTCACTTTAAATAGGGCTCAGTCGAAATCCGTTGAGACGACACCGTATGAATTATGGTTTGGGAAGAAACCTAAGCTGTCGTTTCTAAAAGTTTGGGGATGCGATGCTTATGTCAGGAAACTTCAACCTGAAAAGCTCGAACCCAAGTCGGAAAAATGCGTCTTCATAGGATACCCAAAAGAAACTATTGGGTATACCTTCTACCTCAGATCCGAAGGCAAGGTCTTTGTTGCCAAGAATGGATCCTTTCTAGAGAAGGAGTTTCTCTCGAAAGAAGTAAGTGGGAGGAAAATAGAACTTGATGAAGTATTACCTCTTGAACCGGAAAATGGCGCAACTCAAGAAAATGTTCCTGAGGTGCCAGCACCGACTAGAGAGGAAGTTAATGATAATGATCAAGATACTTCTGATCAAGCTCCTACTGAAATTCGAAGGTCCACAAGGACACGTTCCGCACCAGAATGGTACGGCAACCCTGTCTTGGAAATCATGTTGTTAGACAACGGTGAACCTTCGAACTATGAAGAAGCGATGGCGGGCCAGGATTCCGACAAATGGCTAGAAGCCATGAAATCCGAGATAGGATCCATGTATGAAAACGAAGTATGGACTTTGACTGACTTGCCCGTTGAATGGCGAGCCATAGAAAATAAATGGATCTTTAAGAAGAAGACAGACGCGGATGGTAATGTGACCATCTATAAAGCTCGGCTTGTCGCTAAGGGTAATCGACAAGTTTAAGGGGTTGACTGATGAAGCCATGTACCTACGGTAGGGACACGGACCCGTCCTAAAGAGCCCTACCATAGGACATCCCTAGAAGTAGTCACCTTACAATCAACTTGAAGATATCCCACTCGACGGGTTGAAGACACTCGACCAAGAAGCTGTCACTCGACCAAGAAGCCAACCACTCGATTGCCAGGAGACCTAAAGTCACTCCGCAGGCAAACGGTCGGCTATTAAGTAGTCTTTATGATTATTATGACACTTTATTAGGGACGCTATCAGTAACGCCCCACCTTAAATGTACCTTAAACCCTGCATTACTGAGGGCAGGAGAGGGCTGGCGAACTCTATATAAGCCATCCCCCTCCTCAGTATCAGGGGTTCGCACCCCTGTCATTTTACACACGCATAATCCAGTCGACCGCCTCCGGGCACCGAGACGTAGGGCTTTTACTTCCTCCGAGAAGGGCCTGAACTCGTAAACCTTGCGTGCTTACAACTTCCCAATAGCTAAGGTCTAGCCTCCTCATACACCCCCCCTACCTCACTGTCAGACTTAGAACCACGACAGTTGGCGCCCACCGTGGGGCATTAGTCTTAGCGCCTAATTGCAGAAGTTGCGATTTTTCCGATCCACTTGATCATGTTTTCCTGCGGAGCTTTGGCAGAGGGTCGCGAGATCCGTCTCGGCGCACTCACCTTCGTCGCCGACGACTCCGCCTGGCTCCAGGAGGAGCCGCTCGACGTTGACGCGCTCCCCATCCGCGGTGCGACGCACTTCCACGCGTGCGTCCGTGGCGTCCTCCTGCGGCAGCCGTCGACCCCATATCGGGCGACTCCCGTGTCATCTCCCCGTCCTGTCTCCCGCCAGCGCAAGCGCTCGGGTCGGTCGAGACTCCAGCGGTGGATGAAGCACGCCGCGGCCCGCCAGTCGGCGGCCCCACAAGTCGCGGCAATCGAGCCCGACGAATCCCTCTGCGGCCTGTTCGATCTGTCGACTGGCTCCGCGGAGACCGCATCCGAGTGCGATAGCAGCGACCCTTTGGTGGAGGTTCTGGCGGTCGAGGGGACACGCAGTCCTCCTGGATTCCATCGCGCTGATAGTGGTGCAGATAGAGGCGATCCATCGCATCCTCACGACGAATACCTCCCCGAACCTCTTACGTCATTACAGCGGGAGGAACTTCGTCGCCGGAACATGGACGCGCTCTACACTCCTATTGTTGGAGAGACCCCCGAGGCCCGGGCCTTGGAGGACGCGCGCTTGGCTAATCTAGCCCAGCGCACTCGACTGGAGAATCTACAGCGAGCTCTCGACGAGCGAGTGCGTCAGCGGGCTCCCGAGTCCAGTCGACGCCAGCAAGCTCCCGAATTCGGTCGACGTCAGCTCTTCCCACCACCGCAGGTATACCGAACTCCGGTTCAGAACCTGGCTGCCGCGGCCCGCATAGCAGAGTCAATCCAGCCCTCTCAGTTAGAGGCTGGCAGAGGATTGTTGCAGATCAGAGCATTGCTCCGAGCGGCGGGAAATCAGAAATCCGCAGTCTCTCAGTCGCGGGACAGGATCCATAGTCGATCCATTGCAACGGAAACCGTCCAGTCGGCTCACAGTGTCAGGACCCCGATTTTAAGCCACATCGATCTAGCCGGTAACACCTCATATCACTTTGCGGCCTCACGCACGGTATCCCACGGGTGTCGCCTTACCATGGCCCGGGACCGTTTGCGCCTTTTGGCTCGCGTATATGACAATGTCGCTAGCATCCATATGACCGAGAACCCGGGCCGACATGGCTAGTCGTGAACCCAAAGCGGCACAGACCTATGGCGACAGGCATACATGAATCACATCGAACATGTCGGTCATCAACGAGTGATTCCGGGCTGTAGCACTGGGCTAACAGAACTCCGGGGATCCCGGGCTATAGCAGGCTAGACTGGACTCCGGAGATCATCGCGTGACATTTCCCCGAAGGGACAGACATAGGGACGAAGTGAAACACATGCCGGCCAGTCAAGCGTCCTGAACAGTAGTGCTGGGCTAGCAGGACTCCGGTGAACCGGGCTGTAGCGGACTACTATGGCTCGAGGAACACTAGACTACATTTCCCCATAAGAAAGGCTGCGAAGGACAAACAACTAGATTGTTGGATCCCACTCATACCAAGCATTTCAATCATACACACAATATGCCCGATATGAGTACATACAACATGGCATCACAACAAAACTCTACAACTCAAGTACTTTATTTAAAGGCTCCAGGGAGCCATACATGACATATTCATACAGATAGGGGTCACATGACCCGACACTCAAGTCATACAGTCATACCAGCACATGCGGAAGCAACTAGTCTGAGTACAGACTCTAGAAAGAAAGAAGGCTTCTCGAAGCCTGTCTATCTACATAGGGCCCTCCATGGCCTGGATCACCACCTGGGTGGCTAGTCACTCGTCGACGTCAAGGTCTACGTAAAACCCATCGGAAGGGGCAGTGTTGTCGTCTGAAAACAATAAATAAGCAAACATGAGTACAAAGGGTACTCAGCAAGTCTTACATCAGAACCTACTATACATGCTCATTCTCAAGAAGGTGGTGGGGTTTATGCAGCAAGCCAGCTTTGACTCTTGGCTAAGCTATCCTACGGAACCTTTTAGTAAAATAGTTTTCGCACACGAGTCCACTACTCACCCACACAATACACCACCGTGGATCCTCCCTCGTATCCTGCGAGAGGGCCATCCTCGGTACTCACACTTATCTTGAGTCTTTTAGTAGTATCCATTAACTTGTCTATGAACTGTATAGGCAACCAAGTAATCCTTTACCGCGGACGCGGCTATTCGAATAGTTTTATACCCTGCAGGGGTGTACTTCGTCATACACGCTTTCACCGCTTACCGCCGTCTACACGACATGTACTCGGCAACCTTCAAGCGGAAGCCCAGCGAGGGTGTCGGCCACGGCCTACCTAAACACCTAAGCCCCTAGTCCAGGTTTATCGCCTATCCAGGTTCCATCCGCAGGGAGTCCGGCCAAGGTTTCCACATACGGCCCCGAACGATGTGAACAGGGTTCCCGAGACACCAAACGGGTGACTCGGTACACCGTGCCACGGTGTATCTACCGCAACATAGCCCATCCCTAGGGTCAGCGCTACGCACGGCCGCCAACACATATCCTACAAACACCAGAAACTATTTGCAACTCCTGGACAGAGTACTAGGGTGGCTAAGAAGCCGAGAGGGTCCATTGGTTTCGGGCCCAATGTACGGTAGTAGCTGCATCTTAAATCACACATACATATCTCAGTTCTTATGGACGGCCTCAATGAAACAACCCACCATGTACTCCTACATGGCCTCTCATCGATACCTTTACCAAAACATGTTCAACACATCCCACATATCACTGACACAAGCATTTCACTCTAGCCCATCACCCAGATGAACCAGACCTGACACAACTCTAAGCATAGCAGGCATAGCAAGGTAGGAATCACAAAACATGGCTCAATCAACTCCTACACATGCTAGTGGGTTTCATCTAGTTACTGTGGCAATGGCAGGTCATGCAGAGGATAAGGGTTCAACTACCGTAGCACACAGCAGTTTTGAATCGTGTTGTCTTAATGCAGTAAACAAGAGCAGGAGCGAGAACATGGGTTGTATCAGAATGATCAATGGTTGCTTGCCTGATGGAGTGGTAACGGAATACTGCCCTTCAGTTGGATACTCGTGAATATCCTCGGAGGCAGAACCTACCACGAAGAACACAACCGAGCACAATCAACACAAGACGATATGCAGCAATATGATGCATGCTATGACATGGCAATATGAATGTGTTTTGGCCTAATGTAAGCTAAAACAGAAAGGGGTGAACTCATTTGAATCCAAGATTCAAATATTAGCTCATTAATTATTTCATTTATAGGGCATTTTCTTATTCTGCTTAAACAGTAGGGTAAACTTGTTTTGTCATGCATGAAACCATTACACATGGATAGATTGAATTTTTCTGATAATTTTTCATATATAATTTGTCTCATTTGGAGTTACGGTTGATTTTCTATGATTTTTAGAAGTTTAGGCAATTTTCTGAAATAAATAAATCATTTCTGATTTATTTAAAATCCCAGAAAAGCTTTACTGCGTCAGCATGATGTCACTATGACGTCATCAGGTCAACGGGGTCGGTCTAGGTCAAACCTGACCAGTGGGGCCCACTGGTCAGTGACCCAGGGCTGGTTTCTGTGGCTGACGTGTGGGACCAGGTCAACGGTGACGTGGCCAGGTCAAGCTGACTTGTGGGCCCTTGTGGTTAGTTAAAACTAAACAGAAACTAATCCAGGTTAATTAGAGAGGGGGGCCCATCCGTCAGTGAGCTAGGGGTTAGTTTAGTGGGGTCATTAGTGGTTAATGACAGTGCCACGTTGGCTTCGCCGGAGTCTCGCCGGCGGTGACCTCGAACCGCGGCGGAGTTCGCTCGGAACTCGCCAGAGGCGACGGATCGACGCGCCAGGGGCACCAGAGGATAGCCCGTGCCCGTGCGCATCTAGGGAGACCAACGGGAGGTGCGGGGGTGGCCGGAGCTCGCCGGAGTGGAACCCGTGGCGGCTGCCGGAGTTCGGGCAACGACGGTTTAGGGGTTGTGGTGTGCTAGGGGAGGAGTTGGTGCGTGCGTTCGGCTCCTGGGAGCTTCCTGAGCATGGTGAGGCGCTCGAACACGTGCTTGCACGGCCGTAGCCATGACGGCGATGTGGCCGGCGGCGAGGAGCGCTCGGGCTCGAAGGGGGCGGTGGCTACGCGGCGTAATCGAGCACATGAAGTAGAGGGCTAGGTAGAGGTGCTCACGGCGGATCCAGAGAGCTGGTCGGCGACCTTGGGGAAGCGCGGACGGCGGCGAATCGAAGACGAGGTCACCGGCGGCCGAGGGTTGAAGAAGAGCTCGAAGGCGATGCTGCAGGGCTTCCGGCGGGGCGTGGTTTGGTGAGGGGGTCGAGGACGACGTCGCGGAACTCGTGGGCACAACCGAGGGGCGAGGGGGTAGCTGTGGCCGTGGTGGTTCTCGTCGGTGGCGGCGGCCGCGTTCGGTGGTGCGAGGGAGATAGACAGGGGAGGGGATGAGCACGGGGGGAGGAATGAGAGGGCCTGGGGGTGCGTGGCCGTCTCCGTGGTGCTGGAAGAGAGTCCGGGGGGGGGGGGGGGAAGCAGGAGGTGGCCAGGGGCGAGCGCGCGCGCGACAGCGTGCTGCTCCTACTGGCAGGAGGAAGACGACGGGGAGGTGGAGGTAGGCTGGGCCGGTATAGTAGCGGGCCGCGTAGGTGGGCTGGCCTCTCTGGTGGGCTTCACAGGTGAGGCCTGGTAGTCCTTCTCTCTCTCTCTTGTTTAGTTTCTGTTTTCTATTTCCTGACATTTGTTTTGATTTAATTAAAATACTAACTCATTTTATAAAATCCTGAAAATATTCATGGACACTTGCTGAATTATTTCAGTGGCCCAAAAAATAGTTCCAACATTATTTGAGCATTTGAATTATTTAATAGCATTTAAATGCCCAAATTCAAATATTTATGAATTAAATCAGTGACCTTCTGTTGACCTAGAAAAATGTGCACCTATTTTCCGAAAGGTTCTAACCCAAGGCAAAGAGGGTGAGCATTTTAGAAGGGCATTTCAGGTTCATTGAATTTATTTTTAGTAAACCCTAGTTGATTTCAGGGGGGTGCTGGGGGTTCTGCTTTCCCCATTTCAAGTTTCTGATGAAAGTAAACATGATGCACACTCTAATGCATGGTCTAGCTAGGGTGTGACAACTCACCCCCACTCAATAGAATCTCGTCCCGAGATTTAGGATCATCTGGGAAGAAGGTGGGGTACTCGAGTCGAAGACGATCCTCCCTTTCCCAAGTGGCTTCTTCCTCGGAATGGTGTGACCATTGAACCTTGAGAAACTTGATATTATGACGTCGAGTGGTACGCTCGGCTTGATCAAGGATACGAACGGGGTATTCCCGATAAGAAAGGTTATCTTGTAAATCAAGCGTTTCGTGGTCCACTCCACGGATAGGATCCGCGAAGCAACGCCTGAGTTGCGAAACATGGAAGACATCGTGAACTCTGGAAAGATGCGGAGGTAGTTCCAATTGGTAGGCAACTTCTCCTCGTTTGGCAAGAATGCGAAAGGGTCCAATGTAACGAGGAGCCAATTTGCCTTTGATACCGAAGCGATGGGTTCCCTTTAACGGGGTAACCCGAAGGTAAGCCTTCTCGTCCACTTCAAATGTCATGGGCTTATGTTTACGATCATATTGACTCTTTTGGCGAGATTGGGCTGTTTTCAATTTCTCACGAATAACGCGAACCTGCTCTTCTGCTTCCTGAATCATATCCGGGCCAAAGAGTTGTCTTTCCCCGATTTCTGACCAGTTAAGAGGCGTTCGACATTTTCGTCCATAGAGAACTTCGAAGGGAGCTTTGCCCAAACTAGCTTGATAACTATTGTTATAAGCAAACTCCGCGAATGGAAGGCATTTCTCCCAACTCATTCCGAACGAGATAACAGAAGCTCGGAGCATATCTTCCAGAATTTGATTGACTCGCTCTACTTGACCACTTGATTGAGGATGGAAGGCGGTACTAAAGGAGAGATGAGTTCCCATAGCATTTCGGAAACTTTCCCAAAATCGAGAGGTGAAGAGACTTCCACGGTCTGAGTTAATTTCCAATGGGACACCATGAAGAGACACTATTTGGGAGATGTATAAGTCAGCTAGCTGGCTAGCGGTGATACTCTCACGAATAGGTAGAAAATGGGCTACTTTGGAAAGTCGGTCGATCACAACGAAGATGGCATTATTTCCTCTCTTGGTCCTGGGAAACCCAGTGATGAAATCCATACTAATTTTGTCCCATTTCCATTCAAGAATAGCCAAAGGTTGAAGGGTGCCAGCAGGCCATTGATGCTCTGCTTTAACACGACAACAAACGTCGCAATTAGCAATGTATTGAGCGATTTCTCTCTTCATCCTAGTCCACCAAAACCTCTGGTGTAGATCTTGATACATCTTAGTACTACCGGGATGAATGGTGAGAGGGGATTCATGAGCTTCCTTAAGGATCAGTCGCCTCAGGTTTCGCGCCTTTGGAACCACTAGGCGATTCCCAAAGTATACGACACCTTGATCATCAATGGAGAAACAATTCACGACTCCATTCTTAACGTTTCTCTTGATACGGGAAATTCCCGGATCTACCTTCTGTGCCTTGATGACCTGATCCGTAAGGGTAGGTTCCGCCACCAGGGTGGATAGGAATCCTTGAGGAACAATGTGAAGATTAAGCTTGCGAAATTCCTCATGGAGAAGTGGTTGACTTTGTTGTAACATCAGGTTGTTACAGTAGGACTTACGACTTAGTGCATCAACCATGACATTGGCTTTGCCAGGGGTGTAAGTTATTCCTAAGTCGTAATCCGAGATCAACTCGATCCAACGTCTTTGCCTGAGATTCAAATCTGGTTGGGTGAAGATATATTTCAAACTTTGGTGATCGGTGAAGATCTCACAACGATTACCGAGAAGGTAATGTCGCCAGGTTTTGAGTGCATGGACTACAGCTGCAAGCTCTAGATCATGTGTGGGATAATTTTCCTCATGTGTGTGTAATTGCCGTGAAGCATAGGCAATTACCTGACGATCTTGCATGAGTATGCAACCTAGTCCTTGTCGCGAGGCATCGCAATAGATAATAAAGTCCTTGGAGAAATCTGGTGGTACCAGTACGGGAGCAGATGTCAGGCGTCTTTTCAGTTCCTGAAAACTGAACTCGCACTGTGGAGTCCACTCGAACTTTTTATCTTTCTTGAGGAGTTCAGTTAGAGGTTTAGCAACCTTGGATAAATTCTCGACGAAGCGGCGGCAATAGCTCGCTAGGCCAAGGAAACTCCGATTTTGCTTGACCGTTTTAGGTGGAGTCCAATCAAGGACGGCTTGAACTCGCTAGGGATTAACAGCAATACCCTTACCAGAGATTACATGGCCTAGGTAGGTCACTTCTGACAACCAAAATTCACACTTGGAGAATTTGGCATAAAGGCGATGCTCTCGAAGTTTCATCAATACCAGCCTTAGATGTTCGGCATGTTCCTCTTCATTCTTGGAGTAGATGAGTATGTCATCGAGGTATACTACGACGAATTTGTCCATGTACTCCATGAAAACCGAGTTCATTAACCGGGAGAAGGTGGCCGGGGCATTGGTTAAACCGAAGGACATGACGGTGTACTCGTATTGGCCATAACGAGTAACAAAGGCCGTTTTGGGAATGTCCCCATTTTTGATTTTGATTTGATGGTAGCCCAACCGCAAATCCATCTTGGAGAAGACTGAGGATCCAGCGAGCTGATCATACAGGTCGTTGATCCTGGGAAGCGGGTATTTGTTCTTGATGGTGACCAGATTGACAGGTCGGTAATCCACAACCATTCGATCCGTTCCATCCTTCTTCTTGACGAAGAGGACGGGGCAAGCCCAAGGAGAGGAGCTAGGACGGATGAACCCCTTGTTCAAGGACTCATCGAGTTGGTTCTTAAGCTCGGCTAGTTCTAAGGGTGCCATCTTGTAGGGTCTTCTAGCAATTGGAACGGTTCCTGGAACAAGGTCTATCACAAACTCGACATCCCTGTCAGGTGGAACACCTGGCAGTTCTTCTGGAAACACATCCGGAAAGTCTCGGACTACCGGAATGTCCTCAAGGTCTGGAAGAGGGTTGGCATTGAGGGAGTAAAGTTGGCGCTTGGCCACTCGAGTTAAGACATTAACTGTCTTGCCCGAGGGGTGAGTAAGTTGAATGGTTCTAGTGGCACAATCGATCTTGGCATAATGAGCCGACATCCAGTCCATACCCAAGATGATGTTTATGTCAGAGGACTTGAGAGCTATTAAAGATGCAAGGAAGACAAGCCTATCGACAAGAATTTCGTTCCCATGGCTTACCCTAGAAGTTTGCCATTTGGAACCCGGAGTTTGAATTACCATGGAAGTGGGCATGTCACAGAATGTCGTGTTATGCAACCGAGCATAATTCTCGGATATGAATGAATGAGATGCTCCAGTATCGAAAAGAACAGATGCCGGATGGCAGTTAACAAGGAGCGTACCAAGGACGACGTTGGGATCCTCATGAGCCTCTTCGGCTGGAACATAATTGACATGGCCACGTGCAGTGGTGGCCGGCTTGGCGTAGAAAGTCTTTCCCGTGGGCTTACCACGGCCAACAGACTTTCCAGCTTGATTGGGGTTGTTCTGGGGACACTCTCGACTATAGTGACCCGGTTCTCCACACTTGAAGCATGTTACCACAGTGGGGCGTGGAGCAGCATTAGCAGCGGGGCCACCATAGGGCTTGGGCGGTGCGAATTGCTGGTTGGGACGAGGCGCCTCAAAGGATGGCCTCAGGGTGAATCTGGGTGGCAGTGCTGTGCTTGGAATCCACACCCGGCGCTTCTGAGCTCCAGAGCCGGATGAAGACCCAAAATCACGGGAGTGCTTGCGTGAAGCGTCATAATCAGTCTGGCCTGTCTCAGCACTGATAGCTTTATTGACCAACTTTTGAAAAGATGTGCACTCGTGCAGACGGAGATCGCGGCGAAGCTCAGGGCTAAGT
Source organism: Triticum monococcum (assembly GCA_034509565.1). Classification (NCBI taxonomy): domain Eukaryota; kingdom Viridiplantae; phylum Streptophyta; class Magnoliopsida; order Poales; family Poaceae; genus Triticum; species Triticum monococcum. Next base: position 768,453,089 of record CM067847.1, read on the forward strand.
CCCTTGCGGAACCTTGCCTGCTTCTTGGCGTCCGTAGAAACTTCTTCAGGAGCATAGCGTGCCAGGTTCCCAAATTCTCGGCTATATGCATCCACAGTCAGCCTTCCTTGGGTGAAGTTGCAGAACTCCTCCCTCTTGCGATCCATGAGACCTTCCGGAATGTGATGCTCACGGAAAGCCTCGCTGAACTCAGCCCAGGTAGTGATTTGACCGACCGGGCGATAGCTTCGTAGTTTTCCCACCAATGACTAGCGGGGCCCTCGAGATGATAGGCAGCATAGGTAACCTTGTCGGTTTCGGCTACGTTGGCAGAACGTAGCTTGTGGGTGATGCTGCGAAGCCAATCATCCGCGTCGAGGGGCTCGACGGAATGGTTAAACTTCGGTGGGTACAGCTTGATAAAGTTGTTGATTGACACCAGGTCATTTCGTGGGTGGCGTGCAGTGTTCTGCTCAATCCGCTCCAGCAGGTTGTTGGTCTCACGCTTGTTTATTTCCGCCTCCAGCATCACTTCGGCCAGAGAAGGCGGGTGAGGCAGATTTTCACCTCTAGCTGCACTGGCTTCCCCCCGCTCCGGAACAGCAGGGTTGCCACGGGTGTTGACCATGCTAGGAGGAAACAAGACAATGGTTTAGACAAGGATGGCTCAAACTTAACAAGGAAGTGCAGAATGTAAAGGATAACACGGAATGCAGGGATGCTCATTCGTATGCCATGGTAATATAAAACTGCCATATATACACCAACGGTCATACATGTCATACATAGTTTAGTACAAGCCCATGCTACAGTACAACTATGAAGGTAGACGTTACATCTCATCGGAGGCATTCCGAGTTCCTATACATTATTTGTCTACACCCCCGGAATCGATTACACGCCAAGTCATATTCCACACGTCACGCAGGACAGTGGGGATACAACTACTACAATACTAGTGGTACTACTACTAACTCAGACAGCTCCGTAGTAGTCCTCATAGAAGTCACCTCCATAGCCTGGAAGTTGAACATGATCATCCGGAAACAGACGGTCCTGAGGAGCCTGTGGACCATAGGGGCTAGGATGAGGTCTTGGACCAACAAACGGTGGCCTGCGGGGACCACGGGGTGGGGTCATGCCTCCCACATCACGCCAATCCACCATGTCTGGCAGAGCTGATCTCACAGGATACAGATCCCTGGTATCCATACATCCAGCTTGCACCGCAGGTGCAAACCGAGTCAAAGTGGCCCAATGATCAGCACGGGTATTAAAAAGCTCCAGCCTCAAGGCCCGATTCTCTCGGTCCTTATCTTCGAGCATCTCCGCGGTGGTACGAGTTAATGAGTCCTCCTGAGTGGAGTCAGCATAGATAGCCTGAAGATACCCTTGCGCTCCTGGAAGTGAAGCTAGCATGTAACGGAAGTCAGTGTTCCGAAGCAGGCCAGTCCGGACTCACAAGATGGTCATCATGGAGTAGGCAGCATCCTGCACAGCCATCTCAACGGTAACCCCGAGTCCATAGGAACAGTGGAGGGGCTCGGTAGATCCAGGATAGGAAGGAAATATCCTGACGGTGCAGAAATACTGACTTTGATTAAAGTCGCGGAACTGCTCTTCAACAGTATATTCGGGATACCAACGATATCCTGTCTCGATCATGACACGGACTAACATAGTAGTATGACCGGGCACGTCGAGGCACCTGGTCAGGCGAACCACTTGGTTTTGAGAACGGTTGGCCATCTGAAAGCACAACCACAAGACAAAGACATCAGAATTCCTAGGGAAAATTGGACAGCATAACGGCTGTAAATGCTCAGAAAAAGATTTGAGACATCCACAACAGTTCACAATACCGCTCAACAACATCATATCAAGGTTCTGGTTCAAATAGCAACATACTAAAATAGTAGAAACTGGACTGGAACTCGTAGCAATAATCCTATAAACTACTACGGATTAGTAACACGTGAACCTGATAGAAGAAGAGAGCCTAGTCCTTAACCCACGTTGAATGAGAAGAGAATGACTCAGATCAGAGGCATAGGGTAAAGGAGTAAAAGAACCTTACGTCCCCTCCCACAATCAATTCCCTTACATATAACTAAAGCATTTCTAGACTCGACATCGACCAGTTTGGCTCAACGAACCTACAGGCAGTCCAGCTCTGATGCCAACGCTGTCAGGACCCCGATTCTAAGCCACATTGATCTAGCCGGTAACACCTCATATCACTTTGCGGCCTCACGCACGGTATCCCACGGGTGTCGCCTTACCATGGCCCGGGACCGTTTGCGCCTTTTGGCTCGCGTATATGACAATGTCGCTAGCATCCATATGACCGAGAACCCGGGCCGACATGGCTAGTCGTGAACCCAAAGCGGCACAGACCTATGGCGACAGGCATACATGAATCACATCGAACATGTCGGTCATCAACGAGTGATTCCGGGCTGTAGCACTGGGCTAACAGGACTCCGGGGATCCCGGGCTGTAGCAGGCTAGACAGGACTCCGGAGATCATCGCGTGACATTTCCCCGAAGGGACAGACATAGGGACGAAGTGAAACACATGCCGGCCAGTCAAGCGTCCTGAACAGTAGTGCTGGGCTAGCAGGACTCCGGTGAACCGGGCTGTAGCGGACTACTATGGCTCGAGGAACACTAGACTACATTTCCCCATAAGAAAGGCTGCGAAGGACAAACAACTAGATTGTTGGATCCCACTCATACCAAGCATTTCAATCATACACACAATATGCCCGGTATGAGTACATACAACATGGCATCACAACAAAACTCTACAACTCAAGTACTTTATTTAAAGGCTCCAGGGAGCCATACATGACATATTCATACAGATAGGGGTCACATGACCCGACACTCAAGTCATACAGTCATACCAGCACATGCGGAAGCAACTAGTCTGAGTACAGACTCTAGAAAGAAAGAAGGCTTCTCGAAGCCTGTCTATCTACATAGGGCCCTCCATGGCCTGGATCACCACCTGGGTGGCTAGTCACTCGTCGACGTCAAGGTCTACGTAAAACCCATCGGAAGGGGCAGTGTTGTCGTCTGAAAACAATAAATAAGCAAACATGAGTACAAAGGGTACTCAGCAAGTCTTACATCAGAACCTACTATACATGCTCATTCTCAAGAAGGTGGTGGGGTTTATGCAGCAAGCCAGCTTTGACTCTTGGCTAAGCTATCCTACGGAACCTTTTAGTAAAATAGTTTTCGCACACGAGTCCACTACTCACCCACACAATACACCACCGTGGATCCTCCCTCGTATCCTGCGAGAGGGCCATCCTCGGTACTCACACTTATCTTGAGTCTTTTAGTAGTATCCATTAACTTGTCTATGAACTGTATAGGCAACCAAGTAATCCTTTACCGCGGACGCGGCTATTCGAATAGTTTTATACCCTGCAGGGGTGTACTTCGTCATACACGCTTTCACCGCTTACCGCCGTCTACACGACATGTACTCGGCAACCTTCAAGCGGAAGCCCAGCGAGGGTGTCGGCCACGGCCTACCTAAACACCTAAGCCCCTAGTCCAGGTTTATTGCCTATCCAGGTTCCATCCGCAGGGAGTCCGGCCGAGGTTTCCACATACGGCCCCGAACGATGTGAACAGGGTTCCCGAGACACCAAACGGGTGACTCGGTACACCGTGCCACGGTGTATCTACCGCAACATAGCCCACCCCTAGGGTCAGCGCTACGCACGGCCGCCAACACATATCCTACAAACACCAGAAACTATTTGCAACTCCTGGACAGAGTACTAGGGTGGCTAAGAAGCCGAGAGGGTCCATTGGTTTCGGGCCCAATGTACGGTAGTAGCTGCATCTTAAATCACACATACAGATCTCAGTTCTTATGGACGGCCTCAATGAAACAACCCACCATGTACTCCTACATGGCCTCTCATCGATACCTTTACCAAAACATGTTCAACACATCCCACATATCACTGACACAAGCATTTCACTCTAGCCCATCACCCAGATGAACCAGACCTGACACAACTCTAAGCATAGCAGGCATAGCAAGGTAGGAATCACAAAACATGGCTCAATCAACTCCTACACATGCTAGTGGGTTTCATCTAGTTACTGTGGCAATGGCAGGTCATGCAGAGGATAAGGGTTCAACTACCGTAGCACACAGCAGTTTTGAATCGTGTTGTCTTAATGCAGTAAACAAGAGCAGGAGCGAGAACATGGGTTGTATCGGAATGATCAATGGTTGCTTGCCTGATGGAGTGGTAACGGAATACTGCCCTTCAGTTGGATACTCGTGAATATCCTCGGAGGCAGAACCTACCACGAAGAACACAACCGAGCACAATCAACACAAGACGATATGCAGCAATATGATGCATGCTATGACATGGCAATATGAATGTGTTTTGGCCTAATGTAAGCTAAAACAGAAAGGGGTGAACTCATTTGAATCCAAGATTCAAATATTAGCTCATTAATTATTTCATTTATAGGGAATTTTCTTATTCTGCTTAAACAGTAGGGTAAACTTGTTTTGTCATGCATGAAACCATTACACATGGATAGATTGAATTTTTCTGATAATTTTTCATATATAATTTGTCTCATTTGGAGTTACGGTTGATTTTCTATGATTTTTAGAAGTTTAGGCAATTTTCTGAAATAAATAAATCATTTCTGATTTATTTAAAATCCCAGAAAAGCTTTACTGCGTCAGCATGATGTCACTATGACGTCATCAGGTCAACGGGGTCGGTCTAGGTCAAACCTGACCAGTGGGGCCCACTGGTCAGTGACCCAGGGCTGGTTTCTGTGGCTGACGTGTGGGACCAGGTCAACGGTGACGTGGCCAGGTCAAACTGACTTGTGGGCCCTTGTGGTTAGTTAAAACTAAACAGAAACTAATCCAGGTTAATTAGAGAGGGGGGCCCATCCGTCAGTGAGCTAGGGGTTAGTTTAGTGGGGTCATTAGTGGTTAATGACAGTGCCACGTTGGCTTCGCCGGAGTCTCGCCTGCGGTGACCTCGAACCGCGGCGGAGTTCGCTCGGAACTCGCCAGAGGCGACGGATCGACGCGCCAGGGGCACCAGAGGATAGCCCGTCCCCGTGCGCATCTAGGGAGACCAACGGGAGGTGCGGGGGTGGCCGGAGCTCGCCGGAGTGGAACCCGTGGCGGCTGCCGGAGTTCGGGCAACGACGGTTTAGGGGTTGTGGTGTGCTAGGGGAGGAGTTGGTGCGTGCGTTTGGCTCCTGGGAGCTTCCTGAGCACGGTGAGGCGCTCGAACACGTGCTTGCACGGCCGTAGCCACGACGGCGACGTGGCCGGCGGCGAGGAGCGCTCGGGCTCGAAGGGGGCGGTGGCTACACGGCGTAATCGAGCACAAGAAGTAGAGGGCTAGGTAGAGGAGCTCACGGCGGATCCAGAGAGCTGGTCGGCGACCTTGGGGAAGCGCGGACGGCGGCGAATCGAAGACGAGGTCACCGGCGGCCGAGGGTTGAAGAAGAGCTCGAAGGCGACGCTGCAGGGCTTCCGGCGGGGCGTGGTTCGGTGAGGGGGTCGAGGACGACGTCGCGGAACTTGTGGGCACAACCGAGGGGCCAGGGGGTAGCTGTGGCCGTGGTGGTTCTCGTCGGCGGCGGCGCCGCGTTCGGTGGTGCGAGGGAGATAGACAGGGGAGGGGATGACCACGGGGGGAGGAATGAGAGGGCCTGGGGGTGCGTGACCGTCTCCGTGGCGCTGGAAGAGAGTCTGGGGGGGAAGGAGGAGGTGGCCAGGGGCGAGCGCGCGCGCGACAGCGAGCTACTCCTACTGGCAGGAGGAAGACGACGGGGAGGTGGAGGTAGGCTGGGCCGGTATAGTAGCGGGCCGCGTAGGTGGGCTGGCCTCTCTGGTGGGCTTCACAGGTGAGGCCAGGTAGTTCTTCTCTCTCTCTCTCTCTTTTGTTTAGTTTCTGTTTTCTATTTCCTGACATTTGTTTTGATTTAATTAAAATACTAAATCATTTTATAAAATCCTGAAAATATTCATGGACACTTGCTGAATTATTTCAGTGGCCCAAAAATAGTTCCAACATTATTTGAGCATTTGAATTATTTAATAGCATTCAAATGCCCAAATTCAAATATTTATGAATTAAATCAGTGACCTTCTGTTGACCTAGAAAAATGTGCACCTATTTTCCCAAAGGTTCTAACCCAAGGCAAAGAGGGTGAGCATTTTAGAAGGGCATTTCAGGTTCATTGAATTTATTTTTAGTAAACCCTAGTTGATTTCAGAGGGGGGTGCTGGGGTTTCTGCTTTCCCCATTTCAAGTTTCTGATGAAAGTAAACATGATGCACACTCTAATGCATGGTCTAACTAGGGTGTGACACACAGCCCGAGATCGTCCCCGAGGCGTGAGGGACGTGGAGACCGGCATGATCAGTATAGGAGGAATGAACAATATGATCACCGACCCGATCGTGATGATAGACGTCGAGTGCCGTCCCCTCCCCCGAGGAGTGGATCGTATGCACCTCGACATCGAGATGACAGGCGCCCCCATAACGTTGGGCAGAGGATCCCGGTCGACCCCAGAGACCCAGGCTTTGACGCGAGATCCATCCTCGTTCAAGGTCTGGTGGACAGGAACAGGGCTCGAGAGGGCCACAACAGAGATACGCCCACCGGCGGCAGAGCACACGCCTCGGGGCCTAAATGTTTCAGTCGAGCCATCAGAGCCGCGGTGATCCCTCCCAATTTCAGGCTGGCGACTGGAGTCAGCAAGTTCACCGGTGAATCCAAGCCCGACACGTGGCTTGAAGATTACCGAGTGGTTGTGCAGATTGGTGGCGGCAACGATGAGGTGGCCATGAAGCATTTACCTCTCATGTTGGAAGGCTCAGCTAGGGCGTGGCTGAATCAGTTGGCGCCCAGCAGCATTTACACTTGGGAGGATCTCTCCCGAGTGTTTATCACAACCTTTGAAGGGACGTGCAAGCGCCCTGCAGGCCTTACGGAGCTGCGGTCTTGCGTGCAGAAACCAAATGAAACTCTGAGAGAATACATCCAGAGGTGGATCACACTGCACCACTCGGTCGAGAACGTGCCAGACCATCAAGCAGTTTGCGCTTTCAAGGAAGGCGTCAAATACAGGGAGTTGAATATGAAGTTTGGCCGAACTAGAGAGATGTCCCTGAATTGTATGATGGAGATTGCCACCAAGTACGCTAATGGGGAAGACGAGGACCGACTCCGAAGTGGCAAACTCAAATCAGTCGCCCAAGAAACCGGAGGAAACTCCAGTCGGAAGCAGAAGCGGAAGGCCGAGCCAGCCGCCCCTGGGGAGGCCCTGGCTGTGGCCCAGGGAAACTTCAAGGGAAAACCCAAGGGCACGTGGAAGCCCAAGATGGTTAAGGATCAGGCTGGGAATGATGTTTTGGACCTACCATGTCACATCCACACCAAGAAAGATGAAGAGGGAAATTTTATTTTCCCGAAGCATACCACTCGACAGTGTCGGCTTCTAATTCAGCAGTTCCAGGGCAAGCAGCCCAATGATAAGGAAAAAGAACCAGACAGAGTTGAGGACAAGGAGGATAGTGATGATGGGTACCCCCAAGTCAATTCCACCTTGATGATTTTTGCTGATGTCGAAAGCAAAAGTCGACTGAAAGTCATTAACCGTGAGGTGAACATGGTTGCTCCGGCGACACCTAGTTACCTCAAATGGTCTCAGACCGCCATCACATTCGACCAATCTGATCACCCAACTCACATTGCCACCCCAGGGAGGCAAGCTTTGGTGGTCGACCCGGTCGTCGAAGGTACTCGACTGACCAAAGTCCTGATGGATGGCGGCAGTGGCCTGAACATACTGTATGCTGAAACTTTGAAAGGAATGGGCATTCCGATGTCCAGACTCAGCACCAGCAACATGAGCTTCCACGGAGTCATTCCTGGAAAGAAAGCCGAATCACTCGGCCAGATTGCCCTTGATGTGGTTTTTGGTGATTCAAAGAATTACCGCAAGGAAAAGTTGACATTCGAAGTAGTGGATTTCCAGAGTGCTCATCACGCCATTTTGGGCAGGCCAGCTTACGCACGCTTCATGGCTCGACCATGTTACGTGTATCTTAAATTAAAGATGCCTGGCCCCAAAGGTGTGATCACTGTTACGGGCAACCGGAAGAAAGCAGAAGAATGTTTTCAGAAGGGATCAAAGATCGCCGACGCTCAGATGGCAGTGGTCGAGCTGAAAGAGTACCAAAAGGCTGCCAACCCGGGTGAATTGCTGCGAGCTAAGAAGCCTGCCTCCGAGTCAGCTTTTCAGTCGGCTGGCGAAACAAAGACAGTCCACATTCACCCGACCGATCCCGACGCTGCTCCGACTCACATCTCGACGACGCTCGACTCCAAATAGGAAGAAGCGCTCATCCAGCTCCTCCGTGAGAACTGGGACATCTTCGCATGGAAACCCTCTGACATGCCTGGAGTTCCCAGGGGGCTGGCTGAGCACCGTCTGCGAGTCGACCCAAAGTTCAAACCCGTGAAGGAACATCTTCGACGGTCCGCCGTCCAGAAAAAACAAGCCATTGGCGAGGAAGTGGCTTGGCTCTTAGCAGCTGAGTTCATCCGAGAGATTTACCACTCCGAGTGGCTCGCCAATGTCGTCATGGTTCCCAAGAAGGACAAGTCACTCCGTATGTGCATTGATTTCAAACATATCAATCGGGCCTGCCCGAAACACCATTTTCCTCTCCCTCGCATCGACCAAATTGTCGAAACAACTGCGGGATGCGAGAGATTGTCTTTTCTAGATGCCTACTCCGGGTACCATCAGATCCGTTTGTATGGGCCCGACGAAATCAAAACAACTTTCATCACTCCATTCGGATGCTTCTGTTACGTCACCATGCCATTCGGCCTCAAGAACGCCGGAGCCACATTCATGAGAATGATCCAGAAGTGTTTACTCACTCAAATCAGTCGAAATGTGGAGGCGTACAAGGATGATATCGTGGTCAAGTCCCGGAAAGGTTCCGACCTGCGGGCTGACCTTGCTGAAACCTTTGCCAACCTCAGGAGGTACGATATCAAGCTCAATCCGTCAAAGTGCACTTTCGGAGTTCCAGGTGGAAAGCTACTCGGTTTTCTCGTTTCCGAACGGGGAATCGACGCCAATCCTGAAAAAATGGCACCATACTCCGGATGAAGCGTCCTGTACGTGTGCATGATGTCCAAAAGCTTACAGGCTGCTTGGCCACCTTAAGTCGATTCATTTCTCGACTCGGTGAAAAAGCGTTGCCTCTTTACCGACTGATGAAGAAGTCTGACAAGTTCGAGTGGACTCCAGAAGCTGATGCAGCGTTTGCAGAGCTCAAAGCTCTGCTCTCCACCCAGCCGGTGCTAGCTGCCCCAATCAGCAAAGAGCCTCTGTTGCTTTACATTGCAGCCACGGGACAAGTTGTCAGTACAGTACTTACGGTCAAGCGGGAAGAGGAAGGGAAGGCCTTCAAAGTTCAACGCCCTGTATATTATGTGTCTGAAGTTTTGACCCCTTCAAAACAAAGATACCCCCACTACCAGAAGCTTGTATATGGGATTTATATGACCACGAAGAAAGTTGCACATTATTTCTCTGACCACTCCATTACAGTCATCAGCGACGCCCCATTATCAGAGATCCTGCATAACAGAGACGCAACTGGTCAAGTGGCCAAGTGGGCGATTGAGCTCCTTCCTTTAGATATCAAGTTTGAAGCAAAGAAGGCCATCAAGTCCCAAGCAATCGCGGATTTCATCGCCGAGTGGATTGAACATTAACTTCCGACTCAAGTTCACTCGGAACACTGGACTATGTTCTTCGATGGATCCAAGATGCTGAATGGTTCGGGCACGAGAGTAGTTTTGGTCTCCCCCCGAGGAGATAAGCTCAGATATGTTCTCCAGATTCACTTCGATTCCTCCATTAACGAAGCAGAGTATGAGGCACTTTTATATGGGTTGCGCATGGCCATTTCACTCGGCGTCCGTCGCCTCATGGTCTATGGCGACTCAGATCTGGTGGTTAATCAAGTGATGAAGGAGTGGGACGTCAGGAGTCCGGCAATGACTGGGTATTGCAATGCAGTGCGAAAGCTAGAGAAGAAGTTCGAGGGGTTAGAGCTCCACCACATCCCTCGACTGAAAAATCAGGTAGCTGACGACTTGGCAAAGATAGGCTCCAAGAGAGAAGCCATTCCAAGCAACGTGTTCTTGGAACACATTCACTCACCGTCAGTCCAAGAGGATCCTTTCACAGAAGAAGCCCCGCAGCCGAACAGTGCCACAGATCCGACTGAAGTTGAAGTGCCTGCAGTGGTCGACCTAATCATGGAAGTCTTGGCAATCACCCCTGACTGGAAAATACCGTACATCGCATATATCCTAAGGAAAGAACTTCCGGAGGACGAGGAGGAGGCTCGACAGATCGTCCGCCGATCTAAGGCCTTCACAGTCATAAGGGGACAGCTGTACAGAGAGAGTGCGACCGGGGTCGGCCAGAAATGCATAACGCCAGAAGAAGGTCAGATAATCCTTAATGATATCCACTCGGGGACCTGCGGTCACCATGCGTCCTCTCGGACTATTGTGGCTAAAGCATACCGAGCTGGATTTTACTGGCCAAGAGCAAATGAGATGGCAAAAGAGATAGTCGACAAGTGTGAAGGCTGCCAGTTCTACTCTAACATGTCGCACAAGCCCGCATCAGCCCTGAAGACCATTCCGCTCGTCTGGCCCTTTGACGTCTGGGGATTGGACATGGTTGGTCCCCTAAGAACGGGTAGGAGTGGATTCACTCATGTACTTGTGGCAGTCGACAAATTTACCAAATGGATCGAAGCTAAGCCCATCAAGAACCTCGATGCTGGCACCGCTATCAGTTTCATCAGAGGGTTAACATTCAGATATGGAGTCCCGCATAGCATCATCACTGATAACGGGTCAAACTTTGATTCAGACGAGTTCAGAGCATTTTGCGCTTCTCAAGGCACACGAGTCGACTACGCTTCAGTCGCTCATCCCCAGTCGAATGGACAGGCTGAGAGAGCAAATGGTCTGATTCTCAAAGGACTAAAACCTCGGCTGATGCGCGATCTCAAGCACGCGGCAGGCGTTTGGGTCGACGAGCTTCCGTCAGTTCTGTGGGGATTAAGGACCACCCCTAACCGGTCGACTGGAAGGACTCCATTCTATCTGGTTTACGGAGCCGAAGCTGTCCTGCCGAGTGATCTTCTTCATAATGCACCCCGAGTTGAACTTTACACCGAAGATGAAGCAGAGCAGGCCCGGCAAGACGCAGTCGACCTCTTGGAAGAAGAAAGGGAGATGGCCATGATCAGATCGACCATTTATCAGCAAGACTTGCGCTGTTTTCACGCCCGAAATGTGAAAAGTCGAGCCTTCCAAGAAGGGGATCTGGTCCTCCGAGTGGATCAACAGAAGCCACACAAACTTGCTCCTACTTGGGAAGGCCCCTTCATAGTCACCAGAGTCCTCCATAATGGAGCATACCACCTCTACAACGTCGATCGCCAGATCGACGAGCCACGAGCTTGGAATGCGGAACTGCTCCGCCCCTTTTACACCTGAGTTCCCCTTGTAATAAGAAGAATAATTTCTACAATTCATTTTTATCAAAGACAAGAGTGTTCCAATAATAGGTGCCACCTTGTTTGCATACAAAACCCCCAGCGGGTGACTTGGCTGCGAATCCGTTTCGCCTAAGTTTTAAAAATCCTACCGAGTGGAGAGGAATCCTCCCACTCGGGGGCTTAGCTGCAGTTCAGTACTCGCCTAAGTTCTCCCACTCGGAAACTTAGCTGCAGTCAAGCACTCGCCTAAGTTTGAAAAAACCCTACCGAGTGGAGAGCAATCCTCCCACTCGGGGGCTTAGCTGCAGTCCAGTACTCGCCTAAGTTCTCCCACTCGGAAACTTAGCTGCAGTCAAGCGCTCGCCTAAGTTTTAAAAATCCTACCGAGTGGAGAGCAATCCTCCCACTCGGGGGCTTAGCTGCAGTCCAGTACTCGCCTAAGTTCTCCCACTCGGAAACTTAGCTGTAGTCAAGCGCTCGCCTAAGTTTTAAAAATCCTACCGAGTGGAGAGCAATCCTCCCACTCGGGGGCTTAGCTGCAGTCCAGTACTCGCCTAAGTTCTCCCACTCGGAAACTTAGCTGCAGTCAAGCACTCGCCTAAGTTTGAAAAAACCCTACCGAGTGGAGAGCAATCCTCCCACTCAGGGGCTTAGCTGCAGTCCAGTACTCGCTTAAGTTCTCCCACTCGGAAACTTAACTGCAGTCAAGCGCTCGCCTAAGTTTTAAAAAATCCTACCGAGTGGAGAGCAATCCTCCCACTCGGGGGCTTAGCTGCAGTCCAGTACTCGCCTAAGTTCTCCCACTCGGAAACTTAGCTGCAGTCAAGCACTCGCCTAAGTTTGAAGAAAAACCCTACCGAGTGGAGAGCCAACCTCACACTCGAGAACTTAGCTGCAGTCCAGCACTTGTCTGAATACAAGACCAAAGTCCCACACGACAGTTCAAAACCACGATGACATTTAGCAAGAAATCAAGTTCGGATAAAGCTTAAAAGGCCCCAGGCCCCGAATCAAAGTACTCGAGCCCACAGCTCGGCATAGTTTAAACGATTACAAATCCACTCGGCATTCCGAGGCAAACTTAAGGAAAGGCATAAAAGTTTGTTCATTCCTCAGGAGGAGGACTGGCAGGGGCGACGAACTCATCCAGGTCGATTCCGTCCGCAATACGAGTGGCAGCAGCAATGAAGGTCTCCATGAAGTCTTGAAAGCTGTGCCTCTTGGTATTGGTGACTTGGATGGCGGCCAACTTTTCTTCTCGCGCCTCCTTGCAATGGACGCGGACTAAAGATAGAGCCACATCGGCGCCGCACCGGGCAGAAGACTTCTTCCACTCCTGCACTCGATCGGGGATTTTGTCAAGTCGAGCCATAAGAGACTCGAGATCGTTCTGGAGACTCTGGCCAAAGTGTCGAGTCGATCCGCGACATGGCAACCTTCAGCCGAGCCAAGTAATCCACGACGCCGTCGATTCGAGATTCCAGTCAGAGCAGGTTCATGGCAGTATCATCTTTCACTGGAGAATTGATTGGGTCCAAACCCGTTTCAATCCGCCCGGTCTCCTCTTCGAAGTTCTGACAAAATTCTGCATACAAGACCCAAAGATAAGCCAATGATCGCAAACTGAGTCGACACAAAAGAAAACCAGTCGGAATTGAACGCGCACCTTCGAGCTTGATGTACAGCGTCTTGGCGAGACTCCTCAGGTAGCTCTCCAGGTCGTCCCTCCTGCGAGCGATGCCTTCCATCTGCTCGCCCAGGGTGAGGTGCTTATTCTTCCAATGCGAGCACTCCCTGTTGGCTTCATTCAGAGCGGCCTTCAGCTTGGTGTTCTCATCTTCTATCTGGCTGACCGAAGCCAGCTTCTGTTCAGCCAGTGCGATCTTGTCATCAGCCTCCTTGTGGGCAGCAGCCAAGTCCCGATCCTTCTTCGCCAGGGCCTCGCTCAGTTCTCCTGCAAAAGAAATGATGATTGGTTCAGAAACAGCAAAAAGATACCCAAGCCTAAAACAAAACCAGTCGACAAGGTCATCTTACGCCATCTCTGACCTTCTGCAGCTCCGTTCTGGCCAGTTCCAGATCGAGAGACAGTTGAATCCGCTGCTTCTCCAACTCAGCATAGCGAGACGCAAGTTCACAAGATTTCTGCAAAAGGGAAATTCAGTCGACAGACATACAAGATAAGTTGCTTCTGAGTAACTAAGGGAAAAAGGTGACGTTTCTAAGACTACAGCCGAATCAAAAACATTCGACAGTAGTCTCGGGGACTACACCCAGTGGGTGCACTCAGCGTGCCCCCACTGGTCCTAAAAAAAGTCGAGTGTCCGCAGTCGACCAGACACAGATCCATTAGACATGACTCGACCAGATCAAGAAAGGAATACAGATTCAAGAACGCAATATAAAGACTACAGTCGACTGCCAGCAATCCACCGTAGTCTCGGGGACTACACCCAGTGGGTGCACTTAGCGTGCCCCCACTAGTCCAAGAAAGAGAAAACACACCCAGTGGGTGTACAGATACAAAGATCTTCAAAAAAAAGAGAGAGGGAGAAAGACTCTTCAAATAATCAAGTATCAAGTCGACTGACCTGGACATTGCTCTGAAGCGCCGAACTTGCGTCGTAAGCTGCCTGGCTGGCCTCCCGAGCCTTCTTCACCTGTTCCATCATGACCCCCGCCTGGCGTATAGCCTCCTTCGCAGCGGCCACTTCGTCTTCAGGGACAGGGTACGCGACAAAAAGCGAAGTTGGATTGGCAGTCGACGCCGAGGGCTGCACACTCGACAAGGGATTGGCAAAGGTCACAGAAGCCCGAGGGGCATCGCCAGCATCCCGAGCCACGGTCTCAGGCGCCGGAGCAGGCTGGGGAGTCCTGTCAGCCGACGGCCTCTTAGTCCTCCCTATCCTCAGCGGTTCGTTGTCGTCGTCATCCGGGAGGTCGATAACATGAGGAGGGGCTGCAGGAAGAGCTTTCAATCGACCAGAATTGCAAGAAACGACCAAGTCAACTCAAAAAACAGAACGTCAATAATCGTACCAGGGTTGGAGGTAGCAGCGTCCCCCATCTCTTGGTCGTCGTCTTTGGCAGAGATCTCGGAGGTAGCAGCGCTGCAAATTTTGAAGAATCAGCCAGTTAAGCGTAACGAGTCGACCGAGGATCCGTCCTCCATCGACGAAGGAAGACAAGCTTTGTTACCCGGAAATAACAGGGACAGTTATCTTCATCTTGGGCAGAGTCTTGGGCGGCTTGGATAGCGTCGTGCGTGGTTGCTTGGGGACCTTCCCAGTCGGTGTTGGAGAAGAAGTCCGAGGGCGTTTCGACGATGGCCCGACGGAGGCAGTCGCCTGGACACGTCCCTGCGCTAGGTCGTGTGCGAGCTTGGATCGCCTTTCCGGGCGGGGGGGGGGGGGGGTTCAGTCTCCTCCTCCTCCTCTTCGCTGGAGAAGATGTCATAGCCTCCCTCTCCTTCACCATCTGACTCCCACTCGCCCTGGTCATCCCCGCTCTCGCCTCCGCTCCCTTCTCCTTCCTCAGTCGACCCCTGTGCCCCATTGGGCGTCGAATACATCTCAGTGGTCGCCTGAAAGATAGCAGACAAAACAAAAAGTCAGTCGACCTGCTCGAAAAAAGACCAATGCAGAAAACGAAGATTTCAGTCGGAAACATAAAAACGCACCTGGTCGACCTCATACGAGCTGTCGAGTGGAATGACCCTCCTAGCTCCTCGGGGGTTGTCCTTGTTCCCCGTGATGCTTGACAGCCACCCCTCCAACATCTCGTCGGTGACCTCCTCCGGGTGGATCCGAGTGGTGTCCTCGAGGCCAGAGTACAGCCACACCGGGTGGCCCCGAGCCTGGAGCGGTTGGATTCGCCTCTTGAGGAAGACTTCCAGCAGATCCATCCCCGTCACGCCCTCACGGACAAGTTCAACCACTCGACCCGCCAGTATCTTGACCTGGGCCTTTTCTTCGGGCGTCACCTTCAGAGAAGCAGGCTTTTCGGCTCGGTCGAGGGTGAAAGGTGGGAGCCCAGTCGACTGCCCTGGAGTCACCTGATCCTGGCAGTAGAACCAAGTCGCCCGCCAGCCTCGAACTGACTCCGGGAAGGTAATGGAGGGGAAACAACTTTTCCCCCTTGTTTGGATCGCCAAGCCCCCACACAGCTGGATCACTTGTGTCCTCTCGTCACTCGACTTGGCCTTCTTAACCGACTGAGAGCGACAGGTGAAGATGTGCTTGAAAAGCCCCCAGTGTGGGCGGCACCCCAGGAATGCCTCACACATAGAAATAAAGGCGGTGAGATAGACTATGGAGTTCGGGGTAAAGTGATGGAGCTGCGCTCCGAAGAAGTTCAAGAAGTTGCGGAAGAAAGAATGGGGCGGCAGAGAAAACCCTTGGTCAACGTGAGTGGCCAGGAGCACGCACTCACCGTCGTGAGGTTGGGGTTCGATCTCTCCCCCCCGGGAGACGCGCAGCCTTGTGGGGAATGGCTCCCCCCTCGACCAGGTCGTCAAGATCCTCCTTACGGAGCACCGATGGCATCCAGTCGCCCTGGATCCACCCTTTGGGCAGGGCCGTCCGAGAGGAAGATCCGCCGCGCGCAGACTTCTTCCCCTTCCCCGCCACCGCCGCCTTCTTCGCGCGCTCCAGAGCGGTCGTCTTGCCCTTCACCATCGTCGCCGGCGAGATCTCGAGCTGGTTTGCGGTGGCTGGGCGAGAGCGAAGGAAGCGGGGGAGGCGACGGAGAAAGAGAGAAAGAAGGATAAGAGATGAGCACGCACACTGTTGGAGGGCTCCGAGCCAGCAACTTATAAGGGGCCACTT
The DNA here is from genome assembly GCA_034509565.1 of Triticum monococcum. Taxonomy (NCBI): domain Eukaryota; kingdom Viridiplantae; phylum Streptophyta; class Magnoliopsida; order Poales; family Poaceae; genus Triticum; species Triticum monococcum. The sequence continues at coordinate 768,469,532 of CM067847.1, forward strand.
CCGAGTGGCTGACAGGTAGGCCCAAGCTATCCAGTCAGATCCCGTGGCAGGCGCGCACGCAGTACATGGTGAAAAAGGCGGCACGGAGATCGAGGAGCCTTCGCATTGTCGCTCCCGATTACTGCGGCCGCCCGCGTTCCGCGCGCTTCCCAAAAAATCCGAATCCCGCGATCTCCGCTGGCTGCAGAACAACTTGACAAAACAGAAATCCCACGCGCACCGGCGCTCGATGCCTCACAGGTAAAGAAATCCATTCGACGAAAGGCCTGGAACGGATCAAGGTGACTGAAAGAGGTTAATGACGTCATCCGTGACGGTCGACCCAGAACGAAGCACCCATATAACCCGAAGAATCAGTCGGAAAGGTCCCTAACCCCTTTTCTCACTCTAGCCTCGATCCGTTCGGGGGCTAATGATGAAGCCCTACCATAGGACATCCCTAGAAGAAGTCACCTTACAGTCAACTTGAAGATATCCCACTCGACGGGTTGAAGACACTCGACCAAGAAGCTGTCACTCGACCAAGAAGCCAACCACTCGACTGCCAGGAGACCTAAAGTCACTCCACAGGCAAACGGTCGGCTATTAAGTAGTCTTTATGATTATTATGACACTTTATTAGGGACGTTATCAGTAACGCCCCACCTTAAATGTACCTTAAACCCTGCATTACTGAGGGCAGGAGAGGGCTGGCGAACTCTATATAAGCCATCCCCCTCCTCAGTATCAGGGGTTCGCACCCCTGTCATTTTACACACGCATAATCCAGTCGACCGCCTCCGGGCACCGAGACGTAGGGCTGTTACTTCCTCCGAGAAGGGCCTGAAATCATAAACCTTGCGTGCTTACAACTTCCCAATAGCTAAGGTCTAGCCTCCTCATACACACCCCCTACCTCACTGTCAGACTTAGAACCACGACATTGACTACGATGAGACTTTCTCACCGGTAGCGAAGCTAAAGTCCGTCCGAATCATGTTAGCAATTGCCGTGTTTTACGATTATGAAATATGGCAAATGGACGTCAAAACGGCATTCCTTAATGGTTTCCTTAAGGAAGAATTGTATATGATGCAGCCGGAAGGTTTTGTCGATCCTAAGAATGCTGACAAGGTGTGCAAGCTCCAACGCTCGATTTATGGGCTGGTGCAAGCATCTCGGAGTTGGAACATTCGCTTTGATGAGATGATCAAAGTGTTTGGGTTTACGCAGACTTATGGAGAAGCCTGCGTTTACAAGAAAGTGAGTGGGAGCTCTATAGCATTTCTCATACTATATGTAGATGACATACTCTTGATGGGAAATGATATAGAACTCTTGGACAGCATCAAGGCCTACTTGAATAAGAGTTTTTCAATGAAGGACCTTGGAGAAGCTGCTTATATATTAGGCATCAAGATCTATAGAGATAGATCAAGACGCCTCATAGGTCTTTCACAAAGCACATACCTTGAGAAGATATTGAAGAAGTTCAATATGGATCAATCTAAGAAGGGGTTCTTGCCTGTGTTACAAGGTATGAAATTGAGCTCGGCTCAAAGTCCGACCATGGCAGAAGAAATAGAAGAGATGAGTGTCATCCCCTATGCCTCAGCCATAGGTTCTATTATGTATGCCATGCTGTGTACCAGACCTGATGTAAACCTTGCCGTAAGTTTGGTAGGAAGGTACCAAAGTAATCCCGACAAGGAACACTGGACAGGGTCAAGAATATCCTGAAGTACCTGAAAAGGACTAAGGAGATGTTTCTCGTTTATGGAGGTGACGAAGAGCTCGTCGTAAAGGGTTACGTCGACGCTAGCTTTGACACAGATCTGGATGACTCTAAGTCACAAACCGGATACGTGTATATTTTGAATGGTGGGGCAGTAAGCTGGTGCAGTTGCAAGCAGAGCGTCGTGGCGGGATCTACATGTGAAGCGGAGTACATGGCAGCCTCGGAGGCAGCACATGAAGCAATTTGGGTGAAGGAGTTCATCACCGACCTCGGAGTCATACCCAATGCGTCGGGGCCAATCAAGCTCTTCTGTGACAACACTGGAGCTATTGCACTTGCCAAGGAGCCCAGGTTTCACAAGAAGACAAGGCACATCAAGCGTCGCTTCAACTCCATTCGTGAAAATGTTCAAGATGGAGACATAGAGATTTGTAAAGTACATACGGACCTGAATGTAGCAGATCCGTTGACTAAACCTCTCCCTAGGGCAAAACATGATCAACACCAGAATTCCATGGGTGTTTGATTCATCACAATGTAACTAGATTATTGACTCTAGTGCAAGTGGGAGACTGTTGGAAATATGCCCTTGTTCATGATAATTGTCTTTATTCATGCTATAATTGTGTTATCCGGAAATCGTAATACATGTGTAAATAACAGACACCAACATGTCCCTAGTAAGCCTCTAGTTGACTAGCTCGTTGATCAACAGATAGTCATGGTTTCCTGGCTATGGACATTGGATGTCATTGATAACGAGATCACATCATTAGGAGAATGATGTGATGGACGAGACCCAATCCTAAACATAGCATAAAGATCGTATAGTTCGTTTGCTAGAGTTTTTTCCAATGTCAAGTATCTTTTCCTTAGACCATGAGATCATGTAACTCCCGGATACCGTAGGAGTGCTTTGGGTATACCAAACGTCACAACGTAACTGGATGACTATAAAGGTAGACTACGGGTACCTCCGAAAGTGTCTGTTGGGTTGACATGGATCAAGACTGGGATTTGTCACTCCGTATGACGGAGAGGTATCACTGGGCCCACTCGGTAATGCATCATCATAATGAGCTCAAAGTGACCAAGTGTCTGGTCACGGGATCATGCATTACGGTACGAGTAAAGTGACTTGCCAGTAACGAGATTGAACGAGGTATTGGGATACCGACGATCGAATCTCGGGCAAGTAACATATCGATTGACAAAGGGAATTGCATACGGGGTTGATTGAATCCTCGACATCGTGGTTCATCCGATGAGATCATCGTGGAGCATGTGGGAGCCAACATGGGTATCCAGATCCCGCTGTTGGTTATTGACCGGAGAGTCGTCTCGGTCATGTCTACATGTCTCCCGAACCCGTAGGGTCTACACACTTAAGGTTCGGTGACGCTAGGGTTGTGAAGATATGTATATGCAGTAACCCGAATGTTGTTCGGAGTCCCGGATGAGATCCCAGACGTCACGAGGAGTTCCGGAATGGTCCGGAGGTAAAGAATTATATATAGGAAGTGCTATTTCGGCCATCGGGACAAGTTTCGGGGTCACCGGTATTGTACCAGGACCACCGGAAGGGTCCCGGGGGTCCACCGGGTGGGGCCACCTATCCCGGAGGGCCCCATGGGCTGAAGTGAGAAGGGACCCAGCCCAAAGTGGGCTGGGGCGCCACTCCCCTAGGGCCCATGCGCTAGGGTTGAGGGGAAACCCTAGAGGAGGCGCCCCTTGCTTGGGGGGCAAGCCCCCCACCCCTAGGCCGGCGCCCCCCTAGGAGATCCCATCTCCTAGGGCCGGCGCCCCCCCTAGGCACCCCTATATATAGTGGGGGAGAGGAGGGACTTCATACAACAGCCTTTGGTGCATCCCTCTCTCCCTGTTACGTCTCTCTCTCTCGTAGTATAGGCGAAGCCCTGCTACTGTGACGCCCTGCATCCACCACCACGCTGTCGTGCTGCTGGATCATCATCAACCTCTCCTCCCCCCTTGCTGGATCAAGAAGGAGGAGACGTCTCCCGTCCCGTACGTGTGTTGAACGCGGAGGTGCCGTCCGTTCGGCACTTGGTCATCGGTGATTTGGATCACGTCGTGTTCGACAACATCATCCCCGTTCTTTGAACGCTTCCGCTCGCAATCTACAAAGGTATGTAGATGCATCCGATGACTCGTTGCTAGATGAACTCATAGATGGATCTTGGTGAAACGAGTAGGAATTTTTTTTGTTTTCTGCAACGTTCCCCAACACTTTCCCTCCATGGCGTACAGATCCTCGACGGAACCAGTGTCCGCAACGACGCGTCCCATGACCGGCCCATCCTTCATGAGGTGCACGTCCCCGATGGACAGGTCAATGGAGAACAGATTACAGGTGTACAGGTTTTGCACCATGTTTCTTAGAGAAGACGGTGTGGCGGAATCAGAGCCTGTTGACGACACAGCCCGGACATGCTCCCCCCTTCATGGCTTATAGATCTTTGTTTTGAACTAGAGTTTGTATCGACGTAGTACAAGACCGGTCCCTCCTTTGAGAGGTGCACCGACCGTGGCGAACAGGTCCTTGGCGTACAGGTCCACGGCGTCGGCGGCATATAGGTCACCCTTTGGCGTAGCACCATCCCAAGACGACGCGGCATCTACAACGCCACCTTTCCACGGCCTCGTGAGGCGGCCCCCTTTTGTCTTGGCGGACCACCGAATACTCGTCGTCTAGCCAAGACGAGGCGCCAACCACCTCGGCCACGCCAATGTGAGCGCGTACAGGTCCACGGCGTCGGCGGCATACATGTCACCCTTTGGCATAGCACCATCCCATGGCGACGCGGCATCTACAACGCCACCTTTCCACGGCCTCGTGAGGCGGCCCCCTTTTGTCTTGGCGGACCACCGAATACTCGTCGTCTAGCCAAGACGAGGCGCCAACCACCCCGGCCACGCCCATGTGAGCGCGCGTTAGTTTTTACACTGACGCCGGTCTCTCCAAACCATTACTCCCGCAAGGTGTAGCCCCTCGCACACCCTGATGAAGTAACCGGTCGTCGAGAAGTCTAAGCCGAGCGCGACCCATGCTACCCCAACACCAAATACTCTAACGCCGCCAAGACTGACGAGGCACGACGGTGAGGGCGGGCGCGGGCACTGCTAAGGCCACGCTACATACGGCGCGTGTACCGACGAGGACACGGGCTTTGCCACCGCCCATACACACCACCATCATCATGCATGGAGAACGCGAAGCAAAGACGACGACGACGACGACCACACGGCTTAATCGGAGGTATCCCGCGAAGCAACCTGCGGGAGTAATTAACCGGGAGCCTTTCGATGCCTCGGGAACCAGGAGACCGCAATCGCCACAGTCAGGCCGGCCGCGCTAGTAGGCCACAAAGCGCACTTTTTGTTTATGGGATCTTATAATTTTGTTTCTTCAATGAGATTAATGAAATACTCGTTCCCTTACCCTTTTTTTTGTGTACTACGGTACATTGGCATGCCCACAAATTTTCTTTTCTTCTTTCCCCGGCACAAGAGAGAATTATGCTCCCCTTCCCTTGTCGCGGAGTCCCTAGATATTTTTCTCGTGTCAAACAAGTATACAGAACTGTTTTCGGCAGTAAGAAAATAACAGGTTTCATGTGTGTATTCCAAGGTACTTAGCTTATGTCCCCATGCCAGAAGATCATATTACATCTGGCATTGTTAACCCTGGATGTATATTTATTACTATCATAACACAACTATTATGTGCTGCCTTCTCTCATGGGAGCAACACCATTTGAGAACTGATCCGACAACTCAGATCTAAGGATCCCATTGGGTTGAGATCCATTGCCAGCTGGAGCTGATCACGTACTTATCTCATTAATCAATCGTTATGCTGAGTTTTTTTTTTTGCCTAACTTGTTAATGGCATCATTTTGTCGCACTATGTGAGAACTATTACCAAGTTTCATCAAGCTGAGACATATTCAAATAGGCTCTTCCGATTGTACAACGGTCGAACAAGGACCCGTCAGGAATTTCATAGGAATTCTAAAGGATAGGATTTTTATAGGATTTTTTCCTTTAGAGTCCTTTGGTTCATAGGAATGGATTCCTATTCCTACATAGAATTGGTTCCTATCCTCCACATTTCATAGGAAAATAAAAAAGAGCCTAGACTCAATGAAAAAATTCCTTTGATGTCAACCAAATGATATCTTGTTTCCTATTCCTACTCATAGGATTTGAGATACATGTCATCTCATTTCCTATAAGATTCCTATTCCTATGATAATCCTATCCTATAAACCAAAAGAAGCCTAACAAGTTTCATCAAGCTCAGACATATTCAAACACGCCAGGTTTGTCAAATGCTTGCGTGCCAGTAGTCCGGATTCCCACAAAGTCTCCTGGTTTGCTTCCGGTTCGGGGAAAATTGGTCCAATAGGTCATGTTGTATCTGCCGGCTATGGTGAACCATCGTCGGCAATCTCTCTTTCCACAGGCTCCATGCCAAGGCCACCCATGTCACCTCCGGCTCGGGCGCGGAGACCCTTCTAGTCACCAGGGAGATCCGCAAGGGGCGCGTTGACCCAGAGGTGATCGTCCACATCATTTCGCCGGGGAAGCTCATGTGCCGAATTACCGATGTCGCCAGTATATACACCCCTTCCAATACCGGCAACGGCTTCCTCTTCCTTGAGTCTTTCTGCATGCCAGACTTGTCAATCTATGTCTGCAACCCTGTCACTGGCGACAAGCTGAGACTTTCGCCCCCGCCAAACATCAAGGACGCGGTCTCAAACCATAGGTGTGGGATATACACCATGGTGTTTAGCGCGTCCACCCACTAGTACAAGCTCTTCCGTCTCTCCACCTGCTTGTTGTCTTATAAGGGTGGCCACTACATGGACGTGTACACCTTAGGTGGTTATGGCGGGTGGCGCCGACACCCGTACATGTACCCGTATCACGCGACACACGGCCTCCGCTCGTCGACGCCGCCGGTGCTCATGGACGGCAAGTTGTACGTACTGACTGAACGGCCAGGTCACTCATGTGCAGCCGACATGATACTAGTAATTGACGTGGCAAGCGAGGCGCACCGCACATTCCCCCTCCCGGAGGAGTTCACATGTCAGGTCACGGCGGCGGTACATTCCTTCGAGATGCGCGGGCAGCTATGCGTCGCCATACACGTCGCTGGCCAGCATTCGCTCCGATTCTGGTTCATGTCGCCGCTTCAGGGCATGGGCATGCCTGTCAGATGGGGACCGTGCTACAGCGACAAGAGAAGGGGTGTTTGGTTCGACGACAACGGTGGAATGTTGTGCTATAGGATGGCCGATTGTCTTTACATGTACGACGTCACCAAGGACGGGCAATGGGCCAGAGGTTATTTCTTGAAAAAAATGGAACCATTTGATCCAGCTGCCAACGGTTCCACGGTCGGAGAGCCAACAATGGAATGTCTACAGTGGTTACCGTCCCAACTTAGTTTCGCCTCATCTCATATTTGCACTGGCGCCGTCCTCGTTAAGGCCGCACCGGGATGAACAAGAATACTTCGCACACGCCTTGCTACATGCTCTGAGATGGCAAAATCATTGGAGAAATCATCTTCTATGTACCCGCCTAATTGCATAGACGATGAGGGAGCCACCAAGAGGTTTCACCGGTAGAATTGATAAAGTATGGGAATCTGAGAGCGTATGGTATCATGAACGATCCAATGTTTGTGAAGATGAAATCTTCTAATAATTTCATAATTATATATCCAATCATTGTGGACAGAAAAATATTAATATTCATTGTTTCTTTGGTGTTCTTACTAGTGGCTCCTAGTTAAGATCTAATTTTCATTTTGAATACACATTAGGCTTGTTGCTTACTTTTGTTTACATGACTATAAATGCATATACATCAGGTGTTTTTTCCAGGTGAAATGTATATACATTGGTTATATTCTCATATCTTATATCCACCCGTTTCTTATGACTTTGGAGTCTGGACCACAAGTGATCAGGTGTCGGTGACTAATGTTTGCAGCCACAGATGTGCAAAATCTGCCCATTTTCTGCTGTTAATTTGCGAATTTGTTTCAACTATTAATTTGCGATTTTCGCCCAGTTCTGCTTGACCGAAACCCAATCTAACCAACCTCTTGTGTGACTACCTCATCCAATATCTCTCATATGTGTGTGTGTGTGTGTCTCTCTCGCCCGGACTTTGATAATCAGATTCACCGACTCGAAGACGCCAAGACTCAAAAGCTGGCTGGAACTACGTAGGACCCCGTGAGATAGGCTGCCGTCCTCCTTGGCTTAGTCCAAGCCTCAAGGTTAGCTGGTTAGACGTTCAATCAAGGCTTGATTAACTTGTGTGGCTTGCCGCGTGGTGCCATTTTTAGCGTCGACTCAAAGAGTGCGCATGACTCCCGAATGCAATAACTCTACGCTTATGGGCAAGATGACACAGAAATTACCTACGGACTCTTCTCCACCAATCTCTTCCCTCCCCTGATTTTCAGTGCGGGTCCCACCCCCTCCTGATTTCCAACCAATGCTATATATATGTGGCACACAGTACCTTGGGGTCGATGGGTGCACATGCCAACGCGCATCACTCGAATGCCACCGATTGATCGAGCTACTACACTATCTAAGTCAAAGAGTACGAGTAGAGCGTGCTTGTATCGGTTGTTCTATACGCCAGTAGGCATGCCAAGCAGAGCAATATTCCGTGTGGCCTTGTACATTTTTTAATGGTCGCCGGGGCCATTTCTGGCAATCTCACTGCCCCCTTGTGGCCTTGTTGTGCAGCAAAAGCTATCTCCGCACCAGCACTACGTCGTGAAGCTCCTAGCGAGGTGCCCTCCACTCCACCGTTGCGACATTATTACTGGCTTTATACATCCTCATAAGCGAGGTAGTACACTTTTTTGGGAAACCTCTCGATCGGGCCATGGATGGAGGAGCAGTTGCTTGCGGTTTCGCTACTTGGGCTGTTGTAGCAAGCGTCCTGCTACATTGCCTCTAATGAACTAATTTGTCCTTATATCCAATTTGCCCCGTCGGTCACGTCCGAGCTCCGACTGCCATGGTCATGGTGCACAATGGGTGAAGCAATAATTCTCGATGGAGATCGATGGTGGTGAATATTCCATCTGTACGACACGACACGATACGATAGTGTCCCGCTCCCACACTCAAATAGACACTACATCCTCGGAATTAGCTCTCCAGCTGCCCATTGCCATCTTCGTCCCGCGTCTCCAACACTCGGGCCGCCGCCGCGATGGGCTGCTTGCCGACGCTAGCCATGCTGGCAGTCCAGGCGGGCTTTGCCGGCATGAATCTTCTCTCCAAGCTCTCGCTGGACACGGGCATGAGCCCGTTCGTGCTCATCGCCTGCAGGAGCTTCATCGCGGCCGGGGTCCTCGCTCCCATCGCGCTGTACTACGAGCGGTACCAGTTTACCTCTTTCTCTCTTGTGGATCCCCCTTGTGATCTCACGCCGAAGGAAAATTTTCTCTCTCTGAGATCGAGCTTGGCTGGCCGTACATGGTGCAGGAACCTCTGGGCTACGATGAACAGGAGGGTGATCCTGGAGATCTTCATCTCCTCCACTCTCGGGCATGTAGTTACTTCCTTCCAGCCAGTAAAAACAGGCAATGGACAGCTAATCGACTAGCTAGCAAGAACAAATTGTATCAGATCATACATAGTGTCATTGCCTGACTGTTACTTTGATTGATTGATTGATTGGGAACTGGCGCGCGCGTGCTGCAGGATGTCCCTCAGCGAGCTGCTCTACTTCCTGGGGTTCCAGTCTACGAACCCCACAGTGGCGTCGGCGCTGGGCAACCTGGTGCCCGCCCTGACGTTCCTCATCGCGGCGGCGGCCAAGATGGAGACGTTGAGGCTCAAAACGCGCGCCGGGCAGGCCAAGGTCGCCGGCACCGTCGTCTGCCTCCGCGGATCAATGGTCGTGCTCTTCTGCAAGGGCCCCCTGCTCAAGATCTGGGCCGCGCCGCTCCACTGGAGGTACGCCGAGGAGATCGCCGCCGCTGCGGCATCAAAGGCCACCGGCGGCCGCAGCGCCGTGTCGGTCGGCGACGTGCTCATCATCCTCAGCTGCGTCGCCTGGGCCGGATGGTTGGTTCAGCAGGTACGCAACCGTAGCCATGTAATCTAACTTTGCATTTTGGCCGGTGATGAAAATTTTCCTTGTAGAACGAGACCTCGCAACGGTTCGCAGCGCCTTACACGAGCACCATCATCATGTCGCTGATCGTGGGCGTGGAGTTCGCGGTGGTGAGCGCCGCCGTGGACCGGCGCGCCTCCGTGTGGGAGCTCGGGTCCGGCATCCGGCTCTACTCCTTCCTCTACATGGTATGAAAATCTCTACTTTCCATGATTGCCAAATCGCCTCGATAATCATGTTTCTAACCAAAATTAGTGCATATGTATGCAGGGGATCGTGGGCTGGGGGGCCACCTTTGTGGTGATGACGTGGTGCATTAAGCTGCGTGGCCCACTGTTCGTCTCCATGTTCAACCCGGTGGTGTGTTGGAAATATGAGCAAATTACTACGAGATTTAATCCGAATAAACAGAATATAAATCATGATCACAGCAGCAGAGATTAAACTAATCATGCGAACTAGCATAGCAGATGAACATATCACATCTAGGTCACATACTAAAAACATGAATTCTACCACGATCTCGAACAGGAAGGATAAAATCACATACGGTGCAGCGGGTGCAGCACCGCCGGCGTTGATGTTGTCGCCGATGTCGTTGAGGATGAGGTTGCCGAGGTCGGGGAAGAAGTCGTCGTTCGCGAAGTCATCGCTGCCAGCAGTCGCGCGAGTGCGCTCCCCAAAAACCTGAGCGCCCCTCAACCGTACAGGATCACGAGAGGCGGGGTTCCGGAGGCCTGCTGTCCCTTCTCGCGGTGCACGCTGGAAGGAGGGATGGAGAAGACTAGCTTGGCGGCGCAATGATCTGGAACGGTGATGAGAAACCATACGAAGCCGCGGCTAGGGTAGACGTCTGCCTGACTATATATTGCGGGCCGGGTAGGTCGTGGGAGTAAACCCACGTCCGAGTCGTCACGATCCAAAAGAATCGGAAATGGTTCTGTAATTAACGCGTCCGTTAATTATTAATTAATGACTCATTAAATTTCCCATGCAGCAAAAATATAGACAACGTGCATAGCTCTGTCCTCGGCTCGGCTCAATCCCGCAATCCGCGGCGCGGCGCGGCGCGTCGTGACGAGGCGTGGCATGGCGAGGCGAGCGAGGAGAAGGAGCGCGCGTGTAGGTCTCCTCTTCTCATGCTCATACAAGTGGTAGAAGAGCTCACCTTATAAAGAGGTGCAACTCTCTCTCAACTTTCAAGGTGGGACTAAACTTTAGCCTCACTCACTCCACTCACATGTGTGCATGAATGGGCGAAGAGAATTTCAGAATTTTAGTTGGGCTTTGGGCCAAAGGCATACTAGCAAAATTCCAACAATCCCCCACAAAGTCTCATTGGCACATCTCATCAGTTAAGTCCAAAACATTGTTTTATATGTCGGTGCTTAGTGGAGACTGTGAAGTTGAACTTCCACTTAAAAATTTGTGCTACACTAGATCACAACTTTAATAGTGGACTATGCCTTGAACTATAAGTTTTCTGTGAAACTAGTTTCACACAAATTCTTGACCGATACTGGGCTGCCGCAAGGCTTCCCCGCGGGTGGAGCGTATACATCATACTCCAGGGCCTTTCATGAATTTATTAGAGAACACCCAATTCTCACAGACTACGACATTGACAGTCAAATTCATATAGGTGTGTTCCTCAGAAGATGTTCTGCAGGACAACATCTCTGCTTACCCGAATAAGCCACTTGGAACACATTAAGATAAGTATTAACCTGCCATGCAGATCAGGAGAGTATTGCATCTTCACGGAGTGGGATGATTAATATAGGGATACTCTTCTCCCAGCTGACCAACAGCTTGTCTCCCACTTCTACTTCACGGGATCTCCGATCACATAGAGTGGGTTACCACTATGGACAACTCATGCGATGGGTCTCAAACCCATCTCCATCGATGCATTATCTATCACATTACGTGATAGACCCTTTGTGAAGGGATCTGCCAAGTTTTTCGACGTTTGGATATAATCCAACGTAATAACTCCGGAGTTCCTCAATTTTCTGACAGATTTTAGTCTCCTCTTCACATGCCTTGAGGACTTCATATTGTCCTTAGAACTGTTTATCTTGACGATCACAGTTTGATTATCACAGTTCATCAGGATAGGGGGTATTGATTTTTCAACCATAGGTAAGTCCATCAAGAGTTCACGAAGCCACTCTGCTTCAACAGTGGCAGTGTCTAATGCTGTGAGTTCTGCTTCCATAGTTGACCTCGTTAAGATGGTCTGCTTGCAAGACTTCCAGGAAACAGCGCCACCACCAAGTGTAAAAACATAACCACTTGTGGCCATAATCTCATCAGCATCAGATATCCAGTTTGAGTCACTATAACCCTCCAGTACCCTTGGATACCCGGTGTAGTGAATCCCATAGCTCGCGGTGCCTTTCAAATAGTGCATAACTCTCTCAAGCGCATGCCAATGATCATCTCCCAGTTTTGACACAAACTGACTCAGCTTGCTCACAACAAAAAAGATGTCAGGCCTCGTGGCACTCGCCAAATACATAAGCGAGCCAATAATCTGAGAATACCTTAGTTGATCTCTAGCAATCCGTCGATTCTTTCGAAGCAACACACTAGCATCATATGGAGTTGGAGAAGGCGTGCAGTCGCTATACCCAAAATGACTCAAGACCTTTTCCACATAATGAGACTGAAGCAGTGTGATCCCACCATTCTCATCTCTCAACAGCTTGATGTTTAAGATAACATCAGCTACTCCTAGATCCTTCATCTTAAAACAACGAGATAAGAAATCCTTAACCTTCTTGATTAAATCAAGTTTGGTTCCAAAGATCAATATGTCGTCGACATACAGACAAAGAATAACTCCTTCGCCCCCACCACAGCGATAGTACACGCACCTGTCACCATCGTTTACTACAAAGCCGACAGCAGTTAATGTTCTTTCGAACTTCTCATGCCACTCCTTAGGAGCTTGTTTAAGGCCATATAAAGACTTTAATTACTTGCACACCTTTCCTTCCTGACCAGGTACTACAAAACCATCTGGCTGATCCATGTAAATTTCCTCCTTCAACTCTCCATTAAGGAAAGCCGTCTTAACGTCCATTTGATGAACGAGAAGACCATGTGAGGCAGCCAGTGATAGTAGCACCCGAATTGTGGTCAGTCTAGCCACAGGTGAGTAAGTATCAAAGAAGTCTTCACCTTCTTTCTGGGTATAACCCTTGGCCACAAGCCGTGCCTTGTACTTTTCAATCGTACCATCAGGTCTAAGCTTCTTCTTGAACACCCACTTACATCCTACAGGTTTGCACCCATATGGACGGTCAGTGATCTCCCAGGTACCGTTAGCTAAGATGGAATCCATCTCGCTACGTACAACTTCCTTCCAGTAGTCAGCACCAGGAGATGCATAGGCTTCTGAAATAGTCCTGGGTGTGTCATCCACGAGGTACACAATGAAATCATCACCAAAAGACTTTGCAGTCCTCTGTCTCTTACTCCTCATAGGAGTTCTATTGTTACCCTCAACAGGATTCTCAATGTGTTCCATCGCAATGGTGGGTTCAGGAATTACAGTGAATTCCTCACTAGATGGAGTAGGTATCTCCTGATTTGATGAACTCGACATATCCTTCATAGGAAATATGTCCTCAAAGAAAGTTGCATAATTTGATTTCATAATCGTACCAACATGCATGTCGGACACCTCAGATTTTATTATCAAAAATCTATAGCCGATGCTATGAAAAGCATAGCCCAGAAGAACACAATCCATAGTTTTTGGTCCAAGCTTACGCTTCTTGAGAATTGGTATATTGACTTTCGCCAAACAACCCCAAGTACGTAGGTAAGAGAGTTTCAACCTTTTCCTTTCCCATTCCTCAAATGGAGTCATGGTCTTATGCTTTGTGGGAACTCGGTTTAGGACATGACACGCAGTCATTAGCGCCTCCCCCCACCATTCCTTGGATAGACCCGAAGTGTCTAACATGGTGTTAACCATATCAGTTAGAGTTCGGTTCTTTCTTTCGGCTACCCCATTTGACTGGGGTGAGTAGGGAGGCGTCCTCTCATGGATTATACCATGTTCCGCACAAAACAGATCAAATTCATTGAAAAAATACTCTCCACCACGATCGGACCTAAGCCGTTTAATTTTCCGATCAAGTTGGTTCTCTGTCTCAGCTTTATAGTTTTTAAAGAAAGTCAAAGCCTCATCTTTTGATTTCAGAAGATACACATAACAATATCTAGTGGAGTCATCAATCAACGTCATGAAGTATCTCTTTCCACCTTTTGTCAACACGCCATTCATCTCACAAAGATCAGAATGTATAAGCTCTAGTGGCACCAAGTCTCTTGCCTCTGCAGTCTCATGCAAGGTTGTCAGAATCGTGATTTTGAATCGGATCAGAGCTCTGATGGTAGGATCACAAATCGTAGAATCTTCACTACCAGGATCGTAGAAACGTAGATTCTATGAACTAAAATCGTAGAATCAGAGGGGTTAGTTTGGATCGTAAAGTCGTAGAATCGTATAATAGAATCGCGATTCTGACAACCTTGGTCTCATGGGACTTGCGAGGTTGCTTAGCTTGCACACATACTTGGCACTTGGAGCCTTTGACAGTAGAGATTTTCAGAATTAAATTCATATTGGCTAACCGCGTCATGCAACCAAAGTTAATATGACAGAGTCGTGAATGCCAAATATCAGACTCATTATTGTGGCAAACATTATTAATAACTTTAGTGCAAATATCTGACAAAGATAGGCGGAACAAGCCTCCGCACTCATAGCCTTTTCCAACAAATTGTCCACACTTAGAAATTACAACTTTATTGGATTCGAAAACCAACTTAAAACCATCTCAACATAAACGGGAACCGCTAACGAGATTTTTGTTGATGGACGGCACATGATGAACGTTCTTCAGACACAGTCTTCCCCGAAGTAAACTTTAGATCGACCGTACCAACACCTCGAGCGATGGCATGTGACCCGTTCCCCATCAGCACGGGTGAAGTCCCTGTTGCCTGGTAAGAAGAAAACATGAAGGCGTTAGCACAAACATGTACATTGGCACCGGTGTCAATTAACCAATCAGGGGATTAAAATACTAAAAGGATGGTAGGAAAAATACCGTACCCTGATTCCTTCATATCAGTATCACCGATGACGACATTAGCGGACTTGCCGCTCTTCTCATGCTCGCGCTCCTCAAAGCGGTTAGGACACTTCGGAGTCCAGTGATTAGGATCACCGCAGACATGGAAAAGTCCTTTCCCCTTCTTATGTGAATTCTTCTTGAAGTTGGTAGAATGTGATGGCTTGTTCTTTGTATCAAACTTGCCTTTGCCCTGAGTTTTGTTCTTATTGTTTTTGAACCTTTTGGGCTGGGAGTTCTTCTTCTGTACCATGTGGGCACTAGAACCTCCCTCAGCAACTCGAGCACGTGTGTCCTTTGCTCTCGCCTTCTCTTCAACATCAAGAGTACCAATGAGATCCGCAACGGAAAACTCCTGTCTCTTGTGTTTCAGGGAAGTAGCAAAATTGTTCCACGAAGGTGGAAGCTTGGCAATGATGCCTCCGGCAACAAATTTGTCCGGCAACACACACTTGAAGTAATCAAGTTCTTTTGCGAGCGACTGTATCTCATGAGCCTGCTGTACAACAGGGCGCTCATCAGTCATCTTGTAGTCATAGAATTGCTCCATGACGTACAACTCGCCGCCGGCGTTCGAGCGCAGCCCACATGTCCTTGCGGTTGTCAAACGACATATACGAATCCACAATGGAGTCATCAAGAACACTCAGAAGAGCGTCTTTAAAGAGGGTATCGATCTTCTCAAAAGCTTCCAGCTGTGCTGGATTAAGATCGCCCTCAGGCTTGCCCTTGGTGGCATCATAGCAGCCCATGGTCTGAAACCAGTAGACTGCTCTCGTGCGCCACCTCTTATATTGCGCCCCCTTAAAGGCAGGTGGTTTCAGATGCGCAGCAAAACCACTCGGAGTAAATTGCCTATAATCAGGTTTTTGGATTGTTGGAAATATGAGCAAATTACTACGAGATTTAATCCGAATAAACAGAATATAAATCATGACCACAGCAGCAGAGATTAAACTAATCATGCGAACTAGCATAGCAGATGAACATATCACATCTAGGGCACATACTAGAAACATGAATTCTACCACGATCTCGAACAGGAAGGATAGAATCACATACGGTGCAGCGGGTGCAGCACCGCCGGCGTTGATGTTGTCGCCCATGTCGTCGAGGATGAGGTTGCCAAGGTCGGGGAAGAAGTCGTCGCTGCCAGCAGTCGCGTGAGTGCGCTCCCCAAAAACCTGATCGCCCCTCTCCCGTACAGGATCATGAGAGGCGGGGTTCCGGAGGCCTGCTGTCCCTTCTCGCGGTGCACGCCGGAAGGAGGGATGGAGAAGACTAGCTTGGCGACGCAATGATCTGGAACGGTGATGAGAAACCATACGAAGCCGCGGCTAGGGTAGACATCTGCCTGACTATATATTGCGGGCAGGATAGGTCGTGGGAGTAAACCCCACGTCCGAGTCGTCACGATCCAAAAGAATCGGAAACGGTTCAGTAATTAACGCGTCCGTTAATTATTAATTAATTAGACAACGTGCATAGCTCTGTCCTCGGCTCGGCTCAATCCCGCGGCGCGGCGCGACGCGGCGTGCCGTGGCGAGGCGAGCGACGAGGAGGAGCGCGCGTGTAGGTCTCCTCTTCTCATGCTCATATAAGTGGTAGAAGAGCTCACCTTATAAAGAGATGCAACTCTCTCTCAATTTCCAAGGTGGGACTAAACTTTAGCCTCACTTACTTCACTCACATGTGTGCATGAATGGGCCAAGAGAATTTCAGAGTTTAGTTGGGCTTTGGGCCAAAGGCCTACTAGCCAAATTCCAACATGGTGTTGATGGTCTGCGTAGCCAAATTCCAACATGGTGTTGATGGTCTGCGCCGTGCTGGGCTGGGCGTTCCTCGGCGAAAAGATACACCTCGGAGAGTAAGTGTATCTTCTATTTTTTCTCTTTACATAAACGTGGCCTGAGCTATATGAGATCAATGAGGTGTTAAGCATATGTTATGGGTGTGTGTACTAGGAGTTCTAAACCTAATATTTGTTGTTCAATTTAATGCATGTAAAGGAACTGATTTACTATTTGTCATTTTTTGTTAGAGTCTAGAGATGTTAATCTTGGACCTAGTACCACTAGTACACCCACGATGCTTAGTGCGTACTTCCTCCATTCTTAAATACTTCCTCCGTTTTTATTTAGTTCGCATATTAACTTTGGTTAAAGTCAAGCTTTACAAACTTTGACCAAGTTTATATACAAAAATATTAAGATATACAATAACAAATCAACAACATTAGATTTATTATTAAATGTACTTTCACATCGTATAGATTTATTATGATAAATGTCTATATTGTTTTCTATAAATTTGGTCAAACTTTATAAAGTTTGACTTCAGTCAACTCTAATATACAGAGTAAATTAAAACGGAGGGAGTACAAGTTTTTGCAAAGATTCCACTATGAACCACATGCAGATGTATATAGATACATTTTAGAGTGTAGATTTACTCATTTTGCTCCGTATGTGGTCCATAGTGAAATCTCTCCAAAGACTAGGAACAGAGGGAATATATAGCATATGCCCTCCAGATCCCCCCAAAAAAGATTATTTTTCTTTAACAAACTTCTTTATCCATTTATACTGACATGCATTTTCTTTTGGTGTCACTGCCCATCGCGGTTGGATCGGTGCTTATCGTGGCCGGCCTCTACATGGTACTATGGGGAAAGGCCAGGGAGGCGCGCAAGCCGGCCCATGTCGAGGATGGTGCCGGCGCCGGTGTGTGACACGGAGGCCGCCGCCTGGAGGACAACAGTGAGGTCTAGCAAGACCGTGCTCCTAGCGCTACTCCTATGTATCTACTGTGGATTCTCCTTTAGTATGGATGTAGAACTCTCGCAACTAACTTGTGTGTTTGTTTGATGCACAACTTATTTCTGAACCCTTTCGGCACCGTTCTGATTCATAAGCATGGTTATGTATTTGTCGGTTCTGATGTTGTACGGGCTTTACAAGCTGCTATATTCTGGCGTTATTTTACTAGTTATTAGGAAACTAAAAAAACTATTCTATGGAGAAATCAACTCCACATATGCATGTTTATCGGAGGCAACAAAACGCATGCATCAATTGTCAAGGAAGTAGTCCCATGGATACATCGCTTTCCTAGGGCTGAATCGATCTTGTTCCGGATAGTCCCTTTTAATCCCCTCGCCTCCCTTGTTGAAATCAAGGATTGTGCGGCAAGGGAGTGGTCCCATGGATGCATTGCGTTCCTCCTTTATCGAAATCAGGGATGTCTGCCTGCTATCATCATCACGTCATTAAACGCCTTAGGGATGCCCACCGGCGAGCCAACAAGGGTCTGACTTGCGCCACCTCACTGATCCGCGACATCACGGCTTCCTCCAACATGCCTTCTTCCAAGACCATTTCTCTATATGTACTAGCAATAGTCATGCATCCGTGTGTGGGGTGCGTGCGCGAATTAGGACTTCTACGATGGGTTTGGAGAGAGGACGATCTACGGCGCGAGCGTGATGGAGTCTGGCTCGACGGACTTCACCATGACGTCCTACGGCGCGACGGCCTCCATGCATGGTGCGAGGGACTCTCTCTATCAATACGGCACGAGGCACGATTAATGTTACATCGGGACTTGATGACAGCTAACAAGATACGAAACGATCAGGCTGTAAAACAACTTCATATCTGAAAAGAATCTCACCCTAAAACAACTTTATTTATTAATATGGAGAGTGTGTATTACATAAGAGCCAGGAAGGGGTAATTTACATTTATTTTTAGAAGGGTCAAGCTGGTATCATTGCATCATGGCATGTATAGCAGTAGCATTTAAAGTCACAGTCACAATCGCCCCGCATGTTATGAGAGCTTTCATCATGGCATGTACGATCGCAACCGTCGGTAAGGCCAAAGCATGGTCCTCTATAATTGCCGCTCGGGTGCCGGCATTGACTCGGCTCGTCGCAAACAAACGCCATTGAACATAGTGGACATACTAGCACATGCAAGAACGTGGTTAATTAGCCAAAAGATTAATCAAAACAACATCTTTCGAAAAAAGATTAATCAAAACAACATATTAAGTTGCATAGACCAGCCAATTCAATGCCAAAACATTAGTTGTTAGGACAGACTTATATTTACAACACACACACTAGCAAAAGAGTCCGTGGGTTGCAATGAGAGAGAAAATAACACATGCTCTTAACCCAATAATCATGACTCAATACACTAATAGGTGCACATCCTTTATTTTCACATGGCATCACATTTGTGTTGCCAACGGTAGCCTTAGTGCTCACACAAAGAAAACACGTTTGTATGTGGTCAGTCCTAAGGCGTCTCTCTTTCGCTCGCGCACGTACACTCGCTCAGAATAAGATGAGAAATATGTTGTTTTCCCCGTGAGTTTTCAGAGGTGTGCATGCGTGTTATCAATGTTTTCTTTTCTCTCAATCGGGTTTTAATGTGAGTTTATTTGCAATTCGGATCGCCGTTGGTATGAAAGAAAAATGGATTGTGCATTATATATTAAGTTTGCACTAAAAATAATATTTTAAGAATATTTAACAGCTAAAAATAACATCATATTTAGATTCTATATATTTTTTAATCAAATTTTATATATAACATGTTAGAATCGGAGTTACGGTTTAAAAGATATGTATAATTTTATTTTAGACAAACTGCAGATTGGTTAATCAAAAAGTTAGGGAGTTTTCTGTTAAAAGAAAAAAAAGATCCAGCTGGCTTAAATACGGACTGCGGGTTGATTAATATAAAAGGCAGGGGATTTTGTGTAAAACCCCAAAAAACGATTCATTCTCACTAAAAGATGGACTATAGGTTAATTAATAGAAAAGGCAGGGGGTTTCTGCAAAAAGATGCGACTGACGACCTTAAACACTTTGTGCTTTATCACATGCCCAGTGTGTTCCACTGTAGAAGCTTAAACATATGATCCTATCCCCTAGTGTTTTCCAACTGAAGCTGGATGACTAGTGGCAAAGATGGGCCTGCACTAGCCATGGTGTCAGGAGCTAGCTGGCCCATTACCAACGAGCTGGATCGTGAGGATCCCACGCTGCTGGAGGCCAACGTTGTGGTGTCGCCTACCGCGAAGCCAAAGGAAAATGTGGTGGAGGGGCCGAATCCTTGCATTCCTTTGTAGAAGGAAAACTGATGCATGCAGTGAAGGCATCACACTGTTCATCGATGCATGGGCTGTGTCAAGGCACTAGAATCAGTCCGTGTGTCTCCATCTAACAGTGAAACGTCATTGTGGGCTCTTGGATTTATCCAACAGCAATATGTCGCATCACTGCCAGTAAGGAATTGCCAGGTCATAAGGATCCAAAAATTGTCAGGATGCGAGGCTTAAGGTTGGCTGTAATGGGGAGTATCATTTACTCGTATCATGCATATGATACTACTAGTGTATGATACTACTTTCGTAATGCATAGTATCATAAGTTAGTATTTTAGCTTGCCCTATTAATTTTCATGCATGGCACAAAGTAGTACAACATATAATATGATACAATATTATGAGGCCCCTTCCAGTGCTCCATCTTGTATAGGTTAAAGGAAATATGCCCTAGAGGCAATAATAAAGTTATTATTTATTTCCTTGTATCATGATAAATGTTTATTATTCATGCTAGAATTGTATTAACCGGAAACATAATACATGTGTGAATACATAGACAAACAGAGTGTCACTAGTATGCCTCTACTTGACTAGCTCGTTGATCAAAGATGGTTATGTTTCCTAACCATAGACATGAGTTGTCATTTGATTAACGGGATCACATCATTAGAAGAATGATGTGATTGACTTGACCCATTTCGTTAGCATAGCACTTGATCGTTTAGTTTGTTGCTATTGCTTTCTTCATGACTTATATGTGTTCCTATGATTATGAGATTATGCAACCCCCGTTTACCGGAGGAACACTTTGTGTGCTACCAAACGTCACAACGTAACTGGGTGATTATAAAGGTGCTCTACAGGTGTCTCCGGAGGTACTTGTTGGGTTGGCGTATTTCGAGATTATGATTTGTCACTCCGATTGTCGGAGAGGTATCTCTGGGCCCTCTCGGTAATGCACATCACTTAAAGTCTTGCAAGCATTGTAGCTAATGAGTTAGTTGCGGGATGATGTATTACAGAACGAGTAAAAAGACTTGCCTATAACGAGATTGAACTAGATATTAAGATACCGACAATCGAATCTCGGGCAAGTAACATACCGATGACAAAGGGAACAACGTATGTTGTTATGCGGTCTGACCGATAAAGATCTTCATAGAATATGTAGGAGACAATATGAGCATCCAGGTTCCGCTATTGGTTATTGACCGGAGACATGTCTCGGTCATGTCTACATTGTTCTCGAACCCGTAGGGTCCGCACGCTTAACGTTACGATGACAGTTTCATTATGAGTTTATATGTTTTGATGTACCGAAGATTGTTCGGAGTCCCGGATGTGATCACGGACATGACGAGGAGTCTCTAAATGGTCGAGACATAAAGATTGATATATTGGAAGCCCATATTTGGACATCGGAAGTGTTCCGGGTGAAATCGGCATTTTACCGGAGTACCGGGAGGTTACCGGAACCCCCCGGTAACCTAATGGGCCTTAATGGGCCTAGTGGAGAAAGTAGAGAGGAGGCCAAGGGGCTGCCGTGTGCCCCTCCCCCCAAGTCCAAATTGGACAAGGAGGGGGGCGGCGCCCCCCTTTCCTTTCCCCTCTTTCTCTCCTTCCCCCCAAGTCCTAGTCCAACATGGAAAGGGGGGGAGTCCTACTCCTGTTGGGAGTAGGACTCCTCCTGGCGCGCCCCTTGCCTGGCCGCACCTCCTCCCCCTTCCTCCTTTATATACGGCCGCAGGGGGCACCCCAGAGACACAACAATTGATCATTGATCTCTTAGCCGTGTGCGGTGCCCCCCTCCACTATAATCCTCGATAATATTGTAGCAGTGCTTAGGCGAAGACCTGCGACGGTAGAACATCAAGATCGTCACCACGCCGTCGTGCTGACGGAACTCTTCCTCGACATTCTGCTGGATCGGAGTCCGGGGATCGTCATCGAGCTGAACGTGTGCTAGAACTCGGAGGTGCCGTAGTTTCGGTGCTTGATCGGTCGGGCCGTGAAGACGTACGACTACATCAACCGCGTTGTGCTAACACTTCCGCGTTCGGTCTACGAGGGTACGTAGACTACACTCTCCTCTCTCGTTGATATGCATCACCATGATCTTGCATGTGCGTAGGATTTTTTTTTTGAAATTACTACGTTCCCCAACAGTGGCATCCGAGCCAAGGTTTTATGCGTTGATGTTGTGCACGGGTAGAACACAAGTGAGTTGTGGGCGATATAAGTCATACTGCTTACCAGCATGTCATACTTTGGTTCGGCGGTATTGTTGGATGAAGCGGCCCGGACCGACATTACGCGTACGCTTACGCGAGACTGGTTCTACCGACGTGCTTTGCACACAGGTGGCTGGCGGGTGTCAGTTTCTCCAACTTTAGTTGAACCAAGTGTGGCTATGCCCGGTCCTTGCGAAGGTTAAAACAGCACCGACTTGACAAACTATCGTTGTGGTTTTAATGCGTAGGTAAGAACGGTTCTTGCTAAGCCCGTAGCAGCCACGTAAAACTTGCAACAACAAAGTAGAGGACGTCTAACTTGTTTTTGCAGGGAATGTTGTGATGTGATATGGTCAAGACATGATGCTAAATTTTATTGTATGAGATGATCATGTTTTGTAACCGAGTTATCGGCAACTGGCAGGAGCCATATGGTTGTCGCTTTATTGTATGCAATGCAATCGCGCTGTAATGCTTGGAAGCATAAGATTGGCGAGACGACAACGATGCTACGATGGAGATCAAGGTGTCGCGCCGGTGACAATGGTGATCATGACGGTACTTCGAAGATGGAGATCACAAGTACAAGATGATGATGGCCATGTCATATCACTTATATTGATTGCATGTGATGTTTATAGTTTATGCATCTTATCTTGCTTTGTTTGACAGTAGCATTATAAGATGATCCCTCACTAAATTATCAAAGTATAAGTGTTCTCCCTGAGTATGCGCCGTTACGAAAGTTCTTCGTGCTGAGACACCACGTGATGATCGGGTGTGATAGGGTCTACGTTCAAATACAATGGGTGCAAAACAGTTGCACACGCTGAATACTCAGGTTAAACTTGACGAGCCTAGCATATAATAGATATGGCCTCGGAACACGGAGACCGAAAGGTCGAGCGTGAATCATATAGTAGATATGATCAACATATTGATGTTCAACATTGATACTACTCCATCTCACGTGATGATCAGACATGGTTTAGTTGATTTGGATCACATGATCACTTAGAGGATTAGAGGGATATCTTTCTAAGTGGGAGTTCTTAAGTAATATGATTAATTAAACTTAAATTTATCATGAACTTAGTACCTGATAGTATCTTGCTTGTCTATGTTTGATTCTAGATAGATGGCTCGTGCTGTTGTTCCGTTGAATTTTAATGCGTTCCTTGAGAAAGCAAAGTTGAAAGATGATGGTAGCAATTATACGGACTGAGTTCATAACTTGAGGATTATCATCATTGCTGCACAGAAGAATTACGTCCTGGAAGCACCGCTAAGTGCCAAGCCTGCTGCAGGAGCAACACCAGATGTTATGAACGTCTGGCAGAGCAAAGCTGATGACTACTCGATAGTTCAGTGTGCCATGCTTTACGGCTTAGAACCGGGTCTTCAACGACATTTTGAACGTCATGGAGCATATGAGATGTTCCAGGAGTTAAAGTTAATATTTCAAGCAAATTCCCGGATTGAGAGATATGAAGTCTCCAATAAGTTCTATAGCTGCAAGATGGAGGAGAATAGTTCTGTCAGTGAACATATACTCAAAATGTCTGGGTATCATAATCACTTGACTCAACTGGGGGTTAATCTTCCTGTTGATAGTGTCATTGACAGAGTTCTTCAATCACTGCCACCAAGCTACAAAAGCTTCGTCATGAACTATAATATGAAAGGGATGAATAAGACTATTCCTGAGCTCTTCGCGATGCTAAAAGCCGCGGAGGTAGAAATCAAGAAGGAGCATCAAGTGTTGATGGTCAATAAGACCACCAATTTCAAGAAAAAGAGCAAAGGAAAGAAGAAAGGGAACTTCAAGAAGAACAGCAAACAAGTTGCTGCTCAGGAGAAGAAACCCAAATCTGGATCTAAGCCTGAGACTAAGTGCTTCTACTGCAAGCAGACTGGTCACTGGAAGCGGAACTGCCCAAAGTATTTGGCGGATAAGAAGGATGGCAAAGTGAACAAAGGTATATGTGATATACATGTTATTGATGTGTACCTTACTAATGCTCGCACTAGCACCTGGGTATTTGATACTGGTTCTGTTGCTAACATTTGCAACTCAAAACAGGGGCTACGGATTAAGCGAAGATTGGCTAAGGACGAGGTGACGATGCACGTGGGAAATGGTTCCAAAGTCGATGTGATCGCGGTCGGCACGCTACCTCTGCATCTACCTTTGGGATTAGTATTAGACCTAAATAATTGTTATTTGGTGCCAGCGTTGAGCATGTACATTATATTTGGATCTTGTTTGATGCGAGACGGTTATTCATTTAAATCAGAGAATAATGGTTGTTCTATTTATATGAGTAATATCTTTTATGGTCATGCACCCTTGAAGAGTGGTCTATTTTTAATGAATATCGATAGTAGTGATACACATATTCATAATGTTGAAATCAAAAGATGCAGAGTTGATAATGATAGTGCAACTTATTTGTGGCACTGCCGTTTAGGTCATATCAGTGTAAAGCGCATGAAGAAACTCCATACTGATGTACTTTTGGAACCACTTGATTATGAATCACTTGGTACTTGCGAACCGTGCCTCATGGGTAAGATGTATGTGGTCCAATGAATGTTGAGGCTCGTGGCGGATATCGTTATTTTCTCACCTTCATAGATGATTTAAGCAGATATGAGTATATCTACTTAATAAAACATAAGTCTGAAACATTTGAAAAGTTCAAAGAATTTCAGAGTGAAGTTGAAAATCATCGTAACAAGAAAATAAAGTTTCTATGATCTGATCGTGCAGGAGAATATTTGAGTTACGAGTTTGGTCTACATTTGAAATAATGCGGAATAGTTTCGCAACTCACGCCACCCGGAATACCACAACGTAATGGTGTGTCCGAACGTCGTAATCGTACTTTATTAGATATGGTACGATCTATGATGTCTCTTACTGATTTACCGCTATCGTTTTGGGGTTATGCTTTAGAAACGGCTGCATTCACGTTAAATAGGACACCATCGAAATCCGTTAAGACGGCGCCTTATGAACTGTGGTTTGGCAAGAAACCAAAGTTGTCGTTTCTGAAAGTTTGGGGCTGCAATGCTTATGTGAAAAAGCTTCAACCTGATAAGCTCGAACCCAAATCGGAGAAATGTGTCTTCATAGGATACCCAAAGGAGACTGTTGGGTACACCTTCTATGACATATCCGAAGGCAAGACTTTTGTTGCTAAATTCAGAGTTTTTCTAGAGAAGAAGTTTCTCTCGAAAGAAGTGAGTGGGAGAAAAGTAGAACTTGATGAGGTATCTATACCTGCTCCCTTATTGGAAAAGTAGTACATCACAGAAACCGGTTTCTATGACACCTACACCAATTAGTGAGGAAGCTAATGATAATGATCATGAAACTTCAGATCAAGTTACTACCGAACCTCATAGATCAACCAGAGTAAGATACGCACCAGAGTGATACGGTAATCCTGTTCCGGAAGTCCTGCTACTAGATCATGATGAACCTACGAACTTTGAAGAAGCGATGGTGAGCCCAGATTCCACAAAATGGCTAGAAGCCATGAAATCTGAGATGGGATCCATGTATGAGAACAAAGTGTGGACTTTGGTTGACTTGCCCGTTGATCGGCAAGCAATTGAGAATAAATGGATCTTCAAGAAGAAGACTGATGCTGACGGTAATATTACTGTCTATAAAGCTCGACTTGTTGTGAAAAGTTTTCGACAAGTTCAAGGGATTGACTATGATGAGACCTTCTCACCCGTAGCGATGCTTAAGTCTGTTCGAATCATGTTAGCAATTGCCGCATTTTATGATTATGAAATTTGGCAAATGGATGTCAAAACTGCATTCCTGAATGGATTTCTGGAAGAAGAGTTGTATATGATGCAACCAGAAGGTTTTGTCGATCCAAAAGGAGCTAACAAAGTGTGCAAGCTCCAGCGATCCATTTATGGACTGGTGCAAGCCTCTCGGAGTTGGAATAAACACTTTGATAGTGTGATCAAAGCATTTGGTTTTATACAGACTTTTGGAGAAGCCTGTATTTATAAGAAAGTGAGTGGGAGCTCTATAGCATTTCTGATATTATATGTGGATGACATATTATTGATTGGAAATAATATAGAATTTCTGGATAGCATAAAGGGATACTTGAATAAGAGTTTTTCAATGAAAGACCTCGGTGAAGCTGCTTACATATTGGGCATTAAGATCTATAGAGATAGATCAATACGCTTAATTGGACTTTCACAAAGAACATATCTTGACAAAGTTTTGAAGAAGTTCAAAATGGATCAAGCAAAGAAAGGGTTCTTGCATGTGTTACAAGGTGTGAAGTTGAGTAAGACTCAATGTCTGACCACTGCAGAAGATAGAGAGAAAATGAAAGATGTTCCCTATGCTTCAGCCATAGGCTCTATCATGTATGCAATGCTGTGTACCAGACCTGATGTGTGCCTTACTATAAGTCTAGCAGGAAGGTACCAAAGTAATCCACGAGTGGATCACTAGACAACGGTCAAGAACATCCTGAAGTACCTGAAAAGAACTAAGGATATGTTTTTCGTATATGGAGGTGACAAAGATCTCATCGTAAATGGTTACGTTGATGCAAGATTTGACACTGATCCGGACAATTCTAAATCGCAAACCAAATACGTGTTTACATTAAATGGTGGAGCTGTCAGTTGCTGCAGTTCTAAACAAAGCGTTGTGGCGGGATCTACATGTGAAGCGGAGTACATAGCTGCTTCGGAAGCAGCAAATGAAGGAGTCTGGATGAAGGAGTTCATATCCGATCTAGGTGTCATACCTAGTGCATCGGGTCCAATGAAAATCTTTTGTGACAATACTGGTGCAATTGCCTTAGCAAAGGAATCCAGATTTCATAAGAGAACCAAGCACATCAAGAGACGCTTCAATTCCATTCGGGATTTAGTCCAAGTGGGAGACATAGAAATTTGCAAAATATATACAGATCTGAATGTTGCAGACCCGCTGACTAAGCCTCTTCCACGAGCAAAACATGATCAGCACCAAGGCTCCAAGGGTGTTAGAATCATTACTGTGTAATCTAGATTATTGACTCTAGTGCAAGTGGAAGACTGAAGAAAATATGCCCTAGAGGCAATAATAAAGTTATTATTTATTTCCTTGTATCATGATAAATGTTTATTATTCATGCTAGAATTGTATTAACCGGAAACATAATACATGTGTGAATACATAGACAAACAGAGTGTCACTAGTATGCCTCTACTTGACTAGCTCGTTGATCAAAGATGGTTATGTTTCCTAACCATAGACATGAGTTGTCATTTGATTAACGGGATCACATCATTAGAAGAATGATGTGATTGACTTGACCCATTCCGTTAGCATAGCACTTGATCGTTTAGTTTGTTGCTATTGCTTTCTTCATGAGTTATACATGTTCCTATGACTATGAGATTATGCAAATCCCGTTTACCGGAGGAACACTTTGTGTGCTACCAAACATCACAACGTAACTGGGTGATTATAAAGGTGCTCTACAGGTGTCTCTGAAGGTACTTGTTGGGTTGGCGTATTTCGAGATTAGGATTTGTCACTCTGATTGTCGGAGAGGTATCTCTGGGCCCTCTCGGTAATGCACATCACTTAAAGTTTTGCAAGCGTTGCAGCTAATGAGTTAGTTGCGGGATGATGTATTACAGAACGAGTAAAGAGGCTTGCCGGTAACGAGATTGAACTAGATATTAAGATACCGACGATCGAATCTCGGGCAAGTAACATACCGATGACAAAGGGAACAACGTATGTTGTTATGCGGTCTGACCGATAAAGATCTTCATAGAATATGTAGGAGCCAATATGAGCATCCAGGTTCCGCTATTGGTTATTGACCGGAGACGTGTCTCGGTCATGTCTACATTGTTCTCGAACCCGTAGGGTCCGCACGCTTAACGTTACGATGACAGTTTCATTATCAGTTTATATGTTTTGATGTACCGAAGGTTGTTCGGAGTCCCGGATGTGATCACGGACATGAAGAGGAGTCTCGAAATGGTCGAGACATAAAGATTGATATATTGGAAGCCTATATTTAGACATCGGAAGTGTTCCGGGTGAAATCGGCATTTTACCGGAGTACCGGGAAGTTACCGAAACCCCCCGGTAACCTAATGGGCTTTAATGGGCCTAGTGGAGAAAGTAGAGAGGAGGCCAAGGGGCAGCCGCGCGCCCCTCCCCCCCCCCCCCCCAAGTCCGAATTGGACAAGGAGGGGAGGGGGGCGCCATCCCCCTTTTCTTTCCCCTCTTTCTCTCCTTCCCCCCAAGTCCTAGTCCAACATGGAAAGGGGGGGAGTCCTACTCCCGGTGGGAGTAGGACTCCTCCTGGCGCGCCCCTTGCCTGGCCGCACCTCCTCCCCCTTGCTCCTTTATATACGGGGGCAGGGGGCCACCCCAGAGACACAACAATTGATCATTGATCTCTTAGCCGTGTGCGGTGCCCCCCTCCACCATAATCCTCGATAATATTGTAGCGGTACTTAGGCGAAGCCCTGCGACGGTAGAACACGTCACCACGCCGTCGTGCTGACGGAACTCTTCCCCGACATTCTGCTGGATCGGAGTCCGGGGATCGTCATCGAGCTAAACGTGTGCTAAAACTCGAATGTGCCGTAGTTTCGCTGCTTGATCGGTCGGGCCGTGAAGACGTACGACTACATCAACCGCGTTGTGCTAACGCTTCCGCTTTCGGTCTACGAGGGTACGTAAACTACACTCTCCTCTCTTGTTGCTATGCATCGCCATGATCTTGCGTGTGCGTAGGAATTTTTTTGAAATTACTACATTCCCCAACATGTTAAGCCTGCCATGGAGGCGAAAAGTCTGATGTGGCAAGTTAATTAAGAGAAGAGAGATGAGTATAGTGACCCAAGAAAGAAAAAAATGCTAAGCGCATGAACCTAGGAAAAAAAATTAAATGAAAAAAACACCAATGCATGAAGAATTTTAGTTACTAAATCATTAAAGGAAGGAAACTTAGTTACAAGAAACTAAGCACATATGCATTGAGGAGTATAGTTGCTAAGCTATTTAATGTGTTTAGCACCTCATCTAAGCACCGGTGCAATGGCAGCAGCCTGATATAATACCACATTCTCTTTTTCCTCATTTAATTGTGTGTCATATTATCCAAAAAATCTAGTTGACATCCATATAATACTGATACTCTCATTATAACCAGCCTAAGACCCAATAGTGAATCTTGCTCACTCACGGCTTACGGACACTTAGGAGTGACTGGCCGGCTAGAAAGATCTATTATCTAGTATTGCCAATTAGCACATGCAGTCAGTACCTGATACAGTGATACTAACACCACTGTACAGTTCTGCTTCTAAAATTTGTATCACATCGATGCCTCAAGCCATATAGGATTTGTCCCATCGTTTTATGGTTTGAAGTTACGAATACTATTTACTCTCGCTGGCGGGTTGAGATTTATTTATGGATCCGAACATCATATTTAGATCATTTTTACTTTCATCGTCAAAAATCCACAGGACATGTTGGTGGGACAAATCGAATAGGTGTATGCATTAGTGTGTGTGCGCGCGCGTATATGTATATGTACACACACACACACATATATATATATGGTGCTACTATTCATCACCCAGGGTGCAGAATACGTTATTATTCACCCGAGGTAATCTTACGATCATTTCATAATTAAATTATGTTTCGAATTTAAATAGTTACATTCCTATTGATTCACTACATAAAATTTAACATAAGAAAATTAAAATATAGGTCATAAGACAAGAAAATATGCAGTTTATGTGTATTTTAGACTATGTTTTTACGTTTGTAATTTTACATAACATAAAATATTTTTTATGACGACTATATATTTTCTTACAGTCCTTTTTTGCGTCGGAAATAAGACAAAACTTACGGAACGTAAAATTACGGCGCATTGATGGTAAAATATAGGGGGGGGGGTGAAGAATAACCATTCCTCACCCAGGGTAACGAATAGCGCGACCCTACACACACACACACACATAATTAAATATAGTGTTACTATTCATCACCCAGGATGCAGAATAAGTTATTCTTCATCCAAGGTAATATTATGAACATTTCATAATTAAATTACATTTGGAATTCAAATAGTTACATTCTTATTGATTTACTACGTAAAATTTCGCATAAAAAAATAAAAATATAAGTCATAAGACAAGAAAATTTACAGTTTATGTGTATTTTACGCTATGTTTTTACGTAACATAAAATATTTTTTACAACGATTATATATTTTCTTACTGTCTCTTTTTACGTGGAAATAAGACAAAACTTACGGAACGTAAAATTACAATGCATTGATGGTAAAATAGAAGGGGGTGAAGAATAACTATTCCCCACCCAGGATGACGAATAGCGCGAACCTATATATATATGTTGGGGAACGTAGTAATTTCAAACTTTTCCTACGCACACGCAAGATCATTATGATGCATAGCAACGAGAGGGAAGAGTGTGATCTACGTACCCTTGTAGACCGACAGCGGAAGCGTTAGCACAACGCGGTTGATGTAGTCGTACGTCTTCACGACCCGACCGATCAAGCACCGAAACTACGACACCTCCGAGTTTTAGCACATGTTCAGCTCGATGACGATCCCCGGACTCCGATCCAGCAAAGTGTCGGGGAAGAGTTCCGTCAGCACGACAGCGTGGTGACGATCTTGATGTTCTACCGTCGCAGGGCTTCGCCTAAGCACCGCTACAATATTATTGAGGATTATGGTGGAAGGGGCATCGCACACGGCTAAGAAAACGATCACGTGGATCAACTTGTGTGTCTAGGGGTGCCCCCTGCCCCCGTATATAAAGGAGCAAGGGGAGGAGGCCGGCCGGCCCTATAGGCGCGCCAAGGAGGAGTCCTCCTCCTAGTAGGAGTAGGACTCCTACTAGGAGGGGGAAGGAAGTGGGGAGGGAGACTCTCCACTAAGGCCCATATGGCCCATTACTTCTCCCGGGGGGTTCCGGTAACACTCCGGTACTCCGGTTTTCTCCGAAATCATCCGGAACAATTCCGGTGTCCGAATATAGCCGTCCAATATATCAATCTTTATGTCTCGACCATTTCGAGATACCTCGTTATGTCCGTGATCACATCCGGGACTCTGAACTAACTTCGGTACATCAAAACTCATAATATAACTGTCATCGAAACCTTAAGCGTGCGGACCCTATGGGTTCGAGAACAATGTAGACATGACCGAGACATGTCTCTGGTCAATAACAAATAGCGGAACCTGGATGCTCATATTGGCTTCCA
Organism: Triticum monococcum; assembly: GCA_034509565.1. Lineage (NCBI taxonomy): Eukaryota > Viridiplantae > Streptophyta > Magnoliopsida > Poales > Poaceae > Triticum > Triticum monococcum. The sequence continues at coordinate 768,501,264 of CM067847.1, forward strand.
CATATTCTACGAAGATCTTTATCGGTCAGACCGCATAACAACATACGTTGTTCCCTTTGTCATCGGTATGTTACTTGCCCGAGATTCGATCGTCGGTATCTCAATACCTAGTTCAATCTCGTTACCGGCAAGTCTCTTTACTCGTTTCGTAATACATCATCTCGCAACTAACTCATTAGTTGCAATGCTTGCAAGGCTTATGTGATGTGCATTACCGAGAGGGCCCAGAGATACCTCTCCGACAATCGGAGTGACAAATCCTAATCTTGAAATACGCCAACCCAACATTTACCTTTGGAGACACCTGTAGAGCTCCTTTATAGTCACCCAGTTACGTTGTGACGTTTGGTAGCACACAAAGTGTTCCTCCGGCAAACGGGAGTTGCATAATCTCATAGTCATAAGAACATGTATAAGTCATGAAGATAGCAATAGCAACATACTAAACGATCGGGTGCTAAGCTAATGGAATGGGTCATGTCAATCACATCATTCTCCTAATAATGTGATCCCGTTAATCAAATGACAACATATGTCTATGGTTAGGGAACATAACCATCTTTGATTAACGAGCTAGTCAAGTAGAGGCATACTAGTGACGTTTAGTTTGCCTATGTATTCACACAAGTATTATGTTTCCGGATAATACAATTCTAGCATGAATAATAAACGTTTATCATGATATAAGGAAATAAAATAATAACATTATTATTGTCTCTAGGGCATATTTCCTTTTATATATATATATATATATATATATATATATATATATATATATATATATATATATATCTGTGTGTGTGTGTGTGTGTGTGCTCGAGAAAAGTCAATTTTTTTTGATCCACAAGTCCAACAATTTCATTTGTAACAACACAAGTAATGGATGGATTTTAAGCTAACTTGGCACGCCTGTCGAGTAGTTTTCAAGAACAAAAATCCCTTGGTTGTCCATAGATAAAGAAAAGAAAGGTTACTTTCCCCCTAATTGAGCAATGGCTAGCTGCCCTTTTGTAATCGGTCCTTATGATCCTCTTTCTTCCTCTCTTCTCCCTTAATTATTCAATATATATATTTAACTAGCAGGGGCGGTAATTAACCCCTCCTATTTATTAAAAAATGTTAGAGCAACTCTAGGAGACCCCACATAATTCCGACGAGTATATGGGCTCGACTCAATGTTCTGGCCAGAACAGAGTCTGTATACTCATCCGGCCCGCAAATGTTTTTGCCGCAGCCTGCAAACGTTACCCCCGAAGCAGTATATTTACGGGTTTGCGGGGCAGATGCGGGTCGAAACCCTACCCCCCTCCCCCCAGTCGTGTTTCCCCCCATTCCACACCACGCCGCTCGATTTCTCGCCATAGGCCACCGCGCGCAAGCTTGCGAAAAGCCATGGATGGCTCTGGGGATGAGGCGGAGCGCTGCTGACGCGCCAGATCTGACGCTGTGCACAAGCGGGGGGGGGGGGGGGGGGGGCGTCGATGGCTCAAACGCGGTACCCGGCTGCCATCGGCGTTCGACCGCCGCGAGCTTGAGGACTTCGATCGCGAGCTCGCCCGCCGCTGCCACGCCTCCTCCGGCAATTGGTCCGCGGGGAGCTCATAGGGCGCATCGAGCTCGCGGGTCATTCCGGTGAAGAGCGAGCCGGATGAGGAGATCTCGCCTCGCACCGTGCCCCATGCGCCACCACGCCGAGGCGTCATCGGGCCGGAGGACTACCTCGCCCCGGGCAGGAGGAGCTCCTCGAGCGCGTCGTCCTCGAGCGGTCGGCGAGGGACCAGGAGGAGATGGAAGAGCGCGTCCGGCGTGAGCTCGAGTACGAGCGGCTGTTCCTCCAGACGGGCACCGCCGTGTCGCAGGTGCACGGTCCAAGGAGGCTGACCTGCGAGTGATGAAGGCGGAGAAAACAAAGCTCTACATTGACCTCGACTCCTCCTCCTCCGACTGAGTGCTGCTGCTGGGCAGCTACCGCACGAGCTCCGGTGAGCTCAATTTTGTGTAGTGGTACGGTAGCATAGGCCTGTTCTAACTCCGGCGAACTTATATGTAATATATGCATGCTGTGTACGAACTTATGTGAAGAAGAACTAACTATACAAAGAAGAACTATCTATGCGAGCAAGCTTCGGCGAGCTTTTACTTAAATTTCTCGTCCGAAACAAGTTTTTAAAAAATTTATGGGTTTGGATACAATTTATGCTCCGTCGCCGTGATTTTGAGCCTATATAAGGGCCGTCGTGCTAAATGCAAACGCAGTTTACAATTCGACGAAATGCGGGGTCTATTAGAGATGCTCTTATATATGTATTATTACATAAGAGCCAGGAAAGGATGATCTATCTATTTATCTATCTTCTATCTATCTTCTATTATATAATAGAAAAGGAACAGATGAGATTTAAGTAGCAAAGAAGAACGGTTGAGATGTAATGAATCGATCTATATAGATCTGTACGTCAAAGACAAAAAAACAGACAAGATTTAACTAGCCAAAAAAAAAACGCTGAAATTTAATGAATCTATATAGATCAGTAAGAGTCCGTGAAGGACTAGATGCACCAAACGCAATACATGTACTTCCTCCGTTCAAAATTACTTGTCGCAGAAATAGATGTATCTAGACGTATTTTAATTTTAGATATATCCATATTCGAGACAAATAATTCCGAACGAAAGAAGTATGTCCCAAAAAGCGCATGCATGCAGATTGGAGAAATAGTCCGTGTAGAATACAAATAGGAGCCAACTTATGGGTCTGACTAGCACCCTCAAAGAAGAGTCCGAACAGAGTATTATAAAGAAAAAAAAAGTGTCCAGATAGAATACATGTGAACATCCTAAAAGAAAGCAAAGTCTGAGTAGAATACATGCACTGATCGGTTAAAAAGAGAATACATGCATTAACGTAATCTGAGTATGATTTTAGTAGATAAATCAATCTGTACTCTTTTTTGCCTTATTAGAAAAGCAAAAGAAAAACTTTCTCTCCCCAGAATTTAAAATGAGAGCTAGATTGGTACGCACTTAGCAAAGATTGGGCCAAAGATATACAAAATGTTTTTTTTATAATGTGTATAATTAAACATACAGTCAATGCTTTAAAACTTCAATCAATAATATATATAAAAGTATATGGACTGGAGATGTAAGAACAACAATGTTGTACTAGCTGCAAAATACTTTTAAGCCATATATCATTTAACTAATCTTTAATGTATTCTAAAAGAAAATCCTAGCTAAAATTATGAACAGAAAACTCCAAATAATATTCACAATTTTTTTGGAACATGTGGAGGACAAGTACGCCATGATGAAAAAGCAGCACAACTCTAGGAGGACCAATGAATATGCCAATCGTCGTCTATACTTGATGAATTTAATTAGATCGATTCAATATTTATTTCTGGGTAGAAATGATGGAGATGAGAGAGTAATGCATCATGTAAAAGTTGCACAACTCCAGAGTACATATGAGTAATGCATGAAGTATATTCAATGACTTTGATTTGCAACAACAATTATGTTGAAGGAGACCGATGGAGTGACGAGCTAACAAATCGAGTTGGATTTTATTTGCTGGAAGAAATGAGGGAGATGAGAGAACACAACAAAAGATGAAAGAGTAGAAAAGCCAATATAATTATATAAATATGTTAGAATAAGACATATGCGCATATTCGCATGTACATGCTAAAATGCAGAAGCATAATACACACCATATCACCAGATCTAGGGAACTAAGATCGCAATGACATATGTTATTAAGGAGCTAATTGGGCCCGTGACCGGGGAGACGAAGAGAACAGCGAAAAGATAAGCCATCACATTCATTGGCTAGAATATGCTCTTTAAATTCTATAATGGGTCCTAATTATAATTACTGAGATTTAGAATGAATTTAAAAGGTATACATGTGTTGTTAGGAAAATCAACTATGGTTGTGATCAATCCGAAGCAATATGCATCAATTTCTCAAGGCCCAAATTCACCTACTAATCAATCGGATGTGTTTTTTTACGTATTATGAGAATTAATCGTATTTACTTTGTATAGATTTTAATAAGAAAATCCTTTTTCCAACTTCACTATAAATTTGATACGTCAATTTTGCATGCACCACACAACTGCCCTCGACCATATATTGTCCTTCCAACATGAAAATAAGATAATTTGTTGCAGCAAGAAAAAATTAATTCAAAGGTTTTGCTACTCCAAATAGATGATAGTTTTCCTCGAGTAGTAAAGCCATAAAACGTTAATTATATATATGAAGATCATTTTTTTGAGATAAAAATGTTGGTGACAATATACATATCATTACAAAAACTTCATATGTAAATTCAAAATCTAGCCGCGCAAATGCGAGGGTCACCCAGCTAGTTTATATTTAAGATACGCGCGCCACACTGCGAGGATCATTGCATCACAGGGCCGGCCCTGGGCCATGGCGAGGAGTGCGACGGCCTAGGGCCCAGCCCAAACAGGGGCCCATACCCTGTGCATAGCAGTTTATATATATTACTAAAAAAATCAAGTACGCAAAGGAAGCAGGCCCAGCCCATGAAGAGAGAGGAAGCAAAGTCACGCACCAACGCAACCCCAAGATCCCTTTTCGTTCGTTCTCTCCCAGAAAACGTCGCCGGCTCGTTCGTCTCCCAGCCGCCATCGTCTTCTTCAGTCTTCATTCTTCAGCAATTGATTGCCCCAAGTTCCTATGAGGCCAAGACCCCAATTCCCCATGCTAATTAATGAATTTTCCAAGGGCCCCAGGATTTCTTCGGCTTCTCGCTTCCTATAAATACGCCCCAGGTTAGCGGAGGCGAGCCGACGAGACACCACTCTGGCAGGAACGCAAGAGCAGCAGCCAACAGTTGTGTGCCCCAGATTCGTGGACAACCCAAGCCATTCCCCAGTCATGTAATTTCTAGATCTCGATTCTTTGGCCTTGTCTATTTATTTCTGATATATGATGTTTGACCTACTTGATTCCTCTATTTTTGTAGATGAAATTTCTGTTAGGTAGATTCCGCTGGTCGTAGCATTGCTTGAAAATGACTTTGCAAATAGATTCGTGTCAGCAGATGAGATGTTTAATTTTGTTACAGCTATAGATTGCTACCAAAATGTGTCTAGTGCTTATCGAATTCTCTGATGGATGGTTGTGGTTGGACCGCTAGAGCCTGAGCATAACTTCTGCCAAATTGGATCAAGAATTAAGAATGTCATATATGTTTAGTTTAGAGTTAAGATTTAATTAAGAATGTCATATATATTAAGTTTAGAGTTAAGATTGAATTAAGTTTAGAGTTTAGGTGTAGAAGTCTTTTTATCTATTATAGTCCACGGGCCCATCATACGGAGTTCGCACAAGGGCCCCTAACATGCCAGGCCGGCCCTGTTGCATCATGACTGGATCGGAGTGCTAGCATGAGTAACAATCTAATAGGAGCAGTAGGAATAGCAGTAGCATTTGAAGTCGTCACAAGCGCCAAAAAAGGTTTTGGGCTTTCAGGTTGGCATACACGATTGCAACCATAGCCACTGGCGCGAAGGCACGGTCTGTGATAATTGCTGCTTAGGTGTGTGTGCAAAGAGTATCCGGTGGACGCCGACTGTGTGCATGCATGGCATTGAACATACTAGCACACGCGATGCAAGAACGTGGTTATAATTAGCCGAAAGATTAATTGAAACAACATATCATTAATATAAGTAACATGAACCAGCCAATGTAACGCCAAAACGACTTAAGCTGCTAGGAGAGATATGTCCAATTCACTTATACTTCAACTCTTCATACATGTGCACATACATACCGGCGGCCACGATGACAATTAGGAGCACGATCATAGAGAGATTCTTTTCTGAAGGCGTCATTGGTTGTTTTTTCTTTTTGGGAAGTTTTTGAAGTTGAAGAAAATAATGAGTGAGCAGTCTGGTGGATGATCGAGTGAGAAGTCCAACAATATATATATATATATATATCACATGCCTAGTGTGTTCCACCATAAAATAAAAGAATGAACATAGGATTCTCCGATCCTTCTCCTAGTGTTTTCCAACAGAAGCACAAGAGTCTGTAAACATGTTTGTATTCAGTGTTTTATTTACAACCAAAGTTTTACATCAACCACATTATATGTTGTCAGCATTCGATGATCAGGTCCTCTTTGGATGTAGACTGAAGGACAAGAGCTAACATAGCTTAGTACGCCCAAGTAAATATGACACCAAGTTGCATTGGTACTAACCTATCTTGCTTGTCCACTAGTACACTCATTTCCACCGCATGAATATCAAATCACACTGTGTTAAAAAAAATATTGATGTATGTGTGTGTTTCAGTTTCATTTTCTAATCCTCCATCAAAGCAAGGCTAATAATATAGCCTACTGTTGATTGTATGGATCTTCGCAACCGAGCTCTCAACCTACTCATATACTAGTAGTTAGGTCTTCACTATTAAGACATGACCCGCTTTCTTCTCTCACGGAGTTTCTTATTTCTTGTGCGTAAGGCCCTGTTTGATAAGCTTGGACTAATGATTAGCTGATCAGTGATTAGCTGAGTATTAGGCCCTGTCTTACATGCCTCGAGTATTTGGTGAGCACGGCTAGCATGCAGCGTGCGTGATCAGTACTCCCTCTATTTTTTTACTCCATGAATAAAATTTGGTCAAAGTCACACTACACAAAGTTTGACCAAATTTATAACAAAAAATATGAACATCTACAATACTAAAATTATATATTACGAAAATACATTTCATGATGCATCTGATAATATTAATTTTATATTGTGAATGTTGATATTTTTTTAATATAAAGTTAGTCAAACATTACAAAGTTTGACTTTGACCAAAATTTGTAGAGTTAAAGCACCCCAGGTACCTCAACTTGCATAGAATGTGATGATTTAGTCCCAAACTTGCAAAAACTGCACTCCACCATACCCCAACTTGCATTGGATGTGACGCTTTGGTCCTGGCCTATCATAGCACGACACCTGGCAGGCATGTGGCTGGACAGGTCGTCGTGGCAGTTTTGTAGATACGCCCTGCCTTTTCATGTTATTGCATGCTGTAGATAGGAAGAATGATTTAGTGTCAAACTTGCAAAACTGCACTCCAACATACCCCAACTTGCACTGGATGCTACGATTTGGTCCTGGGCCCATCACAATACGACATTTGACAGCCAGGTGGCCAGACCGGTCGTCGTGGCACTGTTGCAGAAACCCTCCTGCCTTTTCATTTTATTGCAGGCTGTAGATAGGAAGAACTAGTGAACATAAAAATGACCAAAAAAGAATGCATTATATCTAATGTGTAAAAATGACTGATCTGTTAAAGCGAACGTAGCATGCAGCCGCTGGATCCTATTCAGGTTCAGTTTTAACTGGGTAGGCAGCCTTCTGTTTTAACCGGGTATACCGACTGGCCAGCGAAGGGAACGACAGAGATGCTATGTGAGGGTTTATTAGTTCTGATGATGAATCCAGTTCAGGTTCAGTTTTACCCGGCTGGGTAACCTTCGGACTCCGTGCCATCATATACGCGATCGATCGTCGACGATATTCAGGATTAATCGACGATGGAATCCCTTGCAGAGGATATTTTGCGCGAGATCCTACAGAAGCTGCCGGCGAGGGACCTGATCCGGTCCAGCTGCGTCTGCAGGCTATGGCGCGCCGTCATTGGCGACCCGTCTTTCCGCAGGCTCCACGCCAAGGCCAGCCACGTCGTCTCCGGCTCCGGCGCGGAGACCCTGCTCGTCAGGCAGATCCGCGGGGCGCGCATAAGTCAAGAGATGATCGTCCACAACGTCTCGTCGGCGAAGCCCATGTGCAGCATCACCGATGTCGGCAGTGCGTACAACCCTACCAACGTCTGCAACGGCTTCATCTGCCTCGCCTCCTGCATGCCGGACTGGCCAATCTATGTGTGCAACCCTCTCACCGGCGACAAGCTGACGGTTCCACCGCCGCCAAAGATCGAGGGCGTGGCCTCCCGCAAGTACGCCATAGGGTTTAACGCGTCCACCCACCAGTACAAGCTCTTCCGGCTCTCCATCATGTGGTCCAACTCCAAGGGCGGCCACTACCTGGACGTGTACACCTTAGGTGGCGATGGCGGGTGGCGTCGACACCCATACAGGTTCCCGTATAGCCCGACGCATGGCCTCCACTCGCCACCGCCGGTGTTCCTCGACGGCAAGCTGTACGCGCTGACAGCACGACCACATACCTTGCATGTGTTCGACACGATTCTAGTAATTGACGTGGCGAGCGAGGTACACTACACGTACACCCTCCCAGAGTTCGGGGGAAGCTATGTGTTGGGAATGCATGCCTTCGAGATGCGCGGGAATCTGTGTGTCGCCGTAGATGTCATTTGCCCACGACGGCTCTGCTTCTGGGTCATGCTGCCGCTACAGAGCATGGGCCTGCCTTGCACCTGGGAATTGCGCTACACCATCTACATGGACGATGATCATAACGGCAGCGACAGGTTGACTGGCGTCTGGTTTGATGATGGTGACAGGACGCTGTGCTACAGAATGGGGAATTGTCTCTACAAGTATGACACCACCAAGGACGAGCAGGAAGCCATAGGTTGTTTCTCGAAGTGGGATCATCGGATCCAGCTGCCAGCAGCTCCACGGTCGGAGAACCAACAATGGAATGTTTACGGTGGTTACCGTCCCAGCCTTGTCTCGCCTCTTCTCCTATTTGCACCCGCGCCGTCATCGTTAATGCAGCACCAGGATGAACAAGAACGCTTCGCGCAAGCTTTGGTACATGCACTGCAGCGGCAAAAATCATCAAAGGAATCGTCTCCAATGTGCCAAGATGATTCACGGGTCAAATTGTTAAAGTAGGGGAGTCTTGGAGCGTAGAATCAAATGACAGTGAAGATGGAATCTTCTAATATTTTCATAATTATTGATCCAATCATTGTGGCCTAATGTTATACCCTTGGATAATAATCACTATTTTTTTCCTGCTCTTAGTGTTGCTAGTTAAGATCTAATTTGCTTATACATGATTATAAATGCATATACATTAGTTATAATCTTTTATCTTACATCCAACCTGCGATCAGGCGTGTTGTAGCATATGATATCAACTTTTTTTTACCACGACAATGATGGTAACAAAGAAAAGGAGTATAATTTGTTTTACTTTCTCTATACCCACAACTTTTTAGATTTTAGCTTTTAGCTTTTTTTTGCATATGTTCTCACGTGGAAATATATGAACGTGTATTATGAAATGCAATAAAATTATGAGACGAATATGAATATTCAACATCTCCTCCGCCACGGATTCCACCGATGGTATGGTTGACCACCACCACTCATCATGGCGTGTATAGATACGCCTCGAGAGCTTGATCGATCAGCACCTTGATTGATTTCCGATACAAGCAAACCAACCTCGTCTTGCATGCATGTGTTATTTCTTTCCATTGTTGGCTAGCAAGAACCAAAGAGGACCTAGCTAGGCTGCTAGCGCCTATATCCGAATCAAATTGATTTCCGTCTGGTATGATGTGCAAGCTGTTTCCTTAATTGTAAAATTCGTGTGCAATACTGCAGTGACGATGACTAACATTTGCAGCCACGTGTGTGCAAATCTGCAAAATCTTCCCATTTTCAACTATTCATGTGCGGATTTGGCCCAGGTCTCTGACCGAAACCCAAGCTAACCCCTCTACTTGTGCGACTCCCTCATCAATCTCTCTTGTATGTCTCCCCCTCGCCTCGATATCTCCCTCACTCTCCCCAACCTCGTGCGCCACATGTCCTACAGCATCTTTGTCCTTAGGGCCGCCGTTCGGGAGAGCAAGGTGGAGAAGCGAGACGAGGAGAGGTATCATGGTATCATGGCCGAATCGGTTGCCGCGGCACCGTTGTCGCCCAAAACATACGCTCCCGCGAGCGCCACCGCATCATCGTTTGCCGCCGACGCCAATCTGTAGCACCGGCAAGCGAGCGAGCTAGTAACTTCTAGATTTCAACGAAGAACAATATAAAGCAGCATAGTTGTGCTCACACAGAATCGGACGCCGGCGTAGTCGCTCCGGAAATCGCCATGAACATAGCCTGACGGACCACGAGCGCCACAACTGCCTCCGGCTCAGCGTGGTCTTTGACCCCAAATCGGAAAAGGAATCTCGTGCGAGACGCAGGACAAGCACCCAACCTGGGTACACGCCATCCAGCCGGGGTCGTACCAAAACTTTATCGCCACAGCCCGGGCCCGTGCGCAAAAAAAAAGTACCACACTGCACGCTCTGCGCGGCCGGGCCCTTTGTGCGTCAGATCGGTCCCCCGGGCGAGCCCACGAACCTGATGCGGGCAGTATTTGCCGGTATGGAGCGATATATGTCCACTTACTCTTTACCACAAATTCGATTGCACGGATCACCTCGGGCAGCATGACCGGCTGGATAACTATGATCAACTGCCGCTGCGTGCAGGACGTCCGCTCTTGGAAGGAGACAGTTTTCTTGCAGTGTTAATGCGGAGTGGGGTTCATCCATTGCACGAGGGAGTAAATTGCTGAAGAATGGGCCATGTGAACACTAGAGCCCACATGTCATACTTAGGGCATCCAGCCACGCTCTCTACACAACAGAAGTGTAGTTGCAGCCCTCGGTCTCGGCACCACTCATGCCGTACATAGCGTGAAGTAAGACCACCAGGAGCCTGCGTGACCGTGGGATCTGAGATCTACGTCATCTAATGCATTCAAATCTATAACAAAAATTTAGCTGTTCGCCATTTAACTTTCTCGTTCACAAAGACAAAGAAGACGAGACGAGTTATATTAGTACCCCAGTATAAGTTATATGTATTATTTTAGGGTACTACAAGGAATATTGGCACAAACATTGTATACAAACCAACTGGGGGTAGGGATTATGTCAAATAAATAATAATTGAATAATAAACACACACAAATATATAAAGAGTTTGCACATACAAATACATCCGACAGCAAGCACATATCAAAGTAAATCACAACCAATTACATAACATACACACAAGTTTGCACACATACATTTTCATACACGCATACATATTCAGGCACGACATAGCCCATGGCTCATGCCTTAGTTATTTTGCACCCATCGTTGTGTGGAATGGAGCTCGGGTCGGTGAAGTTGCCCTTGAGCACCACCTCTTGCAGCCTCTTAAGGTGGTGAATTCCAGAAAGTTTGCCCGCCTGATTGATGGCCATGTTGTGCCAAACGATCTTCTTGAGCAAAGGGGCTGCGCCACCTTGTTCAATGCTGACCGTGGTGATGGTGTTGCCCTCGACGATGAGGAACCTGAGGTCTTGGAAACCATCCTTGTTGAAGGTGAGGTTTGGCTCGCTGTACGAGTTGCAACGGAGCCGAAGGCGGCGCAAGCAATGGAGCTTGTTGCCAAGGTCCTGCAGAGAGACTTTAGACAGAAAGGTGTCACACAGTGTAATCTCGGAGAGATTTTGCAGCGCCCAGATCCAGTGATGCAACCCGGTGTTGAGAAGGCGCATGCCCTTGATATCCAGGCTCTCAAGTAACTGGGGTGCGTAGTCTTGTATCATCACCATATTCACAGTGACACTCGGGTCCCATTTGTGGGTGGTGGAGTGACCCATATTGACAGAGAGCGTAAGCACTCTCTCAGCTTGGCGATTGCTCGGAGCAGATTGTGCATGCTATCTTGAGCTTGGCTTTGGCTGCCAATGAGAACCACGCCCAGCTTCCTAAGCTTCACTAGGCGACCAACTTCTTCGAGTTCTTTCTTACCCGGCTGAACCTGGACCCTGGACAATATCTCCATGTCTTCCATCTTCCCGATCTTGCGAGGCATCCACACCCAGTGAGGTGTCTCCTCCTCGGTCGTCATCGCCGGGCAGGTTAGCAGGTGCTTTAGCTTTCGGAGGTAAATGTGCTTCATGGCCGGGCCCCGTACCTTAGTTTGTCGAATGTCGAGTGTCTCCGGCAGTATGAGCTTGTTGATCTCCTCGGGCAGGTGAGAGACATCTGTGTTCCGGAAGCTGAGGTACTTGAGCGAGACCACGTCGCAGATGCTCTCGAGGTGGCTCTTCTTTAGACCCTTGCAACCCCCAAGATCAAGCACATTTAGCCGGTAGGCTTGGTTGAGAGATTTGAGGAAGTGTAGCATGTCATGCATGGGATCAGGGTCCGCTGCCGTGATGTCATCCGGCGGCATGGTCCGGCGGACGCAGATGCTCCATGGGTGCCGTGGTCGTGGATGATGCTTTTCTTGACGTTTCACAAAGCCCCGGATGCGAAGCTGGTAGTCGAGGTGAGTGGGCAGGTTGTCCACAAAGTTCTCCGTTGTGGACATACGGTAGACGAAGTTCCAGACAGTGTCTTCAATTCTGCAGCTCTTGACCTTGCTGGAAGCGGTCGATGGGTCGTCGACAGGAAGAAGGAACCCCCGGAAGAGGAGATCTTTGAAGCAGAGCTCCGCTGCCTCCTCGAGGGTACCATCAAAACCTGCTTGCTTCTCCACGCGGCCTTCGGTGAGCCATCGCCTGACCAAGCTCGTCCTGCTGATAGCAGCTTCGTCGTGGAAGGCATAGAGGTACTGCAAGCAGCTCTTGTAGCTCCTCGACAGCTTGCTGTAGCAGAAGATCATGACTTGAGTGGGAAAATCTTGGATGTCCGTGTCCGCTTCATCCACCAATTTCATCAGTTCTTTCTTGGTCTTCTGGGCCGCCGCGGGGCGGACATGACTATGATCCCGAAGAGCACGAAGCAGCATCTCCATGCAGACGGCCGCACTCTCCTCGTGCGGCAAATTTTTACGGAGGCAGTCACGTACTTTGGTGGCTGCCGATTGAAGATCCTTAACAAGGAGGAGACGGATGGCCTCGTCAAAGCATGGGACGAGCTCCTTCTTCTGCTGCTGCTTCTCCTTGTCACGTGCCAACGCACGTGCAAATTGAGTAACGAGACCGATGGCCTCGTTCTTCTTGTGCTGCTTCTCTTTGTCACGTGCCAATGCACGTACAAATTCTTCTCTCGCCTCGTCGATCTTGTCCTGGCTAGCTTGGGCCTCGGCTGGCGGCGTCCCTTCCTGTTCCTTGAGCGTGGGGATGCTGACTTGGTAGCGCTCCCGCCTCTCACCGACGTCCTTGACGCGGGCCTTGAGGTCGCGGATCCTGCTGGCGAGGTCGTGCTCCTTACAATGTCGACCCGTCACGAGGAGCACCACGCGGTAGTACAAGTGGGCCAAGAGGCCGGCGCTAGACGGGCCCTTGAAGTCGCGTGTGTAGAGCTCGATGCAGTCCTGGGCGATGTAGGAGATATCGCGGACCTGCTTCATCCAGGCGCGGAGCTGGTCGTCATGCTTGCCCTCCGTCTTGGTGAGGTGGATGAGGAAGCCGTTGATGCTCTCCATCTCGTCCTTGATGAACTGCATATCACCCTGCAGGCCGCCCAGCAGCTTCGCCTCCTTTGTGACCGCCGTCACCAGCAGGCCCACCAGCGAGTCCACCGCGGATAGGGTCAGGTCAGCCATCTCCCTCTCCTTCTCTCTTCCCGATCTGGTGTTGTTGGATATATGGATGGATGCAAGGGCTACTCAGCCTACCATATATAGAAATGGGCCTTCGAATGGAATAGATGAATATGTGTCATCAACAAGGAATCAAGGATGCAAATTTCTTTGGGTGGCCAAGGCCAATGCTTGGGGAGGGTTGGATGGTAGGCTAGCTATCTGCGCTGGGATGGAGCAAGATCAATGGCTAGCTGCTCTACTCCGGCCATCCACCACCCATGTATTTATACGGAATGAGGAAGACGAATAAAGAATAGTTGGAATTAAGAGGCAAGAACAAGCCAGCCTCTTGCATCGGACAAAGCATCCCAGTACGATGATCAGCAAGGGATCGCGTGACATGTTTGCTGGCAGATTGAAGCAACAAGGATCCTCCACCCAACCCATTAAGAAAGACTCCGGGGGCGAAGAGTGTAGCACAAAGCACTTGCTTCCCGGTACAGTAAAGCTAGCACATGCATGTCTTGGGACATCGGCCCTATGAAAAATGCAGACTCCACAAGGAAAGTGCTCGATCTAGCAGGAATAGGAAGTCTAAGTAAAGAACATATTTGTGCCTGCTTCATACGTTGGGCATGCTATTTCTTGTACAAGTAGCACGGTGGCCCTCGCAAATGCGTGGGCGATCTGGCCCTTATTGTGTTGAATATAGAAATATTTCTAATTTGCACTGATCTTCCCGTAATGTCATAGAAAATAATATGGTTGTATAACTATTATATACTCCCTTCGTTCTTAAATATAAGTCTTTTTGAGATTTCAATATGAACTACATGCGGATGTATATAGACATATTATTTAAGAGTGCAGATTCATTCATTCTGCTCCGTATGTAATCGCTATTGGAATATTTAAAAAGACTTATATTAAGGAATGGAGGGAGTATGTTTTTACCAAGGGTTCCCATCCCCCACTTTCATCTCCCTTGGATACTTTGGGACTTACGAATTGGAAAGAATTCCGACCATTAGATTTTTTTCATAGATAACTGTACGAAAAACAAATCCAGTTTCTAAGTGAAAATTCCAAATAAAACTGAAAAACTTACTCCTCACGGCCATGACACCATCCTGGGGCAATAGATAAGAATCCAAAGATAAAGAGTGAAAGTTAACAAAAAAATATGTCACATATGCAGATAATATTTACTTTCTACTTAGTGTGCTGAGTATGCCATTTACAAAAAGGTCACATCGATTACTGTATGTTCCCTTCTACGGGTTAGCCTATATATAATTTTATGTGAGGTTAGACTGGTATGTATTATTGACATTCAGACCTTCAATTTGTCGATCATTGGTATTAGATGTACAGTAAGCAAAATATATATAATGTAGTCCAATATGGGGCCAGATGAAGTTTAGAGGATCTTTCAAATATAACCAAAATGAATTTCATATATAATGAATCCGAATACGATGAGCAAGAGATGGCGTAACAGATTGAACCAAAGAAATTCCAACCATTAAGAAAGACTTTGAGAGCAAAGAATGTAGCATAAAGCACATGCTTCCAGATACAGTAAACTTGTTTGGGGACGTCTGGGGACCCCGGCCCTATTAGAAATGCAGACTCCACAAGAAAAGGGCTCGGCCTAGTAGGAATAGAAAGTCTAAGTAAAGAATATATGCGTGTATTCTATGTACGTTGGGCGCACTGTTTCTTGTACAATGCAATGCAAAAGTGTGTATGCTTCTGTTTGAGTATATATGATCTGTGTATACTGTGTATTGGGCCCGCTTTCTAGTCCCTGTATAATTGAACTCTATGGTTCATCTTTGTATTCATATATACGTGCTTATGCACGAAGAGCAATACATCATGTAATTCATATATTTTACATGTTATCAGTTTCCGGATTCTAACTCTAGCTTTCCGCCGCCGCCGGGTATCTCCTCCGCACCGCCGCCGCTGCCACCCAACCGTCGCCGCCGCTCATGCGCCCTCTGCGCCGGCCGCCGGCTAGCCCTGCCCGATCCCTACCCGCCTGCGCTCTCGCCCGCCAGCCGTTGCTCCAGCTCGAGCGCACGCACACCCGATCACCACCACACGCGCCCGCTCGATCACGTGTTGGAGTTCCGCCAAGTTGTGTGATCAATCGATCGACGACTAGCTAGCACGTAGTACGTGCATGTACTAGTATCCTACGTGCGTGAAGAATCGATCCAGGAGCATAGCTATCTAGATTGCTTCACGTCAAAGGACAAATCCATCCAGCTCCGTGTCCGCCAGCGCCTCGCCAGCCGCCGTTGCACCTGTAGTCGCTGCTGCCGCCGGGGCCATGTCGTCTGTCACGTCTTTCGCGTCCGGCCCGTCAGCCGTCACCTCTGCCATCCTGCCGATGTTGTCCTCTGGCGCGGCTCTACCGCCGGCGTCTTACGGTGCGGCCCTGCCGCCGCCAGCGCAATCTGGTCATTTCCACTACGGGCCCTCTGGCGCAGCTCCACCGCATGTGTCCTACGGCGCGGCCCCGCCACCGCCGGCACTCTCCGGCCAATTCATCGTCGTCCGGTCGCCGGCGCCGCCTCAGCACGTTCCCACGTACGGGTATCTTACGTGCGGGGCATACGGGGCTCCGCCTGTGTACGGGTCTACTGGATACTGGTGGGGGTCGTCAGCGGGCCAGCACTCGTCCGCTGGGCAGCAGCCAGATGGCGCCCAGCACCTGCAACAGCCATGGACTGGTGTCGTTCCTGCACCGACGCTTCCTGTGCCGCGCCCGCCCGCGCATCATGCGTACTCCGCGGCTGTATGGAGAGTACCCACCGCCGCAGCTGAGCGGCGGCTACGGTTTCCCCATGGCGTCTCCATCCTCCTTGATGGCCCTATCGCCGGCGCCCTGGGACACCGCACTACATGCCGCTCCTATGCCGAACAACCACACTGGCGATGCTGCTTTGTACATGTACACCGGTGCTACGACTCACATGTTTGCTCATCTTGGTAACCTTGCCTCTTTCACTCCTGTCTCCACCGACCGCCGCATCATTGTCGGTGATGGTTCCACACTTCCTATCACACATGTTGGGCACACTTCTTTTCCTTCTACTTCCACACCTTTATCCTTGTCTAACATACTTGTGTCTCCTGATCTTATTAAGAACCTTGTTTCTGTTAAATGTTTCACTCGTGAAAATCCTGTTACTGTTGAATTTGACGGCATTGGTTTTTGTGTCAAGGACGCTCGAACCAGGATGGTACTCCATCGCTGTGACAGCCCCGACGAGCTTTATCCGATGCATCCGTCTTCTTCCACCACCGCCGCACCGGTGGCTCTCTCCATTGGCGTCGATCTCTGACACGCTCGCTTGGGTCATCCCAACCCCGTCACACTTCATCATATTCTTAAGAGTTTCAGTTTCAGTTCCACTAAGATTGAGGATCACACTTGTCATGCATGTCGAGTCGGCAAACATGTTCGTCTGCCGTTTAATAATTCCACCACCATTGCTTCTTTTCCTTTTCAGTTGATTCATAGCGATGTGTGGACCTCTCCAGTTCCTAGTAATTCGGGCTATTTATATTATCTAGTCATTCTTGATGATTATTCTCATTACATGTGGACTTTTACTTTGCGCAGAAAGGCAGATGCACTCTCCACCTTGACGGCTTTTTACTCCTATGTCCGCACACAGTTTGGGCGTCCATCCTTGCGTTTCAGACGGACAATGGAAAAGAGTTCGACAACCTCGCTTTCCGCACATTTTTGTCGCATCATGGCACAGTTTTCCGCCTCACATGCCCGTACACTTCCGAGCTGAACGGTCGAGCCGAACGCGTCCTTCGCACTCTGAACGACTGCGTTCGCACGCTCCTATTTCATGCTAACGTGCCGCCTCGCTTCTGGCCGGAGGCGCTTGCTACTGCATCCCTTCTCCTTAACATTCGACCCTGCCGACTACAGTGGAATTTTGCACCCATCACCTCCTGTTCGGTACGCCGCCCTCTGATGATGGTTTGCGTATATTCGGGTGCCTTTGCTATCCTAGCACTGCCGACTCCGCTCCTCAAAAGCTCGCACCTCATTCTGTCGCTTGCATCTTCATCGGCTACCCCTCTACCTCCAAGGGATATCAACGATCCCGTCTCCCACCATGTGTTCACTTCTCGGCACGTTTACCTTGATGAGCATGTGTTTCCGTTTCACCAGGTACCCACGGCTGTTCCTCCCGCCACCGGTGACGCGGGCTCCTCGACGCCTCTCACAGGGCGCTCGCGCGCCTGTCTTGGCCCGCCCCTTGGGTTTGAGGCGCGCCCCCCGGCGATGGCGCCCGCGGCCCCCTCGGCACCCGTGGCCTCCTCGGCGCCCGCGGCCCCCTCGGCGCCACCGGTGCCTGTGGCCGATCCGGTCACCCGTGCCCGTACGGGCGTTTTTCGCCCAAGCTCGCTCTACGCCTCGGATGACTACGTCCATGCGGCATCCACCTCTGAGCCGTCGCCTTTGCCATCCTCCGTTCGAGCCGCTCTTCGTGACCCGCTCTGGATGGCTGTGATGCAACAGGAGTTTGACGCCCTGCTGCGCAACCAGACGTGGCAGCTTGTTCCCCGTCCCCGGCACATCAACGTGATTACCGGGAAGTGGGTCTTTAAACACAAGCTCCGTCCTGATGCTAGTAGAAAAGGGGGCAACGGTCCAGGCCGGGTCAGCCCATTAGTCCCGGTTCAGTCTAGAACCGGGACCAATGGGAGCATTAGACCCGGTTCGTGAGCCCAGGGGGCCGGCCGGGCCACGTGGGCCATTGGTCCCGGTTCGTCTGGACCTTTTGGTCCCGGTTCGTGGGACGAACCGGGACCAATGTGCCTGGCTCCTGGCCCACCACCATTGGTCCCGGTTGGTGGCCTGAAGCGGGACCAAAGGCCCCCCTTTAGTCCCGGTTCATGCCACGAACCGGGACCAATGAGGTGCCTATATATACCCTCGCCCGCAAGCAGAGCACTCCAGTGCTCTGTTTTTCTCTGGCCGGCGAGGGGAGGGGTTTGTGGTGCTCTAGCTCACCTCCTATGCACATGAGGTGTTCGATGAAATGCCCGAGCCACACTAGTTAAGCTTTCTCCTCTCGAAGCTCGACCTCAAAGCTCCATTTTCCTCGAGATTTGTCTAGATTTAGCGGTCCGTCACGCCCCACCCCCGTCTTCACCGCCGTCGATCACCCGCGCCGATCTCATCACCGACACCACCGTGGTGAGCCTCTTGTTCTTATCTTCTTTCTGAAAGGAAAAATATTCTTACTTGTATGTTTAGATAGATACTTGTATCATTTTCTTACTTTTATTATTGCATCTTATATAGTGCGATGGTTTTGGTATCCGCCCCCGTCGGCCCTCGTCCTGTCTATGATTCGGATGTGGTATATATATATTATCTTTATAACTATTGGTTCATTTATTGTTTATGAAAATTATGCCGACCAACGTGACATAGATTTTATTTATCTAGGATGTATGTGAACCAATTATGTCGACCCTATTGTCGAGAGGTTAAATTTAGTTGAAGAAGAAAACAATTTCTTGAAGGAAAAAATAAAAAAAATTGAGGAGGAGAAGATGATATTGGAGTTGCATGTTGCGGATGTCGTCGATGATCACAAGATCAAGATGGATGCAATGCGCTTGAAGATTAGAAAATATGCCATTCATACCGAGGCTTGATATCATTATGCCGTTGGATCAATTGTTACCTTGGTTGCGATTATGATCGCGTTTGTTTTCGCATTAAAATGTTTTACATAGTTTCAATGTATGGTTTAATTAATTAGATGCTCTGGAGAGCTATATGTTGTTAGATGAGAACTATGTATGTACTTTGGTTTTAATGTGATGATGAACTTCTATTAATTTGGACACTTAATTATATATAATGCACGCAGATGAACCGGCAATGGATGTACGGTGACAGACACACCTCCAAGTACATTAAGGGCGTGCATGCGTTTCTCGATGCGGCTGAGGCAAACAAGCAGAATGGTTTTATGTATTGTCCATGCACTAAAGGTGGGAATACGGTGTCTTACTCTAACCGGAAAATCCTTCACACCCACCTGCTTTACAAGGGTTTCATGCCACACTATAATGTTTGGACGAGGCACGGAAGAATAGGGGTTATGATGGAAGACGATGAAGAAGAAGAGTACGATGACAACTATGTGCCCCCTGAATATCGTGATGCTGCAACGGGGCGAGCTGGTGAAGATCAAGAGGAACCAGACGATGTGCCCAATGATGCTGCAACGTGTGAAGCTGCTGAAGATCAAGAGGAACCAGACGATGTGCCCAATGATGATGATCTCCGCCGGGTCATTGTCGATGCAAGGATGCAATGCGAAAGTCAAAAGGAGAAGCTAAAGTTTGATCGCAGGTTAGAGGATCACAAAAATGGGTTGTACCCCAATTGCGAAGATGGCAACACAAAGCTCGGTACCATACTGGAATTGCTGCAGTGGAAGGCAGAGAATGCTGTGCCTGACAAGGATTTGAGAAGCTACTGAAAATATTGAAGAAGAAGCTTCCAAAGGATAACGAATTGCCCGACAGTACATACGCGGCAAAGAAGGTCGTATGCCCTCTAGGATTGGAGGTGGAGAAGATACATGCATGCCCTAATGACTGCATCCTATACCGCAGTGCATACAAGGATCTGAACGCATGCCCGGTATGCGGTGCATTGCGGTATAAGATCAGACGAGATGACCCTGGTGATGTTCACGGCAAGCCCCACAGGAATAGGGTTCCTGCGAAGGTGATGTGGTATGCTCCTATAATACCACGGTTGAAACGTCTGTTCAGAAACGGAAATCATGCCAAGTCGACGCGATGGCACAGTGAGGACCGTAAGAAAGACGGGAAGTTGAGAGCACCTGCTGACGGGTCGCAGTGGAGAAAAATCATGAGAAAGTACTGGGATGAGTTTGCAAAGGACCCAAGGAACGTATGGTTTGCTTTAAGCACAGATGGCATTAATCCGTTCGGGGAGCAGAGCAGCAATCACAGCACCTGGCCTGTGACTCTATGTATGTATAACCTTCCTCCTTTGATGTGCATGAAGCGGAAGTTCATTATGATGCCAGTTCTCATCCAAGGCCCTAAGCAACCCGGCAACGACATTGATGTGTACCTAAGGCCATTAGTTGAAGAACTTTTACAGCTGTGGAATGGAAACGGTGTACGTACGTGGGATGAGCACATACAAGAGGAATTTAACCTAAAGGCGTTGCTGTTCGTGATAATCAACGATTGGCCCACTCTCAGTAACCTTTCAGGACAGACAAACAAAGGATACCACGCATGCACACACTGTTTAGATCACACTGAAAGTATATACCTGGACAAATGCAGGAAGAATGTGTACCTGGGCCATCGTCGATTTCTTCCGACCAACCATCAATGTCGAAAGAAAGGCAAGCATTTCAAAGGCGAGGAAGATCACCGGAAGAAGCCCGCCATGCGTACCGGTGATCACGGACTTGCTATGGTCAATGATTTACACGTAATCTTTGGAAAGGGTCCCGGCGCACTAGCTGTTCTGAATGACGCTGAGGGACACGCACCCATGTGGAAGAAGAAATCTATATTTTGGGACCTACCCTACTGGAAAGACCTAGAGGTCCGCTCTTCAATCAACGTGATGCACGTGACGAAGAACCTTTGCGTGAACCTGCTAGGCTTCTTGGGCGTGTATGGAAAGACAAAAGATACACCTGAGGCACGGGAGGACCTGCAACGTTTGCATGAAAAAGAAGGCATGCCTCCGAAGCAGTATGAAGGTCCTGCCAGCTACGCTCTTACGAAAGAAGAGAAAGAAATCTTCTTTGAATGTCTGCTCAGTATGAAGGTCCTGACTGGCTTCTCGTCGAATATAAAGGGAATAATAAATATCCCAGAGAAAAAGTTCCAGAACCTAAAGTCTCATGACTGCCACGTGATTATGACACAACTGCTTCCGGTTGCATTGAGGGGGCTTCTACCGGAAAACGTCCGATTAGCCATTGTGAAGCTATGTGCATTCCTCAATGCAATCTCTCAGAAGGTGATCGATCCAGAAATCGTACCAAGGCTAAGGAGTGATGTGGCGCAATGTCTTATCAGTTTCGAGCTGGTGTTCCCACCATCCTTCTTCAATATCATGACGCATGTCCTAGTTCATCTAGTCGATGAGATTGTCATTCTGGGGCCCGTATTTCTACACAATATGTTCCCCTTTGAGAGGTTCATGGGAGTCCTAAAGAAATATGTCCGTAACCGCGCTAGGCCAGAAGGAAGCATCTCCATGGGCCATCAAACAGAGGATGTCATCGGGTTTTGTGTTGACTTCATTCCTGGCCTTAAGAAGATAGGTCTCCCTAAATCGCGGTATGAGGGGAGATGACTGGAAAAGGCACGCTAGGAGCGGACTCAATAATATGCAGGGACGGGCATTCTTGGTCTCAAGCACACTACACAGTTCTACAGAACTCTACCTTGGTGACCCCGTATGTCGATGAACACAAGAACATTCTGCGCTCCAAACACCCGGAGCAGTGCGGCGACTGGATTACATGTGAACACATTAGGACTTTCAGCAGTTGATTGGAAGCACGTCTCAGAGGTGACAACACTGTTTGTGATGAGGTGTACTTGTTGTCCAGGGGACCATCTATGACTGTATTGATTTACAAAGGATACGAGATAAATGAGAATACATTTTACACGATTGACCAAGATCAACAGAGCACCAACCAAAACAGCGGTGTCCGTTTTGATGCAACAACCGAGAAGGGAAAGGACACATATTATGGTTACATAGTGGACATATGGGAACTTGACTACGGACAAGATTTTAAGGTCCCTTTGTTTAAGTGCAAATGGGTCAATCTGTCAGGAGGCGGGGTACATGTAGACCCACAGTACGGAATGACAACAGTCGATCTGAAAAATCTTGGGTACACTGACGAACCGTTCGTCCTAGCCAATGATGTGGCACAGGTTATCTATGTGAAGGACATGTCTACCAGACCGAGAAAAAGAAAAGATAAGGAAACGAATACATCATACGATGAGCCAAAGCACCACATAATTCTTTCAGCGAAAATGGACATCCTGGGAGTGGAGGGCAAGACAGACATGTCTGAAGATTATGAAAGGTTTCATGAAATTCCTCTTTTCAATGTCAAGGCTGACCCAAGCATCCTGATAAACGATGAAGATTATCCATGGTTACGGTGCAATAAGCAAATGACACAAGCGAAGAAAAAGTGAAGACTTTCTCCCACAACTATTATGATGATACCATGCCAAATTTGTAACAGACGAGTATGCTATGCTAACTTTTTCAGAGTTCATTTGAAAACTATGAATTTAGGTCGAATTTTCTCTATAGGTGCATCAATGTTCATTTTTTTAGTAAAGTTAATCACAAACTTGTGATTCACACAAATTTCAAAGAATTCAAATTTTAACTATTCAAATTTGAAAACTAATGGCACTAACAGAAAGTTTATAATTTTTCTAAAACTAATGGCACTAACAGAAAGTTTACAAACTGGAAAAAATAGGGCTCGCCCCTGGCCCATGACCATTAGTCCCGGTTTGTGCCACAAACCGGGACTAAAGGGTCGGCCCCGTTGCACCCAGAGTTTAGTCCCACCTCGCCAACCGAAGGGCGCCCACACCTGTATATAAGCCCGTCCCTCTCTGCGTTATTGAGCTCTTCTCAAAGTGAAAATAGATGCCCCTATAGAGGAAATTGGACCTAAATTCATAATGAATTTCTTTGAAATTCATAGAAATTGATTATGAATTTAGGTTTAATTTTCTTTATAAGTGCATCTATGTTCACTAACAGAAAATTTTATAATTTTTGTGACCTAAAAGAAAAAAGAAATCACTAAAAAACTATAAGTATTTAGTTCTAAGTAGAAATGAAAAAATAAATAGCAAAAAAGAAAAAAATGCCTATAATATTTGTTATGACTAACTAAAATTACCAAATTGAGTATAATGATAAAACACAGTAATATTAAATAGCAGGAAAAAGAATGACTCAAAAATCAATTTTTATAGTAAAGTTATTCATAAACTAGTGATTCACACAAATTTTAAAAAATTCAAATTTAAACTATTCTAATTTTAAAACTAATTGCACTAACAGAAAGTTTATAATTTTTGTGACATAAAATAAAAAGAAATCACTACAAAACTATAAGTATTTAGTTCTAAGTAGAAATGAAAAAAATAAACAGCAAAAAAACAAAAAAACAAAAAAAGTGCCACCTACTGGGCACCCACGGCCGGAATACGACTAGAAAACCTACCATGGGCTAGGATTCAGGCCCGCGGGAGGCCCAGTAGGCCCACAGGAATAGATTGCACTGTTAGGCCCGAAAGCCTGCTTTAGAGAGGAGCTCGAGAGGGAAGGCGCACCGCACCTTATAAACATGTGCGGCTCCCTCTCAACTAGCGAGGTGGGACTAAACATTTGGGCGCGGGGCAGCACAAGGCCTTTGGTCCCGGTTCGTGGCAAAAACCGGGCCTAATGCCCCCCTTTAGTCCCGGTTGGTGCCACCAACCGGGACCAAAGGGCGGGAAGCGGCGGCCTTTGGTCCCGGTTCGTGGCACCAACCGGGACTAAAGGGGGGCATTAGTCCCGGTTTGTGCCACGAACCGGGACCAAAGCGCCGTCTATATAAGCAAGACTTGTGGAAAATTTCGTTTAGTTCTTCGATCCTGCCCCGACGCCGCCGCTAGGCTACCCCTCTACGCCTCGCCGTCGCTGTCGTCGCCCTGCCTCCGACGCCGTCCCGCGCCGCCCCGACGCCGTCGCCACCCCGCACCGCCCCGACGCCGTCACGGTCTCTCCGCGCCACCCCGACGCCGTCGCCTCCCCGCGTCGCGCCCCGATGCCGTCGCCGCCCCGCCTCTGCCTCGCCGCGCCCCAGCTGCCCCGCGCCGCCCCGACGCCGTCGCCACCCCGCGCCGCCCGTCGCCGTCGCCGCCCCACGTCGTGCCCCGACGCCGTCGCCGCCCTGCCTCTGCCTCGCCGCGCCCCAGCTGCCCCGCGCCGCCATCGCCTCTGCCTCGCTGTGGTCAGGGCCGGCACCGCCCCCCTCTTCCCCCTTTTTTTGCAAACACATAGATGTTTTTTTCCTGCAGATTATATGTATATGTATGAGTATATGTATGTGCTGAAAAGATATATTTTTAGAAAAAATACTATTCTTTCTGTTGATGATATGATGATGTTTTTTTCATATATGTATTAATTTTTTTAAGTTGTTAGTAGATATCGATTTTAGGTTAGTGCATTTTATCACTGATTTTAGGTTAGTTGATTGATTTAGTGCATTTTATGTTTGTTGCATTTTAGGTTAGTGCATTTGCTAAGTGGTATTAAGAAAGGAAGGAAAAGAAGGATAGGAAAGAAGAAAATAAGAAGCGGAAAGAAAGAACAAGAGGAGAGGAAGAAAAGGAGAAATAAATAAGAAGAAGAAAAAAGAAGAAAAAGAAGAGGAGAAGAAGAAAGGAATAGTGGAGAAGAAAAGAAAATAGAATATTCCATTTTCTCTTCTTCTCCACTATTCCTTTCTTCTTCTCCTCTTTTTTTCTTCTTTTTTTTCTTCGATCTTCTCGTCTAGCTATTCCTTTCTTCGAGGGTTCTATAGGGTCGAGGGATCGAGGGTCGAGGGTTCCAGGGTCGTCTAGGGGTCGAGGGTTCCAGGGTCGTCGAGGGTTCGAGGGGTCGAGGATCGCCGAGGGGTCGAGAGAGCGGTTTCCTAGTGTCAAAGTATTGAAGAAATCCATGGCTTCATCATTAGCCGAAAGTAACTAGGGCGATCCTCTCGAACATGAGAGGAAGAAGGGGATAAAAAAAGAGGAAGAAGAAGAAAAAAAGAGGAGAAGAAGAAAAAAAGAGGAGAAGAAAGAATAGAGGAACTCCTCTATTCTTTCTTCTCCTCTTTTTTTCTTCTTCTTCCTCTTTTTTTATCGGGAACGAGGGTCGTCGAGGGACATAGATGTAGTGTCGTCGTTGTCGATATACCCCCTCCCGATAGCTTCAACACGTGGGGGTGGGGGGTCGATATTACCCCCTCCTTGAAGCGTTGTCGAGGCCACCCCAAACCCTTGAAGCATTGTCGAGGCCACCCCAAACCCTAGAGAAGCAACGTCGAGGCCACTAATTAATATATATGATTCCTTACTATGATTAGCTAGCTAGTTCTACGTTTGCCACTAATATATCCATCTGTCATGTTTGAATAATAATTGCCATGTTGTAAATATTTGTAGAAACTATGGACACCGCCCGAGACGAAGCAAACGAAGCGTTGTTGAGGGACATAATCGCACAAGGAAGTGATGCTGTCTCGTTGTTTCTCAACGACACCGATGGTCTGGAAGGAGAGGGTGAAGAAGCTGGCTCCGGTGACCTAATGCCGGTGAAAGAAGGAGAACGTGAGGACGGCTCCGGTGACCCAAAGCCGGTGCAAGAAGGAGACCGTGATGACGGCTCCGGTGACCGAACCGAGTCCGGCCAGGTATATATATATTAGTTAAGCCTGTGCTGACTAGCTAATTGATGCATTCATTGTTTTGGTATATACACATATTAATTAAGTCTTTGTTCTTTTTTCTAGCCCTCCGGATCGAGCACAACTGAGGTAAAGAGACGAGGCCCGAAGAAAAAGTTGAACTCGGATGAAAGGTTTGAGATCATAGCAATCGCGCCCGACGGCCAACCGATTGAACCCATCCGAACAAAGAACGCATTTGTTGCTCAGTGCGGGGTTCTGGTTAGGGACAAGATCCCGATCAGCATCCAGCAATGGTTTAAGCCGGCTACAGAAGACCCTGAGGTGTCTTACGTCAATGATATGCAGAAAAATGATCTTTGGACTGAGCTAAATTCAAATTTCACCGTACCGCCAGAGGATGATCCGGAGAAGCCAGTTAAAGAGCAATTAATCAAGTCTTTTGCTCTTAAGAGGATGGCAGACCTATTCAGGAGGTGGAAGAATGATCTGAATAGGTTTGTCGCTAAAAAAGAGACACCAGAATTCAAGGGCAGATATGAGAAGATCAGAGATCACTGGCCCGCATTTGTGGCCAACAAGACATCAGAAAAGAGTCAGAAGATGTCGGCGACAAACAAGAAAAATGCTGCGAAGAAGAAGCTTCACCATCGCACGGGGTTAGGTGGCTACCTCGTAGCCCGGCCTAAGTGGGCCAAGGCTGAGAATGATCTGATTGAAAAAGGGATCGAACCAGAGACAATGAACTGGCTAGACCGTTGCCGGACTTGGTTCTTCGGGGCTGGCGGAACCTTGGACCCTGTAATAGGGAAGTGCATTTGGACAGACGAGCAACTTGACATACCCTTGATGAAGCTTCGGTATTATATCGATGCAGCGCAGAAAGGGACGTTCATTCCAGACAGAGAGAACGACGAGCTCACAAAGGCCCTCGGAAATCCTGAGCACCCTGGACGGACACGAGGCACACCAGGCTCCATTCCGTGGAAGGCTGGGTTTCCGGACGCATGCGGTTACAAAACCCATGAGAGGAGGAAGAAAGTGCAGCAGACCGAACTGCAGGCGCTGCACGCAAGGGTACAAGCGATAGAGGAACGAGAAGCAAATCGCAGCAAATGACTTGCCAAAGCTTCCCCTGAAGCTACCCAGCCATCTCAGCGGAGAAGCAGCGTGGCTTCCACCGAGCTGGTTTAGCCGGAGCTTGTCTTGACGGCTCCTGCCAGCTATCCCGTGGATGCTATCACGGAGGCTCAAAATTGCCACCTTATGACGCAATGGATTAATATGAAGGTCAAGGCAGCTGTTGGCTCTGTTTTTCCTAATGAACCCGGCGCAACTTTTCACTGCCGGCCGATTCCAGAAGGATATGCTAAGGTGATGGTGGATGAAATAACGGAGGGCTTTGAGGACCTCCCGCTTGACCACCCTACCGGAGAAGGGGAGACTCGGCTGGGTTCTTCTCTGAAGACTCCATGCCTATGGCGGAAGGAGCACATCAACCTTCCGAACTGGACGCCTCCGCCTCCTCCTCGTCCTCTGGCGAGTCAGGGCACTCCGCCTCCTCCTCCGGTGAGTGACGATCAGGGCCCTCGGCCGGCTCCTTCTCCGGCGCGTGGCGGCACTCTGCCTCCTTCTCCGCCTGCACCGGCGCGCCCGAGCAGCCAGCCTCCTCCCTCTCCGCCTCGTCAGCAAGGGCGGAAGAGACCCGCCGCCGCTCCGGCAGCTGCTCCGGCGCGTCGTAGTCCTTCTCCTCCGCCTCGTAAGCAAATAAAGAAGACAGCCGCTCCGTCTGTTCGGCCGGCGTCTAGCAGTACAGCCAGAGGCGGGAGGACATACAGATTCGGTCCTTCTCTGAAGACTTCAGAGAAGTTACCATACGAGAGGACCCCGGAGGAGAACGCGAAGATCGCGCGAACCGAAGTGGATGACTGGTTTCAAGGGTTGAAAGCAAAGAGACATCCACCTCCGGAGGAGCAGGTAGATCCGGTGAAAGTGAAGCGCACTCTGGCTGCCCTGGCAAAACCACCCAAGTCTCCGCCGAAAGGCAACTATGAGCACATTATTGCAAAGACATGGGCTGAGGCGGAGCGGTCGGGAAGTACAGTCAGTGATCAGAGGCTGAAAGAACGACGAGCAGCTGGGAAACAAATTGCCCAGCTCGGCGAACGAGCGAAGCAATCGTGCCCCCCGCTCAAGGTGCCTAGTGACATCGTCGATCCGAGGATGGTGCCCGGTTATAGCAATCTTGACGATTACCTGCCCGACGAAGTACATTATGATCCCGTGGAGGTGCAGATACACAGATACGAGTACGGGAAGCCTCTCGTCAAAGATGAAAAATCTCTATCAACGATGATGCGAAGATTGCATGATTGGTACTTGAAAATCTGCAGAGAGTCTGGGGGGAGGAGTACTTTGTATGCGAGAGTTAAACCGGAGCATGACCTCGTTGGAATTGAACTGTTGCCTATTCCATTTGAGGAGTTCTATCAGTTTTTCAATCAATTGGCCCTCGATAAAATAACGGTCACCTGCTACTGTCTGTAAGTACTACTACTTCTGTCATTAAGTCTCTCTATATAGCTCAGCTCTTTCATTGCATGTATTTAGAATTATCCTCACTATATTATGCAGATTGAAGATCGCCGAATTGAAGAAAAGACAAATCGGTGATATTGGGTTCGTTAAAACATATCTCATAGATGCAACTGAGGTTGAAAAAAGGCCCGAAGATACCGAGGCCAACTTGCTACGATCATTTAAAAGAAATGAACACAAAGATATAATACTCTTTCCTTACAACTTCAAGTGAGTGTTACTGTCTTGTGCATATTCGGTTTCCCTTATATATTAGTCCAGGTTTTAGTAATGTAATTGATGAGTTATGCATGTGTGCTCAGTTACCTCTATATTCTCCTAGAGATTATTCTTGAGCAGGGAGTAGTGACTGTCTTGGACTCTAGACGAAAAGATCCCCAGGAGTATGCGGACATGACTGAAATCCTCGAGAAGTAAGTTAAATCGATCATTATCCACCATATCAGCAACTTTGTTCATTTCCTAATATCAAGTAATTGTTTTCTTTGTCCGGCGGGGTTTGGAGAAAATTCACCAGAAAAGCTCCGGGAATGCCGAAGGAGCTGCAATTTAGACACCCGAAAGTAAGTACTATAGTAGCATGTTCCGCGCATCTCCTAGTGATTCAAGCGCTAGTTTCATCAATACCATTTGGCATTCTTGCTTATCAGTTTGATTGACCTCTATTTCTTGTAAAGTGGTTGTGGCAGGAATAAGGGAATGATTTTTGTGGATACTACGAATGCGAGTCCATCCGCCACACGGCCTGTGAGCGGGGCGGGTACTCTGACGAACAATATGAAGTGTGTAAAAAACAATATTCACAATTTTATTTTATTACCATCATTTGTGTTGAGTTTCATTCATTCATATATATATGTATTGACCCCCTTCTTCAAATTAGATGTTTCAGATGCGGAATGAACTCCTAGCACCAGATTATATTTGTAAGAGATAATTATTGTATATATGTAACCAGTAGTGTCGGACGATAGATATACGAGAACTTGTTGTTCGACCAATCTCTTGGAGAAGGAGAGGTGGTCGATATCACTTCTCTCTGTATGCATATATGTTCATGACGATCTTCTGTTTCCTTCGTTTGCTTACTAGCTAGCTAGCGTGTCTAGTCCTGTCTATACGTATGTATAGTACGTAGCGTCAACCAAGCACGGACATAAGAGAGGACACTTCTCTCTATTAATTAGCTATCTAACACAATATATGAAATGCCTAAATTAACCCCCCAAAACCCCCAACCCCCCCCCCTTAAAAAAAACAAAAACCCCAGCCACAGAAATGCTGACGTGTGGAGGCCTATTGATCCCGGTTGGTGCCACCAACCGGGACCAAAGGCCCTCCTGCCTAGGCTCAGCGCGCATGCCACGTGGAGGCCCATCTGTCCCGGTTCTGGTTAGAACCGGGACTAAATGGTCAGGGCATTAGTAACGACCCTTTAGTCCCGGTTCTGGAACCGGGACAAAAGGCCCATTTTCTACTAAGCTTGCATCTTCATCGGCTACCCCTCTACCTCCAAGGGATATCGATGATCCCGTCTCCCACCGTGTGTTCACTTCTCGGCACGTTTACCTTGATGAGCATGTGTTTCCATTTCACCAGGTACCCACGGCTGTTCCTCCCGCCACCGGTGACGCGGGCTCCTCGACGCCTCTCACAGGGCGCTCGCGCACCTGTCTTGGCCCGCCCCCTGGGTTTGAGGCGCGCCCCCCGGCGATGGCGCCCACGGCCCCCTCGGCACCCGTGGCCTCCTCGGCGCCCGCGGCCCCCTCGGCGCCACCGGTGCCCGCGGCCCCCCGGTGCCTGTGGCCTGTCCGGTCACCCATGCCCGTACGGGCGTTTTTCGCCCAAGCTCGCGCTATGCCTCGGATGACTACGTCCATGCGGCATCCACCTCTGAGCCGTCGCCTTTGCCGTCCTCCGTTCGAGCCGCTCTTCGTGACCCGCTCTGGATGGCTGTGATGCAAGAGGAGTTTGATGCCCTGCTGCGCAACCGGACGTGGCAGCTTGTTCCCCGTCCCCGGCACGTCAACGTGATTACCGGGAAGTGGGTCTTTAAACACAAGCTCCGTCCTGATGGTACCCTTGATCGCTATAAAGCGTGATGGGTCGTTCGTGGCTTTCGACAGCATGCTGGCATCGACTTCACTGACACCTTCGCTCCGGTCGTCAAGCCCGGTATGATACGCATGGTTCTCCACCTTGCGGTCTCGCGTGCTTGGCCGGTGTGCCAAATGGACGTCTCCAACGCCTTCCGCCATGGTCACCTCGAGGAGCAGGTCTTCTGCCAACAGCCCACCGGGTTTGTTGACCCCGCACTTCCCGACCACGTGTGCCTGCTTTCGCGGTCCTTGTACGGACTCAAGCAGGCTCCGCGCGCTTGGTACCAGCGCATCGCGGCGTTTCTTCACCAGCTTGGGTTCCGCTCTACCCGCTCGGACGCCTCGCTCTTCGTCTATCATCAGGGCTCTGACACGGCCTACTTGCTGCTCTATGTCGATGACATCATCCTGACGGCATGTACGGCTGGTCTCCTCAGTCAGCTCACGGCTTGTCTTCGCGCTGAGTTCGCCATCAAGGACTTGGGTCCTTTGCACTACTTCCTCGGTGTCAAGGTGGTGCGCCGTCCGGATGGCTTCTTCCTTCATCAGCGGAAGTACGCTCACGAGCTCCTGGAGCACGCCGGCATGCTTAACTGCAAGCCTGCCGCTATGCATGTTGATACGAAGGCCAAGCTTTCTGTCACGGATGGTTCTCCTGCTTCGGATGCTGCTTTCTATCGTTCTATCGTTGGTGCTCTCCTATACCTTACTCTGACTCGACTAGAGATCCAGTATGCCGTGCAGCAGGTGTGTCTTCATATGCATGCTCCTCGAGACGTTCACTGGGCTGCCGTCAAGCGGGTTCTCCGCTATATCTGTGGCACTATGGACCTTGGCATCACGCCTCCGCCGACACCGCCCTCACCGCCTGTCGTGGTTCTAACTCTGACAGTGATGTAGGGGGGGTGTATGGAGAGGCTAGATCTTAGCTATGGAGGAGATGTAAGCACACGAGGATTACGAGTTCAGGCCCTTCTCGGAGGAAGTAACAGCCCTACGTCTCGGTGCCCAGAGGCGGTCGATTGAATTATGCGTGTGTGAATAACAGGGGTGCGAACCCTTCATACTGAGGAGGGGGGTGGCTTATATAGAGTTCGCCGGTCCTCTCCTGCCCTCAGTAATGCAGGGTTTAAGGTACATTTAAGGTTGGGCGTTACTGGTAACGCCCCTAATAAAGTGCCATAATGACCATAAAGACTACTTAATAACCGATCGTTTGCCCATGGAGTGACTTTAGGTCTCCTGGCAGTCGAGTGGTTGGCTTCATGGTCGAGTGATAGCTTCTTGGTCGAGTGCCTTGAACCCGTCGAGTGGGATACCTTCAAGTCGATTGAAAGGTGACTTCTTCTAGGGATGTCCTTGGGTAGGGCTCTTTTGGACAGGTCCGTGCCCCTACCCTAGGTACATAGCTTCATCATTAGCCCCCGAATGGATCAAGGTTAGAGTGGGGAAAGAGTTGGAGATCTTTCCGATTGGTTCTTTGGGCTACATGAGTGCCTTGTTTTGGGTCAATCGTCACGGATGACGTCATCAACCTCTTTCAGTCGCCTTGATCCATTCTAGGCCTTTCGTCGAGTGAATTTCTTTACTTGTGACATACCGAGTGTCGGCGCGAGCGGGGTCTTCTGTTTTGACAAGTTGTTCTGCAGCCCGCGGATGTCGCGGGATTTGGATTTCGGGAAGCGCGCGGGACGGGAGCGGCCGCAGTAATCGGAAGTGATAAAGCGGAAGCTCCTCGATTGCCATGCCACCTTTTTCGCCACATACTGCACGCGCGTCTGCTGCGGGATTTGACTGGATAGCCTGGGCCTACCAGTCGGCCACTCGGGAGCGGCCTCTTATAACTCGCCGGCTCGGGGTTTCCAAATAGTGTGCTTTCTTCTTCCTCTCTCCCTTCGCAAGTTCCTCCGCCACCTCCGCTCTCACCTTAGCGCCGCAGGCCCGTGCAAGATTTGCCGGCGACGATGGCGAAGGACAAGACATCCGCTCTAGAGCGCGCGAAGAAGGCGGCGGCGCAGGGAAAGGGGAAGAGGTCTGCTCGGGGCGGATCCTCCTCAAGGTCTGCTCTGCCCCGAGGCTGGATCCAGGGCGATTGGATGCCGTCGGTGATCCGGCAAGAAGATCTCGACGACATGGTCAAGTGGGGAGTCATTCCCCACGAAGCTACGCGTCTCCCGGGGAGAGAGATCGAACCTCAACCCTGCG
Source organism: Triticum monococcum (assembly GCA_034509565.1). Lineage (NCBI taxonomy): Eukaryota > Viridiplantae > Streptophyta > Magnoliopsida > Poales > Poaceae > Triticum > Triticum monococcum. Next base: position 768,534,249 of record CM067847.1, read on the forward strand.
ACGGTGAGTGCGTGCTCCTAGCCACCCATGTCGACCGCGGGTTTTCTCTGCCGCCCCATCCTTTTTTCCGGAGCTTCCTGAACTTCTTCGGAGCGCAGCTCCACCACTTCACTCCCAACTCCATCGTATACCTTGCTGCTTTCATCTCCATGTGTGAGGGTTTCTTGGGTTGCCGCCCCCATTGGGGACTCTTCAAGCACATCTTTACCTGCCGTTCTCAATCGGTCAAGAAGGCCAAGTCGAGTGACGAAAGGACGCAGGTGATCCAGCTGTGCGGGGGCCTGGTGATCCAGACGAGGGGAAAGAGTTGTTTTCCATCTATCACTTTCCCGGAGTCGGTCCGCGGTTGGCAGGCGACTTGGTTTTACTGTCAAGACCAGGCGACCCCAGGACAGTCGACTGGTCTTCCCCCTTTCTCTCTCGACCGAGTTGAAAAACGTGCTTCTCTGAAAGTGACGCTAGAGGAAAAGGCCCAAGTCAAAGTGCTGGCTGGTCGAGTGGTTGAGCTTGTCTGTGAGGGCGTGACTAGTATGGACTTGCTGGAGGTCTTCCTCCGGAGGCGCATCCAACCGCTCCAGGCTCGTGACCACCCGATGTGGCTATACTCGGGTCTCGACGACACCACTCGGATCCACCCGGAGGAGGTCACTGACGAGATGCTGGAGGGGTGGCTGTCGAGCATCACGGGGAACAAAGACAACCCCCGAGGAGCCAGGAGGGTAATTCCACTCGACAACTCGTATGACGTGGACCAGGTATGTCTTTATGCTCCCGACTGAGATCTTGTTTTCTTTGTTGGTCTTCTTTGAGTAGGTCGATTGACCTTCGTCTTGTCTGTTGTTTTCCAGGCGACTACCGAGATGTACTCAACGCCCAACGGGGCACAGGAGCCAACTGAGGAAGGGGAGGCGAGCGGAGGTGAGAGTGGAGACGACCAAGGCGAGTGGGAATCCGACGGTGAAGGAAAGGGAGACGACAACGCCGACTCCAGCGAAGAGGAGGAGGAGGAGGTTGAACCCCCCCCCTGCCCAGAGGGGCGATCCAAGCTCACACACGATCCAACGCGGGAACGTGTCAAGGCGACTGCTCCCGTTGGGCAATCGTCGAAACGCCCTCGGGCCTCTTCTCCTACGCTGACTGGGAAGGCTCCCAAGCACCCACGCGCGACGCCGTCCAAGCCGCCCAAGGCTCTGCCCAAGATGAAGATGGCTGTCCCTACCATTTCCGGGTAATAACAAAACTTGCTTTCCTTTGTTGACCGTGCACAGACCCTTGGTCGATTCATTGAGCCAACTGACTCACTTTCGAGATTTGCAGCGCTGCTACTTCTGAGATCTCCGCCAAGGACGACAACCAAGAGATGGAGGATGCTGTTACCTCCAACCCTGGTACGATTACTGACGTTCCGCTTTGAGTCGACTGAACATTTATTGCAACTCTGGTCGATTGAATGTTTTCCTTGTAGCTCCTCCTCATGTTACCGACCTCCCGGATGACGACGACAACGAACCGCTGAGAGTGAGGAGGAACAAGAGGGCGTTAGCTGACAAGACCCCCCAATCCGCTCCGGCTTCTAAGGCCGTAGCTCGGGATGGTGGTGACACCACTCGGGCTTTTGTGACTTTCGCCATTCCTCTGACGAGTGTGCGGCCCTCGACGTTGACTGCGGATCCGTCTTCGCTTTTTGCCGCATACCCCGTCCCTGAGGACCAAGCGGCTGCTGCAAAAGAGGCTATACGCCAGGCGGGGATCATGATGGAGCAAGTGAAGGTGGCTCGGGAGGCCAGCCAAGCAGCTTACGATGCAAGTTCGGCTCTTCAGAGTAACGTCCAGGTCAGTCGACTAAACACTTGGTCTGTTCATGATATGCTGTTTGAAGAATCTCTTTTCCGAAGATCTTTGTATCTGTACACCCACTGGGTGTGTCTGCCAATTTTTGGACGAGTGGGGGCACGCTAAGTGCACCCACTGGGTGTAGTCCCCGAGACTACTGTGGACTGCTGGCAGTCGACTATAGTCTTTATATTGTGTTGCTGTAGCTGTATTTCTTCACTCGGTCTGGTCAGGCCATGTCGAATGGGACTGTATCCGGTCGACTGCGGGCAGTCGACTTTTTTTTTACAGTGGGGGCACGCTGAGTGCACCCACTGGGTGTAGTCCCCGAGACTACTGTCGAATGTTCTTGATTCGGCTGTAGTCTTAGAAACGTCATCATTGTCTCTTAATTGCTCGGAAGCAACTTATCTTGGACGTCTGTCGACTGATTTTTCTTTTTACAGAAATCTTGCGAACTTGTAGCTCGCTATACTGAGCTGGAGAATCAGTAGATCCAGCTCAACCTTAACTTGAAGCTTGCTCAGGAGAATTTGAAGAAGGCGCAGGAAGAAGCAAAAGGTATGGCTGGTGAGGTTCTCCATTCTTGACGAGTGGCTTTTCTTTCTTGTCCATTCTTGATGTGATTTCACTCGATGCGCCGCAGATAAACTGGAGGAAGCTCTGAAGAAGAAGGATCAAGATCTTGCAGAGGCACAGAAGGAGGTCTTGGACAAAACGAGGCTTGCTGAAGAGAAAATGGCTTCGGTCGGAGCTCTTGAGCAGGAGAACTCCAGACTAAAAGCTGCTCTCGAGGTAGCCAATCAAGAGGTCAGCCGACTGAAGAACGACAACGTGGCTCTGCACGACAAGGCAGGTGAGCTGGCGGGGAAGAGGAATGATCTGGAGGCTTATCTCGGTGGACTCGCCAAGAAGCTGTTCGTCGTGCTCGAAGGTAATTACTCTGCCCCAACTGTCTTGCAGTTACCAAGTCTGTGTAGGGCCACTATCTTATTCTTGAATCGTGTTTGCAGAATTCTGTCAGAACTTTGAAGAGGAGACCAGTCGAGTGGAGCCAGGCTTGGACCCTGCTAACTCCCTTGTGAAGGACGAGGCTGCAATGAACGTGCTCCGTCTGGAGTCTCGTATTGCCAGCGTGGTTGACTATCTTGCTCGACTAAAGGTTACGATGTCGCGGATCGACACATCACTCTGGCCTGGGACGACGCTTCAGAACGACCTCGAGTCCCTGATGGCTCGACTTAATGAAGTCCCAGGTCGAGTGGCGGAATGGAAGAAATCTTCTGCTAGATGTGGTGCTGATGTCGCTCTGTCTCTGGTCCGCGTCCATTGCAAGGAGGCGCGAGAAGAAAAGCTGGCCGCCATCCAAGTTGCCAATACCAGGAAGCACAACTTTCAAGACTTCATGGAGACTTTCATTGCTGCTGCCACTCGTATTGCAGACGGGATCGACTTGGACGAGTTCGTCGCCCCTTCCAGTCCTCCTCCTGAGGAATGAAAAACTTTTATGCTTGACTTTAAATTTTCCTCGGAATGCCGAGTGGATTTGTGACCGTTAAACTCTGCCTTAAATTTGCCTCGGAATGCCGAGTGGATTTGTAACAGTTAAACTCTGCCGAGCCGAGGGCTCGAGCACTTTGATCTGAGGTCTAGGACCTTTTAGGCTTTATCTGAACTTGATTTCTTGTTGAATATCTTCATGATCTGATTCGTCGAGTGGAACTTGATCTTCACTCGGAATAACCTTGTATTTGCGGCGCAACTCCGAAGGAGAAGGTAGCAGTCGACTTGCGCCTCGTCGTCCTTGCGGATTGGGTTGTGTCCTGTACTTAGGCGAGCACTGGGCTGCAGCTAAGCCTCCGAGTGGGAGGTTTGCTCTCACTCGGTAGGATTTTTAAACACTTAGGCGAGCACTGGGCTGCATCTAAGCCCCCGAGTGGGAGGATTGCTCTCCACTCAGTAGGATTTTTTCAAACTTAGGCGAGTGCCTGACGGCAGCTAAGTCTCTTAGTGGGAGAACTTAGGCGAGTACTGGACTGCAGCTAAGCCCCCGAGTGGGAGGCTTGCTCTTCACTCGGTAGGATTTTTTGAAACTTAGGCGAGTGCCTGATTGCAGCTAAGTCTCTAAGTGGGAGAACTTAGGCGAGTACTGGACTGCAGCTAAGCCCCCGAGTGGGAGGCTTGCTCTCCACTCGATAGGATTTTTTTCAAACTTAGGCGAGTGCCTGACTGCAGCTAAGTCTCTAAGTGGGAGAACTTAGGCGAGTACTGGACTGCAGCTAAGCCCCTGAGTGGGAGGCTTGCTCTCCACTCGGTAGGATTTTTTCAAACTTAGGCGAGTGCCTGACAGCAACTAAGTCTCTAAGTGGGAGAACTTAGGCGAGTACTGGACTGCAGCTAAGCCCCCGAGTGGGAGGCTTGCTCTCCACTCGGTAGGATTTTTTCAAACTTAGGCGAGTGCTTGACTGCAGCTAAGTCTCTAAGTGGGAGAACTTAGGCGAGTACTGGACTACAGCTAAGCCCCCGAGTGGGAGGATTGCTCTCCACTCGGTAGGATTTTTTCAAACTTAGGCGAGTGCCTGACTGCAGCTAAGTCTCTAAGTGGGAGAACTTAGGCGAGTACTGGACTGCAGCTAAGCCCCCGAGTGGGAGGTTTGCTCTCCACTCGGTAGGGTTTTTTCAAACTTAGGCGAGTGCCTGACTACAGCTAAGTCTCTAAGTGGGAGAACTTAGGCGAGTACTGGACTGCAGCTAAGCCCCCAAGTGGGAGGTTTGCTCTCCACTCGGTAGGGTTTTTTCAAACTTAGGCGAGTGCCTGACTGCAGCTAAGTCTCTAAGTGGGAGAACTTAGGCGAGTACTGGACTGCAGCTAAGCCCCCGAGTGGGAGGTTTGCTCTCACTCGGTAGGATTTTTGAACACTTAGGCAAGCACTGGGCTGCAGCTAAGCCCCAGAGTGGGAGTCTGGCTCTCCACTCGGTAGGATTTTTCAAACTTAGGCAAAACGGATTCGCAGCTAAGTCACCCACTGGGGGATTTCGTATGCAAACAAAAGTGACAACAATTATTGGAACACTCTTGTCTTTGGTAAAAATAAACTACAGAAATTTTTTCTTATTACATCCCGTCCAAGGGAGAACTCAAGTGTAAAAGGGGCGGAGCAGTTCCGCATTCCAAGCTCGTGGCTCGTCGATCTGGCGATCAACATTGTAGAGGTGATACGCTCCATTGTGGAGGACTCTGGTGACGATGAAGGGGCCTTCCCAAGTAGGAGCAAGCTTGTGTGGTTTCTGTTGATCCACTCGGAGGACCAAATCTCCTTCTTGGAAGGCTCGACTCTTGACATTCCTGGCGTGGAATCGACGCAAGTCTTGCTGATAAATGGTCGATCTGATCATGGCCATCTCTCTCTCTTCTTCTAGGAGGTCAACTGCGTCTTGCCGGGCTTGTTCTGCTTCATCTTCGGTATAGAGTTCGACTCGGGGTGCGTTGTGAAGAAGATCACTCGGCAGAACTGCTTCGGCTCCATAAACCAGAAAGAATGGAGTTCTTCCAGTCGACCGGTTCGGGGTGGTCCTCAATCCCCATAGTACTGACGGAAGCTCGTCGACCCAAGCACCTGCCGCGTGCTTGAGATCGCGCATCAGTCAAGGCTTTAGTCCTTTGAGAATCAGACCATTTGCCCTTTCGGCTTGTCCATTCGACTGGGGATGGGCGACCGATGCGTAGTCGACTCGTGTGCCTTGAGAGGCACAAAAGGCTCTGAACTTGTCCGAATCAAAGTTTGACCCATTGTCAGTGATGATGCTATGCGGGACTCCATATCTGAATGTTAGCCCTCTGACGAAACTGATAGCAGTGCAAGCATCAAGATTCTTGATGGGCTTAGCTTCAATCCATTTGGTAAATTTGTCGACTGCTACAAGCACATGAGTGAAACCGCTCCTGCCTGTTCTTAGTGGACCAACCATGTACAGTCCCCAGACAGCAAAGGGCCAGACGAGTGGAATGGTCTTTAGGGCTGATGCAGGCTTGTGTGACATGTTGGAGTAGAACTGGCAGCCTCCACACTTGTCGACTATCTCTTTTGCCATCTCATTTGCTCTTGGCCAGTAAAATCCCGCTCGGTATGCTTTAGCCACGATGGTCCGAGAGGACGCATGGTGACCACAGGTCCCCGAGTGGATATCATCAAGGATTATCTGACCCTCTTCTGGTGTTATGCACTTCTGACCGATTCCAGTCGCGCTTTCTCTACACAACTGTCCCTTTATGACTGTGAAGGCCTTGGATCGGCGTACGTCTGTCGAGCCTCTTCCTCGTCCTCTGGGAGTTCTTTCCTTAGGATATACGCGATGTACGGTATCGTCCAGTCAGGAGTGATTGCCAAGACCTCCATGATTAGGTCGACCACAGTAGGAACTTCGACTTCAGTCGGATCTGTGGCACTTTTCGGCTGCGGGGCTTCTTTTGTAAAAGGATCTTCTTGGACTGACGACGAGTGAATGTGTTCCAGGAACACGTTGCTGGGAATGGCTTCTCTCTTGGAGCCTATCTTTGCCAAATCGTCAGCTGCCTGATTTTTCAGTCGGGGGATGTGATGAAGCTCTAACCCCTCGAATTTCTTTTCTAGCTTTCTCACTGCATTGCAATAACCAGTCATAGCCGGACTTCTGACGTCCCACTCCTTCATCACCTGATTAACCACCAAATCTGAGTCGCCATAGACCATGAGGCGACGGACGCCGAGTGAAATGGCCATGCGCAACCCATATAAAAGTGCTTCATATTCTGCCTCATTATTGGAGGAATCGAAGTGAATCTGGAGAACGTATCTGAGCTTATCTCCTCGGGGGGAGGCTAATACTACCCCAGCACCGGAACCATTCAGCATCTTAGATCCATCGAAGAACATGGTCCAGTGCTCCAAGTGAACTTGAGTCGGAAGTTGCTGTTCAATCCACTAGGTGATGAAATCTGCGATTGCTTGGGACTTGATAGCCTTCTTTGCTTCAAACTTGATATCTAAGGGAAGGAGTTCAATCGCCCACTTGGCCACTCGACCAGTTGCGTCTCTGTTATGCAGAATCTCTGATAGTGGGGCGTCGCTGACGACTGTAATGGAGTGGTCAGAGAAGTAATATGCAACCTTCTTCGTGGTCATATAAATCCCATATACAAGCTTCTGGTAGTGAGGGTATCTTTGTTTTGAAGGGGTCAAAACTTCAGACACATAATAGACTGGGCGCTGAACTCTGAAGGCCTTTCCTTCTTCTTCCCGCTCGACCGTAAGTACTGTACTGACAACTTGTCCTGTGGCTGCAATGTAAAGCAGCAGAGGCTCTTTGCTGATTGGGACAGCAAGCACCGGCTGGGTGGAGAGCAGAGCTTTGAGCTCTACAAATGCTGCATCAGCCTCTGGAGTCCACTCGAACTTGTCAGACTTCTTCATGAGTCGGTAAAGAGGCAACGCCTTTTCACCGAGACGAGAAATGAATCGACTTAAAGCGGCCAAGCAGCCTGTAAGCTTTTGGACATCGTGCACGCGTATAGGACGCTTCATCCGGAGTATGGTGCCAACTTTTTCAGGATTGGCATCGATCCCCCGTTCGGAAACGAGAAAACCGAGTAATTTTCCACCCGGAACTCCGAATGTGCACTTTGATGGATTGAGCTTGATATCATACCTCCTAAGGTTGGCAAAGGTTTCAGCAAGGTCAGTCCGCAGGTCGGAACCTTTCCGTGACTTGACCACAATATCATCCATGTATGCCTCCACATTCCGACTGATTTGAGTGAGTAAACACTTCTGAATCATTCTCATGAACGTGGCTCCGGCGTTCGTGAGGCCGAACGGCATGGTGACGTAACAGAAGCATCCGAATGGAGTGATGAAAGCTGTTTTGATCTCGTCGGGTCCATACAGACGGATCTGATGGTACCCGGAATAGGCATCTAGAAAAGACAATCTCTCGCACCCCGCAGTCGAGTCGACTATTTGGTCAATGCGAGGGAGAGGAAAATGATCTTTCGGGCAGGCCCGATTGATATGTTTGAAATCAATGCACATGCGAAGTGATTTGTCCTTCTTGGGGACCATGACGACATTGGAGAGCCACTCGGAGTGGTAAATCTCTCGGATGAACTCCGCTGCTAAGAGCGGAGCCACCTCCTCGCCAATGGCTTGCTTCTTCTGGACGGCGGACCGTCGAAGATGTTCCTTCACAGGCTTGAATTTTGGGTCGACTCGAAGACGGTGCTCAGCCAGCTCTCTGGGAACTCCAGGCATGTCAGAGGGTTTCCATGCGAAGATGTCCCAGTTCTCACGGAGGAGCTAGACGAGCGCTTCTTCCTATTTGGAGTCGAGCGTCGTTGAGATGTGAGTCGGGGCAGCATCGGGGTCGGTCGGGTGAATGTGGGCTGGCTTTGTTTCACCGGACGACTGAAAAGCTGATTCTGAAGAAGGCTTCTTAGCTCATAGCAACTCACTCGGATCTGCAGTCTTCTGGTACTCTTGCAGCTCAACAACTGCCATCTGAGCGTTTGCAATCTTTGAGCCTTTCTGAAAACACTCTTCTGCCTTCTTCCGATTGCCTGTAACAGTGATCACACCATTGGGACCAGGCATCTTCAATTTGAGATACACATAACATGGTCGAGCCATGAAGCGTGCATAAGCTGGCCTGCCCAAAATGGCATGATAAGCACTTTGGAAGTCCACAACCTCGAATGTCAATTTTTCCTTGCGGTAATTCTTTGAATCACCGAAAACCACATCAAGAGCAATCTGGCCGAGTGATTTGGCCTTCTTCCCGGGAATGACTCCGTGGAAGCTCATGTTACTGGTACTGAGCCTGGACATCGGAATGCCTATTCCTTTCAATGTTTCAGCATACAGTATGTTCAGGCCACTGCCACCATCCATCAGGACCTTGGTCAGTCGAGTGCCTTCGACAACTGGGTCGACCACCAAAGCTTGCCTCCCAGGGGTGGCAATGTGCATAGGGTGATCAGACTGGTCGAATGTGATGGCAGTCTGAGACCACTTCAGACAACTAGGTGTTGCCGGAGCAACCATATTCACCTCACGGTTAATGACTTTCAGTCGACTTTTGCTTTCGACATCAGCAAAAATCATCAGGGTGGAATTAACTTGGGGGTATCCATCGTCACTGTCATCCTTGTCCTCAACTCTGTCCGACTCTTTTTCCTTGTCCTTGGACTGCTTGCCTTGAAACTGCTAGATTAGGAGCCGGCACTGTCGAGTGGTATGCTTTGGGTAAATAAAATTACCCTCCTCATCTTTCTTGGTGTGGATGTGACATGGCAGGTCCAAAACATCATTTCCATCTTGGTCCTTGACTTTCTTGGGCTTCCAGGGCCCCTTGGGTTTTCCCTTGAATTTTCCCTGGGTTACGGCCAGGGCCTCCCCAGGGGCGGCTGGCTTGGCCTACCGCTTCTGTTTCCGACTGGAGTTCCCTCCGGTTTCTTGGGCGACCGCCTTGTGCTTGCCACTCCGGAGTCGATCTTCGTCTTCACCATTAGCGTATTTGATGGCAATCTCCATCATCCGATTCAGAGACATCTCTCCAGTTCGACCGAACTTCAGATTCAATTCTCTGTATTTAACGCCTTCTTTGAAGGCGCAAATTGCTTGATGATCTGGAACATTCTCAACCGTGTGATGCAATGTGATCCACCTCTAGATGTAATCCCTTAGTGTTTCATTCGGTTTCTGCACGCATGACCGCAACTCTGTAAGGCCTGCAGGTCGCTTGCAGGTTCCTTCAAAGGTCGTGACAAACACTCGGGAGAGGTCCTCCCAAGTGTAGATGCTGCTGGGTGCCAACTGATTTAGCCATGCTCTGGCTGAGCCCTCTAAAATGAGAGGCAAATGCTTCATGGCCACCTCATCATTGCCACCGCCAATCTGTACAGCCACTCGGTAATCTTCGAGCCAAGTGTCAGGCTTGGATTCACCGGTGAACTTGCTGACTCCAGTCGCCAGCCTGAAGTTGGGAGGAATCACTGCGCCTCTGATGGCTCGACTGAAACACTCTGGCCCTGAAGCATGTACTCTGCTGCCGGCAGGCGCATCTCTGTTGTGGCCTTCTCGGTGAGCTCTGTTCCTGTCAACCAAACCTTGAACGAGGATGGATCTCGCATCAAAGCCTGGGTCCCTGGGGTCGACGAGAATCCTCTGCCCAACACTATGAGGGCGTCTGTCATCTTGCCGTCGAGGCGCATACAACCCACTCCTCGGGGGAGGGGTTGGCACTCGACGTCGATCATCACGATCGAATCGGTGATCATACCGCTCATTCCTCCTGTACTGATCATGCCGGTCACCACGTCCCTCATGCCTCGGGGGCGATCTCGGGCTGTGAGCCGACTGGACTGTATCTGTTGCAACGGGTCGACTGTGGATCCTATTCCGCGACTGAGAAACGGCGGAATTCTGGTTTCCCGCCGCCCGGAGCAACGCTCTGATCTGCAACAAGCCCCTGCCAGCCTCCGACTGGGAGGGCTGAATTGATTCTGCTATACGGGCCACAGCGGCCAAATTCTGAACTGGGGTTCGGTATACCTGCGGCGGCGGGAAGAGCTGCCGCCGACTGGACTCGGGAGCTTGCTGACGTCGACTGGACTCGGGAGCTCACTGACGCGCTTGCTCGTCGAGTATTCGTTGGAGATTCTTCAGTCGAGTGCGCTCGGCCAGGTTAGCCAAGCGCGCGTCCTCCAAGGTCTGGGCCTCGAGGGTTTCTCCGACAATAGGAGTGTGGAGTGCGTCCATGTTCCGGCGGCGAAGCTCCTCTCGCTGCAATGACGTGAGAGGTTCGGTGAGATACTCATCGTGGGGATGCGACGGGTTGCCCCCACCCGCACCTCCATCAGCGCGAGGGGAACCGGGAGGACTGTGTGTTCCATCGACCGCCAAAACCTCAGCCGCTGGGTCGCTGCTGTCGCACTTGGATGCGGTCTCCGCGGAGCCAGTCGACAGGTCGAACAGGCCGCAGAGGGATTCGTCGGGCTCGATTGCCGCGACTTGTGGGGCTGCCGACTGGCGGGCCACGGCATGCCTCACCCACCGCTGAAGTCTCGACCGACCGGAGCGCTTGCGCTGGTGGGAGACAGGGCGGGGAGACAACACGAGGGCCGACTGATACTGGGTCGACGGCTGCCGCAGGAGGACGCCACGAATGCATGCGCGGAAGTGCGTCGCACCGCGGACGGGCAGCGCGTCGATGTCGAGTGGTGCCTCCTGAAGCCAGGCGGAGTCGTCGGCGATGAACGTGAGCGCTCCGAGATGGATCTCGCGGCCCTCCACCAAAACTCCGCAAGGAACCATGATCAAGGGGATCGGAAAAGATCGCAACTTCTCCAACTAGGAAGATTCCTGCCCCACGGTGGGCGCCAACTGTCGTGGTTCTAACTCTGACAGTGATGTAGGGGGGTGTGTATGGAGAGGCTAGATCTTAGCTATGGAGGAGTTGTAAGCACACGAGGATTACGAGTTCAGGCCCTTCTCGGAGGAAGTAACAACCCTACGTCTCGGTGCCCAGAGGCGGTCGATTGAATTATGCATGTGTGAATAACAGGGGTGCGAACCCTTCATACTGAGGAGGGGGGTGGCTTATATAGAGTTCGCCGGTCCTCTCCTGCCCTCAGTAATGCAGGGTTTAAGGTACATTTAAGGTTGGGCGTTACTGGTAACGCCCCTAATAAAGTGCCATAATGACCATAAAGACTACTTAATAACCGATCGTTTGCCCGCGGAGTGACTTTAGGTCTCCTGGCAGTCGAGTGGTTGGCTTCATGGTCGAGTGATAGCTTCATGGTCGAGTGCCTTGAACCCGTCGAGTGGGATACCTTCAAGTCGATTGAAAGGTGACTTCTTCTAGGGATGTCCTTGGGTAGGGCTCTTTTGGACAGGTCCGTGCCCCTACCCTAGGTACATAGCTTCATCACCGCCTACTCTGATGCAGACTGGGCGGGCTGCCCTGACACTCGTCGCTCCACTTCGGGGTATTGTCTCTACCTTGGACCCTCACTTATCTCGTGGTCGTCCAAGCGGCAGCCTACGGTCTCTCGTTCCAGTGCTGAGGCTGAGTATCGTGCGGTGGCCAACGCCGTCGCCGAGTGTTCGTGGCTTCGCCAGCTGCTTCAGGAGCTCTTTTGCCCTGTTGACCGTGCCACGGTGCTCTACTGCGACAACGTTTCGGCGGTCTACCTCTCCGCTAACCCGGTGCATCATCGACGGACCAAGCATATTGAGTTGGATATTCATTTTGTACGGGAACAGGTGGCCCTTGGCCATATTCATGTTTTACACGTCCCTACTTCCCAACAACTTGCCGATATCATGACCAAGGGCCTGCCTACGGCGTCATTTGAGGAGTTCCGGTCCAGTCTTTGCGTCAGTCGCGGTGCCACTTCGACTGTGGGGGGGTGTTGAGTATATGTGATCTATGTATACTGTGTATTGGGCCCGCCTCCTAGTCCCTGTATAGTTGAGGTCCATGGCCCACCTTTGTACTCATATATACGTGCATATGCACGAAGAGTAATACATCGTGCAATTCACATATTCTACAGTTTCAACTAGCAATAATCTTTATTGTGAAATTTCATTCTTTGTTTTTCATCAGGATTAATATTTAAAAACTAGCTCACGTATTGGCCAAAGGGTTCGTACTTCGAACTATACAGTTGGTCTAGACACACTTGCGTGGGCCATCTGTGCCGTCTGTCTAGTTAATCCACACAAAATGACTAACGTGAAAAGTGAACGAGGGGTTACGTGTACTGAAGTTCGCTTAGAATCACACATGAACTGGAATGATTTTCCAAAGTAAAATGGCCAGAGTTGTCCAGTTTTTATTGGTTTTTTTTCTATTTTTGTCTTACTTTACGGTTTTTATTGGTTTTCTTTTTTTCTTTCTTTTCCAGTGTGTTTTCCTTGTGGCTTCTCCTTCGTTTTGTTCCTTTCCTCATCGGGTTATTACGGTTTTCCTTTCTTTTTTGTTCTTCTTTGTTGCTTCGATTTATTTTGTTTCTTTCTTTGATTTTCACCAGCTTTTCATCGCCTTCACTGTTTTATTTCTTTTCTATCTGTTTTCTTTGCTCCATTGTTGTTTTTCTTTCTTTCTTTCTTTTTCTATGCTTTTCCTTACAGTTTTATTTGGTTATCAATGGTTACTTTCTTTTTCTGCGTGATTTCCTTAGGTTTTCATCTGTTTAGTTCTTTTCTTTTGTTTGTTCTCTTTAAAATGTTTCAACACATGTCTACATTTTTTATGCACATTGTACATTTTTTGTATATATCAAGAACTTTTTTAATGCATGTTTACCATTTTTCAAATACATTATTAACATTTTTCTCAAATATATGTTTTCATGTCTATTGTTCTCATACACATTGTGCATTTTTGGTGTACATCTAAAACATTGCTTTATACAGGTTTAACATTTTTCGTATACATGAACAACAATTTTCAAATATATGTGTTCAATATCTATTTTTCTTACATGTCGTACATTTTTCATATACGTCAAGAACATTTTTAATACATGTTTAATATTTTTCTAATATATTGTTAACATTTTCTGAACTATATGTTTTGATATCTATATTTAAACATTGTACATTTTTGTTATACATCTAAACTTTTTTGTATACAGGTTCAACGTTTTTCATATAAATGATTAAGACTTTCTCAAATATATGTTTTTGATGTCTACTTTTTACATAAAAACCGTACTTCTTTCTTATGGACCCGAATATCCAGTGGATGTAGATTTTTAAGCATGGCAAATCAACCGTTTCTCATGGCAAATTATGTTCATCGAGGATTGCAAGTTTAGTTGTCGAGCATGGCAAATCTGCCTCAGTTTATTTTTTGCCAAGAAATTGTTGTGCATGCTAACTAAATTTGCCACCATTGCGCCAATATAAATTGACATGGAAAATGTTCGATTTCCCATGCCTAAAAATCAGATGTTAGATTTTTAGCATTTTCGTTTCTTATACATTCGAATCATTTTATACGTGTTTAATGTTTGTTTTCAAATGAAGAACATTTTTAATACAATTTTAACATTTTTCAAATACATTATTAACATTTTTGTCAAATATATGTTTTGATGTCTATTATTTTCATAAACACTGTACATTTCTGGTATACATCTAAAACATTTTTGTATTCAGGTTTAACCATTTTTCGTGTACATGATTAACAGTTTTTCAAATATTTTTTTATGTGTACTCTTTTCATACCCATCGTACATTTTTCTTATACTCCCAAAACATTTTTTATACACGGTTAACATTTTGTTCAAATTAACATTTCAAAAAATTGAAGTTATTTCTGAAATAAAAATATTTCGAATATTTTGAAATATAAGGAGTAAAAATAGAAAGCAAAAAATGAAAAACATTTGTGAAAAAACGGAAGCAAAAAACCGAAAAAGAAACACGCTAGCTAGCTTTTTAAAGGGAAAACACACTAGCTAGTTAGAGGATCTCCGATAGATGGTGCACATGCAAAAATAACTACCTTTTGCATCTCCGAGGCCCAGAAGCATTGTTTCAGTAGATGTAAAAAAAAATTACATCTCCACCTCCCGGAGATGTAAACAACAACACATTGTGATGCAAATTTGCATCTCCACCTACAGAAAATGTAAAAGTGCGTCTGTCCACCAACCGCCCAACTACCACTTTCTTCCCCTTCCGCGCGACCGGCCACCGCCGCCCGACTCCGCTGTCGGCCAAATCCACTTCAAATCGACGTTGACGCCCACCGCCTGATGGCCCCTAGGCCCGCCGCGACTTCGCCCTCCCCGCCCCCCTCGCCTGCCTCGCCGGCCCACCAGCCGCAGCCGCCGAATCGAAGCTTCTCCGGCGACCGTCGGGCCCACCGCGACTTCGGATCCCCCCCATCCCCTGCTGCCCGCCTCGCCGGCCCGCCACTTGCCCGGTCCCCTTTTTGCCGCTGCCATCGTCGGCTGATTACCATCAGATCTGGCGCCGCCCCGTGCTGCTGCAACCTGTTTTCCTTCCTCTCGACCTCCCCTACCCATTCCTCTCCGCCGCGACCAATTCCGGCCATCCTCGCCAGCCCCGACAAGCTGCAGCGGGAGCGCGCAAGCTTTGACAGTTTCGATAGTAGGTTCAGCGCACTAATTTTACATCTTCAAATACATCACCTGTTGGAGTTAGAGTTTTACATCATAAATATCCATTATCTGTTGGAGTTGTCTCTTTTTTGAAAATGTAAAAAGCACTTTTTGGTTATATAAATTATACAACACCTAGTTTTACATCTAAATTTGCATCATCTATTGGAGATGCTCTTAGACGTGTGAGTGCAATCGCGCCTTGGGCCTGGCCCACGGCCGCGAGCGCTTGAGTCGAGGTGACCCTCGAACGGGTCGAGCGGGGTAGCGCACCCGGCAAATACGCACAAGGCAGCATCACCCGAAATCACTAATTAAGGAGTACTCTTTCCAAAGATCACTCCCACCTTCTTAGATTGCGACAAGTGACGCACTGCATGCGCGGCACTTGTCGCAACCTGAAAGTTCTTCATTTTTTCATACATCCGTTTATTAAAAACATTTTATCTTTTTAACCGTGCGTCCAAATCTCGAACCATTTTCACCATTGGATTCCTCGCGTCGAGATCGTCAAAACTAGATCACATGTTGATAGGATTTGACTAACTTTATTTTTCATAAAAAATGGACCAAAAAATGGACAGAAAAACTGTATTGGGAGCACTTTTCTTTCCTTTCCGAAAGAGGCACAGAAGTGCCTCTCGCGAAAGCAAAACCGTGCCTCTCATGGCAGGAAAAAACAGAAAATATATTTTTTTTTGTTTCCGAGAGGCACGGCCATGACTCTTGTGAAAGCACAACCGTGCCTCTCGCGAAAGCAAAACCATGCTTCTCGCAGAAGGAAAAAAATTCATTTCAGTCTCGCGGAAGGAAAAAAACAAAAAAAAATGTGTTTTTTCGTTTACGAGAGGCACGGCCGTGCCTCTCGCGGAAGGAAAAAACAGAAAACACGTTTTTTCGTTTCCGAGAGGCACGGCCGAGCCTCTCATGGAAGCAAAAAATGTGTTTTTTCGCGCAAAAAGAAAAGTTCAATTTTTTTTTGTCCGAAAGCTAAGGAGGACCGGTGAATAACCAAAAAAACGTTGGAAAGCCGAAAACGCATGTGGAAAAATAAAAAACCGAAGGGAGCGCCCAAAGCATGATACATGGCGGTGGCTAAGAGCGTGAAGTGGCACGGTCTCAACCCATCACCAAGTCATCGTTGTGAGGCTCCTAAAGGAGAGGTCGTCAACTAGTTGCTCTCAACATCACCTAGCTTGTTTTTTAGACCGGCCCTAGGACTCTACACTTACTGCAAAACTCGGTTTTGGGAAAGGATCCTGGCCGGTTTTGGGATCCTTCTAGAAGGTTCTACTTCAATTCTTCATGTTTCTTTTTTCTTTTTTCTTAAATGATTTTTTCGCTTCTGTTATCTTCCAATCAAAAGAAATCACATTTTTTTTAAAGTTGTTTCGAAATATTAAAATTAGTTCACTTAAGCTAATAATGAATGGATTTTCAAATAATGTTTGTGTTCTTCATAAAAAGTTCAAATAAATTTAAGAATTTTCAGAATTTTAGAAAAAAAATGTGCTTATAAAGAATTGTTTAAACTGTTGGAAAATATTTGAAAATTTGAAAAGTCTTCGTGTTCTAAATTTGAAAAAACTGCATTTTCGGAAAATGTTCTCAAATTTTCCAGAATTGTTCAGTTTTAAAAAATAATGTTTTCTGTGAATTTTCAGAAAATATAAGGAGAAGAAACAAAATGTTAGGAAAAAATTGCTCGCTACAGTAACCCGAGCTGCTACAGCCCATCTCGCTACCGTTGTCACTGCAGACGCTACATGGGTCGGCCCAGTGGAAGGGTGGCATGTGCGTCTAGACGCCTATTTGACGATGCGTCAAATAGGGTATCCCACTAGTTATCGGAAATCCAACTCGGTGCCCAGGCTCATCTACACCCGTGTTGACGAAAAAAAATCAAAACAAATACTAGAAAAATTAAAAAAATCCAATATTTTTTGTGTGGTAGCTAATTTGATGAGTGAGGTCCGCTCCAAATTTCAACTCATTTGGACATCTGGGTGGCTTTCGGCAAAAAAGACAAATCGGGCCAAAACAGTGCATGAACAGTAAACTTTTTTACAAACCCCGATTTTGTCTTTTTGCCGAGAATTACTCAGATATCCAAATGAGTTGAAATTTGGAGCGGACCTCACGCATCAAATTATCTACCACACAAATTAAATTTGGATTTTTAAAAAAAAATTCTAGTATTTATTTTGATTTTTTTAATCAACGCGTGTGCAGACAAGCCCAGGAGCAGAAACTCCGCGTACACTAGTTATGTTGTTTTCCTTTTGAGATTTTTATTCCTGATGAATAGTTCTTAACATTACCTTGTGAACGTTGGATCGGGATAGCAATTACTACTATAAAAAATTGTGACCCTAATGCATGTGCACCAAGGTAGCCTCAAGTAGCTCCACCTCTGACCAAACCCACCGAGAGTCTAGATCGTCCATGCAGAGACAATTTAGGCAAGCCACATGGGGTGCCTTAAACATGAGTTGAACCCATGATTATTTTTTTTAAAGAAGGATCTCCCTCGGACTCTGCATCAGAATGATGCATGAACTTACGATTTAAGTAGTAAAACTAGAGTTGCCAGATTAGCCTCCAGATGCCATATGTTGAGCACTCCAATTCCTGCACCGGGTGGGGGACCGCCAATCACCAGAGCGTGCCGCCAAGAACTTGCACTACGGAAGCCGAGACTTGCCAATCTTGCGCTCGGTTAGTAGCCTAAAGCAGCACCGTCAGGAGCAAATAGCCAACAAAGCGCGTGAACGCCTTGGAGGCACCCCGCATCCGAGTGGGTCGAGTCCGCCACACGAAGCTGCAAATCATGATTTTGCAGTGAAATGCATTGGATGACATCATAATTTGCTCAAGAAAGGGACATAAGATGATATACAAAAAAGGTGTTCGTCGCTTTAACATATTTTTTTACTGCTGCTGAAAAAATGACACGTGTGAATGGGTAGTTTCTGTATGGAGTTGTTTCTTTACTACCGACTAAGAATTTTGCACGTTTTGATCGATCTTGTCCTCCACCGCTTTGACCATCCACCGCATTGAACATCCACCGCTTTGAGTCTCTGTCTCTCTGTTCAGGCCTATCTCCTTCTCTCTCGAAAATTCTGGCCCAACCCCGTGTTGCCTCTACCAACCTATGTGTGCATATAAAAAGAGTACTTATTATAGCCACATGACTATGTGTGTGTGGGGGGGGGGGGGGTATGGGGACGAATGCCCCCCTCCCTAAAGGAAAAAATGTCTGATTTTACAGCTTATCACAGCTATACTTTCCATTTTACAATAACTAGGATGGATATGCATATGCTGCATCCTTGAAAACTCTATGCAATATAGTGATCCTAAAGCTCAAGCCGAGCTGTACCACTGAGTTTAACCAAAATAACTTCTACTCGATCCATGTCGGGTGTGGATGAACGCATGCTCATGAGTCAATCATGACGAGATGCTTGCCAGTCCTTTAGCTTCTCTTGTAAAAGAGACACAAAAGGAGCTCGTGGCACAAGGCTAGAGACGTGATGCACTAAGAAGTGGGTGCTACTTGTTTCGGTCCCCAAAAAATGTTTGTTTGTTGAAAATGGTGTGCTTGTGGAGTTTGTCTTGGTGAATTATGTTTTACGTTGAAGATGATACAATCTTGTTCCGAATGACAGATTAAAATTATCTCCTCTTTCATGGGTCCAATCAACCCCTTTGACCTGGCATCTTAACTCGACTCTTGGAGTCACGTTGCAGCTGAGTAAGAGAGTTGCCACGATTGATCGTCGGCGGTTAAAATAGAAACTAGGCTAGTGGTGTGTCAAGAACATTAAAGAATGATTGCTTTTGAAAGCATTTGAGGAGGGGTAGAAAACTCTAAAGAAAATAATTAGAAGTTCTAGGTCCAGGCCAGGTAACCAAACCTTGGTTTATATGTGCATACCAGCACATTACATCGACGGTTGTTGGAAAACACAGATAAAAATCATAAAGTTTGCTGCCTTAGAGTCGCCACACACGAGGGTAGCCATGTACAATGATGCTCTAAAGTGCGGTAAAAAATGGAAATGTTGAGGACAAAGATTTTTGCAATATCACATTGGAAAATGCTGCCACTAATGGTGCCATGGTTAAGTTGTTGAGAGCTAACTTGTTGGAAAAGCACATGCTATCGGGCTAGCTAGCTAGTTTATACTCCCTCCGTCCCATAATATAAGAGTGTTTTTTACCGAAAAAGGCTTTCACCCTTCTTTATATATAAAGCACAGATCAACCACAGCCCAAGTACAAACACATCCCTCGACAACACACGCACACACCCAAGGCGGGATACATAGGCGCTGAGCGCAGCAACACCACCCCTAACACTACAAGAGCAATCGAGGACCTCCATCGTGAACACATCACCATGAAGAGATGAAGCCGCATATGACGAACCGTGAGCTCCAAGGCGGCGCCTCCAAGAAGGTTACGACGCTATCGCGCCGCCACTGCCTGACCCGGGGGTTAGAGTTTTCCCTGGAGCGACACGATGACCGGTGAGAGCCGCGACGACGCCTTCAAAAAGGTAACGCGCTACGCCGCCGCCGGTCCATCCGAGGATAGAACAGGTTTTCACCCCAACAAACATTCACCGCCACCGAACGCCACACCCCTGCCACCATGCCGCCCACACGGCCATGGTCACCGGGCAGCACCAAGCCACTGGCTTTGCCCATGAGCAGTGGCGGATCTACAGGGTGGACAGGGTGGGCCGCGGCCCACCCTGGGATTTGGTTCGACCCATATTATATACATAGCCCATCAGAGATAAGTGGATGGGCCGGAAGAAAAGAATAGAAAAGCCCAGCCAACACAGCCTCGACTCGTCGCACAGCCTCCCGTCCCCAATTCCCCTCGCGACTGCTCGCTCTCGCCCATCTCGCCGCCCTGACTTGCCGCCTGGTTCCGTGCCTCGCCGGCGACTCTATCTGCCCCGCACCTGCCCGGCGCGACCGCGCCCAGCCGAAAGCCCGCAGCCTCCCGGTACGCACTCGGCAGTCGCCGCTCAGCAGCCGGCGTTCTGCAGCGGCAGCAAGCCTGCAGCCAGCCGCCCAGCAATTCTTGAGGTACCTTCGATGAGATTTCTGCCCATCTCCCTATTTTTTGTCCACTCTTACTCATTGCTCATCGTGCTGCTACCTGATAGAACTGCTCATTATGAGCTTAGGCTTGTTGTGTTCCTTTGTAAATTGTAATGTAGTGTTGCTGAATTCTGTCCAGGAATGTTACTACTTACTGACGAACAGTTTCAGTTTGGGTCAGATTTTTAATCTATGTGGCATCTTGAGCTATAATTTCCAAGAATTTACTATTACTACCGAATTGTTTCAGTTTGGGTCAAACAATTAATAAATTGTTCTCATTGTTTTGAATCAGTACATGTCATTGTCACATTGAAGAACAAAATGTGAACCACCATCACAGGATTACATACATGTATCAAATGTGGAAGAATGAACACATTCAGATAGTCTTCTTTGAACTTTTCAAGGTATGTAGGCTTTTTTAGTGCAAAATTAAGACTTATCTGAGAAAAAAATTGATCAATTTATATTCTGCTATTGGTAAATTAGTTAGTACATTGGCATGCCATATTTGTTGTAAAAAAGAATTATTAGGTTGGACCACCCTGCTTCAAAATCCTAGATCCGCCACTGCCCATGAGCACCGCGCTACCACCATCAGGGCCGCCGCCCCGGCATCCAAGACCTTGACACCACCGCACCCGAGACCCATTGCTACCCCAACCAAAGAGACGAGTGGAAAGGTCGCTCCTTTACACACCCCTGGACGGCCCCCGGCGCCGAGACCCAAAGGGCCGGCCCAAAAATGGCCTCCATCACCCGTCCTGCTGCACCGGGTGCAAGACAAGCTCGGTCCTGCTGCCGGGCGCGAGACGAGGTCGGTCCTGTTGCCGGGCGCGAGGCGAGCTCGGTCCTGCTGCCGGGCGCGAGACGAGCTCGGTCTCGCAGCCACGGGCGCGAGACGAGCAATGGACCGCAACCGGGAGCGGTCCAGCCCTATGACGAGGGTAGAGCCCGAACGATGAGGGAGGAATCGAAGGTCGAAAAAGGCCGCTCACCGACGGCCGACGCCGGAGGAGACCAGCCGCCGCCGTGAAACGATCCAGACCACCACCATGAGCTACCACCACGCCGCGGCAGCCCACATCCACGCCGAGACCCCGAGGAGCAGCCCCGAGCCACTTTGCAGCGGCTGCGACACGCCGCAGAAGACGCAGCCCACCCCTCGGCCATGGACGCCCGGCGCCCCACCACCCCGCAAGGAGTAACCAGACCGCTGGCCGCCCCGCCACCACCTTAGCCAGGTCGCCGCCGCCACCCACACGACTGCCGCCGCCACCACCCGGATCTGGACAGGGGCACCCAGATCTGCCGCCAGCAAGGCCCCCGCCCCCGGAACCCCAAGAGCCGCCGCCAGGAGGGAGAGGGGGGGGCGGACCACCGGGACGCCAGCACGCCGGGGGGAGGGAGCAGAACCCGAGGACGGCCGACGACCGCCGCCGACGACGCAGAAGGCCGCGCCCCGCGACGCAAGCCTCCTGCTCGCGGGAAGAAGACGCCCCGCCGCCGCCTACGCCACGCGGCCTTTGGCCGGCGACGCGACCGGCGGCGGCGAGGGGAGGGAGGCCGGGGAGGGGGGCTGGGGAGCGGCTGCGCTAGGGATGGCTCCCAGAGTCGCCCGCTTAAGAGCGTTTTTTACACTAGTGTGTAGTGTAAAAAACGCTCTTATATTATGGGACGGAGGGAATACTAGACTACCAGTATACATAGCTATGTGGTGTGGGTGCTTAGTTGATTAATCAGTAATCACGCGTCATGTTCTTACCCATCTACTCCCATGCCCCAAGTGACAACTTGTACCAACTGATCAACTGCCTCCGTTAAGAACTTAAGATACAGACACAATTATACTAGTGGTTAACACTTAACACAGACAAAGCAAGCGACAAGCAACATATTAGTAGTACTGAACTGTTGAAGCCGGACGGTAGTTAGGAGATTAGTGTGCTAATCGTGGACGGCCAAATGTACTAATATAGGTCAGTGGGAACTTGATTCGATTAGTCCTGTTTTCATATATACTGTATTATGGACTGATTAAGGCTATGTGCATCGCTTGATGCATGCAGAGGCCGGGGTTATTCTTCTTTTCGAAAGAAAAAAAAAAGAAACAGGGTCTCCTGCTCCAGTAGCTTAGCTAGCTTTATAAACCACTCTCCATGGCCAGCAGCCAGCAGCTAATCATGTTGGGTCGTCTCTGACTCTTACCTACAGCTACAGGCTACAGTGTTGGCGCCATGGGCAGCTCTAGTATCGACATCCAAGAGATGGTGAGGGATACGAGGGAGAGACTGGAGGCTGATTTCTCCAAGCTTGACACCAAGATCCAGAGGTTCCCACAAGGCCTAAGGCCGGGGGTCGAAGAATGCTACATTATCCCAAGCTTCGTGTCCCTCGGCCCTTACCACCATGGCTCACCGCACCTACGGGAGACAGAAGAGTTGAAGCACGCGGCGGCCCACTACTTCTGTGAGATGTGTGGCCACTCGGTTGCGCATGTCTATGACAAGATCCTCCACATCGCTGGCGAAGCCCGCAGCTGCTACGCCCATGACGCGGTGACGAAGTTCACAGACGCTGAATTTGCGGTAATGATGTTTCTCGATGGTTGCTATTTGTTGCTCTATATGGCGGGGACTGAAGGATATGCGCTTTTGTGTAATCGGATGACCTTGTCCACGGGGCTTTCCATGCTAAGGGATATCTTTCTGTTAGAGAATCAGCTTCCTTGGTTGGTGTCCTCGAGGCCCTTATGGACTTCTTGACACCATGTCCAGTGTACAAGTTTGTTCATAAGATGGAGAAATATTTCTATATCACCCGCAGCCCTTCATCTTTATATTCAAACACAAGGGTTCATGTGGATGAGCTCAAGAAGTACAAGCCACCACATTTCCTTGGGCTCTTCCGATACTCTCAGCTTGGCAATATGACTAACATAGATCTTGTCAAAAATTGCACATGCCAGTCATCTAGTAGTGCCATTGAGCTTGCGGAAATCGGCATCAAGTTGACTGCCAGCAGCAAAACAGGGTTGGCGGACATGAGTGTCCAGAGAGGCTGCCTCTTTGGCCAGCTCTCGCTGACGGCATTGTTCGTAAATAACTTCACTGCTTGCTGGCTCGTCAACATGGCATCTTACGAGGCGTGTGTGTCCACCACATATCCTTCAGATCGCTTCATCATCAGCTCATACATCTCTTTCCTGGCAATGCTCATGGACAAGGAAGAGGACGTGCACGAGCTGCGAGCCAAGCACATCGTTCGCAGCTTCTTCAGCAACATAGGGCTGCTCGTTTTCTTCAAGGGCCTCGCCACCCACCTGCGCCTCAGGCGCCACTACTTTGTCATCACGAGTAAGATTAGCAAGTTCAAGCATGAAAGGCCTGTGAGTATCGCCGTGCATAGGTTCGTATACAAAAACTTCAAGACAATTGTAACAGTGCTCTCTATTGGTGGTGTGCTCGCAGGTATCTTCAGAACCTTGATGAGTCTCAAGCAGCATCAGTCTTAGCAGTTCGGATGAAGCATGTGTGTAAGTGTGTTTGCTAAATTGATTTCTGATTCACCTTCAGTTTTCGTGCTTATTGTGGTGTGATCAATATCGTACGTCTTTGTGCGTAAAATTTGCTGGCCCTTTCCCCTCGATCTCTTTTTAGTTAGGTGTGTGTGTGTGTGTGTGTGTGTGTGTGTGTGTGTGTGTCAAATGCACCTGAAGTTCATATCGTTAATTGTTATTCGAAATAAACATTGTTGTGTTATTAATTTGCTATATTGTGTCTTGTCAAGCTTCCAAGCGCCTTCCTTTTCTAAAGTATATAGCTTCCAAGGCCAGCGCCTTTCATTTTCTTAGTTATGTAGGTGTTGTTCGAACTGGAGTTATCAAATTCGAAGATAGGGTTGAAAGAATTTATAAGATAGAAGATGACTGCAGCTGTGAAATGGAGGAACAAGAAAGCAGAGGAAAGCTTATGAAGAGCAGAGTAGTAATGTGCCAAAGGAAAGGTTGGTCCAATCCATTTACAACTAGTATTTTATATTTCAGGTTTGCTATTTCACATCTATATGTAATATATTATCTCACATCTAAATCTAGGACCGTTGATGTTTGTTGGTCTTTAAAGTTCGCGCAATGTGATTCTCTCCTTCACGCTCGTTCGTATCCTGTTGTCCTGTTTCTGTTTTGTTTTTCTGGGCCACGTGCTGCGGTTTGGTTGTTGGGCTTTTGCACTGGAATTCAAAGAGACTGACTCATAATTTGAAGGCCTGCCAATTGCTGGCCGTTCTAACCAGACTTGGTTCCGATACGTGATCAAGCTGATGTTTTGTGTGTTGTGGTGGAAAGCTATGCTAAACAGTTTTAAGCAGTGCCCTCATCCCGAGATCGATGGATGTTTTTTTTAGTAAGAAGGGAAAGAAGTTTGTCTCACTGTAGCCTTTTTCCAGCAATGATGTAATTAGCCATACCAAGGTTTTTGGGGGCTGATAGGCGCTGGCGCACCGGCCCGAATTTGGGCCGGTCTGCCTGCAGCCGCACGATCCATGTGTTATTAACCGTCTGATTCACCAGTTAGGCCTTCCTTGCGTCTCTTTTATCTCTGAAAATCACCTCGTCCCTCCCGCCGGTCGCCCGCCGGTCGCACGCAGAGCAACGCCGCCCTATCTCCAGCGTCGCGGCACGCAGCACCGCGCATCTCCGGCGTGGCCCCCGCGGCGCATCTCCATCATGGCCCCCGTGGCGCATCTCCGGCGAGATCCCCTGCGGCTCACAGCACCGCGCAGCTCTAGCAAGGCCCCCGCGGCGCATCTTCGGCGAGGCCCCCCTGCGGCTCACAGAGCCGCACGTCGCCGTCTTCCAGCACGTCACCGCGCGTCGCCATCGAGGCTCTCCATCATCACCATCATCCATGGTCGAGCCCTTGGCAGACGCGTGGTCACCGTGGTTCAACAAACTCCTGACACGGTTCCAGCATCTAGTGAGAGCGGTTGTAGCATCTGGCGGGCATGGTCACCGCGGTCACCCCATCGAAGCAAAAAGTTTTGCCGGTTCGAGCAAAAAGTTTTGCCGGTTCGAGCAAAAAGGATTGCTAGTTGGAGCACCGTGTAAGGTCCACTTGCAACTCCGGTGGCGGTGGTGCCGGCCGCAGCACCCGTCGTAGAGCTCGTGTTGTTCCTCATCCTTAATTTGCCAGTCGCAGCAAAAAATTCTGCCGGTCGTAGCAAAAATTCATGGCGGTTCCAGCAAAAACAAATAAAACGTTGGTAGCAAAATTGGAAAAAATCGACGCCGGTCCAACAACCAAAAACCTGATGGTAGCAAAAATTGAAGCTTGTTCCAGCAAATCAAAACGCTAGTGGTAGCAAAAATGAAAAATCGAGCGCTGGTTCCAGAAAAATCAAGAAGCCGGCGGTAGCAAAAATTGACATTGGTTGCAGCAAACCACAAAACAGTGGTAGCAAAAATTAAAAAACTGATGTCGGTTCCAGCAAGCCAAAACATCGGTGGAAGCAAAAATTTGCGTTGGTTCCAACATCTGGCCGCCATGGTTGTAGCTCTAGCCGGTCATGGTTTGCCCCACCGTCGCCGCACGCCGTTGCAACTCACCGCGGCCGCAGATCTGCAAGAGAGGGGGAAAAGTGGGCAGATGGGGGGAGGGAGGAGGTACGGAGGTCGTTCATGGTATTCTCGGCAGCAGCCGTGGTTTGGACGGCACGGGGTCAGCGGAGAAGATGGGGAGAGGTTAGCGATGGGTTCAGCCATGCGCAGACTAGCGTCGTGGGTCAATGTGTCGCGGGTGGGACACTCGCACCCGATGAAGGAAATATGCCCTAGAGGCAATAATAAAAGTTGTCATTTATATTTCCTTATATCATGATGAATGTTTATTATTCATGCTAGAATTGTATTAACCGGAAACTTAGTACATGTGTGAATACATAGACAAACATAGTGTCACTAGTATGCCTCTACTTGACTAGCTCGTTGAATCAAAGATGGTTATGTTTCCTAACCATGACTTATACATGTTCCTATGACTATGAGATTATTCAACTCCCGAATACCGGTGGAACACTTTGTGTGCTACCAAACGTAAAGTGTTCTACCAAACATCACAATGTAACTGGGTGATTATAAAGGTGCTCTACAGGTGTCTCCGATGGTGTTTGTTGAGTTGGCATAGATCGAGATTAGGATTTGTCACTCCGATTATCGGAGAGGTATCTCTGGGCCCTCTTGGTAATGCACATCACTATAAGCCTTGCAAGCAATGTGACTAATGAGTTAGTCACGGGATGATTCTTTACGGAACGAGTAAAGACACTTGCCGGTAACGAGATTAAACTAGGTATTGAGATACCAACGATCGAATCTCGGGCAAGTAACATACCGATGACAAAGGGAACAATGTATGTTGTTATGCGGTTTGACCGATAAAGATCTTCGTATAATATGTAGGAGCCAATATGAGCATCCAGGTTCCGCTATTGGTTATTGACCGGAGACGTGTCTCAGTCATGTCTACATAGTTCTCGAACCCGTAGGGTCCGCACGCTTAACGTTCGGTGACAATCGGTATTATGAGTTTATGTGTTTTGATGTACCAAAGGTAGTTCGGAGTCCCGGATATGATCACGGACATGAAGAGGAGTCTCAAAATGGTCGAGACATAAAGATCGATATATTGGACGACTATATTTGGACATCGGAATGGTTCCGGGCGAGATCGGGAGTATACCGAAGCACCGGGAGGTTACCGGAACCCCCCGGGAGGTATATGGGCCTTATTGGGCCTTAGTGGGAAAGAGGGGAAAGGAGCAAAGGAGGAGGCGCCCCCCCCAAGCCCATTCCGAATTGGGAGGGGGGCCGCCCCCTTTCCTTCCTCCTTCCTTCCCCTTCCTCCCTCTCCTACTCCAACTAGGGAAGGGGGAATCCTACTCCCATCGGGAGTAGGACTCCCCCCTTGGGCGCGCCTAGGAGGCCGGCCCTCTCCCCTCCTCCACTCCTTTATATACAGGGAAGGGGGCACCTCATAGACACACAAGTTGATCATTGATCCCTTAGCCTTGTGCGGTGCCCCCCTCCACCATAATCCACCTCGGTCATATCGTAGCGGTGCTTAGGCGAAGCCTTGCGTCGGTAACTTCATCATCACCGTCATCATGTTGTCATGCTGACGGAACTCTCCCTTGAAGTTCTACTTGATCGTGAGTTCGTGGGACGTCACCGAGCTGAACGTGTGCTGATCGCGGAGGTGCCGTTGTCGATGTCAAAACCAGCGGATCTCGGGTAGGGGGTCCCGAACTGTGCGTCTAGGCGGATGGTAACAGGAGACAAGGGACACAATGTTTTTACCCAGGTCCGGGCCCTCTCGATGGAGGTAAAACCCTACTCCTGCTTGATTAATATTGATGATATGGGTAGTACAAGAGTAGATCTACCACAAGATCAGATAGGCTAAACCCTAGAAGCTATCCTATGGTATGATTGTTGTTCGTCCCATGGACTAAAACCCTCCGGTTTATATAGACACCGGAGAGGGCTAGGGTTACACGGAGTCGGTTACAATGGAAGGAGATCTACATATCCGTATCGCCAAGCTTGCCTTCTACGCCAAGGAAAGTCCCATCTGGACACGGGACGAAGTCCTCAATCTTGTATCTTCATAGTCCAAGAGTCCGGCCAAAGGTTATAGTCCGGCTATCCGGACACCCCCTAATCCAGGACTCCCTCAGTAGCCCCTGAACCAGGCTTCAATGACGACGAGTCCGGCGCGCAGATTGTCTTCGGCATTGCAAGGCGGGTTCCTCCTCCGAATACTTCATAGAAGATTTTGAACACAAGGATAGTGTCCGGCTCTGCAAACAAGTTCCACATACTGCCGTAGAGAGAATAATATTTACACAAATCTAATCTGCTGACGTATTCCGCAGCGTGACATCACACCACGACCAAGCCTTTATTCGAATCGTTTTTACTGTCCCACCTCAGCGCGTTTTGCGAGGCGGTTTCCTTGGCACGTCTTGTCGAAGCAGAGATCGTGTCCCCTTTATTTACGGGATTCTCATTAACATGGACGTGGGTAACCCAGTCATGCCCATTGGTACATCTCCTCGATCAAAGGTAAGTCCCAAACGGTCACGGGGAGGGCTCTTGGTATTCAACCTCTTATAAAGAGACCAAGGCTTTACTCCTTTCTTCCAATCTCAATCGAATCCGCCTTTTGCCTCGAGTTCCAACACCGAAGCTCCAGATTTAGGCGCTTCGGACCTTCGATGATGTCCGGCTCCGACATTCAAGGCCGATGGATGCCTTCCTCCGTTACGGAGGAAGACGTGCTAAGGCTAAGAGATGCCAGGTATCTGAGCGGCGAAATCTCGCATAGGCTGCCTGCTCAAGGGCAGGTTATTCCCACTCCCAAGCCTGGTGAGAGCGTGGTGTTCGTATCTCACTTCCTCCGAGGGCTAGGCTTTGCGATGGATCCCTTCGTGAGGGGGCTCATGTTCTATTATGGGCTGGAATTTCACGACTTAGCTCCGGAGTCCATCCTCCACATTTCATCATTCATCATCGTGTGTGAAGCCTTCCTCCGTATTACTCCTCACTTCGGACTATGGCTCAAGACCTTCAAAGTAGAGCCGAAGATGATCAAGGGACAGCACGCAGAATGCGGAGGTGCTGTTATAAGCAAGAATGCTGACGCTCCATGGCCCGAGTGCTCTTTTCAAGAGGAGCCCAGCTTATGGCAATGAGAGTGGTTTTATATCATAGCTCCTAGGGGTACCAAGTGGGTGTCACCGCCTGCTTTCCGCTCGAGTCCCCCGCCTCGACTAGCGTCATGGGTCAATAAGGGGCTGGACTGGGGGCCGGCAAAGGACGTGCCCCTGTTGCAGGGCCGCATCCGTGATCTCCTGGAAGGAGACGTCAGTCTGGTCGTGGTGACGCAGGTCATGTTGATTCGCCGAACCCTGCCCTGCAAACGTCGCCCCCTCCGCCTGTGGGAGTTCAATTCGGAGGGACCACAAGCTCTCCAATATTTTATGGGCACGACGCCCGTGGAGATGTACAAATTGTTCTTCCGATCACAAGCAATGTGTCCGGACTCGACCGAGGACGCATGTATGAGCTACAATCGTCCGGATACTCAAGTAAGTAGCCCTGTGCCCGGACACGCTATCTGTATATTTATCATAACATTGCCCTCAAAAGAGTTGTCCTTAAAACAGGAGTGGATAGCGAAAGCAAAGCTGATCAGGTGTCCGGCCCCCCTTCCTGAGACCATGCCGGATCCCATGTTAACCAGGATGCTGGAGGTTGTGCCTTTGGAAGAAAACGAAGGGGGGACAAGGAAGCTACCGCCTCCCCGAAGGAGGCTGTCAGTAAAGGAGGAATCGAAAATTCCTCTACCCAGGGGAAGAAGAGGACCGCCTCTGAAGACCCGGAGACCATGGTCTCAAAGCGGGGGAAGAAATCTTCGTCAGAGGGTCCTGTGCCGGGGTATACCTCGGCCGTACTGTGCCCCTAAGGGGATCAGCCCTCCACCGAGCCGTAAGTAGAAAGGGAAGTTTAAAATGAGAGAAATCCCTATTTTATTTATGAGGAAAATAACCGAAATTTTACCTTGTAGTTCGGATCTCAGCCCTTCTCAGCAGAGCTCATCTTCGGGGGATCTTCTTCCAGAGATGATGGAGAGCGGAACGCCTCCCCCTGCCGTACCGCCTTACGAGGCGGGCGACCCTGAGGTATCGTCGCGGAGGGTTTCTCCGAATCCGGCAGGGCTGGAAGACAGTCATATGGCTCCCCAAAGCCCTCCGTGTCCGGCCTTCGAAAAAGCCATCGGACGAGTCTGCTAGGGCGAGCGTCTATCTCAGAGGAGCACCATACGTTGATGGGTACGGTGATTGAAAGGATTTCATCCGCGGAGAGCGGGTTGCACGAGGCCGTCAGGAGTTTACTGACAGGTTTTGAGGTACGCTAAGGAATGTACCTTTTGACAGATTCGCATAAATGAGATGCGCCCTGTGTAGATAGTAGCCCCTGATACTATGTGTGTTGTCGAAGACGACAGCATGCAGAGGATCATAGTCCCAGGTATAATTTTGCCGCCTTCCTATGCAGGTGGCGAAGTGTCCGGTGGCCAGCCGTACTGATGAATTTGCTAAGCTAACGCGGCAACTTGACGTGGCAGATGCCGACATCGCGCTTGTCAACAAGCGGCTTGACGAGGCACAAGGTATGGAATTTCTCCGGAGACACCTGGTAAGAGGAGCTTGATGCCAGTATCTTACAATGTGTGCACTTAATACAGATGGTGCTGCCGCTGTGGAGGACCTTTGGGCAGAGCTTGCCCGAGCCAAGGAGCAAGCCAGAAAAAGCGATGCGGCTGCCGTAAAGGCAATTGAAGAGCTGAAAGCCGAACAGGCTGCTCACTGCCGAAGCAAGAAGGAAATGACCGAGATGGCTGTGAAGTTGAAGAGCGCTGCTGACCGTTGCAAGCTTCTTGAAAAGGAAGATCGGGTGGAACAGACGGACCTGAAGAAGGCCACTACAGTGGCCAAGGATGCTCGCTCTGCAATGAGAGCTATGAATGAGGAGCTACGTCAGGCCGGAGATATCGTGGCTGGAAAGCCCTTTATGCCGCGGATGAAGTTCGGGGATCCTAAATATGCTCCGTTGGACCGGATGTGGAGTACGGCGGATACTTATCTGGATTTGGCGGCGAGTGCCGCGGACGCGGCCGAACACTTACGAGATCAAGTGGATCGCGAAGTGGAAAAGCTCTTCTGGTCTCAGTTCCACAATCCAGAGCGTCCACTTCCATTAACCGATAGTTTGGCCGAATGGGCCGAGCTGAATAGGTTATCCGGAGAGGCCAGAGCCGAAAAGTTATTTTAGCTTGGTGCAGTAGTTCCTTGGTGCGGTGCCGCATATCAATGCAATGAAGAGGTCAGCATGCATAAAGGGTGCGCGGATGGCTCTTGCCTGTGTCAAGACATACTGGGCGGAGATGGAGGCCACTGCTGTTGCATCCAAAGACTCGGACGGAAGCAGAGTACCTGCCGAGCACTATTTTCAGGAAGTTCTGTAAGGCGCTCGTTTAATAGAGACGCAGTGCTCGAAGGATATTATGTTCGAATAACATGTATTATTGTAAAACAATATTTTTATAAATTGTAGAAGCTTTTTATACTTGTGCATGCAAGTATTATAATGCCTCCTATGCGGCCGTTAAGATATATGTATATGTAGTCTGAAAGATGGCAGTCGTCGGCTTCAGCCCCCATGCATATAATGCGGGGGTGTTCGCAGAAGGCGCATTTTCACACTTGATCCAACGTCTTGGTCCACAAAGGAGGTGATAGCGCAGCGAACTAGGCAATCGGACTATAATGCTTTATCACTTTCACTTAGCCATAGGAGTTTGACAGTGAGGCTACTATATAGCCCCTGGTGACACCGCGCTCGCCCGAACTCGGGGCGCGTTTGTGTCTGGCCAGGAAACAGCCCTTGGTTAATGCGGAGGAATCCCGAAGATTCTGATAGTTCATCGAGTGGTTGACCAGTCTCACGCTATATCATGATAGCCAGTTTTCGGCTTTCTCTACTGAGGTGCTCGCCTGGCTAAACCGGGGCACAATCGCAGTAGTTCTCCTGGTGCCGCCTTAGCCGATAGAACGGAACGTAAGGCAGCAACACACAGGAGCCGGGCAAACCCAACATTTGACCAAAGACATGATTCGGAGCTGATGCATATAAGGCCAAACTCGCGACGCCGAATGCTCCCTAAGGTATTCAGTCTTTATGAAAACGGGCTGAGGAGTGCCCTTGATAATAAGCCCCTGGTGTCCAGGTACGTGCAAAATTCTGACATGGCCACATGCTAAGACGCCAGCCTCCTCCTCGGATATACTGAGAATCCGGGGGGTGTGTATCATTAAGAGACAGTAAAAAAGGTTTACGCAGGGTCTTAATCTAAAAAGAATCCTGGAGACGGGTCCCTGCTGCACGTCTGCGCCTGTGTCTCCGTTGTGCCGTGTCCTGGACGGGCATAGCATGGTGTTCATCTATAAAAGAGAGGAACTTAGCTGAAAAGAAAAAGAATAGTCATGCGGAATGTACGATGTAGTAGATAAACAAAGTATAATTTAAGACGGGTAAAATTGAGCCTTATTGTCGCTTATTTTACATACGCGGAGCCCCTTGTGTAGGGGTGTACGGCTACTAAACCTTTATCAATTATATGCTTGCTCCGGACTCGCCTAGCCGTGACCGTGGTCTTAATGACCTGTTAGATATTTTTGTTGGTGAAGCTATTTTAACATATGGCTATTAAGGCAGCCGCATATTCTTCCGCCCTCGAGGAACACTCGATATTTCCCTTTAGTGAGATGATGCCTCGTGGACCGGGCATCTTGAGCGTAAGAGATGCATAATGCGGTATTGCGTTAAAGCGGGCGAAAGCTTTGCGTCCCTGTAGTGCTTGATAGCTACTTGAAAATGGGGCGATGTGGAAGGTTAACCCTTCGCGGCGGAAGTTATCGGCGGAGCCGAACATAACTTCTAGCAGGAGAGAACCCGTACAATGGGCGTCCGGGCCTGGCGTTACTCCTTGAAAGGAAGTGTTGCTATGGCAAATTTTTGTTGGGTCCATCCCCATTTTGCGGATTGTGTCCTGATATAGCAGGTTTAGACCATTGTCGCCGTCCATCAGGACTTGTGTAAAGTGGAGTCCGTCGATTATCGGATCTAATATCAAGGCAGTCCGGCCTGCGTTCCGGATACTTCTAGAGTAATCCTGATGGTCGAAGGTGATCAGTTTTAACAACCAGTGGCGAGACTCCTTTGGGATAGGCCGTATGGCGCGTATCTCTATAGGCGCCACTCTGTTTTTCCCTTTTGTCACGTGAAGTAAGTTTACTGTTTTGACTTCTTGTGGGAAATTCTTTTGTTTCCCGGTGCTCTGCTTGTGGGGTTCGTCATCGTCCTCACTTGGTGTGTCGAGCCCCTTGTGTTCGGCGTTGAGTTTGTCGGATTGCTTGAAGACCCAACAATCTCTGTGGGTATGGTTTGCAGGCTTCCCGGGAGTACTGTGAATTTGACATATCTTGTCCAAGATTTTGTTTAGGTTAGATAGCTCATCCCTGTTATCCTTGGGGGGGCAGCTTTTTTCTGATTCTGCCGAGAGCTTTTGAATCCGGCGTTGACTGCCGTGCTCTTCGGGTTGTTTCCCTTATTCCGGCACTGGTCCTTGTTGCGTCGTGGTTTCCCATTTCTATCCCTAACTTCGGATGTACTTGGGTCGCTGGTGCTGCATCTTGCCAACCAGCTATCCTCTCCCACGCAAAAGCGGGTCATGAGGCTTGTTAATGCGGCCATTGTTCTTGGCTTTTCTTTGCCGAGGTGTTTGGCGAGCCATTCGTCTCGAACGCTGTGTTTGAAAGCTGCTAAGGCTTCGGCGTCCGGACAGTCCACTATCTGGTTCTTTTTAGTAAGAAATCTGTTCCAGAGTTTCCGGTCTGACTCTCCGGGCTGTTGAGTTATATGGCTTAAATCGTCTGCATCCGGAGGTCGGACATAGGTTCCTTGAAAATTTGCCCGAAAAGCATCCTCAAGCTCTTCCCAACTTCCAATGGTATTTTCGGGAAGGCTTTTAAGCCAATGCCGGGCTGGCCCTTTGAGCTAGCTTGAGGGGTAAGTATTTTATGGCGTGGAGGTCATCTCCTCTGTCCATGTGTATGTGGAGGATATAATCCTCAATCCAGACTCCAGGGTCTGTTGTTCCGTCGTATGCCTCTATGTTTACGGGTTTGAATCCCGCTGGAAATTTATGGTCCAGCACCTCATCGGTGAAACATAGGGGGTGTGCGGCACCCCTGTATTTGGGTGTGCCGTGGTGTTCGGATATTTGTTGCATTGCATTGCTTACTAGAGCTTGCTTTCTTGGCCCGTAGATAGATCTTGTTGGGCCATATTTTTGATGCAAATCCTTGTATGGATCGTGCGCCGGCTTGTGTGCAGCACCGCTTGCCGCTCTATGTTAGCCATGGGGTCGTCTATCCGACCGGGTGGCTTCTTTATTTTTTGATTGTGGGGGCTCTAAGGCCTCCTCATCAAATTCAGGCAGTAGCTTTCGCTTCGGGTAGCTCTTTGTGTGGCGACTGCCGCCGTATTTGTCTGCGATGTTGAGTACTTTGCTCCATCTAATTCTGAGTGCATCTTCCGCAGTTTTGAGCTTCCACTTCTGCTTTTTCAGGCTACGCGCAGTGGCGACGAGCCTTTTGTGGAGGTTCTTCTGCTCCAGGAACTTGTCCGGCGTGAGGTCGTCCGGACTGTTATCTTCGCTGGGGACGGGTTGTTTGGTTTGTTTATCCAAGTTGCTTTGTTCGGACGGTTGCTCGATGCCATGTTCATCGTCTCCCGGTTCGCCCTGCTCTGTGGCTGGGTCTGTATGGCCGCTGTCTCTGTCGAGGCGGGGCTTGGAGCGGCGCTTACGCCGCCGCTTTGACTGCTTTTCGAGGGAACGATCCCTTCGTCGTCGTTTCCTTTGGGTGTGTCCACCATGTATACATCGTAGGATGGGGTGGCTGTCCAGTGCCCTATAGGTGCTGGTTCATGTTCGTCTCCTACATCGTCATCCATACCGTCGATGTCTTCGG
Organism: Triticum monococcum; assembly: GCA_034509565.1. Lineage (NCBI taxonomy): Eukaryota > Viridiplantae > Streptophyta > Magnoliopsida > Poales > Poaceae > Triticum > Triticum monococcum. The sequence continues at coordinate 768,569,040 of CM067847.1, forward strand.
AGTCGAAGTCGAGCATGTCGATTAAATCATCGACAGTGGCTACGAAGTGGGTGGTGGGTGGGTGTCGAATTTCTTCGTCGTCCGTATCCCAATCCTGTTGGCCATAGTCCGGCCAGGGCTCTCCTGACAAAGAGAGAGACTTTAGTGAATTCAGGATGTCGCCGAAGGGCGAGTGCTGAAAGATATCCATGGCGGTGAATTCCATGATCGGCGCCCAATCGGATTTGATTGGCAGGGGCGCGGAGGGTTCGGAGTCCGGAGAAGAGTCCGGCACCGTGGAGTCACGGGCTTCGCGGAGGATAAGACTGGTGTTCGGCTCGATCGCCGTAGAGATTGCGGCCTCTGAGGCGGGGTCTAGCCACCCGTCCTCGATCGGCACGATTGGCTCCGAGCTAATGGTCGGAGCGGATACGGGTGCGACCTCCAGGGCACTGTCCGGCGGCAGAGCTAAACCATGCCCATCATGACAGTGCGGCGCGCTCGGCTGTGGCTCGAATCCGTCGAAGATCAAGTCTCCACGGATACCAGCCGTGTAGTTCAAACTTCCAAATCTGACCTGATGGCCAGGGGCGTAGCTTTCAATCTGCTCCAGATGGCCCAGCGAATTGGCCCGCGGTGCAAAGCCGCCGAATACGAAGATCTGTCCGGGGAGAAAAGTCTCACCCTGGACCGCATCGTTGTTGATGATCGGAGGAGCCATCGGGCCTAAAGATGACGACACGGAGGAACTCTCAATGAAAGCACCAATGTCGGTGTCAAAACCGGCGGATCTCGGGTAGGGGGTCCCGAACTGTGCGTCTAGGCGGATGGTAACAGGAGACAAGGGACACAATGTTTTTACCCAGGTTCGGGCCCTCTCGATGGAGGTAAAACCCTACTCCTGCTTGATTAATATTGATGATATGGGTAGTACAAGAGTAGATCTACCACGAGATCAGAGAGGCTAAATCCTAGGAGCTATCCTATGGTATGATTGTTGTTCGTCCTATGGACTAAAACCCTCCGGTTTATATAGACACCGGAGAGGGCTAGGGTTACACAGAGTCGGTTACAATGGAAGGAGATCTACATATCCGTATTGCCAAGCTTGCCTTCTACGCCAAGGAAAGTCCCATCCGGACACAGGACGAAGTCTTTAATCTTGTATCTTCATAGTCCGAGAGTCCGGCCAAAGGTTATAGTCCGGCTATCCGGATACCCCCTAATCCAGGACTCCCTCAGCCATACATTCGGTACTAGGATCGGTCGATCGTGAAAACGTACGACTACATCAACCGCGTTGTCATAAGGCTTCCGCTTACGGTCTACGAGGGTACGTCGATGACACTCTCCCCTCTCATTGCTATGCATCACCATGATCTTGCCAGCATGTCATACTTTGATTCGGCGGTATTGTTGGATGAAGCGGCCCGGACCGACATTACGGGTATGCTTACGCGAGACTGGTTCTACCCACGTGCTTTGCACACAGGTGGCTGGCGGGTGTCAGTTTCTCCACCTTTAGTTGAATCGAGTGTGGCTACGCTCGGTCCTTGTGAAGGTTAAAACAACACATACTTGACGAAATATCGTTGTGGTTTTGATGCGTAGGTAAGAACGGTTCTTGCTCAGCCCGTAGCAGCCACGTAAAACTTGCAACAACAAAGTAGAGGACATCTAACTTGTTTTTGCAGGGCATGTTGTGATGTGATATGGTCAAGACATGATGCTAAATTTTATTGTATGAGATGATCATGTTTTGTAACAAAGTTATCGGCAACTGGCAGGAGCCATATGGTTGTTGCTTTATTGTATGCAATGCAATTGCCCTGTAATTGTTTTTACTTTATCACTAAGCGGTAGCGATAGCCGTAGAAACAATAGTTGGCGAGACGGCAACGATGCTACGATGGAGATCAAGGTGTCGCGCCGGTGACGATGGTGATCATGACGGTGCTTTGGAGATGGAGATCAAAGGCACAAGATGATGATGGCCATATCATATCACTTATATTGATTGTATGTGATGTTTATCTTTTATGCATCTTATTTTGCTTAGATCGACGGCTGCATTATAAGATGATCTCTCACTAAATTTCAAGGTATAAGTGTTCTCCCTGAGTATGCACCGTTGCTACAGTTCATCGTGCCGAGACACCACGTGATGATCGGGTGTGATAAGCTCTACGTTCACATACAACGGGTGCAAGCCAGTTTTGCACAGCAGAATACTCGGGTTAAACTTGACGAGCCTAGCATATGTAGATATGGCCGCAGAACACTGAGACCGAAAGGTCGAGCGTGAATCATATAGTAGATATCATCAACATAGTGATGTTCACCATTGAAAACTACTCCATCTCACGTGATGATCGGACATGGTTTAGTTGATATGGATCACGTGATCACTTAGATGATTAGAGGGATGTCTATCTAAGTGGGAGTTTTTAAGTAATTTGATTAATTGAACTTTAATTTATCATGAACTTCGTACCTGATAGTATTTTGCATGTCTATGTTGTAGATAGATGGCCAGTGTTGTTGTCCGTTGAATTTTAATGCGTTCCTTGAGAAAGCTAAGTTGAAAGATGATGGTAGCAATTACACGGACTGGGTCCGTAACTTGAGGATCATCCTCATTGCTGCATAGAAGAATTACGTCCTGGAAGCACCGTTGGGTGCCAGGCCTGCTGCAGATGCTACTGACGACATTAAGAACGTCTGGCAGAGCAAAGCTGATGACTACTCGATAGTTCAGTGTGCCATGCTTTACGGCTTAGAGCCGGGACTTCAACGACGTTTTGAACGTCATGGAGCATATGAGATGTTCCAGGAGTTGAAGTTAATATTTCAAGAAAATGCCCGGATTGAGAGATATGAAGTCTCCAATAAGTTCTACAGCTGCAAGATGGAGGAGAATAGTTCTGTTAGTGAACATAAACTCAAAATGTCTGGGTATAACAATCACTTGATTTAACTGGGAGTTAATCTTCCTGATGATAGTGTCATCGACAGAATTCTTCAATCACTGCCACCAAGCTATAAAAGCTTCGTGATGAACTATAACATTCAAGGGATGGATAAGACAATTCCCGAGCTCTTCGCGATGCTAAAGGTTGCGGAGGTAGAAATCAATAAGGAGCATCAAGTGTTGATGGTCAACAAGACCACCAGTTTCAAGAAAAAGGGTAAAGGGAAGAAGGCGAACTTCAAGAAGAACGGCAAGCAAGTTGCTGCTCAAGTGAAGAAGCCCAAGTCTGGACCTAAGCCTGAGACTGAGTGCTTCTACTGCAAACAGACTGGTCACTGAAAGCGGAACTGCCCCAAGTATTTGGCGGATAAGAAGGATGGCAAGGTGAACAAAGGTACATGTGATATACATGTTATTAATGTGTACCTTACTAATGCTCGCAGTAGCACATGGGTATTTGATACTGGTTCTGTTGCTATTATTTGCAACTCGAAACAGGGGCTACGGATTAAGCGAAGATTGGCTAAGGACAAGGTGACGATGCGCGTGGGAAATGATTCCAAAGTCGATGTGATCGCGGTCGGCACGCTACCTCTACATCTCAGGATTAGTTTTAGACCTGAACAATTGTTATTTGGTGCCAGCATTGAGCATGAACATTATATCTAGATCTTGTTTGATGCGATACGGTTATTCATTTAAATATGAGAATAATGGTTATTCTATTTATATGAGTAATATTTTTTATGGTCATGCACTCTTGAAGAGCGGTCTATTTTTATTGAATCTCGATAGTAGTGATACACATATTCATAATATTGAAGCCAAAAGATGCAGAGTTGATAATGATAGTGCAACTTATTTGTGGCACTGCCGTTTGGGTCATATTGGTGTAAAGCGCATGAAGAAACTCCATTCTGATGGACTTTTGGAATCACTTGATTATGAATCACTTGGTACTTGTGAACCATGCCTCATGGGTAAGATGACTAAAACACCGTTCTCCGGAACATGGAGCGAGCAACAGATTTGTTGGAAATCATACATACTAAAGTATGTGGTCCGATGAACGTTGAGGCTCGCGGCGGGTATCGTTATTTTCTCACCTTCACAGATGATTTGAGCAGATATGGGTATATCTACTTGATGAAACATAAGTCTGAACATTTGAAAAGTTCAAAGAATTTCAGAGTGAAGTGGAAAATCATCGTAACAAGAAAATAAAGTTTCTACGATCTGATCGTGGAGGAGAATATTTGAGTTACTAGTTTGGTCTTCATTTGAAACAATGCGGAATAGTTTCACAACTCACGCCACCCGGAGCACGACAGTGTAATGGTATGTCCGAATGTCGTAATCGTACTTTACTTGATATGGTGCGATCTGTGATGTCTCTTACTGATTTACCGCTATCATTTTGGGGTTATGCTTTAGAGACGGCTGCATTCACGTTAAATAGGGCACCATCTAAATCCGTTGAAATGACGCCTTATGAACTATGGTTTGGCAAGAACCAAAGTTGTCGTTTCTTAAAGTTTGGTGCTGCGATGCTTATGTGAAAAAGCTTCAACCTGATAAGCTTGAACCGAAATCAGAGAAATGTGTCTTCATAGGATACCCAAAGGAGACTGTTGGGTACATCTTCTATCACCGATCCGAAGGCAAGATATTTGTTGCTAAGAATGGACCCTTTCTAGAGAAGGAGTTTTTATCAAAAGAAGTGAGTGGGAGGAAAGTAGAACTTGATGAGGTAATTATACCTACTCCCTTATTGGAAAGTAGTTCATAGAAATCTGTTCCTATGATTCCTACACCAATTAGGGAGGAAGCTAATGACAATGATCATGTATCTTCAGATCAAATTACTACAGAAGGGAGCGAAGGAGGAGGCGCGCCCCCCCAAGCCCAATCCGAATTGGGAGGGGGGCCGCCCCCCTTTCCTTCCTCCTTCCTCCCCCTTCCTCCCTCTCCTACTCCAACTAGGGAAGGGGGAATCCTACTCCCACCGGGAGTAGGACTCCCCCGTTGGGCGCGCCTAGGAGGCCGGCCCTCTCCCCTCCTCCACTCCTTTATATACAGGGAAGGGGGCACCCCATAGACACACAAGTTGATCATTGATCCCTTAGCCGTGTGCGGTGCCCCCCTCCACCATAATCCACCTTGGTCATATCGTAGTGGTGCTTAGGCGAAGCCCTGCGTCGGTAACTTCATCATCACCGTCATCACGTCGTCGTGCTGACGGAACTCTCCCTCGAAGCTCTACTAGATCGTGAGTTCGTGGGACGTCACCGAGCTGAACGTGTGCTGATCGCGGAGGTGTCGTACGTTCGGTACTAGGATCAGTCGATCGTGAAGACGTACGACTACATCAACCGCGTTGTCATAACGCTTCCGCTTAAGGTCTACGAGGGGACGTGGACGACACTCTCCCCTCTCGTTGCTATGCATCACCATGATCTTGCGTGTGCGTAGGAATTTTTTTAAAATTACTACATTCCCCAACACCCAACGTGTCACAGCTTTATTTGCTGGAAGCGTTCGCGCGTGGAGCGACCGGCCGAAGCGTTCGGCTGGTGCACCGTGCCTAAACGTTTCCCAAGGTTTTTAGCAGGGCAATGTTATAGTTGTACAATATAAATGCACTTCTTTAACAACGTTGATGTACTGACTAATTTTTTGTGCATCACCATAGGATAAAACTTTGCTATAAGATTTTTTGTTTTTCATCATTTTTTATTACTTTTCTTTTTTTGGTCTTTTGAAATCCATGATATTTAAAATTTTATAAGTATTATTTAAATCCGCCGCTTGATTTAGTTCTCGTAATTTTCGTGCAAGCGCTCTACCTTCCGCCTCGCTTGTTGTTGCTTGTTTTATTGTGTATCATATTGTTGGCCTAGGCCTTTTCGGTTCTGCTTTCGTCATCCCTCGACTCGTAACTGAGGTGTGATCGACCTTATTTTGTCCCAATTGTAAGTTCACCCTCGACTCGCAACTAGGACCTGGCCATTTTTTGTCCCAGTTGCAAGTCCGCCCTCGAGTCGCAACTAGGACCCGACCTTTTTTGTCCTAGTTGTAAGTCCCCCCTCGACTCGCAATTGGGACTGGACCATTTTTTTGTCCCAGTTGCAAGTCCGCCCTTGACTCGCAACTGGGACCCGACCATTTTTTGTCCCAGTTGCAAGTCCATTCTCGAGTCGCAACTAGGACCCGACCATTTCTTGTCCTAGTTGGAAGTCCACCCTCGACTCGCAGTTGCGACCCGACCATTTTTTGTCCTAGCTGCAAGTCCGCCCTCGACTCGCAACTGGGATCCGACCATTTTTTGTCCCAGTTGCTAGTCCGCCCTCGACTCGCAACTGGGCCCGACGTTTTTTGTGCCAGTTGCAAGTCTGCTCTCAACTTGCAATTGGGGAACCGGGCTTTTTTTCTAGTTGCAACTCCATCGTCGACTCGCAACTGGGGCCTGATTTTTTTTCTAATTGCAAGTCCATCCTCATCTCGCAATTTGGGCCTAAACTTTTTTTTCTCAGTTGCAATATCCCTTTCGACTTGTGACTCGAACCTGATTTTTTTGTCCAAGTTGCAAGTCCACCCTCACCTCACAACTGGGGTCTGATCTTTTTTGTCCGAGTTGCAAGTCCACCATCAAGTCGCAACTGAGGCCCGACCTTTTTTCCCGATTACATTTTCACTCTCGACTCGCAACTGGGTCTCGACATTTTTTATTCTAATTGCAAGCCCACCCTTGACTTGCAACTGGGGTCCAGCCTTTTTTTGTTCGAGTTGAAAGTCCATCCCCAATACGTAAGGGGGGGCCCAACCATTTTTGTCCTAGTTGTATGTCCACTCTCGACACAAATGGGGCTAGACTTTTTTTGTTCAAGTTGCAAGTTCACCCTCGACTCGCAACTCGAGCCCAACCTTTTTTGTCCGAGTTGCAAGTCCACCTTTGACTCGCAACTAGGGTCCAACCTTTTTTTGTCCGAGTTGCAAGTACACCCTCAACCTGCAACTGGGGTCCAATCTTTTTTTATCCGAGTTGCAAGTCCACCCTCTACTCGCAACTAGGAGTCAACCTTTTTTGTCCAACTTGCAAGTCCACCCTCGGTTTGCAACTAGGGTCCGACCTTCTTTAGTCTCTATTACAAGTCCAACCTCGATTTGCAACTGGGGCCCGACCTTTTTTTCTCAGTTGCAAGTCCACCGTCGACTTGCAATTGGGGCTTGACCTTTTCTCGTCCAAGTTGCAACTCCACCCTCGACTCGCAACTCGGGCCCAACTTTTTTTGTCCTAGTAGCAAGTCCAAACTCAACTCACAATTAGGGTCCGACCTTTTTTACTCCCAATTGAGTGTCCACCCTCGACTTGCCACTTGGAGTCCGATCTTTTTTTGCCTAGTTGCAAGTCCACCCTCGTCGGCGAACAAACTGCAGATGAGCTAGCCCAAGTAGCTAGGATACATTTTTTGTCTTTCTTTTGTTTTGTTTTCTTCATGTTTTTTGTTTTTTTATTTATCATTTTTCTTCATTGGTTTTCCTCTGCTATTATTTTTTCTATTTTTTGAAAAGTTGATTTCATTTTTTCTGATACTTTTTTTCCTTTTCCATAAATTCACAGTTTCAATAATTGTTTCAAAATTTGTTAATTTCTTCATTTTTCTAAAATTGTTCATGTTTATCAAATTTTTTAAACAAATCAAAATGTGTTTATTTTTTGTTCTCTTCTTATTTATCCATTTTCTCTATTTTTTATTTTTTTTCCTGTTCGCTTTTAGTTCAATGTATATATAAAAGTTTGGTTTTAGTTCATCGTATATAATCAAGTTCACCGTACACTGTATATTTGCAAAAAAATTAGTGTGTATTTAGAAAATGTTCATGATATATTGTAGAAATTTTGGTATTCGTTAACATTTTTTATAATTTGAAATAAATTATGTAAAATCCTGGACATATTTTTTAAAATATGTTTGGACCGAACTTTGTTCCTTACTGAAAATTAATTATAAAGTATAAGAGTGAAAAATGCAAAAAATTATAATCGTTGGTACCCTAGAAGCTAACGATGAGAGATATATGTACTTGTACAACGATCATACGCAAAAGCTAACAAATAGATGTTAGCACTAGCGATCAGTTTTTATTTTCCAGGAAAAGTTAGTGATCCGTTTAGAGGAGCTAGTGACCAGATTTGCATTAGGGCTGGCCACATAGGCGGACGCATGACGAGCTGGTTTTTTTTTTTTGAAAGAACCGGTGTATCACCGGCGTTCATATATTAAGCAGGGAGAGAGCGGGAAATATGTTCATGATCAAGTGATCATAAGTGGTTACAGGAGGGGGGTTCAAAACAAAACACCTATCCTAGCCTGGATCCCCAAGTGGTGTTGCAAGGCACTTAGCCCCAGCTAGCTTCCAGACTTCTGCATCTCGTCTGATCGCGGCGACCACAGTGCAGATTTGGTTATTCTCTTGCCTGAATCTTCTGTTGTTTCTCTCCTTCCAGATGTGCCATGTGACAAGGAAGATCATCGTCTTGAGCCTTTCTCTGAGTCTTGGCCTTGATTGTTTGATGAGATTGCGCATTCTGCAAATGGAGGAGGTGAGGTGATCTGAGGATGAGGCGAGGCGCATGAGCCTGGCGCAGTCATTCCAGGCTGAGATCCTTCTCGATATCTCCTTACTGACCGGGCAGTCCCAAAAAGGATGCACTGATGTCTCTAGGTTTCTTGTGCATAAAGTGCAGAAGTACCCGTTCTCCCAGCCTCTGCGTTGGAGCCTATCATTGCTCCAGAGCCGGTTTTTGAGTAGTAGCCAGAAGAAAACCTTTATGTTTCCGGGTGCCCAAGTTTTCCATATGATTTGCTTATCCTCTGTCTTCGGTAGGTTTCTGAATTGTGCCTTGTAAGCTGATTTTGCGCTGTATACGCCAGCACTGTGAAGATGCCAGGAGATTTTATCTTCCACCTGGAGTTGCAGAGACACCGGTTGGGCCCGTAGAGCTCTCCAGAGGATGATGAAACTATGAATCAGTTCTTCGTTGGGGCGTATCTTGATGTCCAGCACCCACTTATCATTTTCAAGCGCGTCGGCAACGCACTTGTTTTTTCCTCGTGATCTCTTGAACAGCTCCGGGAACAGGATGGCAAGGCTTGGAGAGGTGATCCATGGCGATTGCCAGAAGGAAGCTGTTCTGCCGTTTTCGATGGTTACAGTGGTTGCATTGTCAAACATTTCCTTGTCCTCCTTGTCACACGGTAGCTCTGATCCCTTCCAAGGTTTGTCCTCATTTTTCCATGACAGCCACAACCATCGAAGGCGCAGGGCGCGGGAGAATTTCTGCAGGTCATGGATGCCAAGGCCTCCATGTTCAGTGGGTGTGCAGACATTTCTCCAGGCGACCTTGCACTTGCCACCACTGAGCTCCTCCTCTTGTGCCCAAAGAAACTTTCTACGAGCTTTATCGATCTCTTTGAAAAGAAGCTTTGGCGGCCGAAGGACAGAGAGAGCAAAAGTTGGTATTGCAGATAGGACGTTTCTCACCAATGCTCTTCTCCCTACGATATGCATCAACTTCCCTTTCTAGCCAGCAAGACGAGCACGGATGCGGTCCAGAATGAACTGAAAATGTACCAGTCTGGCTCGTCCAAGGCTTATTGGTAGTCCCAAATATCGGATTGGGAAGGAAGCAATTTGTCCACCAAAAGCATGCAGGACCTCATGGAGATTAACGTGATCACATCTGATGGGTGTGACAGTGCACTTACTGATGTTGAGGTGCAGACCTGAAGCTTCTCCAAAACTAGTGGGTCAGACTCAGTAGTGGATGGTGCAAGGTCCGCACACAAATTGTCAAGCACTCTTACCCCCAACGCATCAATCTCAGCATCATTCATAGGTCTCACTGCCGCTAGGTTTCGAATGGTCTCTAAAGCGCGTTCCGCTTCCAGATCAAGGAGATCATTAACTGAGTTGGAAATTTCAGAATTAGTATTCCCTAGCGAAACCCCTACTTGATTTGCATTATTAATAATCTCATCCGTAGAAAAATGCAAATAGAATTGGACAAGTTGACTGACATACCGGTAGTGACCTCAATGTCACGAAGCTTGGCCGCCCTCATAGCGCACCTCTACTGCATGTCATCAACCTCCGGGTGGTTCTGGAGACGAGAGCTCATCCGTCTCCCCTTAGAGACCGGGTCGGGGATCCCGCCGAAGGCAATAACCTCCTCCCGAGTAGCGCCACTCGGAGGAGGCAGCGGCGGAGGGCTCCCACGGTGAACGGACAGGAGGCCGGGGGAGGTAGGTGTCGGCGCCGCCTGCCCGAGCACCCCCCCCCCCCCCGCCCCAACCCTCAAGCCTGAGGGCGTCACCGTCCCGACAGCCGAAGGCGAGGGATGGACCGGGGCCACTTGCCCCAGACTCCCGCCGATCACCACTGAAGACGCCGCAACAGCCGGTACCGAAAGGGAAGGGTCTGAGGCCTCCTGCCCCAAACGGCCTCCCTCACGGCCGGCCAGCGACAGCGAGGCTGGCGTCGCCGGGGCCACCTGCCCCAGACTACCGCCGAGCACCACAGGGGAAGCTGCAGCAGCCGTTGCCGAAAGGGAAGGGTCCAAGGCCACCTGCCCCAGACGTTCTCCCTCACGGTCGGCCAGCGACGGCGATGCAGGCGTCGCCAACATCAGAGTAGAGGGAGAGGACGTCGTGGCCACCTGCCCCGAACTCCCCCCAGACAGATGCGCCGACTCCGGCACCATCAGTCTGCACGAGACCGCAGGTATCCTGGGGAGGAAAGGGACCATCTGAGGCTCCACAGTCCTCCCCCCCCCCCCCCCAAGGTCGTCTCCGAGTGGCCCGTCACAAAGTCACCCACCATGGGACGAACAACAGACACAAAATCCAGCACCGGGAGCGAGCACTCAAACGCATCCTCAGACTCCACCCGGTCGCTCCAAAGTCTAGGAGGAGCAGACGCTGGCTCAAAAGACCCAAACCTCAACGTGCTCTTAGGTACCGACGGAGATGGGGCCGGCTCTACCCCTGATCCAGTCTTGGTCTGAGCAACTGGTCCTGGTCCGTTGGGCCTCTCTCGACTAGCCTCATCAGTCGGATCCTCCCTAGCACCCGCATTATCGTCTCCCTCGTGCATATCCACATCAGCACCAGAACCCGCCTCGGCAAACAACTTAGCATCCTCAAACTCAATGTCAAGAGGGAATACCTCTCCCCTGTAAGTCCAGTTAACCACATCCGGGATGAACTCGATGTCCAGAACACTCACTCGCAATCTGGCCACCCCATGGGCGCGGGTGAATGTCATATCCACTTTCTCAGGTTTGCCAACCATGATACCCAGACTAGCCACAACACGAACATCTGTCAGAGCCTCAGAGGGTGCCCCAGAGAAACGCAGCCACACCTGAGTAAGGGGCTTTCCCTTAGGCTCCACTTTCTTCCACTCTTGAAACTCAAGAATACCATTAGTACCTGGCACCTTACACATCCCAAAGCTCAGCAACCGCCTCAAGTCCTCTACCGACGGGAGGTCAACCCTGAACACACGCTCCTCAATGAGAACAAGCTTCCACTGAAAGTCTCCAGGAGCCAGTTCCTGAAGCCTCTGCACAATCTGAGCTTCAGAGACAACTCCCTGGGTAACCTTCACAATACCAGTAGTCAGGCTCTGCGTCTCAACTGGAATCTCTCTCGCAGCTGGGGACTCAAAGAACATCAGCTCGACACAATATACTCCATACACTGTAAGAGCCGGAGCCTGCTCACGAAGAAGCGGGCAATCCCCCGAGGCATGTGCTAGCTTACCACATGTATCACACAACTCAGCCACACACTCAACAATGAAGTGCCCTTTCTCACCGCAATGGTAACAAAGCATTTTCTCCTTCCTACGCGCCCACTTGGATGCCCTCTCAGACTCAGACCTGATACCCGCGTCAACTGAAGCGCCAGTCATATCAACATCCGTATTAGCCAGAGCCGTGACTGCCTCCATAACCTCGCTAGTCAGGGCGGTCTCCTGAGTGGGATTAGCCTCCACCCCGGACGCCTGATGGTTTGCAGTGGCCTGTGGCGGATTCTCTCTACGGAAACCACGACCACCACCTCGACCACGACGATGACCACGGAAGCCACCTCTCTGTCGCGAGTCCGGTCCAGAAGCGCCCTCGACAAAACCGCCCGGAGGACCAAGGAAGGGCCTCTCTGCAGAACCATCACTCTGCCAGGCATAACCTCAGCCACCTCCCGTCGATGACGATCCACGGTGTTGACCATCCCCATACGCATCATAGCCATCATCCCCCCACTGTCCTCGAGGCGGATCCGACGACTCAGCAGTCACGTTGTCTTGTCTTATCCGCATAGGACCCGAGCGTTTTTGCGTCGGCCTCGCCACGTAGTGAGGCGGCGGCGCTGCTCGAGTCTGAACACCGGCATGGGTTGCCTGAGCCACCGGCCGAACCCCATCGACATGGCCAACCGGTCTAGGGCCATTATGCACCGGCGGCCTTGGCGGAGCAGCTCCACGCCCCACGGCCGAAGTAGACGGAGGCCTCGACGGAGGCGCACCACGTCCCGCGGCGGCCATCGAGGTCGGAATTGGCGGCCTCACCCTGGACTGAGCGCCAAGTCCACGACCCAACGTGGCTGCATCCGCACCTGTAGGAGCTCCGGTGCCCCGACCCACCGGCACGGGCGGCACCCCCCCACGACCAGAGCCATGCACAGGCCGGGGCAGTGCGGCCCGGCCACCGGCAGCAGCAGGCGGCGGCGCACTCCCGCCATAGAAGTTTAGAGGATCTTTCAAATATAAAACCAAAATGAATTTCATATATAGTGAATCCGAATATGATGAGCAAGAGATGGCGTAACAGATTGAACCAAGGAAACTCCAGCCATTAAGAAAGACTTTGAGAGCAAAGAATGTAGCATAAAGCACATGCTTCGGGATACAGTAAAGTTGGACCCCGGCACTATGAAAAATGCAGACTCCACAAGAAAAGGCTCGGCCTAGTAGGAATAGAAAGTCTAAGTAAAGAATACGTGTGTGTATTCTATGTACGCTGGGCACGCTCTTTCTTGTACAATGCAATGCAAGAGTGCATGTGCTTCAACTAGCCATGATCTTTATTGTGAAATTTTTATTTCTTTGTTTTCCATCAAGATTAATATTTAAAAATTAGCTCACGCATTGGTCAAAGGGTTCGTACTTCGAACTATACAGTTGGTCTAGGCACACTTGCGTGGGCCATCTGTGCCGTCTGTCTAGTTAATCCACACGAAATGACTAGACACGAAAAGTGAGCAACGGTTTACATGCACCGAAGTTCGCTTGGAATCACACATGAACTGGAATGATTTTCCAAAATAAAATGGCCAGAGTTGTCCAGTTTTTATTGGTTTGCTCTTTTCTTTTTTTGTCCTTCTTTACAGTTTTCATTGGTTTCCATTTTTTCTTTCTTTTCCAGTATGTTTTCCTTGTGGTTTCTCAGTCGTTTTTCTTCCTTTCCTCATTGGGTTTTTACAGTTAACCTTTCTTTTTTCTTTTTCTTTGTTGCTTCGCTTTTATTTTGTTTCTTTCTTTGATTTTCACCGGTTTTTCGTCGTCTTCACTGTTTTTTTCTGTGTGTTTTCTTTACTTTCATGGTTTTTTTCCTTTCTTTCTTTTTCTGTGCTTTTCCTTATGGTTTTCTTTGGTTTTCAATGGTCAGTTTATTTACTTTCTTTCTCTGTGTGATTTCCTTACAGTTTTCATCGGTTTAATTCTTTTTTTGTATTTTTTTCTTTAAAATTTTCCAACACATGTCTACATTTTTATACACATAGTACATATTTAGTATATATCAAGAACATTTTTAATACATGCTTAGCATTTTTCAAATACATTAGTACATTTTTTTCTCAAATATAGATTTTCATGTCTATTGTTCTCATACACATTGTGCATTTTTGGTATACATCTAAAACATTTTTTAAACAGATTTAACATTTTTCGTATACACAAATAACATTATTCAAATATATGTTTTCGTGCCTATTTTTTTACACGTCGTACATTTTCCGTATATGTCAAGAATATTTTTTAATACATGTTTGACATTTTTCTAATACATCATTAACATTTTTCCAACTATCTGTTTTGATCTATATATTTCAAGATTGTACATTTTTTGGTATATATCTGAAACTTTTTTTTATACATGTTCAAAATAAATAATATAAATGATTAAGTTTTTTCAAATATATGTTTTTATGTCTACTTTTTACATACAAATCATATTTTTGTCCTCATGCACCCGCATATCCAGCGGACGTTAGATTTTTAGGCGTGGCCAAGCAACCGTTTTTTGTGGCAAATTATACTCATCCACAATGGCAAGTTTAGTTGGTGGGCATGGAAAATCTGCATCGGTTCATTTTTGGCCAAGGAATTGTTGTGCTTGCAAACTAAATTTGCCATCATCGTGCCAACATAAACTGCCATGAAAAACATTTGATTTGCCATGTCTAAAAATCTGACGTTATATTCTTAGCATTTCTATTTTCTTATACATTCAAAATATTTTTATACATATCTAATATACATTGTTAAATAAATACAATTTTAACAATTTTCAAATACATTTTAAACATTTTTGTCAAATATGTGTTTTTATGTCTATTATTTTTATAAACATTGTACATTTTTTGTATACATATAAAACATTTTTGTATACAGGTTTAACATGTTTCATGTTCATGATTAACATTTTTTGAAACATATGTTTTTGATGTGCACTCTTGTCATACACATCGTACATTTTTCTTATACTCGCCAAACATTTTTTTACACGCTTAACATTTTTTTCAAATTAACATTTTTACACGCTTAACATTTTTTCAAGTTATTTTTGTATATTTAGAATATTTGGAAAAATAAACAAAATTAAAAATAAATAAAAACGAAAAAGAAAGACGCTAGTTAGCTTTTTTAGGGGAAAACACACTAGCTAGCTCTAGCTAGACGTTCGAGTGCAGTCCCGTCTTGGGCCTGGCCCATAGCCGCCAGTTCGTGAGGCGAGGCGAGCCTCCAACTCTGGTCGAGCGAGCTGGGTATAGGTGCGCCCCGCAAATACGTAGGCAGCATCACCAAGCTAATGTTTTGCTTAATCTCAACAAAAAAAAAGCTAATGTTTTGCCCCCAAAAAAACCTTGCTAGTGTTTTGGACCGGCCATTTATGAATCTACACCTACTGCAAAACCAGGTTTGGGAAAGGTTCCTGCACGGCTTTGGGAACCTTCTAGAAGGTTCTAATTCAAATTTTCATATTTATTTTTTATTTTTTATTAAATGATTTTTTCACTACTGTTCTTTTCCAATATGAAAAAGATTAACAATTTTAAAAGATGCTCAGAAATTTCAAAACTTATTCACTTACACAAAAAATGTATGGAATTTTCAATATTGTTTGCATTTTTCGTAAAAAGTTCAAATAAATTGAAGAATGTTTGGAATTTTAGAAAATGTTGTTCTTATAAAAATTGTGTAAACTGTTAAAAAATAATTGAAAATTCGAAAAATGTTTGTGTTCCAAAAAATCAACTTTGAAAAATCTTTGCATTTTCATAAAATGTTCTCAAATTTTCAAGAATTGATCAGTTTTCAAAAAATAACGTTTCCGCAAATTTTCAGAAAATATCATGCTAAGAAACAAAATGCTACGAAAAAATTGCTCACTACAGTTACCCATGATTAAGTCTCATCTCGCTACCATTCCCCAGGTCGCAACACACGCTACATGGGCCGGACCAGTCAAAGGGCGCCATGTGCATCGAGCCGCCTATTTGATGATGTGTCACTTAAAATCCCCCTAGGGTTTTTCTAGGGTCTCCTGTCGTCTGACGATTCATGTCGGAGTACCCAGGGCCGTCTCCAGGATTTCGGGGGCCCGGTGCGAAATTTTAAATGGGGCTCTAGAATTTTTCAAAAATACTACAAATGAAGAACTAATATAGTCAAATCATAGTTTCATTTTATTGTATAATAACTTCTAATATGTGTTATTTCACACAAATATGGGTTAGTTCGTAGAATAATTGGAATTATATCAAATGAGTGCTAAAAGAGGAAAGGTAGCGCTAGATTAATAAACTGACCTCATGTGTAAAAAGAATTCATGGATGAGCACCTATCTTCATAAAACAGTTCTACCAATTCATGTAAAGTCAGAACCTTGGGCTGTAAAGCATAAAGTAATATATAAATTATGAATCTATCTTCCTCTCAAACAAAATTATCAATCTATCTAAAGTATAAAGAATAAGGCTACATCGATTAATTATCAGTTATGCTACTACTGTATTGGACATTATCAAAAATAGCTAAACAAGCTACAATGACAATTATACGGAAACTAATAGCGAAACACTAGCCGCAACATGAAAGCCTAAAAATTGACAACATATAACATTGCCACATATTACTCACATGGAGAAACAAATTCAGCCGAACAACTCTAGTAATGCTTGGCTTAAAAATCCCATCAGATCGATCTGGCCGTGTGTGCTGAATTTGAGGTGGGGAGGGGGGAAATTGGAGATTAAACAAATCTTCTTACGGGGCGGGCAGCGGCCAGGCAGATGGAAAGGAACCGGCCGGCGTTAGGCGGTGGCGCCCTGATCGGTGATGAATCGCTCGTCTCGCAGCGGGCACTAGGGTAAGGCGGGCGCGCGATCGAGGGAATAGCCAGATCGCAAACGAGCGAAGCGAGCAGGCTGGAAACCTGCAGCGATGGGTACGTGCAGGACGGTTGTTTCGCTGCTGATCCCGGCACACAGCTGCTGATTTTCCCTTCTAATCTTGCAAATCAGCGATTTGGGGGCCCTGTGCGGTCGGCCACTTTGGCCTGCCTTGTCGACGGGCCTGGGAGTACCCAAATTCCTCACGCTCCGGCGAGCCTGTCTCGACGGGACACTCCTACTCAACTACAAACCCTGTATGTCGAGCTCACCGCGCTCCCCGTATGAACTCCTCCTCGGCGTGGCCCCGGACTACTCCGTCCTGCGGGTTTTCGGCTGCCTGTGCTACCCTAATACCACTTCCACCGCTCGTCATAAGCTTGACGCTCGCTCCATTGCCTGTGTTTTCCTTTTCTAATTGGAGATGTCGAAACATCAGACTGAAAGAATGAATCCCTAAGAAAATTAGAATAGAAGATGCTTGCAGCTATGAAGAGGAGGAACAAGAAAACAGAGGAAAGCTTATTAAGAGCAGAGTAGTAATGTGCCAAAGGAAAGGTTGGTCCAATCCAGTAATGAGTAGTATTTTCTAGATTTTAGTTTGGGTCTGAGACCAAGTGTAAATTCGGTGAAAACTGTAACTTTCCTATGGTTTAGGAGTCCAAAATTTTATGTGGCAATGTTCCCTCAAAGTTTCCTTTGAAACGCCAAGCTTTCAAGGCTAGTGGGCCATTGGCTGTTTTCCAAAAAGTACGCTGGCTTAGAAGACTGGCAGGCACAGATACAAGCATCATAGCCATGCAAATCAAGTGGCAAATCCTTTTTTTTAGGAAGGCGTATCCCTATCCCCGACAAGGAGGTGACTGAGCTCATGCGGTTTTGATGAAGCCGCAGCAATCACCATAGAGAGGGATAAAAGGCTCCAGTTCAGAGGGATTTGTATTAGTCAGGATCCGTTTTGAGCTACATACGACCATCTAGTCGCTACACTCTACTAATGAGATCCCAATCATTTCAGCACGATCTCAAAACAAAATGCAATGCCTGACGATCTCCAAACAAGACAACAATTGTTTGTGTAATGCAAGGGCGGACGCGACTCTGTAATGTCTTTCTGGCATATAAAGGCACCACACAAACACAAACACACACACACAGTTTTTGTCATTCCAAGCTCCACAACTTAATATTGGCACAAACATCGTATAAACCAACCGGAGGTAGGGATTATGTTAAATGAATAATTGATAAGTGTACACATTACTGTCACGTTTACATGACTTAGTCTCCCCACCATTAGTCCCACGATGCACGATATGTGTGCACGTTCTCTGTAAACTGCCTGTATTCAGTGCCTATATGTACTCCTGACTCTGAATCAATGAGATAAGTTCAGACTCTATTCAGTTTTACAGTTTAGCATGGTATCAGGCTAGACTAGTCCTCGTCCACGATGAACCAAACCGGCGCGGCAACCTCGCCTGCCGCCGGCAACACCCACCTCGGACCTCTGGGTCATCTTCCTCCCCCGACCTACCAACCTACCTTACCTACTCACCCCCATCTGCTACTCTGCTTGCCCCAACCTCAATCATCGATACCATCACAGATGTATCCCCGTTCATCCCCATCGTCCTCGACCTGGCGGCGCACAACTACTACCACTGGCGTCATTTGTTCCTTGTCCACCTCGGGCGCTGCGGCCTCCGCAGCCACATCGACGGCGACAACCTGGCGGCCTCCTCTGATCCCGTTTGGATCAAGGACGACTTCGCCATTCTGCAGTGGATTTACACGCGGATCTCGACGGAGCTGTTCGGCCTCCTCCCCAAGGACGGCGCCACCGCCTTCGTCATTTGGCGCGAGCTCCAGCGCCTGTTCCAGGACAACCGCGATGCCCGCAT
Source organism: Triticum monococcum (assembly GCA_034509565.1). Lineage (NCBI taxonomy): Eukaryota > Viridiplantae > Streptophyta > Magnoliopsida > Poales > Poaceae > Triticum > Triticum monococcum. Next base: position 768,587,636 of record CM067847.1, read on the forward strand.
CAACCACCTGGAGACAACGATGCGCACCCTCAAGCAGAGGGACGAGCCCGTCGGCACCTACTGCCAGCGCCTCAAGGCCATGGCGGATGAACTGCATGAGCTCGGCGCTCCGGTGGATGACCGCCGGCTCATCTCCGCCACCCTCGCCGGCATCAGCGAGCGATTCGACAAGGTCACCTCCGTCATCCCTCTGCTTCGCCCCGCGCCGCCGTACTCTGAGGTGCTCTCCATGCTTCAACTCGAGGAGACCAAACTGCGCACCAGGATGGAGCAACCGCAGGCCTTCTACTCCAACAACGGGCCTCGCAACAGCGGCAACGCCGCCCAAGCTCCGTCCCTGCAACAGCCGGCCGCGCGCCCCACCGGCGTCAACCCGAACTACAAGGGCAAGAACCCGGTTCCCGGTTTTCAGCACCGGAACGCATCCAACAATGGGTCGACCTCCACGACGCCATCGGCTCACGCCTCACCAGCACCGCCTCGTCAACCGGCAGCGACACCGACGGCACCCATGACTCCGCAATGGCGTGCCCACACTGATCCCTGGACCGGCTTGGTTCAGGCCTGGCCTGTCCCATGGACCCAGGCAACTGCCGTCGCCGCGCCTGGCCCCGTGCCCTGGCAGCTGCCGTCGCCACGACTCGTCGGCGGCCCCGGCCTTCTTGGCCGGCCTCCTGCTCAGGCATACTACTCCTTCGCGCAGAACCATCAACCGGCGCCTGCGACATACCCGGCCTCGCCATTTGCGCCTCCTGCCTATGCGGCTGCGCCGATGCAAGCGCCGATGTACGCACCTCCCACGACTCCTGCGTCTCCTGCCTGGGACCAAGCGGCCTTGGTCCACGCCTTGAACGCCTATACCAACCACAATGATGGAGGCTGGATCGTCGACTCTGGAGCAACTGCGCACATGTCTGGTACGCCTGGTATGCTGTCTTCTGCCCACCCATCTCCTTCTACACCACCCATCATTGTTGGCAATGGATCACATCTCTCTGTCTCTCACATCGGTCGTTCTGTTATTCCTAATGTTCATCATCCCTTATATCTTAACAATGTTCTTGTTGCTCCTTCCCTAGTCAAAAATCTTATTTCTGTTCGCCGCTTTACAACTGACAACCAAGTTTCCATGGAATTTGATCCCCTTGGTCTTTCTGTGAAGGATCTCAAAACCCAGGCCCTGATCGCACGACATGATAGCACTGGCGATCTCTATCCATTCCATGAAGCCATGACAACCAACTCTGCATCGGCATTCCTCGCTAGTGTCAACCTTTGGCACCGTCGCTTAGGCCATCCCAATTCACAGACTGTATCTAGTTTACTTCAGCATTTTCAAATTCCCTGTAGAAAAGACTCTCATGACCCAGCGCTCTGCGAAGCCTGTCAGAGAGGAAAGCATGTATGTTTGCCATTTCATCTATCAAAGACATCTACCTTTACACCATTTGAGCTTTTACATTGTGATGTTTGGACGTCCCCTGTTCTCAGTGTGTCTGGATACAAATATTATCTGATTGTGGTTGATGATTTCACTCACTACATGTGGTCTTTTCCTCTTAAGGCCAAATCTAATGTTCATGGCATTTTTGTGAAGTTTCAACAGTTTGTCTCTACCCATTTCTCCACACCCATTCGATTTCTTCAGTGTGACAATGGCACTGAATTTGACAACCAACGCAATCGCGACTTGTTTCTCCAGCATGGCATTGTCCTTCGATTTTCCTGCCCATACACCTCGCCTCAGAATGGCAAGGCTGAGCGCGCCCTTCGCACCACGAATGATATACTCCGCACCTTGCTCATTCAGGCATCCATGCCCATTGCCTACTGGGTCGAAGCTCTTCGGACGGCCACCTTTCTCCTCAACCTTCGCCCCTACAAATCCAACCCCTCCTCTACGCCATACATCAGCCTTCACAACTCACCTCCACCATATGACACGCTGCGTGTTTTTGGTTGCCTGTGCTATCCCAACCTCACTGCCACAACACCTCACAAGCTTGCTCCACGTTCCACTCCGTGCGTATTCTTGGGCTACCCTGACGAGCACCGCGGATATCGCTGCTTGGATCTATCCTCTGGTCAGATTATCATCTCCCGCCATGTGACCTTCGACGAACAATCTTTTCCCTTTGCAACATTGCACGCCACCTCCACGCTTCCGCATCCCAACTCATCCTCCCCTTCCTCACAGCCTCTGTTTGCCGTTACCGACAACCCAGCTCCCACGCAGGCCACAACTACGCATGAACCTCCTACACCTCCGGCACCACCGTCCCCTCCACCCCCTCCCTATACTGCCTCCACCACACCTCCCCATACTCCACCTCTACCGGCCAAGGCAATTCCGGTCCCTATTCCCCGAAACCCACACAAGATGACCACTCGAGCGAAACGGGGCTTTGGCATCCCTGCTTGCCGTCTTAACCTATTAGCCTCCACCTCTACCATATCCCCTGTTCCTAAAACATACCGCTCTGCACTTCATGATCCCCATTGGCTTGAGGCTATGCGCTCCGAGTTTGATGCTTTTAAGCAAAATGACACTTGGGAGCTTGTTCCTCGTCCTCCCTCCTGCAACGTTGTCTCAGGCAAATGGCTATTCCGCCACAAATTTCATGCTGATGGCAGCTTGGCTCGCTATAAAGCTCGTTGGGTATGCCGCGGCTTCTCTCAACAACCGGGAATCGATTACGATGAGACGTTCTCCCCCGTTGTCAAACCAAGCACGATTCGTGCCGTCCTATCCATTGCGACCTCCTCTCACTGGCCTATACACCAACTAGATGTAAAAAAATGCCTTCCTTCACGGCACCTTGACTGAAACTGTGTACTGTCAACAGCCACAGGGCTTCGAAGATCCATCCTTTCCTGATCACGTCTGCTTGCTCAAAAAGTCTCTTTACGGCCTTAAACAAGCACCCCGAGCTTGGTTTTCTCGCTTTGCCACATACATTCAGACCCTTGGCTTCCTCCCTTCAAAGTCTGATTCTTCTCTGTTTACTTATCACTCCGACAACGCCACCGCCTACCTCCTCTTATATGTTGATGACATCATCCTAACCTGCTCCTCCACTACCTTCCTCAACTCTCTTATAGCCTCTCTTCGGTCAGAATTCTCCATGACCGATCTTGGAGCTCTCCATCACTTCTTAGGCATTACTGTCACGCGCTCCTCTGCTGGCCTGTTTCTCTCCCAACGTCAGTACCTCTCTGACCTCATTGACCGCGCTGGCATGACTGACTGTCACATTGCTCGCACCCCCGTTGACACTGGCAACAAGCTTGACTCCTCCGGCAACCCTGTTTCTGACCCGGCATTCTACCGCAGCCTTGCAGGTGCTCTGCAATATGCCACCCTAACCCGCCCGGACATTGCTTATGCTGTCCAACAGGCCTGCCTATTCATGCATGATCCTCGTGATCCTCACCTCGCTCTTGTCAAGCGTATCATTCGCTACCTTAAGGGCACTCTTCATCTTGGCTTACACATAAACACCTCCTCCCCAACTTCCCTGACAGCATACTCGGATGCCGATTGGGCCGGCTGCCCCGAGACCCGTCGCTCTACTTCTGGATTTTGTGTGTATTTAGGTGATAATCTAATCTCTTGGTCTTCCAAAAGGCAACACACTGTTTCCAGGTCGTCAGCAGAAGCGGAGTATAGAGCTGTGGCACACGCTGTTGCTGAGTCTGTGTGGCTCCGTCAATTATTGTTGGAACTCCAACGTCCAATATCCAAGGCCACCATTGTTTTCTGCGACAATATCTCTGCAGTGTACATGTCAGCGAATCCAGTTCAGCATCGCCACACCAAGCACATAGAGATCGATCTCCACTTTGTCCGTGAGAAGGTGCAGCTCGGCGAAGTCAAAGTACTGCATGTTCCTACTCAATCTCAATATGCTGACATTTTCACCAAAGGACTACCAACAGCGATTTTCAGTGAATTTCGCTCCAGTCTTACCATCGTCGACATCGATGCTGCTACTGCGGGGGGATGCTAAGTGTACACATTACTGTCACGTTTACATGACTTAGTCTCCCCACCATTAGTCCCACGATGCACGATATGTGTGCACGTTCTCTGTAAACTGCCTGTATTCAGTGCCTATATGTACTCCTGACTCTGAATCAATGAGATAAGTTCAGACTCTATTCAGTTTTACAGTTTAGCAATAATGATTGAATAAACACACACGAATATATATATAAATAAGTTTTCACATACAAATACATCCGACAGCAAGGTCGTCGATACACATATCAAAGTAAATCACAACCAATTACGTAACAAGCATGCACACATACATTTTCATGCACACATACGTTTACATGCACACATACTTATTCAGGCACGACACACAAATAGATTGAGAGAGAATCGGTCACGCAACACATAGCTCATGGCTCATGCCTCGGTTTGCACCCGTTGCTATGTGGAATGAAGCTCGAGTCGGTGAAGTGGCCCTTGAGTTGCACCTCTTTCAACATGTCAAGGTGGCGGATTCCAGAAAGCGTGCCCGCCTGATTGATGGCCATGTTGCGCCAAACGATCTTCCTGAGCTGAGGGCAAGGGGCTACCTGCTTGATGGCCATGTTGCGCCAAAGGATCTTCTTGAGCTGAGGTAAATGGGTTGTGTTGTCTTCTTCAAAGACGACAGTGGTGATGGTGTCGCCCTCGATGATGAGGAACCTGAGGTCTTGGAATCCATCCTTGCTGAAGGTGAGATTGTGTTCGTTGTATGAGTTGCGACGGAGCCGAAGGAAGCGCAAGTGATGGAGATTGTTGCCAAGGTCCTGCAGAGAGTCTTTAGATAGAAAAGTGTTCCATAGTGTAATCTCAGAGAGTTGTTCCAGCTCGCAGATCCAGCGAGGCAGCCTGGAGTTGGGAAAGCGCACGCCCTTGATATTCAGGCTCTTGAGTAACTTGGGTGCACTTTGCTCCGATGTCATCTCCATATTCATAGTGACACTAGGGTCGACATTGGTGGGTGGAGGAGTGACCCATATTGAGAGAGAGCGTAAGCACTCTCTGAGCTTGGTGATTGCTCGGAGCAGATTGTTCATGCTGTATTGAGCTTGGCCTTGGCTACCGACGAGAACCACGCCCAGCTTCCTAAGCTTCAGCAGGCGGCCAACTTCTTCGAATTCCTTCTTGCCGTACCAAACCTGGACGCGGGACAGTATCTCCATGTCTTTCATCTTCCCGATCCTACTAGGCATACCCGCCCAGCATAGTGTCTCCTCCTCCTTCGTCGTCATCCTCAGGCTGGTAAGCAGGTGCTTTAGCTTTCGGAGATAAATGTAGTTCATGTGTCGGCCCCGTACCTTAGTTTCCCGGATGTCGAGTGTCTCCAACATTATGAGATTGTTGATCTCCCAGGGTAGGTGGGAGACATCCGTGTTCCGGAGGCTAAGGTACTTGAGCGAGACCTGACTGCAGATGCTCTTGAGGTGTCTCTTTTGTAGACCCTTGCAGCCCCCAAGATCCAGCACGTTCAGCCGGTAGGCTTGGTGAAGAGAAGTGAGGAAGTTGAGCATGTCAACCATGGGATTGGGATCCACCGTTGTGTTGTCATCCGGCGGCGGCGTCTCGCGGCCGCAGATGCTCCACAGGTGTCGTGGTCGTGCATGATTCTTCTGTAGTTGCTCTGCTTGCCGTTTCACATAGCGTCGGATGCGAAGCTGGTAGTCGAGGTGAGTCGGCAGGTTGTCCACAAAGTTCTCAGTTGTGGACATACGATGGAGGAACTTCCAGACGATGTCATCAATTTTGCAGCTCTTGACCTTGCAGGTGGCAGTGGTTGGGTCGTCGGCAGGAAGAAGGAACCCCCGGAAGAGGAGATCTTTGAAGCAGATCTCTGCTGCCTCCTCGAGGGAAGCAGCAACTTGCTTCTCCACCTCCTTGAGGGAATCATCAACTTGCTTCTCCACGCGGCCTTCAGCGAGCCATCGCCGGACCAAGCTTGTCCTGCTGATGGTAGCTTCGTCGTGGAAGGCATACAGATACTGCAAGCAGCTCTTGTAACTCCTGGACAACTTGCTGTAGCAGAAGATCATCACTTGAGTGGGAAAATCTTTGATATCCATGCCCGCATCCTTGACTAATTGCTTCAGTTCTCCCTTGGTCTTCTCAACCACCCGGTAGACATTGCTATGATCCCGAAGAGCACGGAGAAGCATCTCCATGCAGACAGTCGCACTCCGATCTTGCGACAAATTATTAAGGAGGCACTTACGTACATCAGTGGCTGCCGATTGAAGATCCTTATTAATGAGGAGGATGGTCTCTTTAAAAAAAGGGAGTTCCTGCTTCTTCTTCTTCTTCTTGTCACGTGCTAGCGCACGTGCAAATTCTTCTCTGGCCTCTTCGATCTCGTCCTGGCTAGGTGGGACCTCGGCCAGCGTCAGCGGGGGCTCCTCAACCGTGGGAATGATGACGCCGTAGCGCTCCCGCCTCTGGCCGACGTCATGGACGCGGGCCTTGAGCTCACTGATCCTCTTGGCCAAGCGGTGGCGTGCACAACACCTCCAGAGGAGCATGGGGATGTACTCGAGGTAGGCCTGAAGGCCCCTGCCGGACGGGCCGGGGAAATCACGCTTGTAGAGCTCGACGCAGTCCTGGGCGATGTAGGAGATATCTCGGATCTACAAGAATCCATCACAGACTTTTTAGGTCGATCTTGTGTATATATAGGAAACTAAACAGGACAACTTTACCAACTCATGGTTGCAAGGGATTTCATCTTCTATGTATACTAGCATGGTGACCCGCACAATTGCCCAGGCAACATCATAACATGTCTAATATGTTTACCAAAGATCCATGTTAGAAGAAAAGGTACATACCCACTGAGGTATTTATAGTAATATAAAAGTACGTATATTTTGTTAATTCAATAATCCATTACAAATGATTTCAATGCTGATGAATAATACTATTATATGTGAACTCTTTTTCATTACAGAACAATTTGTATCAATTCTGTATCCATTTTTAAGAATTACCGTGCCTTACTTCCATAGCAATAAAATAAGTTCAGTAATACATGGTCATATTCACCCTGTTTTGTAGGTGGCACTGGTTAAACTGTTATGGCATTATAGACTAACTTGTATTTATTTTCTGGAAAACCAATTGTCTAGCTGACCCAATCTATACATTAAATTAACACATTCATGAATGATCAACAGCTAAGTTCGCCTTTAAGTCTTTTTGACACGGCTTAGCCATCAGATTCATCTAGAGTGTTTTTATCGCATTGTACATATGTTTTTCTTTTTTGCTCTTTGTTTTAGGACAGTGTGATACAGAACCATAACGCATAGATTTTGTTTAACTTCTGCCGATTGGGCGATAACCATGGCCATAAAGAAATCTAGAAAATCTCTTGCTTTTTTTTTCTAATAATGCATATGTTTCTCCTCAAATCTACATATTTCTTAATCTGCACCTATCAAACTTTTTGAATTATATTGGCCAGTTAACAGTTTGCATATGTTTTTGTATCCAATAATTGTCGTGCCTGGCTTATAATGAAAATAAAAGAATTAGTGTGACATATAAGACGAGCAGTACATGCCAATGTCAGCTTTGATTCCAGGTTAATAATTGCTACATTGTTGAGGTTTTACAGACTAATGTTCAATTTTTATCATAGTATAGTTGGTTGACCCACCTCGCAATACAATAAAAAATATGTTCTTTTATTGCCAGCAAATGAGGTTTTCAATTTTCTGAAGTCTTGATCAACCAAGCTTAGCCATCAGATTCATCTCGAGCGTTTTATTACATCTTGCATGTAAACAAATTCGGTGAAATATTATAACTCACACTATGAGTCTGCATGTGGGTGTTTGTACACTAATTTGCTAGTCCACTTGTGACTGATGTTTGAATAGGACGTGGACTTGCAAACCATTAGGTGGAGTAAAATTTAAGTCGCAGAACAAACAATTGTACACTTGATATTGTTTGTATTGATTGATCCATCAGATTTATTGCACGTATTATTAGATTTACACATATTGTTAGATCGATACACTGAATTAATGTTCATCTCACGAGTGAGTTGGTTGAATGGTCATTTGTAGTGAACTGGAAGGTTGATGTAAATAATATTATATCATGTGCAATAATATCGCAAGTCGGTTAGCTTAGTTGCTCATAATGAGAACAAAGGCATAAATCATAGTACCATCACATGTTAAAGTAACGTGAATGATAATTTGTATTCCGTGACAAACTCCAGGTATGGACTCTTTGTTGTAATGGCTATATGTTCAAAGCAAGGAAAGCATAAATATTCTAGAGAATATGAAAGAGATGAAACACAGAAATACATATTTGGACTCATAACCTAAACTGATCCATACATTTGTCATTATCTATCAAATGTGATATCCTTAGACACATTTAAAAAAATATCTTAAGTATAGTTATAAAGACCTAAATATAATTATTTAAGAATATTTATGACATATACCGTATGTGATATTCTTATGTAAGTTATGCAGATGTTTCTTTTGTGATATTTCTACAAACAATTAGAAATATCTTTATTGTGATCGATAATTCAGCGGGATCCACTAAATTAATGGCATGGTCATATTTAGGTGTACTTAAAAAAATGAACCTATATGTGCCAATTGAACAAAGTTTTATCCGGTCAACCACAATAATAATAATGATGATGATAATATACATAAAATAGGAGAAAAATGAATTTATTAATGCCAAATCCTGAAGGATATTATCTGCATTTTTGAACATTTGTCTGGCCTTAAAATATATATTTCAAAAGTGAGGTGTATTGTTTTGGTGAAGCACAATTAAGGAAGGATGAATATCCTCATATCTTCACCTGCAAAGTTGGAACTTTTCTTTCTTGATACTTGGGATTCCTCATCATTATAAGAAATTGTGTAGTAGGTATCGGAAAACCACTCAAGAGAAAGTTGAGCAGAAGACCGCCAGTTGGTATGGCAACCTTCTCTCACTTAGTGGTAGACTAATAATGGTTCTAGTTTCATGCTTTCCTTCTTTGGAGCATCTCTAGCAGACCCCTTAGACCGCGGAACTGAAAACACGATTTTCAGTTCACGGAAAATACGTTTTACGGGTCGGTTTGAGCTATGGCTAAACAGACCCCTCAAACATAAACTGTAAAACCGAATATTCGCTTATATATATTTTTTCACATCTTCTTCTTCCTCTTGCCGGTGTCCACGGTCAGCTAGCTCGCTTCTAAGAAGCCGGCAGATAGCGCATAAAGCAGCCAAATACAGAGCCGCCAACATCTAGGATGGCTGGCATGAAGCTCCCTCAGCGTCCATCGCCGTAGCTGAGCTGAGCTAGCTCCTCCATCGTCGTAGCTAGCTAGCCGTGGCTGAGCTAGCTAGCTAGCTAGCTCTCGAATCGATCCAGGATCTAGCTAGCTAGCTCGTCCGTTGGGGCTCGGCGTACTGTGCGGCGTGCGCTGCGCTCAGGGACGAGCGGCCGGACCTGGCCGTGCGGTTGCTGCGGGCGGCGCTGGCCAGCTGCCCGCCGGGGAAAGCCGTGGCGGTCGCCAAGGTGAGGTCAATGCTGGCCATCGTGTCCGCGCAGCTACAGAGGCAGCAGCACCGTGAAGCTTTGAGGGAAATTTTGGCCGGTCTCCGGCGAGCCTATGGGCGGAAGGCGTTGGCGGGAGCTGAAATTTCCCAACTGCTAGCGTTGACTGGTATTCGGGGCCCTAGCAAAATTGTCTCCGAAACGGAAGATACACGGGTCTCGGGCATGTGTTCACAGGCCCTGTAAATTTTTTGAAGGGTCGAACGATTTTAAGGGGTCTGTTCGAGTCTGTTTTTTCGACTAAAACTGTAAAAAAAAAGGTTATTTTACAGGTTTGACCACTTATAAGGGGTCTGCTAGAGATGCTCTTAGGGTTCCAAAAGGTGTTGTTAAGCATATGGAATTTTTCCAGAGCTTGTTCGATTTGGCGAGAGAAACGTGTGTGTGCGTGTGTGTATGGGTTGGGGGAGGGCATATACCACTTGATTCGATGGCTGGCTTGTTGCCAACCTAGAGATCAAGGGGGTCTAGGGATAACTAATTTAGACACTAGAATACAACTATGTTGTGTAAATACTGGAAGGACATGCTTAGAGCTAAAATACTTGCTAAGAAAAAATATTGCTCAATGTACGACCTCTCCTAGTAATGCTCATTTTTGGCCTGGACTGATGGAAGTGAAAGATATTTTTTACAATTCTTATCAAAGGGGGGTAGAAGATGGGTGTAGGACTAGGTTCATGCATGGTTGGGTCTGAACCCACAGTAACATATGTTTCCTAGACTATAATGTCACCTTTAGCAAGAACTTTATTGTATCTATGGTGATCAATCAGAATTCTGAATGTGTTAAATCCCTTAGGGTCCTTACAGATTAAACCTTAGATATGTGGGTCGAGATCTAATATCTTTGCAGTCAGGTTGCTCTAGCGGAGGAACTTCACAAAATTAGATGGATGCTTACACAATTTGGGGAGTTTTCAGTTAAATCTCTATATTCTTATTTGATTACTAGGCAGGTGGTGTTTCCATATAAAAATATCTTGGGGTTGAAAATGCCTCTTAAGATCAAAGGACTTATTTAGCTCGATTAAGAATAAAATCTTACTAAATCTAATCTTAAAATGAGAGGGTGTGGAAATGGGCAAAGGAATGTGAGTTAAGTGTATGAGAAGACTCTCACTTATCTCCTCTTTACTAGTCCTTTGGCCAAATACTTATGGAATGTAGTGTGTTGTTCACTTGTTCTAAATTCGAGACCCTGCTCATTGATTGATTTATGCCAGAATTGGTTGAAAGCATGTGCTAGCAAAGATAGGACAGTAGTGGTAGTGGGATGTGTCGCTCTGTTGTGATCTGTATGGAAAACAAGAAACAAAGATGTTTTCCAAATAATTCTTCCTAGTGATCCTATTATGTTATCTTCTTTCTATGATGCATATTCGATTCCTGGTCGGCACTGGCAAAAAGCGGGGTGCAAAAGATTCCTCAGCTGGTTGCTAAGCGACTTACACGGTGGCTCAGGAGATTTAAGGATGCCAACACAGCAGGGCACCGGTCAGGAGTCTCTGTTAAAAAGTCTGGCATTCCCTTGAAACTGCTTGGTGACGTGTGAGCTGTTCTTGGTGTAACTAGATGTTCTATGGCTGTCGATGCATGCCTTTTGTGCTCTTTCTGTATACGTTAATTTCATCAGACATTCAAACTTGTTTATGCCTAGCGTCTTCCTTAGTGCCTAATGGTAGTAAGATACTACTCCCTCTGTCCCAAAATAAATGTCTCGAGCTTAATGCAACTTTGTACTAAAGTTAGTACAAAGTTGAGACACTTGTTATTTTGAGATGGAGGGAGTATACGATTTCTTTAGTTGAGTTCTATATTTGGCCCCCCAGGGTTAAAGAGGAGTTGAGGAATTTTATAATAGTAGATTCCCATTTTCTTATAACAACATAAAATAAAATGGCGGACCTGCTTCATCCACGCGCGGAGCTGGTTGTCGTGCATGCGGTCCGTCTTCGTGATGTGGAGGAGGAAGCCGTTCATGCTCTCCATCTCGTCCTTGATGAACTGCATATCACGCTGCACGCCCCTCTGCAGCCTGGCCTCTTTTGTGATCACCGTCGCCAGCAAGCCCACCAGTGAGTCCACCGCACCTTGGGTCAGGTCAGCCATCTCTCTATCTCTCTCTTCCCTATCCGGTGGGTGGCGATAGATATATGGATGGATGCAAGTGCAAGTCAGGCTACGATATGTAGTTGGAATGGAATAGATGTGCTATTGACAAGGACGCAAATTTATTTGAGTACCTAGCACAATGGCCAATACTTGGGTTGTGGTGTCGCCGGCTAATTTGGGGGTGGTAGGCTAGTCATTTGGGCTTGGGTGAGCAAGATCAGTGGCTGCTCTACTCCGGCCATCCACCATCCATGTATTTATATGGAAGGAGGAAGAAGAATAAACAATGGTTGGAATTAAGAGGCAAGAACAAGCCAGCCTTGCATGGGACAAAGCATCCCAGTAGGATGATCAGCAAGGGATGGCGTGATATGTTTGCTGACAGATTGATGCAAGGATCCTCCACCCATTAAGAAAAGACTCCGAGAGCAAAGAATGTAGCATAAAGCACTCGCTTCCCGATACAGTAAAGCTATAGCACATGCATGTCCGGGGACACCACCGGCCCTATGCTATGAAAAATGCAGACTCCAAAAGGAAAGAAAGTGGTCGATTTAGTAGGAATAGGAAGTCTAGGTAAATAACATATTTGTGTCTGCTTCATACGTTGGGCATGTTATTTCTTCTACAACTAGCACAGTGGCCCTCGCAAATGCGAGGGCGGAGTGGTCCTTATTGTGTTGAACATAGATATATTTCTAGGTTGCACTGATCTTCCCATAATGCCATAAAATTATAGGGTTGTATAAATATTATATAAGTATGTTTTTAGTTTTTACCGAGGGTAAATCCCTCACTTTCATCTCCCTTGGATACTTTGGAACTTACGAATTGGAAAGAATTCCATCCGTTAGATATTTTTTCGTAGATAAATATACGGAAAAAAAGTCCAGTTTCTAAGCGAAAATTCCAAAAAAAAAACTGAAAAACTTACTCCTCATGGCCATGATACCATCCTGGGGCAATAGATAAGAATCCAAAGATAAAGAGTGAAAGCTAAAAAAATATAGCATATGCAGATAATATTTACTTTCAACTTAGTGCGCTGAGTATGCCATGTACAAAAAGGTCGCATTGATTACCGTATGTCCCTTATGCGAATTAGCCTATATATAATTTTATCTGAGGTTGTTAACATTCAGGCATTCGGTTTGTCGGTCATTGGTATAGACGTACAATAACCAAAATATATATCATGTGGTCCAATATGGAGCCAGATGATGTTTAAGGATCTTTCAGATAGAATAGCAAAATGAATTTCATAGATAGTGAATCCCAATACGATGCGCAAGGGATGGCGTAACAGATTGAAGCAAGGAACCTCCAGCTATTAAGAAAGACTTTGAGAGCAAAGAATGTAGCATAAAGCACATGCTTCCGGATACAGTAAACTTGTCAGGGGACTCCGGCACTAAGAAAAATGCAGACTCCACAAGAAAAGGCTCGGCCTAGTAGGAATAGGAAGTCTAAGTAAAGAATATGTGTGTGTATTCTATGTACGCTGGGCACGCTCTTTCTTGTACAATGCAATGCAAGAGTGCATGTGCTTCAACTAGCCATGATCTTTATTGTGAAATTTTTATTTCCTTGTTTTCCATCAAGATTAATATTTAAAAATTAGCTCACGCATTGGTCAAAGGGTTCGTACTTCGAACTATACAGTTGGTCTAGGCACACTTGCGTGGGCCATCTGTGCCGTCTGTCTAGTCAATCCACACAAAATGACTAACGTGAAAAGTGAGCAATGGCTTACATGCACTGAAGTTCGCTTAAGGTGTGTTTGGTTTGGGAACGAAGTGTAATGAAATGTCATGGTTCCATTCCAGTGTAATGGGTCCGTTCCATTCTCGTGTTTGGTGCGGATAATTCGAAGGAATGAAATGGTTACATATTGATATTTGGTTTGATGGATGGAATGGAATGGATTTGTAAGTGGCCATCTATCCATGGAGATAAACATTTTAACTTTTTAAATCGGTGCCAAAGTTTCACGTAAAACAAAGTCATTGTACATTGAACCTTTTCTTTTCTGGATAAGCAGTTCCTGCAACTGAAGTTTGCCTCGCAGAACTGAACCGGGACAACAAAACTGCAGTCTGCCTCGCTGAACAGGGGTGTGAGAATCACCGAATCGGACTCAAGCAATTTTTGTTTGAGCATCCATCCACGCAACGAACAGGGGTGTGAGATACAAGAATCGAATTCAACCACAAGATAATCAGCAGCTACAAGAGAAGAAAAACAACAGTCGAGCGTGGCGACCGGCTGGATAAGCGGCTTGGCCTTGGCGTCCCCACGCGCGACCACGGCCGGCTTCTCCGTCGAGCACGGCGGCACGGCGCTTTCCAACGTGTGGCGCCGCTGTCGCCCTGCTGCAAGATCGACACGAACCCGCTCACCCGCCGCGCGTGGTTCAGAGGAGAGGGAGACTGTGCTTCGGAGGAGGATGAGACGAGGGAGCCGGCGTTGTAGATCGAAGGAAGATGGCCAGCGGCGCAGACCGGAGAAGGATGGCCGGCGGCGCAAATCACGGGAGAGGAGAGACGGGGAGAGGAGCCGTACGAGAGAGATAGGGCTGCGCGGGCGCGAGGAGAAGAGCGGTTCCGCGTGGTCCGGTCGATTTGGAGGTCTCACCCCGTTCCGGATCTGGCCCGAATATTCAGTTCGTGGGAATGAGGGGATGATCGTTCCACCTGATAACCGAACGCGAGAACGAGGCCTTAGAATGCATTGGACCCGTCACATTCCGGCCCATGACTGCAACCAAACACACCCTTAGAATCACACATGAACTGGAATGATTTTCCAAAGTAAAATGGCCAGAGTGGTCCAGTTTTTATTGGTTTTTCTTTCTTTTTTTGTCTTACTTTACGGTTTTTATTGGTTTTCTTTTTTTCTTTCTTTTCTAGTGTATTTTCCTTGTGGCTTCTCCTTCGTTTTGTTCCTTTCCTCATCGGGTTATCAGGGTTTTCCTTTATCTTTTGTTCTTCTTTGTTGCTTCCATTTATTTTGTTTCTTTCTTCGATTTTCACCGGTTTTCATCGTCTTCACTGTTTTATTTCTTTTCTGTATGTTTTCTTTGCTTCCATTGTTGTTCTTTTCATTTCTTTCTTTTTCTATGCTTTTCCTTACAGTTTTATTTGGTTATCAATGGTTACTTTCTTTACTTTCTTTTTCTGCGTGATTTCCATACGGTTTTCATTGGTTTAGTTCTTTTCTTTTGTTTGTTCTCTTTAAAATGTTTCAACACATGTCTACATTTTTGTATATATCAGGAACATTTTTAATGCATGTTTACCATTTTTCAAATACATTATTAACATTTTTCTCAAATATATGTTTTCATGTCTATTGTTCTCATACACATTGTGCATTTTTGGTGTACATCTAAAACATTGCTTTATACAGGTTTGACATTTTTCGTACACATGAACAACAATTTTCAAATATATGTGTTCAATATCTATTTTTCTTACACGTCGTACATTTTTCATATACGTCAAGAACATTTTTAATACATGTTTCATATTTTTCTAATATATTATTAACATTTTCTGAACTATATGCTTTGATATCTATATTTAAACATTGTACATTTTTGGTATACATCTGAACTTTTTGTATACAGGTTCAACATTTTTCATATAAATGATTAACACTTTCTCAAATATATGTTTTTGATGTCTACTTTTTACATAAAAATCGTACTTCTTTCTTATGGACCCGAATATCCAGTGGATGTCAGATTTTTAAGCATGGCAAATCAACCGTTTTTCATGGCAAATTATGTTCATCGAGGATGGCAAGTTTAGTTGTCGAGCATGGAAAATCTGCCTCGGTTTATTTTTTGCCAAGAAATTGTTGTACATGCTAACTAAATTTGCCACCATCGCGCCAATATAAATTGACATGGAAAATGTTCGATTTGCCATGCCTAAAAATCGGATATTAGATTTTTACCATTTTCGTTTCTTATACATTCGAATTATCTTTATACGTGTTTAAGGTTTGTTTTCAAATAAAGAACATTTTTCAATACAATTTTAACACTTTTTCAAATACATTATTAACTTTTTTGTCAAAAATATGTCTTGAAGTCTATTATTTTCATGAACATTGTACATTTCTGGTATACATCTAAAACATTTTTGTATTAAGGTTTAACATTTTTTGTGTACGTGATTAACAGTTTTCCAAATATTTTTTTTGATCTGTACTCTTTCATACACATCGTACATTTTTCTTATACTCCCAAAACATTTTTTATACACGGTTAACTTTCGTTCAAATTAACATTTTAAAAAATGTGAAGTTATTTCTGAAATAAAAATATTTTGAAATATAAGCAGTAAAAATGGAAAGCAAAAAATGAAAAATATTTGTGAAAAAACAGAAGCAAAAAACCGAAAAAGAAACACGCTAGCTAGCTTTTTAAAGGGAAAACACACTAGCTAGTTAGAGGATCTCCGATAGATGGCGTAGATGCAAAAATAACTACTTTTTGCATCTCCGAGGCCCAAAAGCATTGTTTCAATAGATGATGTAGATGCAAAAAAATGTACATCTCCACCTATCGGAGATGTAAACAACAACACATTGTGATGCAAAATTGCATCTCCATCTATAGAAAATGTAAAAATGTGTCTGCCCACCAACCGCCCAACTGCCACTTTCTTCCCATGTCGTCTGCCTCACTGGCCCGCCACCTGCCCGATCCCCTTTCTGCCGCTGCCGTCGTCGGCTGATTACCAACAGATCCGGCGCCGCCCCGTGCTGCCGCAACCTGTTTTCCTTCCTCTCGACCTCCCCTACCCATTCCTCTCCACCGCGGCCGGTTCCGGCCATCCTCGCCAGCCCCGGCGAGCTGCAGCGAGAGCGCGCGAGCTTTGAAAATTTCAACAATAGGTTCAGTGCACTAATTTTACATCTTCAAATACATCATCTGTTGGAGTTAGAGTTTTACATCATAAATATCCATCATCTGTTGGAGTTGTCTCTTTTTTGAAAATGTAAAAAGCACTTTTTGTGATATAAATTATACAACACCTAGTTTTACATCTAAATTTGCATCATCTATTGGAGATGCTCTTAGACGTGTGAGTGCAATCGCGCCTTGGGCCTGGCCCACAGCCGCGAGCGCTTGAGTCGAGGTGACCCTCCAACGGGTTTAGCGGGGTAGCGTGCCCGGCAAATACGCACAAGGCAGCATCACCCGAAATCACTAATTAAGGAGTACTATTTCCAAAGATCACTCCCACCTTCTTAGATTGCGACAAGTGACGCACTGCGTGCGCGGCACTTGTCGCAACCTGGAACTTTTCCTTTTTTTTGTCCACCCGTTTCTTAAAAACATTTTATCTTTTTAACCCGTGCGTCCAAATCTCTTACAGTTTTCACCATTGGATTCCTCATGTCGAGATCTTCAAAACTAGATCACATGTTGATAGGTTTTGACGAACTTTATTTTTCATGAAAAAATTGGATGAAAAAAGGGACAGAAAAACCGAATTGGAAGCACCTTTTTCTTTCCGAAAGAGGCACAGAAGTGCCTCTCGTGAAAGCAAAACCGTGCCTATCGTGGAAGGAAAAAACAGAAAACATATTTTTTTTTCGTTTCCGAGAGGCACGGCTGTGACTTGCGAAAGCACAACCGTGCCTCTCGCAGAAGGAAAAAACTTTTTTTTGGTTTCAGAGAAAAAAAACTTGTTTTTTTTCGTTTCCGGGAGGCAGGGCCGTGCCTCTCGCTGAAGGAAAGGAAACAGAATACGTGTTTTTTTCGTTTCCGAGAGGCATGGCCGAGCCTCTCGCAGAAGCAAAAATGTGTTTTTTTCGCGCAAAAAAAAAGTTCCATTTTTTTTGTCCGAAAGCTAAGGAGGACCGGTGAATAACCAAAAAATCGAAAAAAGGGAAAAACCATTCGAAAGCCAAAAACGCATGTGGAAAAATAAAAAAAATTGAAGGGAGCGCCCAGAGCACGATACATGGCGGCGGCTGAGAGAGCGTGAAGTGGCGCGGTCTCAGCCCATCTCCAAGTGATCGTTGTGAAGCTCCCGAAGGAGCGCTCGTCAACTAGTTGCTCTCAACATCACCTAGCTTGTTTTTTAGACCGGCCCTAGGACTGTATACTTACTGCAGAACTCGGTTTTGGGAAAGGATCCTGGCCGGTTTTGGGATCCTTCTCGAAGGTTCTAATTCAATTTTTCATGTTTCTTTTTTCTTTTTTCTTAAATGATTTTTTTGCTTCTGTTATCTTACAATCTAAAGAAATCACATTTTTTTTAAATTTGTTTCGAAATATTAAAATTAATCCACTTAAGCTAATAATGTATGGATTTTCAAATAATGTTTGTGTTCTTCATAAAAAGTTCAAATAAATTTAAGAATTTTTGGAATTTTAGAAAAAATATTCGTGCTTATAAAGAATTGTTTAAACTGTTGGAAAATACTAGAAAATTTGAAAAGTGCTCGTGTTCTAAATTTGAAAAAAAAACATTTTCGGAAAAATTTCTCAAATTGTCAAGAATTGTTCAGTTTTTAAAAATAATGTTTTCTGTGAATTTTGAGAAAATATAAGGAGAAGAAACAAAATGTTAGGAAAAAATTATGCGCTACAGTAACCCGAGCTGCTACAGTCCCATCTCGCTACCTTTGTCACTGCAGACGCTACATGGGCCGGCCCAGTGGAAGGGTGGCATGTGCGTCCAGACGCCTATTTGACGATGCGTCAAATAGGGAATCCCACTAGTTATCGGAAATTCAACTCGGTGCCTAGGCTCATCTACACCCGTGTTGACGAAAAAAATCAAAACAAAACTAGAAAAATTTAAAAAAAATCCAATATTTTATGTGTGGTAGCTAATTTGATGAGTGAGGTCCGCTCCAAATTTCAACTCATTTGAACATCTGAGCAGCTTTCGGCAAAAAAGAAAAATCGGGCCAAAATAGTGCGTGAACAGTAAACTTTTTTATAGACCCCGATTTTGTCTTTTTTGCCGAGAGCTGCTCAGATATCCAAATGAGTTGAAATTTAAAGCGGGCCTCATGCATCAAATTGTCTACCACATAAAAAATTTGGATTTTTTAAAAAAATTCTAGTATTTATTTTGATTTTTTTCATCAAAGCGTGCGTAGATAAGCCCAGGAGCAGAAACTCCGCGTACACTAGTTATGTTGTTTTCCTCTCGAGATATCTTATTCCTGATGCATAGTTCTTAGCATTATCTGGTGCACGTTGGATCGGGATGGCAATTGCTACTATAAAAAATTGTGACCCTAATGCATGTGCACCAAGGTAGCCTCAAGTAGCTCCACCTCTGACCAAACCCACCGAGAGTCTAGATCGTCCATGAAGAGACAATTTAGGCAAGCCACATGGGGTGCCTTAAACATGAGTTGAACCCATGATTATTATTTCATTAAAGGAGGATCTCCCTTGGCCTCTGCATCAGAATGATACATGAACCTACGATTTAAGTAGTAGAACTAGAGTTGCCAGATTAGCCTCCAGATGCCATATGTTGAGCACTCTAATTCCTGCACCGGGCGGGGGACCGCCAATCAGCAGAGCGTGCCGCCAAGAACCTGCACTGCGGAAGCCGAGACTTGCCAATCTTGCGCTCGGTTAGTAGCCTAAAGCAGCACCGTCAGGAGCAAATAGCCGACAAGCGCGTGAACGCCTTGGAGGCACCCCGCATCCGAGTGGGTCGAGTCCGCCACGCGAAGCTGCAAATCATGATTTTGCAGTGAAATGCATTGGATGACATCATAATTTGCTCAAGAAAGGGACATAAAATGATATACAAAAAAGGTGTTCGTCGCTTCAACATATTTTTTTTTACTGCTCCTGAAAAAATGACACGTGTGAATGGGTAGTTTCTGTATGGAGTTGTTTTTTTACTACCGACTAAGAGTTTTGCACATTTTCATCGATCCTGTCCTCCATCGATTTAACCATCCACCGCTTTGAGTCACTGTCTCTCTGTTCGGGCCTATCTCCTTCTTTCTCGAAAATTCTGGCCAATCCCGTGTTGCCTCTACCAACCTATGTGTGCATATAAAAAAGAGTATTTATTATAGCCACATGACTATGTGTGTGTGTGTGTGGGGGGGGGGGGGCGTATGGGGACCAATGCCCCCCTCCCCGAAGGAAAATTGTCCGATTATACAACTTATCACAGCTATACTTTCCATTTTACAACAACTAGGATGCATATGTTGGCTCCTTGAAAGCTCTATGCAATATAGTGATCCTAAAGCTCAAGCCGAGCTGTACCACTGAGTTTAACCGAAATAACTTCCACTTGAGACCATGTCGGGTGTGGATGAACGCATGCTCATGAGTCAATCATGAAGAAATGCTTGCCAGTCCTCTAGCTTCTCTTGTGAAAGAGTCACAAAAGGAGCTCGTCGCACAAGGCTAGAGACGTGATGCACTAAGAAGTGGGTGCTGCTTGTTTCGGTCCCCAAAAAAATCTTTGTTTGTTGCAAATGGTGTGCTTGTGGAGTTTGTCTTGGTAAGTTATGTTTTATGTTGAAGATGATAAAATCTTGTTCCGAATGGCAGACTACAATTATCTCCTCTTTCATGGGTCCAATCAACCCCTTTGACCTGGCATCTTAACTCGACTCTTGGAGTCACGTCGCAGCCGAGTAAGAGAGTTGCCACGATTGATCGTCGGCGGTTAAAATAGAAACTAGGCTAGTGGTGTGTCAAGAACACTAAAGAATGATTGCTTTTGAAAGCATTTGAGGAGGGATAGAAAACTCTAAAGGAAATAATTAGAAGTTCTAGGTCCAGGCCAGGTAACCAAACCTTGGTTTATATGTGCATACCAGCACATTACATCGACGATTGTTGGAAAACACAGATAAAAATCATAATTGATGTCTTAGAGTCTCCACACACGAGGGTAGCCACGTACAATGATGTTCTGAAGTGCAGTAAAAAATGGAAATGTTGAGGACAAAGATTTTTGCAATATCACATTGGAAAATCTAATGTTGAGTCTAACTCAGCAAATTTGCTTATGTGGCAATGAATTAATGCGGAGAGAGGTGGTTTGAGTAACTTAACTAGTTACTGTAACATCACATGTCCCAGTGCAATATGAGTTTATAACCTAATAAATGAAGCTTTGCATGTTACCACACTTATGTTAGTACCCACTATGAAGATAGTAACATAGTCTAGGGATATGTGTATGTTATTCTCCATTGTGGCTAGTCTAATGGTGCCATGGTTAAGTTGTTGAGAACTAACTTGTTGGAAAAGCACATGCTATCGGGCTAGCTAGCTCATACTAGACTACCAGTATACAGAGCTATGTGGTGTGGGTGCTGAGTTGATTAATCAGTAATCACGCGTCACGTTCTTACCCATCTACTCCCATGCCCCAAGTGACAACTTGTACCAACTGATCAACTGCCTCCGTTAAGAACTTAAGATACAGACACAATTATACTAGTGGTTAACACTTAACACAGACAAAGCAAGCGACAAGCAACATATTAGTAGTACTGAACTGTTGAAGCCGGACGGTAGTTAGGAGATTAGTGTGCTAATCGTGGGCGGCCAAATGTACTAATATAGGTCAGTGGGAACTTGATTCGATTAGTCCTGTTTTCATATATACTGTATTATGGACTGATTAAGGCTATGTGCATCGCTTGATGCATGCAGAGGCCGGGATTATTCTTCTTTTCGAAAAAAAAAGAAACAGGGTCTCCTGCTCCAGTAGCTTAGCTAGCTTTATAAACCACTCCCCATGGCCAGCAGCCAGTAGCTAATCATGTTGGGTCGTCTCTGACTCTTACCTACAGCTACAGGCTACAGTGTTGGCGCCATGGGCAGCTCTAGTATCGACATCCAAGAGATGGTGAGGGATACGAGGGAGAGACTGGAGGCTGATTTCTCCAAGCTTGACACCAAGATCCAGAGGTTCCCACAAGGCCTAAGGCAGGGGGTCGAAGAATGCTACATTATCCCAAGCTTCGTGTCCCTCGGCCCTTACCACCATGGCTCACCGCACCTACGGGAGACAGAAGAGTTGAAGCACGCGGCGGCCCACTACTTCTGTGAGATGTGTGGCCACTCGGTTGCGCATGTCTATGACAAGATCCTCCACATCGCTGGCGAAGCCCGCAGCTGCTACGCCCATGACGCGGTGACGAAGTTCACAGACGCTGAATTTGCGGTAATGATGTTTCTCGATGGTTGCTATTTGTTGCTCTATATGGCGGGGACTGAAGGGTATGCGCTTTTGTGTAATCGGATGACCTTGTCCACGGGGCTTTCCATGCTAAGGGATATCTTTCTGTTAGAGAATCAGCTTCCTTGGTTGGTGTCCTTGAGGCTCTTATGGACTTCTTGACACCATGTCCAGTGTACAAGTTTGTTCATAAGATGGAGAAATATTTCTATATCACCCGCAGCCCTTCATCTTTATATTCAAACACAAGGGTTCATGTGGATGAGCTCAAGAAGTACAAGCCACCACATCTCCTTGGGCTCTTCCGATACTCTCAGCTTGGCAATATGACTAACATAGATCTTGTCAAAAATTGCACATGCCAGTCATCTAGTAGTGCCATTGAGCTTGCGGAAATCGGCATCAAGTTGACTGCCAGCAGCAAAACAGGGTTGGCGGACATGAGTGTCCAGAGAGGCTGCCTCTTTGGCCAGCTCTCGCTGACGGCATTGTTCGTAAATAACTTCACTGCTTGCTGGCTCGTCAACATGGCATCTTACGAGGCGTGTGTGTCCACCACATATCCTTCAGATGGCTTCATCATCAGCTCATACATCTCTTTCCTGGCAATGCTCATGGACAAGGAAGAGGACGTGCACGAGCTGCGAGCCAAGCACATCGTTCGCAGCTTCTTCAGCAACACAGGGCTGCTCGTTTTCTTCAAGGGCCTCGCCACCCACCTGCGCCTCAGGCGCCACTACTTTGTCATCACGAGTAAGATTAGCAAGTTCAAGCATGAAAGGCCTGTGAGTATTGCCGTGCATAGGTTCGTATACAAAAACTTCAAGACAATTGTAACAGTGCTCTCTATTGGTGGTGTGCTCGCAGGTATCTTCAGAACCTTGATGAGTCTCAAGCAGCATCAGTCTTAGCAGTTCGGATGAAGCATGTGTGTAAGTGTGTTTGCTAAATTGATTTCTGATTCACCTTCAGTTTTCGTGCTTATTGTGGTGTGATCGATATCGTACGTCTTTGTGCGTAAAATTTGCTGGCCCTTTCCCCTCGATCTCTTTTTAGTTAGGTGTGTGTGTGTGTGTGTGTGTGTGTCAAATGCACCTGAAGTTCATATCGTTAATTGTTATTCGAAATAAACATTGTTGTGTTATTAATTTGCTATATTGTGTCTTGTCAAGCTTCCAAGCGCCTTCCTTTTCTAAAGTATATAGCTTCCAAGGCCAGCGCCTTTCATTTTCTTAGTTATGTAGGTGTTGTTCGAACTGGAGTTATCAAATTCGAAGATAGGGTTGAAAGAATTCATAAGATAGAAGATGACTGCAGCTGTGAAATGGAGGAACAAGAAAGCAGAGGAAAGCTTATGAAGAGCAGAGTAGTAATGTGCCAAAGGAAAGGTTGGTCCAATCCATTTACGACTAGTATTTTATATTTCAGGTTTGCTATTTCACATCTATATGTAATATATTATCTCACATCTAAATCTAGGACCGTTGATGTTTGTTGGTCTTTAAAGTTCGCGCAATGTGATTCTCTCCTTCACGCTCGTTCGTATCCTGTTGTCCTGTTTCTGTTTTGTTTTTCTGGGCCACGTGCTGCGGTTTGGTTGTTGGGCTTTTGCACTGGAATTCAAAGAGACTGAGTCATAATTTGAAGGCCTGCCAATTGCTGGCCGTTCTAACCAGACTTGGTTCTGATACGTGATCAAGCTGATGTTTTGTGTGTTGTGGTGGAAAGCTATGCTAAACAGTTTTAAGCAGTGCCCTCATCCCGAGATCGATGGATGTTTTTTTAGTAAGAAGGGAAACAAGTTTGTCTCACTGTAGCCTTTTTCTAGCAATGATGTAATTAGCCATACCAAGGTTTTTGGGGGCTGATAGGCACTGGCGCACCGGCCCAAATTTGGGCCGGTCTGCCTGCAGCCGCACGATCCATGTGTTATTGACTGTTTGATTCGCCAGTTAGGTCTTCCTTGCGTCTCTTTTATCTCTGAAAATCACCTCGTCCCTCCCGCCGGTCGCCCGCCGGTCGCACGCAGAGCAGCGCCGCCCTATCTCCAGTGTCGCGGCACGCAGCACCGCGCATCTCCGGCGTGGCCCCCGCGGCGCATCTCCATCATGGCCCCCGTGACGCATCTCCGGCGAGATCCCCTGCAGCTCGCAGCACCGCGCAGCTCTAGCAAGGCCCCCGCGGCGCATCTTCGGCGAGGCCCCCCTGCGGCTCACAGAGCCGCACGTCGCCGTCTTCCAGCACGTCACCGCGCGTCGCCATCGAGGCTCTCCATCGTCACCATCATCCATGGTCGAGCCTCTGGCGGACGCGTGGTCACCGTGGTTCAACAAACTCCTGACACGGTTCCAGCATCTAGTGAGAGCGGTTGTAGCATCTGGTGGGCATGGTCACCGCGGTCACCCCATCGAAGCAAAAAAGTTTTGCCGGTTCGAGCAAAAAGTTTTGCCAGTTCGAGCAAAAAGGATTGCTAGTTGGAGCACCATGTAAGGTCCACTTGCAACTCCGGTGGTGGTGGTGCCGGCCGCAGCACCCGTCGTAGAGCTCGTGTTGTTCCTCATCCTTAATTTGCCAGTCGCAGCAAAAAATTCCGCCGGTCGTAGCAAAAATTCATGGCGGTTCCAGCAAAAACCAATAAAACGTTGGTAGCAAAATTGGAAAAAATCGACGCCGGTCCAACAACCAAAAACCT
This sequence comes from Triticum monococcum, assembly GCA_034509565.1. NCBI lineage: Eukaryota > Viridiplantae > Streptophyta > Magnoliopsida > Poales > Poaceae > Triticum > Triticum monococcum. The sequence continues at coordinate 768,612,270 of CM067847.1, forward strand.
GATGGTAGCAAAAATTGAAGCTTGTTCCAGCAAATCGAAACGCTAGTGGTAGCAAAAATTAAAAATCGAGTGCTGGTTCCAGAAAAATCAAGAAGCCGGCGGTAGTAAAAATTGACATTGGTTGCAGCAAACCACAAAACGGTGGTAGCAAAAATTAAAAAACTGATGTCGGTTCCAGCAAGCCAAAACATCGGTGGAAGCAAAAATTTGCGTTGCTTCCAACATCTGGCCGCCATGGTTGTAGCTCTAGCTGGTCATGGTTCGCCCCACCGTCGCCGCACGCCGTTGCAACTCACCGCGGCTGCAGATCTGCAAGAGAGGGGGAAAAGTGGGCATATGGGGGAAGGGAGGAGGTACGGAGGTCGTTCATGGTATTCTCGGCAGCAGCCGTGGTTTGGACGGCACGGGGTCAACGGAGAAGATGGGGAGAGGTTAGCGATGGGTTCAGCCATGCGCAGACTAGCGTCGTGGGTCAATGCGTCGCGGGTGGGACACTCGCACCCGATGAAGGAAATATGCCCTAGAGGCAATAATAAAAGTTGTCATTTATATTTCCTTATATCATGATGAATGTTTGTTATTTATGCTAGAATTGTATTAACCGGAAACTTAGTACATGTGTGAATACATAGACAAACATAGTGTCACTAGTATGCCTCTACTTGACTAGCTCGTTGAATCAAAGATGGTTATGTTTCCTAACCATGACATGAGTTGTCATTTGATTAACAGGATCACATTGTTAGAGAATGATGTGATTGACTTGACCCATTCCGTTAGCTTAGCACTTGATCATTTAGTATATTGCTATTGCTTTCTTCATGACTTATACATGTTCCTATGACTATGAGATTATTCAACTCCCGAATACCGGTGGAACACTTTGTGTGCTACCAAACGTCACAATGTAACTGGGTGATTATAAAGGTGCTCTACAGGTGTCTCCGATGGTGTTTGTTGAGTTGGCATAGATCGAGATTAGGATTTGTCACTCCGATTATCGGAGAGGTATCTCTGGGCCCTCTCGGTAATGCACATCACTATAAGCCTTGCAAGCAATGTGACTAATGAGTTAGTCACGGGATGATGCTTTACGGAACGAGTAAAGAGACTTGCCGGTAACGAGATTAAACTAGGTATTGAGATACCAACGATCGAATCTCGGGCAAGTAACATACCGATGACAAAGGGAACAACGTATGTTGTTATGCGGTTTGACCGATAAAGATCTTCGTATAATATGTAGGAGCTAATATGAGCATCCAGGTTACGCTATTGGTTATTGACAGGAGACGTGTCTCGGTCATGTCTACATAGTTCTCGAACCCATAGGGTCTGCACGCTTAACGTTCGGTGACAATCGGTATTATGAGTTTATGTGTTTTGATGTACCAAAGGTAGTTCGGAGTCCCGGATATGATCACGGACATGACGAGGAGTCTCAAAATGGTCGAGACATAAAGATCGATATATTGGACGACTATATTTGGACATCGGAATGGTTCCGGGCGAGATCGGGAGTATACCGAAGCACCGGGAGGTTACCGGAACCCCCCGGGAGGTATATGGGCCTTATTGGGCCTTAGTGGGAAAGAGGGGAAAGGAGCAAAGGAGGAGGCGCCCCCCCCCAAGCCCAATCCGAATTGGGAGGGGGGCCGCCCCCCTTTCCTTCCTCCTTCCTCCCCCTTCCTCCCTCTCCTACTCCAACTAGGGAAGGGGGAATCCTACTCCCACCGGGAGTAGGACTCCCCCCTTGGGCGCGCCTAGGAGGCCGGCCCTCTCCCCTCCTCCACTCCTTTATATACAGGGAAGGGGGCACCCCATAGACACACAAGTTGATCATTGATCCCTTAGCCGTGTGCGGTGCCCCCCTCCACCATAATCCACCTCGGTCATATCGTAGCGGTGCTTAGGCGAAGCCTTGCGTCGGTAACTTCATCATCACCGTCATCATGTTGTCATGCTGACGGAACTCTCCCTCGAAGTTCTACTTGATCGTGAGTTCGTGGGACGTCACCGAGCTGAACGTGTGCTGATCGCGGAGGTGCCGTTGTCGATGTCAAAACCAGCGGATCTCGGGTAGGGGGTCCCGAACTGTGCGTCTAGGCGGATGGTAACAGGAGATAAGGGACACAATGTTTTTACCCAGGTTCGGGCCCTCTCGATGGAGGTAAAACCCTACTCCTGCTTGATTAATATTGATGATATGGGTAGTACAAGAGTAGATCTACCACGAGATCAGATAGGCTAAACCCTAGAAGCTAGCCTATGGTATGATTGTTGTTCGTCCTATGGACTAAAACCCTCCGGTTTATATAGACACCGGAGAGGGATAGGGTTACACAAAGTCGGTTACAATGGAAGGAGATCTACATATCCGTATCGCCAAGCTTGCCTTCTATGCCAAGGAAAGTCCCATCCGGACACGGGACGAAGTCCTCAATCTTGTATCTTCATAGTCCAAGAGTCCGGCCAAAGGTTATAGTCCGGCTATCCGGACACCCCCTAATCCAGGACTCCCTCAGTAGCCCCTGAACTAGGCTTCAATGACGACGAGTCTGGCGCGCAGATTGTCTTCGGCATTGCAAGGCGGGTTCCTCCTCCGAATACTTCATAGAAGATTTTGAACACAAGGATAGTGTCCGGCTCTGCAAACAAGTTCCACATACTGCCGTAGAGAGAATAATATTTACACAAATCTAATCTGCTGACATATTCCGCAGCATGACATCACACCACGACCAAGCCTTTATTCGAATCGTTTTTACTGTCCCACCTCAGCGCGTTTTGCGAGGCTGTTTCCTTGGCACGTCTTGTTGAAGCAGAGATCGTGTCCCCTTTATTTACGGGATTCTCATTAACATGGACGTGGGTAACCCAGTCATGCCCGTTGGTACATCTCCTCGATCAAAGGTAAGTCCCAAATGGTCGCGGGGAGGGCTCTTGGTATTCAACCTTTTATAAAGAGACCAAGGCTTTACTCCTTTCTTCCAATCTCAATCGAATCCGCCTTTTGCCTCGAGTTCCAACACCGAAGCTCCAGATTTAGGCGCTTCGGACCTTCGATGATGTCCGGCTCCGACCTTCAAGGCCGATGGATGCCTTCCTTCGTTACGGAGGAAGACGTGCTAAGGCTAAGAGATGCCAGGTATCTGAGCGGCGAAATCTCGCATAGGCTGCCTGCTCAAGGGCAGGTTATTCCCACTCCCAAGCCTGGTGAGAGCGTGGTGTTCGTATCTCACTTCCTCCGAGGGCTAGGCTTTGGGACGGATCCCTTCGTGAGGGGACTCATGTTCTATTATGGGCTGGAATTTCACGACTTAGCTCCGGAGTCCATCCTCCACATTTCATCATTCATCATCATGTGGGAAGCCTTCCTCCGTATTACTCCTCACTTCAAACTATGGCTCAAGACCTTCAAAGTAGAGCCGAAGATGATCAAGGGACAGCACGCAGAATGCGGAGGTGCTGTTATAAGCAAGAATGCTGACGCTCCATGGCCCGAGGGCTCTTTTCAAGAGGAGCCCAGCTTATGGCAACGAGAGTGGTTTTATATCACAGCTCCCAGGGGTACCAAGTGGGTGGCACCGCCTGCTTTCCGCTCGAGTCCCCCGCCTCGACTAGCGTCATGGGTCAATAAGGGGCTGGACTGGGGGGCGGCAAAGGACGTGCCCCTGATGCAGGGCCGCATCCGTGATCACCTGGAAGGAGACGTCAGTCTGGTCGTGGTGACGCAGGTCATGTTGATTCGCCGAACCCTGCCCTGCAAATGTCGCCCCCTCCGCCTGTGGGAGTTCAATTCGGAGGGACCACGAGCTCTCCAATATTTTATGGGCACGACGCCCGTGGAGATTTACAAATTGTTCTTACGATCACAAGCAATGTGTCCGGACTCGACCGAGGACGCATGTCTGAGCTGCAATCGTCCGGATACTCAAGTAAGTAGCCCTGTGCCCGGACACGCTATCTGTATATTTATCATAACATTGCCCTCAAAAGAGTTGTCCTTAAAACAGGAGTGGATAGCGAAAGCAAAGCTGATCAGGTGTCCGCCCCCCCTTCCTGAGACCACGCCGGATCCCATGTTAACCTGGATGCTGGAGGTTGTGCCTTTGGAAGAAAACGAAGGGGGGGGCAAGGAAGCTACCGCCTCCCCGAAGGAGGCTGTCAGGAAAGGAGGAATCGAAAATTCCTCTACCCAGGGGAAGAAGAGGACCGCCTCTGAAGACCCGGAGACCATGGTCTCAAAGCGGGGGAAGAAATCTTCGTCAGAGGGTCCTGTGCCGGGGGATACCTCGGCCGTACTGTGCCCCGAAGGGGATCAGCCCTCCACCGAGCCGTAAGTAGAAAGGGAAGTTTAAAATGAGAGAAATCCCTGTTTTATTTCTGAGGAAAATAACCGAAATTTTACCTTGTAGTTCGGATCTCAGCCCTTCTCAGCAGAGCTCATCTTCGGGGGATCTTCTTCCAGAGATGATGGAGAGCGGAACGCCTCCCCCTGCCGTACCGCCTTACAAGGCGGGCGACCCTGAGGTATCGTCGCAGAGGGTTTCTCCGAATCTGGCAGGGCCGGAAGACAGTCATATGGCTCCCCAAAGCCCTCCGTGTCCGGCCTTCGAAAAAGCCATCGGACGAGTCCGGCACTGTCCGGTGCACGGTCGGAGGAACTGAAGGATCTGCTAGGGCGAGCGTATATCTCAGAGGAGCACCATACGTTGATGGGTACGGTGATTGAAAGGATTTCATCCGCGGAGAGCGGGTTGCACGAGGCCTTCAGGAGTTTACTGACAGGTTTTGAGGTACGCGAAGGAATGTACCTTTTGACAGATTCGCATAAATGAGATGCGCCCTGTGTAGATAGTAGCCCCTGATACTATGTGTGTTGTCGAAGACGACAGCACGCAGAGGATCATAGTCCCAGGTATAATTTTGCCGCCTTCCTATGCAGGTGGCGAAGTGTCCGGTGGCCAGCCGGACTGATGAATTTGCTGAGCTAACGCGGCAACTTGACGTGGCAGATGCCGACATCGCACTTTTCAACAAGCGGCTTGACGAGGCACAAGGTATGGAATTTCTCCGGAGACACCTGGTAAGAGGAGCTTGATGCCAGTATCTTACAATGTGTGCACTTAATGCAGATGGTGCTGCCGCTGTGGAGGACCTTCGGGCAGAGCTTGCCCGAGCCAAGGAGCAAGCCAGAAAAAGTGATGCGGCTGCCGTAAAGGCAATTGAAGAGCTGAAAGCCGAACAGGTTGTTCACTGCCGAAGCAAGAAGGAAATGACCGAGATGGCTATGAAGTTGAAGAGCGCTGCTGACCGTTGCAAGCTTCTTGAAAAGGAATATCGGGTGGAACAGACGGACCTGAAGAAGGCCACTACAGTGGCCAAGGATGCTCGCTCTGCAATGAGAGCTATGAATGAGGAGCTACGTCAGGCCGGAGATATCGCGGCTGGAAAGCCCTTTATGCCGCGGATGAAGTTCGGGGATCCTAAATATGCTCCGTTGGACCGGATGTGGAGTATGGCGGATACTTATCTGGATTTGGCGGCGAGTGCCGCGGACGCGGCCGAACACTTCCGAGATCAAGTGGATCGCGAAGTGGAAAAGCTCTTCTGGTCTCAGTTCCACAATCCAGAGCGTCCACTTCCATTAACCGATAGTTTGGCCGAATGGGCCGAGCTGAATAGGTTATCCGGACTCGCCATGAAGTATGTCGTGGGTCATCTGTGGCCGGAGAGGCCAGAGCCGAAAAGTTATTTTAGCTTGGTGCAGTAGTTCCTTGGTGCGGTGCCGCATATCAATGCAATGAAGAGGTTAGCATGCATAAAGGGTGCACGGATGGCTCTTGCCTGTGTCAAGACATACTGGGCGGAGATGGAGGCCACTGCTGTTGCATCCAAAGACTCGGACGGAAGCAGAGTACCTGCCGAGCACTATTTTCAGGAAGTTCTGTAAGGCGCTCGTTTAATAGAGACGCAGTGCTCGAAGGATATTATGTTCGAATAACATGTATTATTGTAAAACAATATTTTGATAAATTGTAGAAGCTTTTTATACTTGTGCATGCAAGTATTATAATGCCTCCTGTGCGGCCGTTAAGATATATGTATATGTAGTCTGAAAGATGGCAGTCGTCGGCTTCAGCCCCCACGCATATAATGCGGGGGTGTTCGCAGAAGGCGCATTTTCACACTTGATCCAACGTCTTGGTCCACAAAGGAGGTGATAGCGCAGCGAACTAGGCAATCGGACTATAATGCTTTATCACTTTCACTTAGCCATAGGAGTTTGACAGTGAGGCTACTATATAGCCCCTGGTGACACCGCGCTCGCCCGAACTCGGGGCGCGTTTGTGTCTGGCCGGGAAACGGCCCTTGCTTAATGCAGAGGAATCCCGAAGATTCTGATAGGTCATAGAGTGGTTGACCAGTCTCATGCTATATCATGACAGTCAGTTTTCGGCTTTCTCTACTGAGGTGCTCGCCTGGCTAAACCGGGGCACAATCGCAGTAGTTCTCCTGGTGCCGCCTTAGCCGATAGAACGAAACGTAAGGCAGCAAAACACAGGAGCCGGGCAAACCCAACATTTGACCAAAGACATGATTCGGAGCTGATGCATATAAGGCCAAACTCGCGACGCCGAATGCTCCCTAAGGTATTCAGTCTTTATGAAAACGGGCTGAGGAGTGCCCTTGATAATAAGCCCCTGGTGTCCAGGTACGTGCAAAATTCTGACATGGCCACATGCCAAGACGCCAGCCTCCTCCTCGTAAAAAAGGTTTACGCAGGGTCTTAATCTAAAAAGAATCCTGGAGACGGGTCCCTGCTGCACGTCTGCGCCTGTGTCTCCGTTGTGCCGTGTCCTGGACGGGCGTAGGATGGTGTTCATCTGTAAAAGAGAGGAACTTAGCTGAAAAGAAAAAGAATAGTCCTGCGGAATGTACGATGTAGTAGATAAACAAAGTATAATTTAAGACGGGTAAAATTGAGCCTTATTGTCGCTTATTTTACATACGCGGAGCCCCTTGTGTAGGGGTGTATGGCTACTAAACCTTTATCAATTATATGCTTGCTCCGGACTCGCCTAGCCGTGTCCGTGGTCTTCATGACCTGTTAGATATTTTTGTTGGTGAAGCTGTTTTAACGTATGGCTATTAAGGCAGCCGCATATTCTTCCGCCCTCGAGGAACACTCGATATTTCCCTTTAGTGAGATGATGCCTCGTGGACCGGGCATCTTGAGCGTAAGAGATGCATAATGCGGTATTGCGTTAAAGCGGGCGAAAGCTTCGCGTCCCAGTAGTGCTTGATAGCTACGTGAAAATGGGGCGATGTGGAAGGTTAACCCTTCGCGGCGGAAGTTATCGGCGGAGCCGAACATAACTTCTAGCAGGAGAGAACCTCCTCATCAAATTCAGGCAGTAGCTTTCGCTTCGGGTAGCTCTTTGTGTGGCGACTGCCGCCGTATTTGTCTGCGATGTTGAGTACTTTGCTCCATCTAATTCTGAGTGCATCTTCCGCAGTTTTGAGCTTCCACTTCTGCTTTTTCAGGCTACGCGCAGTGGCGATGAGCCTTTTGTGGAGGTTTTTCTGCTCCAGGAACTTGTCCGGCGTGAGGTCGTCCGGACTGTTATCTTCGCTGGGGACGGGTTGTTTGGTTTGTTTATCCAAGTTGCTTTGTTCGGACGGTTGCTCGATGCCATGTTCATCGTCTCCCGGTTCGCCCTGCTCTGTGGCTGGGTCTGTATGGCCACTGTCTCTGTCGAGGCGGGGCTTGGAGCGGCGCTTACGCCGCCGCTTTGACTGCTTTTCGAGGGAACGATCCCTTCGTCGTTGTTTCCTTTGGGTGTGTCCACCATGTATACATCGTAGGATGGGGTGGCTGTCCAGTGCCCTATAGGTGTTGGTTCATGTTCGTCTCCTACATCGTCGTCCATACCGTCGATGTCTTCAGAGTCGAAGTCGAGCATGTCGGTTAAATCATCGACAGTGGCTACGAAGTGGGTGGTGGGTGGGCGTCGAATTTCTTCGTCGTCCGCATCCCAATCCTGTTGGCCATAGTCCGGCCAGGGCTCTCCTGACAAAGAGAGAGACTTTAGTGAATTCAGGATGTCGCCGAAGGGCGAGTGCTGAAAGATATCCATGGCGGTGAATTCCATGATCGGCGCCCAATCGGATTTGATTGGCAGGGGCGCGGAGGGTTCGGAGTCCGGAGAAGAGTCCGGCACCGTGGAGTCACGGGCTTCGCGGAGCATAAGGCTGGTGTTCGGCTCGATCGCCGTAGAGATTGCGGCCTCTGAGGCGGGGTCTAGCCACCCGTCCTCGATCGGCACGGTTGGCACCGAGCTAATGGTCGGAGCGGATACGGGTGCGGCCTCCAGGGCATTGTCCGGCGGCAGAGCTAAACCATGCCCATCGTGACAGTGCGGCGCGCTCGGCTCTGGCTCGAATCCGTCGAAGATCAAGTCTCCACGGATACCAGCCGTGTAGTTCAAACTTCCAAATCTGACCTGATGGCCAGGGGCGTAGCTTTCAATCTGCTTCAGATGGCCAAGCGAATTGGCCCGCGGTGCAAAGCCGCCGAATACGAAGATCTGTCCGGGGAGAAAGTCTCACTCTGGACCGCATCGTTGTTGATGATCGGAGGAGCCATCGGGCCTAAAGATGACGACACAGAGGAACTCTCAATGAAAGCACCAATGTCAGTGTCAAAACCGGCGGATCTCGGGTAGGGGGTCCCGAACTGTGCGTCTAGGCGGATGGTAACAGGAGACAAGGGACACAATGTTTTTACCCAGGTTCGGGCCCTCTCGATGGAGGTAAAACCCTACTCCTGCTTGATTAATATTGATGATATGGGTAGTACAAGAGTAGATCTACCACGAGATCAGAGAGGCTAAACCCTAGGAGCTATCCTATGGTATGATTGTTGTTCGTCCTATGGACTAAAACCCTCCGGTTTATATAGACACCGGAGAGGGCTAGGGTTACACAGAGTCGGTTACAATGGAAGGATATCTACATATCCGTATCGCCAAGCTTGCCTTCTACGCCAAGGAAAGTCCCATCCGGACACGGGACGAAGTCTTCAATCTTGTATCTTCATAGTCCGAGAGTCCGGCCAAAGGTTATAGTCCGGCTATCCGGACACCCCCTAATCCAGGACTCCCTCAGCCATACATTCGGTACTAGGATCGGTCGATCGTGAAGACGTACAACTACATCAACCGCGTTGTCATAAGGCTTCCGCTTACGGTCTACGAGGGTACGTCGATGACACTCTCCCCTCTCATTGCTATGCATCACCATGATCTTGCCAGCATGTCATACTTTGATTCGGCGGTATTGTTGGATGAAGCGGCCCGGACCGACATTACGGGTATGCTTACGCGATACTGGTTCTACCCACGTGCTTTGCACACAGGTGGCTGGCGGGTGTCAGTTTCTCCAACTTTAGTTGAATCGAGTGTGGCTACGATCGGTCCTTGTGAAGGTTAAAACAACACATACTTGACGAAATATCGTTGTGGTTTTGATGCGTAGGTAAGAACGGTTCTTGCTTAGCCCGTAGCAGCCACGTAAAACTTGCAACAACAAAGTAGAGGACATCTAACTTGTTTTTGTAGGGCATGTTGTGATGTGATATGGTCAAGACATGATGCTAAATTTTATTGTATGAGATGATCATGTTTTGTAACAAAGTTATCGGCAACTGGCAGGAGCCATATGGTTGTTGCTTTATTGTATGCAATGCAATTGCCCTATAATTGTTTTTACTTTATCACTAAGCGGTAGCGATAGTCGTAGAAACAATAGTTGGCGAGATGACAACGATGCTACGATGGAGATCAAGGTGTCGCGCCGGTGACGATGGTGATCATGACGGTGCTTTGGAGATGGAGATCAAAGGCACAAGATGATGATGGCCATATCATATCACTTATATTGATTGTATGTGATGTTTATCTTTTATGTATCTTATTTTGCTTAGATCGACGGCTGCATTATAAGATGATCTCTCACTAAATTTCAAGGTATAAGTGTTCTCCCTGAGTATGCACCATTGCTACAGTTCGTCGTGCCGAGACACCACGTGATGATCGGGTGTGATAAGCTCTACGTTCACATACAACGGGTGCAAGCCAGTTTTGCACACGCAGAATACTCGGGTTAAACTTGACGAGCCTAGCATATGTAGATATGGCCGCGGAACACTGAGACCGAAAGGTCGAGCGTGAATCATATAGTAGATATGATCAACATAGTGATGTTCACCATTGAAAACTACTCCATCTCACGTGATGATCGGACATGGTTTAGTTGATATGGATCACGTGATCACTTAGATGATTAGAGGGATGTCTATCTAAGTGGGAGTTCTTAAGTAATTTGATTAATTGAACTTTAATTTATCATGAACTTCGTACCTGATAGTATTTTGCATGTCTATGTTGTAGATAGATGGCCAGTGTTGTTGTCCGTTGAATTTTAATGCGTTCCTTGAGAAAGCTAAGTTGAAAGATGATGGTAGCAATTACATGGACTGGGTCCATAACTTGAGGATCATCCTCATTGCTGCACAGAAGAATTACGTTCTGGAAGCACCGTTGGGTGCCAGGCCTGCTGCAGATGCTACTGACGACGTTAAGAACGTCTGGCAGAGCAAAGCTGATGACTACTCGATAGTTCAGTGTGCCATGCTTTACGGCTTAGAGCCGGGACTTCAACGACGTTTTGAACGTCATGGAGCATATGAGATGTTCCAGGAGTTGAAGTTAATATTTCAAGAAAACGCCCGGATTGAGAGATATGAAGTCTCCAATAAGTTCTACAGCTACAAGATGGAGGAGAATAGTTCTGTTAGTGAACATAAACTCAAAATGTCTGGGTATAACAATCACTTGATTCAACTGGGAGTTAATCTTCCTGATGATAGTGTCATCGACAGAATTCTTCAATCACTGCCACCAAGCTATAAAAGCTTCGTGATGAACTATAACATGCAAGGGATGGATAAGACAATTCCCGAGCTCTTCGCGATGGTAAAGGTTGCGGAGGTAGAAATCAATAAGGAGCATCAAGTGTTGATGGTCAACAAGACCACCAGTTTCAAGAAAAAGGGTAAAGGGAAGAAGGCGAACTTCAAGAAGAACAGCAAGCAAGTTTCTGCTCAAGTGAAGAAGCCCAAGTCTGGACCTAAGCCTGAGACTGAGTGCTTCTACTGCAAACAGACTGGTCACTGGAAGCGGAACTGCCCCAAGTATTTGGCGGATAAGAAGGATGGCAAGGTGAACAAAGGTACATGTGATATACATGTTATTAATGTGTACCTTACTAATGCTCGCTGTAGCACATGGGTATTTGATACTGGTTCTGTTTCTATTATTTGCAACTCGAAACAGGGGCTACGGATTAAGCGAAGATTGGCTAAGGACAAGGTGACGATGTGCGTGGGAAATGGTTCCAAAGTCGATGTGATCGCGGTCGGCACGCTACCTCTACATCTACCTTCAGGATTAGTTTTAGACCTGAACAATTGTTATTTGATGCCAGCATTGAGCATGAACATTATATCTAGATCTTGTTTGTTGCGATACGGTTATTCATTTAAATATGAGAATAATGGTTATTCTATTTATATGAGTAATATTTTTTATGGTCATGCACCCTTGAAGAGTGATCTATTTTTATTGAATCTCGATAGTAGTGATACACATATTCATAATATTGAAGCCAAAAGATGCAGAGTTGATAATGATAGTGCAAATTATTTGTGGCACTGCCGTTTGGGTCATATTGGTGTAAAGCGCATGAAGAAACTCCATTCTGATGGACTTTTGGAATCACTTGATTATGAATCACTTGGTACTTGCGAACCATGCCTCATGGGTAAGATGACTAAAACACCGTTCTCCGGAACATGGAGCGAGCAACAGATTTATTGGAAATCATACATACTAAAGTATGTGGTCCGATGAACGTTGAGGCTCGTGGCGGGTATCGTTATTTTGTCACCTTCACAGATGATTTGAGCAGATATGGGTATATCTACTTGATGAAACATAAGTCTGAACATTTGAAAAGTTCAAAGAATTTCAGAGTGAAGTGGAAAATCATCGTAACAAGAAAATAAAGTTTCTACGATCTGATCGTGGAGGAGAATATTTGAGTTACTAGTTTGGTCTTCATTTGAAACAATGCGGAATAGTTTCACAACTCACGCCACCCGGAGCACGACAGTGTAATGGTATGTCCGAATGTCGTAATCGTACTTTACTTGATATGGTGCGATCTGTGATGTCTCTTACTGATTTACCGCTATCATTTTGGGGTTATGCTTTAGAGACGGCTGCATTCACGTTAAATAGGGCACCATCTAAATCCGTTGAAATGACGCCTTATGAACTGTGGTTTGGCAAGAACCAAAGTTGTCGTTTCTTAAAGTTTGGTGCTGCGATGCTTATGTGAAAAAGCTTCAACCTGATAAGCTCGAACCCAAATCAGAGAAATGTGTCTTCATAGGATACCCAAAGGAGACTGTTGGGTACACCTTCTATCACAGATCCGAAGGCAAGATATTCATTGCTAAGAATGGACCCTTTCTAGAGAAGGAGTTTTTATCAAAAGAAGTGAGTGGGAGGAAAGTAGAACTTGATGAGGTAATTATACCTACTCCCTTATTGGAAAGTAGTTCATAGAAATCTGTTCCTATGATTCCTACACCAATTAGGGAGGAAGCTAATGACAATGATCATGTATCTTCAGATCAAATTACTACAAAACCTCGTAGGTCAACCAGAGTAAGATCCGCACCAGAGTGGTACGGTAATCCTGTTTTGGAAGTCATGTTACTTGACCATGGAGAACCTACAAACTATGAGGAAGCGATGATGAGCCCGGATTCCGCTAAATGGATTGAGGCCATGAAATCTGAGATGGGATCCATGTATGAGAACAAAGTATGGACTTTGGTTGACTTGCCCGATGATCGGCAAGCCATCGAGAATAAATGGATCTTCAAGAAGAAGACTGACGCTGGCGGTAATGTTACTGTCTACAAAGCTCGACTTGTTGCGAAAGGTTTTCGACAAGTTCAAGGAGTTGACTATGATGAGACCTTCTCACCCGTAGCGATGCTTAAGTCCGTCCGAATCATGTTAACAATTGCCGCATTTTATGATTATGAAATTTGGCAAATGGATGTAAAGACTGCATTCCTGAATGGATTTCTGGAAGAAGAGTTGTATGTGATGCAACCTGAAGGTTTTATCGATCCAAAGGATGCTAACAAAGTGTGTAAGCTCCAGCGATCCATCTGTGGACTGGTGCAAGCATCTCGGAGTTGGAATAAACGTTTTGATAGTGTGATCAAAGCATATGGTTTTATACATACTTTTGGAGAAGCCTGTATTTACAAGAAAGTGAGTGGGAGCTCTGTAGCATTTCTAATATTATATGTGGATGACATATTGTTGATTGGAAATGATATAGAATTTCTGGATAGCATAAAATGATACTTGAATAAGAGTTTTTCAATGAAAGACCTCGGTGAAGCTGCTTATATATTGGGCATCAAGATCTATAGAGATAGATCAAGACGCTTAATTGGACTTTCACAAAGCACATACCTTGATAAAGTTTTGAATAAGTTCAAAATGGATCAAGCAAAGAAAGGGTTCTTGCATGTGTTACAAGGTGTGAAGTTGAGTCAGACTCAATACCCGACCACTTCAGAAGATAGAGAGAAAATGAAAGGTGTTCCCTATGCTTCAGCCATAGGCTCTATCATGTATGCAATGCTGTGTACCAGACCTGATGTGTGCCTTGCTATTAGTTTAGTAGGGAGGTACCAAAGTAATCCAGGAGTGGATCACTGGACAGCGGTCAAGAACATCCTGAAATACCTGCAAAGGACTAAGGATATGTTTCTCGTTTATGGAGGTGACAAACAGCTCGTCGTAAATGGTTACGTCGATGCAAGCTTTGACACTGATCCGGATGACTCTAAGTCACAAACCGGATACGTATTTATATTGAACGGTGGAGCTGTCAGTTGGTGCAGTTCTAAACAAAGCGTCGTGGCGGGATCTACGTGTGAAGCAGAGTACATAGCTGCTTCGGAAGCAGCAAATGATGGAGTGTGGATGAAGAAGTTCATATCCGATCTAGGTGTCATACCTAGTGCATCAGGTCCAATGAAAATCTTTTGTGACAATACTGGTGCAGTTGCCTTGGCAAAGGAATCCAGATTTCACAAAAGAACCAAGCACATCAAGAGACGCTTCAATTCCATCCACGATCAAGTCAAGGAGGGAGACATAGAGATTTGCAAGATACATACGGATTTGAATGTTGCAGACCCGTTGCCTCTCTCACGAGCAAAACATGATCAACACCAAGACTCCATGGGTGTTAGAATCATTAATGTGTAATCTAGATTATTGACTCTAGTGCAAGTGGGAGACTGAAGGAAATATGCCCTAGAGGCAATAATAAAAGTTGTTATTTATATTTCCTTATATCATGATGAATGTTTATTATTCATGCTAGAATTGTATTAACCGGAAACTTAGTACATGTGTGAATACATAGAAAAACATAGTGTCACTAGTATGCCTCTACTTGACTAGCTCGTTGAATCAAAGATGGTTATGTTTCCTAACCATAGACATGAGTTGTCATTTGATTAACGGGATCACATCATTAGAGAATGATGTGATTGACTTGACCCATTCTGTTAGCTTAGCATTTGATCGTTTAGTATATTGCTATTGCTTTCTTCATGACTTATACATGTTCCTATGACTATGATATTATGCAACTCCCGAATACCGGAGGAACACTTTGTGTGCTACCAAACGTCACAATGTAACTAGGTGATTATAAAGGTGCTCTACAGGTGTCTCCGATGGTGTTTGTTGAGTTGGCATAGATCGAGATTAGGATTTGTCACTCCGATTGTCGGAGAGGTATCTCTGGGCCCTCTCGGTAATGCACATCACTGTAAGCCTTGCAAGCAATGTGACTAATGAGTTAGTCATGGGATGATGCATTACGGAACGAGTAAAGAGACTTGCCGGTAACGAGATTAAACTAGGTATTGAGATACCAACGATCGAATCTCGGGCAAGTAATATACCGATGACAAAGGGAACAACGTATGTTGTTATGCGGTTTGACCGATAAAGATCTTCATAGAATATGTAGGAGCCAATATGAGCATCCAGGTTCCGCTATTGGTTATTGACCGGAGATGTGACTCGGTCATGTCTACATAGTTCTCGAACCCGTAGGGTCCGCACGCTTAACGTTCAGTGACAATCGGTATTATGAGTTTATGTGTTTTGATGTACCGAAGGTAGTTCGGAGTCCCGGATATGATCACCGACATGACGAGGAGTCTCGAAATGGTCGGGACATAAAGATCGATATATTGGACGACTATATTTGGACATCGGAATGGTTCCGGGTGAGATCGGGAGTATACCTGAGCACCGGGAGGTTACCGGAACCCCCCGGGAGGTATATGGGCCTTATTGGGCCTTAGTGGGAGAGAGGGGAAAGGAGCAAAGGAGGGGGCGCCCCCCCCCCCCAGCCCAATCCGAATTGGGAGGGGGCCGACCCCCCCTTTCCTTCCTCCTTCCTTCCCCTTCCTTCCCTCTCCTACTCCAACTAGGGAAGGGGGAATCCTACTCCCACCGGAGTAAGACTCCCCCCTTGGGCGCGCCTAGGAGGTTGGCCCTTCTACCCCTCCTCCACTCCTTTATATACGGGGGAGGGGGCACCCCATAGACACGCAAGTTGATCATTGATCCCTTAGCCGTGTGCGGTGCCCCCCTCCACCATAATCCACCTTGGTCATATCGTAGTGGTGCTTAGGCGAAGCCCTGCGTCGGTAACTTCATCATCACCGTCATCACGCCGTCGTGCTGACGGAACTCTCCCTCGAAGCTCTACTGGATCGTGAGTTCGTGGGACGTCACCGAGCTGAACGTGTGCTGATCGCGGAGGTGTCGTACGTTCGGTACTAGGATCAGTCGATCGTGAAGACGTACGACTACATCAATCGCGTTGTCATAATGCTTCCGCTTAAGGTCTACGAGGGGACGTGGACGACACTCTCCCCTCTCGTTGCTATGCATCACCATGATCTTGCGTGTGCGTAGGAATTTTTTTGAAATTACTACATTCCCCAACACCCAACGTGTCGCAGCTTTATTTGCTGGAAGCGTTCGCGCGTGGAGCGACCGGCCGAAGCGTTCGGCTGGCGCACCGTGCCTAAACGTTTCCCAAGGTTTTTAGTAGGGCAATGTTATAGTTGTACAATATAAATGCACTTTTTTAACAACTTTGATGTACTAACTAATTTTTTGTGCATCACCATAGGATAAAACTTTGCTATAAGATTTTTTGTTTTTCATCATTTTTTATTACTTTTCTTTTTTTTCTTTTTTTGGTCTTTTGAAATCCATGATATTTAAAATTTTATAAGTATTATTTAAATCCGCCGCTTGATTTAGTTCTCGTAATTTTCGTGCAAGCGCTCTACCTTCCGCCTCGCTTGTTGTTGCTTGTTTTATTGTGTATCATATTGTTGGCCTAGGCCTTTTCGGTTCTGCTTTTGTCATCCCTCGACTCGTAACTGAGGTGTGATCGACCTTATTTTGTCCCAATTGTAAGTTCACCCTCGACTCGCAACTAGGACCTGGCCATTTTTTGTCCCAGTTGCAAGTCCGCCCTCGAGTCGCAACTAGGACCCGACCTTTTTTGTCCCAGTTGTAAGTCCCCCCTCGACTCGCAATTGGGACTGGACCATTTTTTTGTCCCAGTTGCAAGTCCGCCCTCGAGTCGCAACTGGGACCCGACCATTTTTTGTCCCAGTTGCATGTCCGTTCTCGAGTCGCAACTGGGACCCGACCATTTCTTGTCCTAGTTGGAAGTCCACCCTCGACTCGCAGTTGAGACCCGACCATTTTTTGTCCTAGCTGCAAGTCCGCCCTCGACTCGCAACTGGGATCCGACCATTTTTTGTCCCAGTTGCTAGTCCGCCCTCGACTCGCAACTGGGCCCGACATTTTTTGTGCCAGTTGCAAGTCTGCTCTCGACTTGCAATTGGGGAACCGGGCTTTTTTTTCTAGTTGCAACTCCATCGTCGACTCGCAACTGGGGCCTAATTTTTTTTCTAATTGCAAGTCCATCCTCAACTCGCAATTCGGGCCTGAACTTTTTTTTCTCAGTTGCAATATCCCTTTCGACTTGTGACTCGAACCTGATTTTTTTGTCCAAGTTGCAAGTCCACCCTCACCTCGCAACTGGGGTCTGATCTTTTTTGTCCGAGTTGCAAGTCCACCGTCAAGTCGCAACTGAGGCCTGACCTTTTTTCCCGATTACATTTGCACTCTCGACTCGCAACTGGGTCTCGACATTTTTTATTCTAATTGCAAGCCCACCCTTGACTCGCAACTGGGGTCCAGCCTTTTTTTGTTCGAGTTGAAAGTCCATCCCCAATACGTAAGGGGGGGCCCAACCATTTTTGTTCTAGTTGTATGTCCACTCTCGACACAAATGGGGCTAGACTTTTTTTGTTCAAGTTGCAAGTTCACCCTCGACTCGCAACTCGGGCCCAACCTTTTTTGTCCGAGTTGCAAGTCCACCTTTGACTCGCAACTAGGGTCCAACCTTTTTTTGTCCGAGTTGCAAGTACACCCTCAACCTGCAACTGGGGTCCAATCTTTTTTTATCCGAGTTGCAAGTCCACCCTCTACTCGCAACTAGGAGTCAACCTTTTTTGTCCAACTTGCAAGTCCACCCTCGGTTTGCAACTGGGGCCCGACCTTCTTTAGTCTCTATTACAAGTCCAACCTCGATTTGCAACTGGGGCCCGACCTTTTTTTCTCAGTTGCAAGTCCACCGTCGACTTGCAATTGGGGCTTGACCTTTTCTCGTCCAAGTTGCAACTCCACCCTCGACTCGCAACTCGGGCCCAACTTTTTTTGTCCTAGTAGCAAGTCCAAACTCAACTCACAATTAGGGTCCGACCTTTTTTACTCCCAATTGAGAGTCCACCCTCGACTTGCCACTTGGAGTCCGATCTTTTTTGCCTAGTTGCAAGTCCACCCTCTTCAGCGAACAAACTGCAGATGAGCCGGCCCAAGTAGCTAGGATACATTTTTTGTCTTTCTTTTGTTTTGTTTTCTTCATGTTTTTTCTTTTTTTATTTATCATTTTTCTTCATTGGTTTTCCTTTGCTATTATTTTTTCTATTTTTTGAAAAGTTGATTTCATTTTTTCTTATACTTTTTTTCTTTTTCCATAAATTCACAGTTTCAATAATTGTTTCAAAATTTCTTAATTTCTTCATTTTTCTAAAATTGTTCATGTTTATCAAAAAATTTAAACAAATCAAAATGTGTTTATTTTTTGTTCTCTTCTTATTTATCCATTTTCTCTATTTTTTTCTCTTTTTTTATTTTTTCCTGTTCGCTTTTAGTTCAATGTATATATAAAAGTTTGGTTTTAGTTCATCGTATATAATCAAGTTCACCGTACACTGTATATTTGCAAAAAAATTAGTGTGTATTTAGAAAATGTTCATCATATATTGTAGAAATTTTGGTATTCGTTAACATTTTTTATAATTTGAAATAAATTATGTAAAATCCTGGACATATTTTTTAAAATATGTTTGGACCGAACTTTGTTCCTTACTGAAAATTAAGGGTTTTTATCAGTTATGCCACCGGTTGTGTCCCACTACTTAGTTTTGCCACTAGAAATTTCAACTGCTCAAAAATGCCATCGCTTCATTAGACACATGCTCAAAAATGCCACTAAACACCATTATTGTGATCTCAAATCTCTTTTGCCATGTTATAATGACATAAATACCTATGAACCAACATGCCAGCTCTCCCTCTATCTCACTACAATAAAGTATGGGGCCCACTTGATCCCAACTGCGTTCTTATTTTCTTGTAAAATTATTTGCTTGGTTACTCCTGACAAGTGGGGCCACACATATCATTGTGAGATAGTGAGAACTGACATCTGGGTCTAGGCTTATTTTTGTCATAGAACATGGTCAACGGGTTTGACGTAAAAATAACAATGTCTAATGGCATTTTTGAGCAAACATCTAACAGAACGATGGCATTTTTGAGATATCTAATGGCATTTTTGAGCAAGCATCTCACGGATTGATGGCATTTTTGAGCAGTTGTAACTTCTAATGGTAAAACTGAGTAGTGGGACACAATTAGTGGCATAAATGATAAAAACCCGAAAATTAATTATAAAGTATAAGAGTGGAAAATGCAAAAAATTATAATCGTTGGTACCCTAGAAGCTAACGATGAGAGATATATGTACTTGTACAACTTCCATACGCAAAAGCTAACAAATAGATGTTAGCACTAGCGATCAGTTTTTATTTTCCAGGAAAAGTTAGTGATCTGTTTTTTTGTATGGGTAGCTAGTAACCAGGATTTTTTTTAGAGGAGCTAGTGACCAGATTTGCGTTAGGGCTGGCCACATAGGCGGACGCATGACGAGCTGGTTTTTTTTTTAAAGAACCGGTGTATCACCGGCGTTCATATATTAAGCAGGGAGAGAGCGGGAAATATGTTCATGATCAAGTGATCATAAGTGGTTACAAGAGGGGGGTTCAAAACAAAACACCTATCCTAGCCTGGATCCCCAAGTGGTGTTGCAAGGCACTTAGCCCCAGCTAGCTTCCAGACTTCTGCATCTCGTCTGATCGCGGCGACCACAGTGCAGATTTGGTTATTATCTTGCCTGAATCTTCTATTGTTTCTCTCCTTCCAGATGTGCCATGTGACAAGGAAGATCACCGTCTTGAGCCTTTCTCTGAGTCTTGGCCTTGATTGTTTGATGAGATTGCGCATTCTGCAAATGGAGGAGGTGAGGTGATCTGAGGATGAGGCGAGGCGCATGAGCCTGGCGCAGTCATTCCAGGCTGAGATCCTTCTCCATATCTCCTTACTGACCGGGCAGTCCCAAAAAGGATGCACTGATGTCTCTAGGTTTCTTGTGCATAAAGTGCAGAAGTACCCGTTCTCCCAGCCTCTGCGTTGGAGCCTATCATTGCTCCAGAGCCGGTTTTTGAGTAGTAGCCAGAAGAAAACCTTTATGTTTCCGGGTGCCCAAGTTTTCCATATGATTTGCTTATCCTCTGTCTTCGGTAGGTTTCTGAATTGTGCCTTGTAAGCTGATTTTGCGCTGTATACGCCAGCACTGTGAAGATGCCAGGAGATTTTATCTTCCACCTGGAGTTGCAGAGACACCGGTTGGGCCCGTAGAGCTCTCCAGAGGATGATGAAACTATGAATCAGTTCTTCGTTGGGGCGTATCTTGATGTACAGCACCCACTTATCATTTTCAAGCGTGTCGGCAACGCACTTGTTTTTTCCTCGTGATCTCTTGAACAGCTCCGGGAACAGGATGGCAAGGCTTGGAGAGGTGATCCATGGCGATTGCCAGAAGGAAGCTATTCTGCCGTTTCCGATGGTTACAGTGGTTGCATTGTCAAACATTTCCTTGTCCTCCTTGTCACACGGTAGCTCTGATCCCTTCCAAGGTTTGTCCTCATTTTGCCATGACAGCCACAACCATCGAAGGCGCAGGGCGCGGGAGAATTTCTGCAGGTCATGGATGCCAAGGCCTCCATGTTCAGTGGGTGTGCAGACATTTCTCCAGGCGACCTTGCACTTGCCACCACTGAGCTCCTCCTCTTGTGCCCAAAGAAACTTTCTACGAGCTTTATCGATCTCTTTGAAAAGAAGCTTTGGCGGCCGAAGGACAGAGAGAGCAAAAGTTGGTATTGCAGATAGGACGTTTCTCACCAATGCTCTTCTCCCTACGATATGCATCAACTTCCCTTTCCAACCAGCAAGACGAGCACGGATGCGGTCCAGAATGAACTGAAAATGTACCAGTCTGGCTCGTCCAAGGCTTATTGGTAGTCCCAAATATCTGATTGGGAAGGAAGCAATTTGTCCACCAAAAGCATGCAGGACCTCATGGAGATTAACGTGATCACATCTGATGGGTGTGACAGTGCACTTACTGATGTTGAGGTGCAGACCTGAAGCTTCTCCAAAACTAGTGGGTCAGACTCAGTAGTGGATGGTGCAAGGTCCGCACACAAATTGTCAAGCACTCTTACCCCCAACGCATCAATCTCAGCATCATTCATAGGTCTCACTGCCGCTAGGTTTCGAATGGTCTCTAAAGCGCGTTCCGCTTCCAGATCAAGGAGATCATTAACCGAGTTGGAAATTTCAGAATTAGTATTCCCTAGCGAAACCCCTACTTGATTTGCATTATTAATAATCTCATCCGTAGAAAAATGCAAATAGAATTGGACAAGTTGACTGACATACCGGTAGTGACCTCAACGTCACGAAGCTTGGCCGCCCTCATAGCGCACCTCTGCTGCATGTCATCAACCTCCGGGTGGTTCTGGAGACGAGAGCTCATCCGTCTCCCCTTAGAGACCGGGTCGGGGATCCCGCCGAAGGCAATAACCTCCTCCCGAGTAGCGCCACTCGGAGGAGGCAGCGGCGGAGGGCTCCCACGGTGAACGGACAGGAGGCCGGGGGAGGTAGGTGTCGGCGCCGCCTGCCTGAGCACCCCCCCCCCCCCGCCCCAACCCTCAAGCCTGAGGGCGTCACCGTCCCGACAGCCGAAGGCGAGGGATGGACCGGGGCCACTTGCCCCAGACTCCCGCTGATCACCACTGGAGACGCCCCAACAGCCGGTACCGAAAGGGAAGGGTCTGAGGCCTCCTGCCCCAAACGGCCTCCCTCACGGCCGGCCAGCGACGGCGAGGCTGGCGTCGCCGGGGCCACCTGCCCCAGACTACCGCCGAGCACCACAGGGGAAGCTGCAGCAGCCGTTGCCGAAAGGGAAGGGTCCAAGGCCACCTGCCCCAGACGTTCTCCCTCACGGTCGGCCAGCGACGGCGATGCAGGCGTCGCCGGCGTCAGAGTAGAGGGAGAGGACGTCGTGGCCACCTGCCCCGAACTCCCCCCAGACAGATCTGCCGACTCCGGCACCATCAGTCTGCACGAGACCGCAGGTATCCCGGGGAGGAAAGGGACCATCTGAGGCTCCACAGTCCTTCCCCCCCCCCCCCCCCCAAGGTCGTCTCCGAGTGGCCCGTCACAAAGTCACCCACCATGGGACGAACAACAGACACAAAATCCAGCACCGGGAGCGAGCACTCAAACGCATCCTCAGACTCCACCCGGTCGCTCCAAAGTCTAGGAGGAGTAGACGCTGGCTCAAAAGACCCAAACCTTAACGTGCTCTTGGGTACCGACGGAGATGGGGCCAGCTCTACCCCTGATCCAGTCTCGGTCTGAGCAACTGGTCCCGGTCCGTTGGGCCTCTCTCGACTAGCCTCATCAGTCGGATCCTCCCTAGCACCCGCATTATCGTCTCCCTCGTGCATATCCACATCAGCACCAGAACCCGCCTCGGCAAACAACTCAGCATCCTCAAACTCAATGTCAAGAGGGAATACCTCTCCCCTGTAAGTCCAGTTAACCACATCCGGGATGAACTCGATGTCCAGAACACTCACTCGCAATCTGGCCACCCCATGGGCGCGGGTGAATGTCATATCCACTTTCTCAGGTTTGCCAACCATGATACCCACACTAGCCACAACACGAACATCTGTCAGAGCCTCAGAGGGTGCCCCAGAGAAACGCAGCCACACCTGAGTAAGGGGCTTTCCCTTAGGCTCCACTTTCTTCCACTCTTGAAACTCAAGAATACCATTAGTACCTGGCACCTTACACATCCCAAAGCTCAGCAACCGCCTCAAGTCCTCTACCGACGGGAGGTCAACCCTGAACACACGCTCCTCAATGAGAACAAGCTTCCACTGAAAGTCTCCAGGAGCCAGTTCCTGAAGCCTCTGCACAATCTGAGCTTCAGAGACAACTCCCTGGGTAACCTTCACAATACCAGTAGTCAGGCTCTGCGTCTCAACTGGAATCTCTCTCGCAGCTGGGGACTCAAAGAACATCAGCTCGACACAATATACTCCATACACTGTAAGAGCCGGAGCCTGCTCACGAAGAAGCGGGCAATCCCCCGAGGCATGTGCTAGCTTACCACATGTATCACACAACTCAGCCACACACTCAACAATGAAGTGCCCTTTCTCACCGCAACGGTAACAAAGCATTTTCTCCTTCCTACGCGCCCACTTGGATGCCCTCTCAGACTCAGACCTGATACCCGCGTCAACTGAAGCGCCAGTCATATCAACATCCGTATTAGCCAGAGCCGTGACCGCCTCCATAACCTCGCTAGTCAGGGCGGTCTCCTGAGTGGGATTAGCCTCCACCCCGGACGCCTGATGGTTTGCAGTGGCCTGTGGCGGATTCTGTCTGCAGAAACCACGACCACCACCTCGACCACGACGATGACCACGGAAGCCACCTCTCTGCCGTGAGTCCGGTCCAGAAGCGCCCTCGACAAAACCGCCCGGAGGACCAAGGAAGGGCCTCTCTGCAGAACCATCACTCTGCCAGGCATAACCTCAGCCACCTCCCGTCGATGACGATCCACGGTGTTGACCATCCCCATACGCATCATAGCCATCATCCCCCCACTGTCCTCGAGGCGGATCCGACGACTCAGCAGTCACGTTGTCTTGTCTTATCCGCGTAGGACCCGAGCATTTTTGCGTCGGCCTCGCCACGTAGTGAGGCGGCGGCGCTGCTCGAGTCTGAACACCGGCATGGGTTGCCTGAGCCACCGGCCGAACCCCATCGACATGGCCAACCGGTCTAGGGCCATTATGCACTGGCGGCCTTGGCGGAGCAGCTCCACGCCCCACGGCCGAAGTAGACGGAGGCCTCGACGGAGGCGCACCACGTCCCGCGGCGGCCATCGAGGTCGGAATTGGCGGCCTCACCCTGGACTGAGCGCCAAGTCCACGACCCAACGTGGCTGCATCCGCACCTGTAGGAGCTCCGGTGCCCTGACCCACCGGCACGGGCGGCACCCCCCCACGACCAGAGCCATGCACAGGCCGGGGCAGTGCGGCCCGGCCACCGGCAGCAGCAGGCGGCGGCGCACTCCCGCCATAGAAGTTTAGAGGATCTTTCAAATATAAAACCAAAATGAATTTCATATATAGTGAATCCGAATATGATGAGCAAGAGATGGCGTAACAGATTGAACCAAGGAAACTCCAGCCATTAAGAAAGACTTTGAGAGCAAAGAATGTAGCATAAAGCACATGCTTCGGGATACAGTAAAGTTGGACCCCGGCACTATGAAAAATGCAGACTCCACAAGAAAAGGCTCGGCCTAGTAGGAATAGGAAGTCTAAGTAAAGAATATATGCGTGTATTCTATGTACGTTGGGCGCACTGTTTCTTGTACAATGCAATGCAAAAGTGCGTATGCTTCAACTAGCCATGATCTTTATTATGAAATTTCATTTCTTTGTTTTCCATCAAGATTAATATTTAAAAATTAGCTCACGCATTGGCCAAAGGGTTCGTACTTTGAACTATACAGTTGGTCTAGGCACACTTGCGCGACCCATCTGTGCCGTCTGTCTAGTTAATCCACACGAAATGACTAGACGCGAAAAGTGAGCAACGGTTTACATGCACTGAAGTTCGCTTGGAATCACACATGAACTGGAATGATTTTCCAAAATAAAATGGCCAGAGTTGTCCAGTTTTTATTGGTTTGCTCTTTTCTTTTTTTGTCCTTCTTTACAGTTTTCATTGGTTTCCTTTTTTTCTTTCTTTTCCAGTATGTTTTCCTTGTGGTTTCTCAGTCGTTTTTCTTCCTTTCCTCATTGGGTTTTTACAGTTAACCTTTCTTTTTTCTTTTTCTTTGTTGCTTCGCTTTTATTTTGTTTCTTTCTTTGATTTTCACCGGTTTTCCGTCGTCTTCACTGTTTTTTTCTGTGTGTTTTCTTTGCTTTCATTGTTTTTTTCCTTTCTTTCTTTTTGTGTGATTTTCCTTATGGTTTTCTTTGGTTTTCAATGGTCAGTTTATTTACTTTCTTTCTCTGTGTGATTTTCCTTACAGTTTTCATCGGTTTAATTCTTTTTTTGTATTTTTTTCTTTAAAATTTTCCAACACATGTCTACATTTTTATACACATAGTACATATTTAGTATATATCAAGAACATTTTTAATACATGCTTAGCATTTTTCAAATACATTAGTAACATTTTTTTCTCAAATATAGATTTTCATGTCTATTGTTCTCATACACATTGTGCATTTTTGGTATACATCTAAAACATTTTTTAAACAGATTTAACATTTTTCGTATACACAAATAACATTATTCAAATATATGTTTTCGTGCCTATTTTTTTACACGTCGTACATTTTCCGTATATGTCAAGAATATTTTTTAATACATGTTTGACATTTTTCTAATACATCATTAACATTTTTCCAACTATCTGTTTTGATCTATATATTTCAAGATTGTACATTTTTGGTATATATCTAAAAGATTTTTTTATACATGTTCAAAATAAATAATATAAATGATTAAGTTTTTTCAAATATCTGTTTTTATGTCTACTTTTTACATACAAATCATATTTTTGTTCTCATGCACCCGCATATCCAGCGGACGTTAGATTTTTAGGCGTGGCAAATCAACCGTTTTTTGTGGCAAATTATACTCATCGACAATGGCAAGTTTAGTTGGTGGGCATGGAAAATCTGCATCGGTTCATTTTTGGCCAAGGAATTGTTGTGCTTGCAAACTAAATTTGCCATCATCGTGCCAACATAAACTGCCATGAAAAACATTTGATTTGCCATGTCTAAAAATCTGACATTATATTCTTAGCATTTCTATTTTCTTATACATTCAAAACATTTTTATACATATCTAATATACATTGTTAAATAAATAAAATTTTAAATACAATTTTAACAATTTTCAAATACATTTTTGTCAAATATTTGTTTTTATGTCTATTATTTTTATAAACATTGTACATTTTTTGTATACATATAAAACATTTTTGTATACAGGTTTAACATGTTTCATGTTCATGATTAACATTTTTTGAAACATATGTTTTTGATGTGCACTCTTGTCATACACATCGTACATTTTTCTTATACTCGCCAAACATTTTTTTACACGCTTAACATTTTTTTCAAATTAACATTTTTACACGCTTAACATTTTTTCAAGTTATTTT
The DNA here is from genome assembly GCA_034509565.1 of Triticum monococcum. Lineage (NCBI taxonomy): Eukaryota > Viridiplantae > Streptophyta > Magnoliopsida > Poales > Poaceae > Triticum > Triticum monococcum. The sequence continues at coordinate 768,638,505 of CM067847.1, forward strand.
TGTATATTTAGAATATTTGGAAACATAAACAAAATTAAAAATAAATAAAAACGAAAAATAAAGACGCTAGTTAGCTTTTTTAGGGGAAAACACACTAGCTAGCTCTAGCTAGACGTTCGAGTGCAGTCCCGTCTTGGGCCTGGCCCATAGCCGCCAGTTCGTGAGGCGAGGCGAGCCTCCAACTCTGGTCGAGCGAGCTGGGTATAGGTGCGCCCCGCAAATACGTAGGCAGCATCACCAAGCTAATGTTTTGCTTAATCTCAACAAAAAAAAGCTAATGTTTTGCCCCCAAAAAAACCTTGCTAGTGTTTTGGACCGGCCATTTATGAATCTGCACCTACTGCAAAACCAGGTTTGGGAAAGGTTCCTGCACGGTTTTGGGAACCTTCTAGAAGGTTCTAATTCAATTTTTCATATTTATTTTTTATTTTTTATTAAATGATTTTTTCACTACTGTTATTTTCCAATATGAAAAAGATTAACAATTTTAAAAGATGCTCAGAAATTTCAAAACTTATTCACTTACACAAAAAATGTATGGAATTTTCAATATTGTTTGCGTTTTTCGTAAAAAGTTCAAATAAATTGAAGAATGTTTGGAATTTTAGAAAATGTTGTTCTTATAAAAATTGTGTAAACTGTTAAAAAATAATTGAAAATTCGAAAAATGTTTGTGTTCCAAAAAAATCAACTTTGAAAAATCTTTGCATTTTCATAAAATGTTCTCAAATTTTCAAGAATTGATCAGTTTTCAAAAAATAACGTTTCCGCAAATTTTCAGAAAATATCATGGTAAGAAATAAAATGCTACGAAAAAATTGCTCACTACAGTTACCCATGATTAAGTCTCATCTCGCTACCATTCCCCAGGTCGCAACACACGCTACATGGGCCGGACCAGTCAAAGGGCGCCATGTGCATCGAGCCGCCTATTTGATGATGTGTCACTTAAAATCCCCCTAGGGTTTTTCTAGGGTCTCCTATCGTCTGACGATTCATGTCGGAGTACCCAGGGCCGTCTCCAGGATTTCGGGGGCCCGGTGCGAAATTTTAAATGGGGCTCTAGAATTTTTCAAAAATACTACAAATGAAGAACTAATATAGTCAAATCATAGTTTCATTTTATTGTATAATAACTTCTAATATGTGTTATTTCACACAAATATGGGTTAGTTCGTAGAATAATTGGAATTATATCAAATGAGTGCTAAAAGAGGAAAGGTAGCGCTAGATTAATAAACTGACCTCATGTGTAAAAAGAATTCATGGATGAGCACCTATCTTCATAAAACAGTTCTACCAATTCATGTAAAGTCAGAACCTTGGGCTGTAAAGCATAAAGTAATATATAAATTATGAATCTATCTTCCTCTCAAACAAAATTATCAATCTATCTAAAGTATAAAGAATAAGGCTACAGTGATTAATTATCAGTTATGCTACTACTGTATTGGACATTATCAAAAATAGCTAAACAAGCTACAATGACAATTATACGGAAACTAATAGCGAAACACTGGCCGCAACATGAAAGCCTAAAAATTGACAACATATAACATTGCCACATATTACTCACATGGAGAAACAAATTCAGCCGAACAACTCTAGTAATGCTTGGCTTAAAAATCCCATCAGATCGATCTGGCCGTGTGTGCTGAATTTGATGTGGGGAGGGGGGAAACTGGAGATTAAACAAATCTTCTTACGGGACGGGCAGCGGCCAGGCAGATGGAAAGGAACCGGCCGGCGTTAGGCGGTGGCGCCCTGATCGGTGATGAATCGCTCGTCTCGCAGCGGGCACTAGGGTAAGGCGGGCGCGCGATCGAGGGAATAGCCAGATCGCAAACGAGCGAAGCGAGCAGGCTGGAAACCTGCAGCGATGGGTACGTGCAGGACGGTTGTTTCGCTGCTGATCCCGGCACACAGCTGCTGATTTTCCCTTCTAATCTTGCAAATCAGCGATTTGGGGGCCCTGTGCGGTCGGCCACTTTGGCCTGCCTTGTCGACGGGCCTGGGAGTACCCAAATTCCTCACGCTCCGGCGAGCCTGTCTCGACGGGACACTCCTACTCAACTACAAACCCTGTATGTCGAGCTCACCGCGCTCCCCGTATGAACTCCTCCTCGGCGTGGCCCCGGACTACTCCGTCCTGCGGGTTTTCGGCTACCTGTGCTACCCTAATACCACTTCCACCGCTCGTCATAAGCTTGACGCTCGCTCCATTGCCTGTGTTTTCCTTTTCTAATTGGAGATGTCGAAACATCAGATTGAAAGAATGAATCCCTAAGAAAATTAGAATAGAAGATGCTTGCAGCTATGAAGAGGAGGAACAAGAAAACAGAGGAAAGCTTATTAAGAGCAGAGTAGTAATGTGCCAAAGGAAAGGTTGGTCCAATCCAGTAATGAGTAGTATTTTCCAGATTTTAGTTTGGGTCTGAGACCGAGTGTAAATTCGGTGAAAACTGTAACTTTCCTATGGTTTAGGAGTCCAAAATTTTATGTGGCAATGTTCCCTCAAAGTTTCCTTTGAAATGCCAAGCTTTCAAGGCTAGTGGGCCATTGGCTGTTTTCCAAAAAGTACGCTGGCTTAGAAGACTGGCAGGCACAGATACAAGCATCATAGCCATGCAAATCAAGTGGCAAATCCTTTTTTTAGGAAGGCGTATCCCTATCCCCGACAAGGAGGTGACTGAGCTCATGCGGTTTTGATGAAGCCGCAGCAATCACCATAGAGAGGGATAAAAGGCTCCAGTTCAGAGGGATTTGTATTAGTCAGGATCCGTTTTGAGCTACATACGACCATCTAGTCGCTACACTCTACTAATGAGATCCCAATCATTTCAGCACGATCTCAAAACAAAATGCAATGCCTGACGATCTCCAAACAAGACAACAATTGTTTGTGTAATGCAAGGGCGGATGCGACTCTGTAATGTCTTTCTGGCATATAAAGGCACCACACAAACACAAACACACACACACAGTTTCTGTCATTCCAAGCTCCACAACTTAATATTGGCACAAACATCGTATAAACCAACCGGAGGTAGGGATTATGTTAAATGAATAATGATTGAATAAACACACACGAATATATATAAATAAGTTTTCACATACAAATACATCCGACAGCAAGGTCGTCGATACACATATCAAAGTAAATCACAACCAATTACGTAACAAGCATGCACACATACATTTTCATGCACACATACTTATTCAGGCACGACACACAAATAGATTGAGAGAGAATCGGTCACGCAACACATAGCTCATGGCTCATGCCTCGGTTTGCACCCGTTGCTGTGTGGAATGAAGCTCGAGTCGGTGAAGTGGCCCTTGAGTTGCACCTCTTTCAACATGTCAAGGTGGCGGATTCCAGAAAGCGTGCCCGCCTGATTGATGGCCATGTTGCGCCAAACGATCTTCCTGAGCTGAGGGCAAGGGGCTACCTGCTTGATGGCCATGTTGCGCCAAAGGATCTTCTTGAGCTGAGGTAAATGGGTTGTGTTGTCTTCTTCAAAGACGACAGTGGTGATGGTGTCGCCCTCGATGATGAGGAACCTGAGGTCTTGGAATCCATCCTTGCTGAAGGTGAGATTGTGTTCGTTGTATGAGTTGCGACGGAGCCGAAGGAAGCGCAAGTGATGGAGATTGTTGCCAAGGTCCTGCAGAGAGTCTTTAGATAGAAAAGTGTTCCATAGTGTAATCTCAGAGAGTTGTTCCAGCTCGCAGATCCAGCGAGGCGGCCTGGAGTTGGGAAAGCGCACGCCCTTGATATTCAGGCTCTTGAGTAACTTGGGTGCACTTTGCTCCGATGTCATCTCCATATTCATAGTGGCACTAGGGTCGACATTGGTGGGTGGAGGAGTGACCCATATTGAGAGAGAGCGTAAGCACTCTCTGAGCTTGGTGATTGCTCGGAGCAGATTGTTCATGCTGTATTGAGCTTGGCCTTGGCTACCGACGAGAACCACGCCCAGCTTCCTAAGCTTCAGCAGGCGGCCAACTTCTTCGAATTCCTTCTTGCCGTACCAAACCTGGACGCGGGACAGTATCTCCATGTCTTTCATCTTCCCGATCCTACTAGGCATACCCGCCCAGCATAGTGTCTCCTCCTCCTTCGTCGTCATCCTCAGGCTGGTAAGCAGGTGCTTTAGCTTTCGGAGATAAATGTAGTTCATGTGTCGGCCCCGTACCTTAGTTTCCCGGATGTCGAGTGTCTCCAACATTATGAGATTGTTGATCTCCCAGGGTAGGTGGGAGACATCCGTGTTCCGGAGGCTAAGGTACTTGAGCGAGACCTGACTGCAGATGCTCTTGAGGTGTCTCTTTTGTAGACCCTTACAGCCCCCAAGATCCAGCACGTTCAGCCGGTAGGCTTGGTGAAGAGAAGTGAGGAAGTTGAGCATGTCAACCATGGGATTGGGATCCACCGTCGTGTTGTCATCCGGCGGCGGCGTCCCGCGGCCGCAGATGCTCCACAGGTGTCGTGGTCGTGCATGATTCTTCTGTAGTTGCTCTGCTTGCCGTTTCACATAGCGTCGGATGCGAAGCTGGTAGTCGAGGTGAGTCGGCAGGTTGTCCACAAAGTTCTCAGTTGTGGACATACGATGGAGGAACTTCCAGACGATGTCATCAATTTTGCAGCTCTTGACCTTGCAGGTGGCAGTGGTTGGGTCGTCGGCAGGAAGAAGGAACCCCCGGAAGAGGAGATCTTTGAAGCAGATCTCTGCTGCCTCCTCGAGGGAAGCAGCAACTTGCTTCTCCACCTCCTTGAGGGAATCATCAACTTGCTTCTCCACGCGGCCTTCAGCGAGCCATCGCCGGACCAAGCTTGTCCTGCTGATGGTGGCTTCGTCGTGGAAGGCATACAGATACTGCAAGCAGCTCTTGTAACTCCTGGACAACTTGCTGTAGCAGAAGATCATCACTTGAGTGGGAAAATCTTTGATATCCATGCCCGCATCCTTGACTAATTGCTTCAGTTCTCCCTTGGTCTTCTCAACCGCCCGGTAGACATTGCTATGATCCCGAAGAGCACGGAGAAGCATCTCCATGCAGACGGTCGCACTCCGATCTTGCGACAAATTATTAAGGAGGCACTTACGTACATCAGTGGCTGCCGATTGAAGATCCTTATTAATGAGGAGGATGGTCTCTTTAAAAAAAGGGAGTTCCTGCTTCTTCTTCTTCTTCTTGTCACGTGCTAGCGCACGTGCAAATTCTTCTCTGGCCTCTTCGATCTCGTCCTGGCTAGGTGGGACCTCGGCCAGCGTCAGCGGGGGCTCCTCAACCGTGGGAATGATGACGCCGTAGCGCTCCCGCCTCTGGCCGACGTCATGGACGCGGGCCTTGAGCTCACTGATCCTCTTGGCCAAGCGGTGGCGTGCACAACACCTCCAGAGGAGCATGGGGATGTGCTCGAGGTAGGCCTGAAGGCCCCTGCCGGACGGGCCGGGGAAATCACGCTTGTAGAGCTCGACGCAGTCCTGGGCGATGTAGGAGATATCTCGGATCTACAAGAATCCATCACAGACTTTTTAGGTCGATCTTGTGTATATATAGGAAACTAAACAGGACAACTTTACCAACTCATGGTTGCAAGGGATTTCATCTTCTATGTATACTAGCATGGTGACCCGCACAATTGCCCAGGCAACATCATAACATGTCTAATATGTTTACCAAAGATCCATGTTAGAAGAAAAGGTACATACCCACTGAGGTATTTATAGTAATATAAAAGTACGTATATTTTGTTAATTCAATAATCCATTACAAATGATTTCAATGCTGATGAATAATACTATTATATGTGAACTCTTTTTCATTACAGAACAATTTGTATCAATTCTGTATCCATTTTTAAGAATTACCGTGCCTTACTTCCATAGCAATAAAATAAGTTCAGTAATACATGGTCATATTCACCCTGTTTTGTAGGTGGCACTGGTTAAACTGTTATGGCATTATAGACTAACTTGTATTTATTTTCTGGAAAACCAATTGTCTAGCTGACCCAATCTATACATTAAATTAACACATTCATGATTGATCAACAGCTAAGTTCGCCTTTAAGTCTTTTTGACACGGCTTAGCCATCAGATTCATCTAGAGTGTTTTTATCGCATTGTACATATGTTTTTCTTTTTTGCTCTTTGTTTTAGGACTGTGTGATACAGAACCATAACGCATAGATTTTGTTTAACTTCTGCCGATTGGGCGATAACCATGGCCATAAAGAAATCTAGAAAATCTCTTGCTTTTTTTTTCTAATAATGCATATGTTTCTCCTCAAATCTACATATTTCTTAATCTGCACCTATCAAACTTTTTGAATTATATTGGCCAGTTAACAGTTTGCATATGTTTTTGTATCCAATAATTGTCGTGCCTGGCTTATAATGAAAATAAAAGAATTAGTGTGACATATAAGACGAGCGGTACATGCCAATGTCAGCTTTGATTCCAGGTTAATAATTGCTACATTGTTGAGGTTTTACAGACTAATGTTCAATTTTTATCATAGTATAGTTGGTTGACCCACCTCGCAATACAATAAAAAATATGTTCTTTTATTGCCAGCAAATGAGGTTTTCAATTTTCTGAAGTCTTGATCAACCAAGCTTAGCCATCAGATTCATCTCGAGCGTTTTATTACATCTTGCATGTAAACAAATTCGGTGAAATATTATAACTCACACTATGAGTCTGCATGTGGGTGTTTGTACACTTATTTGCTAGTCCACTTGTGACTGATGTTTGAATAGGACGTGGACTTGCAAACCATTAGGTGGAGTAAAATTTAAGTCGCAGAACAAACAATTGTACACTTGATATTGTTTGTATCGATTGATCCATCAGATTTATTGCACGTATTATTAGATTTACACATATTGTTAGATCGATACACTGAATTAATGTTCATCTCACGAGTGAGTTGGTTGAATGGTCATTTGTAGTGAACTGGAAGGTTGATGTAAATAATATTATATCATGTGCAATAATATCGCAAGTCGGTTAGCTTAGTTGCTCATAATGAGAACAAAGGCATAAATCATAGTACCATCACATGTTAAAGTAACGTGAATGATAATTTGTATTCCGTGACAAACTCCAGGCATGGACTCTTTGTTGTAATGGCTATATGTTCAAAGCAAGGAAAGCATAAATATTCTAGAGAATATGAAAGAGATGAAACATAGAAATACATATTTGGACTCATATCCTAAACTGATCCATACATTTGTCATTATCTATCAAATGTGATATCCTTAGACACATTTAAAAAAATATCTTAAGTATAGTTATAAAGACCTAAATATAATTATTTAAGAATATTTATGACATATACCGTATGTGATATTCTTATGTAAGTTATGCAGATGTTTCTTTTGTGATATTTCTACAAACAATTAGAAATATCTTTATTGTGATCGATAATTCAGCGGGATCCACTAAATTAATGGCATGGTCATATTTAGGTGTACTTAAAAAATGAACCTATATGTGCCAATTGAACAAAGTTTTATCCGGTCAACCACAATAATAATAATGATGATAATAATATACATAAAATAGGAGAAAAATGAATTTATTAATGCCAAATCCTGAAGGATATTATCTGCATTTTTGAACATTTGTCTGGCCTTAAAATATATATTTCAAAAGTGAGGTGTATTGTTTTGGTGAAGCACAATTAAGGAAGGATGAATATCCTCATATCTTCACCTGCAAAGTTGGAACTTTTCTTTCTTGATACTTGGGATTCCTCATCATTATAAGAAATTGTGTAGTAGGTATCGGAAAACCACTCAAGAGAAAGTTGAGCAGAAGACCGCCAGTTGGTATGGCAACCTTCTCTCACTTAGTGGTAGACTAATAATGGTTCTAGTTTCATGCTTTCCTTCTTTGGAGCATCTCTAGCAGACCCCTTAGACCGCGGAACTGAAAACACGATTTTCAGTTCACGGAAAACACGTTTTACGGGTCGGTTTGAGCTATGGCTAAACAGACCCCTCAAACATAAACTGTAAAACCGAATATTCGCTTATATATATTTTTTCACATCTTCTTCTTCCTCTTGCCGGTGTCCACGGTCAGCTAGCTCGCTTCTAAGAAGCCGGCAAATAGCGCATAAAGCAGCCAAATACAGAGCCGCCAACATCTAGGATGGCTGGCATGAAGCTTCCTCAGCGTCCGTCGCCGTAGCTGAGCTGAGCTAGCTCCTCCATCGTCGTAGCTAGCTAGCCGTAGCTGAGCTAGCTAGCTAGCTAACTCTCGAATCGATCCAGGATCTAGCTAGCTAGCTCATCCGTTGGGGCTCGGCGTACTGTGCGGCGTGCGCTGCGCTCAGGGACGAGCGGCCGGACCTGGCCGTGCGGTTGCTGCGGGCGGCGCTGGCCAGCTGCCCGCCGGGGAAAGCCGTGGCAGTCGCCAAGGTGAGGTCAATGCTGGCCATCGTGTCCGCGCAGCTACAGAGGCAGCAGCACCGTGAAGCTTTGAGGGAAATTTTGGCCGGTCTCCGGCCAGCCTATGGGCGGAAGGCGTTGGCGGGAGCTGAAATTTCCCAACTGCTAGCGTTGACTGGTATTCGGGGCCCTAGCAAAATTGTCTCCGAAACGGAAGATACACGGGTCTCGGGCGTGTGTTCACAGGCCCTGTAAATTTTTTGAAGGGTCGAACGATTTTAAAGGGTCTGTTCGAGTCCGTTTTTTCGACTAAAACTGTAAAAAAAAAAGGTTATTTTACAGGTTTGACCACTTATAAGGGGTCTGCTAGAGATGCTCTTAGGGTTCCAAAAGGTGTTGTTAAGCATATGGAATTTTTCCAGAGCTTGTTCGATTTGGCGAGAGAAACGTGTGTGTGCGTGTGTGTATGGGTTGGGGGAGGGCATATACCACTTGATTCGATGGCTGGCTTGTTGCCAACCTAGAGATCAAGGGGGTCTAGGGATAACTAATTTAGACACTAGAATACAACTATGTTGTGTAAATACTGGAAGGACATGCTTAGAGCTAAAATACTTGCTAAGAAAAAATATTGCTCAATGTACGACCTCTCCTAGTAATGCTCATTTTTGGCCTGGACTGATGGAAGTGAAAGATATTTTTTACAATTCTTATCAAAGGGGGGTAGAAGATGGGTGTAGGACTAGGTTCATGCATGGTTGGGTCTGAACCCACAGTAACATATGTTTCCTAGACTATAATGTCACCTTTAGCAAGAACTTTATTGTATCTATGGTGATCAATCAGAATTCTGAATGTGTTAAATCCCTTAGGGTCCTTACAGATTAAACCTTAGATATGTGGGTCGAGATCTAATATCTTTGCAGTCAGGTTGCTCTAGCGGAGGAACTTCACAAAATTAGATGGATGCTTACACAATTTGGGGAGTTTTCAGTTAAATCTCTATATTCTTATTTGATTACTAGGCAGGTGGTGTTTCCATATAAAAATATCTTGGGGTTGAAAATGCCTCTTAAGATCAAAGGACTTATTTAGCTCGATTAAGAATAAAATCTTACCAAATCTAATCTTAAAATGAGAGGGTGTGGAAATGGGCAAAGGAATGTGAGTTAAGTGTATGAGAAGACTCTCACTTATCTCCTCTTTACTAGTCCTTTGGCCAAATACTTATGGAATGTAGTGTGTTGTTCACTTGTTCTAAATTCGAGACCCTGCTCATTGATTGATTTATGCCAGAATTGGTTGAAAGCATGTGCTAGCAAAGATAGGACAGTAGTGGTAGTGGGATGTGTCGCTCTGTTGTGATCTGTATGGAAAACAAGAAACAAAGATGTTTTCCAAATAATTCTTCCTAGTGATCCTATTATGTTATCTTCTTTCTATGATGCATATTTGATTCCTGGTCGGCATTGGCAAAAAGCGGGGTGCAAAAGATTCCTCAGCTGGTTGCTAAGCGACTTACACGGTGGCTCAGGAGATTTAAGGATGCCAACACAGCAGGGCACCGGTCAGGAGTCTCTGTTAAAAAGTCTGGCATTCCCTTGAAACTGCTTGGTGACGTGTGAGCTGTTCTTGGTGTAACTAGATGTTCTATGGCTGTCGATGCATGCCTTTTGTGCTCTTTCTGTATACGTTAATTTCATCAGACATTCAAACTTGTTTATGCCTAGCGTCTTCCTTAGTGCCTAATGGTAGTAAGATACTACTCCCTCTGTCCCAAAATAAATGTCTCGAGCTTAATGCAACTTTGTACTAAAGTTAGTACAAAGTTGAGACACTTGTTATTTTGAGATGGAGGGAGTATACGATTTCTTTAGTTGAGTTCTATATTTGGCCCCCCAGGGTTAAAGAGGAGTTGAGGAATTTTATAATAGTAGATTCCCATTTTCTTATAACAACATAAAATAAAATGGCGGACCTGCTTCATCCACGCGCGGAGCTGGTTGTCGTGCATGCGGTCCGTCTTCGTGATGTGGAGGAGGAAGCCGTTCATGCTCTCCATCTCGTCCTTGATGAACTGCATATCACGCTGCACGCCCCTCTGCAGCCTGGCCTCTTTTGTGATCACCGTCGCCAGCAAGCCCACCAGTGAGTCCACCGCACCTTGGGTCAGGTCAGCCATCTCTCTATCTCTCTCTTCCCTATCCGGTGGGTGGCGATAGATATATGGATGGATGCAAGTGCAAGTCAGGCTACGATATGTAGTTGGAATGGAATAGATGTGCTATTGACAAGGACGCAAATTTATTTGAGTACCTAGCACAATGGCCAATACTTGGGTTGTGGTGTCGCCGGCTAATTTGGGGGTGGTAGGCTAGTCATTTGGGCTTGGGTGAGCAAGATCAGTGGCTGCTCTACTCCGGCCATCCACCATCCATGTATTTATATGGAAGGAGGAAGAAGAATAAACAATGGTTGGAATTAAGAGGCAAGAACAAGCCAGCCTTGCATGGGACAAAGCATCCCAGTACGATGATCAGCAAGGGATGGCGTGATATGTTTGCTGACAGATTGATGCAAGGATCCTCCACCCATTAAGAAAAGACTCCGAGAGCAAAGAATGTAGCATAAAGCACTCGCTTCCCGATATAGTAAAGCTATAGCACATGCATGTCCGGGGACACCACCGGCCCTATGCTATGAAAAATGCAGACTCCAAAAGGAAAGAAAGTGGTCGATCTAGTAGGAATAGGAAGTCTAGGTAAATAACATATTTGTGTCTGCTTCATACGTTGGGCATGTTATTTCTTCTACAACTAGCACAGTGGCCCTCGCAAATGCGAGGGCGGAGTGGTCCTTATTGTGTTGAACATAGATATATTTCTAGGTTGCACTGATCTTCCCATAATGCCATAAAATTATAGGGTTGTATAAATATTATATAAGTATGTTTTTAGTTTTTACCGAGGGTAAATCCCTCACTTTCATCTCCCTTGGATACTTTGGAACTTACGAATTGGAAAGAATTCCATCCGTTAGATATTTTTTCGTAGATAAATATACGGAAAAAAAGTCCAGTTTCTAAGCGAAAATTCCAAAAAAAAAAAACTGAAAAACTTACTCCTCATGGCCATGATACCATCCTGGGGCAATAGATAAGAATCCAAAGATAAAGAGTGAAAGCTAAAAAAATATAGCATATGCAGATAATATTTACTTTCAACTTAGTGCGCTGAGTATGCCATGTACAAAAAGGTCGCATTGATTACCGTATGTCCCTTATGCGAATTAGCCTATATATAATTTTATCTGAGGTTGTTAACATTCAGGCATTCGGTTTGTCGGTCATTGGTATAGACGTACAATAACCAAAATATATATCATGTGGTCCAATATGGAGCCAGATGATGTTTAAGGATCTTTCAGATAGAATAGCAAAATGAATTTCATAGATAGTGAATCCCAATACGATGCGCAAGGGATGGCGTAACAGATTGAAGCAAGGAACCTCCAGCTATTAAGAAAGACTTTGAGAGCAAAGAGTGTAGCATAAAGCACATGCTTCCGGATACAGTAAACTTGTCAGGGGACCCCGGCACTAAGAAAAATGCAGACTCCACAAGAAAAGGCTCGGCCTAGTAGGAATAGGAAGTCTAAGTAAAGAATACGTGTGTGTATTCTATGTACGCTGGGCACGCTCTTTCTTGTACAATGCAATGCAAGAGTGCATGTGCTTCAACTAGCCATGATCTTTATTGTGAAATTTTTATTTCTTTGTTTTCCATCAAGATTAATATTTAAAAATTAGCTCACGCATTGGTCAAAGGGTTCGTACTTCGAACTATACAGTTGGTCTAGGCACACTAGCGTGGGCCATCTGTGCCGTCTGTCTAGTCAATCCACACAAAATGACTAACGTGAAAAGTGAGCAATGGTTTACATGCACTGAAGTTCGCTTAAGGTGTGTTTGGTTTGGGAACGAAGTGTAATGAAATGTCATGGTTCCATTCCAGTGTAATGGGTCCGTTCCATTCTCGTGTTTGGTGCGGATAATTCGAAGGAATGAAATGGTTACATATTGATATTTGGTTTGATGGATGGAATGGAATGGATTTGTAAGTGGCCATCTATCCATGGAGATAAACATTTTAACTTTTTAAATCGGTGCCAAAGTTTCACGTAAAACAAAGTCATTGTACATTGAACCTTTTCTTTTCTGGATAAGCAGTTCCTGCAACTGAAGTTTGCCTCGCAGAACTGAACCGGGACAACAAAACTGCAGTCTGCCTCGCTGAACAGGGGTGTGAGAATCACCGAGTCGGACTCAAGCAATTTTTGTTTGAGCATCCATCCACGCAACGAACAGGGGTGTGAGATACAAGAATCGAATTCAACCACAAGATAATCAGCAGCTACAAGAGAAGAAAAACAACAGTCGAGCGTGGCGACCGGCTGGATAAGCGGCTTGGCCTTGGCGTCCCCACGCGCGACCACGGCCGGCTTCTCCGTCGAGCACGGTGGCACGGCGCTTTCCAACGTGTGGCGCCGCTGTCGCCCTGCTGCAAGATCGACACGAACCCGCTCACCCGCCGCGCGTGGTTCAGAGGAGAGGGAGACTGTGCTTCGGAGGAGGATGAGACGAGGGAGCCGGCGTTGTAGATCGAAGGAAGATGGCCAGCGGCGCAGACCGGAGAAGGAGGCCGGCGGCGCAAATCACGGGAGAGGAGAGACGGGGAGAGGAGCCGTACGAGAGAGATAGGGCTGCGCGGGCGCGAGGAGAAGAGCGGTTCCGCGTGGTCCGGTCGATTTGGAGGTCTCACCCCGTTCCGGATCTGGCCCGAATATTCAGTTCGTGGGAATGAGGGGATGATCGTTCCACCTGATAACCGAACGCGAGAACGAGGCCTTAGAATGCATTGGACCCGTCACATTCCGGCCCATGACTGCAACCAAACACACCCTTAGAATCACACATGAACTGGAATGATTTTCCAAAGTAAAATGGCCAGAGTGGTCCAGTTTTTATTGGTTTTTCTTTCTTTTTTTGTCTTACTTTACGGTTTTTATTGGTTTTCTTTTTTTCTTTCTTTTCTAGTGTATTTTCCTTGTGGCTTCTCCTTCGTTTTGTTCCTTTCCTCATCGGGTTATTAGGGTTTTCCTTTATCTTTTGTTCTTCTTTGTTGCTTCCATTTATTTTGTTTCTTTCTTCGATTTTCACCGGTTTTCATCGTCTTCACTGTTTTATTTCTTTTCTGTATGTTTTCTTTGCTTCCATTGTTGTTCTTTTCATTTCTTTCTTTTTCTATGCTTTTCCTTACAGTTTTATTTGGTTATCAATGGTTACTTTCTTTACTTTCTTTTTCTGCGTGATTTCCATACGGTTTTCATCGGTTTAGTTCTTTTCTTTTGTTTGTTCTCTTTAAAATGTTTCAACACATGTCTACATTTTTGTATATATCAGGAACATTTTTAATGCATGTTTACCATTTTTCAAATACATTATTAACATTTTTCTCAAATATATGTTTTCATGTCTATTGTTCTCATACACATTGTGCATTTTTGGTGTACATCTAAAACATTGCTTTATACAGGTTTGACATTTTTCGTACACATGAACAACAATTTTCAAATATATGTGTTCAATATCTATTTTTCTTACACGTCGTACATTTTTCATATACGTCAAGAACATTTTTAATACATGTTTCATATTTTTCTAATATATTATTAACATTTTCTGAACTATATGTTTTGATATCTATATTTAAACATTGTACATTTTTGGTATACATCTGAACTTTTTGTATACAGGTTCAACATTTTTCATATAAATGATTAACACTTTCTCAAATATATGTTTTTGATGTCTACTTTTTACATAAAAATCGTACTTCTTTCTTATGGACCCGAATATCCAGTGGATGTCAGATTTTTAAGCATGGCAAATCAACCATTTTTCATGGCAAATTATGTTCATCGAGGATGGCAAGTTTAGTTGTCGAGCATGGAAAATCTGCCTCGGTTTATTTTTTGCCAAGAAATTGTTGTACATGCTAACTAAATTTGCCACCATCGCGCCAATATAAATTGACATGGAAAATGTTCGATTTGCCATGCCTAAAAATCGGATATTAGATTTTTACCATTTTCGTTTCTTATACATTCGAATTATCTTTATACGTGTTTAAGGTTTGTTTTCAAATAAAGAACATTTTTCAATACAATTTTAACACTTTTTCAAATACATTATTAACTTTTTTGTCAAAAATATGTCTTGAAGTCTATTATTTTCATGAACATTGTACATTTCTGGTATACATCTAAAACATTTTTGTATTAAGGTTTAACATTTTTTGTGTACATGATTAACAGTTTTTCAAATATTTTTTTTGATCTGTACTCTTTCATACACATCGTACATTTTTCTTATACTCCCAAAACATTTTTTATACACGGTTAACTTTCGTTCAAATTAACATTTTAAAAAATGTGAAGTTATTTCTGAAATAAAAATATTTTGAAATATAAGCAGTAAAAATGGAAAGCAAAAAATGAAAAATATTTGTGAAAAAACAGAAGCAAAAAACCGAAAAAGAAACACGCTAGCTAGCTTTTTAAAGGGAAAACACACCAGCTAGTTAGAGGATCTCCGATAGATGGCGTAGATGCAAAAATAACTACTTTTTGCATCTCCGAGGCCCAAAAGCATTGTTTCAATAGATGATGTAGATGCAAAAAAATGTACATCTCCATCTCTCGGAGATGTAAACAACAACACATTGTGATGCAAAATTGCATCTCCATCTATAGAAAATGTAAAAATGTGTCTGCCCACCAACCGCCCAACTGCCACTTTCTTCCCATGTCGTCTGCCTCACTGGCCCGCCACTTGCCCGATCCCCTTTCTGCCGCTGCCGTCGTCGGCTGATTACCAACAGATCCGGCGCCGCCCCGTGCTGCCGCAACCTGTTTTCCTTCCTCTCGACCTCCCCTACCCATTCCTCTCCACCGCGGCCGGTTCCGGCCATCCTCGCCAGCCCCGGCGAGCTGCAGCGAGAGCGCGCGAGCTTTGAAAATTTCAACAATAGGTTCAGTGCACTAATTTTACATCTTCAAATACATCATCTGTTGGAGTTAGAGTTTTACATCATAAATATCCATCATCTGTTGGAGTTGTCTCTTTTTTGAAAATGTAAAAAGCACTTTTTGTGATATAAATTATACAACACCTAGTTTTACATCTAAATTTGCATCATCTATTGGAGATGCTCTTAGACGTGTGAGTGCAATCGCGCCTTGGGCCTGGCCCACGGCCGCGAGCGCTTGAGTCGAGGTGACCCTCCAACGGGTTTAGCGGGGTAGCGTGCCCGGCAAATACGCACAAGGCAGCATCACCCGAAATCACTAATTAAGGAGTACTATTTCCAAAGATCACTCCCACCTTCTTAGATTGCGACAAGTGACGCACTGCGTGCGCGGCACTTGTCGCAACCTGGAACTTTTCCTTTTTTTCGTCCACCCGTTTCTTAAAAACATTTTATCTTTTTAACCGTGCGTCCAAATCTCTTACAGTTTTCACCATTGGATTCCTCATGTCGAGATCTTCAAAACTAGATCACATGTTGATAGGTTTTGACGAACTTTATTTTTCCTGAAAAAATTGGATGAAAAAAGGGACAGAAAAACCGAATTGGAAGCACTTTTTTCTTTCCGAAAGAGGCACAGAAGTGCCTCTCGTGAAAGCAAAACCGTGCCTATCGTGGAAGGAAAAAACAGAAAACATATTTTTTTTTCGTTTCCGAGAGGCACGGCTGTGACTTGCGAAAGCACAACCGTGCCTCTCGCAGAAGGAAAAAACTTTTTTTTGGTTTCAGAGAAAAAAAACTTGTTTTTTTCGTTTCCGGGAGGCAGGGCCGTGCCTCTCGCTGAAGGAAAGGAAACAGAATACGTGTTTTTTTTCGTTTCCAAGAGGCATGGCCGAGCCTCTCGCAGAAGCAAAAATGTGTTTTTTTCGCGCCAAAAAAAGTTCCATTTTTTTGTCCGAAAGCTAAGGAGGACCGGTGAATAACCAAAAAATCGAAAAAAGGGAAAAACCATTCGAAAGCCAAAAACGCATGTGGAAAAATAAAAAAAATTGAAGGGAGCGCCCAGAGCACGATACATGGCGACGGCTGAGAGAGCGTGAAGTGGCGCGGTCTCAGCCCATCTCCAAGTGATCGTTGTGAAGCTCCCGAAGGAGCGCTCGTCAACTAGTTGCTCTCAACATCACCTAGCTTGTTTTTTAGACCGGCCCTAGGACTGTATACTTACTGCAGAACTCGGTTTTGGGAAAGGATCCTGGCCGGTTTTGGGATCCTTCTCGAAGGTTCTAATTCAATTTTTCATGTTTCTTTTTTCTTTTTTCTTAAATGATTTTTTTGCTTCTGTTATCTTACAATCTAAAGAAATCACATTTTTTTTAAATTTGTTTTGAAATATTAAAATTAATCCACTTAAGCTAATAATGTATGGATTTTCAAATAATGTTTGTGTTCTTCATAAAAAGTTCAAATAAATTTAAGAATTTTTGGAATTTTAGAAAAAATATTCGTGCTTATAAAGAATTGTTTAAACTGTTGGAAAATACTAGAAAATTTGAAAAGTGCTCGTGTTCTAAATTTGAAAAAAAAAAGCATTTTCGGAAAATTTTCTCAAATTGTCAAGAATTGTTCAGTTTTTAAAAATAATGTTTTCTGTGAATTTTGAGAAAATATAAGGAGAAGAAACAAAATGTTAGGAAAAAATTATGCGCTACAGTAACCCGAGCTGCTACAGTCCCATCTCGCTACCTTTGTCACTGCAGACGCTACATGGGCCGGCCCAGTGGAAGGGTGGCATGTGCGTCCAGACGCCTATTTGACGATGCGTCAAATAGGGAATCCCACTAGTTATCGGAAATTCAACTCGGTGCCTAGGCTCATCTACACCCGTGTTGACGAAAAAAATCAAAACAAAACTAGAAAAATTTAAAAAAATCCAATATTTTATGTGTGGTAGCTAATTTGATGAGTGAGGTCCGCTCCAAATTTCAACTCATTTGAACATCTGAGCAGCTTTCGGCAAAAAAGAAAAATCGGGCCAAAATAGTGCGTGAACAGTAAACTTTTTTATAGACCCCGATTTTGTCTTTTTTGCCGAGAGCTGCTCAGATATCCAAATGAGTTGAAATTTAAAGCGGGCCTCATGCATCAAATTGTCTACCACACAAAAAATTTGGATTTTTAAAAAAAATTCTAGTATTTATTTTGATTTTTTTCATCAAAGCGTGCGTAGATAAGCCCAGGAGCAGAAACTCCGCGTACACTAGTTATGTTGTTTTCCTCTCGAGATATCTTATTCCTGATGCATAGTTCTTAGCATTATCTGGTGCACGTTGGATCGGGATGGCAATTGCTACTATAAAAAATTGTGACCCTAATGCATGTGCACCAAGGTAGCCTCAAGTAGCTCCACCTCTGACCAAACCCACCGAGAGTCTAGATCGTCCATGCAGAGACAATTTAGGCAAGCCACATGGGGTGCCTTAAACATGAGTTGAACCCATGATTATTATTTTATTAAAGGAGGATCTCCCTTGGCCTCTGCATCAGAATGATACATGAACCTACGATTTAAGTAGTAGAACTAGAGTTGCCAGATTAGCCTCCAGATGCCATATGTTGAGCACTCCAATTCCTGCACCGGGCGGGGGACCGCCAATCACCAGAGCGTGCCGCCAAGAACCTGCACTGCGGAAGCCGAGACTTGCCAATCTTGCGCTCGGTTAGTAGCCTAAAGCAGCACCGTCAGGAGCAAATAGCCGACAAGCGCGTGAACGCCTTGGAGGCACCCCGCATCCGAGTGGGTCGAGTCCGCCACGCGAAGCTGCAAATCATGATTTTGCAGTGAAATGCATTGGATGACATCATAATTTGCTCAAGAAAGGGACATAAAATGATATACAAAAAAGGTGTTCATCGCTTCAACATATTTTTTTTACTGCTCCTGAAAAAAATGACACGTGTGAATGGGTAGTTTCTGTATGGAGTTGTTTTTTTACTACCGACTAAGAGTTTTGCACATTTTCATCGATCCTGTCCTCCATCGATTTGACCATCCACCGCTTTGAGTCACTGTCTCTCTGTTCGGGCCTATCTCCTTCTTTCTCGAAAATTCTGGCCAATCCCGTGTTGCCTCTACCAACCTATGTGTGCATATAAAAAAGAGTATTTATTATAGCCACATGACTATGTGTGTGTGTGGGGGGGGGTATGGGGACCAATGCCCCCCTCCCCGAAGGAAAATTGTCCGATTATACAACTTATCACAGCTATACTTTCCATTTTACAACAACTAGGATGCATATGTTGGCTCCTTGAAAGCTCTATGCAATATAGTGATCCTAAAGCTCAAGCCGAGCTGTACCACTGAGTTTAACCGAAATAACTTCCACTTGAGACCATGTCGGGTGTGGATGAACGCATGCTCATGAGTCAATCATGACGAAATGCTTGCCAGTCCTCTAGCTTCTCTTGTGAAAGAGTCACAAAAGGAGCTCGTCGCACAAGGCTAGAGACGTGATGCACTAAGAAGTGGGTGCTGCTTGTTTCGGTCCCCAAAAAAATCTTTGTTTGTTGCAAATGGTGTGCTTGTGGAGTTTGTCTTGGTAAGTTATGTTTTATGTTGAAGATGATAAAATCTTGTTCCGAATGGCAGACTACAATTATCTCCTCTTTCATGGGTCCAATCAACCCCTTTGACCTGGCATCTTAACTCGACTCTTGGAGTCACGTCGCAGCCGAGTAAGAGAGTTGCCACGATTGATCGTCGGCGGTTAAAATAGAAACTAGGCTAGTGGTGTGTCAAGAACACTAAAGAATGATTGCTTTTGAAAGCATTTGAGGAGGGATAGAAAACTCTAAAGGAAATAATTAGAAGTTCTAGGTCCAGGCCAGGTAACCAAACCTTGGTTTATATGTGCATACCAGCACATTACATCGACGGTTGTTGGAAAACACAGATAAAAATCATAATTGATGTCTTAGAGTCTCCACACACGAGGGTAGCCACGTACAATGATGTTCTGAAGTGCAGTAAAAAATGGAAATGTTGAGGACAAAGATTTTTGCAATATCACATTGGAAAATCTAATGTTGAGTCTAACTCAGCAAATTTGCTTATGTGGCAATGAATTAATGCGGAGAGAGGTGGTTTGAGTAACTTAACTAGTTACTGTAACATCACATGTCCCAGTGCAATATGAGTTTATAACCTAATAAATGAAGCTTTGCATGTTACCACACTTATGTTAGTACCCACTATGAAGATAGTAACATAGTCTAGGGATATGTGTATGTTATTCTCCATTGTGGCTAGTCTAATGGTGCCATGGTTAAGTTGTTGAGAACTAACTTGTTGGAAAAGCACATGCTATCGGGCTAGCTAGCTCATACTAGACTACCAGTATACAGAGCTATGTGGTGTGGGTGCTGAGTTGATTAATCAGTAATCACGCGTCACGTTCTTACCCATCTACTCCCATGCCCCAAGTGACAACTTGTACCAACTGATCAACTGCCTCCGTTAAGAACTTAAGATACAGACTCAATTATACTAGTGGTTAACACTTAACACAGACAAAGCAAGCGACAAGCAACATATTAGTAGTACTGAACTGTTGAAGCCGGACGGTAGTTAGGAGATTAGTGTGCTAATCGTGGGCGGCCAAATGTACTAATATAGGTCAGTGGGAACTTGATTCGATTAGTCCTGTTTTCATATATACTGTATTATGGACTGATTAAGGCTATGTGCATCGCTTGATGCATACAGAGGCCGGGATTATTCTTCTTTTCGAAAGAAAAAAAAAGAAACAGGGTCTCCTGCTCCAGTAGCTTAGCTAGCTTTATAAACCACTCCCCATGGCCAGCAGCCAGCAGCTAATCATGTTGGGTCGTCTCTGACTCTTACCTACAGCTACAGGCTACAGTGTTGGCGCCATGGGCAGCTCTAGTATCGACATCCAAGAGATGGTGAGGGATACGAGGGAGAGACTGGAGGCTGATTTCTCCAAGCTTGACATCAAGATCCAGAGGTTCCCACAAGGCCTAAGGCAGGGGGTCGAAGAATGCTACATTATCCCAAGCTTCGTGTCCCTCGGCCCTTACCACCATGGCTCACCGCACCTACGGGAGACAGAAGAGTTGAAGCACGTGGCGGCCCACTACTTCTGTGAGATGTGTGGCCACTCGGTTGCGCATGTCTATGACAAGATCCTCCAAATCGCTGGCGAAGCCCGCAGCTGCTACGCCCATGACGCGGTGACGAAGTTCACAGACGCTGAATTTGCGGTAATGATGTTTCTCGATGGTTGCTATTTGTTGCTCTATATGGCGGGGACTGAAGGGTATGCGCTTTTGTGTAATCGGATGACCTTGTCCACGGGGCTTTCCATGCTAAGGGATATCTTTCTGTTAGAGAATCAGCTTCCTTGGTTGGTGTCCTCGAGGCTCTTATGGACTTCTTGACACCATGTCCAGTGTACAAGTTTGTTCATAAGATGGAGAAATATTTCTATATCACCCGCAGCCCTTCATCTTTATATTCAAACACAAGGGTTCATGTGGATGAGCTCAAGAAGTACAAGCCACCACATCTCCTTGGGCTCTTCCGATACTCTCAGCTTGGCAATATGACTAACATAGATCTTGTCAAAAATTGCACATGCCAGTCATCTAGTAGTGCCATTGAGCTTGCGGAAATCGGCATCAAGTTGACTGCCAGCAGCAAAACAGGGTTGGCGGACATGAGTGTCCAGAGAGGCTGCCTCTTTGGCCAGCTCTCGCTGACGGCATTGTTCGTAAATAACTTCACTGCTTGCTGGCTCGTCAACATGGCATCTTACGAGGCGTGTGTGTCCACCACATATCCTTCAGATGGCTTCATCATCAGCTCATACATCTCTTTCCTGGCAATACTCATGGACAAGGAAGAGGACGTGCACGAGCTGCGAGCCAAGCACATCGTTCGCAGCTTCTTCAGCAACACAGGGCTGCTCGTTTTCTTCAAGGGCCTCGCCACCCACCTGCGCCTCAGGCGCCACTACTTTGTCATCACGAGTAAGATTAGCAAGTTCAAGCATGAAAGGCCTGTGAGTATTGCCGTGCATAGGTTCGTATACAAAAACTTCAAGACAATTGTAACAGTGCTCTCTATTGGTGGTGTGTTCGCAGGTATCTTCAGAACCTTGATGAGTCTCAAGCAGCATCAGTCTTAGCAGTTCGGATGAAGCATGTGTGTAAGTGTGTTTGCTAAATTGATTTTTGATTCACCTTCAGTTTTCGTGCTTATTGTGGTGTGATTGATATCGTACATCTTTGTGCGTAAAATTTGCTGGCCCTTTCCCCTCGATCTCTTTTTAGTTAGGTGTGTGTGTGTGTGTGTGTGTGTGTGTGTGTGTGTGTGTGTGTGTGTGTCAAATGCACCTGAAGTTCATATCGTTAATTGTTATTCGAAATAAACATTGTTGTGTTATTAATTTGCTATATTGTGTCTTGTCAAGCTTCCAAGCGCCTTCCTTTTCTAAAGTATATAGCTTCCAAGGCCAGCGCCTTTCATTTTCTTAGTTATGTAGGTGTTGTTCGAACTGGAGTTATCAAATTCGAAGATAAGGTTGAAAGAATTCATAAGATAGAAGATGACTGCAGCTGTGAAATGGAGGAACAAGAAAGCAGAGGAAAGCTTATGAAGAGCAGAGTAGTAATGTGCCAAAGGAAAGGTTGGTCCAATCCATTTACGACTAGTATTTTATATTTCAAGTTTGCTATTTCACATCTATATGTAATATATTATCTCACATCTAAATCTAGGACCGTTGATGTTTGTTGGTCTTTAAAGTTCGCGCAATGTGATCCTCTCCTTCACGCTCGTTCGTATCCTGTTGTCCTGTTTCTGTTTTGTTTTTCTGGGCCACGTGCTGCGGTTTGGTTGTTGGGCTTTTGCACTAGAATTCAAAGAGACTGAGTCATAATTTGAAGGCCTGCCAATTGCTGGCCGTTCTAACCAGACTTGGTTCTGATACGTGATCAAGCTGATGTTTTGTGTGTTGTGGTGGAAAGCTATGCTAAACAGTTTTAAGCAGTGCCCTCATCCCGAGATCGATGGATGTTTTTTTTAGTAAGAAGGGAAAGAAGTTTGTCTCACTGTAGCCTTTTTCCAGCAATGATGTAATTATCCATACCAAGGTTTTTGGGGGCTGATAGGCGCTGGCGCACCAGCCCAAATTTGGGCTGGTCTGCCTGCAGCCGCACGATCCATGTGTTATTGACTGTTTGATTCGCCAGTTAGGTCTTCCTTGCGTCTCTTTTATCTCTGAAAATCACCTCGTCCCTCCCGCCGGTCGCCCGCCGGTCGCACGCAGAGCAGCGCCGCCCTATCTCCAGTGTCGCGGCACGCAGCACCGCGCATCTCCGGCGTGGCCCCCGCGGCGCATCTCCATCATGGCCCCCGTGACGCATCTCCGGCGAGATCCCCTGCAGCTCGCAGCACCGCACAGCTCTAGCAAGGCCCCCGCGGCGCATCTTCGGCGAGGCCCCCCTGCGGCTCACAGAGCCGCACGTCGCCGTCTTCCAGCACGTCACCGCGCGTCGCCATCGAGGCTCTCCATCGTCACCATCATCCATGGTCGAGCCTCTGGCGGACGCGTGGTCACCGTGGTTCAACAAACTCCTGACACGGTTCCAGCATCTAGCGAGAGCGGTTGTAGCATCTGGTGGGCATGGTCACCGCGGTCACCCCATCGAAGCAAAAAAGTTTTGCCGGTTCGAGCAAAAAGTTTTGCCAGTTCGAGCAAAAAGGATTGCTAGTTGGAGCACCGTGTAAGGTCCACTTGCAACTCCGGTGGCGGTGGTGCCGGCCGCAGCACCCGTCGTAGAGCTCGTGTTGTTCCTCATCCTTAATTTGCCAGTCGCAGCAAAAAATTCCGCCGGTCGTAGCAAAAATTCATGGCAGTTCCAGCAAAAACCAATAAAACGTTGGTAGCAAAATTGGAAAAAATCGACGCCGGTCCAACAACCAAAAACCTGATGGTAGCAAAAATTGAAGCTTGTTCCAGCAAATCGAAACGCTAGTGGTAGCAAAAATGAAAAATCGAGTGCTGGTTCCAGAAAAATCAAGAAGCCGGCGGTAGTAAAAATTGACATTGGTTGCAGCAAACCACAAAACGGTGGTAGCAAAAATTAAAAAACTGATGTCGGTTCCAGCAAGCCAAAACATCGGTGGAAGCAAAAATTTGCGTTGCTTCCAACATCTGGCCGCCATGGTTGTAGCTCTAGCCGGTCATGGTTTGCCCCACCGTCGCCGCACGCCGTTGCAACTCACCGCGGCCGCAGATCTGCAAGAGAGGGGGAAAAGTGGGCAGATAGGGGAAGGGAGGAGGTACGGAGGTCGTTCATGGTATTCTCGGCAGCAGCCGTGGTTTGGACGGCACGGGGTCAACGGAGAAGATGGGGAGAGGTTAGCGATGGGTTCAGCCATGCGCAGACTAGCGTCGTGGGTCAATGCGTCGCGGGTGGGACACTCGCACCCGATGAAGGAAATATGCCCTAGAGGCAATAATAAAAGTTGTCATTTATATTTCCTTATATCATGATGAATGTTTGTTATTTATGCTAGAATTGTATTAACCGGAAACTTAGTACATGTGTGAATACATAGACAAACATAGTGTCACTAGTATGCCTCTACTTGACTAGCTCGTTGAATCAAAGATGGTTATGTTTCCTAACCATGACATGAGTTGTCATTTGATTAACAGGATCACATCGTTAGAGAATGATGTGATTGACTTGACCCATTCCGTTAGCTTAGCACTTGATCATTTAGTATATTGCTATTGCTTTCTTCATGACTTATACATGTTCCTATGACTATGAGATTATTCAACTCCCGAATACCGGTGGAACACTTTGTGTGCTACCAAACGTCACAATGTAACTGGGTGATTATAAAGGTGCTCTATAGGTGTCTCCGATGGTGTTTGTTGAGTTGGCATAGATCGAGATTAGGATTTGTCACTCCGATTATCGGAGAGGTATCTCTGGGCCCTCTCGGTAATGCACATCACTATAAGCCTTGCAAGCAATGTGACTAATGAGTTAGTCACGGGATGATGCTTTACGGAACGAGTAAAGAGACTTGCCGGTAACGAGATTAAACTAGGTATTGAGATACCAACGATCGAATCTCGGGCAAGTAACATACCGATGACAAAGGGAACAACGTATGTTGTTATGCGGTTTGACCGATAAAGATCTTCGTATAATATGTAGGAGCTAATATGAGCATCCAGGTTACGCTATTGGTTATTGACCGGAGACGTGTCTCGGTCATGTCTACATAGTTCTCGAACCCATAGGGTCCGCACGCTTAACGTTCGGTGACAATCGGTATTATGAGTTTATGTGTTTTGATGTACCAAAGGTAGTTCGGAGTCCCGGATATGATCACGGACATGACGAGGAGTCTCAAAATGGTCGAGACATAAAGATCGATATATTGGACGACTATATTTGGACATCGGAATGGTTCCGGGCGAGATCGGGAGTATACCGAAGCACCGGGAGGTTACCGGAACCCCCCGGGAGGTATATGGGCCTTATTGGGCCTTAGTGGGAAAGAGGGGAAAGGAGCAAAGGAGGAGGCCCCCCCAAGCCCAATCCGAATTGGGAGGGGGGCCGCCCCCCTTTCCTTCCTCCTTCCTCCCCCTTCCTCCCTCTCCTACTCCAACTAGGGAAGGGGGAGTAGGATTCCCCCCTTGGGCGCGCCTAGGAGGCCGGCCCTCTCCCCTCCTCCACTCCTTTATATACAGGGAAGGGGGCACCCCATAGACACACAAGTTGATCATTGATCCCTTAGCCGTGTGCGGTGCCCCCCTCCACCATAATCCACCTCGGTCATATCGTAGCGGTGCTTAGGCGAAGCCTTGCATCGGTAACTTCATCATCACCGTCATCATGTTGTCATGCTGACGGAACTCTCCCTCGAAGTTCTACTTGATCGTGAGTTCGTGGGACGTCACCGAGCTGAACGTGTGCTGATCGCGGAGGTGCCGTTGTCGATGTCAAAACCAGCGGATCTCGGGTAGGGGGTCCCGAACTGTGCGTCTAGGCGGATGGTAACAGGAGACAAGGGACACAATGTTTTTACCCAGGTTCGGGCCCTCTCGATGGAGGTAAAACCCTACTCCTGCTTGATTAATATTGATGATATGGGTAGTACAAGAGTAGATCTACCACGAGATCAGATAGGCTAAACCCTAGAAGCTAGCCTATGGTATGATTGTTGTTCGTCCTATGGACTAAAACCCTCCGGTTTATATAGACACCGGAGAGGGATAGGGTTACACAGAGTCGGTTACAATGGAAGGAGATCTACATATCCGTATCGCCAAGCTTGCCTTCTATGCCAAGGAAAGTCCCATCCGGACACGGGACGAAGTCCTCAATCTTGTATCTTCATAGTCCAAGAGTCCGGCCAAAGGTTATAGTCCGGCTATCCGGACACCCCCTAATCCAGGACTCCCTCAGTAGCCCCTGAACTAGGCTTCAATGACGATGAGTCTGGCGCGCAGATTGTCTTCGGCATTGCAAGGCGGGTTCCTCCTCCGAATACTTCATAGAAGATTTTGAACACAAGGATAGTGTCCGGCTCTGCAAACAAGTTCCACATACTGCCGTAGAGAGAATAATATTTACACAAATCTAATCTGCTGACGTATTCCGCAGCATGACATCACACCACGACCAAGCCTTTATTCGAATCGTTTTTACTGTCCCACCTCAGCGCGTTTTGCGAGGCGGTTTCCTTGGCACGTCTTGTTGAAGCAGAGATCGTGTCCCCTTTATTTGCGGGATTCTCATTAACATGGACGTGGGTAACCCAGTCATGCCCGTTGGTACATCTCCTCGATCAAAGGTAAGTCCCAAACGGTCGCGGGGAGGGCTCTTGGTATTCAACCTCTTATAAAGAGACCAAGGCTTTACTCCTTTCTTCCAATCTCAATCGAATCCGCCTTTTGCCTCGAGTTCCAACACTGAAGCTCCAGATTTAGGCGCTTCGGACCTTCGATGATGTCCGGCTCCGACCTTCAAGGCCGATGGATGCCTTCCTTCGTTACGGAGGAAGACGTGCTAAGGCTAATAGATGCCAGGTATCTGAGCGGCGAAATCTCGCATAGGCTGCCTGCTCAAGGGCAGGTTATTCCCACTCCCAAGCCTGGTGAGAGCGTGGTGTTCGTATCTCACTTCCTCCGAGGGCTAGGCTTTGGGACGGATCCCTTCGTGAGGGGACTCATGTTCTATTATGGGCTGGAATTTCACGACTTAGCTCCGGAGTCCATCCTCCACATTTCATCATTCATCATCGTGTGTGAAGCCTTCCTCCGTATTACTCCTCACTTCAAACTATGGCTCAAGACCTTCAAAGTAGAGCCGAAGATGATCAAGGGACAGCACGCAGAATGCGGAGGTGCTGTTATAAGCAAGAATGCTGACGCTCCATGGCCCGAGGGCTCTTTTCAAGAGGAGCCCAGCTTATGGCAACGAGAGTGGTTTTATATCACAGCTCCCAGGGGTACCAAGTGGGTGGCACCGCCTGCTTTCCGCTCGAGTCCCCCGCCTCGACTAGCGTCATGGGTCAATAAGGGGCTGGACTGGGGGGCGGCAAAGGACGTGCCCCTGATGCAGGGCCGCATCCGTGATCTCCTGGAAGGAGACGTCAGTCTGGTCGTGGTGACGCAGGTCATGTTGATTCGCCGAACCCTGCCCTGCAAACGTCGCCCCCTCCGCCTGTGGGAGTTCAATTCGGAGGGACCACGAGCTCTCCAATATTTTATGGGCACGACGCCCGTGGAGATGTACAAATTGTTCTTACGATCACAAGCAATGTGTCCGGACTCGACCGAGGACGCATGTCTGAGCTGCAATCGTCCGGATACTCAAGTAAGTAGCCCTGTGCCCGGACACGCTATCTGTATATTTATCATAACATTGCCCTCAAAAGAGTTGTCCTTAAAACAGGAGTGGATAGCGAAAGCAAAGCTGATCAGGTGTCCGCCCCCCCTTCCTGAGACCACGCCGGATCCCATGTTAACCTGGATGCTGGAGGTTGTGCCTTTGGAAGAAAACGAAGGGGGGGGACAAGGAAGCTACCGCCTCCCCGAAGGAGGCTGTCAGGAAAGGAGGAATCGAAAATTCCTCTACCCAGGGGAAGAAGAGGACCGCCTCTGAAGACCCGGAGACCATGGTCTCAAAGCGGGGGAAGAAATCTTCGTCAGAGGGTCCTGTGCCGGGGGATACCTCGGCCGTACTGTGCCCCTAAGGGGATCAGCCCTCCACCGAGCCGTAAGTAGAAAGGGAAGTTTAAAATGAGAGAAATCCCTGTTTTATTTCTGAGGAAAATAACCGAAATTTTACCTTGTAGTTCGGATCTCAGCCCTTCTCAGCAGAGCTCATCTTCGGGGGATCTTCTTCCAGAGATGATGGAGAGCGGAACGCCTCCCCCTGCCGTACCGCCTTACGAGGCGGGCAACCCTGAGGTATCGTCGCAGAGGGTTTCTCCGAATCTGGCAGGGCCGGAAGACAGTCATATGGCTCCCCAAAGCCCTCCGTGTCCGGCCTTCGAAAAAGCCATCGGACGAGTCCGGCACTGTCCGGTGCACGGTCGGAGGAACTGAAGGATCTGCTAGGGCGAGCGTCTATCTCAGAGGAGCACCATATGTTGATGGGTACGGTAATTGAAAGGATTTCATCCGCGGAGAGCGGGTTGCACGAGGCCTTCAGGAGTTTACTGACAGGTTTTGAGGTACGCGAAGGAATGTACCTTTTGACAGATTCGCATAAATGAGATGCGCCCTGTGTAGATAGTAGCCCCTGATACTATGTGTGTTGTCGAAGACGACAGCACGCAGAGGATCATAGTCCCAGGTATAATTTTGCCGCCTTCCTATGCAGGTGGCGAAGTGTCCGGTGGCCAGCCGGACTGATGAATTTGCTGAGCTAACGCGGCAACTTGACGTGGTAGATGCCGACATCGCACTTGTCAACAAGCGGCTTGACGAGGCACAAGGTATGGAATTTCTCCAGAGACACCTGGTAAGAGGAGCTTGATGCCAGTATCTTACAATGTGTGCACTTAATGCAGATGGTGCTGCCACTGTGGAGGACCTTCGGGCAGAGCTTGCCCGAGCCAAGGAGCAAGCCAGAAAAAGCGATGCGGCTGCCGTAAAGGCAATTGAAGAGCTGAAAGCCGAACAGGTTGTTCACTGCCGAAGCAAGAAGGAAATGACCGAGATGGCTATGAAGTTGAAGAGCGCTGCTGACCGTTGCAAGCTTCTTGAAAAGGAAGATCGGGTGGAACAGACGGACCTGAAGAAGGCCACTACAGTGGCCAAGGATGCTCGCTTTGCAATGAGAGCTATGAATGAGGAGCTACGTCAGGCCGGAGATATCGCGGCTGGAAAGCCCTTTATGCCGCGGATGAAGTTCGGGGATCCTAAATATGCTCCGTTGGACCGGATGTGGAGTACGGCGGATACTTATCTGGATTTGGCGGCGAGTGCCGCGGACGCGGCCGAACACTTCCGAGATCAAGTGGATCGCGAAGTGGAAAAGCTCTTCTGGTCTCAGTTCCACAATCCAGAGCGTCCACTTCCATTAACCGATAGTTTGGCCGAATGGGCCGAGCTGAATAGGTTATCCGGACTCGCCATGAAGTATGTCGTGGGTCATCTGTGGCCGGAGAGGCCAGAGCCGAAAAGTTATTTTAGCTTGGTGCAGTAGTTCCTTGGTGCGGTGCCGCATATCAATGCAATGAAGAGGTTAGCATGCATAAAGGGTGAGCGGATGGCTCTTGCCTGTGTCAAGACATACTGGGCGGAGATGGAGGCCACTGCTGTTGCATCCAAAGACTCGGACGGAAGCAGAGTACCTGCCGAGCACTATTTTCAGGAAGTTCTGTAAGGCGCTCGTTTAATAGAGACGCAGTGCTCGAAGGATATTATGTTCGAATAACATGTATTATTGTAAAACAATATTTTGATAAATTGTAGATGCTTTTTATACTTGTGCATGCAAGTATTATAATGCCTCCTGTGTGGCCGTTAAGATATATGTATATGTAGTCTGAAAGATGGCAGTCGTCGGCTTCAGCCCCACGCATATAATGCGGGGGTGTTCGCAGAAGGCGCATTTTCACACTTGATCCAACGTCTTGGTCCACAAAGGAGGTGATAGCGCAGCGAACTAGGCAATCGGACTATAATGCTTTATCACTTTCACTTAGCCATAGGAGTTTGACAGTGAGGCTACTATATAGCCCCTGGTGACACCGCGCTCGCCCGAACTCGGGGCGCGTTTGTGTATGGCCGGGAAACGGCCCTTGCTTAATGCAGAGGAATCCCGAAGATTCTGATAGGTCATCGAGTGGTTGACCAGTCTCATGCTATATCATGACAGTCAGTTTTCGGCTTTCTCTACTGAGGTGCTCGCCTGGCTAAACCGGGGCACAATCGCAGTAGTTCTCCTGGTGCCGCCTTAGCCGATAGAACGAAACGTAAGGCAGCAAAACACAGGAGCCGGGCAAACCCAACATTTGACCAAAGACATGATTCGGAGCTGATGCATATAAGGCCAAACTCGTGACGCCGAATGCTCCCTAAGGTATTCAGTCTTTATGAAAACGGGCTGAGGAGTGCCCTTGATAATAAGCCCCTGGTGTCCAGGTACGTGCAAAATTCTGACATGGCCACATGCCAAGACGCCAGCCTCCTCCTCGGATATACTGATAATCCGAGGGGTGTGTATCATTAAGAGACAGTAAAAAAGGTTTACGCAGGGTCTTAATCTAAAAAGAATCCTGGAGACGGGTCCCTGCTGCACGTCTGCGCCTGTGTCTCCGTTGTGCCGTGTCCTGGACGGGCGTAGGATGGTGTTCATCTGTAAAAGAGAGGAACTTAGCTGAAAAGAAAAAGAATAGTCCTGCGAAATGTACGATGTAGTAGATAAACAAAGTATAATTTAAGACGGGTAAAATTGAGCCTTATTGTCGCTTATTTTACATACGCGGAGCCCCTTGTGTAGGGGTGTATGGCTACTAAACCTTTATCAATTATATGCTTGCTCCGGACTCGCCTAGCCGTGTCCGTGGTCTTAATGACCTGTTAGATATTTTTGTTGGTGAAGCTGTTTTAACGTATGGCTATTAAGGCAGCCGCATATTCTTCCGCCCTCGAGGAACACTCGATATTTCCCTTTAGTGAGATGATGCCTCGTGGACCGGGCATCTTGAGCATAAGAGATGCATAATGCGGTATTGCGTTAAAGCGGGCGAAAGCTTCGCGTCCCAGTAGTGCTTGATAGCTACGTGAAAATGGGGCGATGTGGAAGGTTAACCCTTCGCGGCGGAAGTTATCGGCGGAGCCAAACATAACTTCTAGCAGGAGAGAACCTCCTCATCAAATTCAGGCAGTAGCTTTCGCTTCGGGTAGCTCTTTGTGTGGCGACTGCCGCCGTATTTGTCTGCGATGTTGAGTACTTTGCTCCATCTAATTCTGAGTGCATCTTCCGCAGTTTTGAGCTTCCACTTCTGCTTTTTCAGGCTACGCGCAGTGGCGATGAGCCTTTTGTGGAGGTTTTTCTGCTCCAGGAACTTGTCCGGCGTGAGGTCGTCCGGACTGTTATCTTCGCTGGGGACGGGTTGTTTGGTTTGTTTATCCAAGTTGCTTTGTTCGGACGGTTGCTCGATGCCATGTTCATCGTCTCCCGGTTCGCCCTGCTCTGTGGCTGGGTCTGTATGGCCGCTGTCTCTGTCGAGGCGGGGCTTGGAGCGGCGCTTACGCCGCCGCTTTGACTGCTTTTCGAGGGAACGATCCCTTCGTCGTTGTTTCCTTTGGGTGTGTCCACCATGTATACATCGTAGGATGGGGTGGCTGTCCAGTGCCCTATAGGTGTTGGTTCATGTTCGTCTCCTACATCGTCGTCCATACCGTCGATGTCTTCAGAGTCGAAGTCGAGCATGTCGGTTAAATCATCGACAGTGGCTACGAAGTGGGTGGTGGGTGGGCGTCGAATTTCTTCGTCGTCCGCATCCCAATCCTGTTGGCCATAGTCCGGCCAAGGCTCTCCTGACAAAGAGAGAGACTTTAGTGAATTCAGGATGTCGCCGAAGGGCGAGTGCTGAAAGATATCCATGGCGGTGAATTCCATGATCGGCGCCCAATCGGATTTGATTGGCAGGGGCGCAGAGGGTTCGGAGTCCGGAGAAGAGTCCGGCACCGTGGAGTCACGGGCTTCGCGGAGCATAAGGCTGGTGTTCGGCTCGATCGCCGTAGAGATTGCGGCCTCTGAGGCGGGGTCTAGCCACCCGTCCTCGATCGGCACGGTTGGCACCGAGCTAATGGTCGGAGCGGATACGGGTGCGGCCTCCAGGGCATTGTCCGGCGGCAGAGCTAAACCATGCCCATCGTGACAGTGCGGCGCGCTCGGCTGTGGCTCGAATCCGTCAAAGATCAAGTCTCCACGGATACCAGCCGTGTAGTTCAAACTTCCAAATCTGACCTGATGGCCAGGGGCGTAGCTTTCAATCTGCTTCAGATGGCCAAGCGAATTGGCCCGCGGTGCAAAGCCGCCGAATACGAAGATCTGTCCGGGGAGAAAGTCTCACTCTGGACCGCATCGTTGTTGATGATCGGAGGAGCCATCGGGCCTAAAGATGACGACACAGAGGAACTCTCAATGAAAGCACCAATGTCAGTGTCAAAACCGGCGGATCTCGGGTAGGGGGTCCCGAACTGTGCGTCTAGGCGGATGGTAACAGGAGACAAGGGACACAATGTTTTTACCCAGGTTCGGGCCCTCTCGATGGAGGTAAAACCCTACTCCTGCTTGATTAATATTGATGATATGGGTAGTACAAGAGTAGATCTACCACGAGATCAGAGAGGCTAAACCCTAGGAGCTATCCTATGGTATGATTGTTGTTCGTCCTATGGACTAAAACCCTCCGGTTTATATAGACACCGGAGAGGGCTAGGGTTACACAGAGTCGGTTACAATGGAAGGATATCTACATATCCGTATCGCCAAGCTTGCCTTCTACGCCAAGGAAAGTCCCATCCGGACACGGGAAGAAGTCTTCAATCTTGTATCTTCATAGTCCGAGAGTCCGGCCAAAGGTTATAGTTCGGCTATCTGGACACCCCCTAATCCAGGACTCCCTCAGCCATACATTCGGTACTAGGATCGGTCGATCGTGAAGACGTACGACTACATCAACCGCGTTGTCATAAGGCTTCCGCTTACGGTCTACGAGGGTACGTCGATGACACTCTCCCCTCTCATTGCTATGCATCACCATGATCTTGCTAGCATGTCATACTTTGATTCGGCGGTATTTTTGGATGAAGCGGCCCGGACCGACATTACGGGTATGCTTACGCGAGACTGGTTCTACCCACGTGCTTTGCACACAGGTGGCTGGCGGGTGTCAGTTTCTCCAACTTGTGAAGGTTAAAAAAACACATACTTGACGAAATATCGTTGTGGTTTTGATGCGTAGGTAAGAACGGTTCTTGCTCAGCCCGTAGCAGCCACGTAAAACTTGCAACAACAAAGTAGAGGACATCTAACTTGTTTTTGTAGGGCATGTTGTGATGTGATATGGTCAAGACATGATGCTAAATTTTATTGTATGAGATGATCATGTTTTGTAACAAAGTTATCGGCAACTGGCAGGAGCCATATGGTTGTTGCTTTATTGTATGCAATGCAATTGCCCTGTAATTGTTTTTACTTTATCACTAAGCGGCTGCATTATAAGATGATCTCTCACTAAATTTCAAGGTATAAGTGTTCTCCCTGAGTATGCACCATTGCTACAGTTCGTCGTGCCGAGACACCACGTGATGATCGGGTGTGATAAGCTCTACGTTCACATACAACGGGTGCAAGCCAGTTTTGCACACGCAGAATACTCGGGTTAAACTTGACGAGCCTAGCATATGTAGATATGGCCGCGGAACACTGAGACCGAAAGGTCGAGCGTGAATCATATAGTAGATATGATCAACATAGTGATGTTCACCATTGAAAACTACTCCATCTCACGTGATGATCGGACATGGTTTAGTTGATATGGATCACGTGATCACTTAGATGATTAGAGGGATGTCTATCTAAGTGGGAGTTCTTAAGTAATTTGAATAATTGAACTTTAATTTATCATGAACTTCGTACCTGATAGTATTTTGCATGTCTATGTTGTAGATAGATGGCCAGTGTTGTTGTCCGTTGAATTTTAATGCGTTCCTTGAGAAAGCTAAGTTGAAAGATGATGGTAGCAATTACATGGACTGGGTCCATAACTTGAGGATCATCCTCATTGCTGCACAGAAGAATTACGTTCTGGAAGCACCGTTGGGTGCCAGGCCTGCTGCAGATGCTACTGACGACGTTAAGAACGTCTGGCAGAGCAAAGCTGATGACTACTCGATAGTTCAGTGTGCCATGCTTTACGGCTTAGAGCCGGGACTTCAACGATGTTTTGAACGTCATGGAGCATATGAGATGTTCCAGGAGTTGAAGTTAATATTTCAAGAAAACGCCCGGATTGAGAGATATGAAGTCTCCAATAAGTTCTACAGCTGCAAGATGGAGGAGAATAGTTCTGTTAGTGAACATAAACTCAAAATGTCTGGGTATAACAATCACTTGATTCAACTGGGAGTTAATCTTCCTGATGATAGTGTCATCGACAGAATTCTTCAATCACTGCCACCAAGCTATAAAAGCTTCGTGATGAACTATAACATGCAAGGGATGGATAAGACAAATCCCGAGCTCTTCGCGATGGTAAAGGTTGCGGAGGTAGAAATCAATAAGGAGCATCAAGTGTTGATGGTCAACAAGACCACCAGTTTCAAGAAAAAGGGTAAAGGGAAGAAGGCGAACTTCAAGAAGAACAGCAAGCAAGTTGCTGCTCAAGTGAAGAAGCCCAAGTCTGGACCTAAGCCTGAGACTGAGTGCTTCTACTGCAAACAGACTGGTCACTGGAAGCGGAACTGCCCCAAGTATTTGGCGGATAAGAAGGATGGCAAGGTGAACAAAGGTACATGTGATATACATGTTATTAATGTGTACCTTACTAATGCTCGCAGTAGCACATGGGTATTTGATACTGGTTCTGTTTCTATTATTTGCAACTCGAAACAGGGGCTACGGATTAAGCGAAGATTGGCTAAGGACAAGGTGACGATGTGCGTGGGAAATGGTTCCAAAGTCGATGTGATCGCGGTCGGCACGCTACCTCTACATCTACCTTCAGGATTAGTTTTAGACCTGAACAATTGTTATTTGATGCCAGCATTGAGCATGAACATTATATCTAGATCTTGTTTGTTGCGATACGGTTATTCATTTAAATATGAGAATAATGGTTATTCTATTTATATGAGTAATATTTTTTATGGTCATGCACCCTTGAAGAGTGATCTATTTTTATTGAATCTCGATAGTAGTGATACACATATTCATAATATTGAAGCCAAAAGATGCAGAGTTGATAATGATAGTGCAAATTATTTGTGGCACTGCCGTTTGGGTCATATTGGTGTAAAGCGCATGAAGAAACTCCATTCTCATGGACTTTTGGAATCACTTGATTATGAATCACTTGGTACTTGCGAACCATGCCTCATGGGTAAGATGACTAAAACACCGTTCTCCGGAACATGGAGCGAGCAACAGATTTATTGGAAATCATACATACTAAAGTATGTGGTCCGATGAACGTTGAGGCTCGTGGCGGGTATCGTTATTTTCTCACCTTCACAGATGATTTGAGCAGATATGGGTATATCTACTTGATGAAACATAAGTCTGAACATTTGAAAAGTTCAAAGAATTTCAGAGTGAAGTGGAAAATCATCGTAACAAGAAAATAAAGTTTCTACGATCTGATCGTGGAGGAGAATATTTGAGTTACTAGTTTGGTCTTCATTTGAAACAATGCGGAATAGTTTCACAACTCACGCCACCCGGAGCACGACAGTGTAATGGTATGTCCGAATGTCGTAATCGTACTTTACTTGATATGGTGCGATCTGTGATGTCTCTTACTGATTTACCGCTATCATTTTGGGGTTATGCTTTAGAGACGGCTGCATTCACGTTAAATAGGGCACCATCTAAATCCGTTGAAATGACGCCTTATGAACTGTGGTTTGGCAAGAACCAAAGTTGTCGTTTCTTAAAGTTTGGTGTTGCGATGCTTATGTGAAAAAGCTTCAACCTGATAAGCTCGAACCCAAATCAGAGAAATGTGTCTTCATAGGATACCCAAAGGAGACTCTTGGGTACACCTTCTATCACAGATCCGAAGGCAAGATATTCATTGCTAAGAATGGACCCTTTCTAGAGAAGGAGTTTTTATCAAAAGAAGTGAGTGGGAGGAAAGTAGAACTTGATGAGGTAATTATACCTACTCCCTTATTGGAAAGTAGTTCATAGAAATCTGTTCCTATGATTCCTACACCAATTAAGGAGGAAGCTAATGACAATGATCATGTATCTTCAGATCAAATTACTACAAAACCTCGTAGGTCAACCAGAGTAAGATCCGCACCAGAGTGGTACGGTAATCCTGTTCTGGAAGTCATGTTACTTGACCATGGCGAACCTACAAACTATGAGGAAGCGATGATGAGCCCGGATTCCGCTAAATGGATTGAGGCCATGAAATCTGAGATGGGATCCATGTATGAGAACAAAGTATGGACTTTGGTTGACTTGCCCGATGATCGGCAAGCCATCGAGAATAAATGGATCTTCAAGAAGAAGACTGACGTTGGCGGTAATGTTACTGTCTACAAAGCTCGACTTGTTGCGAAAGGTTTTCGACAAGTTCAAGGAGTTGACTATGATGAGACCTTCTCACCCGTAGCGATGCTTAAGTCCGTCCGAATCATGTTAACAATTGCCGCATTTTATGATTATGAAATTTGGCAAATGGATGTAAAGACTGCATTCCTGAATGGATTTCTGGAAGAAGAGTTGTATGTGATGCAACCTGAAGGTTTTATCGATCCAAAGGATGCTAACAAAGTGTGTAAGCTCCAGCGATCCATCTGTGGACTGGTGCAAGCATCTCGGAGTTGGAATAAACGTTTTGATAGTGTGATCAAAGCATATGGTTTTATACATACTTTTGGAGAAGCCTGTATTTACAAGAAAGTGAGTGGGAGCTCTGTAGCATTTCTAATATTATATGTGGATGACATATTGTTGATTGGAAATGATATAGAATTTCTGGATAGCATAAAATGATACTTGAATAAGAGTTTTTCAATGAAAGACCTCGGTGAAGCTGCTTATATATTGGGCATCAAGATCTATAGAGATAGATCAAGACGCTTAATTGGACTTTCACAAAGCACATACCTTGATAAAGTTTTGAATAAGTTCAAAATGGATCAAGCAAAGAAAGGGTTCTTGCATGTGTTACAAGGTGTGAAGTTGAGTCAGACTCAATACCCGACCACTTCAGAAGATAGAGAGAAAATGAAAGGTGTTCCCTATGCTTCAGCCATAGGCTCTATCATGTATGCAATGCTGTGTACCAGACCTGATGTGTGCCTTGCTATTAGTTTAGTAGGGAGGTACCAAAGTAATCCAGGAGTGGATCACTGGACAGCGGTCAAGAACATCCTGAAATACCTGCAAAGGACTAAGGATATGTTTCTCGTTTATGGAGGTGACAAACAGCTCGTCGTAAATGGTTACGTCGATGCAAGCTTTGACACTGATCCGGATGACTCTAAGTCACAAACCGGATACGTATTTATATTGAACGGTGGAGCTGTCAGTTGGTGCAGTTCTAAACAAAGCGTCGTGGCGGGATCTACGTGTGAAGCAGAGTACATAGCTGCTTCGGAAGCAGCAAATGATGGAGTGTGGATGAAGAAGTTCATATCCGATCTAGGTGTCATACCTAGTGCATCAGGTCCAATGAAAATCTTTTGTGACAATACTGGTGCAGTTGCCTTGGCAAAGGAATCCAGATTTCACAAAAGAACCAAGCACATCAAGAGACGCTTCAATTCCATCCACGATCAAGTCAAGGAGGGAGACATAGAGATTTGCAAGATACATACGGATTTGAATGTTGCAGACCCGTTGCCTCTCTCACGAGCAAAACATGATCAACACCAAGACTCCATGGGTGTTAGAATCATTAATGTGTAATCTAGATTATTGACTCTAGTGCAAGTGGGAGACTGAAGGAAATATGCCCTAGAGGCAATAATAAAAGTTGTTATTTATATTTCCTTATATCATGATGAATGTTTATTATTCATGCTAGAATTGTATTAACCGGAAACTTAGTACATGTGTGAATACATAGAAAAACATAGTGTCACTAGTATGCCTCTACTTGACTAGCTCGTTGAATCAAAGATGGTTATGTTTCCTAACCATAGACATGAGTTGTCATTTGATTAACGGGATCACATCATTAGAGAATGATGTGATTGACTTGACCCATTCTGTTAGCTTAGCACTTGATCGTTTAGTATATTGCTATTGCTTTCTTCATGACTTATACATGTTCCTATGACTATGATATTATGCAACTCCCGAATACCGGAGGAACACTTTGTGTGCTACCAAACGTCACAATGTAACTAGGTGATTATAAAGGTGCTCTACAGGTGTCTCCGATGGTGTTTGTTGAGTTGGCATAGATCGAGACTAGGATTTGTCACTCCGATTGTCGGAGAGGTATCTCTGGGCCCTCTCGGTAATGCACATCACTATAAGCCTTGCAAGCAATGTGACTAATGAGTTAGTCATGGGATGATGCATTACGGAACGAGTAAAGAGACTTGCCGGTAACGAGATTAAACTAGGTATTGAGATACCAACGATCGAATCTCGGGCAAGTAACATACCGATGACAAAGGGAACAACGTATGTTGTTATGCGGTTTGACCGATAAAGATCTTCGTAGAATATGTAGGAGCCAATATGAGCATCCAGGTTCCGCTATTGGTTATTGACCGGAGATGTGACTCGGTCATGTCTACATAGTTCTCGAACCCGTAGGGTCCGCACGCTTAACGTTCAGTGACAATCGGTATTATGAGTTTATGTGTTTTGATGTACCGAAGGTAGTTCGGAGTCCCGGATATGATCACCGACATGACGAGGAGTCTCGAAATGGTCGGGACATAAAGATCGATATATTGGACGACTATATTTGGACATCGGAATGGTTCCGGGTGAGATCGGGAGTATACCTGAGCACCGGGAGGTTACCGGAACCCCCCGGGAGGTATATGGGCCTTATTGGGCCTTAGTGGGAGAGAGGGGAAAGGAGCAAAGGAGGGGGCGCCCCCCCCCCCCCAGCCCAATCCGAATTGGGAGGGGGCCGACCCCCCCTTTCCTTCCTCCTTCCTTCCCCTTCCTTCCCTCTCCTACTCCAACTAGGGAAGGGGGAATCCTACTCCCACCGGGAGTAAGACTCCCCCCTTGGGCGCGCCTAGGAGGTTGGCCCTTCTACCCCTCCTCCACTCCTTTATATACGGGGGAGGGGGCACCCCATAGACACACAAGTTGATCATTGATCCCTTAGCCGTGTGCGGTGCCCCCCTCCACCATAATCCACCTTGGTCATATCGTAGTGGTGCTTAGGCGAAGCACTGCGTCGGTAACTTCATCATCACCGTCATCACGCCGTCGTGCTGACGGAACTCTCCCTCGAAGCTCTACTGGATCGTGAGTTCGTGGGACGTCACCGAACTGAACGTGTGCTGATCGCGGAGGTGTCGTACGTTCGGTACTAGGATCAGTCGATCGTGAAGACGTACGACTACATCAACCGCGTTGTCATAACGCTTCCGCTTAAGGTCTACGAGGGGACGTGGACGACACTCTCCCCTCTCGTTGCTATGCATCACCATGATCTTGCGTGTGCATAGGAATTTTTTTGAAATTACTACATTCCCCAACACCCAACGTGTCGCAGCTTTATTTGCTGGAAGCGTTCGCGCGTGGAGCGACCGGCCGAAGCGTTCGGCTGGCGCACCGTGCCTAAACGTTTCCCAAGGTTTTTAGTAGGGCAATGTTATAGTTGTACAATATAAATGCACTTTTTTAACAACGTTGATGTACTAACTAATTTTTTGTGCATCACCATAGGATAAAACTTTGCTATAAGATTTTTTGTTTTTCATCATTTTTTTATTACTTTTCTTTTTTTTCTTTTTTTGGTCTTTTGAAATCCATGATATTTAAAATTTTATAAGTATTATTTAAATCCGCCGCTTGATTTAGTTCTCGTAATTTTCGTGCAAGCGCTCTACCTTCCGCCTCGCTTGTTGTTGCTTGTTTTATTGTGTATCATATTGTTGGCCTAGGCCTTTTCGGTTCTGCTTTTGTCATCCCTCGACTCGTAACTGAGGTGTGATCGACCTTATTTTGTCCCAATTGTAAGTTCACCCTTGACTCGCAACTAGGACCTGGCCATTTTTTGTCCCAGTTGCAAGTCCGCCCTCGAGTCGCAACTAGGACCCGACCTTTTTTGTCCCAGTTGTAAGTCCCCCCTCGACTCGCAATTGGGACTGGACCATTTTTTTGTCCCAGTTGCAAGTCCGCCCTCGAGTCGCAACTGGGACCCGACCATTTTTTGTCCCAGTTGCATGTCCGTTCTCGAGTCGCAACTGGGACCCGACCATTTCTTGTCCTAGTTGGAAGTCCACCCTCGACTCGCAGTTGAGACCCGACCATTTTTTGTCCTAGCTGCAAGTCCGCCCTCGACTCGCAACTGGGATCCGACCATTTTTTGTCCCAGTTGCTAGTCCGCCCTCGACTCGCAACTGGGCCCGACATTTTTTGTGCCAGTTGCAAGTCTGCTCTCGACTTGCAATTGGGGAACCGGGCTTTTTTTTCTAGTTGCAACTCCATCGTCGACTCGCAACTGGGGCCTAATTTTTTTTCTAATTGCAAGTCCATCCTCAACTCGCAATTCGGGCCTGAACTTTTTTTTCTCAGTTGCAATATCCCTTTCGACTTGTGACTCGAACCTGATTTTTTTGTCCAAGTTGCAAGTCCACCCTCACCTCGCAACTGGGGTCTGATCTTTTTTGTCCGAGTTGCAAGTCCACCGTCAAGTCGCAACTGAGGCCCGACCTTTTTTCCCGATTACATTTGCACTCTCGACTCGCAACTGGGTCTCGACATTTTTTATTCTAATTGCAAGCCCACCCTTGACTCGCAACTGGGGTCCAGCCTTTTTTTGTTCGAGTTGAAAGTCCATCCCCAATACGTAAGGGGGGGCCCAACCATTTTTGTCCTAGTTGTATGTCCACTCTCGACACAAATGGGGCTAGACTTTTTTTGTTCAAGTTGCAAGTTCACCCTCGACTCGCAACTCGGGCCCAACCTTTTTTGTCCGAGTTGCAAGTCCACCTTTGACTCGCAACTAGGGTCCAACCTTTTTTTGTCCGAGTTGCAAGTACACCCTCAACCTGCAACTGGGGTCCAATCTTTTTTTATCCGAGTTGCAAGTCCACCCTCTACTCGCAACTAGGAGTCAACCTTTTTTGTCCAACTTGCAAGTCCACCCTCGGTTTGCAACTGGGGCCCGACCTTCTTTAGTCTCTATTACAAGTCCAACCTCGATTTGCAACTGGGGCCCGACCTTTTTTTCTCAGTTGCAAGTCCACCGTCGACTTGCAATTGGGGCTTGACCTTTTCTCGTCCAAGTTGCAACTCCACCCTCGACTCGCAACTCGGGCCCAACTTTTTTTGTCCTAGTAGCAAGTCCAAACTCAACTCACAATTAGGGTCCGACCTTTTTTACTCCCAATTGAGAGTCCACCCTCGACTTGCCACTTGGAGTCCGATCTTTTTTGCCTAGTTGCAAGTCCACCCTCTTCAGCAAACAAACTGCAGATGAGCCGGCCCAAGTAGCTAGGATACATTTTTTGTCTTTCTTTTGTTTTGTTTTCTTCATGTTTTTTCTTTTTTTATTTATCATTTTTCTTCATTGGTTTTCCTTTGCTATTATTTTTTCTATTTTTTGAAAAGTTGATTTCATTTTTTCTTATACTTTTTTTCTTTTTCCATAAATTCACAGTTTCAATAATTGTTTCAAAATTTCTTAATTTCTTCATTTTTCTAAAATTGTTCATGTTTATCAAAAATTTTAAACAAATCAAAATGTGTTTATTTTTTGTTCTCTTCTTATTTATCCATTTTCTCTT
Source organism: Triticum monococcum (assembly GCA_034509565.1). Classification (NCBI taxonomy): domain Eukaryota; kingdom Viridiplantae; phylum Streptophyta; class Magnoliopsida; order Poales; family Poaceae; genus Triticum; species Triticum monococcum. The sequence goes on from CM067847.1 coordinate 768,680,256, forward strand.
TTTTTTTCTCTTTTTTTATTTTTTCCTGTTTGCTTTTAGTTCAATGTATATATAAAAGTTTGGTTTTAGTTCATCGTATATAATCAAGTTCACCGTACACTGTATATTTGCAAAAAAATTAGTGTGTATTTAGAAAATGTTCATCATATATTGTAGAAATTTTGGTATTCGTTAACATTTTTTATAATTTGAAATAAATTATGTAAAATCCTGGACATATTTTTTAAAATATGTTTGGACCGAACTTTGTTCCTTACTGAAAATTAATTATAAAGTATAAGAGTGAAAAATGCAAAAAATTATAATCGTTGGTACCCTAGAAGCTAACGATGAGAGATATATGTACTTGTACAACTTCCATACGCAAAAGCTAACAAATAGATGTTAGCACTAGCGATCAGTTTTTATTTTCCAGGAAAAGTTAGTGATCTGTTTTTTTGTATGGGTAGCTAGTAACCAGGATTTTTTTTAGAGGAGCTAGTGACCAGATTTGCGTTAGGGCTGGCCACATAGGCGGACGCATGACGAGCTGGTTTTTTTTTTTAAAGAACCGGTGTATCACCGGCGTTCATATATTAAGCAGGGAGAGAGCGGGAAATATGTTCATGATCAAGTGATCATAAGTGGTTACAAGAGGGGGGTTCAAAACAAAACACCTATCCTAGCCTGGATCCCCAAGTGGTGTTGCAAGGCACTTAGCCCCAGCTAGCTTCCAGACTTCTGCATCTCGTCTGATCGCGGCGACCACAGTGCAGATTTGGTTATTATCTTGCCTGAATCTTCTATTGTTTCTCTCCTTCCAGATGTGCCATGTGACAAGGAAGATCATCGTCTTGAGCCTTTCTCTGAGTCTTGGCCTTGATTGTTTGATGAGATTGCGCATTCTGCAAATGGAGGAGGTGAGGTGATCTGAGGATGAGGCGAGGCGCATGAGCCTGGCGCAGTCATTCCAGGCTGAGATCCTTCTCCATATCTCCTTACTGACCGGGCAGTCCCAAAAAGGATGCACTGATGTCTCTAGGTTTCTTGTGCATAAAGTGCAGAAGTACCCGTTCTCCCAGCCTCTGCGTTGGAGCCTATCATTGCTCCAGAGCCGGTTTTTGAGTAGTAGCCAGAAGAAAACCTTTATGTTTCCGGGTGCCCAAGTTTTCCATATGATTTGCTTATCCTCTGTCTTCGGTAGGTTTCTGAATTGTGCCTTGTAAGCTGATTTTGCGCTGTATACGCCAGCACTGTGAAGATGCCAGGAGATTTTATCTTCCACCTGGAGTTGCAGAGACACCGGTTGGGCCCGTAGAGCTCTCCAGAGGATGATGAAACTATGAATCAGTTCTTCGTTGGGGCGTATCTTGATGTCCAGCACCCACTTATCATTTTCAAGCGCGTCGGCAACGCACTTGTTTTTTCCTCGTGATCTCTTGAACAGCTCCGGGAACAGGATGGCAAGGCTTGGAGAGGTGATCCATGGCGATTGCCAGAAGGAAGCTGTTCTGCCGTTTCCGATGGTTACAGTGGTTGCATTGTCAAACATTTCCTTGTCCTCCTTGTCACACGGTAGCTCTGATCCCTTCCAAGGTTTGTCCTCATTTTGCCATGACAGCCACAACCATCGAAGGCGCAGGGCGCGGGAGAATTTCTGCAGGTCATGGATGCCAAGGCCTCCATGTTCAGTGGGTGTGCAGACATTTCTCCAGGCGACCTTGCACTTGCCACCACTGAGCTCCTCCTCTTGTGCCCAAAGAAACTTTCTACGAGCTTTATCGATCTCTTTGAAAAGAAGCTTTGGCGGCCGAAGGACAGAGAGAGCAAAAGTTGGTATTGCAGATAGGACGTTTCTCACCAATGCTCTTCTCCCTACGATATGCATCAACTTCCCTTTCCAACCAGCAAGACGAGCACGGATGCGGTCCAGAATGAACTGAAAATGTACCAATCTGGCTCGTCCAAGGCTTATTGGTAGTCCCAAATATCTGATTGGGAAGGAAGCAATTTGTCCACCAAAAGCATGCAGGACCTCATGGAGATTAACGTGATCACATCTGATGGGTGTGACAGTGCACTTACTGATGTTGAGGTGCAGACCTGAAGCTTCTCCAAAACTAGTGGGTCAGACTCAGTAGTGGATGGTGCAAGGTCCGCACACAAATTGTCAAGCACTCTTACCCCCAACGCATCAATCTCAGCATCATTCATAGGTCTCACTGCTGCTAGGTTTCGAATGGTCTCTAAAGCGCGTTCCGCTTCCAGATCAAGGAGATCATTAACCGAGTTGGAAATTTCAGAATTAGTATTCCCTAGCGAAACCCCTACTTGATTTGCATTATTAATAATCTCATCCGTAGAAAAATGCAAATAGAATTGGACAAGTTGACTGACATACCGGTAGTGACCTCAACGTCATGAAGCTTGGCCGCCCTCATAGCGCACCTCTGCTGCATGTCATCAACCTCCGGGTGGTTCTGGAGACGAGAGCTCATCCGTCTCCCCTTAGAGACCGGGTCGGGGATCCCGCCGAAGGCAATAACCTCCTCCCGAGTAGCGCCACTCGGAGGAGGCAGCGGCGGAGGGCTCCCACGGTGAACGGACAGGAGGCCGGGGGAGGTAGGTGTCGGCGCCGCCTGCCTGAGCACCCCCCCAACCCTCAAGCCTGAGGGCGTCACCGTCCCGACAGCCGAAGGCGAGGGATGGACCGGGGCCACTTGCCCCAGACTCCCGCTGATCACCACTGGAGACGCCGCAACAGCCGGTACCGAAAGGGAAGGGTCTGAGGCCTCCTGCCCCAAACGGCCTCCCTCACGGCCGGCCAGCGACGGCGAGGCTGGCGTCACCGGGGCCACCTGCCCCAGACTACCGCCGAGCACCACAGGGGAAGCTGCAGCAGCCGTTGCCGAAAGGGAAGGGTCCAAGGCCACCTGCCCCAGACGTTCTCCCTCACGGTCGGCCAGCGACGGCGATGCAGGCGTCGCCGGCGTCAGAGTAGAGGGAGAGGACGTCGTGGCCACCTGCCCCAAACTCCCCCCAGACAGATCTGCCGACTCCGGCACCATCAGTCTGCACGAGACCGCAGGTATCCCGGGGAGGAAAGGGACCATCTGAGGCTCCACAGTCCTCCCCCCCCAAGGTCGTCTCCGAGTGGCCTGTCACAAAGTCACCCACCATGGGACGAACAACAGACACAAAATCCAGCACCGGGAGCGAGCACTCAAACGCATCCTCAGACTCCACCCGGTCGCTCCAAAGTCTAGGAGGAGTAGACGCTGGCTCAAAAGACCCAAACCTTAACGTGCTCTTGGGTACCGACGGAGATGGGGCCAGCTCTACCCCTGATCCAGTCTCGGTCTGAGCAACTGGTCCCGGTCCGTTGGGCCTCTCTCGACTAGCCTCATCAGTCGGATCCTCCCTAGCACCCGCATTATCGTCTCCCTCGTGCATATCCACATCAGCACCAGAACCCGCCTCGGCAAACAACTCAGCATCCTCAAACTCAATGTCAAGAGGGAATACCTCTCCCCTGTAAGTCCAGTTAACCACATCCGGGATGAACTCGATGTCCAGAACACTCACTCGCAATCTGGCCACCCCATGGGCGCGGGTGAATGTCATATCCACTTTCTCAGGTTTGCCAACCATGATACCCACACTAGCCACAACACGAACATCTGTCAGAGCCTCAGAGGGTGCCCCAGAGAAACGCAGCCACACCTGAGTAAGGGGCTTTCCCTTAGGCTCCACTTTCTTCCACTCTTGAAACTCAAGAATACCATTAGTACCTGGCACCTTACACATCCCAAAGCTCAGCAACCGCCTCAAGTCCTCTACCGACGGGAGGTCAACCCTGAACACACGCTCCTCAATGAGAACAAGCTTCCACTGAAAGTCTCCAGGAGCCAGTTCCTGAAGCCTCTGCACAATCTGAGCTTTAGAGACAACTCCCTGGGTAACCTTCACAATACCAGTAGTCAGGCTCTGCGTCTCAACTGGAATCTCTCTCGCAGCTGGGGACTCAAAGAACATCAGCTCGACACAATATACTCCATACACTGTAAGAGCCGGAGCCTGCTCACGAAGAAGCGGGCAATCCCCCGAGGCATGTGCTAGCTTACCACATGTATCACACAACTCAGCCACACACTCAACAATGAAGTGCCCTTTCTCACCGCAACGGTAACAAAGCATTTTCTCCTTCCTACGCGCCCACTTGGATGCCCTCTCAGACTCAGACCTGATACCCGCGTCAACTGAAGCGCCAGTCATATCAACATCCGTATTAGCCAGAGCCGTGACCGCCTCCATAACCTCGCTAGTCAGGGCGGTCTCCTGAGTGGGATTAGCCTCCACCCCGGACGCCTGATGGTTTGCAGTGGCCTGTGGCGGATTCTGTCTGCAGAAACCACGACCACCACCTCGACCACGACGATGACCACGGAAGCCACCTCTCTGCCGTGAGTCCGGTCCAGAAGCGCCCTCGACAAAACCGCCCGGCGGACCAAGGAAGGGCCTCTCTGCAGAACCATCACTCTGCCAGGCATAACCTCAGCCACCTCCCGTCGATGATGATCCACGGTGTTGACCATCCCCATACGCATCATAGCCATCATCCCCCCACTGTCCTCGAGGCGGATCCGACGACTCAGCAGTCACGTTGTCTTGTCTTATCCGCGTAGGACCCGAGCGTTTTTGCGTCGGCCTCGCCACGTAGTGAGGCGGCGGCGCTGCTCGAGTCTGAACACCGGCATGGGTTGCCTGAGCCACCGGCCGAACCCCATCGACATGGCCAACCGGTCTAGGGCCATTATGCACTGGCGGCCTTGGCGGAGCAGCTCCACGCCCCACGGCCGAAGTAGACGGAGGCCTCGACGGAGGCGCACCACGTCCCGCGGCGGCCATCGAGGTCGGAATTGGCGGCCTCACCCTGGACTGAGCGCCAAGTCCACGACCCAAAGTGGCTGCATCCGCACCTGTAGGAGCTCCGGTGCCCTGACCCACCGGCACGGGCGGCACCCCCCCCACGACCAGAGCCATGCACAGGCCGGGGCAGTGCGGCCCGGCCACCGGCAGCAGCAGGCGGCGGCGCACTCCCGCCATAGAAGTTTAGAGGATCTTTCAAATATAAAACCAAAATGAATTTCATATATAGTGAATCCGAATATGATGAGCAAGAGATGGCGTAACAGATTGAACCAAGGAAACTCCAGCCATTAAGAAAGACTTTGAGAGCAAAGAATGTAGCATAAAGCACATGCTTCGGGATACAGTAAAGTTGGACCCCGGCACTATGAAAAATGCAGACTCCACAAGAAAAGGCTCGGCCTAGTAGGAATAGGAAGTCTAAGTAAAGAATATATGCGTGTATTCTATGTACGTTGGGCGCACTGTTTCTTGTACAATGCAATGCAAAAGTGCGTATGCTTCAACTAGCCATGATCTTTATTATGAAATTTCATTTCTTTGTTTTCCATCAAGATTAATATTTAAAAATTAGCTCACGCATTGGCCAAAGGGTTCGTACTTTGAACTATACAGTTGGTCTAGGCACACTTGCGCGACCCATCTGTGCCGTCTGTCTAGTTAATCCACACGAAATGACTAGACGCGAAAAGTGAGCAACGGTTTACATGCACTGAAGTTCGCTTGGAATCACACATGAACTGGAATGATTTTCCAAAATAAAATGGCCAGAGTTGTCCAGTTTTTATTGGTTTGCTCTTTTCTTTTTTTGTCCTTCTTTACAGTTTTCATTGGTTTCCCATTTTTCTTTCTTTTCCAGTATGTTTTCCTTGTGGTTTCTCAGTCGTTTTTCTTCCTTTCCTCATTGGGTTTTTACAGTTAACCTTTCTTTTTTCTTTTTCTTTGTTGCTTCGCTTTTATTTTGTTTCTTTCTTTGATTTTCACCGGTTTTCCGTCGTCTTCACTGTTTTTTTCTGTGTGTTTTCTTTGCTTTCATTGTTTTTTTCCTTTCTTTCTTTTTGTGTGATTTTCCTTATGGTTTTCTTTGGTTTTCAATGGTCAGTTTATTTACTTTCTTTCTCTGTGTGATTTTCCTTACAGTTTTCATCGGTTTAATTCTTTTTTTGTATTTTTTTCTTTAAAATTTTCCAACACATGTCTACATTTTTATACACATAGTACATATTTAGTATATATCAAGAACATTTTTAATACATGCTTAGCATTTTTCAAATACATTAGTAACATTTTTTTCTCAAATATAGATTTTCATGTCTATTGTTCTCATACACATTGTGCATTTTTGGTATACATCTAAAACATTTTTTAAACAGATTTAACATTTTTCGTATACACAAATAACATTATTCAAATATATGTTTTCGTGCCTATTTTTTTACACGTCGTACATTTTCCGTATATGTCAAGAATATTTTTTTAATACATGTTTGACATTTTTCTAATACATCATTAACATTTTTCCAACTATCTGTTTTGATCTATATATTTCAAGATTGTACATTTTTGGTATATATCTAAAACATTTTTTTATACATGTTCAAAATAAATAATATAAATGATTAAGTTTTTTCAAATATCTGTTTTTATGTCTACTTTTTACATACAAATCATATTTTTGTTCTCATGCACCCGCATATCCAGCGGACGTTAGATTTTTAGGCGTGGCAAATCAACCGTTTTTTGTGGCAAATTATACTCATCGACAATGGCAAGTTTAGTTGGTGGGCATGGAAAATCTGCATCGGTTCATTTTTGGCCAAGGAATTGTTGTGCTTGCAAACTAAATTTGCCATCATCGTGCCAACATAAACTGCCATGAAAAACATTTGATTTGCCATGTCTAAAAATCTGACATTATATTCTTAGCATTTCTATTTTCTTATACATTCAAAACATTTTTATACATATCTAATATACATTGTTAAATAAATAAAATTTTAAATACAATTTTAACAATTTTCAAATACATTTTTGTCAAATATTTGTTTTTATGTCTATTATTTTTATAAACATTGTACATTTTTTGTATACATATAAAACATTTTTGTATACAGGTTTAACATGTTTCATGTTCATGATTAACATTTTTTGAAACATATGTTTTTGATGTGCACTCTTGTCATACACATCGTACATTTTTCTTATACTCGCCAAACATTTTTTTACACGCTTAACATTTTTTTCAAATTAACATTTTTACATGCTTAACATTTTTTCAAGTTATTTTTGTATATTTAGAATATTTGGAAACATATACAAAATTAAAAATAAATAAAAACGAAAAAGAAAGACGCTAGTTAGCTTTTTTAGGGGAAAACACACTAGCTAGCTCTAGCTAGACGATCGAGTGCAGTCCCGTCTTGGGCCTGGCCCATAGCCGCCAGTTCGTGAGGCGAGGCGAGCCTCCAACTCTGGTCGAGCGAGCTGGGTATAGGCGCGCCCCGCAAATACGTAGGCAGCATCACCAAGCTAATGTTTTGCTTAATCTCAACAAAAAAAAGCTAATATTTTGCCCCCAAAAAAACCTTGCTAGTGTTTTGGACCGGCCATTTATGAATCTGCACCTACTGCAAAACCAGGTTTGGGAAAGGTTCCTGCACGGTTTTGGGAACCTTCTAGAAGGTTCTAATTCAATTTTTCATATTTATTTTTTATTTTTTATTAAATGATTTTTTCACTACTGTTATTTTCCAATATGAAAAAGATTAACAGTTTTAAAAGATGCTCAGAAATTTCAAAACTTATTCACTTACACAAAAAATGTATGGAATTTTCAATATTGTTTGCGTTTTTCGTAAAAAGTTCAAATAAATTGAAGAATGTTTGGAATTTTAGAAAATGTTGTTCTTATAAAAATTGTGTAAACTGTTAAAAAATAATTGAAAATTCGAAAAATGTTTGTGTTCCAAAAAAATCAACTTTGAAAAATCTTTGCATTTTCATAAAATGTTCTCAAATTTTCAAGAATTGATCAGTTTTCAAAAAATAACGTTTCCGCAAATTTTCAGAAAATATCATGTTAAGAAATAAAATGCTACGAAAAAATTGCTCACTACAGTTACCCATGATTAAGTCTCATCTCGCTACCATTCCCCAGGTCGCAACACACGCTACATGGGCCGGACCAGTCAAAGGGCGCCATGTGCATCGAGCCGCCTATTTGATGATGTGTCACTTAAAATCCCCCTAGGGTTTTTCTAGGGTCTCCTATCGTCTGACGATTCATGTCGAAGTACCCAGGGCCGTCTCCAGGATTTCGGGGGCCCGGTGCGAAATTTTAAATGGGGCTCTAGAATTTTTCAAAAATACTACAAATGAAGAACTAATATAGTCAAATCATAGTTTCATTTTATTGTATAATAACTTCTAATATGTGTTATTTCACACAAATATGGGTTAGTTCGTAGAATTATTGGAATTATATCAAATGAGTGCTAAAAGAGGAAAGGTAGCGCTAGATTAATAAACTGACCTCATGTGTAAAAAGAATTCATGGATGAGCACCTATCTTCATAAAACAGTTCTACCAATTCATGTAAAGTCAGAACCTTGGGCTGTAAAGCATAAAGTAATATATAAATTATGAATCTATCTTCCTCTCAAACAAAATTATCAATCTATCTAAAGTATAAAGAATAAGGCTACAGTGATTAATTATCAGTTATGCTACTACTGTATTGGACATTATCAAAAATAGCTAAACAAGCTACAATGACAATTATACAGAAACTAATAGCGAAACACTGGCCGCAACATGAAAGCCTAAAAATTGACAACATATAACATTGCCACATATTACTCACATGGAGAAACAAATTCAGCCGAACAACTCTAGTAATGCTTGGCTTAAAAATCCCATCAGATCGATCTGGCCGTGTGTGCTGAATTTGATGTGGGGAGGGGGGAAACTGGAGATTAAACAAATCTTCTTACGGGACGGGCAGCGGCCAGGCAGATGGAAAGGAACTGGCCGGCGTTAGGCGGTGGCGCCCTGATCGGTGATGAATCGCTCGTCTCGCAGCGGGCACTAGGGTAAGGCGGGCGCGCGATCGAGGGAATAGCCAGATCGCAAACGAGCGAAGCGAGCAGGCTGGAAACCTGCAGCGATGGGTACGTGCAGGACGGTTGTTTCGCTGCTGATCCCGGCACACAGCTGCTGATTTTCCCTTCTAATCTTGCAAATCAGCGATTTGGGGGCCCTGTGCGGTCGGCCACTTTGGCCTGCCTTGTCGACGGGCCTGGGAGTACCCAAATTCCTCACGCTCCGGCGAGCCTGTCTCGACGGGACACTCCTACTCAACTACAAACCCTGTATGTCGAGCTCACCGCGCTCCCCGTATGAACTCCTCCTCGGCGTGGCCCCGGACTACTCCGTCCTGCGGGTTTTCGGCTGCCTGTGCTACCCTAATACCACTTCCACCGCTCGTCATAAGCTTGACGCTCGCTCCATTGCCTGTGTTTTCCTTTTCTAATTGGAGATGTCGAAACATCAGACTGAAAGAATGAATCCCTAAGAAAATTAGAATAGAAGATGCTTGCAGCTATGAAGAGGAGGAACAAGAAAACAGAGGAAAGCTTATTAAGAGCAGAGTAGTAATGTGCCAAAGGAAAGGTTGGTCCAATCCAGTAATGAGTAGTATTTTCTAGATTTTAGTTTGGGTCTGAGACCGAGTGTAAATTCGGTGAAAACTGTAACTTTCCTATGGTTTAGGAGTCCAAAATTTTATGTGGCAATGTTCCCTCAAAGTTTCCTTTGAAACGCCAAGCTTTCAAGGCTAGTGGGCCATTGGCTGTTTTTCAAAAAGTACGCTGGCTTAGAAGACTGGCAGGCACAGATACAAGCATCATAGCCATGCAAATCAAGTGGCAAATCCTTTTTTTTTAGGAAGGCGTATCCCTATCCCCGACAAGGAGGTGACTGAGCTCATGCGGTTTTGATGAAGCCGCAGCAATCACCATAGAGAGGGATAAAAGGCTCCAGTTCAGAGGGATTTGTATTAGTCAGGATCCGTTTTGAGCTACATACGACCATCTAGTCGCTACACTCTACTAATGAGATCCCAATCATTTCAGCACGATCTCAAAACAAAATGCAATGCCTGACGATCTCCAAACAAGACAACAATTGTTTGTGTAATGCAAGGGCGGATGCGACTCTGTAATGTCTTTCTGGCATATAAAGGCACCACACAAACACAAACACACACACAGTTTCTGTCATTCCAAGCTCCACAACTTAATATTGGCACAAACATCGTATAAACCAACCGGAGGTAGGGATTATGTTAAATGAATAATGATTGAATAAACACACACGAATATATATAAATAAGTTTTCACATACAAATACATCCGACAGCAAGGTCGTCGATACACATATCAAAGTAAATCACAACCAATTACGTAACAAGCATGCACACATACATTTTCATGCACACATACTTATTCAGGCACGACACACAAATAGATTGAGAGAGAATCGGTCACGCAACACATAGCTCATGGCTCATGCCTCGGTTTGCACCCGTTGCTGTGTGGAATGAAGCTCGAGTCGGTGAAGTGGCCCTTGAGTTGCACCTCTTTCAACATGTCAAGGTGGCGGATTCCAGAAAGCGTGCCCGCCTGATTGATGGCCATGTTGCGCCAAACGATCTTCCTGAGCTGAGGGCAAGGGGCTACCTGCTTGATGGCCATGTTGCGCCAAAGGATCTTCTTGAGCTGAGGTAAATGGGTTGTGTTGTCTTCTTCAAAGACGACAGTGGTGATGGTGTCGCCCTCGATGATGAGGAACCTGAGGTCTTGGAATCCATCCTTGCTGAAGGTGAGATTGTGTTCGTTGTATGAGTTGCGACGGAGCCGAAGGAAGCGCAAGTGATGGAGATTGTTGCCAAGGTCCTGCAGAGAGTCTTTAGATAGAAAAGTGTTCCATAGTGTAATCTCAGAGAGTTGTTCCAGCTCGCAGATCCAGCGAGGCAGCCTGGAGTTGGGAAAGCGCACGCCCTTGATATTCAGGCTCTTGAGTAACTTGGGTGCACTTTGCTCCGATGTCATCTCCATATTCATAGTGGCACTAGGGTCGACATTGGTGGGTGGAGGAGTGACCCATATTGAGAGAGAGCGTAAGCACTCTCTGAGCTTGGTGATTGCTCGGAGCAGATTGTTCATGCTGTATTGAGCTTGGCCTTGGCTACCGACGAGAACCACGCCCAGCTTCCTAAGCTTCAGCAGGCGGCCAACTTCTTCGAATTCCTTCTTGCCGTACCAAACCTGGACGCGGGACAGTATCTCCATGTCTTTCATCTTCCCGATCCTACTAGGCATACCCGCCCAGCATAGTGTCTCCTCCTCCTTCGTCGTCATCCTCAGGCTGGTAAGCAGGTGCTTTAGCTTTCGGAGATAAATGTAGTTCATGTGTCGGCCCCGTACCTTAGTTTCCCGGATGTCGAGTGTCTCCAACATTATGAGATTGTTGATCTCCCAGGGTAGGTGGGAGACATCCGTGTTCCGGAGGCTAAGGTACTTGAGCGAGACCTGACTGCAGATGCTCTTGAGGTGTCTCTTTTGTAGACCCTTGCAGCCCCCAAGATCCAGCACGTTCAGCCGGTAGGCTTGGTGAAGAGAAGTGAGGAAGTTGAGCATGTCAACCATGGGATTGGGATCCACCGTCGTGTTGTCATCCGGCGGCGGCGTCCCACGGCCGCAGATGCTCCACAGGTGTCGTGGTCGTGCATGATTCTTCTGTAGTTGCTCTGCTTGCCGTTTCACATAGCGTCGGATGCGAAGCTGGTAGTCGAGGTGAGTCGGCAGGTTGTCCACAAAGTTCTCAGTTGTGGACATACGATGGAGGAACTTCCAGACGATGTCATCAATTTTGCAGCTCTTGACCTTGCAGGTGGCAGTGGTTGGGTCGTCGGCAGGAAGAAGGAACCCCCGGAAGAGGAGATCTTTGAAGCAGATCTCTGCTGCCTCCTCGAGGGAAGCAGCAACTTGCTTCTCCACCTCCTTGAGGGAATCATCAACTTGCTTCTCCACGCGGCCTTCAGCGAGCCATCGCCGGACCAAGCTTGTCCTGCTGATGGTGGCTTCGTCATGGAAGGCATACAGATACTGCAAGCAGCTCTTGTAACTCCTGGACAACTTGCTGTAGCAGAAGATCATCACTTGAGTGGGAAAATCTTTGATATCCATGCCCGCATCCTTGACTAATTGCTTCAGTTCTCCCTTGGTCTTCTCAACCGCCCGGTAGACATTGCTATGATCCCGAAGAGCACGGAGAAGCATCTCCATGCAGACGGTCGCACTCCGATCTTGCGACAAATTATTAAGGAGGCACTTACGTACATCAGTGGCTGCCGATTGAAGATCCTTATTAATGAGGAGGATGGTCTCTTTAAAAAAAGGGAGTTCCTGCTTCTTCTTCTTCTTCTTGTCACGTGCTAGCGCACGTGCAAATTCTTCTCTGGCCTCTTCGATCTCGTCCTGGCTAGGTGGGACCTCGGCCAGCGTCAGCGGGGGCTCCTCAACCGTGGGAATGATGACGCCGTAGCGCTCCCGCCTCTGGCCGACGTCATGGACGCGGGCCTTGAGCTCACTGATCCTCTTGGCCAAGCGGTGGCGTGCACAACACCTCCAGAGGAGCATGGGGATGTGCTCGAGGTAGGCCTGAAGGCCCCTGCCGGACGGGCCGGGGAAATCACGCTTGTAGAGCTCGACGCAGTCCTGGGCGATGTAGGAGATATCTCGGATCTACAAGAATCCATCACAGACTTTTTAGGTCGATCTTGTGTATATATAGGAAACTAAACAGGACAACTTTACCAACTCATGGTTGCAAGGGATTTCATCTTCTATGTATACTAGCATGGTGACCCGCACAATTGCCCAGGCAACATCATAACATGTCTAATATGTTTACCAAAGATCCATGTTAGAAGAAAAGGTACATACCCACTGAGGTATTTATAGTAATATAAAAGTACATATATTTTGTTAATTCAATAATCCATTACAAATGATTTCAATGCTGATGAATAATACTATTATATGTGAACTCTTTTTCATTACAGAACAATTTGTATCAATTCTGTATCCATTTTTAAGAATTACCGTGCCTTACTTCCATAGCAATAAAATAAGTTCAGTAATACATGGTCATATTCACCCTGTTTTGTAGGTGGCACTGGTTAAACTGTTATGGCATTATAGACTAACTTGTATTTATTTTCTGGAAAACCAATTGTCTAGCTGACCCAATCTATACATTAAATTAACACATTCATGATTGATCAACAGCTAAGTTCGCCTTTAAGTCTTTTTGACACGGCTTAGCCATCAGATTCATCTAGAGTGTTTTTATCGCATTGTACATATGTTTTTCTTTTTTGCTCTTTGTTTTAGGACTGTGTGATACAGAACCATAACGCATAGATTTTGTTTAACTTCTGCCGATTGGGCGATAACCATGGCCATAAAGAAATCTAGAAAATCTCTTGCTTTTTTTTTCTAATAATGCATATGTTTCTCCTCAAATCTACATATTTCTTAATCTGCACCTATCAAACTTTTTGAATTATATTGGCCAGTTAACAGTTTGCATATGTTTTTGTATCCAATAATTGTCGTGCCTGGCTTATAATGAAAATAAAAGAATTAGTGTGACATATAAGACGAGCGGTACATGCCAATGTCAGCTTTGATTCCAGGTTAATAATTGCTACATTGTTGAGGTTTTACAAACTAATGTTCAATTTTTATCATAGTATAGTTGGTTGACCCACCTCGCAATACAATAAAAAATATGTTCTTTTATTGCCAGCAAATGAGGTTTTCAATTTTCTGAAGTCTTGATCAACCAAGCTTAGCCATCAGATTCATCTCGAGCGTTTTATTACATCTTGCATGTAAACAAATTCGGTGAAATATTATAACTCACACTATGAGTCTGCATGTGGGTGTTTGTACACTAATTTGCTAGTCCACTTGTGACTGATGTTTGAATAGGACGTGGACTTGCAAACCATTAGGTGGAGTAAAATTTAAGTCGCAGAACAAACAATTGTACACTTGATATTGTTTGTATCGATTGATCCATCAGATTTATTGCACGTATTATTAGATTTACACATATTGTTAGATCGATACACTGAATTAATGTTCATCTCACGAGTGAGTTGGTTGAATGGTCATTTGTAGTGAAGTGGAAGGTTGATGTAAATAATATTATATCATGTGCAATAATATCGCAAGTCGGTTAGCTTAGTTGCTCATAATGAGAACAAAGGCATAAATCATAGTACCATCACATGTTAAAGTAACGTGAATGATAATTTGTATTCCGTGACAAACTCCAGGCATGGACTCTTTGTTGTAATGGCTATATGTTCAAAGCAAGGAAAGCATAAATATTCTAGAGAATATGAAAGAGATGAAACATAGAAATACATATTTGGACTCATATCCTAAACTGATCCATACATTTGTCATTATCTATCAAATGTGATATCCTTAGACACATTTAAAAAAATATCTTAAGTATAGTTATAAAGACCTAAATATAATTATTTAAGAATATTTATGACATATACCGTATGTGATATTCTTATGTAAGTTATGCAGATGTTTCTTTTGTGATATTTCTACAAACAATTAGAAATATCTTTATTGTGATCGATAATTCAGCGGGATCCACTAAATTAATGGCATGGTCATATTTAGGTGTACTTAAAAAATGAACCTATATGTGCCAATTGAACAAAGTTTTATCCGGTCAACCACAATAATAATAATGATGATAATAATATACATAAAATAGGAGAAAAATGAATTTATTAATGCCAAATCCTGAAGGATATTATCTGCATTTTTGAACATTTGTCTGGCCTTAAAATATATATTTCAAAAGTGAGGTGTATTGTTTTGGTGAAGCACAATTAAGGAAGGATGAATATCCTCATATCTTCACCTGCAAAGTTGGAACTTTTCTTTCTTGATACTTGGGATTCCTCATCATTATAAGAAATTGTGTAGTAGGTATCGGAAAACCACTCAAGAGAAAGTTGAGCAGAAGACCGCCAGTTGGTATGGCAACCTTCTCTCACTTAGTGGTAGACTAATAATGGTTCTAGTTTCATGCTTTCCTTCTTTGGAGCATCTCTAGCAGACCCCTTAGACCGCGGAACTGAAAACACGATTTTCAGTTCACGGAAAACACGTTTTACGGGTCGGTTTGAGCTATGGCTAAACAGACCCCTCAAACATAAACTGTAAAACCGAATATTCGCTTATATATATATTTTTTCACATCTTCTTCTTCCTCTTGCCGGTGTCCACGGTCAGCTAGCTCGCTTCTAAGAAGCCGGCAGATAGCGCATAAAGCAGCCAAATACAGAGCCGCCAACATCTAGGATGGCTGGCATGAAGCTCCCTCAGCGTCCGTCGCCGTAGCTGAGCTGAGCTAGCTCCTCCATCGTCGTAGCTAGCTAGCCGTAGCTGAGCTAGCTAGCTAGCTAGCTCTCGAATCGATCCAGGATCTAGCTAGCTAGCTCATCCGTTGGGGCTCGGCGTACTGTGCGGCGTGCGCTGCGCTCAGGGACGAGCGGCCGGACCTGGCCGTGCGGTTGCTGCGGGCGGCGCTGGCCAGCTGCCCGCCGGGGAAAGCCGTGGCGGTCGCCAAGGTGAGGTCAATGCTGGCCATCGTGTCCGCGCAGCTACAGAGGCAGCAGCACCGTGAAGCTTTGAGGGAAATTTTGGCCGGTCTCCGGCGAGCCTATGGGCGGAAGGCGTTGGCGGGAGCTGAAATTTCCCAACTGCTAGCGTTGACTGGTATTCGGGGCCCTAGCAAAATTGTCTCCGAAACGGAAGATACACGGGTCTCGGGCGTGTGTTCACAGGCCCTGTAAATTTTTTGAAGGGTCGAACGATTTTAAGGGGTTTGTTCGAGTCCGTTTTTTCGACTAAAACTGTAAAAAAAAAGGTTATTTTACAGGTTTGACCACTTATAAGGGGTCTGCTAGAGATGCTCTTAGGGTTCCAAAAGGTGTTGTTAAGCATATGGAATTTTTCCAGAGCTTGTTCGATTTGGCGAGAGAAACGTGTGTGTGCGTGTGTGTATGGGTTGGGGGAGGGCATATACCACTTGATTCGATGGCTGGCTTGTTGCCAACCTAGAGATCAAGGGGGTCTAGGAATAACTAATTTAGACACTAGAATACAACTATGTTGTGTAAATACTGGAAGGACATGCTTAGAGCTAAAATACTTGCTAAGAAAAAATATTGCTCAATGTACGACCTCTCCTAGTAATGCTCATTTTTGGCCTGGACTGATGGAAGTGAAAGATATTTTTTACAATTCTTATCAAAGGGGGGTAGAAGATGGGTGTAGGACTAGGTTCATGCATGGTTGGGTCTGAACCCACAGTAACATATGTTTCCTAGACTATAATGTCACCTTTAGCAAGAACTTTATTGTATCTATGGTGATCAATCAGAATTCTGAATGTGTTAAATCCCTTAGGGTCCTTACAGATTAAACCTTAGATATGTGGGTCGAGATCTAATATCTTTGCAGTCAGGTTGCTCTAGCGGAGGAACTTCACAAAATTAGATGGATGCTTACACAATTTGGGGAGTTTTCAGTTAAATCTCTATATTCTTATTTGATTACTAGGCAGGTGGTGTTTCCATATAAAAATATCTTGGGGTTGAAAATGCCTCTTAAGATCAAAGGACTTATTTAGCTCGATTAAGAATAAAATCTTACCAAATCTAATCTTAAAATGAGAGGGTGTGGAAATGGGCAAAGGAATGTGAGTTAAGTGTATGAGAAGACTCTCACTTATCTCCTCTTTACTAGTCCTTTGGCCAAATACTTATGGAATGTAGTGTGTTGTTCACTTGTTCTAAATTCGAGACCCTGCTCATTGATTGATTTATGCCAGAATTGGTTGAAAGCATGTGCTAGCAAAGATAGGACAGTAGTGGTAGTGGGATGTGTCGCTCTGTTGTGATCTGTATGGAAAACAAGAAACAAAGATGTTTTCCAAATAATTCTTCCTAGTGATCCTATTATGTTATCTTCTTTCTATGATGCATATTCGATTCCTGGTCGGCATTGGCAAAAAGCGGGGTGCAAAAGATTCCTCAGCTGGTTGCTAAGCGACTTACACGGTGGCTCAGGAGATTTAAGGATGCCAACACAGCAGGGCACCGGTCAGGAGTCTCTGTTAAAAAGTCTGGCATTCCCTTGAAACTGCTTGGTGACGTGTGAGCTGTTCTTGGTGTAACTAGATGTTCTATGGCTGTCGATGCATGCCTTTTGTGCTCTTTCTGTATACGTTAATTTCATCAGACATTCAAACTTGTTTATGCCTAGCGTCTTCCTTAGTGCCTAATGGTAGTAAGATACTACTCCCTCTGTCCCAAAATAAATGTCTCGAGCTTAATGCAACTTTGTACTAAAGTTAGTACAAAGTTGAGACACTTGTTATTTTGAGATGGAGGGAGTATACGATTTCTTTAGTTGAGTTCTATATTTGGCCCCCCAGGGTTAAAGAGGAGTTGAGGAATTTTATAATAGTAGATTCCCATTTTCTTATAACAACATAAAATAAAATGGCGGACCTGCTTCATCCACGCGCGGAGCTGGTTGTCGTGCATGCGGTCCGTCTTCGTGATGTGGAGGAGGAAGCCGTTCATGCTCTCCATCTCGTCCTTGATGAACTGCATATCACGCTGCACGCCCCTCTGCAGCCTGGCCTCTTTTGTGATCACCGTCGCCAGCAAGCCCACCAGTGAGTCCACCGCACCTTGGGTCAGGTCAGCCATCTCTCTATCTCTCTCTTCCCTATCCGGTGGGTGGCGATAGATATATGGATGGATGCAAGTGCAAGTCAGGCTACGATATGTAGTTGGAATGGAATAGATGTGCTATTGACAAGGACGCAAATTTATTTGAGTACCTAGCACAATGGCCAATACTTGGGTTGTGGTGTCGCCGGCTAATTTGGGGGTGGTAGGCTAGTCATTTGGGCTTGGGTGAGCAAGATCAGTGGCTGCTCTACTCCGGCCATCCACCATCCATGTATTTATATGGAAGGAGGAAGAAGAATAAACAATGGTTGGAATTAAGAGGCAAGAACAAGCCAGCCTTGCATGGGACAAAGCATCCCAGTAGGATGATCAGCAAGGGATGGCGTGATATGTTTGCTGACAGATTGATGCAAGGATCCTCCACCCATTAAGAAAAGACTCCGAGAGCAAAGAATGTAGCATAAAGCACTCGCTTCCCGATACAGTAAAGCTATAGCACATGCATGTCCGGGGACACCACCGGCCCTATGCTATGAAAAATGCAGACTCCAAAAGGAAAGAAAGTGGTCGATCTAGTAGGAATAGGAAGTCTAGGTAAATAACATATTTGTGTCTGCTTCATACGTTGGGCATGTTATTTCTTCTACAACTAGCACAGTGGCCCTCGCAAATGCGAGGGCGGAGTGGTCCTTATTGTGTTGAACATAGATATATTTCTAGGTTGCACTGATCTTCCCATAATGCCATAAAATTATAGGGTTGTATAAATATTATATAAGTATGTTTTTAGTTTTTACCGAGGGTAAATCCCTCACTTTCATCTCCCTTGGATACTTTGGAACTTACGAATTGGAAAGAATTCCATCCGTTAGATATTTTTTCGTAGATAAATATACGGAAGAAAAGTCCAGTTTCTAAGCGAAAATTCCAAAAAAAAAAACTGAAAAACTTACTCCTCATGGCCATGATACCATCCTGGGGCAATAGATAAGAATCCAAAGATAAAGAGTGAAAGCTAAAAAAATATAGCATATGCAGATAATATTTACTTTCAACTTAGTGCGCTGAGTATGCCATGTACAAAAAGGTCGCATTGATTACCGTATGTCCCTTATGCGAATTAGCCTATATATAATTTTATCTGAGGTTGTTAACATTCAGGCATTCGGTTTGTCGGTCATTGGTATAGACGTACAATAACCAAAATATATATCATGTGGTCCAATATGGAGCCAGATGATGTTTAAGGATCTTTCAGATAGAATAGCAAAATGAATTTCATAGATAGTGAATCCCAATACGATGCGCAAGGGATGGCGTAACAGATTGAAGCAAGGAACCTCCAGCTATTAAGAAAGACTTTGAGAGCAAAGAATGTAGCATAAAGCACATGCTTCCGGATACAGTAAACTTGTCAGGGGACCCCGGCACTAAGAAAAATGCAGACTCCACAAGAAAAGGCTCGGCCTAGTAGGAATAGGAAGTCTAAGTAAAGAATACGTGTGTGTATTCTATGTACGCTGGGCACGCTCTTTCTTGTACAATGCAATGCAAGAGTGCATGTGCTTCAACTAGCCATGATCTTTATTGTGAAATTTTTATTTCCTTGTTTTCCATCAAGATTAATATTTAAAAATTAGCTCACGCATTGGTCAAAGGGTTCGTACTTCGAACTATACAGTTGGTCTAGGCACACTTGCGTGGGCCATCTGTGCCGTCTGTCTAGTCAATCCACACAAAATGACTAACGTGAAAAGTGAGCAATGGCTTACATGCACTGAAGTTCGCTTAAGGTGTGTTTGGTTTGGGAACGAAGTGTAATGAAATGTCATGGTTCCATTCCAGTGTAATGGGTCCGTTCCATTCTCGTGTTTGGTGCGGATAATTCGAAGGAATGAAATGGTTACATATTGATATTTGGTTTGATGGATGGAATGGAATGGATTTGTAAGTGGCCATCTATCCATGGAGATAAACATTTTAACTTTTTAAATCGGTGCCAAAGTTTCACGTAAAACAAAGTCATTGTACATTGAACCTTTTCTTTTCTGGATAAGCAGTTCCTGCAACTGAAGTTTGCCTCGCAGAACTGAACCGGGACAACAAAACTGCAGTCTGCCTCGCTGAACAGGGGTGTGAGAATCACCGAATCGGACTCAAGCAATTTTTGTTTGAGCATCCATCCACGCAACGAACAGGGGTGTGAGATACAAGAATCGAATTCAACCACAAGATAATCAGCAGCTACAAGAGAAGAAAAACAACAGTCGAGCGTGGCGACCGGCTGGATAAGCGGCTTGGCCTTGGCGTCCCCACGCGCGACCACGGCCGGCTTCTCCGTCGAGCACGGCGGCACGGCGCTTTCCAACGTGTGGCGCCGCTGTCGCCCTGCTGCAAGATCGACACGAACCCGCTCACCCGCCGCGCGTGGTTCAGAGGAGAGGGAGACTGTGCTTCGGAGGAGGATGAGACGAGGGAGCCGGCGTTGTAGATCGAAGGAAGATGGCCAGCGGCGCAGACCGGAGAAGGAGGGCCGGCGGCGCAAATCACGGGAGAGGAGAGACGGGGAGAGGAGCCGTACGAGAGAGATAGGGCTGCGCGGGCGCGAGGAGAAGAGCGGTTCCGCGTGGTCCGGTCGATTTGAAGGTCTCACCCCGTTCCGGATCTGGCCCGAATATTCGGTTCGTGGGAATGAGGGGATGATCGTTCCACCTGATAACCGAACGCGAGAACGAGGCCTTAGAATGCATTGGACCCGTCACATTCCGGCCCATGACTGCAACCAAACACACCCTTAGAATCACACATGAACTGGAATGATTTTCCAAAGTAAAATGGCCAGAGTGGTCCAGTTTTTATTGGTTTTTCTTTCTTTTTTTGTCTTACTTTACGGTTTTTATTGGTTTTCTTTTTTTCTTTCTTTTCTAGTGTATTTTCCTTGTGGCTTCTCCTTCGTTTTGTTCCTTTCCTCATCGGGTTATCAGGGTTTTCCTTTATCTTTTGTTCTTCTTTGTTGCTTCCATTTATTTTGTTTCTTTCTTCGATTTTCACCGGTTTTCATCGTCTTCACTGTTTTATTTCTTTTCTGTATGTTTTCTTTGCTTCCATTGTTGTTCTTTTCATTTCTTTCTTTTTCTATGCTTTTCCTTACAGTTTTATTTGGTTATCAATGGTTACTTTCTTTACTTTCTTTTTCTGCGTGATTTCCATACGGTTTTCATCGGTTTAGTTCTTTTCTTTTGTTTGTTCTCTTTAAAATGTTTCAACACATGTCTACATTTTTGTATATATCAGGAACATTTTTAATGCATGTTTACCATTTTTCAAATACATTATTAACATTTTTCTCAAATATATGTTTTCATGTCTATTGTTCTCATACACATTGTGCATTTTTGGTGTACATCTAAAACATTGCTTTATACAGGTTTGACATTTTTCGTACACATGAACAACAATTTTCAAATATATGTGTTCAATATCTATTTTTCTTACACGTCGTACATTTTTCATATACGTCAAGAACATTTTTAATACATGTTTCATATTTTTCTAATATATTATTAACATTTTCTGAACTATATGCTTTGATATCTATATTTAAACATTGTACATTTTTGGTATACATCTGAACTTTTTGTATACAGGTTCAACATTTTTCATATAAATGATTAACACTTTCTCAAATATATGTTTTTGATGTCTACTTTTTACATAAAAATCGTACTTCTTTCTTATGGACCCGAATATCCAGTGGATGTCAGATTTTTAAGCATGGCAAATCAACCGTTTTTCATGGCAAATTATGTTCATCGAGGATGGCAAGTTTAGTTGTCGAGCATGGAAAATCTGCCTCAGTTTATTTTTTGCCAAGAAATTGTTGTACATGCTAACTAAATTTGCCACCATCGCGCCAATATAAATTGACATGGAAAATGTTCGATTTGCCATGCCTAAAAATCGGATATTAGATTTTTACCATTTTCGTTTCTTATACATTCGAATTATCTTTATACGTGTTTAAGGTTTGTTTTCAAATAAAGAACATTTTTCAATACAATTTTAACACTTTTTCAAATACATTATTAACTTTTTTGTCAAAAATATGTCTTGAAGTCTATTATTTTCATGAACATTGTACATTTCTGGTATACATCTAAAACATTTTTGTATTAAGGTTTAACATTTTTTGTGTACATGATTAACAGTTTTTCAAATATTTTTTTTGATCTGTACTCTTTCATACACATCGTACATTTTTCTTATACTCCCAAAACATTTTTTTATACACGGTTAACTTTCGTTCAAATTAACATTTTAAAAAATGTGAAGTTATTTCTGAAATAAAAATATTTTGAAATATAAGCAGTAAAAATGGAAAGCAAAAAATGAAAAATATTTGTGAAAAAACAGAAGCAAAAAACCGAAAAAGAAACATGCTAGCTAGCTTTTTAAAGGGAAAACACACTAGCTAGTTAGAGGATCTCCGATAGATGGCGTAGATGCAAAAATAACTACTTTTTGCATCTCCGAGGCCCAAAAGCATTGTTTCAATAGATGATGTAGATGCAAAAAATGTACATCTCCACCTCTCGGAGATGTAAACAACAACACATTGTGATGCAAAATTGCATCTCCATCTATAGAAAATGTAAAAATGTGTCTGCCCACCAACCGCCCAACTGCCACTTTCTTCCCATGTCGTCTGCCTCACTGGCCCGCCACCTGCCCGATCCCCTTTCTGCCGCTGCCGTCGTCGGCTGATTACCAACAGATCCGGCGCCGCCCCGTGCTGCCGCAACCTGTTTTCCTTCCTCTCGACCTCCCCTACCCATTCCTCTCCACCGCGGCCGGTTCCGGCCATCCTCGCCAGCCCCGGCGAGCTGCAGCGAGAGCGCGCGAGCTTTGAAAATTTCAACAATAGGTTCAGTGCACTAATTTTACATCTTCAAATACATCATCTGTTGGAGTTAGAGTTTTACATCATAAATATCCATCATCTGTTGGAGTTGTCTCTTTTTTGAAAATGTAAAAAGCACTTTTTGTGATATAAATTATACAACACCTAGTTTTACATCTAAATTTGCATCATCTATTGGAGATGCTCTTAGACGTGTGAGTGCAATCGCGCCTTGGGCCTGGCCCACGGCCGCGAGCGCTTGAGTCGAGGTGACCCTCCAACGGGTTTAGCGGGGTAGCGTGCCCGGCAAATACGCACAAGGCAGCATCACCCGAAATCACTAATTAAGGAGTACTATTTCCAAAGATCACTCCCACCTTCTTAGATTGCGACAAGTGACGCACTGCGTGCGCGGCACTTGTCGCAACCTGGAACTTTTCCTTTTTTTTGTCCACCCGTTTCTTAAAAACATTTTATCTTTTTAACCGTGCGTCCAAATCTCTTACAGTTTTCACCATTGGATTCCTCATGTCGAGATCTTCAAAACTAGATCACATGTTGATAGGTTTTGACGAACTTTATTTTTCATGAAAAAATTGGATGAAAAAAGGGACAGAAAAACCGAATTGGAAGCACCTTTTTCTTTCCGAAAGAGGCACAGAAGTGCCTCTCGTGAAAGCAAAACCGTGCCTATCGTGGAAGGAAAAAACAGAAAACATATTTTTTTTTCGTTTCCGAGAGGCACGGCTGTGACTTGCGAAAGCACAACCGTGCCTCTCGCAGAAGGAAAAAACTTTTTTTTGGTTTCAGAGAAAAAAAACTTGTTTTTTTCGTTTCCGGGAGGCAGGGCCGTGCCTCTCGCTGAAGGAAAGGAAACAGAATACGTGTTTTTTTTTCGTTTCCGAGAGGCATGGCCGAGCCTCTCGCAGAAGCAAAAATGTGTTTTTTTCGCGCAAAAAAAAAGTTCCATTTTTTTTGTCCGAAAGCTAAGGAGGACCGGTGAATAACCAAAAAATCGAAAAAAAGGGAAAAACCATTCGAAAGCCAAAAACGCATGTGGAAAAATAAAAAAAATTGAAGGGAGCGCCCAGAGCACGATACATGGCGGCGGCTGAGAGAGCGTGAAGTGGCGCGGTCTCAGCCCATCTCCAAGTGATCGTTGTGAAGCTCCCGAAGGAGCGCTCGTCAACTAGTTGCTCTCAAGATCACCTAGCTTGTTTTTTAGACCGGCCCTAGGACTGTATACTTACTGCAGAACTCGGTTTTGGGAAAGGATCCTGGCCGGTTTTGGGATCCTTCTCGAAGGTTCTAATTCAATTTTTCATGTTTCTTTTTTCTTTTTTCTTAAATGATTTTTTTGCTTCTGTTATCTTACAATCTAAAGAAATCACATTTTTTTTAAATTTGTTTGGAAATATTAAAATTAATCCACTTAAGTTAATAATGTATGGATTTTCAAATAATGTTTGTGTTCTTCATAAAAAGTTCAAATAAATTTAAGAATTTTTGGAATTTTAGAAAAAATATTCGTGCTTATAAAGAATTGTTTAAACTGTTGGAAAATACTAGAAAATTTGAAAAGTGCTCGTGTTCTAAATTTGAAAAAAAAGCATTTTCGGAAAATTTTCTCAAATTGTCAAGAATTGTTCAGTTTTTAAAAATAATCTTTTCTGTGAATTTTGAGAAAATATAAGGAGAAGAAACAAAATGTTAGGAAAAAATTATGCGCTACAGTAACCCGAGCTGCTACAGTCCCATCTCGCTACCTTTGTCACTGCAGACGCTACATGGGCCGGCCCAGTGGAAGGGTGGCATGTGCGTCCAGACGCCTATTTGACGATGCGTCAAATAGGGAATCCCACTAGTTATCGGAAATTCAACTCGGTGCCTAGGCTCATCTACACCCGTGTTGACGAAAAAAATCAAAATAAAACTAGAAAAATTTAAAAAAATCCAATATTTTATGTGTGGTAGCTAATTTGATGAGTGAGGTCCGCTCCAAATTTCAACTCATTTGAACATCTGAGCAGCTTTCGGCAAAAAAGAAAAATCGGGCCAAAATAGTGCGTGAACAGTAAACTTTTTTATAGACCCCGATTTTGTCTTTTTTGCCGAGAGCTGCTCAGATATCCAAATGAGTTGAAATTTAAAGCGGGCCTCATGCATCAAATTGTCTACCACACAAAAAATTTGGATTTTAAAAAAAATTCTAGTATTTATTTTGATTTTTTTCATCAAAGCGTGCGTAGATAAGCCCAGGAACAGAAACTCCGCGTACACTAGTTATGTTGTTTTCCTCTCGAGATATCTTATTCCTGATGCATAGTTCTTAGCATTATCTGGTGCACGTTGGATCGGGATGGCAATTGCTACTATAGAAAATTGTGACCCTAATGCATGTGCACCAAGGTAGCCTCAAGTAGCTCCACCTCTGACCAAACCCACCGAGAGTCTAGATCGTCCATGCAGAGACAATTTAG
The DNA here is from genome assembly GCA_034509565.1 of Triticum monococcum. Lineage (NCBI taxonomy): Eukaryota > Viridiplantae > Streptophyta > Magnoliopsida > Poales > Poaceae > Triticum > Triticum monococcum. The sequence continues at coordinate 768,705,413 of CM067847.1, forward strand.
GCAAGCCACATGGGGTGCCTTAAACATGAGTTGAACCCATGATTATTATTTCATTAAAGGAGGATCTCCCTTGGCCTCTGCATCAGAATGATACATGAACCTACGATTTAAGTAGTAGAACTAGAGTTGCCAGATTAGCCTCCAGATGCCATATGTTGAGCACTCCAATTCCTGCACCGGGCGGGGGACCGCCAATCACCAGAGCGTGCCGCCAAGAACCTGCACTGCGGAAGCCGAGACTTGCCAATCTTGCGCTCGGTTAGTAGCCTAAAGCAGCACCGTCAGGAGCAAATAGCCGACAAGCGCGTGAACGCCTTGGAGGCACCCCGCATCCGAGTGGGTCGAGTCCGCCACGCGAAGCTGCAAATCATGATTTTGCAGTGAAATGCATTGGATGACATCATAATTTGCTCAAGAAAGGGACATAAAATGATATACAAAAAAGGTGTTCGTCGCTTCAACATATTTTTTTTACTGCTCCTGAAAAAATGACACGTGTGAATGGGTAGTTTCTGTATGGAGTTGTTTTTTTACTACCGACTAAGAGTTTTGCACATTTTCATCGATCCTGTCCTCCATCGATTTGACCATCCACCGCTTTGAGTCACTGTCTCTCTGTTCGGGCCTATCTCCTTCTTTCTCGAAAATTCTGGCCAATCCCGTGTTGCCTCTACCAACCTATGTGTGCATATAAAAAAGAGTATTTATTATAGCCACATGACTGTGTGTGTGTGGGGGGGGGGGGGGGGGGTATGGGGACCAATGCCCCCCCTCCCCGAAGGAAAATTGTCCGATTATACAACTTATCACAGCTATACTTTCCATTTTACAACAACTAGGATGCATATGTTGGCTCCTTGAAAGCTCTATGCAATATAGTGATCCTAAAGCTCAAGCCGAGCTGTACCACTGAGTTTAACCGAAATAACTTCCACTTGAGACCATGTCGGGTGTGGATGAACGCATGCTCATGAGTCAATCATGACGAAATGCTTGCCAGTCCTCTAGCTTCTCTTGTGAAAGAGTCACAAAAGGAGCTCGTCGCACAAGGCTAGAGACGTGATGCACTAAGAAGTGGGTGCTGCTTGTTTCGGTCCCCAAAAAAATCTTTGTTTGTTGCAAATGGTGTGCTTGTGGAGTTTGTCTTGGTAAGTTATGTTTTATGTTGAAGATGATAAAATCTTGTTCCGAATGGCAGACTACAATTATCTCCTCTTTCATGGGTCCAATCAACCCCTTTGACCTGGCATCTTAACTCGACTCTTGGAGTCACGTCGCAGCCGAGTAAGAGAGTTGCCACGATTGATCGTCGGCGGTTAAAATAGAAACTAGGCTAGTGGTGTGTCAAGAACACTAAAGAATGATTGCTTTTGAAAGCATTTGAGGAGGGATAGAAAACTCTAAAGGAAATAATTAGAAGTTCTAGGTCCAGGCCAGGTAACCAAACCTTGGTTTATATGTGCATACCAGCACATTACATCGACGGTTGTTGGAAAACACAGATAAAAATCATAATTGATGTCTTAGAGTCTCCACACACGAGGGTAGCCACGTACAATGATGTTCTGAAGTGCAGTAAAAAATGGAAATGTTGAGGACAAAGATTTTTGCAATATCACATTGGAAAATCTAATGTTGAGTCTAACTCAGCAAATTTGCTTATGTGGCAATGAATTAATGTGGAGAGAGGTGGTTTGAGTAACTTAACTAGTTACTGTAACATCACATGTCCCAGTGCAATATGAGTTTATAACCTAATAAATGAAGCTTTGCATGTTACCACACTTATGTTAGTACCCACTATGAAGATAGTAACATAGTCTAGGGATATGTGTATGTTATTCTCCATTGTGGCTAGTCTAATGGTGCCATGGTTAAGTTGTTGAGAGCTAACTTGTTGGAAAAGCACATGCTATCGGGCTAGCTAGCTCATACTAGACTACCAGTATACAGAGCTATGTGGTGTGGGTGCTGAGTTGATTAATCAGTAATCACGCATCACGTTCTTACCCATCTACTCCCATGCCCCAAGTGACAACTTGTACCAACTGATCAACTGCCTCCGTTAAGAACTTAAGATACAGACACAATTATACTAGTGGTTAACACTTAACACAGACAAAGCAAGCGACAAGCAACATATTAGTAGTACTAAACTGTTGAAGCCGGACGGTAGTTAGGAGATTAGTGTGCTAATCGTGGGCGGCCAAATGTACTAATATAGGTCAGTGGGAACTTGATTCGATTAGTCCTGTTTTCATATATACTGTATTATGGACTGATTAAGGCTATGTGCATCGCTTGATGCATGCAGAGGCCGGGATTATTCTTCTTTTCGAAAGAAAAAAAAAAGAAACAGGGTCTCCTGCTCCAGTAGCTTAGCTAGCTTTATAAACCACTCCCCATGGCCAGCAGCCAGCAGCTAATCATGTTGGGTCGTCTCTGACTCTTACCTACATCTACAGGCTACAGTGTTGGCGCCATGGGCAGCTCTAGTATCGACATCCAAGAGATGGTGAGGGATACGAGGGAGAGACTGGAGGCTGATTTCTCCAAGCTTGACACCAAGATCCAGAGGTTCCCACAAGGCCTAAGGCAGGGGGTCGAAGAATGCTACATTATCCCAAGCTTCGTGTCCCTCGGCCCTTACCACCATGGCTCACCGCACCTACGGGAGACAGAAGAGTTGAAGCACGCGGCGGCCCACTACTTCTGTGAGATGTGTGGCCACTCGGTTGCGCATGTCTATGACAAGATCCTCCACATCGCTGGCGAAGCCCGCAGCTGCTACGCCCATGACGTGGTGATGAAGTTCACAGACGCTGAATTTGCGGTAATGATGTTTCTCGATGGTTGCTATTTGTTGCTCTATATGGCGGGGACTGAAGGGTATGCGCTTTTGTGTAATCGGATGACCTTGTCCACGGGGCTTTCCATGCTAAGGGATATCTTTCTGTTAGAGAATCAGCTTCCTTGGTTGGTGTCCTCGAGGCTCTTATGGACTTCTTGACACCATGTCCAGTGTACAAGTTTGTTCATAAGATGGAGAAATATTTCTATATCACCCGCAGCCCTTCATCTTTATATTCAAACACAAGGGTTCATGTGGATGAGCTCAAGAAGTACAAGCCACCACATCTCCTTGGGCTCTTCCGATACTCTCAGCTTGGCAATATGACTAACATAGATCTTGTCAAAAATTGCACATGCCAGTCATCTAGTAGTGCCATTGAGCTTGCGGAAATCGGCATCAAGTTGACTGCCAGCAGCAAAACAGGGTTGGCGGACATGAGTGTCCAGAGAGGCTGCCTCTTTGGCCAGCTCTCGCTGACGGCATTGTTCGTAAATAACTTCACTGCTTGCTGGCTCGTCAACATGGCATCTTACGAGGCGTGTGTGTCCACCACATATCCTTCAGATGGCTTCATCATCAGCTCATACATCTCTTTCCTGGCAATGCTCATGGACAAGGAAGAGGACGTGCACGAGCTGCGAGCCAAGCACATCGTTCGCAGCTTCTTCAGCAACACAGGGCTGCTCGTTTTCTTCAAGGGCCTCGCCACCCACCTGCGCCTCAGGCGCCACTACTTTGTCATCACGAGTAAGATTAGCAAGTTCAAGCATGAAAGGCCTGTGAGTATTGCCATGCATAGGTTCGTATACAAAAACTTCAAGACAATTGTAACAGTGCTCTCTATTGGTGGTGTGCTCGCAGGTATCTTCAGAACCTTGATGAGTCTCAAGCAGCATCAGTCTTAGCAGTTCGGATGAAGCATGTGTGTAAGTGTGTTTGCTAAATTGATTTCTGATTCACCTTCAGTTTTCGTGCTTATTGTGGTGTGATCGATATCGTACGTCTTTGTGCGTAAAATTTGCTGGCCCTTTCCCCTCGATCTCTTTTTAGTTAGGTGTGTGTGTGTGTGTGTGTGTGTGTCAAATGCACCTGAAGTTCATATCGTTAATTGTTATTCGAAATAAACATTGTTGTGTTATTAATTTGCTATATTGTGTCTTGTCAAGCTTCCAAGCGCCTTCCTTTTCTAAAGTATATAGCTTCCAAGGCCAGCGCCTTTCATTTTCTTAGTTATGTAGGTGTTGTTCGAACTGGAGTTATCAAATTCGAAGATAGGGTTGAAAGAATTCATAAGATAGAAGATGACTGCAGCTGTGAAATGGAGGAACAAGAAAGCAGAGGAAAGCTTATGAAGAGCAGAGTAGTAATGTGCCAAAGGAAAGGTTGGTCCAATCCATTTACGACTAGTATTTTATATTTCAGGCTTGCTATTTCACATCTATATGTAATATATTATCTCACATCTAAATCTAGGACCGTTGATGTTTGTTGGTCTTTAAAGTTCGCGCAATGTGATTCTCTCCTTCACGCTCGTTCGTATCCTGTTGTCCTGTTTCTGTTTTGTTTTTCTGGGCCACGTGCTGCGGTTTGGTTGTTGGGCTTTTGCACTGGAATTCAAAGAGACTGAGTCATAATTTGAAGGCCTGCCAATTGCTGGCCGTTCTAACCAGACTTGGTTCTGATACGTGATCAAGCTGATGTTTTGTGTGTTGTGGTGGAAAGCTATGCTAAACAGTTTTAAGCAGTGCCCTCATCCCGAGATTGATGGATGTTTTTTTTAGTAAGAAGGGAAACAAGTTTGTCTCACTGTAGCCTTTTTCCAGCAATGATGTAATTAGCCATACCAAGGTTTTTGGGGGCTGATAGGCGCTGGCGCACCGGCCCAAATTTGGGCCGGTCTGCCTGCAGCCGCACGATCCATGTGTTATTGACTGTTTGATTCGCCAGTTAGGTCTTCCTTGCGTCTCTTTTATCTCTGAAAATCACCTCGTCCCTCCCGCCGGTCGCCCGCCGGTCGCACGCAGAGCAGCGCCGCCCTATCTCCAGTGTCGCGGCACGCAGCACCGCGCATCTCCGGCGTGGCCCCCGCGGCGCATCTCCATCATGGCCCCCGTGACGCATCTCCGGCGAGATCCCCTGCAGCTCGCAGCACCGCGCAGCTCTAGCAAGGCCCCCGCGGCGCATCTTCGGCGAGGCCCCCCTGCGGCTCACAGAGCCGCACGTCGCCGTCTTCCAGCACGTCACCGCGCGTCGCCATCGAGGCTCTCCATCGTCACCATCATCCATGGTCGAGCCTCTGGCGGACGCGTGGTCACCGTGGTTCAACAAACTCCTGACACGGTTCCAGCATCTAGTGAGAGCGGTTGTAGCATCTGGTGGGCATGGTCACCGCGGTCACCCCATCGAAGCAAAAAAGTTTTGCCGGTTCGAGCAAAAAGTTTTGCCAGTTCGAGCAAAAAGGATTGCTAGTTGGAGCACCATGTAAGGTCCACTTGCAACTCCGGTGGCGGTGGTGCCGGCCGCAGCACCCGTCGTAGAGCTCGTGTTGTTCCTCATCCTTAATTTGCCAGTCGCAGCAAAAAATTCCGCCGGTCGTAGCAAAAATTCATGGCGGTTCCAGCAAAAACCAATAAAACGTTGGTAGCAAAATTGGAAAAAATCGACGCCGGTCCAACAACCAAAAACCTGATGGTAGCAAAAATTGAAGCTTGTTCCAGCAAATCGAAACGCTAGTGGTAGCAAAAATGAAAAATCGAGTGCTGGTTCCAGAAAAATCAAGAAGCCGGCGGTAGTAAAAATTGACATTGGTTGCAGCAAACCACAAAACGGTGGTAGCAAAAATTAAAAAACTGATGTCGGTTCCAGCAAGCCAAAACATCGGTGGAAGCAAAAATTTGCGTTGCTTCCAACATCTGGCCGCCATGGTTGTAGCTCTAGCCGGTCATGGTTCGCCCCACCGTCGCCGCACGCCGTTGCAACTCACCGCGGCCGCAGATCTGCAAGAGAGGGGGAAAAGTGGGCAGATGGGGGAAGGGAGGAGGTACGGAGGTCGTTCATGGTATTCTCGGCAGCAGCCGTGGTTTGGACGGCACGGGGTCAACGGAGAAGATGGGGAGAGGTTAGCGATGGGTTCAGCCATGCGCAGACTAGCGTCGTGGGTCAATGCGTCGCGGGTGGGACACTCGCACCCGATGAAGGAAATATGCCCTAGAGGCAATAATAAAAGTTGTCATTTATATTTCCTTATATCATGATGAATGTTTGTTATTTATGCTAGAATTGTATTAACCGGAAACTTAGTACATGTGTGAATACATAGACAAACATAGTGTCACTAGTATGCCTCTACTTGACTAGCTCGTTGAATCAAAGATGGTTATGTTTCCTAACCATGACATGAGTTGTCATTTGATTAACAGGATCACATCGTTAGAGAATGATGTGATTGACTTGACCCATTCCGTTAGCTTAGCACTTGATCATTTAGTATATTGCTATTGCTTTCTTCATGACTTATACATGTTCCTATGACTATGAGATTATTCAACTCCCGAATACCGGTGGAACACTTTGTGTGCTACCAAACGTCACAATGTAACTGGGTGATTATAAAGGTGCTCTACAGGTGTCTCCGATGGTGTTTGTTGAGTTGGCATAGATCGAGATTAGGATTTGTCACTCCGATTATCGGAGAGGTATCTCTGGGCCCTCTCGGTAATGCACATCACTATAAGCCTTGCAAGCAATGTGACTAATGAGTTAGTCACGGGATGATGCTTTACGGAACGAGTAAAGAGACTTGCCGGTAACGAGATTAAACTAGGTATTGAGATACCAACGATCGAATCTCGGGCAAGTAACATACCGATGACAAAGGGAACAACGTATGTTGTTATGCGGTTTGACCGATAAAGATCTTCGTATAATATGTAGGAGCTAATATGAGCATCCAGGTTACGCTATTGGTTATTGACCGGAGACGTGTCTCGGTCATGTCTACATAGTTCTCGAACCCATAGGGTCTGCACGCTTAACGTTCGGTGACAATCGGTATTATGAGTTTATGTGTTTTGATGTACCAAAGGTAGTTCGGAGTCCCAGATATGATCACGGACATGACGAGGAGTCTCAAAATGGTCGAGACATAAAGATCGATATATTGGACGACTATATTTGGACATCGGAATGGTTCCGGGCGAGATCGGGAGTATACCGAAGCACCGGGAGGTTACCGGAACCCCCCGGGAGGTATATGGGCCTTATTGGGCCTTAGTGGGAAAGAGGGGAAAGGAGCAAAGGAGGAGGCGCCCCCCCCCCAAGCCCAATCCGAATTGGGAGGGGGGCCGCCCCCCTTTCCTTCCTCCTTCCTCCCCCTTCCTCCCTCTCCTACTCCAACTAGGGAAGGGGGAATCCTACTCCCACCGGGAGTAGGACTCCCCCCTTGGGCGCGCCTAGGAGGCCGGCCCTCTCCCCTCCTCCACTCCTTTATATACAGGGAAGGGGGCACCCCATAGACACACAAGTTGATCATTGATCCCTTAGCCGTGTGCGGTGCCCCCCTCCACCATAATCCACCTCGGTCATATCGTAGCGGTGCTTAGGCGAAGCCTTGCGTCGGTAACTTCATCATCACCGTCATCATGTTGTCATGCTGACGGAACTCTCCCTCGAAGTTCTACTTGATCGTGAGTTCGTGGGACGTCACCGAGCTGAACGTGTGCTGATCGCGGAGGTGCCGTTGTCGATGTCAAAACCAGCGGATCTCGGGTAGGGGGTCCCGAACTGTGCGTCTAGGCGGATGGTAACAGGAGATAAGGGACACAATGTTTTTACCCAGGTTCGGGCCCTCTCGATGGAGGTAAAACCCTACTCCTGCTTGATTAATATTGATGATATGGGTAGTACAAGAGTAGATCTACCACGAGATCAGATAGGCTAAACCCTAGAAGCTAGCCTATGGTATGATTGTTGTTCGTCCTATGGACTAAAACCCTCCGGTTTATATAGACACCGGAGAGGGATAGGGTTACACAAAGTCGGTTACAATGGAAGAAGATCTACATATCCGTATCGCCAAGCTTGCCTTCTATGCAAAGGAAAGTCCCATCCGGACACGGGACGAAGTCCTCAATCTTGTATCTTCATAGTCCAAGAGTCCGGCCAAAGGTTATAGTCCGGCTATCCGGACACCCCCTAATCCAGGACTCCCTCAGTAGCCCCTGAACTAGGCTTCAATGACGACGAGTCTGGCGCGCAGATTGTCTTCGGCATTGCAAGGCGGGTTCCTCCTCCGAATACTTCATAGAAGATTTTGAACACAAGGATAGTGTCCGGCTCTGCAAACAAGTTCCACATACTGCCGTAGAGAGAATAATATTTACACAAATCTAATCTGCTGACATATTCCGCAGCATGACATCACACCACGACCAAGCCTTTATTCGAATCGTTTTTACTGTCCCACCTCAGCGCGTTTTGCGAGGCTGTTTCCTTGGCACGTCTTGTTGAAGCAGAGATCGTGTCCCCTTTATTTACGGGATTCTCATTAACATGGACGTGGGTAACCCAGTCATGCCCGTTGGTACATCTCCTCGATCAAAGGTAAGTCCCAAATGGTCGCGGGGAGGGCTCTTGGTATTCAACCTCTTATAAAGAGACCAAGGCTTTACTCCTTTCTTCCAATCTCAATCGAAACCGCCTTTTGCCTCGAGTTCCAACACCGAAGCTCCAGATTTAGGCGCTTCGGACCTTCGATGATGTCCGGCTCCGACCTTCAAGGCCGATGGATGCCTTCCTTCGTTACGGAGGAAGACGTGCTAAGGCTAAGAGATGCCAGGTATCTGAGCGGCGAAATCTCGCATAGGCTGCCTGCTCAAGGGCAGGTTATTCCCACTCCCAAGCCTGGTGAGAGCGTGGTGTTCGTATCTCACTTCCTCCGAGGGCTAGGCTTTGGGACAGATCCCTTCGTGAGGGGACTCATGTTCTATTATGGGCTGGAATTTCACGACTTAGCTCCGGAGTCCATCCTCCACATTTCATCATTCATCATCATGTGGGAAGCCTTCCTCCGTATTACTCCTCACTTCAAACTATGGCTCAAGACCTTCAAAGTAGAGCCAAAGATGATCAAGGGACAGCACGCAGAATGCGGAGGTGCTGTTATAAGCAAGAATGCTGACGCTCCATGGCCCGAGGGCTCTTTTCAAGAGGAGCCCAGCTTATGGCAACGAGAGTGGTTTTATATCACAGCTCCCAGGGGTACCAAGTGGGTGGCACCGCCTGCTTTCCGCTCGAGTCCCCCGCCTCGACTAGCGTCATGGGTCAATAAGGGGCTGGACTGGGGGGCGGCAAAGGACGTGCCCCTGATGCAGGGCCGCATCCGTGATCTCCTGGAAGGAGACGTCAGTCTGGTCGTGGTGACGCAGGTCATGTTGATTCGCCGAACCCTGCCCTGCAAATGTCGCCCCCTCCGCCTGTGGGAGTTCAATTCGGAGGGACCACGAGCTCTCCAATATTTTATGGGCACGACGCCCGTGGAGATGTACAAATTGTTCTTACGATCACAAGCAATGTGTCCGGACTCGACCGAGGACGCATGTCTGAGCTGCAATCGTCCGGATACTCAAGTAAGTAGCCCTGTGCCCGGACACGCTATCTGTATATTTATCATAACATTGCCCTCAAAAGAGTTGTCCTTAAAACAGGAGTGGATAGCGAAAGCAAAGCTGATCAGGTGTCCGCCCCCCCTTCCTGAGACCACGCCGGATCCCATGTTAACCTGGATGCTGGAGGTTGTGCCTTTGGAAGAAAACGAAGGGAGGGGCAAGGAAGCTACCGCCTCCCCGAAGGAGGCTGTCAGGAAAGGAGGAATCGAAAATTCCTCTACCCAGGGGAAGAAGAGGACCGCCTCTGAAGACCCGGAGACCATGGTCTCAAAGCGGGGGAAGAAATCTTCGTCAGAGGGTCCTGTGCCGGGGGATACCTCGGCCGTACTGTGCCCCTAAGGGGATCAGCCCTCCACCGAGCCGTAAGTAGAAAGGGAAGTTTAAAATGAGAGAAATCCCTGTTTTATTTCTGAGGAAAATAACCGAAATTTTACCTTGTAGTTCGGATCTCAGCCCTTCTCAGCAGAGCTCATCTTCGGGGGATCTTCTTCCAGAGATGATGGAGAGCGGAACGCCTCCCCCTGCCGTACCGCCTTACGAGGCGGGCGACCCTGAGGTATCGTCGCAGAGGGTTTCTCCGAATCTGGCAGGGCCGGAAGACAGTCATATGGCTCCCCAAAGCCCTCCGTGTCCGGCCTTCGAAAAAGCCATCGGACGAGTCCGGCACTGTCCGGTGCACGGTCGGAGGAACTGAAGGATCTGCTAGGGCGAGCGTATATCTCAGAGGAGCACCATACGTTGATGGGTATGGTGATTGAAAGGATTTCATCCGCGGAGAGCGGGTTGCACGAGGCCTTCAGGAGTTTACTGACAGGTTTTGAGGTACGCGAAGGAATGTACCTTTTGACAGATTCGCATAAATGAGATGCGCCCTGTGTAGATAGTAGCCCCTGATACTATGTGTGTTGTCGAAGACGACAGCACGCAGAGGATCATAGTCCCAGGTATAATTTTGCCGCCTTCCTATGCAGGTGGCGAAGTGTCCGGTGGCCAGCCGGACTGATGAATTTGCTGAGCTAACGCGGCAACTTGACGTGGCAGATGCCGACATCGCACTTTTCAACAAGCGGCTTGACGAGGCACAAGGTATGGAATTTCTCCGGAGACACCTGGTAAGAGGAGCTTGATGCCAGTATCTTACAATGTGTGCACTTAATGCAGATGGTGCTGCCGCTGTGGAGGACCTTCGGGCAGAGCTTGCCCGAGCCAAGGAGCAAGCCAGAAAAAGCGATGCGGCTGCCGTAAAGGCAATTGAAGAGCTGAAAGCCGAACAGGTTGTTCACTGCCGAAGCAAGAAGGAAATGACCGAGATGGCTATGAAGTTGAAGAGCGCTGCTGACCGTTGCAAGCTTCTTGAAAAGGAATATCGGGTGGAACAGACGGACCTGAAGAAGGCCACTACAGTGGCCAAGGATGCTCGCTCTGCAATGAGAGCTATGAATGAGGAGCTACGTCAGGCCGGAGATATCGCGGCTGGAAAGCCCTTTATGCCGCGGATGAAGTTCGGGGATCCTAAATATGCTCCGTTGGACCGGATGTGGAGTACGGCGGATACTTATCTGGATTTGGCGGCGAGTGCCGCGGACGCGGCCGAACACTTCCGAGATCAAGTGGATCGCGAAGTGGAAAAGCTCTTCTGGTCTCAGTTCCACAATCCAGAGCGTCCACTTCCATTAACCGATAGTTTGGCCGAATGGGCCGAGCTGAATAGGTTATCCGGACTCGCCATGAAGTATGTCGTGGGTCATCTCTGGCCGGAGAGGCCAGAGCCGAAAAGTTATTTTAGCTTGGTGCAGTAGTTCCTTGGTGCGGTGCCGCATATCAATGCAATGAAGAGGTTAGCATGCATAAAGGGTGCGCGGATGGCTCTTGCCTGTGTCAAGACATACTGGGCGGAGATGGAGGCCACTGCTGTTGCATCCAAAGACTCGGACGGAAGCAGAGTACCTGCCGAGCACTATTTTCAGGAAGTTCTGTAAGGCGCTCGTTTAATAGAGACGCAGTGCTCGAAGGATATTATGTTCGAATAACATGTATTATTGTAAAACAATATTTTGATAAATTGTAGAAGCTTTTTATACTTGTGCATGCAAGTATTATAATGCCTCCTGTGCGGCCGTTAAGATATATGTATATGTAGTCTGAAAGATGGCAGTCGTCGGCTTCAGCCCCCACGCATATAATGCGGGGGTGTTCGCAGAAGGCGCATTTTCACACTTGATCCAACGTCTTGGTCCACAAAGGAGGTGATAGCGCAGCGAACTAGGCAATCGGACTATAATGCTTTATCACTTTCACTTAGCCATAGGAGTTTGACAGTGAGGCTACTATATAGCCCCTGGTGACACCGCGCTCGCCCGAACTCGGGGCGCGTTTGTGTCTGGCCGGGAAACGGCCCTTGCTTAATGCAGAGGAATCCCGAAGATTCTAATAGGTCATAGAGTGGTTGACCAGTCTCATGCTATATCATGACAGTCAGTTTTCGGCTTTCTCTACTGAGGTGCTCGCCTGGCTAAACCGGGGCACAATCGCAGTAGTTCTCCTGGTGCCGCCTTAGCCGATAGAACGAAACGTAAGGCAGCAAAACACAAGAGCCGGGCAAACCCAACATTTGACCAAAGACATGATTCGGAGCTGATGCATATAAGGCCAAACTCGCGACGCCGAATGCTCCCTAAGGTATTCAGTCTTTATGAAAACGGGCTGAGGAGTGCCCTTGATAATAAGCCCCTGGTGTCCAGGTACGTGCAAAATTCTGACATGGCCACATGCCAAGACGCCAGCCTCCTCCTCGTATATACTGAGAATCCGGGGGGTGTGTATCATTAAGAGACAGTAAAAAAGGTTTACGCAGGGTCTTAATCTAAAAAGAATCCTGGAGACGGGTCCCTGCTGCACGTCTGCGCCTGTGTCTCCGTTGTGCCGTGTCCTGGACGGGCGTAGGATGGTGTTCATCTGTAAAAGAGAGGAACTTAGCTGAAAAGAAAAAGAATAGTCCTGCGGAATGTACGATGTAGTAGATAAACAAAGTATAATTTAAGACGGGTAAAATTGAGCCTTATTGTCGCTTATTTTACATACGCGGAGCCCCTTGTGTAGGGGTGTATGGCTACTAAACCTTTATCAATTATATGCTTGCTCCGGACTAGCCTAGCCGTGTCCGTGGTCTTAATGACCTGTTAGATATTTTTGTTGGTGAAGCTGTTTTAACGTATGGCTATTAAGGCAGCCGCATATTCTTCCGCCCTCGAGGAACACTCGATATTTCCCTTTAGTGAGATGATGCCTCGTGGACCGGGCATCTTGAGCGTAAGAGATGCATAATGCGGTATTGCGTTAAAGCGGGCGAAAGCTTCGCGTCCCAGTAGTGCTTGATAGCTACGTGAAAATGGGGCGATGTGGAAGGTTAACCCTTCGCGGCGGAAGTTATCGGCGGAGCCGAACATAACTTCTAGCAGGAGAGAACCTCCTCATCAAATTCAGGCAGTAGCTTTCGCTTCGGGTAGCTCTTTGTGTGGCGACTGCCGCCGTATTTGTCTGCGATGTTGAGTACTTTGCTCCATCTAATTCTGAGTGCATCTTCCGCAGTTTTGAGCTTCCACTTCTGCTTTTTCAGGCTACGCGCAGTGGCGATGAGCCTTTTGTGGAGGTTTTTCTGCTCCAGGAACTTGTCCGGCGTGAGGTCGTCCGGACTGTTATCTTCGCTGGGGACGGGTTGTTTGGTTTGTTTATCCAAGTTGCTTTGTTCGGACGGTTGCTCGATGCCATGTTCATCGTCTCCCGGTTCGCCCTGCTCTGTGGCTGGGTCTGTATGGCCACTGTCTCTGTCGAGGCGGGGCTTGGAGCGGCGCTTACGCCGTCGCTTTGACTGCTTTTCGAGGGAACGATCCCTTCATCGTTGTTTCCTTTGGGTGTGTCCACCATGTATACATCGTAGGATGGGGTGGCTGTCCAGTGCCCTATAGGTGTTGGTTCATGTTCGTCTCCTACATCGTCGTCCATACCGTCGATGTCTTCAGAGTCGAAGTCGAGCATGTCGGTTAAATCATCGACAGTGGCTACGAAGTGGGTGGTGGGTGGGCGTCGAATTTCTTCGTCGTCCGCATCCCAATCCTGTTGGCCATAGTCGGGCCAGGGCTCTCCTGACAAAGAGAGAGACTTTAGTGAATTCAGGATGTCGCCGAAGGGCGAGTGCTGAAAGATATCCATGGCGGTGAATTCCATGATCGGCGCCCAATCGGATTTGATTGGCAGGGGCGCGGAGGGTTCGGAGTCCGGAGAAGAGTCCGGCACCGTGGAGTCACGGGCTTCGCGGAGCATAAGGCTGGTGTTCGGCTCGATCGCCGTAGAGATTGCGGCCTCTGAGGTGGGGTCTAGCCACCCGTCCTCGATCGGCACGGTTGGCACCGAGCTAATGGTCGGAGCGGATACGGGTGCGGCCTCCAGGGCATTGTCCGGCGGCAGAGCTAAACCATGCCCATCGTGACAGTGCGGCGCGCTCGGCTGTGGCTCGAATCCGTTGAAGATCAAGTCTCCACGGATACCAGCCGTGTAGTTCAAACTTCCAAATCTGACCTGATGGCCAGGGGCGTAGCTTTCAATCTGCTTCAGATGGCCAAGCGAATTGGCCCGCGGTGCAAAGCCGCCGAATACAAAGATCTGTCCGGGGAGAAAGTCTCACTCTGGACCGCATCGTTGTTGATGATCGGAGGAGCCATCGGGCCTAAAGATGACGACACAGAGGAACTCTCAATGAAAGCACCAATGTCAGTGTCAAAACCGGCGGATCTCGGGTAGGGGGTCCCGAACTGTGCGTCTAGGCGGATGGTAACAGGAGACAAGGGACACAATGTTTTTACCCAGGTTCGGGCCCTCTCGATGGAGGTAAAACCCTACTCCTGCTTGATTAATATTGATGATATGGGTAGTACAAGAGTAGATCTACCACGAGATCAGAGAGGCTAAACCCTAGGAGCTATCCTATGGTATGATTGTTGTTCGTCCTATGGACTAAAACCCTCCGGTTTATATAGACACCGGAGAGGGCTAGGGTTACACAGAGTCGGTTACAATGGAAGGATATCTACATATCCGTATCGCCAAGCTTGCCTTCTACGCCAAGGAAAGTCCCATCCGGACACGGGACGAAGTTTTCAATCTTGTATCTTCATAGTCCGAGAGTCCGGCCAAAGGTTATAGTCCGGCTATCCGGACACCCCCTAATCCAGGACTCCCTCAGCCATACATTCGGTACTAGGATCGGTCGATCGTGAAGACGTACGACTACATCAACCGCGTTGTCATAAGGCTTCCGCTTACGGTCTACGAGGGTACGTCGATGACACTCTCCCCTCTCATTGCTATGCATCACCATGATCTTGCCAGCATGTCATACTTTGATTCGGCGGTATTGTTGGATGAAGCGGCCCGGACCGACATTACGGGTATGCTTACGCGATACTGGTTCTACCCACGTGCTTTGCACACAGGTGGCTGGAGGGTGTCAGTTTCTCCAACTTTAGTTGAATCGAGTGTGGCTACGATCGGTCCTTGTGAAGGTTAAAACAACACATACTTGACGAAATATCGTTGTGGTTTTGATGCGTAGGTAAGAACGGTTCTTGCTTAGCCCGTAGCAGCCACGTAAAACTTGCAACAACAAAGTAGAGGACATCTAACTTGTTTTTGTAGGGCATGTTGTGATGTGATATGGTCAAGACATGATGCTAAATTTTATTGTATGAGATGATCATGTTTTGTAACAAAGTTATCGGCAACTGGCAGGAGCCATATGGTTGTTGCTTTATTGTATGCAATGCAATTGCCCTATAATTGTTTTTACTTTATCACTAAGCGGTAGCGATAGTCGTAGAAACAATAGTTGGCGAGATGACAACGATGCTACGATGGAGATCAAGGTGTCGCGCCGGTGACGATGGTGATCATGACGGTGCTTTGGAGATGGAGATCAAAGGCACAAGATGATGATGGCCATATCATATCACTTATATTGATTGTATGTGATGTTTATCTTTTATGTATCTTATTTTGCTTAGATCGACGGCTGCATTATAAGATGATCTCTCACTAAATTTCAAGGTATAAGTGTTCTCCCTGAGTATGCACCATTGCTACAGTTCGTCGTGCCGAGACACCACGTGATGATCGGGTGTGATAAGCTCTACGTTCACATACAACGGGTGCAAGCCAGTTTTGCACAAGCAGAATACTCGGGTTAAACTTGACGAGCCTAGCATATGTAGATATGGCCGCGGAACACTGAGACCGAAAGGTCGAGCGTGAATCATATAGTAGATATGATCAACATAGTGATGTTCACCATTGAAAACTACTCCATCTCACGTGATGATCGGACATGGTTTAGTTGATATGGATCACGTGATCACTTAGATGATTAGAGGGATGTCTATCTAAGTGGGAGTTCTTAAGTAATTTGATTAATTGAACTTTAATTTATCATGAACTTCGTACCTGATAGTATTTTGCATGTCTATGTTGTAGATAGATGGCCAGTGTTGTTGTCCGTTGAATTTTAATGCGTTCCTTGAGAAAGCTAAGTTGAAAGATGATTGTAGCAATTACATGGACTGGGTCCATAACTTGAGGATCATCCTCATTGCTGCACAGAAGAATTACGTTCTGGAAGCACCGTTGGGTGCCAGGCCTGCTGCAGATGCTACTGACGACGTTAAGAACGTCTGGCAGAGCAAAGCTGATGACTACTCGATAGTTCAGTGTGCCATGCTTTACGGCTTAGAGCCGGGACTTCAACGACGTTTTGAACGTCATGGAGCATATGAGATGTTCCAGGAGTTGAAGTTAATATTTCAAGAAAACGCCCGGATTGAGAGATATGAAGTCTCCAATAAGTTCTACAGCTGCAAGATGGAGGAGAATAGTTCTGTTAGTGAACATAAACTCAAAATGTCTGGGTATAACAATCACTTGATTCAACTGGGAGTTAATCTTCCTGATGATAGTGTCATCGACAGAATTCTTCAATCACTGCCACCAAGCTATAAAAGCTTCGTGATGAACTATAACATGCAAGGGATGGATAAGACAATTCCCGAGCTCTTCGCGATGGTAAAGGTTGCGGAGGTAGAAATCAATAAGGAGCATCAAGTGTTGATGGTCAACAAGACCACCAGTTTCAAGAAAAAGGGTAAAGGGAAGAAGGCGAACTTCAAGAAGAACAGCAAGCAAGTTGCTGCTCAAGTGAAGAAGCCCAAGTCTGGACCTAAGCCTGAGACTGAGTGCTTCTACTGCAAACAGACTGGTCACTGGAAGCGGAACTGCCCCAAGTATTTGGCGGATAAGAAGGATGGCAAGGTGAACAAAGGTACATGTGATATACATGTTATTAATGTGTACCTTACTAATGCTCGCAGTAGCACATGGGTATTTGATACTGGTTCTGTTTCTATTATTTGCAACTCGAAACAGGGGCTACGGATTAAGCGAAGATTGGCTAAGGACAAGGTGACGATGTGCGTGGGAAATGGTTCCAAAGTCGATGTGATCGCGGTCGGCACGCTACCTCTACATCTACCTTCAGGATTAGTTTTAGACCTGAACAATTGTTATTTGATGCCAGCATTGAGCATGAACATTATATCTAGATCTTGTTTGTTGCGATACGGTTATTCATTTAAATATGAGAATAATGGTTATTCTATTTATATGAGTAATATTTTTTATGGTCATGCACCCTTGAAGAGTGATCTATTTTTATTGAATCTCGATAGTAGTGATACACATATTCATAATATTGAAGCCAAAAGATGCAGAGTTGATAATGATAGTGCAAATTATTTGTGGCACTGCCGTTTGGGTCATATTGGTGTAAAGCGCATGAAGAAACTCCATTCTGATGGACTTTTGGAGTCACTTGATTATGAATCACTTGGTACTTGCGAACCATGCCTCATGGGTAAGATGACTAAAACACCGTTCTCCGGAACATGGAGCGAGCAACAGATTTATTGGAAATCATACATACTAAAGTATGTGGTCCGATGAACGTTGAGGCTCGTGGCGGGTATCGTTATTTTCTCACCTTCACAGATGATTTGAGCAGATATGGGTCTATCTACTTGATGAAACATAAGTCTGAACATTTGAAAAGTTCAAAGAATTTCAGAGTGAAGTGGAAAATCATCGTAACAAGAAAATAAAGTTTCTACGATCTGATCGTGGAGGAGAATATTTGAGTTACTAGTTTGGTCTTCATTTGAAACAATGCGGAATAGTTTCACAACTCACGCCACCCGGAGCACGACAGTGTAATGGTATGTCCGAATGTCGTAATCGTACTTTACTTGATATGGTGCGATCTGTGATGTCTCTTACTGATTTACCGCTATCATTTTGGGGTTATGCTTTAGAGACGGCTGCATTCACGTTAAATAGGGCACCATCTAAATCCGTTGAAATGACGCCTTATGAACTGTGGTTTGGCAAGAACCAAAGTTGTCGTTTCTTAAAGTTTGGTGCTGCGATGCTTATGTGAAAAAGCTTCAACCTGATAAGCTCGAACCCAAATCAGAGAAATGTGTCTTCATAGGATACCCAAAGGAGACTGTTGGGTACACCTTCTATCACAGATCCGAAGGCAAGATATTCATTGCTAAGAATGGACCCTTTCTAGAGAAGGAGTTTTTATCAAAAGAAGTGAGTGGGAGGAAAGTAGAACTTGATGAGGTAATTATACCTACTCCCTTATTGGAAAGTAGTTCATAGAAATCTGTTCCTATGATTCCTACACCAATTAGGGAGGAAGCTAATGACAATGATCATGTATCTTCAGATCAAATTACTACAAAACCTCGTAGGTCAACCAGAGTAAGATCCGCACCAGAGTGGTACGGTAATCCTGTTCTGGAAGTCATGTTACTTGACCATGGCGAACCTACAAACTATGAGGAAGCGATGATGAGCCCGGATTCCGCTAAATGGATTGAGGCCATGAAATCTGAGATGGGATCCATGTATGAGAACAAAGTATGGACTTTGGTTGACTTGCCCGATGATCGGCAAGCCATCGAGAATAAATGGATCTTCAAGAAGAAGACTGACGCTGGCGGTAATGTTACTGTCTACAAAGCTCGACTTGTTGCGAAAGGTTTTCGACAAGTTCAAGGAGTTGACTATGATGAGACCTTCTCACCCGTAGCGATGCTTAAGTCCGTCCGAATCATGTTAACAATTGCCGCATTTTATGATTATGAAATTTGGCAAATGGATGTAAAGACTGCATTCCTGAATGGATTTCTGGAAGAAGAGTTGTATGTGATGCAACCTGAAGGTTTTATCGATCCAAAGGATGCTAACAAAGTGTGTAAGCTCCAGCGATCCATCTGTGGACTGGTGCAAGCATCTCGGAGTTGGAATAAACGTTTTGATAGTGTGATCAAAGCATATGGTTTTATACATACTTTTGGAGAAGCCTGTATTTACAAGAAAGTGAGTGGGAGCTCTGTAGCATTTCTAATATTATATGTGGATGACATATTGTTGATTGGAAATGATATAGAATTTCTGGATAGCATAAAATGATACTTGAATAAGAGTTTTTCAATGAAAGACCTCGGTGAAGCTGCTTATATATTGGGCATCAAGATCTATAGAGATAGATCAAGACGCTTAATTGGACTTTCACAAAGCACATACCTTGATAAAGTTTTGAATAAGTTCAAAATGGATCAAGCAAAGAAAGGGTTCTTGCATGTGTTACAAGGTGTGAAGTTGAGTCAGACTCAATACCCGACCACTTCAGAAGATAGAGAGAAAATGAAAGGTGTTCCCTATGCTTCAGCCATAGGCTCTATCATGTATGCAATGCTGTGTACCAGACCTGATGTGTGCCTTGCTATTAGTTTAGTAGGGAGGTACCAAAGTAATCCAGGAGTGGATCACTGGACAGCGGTCAAGAACATCCTGAAATACCTGCAAAGGACTAAGGATATGTTTCTCGTTTATGGAGGTGACAAACAGCTCGTCGTAAATGGTTACGTCGATGCAAGCTTTGACACTGATCCGGATGACTCTAAGTCACAAACCGGATACGTATTTATATTGAACGGTGGAGCTGTCAGTTGGTGCAGTTCTAAACAAAGCGTCGTGGCGGGATCTACGTGTGAAGCAGAGTACATAGCTGCTTCGGAAGCAGCAAATGATGGAGTGTGGATGAAGAAGTTCATATCCGATCTAGGTGTCATACCTAGTGCATCAGGTCCAATGAAAATCTTTTGTGACAATACTGGTGCAGTTGCCTTGGCAAAGGAATCCAGATTTCACAAAAGAACCAAGCACATCAAGAGACGCTTCAATTCCATCCACGATCAAGTCAAGGAGGGAGACATAGAGATTTGCAAGATACATACGGATTTGAATGTTGCAGACCCGTTGCCTCTCTCACGAGCAAAACATGATCAACACCAAGACTCCATGGGTGTTAGAATCATTAATGTGTAATCTAGATTATTGACTCTAGTGCAAGTGGGAGACTGAAGGAAATATGCCCTAGAGGCAATAATAAAAGTTGTTATTTATATTTCCTTATATCATGATGAATGTTTATTATTCATGCTAGAATTGTATTAACCGGAAACTTAGTACATGTGTGAATACATAGAAAAACATAGTGTCACTAGTATGCCTCTACTTGACTAGCTCGTTGAATCAAAGATGGTTATGTTTCCTAACCATAGACATGAGTTGTCATTTGATTAACGGGATCACATCATTAGAGAATGATGTGATTGACTTGACCCATTCTGTTAGCTTAGCACTTGATCGTTTAGTATATTGCTATTGCTTTCTTCATGACTTATACATGTTCCTATGACTATGATATTATGCAACTCCCGAATACCGGAGGAACACTTTGTGTGCTACCAAACGTCACAATGTAACTAGGTGATTATAAAGGTGCTCTACAGGTGTCTCCGATGGTGTTTGTTGAGTTGGCATAGATCGAGATTAGGATTTGTCACTCCGATTGTCGGAGAGGTATCTCTGGGCCCTCTCGGTAATGCACATCACTATAAGCCTTGCAAGCAATGTGACTAATGAGTTAGTCATGGGATGATGCATTACGGAACGAGTAAAGAGACTTGCCGGTAACGAGATTAAACTAGGTATTGAGATACCAACGATCGAATCTCGGGCAAGTAACATACCGATGACAAAGGGAACAACGTATGTTGTTATGCGGTTTGACCGATAAAGATCTTCGTAGAATATGTAGGAGCCAATATGAGCATCCAGGTTCTGCTATTGGTTATTGACCGGAGATGTGACTCGGTCATGTCTACATAGTTCTCGAACCCGTAGGGTCCGCACGCTTAACGTTCAGTGACAATCGGTATTATGAGTTTATGTGTTTTGATGTACCGAAGGTAGTTCGGAGTCCCGGATATGATCACCGACATGACAAGGAGTCTCGAAATGGTCGGGACATAAAGATCGATATATTGGACGACTATATTTGGACATCGGAATGGTTCCGGGTGAGATCGGGAGTATACCTGAGCACCGGGAGGTTACCGGAACCCCCCGGGAGGTATATGGGCCTTATTGGGCCTTAGTGGGAGAGAGGGGAAAGGAGCAAAGGAGGGGGCGCCCCCCCCCCCAGCTTAATCCGAATTGGGAGGGGGCCGACCCCCCCTTTCCTTCCTCCTTCCTTCCCCTTCCTTCCCTCTCCTACTCCAACTAGGGAAGGGGGAATCCTACTCCCACCGGGAGTAAGACTCCCCCCTTGGGCGCGCCTAGGAGGTTGGCCCTTCTACCCCTCCTCCACTCCTTTATATACGGGGGAGGGGGCACCCCATAGACACACAAGTTGATCATTGATCCCTTAGCCGTGTGCGGTGCCCCCCTCCACCATAATCCACCTTGGTCATATCGTAGTGGTGCTTAGGCGAAGCACTGCGTCGGTAACTTCATCATCACCGTCATCACGCCGTCGTGCTGACGGAACTCTCCCTCGAAGCTCTACTGGATCGTGAGTTCGTGGGACGTCACCGAACTGAACGTGTGCTGATCGCGGAGGTGTCGTACGTTCGGTACTAGGATCAGTCGATCGTGAAGACGTACGACTACATCAACCGCGTTGTCATAACGCTTCCTCTTAAGGTCTACGAGGGGACGTGGACGACACTCTCCCCTCTCGTTGCTATGCATCACCATGATCTTGCGTGTGCGTAGGAATTTTTTTGAAATTACTACATTCCCCAACACCCAACGTGTCGCAGCTTTATTTGCTGGAAGCGTTCGCGCGTGGAGCGACCGGCCGAAGCGTTCGGCTGGCGCACCGTGCCTAAACGTTTCCCAAGGTTTTTAGTAGGGCAATGTTATAGTTGTACAATATAAATGCACTTTTTTAACAACGTTGATGTACTAACTAATTTTTTGTGCATCACCATAGGATAAAACTTTGCTATAAGATTTTTTGTTTTTCATCATTTTTTTATTACTTTTCTTTTTTTTCTTTTTTTGGTCTTTTGAAATCCATGATATTTAAAATTTTATAAGTATTATTTAAATCCGCCGCTTGATTTAGTTCTCGTAATTTTCGTGCAAGCGCTCTACCTTCCGCCTCGCTTGTTGTTGCTTGTTTTATTGTGTATCATATTGTTGGCCTAGGCCTTTTCGGTTCTGCTTTTGTCATCCCTCGACTCGTAACTGAGGTGTGATCGACCTTATTTTGTCCCAATTGTAAGTTCACCCTTGACTCGCAACTAGGACCTGGCCATTTTTTGTCCCAGTTGCAAGTCCGCCCTCGAGTCGCAACTAGGACCCGACCTTTTTTGTCCCAGTTGTAAGTCCCCCCTCGACTCGCAATTGGGACTGGACCATTTTTTTGTCCCAGTTGCAAGTCCGCCCTCGAGTCGCAACTGGGACCCGACCATTTTTTGTCCCAGTTGCATGTCCGTTCTCGAGTCGCAACTGGGACCCGACCATTTCTTGTCCTAGTTGGAAGTCCACCCTCGACTCGCAGTTGAGACCCGACCATTTTTTGTCCTAGCTGCAAGTCCGCCCTCGACTCGCAACTGGGATCCGACCATTTTTTGTCCCAGTTGCTAGTCCGCCCTCGACTCGCAACTGGGCCCGACATTTTTTGTGCCAGTTGCAAGTCTGCTCTCGACTTGCAATTGGGGAACCGGGCTTTTTTTTCTAGTTGCAACTCCATCGTCGACTCGCAACTGGGGCCTAATTTTTTTTCTAATTGCAAGTCCATCCTCAACTCGCAATTCGGGCCTGAACTTTTTTTTCTCAGTTGCAATATCCCTTTTGACTTGTGACTCGAACCTGATTTTTTTGTCCAAGTTGCAAGTCCACCCTCACCTCGCAACTGGGGTCTGATCTTTTTTGTCCGAGTTGCAAGTCCACCGTCAAGTCGCAACTGAGGCCCGACCTTTTTTCCCGATTACATTTGCACTCTCGACTCGCAACTAGGTCTCAACATTTTTTATTCTAATTGCAAGCCCACCCTTGACTCGCAACTGGGTTCCAGCCTTTTTTTGTTCGAGTTGAAAGTCCATCCCCAATACGTAAGGGGGGCCCAACCATTTTTGTCCTAGTTGTATGTCCACTCTCGACACAAATGGGGCTAGACTTTTTTTGTTCAAGTTGCAAGTTCACCCTCGACTCGCAACTCGGGCCCAACCTTTTTTGTCCGAGTTGCAAGTCCACCTTTGACTCGCAACTAGGGTCCAACCTTTTTTTGTCCGAGTTGCAAGTACACCCTCAACCTGCAACTGGGGTCCAATCTTTTTTTATCCGAGTTGCAAGTCCACCCTCTACTCGCAACTAGGAGTCAACCTTTTTTGTCCAACTTGCAAGTCCACCCTCGGTTTGCAACTGGGGCCCGACCTTCTTTAGTCTCTATTACAAGTCCAACCTCGATTTGCAACTGGGGCCCGACCTTTTTTTCTCAGTTGCAAGTCCACCGTCGACTTGCAATTGGGGCTTGACCTTTTCTCGTCCAAGTTGCAACTCCACCCTCGACTCGCAACTCGGGCCCAACTTTTTTTGTCCTAGTAGCAAGTCCAAACTCAACTCACAATTAGGGTCCGACCTTTTTTACTCCCAATTGAGAGTCCACCCTCGACTTGCCACTTGGAGTCCGATCTTTTTTGCCTAGTTGCAAGTCCACCCTCTTCAGCAAACAAACTGCAGATGAGCCGGCCCAAGTAGCTAGGATACATTTTTTGTCTTTCTTTTGTTTTGTTTTCTTCATGTTTTTTCTTTTTTTATTTATCATTTTTCTTCATTGGTTTTCCTTTGCTATTATTTTTTCTATTTTTTGAAAAGTTGATTTCATTTTTTCTTATACTTTTTTTCTTTTTCCATAAATTCACAGTTTCAATAATTGTTTCAAAATTTCTTAATTTCTTCAATTTTCTAAAATTGTTCATGTTTATCAAAAAATTTAAACAAATCAAAATGTGTTTATTTTTTGTTCTCTTCTTATTTATCCATTTTCTCTATTTTTTTCTCTTTTTTTATTTTTTCCTGTTTGCTTTTAGTTCAATGTATATATAAAAGTTTGGTTTTAGTTCATCGTATATAATCAAGTTCACCGTACACTGTATATTTGCAAAAAAATTAGTGTGTATTTAGAAAATGTTCATCATATATTGTAGAAATTTTGGTATTCGTTAACATTTTTTATAATTTGAAATAAATTATGTAAAATCCTGGACATATTTTTTAAAATATGTTTGGACCGAACTTTGTTCCTTACTGAAAATTAATTATAAAGTATAAGAGTGAAAAATGCAAAAAATTATAATCGTTGGTACCCTAGAAGCTAACGATGAGAGATATATGTACTTGTACAACTTCCATACGCAAAAGCTAACAAATAGATGTTAGCACTAGCGATCAGTTTTTATTTTCCAGGAAAAGTTAGTGATCTGTTTTTTTGTATGGGTAGCTAGTAACCAGGATTTTTTTTAGAGGAGCTAGTGACCAGATTTGCGTTAGGGCTGGCCACATAGGCGGACGCATGACGAGCTGGTTTTTTTTTTAAAGAACCGGTGTATCACCGGCGTTCATATATTAAGCAGGGAGAGAGCGGGAAATATGTTCATGATCAAGTGATCATAAGTGGTTACAAGAGGGGGGTTCAAAACAAAACACCTATCCTAGCCTGGATCCCCAAGTGGTGTTGCAAGGCACTTAGCCCCAGCTAGCTTCCAGACTTCTGCATCTCGTCTGATCGCGACGACCACAGTGCAGATTTGGTTATTATCTTGCCTGAATCTTCTATTGTTTCTCTCCTTCCAGATGTGCCATGTGACAAGGAGATCATCGTCTTGAGCCTTTCTCTGAGTCTTGGCCTTGATTGTTTGATGAGATTGCGCATTCTGCAAATGGAGGAGGTGAGGTGATCTGAGGATGAGGCGAGGCGCATGAGCCTGGCGCAGTCATTCCAGGCTGAGATCCTTCTCCATATCTCCTTACTGACCGGGCAGTCCCAAAAAGGATGCACTGATGTCTCTAGGTTTCTTGTGCATAAAGTGCAGAAGTACCCGTTCTCCCAGCCTCTGCGTTGGAGCCTATCATTGCTCCAGAGCCGGTTTTTGAGTAGTAGCCAGAAGAAAACCTTTATGTTTCCGGGTGCCCAAGTTTTCCATATGATTTGCTTATCCTCTGTCTTCGGTAGGTTTCTGAATTGTGCCTTGTAAGCTGATTTTGCGCTGTATACGCCAGCACTGTGAAGATGCCAGGAGATTTTATCTTCCACCTGGAGTTGCAGAGACACCGGTTGGGCCCGTAGAGCTCTCCAGAGGATGATGAAACTATGAATCAGTTCTTCGTTGGGGCGTATCTTGATGTCCAGCACCCACTTATCATTTTCAAGCGCGTCGGCAACGCACTTGTTTTTTCCTCGTGATCTCTTGAACAGCTCCGGGAACAGGATGGCAAGGCTTGGAGAGGTGATCCATGGCGATTGCCAGAAGGAAGCTGTTCTGCCGTTTCCGATGGTTACAGTGGTTGCATTGTCAAACATTTCCTTGTCCTCCTTGTCACACGGTAGCTCTGATCCCTTCCAGGGTTTGTCCTCATTTTGCCATGACAGCCACAACCATCGAAGGCGCAGGGCGCGGGAGAATTTCTGCAGGTCATGGATGCCAAGGCCTCCATGTTCAGTGGGTGTGCGGACATTTCTCCAGGCGACCTTGCACTTGCCACCACTGAGCTCCTCCTCTTGTGCCCAAAGAAACTTTCTACGAGCTTTATCGATCTCTTTGAAAAGAAGCTTTGGCAGCCGAAGGACAGAGAGAGCAAAAGTTGGTATTGCAGATAGGACGTTTCTCACCAATGCTCTTCTCCCTACGATATGCATCAACTTCCCTTTCCAACCAGCAAGACGAGCACGGATGCGGTCCAGAATGAACTGAAAATGTACCAGTCTGGCTCGTCCAAGGCTTATTGGTAGTCCCAAATATCTGATTGGGAAGGAAGCAATTTGTCCACCAAAAGCATGCAGGACCTCATGGAGATTAACGTGATCACATCTGATGGGTGTGACAGTGCACTTACTGATGTTGAGGTGCAGACCTGAAGCTTCTCCAAAACTAGTGGGTCAGACTCAGTAGTGGATGGTGCAAGGTCCGCACACAAATTGTCAAGCACTCTTACCCCCAACGCATCAATCTCAGCATCATTCATAGGTCTCACTGCTGCTAGGTTTCGAATGGTCTCTAAAGCGCGTTCCGCTTCCAGATCAAGGAGATCATTAACCGAGTTGGAAATTTCAGAATTAGTATTCCCTAGCGAAACCCCTACTTGATTTGCATTATTAATAATCTCATCCGTAGAAAAATGCAAATAGAATTGGACAAGTTGACTGACATACCGGTAGTGACCTCAACGTCACGAAGCTTGGCCGCCCTCATAGCGCACCTCTGCTGCATGTCATCAACCTCCGGGTGGTTCTGGAGACGAGAGCTCATCCGTCTCCCCTTAGAGACCGGGTCGGGGATCCCGCCGAAGGCAATAACCTCCTCCCGAGTAGCGCCACTCGGAGGAGGCAGCGGCGGAGGGCTCCCACGGTGAACGGACAGGAGGCCGGGGGAGGTAGGTGTCGGCGCCGCCTGCCTGAGCACCCCCCCAACCCTCAAGCCTGAGGGCGTCACCGTCCCGACAGCCGAAGGCGAGGGATGGACCGGGGCCACTTGCCCCAGACTCCCGCTGATCACCACTGGAGACGCCGCAACAGCCGGTACCGAAAGGGAAGGGTCTGAGGCCTCCTGCCCCAAACGGCCTCCCTCACGGCCGGCCAGCAACGGCGAGGCTGGCGTCACCGGGGCCACCTGCCCCAGACTACCGCCGAGCACCACAGGGGAAGCTGCAGCAGCCGTTGCCGAAAGGGAAGGGTCCAAGGCCACCTGCCCCAGACGTTCTCCCTCACGGTCGGCCAGCGACGGCGATGCAGGCGTCGCCGGCGTCAGAGTAGAGGGAGAGGACGTCGTGGCCACCTGCCCCAAACTCCCCCCAGACAGATCTGCCGACTCCGGCACCATCAGTCTGCACGAGACCGCAGGTATCCCGGGGAGGAAAGGGACCATCTGAGGCTCCACAGTCCTCCCCCCCCAAGGTCGTCTCCGAGTGGCCCGTCACAAAGTCACCCACCATGGGACGAACAACAGACACAAAATCCAGCACCGGGAGCGAGCACTCAAACGCATCCTCAGACTCCACCCGGTCGCTCCAAAGTCTAGGAGGAGTAGACGCTGGCTCAAAAGACCCAAACCTTAACGTGCTCTTGGGTACCGACGGAGATGGGGCCAGCTCTACCCCTGATCCAGTCTCGGTCTGAGCAACTGGTCCCGGTCCGTTGGGCCTCTCTCGACTAGCCTCATCAGTCGGATCCTCCCTAGCACCCGCATTATCGTCTCCCTCGTGCATATCCACATCAGCACCAGAACCCGCCTCGGCAAACAACTCAGCATCCTCAAACTCAATGTCAAGAGGGAATACCTCTCCCCTGTAAGTCCAGTTAACCACATCCGGGATGAACTCGATGTCCAGAACACTCACTCGCAATCTGGCCACCCCATGGGCGCGGGTGAATGTCATATCCACTTTCTCAGGTTTGCCAACCATGATACCCACACTAGCCACAACACGAACATCTGTCAGAGCCTCAGAGGGTGCCCCAGAGAAACGCAGCCACACCTGAGTAAGGGGCTTTCCCTTAGGCTCCACTTTCTTCCACTCTTGAAACTCAAGAATACCATTAGTACCTGGCACCTTACACATCCCAAAGCTCAGCAACCGCCTCAAGTCCTCTACCGACGGGAGGTCAACCCTGAACACACGCTCCTCAATGAGAACAAGCTTCCACTGAAAGTCTCCAGGAGCCAGTTCCTGAAGCCTCTGCACAATCTGAGCTTTAGAGACAACTCCCTGGGTAACCTTCACAATACCAGTAGTCAGGCTCTGCGTCTCAACTGGAATCTCTCTCGCAGCTGGGGACTCAAAGAACATCAGCTCGACACAATATACTCCATACACTGTAAGAGCCGGAGCCTGCTCACGAAGAAGCGGGCAATCCCCCGAGGCATGTGCTAGCTTACCACATGTATCACACAACTCAGCCACACACTCAACAATGAAGTGCCCTTTCTCACCGCAACGGTAACAAAGCATTTTCTCCTTCCTACGCGCCCACTTGGATGCCCTCTCAGACTCAGACCTGATACCCGCGTCAACTGAAGCGCCAGTCATATCAACATCCGTATTAGCCAGAGCCGTGACCGCCTCCATAACCTCGCTAGTCAGGGCGGTCTCCTGAGTGGGATTAGCCTCCACCCCGGACGCCTGATGGTTTGCAGTGGCCTGTGGCGGATTCTGTCTGCAGAAACCACGACCACCACCTCGACCACGACGATGACCACGGAAGCCACCTCTCTGCCGTGAGTCCGGTCCAGAAGCGCCCTCGACAAAACCGCCCGGCGGACCAAGGAAGGGCCTCTCTGCAGAACCATCACTCTGCCAGGCATAACCTCAGCCACCTCCTGTCGATGACGATCCACGGTGTTGACCATCCCCATACGCATCATAGCCATCATCCCCCCACTGTCCTCGAGGCGGATCCGACGACTCAGCAGTCACGTTGTCTTGTCTTATCCGCGTAGGACCCGAGCGTTTTTGCGTCGGCCTCGCCACGTAGTGAGGCGGCGGCGCTGCTCGAGTTTGAACACCGGCATGGGTTGCCTGAGCCACCGGCCGAACCCCATCGACATGGCCAACCGGTCTAGGGCCATTATGCACTGGCGGCCTTGGCGGAGCAGCTCCACGCCCCACGGCCGAAGTAGACGGAGGCCTCGACGGAGGCGCACCACGTCCCGCGGCGGCCATCGAGGTCGGAATTGGCGGCCTCACCCTGGACTGAGCGCCAAGTCCACGACCCAACGTGGCTGCATCCGCACCTGTAGGAGCTCCGGTGCCCTGACCCACCGGCACGGGCGGCACCCCCCACGACCAGAGCCATGCACAGGCCGGGGCAGTGCGGCCCGGCCACCGGCAGCAGCAGGCGGCGGCGCACTCCCGCCATAGAAGTTTAGAGGATCTTTCAAATATAAAACCAAAATGAATTTCATATATAGTGAATCCGAATATGATGAGCAAGAGATGGCGTAACAGATTGAACCAAGGAAACTCCAGCCATTAAGAAAGACTTTGAGAGCAAAGAATGTAGCATAAAGCACATGCTTCGGGATACAGTAAAGTTGGACCCCGGCACTATGAAAAATGCAGACTCCACAAGAAAAGGCTCGGCCTAGTAGGAATAGGAAGTCTAAGTAAAGAATATATGCGTGTATTCTATGTACGTTGGGCGCACTGTTTCTTGTACAATGCAATGCAAAAGTGCGTATGCTTCAACTAGCCATGATCTTTATTATGAAATTTCATTTCTTTGTTTTCCATCAAGATTAATATTTAAAAATTAGCTCACGCATTGGCCAAAGGGTTCGTACTTTGAACTATACAGTTGGTCTAGGCACACTTGCGCGACCCATCTGTGCCGTCTGTCTAGTTAATCCACACGAAATGACTAGACGCGAAAAGTGAGCAACGGTTTACATGCACTGAAGTTCGCTTGGAATCACACATGAACTGGAATGATTTTCCAAAATAAAATGGCCAGAGTTGTCCAGTTTTTATTGGTTTGCTCTTTTCTTTTTTTGTCCTTCTTTACAGTTTTCATTGGTTTCCTTTTTTTCTTTCTTTTCCAGTATGTTTTCCTTGTGGTTTCTCAGTCGTTTTTCTTCCTTTCCTCATTGGGTTTTTACAGTTAACCTTTCTTTTTTCTTTTTCTTTGTTGCTTCGCTTTTATTTTGTTTCTTTCTTTGATTTTCACCGGTTTTCCGTCGTCTTCACTGTTTTTTTCTGTGTGTTTTCTTTGCTTTCATTGTTTTTTTCCTTTCTTTCTTTTTGTGTGATTTTCCTTATGGTTTTCTTTGGTTTTCAATGGTCAGTTTATTTACTTTCTTTCTCTGTGTGATTTTCCTTACAGTTTTCATCGGTTTAATTCTTTTTTTGTATTTTTTTCTTTAAAATTTTCCAACACATGTCTACATTTTTATACACATAGTACATATTTAGTATATATCAAGAACATTTTTAATACATGCTTAGCATTTTTCAAATACATTAGTAACATTTTTTTCTCAAATATAGATTTTCATGTCTATTGTTCTCATACACATTGTGCATTTTTGGTATACATCTAAAACATTTTTTAAACAGATTTAACATTTTTCATATACACAAATAACATTATTCAAATATATGTTTTCGTGCCTATTTTTTTACACGTCGTACATTTTCCGTATATGTCAAGAATATTTTTTAATACATGTTTGACATTTTTCTAATACATCATTAACATTTTTCCAACTATCTGTTTTGATCTATATATTTCAAGATTGTACATTTTTGGTATATATCTAAAACATTTTTTTATACATGTTCAAAATAAATAATATAAATGATTAAGTTTTTTCAAATATCTGTTTTTATGTCTACTTTTTACATACAAATCATATTTTTGTTCTCATGCACCCGCATATCCAGCGGACGTTAGATTTTTAGGCGTGGCAAATCAACCGTTTTTTGTGGCAAATTATACTCATCGACAATGGCAAGTTTAGTTGGTGGGCATGGAAAATCTGCATCGGTTCATTTTTGGCCAAGGAATTGTTGTGCTTGCAAACTAAGTTTGCCATCATCGTGCCAACATAAACTGCCATGAAAAACATTTGATTTGCCATGTCTAAAAATCTGACATTATATTCTTAGCATTTCTATTTTCTTATACATTCAAAACATTTTTATACATATCTAATATACATTGTTAAATAAATAAAATTTTAAATACAATTTTAACAATTTTCAAATACATTTTTGTCAAATATTTGTTTTTATGTCTATTATTTTTATAAACATTGTACATTTTTTGTATACATATAAAACATTTTTGTATACAGGTTTAACATGTTTCATGTTCATGATTAACATTTTTTGAAACATATGTTTTTGATGTGCACTCTTGTCATACACATCGTACATTTTTCTTATACTCGCCAAACATTTTTTTACACGCTTAACATTTTTTTCAAATTAACATTTTTACACGCTTAACATTTTTTCAAGTTATTTTTGTATATTTAGAATATTTGGAAACATATACAAAATTAAAAATAAATAAAAACGAAAAAGAAAGACGCTAGTTAGCTTTTTTAGGGGAAAACACACTAGCTAGCTCTAGCTAGACGTTCGAGTGCAGTCCCGTCTTGGGCCTGGCCCATAGCCGCCAGTTCGTGAGGCGAGGCGAGCCTCCAACTCTGGTCGAGCGAGCTGGGTATAGGTGCGCCCCGCAAATACGTAGGCAGCATCACCAAGCTAATGTTTTGCTTAATCTCAACAAAAAAAAGCTAATGTTTTGCCCCCAAAAAAACCTTGCTAGTGTTTTGGACCGGCCATTTATGAATCTGCACCTACTGCAAAACCAGGTTTGGGAAAGGTTCCTGCACGGTTTTGGGAACCTTCTAGAAGGTTCTAATTCAATTTTTCATATTTATTTTTTATTTTTTATTAAATGATTTTTTCACTACTGTTATTTTCCAATATGAAAAAGATTAACAGTTTTAAAAGATGCTCAGAAATTTCAAAACTTATTCACTTACACAAAAAATGTATGGAATTTTCAATATTGTTTGCGTTTTTCGTAAAAAGTTCAAATAAATTGAAGAATGTTTGGAATTTTAGAAAATGTTGTTCTTATAAAAATTGTGTAAACTGTTAAAAAATAATTGAAAATTCGAAAAATGTTTGTGTTCCAAAAAAATCAACTTTGAAAAATCTTTGCATTTTCATAAAATGTTCTCAAATTTTCAAGAATTGATCAGTTTTCAAAAAATAACGTTTCCGCAAATTTTCAGAAAATATCATGGTAAGAAATAAAATGCTACGAAAAAATTGCTCACTACAGTTACCCATGATTAAGTCTCATCTCGCTACCATTCCCCAGGTCGCAACACACACTACATGGGCCGGACCAGTCAAAGGGCGCCATGTGCATCGAGCCGCCTATTTGATGATGTGTCACTTAAAATCCCCCTAGGGTTTTTCTAGGGTCTCCTATCGTCTGACGATTCATGTCGGAGTACCCAGGGCCGTCTCCAGGATTTCGGGGGCCCGGTGCGAAATTTTAAATGGGGCTCTAGAATTTTTCAAAAATACTACAAATGAAGAACTAATATAGTCAAATCATAGTTTCATTTTATTGTATAATAACTTCTAATATGTGTTATTTCACACAAATATGGGTTAGTTCGTAGAATTATTGGAATTATATCAAATGAGTGCTAAAAGAGGAAAGGTAGCGCTAGATTAATAAACTGACCTCATGTGTAAAAAGAATTCATGGATGAGCACCTATCTTCATAAAACAGTTCTACCAATTCATGTAAAGTCAGAACCTTGGGCTGTAAAGCATAAAGTAATATATAAATTATGAATCTATCTTCCTCTCAAACAAAATTATCAATCTATCTAAAGTATAAAGAATAAGGCTACAGTGATTAATTATCAGTTATGCTACTACTGTATTGGACATTATCAAAAATAGCTAAACAAGCTACAATGACAATTATACAGAAACTAATAGCGAAACACTGGCCGCAACATGAAAGCCTAAAAATTGACAACATATAACATTGCCACATATTACTCACATGGAGAAACAAATTCAGCCGAACAACTCTAGTAATGCTTGGCTTAAAAATCCCATCAGATCGATCTGGCCGTGTGTGCTGAATTTGATGTGGGGAGGGGGGAAACTGGAGATTAAACAAATCTTCTTACGGGACGGGCAGCGGCCAGGCAGATGGAAAGGAACCGGCCGGCGTTAGGCGGTGGCGCCCTGATCGGTGATGAATCGCTCGTCTCGCAGCGGGCACTAGGGTAAGGCGGGCGCGCGATCGAGGGAATAGCCAGATCGCAAACGAGCGAAGCGAGCAGGCTGGAAACCTGCAGCGATGGGTACGTGCAGGACGGTTGTTTCGCTGCTGATCCCGGCACACAGCTGCTGATTTTCCCTTCTAATCTTGCAAATCAGCGATTTGGGGGCCCTGTGCGGTCGGCCACTTTGGCCTGCCTTGTCGACGGGCCTGGGAGTACCCAAATTCCTCACGCTCCGGCGAGCCTGTCTCGACGGGACACTCCTACTCAACTACAAACCCTGTATGTCGAGCTCACCGCGCTCCCCGTATGAACTCCTCCTCGGCGTGGCCCCGGACTACTCCGTCCTGCGGGTTTTCGGCTGCCTGTGCTACCCTAATACCACTTCCACCGCTCGTCATAAGCTTGACGCTCGCTCCATTGCCTGTGTTTTCCTTTTCTAATTGGAGATGTCGAAACATCAGACTGAAAGAATGAATCCCTAAGAAAATTAGAATAGAAGATGCTTGCAGCTATGAAGAGGAGGAACAAGAAAACAGAGGAAAGCTTATTAAGAGCAGAGTAGTAATGTGCCAAAGGAAAGGTTGGTCCAATCCAATAATGAGTAGTATTTTCTAGATTTTAGTTTGGGTCTGAGACCGAGTGTAAATTCGGTGAAAACTATAACTTTCCTATGGTTTAGGAGTCCAAAATTTTATGTGGCAATGTTCCCTCAAAGTTTCCTTTGAAACGCCAAGCTTTCAAGGCTAGTGGGCCATTGGCTGTTTTCCAAAAAGTACGCTAGCTTAGAAGACTGGCAGGCACAGATACAAGCATCATAGCCATGCAAATCAAGTGGCAAATCCTTTTTTTTAGGAAGGCGTATCCCTATCCCCGACAAGGAGGTGACTGAGCTCATGCGGTTTTGATGAAGCCGCAGCAATCACCATAGAGAGGGATAAAAGGCTCCAGTTCAGAGGGATTTGTATTAGTCAG
The DNA here is from genome assembly GCA_034509565.1 of Triticum monococcum. Classification (NCBI taxonomy): domain Eukaryota; kingdom Viridiplantae; phylum Streptophyta; class Magnoliopsida; order Poales; family Poaceae; genus Triticum; species Triticum monococcum. Next base: position 768,739,415 of record CM067847.1, read on the forward strand.
GATCCGTTTTGAGCTACATACGACCATCTAGTCGCTACACTCTACTAATGAGATCCCAATCATTTCAGCACGATCTCAAAACAAAATGCAATGCCTGACGATCTCCAAATAAGACAACAATTGTTTGTGTAATGCAAGGGCGGATGCGACTCTGTAATGTCTTTCTGGCATATAAAGGCACCACACAAACACAAACACACACACACAGTTTCTGTCATTCCAAGCTCCACAACTTAATATTGGCACAAACATCGTATAAACCAACCGGAGGTAGGGATTATGTTAAATGAATAATGATTGAATAAACACACACGAATATATATAAATAAGTTTTCACATACAAATACATCCGACAGCAAGGTCGTCGATACACATATCAAAGTAAATCACAACCAATTACGTAACAAGCATGCACACATACATTTTCATGCACACATACTTATTCAGGCACGACACACAAATAGATTGAGAGAGAATCGGTCACGCAACACATAGCTCATGGCTCATGCCTCGGTTTGCACCCGTTGCTGTGTGGAATGAAGCTCGAGTCGGTGAAGTGGCCCTTGAGTTGCACCTCTTTCAACATGTCAAGGTGGCGGATTCCAGAAAGCGTGCCCGCCTGATTGATGGCCATGTTGCGCCAAACGATCTTCCTGAGCTGAGGGCAAGGGGCTACCTGCTTGATGGCCATGTTGCGCCAAAGGATCTTCTTGAGCTGAGGTAAATGGGTTGTGTTGTCTTCTTCAAAGACGACAGTGGTGATGGTGTCGCCCTCGATGATGAGGAACCTGAGGTCTTGGAATCCATCCTTGCTGAAGGTGAGATTGTGTTCGTTGTATGAGTTGCGACGGAGCCGAAGGAAGCGCAAGTGATGGAGATTGTTGCCAAGGTCCTGCAGAGAGTCTTTAGATAGAAAAGTGTTCCATAGTGTAATCTCAGAGAGTTGTTCCAGCTTGCAGATCCAGCGAGGCAGCCTGGAGTTGGGAAAGCGCACGCCCTTGATATTCAGGCTCTTGAGTAACTTGGGTGCACTTTGCTCCGATGTCATCTCCATATTCATAGTGGCACTAGGGTCGACATTGGTGGGTGGAGGAGTGACCCATATTGAGAGAGAGCGTAAGCACTCTCTGAGCTTGGTGATTGCTCGGAGCAGATTGTTCATGCTGTATTGAGCTTGGCCTTGGCTACCGACGAGAACCACGCCCAGCTTCCTAAGCTTCAGCAGGTGGCCAACTTCTTCGAATTCCTTCTTGCCGTACCAAACCTGGACGCGGGACAGTATCTCCATGTCTTTCATCTTCTCGATCCTACTAGGCATACCCGCCCAGCATAGTGTCTCCTCCTCCTTCGTCGTCATCCTCAGGCTGGTAAGCAGGTGCTTTAGCTTTCGGAGATAAATGTAGTTCATGTGTCGGACCCGTACCTTAGTTTCCCGGATGTCGAGTGTCTCCAACATTATGAGATTGTTGATCTCCCAGGGTAGGTGGGAGACATCCGTGTTCCGGAGGCTAAGGTACTTGAGCGAGACCTGACTGCAGATGCTCTTGAGGTGTCTCTTTTGTAGACCCTTGCAGCCCCCAAGATCCAGCACGTTCAGCCGGTAGGCTTGGTGAAGAGAAGTGAGGAAGTTGAGCATGTCAACCATGGGATTGGGATCCACCGTCGTGTTGTCATCCGGCGGCGGCGTCCCACGGCCGCAGATGCTCCACAGGTGTCGTGGTCGTGCATGATTCTTCTGTAGTTGCTCTGCTTGCCGTTTCACATAGCGTCGGATGCGAAGCTGGTAGTCGAGGTGAGTCGGCAGGTTGTCCACAAAGTTCTCAGTTGTGGACATACGATGGAGGAACTTCCAGACGATGTCATCAATTTTGCAGCTCTTGACCTTGCAGGTGGCAGTGGTTGGGTCGTCGGCAGGAAGAAGGAACCCCCGGAAGAGGAGATCTTTGAAGCAGATCTCTGCTGCCTCCTCGAGGGAAGCAGCAACTTGCTTCTCCACCTCCTTGAGGGAATCATCAACTTGCTTCTCCACGCGGCCTTCAGCGAGCCATCGCCGGACCAAGCTTGTCCTGCTGATGGTGGCTTCGTCGTGGAAGGCATACAGATACTGCAAGCAGCTCTTGTAACTCCTGGACAACTTGCTGTAGCAGAAGATCATCACTTGAGTGGGAAAATCTTTGATATCCATGCCCGCATCCTTGACTAATTGCTTCAGTTCTCCCTTGGTCTTCTCAACCGCCCGGTAGACATTGCTATGATCCCGAAGAGCACGGAGAAGCATCTCCATGCAGACGGTCGCACTCCGATCTTGCGACAAATTATTAAGGAGGCACTTACGTACATCAGTGGCTGCCGATTGAAGATCCTTATTAATGAGGAGGATGGTCTCTTTAAAAAAAGGGAGTTCCTGCTTCTTCTTCTTCTTCTTGTCACGTGCTAGCGCACGTGCAAATTCTTCTCTGGCCTCTTCGATCTCGTCCTGGCTAGGTGGGACCTCGGCCAGCGTCAGCGGGGGCTCCTCAACCGTGGGAATGATGACGCCGTAGCGCTCCCGCCTCTGGCCGACGTCATGGACGCGGGCCTTGAGCTCACTGATCCTCTTGGCCAAGCGGTGGCGTGCACAACACCTCCAGAGGAGCATGGGGATGTGCTCGAGGTAGGCCTGAAGGCCCCTGCCGGACGGGCCGGGGAAATCACGCTTGTAGAGCTCGACGCAGTCCTGGGCGATGTAGGAGATATCTCGGATCTACAAGAATCCATCACAGACTTTTTAGGTCGATCTTGTGTATATATAGGAAACTAAACAGGACAACTTTACCAACTCATGGTTGCAAGGGATTTCATCTTCTATGTATACTAGCATGGTGACCCGCACAATTGCCCAGGCAACATCATAACATGTCTAATATGTTTACCAAAGATCCATGTTAGAAGAAAAGGTACATACCCACTGAGGTATTTATAGTAATATAAAAGTACGTATATTTTGTTAATTCAATAATCCATTACAAATGATTTCAATGCTGATGAATAATACTATTATATGTGAACTCTTTTTCATTACAGAACAATTTGTATCAATTCTGTATCCATTTTTAAGAATTACCGTGCCTTACTTCCATAGCAATAAAATAAGTTCAGTAATACATGGTCATATTCACCCTGTTTTGTAGGTGGCACTGGTTAAACTGTTATGGCATTATAGACTAACTTGTATTTATTTTCTGGAAAACCAATTGTCTAGCTGACCCAATCTATACATTAAATTAACACATTCATGATTGATCAACAGCTAAGTTCGCCTTTAAGTCTTTTTGACACGGCTTAGCCATCAGATTCATCTAGAGTGTTTTTATCGCATTGTACATATGTTTTTCTTTTTTGCTCTTTGTTTTAGGACTGTGTGATACAGAACCATAACGCATAGATTTTGTTTAACTTCTGCCGATTGGGCGATAACCATGGCCATAAAGAAATCTAGAAAATCTCTTGCTTTTTTTTTCTAATAATGCATATGTTTCTCCTCAAATCTACATATTTCTTAATCTGCACCTATCAAACTTTTTGAATTATATTGGCCAGTTAACAGTTTGCATATGTTTTTGTATCCAATAATTGTCGTGCCTGGCTTATAATGAAAATAAAAGAATTAGTGTGACATATAAGACGAGCGGTACATGCCAATGTCAGCTTTGATTCCAGGTTAATAATTGCTACATTGTTGAGGTTTTACAGACTAATGTTCAATTTTTATCATAGTATAGTTGGTTGACCCACCTCGCAATACAATAAAAAATATGTTCTTTTATTGCCAGCAAATGAGGTTTTCAATTTTCTGAAGTCTTGATCAACCAAGCTTAGCCATCAGATTCATCTCGAGCGTTTTATTACATCTTGCATGTAAACAAATTCGGTGAAATATTATAACTCACACTATGAGTCTGCATGTGGGTGTTTGTACACTAATTTGCTAGTCCACTTGTGACTGATGTTTGAATAGGACGTGGACTTGCAAACCATTAGGTGGAGTAAAATTTAAGTCGCAGAACAAACAATTGTACACTTGATATTGTTTGTATCGATTGATCCATCAGATTTATTGCACGTATTATTAGATTTACACATATTGTTAGATCGATACACTGAATTAATGTTCATCTCACGAGTGAGTTGGTTGAATGGTCATTTGTAGTGAAGTGGAAGGTTGATGTAAATAATATTATATCATGTGCAATAATATCGCAAGTCGGTTAGCTTAGTTGCTCATAATGAGAACAAAGGCATAAATCATAGTACCATCACATGTTAAAGTAACGTGAATGATAATTTGTATTCCGTGACAAACTCCAGGCATGGACTCTTTGTTGTAATGGCTATATGTTCAAAGCAAGGAAAGCATAAATATTCTAGAGAATATGAAAGAGATGAAACATAGAAATACATATTTGGACTCATATCCTAAACTGATCCATACATTTGTCATTATCTATCAAATGTGATATCCTTAGACACATTAAAAAAATATCTTAAGTATAGTTATAAAGACCTAAATATAATTATTTAAGAATATTTATGACATATACCGTATGTGATATTCTTATGTAAGTTATGCAGATGTTTCTTTTGTGATATTTCTACAAACAATTAGAAATATCTTTATTGTGATCGATAATTCAGCGGGATCCACTAAATTAATGGCATGGTCATATTTAGGTGTACTTAAAAAATGAACCTATATGTGCCAATTGAACATAGTTTTATCCGGTCAACCACAATAATAATAATGATGATAATAATATACATAAAATAGGAGAAAAATGAATTTATTAATGCCAAATCCTGAAGGATATTATCTGCATTTTTGAACATTTATCTGGCCTTAAAATATATATTTCAAAAGTGAGGTGTATTGTTTTGGTGAAGCACAATTAAGGAAGGATGAATATCCTCATATCTTCACCTGCAAAGTTGGAACTTTTCTTTCTTGATACTTGGGATTCCTCATCATTATAAGAAATTGTGTAGTAGGTATCGGAAAACCACTCAAGAGAAAGTTGAGCAGAAGACCGCCAGTTGGTATGGCAACCTTCTCTCACTTAGTGGTAGACTAATAATGGTTCTAGTTTCATGCTTTCCTTCTTTGGAGCATCTCTAGCAGACCCCTTAGACCGCGGAACTGAAAACACGATTTTCAGTTCACGGAAAACACGTTTTACGGGTCGGTTTGAGCTATGGCTAAACAGACCCCTCAAACATAAACTGTAAAACCGAATATTCGCTTATATATATTTTTTCACATCTTCTTCTTCCTCTTGCCGGTGTCCACGGTCAGCTAGCTCGCTTCTAAGAAGCCGGCAGATAGCGCATAAAGCAGCCAAATACAGAGCCGCCAACATCTAGGATGGCTGGCATGAAGCTCCCTCAGCGTCCGTCGCCGTAGCTGAGCTGAGCTAGCTCCTCCATCGTCGTAGCTAGCTAGCCGTAGCTGAGCTAGCTAGCTAGCTAGCTCTCGAATCGATCCAGGATCTAGCTAGCTAGCTCATCCGTTGGGGCTCGGCGTACTGTGCGGCGTGCGCTGCGCTCAGGGACGAGCGGCCGGACCTGGCCGTGCGGTTGCTGCGGGCGGCGCTGGCCAGCTGCCCGCCGGGGAAAGCCGTGGCGGTCGCCAAGGTGAGGTCAATGCTGGCCATCGTGTCCGCGCAGCTACAGAGGCAGCAGCACCGTGAAGCTTTGAGGGAAATTTTGGCCGGTCTCCGGCGAGCCTATGGGCGGAAGGCGTTGGCGGGAGCTGAAATTTCCCAACTGCTAGCGTTGACTGGTATTCGGGGCCCTAGCAAAATTGTCTCCGAAACGGAAGATACACGGGTCTCGGGCGTGTGTTCACAGGCCCTGTAAATTTTTTGAAGGGTCGAACGATTTTAAGGGGTTTGTTCGAGTCCGTTTTTTCGACTAAAACTGTAAAAAAAAAAGGTTATTTTACAGGTTTGACCACTTATAAGGGGTCTGCTAGAGATGCTCTTAGGGTTCCAAAAGGTGTTGTTAAGCATATGGAATTTTTCCAGAGCTTGTTCGATTTGGCGAGAGAAACGTGTGTGTGCGTGTGTGTATGGGTTGGGGGAGGGCATATACCACTTGATTCGATGGCTGGCTTGTTGCCAACCTAGAGATCAAGGGGGTCTAGGGATAACTAATTTAGACACTAGAATACAACTATGTTGTGTAAATACTGGAAGGACATGCTTAGAGCTAAAATACTTGCTAAGAAAAAATATTGCTCAATGTACGACCTCTCCTAGTAATGCTCATTTTTGGCCTGGACTGATGGAAGTGAAAGATATTTTTTACAATTCTTATCAAAGGGGGGTAGAAGATGGGTGTAGGACTAGGTTCATGCATGGTTGGGTCTGAACCCACAGTAACATATGTTTCCTAGACTATAATGTCACCTTTAGCAAGAACTTTATTGTATCTATGGTGATCAATCAGAATTCTGAATGTGTTAAATCCCTTAGGGTCCTTACAGATTAAACCTTAGATATGTGGGTCGAGATCTAATATCTTTGCAGTCAGGTTGCTCTAGCGGAGGAACTTCACAAAATTAGATGGATGCTTACACAATTTGGGGAGTTTTCAGTTAAATCTCTATATTCTTATTTGATTACTAGGCAGGTGGTGTTTCCATATAAAAATATCTTGGGGTTGAAAATGCCTCTTAAGATCAAAGGACTTATTTAGCTCGATTAAGAATAAAATCTTACCAAATCTAATCTTAAAATGAGAGGGTGTGGAAATGGGCAAAGGAATGTGAGTTAAGTGTATGAGAAGACTCTCACTTATCTCCTCTTTACTAGTCCTTTGGCCAAATACTTATGGAATGTAGTGTGTTGTTCACTTGTTCTAAATTCGAGACCCTGCTCATTGATTGATTTATGCCAGAATTGGTTGAAAGCATGTGCTAGCAAAGATAGGACAGTAGTGGTAGTGGGATGTGTCGCTCTGTTGTGATCTGTATGGAAAACAAGAAACAAAGATGTTTTCCAAATAATTCTTCCTAGTGATCCTATTATGTTATCTTCTTTCTATGATGCATATTCGATTCCTGGTCGGCATTGGCAAAAAGCGGGGTGCAAAAGATTCCTCAGCTGGTTGCTAAGCGACTTACACGGTGGCTCAGGAGATTTAAGGATGCCAACACAGCAGGGCACCGGTCAGGAGTCTCTGTTAAAAAGTCTGGCATTCCCTTGAAACTGCTTGGTGACGTGTGAGCTGTTCTTGGTGTAACTAGATGTTCTATGGCTGTCGATGCATGCCTTTTGTGCTCTTTCTGTATACGTTAATTTCATCAGACATTCAAACTTGTTTATGCCTAGCGTCTTCCTTAGTGCCTAATGGTAGTAAGATACTACTCCCTCTGTCCCAAAATAAATGTCTCGAGCTTAATGCAACTTTGTACTAAAGTTAGTACAAAGTTGAGACACTTGTTATTTTGAGATGGAGGGAGTATACGATTTCTTTAGTTGAGTTCTATATTTGGCCCCCCAGGGTTAAAGAGGAGTTGAGGAATTTTATAATAGTAGATTCCCATTTTCTTATAACAACATAAAATAAAATGGCGGACCTGCTTCATCCACGCGCGGAGCTGGTTGTCGTGCATGCGGTCCGTCTTCGTGATGTGGAGGAGGAAGCCGTTCATGCTCTCCATCTCGTCCTTGATGAACTGCATATCACGCTGCACGCCCCTCTGCAGCCTGGCCTCTTTTGTGATCACCGTCGCCAGCAAGCCCACCAGTGAGTCCACCGCACCTTGGGTCAGGTCAGCCATCTCTCTATCTCTCTCTTCCCTATCCGGTGGGTGGCGATAGATATATGGATGGATGCAAGTGCAAGTCAGGCTACGATATGTAGTTGGAATGGAATAGATGTGCTATTGACAAGGACGCAAATTTATTTGAGTACCTAGCACAATGGCCAATACTTGGGTTGTGGTGTCGCCGGCTAATTTGGGGGTGGTAGGCTAGTCATTTGGGCTTGGGTGAGCAAGATCAGTGGCTGCTCTACTCCGGCCATCCACCATCCATGTATTTATATGGAAGGAGGAAGAAGAATAAACAATGGTTGGAATTAAGAGGCAAGAACAAGCCAGCCTTGCATGGGACAAAGCATCCCAGTAGGATGATCAGCAAGGGATGGCGTGATATGTTTGCTGACAGATTGATGCAAGGATCCTCCACCCATTAAGAAAAGACTCCGAGAGCAAAGAATGTAGCATAAAGCACTCGCTTCCCGATACAGTAAAGCTATAGCACATGCATGTCCGGGGACACCACCGGCCCTATGCTATGAAAAATGCAGACTCCAAAAGGAAAGAAAGTGGTCGATCTAGTAGGAATAGGAAGTCTAGGTAAATAACATATTTGTGTCTGCTTCATACGTTGGGCATGTTATTTCTTCTACAACTAGCACAGTGGCCCTCGCAAATGCGAGGGCGGAGTGGTCCTTATTGTGTTGAACATAGATATATTTCTAGGTTGCACTGATCTTCCCATAATGCCATAAAATTATAGGGTTGTATAAATATTATATAAGTATGTTTTTAGTTTTTACCGAGGGTAAATCCCTCACTTTCATCTCCCTTGGATACTTTGGAACTTACGAATTGGAAAGAATTCCATCCGTTAGATATTTTTTCGTAGATAAATATACGGAAGAAAAGTCCAGTTTCTAAGCGAAAATTCCAAAAAAAAAACTGAAAAACTTACTCCTCATGGCCATGATACCATCCTGGGGCAATAGATAAGAATCCAAAGATAAAGAGTGAAAGCTAAAAAAATATAGCATATGCAGATAATATTTACTTTCAACTTAGTGCGCTGAGTATGCCATGTACAAAAAGGTCGCATTGATTACCGTATGTCCCTTATGCGAATTAGCCTATATATAATTTTATCTGAGGTTGTTAACATTCAGGCATTCGGTTTGTCGGTCATTGGTATAGACGTACAATAACCAAAATATATATCATGTGGTCCAATATGGAGCCAGATGATGTTTAAGGATCTTTCAGATAGAATAGCAAAATGAATTTCATAGATAGTGAATCCCAATACGATGCGCAAGGGATGGCGTAACAGATTGAAGCAAGGAACCTCCAGCTATTAAGAAAGACTTTGAGAGCAAAGAGTGTAGCATAAAGCACATGCTTCCGGATACAGTAAACTTGTCAGGGGACCCCGGCACTAAGAAAAATGCAGACTCCACAAGAAAAGGCTCGGCCTAGTAGGAACAGGAAGTCTAAGTAAAGAATACGTGTGTGTATTCTAGGTACGCTGGGCAGGCTCTTTCTTGTACAATGCAATGCAAGAGTGCATGTGCTTCAACTAGCCATGATCTTTATTGTGAAATTTTTATTTCTTTGTTTTCCATCAAGATTAATATTTAAAAATTAGCTCACGCATTGGTCAAAGGGTTCGTACTTCGAACTATACAGTTGGTCTAGGCACACTTGCGTGGGCCATCTGTGCCGTCTGTCTAGTCAATCCACACAAAATGACTAACGTGAAAAGTGAGCAACGGTTTACATGCACTGAAGTTCGTTTAAGGTGTGTTTGGTTTGGGAACGAAGTGTAATGAAATGTCATGGTTCCATTCCAGTGTAATGGGTCCGTTCCATTCTCGTGTTTGGTGCAGATAATTCGAAGGAATGAAATGGTTACATATTGATATTTGGTTTGATGGATGGAATGGAATGGATTTGTAAGTGGACATCTATCCATGGAGATAAACATTTTAACTTTTTAAATCGGTGCCAAAGTTTCACGTAAAACAAAGTCATTGTACATTGAACTTTTTCTTTTCTGGATAAGCAGTTCCTGCAACTGAAGTTTGCCTCGCAGAACTGAACCGGGACAACAAAACTGCAGTCTGCCTCGCTGAACAGGGGTGTGAGAATCACCGAATCGGACTCAAGCAATTTTTGTTTGAGCAACCATCCACGCAACGAACAGGGGTGTGAGATACAAGAATCGAATTCAACCACAAGATAATCAGCAGCTACAAGAGAAGAAAAACAACAGCCGAGCGTGGCGACCGGCTGGATAAGCGGCTTGGCCTTGGCGTCCCCACGCGCGACCACGGCCGGCTTCTCCGTCGAGCACGGCGGCACGGCGCTTTCCAACGTGTGGCGCCGCTGTCGCCCTGCTGCAAGATCGACATGAACCCGCTCACCCGCCGCGCGTGGTTCAGAGGAGAGGGAGACTGTGCTTCGGAGGAGGATGAGACGAGGGAGCCGGCGTTGTAGATCGAAGGAAGATGGCCAGCGGCGCAGACCGGAGAAGGAGGGCCGGCGGCGCAAATCACGGGAGAGGAGAGACTGGGAGAGGAGCCGTACGAGAGAGATAGGGCTGCGCGGGCGCGAGGAGAAGAGCGGTTCCGCGTGGTCCGGTCGATTTGGAGGTCTCACCCCGTTCCGGATCTGGCCCGAATATTCAGTTCGTGGGAATGAGGGGATGATCGTTCCACCTGATAACCGAACGCGAGAACGAGGCCTTAGAATGCATTGGACCCGTCACATTTCGGCCCATGACTGCAACCAAACACACCCTTAGAATCACACATGAACTGGAATGATTTTCCAAAGTAAAATGGCCAGAGTGGTCCAGTTTTTATTGGTTTTTCTTTCTTTTTTTGTCTTACTTTACGGTTTTTATTGGTTTTCTTTCTTTCTTTCTTTTCTAGTGTATTTTCCTTGTGGCTTCTCCTTCGTTTTGTTCCTTTCCTCATCGGGTTATTAGGGTTTTCCTTTATCTTTTGTTCTTCTTTGTTGCTTCCATTTATTTTGTTTCTTTCTTCGATTTTCACCGGTTTTTCATCGTCTTCACTGTTTTATTTCTTTTCTGTATGTTTTCTTTGCTTCCATTGTTGTTCTTTTCATTTCTTTCTTTTTCTATGCTTTTCCTTACAGTTTTATTTGGTTATCAATGGTTACTTTCTTTACTTTCTTTTTCTGCGTGATTTCCATACGGTTTTCATCGGTTTAGTTCTTTTCTTTTGTTTGTTCTCTTTAAAATGTTTCAACACATGTCTACATTTTTGTATATATCAGGAACATTTTTAATGCATGTTTACCATTTTTCAAATATATTATTAACATTTTTCTCAAATATATGTTTTCATGTCTATTGTTCTCATACACATTGTGCATTTTTGGTGTACATCTAAAACATTGCTTTATACAGGTTTGACATTTTTCGTACACATGAACAACAATTTTCAAATATATGTGTTCAATATCTATTTTTCTTACACGTCGTACATTTTTCATATACGTCAAGAACATTTTTAATACATGTTTCATATTTTTCTAATATATTATTAACATTTTCTGAACTATATGTTTTGATATCTATATTTAAACATTGTACATTTTTGGTATACATCTGAACTTTTTGTATACAGGTTCAACATTTTTCATATAAATGATTAACACTTTCTCAAATATATGTTTTTGATGTCTACTTTTTACATAAAAATCGTACTTCTTTCTTATGGACCCGAATATCCAGTGGATGTCAGATTTTTAAGCATGGCAAATCAACCGTTTTTCATGGCAAATTATGTTCATCGAGGATGGCAAGTTTAGTTGTCGAGCATGGAAAATCTGCCTCGGTTTATTTTTTGCCAAGAAATTGTTGTACATGCTAACTAAATTTGCCACCTTCGCGCCAATATAAATTGACATGGAAAATGTTCGATTTGCCATGCCTAAAAATCGGATATTAGATTTTTACCATTTTCGTTTCTTATACATTCGAATTATCTTTATACGTGTTTAAGGTTTGTTTTCAAATAAAGAACATTTTTCAATACAATTTTAACACTTTTTCAAATACATTATTAACTTTTTTGTCAAAAATATGTCTTGAAGTCTATTATTTTCATGAACATTGTACATTTCTGGTATACATCTAAAACATTTTTGTATTAAGGTTTAACATTTTTTGTGTACATGATTAACAGTTTTTCAAATATTTTTTTTGATCTGTACTCTTTCATACACATCGTACATTTTTCTTATACTCCCAAAACATTTTTTATACACGGTTAACTTTCGTTCAAATTAACATTTTAAAAAATGTGAAGTTATTTCTGAAATAAAAATATTTTGAAATATAAGCAGTAAAAATGGAAAGCAAAAAATGAAAAATATTTGTGAAAAAACAGAAGCAAAAAACCGAAAAAGAAACACGCTAGCTAGCTTTTTAAAGGGAAAACACACTAGCTAGTTAGAGGATCTCCGATAGATGGCGTAGATGCAAAAATAACTACTTTTTGCATCTCCGAGGCCCAAAAGCATTGTTTCAATAGATGATGTAGATGCAAAAAAATGTACATCTCCACCTCTCGGAGATGTAAACAACAACACATTGTGATGCAAAATTGCATCTCCATCTATAGAAAATGTAAAAATGTGTCTACCCACCAACCGCCCAACTGCCACTTTCTTCCCATGTCGTCTGCCTCACTGGCCCGCCACCTGCCCGATCCCCTTTCTGCCGCTGCCGTCGTCGGCTGATTACCAACAGATCCGGCGCCGCCCCGTGCTGCCGCAACCTGTTTTCCTTCCTCTCGACCTCCCCTACCCATTCCTCTCCACCGCGGCCGGTTCCGGCCATCCTCGCCAGCCCCGGCGAGCTGCAGCTAGAGCGCGCGAGCTTTGAAAATTTCAACAATAGGTTCAGTGCACTAGTTTTACATCTTCAAATACATCATCTGTTGGAGTTAGAGTTTTACATCATAAATATCCATCATCTGTTGGAGTTGTCTCTTTTTTGAAAATGTAAAAAGCACTTTTTGTGATATAAATTATACAACACCTAGTTTTACATCTAAATTTGCATCATCTATTGGAGATGCTCTTAGACGTGTGAGTGCAATCGCGCCTTGGGCCTGGCCCACGGCCGCGAGCGCTTGAGTCGAGGTGACCCTCCAACGGGTTTAGCGGGGTAGCGTGCCCGGCAAATACGCACAAGGCAGCATCACCCGAAATCACTAATTAAGGAGTACTATTTCCAAAGATCACTCCCACCTTCTTAGATTGCGACAAGTGACGCACTGCGTGCGCGGCACTTGTCGCAACCTGGAACTTTTCCTTTTTTTCGTCCACCCGTTTCTTAAAAACATTTTATCTTTTTAACCGTGCGTCCAAATCTCTTACAGTTTTCACCATTGGATTCCTCATGTCGAGATCTTCAAAACTAGATCACATGTTGATAGGTTTTGACGAACTTTATTTTTCATGAAAAAATTGGATGAAAAAGGGACAGAAAAACCGAATTGGAAGCACTTTTTTCTTTCCGAAAGAGGCACAGAAGTGCCTCTCGTGAAAGCAAAACCGTGCCTATCGTGGAAGAAAAAAACAGAAAACATATTTTCTTTTCGTTTCCGAGAGGCACGGCTGTGACTTGCGAAAGCACAACCGTGCCTCTCGCAGAAGGAAAAAACTTTTTTTTGGTTTCAGAGAAAAAAAACTTGTTTTTTCGTTTCCGGGAGGCAGGGCCGTGCCTCTCGCTGAAGGAAAGGAAACATAATACATGTTTTTTTTCGTTTCCGAGAGGCATGGCCGAGCCTCTCGCAGAAGCAAAAATGTGTTTTTTTCGCGCAAAAAAAAGTTCCATTTTTTTGTCCGAAAGCTAAGGAGGACCGGTGAATAACCAAAAAATCAAAAAAAAGGGAAAAACCATTCGAAAGCCAAAAACGCATGTGGAAAAATAAAAAAAATTGAAGGGAGCGCCCAGAGCACGATACATGGCGGCGGCTGAGAGAGCGTGAAGTGGCGCGGTCTCAGCCCATCTCCAAGTGATCGTTGTGAAGCTCCCGAAGGAGCGCTCGTCAACTAGTTGCTCTCAAGATCACCTAGCTTGTTTTTTAGACCGGCCCTAGGACTGTATACTTACTGCAGAACTCGGTTTTGGGAAAGGATCCTGGCCGGTTTTGGGATCCTTCTCGAAGGTTCTAATTCAATTTTTCATGTTTCTTTTTTCTTTTTTCTTAAATGATTTTTTTGCTTCTGTTATCTTACAATCTAAAGAAATCACATTTTTTTTAAATTTGTTTGGAAATATTAAAATTAATCCACTTAAGTTAATAATGTATGGATTTTCAAATAATGTTTGTGTTCTTCATAAAAAGTTCAAATAAATTTAAGAATTTTTGGAATTTTAGAAAAAATATTCGTGCTTATAAAGAATTGTTTAAACTGTTGGAAAATACTAGAAAATTTGAAAAGTGCTCGTGTTCTAAATTTGAAAAAAAAGCATTTTCGGAAAATTTTCTCAAATTGTCAAGAATTGTTCAGTTTTTAAAAATAATCTTTTCTGTGAATTTTGAGAAAATATAAGGAGAAGAAACAAAATGTTAGGAAAAAATTATGCGCTACAGTAACCCGAGCTGCTACAGTCCCATCTCGCTACCTTTGTCACTGCAGACGCTACATGGGCCGGCCCAGTGGAAGGGTGGCATGTGCGTCCAGACGCCTATTTGACGATGCGTCAAATAGGGAATCCCACTAGTTATCGGAAATTCAACTCGGTGCCTAGGCTCATCTACACCCGTGTTGACGAAAAAAATCAAAATAAAACTAGAAAAATTTAAAAAAATCCAATATTTTATGTGTGGTAGCTAATTTGATGAGTGAGGTCCGCTCCAAATTTCAACTCATTTGAACATCTGAGCAGCTTTCGGCAAAAAAGAAAAATCGGGCCAAAATAGTGCGTGAACAGTAAACTTTTTTATAGACCCCGATTTTGTCTTTTTTGCCGAGAGCTGCTCAGATATCCAAATGAGTTGAAATTTAAAGCGGGCCTCATGCATCAAATTGTCTACCACACAAAAAATTTGGATTTTAAAAAAAATTCTAGTATTTATTTTGATTTTTTTCATCAAAGCGTGCGTAGATAAGCCCAGGAACAGAAACTCCGCGTACACTAGTTATGTTGTTTTCCTCTCGAGATATCTTATTCCTGATGCATAGTTCTTAGCATTATCTGGTGCACGTTGGATCGGGATGGCAATTGCTACTATAGAAAATTGTGACCCTAATGCATGTGCACCAAGGTAGCCTCAAGTAGCTCCACCTCTGACCAAACCCACCGAGAGTCTAGATCGTCCATGCAGAGACAATTTAGGCAAGCCACATGGGGTGCCTTAAACATGAGTTGAACCCATGATTATTATTTCATTAAAGGAGGATCTCCCTTGGCCTCTGCATCAGAATGATACATGAACCTACGATTTAAGTAGTAGAACTAGAGTTGCCAGATTAGCCTCCAGATGCCATATGTTGAGCACTCCAATTCCTGCACCGGGCGGGGGACCGCCAATCACCAGAGCGTGCCGCCAAGAACCTGCACTGCGGAAGCCGAGACTTGCCAATCTTGCGCTCGGTTAGTAGCCTAAAGCAGCACCGTCAGGAGCAAATAGCCGACAAGCGCGTGAACGCCTTGGAGGCACCCCGCATCCGAGTGGGTCGAGTCCGCCACGCGAAGCTGCAAATCATGATTTTGCAGTGAAATGCATTGGATGACATCATAATTTGCTCAAGAAAGGGACATAAAATGATATACAAAAAAGGTGTTCGTCGCTTCAACATATTTTTTTTACTGCTCCTGAAAAAATGACACGTGTGAATGGGTAGTTTCTGTATGGAGTTGTTTTTTTACTACCGACTAAGAGTTTTGCACATTTTCATCGATCCTGTCCTCCATCGATTTGACCATCCACCGCTTTGAGTCACTGTCTCTCTGTTCGGGCCTATCTCCTTCTTTCTCGAAAATTCTGGCCAATCCCGTGTTGCCTCTACCAACCTATGTGTGCATATAAAAAAGAGTATTTATTATAGCCACATGACTGTGTGTGTGTGGGGGGGG
Organism: Triticum monococcum; assembly: GCA_034509565.1. Lineage (NCBI taxonomy): Eukaryota > Viridiplantae > Streptophyta > Magnoliopsida > Poales > Poaceae > Triticum > Triticum monococcum. The sequence continues at coordinate 768,755,335 of CM067847.1, forward strand.
GGGTATGGGGACCAATGCCCCCCCTCCCCGAAGGAAAATTGTCCGATTATACAACTTATCACAGCTATACTTTCCATTTTACAACAACTAGGATGCATATGTTGGCTCCTTGAAAGCTCTATGCAATATAGTGATCCTAAAGCTCAAGCCGAGCTGTACCACTGAGTTTAACCGAAATAACTTCCACTTGAGACCATGTCGGGTGTGGATGAACGCATGCTCATGAGTCAATCATGACGAAATGCTTGCCAGTCCTCTAGCTTCTCTTGTGAAAGAGTCACAAAAGGAGCTCGTCGCACAAGGCTAGAGACGTGATGCACTAAGAAGTGGGTGCTGCTTGTTTCGGTCCCCAAAAAAATCTTTGTTTGTTGCAAATGGTGTGCTTGTGGAGTTTGTCTTGGTAAGTTATGTTTTATGTTGAAGATGATAAAATCTTGTTCCGAATGGCAGACTACAATTATCTCCTCTTTCATGGGTCCAATCAACCCCTTTGACCTGGCATCTTAACTCGACTCTTGGAGTCACGTCGCAGCCGAGTAAGAGAGTTGCCACGATTGATCGTCGGCGGTTAAAATAGAAACTAGGCTAGTGGTGTGTCAAGAACACTAAAGAATGATTGCTTTTGAAAGCATTTGAGGAGGGATAGAAAACTCTAAAGGAAATAATTAGAAGTTCTAGGTCCAGGCCAGGTAACCAAACCTTGGTTTATATGTGCATACCAGCACATTACATCGACGGTTGTTGGAAAACACAGATAAAAATCATAATTGATGTCTTAGAGTCTCCACACACGAGGGTAGCCACGTACAATGATGTTCTGAAGTGCAGTAAAAAATGGAAATGTTGAGGACAAAGATTTTTGCAATATCACATTGGAAAATCTAATGTTGAGTCTAACTCAGCAAATTTGCTTATGTGGCAATGAATTAATGCGGAGAGAGGTGGTTTGAGTAACTTAACTAGTTACTGTAACATCACATGTCCCAGTGCAATATGAGTTTATAACCTAATAAATGAAGCTTTGCATGTTACCACACTTATGTTAGTACCCACTATGAAGATAGTAACATAGTCTAGGGATATGTGTATGTTATTCTCCATTGTGGCTAGTCTAATGGTGCCATGGTTAAGTTGTTGAGAGCTAACTTGTTGGAAAAGCACATGCTATCGGGCTAGCTAGCTCATACTAGACTACCAGTATACAGAGCTATGTGGTGTGGGTGCTGAGTTGATTAATCAGTAATCACGCATCACGTTCTTACCCATCTACTCCCATGCCCCAAGTGACAACTTGTACCAACTGATCAACTGCCTCCGTTAAGAACTTAAGATACAGACACAATTATACTAGTGGTTAACACTTAACACAGACAAAGCAAGCGACAAGCAACATATTAGTAGTACTAAACTGTTGAAGCCGGACGGTAGTTAGGAGATTAGTGTGCTAATCGTGGGCGGCCAAATGTACTAATATAGGTCAGTGGGAACTTGATTCGATTAGTCCTGTTTTCATATATACTGTATTATGGACTGATTAAGGCTATGTGCATCGCTTGATGCATGCAGAGGCCGGGATTATTCTTCTTTTCGAAAGAAAAAAAAAAGAAACAGGGTCTCCTGCTCCAGTAGCTTAGCTAGCTTTATAAACCACTCCCCATGGCCAGCAGCCAGCAGCTAATCATGTTGGGTCGTCTCTGACTCTTACCTACATCTACAGGCTACAGTGTTGGCGCCATGGGCAGCTCTAGTATCGACATCCAAGAGATGGTGAGGGATACGAGGGAGAGACTGGAGGCTCATTTCTCCAAGCTTGACACCAAGATCCAGAGGTTCCCACAAGGCCTAAGGCAGGGGGTCGAAGAATGCTACATTATCCCAAGCTTCGTGTCCCTCGGCCCTTACCACCATGGCTCACCGCACCTACGGGAGACAGAAGAGTTGAAGCACGCGGCGGCCCACTACTTCTGTGAGATGTGTGGCCACTCGGTTGCGCATGTCTATGACAAGATCCTCCACATCGCTGGCGAAGCCCGCAGCTGCTACGCCCATGACGCGGTGACGAAGTTCACAGACGCTGAATTTGCAGTAATGATGTTTCTCGATGGTTGCTATTTGTTGCTCTATATGGCGGGGACTGAAGGGTATGCGCTTTTGTGTAACCGGATGACCTTGTCCACGGGGCTTTCCATGCTAAGGGATATCTTTCTGTTAGAGAATCAGCTTCCTTGGTTGGTGTCCTCGAGGCTCTTATGGACTTCTTGACACCATGTCCAGTGTACAAGTTTGTTCATAAGATGGAGAAATATTTCTATATCACCCGCAGCCCTTCATCTTTATATTCAAACACAAGGGTTCATGTGGATGAGCTCAAGAAGTACAAGCCACCACATCTCCTTGGGCTCTTCCGATACTCTCAGCTTGGCAATATGACTAACATAGATCTTGTCAAAAATTGCACATGCCAGTCATCTAGTAGTGCCATTGAGCTTGCGGAAATCGGCATCAAGTTGACTGCCAGCAGCAAAACAGGGTTGGCGGACATGAGTGTCCAGAGAGGCTGCCTCTTTGGCCAGCTCTCGCTGACGGCATTGTTCGTAAATAACTTCACTGCTTGCTGGCTCGTCAACATGGCATCTTACGAGGCGTGTGTGTCCACCACATATCCTTCAGATGGCTTCATCATCAGCTCATACATCTCTTTCCTGGCAATGCTCATGGACAAGGAAGAGGACATGCACGAGCTGCGAGCCAAGCACATCGTTCGCAGCTTCTTCAGCAACACAGGGCTGCTCGTTTTCTTCAAGGGCCTCGCCACCCACCTGCGCCTCAGGCGCCACTACTTTGTCATCACGAGTAAGATTAGCAAGTTCAAGCATGAAAGGCCTGTGAGTATCGCCGTGCATAGGTTCGTATACAAAAACTTCAAGACAATTGTAACAGTGCTCTCTATTGGTGGTGTGCTCGCAGGTATCTTCAGAACCTTGATGAGTCTCAAGCAGCATCAGTCTTAGCAGTTCGGATGAAGCATGTGTGTAAGTGTGTTTGCTAAATTGATTTCTGATTCACCTTCAGTTTTCGTGCTTATTGTGGTGTGATCGATATCGTACGTCTTTGTGCATAAAATTTGCTGGCCCTTTCCCCTCGATCTCTTTTTAGTTAGGTGTGTGTGTGTGTGTGTGTGTGTGTCAAATGCACCTGAAGTTCATATCGTTAATTGTTATTCGAAATAAACATTGTTGTGTTATTAATTTGCTATATTGTGTCTTGTCAAGCTTCCAAGCGCCTTCCTTTTCTAAAGTATATAGCTTCCAAGGCCAGCGCCTTTCATTTTCTTAGTTATGTAGGTGTTGTTCGAACTGGAGTTATCAAATTCGAAGATAGGGTTGAAAGAATTCATAAGATAGAAGATGACTGCAGCTGTGAAATGGAGGAACAAGAAAGCAGAGGAAAGCTTATGAAGAGCAGAGTAGTAATGTGCCAAAGGAAAGGTTGGTCCAATCCATTTACGACTAGTATTTTATATTTCAGGTTTGCTATTTCACATCTATATGTAATATATTATCTCACATCTAAATCTAGGACCGTTGATGTTTGTTGGTCTTTAAAGTTCGCGCAATGTGATTCTCTCCTTCACGCTCGTTCGTATCCTGTTGTCCTGTTTCTGTTTTGTTTTTCTGGGCCACGTGCTGCGGTTTGGTTGTTGGGCTTTTGCACTGGAATTCAAAGAGACTGAGTCATAATTTGAAGGCCTGCCAATTGCTGGCCGTTCTAACCAGACTTGGTTCTGATACGTGATCAAGCTGATGTTTTGTGTGTTGTGGTGGAAAGCTATGCTAAACAGTTTTAAGCAGTGCCCTCATCCCGAGATCGATGGATGTTTTTTTTAGTAAGAAGGGAAAGAAGTTTGTCTCACTGTAGCCTTTTTCCAGCAATGATGTAATTAGCCATACCAAGGTTTTTGGGGGCTGATAGGCGCTGGCGCACCGGCCCGAATTTGGGCCGGTCTGCCTGCAGCCGCACGATCCATGTGTTATTGACCGTCTGATTCGCCAGCTAGGCCTTCCTTGCGTCTCTTTTATCTCTGAAAATCACCTCGTCCCTCCCGCCGGTCGCACGCAGAGCAGCGCCGCCCTATCTCCAGCGTCGCGGCACGCAGCACCGCGCATCTCCGGCGTGGCCCCCGCGGCGCATCTCCATCATGGCCCCCATGGCGCATCTCCGGCGAGATCCCCTGCGGCTCGCAGCACCGCGCAGCTCTAGCAAGGCCCCCGCGGCGCATCTTCGGCGAGGCCCCCCTGTGGCTCACAGAGCCGCACGTCGCCGTCTTCCAGCACGTCACCGCGCGTCGCCATCGAGGCTCTCCATCATCACCATCATCCATGGTCGAGCCCTTGGCGGACGCGTGGTCACCGTGGTTCAACAAACTCCTGACACGGTTCCAGCATCTAGTGAGAGCGGTTGTAGCATCTGGCGGGCATGGTCACCGCGGTCACCCCATCGAAGCAAAAAGTTTTGCCAGTTCGAGCAAAAAGTTTTGCCGGTTCGAGCAAAAAGGATTGCTAGTTGGAGCACCGTGTAAGGTCCACTTGCAACTCCGGTGGCGGTGGTGCCGGCCGCAGCACCCGTCGTAGAGCTCGTGTTGTTCCTCATCCTTAATTTGCCAGTCGCAGCAAAAAATTCTGCCGGTCGTAGCAAAAATTCATGGCGGTTCCAGCAAAAACAAATAAAACGTTGGTAGCAAAATTGGAAAAAATCGACGCCGGTCCAACAACCAAAAACCTGATGGTAGCAAAAATTGAAGCTTGTTCCAGCAAATCGAAACGCTAGTGGTAGCAAAAATGAAAAATCGAGCGCTGGTTCCAGAAAAATCAAGAAGCCGGCGGTAGCAAAAATTGACATTGGTTGCAGCAAACCACAAAACGGTGGTAGCAAAAATTAAAAAACTGATGTCGGTTCCAGCAAGCCAAAACATCGGTGGAAGCAAAAATTTGCGTTGGTTCCAACATCTGGCCGCCATGGTTGTAGCTCTAGCCGGTCATGGTTTGCCCCACCGTCGCCGCACGCCGTTGCAACTCACCGCGGCCGCAGATCTGCAAGAGAGGGGGAAAAGTGGGCAGATGGGGGGAGGGAGGAGGTAAGGAGGTCGTTCATGGTATTCTCAGCAGCAGCCGTGGTTTGGACGGCACGGGGTCAGCGGAGAAGATGGGGAGAGGTTAGCGATGGGTTCAGCCATGCGCAGACTAGCGTCGTGGGTCAATGCGTCGCGGGTGGGACACTCGCACCCGATGAAGGAAATATGCCCTAGAGGCAATAATAAAAGTTGTCATTTATATTTCCTTATATCATGATGAATGTTTATTATTCATGCTAGAATTGTATTAACCGGAAACTTAGTACATGTGTGAATACATAGACAAACATAGTGTCACTAGTATGCCTCTACTTGACTAGCTCGTTGAATCAAAGATGGTTATGTTTCCTAACCATGACTTATACATGTTCCTATGACTATGAGATTATTCAACTCCGGAATACCGGTGGAACACTTTGTGTGCTACCAAACGTAAAGTGTTCTACCAAACGTCACAATGTAACTGGGTGATTATAAAGGTGCTCTACAGGTGTCTCCGATGGTGTTTGTTGAGTTGGCATAGATCGAGATTAGGATTTGTCACTCCGATTATCGGAGAGGTATCTCTGGGCCCTCTTGGTAATGCACATCACTATAAGCCTTGCAAGCAATGTGACTAATGAGTTAGTCACGGGATGATGCTTTACGGAACGAGTAAAGAGACTTGCCGGTAACGAGATTAAACTAGGTATTGAGATACCAACGATCGAATCTCGGGCAAGTAACATACCGATGACAAAGGGAACAATGTATGTTGTTATGCGGTTTGACCGATAAAGATCTTCGTATAATATGCAGGAGCCAATATGAGCATCCAGGTTCCGCTATTGGTTATTGACCGGAGACGTGTCTCAGTCATGTCTACATAGTTCTCGAACCCGTAGGGTCCGCGCGCTTAACGTTCGGTGACAATCGGTATTATGAGTTTATGTGTTTTGATGTACCAAAGGTAGTTCGGAGTCCCGGATATGATCACGGACATGAAGAGGAGTCTCAAAATGGTCGAGACATAAAGATCGATATATTGGACGACTATATTTGGACATCGGAATGGTTCCGGGCGAGATCGGGAGTATACCGAAGCACCGGGAGGTTACCGGAACCCCCCGGGAGGTATATGGGCCTTATTGGGCCTTAGTGGGAAAGAGGGGAAAGGAGCAAAGGAGGAGGCGCGCCCCCCCAAGCCCATTCCGAATTGGGAGGGGGGCCGCCCCCTTTCCTTCCTCCTTCCTCCCCCTTCCTCCCTCTCCTACTCCAACTAGGGAAGGGGGAATCCTACTCCCATCGGGAGTAGGACTCCCCCCTTGGGCGCGCCTAGGAGGCCAGCCCTCTCCCCTCCTCCACTCCTTTATATACAGGGAAGGGGGCACCCCATAGACACACAAGTTGATCATTGATCCCTTAGCCTTGTGCGGTGCCCCCCTCCACCATAATCCACCTCGGTCATATCGTAGCGGTGCTTAGGCGAAGCCTTGCGTCGGTAACTTCATCATCACCGTCATCATGTTGTCATGCTGACGGAACTCTCCCTCGAAGTTCTACTTGATCGTGAGTTCATGGGACGTCACCGAGCTGAACATGTGCTGATCGCGGAGGTGCCGTTGTCGATGTCAAAACCAGCGGATCTCGGGTAGGGGGTCCCGAACTGTGCGTCTAGGCGGATGGTAACAGGAGACAAGGGACACAATGTTTTTACCCAGGTCCGGTCCCTCTCGATGGAGGTAAAACCCTACTCCTGCTTGATTAATATTGATGATATGGGTAGTAGAAGAGTAGATCTACCACAAGATCAGATAGGCTAAACCCTAGAAGCTAGCCTATGGTATGATTGTTGTTCGTCCTATGGACTAAAACCCTCCGGTTTATATAGACACCGGAGAGGGCTAGGGTTACACAGAGTCGGTTACAATGGAAGGAGATCTACATATCCGTATCGCCAAGCTTGCCTTCTACGCCAAGGAAAGTCCCATCCGGACACGGGACGAAGTCCTCAGTCTTGTATCTTCATAGTCCAAGAGTCCGGCCAAAGGTTATAGTCCGGCTATCCGGACACCCCCTAATCCAGGACTCCCTCGGTAGCCCCTGAACCAGGCTTCAATGACGACGAGTCCGGCGCGCAGATTGTCTTCGGCATTGCAAGGCGGGTTCCTCCTCCGAATACTTCATAGAAGATTTTGAACACAAGGATAGTGTCCGGCTCTGCAAACAAGTTCCACATACTGCGGTAGAGAGAATAATATTTACACAAATCTAATCTGCTGACGTATTCCGCAGCGTGACATCACACCACGACCAAGCCTTTATTCGAATCGTTTTTACTGTCCCACCTCAGCGCGTTTTGCGAGGCGGTTTCCTTGGCACGTCTTGTCGAAGCAGAGATCGTGTCCCCTTTATTTACGGGATTCTCATTAACATGGACGTGGGTAACCCAGTCATGCCCATTGGTACATCTCCTCGATCAAAGGTAAGTCCCAAACGGTCGCGGGGAGGGCTCTTGGTATTCAACCTCTTATAAAGAGACCAAGGCTTTACTCCTTTCTTCCAATCTCAATCGAATCCGCCTTTTGCCTCGAGTTCCAACACCGAAGCTCCAGATTTAGGCGCTTCGGACCTTCGATGATGTCCGGCTCCGACCTTCAAGGCCGATGGATGCCTTCCTCCGTTACGGAGGAAGACGTGCTAAGGCTAAGAGATGCCAGGTATCTGAGCGGCGAAATCTCGCATAGGCTGCCTGCTCAAGGGCAGGTTATTCCCACTCCCAAGCCTGGTGAGAGCGTGGTGTTCGTATCTCACTTCCTCCGAGGGCTAGGCTTTGCGATGGATCCCTTCGTGAGGGGGCTCATGTTCTATTATGGGCTGGAATTTCACGACTTAGCTCCAGAGTCCATCCTCCACATTTCATCATTCATCATCGTGTGTGAAGCCTTCCTCCGTATTACTCCTCACTTCGGACTATGGCTCAAGACCTTCAAAGTAGAGCCGAAGATGATCAAGGGACAGCACGCAGAATGCGGAGGTGCTGTTATAAGCAAGAATGCTGACGCTCCATGGCCCGAGTGCTCTTTTCAAGAGGAGCCCAGCTTATGGCAATGAGAGTGGTTTTATATCACAGCTCCCAGGGGTACCAAGTGGGTGGCACCGCCTGCTTTCCGCTCGAGTCCCCCGCCTCGACTAGCGTCATGGGTCAATAAGGGGCTGGACTGGGGGCCGGCAAAGGACGTGCCCCTGTTGCAGGGCCGCATCCGTGATCTCCTGGAAGGAGACGTCAGTCTGGTCGTGGTGACGCAGGTCATGTTGATTCGCCGAACCCTGCCCTGCAAACGTCGCCCCCTCCGCCTGTGGGAGTTCAATTCGGAGGGACCACGAGCTCTCCAATATTTTATGGGCACGACGCCCGTGGAGATGTACAAATTGTTCTTCCGATCACAAGCAATGTGTCCGGACTCGACCGAGGACGCATGTATGAGCTGCAATCGTCCGGATACTCAAGTAAGTAGCCCTATGCCCGGACACGCTATCTGTATATTTATCATAACATTGCCCTCAAAAGAGTTGTCCTTAAAACAGGAGTGGATAGCGAAAGCAAAGCTGATCAGGTGTCCGGCCCCCCTTCCTGAGACCATGCCGGATCCCATGTTAACCAGGATGCTGGAGGTTGTGCCTTTGGAAGAAAACGAAGGGGGGACAAGGAAGCTACCGCCTCCCCGAAGGAGGCTGCCAGGAAAGGAGGAATCGAAAATTCCTCTACCCAGGGGAAGAAGAGGACCGCCTCTGAAGACCCGGAGACCATGGTCTCAAAGCGGGGGAAGAAATCTTCGTCAGAGGGTCCTGTGCCGGGGGATACCTCGGCCGTACTGTGCCCCTAAGGGGATCAGCCCTCCACCGAGCCGTAAGTAGAAAGGGAAGTTTAAAATGAGAGAAATCCCTGTTTTATTTCTGAGAAAAATAACCGAAATTTTACCTTGTAGTTCGGATCTCAGCCCTTCTCAGCAGAGCTCATCTTCGGGGGATCTTCTTCCAGAGATGATGGAGAGCGGAACGCCTCCCCCTGCCGTACCGCCTTACGAGGCGGGCGACCCTGAGGTATCGTCGCGGAGGGTTTCTCCGAATCCGGCAGGGCTGGAAGACAGTCATATGGCTCCCCAAAGCCCTCCGTGTCCGGCCTTCGAAAAAGCCATCGGACGAGTCCGGCACCGTCCGGTGCACGGTCGGAGGAACTAAAGGATCTGCTAGGGCGAGCGTCTATCTCAGAGGAGCACCATACGTTGATGGGTATAGTGATTGAAAGGATTTCATCCGCGGAGAGCGGGTTGCACGAGGCCGTCAGGAGTTTACTGACAGGTTTTGAGGTATGCTAAGGAATGTACCTTTTGACAGATTCGCATAAATGAGATGCGCCCTGTGTAGATAGTAGCCCCTGATACTATGTGTGTTGTCGAAGACGACAGCACGCAGAGGATCATAGTCCCAGGTATAATTTTGCCGCCTTGCTATGCAGGTGGCGAAGTGTCCGGTGGCCAGCCGGACTGATGAATTTGCTAAGCTAATGCGGCAACTTGACGTGGCAGATGCCGACATCGCGCTTGTCAACAAGCGGCTTGACGAGGCACAAGGTATGGAATTTCTCCGGAGACACCTGGTAAGAGGAGCTTGATGCCAGTATCTTACAATGTGTGCACTTAATGCAGATGGTGCTGCCGCTGTGGAGGACCTTCGGGCAGAGCTTGCCCGAGCCAAGGAGCAAGCCAGAAAAAGCGATGCGGCTGCCGTAAAGGCAATTGAAGAGCTGAAAGCCGAACAGGCTGCTCACTGCCGAAGCAAGAAGGAAATGACCGAGATGGCTGTGAAGTTGAAGAGCGCTGCTGACCGTTGCAAGCTTCTTGAAAAGGAAGATCGGGTGAAACAGACGGACCTGAAGAAGGCCACTACAGTGGCCAAGGATGCTCGCTCTGCAATGAGAGCTATGAATGAGGAGCTACGTCAGGCCGGAGATATCGTGGCTGGAAAGCCCTTTATGCCGCGGATGAAGTTCGGGGATCCTAAATATGCTCCATTGGACCGGATGTGGAGTACGGCGGATACTTATCTGGATTTGGCGGCGAGTGCCGCGGACGCGGCCGAACACTTACGAGATCAAGTGGATCGCGAAGTGGAAAAGCTCTTCTGGTCTCAGTTCCACAATCCAGAGCGTCCACTTCCATTAACCGATAGTTTGGCCGAATGGGCCGAGCTGAATAGGTTATCCGGACTCACCATGAAGTATGTCGTGGGTCATCTATGGCCGGAGAGGCCAGAGCCGAAAAGTTATTTTAGCTTGGTGCAGTAGTTGCTTGGTGCGGTGCCGCATATCAATGCAATGAAGAGGTCAGCATGCATAAAGGGTGCGCGGATGGCTCTTGCCTGTGTCAAGACATACTGGGCGGAGATGGAGGCCACTGCTGTTGCATCCAAAGACTCGGACGGAAGCAGAGTACCTGCCGAGCACTATTTTTAGGAAGTTCTGTAAGGCGCTCGTTTAATAGAGACGCAGTGCTCGAAGGATATTATGTTCGAATAACATGTATTATTGTAAAACAATATTTTTATAAATTGTAGAAGCTTTTTATACTTGTGCATGCAAGTATTATAATGCCTCCTATGCGGCCGTTAAGATATATGTATATGTAGTCTGAAAGATGGCAGTCGTCGGCTTCAGCCCCCACGCATATAATGCGAGGGTGTTCGCAGAAGGCGCATTTTCACACTTGATCCAACGTCTTGGTCCACAAAGGAGGTGATAGCGCAGCGAACTAGGCAATCAGACTATAATGCTTTATCACTTTCACTTAGCCATAGGAGTTTGACAGTGAGGCTACTATATAGCCCCTGGTGACACCGCGCTCGCCCGAACTCGGGGCGCGTTTGTGTATGGCCGGGAAACAGCCCTTGGTTAATGCGGAGGAATCCCGAAGATTCTGATAGGTCATCGAGTGGTTGACCAGTCTCACGCTATATCATGATAGTCAGTTTTCGGCTTTCTCTACTGAGGTGCTCGCCTGGCTAAACCGGGGCACAATCGCAGTAGTTCTCCTGGTGCCGCCTTAGCCGATAGAACGGAACGTAAGGCAGCAACACACAGGAGCCGGGCAAACCCAACATTTGATCAAAGACATGATTCGGAGCTGATGCATATAAGGCCAAACTCGCGACGCCGAATGCTCCCTAAGGTATTCAGTCTTTATGAAAACGGGCTGAGGAGTGCCCTTGATAATAAGCCTCTGGTGTCCAGGTACGTGCAAAATTCTGACATGGCCACATGCTAAGACGCCAGCCTCCTCCTCGGATATACTGAGAATCCGGGGGGTGTGTATCATTAAGAGACAGTAAAAAAAGGTTTACGCAGGGTCTTAATCTAAAAAGAATCCTGGAGACGGGTCCCTGCTGCACGTCTGCGCCTGTGTCTCCGTTGTGCCGTGTCCTGGACGGGCGTAGCATGGTGTTCATCTATAAAAGAGAGGAACTTAGCTGAAAAGAAAAAGAATAGTCATGCGGAATGTACGATGTAGTAGATAAACAAAGTATAATTTAAGACGGGTAAAATTGAGCCTTATTGTCGCTTATTTTACATACACGGAGCCCCTTGTGTAGGGGTGTACGGCTACTAAACCTTTATCAATTATATGCTTGCTCCGGACTCGCCTAGCCGTGACCGTGGTCTTAATGACCTGTTAGATATTTTTGTTGGTGAAGCTGTTTTAACGTATGGCTATTAAGGCAGCCGCATATTCTTCCGCCCTCGAGGAACACTCGATATTTCCCTTTAGTGAGATGATGCCTCGTGGACCGGGCATCTTGAGCGTAAGAGATGCATAATGCGGTATTGCGTTAAAGCGGGCGAAAGCTTTGCGTCCCAGTAGTGCTTGATAGCTACTTGAAAATGGGGCGATGTGGAAGGTTAACCCTTCGCGGCGGAAGTTATCGGCGGAGCCGAACATAACTTCTAGCAGGAGAGAACCCGTACAATGGGCGTCCGGGCCTGGCGTTACTCCTTGAAAGGAAGTGTTGCTATGGCAAATTTTTGTTGGGTCCATCCCCATTTTGCGGATTATGTCCTGATATAGCAGGTTTAGACCACTGCCGCCGTCCATCAGGACTTGTGTAAAGTGGAGTCCATCGATTATCGGATCTAATATCAAGGCAGTCCGGCCTGCGTTCCGGATACTTCTAGAGTAATCCTGATGGTCGAAGGTGATCAGTTTTAACAACCAGTGGCGAGACTCCTTTGGGATAGGCCGTATGGCGCGTATCTCTATAGGCGCCACTCTGTTTTTCCCTTTTGTCACGTGAAGTAAGTTTACTATTTTGACTTCTTGTGGGAAATTCTTTTGTTTCCCGGTGCTCTGCTTGTGGGGTTCGTCATCGTCCTCACTTGGTGTGTCGAGCCCCTTGTGTTCGGCGTTGAGTTTGTCGGATTGCTTGAAGACCCAACAATCTCTGTGGGTATGGTTTGCAGGCTTCCCGGGAGTACTGTGAATTTGACATATCTTGTCCAAGATTTTGTTTAGGTTAGATAGCTCATCCATGTTATCCTTGGGGGGGGGCAGCTTTTTTCTGATTCTGCCGAGAGCTTTTGAATCCGGCGTTGACTGCCGTGCTCTTCGGGTTGTTTCCCTTATTCCGGCACTGGTCCTTGCTGCGTCGTGGTTTCCCATTTCTATCCCTAACTTCGGATGTACTTGGGTCGCTGGTGCTGCATCTTGCCAACCAGCTATCCTCTCCCACGCAAAAGCGGGTCATGAGGCTTGTTAATGCGGCCATTGTTCTTGGCTTTTCTTTGCCGAGGTGTCTGGCGAGCCATTCGTCTCGAACGCTGTGTTTGAAAGCTGCTAAGGCTTCGGCGTCCGGACAGTCCACTATCTGGTTCTTTTTAGTAAGAAATCTGTTCCAGAGTTTCCGGTCTGACTCTCCGGGCTGTTGAGTTATATGGCTTAAATCGTCTGCATCCGGAGGTCGGACATAGGTCCCTTGAAAATTTGCCCGAAAAGCATCCTCGAGCTCTTCCCAACTTCCAATGGTATTTTCGGGAAGGCTTTTAAGCCAATGCCGGGCTGGCCCTTTGAGCTAGCTTGAGGGGTAAGTATTTTATGGCGTGGAGGTCATCTCCTCTGTCCATGTGTATGTGGAGGATATAATCCTCAATCCAGACTCCAGGGTCTGTTGTTCCGTCGTATGCCTCTATGTTTACGGGTTTGAATCCCGCTGGAAATTTATGGTCCAGCACCTCATCGGTGAAACATAGGGGGTGTGCGGCACCCCTGTATTTGGGTGTGCCGTGGTGTTCGGATATTTGTTGCATTGCATTGCTTACTAGAGCTTGCTTTCTTGGCCCATAGATAGATCTTGCTGGGCCATATTTTTGATGCAAATCCTTGTATGGATCGTGCGCCGGCTTGTGTGCGGCACCGCTTGCCGCTCTATGTTAGCCATGGGGTCGTCTATCCGACCGGGTGGCTTCTTTATTTTTTGATTGTGGGGGCTCTAAGGCCTCCTCATCAAATTTAGGCAGTAGCTTTCGCTTCGGGTAGCTCTTTGTGTGGCGACTGCCGCCGTATTTGTCTGCGATGTTGAGTACTTTGCTCCATCTAATTCTGAGTGCATCTTCCGCAGTTTTGAGCTTCCACTTCTGCTTTTTCAGGCTACGCGCAGTGGCGACGAGCCTTTTGTGGAGGTTCTTCTGCTCCAAGAACTTGTCCGGCGTGAGGTCGTCCGGACTGTTATCTTCGCTGGGGACGGGTTGTTTGGTTTGTTTATCCAAGTTGCTTTGTTCGGACGGTTGCTCGATGCCATGTTCATCGTCTCCCGGTTCGCCCTGCTCTGTGGCTGGGTCTGTATGGCCGCTGTCTCTGTCGAGGCGGGGCTTGGAGCGGCGCTTACGCCGCCGCTTTGACTGCTTTTCGAGGGAACGATCCCTTCGTCGTCGTTTCCTTTGGGTGTGTCCACCATGTATACATCGTAGGATGGGGTGGCTGTCCAGTGCCCTATAGGTGCTGGTTCATGTTCGTCTCCTACATCGTCGTCCATACCGTCGATGTCTTCGGAGTCGAAGTCGAGCATGTCGGTTAAATCATCGACAGTGGCTACGAAGTGGGTGGTGGGTGGGTGTCGAATTTCTTCGTCGTCCGCATCCCAATCCTGTTGTCCATAGTCCGGCCAGGGCTCTCCTGACAAAGAGAGAGACTTTAGTGAATTCAGGATGTCACCGAAGGGCGAGTGCTGAAAGATATCCATGGCGGTGAATTCCATGATCGGCGCCCAATCGGATTTGATTGGCAGGGGCGCGGAGGGTTCGGAGTCCGGAGAAGAGTCCGGCACCGTGGAGTCACGGGCTTCGCGGAGGATAAGACTGGTGTTCGGCTCGATCGCCGTAGAGATTGCGGCCTCTGAGGCGGGGTCTAGCCACCCGTCCTCGATCGGCACGATTGGCTCCGAGCTAATGGTCGGAGCGGATACGGGTGCGACCTCCAGGGCACTGTCCGGTGGCAGAGCTAAACCATGCCCATCATGACAGTGCGGCGCGCTCGGCTGTGGCTCGAATCCGTCGAAGATCAAGTCTCCACGGATACCAGCCGTGTAGTTCAAACTTCCAAATCTGACCTGATGGCCAGGGGCATAGCTTTCAATCTGCTCCAGATGGCCCAGCGAATTGGCCCGCGGTGCAAAGCCGCCGAATACGAAGATCTGTCCGGGGAGAAAAGTCTCACCCTGGACCGCATCGTTGTTGATGATCGGAGGAGCCATCGGGCCTAAAGATGATGACACAGAGGAACTCTCAATGAAAGCACCAATGTCGGTGTCAAAACCGGCGGATCTCGGGTAGGGGGTCCCGAACTGTGCGTCTAGGCGGATGGTAACAGGAGACAAGGGATACAATGTTTTTACCCAGGTTCGGGCCCTCTCGATGGAGGTAAAACCCTACTCCTGCTTGATTAATATTGATGATATGGGTAGTACAAGAGTAGATCTACCACGAGATCAGAGAGGCTAAATCCTAGGAGCTATCCTATGGTATGATTGTTGTTCGTCCTATGGACTAAAACCCTCCGGTTTATATAGACACCGGAGAGGGCTAGGGTTACACAGAGTCGGTTACAATGGAAGGAGATCTACATATCCGTATCGCCAAGCTTGCCTTCTACGCCAAGGAAAGTCCCATCCGGACACGGGACGAAGTCTTCAATCTTGTATCTTCATAGTCCGAGAGTCCGGCCAAAGGTTATAGTCCGGCTATCCGGATACCCCCTAATCCAGGACTCCCTCAGCCATACATTCGGTACTAGGATCGGTCGATCGTGAAGACGTACGACTACATCAACCTTGTTGTCATAAGGCTTCCGCTTACGGTCTACGAGGGTACGTCGATGACACTCTCCCCTCTCATTGCTATGCATCACCATGATCTTGCCAGCATGTCATACTTTGATTCGGCGGTATTGTTGGATGAAGCGGCCCGGACCGACATTACGGGTATGCTTACGCGAGACTGGTTCTACCCACGTGCTTTGCACACAGGTGGCTGGCGGGTGTCAGTTTCTCCAACTTTAGTTGAATCGAGTGTGGCTACGCTCGGTCCTTGTGAAGGTTAAAACAACACATACTTGACGAAATATCGTTGTGGTTTTGATGCGTAGGTAAGAACGGTTCTTGCTCAGCCCGTAGCAGCCACATAAAACTTGTAACAACAAAGTAGAGGACATCTAACTTGTTTTTGCAGGGCATGTTGTGATGTGATATGGTCAAGACATGATGCTAAATTTTATTGTATGAGATGATCATGTTTTGTAACAAAGTTATCGGCAACTGGCAGGAGCCATATGGTTGTTGCTTTATTGTATGCAATGCAATTGCCCTGTAATTGTTTTTACTTTATCACTAAGCGGTAGCGATAGCCGTAGAAACAATAGTTGGCGAGACGGCAACGATGCTACGATAGAGATCAAGGTGTCGCGCCGGTGACGATGGTGATCATGACGGTGCTTTGGAGATGGAGATCAAAGGCACAAGATGATGATGGCCATATCATATCACTTATATTGATTGTATGTGATGTTTATCTTTTATGCATCTTATTTTTCTTAGATCGACGGCTGCATTATAAGATGATCTCTCACTAAATTTCAAGGTATAAGTGTTCTCCCTGAGTATGCACCGTTGCTACAGTTCATCGTGCCGAGACACCACGTGATGATCGGGTGTGATAAGCTCTACGTTCACATACAACGGGTGCAAGCCAGTTTTGCACACGCAGAATACTCGGGTTAAACTTGACGAGCCTAGCATATGTAGATATGGCCGCGGAACACTGAGACCGAAAGGTCGAGCGTGAATCATATAGTAGATATGATCAACATAGTGATGTTCACCATTGAAAACTACTCCATCTCACGTGATGATCGGACATGGTTTAGTTGATATGGATCACGTGATCACTTAGATGATTAGAGGGATGTCTATCTAAGTGGGAGTTTTTAAGTAATTTGATTAATTGAACTTTAATTTATCATGAACTTCGTACCTGATAGTATTTTGCATGTCTATGTTGTAGATAGATGGCCAGTGTTGTTGTCCGTTGAATTTTAATGCGTTCCTTGAGAAAGCTAAGTTGAAAGATGATGGTAGCAATTACACGGACTGGGTCCGTAACTTGAGGATCATCCTCATTGCTACACAGAAGAATTACGTTCTGGAAGCACCGTTGGGTGCCAGGCCTGCTGCAGATGCTACTGACGACATTAAGAACGTCTGGCAGAGCAAAGCTGATGACTACTCGATAGTTCAGTGTGCCATGCTTTACGGCTTAGAGCCGGGACTTCAATGACGTTTTGAACATCATGGAGCATATGAGATGTTCCAGGAGTTGAAGTTAATATTTCAAGAAAATGCCCGGATTGAGAGATATGAAGTCTCCAATAAGTTCTACAGCTGCAAGATGGAGGAGAATAGTTCTGTTAGTGAACATAAACTCAAAATGTCTGGGTATAACAATCACTTGATTCAACTGGGAGTTAATCTTCCTGATGATAGTGTCATCGACAGAATTCTTCAATCACTGCCACCAAGCTATAAAAGCTTCGTGATGAACTATAACATGCAAGGGATGGATAAGACAATTCCCGAGCTCTTCGCGATGCTAAAGGTTGCGGAGGTAGAAATCAATAAGGAGCATCAAGTGTTGATGGTCAACAAGACCACCAGTTTCAAGAAAAAGGGTAAAGGGAAGAAGGCGAACTTCAAGAAGAACGGCAAGCAAGTTGCTGCTCAAGTGAAGAAGCCCAAGTCTAGACCTAAGCCTGAGACTGAGTGCTTCTACTGCAAACAGACTGGTCACTGGAAGCGGAACTGCCCCAAGTATTTGGCGGATAAGAAGGATGGCAAGATGAACAAAGGTACATGTGATATACATGTTATTAATGTGTACCTTACTAATGCTCGCAGTAGCACATGGGTATTTGATACTGGTTCTGTTGCTATTATTTGCAACTCGAAACAGGGGCTACGGATTAAGCGAAGATTGGCTAAGGACAAGGTGACGATGCGCGTGGGAAATGATTCCAAAGTCGATGTGATCGCGGTCGGCACGCTACCTCTACATCTCAGGATTAGTTTTAGACCTGAACAATTGTTATTTGGTGCCAGCATTGAGCATGAACATTATATCTAGATCTTGTTTGATGCGATACGGTTATTCATTTAAATATGAGAATAATGGTTATTCTATTTATATGAGTAATATTTTTTATGGCCATGCACTCTTGAAGAGCGGTCTATTTTTATTGAATCTCGATAGTAGTGATACACATATTCATAATATTGAAGCCAAAAGATGCAGAGTTGATAATGATAGTGCAACTTATTTGTGGCACTGCCGTTTGGGTCATATTGGTGTAAAGCGCATGAAGAAACTCCATTCTGATGGACTTTTGGAATCACTTGATTATGAATCACTTGGTACTTGTGAACCATGCCTCATGGGTAAGATGACTAAAACACCGTTCTCCGGAACATGGAGCGAGCAACAGATTTGTTGGAAATCATACATACTAAAGTATGTGGTCCGATGAACGTTGAGGCTCGCGGCGGGTATCGTTATTTTCTCACCTTCACAGATGATTTGAGCAGATATGGGTATATCTACTTGATGAAACATAAGTCTGAACATTTGAAAAGTTCAAAGAATTTCAGAGTGAAGTGGAAAATCATCGTAACAAGAAAATAAAGTTTCTACGATCTGATCGTGGAGGAGAATATTTGAGTTGCTAGTTTGGTCTTCATTTGAAACAATGCGGAATAGTTTCACAACTCACGCCACCCGGAGCACGACAGTGTAATGGTATGTCCGAATGTCGTAATCGTACTTTACTTGATATGGTGCGATCTGTGATGTCTCTTACTGATTTACCGCTATCATTTTGGGGTTATGCTTTAGAGACGGCTGCATTCACGTTAAATAGGGCACCATCTAAATCCGTTGAAATGACGCCTTATGAACTGTGGTTTGGCAAGAACCAAAGTTGTCGTTTCTTAAAGTTTGGTGCTGCAATGCTTATGTGAAAAAGCTTCAACCTGATAAGCTTGAACCCAAATCAGAGAAATGTGTCTTCATAGGATACCCAAAGGAGACTGTTGGGTACATCTTCTATCACAGATCCGAAGGCAAGATATTCGTTGCTAAGAATGGACCCTTTCTAGAGAAGGAGTTTTTATCAAAAGAAGTGAGTGGGAGGAAAGTAGAACTTGATGAGGTAATTATACCTACTCCCGTATTGGAAAGTAGTTCATAGAAATCTGTTCCTATGATTCCTACACCAATTAGGGAGGAAGCTAATGACAATGATCATGTATCTTCAGATCAAATTACTACAGAAGGGAGCGAAGGAGGAGGCGCGCCCCCCAAGCCCAATCCGAATTGGGAGGGGGGCCGCCCCCCTTTCCTTCCTCCTTCCTCCCCCTTCCTCCCTCTCCTACTCCAACTAGGGAAGGGGGAATCCTACTCCCACCGGGAGTAGGACTCCCCCGTTGGGCGCGCCTAGGAGGCCGGCCCTCTCCCCTCCTCCACTCCTTTATATACAGGGTAGGGGGCACCCCATAGACACACAAGTTGATCATTGATCCCTTAGCCGTGTGCGGTGCCCCCCTCCACCATAATCCACCTTGGTCATATCGTAGTGGTGCTTAGGCGAAGCCCTGCGTCGGTAACTTCATCATCACCGTCATCACGTCGTCGTGCTGACGGAACTCTCCCTCGAAGCTCTACTAGATCGTGAGTTCGTGGGACGTCACCGAGCTGAACGTGTGCTGATCGCGGAGGTGTCGTACGTTCGGTACTAGGATCAGTCGATCGTGAAGACGTACGACTACATCAACCGCGTTGTCATAACGCTTCCGCTTAAGGTCTACGAGGGGACGTGGACGACACTCTCCCCTCTCGTTGCTATGCATCACCATGATCTTGCGTGTGCGTAGGAATTTTTTTGAAATTACTACATTACCCAACACCCAACGTGTCGCAGCTTTATTTGCTGGAAGCGTTCGCGCGTGGAGCGACCGGCCGAAGCGTTCGGCTGGCGCACCGTACCTAAACGTTTCCCAAGGTTTTTAGCAGGGCAATGTTATAGTTGTACAATATAAATGCACTTCTTTAACAACGTTGATGTACTGACTAATTTTTTGTGCATCACCATAGGATAAAACTTTGCTATAAGATTTTTTGTTTTTCATCATTTTTTATTACTTTTCTTTTTTTTTCTTTTTTTGGTCTTTTGAAATCCATGATATTTAAAATTTTATAAGTATTATTTAAATCCGCCGCTTGATTTAGTTCTCGTAATTTTCGTGCAAGCGCTCTACCTTCCGCCTCGCTTGTTGTTGCTTGTTTTATTGTGTATCATATTGTTGGCCTAGGCCTTTTCGGTTCTGCTTTCGTCATCCCTCGACTCGTAACTGAGGTGTGATCGACCTTATTTTGTCCCAATTGTAAGTTCACCCTCGACTCGCAACTAGGACCTGGCCATTTTTTGTCCCAGTTGCAAGTCCGCCCTCGAGTCGCAACTAGGACCCGACCTTTTTTGTCCCAGTTGTAAGTCCCCCCTCGACTCGCAATTGGGACTGGACCATTTTTTTGTCCCAGTTGCAAGTCCGCCCTCGACTCGCAACTGGGACCCGACCATTTTTTTGTCCCAGTTGCAAGTCCGCCCTCGACTCGCAACTGGGACCCGACCATTTTTTGTCCCAGTTGCAAGTCCGTTCTCGAGTCGCAACTAGGACCCGACCATTTCTTGTCCTAGTTGGAAGTCCACCCTCGACTCGCAGTTGAGACCCGACCATTTTTTGTCCTAGCTGCAAGTCCGCCCTCGACTCGCAACTGGGATCCGACCATTTTTTGTCCTAGTTGCTAGTCCGCCCTCGACTCGCAACTGGGCCCGACGTTTTTTGTGCCAGTTGCAAGTCTGCTCTCAACTTGCAATTGGGGAACCGGGCTTTTTTTTCTAGTTGCAACTCCATCGTCGACTCGCAACTGGGGCCTGATTTTTTTTCTAATTGCAAGTCCATCCTCATCTCGCAATTTGGGCCTGAACTTTTTTTTTCTCAGTTGCAATATCCCTTTCGACTTGTGACTCGAACCTGATTTTTTTGTCCAAGTTGCAAGTCCACCCTCACCTCACAACTGGGGTCTGATCTTTTTTGTCCGAGTTGCAAGTCCACCGTCAAGTCGCAACTGAGGCCCGACCTTTTTTCCCGATTACATTTTCACTCTCGACTCGCAACTGGGTCTCGACATTTTTTATTCTAATTGCAAGCCCACCCTTGACTTGCAACTGGGGTCCAGCCTTTTTTTGTTCGAGTTGAAAGTCCATCCCCAATACGTAAGGGGGGGCCCAACCATTTTTGTCCTAGTTGTATGTCCACTCTCGACACAAATGGGGCTAGACTTTTTTTGTTCAAGTTGCAAGTTCACCCTCGACTCGCAACTCGGGCCCAACCTTTTTTGTCCGAGTTGCAAGTCCACCTTTGACTCGCAACTAGGGTCCAACCTTTTTTTGTCCGAGTTGCAAGTACACCCTCAACCTGCAACTGGGGTCCAATCTTTTTTTATCCGAGTTGCAAGTCCACCCTCTACTCGCAACTAGGAGTCAACCTTTTTTGTCCAACTTGCAAGTCCACCCTCGGTTTGCAACTGGGGTCCGACCTTCTTTAGTCTCTATTACAAGTCCAACCTCGATTTGCAACTGGGCCCGACCTTTTTTTCTCAGTTGCAAGTCCACCGTCGACTTGCAATTGGGGCTTGACCTTTTCTCGTCCAAGTTGCAACTCCACCCTCGACTCGCAACTCGGGCCCAACTTTTTTTGTCCTAGTAGCAAGTCCAAACTCAACTCACAATTAGGGTCCGACCTTTTTTACTCCCAATTGAGTGTCCACCCTCGACTTGCCACTTGGAGTCCGATCTTTTTTTGCCTAGTTGCAAGTCCACCCTCGTCGGCGAACAAACTGCAGATGAGCTAGCCCAAGTAGCTAGGATACATTTTTTGTCTTTCTTTTGTTTTGTTTTCTTCATGTTTTTTGTTTTTTTATTTATCATTTTTCTTCATTGGTTTTCCTCTGCTATTATTTTTTCTATTTTTTGAAAAGTTGATTTCATTTTTTCTGATACTTTTTTTCCTTTTCCATAAATTCACAGTTTCAATAATTGTTTCAAAATTTGTTAATTTCTTCATTTTTCTAAAATTGTTCATGTTTATCAAATTTTTTAAACAAATCAAAATGTGTTTATTTTTTGTTCTCTTCTTATTTATCCATTTTCTCTATTTTTTATTTTTTTCCTGTTCGCTTTTAGTTCAATGTATATATAAAAGTTTGGTTTTAGTTCATCGTATATAATCAAGTTCACCGTACACTGTATATTTGCAAAAAAATTAGTGTGTATTTAGAAAATGTTCATGATATATTGTAGAAATTTTGGTATTCGTTAACATTTTTTATAATTTGAAATAAATTATGTAAAATCCTGGACATATTGTTTAAAATATGTTTGGACCGAACTTTGTTCCTTACTGAAAATTAATTATAAAGTATAAGAGTGAAAAATGCAAAAAATTATAATCGTTGGTACCCTAGAAGCTAACGATGAGAGATATATGTACTTGTACAACGATCATACGCAAAAGCTAACAAATAGATGTTAGCACTAGCGATCAGTTTTTATTTTCCAGGAAAAGTTAGTGATCCGTTTAGAGGAGCTAGTGACCAGATTTGCATTAGGGCTGGCCACATAGGCGGACGCATGACGAGCTGGTTTTTTTTTTGAAAGAACCGGTGTATCACCGGCGTTCATATATTAAGCAGGGAGAGAGCAGGAAATATGTTCATGATCAAGTGATCATAAGTGGTTACAAGAGGGGGGTTCAAAACAAAACACCTATCCTAGCCTGGATCCCCAAGTGGTGTTGCAAGGCACTTAGCCCCAGCTAGCTTCCAGACTTCTGCATCTCGTCTGATCGCGGCGACCACAGTGCAGATTTGGTTATTCTCTTGCCTGAATCTTCTATTGTTTCTCTCCTTCCAGATGTGCCATGTGACAAGGAAGATCATCGTCTTGAGCCTTTCTCTGAGTCTTGGCCTTGATTGTCTGATGAGATTGCGCATTCTGCAAATGGAGGAGGTGAGGTGATCTGAGGATGAGGCGAGGCGCATGAGCCTGGCGCAGTCATTCCAGGCTGAGATCCTTCTCCATATCTCCTTACTGACCGGGCAGTCCCAAAAAGGATGCACTGATGTCTCTAGGTTTCTTGTGCATAAAGTGCAGAAGTACCCGTTCTCCCAGCCTCTGCGTTGGAGCCTATCATTGCTCCAGAGCCGGTTTTTGAGTAGTAGCCAGAAGAAAACCTTTATGTTTCCGGGTGCCCAAGTTTTCCATATGATTTGCTTATCCTCTGTCTTCGGTAGGTTTCTGAATTGTGCCTTGTAAGCTGATTTTGCGCTGTATACGCCAGCACTGTGAAGATGCCAGGAGATTTTATCTTCCACCTGGAGTTGCAGAGACACCGGTTGGGCCCGTAGAGCTCTCCAGAGGATGATGAAACTATGAATCAGTTCTTCGTTGGGGCGTATCTTGATGTCCAGCACCCACTTATCATTTTCAAGCGCGTCGGCAACGCACTTGTTTTTTCCTCGTGATCTCTTGAACAGCTCCGGGAACAGGATGGCAAGGCTTGGAGAGGTGATCCATGGCGATTGCCAGAAGGAAGCTGTTCTGCCGTTTCCGATGGTTACAGTGGTTGCATTGTCAAACATTTCCTTGTCCTCCTTGTCACACGGTAGCTCTGATCCCTTCCAAGGTTTGTCCTCATTTTGCCATGACAGCCACAACCATCGAAGGCGCAGGGCGCGGGAGAATTTCTGCAGGTCATGGATGCCAAGGCCTCCATGTTCAGTGGGTGTGCAGACATTTCTCCAGGCGACCTTGCACTTGCCACCACTGAGCTCCTCCTCTTGTGCCCAAAGAAACTTTCTACGAGCTTTATCGATCTCTTTGAAAAGAAGCTTTGGCGGCCGAAGGACAGAGAGAGCAAAAGTTGGTATTGCAGATAGGACGTTTCTCACCAATGCTCTTCTCCCTACGATATGCATCAACTTCCCTTTCCAGCCAGCAAGACGAGCACGGATGCGGTCCAGAATGAACTGAAAATGTACCAGTCTGGCTCGTCCAAGGCTTATTGGTAGTCCCAAATATCTGATTGGGAAGGAAGCAATTTGTCCACCAAAAGCATGCAGGACCTCGTGGAGATTAACGTGATCACATCTGATGGGTGTGACAGTGCACTTACTGATGTTGAGGTGCAGACCTGAAGCTTCTCCAAAACTAGTGGGTCAGACTCAGTAGTGGATGGTGCAAGGTCCGCACACAAATTGTCAAGCACTCTTACCCCCAACGCATCAATCTCAGCATCATTCATAGGTCTCACTGCCGCTAGGTTTCGAATGGTCTCTAAAGCGCGTTCCGCTTCCAGATCAAGGAGATCATTAACCGAGTTGGAAATTTCAGAATTAGTATTCCCTAGCGAAACCCCTACTTGATTTGCATTATTAATAATCTCATCCGTAGAAAAATGCAAATAGAATTGGAAAAGTTGACTGACATACCGGTAGTGACCTCAATGTCACGAAGCTTGGCCGCCCTCATAGCGCACCTCTGCTGCATGTCATCAACCTCCGGGTGGTTCTGGAGACGAGAGCTCATCCGTCTCCCCTTAGAGACCGGGTCGGGGATCCCACCGAAGGCAATAACCTCCTCCCGAGTAGCGCCACTCGGAGGAGGCAGCGGCGGAGGGCTCCCACGGTGAACGGACAGGAGGCCGGGGGAGGTAGGTGTCGGCGCCGCCTGCCCGAGCACCCCCCCCCCCCCCCCCCCCGCCCCAACCCTCAAGCCTGAGGGCGTCACCGTCCCGACAGCCGAAGGCAAGGGATGGACCGGGGCCACTTGCCCCAGACTCCCGCCGATCACCACTGGAGACGCCGCAACAGCCGGTACCGAAAGGGAAGGGTCTGAGGCCTCCTGCCCCAAACGGCCTCCCTCACGGCCGGCCAGCGACAGCGAGGCTGGCGTCGCCGGGGCCACCTGCCCCAGACTACCGCCGAGCACCACAGGGGAAGCTGCAGCAGCCGTTGCCGAAAGGGAAGGGTCCAAGACCACCTGCCCCAGACGTTCTCCCTCACGGTCGGCCAGCGACGGCGATGCAGGCGTCGCCAGCGTCAGAGTGGAGGGAGAGGACGTCGTGGCCACCTGCCCCGAACTCCCCCCAGACAGATCCGCCGACTCCGGCACCATCAGTCTGCACGAGACCGCAGGTATCCCGGGGAGGAAAGGGACCATCTGAGGCTCCACAGTCCTCCCCCCCCCAAGGTCGTCTCCGAGTGGCCCGTCACAAAGTCACCCACCATGGGACGAACAACAGACACAAAATCCAGCACCGGGAGCGAGCACTCAAACGCATCCTCAGACTCCACCCGGTCGCTCCAAAGTCTAGGAGGAGCAGACGCTGGCTCAAAAGACCCAAACCTCAACGTGCTCTTAGGTACCGACGGAGATGGGGCCGGCTCTACCCCTGATCCAGTCTCGGTCTGAGCAACTGGTCCCGGTCCGTTGGGCCTCTCTCGACTAGCCTCATCAGTCGGATCCTCCCTAGCACCCGCATTATCGTCTCCCTCGTGCATATCCACATCAGCACCAGAACCCGCCTCGGCAAACAACTCAGCATCCTCAAACTCAATGTCAAGAGGGAATGCCTCTCCCCTGTAAGTCCAGTTAACCACATCCGGGATGAACTCGATGTCCAGAACACTCACTCGCAATCTGGCCACCCCATGGGCGCGGGTGAATGTCATATCCACTTTCTCAGGTTTGCCAACCATGATACCCAGACTAGCCACAACACGAACATCTGTCAGAGCCTCAGAGGGTGCCCCAGAGAAACGCAGCCACACCTGAGTAAGGGGCTTTCCCTTAGGCTCCACTTTCTTCCACTCTTGAAACTCAAGAATACCATTAGTACCTGGCACCTTACACATCCCAAAGCTCAGCAACCGCCTCAAGTCCTCTACCGACGGGAGGTCAACCCTGAACACACGCTCCTCAATGAGAACAAGCTTCCACTGAAAGTCTCCAGGAGCCAGTTCCTGAAGCCTCTGCACAATCTGAGCTTCAGAGACAACTCCCTGGGTAACCTTCACAATACCAGTAGTCAGGCTCTGCGTCTCAACTGGAATCTCTCTCGCAGCTGGGGACTCAAAGAACATCAGCTCGACACAATATACTCCATACACTGTAAGAGCCGGAGCCTGCTCACGAAGAAGCGGGCAATCCCCCGAGGCATGTGCTAGCTTACCACATGTATCACACAACTCAGCCACACACTCAACAATGAAGTGCCCTTTCTCACCGCAACGGTAACAAAGCATTTTCTCCTTCCTACGCGCCCACTTGGATGCCCTCTCAGACTCAGACCTGATACCCGCGTCAACTGAAGCGCCAGTCATATCAACATCCGTATTAGCCAGAGCCGTGACCGCCTCCATAACCTCGCTAGTCAGGGCGGTCTCCTGAGTGGGATTAGCCTCCACCCCGGACGCCTGATGGTTTGCAGTGGCCTGTGGCGGATTCTCTCTACGGAAACCACGACCACCACCTCGACCACGACGATGACCACGGAAGCCACCTCTCTGTCGCGAGTCCGGTCCAGAAGCGCCCTCGACAAAACCGCCCGGAGGACCAAGGAAGGGCCTCTCTGCAGAACCATCACTCTGCCAGGCATAACCTCAGCCACCTCCCGTCGATGACGATCCACGGTGTTGACCATCCCCATACGCATCATAGCCATCATCCCCCCACTGTCCTCGAGGCGGATCCGACGACTCAGCAGTCACGTTGTCTTGTCTTATCCGCGTAGGACCCGAGCATTTTTGCGTCGGCCTCGCCACGTAGTGAGGCGGCGGCGCTGCTCGAGTCTGAACACCGGCATGGGTTGCCTGAGCCACCGGCCGAACCCCATCGACATGGCCAACCGGTCTAGGGCCATTATGCACGGGCGGCCTTGGCGGAGCAGCTCCACGCCCCACGGCCGAAGTAGACGGAGGCCTCGACGGAGGCGCACCACGTCCCGCGGCGGCCATCGAGGTCGGAATTGGCGGCCTCACCCTGGACTGAGCGCCAAGTCCACGACCCAACGTGGCTGCATCCGCACCTGTAGGAGCTCCGGCTGCATCCGCACCTGTAGGAGCTCCGGTGCCCCGACCCACCGGCACGGGCGGCACCCCCCCCCCCCCCCCCCCCCCCCACGACCAGAGCCATGCACAGGCCGGGGCAGTGCGGCCCGGCCACCGGCAGCAGCAGGCGGCGGCGCACTCCCGCCATAGAAGTTTAGAGGATCTTTCAAATATAAAACTAAAATGAATTTCATATATAGTGAATCCGAATATGATGAGCAAGAGATGGCGTAACAGATTGAACCAAGGAAACTCCAGCCATTAAGAAAGACTTTGAGAGCAAAGAATGTAGCATAAAGCACATGCTTCGGGATACAGTAAAGTTGGACCCCGGCACTATGAAAAATGCAGACTCCACAAGAAAAGGCTCGGCCTAGTAGGAATAGGAAGTCTAAGTAAAGAATATATGCGTGTATTCTATGTACGTTGGGCGCACTGTTTCTTGTACAATGCAATGCAAAAGTGCGTATGCTTCAACTAGCCATGATCTTTATTATGAAATTTCATTTCTTTGTTTTCCATCAAGATTAATATTTAAAAATTAGCTCACGCATTGGCCAAAGGGTTCGTACTTTGAACTATACAGTTGGTCTAGGCACACTTGCGCGACCCATCTGTGCCGTCTGTCTAGTTAATCCACACGAAATGACTAGACACGAAAAGTGAGCAACGGTTTACATGCACCGAAGTTCGCTTGGAATCACACATGAACTGGAATGATTTTCCAAAATAAAATGGCCAGAGTTGTCCAGTTTTTATTGGTTTGCTCTTTTCTTTTTTTGTCCTTCTTTACAGTTTTCATTGGTTTCCATTTTTTCTTTCTTTTCCAGTATGTTTTTCCTTGTGGTTTCTCAGTCGTTTTTCTTCCTTTCCTCATTGGGTTTTTACAGTTAACCTTTCTTTTTTCTTTTTCTTTGTTGCTTCACTTTTATTTTGTTTCTTTCTTTGATTTTCACCGGTTTTTCATCGTCTTCACTGTTTTTTTCTGTGTGTTTTCTTTGCTTTCATTGTTTTTTTCCTTTCTTTCTTTTTCTGTGCTTTTCCTTATGGTTTTCTTTGGTTTTCAATGGTCAGTTTATTTACTTTCTTTCTCTGTGTGATTTCCTTACAGTTTTCATCGGTTTAATTCTTTTTTTGTATTTTTTTCTTTAAAATTTTCCAACACATGTCTACATTTTTATACACATAGTACATATTTAGTATATATCAAGAACATTTTTAATACATGCTTAGCATTTTTCAAATACATTAGTAACATTTTTTTCTCAAATATAGATTTTCATGTCTATTGTTCTCATACACATTGTGCATTTTTGGTATACATCTAAAACATTTTTTAAACAGATTTAACATTTTTCGTATACACAAATAACATTATTCAAATATATGTTTTCGTGCCTATTTTTTTACATGTCGTACATTTTCCGTATATGTCAAGAATATTTTTTAATACATGTTTGACATTTTTCTAATACATCATTAACATTTTTCCAACTATCTGTTTTGATCTATATATTTCAAGATTGTACATTTTTTGGTATATATCTGAAACATTTTTTTATACATGTTCAAAATAAATAATATAAATGATTAAGTTTTTTCAAATATATGTTTTTATGTCTACTTTTTACATACAAATCATATTTTTGTCCTCATGCACCCGCATATCCAGCGGACGTTAGATTTTTAGGCGTGGCAAATCAACCGTTTTTTGTGGCAAATTATACTCATCCACAATGGCAAGTTTAGTTGGTGGGCATGGAAAATCTGCATCGGTTCATTTTTGGCCAAGGAATTGTTGTGCTTGCAAACTAAATTTGCCATCATCGTGCCAACATAAACTGCCATGAAAAACATTTGATTTGCCATGTCTAAAAATCTGACGTTATATTCTTAGCATTTCTATTTTCTTATACATTCAAAACATTTTTATACATATCTAATATACATTGTTAAATAAATACAATTTTAACAATTTTCAAATACATTTTAAACATTTTTGTCAAATATGTGTTTTTATGTCTATTATTTTTATAAACATTGTACATTTTTTGTATACATATAAAACATTTTTGTATACAGGTTTAACATGTTTCATGTTCATGATTAACATTTTTTGAAACATATGTTTTTGATGTGCACTCTTGTCATACACATCGTACATTTTTCTTATACTCGCCAAACATTTTTTTACACGCTTAACATTTTTTTCAAATTAACATTTTTACACGCTTAACATTTTTTCAAGTTATTTTTGTATATTTAGAATATTTGGAAACATAAACAAAATTAAAAATAAATAAAAACGAAAAAGAAAGACGCTAGTTAGCTTTTTTAGGGGAAAACACACTAGCTAGCTCTAGCTAGACGTTCGAGTGCAGTCCCGTCTTGGGCCTGGCCCATAGCCGCCAGTTCGTGAGGCGAGGCGAGCCTCCAACTCTGGTCGAGCGAGCTGGGTATAGGTGCGCCCCGCAAATACGTAGGCAGCATCACCAAGCTAATGTTTTGCTTAATCTCAACAAAAAAAAGCTAATGTTTTGCCCCCAAAAAAACCTTGCTAGTGTTTTGGACCGGCCATTTATGAATCTGCACCTACTGCAAAACCAGGTTTGGGAAAGGTTCCTGCACGGTTTTGGGAACCTTCTAGAAGGTTCTAATTCAATTTTTCATATTTATTTTTTATTTTTTATTAAATGATTTTTTCACTACTGTTATTTTCCAATATGAAAAAGATTAACAATTTTAAAAGATGCTCAGAAATTTCAAAACTTATTCACTTACACAAAAAATGTATGGAATTTTCAATATTGTTTGCGTTTTTCGTAAAAAGTTCAAATAAATTGAAGAATGTTTGGAATTTTAGAAAATGTTGTTCTTATAAAAATTGTGTAAACTGTTAAAAAATAATTGAAAATTCGAAAAATGTTTGTGTTCCAAAAAAATCAACTTTGAAAAATCTTTGCATTTTCATAAAATGTTCTCAAATTTTCAAGAATTGATCAGTTTTCAAAAAATAACGTTTCCGCAAATTTTCAGAAAATATCATGGTAAGAAATAAAATGCTACGAAAAAATTGCTCACTACAGTTACCCATGATTAAGTCTCATCTCGCTACCATTCCCCAGGTCGCAACACACGCTACATGGGCCGGACCAGTCAAAGGGCGCCATGTGCATCGAGCCGCCTATTTGATGATGTGTCACTTAAAATCCCCCTAGGGTTTTTCTAGGGTCTCCTATCGTCTGACGATTCATGTCGGAGTACCCAGGGCCGTCTCCAGGATTTCGGGGGCCCGGTGCGAAATTTTAAATGGGGCTCTAGAATTTTTCAAAAATACTACAAATGAAGAACTAATATAGTCAAATCATAGTTTCATTTTATTGTATAATAACTTCTAATATGTGTTATTTCACACAAATATGGGTTAGTTCGTAGAATAATTGGAATTATATCAAATGAGTGCTAAAAGAGGAAAGGTAGCGCTAGATTAATAAACTGACCTCATGTGTAAAAAGAATTCATGGATGAGCACCTATCTTCATAAAACAGTTCTACCAATTCATGTAAAGTCAGAACCTTGGGCTGTAAAGCATAAAGTAATATATAAATTATGAATCTATCTTCCTCTCAAACAAAATTATCAATCTATCTAAAGTATAAAGAATAAGGCTACAGTGATTAATTATCAGTTATGCTACTACTGTATTGGACATTATCAAAAATAGCTAAACAAGCTACAATGACAATTATACGGAAACTAATAGCGAAACACTGGCCGCAACATGAAAGCCTAAAAATTGACAACATATAACATTGCCACATATTACTCACATGGAGAAACAAATTCAGCCGAACAACTCTAGTAATGCTTGGCTTAAAAATCCCATCATATTGATCTGGCCGTGTGTGCTGAATTTGATGTGGGGAGGGGGGAAACTGGAGATTAAACAAATCTTCTTACGGGACGGGCAGCGGCCAGGCAGATGGAAAGGAACTGGCCGGCGTTAGGCGGTGGCGCCCTGATCGGTGATGAATCGCTCATCTCGCAGCGGGCACTAGGGTAAGGCGGGCGCGCGATCGAGGGAATAGCCAGATCGCAAACGAGCGAAGCGAGCAGGCTGGAAACCTGCAGCGATGGGTACGTGCAGGACGGTTGTTTCGCTGCTGATCCCGGCACACAGCTGCTGATTTTCCCTTCTAATCTTGCATATCAGCGATTTGGGGGCCCTGTGCGGTCGGCCACTTTGGCCTGCCTTGTCGACGGGCCTGGGAGTACCCAAATTCCTCACGCTTCGGCGAGCCTGTCTCGACGGGACACTCCTACTCAACTACAAACCCTGTATGTCGAGCTCACCGCGCTCCCCGTATGAACTCCTCCTCGGCGTGGCCCCGGACTACTCCGTCCTGCGGGTTTTCGGCTGCCTGTGCTACCCTAATACCACTTCCACCGCTCGTCATAAGCTTGACACTCGCTCCATTGCCTGTGTTTTCCTTTTCTAATTGGAGATGTCGAAACATCAGACTGAAAGAATGAATCCCTAAGAAAATTAGAATAGAAGATGCTTGCAGCTATGAAGAGGAGGAACAAGAAAACAGAGGAAAGCTTATTAAGAGCAGAGTAGTAATGTGCCAAAGGAAAGGTTGGTCCAATCCAGTAATGAGTAGTATTTTCTAGATTTTAGTTTGGGTCTGAGACCGAGTGTAAATTCGGTGAAAACTGTAACTTTCCTATGGTTTAGGAGTCCAAAATTTTATGTGGCAATGTTCCCTCAAAGTTTCCTTTGAAACGCCAAGCTTTCAAGGCTAGTGGGCCATTGGCTGTTTTCCAAAAAGTACGCTGGCTTAGAAGACTGGCAGGCACAGATGCAAGCTTCATAGCCATGCAAATCAAGTGGCAAATCCTTTTTTTAGGAAGGCGTATCCCTATCCCCGACAAGGAGGTGACTGAGCTCATGCGGTTTTGATGAAGCCGCAGCAATCACCATAGAGAGGGATAAAAGGCTCCAGTTCAGAGGGATTTGTATTAGTCAGGATCTGTTTTGAGCTACATACGACCATCTAGTCGCTACACTCTACTAATGAGATCCCAATCATTTCAGCACGATCTCAAAACAAAATGCAATGCCTGACGATCTCCAAACAAGACAACAATTGTTTGTGTAATGCAAGGGCGGATGCGACTCTGTAATGTCTTTCTGGCATATAAAGGCACCACACAAACACAAACACACACACACAGTTTCTGTCATTCCAAGCTCCACAACTTAATATTGGCACAAACATCGTATAAACCAACCGGAGGTAGGGATTATGTTAAATGAATAATGATTGAATAAACACACACGAATATATATAAATAAGTTTTCACATACAAATACATCCGACAGCAAGGACGTCGATACACATATCAAAGTAAATCACAACCAATTACGTAACAAGCATGCACACATACATTTTCATGCACACATACGTTTACATGCACACATACTTATTCAGGCACGACACACAAATAGATTGAGAGAGAATCGGTCACGCAACACATAGCTCATGGCTCATGCCTCGGTTTGCACCCGTTGCTGTGTGGAATGAAGCTCGAGTCGGTGAAGTGGCCCTTGAGTTGCACCTCTTTCAACATGTCAAGGTGGCGGATTCCAGAAAGCGTGCCCGCCTGATTGATGGCCATGTTGCGCCAAACGATCTTCCTGAGCTGAGGGCAAGGGGCTACCTGCTTGATGGCCATGTTGCGCCAAAGGATCTTCTTGAGCTGAGGTAAATGGGTTGTGTTGTCTTCTTCAAAGACGACAGTGGTGATGGTGTCGCCCTCGATGATGAGGAACCTGAGGTCTTGGAATCCATCCTTGCTGAAGGTGAGATTGTGTTCGTTGTATGAGTTGCGACGGAGCCGAAGGAAGCGCAAGTGATGGAGATTGTTGCCAAGGTCCTGCAGAGAGTCTTTAGATAGAAAAGTGTTCCATAGTGTAATCTCAGAGAGTTGTTCCAGCTCGCAGATCCAGCGAGGCAGCCTGGAGTTGGGAAAGCGCACGCCCTTGATATTCAGGCTCTTGAGTAACTTGGGTGCACTTTGCTCCGATGTCATCTCCATATTCATAGTGGCACTAGGGTCGACATTGGTGGGTGGAGGAGTGACCCATATTGAGAGAGAGCGTAAGCACTCTCTGAGCTTGGTGATTGCTCGGAGCAGATTGTTCATGCTGTATTGAGCTTGGCCTTGGCTACCGACGAGAACCACGCCCAGCTTCCTAAGCTTCAGCAGGCGGCCAACTTCTTCGAATTCCTTCTTGCCGTACCAAACCTGGACGCGGGACAGTATCTCCATGTCTTTCATCTTCCCGATCCTACTAGGCATACCCGCCCAGCATAGTGTCTCCTCCTCCTTCGTCGTCATCCTCAGGCTGGTAAGCAGGTGCTTTAGCTTTCGGAGATAAATGTAGTTCATGTGTCGGCCCCGTACCTTAGTTTCCCGGATGTCGAGTGTCTCCAACATTATGAGATTGTTGATCTCCCAGGGTAGGTGGGAGACATCCGTGTTCCGGAGGCTAAGGTACTTGAGCGAGACCTGACTGCAGATGCTCTTGAGGTGTCTCTTTTGTAGACCCTTGCAGCCCCCAAGATCCAGCACGTTCAGCCGGTAGGCTTGGTGAAGAGAAGTGAGGAAGTTGAGCATGTCAACCATGGGATTGGGATCCACCGTCGTGTTGTCATCCGGCGGCGGCGTCTCGCGGCCGCAGATGCTCCACAGGTGTCGTGGTCGTGCATGATTCTTCTGTAGTTGCTCTGCTTGCCGTTTCACATAGCGTCGGATGCGAAGCTGGTAGTCGAGGTGAGTCGGCAGGTTGTCCACAAAGTTCTCAGTTGTGGACATACGATGGAGGAACTTCCAGACGATGTCATCAATTTTGCAGCTCTTGACCTTGCAGGTGGCAGTGGTTGGGTCATCGGCAGGAAGAAGGAACCCCCGGAAGAGGAGATCTTTGAAGCAGATCTCTGCTGCCTCCTCGAGGGAAGCAGCAACTTGCTTCTCCACCTCCTTGAGGGAATCATCAACTTGCTTCTCCACGCGGCCTTCAGCGAGCCATCGCCGGACCAAGCTTGTCCTGCTGATGGTGGCTTCGTCGTGGAAGGCATACAGATACTGCAAGCAGCTCTTGTAACTCCTGGACAACTTGCTGTAGCAGAAGATCATCACTTGAGTGGGAAAATCTTTGATATCCATGCCCGCATCCTTGACTAATTGCTTCAGTTCTCCCTTGGTCTTCTCAATCGCCCGGTAGACATTGCTATGATCCCGAAGAGCACGGAGAAGCATCTCCATGCAGACGGTCGCACTCCGATCTTGCGACAAATTATTAAGGAGGCACTTACGTACATCAGTGGCTGCCGATTGAAGATCCTTATTAATGAGGAGGATGGTCTCTTTAAAAAAAGGGAGTTCCTGCTTCTTCTTCTTCTTCTTGTCACGTGCTAGCGCACGTGCAAATTATTCTCTGGCCTCTTCGATCTCGTCCTGGCTAGGTGGGACCTCGGCCAGCGTCAGCGGGGGCTCCTCAACCGTGGGAATGATGACGCCGTAGCGCTCCCGCCTCTGGCCGACGTCATGGACGCGGGCCTTGAGCTCACTGATCCTCTTGGCCAAGCGGTGGCGTGCACAACACCTCCAGAGGAGCATGGGGATGTACTCGAGGTAGGCCTGAAGGCCCCTGCCGGACGGGCCGGGGAAATCACGCTTGTAGAGCTCGACGCAGTCCTGGGCGATGTAGGAGATATCTCGGATCTACAAGAATCCATCACAGATTTTTTAGGTCGATCTTGTGTATATATAGGAAACTAAACAGGACAACTTTACCAACTCATGGTTGCAAGGGATTTCATCTTCTATGTATACTAGCATGGTGACCCGCACAATTGCCCAGGCAACATCATAACATGGTGGAGTAAAATTTAGGTCGCAGAACAAACAATTGTACACTTGATATTGTTTGTATTGATTGATCCATCAGATTTATTGCACGTATTATTAGATTTACACATATTGTTAGATCGATACACTGAATTAATGTTCATCTCGCGAGTGAGTTGGTTGAATGGTCATTTGTAGTGAACTGGAAGGTTGATGTAAATAATATTATATCATGTGCAATAATATCGCAAGTCGGTTAGCTTAGTTGCTCATAATGAGAACAAAGGCATAAATCATAGTACCATCACATGTTAAAGTAACGTGAATGATAATTTGTATTCCGTGACAAACTCCAGGCATGGACTCTTTGTTGTAATGGCTATATGTTCAAAGCAAGGAAAGCATAAATATTCTAGAGAATATGAAAGAGATGAAACACAGAAATACATATTTGGACTCATATCCTAAACTGATCCATACATTTGTCATTATCTATCAAATGTGATATCCTTAGACACATTTAAAAAATATCTTAAGTATAGTTATAAAGACCTAAATATAATTATTTAAGAATATTTATGACATATACCGTATGTGATATTCTTATGTAAGTTATGCAGATGTTTCTTTTGTGATATTTCTACAAACAATTAGAAATATCTTTATTGTGATCGATAATTCAGCGGGATCCACTAAATTAATGGCATGGTCATGTTTAGGTGTACTTAAAAAAATGAACCTATATGTGCCAATTGAACAAAGTTTTATCCGGTCAACCACAATAATAATAATGATGATAATAATATACATAAAATAGGAGAAAAATGAATTTATTAATGCCAAATCCTGAAGGATATTATCTGCATTTTTGAACATTTGTCCGGCCTTAAAATATATATTTCAAAAGTGAGGTGTATTGTTTTGGTGAAGCACAATTAAGGAAGGATGAATATCCTCATATCTTCACCTGCAAAGTTGGAACTTTTCTTTCTTGATACTTGGGATTCCTCATCATTATAAGAAATTGTGTAGTAGGTATCGGAAAACCACTCAAGAGAAAGTTGAGCAGAAGACCGCCAGTTGGTATGGCAACCTTCTCTCACTTAGTGGTAGACTAATAATGGTTCTAGTTTCATGCTTTCCTTCTTTGGAGCATCTCTAGCAGACCCCTTAGACCGCGGAACTGAAAACACGATTTTCAGTTCACGGAAAACACGTTTTACGGGTCGGTTTGAGCTATGGCTAAACAGACCCCTCAAACATAAACTGTAAAACCGAATATTCGCTTATATATATATATTTCACATCTTCTTCTTCCTCTTGCCGGTGTCCACGGTCAGCTAGCTCGCTTCTAAGAAGCCGGCAGATAGCGCATAAAGCAGCCAAATACAGAGCCGCCAGCATCTAGGATGGCTGGCACGAAGCTCCCTCAGCGTCCGTCGCCGTAGCTGAGCTGAGCTAGCTCCTCCATCGTCGTAGCTAGCTAGCCGTAGCTGAGCTAGCTAGCTAGCTAGCTCTCGAATCGATCCAGGATCTAGCTAGCTAGCTCGTCCGTTGGGGCTCGGCGTACTGTGCGGCGTGCGCTGCGCTCAGGGACGAGCGGCCGGACCTGGCCGTGCGGTTGCTGCGGGCGGCGCTGGCCAGCTGCCCGTCGGGGAAAGCCGTGGCGGTTGCCAAGGTGAGGTCAATGCTGGCCATCGTGTCCGCGCAGCTACAGAGGCAGCAGCACCGTGAAGCTTAGTACATGTGTGATGACGACGAGTCTAGCGCGCAGATTAACCGGAAACTTAGTACATGTGTGAATACATAGACAAACATAGTGTCACTAGTATGCCTCTACTTGACTAGCTCGTTGAATCAAAGATGGTTATGTTTCCTAACCATGACATGAGTTGTCATTTGATTAACAGGATCACATCGTTAGAGAATGATGTGATTGACTTGACCCATTCCGTTAGCTTAGCACTTGATCATTTAGTATATTGCTATTGCTTTCTTCATGACTTATACATGTTCCTATGACTATGAGATTATTCAACTCCCGAATACCGGTGGAACACTTTGTGTGCTACCAAACGTCACAATGTAACTGGGTGATTATAAAGGTGCTCTACAGGTGTCTCCGATGGTGTTTGTTGAGTTGGCATAGATCGAGATTAGGATTTGTCACTCCGATTATCGGAGAGGTATCTCTGGGCCCTCTCGGTAATGCACATCACTATAAGCCTTGCAAGCAATGTGACTAATGAGTTAGTCACGGGATGATGCTTTACGGAACGAGTAAAGAGACTTGCCGGTAACGAGATTAAACTAGGTATTGAGATACCAACGATCGAATCTCGGGCAAGTAACATACTGATGACAAAGGGAACAACGTATGTTGTTATGCGGTTTGACCGATAAAGATCTTCGTATAATATGTAGGAGCCAATATGAGCATCCAGGTTACGCTATTGGTTATTGACCGGAGACGTGTCTCGGTCATGTCTATATAGTTCTCGAACCCATAGGGTCCGCACGCTTAACGTTCGGTGACAATCGGTATTATGAGTTTATGTGTTTTGATGTACCAAAGGTAGTTCGGAGTCCCGGATATGATCACGGACATGACGAGGAGTCTCAAAATGGTCGAGACATAAAGATCGATATATTGGACGACTATATTTGGACATCGGAATGGTTCCGGGCGAGATCGGGAGTATACCGAAGCACCGGGAGGTTACCGGAACCCCCCGGGAGGTATATGGGCCTTATTGGGCCTTAGTGGGAAAGAGGGGAAAGGAGCAAAGGAGGAGGCGCCCCCCCCAAGCCCAATCCGAATTGGGAGGGGGGCCGCCCCCCTTTCCTTCCTCCTTCCTCCCCCTTCCTCCCTCTCCTACTCCAACTAGGGAAGGGGGAATCCTACTCCCACCGGGAGTAGGACTCCCCCCTTGGGCGCGCCTAGGAGGCCGGCCCTCTCCCCTCCTCCACTCCTTTATATACAGGGAAGGGGGCACCCCATAGACACACAAGTTGATCATTGATCCCTTAGCCGTGTGCGGTGCCCCCCTCCACCATAATCCACCTCGGTCATATCGTAGCGGTGCTTAGGCGAAGCCTTGCGTCGGTAACTTCATCATCACCGTCATCATGTTGTCATGCTGACGGAACTCTCCCTCGAAGTTCTACTTGATCGTGAGTTCGTGGGACGTCACCGAGCTGAACGTGTGCTGATCGCGGAGGTGCCGTTGTCGATGTCAAAACCAGCGGATCTCGGGTAGGGGGTCCCGAACTGTGCGTCTAGGCGGATGGTAACAGGAGACAAGGGACACAATGTTTTTACCCAGGTTCGGGCCCTCTCGATGGAGGTAAAACCCTACTCCTGCTTGATTAATATTGATGATATGGATAGTACAAGAGTAGATCTACCACGAGATCAGATAGGCTAAACCCTAGAAGCTAGCCTATGGTATGATTGTTTTTCGTCCTATGGACTAAAACCCTCCGGTTTATATAGACACCGGAGAGGGATAGGGTTACACAGAGTCGGTTACAATGGAAGGAGATCTACATATCCGTATCGCCAAGCTTGCCTTCTATGCCAAGGAAAGTCCCATCCAGACACGGGACGAAGTCCTCAATCTTGTATCTTCATAGTCCAAGAGTCCGGCCAAAGGTTATAGTCCGGCTATCCGGACACCCCCTAATCCAGGACTCCCTCAGTAGCCCCCTCACTTTCATCTCCCTTGGATACTTTGGAACTTACGAATTGGAAAGAATTCCATCCGTTAGATATTTTTTCGTAGATAAATATACGGAAAAAAAAGTCCAGTTTCTAAGCGAAAATTCCAAAAAAAAAAAGAAACCTGAAAAACTTACTCCTCATGGCCATGATACCATCTTGGGGAAATAGATAAGAATCCAAAGATAAAGGGTGAAAGCTAGAAAAAAATATAGCATATGCAGATAATATTTACTTTGAACTTAGTGCGCTGAGTATGCCATTTACAAAAAGGTCGCATTGATTACCGTATGTCCCTTATGCGAGTTAGCCTATATATAATTTTATCTGAGGTTGTTAACATTCAGGCATTCAGTTTGTCGGTCATTGGTATAGACGTACAATAACCAAAATATATATAATGTGGCCCAATATGGAGCCAGATGATGTTTAAGGATCTTTCAGATAGAATAGCAAAATGAATTTCATAGATAGTGAATCCCAATACGATGCGCAAGGGATGGCGTAACAGATTGAAGCAAGGAACCTCCAGCTATTAAGAAAGACTTTGAGAGCAAAGAATGTAGCATAAAGCACATGCTTCCGGATACAGTAAACTTGGACCCCGGCACTATGAAAAATGCAGACTCCACAAGAAAAGGGCTCGGCCTAGTAGGAATAGGAACTCTAAGTAAAGAATATATGTGTGTATTCTATGTATATGTTGGGCACGCTCTTTCTTGTACAATGCAATGCAAGAGTGCATGTGCTTCAACTAGCCATGATCTTTATTGTGAAATCTCATTTCTTTGTTTACCATCAAGATTAATATTTAAAAATTAGCTCACACATTGGCCAAAGGGTTCGTACTTTGAACTATACAATTGGTCTAGGGCTCTAGGCACACTTGCACGGCCCATCTGTGCCGTCCGTCTAGTTAATCCACACGAAATGACTAGAGGTGAAAAGTGAGCGAAGGTTTACATGCACTGAAGTTTGCTTGGAATCACACATGAAATGGAATGATTTTCCAAAATAAAATGGCCAGAGTTGTCCAATTTTTATTGGTTTGTTCTTGTGACGCCCCCGATTCAATCGTACACTAATCATGCACGCAAATGTGTACGATCAAGATCAGGGACTCACGGGAAGATATCACAACACAACTCTACAAATAAAAATAAGTCATACAAGCATCATATTACAAGCCAGGGGCCTCGAGGGCTCGAATACAAGAGCTCGATCATAGACGAGTCAGCGGAAGCAACAATATCTGAGTACAGACATAAGTTAAACAAGTTGCCTTAAGAAGGCTAGCACAAACTGGGATACAGATCGAAAGAGGCGCAGGCCTCCTGCCTGGGATCCTCCCAACTACTCCTGGTCGTCGTCAGCGGGCAGCACGTAGTAGTAGGCACCTCCGGTGTAGGGGTCGTCGTCGACGGTGGCGTCAGGCTCCTGGGCCCCAACATCTGGTTGCGACAACCAGAAAGAAAGGAAAGGGGGGGAAAAGGGGGAGAAAGCAACCGTGAGTACTCATCCAAAGTACTCGCAAGCAAGGAGCTACACTACATATGCATGGGTATCAAATGGAGTAAGGGTATCATATGTGGACTGAACTGCAGAAAGCCAGAATAAGAGGGGGATAACTAATCCTTTCGAAGACTACGCTTCTGGCAGCCTCCGTCTTGCAACATGTAGAAGAGAGTAGACTGAAGTCCTCCAAGTAGCATCGCATAGCATAAACCTAACCGATGATCCTCCCCTCGTCGCCCTGTGAGAGAGCGATCACCGGTTGTATCTGGCACTTGGAAGGGTGTGTTTTATTAAGTATCCGGTTCTAGTTGTCATAAGGTCAAGGTACAACTCCGGGTCGTCCTTTTACCGAGGGACACGGCTATTCGAATAGATAAACTTCCCTGCAGGGGTGCACCACATACCCCAACACGCTCGATCCCATTTGGCCGGACACACTTTTCTGGGTCATGCCCGGCCTCGGAAGATCAACACGTCGTAGCCCCACCTAGACCAACAGAGAGGTCAGCACGCCGGCCTAAACCTAAGCGCCCAGGGGTCTGGGCCCATCGCCCTTAGCACACCTGCACGTTGCGAGGGCGGCCGGAAGCAGACCTAGCCTAGTGGCGTTCCAGTCCAATCCAGCGCGCGCCGCTCCGTCGCTGACGTCAAGAAGGCTTCGGCTGATACCACGACGCCGGGATACCCATAACTACTCCCACGTAGATGGTTAGTGCGTATAGACCAAATGGCCAGACTCAGATCAAATACCCAGATCTCGTTAAGCGTGTTAAGTATCCGCGAACGCCGACCAGGGCCAGGCCCACCTCTCTCCTAGGTGGTCGGAACCTGCCCTGTCGCTCCGCCTCAAGTAACAGTCGGGGGCCGTCGGGAACCCAGGCCCACCTCTACCGGGATGGAGCCACCTGCCCCTTCAGCCCCCATCTCCGAACAGTATCATCGGTAATGTAATAGGGTAAAGTACAAAGTATATGCCCGTGACCACCTCCCGAAATGATCACGGCCCAGTAGTATAGCATGGCAGACGGACAAGAGTGTAGGGCCGCTGATGGAACACTAGCATCCTATACTAGGCATGTAGGATTGCAGGTAAAGGTAACAACAGTAGTAGCAAGGACAGGCTATGCATCAGTATAGGATTAACGAGAAGTAGTAACATGCTACACTACTCTAATGCAAGCAGTATAGAGAAGAGTAGGCGATATCGGGTGATCAAAAGGGGGGGGGGCTTGCCTGGTTGCTCTGGCAAGAGAGAGGGGTCGTCAACTCCGTAGTCGTACTGGGAAGCAGCGGCGTCGGTCTCGGAGTCTATCGAGAGAAGAGGGGGGAGAAACAATAAATATTTATACAAGCATATGCATAGTGATGCATGACATGACAAGTAACGGCGTTAGAGGTGCCCTAACGCGGTAGTAGGTGATACCGGTGAAGGGGGGAAACATCCGGGAAAGTATCCCCGGCGTTTCGCGTTTTCGGGCAGAGGGGCCGGAGGGGGAAAGTTGCGAGTTCGGTAGGTTAGGGAGGTGTGGCGGACGAACGGGTTGCATATCCGGAATCGTCTCGTCGTTCTGAACAACTTTCATGTACAAAGTTTTTCGATCCGAGCTACGGTTTATTTTACATTAATTTTTAAAAGATTTAAATCAATTTTGGATTTATTTAATTAATTTAATCAACATTATCCAGAATAGTGTCTGCTGACGTCATCATGACGTCAGCATGACATCAGCAGTTGACTTGGTCAACTGACATGTGGGTCCCGTTCGTCATTGACTGATTAGGCTAATTAGCAGTTAATTAAGTTAACTACTGTTTAATTAAACTAATTAGTGTTTAATTAAACTAATTAGTTAATTAGGTTAATCTAATTATGATTAATTAACTTAATTAATTCCTTAATTAATTCCTTAATTAATTAATTATTTTTATTATTATTAATTTTAATTCTTTTTTTTAATAAAGCGTTCTGGGGCGTGGGCCCCCATGTCAATGGCTCAGTGAGAGCCTTAGCGGGCGTTCGGGTAACGGGCACCGGCGTCGCTCGTGCGAAGACCGAGCCCGGCCGGGGTGGGGGCAAGGCAAGGCGAGGCCGTGGCCTCGCGAGGGCGCCGGCGCACTGCAGTAGAGGCCGGTGCGGGTGCGGCGGTGGCTGGGACAGGCGCGGTGGCGCGGCCACGGGACAGAGGGAGAGACGGGGGAGGGCGAGGCCATGGCCGAGCCACGACGGGCGCGCGCGCGCGTCGGCGCGGTCGGGAGGGGCCGGCCACGGCGCGGGCACGGGAGCCGGACGGCGCGCAGGACAGAGGGGAGAGGAGGAGCGGCCGGAGTTGGCCGCGGGCGTGGCGGGGCAGCTCACTACGCGGCACGGGCTCGCGGTGCGCGGCGGGAGCGAGGTAGAGGGCGGCGAGCGCGCGCGTGCGCGGTTAGCGGGGCGCGAGCGCGTAGAGAGGAGGGAAGAGGAGGCCGGGGGAGGCGCAACTGGCGCGGCGGCTCACCGCGGGAGCGTGGGGGCTGGGCAGCGGGCTCGGTGGAGGCCGGGGAGGACGACGGGGACGACCGGGCGACGGGGAGGGAGTCCGGCGACGCGGTCCGGGGCGGCGTGGTCTCCAGGCGGCGACGGGCGACGGCGTCGGGGCCCTCTGCCCCGATCCAGACGGGGAAGGGGAGAGAGAGCGTGCGGGAGGGAGCGAGGCGACGGCAGCAGGGCGGCGCCGGCGACGGGAGTGGAGGGGCGCGGGGATCGGGCGCGAGGGGATCGGGCTCTCCTCCCGATCCAGTTCGGGGGGGCGAGGGAGAGGGAGTGGCGGCGTGGGGGGGGAAGTGGGGCGACGGGGTGGGGGTTAGGGTTAGTGGGGGGGGGATAAGGGAGGCGTGGGGGGGCCGGCTGGGCCGTGGGGTGGGCCGGTCGGCTGGCCTGGTGGCCTGCTGGGCCGGAGCCCAGTGGGTTGCCCCTCTTTTCTTTTATTTATTTTCTCTTTTGTTTTTAATTCATTCTAAAATACTTAGGCAGTTTTTAAAATGTGTTGATTACACTATAATTACCAGTGCAATATTCTGCAACCCCCGAACATTTTTGTTTTAATT
Organism: Triticum monococcum; assembly: GCA_034509565.1. Classification (NCBI taxonomy): domain Eukaryota; kingdom Viridiplantae; phylum Streptophyta; class Magnoliopsida; order Poales; family Poaceae; genus Triticum; species Triticum monococcum. The sequence goes on from CM067847.1 coordinate 768,798,497, forward strand.
TTTGAAAACTTTTATTGCTAATTGTAATTTGAATTTGAATTTGAACGGTTTCGGATTGTTGCGAGGTTAGCAACAGTAAATCGGGATGACGTGCCATGATTAGCGTGGGATTACTGTAGCAACATTATCCGGGCGTTACAGTTCTTTTCTTTTCTTTTTTTGTCTTTCTTTACAGTTTTCATTGGTTTCCTTTTTTTTCTTTCTTTTCTAGTGTGTTTTCCTTGTGGTTTCTCATTCGTTTTTCTTCCTTTCCTCATTGGGTTTTTACAGTTTCCTTTCTTTTTTTCTTTTTCTTTGTTGCTTCATTTTTATTTTGTTTCTTTCTTGGATTTTGACCGGTTTTTCATCGCCTTCACTGTTTTTTTTTTCGTGTGTTTTCTTTGCTTTTGTTGTTGTTTTTTTCCTTTCTTTCTTTTTCTGTGCTTTTCCTTACAGTTTTCTTTGGTTTTGAATGGTTATTTTATTTACTTTCTTTCTCTGTGTGATTTCCTTACAGTTTTCATCGGTTTAATTCTTTTCTTTTCTTCAAAATGTTCCAACACATGTCTACATTTTTATACAGATTGTATATTTTTAGTATATATCAAGAACATTTTTAATACATGCTTAGCATTTTTCAAATACATTATTAACATTTTTTTTCTCAAATATACTTTTTAATGTCTATTATTCTCATACACATTGTGCATTTTTGGTATACATCTAAAACATTTTTTATACAGATTTAACATTTGTCGTATACACAAATAACATTTTTCAAATATATGTTTTCATGCCTATTTTCTTACACGTTGTACATTTTCTGTATACGTCAAGTACATTTTTTAATACATGTTTGTCATTTTTCTAATACATTATTAACGTTTTTCCAACTATATGTTTAAATCTATATATTTCAAGATTGTACTTTTTTGGTATATATCTAAAAAAAATTTGTATACAGGTTCAAAAAAATATAAATGATTAAGATTTTTTTCAAATATATGTTTTTTATGTCTACTTTTTACATACAAATCAATTTTTTTCTCATGGACCCACATATCCAGCGGACGTCAGATTTTTAGGCATGGCAAATCAACCATTTTTCGTGGCAAATTATATTCATCGACGATGGCAAGTTTAGTTGGTGGGCATGGCAAATCTGCATCGGTTCATTTTTTGCCAAGGAATTATTGTGCTTGCAAATTAAATCTGCCATCATCGCGCCAACATAAACTGCCATGAAAAACATTCGATTTGCCATGTCTAAAAATCTGACGTTATATTCTTAGCAATTCTATTTTCTTGTACATTTGGAACATTTTTATACATGTTTAATATACATTTTTAAATAAAGAAGATTTTAAATACAAGTTTAACAATTTTCAAATACATTAGTAACATTTTTGTCAAATATATGTTTTATGTCTATTATTTTTATAAACGTTGTACATTTTTTATATATATTAAACAATTTTGTATACAGGTTTAACATTTTTATGTTCATGATTAACATTTTTCCAAACATAAGTTTTTGATGTGCACTCTTGTCATACACATCGTACATTTTTCTTATACTCGCCAAACATTTTTTTACATGCTTAACATTTTCTTTAAACTAACATTTTTCTAAAAAATATGCATAGTTGTTTTTGAATATTTAGAATATTTTGAAACATAAACAAAAGTAAAAATAAATCAAAAAACGAAAAGGAAACACGCTAGTTAGCTTGTTTAGGGGAAAACACACTAGCTAGCTAGCTAGCTAGACATGCGAGTGCAGTCGCGCTTTGGGCCTGGCCCATGGCCGCGAGTTCGTGAGGCGAGGCGAGCCGAGAACAATGAGTTAACGAGCGCTCCTGATTCTCGAAAAAATAAAAAAGTTAACGAGCGCTCCTTCGGGAGCCTCGCAACGATCAGCGCCATTTGGCGTGCTCGCAGCGGCACACCACGTGTCGCGTTCTGGGCGCTCCCTCCGGATTTTGTTTTATTTATTTTTTCGCACGCGTTATCGGCTTTTAAAATCTTTTTTTTGTTTTTTCGACGTTTTGGTTTTCATCGGTCTTACTGAACTTTTGGAGAAAAAAAATTTGCACAAAAAAACGTGTTTTCTTTTTTTTTTCCTTTTGCGAGAGTCATGGTTTTGCTTCCGCGAGAGGCACTGTTTTGCTTTCGCGAGAGTCAAGGCCGTGCCTCTTAAAAACGGAAAAAAACTAATTTTCTGTTCTTTTTTCTTCCACGAGAGGCACGGTTTTGCTTCTGAGAGAGGCACTGGTCTGCTTTCGTGAGAGTCACGGCCGTGCCTCTCGGAAATGAAAAAAAACGTTTCTGTTTTTTTCCTTTCTGGAGAGGTATGGTTGTGCTTTCACGAGAGGCGCGGTCGTGCCTCTCGGAAACGAAAAAAACGCATTTTCTACTTATTTTTCTTTCGCGAGAGGCATGATTTTGCTTCCGCGAGAGGTATGGTTGTGCTTTCTCGAGAGGCACGAACGTGCTTCCTCGAAAACGGAAAAAATGTGTTTTCTCTTCTTCTTTTTTCTTCGGCGAGAGGCACGGTTGTGGTTTCGCGAGAGGCGCGGGCGTGCCTCTTTCGGAAATGGAAAAAAACCCGTGCTCCCGGCTCGATTTTTTGTCCGGTTTTTTCGTGAAAAAAAGTTCATCAAATCCTATCAACATGGGATCTAATTTTAAAGATCTCGACGCGAGGAATCCAATGTGAAAACGGTTCGAGATTTAGACACGCAGTTAAAGAGATAAAACATTTTGAATAAATGAATCTAAAAAAACTCTCAGATCGCGACAAGTGGCGTACATGCAACACTCCACTTGTCGCAACATGAGAAGGTGAGAGTGATCTTTGTAATGAGTACTTTTTAATTAGTGTTTCGAGGTGAACCTCCAACTCTAGTCGAGTTGGTTATAGGCGTGCCCGGCAAATACGTAGGCAGCATCACCTAGCTAGTGTTTTGCCCCAAAAAAACCTAGCTAGTGTTTTGGACCAGCCATTTAGGAATCTACACCTACTGCAAAACTGGTTTGGGAAAGGTTCTGGGCGGTTTTGGGAACCTTCTAGAAGGTTCTAATTCCATTTTCATTTTCATTTGTAATTTTTTCTTAAATGAATTTTTCACTACTGTTATTTTCCAATATCAAAACAATTAACAATTTTAAAAAGATGTTCAGAAATTTCAAAAGTAATTCACTTAAACAAGAATTTTCAATATTGTTTGCGTTTTTCGTAAAAAGTTCAAATAAATTGAAGAATGTTTGGAATTTTAGAAAATATTGTTCTTATAAAGAATTGTGTAAACTGTTAAACAAATATTTGAATATTCGAAAAATGTTTGTGTTCCAAAAAAATCAACTTTGAAAAATCTTTGCATTTTCATAGAATGTTCTCAAATTTTCAAGAGTTGATCAGTTTTCAAAAAATAACGTTTCCGCAAATTTTCGGAAAATATAATGGTAAGAAAGAAAATGATTGGAAAAAATTGCTCACTACAGTTACCCATGATTTTTTTCGAGTGGAACAGTAACCCGAGCTGCTATAGTCTTATCTCGCTACTGTTCCTCAGGTCGCTACAGACGCTACATTGGCCGGACCAGTGGAAGGGCGCCATGTGCATCCAGCCGCCTATTTGACGATGTGTCATTGAAAATTCCCTAGTGTTTTTCTAGGGTCTCCTATCCTCCGGTGATTCCCGTCGGAGTATCAAATTCCTCACGCTCCGGCGAGCCTGTCTCGATGGGACACTCCTACTCAACTACAAATCCTGTACGTCGAGTTCACCGCGCTCCCTATATAAACTCCTTCTCGGCGTGGCCCCGGACTACTCTGTCATGTGGGTTTTCAGATGCCTGTGCTATCCTAATACCACTTCCACCGCTCATCATAAGCTCGACGCTCGCTCCATTGCCTACGTTTTCCTTGGCTACCCCCCGGATCACCGCGGCTATCGCTACTACGACCATCTTAATCCCCGCGTGCTCACCTCTTGCCATGTTCGTTTTGATGAGTTCACCTTTTCCTTGGCCGCGCCGCGTCTCCCACCTGCCCCTGCCATGCCACAGGTGCGCCTCGTGCCCGCGCCCACTCGTGCCCCACTCGCCACGACTCGCATGCCATCACACCACCACCCAGTGGCCAGCGCCGCAAACTGCCCCCTCCCCTCGCGCGCACCTGCCCTCTTCCACTAGCACCACTGGATCTCTATCCAGTTGCCCACATTCAAACTCTAACGTGCCCACCCCTCCCTCGTTGTGTGGGCCCTGCTCCCCCTCCCCCGATGCATGCACATCCAGCACCCATGCAGCCGTTGGATCCTCATCCAAGGACCTGGGGATCCCAGCTACCTCCCCACCACCACCAGCTCCCGGCATCGTCACGCGTGCACGCGCGGGTGTGTTCCGCCCCAGTCGCCGATACGCCGACGACTACGTCGGCGTTGCATCCACCTCCGCCTCCCAGCCCATGTCCCCCATCCCGCAGTCCGTGCGCGGTGCCCTCCAAGATCCCAACTGGGTGGCGGCCAAGCAAGAGGAGTTCGCCGCTCTCTCCGTGAACCGCACGTGGGAGCTCGTGCTCAAACCTCCCCGCGCCAATGTCATCACCATAAAGTGGATCTTTTGTCACAAGACACACGCAGATGGCACCCTTGAGCGCTACAAGGCCCAGTGGGCGGTGCGCGGCTTCAGCCTACGCGTCGGCGTGGACTACGGGGAGACCTTCTCCCCTGTGGTCAAACCTGCGACGATCCACACCGTCCTCACGCTCGCCGCTTCGCGCCGGTGGCTTGTTCATCAACTGGATGTCAAGAACACGTTTTTGTATGGCACACTCCAGGAAGAAGTCTACTGCCTCCAACCGGCGGCCTTCATCGACGCCGCCAAGCCCAACCACGTGTGTCGCCTTTCCAAGTCACTTTATGGCTTGAAGCAGTTGCCACACACGTGGTTTCTTCGCTTCGCCGGCTTCCTCGCCACCCTGGGATTCGCGGTGACGCGCTCGGACAGCTCGCTATTCACGCTCGTTCGCGGCGCCGATGCTACGTACCTCCTGATCTACGTGGACGACATTGTTCTCACGGCCTCCTCCGACGCGCTTCTTCACCGCATCATCGCCGCGCTCACCATCGAGTATGCCACGAAGGATCTTGGTGCTCTGCACTACATCCTGGGCATCCGCGTCATGCGCTCTGCTGTGGGCTTCTTCCTTTCTCAAGAGCAGTACGCGGAGGACGTGCTCGAGCGCGCTTCCATGGACAACTGCAAACTAGCTCCTACCGCGGCAGACACCAAGGCCAAGCTGCTTGCGGCTGCTGGACTGTGCGTCGCCGACCCCACAGCGTACCACAGCCTTGTTGGGGCACTGCAGTACCTCATCGTCACGTGACCGGAGCTCGCCTACGCCGTCCACCAGATCTATCTTCACATGCATGACCCTCGCTAGTGTCATCTCGTGTTGATCAAGCGCGCTCTCCGGTACATACGCGCCACTGCATCCTTCCGTCTGCATCTCCGTTCGTCCCCTACACTCGACATGCGAGCCTACACCAACACCGACTGGGCCGGCTGCCCCGACACACGTCGCTCGACCTCGGGGTACTGCGTCTACCCCGGCGATGCACTGATCTCCTGGTCATCAAAACGTCAGCCCATCGTTTCCAGATCGAGCGCTGAGGCTGAGTATTGCGGCATGGCAAATGCGGTGGCTGAGTGCATCTGGCTTCGGCAGCTCCTCGGCAAACTCCGGTGCTTTGTCAAGTCAGCTATGCTGGTATACTGCGACAACATCTCGGCAGTGTACTTGTCCAGCTATCCAGTTCACCGTCGGCATACCAAGCATGTCGAACTTGACATTCATTTCGTCCGCGAGCGCGTGGCCCTTGGCGACTTCCGGGTTCTTCATGTTCCTACGTGTCAGCAACTCGCCGCCGTGATGACCAAAGGATTGCCGACCGACGTCTTCCATGACTTCCGTTCCAGTCTCTGTGTCGCTCCTCGCGACGTCACGACTACGTGCATTCGGCGGCGGGGGGGGGGGGGGGGGGGGGGATGGGGGATGTTAACCTACATGTATTTGTGTGTGTGAGCATTGTATGTAGTCTCGTCAGTAGGCTAGTATAGCGTACGTGTGTGCAGTTTTCCCTCCAGCACACATGTCCCCGTCCACCTCTCGAACACGGCCGCCCACGATCTCTATTGTGCCCCCCCCCCCCTCAGTGTCAAGTGTCTTCAATCTTCTCCCTGGAACAATGTAGGTGTTGTTTGAACCGGAGTTATCAAATTCGAAGATAGGATTGAAAGAATTCATAAGATAGAAGATGACTGCAGCTGTGAAATGAAGGAACAAGAAAAAACAGAGGAAAGCTTATGAAGAGCAGAGTAGTAATGTGCGAAAGGACAGGTTGATGATTCCTCAAAAAAAAAAAGAGGACAGGTTGATCCAATCCAGGATCCAGGTACGGCTAGTATTTTATATTTTACATTGGATCTGAATTCGGTGAGATCTGTAACTTTCCCATTTTTTTACTAGTCCAAACGAAGCAAAGGTGAAAACTTTCTGTGGCAACTTTGTTGGCAATAAGAGCCACGGCCAGAGCGTGGTGGCCGCGTGAGCGCAGGGCGCGTCGGGCGTGGACCGGATCGCGCCGGGTCCGTGGCTCAGGGGGTGTGTGCGTGCGTGAGTTAGGCTGGTGCGTGCGCGTGTGTGCGGACCCAGCTACCGTGCGTGGTTTAGACTAGGAGGTTACGGGATCGCGAGATGGGCGTGATCGCTGCGTGCTCGCCGCGAGCTGCACGCGTACATGCGCGAGGTGGCCGCGAGCCGAGCGGGCCGATTGGAGCGCCAGCAGGGGTGGGTGCGTGTGGGTCGTGCCCAACGCAGGCCCGGCTATATAAGCCCCGGCGCGATCATTGTAACGGTGTGGTCTAGGGCATCGAGTTCGAACTCGAGGAAAAGAAAAGCCGTCCGTGCGGCAGGGTGTTTGTGCGCCCGCAAATTCTCTGTGTTCATCCTCTACCCCTCCGACCTTGTCTCCGGTGATCGCCGGTGACCCGCAGTTACATTTTTGCGCCAACAATTGGTATCGGAGCTACGGTTCAAGAGGTCGCCGGCGGCCATGGCGCTTGTTCCGCACGGCGGTGGTGGTCGCAGTTTCTTGCTGCCGGTCCCGCCGTTGACGACGACGAACTACATCTCCTGGGCGATCAAGGTGGAGGCGCTCCTTGATGCCCAGGGGCTGTGTTGTGCGGTGGCTCCGGCGGATGGCACGGCGGTGGACGCCGGCAAGAGCAAGACAGCGAGGGCGTTGCTGCTCGGAGCGCTGTCGGAGGAGGTGCTGCTGCCGGTGTCGACGAAGACCACCGGGAAGGAGGTATGGGACTCCCTCAAGGTGCGCTTCGTCGGCGCCGACCGAGTGCGGGCGGCCCGGCTCGCGTCGCTCCTCGGCGAGTTTGATCGGCTGCGGATGGGGGACGACGAGGACTTGGACAGCTTCGCTGGGAAGCTCGGCGCCATGACGGCACGATATTCAGGCCTGGGGGAGGTACTCGACGACGCCGCACTCGTGAAGAAGCTGCTGGACTCGGTCCCTGACCGACTGTACCCCGCTGTCACCGGAATAGAGCAATTCTGCGACGTGGATGACATGGCGTTCGAGGAGGCCTTGGGGCGGCTCAAGGCGTTCGACGAACGGAACCGGCGTCGCGGGCAGGACGGCGGCAGGCGCGATGGCGAGGAGCTGCTGTACACGGCGGCACAATGGGCGGCGCGGCAGCGCAGACAGCGCGGCAGCGGCTTCAACGACCATGACGATGACGGGACGGCGAGCACGGCATCGGGCGGCGGGAACAAGCGGCGAGGGCGATGCTACAACTGCGGGCAACGCGGCCACTTCAAGCGCGACTGCATGAAGCCTCGGAAGGCGGCAGCGGCGGAGCAGGCGCAGTTGGCGAACGCCGACGTCGAGGACGACGGGCTCCTCTGAGCCGTGGCTCAGGGGGTGAGTGTTGACAATAAGAGACACGGCCAGAGCGTGGTGGCCGCGTGAGCGCAGGGCGCGTCGGGCGTGGACCGGATCGCGCCGGGTCCGTGGCTCAGGGGGTGTGTGCGTGCGTGAGTTAGGCTGGTGCGTGCGCGTGTGTGCGGACCCAGCTAGCGTGCGTGGTTTAGACTAGGAGGTTACGGGATCGCGAGATGGGCGTGATCGCTGCGTGCTCGCCGCGAGCTGCACGCGTACATGCGCGAGGTGGCCGCGAGCCGAGCGGGCCGATTGGAGCGCCAGCAGGGGTGGGTGCGTGTGGGTCGTGCCCAATGCAGGCCCGGCTATATAAGCCCCGGCGCGATCATTGTAACGGTGTGGTCTAGGGCATCGAGTTCGAACTCGGGGAAAAGAAAAGCCGTCCGTGCGGCAGGGTGTTTGTGCGCCCGCAAATTCTCTGTGTTCATCCTCTACCCCTCCGACCTTGTCTCCGGTGATCGCCGGTGACCCGCAGTTACATTTTTGCGCCAACAATTGGTATCGGAGCTACGGTTCAAGAGGTCACCGGCGGCCATGGCGCTTGTTCCGCACGGCGGTGGTGGTCGCAGTTTCTCGCTGCCGGTCCCGCCGTTGACGACGACGAACTACATCTCCTGGGCGATCAAGGTGGAGGCGCTCCTTGATGCCCAGGGGCTGTGTTGTGCGGTGGCTCCGGCGGATGGCACGGCGGTGGACGCCGGCAAGAGCAAGACAGCGAGGGCGTTGCTGCTCGGAGCGCTGTCGGAGGAGGTGCTGCTGCCGGTGTCGACGAAGACCACCGGGAAGGAGGTATGGGACTCCCTCAAGGTGCGCTTCGTCGGCGCCGACCGAGTGCGGGCGGCCCGGCTCGCGTCGCTCCTCGGCGAGTTTGATCGGCTGCGGATGGGGGACGGCGAGGACTTGGACAGCTTCGCTGGGAAGCTCGGCGCCATGACGGCACGATATGCAGGCCTGGGGGAGGTACTCGACGACGCCGCACTCGTGAAGAAGCTGCTGGACTCGGTCCCTGACCGACTGTACCCCGCTGTCACCAGAATAGAGCAATTCTGCGACGTGGATGACATGGCGTTCGAGGAGGCCTTGGGGCGGCTCAAGGCGTTCGACGAACGGAACCGGCGTCGCGGGCAGGACGGCGGCAGGCGCGATGGCGAGGAGCTGCTGTACACGGCGGCACAATGGGCGGCGCGGCAGCGCAGACAGCGCGGCAGCGGCTTCAACGACCATGACGATGACGGGACGGCGAGCACGGCATCGGGCGGCGGGAACAAGCGGCGAGGGCGATGCTACAACTGCGGGCAACGCGACCACTTCAAGCGCGACTGCATGAAGCCTCAGAAGGCGGCAGCGGCGGAGCAGGCGCAGTTGGCGAACGCCGACGTCGAGGACGACGGGCTCCTCTGAGCCGTGGCTCAGGGGGTGAGTGTTGACAATAAGAGACACGGCCAGAGTGTGGTGGCCGCGTGAGCGCAGGGCGCGTCGGGCGTGGACCGGATCGCGCCGGGTCCGTGGCTTCAGAGGGTGTGTGCGTGCGTGAGTTAGGCTGGTGCGTGCGCATGTGTGCGGACCCAGCTAGTGTGCGTGGTTTAGACTAGGAGGTTACGGGATCGCTAGGTGGGCGTGATCGTTGCGGGCTCGCCGCGAGCTGCACTCGTACGTGCGCGAGGTGGCCGCGAGCCGAGCTGGCCGATCGGAGCGCCAGGAGGGGTGGGTGCGTGTGAGTCGTGCCCAACGCAGGCCCGGCTATATAAGCCCCGGCACGATCATTGTAACGGTGTGGTCTAGGGCATCGAGTTCGAGCTCAAGGAAAAGAAAAGCCGTCCGTGCGGCAGGGTGTTTGTGCGCCTGCAAATTCTCTGTGTTCATCCTCTACCCCTCCGACCTTGTCTCCGGTGATCGCCGATGACCCGCAGTTCCATTTTTGCGCCAACAAACTTTCCTCCAAAGCTCCTTCTGAAATTTCTGTGAACCAACCCGCAACCCCTACCTTCCATGGCTAGAAGGCTAGTGGCTATGGCTGTTTTCCAACTGTGTACAGGTTTAGAGGCCGGGAGCAGTCGAGAGATACAGGCCTCATAGCCATGTCAATTGATCTTGAGCAAGTGGCTAGATCAAAACTTTAGCATCCTCAAGTCTTTCATCTTGGATCGTCGATTCGATCTCACATATACAAGAACAGAGGGGCAATTACCCAAACGGAGGGCCTGAACTTACATCACTATCGTTTAAAACCTCTCTTTTTAACTTAAGAACGAAGGCCGTCATCCTTGTTATTTACAAATCTATTTACCCTCAAAGTTGATTAGAAAGAAATATCAGCATAAAAAACTGCATACCTCCGGAAGGTCTTCGAGCTTAATTATCTGCCTTCCCTTGTGAACCGTAGGCTCCCTTGCTGGTTTAGCGTGGACATGCTCCTCTGCTGTTCTGGTACTAGTCAGACAGTTTCCCATTCAAATGCTGAAAAGAACATGGCCAGTTGAGTTCCTCAAGTTTTTGCTGGGTCACATTGTGATGATATTATGAAAGGCATAGCTTGGCAAATCAAGGGCATGAGCTAAAAGGTCTCGAAGACTATCCATGTTCCCTACAAGTAAAGTACCCTTTGTAAGTTATAGAAGGTTCTCGGGAGGCACATCAGAGCCTGACGTTTTCGGCCCGGCTTTAGGGTTGTGGCATACGAAAGTTAAAGAATGATTGTTTGAAAGCATTTGAGGATGGGAAAAACTCTAAAGTATTGAAAAGTTCTAGGTCCAGGGTATCTCTCACGATGGATATGTCCAACCAAACCTTGGTTTATATGTGCATAACAACACATTACATTGACAACTGTCGAAAAATACACAAAAAGAATCATGAAGTCGGTTGTATTGGAGACAAGAACGGAAATGTTGAAGACAAGATTTTTGCAATATATCATTGGACAATGTTATGACTAATGGTGCCACGGTTAAGTTGTTGAAAAAGCGCCTGCTATTGGGTAAGGTCTACCTAATTCACAGTAGACTACTACTAGTACACGAAGCTATGTGTTGTCGGTAATTAGTTAATTAATCATGCGTCACGTTCATACCTATCTACTCTCACATGGCCCCAAGTGACAACTTGTACCAATTGATCAACTGGCTTGATTAAGATACATACACAATTATAGTAGTGAACACACTGACAAAGCTAGCAACAAGCAACATATCAGTATTGAACTGTGGAAGCCGGTCAGTACACAGAAGATTAGCCTGCTAATCGTGGGCGGCCAAATATAGTAGTACATATTGGACAGTCAGGACTCAGGAGTACTCGACTCATTTCTCGAAAGCAGCTGGCAATTAGTCTTGTCTTATCTTAATATATAACTTATGAGGGTTTGGGATAAGGACTCTTGTTCCACTAGATAGCTAGCTTTATAAACCCCTCCCCATGGCCAGTATCTCGCTTCATTCACACCTAGAGTGTTGGCGCCATGGACAGCAGTAGTATCCAAATCTAAGAGATGGTGAGAAACACGAGGGAGAGTCTGGAGGCCGACTCCTCCAAGCTTGACCAAGATCCACAGGTTCCCACGAGGCTTACGCCCGGGGATTAACGAATGCCATGTCACCCTGAGCTTCGTGTCCCTCGGCCCTTACCACCATGGCTCACCCCACCTGCAGGAGACGGAGGAGTTGAAGCACGTGGCGGCCCACTACTTTTGTGAGATGTCGGGGCACTCAGTTGAAGAAGTCTACGGCAAGATCATCTCCATCGTCGGCGAAGCCCGCAGTTGCTATGCTGATCGATGGCGCGGTGGCGAATTTCACCGATGCTGAATTTGCAGTAATGATGTTTCTCGATGGTTGCTATTTCCTGCTCTATATGGAGGGGACTGAAGAATGTGCTTTTTTGTCCAATCGGATGATCTTGTCCACAGGGCCTTGCATGCTAAGGGATATCTTTCTGCTGGAGAATCAGCTCCCTTGGTTGGTCATCGAGGCTCTTTCGGACTTTTTGACACCACCTCCGGTGTACAAGTTTGTTCTTAAGATAGCGAAATATTTGTATATCATCCCCCCTTCATCTTTATATTCAAACACAAGGGCTCGTGCGGATGAACTCAGGATGTACAGGCCACCACATCTCCTTGGGCTCCTCCGATACTCTCGGATTGGCAATATGACTAGCGAAGATCACAATCATATACATCCCTTATCATTGGCTAGTACTAGTGCCATTGAGCTCGCGGAAATCGGAATCAAGCTGACCGCCAGCAAGAAAAAAGGGTTGGCAAACATGAGCATCCAGAGAGACTACTGCCTCTTCGGTGGCCAGCTCTCCCTGACGCCATTGTTCATAAATGACTTCACTGCTTGCTGGCTAGTCAACATGGCAGCCTACGAGGCGTGTGTGTCCACCAGATACCCATCAGACGGCTTCGTCGTCAGCTCCTACATCTCCCTCTTGGCAATGCTCATGGACAGGGAAGAGGATGTGCACCAGCTGCGAGCTAAGCACCTCGTTCGCAGCTTACTTGGTAACCATGAGTTGCTCGTTTTCTTCAAGGGCCTCGCATGCCACCTGCGCCTCGGGCGCTGCTACTTTATCATCACAGGAAAGATTGACAGGTTCAAGCGTCGAAGGCCTGTGAGTATCGCTGTTCATAGGTTCGTATACAAAAACTTCAAGACAATCGTTGCCATGCTCTCTATTACTGGTGTGCTTGCAGGAATCTTCAGAACCTTGATGAGTCTCAAGCAGCATCAGCCTTAGCAGTTCGGGTGAAGCGTATGTGTTGTTTAATTATTTTATGATCCATTTTTATTTTCATGCTTATTGTGGTGTGATCGATGCCGTGCGTCTCCATGTGTAAATTTATGCCGTCACATCCACCTTGGATTAATCCCTTATTAGATCTACATGGTGTGACAAAATAATCACATTATATGTATAACCAACATATATACCTGCTTGTGTTATTCCCTTCGGTCTCTTCTTAGTTAGGCGTGTGTTAAGTGTACCTTAAGTTTTTATCGTCAGTGGTTATTCAAAGTAAACTAGCAAAGTGGCTCGCTCGATGCGCGGGCTAGAATTTTTGAATGTTTATACTGTGATTACATCATCTGTAACATGAAACATCTCATTTGAAACCCAAAAATCTCAAATGAGTTTAAATATTTTCATGGAAATAAATCTGTTTGATACATATTGTGGGTAGTTTGATTCTATTCTTAAAAATAATGTAGTATAATTAAAAAAAGATAATGCTTGGAACGGCTCGATATTTTTTTTATTTTTTGTGATAGTCATATGAAAATTATTTTATGTATAACTGTGAAGGTGTGTCGGTTGCTAGATGCTAAGATCTTTATCCGGTCATGTGCAAACCATGATTACATATTGGTAGTGACTTATGTTCCCATCCACTTTGATAGATTTATGATGGTCATATGCAGGGACTTGCTAACATATTAAATATGAAAATGAAGTATGGGTTTTGATCCTTTAGTTAATAAAAGATTCACTTGATTAACAATTGAATAGTTTGTTTTTTTAGAAAATTTACCTTATCTCTTTACTTTACTTGTTGAATGACACCTTCTTTATATAAAATTGTGCGACTCATGCTTACCATTTAGCAAACAATAAATATTAAGAACCAAATTCAAGTTAGAATTTTCTATGCAATTTTACATTAGTACAAATGAAAAAATTTGATGCAAAAACTTTTGGTAACTGATAACTTGACGTTCTGATAATATATCTCTTTGATTAAAAAATAAATGTCATTTTTCAGTGCAAAGTAATAATCTTGTTCAATTCATTTGAATCAATTTTTAATGGTGAACATCCATAAAATGTGGTCGTCAATATTGAATTAGTGAACTATGTGGAAGAGGCCAAGTATATCACCATATATTGCTTTTTCTCTATGAGTTCCCACTGAAATATATTACATGTTTCGATACCCTCTCTAATATAAAAATAAATTATCTCTAAACCATATTATTTTGTCATTAAATTATTATGAAAATGGGACTATAAATTGATATACTTAATGTATTTTTTGAATCAAACATATGTGTATCATATTCACATTTCCAATTATAGAAATCCAATGGTGAAGGATGTTGGCACCTATGTAGGTACTATCGTCCTCACCCTTGAGTGTCACGTGGAAGTCAAACAGAACACAATGATCAACACATATTATTTTTTGGGTAGTGGCTTAATGTATTATTTGAATCAAAGATATGTGTACCATATTATTATTTTTAGACCAATCCAGATGTATAATCCTCACACATCCAATCTACAAAGATGTTAATTTTTAGCGATGATGCAACTGGCTCTCCATGATAGTTTGAAACGTGATTTTTGTCATAACTCTCAAGTACCTCTGATGTTTAGGGTGATAAGTATGTTTGTTGTCGCAACTTTAAAACTTTAGCCACTAATCTTATGGAAAATATCTAGATTAGGAAAGTAAAATTGATACTGTTGTATTTGCCTAAAAAACATTGAATTTGTTTTTTATGATTAAACCGATAGAACTTATTGTCTATTGCTATACTATTAGTGTGCATGAAACACATTAGAATGTATATTATTTTTGTGTCTAAAATTTCTAAGAATTATTTGCAATTTATTACACTTTATAACAAATTATGCTATAGTTTGGGGGATGACCTGGCAATTATGATGGATGTGCAAGTTTCAGGGAATTGTAGAAATAGACCCCAATACGTGTTAGATGTTCATTGATCATGTGGGTCTATGAAATTAATGGTCAGCTATTGTTTATGTGGGATTTCTAGCAATCTCTCCCAAGTCACTTCCATATGTAATAGCCGCAAGGGATAGATGTTATTCCGGATGGCTCTTCTATTGAGCCACCTCCTATAGATTCTATTCTAGGCGGCTAGTACTAAGGACGGATTGTTTTACGGGCGGCTCCTGGCTAATTCTAATAGTCTTTCGGATAATCGGCCCCTACATGCAGAGAGCTTGAATGATGCATGACGGTTTATATTATATAATAGTGCATGGGCGGTGTTTATTTTATCTATGTTTCAGTACTATTCGAAATTGATCACCATGATTCATGTACGTGCCCAGTAAGGCACACGGATTTATTGTGCATAACTAAAATGCACACACATATCTCTTCAAGCTGTAGTTTTCAATTCTTGCAGCTGTATACTCTGGTTATATTTCCATTAGATCCACAAACACTAAATGGTAATAGGGATGAAGATCACACCTAGTGGTAAAGTTTAACAAAGAAGGGACGACCAACCTTTCTTCCCTTGTTGATAATTTCAAACCAAGCCTGAGCTGGATCGCTTGTCATTGACCCGTCATCACCTCAAACAACAACGCACGTATGAACTCGGCCTCCTCAGTCCGCAACATTTTTCGATAGTGTGGAGACTTCATGTCTGAGGAATGGCTTCCTCCAGGAACATTGTCGCCCTGTCTAGACCTTGAGTCGTGGGTTGCCGCATATGATACTTGCATGGTATCTTATTTGTCATGTTTTATCCTTCTCAGACTCTTGTCTCATCTCACTCTCAGCCTTCATCCATGTGTGAAAAGGTTGCATACCATGAGGCAGTGGAGGAAACCCAAAGACTTCAATAAAAAGAATAGGTTGACAATGAAGTGCTGGAAATACTCCAGCCACAAATCAATTTTTTTCATACCTACCTTTCTTTTATGCATAGTTTCTGAATATAATATGACAGGAAAAATAAAGATAGCATGTGATGATCGCTCCTAGCTGTTGTACTAAAGGGAATTTATTTTACTATTGCCTAAACCCGCACCTGATTTGATTACATCCATTGCGAAACAACTGGCGATGCATAGAGCAGCTCCATCAGCTGGCCATATGCGTGCTGCAAGTCATCCTAGCCGACCACGCAGATGTGCATGCATCAAATCTTAATTTACCTGAAACTAACGATGTGCATGAAGGATTAGTCCATCAATCTGAAACTTCTAATGTGCATGAAGGATTACCAATAAATTATTGATAAGATCTTCTGACCCGCTGATGTTGAGTTGAGGTGTGCCCGTTTCCGGCCGGCCGCAACAAGCAAGCAAGCAATCTACGTATACATGCGTCTACTTCTTGCTGGATACGTCCATCACGGCCAAAAGCACCGGCCAGGGACTTCACGCTTGTGCGGATTGAGTGGGATCGCTAGGGAGGTCGCATCAATTACAATCTTGGACGGCAGCGGCAACGTGAGAGGATAATGGTTAGGGTTTCTTTTAATTTTCTGCTGTGTTATTTTCCTTGTTTTTAGTCTGATTTTCTCCACTATAATTATAATGGCAATGGTGGGTAATTTTTTTAACTTAAATCCTATCTAATGGCTATAAAAGAAAGTCTATTAAAATTGACGGCTGGATGTTTCTAATTATTGTGGTAATTTCTAGCGTATTTATCTTTTTCTGGTTAATCCGTCAAATACTTTTTATATATAATAGATAGATACCGTCAGTGTCGAAGTCCAGCGCCTTCCTTTTCTTAATTATCTTGCTTGCAAGGCCTACGGTAGTAATGTGCCTTTCCTTTTCTTAGTTATTTGGGGCCTTTTCAAACTGGGGTGTTGGTGTATAGATAATGTAATTAGGTGAGCTCATAGGGTCTAAAATGCAAATTGTACAAATAATATATAAATTAGCACAGAGAATGGATCGGTGAGGAACGATCCAGAATTTCCTCAAATGCTCTTCACACTCCCTCCAATCCCTAGCTCAAATCCCTTAAATCTCAGATGATATTCAACATGGCATCGGAGTAAGTTAATCCTGTGTGATTTACTGTCGTGGGCACTCGAGCTGCAGCATCATCTCCAAGCTACGGCACGGAGTGCTGCGACCAACCTAAGGTAGCCTGTTGAACTGCCTCCCGGTGCATATGTGCTTACTCCCTGTGCTGAGAAGTGGATGCTATGCTGCCGCCAGAAAATTGATAGTGGTACTAGTACCTGTGGGCTGCCGCTGTGCCGTCCCTGTCCAAACAGTAAGCTGGCGTGTGTAGTTAATTGATAGTGGTACTAGTACCTGTGGCTGCCGTTGGAGAACTGTGATTAGTGCAGCCGGATAGCTCATCTTTGCCTAGTGGCCGGATTAAAATACATGTGCAGTTTGTGTGCGTTTGAGAGCAACCTGCATTAGTATATCTACTTGGCTAGTACCAACTCTGCTTGTACTCTGCTCGTGCTGCCTGTGTGTGTCTGGTTTTTTCTTTGTGTGTGGTGGTAACTCATGGCAAATCCAACAAAGGGGAAATCAGGGGATGCTAGTGTGGTTAAGTTGTATGAAATTTTTGATAGATTGCTTTGGATCGGATAGGTTAGATCATTCCGGTGTACCTACCTTCTGCCTTGCCGTGCGAGCTCGAACCAGTGCAGGCCATGGTGAAGTAGTGGCCGGTGATGGCAGAGAGATGGCGGTGGTGGTGTGCTTCCCGTGAGCACCGCGCTAACCTTAGATCGGTAGGGATTGTAGGTGGGGATTGTGGCAGCGATTAAGCTCGTAAATCGTGCCCCGGCCCCCACATCTGTTTATATAGCGCGGGTCACAGGGGCCCACCAACCATGGTTTGGTTGGGCGCCCCCGATCAGGGCGCGAGTCAGGGGCCCGTTCGACCCGTTGGGTGCGAACGGGAGAGAGATCAACCTAACATTCCCCCCCTTGATCTCAACTTTACTTTTAACTTTATACTTTCTAGTTTATTTGTTTTCATCACATATTGGTACATAGAGCATGTTTTATTGTCACAACTTAATTGCCGATAGAATCATATGGCTACAACATACGTTATGTTCAGAAACAAATTATGTTCCTTTTGGGCCTATCCAGGAATCATAAGGCTCTCCCTTAAACCCATACCGGCTAAGTGTTCCTTGAACACATTCAGTGGTAAGCCTTTCGTTAGCGGATCCGCAAGCATATCTTTTGTCCTTATATTCTCGAGACTAAAATCATACAGCTACAGCACTCGCCCTTCGGCGACATCCTGAAGTCACTAAAATCTCTCTCTTTATCAGGAGAGCCCTGGCCGGACTACGGTCAGCAAGGTTGGGATACAGACGATGAAGAAATTCAAAGCCCACCCACCACCCACTTCGTAGCCACTGTCGATGACTTAACCGACATGCACGACTACGACTCCGAAGACATCGACGGTATGGACGACGATGCAGGAGACGACCAAAAACCACCACCAATAGGGCACTGGAAAGCCACCTCATCGTATGACATATACATGGTGGACACCCCAAAAGAAGGCGATGGAACAGCGGAGGATGACCCCTCTAAGAAACAGCCCAAGCGCCGGCGTCAGCGGCGCCGCTCTAAATCCCGCCAAAGCAAAAAACGGTGATTCCGGCACAGGAGATAATAATACTCCGGATAGCGTCGAAGAACACCCCCTCCAGCAAGATTCAGCACAGGAGGACGGAGAAGCCAGCCCTCATGAGAGAGCGGCAGACAGAGAGGTCGAGGATGATAATTATATGCTGTTGGGGAACGTAGTAATTTCAAAAAATTTCCTACGCACACGCAAGATCATGGTGATGCACAACAACGAGGGGGAGAGTATTGTCTACGTACCAACGCAGACCGACTGCGGAAGCGATCACACAACGTAGAGGAAGTAGTCGTACGTCTTCTTTTCGATCCGACCGATCCAAGCACCGTTACTCCGGCACCTCTGAGTTCTTAGCACACGTACAGCTCGATGACGATCCCCGGGCTCCGATCCAGCAAAGCTTCGGCGAGGAGTTCCGTCAGCACGACGGCGTGGTGACGATCTTGATGTACTACCGACGCAGGGCTTCGCCTAAGCACTACAACGGTATGATCGAGGTGGAATTTGGTGGCAGGGGGCACCGCACATGGCTAAGGAATGATCTCAAGGATCAACTTGTGTGTCTTTGGGGTGCCCCCTGCCCCTGTATATAAAGGAGCAAGGGGGAGGGGTTCGGCCGGCCAAGGGAGAGGGGCGCAGGAGGAGTCCTACTCCCACCGGGAGTAGGACTCCCCCCCAATCCTATTCCTAATAGGAATCCTCAAGGGGGAAAGAGAGAAGGGGTGGCCGGCCACCTTCCCTAGTCCTAATAGGACTAGGGAAAGGGGGGAGGTGCGCAGCCCTCTATGGCAGCCCCTTTCACTTTTCCACTAAGGCCCAATAGGCCCATTTGCCTCCCGGGGGGTTCCGGTAACCCTCCCGGTATTCCGGTAAAATCCCGATTTCACCCGGAACACTTCCGATGTCCAAACATAGGCTTCCAATATATCAATCTTTACGTCTCGACCATTTCGAGACTCCTCGTCATGTCCGTGATCACATCCGGGACTCCGAACAACCTTCGGTACATCAAAATGCATAAACTCATAATTACTGTCATCGTAACGTTAAGCGTGCGGACCCTACGGTTCGAGAACAATGTAGACATGACCGAGACACGTCTCCGGTCAATAACCAATAGCGGGACCTGGATGCCCATATTGGTTCCTACATATTCTACGAAGATCTTTATCGGTCAGACCGCATAACAACATACGTTGTTCCCTTTGTCATCGGTATGTTACTTGCCCGAGATTCGATCGTCGGTATCCAATACCTAGTTCAATCTCGTTACTGGCAAGTATCTTTACTCGTTCCGTAATACATCATCTCACAACTAACATCTTAGTTATAATGCTTGCACGGCTTATGTGATGTGTATTACCGAGAGGGCCCAGAGATACCTCTCCGACAATCGGAGTGACAAACCCTAATCTCGAAATACGCCAACCCAACATTTACCATTGGAGACACCTGTAGTACTCCTTTATAATCACCCAGTTACGTTGTGATGTTTGGTAGTACCCAAAGTGTTCCTCCGGTAAATGGGAGTTGCATAATCTCATAGTTATAGGAACATGTATAAGTCATGAAGAAAGCAATAGCAACATACTAAACGATCGGGTGCTAAGCTAATGGAATGGGTCATGTCAATCAGATCATTCAACTAATGATGTGACCTCGTTAATCAAATAACAACTCTTTGTTCATGGTTAGGAAACATAACCATCTTTGATTAACGAGCTAGTCAAGTAGAGGCATACTAGTGACACTCTGTTTGTCTATGTATCCACACATGTATTATGTTTCCGGTTAATACAATTCTAGCATGAATAATAAACATTTATCATGATATAAGGAAATAAATAATAACTTTATTATTGCCTCTAGGGCATATTTCCTTCAGTCTCCCACTTGCACTAGAGTCAATAATCTAGATTACACAGTAATGATTCTAACACCCATGGAGCCTTGGTGCTGATCATGTTTTGCTCGTGGAAGAGGCTTAGTCAACGGGTCTGCAACATTCAGATTCGTATGTATCTTGCAAATCTCTATGTCTCCCACCTGGACTAGATCCCGGATGGAGTTGAAGCGTCTCTTGATGTGTTTGGTCCTTTTGTGAAATCTGGATTCCTTTGCTAAGGCAATTGCACCAGTATTGTCACAAAAGATTTTCATTGGACCCGATGCACTAGGTATGACACCTAGATCGGATATGAACTCCTTCATCCAGACTCCTTCGTTCGCTGCTTCCGAAGCAGCTATGTACTCCGCTTCACATGTAGATCCCGCTACGACGCTTTGTTTAGAACTGCACCAACTGACAGCTCCACCGTTTAAAGTAAACACGTATCCGGTTTGCGATTTAGAATCGTCCGGATCAGTATCAAAGCTTGCATCAACGTAACCTCTTACGGTTAGCTCTTTGTCACCTCCATATACGAGAAACATATCCTTAGTCCTTTTCAGGTATTTCAGGATGTTCTTGACCGCTGTCCAGTGATCCACTCCTGGATTACTTTGGTACCTCCCTGCTAAACTTATAGCAAGGCACACATCAGGTCTGGTACACAGCATTGCATACATGATAGAGCCTATGGCTGAAGCATAGGGAACATCTTTCATTTTCTCTCTATCTTCTGCAGTGGTCGGGCATTGAGTCTGACTCAACTTCACACCTTGTAACACAGGCAAGAACCCTTTCTTTGCTTGATCCATTTTGAACTTCTTCAAAATCTTGTCAAGGTATGTGCTTTGTGAAAGTCCAATTAAGCGTCTTGATCTATCTCTATAGATCTTTATGCCTAATATGTAAGCAGCTTCCCCGGGGTCTTTCATCGAAAAACTTTTATTCAAGTATCCCTTTATGCTATCCAAAAATTCTATATCATTTCCAATCAGCAATATGTCATCCACATATAATATCAGAAATGCTACAGAGCTCCCACTCACTTTCTTGTAAATACAGGCTTCTCCAAAAGTCTGTATAAAGCCAAATGCTTTGATCACACTATCAAAGCGTTTATTCCAACTCCGAGATGCTTGCACCAGTCCATAAATGGATCGCTGGAGTTTGCACACTTTGTTAGCTCCCTTTGGAGCGACAAAACCTTCTGGTTGCATCATATACAACTCTTCTTCCAGAAATCCATTCAGGAATGCAGTTTTGACATCCATCTGCCATATTTCATAATCATAAAATGCGGCAATTGCTAACATGCTTCTGACGGATTTAAGCATCGCTACGGGTGAGAAGGTCTCATCGTAGTCAACCCCTTGAACTTGTCGAAAACCTTTTGCGACAAGTCGAGCTTTATAGACAGTAACATTACCGTCAGCGTCAGTCTTTTTCTTGAAGATCCATTTATTCTCAATTGCTTGCCGATCATCGGGCAAGTCAACCAAAGTCCATACTTTGTTCTCATACATGGATCCCATCTCAGATTTCATGGCCTCAAGCCACTTTGCGGAATCTGGGCTCACCATCGCTTCTTCATAGTTCGTAGGTTCATCATGATCTAGTAGCATGACTTCCAGAATTGGATTACCGTACCACTCTGGTGCGGATCTCACTCTGGTTGTTCTACGTGGTTCAGTAGTATCTTGTCCTGAAGTTTCATGATCATCATCATTAGCTTCCTCACTAATTGGTATAGGTGTCGCAGAAACAGTTTTCTGTGATGTACTATTTTCCAATAAGGGAGCAGGTATAGTTACCTCGTCAAGTTCTACTTTTCTCCCACTCACTTCTTTCGAGAGAAACTCCTTCTCTAGAAATGATCCATTCTTAGCAACGAATGTCTTGCCTTCGGATCTGTGATAGAAGGTATACCCAACAGTTTCCTTTGGGTATCCTATGAAGACACATTTTTCCGCTTTGGGTTCGAGCTTATCAGGTTGAAGCTTTTTCACATAAGCATCGCAGCCCCAAACTTTAAGAAACGACAACTTTGGTTTCTTGCCAAACCATAGTTCATAAGGCGTCGTCTCAACGGATTTTGATGGTGCCCTATTTAACGTGAATGCGGCCGTCTCTAAAGCATAACCCCAAAATGATAGCGGTAAATCAGTAAGAGACATCATAGATCGCACCATATCTAGTAAAGTACGATTACGACGTTCGGACACACCATTACGCTGTGGTGTTCCGGGTGGCGTGAGTTGCAAAACTATTCCACAATTTTCAAATGTACACCAAACTCGTAACTCAAATATTCTCCTCCACGATCAGATTGTAGAAACTTTATTTTCTTGTTACGATGATTTTCAACTTCACTCTGAAATTCCTTGAACTTTTCAAATGTTTCAGACTTATGTTTCATTAAGTAGATATACCCATATCTGCTTAAATCATCTGTGAAGGTGAGAAAATAACGATATCCGCCACGAGCCTCAATATTCATCGGACCACATACATCGGTATGTATGATTTCCAATAAATCTGTTGCTCTCTCCATAGTTCTGGAGAACGGTGTTTTAGTCATCTTGCCTATGAGGCACGGTTCGCAAGTACCAAGTGATTCATAATCAAGTGGTTCCAAAAGCCCATCAGTATGGAGTTTCTTCATGCGCTTTACACCGATATGACCTAAACGGCAGTGCCACAAGTAAGTTGCACTATCATTATCAACTCTGCATCTTTTGGCTTCTACATTATGAATATGTGTATCACTACTATCGAGATTCAACAAGAATAGACCACTCTTCAAAGGTGCATGACCATAAAAGATATTACTCATATAAATAGAACAACCATTATTCTCTGATTTAAATGAATAACCGTCTCGCATTAAACAAGATCCAGATATAATGTTCATGCTCAACGCTGGCACCAAATAACAATTATTTAGGTCTAATATTAATCCCGAAGGTAGATGTAGAGGTAGCGTGCCGACCGCGATCACATCGACTTTGGAACCGTTTCCCACGCGCATCGTCACCTCGTCCTTTGCTAGTGTCCGCTTATTCCGTAGTCCCTGTTTCGAGTTGCAAATATTAGCAACAGAACCAGTATCAAATACCCAGGTGCTACTGCGAGCTCTAGTAAGGTACACATCAATAACATGTATATCACATATACCTTTGTTCACCTTGCCATCCTTCTTATCCGCCAAATACTTGGGGCAGTTCCGCTTCCAGTGACCAGTCTGCTTGCAGTAGAAGCACTCAGTTTCAGGCTTAGGTCCAGACTTGGGTTTCTTCTCCTGAGCAGCAACTTGCTTGCTGTTCTTCTTGAAGTTCCCCTTCTTCTTCCCTTTGCCCTTTTCTTGAAACTAGTGGTCTTGTTGACCATCAACACTTGATGCACCTTCTTGATTTCTACCTCCGCAGCTTTCAGCATTGCGAAGAGCTCGGGAATAGTCTTGTTCATCCCTTGCATATTATAGTTCATCACGAAGCTCTTGTAGCTTGGTGGCAGTGATTGGAGAATTCTGTCAATGACGCAATCATCTGGAAGATTAACTCCCATCTGAATCAAGTGATTATTATACCCAGACATTTTGAGTATATGCTCACTGACAGAACTGTTCTCCTCCATCTTGCAGCTATAGAACTTATTGGAGACTTCATATCTCTCAATTCGGGCATTTGCTTGAAATATCAACTTCAACTCCTAGAACATCTCATATGCTCCATGACGTTCAAAACGTCGTTGAAGTCCCGATTCTAAGCCGTAAAGCATGGCACACTGAACTATCGAGTAGTCATCAGCTTTGCTCTGCCAGACGTTCATAACATCTGGCGTTGCTCCAGCAGCAGGCCTGGCACCCAGCGGTGCTTCCAGGACGTAATTCTTCTGTGCAGCAATGAGGATAATCCTCAGGTTACGGACCCAGTCCGTGTAATTGCTACCATCATCTTTCAACTTTGCTTTCTCAAGGAACGCATTAAAATTCAACGGAACAACAGCACGAGCCATCTATCTACAATCAACATAAACAAGCAAGATACTATCAGGTACTAAGTTCATGATAAGTTTAAGTTCAGTTAATCAAATTACTTAGGAACTCCCACTTAGATAGACATCCCTCTAATCCTCTAAGTGATCACGTGATCCAAATCAACTAAACCATAACCGATCATCACATGAGATGGAGTAGTTTTCAATGGTGAACATCGTCATGTTGATCATATCTACTATATGATTCACGCTCGACCTTTCGGTCTCTGTGTTCCGAGGCCATATCTGCATATGCTAGGCTCGTCAAGTTTAACCTGAGTATTCTGCGTGTGCAAAACTGGCTTGCACCCGTTGTAGATGGACGTAGAGCTTATCACACCCGATCATCACGTGGTGTCTGGGCACGACGAACTTTGGCAATGGTGCATACTCAGGGAGAACACTTCTTGATAATTTAGTGAGAGATCATCTTATAATGCTACCGTCAATCAAAGCAAGATAAGATGCATAAAAGGATAAACATCACATGCAATCAATATAAGTGATATGATATGGTCATCATCATCTTGTGCTTGTGATCTCCATCTCCGAAGCACCGTCATGATCACCATCGTCACCTGCGCGACACCTTGATCTCCATCGTAGCATCGTTGTCGTCTCGCCAATCTTATGCTTCCACGACTATCACTACCGCTTAGTAATAAAGTAAAGCATTACATCGCGATTGCATTGCATACAATAAAGCGACAACCATATGGCTCCTGCCAGTTGCCGATAACTTGGTTACAAAACATGATCATCTCATACAATAAAATCAGCATCATGCCTTGACCATATCACATCACAACATTCCCTGCAAAAACAAGTTAGACGTCCTCTACTTTGTTGTTGCAAGTTTTACGTGGCTGCTACGGGCTTAAGTAAGAACTCATCTCACCTACGCATCAAAACCACAACGATAGTTCGTCAAATAGACTCCGTTTTAACCTTCTCAAGGACCGGGCGTAGCCACACTTGGTTCAACTAAAGTTGGAGAGACTGTCTTCCGCAAGCCATCTATGTGCAAAGCACGTCGAGGGAACCGGTCTCGCGTAAGAGTACGCGTAAGGTTGGTCCGGATCGTCTCGTCCAACAACACCGCCGAACCAAAGTATGACATGCTGGTAGGCAGTATGACTTGTATCGCCCACAACTCACTTGTGTTCTACTCGTGCAAATAACATCAAACCATAAAACCTAGGCTCGGATGCCACTGTTGGGGAACGTAGTAATTTCAAAAAAATTCCTACGCACACACAAGATCATGGTGACGCACAGCAACGAGGGGGAGAGTGTTGTCTACGTACCAACGCAGACCGACTGCAGAAGCGATCACACAACGTAGAGGAAGTAGTCGTACGTCTTCTTTCCGATCCGACCGATCCAAGCACCGTTACTCCGGCACCTCCGAGTTCTTAGCACACGTACAGCTCGATGACGATCCCCGGGCTCCGATCCAGCAAAGCTTCGGGGAGGAGTTCCGTCAGCACGACGGCGTGGTGACGATCTTGATGTACTACCGACGCAGGGCTTCGCCTAAGCACTACAACGGTATGATCGAGGTGGAATTTGGTGGCAGGGGGCACCGCACACGGCTAAGGAACGATCTCAAGGATCAACTTGTGTGTCTTTGGGGTGCCCCCTGCCCCTGTATATAAAGGAGCAAGGGGGAGGGGTTCGGCCGGCCAAGGGAGAGGGGCGCAGGAGGAGTCCTACTCCCACCGGGAGTAGGACTCCCCCCCCCCCAATCCTATTCCTAATAGGAATCCTCAAGGGGGAAAGAGAGAAGGGGTGGCCGGCCACCTTCCCTAGTCCTAATAGGACTAGGGAAAGGGGGGAGGTGCGCAGCCCTCTATGGCAGCCCCTTTCACTTTTCCACTAAGGCCCAATAGGCCCATTTGCCTCCCGGGGGGTTCCGGTAACCCTCCCGGTATTCCGGTAAAATCCCGTTTTCACCCGGAACTCTTCCGATGTCCAAACATAGGCTTCCAATATATCAATCTTTACGTCTCGACCATTTCGAGACTCCTCGTCATGTCCGTGATCACATCCGGGACTCCGAACAACCTTCGGTACATCAAAATGCATAAACTCATAATTACTGTCATCGTAACGTTAAGCGTGCGGACCCTACGGTTCGAGAACAATGTAGACATGACCGAGACACGTCTCCGGTCAATAACCAATAGCGGGACCTGGATGCCCATATTGGTTCCTACATATTCTACGAAGATCTTTATCGGTCAGACCGCATAACAACATACGTTGTTCCCTTTGTCATCGGTATGTTACTTGCCCGAGATTCGATCGTCGGTATCCAATACCTAGTTCAATCTCGTTACTGGCAAGTCTCTTTACTCATTCCGTAATACATCATCTCACAACTAACATCTTAGTTATAATGCTTGCAAGGCTTATGTGATGTGTATTACCGAGAGGGCCCAGAGATACCTCTCCGACAATCGGAGTGACAAACCCTAATCTCGAAATACACCAACCCAACATTTACCATTGGAGACACCTGTAGTACTCCTTTATAATCACCCAGTTACGTTGTGACGTTTGGTAGTACCCAAAGTGTTCCTCCGGTAAACGGGAGTTGCATAATCTCATAGTTATAGGAACATGTATAAGTCATGAAGAAAGCAATAGCAACATACTAAACGATCGGGTGCTAAGCTAATGGAATGGGTCATGTCAATCAGATCATTCAACTAATGATGTGACCTCGTTAATCAAATAACAACTCTTTGTTCATGGTTAGGAAACATAACCATCTTTGATTAACGAGCTAGACAAGTAGAGGCATACTAGTGACACTCTGTTTGTCTATGTATTCACACATGTATTATGTTTCCGGTTAATACAATTCTAGCATGAATAATAAACATTTATCATGATATAAGTAAATAAATAATAACTTTATTATTGCCTCTAGGGCATATTTCCTTCATATGCCTCCCTCCGAAGACGAGGCAAGCCTCGACGATGACGAATTCGTCGTGCCAGAGGATCCCGTCGAACAAGAGCGTTTTAAACGCAGGCTTATGGCCACGGCAAGCAGCCTCAAGAAAAAGAAGCAACAGCTTAGAGCTGATCAAGATTTGCTAGCCGACAGATTGACTGAAGTCCTCGCTACCGAAGAGTATGAGCTCGAACGCCCCTCCAAGAGTTACCCAAAGCGCAGGCTTCTACCCCGATTAGAGGAGGAAGCACCTAAACCTACATCACCAGCGCATGACATGGCCGACCGACCACCTCGTGGCCGTGACAGAGAGGCCTCTCGGCCCTCTACTCAAGCCGTGCCCCGGCGCCGCTCAAAACATACTAAGGCACGGGAAAATGCGCCAGACCTGCGAGAGATACTGGAGGACAAGGCAAGGCAAACAAGATCGATCTATGGATCACGTGGGCGCCCCACGGCACGTGACGGGGATCGTCACTCCGGATATAATAAATCCGGCCGGGCCGAACACAATAGACAAAGCTCGTTCGAGCTACGTCGTGATATAGCCCAATACAAAGGCGCCGCACACCCACTATGCTTCACAGATGAAGTAATGGATCATAAAATCCCTGAGGGTTTCAAACCCGTGAACATCGAATCATATGATGGCACAACAGATCCTGCGGTATGGATCGAGGATTATCTCCTTCATATCCACATGGCCCGCGGCGATGATCTACACGCCATCAAATACCTCCCACTCAAACTTAAGGGACCGGCCCGACATTGGCTTAGCAGCTTGCCAGCAGATTCAATCGGTTCTTGGGAGGACCTAGAAGCCGCATTTCTCGACAATTTCCAGGGTACCTATGTGCGACCACCGGACGCCGATGACCTAAGCCACATAATTCAGCAGCCAGAGGAATCGGCCAGGCAATTCTGGACATGGTTCCTAACAAAGAAAAACCAAATAGTCGACTGTCCGGACGTAGAGGCCCTAGCGGCCTTCAAGCATAATATCCGCGATGAGTGGCTTGCCCGGCACCTTGGACAGGAAAAGCCGAAATCTATGGCAGCCCTCACGACACTCATGACCCGCTTTTGCGCGGGAGAAGATAGCTGGCTAGCTCGTAGCAACAACTTAACCAAGAACCTTGGTAATTCGGATACCAAGGACAAAAGTGGCAGGTCGCGTCGGAACATGCAAAATCGCCACGTTAACAGCGACAACAACGAGGATACGGCAGTCAATGCCGGATTCGGAGGCTACAAATCCGGTCAGCGGAAAAAGCCATTCAAAAGGAATACTCAGGGCCCGTCCAGTTTGGACCGAACACTCGACAGCTCGTGCCAGATACATAGCACCCCCGAAAAGCCAGCCAATCACACCAACAGGGATTGTTGGGTGTTCAAGCAGGCAGGCAAGTTAAATGCTGAAAATAGAGACAAGGGGCTGCGTAGCGACGACGAGGAGGAGCCCAGGCCGCCGAACAATAGTGGACAGAAGGGTTTTCCCCCACAAGTGCGGACGGTGAACATGATATACGCAGCCCACATCCCCAAAAGGGAGCGGAAGCATGCGTTACGGGACGTATACGCAATGGAGCCAGTCGCCCCAAAGTTCAACCCATGGTCCTCCTGCCCGATCACCTTTGATCGAAGGGACCACCCCACTAGCATCCGTCACGGAGGGTTCGCCGCATTGGTTTTAGACCCAATTATTGACGGATTTCATCTCACAAGAGTCCTTATGGACGGCGGCAGCAACCTGAACCTGCTTTACCAGGATACAGTGCGGAAAATGGGCATAGATCCCTCGAGGATTAAGCCCACCAAAACGATCTTTAAAGGCGTCATACCAGGTGTAGAGGCCAACTGTACAGGCTCAGTCACACTTGAAGTGGTCTTCGAATCTCCGGATAATTTCTGAAGCGAGGAGTTAATCTTCGACATAGTCCCGTTCCGCAGCAGCTATCACGCATTGCTCGGGCGAACCGCATTTGCAAAGTTCAATGCGGTACCGCACTACGCATACCTCAAGCTCAAGATGTCGGGCCCTTGAGGAGTAATCACGGTCAATGGAAACACCGAACGCTCCCTCCAAATGGAGGAGCACACGGCGGCCCTCGCAGCGGAAGTTCAAAGCAGCCTCTCTAGGCAGTTCTCCAGTCCGGCCGGTAGAAGGCTGGACACTGTCAAGCGC
Source organism: Triticum monococcum (assembly GCA_034509565.1). Lineage (NCBI taxonomy): Eukaryota > Viridiplantae > Streptophyta > Magnoliopsida > Poales > Poaceae > Triticum > Triticum monococcum. The sequence continues at coordinate 768,827,927 of CM067847.1, forward strand.
GCCTGGAGTAACCTACAACAAGACCGCCTGGCACGTTCTGAGCAGGCGTAGCAATGCGGCCCCAACCCCAGCCCTCGCGAAACAGCGAGACCAGTGCTTCGCGTACATAACTACGCTCTTGAAATACCATGGGCACAGGGGGAGGGGCACCATCACGGCACGCCCAAAACACGGCTTCACCCTTACTAGGGGCTACCGAATTCTTTTTTATTTTTCTCTTACTTTCAGGACTCCATACTTCGGACGACCTGTTCGGCAATCCAACTGCCGCACAAACGATGCAAGATCCAGGAAAGCAGACAAGTCATGCCGCATTATGGAACTCCCAGGTGGTCTCTATTAAGAGCAGTATACCGGATTTGCATACAATTCCGCAGCCTGCCCCTGGACAGGACATGTTAAATAGTCCAACTTTTTGCTTATCACACTATTTGTATCGTTCTGCTTTGATCGCAGCCTTTCTATAAACAATGCATAGCTTTTGTCTATTTTTTGCATTATCCTCTTTTTATATATATGTTTATTAATGACATGTTGCACTCGTACACTGTGGTATGGGAAATACGCCAGGGGCTTCAGTACCCCTCAATATGGTGTGAGAAGTCCGAACACTTTCACAAGTGCGAGACCCCGAACTTATAGCATTATATGCATCGGCTCCGAATCATGATTTGGGTCAATAGTTGGGTTTGCCCGGCTCCTATGTTGTGGTGCCTTACGTTCCACTATATCGGCTAAGGTAGCACTAGGAGAACTACTGCGATTGTGCCCTAGTTGAGCTGGGCTGAGCACCTCGGTAGAGAAAGCTAAAACTGACTGTCATGATGAGGCGCGAGACCGGTCGCTGTTCGAGAGGTTTTTCGAGTCCCTAAAGACTTATGCCGCTTAGAGCGAGGAGCTGGCTTTGTCCAGCCAAGGCGTGGATAGCGCCCCGAACTCGGTCTTCCGAATACTAGGGGCTTCGCCGAAATTTAAAATTATAGAGTTCTATGGCTAAGTGAGAGTGTTCAAGCATTATAGTCTGATTGCCTTGTTCGTTGTGCTGAGCGCCTCCCTCGAAGGACCCAAACATGGGAAAAAGAGCGCTCAGGTTTATCCCGAACACCCCAGCACTAGTGGCATGGGGGCAGAAGCCGACGACTGGCCATCTCTCAATTTTTTGATAAACGGACGCACAGAAAGTAATATTTTAAACTCAAAACGCATTGCTTAGCGCATATGAACAAGTTTTCAGCACATAGGACAATACGAGTGAGTTTACTCAAAAATTACATCCCTGGTACACTCATCCGCCATAAGGCGGGCACCCTTCAGTACATCCTTATAATAGTTCTCGGGTTTGCGATGCTCTTTCCCCGGCGGTGGCCCGTCCTTCACAAGCTTCTCACCGTCCAGCTTGCCCCAGTGCACCTTAGCATGGACAAGGGCCCTCTGAGCACCTTCGATGCAGACGGAGCGCTTGATAACCTCGAGCCTTGGACAAGCCTCCACCAGCCGCCACATCAGTCCGAAGTAGCTCCCAGGCAGGGCCTCTCCAGGCCACAGCCGAACTATGAAGCCCTTCATGGCTTGTTCGGCCGCCTTGTGGAGCTCGACCAGCTGCTTCAGCTGGTCGCTCAAGGGCATAGGGTGTCCGGCCTCAGCATAGTGAGACCAGAACACCTTCTCCGTCGAGCTGCCCTCCTTGGTTCGGTAGAACGCGGCGGCATCGGATACACTCCGGGGAAGATCTGTGAACGCTCCTGGAGAGCTCCGGATTCGGGTAAGTAACAAGTAGCTTACTTTTGTATGTTTGCTTTGCATAAAGAATGCCTTACCCGCCGCTATCTTTTTCACTGCATCCAACTCCTGGAGGGCCTTTTGGGATTCGGCCTTGGCAGACTTGGCAGTCTCGATGGCCGTCGCGAGCTCGGACGCTTGCGTCTTCGAGTCAAGCTCCAAACTCTCATGTTTTTTCATGAGAGCCTGAAGCTCTTGCCGCGCCTTGCCGGCCTGCGCCTCAAATTTCTCTCGCTCGGTGCGCTCCGTGGCCGCTCTCTTCTCGGCCTCGGACATCGTCTGCTTGAGGGTAGCCACGTCAGTTGTGGCCCCTACAATAAGCAGCATAATCCTGTCATTTTTTGCAATTGCATCTTTTTTATATATTTTTCTATAAGGTATCTCTTACCTTCCTTCTCCTCGAGCTGCCGCTTGGCAAGGCCGAGCTCTTGCTCGGACCGCTCGAGGCCCTGCTTCAGGGCACCCACCTCCGCAGTCAGTGCGGCGGTCGCTAGCAGCGAAGCCTGCATACGCATATTGACTCTTTTTTGTTAGACTCCTGCGAAATTTATTAGATCCTCTATTCGGCTTTTCTTTCCGAACGCCAAACAGAGCATCAGGGGCTACTGTCTATGCGGTAATATTTTTACATATTTTTTACTTACCTCGAAGCCTGTTAGAAGGCTAGCACAAGCTTCAGTCAGTCCGCTCTTGCCAGACTGAACCTTCTGGATCACCGTACTCATGATAGTACGGTGCTCCTCATTGATGGCGGCGCCCTTAAGCACCTCCAGTAGATTGTCCGGCGCCTCCGGTTGGACGGAGGCCGCCGGCTCAGTAGGCTTGCTCCTCTTAGAAGGAGGTCGTCTGCCGCAGTCCGGAACCATTGAGGATTTCGGCGCGGTGTCCGGCGCAAAGCCGGACTTGGAGCCCTGGGGGGTCTTGTCCCCTTTATTCCCGGAGTCCGGGAGGTTGCCTCGCAGCTCTTCCAGGACCGCCTCCTCTTGGCCCGCAACTTGTTGCGATGCCACTTCAGCATCGTCCGCGGCATGGGGGGAGGCAGCGGGCGGAACTGAATTCACGTCCGATGAATCCAGGGAGCCGCTCGACGACTCGTCGAGCCCGTCCTTGGGCGGGCTGCATGATTATATTCAACATTAGGGAAAACTGTGCAACAAAGGAATATCATGAGTTACTCTGGTATCCGAATACTTACGATTCCGCTGGGCGCTTGGCCCTGTGCGGCCACTCCTCTTCGCCCTCGTCGACGTCGTTGAAGTAGTCCGGAGGGAGGGTCTTCCCCTTCTTGGACCCTTCGGCCTCCCCCGTTGGGGCGGCCTTCCTCTTCTTTCCTCCCCCTGCTAGAGGGGGAGAGGATTCTTCTCCCTCCTCCTCTTCTTCACGGGAGGAGTGCGTCTCAGATTCGTCGGATGATGAATCCGACGCCTCCAGACGCCGGGCACTCTTTCGAGTCCCTGTGGTATTCTTCTTGACCTTCTTCTCCGGCACCACGTAAGGTGTTGGAACCAGCAGCTTCGATAAACGAGCATCGGCTGGGTCTTCGGGCAATGGAGCCAGACAGTTGATCTGTCCGGACTTCGCCTGCCAATCCTGTCAAAGGTAAGGGAGTTTAGATCCCGCATAGAGTCAAACTATGAGAAACAAATGTCCTGTAAAAGGTAAAGATAACTCACCGCACTAGCTTGACGCTGCGTGCTGAATCCGCGATCCTCGGAAGCGGATGCGGGAGCCTCAGCGTCCTTGAATAGCACCTTCCAGGCATCTTCGTATGTCGTGTCGAAGAGCCTGTTCAGGGTTGGGTGCTGCGCCAGGTCAAACTCCCACAGATTGAATTCCCGTTGTTGACACGGGAGGATCCGGCGGACGAACATGACCTGGACTATGTTAACAAGCCTGAGCTGCTTGTTCACCAGGGATTGGATGCATGTTTGTAGTCCAGTCACCTCTCCCTCGTTGCCCCACGACAAGGCCGTCTCTTTCCAAGACGTGAGCCGCGTAGGGGGTCCGGACCGGAACTCGGGGGCTGCGACCCACTCAAGGTCGCGCGGCTCGGTAATGTAAAACCACCCCGATTGCCACCCCTTCAGGGTCTCCACAAAGGAGCCCTCGAGCCATAAGACATTGGCTATCTTGCCCGCCATGGCGCCTCCGCACTCCGCCTGGTTGCCGCGCACCACCTTCGGCTTGACGTTGAAGGTCTTGAGCCAAAGGCCGAAATGGGGGCAGATGCGGAGGAAAGCCTCGCACACGACGATAAACGTCGAGATGTTGAGGATGAAGTTCGGGGCCAGATCGTGGAAATCCAGGCCATAATAGAACATGAGCCCCCGGACAAATGGGTGGAGAGGAAAGCCTAGTCCGCGGAGGAAATGGGGAAGGAATACTACCCTCTCATGGGGCCTTGGGGTGGGGAGGAGCTGCCCATTTTCGGGAAGCCGGTGCGCGATGTTGTTAGACAAGTATCCGGCTTTCCTCAACTTTTTGATATGGCCCTCCATAATGGAGGAGACCATCCACTTGCCTCCCGCTCCGGACATGGCTGGAGAAGATTGAGGGAGGAAGTGCGGGCTTGGGCGATGGAGCTCGAGTGCGCGGAGGATGGATAGGCAAAGGAGGAAGAAGGCGTAGGTAAAAAGGTGGATCTTTATCCCCTTATATGGGCGGATGCGGCTATGCGTCCCCACCAGCCTGGTAAAACTCGCTTGCCTCCCAAGCGCCGTGATAAATGGCGCGGTTGGGTTACCCACGTCCGTATTGATGAGAATCCCGTAAATAAGGGGCACGATCTCTGCTTTGACAAGACGTGCCAAGGAAACTGCCTCGCAAAACGTGCTGAGGTGGGGAAGTAAAAACGATTCGAATAAAGGACTTGGCCGTAGCATGATGTCAGGCTGTGGAATACGTCAGCAGATTAGATTTGTGTTAATATTATTCTCTCTATGGCAATATGTGGAAACTTATTTTGCAGAGCCGGACACTATCCTTAGTGTTTACAAATCTTTTATGAAATACTTGGAGGAGGAACCCGCCTTGCAATGCCGAAGACAATCTACGCGCCGGACTCTCGTCATTGAAGCCTGGTTCAGGGGCTACTGAGGGAGTCCTGGATTAGGGGGTGTTCGGATGGCTGGACTATACCTTCAGCCGGACTCCTGGACTATGAAGATACAAGATTGAAGACTCCATCCCGTGTCCGGAAGGGACTTTCCTTGGTGTGGAAGGCAAGCTTGGCGATGTGGATATTTAGATCTCCTACCATTGTAACCGACTCTGTGTAACCCTAACCCGCTCCGGTGTCTATATAAACCGGAGGGTTTTAGTCCGTAGGACAACAGACAACATACAATAATCAAACCATAGGCTAGCTTCTAGGGTTTAGCCTCCTTGATCTCGTGGTAGATCTACTCTTATACTACCCATATCATCAATATTAATCAAGCAGGACGTAGGGTTTTACCTCCATCAAGAGGGCCCGAACCTGGGTAAAACTTCGTGTCCCTTGTCTCCTTTTACCATCCGCCTAGACACACAGTCCGGGACCCCCTACCCGAGATCCGCCGGTTTTGACACCGACAGAGGGCACCCTTCCTGTCCATAGCTCGTACGGTGTTTTGGGCACCGACTTGCTTGGTACTCTATTGAGAATGTGAATGGCGGTTTTAAGCGCCTCCATCCATAATCCCAATGGCAAGTTGAAATAACTCATCATGATGCGCACCATATCCATAAGTGTACGGTTGCGCCTTTCAGCTACTCCATTTTGCTGAGGCTTGCCCGGCATTGAATGCTGGGCTACTATGCCAGTCTCCTGCAAGAAATTTGCAAAAGGTCCAGGGACTTGGCCATATGGAGTGTGTCGATCGTAGTACTCTCCCCCACGGTCGGACCTTACTATCTTTATTCTTTTATCGTGCTGATTTTCAACTTCAGCTTTGAATATTTTAAATTTATCCAACGCTTCCGATCTTTCTTTGATTGGATAAATATAACCATAGCGAGCGTAATCATCTGTGAATGTTATGAACGAGTCATATCCATCCACACTTTTCACCAGAAATGGTCCACAAATATCAGTGTGAATGATTTCTAGTGTGCCTGTGCTATGGATTGCACCTTTTTTGATTTGTTTTACGTACTTTCCTTTAACGCAATCTATGCATTGTTCTAAGTCTGTAAATTCTAACGGAGGAAGAATTTCACTTTTGACTAATCTTTCTATTCTCCCCTTCGAAATATGGCCCAAGCTACAGTGCCATAATTTCGATGAGTTGAATGTTCTTTTTCTTTTCTTTTGTTCTTTATTCGACGTGGAAAGATGTTCTTTCACATTGCAAACAGAATAAACTTTTTCACGAAGTGATAACAAATAAAGCTCATCATGTAGTAAAGCATCACCCACGTAAGCATTATTTAACCAAATGGCACACTTGCCATGTCTAAAATAACATTCATAATTATCTTTGTCCAAACAATAAACACTTATTAAGTTTCTATGACATGATGGAACAAATAAAACATCTCTAAGTAGAAGATTGAATCCATCAGCTAACTCCAAGGAGATATCACCGACAACTTCAACTCCGTTCGCCACTTCAACGCGTCTTTCGCTTCATAGCATAGTCCGCGTCGAATGGACTCCCTGTAAAGAATTTGCAACATGAACAGTTGCTCCTGAGTCAATCCACCAAGTGGATTTTGAAAACTGTGCATATAGGGATTCATTTACAAATGAAACTATATTGTTACCTCTTTTTGCCATGATTGACTTTAGCCAATCAGGACAGTCTTTCTTGTAATGTCCGGTCTTCTTACAGTGGAGACAAGTGTCTTTGTCCATTGGGAAAGGCTGTTGCTGACGCTGATGCTTATAGGGGGCTTTACCATATGATTTTGCAGGAGAACCTTTGTTGTTTTGGTTGTAATTCTTTTTCTTATCCTTCACATAGTTGATTGAACCACCATGTGAGGCTTTGAGTCTGTCCTCTTCTGGACACACATTGCTATTGTCTTCTCAATGTCCCATGTTCCAGGTGACATATTGTAGTTTACAACAAAGGCTTCAAATTCCGACGCCTCGACCTCTGTTTCATCTTCCCCTTTGATTTTCTTTTCCATCTCCACTGCAACAGAGAGAGAGACACGGGAGAGCCACCTCTCCTCCTCTGCGCCTGATGGATTTCGATGGAGCATGCGCCGTTGCCTTCCCCTTCGCCGGCTGTGTGTCCACCTCGCGGTGAGCCCGCCGCCGTCGAGCGGTTAGGCTGCGGTGCCCTGTGCCCCTTTCGGGGTGGTTCTTCGTCCGACGCCTCGGCTTGCCTATGCGCGTCCGAATCGAGAGGTGAAGGAAATATGCCCTAGAGGCAATAATAAAGTTATTATTTATTTCCTTATATCATGATAAATGTTTATTATTCATGCTAGAATTGTATTAACCGGAAACATAATACATGTGTGAATACATAGACAAACTTAGTGTCACTAGTATGCCTCTACTTGACTAGCTCGTTAATCAAAGATGGTTATGTTTCCCAACCATGAACAAGGCGTTGTTATTTGATTAACAAGGTCACATCATTGGTTGAATGATCTGATTGACATGACCCATTCCATTAGCTTAGCACCCGATCGTTTAGTATGTTGCTATTGCTTTCTTCATGACTTATACATGTTCCTATAACTATGAGATTATGCAACTCCCGTTTGCCGGAGGAACACTTTGGGTGCTACCAAACGTCACAACGTAACTGGGTGATTATAAAGGAGTACTACAGGTGTCTCCAATGGTAGATGTTGGGTTGGCGTATTTCGAGAATAGGATTTGTCACTCCGATTGACGGAGAGGTATCTCTAGGCCCTCTCGGTAATGCACATCACTTAAGCCTTGCAAGCATTGCAACTAATGAGTTAGTTGCGGGATGATGTATTACGGAACGAGTAAAGAGACTTGCCGGTAACGAGATTGAACTAGGTATTGGATACCGACGATTGAATCTCGGGCAAGTAACATACCGATGACAAAGGGAACAACGTATGTTGTTATGCGGTCTAACCGATAAAGATCTTCATAGAATATGTAGGAACCAATATGGGCATCTAGGTCCCGCTATTGGTTATTGACCGGAGATGTGTCTCAGTCATGTCTCTACTGTTCTCGAACCGTAGGGTCCGCACGCTTAACGTTACGATGACAGTTATTATGAGTTTATGCATTTTGATGTACCGAAGGTTGTTCGGAGTCCCGGATGTGATCACAGACATGACGAGGAGTCTCGAAATGGTAGAGACATAAAGATTGATATATTGGAAGCCTATGTTTGGACATCGGAAGTGTTCCGGGTGAAATCGGGATTTTACCGGAGTACCGGGAGGTTACCGGAACCCCCCGGGAATCATATGGGCCATAGTGGGCCTTAGTGGAAAGGAGAAGGGGGCAGCGCAAGGTGGCCGCGCACCTCCCCCCTCCCCTAGTCCTATTAGGACTAGGAGAGGTGGCCGGCCCCCCTCTCCCTCTTTTCCCCTTGATGAATCCTATTCCAACTAGGATTTGGGGGGGGAGTCCTACTCCCGGTAGGAGTAGGACTCCTCCTGGCACGCCCCAAGGCTGGCCGCACCTCTCCCCCCTTGCTCCTTTATATACAGGGGCAGGGGGCACCTCTAGACACACAAGTTGATACTTGAGATCGTTCCTTAGCCGTGTGCGGTGCCCCTGCCACTATATTCCACCTCGATCATATCGTTGTAGTGCATAGGCGAAGCCCTGCGTCGGTAGAACATCAAGATCGTCACCACGCCGTCGTGCTGACGGAACTCTTCCCCGACGCTTTGCTGGATCGGAGCCCGGGGATCGTCATCGAGCTGTACGTGTGCTAAGAACTCGGAGGTGCCGGAGTAACGGTGCTTGGATCGGTCGGCTCGGGAAGACGTACGACTACGTCCTCTATGTTGTGTGATCGCTTCCACAGTCGGTCTGCGTTGGTACGTAGACAACACTCTCCCCTATCGTTGCTGTGCATCACCATGATCTTGGATGTGCGTAGGAAATTTTTTGAAATTACTGCGTTCCCCAACAGTGGCATCCGAGCCTAGGTTTTATGGTTTGATGTTATTTGCAGGAGTAGAACACAAGTGAGTTGTGGGCGATATAAGTCATACTGCCTACCAGCATGTCATACTTTGGTTCAGCGGTATTGTTGGACGAGACGACCCGGACCAACATTACGCGTACGCTTACGCGAGACCGGTTCCCTCAACGTGCTTTGCACATAGATGGCTTGCGGGCGACTGTCTCTCCAACTTTAGTTGAACCGAGTGTGGCTACGCCCGGTCCTTGAGAAGGTTAAAACAGTGTCTATTTGACAAACTATTGTTGTGGTTTTGATTCGTAGGTGAGATTGGTTCTTGCTTAAATCCCGTGGCAGCCACGTAAAACTTGCAATAACAAAGTAGAGGACGTCTAACTTGTTTTTGCAGGGCATGTTGTGATGTGATATGGTCAAGGCATGATGCTAAATTTTATTGTATGAGATGATCATGTTTTGTAACCGAGTTATCGGCAACTGGCAGGAGCCATATGGTTGTCGCTTTATTGTATGCAATGCAATCGCGATGTAATGCTTTACTTTATTACTAAGCGGTAGTGATAGTCATGGAAGCATAAGATTGGCGAGACGACAACGATGCTACGATGGAGATCAAGGTGTCGCGCCAGTGACGATGGTGATCATGACGGTGCTTCGGAGATGGAGATCACAAGCACAAGATGATGATGGCCATATCATATCACTTATATTGATTGCATGTGATGTTTATCTTTTTATGCATCTTATCTTGCTTTGATTGACGGTAGCATTATAAGATGATCTCTCACTAAATTATCAAGAAGTGTTCTCCCTGAGTATGCACCATTGCCAAAGTTCGTCATGCCCAGACACCATGTGATGATCGGGTGTGATAAGCTCTACGTCCATCTACAACGGGTGCAAGCCAGTTTTGCACACGCGGAATACTCAGGTTAAACTTGACGAGCCTAGCATATGCAGATATGGCCTCGGAACACGGAGACCGAAAGGTCGAGCGTGAATCATATAGTAGATATGATCAACATAACGATGTTCACCATTGAAAACTGAAGGAAATATGCCCTAGAGGCAATAATAAAGTTATTATTTATTTCCTTATATCATGATAAATGTTTATTATTCATGCTAGAATTGTATTAACCGGAAACATAATACATGTGTGAATACATAGACAAACAGAGTGTCACTAGTATGCCTCTACTTGACTAGCTCGTTAATCAAAGATGGTTATGTTTCCTAACCATGAACAAAGAGTTGTTATTTGATTAACGAGGTCACATCATTAGTTGAATGATCTGATTGACATGACCCATTCCATTAGCTTAGCACCCGATCGTTTAGTATGTTGCTATTGCTTTCTTCATGACTTATACATGTTCCTATAACTATGAGATTATGCAACTCCCGTTTACCGGAGGAACACTTTGGGTACTACCAAACGTCACAACGTAACTGGGTGATTATAAAGGAGTACTACAGTTGTCTCCAATGGTAGATGTTGGGTTGGCGTATTTCGAGATTAGGGTTTGTCACTCCGAGTGTCGGAGAGGTATCTCTGGGCCCTCTCGGTAATACACATCACATAAGCCTTGCAAGCATTATAACTAAGATGTTAGTTGTGAGATGATGTATTATGGAACGAGTAAAGAGACTTGCCAGTAACGAGATTGAACTAGGTATTGGATACCGACGATCGAATCTCGGGCAAGTAACATACCGATGACAAAGGGAACAACGTATGTTGTTATGCGGTCTGACCGATAAAGATCTTCGTAGAATATGTAGGAGCCAATATGGGCATCCAGGTCCCGCTATTGGTTATTGACCGGAGACGTGTCTCGGTCATGTCTACATTGTTCTCGAACCGTAGGGTCCGCACGCTTAACGTTACGATGACAGTTATTATGAGTTTATGCATTTTGATGTACCGAAGGTTGTTCGGAGTCCCGAATGTGATCACGGACATGACGAGGAGTCTCGAAATGGTCGAGACATAAAGATTGATATATTGGAAGCCTATGTTTGGACATCGGAAGTGTTCCGGGTGAAATCGGGATTTTACCGGATTACCGGGAGGGTTACCGGAACCCCCCGGGAGCCAAATGGGCCAACATGGGCCTTAGTGGAAAGGTGAAAGGGCTGCCCCATGGGCTGCGTGCCTCCCCCCTTCCCCTAGTCCTATTAGGACTAGGGAAGGTGGCCGGCCACCCCCTCTCTCTTTCCCACTTGAGGAAACCTAGTTGGACTAGGATTGGAGGGGGGAGTCCTACTCCCGGTAGGAGTAGGACTCCTCCTGCGCCTCCCACCTTGGCCGGCCAGCCCCTCCCCTTGAAACCTTTATATACGGGGGCATGGGGCACCTCTAGACACACAAGTTGATCCTTGAGATCGTTCCTTAGCCGTGTGCGGTGCCCCCTGCCACCAAATTCCACCTCGATCATACCGTTGTAGTGCTTAGGCGAAGCCCTGCGTCGGTAGTACATCAAGATCGTCACCACGCCGTTGTGCTGACGGAACTCTTCCTCGACGCTTTGCTAGATCGGAGCCAGAGGATCGTCATCGAGCTGAACGTGTGCTAAGAACTCGGAGGTGCCGGAGTAACGGTGCTTGGATCGGTCGGATCGGGAAGACGTACGACTACTTCCTCTACGTTGTGTGATCGCTTCCGCAGTCGGTCTGCGTTGGTACGTAGACAACACTCTCCCCTCTCGTTGCTATGCATCACCATGATCTTGCGTGTGCGTAGGAAATTTTTTGAAATTACTACGTTCCCCAACAGTGGCATCCGAGCCTGGTTTTATGGTTTGATGTTATTTGCACGAGTAGAACACAAGTGAGTTGTGGGCGATACAAGTCATACTGCCTACCAGCATGTCATACTTTGGTTCGGCGGTATTGTTGGACGAGACGACCCGGACCAACCTTACGCGTACGCTTACGCGAGACCGGTTCCCTCGACGTGCTTTGCACATAGATGGCTTGCGGGCGACTGTCTCTCCAACTTTAGTTGAACCAAGTGTGGCTACGCCCGGTCCTTGAGAAGGTTAAAACGGAGTCTATTTGACGAACTATCGTTGTGGTTTTGATGCGTAGGTGAGATGAGTTCTTACTTAAGCCCGTAGCAGCGACGTAAAACTTGCAACAACAAAGTAGAGGACGTCTAACTTGTTTTTGCAGGGCATGTTGTGATGTGATATGGTCAAGGCATGATGCTGATTTTATTGTATGAGATGATCATGTTTTGTAACCAAGTTATCGGCAACTGGCAGGAGCCATATGGTTGTCGCTTTATTGTATGCAATGCAATCGCAATGTAATGCTTTACTTTAATACTAAGCGGTAGTGATAGTCGTGGAAGCATAAGATTGGCGAGACAACAACGATGCTACGATGGAGATCAAGGTGTCGCGCCGGTGACGATAGTGATCATGACGGTGCTTCGGAGATGGAGATCACAAGCACAAGATGATGATGGCCATATCATATCACTTATATTGATTGCATGTGATGTTTATCTTTTATGCATCTTATCTTGCTTTGATTGACGGTAGCATTATAAGATGATCTCTCACTAAATTATCAAGAAGTGTTCTCCCTGAGTATGCACCGTTGCCAAAGTTCGTCGTGCCCAGACACCACGTGATGATCGGGTGTGATAAGCTCTACGTCCATCTACAACGGGTGCAAGCCAGTTTTGCACACGCAGAATACTCAGGTTAAATTTGACGAGCCTAGCATATGCAGATATGGCCTCGGAACACAGAGACCGGAAGGTCGAGCGTGAATCATATAGTAGATATGATCAACATGACAATGTTCACCATTGAAAACTACTCCATCTCACGTGATGATCGGTTATGGTTTAGTTGATTTGGATCACGTGATCACTTAGAGGATTAGAGGGATATCTATCTAAGTGGGAGTTCTTAAGTAATATGATTAATTGAACTTAAATTTATCATGAACTTAGTCCTGGTAGTATTTTGCAAATTATGTTGTAGATCAATGGCTCGCGTTGTTGCTTCCCTGTGTTTATTTTGATATGTTCCTAGAGAAAATTGTGTTGAAAGATGTTAGTAGCAATGATGCGGATTGGATCCGTGATCTGAGGTTTATCCTCATTGCTGCACAGAAGAATTATGTCCTTGATGCACCGCTAGGTGACAGACCTATTGCAGGAGCAGATGCAGACGTTATGAACGTTTGGCTAGCTCAATACGATGACTACTTGATAGTTTAGTGCACCATACTTAACAGCTTAGAATCGGGACTTCAAAGATGTTTTGAACGTCATGGACCATATGAGATGTTCCAGGAGTTGAAGTTAATATTTCAAGAAAATACCCGAGTTGATAGATATGAAGTCTCCAACAAGTTCTATAGCTAAAAGATGGAGGAGAATCGCTCAACTAGTGAGCATGTGCTCAGATTGTCTGGGTACTACAATCGCTTGAATCAAGTGGGAGTTAATCTTCCAGATAAGATAGTGATTGACAGAATTCTCTAGTCACCATCACTAAGTTAGTAGAACTTCGTGATGAACTATAATATGCAAGGGATAACGGAAACAACTCCCAAGCTCTTCGTGATGCTGAGATCAACGAAGGTAGAAATCAAAGAAAAACATCAAGTGTTGATGGTTGACAAGACCACTAGTTTCAAGAAAAGGGCAAAGGGAAGAAGGGGAATTTCAAGAAGAACGGCAAGCAAGTTACTGCTCAAGTGAAGAAGCCCAAGTCTGGACCTAAGCCTGAGACTGAGTGCTTCTACTGCAAAGGGATTGGTCACTGGAAGCGGAACTACCCCAAGTGATTGGCGGATAAGAGGGATGGCAAAGTGAACATAAGTATATTTGATATACATGTTATTGATGTGTACTTTACTAGTGTTTATAGCAAACCCTCAGTATTTGATACTAGTTCAGTTGCTAAGATTAGTAACTCGAAACGGGAGTTGCAGAATAAACAGAGACTAGTTAAGGGTGAAGTGACGATGTGTGTTGGAAGTGGTTCCAAGATTGATATGATCATCATCGCACACTCCACATAATTTCGGGATTAGTGTTGAACCTAAATAAGTGTTATTTGGTGTTTGCGTTAAGCATGAATATGATTTGATCATGTTTATTGTAATACGGTTATTCATTTAAGTAAGAGAATAAATTGTTGTTCTGTTTACATGAATAAAACCTTATATGGTTACACACCCAATGAAAATAGTTCGTTGGATCTCGATCGCAGTGATACACATAATCATAATATTGAAACCAAAAGATGCAAAGTTAATAATGATAGTGCAACTTATTTGTAGCACTGCCGTTTAGGTCATATTGGTGTAAAGCGCATGAAGAAACTCCATGCTGATGGGCTTTTGGAATCACTTGATTATGAATCAGTTGATGCTTGCGAACCATGCCTTTTGGGCAAGATGACTAAAACGCCGTTCTCCGGAACAATGGAGCAAGCAACAGATTTGTTGGAAATCATACATACTGATGTATGTGGTCCGATGAATATTTAAGGCTTGCAGCGGGTATCATTATTTTCTGACCTTCACAGATGATTTGAGCAGATATGGGTATATCTACTTAATGGAATAGAAGTCTGATACATTTGAAAAGTTCATATAATTTCAGAGTGAAGTGGAAAATCATCGTAACAAGAAAATAAAGTTTCTATGATCTGATCGTGGAAAAGAGTATTTGAGTTACGAGTTTGGTCTTCAGTTAAAACAACGTGAAATAGTTTCACTACTCACGCCACCTAGAACACCACATCATAATGGTGTGTCCGAACGTCATAACCGTACTTTATTGGATATAGTGCAATCTATGATGTTTCTTACCGATTTACCACTATCGTTTTGGGGTTATGCATTAGAGACAGCTGCATTCACGTTAAATAGGGCACCATATAAATCCGTTGAGACGACACCGTGTGAACTATGGTTTGGCAAGAAACCTAAGCTGTCATTTCTTAAAGTTTGGGGTTGCGATGCTTATATGAAAAAGTTTCATCCTGATAAGCTCAAACTCAAATCGGAGAAGTGCGTCTTCATAGGATATCCAAAGGAAATTATTGGATACACCTTCTATCACAGATCCGAAGGCAAGACTTTTGTTGCTAAAATTCGGAAATTTCTGGAGAAGGAGTTTCTCTTGAAAGAAGTGAGTGGGAGGAAAGTAGAAAACTTGATAAGGTAATTGTACCTTCTACCTTATTGGAAAGTAGTTCATCACAAAAATCTGTTCTTGTGACTACTACACCAATTAGTGAGGAAGCTAATGATGATGATCATGTAACTTCAGATCAAGTTACTACCGAATCTCGTAGGTAAACCAGAGTGAGATCCGCACCAGAGTGGTACGGTAATCCTGTTCTGGAGGTCATGTTACTTGACCATGACGAACCTACGAACTATGAGGAAGCGATGATGAGCCCAGATTCCGCAAAATGGTTTGAGGCCATGAAATCTGAGATATGATCCATGCATGAGAACAAAGTTTGGACTTTGGTTGACTTGCCCGATGATCGGCAAGCAATTGAGAATAAATGGATCTTCAAGAGGAAGACGGACGCTGATAGTAGTGTTACTATCTACAAAGCTAGAATTGTCGCAAAAGGTTTTCGACAAGTTCAAGGTGTTGACTACGATGAGAGCCTCTCACTCGTATCTATGCTTGAGTCTGTCCGAATCATGTTAGTAATTGCCGCATTTTATGAAATCTGGCAAACGGATAAACAAAACTGCATTCCTTAATGGATTTATTAAAGAAGAGTTGTATATGATGCAACAGAAGGTTTTGTCAATCCAAAAGGTGCTAACAAAATGTGCAAGCTCCAGCGATCCATCTGTGGACTGGTGCAAGCATCTCGGAGTTGGAATATACGCTTTGATAAGTTGATCAAAGCATATAGTTTTATACAAACTTGCGGTGAAGCCTGTATTTACAAGAAAGTGAGTGGGAGCACTACAGCATTTCTGATAAGTATATGTGAATGACATATTGTTGATCAGAAATAATGTAGAATTATTCTGTAAAGCATAAAGGAGTGTTTGAAAGGAGTTTTTCAAAGAAAGACTTCGGTGAAGCTGCTTACATATTGAGCTTTAACATCTATAGAGATAGATCAAGATGCTTGATAAGTTTTTTCAATGAGTACATACCTTGACAAGATTTTGAAGTAGTTCAAAATGGAGCAGTCAAAGAAAGAGTTCTTGCCTGTATTACAAGGTGTGAAGTTGAGTAAGACTCAAAGCCCGACCACGGCAGAAGATAGAAAGAGAATGAAAGTCATTCCCTATGCCTTGGCCATAGGTTCTATAAAGTATGTCAAGCTGCATACCAGATCTATTGTATACCCTGCATTGATTTGGCAAGGGAGTACAATAGTGATCTAGGAGTAGATCACTGGACAGCGGTCAGAATTAGCCTTAGTGAAATAAGGATATGTTTCTCGATTATGGACGTGACAAAAAGGTTCGTCGTAAAGGGTTACGTCGATGCAAGTTTTTGACACTGATCCAGATGAATCTAAAGTCTCCATCTGGATACATATTGAAAGTGGGAGCAATTAGCTAGAGTAGCTCCGTGTAGAGCATTGTAGACATAGAACTTGCAAAATACTTACGGATCTGAATGTGACAGACCCGTTGACTAAAATTATCTCACAAGCAAAACATGATCACACCTTAGTACTCTTTGGGTGTTAATCACATAGATATGTGAACTAGATTACTGACTCTAGTAAACCCTTTGAGTGTTGGTCACATGACGATGTGAACTATGGGTGTTAATCACATGGTGATGTAAACTATTGCTGTTAAATCACATGGCGATGTGAACTAGATTATTGACTCTAGTGCAAGTGGGAGACTGAAGGAAATATGCCCTAGAGGCAATAATAAATTTATTATTTATTTCCTTATATCATGATAAATGTTTATTATTCATGCTAGAATTGTATTAACCGGAAACATAATACATGTGTGAATACATAGACAAACAGAGTATCACTAGTATGCCTCTACTTGACTAGCTCGTTAATCAAAGATGGTTATGTTTCCTAACCATGAACAAAGAGTTGTTATTTGATTAACGAGGTCACATCATTAGTTGAATGATCTGATTGACATGACCCATTCCATTAGCATAGCACCCGATCGTTTAGTATGTTGCTATTGCTTTCTTCATGACTTATACATGTTGCTATAACTATGAGATTATGCAACTCCCGTTTACCGGAGGAACACTTTGGGTACTACCAAACGTCACAACGTAACTGGGTGATTATAAAGGAGTACTATAGGTGTCTCCAATGGTAGATGTTGGGTTGGCGTATTTCAAGATTAGGGTTTGTCACTCCGAGTGTCGAAGAGGTATCTCTGGGCCCTCTCGGTAATACACATCACATAAGCCTTGCAAGCATTATAACTAAGATGTTAGTTGTGAGATGATGTATTACGGAACGAGTAAAGAGACTTGCCAGTAACGAGATTGAACTAGGTATTGGATACCGACGATCGAATCTCGGGCAAGTAACATACCGATGACAAAGGGAACAACGTATGTTGTTATGCGGTCTGACCGATAAAGGTCTTCGTAGAATATGTAGGAGCCAATATGGGCATCCAGGTCCCGCTATTGGTTATTGACTGGAGACGTGTCTCGATCATGTCTACATTGTTCTCGAACCGTAGGGTCCGCACGCTTAACGTTACGATGACAGTTATTATGAGTTTATGCATTTTGATGTACCGAAGGTTGTTCGGAGTCCCGGATGTGATCACGGACATGACGAGGAGTCTCGAAATGGTCGAGACATAAATATTGATATATTGGAAGCCTATGTTTGGACATCGGAAGTGTTCCGGGTGAAATCGGGATTTTACCGGATTACCGGGAGGGTTACCGGAACCCCCCCGGGAGCCAAATGGGCCAACATGGGCCTTAGTGGAAAGGTGAAAGGGCTGCCCCATGGGATGCGCGCCTCCCCCCCCTTCCCCTAGTCCTATTAGGACTAGGGAAGGTGACCGGCCACCCCCTCTCTCTTTCCCACTTGAGGAAACCTAGTTGGACTAGGATTGGAGGGGGGAGTCCTACTCCCGGTAGGAGTAGGACTCCTCCTGCGCCTCCCACCTTGGCCGGCCAGCCCCTCCCCTTGAAACCTTTATATACAGGGGCAGGGGGCACCTCTAGACACACAAGTTGATCCTTGAGATCGTTCCTTAGCCGTGTGCGGTGCCCCCTGCCACCAAATTCCACCTCGATCGTACCGTTGTAGTGCTTAGGCGAAGCCCTGCGTCGGTAGTACATCAAGATCGTCACCACGCCGTTGTGCTGACGGAACTCTTCCTCGACGCTTTGCTGGATCGGAGCCAGAGGATCGTCATCGAGCTGAACGTGTGCTAAGAACTCGGAGGTGTCGGAGTAACGGTGCTTGGATCGGTCGGATCGGGAAGACGTACGACTACTTCCTCTACGTTGTGTGATCGCTTCCGCAGTCGGTCTACGTTGGTACGTAGACAACACTCTCCCCTCTCGTTGCTATGCATCACCATGATCTTGCGTGTGCATAGGAATTTTTTTGAAATTACTACGTTCCCCAACAAAAACTACTCCATCTCACGTGATGATCGGTTGTGGTTTAGTTGATTTGGATCACGTAATCACTTAGAGGATTAGAGGGATGTCTATCTAAGTGGGAGTTCTTAAGTAATTTGATTAATTGAACTTAAACTTATCATGAACTTAGTACCTGATAGTATCTTCCTTGTTTATGTTGATTGTAGATAGATGGCTCGTGCTATTGTTCCGTTGAATTTTAATGCGTTCCTTGAGAAAGCAAAGTTGAAAGATTATGGTAGCAATTACACGGACTGGGTCCGTAACTTGAGGATTATCCTCATTGCTGCACAAAAGAATTACGTCCTGGAAGCACCGCTAGGTGCCAGGCCTGCTGCTGGAGCAACGCCAGATGTTATGAACATCTGGCAAAGCAAAGCTGATGACTACTCGATAGTTCAGTGTGCCATGCTTTACGGCTTAGAATCGGGACTTCAACGACGTCTTGAACGTCATGGAGCATATGAGATGTTCCAGGAGTTGAAGTTAATATTTCAAGCAAATGCCCGAATTGAGAGATATGAAGTCTCCAATAAGTTCTATAGCTGCAAGATGGAGGAGAACAGTTCTGTCAGTGAGCATATACTCAAAATGTCTGGGTATAATAATCACTTGATTCAGATGGGAGTTAATCTTCCAGACGATTGCGTCATTGACAGAATTCTCCAATAACTGCCACCAAGCTACAAGAGCTTCGTGATGAACTATAATATGCAAGGGATGAACAAGACTATTCCCGAGCTCTTCGCAATGCTGAAGGCTGCGGAGGTCGAAATCAATAAGGAGCATCAAGTGTTGATGGTTAACAAGACCACTAGTTTCAAGAAAAAGGGCAAAGGGAAGAAGAAGGGGAACTTCAAGAAGAACGGCAAGCAAGTTGCTGCTCAGGAGAAGAAACCCAAGTCTGGACCTAAGCCTGAAACTGAGTGCTTCTATTGCAAGCAGACTGGTCACTGGAAGCGGAACTGCCCCAAGTATTTGGCGGATAAGAAGGATGGCAAGGTGAACAAAGGTATATGTGATATACATGTTATTGATGTGTACCTTACTAGAGCTCGCAGTAGCACCTGGGTATTTGATACTGGTTCTGTTGCTAATATTTGCAACTCGAAACAGGGACTACGGATTAAGCGAACACTGGCGAAGGACGAGGTGACGATGCGCATGGGAAATGGTTCCAAAGTCGATGTGATCGCGGTCGGCACGCTACCTCTACATCTACCTTCGGGATTAATATTAGACCTAAATAATTGTTATTTGGTGCCAGCGTTAAGCATGAACATTATATCTGGATCTTGTTTGATGCGAGACGGTTATTCATTTAAATCAGAGAATAATGGTTGTTCTATTTATATGAGTAATATCTTTTATGGTCATGCACCTTTGAAGAGTGGTCTATTTTTGATGAATCTCGATAGTAGTAACACACATATTCATAATGTTGAAGCCAAAAGATGCAGAGTTGATAATGATAGTGCAACTTATTTGTGGCACTGCCGTTTAGGTCATATCGGTGTAAAGCGCATGAAGAAACTCCATACTGATGGGCTTTTGGAACCTCTTGATTATGAATCACTTGGTACTTGCGAACCGTGCCTCATGGGCAAGATGACTAAAACACCGTTCTTGAAGGAAATATGCCCTAGAGGCAATAATAAAGTTATTAATTATTTCCTTATATCATGATAAATGTTTATTATTCATGCTAGAATTGTATTAACCGGAAACATAATACATGTGTGAATACATAGACAAATAGAGTGTCACTAGTATGCCTCTACTTGACTAGCTCGTTAATCAAAGATGGTTATGTTTCCTAACCATGAACAAAGAGTTTTTATTTGATTAACGAGGTCACATCATTAGTTGAATGATCTGATTGACATGACCCATTCCATTAGCTTAGCACCCGATCGTTTAGTATGTTGCTATTGCTTTCTTCATGACTTATACATGTTCCTATAACTATGAGATTATGCAACTCCCGTTTACCGGAGGAACACTTTGGGTACTACCAAACGTCACAACGTAACTGGGTGATTATAAAGGAGTACTACAGGTGTCTCCAATGGTAGATGTTGGGTTGGCATATTTCGAGATTAGGGTTTGTCACTCCGAGTGTCGGAGAGGTATCTCTGGGCCCTCTCGGTAATGCACATCACATAAGCCTTGCAAGCACTGCAACTAATATGTTAGTTGTTAGATGATGTATTACGGAACGAGTAAAGAGACTTGCCATTAACGAGATTGAACTAGGTATTGGATACCGACGACCGAATCTCGGGCAAGTAAAATACCGATGACAAAGGGAACAACGTATGTTGTTATGCGGTCTGACCGATAAAGATCTTCGTAGAATATGTAGGAGCCAATATGGGCATCCAGGTCCCGCTATTGGTTATTGACCGGAGACATGTCTCGGTCATGTCTACATTGTTCTCGAACCGTAGGGTCCGCACGCTTAACGTTACGATGACAGTTATTATGAGTTTATGCATTTTGATGTACCGAAGGTTGTTCGGAGTCCCGGATGTGATCACGGACATGACGAGGAGTCTCAAAATGGTCGAGACGTAAAGATTGATATATTGGAAGCCTATGTTTGGACACCGGAAGTGTTCCGGGTGAAATCGGGATTTTACCGGAATACCGGGAGGGTTACCGGAACCCCCCGGGAGGCTAATGGGCCTATTGGGCCTTAGTGGAAAAGAGAAAAGGGGCATTCCACAGCTGGCCGCGCCCCCCCCCCCCTTCCCCAAGTCCTAGTAGGACTAGGAGAAGGGGCCGGCCCCCCTCTCTCTCCTTTTCCCCTTGAGAGTCCTAGTTGCAATAGGATTGAGGGGGGAGTCCTACTCCCGGTAGGAGTAGGACTCCTCCCGCGCCCTCTCCCTAGCCGGCCGAACCCCCTCCCCCTGCTCCTTTATATACGGGGGTAGGGGGCACCCCATAGACACACAAGTTGATCCACGTGATCTATTCCTTAGCCGTGTGCGGTGCCCCCTGGCACCATATTCCTCGATAATACTGTAGCGGAGTTTAGGAGAAGCCCTGCTGCTGTAGTTCATCAAGATCGTCACCACGCCGTCGTGCTGACGGAACTCCTCCCTGAAGCTTTTCTGGATCGGAGCCCGGGGATCGTCATCGAGCTGAACGTGTGCCAAGAACTCGGAGGTGCCGGAGTAACGGTGCTTGGATCGGTCGGATCGGAAGAAGACATACGACTACTTCCTCTACGTTGTGTGATCGCTTCCGCAGTCGGTCTGCATTGGTACGTAGACAACACTCTTCCCCTCGTTGCTATGCATCACCATGATCTTGCGTGTGCGTAGAAAATTTTTCGAAAATACTACGTTCCCCAACAGTGGTATCAGAGCGTAGGTTTTATGGTTTGATGTTATATGCACGAGTAGAACACAAGTGAGTTGTGGGCGATATAAGTCATACTGCCTACCAGCATGCCATACTTTGGTTCGGCGGTATTGTTGGATGAAGCGGCCCGGACCGACATTACGCGTACGCTTACGCGAGACCGGTTCTCCCGACGTGGTTTGCACAAAGGTGGCTTGCGGGTGACTGTTTCTCCAACTTTAGTTGAACCAAGTGTGGCTACGCCCGGTCCTTGCGAAGGTTAAAACGGAGTCTATTTGACAAACTATCGTTGTGGTTTTGATGCGTAGGTGAGATTGGTTCTTGCTTAAGCCCGTAGCAGCCACGTAAAATTTGCAACAACAAAGTAGAGGACGTCTAACTTGTTTTTGCAGGGCATGTTGTGATGTGATATGGTCAAAACGTGATGAGTTATAAGTTGTTGTATAAGATGATCATGTTTTGTTGAGGTTATCGGCAACTGGCAAAAGCCTTATGGTTGTCTGTCTATTGCATAAGATGCAAGCGCCCAATAATTGCTTTACTTTATCGCTATGCGATAGCAATAGTTGCAAGAGCAAGTGTTGGTGAGACGACCACGTGACGACACATTGATATAGATCAAGATGATGGAGATCATGGTGTCATGCCGGTGACGATATAGATCATGACAGTACTTTGGAGATGGAGATCAAAGAAGCAAGATGATGATGGCCATATCATGTCACATATTTTGATTGCATATGATGTTTATCTTTCATGCATCTTATCTTGCTTTGATTGACGGTAGCATTATAAGATGATCTCTCACTAAATTATCAAGAAGTGTTCTCCCTGAGTATGCACCGTTGCGAAAGTTCTTCGTGCTGAGACACCACGTGATGATCGGGTGTGATAGGCTCTACGTTCAAATACAACGGGTGCAAAACAGTTGCACACGCGGAATACTCAGGTTATACTTGAC
This sequence comes from Triticum monococcum, assembly GCA_034509565.1. Classification (NCBI taxonomy): domain Eukaryota; kingdom Viridiplantae; phylum Streptophyta; class Magnoliopsida; order Poales; family Poaceae; genus Triticum; species Triticum monococcum. Next base: position 768,850,740 of record CM067847.1, read on the forward strand.
GAGCCAAGCATATACAGATATGGCCTCGGAACACAGAGACCGAAAGGTCGAGCGTAAATCATATAGTAGATATGATCAACATAGTGATGTTCACCATTGAAACTACTCCATCTCACGTGATGATCGGACATGGTTTAGTTGATTTGGATCACGTGATCACTTAGAGGATTAGAGGGATGTCTATCTAAGTGGGAGTTCTTAAGTAATATGATTAAATTGAACTTAAATTTATCATGAACTTAGTCCTGGTAGTATTTTGTAAATCATGTTGTAGATCAATAGCTCGCGTTGTTGCTTCCATGTGTTTATTTTGATATGTTCCTAGAGAAAATTGTGTTGAAAGATGTTAGTAGCAATGATGCAGATTGGATCCGTGATCTGAGGTTTATCCTCATTGCTGCACAGAAGAATTATGTCCTTGATGCACCGCTAGGTGACAGACCTATTGCAGGAGCAGATGCAGACGTTATGAACGTTTGGCTAGCTCAATACGATGACTACTTGATAGTTTAGTGCACCATACTTAACAGCTTAGAATCGGGACTTCAAAGATGTTTTGAACGTCATGGACCATATGAGATGTTCCAGGAGTTGAAGTTAATATTTCAAGCAAATACCCGAGTTGAGAGATATGAAGTCTCCAACAAGTTCTATAGCTAAAAGATGGAGGAGAATCGCTCAACTAGTGAGCATGTGCTCAGATTGTCTGGGTACTACAATCGCTTGAATCAAGTGGGAGTTAATCTTCCAGATAAGATAGTGATTGACAGAATTCTCTAGTCACCATCACTAAGTTAGTAGAACTTCGTGATGAACTATAATATGCAAGGGATAACGGAAACAACTCCCAAGCTCTTCGTGATGCTGAGATCAACGAAGGTAGAAATCAAAGAAAAACATCAAGTGTTGATGGTTGACAAGACCACTAGTTTCAAGAAAAGGGCAAAGGGAAGAAGGGGAATTTCAAGAAGAACGGCAAGCAAGTTACTGCTCAAGTGAAGAAGCCCAAGTCTGGACCTAAGCCTGAGACTGAGTGCTTCTACTGCAAAGGGATTGGTCACTGGAAGCGGAACTACCCCAAGTGATTGGCGGATAAGAGGGATGGCAAAGTGAACATAAGTATATTTGATATACATGTTATTGATGTGTACTTTACTAGTGTTTATAGCAAACCCTCAGTATTTGATACTAGTTCAGTTGCTAAGATTAGTAACTCGAAACGGGAGTTGCAGAATAAACAGAGACTAGTTAAGGGTGAAGTGACGATGTGTGTTGGAAGTGGTTCCAAGATTGATATGATCATCATCGCACACTCCACATAATTTCGGGATTAGTGTTGAACCTAAATAAGTGTTATTTGGTGTTTGCGTTAAGCATGAATATGATTTGATCATGTTTATTGTAATACGGTTATTCATTTAAGTAAGAGAATAAATTGTTGTTCTGTTTACATGAATAAAACCTTATATGGTTACACACCCAATGAAAATAGTTCGTTGGATCTCGATCGCAGTGATACACATAATCATAATATTGAAACCAAAAGATGCAAAGTTAATAATGATAGTGCAACTTATTTGTAGCACTGCCGTTTAGGTCATATTGGTGTAAAGCGCATGAAGAAACTCCATGCTGATGGGCTTTTGGAATCACTTGATTATGAATCAGTTGATGCTTGCGAACCATGCCTTTTGGGCAAGATGACTAAAACGCCGTTCTCCGGAACAATGGAGCAAGCAACAGATTTGTTGGAAATCATACATACTGATGTATGTGGTCCGATGAATATTTAAGGCTTGCAGCGGGTATCATTATTTTCTGACCTTCACAGATGATTTGAGCAGATATGGGTATATCTACTTAATGGAATAGAAGTCTGATACATTTGAAAAGTTCATATAATTTCAGAGTGAAGTGGAAAATCATCGTAACAAGAAAATAAAGTTTCTATGATCTGATCGTGGAAAAGAGTATTTGAGTTACGAGTTTGGTCTTCAGTTAAAACAACGTGAAATAGTTTCACTACTCACGCCACCTAGAACACCACATCATAATGGTGTGTCCGAACGTCATAACCGTACTTTATTGGATATAGTGCAATCTATGATGTTTCTTACCGATTTACCACTATCGTTTTGGGGTTATGCATTAGAGACAGCTGCATTCACGTTAAATAGGGCACCATATAAATCCGTTGAGACGACACCGTGTGAACTATGGTTTGGCAAGAAACCTAAGCTGTCATTTCTTAAAGTTTGGGGTTGCGATGCTTATATGAAAAAGTTTCATCCTGATAAGCTCAAACTCAAATCGGAGAAGTGCGTCTTCATAGGATATCCAAAGGAAATTATTGGATACACCTTCTATCACAGATCCGAAGGCAAGACTTTTGTTGCTAAAATTCGGAAATTTCTGGAGAAGGAGTTTCTCTTGAAAGAAGTGAGTGGGAGGAAAGTAGAAAACTTGATAAGGTAATTGTACCTTCTACCTTATTGGAAAGTAGTTCATCACAAAAATCTGTTCTTGTGACTACTACACCAATTAGTGAGGAAGCTAATGATGATGATCATGTAACTTCAGATCAAGTTACTACCGAATCTCGTAGGTAAACCAGAGTGAGATCCGCACCAGAGTGGTACGGTAATCCTGTTCTGGAGGTCATGTTACTTGACCATGACGAACCTACGAACTATGAGGAAGCGATGATGAGCCCAGATTCCGCGAAATGGTTTGAGGCCATGAAATCTGAGATATGATCCATGCATGAGAACAAAGTTTGGACTTTGGTTGACTTGCCCGATGATCGGCAAGCAATTGAGAATAAATGGATCTTCAAGAGGAAGACGGACGCTGATAGTAGTGTTACTATCTACAAAGCTAGAATTGTCGCAAAAGGTTTTCGACAAGTTCAAGGTGTTGACTACGATGAGAGCCTCTCACTCGTATCTATGCTTGAGTCTGTCCGAATCATGTTAGTAATTGCCGCATTTTATGAAATCTGGCAAACGGATAAACAAAACTGCATTCCTTAATGGATTTATTAAAGAAGAGTTGTATATGATGCAACAGAAGGTTTTGTCAATCCAAAAGGTGCTAACAAAATGTGCAAGCTCCAGCGATCCATCTGTGGACTGGTGCAAGCATCTCGGAGTTGGAATATACGCTTTGATAAGTTGATCAAAGCATATAGTTTTATACAAACTTGCGGTGAAGCCTGTATTTACAAGAAAGTGAGTGGGAGCACTACAGCATTTCTGATAAGTATATGTGAATGACATATTGTTGATCAGAAATAATGTAGAATTATTCTGTAAAGCATAAAGGAGTGTTTGAAAGGAGTTTTTCAAAGAAAGGCTTCGGTGAAGCTGCTTACATATTGAGCTTCAATATCTATATAGATAGATCAAGACGCTTGATAAGTTTTTTCAATGAGTACATACCTTGACCAGATTTTGAAGTAGTTCAAAATGGAGCGGTCAAAGAAAGAGTTCTTGCCTGTATTATAAGGTGTGAAGTTGAGTAAGACTCAAAGCCCGACCACGGCAGAAGATAGAAAGAGAATGAAAGTCATTCCCTATGCCTTGGCAATAGGTTCTATAAAGTATGTCATGCTGTATACCAGATCTATTGTATACCCTGCACTGATTTGGCAAGGGAGTACAATAGTGATCTAGGAGTAGATCACTGGACAGCGGTCAGAATTATCCTTAGTGAAATAAGGATATGTTTCTCGATTATGGACGTGATAAAAAGGTTCGTCGTAAAGGGTTACGCCGATGCAAGTTTTGACACTAATCTAGATGACTCTAAGTCTCGGTCTAGATACATATTGAAAGTGGGAGCAATTAGCTAGAATAGCTCCATGCAGAGCATTGTTGACATAGAAATTTGCAAAATACATGTGGATCTGAATGTGGCAGACCCGTTGACTAAGATTCTCTCACAAGCAAAACATGATCACACCTTAGTACCCTTTGGGTGTTAATCACATAGCGATGTGAACTAGATTACTGAATCTAGTAAACCCTTTTGGTGTTGGTCACATGGCGATGTGAACTATGGGTGTTAATCACATGATGATGTGAACTATCGATGTTAATCACATGGTGATGTGATCTAGATTATTGACTCTAGTGCAAGTGGGAGACTGAAGGAAATATGCCCTAGAGGCAATAATAAAGTTATTAATTATTTCCTTATATCATGATAAATGTTTATTATTCATGCTAGAATTGTATTAACCGGAAACATAATACATGTGTGAATACATAGACAAATAGAGTGTCACTAGTATGCCTCTACTTGACTAGCTCGTTAATCAAAGATGGTTATGTTTCCTAACCATGAACAAAGAGTTGTTATTTGATTAACGAGGTCACATCATTAGTTGAATGATCTGATTGACATGACCCATTCCATTAGCTTAGCACCCGATCGTTTAGTATGTTGCTATTGCTTTCTTCATGACTTATACATGTTCCTATAACTATGAGATTATGCAACTCCCGTTTACCGGAGGAACACTTTGGGTACTACCAAACGTCACAACGTAACTGGGTGATTATAAAGGAGTACTACAGGTGTCTCCAATGGTAGATGTTGGGTTGGCGTATTTCGAGATTAGGGTTTGTCACTCCGAGTGTCGGAGAGGTATCTCTGGGCCCTCTCGGTAATGCACATCACATAAGCCTTGCAAGCACTGCAACTAATATGTTAGTTGTTAGATGATGTATTACGGAACGAGTAAAGAGACTTGCCAGTAACGAGATTGAACTAGGTATTGGATACCGACGATCGAATCTCGGGCAAGTAAAATACCGATGACAAAGGGAACAACGTATGTTGTTATGCGGTCTGACCAATAAAGATCTTCGTAGAATATGTAGGAGCCAATATGGGCATCCAGGTCCCGCTATTGGTTATTGACTGGAGACATGTCTCGGTCATGTCTACATTGTTCTCGAACCGTAGGGTCCGCACGCTTAACGTTACGATGACAGTTATTATGATTTTATGCATTTTGATGTACCGAAGGTTGTTCGGAGTCCTGGATGTGATCACGGACATGACGAGGAGTCTCGAAATGGTCGAGACGTAAAGATTGATATATTGGAAGCCTATGTTTGGACACCGGAAGTGTTCCGGGTGAAATCGGGATTTTACCGGAATACCGGGAGGGTTACCGGAACCCCCCGGGAGGCTAATGGGCCTATTGGGCCTTAGTGGAAAAGAGAAAAGGGGCAGCCCACAGCTGGCCGCCCCCCCCCCCCCTTCCCCAAGTCCTAGTAGGACTAGGAGAAGGGGCCGGCCCCCCTCTCTCTCCTTTTCCCCTTGAGAGTCCTAGTTGGAATAGGATTGAGGGGGGGAGTCCTACTCCCGGTAGGAGTAGGACTCCTCCCGCGCCCTCTCCCTAGACGGCCGAACCCCCTCCCCCTGCTCCTTTATATACGGGGGCAGGGGGCACCCCATAGACACACAAGTTGATCCACGTGATCTATTCCTTAGCCGTGTGCGGTGCCCCCTGCCACCATATTCCTTGATAATACTGTAGCGGAGTTTAGGAGAAGCCCTGCTGCTGTAGTTCATCAAGATCGTCACCACGCCGTCGTGCTGACGGAACTCCTCCCCGAAGCTTTGCTGGATCGGAGCCCGGGGATCGTCATCGAGCTGAACGTGTGCCAAGAACTCGGAGGTGCCGGAGTAACGGTGCTTAGATCGGTCGGATCGGAAGAAGACGTACGACTACTTCCTCTACGTTGTGTGATCGCTTCTGCAGTCGGTCTGCGTTGGTACGTAGACAACACTCTCCCCCTCGTTGCTATGCATCACCATGATCTTGCGTGTGCGTAGGAAAATTTTCAAAAATACTACGTTCCCCAACAGTTCTCCGGTACTATGGAGAGAGCAACAGATTTGTTGGAGATCATACATACCGATGTATGTGGTCCGATCAATATTGAGGCTCGTGGCGGATATCGTTATTTTCTCACCTTCACAGATGATTTAAGCAGATATGGGTATATCTACTTAATGAAACACAAGTCTGAAACATTTGAAAAGTTCAAAGAATTTCAGAGTGAAGTTGAAAATCATCGTAACAAGAAAATAAAGTTTCTACGATCTGATCGTGGAGGAGAATATTTGAGTTACGAGTTTGGTGTACATTTGAAAAATTGTGGAATAGTTTCGCAACTCACGCCACCCGGAACACCACAACGTAATGGTGTGTCCGAACGTCGTAATCGTACTTTACTAGATATGGTGCGATCTATGATGTCTCTTACTGATTTACCGCTATCGTTTTGGGGATACGCTCTAGAGACGGCCGCATTCACGTTAAATAGGGCACCATCAAAATCCGTTGAGACGACGCCTTATGAACTGTGGTTTGGCAAGAAACCAAAGTTTTCGTTTCTTAAAGTTTGGGGCTGCGATGCTTATGTGAAAAAGCTTCAACCTGATAAGCTCGAACCCAAATCGGAGAAATGTGTCTTCATAGGATACCCAAAGGAGACTGTTGTGTACACCTTCTATCACAGATCCGAAGGCAAGACATTCGTTGCTAAGAATGGATCCTTTCTAGAGAAGGAGTTTCTCTCGAAAGAAGTGAGTGGGAGGAAAGTAGAACTTGACGAGGTAACCGTACCTGCTCCCTTGGTGGAAAGTAGTACATCACAGAAAACTGTTTCTGCGACACCTACACCAATAAGTGAGGAATTTAATGATCATGACCATGAAACTTCAGAACAAGATGCTACTGAACCTCGTAGATCAACCAGAGTGAGATCCGCACTAGAGTGGTACGGTAATCCAGTTCCGGAAATCATGCTACTAGATCATGATGAACCTATGAACTATGAAGAAGCGATGGTGAGCCCAGATTCCGCAAAGTGGCTTGAAGCCATGAAATCTGAGATGGGATCCATGTTTGAGAACAAAGTATGGACTTTGGTTGACTTGCCTGATGATTGGCAAGCAATTGAGAATAAATGGATTTTCAATAAGAAGACTGACGGTGATGGTAATGTTACTGTCTACAAAGCTCGACTTGTCGCAAAAGGTTTTCGACAAGTTCAAGGAGTTGACTACGATGAGACCTTCTCACCCGTAGCGATGCTTAAGTCTGTCAGAATCATGTTAGCAATTGCCGCATTTTATGATTATGAAATTTGGCAGATGGATGTCAAAACTGCATTCCTGAATGGATTTCTGGAAGAAGAGTTGTATAAGATGCAACCGGAAGGTTTTGTCGATCCAAAGGGAGCTAACAAAGTGTGCAAGCTCCAGCGATCCATTTATGGACTGGTGCAAGCTTCTCGGAGTTGGAATAAACGCTTTGATAGTGTGATCAAAGCATTTGGTTTTATACAGACTTTCGGAGAAGCCTGTATTTACAAGAAAGTGAGTGGGAGCTCTGTAGCATTTCTGATATTATATGTGGATGACATATTACTGATTGGAAATGATATAGAATTTCTGGATAGCATAAAGGGATACTTGAATAAGAGTTTTTCAATGAAAGACCTCGGTGAAGCTGCTTACATATTAGGCATAAAGATCTATAGAGATAGATCAAGACGCTTAATTGGACTTTCACAAAGCACATACCTTGACAAGATTTTGAAGAAGTTCAAAATGGATCAAGCAAAGAAAGGGTTCTTGCCTGTGTTACAAGGTGTGAAGTTGAGTCAGACTCAATGCCCGACCACTGCAGAAGATAGAGAGAAAATGAAAGATGTTCCCTATGCTTCAGCCATAGGCTCTATCATGTATGCAATGTTGTGTACCAGACCTGATGTGTGCCTTGCTATAAGTTTAGCAGGGAGGTACCAAAGTAATCCAAGAGTGGATCACTGGACAACGGTCAAGAACATCCTGAAATACCTGAAACGGACTAAGGATATGTTTCTCGTATATGGAGGTGACAAAGAGCTCACCGTAAGAGGTTACGTTGATGCAAGCTTTGACACTGATCCGGACGATTCTAAATCGCAAACCGGATACGTGTTTACATTAAACGGTGGAGTTGTCAGTTGGTGCAGTTCTAAACAAAGCGTCGTAGCGGGATCTACATGTGAAGCGGAGTACATAGCTGCTTCGGAAGCAGCGAACGAAGGAGTCTGGATGAAGGAGTTCATATCCGATCTAGGTGTCATACCTAGTGCATCGGGTCCAATGAAAATCTTTTGTGACAATACTGGTGCAATTGCCTTGGCAAAGGAATCCAGATTTCACAAGAGGACCAAGCACATCAAGAGACGCTTCAATTCCATCCGGGATCTAGTCCAGGTGGGAGACGTAGAGATTTGCAAGATACATACGGATCTAAATATTGCAGACCCGTTGACTAAGCCTCTTCCACGAGCAAAACATGATAACACCCATGGAGCCACTAGGGCATATTTCCTCTAGGGCATATTTCCTTCAGTCTCCCACTTGCACTAGAGTCAATAATCTAGATTACACAGTAATGATTCTAACACCCATGGAGCCTTGGTAATGCACATCACTTAAGCCTTGCAAGCATTGCAACTAATGAGTTAGTTGTGGGATGATGTATTACGGAACGAGTAAAGAGACTTGCCGGTAACGAGATTGAACTAGGTATTGGATACCGACGATCGAATCTCGGGCAAGTAACATACCGATGACAAAGGGAACAACGTATGTTGTTATGCGGTCTGACCGATAAAGATCTTCGTAGAATATGTAGGAACCAATATGGGCATCCAGGTCCCGCTATTGGTTATTGACCGGAGTGTTGGGGAACGTAGTAATTTCGAAAATTTTCCTACGCACACGCAAGATCATGGTGATGCATAGCAACGAGGGGGAGAGTGTTGTCTACGTACCAACGCAGACCGACTGCGGAAGCGATCACACAACGTAGAGGAAGTAGTCGTACGTCTTCTTCCGATCCGACCGATCCAAGCACCGTTACTCCGGCACCTCCGAGTTCTTGGCACACGTTCAGGTCGATGACGATCCCCGGGCTCCGATCCAGCAAAGCTTCGGGGAGGAGTTCCGTCAGCACGACAGCGTGGTGACGATCTTGATGAACTACAGCAGCAGGGCTTCTCCTAAACTCCGCTACAGTATTATCGAGGAATATGGTGGCAGGGGGCACCGCACACGGCTAAGGAATATATCACGTGGATCAACTTGTGTGTCTATGGGGTGCCCCCTGCCCCCGTATATAAAGGAGCAGGGGGAGGGGGTTCGGCCGGCTAGGGAGAGGGCGCGGGAGGAGTCCTACTCCTACCGGGAGTAGGACTCCCCCCCTCAATCCTATTCCAACTAGGACTCTCAAGGGGAAAAGGAGAGAGAGGGGGGCCGGCCCCTTCTCCTAGTCCTACTAGGACTTGGGGAAGGGGGGGCGCGCGGCCAGCTGTGGGCTGCCCCTTTTCTCTTTTCCACTAAGGCCCAATAGGCCCATTAGCCTCCTGGGGGGTTCCGGTAACCCTCCCGGTATTCCGGTAAAATCCCGATTTCACCCGGAACACTTCCGGTGTCCAAACATAGGCTTCCAATATATCAATCTTTACGTCTCGACCATTTCGAGACTCCTCGTCATGTCCGTGATCACATCCGGGACTCCGAACAACCTTTGGTACATCAAAATGCATAAACTCATAATAACTGTCATCGTAACGTTAAGCGTGCGGACCCTACGGTTCGAGAACAATGTAGACATGACCGAGACATGTCTCCGGTCAATAACCAATAGCGGGACCTGGATGCCCATATTGGCTCCTACATATTCTATGAAGATCTTTATCGGTCAGACCGCATAACAACATACGTTGTTCCCTTTGTCATCGGTATTTTACTTGCCCGAGATTCGATCATCGGTATCCAATACCTAGTTCAATCTCGTTACTGGCAAGTCTCTTTACTCGTTCCGTAATACATCATCTAACAACTAACATATTAGTTGCAGTGCTTGCAAGGCTTATGTGATGTGCATTACCGAGAGGGCCCAGAGATACCTCTCCGACACTCGGAGTGACAAACCCTAATCTCGAAATACGCCAACCCAACATCTACCATTGGAGACACCTGTAGTACTCCTTTATAATCACCCAGTTACGTTGTGACGTTTGGTAGTACCCAAAGTGTTCCTCCGGTAAACGGGAGTTGCATAATCTCATAGTTATAGGAACATGTATAAGTCATGAAGAAAGCAATAGCAACATACTAAACGATCGGGTGCTAAGCTAATGGAATGGGTCATGTCAATCAGATCATTCAACTAATGATGTGACCTCGTTAATCAAATAACAACTCTTTGTTCATGGTTAGGAAACATAACCATCTTTGATTAACGAGCTAGTCTAGTAGAGGCATACTAGTGACACTTTGTTTAGTCTATGTATTCACACATGTATTATGTTTCCGGTTAATACAATTCTAGCATGAATAATAAACACTTATCATGATTTAAGGAAATAAATAATAACTTTATTATTGCCTCTAGGGCATATTTCCTTCAGTCTCCCACTTGCACTAGAGTCAATAATCTAGATTACACAGTAATGATTTTAACACCCATGGAGCTTTGGTGTTGATCATGTTTTGCTCGTGGAAGAGGCTTAGTCAACGGGTCTGCAACATTCAGATCCGTATGTATCTTGCAAATCTCTATGTCTCCCACTTGGACTAAATCCCTGATGGAGTTGAAGCGTCTCTTGATGTGTTTGGTCCTTTTTGTGAAATCTGGATTCCTTTGCTAAGGCAATTGCACCAGTATTGTCACAAAAGATTTTCATTGGACCCGATGCACTAGGTATGACACCTAGATCGGATATGAACTCCTTCATCCAAACTCCTTCGTTCGCTGCTTCCGAAGCAGCTATGTACTCCGCTTCACATGTAGATCCCGCTACAACGCTTTGTTTAGAACTGCACCAACTAACAGCTCCACCGTTTAAAGTAAATACGTATCCGGTTTGCGATTTAGAATCGTCCGGATCAGTGTCAAAGCTTGCATCAACGTAACCTTTTATGGTGAGCTCTTTGTCACCTCCATATACGAGAAACATATCCTTAGTCCTTTTCAGGTATTTCAGGATGTTCTTGACCGCTGTCCAGTGATCCATTCCTGGATTACTTTGGTACCTCCCTGCTAAACTTATAGCAAGGCACACATCAGGTCTGGTACACAGCATTGCATACATGATAGAGCCTATGGCTGAAGCATAGGGAACATCTTTCATTTTCTCTCTATCTTCTGCAGTGGTCGGGCATTGAGTCTGACTCAACTTCACACCTTGTAACACAGGCAAGAATCCTTTCTTTGCTTGATCCATTTTGAACTTCTTCAAAATTTTGTCAAGGTATGTGCTTTGTGAAAGTCCAATTAAGCGTCTTGATCTATCTCTATAGATCTTTATGCCTAATATGTAAGCAGCTTCCCCGAGGTCTTTCATCGAAAAACTTTTATTCAAGTATCCCTTTATGCTATCCAGAAATTCTATATCATTTCCAATCAGCAATATGTCATCCACATATAATATCAGAAATGCTACAGAGCTCCCACTCACTTTCTTGTAAATACAGGCTTCTCCAAAAGTCTGTATAAAGCCAAATGCTTTGATCACACTATCAAAGCGTTTATTCCAACTCCGAGATGCTTGCACCAGTCCATAAATGGATCGCTGGAGTTTGAATACTTTGTTAGCTCCCTTTGAATCGACAAAACCTTCTGGTTGCATCATATACAACTCTTCTTCCAGAAATCCATTCAAGAATGCAGTTTTGACATCCATCTGCCATATTTCATAATCATGAAATGCGGCAATTGCTAACATGATTCTGACGGACTTAAGCACCACTACGGGTGAGAAGGTCTCATCGTAGTCAACCCCTTGAACTTGTCGAAAACCTTTTGCGACAAGTCGAGCTTTATAGACAGTAACATTACCGTCAGCGTCAGTCTTTTTCTTGAAGATCCATTTATTCTCAATTGCTTGCCGATCATCGGGCAAGTCAACCAAAGTCCATACTTTGTTCTCATACATGGATCCCATCTCAGATTTCATGGCCTCAAGCCACTTTGCGGAATCTGGGCTCACCATCGCTTCTTCATAGTTCGTAGGTTCATCATGATCTAGTAGCATGACTTCCAGGATTGGATTACCGTACCACTCTGGTGCGGATCTCACTCTGGTTGATCTACGTGGTTCAGTAGTATCTTGTCCTGAAGTTTCATGATCATCATCATTAGCTTCCTCACTAATTGGTATAGGTGTCGCAGAAACAGTTTTCTGTGATGTACTATTTTCCAATAAGGGAGTAGGTACAGTTACCTTGTCAAGTTCCACTTTCCTCCCACTCACTTCTTTCAAGAGAAACTCCTTCTCTAGAAAGTTTCCGAATTTAGCAACAAAAGTCTTGCCTTCGGATCTGTGATAGAAGGTGTATCCAATAGTTTCCTTTGGATATCCTATGAAGACACATTTCTCCGATTTGGGTTCGAGCTTATCAGGTTGAAGCTTTTTCACATAAGCATCGCAGCCCCAAACTTTAAGAAACGACAACTTTGGTTTCTTGCCAAACCATAGTTCATAAGGTGTCGTCTCAATGGATTTTGATGGTGCCCTATTTAACGTGAATGCGGCCGTCTCTAAAGCATAACCCCAAAACGATAGCGGTAAATCAGTAAGAGACATCATAGATCGCACCATATCTAGTAAAGTACGATTACGACGTTCGGACACACCATTACGCTGTGGTGTTCCGGGTGGCGTGAGTTGCGAAACTATTCCACAATTTTTCAAATGTACACCAAACTCGTAACTCAAATATTCTCCTCCACGATCAGATCGTGGAAACATTATTTTCTTGTTACGATGATTTTCAACTTCACTCTGAAATTCCTTGAACTTTTCAAATGTTTCAGACTTATGTTTCATTAAGTAGATATACCCATATCTGCTCAAATCATCTGTGAAGGTGAGAAAATAACGATATCCGCCACGAGCCTCAATATTCATCGGACCACATACATCGGTATGTATGATTTCCAATAAATCTGTTGCTCTCTCCATAGTACCGGAGAACGGTGTTTTAGTCATCTTGCCTATGAGGCACGGTTCGCAAGTACCAAGTGATTCATAATCAAGTGGTTCCAAAAGCCCATCAGTATGGAGTTTCTTCATGCGCTTTACACCGATATGACCTAAACGGCAGTGCCACAAATAAGTTGCACTATCATTATCAACTCTGCATCTTTTGGCTTCTACATTATGAATATGTGTATCACTACTATCGAGATTCAACAAGAATAGACCACTCTTCAAAGGTGCATGACCATAAAAGATATTACTCATATAAATAGAACAACCATTATTCTCTGATTTAAATGAATAACCGTCTCGCATTAAACAAGATCCAGATATAATGTTCATGCTCAACGCTGGCACCAAATAACAATTATTTAGGTCTAATATTAATCCCGAAGGTAGATGTAGAGGTAGCGTGCCGACCGCGATCACATCGACTTTGGAACCGTTTCCCACGCGCATCGTCACCTCGTCCTTTGCTAGCGTCCGCTTATTCTGTAGTCCCTGTTTCGAGTTGCAAATATTAGCAACAGAACCAGTATCAAATACCCAGGTGCTACTGCGAGCTCTAGTAAGGTACACATCAATAACATGTATATCACATATACCTTTGTTCACCTTGCCATCCTTCTTATCCGCCAAATACTTGGGGCAGTTCCGCTTCCAGTGACCAGTCTGCTTGCAGTAGAAGCACTCAGTTTCAGGCTTAGGTCCAGACTTGGGTTTCTTCTCCTGAGCAGCAACTTGCTTGCTGTTCTTCTTGAAGTTCCCCTTCTTCTTCCCTTTGCCCTTTTTCTTGAAACTAGTGGTCTTGTTAACCATCAACACTTGATGCTCCTTCTTGATTTCTACCTCCGCGGCTTTCAGCATTGCGAAGAGCTCGGGAATAGTCTTGTTCATCCCTTGCATATTATAGTTCATCACGAAGCCCTTGTAGCTTGGTGGCAGTGATTGGAGAATTCTGTCAATGACGCAATCATCTGGAAGATTAACTCCCATCTGAATCAAGTGATTATTATACCCAGACATTTTGAGTATATGCTCACTGACAGAACTGTTCTCCTCCATCTTGCAGCTATAGAACTTATTGGAGACTTCATATCTCTCAATTCGGGCATTTGCTTGAAATATCAACTTCAACTCCTGGAACATCTCATATGCTCCATGACGTTCAAAACGTCGTTGAAGTCCCGATTCTAAGCCGTAAAGCATGGCACACTGAACTATTGAGTAATCATCAGCTTTGCTTTGCCAGACGTTCATAACATCTGGCGTTGCTCCAGCAGCAGGCCTGGCACCCAGCGGCGCTTCCAGGACGTAATTCTTCTGTGCAGCAATGAGGATAATCCTCAAGTTACGGACCCAGTCCGTGTAATTGCTACCATCATCTTTCAACTTTGCTTTCTCAAGGAACGCATTAAAATTCAACGGAACAACAGCACGAGCCATCTATCTACAATCAACATAAACAAGCAAGATACTATCAGGTACTAAGTTCATGATAAGTTCAAGTTCAGTTAATCAAATTACTTAAGAACTCCCACTTAGATAGACATCCCTCTAATCCTCTAAGTGATCATGTGATCCAAATCAACTAAACCATAACCGATCATCACGTGAGATGGAGTAGTTTTCAATGGTGAACATCGTTATGTTGATCATATCTACTATATGATTCACGCTCGACCTTTCGGTCTCCGTGTTCCGAGGTCATATCTGTATATGCTTGGCTCGTCAAGTATAACCTGAGTATTCTGCGTGTGCAACTGTTTTGCACCCGTTGTATTTGGACGTAGAGCTTATCACACCCGATCATCACGCGGTGTCTGGGCACGACGAACTTTGGCAACGGTGCATACTCAGGGAGAACACTTCTTGATAATTTAGTGAGAGATCATCTTATAATGCTACCGTCAATCAAAGCAAGATAAGATGCATAAAAGGATAAACATCACATGCAATCAATATAAGTGATATGATATGGCCATCATCATCTTGTGCTTGTGATCTCCATCTCCGAAGCACCGTCATGATCACCATCGTCACCGGCGCGACACCTTGATCTCCATTGTAGCATCGTTGTCGTCTCGTCAATCTTATGCTTCCACGACTATCACTACCGCTTAGTAATAAAGTAAAGCATTACATCGCGATTGCATTGCATACAATAAAGCGACAACCATATGGCTCCTGCCAGTTGCCGATAACTCGGTTACAAAACATGATCATCTCATACAATAAAATTTAGCATCATGCCTTGACCATATCACATCACAACATGCCCTGCAAAAACAAGTTAGACGTCCTCTACTTTGTTGTTGCAAGTTTTACGTCGCTGCTACGGGCTTTAAGTAAGAACTCATCTCACCTACGCATCAAAACCACAACAATAGTTCGTCAAATAGCCTCCGTTTTAACCTTCTCAAGGACCGGGCGTAGCCACACTTGGTTCAACTAAAGTTCGAGAGACAGTCTTCCGCAAGCCATCTGTGTGCAAAGCACGTCGAGGGAACCGGTCTCGCGTAAGAGTACGCGTAAGGTTGGTCCGGATCGTCTCGTCCAACAATACCGCCGAACCAAAGTATGACATGCTGGTAGGCAGTATGACTTGTATCGCCCACAACTCACTTGTGTTCTACTCATGCAAATAACATCAAACCATAAAAACCTAGGCTCGGATGCCACTGTTGGGGAACGTAGTAATTTCGAAAATTTTCCTACGCACACGCAAGATCATGGTGATGCATAGCAACGAGGGGGAGAGTGTTGTCTACGTACCAACGCAGACCGACTGCGGAAGCGATCACACAACGTAGAGGAAGTAGTCGTACGTCTTCTTCCGATCCGACCGATCCAAGCACCGTTACTCCGGCACCTCCGAGTTCTTGGCACACGTTCAGCTCGATGACGATCCCCGGGCTCCGATCCAGCAAAGCTTTGCGGAGGAGTTCCGTCAGCACGACGGCGTGGTGACGATCTTGATGAACTACAGCAGCAGGGCTTCTCCTAAACTCCGCTACAGTATTATCGAGGAATATGGTGGCAGGGGGCACCGCACACGGCTAAGGAATAGATCACGTGGATCAACTTGTGTGTCTATGGGGTGCCCCCTGCCCCCGTATATAAAGGAGCAGGGGGAGGGGGTTCGGCCGGCTAGGGAGAGGGCGCGGGAGGAGTCCTACTCCTACCAGGAGTAGGACTCCCCCCCTCAATCCTATTCCAACTAGGACTATCAAGGGGAAAAGGAGAGAGAGGGGGGCCGGCCACTTCTCCTAGTCCTACTAGGACTTGGGGAAGGGGGGGCGCGGCCAGCTGTGGGCTGCCCCTTTTCTCTTTTCCACTAAGGCCCAATAGGCCCATTAGCCTCCCGGGGGGTTCCGGTAACCCTCCCGGTATTCCGGTAAAATCCCGATTTCACCCGGAACACTTCCGGTGTCCAAACATAGGCTTCCAATATATCAATCTTTACGTCTCGACCATTTCGAGACTCCTCGTCATGTCCGTGATCACATCCGGGACTCCGAAAAACCTTCGGTACATCAAAATGCATAAACTCATAATAACTGTCATCGTAACGTTAAGCGTGCGGACCCTACGGTTCGAGAACAATGTAGACATGACCGAGACGTGTCTCCGGTCAATAACCAATAGCGGGACCTGGATGCCCATATTGGCTCCTACATATTCTATGAAGATCTTTATCGGTCAGACCGCATAACAACATACGTTGTTCCCATTGTCATCGGTATTTTACTTGCCCGAGATTCGATCGTCGGTATCCAATACCTAGTTCAATCTCGTTACTGGCAAGTCTCTTTACTCATTCCGTAATACATCATCTAACAACTAACATATTAGTTGCAGTGCTTGCAAGGCTTATGTGATGTGCATTACCGAGAGGGCCCAGAGATACCTCTCCGACACTCGGAGTGACAAACCCTAATCTCGAAATACGCCAACCCAACATCTACCATTGGAGACACCTGTAGTACTCCTTTATAATCACCCAGTTACGTTGTGACGTTTGGTAGTACCCAAAGTGTTCCTCCGGTAAACGGGAGTTGCATAATCTCATAGTTATAGGAACATGTATAAGTCATGAAGAAAGCAATAGCAACCTACTAAACGATCGAGTGCTAAGCTAATGGAATGGGTCATGTCAATCAGATCATTCAACTAATGATGTGACCTTGTTAATCAAATAACAACTCTTTGTTCATGGTTAGGAAACATAACCATCTTTGATTAACGAGCTAGTCTAGTAGAGGCATACTAGTGACACTTTGTTTAGTCTATGTATTCACACATGTATTATGTTTCCGGTTAATACAATTCTAGCATGAATAATAAACACTTATCATGATTTAAGAAAATAAATAATAACTTTATTATTGCCTCTAGGGCATATTTCCTTCACGGAGATGTGTCTCAGTCATGTCTACATTGTTCCCGAACCGTAGGGTCCGCACGCTTAACGTTACGATGACAGTTATTATGAGTTTATGCATTTTGATGTACCGAAGGTTGTTCGGAGTCCCGGATGTGATCACGGACATGACGAGGAGTCTCAAAATGGTCGAGACATAAAGATTGATATATTGGAAGCCTATGTTTGGACATCGGAAGTGTTCCGGGTGAAATCGGGATTTTACCGGAGTACCGGGAGGTTACCGGAACCCCCCGGGAATCATATGGGCCATAGTGGGCCTTAGTGGAAAGGAGAAGGGGGCAGCCCAAGGTGGCTGCGCGCCTCCCCCCTCCCCTAGTCCTATTAGGACTAGGAGAGGTGGCCGGCCCCCCTCTCTCTCTTTTCCCCTTGATGAATCCTATTCCAACTAGGATTTGGGGGGGGGGGGAGTCCTACTCCCGGTAGGAGTAGGACTCCTCCTGGCGCGCCCCAAGGCTGGCCGCACCTCTCCCCCCTTGCTCCTTTATATACAAGGGCAGGGGGCACCTCTAGACACACAAGTTGATCCTTGAGATCGTTCCTTAGCCGTGTGTGGTGCCCCCTGCCACTATATTCCACCTCGATCATATCGTTGTAGTGCTTAGCCAAAGCCCTGCGTCGGTAGAATATCAAGATCGTCACCACGCCGTCGTGCTGATGGAACTCTTCCCCGACGCTTTGCTGGATCGGAGCCCGGGGATCATCATCGAGCTGTACGTGTGCTAAGAACTCGAAGGTGCCGGAGTAACGGTGCTTGGATCGGTCGGATCGGGAAGACGTACGACTACTTCCTCTACGTTGTGTGATCGCTTCCGCAGTCGGTCTGCGTTGGTACGTAGACAACACTCTCCCCTCTCGTTGCTGTGCATCACCATGATCTTGAGTGTGCGTAGGAAATTTTTTGAAATTACTGCATTCCCCAATAAGAGGAACAGGTCCGGCCATGACGGCGGCACAACTTTTCTTTTAGATTTCTTTACCCTTCTAGGGTTCTTTGGGGGGAGGGATTCTTTCTGTGATTTCTTTTCAACCGAAAAAGCCTAACCCGATCTGGCTGATACCATTGATAGATTGCTTTGGATCGGATAGGTTAGATCATTCCGGTGTACCTACCTTCTGCCTTGCCTTGCGAGCTCGAACCAGTGTCGGCCATGGTGAAGTAGTGGCCGGTGATGGCAGAGAGATGGCGGCGGTGGTGTGCTTCCCGTGAGCACCGCGCTAACCCTAGATCGGTAGGGATTGTAGGTGGGGATTGTGGCAGCGATTAACCTCGTAAGTCGTGCCCCGGCCCCCACCTCTATTTATATAGCGCGGGTTACGGGGGCCCACCAACCATGGTTTGGTTGGGCGCCCCCGATCAGGGCATGAGTCAGGGGCCCGTTCGACCCATTGGGTTCGAACGGGAGAGAGATCAACCTAACAATTTTAAGCAAAGTATTTGAGCAGCCACAACAACAACTCAAAGTGGTTCCTGAAGCTGTCAAGTATGCACTTGAGCCTAATCCAGTGAAGTTGGCTGGACCGGGCAATTACATCAGCTGGGCGCGGCATGCCTAGTTAATTCTGAGTTCTCATGGCTACGAAGAATTGCTTAGTGCCGATGAAGAGAAACTGAAAAGTGGTACTATCACCAAATAGATCAATGATAGAATTTTGGTGTGGTTATTAGGAAGCATGGAACCACCGATACAAGAACAATTTGAGACTATGACCACTATATTTGAAGTGTGGAAAGCTTTGGAGAAGCAATTCGAATCTTCTCCGTTCTTATTTTGACCTATTGTTTTCAGGAAAATCAAATAAGATGCAGGCTACTCGTATCATGCAGGAGTTGACTAACTTGAAGCAAGGCTCAAAATCAGTGACTGAGTATGCAGGTGAGATGAAGAGATTGTATAGGGAGTTACATTATTATCATCCTTTTCAACCCATTGACAAGAATGATTTGGCTGTTGACCATACCTGGTTTGAACCATTTGGGGGCAAGCTCTTCCTTGATGGCCTAAATCAGGAGTTTGATCTCCATCGCCAGCTAATATTCTCCAAAACTGAATGGCTAAGCCTTGATAATATCATTTCCAGTGTGATTGAGGAGGAAACTCGTCTTGCTCAACTCAATGAATGTGTTCAAGAAAAATCAGATGCATGTGCAGCCTTATCCATACAAGCTCGTCGTGCTCCCAAGACCTTTGCTAAAATAGATAAAGGCAAACTTTTTTGCAACCACTGCAAAAGGCCTGGACACACAAAGGATTCATGCTTTGAGCTGCATGGTTATCCAACTTGGTGGGGAAAAGGAGAGTCTCAGCCAGGGGAGGCTCAGGGAGCTCATAAAAAACAGGCGAACCTCACTACATCGAAGAGGGAGCTACCGGTAGTAGATGTGCGAGCTCTTCAGGATTTCACCTCCAAGATTAGACTCTCAGTAGACTTGTCTTCCTTCCAGGATTCCTCTAAAGCTGAAACTAGTTTGCATGCCACTTCACACCAAGGTATGATAGCTCACCAGACCCACAATTCTACAATGCAATCAAAATCTTCGATTATTGATACAGGAGCTACCAATCACATGACAGGAGCTTCAAATATATTCACTTCCTATACACCTTGTTCAGGTAAGGACAAAGTACGTGTAGCTGATGGATCCATGGCACCTATCACGGGACGTGGATCTATTAGGTGAAGACATTGTCCTTATCTCATGTCTTACATGTTTCAAAATTTCCAATCAATCTCTTGTCAGTTAGCTCTATTACTGAATCTCTCAATTGTAGAGGTCTGTTTTATGCTACCTGTTGTGTTTTTCAGGAGCTAGAGACAGGGAGACTATTAGGGACTGGGACTGTGCATGATGGACTCTACTATCTTGATGAAGGAAGTGATGAAGTTGCTTTTGCATCATGCTTGTCTCCTAGTCAAGAACTACTACTACACCATCGCAGGCTTGCGCATCTCTCTTTTCCTGCATTTTTTTTGTATTTACCCCTCTCTTTTCAAGTTGTGTCCTAGGGAGCTGCTTGTATGTGATGCTTGTGAATTGGCTAAACATACAAGAGGTTCATATCCTAGAATAGGATTAAGAAATGCCAAACCATTTGAAATGATTCACTCGGATGTTTGGGGTCCCTGTGAGGTTCGCTCGATTTCTTGGCATCGATGGTTTGTAACTTTTATCGATTGCTTTAGTCGTTATAGTTGGCTCTATCTCTTGAAGCATAAGAGTGATGTGTGCTCAGTTTTTAAAGATTTATGTGCTCTCATTAAAAATCAACATGGGGCAACTATTAAAACCTTACACTTAGATAATGGTACAGAATACATGAACCAGGAGTTTGGACAGTTCCTTGTCTCAAACGGCATTGAACATCAAACTACCTGTGTTAACACTCCAGAACAAAATGGTGTTGCGGAGCGTAAAAATAGACATTTGCTTGAGGTTGCACGCTCACTTATGTTTACAATGAACGTGCCTAAATTTCTTTTGGGGGGAGCAATAAAAATTGCTACATATTTGATAAACCATATGCCTCTTCGGGTTCTTGGCCATAAGACTCCTGCTAAGTGTCTTTTGTAATCTAATGATTTTGTAGTTCCTCCAAAGGTCTTTGGGTATGTTTGCTTTGTGCATGATTATAGGAACTTTGTTGGAAAATTAGATCCCCGTGCTCTCAAATGTGTCTTCATGGGTTATTCTCCCTCTCAAAAGCGTTATAGATGTTGGTGCCCTTCAGAGCACCGGTTTTTGTGAGCATGGATGTGACATTTCGTGAACATGAATCATATTATGGCTCAACGAGTGACACTGGCATTGCCCTATCCCCACCTGAAGTGCAACAAGAAGGGGAGAGGAGTAATGAAGTCTCTCCATTAAGCCCTATTCTTGTTTCCACTTCAGGTGGTTTACCCACTCTAGATAATGTTCAAAATCAGAGGGAGGACACAAATAGTGATGGGTGTAACCATGGTTCCGGTCATGGAGACATACAAGATGCAACAGGAAACTCTTCATTTCCTTCACAAGATGGTGAGCTTCACAGGCATGAGGACCTAGGTACTAACAATAACCCCTTTAGTCATGTCGCTCCTATTAGCACCACAATGGAGAGTGATAACCAATTACCTATCCTTGCTCCTGAAAATGATCTACCTATTGCTGTGAAGAAACCTACTAGAAATCGAAACATTCTAGGACACCTCAAAGATTTTAAACATGATATAGCCAATTTCATTTCCTATGAATATTGTACTCCACCCTTCAAAAGCTTTATTGCATCTTTAGACTATGTCTCCATACCATCAAACTGGAAAATAGCTATTGAGGACCCAAATTGGAAGGAAGCAATGCTTGATGAGATGAAAGCCTTAGAGAAGAATGAGACTTGGGAGCTGTGGATCTACCACTAGGTAAGCAACCTATAGGTTGTAAGTGGGTCTTCACTATTAAACACACCCCTGAGGGCAAGGTGGAGAGGTACAAAGCCCGCCTTGTAGCAAAAGGCTACACACAAACATATGGAATCGATTATGAAGAGACATTTGCACCGGTGGCGAAGATGAATTCAGTGAGGACACTTATATCATGTGTTGTAAACCTTGATTGGGTTATTTACCAAATGGATGTGAAGAATGCTTTCCTTCATGGTGATCTCCAAGAAGAAGTATACATGCATATACTGCCTGGATTTGAGTCAAGTCAAACTTTTGGAAAGGTATTGCGCCTACATCGTTCTTTATATGGCTTAAAGCAATCACCAGGAGCTTGGTTTGATCGGTTTAGACATGCTATGCTAAAGAGGGGTTATCTTCAAAGTAATTCTGACCATACGCTATTTTACAAGCATATTAATGGCAAAGTTGCAATCTTGATAGTGTATGTCGATGACATTATGATTACTGGAGATGATTCCAAGTTGCAGATCTAAAGTGTCATCTTACACATGAGTTTGAAGTGAAGGACTTGGGACAACTAAGATGTTTTCTTGGTATAGAGGTCTCACGAGGGTCAAAAGGTATTTTTCTTTCACAGCGAAAATATATCTTGGATCTGCTCAAGGAAACAGGTATGCTTGGTTGTTGACCTACTGCTACACCTATTGAGCAAAATCATCGGTTATGTAGTGATGCTGGGACACCAGTGGATCGAGAGTGCTACCAGAAACTAGTTGGAAGGTTAATATATTTATCTCATACCCGTCCAGATATTGCCTTTGCTGTGAGTGTAGTTAGCCAATACATGCATGACCCAAAATCAGTTCATATGGAAGTTGTAAATAGGATCCTACGGTATCTTAAAGGGTGCCCAGGAAAAGGCCTCTTATATGCCAGACAAGAGGACTTTCAAGTTGAGTGCTACGCTGATGCTGATTGGGTTGGTTCCCTAGATGACAGGCGCTCAACATCTGGTTATTGTGCATTTATTGGAGGAAACCTAGTTTCATGGCGAAGTAAGAAACAAAGTGTGGTGGCTCGGTATACTGCGGAGGCCGAGATTAGGTCTATGGCTCACGGCATATGTGAGTTATTATGGTTGCAGATTCTCCTAACAGAGTACAAACCTTTGATGTTGTACTGTGACAACAAAGCTGCTATTGACATTGCAAATAACCCTGTTCAGCATGACCAAACCAAGCATATAGAAATTGACTGTCATTTCATCAATGAGAAGCTTGATAGAGGGATAATTTGCCTACCATATGTAACTTCAGCAAGTCAAGTAGCAGATGTACTTACAAAAGAACTCCCAGAAAAGACTTTTTCCATGTTTTGTAGCAAGATGGGTTTGTACGACATATTCGCCCCATCTTGAGGGGGAGTGTTGGTGTATAGATAATGTAATTAGGTGAGTCCATAGGGTCTAAAATGTAAATTGTACAAACAGTATATAAATCAGCACAGAGAATGGATCGGTGAGGAACAATCCAGAACTTCCCCAAATTCTCTTCATGCTCCCTCCAATCCCTAGCTCAAATCCCTCAAATCTCAGATGATATTCAACAGGACTATTGAAGTCAAAGACATGTGTTGGAAGAATTCATAAGAATAGAATATGGTTACAACTATGAAATGGAGGAACAAGAAAATAGAGGAAAGCTTATTAAGAGCAGAGTAGTAATGTGCAAAAGGAAAGGTTTGTGCAATCCAGTAATGGTGGTATTTTCTAGATTTGAGATTGGGTGTAGACTCTGAGTGGATGCTTGAAATTCGATGAGATATGGTACTTACCTATGTACTCCCTCTGTAAACTAATATAAGAGTGTTTAGATCACTACTTCTCCCTTTGTAAACTAATATAAAAGTGTTTAGATCACTACTTCTCCCTTTGTAAACTAATATAAGAGTGATCTAAACACTCTTATATTAGTTTATAGAGGGAGTATGTTTTACAGCCCATGAAAGAAGCTTATTCTCATAGACATCTCTTGTTACTAAATGTAACTCTTCCATAGTGGGGTAACAGAGATAAGCCAACGAAAGCAGATACCGTGCCATGTGTAGTTTTTTTCAGGAACAAAAGGTCATAGGATCATGTATCATCTCAAAACTAATCATTAGTTACATCTTCTTATAGCCATGGTAGCACTTGTCTAGCTGCTTGCTTTGAACCATTCTACATCCTACAGCAAATTAATTAAAGAGAGTAAACATTCCAATACTCTACCAGAGCACGTTGCAGCATACAGCACCTGACATTCTGGCAACAAATTAGATGTGGAGATAAGAGAGATGTGTACTGTTAGTCCGGAGTCTCCACAGGCAGCTTACACTAATTTGCTCTATTACTGTTTCACTTTCTTCACGTAGTACCCCTGCCTTGGCTTCAGTACGTGTTGCTGCTTACTTCACTCTCTCTTCCTCTCTAAACAACTAATCGCTGCCAGTAAAGCATATCCTATGCAGGAACAGTATAAAAGCAATTCTCAGCTTCAGATCTCGCGCTGGTGGCCGGCCGGAGGCCTCGCGGTGTTCAAGGCGCGTGCGCTTTCAAACTGTAAGTTCAGACAGCTAGCGCTAAAGCGTCCAACGACATATGCCATTGCACGAACAAAACAAAGCCTAGGATTTCGTGCACTGCCGGCGACCACGCCGTGCTGTGTGAATGAAAGTTATAACCACTAGCAGCGCATTAGAGTTTCGAATCTCCCCCGGCTGTTTAACTTTACCGTTTCTCCCTCTCTTGGTTTGGGCGAGGACAGCCACGCTTCACTTAGGCCTTGTTCGGTTAAGCCACTCCCCAAGTGGATTGGAGTGGAATGGAGGGGATTTGGGGGGAATTTGAACTAGATGGGGTTTAATTTCTATCAATCCCTCTCATTTGTCATGGAACTGAACAAGGCCTTAGTAGTATCTACTCCAGTACACAAGATGGTTTAGGAATAGGGTCTCCTGCTCTAGTAGCTTATCTAGCTTTATAAACCCCTCCCCATGGCCATGGAAACAAGCTGACTACGTTGGCTCGACCCTGATTCCTACCTACAGTGTTGAGAGAAGAGAGAAGAGAGATCCTACCTACAGTGTTGGCGCCATGAACAGCACTAGTATCCAGATCCAAGACATGGTGAGAAATACGAGGGAGAGACTGGAGGCTGATTTCTCCAAGCTTGACACCATGCTCCACAGGTTCCCACCAGGCCTAAGGCCGGGGGTCGACGAACGCTACATTATCCCAAGCTTCGATCGTGTCCCTCGGCCCTTACCACCATGGCTCACCGCACCTGCGGGAGACGGAAGAGTTGAAGCACGCGGCGGCCCACTACTTGTGCGAGAAGTCGGGCCACTCGGTCAAGGAAGTGTACGGCAAGATCCTCTCCATCGCCACTGAAGCCCGCAGCTGCTACACCGACGATGCGGTGGCCAATTTCACCAATGCTGAATTTGCGGTAATGATGTTTCTCGATGGTTGCTATTTGTTGCTCTATATGGCGGGGACTGAAGGATGTGCGTTTTTGTTTAATCGGATGACCATGTCCACAGGGATATCTTTCTGCTCGAGAATCAGCTTCCTTGGTTGGTCCTCGAGGCTCTTATGGACTTTTTGACACTATCTATTGCCTACTATTTTGTTGTTGGTAGGGCTGAAAAAATCAGTATTCATCAACTTCAGATTCAAACAGTAAAGGGGTTTCTATGGATGAACTCAAAAGGTACAAGCCGCCACATCTCCTTGGGCTCCTCCGATACTATCTGATCGGCAACATGACTGACCAAGAAGACACCTGCTGTGGGGCATCCTTTTCATTAGCTAGTAGTGCAATTGAGCTCGCGGAAATCGGCATCAAGCTGACCGCCAACAACAAGGCATGGTTCGCAGACATGAGCATCCAGAGAGACCGTGGCCTCTTTGGCCAGCTCTCCATGACGCCATTATTTGTAAACGACTACACTGCTTGCTGGCTCATCAACATGGCAGCTTACGAGGCCTGCGTGGCGACCACATATCCATCAGGCGGCTTCGCCATCAGCTCCTACATCTCCCTCCTAGCAATGCTCATGGACAAGGAAGAGGACGTTCACGAGCTGCCAGTGAAGTACATCGTTCGCAGCTTTTTCAGCAACCAGAATCTCCTTGCTTTCTTCAAGGACCTTGCTCGCCACATGCGCCTCGGCCGCAGCTACTTCGTCATCACAGGGAAGATTGAGATGTTCAAGCGTCAAAGGCCTGTGACTATCGCTGTGCATAAATTCGTATACAAAAACTTCAAGACAATCGTTGCCGTGCTCTCTATTGCTGGTGTGCTCGATCGCAGGCATCTTCAGAGCCTTGATGAGTCTCAAGCAGCATCAGCCGTATACGGATATAAGCCTTGATGTACTATATAAGATAATTAAAGTGGCTAAGCAAGGCTCGCTGCCGTGCACTTCAAGCGCTAGACGACCGCTTCTACGTATATGACACGTGTAATTGGTTTTTCTCTGTTTCACACTTTCACTGCCGATGTTCACTGGTTTTTTGGGTTTGCCTGGTTACTAGCACGTTTTGACTAGCTACTCTGTTTCTAAATATAAGATCTTCTAGAGATTCCATTAAGGACTACGTATGGATGTATATACACATTGTTAGAATAAATCCGAGATATGTGGTCGATCATTCGAGGACCAAGCAATCACACGAGCACGACACCGAGATTTGTTAATGAGGTTCATCGATATGGCTACATTTCCAGGGCTTGACTACGGGCGCTCCTCCCCATGACACCGTCACAATACCGCACACCGGCCACCCGGGCGCCGGCACACGCCGCCGGCTCCCCTTTACGCGCCTGTGCTATTATGTTGGCATAGGTTACATTGTGTGTCTACCCCCGCTATATATGAGAAGCTTAGGATACAAGTGTTCTACTTGGACACGACTACATATCCTATGTAAACATAATACAACTACAAATCCAACTGTAACCTAACTTGTACACTATATTCGACACAACTCTAACAAACTCCACCCTGGCGAATATACTCCACCACCCTGAATTCGTCAATGCGTCAAACTTCCATGTACATTGGACTTGAGCTTATCCCATGAGCACCGCTACTACTCCAAAGACTCCATGTGACTCCACCTGCAACTTGTAGTCCCTTCTTTTCTTGACCACAGTCAACACACGAGCAAAATTAAGTTCCTTATCACTCTAGTTTGTGCTCCCAACTTCCAGAGTATCCGTCCAACGCCATCACACACTGATCAACGACCGCGTAAAAGTGAACAACTCACATATCGGGTGTCACACATAAGAGTTACCTGAACTCAACATCACCGCTCCTTTCTTGACCGCCTGTCTGAAACTTGAAAGAATTTCACCATTGCTTGTAGTCACCCCGAGTCAAATTCGCAGTTGTCTCACCACATGTATGACCACCAGAGCCCTGGCCCGTCTCCATGTCCGTGCATACCGCACGCCTCGCCGCTATTACCGCGTCAAGCCTCCGCTGTCCTGGTCGAATCTCAAGGGTTGCGAAACCACACCACTCAACCTCCACTGCAGAGTGCCACCGATCATCACCGACCGATGACGAGTTTTACGCTTCCATCAGACCACTGGGCTCCAGTCCGAACTGCATGTCACTCGCTTTTCCCGTTGAAATAGGCTTCGACTCTCTGACGTCTTACGCCGTAGCCCCTCAATCAGCACCGACTGAAGTCCTCCAGACTCCAGCTCCACCTTCAACATGACTCCATGGTAGATGATCCGTCCACCCCTGCGCCTCATCGACTTCAAGCTCCATGTATACACCACCTTGAATCAATCCCGCGCCATAGTCTTGTCGAAGCCACACAAGTCCTCAGACCTGCGCTACGTGTTTCCATGCCCAGAAGTCGGTCACCATCAGCAGCACGCTCCTATGTCGTTGTCGCCGATCCCACCACCGTCTTCTGTACCAACCGACTTACGTCGATCCGTCAGACTGCCCAGTCCGACCCAGCCGAACTCGTTTGACTGTATGACACGCTCAAGGCTCACAAATCGTCTTCCATGAAATTTCCATCCGTCACAAGATAATTCCATCTCAGCTGACATGACTTCCTGCAACGCCTTCAAGCATCCTGTTGTGCCAACAAATCTTTCACGCTTGTCTGCCATAACCCAAGGTTTTCAGTTCCACGAATTTCTCCACCTCAAACCTAGTACCCGTTGGCGCCATGGTTCTTTATACGGCTGACCATGTGAAAAATAAACCGAGCTTCCAATGCAATGTCCAAGTACACGAGCAGAACCTCTGTGTACTACTAGCAATCACGTGATGTGCTCCTGTGCTCAACTCCTGATGCTAGCGCTGAATTTTGTGCCTCCCGATGGATACACCACTAGATGGATTTTTCTTCCCGATTTGATTTGCTACCTTGTGTCGAGGCCGCCAGGAGAACGCACCTCTTCCAGGGACTCGGTCCCTTTTTTGTCCAAAACAAATCTCAAGTATGCACAGGCAGCACCATCCAGCGCCGCGTGCACAACAGGCCTTGCCTCCACTTGGGCCAGCCCGCCTGCTCCACGCACTGTTAGTTCTGTAGCACGCCATGCAGCCTCCACGGGCACTGCCGATCGACCGGCTGCCCTCGCGAGTCAGCATCTACCGCGATTCCGCGTGTTCCGCCTCCGCCTGCTGCTGCACGACCCTACCGGTGTACGCTCGCCCGATTGATCCGCCGCACGTCTCGTCTGCTGCCACACGCACACGCGTCTATCTGTGATCTTGCTTTTTCCGATCTTGCTGAAAACCACGCCATAGCCGGCTGCATCTCAGACTCATTCTTCCTCTAGATCAACAACTGCGACCTCTTCAAACCTTGCTTATGATACCACTTGTTAGAATAAATCCGAGGTACGCGGTCGATCATCCGAGGACCAAGCAATCACACAAACACGACACCGAGATTTGTTAACGAGGTTCACCGATATGGCTACATCCCCGGGGCTTGACTACGGGCGCTCCTCCCCGTGACACCGTCACAATACCGCACACCGGCCACCCGGGCGCCAGCACACGCCGCCGGCTCCTCCTTGCGCGCCTGTGCTATTATGTTGGCATAGGTTACATCGTGTCTCTACCCCCGCTATATATGAGAAGCCTAGAATACAAGTGTCCTACTTGGACACGACTATATATCCTATGTAAACACAATACAACTACAAATCCAACTGTAACCTAACTTATACACTATATTCGACACAACTCTAACACACATATTTTAGAACATAGATTCACTCATTTTGCTCCATATGTATGCACATACACTCACCCGTAAATGCACGCACACATATTTTAGAGGGAAAACATTTTTTAGAGCATAGATTCACTCATTTTGCTTCATACACTCATCCGTATAAACACACACATATTTTAGAGTGTAGATTCACTCATTTTGCTCTGTAAATACGCACATACACTAATCCCTATAAACACATGCACACACCCTACTTCTATGAATACCTCCGAGAGACTGAGGCGGCACATCATCTTGCGATTGACAAAGGCGCCATGGAAGTCTTCGTAGTCGATGGAAACGTCTCCTTCAAATGAACGCACATCGTCAGAAGGTCTGAAATAAATCTAGAAAATGCTAGCACTGTTGTCAACTCTAGGAATTAAACCCGGTGGGCGAGCATCAGTGTCAAGTCTAGGAATTAACCTTGGTGAGCTGGGGATCTTACTGTCCTCCTTTTTTTTTGCGTTCATCTTACTGTCCTCCTAACCATCCAACCATATATTGGTTTGTGTGTATTCTGCGTATTTGGGTTAGTCTGATTTCTCACCACATCCCCCATAAGTCTGATGACGGGTATAGTTACCTATTATCACATATATTTTTTTGTTTTGACTGATATAGGTTTTCCACAGCTTAAATGGAAAGAGTGGCAAGGTCGCCATAACTTCCGCATCCTATTTATTAATGCACATAATTATTTTCAAAAATTGTATGTGTGTACTTTAAAAAGTTTCAAATGTATTTTGACAAAATAATTAGGATATATTTAAAAATGATAAGCATTAGGAATATCCGTGATGAACTTTCAAAAGGTTCAACGTGTCTTTAAAATAATATATTTAGTGTGTAATTAATATATGTTGTGAATATTAAACAATGTAAATTGTGAACTAAAAATTGTTAGACATGTATATAAAAATTGTTTATTGTGTATTTAAAGAAAAGTCATCCATTTTCTGGAAATATTCATCATGCACCCACGTATTTCGCAATTGCTCATTGAGTATTAGAAAATCAATGTGTTTTTTAAGTTCATTGTGTATTTAAAAACATGTGCATTCTTTTGTTAGTTTGTGTCATTTTTTCATCTCAGTTTTTCTTGTTTTTTGCCTTTTTTTTTCCTATGTCGTTACATTTTGTTCAGCCTATTTCTCTCATTTTCTGTTTCTGTCATTATTATTTCTTGTTTTTTTCTAAAATGTTCTTGAATATTATTTAAATGGCCAAATGAATTCAGAAGATACAAGAACTTTAACTACAAAGGCACGAATACTTTTCAAGAGTACAGGAACCATAATTAGGCAAGAAATGTTTTGAAAAATTATATGGATATTTTTATACAAACAATGACAATTTTTAATACATGATAATTTTTTTACTTGATGAAAAAATATTGAATATATGACAAACAATTTTTACTATGCGACAACCAGTTTTTAATTCGTGACTAAAAAATATTGTCATGTATGGAAAATAGTTTTAAATTCGTTATGACCGTTTGTTGAAATATACGATGTACATTTTCAAATACACTGTAAACATTTTTAAAAAAATTTAAAATAAAAACATCTTAAGAAAAATACATATTGAACATTTGTAGATACACTATAAACAATTTTGAAGTACACGGTGAAACATTTCTTAACACGCACGGTGAACATTTTTCTGGAATACAAAATAAAATAATTTTTATATTCATTTGAATAACTTAAGTAAATTATTTGTCTCAAATATATTTTATTGAACATTTCTAACAACAGGGAGAAAAAACAAAAATGTGAAAAAATAAACCAAGGAAAAAAACATGTGTGCATGCACTCTTGTTTTTAGCATATGGTGCGTGCACTCATGCGCCTAGTAGTTCCTGGCAAACGTGTGTCTTGGTCGTGCACTGCCCTGGCCCATCTAGAGGATGTAGCGTACAATGCCTATCTAGGGACCGTTTTAAGCAATATATAGATGTGCCCATTTCTAACCTCGCGACACCCGTATAAAAAGAAGATGCCCTCTATAGGAGGGAAATTACAACATGTTCAATGAGCGAGGGCAGTCAAGAGATATAGGCCTCATAGCCACCAATTTAGTTCAAAGCACATCACGGATAAAAAAACCGGAAGTCACTTCTCGACTTAGCGTGCATTCGATCTCATTGTATTATGTCTTACAAGAACACAGGAGCAGGGCTATTACCCGAGTGGAGGGTTTTGAGCTTATGTGCACTAGTATCTACTTCGAAGCCTTGGTTCATAGTATACCCACATCCCCCTGTGTTTCTGTAAAGAGTGAAAATCCTTGTTCGTGCAGTTTTGACTTGGGTCGGGACATATAGAAAAACTGCCATGCATTTGGAAAAGGACCACGTGGAGTTTCAGACCATTTTTTCATGTATTACCACCAACTAGTTGTTGCGCTCATCTACAAGATGACACAAAATTCATAGGATTACAAGGACTTGAAAATCTGCTCTGGAAATAAATCGCAGGAGACGCGAAAAATTTCATGTTTTTCTGCATGAGTCGATCTCGAAAGTATTGCCTAAACAATCGTGTACTAACCATCATGTACACATTTTTTTTCTCTAAAACATCAAAATTTTGAATCTTATATTTTCTTTCGATGTGATATTTCAGTGAACTAGTTGCACATTTCAAATACTACGGACTCTACTGTTAGTAATGTAGAACTTTATTTTTATTTCATGTTATATGTTTGATCCGGATTTTTTCTTTGAAAAACCACAATGTTTTTATTAAGCACCAAAAATTTTCGAATCTTATATCTTTTGTAGGTGCACCTGGTGCATATATTTATTAATGAAATACCTGCAAATTTAGAAAATTGTGGTGGTATAATATATGTGCAATTCTAGTGTTAGGAATGTCCGGCTAAGTAAACATATTTATCGCTGTTCTTTTACTAGACAAATGCATGTGCGTTCCAACGGAAGAAAAAAAAGTGGTCTGTGTCCATCAAAAAGTCTATCAACGTGGCACAACAGCATCCATACGATGCCACCCGGCGGCAGCAAAAAAGCGTATGCCAATATTTAAAAGGAAAGCATTATCAGCTGTGAATGCAAAAACAAATGAGGCATGGCCGAACATGAGGTTCATTTACATCTTTGTTTCGAACATTCCAGGGGATGAGAATCTGCAAGTACAAAGCAGGCTAGGAATCAGTTGCAAAAAAGTTGAAGCAAGGAACCAGGCATTAAGAAAGACTTTGAGCAAAGAATGTAGAATAAAGCACATCCTTCCGGATACAGCAAGCTAGCACATGCTTGGGGACCCTATGAAAAATGCGGACTCCAAAAGGAATGGGCTCGGTCTAGTAGGAAGTCTAAGTAAAGAATATATTACTCGTGAAAAGAAGTAAAGAATATATACCTGCACAATGCAGGAGTGCACATAGTTGAACTACACATGACCTCCATCCACAAAAAAACAAGAAAACAAAACTACCCATGACATTTATTGTGAAATTTCATTTCTCCTTTTTTTTTGTGCTTCCATTGGGAATTAACTGAACCTCCTGATAAAGTGCAACAATAAAACATGTGGTTTTCCAAAAGGATTGAAATTTGGATAAGAATTCACACCGGAGAGGACGAAGTTTATACATGCATGACAAGAATATTTTATTATACACAACACAAGGAAGCTCCTTCATAAGCTATAAGCTAGTAGCTTTTAGTCGTGTAAAAGGTAGAGGAAAGAATATGATTAAAGTACACAATATTGTTGTACGCATGTTTATGTATATATAGTTGGGCATGCATTGCAGTGCAGGGAATGTTAGTTCAACTACAACTAGCTAAATCTCAAAACTTACCTGCATACAGTGTGTTGGCCCCTATGAACACTTCTACTACCCAAATCCAAGACCCTGCCACCATCCAAACCCAAGAGACTACTGCTATCCAAATCCAAAAGATAGTGAGGAATGCGAGGGAGAAACTAGAGGCTGATTTCGCCAAGCTTGGAACCAAGATCCACAGGTTCCCGCGAGGCTTGCGAGGGGTCGAGGAACGCTACATCATCCCGAGCTTCGTGTCCCTCGGACCGTACCACCATGGCTCAGCGCACCTGCAGGAGACGGAGGAGTTGAAGCACGCGGCGGCCCACCACTTGTGTGAGCAGTCGGGCCATTCGGTCGAGGAAGTGTACAGCAAGATCCTCTCGATCGTCGGCAAAGCCCGGGACTGTTACGCTGATGATGCGGTGGCCAAGTTCACTGATTCAGAATTTGCGGTAATGATGTTCCTTGATGGTTGCTATCTGCTGCTCTATATGGGGATGGATTACAATTGTGCTTTATTTGTCAACCGGATGACCTTGTCCACGGGGCCTTGCATGCTAAAGGATATCTTTCTGCTGGAGAATCAGCTCCCTTGGGTGGTCCTCGAGGCTCTTATGGACTTGTTGATACCATCCCTTGCATACGATTTTGTTACAAATATGGCGTTATTTTTCAATATCACACCATATTCATATTCTGATTCAAACACAAGGGTTTCTGTGGAAGAACTCAAAAAGTACAGGCCACCACATCTCCTTGGGCTCCTCCGATACTATCAGATTAGCGGTATGACTGACGAAGATCATGCTGATAGTTGCTTCTCATCAGCTAGTAGTGCCATTGAGCTTGCAGAAATCGGCATCAACCTGACTGCGAGCAAGAAAACATGGTTCGCAGACATGAACATCCAGAGAGACCGCCTCTTCGGCGGCCAGCTCTCCCTGACGCCATTGTTCATAAATGATTTCACTGCTTGCTGGCTAGTCAACATGGCAGCCTACGAGGCGTGCGTGTCAGACAAAATTCCATCAGACGGCTTCGTCATCAGCTCGTACATCTCCCTCCTGGCAATGCTCATGGACAAGGAAGAGGACGTGCATGAGCTGCGAGCCAAGCACCTCGTTCGCAGCTTCTTCAGCAACCATGAGCTGCTCGTTTTCTTCAAGGACCTTGCTCGCCACATGCGCCTCGGCTACCGCTACTTTGTCATTACCGAGAAGATTGAGATGTTCAAGCATGAAAGGCCAGTAAGGATCGTTGTGCATAGGTTCGTCTACAACAACTTCAGGGCCATCGTCGCTGTGCTCTCTATTGTTAGTGTGCTCGTGGGTATCTTCAGAACCTTGATGAGTCTCAAGCAGCATCAGCCGTAGCAGTTCGGATGGACCATGTGTGTGTTCAATTGATTTCTGATTTCTACTGTCTCATGTTTATTATTGCGGTGTGATCGATATCGTAGTCTCCGTGTGTAAAATTATATTATTGCGTCACATGTATCCACCTTGGTTTGATCCCTTATTATGGTGGTTTGATCACTTATTACATGCTTGTGCTACCATTAGAAAACTGTCTTGTCAACCTTCCAAGGGCCAGCCCCTTCCCTTCGATCTCATTTTAGTTAGGTGTGTGTCAAATGTACCTGAAGTTTGTATCGTCAGTGGTTTTTGTACCTGAAGTTTGTATCCTCAGTGGTTTTTCAAAATAAATATCATTAGCTTCCAAGCCTAGCGCATTCCTTTTCTTGATTATCAGCGCCATCCCTTTTTTTAGTTATATGGGCCCTTTTTGAACTGGAGATATGGAGAACATAAGATTGAAAGAGAGAATCCCTAAGAAAGTAAGAATAGAAGATGCTTGCAGCTATGAAATGGAAGAACAAGAAAACAGAGGAAAGCCTATTAAGAGTAGAGTAGTATTGTGCCAAAGAAAAGCTTTGGCCAATGGGGCGCGCTAAGCGTCGGTTGGCGGATCTTTTAAAGATCCGCTTCCTCCAAAATCGTTGCATTGAGCCACAAATATCCTTCTGATCTCCCAAATGAGGTGCGTCGGGAATTGCAACAGGGTGGATGTTGCGCAACTCTAGCAACAATTGCTTTGCTGCAAAACCACCGAAGCGTTATTTTCGCCTGATTCTTTTGTTTTCGTCTTTATCTTTTTTGCAACATAGATGATGTTGCCGGAGGACTTTGCAACAGTGGTGGTGTTGCAAAATTATTATTTTCGTCCTCATCTTTTTTGCAACATAGATGATGTTGTGGAAGGACTTACAACATAAATAATGTTACAGACAAAATTCATTGAAAAGTGTGAATCAAGAAATTTATGCAACAAAGATGATTTTGCCGAAGGACTTTTGCAACGAAGCCTTTGTTGCGAAAAGTATAAAAATGCATCACTGGCCGCAGCGATGATTTGAGGGCGAGAGGAGAGTATGGAGCGGTGCAATTGGGCTGATGGTGGCCGGAACGAACAGGCGGAGAGTACATAAGAAAATTAGGAGGTGGCTGACTGCAGTGTGTGATATCTGTGGCCTGAACCATAGCGTTTTCCTTGTCCAATCCAGCAACTAGTATTATTTTCTAGATTTTACCTTGGGTCTTCTATGTTTAAATTTAAAAAAATTGTGCCAATCTTTCCTCCAAAGTTTGCTTTGAGAACCCAAGCTTCGACGGCTAGTGGCTTTGGCTGTTTTCCAACAGTACGTGGGTTTAGAAGAGTGTAGCAGTCACAGAGCTCTAGCCATGCCAATCGATCTCAAGCAAGTAGCCAGATCAAAACCAAAGCATCCTGAAGTGTCTTCTCTTGGGTGAAAGCCTGTTTCGAGAGAAAGTCTCTTCTTTTACAATTTACGTGATTATAATGCCTTCGATTACATATACAAGAACACAAGATCACGGTATATCCCCAGGAAGGAGAGTGGCCGAGATCACGCAGTTTTGATGCAAAGTGAAGCGGCGCCCGATCAGGCCCGCCACCCTGCATTCCCTTGAGATATGGGATAAAGGGCTTCATTTCAGAGAGATTAACAAGTCTAGATCCATTTTGAGTGAAACACTCACTAGTAGAAGAAACCCCAAATAGATACGTTCCAATCATGTTAGCACTGGCCGATCTCAAAACAAACTACAATGCCTAAACGACCACGAAACATAAAAAGGCACCACAACAAGTACCACCACACAAACACACACAGTTTCTGCCATTCAAGCTCCGCACATTAAAACATACAGGAGTTATCAAAACAACATGTCACACAAAATGAAGCTGGTCACACAAACTGGATTATTAGATGGTATATCGACACTGTCATCAGAAACATCAGAAACATCTATACAGTGTCAGGATACTTACACTGGATTATTAGATGGTATATCGACACTGGAAAATCCTACTATAGCAAGAATGGCAGCTTAATCTTACAAGGCAAAATCAGTCACAGACTTAAACCAGTCATGCTCTTCAACCTAAACAATAGAGAGCTGTTTGTGCAAAATTAGAACTGTGAAGTGCTTGCTCGGACTTCACTGTTCTGTGCACTCTATATCCAATGGTGGATGAGACCATGGTTATGGCAAACATGCACAAACAACATTTCCAGCAATAACCCACAAGCTCCGCAATTAAACGTCCAAAACACAAGTTGGCCAAACCATCACAGAAATGAAACACAGACAGGACGTTACCAGGAGAGAAAAGCTTTAACAGCACATCATGCAAATAAATTTCATTAACAACTTATAATTTGGGGTTTGATTTCTGAAATGGAGCTGACTTATAAAATTGGATAACTAAACACTAGAAAAACATGCTATAGCAAGGTCATCAGCTTAATTTTGGAGGCAGATCAGACTCATGCTATTTTGAGCTGTTGGTGCAAAATTAGAACTGTGAAGTGCTTGCTTGGACTCTGTTGTTTTGTGCATTCTATATTCAAACATACTATCATGCTATGTAGCGTATCTGTCATATTTATCAACTCTCACATGGTATCAGACCCCTAACCTGAGCTAGGGGTCTGATACCATGTTAGAGTTCATAAAAACAACACATTCGTCTTCATTGCAAGAAAATAGGCCCAAATATACAACACACAAGTACACAAGAGACCAAATCAAAGACAGCACACTAATAATCTTGTACAAACCATGCACTGCACAACTGATGTGCTACATGACAATGGAAACTCAAATGGTCATGTTTAATTACGTAGTCAATACATGAAGGTTTGTCCAAGATTAGCAATGTGAAGTGCCCTATCGGACTCTAATGTTCCTTGTGCTCTATATTCAAACATACTGCCATACAGAGAAATATATGTGCCATTGTTTTCAGCCAAACTTGGTAGTCAGAGCCATAGCATAAAGAGCTAAAACTCAGATACCAAGTTAGGATTGATAAAAACAACAGATATATCTTCCCTGGGAGACAACATACCAAAATATATTTATAAATGCAAAATTAGAGACCAATGGAAGACAAAACATAAGTAAACTTGTAGAAACCAGTGACATAAACACTGCACAGTTGATGTGATGCTAAACTGGATGCTGATCCAGTTGCCAGGATGTGATGCTAATAAAGTTGACAAGGTGAAGCCACAAGTGCTAACAAGTGATACCATGACTGAATCAGTATTTAAGTAATAAAGCTAAGCCTCCTGAGATTTGCAAGACACGAGATTCGCAAGCCTGACATATGTAACAAATAAATTAGTCATAGAATGTGTTTATTTTTAGTGTACCACATATTTGTAGTCTACTTCCATGGTAAGCGTCGTATCAGCACGGTATCTTCTAGAGTTAGATTACTGATACCATGATACGACTGATAGAAACATCTGTGGAACTACCATTGTAAGCCAACAAAGGAACATACAAACTACAAGGATACACAGGAGACCAAAACAAAGATTATACAAGACTACTACTCAAATTGGCATGTATATGAACCATTTGGACAAAATCTGTGAAACAGTGCCAGTTCTAATGCAGGGAAATGGCCAGCATATTTTACTGTAAACAGACAAGCAAAATAGTCATGGAATGTCTACATTACTGATCACTAACAAACAAGGCCTAACAGAATGCACAAGCAAGAACCAGAACATTACACTAGCCAGCCGACAGACAGACTAACAGAGATGCAGTTTAATTCACCACCAAGACTATAATCCATAACACAATAATATTAGGACACAACAGACAGCATATGGCAGCAAAATAATAATACTGAACAAAATTCCAACAAGATCTATTCTTCACATGATTCAACACATGAAACATCATCATATCTCATAAGATCCACACTAAACAGAGTCTTCACGGGCAATTACCAAAACAGGGACGGATACCAAGAGCAAGCAGCTAAAAATGTAAACGGGTAATACTGCGCGACCGGAGCGACGGACGGGCGAACGGCCGGCCAGCCTAGAAGCGGAGCTTGGTGAAGAACCACCTGTTCTTGCCGGTCTTGAACCGCTCCTCGAGCTTGGCCTTGGCGGCCTTGGCGGCGCCCACCTTCTTGTCCTTGGAGGTGAGGGAGTCGGGCGCGCCGGAGGCCACCTCCTTGAGGTCGACGTCGAGGGTGTAGCGGGTGGGCATGAGGTGGGTGAAGTTGACGAGCTTGAGGAACACCTTGACGCGGGACTTCTTGGCCGTCTTCTTGGCCGAGTCCTTGCGGATCACCTTCTTCGGGTACTTGGCCAGCCCGGCGACCAGGCAGTGCCCGTAGGGGCGGTCGCGGGTGCCCTCCTCGAACACGCGCACGATCACCGCCTTCTTCCCGGCGTACCTACCCTGCAGCAGGATCACCGCCTTGCCCGGCTTCAGGAACTTCACCATCTTCGCTTCTTCTCCTCGCGATGCGCTGCGCCGCCGCCGGTGGTGGGTTGGGGGAGGGGGTGGTGGGCTGTGGGAGGGAGAAAGCGGGCGGCGTGGGTGCGGAGGAGATTATATAGGTTGGCGGCGCTAGGGTTTCCGTGGTGGGGAGAGGGTTTGGACGGTTGGATCTGGATCGGACGGTGGTGAGGGCGGTAGGTTAGGGAACAGGGTGGAATAGGCTTCGGTTAACAGGCTATATGGGCCGATAAAGGGGCCTCCGGACGTCGTCGTAAGGCCGTGATGATGGATGGTTACTTAGCCCAGCGAATGTGGAGGGCCGTGGGCTAATCTACAAGGAGGAGATTTTATTGTTCATTCCCCATTCCCATAAAGAAAAGTTTTTAATTATTCATTCCCCTAAAAAAATCCTAAAAAAGATTTTACAAAATATATTATTACACCCTCAAAAAAATCGCTTGTTATTTGACAGTATCTAATTGAAAAATCAGTTCAGTCAGTTTTTTTCCAATTTATGTGTGTTTGTTTCTGTTTTTTTTCTTTCTTTTTATCGACTCGGTTTTTCTTTTTCTGTATGTGTATGTGTGAATGTTTGGGGGGTGTGTTCGTATACACGTAAGTTATGTGTAATTGTACTAAAGTGTGAAATTGCACTAGAGTATATTTGTTCTTGTATCTATAAAAAAACAGCAATTTGTATTCAAATTGTGTATAAGTTTTTTCGTCATTTGTTTTAGGTTTATTTTCTTCTCTAAGAGTACTACAACGTCTATAATTTATTCTTCCTTATATAAATTTTTTGTTTGTTTCTGTTTTGTTTGGGGGAGAAGAAGCCTGGAGAAAAACAAGGTGGTTGAGCCTTTGGGTCCCAATCGAATGATGGGGAGCGATTTGACCGATCGGTTAAAAAAATTCAAACACTTGTTGTTTAGTCACCCCTTTTATTTTGGTCTTCTCATCCAAACTGTATTTGGTGACCAAAATATTCCCCAAATTTTTAATGTTATCCAAAGATAGTGTATCTGATTAACTTCAAGCAACAGTTCACTGTTTGTTGCATACTTTGCCTCCCTTCAACGCATTTGTTACTTCCGTTGGCCACGTCGTGTGCGGTTGTGCATCATGCATGGTCATACTTTTTCTCCTTTCAACACATTTGTTACTTGTGTGGTCACGTCGTGTGTGGTTGCGCATCATGTATGATCATATCTTTGCCTCCTTTGAACACATTAGTTACTTGTGTGGCCACGTCGTGTGTGTGGTTGTGCATCATGTATGGTCTAGGGCTTCTATTTAGTGCAGTTACCGTTTCTCTTGGAGTATTTGTTCTTTACCGGTCTTAATTGAAATAAGAAAATACTCGATCTACTGCTCTTGCTGAAAAGTCGCATACTGCTCCCTATCTTATTAACAAAAACACTAGACCATGAATGCACGTGTTGCCATGCCCGTCCATATGTACGAGAGGATTAAGACATAAAAAATATAACATAGAATTGAGAAAATGTGTATTTAACTTAATTTCGAATCCGGATTCACTAAGACATTGACTACCATGAGAAGGTAGAAGAATATGACCTATTTTGGTACATACAATGCATTACAGACATATGGCAAGCGGTGTGATCTTCCAATTGTTGTATACACTAGAAATAATTCGAATACATGTTTTTTGCCACTATGTAAAACGAATTGCTTCAAGCATCGGTGGAACTCTTGGGGAAGAGTGTGTCGATGTTGCCATGGTTAATTGGTGTGCACATTTAATAAATCAAAAGAGATTATAAGCACTGTCTAATTCGTATGGGTTGATAACATGATGAAAATTTTCTTCCCAATGCCACCTCTTAATGTTTGTTGCTTGATTTGGTGATGACTTGTTTTTTTTTACATCAAATTGGGAGCTTTATTAACGAACTAACATACAGTTATAATGCACCCATACGCAAGAAATAAGATACTCAGGGCTTACATGAAGCCAGCTCTCAATACCATCAAATGTACAAGCAAAACGAGTAATGATAGGTCTGGACATTAGCATCCCTACGGGCATGAGTAACCAAGAGAGAAGCAAAATTCGCGCCGATCTCCTCAAGATAGGTGTTACAATCGACCTTGTATCGTTGCACAATAGATTGACTAACTTCAAGTTATCAATCTTCATTATAACATGTGAATAACCACGAAGTTGTGCGAAGACCATGCCTCGCGAAGAGCTAATAATTCAGCTATGAATGGGTCTTACACGCCTTGTAAAGGTTTGCTCCAAGCTTCAAGGAATGCTCGGTGTTTTTGAGTCGCTCCTCCCATCCCTCCCTTCATGCCATCAACATTCAACCGCCCACCGGTGTTGATAGTAACCCAGCTAGGTTCGGGAGGTCTCTGGTTCTGGTTGGGTACTATTTTTTTTCTGAGAAAATGGTAGTTCCAAAATTGCCTGAGTCTGATGAACCCATTTGATAGCCTGCACTGTGTCATATCCATCTTGCTCGTGCTTGCAATGGTTGCGTGATGACCATATAGTGTGCATAATCTTAATGATCTTGTATCTCTCAACATGAGTGAACATATGATCTATTGAGATGTCACAAGCCAATGTTTGGATGCAACCAAGGGAGATGATGCTGAAACCAGTCCCTTGTTGCAATCCAATTTTTTTTTGCATGTCTACAGCTGACTACTGCATGTAATATGTCCTCGTCTGTTGCTTTGCAAATGTCACACAAGCCAAGTTGTTTGATGTGTCTATATTGCAAGTTGACCGAATCAAGGAGTATGCCTCGAAGTACCCTCCACCAAAAGACTCGAACCTTTGGAACCACGTGAAGTTTCGATAAAACAGCCCACAACTCTTTATTTGCTCATGAAGTTTATGTAATCGTCCCTTCCTCTATAGAGCTAAGCTCGTTGCGAGTACTAGAGAGTGAATGAGTAATACATGAATTTTAGAGAGTAGATACCGAGACTTCTCCATACCCCAAGTCAATGTATCTTCACCGCCGGCAGGATTTAAAGGTACTCCACATCCGGTTGCAAGAAATTTGCACGAATCACATCCACATTCCATTTTCCAGTGTATAGTTGGCAAGAAGCTCAGAAACTTTGTCCAGTGAAATAGTTCCAGTTTCCTAGTCAGTTGCTGGAACGCGGCGTGCACGCCGACGCCGTCGACGATCTCCGGGACGCCTCCCTCTGCCGCAGGCCCTCGCGCAGGCAGGCCCAGCCCTGTACACCGCCCGGCACGACGTCAAGAAGGCACCACAGCAGCCGGTGCCGGAGGCTGGGCACGCAGAGCGGGCCGCCGCGCCCGACCCAGCGCACGGCCGCGCGCGCGTAGGCGTCGGCGGTGGGCACCAGTGGCGCGGGGCGCCAGACCGCCGAGAAGCCCGCGATCATCGCCGTCGCCACGAACATCGGCGCCTGGCACTGCACGTCGACCCCTCCGCCCCCGTACTCGGCGGCGAGGCCCCTGGAGAGCACCGCGACGTACCGCTTGGTGCCGGAGTAGACGGCGTGGAGCGGGAAGGAGGCGACGGCCTCCGACGTCGCCGACCCCATGCTGACCACGGCGCCCCTGCCCCGCGCCGCCATGCCGGGGATCACCGCCGCCGTCACCTCCGTCGTCGCCCACAGGTTCACGCGCATCATGCGTATCAGTGCCTCCGCGTCCGCCTCGTGCAGGAACGCCGCGCGAGGGCTCATCACCCCGGCGTTGTTGACGAGGAGCCCCACGTCCAGCCCCTCCACCGCGTCCCGGAGCCGCCGCAGCGCCTCGTCGCCTGTGTTAGTTTTTAATCTTGTTACAGATCATTAGTTTACGTCATGCATGCATGTTTAGTTAGAGATTAATTAGACTGCATGGTCATATATACACGTGATGGTTGTGTGTGTATGTTTTTGAGTCGTTTGCATGTACGTACTAGTTAGAGCCAGAAACGTGACGGTTCACGTTGCGGCGTGTGTGTTTGCTTAGGCCATGATCAAGTCGTGGGATGGCACGACGTAGGTGGATCGTGGAGTTTGTTTCGGCCGAGTCGTCGGACCATTATCTTTGTAATCTCTCAGGTTGTTACGGGAGAAAGAATAAGAAGAGAAAAAGCAAGAAAAGAGGCAAGCAGTTGGGCCTCGCAAAATTCCGGCGTTCTCTTGTTCCTCTCTCTCGTATCTCCTCCACCGTGTATGCGTGTGTACTCTGGCCTGTGATCCAACATTTGGTATTCAGAGCCTGGTTGTGGCCGGAGGCGAATCGGCGGCGGTGTGTAGCGATGGGAGATCAGTCACCGACGAAGAGTGACGCTGGTGGTGGCGGAAAGTACACGCCGCCGAGCAAGAGGCTCGGAGCCAGCGGCTCCGGCGATGGGATGATCGTCGTGGCCGCGCCGGCAAGGAGCGTCGGAGTGCCGATTCAATACCCGCAGCTGACTGAAAGCAATTATCAGTTGTGGGCGGCGAAGATGAAGATCATCCTCAAGCCAATGGGCGTGTGGTCGGCGATCACCGGAGAAGACATGGATGAGGCCAAGGATCAGGGAGCCATGGCTGCTATCTCGCAGTCCGTTCCCGACGACGTGATGATGTCCATCGTGGAGTACGAGTCGGCG
Source organism: Triticum monococcum (assembly GCA_034509565.1). Taxonomy (NCBI): domain Eukaryota; kingdom Viridiplantae; phylum Streptophyta; class Magnoliopsida; order Poales; family Poaceae; genus Triticum; species Triticum monococcum. The sequence goes on from CM067847.1 coordinate 768,894,185, forward strand.
AAGGAGGCTTGGGATGCCATCCGTACCATGCGTATCGGCGATGAGCGCGTTGTGCAGGCACGCATCAGCCACCTCACAAGGCGTTTTGAGCGCCTGACCATGGAGGGAGGTGAAGACGTCGGTGCATTTGGGCGCCGGCTCACCGCGCTCGTCAGAGAAATTCGAGCGCTTGGTGAGAACTTGCAGGAGCACGCCGTTGTCAAGCGGCTGTTCGCGGCGGTCCCGGATCGCTTCCTGCCGATAATCGGGACGATCGAGCAATGGGGCGACGTCAAGAAGATGTCGGTCGCCGAGGCCATTGGGCGGCTGCGGGCGTTTGAGGAGAACGAGTCCGGGCGGCGCCAAGACCGCGGCGATGATGGTGAGAAGTTGATGCTGGTCTCACGCGCACAGCTGGAGGCACTAGTCCAGGAAGAAAAGAAGAAAGGAGAGGGCTCCAGCAACGACAACAAGAATGGCGACGAGCGTGGCGGTGGCCGCGGCCGAGGTGACGACAAGAAAAAGCCCCGCGGCAAGTTCGACAAGTCAAAGATCACCTGCTTCGAGTGCGGGGAGAAAGGACACTTCAAGTCCGAGTGTGAAGCATTGAAGAAAGAGAAGGCGCTCCTTGCAGCTGCCGATGTCGACTACGAGCCGGGGCTGCTGATGGCGGTGGCATGTGAGCTTGCACCGGGGGCGGAGGAGCAGGTCGCGGACGTCGTCAAGCCAAAAGGTATCAAGGTGAATGAGGTGCTTCGCCCCATAGCTGTGGAGGCCGAGTTGAAGGCTGCCACGGCTGAGGTTGAGCGGCTGCGTGGTGAGCTGGCGGCGGCAAACATGAAGCTGCATGCCATATCTGATGAGTGCAGAACCCATGCAGAGGAGTTGATGTATGCTAGCGAGGAGAAGGCCAAGTTCCTGGAGGTGCATCGCATGATCTGTGATGAGAACGAGCACCTCCGGAATCTTGTGCATGGAGCTGCAGCGCCCAATGATGTCAAGGGGCCACCGGCCACAGGGAGTGCGGCAACGGCGACAGCAACAACACCGTTAGAGGCTGTGATAGCTGCCACGACTATGCCGGCGGCCGCGACGCTGGCGGCCACGACACTCGGTGTGAACAAGTCCGGAGTGCAACCCATGGAAAAGGGCAAAAACTTCCTTGTTCTGAATGAGGAGAACTTCAGACCTCAGGTATGCATGGATGAATCAGGCCATGAAGTTGATGCATGGTGGCTTGATAGTGGTGCTAGCAATCACATGATAGGCTCAAGGTGCAAGTTTAAGGAGTTAGATGAAACCATCCGTGGGCATGTGAAGCTCGGAGATGGGTCTAAAGCTCTGATTGAAGGCAAAGGTTCAGTCCATGTTGAGTGCAAGAATGGTGGACAGCTACTTCTGACCGAGGTATACCTTGTACCGAACCTATCTTGTAATGTGATCAGTCTGGGTAAGCTATCGGAGGATGGTCATCGAATAGTGCTGGATGGTATGTTTCTGTGGATTGGGGACAGGTTTGGCAATGTGCAGATGAAGGTGAAAAGAGCCCCCAACCGGCTTTACAAGGTGTTACTGAAGACATCTGGTGGGTTTGTGCACATGTCAGGCAGCAATGGTGACACCGACGGCGACAAAAGTTTGCTTGGTGCAGGCGATGGTGGCGCCCACGACGGGATGGCACCAAGATGTTCGGTATACAAGAAATAATGGGTAACAAGATTAGGGAGGTGAATGTTAGTTTTTAATCTTGTTACAGATCATTAGTTTACGTCATGCATGCATGTTTAGTTAGAGATTAATTAGACTGCATGGTCATATATACACGTGATGGTTGTGTGTGTATGTTTTTGAGTCGTTTGCATGTACGTACTAGTTAGAGCCAGAAACGTGACGGTTCACGTTGCGGCGTGTGTGTTTGCTTAGGCCATGATCAAGTCGTGGGATGGCACGACGTAGGTGGATCGTGGAGTTTGTTTCGGCCGAGTCGTCGGACCATTATCTTTGTAATCTCTCAGGTTGTTACGGGAGAAAGAATAAGAAGAGAAAAAGCAAGAAAAGAGGCAAGCAGTTGGGCCTCGCAAAATTCCGGCGTTCTCTTGTTCCTCTCTCTCGTATCTCCTCCACCGTGTATGCGTGTGTACTCTGGCCTGTGATCCAACATTTGGTATTCAGAGCCTGGTTGTGGCCGGAGGCGAATCGGCGGCGGTGTGTAGCGATGGGAGATCAGTCACCGACGAAGAGTGACGCTGGTGGTGGCGGAAAGTACACGCCGCCGAGCAAGAGGCTCGGAGCCAGCGGCTCCGGCGATGGGATGATCGTCGTGGCCGCGCCGGCAAGGAGCGTCGGAGTGCCGATTCAATACCCGCAGCTGACTGAAAGCAATTATCAGTTGTGGGCGGCGAAGATGAAGATCATCCTCAAGCCAATGGGCGTGTGGTCGGCGATCACCGGAGAAGACATGGATGAGGCCAAGGATCAGGGAGCCATGGCTGCTATCTCGCAGTCCGTTCCCGACGACGTGATGATGTCCATCGTGGAGTACGAGTCGGCGAAGGAGGCTTGGGATGCCATCCGTACCATGCGTATCGGCGATGAGCGCGTTGTGCAGGCACGCATCAGCCACCTCACAAGGCGTTTTGAGCGCCTGACCATGGAGGGAGGTGAAGACGTCGGTGCATTTGGGCGCCGGCTCACCGCGCTCGTCAGAGAAATTCGAGCGCTTGGTGAGAACTTGCAGGAGCACGCCGTTGTCAAGCGGCTGTTCGCGGCGGTCCCGGATCGCTTCCTGCCGATAATCGGGACGATCGAGCAATGGGGCGACGTCAAGAAGATGTCGGTCGCCGAGGCCATTGGGCGGCTGCGGGCGTTTGAGGAGAACGAGTCCGGGCGGCGCCAAGACCGCGGCGATGATGGTGAGAAGTTGATGCTGGTCTCACGCGCACAGCTGGAGGCACTAGTCCAGGAAGAAAAGAAGAAAGGAGAGGGCTCCAGCAACGACAACAAGAATGGCGACGAGCGTGGCGGTGGCCGCGGCCGAGGTGACGACAAGAAAAAGCCCCGCGGCAAGTTCGACAAGTCAAAGATCACCTGCTTCGAGTGCGGGGAGAAAGGACACTTCAAGTCCGAGTGTGAAGCATTGAAGAAAGAGAAGGCGCTCCTTGCAGCTGCCGATGTCGACTACGAGCCGGGGCTGCTGATGGCGGTGGCATGTGAGCTTGCACCGGGGGCGGAGGAGCAGGTCGCGGACGTCGTCAAGCCAAAAGGTATCAAGGTGAATGAGGTGCTTCGCCCCATAGCTGTGGAGGCCGAGTTGAAGGCTGCCACGGCTGAGGTTGAGCGGCTGCGTGGTGAGCTGGCGGCGGCAAACATGAAGCTGCATGCCATATCTGATGAGTGCAGAACCCATGCAGAGGAGTTGATGTATGCTAGCGAGGAGAAGGCCAAGTTCCTGGAGGTGCATCGCATGATCTGTGATGAGAACGAGCACCTCCGGAATCTTGTGCATGGAGCTGCAGCGCCCAATGATGTCAAGGGGCCACCGGCCACAGGGAGTGCGGCAACGGCGACAGCAACAACACCGTTAGAGGCTGTGATAGCTGCCACGACTATGCCGGCGGCCGCGACGCTGGCGGCCACGACACTCGGTGTGAACAAGTCCGGAGTGCAACCCATGGAAAAGGGCAAAAACTTCCTTGTTCTGAATGAGGAGAACTTCAGACCTCAGGTATGCATGGATGAATCAGGCCATGAAGTTGATGCATGGTGGCTTGATAGTGGTGCTAGCAATCACATGATAGGCTCAAGGTGCAAGTTTAAGGAGTTAGATGAAACCATCCGTGGGCATGTGAAGCTCGGAGATGGGTCTAAAGCTCTGATTGAAGGCAAAGGTTCAGTCCATGTTGAGTGCAAGAATGGTGGACAGCTACTTCTGACCGAGGTATACCTTGTACCGAACCTATCTTGTAATGTGATCAGTCTGGGTAAGCTATCGGAGGATGGTCATCGAATAGTGCTGGATGGTATGTTTCTGTGGATTGGGGACAGGTTTGGCAATGTGCAGATGAAGGTGAAAAGAGCCCCCAACCGGCTTTACAAGGTGTTACTGAAGACATCTGGTGGGTTTGTGCACATGTCAGGCAGCAATGGTGACACCGACGGCGACAAAAGTTTGCTTGGTGCAGGCGATGGTGGCGCCCACGACGGGATGGCACCAAGATGTTCGGTATACAAGAAATAATGGGTAACAAGATTAGGGAGGTGAATGTTAGTTTTTAATCTTGTTACAGATCATTAGTTTACGTCATGCATGCATGTTTAGTTAGAGATTAATTAGACTGCATGGTCATATATACACGTGATGGTTGTGTGTGTATGTTTTTGAGTCGTTTGCATGTACGTACTAGTTAGAGCCAGAAACGTGACGGTTCACGTTGCGGCGTGTGTGTTTGCTTAGGCCATGATCAAGTCGTGGGATGGCACGACGTAGGTGGATCGTGGAGTTTGTTTCGGCCGAGTCGTCGGACCATTATCTTTGTAATCTCTCAGGTTGTTACGGGAGAAAGAATAAGAAGAGAAAAAGCAAGAAAAGAGGCAAGCAGTTGGGCCTCGCAAAATTCCGGCGTTCTCTTGTTCCTCTCTCTCGTATCTCCTCCACCGTGTATGCGTGTGTACTCTGGCCTGTGATCCAACATTTGGTATTCAGAGCCTGGTTGTGGCCGGAGGCGAATCGGCGGCGGTGTGTAGCGATGGGAGATCAGTCACCGACGAAGAGTGACGCTGGTGGTGGCGGAAAGTACACGCCGCCGAGCAAGAGGCTCGGAGCCAGCGGCTCCGGCGATGGGATGATCGTCGTGGCCGCGCCGGCAAGGAGCGTCGGAGTGCCGATTCAATACCCGCAGCTGACTGAAAGCAATTATCAGTTGTGGGCGGCGAAGATGAAGATCATCCTCAAGCCAATGGGCGTGTGGTCGGCGATCACCGGAGAAGACATGGATGAGGCCAAGGATCAGGGAGCCATGGCTGCTATCTCGCAGTCCGTTCCCGACGACGTGATGATGTCCATCGTGGAGTACGAGTCGGCGAAGGAGGCTTGGGATGCCATCCGTACCATGCGTATCGGCGATGAGCGCGTTGTGCAGGCACGCATCAGCCACCTCACAAGGCGTTTTGAGCGCCTGACCATGGAGGGAGGTGAAGACGTCGGTGCATTTGGGCGCCGGCTCACCGCGCTCGTCAGAGAAATTCGAGCGCTTGGTGAGAACTTGCAGGAGCACGCCGTTGTCAAGCGGCTGTTCGCGGCGGTCCCGGATCGCTTCCTGCCGATAATCGGGACGATCGAGCAATGGGGCGACGTCAAGAAGATGTCGGTCGCCGAGGCCATTGGGCGGCTGCGGGCGTTTGAGGAGAACGAGTCCGGGCGGCGCCAAGACCGCGGCGATGATGGTGAGAAGTTGATGCTGGTCTCACGCGCACAGCTGGAGGCACTAGTCCAGGAAGAAAAGAAGAAAGGAGAGGGCTCCAGCAACGACAACAAGAATGGCGACGAGCGTGGCGGTGGCCGCGGCCGAGGTGACGACAAGAAAAAGCCCCGCGGCAAGTTCGACAAGTCAAAGATCACCTGCTTCGAGTGCGGGGAGAAAGGACACTTCAAGTCCGAGTGTGAAGCATTGAAGAAAGAGAAGGCGCTCCTTGCAGCTGCCGATGTCGACTACGAGCCGGGGCTGCTGATGGCGGTGGCATGTGAGCTTGCACCGGGGGCGGAGGAGCAGGTCGCGGACGTCGTCAAGCCAAAAGGTATCAAGGTGAATGAGGTGCTTCGCCCCATAGCTGTGGAGGCCGAGTTGAAGGCTGCCACGGCTGAGGTTGAGCGGCTGCGTGGTGAGCTGGCGGCGGCAAACATGAAGCTGCATGCCATATCTGATGAGTGCAGAACCCATGCAGAGGAGTTGATGTATGCTAGCGAGGAGAAGGCCAAGTTCCTGGAGGTGCATCGCATGATCTGTGATGAGAACGAGCACCTCCGGAATCTTGTGCATGGAGCTGCAGCGCCCAATGATGTCAAGGGGCCACCGGCCACAGGGAGTGCGGCAACGGCGACAGCAACAACACCGTTAGAGGCTGTGATAGCTGCCACGACTATGCCGGCGGCCGCGACGCTGGCGGCCACGACACTCGGTGTGAACAAGTCCGGAGTGCAACCCATGGAAAAGGGCAAAAACTTCCTTGTTCTGAATGAGGAGAACTTCAGACCTCAGGTATGCATGGATGAATCAGGCCATGAAGTTGATGCATGGTGGCTTGATAGTGGTGCTAGCAATCACATGATAGGCTCAAGGTGCAAGTTTAAGGAGTTAGATGAAACCATCCGTGGGCATGTGAAGCTCGGAGATGGGTCTAAAGCTCTGATTGAAGGCAAAGGTTCAGTCCATGTTGAGTGCAAGAATGGTGGACAGCTACTTCTGACCGAGGTATACCTTGTACCGAACCTATCTTGTAATGTGATCAGTCTGGGTAAGCTATCGGAGGATGGTCATCGAATAGTGCTGGATGGTATGTTTCTGTGGATTGGGGACAGGTTTGGCAATGTGCAGATGAAGGTGAAAAGAGCCCCCAACCGGCTTTACAAGGTGTTACTGAAGACATCTGGTGGGTTTGTGCACATGTCAGGCAGCAATGGTGACACCGACGGCGACAAAAGTTTGCTTGGTGCAGGCGATGGTGGCGCCCACGACGGGATGGCACCAAGATGTTCGGTATACAAGAAATAATGGGTAACAAGATTAGGGAGGTGAATGTTAGTTTTTAATCTTGTTACAGATCATTAGTTTACGTCATGCATGCATGTTTAGTTAGAGATTAATTAGACTGCATGGTCATATATACACGTGATGGTTGTGTGTGTATGTTTTTGAGTCGTTTGCATGTACGTACTAGTTAGAGCCAGAAACGTGACGGTTCACGTTGCGGCGTGTGTGTTTGCTTAGGCCATGATCAAGTCGTGGGATGGCACGACGTAGGTGGATCGTGGAGTTTGTTTCGGCCGAGTCGTCGGACCATTATCTTTGTAATCTCTCAGGTTGTTACGGGAGAAAGAATAAGAAGAGAAAAAGCAAGAAAAGAGGCAAGCAGTTGGGCCTCGCAAAATTCCGGCGTTCTCTTGTTCCTCTCTCTCGTATCTCCTCCACCGTGTATGCGTGTGTACTCTGGCCTGTGATCCAACATTTGGTATTCAGAGCCTGGTTGTGGCCGGAGGCGAATCGGCGGCGGTGTGTAGCGATGGGAGATCAGTCACCGACGAAGAGTGACGCTGGTGGTGGCGGAAAGTACACGCCGCCGAGCAAGAGGCTCGGAGCCAGCGGCTCCGGCGATGGGATGATCGTCGTGGCCGCGCCGGCAAGGAGCGTCGGAGTGCCGATTCAATACCCGCAGCTGACTGAAAGCAATTATCAGTTGTGGGCGGCGAAGATGAAGATCATCCTCAAGCCAATGGGCGTGTGGTCGGCGATCACCGGAGAAGACATGGATGAGGCCAAGGATCAGGGAGCCATGGCTGCTATCTCGCAGTCCGTTCCCGACGACGTGATGATGTCCATCGTGGAGTACGAGTCGGCGAAGGAGGCTTGGGATGCCATCCGTACCATGCGTATCGGCGATGAGCGCGTTGTGCAGGCACGCATCAGCCACCTCACAAGGCGTTTTGAGCGCCTGACCATGGAGGGAGGTGAAGACGTCGGTGCATTTGGGCGCCGGCTCACCGCGCTCGTCAGAGAAATTCGAGCGCTTGGTGAGAACTTGCAGGAGCACGCCGTTGTCAAGCGGCTGTTCGCGGCGGTCCCGGATCGCTTCCTGCCGATAATCGGGACGATCGAGCAATGGGGCGACGTCAAGAAGATGTCGGTCGCCGAGGCCATTGGGCGGCTGCGGGCGTTTGAGGAGAACGAGTCCGGGCGGCGCCAAGACCGCGGCGATGATGGTGAGAAGTTGATGCTGGTCTCACGCGCACAGCTGGAGGCACTAGTCCAGGAAGAAAAGAAGAAAGGAGAGGGCTCCAGCAACGACAACAAGAATGGCGACGAGCGTGGCGGTGGCCGCGGCCGAGGTGACGACAAGAAAAAGCCCCGCGGCAAGTTCGACAAGTCAAAGATCACCTGCTTCGAGTGCGGGGAGAAAGGACACTTCAAGTCCGAGTGTGAAGCATTGAAGAAAGAGAAGGCGCTCCTTGCAGCTGCCGATGTCGACTACGAGCCGGGGCTGCTGATGGCGGTGGCATGTGAGCTTGCACCGGGGGCGGAGGAGCAGGTCGCGGACGTCGTCAAGCCAAAAGGTATCAAGGTGAATGAGGTGCTTCGCCCCATAGCTGTGGAGGCCGAGTTGAAGGCTGCCACGGCTGAGGTTGAGCGGCTGCGTGGTGAGCTGGCGGCGGCAAACATGAAGCTGCATGCCATATCTGATGAGTGCAGAACCCATGCAGAGGAGTTGATGTATGCTAGCGAGGAGAAGGCCAAGTTCCTGGAGGTGCATCGCATGATCTGTGATGAGAACGAGCACCTCCGGAATCTTGTGCATGGAGCTGCAGCGCCCAATGATGTCAAGGGGCCACCGGCCACAGGGAGTGCGGCAACGGCGACAGCAACAACACCGTTAGAGGCTGTGATAGCTGCCACGACTATGCCGGCGGCCGCGACGCTGGCGGCCACGACACTCGGTGTGAACAAGTCCGGAGTGCAACCCATGGAAAAGGGCAAAAACTTCCTTGTTCTGAATGAGGAGAACTTCAGACCTCAGGTATGCATGGATGAATCAGGCCATGAAGTTGATGCATGGTGGCTTGATAGTGGTGCTAGCAATCACATGATAGGCTCAAGGTGCAAGTTTAAGGAGTTAGATGAAACCATCCGTGGGCATGTGAAGCTCGGAGATGGGTCTAAAGCTCTGATTGAAGGCAAAGGTTCAGTCCATGTTGAGTGCAAGAATGGTGGACAGCTACTTCTGACCGAGGTATACCTTGTACCGAACCTATCTTGTAATGTGATCAGTCTGGGTAAGCTATCGGAGGATGGTCATCGAATAGTGCTGGATGGTATGTTTCTGTGGATTGGGGACAGGTTTGGCAATGTGCAGATGAAGGTGAAAAGAGCCCCCAACCGGCTTTACAAGGTGTTACTGAAGACATCTGGTGGGTTTGTGCACATGTCAGGCAGCAATGGTGACACCGACGGCGACAAAAGTTTGCTTGGTGCAGGCGATGGTGGCGCCCACGACGGGATGGCACCAAGATGTTCGGTATACAAGAAATAATGGGTAACAAGATTAGGGAGGTGAATGTTAGTTTTTAATCTTGTTACAGATCATTAGTTTACGTCATGCATGCATGTTTAGTTAGAGATTAATTAGACTGCATGGTCATATATACACGTGATGGTTGTGTGTGTATGTTTTTGAGTCGTTTGCATGTACGTACTAGTTAGAGCCAGAAACGTGACGGTTCACGTTGCGGCGTGTGTGTTTGCTTAGGCCATGATCAAGTCGTGGGATGGCACGACGTAGGTGGATCGTGGAGTTTGTTTCGGCCGAGTCGTCGGACCATTATCTTTGTAATCTCTCAGGTTGTTACGGGAGAAAGAATAAGAAGAGAAAAAGCAAGAAAAGAGGCAAGCAGTTGGGCCTCGCAAAATTCCGGCGTTCTCTTGTTCCTCTCTCTCGTATCTCCTCCACCGTGTATGCGTGTGTACTCTGGCCTGTGATCCAACATTTGGTATTCAGAGCCTGGTTGTGGCCGGAGGCGAATCGGCGGCGGTGTGTAGCGATGGGAGATCAGTCACCGACGAAGAGTGACGCTGGTGGTGGCGGAAAGTACACGCCGCCGAGCAAGAGGCTCGGAGCCAGCGGCTCCGGCGATGGGATGATCGTCGTGGCCGCGCCGGCAAGGAGCGTCGGAGTGCCGATTCAATACCCGCAGCTGACTGAAAGCAATTATCAGTTGTGGGCGGCGAAGATGAAGATCATCCTCAAGCCAATGGGCGTGTGGTCGGCGATCACCGGAGAAGACATGGATGAGGCCAAGGATCAGGGAGCCATGGCTGCTATCTCGCAGTCCGTTCCCGACGACGTGATGATGTCCATCGTGGAGTACGAGTCGGCGAAGGAGGCTTGGGATGCCATCCGTACCATGCGTATCGGCGATGAGCGCGTTGTGCAGGCACGCATCAGCCACCTCACAAGGCGTTTTGAGCGCCTGACCATGGAGGGAGGTGAAGACGTCGGTGCATTTGGGCGCCGGCTCACCGCGCTCGTCAGAGAAATTCGAGCGCTTGGTGAGAACTTGCAGGAGCACGCCGTTGTCAAGCGGCTGTTCGCGGCGGTCCCGGATCGCTTCCTGCCGATAATCGGGACGATCGAGCAATGGGGCGACGTCAAGAAGATGTCGGTCGCCGAGGCCATTGGGCGGCTGCGGGCGTTTGAGGAGAACGAGTCCGGGCGGCGCCAAGACCGCGGCGATGATGGTGAGAAGTTGATGCTGGTCTCACGCGCACAGCTGGAGGCACTAGTCCAGGAAGAAAAGAAGAAAGGAGAGGGCTCCAGCAACGACAACAAGAATGGCGACGAGCGTGGCGGTGGCCGCGGCCGAGGTGACGACAAGAAAAAGCCCCGCGGCAAGTTCGACAAGTCAAAGATCACCTGCTTCGAGTGCGGGGAGAAAGGACACTTCAAGTCCGAGTGTGAAGCATTGAAGAAAGAGAAGGCGCTCCTTGCAGCTGCCGATGTCGACTACGAGCCGGGGCTGCTGATGGCGGTGGCATGTGAGCTTGCACCGGGGGCGGAGGAGCAGGTCGCGGACGTCGTCAAGCCAAAAGGTATCAAGGTGAATGAGGTGCTTCGCCCCATAGCTGTGGAGGCCGAGTTGAAGGCTGCCACGGCTGAGGTTGAGCGGCTGCGTGGTGAGCTGGCGGCGGCAAACATGAAGCTGCATGCCATATCTGATGAGTGCAGAACCCATGCAGAGGAGTTGATGTATGCTAGCGAGGAGAAGGCCAAGTTCCTGGAGGTGCATCGCATGATCTGTGATGAGAACGAGCACCTCCGGAATCTTGTGCATGGAGCTGCAGCGCCCAATGATGTCAAGGGGCCACCGGCCACAGGGAGTGCGGCAACGGCGACAGCAACAACACCGTTAGAGGCTGTGATAGCTGCCACGACTATGCCGGCGGCCGCGACGCTGGCGGCCACGACACTCGGTGTGAACAAGTCCGGAGTGCAACCCATGGAAAAGGGCAAAAACTTCCTTGTTCTGAATGAGGAGAACTTCAGACCTCAGGTATGCATGGATGAATCAGGCCATGAAGTTGATGCATGGTGGCTTGATAGTGGTGCTAGCAATCACATGATAGGCTCAAGGTGCAAGTTTAAGGAGTTAGATGAAACCATCCGTGGGCATGTGAAGCTCGGAGATGGGTCTAAAGCTCTGATTGAAGGCAAAGGTTCAGTCCATGTTGAGTGCAAGAATGGTGGACAGCTACTTCTGACCGAGGTATACCTTGTACCGAACCTATCTTGTAATGTGATCAGTCTGGGTAAGCTATCGGAGGATGGTCATCGAATAGTGCTGGATGGTATGTTTCTGTGGATTGGGGACAGGTTTGGCAATGTGCAGATGAAGGTGAAAAGAGCCCCCAACCGGCTTTACAAGGTGTTACTGAAGACATCTGGTGGGTTTGTGCACATGTCAGGCAGCAATGGTGACACCGACGGCGACAAAAGTTTGCTTGGTGCAGGCGATGGTGGCGCCCACGACGGGATGGCACCAAGATGTTCGGTATACAAGAAATAATGGGTAACAAGATTAGGGAGGTGAATGTTAGTTTTTAATCTTGTTACAGATCATTAGTTTACGTCATGCATGCATGTTTAGTTAGAGATTAATTAGACTGCATGGTCATATATACACGTGATGGTTGTGTGTGTATGTTTTTGAGTCGTTTGCATGTACGTACTAGTTAGAGCCAGAAACGTGACGGTTCACGTTGCGGCGTGTGTGTTTGCTTAGGCCATGATCAAGTCGTGGGATGGCACGACGTAGGTGGATCGTGGAGTTTGTTTCGGCCGAGTCGTCGGACCATTATCTTTGTAATCTCTCAGGTTGTTACGGGAAAAAGAATAAGAAGAGAAAAAGCAAGAAAAGAGGCAAGCAGTTGGGCCTCGCAAAATTCCGGCGTTCTCTTGTTCCTCTCTCTCGTATCTCCTCCACCGTGTATGCGTGTGTACTCCGGCCTGTGATCCAACAGCCTGCACGCCGCCGGCCGAGAGGATCGTCAAGCGCCTGCAGGCCGTCGCCATGCGCTCCGACATACCCCAAACCTGAGTAAACTACGTGGTACCTTGGGGAGTGGAGACGAGCGAGAGGTCGAACACCACGGCCCTGGTCTCCACGGGGTGGCGGGACCTGATCGCGTCGGAGACCTCATGGAGGTCCGCGGCGTCGAGACCGACGAGGACGAGGTTGAGGCCCCGGCGGGCGAGCTCCAGGGCGACGGACCGCCCGATGCCGGACGTCGGGCCGGTGACCACGGCCCACGCGCCATAGGACCGGCGGAGGTCCTTGGGTCGGCACAGGCAGTGCGCGAGGTGGACGAGGAGGCGGGACGAGAGCGACGCGACGTGGAGGGCGCCGAGGACGGCCAGCCAGAGGAACCACGCCGGCGTCTGCCGGAGGTCAGCCGCCATTCTCCACTCTCCTGGCCCTCGTTCACGCGTTTGGTGCCAGTTTTGTAGCAGCAGTAGTACTGTCCTTGCATACACAACTGCCCATGGTCCAGGAGACACACTCCAAGTACCAACCAACTAGTAATTTTGTTGGAACAGATATGCAGGTAACCTGCCGATATATGTGCAGCAACATGTCACAATCTTGACCTCAGCTCATATGGCAACCATATCATCAGCAATTTAAAGATTTAACATTAACAGGAGGCTGCAGTGCAGCCTCCACTGAATGCATACATCTGCTCAACCAAAACTAACTAAGCTCAACAATGAAACCGAAATTTTCTCTCGGAAGAAGAACAATGGCATCGAAATCGAATTGTGCATCGATGTTCCACTCTGAAGCCTAATCACAAGGAGAAATATTCTGCGCAATGCACAACAACAGGCAGGCCGACAAATTCAGCCCACTCACCGCTCATCGACGAACAACTTACAAACTGGAGAAATCTAGACAGGTTCCTAGTATGAGATGGTTTGAGAAATCTAGACAGGTTCCTATGTACGTACGGCGAAAGAATGGCTGACGAAATCTTCATCTTCTCAACCAAAACCGCCAGAATGCTGGCGCTGCTAAGACTCCGCTGCAATTCACACGGTTTCCTCTTTACAAGTGTCCGAGGACTTTCTTCTCCGGTCAAAGTATTTGGACTTAACTCCGAGTGTATGATCAGGGTGTGGTTGGCGAACTTTGTGGAGCGGCGAAGTAGTCGTCTTCGACGTTCCTCAGAAGATTGTCGCTGCCTACACTGATATACCAAGATATCCCTCTATCCAAAGGCCAAGTGGATGCTGCAAACAGAAGAATAAATTTTCAGGTCTTTCCAAAATCTGATACTGATACGAAATATGAAAGAGAACTGCTTATAACCGGTTTGGAAGAACAAATCCAGTTCAAAACAGCGGTTGAGGCAGAAAAGAACTATTCTTTTTTTGTGAAAATCAGAATTAGTGCGCAGTAGTTAAGAAACATTCTGATAGATCTATTACTCCAAGTTACTAAAACATGTTTACTTTTTAGTTTAGAATATCAGTGGGAGTAGTTGGTTTAGCACAATTTATTTTCTGAAGGAAAAAGGGTGTCTTAAGAAACTTCAAGTTATTATTGTTAAAAAAAAGGAGATGATGGTGATGCAGCAGAACAGGGTACATTTTGAAACAAGTACCACATGCGCGCATCACTGAACCACAAAATTGTACCTGGAGAACTGGCAACTTCTTTTTGCTTTGCTGCGTGCAGCAAAATTGTTCCAGAAAGGATTGTTACCAGGCCGCAGCATTCAGAAGCAATACTACTTAAGCTTTGTCCAGCCCCGTCCTGCATTTGACAGCAAGCAGAATGAGTTGCAATCCGCACCACAAAGTCCAGTTGAATTAATTAAACAATCTAAAGTTGCTTTCTACCTTGAACATAATTGAACTCGCCACTATTGTAAGGGTGGTAAACATTACATAATAAACTGGGGACACCATAGCTAAATCAAAGGTATCCAGTGCCTGCAAAAGTTGAATAAAATCAGCATAACAAGAAAAAAGAGAAAAACACCAGAATAATTTTAAATCAACTAGACCAAGTAAAATAATACTTCATTTTATTCTTAATATCTGCAGCGGAAAATAAAGTTTGACTTAATCAAGTAACAAAATAAGTAGCAAATTCATGAAAATCGTAAGTTGTCAAAAACCGAGTAGTACAAGCTCATGTAGATGCAATCAAGCAAAACATATTCACACGACAGGAGTAACAATTAACTAGAAGGAGGAAACGATGTGCTACCTTGTTGAGGTAATTTAGCTGAGAAACGCCACAGATAACTGCGACCAGAATAAAAAGCCATGTGTGTGGATAGGCAAGCTGGTTCATTCCATCCAGTGTAAGCTTTATGGCAACACCGACGGCCTTGATGCTAACAACCTACAAAGTAGTGATAATCAGCTAAAAAACTCACTTGTGTTAGGCTGTGCATCTCAAAGTTAAAAGCACACTTACAGTTAATGATCCCATTGAAGAGCAGATACCCAGATATATCAGTATGTTCTTCTGACCATATCGAGGTTCGATGAACACTACTACTATTGCCATGAGTAACAATGTTGTTCCCGCATATGCTAGAAATCCTGCCCATGGTTGACACCATAATATGGAGAAAGGCTGTCAGACATGTGGGTGTGCTACAACTAACATAAGGTGTATGATTGCAGGCCGGTGACTCACCGGGTTGAGTAGCTAGATCCCAGATTTCTTCAACGGAATCGGGCATGTGCTCTTCAGGGGCATGTAGAACGACAACAACTGAACCTACTATGCACGATATACAACCAAGAACGCCGAGCTTGTTAAGCCGCTCCTTCAGCACAAAGTGCGCTAACACTGAACTGGCCATTTGTAGAAAAAACATGTATGTCAAGCACGGGAGAATCAAAGCCGGTATTGAAACTAGGGGTTTTGGTTTTTGCAAATTCACCTGACGATTATGCTTAGTGCTCCAAGAGGAGTCACAAGGACAGCTGGTGCGAAGACATAGGCAACAAAGTTGGCCACCTCCCCAAGCAGCACTTGCAAATGTCAACAAAAGGAAATTTAGTCGCACAATTAAATCAATACGCACGGCTAACTTTGTGCAGAGTGAACGTACTGGTGATCAAGCCAGCCCACCAGAGAGGCTCCAGAAGATACGTGTATCCTCCTCCGCCTGTAATTTAGAGAGGGAGAGAGAAACAGAAACATGTAAGCTGGAATCGTAGGACAGTTACCACCACAAATCTCAAGTCTGAATTGGGTGAACATTCGCATATAAAAATCCAGAAAGCAGGTGAAATGCCAAAAATGTTTTGTTTTTATAGTGCCAACATGCTAGTTAAGCACAAACAGGAGGTTAATAAGGAGTAGGATATCTGTAAATTAAGGGATTTTGGTTCATATATCTCTGATTAAGCCAGTGATCCTAGACATATTGCAAATGCATACATACGTAGTAAAGCGGGCCGTAAATTGGTCCATGACATTTGAGTCACCATCCATCACTGGAATCTACCGGCCTGGAAAAATCACCATCCAACTTACAGAAAGGTTCATGACATTCATAAGCATACTTCCAATTGTTCAATTCTCATCATGGCTCTGTCTCTCTAATCCTACCCCATTTCTCGATGCAATAGTTTTGATCTTCTGGAGGCCCTGCCGATTCTCATTGACCCGTATGGAAGCATGATAATGACAGGCTGCCAATCAGCACGAGCGTAGCTGGCGTCCGTCCAGAAGACAGCAACAGCCGCAGCGCAAAAAGTTTGACTTTTGACGAACTGGCAGCAGCCGGCCGGCCCCAATCACGCCCGTACATTTTGAAATCTCGGGGCATCATCGCCCGATCCAGGCGCCATTGCCCCACGAATCGAAGGAGGCGTCGAGATCCGAAGCACTGGTTGGCCGGGCCAGGTCGGGGCGGCCGTGAGATTCGAAATTGACCAAGGCAACGCGGCGCGACGCGGAGCAGAGGACCGCCCGGTCGAGGAGCGGCCGGCGTCGATGATGGGGGATCCGGCGAGGAAGGAAGGAAGGGAGGAGGATGGCGTGGCGTGGGGGTAGGGTGG
The DNA here is from genome assembly GCA_034509565.1 of Triticum monococcum. NCBI lineage: Eukaryota > Viridiplantae > Streptophyta > Magnoliopsida > Poales > Poaceae > Triticum > Triticum monococcum. The sequence continues at coordinate 768,910,514 of CM067847.1, forward strand.
GTACCTGCGCGTACGCCGCACTTGCCGGCGCGCATGAGGCCGATCTTCTTGAGGATGAAGCTGGCGCCGATGAAGGCGCTGGAGGCGACCGCGAGCGCCAGGCCCTTGGTGTTGTCCGACGCCCCCATCCCCTCCCCTCCCGCCGGCCGCCACAGCGAGCAAGAAGATAGACAGGCAGCCCGCCCCGGCGCCGCGCACCTCCGGTTCAAATCTCCGGGGAAGCAGGAGGGCGCCCGCGCACGACAGGTGCCGCCGGTGGTGGCGCGTGCCTCTCCTCTCCTCTCCTATCCGCTTGTCTCGTCCGTGCTGGCGGCTGCTGGCCAGGGTGGGTGGTTCCGCCTATTGTTGTTGTCCGCCCGCCGGCCGCCGGCCCGGTCGTGGGTCGTGGCTGCTGCTCCTTGGAAAGGGCGAGGCGAGAGGGACGGGGGAGGCCGCGCGGCTGCTTCGGGCGGATGGTCGTGGGTGGGGCCGCTAGCAAGAAGGGAAGCCTGGAGTGTGTCTGCCATTGGCCGCTGGCTGGAGGAGCTGGATCTGCGCGGCAGGCACGCACGTCACGTGCCGCGTCGCACGGATCGCTCGACTCCGACAGTCCGACCACCACCCTCGAATTCAAAATTCGGTAATGCCTCTGTCATGTTTCGAAAATCGTAAGGTTGGATTTCGGAAACGCGTTTGTATAGAGAAGAAGAAAATGACACCGACCTTATCAAAGACATTGCCCTCTATTTGTTCATGTTTGATCTTCAGGGTGGAAACACATGGTCCCGTCTTCTATGGTTGGGTCCAACAAAACGGTTTTGGTCGCTTGAGGGTCGTTTTCTTCCTGTAGCCGGTGTTGCTGAACAAGCCAGAGTAATCGACCACACATGGTCCCCAAAACCACGGGGATCCCAATTGAAGAAAAAAAAACCCAAAGGTAACACGCCGCATGCTACAGCATGAGCCCTAGGTCGTGACCCTCCCCTAGTCTCCCCCACCTACATCTACGCCGCCTCTCGCCATCGACCACGCACCCCGTGCAACGAATTCGACGACTGCTGTTTGTTGCATACTACCGACGGCGTCCCCACGGCCTAGCCCCGTCTTCTAGCCGCTCCGTGCTAGCGCCACCGCATCGTTCCTGGCAATGCCCCTGTTCTCCGCCATATAGATCTAGCAAACTACTGTGCTACTGTCGTCGCGTGCTGGCCCTACCTCCGCCCGATCACCCCATCCATCGTGCCGCTGCCGGGCGTTGGCCCTGCCTTCGCTACGCCCAAGAATGGTTGCGCCTCCAAAGCTGAGAAACAAAGACATTGCTGGTCGTGTCACCATAGTCACCACCAAACTATTGAAGACACCGGATAAGATGGGTCAACAAATAGTTTCCTCAATAGTTGTTTTCTATATACCTGGTAAAACAAGTCGGCGTCAGATTTTGACCATTTGCCTCGTATTTGATTTATATGTGGGGGGAAGCATTTCATTACTTAATTGATCATAGTGTAACAATCGTTCATAACCACAATGCTAATCTCGTGAGGAACATTGCAAGCAAACAACCCATCCTTTGTTGTCCACATCCTATAGCTGCCATAGCGTGTTCAACCTTGTCCTGCGCACGAGTGATCTTTCAAACTTGGGAGCGGAACCTCCTTTAGCATCTTCGCAATTTCTACAATAAGGACAAGGTACATGCTACTAGATCGATCCGCCAAGCCCGTATTTGTTTGTTCATGTAGGAATGATTTGGTCACCACCAAACTAAATGGTCAAAAGTTATAACACGGTATTAAGAAAATATTGACAGAATTTAAAAATAATCATGGCATTTAGATATTGTTCACATATTTCGAAACCATAGTTGTGACCTTTTATAAAAAAATGTATTGTTTTGCATAATTCGAAAAAATGCTGATTGCATTCAAAAAAATTTATTAAATAATATTCATGCATCTTCAAAAAAAAAGTGTTCATGACATTTGGAAAAACTTATACAATGTAAAAAATGGTCATGTAAGTCAGAAAAAGTTGATGGTATTAAAAAATATATGTGACATATCTGAAAAATGTTCACGCATTTCAAAAATATGATCATGGTGTTTTAAAAAATGTTTATACAATCTGAAGAAAAATTGTGTAGTTCTTAAATCTGAAGAAAGGTGCGCACAAGAGCGCCGTTATGCCATGTCTGGTGCCAACAGGCGGTTGGGCTGACACTGAATCAGGAGGATCAGAAGAGGGAGAAAAAGTCCTTGGTGGAGGTAGGAGAAAGCACAAAAACCATTCGATTTAGATCGAATGGCTGAAAAGACTGACCTCCCTTAAAAAAATTCATGCAATTTACCTATAAGTGATCCCTTATACTTTCTAAATTTTTTGTCTGTTTTACAAATGTTTTCCAGATTTTAATGATGATGTAGGATGACGTTTTTTAAGTTGGTATGTTGACGTTTTTGATTGGTAATTTTAATGATGATGTAGGATGGCGTTTTTTAAGTTGGTATGTTGACATTTTTGATTGGTACTAGCACGATGATCATGATGAAGTCGGGCAAAAATGATTTAGGATCTAATGATTCTGCAAAAATCGTGTGATCTATGCTCCAATGTACACTAGCAAGAATGACACCAGCCGGGTTAATGACATATTCCCTCCCTTCGGGTTTATTAGCCCCCGTCGGATTTTGAGTCGAAGTTTGACCATAGATTTAATTAGTAAAAATAATTTATATGTAACAACAAAATTATAATTGGAAGTTTCTTTCAAATTCTAGTATGACAATATAACCTATATGTTGCCAATCGGTCAAAGTCTAGCAGAATATATGAAGGGGGCTTAGAAATCCGGACGAAGGAAGTATCTTACTTAATTGGAAGCCGAAAGAAGTATTTAAAACTTAATCCGAAGACTATCCGCATCAAACTTGATGGGCTGCTAAGCCTGCTACTCATCTGAATACCATTGGTGGGCTGGCTTGTCATTCGGCTAAAGTTGATCCGAAGACGTATCTGAAACTCAATCCAGGTCCATGCCCCAGTCCGTTGGTGCATGGCTTGTCATTTGGACGATTTGACTAGGTTCTGTCAAGACTTGAACGAACATCTAGGCATTTCGGTCATTTCGCATGAACTTCTTTAATATTATGTTCGACATAGCCCTGGACACAGAAGGTCCTTTTTTGAGATCGGTTGGCATTTTTTTCTTCAAAATGGCAGGATTCCTGCATTCATCAACAAAAAAAGAGTTGCTCGATTAATTGGAGAAAACCAAACGAAAATCAGATTGGCCAGTTAATTGAAGTAGCACGATTGACTGTCAATGTTTTTGTGGTAGCTGGTGGGTGGTGGCTACAACAGCTTGTATAGGTGTCTTGTGACCGCCTGACCGGAGCCAGAGCCGGAGCCCACTCAGTGTCTTTTGGAAATGTCGAAATGGAACTAGGTGCTCACGTGTCTTTTGGGAATGTCGAAATGGACAGAGATACAATGCTGATGTAATTACGCATCTGTCACTTGGTGCCTAATTTTGCGAGAAATGTCAGTCTTTTGAATCTGTCCTGCAGCAGCGTTGAAGCAAGAACGCTGTTTGGTCATGAGCTAGGAAAAGAGAAGGCAAATATGTAGGTCAATTCCAGCAGGCTGGTGTCGTTTTCGTCCTCCTCCGAATCAAACAACGGACCGGACGGTTGCTGTCCCTGAGACTCGTTGTAATGGGGAGTATCATATACTAGTATCATGCGCATATGATACTAGTATATGATACTACATTTCTAATGCATAGTATCATATGTTGGTATCATAGAGGACTATATTTATTGCCATGTATGATACAAAGTAGCACATCATTTAATATGATACAGTATCATGATATGATACTTAAGCCTCTCTTTCTTCATTTAATTCTATGTCACCTCATCAAAATTGCTTAGCTGGCATGCATGATACTATCTATGATACTCTCATTACGGGCAGCCTGATATCGAAAGGGGCAAGAACAAGCCCAAGCTGGGTCGACCTGCAACAGCTCGAACTAGTTTCAAGAGTCCTACCATGTGCTAAACAAGAGATTCTTGTCTTGCCGGTCCGCACCGCACGTTTCCCAAGTTTTAAGCAAGCCACTTACTAGCATTGTTTTTTTAAGGAAACGACTGAGGAGCATTTTTCCTTTCGCTTCTCAGTCACTCAGTGGGTAGGCGGGCATCTAAAAAATTAATAAACCGACGTGCCCGTCCTCTGGCGAGGAAATAGTACTACTATGGGATGGTGGTACACGAATGAGCTGCCTACGCACGCATCTGATCCAGGCTTTGGCGAAGCGAAAGCGATAGTCTCAATGGCACGGACGGGCGTTTCATCGATGGTGGAGCAGCTAGCTAGCACAGACGGGCGCTTGATTAATTATGCCGGCGAGCGAGCGCGCGCGGTGGTTGGTCCGGTTCCCTCCCTTCCTTCCTTCCACGCCGGCGGCGAGTCGGGCGACCACTGCACCGCCGCTTCTTCACGTTGCCCCCCCAACTGATACCCTTGTACTGCAAAAAAGTAGTCCCGCCATCGGTATTCTTGAATCGAACAAGGAGGGCCGTACGCACTCCACATCATGGTCCAAGGAAAACGGCATGCCGCTGAACTTCTGCTCCCTGCAGAGCAGGGAAGTTACACACGTAGTCGACCGCACGCCGTGTCGGAAGAGACAGACCGGGTAGGCGGGCACGTACTAGTACTACGGCGTGCTGGTTGTTCCAACAGGGGACAGGGGTCTTGTATTTCTACGGTCCACGGCAGTGGTGGAGCGTAGTAGGGACAATTCCGGGCCCTGGCCCCCCCTTTTCAAAAGGAAAATTTACCAAATACACTTACTTATCTGCTAATTGTTCTACTAATCGTCCGACATCTCTGATCATCCTAGCCTTTTCTATGCCATATACACTTATTTGGCCCCTCCTAATATTTGATTCACGCTCCGCCACTGGTCCACGGTACTACAATCACAGAGAATACCACCCGTAGTTTCGACCGCTCCAGTTATCTCTTTCGTAGAGGAAACAAAACAATCTGACTATATCTACCTACTTGTCTCTTCCATGGAACCATTATAACGTTTTCTTGATTACTTTGCATGTGAGAGCCTAGGAGGCTGTGTTTTGGTGCCTCACAAAGGGGGACAAATGGTGTGTCGTGTATCCCTTGAATGTGGAAGACAATTGTGACAAAATGGAGAGAAGATGTATTGGGCCATGCTAGGCTAGACAATGAGGGCATCCATGTGAGCATGCATGCAGTGAGCCTAGTAAGAGTGACTTGAATGAAGGATCGCGCAACAAAAATACTTAGTGAGATTTTTTTTTGCTGACGTGGCATATTTGTGAGGTCAGGAGTCCTAGTACTTGCTACGTTGGTCGATCACTTAAACTCCAAAACTATAACCCACACATGTGGTTGGTCCAGATTCTTCTCTCCCATATTTGTCGGTCACCTTTATGCTCGGGGGAGAGAGAGAGAGATCAGAGTGAGAAGAGAGAGAGAGAGAGAGAGATGAGGATGCGCAAGACCATCAGACGAGAAGAAAGAGGAGGGAATTCCAACCTCTGAATTCTCCATTCAGGTAACATGTTAATCTCCTCTCTAGAAATTTCTCAATTGTTATTTGGCAATGAGGGTTGATCATCTCGCCGGGGGAGAAATGAATGCAAATGATGCGACATTACGTTGCAGCAATCGATAATCACAACTTGCTTTCATGTTAGTGCCTTTGTATTCGCATATTATATAATTCTCCTTTTTATATCAAATTTGAGTTCATGGCTAAATATGGCAAATGTATATCATGGCATATGGCCTAAATCATGCCCCCCCCCCCCCCCCACAAAAGAAAAATGACATAAATCATCGGAAGTTAATTGGAAAAGGCCTATTCTTTTTTTTCCAAGGGTGTTATATCTTGAAAATATCATCTATGTATCAATAGTGTAAATAGTTTCAGACTAAAATTAGGAAAGTAACCACTAGAATGTAAAGCCTAGTGAAAATTAGGAAGCTCGAGTAAAAAAAATGATGGTAGTATAACTGGTTCTGTAAAAATAAATGATGCTTATTTGTTTTGTTGTGATAAGAAGGTTGTCCTATAACATATTTATTAATCTTACCAGATTCATACGCCAGAGCTTGGGAGATCTTACAATGAAATGGCGAAAGGTTTTAAAAGAGGCATACACATTGGAGACATTGCAAACTGTATGCCGATTCATTCGGTGCCATCCTTCAGTTCTCTGTTTATTGCCTTGCCTATTAATATTGTACAAGTACTACTTCAGCTGGCTCTCTCTCCTTGTGGCCACATCACCAATCTTCCTATTCACTGGTTTATTCCTTGGGGTCATCCTAACTTACAGTGAACCGAACAATCCGGAAAATGATCATATCTACAAAAATATAGAGAAGGCTCCTAAAACTTGGAATATTCACAACATTGCTAAACCAATTGAGGATGTATGCATTCCAAGAAGTATATCTAGCAAAGAAAGAATATCTAACCACAACAGCAATGGAAATAAATTTCGGAAGGGATCTCATAGCCGAGGCTCTTCATCCGAATCAGCATCAAGTGCATCAGATGGTTCAGAAATTGATACCCATCCAATGCTTCACACATTTCATCAGCTTAGGTCGGCCGCCAGTTCATCGGTGTCTTCTCAAGATGGGGATTCCATTGACAACAACACTGAGGATGAAACCGGAAATCAAGAGGGCAATGATGAAAATGAACTTGAGGAGAAAGAAAGTGTTAAAGTTGTGGCATGGACTGCTGACGATCAGAAGAGCATCTTGAAAATTGGATGTTTGGAGATTGAGAGAAACCAAAGGTTGGAGACCTTGATTGGACGCAGGGCTAGAAAATATGTAGGTAGGAACTTGAGAGAGTTTGGCAACAATGAGCCTCTCCCAACAAAGGAGGAGCTCTCAAAATTTAATGTTCAAATTCCAACTATTTTTGCACCTAGGAGAAATCCTTTCGATCTTCCCTACGATGAAGATAACTTCCCAGAGTCTGCTCCATCTGCACCAATTAAAATGAGAAATGCATTTGACATTACATGCGAGCAAGAGGATGAAAGTAGCTCCACTGGAGGTGCTAACTTAAGTAATGCGGAGCCTACTTGTGTTGCCTCTCAAATAAGAAAGATTACAATGCTTAGGAGGCATGAGAGCTTCACAGAACGAGCACCATTCCTCGCTAATTTCCAGCAAGATCTACAACCTTCTCGGTTAAAACCATACTTTGTTACAGAAAACATGTCTGACGAGGGGACTACGGTTCCAAGTCTTCAAGGAGAAGCTAGTGAAAAGAGCTCGATTCAAGATTTGGATAATTTTCCAGTTAACGATCAAGAAATCCAAAATGTTCTATTGGCTCTCGACACCGAGACACCCGTACTAATTAGTGATTCATCAGATGATGACATGTATCTACCAGGTGGACATATAAATGATTGGTTGGAAGCTCAAAACAATGAAAATTTAAATTTATTTCACGCTACTCCACTGGAAGGTCTTAGTGTAGTGCAATACCCACAAGATATGGAGACGACGAGCAATGATTTACATCATATTTCTCCACATTCAGATGATCTGGAATTGATGCCATCAACAACTGAAGCTACAGAACCTTTTGCACGTAATAGCAATGAACTACCAGGTGACGTCTGGAATATCACTTAGCGGTGTAGGGATTTATGTCACAAACCCTTGATTTTGTACCTGATGCTTTCCTTATTTCTAGGCAAGGAAGTTGAGACCCTTGATGACACCCAGATGGGTGACCAAGTCGACGATACAAGTCCATCTGAAGGCGATAAGCCTAAATCTATGAGTACTCCAATTGATGAAGTTTTGCTGCATGAAGGTAATTAAGGACTGAAAGGACTTGATTTAACCATAGAGGTATCATTTTGTTATTTTTTTCTTTCTAAAATCATATTTTGATACAGGCTATCCTCATACTACTGCTACGAGCAAGGAAGAAATGGGTTTACCATCAATGACCGAGGTTCCTTCTAGTGAGATAGCCTCGCCTAGTTTGGCTTCATTGCAGGAAAGCAGACAAAACAAAACTTCAGAGATAAAGGACTCATGACATTGTTTACCATGATGGAGTTCGCACATATTCTTTCAGCCATACCAACTAGCTAGGCAACATTAGATATTAGTTGTCGTACAATTATTAGCACGTAACATAGTGGTAAATCTTATGACTATAGCCTATATTACTATCACTTAAGTTATAAGTTATGAATCTATCTATTTTTTGCTTTGTAGTAATGTTGACCCTTAGGATCTTTGAAAGCTGCAAATATCAGACACACATAATGGCATAGATAAATTTTGAATTGTGCAATGCTCCATGAGCTAGCATGCCAATTTTTCACTTTTGACTTTTGATTAGTTTCACTTTTACAAGATCCAGTTAGGTTTCGTTAACTGGGGACGCGACATGATCCACCGGTTGGGATCCGAGGAGGAGGCAGCCACGCTAGCGTCGTCCAGCCGAGAAGAAACAATACATAGAAAGGAGACGCTTAGCACCACCAATGGGTACAATGTGTCTGCTAGTAGAGGAGATTCAACAAATCCGTCACCTGGATACAAGCAATCATTCGACCATCGTCTTTTCATGAAAAAGCTCGGCACGCCGATGTAGTTTGTCCAACCAACGTATATAAGTTCTTTTAGTCTCACTATTTTAGGATCACAATTATGATTTAACAAATATCTCAATTCTAACTTTTCTGTTCCATGGCAACACACGAGAATCCAATTAGTGAAAAATAAAAAAGGTGTGAAAGTTCTCTGGCTTCCAAAACAGAAAAGCTAAAAAGGATGGCGCAGATCCCAAACACAAATGATTATAATCATCACAAAAAATTCATTAGTCTAAAAGTTGTCATGCATATACATGTAAAGCTGTCTGGTTACACAATAAGAAGTTGCCAAGAACATCGAGTTGTTGTGTGTGTATTGCCTACTTTGCATTGATGGGGGTAAGGGGTTGGTGTCTAAATGTAGTAATGGTTGTCGTATGAAAAATAACTTTGTTACCACTTCACTGACAAAAAAAGAATGGAAAGTGTCAAACACCAGTAAAAAAACACCACAAAGTCTCGTATGTCCAATGTCAGTGTCTACTACATATGAGAATTTTTCATCATACATACGAAGAATGCCAGTAGAACCTAAGCTACTGACTGTCTCAGACTAAAAAGTAAAATAATTACATAAAAGTGGATGGTAGAATCTGTTGCTCCCTTTGGTAGACGTCGTTGCCGCTAGAACTACAACAAAGCATGCACTTGAAATTACCTTCGTGTGATTACATTTACCTAAACATCTCACTCGACTCGAGCCTCCTTTGCACTTGGTAACATCACCGGCTCTACCACTCCCTCCGCTTTGGAGTCAACCTTGTACTCCAGCTCCAGCGGCCTGTGAGGGGCCATGAGATAGTTCAAAACAAATTATTCATCTTGATCCTACCTCGTTAAGGTATTACGAATGAGCAAGATGACATGTCATACATCCTCGCAACCTAATCGCGCAGTAAGTTGTGTAGATTGGAGCAATTGTTTTTCAAAACATCAAATGCATCCCCATCTTGCTTGTGGCATTATTCTACTTCTTCGTAAAATTCATGTATAGTTGGGTCAACGGGTAGGCGATGTCATGTTCCATGATGGGCCTTGTGTTGGGGAACGTAGTAATTTCAAAATTTTCCTACGCACACGCAAGATCATGGTGATGCATAGCAACGAGAGGGGAGAGTGTGATCTACGTACCCTTATAGATCGACAGCGGAAGCGTTATGACAACGCGGTTGATGTAGTCGTACGTCTTCACGGCCTGACCGATCAAGCACCGAAACTACGGCACCTCCGAGTTTTAGCACACGTTCAGCTCGATGACGACCCCGGACTCTGATCCAGCAAAGTGTCGGGAAAGAGTTCCGCCAGCACGACGGCGTGGTGACGATCTTGATGTACTACTGTCGTAGGGCTTCGCCTAAGCACCGCTACAATATTATCGAGGACTATGGTGGCAGGGGGCGCCGCACACGGCTAAAAATAAGATCACGTGGATCAACTTGTGTGTCTATGTGGTGCCCCCTGCCCCTGTATATAAAGGATGGAGGAGGAGGAGGCCGGCCAAGGCTAGGTGCGGCCAGGATGTGGAGTCCTACTAGGACTCCAAGTCCTAGTAGGAGTCCACCAAGAGGGGAGGAAGGGAGAAGGAAGTGGAGGAGAAGGAAAGGTGGCCGGCCCCCTTTTCCCTAGTCCAATTCAGACTAGAGGGGAGGGGGGATAAGCAGACCCTTTCTCCTCTTCCCACTAAAGCCCATCAAGGCCCAATACTTCTCTCGGCGAATTCCCGTAACTCTCCGGTACTCCGAAAAATACCCGAATCACTCGGAACCTTTCCGATGTCCGAATATAGTCGTCCAATATATCGATCTTTACGTCTCGACCATTTCGAGACTCCTCGTCATGTCCCCGATCTCATCCGGGACTCCGAACTCCTTCGGTTCATCAAAACTCATAAACTCATAATATAACTGTCATCGAAACCTTAAGCGTGCGGACCCTACGGGTTCGAGAACAATATAGACATGACCGAGGCACGTCTATGGTCAATAACCAATAGCGGGACCTGGATGCCCATATTGACTCCTACATATTCTACGAAGATCTTTATCGGTCAGACCGCATAACAACATACGTTGTTCCCTTTGTCATTGGTATGTTACTTGCCCGAGATTCGATCGTCGGTATCCAATACCTAGTTCAATCTCGTTACCGGCAAGTCTCTTTACTCGTTCTGTAATATATCATCTCACAACTAACTCATTAGTTGCAATGCTTGCAAGGCTTATGTGATGTGCATTACCGAGAGGGCCCAGAGATACCTCTCCGACAATCGGAGTGACAAATCCTAATCTCGAAATACGCCAACCCAACATGTACCTTTGGAGACACCTGTAGAGTACCTTTATAATCACTCAGTTACGTTGTGACGTTTGGTAGCACATAAAGTGTTCCTCCGGCACACGGGAGTTGCATAATCTCATAGTCATAGGAACATGTATAAGTCATGAAGAAAGCAATAGCAACATACTAAACGATCGGGTGCTAAGCTAATGGAATGGGTCATGTCAATCAGATCATTCATCTAATGATGTGATCCCGTTAATCAAATAACAACTCTTTGTCCATGGTTAGGAAACATAACCATCTTTGATTAACGAGCTAGTCAAGTAGAGGCATACTAGTGACACTCTGTTTGTCTATGTATTCACACATGTATTATGTTTCCGGTTAATACAATTCTAGCATGAATAATAAACATTTATCATGAAACAAGGAAATAAATAATAACTTTATTATTGCCTCTAGGGCATATTTCCTTCAGTCTCCCACTTGCACTAGAGTCAATAATCTAGTTCACATCGTCATGTGATTTAACAGCAATAGTTCACATCACCATGTGATTAACACCCATAGTTCACATCGCCATGTGACCAACACCCAAAGGTTTTACTGGATTCAGTAATCTAGTTCACATCACTATCTGATTAACACCCAAAGAGTACTAAGGTGTGATCATGTTTTGCTTGTGAGAGAATCTTAGTCGATGGGTCTGCCACATTCAGATCCACATGTATTTTGCAAATTTCTATGTCAACAATGCTCTGCATGGAGCTACTCTAGCTAATTGCTCCCACTTTCAATATGTATCTAGACTGAGACTTAGAGTCATCTAGATTAGTGTCAAAACTTGCATCGGTGTAACTCTTTACGACGAACCTTTTGTCACGTCCATAATCGAGAAACATATCCTTATTTCACTAAGGATAATTCTGACCGCTGTCCAGTGATCTACTCCTAGATCACTATTGTACTCTCTTGCCAAATCAGTGCAGGGTATACAATAGATCTGGTATACAGCATTACATACTTTATAGAACCTATGGCCAAGGCATAGGGAATGACTTTCATTCTCTTTCTATCTTCTGCCGTGGTCGGGCTTTGAGTCTTACTCAACTTCACACCTTGTAATACAGGCAAGAACTCTTTCTTTGACTGCTCCATTTTGAACTACTTCAAAATCTTGTCAAGGTCTGTATTTATTGAAAAACTTATCAAGCATCTTGATCTATCTCTATAGATCTTGATGCTCAATATGTAAGCAGCTTCACCGAAGTCTTTCTTTGAAACACTCATTTATGCTTTACAGAATAATTCTACATTATTTCCGATCAACAATATGTCATTCACATATACTTTATCAAAAATGCTATAGTGCTCCCACTCACTTTCTTGTAAATACAGGCTTCACCGCAAGTCTGTATAAAACTATATGCTTTGATCAACTTATCAAAGTATGTATTCCAACTCTGAGATGCTTGCACCAGTCCATAGATGAATCGCTGGAGCTTGCATATTTTGTTAGCACCTTTAGGATTGACAAAACCTACTGGTTGCATCATATACAACTCTTCTTTAAGAAATCCATTAAGGAATGCAGTTTTCTTTATCCATTTGCCAGATTTCATAAAATGCGTCAATTGCTAACATGATTCGGACAGACTTAAGCATAGATACGAGTGAGAAACTCTCATCGTAGTCAATACTTTGAACTTGTCGAAAACCTTTTGCGACAATTCTAGCTTTGTAGATAGTAACACTACTATCAACGTCCGTCTTCCTCTTAAAGATCCATTTATTTTCTATGGCTTGCCGATCATCGGGCAAGTCAACCAAAGTCCATACTTTGTTTTCATACATGGATCCCATCTCAGATTTCATGGCCTCAAGCCATTTTGCGGAATCTGGGCTCATCATCGCTTCCTCATAGTTCGCAAGTTCGTCATGGTCTAGTAACATGACTTCCAGAACAGGATTACTGTACCACTCTGGTGCGGATCTCACTCTGGTTTACCTACGAGATTCGGTAGTAACTTGATCTGAAGTTTTATGATCATCATCATTAGCTTCCTCACTAATTGGTGTAGTAGTCACAGGAACAGATTTCTGTGATGACCTACTTTCCAAAAAGGGAGAAGGTACAATTACCTTATCAAGTTCTACTTTCCTCCCACTCACTTCTTTCGAGAGAAACTCCTTCTCTACAAAGGATCCATTATAAGCAACGAATGTCTTGCCTTAGGATCTGTGATAGAAGGTGTACCCAACAGTCTCCTTTTGGGTATCCTATGAAGACATATTTCTCCGATTTGGTTTTGAGCTTATCGAGATGAAAAATTTTCACATAAGCATCGCAACTCCAACCTTTAAGAAACGACAGCTTAGGTTTCTTGCCAAACCATAGTTCACACGGTGTCGTCTCAACGGATTGAGATGGTGCCCTATTCAACGTGAATGCAGCTGCCTCTAATGCATAACCCCAAAACGATAGTGGTAGATCGGTAAGAGACACCATAGATTGCACTATATCCAATAAAGTATGGTTATGACGTTCGGACACACCATTATGCTGTGGTGTTCCATGTGGCATGAGTTTGTGAAACTATTCCACATTGTTTTAATTGAAGACCAAACTCGTAACTCAAATATTTGTCTCCGCGATCAGATCATAGAAACTTTATTTTCTTGTCGTGATGATTTTCCACTTCACTCTGAAATTCTTTGAACTTTTCAAATGTTTCAGACTTATGTTTCATCAAGTAGATATACCCATATCTTCTCAAATCATCTGTGAAGTTCAGAAAATAACGATACTTGCCGTGAGCCTTAACACTCATCGGACCGCATACATCAGTATGTATTATTTCCAATAAGTTAGTTGCTCGCTCCGGAGAACGGAGTCTTAGTCATCTTGCCCATGAGGCATGGTTCGCAAGCATCAAGTGATTCATAATCAAGTGATTCCAAAATCCCATCAGCATGGAGTTTCTTCATGCGCTTTACACCAATATGACCTAAACGGCAGTGCCACAAATAAGTTGCACTATCATTATTAACTTTGCATCTTTTGGTTTCAATATTATGATTATGTGTATCACTACGATCGAGATCCAACGAACTATTTTCATTGGGTGTGTAACCATATAAGGTTTTATTCATGTAAACAGAACAACAATTTATTCTCTTACTTAAATGAATAACCGTATTACAATAAACATGATCAAATCATATTCATGCTCAACGCAAACACCAAATAACACTTATTCAGGTTCAACACTAATCCCGAAAGTATAGGGAGTGTGCGATGATGATCATATCAATCTTGGAACCACTTCCAACATACATCGTCACTTCACCCTTAACTAGTCTTTATTCTGCAACTCCCGTTTCGAGTTACTAATCTTAGCAACTGAACTAGTATCAAATACTGAGGGGTTGCTATAAACACTAGTAAAGTACACATCAATAACATGTATATCAAATATACTTATGTTCACTTTGCCATCCTTCTTATCTGCCAATCACTTGGGGTAGTTCCGCTTCCAGTGACCAGTCCCTTTGCAGTAGAAGCACTTAGTCTCAGGCCTAGGATCAGACTTGGGCTTCTTCACTTATGAAGCAACTTGCTTGCTGTTCTTTTTGAAGTTCCCCTTCTTCCCTCTGCCCTTTTCTTGAAACTAGTGGTCTTGTCTACCATCAACACTTGATGTTTTTCTCGATTTCTACCTTCATCAATTTCCACATTACGAAGAGCATGTGAATCGTTTCCCTTATCCCTTGCATATCATATTTCAGCACGAAGTTCTACTAACTTGGTGATGGTGACTAGAGAATTCTATCAATCACTATCTTATCTGGAAGATTAACTCCCACTTGATTCAAGCGATTGTAGTACTCAGACAATCTGGGCACATGCTCACTAGTTGAGCGATTCTCCTCCATATTTTAGCTATAGAACTTGTTGGAGACTTCATATCTCTCAACTCGGGTATTTGCTTGAAATATTAACTTCAACTCCTGGAACATCTCATATGTTCCATGACGTTCAAAACGTCTTGGAAGTCCCGATTCTAAGCCATTAAGCATGGTGCACTAAACTATCAAGTAGTCATCATATTGAGCTAGCCAAACGTTCATAACGTCTGCATCTGCTCCTGCAATAGGTCTGTCACCTAGCGGTGCATCTAGGACATAATTCTTCTGTGCAGCAATGAGGATAAACCTCAGATCACGGATCCAATCCGCATCATTTCTGCTAACATCTTTCAATACAATTTTCTCTAGGAACATATCAAAATAAACACATGGAAGCAACAACGCGAGCTATTGATCTACAACATGATTTACAAAATACTACCAGGACTAGGTTCATGATAAATTTAAGTTCAATTAATCATATTACTTAAGAACTCCCACTTAGATAGACATCCCTCTAATCCTCTAAGTGATCACGTGATCCAAATCAACTAAACCATGTCCGATCATCACGTGAGATGGAGTAGTTTCAATGGTGAACATCACTATGTTGATCATATCTACTATATGATTCACGCTCGACCTTTCGGTCTCCGTGTTCCGAGGCCATATCTGTATATGCTTGGCTCGTCAAGTATAACCTGAGTATTCCGCGTGTGCAACTGTTTTGCACCCGTTGTATTTGAACGTAGAGCCTATCACACCCGATCATCACGTGGTGTCTTAGCACGAAGAACTTTCGCAACGGTGCATACTCAGGGAGAACACTTCTTGATAATTAGTGAGAGATCATCTTATAATGCTACCGTCAATCAAAGCAATATAAGATGCATAAAAGATAAACATCACATGCAATCAATATAAGTGATATGATATGGCCATCATCATCTTGTGCCTGTGATCTCCATCTCCGAAGCACCGTCATGATCACCATCGTCACCGGCGCGACACCTTGATCTCCATCGTAGCATCGTTGTCGTCTCGCCAATCTTATGCTTCCAAGACTATCGCTACCGCTTAGTGATAAAGTAAAGCATTACATCGCGATTGCATTGCATACAATAAAGCGACAACCATATGGCTCCTGCCAGTTGCCGATAACTCAGTTACAAAACATGATCATCTCATACAATAAAATTTAGCATCATGTCTTGGCCATATCACATCACAACATGCCCTGCAAAAACAAGTTAGACGTCCTCTACTTTGTTGTTGCAAGTTTTACGTGGCTGCTATGGGCTTAAGCAAGAACCAATCTCACCTACGCATCAAAACCACAACGATAGTTTGTCAATTTGACTCCGTTTTAACCTTCGCAAGGACCAGGCGTAGCCACACTCGGTTCAACTAAAGTTTGAGAAACAGTCACCCGCAAGCCACCTGTGTGCAAAGCACGTCGGGAGAACCGGTCTCGCGTAAGCGTACGCGTAATGTCGGTCCGGGCCGCTTCATCCAACAATACCGCCGAACCAAAGTAGGACATGCTGGTAGGCAGTATGACTTATATCGCCCACAACTCACTTGTGTTCTACTCGTGCATATAACATCAAACCATAAAACCTAGGCTCGGATGCCACTGTCGGGGAACGTAGTAATTTCAAAATTTTCCTACGCACACGCAAGATCATGGTGATGCATAGCAACGAGAGGGGAGAGTGTGATCTACGAACCCTTGTAGATCGACAGCGGAAGCGTTATGATAACACAGTTGATGTAGTCGTACGTCTTCACGGCCTGACCGATCAAGCACCGAAACTACGGCACCTCCGAGTTTTAGCACACGTTCAGCTCGATGACGACCCCAGACTCTGATCCAGCAAAGTGTCAGGGAAGAGTTCCGCCAGCACGACGGCGTGGTGACGATCTTGATGTACTACTGTCGCAGGGCTTCGCCTAAGCACCGCTACAATATTATCGAGGACTATGGTGGCAGGGGGCGCCGCACACGGCTAAGAATAAGATCACGTGGATCAACTTGTGTGTCTATGGGGTGCCCCCTGCCCCTGTATATAAAGGATGGAGGAGGAGGAGGCCGGCCAAGGCTAGGTGCGGCCAGGATGTGGAGTTCTACTAGGACTCCAAGTCCTAGTAGGAGTCCACCAAGAGGGGAGGAAGGGAGAAGGAAGTGGAGGAGAAGGAAAGGTGGCCGGCCTCCTTTTCCCTAGTCCAATTCGGACTAGAGGGGAGTGGGGGCGCAGCAGGCCCTTTCTCCTCTTCCCACTAAAGCCCATCAAGGCCCAATACTTCTCCCGGCGAATTCCCGTAACTCTCCGGTACTCCGAAAAATACCCGAATCACTCGGAACCTTTCCGATGTCCGAATATAGTCGTCCAATATATCGATCTTTACGTCTCGACCATTTCGAGACTCCTCGTCATGTCCCCGATCTCATCCGGGACTCCGAACTCCTTTGGTACATCAAAACTCATAAACTCATAATATAACTGTCATCGAAACCTTAAGCGTGCGGACCCTACGGGTTCGAGAACAATGTAGACATGACCGAGGCACGTCTATGGTCAATAACCAATAGCGGGACCTGGATGCCCATATTGGCTCCTACATATTCTACGAAGATCTTTATCGGTCAGACCGCATAACAACATACGTTGTTCCCTTTGTCATCGGTATGTTACTTGCCCGAGATTCGATCGTCGGTATCCAATACCTAGTTCAATCTCGTTACCGGCAAGTCTCTTTACTCGTTCTGTAATATATCATCTCACAACTAACTCATTAGTTGCAATGCTTGCAAGGCTTATGTGATGTGCATTACCGAGAGGGCCCAGAGATACCTCTCCGACAATCGGAGTGACAAATCCTAATCTCGAAATACGCCAACCCAACATGTACCTTTGGAGACACCTGTAGAGCACCTTTATAATCACTCAGTTACGTTGTGACGTTTGGTAGCACATAAAGTGTTCCTCCGGCACACGGGAGTTGCATAATCTCATAGTCATAGGAACATGTATAAGTCATGAAGAAAGCAATAGCAACATACTAAACGATCGGGTGCTAAGCTAATGGAATGGGTCATGTCAATCAGATCATTCATCTAATGATGTGATCCCGTTAATCAAATAACAACTCTTTGTCCATGGTTAGGAAACATAACCATCTTTGATTAACGAGCTAGTCAAGTAGAGGCATACTAGTGACACTCTGTTTGTCTATGTATTCACACATGTATTATGTTTCCGGTTAATACAATTCTAGCATGAATAATAAACATTTATCATGAAACAAGGAAATAAAATAATAACTTTATTATTGCCTCTAGGGCATATTTCCTTCACCTTGTAGACGCCTAGGAAAAAATGAAACATGTTTCTCATAAAAGTGAGTGCATAAAAGGAGAAAGAGAGTGGGATTTGCCCGAAGGTCATATGTACACATGATAACCACATACTTTTAGACACTGGAAGTAGTATAAATGATAACAACTGGCAACAATTAAAGAGTTGCCATGGGCACATGCCACATATTGCAGACTTCTACAACATACAATTGTACCCGCATGCATGGCCCACATATTAAGGCTGATAGTTGCCATCTATGATATAGTTAAATTGCTCACGAGGACTATGGTGCCAAGTAGGCATTTGTAAAAAAGGGACGTTGTGTGAACCCATCTATGGCTCATGCTGTCATGCATATAAATGTGGGTAGCCATCTTGGATTTAATTTTTCAGGACATAAAACTACAAAGGATCGACGATGCCTCAAAAATATCGCCCTCACTGGCTCCCCCGGCGCATTCGAGCTCGGCCAAACGGGGGAGGCGAGGGAGTAAAATGCCATCTTTGACTCCATCCAATGACAGCTCAAGGTGGCGGCAAACTGCCATTTTATCCATGAAGCGGAAGCAACTCTTTGTGGACGAGGAGGAGGAGGGGGTGATAACCCCCAAGTATAGGGAATCGCAACAGCTTTCGAGGGTAAAGTATTCAACCCAAATTTATTGATTTGACACACACTACAAGAAAATCTGCCTGTAGAGACGTGTACTTTCATAGCTAGAGACGTGCTATTTCATCTCTAGGCAACCGTAGAGTCGACTTAGTAAAGCGTCTTTGAAGCGTCTTCTCACGGACCGTCTCAAAACATGTAGACATGCTCGCTAAGCGTGTCTACGTGGCATGAGACGCTATATTGAGACATTCAAAATCGTCTCTAGGTATGTTGAGATGTTATCTTAGATGCGCTCTATCACATGACCTTCATTTGTCATGGGCCCATTCTTATACACGTTGTGTAGATATGTCATGTTCGTCTCTAAATATATGTATGCTTCTTTGTAACCATGAAATATTTTACATTAAACATTATTTGATTTATTTCAAATGTGCCATTCATCATTTAAATTCGCTTACTTTATTGCACCACAGATGCATGTGCAGAATGATCAATAAATATCATTATATAAAGGCATTCACCCATATCACCAATTGCTTTCACAAGAATCCCTTTGCACAATTAGCATGCTTGGTAAAAACAGGCAGCAGACTAATTAGTAGGAAGCGGACTAATTAGTACTCTCTCCGTTTTTATTTACTCTGCATATTAGAGTTGACTGAAGTCAAACTTCGTAAAGTTTGACCAAGTTTATAGAAAACAATATAGAGATTTATCATAATAAATCTATACGATGTGGAAGTACATTTAATAATAAATCTAATGTTGTTGATTTGTTATTGTATATCTTAATATTTTTGTATATAAACTTGGTCAAAGTTTGTAAAGCTTGACTTTGACCAAAGCTAATATGCGAACTAAATAAAAACGGAGGGAGTAGGAACAAACACCTTGAGTTCATAACTAAATCAAATCAGACATTCAATTCAAAGATACAAATAATTATGAAAAGATCTTGCAAACTAGAACAAAGTTTTCCTATGAAGCTAAAATCTATACATAATACAAAATATTTGTTCATCTAAAGACTAATTCCTCTGTAGTTGCTCCTGGCTCCTTCTATGCACTCCTTTTCTAAATCTTCAGCTGCCCTGAAAAAGAAAGATAACAGAGAAAAATTTAAATGGCAGTCGACCATCCATTTGGAAGAAAATTTCCATCAGTCTCCATAATTTGTTTCCCCTACATAATTCCGATAAAGTTTTAACTCAGAATTTCCCTATAACCTGTAACACATCTCCACTCGCCCCTGCATGCAAGAATATCACATTGGCTTATAAATGGACCATATACATCACATTACATATGTGTTTGAAGAAAGTTTGAGCATAAAAATTATTTCAATTTGGCTAGTAGATTTTGGAGGCTTTTTTGGAAATAAATCATCAATCTTTGGAGGGCCTTGTAAATTTTCATCATCTAGTGGTACACTTTCAGCAGCCTGCACTGAGATGTTCAACCTTCGAAGCCACCAAGGTTCCCTCGACATAATATTTTTGCCAAAACAATGTTAGAATCATATGTTAATCAACAAGCTAATGACCTGTAACATGTGCACAGAAATGTATGGCAAGGTCATGCATTGCACTGCATTATCTAATAAACAACTGAACCATGCAAGATCTGATAGGTACATAATAGAGACTATAAGAAAACTGCATACATATTAAAGGGATCTGGCACAAATAGATCACCTTCTATGCAGAGAGCTAAATCTACTAATATATCACCTTGTCCTATCAATGCTGCTTCGTAAATCAGTTGGCCAGCATATCAATTACTTTGGAAAGAAACGAAAATGAATTGTAAGCAATGTTCTGTTCTGTAACTATGACTATTACATCAGAGATAAGAAAAAGGTATCATGCATTATATTAGTTGATGAGAACGGAATTGCAGTAATAGAGGCAAATATTGAAATTAACACATTAAAATTTATGATTATCTCTTGAAAGTTGAAACTAAGTCATGGTTCCTATACAAATTTTTTTGTTTAGTGCAAATTAACATGGCATACTTTTTACACCAGAGTGAAAAATGCATGGCTCGGTTACTCAGATTTTTGCATTCGTAGAAAAAGCAGAATGATTTATCGTGTAGTATATATATAGCGCATAGCTATCGCACACCTTTGCATTTGCATGCCAAATATACGCTAATCTGTCAAGTTCACTTTGATTTGTCATTGAATATCTCAGCTATACCTGAAAAGGCAGATCTTTTATTTGGTTCACATAATCACAACGATAGCTAAGTATTACTACTCACCAGTAGGTAGCTCTCCATCATTTTGGGTGAGATCTGATTTTGGACACAAGGTTGCTTATCTGGAGCAATGGATGGAAATTCGGCTGACATCAGTACCTCATGACAGTGGTCACATATTTCCAAGACCCCTGGAGGCTATATACAATAACACAAACACAACAATTCATCAGTGATGGATGTTCATATCTCAAGAGAAAGAAGAGATCTGGTTCGGATTGCTGTTTACAGGTTAGAGCTGCCATCTATCTACAAAGATATAGTAGGAGTTATCAGACTACCCAGTTTGCTTAATAAAGGCAAATTATAGTTAGTTGATTATGAGAAGCCCTGTATCCTGCTAGCTGCAGTTGCGGCCAGTACAACTGAAGTTACCATGGCGTGCAAAGTGACATAGCACTATCACGTTTTATGCTCCAGGGTAAATGGAATGTGAGGTTGATTTGGCCTACCTATCTAAGAATGACTTGTACTGCTTTTGAGTTTCACCATATAAAAATTTGAGTTTCACCATATAAAAATTTGAT
The DNA here is from genome assembly GCA_034509565.1 of Triticum monococcum. Classification (NCBI taxonomy): domain Eukaryota; kingdom Viridiplantae; phylum Streptophyta; class Magnoliopsida; order Poales; family Poaceae; genus Triticum; species Triticum monococcum. Next base: position 768,932,151 of record CM067847.1, read on the forward strand.
TGGACCAAACAGTTGCTAACATACTTTTGAGGAAATCTGTCAGAATTGATATCTAGGCAAGCAAACAATTCACCAAACACTTCGAGAAAATTGTCTACATGAAGGAAGTAAGGAGATGGAGGTAGAAGAGGATAGAGACTTGAGATGTATATAAACGAAGGAGGCCACTATGATTGATTTAATGTTAATGGTAAAACTGTAGGGGATATGGGACAAGGGATCACCTTCTTACATGGCGGAGGCTGAAGATGCTGGCTGGAGGCGGGCGATGCTTGCGGGGCGGTGTAGCGACGGAACTCGCCGCGGTGCTTCGGGTGAGAGATGAGACCCACGTGGATGCGGCTTGGTGTCAGTGAGGACGACGTCGGGGGGAGCACGGCTTCCTGTTGGTGTGGACGCCGGACACCGACGGGGCTCCAAGCTTCCAACTGCCGGCGCTGCGAGGGAGGAGAACAGGAGTTGGCGTCGGGCGGAACTAGCGGCAGAGGGCGATGCTTCGGGATGAGGCTGCCGCCGTGTGGGTGGGAGATCGAGCGGTGCGCGGGGTTGGCTTGAAGTCGGCGCAGATTGGATCGGGGAGGTTGAAGAATGGGGAGGTAGGCAGATGGCATCGTGGGGAAAGAAATATCTGAAAAAAATTGAGAGACGCGGGAAGTTTAGGCGGTAAAAAAATAGATTGAGAGCCCCGAATCTGATTACTAGGAGAAAATAATTTTGTTGGCAGCAATCAACCATGTACTATCATGTATGGATAAATATTACTGTAGTATTTGTTTCTAAAAAAAGGGCAAATATTATTTTTGGGCTATTTCTTTTTGTTGGATCAAATTGCATTCACATGGTGGGCTCGTGCACAAAAGAAAACATGAAAAAAACAGGGCACTTCGGGCGTTGTCTGATCTAGCGTGCGAAGGAGCGATTTCTTGTAATATCCACATAGTTTAATAAAAAAATATAAAGCTCGTGCAATCGTAGATCAAAGGGGCGGAGTGCAACTCAGAAAAATAAAAGTTGTGTCCTCCACCTGTGAGCGTGACGCGGTAGTAAAAATAAAAGGAAACTCATAGGCCGAAGAGGCAACAGGAATGTACGTCATCAAGGCATTGACACCATTGTGTACACGTCGAGATGGAAAGGCTCTATCAACGACGTGCCATAGTGAAACTCTAACCCTCGCGTATCTACAAGATAGAACCGAGCCCCTCGTGAACAACCTCTGATTAAGATGGTTAGGTGGATAGTGATATCCCCAACCCACCAGAGTTCAAATTCTGATGCTCGCATTTATCTTGGATTTATTTTAGGAATTGCGGCGATACACTTTTAGTGGAAGGAGACGTTCCCCTACTGTGTTAAAAAAAAAAGAACCGAGCCCCCCCCCCCCCTCTTCCTTTTCCGATGGGAGTTGCGTAAATTCAGGGATAATTAAGGTTTTCTGTCTTGACAGTAAATATTACAAAGGTAATACTATTATAGAGGGTATTATTAAGGTTACAATCAAATACAAAAATGCCTTTTTTTCGGGAACCGAAGGCGCGCCGCCGTCAACGCCCCTCCATCGCCGGAGTCGGGCACAACTTGTTATAGTAGACATTCGGGAAGTCATCGTGCTAAGGCCCCATAGGACCAGCACCCCAGAACAGCAACCGCAGCCGATGAAAAATAACGTAGATCGGAAGGATCCAAACCGAAGACACACGAACATAGACGAACAACGACGAGATCTGAGCAAATCCACCAAAGATAGATCTGCCGGAGACACACCTCCACAGGCACACCAACAATACTAGACGCACCGCCGGAACGGGGGCTAGGCGGGGAGACCTTTATTCCATCTTCAGGGAGCCGCCGCCGTCTCACATTCCTGAGCAGGACACAAACCATAGCAAGATTGTAAAAAATGACTAAAAACGGAGCCCTCCCATCGGCCCTTGCCAGGATCCACCGTGCCTCCATGGCCCTAGGGCCACCGGAGACGAGGCGGATCTGCGTCGGCGCCGGCGAGAGGCATGACTTCCTTTCTTGGAGGAGGAGGAGGCAGCTAGAGAAAGATTTACAAAATTGCCTCTTGATTCATTCTTTGGTGTGGTTACTTCGGTCATGTTTGAATTTTAGCACAACTAATTTTTATAGCTATCTGATTTTTTATTCAAAATTCTCATAAGCCAAGATAAGAAAAGAATCGCGTATTAAAGCGTCTCACACATCGTCTCTAAGTTAATTAAAATTACATACTTATTTTCAAAGATACTAATTATAAGAAAAGTTTCTGGCGTTATGTAAGCGTCTTAAGAAGCGTCCTTAGCCCGCTAGTGTTTATGCGCATAGAGACGAATACAAATAGCGTCTCAGAAAAAGCGACTATACGTGGCATTTTTGTTGTAGTGACAAGGGGAGCCAAAGAATATTCTCAAGTATTAGCAGCTGAGTTGTCAATTCAACCACACCTGGAAACTTACTATCTGCAGCAAAGTGTTTAGTAGCAAAGTAATATGATAGTGGTGGTAGCGGCAACAAAAGTAAAGACATCAAAAGTAATATTTTTGGTATTTTGTAGTGATTGTAACAGTAGCAACGGAAAAATAAATAAGCGTAAACCAGTATATGGAGAACTCGTAGGCACTGGATCAGTGATGGATAATTATGCCGGATGCGGTTCATCATGTAACATTCATAACATAGGGTGACATAGAACTAGCTCTAATTCATCAATGTAATGTATTCATGTATTTCGTATAGAGTCATACGTGCTTATGGAAAAGAACTTGTATGACATCTTTTGTCCTACCCTCCTATGGCAGCGGGGTCCTATTGGAAACTAAGGGATATTAAGGCCTCCTTTTAATAGAGAACCGAAACAAAGTATTAGCACATAGTGAATACATGAACTCCTCAAACTATGGTCATCACCGGGAGTGGTCCCGATTATTGTCACTTCGGGGTTGCCGGATCATAACACATAGTAGGTGACTATAGACTTGCAAGATAGGATCTAGAACTCACATATATTCATGAAAACATAATAGGTTCAGATCTGAAATCATGGCACCCGGGCCCTAGTGACAAGCATTAAGCATAGCAAAGTCATAACAACATCAATCTCAGAATATAGTGGATACTAGGGATCAAACCCTAAAAAAACTAACTCGATTACATGATAAATCTCATCCAACCCATCACCGTCCAGCAAGCCTACGATGGAATTACTCACGCACGGCGGTGAGCATCATAAAATTGGTGATGGAGGATGGTTGATGATGACGACGACGATGAATCCCCCCTCTCCGGAGCCCCGAACGGACTCCAGATCAGCCCTCCCTAGAGGTTTTAGGGCTTGGCGGCGGCTTTGTATCGTAAAACGCGATGATTTCTTCTCTCTTATTTTTTCTCATCGAAACTCAATATATGGAGGTGGAGTTGGAGTCGGAGACGCAACAGGGGGCCCACGAGGTAGGGGGGCGCGCCCCCCACCCTCGTGAGAAGGGTGTGGGCCCCCTGGTCTTCATATTTGGCGAGGATTTTTTATTATTTTTTCTAAGACCTCCCGTGGAGTTTCAAGTCATTCCGAGAATATTTGTTTTCTGCACATAAAACAACACCATGGTAATTCTGCTGAAAACAGCGTCAGTCCGGGCTAGTTCCATTCAAATCATACAAGTTAGAGTCCAAAACAAGGGCAAAAGTGTTTGGAAAAGTAGATACGACGGAGACGTATCAGGGGGCGACGGTGATTCATCCCACCGCCAACGACCATGAGTCCGGCGACTCCAACAATGCGGACCTTGACATACCCGATGAGGAGTCGTTTGCTAGTTTGTAGTTTGTTCTATGTTATATGCATGTATATCAAAGTGAATGTTGGATGAGTTTTTAAAAATAAATAAAAGAAGGGCATCCCCTCGGATTTTTATTAAGAGAAACCATCTTGTCCAAAGCCTAATACAAACTACTACCAAAACTAAACAAGGAGAAATAAAGCAGCGAAACCAGAGGACTCCGGCGACCAGAGTGCAATACATGGAAAGTCTAAACATGTTGAGCAACACAGCCCATACCTAAAAGCATCTACCAAATATCATACAATGGTGCAATCGAGCACACAGAAATATGGCAGCAACATTACGATCTTTTTTTCTTTTCAAAATGGCAAGATTCCTGCATTCACTAAGAAGAAAAGAGTTGCTCAGTTAATTAGGGAAAATTAAGCGAAACTAGATTGCTTAGTTAATTATGGATAACTAGGCAAAAACCATCATAACCCCTCCTGAGCGGCACACATAAGAAACCACATGCACACCACTCCAAAGAGGGCCTCGTCGAGACAACACACAAGCGTCATTGTCATCAGTCCTCCCCCTAGAGGCATCCTCGCCATCCCTAAAACTCTGAGCAAACGACTCCGACTTCGCCGTTGGCGATCGTGGACTCGACCCACACCGTAGCAGACGTGCAAAGTTGCATGAAGATCTGCACCAAAGCTCTGCCACATGCGGCCAGACAACGCAACTCCGAGTCTGACAGAGGGCTTTGAAGGACAAATCCAGGCATGAAGGACAAATCCAGGCATGACACGCGCCACAGAAGATCACTGAACGGGTCCCATGCAGCCAGTCATTGTATACCACAGGTCCCTACCGTCGCAACTTCAACTCCACAGCAAGAAGCAAACCGAGGCAATACCACATACATGCCAGAGAAGAGCCGGCTACAACAACCATTCCCACACTGCCGACATCGCTCCCACCATCATCACTGCCACAAAAGCCTGTCTGCCACAACCACTGCAAAACACCGGTTCCTCTTGCCGATACCGACCTCCGAGACAAAGCCCCCAAGAGGGAAAAACGACACTCCAAAGCAGCGCCATCATCCGACCATGATATCAAGGGTTTCCCCTAGAGAGGCCGCAATGGCCGGATCCATGCGGGAGGGGTGCGACAACAAATCAGTGATGCCTCCAGGCAGGTCAACGATGGCCACAGCCGCCGCCATCGCTAGTCACGACACAAGGCCGAGGCAGGGTCTTCACCCATGCTCCCGCACCACCTCGGTCGCACATCATCCCGCACTGGGGGCGGCAAGCCCACCACACGCCACCACCATCGAAGCTGCCCATCAAGAAAGAGGCGTTGAGACTACCGCAGTCGGCCACACTTCGCGGAGCCCACTGGCAACCAAAATCCAGCATGAGGGCCCACCACATCACCCCTACCACCACTACTAAACACGGGTATCAGAGCCAACATGACCACCCGCACCTCGCGGAGGCCACCGCCAGCCCTCCCGTCACGCAAGTCAGCATATCTGTCAAAGCCCGACTGAAGCAGGACCATCGAATGTGGTACAAGAAATCGCACCATATCGAGCATCACGCCGGCAAGGCATGGAGGAGCGCGACCCGAGGCCATGGACCACCACGGTCCCTGGCCATAACCCACGAGCCCGCCAGCGACAACAAGAGCAAGCACCTCGTGACAAGCCGCCTCTTGCTACCTCTTGAGCACTGCGTTGGTTTTCCCTTGAAGAGGAAAGGGTGATGCAACAAAGTAGCGTAAGTATTTCCCTCAGTTTTTCAGAACCAAGGTATCAATCCAGTAGGAGACTACACGCAATTCCCTCGTACCTACACAAACAAATAAGAACCTCGCAACCAACGCGATAAAGGGGTTGTCAATCCCTTCACGGTCACTTACGAGAGTGAGATCTGATAGAGATAATAATGATAAGATAAATATTTTTGGTATTTTTATGATATAGATTGAAAATAAAGATTGCAAAATAAAAGGTAATAGAAATAGCTTGTTGACTGAAGATTTATATAAAGGAGAATAGACCCGGGGGTCATAGGTTTCACTAGTGGCTTCTCTCAAGATATCATGAGTATTACGATGGGTGAACAAATTGCTATCGAGCAATTGATAGAAAAGCGAATAATTATGAAAATATTTAGGCATGATCATGTATATAGGCATCACATCCATGACAAGTAGACCGACTCCTGCCTGCATCTACTACTATTACTCCACACATCGACTGTTACCCAGCATGCATCTAGAGTATTAAGTTCATAAGAACAGAGTAACGCATTAGGTAAGATGACATGATGTAGAGGGATAAACTCAAGCAATATGATATAAACCCCATCTTTTTATCCTCGATGGCAACAATACAATACGTGTCGTTTCCCTTTCTGTCACTGGGATCGAGCACCGCAAGATTGAACCCAAAGCTAAGCATTTCTCCCATTGCAAGAAAGATCAATCTAGTAAGCCAAACCAAACTGATAATTCGAAGAGACTTGCAAAGATAACCAATCATACATAAAAAGATTTCAGAGGAGAATCAAATATTGTTCATACATAGACTTGATCATAAACCCACAATTCATCGGATCTCGACAAACACTTCACAAAAAGAGTTACATCGAATAGATCTCCAAGAAGACCGAGGAGAACTTTGTATTGAGATTAAAAGAGAGAGAAGAAGCCATCTAGCTAATAGCTATGGACCCGAAGGTCTGAAGTAAACTACTCACACATCATTGGAGGGGCCATGGAGTTGATGTAGAGGCCCTCCGTGATCGATGCCCCCTCCGGCGGTGTTGGGAAACGTAGTAATTTCAAAATTTTCCTACGCACACGCAAGATCATGGTGATGCATAGCAACGAGAGGGGAGAGTGTGATCTACCTACCCTTGTAGATCAACAGCGGAAGCGTTATGACAACGCGATTGATGTAGTCGTACGTCTTCACGGCCCGAACGATCAAGCACCGAAACTACGGCACCTCCGAGTTTTAGCACACGTTCAGCTCGATGACGATCCCCGGACTCCGATCCAGCAAAGTGTCGGGGAAGAGTTCCATCAGCACGACGGCGTGGTGACGATCTTGATGTACTACTGTCGCAGGGCTTCGCCTAAGCACCGCTACAATATTATCGAGGACTATGGTGGCAGGGGGCGCCGCACACGGCTAAGAATAAGATCACGTGGATCAACTTGTGTGTCTATGGGGTGCCCCCTGCCCCTGTATATAAAGGATGGAGGAGGAGGAGGCCGGCCAAGGCTAGGTGCGGCCAGGATGTGGAGTCCTAGTAGGACTCCAAGTCCTAGTAGGAGTCCACCAAGAGGAGAGAAAGGGAGAAGGAAGTGGAGGAGAAGGAAAGGTGGCCGGCCCCCTTTTCCCTAGTCCAATTCGGACTAGAGGGGAGGGGGGGCGCAGCAGGCCCTTTCTCCTCTTCCCACTAAAGCCCATCAAGGCCCAATACTTGTCCCGGCGAATTCTCGTAACTCTCCGGTACTCCGAAAAATACCCGAATCACTCGGAACCTTTCCGATGTCCGAATATAGTCGTCCAATATATCGATCTTTACGTCTCGACCATTTCGAGACTCCTCGTCATGTCCCCGATCTCATCCGGGACTCCGAACTCCTTCGGTACATCAAAACTCATAAACTCATAATATAACTGTCATCGAAACCTTAAGCGTGCGGACCCTACGGGTTCGAGAACAATGTAGACATGACCGGGACACGTCTCCGGTCAATAACCAATAGCGGGACCTGGATGCCCATATTGGCTCCTACATATTCTACGAAGATCTTTATCGGTCAGACCGCATAACAACATAAGTTGTTCCCTTTGTCATCGGTATGTTACTTGCCCGAGATTCGATCGTCGGTATCCAATACCTAGTTCAATCTCGTTACCGGCAAGTCTCTTTACTCGTTCTGTAATACATCATCTCGCAACTAACTCATTAGTTGCATTGCTTGCAAGGCTTAAGTGATGTGCATTACCGAGAGGGCCCAGAGATACCTCTCCGACAATCGGAGTGACAAATCCTAATCTCGAAATACGTCAACCCAACATGTACCTTTGGAGACACCTGTAGAGCACCTTTATAATCACCCAGTTACGTCGTGACGTTTGGTAGCACACAAAGTGTTCCTCCGGCACACGGAAGTTACATAATCTCATAGTCATAGGAACATGTATAAGTCATGAAGAAAGCAATAGCAACATACTAAACGATCGGGTGCTAAGCTAATGGAATGGGTCATGTGAATCAGATCATTCATCTAATGATGTGATCCCGTTAATCAAATAACAACTCTTTGTCCATGGTTAGGAAACATAACCATCTTTGATTAACGAGCTAATCAAGTAGAGGCATACTAGTGACACTCTGTCTGTCTATGTATTCACACATGTATTATGTTTCCGGTTAAGACAATTCTAGCATGAATAATAAACATTTATCATGATATAAGGAAATAAATAATAACTTTATTATTGCCTCTTGGGCATATTTCCTTCAGTCTCCCACTTGCACTAGAGTCAATAATCTAGATCACATCACCATGTGATTAACATCGATAGTTCACATCATCATGTGATTAACACCCATAGTTCACATCGCCATGTGACCAATACCCAAAGGGTTTACTAGATTCAGTAATCTAGTTCACATCGCTATGTGATTAACACCCAAAGAGTACTAAGGTGTGATCATGTTTTGCTTGTGAGAGAATCTTAGTCAACAGGTCTGCCACATTCAGATCCACATGTATTTTGCAAATTTCTATGTCAACAATGCTCTGCATGGAGCTACTCTAGCTAATTGCTCCCACTTTCAATATGTATCTAGACCGAGACTTAGAGTCATCTAGATTAGTGTCAAAACTTGCATCGGCGTAACCCTTTACGACGAACCTTTTTTCACTTCCATAATCGAGAAACATATCCTTATTCCACTAAGGATAATTTTGACCGCTGTCCAGTGATCTACTCCTAGATCACTATTGTACTCCCTTGCCAAACTCAGTGGTAGGGTATACAATAGATCTGGTACACAGCATGGCATACTTTATAGAACCTATGACCAAGGCATAGGGAATGACATTCATTCTCTTTCTATCTGCTGCCGTGGTCGGGCTTTGAGTCTTACTCAATTTCACACCTTGTAACATAGGCAAGAAACTCTTTCTTTGACTGTTCCATTTTGAACTACTTCAAAATCTTGTCAAGGTATGTATTTATTGAAAAAACTTATCAAGCGTCTTGATCTATCTCTATAGATATTGATGCTCAATATGTAAGCAGCTTCACCGAAGTCTTTCTTTGAAAAAATCCTTTCAAACACTCCTTTATGCTTTACAGAATAATTCTACATTATTTCCGATCAACAATATGTCATTCACATATACTTATCAGAAATGCTGTAGTGCTCCCACTCACTTTCTTGTAAATACAGGCTTCACCGCAAGTCTGTATAAAACTATATGCTTTGATCAACTCATCAAAGCGTATATTCCAACTCCGAGATGCTTGCACCAGTCCACAGATGGATCGCTGGAGCTTGCACATTTTGTTAGCACCTTTCGGATTGACAAAACATTCTAGTTGCATCGTATACAACTCTTCTTTAATAAATCCATTAAGGAATGCAGTTTTGTTTTATCCATTTGCCGGTTTTCATAAAATGCGGCAATTGCTAACATGATTCGGACAGACTTAAGCATAGATACGAGTGAGAAACTCTCATCGTAGTCAACACCTTGAACTTGTCGAAAACCTTTTGCGACAATTCTAGCTTTGTAGATAGTAACACTACTAGCGTCTGTCTTCCTCTTGAAGATCCATTTATTTTCTATGGCTTGCCGATCATCGGGCAAATCCATCAAAGTCCATACTTTGTTCTCATACATGGATCCCATCTCAGATTTCATGGCTTCAAACCATTTCGCGGAATCTGGGCCCATCATCGCTTCCTCATAGTTCGCAAGTTCGTCATGGTCTAGTAACATGACTTCCAGAACAGGATTACTGTACCACTCTGGTGCGGATCTCACTCTGGTTTACCTCCGAGATTCGGTAGTAACTTGATCTGAAGTTACATGATCATCATCATTAGCTTCCTCACTAATTGGTGTAGTAGTCACAAGAACAGATTTTTGTGATGAACTACTTTCCAATAAGGGAGAAGGTACAATTACCTTATCAAGTTTTCTACTTTCCTCCCACTCACTTCTTTCGAGAGAAACTCCTTCTCTGGAAAGGATCCATTCTTAGCAACGAATGTCTTGCCTTCGGATCAGTGATAGAAGGTGTACCCAATAGTTTCCTTTGGGTATCCTATGAAGACATATTTCTCCGATTTGGTTTTGAGCTTATTGAGACGAAACTTTTTCACATAAGCATCGCAACTCCAAACTTTAAGAAACGACAACTTTGGTTTCTTGCCAAACCACAATTCAGATTATGTCGTCTCAACGGATTTAGATGGTGCCCTTTTTTCCGTGAATCCAGCTGTCTCTAATGCATAACCCCAAAACTATAGTGGTAAATCGGTAAGAAACATCATAGATTGCACTATATCCAATAAAGTACGGTTATGATGTTCGAACACCACTAGTAGAAAAAGGGTCAAACGTGAAGCACATTAGTGCCGGTTTGTATTTGAGCCGGCACTAATGTATACATTAGTGCCGGTTCCAATGGCTAGCCGGGCCGCTTTCGTTAGTACCGGTTCGTGGCGAACCTTTAGCACCGGTTCGTGCCACGAACTGGTACTAATGAGAGTGGTGGTAGGATGTTGTCAGAATGGGGCCCCTCCAGCCCATTTAGTACCGGTTCTTGGCACGAACCGGTACTAAAGGTCGTCCTACATAGACCCTTCGTCCACCCGAGCTCGCTCTGTTCTTCCCCTTTCCCCTCTCCTCTCTGTTCTTTCCCTCTCCCTCTCGAGCTCATCACACATTTTGCCCAAATTTTGTCAAGATTTGAAGGCCCCCATCCATTCAAATGATCACAAAGGTTAGCAACTTTGTCCTTTCATCTCTCATTGCTAGATTAGCTCTTGCAATGCTTTATATAGTGATTAATTTGTGAGTTTAGTAATTTGGGAGGATATATATATGTGTGTGTGTGTGTGTGTGTGTGTGTGTGTGTGTGTGTGTGTGTGTGTGCTAGTATTTTCATTTATATGCAATTGGAGGTCAAAAATAACACTTAGTTTGCATATGTAGGTGTGGTTTACTTAGTGCCTTCTAAATCTCCATCGTAGCCACCGTCGATCACCCGCACCGTCCCGTCACCGGCACCACCTTGTGGTGAGCCTCTTGTTCATGAAATTTTATATAAAAATTGATGTTTGTGTGATTTGGATATATAGTTACTCGTATAATTATCTTACCCGTACGTTGTTTGTTATACATATAGTGCCATGGTTTTGATATCCGTCCCCGTCGGCCCTAGTCCTTGTTATGATTCGGATGTGGTATGTATATTCTCTTTTAAAACTAGTTGCATTTTGTGTTTATGACAAATTATGCCCATCAAGTTGACATAGAAATTTTTTCTAGGAGGTATGTGAACCGGAAATTCCAACCGACCCTATTGCCGAGAGGTTAAATTTAGTTGAAAGAGAAAACGAGTACTTGAAAGAAAAGTTGAAAAGAATTGAGGGGGAGAAGATGGAATTGGAGTTGCATGTTGCCGATGTCGTCGATGATCACAAGATCAAGATGGAGAAAATGCGCTTGAAGATTAGAAAGATTAGAAAATATGCCATCGATAGTGAGGCTTGATATCATTATGCTGTTGGATCCATTGTTACCTTAGTTGCGATCTTGATCGTATTTTTTGTTGCATTTAAATGCTTTAGCTAGAGAGTTATTTGTTTGTTGCATTTAAGTGTTGTATGAACTTTATGTATGAACTTGTATTAATTTGGTCTATTCGGTGTTGTGTAATGAAGATGAGCCGGCAATGGATGTACGATGACCGATGCTCTCCCCAGTTCATTGAGGGCGTGCATACTTTTCTGCTTGCGGCTGAGGCAAACAAGCGGGCGGATGGTTTTATGCCTTGTCCATGTGCTCGCTGTAAGAATGGTAACAATTACTCTACGTCAAGAACCATTCAGGTCCACCTGTTTAAGTCCGGTTTCATGCCCCATTATAATGTTTGGACCAAGCACGGAGAAAGAGGGGTTATGATGGAAGACAATGAAGAAGAAGAGGACGACGACAACTATCCTGGCCATGGGTTCCCTGAATACGATGATACAACAATGGGGGAAGAAGCTGAGCCGATAATGCAGGAAGAAGCTGAAGAAGAGGCATCAGATGAGCCCGTTGATGATCTAGGTCGGGCCATTGCCGATGCAAAGAGAAACTGCGCAAGTGATTTGGAGAAGAAGAAGTTGCAGCGCATGTTAGAGGATCACAAAAAATTGTTGTACCCGAATTGCGTAGGTGACAAGAAAAAGCTAGGCACCACACTGGAATTGCTGCAATGGAAGGCAGAGAATGGTGTATCTGACAAGGGATTTGGAAAGTTGCTGGTAATGATAAAGGATATGCTTCCAAAGGACAACGAATTGCCCGAGAGTACGTACGAAGCAAAGAAGGCTGTCTGCCCTCTAGGGTTAGAGGTGCAGAAGATACATGCATGCCCTAATGATTGCATCCTCTACCGCGGTGAGTACGAGGATTTGAACGCTTGCCCGGTATGTGGTGCATTGCGCTATAAGATCAGCCGCGATGACCCTGGTGATGTCGAGGGCCGGTGCCCCAGGAAGAAGATTCCTGCCAAGGTGATGTGGTATGCTCCTATAATACCACGATTGAAACGTTTGTTCCAAAACAAAGAGCATGCCAAGGCGATGCGATGGCACAGAGAAGACCGTAAGAAAGACGGAAAGTTGAGAGTACCCGCTGACGGGTCGTAGTGGAGAAAAATCGAAAGAAAGTACGGGAAGGAGTTTGCAGATGACGCAAGGAGCGTATGGTTTGGTCTAAGCGCAGATGGCATTAATCCTTTTGGGGAGCAGAGCAGCAACCATAGCACCTGGCTTGTGACTCTACGTTTTTATAACCTTCCTCCTTGGTTGTGCATGAAGCGGAAGTTCATTATGATGCCAGTGCTCATCCAAGGCCCTAAGCAACCCGGCAACGACATTGATGTGTACCTAAGGCCATTAGTTGAAGAACTCTTACAACTATGGAATGGAACAGGTGTACGTGCGTGGGATGAGCACATGGGGGAAGAATTTGACCTAAAGGTGTTGCTGTTCGTGACCATCAATGATTGGCCTGCTCTCAGTAACCTTTCAGGATAGACAAACAAGGGATACCGCGCATGCACGCACTGTTTGGACGATACCGACAGTATATATTTGGCTAATAAGAATGTGTACCTGGGACATCGTCAATTTCTTCCGAGGAGGCATCCCGTAAGAAAGAAAGGCAAGCATTTCAAAGGTGAGGCGGATCACCGGACGAAGCCTCGCCACCGTACTGGTGCTGATTCACATGATATGGTCAAGGATTTGAAGGTGGTCTTTGGAAAGGGTCCTGGTGGACAACCTGTTCCGAATGACGCTGACGGACACACACCCATGTGGAAGAAGAAATCTATATTTTGGGACCTGCCCTATTGGAAAGACCTCGAGGTCCGCTCCGCAATCGACGTGATGCACATGACAAAGAATCTTTGTGTGACCCTGCTTGGCTTCTTGGGCGTGTATGGGAAGACAAAAGATACACCCGAGGCACGGGAGGACCAGCAACGTATGCACGGAAAAGACGGCATACATCAGGGTCATGCAAGCTACGCTCTTACCAAAGAAGAGAAGGAAATCTTCTTTGAATGCCTGCTCAGTATTAAGGTACCGTATGGCTTCTCGTCGAATATAAAGGGAATAATAAACATGGCAGAGAAAAAGTTCCAGAACCTAAAGTCTCATGACTGCCACGTGATTATGACGCAACTGCTTCCGGTTGCATTGAGGGGGCTTCTACCGGAAAATGTTGGAAAAAGCCCAAACTAGTGATTCACACAAATTTCAAATAATTCAAAATTTAAACTATTCAAATTTAAAAACTATCGGCACTAACTGAAAGTTTCTAAAAACTATCAAAAATATTCACAAAGAAATTCTAAATACAGCAAAAAACAACTAAAAATAAATAAAACAAAATAAATAAAGCAGAAAAGAAAAAACTAAATGAAAAAAGCCCACCTACCGGGCCACAGCGGCCTGCATACGACTAGAAACCCAACCTGTTGTTGGCCCAGGATGCAGGCCCGCAAGCCCAATAGGCCCCACAGGGCAGAGTAGCAGAGATAGGCCCAGAAGGCCTGCATTTCAGAGGAGCTCGAAGGAGCAGCCGCGGCTGGGTTTATAAACTAGTGCGGCTGCCCTTCGCTAGGCGAGGTGCGACTAAACATTGCGCCCCTCGCCTGGCAGCGCACCCCCCTTTAGCACCGGTTCGTGGCACCAACCGGTACTAAAGGGGGGGGCCTTTAGTACCGGTTGGAGCCACCACCCGGCACTAAAGGGGGTCGCTTCCCGCCGCTTGGGCTAGCCAAAACAGACCTTCAGTACCGGTTGGTGGCTCCAACCGGTACTAAAGGTGCCTTCTATATATACAACACTTCGAAAAATTTCATTCTTCCCCTCTGTTTCTTCCCGATCGATCGACCCCGCCCCCGTCCTACGCCGGCCCCGTCGCGCGCTGTTGCCGTCGCCGCCCCCATCCTCGTCGCCGCCCTCGTCCCCGTCGCCGCCCCCCTCGTCTCCGTCGCCGCCCCGGGCCCGTCCCCGTCCCTGTCGCGCCGTCCCCGCGTCGCCGCCCCGTCACGCCCCGGGTCGTCGCCTCGCCCTCGCCGTCGCCCCGCTGTGAGCTCTCCCCCCTCTAACCCCTCTCCAATCCCTCGCCCCCGGTGGCCGCCGCCCCTCCCCGAGCCCATACACACACACAAGCATGAACACACACACGCACATTTTTCTGTTTTTAGTTATAGAAATAGTTAGAATTGATAGAAAATTTTCTATTTTTTAGTTATAGAAATAGTTATAAAATAGTTAGAATTGTTAGAAAATTTTTCTGTTTTTTAGTTATAGAAATAGTTATAAAAAAGTTAGAAATTTTCTGTTTTTAGTTATAGAAATATTAGAAATGTTATACAAATGTTAGTTATATATATAGAAATGTTATAATTTTTTTCTTCTGTTTTTTAGTTATAGAAATATTAGAAATGTTATAGAAATGTTAGTTATATAGCATTGTCAGAAATGTTATAGGAATGTTAGTTATATAGAAATGTTAGAAATTTTAGTTATCAAAATCCAATCATTAAAAAAATGTTACTTTTTGCGTACATATAGCTAGTATTTGTTCTGGACGATGCCCGGCCCGCATCCTCGCCGGCTACCCGTCCGCGACGACGTCCGGCTGACCCATGTCCGGGACTGGGCTCCGCCGGGCTGGCACTGGGAGGTGCTGCCTGGAGGGGCGCGCCGCTTGATGAGGAACCCGGCCCCGGGTCCCGTCGTCGACCCTGATCTCGTTTGGTGGCGCTCGCGTGGGCCAGTTTCGGTGCGGAGGGAGCCGGCCCCGCCGGAGGAGGTACGTCGCCGTGTCAGGGAGGAGGACGAGCACGTCCATCGCTACATGGTTGCGTTAGAGGGCGACAGGTTCTCCAATACCTGGCAGTTTCTTCAGGGATCTCACTTCAGCTAT
The DNA here is from genome assembly GCA_034509565.1 of Triticum monococcum. Classification (NCBI taxonomy): domain Eukaryota; kingdom Viridiplantae; phylum Streptophyta; class Magnoliopsida; order Poales; family Poaceae; genus Triticum; species Triticum monococcum. The sequence goes on from CM067847.1 coordinate 768,947,684, forward strand.
GATCATGTGAGGGTTCCTTCTCTTTGGGTGTCCACCGCCCGCCCCGAAGGAACCGCGAGTGTCCTAGATTCTTCTATAGTATTCGATCTTTATTAGCTACCTAGCCAGTGATGTACTCGATATATAATATTCGAGACGATGTATTCGAGATTATATATTATTCGAGACGATGTATTCGAGATTATATATTATTCGAGACGATGTATTCGAGATTATATCTATTATTCGAGACGATGTATTCGAGATTATATCTATTATTCCAGATTATACTAAATTGTTTTATATTTCTTTTGGCATAGTTAAATAAAAGCTATGGCGGACAATACCGACAGAGAGAGAGAACAGACCATGTTCGATATCATACGCGGGCCAGATGATGATCAGAATGAAGAAGATTTTGACGGCTCCGAATTTCTAAACAACACCGGAGAGGGTGATATGATATTCGATCGCGAGGACCGAGAAGATGAAGTCATGAACTATGACGAAGAACATGTTGATCCTGAAACAACAAACACCGGCGAGGTATATATATTTATATAAGCAGGAATCTGGTGATCATCGCATGTTTTAAATGAGTTGAAGATATATTAACGAATCGATCTTTCTTCTTTCAGCCATCCGGATCGAGCAAATCTTCAGGCAAAAGGACGAAACGAGGCCCGAACAAAAAGTTGAAGGAGGGCGTAAAGTACAATATCGAGGCATTCAAACCTAATGGCGAACCATTAGCACCTAAAAAGATTGCGGACAAGTTCGTTCGTCAGTGCGGAGTTCTTGTGAAGGACCAACTCCCGATCTCCCTTCAAGAATGGAGAAAACCAGCAAATCCACGTCCAGATGTTACTTTTGTCGACGAGAATCAAAAAAATCTGCTTTGGGATACTCTCATGGAACATTTCACCCTACCAGATCATTTCACAGAAGCAGATGTGTGGAAAGTCAAGAACGCTGCTTTTAGAAAGATGGCGGTTGCATTCAAGAACCACAAGAGAATGACGTGGGAGAAGTACGTCAAGGGAGGAAGGAAGACTCCAGTATTCGAGGGGATACTAGAGAATCAAAGTGCTCATTGGGATGATTTCGTGAAATTCAAGGATTCAGAATTAGCTAAGGAACGGTCGAGAATAAACAAGAAGAATGCCGAAAAAAAGGATAAGTTCCATAAGCTGGGGCCAGGTGGCTACGCGGTGGCAATGCCTAAGTGGGATAAGTCTGAGAAAGAGATGGAGGATGCAAGTGTCACTCCGGTTACTAAGAGATGGCCCCCCAGGTGCAGGACTTGGTTCTATGCGCATGGGGGGGAGTTGGACCCGAAGACAGGCAATGTTTCGACGAAGGCATGTCTGAACGGAGCCGACGATGCGCTACTTGTTGCAATAGAAGAGGCTCGATCGGGGGTGTTCCAGCCCAACAGAGAGAACGACGAGCTTACGCGTGCCCTGGGAAATCCTGAACACCCGCGAAGAACACGAGGCAAGGGCGCTATTCCGTGGTATGAGGGGTTTTCGGACTGGAACGCCGACTACAGAACCCGTGCGAGAAAGAAGATTGCGGAGGAGAAGAAGAGGAAGATGGAGGAGCAGCAGAGGAAGCGGGACTATGAACGCCTTCAAGGCCTAGAAGCAAGTCAAGCGGAATTGGCAGCTAAATTCCAGCGGCAGCAGGAGAAGATCGACTCACTTAGCCAGCAAAGGGGGTCTCAGCAGCTGCAGCAGCTAGCGGATGATCCAGCATTGGATACCACCGCCCCATCCATGCCGAGAAGCAGTGTGGGTTCCGCCCCGGGCGACGCAGTAGTGCTGGATAGATACCCCGTGGATGACATCACGGAGAACACTAACTGCGAGCTACACTTCAAAATGAAGAACATATCCATGAAGGTGGCGGACGAGGTTGCTTTTTCAAATTCCCCCGAGGCAACCTTGCATTGCAACCCGATTCCAGCGGGCTATGCTCATGTCTTGGTTGATGAGGTGGTGGACCCATATTCGGAGCTACATCTTGACATTCCTGGAGGTGACGACGAGCACACATTGGGAGAGGCCATACATCGTGTCATCCTATGGAGAAAGGATTGCATCATCTTTCAAAGGCCACCGACACCGCGTCACCCGACTCCTCGTCGAAGTCCGTCACCGAGTCAGCAGACTCCCGCTCCTCCAAGTCCACCAACGCGTGAGGCCACTCCTCCTCCTCCAAGTCCGGCAAAGTGTCAGGCCACTCCTCCTCCAAGTCCGACACAGCGTCAGACGTCCACTCCTCCTCCAAGTCCGGCACAACCTCAGGCCACTCCTCCCCCAAGTCCGGCACAGCTTCAGGCCACTCCTCCTTGTCCAACTCAGCCCCGTCAGCCGTCTCCGCTGCCTCAGCAATCGCAGAAGAGACACCCCGCAGCTATGGTGCGTAGCGGTACGAGTCAAGGTGATAGTACAGGAAGTACAGGCGGAGGCAAGCGATATAAATATGGTCCGAACCTCAGTACTCCTCTTCCTGTGAGGGCTTACGACAGGACCGAGGAGCAAACCAATGCCATAGTGCGGGCAGAATTCGACGCCCATTTTGGACCGAAACCGCCACCGCCGCCAAGGGAGAAAGTGCCTGTGGAAGTAGTTGACCACTTCATTCGTATGGCTCAACCACCAGCTCCTAAGCCTGTTGACTCAAACTATGAGCGCCACATCAGGAAGTTACATCGACAACGTCTACAGAAGGAGGCGAGCTCGAGCTCGAGCAAACAACAAGCAGCTGTCAAAAAATGCGGGAAAACCATTGCCCAGCTGGGAAAATAGGCGGCGTAATCGATCCCCCCGCTTGTTGTGCCGCCAACAACACGTGACAGTACGCGCGCCCAATATTATTGTGGCCAAACGGTTTACGTTCCCGAGGTGGGCGATGTGGTAATAACCCAGGAGCATATAATGCAGGCTGAAAAACTCAAGATCACTGTTGGACAACTCCTCGAGATCGAGGACATGCCTCCGATTAGAGAGGAGGAAATAAAACGAAAATTTGTCTGGGGCCAACCTTTGGTCGAGCCAGAAGATGTCAAGAAGCTCCCAACGAGAATGTATGAATTGCATCAATGGTACATGGACATTAGCAAGAGATCCGATCGAGAGTCCCTCATGGTGTATGTCAAGAAGGATGATTACTACCATGAGAAAGCTGTGGCCGTTGAGTATTCTGAACTGTTTCAGTTATACAATCAAGACGCACTCGACAAATCTATTGTCAGTTGCTATTGTCTATAAGTGATTTCTTTCTGTAATTTAAGTCTCAAGCTAGCTGTAGTGATCCTTTTGATCAATCAATACGTGTAATTATCCTCACTATATTCTTTTCTGTGGTATTATGCAGGATGAAGATGTATGAAATGAGAAAAGGTGGACGCTATGGCATTGGGTTCATTGACCCAAACACCGTTAATGAATACACATGGAAATTAGATGCATATTATGAAAAAGAGGTAGAGGACAGCATGCTAGAGTTCTTCAAGCGCCTCAAATACAATGAAGATATACTACTTCCTTACAACTTCGAGTGAGTCACACTTTCTTGTACTACAAATTCTCTGTTTTTGCCTACTAGCTAGCTACATGTTTTTGCTTGCATAGGCTCCGAAGGCAACATGCATATGTAGGAGAAATTGTATCTAGCTATACATGTGTGTATGTGTGAATTAATATGATGGTTTGTGAGACATGATTGATGATATATATATGATTGGTTCTACTAGAAATTCTATATATATATATATATATATATATGCATAACGTGTACAATGTGTAGTACCGTAAAATACCAGCAAACGAAAAAGAATTAAAATGGAAAACACAAAATTAAATGAAAAAGAAATCATAAAACCAAAAACCCCCCAAACATTTTAGTACCGGTTGGTGTTACCAACCGGTACTAAAGGGCTCCCGGCCCCCGGAGCTGGCTCGTGCCACGTGGTTTCCCTTTAGCACCGGTTCGTGCTGAATCGGTACTAAAGGGGGGGCCTTTAGTGCCGGTTACCTAACCGACACTAAAGGGCCTTACGAACCGGTGCTATTGCCCGGTTCTGCACTAGTGCACACTATTATGTTGTGGTGTTCCAGGTGGCATGAATTTGTGAAACTATTCCGCATAGTTTTAATTGAAGACCAAACTCGTAACTCAAATATTTGTCTCCGCGATCAGATCGTAGAAACCTTATTTTCTTATTACGATGATTCTCCACTTCACTCTGAAATTCTTTGACCTTTTCAAATGTTTCAGACTTATGTTTCATCAAGTAGATATACTCATATCTGCTCAAATCATCTGTGAAGATCAGAAAATAATGATACCTATCGCGAGCCTCAATATTCATCGGACCACATACATCAGTATGTATGATTTTCAACAAATCTGTTGCTCGCTCCATTGTTCCGAAGAACAGAGTCTTAGTCATCTTGCCCATGAGGCATGGTTCGCAAGCATCAACTGATTCATAATCAAGTGATTCCAAAAGCCCATCAGCATGGAGTTTCTTCATGCGCTTTACACCAATATGACCTAAACGGCAGTGCTACAAATAAGTTGCACTATCATTATTAACTTTGCATCTTTTGGTTTCAATATTATGATTATGTGTATCACTACGATCGAGATCCAACGAACTATTTTCATTGGGTGTGTAACCATATAAGGTTTTATTCATGTAAACAGAACAACAATTTATTCTCTTACTTAAATGAATAACCGTATTACAATAAACATGATCAAATCATATTCATGCTCAACGTAAACACCAAATAACACTTATTTAGGTTCAACACAAATCCCGAATTTATAGGGAGTGTGCGATGATGATCATATCAATCTTGGAACCACTTCCAACACACATCGTCACTTCACCCTTAACTAGTCTCTGTTTATTCTGCAACTCCCGTTTCGAGTTACTAATCTTAGCAACTGAACTACTATCAAATACTGAGGGGTTGCTATAAACACTAGTAAAGTACACATCAATAACATGTATATCAAATATACTTATGTTCACTTTGCCATCCTTCTTATCTGCCAATCACTTGGGGTAGTTCTGCTTTCAGTGACCAGTCCCTTTGCAGTAGAAGCACTCAGTCTCAGGCTTAGGTCCATACTTGGGCTTCTTCACTCGAACAGCAACTTGCTTGCTGTTCTTTTTGAAGTTCCCCTTCTTCCCTCTGCCCTTTTCTTGAAACTAGTGGTCTTGTCTACCATCAACACTTGATGTTTTTCTTGATTTCTACCTTCATTGATTTCATCATCATGAAAAGCTCGGGAGTCGTTTTCGTCATCCCTTGCATACTATAGTTCATCACGAAGTTCTACTAACTTGGTCATGGTGACTAGAGAATTCTGTCAATCACTATCTTATCTGGAAGATTAACTCCCACTTGATTCAAGCGATTGTAGTACCCAGACAATCTGAGCACATGCTCACTAGTTGAGCGATTCTCCTCCATCTTTTAGCTATAGAACTTGTTGGAGACTTCATATCTCCCAACTCGGGTATTTGCTTGAAATATTATCTTCAACTCCTGGAACATCTCATATGGTCCATGACGTTCAAAACGTCTTTGAAGTCCCGATTCTAAGCCATTAAGCATGGTGCACTAAACTATCAAGTAGTCATCATATTGAGCTAGCCAAACGTTCATAACGTCTGCATCTGCTCCTGCAATAGGTCTATCACCTAGCGGTGCATTAAGGACATAATTCTTCTATGCAGCAATGAGGATAAACCTCAGATCACGGATCCAATCCGCATCATTGCTATTAACATCTTTCAATACAATTTTCTCTAGGAACATATCAAAATAAACACAGGGAAGCAACAACGCGAGCTATTGATCTACAACATGATTTACAAAATACTACCAGGACTAAGTTCATGATAAATTTAAGTTCAATTAATCATATTACTTAAGAACTTCCACTTAGATAGACATCCCTCTAATCCTCTAAGTGATCACGTGATCCAAATCAACTAAACCATATCCGATCATCACGTGAAATGGATTAATTTTCAATGGTGAACATCATTATGTTGATCATATCTACTATATGATTCACGCTCGACCTTTCAGTCTCCGTGTTCCGAGGCCATATCTGCATATGCTAGGCTCGTCAAGTTTAACCTGAGTATTCCGCGTGTGCAAAACTGGCTTGCACCCGTTGTAGATGGACGTAGAGCTTATCACACCCGATCATCACGTGGTGTCTGGGCACGACGAACTTTGGCAACGGTGCATACTCAGGGAGAACACTTCTTGATAATTTAGTGAGAGATCATCTTATAATGCTACCGTCAATCAAAGCAAGATAAGATGCATAAAAAGATAAACATCACATGCAATCAAGATAAGTGATATGATATGGCCATCATCATCTTGTGCTTGTGATCTCCATCTCCGAAGCAGCGTCACGGTCACCATCGTCACCGGCGCGACACCTTGATCTCCATCGTAGCATCGTTGTCGTCTCGCCAATCTTATGCTTCCACGACTATCGCTACCGCTTAGTGATAAAGTAAAGCATTACAGCGCGATTGTATTGCATACAATAAAGCGACAACTATATGGCTCCTGCCAGTTGCCGATAACTTGGTTACAAAACATGATCATCTCATACAATAAAATTTAGCATCATGTCTTGACCATATCACATCACAACATGCCCTGCAAAAACAAGTTAGACGTCCTCTACTTTGTTGTTGCAAGTTTTACGTGGCTGCTACTGGGCTTAGCAAGAACCGTTCTTACCTACGCATCAAAAACCACAACGATAGTTTGTCAAATAGACTCCATTTTAACCTTCGCAAGGACCGGGCGTAGCCACATTCGGTTCAACTAAAGTTGGAGAAACAGTCACCCGCAAGCCACCTGTGTGCAAAGCACGTCGGGAGAACCGGTCTCGCGTAAGCGTACGCGTAATGTCGGTCCGGGCCACTTCATCTAACAATACCGCCGAACCAAAGTATGACATGCTGGTAGGCAGTATGACTTATATCGCCCACAACTCACTTGTGTTCTACTCGTGCATATAACATCAAACCATAAAACTTAGGCTCTGATACCACTGTTGGGGAACGTAGTAATTTCAAAATTTTCCTACGCACACGTAAGATCATGGTGATGCATAGTAACGAGAGGGGAGAGTGTGATCTACGTACCCTTGTAGATTGACAGCGGAAGCGTTATGACAATGCGGTTGATGTAGTCGTACGTCTTCACGGCCCGACCGATCAAGCACCGAAACTACGGCACCTCCGAGTTTTAGCACACGTTCAGCTCGATGACGATCCCCGGACTCCGATCCAGCAAAGTGTCGGGGAAGAGTTCTGTCAGCACGACGGCGTGGTGACGATCTTGATGTACTACTGTCGCAGGGCTTCACCTAAGCACCGCTACAATATTATCGAGGACTATGGTGGCACGGGGCGCCGCACACGGCTAAGAATAAGATCACGTGGATCAACTTGTGTGTCTATGGGGTGCCCCTGCCCCTGTATATAAAGGATGGAGGAGGAGGAGGCCGGCCAAGGCTAGGTGCGGCCAGGATGTGGAGTCCTACTAGGACTCCAAGTACTAGTAGGAGTGGGAGGAAGGGAGAAGGAAGTGGAGGAGAAGGAAAGGTGGCCGGCCCCCTTTTCCCTTGTCCAATTCGGACTAGAGGGGAGGGGGGGCGCAGCAGGCCCTTTCTCCTCTTCCCACTAAAGCCCATCAAGGCCCAATACTTCTCCCGGCGAATTCCCGTAACTCTCCGGTACTCCGAAAAATACCCGAATCACTCGGAACCTTTCCGATGTCCGAATATAGTCGTCCAATATATCGATCTTTATGTCTCGACCATTTCGAGACTCCTCGTCATGTCCCCGATCTCATCCGGGACTCCAAACTCCTTCGGTACATCAAAACTCATAAACTCATAATATAACTGTCATCGAAACCTTAAGCGTGCGGACCCTACGGGTTCGAGAACAATGTAGACATGACCGAGACACGTCTCCGGTCAATAACCAATAGCGGGACCTGGATGCCCATATTGGCTCCTACATATTCTACGAAGATCTTTATCGGTCAGACCGCATAACAACATACGTTGTTCCCTTTGTCATCGGTATGTTACTTTCCCGAGATTCGATCGTCGGTATCCAATACCTAGTTCAATCTCGTTACCGGCAAGTCTCTTTACTCGTTCTGTAATACATCATCTCGCAACTAACTCATTAGTTGCATTGCTTGCAAGGCTTAAGTGATGTGCATTACCGAGAGGGCCCAGAGATACCTCTCCGACAATAGGAGTGACAAATCCTAATCTCGAAATACGTCAACCCAACATGTACCTTTGGAGACACCTGTAGAGTACCTTTATAATCACCCAGTTACGTTGTGACGTTTGGTAGCACACAAAGTGTTCCTCCGGCACACGGGAGTTACATAATCTCATAGTCATAGGAACATGTATAAGTCATGAAGAAAGCAATAGCAACATACTAAACGATCGGGTGCTAAGCTAATGGAATGGGTCATGTCAATCAGATCATTCATCTAATGATGTGATCCCGTTAATCAAATAACAACTCTTTGTCCATGGTTAGGAAACATAACCATCTTTGATTAACGAGCTAGTCAAGTAGAGGCATACTAGTGACACTCTGTTTGTCTATGTATTCACACATGTATTATGTTTCCGGTTAATACAATTCTAGCATGAATAATAAACATTTATCATGATATAAGGAAATAAATAATAACTTTATTATTGCCTCTAGGGCATATTTCCTTCAGGCGGAGCTCCGGAAAAGGCCTCAAGATGGGATCTATTGGGTACAGAAGGTTGCGGCGGTGGAAATAGTGTTTCGTGCTGCTCCTCGATGTTTTCGGGGTATATGAATATATATAGGAGGAAGAAGTAGGTCGGTGGAGCCACGAGGGGCCCATGAGGGGTGAGGGCGCGCCCAGGGGGTAGACACGCCCCCTGCCTCATGGCCTCCTTGTTGGTTGCTTGACGTCCACTCCAAGTCCCCTGGATCACGTTTGTTCCAAAAATAACTCTCCCGAAGGTTTTATTCCGTTTGGAATCCGTTCTATATTCCTTTTCTGTGAAACACTGAAATAGGCAAAAACACAACAATTTGCACTGGACCTTGGGTTAGTAGGTTAGTCCCAAAAATAATATAAAAGTGTAAAATAAAGCCCATTAACATCCAAAACAGATAATATAATAACATGAAACAATCAAAAATTATAGATACGTTGAAGATGTTGTTGGAAATATGCCCTAGAGGCAATAATAAATTAGTTATTATTATATTTCATTGTTCATGATAATCGTTTATTATCCATGCTAGAATTGTATTGATAGGAAACTCAGATACATGTGTGGATACATAGACAAAACCATGTCCCTAGTAAGCCTCTAGTTGACTAGCTCATTGATCAATAGATGGTTACGGTTTCCTGACCATGGACATTGGATGTCGTTGATAACGGGATCACATCATTAGGAGAATGATGTGATGGACAAGACCCAATCCTAAGCCTAGCACAAGGTCGTGTAGTTCGTATGCTAAAGCTTTTCTAATGTCAAGTATCATTTCCTTAGACCATGAGATTGTGCAACTCCCGGATACCGTAGGAGTGCTTTGGGTGTGCCAAACGTCACAACGTAACTGGGTGGCTGTAAAGGTGTACTACGGTTATCTCCGAAAGTGTCTGTTGGGTTGGCACGAATCGAGACTGGGATTTGTCACTCCGTGTAATGGAGAGGTATCTCTGGGCCCACTCGGTAGGACATCATCATAATGTGCACAATGTGACCAAGGATTTGATCACGGGATGATGTGTTACGGAACGAGTAAAGAGACTTGCCGGTAACGAGATTGAACAATTATCGGGATACCAACGATCGAATCTCGGGCAAGTACCGTACCGATAGGCAAAGGGAATTGTATACGGGATTGATTGAATCCTTGACATCGTGGTTCATCCGATGAGATCATCATGGAGCATGTGGGAACCAACATGGGTATTCAGATCCCGCTGTTGGTTATTGACCGGAGAGTTGTCTCGGCCATGTATGCATGACTCCCGAGCCCGTAGGGTCTACACACTTAAGGTCCGATGACGCTAGGGTTATAGGGAAAGTATGTACGCGGTTACCGAATGTTGTTCGGAGTCCCGGATGAGATCCCGTACGTCACGAGGAGTTCCGGAATGGTGGTAAAGATTTATATATGGGAAGTCCCGTTTTGGTCACCGGAAAAGTTTCGGGTGCTATCGGTAATGTACCGGGACCACCGGGAGGGTTCCGGAGGTCCACCAGGTGGGGCCACCAGCCCTAGAAGGCTGCGTGGGCAAAGTGTGGGAGGGGACCAGCCCCAGGTGGGCTGGTGCGCCCCCCCCCCCACCAAGGCCCAATGCGCAAGGGAGAGTGGGAGGGGGCAAACCCTAGGTCCAGATGGGCCTTAAGGCCCACCCTAGGTGCGCCCCCTCTCCCCCCCTTGGTCGCAACCCTAGATGGGTTTTGGGGCTACCGCCACCCCTAGGGAGGGAACCCTAGATGGGGGCGCAACCCCTCCCCTTCCCCTATATATACTTGAGGTATTGGGGGCTGCAAGACACACGAGATCATCTCCCTCTTGGCGCAGCCCTACCTCTCTCCCTCCTCGTCTCTCGTAGTGCTTGGCGAAGCCCTGCTGGAGTTCCGCGTTCCTCCACCACCACCACGCCGTCGTGCTGCTGCTGGATGGAGTCTTCCCCAACCTCTCCTTCTCCCCTTGTTGGATCAAGGCGTGGGAGACGTCACCGGGCTGCACGTGTGTTGAACGCGGAGGCGCCGTTGTTCGGCGCTTAGATCGGAATCAACCGCAATCTGAATCGCTGCGAGTACGACTCCTTCATCCGCGTTCTTGCAACGCTTCCGCTTAGCGATCTACAAGGGTATGTAGATGCACTCCCCTTCCCTCGTTTCTAGATTACTCCATAGATTGATCTTGGTGATGCGTAGAAAATTTTAAATTTCTGCTACGATCCCCAACAGTGGCATCATGAGCTAGGTCTATGCGTAGTTTCTATGCACGAGTAGAACACAAAGCAGTTGTGGGCGTCGATATTGTCAATTTAGTTGCCGTTACTAGTCTTATCTTAATTCAGCGGCATCGTGGGATGAAGCGGCCCGGACCGACCTTACACGTACGCTTACGTGAGACTGGTTCCACCGACTGACATGCACTAGTTGCATAAGGTGGCTAGCGGGTGTCTGTCTCTCCCACTTTAGTCGGATCGGATTCGATGAAAAGGGTCCTTATGAAGGGTAAATAGAAATTGGCATATCACGCTGTGGTTTTGGCGTAGGTAAGAAACGTTCTTGCTAGAAACCTATAGCAGCCACGTAAAAGCTTACAACAATAATTAGAGGACGTCTAACTTGTTTTTGCAGCATGTACCGTGTGATGTGATATGACCAAAAGAATGTGATGAATGATATATGTGATGTATGAGATTGATCATGTTCTTGTAATAGGAATCACGACTTGCATGTCGATGAGTATGACAACCGGCAGAAGCCATAGGAGTTGTCTTAATTTATTTATGACCTGCGTGTCAGCATAAACGTCATGTAATTACTTTACTTTATTGATAAAGCATTATCCATAGTAGTAGAAGTAATAGATGATGAGACAACTTCAAGAAGACACGATGATGGAGATCATGATGATGGAGATCATGGGGTCATGCCGGTGACAACGATGATCATGGAGCCCCGAAGATGGAGATCAAAAGGAGCAAATGATATTGGCCATATCATGTCACTATTTGATTGCATGTGATGTTTATCATGTTTTACATCTTATTTGCTTAGAACGACGGTAGCTTAAATAAGATGATCCCTCGTAATAATTTCAAGAAAGTGTTTCCCCTAACTGTGCACCGTTGCGAAGGTTCGTTATTTCGAAGCACCACGTGATGATCGGGTGTGATAGATTCTAACGTTCGAATACAACGGGTGTAAGCCAGATTTACATACGCAATACACTTAGGTTGACTTGACGAGCCTAGCATGTACAGACATGGCCTCGGAACATGGAAGACCGAAAGGTCGAGTATGAGTCATATAGAATATACGATCAACATGAAGATGTTCACCGATGTTGACTAGTCCATCTCACGTGATGATCGGACACGGCCTAGTTGACTCGGATCATGTTTCACTTAGATGGCTAGAGGGATGTCTATCTGAGTGGGAGTTCATTAAATAATTTGATTAGATGAACTTAATTATCATGAACATAGTCTAAATTGTCTTTGTAAATATGTTGTAGATAAATAGCTCACGTTGTAGCTCCATGTTTCAATATGTTCCTAGAGAAAGACCAAGTTGAAAGATATTGTAAGCAATGATGCGGACTGGGTCCATAGTCTGAGGAGTGTCCTCACTGCTACACAGAAGGCTTACGTCTTTGATGCACCGCTCGATGTGCAAACCCCTACAACGTCGTCTGTGGATGTTGTGGACACCTGACAGACACATCCTGATGACTACTTGATAGTTTATTGCACCATACTTTACGGCTTAGAATCGGGATTCTAATGACGTTTTGAACGCCATAAGACATATGAGATGTTCCAAGAGCTGAAATTGGGATTTCAGGCTTATGCCCGTGTTGAGAGGTATGAGACCTCTGACAAGTTCTTTTGCCAACAAGATGGAGGAGAATAGCTCAGCTAGTGAGCATGTGCTCAGAATGTCTGGGTGCTACAATCACTTAAATCAAGTGGGAGTTAAACTTCCAGATAAGATAGTAATTGATAGAGTTCTCTAGCCACTATCACTAAGCTACTAGATCTTCGTGATGAACTATGACATGCAAGGGATGGAGTTGATCCCAGAGCTGTTCGCGGTGCTTAAGACCGCAAAAGGTAGAAATCAAGAAGGAGCATCAAGTGTTGATGGTTTAACAAGACCACTAATTTCAAGAAGGGCAAGGGCTAGAAGGGAAACTTCATGGATGGCAAACTAGTTGCCGCTCCAGTGAAGGAACCCGAGGTTGAACCCAAATCCGAGACTAAGTGCTTCTATTGTAAGGGGAACGGTCACTGGTAGCGGAATTACCCAAAATGCATGGTAGATAAGAAGACTGGCAACTTCAACAAAGTATATACGTGTTATTGATGTGTACCTCACTAGTACTCCTGGTAGCACCTGGGTATTGGATACCGGTTCAGTTGCTATTATTGGTGACTTGAAGCAAAAGCTACGGACTAAACGGAGACTGGCTAAGGGCAAGGTGACGATGTGTGTTGGAAGTGTTTCCAAAGTTGATGAGATCACCATCGCACGCTCCATCTGCCTTCGGGATTAGTATTGAACCTAGATAAATGCTATCAGGTGTCTACGTTGAGCATGAATATGATTAGATCATGTTCATTGCAATACGGTTATTCATTTAAGTTAGAGAATAATGGTTATTCTGTTTACATGAATAATACCTTTCATGGTCATGCACCCTATGTGAATGGTTCAGTGAATCTCGGTCGTAGTAATACACATGTTCACGCCAAAACATGTAGATAGTACCACTTTCTTGTGGCACTGCCGCTTAGGTCATATTGGCGTAAGATGCATGAAGAAACTCCATGTCGATGGATGTTTGGAGTCACTTGATTTTGAATCGCTTGACACATGCGAGCCATGCCTCATGGGCAGGATGACTAAGACCCCGTTTTCAGGTACAATGAAACGGGCAAGTGACTTGTTGGAAATCCTACATGCTGATGCGCGTGATCCAATGAGAATTGAAGCGTGCGGTGGATATCGCTATTTTCTCATCTTCACTGACGATTTGAGTAGATGTAGGCATATTTACTTAATGAAGCACAAGTCTGAAACGTTTGAAAAGTTCAAGCGATTTCAGAGTGAAGTTAAGAACCATCATAACAAGAAGATCAAATTCCTACGATCTGATCGATGAGAATTTCTGAGTTATGAGTTTGGCAACCAAGGTTGTTAGAATCGCGATTCTGTTATACGATTCTACGACTTTACTATCCAAACTTACCCATCTGATTCTACGATTTTAGTTCATAAAATCTACGTTTCTACGATCCTGCTAGTGAAGATTCTACGATTTACGATTCTACTATCAGAGCTCCGATCCGATTCAAAATCGCGATTCTGACAACCTTGTTGGCAATCACTTAAGACATTGTGGAATTGTTTCACGGTTGAAGCCACATGGAACACCACAGGGTAATGGTGTGTCCAGACGTCGTAATCGAACCCTATGAGATATGGTGCGATCTATGATGTCTCTTACCAATCTACCGTTTTCATTTTGAGGTTATGTGTTAGAGACAGCTGCATTCACTTTAGATAGGACACCATCTAAGTCCGTTGAGACGACGTCGTATGAACATTGGTTTGGCAAGAAACCAAAGTTGTCGTTTCTTAATGTTTGGGGCTGCGATGCTTAAGGCTTCAGCCGGAGAAGCTCGAACCCAAAAGCGGACAAACACATCTTCATAGGATACCCAAAGGTGACAGTTGGGTATACCTTCTACCTCAGATCCGAGGGCAAATTGTTTGTCGCTAAGAACGGGTCCTTTCTCGAGAAGGAGTTTCTCTCGAAAGAATTGAGTGGGAGGAAGATAGAACTTGATGAGGTTGTCGAACCTTTACTTCAACCAGAAAGTGGTGCAACACAGAAAGATGTTTCTATGGTGCCTATGTTGGTTGAAGAGGAAGTTAATGATAGTGATCATGAAGCTTCGGATCAAGTTGCTATCAAACCTCGTAGGTCGACAAGGATATGTACTACTCCTGAGTGGTACGGTGATCCTGTCTTAGATATCATGTTGTTGAACAACAATGAACCTACGAGCTATGGAGAAGCGATGGTGGGCCCGTATTCCGACAAATGGTTAGAAGCCATGAAATCCGAGATAGGATCCATGTATCAGAACAAAGTATGGACTTTGGTGGACTTGCCCGATGATCGGCAAGTCATTGAGATAAATGGATCTTTAAGAAGAAGACGGATGTGGACGGTAATGTTACCCTTCTGTGAAGCTCAACTTGTGGGAAAGAGTCTTTTCACAAGTTCAAGGAGTTGACTACGATGAGAATTTCTCACCCGTAGCAATGCGTAAGTCCGTCGGAATCATGTTAGCATTAGCTGTATTTTTCGATTATGAAATCTGACAGATGGATGTCAAAACAAGTTTTCTTACCAGTTTTCGTAAGAAAAAGTTGTATGTGATACAATCAAAGGTTTTGTCGATCCTAAGGATGCTAAAAGGTATGTTGGCTCCAGCAATCCTTCTATGGACTAGAGCAAGCATCTCGGAGTCGGAATATATGCTTTGATGGAGTGATCAAAACTTTTAGGTTTATACAATGTTTGCTAGAAACTTGTATTTACAAGAAAGTGAGTGGGAGCACTACAATATTTCTGATAAGTATATGTGGATGACATATTGTTGATCCGAAATAATGTAAAATTTCTGGAAATCATAAATGGTTGTTTGAAGAGTGTTTTTCAAAGGAAGTCCTGGATAAAGCTGCCTACATATTGGGCATCAAGATCTATAGAGATAGATCAAGACGCCTGATGATACTTTCAAAGAACGCACACCTTGACATGTTTTTGAAGGAGTTCAAAATAGATCAGTCAAAGAAGGGGTTCTTACCTGAGTTGTAAGGTGTGAAGTTGAGTAAGACTCAAAGCTTGACCACAGCAGAAGAAAGATGAAGGACGAAGGTTGTCCCCTATGCTTTTGTCATAGGCTCTATACGGTATGCCATGCTGAGTACCGCACTTGATGTGTGCCTTGCCACATGTCTGGCAAGAGGGTACAAAGGTGATCTAGGAGTGGATCACCAAATAGCGGTCAAAATTATCCTTAGAGGAACAAGGAAATGTTTCTCGGTTATGGAGGTGATAAAGAGTTCGACGTAAAGAGTTACGTCGATGCAAGCTTAACACCTATCCGGATAGCTCTGAGTAGAGATATCGGATACGTATAATGGAGCAACAATTTGGAATAGCTCCAAGTGGAACGTGGTAGCAGCATCTACGATATGACATAAAGTTTTTCGAAATACATAGGGATCTGAATATTGCACACCCGTTGACTACAACCTCTCTCACAAGCATAACATGATCAAACCCAGAACTCATTGAGTGTTAATCACATAGTGATGTGAACTAGATTATTGAGTCTAGTAAACTCTTTGGACGTTGGTCACATGGCGATGTGACCTGTGAGTGTTAATCACATGGCGATGTGAACTAGATTATTGACTCTAGTGCAAGTGGGAGACTGTTGGAAATATGCCCTAGAGGCAATAATAAATTAGTTATTATTATATTTCATTGTTCATGATAATCGTTTATTATCCATGCTAGAATTGTATTGATAGGAAACTCAGATACATGTGTGGATACATAGACAACACCATGTCCCTAGTAAGCCTCTAGTTGACTAGCTCATTGATCAATAGATGGTTACGGTTTCCTGACCATGGACATTGGATGTCGTTCATAACGGGATCACATCATTAGGAGAATGATGTGATGGACAAGACCCAATCCTAAGCCTAGCACAAGATCGTGTAGTTCGTATGCTAAAGCTTTTCTAATGTCAAGTATCATTTCCTTAGACCATGAGATTGTGCAACTCCCGGATACCGTAGGAGTGCTTTGGGTGTGCCAAACGTCACAACGTAACTGGGTGGCTATAAAGGTGCACTACGGGTATCTCCGAAAGTGTCTGTTGGGTTGGCACGAATCGAGACTGGGATTTGTCACTCCGTGTAATGGAGAGGTATCTCTGGGCCCACTCGGTAGGACATCATCATAATATGCACAATGTGACCAAGGAGTTGATCACGGGATGATGTGTTACGGAATGAGTAAAGAGACTTGCCGATAACGAGATTGAACAAGGTATCGGGATACCGACGATCGAATCTCGGGCAAGTACCGTACCGATAGACAAAGGGAATTGTATACGGGATTGATTGAATCCTTGACATCGTGGTTCATCCGATGAGATCATCGTGGAGCATGTGGGAACCAACATGGGTATCCAGATCCCGCTGTTGGTTATTGACCGGAGAGTTGTCTCGGCCATGTCTGCATGACTCCCGAGCCCATAGGGTCTACACACTTAAGGTTCGATGACGCTAGGGATATAGGGAAAGTATGTATGTGGTTACCGAATGTTGTTCGGAGTCCCGGATGAGATCCCAGACGTCACGAGGAGTTCCGGAATGGTCCGGAGGTAAAGATTTATATATGGGAAGTCCCGTTTTGGTCATCGGAAAAGTTTCGGGTGCTATCGGTAACGTACCGGGACCACCGGGAGGGTCCCCGGGGTCCACCAGGTGGGGCCACCAGCCCTAGAAGGCTGCGTGGGCCAAGTGTGAGAGGGGACCAGCCCCAGGTGAGCTGGTGCGCCCCCCCACCACGGCCCAAGGCGCAAGGGAGAGTGGGAGGGGTAAACCCTAGGTCCATATGGGCCTTAAGGCCCACCCTAGGTGCGCCCCCTCTCCCCCCTTGGCCGCAACCCTAGATGGGTTTTGGGGCTGCCGCCACCCCTAGGGAGGGAACCCTAGATGGGGGCGCAGCCGCTCCCCTTCCCCTATATATACTTAAGGTATTGGGGGCTGCAAGACACACGAGATCATCTCCCTCTTGGCGCAGCCCAACCTCTCTCCCTCCTCGTCTCTCATAGTGCTTGGCGAAGCCCTGCTGGAGTTCCGCGCTCCTCCACCACCACCACGCCGTCGTGCTGCTGCTGGATGGAGTCTTCCCCAACCTCTCCTTCTCCCCTTGCTGGATCAAGGCGTGGGAGACGTCACCGGGCTGCACGTGTGTTGAACGCGGAGGCGCCGTTGTTCGGGGCTTAGATCGGAATCAACCGCGATCTGAATCGCTACGAGTACGACTACTTCATCCGCGTTCTTGCAACGCTTCCGCTTAGCGATCTACAAGGGTATGTAGATGCACTCCCCTTCCCTCGTTGCTAGATTACTCCATAGATTGATCTTGGTGATGCGTAGAAAATTTTAAATTTCTGCTACGATCCCCAACAGACGTATCACCTCCCAGCGCCACGCCGGACCTCCGAGCAAACCACGGTAGCAGCAGACACCACTCCGCCCGGAGACCCATGGTGCCCACGCCACGCCTAATGCGTGCACCCTACACCTCCCCTCACCGCCACGCAGCCGCCAGACGCGGCCACCCCGTGCCATGCCGCAATAGCGCAAGATCCGCACTAGATCCACATGTAGCCCCGCACATGGTCGCGTCACGCGTCATGGCCACCTCGCGCCGCTCGGTGTAGGAGAGCACTGACGCCGTCCCTAGCTGCCGTCCCAAGCCGTTGCGGGGCCGATGCGCCCAATTGAGCCACGCACCTCCACAAGGTCTGCTTCTCCCGCGCCGCCCGTACGCCTTGGTGGGAGGGAAGAGTCCTGCCACCGTGGCCGCACGCACGGGCTTTGCCCGGAGGCGTTCCTTGGCGACGGCGAGGGATGGGGGAGAGGTGGGGGTGGCGGTGGCGGTGAGCTAGGGTTGCGCCCGAGCCGCTCGCGGGAGCGGCACAAGACTAAGTGGTTTTGTCTGTGTGATGAACTTTCTATATACATTACAGTCTTGAAACTGTCCCGAAGGAGAGGTAAAAAAAGCTGAGAACCAATGCCGTCAAAGAAACAACAAACAGGTGGAAGTAGACTAGGAAACTTTCTTCCTTGCCAAAAAGATCTTTATCTTTTCTTTAATTAGCCACCTGTGCATAGGACTCCATGTCTCCCACTTAGATGATCTGTATACTTCATTTGCCACTCATTCTAGCAGCTTTGCTCCCGACATCAACGCCTCTTTACTTTTCACCTCTATCTGCAAAATGGAAGTGATCTCAACTTTATAATAATCATTGGATCATTATATAAAATGTTGGATAAGTATTATGAAAGGGTGGTGTTAGGTCTCAGTCGACTGAGATTTAATCAAGTCTCAATCAATCAAGTGACATAACATACAAGAGAGAAAAAGAAAAATCTATTTTTTTGCATTAATCTTAATGTAAGATCTCAAGAATGATGCATTATCACAAGTTTGACTCGACCGTGTACTGTATACTACGTGCTCCACTATTTGGCAGGTCAGTCGGAGGTCATCACGCGTGCACACGCAATGCAAAGTCTCTCCTACGTGTGCGTTCCACTGGCGCCGTTCGTCGTCAACATGAGCACCCTGCTCTGGTCAAACCGCACGCGCTCTACTTATATTCTCCCGACGCCACCAGCTCCATCTCCATCACCTGCCTCCACCAACCATGGCCGCGTACCGCTCTCTGCTGGTGGCCTTGCTCCTCCTCGCGCTCTCCTCCTCCTCGTCGGCGTCGGCGGCAACCCCGTATGGCATCGAGTTCCCGCAGTTCAACGCCGCCGTCGCCGACGCCGGCTGCGACGGCAAGCTGGTCGCCGAGGAGGAGGCGCTCGCGCGCCGGGTTCCCTCGCTCAAGCTCCACATGACCCACCGCTCCGCCGCGGCCGGCGCGACGGGGACGGGCTCCTTCTTCCTCGACTCGGCCGAGAAAGACGCCGTCCGCATCGACACGATGCACCGGAGGGTCGCCCTGTCCGGCTCCGGCGCGGGGCAGAGGGGTTCGGCGCCGAGGAGGGCGCTGTCGGAGCGGGTCGTCGCCACGGTGGAGTCCGGCGTCGCGGTCGGCTCCGGGGAGTACCTGGTGGACGTGTACGTGGGCACGCCGCCGCGCCGGTTCCGCATGATCATGGACACCGGCAGCGACCTCAATTGGCTGCAGTGCGCGCCCTGCCTCGACTGCTTCGAGCAGAGCGGCCCCATCTTCGACCCGGCGGCGTCCACCTCCTACCGCAACGTCACCTGCGGCGACGAGCGCTGCGGCCTCGTATCCCCGCCGGCGCCCAGGGAGTGCCGCAGGCCACGGAGCGACCCCTGCCCCTACTACTACTGGTACGGCGACCAGTCGAACACCACCGGCGACCTCGCCCTCGAGGCCTTCACCGTCAACCTCACCACCACCGCGGCGACGCCAGGGCAGGTACAGGGCGCGTCCCGGCGCGTGGACGGCGTGGCGTTCGGGTGCGGCCACCAGAACCGCGGCCTCTTCCACGGCGCCGGCGGGCTGCTGGGGCTCGGCCGCGGCCCGCTGTCATTCGCGTCGCAGCTGCGCGGCGTCTACGGCGGGCACGCCTTCTCCTACTGCCTCGTGGAGCACGGCAGCGCGGCCGGGAGCAAGGTCATCTTCGGCCACGACGACGCGCTGCTGGCGCACCCACAGCTCAACTACACGGCCTTCGCGCCAGCCACGGACACGGACACCTTCTACTACCTCCAGCTCAAGTCCGTCCTCGTGGGCGGGGAGGCGGTCAACATCTCCTCCGACACCCTTGCCGCCGGCGGCACCATCATCGACTCCGGCACGACGCTGAGCTACTTCCCGGAGCCGGCGTACCAGGCGATCCGGCAGGCGTTCATCGACCGCATGAGCCCGTCCTACCCGCTCATCCCCGGCTTCCCGGTGCTCAGCCCGTGCTACAACGTGTCCGGGGCCGGAAAGATCGAGGTGCCGGAGCTGTCGCTGGCGTTCGCGGACGGCGCGGCGTGGGAGTTCCCGGCGGAGAACTACTTCATCCGGCTGGAGCCGGAGGGCATCATGTGCCTGGCCGTCCTGGGCACGCCGCGGTCCGGCATGTCCATCATCGGCAACTACCAGCAGCAGAACTTCCACGTGCTCTACGACCTGGAGCGCAACCGGCTCGGCTTCGCGCCCCGCCGGTGCGCCGAGGTCTAGGCCGGCCGGCCGGCCGCCGTCCATCGTCCATTATTCCATTTTCGACTGATTGGTCGGTCGGTTGTGCTCCACGTACGTAGGTAGGTAAAAAGCGGCTGCGCTAACTGTATTGGAAGAAGGAGCAAAGTGGGTTGGGTGTAGAAATTTTGGCACCGGGTTTTCGTCGTACCTTACGAAGCCACGTACGTAGGTGGCTGCTAACACTTTGGTTATTTATTTTTTGCAAGGCTTTGGGTCTTGTGTTCATACGTACGTACTGTAGATTACTGCTCAGGTGTGTGGAATTAGTTTGGTGCTCATTTTCGTCTGGAATGATGATGAAATGGACAGAGATGTAAATAATGTTGTTGAAATTGCACATCATGTGTGGCGGAAATGTCTTTTGGGTCGTCCTCGTCATGAGGATGACCAGCCGAAAGGTCCGTTTGGTTATTTCCAGGGTTGGCATTCCACGTTCAAAGCAAAGGAACGCGTTTGCGTGCTTGCCGCTGCTTATCCGGAAAGGGGCAAGAAAACATGAGCAATCCTGAGCTGGACCAACGCGGTCCACATGCAAACTCGAACCAAAACGTTTCATCAAGAGTCAAACGAGCGTTCCCTCAACAAAACAAAAAATTCAAACGAGCCTACAATTTTAGTAGATGATAGTACATCCATTAAACCTGTTAGTAGTATTAAGGTTAGGATTTCTCTTTTTTAACTTTATTATTTTTTCATTGCCTGTTTGGGGAATTTGATGTCTTACAGGTAAACAGGGCATGGGCAGCCTGACCTGGCAACCATAAAAACCCGAGCTGGAAAAAGACACTAAAAACGGTCGGTCAAAACAAGGCTCACTGCACATTTTGGACAGACGAGAATCGTCTAACGTACGACATCCATTTTGGGCAGACGAGAATCGTCTAACGTACGGCACCCTGCCGTTCCGCCACTCACATGTGGGCTCGTTGGGATCCCGGTCCGCATGTCAGGGGGCCCAACGGTAGGTAGCGCACAACAAAGGAGCCATTTTCATTTTGGGTTGGGCCTGGGATTCTGTTTATAGCCTGATTTAAGCCTGACCTGGTATCGGGAGCAAATGTTTGTGAGCAAACCAACAGCCTACCTCTCGTGCCGCTCTAATCTCAACCCAAAAACCTAATCCCGACAATTCAGAACTCACGACCATCTTCTCACCCCATCCCCACGCAGTGACGATTACGCTCTTCCCCATCCCCCCAAACCTGTCACAAGAATGGCCACCGAGAAGGACCAACGCCAGCCCAAGACAGGTGTAGGAAGCCAAGACGCGATGTGAAGTCCAACAAGCGCTACCACGGCCCTGACTAGGCCAGTGAAGAAGAGTCTGACATGTTTAGGATGGGTGTTATGGGAGTATGTGGGCATCGAAGAACTGAGACTTCACCCAGCCGTCGGCTGGCGTGTATCTCTCCTAACTCCTACTGGATCTCATCCTCGAATCCTCCAATTTCTTGCTCCTACCCTATGTAATTGAGGTTGTGAACCTAAATCCTGATATTTATCCACTATAATAGGAATGACGATATCATTTGATATCAGCAGCCACATTTTGTTCCCCAATCCCCCTCCCATGAGCACCGAAACGTGTGTGTACTTGTAGCCACAAGCAAATCGTTGCGGATCTCGATCTCCAAAAGCGGATGTCGGAGGCGGCTCAAGAGTGGAGCGACATCGCCGCCGCGCTTCACACCATCCAAAAGTCACTGGGTAAGATGGATCCCACGGTCATGAGGATGGAGCGGCTGTTGTACGCCCTTGAGACGACGGTCAACAAGATCTCAGCCCAATGACCAGGGGTGTAGTTCACTGTGGGTAAACTATAGAAAAATATCGGTGAGATCTTGGAGCAGCTTGCCAGGATCGGCAATAACCCGTTCCTCACCGGAAAGGTCAACGAGACTCCTTCACCGGCATCGCGGGACGCATCGTCAGTTGATCCCGCAAAAAAGGTGGATCCTCGTGTGGGTGGAGACGGCCACAAGCTATTAGGCTACTACCCTGCAACATCAATATGTGGCTCGATCCTTGGGAGCCCTCTACTCTCAACACCGATCCCGACAAATGGTTCGTGTCATACTCCATCTATTACTGTTCCTTTACTCAAGACGGGTGATGGTAGTGGATCGTCTATTGGGAAACAAAACTCTTCCTCTAGTTTAGATTTTTCTAGAATTTGATGGGGATAATCCGACGGGATGATGGATCTATTGTGAGTCATATTTTCATGTTTCTGCCATGGATCCTACTATCTGGGTAGACACTGTTGTGGTTTTATTTTACTAGAGTCGCGGGTTGTGGCTAGAGTGGTCTCAGGCACGTGTTAAATTTCCTAAGAGGGAATGTTATGCATGGGCAATGTTAGAAAATTTAGGTAGATCTCAATGTCAGTACATAGTTCGCAAATTCTCTAGGCTCAAACCAAATGGCGCCGTGTTAGAGTATAAAGCGGTTTTAGTGTAGCTATGCATAGTCTGCTAGCTCATTATGGTTCATGGGATCCTCTATTTTTCACCACTCCATTCCTGATGAGGACATGCAAATCTTCGACAAGACTCCAACGATGATAGGACCAATCATAAGAAGTCGCGCCAAACAAATACATGATCAGGTAAATGCTAACCTAAGTTCATACTGTGACCTTGAGCTCATGACTGCATCTTCACCTTTCTTGCTATTGATTGAAACTCAGGTGCAATGGCGAGGAAGGCCAATGACGTACAGTCCTCATAGAAACAATGTTTTATGACAAAGAAACAAAGTTAGAATCTCATGAAGAAACGAGTCTACCATTGGATAAAACAATGTTTCGACTCTGGCGGAACATTGTTTTACTCGAGTTCAGCCATCCACATTTTTCGAAATAATTCCTGAAGCCCAAGCTCGTTGTTGAAGAAGCAATGTTCGGACTATGATGAAACAGTGTTTGGTCGGGGGTCAACTGTTCGCATCTTCACAGGAGATTTTCAAAAGCTACCCCATTAAGTCTCGAAGCCGGTTCGTTTTCACACCTACACTGGTTCAAGCTAGCTTCCTTGACACCTATCCATGGGGGTTGTCCCTGGTTATATAACTCCATGTCCATCCTCTAGTAACTTTGTCGGCCAAAAACCACCTTAGTCACAAGCTTGTAGACTACTAAGGTCCGAGATATCGTGCTACTATTGCTCCTGTACGGATTCACCAAACGCAAGAAGGAGCCTCTGGTTCCCCCTAATTCGTGCTCTACGGTTCCCGCCGTTTTATGTAGGTTAGTCCCGGTTTGTGGTTCTGCGATTGTTCGGACGGCTGGTTGAAGTTCTTGTAGCTCCGGTCAGTCATCCCCAACGTATGGGTTGCATCCAACCTTAGCAGGTATAAAACTAGTTATCCTGGCTGCTTGCAGCTAGTTATCCTCCCCGATTCGATCCTACGACATGAAGATCGGGCCACCCTCAGGCGTGAATCCTCGGTGTCTTATGAAATGATATAACAGCTGTTGTAACATTGCATCGACCCCAAGACGTGGAAACTGTCGTTGCTCTTGCTAAATAGCAGGAAGAGGCAATGGAATTACTTTGCCAAGAGTAGGAAGCAACAACGGCTTCACACCACATTGACCAGGGGCGGTGATCTAATCGATTTTCACCTCGGTCACCGTTGTCGTTGGTGATTCCTTTGTTGGCGCCTACTGGTAAGGTGACATCCACATTGGCTCAAGTCCAACTGTAGTAGAAGGGTGTGGTACCGCGGAAAACGCCAAGCCACCATAAACTACATCTTTCATGGATGGCAAGTTGAAGATGTTGCAGGTCTATTGCTGAGCACGCGGGTTGTGCCTCACCTGCGGTGAGCAATTGTGGCATGAACATGTTTGTGCCTCCACAATGCAGTTACATGTGGTGAGGAGTTCGTGGGCATGCTCATGACACCACCTCACCAGAATATACACAACTCTTAAAAGATATGTCAAAAGATGACCTTTGCCTTTTTTTCCTGCTGATGCTACAGGTACAAAGTTGTCAAAGGCTTCAGGGTTCTCGGGCATTTTTAGGACGGATCCTTATTGATGCCCATGGATTCAGAAAGTCAATACAGAAATATCAAAGAACCAATCAAGTGTCCAAGCGATTGATGCGCCGTTGTGGGTGAAGGTTGCAGAGGGAGCGATTATTCCATGTATTTTGCAAGTGCGAGCTGTGAGTATCAAGTGCAAGGCTATCAGTTATCATCTCCTCTGAAATTGATTGTCCCCGTTGGGGGCTTATGACATTATTATTGGGATGGAGTGGTTAAAATCTAGAGGTTTGATCACTGTCGATTGGAGATTTGACATAGTTTTTGTATTCGGGAACATTTTTTGAATTCAAAACTATTTTTCAAATTCATGATTTTTTTAAAAAATTCTGAACATTCCAATTCATGAACATTTTTTGAAATTTGAAACATTTTTCGAATTCATGAACTGTTTTTTAAATCCTAAATAATTTTTTTTGAATTTGAGATTCGTGAACATTTACTGAAGTAAAAAAAGTAAAGAAAAAAAAGAAAAGAAGAACAACTAAAAATAGGAGCGCTCAGCCCACACATGGATCAGCCTAAACGCGCGTGGCCGTAGGGCGTTGCGCGATTGGTGTCTATTTGCCAAGAGTAATGCTAGACACACGGACAAGTAGTTACGGATCAATGTAATGTAATTAGATGGTACTTTTTGATTGGAGATTAGGTGGCAGAGCCCATCCCATGAAATTCTGGAAGGAGACTAATTAGAGTTGAGAATCCGTGCGATACTCGTAATCATCTGTCCGTTTAAGACTATTGATTTGCCGAGGCCCACTATTGCCATGGTCCTAAGTGCACGCCAGTACAGACGCAGACGCTTGTACTTATACTCAGTCTATAAATGCACGCACACATACACTACTTCTATGAACATCTTTAAAAGACTAAGTGACACATTACCTTGAGATTGATAAATTCAACACAAACGACTTCATAATCGACAGAAACATCTATTTTCATTGAACGAACATCACCGAAAGCCTGAAATAAATCCAGAAAAATGCAAACACAAATGTCAAATCTAGAAATTGAATCCTGATGAGCTGGTTACATCACAAAAAACCTAATCATCTAAGTAGGCTCTGTTCGCACCGACGCATGCAGCTGCTAGGTGATGGTTCGCCGTGTCCTTTTGACCGCACTACCTGGTACACTATACTAGTAGATTTGAATGGCAGAAAATTGGATTCTCCACAGTTGAAGCATGCGGAAACCACATCCCAAACCAAGCAACAAAAACCGCGGGCGGCAGCAGGCAAGATCTTCAAGTTGGTGGTGGCGGCAGCGCAACTTGGCTGACGCCGTCCACTTGTGCGTACCTTTTGCTCCGCAGGGATCACACTGGAAGCAACCGTCCGGCCGGGTGGATGGAGATGTACCTTGTCCGGTATAAATAGGAGCTTCCATGGCAATGCTTCTCCACATGCACCAGCTAGCTTAGCGCTTCGATCTAGTAGTACAGAGCGAGTGATCAGTACACGTAGGAGATGAACATGGAGATCCCGGTGATCGACCTCCAGGGGCTCACCGGCGACGCCTCCCGGCGGTCGCAAACCATGGCGCGGCTCCACGAAGCTTGCAAGGACTGGGGCTTCTTCTGGGTACGTAAGCGGCCACACGTACGTGTTCGTCGCGGCCACAAGTTAATTATTTAACAGTCGCGTACTACGGCGCAGGTGGACAGCCACGGCGTCGACGCCGCGCTCATGGAGGAGGTGAAGCGCTTCGTGCATGCCCACTACGACGAGCATCTCAAGGATAGGTTCTACGCCTCCGACCTCGCCAGTGACCTGGAGCTGCCGGCGGAGGGATCCAAAACCGTCTCCGATCAGGTGGACTGGGAGACCGCCTACTTCATCCGGCACCGTCCCGCCAACAACGTCGCCGACTTCCCGGAGATCCCGCCGGCCACACGGTCAGTGTTCTCTTCTTCCCACCCCATGCTCATTACTCACAGTTGCTTTCTTGCTCACGTTCCTGTCATGGTGCTCAGAGAGATGCTCGACGCGTACATCGGCCAGATAGTGTCGCTCGCAGAGCGGCTAGCCGAGTGCGTGAGCCTGAACCTGGGCCTGGACGCCGGCCTCGTCAGGGACACCTTCGCGCCGCCGTTCGTCGGGACCAAGGTCGCCATGTACCCGGCCTGCCCGCGGCCGGACCTCGTGTGGGGCCTCCGCGCCCACACCGACGCCGGCGGCATCATCCTGCTCCTGCAGGACGACGTCGTCGGCGGGCTGGAGTTCTTCCAGGGCGACCGGGAGTGGGTTCCCGTCGGCCCCACCAAGGGCAGCAGGATCTTCGTCAACCTCGGGGACCAGCTGGAGGTGATGAGCGGCGGCGCCTACAAGAGCGTGCTGCACCGCGTTGCCGCCGTTGCCGAGGGGCGCCGACTGTCCGTGGCGACGTTCTACAACCCTGGGGCTGACGCCGTTGTGGCGCCGGCGCCCACGGCGGGGGAGCCGGCGGCGCAGCTGTACCCCGGGCCGTACAGGTTCGGCGACTACCTGGACTACTACCAGGGCACCAAGTTTGCGGACAAGGCGGCGAGGTTTCAGGCCGTCAAGGAGCTGTTCGGTTCACGGATTCTGCACGATCGACTAGCTGTGCTCGCTGGGGTTTCATTGGAGTAGTATTATCTAGACTATTACTTAGTTGGATGTTAGATTCCGTCGACTAAGACTTAATCAAATCTCAGTCTTAGGTCTACTCTAATCGGTCCCTTATAAGTTAGGCTGATTGTAATGGGGAGTATCATATACTAATATTTTGCATATGATAATAGTGTATGATACTACATTCATAATGCATGGTATCATATACACAAAGTAGGACATCATTTAATATGATACGATATCATGATATGATACTCAAGCCTCTCTTTTCTCATTTAATTCTATGTCACCTCATCAAAATTACTTAGTTGGCATGCATGATACTCCCTCCATTTCATAATGTAGTGCTTTCTCTATCCACGTGCTTCAACTTTGACCGTAAATTTAACTACCAAGACCGATTGCGGCGGGAGCAAAAATTATATCAGTGAATTCGTATTTGAAAGAATTTTTCAATTATATAATTTTTCTTCCGCCGCAGTTGGTCTCGTTGGTTAAATTTATGGTCAAAGTTGGACCTCGGGAAGCGCGGGCGCACTATATTATGGAATGGAGGAAGTACTACCTATGATACTCCCATTACGACTAGCCTTAGTGGAGTATATATATATTCCACTAAAATTTGGTCGCACCTAGCCGATCCCCTAAAGTTAGCGGAGTATAACTAAATTTGCACAAATTTAATTAAATTTGAACCGAAAGATGATGCATTTAAACATAAGTTCAATACATAAAGATATCGCAACCGAACATTAAACATAGATTTGAACTAAAACTAAACTAAACTACTTGCAGCCGAAGTGAAGGTTGAGCCAATCCTTTCAGATGAGGCCGCCGTTGATGAGAGCTGGGTCTGGGTCGGTGCCGTCGTCGTCGTCGAGGAAGATGCTCCGCCACTCTCCGACGTGGATCTCGTCGTCGCCGCCCACCTCGCTGCCCGCGTTGCCGCCCACCTCGCCGCCTGCGTTGCCTCCGTCGTTGCCGCCCTCGTCGTCGGAGATGACGATAACTTCGCTCTCATTGACGGCGAAGATCGTCCGCTCCGCCTCCACTAGCTACGGGTACTGCTGGCGGAGGTCATCCATGTAGGCCTTGTCGGCGGCCTCGGCCTCGAGGCGCTCCCACGCCTCCCGGTCCTCCCGCGCCATCCGAGCAGACGCCACCCCTGGCTCCGGCGGGGCGAGGTGGAACGGATGCTCGCCGATGGGAAAGTTCAGCCTCGCATCGCTGCCGTGGAACCGGACCTGCCACCGGTCCTATTCCATGGTCGTGAGCTCACTGGTGTGGAAGGAGCCGATCCACTTCTACTTGTGGGTCTCACAGTCGATGATTTCGGTCGCCCACGTCCCCCACGACCGCTGCCGGACGACCAGGGAGGTCAGGGAAGTCCGCAAAACACATGGGGACGCAGCGGCGGGCGGATCGGCCGAGTAGCGGCGTCTCTAGGAAGCGCCCGCGAACGATGACCCGCGGGTATGCCGGCACGGATTCGCGCTGCTGATCGGCAGAGGGGACCGGCGGCCACCATATCCGGCCATCGGGAGGACGGAGGGCGGGGCGGGGTTCGCGTCAGCGGCGGGGCGAGGGGGAGAAGAGGGGGCGGGGGAGAGGAAGAGAGAGTGGGAATTGTTTTACTCAGGCGCTGAGCACCGGAGTAAATATAAGGAAAGGATTGGGGGTGGAGTAAGTTTTTTACTCTACTATCGGTTATAAGGGATCAGTTTGGTGTGGTTTATTGATGAAAAAAAGCCAAATATAGTCTCTTACCACGGGATAAGGGATCGGTTAGAGTTGCCCTTAAGTCTCAATCAAATAACATAGTACATATGAGAAGAAAAAAGAAAATTCTATTCAAGTATTTATGCAAGATCAAAGAAATATAGCATCAACTGAGACATAGCGACGTACCAAAAGTGTATCTAGTTTTATTGGTGCATCCCACTTGTTAAAATCCATCGGTATGCTAAGAAGGCGCGCGGTGCACGGGCACCACCACGAGAAACAAGGGGACCGGCTACTGATCAGGTGACCGAATCCTCATTTTGGGTCAGTGGCCTTTTTTAGTACTCCCTCTGTTTTTATTTAGTCCGCATATTAGCTTTGGTTAAAGTCAAATTTTATAAACTTTGACCAAGTTTATAAACAAAAATATTAACATATACAATAACAAATCAATACTATTATATTTATTATTAAATGTACTTTCACATCATATAGATATTTTACGGTAAAAGTTTATAATTTTTTTATAAACTTGGTCAAACTTTATGAAGTTTGATTTCAGTCAACTCTAATATGCAGAGTAAATAAAAACGGAGGGAGTATTACGTCCTGTGCGCTCGTCCGGTTGAACATGCATGCATGCGGGTAACTTTTCTTGTTTATTTTTGTAATGGCGTGCATGCAGCTGATGATCATGTTCACTAACGTGAGCTTTGCTGGATCACTTTTATAGTTGCTTTGTTAGACAATAGATAGGACTATGCATGCATGTCACATACATATGCCAGAATACACAGTTTAAGCCTACGGTAGTTCTGGATGGTATTATATGTTTAGTAGGTCGTTATAAAATGAATTATATTTTACTTCCTTCATTCTTAGATATAAGTCTTTTTAGATATTCCAACAAGTGACTACATACAAAGCAAAATGAGCGGATCTACACTTTAAAATATGTCTACATACATCCGTACGTTGTAGTCCATTTGAATATCTAAAAGGACTTATATTTAGGAACAGAGGGAGTAGTTGCTAATACAAGCTCTGTCCCAAATTATTTGTCTTAGATTTGTCTAGATAAGGACGTATCCAACACTAAAACATGTGTAAGATACATCCATATCTAGAAAAATTTAAGACAACTAATTTAGGATGAAGGGAGTACAACATTAACTAGTGTCACACTAATGCAACATAAACAAAATAATAAATACAAATACAAAATACGGAGTGCATGCATGTTTGTTGCTTCTCTTCACCATTAATCCATTCATACATTTAGGAGGATGAAAGGACCCAACATTTTGGCATCGCATCCATTCTATTTCCAGGGCATGACATACAAATATGGGTTACATGTACATGCCATTCACAGCAACTTTGCACACTAAATGGATAGGAAACATGCATGCGGCACTCACTAATTTTTTAAAAAACCAAAGCTAATACAAAACTAAAAACAAAATATATTTTTTTCTAAGAAAGAATGAATTAAGGGCATTAGTAGTACCTTAAACAAGAAAGAAAATATAAAAACACATTAAACAAACAATGATAGAAAATTACACACAATTAGCATAGAAATTGCATTGTTTCATAATATGCAAAAAGAAGCATATAGTAGGGGACGTTTAGACAACGCTATGAATTACACACACATTGCATAAAACCTAGTAAATATATATCCATGTTATGAGGGCTATTATTTGATAGATATTTCTGGGTGTTCAGTCCAATCTTCTCCACCACTCTGCACCACCCGATCAAAGATCCAAAGGCCAAGACACCTTGTTCTTTCTGTACCCTCCCCCCCCCCCCCTCCCCCAATACTAATAGTAAAAAACATTAAAACCCGAAAAAATGAAGTTTCCTAGGGAAGAATGAATTAGTGGCATTGGTATTACCCTTTCAGAAGGAAGAAAATATAAAACTAAAACAAACAATGAAAATTTGCACAAAAGATACATAAAAGATGCACTATTTTATAATAAGCAACTATAATCGTTTAATAGTGGAATATTTGCGAAAAAAAGTTTCCTAAGTAGAAATGAATTAGTGGCATTGGTATTACCATTAAAAAGAAATAAAATGAAATAAAAGAAAAATAACCAAAATACCGAAGTTGTCTAAGAATTAGTAGCATTGATATTGCCATTTAAGAAGGAATGAATAAAAAATAAAAAATAAAAAATAACCAAAAAATGAAGATTTCGAAAGAAGAATGAATTAGTGGAATTGGTGTTACCATTTAGGAGGAAATAAAATTTTGAAAATCAAACAGTGATTATTTTTTGCACATAATATACACAAAAATTGCACATTTTTATAATATGCAAGAATTTTGGCCCAAGTGCCTTTTTGCTTGCCTGGCTAGTGCAAAGTCACGATATTTTTGTTATAGAGTTATTTTCCATGGTCCAAATAATTTACCAAAATAATTAGAGATAAATATTGGGGCCATGTGTAGCTACAATCATGGGTAGAAAATTATTTCCCTTTCACAAAAAGGGATTTTGAGAGAAGGAATGAACTAGTGGCATTGGTAGTATCATTTAAAAGAAGGAAACTAAAATAATAATAGAAAAAATAAAAAATAAAGTTTTATATGGAATAATGAATTATCGGTATTGGTATTACCCTTTAAAAAGAAAGAAAATTAAGTAAAACTAAAATAAATTCGAAATAGTGAGGTTTTCTTAGGAAGAGTGAATTGGTCCATTTGTATTACCCTTTAAGAAGAAAGAAAATGTAAGAAAACAGGTTTGACAAAAATTCCACACGATATACACAAGGTTGCACTATTTGAAAATATGTAAAGATACACACATAATAGTGAAATTTTCTCAAAAATGGTTACTAAACATGAATGAATTAGTGACATTGATATTAATTACCCTTAGATAAGAAAGAAATGGAATATAACTAAATCAAAATCAAAATAATGAAGTTTTGTATGGAACAATGAATTAGTGCTACTGATATTACTCTGTACGGATAAAGATAATGAAAAAAGAAAAAAATAGCACACAACTTGGCACTAAAATTACACTTTTGTAGTATGCAAACAACAATCAAATAATAGTGTAGTTTCCGTACCTATTACATAGTATTTATGTGTGTACATTTAGACTCACCCAACGTCCTAGAAATACGTACAAAAGAAAACAAATAAAAAAAGAAGAACATATAAAAGCCAAAAAAAACTAAAACAATAAGAAAGGGAAAGAGGGATGGACTGGGCAATGTAGGTAATGGGCTTCAGCCTAGTAGCAAATTGACTAGCCCAAATATGTGGCCAGTCAAAATAAAAACAACACAAACCAGCTCATAGAATAGTCTAGAAAAACAAAGACATCGCACATCTCGGAGCAAGAATCAATGACTAAGATATTGACTGACCCAAATTCAAAATTCAGGCAACTTACATATAGCTAACAAGCGTGGGCACATCTCCTCCATCTGACACCAGGTATGTCGTATCACATATGCCAAATCACAATTCGGACGTTCATTCGGATAGTTCATAACATTGTTTTTCAGCGGAAGGGCTCACATTTAGTGAGAGCAAAAGTTATACGACCTTTAACGGTAAGCAACATTATTTGAGGCGTAACGGTAAGTCCTATAACCGGCTGGTTACCAAAAATTCCAACTGATAAACCCTTGGCGGACGTGCAAATCAGGCCGTTGTGTCATTCAAGAGGCGCGCAAGCCTGGTAGACATGCTTTGGTTCTTGTGTAGTACATACGAATCAAGCCACGATGGACAGTATTAAATCCGTGCACCCTTCTGATGGAGGCATGCATAAAAATAAAGCATCCATAACCGTGGGCCGGCGAAAATCAACCTATATTTAGATGGTTAGGAACATACTGGTATCCATAGCTTATCGGGAGTTGAACCTTAGGTTTAGCACTTGGTGAAGAGAAATATTCATTTAGTGGGAGGAAATGTATCCATTGATAGTGAGGCGTCGTCAATCTCAAGACTTGTTGATTTACTCTTTCAAAGATTGATCATATTATTGTCTACAACACGGGTAGAAGATACCGCGTTGTTCAGATGTTTATAGGAATTCCATGGGAAAAGCAACCGCAGCTTTGTATAAGCATCCCTAAAAAAATGCTTTGTATAAAGCAAGGAGGTTCTAGTCATTGGTAATTTCAGGGATATTAACATTGGCATTGCCCCTGAAGCCACGGAGATCACGCGAAGCGAATGTTACCGTAAACTCTGCAGAAAATAGCATTTTAAGATTTACTAATCTAAATGTTTTTATATTAGTTTACAGAGGAAGTACATACATGCGCTTATAGGAGTGACATACTATACAAGTCTGCGAGCACACCGCGATGGACCGTTCCGCAGGTACGTGCGATCGGGTCGGTGAGTGCGTGGGTGTGGGGGCTCGGTTTGGTGCGTGGCCGAGCGGACCGCCGCTCCAGAATGTGTCGTACGTAACACTGACGTCTCTTCTCCTACCAAGACTGACTGACGCCACCTGCCTGGTTTCCCTTGCCGGCGGCGCGACTCATTCGTTGGGCCGGCGAGCGGAGCGGCGGCTGTTGTTCCACACCGGCGAGCGGAGAGGGATCCAGCTGCGGGTGTGACCACCGCACCGCCGGTTCCCTTGACCCCAAGTAATACGGCCGGCCCCGCGCACGCACGCACGCACGTACACACGCGGCGCCGCGCTCTCGTCTGCCGGTGGTCCGTTGCGGTAATCAAGTTTGGTCCAGCACACACCGTCGGAGGAAAGAGACGTGTGCACACGCGAGCTCCTGACGACCAAGGAAAGGGAGAAGCCGATGTCACGCTCACACATCACAGTGCTAGCATGACCACAGGTGTGGCGAGCCACAAGCTGAACGAGATCCATACATTATGCTCCTGCAGACCTAGTAATGCCCCGACACAAAATCAACACAAGTTCTTGCAACAACAAAAAAAAAAACTGACCCACATGTTACTGTACCCGTGCGCTGCCATGAGTCAACAAAAGCATTTATAAACAATGCTCATTTTTCTTTTCCACGAAGGAGCACATTGCACGCAATGTTCAGCCACAACACAAATGCAAGCATCTTCTTCTGTCTGTTCCAATAAACATCAAATACCCCTCTAGATGGTCTTCCGTATAGCTGGTCGTCCATCGCCATATCTGTCCATACATCTTTCATCCTCTCAATCTATTGTCCCTTAACTCTGTAAGTGGCGTCCATGTCATTGTTTTGTTGTCGCACTTTACTACGCACACCGTGCAATGTGGAATACCATCATAATTGATGAAACATAACGCACCTCACCTTAGTGCAAATAATAAGAAAAGGGGGCATATGGGCATGAAAACATTTTTTCCACCACATGTCCATTCACAGACTGATTATGAATAATGCTATGTTTGTCTCCAACCTCCACACATGCTCTGCTTCCATCTCAACCTAAGACGTGTCTCCACTTTACATCGTTAGGACTTATTTTTTTGATGGACCTAAAATATACATACGACAATCATGACAAGGTTGCAGCGTTGTCATCCCATCTCCTCTTCCAAGAGCCCTTCCACTTCACCTATTTGGGCATTGCGTCACCGGTCTGCTATGTCCTCACCCTGCTCCAAATCCATTTTGATTATATAGTAAACAACTGTGAGAACCAAGAAAGAATGTGGTATAGAAAAAATATGTAAATTATTATTTAGTAACTGACCAAATGGCTTTGAAATCTGCTTAGCCATAGTTTTTTTTAAGAATCACCGGGGGGGAGCTCCATATATTACTCAAAAGAGTCACAACAAGCTGTGTTACAGAGTTACATAGGCAAAGAACATCGAGCAGAGAGGAAAGACCGCCACGAGGAGACGACCTCCCTGTCACCGATTTTGAGAAGCCGGTGAGACCAAAGGTCAAGGTCTGAAAGGATTAGTTTACATGTATAGGTAGAACGTCTATCAAGCGATCTGAATGGTTTATCATTCCGTGCCTCCCATATCTTCCACAAGATCGTGAGAAGCAGAAAGGGCCAGACGTGGTCTTGTGTGGCCGGTGGGAGTTGGGCATCCTAAAGTTCACCGATGGCAGGGGAGGTGGGGGTGATGCCGAGTCGCTGCCATATGCGGGCCGCATATGGGCATGAGATGAAGAGATGACTGACGTCTTCAGGTAGAGCCTGGCA
Source organism: Triticum monococcum (assembly GCA_034509565.1). Classification (NCBI taxonomy): domain Eukaryota; kingdom Viridiplantae; phylum Streptophyta; class Magnoliopsida; order Poales; family Poaceae; genus Triticum; species Triticum monococcum. Next base: position 768,983,116 of record CM067847.1, read on the forward strand.
TCGCGGGCATGCTGGGTCTGAGATGATATGCTTGTGGACGAGGTTTGCACGCGTGTTTAGTCTGTCCCGGAAGAGGAGCCATGCGAAAATCTTGATCTTGTTTGGCACACGCGAGCGCCAAATGAGGGTTGAGTTTAAGTCGTTGTATGGCTCGCGTAGAAGAACAACATAGGCTTCTTTGGTGGAGAAGCGGCTGCCCCCCAGGAGAAAGCGTTCATCCTGCTCTGGCGATGGCATGAAGTCCTGCAGCAAAGACAAAAGCGAAACCAATTATTGTGTGGCCACAAAGGTTAAACGATCCCTCAGGTTATAGTCCAAACCGAAACGCATGATATTTGCCACCCTAACTAGTGGAACAAGGGAGTGGGAGAATAGGTTCGGGAAGGTGTGAGCGAGCGATAGCTACGTTAGCCAAGTATCAAGCCAAAAATAGGTTGAGGTTCCATTGTTGGTGAGGACAAAAGTTATTTTATGGAGCGTGGGCATTTGCAGGTTGATTGTTCTGCAAAGGTAGGATTGGTTGGAATCTGGAGCTACAAAGGCATTGGGGTGATGTAAGGTAAGCCAGTCTTGCCAAGGGGTGTCTGAGGGTAGTAGAGACTTGGCAGCAAATTTCAAGAGTAAACATTTATTTTGAACATGCAGGTCTTTTAAGCCTAAACCATCAAACTTTTTCGGTTTACAAACGTTTTTCCAAGCGATTAAGCACTGGGCACCTGAGCAAGTGTCCTCTGCTGTCCAGAAGAAAGCGCGGCGAATAGCATCAATTGTTTTTAGGAATTTTTTGGGGATAAGGAAGACGGACATGTAGTAAGTTAGGATGGAGTCGAGGACTGAGGAGATGAGTATGAGCCTGTCTCCTTTTGAGAGGAGTTTTGCCCGCCAGCCTGACAGGAATTTTTTGCATCTTTCAAGGACAGGGAGGAAGGCGTTTGCTGGTGGTCGGGTGGGGGAGAGAGGCAGCCCGAGGTAAGTTTGGAGGAAAGAGGCGGTGGAGCAGTCGAGGATGGACGCAATGGCATTTGAGGTGTGCTGGTCGGTGTGAAGTGTTGCAAGGGGTCGTTTTGGAGAAATTGATAGAGAGACCGGTGGCTAGTGCAAAATCGTCTAGGATTTTTTTGAGCGCAGAGGCAGCCGGAGCGGAGGCGGCGGTGACGATTAGTGTGTCATCTGCATATTGAAGCACTATTGGTGGGAGATGAGAGAAAATTGGATGGTGAAGGGATGTGGGTTCTTTGTTCTGCAAGATTAGTTGTTGTAGGAGGTCTGCGACAATTATGAAGAGATAGGGGGATATAGGGTCGCCTTGACGGAGGCCATTTTTGCAGGTGATCCAGCTGCCTGGAAGGCCATTTAGAAGTATCGCCGTTTTTCCAGTGGTGAGGATGTTTTGTATCCAAAACCTGAATTTATCAGGGAAGCCTCTGATTGCTAATATTTTGTCCAGAGATGTTCAGGAGATGGAGTCGAAGGCTTTCTTGAAGTCAAGTTTGATGATCATAGTGGGTAGTTTTCTAGTGTGGCAAGAATTTATGAGGTCAGCAGCGAAGAGAAAGTTTTCCGCTATGTTTCTGCTAGAGATGAAGCTAGTCTGGTTGCCGTGGACAAGTAAGGGTATGAGCGGCTTAATACGGTTAGTCAGAAGTTTTGCGACAGCCTTGATGGGGCAATTTTGCAACGAGATTGGTCTAAAAGCATCAGGTGAAACTACCGATTCTTTTTTGGGTAGGAGAACTATGTGGGCTCGCTTGATCCGTTCGGTGTCGCAGAGGCCAAGGTGGAAGTCGTTGAAGAGATTGAGGATGTGAGGGATTTCCATCTTGTTTAACCATTGTCAAAGGGATTTCCTGATCTTGAACAAAATTTCACGAGCACATTACATTTCCTTGACCGAAAACCATGCTTACTCAATAGCTCCAGAACTTGTGGAATATAAGGATTATAAAAAGCTCTACCCTCGAAACATGTAATTAGCTATTTCAAAGCAGCTGATTGCAATGTCACAGTCATGAATTGTTATCATGATTCCGGTTGTTCCTTTTTCTTTTGGGTGGGGGGGGGGGGGGGGGGGCGGTGGTGAATGAGTATTTCCTTTTAAGGTAATATATATAAATTAGGGGGGGGGGGGGGTTGAATGAGTATTTCCTTTTAAGGTAACATATATAAATTATTTTGTATTAATTATTAAATGCATTTTATGTGTATGTCAGTAACATTTCATATATAATCTATTTTTATTCCGGTGTTTATATTTTAGGCCCCTGTGTTCTAGTTTCATCCGGAACACCCAGAATCTCATGACCAGCCCTGGGCGCTCATTGTTAACCCAACGGCTGCCAGTAAAAGTGAACAATGCAAAGAAGTGTTCAGGTATCTAGTGTGGTGAATTTGCAGTTCCTTGAACAAGACACGGGGGCTGTTTGGTTCTAGGCCTAATCATGTCACATTTTGCCATACAATGTTATCACACTTGGCTAAGATCAGCTTTTTAAAATAAAAACCACAAGTTGACAAGTTTAAGGAAATCTTATCACACTTTTTGATATCACTGGTAGATATTCTTGACGCACGCTCGGGTCGGTAGACATGACATACTTCGGTGCACGTACGGAACCAGCATCGAAATGCTCGACGGTAGGTACGAGTTGCATATAATCTACTTACTTTTTTGATGCGTCCGATCGAGGCAAGGGCATGTGATGGGCGCAAAGCACGACGGGCGTCTCACCGATGAAGCAGCAGAGCAGAGCACGTAGTAGCGCTCTGCTCGGGTCGGTGCGTGCATACGCATGTGTACGCGTTGGGGCTCGGGTCGCCGTCTGGAAGCGAGCGAGCGGAGGAGGAGCGGGACGCCGCTTCCACTTGAGAATATACATCGATCGTGTCACCAGCTCGACTGACCGGCCGAGTGACCCGTGAGGTCTTTTTTTCAAGAGTATGCAAAATGCGTATCGTAGCTTTACAGAAGGAGAGAAATACAGCCATACAACCATATCTATCTTTTACTGCGAACAACGAGCGTAGCACAACTTCACACCCGACACGTATAAGTGAAGTTGTGCCGAAAAACATCGGTGATCACCGAAAAACAACAACTCCAGCTTCCTTGATAAAGCCGGCGACGATCGTACATTGCGCCAGAGAAGAATGATCCGAGCAGCGGTGCATGCTGGAGGATCGTAATATAGGGCCTCTTATCTCCATGCTCCCAACAGAGAAACAATGTCAAAAAAATATCGTCATCGTGTCGATCCTATGAATCAAGGCTTTCGCCCCGAGATGTTTGCCGATACAAGGCAACGTGAAAAATGGCGCTACACTCGACGACGCCTCCACGAAAGGAAATGACAACCATGGGTGCCATCGAACGCCGGTCCAACCAAGGTCGAACAGAATTTCCATCTGTAGCATTGCATATTTCCGCGCCTTCAAGATTTCGGCCAGCTTCGAAAGATGTCTTATACCGCCAACACCGCAGCCACTTGCAGTCGGAGCCATACATCACTGCTGAGGAAGCACGCCTCAAGCCACCACCTTCAACATACTTGGAACCGCAACAACCACCAAACTATGCGGGGGCCAGATCCGTCGCGATGGCCTTCACCCGCACCATTAACCACACTTCGGCGCCAACTTCACCGAGGCATCACCGTTGGCACCTCACACGTAGGTGGTCGGGCGCCCGCTGCTTGCCAGGCCCTGCCTAGCCGAGCCTCGCTGCGTCCATGGCTGCGCATGCGCTGCCGCCTCCGACGAATTCAGCGCACCACCCACATCCACTCTCCCGCTGCACCCCTCGTGCAGATCCAGGGAACCGCCATCGTGCATCCTGCCGTGAACCAGCCTCTCGCTGCACCCAACTGGGAGCCGTCCGACGCGCCAGATCTGGCCCGAGAACCTCGGATCCGCGCAAGGGAGGGTGCCGGCCTGCCGGCCCGACGCCGACCAAGGGCGCCACATGCCGGACAAGGTCGCGCCTAGCCGAGCAGGGCACCGCCGATCCCAGACGCCGCCGGCTCGCCCCGCGCCACCCGGAGCAAGGCCATGCCACGCTGCCCAGACGAGAACCACGTGCGTGCCGTGCCTCGCCAGAGCCACCCCCGCCCACCGCCGGCACGCGACAACCACGCCGGCGAGAGGACCTCCACAAAAGATCTGGGCGTCCCGCGCCGCCTGGAGCCTGGAGAGGAAGGCAGAACCCCGCCGCCGCCGCCGACACGCCCGGGCTTTGCTCGGCGTCGTCCCTTTGGCGGCGGCGAGGGGGTGGGGAGGCGGGGTGGGAGGACTGGCGGCGGCGCGATTAGGGTTCCTCCCGGGCCGCTGGGACTGGGAAGGCTTCGTGTAATACGTTTGTGTGACCCATGAGGTGGGCAGCGAGCGGGGCACCTGCGCGCGGGACAGAGATGAGGTGACATGCACTTTTAAATTTGATCTGAATTTTTTAAGGATTATTTTAATATGTGTTGTAAACATGCATGATTTTTTCAGATTTTTTTCATAATATTTAAATTTAAATTCCGGCTGCAAGGCACGCTGACATGCAAAACGTGCAGGTTGTGGGTGTGGGTGTGGAGGCGGAGGCGGAGTGCAGTCCACCCGTGGGTGTGGGTGTGGGTGTGACCACCGCCGCACCGCCTATGCCCTTGACCCCAATCAATACGGCGCACGAACGCCGTGCTTTCGTCTGTGCTGCCGTCCGGAAGAAACACACGCATCGACCGACGACGCAAATGAAGAGATCGGTGCTATCACGCTCACACATAAACCGAAGGAGCACCAAGAGCAAGAGAGACACCAAAACGACATGCATTTATGATGTCATGACAGTCATATATCTATACACCAAAACTAGAGTCAAACAAGCTGTTGCAAAAATTCGACCAAAGAAGCAGTCGGATTTGGTCAAAAATTCATCAAAAACACTGTCTTTTCAGAGAGGCTCTGTTTGTCAATCCAAACCCAGTTTCTTTCTACACACAACCCAGTTTCTTCACCGTTTCTTCTTCCAACCCAGTCAGCAGAGGCAACTACTCCTACCAGTCAATCAATCAACGGAACAAGTCAAAATGGACGGCGGCCGACCGGCCTAGACCTCGGCGCACCGGCGCGGCGCGAAGCCGAGCCGGTTGCGCTCCAGGTCGTAGAGCACGTGGAAGTTCTGCTGCTGGTAGTTGCCGATGATGGACATGCCGGACCGCGGCGTGCCGAGGATGGCCAGGCACATGATGCCCTCCGGCTCCAGCCGGATGAAGTAGTTCTCCGCCGGGAACTCCCACGCCGCGCCGTCCGCGAACACCAGCGCCAGCTCCGGCACCTCCACCCTCTCCGCCCCCGACACGTTGTAGCACGGGCTCAGCACCGGGAACCCGTCGATGAGCGGGTACGAAGGGCTCATGCGGTCGACGAACGCCTGCCGGATCGCCCGGTACGCCGGCTCCGGGAAGTAGCTCAGCGTCGTGCCGGAGTCGATGATGGTGCCACCACCGGCCAGCGTGCCGGACGGGATGTTGACCGCCTCCCCGCCCACGAGGATGGACTTGAGCTGGAGGTAGTAGAAGGTGTCCGCCGCGTCGGCCGCCGCCGGCGCGAAGGCCGTGTAGTTGAGCCGCGGGTGCGCGAGCAGCGCGTCGTCGTGGCCGAAGATGATCTTGCTCCCGGCCGCGCTGCCGTGCTCCACGAGGCAGTAGGAGAAGGCGTGCCCGCCGTAGACGCCGCGCAGCTGGGACGCGAACGACAGCAGGCCGCGGCCGAGCCCCAGCAGCCCCGCCGCGCCGTGGAAGAGGCCGCGGTTCCGGTGGCCGCACCCGAACGCCACGCCGTCCACGCGCCGGGTGGTCCCGGCGGCGGCGCCCGTGAGGTTGACAGTGAAGGCCTCGAGCGCCAGGTCGCCCGTGGTGTTGGACTGGTCGCCGTACCAGTAGTAGTACGGGCAGGGGTCGCTCCGCGGGCTGCCGCACTTCCTCCCGGTCGACGCCGCCGGAGACTCTGGCGGGGAGACGAGGCCGCAGCGCGCGTCGCCGCAGGTGACGTTGCGGTAGGAGGTGGACGCCGCCGGGTCGAAGACGGGGCCGCTCTGGTGGAAGCAGTCGAGGCATGGCGCGCACTGCAGCCAGTTGAGGTCGCTGCCGGTGTCCATGATCATCCGGAACCGGCGCGGCGGCGTGCCCACGTACACGTCCACCAGGTACTCGCCCGAGCCCACCGCCACGCCCGACGCCACCGTGGCCACCACTCGCTCCGACAGCGCCCGCCGCGGCCGCGAGCCCTTCCTGGACAGCGCGGCCCTCCTGCCGTGCATCGTGCCGATGCGGGCGGCGTCCTTCTTGGCCGAGTCGAGGACGAACGAGCCCGTCCCCGCGGTGTCGGCGGAGCGGCGGGTCATGTTGAGCTTGAGGGAGGGTGCCCGGCGCGCGAGCTCGGCCTCCTCAGCGACCAGCCTGCCGTCGCAGCCGGCGTCGGCGACGGCGGTGTTGTACGGAGGGAACTCGATGCCGTACAGCGGTCCCGCCGACGCCGACGACGACGAGTTGCTGCCACTGCCAGCGCGAACGGGCGAGAGCGCGAGGAGCAAGACGGCCAGCAGCAGGGAGCACACGGGCAGGTGCTGGAGCTTCGCCATGGCTGAGAGATAGAGAGAGAGAGGACGCGTCGGCGGCGATTTGGGACGGTGAGCTGAGCAGAGGTACTCCTACTACGGTAGCCGAGGCGGACGGGACAGGTGAGGTGGTGGGGGTTGGAATGGTTGTCGGGCGGGGCCGTGGATGAACAACGCGGAGAGTTTCTCCCGTTTTGACCAGCCAGAGCGCGGGCCATCGACGACCTTTTCGCGATTCGTTAGGCCAACTCCATCCACAATCCCAAACGGTTTGGAAGTCCGGATTAGCCGGATTTTACTCCTTTAAAACGTCGATGGATTTATTCGTGTTCGTCTTTATCAGATGGATCGTGTGTGCGTGCACCGCCCGGCCGCATGCCAAATCGTGTCTAGAATGAACGTGAATAGAACAAATATAAAAATTAGAATGAAATAACTAAAAAACTAAATAAAAACATTTTAAAAAAACATAAAACATATATAGGGGACGGCCACAAAACGGCCCAGTTTGCACGGCCACTTAAAAGGCCCAGTTTTCATAATTAACATATAAAACAAAATAAAAAAACGCCTCCGCCTCCCGCGTGCTCCTACCGCGCCCGTCGGTGCCGTGGCCGTCGCCGTCTTCACTGGCCGCCGGTGTCGTTGTCGTCGCTGACGAGGTCAACGTAGTCCGGCGGCGGCCACAGGTGGGCCGGAGGTGCGTGGTGGACGGGGGCGGGCTGGACGGCCGGAGGTGCCTGCACCACCTCCTCCCGTGGCGAGGTCTCCCGCTCCGATGACCGCGGCGGAGTGGGACACCAGTTCACGCCCACGCCGGCGGACATCTCCGGAGCAATGCAGGACCAGCCTCACCCCTGGCCCAGCAGCTGCTGGAACGCGACCGGCGGGTCCTCCCTCCTCTCGTCCTCCACGGCCACCATCTGGAGCTCCGGGAAGGCGACGTCTCCGGCGGCAGAAAGGGCCATGGCCTCCTCCAGGCCGTCCCACTACCGCTCATCGTGCGTGTATATGGAGTCGTCCATGACACACTTGAGGAGACGAGCTTCCTCCTCCACTGACATGCGAGGAGGTGGAGGGGGCGACGGAGACGGCGATGGCGACGGCGTGGGCGTGACGCCGCGCACCCGCCTACGCCCGCGCTCCTGGGCGCGCCCTTGTCGTGGCCACCGCGGCCCCGTCGAGGTGCCGACGAACAAGGACGCGCGTCTGGTGTCGTGCTCGTCACGAAACCAGGTGTCCCACAACGCGGAGTCGGGGGCGTACCTGGGGTCGTAGAAGAGGTCGTCGGGGAGGAGGCGGCGGCGGCGCTCGATCTCCTCTTCGCGCGCACGGCCGCTCGTCGGGACCGGCGGGATCGAGACCCGGTCGATGGACAGATGCCAGTTATTGGGGAGATGGGCGTCGCTCCAGGGAAGCGGCGTCCTCGTCTCCCAATAACGGCGGCACACGACGCGCGGACGTAATGCCGGTCGTGCGCGCCGGCGGACATGGGCGCGATGGAGAACGCGGGCGGCGCGGGGGCCCGGCGTGGTGGCGATGGCGACGATGTCTCCTCCTTCTTCATCGAGCCGCGGCGGCGTCCCGACGAGGAGCCAGGTCTCATGGTCGTGCCTGCCTTTACGGCCGTAGTTTCATAGCCCCATGGCTGCGGGCGGCTGGCCTGCGAGTTCTTGGCTAGGGTTTGGGACGTGGTCGTCGCTGTCGGGTTTCAAGGAGGCCGCGGGATGGCGTGGGGCAGTGTGGACGACGACCCGTCCACGCTTCCCACTTAAAGAAGGACGGCGACCTTTCGACGTGGGGATGACAGGTGGGGCCACCCGCTCGTGCGCATTGATGTGGTCGGGTGGGAGGTAGGTGGCCGCCTGCCACGCGGCCCCGACGCGGACGAGCGCGCGTCTATTTGGTGTCCGCCGTGACCTAAATCCGGCGTAAGTTTGCGCTTGAAATGGGTCGGTTCGGAAAACAGACAGGATAGGTCCAGGCCGTTGCGCGCTGGGCCACCTCCTTTATCCGTTTTATCCTAAACGGATGGAACCGGACATGATAGAATCGTGCGCTGGAGTTGGCCTTACAGCTGCAGCAACAAAGTGAGGAAAACTATGCTTCCTCCAATTTATTTTTGCCCAAAAAAGGGGTGCGGTGGTGGTATCTTTTGAAAGCATTTGACCTGCATGTTGACGACCCATTTGCGTCAGTGGGACGTGGCGTAGTGCGATGACGTGTGGCTTAACTAGCCGGCCAGCACCAAACCGCGTGTCGACGTGTGTCGGTCATAGTAGCAAAGACTTGCACGCATGACTTCTGACCTGGCCAGGAAGAGAAAACTCGTCGAAAAAGAGGACCCCTGACCTGGCAAATATTCCTCAACTACTGTATAATTTCGTGGAAGCGCCAAGCAAGGTCGAGTCAAACTGCATTTCTGTAAGGAAAAGACAGCTCGAGACGAACCTAGGAGTAGTAGCGACCGTGCGTCTCTGTCTATCACCGTAGACTGGCTGGAGGAATATATATTCCTGTGGAGACCGACACGGCATGCGGTCTACGCACGCAATTTCCCTTTCAAAATTCAGATTCAGCGGCATGCATGCGCGCCGTTTTACACGGAATTTGCTGCGTTTTAAGGGCATCTCCAACCGCGCCTCCAACAAGGCCTCTTAGACCATATTTTCGGTGTCGGCGCCGAAAAAACGGCCCAGTCACGTCCCCGGGATGCCGAAAATCGCCGGTTCCGACTTTTTTCCGCTCGGCGGTCACAGGCTGAACCCGACGCGCTGGGGAGCAGTTGGGGGCTCCGGTGCTAGTGAAAAGCACGCCTGGCCCACACCGACAGAGGTTTTCTTCCCCCGACTCGCCTCGCACCCCCCACGCCCTACGCACGTAATTTCCCTCTCAGAATTCAGATTCAGCGGCATGCATGCGCGCCGTTTTACACGGAATTTGCTGCGTGCGCCCCCGTCCGGTTCTAAGGGCATCTCCAGCCGCGTCCCCAATAAGACCCTCAGGTCACATTTTCGGCGCCGACGCTGAAAAAACGGCCCAGTCGCGTCCCCAGGATGCCGAAAATCGTCGGTTCGGACCTTTTTTCCGCCTGGCGGTCACAGGCTAAACCCGGCGCGCTGGGGAGCAGTTGGGGGCTCCGGTGCTAGTGAAAAGCACGCCTGGCCCACATCGACAGGGGAAAAAGTCAAGGTTTTCTTCCCCCGACTCGCCTCGCACCCCCCACGCCCTCGGCCACCACTAGCTATATCCCGGCGACGGCCGCCGCCCTACTCCGCTAGATAGCCATTCCCCGCCGGAAAATAGCAGCGCTTCGCCGCGGTAGCCCCTCCCACAGCAGCTGCGCGTTTCCGGCCGCCGTTTCCGGTCGCGGAGGCGCGGTTTAACGGCGGGTACACGCCCACCGAGCGCAAGGTGTTCGGCGTTTTGCCTGCTTCGGCGATGGACTCGGATGAGGAGGAAGAGCTCGCCGCGCTACTGGAGGAGGAAGCTGCGGCCGACGTCCAGGAAGAAGAGCATCTCATGGTGCTCGCCGCCCTCGGCCAGCTGCTGACGAGCAATGAAAAGCCGCGGCGAGGTGGCTCGGCGCCGGGGTGGATGAAAGTAAAGAACCGGCTTCGTCTCCAAGGCTACTGCATGCTCTACTCCGACTACTTCGCCGATGCTCCACTTCATGGCGAGAGAACATTTCGGCGCCGTTATCGGATGAGCCGAAAGCTCTTCCTCAGGATTGTGAATTCCATCCGGGAGTTCGACAACTACTTCAAGTGCAAGATGGATTGCACTGGCGCTCTTGGATTCACCTCCATCCAGAAGTGCACGACAGCGATGAGGATGCTTGCATATGGAGCTCCCAGTGATTCACTCGACGACTATGGGCGCATGGCCGAGTCCACCAGCATAGAGTGTTTCTACAAGTTCTGTCGGGCAGTGGTGGCAGTGTTTGGGCCATAATACTTGAGAACTCCCAATGCGGAAGGCACTGCTCGGATCCTAGCCCAGAATGCAGCAAGAGGATTTCCTGGGATGCTTGGAAGCATCGACTGCATGCATTGGAAATGGAAGAATTGCCCATTTGGTTGGCAGAGGATGTACAAAGGCGCCAAAGGCGGTTGTAGTGTTGTGCTTGAGGCGGTAGCCACACAGGACCTCTGGATTTGGCACTTATTCTTTGGTATGCCAGGAACTCACAATGACATCAACGTGCTGCAGTGCTCTCCTGTTTTTGCCAAGCTCGTTGAGGGCCATTCTCCTCCGATGAACTTCGAGATCAATGGGCACCAATACAACAAGGGGTGCTATCTAGCTGACGGCATCTATCCGAGATGGTCGACATTTGTGAAGACGATCTCAAACCCTGTGGCAGGAGGCAAGAACGCCTGGTTTGCGAAGCTTCAGGAGGCTTACAGGAAGGATGTCGAGCGGGCATTTGGTGTGCTCCAATCTCGATTTGCTATTGTTCGGTACCCCGCTTAGACCTGGTCCAAAGATCAAATGTGGGAGATTATGACTTGCTGTGTCATCTTGCACAACATGATCATCGAGAGCGAGCAAGAAGACCCAGTGTTTGACACTGAACCATACTACAGGCAGGGTCCTCTAACCGAAGTTGATCACCAGCTACCGGCAACTTGGACTGCCTATCTCAGTATGCGTCAGGAGATCCGAGACCCACAGGTGCATCATCAACTGCAGAAAGATCTGATTGAGCACCTATGGAGGCTCAAGGGGGACGCCGTGTGATGAAATACAAGTTTTTATTTGTTGAACTATATAATTTGTATTGAACTATTTTGTTGAAGTATTTGGTTTTTGTGTGATGAAATATGTGATAAGAAATAATTGTGTTGATAATTGAACGCCGAGACACGGCGAAACCACGCCAAATATGAGACTATTCTCGCCCATATGGGCCCTTTATTCGCCGAAATTGGGCTGCAAAGTGGGCTATTTTCGGCGCCTGGGGGCGAGCTGGGGCGACGACCGGGCGCAAAATCGCCCCCACCGTCGGTTGTATCGCCGGCTCGTCCTCAGAGAACGATTTTTATGCGTCCTGGAAGGGCCAACGGCTGAAAATGCCCTAAAGATTTCGGACGCCGGAGACCCGACCGGGAGGAGCGGGGCACCTCCCTCTGGGCTGCGCAGCTCACACGACAGCGATTCTGTTCGGCATGTTGATTAATGAAATGAAATGTTAAATAAAAAGACAGTCGCTTGAGACTTTTTCCCCTGTCGAATCTCTTCCGTCGTCCGATGCGCATCCAACGGACCGGGGCAACGCAATGTCCTCCGACACTCCGGCAGGTTTGCGTTTTCATAGCTGACTCACTTGAGCAACTTTCTGCCCTGATTAATTTAGTCGACGAATTCTCTCCTACGTTATGGCGGTATTTTCTCCAAACAAGCAACACGTGCATTGCCCAGTTTTCTTCCTTTGGCATTTCAATTTGTTATATTTACCTCAAAAAAATTTGATATAGTTTTCTCTTGCTTTGAATAACTATATTTTTATTGCAATCTTCCTTTTTTTGAATCAACTATAAAAAGGCTGACTTCGTGGTTAGTGTAGCTTGCAGGCTAAGGAAGCTTTCCACGTGCGACCAAGCAAGCGTTGACGAGGATGCAACCGCACTACTATACTCGAGTACTTGCTGCTATTTCGTAGACCGACATTTTACAAGTCAGGATAAAGTATATGTTTGGCCACAAGTCAAGTACTACAATTATTTAGGCAAATCTTGGGGAACAAGATAGGTTACGGGCCTCAAGCCAAGTACCCCAAATATCACTTCAGTTTCTTCTTTATTCTAAAAATGTTACGGGCCTCAAGTCGTCATGTGACTATCACGTGCGATTTGCACGCGAAAATGGGTTCTCGTACTTGAAAACTTACCTCGGCGCCAGGTAGGGGTGGATTAACGAGCAACTCGTACTCGTTAAACTCGTGCTCGTTAAGCTTGTTAAGATTAACGAGCAAAAAATCCTGCTCGGCTCGGCTCGGCTCGTTTGAAGCTTGGGAGCGCTAATTAACAAATTATAGTGTGTTACGATATACAGGATGAATGTGTAGTTGTGGTTTTCAAGATGAATTATGATGACTACAAAAAAAATGCAGTAGTTTGTTCCCTCATATATTGATTAAATTGAATAGATGGGCTGAGGTGCTACAAAATTTTGTAACATATGATAAAAATATGTGTTGTGTTGTTACTAACGAGCTTAACAAGCTACTCGTGAAACTCGTTAGCTCGCTCGTTAAGCTTAACAAGCTGAAATTAATTATTGATTCTGTTCTGTTCGTTAAGAAGCGAGCTCCGAGCTTAATAAGTCCAAAAAAAGAGCGCGGTGGTATATTTTGAAAGCATTTGACCTGCGTGTTGACGACGCATTTGCGTCAGTGGGACGTGGTGTAACGCAATGACGTGTGGCACAATCCGCCGGCCAGCACCAACACCGTGTCGACGTGTGGCTGCCATAGTAGGAATGACTTGCACGCATGACTTCTGACCTGGCCAGGCAGAGAAAACTCGTCGAAAAAGAGGACCGCTGACCTGGCAAATATTCCTCAAGCACTGTATAATTTCCTGGAAGCGCCAAGCAAGGTCGAGTCAAAGTGCATTTTTGTAAGGATAAGACAGCTCGAGACGAGCCTAGGAGTAGTAGCGATCGCGCGTCTCCGTCTATCAACGTAGGCTGGCTGTAGGAATATATTCATGGTGAGACCGACACGGCGCGGTCTACGTACGCAATTTTAGGGTCTCTTTGATTCAAAAGATTTTATAGGATCTTTGATGGATTAGATTAGAATCCTTAGAATGTTGGTTGTTTGATTTGTAAGATTGAATCTTGTAGAATTTTTTTCAAAGGATTCATTTGTACTACATTTTACAGGAATTTTAATATCCACTCCAATCTCTTGAAAGAAATCTTTTGTTTTTCCCGTGACACAATCAAACGAACTCAAATTTTATAGGTATTCAATAAACATGCCATTTTAATCCTACGTTTTTTCTATTCCCGTGTTTTTACAACCTTATAAATCAAAGAGGCCCTTACACAGAATTTGCTGCGTGCGCCCCCGTCCGGCTCAACAATTTCGGAGGAGACCAGGAGGAGGAGCATGGCGCGTCCCTCTCGGCTCCGCACGCCAAGTCAGGACGGCTGCACCGGACCAACGAGCAGTCACCCGAGATTTTTTTCCCTTCCTCTATCAAATTCCCTTCCGTTCTCCGATCTGTATCCAACTAACTGCGGCTCTTCTTCCTTTGGCTGCGGCGTCGTCCCCGTCGACTTCGAGCGGCGGTCAATAGCACAAGGCCTTCCGCCCGCTAGCTGCCACGCCTCCGTCCGCGGCGCCAGGGCAACCGGCGACGTCCGCTTCGTCGGCGAAGTCCTGATGAGCCCTCGCCGACGAAGCGACGGCCCTCGTGTGTAGTGTCGTCTTTGCCTCGGCGTCGCTCTGCTCTCATGCAGGAACCACCTGAAACGCCCAAAGGACGCCGACGACTGTGTATAAGCAAACGTCCTCCAGCGGGTTTGTGTTTTCATAGTTGAGTCAGTTGATCAACTTTCTGCCCAATTAGTTAATGAATTCTCTAGTAGGTTATGGCAGTATTTTCTCCAAACAAGCAACACATGCATTACTAGTTTTCTTCGTCTGACATTTCAATCTGTTATATTTGCCTGAAAAAAGTCCATTTTACCACTCTAAACAAAGTCGATGGTTCACATAACCCCCTCAAGTTCAAAATGGTTCACTTAACCCCTTAATAAAACCAGTACCGTTCAATACTCACACAACGAGTCAAAGTGCATTTTTTAAGGAACAGACAACTCGAAACTTACCTAGGAGTATTGATCGTACGTCCCTATCAACATAGGCTGGCTGGACGAATATCTCTACTTCTAATGTCTCAGTTGGTAGGTCATGTTCTGGATTTATTTTTTGTCCCACCTCATCCGGTCTTTTTTGGTACTTCCTCCTACCTTCCCCTCAGCCGCGAAAAACCAAGGAAAACTCCGCGATCGAGTCCCGCACACGCCCAAACTCCCGTCGTAATTAACTGAGACGATCGAAAATAAACCACCGAGCACAAACCGGCGAAAATTAACCAGCGAAAAAAAACCGCGACAAGATTGTGCGTGCGTACGAGCGAGGCCTCCTGCCCTCCAGCGCCTATTGACGCACGCCCTAGATCAGATCCCGCCGACGACTGCCCCGCCTCAGCGTCCTCCCTCCGCCCCTCTCTTTCGATCTGATCTCCTTGGCGTCCCGCCGTCGCCGGCGACCCCTCGGTGCCTCGCCGTCGCCGTCACATCAGACGCCGGCCACTCCTCCGCGGCCTCACGTTGTCGTCCTCTCCTTCGCAAGGAACACCCGACCCTTCCTCCGCAGCCTTGTGACGCCGACCACTCCTTCGTGGCCTCACGCCGCCCTCCTCTCCCTCCTTCCTTCGTCCAAGGCCATGACTTCCCCTCCCCGACGCGATCTGACGGAGAGAGGGCCAAGCCTTGCCACTCAGGTGGTCACTTTGGCCAAATCCGGTCGGGGGAGCCACCATAGAGCCTCAACGTCGGCGCAGCAGCAGCAACAGTCCTTGCGACAGTGAGTGCCAGAGCTCGTCAAGCAACTCGCCGTCGGCGGCCACGACCACCTCATTCCCTGCCGTGCGTCTCCGTCAACTATTGTGGCATTGACGACAGCGAGCTAGGAGCCTACGAGGTAGACGCCCTACTGACTATGTGGTCAAGGCCTCCACATGGCTCCTCTTGCGGCAGACTGCTAGTTGTTTGTCATGTCCTTGATCACCCTAATTTAATCCAAGTCAGGGTAGTCTCTTGCATTAAGCCATCTGGCTCTGCTCTGCAATTTCTTGAGAGAACATTGTGGAGAACCTAACTCATGGATGGTTGGTTCAATTTTTGGGATGAATTGATGACAAGAAGAGCACGTTGGAAATAGTAGAAGTGGAGACGGGAGAGGATGATGGGAACGATCAAGTACATCACAATCATCGGCATCATGTGGCTCTCCTACACCAACGCAATTCAGGTTTGATAATTGGTGAGATATACCATGCCGTGGTTTATACTCTTACGACTTGTTATCAATTCACTTGGCCGGGTGAAACCCCATGCAAGATTATCACTTTCCCTTGTTCAATAATTTCTGGATTAGTCACTGAATCTTGTTTGGTTTGGTCTTTGGTTCTGTGATTAGCTGAGGGTGGGTGCCATGGTCGTCTATGCTGGGCTTCTGCACGATCACATCTTCCACATGTTCGGTGCTGGAGTGGCTGATCTTGTGGAAGGGTTACGTTTTCTTCTTCTCATGGATTTTGACCATTGTTTTAGAGGGATTCGGATAATGGTTCTGGTAGTTAGTACATTCATATTCTTTGGCATCCTCAAGCTGTTGGCTGGATCTACTGCAATTATTGTGATTTAAATTATGATGGCCTGCAGCATGCCTCCCTATATTTAAGGCAAATGATAATGGAAGTACACCTTCATGAACAAGCTAGCCGAGGTCTTGGAATTCCAACCTAGGGTAAACAAGTGAACTCATTTAACGGTTTCCCCTTTTCTGGTGATGCAGGTATAACTCATTCATTAAGGGCTACTCAGCTCTGTCTTTTTCTCTCTCTTTGGTGATTGGATTATATGCTACTCTGTGTTGAAGGATCTGTTCATGCTAAATTTAACAAATCTTGTCATGTTTTCATAAATTATCTATTTGATCACTCTGCGTAGAATGGTAAACATTTGTAGCATGATCAGGGTTTGATTATTTTTATCAGTGCACATACCTTCAGAAAATAAACCAATGGGGCTATCTTGTTGGTCTTTCTACTTATGTATGTATACATATGGGATGCTTTGTTAGTTCTGTTGTGCAAATAATCATTTTTTGTGTTGATGAGCTATGATAATGGCTCCCCAAATTACAATACTTGCTAAACGTACACTTTGTTGCGATGAAATCCTATTTATAAACAGTATATTTTCCTAATGGATTGTGATTAAACTGTGTTGCTTTTACTCACTTTGGTGCTGCTTCAGTGTGTATGTACTAAATCGTAAAATAAGATGATTGTATATTTTGCTTTATAGTCATTCAGCTTGCTTCAGTGTGATATGTACTCACTTTGGTTTATGAGAAGATTCAGCTTGCTTGCTAAATGTCATTCTGGCTTGACTCGATAATATCGTGGTAACATGGTGGAACATTTTATTTTTTTATTGTAACAAACTGTAGTCAAATTCATCAGATATATATACTTCTAGGATCGGAGGAACAAGTAGTTTTAGCCTTCTGTTTTCGAATTCTTAGTTTAATATCTCTGTACTTGTTGAAGCTGTTATCTCCAACTCTACATGAGCATAGTGATATGCAGTATAAAACATCTCCATTTTTCTTCTTCTTTGGTGAGCATGGAATATCCAAATTGACATCTAGAGATAGATAAGTTGGTAGGGTAATGTTTGAAGGAAATATGCCCTAGAGGCAATAATAAAGTTATTATTTATTTCCTTATATCATGATAAATGTTTATTATTCATGCTAGAACTGTATTAACCGGAAACATAATACATGTGTGAATACATAGACCAACAGAGTGTCACTAGTATGCCTCTACTTGACTAGCTCGTTAATCAAAGCTGGTTATGTTTCCTAACCATGAACAAAGAGTTGTTATTTGATTAACGAGGTCACATCATTAGTAGAATGATCTGATTGACATGACCCAATCCATTAGCTTAGCACCCGATCGTTTAGTATGTTGCTACTGCTTTCTTCATGACTTATACATGTTCCTATAACTATGAGATTATGCAACTCCCGTTTACCGGAGGAACACTTTGGGTACTACCAAACGTCACAACGTAACTGGGTGATTATAAAGGAGTACTACAGGTGTCTCCAATGGCAGATGTTGGGTTGGCGTATTTCGAGATTAGGGTTTGTCACTCCGATTGTCGGAGAGGTATCTCTGGGCCCTCTCGGTAATGCACATCACATAAGCCTTGCAAGCACAGCAACTAATATGTTAGTTGTGAGATGATGTATTACGGAACGAGTAAAGAGACTTGCCAGCAACGAGATTGAACTAGGTATTGGATACCGACGATCGAATCTCGGGCAAGTAACATACCGATGACAAAGGGAACAACGTATGTTGTTATGCGGTCTGACCGATAAAGATCTTCGTAGAATATGTAGGAGCCAATATGGGCATCCAGGTCCCGCTATTGGTTATTGACCGGAAGCGTGTCTCGGTCATGTCTACATTGTTCTCGAACCGTAGGGTCCGCACGCTTAACGTTATGATGACAGTTATTATGAGTTTATGCATTTTGATGTACCGAAGGTTGTTCGGAGTCCCGGATGAGATCAAGGACATGACGAGGAGTCTCGAAATGGTCGAGACGTAAAGATTGATATATTGGAAGCCTATGTTTGGACATAGGAAGTGTTCCGGGTGAAATCGGGATTTTACCGGAATACCGGGAGGGTTACCGGAACCCCCCGGGAGGCTAATGGGCCTATTGGGCCTTAGTGGAAAAGAGAGAAGAGGCAGCCCACAGCCTAGCCGGCGCCCCCCCCCTTCCCCAAGTCCTAGTAGGACTAGGAAAGGTGGGCCGGCCCCCCCTCTCTCCTTTCCCCCCCAAGAGTCCTAGTTGGAATAGGATTGGAGGGGAGGAGTCCTACTCCCGGTGGGAGTAGGACTCCCCCTGCGCCTCCTCTCTCTTGGCCGGCCAGCCCCCCTCCTCCAACCTATATATACGGGGGCAGGGAACACCCCAAGACAGACAAGTTGATCCTTAAGATCGTTCCTTAGCCGTGTGCGGTGCCCCCTGCCACCATATTCCACCTCGATCATACCGTTGTAGTGCTTAGGCGAAGCCCTGCGTCGGTAGTACATCAAGATCGTCACCACGCCGTCGTGCTGACGGAACTCTTCCTCGACGCTTTGCTGGATCGGAGCCCGAGGATCGTCATCGAGCTGAACGTGTGCTAAGAACTCGGAGGTGCCGGAGTAACGGTGCTAGGATCGGTCGGATCGGGAAGAAGACGTACGACTACTTCCTCTACGTTGTGTGATCGCTTCCGCAGTCGGTCTGCGTTGGTACGTAGACAACACTCTCCCCTCTCGTTGCTGTGCGTCACCATGATCTTGCGTGTGCGTAGGAAAATTTTCGAAATTACTGCGTTCCCCAACAATGTTCACTAGCTTTTTTTAGGATCAAAATTGATGTATTAATTTTCTTATCAAAGGATGACTAATGGAATTGTGGTATTGCGGCCAAAATATACTTTCTTCAGTTTGTTGGTAATGAGCAAAATGTAGTCCTACTGGTAATGGGCTTTGGATTTGTGCGTGAAATACATTGTTGCATGCATGTTTCTTAAGTGAAAAATGTAATGGTTCTGAATATAGCTGGAGATGAATTATTTGCAGCATCTAGGCAACAACAGTGGCATGGATACAGTTAACAGTACTAGCAATTGATGATATTGTTATAGCAATTTTAATTTGGACAAAATATGTGCGAGATTAGTCTTTTCTTTTCTTTCATGCAATGAAGAGAGTACAAAGTATACTACAATCTTTTGTAACCCACACAATAATTCAAAAAGCAGGGCCAAACAGGACCAATGAAGACGCGTACAGTACTGTTCTTCATGATATGATGTTAATTTTTCCCCACAAATGAATTTAATATTTAATTCTTTGTGAGACAACTACTAAAATGAAGTAGTTTATAGGTTTGAAAATTCCATGTATTGTGCATATTTTTATGTGCGCACTTGACTCAGATGCAAGCTATTCGCAGTACGTATATTCTGAAAGAAAACATGACGTAGCTGCTGAGTGCTCTCTGAAACATAGCATATTTTTTAAATACTCTATTTGCTTTGAATGAGGTTGCCTTTTGCTTTAAACAATTAACTGCATTCTGAAATACTTTTAAATTTGGCTAAGATTAAGAGATCTAGCAAATGAGTCCAAGTCTAAAAACCAGGTGCATCTTGAGTATTTCTCCTCCATGGCGGGTGGTCCATCTCCATCGTGGAGTGTTGCTCTTTCAACAACATCTGGTCTATTTGAATGGCACATTACTGTTCCGAGTCTCCAAGAACCAGGTACATCTCTCTTGCCTTAGCCTCTTCTGATTATCCTTCCTGTTATTATGTAGGAAGCAGATTACCAACCTTCCAAGCTCTATATTTAGCCTTCCTTTCTCATTGCTCATACAAGTTCAATATATGAACATGCTTGTTACACTTAGTCCTTCCAGTTTCTTGAGATAACCATGTCTCAATTTTTTTAACAGCTACAGCACCTATATAGTAAGAATCAAACTGCAAAGGAGCTGAACCCTCTGTTGTTTCATGACTCCCTTATGCCCTAGCGAGGAGCGGCCACCATTGGGCAGGTACAGAGCCGTTGAGCGCCCTTGCTCGGTGGTCCACCACCCTTCTCGTCTCCCGTTCGACGCCTCTTCTCCACACCCCTTCGTTCGATGTGCTTCGACTCATGATGTACCAGAGTAGAGTCAGTATAGATATCAGAGGTGCACATGGGGTCCTCTTTAGTTTTTTCCTTAACTGTTAACCATCTCCAATTTTATCTATACTTAGTCCTTCCAGTTTCTTGAGATAACCATGTCTCAATTTTTTGAACAGCCACAACACCTATACGGTAAGAATCGAACTGCAAAGGAGCTGAACCCTCTGTTGTTTCATGACTCCCTTAATCCCCTTGCGAGGAGCGGCCACCATTGGGCAGGGACAGAGCCGTTGAACAGCAAAGGAACTGAAACTGCAATGAATTACTTGAAACTTGGTGTCTTTATATTTGCCCCATTTGTTGAGGTTCAGTTTCACTAAAATGGACAGACCATGAGCTCCTTTACGAACTTGTTGGGAAATGTCGCTTGAGTGGAGAGGCTGGAAATATGAAGACAAGTATGTGTTTGATTATTTTGAAGCTATTTAACATATTAGTGGTGTCAACGAGGGTAAGTCCAGGTTCCACATGTCAAGCTATATCAGTTTTTTCGCAAAGAAAATTCTCTTTATACAACAAGACAATACTTATTTGTGATTTTGCATGCCGTCGTGGAATTCTAGCGAACATGTCAATTTGTTTGTCATTTCGGACGTACAATATTTGGGTCCCATGCAGCTTGCTTCAGTGTGATATGTACTCACTTTGGTTCATAAGAAGAATGCTAAGAAGATTCAGCTTGCTGTGCTAAATGTCATTCTGGCTTGACTCGATAATATCGTGGTAACATGGTGGAATATTTTTTTATTGTAACAAACTGTAGTCAAATTCATCAGATATATATACTTCTAGGATCGGATGAACAAGTAGTTTTAGCCTTCTATTTTCGAATTCTTAGTTTAACATCTCTGTACTTGTTGAAACTGTTATCTCCAACTCTACATGAGCATAGTGATATGCAGTATAAAACATCTTCATTTTTCTTCTTCTTTGGTGAGCATGGAATATCCGAATTGACATCTAGAGATAGATAAGTTGGTAGGGTAATGTTCACTAGCTTTTTTTAGGATCAAAATTGATGTATTAATTTTCTTATCAAAGGATGATTAACGGAATTGTGGTATTGCGGCCAAAATATACTCTCTTCAGTTTGTTGGCAATGAGCAAAATGTAGTCCTACTGGTAATGGGCTTTGGATTTGTGCGTGAAATACATTGTTGCATGCATGTTTCCTTAGTGAAAATGTAATGGTTCTGAATATAGCTGGAGATGAATTATTTGCAGCATCTAGGCAACAACAGTGGCATGGATACAGTTAACAGTACTAGCAATTGATGATATTGTCATAGCAATTTTAATTTGGAAAAAATATGTGCGAGATTAGTCTTTTCTTTTCTTTCATTCATGCAATGAAGAGACTACAAAGTATACTACAATCTTTTGTAACCCACACAATAATTCAAAAAGCAGGGCCAAACAGGACCAATGAAGACGCGTATAGTACTGTTCTTCATG
Source organism: Triticum monococcum (assembly GCA_034509565.1). NCBI lineage: Eukaryota > Viridiplantae > Streptophyta > Magnoliopsida > Poales > Poaceae > Triticum > Triticum monococcum. The sequence continues at coordinate 769,004,743 of CM067847.1, forward strand.
ATATGATGTTATTTTTCCCCACAAATGAATTTAATATTTAATTCTTTGTGAGACAACTACTAAAATGAAGTAGTTTATAGGTTTGAAAATTTTATGTATTGTGCATATTTTTATGTGCGCACTTGACTCAGATGCAAGCTATTTGCAGTACGTATATTCTGAAAGAAAACATGATGTAGCTACTGAATGCTCTCTGAAACATAGCATATATTTTAAAATACTCTATTTGCTTTGAATGAGGTTGCCTTTTGCTTTAAACAATTAACTGCATTCTGAAATACTTTTAAATTTGGCTAAGATTAAGAGATCTAGCAAATGAGTCCAAGTCTAAAAACCAGGTGCATCTTGAGTATTTCTCCTCCATGGCGGGTGGTCCATCTCCATCATGGAGTGTTGCTCTTTCAACAACTTCTGGTATATTTGAATGACACATTACTGTTCCGAGTCTCCAAGAACCAGGTACATCTCTCTTGCCTTAGCCTCTTCTGATTATCCTTCCTGTTATTATGTAGGAAGCAGATTACCAACCTTCCAAGCTCTATATTCAGCCTTCCTTTCTCATTGCTCATACAAGTTTAATATATGAACATGCTTGTTACACTTAGTCCTTCCAGTTTCTTGAGATAACCATGTCTCAATTTTTTGAACAGCTACAACACCTATACAGTAAGAATCGAACTGCAAAGGAGCTGAACCCTCTGTTGTTTCATGACTCCCTTAATCCCCTTGCGAGGAGCGGCCACCATTGGGCAGGGACAGGGCCGTTGAGCGCCCTTGCTCGGTGGTCCACCACCCTTCTCGCCTCCCGTTCGATGCCTCTTCTCCACACCCCTTCATTCGATGTGCTTCGACTCATGATGTACCAGAGTGGAGTCAGTATAGATATCAGAGGTGCACATGGGGTCCTCTTTAGTTTTTTTTCCTTAATTGTTAACCATCTGCAATTTTATCTCAACTCTACTTATTCCAGTTTCATAGTTGGAGGTATCAATGCAATGCTTTCTATGTATAGATAGTACATCAATTTGTATCTATCGCCCTGAAGAAAATGTACATTGCTGGTACAAATAATCTTTATTTAGTTTACAAACATGTAATGAAATCTACACTACGAATAAGAAGACTGAAGTATAGGACGCGCTCAGGGGTGTGCGGCAGCCTATGGCGGGCCAGGCGTGCTGCAGTGGGGTTATGGCAGCATTATGGTCATGAGAGAGCTAGCATGCTCATTGGTATATTAGTTACCCTCGTGTGGGGTTATTTTTTATTCTAAGTATTAACATGCCTTCAAAATAATTCTGTAATAGGTATATAATTGCAGGTTGTTGTGTGAGCTACACCTAAACTGAGAACTGAAACTGCAATGAATTACTTGAAACTTGGTGTCTTTATATTTGCCCCATTTGTTGAGGTTCAGTTTCACTAAAATGGACAGACCATGAGCTCCTTTACGAACTTGTTGGGAAATGTTGCTTGTGTGGAGAGACTGGAAATACGAAGACAAGTATGTGTTTGATTATTTTGAAGCTATTTAACATATTTGTGGTGTCAACGAGGGTAAGTCCAGGTTCCACATGTCAAGCTATATCAGTTTTTTCGCAAAGAAAATTATCTTTATACAACAAGACAATACTTATTTGTGATTTTGCATGCCGTCGTGGAATTCTAGCGAACGTGTCAATTTGTTCGTGATTTCGGACGTACAGTATTTGGGTCCCATGCACGAGGAGACGTTGATAAGTTACTTCAGATATACATATGGACCGAACTAAATATGTATTTAGAGATTATAAAAGTGTGTGTTGTTTTGCAATAGTTTTAACCCACTCAACTGTATTATAAATCTGCAAAAAAAATCTGGCCCGGTGGCAAAGCAGAGTATTTAGCTAGGTGAGCTATAGACCAGGAGCTGGTGGGCGGCAGGGCAAGCACGCCGCTTCTCCTAGAGGCGCGTGTGTCAAAAAATGAACATTTCTGAGCCATGCGCCTTGCTTCTACTTGTTTCTATAGAGATTGGCTCGCTTAGATTTTAGACTAGGCGGTTGCTGTCGTGGCCGCCAAGGTGATCCTACAGCACTGCCATGGGGATTGTTCATGATTCTATCTGGACAAGCGGTGGTGGTGATTGGCTGGGTGGTGGTGTTGCCTTGGGGAGAGACAAAGTGAAGGTAAAATCAAGCAAGATCCGATGGTGCTGCCGTGGGGATAGCCAAAGTCAAGACATTGACTACGGACTCGTCGCAACGAATCTGGACGCTACGAGCCTGATTCATGGACCAATGGAGGGTCTTAACGCTGTTAGGGTTGGGATAGGATGAATGTGGAGGGTGATGTGCTTGGTTGAGTGCCCCTGGAAGATTGTGTCCTCCCCGTGGATCTGTCTGTGGCCCTCGTAGAGGAGATTGTGGCCCTTCCCCGACGAGCAAGAACAATGTAGGCGGCAGCAGGAGGTAGGGGTGGATGCGGGGATGGATGTTGTGAAGGAAATATGCCCTAGAGGCAATAATAAAGTTATTATTTATTTCCTTATTTCTTGATAAATGTTTATTATTCATGCTAGAACTGTATTAACCGGAAACATAATACATGTGTGAATACATAGACAAACAAAGTGTCACTAGTATGCCTCTACTTGACTAGCTCATTAATCGAAGATGGTTATGTTTCCTAACCATAAACATGTGTTGTCATTTGATTAATGGGATCACATCATTAGGAGAATGATGTGATTGACATGACCCATTCCATTAGCTTAGCACCCGATCGTTTAGTATGTTGCTATTGCTTTCTTCATGACTTATACATGTTCCTATGACTATGAGATTATGCAACTCCCGTTTACCGGAGGAACACTTTGTGTGCTACCAAACGTCACAACATAACTGGGTGATTATAAAGGAGCTCTACAGGTGTCTCTAAAGATGAATGTTGGGTTGGCGTATTTCGAGATTAGGATTTGTCAGTCCGATTGTCGGAGAGGTATCTCTGGGCCCTCTCGGTAATGCACATCACATAAGCCTTGCAAGCATTACAACTAATGAGTTAGTTGCGAGATGATGTATTACGAAACGAGTAAAGAGACTTGCCGGTAACGAGATTGAACTAGGTATTAAGATACCGACGATCGAATCTCGGGCAAGTAACATACCGATGACAAAGGGAACAACTTATGTTGTTATGCGGTCTGACCGATATAGATCTTCGTAGAATATGTAGGAGCCAATATGAGCATCCAGGTTCCGCTATTGGTTATTGACCGGAGACGTGTCTCGGTCATGTCTACATTGTTCTCGAACCCGTAGGGTCCGCACGCTTAAGGTTTCGATGACAATTATATTATGAGTTTATGAGTTTTGATGTACCGAAGTTAGTTCGGAGTCCCAGATGTGATCACGGACATGACGAGGAGTCTCTAAATGGTCGAGACATAAAGATTGATATATTGGACGGCTATATTCGGACACCGGAAGTGTTCCGGATGATTTCGGAGAAAATCGGAGAGCCGGAGGGTTACCGGAACCCCCCCGGGAGAAGCAATGGGCCATATGGGCCTTAGTGGAGAGAGAGAGGGGCAGCCAAAGGTGGGCCGCGCGCCTCCTCTCCCTGGTCCGAATTGGACTAGGAGAGGGGGGCGGCGCCCCCCTTTCCTTCTCCCTCCCCACTTCTTTCCCCCTCCTAGTAGGAGTCCTACTCCTACTAGGAGGAGGACTCCTCCTTGCGCGCCATAGGGGCCGGCCGGCCTCCTCCCCTTGATCCTTTATATACGGGGGCAGGGGGCACCCCTAGAAAGAAGTTGATCCACGTGATCATATTCCTAGCCGTGTGCGGTGGCCCCTTCCACCATAATCCTCGATAATATTGTAGCGGTGCTTAGGCGAAGCCCTGCGACGGTGGTACATCAAGATCATACCACGCCGTCGTGCTGACGGAACTCTTCCCCGACACTTTGCTGGATCGGAGTCCGGGGATCGTCATCGAGCTAAACGTGTGCTAGAACTTGGAGGTGCCGTAGTTTCGGTGCTTGATCGGTCGGGCCGTGAAGACGTACGACTACATCAACCGAGTTGTGCTAACGCTTCCGCTGTCGGTCTACAAGGGTACGTAGATCACACTCTCCCCTCTCGTTGCTATGCATCACCATGATCTTGCGTGTGTGTAGGAATTTTTTTGAAATTACTACGTTCCCCAACATGTTGATGGTTGCTCGAGGTTGCGGTGTGGAAAGTCAAGAGCACGAAGTCGAAATCAGATAGGAGTTTGAGTTCTTGTTGGCCGTGGCTGGCTCCCTACTTTAGCGATGTATTTTCTTTCAGTTTGTTGAACCTAGAGTGCCATTCGCAACATGTTTCAGGTGACCCAGAAGTTCCCTTTCATCAGCAGTTACAGAGCGTTCAGAGTTCCGAGCTCTGTCGACGTCGCCAGCCTTGTGAAATGCCAACTGGTCGTCGCTTCTTTCGGTGGTAATTCTCGATTGTTTGCACCCTTACATGCAGATTCAGAGATGAGTGTCAAATTCTTCAGACAAGTTCTGAGATAGAGGAAGATCCTTACATACTGCTTGGGTGCAGCTGACAGGAAACACGTAGATGTTACTGGACTGCAATTACCCGATGTGCTGGATGACATGTTTGCATACAGAGGACCGCTCGGTGCGGTTTTCAGCGAGGACTCTGTGAGCCTGCACCTTTGGGCTCCTACAACACAGGTTTGGCTTCTAAAGACGACGCATTTTACCATCTCAAGTGTCGCCTCCGGTTCTGTACTATTCCCGCTTATATGTAAAATGTGCCCAAAATATCTTGCAGGATGTGAGTGTGTGGTTCTTAGATGGTCCGCCGACACTGCTCTAGAGACAGTGCAACTCAAGGAGTCAAATGGTGTTTGGGGTGTTACTTGACCAAGAGAGTGGGAAAACCGATACTATTTATATGAAGTTGACGTGTATCATCCAACTAAGGCACAAATTCTGAAATGTTTAGCTGGTGAACTTTATGCTAGAGGGTATGTGGTTGTGCGCATTTCAGTTATGTAGTTCAGGGAGAGGAACTTTCCGCAGAAGAAAAAAGTTCATGGAGAGGAAGAAACTAGCTTGTCGTTTATTTGATCAGCCTTTCTGTAAATGGAGCGCGGACCTGGTTGGTTGACATTAACAATGAAACATTGAAGCCAGCTTCCTGGGATGAATTGACTGATGATAAGCCAAAACTTGATTCCTGCTCTGACATAACCATCTACGAATTGCACATTTGTGATTTTAGGTAAATTATACTGCTTGATTTACACAACTAAAAATCTGGCGGGGTTTATGCATATTCATCTTTGGAACTTACCTGTCTGTTTCCTGTGCTTTTCAATTACAGTGCCCATGATGGCACAGTGGACACTGACTCTCATGGAGGATTTCGTGCATTTGCATACTAGGTCTTCAGAGTTGATTTACTAGATGTATTGCATTGCCTTTTTTCAACAGTATCTCATGCTGATTGCATATTGGAACCTGTGGTACAGGCCTCAGCAGGAATGTTTGATTCATGTACATTTGTTGCCAAGCTTTCATTTTGCTGGCGTTGACGACATTAAGAGCAACTGGAAATTTTTCGATGAGGAAATATTTCTCTTTATAAAAGGTGGTAAGGCACTTTTGAGATTTTGCTAGATGCCTATCATTTTTTTGCTGGATAACAATGAGTGACAACTACTTGTAAATACTTGGTTTAAACTGCACCTCTTCATTTTCGTCTCATTTACTTCAGATTGACTTATTTGGTTATACGGAACTTCATTTAATCTGGCAGATGAGTGTGAACTAGCAACATTCCCTCCAGGATCAGATATGCAACAAGTAGCAGTAGTAGCTATTCAGGAAGAGGACCCTTATAATTGGGGGTATTCATTTCACACTTCTTTTTCCCTTAAACATTCCAGATACAAATGTATCGTGGTGGTGTTAAATATCGGAAAGTTAATTATGTTCTTGCAAGTAAAATATTCTTACATATGGTCATATTTATGCTAAAGGTATGACTCTGTGCTTTGGAAGGTTCCAAAAGGAAGCTATGCAAGTGATTTCATCAGGAAAGAGATGCAGACGAGAGGAAGAGAGACTCCCCCAAGCTCTGTCTAGGCGATGCACGTGCGACGGCCACCCTTCCTGTTATTGCCTCCATGGCTGACTACTCATCCCCAGTAACCTCCCCCCCCCCCTCACGTGCGCCACACTCTGGGATTAAGGTCTGCTCCTTGGCTAGCATTTGCATTGACCTATTCTCTGATTTCTCTCCACCGAAGAATCAAAGAAACAAGCAAGCTGATGTCTAACATATTTGTTTCGTAATAGTTGGAACTGGAAGAGGAAGCTCCAGTACAATTCAGATCTCTGCTCAAACCCTCAATATCTCATGCATACATAACTGCTTATTGTGTGAATATTAGATGTTACTTGTGCATCATCTTCACCCTTTCCTAATTCAATATCTGTAAAAGTAGGCAAAGCTTCCTGTTATTATGTGCTATAATATTTTTGAATTGCTGTCTAGAAAATACTTGGTCAGTTCTTCCGTAAGAAAGCTGAAGTTGGATATTAGGTGCTTTAAAAAAGCTACTCCCTCCGTTCACTTTTATAAGTCATTTCAGACAACTCAAAATAAACTACTTTGCACATTGTCTGAAATGTCTTCAAGGCCTTATAAAAGTGAACAGAGGGAGTAATTCTTTTAAGCAATTACATTACCATTGTTAGATATATTATTCAGAGCTCACTAAAGTAGAAAGGTTCTGATGCTTTGACGGTACAGTTTCCTGAGCATGCTTCAACATCATTTGTTTCTGCATATCGTTAATCGTGGGATTTTCATGAGTTTCTTCTGTTTTTAAAGATTGTCAAAGTACATGCTGCAATATACCGTTGAGTTAATTAATTTCCTCGAGTCAAATGAAAATATGGAAACTGTCAAGGAGATGTCGAATGATGAATATATTCAGATACTAAGAGAGGTTCTAAAATGTGTTTTGGCAGGTTAGTCCTGATCGTGCTTATTTTTAAACCCTAAACGTTCTTTATCATTGGAGGGTTCTCTATAATCCCATAATTGTGAAGTCAATTGCTTAATTTGATTGAGAGTACTTAAGTTAATTCACATCTTTGTTTTTCTAGATCGTATCTTAGCTGCTTGGACTCTTCATGTACACTAAATGTGAAACTCATTATGATTTGGAAGTGCCTGATAGCTTGTGACAATTGATGTAGTTTATCAATCATGCAATTTGTTGTTAGCAACATGTACCAGATTTTGGTAATTTCCATTTGAATATTGTTTTTTGTTTTCATATATCCTAGATCATACTAAGATACTAAGAGATTCCTTACTACATTAACATTGGCATCCATGGTTACTTCTTTGTATATATGAAAAATGTAGATAAAATGTACATCCTCTAGCTCTCATGCGTTTTAGTCTCTCTTTTCTCTTTATGTTGTATCACCAATGGTGCACGCGCAAGAGAGAGGGAGGGAGGGAGCGATGGAGAGGGAGAGGGGGAGGGGTCTAAATGATTGTATCCGTACCAGTTTCATGTTTCCATGCATGTCATTATACTCATAGAAAACAGTATCTTCATGTGGCAAGTATCTAATGCATATACATGAGTTATATTATTTAGCGTATTCACATACTAATATATTCATGATTTTTTTGCATTGTAGAGTGCTAGCATGCTACATTGGAGAGAAAGCGTTGAGAGAATGCTTTGTTGGGATGATAGACATGAATAATCAATCCTCATTCTAGGGTTAGATTTGCACTTCCTGCCCAGTTCTTTTTCACAAAGGAGCAAGCCTCTTACTTTATCCATTTCTTAATTTTGTTCCTTCACAGAAAAACATTTTCTCATTTCAATCTTTCTCCATTTGGTATGAGTATGACACACGCTCTGAATTTTTTTGACTATTCTTGGTTGATTAATGGTTGGTGTATTGCCTTCCACTTTGGATTATTCTAAATCTTCTTGCTCAGGCTATGTGTACCATTCTGTCATGTGCCACCATCGATTTGAGCAAAAGTCAGTGTAGATGAACCGAGCTATTTTATTATAAGTTGTGTACAGAACTTCCTGGAAAGATAAACATGTAGTTATTGTTTTATGTCGTATATATTCAGATAGGTGAATTATCGCAAGTTGGTCCCGGTATGTTAATAGGATTGTGCCAACCTAGAGCCTTTTCAAATCGTGCCAACTCTGTTTGGGGTTTCCTTCTTCCTAATCAAGGCTTAGTCCAGTTTGTCTTGTCCTTGTCTCCTTTTCTGTCATAAATTCTTCATCTATTCAAGAATCTCATTTTTGTTAGATGGAACAACTGAAAATATCATACTCCCCCCGTTCCTGTATATAAAGTCTAATTGTTTTTTCAAAAGTCAAACGAGTGCATGTTTGACCAAGTTTTTAGAAAATATATCGATATCCACTATACCAAATTTATATCATTCGATCCATCATGAAAAGTAGTTTTATATTTTATCTACTAGGTTTTCCAGATGTTGATATTTTATTTCATAATCTTGGTCAAACATTCGAATGGTTGACTTGGAGGATATCAATACACCTTATTTTCTGGAATGGAGGGAGTATCATTCTTGGTGTGACGGACAAACAGAAAGAAAGGTTCGTAAAGAGTGCACTCACAAAAACCATGTATTGTAGGCCATGAGTGATTACCTTGAAAGCTTTCTCATCCAGGCCATAGTTCCAAACTATACCATCCTTTAAGAAACATTCAATCAGAATTGGAGGAAATGCCATCCATTGGGGTTCTGAAGTTCTGAACTTTGATCTCTCTATTTGAATCGTTGTTATTATTTTGTCTGTAGGCCATGAGCAAAGAATCTGGAGAGTGCCTAATGTTCCTCAACTTTTCTTATGTTCCAAATTCACTATTAGTGTTGATCATCTTCAAATAACAGAAAACGTATGACAGGATTAAGATTAGTGTGGAGTGCATCCATGTTCCGGCGGCGAAGCTCCTCTCGCTGCAATGACGTGAGAGGTTCGAGGAGATACTCTTCGTGGGGATGCGACGGGTTGCCCCCACCCGCGCCTCCATCGGTGCGAGGGAAACCGAGAGGACTGCGTGTTCCATCGACCACCAGAACCTCAGCCGCTGGGTCGCTGCTGTCGCACTCGGATGCGGTCTCCGCGGAGCCAGTCGAACAGGCCGTAGAGGGATTCGTCGGGCTCGATTGCCGCGACTTGTGGGGTGGCCGACTGGCGAGCCATGGCATGCCTCACCCACTCTGAAGTCTCGACCGACCGGAGTGCTTGCGCCGGTGGGAGATAGGGCGGGAAGATGACACGGGAGCCGACCGATACTGGGTCGATGGCTGCCGCAGGAGGACGCCACGAACACATGCGCGGAAGTGCGTCGCACCGCGGACGGGGAGCGCGTCAATGTCGAGTGGGGCCTCCTGAAGCCAAGCGGAGTCGTCGGCGGTGAACGTGAGCGCGCCGAGACGGATCTCGCGGCCCTCCACCAAAACTCCGCACGAAACCATGATCAAAGGGATCGGAAAAATCGCAACTTCTCCAACTAGGCGCTAAGACTCCTTGCCCCACGGTGGGCGCCAACTGTCGTGGTTCTAACTCTGACAGTGATGTATGGGGGTATGTAAGTAGAGGCTAGATCTCAGCTATGGAGAAGTTGTAAGCACACCAGGATGTACGAGTTCAGGCCCTTCGCGGAGGAAGTAACAGCCCTACGTCTCGGTGCCCGGAGGCGGTCGATTGGATTATAGGTGTGTGAATAACAGGAGTGCGAACCCTTGATACTGAGGAGGGGGTGGCTTATATAGAGTTCGACAGACCTCTCCCGCCCTCAGTAATGCAGGGTTAAAATACATTAAGACTGGGCGTTACTGGTAACGTCCCTAATAAAGTGCTATGATGACCATAAAGACTACTTAATGGCCGACCGTTTGCCTGCGGAGTGACTTTAGATCTCCTGGCAGTCGAGTGGTTGGCTTCGTGGTCGAGTGATAGCTTTCTGGTCGAGTGTCTTGAATCCGTCGAATGGGATACCTTCAAGTCGATTAAAAGGTGACTTCTTCTAGGGATGTCCTTGGGTATGACTCTTAGGACAGGTCCATGCCCCTACCCTAGATACATAGCTTCATCACCCGTGGCAACGCACGAACATTCTACTAGTATTTCTATTGAGACCGACACGGGATGCGGTCTACATACGCAATTTCCCTCTCAAAATTCAGATTCAACGGCGCGCGCGCCGTTTTACACGGAATTTGCTGCGTGCTCTCCGTCGGGTTCAAGGATTTCGGAGGCCGCTGCGGAGACGGGGAGCAGGGCACGTCCCTCTCTTCCCCAGGTGCGCAGCTCACGCGCCAAATACGGCAAGTACAATTTCCCTTTTCACGGCCGAATTCCCATCCATCGTGCGATCTGCATCCAACGGACTGCGGCTCTTCTTCCTTTGGCTGCGGCGGCGTCCCAGTCGGTTATTACCCCCGCGAGGATGCAACCACACTACCACTATACTGGAGTACTGCTGCTATTTCGTAGACCGACATTTTACAAGTCAGGATAAAGTATGTTTGGCCACAAGTCAAGTACTACCACTAATTAGAGGCAAATCTTGTGGAACAAGATAGGTCGCGGTGTAATCTTTAATATATAAGCATGTCCACCACAAATGCTTTCTCGTGTGGATTGTTAGGGATTTCGATTTGGTCAATGGGGAATAGAAAGACATTTGGGATTACGGGGAATCGGTGGGAAAATATCCCTTGTTTCATTGTTTGAACAACAACACCCGAAATATGACTTGAATTTTTTTCTTTATCCCTAAAACGTTACGGGCCTTGAGTCATGATGCGACTATCACGTGTGATTTGCACGCGAAAATGGGTTCCCGTACATGAAAACTTACCTCGTCGCTACGTAGGGATGGATTAACGAGCAGCTCGTACTCGTTAAGCTCGTGCTCTTGTCGAATCAGTGCCATTGTCGAATCACAAGGTCCATGATTCGACAAGGGTAGCCAAATTTTGCACATATCTTTGGGGAAATTCTATATATACCATTTTAGAACGGAGGGAGTAGTATGTAAAGTGATTGATGGTTGCAGCCAAAGTGTGGCATGGCTTGAGTATAATAGTAATGTTACAAGAATGAGGCAGCAGAGCAGCTATGGGTGGCAATGAGACATTCAGGTCCAGCAGCTATGGCGTTGAGACGGGGAGCGGCGGCGGCGGCGTCTTCCTGAGGAGGATGAAGATGGCGACGCGGTTGGTGCGGAAGTCGGGGTGCCACTGCTCCTGCTCGATGCACCCGACCTCGAACTCCGCCATGGCCGCCTCCAGGAAGCACTCCACCACCACGTCTGCGAGTCCAATCATTCATTCATTCAGCAATCAGCAGCAAGGCATTGACCATCATCGGATCAGACAGACGGGATTGTATGGATCGCTCACCGTTGCGGAGCTCTCCGGCGAGCAGCACGGTGGTGCGCGGCCCGGCGAGCCGGCAGAGCGTCGCCAGCAGGTCGCCGACGGCCTCCTCGCTGTACACCACGTCCGACCCCAGCACCAGCTCCGGCGGCTCTGCCTCCGTGTCCAGCCAGAGCAGCAGCTCCGGGTCCAGCTCGTACTCGTCGCCCCACACCAGCTCCGCCACCGTCGCCGACCCGCCATCCCCATCCCCATTACAGACGTTTTCCTCGAGGTTCTTGCGCAGCAGCCGGACGCGGTCGGGCAGGTCGGTGGCCACGACGCGCGCGCCCAGCAGCGCGGCGACGACGGACACGAGCCCGCAGCCGGCGCCGAGGTCCACGGCGCGCGCCCCGCGCACCGGCAGGAGCCCCGCGTCGGCCGCGTGCTCGAGGAACTTGGCGAGCACGACGGCGCTGTCCCAGACGACGGCGCCCGTGACCCCCGAGGCGCCCCGGAAGGAGGACGGCTGCTGGTGGAGCGTCAGGCGGTGGCCGCACGCGTCGATGGGGAAGGCCGGCAAGCCCTGCCGCGCGAAGGCGTTGGGGCGGTGCGACGCCGGCTGGCCCAGGCCCCACAGCAGCATCGTCTCCGACGCCCCGCTCTCGACGCGCCGCGCCGGGCCGCCGTACGCGCCCATCACCACCTCCACCGGATCCATCGCCGGTCGGTCGGCGGGCGGCGGCGGCCGAGGAAGGGAGGAAGGGAGGAAGCTGGGGAGAAATCTGGCGAGGTTTCTTTCTTGTGAGAACTAGGCTTTGTGTGGGCTTGTGGCCTGTGTTTGTGCTGGGCCGGGCCGAGATGGGGTGGCTGGGCTAGGCGGCATGGAGGCCCGGCCCGGCCCGGGTAGCGACGCTCCATCCTGTCTCTTTCTTTCTTGTGGACGGATGTGCTCTCTCTCTCTCTCTACAAGAAGAAGAAAGATTCGCCATTGATTCCGTACTCGTTAAGTTGAGTCATCTTTAATTCAGTGCCCTTGTCCAATCATGGAATCGGTGGGGAAATGCCCTTTGTTTCATTGTTTGAACAACAATACCCCAAATATGACTTCAATTTTTTCTTTATTTCAAAAATGTTACGGGCCTTGAGTCGTCATGTGACTATCACGTGCGATTTGCACGTGAAAATGGGTTCCCGTACTTGAAAACTTACCTCGTCGCCAACTAGGGATGGATTAACAAGCAGCTCGGCTTGTTAAGCTCGTACTCGTTAAGTCTCGGCACGTTAAGCTTGTTAAGATAACGAGTAGAAAACCTTTGCTCGGCTCGCCTCATTTGAAGTTCGTTAAGTTCGTGACTCGTGAGCGCTCGTTAACAGATTATAATGTGTCACAATATACAGGATGAATGTGTAGGTGTGGTTTTCAAGATGAAATATTATGATGACTACAAAAAATTTCAGTAGTTTGTTGCCTCATATGTTGATTAGATTGAATAGATGGGCCAAGGTGCAACAAAAAGTTTGTCACGTAAGATAAAAATATGTGTTGTGTTGTTACTCACGAGCTTAACAAGCTACTCGTGAAACTCATTCGTTCGCTCGTTAAGCTCATTAAGCTTAACTAGCTGAAATCAATGATTGGATCTGTTCATTAAAAAGCGAGCTACGAGCTTAACGAGCCGAACTATCGAGCGCTTATTAAGCTCGCGAGCTATGAGCTTTTGGTCTAGCCCTGCAAGGATCCTTTCCGGTGTGAACTTGTTGTGTTTTCGACTGCCCAATAGGTCCCTTTTGAGTGACTAGCTAGAGATACGGATCACCTTGCAATTTCCCCACAGGCGATTTGTAGTGTAGAAAATATCATTGTGTGCAAACAAATAAAATCATATCAATGTTTTTGTCACCGACACATTACGATGGGACGTGGCTAGTGACTAGCCGGCCCATGTTTAAAGTGATGCATGTTTGAAATTTTACAATCCGCCCGAACGGGAGTATCAGGGGAATTCCCTATTCGGCGCCTTCAGCACCCATTAATGTTCATCACATAAACTGGCGTTGAAGCCCCCTTACATGGCTCAAGCCATCTAAGAGTGTGAGGGGAGATACCTCTTCTCGGTTTCGGGAAGCTTCCCAGCCATTTTTTTCTTTTTTCTGATTTTGAATTTTCCTGGATCAGTCTTGTTTCATTTTTTCTTTCCTTTTCTATTTTTTTCTTTTTATTTTTCATTCGGCATTTATTTATTTATTTTCCTTTTCTTTTTCCCTTTTATTTTTAAAAATCCATGAACTTTTTTAAAATCTGATGATGCTTTTTATGAAAATTGATGAACTTTTTTCAAGTTCATGCATTTATTTTCAAAATTGATGAACTTTTTTCAAAGTTTTTGAACTATTTATCAAAATCAAGGAACTGTCTGTCAAGTTTTGATTTTTTTTAAAAAAATTAACTTTTAAAAAAAACAATAAACTTTGTCTCAAAATCGTTGATCTTTTTTTTTCAAAATTGATGACATTTCTTGAAATCTGTGAATTTTTTCTATATTTGTGAAACTGTTTTTTTAAATTGAACATTTTTAGAATTTATGTTTTTATTAAATGCATGAAGAATTCATCAATTTATTTTTGAATCATTTCCAATTTTCTGGATTTTTATGATTTTTTAAATTCAATGGTTCGACCAGTCAACTAGGCAACTGTCAAATGATGGGTCAGCGGTCGTTGTTTTTTTGGGGAAAACCAGCAATCATTCGTGCATATAAATGTAGTAGCAATCGTCTGTTTTTTTGGGGGGTGAGCGAGCAATCGTTTGGATTTTTTCGAGCGGGCGAGCATGCTGGTGGGCCGGTCCATGATCGACCGTGCAAGCGCCAGCTTGTTAACTGGCGCAAAGAACGCCAATTAGGAGCACCTTGCATCGGGTGTGTGCCTGCTCTTTAGGTTTGAAATTGAACACATATTTGATTTGTTAAATTGTTGACATAGAATCACTGCACGTTATATGCACCCATCCCGATGCGTTAACTAAAGGAAAAAATGTATCCATTTAAGAGAACTCACCAGATAATAAGTCCAAAAATAATCCTGACTCTTGAAGCTTACATGGGCGCTCAGCCATCAAATTCAAAAGTTAACAAGCTTGCAGCATGCTCACTCTCCCATCAAGTTTGGCATGATATGCTTTCCTAGCCGCGCTCCACTGCCCAAATTCCACGTGGAAATGTTCTCTTCCAGGACTGGTGGGTGACCACATGGGATACAGCCCCATCCTCCCTATACAAAGGCATGTCCTCTCTCATCATCCTCGCTGCTTGGTGGATTTTGAAACACCGGAACAGATGCATCTTCGACGGGCAATACCCCTCTACATCCGGCCTAACGAGCATCATCCGGGAGGAAGCGCGTCAACGTGCTAGGGCCGGCGATAAAGGGTTACATAATGCAATTCTTGAGTAGTTTTCCTTTGTGTGCTGGGGCTGAGCAACCCCTCTTGCTTCGTGCTCCATCTACTCACTACCACCCGTGTTCGTGGTCTCTTTGCTACACTCTTCTATCTATCAATGAAATGATACGCAATCTTTGTGTATCCACAGAAGAAAAAAGCGCATATTGCGTGGCTTGTCACCCTCCTCTTTTTTTTTAGATAGCTTACCAGGCTTGACGCCTGGTTCCCCCTCCTCTTTTTTTGAGGCATATAGTTCCCATAATTTTTTTGCTCGCATATAGTGATGTAAAAACTCTTCTATTTCTTCACGGGGGAGATATATTAATGGCCGAAATGGGCTCGGACAGACGGCCACAACAGTTTGGAAAATGATTGGTTGGGCCCCCAGCGCTCTCTCTTCACAAGGGTCGTGCCCTACATCACACCCCTGACCCAGCCCCGTATCGCGCGCGGCGGGTGGCGTGCCGTGCCGGGTCTCGGTCGCTTTCGCCGTTCGCGCCGCCGCGCCAGCTGCCAACCAACCAGTGGCTGGCTGCGGTGGACTTCGCGCGTACCTTGCACGTCTTCCGTGCGCGACTTGACCCTCTGCCTGCATCACCAACGCGTCCGGTCACGCCGCATCTTTTTTTTTTCCCCTTCTCTGCTCACTACCACGCGCTTTCGGGACGCGATACGAGATCCGAACGCGATTGGTATCGTATCGTATCGTATCGTATCACTGGAGGCTGTTGCGATTCCCTGCCTGCTGCATGCTAGGGGGACCGCCCTCGCTACACCATGCAAATGGGTTCCCCTCTCTTCTTCTTCTTCTTCTTCTTCTTCTTTTTTGCCTGCTTTTGCAAGTTACAACGTGTGCCGCGTCTACAGCCGAACCAACGACTCCTAGCTCGCAAGCTTAATAAACTCTTGGTATTTTGGCTTGTTAAGCTTGTGGCTCGCTTCTTACTGAACAGAGCCAACCGCCATTTTCAGCCTGTTAATAACATCACGGTACATATTTCCGTTTTACATGATAAAGTTTTCGTAGCACCCCAGCTCATCTGTCCAGTCTAATCTATATAAGAGGCAACAAACTAGTGCCTTTTTTTGCGGTCATCATCTTAATTACTTCTTACAAACCACATTTACACATACATCATGTAGACCGTAACACATCGGAATTTGTTAACGAGCGCTCACGAGCTTAATGAGCTCCAAACGAATTGAGCCGAGTCTTAACGAGTACTCCCTCCGTCCGGAAATACTTGTCATCAAAATGAATAAAAGGAGATGTATCTAGATGTATTTTAGTTCTAGATACATCCTCTTTTGTCCATTTTGATGACAAGTATTTTTGGACAGAGGGAGTATAAGCTTAACGAGCCGAGCAACTCGTTAATCCACCCCTAGCTGCGCCGTGCAAACTAACTCATCATTGGGATTTTTACTGAAGAAATCCTTTCGCGATATGCAATCTGTTTTGAAAGAAAATTTCCATTCCATCAAACCTCTTTTTATTTTGAGTTGATTCCATCAAACCTCTTGCTACATATACTACTCCAAACGCATGGCACTCTAATCATGTGATTTTCTAACTTCTACGATTCAAGAGCACATGGCACTCTAATCATGTGATTTTCTATTAATGTGTTTTGTGAATCTTGTCAATCAGAGAAGCCAAAATTTTGCATAGTTTTCCACAAGAAAAGTGTTCCAAACGCATCCCGGCGACATGAGAACGCATCACAAGAACTAGGGGGAGGCAGAACATTTTATTTCACGCCAACAGCGACACCATCGTCTCACCGCCGCCGAACGAAGACATACCGAATGGCCCAAGAGGGAGAAACTACGACTCCCGCCCGTAGATCGGGGCCTCCCCGCACACCCCGACCAGCATATGAGGAGGAGGTTGATGATCTATCAGTGGTCGCCGATGACTACGGAGGTGAACCCTAGACCGCCTTTGGACACAGGCTGCATCCTGTATATATGCTTTTCAAATATATACTAAAAATAACTAAAACAATATTCATAGTGAATGTTTGACTGAAGTCATCTCCAAAACATCATGCG
Organism: Triticum monococcum; assembly: GCA_034509565.1. Lineage (NCBI taxonomy): Eukaryota > Viridiplantae > Streptophyta > Magnoliopsida > Poales > Poaceae > Triticum > Triticum monococcum. The sequence goes on from CM067847.1 coordinate 769,021,675, forward strand.
TAATTTCTTTATAGAAACGGATTGGTACTTCTTAGGGACAGAGTATGATTGTTCATTCATACTATATATTAACAGAGCGACAATCGGTCAAAGGCTTGTAGCAACAAATCGAGCTGCGTATTGCATTATTTCGAGAACCAGGTGTGATACATATTTCTTTAACTTTTATGTACACTGTCCAAAATGTTCGGATAAATTATATCATTGCGGTGGACACGTGTGCGCATTGTTCAATTGGGGCGTGACTTGCATCGCATGTGAGATGTGACCTGGTCGGTTGCAATCTTTGACCAGATTAAACAAAGAAGCAAACTCTTCTTCACGTCTCATATTATCAAAAAGCATTACATGGGAGAACACTATCAGAATCGATTATCCGCCGGCTAATAATACGGACTTGTTCAAGCAATCACGTCATCGGCGATTGTTGAGACTCAACGTAGTATACAGCAATTGTTCATCTGTGATGAAACATCAAACGCCACATGTTGTCGCCGTCGACAAGGAGGCACATCCAATTTGAGAGAAAGCCAATTTTCAATTTTGGCGGCAGTAGCTAACATTTTGCGAGGAGTAAATATCATAAAACCCACATGTCTTTGTAATGGAAATGTCAAATGCAGCAGCCAAAGGTTTGACTGGTGGAAAATTTCAAAAGTAAAACCACCTTTTTTCAACACAGTACCGGCCGGTAGATCATCTTAAGATTGGTGAAGTCATCGTAGAAGCCCTCGTGGTCGACGGAACGTCTCCTCTCACTGAATGCACATTGCCAGAAGATCTAAAATAATTCCAGGAAAATCAATTGTGTTATCTTTTTTTTTTTGGTTTCCAACTAATAAAACTTTTACTGGTTTCTTGAAGATTTCGGTAAATTTAAACAACAGAAAAGCACACATCATGTCATCTTTGCAAAACTAAAGCACAAGAAAGAACATTGTAGGACCGTAAGCTCGTAGTTTCGGAAAATGCATTCACATCATTTTGATTTCTTTACAAATATATTTTCTGTAGTGAGCATGATGCGAAGATGATAGTACAAAATACACCCCGCCTCCAATGACATGTGCTTTTCAATGTCTAGAGAACAACCATCTAAGATGCCCCCTCTATTTTATTTAGTCAACATATTTGCTTTGTCCTAAGTCAATCGTTCTACATTCTGACTGAATTTATATAAAGTAATATATACATTGATTCTAACAAGTGTATATGATGTGAAAATATATCCAGTAAATGTAATGGCATTGATTTGGTATTCTAGGTGTTATATTTTTATAAACTTAATTAAATTTTAGAAAGTCTGACTTGAGACAAAGCTAAATATGTGGAGTAATAAAAACAAAGGGAGTACATACTTACAACCAAGTCTATGTTCCGTATGGTGCACATGCTTTTCGTGATTAAATTTCACTATCAATTAGACCAATAATATGATAAATCATGCGGCTGAAAATTTATATCGTCGAATACTTCTTTTTGAACAGAAATTCAATGGTATAAATGTCGTGACACATAATTCATATTTTATTGGTTAAATTTCTTGTCAAATATTAATTCTAAAACCACACACACCTTATAATATGAACTGATGGAGCCGGAAATGCCCTTTATTTGAAAACTTGAAAATTCAAAATTTTAATTTACATTTTTTTTGAAAAATACACATATACATATGGATGTGTACTACATGTCTGTGAAGTTTCATGATAATTTTTTTTGTGCGAGCCACACAGAAATGACAAAATCACGTGTCTCTAGCACATGATTTTTTTTGTACGGGCCACTTACAAACATATTTTGTGATGAAATTTCGCACAGTTCTAGCATATACAGTACATCTATAAATACTTGTGTATGTTTTTTTCAGATTTTTTGACACTTAAAAGGTTGATTTTTGAATGTTAAAATAAAGGCAAAAAAAAAATCCACTCTCCTGATGGTGTACTGATGACTGCTTACTGCGGCTGCTAGGAGGTTGAACGCCACAGTATGCCAGATAATGCATGCGTGGTGCTGACGTCCATCATTCCCGGTCTAGCATGCAATAACAGAGTTGGAAATGTAGATAATCCACGCCAACAGTAGTGAAACAATTCCCCTCTCCTGTGGGTAGACTCTCTCCATCACAAGACATGGACGTGTTTGGATGACGTGCTCTTGCTTGAAACTGAAAGTTCACAGACCTATCACCAGCACCACGGCATGGCCGGCCTCCTGACGGCCATGGTGACGGTCTTTGGTTGGCTTAGTTACATCCCATCTATCTACTAGTGCCACTCTGGTCTAGCGTGGAGAACTTGCAGGCGTAACTATATGAAGACCCGCTGCCAAGATGCTGTTCGGCACACACTTCATGCCTAGGTGAAAACTCTTGTTCTGACTTTTGTTGATTGGGCTCAGTATATGTCGTTATTTTATTGAAGACGTTGTTCACATGATGGCGGCAGCGTGAGGGTGTTTTATCCACTGATTGATGTATTTAGTTGCTTACAAACCATGTATTTATTGATTTTTATTGGGTTACCCAAAAAGTCTGAAGGAGGGAGGGTGTGGGGGCGAAGGGAGGAACGAAACACATGTTTGACCGGAGAGGAAACCTCACATGCTATTTATAAGTTATTTTTTTTTGCGAGAAACTTTCGATCTATTCATTTTCAATTATGGCAGTACAACAAACATCAGGAATAATGAAAATTACATCCAGATCCGTAGACCACCTAACGGCGACTATAAGCACTGAAGCAAGCCAAAAGCATGCCGCCGTCATTGCGCCTCCCTCGCTGGAGCTGTGCACAACTTGCTGTGGTATACAGTTGGGAAGTCGTCGTACTAAGGGCACATAAGACCAACACACCCGAACAGCACCCGCCGCCAATGAAGAGAAGTATAGATCAAAAGGATCCAACCTAAAGACAGACGAACAAAGACCGGATCTGAGCAGATCCACCAAAGACCATCACCGACCGAATCCCGCGAGATCCACCAAAGACACATCTCCACACGCTAGACGCCCCACCGTGACGGGGCTAAGCGGGGAGAACCTTATTTCATCTTCAGAGAGCCGTCACCGTCTCGTCTGAGCAGGGCACAAACCCTAACAAAACTGGAAGAAGCACCTAAAAATGAAGCCATCTTGCCTAGAAATGCCGGGATCCACCGCGCACGCATGATCCTAAGGACATGGAGACGTGGCAGATCGGCGCTGCCACCGACGGGAGGTAGAAACCCTAGACGCCTTTCCTTGGCAGGGGAGACGAAGGGAGGAGAGAGATGGATAATATTTATAAGTGGAACGCAGAGGGTCTGAGCCCGAGCTCAAATGAACAGTAAAATTAAAGAAAATAAAAAAATTCAAAAAAATCTGAAGTTTTTTGTGACAAACATTGACAAGAGTTTCAAGCGCTTGCAAAAAATTGTCATGGAATCACTTTCCTAGGAGTACTTTCAAAAGTATTTTGGATCACTGAATTTGTTTATTTGCCACACCTTACAGGAATGTGATTCCGTGACGAATTTTTGCAAGCATTTGAAATTTCTGTCGATGTTTGTCACAAACAAATTTCAGTTTTTTTTTTCAATTTTACTATTCGATGAGCTTATTTGAGCTCGATCGGGAGCAGAAAGACACTTTCATTACAAGTCTTATTATTACACAGATAGAGATTAGAGATTTGAACCGAACCGTCATAAACCAAAGAAGACGCATCTTGATCCGAGTTAAAAGGTGAGGAATATATGGAATTGGAAGACAGTAAAAAGGTCCATAAAGTCTCTTGTTAGTACTCCCTCCGTAAATTAATATAAGAGCATTTAGATTACTACTTTAGTGATCTAAATGCTCTTATATTAATTTACAGAGGGGAGTATTATTATTTCTAGTGACCACGCTCTGCTTTACACGGCATGCGCTCTGCTCTGATAAGCCCGTTCCTGACTGATCCGGATAATGAGCATCTCGCTGTCCTCAAGGAAGGAATTGAACTAGTCCAAAAGCCCGAAAGGTCGCTTCACCTGGAAGCCGGCCGCCACGTATGTCGCCGGAGACCGTGGCTGACCGACCAACATTTTCCACCTTCCCCGTCCCCCGCTACGATCGGGCGGCGCGCGGGTGCCGTGCCGCACAGGTCGGGTCGCTTTCGGCTTTCGCGCGCGGTCGCCGCCGGCCGGCGTACGGCCGTACGTGCGCATGTTCCTAGCTAGCAGTAGCAGTAGTTCTAGCATCTGGTACCCTTTTCACACCCCGGCCGGTCGACGCGCGCGGCGGACGACGTGCTCCAGCCACGCTGACGCCGCCTTTCTTTTTCTTCTTCTTCATTACGCGTTGTTGCAGCAGCCTTCTAGCTCGATGCCGACACGGGATACCAATTCCACTATGTTGCTGTCACGTTCAGAGCTACTGTACGTAACATTTCTGAAATGATTTAGGTTTTTTCCATTCATTTTTTAGATTCTAAATTAGTTTTATTAGCATTGCCGAGAAATGTTGAAACCGACGGCCAATAATAATAGTGCGGACCTGTTCAAGCAATCGAGTCCAGTCCCATGGAAGAGGCGTCTTCGTCGCAGGTTCAATTAATAATACTAGTTTAATAGCGACTGTTCATCGGTGATAAAACACCACGTGTTGTTGCTGTCCACAAGATGGCGCATTAAAATAAGTAAAAAATCCAAGTCTTTTCTTCAAAATAAATGACCAATTTTCATTTTGAGAGAAGTCCATCCCACATCTCTCTTGACCCCATCCATCCCACCCAAATTTGTCATATGGTTATGATTACAACCTCAAGCTTTGATTTTATCCATATTACCCATTTGGATTTATAAAAAGTTCAAAATATACACCTCTAATACGAATTAATTGGTTTTGCTCCAATTTTACATGCCATATCACTAGTTTTCTTATCTCTCTGTGCCAACTCGACACCCTTGTTGAATTATTCTCTAAGCTACAAAACAGACCTACTCAGCAAGGAGGATGGCCATGCCCTTACTTCTCGGCCTTTCTGCATCTCATATCTCTCCTCTCTCTCTCTCTCTCTCTCTCTCTCTCTCTCTCTCTTTCTCTCTCTCTTTCTCCTCAGTTGACTTCCATGTCCATCATGTGTAAGGGTTTTGACATTTCCCGTTGCACCTGGAGCTCTTCAACCTCGTTGTATCCCTCCGAGATCTCGCGAAGAAGTTTGGTCCCGCCATATCCTATCACCCGACGTTGTCACACATTGTCAATATCTCGATAGGACCGTGTCCCGTGCCACACGCATGTTTTTTGTAAACCGTACAAATCTAAAGGAAAACAGTCGCAACCATTGGAAAACTATGGCTAGATAAGAGCCCCCCCCCCCCCCCCAGCCACATACCATTTTCTGTAGTGAAATTTTCGGCAAGAGCTTAGATTGAAAACACTGTGGACTTTGCCTCCCTCCTCCAAAACAATACTATTACTTACTGTTTTTCCTTTCAACAATATCTTGGAAGCCCCGCCACTGGTCTCAACCTCACAACGGAAGTGTTGGAGAACAAGGTAACAGATGTATTTCATGCAACTTCGGGGACACACAGATAATGTGCCACTGATTTCTAACCAGTCCAATTTTCTAATACACAACTATCTTTATATCCTTTTCATGATATATCCATTTATAATAATATTTTCTCAAAATTGTGGCACATGTTCTGTACAAGATACCTTTGAATAAACAATCTTTAATAAGGAACATAAGATGATGTTGATGATACAATATGAATGCGCAAGTTGAAGATCAATGTCTCATGTTCACTTGGATTTGAGTATGGGCAGGGAAGGCGAGAAATGTTTTGATTTAATTGAAGTATTGGTAAGCTTTGAATTTATTAGATTGGGTTAATGTAGGGTGTAAATTTCGGAGCATGGGCGGCAGGTGAACGTACAAACATGAAAGCTGGCATCATGACTAGAGACTCCTGTACAATAACTTAACTATCTAAATTGTAATCTATTATGACTTCAGAGGCTCCCTTTAATAGTGACAATTACTTAACTATCTAAATTGTAATCTATTATGACTTCAGAGGCTCCTGTACAATAACTTAGAGGACAACCATCTAAGATACCCCCTCTGTTTTTTTAGTCCACATATTTGCTTTGTCCTAAGTCAAACTTTCTACACATTGACCGAATTCATATAAAATGATATAAACATTGAAACTAACAAGTGCATACGATGTGAAAATATGTTCGGTGAATGTAATGGCATAGATTTGGTATTGTACATGTTAACAATTTTTTTATAAACTTAGTTAAAGTTTAGAACGTTTGACTTGAGACAAAGCTAAAGTGCGGAGTAATAAAAACAGAGAGAGTACATACACAACCAAGTCTATGGGGGTGTTTGGTTCAGGGACTTTTTAGTCTCAGAGACTAGAAAAAGTCCCTAAAAAGTCCCTAGGAACCAAACGGGAGGGACTTTTTCTACAGGGACTAAAAAAAGACTCTATTAGAGTCTTTTTTGATTAGTCCCTGGGACTAGAAAAAGTCCTAGGACTTCTCAACCAAACACCCTCTATATTCCATATGGTGCACATGCTTTTGGAGAATCAAATTTGACCATCAACGAAACCAATAGTATGATAAATCATGCAGCTAAAAATTATATTGTTGAATACTTCTTTTTGAACATGAATTCCGTTGTGTAAATGTTGTGACACATAATTCATATTTTATTTGTTAAATTTCTGGCCAAATACTAATACGAAAAACAGCATGCACCATATAGTATGGAAACTTTAAAATTTATTTTGTGAATGTTTAAAAATAAAGGCAAAAAACCCACTCTCCTGATGGTGCACTATTGACTGCTTGCGGCTGCTGGAAGGTTGAACGCCACAGTATGCAAGATAATGCATGCGTATTGCTGATGTCGATCATACCCGGTCTAGCGTGCAATAACGGAGTAGATAATCCACGTCCACGCCAACAGTGGTGAATCAATTCCGTCCGTACCCTTGCACCCTCTCCTGCGGGTAGACTCTCTCCATCACAAGACATGGACGTGTTTGGACGACGTGGATGGCGTTCTCCTGCTTGAAACTGAAAGTTCACAGACCTATCACCAGCGCCACGGCATGCCCAGCCTCCTGACGGCCATGGTGACGGCCTTTGGTTGGCTTAATTACTTCCCATCTATCTGCTAGTGCCATACTCTGGTCTAGCATGGAGAACTGGGCATGCGTAACTATATGAAGACCCGCTGCCAAGATGTTGTTCGGAACACACTTCATGTCTAGATGAAAACACTTATTCTGAACTTTGTTGGTCGGGCTCAGTAGTGGCAAAGTTATGTCGTTATCTCGTTGAAGACGTTGTCCATATGATGACGGCGGCGTGAGTGTGTTTATCTCCTTTTGAAGGCGTTGTTAAGGAAGAATTCAACATAGTCGTAGGTCTTACGTTCATATCTTATAATAGTTTTGCGGTAGTTATTTTTTCTAGCTTTGTACTTCATTTGTTGATGACTTTCAGATTGTCTAATACAACAAGTTTGGTCCGGCTCTAGTGAGGAAGGGATGACGACACCAACACGTTTTCGGCTCGCTCCAGTGCTACTAGTCGTCACTAGGTAGGCTCACACCAAAGAAGATGCATTTTGATCCGAGTAAAAAGGTCAGCAGTTTATGGAGTTGGAGGACCGTAAAAAGGTCCATAGAGTCTTTCGTTGTCATTAGAGTACCAGTGTTATTTTTTTGTGACCACACTCTACTTTACACGGCATGTGCTCTGCTCTAATAAGCCCGTTCCAAAAGTCTGAAAGATGGCTTCACCTGGAAGCCGGCCGCCACGTCGCCGGCGACCGTGGCTGACCGACCAACCATTTCCCCCTTCCCCGTCCCCCGATACGATCGGGCGGCGCGCGGGTGCCGTGCCGGACAGGTCGGGTCGCTCTCGGCTTTCGCGCGCGGTCGCCGCCGGCCGGCCGCCGCCAGCGTCCGCACGTACTACGTGCGCATGTTCCTAGCTAGCAGTAGGAGCTGGTACACACTCCGGCCGGTCGACGTGCTCCTTAGTATTTTTCTTCCAAAAAAAAAGTCCTTACGCGTTGTCGCAGCAGGCTTTTGGCTCGATGCCGACACTGGATGGATACCAATGCATGCGATTATGTTCCTGTCACGTTCAGATTCTCTTTCTCATCTTCTGACAACCATTTATTCCTTTTTATGCGCGTGTAGTACTTGCATCCCTGGATCATCTGGATGCCCGACTTTCCCAGTTCGTTCGGTCATTTCTTCATTTCTGAAATTTTACTACTCCTTCTTTTTTATTTTTATAAAGCGTTGAAGACATTTCAAACAACATGCAAAATAGTTCAATTTCAGTTTTCTAAACGCTTATAAAAATGAACAGAGGAAGTAGATTCGTTTAGCATTGCCGGGCAATGTTGAGACCGAGTATGTATGTGACTTGACTTTTGCATCGCGTGCTTGTGAGCTGATCGGTCGGTCGGTTGGTCAAACCTCAAACGCTGGATGTCCTCCCATCGCGCATGCAATCTTTGACCAGATTAATAGACAATGAAATATTGTGAATTTCTGGCATGTTTCATTTCATTATTAATACAGGTTACGTGGTATACGTGGTGCAAGTACACAGGAGAATAAGTATTTATTTAGCCTGATCACGATACGCTTGCTTGCCGACGGCCAGTAATAGTGCAGACCTGTTCAAGCAATCGAGTCCATGCATGGGAGAGGCGCGCGTCTTCGTCGCAGGTTCAATTAATGTATAATAGTGACTGTTCATCGGTGATCAAACACCACGTGTTGTTGCTGTCAACCAAGCTTTTAAATCTAGACCGTTTTTACCGATATATCTATGCCGATATATCAATTTTCGGGCTCTACCAATATAAATATAACACACCAAATTATTTAAATTTCAACACATAGAATGGTCCAAATGTCGCAAATAACATGTGATAGAATAACCAAGAAGCGCTATGACATTGCCTGTGATGCTCAATAAGCTCATCTTGGAGCTGAGCATGAACTTGTCGGTTCTCGCTCTTGCGATGCTCTTCGAGGAATACCAAGATCCTGTTCGTATCATACTCTGGCTCAACTGGAGTCCTGTTGGATGTATCAAAAGTTCCCAGCCATGCATATCCCTCTCGTCTTCAATGATCATGTTATGTAATATGATGCAACTAGTCGTGATCTGCCATAGAACCTTGGAGCTCCAGTAGCCGGCATGGCCACGAACAATTGCAAAGCGCTTCTGATGCACATCGAAGGCTCTCTCCACATGTTTCCTAGCAGCTTCTTGATATTGGGCAAAGTGAATATTTTTGTTACCTTTTAGACGCGCAATTGTTTTGAGTAATGTGGCCCATGGTGGATAGATGCCATCCGCAAGGTAGTAACCCATTGAGTAGGTGTGCCCATTAACCGAGTAGTTACAAGCAGGAGCATCTCTCCTGTAATAAGCCTAGAAAATAGTGGTAAGAAAACTGCGTGTGTGCATCCAAAAGTGCCGGCGGAAATACTTCTCCAAATAGGTTAATTTGGCGCAGAGTAGTCTCTCATGATCTTGACACAACCCTCCGCTCTCTCACGGTTGATGTGTATGTGTCCTTGCTTCTTTGATTGTACTGTATGTGCTTGCCATCGGACCTGGGATTCTGGTCCTGCTATATGCCATCACCCGGCATTGTCACTGTCGTGTGCCACATGCTTGTTTTTGGACACCCTACAAACCTAAAGGAAAACAGTCGCAACCATAGGCTGACTATGGGTAGGTCGAAGGGGTGGGGGGGCAAATGCCCCCCCCCCTCCCGTGCACCATTTTCTATAGAGAATTTTCAATGAGATTAGATCAAAAAATATAATGTTATGTTTTGCCCCTCAACATTATTTGGCAAGTCCGCCACTAGTCTCAACCTCTCATTGGAATATTAAGACGTTGAACGCTAGTCAACAGAAACATAACTATCTCTACATCTGTTTCCCGAGTTTCATTGCCCTCAGCCAATCTTACAATCTGTTTGAAAACATTCGAAATCAGAAATAGGCTGCACTTAAATGATATAAAATCTTCATGATTATATTTTTTTTGCGGGAAATCTTCATGATCTCTGTTGCAGGAAAATCATCCTGGTTCTTAGTTTGACCTTTTGGTCTTTGCACAAGGAAAGGTCAAATGCATCCAAAAACGTCTTGTTTTTTCTTTTTGCAGCCAAAAGACTTGATCCGTACTGAAGCGTGAGGTAAAACCATAGGAGATTTAAAAACAATCCTGCTGCCCCCTCTGTAGCCCTCCGTTTGCTAAAACCCCATTCGTTCCGTGAAACCTAAACCGCTTAAATTAGCGCACCATGTGGCCCGAATCCATGTGATTGAGAACACATGTTTTTTTTTTGTCATGACACAACGGTGACACGAAGGCACACACCTAACTCACGCGACACACGCACCCGTCTCCAAGTCCTTGACGAGACATGGATGAGACGCACGACGACAACCGCTTCCGAATCATCTTACCTCCGTCTCAAATTATTTGTTTTACATTTGTCTATAAATACAGATGTATCTAACGCTAAAACGTGTGTAGATACATCCATACTTAGATAAATCTAAGAGTCTAGATACATCCTTATCTACACAAATTTAAGGTAGGTAAGGCCAACTCCATCGCGCGACCCCAAACGAACGCCCGGTTTGACCGGATTTTGTCCCTTTGGGCCGTTGATAGGTTCGTCCGTGTCCGGTCTTGTCCGTTGGGTCATGCGTGCGCCCACCGCGCGGCCGCACCCCAAATCACGTCCGCGTTGGACATGATTTTTTTAAAAAAATTAGAAAAACGTAAATAAAATGACTAAAAAAATTAAATAAGCGCAGTTTAATAAACATAAAATTTAGTTAGGGTCGCCACGGCCACAAAACGGCCCAGTTTCACGTCCAACTTGACATAATTAAACATAAAAAAAAAATAAAAAACGGCCGCCGCCAGCGCGCTCCTACCCGTGCCCGTCGACACTGTCGCCGTCGCCGTCTTCAGTGCCCGTCGTCGTCGTCGCTGACGAGGTCCACGTAGGCCGGCGGCGTCCAGAGGTGGGCCGGCGGTGCGTGGTAGACAGGGGCGGGCTGGACGGCAGGAGGTTCCTGCACGAGCTCCTCCCGTGGCGACGCCTCCAGCTTCGATGACCGCGGCGGAGTGGCGCACCAGTTCACGCCCACGGCGGCGGCCATCTCCGGTGCAGTGCAGGACCAGCCCCACCCCTGGCCCAGCAGACCCGGGTGAAACACGGCCAGTGGCTCCTCCTCCATCGCCTCCTCCTCGGGGATGGCTACCTCGCCGGCGGCAGAGCGGGCCATCATCTCCTCCGGGCCCTCCCGTTGCCGCTCATCGTGCGTGTACATGGAGTCCTCCATGACACGCGCCATGAGACGGGCCTCCTCCTCCGCTGTCATGCGAGGAGGTGGTGGTGGAGATGGCGAAGGCGACGGCGAGGGCGTGCGCGTGAGGCCGCGCACCAGCTTACGCCCGCGCTCCTGGGAAGTAGGCGCTGCGCGCTCCCGACGTGGCCGCCACGGCCCAGTCGCCGTGCCAGCGAAGAAGGAGGCACGCCGCACGTCGTGCTCGTCCCCGAGCCAGGTATCCCAGAGGGAGGAGTCCGGGGCGTACCTGTCGTCGTAGTACAGGTCGTCGGGGAGGAGGCGGCGGCGGCGCTCGATCTCTTGACGGCGTGCACGGCTGCTCGCCGGGATCGGCGGGATCGGCACAAGGTCGGCGCTGAGGTGCCATCCGTTGGGGAGGTGGACGTCGCTCCAGGGGAGCGGCGTCCTCGTCTCCCAATAACGGCGGCACACCGACGCGCGGATGTAGTGCCGGCCGCGCTCGCCGACGGACGTGGGGGTGATGGAGAAAGCGGGCGGCGCGGGGGCCCGACGTGGTGGTAATGCGGCCTCCTTCTTCACGGAGCCGACGCGGCGCCTCGACGAGAAGCCGGCCTCGCGGTCGTGCTTCCCCTTGCGGTTCCAGAAACCCATGGCTTGGAGGTGGCCGGCCGGCGAGCTCGACAAGGGAGGGCTAAGGTTTAGCGCGGTCGGGTTTCGAGGAGGCCGTGGGATGGAGTGGGGCAGTGTGGATGACGGCCGCTCCACGGGTTCCCCATTTAAGAAGGACGGCGACCTTCCATTGGGCCGATGACAGGTGGGGTCGGCCACCCGTGCGCATTGATATTGGCGGGTAGGAGGTAGGTGGCTGCCCCGCCACGCGGCCAGACGCGGACGAGCGGCGCGTTCGTTCGGTGTCTGCGGCGACCCAAACCCAATGTAAAGATGCGCTTGAAATGGGTCGGCCCGGACACAAAACAAACCAGATAGGTTCAGGCCGTCGCACGCTGGGCCGCCTCGTTTGTCCGTTTTATCCCAAACGGATGAGGCCGGACAGGATGGGGTCGCGCGGTGGAGTTGGCCTAAAACGCATAACATTTCCTAGTGTGTAAGCGAATTTTAAGGTGATAAAAAGGCAGCGAAGTGTTCCAGCGGCCAGCCACGACGCTCGCCCCACCGTCCAGACAGAGAAACCCCTCACCAAGCAGCGGAGCTCAGCATTTCCACCACACCGACGCCTCCGGTCTCCCCCGCGGTTCCCTTTCCCGAGAAGCAGCTGATCTTGGCCGTTGGATCGACGTATAAATAGCCACGGGCACGCAAGGCCGGACCTCTATTTCTTCACCTGCCTCCCCTCCCACCTGGGCATGGCGACCTTCTCCATGGAGGTGTTCGACAACGAGGTCGTCCCGTCCACGCTCAGCAGCATCGCGCCCATCCTGCGCGTCGCCGCCGAGATCGAGCCCGAGCGCCCCCGAGTCGCTTACCTCTGTACGTGCATTCGTTTTCGCGGGGATACGTATGGTGCATTTCGCATGCTGTTTTGATGCGTTTGGGTTTGGATTTTGTGGCAGAGCGAGCGCTCCTGGTTCATTTTTTTGGCATCGGATCAATGCCGCGTAGGCTGTGTGTACTTGGAAAAGTTTTGTGTTCCCACGTTCAAAAATGTTTGTTCTTATATTTTTTTTGGGGGCACATGCGCGCCTCGATTCGTGGTTTTCGAGGATGTTTTGCTTTTGATTCATAATCATACGAGTCTATGCAGAAAAACAGTTAGTGTGATTTCCTGGAGAACTTTTCTGGCTTTGCCATTTTTCCTTGCTTTGGAGAGCTAATTTTGGAGTATGTTCGTAAGCGTCCGCATTAGATTTTGCTTTCGGCGATCATCCATACGTATTACTTGTTCATTTCGGAGCACCTTTGTGTTTCACACTTGAGGGAGCAGATTAGATGTACTAGATAGTGGTATTTCCGATACTTTCTTCGTTTTGTTGAAATCATGTTGCAATCGGATAGTTATGGTCAATTGGTTTGGCTAGAATAGTTTCACGTATCTCGAATGGGGACTCGGGTAATTGGTTTCTAGTTTCTACTACATCCTGCAAAGTAAATGGAAGTTTCTAGCGTTTTGCTCGCTTTATTTTTCTATTTTTTTTTGGAGAGGCAAATTGGGTTAGCCTTATTTTCTGGACGTCCTTTTGAAATGATTCAATTTTACTAGTTTGGAAAAGAAGCGGGGAAATAGACACGGTGAGAAAGATTGAAAGAAAATAAGATTGAATCTAACCTAAAAGCCAGAGCAAAATAGGGTCTAGGAGCAGGAAGATTGGGGGATTTTTTTATCGGATTTTGCATAACTACCCTCTCGAATCCAAAGATGCCACTACATAATTTTATGTTTTTGCTCTTATGCAACACCACAGGATAATAGCCCTAGTCTCGCGAAGCGCGTGAAGAAGAGCGATGCCCGTGAAATTGAGAGTTTTTATCAGCAGTACTACGAGAACTACGTCCGTGCACTTGACAAAGGGGAACAAGCTGACCGGTAATTCTGAAGCTCCAAACCAGAGCTCTATCTCGTTATAAATCTAATCCTAGCCATGACACACCCTGTCCCATGCCAATGTCGCCTTCAGGGCCCAACTTGGGAAGGCCTACCAGACCGCCGGAGTCCTCTTCGAGGTGCTCCGCGCCGTCAACAAGAATGAGAAGGTTGAAGAAGTCAACCCAGAGGTTTCGAGAGTGCCCAACTTCACCACCCGCTCTTAGATTCCAGAATTCGTGGCCTGAGCTTCATTCATTGATTTATTCGGGTGCATTCCTTTCGCACCCCGGTTATGAAATTCCGTACTCATTAAGTGCTGGCCCCCTTCATCGTCAGATTTAGGTTCACCGCTAGCATTGCATTCTCAAATGCAGATTGCTCCCCGCTTGAGCTACCATACTTTGTTGGATTTACGACAGACCCCCCTATCATAGTTGTCCCTATAGATATAGAGATCGCCCTGGTGTTATTAGTACACCTACCCTTAGCTATCAATATCAAAATCCCTACTTGTCTTTGGGTTCAACAATGCACACTAACGGGATGAAATCTACGCCCAGCGGGGCAGCTGTCCTTGTCCTCGGTTCAGTAACGGCAGTAGTGGAAATACCTGTTTCGGTTCCGGGAATCAGATCGGTTCCTTCCTCTGCTAAGGCTTTGGTTTCATCGTATTGACTACGAAAGGTACGGTGTAGGTTCCCACGATCTTTCCTACGATTTCTACGAATAGATGACCACGACTAACGCAAGAGGGATTCCTGCGACTAACGCTAGAGCAAAGGGAAAGGACAATGAAGCAGCAATAAACAGATTGAAGAGCTATTAGTATAGCAAGTATTAATTCAACAATTAGTTAGTTTGGGAAGACTGCTTTGCCTGGATTGATGGCGAGCCTGGAAGCCTTGGTTCTCCACTGGGGGCTAATTCCATAAACAAGTTGTTCTATCTCAAAAATCATTTTAGGAATGAATGAAAATTTCGTTAGATTTCGTATACAAGGTAATGCATCGTACCTCCGTTAAAGGCTCATTTTCTCCAATCTCTGAATTTCTGCGAAACGAATTGGCATATAGAGAATAGGTTTCTGGCATGACCAAAATGAACTTCACAGATCCGATACAAGAAAGGATCGATTCAAACAGCAATTGTTAAGCGTCTCTGGATATTGTAGCAACCTACACGCCTGTCTAACCAATGTAGTTCTGTCGTCAAGTTGCTCTGCTTGTTCGTTCTGATCTTTCCATTTCATGTAAAGCACAGGAACGCGGTGGATCGTACCCCCCTGAAACCTACAGATAGGGAGCTCCCAATAGAAGGGAGTAACCGAAATCAAGCTTGCTCACTGAGCATAAGAACATTGAAAGCAGGCGGACTATCAGCAGCATTGCGATTCTTTATTTGGGCAAAGCCAAGGTATCACTTCGGGAAGAAATGCTGTTTCAAACCACAAATGAGTTGGAATGGTCAATTTGGTTTTTCAGCTACTAGTACACTCGCTATGAAATCCTAGATCTTCTTGTGAGCTGTCTCCACACCATTGAGAAATATTTGGATCAATGATAGCAGAGGCAGGCAAGAAAAGCTGCTCAAAGGGGACGGCACGATGATCGAGTTCGTGCTCGGGGAGTGCCATGTCTAGCTAGTTCGTGCAGACACCCGCCCTTTCCAATCAATGGAGAATGGTTACTAGAGCTAGCGCCTGTCCCACTTTAGAACACTAAGAACGTAATAAGCCTAGCCGGGACAAATGCACTCAGACCTTTAATCATTCAAGTTGGATAAAAAGATAGGAATAGGGATTTTCTTCTTGATCCAATCGGAACTCTTGAATTGAGGGGTGGCCAAAACACCTTGTACCTTTCCCAATACTTGACCTTCGATGCAATTGTTTACCTTTCTAGTTTTGACGATGGAATGAATCTACTTTTGACTTGTCCTCCATATGCAATAGTTTGATTGTCAGGTTTCAAGAATGCTGGAAGAGAAGGGAAACCTCAGAGGCAGAAGGTAGAAAAACGATTTCATCATCTTATGGAAGGCATTTCCGTTTTGGTAGACCATTGGGGCAGAAGGAACACTCACCGTAGGCAATTCGTAACTCTATAGATGCAAACCTTTGAGGTAGGCATTGACCATTTGGTACTGTCACTAGTTCGGCATACTATAGAAACCCTTTGGTATAGGTAGACGTGAAGCTACATCAAAAATTGTCATTCTATAGATAGCTTAAGTTTGATACCTTCACAAATCCCCATCGTTGACCGAGATGGAGGTAATCTAACCATTGGAATATTTCCTTTCTGAAACCTGCTATCTTTCCACTTCTATCGGCTCACAACTTTTGGATCAATTCTGCGATAAGGCTGGATGGCCAAGGCGCCCTTTCGAGACTAGGACTCTCAGGTGGGTAAGATTCGGAAAACAGAAAAGCTAACCTGAATTCCTGCTTATCCCTAGGCTGCTGCTCTGTACTGCCTTCCCTCAAGTCGGTATCTTCTTCCATCATGAAAGTCGGTAAGCAATCTAGTCGGCAACAGGGAAATCAGGAACTCAAACTAATAGCTTCCTTGGTCTCTGAACAGAGCACTACACTAGATGAGGGAATCGATGGATGTGCACCTTTTAGGGGAAGAATGCCACAACCCTTCCTTCCGATACTTTGGGCCTTACAAGATTCTAGCACGTGTTGGTGCTGTTCCATATTAACACCGGGAGCTACCTTCAACTTCTCAAGTGCACCCTGTATTTTTCACGTCTCTAAGCTTCGACGTGTTGTTCCCCCGCCCACTGTCTCAGGTATCCTCTCGTTTACCATCTGAGACTGACAATCCCTCTGTCCCTATGCAAGTTTTGGTGAGTCGTTGGTATAAGTAATAAAGGGAGATCAAGTCCTGGAACAAGGCTTGATTCGCTGGTCCGAGTCGATGGCACTGGACAATACTTGGGAGGACCTCATCGACCTGAAGACTCGTTTTCCTTATGCACCGGCTTGGGGTCAAGCGCTTTCTCAAGGAAGGGGGAATGTTAGCGCTTCTACTTCGAATACTCGTGCCCCGATTACAACACAAGACGACGTCGGCCCACGAGCCAGACCCAGGAAGAATACGAAGTCCAATTTCCTCAACCGCGCACACGGATAAGACGCGAGACAGTTTCTGAGGGATAGAAGTCTTGATCGGGCCAAGCCGGCATAACAGTTAGTAGTTCGCATTACTTTCTCTTCCGAAGCGCGCACATTCGAGTTCAGTATGGATGCACTGAGCGCTTAAGACCACTCGCTGGATGATATGGTCAATCATACTCCAGAGTGGGGACAGCATACCAATAACATTCTCTCTTTAGATTCGAGATGTATTGATCGAGACGTGCCTCACTCTAGTGAGGATTTGAGCTCCCCGATAGACGTAGGGCCCGCTCGGTACGCTGTCATTGTTTAGGGGGGGTTCTTAATTATAGCATGAAAGTCCGAGTTGGAGGAATGATATTGGGCTTGAGAAGTGAGCAAGGAACCTGACATAACAATTACAGAAGGATCGTCTTATCTACAAGGTTTACGAGTGTTAACATAAGGTTCTTAATTTATAAATAAAATCAGGATCTACTGAGAGATCAAAGAACTTTCCTATCGTATGCACAACCTTTTGTACGGCGGAAGTATAAAACTACTCGGCGCACGGAGTAGCTGTTGCCCAGTAGCGAAGGCAAGGTGAAAAGGAAGGTAGAGAGAAGGGGGTGAGGACGGGGCGAGGTGGGAAAGCGGCTGCTTCTGGTGGGAAGAGAATAGCCGAATAGGATTGCGGGAGGGAACAAGTCAAAGGCTGCGAACGCAACGCGACGGCGACCAGCCGAGGGGCGACGACGGCGACGGCGACGCCAAAGGAAACCCAAAAGCACCACCCTCCTCCCTCCATCCGTCCACCCATCCATCACCCTCCTCGTCTCGTCTCGCCTCTCCGTCCCATTCCCCCGCCCTCCTCCCAACCAATCCCGCGCCACTGCCCTGCCCACTCCGGACTCCATCGTCCTACTCCAACTCCAACTCCACCTGCCTGCCCGACGCCGGCGACCGACGGGAGAGGCGCCGAGCGGCTCTGGATTGGAACTTGCTCTCGAGGCGGTAGGCGCGCCATGGGGTGCGTGTTCTCCAGGCGGGAAAAGCGGGAGGGGTCGGCGCGGCCGCAGGGGAGGTCCGTCCAGCCGCAGCCGTACCACCACCAGCAGAACCAGCAGCAGCAGGCGCAGGCGCTCGGGGCGGTCTTCGACGCGCGCCGGGGCCGCTACGGCCCCACCGACTTCGACTCCGGGGAGATCGCCATCCCGCCGCCGCACAAGCCCCACAAGGTACCCGCTCTGCTCGTCTACCGCTACTCACCAATCTTTGCCTGTGTGTTTCTTTCCCTCGAGCCCGGGCTCTGCCCGCCGGCCGGCCGCTTGCAGCAGTGCCCGCCGGCCGGCCGCTTGCAGCAGTGCCCGCCGGCCGCGGCAGAGACCTTCGGTGTCGCGACGAGCCCCTCTCGTCAGACAGAGCAGAGCAGAGCAGGTTCGACCGTGACAGAGTTTCAGAAACTGCAGTACGCGTTCCAATCTGCCCGGAGCAGAGCATACGCCACAGGGAAGCCTGCCATGCCCATGCCCACGCCATGGCTAGTTGTTTCAGCTGCCGCGCAGTTCGGCCATGGCGCAGGATGTCTCCACCATAGATCACTCCGTCCAAACGAAGAATTTGGTTTGGTTCCGCACAGAGCTGTTCTGACGAACATCTGGATTGGGGAATCAATCAATCAGCGTGCTTTCGCCGGAGCAGGGGAGAGCTGGTGGTACAGGAGGCAGAGTTCAAACCAAACGTAACGCCAAGTCAATCTTGGCGGCCATTGTTTTTTCACACACTGGAGGGTTGCTCACACACGGATTCCTCTTCTTGAGCCGAGCTTGCTTAATCTGCATTCGGGTTGCTGTCAGCACATAGTATAAGTCTACTCATTGGACTGG
The DNA here is from genome assembly GCA_034509565.1 of Triticum monococcum. Taxonomy (NCBI): domain Eukaryota; kingdom Viridiplantae; phylum Streptophyta; class Magnoliopsida; order Poales; family Poaceae; genus Triticum; species Triticum monococcum. The sequence goes on from CM067847.1 coordinate 769,040,576, forward strand.
TCAAGCCAGTGACCCGGACAGAAACTTCCATCTTTGCGGCTGCCGTTGACCGCCTCTTCGATGCTATCCATGGAGCTTGAGATACTGGCATACTGCGCTGTGCTTCTCTTGTGGAAATCGTCGAATTTGGCCGCTTTGACTTACTGTCACAAGGAAGCACTGGATGGTGAAGTCCGATAAAAAATGAAGCGATGCCGGCGTGTGTTGCTGTCCAACTGATTTGGATAAGCAGTGAATGATATATGACAATCAAAACTCAAGCATCTATCTGGTTAAGGGAGTTCAACACCGTCAGTCGTAGATGGCGATGTCTCCACTGTTCTGGTAGCATCTGTTCAGTAGCACAACTACTTTCATCTGGCCAGTGAGCATCAAGGATCATCTTTGGTAGCACAACTTCTTGTTTGGAAGGGGTTATGGAATAGCCTTAAACCAGTAGCATTTGCTTCAGATTGGAAAGGTCATGCTGAAATAGCAACATTGTGTTAGTACTAAATAGTTTTGCAACCACATAAGCAGGTCCAGCACAGTCAATTTGAGACATAGGTGTCTTCCTCTGTTAGTTTCCTTACACAAGCTAACACAACACCTGCTGTTGTTTCTTAAAAGGGACAATACGGCCCTCCTTTCTCCCCTTTGCTCTGTGCTATAACTCCGTATATTTCCAACTCATCGTTCATACCTGAGAGCTAAGAATATATCGGTAGCCTTTTCCCATTTGCCTCTAACATACTATTTTATACCAGGTATCAGAACCAGGCACATTTATAGGAAGAGCCAGCATTGCCGGCCTGGAAAAGGCCGTTGAGGTGTTAGATACCCTTGGCAGCGGCATCGCAAGTTTGAATCACGGCAGTGGGTTTCTCTATGGGGGAACAACCCGAGGAAATAAAGTCGAGATTCTGGCATTCGAAGTCGCAAATACAATAGCTAAAGCTTCCAATTTGTGGAGGTCATGCTCCGACGATAATATAAGAGAACTCAAGGAAGAAATCTTGCATTCAGATGGCGTGCGGATATTGATTTCCTCAGATCCCAGCGAGCTCCTGCATATCGCTGCTATCGACAAAAGGTACGGTTAGTTTAAAAGTAAGTTTTCATTTTATTTTTTGAATTTCTTCTTACTGTAAACATTGTTGATGTGGTACTTTAAATGGAACTAAACAGGGAAGAACTCGCCATCCTTTCAAGAGAAGTAATTCGATTTGGTGACCTGTGTAAAGACCCCATATGGCATAACTTGGGACGCTATTTTGAAAAGTATGCTTCTGAGAATTATGCATTTCATTTCAGCATGTCATTATTTACCATCTTATCAGCACCTCTTGTTCTAAACACTATGGGGTTACTCTGGTGTGCAGGTCGACGAAAGATTCCATGCCCCAGGATCATTCAAAAGAGCATATCGGAACTACTGTCCAGCATTTGATCAGTTTGGCTCAAAACACTTCTGTATGTTCTACTTAATTTCCACATTTCTATACTTTCGGAGGTGCTTGTACTTGATAATAGTTCAGCGTTTAGCATTACTATTTTACTTCTTGGAATTATCGAACCACTAACACATTGAAATCAAGAATCTTTCAGTAGGATAATACCTAAGAATTAGGTCTCTTTCATATCAGCTAGAACTATGATTTGAGGGTGGATCCTTTTTTTTTTGCATTCATACACTGGCTTGAAGCTTATGCTGATGAGCTAGTTATATACCTGCAGGAGCTTTACCATGAATTGCACGCGCTGGATAGATTTGAGCAGGATTTTCAAAGAAAATTTCATGAAGAGGAGTCTGTACCAGCAGCTAGACGAGGTACTGCCAGACTGATGACATTGTTCTTAAAGAACTTCAGTAGATGCTAAAACTGTACCACAATTTGCCATTAAAGGATATTTACTGTATTCAATTTCTGCTCTTTGCAGAGAGTGTTATGATTTTGCACAGTGAACTAAAGCGCCAAAGGAAGCTTGTGAAAACTTTGAAGAAGAAATCCTTGTGGTCCAGACCTTTGGAGGATGTAATTATCTTCATCCACATTCACTTCATTACTACTCCCTCTGTTTCTGAATATAAGACGTTTTGGCAGTTCAAATTGAACTGCCAAAACGTCTTATATATTGGGCTTTATAAATTGGCCTTTTGTAGTTCTGTCTGTTGGGTTATGCATGGTAGCATTCTGTTGAGACAGTTTTTGATCAATGCTCTACTCACATATTGCTTTTCGTTCTTATTAAGGATGCTAACATTGTTTTGTGTTATCCTGTATCCAGGTTGTGGAAAAGCTTGTTGATATCGTCATTTTTCTGGACAAACAAATCCGGGATGCATTCGGTGAAGCTGGTAATTAATTATCGATTGGCTGCTTTATTGTTTGCACAAAAATGTATCTGACAATATCCTGACGCCTCTCTCTGAATAAACAGTTCCTGTAGGTACTGACTTCATGGAGCAAGGTCAGAACAAAAGGCTGGGTGCCTGTGGTCTGGCACTACATTATGCTAACATCATCAACCAAATTGAAAATATAGTAAGTTAATTTGAAGACTCACGCGATGTTTTTCATGCTTGCTTAATGCTCCAGTTTCGTTAATGTAGTCAATTTCCATGTGTCCTCTTATTTATGTGGGAAACTGTTTCAGTTTTGTTGATGAACCATGCATTTATTTATTTCCGTTTCCTTTCGGTGAGCAAAATATTCGATGGTAGTCTGTAGTAAATATCAGTCTGTCTCCTAGCTGCAAAGTACCAATTCGAAAGTCATTTTTGAAATAAAGAAGTTACAGTGTCATAGTTCATATACTACCGCTATCACCCAAGTCTACATGCTTCAGTCTATACTCTTTAGCCTTCTATTTGTGACATGTCATTGATTAAGAAACAAGAGAAGTCATAGGGTTCTCATTCTGTTGTCTACATATGCAGGTTTCTCGGCCACTCTCGCTTCCTCCTAGTGCTAGGGACAACTTGTACCATGGACTACCAGAAACAGTCAAGTCAGCTCTGCGGCCACGGTTGCAATCAGTCAAAACTGAAGATGAGGAGGTTTGTCTTACACAGCTCTGAAGAATATTTTCTTATTTATATGCGCATGTGAATCTGTAGTAGAAATGTAAATCCGGTGTATCAAGCTTACCACTAGCAGAGTTCTGTTTTTTTTTTTTTGGCGTCCATAGCCATGATTCAGTTCTAAGCACCAAAAGTTCAGTTGTCTGCATGGGCAGCGTAACTGCAACATATCCGAAGGAGCAAATACACAGGATACTTAGCAGGCATTTTGAATGCCATAGAATGTGATAGGCATTTTGCTTATGTTTTCTTGACAAGAACTAAGGACGTGATTCTGTTGTTGCTAGTGTTGACACATCAAAGCGCATTACTAACTGCGACCTTTTTTTTAATTCTCTGCAGCGTTCTGTATCTCAAATCAAAGCCGAAATGCAGAGAACCCTTCGCTGGCTGCTGCCAATAGCAGAAAATACGACAAGGTACCCCGATCCTTCTGATTTCCGATGCTTATTCATAAACAAAATAAAAATCTGATTTAAATGATCATGTTGTTTTCGTCCCTCTTTCCAAAACTCATGGTTTCTGTACTTTTACCAGAGCACACCAAGGGTTCGGATGGGTCGGCGAGTGGGCAAACTTCGGGTTAGTCCCCAGTCTCCACAAATATCATGACCACTGAATTCCATCGACAATATTGCTTATACACTCATTTGCTAACATAGCCTGACTTAATGATGTAACAGGAGTGACATGGACGAGAAATCGGGCTCCCGGCACAGCGTGACCCGGGTGCAGACGCTGCACCACGCCGACAAGGCCAAGACGGAGGAGCACATGCTGGAGCTGGTGGTGCTGCTCCACCACCTGGTGCTCCAGGTGAAGAGCCGAGGCTACGGGCACAACAAGTCGTCAAGGCGGGAACGGTCTCGGTCCCGCAAGGGAGGACCGTCGTTGTCAGAACCGCCGCCTCATGAAGCAGACGCCACTAGGCACAACACGTCGCCGATGAACAACAGCCATGGCAGCACTTGCCCTAGCCCGCTGTCGGACTCTGATCGTGAGACACTGGACCACCTGAGCTTCAAGCGGACGAGGAGCTACGGCCGGAGCAAGAGCTCCGAGCCTCGGCCCGGCAAGGGGAACAAGGCGCACCGGAGCTGGGACTTGTGCCGGAGCCATGGCAGCTCGCCGGCGAGGGAGTTCGGCCGGGGCTCGACCTCCGGGCGTGAGATGGTGAGGGACCTGGATGTGATAGATGGGCTGGGTAGAACTACTCTTTCGTTTAGTTAGAGAGAGAGAGAGAGAGGGTGAGAGTGAGTGAGAGAGAGGAGAGGTTTGGTTTGCACAGGGTGAGAGTAGGTATTCTTTGGCTTTTGCCTTCTTCTTCTTCCGGCTCGTCGATTCGATCGTATATATCTTGTATATGTGTTTTCTATCATCATATATGTTTGGCTAGTTTCTGTAAATATATAGATTATATATATAATGGCATTACAGTTGGTGGTGATTTGAATGGAAATATAGCGGGATTCAGAACCGATGTTCAATCTCTTCACCTTCTCCACTTCGCCACTCCCCCCTTCACTTATTTTTGCGAATACTGCATTATCCTTTTTCGGTTCAGAATCAGTGGAATTTATGTTGCATGGTGATACCAAATAGGCCTTATAATACCTGAATTTTCGGTGTGTCTGGCAGCTTGTCGTTACCATTGCATTTGACGTTGTAAAATATCTTTAATCAGGAGAACCTTCCAACAATGAAGGAAAGTTTACCCCCCGATTTCTATTTATAGAAACCATTAGTGGTCTTACAACGAAAGCAAACCAAATAGACAAAAGACGAAACACGCTGGAGCCTGAAGACCCAGCATACTGAACCCCAAGAACCTCTGAAACAACCTCCACCATCTAAGCAGGCTAGACTAAGATAGAGGATAGCATTTGAAAGATTACCCAAGAATTGATTAAAGAACAGGCTCTGTAAACAATTACAAATGGGTCAAGTACACTCCTGCGTTCAAAACAGATACCTTGCCCCCTATTTGGAACTGTCGAAATGAAAACTTTATTTTCTTCTTGGCTTGCGCAGTTAGTATCAGGAGGTACTCGCAAATTGAATGAACATTGTAGTAAGCTCCACACAAACCTGGCAACTGAGAGCAGTGTAGAAATAAGTGCTCAATAGCCTCATCACGACCACAAAAGACACAACACGTATTACCATTCCATCTCCTCTTCAATAGATTATATTTAATAAGAATACTGTTTCAAAGAGCCAGCCATAGAAGCACTTTGATTTTCAGAGGAGTTTTAACTTTGAAAGAAACTTAAAGGGAAAGTTCATCTCATATAAGGTCAACTGGTTATAGAAAGGTTTAAATAAGTAGTTTTTATCAGCAGTAAGAGACCAGGTGTTCACATCTTTGAATGGTTGTAAAATATCGGTGGCTAAGCTATTTTTACACCCATTAGAAACTGCCTTTTCTTTTTTCAAAAAGGAGGTCAAAACCCCCGGCCTTTGCAACTTTGTGATGCATACAATCATCATTATTAATTATTAAGCAAAGCACAGAACAAATGCAACTACAACCAAAATATTTCAAGATATTGAATTAACATCTATGACTAAGTCAGCTTATTCCGCAACACCACCTTCAAGAAGGGATAAACATCCTCGTGCCATCATTGCCACATCTGAACTGAGACAATCTGGACAAGAATTTTCATCCCGGTTGCCGAAATCAACGAAGACCAGCATAACAACAAGTAGGCAACATCTTCAACAAGGTAACGATGCAAGTTGCTCGCTCTTGAGCCCGTTCAATAAAAGTCAGAACGAGAGTTTTCACTTTGGACATGAAGTGGTGTTCCTACCAACATCTTGAAAATGGAACGTTTGGTAGCCACATCCGTCAGTATTTTCTAGAGCCACAAGGCAGGCACTAGCAGATTGGTAGGACGTCTTTTCACTAGAAGATTCCTTTTTCCAAACTGCCCTTATAGAACCATTTTGAGGGCCCCATTCACGCCTATGAACTCCTTGTTCCTCTGCTCACATGCATATGCGTTTCCCAGTTCTAAGTTCTTGCTGTCTGACCCCCGCGTCCCTTGGTACCTCTTGAGCATGCGTTGGTTTTTCTTTAAAGAGAAAAGGATGATGCAGTAAAATAGCGTAAATATTTCCCTCAGTTTTTGAGAACCAATGTATCAATCCAGTAGGAGACTACACACAAGTCTCTCATGCCTGCACAAACAAATAAGAACCTTGCAACCAACGCGATAAAGGGGTTGTCAATCCCTTCACGGCCACTTACAAAAGTGAGATCTGATAAAAATAATAAGATAAATATTTTTGGTATTTTGTTGTATAGATTGGAAAATAGATATTGCAAAATAAATGGCGACAGAAATGGCTAGTTGAGGGGAGATTAATATGATGGAGAATAGGCCCGGGGGCCATAGGTTTCACTAGTGGCTTCTCTCAAGATAACAAATTCTACGGTGGGTAAACAAATTATTGTCGAGCAATTGATAGAAAAGCGCATAGTTATGAGAATATCTAGGCATGATCATGTATATAGGAATCACGTCTGCGACAAGTAGACCGAAACGATTCTGCATCTACTACTATTACTCCACACATCGACCGCTATCCAGCATGCATCTAGAGTATTAAGTTCATAAGAACAGAGTAACGCATTAGGCAAGATGACATGATGTAGAGGGATAAACTCAAGCAATATGATATAAACCCCATCTTTTTATCCTCGATGGAAACAATACAATACGTGCCTTGCTGCCCCTGCTGTCACTGGAAAAGGACACCGCAAGATTGAACCCAAAGCTAAGCACTTCTTCCATTGCAAGAAAGATCAATCTAGTAGGCCAAACCAAACTGATAATTCGAAGAGATTTGCAAAGATATTAAATCATGCATAAAAAAATTCAGAGAAGAATCAAATATTGTTCATAGATAATCTTGATCATAAACCCACAATTCATCGGATCTCGACAAACACACCACAAAAAGAATTATATCGAATAAATCTTTAAGAGAATCGAGGAGAACTTTGTATTGAGATCCAAAGAGAGAGAGAGAGAGAGAGAGAGAGAAGAAGCCATCTAGCTAATAACTACGAACCCGAAGGTCTGTGGTAAACTACTCACACATCATCGGAGACGCTATGGTGTTGATGTAGAAGCCCATCGTGATCGATTCCCCTGCCGGCGGAGCGCCGGAAAAGGCCCAAAGATGGGATCTCACGAGTACAGAAGGTTGCGGCGGTGGAAATAGGGTTTTGTGGTGCTCCTGGATGTTTTCGGGGTATATGGGTATATATAGGAGGAAGAAGTAGGTCGGTGGAGCTGCGAGGGGCCCACGATGGTGGGGGGCGCGCCCTCCTGCTTCGTGGCCTCCTCGCTTCTTTCTTGACGTCCACTCCAAGTCTCCTGGATCAAGTTTGTTCCAAAAATAACTCTCCCGAAGGTTTCATTCCATTTGGATTCCGTTTGGTATTCCTTTTCTGTGAAACACTGAAATAGGCAAAAAAATAGCAATTTGCACTGGGCCTTCGGATAATAGGTTAGTCCTAAAAATAATATAAAAAGGTATATTAAAGCCCATTAAGCATCCAAAATAGATAATATAATAGCATGGAACAATCAAAAATTATAGATACGTTGGAGACATATCAAGCATCCCCAAGCTTAATTCGTGCTCGACCTCGAGTAGTTAAATGATAAAAACAGAATTTTTGATGTGGAATGCTACCTAACATAATTCTCAATGTAATTTTCTTTATTGTGGCATGAACGTTCAGATCTGAAAGATTCAAGACAAAAGTTTAATATTGACATAAACATAATAATACTTCAAGCATACTAACAAAGCAATCATGTCTTCTCAAAATAACATGGCCAAAGAAAGTTATCCCTACAAAGTCATATAGTCTGGCTATGCACTATCTTCATCACACAAAGTATTTAATCATGCACAACCCCGATGACAAGCCAAGCAATTGTACCATACTTTTGACGTTCTCAAACTTTTTCAATCTTCACGCAATACATGAGCGTGAGCCAAGGATATAGCACTATAGGTGGAATAGAATGGTGGTTGTGGAGAAGACAAAAAAGGAGAAGATAGTCTCACATCAACTAGGCGTATCAACGGGTTATGGAGATGCCCATCAATAGATATTAATGTGAGTGAGTAGGGATTGCCTTGCAACGGATGCACTAGAGCTATAAGTGTATGAAAGCTCAACAAAAGAAACTAAGTGGGTGTGCATCCAACTCGCTTGCTCACGAAGACCTAGGGCATTTTGAGGAAGCCCATCATTGGAATATACAAGCCAAGTTCTATAATGTAAAATTCCCACTAGTATATGAAAGTGACAACATAGGAGACTCTCTATCATGAAGATCATGGTGCTACTTTGAAGCAAAAGTGTGGTAAAATGATAGTAACACTGTCCCTTCTCTCTTTTTCTCTCATTTTTTTCTTTTTTATTGGGGTCTTTTCTCCTTTTTATGGCCACTTTTTTGCCTTTTTTTATTTTTTGTCCGGAGTCTTATCCCGACTTGTGGGGGAATCATAGTCTCCATCATCCTTTCCTCACTTGGGACAATGCTCTAATAATGATGATCATCACACTTTTATTTACTTACAACTCCAAAATTACAACTCGATACTAGAACCAATAATGGCTCTATGTGAATGCCTCTGGCGGTGTACCGGGATATGCAATGAATCAAGAGTGACATGTATGAAAGAATTATAAGAGTGGCTTTGCCACAAATACGATGTCAACTACATGATCATGCAAAGCAATATGACAATGATGAAACGTGTCATAACAAACGGAACGGTGAAAAGTTGCATGGCAATATATCTCGGAATGGCTATGGAAATGCCATAATAGGTAGATATGGTGGCTGTTTTGATAAGGTATATGGTGGGTGTATGGTACCGGCGAAAGGTGCGTGGTATTAGAGTGGCTAGCAATGGTGGAAGGGTGAGAGTGCGTATAATCCATGGACTCAACATTAGTCATAAAGAACTCACATACTTATTGCAAAAATCTATTAGTTATCGAAACAAAGTACTACGTGCATGCTTCTAGGGGAATAGATTGGTAGTAAAAGACTATCGCTCGTTCCCGACCGCCACTCATAAGGAAGACAATGAATAAATAAATCATGCTCCGACTTCATCACATAACGGTTCACCATACGTGCATGCTACGGGAATCACAAACTTTAGAACAAGTATTTCTCAAATTCACAACTACTCAACTAGCATGACTCTAATATCACCATATTCATATCTCAAAACAACCATCAAGTATCAAACTTCTCATAGTATTCAATGCACTTTTTATGAAAGTTTTTATTATATTCATTTTGGATGCCTATCATATTAGGACTAATTTTATAGCCAAAGCAAATTACCATGATGTTCTATAAGACTCGCAAAATAATATAAGTGAAGCATGAGAGATCAATAATTTCTATAAAATAAAACCACCACCGTGCTCTTAGGAGATATAAGTGAAGCACTAGAGCAAAATTATCTAGCTCAAAAGATATAAGTGAAGCACATAGAGTATTCTAATAAATTCCAATTCATGTGTGTCTCTCCAAAAGGTGTGTACAGCAAGAATGATTGTGGTAAACTAAAGAGCAAAGACTCAAATCATACAAGACGCTCCAATTAAAACACATATCATGTGGTGAATAAAAATATAGCCTCAAGTAAAGTTACTGATGGACGAAGACGAAAGAGGGAATGCCTTCCGGGGCATCCCCAAGCTTAGGCTTTTGGATGTCCTTGAATTTTACCTTGGGGTGCCTTGGGAATCCCCAAGATTAGGCTCTTGCCACTCCTTATTCCAAAATCCATCAAATCTTTACCCAAAACTTGAAAACTTCACAACACAAAACTCAACAGAAAAACTCATGAGCTCCATTAGTATAAGAAAACAAACCACCACTTCAAGGTACTGTAATGAAATCATTCTTTATTTATATTGGTGTTAAACCTACTGTATTCCAACTTTTCTATGGTTCATACCCCCCGATACTAGCCACAGATTCATCAAAATAAGCAAACAACACACGAAAAACAGAATCTGTCAAAAATAGAACAGTCTGTAGTAATCTGTAGGTTTCGAATACTTCTGTAACCCCAAAAATTCTGAAATAAATTGGCATACGTGAGGAATTTGTCTATTAATCATCTGCAAAAATAATCAACCTAATCACACTCTCCAGTAAAAAATGGCAGCAAATCTCGTGAGTGCTAAAGTTTCTGTTTTTTACAGCAAGATCGCAAAGACTTCCCCCAAGTCTTCCCAAAGGTTCTACTTGGCACAAACACTAATTAAAAACATAAAACCACATCTAAGCAGAAGCTAGATGAATTATTTATTACTAAACAGGAACAAGAAACAAGAAGCAAAAATAAAATTGGGTTGCCTCCCAACAAGTGCTATCGTTTAACGCCCCTAGCTAGGCATGCAAATAAGAATAGATCTAGGTATTGTAATCTTTGGTATGCAATCCATAAGTGGCTCTCATAATAGATTCATAAGGTAATTTAATTTTCTTCCTAGGAAAGTGTTCCATGCCTTTCCTTAACGGAAATTGGAATCTAATATTTGCTTCTTTCATATCAAAAATTGCACCAATCGTTTTAAGGAAAGGTCTTCCAAGAATAATAGGACTTGTAGGATTGCAATATATATCAAGAACAATGAAATCTACGGGCAGATAATTCCTATTTGCAACAATAAAAACATCAATAATCCTCCCCATAGGTTTCTTAATAGTGGAATCCGCAAGATGCAAATTTAAAGAACAATCATCAAATTCACGGAAACCTAACACATCACACAAAGTTTTTGGAATCGTCGAAACACTAGCACCCAAATCACATAAAGCATAGCATTCATGATCTTTAATTTTAATTTTAATAGTAGGTTCCCACTCATCATAAAGTTTTCTAGGGATAGAGACTTCTAATTCAGGCTTTTCTTCATATGATTGCATTAAGACATCAACAATATGTTTGGTAAAAGCTTTATTTCGATCATAAGCATGAAGAGAATTTAGCACGGATTGCAACAAGGAAATACAATCTATCAAAGAGCAATTATCATAATTAAATTCCTTGAAATCCAAAACAGTGGGTTCATTGCTATGTAAAGTTTTGACCTCTTCAATCCCACTTTTACCAATTTTTGCATCAAGATCTAAAAAATCCGAATCATTGGGACGCCTTTTAACTAAAGTTGACTCATCTCCAGTCCCATCATTATCAAGATTCATATTGCAAAACAAGGATTTAATAGGAGACACATCAATCACTTTTAGATCTTTGATACGTCTCCAACGTATCTATAATTTTTGATTGCTCCATGCTATATTATCTACTGTTTTGGGCAATATTGGGCTTTATTTTTCACTTTTATATTACTTTTGGGACTAACCTATTAACCGGAGGCCCAGCCCAGATTTGCTGGTCTTTTGCCTATTTCAGTGTTTCGAAGAAAAGGAATATCAAACGGAGTCGAAACGGAACGAAATCAACTGGAGAAGTTAGTTTTGGAATGAAAGCCACCGGATAGACTTGGACTGCACGTAGGAGATACGGGAGGTGCTCACGAGGGTGGGGGGGCACCCCCCCTAGGAAGCACCCCCTGCCTCGTGGGGCCCCCGTGGCTCCTCCGACGTACTTCCTGCACCCATATATATCGTCGTACCCTAAAACTTCCAAAACGCACAATAGATCGGGAGTTCCGCCGCCAGAAGCCTCCGTAGCCACCGAAAGCCAATCTAGACCCGTTTCGGCACCCTGCCGGAGGGGGCAATCCCTCTCCGGTGGCGATCTTCATCATCCTGGTGCTCTCCATGACGAGGAGGGAGTAGTTCTCCCTCAGGGCTGAGGGTATGTACCAGTAGCTATGTGTTTGATCTCTCTCTCTCGTGTTCTTGATTTGGCACGATCTTGATGTATCGCGAGCTTTGCTATTATAGTTGGATCTTATGTTTCTTCTCCCCCTCCACTCTCTTGTAATGAATTGAGTTTCCCCTTTTAAGTAATCTTATCGAATTGAGTCTTTAAAGATTTGAGAACACTTGATGTATGTCTTGCCGTGGATATCTGTGGTGACAATGGGATATCACGTGATTCACTTGATGTATGTTTTGGTGATCAACTTGCGGGTTCCGTCCATGAACCTATGCATAGGGGTTGGCACACGTTTTCGTCGTGATTCTCCGGTAGGAACTTTGGGGCACTCTTTGAGGTCCTTTGTGTTGGTTGAATAGATGAATCTGAGATTGTGTGACGCATATCATATAATCATACCCACAGATACTTGAGGTGACATTGGAGTATCTAGGTGACATTAGGGTTTTGGTTGATTTGTGTCTTAAGGTGTTATTCTAGTATGAACTCTAGGGCTGTTTGTGACACTTATAGGAATAGCCCAACGAATTGATTGAAAAGAATAACTTTGAGGTGGTTTCGTACCCTACCATAATCTCTTCGTTCGTTCTCCGCTATTAGTGACTTTGGAGTGACTCGCTTTGTTGCATGTTGAGGGATAGTTATGATCCAATTATGTTATCATTGTTGAGGGGACTTACACTAGTGAAAGTATGAACCCTAGGCCTTGTTTCCTAGCATTGCAATACCGTTTACGCTCACTTTTATCATTAGTTACCTTGCTGTTTTTATATTTTCAGATTACAAAAACTATTATCTACTATCCATATACCACCTGTATCACCATCTCTTCGTCGAACTAGTGCACCTATGCAATTTAACATTGTATTGGGTGTGTTGGGGACACAAGAGACTCTTTGTTATTTGGTTGCAGGGTTGCTTGAGAGAGACCATCTTCATCCTACGCCTCCTACGGATTGATAAACCTTAGGTCATCCACTTGAGGGAAATTTGCTACTGTCCTACAAACCTCTGCACTTGGAGGCCCAACAACGTCTACAAGAAGAAGGTTGTGTAGTAGACATCAAGCTCTTTTCTGGCGCCGTTGCCGGGGAGGTTAGCGCTTGAAGATATTGTTGGGGAGCGTAGTAATTTCAAAATTTTCCTACGCACACGCAAGATCATGGTGATGCATAGCAACGAGGGGGAGAGTCTGATCTACGTACCCTTGTAGATCGTAGCGGAAGCGTTGACACAACGTAGAGGAAGTAGTCATACGTCTTCTTCCCGATCCGACCGATCCAAGCACCGTTACTCCGGCACCTCCGAGTTCTTAGCACACGTACAGCTCGATGATGATCCCCGGGCTCCGATCCAGCAAAGCTTCGGGGAGGAGTTCCGTCAGCACGACGGCGTGATGACGATCTTGATGTTCTACCGACGCAGGGCTTCGCCTAAGCACTACAACGATATGATCGAGGTGGAATATGGTGGCAGGGGGCACCGCACATGGCTAAGGAACGATCACGTGGATCAACTTGTGTCTATTGGGGTGCCCCCTGCCCCCGTATATAAAGGAGCAAGGGGAGGAGGCCGGCCGGCCAGGTGTGGCGCGCCAAGGAGGAGTCCTCCTCCTAGTAGGAGTAGGACTCCTACTAGGAGGGGGAAAGAGGTGGAGTGGGAGAAGGAAAGGGGGGGCGCCGCCCCCTTCCCCTAGTCCAATTCGGACCAGGGAGGAGGTGGCGCGCGGCCCACCTCTGGCAGCCCTTCTCTCTCTCCACTAAAGCCCATAAGGCTCATAACTTCTCCTGGTAGGGTTCCGGTAGCCCTCCGGCTCTCCGGTTTTCTCCGAAATCACCCGGAACACTTCCGGTGTCCGAATATAGTCATCCAATATATCAATCTTTATGTCTCGACCATTTCGAGACTCCTCGTCATGTCCGTGATCACATCCGGGACTCCGAACTAACTTCGGTACATCAAAATGCATAAACTCATAATAACTGTCATCGTAACGTTAAGCGTGCGGACCCTACGGTTCGAGAACAATGTAGACATGACTGAGACACATCTCCGGTCAATAACCAATAGCGGGACCTGGATGCCCATATTGGCTCCTACATATTCTACGAAGATCTTTATCGGTCAGACCGCATAACAACATACATTGTTCCCTTTGTCATCGGTATGTTACTTGCCCGAGATTCGTCGTCGGTATCCAATACCTAGTTCAATCTCGTTACCGGCAAGTCTCTTTACTCGTTCCGTAATACATCATCTCGCAACTAACTCATTAGTCACAATGCTTGCAAGGCTTATGTGATGTGCATTACCGAGAGGGCCCAGAGATACCTCTCCGACAATCGGAGTGAAAAATCCTAATCTCGAAATACGCCAACCCAATATCTACCTTTGGAGACACCTGTAGTACTCCTTTATAATCACCCAGTTACGTTGTGACGTTTGGTAGTACCCAAAGTGTTCCTCCGGTAAACGGGAGTTGCATAATCTCATAGTCATAGGAACATGTATAAGTCATGAAGAATAGCAACAGCAACATACTAAACGATCGGGTGCTAAGCTAATGAAATGGGTCATGTCAATCAGATCATTCAACTAATGATGTGACCTCGTTAATCAAATAACAAGACCTTGTTCATGGTTAGGAAACATAACCATCTTTGATTAACGAGCTAGTCAAGTAGAGGCATACTAGTGACACTAAGTTTGTCTATGTATTCACACATGTATTATGTTTCCGGTTAATGCAATTCTAGCATGAATAATAAACATTTATCATGATATAAGGAAATAAATAATAACTTTATTATTGCCTCTAGGGCATATTTCCTTCAGTCTCCCACTTGCACTAGAGTCAATAATCTAGATTACATAGTAATGATTCTAACACCCATGGAGCCTTGGTGCTGATCATGTTTTGCTCGTGGAAGAGGCTTAGTCAACGGGTCTGCAACATTCAGATCCGTATGTATCTTGCAAATCTCTATGTTTCCACCTGGACTAGATCCCGGATGGAATTGAAGCGTCTCTTGATGTGCTTGGTCCTCTTGTGAAATCTGGATTCCTTTGCCAAGGCAATTGCACCAGTATTGTTACAAAAGATTTTCATTGGACCCGATGCATTAGGTATGACACCTAGATCGGATATGAACTCCTTCATCCAGACTCCTTCGTTCGCTGCTTCCGAAGCAGCTATGTACTCCGCTTCACATGTAGATCCCGCTACGACGCTTTGTTTAGAACTGCACCAACTGACAGCTCCACCGTTTAATGTAAACACGTATCCGGTCTGCGATTTAGAATCGTCCGGATCAGTGTCAAAGCTTGCATCAACGTAACCTCTTACGGTGAGCTCTTTGTCACCTCCATATACGAGAAACATATCCTTAGTCCTTTTCAGGTATTTCAGGATGTTCTTGACCGCTGTCCAGTGATCCATTCCTGGATTACTTTGATACCTCCCTGCTAAACTTATAGCAAGGCACACATCAGGTCTGGTACACAACATTGCATACATGATAGAGCCTATGGCTGAAGCATAGGGAACATCTTTCATTTTCTCTGTATCTTCTGCAGTGGTCGGGCATTGAGTCTGACTCAACTTCACACCTTGTAACACAAGCAAGAACCCTTTCTTTGCTTGATCCATTTTGAACTTTTTCAAAATTTTGTCAAGGTATGTGCTTTGTGAAAGTCCAATTAAGCGTCTCGATCTATCTCTATAGATCTTAATGCCCAATATGTAAGCAGCTTCACCGAGGTCTTTCATTGAAAAACTCTTATTCAAGTATCCCTTTATGCTATCCAGAAATTCTATATCATTTCCAATCAGCAATATGTCATCCACATATAATATCAGAAATGCTACAGAGTTCCCACTCACCTTCTTGTAAATACAGGCTTCTCCAAAAGTCTGTATAAAACCAAATGCTTTGATCACACTATCAAAGCGTTTATTCCAACTCCGAGATGCTTGCACCAGTCCATAAATGGATCGCTGGAGCTTGCACACTTTGTTAGCTCCCTTTGGATCGACAAAACCTTCCGGTTGCATCATATACAACTCTTCTTCCAGAAATCCATTCAGGAATGCTGTTTTGACATCCATCTGCCATATTTCATAATCATAAAACGCGGCAATTGCTAACATGATTCGGACATACTTAAGCATCGCTACGGGTGAGAAGGTTTTATCGTAGTCAACCCCTTGAACTTGTCGAAAACCTTTTGCAACAAGTCGAGCTTTATAGATAGTAACATTACCATCAGCGTCAGTCTTTTTCTTGAAGATCCATTTATTCTCAATTGCTTGCCGATCATCGGGCAAGTCAACCAAAGTCCATACTTTGTTCTCATACATGGATCCCATCTCAGATTTCATGGCTTCAAGCCACTTTGCGGAATCTGGGCTCACCATCGCTTCTTCATAGTTCGTAGGTTCATCATGATCTAGCAGCATGACTTCCAGAACTGGATTACCGTACCACTCTGGCGCGGATCTTGCTCTGGTTGATCTACGAGGTTCAGTAGTATCTTGTTCTGAAGTTTCATGATCATTATCATTAGCTTCCTCACTTATTGGTGTAGGTGTTGCAGAAACAGTTTTCTGTAATGTACTACTTTCCAATAAGGGAGTGGGTACAGTTACCTCGTCAAGTTCTACTTTCCTCCCACTCACTTCTTTCGAGAGAAACTCCTTCTCAAGAAAGTTTCCAAATTTAGCAACAAAAGTCTTGCCTTCGGATCTGTGATAGAAGGTGTATCCAATAGTTTCCTTTGGATATCCTATGAAGACACATTTCTCCGATTTGGGTTCAAGCTTATCAGGTTGAAGCTTTTTCACATAAGCATCGCAGCCCCAAACTTTCAGAAACGACAACTTTGGTTTCTTGCCAAACCATAGTTCATAAGGCGTCGTCTCAACGGATTTTGATGTGCCCTATTTAATGTGAATGCAGCCGTCTCTAGAGCGTATCCCCAAAACGATAGCGGTAAATCAGTAAGAGACATCATAGATCGCACCATATCTAGTAAAGTACGATTACGACGTTCGGACACACCATTACGCTGTGGTGTTCCGGGTGGCGTGAGTTGCGAAACTATTCCACAATTTTTCAAATGTACACCAAACTCGTAACTCAAATATTCTCCTCCATGATCAGATCGTAGAAACTTTATTTTCTTGTTATGATGATTTTCAACTTCACTCTGAAATTCTTTGAACTTTTCAAATGTTTCAGACTTATGTTTCATTAAGTAGATATACCCATATCCGCTTAAATCATCTGTGAAGGTGAGAAAATAACGATATCCGCCACGAGCCTCAATATTCATCGGACCGCATACATCTGTATGTATGACTTCCAACAAATCTGTTGCTCTCTCCATAGTACCGGAGAACGATGTTTTAGTCATCTTGCCCATGAGGCACGGTTCGCAAGTACCAAGTGATTCATAATCAAGTGGTTCCAAAAGTCCATCAGTATGGAGTTTCTTCATGCGCTTTACACCGATATGACCTAAACGGCAGTGCCACAAATAAGTTGCACTATCATTATCAACTCTGCATCTTTTGGCTTCTACATTATGAATATGTGTATCACTACTATCGAGATTTAACAAGAATAGACCACTCTTCAAGGGTGCATGACCATAAAAGATATTACTCATATAAATAGAACAACCATTATTCTCTGATTTAAATGAATAACCATCTCACATTAAACAAGATCCAGATATAATGTTCATGCTCAACGCTGGCACCAAATAACAATTATTTAGGTCTAATATTAATCCCGAAGGTAGATGTAGAGGTAGCGTGCCGACCGCGATCACATCGACTTTGGAACCGTTTCCCACGCGCATCATCAGCTCGTCCTTAGCCAATCTTCGCTTAATCCGTAGTCCCTGTTTCGAGTTGCAAATATTAGCAACAAAACTAGTATCAAATACCCAGGTGCTACTGCGAGCATTAGTAAGGTACACATCAATAACATGTATATCACATATACCTTTGTTCACCTTGCCATCCTTCTTATCCGCCAAATACTTGGGGAAGTTCCGCTTCCAGTGACCAGTCTGCTTGCAGTAGAAGCACTCAGTTTCAGGCTTAGGTCCAGACTTGGGTTTCTTCTCCTGAGCAGCAACTTGCTTGCCGTTCTTCTTGAAGTTCCCCTTCTTCTTCCCTTTGCCCTTTTTCTTGAAACTAGTGGTTTTGTTAACCATCAACACTTGATGCTCCTTTTTGATTTCTACCTCCGCAGCTTTCAGCATTGCAAAGAGCTCGGGAATAGTCTTGTTCATCCCTTGCATATTATAGTTCATCACGAAGCTCTTGTAGCTTGGTGGCAGTGATTGGAGAATTCTGTCAATGACGCAATCATCTGGAAGATTAACTCTCAATTGAATCAAGTGATTATTATACCCAGACATTTTGAGTATATGCTCACTGACAGAACTGTTCTCTTCCGTCTTGCAGCTATAGAACTTATTGGAGACTTCATATCTCTCAATCCGGGCATTTGCTTGAAATATTAACTTCAACTCCTGAAACATCTCATATGCTCCATGACGTTCAAAACGTCGTTGAAGTCCCGATTCTAAGCCGTAAAGCATGGCACACTGAACTATCGAGTAGTCATCAGCTTTGCTCTGCCAGACGTTCATAACATCTGGTGTTGCTCCAGCAGCAGGCCTGGCACCCAGCGGTGCTTCTAGGACGTAATTCTTCTGTGCACCAATGAGGATAATCCTCAAGTTACGGACCCAGTCCGTGTAATTGCTACCATCATCTTTCAACTTTGCTTTCTCAAGGAACGCATTAAAATTCAACGGAACAACAGCACGAGCCATCTATCTACAATCAACATAAACAAGCAAGATACTATCAGGTACTAAGTTCATGATAAATTTAAGTTCAATTAATCATGTTACTTAAGAATTCTCACTTAGATAGACATCCCTCTAATCTTCTAAGTGATCACGTGATCCAAATCAACTAAACCATGTCCGATCATCACGTGACATGGAGTAGTTTCATCGGTGAACATCATTATGTTGATCATATCTACTATATGATTCATGCTCGACCTTTCGGTCTCCGTGTTCCGAGGCCATATCTGTATATGCTTGGCTCGTCAAGTATAACCTGAGTATTCCGCGTGTGCAACTGTTTTGCACCAGTTGTATTTGAACGTAGAGCCTATCACACCCGATCATCACGTGGTGTCTCAGCACGAAGAACTTTCGCAACGGTGCATACTCAGGGAGAACACTTCTTGATAATTTAGTGAGAGATCATCTTATAATGCTACCGTCAATCAAAGCAAGATAAGATGCATAAAAAGATAAACAACACATGCAATCAATATAAGTGATATGATAGGGCCATCATCATCTTGTGCTTGTGATCTCCATCTCCGAAGCACCGTCATGATCACCATCGTCACCGGCGTGACACCTTGATCTCCATCGTAGCATCGTTGTCGTCTCGCCAATCTTATGCTTCCACGACTATCGCTACCGTTTAGTGATAAAGTAAAGCATTACATCGCGATTTCATTGCATACAATAAAGCGACGACCATATGGCTCCTGCCAGTTGCCGATAACTCAGTTACAAAACATGATCATCTCATACAATAAAATTTAGCATCATGTCTTGACCATATCACATCACAACATGCCCTGCAAAAACAAGTTAGACGTCCTCTACTTTGTTGTTGCAAGTTTTACGTGGCTGCTACGGGCTTAAGCAAGAACCAATCTTACCTACGCATCAAAACCACAACGATAGTTTGTCAAATAGACTCCGTTTTAACCTTCTCAAGGACCGGGCGTAGCCATACTCGGTTCAACTAAAGTTGGAGAGACAGTCGCCCGCAAGCCATCTATGTGCAAAGCACGTCGAGGGAACCGGTCTTGCGTAAGCGTCTGCGTAAGGTTGGCCGGGTCGTCTCGTCCAACAATACCGCTGAACCAAAGTATGACATGCTGGTAGGCAGTATGACTTGTATCGCCCACAACTCACTTGTGTTCTACTCGTGCATATAACATCAAACCATAAAACCTAGGCTCGGATGCCACTGTTGGGGAGCGTAGTAATTTCAAAATTTTCCTACGCACACGCAAGATCATGGTGATGCATAGCAACGAGGGGGAGAGTCTGATCTACGTACCCTTGTAGATCGTAACAGAAGCGTTGACACAACGTAGAGGAAGTAGTCGTACGTCTTCTTCCCGATCCGACCGATCCAAGCACCGTTACTCCGGCACCTCCGAGTTCTTAGCACACGTACAGCTCGATGACGATCCCCGGGCTCCGATCCAGCAAAGCTTCGGGGAGGAGTTCCGTCAGCACGACGGCGTGATGACGATCTTGATGTTCTACCGACGCAAGGCTTCGCCTAAGCACTACAACGATATGATCGAGGTGGAATATGGTGGCAGGGGGCACCGCACACGGCTAAGGAACGATCATGTGGATCAACTTGTGTCTATTGGGGTGCCCCTGCCCCCGTATATAAAGGAGAAAGGGGAGGAGGCCGGCCGGCCAGGTGTGGCGCGCCAAGGAGGAGTCCTCCTCCTAGTAGGAGTAGGACTCCTACTAGGAGGGGGAAAGAGGTGGAGTGGGAGAAGGAAACGGGGGGTGCCGCCCCCTTCCCCTAGTCCAATTCGGACCAGGGAGGAGGTGGCGTGCAGCCCACCTCTGGCAGCCCTTCTCTCTCTCCACTAAAGCCCATAAGGCCCATAACTTCTCCCGGTAGGGTTCCGGTAACCCTCCGGCTCTCCGGTTTTCTCCGAAATCACCCGGAACACTTACGGTGTCCGAATATAGTCATCCAATATATCAATCTTTATGTCTCGACCATTTCGAGACTCCTCGTCATGTCCGTGATCACATCCGGGACTCCGAACTAACTTCGGTACATCAAAATGCATAAACTCATAATAACTGTCATCGTAACATTAAGCGTGTGGACCCCACGGTTCGAGAACAATGTAGACATGACTGAGACACATCTCCGGTCAATAACCAATAGCGGGACCTGGATGCCCATATTGGCTCCTACATATTCTACGAAGATCTTTATCGGTCAGACCGCATAACAACATACGTTGTTGCCTTTTTCATCGGTATGTTACTTGCCCGAGATTCGATCGTCGGTATCCAATACCTAGTTCAATCTCGTTACCGGCAAGTCTCTTTACTCGTTCCGTAATACATCATCTCGCAACTAACTCATTAGTGACAATGCTTGCAAGGCTTATGTGATGTGCATTACCGAGAGGGCCCAGAGATACCTCTCCGACAATTGGAGTGACAAATCCTAATCTCGAAATACGCCAACCCAACATCTACCTTTGGAGACACCTGTAGTACTCCTTTATAATCACCCAGTTACGTTGTGACGTTTGGTAGTACCCAAAGTGTTCCTCAGGTAAACGGGAGTTGCATAATCTCATAGTCATAGGAACATGTATAAGTCATGAAGAATAGCAACAGCAACATACTAAACGATCGGGTGCTAACCTAATGAAATGGGTCATGTCAATCAGATCATTCAACTAATGATGTGACCTTGTTAATCAAATAACAAGACCTTGTTCATGGTTAGGAAACATAACCATCTTTGATTAACGAGCTAGTCAAGTAGAGGCATACTAGTGACACTAAGTTTGTCTATGTATTCACACATGTATTATGTTTCCGGTTAATACAATTCTAGCATGAATAATAAACATTTATCATGATATAAGGAAATAAATAATAACTTTATTATTGCCTCTAGGGCATATTTCCTTCAGGTAAATCTTTAGATCTTGCAATCGAGTCTTTTAGTTTCTTGTTTTATCACTAGTTTAGTTTATAAAAGAAAACTACAAAAAAATGGAATTGAGTTTGTCTCATATGCTTCATCTTTTTAATATCTTTCGTGAGTATGATGGAAAGGATAATTGTGCTCAAGTGCTAGAAGAAGAGATCTCTAATATATTTGGCACTAAATATTTGAATGATGAGCATGATTGCAATGTTGTTAGTACGAATTCTTTGAATATCCATGATGCTAATGATGATTGCACTAGTTATGATGAAAATTGCCTCCTATAAACATGTCAATTTTTGTGGAGTAGACTGGGTTTGCAAGTACACACCAAATAGGGAAGATAGATATTGCAAGAGGCATAAGTACTTAGAAACCAAATTGTTGCAAGAAGAGCTAGATGAATGTGCTGAAAATTGAAGATATCTTACCCATACTTGCGAACTTTAATGAACATGGTTATTTAAATATCAAATGCAAATTGTTCCATGACCGTATCGTGTCCAAAAATTGTGATGACTTGATTTCCCTTGCACACCATAATGAACTTAGTTTGCTCTTGGGTTATGAAGAAATGAAACGTATAACTGAGGGTATTCCAAAATTTAATCTCGATAAACTTCTTGGTTTTGATCTAGAGAAGATTTATATGTATTGTGCGGTGAATTGCATTGAAAATCCTTATATTGCCAATTACATAAAGAAAAGAAAACAAATAGAAGATGAAGAGAATACTAATGAAAGGGAATAGACTTCCCAATATCCTCCTATTATTTCTTATGATGAATCAGGTAACGAGGAGGAGCCTCCTATTCAACCAATCTCATTGATAAGGAGCTCCAAAAAGAGGATTGAACCCACACATGATGTGGTGAAGAAGAAGAAAAGAAAAAGGAAGAAAGGTAAAAATATATCTCTCCCAAATAATGCTGCTCCTATTACTATTGTGCCTCATGAAAATATAATTGAGGAAGATAATGATACTTCTTATGATCTTGAAAATATTTTTGGCACTTTCTTGGAAGAATATGATAATTGCTATACTATTGGTGCTATCTATACTATTAATGATGAGAGTGATTATGCTTATGATATGAAAAGGCCCAAGCTTGGGGATGCTATGTTTGATGAAGATGATGTTTTTGAGAATATATTTGCTGCAATTAATGTTTGTCCCAAGCTTGGGGATGCTACGCTTAATGAAGATGATATTTTTAGTCTCCCAAGTTTTGATGAGAAAATTTATTATGATGAAAGCATGTCTCCTATTTGTGATGATTATATTGATGAAAGTGGATTTGGAGATGTCATGACTTTATTTAGTAATGATTCCACTATTTCGGAAGAGGTTCCAATTGATCATGAGAACAAAGTTGCTATCTATGATGATTATTGTGATGACTTGCATGCTATTAAAAATAATGATATCCATGAAACTTTTCATCATGATTTTAGTTTTCAATTGGATTATGCCTCACATGCTAATTATTTTGTTGAGTTTGCTCCCACTATTATTCATGAGAAGAAATTTGCTTATGCGGAGAGTAATAAAAATTCTATGCTTGTGGCTCATGAAAGGAATGCTTTATGTGATAGTTATATTGTTGAATTCATTCATGATTCTACTGAAAATTATTATGAGGGAGGAACATATGCTTGTAGGAATTGCAATAATATCAAGTTTCCTCTCTATGTGCTTAAAATCTTGAAGTTATGCTTGTTTTGCCTTCCTATGCTAGTTGATTATTGTTCCCATAAGTTGTTTGCTCACAAAATCCGCATGCATAGGAAGTATGTTAGACTTAAATATGCTAGTCACATTCTTCATGATGCTCCCTTTATGTTACAATTCTTATCTTTTATATGAGCATCATTGAAATCATTGTGCCTAGCTAGGGGCATTAAACGATAGCGCTTGTTGGGAGGCAACCCAATTTTATTTTTGTCCCTTGCTTTTATTCCTGTTTAGTAATAAATAATTCATCTAGCCTCTGTTTAGATGTGGTTTTATATGTTTAATTAGTGTTTGTGCCGAGTAGAACCTTTGGGAAGACTCGGGGAAAGTCTTGTTGATCATGCTGTAAAAAACAGAAACTTTAGCACTCACGAGAATTGCTGCCATTTTTATTTGGAGAGTGCTATTTTGTTAATTATTTTTGAATATGATTAATAGATAAATTACTCAGGTCCAGAAATTTATTTGAGAATTTTATGAGTTCGATAAGTATACGTTTGATCCAGATTACTACAGACTGTTCTGTTTTTGACAGATTCTGTTTTCGATGTATTGTTTGCTTATTTTGATGAATCTATGGCTAGTAAAATAATTTATAAACCATAGAGAAGTTGGAATACATTAGGTTTAACACCAATGTAAATAAATAATGAGTTCATTACAGTACCTTGAAGTGGTGTTTTGTTTTCTTTCGCTAACGGAGCTTATGAGTTTTCTCTTAAGTTTTGTGTTGTGAAGTTTTCAAGTTTTGGGTAAGGATTCGATGGACTATGGAATAAGGAGTGGCAAGGGCCTAAGCTTGGGGATGCCCAAGGTACCCCAAGGTAATATCCAAGGATAGACAAGAGCCTATGCTTGGGGATGCCCCGGAAGGCATTCCCTCTTTCGTCTTCGTTCATCGGTAACTTTACTTGGAGCTATATTTTTATTCGCCACATGATATGTGTTTTGCTTGGAGCGTCAATTTATTTTGTTAGGATTTTCTTTCTGTTATTTAGAACAATATTTTTCATCTTTTATTTCAATAAAAGTGGCATTAATAGTCTTTACTATGCCTATGTTACAAGTATACATGTTGCTGTTTGAAAACAGAAAGTTTACCGCTGTTGCAATAATTCCCTAGAAAAGTCATAATGTGATAAAATTTTCAAACCTTTTGAATATTAAGCTCTGATAAATTTACTACAGTGGGAATTTTCTTTCATAATTTTTGGAGCTAGGGAAGTATGGATGTTGCAGCATTCTTTACAGACTATCCTGTTTAGGCAGATTGCTGTTATGTTTGCATTGTTTGCATATGTTTGCTTCTTTAATGATTCTATTTGAGGATAGGACTATTAAATATGCAGAGGCATTTAGTATTCAATTTTGAATAATAATTTTAGTGATTTTCTACAGTAGAGTATGATAAGGTTTTTGCAATGGTTTATACTAACTTATCTCACGAGTCCTTGTTGAGTTTTGTGTGGATGAAGCTTTCGAGATTTAGGGAGACCGTGATATGAGAGGAATTAAGGAGACAAAAAAGCTCAATCTCGGGGATGCCCAAGGCACCCCAAGATAATATTTCAAGAAGTCTCAAGCATCTAAGCTTGGGGATGCCCCGGTTGGCATCCCACCTTTCTTCTTCAACAACTATCGGTTAGTTTCGGTTGATCCTAAGTTTTCGCTTCTTCACATGATGTTTGCTATTCTTAGATGCCATTTTATTTTGCTTTGCTTGATGTTTGAATAGAGTACCAAGATCTGAAATTATTAAATGTTAGAGAGTCTTCACATAGTTGCATAGTTATTCGACTACTCATTGATCTTCACTTATATCTTTCAGAGTAGTTTGTCATTTGCTCTAGTGCTTCACTTATATTATTTTGAGAGTCTTAAATAGCATGGTAATTTGCTTAAAATCCTAATATGCTAGGTATTTAAGAATAATAAAATTCTCTTATGAGTGTGTTGAATACTATGAGAAGTTTGATACTTGATAATTGTTTTGAGATATGGAGAAGGTGATGTTAGAGTCATGCTAGTTGAGTAGTTGTGAATTTGAGAGATACTTGTGTAGAAGTTTGTGATTCCCGTAGCATGCACGTATGGTGAACCGTTATGTGATGAAGTCGGAGCATGATTTATTTATTGATTGCCTTCCTTGTGAGTGGTGGTCGGGGACGAGCGATGGTCTTTTCCTACCAATCTATCCCCCTAGGAGCATGCGCGTAATACTTTGCTTTGATAACTTGTAGATTTTTGCAATAAGTATATGAGTTCTTTATGACTAATGTTGAGTCCATGGATTATACGCACTCTCACCCTTCCACCATTGCTAGCCTCTCTAGTACCGCGCAACTTTCGCCGGTACCATACACCCACCATATACCTTCCTCAAAACAGCCACCATACCTACCTATTATGGCATTTCCATAGCCATTCCGAGATATATTGCCATGCAACTTTCCACCATTCCGTTCATCATGACACATTCATCATTGTCATATTGCTTAGCATGATCATGTAGTTGACATAGTATTTGTGGCAAAGCCACTGTTCATGATTCTTTCATACTTGTTACTCTTGATTCATTGCATATCCCGGTACACCGCCGGAGGCATTCATATAGAGTCATACTTTGTTCTAGTATCGAGTTGTATCATTGAGTTGTAAATAAATAGAAGTGTGATGATCATCATTCAATAGAGCATTGTCCCAAAAAAAAGAGAAAGGCCATAAAAAGAAAAAGAAAAGCCAAATAAAAAAAAGGCCAAAAAAGGGGGACAATGCTACTATCCTTTTACCACACTTGTGCTTCAAAGTAGCACCATGACCTTCATGATAGAGAGTCCCCTATGTTGTCACTTTCATATACTAGTGGGAATCTTTCATTATAGAACTTGGCTTGTATATTCCAATGATGGGCTTCCTCAAAATGCCCTAGGTCTTCGTGAGAAAGCGAGTTGGATGCACACCCACTAGTTTCTTTTGTTGAACTTTCATATACTTATAGCTCTAGTGCATCCGTTGCATGGCAATCCCTACTCACTCACATTGATATCTATTGATGGGCATCTCCATAGCCCGTTGATACGCCTAGTCGATGTGAGACTATCTTCTCCCTTTTTTCCTCTCCATAACCACCATTCTATTCCACCTATAGTGCTATGTCCATGGCTCACACTCATGTATTGCGTGAAGATTGAAAAGTTTGAGAACATCAAAAGTATGAAACAATTGCTTGGCTTGTCATCGGGGTTGTGCATGGTTTAAATATTTTGTGTGGTGAAGATAGAGCATAGCCATACTATATGATTTTGTAGGGATACCTTTCTTTGGCCATGTTATTTTGAGAAGACATGATTGCTTAGTTAGTATGCTTGAAGTATTATTATTTTTATGTCAATATGAACTTTTGTCTTGAATCTTATGGATATGAATATTCATACCACAATTAAGAAGAATTACATTGAAATTATGCCAACTAGCATTCCACATCAAAATTTATGTTTTTATCATTTACCTACTCGAGGACGAGCAGGTATTAAGCTTGGGGATGCTTGATACGTCTCCAACGTATCTATAATTTTTGATTGCTCCATGCTATATTATCTACTGTTTTGGGCAATATTGGGCTTTATTTTCCACTTTTATATTACTTTTGGGACTAACCTATTAACCGGAGGCCGAGCCCAAATTTGCTGTTTTTTTGCCTATTTCAGTGTTTCGAAGAAAAAGAATATCAAACGGAGTCAAAATGGAACGAAATCAACTGGAGAAGTTATTTTTGGAACGAAAGCCACCGGATAGACTTGGACTCCACGTCAGGAGATACGGGAGGTGCTCACGAGGGTGGGGGGCGCCCCCCTGCCTCGTGGGGCCCCCGTGGCTCCTCCGATGTACTTCCTGCACCCATATATAGCGTCGTACCCTAAAACTTCCAGAACACACAATAGATCGGGTATTCCGCCGCCAGAAGCCTCCGTAGCCACCGAAAGCCAATCTAGACCCGTTCTGGCACCCTGCCGGAGGGGGCAATCCCTCTCCGGTGGCCATCTTCATCATCCCGGTGCTCTCCATGACGAGGAGGGAGTAGTTCTCCCTCGGGGCTGAGGATATGTACCAGTAGCTATGTGTTTGATCTCTCTCTCATGTTCTTGATTTGGCACGATTTTGATGTATCACGAGCTTTGCTATTATAGTTGGATCTTATGTTTCTTCTCCCCCTCTACTCTCTTGTAATGAATTGAGTTTCCCCTTTGAAGTAATCTTATCGGACTGAGTCTTTAAAGATTTGAGAACAGTTGATGTATGTCTTGCCGTGGATATCTGTGGTGACAATGGGATATCACGTGATTCACTTGATGTATGTTTTGGTGATCAACTTGCGGGTTCCGCCCATGAACCTATGCATAGGGGTTGGCACACGTTTTCATCGTGATTCTCCGGTAGGAACTTTAGGGCACTCTTTGAGGTCCTTTGTGTTGGCTGAATAGATGAATCTGAGATTGTGTGACGCATATCGTATAATCATACCCACGGATACTTGAGGTGACATTGGAGTATCTAGGTGACATTAGGTTTTTGGTTGATTTGTATGTTAAGGTGTTATTCTAGTACGAACTCTAGGGCTGTTTGTGACACTTATAGGAATAGCCCAACGGATTGATTGGAAAGAATAACTTTGAGGTGGTTTCGTACCCTACCATAGTCTCTTCGTTCGTTCTCCGCTATTAGTGACTTTGGAGTGACTCTTTGTTGCATGTTGAGGGATAGTTATGTGATCCAATTATGTTATCATTGTTGAGGGGACTTACACTAGTGAAAGTATGAACCCTAGGCCTTGTTTCCTAGCATTGCAATACCGTTTACGCTCACTTTTATCATTAGTTACCTTTCTGTTTTTATATTTTCAGATTACAAAAAATATTATCTACTATCCATATACCACTTGTATCACCATCTCTTCGCTGAACTAGTGCACCTATACAATTTACCATTTTATTGGGTGTGTTGGGGACACAAGAGACTCTTTGTTATTTGGTTGCAGGGTTGCTTGAGAGAGACCATCTTCATCCTACGCCTCCTACGGATTGATAAACCTTAGGTCATCCACTTGAGGGAAATTTGCTACTGCCCTACAAACCTCTGCACTTGGAGGTCCAACAACGTCTACAAGAAGAAGGTTGTGTAGTAGACATCAATCTTCATCCTTATTATCCTCTAGCTCTTTCGGTTTGGCGGCCATCTTATTAACTAAGGTGGCCAGCTTATCCGAAATTTTGGCTATTAAATTTTCAAGCTGAGCGAACTGAGATTTCAAACCATAAAATTCTTTAGACATATCATCGAGCTCTTTATTCATGTACCCCATAAAACTTTTTTGTTCTTTAAGCTCATTTCTGAAGAAATTATTATGCTCAAACTACAAGGACATAAAACTTCGAACGTTGTTTTCAATTTCTTCCAACCTTCTAAGGTGAGGATCAATGATTTTTGGTAAAGCCATCGCGGCAAACAATCTGACACACAAGCACACAAGGATCAAGCGAAAAGAGACGAACAGAAAAGAGGCGAACAGAAAAGAGGGCTAATAAAACGGCAAGGGTGAAGTGGGGGAGAGGAAAACGCGTGGCAAATGGCAAATAATGTAATGCGAGGGATAAGAGTTTGTGATGGGTACTTGGTATGTCTTGAGTTGTGCGTAGATCTCCCCGGCAACGGTGCCAGAAATCCTTATTGCTACCTCTTGAGCATTCGTTGGTTTTCCCTTGAAGACGAAAGGGTGATGCAGCAAAGTAGTGTAAGTATTTCCCTCGGTTTTTGAGAACCAAGGTATCAATCCAGTAGGAGACTACACGCAAGTCCCTCGTACCTGCACAAACAAATAAGAACCTTGCAACCAACGCAATAAAGGGGTTTTCAATTGATACGTCTCCAACATATCTATAATTTTTGATTGTTCCATGCTATTATATTATCTACTTTGGATGTTTATGGGCTTTATTATACACTTTTATATTATTTTTGGGACTAACCTATTAACCGGAGGCCCAACCCAAATTGCTGTTTTCTTGCCTATTTCAGTGTTTCGAAGAAAAGGAATATCAAACGGAGTCCAAACGGAATGAAACCTTCGGGAAATTTATTTTTGGAACGGAAGCAATCTAGGAGACTTGGATTTACGTCAGGGAAGCTTCGAGGTGGCCATAAGGCAGGGAGGCGCGCCTGCCCCCTGGGCGTGCCCCCCACCCTCGTGGTCCCCTCGTGGCTCCCCTGACCGACTTCTTTCGCCTATATATATCAATATACCCTAGAAACATCGAAGAGCAGAATAGATTGGGAGTTCCGCCGCCAGAATCCTCCGTAGCCAACGAAAACCAATCTAGACCTGTTCTGGCACCCTGCCGGAGGGGGGAATCCCTCTCCGGTGGCCATCTTCATCATCCCGGCGCTCTCCTTGACGAGGAGGGAGTAGTTCTCCCTCGGGGCTGAGGGCATGTACCAGTAGCTATGTGTTTGATCTCTCTCTCGTGTCCTTGAGGTGGGACCATCTTGATGTATCGCGAGCTTTGCTATTATAGTTGGATCTTATGATGTTTCTCCCCCTATACTCTCTTGTAATGGATTTAGTTTTCCCTTTGAAGTTATCTTATCGGATTGAGTCTTTAAGGATTTGAAAACACTTGATGTATGTCTTGCACGTGCTTATCTGTGGTGACAATGGGATATCATGTGATCCACTTGATGTATGTTTTGGTGATCAACTTGCGAGTTCCGCGACCTCGTGAACTTATGCATAGGTGCTGGCACATGTTTTCGTCTTGACTCTCCGGTAGAAACTTTGGGGCACTCTTTGAAGTACTTTGTGTTGGTTGAATAGATGAATCTGAGATTGTGTGATCCATATCGTATAATCATACCCACGGATACTTGAGGTGACATTGGAGTATCTAGGTGACATTAGGGTTTTGGTTGATTTGTGTCTTAAGGTGTTATTCTAGTACGAACTCTATGATAGATCGAACGGAAAGAATAGCTTCATGTTATTTTACTACGGACTCTTGAATAGATTGATCAGAAAGGATAACTTTGAGGTGGTTTCGTACCCTACCATAATCTCTTCGTTTGCTCTCCGCTATTAGTGACTTTGGAGTGACTCTTTGTTGTGTGTTGAGGGATAGTTATATGATCCAATTATGTTATTATTGTTGAGAGAACTTGCACTAGTGAAAGTATGAACCCTAGGCCTTGTTTCAACGCATTGCAATACCATTTGTGCTCACTTTTATCATTAGTTACCTTGCTGTTTTTATATTTTCAGATTACAAAAACCATTATCTACTATCCATATTGCACTTGTATCACCATCTCTTTGCCGAACTCTTATACCTATACAATTTACCATTGCATTGGGTGTGTTGGGGACACAAGAGACTCTTTGTTATTTGGTTGCAGGGTTGTTTGAGAGAGACCATCTTCATCCTGTGCCTCCCACGGATTGATAAACCTTAGGTCATCCACTTGAGGGAAATTTGCTACTGTCCTACAAACCTCTGCACTTGGAGGCCCAACAACGTCTACAAGAAGAAGGTTGTGTAGTAGACATCAAGCTCTTTTCTGGCGCCGTTGCTGGGGAGGTTAGCGTTTGAAGGTATATCTTTAGATCTTGCAATCGAATTTTTTGTTTCTTGTTTTATCACTAGTTTAGTTTATAAAAGAAAACTACAAAAAATGGAATTGAGTTTGCCTCATATGCTTCATCTTTTTAATATATTTTGTGAGAATGATGGAAAGGAAAATTGTGCTCAAGTGCTAGAAGAAGAAGTCTATAGAATGTTTGGCACTATATCTTTGAATGATGAGCATGATTGCAATGTTATTAGTATGAACTATTTGAATATCCATAGTACTAATGATGATTGCACTAGTTATGATGAACATATCTCTTATAAGCATGTCGATTTTTGTGGAGTGCATAGAGTTTGCAAGTACACACCAATTGGAGAAAATAGATTCTGCAAGAGGCATAAGTATTTGGAAACTAAATAGTTGCAAGAAAGGCTAGATGTTAGTGCTAAAAATTTAAAATATCTTAGCCATACTTGTGAACTTTGCAATGAACAGGGTTATTTAAATATCAAATGCAAAATGTTTCATGATCGAATCATGTCCAAAAATTGTGGTGACTTGATTTCCCTTGCACATCATAATGAACTTAGTTTGCTTTTGGGTTATGAAGAAATGAAACGTCAAACTAAGCATATTCCAGAACATAACCTTGAGAAATTCCTCGATATTGATCTAGAAGAAATTTATATGTATTGTGCGGTGAATTGCATTGAAAATCCTTATATTGCCAATTACATAAAGAAAAGAAAACAAATAGAAGATGAAGAGAATACTAACGAAAGGGAAGAGACTTCCCAATATTCTCCTATTATTTCTTATGATGAATCAGGTAACGAGGAGGAGCCTTCTATTCAACCAATCTCATTAATAAGGAGCTCCAAAAAGAGGATTGAACCCACACATGATGTGAAGAAGAGAAAGAAAAGACGGAGAAGTAAAGGTAGAAAGGTATCTCTCCCAAATGATGTTGCTCCTATTTCTCATGGTGATGATGATAATTGCTATACTATTGGTGCTATCCATACTATTAATGATGAGAGTGATTTTGCTTATGATATGAAAAGGCCCAAGCTTGGGGATGCTATGTTTGATGAAGATGATGTTTTTGAGAATATATTTGCTGCAATTAATGTTTGTCCCAAGCTTGGGGATGCTACATTTAATGAAGATGATATTTTTAGTCTCCCAAGTTTTGATATGCAAATTTATAATGATGATAACATGCCTCCTACTTATGATGATTATATTGATGAACGTGGGTTTGGAAGAGTGTCAACTTTAGGAAGTAATGATCCCACTATTTTGGAGGATGTTGAATCTTATTATGATAATTATGAAAGTGGATTTGGAGAGGTCATGACTTTATTTAGTGATGATTCCACTATCTTGGAAGAGGTTTCAATCGATTATGACAAGAACAAAGTTGCTACTTATGATAATTATTGTGATGATACATATGCTATAAAAAGTTGTGATGATTATATTTATAAAACTTGTCATGATTATGATTACCCTTTTTCTGAACATTACTCTTTTAATGTGGAAACAATTTATAGTATTCGAGTCTCTTATGATACTCCCACTATTCCGATTGAGAAGAATTTTGCTTATGTAGAGAATAGTAAATTTTCCATGCTTGTAGATCATGAAAAGAATGCTTTAGGTGCTGGTTATATTGTTGAATTCATTCATGATGCTACTGAAAATTATTATGAGGGAGGAATATATGCATGTAGGAATTGCAATAATATCAAGTTTCCTCTCTATGTGCCTAAAGTTTTGAAGTTATGCTTGTTTTGCCTTCCTATGCTAGTTGATTCTTGTTCCCAGAAGTTGTTTGCTCACAAAATCCCTATGCATAGGAAGTGGGTTAGACTTAAATGTTCTAGTCATATTCTTCATGATGCTCTCTTTATGTTACAATTCTTATCTTTTATGTGAGCATCGTTGAAAGCATCATGCCTAGCTAGGGGCGTTAAACGACAGCGCTTGTTGGGAGGCAAACCAATTTTATTTTTGTTCCTTACCTTTTGTTCCTGTTTAGTCATAAATTATTCATCTATACTCTGTTTAGATGTGTTTTTATGCTTTTAATTAGTGTTTGTGCCAAGTAGAATCTTTGGGAAGACTTGGGGAAAGTCTTTTTGATCTTGCTGTAAAAAACAGAAACTTTAGTGCTCACGAGATTTGCTACCATTTTTTACTGGAGAGTGATAGTTAGTTAATTATTTTTGCAGATGATTAATAGAAAAATTCCTCAGGTCCACCAATTTATTTGATAATTTTTGGGGTTCCAGAAGTATTCGAAACCTACAGATACTACAGACTGTTCTGTTTTTGACAGATTCTGTTTTCTATGTGTTGTTTGCTTATTTTGATGAATCTATGAGTAGTATCGGAGGGTATGAACCATAGAGAATTTGAAATACAGTAGATATACATCAATATAAATAAAGAATGGGTTCACAACAGTACCTAAGTGGTGATTTATTTTCTTATACCAACGGAGCTTACGAGTTTTCTGTTAAGTTTTGTGTTGTGAAGTTTTCAAGTTTTGGGTAAAGATTCGATGGACTATGGAATAAGGAGTGGCAAGAGCCTAAGCTTGGGGATTCCCAAGGCACCCCAAGGTAGTATTCAAGGACAACCAAGAGCCTAAGCTTGGGGATGCCCCGGATGGCATCCCCTCTTTCGTCTTCGTTCATCGGTAACTTTACTTGGTGCTATATTTTTATTCGCCACATGATATGTGTTTTGCTTGGAGCGTCATTTTATTTTCTTCTGTTTTGATTTATGTTTGAATAAAATACCAAGATTAGAAATTCTTAAATGTTATACAGTCTTCACATAGTTGCATAATTATTCGACTACTCATTGATCTTCACTTATATCTTTTGGAGTAGTTTGTCATTTGCTCTAGCGCTTCACTTATATTCTTTTTAGAGCACGGTGGTGGTTTTATTTTATATAAATAGATGAACCCTCATGCATCACTTATATTATTTTTAGAGTCCTAAACAGCATGGTAATTTGCTTTGGTTATGAATTTAGTCCTAATATGATGGGCATCCAAGAGGGATATAATAAAACTTTCATATAAAGTGCATTGAATACTATGAGAAGTTTGATACTTGATGATTGTTTTGAGATATGAGGATGATAATATTAGAGTCATGCTAGTGAGTAGTTGTGAATTTGATAAATACTTGTGTTAAAGTTTGTGATTCTCGTAGCATGCACGTATGGTGAACCGTTATGTGATGAAGTCGGAGCATGATTTATTTATTGATTGTCTTCCTTATGAGTGGCGGTCGGGGATGAGCGATGGTCTTTTCCTACCAATCTATCCCCTAGGAGCATGCACGTAGTACTTTGTTTAGATAACTAATGGATTTTTGCAATAAGTATGTGAGTTCTTTATGACTAATGTTGAGTCCATGGATTATATGCACTCTCACCCTTCCACCATTGCTAGCCTCTCTAGTACCGCGCAACTTTCGCCGGTACCAAAAACCCACCATTTACCTTCCTCAAAACAGCCACCATACCTACCTATTATGGCATTTCCATAGCCATTCCGAGATATATTGCCATGCAATTTTCCACTGTTCCGTTTATTATGACACGCTCCATCATTGTCATATTGCTTTGCATGATGATGTAGTTGACATCGTATTTGTGGCAAAGCCACCGTTCATAATTCTTTCATACATGTCACTCATGAGTCATTGCACATCCCGGTACACCGCCGGAGGCATTCATATAGAGTCATATTTTGTTCTAAGTATCGAGTTGTAATTCTTGAGTTGTAAGTAAATAAAGTGTGATGATCATCATTATTAGAGCATTGTCCCAAGGGAGGAAAGGATGATGGAGACTATGATTCCATCACAAGTCGGGATGAGACTCCGGATAAAAAAATGATGAGATAAAAAGAGAGAAGGGACAATGCTTCTATCCTTTTACCACACTTGTGCTTCAAAGTAGCACCATGATCTTCCTGATAGAGAGTCTCCTATGTTGTCACTTTCATATACTAGTGGAAATCTTTCATAACTTGGCTTGTATATTCCAATGATGGGCTTCCTCAAAATGCCATAGGTCTTCGTGAGCAAGCAAGTTGGATGCACACCCACTTAGTTTCTTTTTGAGCTTCATACACTTATAGCTCTAGTGCATCCGTTGCATGGAAATTCCTACTCACTCACATTGATATCTATTGATGGGCATCTCCATAGCCCGTTGATATGCCTAGTTGATGTGAGAATATCTTCTCCTTTTTGTCTTCTCTACAACCACCATTCTATTCCACCTATAGTGCTATGTCCATGGCTCACGCTTATGTATTGCGTGAAGATTGAAAAAGTTTGAGAACATCAAAAGTATGAAACAATTGCTTGGCTTGTCATCGGGGTTGTGCATGATTTAAATATTTTGTGTGATGAAGATAGAGCATAGCCAGACTATATGATTTTGTAGGGATAGCTTTCTTTGGCCATGTTATTTTGAGATGACATGATTGCTTTGTTAGTTAGCTTGAAGTATTATTGTTTTTACGTCAATATTAAACTTTTGTCTTGAATCTTATGGATCTGAATATTCTTGCCACAATAAAGAGAATTACATGGATAAATATGTTAGGTAGCATTCCTCATCAAAAATTATGTTTTTATTATTTACCTACTCAAGGACGAGCAGGAATTAAGCTTGGGGATGCTGATACGTCTCCAACGTATCTATAATTTTTGATTGTTCCATGCTATTATATTATCTGTTTTGGATGTTTATGGGCTTTATTATACACTTTTATATTATTTTTGGGACTAACCTATTAACCGGAGGCCCAGCCCAAATTGCTGTTTTCTTGCCTATTTCAGTGTTTCGAAGAAAAGGAATATCAAACGGCGTCCAAACGGAATGAAACCTTCGGGAAAGTTATTTTTGGAACGGAAGCAATCCAGGAGACTTGGAGTTTACATCAGGGAAGCTTCGAGGTGGCCACAAGGCAGGGAGGCGCGCCTGCCCCCTGGGCGTGCCCCCACCCTCGTGGGCCCCTCATGGCTCCCTTGACCGACTTCTTTCGCCTATGTATATATCAATATACCCTAGAAACATCGAAGAGCAGAATAGATCAGGAGTTCCGCCGCCAGAAGCCTCCGTAGCCACCGAAAACCAATCTTGACCCGTTCCGGCACCCTGCCGGAGGGGGGAATCCCTCTCTGGTGGCCATCTTCATCATCTCGGCTGTGATGGCCTGGCTTATTAGGGATGATAGACTACTCATATCAATAAGGAATTCCTTCTTTTCCGGGAGCCCATGCGGACAGAACTCCAAAGTTAAGCGTGCTCAGCTTGGAGTAGTTTCAGGATGGGTGACCGACCGGGAAGTTGCTCCCGGGTGCGCATGAGTGAGGACAAAGTGCGCAGAAAAGACTAGTATTGAAATATGGGGCCAGTCTAGATCCTGCCAGGAGTAACGACCACCGGCGGGTGTGTCCGGGCGTTACAAGTTGGTATCAGAGCCGACCCTCGCGGTTACATGGATATTTGCGGACAGGTGCGCGGTCATGTTGTTCATGACGTTTGTGACCCGTCGTGGCACCCGGCATGGCACATGTACCGTACTGGATGCACAGACGTATGTGCCAAGAGGGAACGTTCCTGTGGCCCGACGAGGACGTCGGTTCCTCTGAGTGGGGGTGTATGTGATGGCCTGGCTTATTAGGGATGATAGACTACTCATATCAATAAGGAATTCCTTCTTTTCCTGGAGCCCATTCGGACAGAACTCCAAAGTTAAGCGTGCTCAGCTTGGAGTAGTTTCAAGATGGGTGACCGACCGGGAAGTTGCTCCCGGGTGCGCACGAGTGTTGATCTGTGGGGCCAGTCTAGATCCTGCCAGGAGTAACGACCACCGGCGGGTGTGTCCGGGGCGTTACACCGGCTATGTGATGGCCTGGCTTATTAGGGATGATAGACTACTCATATCAATAAGGAATTCCTTCTTTTCTGGGATCCCATTTAGACAGCTCAGCTTGGAGTAGTTTTAGGATGGGTGACCGACCGGGAACTTGCTCCCGGGTGCGCACGAGTGAGGACAAAGTGCGTAGAGAAGACTAGTATTTGATATGTGGGCCAGTCTAGATCCTGCCAGGAGTAACGACCACTGGCGGGAGTGTCCGGGGCATTACACCGACGCTCTCCATGACGAGGAGGGAGTAGTTCTCCCTAGGGGCTGAGGGTATGTACCAGTAGCTATGTGTTTGATCTCTCTCTCTTTCTCTCTCTCTCTCTCTTGTGTTCTTGAGGTGGTACGATCTTGATGTATCGGGAGTTTTGCTATTATAGTTGGATCTTATGATATTTCTCCCCCTCTACCTACTCTCTTGTAATGGATTGAGTTTTCCCTTTGAAGTTATCTTATCGGATTGAGTCTTTAAGGATTTGAGAACACTTGATGTATGTCTTGCACGTGCTTATCTGTGGTGACAATGGGATATCATGTGATCCACTTGATGTATGTTTTGGTGATCAACTTGCGAGTACCGCGACCTCGTGAACTTATGCATAGGGGTTGGCACATGTTTTCGTCTTGACTCTCCGGTAGAAACTTTGGGGCACTCTTTAAAGTACTTTGTGTTGGTTGAATAGATGAATATGAGATTGTGTGATGCATATCGTATAATCATACCCACGGATACTTGAGGTGACATTGGAGTATCTAGGCGACATTAGGGTTTTGGTTGATTTGTGCCTTAAGGTGTTATTCTAGTACGAACTCTATGATAGATCGAACGAAAAGAATAGCTTCATGTTATTTTACTACGAACTCTTGAATAGGTTGATCAGAAAGGATAACTTTGAGGTGGTTTCGTACCGTACCATAATCTCTTCGTTTGCTCTCCGCTATTAGTGATTTTGGAGTGAGTCTTTGTTGCGTGTTGAGGGATAGTTATATGATCCAATTATGTTATTATTGTTGAGAGAACTTGCACTAGTGAAAGTATGAACCCTAGGTCTTGTTTCAACGCATTGCAATACCGTTTGTGCTCACTTTTATTATTAGTTACCTTGCTGTTTTTATATTTTCAGATTACACAAACCATTATCTACTATCCATATTGCACTTGTATCACCATCTCTTCGCCTAACTAGTGCACCTATACAATTTACCATTGCATTGGGTGTATTGGGGACACAAGAGACTCTTTGCTATTTGGTTGGAGAGTTGTTTGAGAGAGACCATCTTCATCCTACACCTCCCACGGATTGATAAACCTAAGGTCATCCACTTGAGGGAAATTTGCTACTGTCCTACAAAGCTCTGCACTTGGAGGCCCAACAATGTCTACAAGAAGAAGGTTGTGTAGTAGACATCATCAACCCCTTCACGACCACTTGCAAAAGTGAGATCTGATAAAGATAATAAGGTAAATATTTTTGGTATGTTTGTTGTATAGATTGGAAAATAAAGATTGCAAAATAAATGGCGACAGAAATGGCTAGTTGACGGGAGATTAATATGATGGAGAATAGACCAGGGGGCCATAAGTTTTACTAGTGGCTTCTCTCAAGATAGAAAATTCTACGGTGGGTGAACAAATTACTGTTGAGCAATTGATAGAAAAACGCATAGTTATGAGAATATCTAGGGATGATCATGTATATAGGCATCACGTCCGCGACAAGTAGACCGAAACGATTCTGCATCTACTACTATTACTCCACACATCGACCGCCATCCAGCATGCTGTAACGCCCTCGATGCGGCTATATCTCCCACGTGTTGAAGCACGACTTAGAGGCATAACCGCATTGAAAGCAATGTCGCAAGTGAGGTAATCTTCACACAACCCATGTAATACATAAGGCAAAGAGATACATAGTTGGCTTACAATCGC
Source organism: Triticum monococcum (assembly GCA_034509565.1). NCBI lineage: Eukaryota > Viridiplantae > Streptophyta > Magnoliopsida > Poales > Poaceae > Triticum > Triticum monococcum. The sequence continues at coordinate 769,079,632 of CM067847.1, forward strand.
CACTTCACCCAATTACATGAATAAAGCATTACATCATCCAAATACAATCAAGGTCCGACTATGGAACCAAAATAAAAGAAGAAACCGAAATGCGACAAGGTCCCCGATCGACCCCAACTGGGCTCCACTACTGATCAACTAGAACGAGACAACACAAAGGACAAGATCTTCATCGAGCTCCTCCTTGAGCTTGGTTGCATCACCTACACGGACTCATCGGCACCCGCAAGCTGGTTTTGGAAGTATCTGTGAGCCACGGGGACTCAGCAATCTCGCACCCTCGCGATCAAGACTATTTAAGCTTATGGGTAGGGTAAAAGGTATGAGGTGGAGCTGTAGCAAGTGACTAGCATATATGGTGGCTAACATACGCAAATGAGAGCGAGAAGAGAAGGAAAATCACGATCGATAAAAGTATGATCAAGAAGTGATCCTATAGCAACCTACACCAAGCATAACTCCAACACCGTGTTCACTTCCCGGACTCTGCCGGAAAGAGACCATCACGGTTACACACGCGGTTGATGTATTTTAATTAAGGTCAACTTCAGGTTTTCTACAACCGGACGTTAACAAATTCCCATCTGCCCATAACCGCGAGCACGGCTTTCGAAAGTTCAAATCCCTGTAGGGGTGTCCCAACTTAGCCCATGACAAGCTCTCACGGTCAATGAAGGATATACCTTGTCCCGAGACATTCCGATCAGACTCGGTATCCCGGTTCTACAAGACAACTCGACAAGTTAAAACAAATCCAGCAACACCGCCCGAATGTGCCGACAAATCCCGATAAGAGCTGCACATATCTCGTTCTCAGGGCACACTCATATTGTCTAAACTTCCGGTAGGCCAGCCCAGAGTTGCCCCTGGTGGCCACCGGCGGCTGACAGGTTGGACCAACACTCAGAGGAGCACTGCCCCCCCCCGGGGGGGGGGGGGGGTTAAAATAATGATGACCCTTGAGTCTGCAGAACCCAAGGGAAAGAAAAGGCTAGGTGGCAAATGGTAAAACCAAGGTTGCGCATTGCTGGAGGAGTTTTATTGAAGGCGAATTGTCAAGGGGTTCCCATTATAGCCCAACCGCGTAAGGAACGCAAAATCCAGGAACATAACACCGATATGACGGAAACTAGGGCAGCAAGAGTGGAACAAAACACCAGGCAAAAGGCCGAGCCTTCCACCCTTTACCAAGTATATAGATGCATTAATTAAATAAGAGATATTGTGATATCCCAACAAGTAAATATGTTCCAACAAGGAACAACATCTCCATGTTCCAACAAGGAACAAACTTCAATCTTCACCTGCAACTAACAACGCTATAAGAGGGGCTGAGCAAAGCGGTAACATAGCCAAACAACGGTTTGCTAGGACAAGGTGGGTTAGAGGCTTGGTTCGACAATATGGGAGGCATGATAAGCAAGTGGTAGGTATCGCAGCGTAGGCATAGCAAAAGAGCGAGCAACTAAGCAAGCAAAGATAGAAGTGATTTCGAGGGTATGATCATCTTGCCTGAAATCCCGCAAGGAAGAAGAACGAGTCCATGAAGAAGACAAACGGACGTAGTCGAACGGGTCCTCACAAATGCGATGTTACCGGTACCAACCCGAAGAAGCAAACACCGGAAAGAAGCACACAACATAGTAAACAAACCACAGATGAACATGGTATGATATGCGGGATGCGGTATGCGATGCATATGCAAGATTTGACAAGGAATGATTGAACCTGGCCTCAAATTGGAAATCCAAGAGTGCCACTAGAAATATGAGGTGATTTCTGTTGAAATCAATATAAAGATCACCGGAATCGGATGCACGGTTTGGAAATGGCAAGCAAAACAAATATGGCACCGGTCTGTGATAAACAACAAGTAGCCACATAAATGCAACAAGATAGCTATGCTACAGCACACAAACATGGCAACAAAATACATGGCAGGGATCCACTCAAGAAGCTTAACAAAATATGAACACTGAGCTACGGCTAATTCATCCATTAACATGTTCAAACAAGCATGGCAAAAGAGCAATTGATAAACAGGTTTCAGACTTAGTGAAATTAACACAAGTCTGGAATTTCAGATCAGGTAGCACACTTTGGAGCATGAAAACTATATGCTACAGGAACTTAACATGGCAAAGCAAGGCATGGAATGGAGCTACTCAAAGATCTTAACAAAAGTCCGTTAGTGACCTTGAGCCAAAAGGGATCAGAAAATACAATTGCAAGCATGTGAACATGGCAAAAACATAAACAGATCACAGAGTTAGTGAAAAAACTGGGACATGCAAATCAGATATCAAGTAGGCATGTTTACGAGCTCGATGCACTCACTACAGAGCATGTCATGACAATCTAAGCATACACCCATCAAGAATACACATTATACAAGCTGGACATGGCAAGAACAACAACATAGCATGCACGGATCAACAACAACATCCTCGGCAAAATCGCTAACAAGTAGACAATCTGTCCAGATTCACGAAATAGAAAAAGTAGAGCTCGATTGACTCAAGCTAGGGTGCTCCATAATTGCAAAAAAGACATGGATGGATAGAGCACTACAAGATTAACAAATCATCCTTACTGATCATCCTCAAAAGAGGCACGGATCTCTAGGAAACAACATGAACATATGGCATATTGATAAAAACAGATCAAGGACTTAGTGGAATTGCTAAGTCCCTGAAATCAGCATCAACGAATGCATCACTTTGCAAGCTTGTGCTAGTCACCACACACATAAAAAAAATACATGGATAGCACCTCTGGAAAGATGGCAAAGCATATAACAAAACACATGTAGAGCTCAGGGGCATATCATGCACACAATAATCATGGCAAAAATGAAAAATAGCTATTTGGAGCAACAGATCTGACAATTAACTCAAATAGCTCTCTTCCAACAGCATTGCGGGCATCAGGATGAGCTCAAATGAAAATGATGCAATGAGAAGAAATGATGTACTCTACGAACATTCTGAAATGCTACACGCCCAAATCGGAGTTACGGGTGACGAGTTGTGGCATGACGAACAAGGGCATTTGAATCTGGAAATCAGGGACTTAGCCGAAATTATACCTCCGGAAAAGTCAACGGTCGGACGAGGTGGTGCGGGATGGCGAGATCCGGGACGCGGGGAGGCGTTTGGATGGCGGGGTTGGTGGATCTAGTCCACCCCGGTCCAGATCTGGCCGGATCGAACTCCGGCGATGGCGGCGGTGGCCGACGACCGGAGCGGCGCTGCGCGGGCGGCGTTGGGTGGCGGGGACGGCGTCCGGTGGCGGAGGAGGCGGCGGAGATCCCGGGCGGGGCCGGGCGAAGGCAGCGGCGCACGCGGCTCGGCGGCGGCCGGCGACGCGCGGCGGCGGCGCATGGCGAGACAGGCGGCGGGAGGCGGCGGAGATGGTGGCCGGCGGGAGGACCCGCGGGCTCGGGCGGCGGGCATGGTTGAACGGTGGCGCTGTCGAGACGGGCCCCGCGAACCGGCGGCGGGGCTGAGGAGAGAGAGGGCGGCAGAGGTGAGCTGTCGCGCTGTGATTCGCCGGGGAGGGCAGTGCGGACATGTCCGGTGGTGGAGGAGTTTTGTCCGGGCGCGAGGAGGAAGATGGCTAGGGTTTCATCCGCGAAAATTCGGAGGAGAGCACATATATATAGGTAGAGGGAGCTAGGAGAGTCCAAATGAGGTGTGGTTTTTGGCCACGCGATCGTGATCGAACGCTCTAGATGATGGAGAGGGTTTTGGTGGGTTTTGGGCCAAATTGGAGGGGTGTTGGGCTGCAACACACACGAGGCCTTTTCGGTCCCTCGGTTAACTGTTGGAGCATCAAACGAAGTCCAAATGGTACGAAACTTGGCAGGCGGTCTACCGGTAGTAAACCAAGGCCGCATGACAAGTCTCGGTCCAATCCGAAAATGTTTAACACCCGCACACGAAAAGAGGTAGAAAGGGACACCGGGTGACATAGAAGCGCCGGATTGCAAAACGGACAACGGGGAAAATGCTCGGATGCATGAGACGAACACGTATGCAAATGAAATGCACATGATGACATGATATACAATCAATCGCCGGCGACTCAACTCCAAACGACAGTCGACGTCACCATGCATAACACGAAGGAACCGAAGCAACTGCAGGTTGGAGAAAAGAAACGGACACCTTAATTTGTCACCGCCGGTGAGTGGCGCACTTCACCCGCGATGAATGCTCCTGGTATCTGATAGTTGATTGCCTCTTTTAACCCCATCGAGTCAGTTTCAATCCCGTGCTTCACCGAAGAGTCGAGCGTCGCTTCATCTGTGCGTGCATCAGCGTGCGGTTCTCAAAGCAGTTTGGCATGATCTCTCTCCTCGACTGGGAAGGCCGTGCGATCCGCAATTTGACCTCACTGGCAACGGTGCGACCCCACGGCTCGTTTAATTTTTCTGAGTGCAACGACCGGCCGGGTCTACTCGATGGAGAAAGTTCTGCTTCCGCTGGAAATGAGCCGCACGACATATGCTCCAAGGATTATGACAGGTCGTCGGCCCAGTCGGCCCAGTGAACAGCAGACCATGGATTTTGTTACGGGAGCAGCGATCCAGCCCATGTAGCGCGAGCTGTACAGCAAACGAAGCCCAGGCAGAATTGGGGGGGGGACATCCAACGGCCAAATTTGCCCAAAACTTAAGATCCGACGGCCGAAACCACTGATGGCCTGAGAGGGCAGGAAAAGTGCACGGTTGTAATGTATCTAAATGTGCTCTCCTCCGAATTTTCATGGATGAAACCCTAGCCATCTTCCTCCTCGCGCCCGGACAAAACTCCTCCCCCACCGGACATGTCCGCGCCGCCCTCCCCGGCGAATCACTGTTGCGTCACCTGCACGGACTCATCGGCACCTGCAAGCTGGTTTTGGAAGTATCTGTGAGCCACGGGGACTCAACAATCTCGCACCCTCGCGATCAAGACTATTTAAGCTTATGGGTAGGGTAAAAGGTATGAGGTGGAGCTGTAGCAAGCGACTAGCATATATGGTGGCTAACATATGCAAATGAGAGCGAGAAGAGAAGGCAAAGCACGGTCGATAAAAGTATGATCAAGAAGTGATCCTATAGCAACGTATGCCAAGCATAACTCCAACGAAGAGGTTGATGGATTTAAAATACCTCATTCTTAACAGCATGTGAATCATGAAACATGAACTCAAAATATCAAGAATGACATAATACCACCTCCAATGATACGGAAGAAAGAATTTCACTCCGGATTGCCAGATGAAGAATGCTTGAGCTCCTCTGAAAAGAATCTTGATGCACACTTCGAGAAGGAATTAAATCCTTGAAGAATCCATCATGTAGAACCTTCATGAAGAACTCCGGTAATAAAAGAATGATCCAAAATAATTGAATGATGAAAAGAATAAGATTGAAACCTCACAATGATTTAGATAGAGATCTCCGTGATAATATAATTGAAAGAGGTTGGAACTCCGGGAAAAAGAGAAGATGAAACAAATGAAACCGAGAGTTCGAAGGGCCTCAGGAATAAGAATTAATCATTAGGATGAAACAAGAATAAGAATTACATTATGCTTATCCTTCACCAATTTAATTGATGACAAGCAACGGATTTGGCATACTACTTATTCTCGTAGAATGGATTAAGCGAGATATAACGCAAACTTGAGACGGTCTTCAACAAGCCATCGGTAGGATTTGGAAAACAACGAATGAGTTGATATGATAACCATGGAATAGAATCTTGAGAAAACCACCATAAGAATTGAAAATGAACAAAGAGAAGATAGAGAAACACTGGGTAGAATTAGCAAATGAATGAAGATGCTTGAGAGAATTTAGATACATGAGAACGAAGGGATCCCGAATTGATTAGAGATTACTTGAACGAAGCACCGGTAAGATAGGAGAATGATAACTGAGAGCTGAGAATGAATAAACCTGAATTGATGGACTCCGGAAAACAAACTGAGAAGACTCTTGAATTGCTCCGGATAGGCGAAAAGAATTCTTACGATCAAAACAATTACAAGAGGATGGCAACAAGCTAGAATCACGAATCTATGAGAGAAGGGATAAGATATAGAGGTAAAACTCTTCTTCGGTCTTCAAAATCTGAGAATGACGATGAGAAACACCACCAAATTGTTGAGATACTCCAGAATAAAGTAGAATGGAAAAGTTGAACCAACGATGAAAATAGTGTGAAAGATCTTGGAGAAGGCATTTGACTGATGAAGAATCATTCTTATGTCAAACTTTGAAAGAATTTGAGAGTAACTCCGGGAGAATAAGAAGAGTCAGGTAAGATCCTGGAAAAAGACCTGTGGGTTAGGGCCCACTCAAAAGAAACACCTTTGAACGATTTAAAAGAGAGAATGCACCAGTTGAATTAAATTACTTGAATGAGATAACATCCTCGCAAAAGCTTGAACGGATTGAGAATGGAAAACGAATCTTCTGAGATATCTTTGGCACTCCGGAACAAATGAATAGTGAAGAGTGGATGATTATGAGGTGCACCGGTATGATAAAACTTCTGAAACGAGGAAAAGGATATGATCAACACCAAAAGCTTGAATTGAATCCATCGGAGAAGAAAACGAGTGAAGAGTGACGAACTTGAAGCTCCATTAGAATCTTCATGAGAATCACCGGATAAGAACATTGACGGAAAAGGAATGGAGAGGCTTCACAAGAATAAATGGATACTTGATTAAGACATCTGAGTCCTTGAGGAAAAAGGGTGGGTGGGTGGGAAAACAAAGGCAACTTGGGGACGGATGAAACAAACACCGTTGAGAAGACTTGAGTTGATCTTGCGGATGTTGAAATGATCGGATCCACTTGAAGAGAAAACACGCCGGTTGAAATGGATTGACAACACAATCTCGATGATCAAGAAGGATTAGTATTCACATCGGAGTATGAGAACACCACTTGGGAAAGGTATGGAATCAACATTTGACTTCGAAGCAACTCGAATACTACAACTCAAAACAAAACAAGGATTGGCTTGCAGAATAAGCCAGAACAAACATATGATAGAGATTTCGTCCGAAGTTTTCGTGGTGGGGCCTACACGGGCTCGATCGTATAGCACCATCATGTACAAGGCAGTGCACATGACATACGAAGCGTCCCCGAGTCAGCATAGCCAAGGACTCTTTAAGACACAACGAGACCACTGTAAAACCAACCGTGAATAGGCGGACCACTAGACGTCGAACCCCAATTTCAAATCATACATCTGTCGGAAAGATATCCTAAGAGCTACTTGAATTCCCACTTATAAACTCCTGAAATTTTCCGATTATGCAATCAGGTGTTGGGGATACAGGGGAAGCATAATATCTCACCCAAAACTAACAAATCCTACATCCAGCTGTATCCATCCTTCAACACATAACCAAGAAACCTTCGGAAATCGTCTACCTCAACCTTCGAAAAACATCCGTTATACGAGTTATGGCAATACTCCCGAACTCCCGCCCCAGTACTGGGTGGCGTCGAGGTTATCTCACCAACAACTGCATAAAAGAGTTTTTCGATGTCGGCGAAACTAAACTCAGGTGTTCCAGAACTGCAACGATAAAATTGTGACGACAACACCTCTGAGCTCAACTCCCCAGGACACTGCCACAACCCCTAAATGACAGGAGGCACCAAGAACAATGTTCTCGTCACAAAACCATCGGAACGATTCCAAGATACCCGCGTGATCCTAAATTTTTTAATGAAAATTTGAGAAGAGAAGAGTCAAAACTCTACGTCAGGATGCCTCACCAGAGCGACGAAGGGACTAAGGAGTAAAAAGAATTCCTAACTCTCCAATATATAATTCCTAAATGACTCAAAACATTTTTCTAGACTCAACTCGTCCGCTAATTTGATCAAGCAATGGGGCTCCTAAGGTCGGGGAAGGCTCTGATATCAACTTGTAATGCCCCAGACACACCCGCCGGTGGTCGCTACTCCTGGTGGGATCTAGACTGTCCCCACATATCAATACTAGTCTTTTCTGCGCACTTTGTCCTCACTCATGCGCACCCGGGAGCAACTTCCCGGTCGGTCACCCATCCTGACACTACTCCAAGCTGAGCACGCTTAACTTTGGAGTTCTGTCCGAATGGGCTACCAGAAAAGAAGGAATTCCTTATTGATATGAGTAGTCTATCATCCCTAATAAGCCAGGCCATGACATACACCCCCACTCAAAGGAACCGACGTCCTCGTCTGGCCACAGGAACGTTCCCTCTTGGCACAACCGTCTGTGCATCTAGTCCGATACATGTGCCATGCCGTGTGCCACGACGGGTCACAAACTTCATGAACAACATGACCACGCACATGTCCGCAACCATCCGTGTAACCGCGAGGGTTGGCTCTGATACCAACTTGTAACGCCCTCTATGCGGCTATATCTCCCACGTGTCGAAGCACGACTTAGAGGCATAACCACATTGAAAGCAATGTCGCAAGTGAGGTAATCTTCACACAACCCATGTAATACATAAGGGAAAGAGATACATAGTTGGCTTACAATCGCCACTTCACCCAATTACATGAATAAAGCATTACATCATCCAAATACAATCAAGGTTCGACTACGGAACCAAAATAAAAGAAGAACCCCAAATGCGACAAGGTCCCTGATCGACCCCAACTGGGCTCCACTACTGATCAACTAGAACGAAACAACACAAAGGACAAGATCTTCATCGAGCTCCTCCTTGAGCTTGGTTGCCTCACCTGCACGGACTCATCGGCACCTGCAAGCTGGTTTTGGAAGTATCTATGAGCCACGGGGACTCAGCAATCTCGCACCCTCGCGATCAAGACTATTTAAGCTTATGGGTAGGGTAAAAGGTATGAGGTGGAGCTGCAGCAAGAGACTAGCATATATGGTGGCTAACATACGCAAATGAGAGCGAGAAGAGAAGGCAAAGCACGGTCGATAAAAGTATGATCAAGAAGTGATCCTATAGCAACCTACGCCAAGCATAACTCCAACACCGTGTTCACTTCCCGGACTCCGCTAGAAAGAGACCGTCACGGTTACACACGCGGTTGATGTATCTTAATTAAGGTCAACTTCAGGTTTTGTACAACCGGACGTTAACAAATTCCCATCTGGCAATAACCGCGGGCACGGCTTTCGAAAGTTCAAATCCCTGCAGGGGTGTCCCAACTTAGCCCATGACAAGCTCTCACGGTCAATGAAGGATATACCTTCTCCCGAGACATTCCGATCAGACTCGGTATCCCGGTTCTACAATACAACTCGACAAGTTAAAACAAATCCAGCAACACCGCCCGAATGTGCCGATCCCGATAGGAGCTGCACATATCTCGTTCTCAGGGCACACTCAGATTTTCTAAACTTCCGGTAGGCCAGCCCAGAGTTGCCCCTGGAGGCCACCGACGGCTGACAGGTTGGACCAACACTCAGAGGAGCACTGGCCCGGGGGGGGGGGGGGGGTTAAAATAATGATGACCCTTGAGTTTGCAGAACCCAAGGGAAAGAAAAGGCTAGGTGGCAAATGGTAAAACCAAGGTTGGGCATTGCTGGAGGAGTTTTATTCAAGGCGAACTGTCAAGGGGTTCCCATTATAGCCCAACCACGTAAGGAACGCAAAATCCGGGAACATAACACCGATATGACGGAAACTAGGGCGGCAAGAGTGGAACAAAACACCAAGCAAAAGGCCGAGCCTTCCACCCTTTACCAAGTATATAGATGCATTAATTAAATAAGAGATATTGTGATATCCCAACAAGTAAATATGTTCCAACAAGGAACAACATCTCCATGTTCCAACAAGGAACAAATTTCAATCTTCACCTGCAACTAACAACGCTATAAGAGGGGCTGATCAAAGCAGTAACATAGCCAAACAACGGTTTGCTAGGACAAGGTGGGTTAGAGGCTTGGTTCGACAATATGGGAGGCATGATAAGCAAGTGGTAGGTATCGCAGCGTAGGCATAGCAAAAGAGCGAGCAACTAAGCAAGCAAAGATAGAAGTGATTTCGAGGGTATGATCATCTTGCCTGAAATCCCGCAAGGAAGAAGAACGAGTCCATGAAGAAGACAAACGGACGTAGTCGAATGGGTCCTCACAAACGCGACGTTACCGGAACCAACCCGAAGAAGCAAACACCGGAAAGAAGCACACAATATAGTAAACAAACCACACATGAACATGGTATGATATGCGGGATGCGGTATGCGATGCATATGCAAGATTTGACAAGGAATGATTGAACCTGGCCTCAACTTGGAAATCCAAGAGTGCCACTGGAAAGATGAGGTGAGTTCGGTTGAAATCGATATAAAGATCACCGGAATCGGATGCACGGTTTGGAAATGGCAAGCAAAACAAATATGGCACCGGTCTGCGATAAACAACAAGTAGCCACCTAAATGCAACAAGATAACTATGCTACAACACTCAAACTTGGCAACAAAATACATGGCAGGGATCCACTCAAGAAGCTTAACAAAAGATGAACACTGAGCTACGGCTAATTCATCCATTAACAGGTTCAAACAAGCATGGCAAAAGAGCAATTGATAAACAGGTTTCAGACTTAGTGAAATTAACACAAGTCTGAAATTTCAGATCAGGTAGCACACTTTGGAGCATGAAAACTATATGCTACAGGAACTTAAAATGGCAAAGCAAGGCATGGCATGGAGCTACTGAAAGATCTTAACAAGAGTCCCTTAGTGACCTTGAGCCAAAAGGGATCAGAAAATACAATTGCAAGCATGTGAACATGGCAAAAACATAAACAGATCAGAGACTTGGTGAAAAACCTGGGACATGCAAATCAGATATCAAGTAGGCATGTTTACGAGCTCGATGCACTCACTACGGAGCATGTCATGACAATCTAAGCATACACTCATCAAGAATACACATTATACAAGCTGGACATGGCAAGAACAACAACATAGCATGCACGGATCAACAACAACATCCTCGTCAAAATCGCTAACAAGTAGACAATCTGCCCAGATTCATGAAATAGCAAAAGTAGACCTCGATTGACTCAAGCTAGGGTGCTCCATAATTGCTAAAAAAGACATGGATGGATAGAGCACTACAAGATTAACAAATCATCCTTACTGATCATCCTCAAAAGAGGCACGGATCTCTAGGAAACAACATGAACATATGGCATATTGATAAAAATAGATCAAGGACTTAGTGGAATTGCCAAGTCCTTGAAATCAGCATTAAAGAATGCATCACTTTGCAAACTTGTGCTAGTCACCACACAGATCAAAAAAAATACATGGATAGCACCTTTGTAAAGATGGCAAAGCATATAACAAAACACATGTAGGGCTCAGGGGCATATCATGCACACAATAATCATGGCAAAAATAAAAAATAGCTATTTGGAGCAGCAGATCTGACAATTAATTCAAATAGCTCTCTTCCAACAGCATTGCGGGCATCAGGATGAGCTCAAATGAAAATGATGCAATGAGATGAAATGATGTACTCTCTGAGACGAACATTCTGATATGCTACACGCCCAAATCGGAGTTACGGGTGATGAGTTGTGGCATGATGAACAAGGGCATTTGAATCTGGAAATCAGGGACTTCGCAAAAATTATACCTCCGGAAAAGTCAACGGGCGGACGAGGTGGTGCGGGATGGCGAGATCCGGGACGCGGGGCGGCATTTGGATGGCGGGGTTGGTGGATCTGGTCCACCCCGGTCCAGATCTGGCCGGATCGAACTCCGGCGATGGCGGCGGTGGCCGGCGACTGGAGCGGCGCGACGCGGGCGGCGTTGGGTGGCGGGGACGGCGCCCGCCGGCGGAGCAGGCGGCCGAGATCCCGGGCGGGGCCGGGGGAAGGCGGCGGCGCACGCGGCTCGGCGGCGGCCGGTGACGCGCGGCGGCGGCGCATGGCGAGACAGGCGGCGGGAGGCTGCGGAGATGTTGGCCGGCGGGAGGACCCGCGGGCTCGGGCGGCGGGCGCGGTTGAACGACAGCGCTGGCGAGACGGGCCCCGCGGGCCGGCGGCGGGGCTGAGGAGAGAGAGGGCGGCGGAGGTGAGGTGTCGCGCTGTGATTCGCCGGGGAGGGCGGCGCGGACATGTCCGGCGGTGGAGGAGTTTTGTCCGGGCGCGAGGAGGAAGATGGCTAGGGTTTCATCTGCGAAAATTCGGAGGAGAGCATATATATATATATATATATATATATATATATATATATATATATATATATATATATATAGAGGGAGCTAGGAGAGTCCAAATGAGGTGCGGTTTTCGGCCACGTGATCGTGATCGAACGCTCTAGATGATGGAGAGGGTTTTGGTGGGCTTTGGGCCAAATTGGAGGGGTGTTGGGCTGCAACACACACGAGGCCTTTTCGGTCCCTCGGTTAACCGTTGGAGCTTCAAACGGAGTCCGAATGGTACGAAACTCGACAGGCGGTCTACCGGTAGTAAACCAAGGCGGCATGACAAGTCTCGGTCCAATCTGAAAACGTTTAACAGCCGCACACGAAAAGAGGTAGAAAGGGACACCGGGTGACATAGAAGCGCCGGATTGCAAAACGGACAACGGGGAAAATGCTCGGATGCATGAGACGAACACGTATACAAATGAAATGCACATGATGACTTGATATGCAATGCATGACACGCAAGCAATGACAAGCAACAACAACGAATAACTGGAGGACACCTGGCACATCGGTCTCAGGGCGTTACACATGCATCTTGAGTATTAAGTTCATAGAACAGAGTAACGCATTAGGCAAGATGACATGATGTAGAGGGATAATCTCAAGCAATATGATATAAACCCCATCTTTTTATCCTCGATGGAAACAATACAATACGTGCCTTGCTGCGCCTGCTGTCACTGGGAAAGGACACCGCAAGATTGAACCCAAAGCTAAGCACTTCTCCCGTTGCAAGAAAGATCAATCTAGTAAGCCAAACCAAACTGATAATTTGAAGAGACTTGCAAAGATATTAAATCACGCATAAAAAAATTCAGAGAAAAATCAAATATTGTTCATAGATAATCTTGATCATAAACCCACAATTCATCGGATCTCGACAAACACACCGCAAACAGAATTACATCGAATAGATCTCCAAGAGAATCGAGGAGAACTTTTTATTGAGATCCAAAGAGAAAGAAGAAGTCATCTAGGTAATAACTATGGACCCGAAGGTCTGTGGTAAACTACTCACACATCACCGGAGAGGCTATGGTATTGATGTAGAAGCCCTCCGTGGTCGATTCCCCCTCCGTCGGAGCGCTGGAAAAGGCCCCAAGATGGGATCTCACGGGTACAGAAGGTTGCAGCGGTGGAAATAGGGTTTCGTGGTGCTCCTGGATGTTTTCGGGGTATATGGATATATATAGGAGGAAGAAGTAGGTCGGTGGAGCTGCGAGGGGCCCATGAGGGTGGGGGCGCGCCCTCCTGCCTCGTGGCCTCCTCGCTTCTTTCTTGACGTCCACTCCAAGTCTCCTGGATCACGTTCGTTCCAAAAATAACTCTCCCGGCGGTTTCATTCCGTTTGGATTCCGTTTGGTATTCATTTTCTGCGAAACACTGAAATAGGCAAAAAAACAGCAATTTGCACTGGGCCTTCGGTTAATAGGTTTGTCCCAAAAATAATATAAAAAGGTATATTAAAGCCCATTAAACATCCAAAACAGATAATATAATAGCATGGAACAATGAAAAATTATAGACATGTTGGAGACGTATCACCCCTCTCCGAGGCGACACGGGGGGAACCCTATCTGCCCCGGCGGCGGCACCCCCTTCCCTGCCTCCCTCCCTCGCAGCCGTCGTGGTCCGCTGTGGGGCAAAGCCTTGGCAGTGCCGGCCGCGGCGGGGCATCTCCCCGGCGCAGCTCCCCTCCCTTCCCCAACGACAGCTCGGATCCAGCCGCTGGTGCCCTTGGCGGCGTGGCATGGTGGAGGCTCGATGGCGTCCCTGCTCCGCGCCGGAGGTGGTGGGGCGCCTGCTGCCGGTGGTGCTGCCTCGGCGACTGGTGCAGCCCGGGGCCTGGAATCCTCCTTGGCTGGATCTGGGCGGCGGGGTTCGGGGCTGTGACGACTGTTAGGCATGGCGTGGTGTTCCTGTGGCTCTACTGTGACTCGCTCCCGGCGGTGGTTGGCTAGCAGCGGGTCGGTGGTGCTGGCAGGCAGCGCCCGGAGCACGGGTACGTGGATCTCGGTCCGGATCTGGTGCGTCTTCGGCGCTGGCTGGCGTCCTTGGGGTGCTCACGGCAGGGAGTGCGGCGGTTCTCTCTGGATCCTTGCGTGGAGCGTAGCAGGATGGAGGGCGTAGGTTGTGCGCTGACACTGGCGGTGGCGGCGGTGCGAGCGTAGCCATGGCGGCGACGGTGCTGCGAGGCCTTGCCAGGAAGGGTCTTGGTGGGCAGCGGGCTTTCGGTTGCTGCCGTGTGAGGCCTGCGGCGATGCCTCGGCGGTGTGGATGCCGGAGTGTGGTCGGAGGTGCGGGTCAGTTCCATTCTGGTGGCAGTCCCCTGGCGCGGGTGAAGGCCACCGTGGCGGAACTGGTTTTGCACCGCTCGGTGGTTGCTGCGTCTCCTAGTCGATGTTGAAGGTGATGGCTTTAGGCGTGTTCCCTCGGCATTGAGGGGGGCTTCGATGTCAAGTTGTTGCGGTGACGGCGGTGCGAGGTATCTGATCGAGATTGGCCGGGATCTTGGAGACGTGGAGATGTGCAGCGCTACGGATGAAAATCCTGTTCGGTTGTGGCCAGACCGGCGTTGATGGCACCTGCGGGTGTCATTCACCTTCCTGGAGGCTTCGTCTAGTGCAATGCCATCTTCCTCGCGACCTCGTATCGGCAGCTGTCTTCGGGGCGAAAGCCTTGATTCGTAGGATCGGCTGGCAACGTCTCTGAGGTTGTTACTCTGTTGGGAGCATTGTGCTGGGAGACTCGAGGTCCCATGATGCGCTCCTACGGTGTTCACCGCTGCCCGGATCTTTCTCCTCCGGCGCCATGTACGATTGTCGCTGGCTAATCCAAGGAGGCTGGAGTTGCTGTTCTTCGGAGGTCTTCAGTGTCGGCTAAGACGCAGCGAGGGGCTCGGTGTTGGGTAGGCTTTTTGTGTCGTAGCTGTGTTTTTGTGTTTGGTTGTCTTTATACAAACCGGGTTGGAGTTGGTCGCCTTCGTTGTTCGCAGTGAGTGGTAGACGTTGTTGTATGCCTTATTTCTCTCCTTTTATAAAGCTAAGGTACACAATTTACGTAACCTTGAAAAAAAGTTCTTGCTGTCTACACAAAATTATAATGCTACCTTTCGTTCTCTATAGTAAATGTTTCGAAAAAAATCGCTATGATTCTTAGTGGTCCAGATCTTATCAACTAACTGAGTAGTACTACGGATAGTGCCTTCTCTTCGCCAGGTCAGCAAGCACTTTTCCCATACATACATATCCACCCTATTCATTTCACGGCGACGTCCATCTCCGCCGCTCCCATCCGATCCATCTCCGCCACTCACATGTACGCGCCGGCTTCTATCCGTCTTCTCCCCGGGCGGCCGTCGCCGTCGAACGTCGCCATGGCGCTCGTGGTGCGGTCGGCGTCTCCGACGGCCCACCCACCTAATTGATAACCCCGTCCATCTATCACAGCTCTGCTCGCTTGCCCTACTGCATGCCAGGTGCATGCATGGCCGACTGGCTTCTTGTCGGTGGCGCCTAGACATGGCATGTGCAACACGTAGGACTACATGAAGAGGAGACGTCCCTGAACTCAGACCAACATGATTTCTTCTTCTCCCTCCCCGGCCATATACCTGAATACCTGATGATAGGCAAGCCGTTGGCCGACACCGGCCGGGTGCAAGTTAATTCCACCACCTGTACAATATTTTTCTGGGAACACGATACGTGTAGCTCAAGATACTAGCATCTCGAACCATCTAGAACAGGGACAAAAACGCGGTGTAGAAAAACCAGAGGGACTGTGACATCTAGACTAGTTGCAGAACAAAAACAGATACGTACACAAAGACTTGTGGAAAAATGAGCGGTCACGGCAGATCATTACCTGCAGATGCGTACGCAGCTATCACTTTCAGGCGGACGAGTTCGTGGCCGACGTGCACCGGATTCAGATAACCACAAACACTAAAGAATAACAAGTCCCCAAAAGTCCAAGCAATGGAAAAAAAATGTGACCACACAATCGACTAGCCCATCATCGTCGCAAGGAAAAATCTACCTTACCTCCATGCATGTGGGGCGACTAGAAAAAACTCATGAATTCTTGTAAAATAAGTCGACGGTATGAACAGAGAGATTCGAGCTTCGAAATTGGAATGTTCCACATAACCACAAACGCTAGAATAATAGGTTCCCCGGAAGTCCACACCATGAAAGAAGAATATTATCACAATCTGTCAGCCTCGCGAGACCTAGCTTGATCGAGGAGAACAATAACGGAAAAAACTAGTTAGGGAACCCAAACACAAAGTCCCATGTTGTTTTTTCTAAAACAAGTTGGCAATATTGAACCATAGCGTGACACGGATATATATATGATGGCACCGATATTGGAAAATTATAATTCGACATGTCAGCACGCCAAGAAAAGAAATAATACTAGTATCCCCCGCTCGATCTGTCATTCCGAGCTCTACTATACACAGCCAAACTACATAGTACATGCCATGACATGACATCTTGTCATGTGGACTATCGATCATATCAGGTGGTACATGCCATGACATCCCGCGATCGGACGGTGCGCGAGTCTCTTTCTCCCTTGGTAGGGAAGAGAAACTGGCACCACAATCGGTGGCGCTAAAGCGACGTTCAAGAGGCGGACAAGCAACTCACGCGCTCATGGCTGACTCAGCAGGAGCTCACACATAATCTTCTTCTTCTTCTTCGCATCTTTGTGGAGATAAGATCTAGAGCTGGGCGTACGAGTGCCACCACAGACTCCTCCGTCCTCACCCCCTATATAAATCCACCGGCGTCTCAGCTCGCCTCGACGAGGACGGACAACAGTGCAACGAAGAAGTACTCTGCTTTTGGATCAAGAACTCAAGAATAGAGATCGGAGAATGATGGCTACGTTCGCGACGTGGACGGCGGCGGTGATGGGCTCGGCTCGCTCGGGGCGGGTGGCCGGGCCTCGGCGGTGCGTGGTGGCGCGGGCGTCCGCCACTATGGCAGCGCCGGCGGCGGTGGCCGCGGGGAGGACGCACTACGAAGTGCTCGGTGTGGGCGCGGGGGCCAGCAGGGGGGAGATCAAGGCGGCGTACCGGCGTCTGGCCAGGGAGGTGCACCCGGACGCTGCTGCTGGCGGCGGCGACGAGAGGTTCATCCGGCTGCACGCGGCCTACGCCACGCTCGATGACCCCGACGAGCGCGCTCGCTATGACAAGGACGTGGCCTGCCGTGCCGCGGGCGTGATGATGCGGCGGACGGCCGCGGCCGGGCCGTCGTTCCGGCGGAGGACGTGGGAGACCGACCAGTGCTGGTAGGACGTACGACCTGGCAAACGCGGCTGCCCTCCGGGGCCCCAACCGGCGGCCGCCCGGTTTGCTCAGGCACGGCGCTGAGATGGTCTTTCCGACTGTCTGGCAACGTACGATCAGAATGGGCGGTGCAGATTGGGTGACGCAGACGCGGGAGCTCTGTACAAGGCAAGAGGCGTTTTTAAAGATCTCTTGTGCGTCCGGTCAGCAAAATGCAAATATGTAAATTAATTAGTTCCCTACTGTAAATTAACAGCCAAGGAATATATGGTAGCTCTCTTTGGTAAGACTAGCCACAGTGTGAGTAACATCACTAGTAACATCACACTTTTCAAGATAATTTTACTTATGTGACACATATTTAATGATGAGAGAGATGATGGTGGCAACTTAGCTAGTTACTGTAACATCACACATACCAAGATAATATGAGTCTATAGGCTAATAAGTGAACCATAACATGACAACACACATATGTTAGGTAGTAACATAGCCTAGTAAAATGTGATGTTAATAGTCTAAGTTACTCCCCATTGTGACTAGTAATAGAAGGAATTAGTTACCTCCATGTGGGTTGTTTCTTCTTCGAAAGTTGTCTCTTAGATTCTGCACGAAATTAATTACCACAGTGTCAGTCATTTCTTAAGGATGCCATATCTTAGTTTTGGATAAGTAGAAAAAAGATTGTGAGGACATATAGGCACACGGGCGAAGTGAAGATTACTACTCTCACATATTTTTATGTCTTCAATTTAACTAGCTAAACATATGTTATTACCCCAAAACTTATATCTTAAGATTCGTGGTCATGAAGGTTCTGAACATCATTTGCAAGAAAAAAGGGGTTCTGAACATATATTATTTATGGTGTATTTTACATGTTTTGTTAGTTATATTGAAGATCCAAGAATCTATGACTGACTTATATTCCCATCTAGTGGGAGTAATAATAGTAGCCTCGAGGTATTTCATTATTGGTGTCATTTTCGTTTTTAGGTTATGCGTTTGCATGAGAGCCGACATCAGTTGACGGCAGCCATACATTGTAGATCCACCCGATAGCAAAATCATTTCTGAAGGACCAAGGAACCAAATTATTTAGGCCTCCTTTGGTTTGTAGGATTTTTGTAGGAATTTTATAGGATATGATTTGTAAAGGAAAAATTCCTTTGAAGCCCTTTGGTTTGTAGGAATGGATTCCTATTCCTATATAGGATAGGAATCAATCCTTCACGTTTTGGAGGAAAAAAAACATTAGCCTAGACTCAATGGAAAAAATCCTATCCTATGCACCAAATGACATCTCTTTCTCTATAGGAATTGACATGCATATCATCTCACTTCCTATGATTTTTTTATTCCTATAAAATTCCTATCCTATGAACCAAAGAAGGCCTTAGATTTATTATAAAACACTAGCTAAATGTCCATGCGTTGCTATGGACTAAAAAAAATGCACATCTCTTCTTCACTATTATTGAAAAAAAGTTGTGATTGTGTTTCAATAGTAAAGATAATGATCTCTATCTCCATTAAGGATGGCAATGGGCAATACCATATCCATACCTGTGTAGTCAATGTGTACAAAATTCAACCCATACATGTAACCATGGGTATGAAACTTTACCTGCACCCATACCCGATGGGTACCCATACCAATTGGGTACCCAATGGGTAGATCAAACAGTACACAAGTTATTCACGATTTTACATTCATCCGTAGCACATTTGGCAAAAAAGTATTTATTTCAACTCAATAACAGATAGATGAGTACAAGACAATTATCTCAATTCAAACTGACAATTGGTGACAACTTTAATATAGGTTCATAAGCTCACGACACACTTCACCGAATAACATCTGAGAGTAACATGTTAGTATAAACGGGTACGGTATGGGTATATCCATGGGTACAAGGCTATATCCATTCCCTACTAATGACTTAACGAGCAGGGTATGGGTACTACCCGTGGGTATAAAATTGTGCCCATACCCTGCCCATGTGGGTGGTATACGCGGGTACCTGTACCCATGGGTAAAATTCCCATCGTTAATCTCCGCTACTATTAAACAAACGATTTGAGGCATAAACATTGTACCTCGACCAGATATCCATCATGTATCAATGGACTGGGTTGCCCCAATATTGTATCACATCAAATTCACATATTTATTTATTACTCAAATTTTAATCATCTCCACAACACCTTAATAGGAATCATTACACCTTAATTATCTCCACCACTACTCCCTTCGTTCCTTTATATAAGGTGTATTATTTTTAGCACGGTGACCAAGGCACATAATTATAGAGAAGTTAGGACGAAATTAACCTTGGAAAATCTTTTGGTTAGCTACAAGTGATACAGGCAATCAGAAAATGGATATTATTTTATTTTTAGAGGGCTAATAAGGGAATTACGAGGAATTAAAAGAAATACACCTGACATTGTGAAATTTTATCAAGAAAACAAATACACCTTATATAAAGGAACGGAGGGAGCATTAAACAAGCAAGTTGAGGCAGAAACATTGTATCACAACCACATATCCATCATACATCAATGGTACAGATTGCCCCAATATTGTATCACATCAATAACATACTTAGTAATTAATTTTAATCATCTCCACAACATATTAATAGGAATTATTGCACCTTAATTAGGAAACAAATCATCACATCAGCCACAATTTCCACACCACATTAAAAAAACTTCATGCACATCGTATCCCCATGCTCGTGCCGCCGTCAACAAACATGCGCCATCGGCACGTCATGCCTGCCCGGCTCTATCCCATCACATGGCGCTCCAGAGACAATATCAATCCAATGTGTGTAACTGATGTCCTACCTAATATAAGCATGGAAAATTAATTTCCTCTCTAATTGACGTGCTTTCCAATGCATCATTAAATATCTATATAATTTGGCAGATTGCTTTATAGTGTACGAATCGAGTAACTTGGTAGATATTCTTGAAATTAATCCTAACAAGTTTTGGTATGACTAAGTAGATAAATCTAGAACTTATGCAATGTCTAGCATTGATGAGTATTACAAATGCAACTTACATAAGTTGTAGTATTGATCAATTTTTTTCTTACATGGATCTTGTCGGGGATATACCCCGCGGTATGACCCGGCTGGAATGTTAAACCGGCTGGGACTTGGTAAACCGGCGGAGAGTTAAGACAGAGAGTCAAGACAGATGGCTAAGACAGACGGTAAACCGACTGGTGTTAAACCGGGAGACAATGTTAAACCGGCAGACAATGTTAAACCGGCAGAACAATGTTAAACCAGCAGACAATGTTAAACCGGCAGACCAATGTTAAACCGGCAGACAATGTTAAACCGGCAGACGTTAAGAAGCCTAGGAAGGGAAGTCAAAATAGTTTAAGTTAAAGTCTGAGTTGAACTCCACATGTAAACCGCCCCTTTAACATATATAAGGAGGGGCGGGGCTCCCCAAGAGGGAGAGAGAAGAAACAATCTTAGGGCTAGACACAAAGAGGAGAGCCGGTTTACGACGACTCCCTCGTGATAATAATGAGACCTAGCCTCAAACAGCATGTAGGGTTGTTACCGGATGATGTTTCTCGGGTACCGAAGCTGTCTAAATCCCTGTCTTGTGTTGCGTCTCTCGATTTCGCTCAACCCCTCTCAAGCTACCACATAGATGCGGTGGCCTCACGACTAAGTCCTCACCCTAGGACATCTGCCGTGACAATTCTACGACAGTTGGCGCCCACCGTGGGGCTGGACGCACGGTGGTGTTGAGTTCTTGAAGGGATCTTTTTTAGGGTTCGAGAAGTTCGCAATTTACGGATGAAGAACTGGCACGGAGCAACAGTTTTGGGACAGAGCTGCAGCCGGGTTAATTAAATTTGTTGGTCAGCTATGAAGCTTGGAAGTGCAGGTTTTTGAGTTCAAAAGGAGTTCAGGGTTACGTGTTGTATGGCAGACAAGCATGAACCGGCGATCCGTCGAATCCGGAAACGAGTTAAGATCTACTACAACAGCCGCCGTCTTCGTGGATTTGTTCAAGTCCGCCGTGCAATACCTCAGCGTTGCAGTCAAAGTTTTCATAGCATATATTATTTTTTGTCCGAACAAAAAACATCAGGTGATATCCGTCCGGTTTGTTTTCATAGCACATATTAATTTTTGTGTGAACAATTACTTTGGTATGTGATATTTTTTTTACGCAGGACAATTGTTCATTACAAACGAGGCGTTAAATTACGGGCACGGAGCACACGCTAGCAACGTTCAGCACCGGCGTTTCGCCCGTGTCATACCACCCGGTGAATGAATGTGTGCAAGTCGCCGTCCCTGTGGCCCGGTTTACATCAGCTTGCCGGGACCACGCCCGGGATTAACTCGTCCGTTCGTGCTGGTTTACGATGCGGAGGACAACTAGCCCGTCTGCACCGGCCTATAATATCGCGGCTGACTCATCTGTCTACTCCGACGGCGGATTCACCCATGATTTATTTCCACTTCACCATGGTGATCATCAACTCCGCGGTGGATAATTACTGGCCTGACGTATCAGGTGAAATTCATCCAGTATATTTTTATATTATGTATTGCTTTCTTTAAAAGAGCAATTACTCCGGCTTGCAAAGTTATCTAATGCAGGACCCTAAATCGCCATATTGGTGAAAATCTAAAGGCCGTCAAAAAACTTCCGGCTTAAGAAGAAGGATTCCGGTTTAAAAATCTGGCTCAAGGGAAAGCTGTCTCCCACAGAGCTTTGAAGCTCTCAATATCCGGTTCAAAATCCCGGTTCAAGAAGAATTTATCTCTTGCAAAAAATTAAAAGTTGCCGAAGAGGACCTGCTGCCATGATGCGCGGTTCAAACATGGGTATCATGCCTTATTGGCTTATCATATTATTGATCAGTTGGGGGCTTGGTCGTATTCGAACTATAGCTACATCTCTTGATCGGTGCAAGGCCACCAGAAAAATCACTAGGGGGCTTGGTCATATCTGAACCATAGCTACACCTCTTGATCGGTTTGAAACCACAAAAGGGATATCACTAGGGGGCTTGGTCATATCTGAACCAGAGCTACACCTCTTGATCGGTGTAAGGCCAACATGAATTCACTTCGGGGCCAAAGAGAGTGCTGCAAAAAGCACAAACTCAAACATGGGCACCCACTGAGCACAGGTCAAAAAATTACTTGGGGGCTCTTTGTGCAAAGCAACAAAGAGTATGAAAGGACCCTTGTAATTGGCTATCAAGCCACGGCTTGGAAGCCTGGCGTATTCACCTAAAACTCTGGGTTAACCTGCCTTCGTCAAGTAAGCCACTCCTGTCCAGGTAATCCTGGTATGACCCGCCGAACGTTTGATAAGTCAATCTTATACAGACCCTGAACTTGTCAAAGTTAAAACGACGATTGGTTAATTGGAGGCCCATCTTAAAAGGCTTTGTTAAATGGTTTAACTCAGCGGCCTGGCAGCCCATGAAAAGCCTCGATTTGGAGCCTGGCAGCTCGTAAAAAGCCTCGCATGTTCTTTTGAGTTCTATTTGCCAAGTTTTTTTTGCCTTTGTTGAGGTTCATAATATCTTCTGGTAAACCGGCGTCCTTGACCCGGCTTGGCTCTCAACTACAAGTTGTCACTACATGATCAGTTATAATCCGGCATTCATTAACCCGGTCTGATTTTGACTAAAAAGTCGCCAGTATTATAAGGAAAATCCGGTGTTTATTATATCCCGGTGCGATTTATTATCATAATCCAGCAAATTCAGGAAGGGGTTCTCAATACTCAAGATTGGGGTTACCACCCTCACTACAAAAGTTGGTTAAACCAACGAGGTGATTCTATGTCACAGGTATCATCTATGTCATATTTGATTATCTTCAATTACAGCCTTGGTTATAAACCCTGGCTATATGTTTGGGCATTATGACCCGCCCGCCGGGTTATAAGAATTCCGGCTTACAATGAATGCGCATTAAGTTGCCATCGGCCAAGAGCCGCCGAGTATTTCAACTCCGGATTTATTTATCAACTCGTAAGGTATTCAAATCTTTAATAGCCAACATGGCTGGATTTTTATTATGATTATCAATAACCACTATTATGATTAAGGTTTTCAAAGTCGCTTCAGCGCAATGGCTATTATTTTATCAATGGATATGATTTATTCTACAATTGAAGGAATAGTCCCGAGTCACTTCATGCTTACGACCCGGCACTTAGGGACTACATTATTCAAGTTGGGATTATATCAAATACACAAGTCTCATGTCGCTACAAGCATGCACCATGACACTTGGGGGCTAATGCAAAGTCATTGTTTGCTCACTTATTTGAAGACCTGACTCATCACATCGCAATGAGCTGACCCTTGGGGGCTACCAATTGCTCCTGTCAACAATTCAAGGTACACAAATTTTCATCTATTATTGAAGGATCCACTGCTCAGTTGGTAAAGCACAAAGCTCTCAACCTTGTGGACGTTGGTTCAAGCCCCATGATGGGGGTTACATCATATAATGTTATGGAAGAATATATCAAGTCCCATCTCAATATTATCTTATTGAGCCGGCCCTTGGGGGCTACATATTGCTGCTCAAGTTTACATGATCATATTTACAAAGTCTCTGCTCATTATTGCATAATAACCCGGCCCTTGGAGGTTAGCAATTTCAAGTCCCAGGTTGCTGCAAGCATGACAACCCGACACTTGGGGGCTACATATGTGGAATACTCAGTTCTGACTGGTGATTTAAATGAACAACCTGGATTTCTTCAAGATTGTGACATTCATATTGAAGCAAGTCTTAAGCTGTTGCTATGTTACCTTCTTAAGACTTGGGGGCTACAAGTGATAGGCATATAGAGGTATATTTTCAAGCTTGATGTTAACTACAATTATGACCTGGTGCCATCAATATTTATAAACCGGTAATGATAAACTGGCAAGTTCAAGTCTTAAACCGGCACCGTTTTACATTCTCAAACCGGCAAGTTCAAGTCTTAAACCGTCACAGTTTTACATTCTCAAACCGGCAAGTTCTACATTCTTAAACCGGCTGCAGATCAGATGAGTATTTCAAAGGCCAATATTTTTGTTAAGCATTGGGAGCTGAAGTCAAAGGAGTTATTCTTCACAATATTTATCCATGACAAACCAATGTCAGCAAATTGATTATGAAGCTGGTCTATTGACTCGGATTTTCTAGAAGGAAATGACAAGGATTTAAAGATGCTCAGGATCAGTTTAACATGGATAAATCCAAATTAAACTGGGGGCTAATGTCGGGGATACACCCAGTGGTATGACCCGGCTGGAATGTTAAACCGGCTGGGACTTGGTAAACCGGCGGATGGTAAACCGGCGGAGAGTTAAGACAGAGAGTCAAGAAAGATGGCTAAGACAGACGGTAAACCGGCTGGTGTTAAACCGGCAGACAATGTTAAACCGGCAGAACAATGTTAAACCGGCAGACAATGTTAAACCGGCAGACAATGTTAAACCGGCAGACAATGTTAAACCGACAGAACAATGTTAACCGGCAAACCAATGTTAAACCGGCAGACAATGTTAAACCGGTAGACCAATGTTAAACCGGCAGGCAATGTTAAACCGGCAAACAATGTTAAACCGGCAGACAATGTTAAACCGGCAGAACAATGTTAAACCGGCAGACCAATGTTAAACCGGCAGACTTTAAGAGGCCCAGGAAGGGAAGTCAAAATAGTTTAAGTTAAAGTCCGAGTTGGACTCCACATATAACCCGCCCCTTCAACATATATAAGGAGGGGCGGGGCTCCCCAAGAGGGAGAGAGAAGAAACAATCTTAGGGCTAGACACAAAGAGGAGAGCCGGTTTACGGCGACTCCCTCGTGATAATAATGAGACCTAGCCTCAAACAACATGTAGGGTTGTTACCGGATGATGTTTCCCGGGGCCCGAAGCTGTCTAAATCCCTGTCTTGTGTTGGTCTCTCAATTCCGCTTAACCCCTCTCAAGCTACTACATAGATGCGCTGGCCTCACGACTAAGTCCTCACCCTAGGACATCTGCCGTGACAAGTCCACGACATATCTTTTCTACAAAAGTGGTGTACATTGACTTGGCCTCTCTTAAATTAGCTTGAACCGACTCAGTTTTATATTAGGTAGGAGATAATTCTTCGTTTTACTCCTCTTGTATCCCCAAGGGATTTACTCCCTCCGTTCCTTTATATAAGGTGTATTTGTTTTTCAAAAGTCAAAGGAGTGCAAGTTTGACTGAGTTTTTAGAAAAATATATCAACATTCACAGTACGAAATTTATATCATTTGATCCATCATGAAAAGTAGTTTTTTTATTCTATAATCTTGGTCAAACATCCAAATGGTTGACTTGCACGGAAATCAATACACCTTATATTCTGGAACGGAGGGAGTATATGCTATGAGATTAGGCAAGCAATACAATCACGCCAGCACAATCACACGAACCGTTCAATACGAAAAACCACGCGCTGGATCAACGCTCTCGGTTACATGTGCACTTGAGTCATTTTATTGCAGAACACCCCTATGAATCTCCTGACACTGTGTTGGACTCTTCATCCTCAATCATCCCCAAACCTGCCCTCTCTTCTTCCTCTAGAAATTCCTTTTAGGGCTGCATTGCTGTAGGCCAACAATGGAATATGAGATTCCTCTACCCACTACCATGACGTTGTCCTCAAAGCGGCCAGGCCTAGGGCCGTCCCTGATATACTAGCATGCATGTACATTAGCGTGCTATACAATTTTCAAATTAGCAGGCGAATCTTCATATCTTATGAAACTGAGTTGGTTCATGCGAATTTAACAGAGGCAAAGCCAATATAATCTTGCTATGGGTACACGGTTTAGGAAAGTCCCAACACTTTTGTAGAAAAAAACACATGTAAGAAAACAAATGACTACAACTTATCGTAAGTTGTATTTGTAATACTCATGTATGCTAGACATTGCATAAGTTCTAGATTTATCTATTTACTCACATCAAAACTTGTTAGGATTGATTTCAAGAATACCTACCAAGTTACTCGATTCATACAACGTAAAGCAATCTGCCAAATTATATTGATATTTAAGGATGCATTGGAAAATTTAAACACAAATACAAATGCACTAGCGTAAATTTATTTTTGGAGTGTGATGATAATACTGGTTTGCATAGATCTTTGGTGAAATCCATTGTAGCAACATAGTTATTAAATATCTCAACTAAATAAAAATACTTTTGCCGAAAAATTGCAAGTCACTTAGCACTCAGAAAAATATACTAATAAAATCACAATTGTATGAATTGTTTATAATAAAATATGTGAGCATGCTTCTATACTTAATTTTGCTACTTATACTTAAAAATTGTATTAATACAATAAATTAAAATATTTTGTCAAAGAGAAAATATAGTATATCAATACAATATATCAAAAAAATTCGTCAAAGAGAAAATATAGTATATCAAAATATTTTGTCAAAGAGAAACATAATTTAGTGAGAAATGTTTATTGTTCAGTAGGAAAGTTCAACATAAATAGGGGAGATTTGCTCATTATAGCGTATTTGCCAGAAATTTAGTGCTTAATTAAACAACTCTTATCTATTACCCCTATAAAAGTATGAAAGGGAGGAGAACCAAGCATCCTTGTTCATCGAAATAGCCCCATCCACTGGTCTAGATATCCCCGATGTTTAGCACTAAAACTTGGTTAGTGGATGCTAAAGAAACTTGGTGAGATCTATTGTTATAAGATATTTATTAAATCTAAAGTAAATAAAAATACTCTTGCCAAAAAATTGCAAGTCATTTAGCACTCAAAAATATATATTAAGAAATATAAAAAATGTATTTTTTTATAATAAAATACGTGAGCATTTTTTATACTTTATTTTCCTAGTTATACTTAGAATATAGTAGTACTATAGTATATCAAAATATTTTGTCAAAGAGAAACATAATTTAGTGACAAATGCTTATTGTCTAGTAGGAAAGTTCAATATAAATAGGGAGATTAAGTCATCATAGCTTATTTGCCAGAAAATTTGTGCCTGATATTCTATGAATTTGATTTCGTTTGCCTAAGCAGCCCCTTATACATAGTATTGTGTTTTCCCATTGGATTTAATATCTGCTTGATTGGGGATATACCGAGGCTCCATGCATGTGGGGCGATAAGAAAAACTCATGAATTTCTTGTTAAACAAGTCAACGGTATGAATAGAGAGATTCAAACTTCGAAATTCGAATATCCCACACAACAAATTCCCCGCGAGTGCACACCATCCATAGAATCACAATCTGCCAGCGTCGCGAGACTTAGCTCGGCGACAACAATAACTGAAAATCTATTGTTCTTGTTGGGGGAATCTAAACACAAAGTCTCACACTGTTTTTTCTAAAACAAGTTGGCAATATTGAACCATGAAGTACTTGAGAGAGCTCGGAGGTAAGAACACATCTGATGACCGTATTTGGTGCCTTCTGGTGCAAAATATGGAAATCTTTTAGTGAGCATATATTCATGTCAAACTTCTATGGTACTGACTCTTTAATTGCTTGATCCCCTTTTTCTTTCCCTGCAGGGCTCTACGACGCCTTCTAGTGCAAATAGTGGAAGTCTTTTAATAAATATATACCTTTCTGTGAAACTGAAATTCAGACAACCTTACATGCATGAACATTATTTCCTGTTAGTAGATTGATAATTGTACTGAATCTTCACTGTATTGTTATCATGTATAAATGCATATGCTAAACCAGGATTACTACAGACTTAGCATTACCTGCTTCAAAAACGCCCGGACAGGTACCCTCGCGCCAAGGCGCGATCCCGATCTAGTACTTGATGATAAGCATGCCGTTTGCCGACACCGGCCGGCTGCAAGTTAATTCCCCTACTCGTCCGATATTTTTCTCCGAACGAGCACAATACGTGTAGCTCGAGATACTAGCATCTAGAACCATCTAGAACAGGAACAGAAACACGGTGTAGGAAAATCAGAGGGACTGTGACATCTGGACTAGATGCAGAACAATAACAGATACGTACAAAGACTTGTGCAAAAAATCAGAAGTCACGGCAGAACATTACCTACAGATGCGTACGTAGCTATCACTTTCAGGTGGACAATTTTGTGGCCGACGTACACCGGATTGAGATAACCACAAACACTAAAGAATAACAAGTCCCTGAAATTCCAAACAAGAAAAATATGTGACCACACAATCGATTAGCCCATCATCGTCGCAAGGAAAAATCTACCATGGCTCTATGCATGTGGGGTGACAAGTAAAAACTCTTAATTATTGTCAGACAAGTCGACGTACAATATGAAGAGAGATTCGAATTTCGAAATTCGAATGTTCCACATAAGCTCAAACGGTAGAATAACAAGTTCGCCAGAAGTCCACACCATGAAAGAAGAATATAATCACAATCTGTCAGCGTCGCTAGACCTAGCTTGGTGAGAACATGGAAAATCTATCATTCTTGTTGGGAGACCCAAACACAAAGTCTCATACTGTTTTTTTTTCTAAAACAAGTTGGCAATATTGAACCATAGGATGACACGTATGATGTCACCTTGATTTCAAAAATTCAAATTCAACATGTCAGGATGCCAAGAAAACAAATAGTATTATCCCTGGCTCGATCTGTCATTTTGAGCTATAATATCCACTAATTCACCACTAAACTTTATATGTCACATGTCAAGCCATGCCATCTGGTCAAGTGGACTATCGATCATATCAGATGCTACATGACATCTCGCACACTGATTTCGCGATCGGATGGCGCACGAGTCACTTTTCCCCCTTGTTGGGGAAGAGAAGTTGGCACCACAATCCGTGGCGCGAAAGCAACATTCAAGAGGCCGACAGAGTAAATAGCATAAAACTACTACTTTACAGGCTAGGGTTTCAAAAAACTATCGGTTTTTAATTTTTCTCAGATAACTACCAAATCAGAGGTCGACTGTTTCAAAAAGCCCAAATTGCCGAGTGCTTATCTATTGACCGTGATTATGACAGGTCGGACCCACACCTAAACGAAGCTTTAGTTTGACCGTTAGTTTGATCGTTAACTGACATGTGGGGCCCACATGTCAGCTTCTCTTTTTTTCTTCTCTTTCCTTCTCTCCTCTTCCTCCTGTACTCTCTCTGTGTGTGTGTGTGTGTGTGTGTGTGTCTTATCTTCAACCTGACCGGCGACCATCTCCTCTTCCCTCGCATGCCCACTCCGCCGGCTACCTCCCTTGTCGCGCCCACCCCACCGGCGACCGGCTCCCTCCCCTCGCGCGCCCACCCCGCCGGCGACCGGCTCCCTCCCCTCGCACACCCACCTTGTGCGACCCGCTCCCTCCCCTCAGGTCGCCACACCGCCGCTCGCCATGCGGAGCCGCCTGGGGCGCCGCCAGCCATGGGTCTCCGTTCGGGTCCCGCGCTGTCGCCCGCCATGGGGAGCCACCTGGGGTTCGCCGCAGGCGAGGCAGAGCGAGCCGGTGACCACAGGCGAGGGCGCGCGTGGCGGCGGCCACAGGCAAGGGGCAGCGTGGCGGCGGCCACGGGCAAGGGGCAGCGTGGCGGCAGCCACGGGCAAGGGGTGGCGTGGATCCGGCCACTGCAGGCGTGGCTCGCCGGCCGCACGTGGTGCACGGCGGAGGCCCGGCGGAGGTGGCATCGCGGCCATGGCGGGTGCGTCGGAGGACCTGATTGCTTTTTTTGAAAACTTCCAGGGACCTGATTGCTTTTTTTAGAAAATTTCCAGGGACCTGATTGCTTTTTCAGACACTGGCATGTGGCCCTCACATGTTAGTTAACGGTCAAACAAACGGCCAACCAAACGGTGCGTTTAGTGGCGGGCCCAACCTATCATAAACATGTTTAATTTTTTAACAAAGAGGATTTGGGGTTTTTTGAAACAGCCAACCCTTGACTTGGTAGTTATCAGCGAAAAAAAATAAATTTGGTAGTTTTTTGGAATCCTAGTCTATAAAGTAGTAGTTTTATGCTATTTACTCAGGCCGACAGGCAACTCACGCGCTCATGGCTGACTCAGCGGGAGCTCACACATAATCTTCTTATTCTCCGCATCTTTGTGGAGATAAGATCGAGAGCTGTGCGTAAGAACGCCACCACAGACTCCTCCGTCCTCACTCCCTATAAATCCGTCGGCGTCTCAGCTCTCCTCGACGAGGACGGACAACAGTGCAACGAAGAAGTACTCTGCTTTTGGATCAAGAACTCAAGAACAGAGACCGGAGAATCGATCGATGGCTACGTTCATGTCGTCACCGGCGGTGGTGCGGTCGGCTCGCCCGGGGCGGGTGGCTGGGCCTCGTCGGTGCGTGCTGGCGCGGGCGTCCTCGACAATGGCGGCACCGGCGGCGGTGCCCACGGGGAGGACGCACTACGATGTGCTCGGGGTGAGCGCGGGAGCCAGCAGGGGGGAGATCAGGACGGCGTACCGGCGTCTGGCCAGGGAGGTGCACCCGGACGCTGCTGGTGGCGGCGGCGACGAGGGGTTCATCCGGCTGCAAGCGGCCTACGCCACGCTCGCCGACCCCGACGAGCGCGCGCGCTACGACCGGGACGTGGCCTGCCGCGCCGCAGGGATGATGATGCAGCGGGCGCCTGCGATGTCCGGGCCGGCGTTCGGGCGGAGGACGTGGGAGACCGAGCAGTGCTGGTAGGACGTACGGCCTAGCAAGCATGAGAGAAGGTCGTCCCGACTATCGTGGGCGGCTGCCCTGCAGGGCCCCCAACCGGCGGCCGCCTGATTCGCTCATGCAGGGCGCTGGAGAGAAGGTCGTCCCGACTATCGCGCAACGTAGACGGCCCAGATCGGCCCCAACGTAGACGGGGGAACTCTGTACACAGCAAGAGGCGGTTTTAAGGATCTCTTGTGCGTCTGGTCAGCAAAATGTAAATATGTAAACTAATTACTGTAAATTAACGGCCAAGGAATATATAGTACGTAGCTCTCTTTGATAAGAAAATTAGTTACCTCCATGTCGGGCGTTTCTTGCTCGAAAGTTGTCTCTTCGATTCTGCACAAAACTAATTACCAGTTTTGGATAATTTCGCAAAAGAAAAAAGTCATAGTTTCAGATAGGTAGAAAAAAAGGACTGTGACGACATATAGCCACAGGGGCGAAGTAAGGATAAATTGTCACTCATGTCAAGACGGCTACTCTCACGTCTTTCTATGTCTGCAATTTAACTGCCGAAACATATATTTTTTCTATTTGCCATAAAAAATATATCTTAAGATACGTCTTCAAATGAAGGCTCTAAACACTTTGTGTGTGTGTGCGTGGTGTATTTCACATGTTTTGTTAGTCAAATTAAAGATCTAAATTTTTATGGCTGATTTATATTCCCATTCGAAGGGAGTAACGCCAGTAGCTTGGACGTATTTCATTATTGGAGTCATTTTCATTTTTGGCTTCTAGGATGAATGTGTTTGCGTGAATGGCACTGACCCCAACCATACATTGTAGATCCACCCAAGTACAAATTCATTCTTAAAAGGTATGGAGCACCGAGGAGGAAACAATTATGTTGCTAACATAATGGAGCTAGAAACCAAATTAGTTCCATTAGATTTATTAAAAAACATTAGCGTGCCAAAATATAACTGATATTTTAAATATCTGCATGTTTTTCTTTAGACATGGTCAAATTAGTTTGACTTAGTATAATGCGATTTTTTATTAAAGTAATTAATGGTGTCCTCCACTGACCAATCAGAAGATGAATTATAGATAATTAGGATAAAAAACTTTGGAGATAATTCTTCGTTTCACTCCCCTTGTAGCCTCAGGTGGTTTATTTGCTATGCGATTAGACAAGCAACACAATCATGCCAGTCACACCGAACTCTTCGGTACAAAAAACCATGACCTAGATCAATGCTCTGATTTACGCGTGCACTTTAGCCATTTTTACACAGCCCCCCCCCCCCCCCCCCCCCCCCCAGTGTTGGACTCTTCATCCCCAAACCTAACCTCTCTTCTTCCTCTGGAATTCATTTTAGGGCTGCATTGCTGCTGTAGGCCAACCTAATATATGGAAATAAGGCCTCCTTCACACCCCTTGTTTCTAGGACTCTAGAAAGTAGCATGCTTGCACATTAGCGCGATATACAATTTTCAAATCAGCAGGGAGGTGAATATTCCAATCTTACAAATCTGAGTTGGTTCAAGCGAATTTAAGAGAGGCTAAGTTAATATAATTTTGATATGGGTACAGGATTTAGGCAAGTCACACCACTTCTGTAGAAAAAATTCCATCTAAGAAAACAAATGATCAATACTACAACTTACTCAAGTTTGTATTTGGAATACTCATGCAATCTAGATATTGTGCAAGCTCTAGATTTATCTATTTAGTCACATCGAAACTTGTTAGTATTGATTTAAAGAAATCTTCCAATTTACTTGATTCATACAGTGTAAGACAATTTGCCAAATTATATAGATATTTAAGGATGCATTAGAAAAATTAAAGATAAATACAACTGCACTAGCGTAAATTTATTTGTGGAGTATGATGATAAGATTTGTTTGCGTAGATATTCAGTGAAAACTATTGTAACAAGATACTTTATTAAATATCCAAACTAAATAAAAATAGTTTGGCCAAAAAATTGCAAGTCACTTAGCACTAGAAAAGTATGTATACTAATAAATATCACAATTTTACAAAATTAATAATTAAATATGAGTATGTTTAAATACTTAATTTTGATAGTTCTAATTATAAACTAGTATTAATATAGTATATTAAAATATTTTGCCAATGAGAAACATAATTTTGTGAGAATCTTATTGTGGAGTAGGAAAGTTCAATATAAATAGGGGAGAATATCTCCTCATCCGTAGCTCCGTTTTGGGCGTATGATATGTCAAAATCTTCGCTTCGACGAGTACATCATTTCATTCCATTGCATCATTTGCATTTGAGGTCATCTTGGTGCCCAAAATGCTGTTGGAAGGAGGCATGATGAGTTAAATTGCAGATCCGTTAGTTCAACATGCACTTTTGTCATTTTTGCCATGTTTAATCCGTGCATGATATGCTTGTGCCCCTTTGGGATGAATTGTTAAGCATGTTGTCTTCTTTCCAGAGGTGCCTTCCATGCATTTTTAGGATGTGTGTGTTGTCTTTTGCAAGCTTGCGAAGAGGGCTACCTGAGTTTCCTGATTTCAGGGACTTAGTGAAAATCACTAAGTCTGGGCCGTTTTAGTTCACGATGCTATATGTCCGGCTTGTTTCCTAGTGATCCGTGCCTCTTTTGAGGATGATCAGTAAGAGTGATTTGTTATGCTTGTTGTGCTTAATCCATCCATGTCTTTACTTGTTATATTGGAGCACCCTAGGTTGACTCAATCGAGCTCAACTTTTGGATAGTTGCTGTTTTGGGCAGATCGTGAACTCTTTTGCGATTTTGCCGGAGTTATTGCTAGTGATCCATGCATGCTATGCCATTGTTCTTGCCATGTCTAGCTAGCATTTGGTGCCTTCTTAATGGATATATGCTTGCCTTGTCATGACTTGCAGCGTAGTGAGAGCATCGAGCTCGTTTACATGCCTCCGTGAGTTATTATTTCAGCATGTCCCAGTTTTCACTAAGTCTGAAAACTGATTGTGTTTCATCAATGTTCGTGTGCTCGGTAGAGTATTTTGTGAACCCTTTTGGCCCCAGGCCATTTTGGGTGTTTTGTTAAGCTTGTTGAGTAGCTCCATGCCATGCTCTTACTTGCCATGTTCAGGTTTTGCATCATATTGTTTTGCTGCTCCGAGGAGAGCATCGTGGTCTGAAATTCCAGACTAGCGTTAATTTCGCTAAGTCTGAAATCTGTTTTGCTTATTCAGTTTTGCCATGCTTGTTTGAAGCCCTTAATGGATGAATTTGCCTATGCCTCAGTCCTGATGTTTTGTTAAGCTTGATGAGTACATCACTGCCATGCAATTTTTTTCATGTTGGGTGGCTGTAGCATGTTCATTTTGTTGCATTTAGGAGCCTACTTGCTGTAAATCGCAGATCGGTTCGTTTAGTAAAACGCTTGCCATTTCTAAACCGTAGCTCCGATTGCCATGATCTTTATATCATTTTCAGGGGATTTCTTCCCCTCTATCCAGTGGCACACTTGGATTTCCAAGTTGAGGCCAGGTTCATGCATTTCCTATTACATCTTGCATTTTTGCATCCCGCATCGCATCCCGCATAGCATATCATCTTTGCATCTTATTGGTTGTCTTTGCACGTGGTTGATTATATCCTTGTTGCTTGTTTGTATTGTTGGGTAGAGCCGGGAGACGAGTTCGCTAACGAGGAGCCCGTTGAGTTTGCTTTTGAGGATCCAGTCAATTCTGACAACTGTGCAGGCAAGATGATCACACCCTTGAAATCACTACTATCTTTGCTATGCTAGTATGCTCGCTCTTTTGCTTTGCCAATGCTACGATGCCTACCACTTGCTTGTCAGCCTCCCAATTGCCATGATTGAGCCTCTAACCCACCTTTGTCCTAGCAAACCATTGATTGGCTATGTTACCGCTTTGCTCAAGCCCCTTCTTATAGCGTTGCTAGTTGTAGGTGAAGATTGGAGCCGTTCCTTGTTGGAACATTTATTTACTTGTTGGGATATCATTATATTGCTATGTTATCTTTACTCATCTATATACTTGGTAAAGGGTGGAAGGCTCGGCCTCTCGCCTAGTGTTTTGTTCCACTCTTGCCGCCCTAGTTTCCGTCACATCGGTGTTATGTTCCCGATTGTTGCGTCCCTTACGCGGTTGGGCTATAATGGGAACCCCTTGATAGTTCGCCTTGATTAAAGCTTTTCCAGCAATGCCCAATATTGGTTTTACCATTTGCCACCTACCCTTTTCTTTCCCTTGGGTTTCCGGAGCCCGAGGGTCATCTTTATTTTAGCCCCCCCACGGGCCAGTGCTCCTCTGAGTGTTGGTCCGAAATGAGCTGCCTGCAGGGCCACCTCGGGGTAACTTGAGGGTTGGTTTTACTCGTAGCTAGTCTCATCTGAGTGTGCCCTGAGAAAGAGATATGTGCAGCTCCTATCGGGATTTGTCGGCGCATTCGGGCGGTGTTGCTGGACTAGTTTTGACCTGTCGAATCATCTTGTTGTACCGGGATACCGAGTCTGATCGGTGGGTCCTGGGTGGAGGTCTATTCCTTCGTTGATCGTGAGAGCTTGTTATGGGCTAAGTTGGGACCCCCCTGCAGGGATTGATCTTTCGAAAGCCGTGCCCGTGGTTATGGGCAGATGGGAATTTGTTAATGTCCGGTTGTAGATAACTTGAACTTAAATAATTAAAATGAATCAACTGCGTGTGTTGCCGTGATGGCCTCTTCTCGGCGGAGTCCGGGAAGTGGACACGGCGTTGTACTTATGTTTGCGTAGTCTGCTCTATTTAGTTTACGCTCGTGCTTTGCCTTCTCTTCTCGCTCTCCTTTGCGAATAAGTTAGCCACCATATATGCTAGTCGCTTGCTGCAGCTCCACTTACATTACCCCTTTCCTACCTATTAAGCTTAAATAGTCTTGATCGCGAGGGTGCGAGATTGCTGAGTCCTTTGTGGCTCACAGATTACTATTACCCCAGATGCAGGGACCGATGATACTCCTCCGGATGGCGCGCTCGAGCTGAAGTGGGAGTACGACGAGGACTCTCAGCGATACTATGTTTCTTTTCCTGATGATCAGTAGTGGTGCCTATTCGGGGTTCGATTCAGGGATTAGTCGCTTGTTGGGGGTCTTTTCTATTTTGGCGCCGTAGTCGGGCCATGAGTGTTTGTATGATGGATGTTATTTATGTACTTTGATGTGACGTGGCGAGTGTAAGCCAACTATTATTATTATCCCCCCTTTATATTATATATGTACTTGGGTTGTGTAATGATTCCCGACTTGCGACATTGCTTTCAATGCGCCTATGTCTCTAAGCCGTGCCTCGACACGTGGGAGACATAGCCGCATCGAGGGCGTTACAACTAGGTATTGGATACCGACGATCGAATCTCGGGCAAGTAACATACCGATGACAAAGGGAACAACGTATGTTGTTATGCGGTCTGACCGATAAAGATCTTCGTAGAATATGTAGGAGCCAATATGGGCATCCAGGTCCCGCTATTGGTTATTGACCGGAGACGTGTCTCGGTCATGTCTACATTGTTCTCGAACCGTAGGGTCCGCACGCTTAACGTTACGATGACAGTTATAATGAGTTTATGCATTTTGATGTACCGAAGGTTGTTCGGAGTCCCGGATGTGATCACGGACATGACGAGGAGTCTCGAAATGGTCAAGACATAAAGATTGATATATTGGAAGCCTATATTTGGATATCGGAAGTGCTCCGGGTGAAATCAGGATTTTACCGGAGTACCGGGAGGTTACCTGAACCCCCCCCCCCCCCCCCGGGAACCATATGGGCCTTATTGGGCCTTAGTGGAAAGGTGAAAGGGGCAGCCCAAGGTGGGCTGCACGCCTCCCCCCTCCCCTAGTCCTATTAGGACTAGGAGAGGTGGCCGGCCCCCTTCTCTCTCTCTCTCTCTCTCGGAATCCTATTAGGAATAGGATTGAGGGGGGAGTCCTACTCCCGGTAGGAGTAGGACTCCTCCTGCGCCCTCCTCCTTGGCCGGCCAGCCCTCCCCCTTGGATCCTTTATATTACCGGGAGGTTACCGGAACCCCCCGGGAGCCATATGGGCCCTATTGGGCCTTAGTGGAAAAGTGAAAGGGGCTGCCATGGAGGGCTGCGCACCTCCCCCCCTCCCCTAGTCCTATTAGGACTAGGAGAGGTGGCCGGCCACCTCTCTCTCTCTTTCCCCCTTGGGAGTCCTAGTTGGAATAGGATTGGAGGGGGAGTCCTACTCCCGGTAGGAGTAGGACTCCTCCTGGCGCGCCCTATGGCTGGCCGCACCCCTCCCCCTTGGCTCCTTTATATACGGAGGCAGGGGGCACCTCTAGACACACAATTGATCATTGAGATCGTTCCTTAGCCGTGTGCGGTGCCCCCTGCCACCATATTCCACCTCGGTCATATCGTTGTAGTGCTTAGGTGAAGCCCTGCGTCGGTAGAACATCAAGATCGTCATCACGCCGTCGTGCTGACGGAACTCTTCCTCGACGCTTTGCTGGATCGGAGCCCGAGGATCGTCATCGAGCTGAACATGTGCTAAGAACTCAGAGGTGCCGGAGTAACGGTGCTTGGATCGGTCGGATCGGGAAGAAGACGTACGACTACTTCCTCCACGTTGTGTCAACTCTTCCGTTGTGATCTACAAGGGTACGTAGATCATACTCTCCCCTCGTTGCTATGCATCACCATGATCTTGCGTGTGCGTAGGAAAATTTTGAAATTACTACGTTCCCCAACAAAGACCACTAGTTTCAAGAAAAGGGCAAAGGGAAGAAGGGGAACTTCAAGAAGAACGGCAAGAGAGTTGCTGCTCAAGTGAAGAAGCCCAAGTCTGGACCTAAGCCTAAGACTGAGTGCTTCTACTGCAAAGGAACTAGTCACTGGAAGCAGAACTACCCCAAGTATTTGGCGGATAAGAAGGATGGCAAAGTGAACATAAGTATATTTGATATACATGTTATTGATGTGTACTTTACTAGTGTTTATAGCAACCCCTCAGTATTTGATGCTAGTTCAGTTGCTAAGAGTAGTAACTCGAAACGGGAGTTGCAGAATGAACAGAGACTAGTTAAGGGTGAAGTGACGATGTGTGTTGGAAGTGGTTCCAAGATTGATATGATCATCATCGCACACTCCCTATACTTTTGGGATTAGTGTTGAACCTGAATAAGAGTTATTTGATGTTTGCGTTGAGCATGAATATGATTTGGTCATGTTTATTGTAATACGGTTATTCATTTAAGTAAGAGAATAAATTGTTGTTCTGTTTACATAAATAAAACCTTATATGGTTACACACCCAATGAAAACAGTTCATTGGATCTCGATCTTAGTGATACACATATTCATAATATTGAAACCAAAAGATGTGAAGTTAATAACGATAGTGCAACTTATTTGTGGCACTGCCGTTTAGGTCATATTGGTGTAAAACGCATGAAGAAACTCCATGCTGATGGGATTTTGGAATCACTTAATTATGAATCACTTGATGCTTGCGAACCATGCCTTATGGGCAAGATGACTAAAACACCGTTCTCCGGAACAATGAAGCAAGCAACAGATTTGTTGGAAATCATACATACTGATGTATGTGGTCCGATGAATATTAAGGCTTACAGCAGGTATCATTATTTTCTGACCTTCACAAGATGATTTGAGCAGATATGGGGATATCTACTTGATGAAACATCAGTCTGAAACATTTGAACAGTTCAAAGAATTTCAGAGTGAAGTGGAAAATCATCGTGACAAGAAAATAAAAGTTTCTACGATATGATCGCAGAGGTAAAATATTTGAGTTACGAGTTTGGTCTTCAGTCAAAACAATGTGAAACAGTTTCACTACTCACGCCACCTGAAACACCACAGCATAATGGTGTGTCCAAACGTCATAACCGTACTTTATTGAATATAGTGCAATCTATGATGTATCTTACCGATCTACCACTATCGTTTTGGGGTTATGCATTAGAGACAGCTGCATTCACATTAAATAGGGCACCATCTAAATCCGTTGAGACGACGCCTTATGAACTGTGGTTTGGCAAGAAACCAAAGTTGTCGTTTCTTAAAAGTTTGAGGTTGCAATGCTTATGTGAAAAAGTTTCAACCTGATAAGCTCAAAACCCAAATCGGAGAAGTGCGTCTTCATAGGATACCCAAAGGAAACAGTTGGGTACACCTTCTATCACAGATCCAAAGGCAAGACATTCGTTGCTGAGAATGGATACTTTCTAGAGAAGGAGATTCTCTCGAAAGAACTGAGTGGGAGGAAAGTATAACTTGACGAGGTAACTGTACCT
The DNA here is from genome assembly GCA_034509565.1 of Triticum monococcum. Taxonomy (NCBI): domain Eukaryota; kingdom Viridiplantae; phylum Streptophyta; class Magnoliopsida; order Poales; family Poaceae; genus Triticum; species Triticum monococcum. Next base: position 769,119,161 of record CM067847.1, read on the forward strand.
GCTCCCTTATTGGAAAGTAGTACATCACAGAAAACTGTTTCTGCGACACCTATACCAATTAGTGAGAAAGCTAATGATTACGATCATGAAACTTCAGGACAAGATACTACTGAACCTCGTAGATCAACCAGAGTGAGATCTGCACCAGAGTGGTACGGTAATCCAATTCTGGAAGTCATGCTACTAGATCATGATGAACCTACGAACTATGAAGAAGCGATGGTGAGCCCAGATTCCGCGAAATGGTTTGAGGCCATGAAATCTGAGATATGATCCATGTATGAGAACAAAGTTTGGACTTTGGTTGACTTGCCCGAAGATCGGCAAGCAATTGAGAATAAATGGATCTTCAAGAGGAAGACGGACGCTGATAGTAGTGTTACTATCTACAAAGCTAGAATTGTCGCAAAAGGTTTTCGACAAGTTCAAGGTGTTGACTACGATGAGAGTTTCTCACTCGTATCTATGCTTAAGTCTGTCCGAATCATGTTAGCAATTGCCGCATTTTATGAAATCTGGCATATGGATAAACAAAACTGCATTCCTTAATAGATTTATTAAAGAAGAGTTGTATATGATACAACCAGAAGGTTTTGTCAATCCTAAAGGTGCTAACAAAATATGCAAGCTCCAGCGATCCATCTATGGACTAGTGCAGGAATTTCGGAGTTGGAATATTCGTTTTGATAAGTTGATCAAAGCATATAGTTTTATACAGACTTGCAGTGAAGCCTGTATTTACAAGAAAGTGAGTGGGAGCACTACAGCATTTCTGATAAGTATATGTGAATGACATATTGTTGATCGGAAATAATGTAGAATTATTCTGTAAAGCATAAAGGAGTGTTTGAAAGGAGTTTTTCAAAGAAAGACTTCGGTAAAGCTGCTTACATATTGAGCTTCAAGATCTATAGAGATAGATCAAGACGCTTGATAAGTTTTTTCAATAAGTACATACATTGACAAGATTTTGAAGTAGTTCAAAATGGAGCAGTCAAAGAAAGAGTTCTTGCTTATATTACAAGGTATGAACTTGAGTAAGACTCAAAGCCCGACCACGGCAGAAGATAGAAAGAGAATGAAAGTCATTCCCTATGCCTTGGCCATAGGTTCTATAAAGTATGCCATGCTGTGTACTAGATCTATTGTATACCCTGCATTGATTTGGCGAGGGAGTACAATAGTGATCTAGGAGTAGATCACTGGACAGCGGTCAAAATTATCCTTAGTGAAATAAGGATATATTTCTCGATTATGGACGTGACTAAAAGGTTCGTCGTAAAGGGTTACGTCGATGCAAGTTTTTGACACTGATCCAGATGATTCTAAGTCTCAATCTGGATACATATTGAAAGTGGGAGCAATTAGCTAGAGTAGCTCCGTGTAGAGCATTGTAAACATAGAACTTGCAATATACTTACGGATCTGTATGTGACAGACCCGTTGACTAAAATTATCTCACAAGCAAAACATGATCACACCTTAGTACTCTTTGGGTGTTAATCACATAGATATGTGAACTAGATTACTGACTCTAGTAAACCCTTTGAGTGTTGGTCACATATCGATGTGAACTATGGGTGTTAATCACATGGTGATGTGAACTATTGCTATTAAATCACATGGCGATGTGAACTAGATTATTGACTCTAGTGCAAGTGGGAGACTGAAGGAAATATGCCCTAGAGGCAATAATAAAGTTATTAGTTATTTCCTTATATCATGATAAATGTTTATTATTCATGCTAGAATTGTATTAACCGGAAACATAATACATGTGTGAATATATAGACAAACAGAGTGTCACTAGTATGCCTCTACTTGACTAGCTCGTTAATCAAAGATGGTTATGTTTCCTAACCATGAACAAAGTGTTGTTATTTGATTAACGAGGTCACATCATTAGTAGAATGATCTGATTGACATGACCCATTCCATTAGCTTAGCACCCGATCGTTTAGTATGTTGCTATTGCTTTCTTCATGACTTATACATGTTCCTATGACTATGAGATTATGCAACTCCCGTTTGCCGGAGGAACACTTTGGGTGCTACCAAACGTCACATCCTAACTGGGTGATTATAAAGGAGTACTACAGGTGTCTCCAAAGGTAGATGTTGGGTTGGCGTATTTCGAGATTAGGATTTGTCACTCCGATTGTCGGAGAGGTATCTCTGGGCCCTTTCGGTAATACACATCACTTAAGCCTTGCAAGCATTGCAACTAATGAGTTAGTTGCGAGATGATGTATTACGGCACGAGTAAAGAGACTTGCCGGTAACGAGATTGAACTAGGTATTGGATACCGACGATCGAATCTCGGGCAAGTAACATACCGATGACAAAGGGAACAACGTATGTTGTTATGCGGTCTGACCGATAAAGATCTTCGTAGAATATGTAGGAGCCAATATGGGCATCCAGGTCCCGCTATTGGTTATTGACCGGAGACGTGTCTCGGTCATGTCTACATTGTTCTCGAACCGTAGGGTCCGCACGCTTAACGTTACGATGACAGTTATTATGAGTTTATGCATTTTGATGTACCGAAGGTTGTTCGGAGTCCCGGATGTGATCACGGACATGACGAGGAGTCTCGAAATGGTCTAGACATAAAGATTGATATATTGGAAGCCTATATTTGGATATCGAAAGTGTTCCGGGTGAAATCGGGATTATACCGGAGTACCGGGAGGTTACCGGAACCCCCCCGGGAACCATATGGGCCTTATTGGGCCTTAGTGGAAAGGTGAAAGGGGCAGCCCAAGGTGGGCTGCGCGCCTCCCCCCTCCCCTAGTCCTATTAGGACTAGGAGAGGTGGCCGGCCCCCTTCTCTCTCTCTCTCTCTCTCGGAATCCTATTAGGAATAGGATTGAGGGGGGGAGTCCTACTCCCGGTAGGAGTAGGACTCCTCCTGTGCCCTCCTCCTTGGCCGGCCAGCCCTCCCCCTTGGATCCTTTATATACGGGGGCAGGGGGCACCTCTAGACACACAAGTTGATCATTGAGATCGTTCCTTAGCCGTGTGCGGTGCCCCCTGCCACCATATTCCACCTCGATCATATCGTTGTAGTGCTTAGGCGAAGCCCTGCGTCGGTAGAACATCAAGATCGTCACCACGCCGTCGTGCTGACGGAACTCCTCCCCGAAGCTTTGCTGGATCGGAGCCCGGGGATCGTCATCGAGCTGTACGTGTGCTAAGAACTCGGAGGTGCCGGAGTAACGGTGCTTGGATCGGTCGGATTGGGAAGAAGACGTACGACTACTTTCTCTACGTTGTGTCAACGCTTCCGTTGCGATCTACAAGGGTACGTAGATCAGACTCTCCCCCTCGTTGCTATGCATCACCATGATCTTGCGTGTGCGTAGGAAATTTTTTGAAATTACTACGTTCCCCAACAGTATATGGATCCGACATTAATTGACCGCAGAAATACTGGGAAGATTTAAAGTATAGATATTTGACATACGATGATGAGCCTGTATAATGCGCTACGACTCCGTGGGCAGAGGGAGAAACTGTCTTGACTGGATTCAATGACAGTGATCACGCAGGGGATCTCAATGACAGGAAAAGCACCACTGGTCTCATTTTTCTTCCTTGGATCAGGAGCTGTCACATGGTCATCTCAGAATCAGAAAGTGGTGGTAAAATCGTCTTACGAGGCCGAGTACATAGCAGCAGCAACAACAACAAGTCTGGTTGTCTGGTTGAGCGGGTTGCTTGCTGAAATGCTGGGAATAGAGATTCAAAAAGTGAAACTGTGAATTGACAACAAGTCTGCTATCGAGCTCAACAATAATTTGGTACACCATGAAAGAAGCAAACACATTGATCGCATGCACCACTACATAAGATAATGTGTTGAACGAGCAACGGTGGATGTTGTCAATGTCAAGACCGGTGACCAGGTGGCATACATCCTCACCAAATGCCTCGGAAGGAGTCGTTACATAGAGCTTGGACACAAGCTAGGGGTCATTCAGGTGTAGCAGATTAGCAGGTGAAATGCATGTTGGATAATCTGCTCACACACATAGTTTCAGACTTAGCAAATTCCGTTGTCTGAATAATTCTGACCGTCTTCGGTCGACTATGCACGCCAGTAGTCCCTCACACTCTTCACTTGTGTTTTCAGCTACCTATGATTTGAAGAATTTCAGGACGCCACCCTTTGGCAGCACTAAAGACTTCATTTGCTACTCGATCCAGTAGCTTTGCTCCCCAGATCAACTCCTTCTGTCTTTCCTGGTTTTTCTACAAGATTGCCTGTGTTCTCGAATTCCGGACTTTCGACAACATCTTCACCCTCTTCCTCTATGATTATGTTGTGCATGATCACATAACATGTCATCGCCTCTTACAAGGTCTTCGGATCCCATTGTTTAGCAGGTCCACGAACAACTGTAAAACGGGCTTGGAGCAGTTCCAAATGCCTCTCCACATCCTTTCTAGATCCTTTTTGTCTTTAGGCAGAGATGGTCTTGACGAAAGTCACCCACGAAGGATAGATACCGCCAGCTAGATAGTAGCTCATATTACACTCATGTCCATTGACAGTATAGTTGCACGGAGGAGCTTGTCCTTCAGTCAACCTAGTAAATAATGGAGTCCGCTACAACACATTTGGCCGACCAGTGTCTTGAGGTCAGTGATGACAATGTCATCACTGAAAGGCCAGTTGTCCGGTCACTGATTTGTCATGGAGGAAAAAAATAAATAGTAGATGAGTGACGTGTAGCGCTCAGCTGCATAGAAGATCACATATACAATCGCATAACATACTGTAAGAGAAGTGAACATATACATGCATCTTCTCATAGAAGATCATATACACACTAGCCAAAAAAATGCCAGCCATACTTAACATGTACATTGGCGCAACATCACACCTCACATCACACTAGGAAAACTATATGAAGCATAACAAGAACATCACTAACATAAACTCGAGCTCGAATGGTTATGGAGTGTGACAAACAAAAATATCACTATGTCATAAGCTAGCCCAATGTGCCCTGCATTGCCACCAATGCATGTGATCATCAGTTATCCATGCCTTCACATGATCTAAAAGGTTCATAGCCCCGTATGAAAACCTATGATCATCTCCTCCAAAATTCAAATGCTTGGCCACAAAGAATAGAAAGTTAATCAGTAGCAAATTAAATAACCAAGTTAAAATAAATGAAGTGTGCACATGCCAACATCATGTAAAACTAAATGAACATGCAAGTGATATGGATGTTACAATTTATAAATTTGACATAACATACAAGTGACATGCATGTTCAGTTTATAAATTTGACAAGAGTCAAAATATTATCATACTGCATCGACTCTGGAGGTCGCATACGACCTAACATTACCCCCAAATCAAAGTTGTTCAATTTCGACGATGATTTTTCTTCTTCATGTTGGACACTTTTCCTTTTGAAGCCATCTTAATGACTGAATGAGCCACGCCATACATCAGACATGTATTAGACAGTGCATGGAATCAGGTGATTGTATTTTAGCTTTGGAGGTTGCATATGACCTCGGATGGAGATGACCCAAAAAACAAAGTTTTGTACCTCGATGATGCCGAAATTTTTCATGTTGACAAGTTTCTAATTTGAGGCCACCTTGAGAGCCAAATCACTCACGCCAACCTTCAGATATGTACCGATATGTGTCTGGGGCCGGGTACTCAAATTAAAGTCTTGCTCACGTCTGACTGTTTTGGCTCTCGAAATTGCATACCACCTTGGATTGCGGTGATCCAAAAAGCAAATATTTGTCTCATCGAGACGAAGATTCTTTCAGGTCGAGATCTTTATCATTTGATTCCATTTTAATTACATTTAATGCTGTGCCAAAATCTGATGTCAACCATGCACGTACAAACTGAATCTAAATGTGACGTGTGTTGAAAATTTTCTGCAATTGCACGTACATACAAAGTGAACCCAAACTGAACCAACTCATATGTGGGGTAGAGAGGGGAGCAGGGCCGTATCCAAGAAAACAGGGGCCCCGTGCCAAATCCAAAATTAGGCCCTTGATATAACCAATGGCAATTACGGAAATAAAATTTTATACTCAAAAGGCGATTCTCAAAACTCAAAATCAGTACGTTATTTAGCAGAAGCATGACATCCTTCTAGCATTTCCTGTCACAAAATCTTCAACTTGTTTTTCATAAGCAATCTTCTTCAAAATGTCATTTGATTAAATTCCCGCAAAATAAAAAAGAAATAGAACATAGAAACAGAAATGAATGAAAAGAACTTGGGAAGAAGACCATGTGGTGGCCGACGGCAATGCGTCTAGTAGTCTGGTTAAATTTCTAGTCAGGCAGCATAGGTAGCAAGTAGCAACGGAATCTGAAGAAACAGAGTAGACATGAGAAATCGAGAAGAACACATCGAATAAATAGTTGTTGGATTGAGGATGAAGCGTCCCTATACATTCCAACAATTGATTTATTTCGAAAAAACCGTGAAGGAATTAATCTACCCGCCCTTTGATGGAGGACGGGATTTGCACTGCTCAATGGAAGTTAAAGAGAATAGTACAGAGAAATGGAAGGAGAAAGAGTATCGGAAGGAGGAGAGGCGTGCGTGAGATCAAGTAGCTGTCTGAGTCGCGGTGCATGTTCCCAATGAATAAGTCCTAGTACCCCGTGCCTTGATTAATCATTAAGCAGTAGAGAATTACATAAAAGTGTTCAAAGGAAAGCAGTAAAATTGGGTGCCCTGCTCAGCCGGGGGCCCTGTGCAGTCGAACATGTTGCACAGGTGTCCGGTATGGGCCTGGAGGGGAGAGATGGTGGCTCACTATATTTGGCCGCTAGGAGGGCAGGGAAGGCGGAAGTAGTCGTCAGTAAGCTAGTCATCCGAGTGTTGGAGAGGAGAGGAGAGGAGGCAGGGGTGAAGAGCTCCTCCACCTTCTCTGGTCTAGCCGCTAGGAGGGCTCGTCGGGGATGACGTAGAGGAGAAGGCAGATCCATGTGAGGGAAAGCCAGAGGTAGGAAGGGCGAAGTGCGGCGTCGGAGGAGACAAGTGACATGAGGGCATGACAAGACGATGATGGGGCCGCGGGAGCAGCCGCGCCGTCGCGAGAGGAAGAAGGTCAGTCAGTGATATGAATCAACAGTAACCGACCACTAAGATTGGTCTGTCAGTGATGACGTGTCATCAATGACCCCCCATTGGAACGATCGGTAAGCGAGAAGGCTGGTTTGTGATGAGCCTCATCTCTGACCGGTGAGAAGTCATCAGTGACCGCCAGTAAGATTGGTCGGTCAGTGATGAGGTGTTCCCGAACTGGTCAGCCAGCAATGACTTGTCCAGAACAGTCACTAGTGACATGCATTTCGTGCTAGGTCAGTGTTGACCCTTATCACTTACTCGTGGCTAAGATAAGTTAGTGATGAGCGGCTAGTAGTATACTAATTTGTAGTAGTGGTAGGCAAAGCGGCATGGCTACCAGGTGCAGCGACGGAGGTCGCGGAGGTCCGACAAGGGCTTGACGGGTGGCCGGGGTGGTATAACGGTAACGTCGGCCAGGGATGAAGCAGATGCAGAGAAAGGTGGAAGAGATGGAGACGCGAGGTCTGGGTGTGGTTTTGGATGGGCTGGGGTTGTCGGAGTCCTACGCGGTGGAGGTGTGGATTCCCGCAAAGCAACCCTAGTTTGCTTCTGGTTTACAGGAAAACGAACACGTGGATTGGTCCACGGATCTATGCGGAACATTAGATGGCAAACTTCTGTCCGGACAGCTCGTTCCATATGTTTGCACGCGATTTAAGGGTCCGATGTGGAGGTGCCCTAAGAATACCGCCTTGAAGAGCCAGCTATAGAAACACTTTGATTTTTGAAGCAGTTTTAACTTTTCAAAGAAACTTAAAGGGAAAGTTCATCTAATTTAAGAACTATTAGTTATAGAATGATTTATCTCAATATTTCTTATCAGCAGTAAGAGACCAACTGATCACATCTCAGTGGTTGTGCGAAGCTATTTTTACACCCATTGCAGACTGCACTTACAGAACCATTTCCAGAGGCCCCTTCATGCCCGTGAACTCCTTGTTTCTCATGCATATGTGTTCCCCAGTTCTTGTGCTGTCTACACAAAATTATAGTCCTACCCTTTATTTCTTTAAAATAAATATATCAACAACAGAAAAACATCGCTGCTAAGATTCTGGGTGGTCCAGAGCTTATCCACTGGCAACTGAGTAACACTACTACTGATAGTGTCTTCTCTTCACCAGGTCATCCATCTTATCAGGATATCACTTATCATTAGCATCAATAATGCACTTTTCCCATACATACATATCGTTTCCCTATTCATTTCACGCCGACGTCCATGTCCGCCGCTCCCATCCGATCCATCTCCGCCACCCACATGTACGCGCCGGCTTCTATCCGTCTTGTCCCCGAGCGGTCGTCGCCGTCGAATGTCGCCATGGCGCTCGTGGTGCACCGGCGTGGTCGGAGTCTCCGACGGCCCACCCACCCACCGAATTGATAACCCCGTCCATCCATCACAGCTCTGCTCGCTCGCCCTACTACATGCCAGGTGCATGCATGGCGGACTGGCTTCTTGTCGGCGCCGCCTAGACATGGCATGTGCAGCACGTACGGCTACATGAAGAGGGAGACGTTCGTGAACTCAGGCCAACATGATTTCTTCTTCCTCCCGTACGTGATGATAGGCAAACCGTTGGCCGACGCCGGGTACGGTGCAATATTTTTCTCCTAACACGATACGTGTAGCTTGAGATACTAGCATCTCGAACCATCTAGAACAAGAACAAAAAACGCGGTACAGAAAGTTCAGGGGTACTATATCATTTAGACTAGACGCAGAAGGTGAACAGATACGTACAAACGTGAGTGCAGAAAAATCAGAGGGGGTCACGGTAGTAGATCATTGCGTGAAGATGCGTACGTAGCTATCATTTTCAGGCGGACGATTTTGTGGGCGGCGTCCACCGGATTCAGATAACCACAAACACTAAAGAATAACAAGTCTCCAAAGTCCAAACAATGACCACACAATCGATTAGCCCATCATCGTCGCAAGGAAAAATCTACCGTGGCTCCATGCATGTGGGGCGACAAGTAAAAACCCATAAATTCTTGTAAAACAAGTCGACGGTATGAACAGAGAGATTCGAGCTTCAAAATTCGAATGTTCCATACAGACGGTAGAATAACAAGTTCCCCAGAAGTCCACATCATGAAAGAAGAATATCACAATATGTCAGCCTCGCGAGACCTAGCTCGGCGAGAACAATAACTGAAAATCTCTCGTTCTTGTTGGGGGAATGAAAACACAAAGTCTCATGCTATTTTTTATAAAACAAGTTGGCAAGTTTTCTTTTTTGAAACTACAAGTTGGCAATATTGAACAGCAGGGTGACACGTATGATGTCAACGAGATTTGAAAATTCAAATTCAACATGTCAGCACGCCAAGAAAACAAATAGTACTACCCACTCACAGCTAAACTTTATATGCCATGTCGCCATGCCATGCGGTCAAGTGGACTATCGGTCATATCAGATGCTATTACTCCTACATGACATCTCGCGCACCGATTCCGCATATTCGTGATCGGACGGCGCGCGGCTCCCTTTCCCCTTGGTGGGGAAGAGAAACTCGCACCACAATCGGTGGCGCGAAAGCGACGTTCAAGAGGCCGACAAGCAACTCACGCGCTGTGCTGACTCAGCGGCAGCTCACACATAACCTTCTTCTTCTTCTCCGCATCTTTGTGGAGATAAGATCGAGAGCTGTGCGTAAGAACGCCACCACAGACTCCTCCGTCCTCACCCCCGGTCTGGATACCCTATAAATCCACCGGCGTCTCAGCTCTCCTCGACGAGGACGGACAACAGTGCAACGAAAAAAATATCAAGAACAGAGATAGGAGAATCGATGGCTACGTTCGCGACGTCGATGGCAGCGGTGATGGGATCGGCTCGCCCAGGGCGGGTGGCCGGGCCTCGGCGGTGCGTGGTGGCGCGGGCGTCCTCGACGATGGCGGCTCCGGCGGCCCTGGCGACGGGAAGGACGCACTATGATGTGCTCGGCGTGAGCGCGGGGGCGAGCAGGGGGGAGATCAAGGCGGCGTACCGGCGTCGGGCCAGGGAGGTGCACCCGGACGCTGCTGGTGGCGTCGGCGACGAGGGGTTCATCCGGCTGCACGCGGCTTACGCCACGCTCGCTGACCCCGACGAGCGCGCTCGCTACGACAGGGACATGGCCTGCCGCGCCGCCGGGACAATGATGATGCGACGGGCGGCCGCGGCTGGGCCGTCGTTCCGGCGGAGGACGTGGGAGACTGACCAGTGCTGGTAGGACATACGGCCGGCAAACGCGGCGGCCCTCTGGGCCCCCAACCGGCTGCCGCCCGGTTCGCTCAGGCACGGCGCTGGCGAGAAGATCCTGACGACTATCCTGCAACGTACGATCAGGATTGGACGTCCCAGATCGGGCGGACGCGGGAGCTCTGTACACATCAAGAGGCGTTTTTAAAGATCTCTTGTGCGTCCGGTCTCAGGTTGAGTCCGGTCAGCAAAATGCAAATATGTAAATTAATTAGTTACCTACTGTAAATTAATAGCCAAGGAATATATGGTACTACCTTTCTCTCAGTTTACAGGGCGTGCGTGTACCTCTAGGTCGTCAACTTGACCAACCTAATACAAGTCATATATTACAAAAAATAACGCAATATAAACTTTAGATGTTCTATTTTCAAACGATATAATTTTTGTGTTATGTAGTTTATATTAGGGTGATAAAATTGACAACCTAAATATACGTGTAGGACTTGTAAACTAAAACGGAGGGAGTAGTTCTATTTGGTAATAGAATGAATTAGTTACCTCCATGTCGGGCGTTTCTTCTTCCAAAGTTGCCTCTTTGATTCTGCACGATATTAATTATCACAGTACAATAATCCATGTCAGTCACTCCCTAAGCCTGTCATGTCATGGTTTTGGATAATTTCGCAAAAAACTGTCATAGTTCTGGATAGGTAGAAAAAGAAGACAGCGAGACTGACCACAATGGGAGTAACATCACTAGTAACATCACACTTTTCAACATAATTTTGCTTATGTGGCACATATTTAATGATGAGAGAGATGATGATGGTAACTTAGCTAGTTATTGTAAAATCACACATACTAAGACAATATGAGTCTATAGACTAATAAATGAACCATAACATGACAACACACATATGTTACTAACCACTGTGGAGGTAGTAACATAGCCTAGTAAAATGTGATGTTACTAGTCTAAGTTACTCCCCATTGTGACTAGTCTTAAATGGTCACTCATGTTTTCTTTTGAGAGAGAAATGGTCACTCATGTTAAGACAACTACTCTCACGTGTTTCAATGTCTTTAATTTAACTAGCGAAATCTATGTTATTTGCCATAAAAAAATACTCCATCGTAAGATTCATCGTTGAATGAAGGTTCTAAACATTTTGTGTGTGTGTGGTGTATTTCACATGTTTTGTTAGTCAAATTGGAGATCTAAATTATGACTGACTTATATTCCCCATTCGGAGCAAGTAGTAACTCTAGCTTCAAGGTATTTCATTAGGGTATATGCGTTTGCCTGAGAGGCATGCATTGACATCAGTTGACCCCAGTCATACATTGTAGATCCACCCAAGAGCAAAATCATTTCTTGAGGGAGTACCGAGGTGGAAACAATTGCGTTGCTAACATCATGGAGCCATAAACCAAATTAATTCCACTAGATTTATTATAAAACATATTATCGTGCCATATATAGTTGATGTTTTAAATATCAGCATGTGTTTTCTTCAGACATGGCCAAAGTAGTTTGACTTACTATAATGCTAATTTTTTATTAAAGTAATCAATAGCTTCCTCCGCAGAGTAAACAGAGGACAGAGAACAGAGAATTAGGAAAAAAAACTTTGGAGGTAATTCTTATTTTACTCCTCTTTTACCCCCAGGCGGTTTATTTTCTATGCGATTAGGCAAGCAATGCAATTACACCATTATAGTCATACGAACCGTTTGATACGGAAAAACACGGCCTAGATCAATGCTCTCACTTACATGAGCATTTGAGTCATTTTTTTCACAGAACACCCCCTACGGTGACACTATGTGTAGGACTCTTCATCCTTAATCACCCCCAAATCTGCCCCTCTCTTCTTCCTCTGGAAATTCCTTTTAGGGCTGCATTGTTTGTGTAGGCCAACAATGCAATATGAGATTCCTCTACCCACTGCCATGAGGTGGTGCTCCAAACGGTTAGGCTCAGGGCCGACCTAATATAGGACAATAAGGTCCCAGCGGCGGAGCTTGAGCCAAAAACATGGGGGGCGGGGGGGGGGGGGGGGGGGTGATGAGCTTGAGGGGGCCAAACATAATTATTTTCAATTGATTTTTAGTGGAAAATAGGCTTGTACAAAGGGATATAGGCTTGTTTATTTTGGGGTGGGGGGGGGGGGGTTGTTGGAGAACGTAGTAATTTTAAAAAATTTCCTACGCACACGCAAGATCATGGTGATGCATAGCAACGAGAGGGGAGAGTGTGATCTACGTACCCTTGTAGATCGACAACGGAAGCGTTTGGTTGATGTAGTCGTACGTCTCCATGGCCCGACCGATCAAGCACCGAAACTACGGCACCTCCGAGTTCGAGCACACGTTCAGCTCGATGACGATCCCCGGACTCCGATCCAGCAAAGTGCCGGGGAAGAGTTCTGTCAGCACGACGGCGTGGTGACGATCTTGATGTACTACTGTCGCAGGGCTTCGCCTAAGCACCGCTACCATATTATTGAGGACTATGGTGGCAGGGGGCGCCGCACACGGCTAAGAATATGATCACGTGGATCAACTTGTGTTTCTCTGGGGTGCCCCTGCCTCCGTATATAAAGGCTCAAGGGGGGGGGGGGTGCGGCCGGCCTAGGAGAGGCGCGCCAGGAGGAGTCCTACTCCCTCTGGGAGTAGGATCCCCCCCCCCCCCAATCCTAGTTGGAATAGGATTCGCGGAGGGGGGGAAAGAGAAAGGGGGCCGGCCCCCTCTCCTTGTCCTATTCGGACCAAGGGAGGGGAGGGGCGCGTGGCCCATCTTAGGTTGCCTCTTCTCTTTTCCACTAAGGCCCACTAAGGCCCATATAGCTCCCGGGGGCTTCCGGTAACCTCCCGGTACTTCGGTAAAATCCCGATTTCACCCGGAACACTTCCGATATCCAAACATAGGCTTCCAATATATCAATCTTTATGTCTCGACCATTTCGAGACTCCTCGTCGTGTCCGTGATCACATCTGGGACTCCGAACAACCTTCGGTACATCAAAACGTATAAACTCATAATATAACCGTCATCGAAACCTTAAGCATGCGGACCCTACGGGTTCGAGAACAATGTAGACATGACCGAGACATGTCTCCGGTCAATAACCAATAGCGGGACCTGGATGCCCATATTGACTCCTACATATTCTACAAAGATCTTTATCGGTCAGACCGCATAACAACATACGTTGTTCCCTTTGTCATCGGTATGTTACTTGCCCGAGATTCGATCGTCGGTATCCAATACCTAGTTCAATCTCGTTACCGGCAAGTCTCTTTACTCGTTCCGTAATACATCATCTCGCAACTAACTTATTAGTTGCATTGCTTGCAAGGCTTAAGTGATGTGCATTACCGAGAGGGCCCAGAGATACCTCGCCGACGATCGGAGTGACAAATCCTAATCTCGAAATACGTCAACCCAACATGTACCTTTGGAGACACCTGTAGAGCACCTTTATAATCACCCAGTTACGTTGTGACGTTTGGTAGCACACAAAGTGTTCCTCGGGCACACGGGAGTTACATAATCTCATAGTCATAGGAACATGTATAAGTCATGAAGAAAGCAATAGCAACATACTAAATGATCGGGTGCTAAGCTAATGGAATGGGTCATGTCAATCAGATCATTCAACTAATGATGTGATCCCGTTTAATCAAATGACAACTCTTTGTCCATGGTTAGGAAACATAACCATCTTTGATTAACGAGCTAGTCAAGTAGAGGCATACTAGTGACACTTAGTTTGTCTATGTATTCACACATGTATATGTTTCCGGTTAATACAATTCTAGCATGAATAATAAGCTTTTATCATGATATAAGGAAATAAATAATAACTTTATTATTGCCTCTAGGGCATATTTCCTTTAGTCTCACACTTGCACTAGAGTCAATAATCTAGATTACACAGTAATGATTCTAACACCCATGGAGCTTTGGTGTTGATCATGTTTTGCTCGTGGAAGAGGCTTAGTCAACGGCTCTGCTACATTCAGCTCCGTATGTATCTTGCAAATCTCTATGTCTCCCACCTGGACTAGATCCCGGATGGAATTGAAGCGTCTCTTGATGTGTTTGGTCCTCTTGTGAAATCTAGATTCCTTTGCCAAGGCAATTGCACCAGTATTGTCACAAAAGATTTTCATTGGACCCGATGCACTAGGTATGACACCTAGATCGGATATGAACTCCTTCATCCAGACTCCTTCGTTTGCTGCTTCCGAAGCAGCTATGTACTCCGCTTCACATGTAGATCCCGCCACGACGCTTTGTTTAGACTGCACCAACTGACAGCTCCACCGTTTAATGTAAACACATATCCGGTTTGCGATTTAGAATCGTCCGGATCAGTGTCAAAGCTTGCATCAACGTAACCATTTACGATGAGCTCTTTGTCACCTCCATATACGAGAAACATATCCTTAGTACTTTTTAGGTATTTTAGGATGTTCTTGACCGCTGTCAAGTGATCCACTCCTGAATTACTTTGGTACCTCCCTGCTAAACTTATAGCAAGGCACACATCAGGTCTGGTACACAGCATTGCATACATGATAGAGCCTATGGCTGAAGCATAGGGAACATCTTTCATTTTCTCTCTATCTTCTGCAGTGGTCGGGCATTGAGTCTGACTCAACTTCACACCTTGTAACACAGGCAAGAACTATTTCTTTGCTTGATCCATTTTGAACTTCTTCAAAATCTTGTCAAGGTATGTGCTTTGTGAAAGTCCAATTAAGCGTCTTGATCTATCTCTATAGATCTTTATGCCTAATATGTAAGCAGCTTCACCGAGGTCTTTCATTGAAAAAGTCTTATTCAAGTATCCCTTTATGCTATCCAGAAATTCTATATCATTTCCAATCAGTAATATGTCATCCACATATAATATCAGAAATGCTACAGAGCTCCCACTCACTATCTTGTAAATACAGGCTTCTCTGAAAGTCTGTATAAAACCAAATGCTTTGATCACACTATCAAAGCATTTATTCCAACTCCGAGAGGCTTGCACTAGTCCATAAATGGATCGCTGGAGCTTGCACACTTTGTTAGCTCCCTTTGGATCGACAAAACCTTCCGGTTGCATCATATATAACTCCTCTTCCAGAAATCCATTCAGGAGTGCAGTTTTGACATCCATCTGCCAAATTTCATAATCATAAAATGCGGCAATTGCTAACATGATTCGGACAGACTTAAGCATCGCTATGGGTGAGAAGGTCTCATCGTAGTCAACCCCTTGAACTTGTCGAAAACCTTTTGCGACAAGTCGAGCTTTGTAGACTGTAATATTACCGTCAGCGTTAGTCTTCTTCTTGAAGATCCATTTATTCTCAATTGCTTGCCAATCATCGGGCAAGTCAACCAAAGTCCATACTTTGTTCTCATACATGGATCCCATCTCAGATTTCATGGCTTCAAGCCATTTTGCGGAATCTGGGCTCACCATCGCTTCTTCATACTTCGTAGGTTCATCATGATCTAGCAACATAATTTCCAGAACAGGATTACCGTACCACTCTGGCGCGGATCTCACTCTGGTTGTTCTACGAGGTTCAGTAGTATCTTGTCCTGAAGTTTCATGATCATTATCATTAGCTTCCTCACTAATTGGTGTAGGTGTCGCAGAAACAGTTTTCTGTGATGTACTACTTTCCAATAAGGGAGCAGGTACAGTTACCTCATCAAGTTCTACTTTCCTCCCACTCACATCTTTCGAGAGAAACTCCTTCTCCAGAAAGTTTCTGAATTTAGCAACAAAAGTCTTGCCTTCGGATCTGTGATGGAAGGTGTATCCAATAGTTTCCTTTGGATATCCTATGAAGACACATTTCTCCGATTTGGGTTCGAGCTTATCAGGTTGAAGCTTTTTCACATAAGCATCGCAGCCCCAAACTTTAAGAAACGACAACTTTGGTTTCTTGCCAAACCATAGTTCATAAGGCGTCGTCTCAACGGATTTTGATGGTGCCCTATTTAACGTGAATGCGGCCGTCTCTAAAGCATAACCCCAAAACGATAGCGGTAAATCAGTAAGAGACATCATGGATCGCACATATCTAGTAAAGTACGATTACGACGTCCGGACACACCATTACGCTGTGGTGTTCCGGGTGGCGTGAGTTGCGAAACTATTCCGCATTGCTTCAAATGTACACCAAACTCGTAACTCAAATATTCTCCTCCACGATCAGATCATAGAAACTTTATTTTCTTGTTACGATGATTTTCAACTTCACTCTAAAATTCTTTGAACTTTTCAAATGTTTCAGACTTATGTTTCATTAAGTAGATATACCCATATCTGCTTAAGTCATCTGTGAAGGTGAGAAAATAACGATATCCTCTACGAGCCTCAATATTCATCAGACCACATACATCTGTATGTATGATTTCCAACAAATCTTTTGCTCTCTCCATAGTACCGGAGAACGGTGTTTTAGTCATCTTGCCCATGAGGCACGGTTCGCAAGTACCAAGTGATTCATAATCAAGTGGTTCCAAAAGCCCATCAGTATGGAGTTTCTTCATGCGCTTTACACCGATATGACCTAAACGGCAGTGCCACAAATAAGTTGCACCATCATTATCAACTCTGCATCTTTTGGCTTCAACATTATGAATATGTGTGTCACTACTATCGAGATTCAATAAGAATAGACCACTCTTCAAGGGTGCATGACCATAAAAGATATTACTCATATAAATAGAACAACCATTATTCTCTGATTTAAATGAATAACCGTCTCGCATCAAAAAAGATCCAGATATAATGTTCATGCTTAACGCTGGCACCAAATAACAATTATTTAGATCTAATATTAATCCCGAAGGTAGATGTAGAGGTAGCGTGCCGACCGCGATCACATCGACTTTGGAACCGTTTCCCACGCGCATCGTCACCTCGTCCTTTCCCAGTGTTCGCTTAATCCGTAGTCCCTGTTTCGAGTTGCAAATATTAGCAACAGAACCACTATCAAATACCCAGGTGCTACTGCGAGCTCTAGTAAGGTACACATCAATAACATGTATATCACATATACCTTTGTTCACCTTGCCATCCTTCTTATCCGCCAAATACTTGGGGCAGTTCTGCTTCCAGTGACCAGTCTGCTTGCAGTAGAAGCACTCAGTTTCAGGCTTAGGCCCAGACTTGGGTTTTTTCTCTTGAGCAACAACTTGCTTGCTGTTCTTCTTGAAGTTCCCCTTCATCTTCCCTTTGCCCTTTTTCTTAAAACTAGTGGTCTTGTTGACCATCAACACTTGATGCTCTTTTTTGATTTCTACCTCCGCAGCTTTCAGCATTGCGAAGAGCTCGGGAATAGTCTTATTCATCCCTTGCATATTATAGTTCATCACGATGCTCTTGTAGCTTGGTGGCAGTGATTGGAGAATTCTGTCAATGACGCAATCATCTGGAAGATTAACTCCCATCTGAATCAAGTGATTATTATACCTAGACATTTTGAGTATATGCTCACTGACAGAACTGTTCTCCTCCATCTTGCAGCTATAGAACTTATTGGAGACTTCATATCTCTCAATCCGGGCATTTGCTTGAAATATTAACTTCAACTCTTGGAACATCTCATATGCTCCATGACGTTCAAAACATCGTTGAAGTCCCGATTCTAAGCCGTAAAGCATGGCACACTGAACTATCGAGTAGTCATCAGCTTTGCTCTGCCAGACGTTCATAACATCTGGTGTTGCTCCAGCAGCAGGCCTGGCACCCAGCGGTGCTTCCAGGACGTAATTCTTCTGTGCAGCAATGAGGATAATCCTCAAGTTACGGACCCAGTCCGTGTAATTGCTACCATCATCTTTCAACTTTGCTTTCTCAAGGAACGCATTAAAATTCAACGGAACAACAACACGGGCCATCTATCTACAATCGAACATACATAAGCAAGATACTATCAGGTACTTGTTGGGGAACGTAGTAATTTCAAAAAAATTCCTACGCACACGCAAGATCATGGTGATGCATAGCAACGAGAGGGGAGAGTGTTGTCTACGTACCAACGCAGACCGACTGCGGAAGCGATCACACAACGTAGAGGAAGTAGTCGTACGTCTTCTTCCCGATCCGACCGATCCAAGCACCGTTACTCTGGCACCTCCGAGTTCTTAGCACACGTTCAGCTCGATGACGATCCTCGGGCTTCGATCCAGCAAAGCGTCGAGGAAGAGTTCTGTCAGCACGACGGCGTGGTGACGATCTTGATGTTCTACCGACGCAGGGCTTCGCCTAAGCTCTACAACGATATGACCGAGGTGGAATTTGGTGGCAGGGGGCACCGCACACGGCTAAGGAACGATCAACAATGATCAACTTGTGTGTCTATGGGGTGCCCCCTGCCCCTGTATATAAAGGATGGAGAAGGAGGATGCCGGCCAAGGCAAAGGTGCGGCCAGGATAGGGAGTCCTACTAGGACTCCAAGTCCTAGTAGGAGTCCACCAAAAGGGGAGGAAGGGAGAAGGAATAGGAGGAGAAGGAGAGGTGGCCGGCCCCCTTTTCCCTAGTCCAATTCGGACCAAAGGGGAGGGGGGGCGCAGCAGCCTTTTCCTCTTCCCACTAAAGCCCATCAAGGCCCATTACCTCTCCCGTAACTACCCGGTACTCCGAAAAATACCCGAATCACTCGGAACCTTTCCGATGTCCGAATATAGTCGTCCAATATATCGATCTTTACGTCTCGACCATTTCGAGACTCCTCGTCATGTCCCCAATCTCATCCGGGACTCCGAACTCCTTCGGTACATCAAAACTCATAAACTCATAATATAACTGTCATTGAAACCTTAAGCGTGCGGACCCTACGGTTCGAGAACAATGTAGACATGACCGAGACACGTCTCCGGTCAATAACCAATAGCGGGAACTGGATGCCCATATTGGCTCCTACATATTCTACGAAGATCTTTATCGGTCAGACCGCATAACAACATACGTTGTTCCCTTTGTCATCGGTATGTTACTTGCCCGAGATTCGATTGTCGGTATCCAATACCTAGTTCAATCTCGTTACCGGCAAGTCTCTTTACTCGTTCTGTAATACATCATCCCACAACTAACTCATTAGTTGCAATGCTTGCAAGGCTTAAGTGATGTGCATTACCGAGAGGGTCCAGAGATACCTCTCCGACAATCGGAGTGACAAATCCTAATCTCGAAATACGCCAACCCAACATCTACCTTTGGAGACACCTGTAATGCTCCTTTATAATCGCCCAGTTACGTTGTGACGTTTGGTAGCACCCAAAGTGTTCCTCCGGCAAACGGGAATTGCATAATCTCATAGTCATAGGAACATGTATAAGTCATGAAGAAAGCAATAGCAACATACTAAACGATCGTGTGCTAAGCTAATGGAATGGGTCATGTCAATCAGATCATTCAACTAATGATGTGACCTCGTTAATCAAATAACAACTCTTTTGTCCATGGTTAGGAAACATAACCATCTTTGATTAACGAGCTAGTCAAGTAGAGGCATACTAGTGACACTCTGTTTGTCTATGTATTCACACATGTATTATGTTTCCGGTTAATACAATTCTAGCATGAATAATAAACATTTATCATGATATAAGGAAATAAATAATAACTTTATTATTGCCTCTAGGGCATATTTCCTTCAGTACTAAGTTCATGATAAATTTAAGTTCAATTAATCATATTACTTAAGAACTCCCACTTAGATAGACATCCCTCTAATCTTCTAAGTGATCACGTTATCCAAATCAACTAAACCATAACCGGTCATCACGTGAAATGGAGTAGTTTTCAATGGTGAACATCACTATGTTGATCATATCTACTATATGACTCACGCTCGATCTTTCGATCTCAGTGTTCTGAGGCCATATCTGCATATGCTAGGCTCGTCAAGTTTAACCTGAGTATTCTGCATGTGCAAAACTGGCTTGCACCCGTTGTAGATGGACGTAGACCTTATCACACCCGATCATCACGTGGTGTCTGGGCACGATGAACTTTGGCAACGGTGCATACTCAGGGAGAACACTTTTATCTTGATAATTTAGTGAGAGATCATCTTATAATGCTACCGTCAATCAAAGCAAGATAAGATGCATAAAAGATAAACATCACATGCAATCAATATAAGTGATATGATATGGCCATCATCATCTTGTGCTTGTGATCTCCATCTCCGAAGCACCGTCATGATCACCATGGTCACGGGCGTGACACCTTGATCTCCATTGTAGCATCATTGTCGTCTCGCCAATCTTATGCTTCCACGACTATTGCTACCGCTTAGTAATAAAGTAAAGCATTACAGCGCGATTGCATTGCATACAATAAAGCGACAACCATATGGCTCCTGCCAGTTGCCGATAACTCGGTTACAAAACATGATCATCTCATACAATAAAATTTAGCATCATGTCTTTACCATATCACATCACAACATGCCCTGCAAAAACAAGTTAGACGTCCTCTACTTTGTTGTTGCAAGTTTTACGTGGCTGCTACGGGCTTAAGCAAGAACCAATCTTACCTACGCATCAAAATCACAACGATAATTTGTCAAGTTGGTGATGTTTTAACCTTCGCAAGGACCGGGCGTAGCCACACTTGGTTCAACTAAAGTTGGAGAAACTGTCACCCGCAAGCCACCTATGTGCAAAGCACGTCGGGAGAACCAGTCTCGCGTAAGCGTACGCGTAATGTCGGTCCGGGCCGCTTCATCCAACAATACCGCCGAACCAAAGTATGACATGCTGGTAAGCAGTATGACTTATATCGCCCACAACTCACTTGTGTTCTATTCGTGCATATAACATCAACATATAAAACCTAGGCTCGGATGCCACTGTTGGGGAACGTAGTAATTTCAAAAAAATTCCTACGCACATGCAAGATCATGGTGATGCATAGCAACGAGAGGGAAAAGTGTGATCTACGTACTCTTGTAGATCGACAACGGAAGCGTTTGGTTGATGTAGTCGTACGTCTCCACGGCCCGACCGATCAAGCACCGAAACTACGGCACCTCCGAGTTCTAGCACACGTTCAGCTCGATGACGATCCATGGACTCCGATCCAGCAAAGTGCCGGGGAAGAGTTCTGTCAGCACGACGGTGTGGTGACGATCTTGATGTACTACTGTCGAAGGGCTTCGCCTATGCACCGCTACAATATTATCGAGGACTATGGTGGCAGGGGGCGCTGCACACGGCTAAGAATATGATCACGTGGATCAAGTTGTGTTTCTCTGGGGTGCCCCTGCCTCCGTATATAAAGGCTCAAGGGGGGGGGGGGGTGCGGCCGGCCTAGGAGAGGCGCGCCAGGAGGAGTCCTACTCCCTCTGGGAGTAGGATTCCCCCCCCCCCCAATCCTAGTTGGAATAGGATTCGCGGAGGGGGGAAAAGAGAAAGGGGGCCGGTCCCCTCTCCTTGTCCTATTCGGACCAAGGGAGGGGAGGGGCGCGCGGCCCATCTTAGGCTGCCTCTTCTCTTTTCCACTAAGGCCCATATAGCTCCCGGGGGGTTCCGGTAACCTCCCGGTACTCCCGTAAAATCCCGATTTCACCCGGAACACTTCCGATATCCAAACATAGGCTTCCAATAAATCAATCTTTATGTCTAGACCATTTCGAGACTCCTCGTCATGTCCGTGATCACATCCGGGACTCCGAACAACCTTCGGTACATCAAAACGTATAAACTCATAATATAACTGTCATCGAAACCTTAAGCGTGCGGACCCTACGGGTTCGAGAACAATGTAGACATGACCGAGACATGTCTCCGGTCAATAACCAATGACGGGACCTGGATGCCCATATTGGCTCCTACATATTCTACGAAGATCTTTATCGGTCAGACTGCATAACAACATACGTTGTTCCATTTGTCATCGGTATGTTACTTGCCCGAGATTCGATCGTTGGTATCCAATACCTAGTTCAATCTCGTTACCGACAAGTCTCTTTACTCGTTCCGTAATACATCATCTCGCAACTAACTCATTAGTTGCATTGCTTGCAAGGCTTAAGTGATGTGCATTACCGAGAGGGCCCAGAGATACCTCTCCGACAATCGGAGTGACAAATCCTAATCTCGAAATACGTCAACCCAACATGTACCTTTGGAGACACCTGTAGAGCACCTTTATAATCACCCAGTTACGTTGTGACGTTTGGTAGCACACAAAGTGTTCCTCCGCCACGGGAGTTACATAATCTCATAGTCATAGGTATGTATAAGTCATGAAAAAAGCAATAGCAACATACTAAATGATCGGGTGCTAAGCTAATGGAATGGGTCATGTCAATCAGATCATTCAACTAATGATGTGATCCCATTTAATCAAATGATAACTCTTTGTCCATGGTTAGGAAACATAACCATCTTTGATTAACGAGCTAGTCAAGTAGAGGCATACTAGTGACACTTAGTTTGTCTATGTATTCACACATGTATTATGTTTCCGGTTAATACAATTCTAGCATGAATAATAAACTTTTATCATGATATAAGGAAATAAATAATAACTTTATTATTGCCTCTAGGGCATATTTCCTCAGAAAAATCATGCTCCGTAGGAATAAATGTATCCTGCCCAACATCATCCCATCTTGCCAAGTCATCCTAAGATCCATAAGAATAGATGCATAGCTGTTATGATTTTTCATCTCGCTCTTTTGGTAATTTTATTAAGCAGACACTAACAGATAAATATTAGAGAAGCGAGAGCGACAACTATGAGGACAACATGTAGTTGATTGCACCACTACTTAAAAAAATTATTAGGAAAATCTCACCCTACTCAAGCACTCTGAGCAACACTTGGGAGCACAAACAAAATAAATATCCAAACTAAATAAAAATAGTTTTTGACACAAAATGCAAGTGACTTAGCACTAGAAAATTATTTATACTAATAAATATCACAATTATTGTAGGAAATATTTATAATAAAATACATGACCATCACCTCTAACATCTCTACTATTTCTACCAGGTGTCTGAACCAGGTACATTTATAGTAAGAGCTAGCATCGCTGGCCTGGAAGAGGCCGTTGAGGTGTTAGATACCCTTGGCAGCTTACTAGTGTGGGTAAAAGGATAAAAGATGAAGATGAAAGCCGTGAGCTTAAAAAAGATTCACTTTTTGCTGATAGTCTAGGATCTTCGAGTTCTGTCTTTTGGTGTCCGAACACCGGGTAGGCCGCAATCTGGTCCATTCAAATGGGCTTTGGGATTTGGAATCTGTCAGGCTGGTGACAGGCTAGCTAGGCAACAAATATGGGTCGGTACACCCCCTATTAGAAGCCTAATAGAATATGTTTTTGCCCATTTGCCTAATCGTATTCGTCCGCTTAACCTTGTCGCATTGTCCTTCACCAGATGTCTTGGCTCATGCGTCTCTTTCTCTCTCCCCAAACGTGATGGTGGCGTCGTTACTCTCTAGCGAGATGTGTTTCTTGAATGTTGACAACCACAGTTACGTCTCTTTTCGATCCACCCATTGTGACCACGCTTAGAGCTGCCTCATATTCATGGAGTTCGTTTACCTAAGCAGCCCTTCTTCTGCAGGATTGTGTTTTCCCACTCGACTTAATATTTTGATTATGTTTTTTTTTCTTTTTGCTGCTAAATCCATGTGCCTATTTAGGTTGTTATTTGTTCAGTTGGCATAAGTTGTGGTTTCCCTATCGTTGATTCGTTTACTCCTATTGTCCTCGTATCCCATATTTACAAGAGGATGTGTACTCACAACAAGGGCTTTCACAAAACTTTGGCAAGAGTACTAATTTCTAGTTTTTGGACCGGATTGTGATCACAGTTGCTACCGAAAACACTTAAAATAAAAATTGGCTTGGGTATGAGGCCTTGATTCTTACAACTATATTTTTGTGATCGAGATCATCACGATCTTAATTTGTGCTCTGGAAAACAACAATTAAGACGTTCTTACAAAGACTCAAAGTAGGGATTGTGTTCAAATTACGTCTGGACCGAAACATGCCATGTATCAAGAGTTAGTTGTCCAACCATAGGCCCCATCCATCGCATGGGTTTACCTTAGTCATTAAGATAAATCAGATAAAAACATTGGGTGTTTAATAACTACACCTCATCGATCCCCAACGATTAGCTCCACGCTACCATACTAAACTTTTCTATAATTGGTGTTCAGAATAGCAATCCACTTCCTCTCTGCTCCTAACCTCCTCGTGGCTCGAACTCTGTTATCCTAGATACCTGCAGGGTTGAGGAATGCGAGAGAGACAAGAGATAACTATGATGCAATTTTATTTCACACATACATGACGTTCATTCAAAGTCATTCCATCAAGCCCACTTACAAGCACATCGGGTGGCAAGGCTATGCCTGAACCCAATGCCTTACCAAACTACTCACGTATGATGATCGGATCGCATGAAGAAACAATTGAAGAACACAACATGATGCAAGCTTTATTAATAATATGTCTTACAATGGTTGCCGGATGCAATACACGATTACAAGAGGTGAATTGCTGTGGTGGTGACGATGATGGTGGCTAGCTATGGAGATGAGATGGGAAATGGCGGCGGCTAGGGTTTGTGAATGGCTTATGGTGCGGAGATGAGGTTCCATTGTGCTCTCTTTTGTGATTCTGGTACCGTTCCCTTTATAATAGTTGGAGCGTTAGACACCACGGTGTGGATGGTGTGCGGTACGGGACGCCGTCTTGCGCTCTTTCATCTGGTGCCTCACATTTGATCTCTTTCTTCTCCATTTTGCTTCTTTCAATAAATATGATGGTTTTTATCCATGTATGGTTCCATTTCCCATGCAAAGAAAATAAAAGGACGATTTCACAATATCTTGCATTTATTTATTAGTCATTAGTAACGATATCAGGGGATATCTCAGATTTTATAAGATAAATTAGTTTAAACTATGATGTGATAAGCGTACAAAATACATTTATTAGTTTATTAGTCATCAGTTGTTTGCTTCTAAAAACGCTCCATTGACTGAGGGAGCAGTGAAAATCATCAGCGGTGCTGACTAGTCACGGACGACTTCGGTCTTCTTCTGTTTTTGAACGTTCCAAGACCAATTCAGCGTATCTTACCCTTGATAATTTCTTCAATAGAGTATCTCCTTGAAACATAGATGGAACCAAACCGGCGCAGCTTCCTTACCATACCATGAATCATGTCGGTGCGCACATGCCAAATCCTCCAAACTAACATGATCACCATATTCCGGGCTAGTTCAGCGCACTGATTCCTTGTTCTCTACTCCCACCCAGCTCTTGTTGTCACCACAAAATTAACTACGGAAGTACTTCACGGACAACGTTTTGATGAACGAGACATGCAGGATAGCTAATCCAACCGTCTGCTTATGTTTGACGCCCATGGATGATGCGATATGACATGTCGTGCAAATTTCGGCGGGCAAGCGTCATCATCCGTGTAGTGGTGCTCCATCAAGTACTACAACCTTTCTTTTCTTTCTTCAAAATAAAATGTAAAGGAAACTGTGGCCATAAGTCAGGGTTATCCTGAGCTTATCCACTGGCAACTGAGTCGTAGCACTACCACTGATAGTGCCTTCTCTTCACCAGGTCATCTATCTTATCAGGATATCACATATCATTAGCATCAATAATGCAAGCAAACACTTATCCCGGCCCATACACATATCATTTCCCAATTCATTTCACGGGGATGTCCACGTCCATGTCCGCCGCTCACCTCCGCCCCAGGCCCCAGCTCCGCCACCCATGTGTACGCGGCGTCGAGACTCGCGAGAGACGAGACCCCGCCCCCGCCCCCGGCCATACGTCGCCGTCGACGCCGCGATTGCGCAGTGGGCGTCCGCGTCGTCTCCGACGACCCACCTGTCGAATTGATAATGCTATAATCGCCGACGGGCTCTGCCGCCAGCTGCATGCATGGCCGACTGGCTTCGTGTCGGCGCCGCTAGACAAAAACTTGTGCAACACGTACGACTATGAGGAAGAAACGTAAGGTCAGCTTAATTTCTTCTACCCGGCCGTAACGTAAGTGATGATGAGCAAGATGCTACTAGCATCTCGAACCATCTAGAAGACGAAGAAGAACAGGCTAATTCCTGGCGATGTCAAGACAAACTCGGTGTGAAAAAGTCGGAGGTACATCTATCATGTAGACTAGAGGTAGAATGAAAACATATATACGTACAAAGACAAACGAATGCAGAAAAATCAGAGGTCAGTCACGGTAGATCATTGGCTCATTGCGCTATCACTTTCAGGCTGACGAGTTGGTGGGCGAAATGCACCGGATTCAGATAACCACAAATCACTGGAATATTATCAAGTCCCCAAAAGCCCGAGCAATGAAAAATATGTGACCACACAATCAATTGGCTCGTCGACGTCTCAAGGAGCTATTGCTCAGCTAGGGTGAACCTTTGAGAGCAAGCAAAGATCTACTCACCCAAGGAGCTACACTTCCGAAGTCAAAATCGCTAGACAACCATAAACGTGGGAATAACAAGTTCCCCAAATGACCACACGATGAAACAATATTAGCACCATCTGTCCGCGTCGCGAGAACAATGATGAAGCATCCAAAATGGACAAGTGTGTGTGCGCGAGCGCAAATAGTCTATCGAACAAGTTGGGAATCCAAAACATATTCTCGTACTATCATTTTGTTAAAACAAGTTGATCATATTGAAACCACAGTCCACAGGCACCTGTATATGAATAAGTGCTTGCGGCAATAGAACATCTGTTGACACGCAATCAATTAGCTCAGCCGGCTGGGACCTTCCAGAACAATGGAAAAATCTATGGTGACTCCACGTGGAGGACCCAGGAAAGTGTCACGAATTCTGGTAAAACAAGTCGACAATATAATGTATCTAACTTTTTTTCACAAAGAAAAGCCACAATATCAAAAAAGAGATACGAAATTCGAATATTCCTGATAGCCACAGACACTAAAATAACAAGCTCCCCGGAAGTCCACACCATGAAAGAATATCGCCACCATCTATCGATGCCGTGAAACTAGTTAAGGGAGACTGGGATAACCCTCTCAAAAAAGAAAAGTAAGACAGGGATAACAATAACGGTAAATATGCCGTCCAAGTGGGGGACAAGTTGGCGATATTCAAACCATGGGCCGACACCTATGTATTATGTTATGTCACGATGATTTGAAAATTCAAATTCAATATGTCAGCACGCCAACAAAACAATTAGAACTATCCACAGCTCGATCTGCCATTTTGGCTTGAAGCTTTATTTATTTTTCCCAAGCAGCCACAGAGCATCGCCATCCAACCACATGAAGAAAAGTAGAACAACAGTGCCGTCCACAGGTAAAGTTTATGCGTGACGTGTCATGCAATGCCATGTGGACTATCGTATGGGATGCTACATAGCATCTCGCGCGCCGATCGTGCCTTGCTGGGGAAGAGAAGTTGGCACCACAATTGGTGTCACGAAAGCAACGTTCAAGGAGGCCGGCAAGCAACTCGCACTGGGTGGCTGACTCAGCGGGAGCTCACACATAATCTTCTTCGCTTGGGTGGAGATAAGATCGAGAGCTGGCGCGTACGTGCCACCACAGCACCACTCCGTCCTCACCCCCAGTCCGGATCCGCTATAAATCCACCGGCGTCTCAGCTCTCCTCGACGAGGACGAACAACAGTGCAACGAAGAAATACTCTGCTTTGTGTCAAGGAATCAAGAACAGAGAAAGGCGAATCCATGGCTACGTTCGCGACGTCGTCGCCGGCGGTGATGTGGTCGGCTCGCCCAGGGCGGGTGGCAGTGGCTCGGCGGTGCGTGGTGGCGCGTGCGTCCGCGACGATGGCGGCACCGGCCGCGGTGGCCGCAGGGAGGACCCACTACGAGGTGCTCGGGCTGGGCGCCGGGGCCAGCAGGGGCGAGATCAAGGCCGCGTATCGGCGTCTTGCCAGGGAAGTGCACCCTGACGCCGTCGGAGGTGGCGGCGACGAGGGGTTCATCCGGCTGCACGCGGCCTACGCCACGCTCGCCAATCCCGACGAGCGCGCTCGCTACGACCGGGACGTGACCTGCCGCGCCGCGGGGATGATGATGCGGCGGGCGGCCGCGGCCGGGCCGGCGTTCCGGCGGAGGACGTGGGAGACTGACCAGTGCTGGTAGGATGGGATGACTCATGCGGCTGCCCTCCCGGACCATCGGCCGGTCCGATCAGGCACGGCGCGTCATGGAGGCGGCGCCCGCTGGAGAGAAGATCCCGCCGACTGCCTTGGACCGCCCGGTCGGATCGGGTGTGCGGACGCGGGAGCTCTGTACACGGCAAGAGTTGTTTTTTTAAGATCTCTTGTGCGTCCGATTAGCAAAATGCAAATATGTAAATGAATTAGTTACCTACTGTAAATTAAAGGCCAAGGAATATAGTGGTACAGTACGTAGTTTTTTTAAAATAAACATAGGACTCCTTTTTTTGAGCATCAGTACAGACACAAGCGCTCATATATATGCGCATACACTCACCCCTATGAACGTACACACGCACACCCTACCCTGGTGGGTTGGGGATACCACTGTCCACCTAACCAACTCAACCACTGGTTGATTCGCACATAAGACTCCCTCTAGTCCATATCAATTGTGGCTGATTTACCTCTTTAGTAAAAGTAGGAAATAGTTATCTTCTGATTTCTATAGAAAATTAATTATCGGAGTACGACAATCCATGTCGGTCATGTCTTGAAGGCTGCCATGATATCTATCTCTAGAGATACAAAGCTCCCTCGATTTGAAGCCTCATGCTACTTCGGGGAAGCCTCGCTTATAAGGGTATATGTTGCTGGTCGAGAGCAAGGCACATCTATATAGCTAAAACGCGTCGGTCGGTTTTCCTAGTTTTGAGAAGGTTCTAGACGGTATTAAGTAGTTTTTTTTTGTTTTTTGTCGGTTTTAATAGTCTTTTTCCTTTCTCTTTTTTCTTTTTTTCTATTTTAGCTTTTCACATTTTTGTTCACGAACATTTGTGCACTTTTAAAAAAAAATTGCAAACATTTTTCACAATTTGTGATTTTTTAAATTCACAACATTTTTTAAAATCTAAGAGAGATACATTCATTGACTAAAGTAATCACAAATACAACAAGTCTACCATTTGTATTAATCTAAAAGAGGCATCAACACAAATCTTGCCTGCTAGACGGTGGCCTCCCGTCCATGTGCTCAATTATTCAGCTGATCCTATGTAATACCCCTATTCAGAAATTCGTCTGATTAATCAGTTAACATGCCACTTTATCCCTACTTATATGGTCACCGAGTAACCAATAAACTAAGAAATCAACCGACTAATTCATTAATTAGCCGATTAACTATCTGATTAGCTTATTAATTCCCTACTCGCCACCTAGGCGAGCAGCTTCGAGTTATTGTTTTTATTTAGGTTAGTCTATAATTTATATTTATTTAGGTTATATTTAATTAAGATTTTTATTTTTATTCAGACTACTTTTTAATTTATGTTTTACTTAGGTTATATACTAATAAAACATAGGGCGGCCAGAATGTAAGAATTGATGGAGGTTCCCGGAGTCTTTAGTAGGTGTAGTTTGGCAGTGTTGTAAAAGATCATATGCTTTTTTTTTAGTATGAAATCGGTGGGGACGGCCGTCTTTCGCTAAAAGGAAGCACTTGTTGTCTAAATGTATAAGAAGAAGAAAAACATCGCCTCCCCTCGTGGTGGTGAAGAGCTTATCCACTGGTAAATGAGTAGTACTGCTACTTAGTGCCTTCTCTTGGCCAGATCATCCATCTTATCCGGATATCACATATCATTAGCATCAATAATGCATGCGAGCAAGCACTTTTCCCATACACATCATTTCCCTGTTCATTTCACGGCGACGTCCACGTCCATCTCCGCCCCTTCCCTGCCCTCCGGCCCAGCTCCGCCACCCACGTGTACGCGGCGCCGAGGCAGACCAGACCGGACGCCCCGTCGGACGTCGCCATGGCGCGCGTGTCGCGGTCGGCGTCCGCGTCTCCGACGACCCCCCCACCCACCTAATTGATAACGCCAACTCCACCGCGCGAACCCATCCAGTCTGGCCCCGTCTGTTTGAAGTAAAATTGACAAATCAGACGGTCCAACGCGTGGGAGCAAACGGACATTTGTCCGTTTTCTGTCCGCTTTCGACCCATCTCCGGCCCAAGTTTACGCCGATTTTGGGGTGAAACGGACAGAGCGCGGACAGACAGTACGCGCGCGCTTGTCCTCCCCTGGCCCGCCTGTCGGTGCCACAAAGCAAAATCCCCCGCGCCCCATTTGGCGCCATTTCCCCCAAACCCTCCCACGTCCCTCCCGCCGCCCACTCCCTCCCCCGTCCATGGCCGACGCCCAGCCGAATTCCGGCGGCCCGGCCGTCGACCCGCCCCCAAAGGTGAAGAAGAAGGCGGCCAAGGTGCCAAGGAAGCCGCGGTCGGAGTGCACGCCGGAGGAGATCGCCAAGTTGGACGCGGATTCGGCGAAGAGAAGGAACCAGAGGGCGGTCGTCAAGGTCAATGCCACCGCGGCCAAGTTCGCCGCCGAGCACGATGCGATGGAGGCCGCGCGGCGCAAGGCCGCGGTCGACGAGAAGGAGGACATCGTCAACAAAGCGCACGCCCTCCTCATGGTTGGCATGTGCCGTCCAGCCGGTTTCCCTGCAGCAGCCGTCGGCGCGGCGAGCACAGGCTCGTCGGCTGCCCGGCCTCCGCCGTGCCAGTCGCCGACGTCGTGGACCACGCCTATGTCGCCAGGCTTTTCTCCGCCAAGGCACGACGCCCAAACCCGTTTCTCGGGGTCGCCGGACGTTGGCGTGATCGCGCCGTCCACCCCGCGCCCCTCGGCCGTCATCGACCTCAATGTCACGCCTGGGTCCAGCAGCGGCGGCCGGCCGTCCGTTGAGATGCAAAGAAAGCAAGCACGGGCATCGTTCATGGGCACCATGTCATCCCCCCGCGTCTTGTTCGATGGAATGCCAACACCAACGCCACCGGTCGACGACCCCTTCTACGACCAGTTCATGGAGGATGTGATCTTCGAGGGTGGGCATGGCCGTGCCTACAACCCCGACGAGACCCAAAGTCAGGATGGCCGCGCCCAGTACGTTGCTGATGAAGAGGCCGACGACCGTGCTGACTACGACCATGGTGACTCGTGGCATGAAGACGATAACATCTATTGCGAAGGTGATGGTGATGAAGAAGAAAGCAATGACATTGATATAGGTGGCGAGCCATTGTTCATCGACGAGCTGACCCAAAGAGCGGAAGCACAAAAGAGGAGGAAGAGCATTCGCACGGGTTCATATACACAAGATGAGGACAAGTTGATTTGCCAATGTTGGATGGAGATGAGCCAAGATCCGAAGACTGGCGCGCAACAAAAGGGCCTTGTTTTCTGGACGAGAGTCCACAAAACATTCCATGAAA
This sequence comes from Triticum monococcum, assembly GCA_034509565.1. NCBI lineage: Eukaryota > Viridiplantae > Streptophyta > Magnoliopsida > Poales > Poaceae > Triticum > Triticum monococcum. Next base: position 769,150,992 of record CM067847.1, read on the forward strand.
GGAAGATGTTTCAGCCCTACCAAATTACAAGCAACCGTGGCATCACCTCGATTCAAAAGAGGTGGTTATTCATCCAACAAGAGTGTAACAAGTATTGCACCGCATTTGAGAGCGTTGAAGCACGGCCCGTGAGTGGTCTCGGCATTGGGGACATGGTATGCTCTCCTTATCCTAGTCCTTTTCCTTGCTACGGCCATGTGAGCCTTCGGCCTTGTATATGTTTGCATGTTCAATTATTGTTGATCATGTGGTGTAGGCATTTCAATCTTTGGAAGCATTCAAGGCCCGACACAATGACAAGCCATTCACTCTTACGCATTGTTGGACGATCATCAACAATTGCCCTAAGTTCAAGGATCAATACCGTGAACTCCAAAGAAAGAGAGGCAAGAAGACGAGCAAGTTCGCCGGAGGTGGAGATGGCGAGGCGTTGAAGAGGCCGAGGGGCAAGACCAACTCCAAGGTGGACGACATACGTGATGCCTCATCCATGGCCTTGCATGACACTTTGCATGGCATGATGTCTCAAAAGGATATGAGGGACGAGAAGAAGCAGCAAAGCAAGGACGAGCAAATGAAGCAATACCTAGAGCTTCAAAGGAAGAAGCTTGAGATGGAGGAGGAGGCCAAGAGGAGGAAGGTGAAAGAACATGCGGTGCCCCCATGTTTGGTTTTGGTAATTGATGACAATCTCTATGGACTAATGGTTGCCTTGAGTTATATTTGAAGGTTTTGTCCATAGGCTTTTCTTGGAGTACATGTGTTGGTTTCAAGGAGAGTTGGTGTCGACCAAGGTGCTATTCAAGGAATTATCCAAAGATTGGTCATGTGAGTGTTGAGCTTATTGCAAGCATGTCTTGAAGAAGAAGATTGTGTGATCATTCATGTCTACCTTCAAGACATCATCCAAATGAAGAGAATTGGAAAGATTAAAGGTTGATCAAGATTAAGTCAATAATGCATCAAGTTGATCAACTCACAGAGCATACAAGATATACTGAGGGATCAAGTGATCCCATGGTATGGTAAGCATTGTCAATTATGCTTTGTGTACTAACCCATGGTCTTCGTGAGAGTTCTTTGTGGGGTTAGGTTGCGGTGTGCAAGTTCAAGTGGAGCATCACGAAGAGATCAAATGCTTGAAGCTTGCCGTCCTTTGTGGTGACAATGGACTTGTGAAGATGTGCGGAAGAGTGGCTCACCCATAGTGGAGTATGGGGGAGCAATCAACTAGTCTTCATCGAGTCAACATAATCAGGAAAGGTGGTCCAACTTGACGGAGTCAAGATCGTCATCATCTAGCTCAAGTGGACCATGTGCAAGGTAAAGGTTTGCCATTGATAGGTTTTCTATTTTACCGGTCTCATGATGGTAGTTGGGAGACCGGGTTATAGAATCGATTGCCGTACTATATATCAAGGGGGGCTCTCGATGAGTAGCTTAATCGTATTGTTCGTTGAGAGCTCAAACCAATGCATCCTTGCATCATATTTCTTGGTTCTTGTTTGGTTCTCTTTGTGAGTCTTAGAGCTTATGGTCATCTTGATGACAAGCTCGAGTTCATCGAAAACGGAGTTCACATGCTTCTTCTATGATGTTTTCGATGTTGGAGGTTTTGCCGGTTCTTCTCGGTTGGAGGTTTCACTCCTCTTTTTGTTAGGCATACCTCCCATGCCTCTTCTTACTATAACCAGTCGTTGTTTTGATGCTACTCGTCGTCTTGTTTCCAACAAGCTTGAGTTTGCTCAATTCGGAGCTCATATGCAGAAGTTATGGCAGTTCTTGTTTTCTTGAGAGTGGCTTTTGTCTGGTCCCAGCGGTAGTACCGCGAGCCCAAGCGGTAGTACCGCTTGGAGCTCTCAGCCGTAGAACCGCTGCAGTGCCGCTCTTCTACCGCCTCGATTTTGGGTCATGCTCTTTTCATGTCGGGTTTAGCAGTAGTTGCACGGCAGTAAGGCACGGTACTACCGCCTAAGCAGTAGTACCGCTCCGGTCGGGCGGTAGTATACCGCTCCTGCATTACTGCCGTCGTACTCTGCTCTGCCCTACCTCTTTTGGTCCCGTGTTCTGCTCCTCCAGTGGTAGTACCGCTGGGGTGAGCGGTAGTACCGCTCATATGCGGTACTACCGCCCCAAGGTTCATGTTTTGTTGCTCCTTTTCCCTGCTTCTTCCGCCCGAGCGGTAGTATCGCTCGGGGAGCAGTAGTACCGCTCGTGTGCGGGCTGAGCACATAACGGTTGGATTTTTCCCTCCTATATAAGGGGGTCTTCTTCCCCAACGAACCTTATCCTTAGAGCTCGTGTTCTCCCTCCATTGTTGACCTTCTTCGAGCTTGCTAACTCTCAATCCCTCCATGGATTCTTGCTAGTTTTTGAGAGAAAAGAGAGAGGAGATCTAGATCCACATTTCACCAATCACTTTCTCCTCTATGTTAGAGGAACCCCTTGGATCTAGATCTTGGAGTTCTTTGTGTTCTCTTTCTTGTTCTTCCTCTCATTTTCCTCCCTAGCATTAGTTGCTTCGGTGGGATTTGAGAGAGAAGGACTTGGGCACTCCGTGTGCCCTTGCCATTGCATTTGGTGCATCGGTTTGAGTTCTTCACGGTGATACGTGGAAGTTACAAGTTGAGAAGCTTATTATTCTTGGGTGCTTGGTACCCTTGAGCTTATTCCTCTTGGGTGCTTGGGCGCCCTAGACGGTTGGTGGCATTCGGAGCTCAATCAGTGTGGTGTAAAGCTCCAAGCAAGCGTCGGGGTCTCCAATTAGGTTGTGGAGATCGCCCCGAGCAATTTGACGGGTACCGGTGACCGCCCCCAAGGGTTGCCAAAGTGTACGGGTTTGGTGACCGCCCCCAAGGGTTGCCATTTGTACGGGTTCGATGACCGCCCTCAAGGGTCCCTTAGTGGAATCACGGCATCTTGCATTGGGCGTGAGGAGATTACGGTGGCCCTAGTGACTTCTTGGGGAGCATTGTGCCTCCACACCGCTCCAAACGGAGATTAGCATCTGCAAGGGTGTGAACTTCGGGATACATCGTCGTCTCCGCGTGCCTCGGTTATCTCTTACCCGAGCCCTTTACTTATGCACTTTACTTTGTGATAGCCATATTGTTCTTTGTTATATATCTTGCTATCACATAGTTGCTTATCTTGCTTAGCATAAGTTGTTGGTGCACATAGGTGAGCCTAGTTGTTTTAGGTTTTGTGCTTGGCAAATTAACCGCTAGGTTTATTCCGCATTTGTTCAAGCCTAAACTGTAATTATTTTAAAGCGCCTATTCACCCCCCCTCCCTCTAGGAGACATCCACGATCTTTCAGAAGGTCGACATGGAGGAGGCGTCCCGGCAAAGGCAGCTCGACATCGAGGCCGCCAATGTCTCGGCCAGGTAGAGGAAGCTCGACATCGAGGCCACCAATGCCGCAACCAAAGCAAAGGAGGTGGCTCTTGAGATCATGAGCGTGGACTTGTCCAAGATGAGCGACAAGACGAGCACTGGAAGAAAAAAGGCCTATAGTCCCGGTTCGTAAGGGCCTTTAGTCCCGGTTCCTGAACCGGGACTGAAGTGTCGGTACTAATACCTCCCCCCTTTAGTCCCGGTTCAATCCAGAACTGGGACTAAAGGCCCTCCACGTGGGCAGTGCGCAGAGCCCAGGCAGGAGACCCTTTGGTCCCGGTTGGTGGCACCAACCGAGACCAATAGGCAGCCACGCGTCAGCATTTCTGTGGCTGGGGTTTTTGTTTTTTTTGAAAGGGGGGGGGTTGGGGGTTTTGGGGGGTTAATTTAGGTGTTTCATATATGTGTTAGCTAGCTATAATTAATAGAGAGAAGTGTCCTCTCTTATGTCCGTGCTTGGTCGACGCTACGTACTATACATACGTATAGAGAGGACTAGACACGCTGGCTAGCTAGTAAGCAAACGAAGGAAACAGAAGATCGTCATGAACATATATGCATACAGAGAGAAGTGATATCGACCACCTCTCCTACTCCGAGAGATTGGTCGAACAACAAGTTCTCGTATATCTATCTGACACTACCGGCTACATATATACAGTAATTATCTCTTACAAATATAATCATACGGACTCAGGTTTAACATAGAATTCTCCGTCTTCAGGGATCACGTGGTCAAGAAAGAATGCCGCCAATTCCTCTTGAATTCCTCGCATGCGAGCTGGTGCTAGGAGTTCATCCCGCTTCCGAAACATCTAATTTAAAGAAGGGGGTCAATACATATATATATGAATGAATGAAACTCAACACAAATGATGGTAATAAAATAAAATTGTGAATGTTGTTATTTACGTACTTCATATTGTTCGTCAGTGTAGCCCCGCTCACAGGTCGTGTGGCGGATGGACTCGCAAACATAGTATCCACAGAAATCATTCCCTTGTTCCTGCCACAACCACTTTACAAGAAATAGAGGTTAATCAAACTGATAAGCAAGAATGCCAAATGGTATTGATGAAACTAGCGCTTGAATGACTAGTAGATGCGCTTAAAATGCTACTATAGCTAGTACTTACTTTCGGGTGTCTAAATTGCAGCTCCTTTGGCAATCCCGGAGCTTTTTTGGTGAATTTTCTCCAAACCCTGCCGGACAAAGAAAACAATTACTTGATATATCAGGAAATGAACAAAGTTGCTGATATGGTGGATAATGATCGATTTAACTTACTTCTGGAGTAGTTGAGTCATGTCTACATAGTCCTTGGGATCTTTTCGTCTTGAGTCTAAGACGGTTACTAGTCCCTGCTCAAGCTTAATATGTAGGAGAATATAGTGGAAACTGCACACGTATGCATAACTCATCAATTACATTACTATAACCTTGACTAATATATAAGGGAAACCGAATACGCACAAGACAGTAACACTCACTTGAAGTTGTAAGGAAAGAGTATTATATCTTTGTTTTGATTTATTATCAACGATTGTAGCATGCTGGCCTCGATTTTTGCGACATGAAATTTAACCTGAGTTGCATCTATGAGATATGTGTTAATGAACCCAATATCACCGACTTGTCTTTTCTTCAATTCGACGATCTTCAATCAGCATAATATAGTGAGGATGATTATAAATACATGCAATGAAAGAGGTAAGCTATATAGAGAAACTTAATGACAGAAGTAGTACTACTTACAGACAGTAGCAGGCGACCGTTGTTTTATCGAGGGCCAATTGATTGAAAAACTGATAGAACTCCTCAAATGGAACAGGCAACAGATCAATTCCAACGAGGTCATGCTCATTTTTAACTTTCAAATACAAAGTACTCCTCCCCCCCAGAGTCTCTGCAGATTTTCAAGTACCAATCATGCAATCTTCGCATCATCGTTGATAGAGATCTTTCATCTTTGACGAGAGGCTTCCCGTACTCGTATCTTTGTATCTGCATCTCCATGGGTTCATAATGTACTTCGTCGGGCAGGTAATCTGCAAGATTGCTATAACTGGGCACCATCCTCAGATCATTAGCGACGTTGTGGCTAGGCACCTTGAGTGGGGGCACGATTGCTTTGCTTGTTCGCCGAGCTGGGCAATTTGTTTCCCAGCTCGTCGTTCTTTCAGCCTTTGATCACTGACAGTACTTCCCGACCGCTCCGCTTCGGCAAATTCCTTTCCAATAATGCGGTCATAGTTTCCTTTCGGCGGATCAGACTTCGGTGGTTTTGTCAGGGCAGCCAGAGTGCGCTTCACTTTCACCCGATCTACCTTCTCCTCCGGAGGTGGATGTTTCTTTGCTTTCACCCCTTCAAAGAATTTCCTCACTTCTTCTCGCGCGATCTCGGCGTTCTCCTCCTGGGTCCTCTCGTATGGTAACTTCTCTGGAGTCTTCAGAGAAGGACCGAATCTGTATGTCCGACCGCCTCTGGTTGTACTGCTAGACGCCGACCAAGCAGACGGAGCGGTTGTCTTCTTTACTTGCTTAAGAGGCGGAGGAGAAGGACTACGACCCGCCGGAGCAGCTGGAGCGGCGGCAGGTCTCTTCCGCCCTTGCTGACGAGGCGGAGAAGGAGGAGGCTGGCTGCTCGGGCGCGTCGGCGCAGGCGGAGAAGGAGGCGGAGTGCCGCCACGCGCCGGAGAAGGAGCCGGCCGAGGGCCCTGATTGTCACTCGCCGGAGGAGGAGGCGGTGGAGGAGGCGGAGTGCCTTGACTCGCCGGAGGAGGAGGAGGAGGCGGAGGCGTCCAGTTCGGAAGGTTGATGAGCTCCTTCCGCCATAGGCATGGAGTCTTCAAAGCAGACCCCAGCCGAGTCTCCCCTTCACCGGTAGGGTGGTCAAGCTGGAGGTCCTCAAATCCCTCCGTTATCTCATCCACCATCACCCTAGCATATCCTTCTGGAATCGGCCGGCAGTGAAAAGTTGCGCCGGGTTCAGTAGGATAAACAGAGCCAACAGCCGCCTTGACCTTCAAATTCATCCATTGCGTCATAAGGTGGCAATTTTGAGACTCCGTTATAGCATCCACAGGATAGCTGGCAGGAGCCGTCAAGGCATGCTCCGGCTGTAGCAGCTCAGTGGAGGCCACGCTGCTTCTGCGCTGAGATGGCGGGGTAGCTTCGGGGGAGGCTTCGCCAGTACGTTTGCTGCGATTTGCTTCTCGTTCCTCTATCGTGTCTACCCTTACTTGCAACGCCTGCATTTGGGTCTGCTGCACTTTTTTCCTCCTCTCATGGGATTTGTAACCGCCTGCGTCCGGAAACCCAACCTTCCACGGAAGGGAGCCTGGCGTGCCTCGTGTCCGTCCAGGGTGCTCAGGATTCCCGAGGGCCATTGTGAGCTCGTCGTTCTCTCTGTCTGGAAAGAACGTCCCTTCCTGCGCTGCTTCGATATACTGCTTAAGCTTACTGATTGGTATGTCCATTTGTTCGTTCGTCCAAATGCACTTCCCTGTTTCAGGGTCCAAGGTTCCGCCAACCCCGAAGAACCAAGTCCGGCAACGGTCTGGCCAGTTCTTTATCTCTGGTTCGATCCCTTTATGAATCAGATCATTCTCAATCTTGGACCACTTAGGCCGGGCTACGAGGTAGCCACCTGACCCCGTGCGATGGTGAAGCTTCTTCTTCGCAGCATTTTGCTTGTTTGTCGCCGACATCTTCTTACTCTTTTCCGATGTCTTGTCGGCCACAAATGCGGGCCAGTGATCTCTGATCTTCTCATATCTGCCCTTGAATTCTGGTGTCTCATTATTTTCGACAAACTTATTATTCAGCTCTTTCTTCCACCTCCTGAATAGTTCTGCCATCCTCTTCAGAGCAAAAGACTTGATTAATTTCTCTTTAATTGGGTTCTCTGGATTATCCTCTGGCGGTAGGGTGAAATTTGACTTCAGCTCAGTCCAAAGATCATTTTTCTGCATATCATTGAATAAGACACCTCAGGGTCTTCTGTAGCCGGCTTAAACCATTGTTGGATGCTTATCGGGATCTTGTCCCTAACCAGAACCCCGCACTGAGCAACAAATGCGCTCTTTGTCCGGAGGGGTTCAATAGGTTGGCCGTCGGGCGCGATTGCTGTGATCTCAAGCTTTTCATCCGAGCTCAACTTTTTCTTCGGGCCTCGTCTCTTTACCGAAGTTGTGCTCGATCCGGAGGGCTAGAAAAAAGAACAAAGACTTAATTAATATGTGTACATACCAAAACAATGAATGCATCAATCAGGTAGTCAGCATAGGCTTAACTAATATATATACCTGGCCGGACTCGGTTCGGTCACCGGAGCCGTCATCACGGTCTCCTTCTTGCACCAGCATTGGGTCACCGGAGCCGTCCTCATGTTCTTCTTCTTGCACCGGCATAAGGTCACCGTAGCCAGCTTGTTCACCCAGACCATCGGTTTCGTTGAGAAAGTACGAGACGGCATCACTTCCTTCTGCGATTATCTCCCTCAACAACGCTTCTTTTGCTGCTTCGTCTAGGGCGGTGTCCATAGTTTCTACAAATATTTACAACATGACAATTATTATTCAAACATGACAGATGGATATATTAGTGCCAAACGTAGAACTAGCTACCTAATCATAGTAAGCTATCGGGAGGGGGTATATATCGACAACGACGACACTACATCTATGTCCCTCGACGACCCTCGTTCCCGATAAAAAAAAGAGGAAGAAGAAGAAAAAAAAGAGGAGAAGAAAGAATAGAGGAGAAGAATCTCCTCTATTCTTTCTTCTCCTCTTTTTTTTTCTTCTTCCTCTTCTTTTTTAATCCTCTTCTTCCTCTCATGTTCGAGAGGATCGCCGAGGGGCCGGGAGGTTGCCTAGTGTCAAAGGATTCAACAAAACCATGTCTTCATCATTAGGCGAAAGTAACATGTGCATGATGGTACGAAGCTCTTCAAAGTTGTTCTGGAACGGAGTCCCAGATAGGGTAATTCGCTTTTTGGTATAAAGTTCAGAAAGAGCCTTCAGAATATCGCTATTTGGAAGGCCTTGCTGAATTGGTACCAAAAGGTGGATTATTCTATCCGGGACTCCATTCCAAAACAACTTTGTAGAACTTCGTACCAACATGCCCTGGTTACTTCCGGCTAATGATGAAGGCATGGATTTCTTCAATACTTTGACACTAGGAAACCTCTCTCGACCCCTCGGCGATCCTCGACCCCTCGAACCCTCGACGACCCTGGAACCCTCGACCCCTCGACGATCCTCTTCTTCCTCTCATGTTCGAGAGGATCGCCGAGAGGTCGGGAGGTTGCGTAGTGTCAAAGGAAACCCTAAATAGCTAGCAAGTATCGTGGGTGTGATATACATGTGGCCTTCGGTGTCGGACACTACATCCACGTCCCACAAGTGACGTGGGCGTCGAAGCCCGCGCCACTTGTGGGATGTGGATGTAGTGTCCGACACCGACGGTACATGTATCTCACACCGACGATACTTTCTATTTAGGGTTTCTCCTCTACCGCTCGGCGACCCTCTCGACGACCCTCGTTCCCGATAAAATAAAGAGGAAGAAGAAGAAGAAAAAAGAAGAGAAGAAAGAATAGAGGAGAAGACTTCCTCTTCTTCCTCTCCTCTTCTTCCCCTTCTTCCTCGCCTCTCTCATGAATGTCCGGCGTTCTCGACCCCCCCCCCCCACGTGTCGAAGAAAAAAAAGAAGAAAAAAAAGAGGAGAAGAAGAAAGGAATTGAGGAGAAGAAGAGAAAAATAGAATATATATATTCTATTTTTCTCTTCTTCTCCTCAAAATAGAATATATATATTCTATTTTTCTCTTCTTCTCCTCTATTCCTTTCTTCTTCTCCTCTTCTTTTTCTTCTTTTTTCTTCTTCTTATTTATTTCTCCTCGTCTTCCTCTCCCCTCTCGGCGACCCTAGACCCCCTCTCGACCCTCGACCCCTAGGCGACCGTCGACCCCCTTTCGACCCTCAACCCCTAGGCGACCGTCGACCCCTCCCGATAAAAAAAAGATGAAGAAGAAGAAGAAGAAAAAAGAGGAGAAGAAAGAATAGAGGAGCTAGAATAGAGGAGAAGCTCCTCTATTCTTTCTTCTCCTCTTTTTTTTTCTTCTTCCTCTTCTTTTTTATCCTCTTCTTCCTCTCATGTTTTTCCCCGATAACATTTTTTTCTCCGAGATAGTTAGTGTTCCCGAGTGAACCGGAGGGGGACATTGGTCATATTTTCTATGAATGTTCTATATACATACATCCATCGATATCATTCCATACATACATATACATCTACATTATATATGAACAAAAAAATATCAAAATTCATCATACATACATCTAGAGTATATATGAACAAAAATTATAAACTTTCTCCCCAACTCATACATACATACATACATACATACATACATCTACATCATATCAATATTTTGCAAATTAAGGAGCAGGGAAGGATGGAGAGGATGGGGCGCGCGGTAGCTACCTCTCCCGGAGGGATCGGGGAGGAGACGCGGGCGACCGGCGTCGGGGGCGACGGCGACGAGGACGGGCTCGCGGTCGGCGAGGGCGAGGGCGACGGCGGGGCGCGCTCGGCGGCGGCGGACGGCAGAGCTCGGGGGCGCGTGGGGCAGGAGCTCGGGGGCTCGGGGACGGCGGAGCTCGAGGGCAAGGGCGAGGGCGACGGCGGGGCGGCTCGGGGTCGGCGACGACGGCAAGGCAGGGCGCGCTCGGGGGCAGGGCAGGGGCAACGGCGGCGACGGCGAGGCGAGTAGAGGGGCAGCCTGGCGGCGACGTCGGGGCGGGATCGAAGAAACTGTACCAAAATTTTCACAAGTGTGGCTTATATAGACAGAGCATTGGTCCCGGTTGGTGGCACCAACCGGGACCAAAGGTCTCTTTTTGGTAGCCCAAAGGGCGGACCGTGACCATTGCCCCCCTTTAGTCCCGGTTGGTGCCACCAACCGGGACCAATGCCCTTGTGCTGCCCCGCGCCCAAAAGTTTAGTCCCACCTCGCTAGTTGACAGCGCCCAACACCAGTTTATAAGCTCTGCTGCCTCCTCCCTCTCGAACTCCTCTGAACTGCAGGCCTATGGGCCTAATTTGACACTGCTTTGCCTGTGGGCCTATTGGGCCTTCTGCGGGCCTGAATCCTGGCCCATGTAGGGTTTCTAGTCGTATTCAGGTCATGGAGGCCCAGTAGGTGGCATTTTTTTGGTTTTTTCTTTTTTATTTCTACATTTTTTTGGTTTTTTATTTTTTTTATTTCTACTTAAAACTAAATACTTACAGTTTTTTAGTGATTTCTTTTTGCTTTTAGGTCACAAAAATTATAAACTTTCTGTTAGTGCCATTAGTTTTAAATTTTAAATAGTTTAAATTTGAATTTTAAAAAATTTGTGTGAATCACTAGTTTATGAATAACTTTACTATAAAGTTAGAATTTTTTTTCTATTTATTTTTTATTTCTACTCACAACTAAATACTTACAGTTTTTTAGTGATTTCTTTTTGCTTTTAGGTCACAAAAATTATAAACTTTCTGTTAGTGCCATTAGTTTTAAATTTTAAATAGTTTAAATTTGAATTTTTAAAAATTTGTGTGAATCACTAGTTTATGAATAACTTTACTATAAAGTTAGAATTTTTTTTCTTCTTTGCTATTTATTTTTTATTTATACTTACAATTAAATACTTATAGTTTGATTTTAGGTCACACAAATTATATTCTTTTTGCTATTGAAGAATATTATAGTTTTATTTTAGTTGATCATAACATAATATTTTAATTGATTGTTTTTATTTTCATAAAAGTTTTGTAGTTCATTCTGTTTGCTATTAATTCATTCTTTGAGCTAAATGACTCTGAAATTGGAAAGCATTTCAAAATGAACTCTGAAAAGGTTGAAAGTTGGCATGGTATCATCATTTCACCCACATAGCATGTTCCAAAAAGTAGAGAGGGTTACGACAAAAACTTGATGCACTTCGTATACAAAATGGACAATCACTTTCGAAGTATCAAAGTTTCAAACCATAAGACATGAAAGCATTTGAAATGAACTCTGAAAAAGTTGAAAGTTGGGATGGTATCATAATTTCACCCACATAGCATTTGCTTATTGCGAGAGAAAGTCTTCACTTTTTCTTCGCTTGTGTCATTTGCTTATTGCGCCGTAACCATGGATAATCTTCATTGTTTATTAGGATGCTTGGGTCAGCCTTGACATTGAAGGGAGGAATTTCATGAAACTTTTCATAATCTTCAGACATGTCTGTCTTGCCGTCCACTCCCAGGATGTCCCTTTTTCCTGAAAGAACTATGTGGCGCTTTGGCTCATCGTATGATGTATTCGCTTCCTTATCTTTTCTTTTTCTCGGTTTGGTAGACATGTCCTTCATATAGATAACCTGTGCCACATCATTGGCTAGGACGAACGGTTCGTCAGTGTACCCAAGATGTTTCAGATCCACTATTGACATTCCGTACTGTGGGTCTACCTGTACCCCGCCGCCTAACAGATTGACCCATTTGCACTTAAACAAAGGGACCTTAAAATCAGGTCCGTAGTCAAGTTCCCATATGTCCACTATGTAACCATAATATGTGTCCTTTTCGCTCTCGGTTGCTGCATCAAAGCGGACACCGCTGTTTTGGTTGGTGCTCTTTTGATCTTGGGCGATCGTGTAAAATGTATTCCCATTTATCTCGTATCCTTTGTAAGTCAATACAGTCAAAGATGGTCCCCTGGACAACAAGTACAACTCATCACAAACAGTGTTGTCACCTCTGAGACGTGTTTCCAACCAACTGCTGAAAGTCCTGATGTGTTCACATGTAATCCAGTCGTCGCATTGCTCCGGGTGTTTGGAGCGCAGACTGTTCTTGTGTTCATCGACATATGGGGTCACCAAGGTAGAGTTCTGTAGAACTGTGTAGTGTGCTTGAGACCAAGAATATCCGCCCCCTGCATATTATTGAGTCTCTTCCAAGAGTGCCTTTTCTAATCAGTCTCCCCTCATACCGCGATTTAGGGAGACCTATCTTGTTAAGGCCAGGAATGAAGTCAACACAAAACCCGATAACATCCTCTGTTTGATGGCCCATGGAGATGCTTCCTTCTGGCCTAGCACGGTTACGGACATATTTCTTTAGGACTCCCATGAACCTCTCAAAGGGGAACATATTGTGTAGAAATACGTGCCCCAGGATGACAATCTCGTCGACTAGATGAACTAGAACGTGCGTCATGATATTGAAGAAGGATGGTGGGAACACCAGCTCGAAACTGACAAGACATTGCGCCACATCACTCCTTAGCCTTGGTACGATTTCTGGATCGATCACCTTCTGAGAGATTGCATTGAGGAATGCACATAGCTTCACAATGGCTAATCGGACGTTTTCCGGTAGAAGCCCCCTCAATGCAACCGGAAGCAGTTGCGTCATAATCACGTGGCAGTCATCAGACTTTAGGTTCTGAAACTTTTTCTCTGGCATATTTATTATTCCCTTTATATTCGACGAGAAGCCAGTCGTGACCTTCATACTGAGCAGGCATTCAAAGAAGATTTCTTTCTCTTCTTTCATAAGAGCGTAGCTGGCAGGACCTTTATACTGCTTCGGAGGCATGCCGTCTTTTTCGTGCAAACGTTGCAGGTCCTCCCGTGCCTCAGGTGTATCTTTTGTCTTCCCATACACGCTCAAGAAGCCTAGCAGGTTCACGCAAAGGTTCTTCGTCACGTGCATCACGTCGATTGAGGAGCGGACCTCTAAGTCTTTCCAGTAGGGTAGGTCCCAAAATATAGATTTCTTCTTCCACATGGGTGCGTGTCCCTCAGCGTCATTCGGAATAGCTAGTCCACCGGAACCCTTTTCAAAGATTACGTAGTGTAAATCATTGACCATAGCAAGCACGTGATCACCGGTGCGCATGGCGGGCTTCTTCCGGTGATCTGCCTCGCCTTTGAAATGCTTGCCTTTCTTTCGACATTGATGGTTGGTCGGAAGAAATCGACGATGGCCCAGGTACACATTCTTCCTGCATTTTTCCAGGTATATACTTTCAGTGTCATCTAAACAGTGTGTGCATGCGTGGTATCCTTTGTTTGTCTGTCCTGAAAGGTTACTGAGAGCGGGCCAATCGTTGATGGTCACGAACAGCAACGCCTTAAGATTAAATTCCTCCTGTCTGTGCTCATCCCACGTACGTACACCGTTTCCATTCCACAGCTGTAAAAGTTCTTCAACTAATGGCCTTAGGTACACATCAATTTTGTTGCTGGGTTGCTTAGGGCCTTGGATGAGAACTGGCATCATAATGAACTTCCGCTTCATGCACATCCAAGGAGGAAGGTTATACATACATAGAGTCACGGGCTAGGTGCTGTGATTGCTGCTCTGCTCCCCGAAAGGATTAATGCCATCCGCGCTTAAAGCAAACCATACATTCCTTGGGTCCTTTGCAAACTCATCCCAGTACTTTCTCTCGATTTTTCTCCACTGCGACCCGTCAGCGGGTGCTCTCAACTTCCCATCTTTCTTTCGGTTCTCACTGTGCCATCGCATCAACTTGGCATGCTCTTCGTTTTTGAACAGACGTTTCAACTGTGGTATTATAGGAGCATACCACATCACCTTCGCAGGAACCCTCTTCCTGAGGGGCTCGCCGTCAACATCACCGGGGTCATCTCGTCTGATCTTATACCGCAACGCACCGCATACCGGGCATGCATTCAGATCCTTGTATGCACCGCGGTAGAGGATGCAGTCATTAGGGCATGCATGTATCTTCTCCACCTCCAATCCTAGAGGGCATACGACCTTCTTTGCTGCGTATGTACTATCGGGAAATTCGTTATCCTTTGGAAGCTTCTTCTTCAATATTTTCAGTAGCTTCTCAAATCCTTTGTCAGCCACAGCATTCTCTGCCTTCCACTGCAGCAATTCCAGTACGGTACCGAGCTTTGTGTTGCCATCTTCGCAATTGGGGCATAACCCTTTTTTGTGATCCTCTAACATGTGATCGAACTTCAGCTTCTCCTTTTGACTAATGCATTGCGTCCTTGCATCAACAATGACCCGACGGAGATCATCATCATCGGGCACATCGTCTGGTTCCTCTTGATCTTCAGCAGCTTCACTCGTGGCAGCATCATTGGGCACATCGTCTTGTTCCTCTTGATCTTCACTAGCTCCCCCCCCGTTGCAGCATCACCGTATTCAGGGGGCACATAGTTGTCATCGTACTCTTCTTCTTCGCCGTCTTCCATCATAACCCCTATTTCTCCGTGCCTCGTCCAAACATTATAGTGTGGCATGAAACCCTTGTAAAGCAGGTGGGAGTGAAGGATTTTCCAGTTAGAGTAAGACCTCATATTCCCACATTCAGTGCATGGACAACACATAAAACCATTCTGCTTGTTTGCCTCAGCCGCATCGAGAAACTCATGCACGCCCTTAATGTACTCGCGGGTGTGTCTGTCACCGTACATACATTGCCGGTTCATCTGCGTGCATTATATATAATTAAGTGTCCAAATTAATAGAAGTTCATCATCACATTAAAACAAAGTGCATACATAGTTCTCATCTAATAACATATAGCTCTCCAGAGCATCTAATTAATTAAACCATACATTGAAACTATGTAAAACATTTCAATGCGAAAACAAATGCGATCATAATCGCAACCAAGGTAACAATTGATCCAACGGCATAATGATACCAAGCCTCGGTATGAATGGCATATTTTCTAATCTTTCTAATCTTCAAGCGCATTGCATCCATCTTGATCTTGTGATCATCGACGACATCCGCAACATGCAACTCCAATATCATCTTCTCCTCCTCAATTTTTTTTATTTTTTCCTTCAACAAATTGTTTTCTTCTTCAACTAAATTTAACCTCTCGACAAGGTCGGTTGGCATTTCCGATTCACATACATCCTAGATAAATAAAATCTATGTCACGTTGGTCGGCATAATTTTCATAAACAATAAATGAACCAATAGTTATAAAGATAATATACATACCAAATCCGAATCATAGACAGGACGAGGGCCGACGGGGGCGGATACCAAAACCATCGCACTATATAAGATGCAATAAAAATATAAGAAAATGATACAAGTAGCTATCTAAACATACAAGTAAGAATATTTTCCTTTCAGAAAGAAGATAAGAACAAGAGGCTCACCACGGTGGTGTCGGTGATGAGATCGGCGCGGGTGATCGACGGCGGTGAAGGCGGGGACGGGGCGTGACGGACCGCTAAATCTAGACAAATCTCGAGGAAAATGGAGCTTGGAGGTCGAGCTTCGAGAGGAGAAAGCTTAAGTAGTGTGGCTCGGGCATTCCATCGAACACCTCATGTGCATAGGAGGTGAGCTAGAGCACCACAAAGCCCTCTCCCCCTCGGCCAGAGAAAACAGAGCACTGGGGTGCTCTGCTCGCGAGCGAGGGGTATATATAGGCACGTCATTGGTACCGGTTGGTGGCATGAGCCGGGACTAAAGGGGAGCCTTTGGTCCCGGTTCAAGCCACCAACCGGGACCAATGGTGGTGGGCCAGGAGGGAGGCCCATTGGTCACGGTTCATCCCACCAACCGAGACCAAAAGGTCCAGATGAACCGGGACCAATGGCCCACGTGGCCCGGCCGGCCCCCTGGGCTCACGAACCGGGACCAATGCCCACATTGGTCCCGGTTCTAGACTTAACCGGGACTAATGGGCTGATGTGGCCTGGACCATAGCCCTGTTTTCTACTAGTGGAGGGTCTGGTTTAAGGCCAGGCGGAAGGAGATGCTCGACGCTGACGGCCTGAACTAGGTCGTCCGATCGGCCGTGGCTATTCTTTTTGGAGGCTGGCATGGGTGCCGCCCACCCGCTGGGCCGCTGGTTGTGTGCCGGCGAGAAAAACATTCATTTTGGAGGTCGGCTGTGTTGTCGGCCGCTAGCTGTGTTGCCGGCGAGGACAACTATTCATTTTGGAGGCTGGTTGTGTTGCCGGCCGCTGGCTGTATTGCCGGCGATGGACGTGTAGGCTGCTGGCTCTGTTGTCGGCGCGAACTAGGGCCGCTGGCCATGAACTAGGCTTGACATTTGAAACGTTGTTTTTTTTAGAAATGGAGACGGACAAGATGTGGCAAACGGATGCAGCCGTGCACTGAACGCACGACCACCGCATCCTAAGATATATCCAGACACGATTCCATTGTCTTACCCAAACAGACAAAATCTAAGTAAAATGAACATCCGTTTAAGGTCAATGCGGTGGAGTTGGCCTAACGCGGTCAATCACGAGCTCTATATCGAGCTGCATGCATGGGCGCATGGCTGAGTGGCTTCTTGTCGCCAAGAAAGAGCATGCCTAACACGTATGGCCACAGGAGGGGATCTTCGAAGATATTATTAGTATGCATCTGGAACCTTCTAGAACGTGTAGAAAAACAGGCGAATGGTGACGACGAGACCAACGCGCGTCAGAAAAATCAGGGGTACTGTGTCATTTAGACTAGACGCAGACGAAAACAGATACGTACAAACACGAAACGAGTGCTGGAAAATTCAGAGATCGGTCACGGTAGATATCACTTTCAGGCGGACGAGTCAGTGGGCGACATGCACCGGATTCAGATGACCATAAACACAATGGAATAACAAGGCCCTAAAAGTCCAAACAGTGAAAATTATATGACCACACGATCGATTAGCCCATCATCGCCGCAAGGGCAAGTTAGGAATCCAAAACAAACTTTCATAACATTTTGTTAAAAACAAGCCGATCGTTTCATTGAATCCACAGGCACTTGTATATGCATGATTGGAAGCCGAAATAGCACATCCGTCAACAGGCAATCGATTAGCTCAGCCAGCGGGGAAGGACCTTCCAGAAGAACGGAAAAATCTATGGTCACTCCACGTGGGGCGTCCAGGAAAATGTCATAAATTGTTTTTAAAACAAGTCGACAATATGAAACGAGAGATTCGAAGTTTGAAATTTGAACGTTCCGGATAACCACAAACGCTAGAATAACAAGTTCTCCGGAAATCCACACCATGAAAGGAGAATATAATCACAATCTGTCAGCTTCGCGAGACCTAGCTCAGAGAACAATAAGGGAAAACGTCTATCGTGAAAGTGCGGGAATCCAAACAAATTTTCATAATGTATACTTTAACACAAGTTGACGATAGAGAAACAACAGGGTGGAGTGAAGTGCATCCTATGTCCTTAAACTATTTTGATGGTGTCACGTAGGTCCTCAAACCATGAAAAGTGTCATGTAGGTCCTCGAAAATCCTTGAAGTGTAATAAGTGTGCTATATGTGACACATCTGAAATAGTTTCATGACCTACGTGACACCTTTGAAGCAGTTTGAGGACTAGGATAACACATATATTGCACTTCGAGGACCTGGATGACGATTTTCATAATTCAAGGACCTACATAACACCTCTGAAATAGTTTGAGCTATGACGCACTTCACTCAACAGGGTGACACCAATATATATGATATCATGAAGATTTGAAAATTCAAATTTGACATGAGCACGGCAAGAAAACACCACAACTCGATCTATCATTTTGACATGCAACGACCATAGACACCAAGAATCATGCTAGTCGTAAATGAGTAGTAGTAGTACTACTACTGATAGTGCCTTCTCTTGGCCAGATCATCCATCTTATCGGAATATTACATAGAGTCTATGTAGAACGTATCTAGATGTGATATAGCCTAATGTTCACTGTGTTTGTGATTTTTTTTGTCTCGTTTTATTTTTATTCCTTGTTGCTGCGTTATTTGTGAAAGCTTAGATGTGACATTTTAATAAAACATCTGGATATGAATTAGACAAACTGTATCACATATCATTAGCATCAATAATGCATGCAAGCAAGCACTTTTCCCATATACTATATCATTTCCCTATTCATTTCACGGCGACGTCCACGTCCACGTCCGCCGCTCCCCTCCGGCCCAGCTCCGTCACCCACGTGTACGCGGCGCCGAGACAGACGAGGCCGCCCGGCCGTACGTCCCCGTCGGACGTCGCCATGGCGCGCGTGGCGCGGTCGGCGTCCGCGTCTCCGACGACCCACCCAATTGATAACGCCGTCGATCACGAGCTCTATATAGCCAGCTGCATGCATGGGCGCATGGCTGAGTGGCTTCCTGTCGCCTAGACATGGTGCAAATCCGCGATAAGCAACGCATCATAACACGTACGACCACAAGAGGGCATCTTCTTTGGACACGTCCGATCGAGTAGCTTCGGAGACACTACTAGCATGCATCTGGAACCTTCTAGAACATGAGGAAAAACAGGCCAAAAAATTATTCAAGACGACGAGACCAACGCGCGTCATAAAATTCGGGGGTACTGTGTCATCTAGATTAGACTAGACGTAGAACGAAAACAGATGCGTGCAAACACGAGCGAGTACAGGAAAAATCAGAGATCGATCACGGCAGATATCACTTTCAGGCGGACGAGTTAGTGGAAGACATGCATCGGATTCAGATAAACACAAACACTTTTCCAAATGATAAGTGCCTAATAGTCTGAACAGTGAAAAATATGTGACCACACGATCGATTAGCCCATCATCGCCGCAAGGGCAAGTTGGGAATCAAAAACAAAGTTTCAGACTAACATTTTGTTAAAACAAGTCGATCGTATTATTGAAACCACAGGCACCTGACCTGTATATGCATGAATGTAAGGGCATCTCCAGCCGTTGCCCCCCCCCCCCCCCCCCCCCCACAGGACGCATAAAAATCAAGGGGCGAGCCGGCGATACAATAGGCGCTGGGGGCGGTTTTGCGCCCAGTCGTCGAAATTGGCCCACTTTGCAGCCCAATTTTGGCGAATAAAGGGCCCATACGGGCGAGAATAGGCCCATATTAGGCGTGGTTTCGCCGTGTCTCGGCGTTCAATTATCAACACAATTTTTTCTTATCACATATTTCATCACAGAAAAATCAAATACTTCAACAAAATAGTACAACAACAAATAGTTCAATACAAATTATATAGTTCAACAAATAAAAACTCGTATTTCATCACACGGCGTCCCCCTTGAGCCTCCATAGGTGCTCAATCAGATTTTTCTGCAGTTGATGATGCATCTGTGGGTCTCGGATCTCCTGACGAATACTGAGATAGGCAGTCCAAGTTGCCGGTAGCTGGTGATCAACTTCGGCTAGAGGACCCTGCCTGTAGTATGGTTCAGTGTCAAACACTGGGTCTTCTTGCTCGCTCTCGATGATCATGTTGTGCAAGATGACACAACAAGTCATAATCTCCCACATTTGATCTTTGGACCAGGTCTGAGCGGGGTACCGAACAACAGCGAATCGAGATTGGAACACACCAAATGCCCGCTCGACATCCTTCCTGCAAGCCTCCTAAACTTTCGCAAATCAGGCGTTCTTGCCTCCTGCTGCAGGGTTTGAGATCGTCTTCACAAATGTCGACCATCTCGGATAGATGCCATCTGCTAGGTAGTACCCCTTGTTGTATTGGTGCCCATTGATCTTGAAGTTCACCGGAGGAGAATGGCCCTCAACGAGCTTGGCAAAAATAGGAGAGCACTGCAGCACGTTGATGTCATTGTGAGTTCCTGGCATACCAAAGAAGGAGTGCCAAATCCAAAGGTCCTGTGTGGCTAACGCCTCAAGCACCACACTGCAACCGCCTTTGGCGCCTTTATATATCCCCTGCCAACCAAATGGGCAATTCTTCCATTTCCAATGCATGCAGTTGATGCTTCCAAGCATCCAGGAAATCCTCTTGCTGCATTTTGGGCTAGGATCCGAGCAGTGTCTTCCGCATTGGGTGTTCTCAAGTATTGTGGCCCAAACACTGCCACCACTGCCCGACAGAACTTGTAGAAACACTCTATGCTGGTGGACTCGGCCATGCGCCCATAATCGTCGAGTGAATCACTGGGAGCTCCATATGCAAGCATCCTCATCGCTGTCGTGCACTTTTGGATGGAGGTGAATCCAAGGGCGCCAGTGCAATCCATCTTGCACTTGAAGTAGTTGTCGAACTCTCGGATGGAATTCACAATCCTGAGGAAGAGCTTTCGGCTCATCCGATAACGGCGTCGAAATGTTCTCTCGCCATGAAGTGGAGCATCGGCGAAGTAGTCGGAGTAGAGCATGCAGTAGCCTTGGAGACGATGCCGGTTCTTTGCTTTCATCCGCCCCGGCGCCGAGCCACCTCACCGCGGCTTTTCATTGCTCGCCAGCAGCTGGCCGAGGGCGGCGAGCACCATGAGATGCTCTTCTTCCTGGACGTCAGCCGCGGCTTCCTCCTCCAGCAGCGCGGCGAGCTCTTCCACCTCATCCGAGTCCATCGCCGAGGCAGGCAAAACGCCGAACATCTTGCGCTCGGTGGGCGTGTACCCGCCGTTAAACCGCGCCTCCGCGGCCGGAAACGCCCAGCTGCTGTGGAAGGGCTGCCGCGGCGAAGCGCTGCTATTTTTCGGCGGGGAATGGCTATCTAGCGGAGTAGGGCGGCGGCCGTCGCCGGGATATAGCTAGTGGTGGCCGAGGGGCGCGGGGGGTGCGAGGCGAGTCGGGGAAAGAAAACCTTGACTTTTCCGCTGTCGGTGTGGGCCAGGCGTGATTTTCCCTAGCGCCGGAGCCCCCAACTGCTCCCCAGCGCGCCGGGTTCGGCCTGTGACCGCTGGGCGGAAAAAAGGTCCGAACCGGCGATTTTCGGCGTCCTGGGGGCGCGACTGGGCCGTTTTTTCGGCGCCGGCGCCGAAAAAGTGGCCTGGAGGACCCTATTGAGGGCGCGGCTGGAGATGCCCTAACGCATCTGTCAACACGCAGTCGATTGGCTCAGCCGGCGGGGAGGGACCTTCCAGAATAATGGGGAAAAAAAAATCTATGGTCAGTCCACGTGGGGCGTCCAGGAAAATGTAATGTGTATGGTGTCATAAAGATTTGAAAATTCAAATTTGGCACAAGGAAACAAAATAGTAGTGTCCACAACTCGATCTATTTGCGCAAAAAAAAAACTCGATCTATGATTTTGACCTGCAGCGGCCATAGAACACCACCATCAAAACACATGAAGAAACGTAGTACTATCTTGGTCTATAATTATTTGTCGTTCAACTGGATGTAGGAGTAGTATAATATTATCACAGCTATTCTTTCCATTCTACAATATAGTGCTTCCTCTATCCACGTGCTTCAACTTTGACCGTAAATTTAACTACTAAGACCGATTGCGACGGGAGCAAAAATTATATCAGTGAATTCGTATTCGGAAGAAGCTTTCAATTATATAATTTTTTTCTCCCGCTGCAGTTGGTCTCGTTGGTTAAATTTATGGTCAAAGTTAAACCTCGGAAAACGCGGGCGCACTATATTTTGGAATAGAGGGAGTAAAGTTTATATATGACCTATCATGCCATGTGGACTCGGATGCTGCAAGTACAAAGTATCTGGCGCGCCGATTCACGATCGGACGGTACGCAAGTCCCTTTCAACCTTGTTGGGGTCAGAGAAGCAGGCACCACAACTGGTGGCGCGAAAGCAACGTTTAAGAGGCCGGCAAGCGACTCCCACTGTTGGCTGACTCAGCGGGAGCTCACACATAATCTTCTTGTCTTGGATGGAGATAAGATCAAGAGCTGGGCGTACGAATGGCACCACAGACTCCTCCGTCCTCACCCCCGGTCTGGATACCCTATAAATCCACCTGCGTCTCCGCTCTCCTCGACGAGGACGAACAACAGTGCAACGAAGAAACACTCTGCTTTGGATAAAAGAATCAAGAACAGAGATCGGAGAGTCGATGGCTGCTGCGTTTGCGTCGACGGCGGCGGTGTTCGGGTCGGCTCGCCCGGGACGGGTGGCCGTCGCTCAACGGTGCGTGGTGGCGCGGGCGTCCGCGACTATGGCGGCACCGGCGGCGCTGGCGGCGGGAAGGACGCACTACGATGTGCTCGGCGTCAGCGCGGGGGCGAGCAGGGGCGAGATCAAGGCCGCGTACCGGCGCCTTGCCAGGGAAGTGCACCCTGACGCCGTCGGAGGTGGCGGCGACGAGGGGTTCATCCGGCTGCACGCGGCCTACGCCACGCTCGCCGATCCCGACGAGCGCGCGCGGTACGACCGGGACGTGACCAGCCGCGCCGCGGGGATGACGATGCGGCAGGCGTCGGCGACAACCGGACCGGCGTTCCGGCGGCGGACGTGGGAGACGGACCAGTGCTGGTAAGACGTACGGCCGGGCAAACGCGGCTGCCCTCCGGAGGCCCCGACCGGCGGCCGCCCGGTTCGGTCAGGCACGGCGCTGGAGAGAAGGTCCTGTCGACCATTGTGCTCCGTAAGATCAGGATTTGACGGCTTAGATTGGGTGACGCGGACGTGGGAGCTCTGTACACGGCAAGAGGCAGTTTTAAAGATCTTTTGTGCGTCCGGCCAGCAAGATGCAAATATGTAAATGAATTAGTTACCTATATACTGTAAATTAACGGCCAAGGAATATACCGCAGTAAAATATGCAAGAGGTTGTATATAGTAGTACTTTTAAAATTACACTAGATGATATCCTGAGCGTTGCTGCGGGAATTGCTTGCATTATATTTTAATGAGATTTTGTTATATGAAATGTGAATGTTTAAGTTAATAACATGATAACCAAAATAAAAAATGCATATAATTCAGAGAATTTGATCGTTGTATAGTTGTAAAATATTTGCTGCATGAATAGGTTGCAATATATTTTAATAAATTTTTGTTGTATGGAATATGTATATTTGAGTTAATAACATGAGAACCAAAACTAAAAGTACATATATGATTTGCTGCATTCGATTATTGTATAATTGTAAATTATTCAATGAATATAAGTTGTATAATAAAGTGGAAAACACTTTTCCATGCATGGCTGCATAATGTGGGAGATTGTTTTCCATGCAAGCTTCCCATGCGTGATTGTATGATGAGGTGGCATGCTTGTATGTTGAGAGAAATAAGTTAGTGGGGATCAACTATTTAGGTATTATAGATTTGTATGACTAGTATGTTCATCATTTTACTTCATTATTAATGTAGATTTTGTCATTCGGGATTTCAGTGATATCTTATATGTTGTGCATCTCAACCAACGATTATTTTTTACCGGTTAATTATTTTGGAATTCGACTTGTTACCGAATATATTTTGCTGGACCCCAATTTTTATCTGATACAGGTTCAGGTAGTGTCAAATAGAACCCATATGCATATTGTAACACAACATAGCCCCTACACCGGTGGAAGTACTTTCGAGGTCATGGTATCGACTACCAATCTTGCCACTTTGATTTTAATGTTAGTACACTATAAGAAATATGTCAACTTATGACCTTCTCTTAGTGATCCCAGCTGAATTGGTCATAAATTCACGGCCATTTCGCTTGGAAGGGCTCAAACCCTGAAATTGCTTACATCAAATGGTCACAAAGAGACAAGAGGCGCCAATGACCTTATTTCTACCTGATTACGACCAATATAAATGGTCATGAGGTTGTGAACGTGGATGCATTGGTACTTATTGCTATGACTAGGCGCTACCTCATCAGTTTTGCCTATGTGTCATGTCCAGGTGTCGATTTTTTCCCTAGGTTGTGAAGCAACCTATATTTCTGTCATTCCCAAAATTCCCCCAAAAATCGGGCATTCTGAACTATCCAAATCACTGCCTCATGACAATATTCAACTCCATTTGCCTGGTAAATCTTCCTCGGCAAATTTCCAAAGTTTTTGTTCAACTCGAACTGTTGTGAAGGAAGTACTAGCTAGACATCCCTAATGAGCTGAATTTTTGCCACATCTTCTATATTCCCAAATCATAGCTCTCCGCAAAATTTGAGCCCCATCTAACAATACATGTGAGTGTGGCTTCAACATTCATATTTCTGTCCAGTGTTGTACGTTGCAAAGCAAGTGACACCTAGGCTCCTCCATTTGAGCTGCAAATTTTCCAAGATAGTGTCCTTAGTAGATGATCATCCTCGGCCAAAACTCAGACCCATTGGCCATGTGCATTTCCCGTTCCACTAATCAAACACTTGGGTGCTAATTCATGTTTGAGCATTGTTCGGTCTCCTCGTGAGATTCTTCTGTTGTTATTTTCTTCCAAGCATCTACCTGGGGAGTGCCAAGCCTACTAGACATGCCTAGGCTTCCCAGAACGCATGGCAACGCCACGGTCAGGCGGTGACCTCGCGGCGGGCATGCGAGTCTACGCGCTTTGGAGTTGGGGCCCTGGGCCACTGTCGAAACCTTAACGTATCACCACCAAACAATGTATTTATGATTAAATAGATACTTATGTACCTAGAAATTATTTTGAAAAAAAATAAAAAGCAAACTATAAGGCAGATGCAGTTCAAGTTTGACCCGCTTCCTATTGAATCAGCGGAAATTTTTCTTTTTCACTATAGGTGGATAAAAACTTTTTACACGCAAACATTTTGTCAATTTTTCATTAAACATGGCATAGTATTTTATAAAATTGATTTGGTCCATTTTTGCAACAACTATTTGGTAGTTCCTTCACAAAAAACCTCATTTCAGGCACTCGAAAAATGGAAAACGATTTTTCCGTGCAAAGAAAATGAAAACTCTCTTAGGAAACATTGTTTGGAATTCCAATATGCACCTTTGTGCACAATATGAGATCATTTGAACAAACTATGCCATGAATGTGGCCATAAGATTGATCATTTGGCTCGAAAGTCATGAATCTTCATACATGATAGCTCATTTCTGAGAACACTTTTTAAAAATAATTGCCGTATTAAAGTTTATTAAATTTCCTTGAAACTTGGTCACATATGATGACACAATGCAAAGGTTTTCCATTTTTTTTGATTTTTTTGAATTTTTTATGCCCGTTTCAAAATGCGGTCAAAACGGCGGGCTTGACCATTCCTAGCTAGTTGTTGAATCTTGGAAACCTTTTGATGTTTCTTTGATTAAATAGATAGTTATGTACCTAGGAATGATTTTTTGGAAAAAATAAAAAGCAAACTGAGGGAGTCCTGGATTAGGGGGTGTCCGGATAGCCGGACTATACCTTCGGCCGGACTCCTGGACTATGAAGATACAAGATTGAAGACTTCGTCCCGTGTCCGGAAGGTACTTTCCTTGGCGTGGAAGGCAAGCTTGGTGATACGGATATGTAGATCTCCTACCATTGTAACCGACTCTGTGTAACCCTAGCCCTCTCCGGTGTCTATATAAACCAGAGGGTTTTAGTCCGTAGGACGAACAACAATCATACCATAGGCTAGCTTCTAGGGTTTAGCCTCTCTGATCTCGTGGTAGATCTACTCTTGTACTACCCATATCATCAATATTAATCAAGAAGGACGTAGGGTTTTACCTCCATCAAGAGGGCCCGAACCTGGGTAAAACATCGTGTCCCCTGCCTCCTGTTACCCTCCGGCCTAGACGCACAGTTCGGGACCCCCTACCCGAGATCCGCCGGTTTTGACACCGACATTGGTGCTTTCATTGAGACTTCCTCTGTGTCGTCACTTTTAGGCCCGATGGGTTCTCCGATCATCAACAGCGATGCGATCCAGGGTGAGACTTTTCTCCCAGGACAGATCTTCGTATTCGGCGGCTTTGCACTGCGGGCCAATTTGCTTGGTCATCTAGAGCAGATCGAAAGGTATGCCCTGGCCATCAGGCCAGATTTGGAAGTTTGAACTACACGGCCGACATCCGCGGAGACTTGATCTTCGACGGATTCGAGCCACAGCCGAGCACGCCGCACTGTCACGATGGGCATGATCTAGCTCTGCCGCCGAACAGTGCCCTGGAGGCCGCACATGTGTCCGCTCCGACCCCTAGCTCGGAGCCGATCACACCAATCGAGGATGGGTGGTTAGACACCGCCTCGGGGGCTGCAATCTTTACGGCGATCGAGCCGAACACAAGCCCTATTCTCTACGAAGCCCGTGACTCCAAGGAGCCGGACTCCTCTCCTGACTCCGAGCCCTCCGCGCCCCTACCGATCTAAACCGATTGGGCGCCAATCATGGAGTTCACCGCCGCGGACATCTTTCAGCACTCGCCCTTCGGCGATATTCTGAATTCACTAAAGTCTCTCTCTTTATCAGGAGAGCCCTGGCCGGACTATGGTCAGCAAGGCTGGGATGCGGATGATGAAGAAATTCAAAGCCCACCCACCACCCACTTCGTAGCCACTATCGATGATTTAACCGACATGCTCGACTTCGACTCCGAAGACATCGACGGTATCGACGCCGATGCAGGAGACGATCAAGAACCAGCGCCTATAGGGCACTGGAAAGCCACCTCGTCGTATGATATATACATGGTGGACACCCCAAAAGAAGGCAATGGCGATGGAACAGCAGAGGATGACCCCTCCAAGAAGCAGCCTAAGCGCTGGCGTCAGCGGCGCCGCTCTAAATCCCGCCAAAGCAAAAACGGTGATTCCGGCACGTGAGATAATAACACCCCAGACAGTGCCGAAGACAACCACCTCCAGCAAGATTCAGCACAGGAGGACGGAGAAGCCAGCGCTCATGAGAGAGCGGCAGACAGAGAGGTCGAGGACGATAATTACATACCTCCCTCCGAAGACGAGGCAAGCCTCGACGGACGAATTTGTCGTGCCGAAGGATCCCGTCGAACAAGAGCGTTTCAAACGCAGGCTTATGGCCACGACGAGCAGCCTCAAGAAAAAACAGCAACAGCTTAGAGCTGATCAAGATTTGCTAGCCGACAGATGGACTGAAGTCCTTGCGGCCGAAGAGTATGAACTCGAATGCCCCTCCAAGAGCTACCCAAAGCGCAGGTTGCTACCTCAATTAGAGGAGGAAGCACCTAAACCTACATCACCAGCGCGTGATGCGGCCGACCGGCCACCCCGTGGCCGAGACAGAGAGGCCTCACGGCCCTCCACTCAAGCCGCACCCCGGCGCCGCTCAAAAAATACCAAGGCATGGGAAAATGTGCCAGACCTGCGGGATATATTGGAGCACAAGGCAAGGCAAACAAGATCGATCTACGGATCACGTGGGCGCCCCACGGCACGAGACGGTACTCGTCACGCCGGATACAGTAAATCCGGCCGGGCCGAACACAGTAGACAAAGCTCGTTTGAGTTGCGTCGTGATATAGCCCAATACAGAGGCGCCGCACACCCACTATGCTTCACAGATGAAGTAATGGATCACCAAATCCCCGAGGGTTTCAAACCCGTGAACATCAAATCATACGATGGCACAACAGATCCTGCGGTATGGATCGAGGACTATCTCCTTCATATCCACATGGCCCGCGGTGATGACCTACATGAAGGAAATATGCCCTAGAGGCAATAATAAAGTTATTATTTATTTCCTTATATCATGATAAATGTTTATTATTCATGCTAGAATTGTATTAACCGGAAACATAATACATGTGTGAATACATAGACAAACAGAGTGTCACTAGTATGCCTCTACTTGACTAGCTCGTTAATCAAAGATGATTATGTTTCCTAACCATGGACAAAGGGTTGTTATTTGATTAACGGGATCACATCATTAGATGAATGATCTGATTGACATGACCCATTCCATTAGCTTAGCACCCGATCGTTTAGTATGTTGCTATTGCTTTCTTCATGACTTATACATGTTCCTATGACTATGAGATTATGCAACTCCCGTTTACCGGAGGAACACTTTGGGTGCTACCAAACGTCACAACGTAACTGGGTGATTATAAAGGAGTACTACAGGTGTCTCCAATGGTAGATGTTGGGTTGGCGTATTTCGAGATTAGGATTTGTCACTCCGATTGTCGGAGAGGTATCTCTCGGCCCTCTCGGTAATACACATTACACAAGCCTTGCAAGCATTGCAACTAATGAGTTAGTTGCGGGATGATGTATTACAGGACGAGTAAAGAGACTTGCCGGTAACGAGATTGAACTAGGTATTGGATACCGACGATCGAATCTCGGGCAAGTAACATACCGATGACAAAGGGAACAATGTATGTTGTTATACGGTCTGACCGATAAAGATCTTCGTAGAATATGTAGGAGCCAATATGGGCATCCAGGTCCCACTATTGGTTATTGACCGGAGATGTGTCTCGGTCATGTCTACATTGTTCTCGAACCGTAGGGTCCGCACGCTTAACGTTACGATGACAGTTATTATGAGTTTATGCATTTTGATGTACTGAAGGTTGTTCGGAGTCCCGGATGTGATCACGGACATGACGAGGAGTCTCGAAATGGTCGAGACATAAAGATTGATATATTGGAAGCCTATGTTTGGACATCGGAAGTGTTCCGGGTGAAATCGGGATTTTACCGGATTACCGGGAGGTTACCGGAACCCCCCGGGAGCCATATGGGCCTTATTGGGCTTTAGTGGAAAGGTGAAAGGGCTGCCCATAGTGGGCTGCTGTAACACCCTCGATGCGACTATATCTCCCACGTGTCGAGGCACGACTTAGAGGCATAATCGCATTGAAGGCATAAGTCGCAAGTGAGGCAATCTTCACACAACCCATGTACATATGAATATAAAGGGGGAATAAATATAATAGTTGGCTTACACTCGCCACGTCACATCAAGGTACATAAATAGCATTCATCATACAAACACTCATGGCCCGACTACGGCGCCAAAATAGAAAAGACTCCCCAACATGCGACTAAACCCTGAATCGAACCCCGAGCAGGCACCACTACTGATCATCAGGAAAAGAAACATAGTATCGCTGAGAGTCCTCGTCGTACTCCCACTTCAGCTCGAACGCGCCCTCCGGAGGAGTATCATCGGTCCCTGCATCTGGTGATATAGTAATCTGTGAGCCACAAGGACTCAGCAATCTCGCACCCTCGCGATCAAGACTATTTAAGCTTAATAGGTAGGAAAGGGGTAACGTGAGTGGAGCTGCAGCAAGCGACTAGCGTATATGGTGGCTACCTTATTCGCAAAAGAGAGCGAGAAGAGAAGGCAAAGCACGAGCGATAACTAAGTAGAGCAGACTATGCAAGCATAACTCCAACGCCGTGTACACTTCCCGGACTCCGCCGAGAAGAGGCCATCACGGCAACACACGCAGTTGATTCATTTTAATTAATTAAGTTCAAGTTATCTACAACCGGACATTAACAAATTCCCATCTGCCCATAACCGCGGGCACGGCTTTCGAAAGATCAATCCCTGCAGGGGGGGTCCCAACTTAGCCCATAACAAGCTCTCACGGTCAACGAAGGAATAGACCTCCACCCAGGACCCACCGATCAGACTCGGTATCCCGGTACAACAAGATGATTCGACAGGTCAAAACTAGTCCAGCAACACCGCCCGAATGCGCCGAGAAATCCCGATAGGAGCTGCACATATCTCTTTCTCAGGGCACACTCAGATTGTCCAAACTTCCGGTAGGCCAGCCAGAGTTGCCCCTGGTGGCCACCGGCGGCTGACGTTCCGGACCAACACTCAGAGGAGCACTGGCCCGTGGGGGGGCTAAAATAAAGATGACCCTCGGGCCCCGGAAACCCAAGGGAAAGAAAAGGGTAGGTGGAAAATGGTAAAACCAATGTTGGGCATTGCTGGAAAAGCTTTAATCAAGGCGAACTATCAAGGGGTTCCCATTATAGCCCAACCGCGTAAGGGACGCAACAAACCGGGAACATAACACCGATATGACGAATACTAGGGCGGCAAGAGTGGAACAAAACACTAGGCGAGAGGACGAGCCTTCCACCCTTTACCAAGTATATAGATGAGTAAGATAACATAGCAATATAGTGATATCCCAACAAGTAAATAAATGTTCCAACAAGGAACGGCTTCAATCTTCACCTGCAGCTAACAACGCTATAAGAAGGGGCTTGAGCAAAGCGGTAACATAGCCAATCAATGGTTTGCTAGGACAAAGGTGGGTTAGTGGCTCAATCATGGCAATTGGGAGGCTGACAAGCAAGTGGTAGGCATCGTAGCATTGGCAAAGCAAAAGAGCGAGCAAACTAGCATAGCAAAGATAGTAGTGATTTCAAGGGTGTGATCATCTTGCCTGCACAGTTGTCAGAATTGACTGGATCCTCAAAAGCAAACTCAACGGGCTCCTCGTTAGCGAACTCGTCTCCCGGCTCTACCCAACAACACAAACAAGCAACAAGGATACAATCAACCACACGCAAGGGCAACCAATAAGATGCAAAGATGATATGCTATGCGGGATGCGATGCGGGATGCAAGAATGCAACATGTAACAGGAAATGCATGAACCTAGCCTCAACTTGGAAATCCAAGTGTGCCACTGGATAGAGGGGAAGAAATCCCCTGAAAACGATATAAAGATCATGGCAATCGGAGCTACGCTTAAGAAATGGCAAGCGTTTTACTAAACGAACCGATCTGCGATTTACAGCAACATGCCTCCTAAATGCAACAAAATGAACATGCTACAGCCACCCAACATGAAAACAAGTTACATGGCAGTGATGTACTCATCAAGCTTAACAAATCATCATGACTGAGGCATAGGCAAATTCATCCATTCAGGGCTTCAAACAAGCATGGCAAAACTGAATAAGCAAAGCAGATTTCAGACTTAGCGAAATTAACGCTAGTCTGGAATTTTAGACCACGATGCTCTCTTCGGAGCAGCAAAACAACATGAAGGAAAACCTGAACATGTCAAGTAAGACCATGGCATGGAGCTACTCAACAAGCTTAACAAAACACCCAAAATGACCTGGGGTCAAAAGGGTTCACAAAATACTCTACCGAGCACACGAACATCGATGAAACACAATCAGTTTTCAGACTTGGTGAAAACTGAGACATGCTGAAATAATAACTCACGGAGGCATATAAACGATCTCGATGCTCTCACTACGGTGCAAGTCATGGCAAGGCAAGCATATATCCATGAATTAGGCACAAAATGCTAGCTAGACATGGCAAGAACAATGGCATAGCATGCATGGATCACTAGCAATCACTCCGGCAAAATCGCAAAAGAGTTAACGATCTGCCCAAAACAGCAACTATCCAAAAGTTGAGCTCGATTGAGTCAACCTAGGGTGCTCCAACATAACAAGTAAAGACATGGATGGATTAAGCACAACAAGCATAACAAATCACTCTTACTGATCATCCTCCAAAGAGGCACGGATCACTAGGAAACAAGCCGGACATATAGCATCGTGAACTAAAACGGCTCAGACTTAGTGAAAATCACTAAGTCCATGAAATCTGAAATCTCAGGTAGCCCTCTTCGCAAGCTTGCACAAGACAACACACACATCCTAAAAATACATGGAAGGTACCTCTGGAAAGAAGACAACATGCTTAACAATTCATCCCAAAGGGGCACAGGCATATCATGCACGGATTAAATATGGCAAAAATGACAAAAGTGCATGTTGGATTAATGGATCTGCAATTTAACTCAACATGCCTCCTTCCAACAGCATTTTGGGCACCAAGATGACCTCAAATGCAAATGATGCAATGTAATGAAATGATGTACTCGTCGAGACGAAGAATTTGACATATCATACGCCGAAATCGGGGCTACGGATGCAGAGTTATGGCAGGTCAAACATGAGCATATGGAGTAAAAAAATCCTGGGACTTGGAAGAAATTGCAACCTCCCAGATCTAGGGTTCCAGATCTGCACGCAATCCGAGGCGGCGGCGCGAGCACTGTTCACCGGGCTCCGGCGTGGAAGCCGAGGACGGCGGTGGCCGGAGCCGAGGTCGCCGGCGCCGGGGCGAGGAGAAGGCGGCGGCGCGGCGAACTTGGCGCGGCAAGGCGGCGAGGAGGGCGCGACAGGGCGGCGAGGAGGCCGGCCGACGATGTGTGCGGCGGCCGGGGACGGCGAACGGCGCCGCGGGGCATCGGGCGGCGGGCTCCGGTGGGCGTCACGGTGGCGCGGGGCTGCTCCGGCCACCGGAGCGGAAGGAGGTGGCGGCGGGCGCTGGGAGGCGCGGTCGGCGGCGGACGGGCCCGCGGGGGCCGGTCGTGGGCTCCCCGGGCCGGCGGCGGTGGGAGGAGGCGCGGGCCACGTGGCGGCACGCCACTGGCTGCGGGCGGCGGCGGCGATGTGTCCGGTGCGGCCCGGACGTGTCCGGCGCGCCGGATACGGGATTTCTTTTTTTTTTAGGGTTTCGAGGGGGAGAAGAAGAGATCCGAGATGGAGGGGTATAAATAGGCATAGAGGGAGCTAGGAGAGTCCAAATGAGGTGCGGTTTTCGCCCGCACGATCGTGATCGAACGACCGAGACGATGGAGCTGAGTTTGGTGGGTTTTGGGCCAAAATGGAGGGGTGTTGGGCTGCACACACACGAGGCCTTTTCGGTCCCTCGGTTAACCGTTGGAGTATCAAACGAAGTCCAAATGACCCGAAACTTGACAGGCGGTCTACCGGTAGTAAACCAAGGCCGCATGGCAAGTCTCGGTCCAATACGGAAATGTTTAATCCCCACACACGAAAGAAAGCTAGAAATGGCCACCGGAGGAGAACGAAGCGCCGGAATGCAAAATGGACAACGGGGAAAATGCTCGGATGCATGAGATGAACATGTATGCGAATGCAATGCACGTGATGACATGATATGAGATGCACGAAAAACAAAACAACACACGGAGGCAGAGACCCGAACCCGAGAATTAAATATAACTTAATGCCGGAAACGGCAAGAGTCGGAGTACAATTGGGGAAGGTTACATGTGGGGCGTTACAACACTCCACCACTACGAAAAGATCTCGTCCCGAGATCTAGGACTGAAAGAACTCCGGGTACTCAGAACGGAGGTGATCCTCGCGTTCCCAGGTAGCTTCACGGTCGGAATGGTGTGACCACTTAACTTTGAGAAACTTGATTGACTTGTTGCGAGTTTTGCGTTCAGTCTCTTCAAGGATTGCAACTGGGTGCTCACGGTAGGAGAGATCTTCTTGGAGCTCAATGTCCACGAAGTTGACGGTGCGCTCAGGCGTCTTGAAGCACTTACGGAGTTGCGAGACGTGGAACACATCATGAACATTGCCAAAGGTTGCAGGAAGCTCGAGTTGATAGGCGAGGTCGCCTCTCTTGCTGACGATCTTGAAAGGCCCGACGTATCTTGGGGCAAGCTTCCCTTTGATACCGAAGCGACGAGTCCCTTTCATTGGAGAGACGCGGAGGTAGACATGGTTTCCGATCTCGAAAGCCAAATCACGGTGCTTGCTGTCGTAGTAGCTCTTCTGACGAGACTGGGCTGCTTTGAGGTTATCACGAATGACCTTGCACATTTCTTCTGCTTCTGTGATCAGGTCATTACCCAGCAGCTGACGTTCACCGGTTTCAGACCAGTTGAGAGGTGTACGGCACTTCCTACCATACAGAATTTCAAACGGGGCCTTGCCGGAACTTGCTTGGAAACTGTTGTTGTACGAGAATTCAGCATAAGGAAGGCAATCCTCCCACTTCATGCCGAAGGAGATGACACAAGCTCTGAGCATATCTTCAAGAATCTAGTTGACACGCTCGACTTGACCGCTTGTTTGAGGGTGGAAAGCAGTGCTGAAACGAATGCTGGTGCCCATGGCCTTCTGAAAAGAATCCCAAAACTTGGATGTAAAGTGCTGCCACGGTCTGAAGATATCACTTGAGGAATACCGTGCAGGGAGACAATGCGAGAGGTGTAGAGCTCCGCCAATTGAGCTGCAGTGATTGACTCTTTGATAGGCAAGAAATGAGCCACTTTGGTCAGCTTGTCGATGACAACGAATATCGCATCATTGCCACGCTTGGACTTAGGAAACCCGGTCACGAAGTCCATTTCAATGTGGTCAAACTTCCATTCTGGAATGGCGAGAGGTTGGAGGAGACCTGCTGGCCTTTGGTGTTCTGCTTTCACTCTTCTGCAGACATCACATTCATTCACGAATTGAGCGATCTCGCGCTTCATTCGAGTCCACCAATAAGTTTGCTTCAGGTCTTGATACATCTTCATGCTCCCAGGGTGGATGGAGAGGAGAGAGTTGTGAGCCTCATTCATGATCACTTTACGAAGTTCCCCTTTGGGCACAACAATTCGATCCTCGAAGAAGAGAGTGTCCTTGTCATCAAGCCGGTAGCACTTGTACTTGGACTGACTCTTTGCAATACCGATCTTCACATTTTTCACCATAGCATCAAGAAGCTGGGCTTGGCGAATCTGGTCTTCCAAGGTAGGAGAAACTTGAAGGTTGGCAAGGAAACCTTGAGGAACAACTTGCAGATTAAGTTTGCGGAAAGCTTCACACAGCTCGGGTTGATAAGGCTTGAGAATCAGACTGTTGCAATATGCTTTTCTGCTCAAAGCGTCAGCAATCACATTAGCCTTGCCTGGAGTATACTCGATACTCGGATTGTACTCTTGAATCATTTCGACCCATCGAGTCTGCCTGAGGTTGAGATTAGGCTGAGTGAAGATGTACTTGAGACTTTTGTGATCGGTGAAAATGTCCACTTTCCTTCCCAAGAGAAGATGTCTCCAAGTCAACAATGCGTGCACAACTGCCGCCAACTCGAGATCACGAGTGGGGTAGTTCTTCTCATTTGGCTTCAACTGGCGAGAGGTATAAGCAACAACTTTCTTCTCTTGCATCAGTACTGCACCGAGACCTTGGAGAGAGGCATCACAAAAGACCTCGTACGGCTTGGTTTCATCAGGCAGAGTTAGAACTGGAGCAGTGATCAATTTCTCTTTCAAAGCGTTGAAAGCAACATCACACTCCGGAGACCAAACGTACTTGACGTGCTTCTGAAGAAGATTTGAGAGAGGCTTCGCGATCTTGGAGAAGTTTTCAACGAATCTTCGACAATAACTTGCAAGACCGAGGAAGCTACGGAGTTGCTTCACATTCTGAGGAGGTTCCCAATTAACAATTGCAGACACCTTCTCAGGATCCACGAAAATGCCCTTGGCAGAGATAATATGACCAAGATAGAGAACTTCATCGAGCCAAAACTCACACTTGGAGAACTTGGCATAGAATTGATGTTCCCTTAGCTTGTCAAGAACCAAACGCAAGTGTTTGGCATGATCTTCGTTGTTCTTCGAGAAAACCAGGATGTCATCGAGATAGACCAAAACAAAGTCGTTGGTGTAGGGGTTGAAGATGAAGTTCATCATGCGAGAGAACGTCGGAGGAGCATTGGCGAGGCCAAAAGACATAACAGTGTATTCATATGACCCATAGCTTGTTCTGAACGCCGTCTTTGGAATATCTTGTTCACGAATGCGAATTTGATGATAACCCATACGGAGATCAAGCTTGGAGAATACTTGGGCACCCTTGAGTTGTTCGAATAGCTCATTAATGTTGGGAAGTGGATACTTGTTCTTGATGGTCTTCTTGTTCAATGGACGATAATCAACACAAAGTCGGTCCGTTCCATCCTTCTTCTTCACAAAAAGAACACCACAACCCCACGGAGAAGTACTAGGCCGAATGAGACCCATTCTTTCTTGCACATCGAGCTGTTTCTTCAACTCCTTCAACTCTTCGGGGCCGAGCTTGTAAGGCCGTTTGCACACCGGTTCCGTACCGGGCTCAAGTTCAATAACGAATTCAACATGCCGGTTTGGAGGCATGCCTGGGAGTTCTTCAGGGAAGACATCTTGATACTCACAAACAACCGGAATCTGCGAAATAGCATCCAATTCACCCTTCTCATTGAGAGAGAATAACCGGATGGTATTATCCCGAGCAGCAAAGACAATCACTTCCTCAGACGAATGAGTCAGTTGAATCTGCTTGGCTGCGCAATCCAGCTGAGCTTTATGTTTAGAGAGCCAGTCCATCCCAAGAATGAGGTCGATATCGGAATTGCCAAGAACCATAGGAGAAGCCAAGAACTTGAATTCACCCAACATGATGGAAATATCCGGAATCTCCTGATTGGCGAGCAAACATTTAGCCGGAGATACCACTGCTAACGGACTATGCATCGCTTGGGAAAAGAACTCATGCTTAGATGCAAAAGGCTTCGAGATGAAACAATGTGATGCACCTGTATCAAAAAGTACTTTTGCAGGAACATCGTTAACAGGAAGGTTACCCATGATCACATCTGACGAATCCTCTGCTTGAGCTGCATTCACCATATTGACCTTGGTGTGCTTGGGATTGTGCTTGACCACAGCTGTACTTGCCGATCTGACAGGAGGAGGAGGAGGAAGACGCCTCTGGTTAAAACACTTGTTGGCGTAGTGGCCCTTCTGTTGGCACTTGTTGCACGTGACCTCTGAGAGCGGACGGTGGTACGGAGCACTCGATCTTGGAGCTTGAGACGAAGTCTTGTTCTGAAAACCTGGGTTGGGTGGGTGGGACGAACCACTGCCACCTTTGCTCTTCTGCTGATACGGCTGACGAAACGGAGGAGGAGGAAGCCAATACTTCTGCTGCTTGGCCACTTGAGTAGAGGACGAAGACGAAGTGTCTTTGACTCGCTTCCTGGAAGCATCACACCTGAGCTGAGCAGCCTCTTGCTTCAGTGCCATGTTGTAGAACTCATCGTATCTCAGCGGCTCGAAGAGGACAAGAGCGAGCTGAATTTCTTCACGAAGACCACCCCTGAATTGATAGATCATGCTCTTCTCATCAGGAACATCCTGCTTGGCAAAACGGGCGAGCTTCTGGAACAACTTGTTGTAGTCATAGACAGACAAAGAGCCTTGCTTCAGATTGCGGAATTCTTCACGTTTGCTTTCAGTCACACTTTGAGGAATGTGATGAGCGCGGAAATCACGACGGAAATCATCCCAAGTGATCAAACGTCCACCTCTGGAATCCCGGTACTGCTGAAACCACTCTGCGGCCTGATCCTTGAGCTGGAAAGACGCGAACTTGACGAAATCTTCAGGTCTGATGTTGCTACATTCAAAATGCTTGCCCAGATCGACTAACCAATCATCAGCATCGGTAGCCTCAACGCAGTTACTGAACGTCTTTGGACCATTTGCGAGGAACTGATGCAGAGTTGCAAACTGGTTCTGGTTGCCGCCTTGGTTCGCTTGACTGCTTTGATTCCGCTCTTGGATGATTTGCATGATCAGCTGAGTATTTGCATTAGTAGCAGCCATCACAGCCTGCCATGCTTCCGGAGGAGGCGGAGGTGGCGGAGGATCTGGGTTCGGAGTCGTGCGCGTTGGAGGAGCCATCCTAAAGAGGTTGACCACCATTAGCACACAAATAGACAAATATAGAAGGTGAATCCAACGGAATGAAAATTGCAACATAAGTCTTCACACCCGAACAGAATGAACGAATGCACTTCTCTTGAAGTGGTCACATATTCCTAAATTGCGAAGCCACGAAGAATCATGTAGAAGAGGTACATCAACGAGGGATGAAATCAACATATGACGTCGGAGAAGAACGAATACCACAACTCAAAATAAAACCAAGGGTTGGCTTGCGGAATAAGCCGGAACAAACTCATGATAGAAATTTCGTCCGAAGTGTTCGTGGTAGGACCTACACGGGCTCGACCGTACAGCACCATCATGTACAAGGCAGTGCACATGACATACGAAGCATCCTCGAGTCAGCATAGCCAAGGACTCTTTAAGACACAACGAGGCCACTGTAAAATCGACCGTGAATAGGCGAACCACTAGACGTCGAACCCCAATTTCATATCACACATCTGTTGAAAAGATATCCTAAGGCTACTTGAATTCCCACCTATGAAATTCCCGAAACTTTCCGGTTATGCAATCAGGTGTCGAGGATACAGGGGAAGCATAATATCTCACCCAAGCTAGCAAATCCTACATCCAGCTGCATCCATCCTTCAACACATAACCAAGAAACCTTCGGAAACCATCTATCTCAACCTTCGAAAAGCATCCGTTATACAAGTTATGGCGATACTCCCGAACTCCCGCCCCAGTACTGGGTGGCGTCGAGGTTATCTCACCAACGAACTGCATAAAGGAGATTTTCGATCTCGCGCACATATCTCAAGTATACCAGAATTGCAACGATAGAATTATGATGACAACACCTCAGATCTCAACTCCCCGGGACACTTCCACTAAACCCCTGACAGGAGGCACCAAGACAGTATTCTCATCATAAGCCATCGGAACAAAACTAAGATACTCGCGTGATCCTAAATTTTTTTTAGTGAAATCTGAGAAGAGAAGAGTCAAAACTCTATG
Organism: Triticum monococcum; assembly: GCA_034509565.1. Classification (NCBI taxonomy): domain Eukaryota; kingdom Viridiplantae; phylum Streptophyta; class Magnoliopsida; order Poales; family Poaceae; genus Triticum; species Triticum monococcum. Next base: position 769,189,617 of record CM067847.1, read on the forward strand.
TCAGGATGCCTTACCAGAGCGATGAGGAGACTGGGAAGTAAAAAGAATTCCTAAGCTCTCCGATATATAATTCCTAAGGACTCAAAACATTTTTCTAGACACAACTCGGCTGCTAAAAACGATCAAGCAATGGGGCTCCTAAGGTCGGGGAAGGCTCTGATTACCAACTTGTAACACCCTCGATGCGACTATATCTCCCACGTGTCGAGGCACGACTTAGAGGCATAATCGCATTGAAGGCATAAGTCGCAAGTGAGGCAATCTTCACACAACCCATGTACATATGAATATAAAGGGGGAATAAATATAATAGTTGGCTTACACTCGCCACGTCACATCAAGGTACATAAATAGCATTCATCATACAAACACTCATGGCCCGACTATGGCGCCAAAATAGATAAGACTCCCCAACATGCGACTAAACCCTAAATCGAACCCCGAGCAGGCACCACTACTGATCATTAGGAAAATAAACATAGTATCGCTGAGAGTCCTCGTCGTACTCCCACTTCAGCTCGAACGCGCCATCCGGAGGAGTATCATCGGTCCCTGCATCTGGTGATATAGTAATCTGTGAGCCACAAGGACTCAGCAATCTCGCACCCTCGCGATCAAGACTATTTAAGCTTAATAGGTAGGAAAGGGGTAACGTGAGTGGAGCTGCAGCAAGCGACTAGCGTATATGGTGGCTACCTTATTCGCAAAAGAGAGCGAGAAGAGAAGGCAAAGCACGAGCGATAACTAAGTAGAGCAGACTACGCAAGCATAACTCCAACGCCGTGTCCACTTCCCGGACTCCGCCGAGAAGAGGCCATCACGGCAACACACGCAGTTGATTCATTTTAATTAATTAAGTTCAAGTTATCTACAACCGGACATTAACAAATTCCCATCTGCCCATAACCGCGGGCACGGCTTTCGAAAGATCAATCCCTGCAGGGGGGTCCCAACTTAGCCCATAACAAGCTCTCACGGTCAACGAAGGAATAGACCTCCACCCAGGACCCACCGATCAGACTCGGTATCCCGGTACAACAAGATGATTCGACAGGTCAAAACTAGTCCAGCAACACCGCCCGAATGCGCCGAGAAATCCCGATAGGAGCTGCACATATCTCTTTCTCAGGGCACACTCAGATTGTCCAAACTTCCGGTAGGCCAGCCCAGAGTTGCCCCTGGTGGCCACCGGCGGCTGACGTTCCGGACCAACACTCAGAGGAGCACTGGCCCGTGGGGGGGGGGGGCTAAAATAAAGATGACCCTCGGGCTCCGGAATCCCAAGGGAAAGAAAAGGGTAGGTGGCAAATGGTAAAATCAATGTTGGGCATTGCTGGAAAAGCTTTAATCAAGGCGAACTATCAAGGGGTTCCCATTATAGCCCAACCGCGTAAGGGACGCAACAAACCGGGAACATAACACCGATATGACGGAAACTAGGGCGGCAAGAGTGGAACAAAACACTAGGCGAGAGGCCGAGCCTTCCACCCTTTACCAAGTATATAGATGAGTAAGATAACATAGCAATATAGTGATATCCCAACAAGTAAATAAATGTTCCAACAAGGAACGGCTCCAATCTTCACCTGCAGCTAACAACGCTATAAGAAGGGGCTTGAGCAAAGCGGTAACATAGCCAATCAATGGTTTGCTAGGACAAAGGTGGGTTAGAGGCTCAATCATGGCAATTGGGAGGCTGACAAGCAAGTGGTAGGCATCGTAGCATTGGCAAAGCAAAAGAGCGAGCAAACTAGCATAGCAAAGATAGTAGTGATTTCAAGGGTGTGATCATCTTGCCTACACAGTTGTCAGAATTGACTGGATCCTCAAAAGCAAACTCAACGGGCTCCTCGTTAGCGAACTCGTCTCCCGGCTCTACCCAACAACACAAACAAGCAACAAGGATACAATCAACCACGCGCAAGGGCAACCAATAAGATGCAAAGATGATATGCTATGCGGGATGCGATGCGGGATGCAAGAATGCAACATGTAACAGGAAATGCATGAACCTGGCCTCAACTTGGAAATCCAAGTGTGCCACTGGATAGAGGGGAAGAAATCCCCTGAAAACGATATAAAGATCATGGCAATCGGAGCTACGCTTAAGAAATGGCAAGCGTTTTACTAAACGAACCGATCTGCGATTTACAGCAACATGCCTCCTAAATGCAACAAAATGAACATGCTACAGCCACCCAACATGAAAACAAGTTACATGGCAGTGATGTACTCATCAAGCTTAACAAATCATCATGACTGAGGCATAGGCAAATTCATCCATTCAGGGCTTCAAACAAGCATGGCAAAACTGAATAAGCAAAGCAGATTTCAGACTTAGCGAAATTAACGCTAGTCTGGAATTTTAGACCACGATGCTCTCTTCGGAGCAGCAAAACAACATGAAGGAAAACCTGAACATGGCAAGTAAGAGCATGGCATGGAGCTACTCAACAAGCTTAACAAAACACCCAAAATGACCTGGGGTCAAAAGGGTTCACAAAATACTCTACCGAGCACACGAACATCAATGAAACACAATCAGTTTTCAGACTTTGTGAAAACTGAGACATGCTGAAATAATAACTCACGGAGGCATATAAACGATCTCGATGCTCTCACTACGGTGCAAGTCATGGCAAGGCAAGCACATATCCATGAAGTAGGCACAAAATGCTAGCTAGACATGGCAAGAACAATGGCATAGCATGCATGGATCACTAGCAATCACTCCGGCAAAATCGCAAAAGAGTTAACGATCTGCCCAAAACAGCAACTATCCAAAAGTTGAGCTCGATTGAGTCAACCTAGGGTGCTCCAACATAACAAGTAAAGACATGGATGGATTAAGCACAACAAGCATAACAAATCGCTCTTACTGATCATCCTCCAAAGAGGCATGGATCACTAGGAAACAAGCCGGACATATAGCATCGTGAACTAAAACGGCTCAGACTTAGTGAAAATCACTAAGTCCATGAAATCTGAAATCTCAGGTAGCCCTCTTCGCAAGTTTGCACAAGACAACACACACATCCTAAAAATACATGGAAGGCACCTCTGGAAAGAAGACAACATGCTTAACAATTCATCCCAAAGGGGCACAGGCATATCATGCACGGATTAAATATGGCAAAAATAATAAAAGTGCAAGTTGGATTAACGGATCTGCAATTTAACTCAACATGCCTCCTTCCAACAGCATTTTGGGCACCAAGATGACCTCAGATGCAAATGATGCAATGGAATGAAATGATGTACTCGTCGAGACGAAGAATTTGACATATCATACGCCCAAATCGGGGCTACGGATGCAGAGTTATGGCAGGTCAAACATGAGCATATGGAGTAAAAAAATCCCGGGACTTAGAAGAAATTGCAACCTCCCAGATCTAGGGTTCCAGATCTGCACGCAATCTGAGGCGGCGGCGCGAGCACTGTTCACCGGGCTCCGGCGTGGAAGCCGAGGACGGCGGTGGCCGGAGCCGAGGTCGCCGGCGCCGGGGCGAGGAGAAGGCGGCGGCGCGGCGAACTTGGCGCGGCAGGGCGGCGAGGAGGGCGCGGCAGGGCGGCGAGGAGGCCGGCCGGCGATGTGCGCGGCGGCCGGGGACGGCGAACGGCGCCGCGGGGCGTCGGGCGGCGGGCTCCGGTGGGCGTCACGGTGGCGCGGGGCTGCTCCGGCCACCGGAGCGGAAGGAGGCGGCGGCGGGCGCTGGAAGGCGCGGTCGGCGGCGGACGGGCCCGCGGGGGCCGGTCGTGGGCTCCCCGGGCCGGCGGCGGTGGGAGGAGGCGCGGGCCACGTGGAGGCACGCCACTGGCTGCGGGCGGCGGCGGCGATGTGTCCGGTGCGGCCCGGACGTGTCCGGCGCGCCGGATCCGGGATTTCTTTTTTTTAGGGTTTCGAGGGGGAGAAGAAGAGATCCGAGATGGAGGGGTATAAATAGGCATAGAGGGAGCTAGGAGAGTCCAAATGAGGTCTGGTTTTCGCCCGCACGATCGTGATCGAACGACCGAGACGATGGAGCTGAGTTTGGTGGGTTTTGGGCCAAAATGGAGGGGTGTTGGGCTGCACACACACGAGGCCTTTTCGGTCCCTCGGTTAACCGTTGGAGTATCAAACGAAGTCCAAATGACCCGAAACTTGACAGGCGGTCTACCGGTAGTAAACCAAGGCCGCATGGCAAGTCTCGGTCCAATCCGGAAATGTTTAATCCCCACACACGAAAGAAAGCTAGAAATGGCCACCGGAGGAGAACGAAGCGCCGGAATGCAAAACGGACAACGGGGAAAATGCTCGGATGCATGAGATGAACATGTATGCGAATGCAATGCACGTGATGACATGATATGAGATGCACGAAAAACAAAACAACACACGGAGGCAGAGACCCGAACCCGAGAATTAAATATAACTTAATGCCGGAAACGGCAAGAGTTGGAGTACAATTGGGGAAGGTTACATGTGGGGCGTTACAGCTGCGCGCCTCCCCCCTCCCCTAGTCCTATTAGGACTAGGAGAAGTGGCCGGCCACCTCTCTCTCTCTCTTTCCCCCTTGGGAGTCCTATTAGGAATAGGATTGGGGGGGGGGGGAGTCCTACTCCCGGTAGGAGTAGGACTCCTCCTGCGCCTCCATAGGCTTGGCCGGCCAGCCCTCCCCCTTGGATCCTTTATATACGGGGGCAGGGGGCACCTCTAGACACACAAGTTGATCATTGAGATCGTTCCTTAGCCGTGTGCGGTGCCTCCTGCCACCATATTCCACCTCGATCATATCGTTGCAGTGCTTGGGCGAAGCCCTGCGTCGGTAGAACATCAAGATTGTCACCACGCCGTCGTGCTGACGGAACTCCTCCCCGAAGCTTTGCTGGATCGGAGCCCGGGGATCGTCATCGAGCTGAACGTGTGCTAAGAACTCGGAGGTGCCGGAGTAACGGTGCTTGGATCGGTCGGATCGGGAAGAAGACGTACGACTACTTCCTCTATGTTGTGTCAACGCTTCCGTTGTGATCTACAAGGGTACGTAGATCAGACTGTCCCCCTCGTTGCTATGCATCACCATGATCTTGCGTGTGCGTAGGAATTTTTTTGAAATTACTACGTTCCCCAACAGTGGTATCAGAGCCTAGGTTTTATGGTTTGATGTTATGTGCACGAGTAGAACACAAGTGAGTTGTGGACGATATAAGTCATACTGCCTACCAGCATGTCATACTTTGGTTCGGCGGTATTGTTGGACGAGACGACCCGGACCAACCTTACGCGTACGCTTACGCGAGACCGGTTCCCTCGACGTGCTTTGCACATAGATGGCTTGCGGGCGACTGTCTCTCCAACTTTAGTTGAACCAAGTGTGGCTACGCCCGGTCCTTGAGAAGGTTAAAATGGAGTCTATTTGACAAACTATCGTTGTGGTTTTGATGCGTAGGTGAGATTGGTTCTTACTTAAAGCCCGTAGCAGCCACGTAAAACTTGCAACAACAAAGTAGAGGACGTCTAACTTGTTTTTGCAGGGCATGTTGTGATGTGATATGGTCAAGGCATGATGCTAAATTTTATTGTATGAGATGATCATGTTTTGTAACCAAGTTATCGGCAACTGGCAGGAGCCATATAGTTGTCGCTTTACTGTATGCAATGCAATCGCGATGTAATGCTTTACTTTATTACTAAGCGGTAGTGATAGTCGTGGAAGCATAAGATTGGCGAGACGACAACGATGCTACGATGGAGATCAAGGTGTCGCGCCGGTGATGATGGTGATCATGACGGTGCTTCGGAGATGGAGATCACAAGCACAAGATGATGATGGCCATATCATATCACTTATATTGATTGCATGTGATGTTTATCTTTTATACATCTTATTTTGCTTAGTTTGACGGTAGAATTTTAAGATGATCTCTCACTAATTATCAAGAAGTGTTCTCCCTGAGTATGCATCGTTGCGAAAGTTCTTCGTGCTGAGACACCACGTGATGATCGGGTGTGATAGGCTCTACGTTCAAATACAACGGGTGCAAAACAGTTGCACACGCGGAATATTCAGGGTATACTTGACGAGCCAAGCATATACAGATATGGCCTCGGAACACGGAGACCGAAAGGTCGAGCGTGAATCATATAGTAGATATGATCAACATAGTGATGTTCACCAATGAAACTACTCCATCTCACGTGATGATCGGACATGGTTTAGTTGATTTGGATCACGTGATCACTTAGAGGATTAGAGGGATGTCCATCTAAGTGGGAGTTCTTAAGTAATATGATTAAATTGAACTTAAATTTATCATGAACTTAGTCCTGGTAGTATTTTGCAAATTATGTTGTAGATCAATAGCTCGCGTTGTTGCTTCCCTGTGTTTATTTTTGATATGTTCCTAGAGAAAATTGTGTTGAAATATGTTAGTAGCAATGATGCAGATTGGATCCGTGATCTGAGGTTTATCCTCATTGCTACACAGAAGAATTATGTCCTTGATGCACCGCTAGGTGACAGACCTATTGCAGGAGCAGATGCAAACGTTATGAACGTTTGGCTAGCTCAATATGATGACTACTTGATAGTTTAGTGCACCATGCTTAATGGCTTAGAATCGGGACTTCAAAGACGTTTTGAACGTCATGGACCATATGAGATGTTCCAGGAGTTGAAGTTAATATTTCAAGCAACTACCCGAGTTGAGAGATATGAAGTCTCCAACAAGTTCTATAGCTAAAAGATGGAGGAGAATCGCTCAACTAGTGAGCATGTGCTCAGATTGTTTGGGTACTACAATCGCTTGAATCAAGTGGGAGTTAATCTTCCAGATAAGATAGTGATTGACAGAATTCTCTAGTCACCATGACCAAGTTAGTAGAACTTCGTGATGAACTATAGTATGCAAGGGATGACGAAAACGACTCCCGAGTTTTTCATGATGATGAAATCGATGAAGGTAGAAATCAAGAAAAACATCAAGTGTTGATGGTAAACAAGACCACTAGTTTCAAGAAAAGGGCAGAGGGAAGAAGGGGAACTTCAAAAAGAACAGCAAGCAAGTTGCTGCTCAAGTGAAGAAGCCCAAGTCTGGACCTAAGGCTGAGACTGAGTGCTTCTACTGCAAAGGGACTGGTCACTGGAAGCGGAACTACCCCAAGTGATTGGCGGATAATAAGGATGGCAAAGTGAACATAAGTATATTTGATATACATGTTATTGATGTGTACTTTACTAGTGTTTATAGCAAACCCTCAGTATTTGATACTAGTTCAGTTGCTAAGATTAGTAACTCGAAACGGGAGTTGCAGAATAAACAGAGACTAGTTAAGGGTGAAGTGACGATGTGTGTTGGAAGTGGTTCCAAGATTGATATGATCATCATCGCACACTCCCTATAATTTCGGGATTAGTGTTGAACCTAAATAAGTGTTATTTGGTGTTTGCGTTGAGCATGAATATGATTTGATCATGTTTATTGTAATACGGTTATTCATTTAAGTAAGAGAATAAATTGTTGTTCTGTTTACATGAATAAAACCTTATATGGTTACACACCCAATGAAAATAGTTCATTGGATCTCGATCGTAGTGATACACATAATCATAATATTGAAACCAAAAGATGCAAAGTTAATAATGATAGTGCAGCTTATTTGTAGCACTGCTGTTTAGGTCATATTGGTGTAAAGCACATGAAGAAACTCCATGTTGATGGGCTTTTGGAATCACTTGATTATGAATCAGTTGATGCTTGCGAACCATGCCTCATGGGCAAGATGACTAAGACTCTGTTCTTCGGAACAATGGAGCGAGCAACAGATTTGTTGGAAACCATACATACTGATGTATGTGGTCCGATGAATATTGAGGCTCGCGACAAGTATCATTATTTTCTGATCTTCACAGATGATTTGAGCAGATATGAGTATATCTACTTGATGAAACATAAGTCTGAAACATTTGAAAAGTTCAAAGAATTTCAGAGTGAAGTGAAAAATCATCGTAACAAGAAAATAAAGTTTCTACGATCTGATCGTAGAGAAGAGTATTTGAGTTACGAGTTTGGCCTTCAGTTAAAAACAATGTGAAATAGTTTCACTACTCACGCCACGTGGAACACCATAGTGTAATGGTGTGTCCGAACGTCAAAACCGTGCTTTATTAGATATGGTGCGATCTATGATGTCTCTTACCGATCTACCACTATCGTTTTGCGGTTATGCATTAGAGACAGTTGCATTCACGTTAAATAGGGCACCATCAAAATCCGTTGAGACGACGCCTTATGAACTGTGGTTTGGCAAGAAACCAAAGTTGTCGTTTCTTAAAGATTGGGATTGTGATGTTTATGTGAAAAAGTTTCATCCTGATAAGCTCAAACCCAAATCGGAAAAGTGCGTCTTCATAGGATACCCTAAAGAATATGTTGGGTACACCTTCTATCACAGATCCGAAGGCAAGATATTTGTTGCTGAGAATGGATCCTTTCCAGAGAAGGAGTTTTCTCTCGAAAGAAGTGAGTGGGAGGAAAGTAGAAAACTTGATAAGGTAATTGTACCTTCTCCCTTATTGGAAAGTAGTTCATCACAAAAATCTGTTCTTGTGACTACTACACCAATTAGTGAGGAAGCTAATGATGATGATCATGTAACTTCAGGTCAAGTTACTACCGAATCTCGTAGGTAAACCAGAGTGAGAACCGCACCAGAGTTGTACGGTAATCCTGTTCTGGAGGTCATGTTACTTGACCATGACGAGCCTACGAACTATGAGGAAGCAATGATGAGCCCAGATTCCGCGAAATGGTTTGAGGCCATGAAATCTGAGATATGATCCATGTATGAGAACAAAGTTTGGAATTTGGTTGACTTGCCCGTTGATCGGCAAGCAATTGAGAATAAATGGATCTTTAAGAGGAAGACGGACGCTGATAGTAGTGTTACTATCTACAAAGCTAGAATTGTCGCAAAAAGTTTTTGACAAGTTCAAGGTGTTGACTACGATGAGAGCTTCTCACTCGTATCTATGCTTGAGTCTGTCCGAATCATGTTAGTAATTGCCGCATTTTATGAAATCTGGCAAATGGATAAACAAAACTGCATTCCTTAATGGATTTATTAAAGAAGAGTTGTATATGATGCAACCAGAAGGTTTTGTCAATCTGAAAGATGCTAACAAAAATGTGCAAGCTCCAGCGATCCATCTGTGAACTGGTGCAAGCATCTCGGAGTTGGAATGTACGCTTTGATGAGTTGATCAAAGCATATAGTTTTATACAGACTTGCGGTGAAGCCTGTATTTACAAGAAAGTGAGTGGGAGCACTACAACATTTCTGATAAGTATATGTGAATGACATATTGTTGATCCGAAATAATGTAGAATTATTCTGTAAAGCATAAAGGAGTGTTTGAAAGGAGTTTTTCAAAGAAAGACCTCGGTGAAGCTACATACATATTGAGCATCAAGATCTATAGAGATAGATCAAGACGCTTGATAAGTATTTCCATGAGTACATACCTTGACAAGATTTTGAAGTAGTTCAAAATGGAACAGTCAAAGAAGGAGTTCTTGCCTGTGTTACAAGGTGAGAAATTGAGTAAAACTTAAAGCCCGACCACAGCAGAAGATAGAAAGAGAATGAAAGTCATTCCCTATGCCTTGGCCATAGGTTCTATAAAGTATGTCATGCTGTATACCAGATCTATTGTATACCCTGCATTGATTTGGCAAGGGAGTACAATAGTGATCTAGGAGTAGATCACTGGACAGCGGTCACAATTATCCTTAGTAAAATAAGGATATGTTTCTCGATTATGGACGTGACAAAAGGCTCGTCGTAAAGGGTTACGCCGATGCAAGTTTTGACACTAATCTAGATGACTCTAAGTCTCGGTCTAGATACATATTGAAAGTGGGAGCAATTAGCTAGAGTAGCTCCATGTAGAGCATTGTTGACATAGAAATTTGCAAAATACATGTGGATCTGAATGTGGCAGACCCGTTGACTAAGATTCTCTCACAAGCAAAACATGATCACACCTTAGTACTCTTTGGGTGTTAATCACATAGCGATGTGAACTAGATTACTGAATCTAGTAAACCCTTTGGGTATTGGTCACATGGCGATGTGAACTATGGGTGTTAATCACATGATGATGTGAACTATCGATGTTAATCACATGGTGATGTGATCTAGATTATTGACTCTAGTGCAAGTGGGAGACTGAAGGAAATATGCCCTAGAGGCAATAATAAAGTTATTATTTATTTCCTTATATCATGATAAATGTTTATTATTCATGCTAGAATTGTATTAACCGGAAACATAATACATGTGTGAATACATAGACAAACAGAGTGTCACTAGTATGCCTCTACTTGACTAGCTCGTTAATCAAAGATGGTTATGTTTCCTAACCATGGACAAAGAGTTGTTATTTGATTAACGGGATCACATCATTAGATGAATGATCTGATTGACATGACCCATTCCATTAGCTTAGCACCCGATCGTTTAGTATGTTGCTATTGCTTTCTTCATGACTTATACATGTTCCTATGACTATGAGATTATGCAACTCCCGTTTACCGGAGGAACACTTTGGGTGCTACCAAACGTCACAACGTAACTGGGTGATTATAAAGGAGTACTACAGGTGTCTCCAATGGTAGATGTTGGGTTGGCGTATTTCGAGATTAGGATTTGTCACTCCGATTGTCGGAGAGGTATCTCTGGGCCCTCTCGGTAATACACATTACACAAGCCTTGCAAGCATTGCAACTAATGAGTTAGTTGCGGGATGATGTATTACAGAACGAGTAAAGAGACTTGCCGGTAACGAGATTGAACTAGGTATTGGATACCGACGATCGAATCTCGGGCAAGTAACATACCGATGACAAAGGGAACAATGTATGTTGTTATACGGTCTGACCGATAAAGATCTTCGTAGAATATGTAGGAGCCAATATGGGCATCCAGGTCCTGCTATTGGTTATTGACCAGAGACGTGTCTCGGTCATGTCTACATTGTTCTCGAACCATAGGGTCCGCACGCTTAACGTTACAATGACAGTTATTATGAGTTTATGCATTTTGATGTACCAAAGGTTGTTCGGAGTCCTGGATGTGATCACGGACATGACAAGGAGTCTCGAAATGGTCGAGACATAAAGATTGATATATTGGAAGCCTATGTTTGGACATCGTAAGTGTTCCGGGTGAAATCGGGATTTTACCGGATTACCGGGAGGTTACCGGAACCCCCCGGGAGCCATATGGGCCTTATTGGGCTTTAGTGGAAAGGTGAAAGGGGCTGCCCATAGTGGGCTGCGCGCCTCCCCCTCCCCTAGTCCTATTAGGACTAGGAGAAGTGGCCGGCCACCTCTCTCTCTCTCTCTCTCTTTCCCCCTTGGGAGTCCTATTAGGAATAGGATTGGGGGGGGGGGAGTCCTACTCCCGGTAGGAGTAGGACTCCTCCTGCACCTCCATAGGCTTGGCAGGCCAGCCCTCCCCCTTGGATCCTTTATATACGGGGGCACGGGGCACCTCTAGACACACAAGTTGATCATTGAGATCGTTCCTTAGCCGTGTGCGGTGCCTCCTGCCACCATATTCCACCTCGATCATATCGTTGCAGTGCTTGGGCGAAGCCCTGCGTCGGTAGAACATCAAGATTGTCACCACGCCGTCGTGCTGACGGAACTCCTCCCCGAAGCTTTGCTGGATCGGAGCCCGGGGATCGTCATCGAGCTGAACGTGTGCTAAGAACTCGGAGGTGCCGGAGTAACGGTGCTTGGATCGGTCGGATCGGGAAGAAGACGTACGACTACTTCCTGTACGTTGTGTCAATGCTTCCGTTGCGATCTACAAGGGTACGTAGATCAGACTCTCCCCCTCGTTGCTATGCATCACCATGATCTTGCGTGTGCGTAGGAAAATTTCTGAAATTACTACGTTCCCCAACACTACACGCCATCAAATACCTCCCACTCAAGCTTAAAAGACCAGCTCGGCATTGGCTTAACAGCTTGCCAGCATAATCAATTGGTTGTTGGGAGGACCTGGAAGCCGCATTCCTCGACAATTTCCAGGGCAGTTATGTGCAACCACCAGATGCCGATGACCTAAGCCACATAATTCAGCAGCGAGAGGAATCGGCCGGACAATTCTGGACACGGTTCCTAACAAAGAAAAATCAAATCGTCGACTGTCCGGACGCAGAGGCCCTAGCAGCCTTTAAGCATAACATCCGCAATGAGTGGCTTGCACGGCACCTAGGACAGGAAAAGCCGAAATCTATGGCAGCCCTCACGACACTTATGACCCGCTTTTGCACGGGAGAAGACAGCTGGCTAGCTCGCAGCAATAACATGACCAAGAGCCCTGGTAATTCGGATACCAAGGACAGCAGTGGCAGGTCGCGTCGCAACAAGCAAAAGCACCGCATTAACGGCGACAATGCTGAGGATACGACAGTTAATGCCGGATTCAGAGGCTCTAAACCCGGTCAGCGGAAAAAGGCATTCAAAAGAAATACTCCGGGCCCGTCCAGTTTGGACCGAATACTCGACCTCTCATGCCAGATACATGGCACCCTCAAAAAACTAGCCAATCACACCAACAGGGATTGTTGGGTGTTCAAGCAGGCAGGCAAGTTAAATGCCAAAAGCAGAGACAAGGGGCTGCATAGCGATGACGAGGAGGAGCCCTGGCCGCCGAACAATAGTGGATAGAAAGGTTTTCCACTACAAGTGCGAACGATGAACATGATATACGCAACCCACGTCCCCAAGAGGGAGCGGAAGCGTGTGCTAAGGGACGTATACGCGATGGAGCCAGTCGCCCCAAAGTTCAACCCATGGTCTTCCTGCCCGATCACTTTTGATCGAAGGGACCACCCCACTAGCATCCGTCATGGAGGATTCGCCGCATTGGTTCTAGACCCAATTATTTACGGATTTCACCTCACTAGAGTCCTCATGGACGGCGGCAGCAGCCTAAACCTACTTTACTAGGATACAATGCGGCATCGATCCCTCGAGTATTAAACCCACTAGAACGACCTTTAAAGGCGTCATACCAGGTGTAGAGGCCAACTGTACAGGCTCAGTTACACTTGAAGTGGTCTTCGGATCTCCGGATAATTTCCGAAGCGAGGAGTTAATCTTCGACGTAGTCCCGTTCCGCAGTGGCTATCATGCACTGCTCGGGCGAACCGCATTTGCCAAGTTCAATGCGGTGCCGCACTATGCATACCTCAAGCTCAAGATGCCAGGCCCTCGAGGAGTCATCACGGTCAATGGAAACACCAAACGCTCTCTCCGAACAGAGGAGCATACGGCAGCTATCACAACGGAAGTACAAAGCAGCCTCTCAAGGCAATTCTCCAGTCCGGCCATTAAACGTCTGGACACCGTCAAGCATGCCCGGGGTAACCTACAACAAGACCGCCTGACACGTTCCGAGCAAGCGTAGCAATGCGGCCCCAACCCCAGCCCTCGCGAACTTGCGAAACCAGTGTTGTGCGTACATAACTACGCTCTGGAAATACCATGGGCACAGGGGGAGGGGCACCATCACGACACGCCCGAAACGCGGCTTAAACCGCACTAGGGGCTGCCGATTTCTTAATTTTCTCTTATTTTCAGGACTCCATTCTTCGGAAGGCTTGCCCGGCAGTACAATTGCCGCACAAACGATACAACCAGGGAAGCAGAAGGCTACGCCGCACTATGGAACTCTAAGGTGGTCTCTATAACGAGCAGTATACCTGTTTCACATACCATTCCGCAGCTCGCTCCTGGAAAGGACACGTTAAATAGTCCCATTTTTTGTATCGTTCTGCTTTGATCGCAGCTTTTTTAAATAAACAATGCATAGCTTCCGTCTATTATTGCATTACTCTTTTTTACGAATATATGTTCATTAATGACATGTTGCACCCGTACACTTTGGTACGGCCAATACGCCAGGGGCTTAAGTACCCCACAATACGGTGTGAGATGTTCGAACACTTTCACAAGTGCGGCACCTCGAACTTATAGCATTATATGCATCGGCTCCGAATCATGTCTTGGGTCAATAGTTGGGTTTTCCCGGCTCCTATGTTTTGGTACCTTGCGTTCCGTTATATCGGCTAAGGTAGCACTAGGAGAACTACTACGATTGTGCCCCAGTTGGGCTGGGCTAAGCACCTTAGTAGAGAAAGCTAAAACTGACCGTCATGATGAGGCGAGAGCTGATCGCTGTTCGAGAGGTTTTCGAGTCCCTAAAGACTTATGCCGCTTAGAGCGAGGAGTCGGCTTTGTCCGGCCTAGGCGTGGATAGCGCCCCGAACTCGGTCTTCCGAACACTAGGGGCTTCGCTGAAATTTAAAATTATAGAGTTCTATGGCTAAGTGAGAGTGTTCAAGCATTATAGTCCGATTGCCTTGTTCGTTGTGTTGAGCGCCTCCCTCGAAGGACCCAAGAATGGGAAAAAGAGCGCTCATGTTTATCCCGAACACCCCAGCACTTGTGGCATGGGGGCAGAAGCCGACGACTCGCCATCTCTCAAATTTGACAAACGGCCGCACAGAAGGTAATATTTTAAATTCAAAAGTGTTGCTTAGCGCATACGAACAAGTTTTCAGCGTACAAGATCACAAATGCGAGTTTACTCAAAAATTACATCTTTGGAGCATTGATCCGCTATAAGGCGGACACCCTTCAGGACACCCTCATAATACGCTTCCGGGACGCAATGCTCCTTGCTCGGCGGCGGCCCGTCCTTCACCAGCTTCTCCGCATCCGTATTGCCCCAGTGCACTTTAGCACGGGCAAGCGCCCTACGGGCACCTTCGATGCAGACGAAGCGCTTGATTACTTCAAGCCGTGGACAGGCATCCACCAGCCGCCTCACTAGCCTGAAGTAGCTCCCAGGCAGAGCCTCTCCAGGCCAAAGCCGAACTACGAGGCCCTTTATGGCTTGTTCGGCCACCTTGTGGAGCTCGACCATTTGCTTCAGCTGGTCGCTCAAAGGCACTAGGTGTCCGGCCTCAGCATACTGAGACCAGAACACCTTCTCCGTCGAGCTCCCCTCCTCGGCTCGGTAGTAGGCCGCGGCATTAGACGCACTACGAGGCAAATCTACAAATGCTCTTGGAGAGCTCCGGACTCGGGTAAGTAACAAGTAATTCACTTTCACGTGCTTGCTTTGCATAAAGAATGCCTTACCCGCCGCTATCTTCTTCATATCTCCAATTTCTTGGAGGGCTTTCTGGGCTTCAGCCTTGGCAGACTTCGCGCTTTCGAGGGCTGCCGCAAGCTCGGATGCTTGCGTCTTCGAGTCAAGCTCCAAACTCTCGTGTTTTTTCATGAGAGCCTGGAGCTCTTTCTGCACCTCCTCCACCAGCGCCTCCTTCTTCCCTCTCTCTCTCTGTACGCTCCGCGGCCGCTCTGTTTTCGGCCTCGGACAGTGCTTTCTTAAGGGTTGCCACCTCGGTCGTGGCCCCTATAATAGCACGTTGATCCTGTCATTTTTTGCAACCACATCTTCTCTATATACTTGAGCAAAGTATTACTTACCTTCCTTCACCTCGAGTTTCCTCTTGGCATGGCCGAGCTCATTCTTGGACCGCGCAAGGTTTTGCTTCAGCGTATCCACCTCCGCAGTCAGTGCGGCGGAGGCCAGCAGTGAAGCCTGTATACGCATATTGACTTGATTATGTTAGACTCCTGCGAATGTTATTAGATCCTATATTCGGCTTTTCTTTCCGAACGCCGAACAGAGCATCAGGGGCTACTGTCTATGCGGTAATATTTTTATTCTTTACTTATCTCAAAGCCTGTTAGAAGGATGGCACAGGCTTCAGTCAGTCTGCTCTTGGCGGACTGAACCTTCTCGATCACCGCAGTCATAATAGTGCGGCGCTCCTCGTCGATGGAGGTGCCTTTAAGCACCTCCAGCAAATTATCCGGTTTCTCCGGTTGGACGGAGGTCACCGGCTCGGTAGGCTTGCTCCTCTTGGAAGGAGGCTGCCTACCGGAGTCCGGAACCGTTGAAGGTTTCGGTGCGGTGTCCGGCTCAAGGCCGGACTCGGGGCCCTTGGGGGTTTTATCCCCTTTACGCCTAGAGTCCGGGAGGTCGCCTTGCGGCGCCTCCAGGACCACCTCCTCCTGGCTTGGAACCTGTTGGGACAGCACCTCGGCGTCATCCATAGGGTGGGGGGAGGTAGCTGTCGGAAGCAAATTCACATCCGACGAATCCAGGGAACCGCTCGACGACACGTCGAGCCGGTCTTTGGGTGGACCGCATAAACATGTTCGACATAAGGAAACGTTGTGCAATGGAGGAATACTATGAATCACTCTGGTATCCGGATACTTACGATCTCGCCAGGGGCTTGGCCCTGTGCGGCCACTCCTCTTCGCCATCATCGCCGTTGGTGGAGTCGTCCGGAGGAAGGGTTTCCCCCTTCTTGGACCCTTCGGCCTCCCCAGTTGGGGCGACCTTCCTTTTCTTATCTCCCCCCGCTGGAGGGGGAGAGGTCTCTTCTTCCTACTCCTCGTCTTCACGGGAGGAGTGCGCCTTGGAGTCGTCGGATGATGAATCCGACACCTCCTGGCGCCGGGCACTCTTTCGAGTCCCCATGGCCTTCTTCTTGGCCTTCTTCTCCGGCACCATATAGGGTGTCAGAACCAGCAGCTTCGCCAGGCGAGCGTCCGCTGGGCCTTCGGGCAAAGGAGCCGGACAATTGATCTGTCCGGACGTCTCTTGCGTGACGCTGCGTGCTGAATCCGCGAACCTCGGTAGCGGATGCGGGGGCCTCGGTGCCCTTGAAAAGCACCTTCCAGGCATCTTCGTACGTCGTGTCGAAGAGCCTACTCAGAGTTCGGTGCTGCGTCGGGTCGAACTCCCACAGGTTGAAAGCCCGTTGTTGACACGGGAGGATCCAGCGGATGAGCATAACCTGGACTACGTTGACAAGTTTGAGCTTCTTGTTCACCAGGGTTTGGACGCATGTTTGGAGTCCGGTCAGCTCTCCTTTTTTACCCCATGACAGGCCCGTCTCTTTCCAGGAGGTGAGCCGCGTAGGGGGTCCGGATCTGAACTCGGGGGCTGCGACCCATTCAAGGTCGCGCGGCTCGGTGATGTAAAACCACCCCGATTGCCACCCCTTTAGGGTCTCCATGAAGGAGCCCTCGAGCCATAGGACATTGGGCATCTTGCCTACCATGGCGCCTCCGCACTCTGCCTGGGTGCCGCGCACCACCTTCGGCTTGACATTGAAAGTCTTGAGCCATAGGCCGAAATGGGGGCGGATGCGGAGGAAGGCCTCGCACACGATGATAAACGCCGAGATGTTGAGGACAAAGTTCGGGGCCAGATCGTGGAAATCCAGGCCATAGTAGTGTTGGAAATATGCCCTAGAGGCAATAATAAATTGATTATTATTATATTTCCTTGTTCATGATAATCGTTTATTATCCATGCTAGAATTGTATTGATAGGAAACTCAGATATATTTGTGGATACATAGACAACACCATGTCCCTAGTAAGCCTCTAGTTGACTAGCTCGTTGATCAACAGATGGTTACGGTTTCCTGACCATGGACATTGGATGTCGTTGATAACGGGATCACATCATTAGGAGAATGATGTGATGGACAAGAGCCAATCCTAAGCATAGCACTAGATCGTGTAGTTCGTATGCTGAAGCTTTTCTAATGTCAAGTATCATTTCCTTAGACCATGAGATTGTGCAACTCCCGGATACCGTAGGAATGCTTTGGGTGTGCCAAATGTCACAACGTAACTGGGTGGCTATAAAGGTACATTACAGGTATCTCCGAAAGTGTCTGTTGGGTTGGCACGAATCGAGACTGGGATTTGTCACTCCATGTAAACGGAGAGGTATCTCTGGGCCCACTCGGTAGGACATCATCATAATGTGCACAGTGTGATCAAGGAGTTGATCACGGGATGATGTGTTACGGAACGAGTAAAGAGACTTGCCGGTAACGAGATTGAACAAGGTATCGGGATACCGACGATCGAATCTCGGGCAAGTATCGTACCGATAGACAAAGGGAATTGTATACGGGATTGATTAAGTCCTTGACATCGTGGTTCATCCGATGAGATCATCATGGAACATGTGGGAGCCAACATGGGTATCCAGATCCCGCTGTTGGTTATTGACCAGAGAACGTCTCGGTCATGTCTGCATGTCTCCCGAACCCGTAGGGTCTACACACTTAAGGTTCGATGACGCTAGGGTTATAAAGGAAGTTTGTATGTGGTTACCGAATGTTGTTTGGAGTCCCGGATGAGATCCCGGACGTCACGAGGAGTTCCGGAATGGTCCGCAGGTAAAGATTTATATATGGGAAGTCCTGTTTTGGTTACCGGAAGAGTTTCGGGGTTTATCGGTAACGTACCGGGACCACTGGGAGGGTCCCGGGGGTCCACCAAGTGGGGCCACCAACCCCGGAGGCTTGCATGGGCCAAGAGTGGTGAGGGACCAGCCCCTTAGTGGGCTGGTGCACCTCCCATAAGGGCCCATGGCGCCTAAGAGGTGGAAAGGGGGCAAACCCTAGGGGATATGGGCCTTAGGGCCCATATTGGTGCGCCTCCCTCTCCTCTCCCCCTCTTGGCCGCCCCCTTGCTCCCCATCTAGGGCTGCCACCCCCCTAGGGGTGGGAACCCTAGAGGGGGCGCAGCCCCTCCCCTTCCCTATATATATGAGGCCTAGGGCTGCCCATAACACACGCGATTCAATTTCTCTTGGTGCAGCCCTGCGTCTCTTCTTCCTCCTCTTCTGTGGTGCTTGGCGAAGCCCTGTAGGATTGCCACGCTCCTCCACCACCACCACGCCGTTGTGCTGCTACTGGATGGAGTCTTCCTCAACCTCTCCCTCTCTCCTTGCTGGATCAAGGCGTGGGAGACGTCACCGGGCTGTACATGCGTTGAACGCGGAGGTGCCGTCCGTTCGGCACTAGGATCATCGGTGATTTGAATCACGACGAGTACGACTCCATCAACCCCGCTCACTTGAACGCTTCCGCTTAGCGATCTACAAGGGTATGTAGATGCACTCTCCTTCCCCTCGTTGCTAGTCTCTCCATAGATAGATCTTGGTGATACGTAGGAAAATTTTGAATTTCTGCTATGTTCCCCAACAGTAGCATCATGAGCTAGGTCTATTGCGTAGATTATATGCACGAGTAGAACATAAAGTAGTTGTGGGCGTTGATTTTGTTCAATATGCTTGCCGTTACTAGTCTTATCTTGATTCGGCGGCATCATGGGATGAAGCGGCCCGGACCAACCTTACACGTACTCTTACGTGAGACCGGTTCCACTGACAAACATGCACTAGTTGCATAAGGTGGCTGGCGGGTGTCTGTCTCTCCCACTTTAGTCGGATCGGATTCGATGAAAAGGGTCCTTATGAAGGGTAAATAGCAATTGGCATATCACGTTGTGGTCTTTGCGTAGGTAAGAAACGTTCTTGCTAGAAACCCATAGTAGCCACGTAAAACATGCAAACAACAATTAGAGGACGTCTAACTTGTTTTTGCAGGGTATGCTATGTGATGTGATATGGCCAAAGGATGTGATGAATGATATGTGATGTATGAGATTGATCATGTTCTTGTAATAGGATTCACGACTTGCATGTCGATGAGTATGACAACCGGCAGGAGCCATAGGAGTTGTCTTTATTTATTATATGACCTGAGTGTCATTGAACAACGCCATGTAATTACTTTACTTTATTGCTAACCGTTAGCTGTAGTAGTAGAAGTAATAGTTGGCGAGACAACTTCATGAAGACACGATGATGGAGATCATGGTGTCATGCCGGTGACGATGATGATCATGGAGCCCCGAAGATGGAGATCAAAAGGAGCAAAGTGATGATGGCCATATCATGTCACTATTTGATTGCATGTGATGTTTATCATGTTTATACATCTTATTTGCTTAGAACAACGGCAGTAAATAAGATGATCCCTTACAACAATTTCAAGAAGTGTTCTCCCCTAACTGTGCACCGTTGCGATAGTTCGTGTTTCGAAGCACCACGTGATGATCGGGTGTTAGATTCTAATGTTCACATACAACGGGTGTAAGACAGATTTACACACGCGAAACACTTAGGGTTAACTTGACAAGCCTAGCATGTACAGACATGGCCTCGGAACACAGAAGACCGAAAGGTCGAGCATGAGTCGTATAGAAGATACGATCAACATGAAGATGTTCACCGACGTTGACTAGTCCGTCTCACGTGATGATCGGACACGGGCTAGTTGACTCGGATCATGTAATCACTTAGATGACTAGAGGGATGTCTATCTGAGTGGGAGTTCATAAGATGAACTTAATTATCCTGAACATAGTCAAAAGGATTTTACAAATTATGTCATAGCTCGCGCTTTAGTTCTACTATTTAGATATGTTCCTAGAGAAAAATTAGTTGAAAGTTGATAGTAGCAATTATGCGGACTAGGTCCGTAAACTGAGGATTGTCCTCATTGCTTCATAGAAGGCTTATGTCCTTAATGCACCGCTCAGTGTGCTGAACCTCGAATGTCGTCTGTAGATGTTGCGAACATCTGACATACACGTTTGATAACTACGTGATAGTTCAGTTAAATGGTTTAGAGTTGAGGCACCGAAGACATTTTTTGAAACGTCGCGAAACATATGAGATGTTTCGAGGGCTGAAATTGGGATTTCAGGCTCGTGCCCACATCAAGAGGTATTAGACCTCCGACGATTTTCTAAACCTACCAACTAAGGAGAAAAGCTCAATTGTTGAGCTTGTGCTCAGATTGTCTGAATACAACAATCATTTGAATCGAGTGGGAGTTGATCTTCCAGATGAGATAGTGATGTTTCTCCGAAGTCATTACCACCAACCTGCTAGAGCTTCGTGATGAACTATGATATATCAGGGACATATATGATGATCCTTGAGACATTCGCGATGTTTGACACCACGAAAGTGGAAATCAAGAAGGAGCATCAATTGTTGATGGTTAGTGAAACCACTAGTTTCAAGAAGGGCAAGGGCAAGAAGGGATACTTCATGAAACGGCAATTCAGCTGCTGCTCTGGTGAAGAAACCCAAGGTTGAACCCAAACCCGAGACTAAGTGCTTATGTAATAAGGGGAACAGCCACTGGAGCAGAATTACCCTAGATACTTGGTAGATGAGAAGGCTGGCAAGGTCGATAGAAGTATATTGGATGTACATTGTGTTAATGTGTACTTTACTAGTACTCCTAGTAGCACCAGGGTATTAGATACCGGTTCGGTTGCTAAGTGTTAGTAACTCGAAATAAAAGCTACGGAATAAACGGAGACTAGCTAAAGGTGAGCTGACGATATGTGTTGGAAGTGTTTCCAATGTTGATATGATCAAATATCGTGCGCTCCCTCTACCATCGAGATTGGTGTTTGCGTTGAGCATAGACATGATTGTATTATGTCTATTGCAATACGATTATTCATTTAAGGAGAATAATAGTTACTCTATTTATTTGAATAAATACCTTCAATGGTCTTACACCTAAAATGAATGGTTTATTGAATCTCGATCGTAGTGATACACATGTTCATGCCAAAAGATAGTAATGATAGTACCACCTACTTGTGGCACTGCCACGTAAGTCATATCGGTATAAAACGCATGAAGAAGCTCCATGTTGATGGATCTTTGGACTCACTCATTTTTGAAAAGTTTGAGACATGCAAACCGTGTCTATTGGTGTATATGCATGAAGAAACTCCATGCAGATGGATCGTTTGGACTCACTTGATTTTGAATCACTTGAGACATGCAAGTCATACAACATGGGCAAGATGACTGAAAGCCTCGGTTTCAGTAAAATGGAACTAGAAAGCAACTTGCTGGAAGTAATACATTTTGATGTGTGCAGTCCAATGAGTGCTGAGGCGTGTAGTGGATATCGTTATGGTTTTACTTCACAGATGATTTGAGTAGATGTTGAGAATATTTACTTGATGAATCACGAGTCTGAATTATTGAAAGGTTCAAGTAATTTCAGGGTGAAGTTGAAAGACCATCGTGACAAGAGGATAAAATATCTATGATATGATCATAGAGATGAATATCTGAATTACGAGTTTGGCACAGAATTAAGACATTGTGGAAATTGTTTCACAACCGATACAGCCTGGAACACCATAGTGTGATGGTGTGTCCGAACATCATAACTGCACCCTATTGGATATGATGCATACCATGATGTCTCTTATCGAATTACCACAATAGTTTATGGGTTAGGCATTGGAGACAACCACATTCACTTTAAATAGGGCACCACGTAATTCCGATGAGGTGACATCATATGAACTATGGTTTAGAGAAACCTAAGCTGTCATTTCTTAAAAGGTTTGGGGCTGCGACGCTTACGTGAAAAAGTTTCAGGCTGATAAGCTCGAACCCAAAGCAGATAAATGCATCTTCATAGGACACCCAAAATAGTTGGGTATACCTCCTGTCTCAGATCCGAAAGCAATAAAGGATTGTTTCTAGAATCGGGTCCTTTCTCGAGGAAAAGTTTCTCTCGAAAGAATTGAGTGGGAGGATGGTGGAAACTTGATGAGGTTATTGAACCGTCTCTTCAACTAGTGTGTGGCAGGGCACAGGAAATTGTTCCTGTGGCACCTACACCAATTGAAGTGGAAGCTTATGATATTGATCACGAGACTTCGGATCAAGTCACTCCCAAACCTCATAGGATGACAAGGATGCGTACTACTTCTAAGTGGTACGTAATCCTGTCTTGGAAGTCATGTTGCGAGACAACAATGAACCTACGAGCTATGGAGAAGCAATGGTGGGCCTGGATTCTGATAGATGGCTCGAGGCCATAAAATCCGAGAGAGGATCCATGTATGGAAACAAAGTGTAGACTTTGATAGAACAGCTCGATGGTCGTGAGGCTGTTGAGTATAGATGGATTTTAAAAGGAAGACGGACAATGATGGTAAATGTCACCATTAAGAAAGCTCGACTTGTCGTTAAGATGTTTTTGACAAGTTCAAGGAGTTGACTACGATGAGACTTTCTCACCTGTAGCGATGCTAAAGTCTGTTGGAATTATATTAGCAGTTACTGCACTATTTATGAAATCTTGCAGATAGGATGTCAAAACATTGTTTCCTCGACGATTTGTGAGGAAAGGTTGTATGTGATACAACCGGAAGGTTTTGTCAATCCTGAAATATGCTAATAAGTATGCAAAGCTCCAGCAATCCTTCTAAGGACTGGAGTAAGCATCTCGGAGTTGGAATGTATGCTTTGATGAGATGAGCAAAGATTTTGGTGTATACAAAGTTTATGAGAAACTTGTATTTCCAAAGAAGTGAGTGGGAGCACTATAGAATTTCTGATAAGTATATGTTGTTGACATATTGTTGATCAGAAGTGACATAGAATTTCTGGAAAGCATATAGGATTATTTGGAAAGTGTTTTTCAATGGAAAGCCTGGATTAAGCTACTTGAACATTGAGCATCAAGATCTATAAGGATAGATCAAAACGCTTAATGGAACTTTCAAATGAGCACATACCTTGACATAATCTTGAATGTGTTCAAGATGGATCAGTCAAAGAAGGAGTTCTTGCCTGAGTTGTAGGGTATGAAGTTAAGACTTAAAGCTCGACCATGACAGAATAGAGAGAAAGGACGAAGGTCGTCCCTTATGCTTAAGACATAGGCTCTACAGTATGCTATGCTGTGTACCGCACCTGAAGTGTGCCTTGCCATGAGTCAGTCAAGGGGTACAAGAGTGATCCAAGAATGGATCACAGGACAGCGGTCAAAGTTATCCTTAGTAACTAGTGGACTAAGGAATTTTTCTCGATTATGGAGGTGGTAAAAGAGTTCGTCGTAAAGGGTTACGTCGATGCAAGCTTAACACCTATCCGGATAGCTCTGAGTAGAGATACCGGATACGTATAATGGAGCTACAATTTAGAATAGCTCCAAGTAGAACATTTATTTGGAATAGCTCCAAATAGAATGTGGTAGCTACATCTAGGAGATGACATAGAGATTTGTAAAGCACACACGGATCTGAAAGGTTCAGACCCATTGACTAAAACCTCTCTCACAAGCAACATGATCAAACCTAGAACTCATTGAGTGTTAATCACATAGTGATGTGAACTAGACTACTGACTCTAGTAAACTCTTGGGTGTTAGTCACATGGCGATGTGACCTGTGAGTGTTAATCACATGGCAATGTGAACTAGATTATTGACTCTAGTGCAAGTGGGAGACTGTTGGAAATATGCCCTAGAGGCAATAATAAATTGATTATTATTATATTTCCTTGTTCATGATAATCGTTTATTATCCATGCTAGAATTGTATTGATAGGAAACTCAGATACATGTGTGGATACATAGACAACACCATGTCCCTAGTAAGCCTCTAGTTGACTAGCTCGTTGATCAATAGATGGTTACGGTTTCCTGACCATGGAAATTGGATGTCGTTGATAACGGGATCACATCATTAGGAGAATGATGTGATGGACATGACCCAATCCTAAGCATAGCACTAGATCGTGTAGTTCGTATGCTGAAGCTTTTCTAATGTCAAGTATCATTTCCTTAGACCATGAGATTGTGCAACTCCCGGATACCGTAGGAATGCTTTGGGTGTGCCAAACGTCACAACGTAACTGGGTGTCTATAAAGGTACATTACAGGTATCTCCAAAAGTGTCTGTTGGGTTGGCACGAATCGAGACTGGGATTTGTCACTCCGTGTAAACGGAGAGGTATCTCTGGGCCCACTCGGTAGGACATCATCATAATGTGCACAGTGTGATCAAGGAGTTGATCACGGGATGATGTGTTACGGAACGAGTAAAGAGACATGCCGGTAACGAGATTGAACAAGGTATCGGGATACCGACGATCGAATCTCGGGCAAGTATCGTACCGATAGACAAAGGGAATTGTATACGGGATTGATTAAGTCCTTGACATCGTGGTTCATCCGATGAGATCATCGTGGAACATGTGGGAGCCAACATGGGTATCCAGATTCCGCTGTTGGTTATTGACCGGAGAACGTCTCGGTCATGTCTGCATGTCTCCCGAACCCGTAGGGTCTACACACTTAAGGTTCGATGACGCTAGGGTTATAAAGGAAGTTTGTATGTAGTTATCGAATGTTGTTCGGAGTCCCGTATGAGATCCCGGACGTCACGAGGAGTTCCGGAATGGTCCGGTGGTAAAGACTTATATATGGGAAGTCCTGTTTTGGTTACCGGAAGAGTTTCGGGGTTTATCGGTAATGTACCGAGACCACCGGGAGGGTCCCGGGGGTCCACCAAGTGGGGCCACCAACCCCGGAGGCTTGCATGGGCCAAGAGTGGTGAGGGACCAGCCCCTTAGTGGGCTGGTGCACCTCCCATAAGGGCCCATGGCGCCTAAGAGGTGGAAAGGGGGCAAACCCTAGGGGATATGGGCCTTAGGGCCCATATTGGTGCGCCTCCCTCTCCTCTCCCCCTCTTGGCCGCCCCCTTGCTCCCCATCTAGGGCTGCCGCCCCCCTAGGGGTGGGAACCCTAGAGGGGGCGCAGCCCCTCCCCTTCCCTATATATATGAGGCCTAGGGCTGCCCATAACACACGCGATTCAATTTCTCTTGGTGCAGCCCTACGTCTCTTCTTCCTCCTCTTCTGTGGTGCTTGGCGAAGCCCTGCAGGATTGCCACGCTCCTCCACCACCACCACGCCGTTGTGCTGCTGCTGGATGGAGTCTTCCTCAACCTCTCCCTCTCTCCTTGCTGGATCAAGGCGTGGGAGACGTCACCGGGCTATACGTGTGTTGAACGCGGAGGTGCCGTCCGTTCGGCACTAGGATCATCGGTGATTTGAATCACGACGAGTACGACTCCATCAACCCCGTTCACTTGAACGCTTCCGCTTAGCGATCTACAAGGGTATGTAGATGCACTCTCCTTCCCCTCGTTGCTAGTCTCTCCATAGATAGATCTTGGTGATACGTAGGAAAGTTTTGAATTTCTGCTACGTTCCCCAACAAGTAAAACATGAGCCCCTGGACAAATGGGTGGAGAGGGAAGCCCAGTCCGCGGAGGAAATGGGGGAGGAACACCACCCTCTCGTGGGGCCTAGGGGTGGGGATGAGCTGCCTCTCTTCGGGAAGCCGGTGCGCAATGTCGTTAGACAAGTATCCGGCCTTCCTCAGTCTTTTGATGTGTCCCTCCGTGACGGAGGAGACCATCCACTTGCCTCCCGCTCCGGACATGGCTGGAGAAGGTTGAGATGGGGTGTGCGGACTTGGGCGCTGGAGCTTGAGTGCGCGGAGATGGATACGCAAAGGTTGAAGAAGGCGTGGATGAAAAGGTGGATCCTTATCCCCTTATATGGGTGGACGCCACTATGCGTCCCCACCAGCCTGGTAAAACTTGCTTATCTCCCGAGCGCCGTAATCGATGACGCAGTTGGGTTACCCACGCCCGTATTGATGAGAATCCCGGAATAAGGGGACACGATCTTTGCTTTGACAAGACGTGCCAAGGAAACCGCCTCGCTAAACGCAATGAGGTGGGACAGTAAAACGATTCGAATAAAGACTAGGCCGTAGTGTGATGTCACGCTACGGAATACGTCACCAGATTAGATTTGTGTAAATATTATTCTCTCTATGGCAATATGTGGAAACTTATTTTGCAGAGCCGGACACTGCCTTTGTGTTCAAAATCTTCTATGAAGTACTTGGAGGAGGAACCCGCCTTGCAATGCCGAAGACAATCTGCGCGCCGGGCTCGTCGTCATTGAAGCCTAGTTCAGGGGCTACTGAGGGAGTCCTGGATTAGGGGGTGTTCGGATAGCCGGACTATACCTTCGGCCGAACTCCTGGACTATGCAGATACAAGATTGAAGACTTCATCCCGTGTCCGGAAGGGACTTTCCTTGGCGTGGAAGGAAAGATTCGTGATACGGATATGTAGATCTCCTACCATTGTAACCGACTCTGTGTAACCCTAGCCCTCTCCGGTGTCTATATAAACCAGAGGGTTTTAGTCTATAGGACGAACAACAATCATACCATAGGCTAGCTTCTAGGGTTTAGCCTCTCTGATCTCGTGGTAGATCTACTCTTGTACTGCCCATATCATCAATATTAAGTAAGCAGGACATAGGGTTTTACCTCCATCAAGAGGGCCCGAACCTGGGTAAAACATCGTGTCCCCTGCCTCCTGTTACCCTCCGGCCTAGACGCACAGTTCGGGACCCCCTACCCGAGATCCGCTGGTTTTGACACCGACGCAAACTATGAGGCAATTACAGTTCAAATTTGACCCGCTTCCTACTGAATCGGCGGAAATTTGTCTTTTTCACCAGAGGTGGATCAAGGCTTTTGACACCCAACCATTGTGTCAATTGTGCATTAAACATGTCCTAGTATTTTATAAAATTTATTTGGTCCATTTTTACAACATTTATTTGGTAGTTCCTTCACAAAAAACCTCATTTCGGGCACTTAAAAATGGAAAATGAATTTTCCGTGCAAAGAAAATGAAAACTCCCTTAGGCAGCATTGTTTGCCATTCCAAGATGCATCCTTGTGCACAATATGAGATCATTTGAACAAACTATGCCATGAATGTGGCCATAAGATTGATCATTTAGCTTGAAAGCCATGAATCTTCACGCAAGATAGCTCATTTCCGAGAACACTTTTAAAAAAAATTGTGTATTAAAAGTTTATTATTTTTTCTGGCAACTTGGCCACATCACTACAAAAAAAACACTTCCATGATGATACGTGTTTGTCATAGTAGGTCGCTTTTTTGTCATGCATGTACATCCATGACAAATTTATGACAGAATCAAGATAGTCATACCTGTGCTGTCGTAGAAGTGTTCCATGACATTACCAAAATTATCATCACGGAAGTGTCCATTTCCATGACAATAAATCGCGCGTCACAGAAGGGCTTTCGTCAAGGGTGACCGACACGTGGCATCCACCGTAACGGGACGCCGTTAAGCTATCGGGTCGGGTTTTGGATCCGATAACCCGTTAATAGCCACGACCAATGGGAAATTTCCACGTGTAAAATTCTTATTGGCCGGACGAAACATGTGTCAGCTCGTCAGTGGGTCAGATAGGCGCCTATAATATGTCAACACGTGGCACGGCCCAACAGTGGCCCATTTAGCTTACAAAGCCGGCCCGTTTGATTTGGTCAAAAGTTAACAGGTTGGCCCATGAAAAGCCTGTTAACGGTCTCTTCGAAAATAGCCCATTTTATGGCCCGTTAACTCACGGCCCGTTAGGCCCTAAAGGAAATCGGCCCAACAACATCATGTGGGCCGTCGAATATAATACCAGCCCATTTCACTTTCGACCCATGTATGGCCCATGACGTCTTTCGGCCCATATGAGGCCTTCGTATCTTTCGGCCCATTACAGGCCCACGGTGAGTCTAGCCCACAATGAACAGTAATTTTCTTTATACCCATTAACGGCCCGTGATTTACATGGGCCGTTTCCAGCCCGTGTTAGCTTTCGGCCTATTGACGGCCCATACGTTCTTGGGCTCCTTTTCGGCCCTTGATTACTTCCGGCCCATTACTGGCCTGTTCCACTAATGGGCCAAATTCGGCCCATGGCAAGAATCGGCCCGTTACTGGCCTGTTACCCTAATGGGCCAAAATCGGCCCATGGCAAGAGTTGGCCCGTTTCTGGCATGTTAACCCGTTGCCCCATTTCCAGCCCGTCCTATATTCTGGCCCATTCACGACCCGTTATGCCTATGACAGAATTAAGCCTTTGCTGTCCTACGGCCTGTTAACGGCCTGTTACTGTGCTGGGCCGATACCAATTACGCCCGATTATGGCCCATGTAGACACATTTATCCGACGGCCCGAGGCCCACCGATTACAGGCCCATTTATCGATGGCCCGTAGGTGACCCATGGATCCTACGGCCCGTATATGGCCCATGGTAGTTGCGGCCACTAGCAAACCAGGGAAAAAGAAGACTAGGAAATAAATAAGGCCGAAACTAATGCTTGGCTATTAAGGCGATTGCACAGATTACATCCACTCGGCATCAAAGATCGCCACCAGTGCAAATATAGGGAACACCCTACACTATACAAAAATGGCTTGCTGTTTTCTTCAGGCGGTGGCTGCACGTTAAGAATACATTTGTATCGCACCAAAACAAATTACAACTATATAACAAAAGGAAGGTTGGCATAAAACTTAACAGTCTAGCAGATAAATGCACCACCAGAAGTTCAGAAGCTCAGTTCATTTGACCTGACTATTACGTTTTCATGCTGTATTGTCCAATGGAGCACCATAACCCTCGCCTTCATTTCCCCTAGGCTCTTGACCAACATAGCAAATGTCTGATAGTCTGGTTCCAAAACCATGCATATCTTGACGACATTGAGCAATTTTTCTCCTTGTTTCACAAAGGGTCTCTGTTAGGGAATGGACTTGTGTCTGGAGCGCAGATACAATATTGCTTTGAGCTTGCATATCTTGATCATGAGGCAGTTTGGACGATATTGCCTTAACAACCAACCCAGTATTACACATGAACGTGCTTTTGGCACTGTTAGTGGACAGGTACTGACCCACTGCAGCAAGAGCTGACATTGCGGTTATAGTTGCCTCGCCACCTTTAGAAGGTGGCGGTTCCACCATTTTTTCCATAGCTCGCTGAAAAGTTGAGGTTTTACATTAGTAGTACCAGAACAGAAGAT
This sequence comes from Triticum monococcum, assembly GCA_034509565.1. NCBI lineage: Eukaryota > Viridiplantae > Streptophyta > Magnoliopsida > Poales > Poaceae > Triticum > Triticum monococcum. The sequence continues at coordinate 769,219,396 of CM067847.1, forward strand.
ATTCAGGAGGCAGCAAAACCAAACAAAATAGCTTTGGTCTATATACATAATTTATTCTGGTGAGCCCATGTAAAATATTAGTTTCATTTTATTGCAAAGTACATAATAAAACCAGGTTCCAAACATATGACCATGTACCATCGCTAATGTATTGTCTATTTCTTCACATTGTATTGAGGGCTAAGGATGAAGAGACGAAGTTTATAATACGGTAAGCATAGTATGACGTCATTCATATCACAAAACAACTGAGAACAGACAAACAGGCAATTGTAAGGTTGTGTGGGCAAGTCCAGCACGGAACTAGATTACGGGTCAAGATGAAAGGAACATCACTCCTCTCTTTTAAACCTTGTAAGGTGCAATGATACGCTAAGACAATTGTGTATAAAATTGAAAAGAGTAATAGACATTGGCTGTAAACCATGCAGTTCAAGGCACAAGTCAGAGTAAGTAGTAGTTAAAAGGCATGAGGATTAAGGACTTACAACAGCGGCTTTGACTGGTGTAGTCATGCCCTTCTTCTTGCTGGTGTGATAGTCCTTGAAGATTTCCACAGCATTTGGTTCAGGTACTTTTTGGTCCTTGCGGGCTTTCCTCTGCATTTGGAACAAGTCAATATAGATGTGATAATATGGTACATCGAAAAAAGTGAAACAACAGCTAATTACAAGAGCCTCGCAGTGTGCAATATAGCTACAAGATCCTGTTGTCTGTTGGAATTTCACTTCCGTACGGTTGGCCTTGTTCTTTGAACAGTTCACCTATAAGAAGATAGATTTGTATGTCACATGCGTAAATAGGACTTCAACATGTGATCTGATGACATATATATAATGTACCTGATACTTCGGATCGGACCAGTGTTTAACGAGGCCTCTCCAGTCTTCATCAGATATATTTTCCACTGGAGATGTTTGGGCAAGTTCACTGTTAGCCTTGCCTTCAAAGTGAGTTTTCCTCAAGTTATACTGATACTGGCGCAGAGCAGACTTGTAAACATGGGTGCAAGCTTGTCTGGTTGCATCATCTTGGCTATCCAACTTGAACCTCATCTGTTGAAAATTATGGGAGTCTCATTATCAGCATCCTAGAAAGTATTGGACAGAGCAAGACGATATTACTAGTTTCCATACATAATCATACTTACAGATAAATGGTCGAGGAAGGTGTTGAACTGGGTTTCGTCTTTGTCATTCCTATACTGAATCTATGTTGGGAGGATACGTACATGACACCTAACAGCAACCGTTGCCTCTAATACTAACTTGGCTGACTCTGTAGCATCACGTGGCCTTTTTAAACCCGCCTCAAAACGGATCTCCATTCTTCCTCCTCTAGATTTAGTTAACCTTTCGAGCATTATCCCTGATGTTTGTTTCCTCTTGTGCCTAGGTGCTAGTCCAACAACAAACATAGGAAGTGTTAGTGTATATCAAACTGTGAGACTACATATAAAGAAGCATGCAACTGTAACTTGACTCCAGCAACTACCTTCTTGCTGTTGACGCTCACAAGGTTCGTCGGATATTGCCAACTCATCTTGTGTCAAGAGTGCTTGGGAAGTAGTGTCAGGTGGCAAGGGAGCTTGGGAACGTGCTGCTAGCTCAGTTGACGCACGAGTACGTCGTGCGGCTGGTAGTACTATGGTAGGTGTTGCAAGAACTAGGGTTGTGTCTGCTTGTTTGGTGGTAGCTATTTGTTTCTGTTTGTCTTTTTTGCAACTCGTGTAGCATGGGATGCCATGTTTGTAGAATTTTCTGCTGGACTTTGACCTTCTATTGCACCATCAGTACCAGCAGAATCTGCAGGATTCATCCGCTTCTCATTCCCTGCCATTCTGTGTTTCTTCCTCTTTCTCTGTGCCATGTTAAGTCAAGCCAACAAGAAAAAATGAATAACAATTTAGTTCTTCAGAACAAATTGATACGTGATGCAGACGAACTGAACTTTGATGTTAGACAACCACATGATAGGAGGATGTAATATGTATGAAAAACAGGATGGAAGAGATAACCAGAACTATGATGTGTAAACTAAGAAGAAGACATTTCACCAAATTAGAAGCAATGCAATGGAAGGTAGACACCATATGAAAGATGCTACAAATATCGCTCTGCCAAGTTAACAGTGTCTCATCATAAATGGCGTTTAAACAAATGTGAAGCAGTACAAGAAATAAATCATATGCAAGATGCAAACAACATCACACTACCATGTTAGAGGTCTCTCGTCATTAGTGCCATTACATATTCACAGCATTGCATATTCACAGCTTATGATGTGTAAATTAAGGAGAAGGCATTTCAACAAATTAGAAGCAATGAAAGCTAGACACCATATGAAAGATGCAACGAATATCACTCTACCAAGTTAAAATTGTCTCGTCATAAGTGCCATTTCAACAAATTAGTAGTACAAGCTAGAAAAGAATGTGAGATGTAACCTATATCACACTCTGAAGTCAAACGTGTCTTATGATAAGTGATTGTTGCAGGTTACACAACAGTAGTAATATGATGTAAGAACATGGTGTGATAGACAGATATTGTATGTTCTAGAAACAGGAACATGTGTCTTACTCAAGTATAATGTGTAAAGTAAGCAGATGGAATTCAACAAAATTAGAAGCAATACAAGCTAGACATCACACATAACATGCAACCACATGTAACAGTGCCAAGTTAGAGGGAGCACCGGTGATGCTGCACTAGGGGAGACATGCTCCTCATAAACACAGCTTTGTTGAGTTTCGATGCATGTGTTGTCTTGGAAATCATCTTGGGGGTGTGGAGGAGTAGAAACTGTAGAGGCCCTCCATTCGGAAGGAGCACCTTTATCCGCTGCCTTGCTAACTTCCTTCCGCTTTATTGATTTTGAATTGTCAAGTAAAACCGAAAAGAAAAAGCAATAAAATTATCTTTTCAGAACTCATTCATGCATGATACTGACAATCACTACTTTGATGTAAGGCAAACACATGATACCAGGATGGAATATATACGAAAAACAGGACGGCATGGCATGTTCACAACTGTTTGTGTAAACTAAGTAGAAACCATTCCAGCAAATAAGAAGCAATGCAAGCTAGACACCACATGAAAGATGCAACCAATATGACTCTGCCAAGTTAAAAGTGTCGCATCATAAATGGAATTTCAACAAATTAGAAGCAGCGCATGCTATAAATCATATGAAAGATGCAACTAATATCGCACTTCATATACTAATGGTGTCTCGTCATGTTGATTAATGCGGGATACAAAAAAAACAATAGTTTTATGTAAGGACATGCTTAATAGACAGATGTATGATGTACTAAATACAGGAAGGCATGTCACATTAACAGGTATAATGTATAAGCTAAGCAGACTAGCACATGCGGTTTAACCAGATTGGAAGAATTACAATCTAGACACCATATGCAACATGCAACCGCATATCATGCTGCCAAGTTAGAGCAAGCACCTGCGATGCTAGTGTAGGGGAAATGCTGTAATCAACTACAGAGCTACATTCACTATCTTCATGTAGCGTTTCTGTTTCTTGAGAATCATGTCGGGAGGCTGACGCTGCATTCTTCAAATGAGGAGTAGTCTCCTTGCCTGCCTGCCTCGTCATAAGTGATTGATGAGGGATACACAAGAACATTAGTTTGATGTAAGAACATGGTTAATACACAGATGTACTAGTATGTACCAAAAACAGAAAGGCATGTCATATTCAAAGGTATAATGTGTAAGCTAAGCAGATGAAATTTAACCAAATTGGAAGCAATACAAGCTAGACATCCGGCTGGAGTGGTGAGCAAGATCATCTAGTAGCTGAGAGCCTGGTGGGAGGCGGGCTGCTTCGCCACCATTGCAGTTTTTTAGTTGGCTTCCAGCTGATGCCTATCTTTGCTGGGCTTGTCACTGGCTCGGCCAGTGCCCTGACTAGCTATTTGTCTTCTCGTGCTCACGGGATGGTGGTTCATGTAAAAAATATCTTTCCTTATCTTATCGACTTTGGCCTTTCGAATACAAGCTAGACACCATATGGAACATGCAACCACATATGACACCGCGAAGTTAAAGCAAGCACCTGGGATGGTGGTTCATTGCGAGCGAGGTCATCAACTCCAGAGCTACGTTCCCCGTCTCCATCTGCTGACACTGCACCCATTAAAGCGTTGAAAAGTGTCTTGCCTAGCCACACAACAAGCTGGAGCGACTAATCTCTTTTCTTTTTGGCTTCTCTCATGGCAGCAGAGTCTGAAATACCCTTGCATAAAAACACAACAGTGAGAGTAAGGGTGAAGTGTGTGCAGAACTAGTGCACTGTAAAAGTAGCAGATAGCAGGTGGCTGAAAAATAAATGACAGGAGACATATGATAGCTCTACAACATTGCATGGCAAACAAAATTAGATTCTACTCCATATGATTTTGTAATATATGAGCACAGGAAATGCAGGTAATCCTCCAGCACACCATCACATGTGGTCATATCTAAGATAACAGTCGACTTAAAATAAATAGGTTAGTCGATTTTTTTTCATGAACCGTCCGATCTATAAGGAACGGGCAGATGGCCTTCATCTACCTCCCGCCAGTCACTGTTGACGATCTTTCTCGAACCGCCAACGACCACCGGCCCATACCCCTGCCTCCGCCGCCCCGCCCTCCCATTGACCTCACACCACCGCCGTGCTTGGCAGCGCCCCCAGGCCATCCCTTTAATCCCGGACGACCTCCAGATCGGGCGCCAGTAGCTCTAGGCCGCACACGCCCTATGATAAACACCAAGGCGCTGCTTCCCTAGCGTAATAGGCGTACTAGCGCCTGTTACGCTGGGGAATGCTTCCGTTAATTGGGAATCAAGTGGCCAGAAATTGAAATTCAGGGGGGCGACGGACCTCTAGCTAAGGTGAAATAGTATATGAGGAGAAACCTTATGCATCGCGAGTTACTAGGAACATCTAGTATCAAGAAGAAGCGGTCAACTAGTGTCTTCTGTGGGATGAATACCGTGCAAGCAGAGACGTAAGATTTGCACGAATAAGGGAAGAGGATTACCTTTTTTCGGTTGCCGGTGTGGTCACCCCCACATGTCGCGCCGATCTTCTTGTTTTTACCAGGGAAACCGATGTTTTGGAGGGTGCATGCTTGGATGAACCCATGGCCAAATTGTTGACGGTGTTGCCGTGGCCGTATGTCGATGGAGGGGAAGCAGATCCGAGGCGGCGAAGGACGGCGTAGCAGGAACAGATCCGGTGCGGTGGAGGGTTGCGAAGTTGGAGCGGCAGCGCTGAGATGCAGGACAGCGTGGTTGAACTAGCTCGGGTACAGACGGCTCGGCCTCGGCTTCAACTACTAGCCGTGGAGGGAGTTGCGGTTGAGGTTGCGGTGGACGACGACGTCGGGGTATCGGCTCCGGCGTGATGGAGGAGGGCGGCGGTTGGTGGGTGGGATGGGGTGGCGGACGGAGGACGCCGGGGTTTCGCGGCTGGTGGAGAGGTACTTTTGGCGCCCACGGAGTACGAATGGGGAATCAGACGGGTGGGGGGAAGCATGTTTCGGTTTGGGACGCGCTTGTTTTTGGCTTTTTTGAACATAAGATGGGACGCGCTTGTTTGAAATTTGGGGAAAGTACAAACTTTGCCCCCCTCTTAAATTCGGGACCTACTATGGGTCGGGGGTAGGATGGTAATCCCAAGTGTCCCAAATAGTGGGCGGGAGCGATTTCGGCCGTGCACATGTGTGCTTAGGCGCCATTGTGTATGAATGTTTTTCGGATGCGGTAGCGTGGCATCTAGATGAAGCTATAAACCTACCCCGGTTTAGACCTTTGGACGTCGGGCCGGTAGGTTTCACGAGTCGGAGTTATTAGAAAAGTAATTTCCTTGTACTACCAAACATTGGTCTCACGCGGTTTTAGGCGAGTAGAGGCTCTTTTGGCGCTTCGTTCGAAATTTTGAAACACAAGCATTCACGTTTAGTGTACTCTTGAACTATGAGGATTGACCTAAATATACAACATTATATTTGACCTTGTATGTTTGAAAACCTCATTAAATTATCCGCTTCTTTTTGAAATTTTGACACTTGAAAATCCTATAACTACGATTATTTTGGAATGGAGGAGCTAAATTTGAATCTATTTTGTACACGACTACATATGCTATTATGTACAAAATCAGAGCAAAGATTGGTGCCCCCATAATTTAGGTATGGTTTACAAATGCCATGATATCAAATTCAAATAATTGAATGGACTTAATGTTGAATTCGATTTTTTTAAACCACCTTAAGTTGAATTCAAATGTATGCTAGTTCATAGGTAGTAGCTATTTATAATGTCCATTGTGTAACTTTCGTATGTATAATGTGCTTTACACACACAACATGAACTATACTCATGTTTATATTCGATTGCTAAAGCGATGCATTGTCTGGAGTTCAAAAATACTAAATATGTGGATCAATTGTGTCGAATAATAACATAGACATGCTCAAATTTGATAGAATCTAGATGTCTGATGGATCAATGACCGCTCCTTACGCGAATTGCAAATATCATGATCCCATCCTAATATTTGGATACAATTTATATCTTTAATCAATGTGTAGAGCAGTCTTTTACGTGTAGTTTCACTCTCCATCTATGGTCTCTCACACATGCTCACACACTCTCTCCCGAGGTGTCTTTCTCGCACACATGCTCTAGATATAACCCTCCCTCTCTCTCGTAACCATTTACAACTGTTTTCACTTATCACAAGCACTCTTCCTCTCACAATCATACACACGCACAATCCTCATCGACCCTTTCTATATACATGAACCTGCCTACGTGTCTCATGTACGCACATTATCTTTATGCCTATCTCTCACACATTGTCTCACACCTCTCTTCCTAATCGACGAGTATGATTCTAGCAGAGCATTCTGTAGGATGCACCTTAAAGTTAGGTTGGATGAATAGTACTATCAAAGATAAAGGGGTTACCTTAGTCCGAGAACCTAGGGTTACAAATCCTAGCCGGCTTTGTCAGTGGACACAGAGTCCTTCACAATTCTGCTATCTTTGTCTTGTACGACTAGTCATCCATGGGTCTTCCTAAATGCGTCACGGGCCAACCAATGTGGCGCAGGACGGAACAGAACGAAGGGCCTCACCTAGACCCACCGGACCTCACGCGGTGACACACCCTCTGCCCCAACGTCTCATTATCTTCTCACACCCAAAAATACCAACACAAACACCACACACATAGAAAATTTCTCCTGGTTCCTCTATTCCCTCCCCCCTTGCATATACACACTCAACGGAATGGAATCTCTTGTCGTGACGTCATATTCGTCTCTCTCTCTCTCTCTAGACCACTCTCATTTCTCATGCTATCTCTCCCACGCCCCCCCGTCGGCCCCTCTATCCATGCCTCTCTCGAATACGTAATACACACACATACCTCTCTAGGCCCCGCCAAATGCATCAACTACACATTCACACATGTTACATCACGTACCCCATTGATCTAAAAAGCCCTCTCTTCACGTTTATTTCGCATACAACATTCCTTTTGAATAAAGTGTGGCCAAAAAAATATTTTAGAGTTTCTACATATATACAACATTACAAAGTTATATGGAGGAGTACGGACGCTAATTTGCATTGCATGGTGCCCACAATGATATTTATTCCGCACTGTGAATTTGTATATTTTTATACTATATACAAAGTTAGTCATAATAAAGAGAAACGAAGAGCATCTCTCTCTCCATCGCATACCCCCCTGTACGCCCTTTCACGTATGCATACAAAACTATCTCCAGGTCCTCTAAAAGTAAGCCCCCCCAGAAAATTCAGGCATGTTTCATCTTTCTCTCGCGATATATGCAATGACGATCATTGTATTTGAAGCGAAAGCACGATACGTACATTGGACTTCAGAATCCACTCATTACGGTCACCATTTATGTTTAGTGGTTATTATGCTGTCACGGGCTCACCGTACAACTCTGTATTTGCTCATGACATGACTAGTTAACCAGTTAAACGCTCCACGTGGCACCTCTAGTGTTGCATCACATTATCTCACTACCATCGTGCCCACTTGTCGACTTGTATCTACTCTACATCTACACTCTTATAAAATACATAAAATACACTCTTATAAAAAACAGAGTTGGTGATGATGGTGTGCCTGCCATCCTGCAATATAGGCCGTATGATTTATATCTGACGGATAGGAGAGAAACTATGTGTAATGCCCCGGACACACCCGCCGGTGGTCGTTACTCCTGGCAGGATCTAGACTGGCCCCACAGATCAATACTAGTCTTTTCTGCGCACTTTTTCCTCACTCATGCGCACCCGGGAGCAACTTCCCGGTCGGTCACCCATCCTGACACTACTCCAATGTCGGGACCCCGATCCCAAGTCACACCGATCTAGCATGTAACACTTCATATCACTTTGCGGCCTCACGCACGGTATTCCCACGGGTGCCACCTTACCTGGCCCGGGACCGTTTGCGCATTTTGGCTCACGTATATGATAGTGTCGCTAGCATCCATATGACAGAGAACCCGGGCCGACATGACTAGTCGTGAACCCAAAGTGGCACTAACCTATGGGAACATGCATACATGATTCACATCGAGCGTGTCGGTCAGCAGCGTGTGAATCCGGGCTGTAGCACTGGGCTAACAGGACTCCGGGAACCCGAGCTGCAACAGGCTAAGAAGGACCCCGGATGTCACCGCGTGACATTTCCCGAAGGGACAGACACAGGAACAAAGTGAAACACATGCCGGCCAGTCAAGTGTCCTGAGCAGTAGTGCTGGGCTAACAGGACTCCGGTGAACCGGGCTGTAGCGGACTACTATGGCACATGGAAACACAAGACTACATTTCCCCATAAGAGAGGCTATCAGAGGTAAACAACTAGGTTGTCGGATCCCACACATAGCAATACACGTTACACGTACGCATAACATGCAGGTATGTGCTGTACATCATGGCATCACAACATAACTCAAACTCATATAGATAAAGGCCCAGAAGAGCCACATAGCATAAATACAAACAGGGGTCACATGACCCATCATTCAGAGCATACAAGCAACAAGTGGAAGCAATACATGTCTGAGTACAGACAAATACAAAAGAAAAAGACTAAGAAGCCTGACTAAACACGACCCTCCCAAGGGTACAAGATCGTAGCTGGGATACAAGCTACTCGTCGAAGCCACTAGTGTAACCAACTGCAAAACATAAATAAGCAAACGTGAGTACAAAGGTACTCAGCAAGTCTTACTTCAGAACTATCTACATATGCATCATTATCAACAAAGGGGGTGGTGGAGTTTAACAGCAGCAAGCCAGCTTTGACTCAATGGCTAATCTATACTACGAGTATCAGAAACTTCTTTAGGTGAGAAGACGCACACGAGTCCACAAATTCACCATATCAATACTCCACTATGGATCCGTTCCCGTCTCCCTACGAGAAGGCCATCCATAGCACTCACGCTTATCTTGCGTATTTTAGAGTATCCACTTCAAGTTGTCTATGTACTACATAAGTCCTCCAAGTTTCCATATCCGAGGAAAACGGCTATTCGAATAGCTAATATTGACCCTGCAGGGGTGTACTTCTTCACACAGGCTCTCGCCACTTATAGCCCTGTACAAATCATGTACCTCGGCAACCTTCAAGCGGAAGCCGGGCGAGGGTGTCGGCCACGACCTGACTAACCACACAAGTCTCTCGTCCAGGTTTATCGCCTATTCGGGTTCCATCTGCAAGGAGATCCGGCCGGGGTGTCGCTCACGGCCCCAAACGATGTGTGCAGGGTTCCCAAGCCCACCATCCGGGTGCCACTTGGTACACCGTGCCACAGTGCCTAGTCTGTCCCAAGCCTGTCCCGTCGGACACCAGCTGGTAGACAAGTAGCACTACCTACAAACGCCAGAAACTAGTTGCAACTCCTGGACAGAGATCAAGTGGATTAATAAGCCGAGAGGGGCCGGATAACCGGAACCCAATGTGTGGTAGTAGCTGGACTTGGACAATATACACAGAACTCAGTGCTTAAGGATGGTTCCAATGAGACAACCCACCATGCACTCCTACATGGCCCCTCATCGCTACCTTTACCAAAACGTGTTCACACACTTAGTCTTTACCGGTAGGACATGTTCACCACTCCGATTCATTCCGATGAATCAGTCCTGACACAAGTCTAAGCATAGCCGGCATAAAGAAAACAAGCATGGATGAGCAGGCACATCAAGGCTCAAGCAACTCCTACTCATGCTAGTGGGTTTCAACTATTTACTGTGGCAATGACAGGTCATGCAGAGGAATGGGTTCAGCTACCGCAGCAGAAAGTAGCAGTTTGAATCGTTGTTGTCCTGATGCACTAAAAGGAGCAGGAGCGAGAGAGTGGGATTTATCGAGATGCTCAAGGGCGTTTGCTTGCCTGATAGATCGACGAAGAAGCACCGCTCCTCAGACAGGTACTCGGGACACCTTCCGGAGTAGAACCTATCGAGAGGGAACGGTGCCGGCAATCAATAAACAACCATATGCAATAATATGATGCATGAAGATAACATTCAAAGATGCTATGATTTGCCCTAATGCATCTAGCATCAATTTGGTTGAAGTCCATATGAACCAAGGGTTCATATGCAAACCCCAATTTAAGTATATAACATGCCATTATTACGTTTTCACTTATACAGCAAGTATAAGTTGGTTTTTCATGCATGAAACTGGCATACATGGATTCCTTGCATTTTTCTGATAATTTTTCATATATAATTTATTTGATTTGGAGTTACGGTTGAATTACTATGATTTTTTGAAGTTTTAACTATTTTCTGGAATTTCCTGATTTAAATTAATTCCAGAAATCAATTATTGCGTCAGCTCTACATCATGCTTACGTCAGTAGGTCAAAGGCGGCTGACCAGGTCAAACCTGACATGTGGGGCCCACACGTCAGTGTCTGTGGTTAATCCTAATCTAAAAATAAACCTAATCTGGTTTAGTTAATGGGGTTGGGCCCACGCATCAGTGACCCAACTAGCTAAACAGGGTTTAATTAGTTGTTAACTAATCCTAACTAAAAACTTAACAGGGCCGGGCCCACATGTCACTGAGAGAGAGGGGAGAGGTCAACGAGGCTGTGGGGTCAGACCGGTCAAAAGTCAGCGATCGCCGGCGTTTAGCCGCCGACGAGTCCGGACGCGGCGGCGCGGCACGGAAATGCGCTGCAGGGTGCCATTTAGCGCGCGGAGTGCAGCTACGAGGTGCGGACGTTCGTCCGCATCCAGCCATGGTGGTGGCGCGGCCGGGGAGCGGCCGGAGTGGCGCCGGCAACGACGAGTGCGGCGGCCGGAGCTCGGGTGCGCGCGGGGTTAGCGTTGCGGGGTGCAAGCGGGCAAGGGGAGGCGCTAGCGAAGCTCAGTGCGGGGCAGCAAGCTCGGTGAACACGCATCTAGGACCAAATGGTCACCGGAGCATTGCCGCCGATGAGCTTGGGCGGCGGCGCGGTTCGATCGACAAGGGGGCGACGGCTATGGGGCGTAAACGAGCTCGGGAAGAGGGGGAACAGACGCAGAATCTCACAGCGGAGGCGACGGGATGGTCAGCGGGCTCGGGGACGAGTCGGAGACGACGGACGGGCGCCGGCGATCTCGGCGGCCGAGAGGTTGAAGATGATGGTGATGACGTCGCTATGGCGCGCCCCGGCTCGCTTGGCTCGGTGGAGATGACGAAGACGACGTCGTGGAGCTCCTGGGCATGTCCATGGGGCGAGGGGGAGGCAGTGGCCATGGCAACGGTGAGCGATGGCGTCAGCTGCGCTCGGTGGCGCTGCGGGGAGAGGACAGAGGAGGGGAAGGAGTGAGAGGGAGTGAGAGGGAGTGAGAGGGGGGTCGGGGAGACTGCGTGGTGTCGTCCTGGGCGTCAAGGCAGCGTCGGGAAGCAAGACGTGGCCTGGCGTGCGCCGGCGTGCGTCGGCCACGTGCTCGGCGTCCTCCTGGCGGGAGGAAGAAGACCTCCCTGCCCTTGGTGGGCTGGGCCGCCAGGTGGGCTGGTCAGCTGGGCCGCCAGGTAAGGACAGGTAAGTGTTTTCCTATTCCTGTTTTCTTTTTCTATTTCTGACATTTGTTTGTATTTAAAAGAAATGTTAAAACATTTCCGTAAATGTTGAAAATAATTGTGGCATCTAGATATAATATTCTAGAGGCCCTCACCAATTCCCAACATTTTTGGAGCCATTAAAATATTTATATAATTTAAATAGCTCCAAATCAAATATTTAGGCATTGATTCAAAAATCCAAAATGAGTAGAAAAAATGTGCATCACCTCTGGTTGTTGTTCCCAACATTATCCAAAGAGCATGAACATTTTTGAATAGCATTTTGGTTTCATTGAAATTCCATTTTTAATTTGAACCTATTTAAATTGCTTTGGTGCTAGGGTTTGCAACTTCCCCATTTCAATTTCATTTGAAATATAACCATGATGCACAAAGCAAGCCGAGGACCATACCAGAACTAGGGATGTGACAACTCGCCCCCACTCGAAGAAATCTCGTCCCGAGATTCAGGAGTTGGCGGAAAGAAAGCGGGGTACTCAAGTCGAAGACGATCTTCTCGCTCCCAAGTAGCTTATCTCTCGGTATGATGAGACCATTGAACCTTGAGAAACTTGATGTTATGACGTCGAGTGACACGCTCTGCTTGATCCAGAATGTGAATGGGGTACTCTCGATAAGTGAGGTTATCTTGGAGATCAAGCGTTTTGTGGTCCACTCTACGGATGGGATCCGAGAAGCAACGCCTGAGTTGAGAGACGTGGAAAACATCATGAACTCGAGAAAGATGTGGGGGTAGTTCCAACTGGTAGGCAACCTCTCCTCGTTTAGCGAGAATGCGAAAAGGACCGATGTAACGAGGAGCCAACTTGCCCTCGATACCGAAACGATGGGTACCCTTCAAAGGAGTAACCCGAAGGTAAGCCTTGTCGCCAACTTCATAAGCCACTTCCTTATGACAACGGTCATACTGGCTCTTTTGACGAGATTGGGCTGTTTTCAAATTCTCACGAATGATGCGAACTTGCTCGTCTGCCTCCTGGATCATATCCGGTCCAAAGAATTGTCTTTCGCCGGTTTCTGACCAGTTCAAAGGTGTTCGACATCTTTGTCCATACAGGATCTCGAAGGGTGCTTTCTTAAGACTGGATTGGTAGCTATTGTTATAAGCAAACTCAGCAAAGGGAAGACATTTCTCCCAATCCATACCGAATGAGATAACGCAAGCTCTAAGCATGTCTTCGAGAATTTGGTTGATCCTTTCCACCTGACCACTTGACTGAGGGTGGAAAGCGGTACTGAAAGAAAGATGGGTGCCCATGGCAGTTTGGAAACTTTCCTAGAAATGAGAGGTGAAAAGACTGCCACGGTCTGAATTGATCTCTAGTGGAACACCATGGAGTGACACTATTCGGGAGATATATAAGTCAGCGAGCTGACTAGCAGTGATACTCTCTCGAACAGGTAGGAAGTGAGCCACTTTGGAAAGACGGTCAATGACTACGAAGATAGCATTATTTCCTTTCTTGGTCCTGGGGAAGCCGGTGATGAAGTCCATACCAACTTTGTCCCATTTCCACTCGGGAATAGCTAAGGGTTGAAGGGTGCCAGCAGGTCTTTGATGCTCTGCCTTAACGCGATGACAAACGTCACAATTGGCAATATACTGAGCGATTTCTCTCTTCATCCTAGTCCACCAGAACCTCTGGCGTAGGTCCTGATACATCTTTGTACTACCGAGATGAATCGTGAGAGGGGATTCATGGGCCTCCTTAAGGATCAGTTGCTGCATCTGATGACATTTGGGAACCACCAAACGGTTACGAAAGTAAACAACACCTCGTTCATCCATAGAGAAACAGCCAGCAACTCCCTTGAAAATATTCTTCTTGATCCGGGTGATTCCCGTATCATGCTTCTGAGCCTCTATGATCTGATCCGTAAGGGTTGGTTTCGCCACCAAGGTAGAAAGGAAACCATGAGGAGCTATGTGAAGGTTAAGCTTACAGAATTCCTCATGGAGGGGTGGTTGACAATGTTGCAACATGAGGTTGTTGCAATAGGATTTACGACTTAAAGCATCAGCCATGACATTGGCTTTGCCTGGGGTGTAGGTGATTCCTAAGTCGTAATCCGAGATCAACTCCAACCAACGTCTCTGTCTGAGATTCAGATCCGGTTGGGTGAAGATATACTTGAGACTCTGATGGTCGGTGTAGATTTCGCAACGGTTACCAAGAAGGTAATGTCGCCAAGTCTTAAGTGCATAGACTATGGCTGCAAGCTCCAGATCATGTGTAGGATAATTTTCCTCATGTGGATGCAACTGTCGAGATGCATAGGCAATCACATGACGATCTTGCATAAGAATGCAACCTAGTCCTTGACGCGAAGCATCGCAATAGATAACAAAGTCTTTAGTGAAATCCAGTGGCACGAGTATGGGCGCAGAAGTCAGGCGTCTTTTCCGTTCCTGAAAACCGTGCTCACACTGTGGGGTCCACTCAAACCTTTTATCTTTCTTGAGAAGCTCCGTGAGGGGTTTGGCCACTTTGGAGAAGTTTTCAACAAAGCGGCGACAATAACTGGCTAGACCAAGGAAACTCCTAACTTGTTTGACTGTTTCGGGTGGAGTCCAATCGAGAACGGCTTTGACTCTCTCGGGATTTACAGCAATGCCTTACCGGAGATCACGTGGCCCAGATAGGTCACTTCTGGCAACCAAAATTCACACTTGGAGAACTTGGCATAAAGACGATGCTCTCTGAGTTTTTCTAACACAAGCCTAAGATGTTCGGCATGCTCTTCCTCGTTCTTCGAGTAAATAAGAATATCATCGAGATAAACCACGACGAACTTATCTAAGTACTCCATAAAGATCGAGTTCATCAAGCGGGAGAAAGTAGCTGGAGCATTGGTTAGGCCGAAAGACATCACGGTGTACTCGTATTGACCATAACGAGTGACAAAGGCCGTTTTGGGGATGTCCCCATTTCTGATCTTGATTTGGTGGTAGCCTAACCTCAAATCCATCTTGGAAAAGACTGAGGATCCAGCGAGCTAATCATATAGGTCGTTGACCCTGGGGAGCGGATACTTGTTCTTTATCGTGACCAAATTAACGGGACGATAATCTACAACCATTCGATCTGAACCATCCTTCTTCTTGACGAAGAGGACAGGACAAGCCCAAGGAGAAGAACTGGGACGGATGAAACCCTTTTGCAACGACTCATCAAGTTGTTTCTTAAGCTCGGCTAACTCCAAAGGTGCCATCTTGTATGGTCTTCTAGAGATTGGAACAGTTCCTGGGATAACTTCTATGACAAACTCTACATCTCTGTCAGGTGGGACACCTGGCAGTTCTTCTGGAAAGACATCTGGGAAGTCACAAACTACCGGAATATCTTCAAGGTCTAGAAGAGGGCTGGCATTAAGAGAATAGAGTTGACGCCTTGCAACTCTAGTGGAGACAGTGACTATTTTGCCAGATGGATGTGTAAGTTGAACAGATCTGGTGTAACAATCGATCTTGGCATGATGAGCTGTCATCCAGTCTATACCCAAGATGATGTTAATATCCGAGGACTTGAGAGATATCAAAGAAGCAAGGAAAACTAGTCTATCAACAAGGATTTCATTACCATGGCTTACCTTGGAGGTTTGCCATTTGGAACCAGGAGTCTGGATTATTAGTGGAGTTGGCATATCACAAAATGGCATGTCGTGCAACCGAGCGTAACCTTCAGATATGAAGGAGTGGGATGCTCCAGTATCAAACAGAACTGAAGCTGGGTGACAATTGACAAGAAGTGTACCCAGTACGACAACGGGATCATCTTGAACTTCTGAAGCTGAGACATGGTGCACACATGCTCGTTCAATGGAGGCTGGCTTGGTACTGATCATCTTGACTGATGGCTTTTCACGGCCAACAGACCTCTCAGACTGGGGTGGAGCATAACTGGACTGAGGGCAGTCACGTGCATAGTGTCCTGGTTCTCCGCAGGTAAAGCAAGTTCCTGAGGTAGGACGTGGACCTACGTTGGCAAGTGGTCCACTAATAGGCCTGAGTGGAGCATGTTGCTGAGTTTGGTGAGGCGCCTCATAGGATGGCCTTGGTGCATATCGAGGTGGAAGAGCCGAGTTCGGAATCCAAATCTGTCGCTTCTGAGAGCCAGAGCGGAAGGAAGAACCCAGATCACGGTTGTGCTTACGAGACTCCTCGTAAGTGAGTTGAGATGTCTCTACATTAATGGCCTTGTTCACAAGAGCCTGGAAAGTATCACAATGATGCAGGTGGAGATCACGATGCAACTTAGGGTGGAGACCCTTCCGGAACCTAGCCTGCTTCTTAGCGTCCGTGGACACTTCTTCTGTAGCATAGCGGGCGAGGTTTCCAAACTCCCTACTGTAAGCATCAACAGGCAGCTTACCCTGGGTAAAATTACAGAACTCTTCCCTCTTGCGGTCAAAGAGAGCCTGAGGAATGTGGTGCTCACGAAAAGCCTCGGTGAAATCCCTCCAGGTAGGAATCTGACCAGCTGGAAGCATAGCCTCATAGCTCTGCCACCAAATACTAGCAGGTCCTTCCAAGTGATATGTAGCATAGGTGACCTTGTCACTTTCAGCGACGTTCGCAGAATGCAACTTGTGAGTGATGCTTCGGAGCCAGTCATCCGTATCGAGTGGCTCAATGGAATGATGGAAGGTGGGTGGTTTCAAACCAATGAAGTCGGTGATGGAAACCAACTTCTTACGCTGATGTGCGGTGTTCTGCTCAATCTGTGCCAGCAAGCAGTTAGTCTCACGCTTGTTCCTCTCGGATGCTAACAAGAACTCTGCCACCAAAGGCTGGTCAGGAGGATCCTCGTCCCTACCATCTCCATGGTTCTTGCTATGAGCAACTGAAACTCGGTTAGCAGACGACATCCTGACACAGAAACCAAGGAAACAAGGATGGAATTAGCATCGACATAGGGATGCGGAATGTAATGCAAAAGCATTGGAAAGTCTTGAAATCCTGGGACAATTTCGGCAGCATAACGGCTGTAAATGCTCAAAAGGATTTTTGAGACATTCATCAAAGAAATAGCATAATCAATCAGCATCATAATATCAAGGTTCTGGGTCAAACTGAGGACACACAGAAGTAGTAGAACTGTATTGAGACACAACCCAACAATCCTAAGACTTTACAGTTTAGTAACACGTCATCCTGAGAGATAGAGGAGAAGCCTAGGCCTTAACCCTCGTAGAAAAGAAGAGGCTGACTCAGAAAGAATGACATGAGGTAAAGGAGTAAAAAGGGCCTTACGTTCCCTTCCACAATCAATTCCCTTATGTAACTAAAGCATTTCTAGACTCAACTTCGACCAGTTTGGCTTGGTAATCCTACAGTCAGTCAGGCTCTGATACCAATGCTGTCGGGACCCCGATCCCAAGTCACACTGATCTAGCATGTAACACTTCATATCACTTTGCGGCCTCACGCACGGTATTCCCACGGGTGCCACCTTACCTGGCCCGGGACTGTTTGCGCATTTTGGCTCACGTATATGATAGTGTCGCTAGCATCCATATGACAGAGAACCCGGGCCGACATGACTAGTCGTGAACCCAAAGTGGCACTAACCTATCGGAACAGGCATACAACATTCACATCGAGCGTGTCGGTCAGCAGCGTGTGAATCCGGGCTGTAGCACTGGGCTAACAGGACTCCGGGAACCCGGGCTGTAACAGGCTAAGCAGGACTCCGGATGTCACCACGTGACATTTCCCCGAAGGGACAGACACAGGAACAAAGTGAAACACATGCCGGCCAGTCAAGTGTCCTGAGCAGTAGTGCTGGGCTAACAGGACTCCGGTGAATCGGGCTGTAGCGGACTACTATGGCACATGGAAACACAAGACTACATTTCCCCATAAGAGAGGCTATCAGAGGTAAACAACTAGGTTGTCGGATCCCACACATAGCAATACATGTTACACGTACGCATAACATGCAGGTATGTGCTGTACATCATGGCATCACAACATAACTCAAACTCATATAGATAACGGCCCAGAAGAGCCACATAGCATAAATACAAACAGGGGTCACATGACCCATCATTCAGAGCATACAAGCAACAAGCGGAAGCATTACATGTCTGAGTACAGACAACTACAAAAGAAAAAGACTAAGAAGCCTGACTAAACACGACCCTCCCAAGGGTACAAGATCATAGCTGGGATACAAGCTACTCGTCGAAGCCACTAGTGTAACCAACTGCAAAACATAAATAAGCAAACGTGAGTACAAAGGTACTCAGCAAGTCTTACTTCAGAACTATCTACATATGCATCATTATCAACAAAGGGGGTGGTGGAGTTTAACAGCAGCAAGCCAGCTTTGACTCAATGGCTAATCTATACTACAAGTATCAGAAACTTCTTTAGGTGAGAAAACACACACGAGTCCACAAATTCACCATATCAATACTCCACTATGGATCCGTTCCCGTCTCCCTACGAGAACGCCATCCATAGCACTCACGCTTATCTTGCGTATTTTAGAGTATCCACTTCAAGTTGTCTATGTACTACATAAGTCCTCCAAGTTTCCATATCCGAGGAAAACGGCTATTCGAATAGATAATATTGACCATGCAGGGGTGTACTTCTTCACACACGCTCTCGCCACTTATAGCCCTGTACACGTCATGTACCTCGGCAACCTTCAAGCGGAAGCTGGGCGAGGGTGTCGGCCACGACTTGACTAACCACACAAGTCTCTCGTCTAGGTTTATCGCCTATTCGGGTTCCATCCACAAGGAGATCCGGCCGGGGTGTCGCTCACGGCCCCAAACGATGTGTGCAAGGTTCCCAAGCCCACCATCCGGGTGCCACTTGGTACACCGTGCCATAGTGCCGAGTCTGTCCCAAGCCTGTCCCGTCGGACACCAGCTGGTAGACAAGTAGCACTACCTACAAACGCCAGAAACTAGTTGCAACTCCTGGACAGAGATCAAGTGGATTAATAAGCCGAGAGGGGCCGGATAACCGGAACCCAATGTGTGGTAGTAGCTGGACTTGGACAACATACACAGAACTCAGTGCTTAAGGACGGTTCCAATGAGACAACCCACCATGTACTCCTACATGGCCTCTCATCGCTACCTTTACCAAAACGTGTTCACACACATAGTCTTTACCGGCAGGACATGTTCACCACTCCGATTCATTCCGATGAATCAGTCCTGACACAACTCTAAGCATAGCTGGCATAAAGAAAACAAGCATGGATGAGCAGGCACATCAAGGCTCAAGCAACTCCTACTCATGCTAGTGGGTTTCAACTATTTACTGTGGCAATGATAGGTCATGCAGAGGAATGGGTTCAGCTACCGCAGCAGAAAGTAGCAGTTTGAATCATTGTTGTCCTGGTGCAGTAAAAGGAGCAGGAGCGAGATAGTGGGATTTATCGAGATGCTCAAGGGGGTTTGCTTGCTTGATAGATCGACGAAGAAGCACTGCTCCTCAGACAGGTACTCGGGACACCTTCCGGAGTAGAACCTATCGAGAGGGAACGGTGCCGGCAATCAATAAACAACCATATGCAACAATATGATGCATGAAGATAACATTCAAAGATGCTATGATTTGCCCTAATGCATCTAGCATCAATTTGGTTGAAGTCCATATGAACCAAGGGTTCATATGCAAACCCCAATTTAAGTATATAACATGCCATTATTACGTTTTCACTTATACAGCAAGTATAAGTTGGTTTTTCATGCATGAAACTGGCATAAATGGATTCCTTGCATTTTTCTGATAATTTTTCATATATAATTTATTTGATTTGGAGTTACGGTTGAATTACTATGATTTTTTGAAGTTTTAACTATTTTCTGGAATTTCCTGATTTAAATTATTTCGAGAAATCAATTATTGCGTCAGCTCTACGTCATGCTTACGTCAGCAGGTCAAAGGCGGCTGACCAGGTCAAACCTGACGTGTGGGGCCCACACGTCAGTGTCTGTGGTTAATCCTAATCTAAAAATAAACCTAATCTGGTTTAGTTAATGGGGTTGGGCCCACGCGTCAGTGACCCAACTAGCTAAACAGGGTTTAATTAGTTGTTAACTAATCCTAACTAAAAACTTAACAGGGCCGGGCTCACATGTCACTGAGAGAGAGGGGAGAGGTCAACGAGGCTGTGGGGTCAGACCGGTCAAAAGTCAGCGATCGCCGGCATTTAGCCACTGGCGAGTCCGGACGCGGCGGCGCGGCACGGAAATGCGCTACAGGGTGCCATTTAGCGCGCGGAGTGCAGCTATGAGGTCCGGACGCTCGTCCGTATCCAGCCATGGTGGTGGCGTGGCCGGGGAGCGGTCGGAGTGGCGCCGGCAACGACGAGTGCGGCGGCCGGAGCTCGGGTGCGCGCGGGGTGCAAGCGGGCAAGGGGAGGCGCTAGCGAAGCTCAGTGCGGGGCAGCAAGCTCGGTGGACACGCGTCTAGGACCAAATGGTCACCGGAGCGTTGCCGCCGATGAGCTTGGGCGGCGGCGCGGTTCGGTCGACAAGGGGGCGACGACTACGGGGCGTAAACGAGCTCGGGAAGAGGGGGAACAGACGCAGAATCTCACAGCGGAGGCGACGGGATGGTCAGCGGGCTCGGGGACGAGTCGGAGACGACGGACGGGCGCCGGCGATCTCGGCGGCCGAGAGGTTGAAGATGATGGTGATGACGTCGCTATGGCGCGCCCCGGCTCGCTTGGCTCGGTGGAGATGAGGAAGATGACGTCGTGGAGCTCCTGGGCATGTCCATGGGGCGAGGGGGAGGCAGTGGCCGCGGCAACGGTGAGCGATGGCGTCAGCTGCGCTCGGTGGCGCTGCGTTGAGAGGACAGAGGAGGGGAAGGAGCGAGAGGGAGTGAGAGTGGGGTCGGGGAGACTGCGTGGCGTCGTCCTGGGCGTCGAGGCAGCGTCGGGAAGCAAGAGGTGGCCTGGCGTGCGCCGGCGTGCGTCTGCCACGCGCTCGGCGTCCTCCTGGCGGGAGGAAGAAGACCTCCCTGCCCTTTGTGGGCTGGGCCGCCAGGTGGGCTGGCCAGCTAGGGCCAGGTAAGGACAGGTAAGTGTTTTCCTGTTCCTATTTTCTTTTTCTATTTCTGACATTTGTTTGTATTTAAAAGAAATGTTAAAACATTTCCATAAATGCTGAAAATAATTGTGGCATCTAGATATAATATTCTAGAGGCCCTCACCAATTCCCAACATTTTTGGAGCCATTAAAATATTTATATAATTTAAATAGCTCCAAATCAAATATTTAGGCATTGATTCAAAAATCCAAAATGAGTAGCAAAAATGTGCATCACCTCTGGTTGTTGTTCCCAACATTATCCAAAGAGCATGAACATTTTTGAATAGCATTTTGATTTCATTGAAATTCCATTTTTAATTTGAACCTATTTAAATTGCTTTGGTGCTAGGGTTTGCAACTTCCCCATTTCAATTTCATTTGAAATATAACCATGATGCCCAAAGCAAGCCTAGGACCATACCAGAACTAGGGATGTGACATCCAAGCTGAGCAAGCTTAACTTTGAAGTTCTGTCCGAATGGGCTCTCGGAAAAGAAGGAATTCCTTATTGATATGAGTAGCCTATCATCCCTAATAAGCCAGGCCATCACATACACCCCCACTCAGAGGAACCGACGTCCTCGTCGGGCCACAGGAACGTTCCCTCTTGGCACATACGTCTGTGCTTCCAGTCCAGTACATGTGCCATCCCGTGTGCCACGACGGGTCACAACCGTCATGAACAAGATGACCACGCACCTGTCCGCAACCATCCGTGTAACCGCGAGGGTCGGCTCTGATACCAACTTGTAACGCCCTCGATGTGGCTATATCTCCCACGTGTCGAAGCATGACTTAGAGGCATAACCGCATTGAAAGCAATGTCGCAAGTGAGGTAATCTTCACACAACCCATGTAATACAATAGGGGAAAAGGATACATAGTTGGCTTACAATCGCCACTTCACACAATACATGAATAAAGCACTACATCATCTAGATACAATCAAGGTCCGACTACGGAACCAAAATAAAAGAAGAACCCCAAAAGCGACAAAGGTCCCCGATCGACCCCAACTGGGCTCCACTACTGATCAACTAGAAAGAAACAACACAAAGGACAAGATCTTCATCGAGCTCCTCCTGAGCTTGGTTGCTTCATCTGCACGGACTCATCGGCACCTGCAAACTGGTTTTGGAAGTATCTGTGAGCCACGGGGACTCAGCAATCTCGCACCCTCGCGATCAAGACTATTTAAGCTTATGGGTAAGGTAAAAGGTATGAGGTGGAGCTGCAGCAAGCGACTAGCATATATGGTGGCTAACATACACAAATGAGAGAGAGAGAAGAGAAGGAAAAGCACGGTCGATAAAAGTGTGATAAAGAAGTGATCCTAGAACAACCTACGTCAAGCATAACTCCAACACCGTGTTCACTTCCCGGACTCCGCCGGAAAGAGACCATCACGGTTACACACGCGGTTGATGCATTTTAATTAAGGTCAACTTCAGGTTTTCTACAACCGGATGTTAACAAATTCCCATCTGCCCATAACCGCGGGCACGACTTTCGAAAGATCATAACCCTGCAGGGGTGTCCCAACTTAGCCCATCACAAGCTCTCACGATCAACGAAGGAATGTCTTGGGAGGAGGTCTATTCCTTCATTGACCATGAGAGCTTGTGATGGGCTAAGTTGGTACACCCCTGCAGGGTTATGATCTTTCGAAAACCGTGCCCGTGGTTATGGGCATATGGGAATTTGTTAATGTCCGGTTGTAGAAAACCTGAAGTTGACCTTAATTAAAATGCATCAATCGCGTGTGTAACCGTGATGGTCTCTTTCCGGCGGAGTCCGGGAAGTGAACACGGTGTTCGAGTTATGCTTGACGTAGGTTGTTCTAGGATCACTTCTTTATCATACTTTTATCGACCGTGCTTTGCCTTCTCTTCTCGCTCTCATTTGCGTATGTTAGCCACCATATATGCTAGCCGCTTGCTGCAGCTCCACCTTATACCTTTTACCTTAGCCATAAGCTTAAATAGTCTTGATCGCGAGGGTGCGAGATTGCTGAGTCCCCGTGGCTCACAGATACTTCCAAAACCAGCTTGCAGGTGCCGATGAGTCCGTGCAGATGACGCAACCAAGCTCAGGAGGAGCTCGATGAAGATCTTGTCCTTTGTGTTGTTTCTTTCTAGTTGATCAGTAGTGGAGCCCAGTTGGGGTCGATCGGGGACCTTTGTCTCTTTTGGGGTTCTTCTTTTATTTTGGTTCCGTAGTCGGACCTTGATTGTATCTAGATGATGTAATGCTTTATTCATGTATTGTGTGAAGTGGCGATTGTAAGCCAACTATGTATCCTTTTCCCTTATTGTATTACATGGGTTGTGTGAAGATTACCTCACTTGCGACATTGCTTTCAATGCGGTTATGCCTCTAAGTCATGCTTCGACACGTGGGAGATATAGCCGCATCGAGGGCGTTACAAGTTGGTATCAGAGCCGACCCTCGCGGTTACACGGATGGTTGCGGACAGGTGCGTGGTCATCTTGTTCATGACGGTTGTGACCCGTCGTGGCACACGGGATGGCACATGTACTGGACTGGAAGCACAGACGTATGTGCCAAGAGGGAATGTTCCTGTGGCCCGACGAGGACGTCGGTTCCTCTAAGTGGGGGTGTATGTGATGGCCTGGCTTATTAGGGATGATAGACTACTCGTATCAATAAGGAATTCCTTCTTTTCCGGGAGCCCATTCGGACAGAACTTCAAAGTTAAGCGTGCTCAGCTTGTAGTAGTGTCAGGATGGGTGACCGACCGGGAAGTTGCTCCCGGGTGCGCACGAGTGAGGACAAAGTGCGCAGAATAGACTAGTATTGATCTGTGGGGCCAGTCTAGATCTTGCCAGGAGTAACGACCACCGGCGGGTGTGTCCGGGGCGTTACAAGTTGGTATCAGAGCCTTCCCCGACCTTAGGAGCCCCATTGCTTGATCGTTTTTAGCAGCCGAGTTGTGTCTAGAAAAATGTTTTGAGTCATTTAGGAATTATATATCGGAGAGTTTAGGAATTCTTTTTACTCCCCAGTCCCTTCATCGCTCTGGTAAGGCATCCTGACGTAGAGTTTTGATTCTTCTCTTTTCAAATTTCACTAAATTATAGGATCACGCGGGTATCTTGGAATCGTTCCGATGGTTTTGTGATGAGAACATTGTCTTGGTGCCTCCTGTCAGGGGTATTGTGGCAGTGTCCCGGGAAGTTGAGCTCCGAGATGTTGTCGTCATAATTTTATCGTTGCAGTTCTGGAATACCTGAGTTTAGTACGCCGACATCAAAAATCTCTTTTATACAGTTGTCGGTGAGATAACCTCGACGCCACCCAGTACTGGGCGGGAGTTCGAGAGTATTGCCATAACTTGTATAACGGATGCTTTTCGAAGGTTGAGGTAGATGATTTCCGAAGGTTTCTTGGTTATGTGTTGAAGGATGGATACAGCTGGATGTAGGATTTTCTAGTTTTGGGTGAGATATTATGCTTCCCCTGTATCCCCAACACCTGATTGCATAACCAGAAAGTTTCGGGAGTTTATAAGTGGGAATTCAAGTAGCTACTAGGATATCTTTTCGATAGATGTATGATATGAAATTGGGGTTTGACGTCTAGTGGTCCGCCTATTCATGGTCGGTTTTACAGTGGTCTCGTTGTGTCTGAAAGAGTCCTTGGCTATGCCGACTCGGGGACGCTTCGTATGTCATGTGCACTGCCTTGTACATGATGGTGCTGTATGATCAAGCCCGTGTAGGCCCCACCACGAAAACTTCGGACGAAATCTCTATCATATGTTTGTTCCGGCTTATTTTGCAAGCCAATCCTTTGTTTGTTTTGAGTTGTGGTATTCGACTTGCTTCGAAGTCAAATGTTGATTCCATACCTTTCCTAAGTGGTGTTCTCATACTCCAATGTGAATACTGATGCTTCTCGATAATCGAGTGTGTCATATCACTCCTTTCAACCGGCGTGTTTCTCTTCAAGCGGATCCGTTCATTTTCAATATCCACAAGATTCAATCTCAGCTTTCTCAATGGTGTTCGTTTCATCCATTCCAAGTTGACCTTGTTTTTTCCACCCTCCCACCCTTGTTTTCTTCGAGGACTCATAATTCTTAATCAAGTATCCATCTTATTGGTTATGAAGTCTCTCCATTCTTTTCCATCAATATTCTTATCCGGTGTTTCTCATGAAGATTCTAACGGAGCTTCAAGTTCATCACTCTTCACTCATTTTCTTCTCCGGTGGATTTAATTCAAGCTTTGGTATTGAGCATACTCCTTTTTTTTGCCCAATGCCTATTTATGCCGGTGAACCTCTTAATCTTCCCCGCTTGCTATTCATTTGTTCTGGAGTGCTAAAGATATCTCAGAAGATTCGTGTTTCCACTCTTAATCTGTTCAAGCTATTTTGAGAATGTTATCTCATTCAAGCCTTTTAATTCAACCAGTGCAATCTCTCCTTTAATCATTTCAACGGTGTTTCTCTTGAGTGGGCCCTAACCCACAGGTCTTTTTCCAGGATCTTACCTGACTCTTCTAATTTTACCAGAGTTATTCTCAAATTCATTTAAAAATTGACGTAAGAATGAATTGTCATCAGTCAATTACCTTTCTCCAAGATCTTTAAATTTTTTTTCATCGTTGGTTCAACCTTTCCATTCTTCATTCCGGAGTGCCTCAACAATTCATGGTGGTGTTTCTCGTCGTCATTCTCGAATTTTGAAGACCGAAGAAGAGTTTTTCCTCCATATCTTGCTTCATTCTCTTCAAGATTCGTGGCTCTAGTTTGTTGCCATCCTCTTATAATTATTTTCGATTGTGAGATTTCTTTTCAACCATCCGGAGTAATTCAGGAGTCTTTTTAGTTTGATTATCCGGAGCCAACCATCTAAGATTTATTCATTCCAGCTTTCAGCTCTCATACTCTAAATCCTACCGGTGCTTCGTTCAAGTGATCTCTAATCGGCTCGTGATCTCTTCGTTCTCATGTATCTAAATCCTCTCAAGCATCTTTGTTCATTTTATAATTCTTCCCAGCGATTTGTGCCTTTTTCCAATTCCATTTTCAAATTCTTACCGATGATTCACCCCTTTTACTTCGTTCGTTTTCAATTCTTACCGGTGGCTCGTTCAAGATTTCTCTTCCTTTGTTATTGTATCGATTCATTTGTTATTTCTATCCTACCGGTGGTTCGTTCAGTATTTTCCCAAGTTGGCGCTATATCTATTTTAATGCTCTCTACGAGAATAAGTAGTATGTCAAATCCGCTGCTTGTCATCAATTTAAATTGGTGAAGGATAAGCATAATGTAATTCTTATTCTTGTTTCATCCAAGGGATTAATTCCTTATTCCGGAGGCTTATCAAATTCTCAGTTTCATTTGTTTCATCTTGTCTTTCCCGGAGTTCCAAGCTCTAATTATCACGGAGATCCATCTAAATCATTGGAAGGATTCACCTTGTGTTTTGAATTTCTCTTTCTTTTCATTCCTTTGTTACGGGAGTTCTTCATGGAGGCTCGACATGGTGTTTCATCAAGGATTTAAATTCTTTCTCGAAGTTTTCATCAAGATTCAGTTGTAGGGATCTCAAGCATTCTTCATCTTGCAATCCGGAGTGCAATTTCTTTCTACCATATCTTTGGAGGTGGTATTATGTCATTCTTGATAATTTGAGTTCATGTTTCATGATTCACATGTTATTAAGAATGAGGTATTTTAAATCCATCAATCTCGTCATTGGAGTTACCATGGGTTATATTTCACCTAAAGCCTCCCCTAAGGTTTGTTACTATTATGGTGCTTATAAATGACCCAAGTTCTTCGTTATCCTCCCGGTGAATAAGTTTCTCGTCTCCTTGTTTATTCCAATCTAATTCTTTCCCGTGAGTGGCGGGTTGTCACCTCATAATTTGAGTTGTATTCCATAAGACCATATCAAGCTTATTCTTTTCGTTGTTGGTCTTCCAGCTACTCCATTCTAGCATTTGTTGTAAGTGTGCTCCCTCGAGATCTTGTTTCCTTCGTTCATCACATTTCATTCTCATTTTTGTTCCGGAGGTTTTGATGTTGCTCTCCTCAACCCATCTTCTCGGATTGTCAGGACCATGTTTTGATCGTGCTTATCCATTTAACCAGAGTGTTGTGCCCTTTTGCTCAAGTTCTTTTCGCCTCATCAAGTTTTTCATCTCTTGTAAACCGGAGTGCTGCTCAAATTATATCATTCTTAATCCTTCTCTATCTTGTTTTAACCAGAGTGGTTTCAATATATGTCTTGCCCTTCAACTTCAAGGTTTTCGCAAGGTTCCTTGTTCCTCTTTTCTAACGGAGTGTTTTCGACTTTGTTCACCTTCGTTGTGTTCTTTCTCAAATTTATTCAACCTCGCAAGGTTCCTTGGTTTCACTCGTTTGTCAAAGAAGCAACTTAGTTTTACCTTTTCTCTTCCTCTTCCGTTTCCCTCCGGTGCCATTCTAGATCTCGGGACGAGATCCTCTCGTAGTGGTAGAGTGTTGTAACGCCACGAGACCGTTGTGCCAGGTGTCGTCCAGTTATTCGCTGTTGTTGCCATGTCATTCGCTTGCGTGTTGCATCCTTTTCATGTCATCATGTGCATTGCATCATCATGTTTTCAAAACATGTATTCGTCCGGGTTCTCCGAGTTCTCTCCGTTGTCCGTTCTGAGCCCAACCACACTTGCATGCGCCCGCGGCATGTCCAAAATATTATTTTATAAGTGACCGGAAAATGTTCTCGGATTGGGTTGAAAGTTGGCAAGTGGTCTTGTTATAGTGTAGGTAGACCGCCTGCCAAGTTTCATCGCATTCAGAGTTCGTTTGATGCGCCAACGGATACTATAGCGGCATTATAGCCGGTCTAACGTCGGACGTTTTCGGTCTCCGGAAACAGTCGCCGGGCCTCTCCTCTTCTCTCTTCTCAGACCTTTGCCTTCTGCACTACCTCTCACTGCCAGGCCCTACCTAATCTCTCTCGTCAGCCCGCGGACCTCCTACCACGCGAGTCCGAAATCTGTCCCGGACCCGACCCGGACTGTCGCCACCGTTGTGTCCGGATCATCCCCAAACATCTACTAAACGTCACCGTTTTCGTATTTGGACTTCCTAGCTATTTTCTTCGCGATCGTCTGATTGCGATCGGAGGGTCCTTTTAGCCCCTGACCAAAAACCCACTTACTATATATACGAACCCAACCCTAGAAACTAGACATTTGTCCTCCCTAGCCGCCGCCACCTACAGGCTCCGCCCTCCTAGGATCAGCCGCCGCCGCCATCTATCAAATCCATCCATCCACAGCGCCACCCTCCTCCTCGTTTTCAAAACCAGGCCAATCACCTTGCATTCGATCCACCCATCCCACTAACCGGAGCCTCTCCTATGCTCGATCCCGAGGGGTTCAGGAGCAGCTCGTCCCGCCGACGGCCTGTGCCGTACCACCCCTCTCTTCCCTGCCTCCCATTCCATCTTCCTGTTCTTCTCTCTCTCACCTCCCCTCTCTGACCCGTCGCAGGTTCGCCATGGGCGCCTGATGGAGCACTGCTGCAGGGAACCTCGTCGAAAACCATCGGATCCGGCGGGCCTCGGCTGCCCTTGACCGTTCCTGCCGGATTCCATCGGCTGGGCCCCGTCCCCGACCACCTGTGCCGTCGCCAGCACCCGGTTCCTCTCGCGCCGTCGCCTTGCGACGCCCTGCCCACGCCATGTCCCAGTGCCACTCCATCTGCATCGCGCTAGGTCGCTGCCGTCGTCCTGCTCCAAGGCCAAGCGCGGCCCGCTCGATCCTCTGCTTCGTGACCTGCTTCACCTTCCCTTGGTCCAGATCCGCGCCAAGGCCCAACTTGCCTTGATTCGTATCCACGCGCAGACCAGCGCCGCGCCCTGCTTCCTCTGGATCGAAAGACAAGCGCCGCTCCAGTCGACGCGTTGACCGCATCGCTCGCACGGGCCGGCCTCGCTTCGTGCCTCATCGCGCCCCGCCCGCGGCCCAGCAAGTCGCTGCGGCCCAGCCTCTCCACCGAGTCGGGCCAAGGCCCATGGGTCAGGCTACCCCAGCGCCCCACCTTTCTTTTCCTGCTGCTGGGCCAATTCAGTTACAGCCCATCATGTTTTTTTTCCTGTCCAGTGAATTTAGCTATTTCCCAAAGACTGCAGTTTTACAGAAAAACCATCCATGTTCATGCATATAATAACTTAATAACCGTGCATCATATTAAAATGATTTATATATGAAAGTTGCTTAGAATTTTTTTAGATTCATATTGTGCAACTTTCATCTATGTTTAAAATGTTTAAAATGATGTTTGTTCATAATTTACTCTTATGCCATGCTAAAACGGTTTATTTCATGACTTAATAACCGTAGCTCGGTTTTAAATAAATTATATATGTAAATGGGGTAGAAAAATGCCTAGTTCAACATGCTCTACTTGTTTTGCATGTTTAACAACTCTAAAATTGTGTTAGGGCAGAACAGTATCAAACCTAATATATGCATATGAGGATTTTTCCGGACTTGTTGTTTTGTTGTTCCGGCCTCATTTAAACTTGCCTAGATAGGTAGTTTTCATTTGCTTCACCCTCTTGCCATGTTTAACAACATTTAATATTGTTGGGTACATAAACGAGAGAGAACTAAATAATTGATGTGGTGTTCCGTCAATATGCAACCCGTTGCATATTGAGCTCCACTTAACTTGTAGTGTTGTTTGTGCACTTTGCCATGCCATGCATATTTAAACCGGACATGCATCATACTTGGTTGTGCATCATGCCATGATAATGTGATGGTTGTTTACTATGTTGTTTGCTTCTTTCCGGTGTTGCTTCTTCGGGTTGATTCCGATAACGTCGCGTTTGTGAGGAACCATTCGTCTACGTCCGTTTGTCTTCTTCATGGACTCGTTCTTCTTCCTTGCGGGATTTCAGGCAAGATGACCATACCCTCGAAATCACTACTATTTTTGCTTTGCTAGATGCTCGCTCTTTTGCTATGCCTATGCTGCGATACCTACCACTTGCTTATCATGCCTCCTATATTGTTGAACCAAGCCTCTAAC
Organism: Triticum monococcum; assembly: GCA_034509565.1. Lineage (NCBI taxonomy): Eukaryota > Viridiplantae > Streptophyta > Magnoliopsida > Poales > Poaceae > Triticum > Triticum monococcum. The sequence continues at coordinate 769,249,685 of CM067847.1, forward strand.
CCACCTTATCCTAGCAAACCGTTGTTTGGCTATGTAACCACTTTGCTCAGCCCCTCTTATAGCGTTGTTAGTTGCAGGTGAAGATTGAAGTTTGTTCCTTGTTAGAACATGGAGGTTTTGTTCCTTGTTGGCACATGTTTACTTGTTGGGATATCACAATATCTCTTATTTAATTAATGCATCTATATACTTGGTAAAGGGTGGAAGGCTCGGCCTTATGCCTGGTGTTTTGTTCCACTCTTGTCGCCCTAGTTTCCGTCATATCGGTGTTATGTTCCTGGATTTTGCGTTCCTTACGCGGTTAGGTAATAATGGGAACCCCTTGACAGTTCGCCTTGAATAAAACTCTTCCAGCAATGCCCAACATTGGTTTTACCATTCGCCACCTAGCCTTTTCTTTCCCTTGGGTTCTGCAAACTCAAGGGTCATCATTATTTTAACCCTCCCGGGCCAGTGCTCCTCTGAGTGTTGGTCCACCTGTCAGCTGCCGGTGGCCACCAGGGGCAACTCTGGGCTGGCCTACCCGTACCTAAGACAATCTGAGTGTGCCATGAGAAAGAGATATGTGCAGCTCCTATCGGGATTTGTCGGCACATTCGGGCGGTGTTGTTGGACTTGTTTTACCATTGTCGAGGATGTCTTGAAGAACCGGGATACCGAGTCTGATCGGAATGTCTCGGGAGGAGGTCTATTCCTTCGTTGACCGTGAGAGCTTGTGATGGCCTAAGTTGGGACACCCCTGCAGGGTTATGATCTTTCGAAAGCCGTGCCCGTGGTTATGGGCAGATGGGAATTTGTTAACGTCCGGTTGTAGAAAACCTGAAGTTGACCTTAATTAAAATGCATCAACCGCGTGTGTAACCGTGATGGTCTCTTTTCGGCGGAGTCCGGGAAGTGAACACGGTGTTGGACTTATGCTTGACGTAGGTTGTTCTAGGATCACTTCTTGATCATACTTTTATCGACCGTGCTTTGCCTTCTCTTCTTGCTCTCATTTGCGTATGTTAGCCACCATATATGCTAGTCGCTTGCTGCAGCTCCACCTCATACCTTTTACCTTACCCATAAGCTTAAATAGTCTTGATCGCGAGGGTGCGAGATTGCTGAGTCCCCGTGGCTCACAGATACTTCCAAAACCAGTTTGCAGGTGCCGATGAGTCCGTGCAGATGACGCAACCAAGCTCAGGAGGAGCTCGATGAAGATCTTGTCCATTGTGTTGTTTCTTTCTAGTTGATCAGTTGTGGAGCCCAGTTGGGGTCGATCGGGGACCTTTGTCGCTTTTGGGGTTCTTCTTTTATTTTGGCTCCGTAGTCGGACCTTGATTGTATCTAGATGATGTAATGCTTTATTCATGTATTGTGTGAAGTGGCGATTGTAAGCCAACTATGTATCCTTTTCCCCTATTGTATTACATGGGTTGTGTGATGATTACCTCACTTGCGACATTGCTTTCAATGCGGTTATGCATCTAAGTCGTGCTTCGACACGTGGGAGATATAGCCGCATCGAGGGCGTTACACTATGGCAATTTTGCAAAAAGGTACCCACACACCTCTCCACATTTGCAAATAAGGCCTTCCCTCGTTCATCATTTTCTCTCACAAGATAAACAAGTCATAAAAATGCATCTTGATGTTACGTGCAACGCACGGGCATCTTGCTAGTAAGAATGAAAATAAACGACAAAAAAATATTTGGACGGTGGTTCGAAGTCATGACCGCGGGCACAGCAGACAAGGTGGCCTTGTATTGGTATGCTGAGCCGTCTGTTTTAACATACAGGAGCTGGTGTGGTGATTATACACACACGCACGCATGCACACGAACTGCATCCACGCAACACTCACACAAACACATGCACCCACGCACGCACGCAACACTCACACATACACACGCAGCCACGCATGCACGCAACACTCACACGCACGCATGCAACACTCACACGCACGCATGCAACACTTACACGCACACACGCACGCATGCATGCACACACTAGTACACCACACAACCAACACACACTCTCACGCTCAAGTGCTCAACCTACACGTGTATGCGCACACATCAGGCCCTGACAGACACATACACAACCAGGTGATTCCCACGCACGGGTTGGAGCCTTGTCGCGCCTGCGTAAATTTGTGTTTATCTGACCTTTTGCCTATGCGAACTGATAGGTGGGACCCACAACGAACGTAGTCAATTTAACTAGTCAACATGGCGCCACGCAGACTATTTGCCCGGTCAACAGAGTGCAATCCGATGCTGAGCTGTGAGCAAGTGACCGTATAATCACCGCAAAACGTATATAGTGACCGTAATCAGCTTATTCTGAAGTTCGGTGACCGTATTACGCTTTTCTCTCTGTAGGCCCTCCAAAACTACATGTCTACACGTTCTCGCATGTTACATCTACAACTATGCAATACAGCACTACTACTACACTCTAACACAATAAATCATATGTGTTTTTAGTTTTACTAGATATCATATTGTTACTTATAATTATTCAGTTTGCATACATTAAAATTGCCTTTGAAATGTATGGCCAGTATCATCTACTGCGCGGGAAAAATCCCGCCCTTTCCTGTTTAATCGAGTTTGTATTGATGGATCATGCGAAACAGCAAAACTATACTAGTACTATACAGTAGAAGTGACAGTTCACTGGGCCGTCGTGTCGTCTACTCCTCCGTCGTAAGAGTGGAGCGCTCGCTTTCATAAATCTTCTAGTCCCTTTCACCGACATGTGGGACATCAAGCTACCGGGTCCACGTGCCATACTAGAATACAGTGCAGAGCAGCCGGGGTGAAGCACCCCAGTCATGGCCCCGACGTAGTAATGAGCAATGAGGCGTCAAATCACAAAGCTTCACCTTTCCCGCAGTTAAGTTGGAGGGACGAAGCAACCATCATTTCACTCGTTGATGAATCCGCTTCTCCCTCATCTTCTTCAACTTAACCACGTGTTGCTTCTGCCGTTGTTCTGCCTCATGTGGGACGCAGATCGGCTTGGTAAAGCACTAACACATGGGACCGCATGTTAGCAAACCGCCAGGACAACGTCCTCCGAAAATAAGAAGCCTAATCCTAGACTTGCAAAGGGCTACGTAGCTGCTACGTATACTTTCCATCTAATCTATATATGCCCCCCTAATTTTCAGGTGGGGTGGGCCTAATCCTCTCCTTTAATCCAATCAAATAGTCCCACATCACATCAGTTCGTAACTTTATGTAAACCATTACGTGGATGTACCATTGCTCAAATAAGAAACCTCCCCCGCCATCCGCGCGGCAAAATCACCTCCTTTTTACTAATCTCGATTCTATAATTTTTTAGATCAATATAATTGAGATTTGTATAGATAGCACACAGGAGCAAAACCAAGTGGTACGGTTAAGGGCATCCACAATGTGTAGCCAAATGTGAAAATAGCTTTTGGCATCGTGGGAACCATTGTGGATGGTGTTGCCAAAGCGAAAAAGATGGAACCGAAGCTCCGTGATTGATTGATTGAAGGAATAGAAAAATGCAACGTCTCTCCTCTTTCTCCCATGCTTGGACGCATGTAGTACTACAGTATAGAGCACAGAGTCTACTCCATGTCCCTTCTATCACAAATCACAAAGCAGTGAGGCGTCAAATCACAAAAGCACGGATGAAGCAACCATCATTTCACTCTTCGCTGACTCCGCTTCTCCATCGTCTTCTTTGAGAAGCCATCTCACCGCATTAGTTACTCCTAGTAGTACTAGTAAAGGACTTCCTGGATGTAAATGGTGTTCTCCGTCGAACGCACTTCGCCAAACCACCACAAAAAAATATCGTCGACGTCACCGCAATGGGGAAGGAAGTCAAATATAGTTACTACCTCCATTTTTTGTACACAAGGCCAGTATATCAAAATTACAATTTGGAAAGGGCCACTAACACTAATCGAGGCAAAATTGATGGGGTAAGCAACCAAGGACATTAATATCCCCTGCATGCATGCAGAAGTGAGAAGGTTGGTTTGCATGGCGCTGCATTAATCAAGCGATGAGGAGTGAGATGGTTAGCTTTTTGGTCTTTGGAGAAGAAAATACGCATTAATTGACACGTGAAACAAGGATTTGTATCGATTAAATCCCGCGAAGGAAAACCCAGCCTTTCTTTTTTAACACTAGTACTCCTAGTACGTACTAAAAAGAAACGGAGGTAGTACGTACTTATCCTGTTTGGGTCTAGGCCTTGCGTTGCCAAACTTGGCCACACATTTCTGCACATGGCTATCGCGGTCGCACAGCACCCTCACACGGTCGCTCCACGCCGGGGAGTATCCATACGGCCCGTGCGGTGGTCTGTTGGGGAAGAAGAAGAGGTGAGGAAGAAGGAAAGAAGGGTTAGGAGACGTAGGATATTCATCCAACCGCCTGAAATGGTAGACTGACCCAAGTCAGGCAAATTGCATAACCAATATATGTTTTTACACAGCAAAAGATCCATGGAAACAACAACATAAAGAAAAACTATCACTGCTCGCGAAAAGAGACGGCCTCGTCGTCTTTGGCTGCCGGCGCGAACTAGCCGTCGCTGCCGACGTGTGTCTCCGCACCGTGGTTTTCCTCGGCCTCCAGCTACTCATTCAAGCGGAGCGTGCGGGTGCTCTGCACGGACGAGAGCACCGCCCGGTTCAAGTCGAGGACGTCCGGTTCCGCCCGTAGGAGGGCCTCGATGGCAGCGGCATCCGCGCGCTCTACATCGAGTCAAGCCTCCGCCGCTCGGTTCTAGTCCAGGACGTCTGGTTCCGCCTGCAGGAGGGCGTCGATGAAAGCGGCATGCGCGCGCTCTGCGTCGAGTCGAGCCTCTGCCACCCGGTTCAAGTCCAGGACGTCCGGTTCCGCCTGCAGGAGGGCCTTGATGGCAGCGGCATCCGCGCGCTCCGCCTCAAGTTGAGCCTCCGCCGCCCGGTTCACATCCACGACATCCGGTACCACCTGCAGGAGGGCCTCGATGGCAGCGGCATGCACGCGCTCCGCGTCGAGTTGAGCCTCTGCCTCCCGGTCCTCCTTTAGTATGGCCATGTTGAACCGCTGGTCCGCCTGCACCATGCGGGACTCGGACGCCGGCACGAAGTCGACGTCCATCGTCTCATACCCATCGGGGGCCTTTTGCGCCGCGACCTCCGCCATGAACATTGGATCGACTTCCTCCTCCTCGTAGCTTGGCTCCAGAGAACTCGGGGATTGGCCCGCCGCAAAGCGAGCTTGGGAACGGAGGTCTGTGGCATCGACCGCCACCGCGATTTCTGCGCGGTGCACCATGGCTTTCCGACAAACTAGGGGACGCTTAATGCGGGCTAGGGGATCGAAAGGTGGGGGAATGGGCTGGAGATTTGGTGTGGTTTTAGGGCAGTGGATGGCGTAGGCCAAGCAGCGAAGGTTCTGGTGTGAATAGTGGTTCCGGTGACGACCGGTCGATCGGTTTTGACTGTACATCGCTCTTGTCGCGTTCGCGTTGCAGCCCGGCACGCTGGACCCTCCACGTCGCCCACTGAATGGAATGCGCTTCGTCTTGCGTTTTCACTCGCTTGTGGGACCGCGGTTGAGAGCAAACCGACGTCCCTCCCCCTCCCCCGCCCGCGTCATTTATTATACCACCACTTCCTCCGTTTTATGCAGAGTAAATAAAAACAGAGGGAGTAGAAAGGATAGGAGGGAGTAGAAAGGATAGGAGGGTAGGGCAGGGATACCTACGTCAGAGGATCCACTTCCACTATACTACTTTGACAAAATGTTAGACTAATAATATATGACATGCAACTTACACAAATGTTAGAGTAATAATATATGACATGCAACTTACACAAAGCATACAGGGTCTAATGCGTTTTTCGAGGCTAACTTTGACCAAATGTTAGAGTAATAATATATGACATGCAACTTACACAAAGCATACGGTCAAATTCGTATGTGAAAGTAGTTTCCAATGATATAATTTTCACATTATACATCTCATGTACTATTAATCTTGTCAATAGTCAAATTGGAAACCATCTCGAGTACAAATCTAGGAGTACGTACGAATCCAACAATATTGATTGGGCGTTGTTGAATGTTGATACCTTTTTTTATCAAAGTAGATATACTTTGACTACACATAAAACTTATATGTAAACTACTCCCTCCTTCCATCTGTTTCGGGCCTAATGCGTTTTCGAGGCTAACTTTGACCAAAAGGTAGAGCAATAATATATGACATGCAACTTAAATAAAGCATACCATCAAATTCGTATGTGAAAGGAGCTTCCAATGATATAATTTTCGCATTATACATGTCATGTACTATTAATCTTGTCAATAGTCAAAGGCGGTCTTGAAAAATGCATTAGGCCCAATATAGATGGAAGGAGGGAGTAGAAAGGATAGGAGGGAGTATATTGTACGTTCAAAAATGAAACGAACATTGAATACCCTTTATATATGATTTGCGGATGCTATGATCACTGGTTCAAAATTTTGAATCCGCCTTAGGTATCACGTGCCCCCACTCGTTCCCTCTCGATTTCATCTCGGGGTCCGGAGATCTGTTGAAAGAGGACTAGGGTGGGTACATGCGAATGATACTCGGCGGAATGTTCAAATGAGGCATGCGGAGGATGGACTCGACGTGAGGGCGACATGATCGATGGAGAAGAGGGTTGGAGAGGAATGAGAAATAAGCAAATGCCACATGATTATACTTGAAAGGCTCAAATAAACAATAAGTTGTCTCGCTTGGCCTACATAGTGAAAGGCCTAATGCGCAACGTGGAGCACTGACGCTCGAATATGGCCGAGAAAACAGGGAAACAGACATGTGGAGCACACCCATTGGGACGACGTAGCGCAGACTAGTACAATGGAGGAGCTGGCCCATGACCTCCTCGCCACCGACAACCGTTCATGTGGGTCATTGGGGCTAACAATGGGGCGCAGCTCCAGCACCGCCTCTGGACACGGCGACCGCGGTGAGCGACACGCTCATATTGTCGCTAGACACGGGCGGTTTCAGTTTGCCGAGGGTGGCGTTAGTGCTGTGGCACGACCAACGGTATGTTTGGTTTGTGCCCAAGGTTGCCCCATCAAAGCATTGGGTAGCCAAAATTTTGGTTGAGGTATTGGTTGCCCATGATTTGGCCGACATTGGCAAGAAAAATGAACTTGATTTGGCTAGAGTTCATTGGCATGCCAAAGAAATGGCAACCATCCAAACAGAGACCAATCTTTGGGTCATGACCAAAATTTTGGTTGAGGTATTGGTTGCCCATGATCTGGCCGACATTGGCAAGAAAAATGAACTAGAGTTGGCTAGAGTTCATTGGCATGCCAAAAAAAATGGCAACCATCCAAAGAAAGATCAATCTTTTGGCCATGACCAAAATTTTGGCAAGGTGCACTTTGGCCAGAATCCAAACACACCCCAACACCAGGCTCATCGAGGATACACGGAGCGCCGTGACATGCCCGCGGAGTGGTGTAGCGCGGCCAACTGCATCCTCTGGACCTGAGACCATGCCGGGTCGTCTTGCTTTTTCAATGACATGCGGGGATCGCATGTGAGCAAAGGGCATCTCCAACATTGCCACGACCGCAGTTGACTACCCTGGCACACGAAAACCCTCGTCCCTCATGCCGTCGGGCGGTGCGTTCCCAGCCGGCGCCAGCTGCCCGCATTCATGCCGTCCATTTGTATGTCTTCATTAAGAGGCTCGGTGCTCGAGGAACAACTCTGGTGACTTAATGACGCACCCGGACGCTTGGCCTCACTGGAATGCACTACTTAAAGTGGCAACGCCCAGCTAACCTCCACACCATAGCGCATCATCATCCTACCTGGAACCACATCCACCATGACCGCAAGCGCGAACACTCTGCGGGAGAGCTTGCCTTCGGGGATGGAGCTCGAGGTCGCCGCCCTCGCTGAAGTCGCCGCACAAGCGGTGGCCATGCTGGCGGCCGACGATGGGAGCACCGTTAGCCACGCATCCTACTTGCCACCGTCCAATGCCCGACACCGCCGAGGTCGGGGACTCCTCCGAGGATGAGTAGGGCATGGGAGGCGGCAGGGCATGGTGTTCCAACTGGCAGGTCCGTCTCCCGTGTTCTACTTTTCATCACCAGAGACCGCACCTTCACTTCACGGGTCTTGAACCCCGCCCCCGTACATGGAGATCACAGATGGAGGACGTCGGTCGCCGCCGTAGAATAGGTTTAGGGTCGGGTTTCTTTTATTTTTTTGTCCTAGAAAAGTTCGAAATGTAATGAAAATCTACCGTGTTTGCATTAATCTCGGCCAGTGTACATGAACTTTCACAATAATATACATATTGTAGGAGTACTAGCAAGATGCCTGTGTGTTGCATGGAAGATCAAGATCTTGTGGGATAAAAGGATGAACAAGGGAAAGCCTTATCTGCAAATGTGGAGAGGAGTGTGGGTAAATTGTCATAGTTTCCTCCCTATCCGTTAGATATAGATCGGACGGCCTATATTGCAGGATCGGACACATCTTTCTACATCTACGGGAACCTACGAAAGGGTTAACGTAAATTGCCTCTCTCTCTCCTCCCCTGATTCTCATGGTGGTGGGCCCCTCCCTCCCCCCAATCTATAATCAACAGCTCACACATTTCACATTACGTTAATTACGTAACTGGGATTACGTAGATGTAGCATTACTCGTCCTAAAAAACCCAACTAAGCCAACCTCCCAGCATATCGCGCGGGAAAAGACCCGGCCGCGCCGTTTTAGTAGGGATTACCGGATTACTAGTAGTAGTATCGATGGATCGCGCGAAGCAACATATTTTTTTTGTGGGGGCGAAGCACCTAGTTTAAAAGGAAAAAATGCGGTACACTCACAGCACTCCTGTCGCGGTCGCATTGCACCCACACACGTTCGGTCCTGCACACGGCTCACGCAAACGGAACGCGCTTCAGCTTGCCTCTTCACTGACACGTGGGACTACACTTGGAGAAACCGACCATGCGCCAAACTCCCCCCGCCCACCGCGTGAAAGTCCTCCCCCCCACACCCAAAAATCCCCCTCAAATCCGATTCAACCGCCCTTCGGCCAACTAGCCAATAATATTCCCCAAACCTCCCTTCCCCTGTCCCTCTCCACTCCATTCGCTCCGCCAAAGCCGCCCTCCCTGCCGCGCCGATAAGTCGGTGCCGCGGTTCGGCGATCCTCTCGCTCCCACAGTACGCTCTGATATACTGCCGTCCTCTAGCCGTGCCGCCACCTCTGGCTATGTTCTTGTGGAGGCGCACGGCGGTCAGTGCCGCCACCGCTGGCGATGTTCGTGTGGAGACGCATGGCGGCCAGCTTCTCCCACGGTACGCGTATTCTAGACTGAGGCCCCGTTCATGTCGGTGTAGCACTGAATGTTAGCTGATAGAGGTCTATTAATCTCACTGTTTGCCGAAGTAGTTTACTGTCAATATGCTCTGCTTAGGAAGCTTCCTTGCCCTGTTCTGCACTCAATCTTCTTAGCTGAGATGGCATGCCAAGGCCGATTATTTGCTAAAATATCCTGCCATATATTTATTATGACGTAGATTGCCATGGTCTAGTAGCCAATCTGTTAGGTGAAATAGCTCTACACCGTTTTATACTCGATCTTTGTTGCTACGATGGCCTTCGATAGTTCGATGGCTGTGTGCTCGGCCTCATTGACTACTGAAACAGCCTGCCAGAATTTGGCACTCAAATCTGTTTGCTGAATTAGCTTTACATATATTTCATTACTTAGATCTGCTCGTCCAAATATCTTGCCATAGCTTTAGACATCGACCTAGGTATTTTTTTCTGGACTTCATAAAAAAGCATATATGTTTTTCCTCTAATATCTAGTAGAAGAACTAATTTTTATGTCTAACAGATGGACATGACTTGGATAACTTCTGCTTGAAGATTCTTCGCTGCATATGTTGAGGGGGTTGAAAACTTCATGAACTTTATCAGAGCTGAGTACGGTGGTCCGAAATCAGATGTGCTCTGCCCGTGTAGCAGTTGTATGAATTCAGTTACAAGACCCCAGTCAACTGTGCAAAATCATCTACACTTGTATGGGATGTTGGTCACATATACTAGGTGGGTTCATCATGGTGAAGCTGTGAACGTTAATGTTATTGACTACGTGGAAGCAGTAGATCACTATCTTGATCTTCCTGATGCTCAGGTGGAAGAGGAGGAGGAGGAGGTGGTGGTGGAGCCAGTGAGTTTGACCAACATTGAAACAATGCTATGAAATGCTCGTGCATTCCGTGAACTTTCACCTAAAGAAGAAAAATGGTGAGCCCGCATGTTGGAACAATGCAACGTTGCTGTCACCCCAGGAAATAAGCTGTCAGTATTCTCAACTATGGTCACCTTTCTTCAGGTGAAGACATCTGAGCGGATGACCAACAAATCATTCGATGCGATGTTGGCTGCTTTCCGCGAATCTTTCCCAGATGCGTCTGAGCTTCCACACACCTACAGTAAAATGAAGAATTTCCTTCGTGCAGTTGGAATTGGATATGATATGATCCATGTTTGTAAGAATAATTGTGTTCTATTCCATAAGGATTATGCCAACTTAAGTGAATGCCCGAAATGCAAGTCATCAAGATGGAAAGATGGCGATGCTGTGAAGAGGGTTCCTCATAATGTTCTGAGACATTTTCCAATTACACCAAGATTGCAGAGGTTGTTTCATGATGCTGAAACAAGAGAGGATGTACTGTGGCATTCTAGGAACCAGGAGTACAGAGATCAGAATGTAATGAGCCATCCATCTCATGGTAGTGAGTGGAAAAGCTTCAATGATAAACACAAAGAGTTTGCTGCTGACCCGAGAAACATTAGACTTGGCTTAGCTTCAGATGGATTTAACCCATTTGGCCACCAGAGCGCCACATATAGCATGTGGCCAGTGCTTGTTATCCCTTACAACATGCCTCCAAATGTCTGCACCAAAGAATCAAACTACATGATGGTCTTGCTCATCCTAGGTCCAAAAAGTCCTGGAAAGGATTTTGATTTGTTCATGGAGCCTCTTGTCACGACCGGTTTTCCAATAAAAATATTTATTGAAAAACCAATCTTTTGAGTCCAGCATGAGAGAAATCCTCCTCACTGGTAGACAAATTCTTGATACAATAAGCCAGTAGCATAGAATATATTACAGGGTTGAGCTAGGGCTGCTCAACAAATTATTACAAGCGCGCCAATAATTATACATAATGGCGGATTTAACACAATGGTGTGGTGGCATACTACTGACTCGAGGATGAAGTGATGGTGGAATAACACAGTGGGGAGTGTGATAACATGACTCTCAGACTGGCATCTCATCGAGCGTTGAGGTGAGGCTTGATGAATGTTATTCGAGTTGCGGAAGCGGATATAATACAGTGACCAAATCCAGGGTCGCACGAGACTGACTGGGAATCCTCTAGGTGTCGGACTCACTATCGAACTCTTCATCCATGAGATCGCCTTCGTCAGCATCTGGCCAAATCAACAAGCCAGTGAGTACTTTGAAAGTACTCGCAAGACAGTTCGGATGTAAGATATAACAAATGCATGCATGAATGCGTCATGATTAATTTTTCCAATGCACATTCAAAAATTTGCATAACGAAGTAAGTACAAGGGAAACAGCGGTAGTCCGCCTGAAATCCCAACAAAATATAAATGAAAACGGATCGGGTGTCTGAAGCGACGCCTCGAAAGGTGAACAAATAATAACAGAAATATCATGTCACAGTCGGGCGTCTTAGCAACACCACATAAAGGGCTTTAAAAGAAATGCCACAGTCGGGCGTCTTAGCGACACCACATAAAGGGCTTTAAAAGAAATGCCACAGTCGGACGTCGGGGCGACATCACAGAAAGGGCTTTAAAAGAAATGCCATAGTCGAACGTCGGGGCGACATCACAGAAAGGGCTTTTAAAAGAAATGCCACAGTCGGACGTCTGAGCGACATCACAGAAAGGACTTTAAAAGAAATGCCACAGTCGGACGTCTGAGCGACATCACAGAAAGGGCTTTAAAAGAAATACCACAGTCGGAAGTCTGAGCGACATCACAGAAAGGGCTTTAAAAGAAATGCCACAGTCGGACGTCTGAGCGACATCACAAAAAGGGATTTAAAAGAAATGCCACAGTCGGACGTCTGAGCGACATCACAGAAAGGGCTTTAAAAGAAATGCCACAGTCGGACGTCTGAGCGACATCACAGAAAGGGCTTTTATTCACAAGTAAATAATACTCATAATAAATATTCAATTCATGATAATAAACAGGTTAGTCCATCCACAAGAATAAACATTTAACCGGGCTCAGCACTCATGTGATTCACCGGAGTATCTGTCACCAAAAATGGCACTTGTCAGAATAAGTTAGCGCAAAATTTGGATATGGATAAGATGATTTGGAGATTTATGACTCTGCAGAGTTTGTACAAAAATTTCCCACAGTTAACGGATTTCCGTAGTCACGAAGGACTAGTTCCGTTTACGGTATTTCGAAAGAAAACACAGCTAACCAGTACACACCCATCCTACCTCTCGATGCCAGGACTCACCCTAGACATCGTCCAAGAAAAACTTTTGAGACGGGGAGATCACAATCTCGAATAGCATGGGATCAAATTTATATACGCGCGCTCTAAGGGGTGCCCCCCTCTCGGTCCCAACCGGAAACACCCATGCCCCCTAACCGGATGACTGGCTTTAATCCAGGGCCATGGAACCATCATCCCGGCCTCTCCTTTTGGTGTGTACTAGGAAAGCAGTTTGCAACTTACTAATCCATATTCCTTGCGGAAAACATGTGGTAGTACAAGGAAGGAAATGGGAGGAACTGGACCGGTACGGTTTGACACTGTAGTCATATAGTCTGGCATAAGACTGGCATGCTACAACACTGCCATCTTACCCATCCTCATGCCAACACATGGCCATTCATACTCACATCCATCCACCTATGGATCAACGAGCTCACTTACCTCAACAATGCATGAAAATAACGTTCATCGGTATGCTCATCAACATGCCATGAAACTAACTAAATGCAAAACATGCCAAGACACTCATCATATCAAAAGTTCAAACATGCTTGCCAGGTTTAGAGTAGTCGGAGCCTAGCTCGGTGAAGTTCGCGGCTCCGTCACCTCCTTCGGTATCTACGGTATAAAGAAAATATATGCGCTATCGTGAATACCAAGAGGTGCACAAAAAGTATTCCAAATATTTTTCAAATAAATCTGATAAAAACTAGACAAAATTTTAAAGAGGACAGAAAAAGAATCAATCCAAAATATGCTCCTGTTAACAAGTTATAAAGGTTTTTGTCCAGGGACTCATCTTTAATGAAACAGAAAGTTTTCAGGGGCTAGCTTATAAAAAAAGAAAACGCTCCAGTCTCGAATACGCCAGCCCAGAGAGGGAAACGTATTTTGCCCGAAGGCATTTTCAGAAAACGATTCGTGTAAAAAGAACTGAGAGGCTGACTGGCGTGTCCCACCCGTCATGTTTAAATATTCAAACGGGGGACGAAGCTTGTCGGCGCCCGAGAGCAGCGGTGGTCGCCGGCGGCGATCCACGGTGAGGCAGGGGGATCGGAGAGTACCTCCGTGTTCAGGGCGCCCTTCCGCGTCGGTTGGTGGTGGTGGTGGTTGTCGGCGAGTACCACGTCGACTCGGGTGGAGATGGATCTCGTCGGGGAGAGCTACGAAGGTCAAACTGACGCTTGGGTTAGCTCACTGGGTGCTCGAGGATGCTACTGACAAGGTTTGGGCGCCGGAGATGGCCTCACCGGAGCGAATCGAGATGTAGGCCGAGGCGGGACGGGGCGGCCGGAGTCTGGGGAGGAGACCTCTTCGAGGTCCTCCTAGTGGCCTGGCGGGGTGTTTGTGGGGTGTAGTGGTGGTGCGTGCTCGAGGGCGAGCTCGGGGTCTCCTTTTATAGGCGATCCGAGGCGGTGGCCGTGAACGGGGATTTCCGGCGATGGATTACGGCGGCGCAGCGCTTGGTCGGGGAGTTTAGGAGGTTGGGAATCAATGTGGAGGTCCACTGGTTCCATTCAGACGCTAAACGGACTTGGATTAGAAGCTTAGGGCAGGTTTTGGTCGGAACGGGACGGCGCGGGTCCGTTGGCGGTAGAGAGCGCGTCCAGTGCTGTCGGGCCACGGCGACGATGCTGCGGGGCTGCGCTGGCATGCATGAGCCACACGGAGGGCAGAGGAGCATTGGGCGGCGCCGAACGGTGTTGAGCCGCCGTTCTGCTCCTTGTCGGCCGCTACGATGGTTCGGCCGCCGCAAGACACGCCGGCGCAGGCGGGCCAGGGTGCCACCGACGCCAGGATGGCGCCAAGCGCGCGTGCGGTGCTCCATACAGGAGGAAGAGGCGGCGAGGAACGTGCCAAGGGCACTGTCCACGCGTGAAAGAAGCTGACGAACGAAAACGACACTGAACTCTGAATATTACTGAATGTGAACAGTAACAGTGCACGCCAAGTGTTCGACAAAATGAATTTGGCCTCTAGGGATTTTTCCTTGAGCTGATTTTTGGTGCAGTGGCTACTCATTGCTCCAGTAGGCTGCCTGAATTTTGGTGGAATTTTTGGAGAAGTATAGATATGAATTTCACCAAATTTGGCAAAACTGGTCCAAACTTGCAGAGGCTAAAATTTGAAAAATTTGAAAAGAGGAGGAGTGGATCAAGATGGTTCTAGGTTGTGGATGCTAAGGACAATCCAGAGGAGTTGGTTTGAGGTCAAAACTCAAATGAAATAAGGTACTTGCTTTGAAAAGCACTCAGGCTCTAAATTATTGACAGAAATGATTTGAGAGGAAAAATAATTAGAATAAAATACAAAACTTGTTTGGATTAGTTGGGACAGAGAACTAAGGTTGATTACAAGGAGGAGGAAAGGATTTTGAGAGGTTTTACCACATGGGCAAAAATACAAGGTCATGGGGGGGGGGGTTTCAAGATATGAAAATCCCCAATTTTCATAGAGTTTCTTTTTAAGAGAAAAAGACTAAACTCCCAAAAATATAATTTGAGAAGGGAACCAACAGAGGAAGTTTTGAATGATCAAACACCATAGTTTGAAGAAAAATAAAAATCCTTACCAAAGAAAAGGAAGTTTTTAAGAGGAAGGATTTCTAGAAAAGAAATTTTAAATGCTCTCTTTTAAAATCCAACAAAGTTTTTGAAGAAAACCAAATTAAATTTTTTGGAGTGTCACAACACCTACCCCCTTAGGAAAAATCTCATCCCCGAGATTTCAGCTGTCCCTCAAATAAGTGTGGATGCTCTGTTCGAAGAAAATCCTCTCTTTCCCAAATTGCTTCACTGTCGGTGTGATTGCTCCACTGGACTCTGAAGAATTTGATGGTCTTCTGTCGGGTCCTCCTTTCAGACTCCTCTAATATTCTTACTGGACGTTCCCGATAAGTGAGGTCTGGCTGCACATCAATGCTCTCATGGGATACTTGTTTCTCTGGGTTGCTTACGCACTTCCTCAATTGCGAGACGTGGAACACGTCGTGGACATCGGATAATTCCTCGGGTAAGTCTAGCTGGTAGGCTTCCGTGCCTCTTCGCGCCATTATACAGAATGGCCCAATGAATCTTGGTGCTATCTTCCCTCTAATCTTGAATCGTTGCAATCCTCTCATAGGAGATACTCTCAGGTATACGAACTCACCGGGCTTGAAGCTGACCCTACGATGTTTCTGATCATAATAACTCTTCTATCGACTTTGAGCGGTCTTAAGTCGGTCTCTGATTAGCTTGACTTTTTCCTCGGCTTCTCTGAGCATGTCTTGTCCGAAGATGCGGCTGTCTCCGGTCTCTGACCAATTTAACGGGGTACGACATCTCCGTCCGTATAAAGCCTCAAATGGTGCCATTTGCAGGCTGGCCTGGTAGCTATTGTTGTACACAAACTCGGTGTATGGCAGGCTTTCTTCCCAACTGGTTCCATATGTGAGGACACATGCCCTCAGCATGTCTTCTAAAACCTGGTTTACGCGTTCCGTTTGTCCATCAGTCTGTGGGTGGTATGATGTACTGAAGGCTAGTTGAGTTCCCAGAGCCTGTTGTAAATGCTCCCAAAATCTCGAGACGAATTGAGTGCCCCTGTCGGATATTATGGTCTTCGGGACACCGTGCAGACAAACTATACAGGAGAGATAGATCCTGGCAAGCCTCTGAGTGTTGTAGGTTGTCTTCACTAGAATGAAATGTGCCACCTTGGTTAACCTGTCGGTGATGACCCATATGGTATCATTCCCATGTCGTGACCGAGGTAGTCCGACAATGAAATCCATCCCTATTTCATCCCATTTCCACTCGGGTATTTTGTTCGGTTGCAGTAGTCCGGCTGGCCTCTGATGCTCAGCTTTTATGCGTTGACAAGAGTCGCAACATGCAATGAAGGTGGCTATGTCCCTCTTCATACCGTGCCACCAAAATCTTTCCTGAATATCTTTATACTTCTTGGTTCCTCCAGGGTGGATCGAGTACGGGGCGGTGTGGGCTTCAGCTAGGATTTGCTGTTTGAGGTCCTTTATATTTGGTACGCAGAGTCTGTCTCCGTACCATAATATTCCTCCATCGTCTATGACGTATGCCGAGGCCTTGCCCATACTTACCTTTCTTTTGATGCCTTCGATGCTGTGGTGACCAGGCTGAGCTTCTTTAATTCCCTCCACAAGGTCGGGTTGTATTTCCAAGTTTGATATGGTGCCTTTTGCTACCATTATCAAGTTGAGTTTGGCAAATTCTTGTTGGAATTCGGGCCTCAAGCTTTGCAGACTGTTTTCGTCGGAGCTGGGGTTCTGACTAAGAGCATCGGCCACTACATTTGCTTTACCTGGATGGTAGTGGATACCAACATCATAATCCCTTACCAATTCCAACCAGCGTCGTTGCCGTAAATTTAGTTCTGGCTGCGTGAAAATATATTTGAGACTTTTATGATCCGTATATATTTCACATCGATTCGCAAGTAAGAAATGCCTCCATTCCTTGAGTGCATGAATGACTGCTGCCATTTCCAAGTCATGAGTGGGATAATTTTCCTCTTGCTTGCGAAGTTGCCTCGAAGCATAGGCGACAACCTTGCCTTCTTGCATCAATACGCATCCGAGACCCTTTCTGGACGCGTCACAAAACACTTCAAAATTTTTGTGTATGTCTGGCACAATTAACATTGGTGTTGTTGTTAATTTCCGCTTTAGCTCTTGGAAACTTTTTTCGCAGGCTTCTGTCCATTCAAACTTCTTGTCTTTCTTGAGTAACTGCG
Organism: Triticum monococcum; assembly: GCA_034509565.1. NCBI lineage: Eukaryota > Viridiplantae > Streptophyta > Magnoliopsida > Poales > Poaceae > Triticum > Triticum monococcum. The sequence continues at coordinate 769,267,015 of CM067847.1, forward strand.
TCATAGGCTTGGCTATGGTGGAGAATCCTTCAATAAATATGCGGTAATATCCTGCCATTCCCAAGAAACTACGTATGTCTGTTATGCTCGCTGGCGACTTCCAGCCAAGTATGGCCTTGACTTTCTCCGGGTCCACTGCGATACCGTATTGGGTTAGTACGTGGCCTAGAAAGCCTACTTGTCTTAGCCAAAATTCACACTTGCTGAACTTGGCATACAATTGGTGTTTCCTGAGTTCTCCTAGCACAATCCTGAGATGTTCTGCGTGCTCTTTTGGTGTCTTGGAGTATACCAGAATGTCGTCGATGAATACCACAACGAACTTGTCCATAAACTTCATAAATACTTTGTTCATGAGGTGAACAAAATATGCAGGGGCATTAGTTAATCCAAATGGCATTACTGTGAACTCATACAGTCCATATCTGGAGGTGAAGGCTGTTTTGGGGATATCTTCCGTTCGCACCTTTAATTGATGGTATCCAGACCTTAGGTCAATTTTTGAGAATACCTTGGCCTGAGCGAGTTGATCAAACAAATCATTTATCCTTGGCATCGGGTATTTGTTCTTGACTGTGACCATGTTAAGTGCTCGATAGTCAATACACAATCTCAGTGTTCCGTCCTTCTTTTTGGCAAATAGAATTGGTGATCCCCAAGGTGAGGAGCTGGCTCGAATGTATCCTTTGTCTAGCAATTCTTTTATTTGTTTCTTCAATTCAACCAACTCGGATGGTGCCATTCGATATGGTTTCTTGTATATGGGGGTGGTTCCTGGTGCGAGCTCAATGCTGAACTCTATCTCTCGGTCTAGTGGCATGCCTGGTAGCTCTTCAGGGAATATGTCTGGAAATTCACACACTACTGGAACCTTGTTTAGCTCAGAAACGTCCACCTTATTCAATATCGGTTGCCGGGGTATTTTTCCTTCCTTGGCTGACACTCTTATTGTCTTCCCGTGATGGTGCGTGAGGATTACGGTCCGGTTGAAACATTCAATAAAACCCTTGTTAGTGGTTAGCCAGTCCATCCCTAGGATGACATCCAGTCCTTTGTTTTCCAGTACAATAAGATTGGCGTGAAACTCCAATCCTTCGAACTCAATGACCACATCCTGACAGTAATTCTGAGTGACTTGCTGAATTCTAGGGGACTTGATGATCATGGATTTCTCCAAAGGAAGCATCGAAATTATTTTGCAAAGCAAAACTTTTCAAAATGAAAGAGTGAGAAGCTCCAGAATCAAACAAAACCTTTGCAGGTATTGTGTTGACAGGAAACGTACCGAGTACGATATCCGGAGCATTTTGTGCCTCCTCTTTGGTTACGTGGTTCAGATGACCCTTCCTGTGGTTGTTGCTGGGATTGAAATTGTTTCGCTTGGGCGCTGAATTATTGCCGCCGTTGTTCGGCTTTGGGGTTGAGTTTCTAGGCTTGGGACACTGTTTGGCATAGTGCCCTTCCTCTCCACAGGCGTAATAGGTAACGCCGGGGCGATATGTGAACTCCTTGTCCCTTGCAAGAAAATTCTTGATTGGGCGTGAGACGTTGGATGAGGATTTGTGCGTCCCACCCTTTTGAAAATCTGTCCTGCTTCGGTGATTGCAAGCATGATTGGTCTGGTCCCTTTTTTGCTTGCGGATATCTTCCAGGCTGTGTCTCTCATTTTCCAGAGTAATCGCTTTGTCCACCAGAGTTTTAAAATCTGGAAAAGTGTGCACGACTAGTTGGCATTTAAGCGCGGGCGCCAGACCGTCAAGGAATTTCTCCATCTTCTTACTTTCAGTCATACGCTCCTCATTGGCGTAGCGAGACAATAGAGTAAATTGACCGTTGTAATCTGTCACTGTCATGTTCCTTTGTTTGAGGTCATCGAACTCTCTTTTCTTGATTTTCATAATGCTCTTAGGAATGTGTGCACCACGGAAACCTTCCTTGATCCCAGGTTATGTCATTTTCGTTGGGATGCATGTGCAGAAAATTCTCCCACCACGATGCGGCTGCTCCTGTGAGATAGTGCGGAGCATACAATACCTTTTCGGGGTCTGAACATTTTGCAATAATTAATTTCCTCTCCATATCTCGAAGCCAGTCCTCGGCTTCAAGAGGCTTGTCAGTATGAGAAAAATGTTTGGGGACGTGTCTTTTGTAGCTCAGATAACTTGGAATGCTGCTGATACTGTCCATGGTGATTTCCCATATTGATGACTTGGTTCATCATTTCACGATGTTGTTGCTGACTCTGTTTATAAAGGGGGCACATTTGGGAAAGTGCCGTTTCACTGCCCTGTTGACTCGACTGCCCTTGTGTGAAATTGTTGCCTGGTTGAGTGTCATAATTTTCCTCTGGCGGAGTAGGCATGGAGCGAGTCCAAGGGCGAGACATTTTTCACTCTGTTGAAATATTTTGTAAAACTCATAAGAAAAGTGAAAATGGTCTCCAAACAAAGAAAACAACTCCAAAAAATGCACAAGGATGGCAAATAATTTAAATGACCAAGATCACTTAAGAAAACAAATTGATTTGCGCACGGAGAAGGACTGCTCATTACATATCTTACACGCGGGTGATAATTATACAGTACATCACTCAGGATATGCGCACATAATCCTGACATGTTATTTAGGCTAGTACACTTCTCCAATTCTACATGATGCGCAAACAAGCTACTTCTCACAACCTATGTACATATCTTACAAAGCGGTACATCGCATGACGGGCAAGCGCACTCAGCCGGAAATGTTGACGATCTCCTTGGCCCTGCCAAGGGTGAGGCGCAGTGAGGCTGGGGACTCGACCTCCTCCTCACTAATAGGCTCCAGACGTGAAGAGCTGCGTCGGGTAGATGGAGTGGGTGCCAGGGGCGGAGCAACACGAATAGGAGTAGGCACAACGGGTGGTGCAGTGCGCGCTGGAGTGGGCGCAAAGGCCTGGTTGAACTCTTCGGTGGTAGGCAGGCGACGAGTAGGTGCATAAGATGCTGATGACGAGACAAAAGTCAGTGGCGGTGCGGCGGGCAGGAGCTCCCTCCTGTTGGCGGCACAGCCATGGACTGAGTCCATGCGGGCAGCCACGAAGTCGTCCACCAGGTTGTCGAAGGCTGCCTCCAGAGCCCGGAGATACTCAATAAGCATCTCAAAAGCCTCGTCTTGTTCTCCTCTGGGGCAGGAGAATGCGTAGTGACAGGTGTAGGGCACATGACATGGAAGATATCGGTAGCGACGAGTCTTCATCGCGGGAAGGACATCCCTGAGGTGAGCTATCGCCTCACGGGCTGCCATCTGCATAGCATGCCTCTCCGTAGGCATGGCTCTTCCCACGAACAGGAAGCGGCGTAACTCACCACGCCCTCCCTTGAACTGCACTGTGGCCTGGTGCATGGTCAGACTGTTGTTGACTTTGTGCTGGCGGAGTGTGAAGACTGGGCGCACGGATGGCCCCATCGCGACCTGAACGATGAAGGAGAGAAGCTTCACGAACCCATCGGGTACGTTGGCGAAGGTCTGAGACTCGCAGCTATTGTCGGCCATCTACAAAAGTAGGCAAAAATCCTGAATGGTCAGATCATAAATTTATGCTGACTGTCAGAAAATGAGCACAATTGCAAAAAAAAATCGGCTCTATCATGCTAATAACCGATTAGCGATTGCACCTAGTGGCTTCCTACAGTCAGCCTGGCTCTGGTACCAAGCTTGTCACGACCGGTTTTCCAATAAAAATATTTATTGAAAAACCAATCTTTTGAGTCCACCATGAGAGAAATCCTCCTCACTGGTAGACAAATTCTTGATGCAATAAGCCAGTAGCATAGAATATATTACAGGGTTGAGCTAGGGCTGCTCAACAAATTATTACAAGCGCGCCAATAATTATACATAATGGCGGATCTAACACAATGGTGTGGTGGCATACTACTGACTCGAGGATGAAGTGATGGTGGAATAACACAGTGGGGAGTGTGATAACATGACTCTCAGACTGGCATCTCATCCAGCGTCGAGGTGAGGCTCGATGAATGTTATTCGAGTTGCGGAAGCGGATATAATACAGTGACCAAATCCAGGGTCGCACGAGACTGACTGGGAATCCTCTAGGCGTCGGACTCGCTATCGAACTCTTCATCCATGAGATCGCCTTCGTCAGCATCTGGCCAAATCAACAAGCCAGTGAGTACTTTGAAAGTACTCGCAAGACAGTTCGGACGTAAGATATAACAAATGCATGCATGAATGCGTCATGATTAATTTTTCCAATGCACATTCAAAAATTTGCATAACGAAGTAAGTACAAGGGAAACGGCGGTAGTCCGCCTGAAATCCCAACAAAATATTAATGAAAACCGATCGGGTGTCTGAAGCGACGCCTCGAAAGGTGAACAAATAATAACAGAAAAATCATGCCACAGTCGGGCGTCTTAGCGACACCACATAAAGGGCTTTAAAAGAAATGCCACAGTCGGGCGTCTTAGCGACACCACATAAAGGACTTTAAAAGAAATGCCATAGTCGAACGTCGGGGCGACATCACAGAAAGGGCTTTAAAAGAAATGCCATAGTCGGACGTCGGGGCGACATCACAGAAAGGGCTTTTAAAAGAAATGCCACAGTCGGACGTCTGAGCGACATCACAGAAAGGACTTTAAAAGAAATGCCATAGTCGGATGTCTGAGCGACATCACAGAAAGGGCTTTAAAAGAAATGCCATAGTCGGACGTCTGAGCGACATCACAGAAAGGGCTTTAAAAGAAATGCCACAGTCGGACGTCTGAGCGACATCACAAAAAGGGATTTAAAAGAAATGCCACAGTCGGACGTCTGAGCGACATCACAGAAAGGGCTTTAAAAGAAATGCCACAGTCGGACGTCTGAGCGACATCACAGAAAGGGCTTTTATTGACAAGTAAATAATACTCATAATAAATATTCAATTCATGATAATAAACGGGTTAGTCCATCCACAAGAATAAACATTTAACCGGGCTCAGCACTCATGTGATTCACCGGAGTATCTGTCACCAAAACTGGCACTTGTCAGAATAAGTTAGCGCAAAATTTGGATATGGATAAGATGATTTGGAAATTTATGACTCTGCAGAGTTTGTACAAAAATTTCCCACAGTTAACGGATTTCCGTAGTCACGAAGGACTAGTTCCGTTTACGGTATTTCGAAAGAAAACACAGCTAACCAGTACACACCCATCCTACCTCTCGATGCCAGGACTCACCCTAGACATCGTCCAAGAAAAACTTTTGAGACGGGGAGATCACAATCTCGAATAGCATGGGATCAAATTTATATACGCGCGCTCTAAGGGGTGCCCCCCTCTCGGTCCCAACCGGAAACACCCATGCCCCCTGACCGGATGACTGGCTTTAATCCAGGGCCATGGAACCATCATCCCGGCCTCTCCTTTTGGTGTGTACCAGGAAAGCGGTTTGCAACTTACTAATCCATATTCCTTGCGGAAAACATGTGGTAGTACAAGGAAAGAAATGGGAGGAACTGGACCGATACGGTTTGACACTGTAGTCATATAGTCTGGCATAAGACTGGCATGCTACAACACTGCCATCTTACCCATCCTCATGCCAACACATGGCCATTCATACTCACATCCATCCACATATGGATCATCGAGCTCACTTACCTCAACAATGCATGAAAATAACGTTCATCGGTATGCTCATCAACATGCCATGAAACTAACTAAATGCAAAACATGCCAAGACACTCATCATATCAAAAGTTCAAACATGCTTGCCTGGTTCAGAGTAGTCGGAGCCTAGCTCGGTGAAGTTCGCGGCTCCGTCACCTCCTTCGGTATCTACGGTGTAAAGAAAGTATATGCGCTATCGTGAATACCAAGAGGTGCACAAAAAGTATTCCAAATATTTTTCAAATAAATCTGATAAAAAACTAGACAAAATTTTAAAGAGGACAGAAAAAGAATCAATCCAAAATATGCTCCTGTTAACAAGTTATAAAGGTTTTTGTCCAGGGACTCATCTGTAATGAAACAGAAAGTTTTCAGGGGCTAGCTTATAAAAACAGAAAACGCTCCAGTCTCGAATACGCCAGCCCAGAGAGGGAAACGTATTTTGCCCGAACGCGTTTTCAGAAAACGATTCGTGTAAAAAGAACTTAGAGGCTGACTGGCGTGTCCCACCCGTCAGGTTTAAATATTCAAACGGGGGACGAAGCTTGTCGGCGCCCGAGAGCCGCGGTGGTCGCCGGCGGCGATCCACGGTGAGGCAGGGGGATCGGAGAGTACCTCCGTGTTCAGGGTGCCCTTCCGCGTCGGTTGGTGGTGGTGGTGGTTGTCGGCGAGTACCACGTCGACGGCGAGCCTTGCTCCAGCGGACGGCGGCTCGGGTGGAGATGGATCTCGTCGGGGAGAGCTACGAAGGTCAAATTGATGTGGGGTTAGCTCACTGGGTGCTCGAGGATGCTACTGACAAGGTTTGGGCGCCGGAGATGGCCTCACCGGAGCGAATCGAGATGTAGGCCGAGGCGGGACGGGGCAGCCGGAGTCGGGGGAGGAGACCTCTTCTAAGTCCTCCTAGTGGCCTGGCGGGGTGTTTGTGGGGTGCAGTGGTGGTGCGTGCTCGAGGGCGAGCTCGGGGTCTCCTTTTATAGGCGATCCGAGGCGGTGGCCGTGAACGGGGATTTCCGGCGATGGATTACGGCGGCGCAGCGCTTGGTCGGGGAGTTTAGGAGGTTGGGCATCAATGTGGAGGTCCACTGGTTCCATTCAGACGCTAAACGGACTTGGATTAGAAGCTTAGGGCAGGTTTTGGTCGGAACGGGACGGCGCGATTTCGTCGGCGGTAGAGAGCGCGTCCGGTGCTATCGGGCCACGGCAACGGTGCTGCGGGGCTGCGCTGGCATGCATGAGCCACGCGGAGGGCAGAGGATCGTTGGGCGGCGCCGAACGGCGTTGAGCCGCCGTTCTGCTCCCTGTCGGCCGCTACGGTGGTTCGGCCGCCGCAAGACACGCCGGCGTAGGCGGGCCAGGGTGCCACCGACGCCAGGATGGCGCCAAGCGCGCGTGCGGTGCTCCAGACAGGAGGAAGAGGTGGCGAGGAACGTGCCAAGGGCACTGTCCACGCGTGAAAGAAGCTGACGAACGAAAACGACACTGAACTCTGAATATTACTGGATGTGAACATAACAGTGCATGCCAAGTGTTCGACAGAATGAATTTGGCCTCTAGGGATTTTTCCTTGAGCTGATTTTTGGTGGAGTGGCTACTCATTGCTCCAGTAGGCTGCCTGAATTTTGGTGGAATTTTTGGAGAAGTATAGATATGAATTTCACCAAATTTGGCAAATCTGGTCCAAACTTGCAGAGGCTGAAATTTGAAAAATTTGAAAAGAGGAGGAGTGGATCAAGATGGTTCTAGGTTGTGGATGCTAAGGACAATCCAGAGGAGTTGGTTTGAGGTCAAAACTCAAATGAAATAAGGTACTTGCTTTGAAAAACACTCAGGCTCCAAATAATTGACAGAAATGATTTGAGAGGAAAAATAATTAGAATAAAATCCAAAACTTGTTTGGATTAGTTGGGATAGAGAACTAAGGTTGATTACAAGGAGGAGGAAAGGATTTTGAGAGGTTTTACCACATGGGCAAAAATACAAGGTCATGGGGGGGGGTTTCAAGATATGAAAATTCCCAATTTTCATAGAGTTTCTTTTTAAGAGAAAAAGACTAAACTCCCAAAAATATAATTTGAGAAGGGAACCAACAGAGGAAGTTTTGAATGATCAAACACCATAGTTTGAAGAAAAATAAAAATCCTTACCAAAGAAAAGGAAGTTTTTAAGAGGAAGGATTTCTAGAAAAGAAATTTTAAATGCTCTCTTTTAAAATCCAACAAAGTTTTTGAAGAAAACCAAATTAAAATTTTTGGAGTGTCACACCTCTTGTGGAGGAACTTCAACAGCTATGGAAGGGTGTTCTCACTCGAGACCTATATAGCAGCCCACCAGCTGATTTCTTTCTGCGTGCTGTTATAATTTGGTGCATCCGTGATTATCCGGCTTTGGGCAATATGTCAGGGCGAACGACACATGGTTACAATGCATGTGTTCGCCGTGACAGGAATCCGCTGTCATACGCAATACTTAGCAAGATCTGTTACATTGGACACCGCCGTTTCCTTGCCAAGGACAAGCCGCTTCCTAGAAAATACCGAAGACATGTGTTCAATGCAAAGCATGAAAACCGTGATGCGCCAAAGAGGCTATCACATCCCTAGCTTCTAGTGTTGCCTAGTGTTTGCATCTTGCTTGCATCATGTTTAAATTTCTGAAACTTGAATTGAGGATTGTTGAAACCTCAGAAATCTGATTAAAAGAAGGGCAAGCACCCTTTAAATAGCATTCTGTGAATCCAAAATGCCCTAAAAATAGTTTTGTGAATTTTGGCAAGAGTTATATATCAAACCAAAATTCTGGAACATTTTTAAGCAATTATTTGGTCTCTGAATTTAAATCAATAATCTATTTGAATTTGGGGATATATTCATAATATATAATGAATATATTTTCAAATGCTTTGAAATGTTTTATGTGCTTTTGGAATAGTCCAGAGAGGTAACATAAAATATCTCAGAGTGTTTTGGCACTGTTTGAAATTATTTTGAATTTGAAAACAGTGACAAAATAAAATGAAAAGGGAAACAGAACAGAAAAATAAAAAAAGAACAGAACTCACCTGGTCCACTTACCTGGTGGCCCAACAGGACTGGCCCAGCCCACTTACCTCCTCGCTCATCGTCTTCCTCTGCCAGTAGGCAGAGACGAAGACGCACGCGCGTGCTGGGAGGCCTCCACCTCCTGTTTCGCGCTGGCAGCATCCCCGCGAGTCCAGCTCCTCGCCTGGACACGCCCGGCACCCCTTCCCTCTCCCCCTGGACCTCTTCCCCTCCTCTGCTTTCTCGGCGCAGCACCACCGAACACACCCGTCGCCGCCGACGAGCACCATCGCGGCCACCGGTCACCCCTCACCCTTCCGCCGAGTCCAGAAGAACCGCCAGAACCTCCTCGTCCTCCAAACCGAGCTACTAGACGCCAGGAGGCCCTGCTTCATCGTCATCATGGTCATCTTCAACCTCGGGCACCCGAGCCCCTCGTCGTCGATTCGCTGCACTCTGGCCGCCCTCGAGCCCACTAACCCTCCAAACGGACTCACGGTGAGCCCCCGAGTCGTCTCCCCCTTCTCCCCTAGTCGCTTTCGACCTCTAGGCCATAGCCCCGTCTTGGCCGAGAATTCCACGCCGCCGGTGATGTCACCGCCGTCACTGCAGCCACTGAGGCTCGAAACCGATCACGACACCGTGCTCCTGGCATCTTCAGGAGCTCAGTGAGCACCTTAGCCAGCCCTCCCGTCCTCTGTGGCCTCGCCCCACTTGAACCCGTAGTTCTGGCCGCTGTAGTTGCCATCGCCGCCATCGCTGTAGTGCACCCCAGCTGCTGCTGCTGGCCGCAATGGATGCGCGCGAGCCTGGGCGTCTCATAGAGCCCCTCCGCCGCTCTTTTGGTCGCTGGAGGGCGAAACCCGGCGCCCTCCGCCGTCTCTGGCTCCGTCGGCGACGAGCCGCGGGTCAACTCCGGTGAGTTGACCCGGGTTTGACCCTTGTTTGACCACCCTGGGTCACTGACGCATGGGGCCAGCCCTGCTAACTAACCCAGGTTAGTGTTAATTATTTAGTTAGTTAATTAGCCTCTGACATGTTGGCCCAAGCCTTAACTAAACTAGATTAGGTTTAGTTTAATTTTAATTAACCTTGTTAGTTAGCTGTGTCACTAACGTGTGGACCCCACACGTCAGGTTTGACCTGGACCGAGTCATTGACCTGCTGACGTCACTATGAGGTCATGCTGATGCAATAATTCCTTTCTGGAATTTAAATAAATCTTAAATGATTTATTATTTTCAGAAAATATCCAAAACATTGGAAAATCATAGAAATTAATCTATAGCTCCAAATGAAATAAATTATATATGGAAAATTATCGGAAAAATTCAAGAAATCCATCTGTACCATTTTCATGCATGTTTGAGCAAGTTAACCTCACTGATTAGGATGAAACATGATTAGGGCAAATTTCATAATAGGTTTGGAGTTGGAATTTGATATAGTTTTGAATTCCACTTCAATTAAAATGACTTTCTGTTGCATTAGCCCAAAACACATTCATATTGCCATGTCATAGCATGCATCATATTGTTGCATATCGCCATGTGTTGATTGTGTTCTTTCTCAGTTACCGGTTTTGTCCCCCCCTTAGTAGACGTTGATCCAATGATGAATTCAATGACACCGATGAAGATCTATACTATTTTCAGAAGTGCCAGGCAAGCAAAACCCCCTTGGTCATTCTGATACAATCCCACTCTCTCGCTCATGCTCTCTTTTACTGCATTAGGACAACAACGTTTCAACTGTTACATGCTGCGGTAGTTGAACCCCTTTCCCCTGCATGACCTGTCATTGCCAGAGTAAATAGATGAAACCCACTAGCATGAGTAGGAGTTGTTTGAGCCCTGATGTGCCTACTCATTCATGCTTGTTGTCATGCCTGCTACTGCTTAGAGTTGAGTCAGGTCTGATTCATCGGGGATGAATTGGAATGGTGATGAACATGTCCTACTGTGTGTGAGCTAAGTGTGTGAACACGATTTGGTAAAGGTAGCAGTGAGAGGCCATGTAGGAGTACATGGTGGGTTGTCTCATTGCAGCCGTCCTCAGGAACTGAGTTCTGTGTTTGGTGATCCATGAACAGTTACTACCACACATTGGAATGCTTAAGTGCCCCTCTCGACTTATTAATCAACCTGATCTCTGTCCAGGATTTGCAACTAGTTTCTGGTGTTTGTAGGTTGTGTTAGTAGTCTACCAAGTGGCACCCCATACAGGTAGGCTTGGGACAGACTAGGCACAGTGGCACAGTGTACCAAGTGGCACCCGGATGGTGGGCTTGGGAACCCTGCACACATCGTTTAGGGCCGTGAGCGACACCCCGGCCGGATCTCCTTGCGGATGGAACCCGAATAGGCGATAAACCTTGACTAGAGACTTGTTGGTTAGTCAGGTCGTGGCCGACTCCCTCGCATGGCATCCGCTTGAAGGTTGCCGAGGTACATGACGTGTACAGGGCGATAAGTGGCGAGAGCGTGTGTGAAGAAGTAAACCCCTGCAGGGTTATCATTATCTATTCGAGTAGCCGGATTCCTCGGATATGGAAACTTGGACCCCTTGCATAGTTCATAGGCAAGTGAAAGTGGATACTCTAAAATGCGCAAGATAAGTGTGAGTGCTATGGATGGCGTTCTCGCAGGGAGACGGGAGCGGATCCATAGTGGTGTATTGGTATGGTGAATTTGTGGACTCGTGTGCGCCACCTCAAAAGAGTTACTTGCAGTCGTAGTTCAGGTTAGCCACTGAGTCAAAGCTGGCTTGTTGCAGTCAAACTCCACCACCCCTTATTGATACTGATGCATATGTAGCTAGTTCTGATGTAAGTCTTCCTGGGTACATTTGTACTCACGTTTGCTTAATTTATGTTTTGCAGAGAGATGTCAGTCTCGCTAGTAGTTCCACGTGGACCTCGACGTTTAGCTTGATACCTTAGGTACGATCTTGTGCCCTCGGCAGGATCTTGTAGATAGTCAGGCTTCTCAGCCTTTTTCATTTGTAGATGTCTTTACTCAGACATGTTAAGCTTCTGCGTGTGCTTTGACTTGTATGCTCTGAATGTTGGGTCATGAGACCTATATTTGTAATATCTTGCTCCTCAGAGCCCAATGAATAAATACTCTGAGTCGTAGAGTCTTGTTGTGATGCCATGTTGTATTGCACATATTGAGCATATTCTGTGTATGATTGAAATGCTTGGTGTATGTGGGATCTGACAACCTAGTTGTTTATCCTTAGTAGCCTCTCTTATGGGGAAATGTAGTCTTGTGCTTCCATGAGCCATAGTAGTCCGCTACAGTCCGGTTCACCGGAGTCCTGTTAGCCCAGCACTACTGCTCCGAAACATTTGACTGGCTGGCATGTGATTCACTTTGTTCCTGTGTCTGTCCCGTGGGGGAAATGTCATGTGGTGACATCCGAAGTCCTACCTAGCCTACTACAGCCCGGTTCACCGGAGTCCTGTTAGCCTAGTGCTACAGCCCAGATTCGCACACTGCTGACCGACATGCTCGATGTTGATTCATGTATGCCTGTTCCCGTAAGTTAGTGCCACTTTGGGTTCATGACTAGTCATGTCGGCCCGGGTTCTCTGTCATATGGATGCTAGCGACACTATCATATATGTGAGCCAAAAGGCGCAAACGGTCCCGGGCCATGGTAAGGCGACACCCGTGGGAATACCGTGCGTGAGGCCGCAAAGTGATATGAGGTGTTACCGGCTAGATTGATGTGACTTGGAATCGGGGTCCTGACAGCTTTGGTATCAGAGCCTGACTGCCTGTAGGATTACCAAGCCATACTGGTCGAAGTTGAGTCTAGAAATGCTTTAGTTATATAAGGGAATTGATTGTGGAAGGGAACGTAAGGCTCTTTTTACTACTTTACCTTATGCCCTTCTGATCTGAGTCATCCTCTTCTTTTCTGCGGGGTTAAGAACTAGGCTTCTCTTCTATCTCTCAGGATGACGTGTTACTAAACCGTAGTTGCCTAGGATTGTTGGGTTTAAGCCTCAGTTCAGCTCCTACTACTTCCATATGTTCATAGTTGGCCTCAGAACCTTGATATTGTGATATTGAGTGGTTATGCCACCATTTTGCAGGATGTCTCAAATCTTTTTGAGCATTTACAGCCGTTATGCTGTCCGAGTCATCCCAAGTTTCTAAACAATCTGATGCATTTGCAAATCCCTTTCTCCTGTGTTCGATGTCTTTTGGGCCAGTCTAACCATACTATACGATGCGTTGAGGTAATTTATTGCCTCGACATATATGTTGGAGTTATTATTATGATCCTAGGTGTCTCAGAAGATTACCTAGTAATCTAGCTATGTTTTGTGTTCCCCGTGTGATGATTCTGGCCATCATTCTTGAAAGCATCATGTGATACCATTTAGTAGTAGGTATTCTACTCCTGTGTTCTTGACCCAAGAATCACTCTATTCACTTTGTGTTGATATTGTTGCTAGCTCCTTTAGGATATTAGTTACCTTTGCGATAGTCCTCGAGGTCCATGGTATTTCCTTCTTCCAAATACCATGAACCATTAAGGCAAAAGTTCTTTGAACCAAAAGATCACCATTAGAGTACTCCTGAGGAGTTCTCCATTCATAATTGTGACTCTGCCAGTCCTACCTCTCAGCATGGGTTATCCGGAAGAAATATGTTGAACTTGTTCAACATACTAACCTATGCATCCACAACTCAGAAAGATATATGTTCCTTTGAGTTGTCCCTCTGTAGTTGTATTCCGATCCTTGTCTATCAGTTGATAGCCAAGTTTATGTCGTGCATTCGTGTTATCGATGCCTATTATTCTTGTGGTCCATCGAGCCATTCTATTCCGGAATGACTAGGAGAAACAAACTCCAGCACCTCATCCATTTCTTGGACTGGTCAAAGTTGTTGTATTCCACAGATCAAAATGCCAATCCAGCTTTTGTTCTGTTCTACCTCAGAGTATTACCCCCTTTATGTCAGGATTGTCATAGGAATTGCAGCATCTCTCATGAATTCTTGACGTAGTGATACTCTCTCCATCATTATTCATTTCTCGGTTTCCATGTTGTTGCAACTGGAATGTCGACAAGTGAATCATGATGTGTGAAATCAATACTCCTAGCAACCCCGTTGCTTGGTAGTTAAAGGATAATAACTTCATTCTTAGCATGTTGGTTATTGAATCACCGTTCTAAGGTAGATTGTGCTACGTAATCATTGTTTCTGGTGCACTCTTCGACCAATGAGTTAGGAGTGTGTCAATCCATCACTCTCTTGATCACATTGTCTTGCCCTGAAAAGCAAGATTGTTCTCGAGCTTAGTAACATATCGGTGGTTCGTGATGTTCCGAATATCTTCTTGGAAGTATTACCAGGTTGTCACCTGACCGCTATGTTGAGTTTGTGATCATGTTGGTTTTCCTCCAAACCGTCCTTTCTCCAAGAATCTATGTCGGATACCCTGAGCAAGTTGGTTAAGCTAAACAACAACTTGGAGAGTTGAAAGATAAAAGCTTGTCCGACTCAGTTCATTCCAAAGGGATATCTTGCGTGTGTGTGCGTGTGTGTTGAAGAAATATGATATCTTCATCAATTGATCCGCATGATCAATTGTCGGTGCTATTGTCTTACCCAAACTTTGATTTGAGTGTGGGCTATCGTCAAATCAAATCAGAACCAACGATATTCGTAATGTTGTCTTACTCGTGGTTGATTCCTCGAGCATACATCATTATATTCTTTGGGTCTGACCAATGCTATCATTGTGTTCACTTAATTATGGAATTCCATTTATATCGAAACCTGGATGAATTGTTGTTGAGCCCATTGACAACATCCATGTCCTCTCCATGATTTTGTCGAACATTAAGAGAGTGTTGGAAACTTTTGAAAGCATCTCTTCATGCTAGCTCATGAAGCATATGTTGGATGAAAGAAGTGACTTCCTCTGATTCACGTGCATTTGGTGCAAGTTGCCACCGTGAGTCCGAGAAAGTTAGTTTTGCTTCCTATGGAATCATCCCAAGTCAGTCATGCACGTGCGAAGTATTCCATGGTCTGATAGACTGATCATCTTCATTCCATATGAATTCCATAGCACACTAAGCCACTGATTGACCTGTTCCAGGAAAAGGAGTTGTTGAGCTATCCTAGGTCATGCACAAGATTTCGATATCCTCAATGATGGTTCCCCACCAGAACTCGGTAGTGTTTTATTATAAGACTACTATGTGGTCATACTTGTCTGGGACAACGTGTTCACATGTTGTAGCAGAACCAGCTCATGTTTTGGAGCTTGCTATCGCAGTTCATTCCCCGAGAATCTCGCAACATCGTCTCGTCGATTTGTGTTGCAAACTTTCATTTTCCTTTCTAGACTCGATGAGTCTGGAATATCCTGACACCAACCAGATCTAAATCTCAGGAAGATATGATGGTTGGAGAATTTTCCAAGAACTATAATATTGGTCCCTCGATAACCGGTAAAGTGGATGTCGTGGCCAACATATCCAGCCGGAAGACCTATTATTGTAGTATCTCGATTGAAGAAAGTTGGCCACCTCCTCATGAGGATTTCGTAGGATCTACCTCTGTAGTTAATCCTTACGGATTCTTGTGCTCCCGAAGTCCGACCTTTTACTTGATGTTCTATATATCAAACCATATCTATGAATGGGATACACTAGCACATCAAGGAGAACATTAGAAGCGGAGTGCTATATGTCTCTCGGTCGATCATCCAGATTTTGTTCCCTTGGCCTCGCTAAGATGAAATCTGAGAAAGGGTTATCTTCCTTTGCATCTGCATCATCCATCACCATTCATCATGGTGGTATGTTGTGTTGCCAGGATCCTTGACACGGATATTGGTAAAACCTTGATGCATATGGAGATGCTCAAGTTCTTGAGAGCACGCGCAAGCACTAGGTTTTACTGTTGGCATTAACTGGGATTTGCTTCCAGTTTCCTCGGTTATGTTATAACCTTTTCAAATAGTGGACTCACTCTCGACTGTTGAGTTCTTCCCCAGTTACCAGAATCATTCCCAACATTTGCATTTTGTTCCCAGCTTGCACCTCAGTAGTTGTTGTTCAGGATCATCTTCCAAAGTGGACTTACCATGGATCCCATCCATTTCCGATGATAAGCAAAATCATCCATTGCGTTGTCTTCAACAAGGGAGTCCACATCATCCTTTCTAGTCCAAGTATGTCATTCTTTTGAACTCCTTTAAATGATTGATTGTGATTGCCTTAGGCTGGTACAAAGAGTTTCAATGATCTCCGGATCAAAAGTAATTCTTTTTGCCACTTAAGGGAATAATACTACGAGTCACCTTCACCGAGGTATCACGTTACGAAATCATGGCAAATATCTCCTTGCTACTTTGAAATTCATGCTCCATCTTATTCGAGTTTGGAATTGTTGCCTACCTAGTGAACCTTCGCCATCCGTTTCACTCCATCCCTCTAGGTGTATGCTTCGTGTCTCAGCTCAAGAGATGTTACTATGTCTCATTCCATGAGTTGATCTTGTGATCATTAAGATGATCCTAAGTTGCTCGAACCTCAGGAAGGTCGATTCTTCTTAAATTCTCCCTTTCCACTCGTTGTCATGTTGGATGTAGTTCTCAAAGCAAGACGTCGAGATCAAGGTGATGCAATGAATCAACATCCTCGAGAAAGACATCTGGATCGTGAAGATTGTGTTAGCTCTTGTCCCTCTGTCTTCTTACCTCACGACTTGAATCTCGGGACGAGATTCTTGTTTAGTAGGGGTGAGCTGTCACATCCCTAGCTTCTGGTGTTGCCTAGTGTTTGCATCTTGCTTGCATCATGTTTAAATTTCTGAAACTTGAATTGAGGATTGTTGAAACCTCAGAAATATGATTAAAAGAAGGGCAAGCACCCTTTAAATAGCATTCTGTGAATCCAAAATGCCCTAAAATAGTTTTGTGAATTTTGGCAAGAGTTATATATCAAACCAAAATTCTGGAACATTTTTAATTAATTATTTGGTCTCTGAATTTAAATCAATAATCTATTTGAATTTGGGGGTATATTCATAATATATAATGAATATATTTTCAAATGCTTTGAATTGTTTTATGTACTTTTGCAATAGTCCAGAGAGGTAACATAAAATATCTCAGAGTGTTTTGGCACTGTTTGAAATTATTTTGAATTTGAAAACAGTGGCAAAATAAAATGAAAAGGAAAACAGAACAGAAAAATAAAAAAAGAACAGAACTCACCAGGTCCACCTGGTGGCCCAACAGGACCGGCCCAGCTAGGCCCAGCCCACTTACCTCCTCGCTCGTCGTCTTCCTCTGCCAGTAGGCAGAGGCGAAGACGCACACGCGCGCTGGGAGGCCTCCACCTCCTGCTTCGCGCTGGCAGCGTCCCCGCGAGTCCAGCTCCTCGCCTGGAGACGCCCGACACCCCCCTGCAGCTCTTCCCTCTCCCCCTGGACCTCTTCCCCTCCTCTGCTTTCTCGGCGCAGCACCACCAAACACACCCACCGCCGCCGACGAGCACCACCGCGGCCACCGGTCACCCCTCACCCTTCCGCCGAGTCCAGAAGAACCGCCAGAACCTCCTGGTCCTCCCAACCGAGCTACTAGATGCCAGGACGCCCTGCTTCATCGTCATCATGGTCATCTTCAACCTTGGGCTCCCGAGCCCCTCGCCGTCGATTCGCTGCACTCCGGCCGCCCTCGAGCCCACTGACCCTCCAAACGGACTCACGGTGAGCCCCCGAGTCGTCTCCCCTTCTCCCCTGGTCGCTTTCGACCTCTAGGCCATAGCCCCGTCTTGGCCGAGAATTCCACGCCGCCGGCGATGTCGCCGCCGTCACTGCAGCCAGAGAGGCTCGAAACCGAGCACGGCACCGTGCTCCTGGCATCTTCAGGAGCTCAGTGAGCCCCTTAGCCAGCCCTCCCGTCCTCTGTGGCCTCGCCCTGCTTGAACCCGTAGTTCCGGCCGCCACAGTTGCCATCGCCGCCATCGCTGTAGTGCACCCGAGCTGCTGCCGCTGGCCGCAATGGATGCGCGCGAGCCTGGGCGTCTCGTAGAGCCCCTCTGCCGCTCTTTTGGTCGCCGGAGGGCGAAACCCGGCGCCCTCCGCCATCTCTGGCTCCGTCGGCGATGAGCCACGGGTCAACTCCGGCGAGTTGACCCGGGTTTGACCCTTGTTTGACCACCTTGGGTCACTGACACGTGGGGCCAGCCCTGCTAACTAACCTAGGTTAGTGTTAATTATTTAGTTAGTTAATTAGCCTCTGACATGTGGGCCCAAGGCTTAACTAAACTAGATTTGGTTTAGTTTAATTTTAATTAACCTTGTTAGTTAGTTGTGCCACTTACGTGTGGACCCCACACGTCAGGTTTGACCAGGACCGAGCTGTTGACCTGCTGACATCATTGTGAGGTCATGCTGACGCAATAATTCATTTCTGGAATTTAAATAAATCTTAAATGATTTATTATTTTCAGAAAATATCCAAAACTTTGGAAAATCATAGAAATTAATCTATAGCTCCAAATGAAATAAATTATATATGAAAAATTATCAGAAAAATTCAAGAAATCCATCTGTACCATTTTCATGCATGTTTGAGCAAGTTAACCTCACTGATTAGGATGAAACATGATTAGGGCAAATTTCATAATAGGTTTGGAGTTGGAATTTGATATAGTTTTGAATTCCACTTCAATTAAAATGACTTTCTGTTGCATTAGCCCAAAACACATTCATATTGCCATGTCATAGCATGCATCATATTGTTGCATATCGCCATGTGTTGATTGTGTTCTTTCTTAGTTGCCGGTTTTGTCCCCCCCCCCACAGTAGACGTTGATCCAACGACGAATTCGATGACACCGATGAAGAGCTATAATAACTTCAGAAGTGCCAGGCAAGCAAAACCCCCTTGGTCATTCCGATACAATCCCACTCTCTCGATCCTGCTCTCTTTTACTGCATTAGGACAACAACGTTTCAACTGTTACATGCTGCGGTATTTGAACCCCTTTCCCCTGCATGACCTGTCATTGCCAGAGTAAATAGATGAAACCCACTAGCATGAGTAGGAGTTGTTTGAGCCCTGATGTGCCTACTCATTCATGCTTGTTGTCATGCCTGCTACTGCTTAGAGTTGAGTCAGGTCTGATTCATCGGGGATGAATTGGAATGGTGATGAACATGTCCTACTATGTGTGAGCCAAGTGTGTGAACACGATTTGGTAAAGGTAGCGGTGAGAGGCCAAGTAGGAGTACATGGTGGGTTGTCTCATTGCAGCCGTCCTCAGGAACTGAGTTCTGTGTTTGGTGATCCATGAATAGTTACTACCACACATTGGAATGCTTAAGTGCCCCTCTCGACTTATTAATCAACCTGATCTCTGTCCAGGATTTGCAACTAGTTTCTGGTGTTTGTAGGTAGTGTTAGTAGTCTACCAAGTGGCACCCCGTACAGGTGGGCTTGGGACAGACTAGGCATAGTGGCACGGTGTACCAAGTGGCACCCGGATGGTGGGCTTGGGAACCCTGCACACATCGTTTGGGGCCATGAGCGACACCCCGGCCGGATCTCCTTGCGGATGGAACCCGAATAGGCGATAAACCTGAACTAGAGACTTGTTGGTTAGTCAGGTCGTGGCTGACTCCCTTGCTTGGCTTCCGCTTGAAGGTTGCCGAGGTACATGACGTGTACAGGGCGATAAGTGGCGAGAGCGTGTGTGAAGAAGTACACCCCTGCAGGGTTATCATTATCTATTCGAGTAGCCGGATTCCTCGGATATGGAAACTTGGACCCCTTGCATAGTTCATAGGCAAGTGAAAGTGGATACTCTAAAATGCGCAAGATAAGTGTGAGTGCTATGGATGGCGTTCTCGCAGGGAGACGGGAGCGGATCCATAGTGGTGTATTGGTATGGTGAATTTGTGGACTCGTGTGCGCCACCTCAAAAGAGTTACTTGCAGTCGTAGTTCAGGTTAGCCACTGAGTCAAAGCTGGCTTGCTGCAGTCAAACTCCACCACCCCTTATTGATACTGATGCATATGTAGTTAGTTCTGATGTAAGTCTTGTTGGGTACATTTGTACTCACGTTTGCTTAATTTATGTTTTGTAGAGAGATGTCAGTCTCGCTAGTAGTTCCACGTGGACCACGACGTTTAGCTTGATACCTCAGGTACGATCTTGTGCCCTCGGTGGGATCTTGTAGATAGTCAGGCTTCTCAGCCTTTTTCATTTGTAGATGTCTGTACTCAGACATGTTAAGCTTCCGCGTGTGCTTTGACTTGTATGCTCTGAATGTTGGGTCATGAGACCTATGTTTGTAATATCTCGCTCCTCGGAGCCTAACGAATAAATACTCTGAGTCATAGAGTCTTGTTGTGATGCCATGTTGTATTGCACATATTGAGCATATTGTGTGTATGATTGAAATGCTTGGTATGTGTGGGATCCGACAACCTAGTTGTTTATCCTTAGTAGCCTCTCTTATGGAGAAACATAGTCTTGTGCTTCCATGAGGCATAGTTGTCCGCTACAGCCCGGTTCACTGGAGTCCTGTTAGCCCAGCACTACTTCTCCGGAACATTTGACTGGCCGGCATGTGATTCACTTCATTCCTGTGTCTGTCCCTTCGGGGAAATATCACGCGGTGACATCTGGAGTCCTGCCTAGCCTGCTACAGCCCGGTTCACCGAAGTCCTGTTAGCCCAGTGCTACAGCCCGGATTCGCACGCTGCTGACCGACATGCTCGATGTTGATTCATGTATGCCTGTTCCCATAAGTTAGTGCCACTTTGGGTTCACGATTAGTCATGTCGGCCCGGGTTCTCTGTCATATGGATGCTAGCGACACTATCATATACGTGAGCCAAAAGGCGCAAACGATCCCGGGCCATGGTAAGGCGACACCCGTGGGAATATAGTGCGTGAGGCCGCAAAGTGATCTGAGGTGTTACCGGCTAGATTGATGTGACTTGGAATCGGGGTCCTGATAGAGGCTCATCGCCGATGAGTTGGAAGTGGAATTAGAGAGGGTCAGGCATATTACTCCAGGAAACCATCCTGATAATGGTAGCGGGAAAAGGAAGTGTGGCAGGGCAGAAGAGAGATTATTGTTTACCTGCAGGTCCACTTTGTGGGACTTGGACTATTGGAAAGATTTGGATCTGCGGCATAATCTTGATGTGATGCACATCGAGAAAAATATATGTGACATCATTATCGGCACACTTCTTAATATTGAAGGCAAGACGAAAGATACCTTAAAATCTAGGATTGATTTGACACACCTGGGTATCAGACAGGATTTGCAGGTGCAAGATGAAGGTAAACCATGGGATATGGCACCAGTTGTGTACGTCTTGGACAAGGTAAAAAGAAAAGAATTCTGCGAGGTCCTGTCACGTGTGAGATTCCCACATGGATTTGCTTCCAACCCTGAAAGGAGAGTCAGTGCAGATGGAAACAAGGTACAAGGGTTGAAAACTCATGACTGCCACGTCCTACTTCAAAGGGTTTTACCTGTTATCCTTAGAGGATTGGGCCGCCCTGACTTATACAGAGCAGTTGCAGAGTTGGGACAATTCTTCAGGGAACTCTGTAGTAGGAATATCAGGATAGATGCTTTGGAGCGTCTTAGAGACAAGATACCAACTATGCTATGCGACATTGAGAAGATATATCCTCCAGCCTTCTTTGATGTGATGATGCATTTGGCTGTTCATCTACCTGATGAGGCACTACTTAGAGGTCCAGTACAGTATGACTGGATGTACCCTATTGAAAGTCGGCTAGGCACTTTCAAGGGCTATGTTAGGAACAGAGCTAGACCCGTGGGTTCCATTGCAGAGGCCTACATTGCTACAGAAGCGTTGCCATTTTGCTCAAAATACATTGAAACAGCTGATCAGCTTAGCAAAGAGGTGGGTGAAGACAATCCCGGGCTCAATGTTTTTGATTATTCTGTTCGAGTTACAGGGAAGAGTCGACAAGAGGACAAACCTAAAGATTTGGACAAAATGGTTTGGTATGTGTTGAATAACTGTCCTGAGATACTACCTTATATCAAGTATGTGCAGTACTGCAGCTTATACATCGTAATATACTAAACTTGCAGCACATTCTTATATATTTAGATGTTTGACACGATCACTGTGTTGTGCAGCATCTACAAAGAGGAGTTACTGCCGCAAAATCCAAGAAACATTGACAAACTGGTTATGGAAGGATTTGCGAAATGGTTCAAGAACCATGTAAGCTTTTGAAGTGCACTGTCAGTTTTTTTAATATATTGAATACATCAGATGATCAGCTTGTCTATTTTCTAACCATAGGTTAAGAAGATGCGGGAGGATGGGCAGGCAGTTGATGATGCCCTTTACTCACTAGCAATGGGTCCTTATACCCGGGTAAGACATTATGAATCTTGCGTTGTTGGAGATGTGCACTACAGCACCCTTGCACGAGACGAAGGCAGGAAGACACAAAACAGTGCCATCATGAGCACGGATACGTATGACAAAGAGACAACTGAAATGTATGCTAACATAACAGACATTGTTCAGTTGCAGTATATCTCCAGTTTCGAGGATCATCGGTGTGTGGTTCTGTTGTGTTGTCGTTGGTATAACCTGTTTTCCATTATCGCAAAACCCAGAGCTGATGATTATTTCAAATCCATCAATGTCAAGGCGGCGTACCAGACCAACGAGCCTTTTATTTTGGCAAATCAAGCAACAAAGATATTTTTCTTGGAAGACACATTTGCACGTAGCGATGACTGGAGAGTATTGCAAAGGTTTGAGCAGAGGAATTCGTTTAATGAAGTTGCACAACAAGATGATGCTTACACTACTCCTGATGTACAAGATAACACAGATGTTCCTAATATCTTTGAGAACCATCACGTCAATGACGTCGGTGAAAAGATTGCCTGTCGTGCCGTGGACATACAAGAGTTAATCAAGAAGAAGCCAACATTCGAGGACGTTGAGGACGAAGAACAAGATGACACCGTGGGGAATTACGATTCAGACTGATACACATGGCGAAGATGTTGACGCTGCTGCTGCGGATGGTGATTACATTGCTTTTGTCGTATTTGCCGGTCAGAAGAAGTTTTTTTATCTACTATGTGAAATTGTGTTTGCTATGACAACTGAAACCTGATGAACATGTTGTTTAGTATTTTGCTGTGAGAACATCACTTGTTATGTATGCTGATTTGTGTTTGGTGATTGTATGACAACTAAAACATGATGACATTGTTGTTTAGTTGTACTCATATTTGGCTGTGAAACTTGAATTTGATGACATAGTTTGTTGTTGGACTGCAATTTGCTCGACGTCTTCGAATGAGAACAAAGCTGACCCGACAGGGCCTCTGCTATTTATTTATTTATATGAGCAAAAGGGGATACCCCCTAATTTCCGTTAATATAAATCATTAGATGTTCAAAACACTACGCCCATCCTGCTACACAGGTTTCATTCATTACTAGTTTCAGCAAAGTGCTCATGTCGTAGCCACTGAATACATCACGAGTGCTACATACACTGCAAATAAAGAGACAATCATCCTACAGAGCACATCGATTTTTCCCATTATCTTCACAAGCTCTTTCATCTCCTCATTGTTGTCAAGGTCGTTCAGCAGCTGTTGCTTGGCCATGATCAGAGGAACTGCATCTTTAACCTTCTACTCTGCATCTTCCTCTTCTGCCGTTCCTTCAGTTACTTGTCCAACACCCCAACCTGCTGGTATTTGGATTCCTCGGCTAACCAAATAATCAGCGTAGTTGCATTTCCCCACATCAGCAACTTCACAGAAATACAAATCACACGAATCTTCCCTTTTCTGCATGAATCAAATTGGTAGATCATCAACCAAACTATTAAAAAAATCAGCAACTGAAAGCAGCAGAACAACACTTAAACATATTATTACCCCATGATTCGGGCATTTGTAGAAGACTCGGCCAGGGTTGCAGATTGTGGTTGAGACGCGACGGATGACTCTGCGTGATTTGCAGCAGTGACACCACACCAACGGCAGTGGGGTGCGATGAGCAATGGGCTATGGTGCGCCTGCCGGCGAGGGTGTGATGAGACCCACAGGCGATGGTACGGGTTGCGACTTGGCGCATATCTGGTTGTTGC
Source organism: Triticum monococcum (assembly GCA_034509565.1). Lineage (NCBI taxonomy): Eukaryota > Viridiplantae > Streptophyta > Magnoliopsida > Poales > Poaceae > Triticum > Triticum monococcum. Next base: position 769,290,892 of record CM067847.1, read on the forward strand.
CTGCTGAAGAGCAGGTGGACGAGCAGCCAGCGGACATGGTTGCTGTGGCCAGAGCTTCTGATGCTAGGCAGAGTAAGTAGAGAAGAGGAGAAGCGAATGTTGGATATATCAGTTTCATTACTTGCAGAGTAGCATAGCACCATATATAGTCATAGTCTAGGTTTGGATTCGAACCAGCTACAGGAGCACGTCTTTCTTTTTTCTGAAACTCGGTAACGTCTCTTTACTGGTACACTAGCTTGTTCTGTATGCCTTCCCAAGTCTTTGATTTTCTTTCCCTTTTTTTGCAAGGACCTGACAGCTGGGACCCACCGGAAGGGCCTCTGTATTTCGCGAAAAAACGTTCCCCCCACTGACATGTCGAACCCACCAGCTATATCTTTGCACGCAAGGAAGTGCCTCCTTATTACGCACAAAAATTGAATACCCCCCTGCTAGCTGGGACACACCATAGTGGGAGGATGACTTGTGGGCCAACAAAGTTGACGAGGACGGAGGGCTTTGTCAACTTAGTAAATATGAACGATTCTAGCTCCAGTGACCGTATGATGTCCATCCAACGGGCATAGTGCTTCATCAACCTCTCGTCTTCTTGCTCCAGCCGCCCAAAGCAGCGCCGGTCGTGCCGCATGCTCCTGCCTCCTGTGGCCGGCTGTGCTGCCGCGGAGGCCTCACCTGTTGGGGAACGTAGTAATTTCAAAAAAATTCCTACGCACACACAAGATCATGGTGATGCATAGCAACGAGAGGGGAGAGTCTTGTCTACGTACCCTTGTAGACCGGCAACGGAAGTGTTGACACAACGTAGAGGAAGTAGTCATATGTCTTCCCGATGCGACCGATCCAAGTACCGAACGTACGACACCTCCGAGTTCTAGCACACGTTCAGCTCGATGACGATCCCCGGACTCCGATCCAGCAAAGTGTCAGGGAAGAGTTCCATCAGCACGACGGCGTGGTGACGATCTTGATGTTCAACTATCGCAGGGCTTCGCCTAAGCACCACTACAATATTATCGAGGAATATGGTGGAAGGGGGCACCGCACACGGCTAAGAAAATGATCACGAAGATCAACTTGTGTGTCTAGGGGTGCCCCCTGTCCCCGTATATAAAGGAGCAAGGGGAGGAGTCCGGCCGGCCCTATGGCGCGCCAAGGAGGAGTCCTCCTCCTGGTAGGAGTAGGACTCCTACTAGGAGGGGGAAGGAAGTGGGGAGGGAGAAGGAAAGGGGGGCGCCCCCCCCCCCCACTAGTAGAAAAAGGGGCTATGGTCCAGGCCACCTCAGCCCATTAGTCCCGGTTCAGTCTTGAACCGGGACCAATGTGGGCATTGGTCCCGGTTCGTGAGCCCAGGGGGCCGGCCGGGCCACGTGGGCCATTGGTCCCGGTTCGTCTGGACCTTTTGGTCCCGGTTGGTGGGACGAACCGGGACCAAAGGGCCTCCCTCCTGGCCCACCACCATTGGTCCCGGTTGGTGGCATGAACCGGGACCAAAGGCTCCCCTTTAGTCCCGGTTCATGCCACGAACCGGGACCAATGAATTGCCTATATATACCCCCTCGCGCAAGAGCAGAGCACAGTGCTCTGTTTTTTCTGGCCGAGGGGGAGAGGCCTTTGTGGTGCTCTAGCTCACCTCCTATGCACATGAGGTGTTCGATGGAATGCCCGAGCCACACTACTTAAGCTTTCTCCTCTCGAAGCTCGACCTCCAAGCTCCATTTTCCTCGAGATTTGTCTAGATTTAGCGGTCCGTCACGCCCCGTCCCCGTCTTCACCGCCGTCGATCACCCGCGCGGATCTCATCACCGACACCACCGTGGTGAGCCTCTTATTCTTATCTTCTTTCTGAAAGGAAAAATATTCTTACTTGTATGTTTAGATAGATACTTGTATCATTTTCTTACATTTATTATTGCATCTTATATAGTGCGATGGTTTTGGTATGTATATTATCTTTATAACTATTGGTTCATTTATTGTTTATGAAAATTATGCCGACCAACGTGACATAGATTTTATTTATCTAGGATGTATGTGAATCGGAAATGCCAACCGACCTTGTCGAGAGGTTAAATTTAGTTGAAGAAGAAAACAATTTGTTGAAGGAAAAAATAAAAAAAATTGAGGAGGAGAAGATGATATTGGAGTTGCATGTTGCGGATGTCGTCGATGATCACAAGATCAAGATGGATGTAATGCGCTTGAAGATTAGAAAGATTAGAAAATATGCCATTCATACCGAGGCTTGGTATCATTATGCCGTTGGATCAATTGTTACCTTGGTTGCGATTATGATCGCATTTGTTTTCGCATTGAAATGTTTTACATAGTTTCAATGTATGGTTTAATTAATTAGATGCTCTGGAGAGCTATATGTTGTTAGATGAGAACTATGTATGTACTTTGGTTTCAATGTGATGATGAACTTCTATTAATTTGGACACTTAATTATATATAATGCATGCAGATGAACCGGCAATGGATGTACGGTGACAGACACACCCGCGAGTACATTAAGGGCGTGCATGAGTTTCTCGATGCGGCTGAGGCAAACAAGCAGAATGGTTTTATGTGTTGTCCATGCACTGAATGTGGGAATACGAGGTCTTACTCTAACCGGAAAATCCTTCACTCCCACCTGCTTTACAAGGGTTTCATGCCACACTATAATGTTTGGACGAGGCACGGAGAAATAGGGGTTATGATGGAAGACGGCGAAGAAGAAGAGTACGATGACAACTATGTGCCCCCTGAATATGGTGATGCTGCAACGGGGGGAGCTGGTGAAGATCAAGAGGAACCAGACGATGTGCCCAATGATGCTGCCACGGGTGAAGCTGCTGAAGATCAAGAGGAACCAGACGATGTGCCCGATGATGATGATCTCCGCCGGGTCATTGTCGATGCAAGGACGCAATGCATTAGTCAAAAGGAGAAGCTGAAGTTCGATCGCATGTTAGAGGATCACAAAAAAGGGTTATACCCCAATTGCGAAGATGGCAACACAAAGCTCGGTACCGTACTGGAATTGCTGTAGTGGAAGGCAGAGAATGCCGTGGCTGACAAAGGATTTGAGAAGCTACTGAAAATATTGAAGAAGAAGCTTCCAAAGGATAACGAATTGCCCGACAGTACATACGCAGCAAAGAAGGTCGTATGCCCTCTAGGATTGGAGGTGGAGAAGATACATGCATGCCCTAATGACTGCATCCTCTACCGCGGTGCATACAAGGATCTGAACGCATGCCCGGTATGCGGTGCGCTGCGGTATAAGATCAGACGAGATGACCCCGGTGATGTTGACGTCGAGCCCCTCAGGAAGAGGGTCCCTGCAAAGGTGATGTGGTATGCTCCTATAATACCACGGTTGAAACGTCTTTTCAGAAACGAAGAGCATGCCAAGTTGATGCGATGGCACAGTGAGAACCGAAAGAAAGATGGGAAGTTAAGAGCACCTGCTGACGGGTCGCAGTGGAGAAAAATCGAGAGAAAGTACTGGGATGAGTTTGCAAAGGACCCAAGGAATGCATGGTTTGCTTTAAGCGCGGATGGCATTAATCCTTTCGGGGAGCAGAGCAGTAATCACAGCACCTGGCCCGTGACTCTATGTATGTATAACCTTCCTCCTTGGATGTGCATGAAGCGGAAGTTCATTATGATGCCAGTTCTCATCCAAGGCCCTAAGCAACCCGGCAACGAAATTGATGTGTACCTAAGGCCATTAGTTGAAGAACTTTTACAGCTGTGGAATGGAGACGGTGTACGTACGTGGGATGAGCACAGACAGGAGGAATTTAACCTTAAGGCGTTGCTGTTCGTGACCATCAACGATTGGCCCGCTCTCAGTAACCTTTCAGGACAGACAAACAGAGGATACCACGCATGCACGCACTGTTTAGATGACACTGAAAGTATATACCTGGACAAATACAGGAAGAATGTGTACCTGGGCCATCGTCGATTTCTTCCGACCAACCATCAATGTCGAAAGAAAGGCAAGCATTTCAAAGGCGAGGCAGATCACCGGAAGAAGCCTGCCATGCGCACCGGTGATCACGTGCTTGCTATGGTCAATGATTTACCCTACGTCATCTTTGGAAAGGGTCCCGGTGGACTAGCTGTTCCGAATGACGCTGAGGGACACGCACCCATGTGGAAGAAGAAATCTATATTTTGGGACCTACCCTACTGGAAAGACCTAGAGGTCCGCTCCTCAATCGACGTGATGCACGTGACGAAGAACCTTTGCGTGAACCTGCTAGGCTTCTTGGGCGTGTATGGGAAGACAAAAGATACGCCGGAGGCACGGGAGGACCTGCAACGTTTGCACGAAAAAGACGACATGCCTCCGAAGCAGTATAAAGGTCCTGCCAGCTACGCTCATACGAAAGAAGAGAAAGAAATCTTCTTTGAATGCCTACTTAGTATGAAGGTCACGACTGGCTTCTCATCGAATATAAAGGGAATAATAAATATGCCAGAGAAAAAGTTTCAGAACCTAAAGTCTCATGACTGCCACGTGATTATGACGCAACTGCTTCCGGTTGCATTGAGGGGGCTTTTATCGGAAAACGTCCGATTAGCCATTGTGAAGCTATGTGCATTCCTCAATGCAATCTCTCAGAAGGTGATCGATCCAGAAATGGTACCAAGGCTAAGAAGTGATGTGGCGCAATGTCTTGTCAGTTTCGAGCTGGTGTTCCCACCATCCTTCTTCAATATCATGACGCACGTCCTAGTTCATCTAGTCGACGAGATTGTCATCCTGGGGCCCGTATTTCTACACAATATGTTCCCCTTTGAGAGGTTCATGGGAGTCCTAAAGAAATATGTCCGTAACCGCGCTAGGCCAGAAGGAAGCATCTCCATGGGCCATCAAACAGAGGATGTTATCGGGTTTTGTGTTGACTTCATTCCTGGCCTTAACAAGATAGGTATCCCTAAATCGCGGTATGAGGGGAGACTGACTGGAAAAGGCACTCTTGGAAGAGACTCAATAATATGCAGGGAGGGATATTCTTGGTCTCAAGCACACTACACAGTTCTACAGAACTCTACCTTGGTGACCCCGTATGTCGATGAACACAAGAACAGTCTGCGCTCCAAACACCTGGAGCAATGCGACGACTGGATTACATGTGAACACATCAGGACTTTCAGCAGTTGGTTGGAAACACGTCTCAGAGGTGACAACACTGTTTGTGATGAGTTGTACTTGTTGTCCAGGGGACCATCTTTGACTGTATTGACTTACAAAGGATACGAGATAAATGGGAATACATTTTACACGATCGTCCAAGATCAAAAGAGCACCAACCAAAACAGCGGTGTCCGCTTTGATGCAGCAACCGAGAGCGGAAAGGACACATATTATGGTTACATAGTGGACATATGGGAACTTGACTACGGACCTGATTTTAAGGTCCCTTTGTTTAAGTGCAAATGGGTCATTCTGTTTGGTGGCAGCGTACAGGTAGACCCACAGTACGGAATGACAACAGTGGATCTGAAAAATCTTGGGTACACTGACGAACCGTTCGTCCTAGCCAATGATGTGGCACAGGTTATCTATGTGAAGGACATGTCTACCAAACCGAGAAAAAGAAAATATAAGGAAGCGAATACATCATACGATGAGCCAAAGCGCCACATAGTTCTTTCAGGAAAAAGGGACATCCTGGGAGTGGACGGCAAGACAGACATGTCTGAAGATTATGAAAAGTTTCATGAAATTCCTCCCTTCAATGTCAAGGCTGACCCAAGCATCCTGATAAACAATGAAGATTATCCATGGTTATGGCGCAATAAGCAAATGACACAAGCGAAGAAAAAGTGAAGACTTTCTCCCGCAACTATTATGATGATACCATGCCAACTTTGTAACAGATGATCTTTCGTCCGAAACTCTGATACTTCGACAGAGATTGTTCGTTTTGTACACGAAGTGCATCTAGTTTTTTCCGTAACCATCTCAACTTTGTTGCACATGCTATGTGGGTGAAATGATGATACCATGCCAACTTTCAACCTTTTCGGAGTTCATTTGAAATGCTTTTCAATTTCAGGGTCTTATAGCTCAAAAAAATCAATAAATCCATGAAAAATAACAAATGAAGTCAGAAAGGGTTGAAAATTGATGATGTGTCTTTGAATGGTGCATTTTGAACACAGAAAAAATATGGAGTTCAAATAAGTTCAAGAAAATGAAATCCCTTTGTAACAAATGATCTTTCGTCCGAAACCCTGATACTTCGAAAGAGATTGTCCGTTTTGTACACGAAGTGCATCCAGTTTTTGCCGTAACCATCTCAAATTTGTTGCACATGCTATGTGGGTGAAATGATAATACCATGCCAACTTTCAACCTTTTCGGAGTCCATTTGAAATGCTTTTTAATTTCAGGGTCTTGTAGCTCAAAAAAATCAATAAATCCATGAAAAATAACAAATGAAGTCAGAAAGGGTTGAAAATTGATGATGTGTCTTTGAATGGTGCATTTTGAACACAGAAAAAATATGAAGTTCAAATAAGTTCAAGAAAATGAAATCCCTTTGTAACAGATGATCTTTCGTCCGAAACCCTGATACTTCGAAAGAGATTGTCCGTTTTGTACACGAAGTGCATCCAGTTTTTGCCGTAACCATCTCAACTTTGTTGCACATGCTATGTGGGTGAAATGATGATACCATGCCAACTTTCAACCTTTTCGGAGTTCATTTGAAATGCTTTTCAATTTCAGGGTCTTATAGCTCAAAAAATCAATAAATGCATGAAAAATAACAAATGAAGTCACAGAGGGTTGAAAATTGATGATGTGTCTTTGAATGGTGCATTTTGAACACAGAAAAAATATGGAGTTCAAATAAGTTCAAGAAAATGAAATCCCTTTGTAACAGATGATCTAACTTCATAGAAAAAATAGAAAAAATTCTATTTTTCTTCTTCTCCTCTATTCCTTTCTTCTTCTCTTTTTTTTCTTCTTTTTTTTCTTCGATCTTCTCCCCTTCCCGATAGGAAAGTTTTATATAGAAAGTTACAATTTTAGAAAAGTTTTATATATGCAAAAGTTACAATTTTAGAAAAAGAAGGATAGGAAAGAAGAAAATAAGAAGAGGAAAGAAAGAAGAAGAGGAGAGGAAAAGAAGAGGAGAAATAAATAAGAAGAAGAAAAAAGAAGAAAAAGAAGAGGAGAAGAAGAAAGGAATAGTGGAGAAGAAGAGAAAATAGAATATATTCTATTTTCTCTTTTCTCCACTATTCCTTTCTTCTTATCCTCTTTTTTTTCTTCGACACATGGGGGGGGTCGAGAACGCCGGACATTCATGAGAGAGGCGAGGAAGAAGGGGAAGAAGAGGGAGAAGTAGAGGAGAGGAAGAAGAGGAAGTCTTCTCCTCTATTCTTTCTTCTCTTCTTTTTTCTTCTTCTTCTTCCTCTTTATTTTATCGGGAACGAGGGTCGTCGAGAGGGCCGCCGAGTGGTAGAGGAGAAACCCTAAATAGAAAGTATCGTCGGTGTGAGATACATGTACCGTTGGTGTCGGACACTAAATCCACATCCCACAAGTGGCGCGGGTTTCGACGCCCACGTCACTTGTGGGACGTGGATGTAGTGTCCGACACCGAAGGCCACATGTATCTCACACCCACGATACTTGCTAGCTATTTAGGGTTTCCTCTACCGAAAAGAAGAGGAGAAATAAATAAGAAGAAGAAAACAGAAGAAAAAGAAGAGGAGAAGAAGAAAGGAATAGTTTTCTCTTCTTCTCCACTATTCCTTTCTTCTTCTCCTCTTTTGTTTTCCTAGTGTCAAAGTATTGAAGAAATCCATGCCTTCATCATTAGCCGGAAGTAACCAGGGCATGTTGGTATGAAGTTCTGCAAAGTTGTTCTGGAATGGAGTCCCGGATAGAATAATCTGCCTTTTGGTACGAATTCAGCAAAGGCCTTCCAAATAGTGATATTCGGAAGGCTCTTGCTGAACTTTGTACCAAAAGGCGAATTATCCTATCTGGGACTCCGTTCCAGAACAACTTTGAAGAGCTTCCTACCATCATGCACATGTTACTTTCGCCTAATGATGAAGACATGGTTTTGTTGAATCCTTTGACACTAGGCAACCTCCCGACCCCAAGGCGATTCTTCTCCTCTTTTTTCTTCTTCTTCCTCTTTTTTTATCGGGAACGAGGGTCATTGAGGGACATATATAGATGTAGTGTCGTCGTTGTCGATATATACCCCCTCCCGATAGCTTACTATGATTAGGTAGCTAGTTCTACGTTTGGCACTAATATATCCATCTGTCATGTTTGAATAATAATTGCCATGTTGTAAATATTTGTAGAAACTATGGACACCGCCCTAGACGAAGCAAGAAAAGAAGCGTTGTTGAGGGAGATAATCGCAGAAGGAAGTGATGCCGTCTTGTACTATCTCAACGATATCATCGATGGTCTGGAAGGAGAGGGTGAACAAGCTGGCTACGGTGACCTAATGCCGGTGCAAGAAGAAGAACATGAGGACGGCGCCAGTGACCCAATGCCGGTGCAAGAAGGAGAAAGTGATGACGGCTCCGATGACCGAACCGAGTCCGGCCAGGTATATATATTAGTTAAGCCTATGCTGACTAGCTGATTGATGCATTCATTGTTTTGGTATGTACACATATTAATTAAGTCTTTGTTCTTTTTTCTAGCCCTCCGGATCGAGCACAACTTCGGTAAAGAGACGAGGCCCGAAGAAAAAGTTGAGCTCGGATGAAAAGCTTGAGATCACAGCAATCAAGCCCGACGGCCAACCTATTGAACCCCTCCGAACAAAGAGGGCATTTGTTGCTCAGTGCAGGGTTCTGGTTAGGGACAAGATCCCGATAAGCATCCAGCAATGGTTTAAGCCGGCTAAAGAAGACCTGAGGTGTCTTATGTCAATGATATGCAGAAAAATGATCTTTGGACTGAGCTGAAGTCAAATTTCACCCTACCGCCAGAGGATAATCCAGAGAACCCAATTAAAGAGAAATTAATCAAGTCTTTTGCTCTGAAGAGGATGGCAGATCTATTCAGGAGGTGGAAGAAAGAGCTCAATAGGTTTGTCGATAAAAAAGAGACACCAGAATTTAAGGGCAGATATGAGAAGATCAGAGATCACTGGCCCGCATTTGTGGCCTACAAGACATCGGAAAAGAGTAAGAAGATGTCGGCGACAAACAAGCAGAATGCCGCGAAGAAGAAGCTTCACCATCGCACGGGGTCAGGTGGCTACCTCGTAGCCCGGCCTAAGTGGTCCAAGGTTGAGAATGATCTGCTTCATAAAGGGATCAGACCAGAGACATATAACTGGCCAGACCGTTGCCGGACTTGGTTCTTCGGGGCTGGCGGAACCTTGGACCCTGAAACAGGGGGATGCATTTGGACGAACGAACAAATGGACATACCAGTCAGTAGGCTTAAGCACTATATCGACGCAGCGCAGGAAGGGACGTTCTTTCCAGACAGAGAGCACGACGAGCTCACAATGGCCCTCGGGAATCCTGAGCACCCTGGACGGACACAAGGCACGCCAGGCTCCGTTCCATGGAATGTTGGGTTTCCGTACGCAGGCGGTTACAAATCCCATGAGAGGAGGAAAAAAGTGCAGCAGACCGAACTGCAGGCGCTGCACGCAAGGGTACAAGAGATAGAGGAACGAGAAGCAAATCGCAGCAAACGTACTGCCGAAGCCTCCCCCGAAGCTACCCCGCCATCTCAGCGCAGAAGCAGCGTGGCTTCCACCGAGCAGCTTCAGCTGCAGCATGCCTTGACGGCTCCTGCCAGCTATCCTGTGGATGCTATAACGGAGTCTCAAAATTGCCACCTTATGACGCAATGGATGAATTTGAAGGTCAAGGCGGCTGTTGGCTCTGTTTATCCTACTGAACCCGGCGCAACTTTTCACTGCATGCCGATTCCAGAAGGATATGCTAGGGTGATGGTGGATGAGATAACGGAGGGATTTGAGGACCTCCAGCTTGACCACCCTACCGGTGAAGGGGAGACTCGGCTGGGGTCTGCTCTGAAGACTCCATGCCTATGGCGGAAGGACCTCATCAACCTTCCGAACTGGACGCCTCCGCATCCTCCTCCTCCTCCGGCGAGTCAGGGCACTCCTCCTCCTCCACCGCCTCCTCCTCCGGCGAGTGACGATCAGGGCCCTCGGTCGGCTCCTTCTCTGGCGCGTGGCGGCACTCCGCCTCCGTCTCCGCCTGCGCCGACGCGCCCGAGCAGCCAACCTCCTCCTTCTCCGCCTTGTCAGCAAGGGCAGAAGAGACCTGCCGCCGCTCCAGCTGCTCTGGCGGGTCGTAGTCCTTCTCCTCCGCCTCTTAAGCAAGTAAAGAAGACAACGGCTTCGTCTGCTCGGTCGGCGTCTAGCAGTACAACCAGAGGCGGGAGGACATATAGATTCGGTCCTTCTCTGAAGACTCCAGAGAAGTTACCATACGAGAGGACCCAGGAGGAGAACGCCGAGATCGCGTGAGAAGAAGTGAGGAAATTCTTTGAAGGGGTGAAAGCAAAGCAACATCCACCTCCGGAGGAGAAGGTAGATGGGGTGAAAGTGAAGCGCACTCTGGCTGCCCTGACAAAACCACCAAAGTCTGATCCGCCGAAAGGAAACTATGACCGCATTATTGGAAAGGAATTTGCCGAAGCGGAGCGGTCGGGAACTACTGTCAGTGATGAAAGGCTGAAAAAACGACGAGCTGGGAAACAAATTGCCCAGCTCGGCAAACAAGCGAAGCAATCATGCCCCCCGCTCAAGGTGCCTAGCCACAACGTCGCTAATGACCCGAGGATGGTGCCCGGTTATAATAATCTTGCAGATTACCTGCCCGACGAAGTACATTATGAACCCATGGACATGCGGATGCAAAGATACGAGTACGGGAAGCCTCTCGTCAAAGATGAAAGATCTCTATCAACGATGATGCGAAGATTGCATGATTGGTACTTGAAAATCTGCAGAGACTCTGGGGGGAGGAGTACTTTGTATGTGAGAGTTAAAAAGGAGCATGACCTCGTTGGAATTGATCTGTTGCCTGTTCCATTTGAGGAGTTCTATCAGTTTTTCAATCAATTGGCCCTCGATAAAACAACGATCGCCTGCTACTGTCTGTAAGTAGTACTACTTCTGTCATTAAGTTTCTCTATATAGCTTAGCTCTTTCATTGCATGTATTTATAATCATCCTCACTATATTATGCAGATTGAAGATCGTCGAATTGAAGAAAAGACAAGTCGGTGATATTGGGTTCATTAACACATATCTCATAGATGCAACTGAGGTTAAACTTCATGTCGCAGCTACCGAGGCCAACATGCTACAATCGTTCGTAATAAATCAAAATAAAGATATAATACTCTTTCCTTACAACTTCAAGTGAGTGTTACTGTCTTGTGCGTATTCGGTTTCCCTTATATATTAGTCAAGGTTATAGTAATGTAATTCATGACTTATGCATGCGTGTGCAGTTTCCACTATATTCTCCTAGAGATTATGCTTGAGCAGGGACTAGTAACTGTCTTAGACTCAAGACGAAAAGATCCCCAGGACTATGCAGACATGACTGAAATCCTCAAGAAGTAAGCTAAATCGATCATTATCCACCATATCAGCAACTTTGTTCATTTCCTGATATCAAGTAATTGTTTTCTTTGTCCGGCAGGGTTTGGAGAAAATTCACCAAAAAAGTTCCGGGACTGCCGAAGGAGCTGGAATTTAGACACCCGAAAGTAAGTACTATAGTAGCATGTTCCGCGCATCTCCTAGTGATTCAAGCGCTAGTTTCATCAATACCATTTAGCATTCTTGCTTATCAGTTTGATTGACCTCTATTTCTTGTAAAGTGGTTGTGGCAGGAACAAGGGAATGATTTCTGTGGATACTACATCTGCGAGTCCATCCGCCACACGACGTGTGAGCGGGGTGGGTACTCTAACAAACAATATGAAGTACGTAAATAACAATATTCACAATTTTATTTTATTACCATCATTTGTGTTGAGTTTCATTCATTCATATATATATATATATATATATGTATGTATTGACCCCCTTCTTCAAATTAGATGTTTCGGAAGCGGGATGAACTCCTAGCACCAGCTCGCATGCGAGCAATTCAAGAGGAATTGGCGGCATTCTTTCTTGACCACGTGATCCCTGAAGATGGAGAATTCTATGTTAAACCTGAGTCCGTATGATTATATTTGTAAGAGATAATTACTGTATATATGTAGCCGGTACTGTCAGATAGATATACGAGAACTTGTTGTTCGACCAATCTCTCGGAGAAGGAGAGGTGGTCGATATCACTTCTCTCTGTATGCATATATGTTCATGACGATCTTCTGTTTCCTTCGTTTGCTTTACTAGCTAGCCAGCGTGTCTAGTCCTCTCTATACGTATGTATAGTACGTAGCGTCGACCAAGCACGGACATAAGAGAGGACACTTCTCTATATTAATTATAGCTAGCTAACACAATATATGAAACACCTAAATTAACCCCCCAAAACCCCCAACCCCCCCCCCCCTTCAAAAAAAACAAAAACCCTAGCCACAGAAATGCTGACGCATGGATGCCTATTGGTCCCGGTTGGTGCCACCAACCGGGACCAAAGAGTCTCCTGACTGGGCTCTGCACACTGCCCACGTGGAGGGGCTTTAGTCCCGGTTCTGGATTGAACCGGGACTAAAGGTGGGAGGTATTAGTACCGACACTTCAGTCCCGGTTCCTGAACCGGGACTAAAGGCCCTTACGAACCGGGACTATAGGCCCTTTTTCTACCAGTGCCCCCCTCCTAGTCCAATTCAGACCAGGGGGAGGAGGCGCGCGGCCCACCCTGGCTGCCCTTGTCTCTCTCCACTAAGGCCCATATGGCCCATTACTTCTCCCGGGGGGTTCCGGTAACCCTCCGGCTCTCCGGTTTTCTCCGAAATCATCCGGAACACTTGCGGTGTCCAAATATAGTCGTCCAATATATCAATATTTATCTCTCAACCATTTCGAGACTCCTCGTCATGTCCGTGATCACATCCGGGACTCCAAACTAACTTCGGTACATCAAAACTCATAAACTCATAATATAACTATCATCGAAACCTTAAGCATGCGGACCCTACGGGTTCGAGAACAATGCAGACATGACCGAGACATGTCTCCAGTCAATAACCAATAGCGGAACCTGGATGCTCATATTGGCTCCCACATATTCTATGAAGATCCCGAATGGAATTGAAGCGTCTCTTGATGTGCTTGGTTCTCTTGTGAAATCTGGATTCCTTTGCCAAGGCAATTGCACCAGTATTGTCACAAAGATTTTCATTGGACCCGATGCACTAGGTATGACACCTAGATCGGATATGAACTCCTTCATCCAGACACCTTCGTTTGCTGCTTCCGAACCAGCTATGTACTCCGCTTCACATGTAGATCCCGCCACAACGCTTTGTTTAGAACTGCACCAACTGATGCTCCACCGTTTAATGTAAATACGTATCCGGTTTGTGATTTAGAATCGTCCGGATCAGTGTCAAAGCTTGAATCAACGTAACCATTTACGATGAGCTCTTTGTCACCTCCATATATGAGAAACATGTCCTTAGTCCTTTTCAGGTATTTCAGGATGTTCTTGACCGCTGCCCAGTGATCCACTCCTGGATTACTTTGGTACCTCCCTGCTAGACTTATAGCAAGACACACATCAGGTCGGGTACACAGCATTGCATACATGATAGATCCTATGGCTAAAGCATAGGGAACATCTTTCATTTTCTCTCTATCTTCTGCATTGGTCGGGCATTGAGTCTTACTCAATTTTACACCTTGTAACACTGGCAAGAATCCTTTCTTTGCTTGATCCATTTTGAACTTTTTCAAAACTTTGTCAAGGTATGTGCTTTGTGAAAGTCCAATTAAGCGTCTTGATCTATCTCTATAGATCTTAATGCCCAATATGTAAGCAGCTTCACCGAGGTCTTTCATTGAAAAACTCTTATTCAAGTATCCCTTTATGCTATCCATAAATTCTATATCATTTCCAATTAGTAATATGTCATCTACATATAATATCAGAAATGCTACAGAGCTCCCACTCACTTTCTTGTAAATACAGGCTTCTCCAAAAGTCTGTACAAAACCAAATGCTTTGATCACACTATCAAAGCGTTCATTCCAACTCCCAGAGGCTTGCACCAGTCCATAAATGGATCGCTGGAGCTTGCACACTTTGTTAGCTCCCTTTGGATCAACAAAACCTTCCGGCTGCATCAAATACAACTCTTCTTCCAGAAATCCATTCAGGAATGCAGTTTTGACATCCATTTGCCAAATTTCATAATCATAAAATGCGGCAATTGCTAACATGATTCAGACAGACTTAAGCATCGCTACGGGTTTGAAGGTCTCATCATAGTCAATCCCTTGAACTTGTCGAAAACCTTTTGCGACAAGTCGAGCTTTGTAGACAGTAACATTACCGTCAGTGTCAGTCTTCTTCTTGAAGATCCATTTATTCTCAATTGCTTGCCGATCATTGGGCAAGTCAACCAAAGTCCATACTTTGTTCTCATACATGGATCCCATCTCAGATTTCATGGCTTCAAGCCATTTTGCGGAATCTAGGCTCACCATCGCTTCTCCATAGTCCGTAGGTTCATCATGATCTAGTAGCATGACTTCCAGAACATGATTACCGTACCACTCTGGTGCGGATCTTACTCTGGTTGATCTACGAGGTTCAGTAGTATCTTGTTCTGAAGTTTCATGATCATCATCATTAGCTTCCTCACTAATTGGTGTAGGTGTCACAGAAACTGGTTTCTGTGATGTACTACTTTCCAATAAGGGAGCAGGTATAGTTACCTCATCAAGTTCTACTTTCCTCCCACTCACTTCTTTCGAGCGAAACTCCTTCTCTAGAAAGTTTCCGAATTTAGCAACAAAAGTCTTGCCTTCGGATCTGTGATAGAAGGTGTATCCAATAGTTTCCTTTGGATATCCTATGAAGACACATTTTTCCGATTTGGGTTCGAGCTTATCAGGTTGAAGTTTTTTCACATAAGCATCGCAACCCCAAACTTTCAGAAACGACAACTTTGGTTTCTTGCCAAACCACAGTTCATAATGCGTCGTCTCAACGGATTTTGATGGTGCCCTATTCAACATGAATGCGGCCGTCTCTAGAGCATAACGCCAAAACGATAGCGGTAAATCAGTAAGAGACATCATAGATCGCACCATATCAAGTAAAGTACGATTACGACGTTCGGACACACCATTATAGTGTGGTGTTCCGGGTGGCGTGAGTTGGGAAACTATTCCGCATTGTTTCAAATGTACACCAAACTCGTAACTCAAATATTCTCCTCCACGATCAGATCGTAGGAATTTTATTTTCTCGTTACGATGATTTTCAACTTCACTCTGGAATTCTTTGAACTTTTCAAACATTTCAGACTTATGTTTCATTAAGTAGATATACCCATATCTGCTTAAGTCATCTGTGAAGGTGAGAAAATAACGATATCCGCCACGAGCCTCAACATTCATCGGACCACATACATCTGTATGTATGATTTCCAACAAATCTGTTGCTCTCTCCATAGTACCGGAGAACGGTGTTTTTGTCATCTTACCCATAAGGCACGGTTCGCAAGTACCAAGCGATTCATAATCAAGTGGTTCCAAAAGTCCATCAGTATGGAGTTTCTTCATGCGCTTTACACCGATATGACCCAAACGGCAGTGCCACAAATAAGTTGCACTATCATTATCAACTCTGCATCTTTTGGCTTCAACATTATGAATATGTGTGTCTCTACTATCGAGATTTAATAAGAACAGACCATGCTTTAAGGGTGCATGACCATAAAAGATATTACTCATATAAATAGAACAACCATTATTCTCTGATTTAAATGAATAACCGTCTCGCATCAAACAAGATCCAGATATAATGTTCATGCTCAACGCTGGCACCAAATAACAATTATTTAGGTCTAATTCTAATCCCCAAGGTAGATGTAGAGGTAGCGTGCTGACCACGATCACATCGACTTTGGAACCATTTCCCATGCGCATCGTCACCTCGTCCTTAGCCAATCTTCGCTTAATCCGTAGTCCCTGTTTCGAGTTGCAAATGTTAGCAACAGAACCAGTATGAAATACCCAGGTGCTACTGCGAGCATTAGTAAGGTACACATCAATAACATGTATATCACATATACCTTTGTTCACCTTGCCATCCTTCTTATCCGCCAAATACTTGGGGTAGTTCCGCTTCCAGTGACCAGTCTGCTTGCAGTAGAAGCACTCAGTTTCAGGCTTAGGTCCAGGTATGGGTTTCTTCTCTTGAGTAGCAACTTGCTTGCTGTTCTTTTTGAAGTTCCCCTTCTTCTTCCCTTTGCCCTTTTTCTTGAAACTAGTGGTCTTGTTGACCATCAACAGTTGATGCTCCTTCTTGATTTCTACCTCCGCAGCTTTCAGCATTGCGAAGAGCTCGGGAATAGTCTTATTCATCCCTTGCATATTATAGTTCATCACGAAGCTCTTGTAGCTAGGTGGCAGTGATTGGAGAATTATGTCAATGACACAATCATCTGGAAGATTAACTCCCAATTGAATCAAGTGATTATTATACCCAGACATTTTGAGTATATGCTCACTGACAGAACTGTTCTCCTCCATCTTGCAGCTATAGAACTTATTGGAGACTTCATATCTCTCAATCCGGGAATTTGCTTGAAATATTAACTTCAACTCCTGGAACATCTCATATGCTCCATGACGTTTAAAATGTCGTTGAAGTCCCGATTCTAAGCTGTAAAGCATGGCACATTGAACTATCGAGTAGTCATCAGCTTTGCTCTGCCAGACGTTCATAACATCTGGTGTTGCTCCAGCAGCAGGCCTGGCACCCAGCGGTGCTTCCAGGACGTAATTCTTATGTGCGGCAATGAGGATAATCCTCAAGTTATGGACCCAGTCCGTGTAATTGCTACCATCATCTTCCAACTTTGCTTTCTCAAGGAACGCATTAAACACTACTAGGAAAAGGCCTACTAATGGCGCACCTAATTTGTCCATTAATGGCGCATTAGTGGTGCGCCATTAGTGCCACGCCATTAGTATATTTTACTAATGGCGCACCACTGGTGCGCCATTAGTATCTGGTATACTAATGGCGCACCTCAGATGCGCCATTAGTATGTACAATAGTGCGCCATTAGTATGCCTCCTAGGGGGCCATGTATACCCAGGTGCTTTGGCATACTAATGGCGCACAACTACAGGATGCGCCATTAGTAACTTCGGCATACTAATGGCGCACTGTTTAATGATGCGCCATTAGTATCCTTTGGCATACTAATGGCACACTGTGATGTGATGCGCCATTAGTATGTATATTAGTTTTTTATTTTTTTATTTTCTGTTTTTGCACAGGTTACAAAATGTATAATTGGACAAAATATAGACAGCACACATCAACAACAGATTCATCGAATACAATAGAAGATTATTCTCTGAATACAATTCATCATATTAGTCTCCGAATACAATTCATCATATTAGTCTCCAAATTGAAAAGACCGAACAAAGATAGAACATTATATTACAAGTCTCGAGACCACGAGTAGCGAGTTTGTCTTCACATTACAAGTCGATATCGATCATCTAAACTACCATCACATAGAAGAGAGCTGCGGTCATCACGATGAGCATCATCACGATGAAACTCATCTTCATCCGGTTCCTCCAGCGCTCCCTCCCCTCTTCCGCTAGATAGCGGGCGTATCTAGATTCAGCCTCGGCCCTAGTGGTGTACCCTTTGTAACTGTTACCGCTGAATCGGTGAACCTGTCTCCGACACTCCTCCCAGTCGTCGTAGACTCCGGGAACCTTACCCTTGTACATGACATACGACGGCCTCGCTATGCAGTAGCCAAACGAAACGTTAGTACCAATTCACAGACAATACATAAGCAATATATAAGTACGCAACAGAACGATCGGAAGAGAAAAGCAAGACATTAATAGCATCGATTACATCTAAGTTGAATGACTCTCGAAACCAAAGAGACATACTACAAGTTCATTAAAGTTTAATTACAACATGAGCCAATCGATGTTTCAGAACTAGACACAGCATCACTGCTTTCGACTCGACTCAAGGGACCGGAGTGTGGAAGAAGCCGCCGTCTATCGTGGGAGTCATGAAATAACAGTCGTTGTCAGCCTGCATTTGTAGCATTGTGTCGATGTCACTGTTGGACGATTGATTTCTGAGGTAGAACTGCCCTGAGGTACGAAGGACATCTTGATGGATGATTTCCGCAAACTCCAACTGGATGCGAAAGAATTCTTGTCTGATGTCCGCGTCCTGGATTGCCGACACGCTCGCGGCCCAATCTTTGAGTTTACTCGGTAGCAGAAGTTGATCATGGTCCCGTACGATCACCCGCATGTGATGGATGGCGTAGTAGGCACCCTTCTTACCGCCAGGCGGTTGCTTGATGCAGCAGAACATCGTATTGTGGGAGAACACGTGCTTGCCATACTTACGAATAGGCCTGGTGAAGGTGCCTCCAGATTTGACATAGCCGGGGAGAACATCATCAAGAACCTTCTTGACATTTGTGTAGTCTATGTTCGACTGACGGTCCGGGTCGAAATACGTGGCCATGGAATATTTGGGGCTTAGGAGGATGAGCGTGCAATGTGTGTCACTGCAGAAAACACGGAATGTTAAAAGAAAAACGATCGAAATCTAAGAATTCATATGTTACGGGGCGGTTGAGGGGAGGACTTACTCGGGAAAGTAAGGCACGAGGAAGTTATCCTTATCTTGGTTTGCCAGAATGACGCCTTCGAGGTAAGAAGTCGCGACTTGACGGTCCCCAGCGCTGCCCAAGATCTTGGCACGCATGTAGAAGGGGTCGACTATCACGATGTCCGGGGTCTTGTCGCGAATGATTCGCATCTCCATACTCAGCGAAAATAGCCGAACGAAGGTGTAGTGCAGCGGATGAAGGTTCAACATAGCGTGGATGTCATCAAACCGCAGGACGATCGTACCCCCGATGGAGTTATCCACAAAGCCCTTGCCCTCTGGCACCTTGGCCGCGAAAACCGGGTATGCCACATCCTTCTCTCCGAGATGCCGCTTCTCCAAAGAAAGAACACTGTCATGCAGACTCCGCATAGCACCGGCTGCAGCATCGAGCATATTTTTCGGTAGCATTAGCCTACCCGCCACATGCACCCTCCTCGAGATATCCTCAGGTGAAGGTGGCCCGTCTTGAGCACGGATCATACTCGGTGCCGGCTGGCCCGCACCCTTGTTAGTCTTTCTTTTGCGTGCCTTCTTCTCCTGTAATGGAACCGAGTTCTGCTCATAGACCGCCTTCTTGAGTGTGTTGGGGCTGATAATATTTCGCACCTCGCCTATCTGAGGCTCGGTGAAGTCGGCAGCTGGAGGCGTCTCCTGAGAGCTGAATGGCAGACGACGCCTGTTGCAACTTGGCTTCTCCGTGGTACCAGCTAGATCGCGCCCGTCTTTTGTTGGGTTGGGTTCTTGAGAAGGAGGCCCCATGAAGTCGCCACCGTACCCATGATCGGCAAAGTACTGATCGACGTTGGCAAATGTATCGTCGTCGTCGTCGTTCTGATCCTGTGCCATATGCATGTTTGGATCCAGTGGCATAGGGATGTCCGGCACCATTGCGGCGGTCTTGCCATGGGGCCGACTTGGCGCCGGCACAACTGGCGGTGTTGTCTTTGGGGTGGTGTCCCCCGCCCCCAAACGAATCTGGCTCTTCGGCCAAAGCAGGGGCCAGCTCAGGCAGGCGCTGAGGGTCATCACGTCATCATCGTCGGCCCCGACGGGTCGAATCAGAGGTAACAACTCGTCGCAGCCTGGCAGCATCCGAACCGGTTGAACCCTAAACAAGTTGGGTGGCATTTGGGTACCGTGGAACAAGGGGTTGCCCGGTTGAACGATTTTGCCCTTGGCGACATCGACCAACTCGTTGTTCATGAAGTGCTGGAGAGTGCATGGAACGTCGGCGGCGCCCTGCGAAAACATGTAGGGCGTCAGGGATGCCCAGTCAAAGGCAAGGAGATGAAGTCCTCGGCCGAGAGAGGCTTAATTAGTTACCATGATGATGGCGTCGAGCTCGGCTAATGTCGAGGCACCGCCAACGGCGGGCGTGTAGTTGACGGAGGGGCCGCTTGCTGCAGAGGTGCCGGCCGGCGTACACCCGGGTGCATTAAGCTCCCGTGTCGGCGTTGGAGACACCAATGCCGCGTCCGCCGGAGACACCAATGGCCCCGCCATCGCGTTCTGCGAGTTGCTAGCCGTGAAGCTAGGAATCGGGGGCGGCCCCTGTTGGTTGCCCGCAATCCACGCACTAATCCCCTGGATCAAGGTAGGCACAATGGCGGTGATCGACGCTCTGAGTTGTTGTTGCACTTGCTCTTGGTCAATCTCCGGAATCCGCGCCACCTGTGCCCTGAGTTCTTGAACCTCGCACGCCTGGCTTTCCGAGCTGGTCTTTTTCTCCTTTCGCCCACCAGTGTTATAGTATGACAACCATTTTGTCGACAAGCCTTTGCCGGCCACACGACCAGCTGACGTCGGCTTACTGAGCTTATCCTTGTTCTTCATTACATTCAACGCCCTATTTAGAGTGGTGTCCCAAGGGTTGCTCTTAGTCGACCCCGCGCTACTGCTTTCAGTCGCATGCGAAAGGAATGTGAACCATTTAGAAATTTGGCTTCATTAATTAGAATGCAACCATATGGAGCTAATTACGCGGGGGTGTATTCCTTACCAGAACAAGCTCAAGCGCCTTGGTCTTCGGATCCGTGGTAAGTTCCTTTGTTTTCGGATCCTTCTTGTACCGGGCCCTGACAAAGTTCCTGGTCTGCTTGTCACCGTATTTATCGAAGAGGGGCGGTAGGCCTTGCTCGGCACGGTCCGCCTCCTCCTTGTCCCATATAGGCTCCGCCACTCTGTAACCGCCGAGACCGAGTGTGTGTTCCCCTAAGTTCATCTCCCGAATTTCTTTCCCCCGCTTACTTGATTCGGAGTTTGCGGTGCTCGAGCAATTGATCTTGAAGTCGTTGTAGTCATCTTCGGTGATCGAAGGAATTTTGTCCTTGATCTTCTCATAACTCTCACCTTTCTCGATCATTCTCTTCACATTGCTTTTCCAAGTAGACAGGGCCTTGCTCATCTTCGTGAGGGCAGCATTGTTCACTTTATTCCCTTTGAGGCTTGTGTTTTCAAATCCAGCGGGGAACTTGCATCGTTCGTGCAGCTTCGTGAAGAGGAGGTTGCGCAAATTCCCTCGGTCAGGATGCCTCAGGTTCTCGGTGTTGATCGAGACGATGCTCTGGAGAATGCACCCGAGCTGAAGCGAGTACCCCTTGACTATTCGTTCGGGTGCCGTTGGATTCCCGTCGGAGTCCACTTCAGTAACTTCCTCCTTGAGGGTGCGGAGCACGGTCGGGCGTCGGTCCTTCCGTTGCCTCTTTGGTTGGCTGCCATCTGTGCGTGCGCCGCCATCATCAGTGGTGGCATCCTCGGCAGCACCATCAGTGGTGGCATCAGTGGGGTCATCCTCGGCGGTACCATCAGTGGTCTCAGGATCGGTGGGGAAGGCGGCGTCCTCATACAAGTGAGGTTGTTCCTCCATCTCCTGGGACAGCTCCCAGAATGCCTTGCCGCCCGAACCCCCGGCCTCATCGTTGTTGGCCATGTTTCTCTCTAAATAGGAACAAAGTTTGGTCAAAAAGTTGGTTATTGTCAAGGAACAAGATCATGGTCTCATCATTTAGGGTTTGTCGACACCGAGGCATCCTAGAAGCTAAGCTTTTATCATTGAGGGTTTTTCGATGCCGAGGCACCCTAAAAGCCTAAGCTTTCATCATTTCGGTTTTTATCGACATCGAGGCACCCTAAAAGCCATGCATTAGTCACAAGTACGCCGGGGCACTTGATCCTACTTAATTAACTACTAAGATACCCCGGCCCATGCATTAGTCACAAGTACCCCATATGTCCTATTTTTAGCAAAGCCATGCTAAAATTCACGGAAAATTTCAGCATGACCTTTGCTGAAAATAGGACATACGGAGTACCCGAATTTGCCGGAACGGAAGTTAATCGACATTCCAGCAAACTCAAGGGCCTCTCGGGTGGACAAGGCAAAAAAGGCCTCCATCACAACATGGAAAATACATTGGCATGTGAAGAGGTGAAACAATATATGCATCTCCAAGCAGTATCATTCAACATTTTGGACAAACCACTACAAGCAACATGAGACACTGAAAACAATTGCTACCAATGAATCTACACTTCTATAAGAAAATAAATCAGAAACTTAGTCTGTCATCACTAGGCAGCCACCATTAGTTATTCCGTTATGTTAAAGCAGAAATAGAAAAATAGACTGAAAACACTAAAATCAGAAACTTAGTGCATCATACAGATGCAAAGTAGGTTCAAAGACAAATGAAGACCATATGGTAAGTACAACAAGCGAAATAGGATCACCAACTAATAGCTGAATGAAAGGCATATATATGACAGGCATATTTTCCGGCTACAAAGTGTTGTGGCAAATATGCCAGGCACCACAATATGATCACACAAACAAAATAGCCTCAAACCAGTTATTCTCGCATGATAATATGAAAATGCATATGGCACTGCCAAATTATACTATCCATATTTCGGTATAATGTCATTATTCCATACAGCAGGCAGCACTGTCACCACAAATCAGTTATTCTAGCATAATATAAATACGCAGAACAGAAGCAACAATTTACATTTCTGCATACGGCGTTGCCAATTTTTTTCTATCCATGTTTCAATTTGATGCCATCACTCCATTCAGCAAGCAGCATTGTAACAACAAGAAATTCTAGGCGCAAATTTCTTCAGAATGAAATTAAGTTAGTGAAACTGTCACACATTTCTTCACAATGAACAGATTTATACTATCTATCAGCAAGTAAATTATGCCATTTGAACAGATTTATACTATTTGAATGCCAAGTACATGACTGAATCTGAATGTGACTGAATCTGCAGGGATTAGATCCATCTACTAGCTAGGGGATCTAATAAATTTTGTCACTTGAACAGATTTACATTTGAATGCTTAGTACATGACTGAATCAAAATGTGCACTGCAGGGATTAGATCTATCTACTGCCACTCTCCGTTGAAATCCTCCTACCGGCAGGAAGATCCAGCTTGCGAGAGGGAGAGGAGGAGGGGGGCTCACGGGGGCGGTGGTGTGGACGAGGCAACGAGGTGGGGCGACGAGGTCCGGGTGGTGGTGGTGCGACGAGGTCCGGGAGGCGACGAGGTCCGGGTGGTGGTGGTGCTCCGGCGACGGTGGTGTGGACGGGGCGGCGTCCGGGCCACCGGCGACGAGGGCGGCGGGGCGATGGCGTCCAACGAGGTGGGGCGACGGGGAGAGCGGCGCCGAGGAGACGAGGACGACGGGGCGGCAGGGCGGCGGCGTCGGGAGAGGAGAGGGCGGCGTCGCGGCGTCGGGGCGTCGCGGCGGAGACGAGGACGACGGGGCGGCGTCGCGGTGTCGGGGCGGCGTCGAGGCGGCGGGGCAGCGGCGTCAGGAGAGGAGAGGGGAAGGGGATCGAGGGCGAGGGCAAGGGAGAGAGAGGGGATAGGTTTGGGCCGGGGAGGAAATATGGATGGGGGCGGCACAATACTAATGGCGCACCACCCCTCGGTGCGCCATAAGTACATCCATACTAATGGCTCACCTCACCATGGTGCGCCAATAGTATTCTTTTTATTTCTGCTCGAGCCAACAGGTTATCTTCCACCTGACCTGATCCACACCATGTTCCCTCCACTAGCTTGATTGGTTAGCAGCCAGTTCTCACACCAGGAGGTCCTGGGTTCGATTCCCAGGCTCCACAATTTTTTTATGCATTTAAAATGCTGTTTGATACTTATTTGTGTTTAAATATGTTCAAACTTGTTTAAATCATAACAATAATATTTTTTTATAAGACAGTAATAATTTTTTTAAAAATATCATCAAACAGTAATGCCGGTGGAGCGGGGGAGGGTGCGCGGGGTGCGGGGGGTCGGTTGCGGCGGTTGAGTAGGGGAGGGGTGCGGGGGGTCGGCGGTGGCAGTTGAGTAGGGGAGGGGTGCGGGGAGTCGGCGGCGGCGGTTGAGTAGGGGAATCGAGGGTGCGGGGGGTCGGCGGTGGCGGCCAGTGGACCGGGGGGTGCTCGGCGGCGAGGGGGACCGGATCTGGCGAGGTGGGATAGCGATCGAGATGGAGGGGGATCGAGATCGAGTGTCCATGAAATTTAAAAATATTCATGATAGTTCAAAAAGTGCCCATGAAATACAATCGAGAAATGAAGGCTACGATTTAAATACAATCGATCTTAGCTAGCTATCTGTTCACAATCTTCTTGCCCTTCTTTTTCGCAAATGGAGTTCTTCTGTGGAACGGACGTCCTTTAGGTAGGGTGGTCCTGCTTCTTCTTGTGGTGTATGCTGCTACTTCATCATCGTCGTCATGTTCGATCCTCGGGTCGCCGTACTTGTCGAAGTCTTGCTCATTGGTTACTCCATCCATTCCGATGATCTTCCTTTTGCCTCTCCTCACGACAACATGCGGTGACGTTTGCGCCCGCGGTCTTGGATTTGGCTTCGGGTATAACCATGGTGGATTTTTTTATGCATTTAAAATGTTGTTTGATACTTATTTGTGTTTAAGTATGTTCAAACTTGTTTAAATCGTAACCGTAATATTTTTTATAAGACAGTAATATTTTTTTTAAAAATATCATCAAACAGTAATGCCGGTGGAGCGGGGGAGGGTGCGTGGGGTGCGGGGGGTCGGCGGCGGCGGTTGAGTAGGGGAGGGGTGCAGGGGGTCGGCGGTGGCGGTTGAGTAGGGGAATCGAGGGTGCGGGGGGTCGGCGGCGGCGGCCGGTGGACCGGGGGGTGCTTGGCGGCGAGGGGGACCGGATCTGGCGAGGTGGGATAGCGATCGAGATGGAGGGGGATCGAGATCGAGTGTCCATGAAATTTAAAAATATTCATGATAGTTAAAAAAGTGCCCATGAAATACAATCGAGAAATGAAGGCAACGATTTAAATACAATCGATCTTAGCTAGCTATCTGTTCACAATCTTCTTGCCCTTCTTTTTCGCAAATGGAGTTCTTCTGTGGAACGGACGTCCTTTAGGTAGGGTGGTCCTGCTTCTTCTTGTGGTGTATGCTGCTACTTCATCATCGTCGTCATGTTCGATCCTCGGGTCGCCGTACTTGTCGAAGTCTTGCTCATTGGCTACTCCATCGAGAAATGAAGGCTACGATTTAAATACAATCGATCTTAGCTAGCTATCTGTTCACAATCTTCTTGCCCTTCTTTTTCGCAAATGGAGTTCTTCTGTGGAACGGACGTCCTTTAGGTAGGGTGGTCCTGCTTCTTCTTGTGGTGTATGCTGCTACTTCATCATCGTTGTCATGTTCGATCCTCGGGTCGCCGTACTTGTCGAAGTCTTGCTCATTGGTTACTCCATCCATTCCGATGATCTTCCTTTTGCCTCTCCTCACGACAACATGACTGGGCTTTGACGGGTCGGTAATGAAGAAGCATTGGTCCACTTGGGAAGCCAGTACCCATGGCTCATTTTTCGCGGTGACGTTTGCGCCCGTGGTCTTGGATTTGGCTTCGGGTATAACCATGGTGGATTTTTTTATGCATTTAAAATGTTGTTTGATACTTATTTGTGTTTAAGTATGTTCAAACTTGTTTAAATCATAATAGTAATATTTTTTTATAAGACAGTAATAATTTTTTTTAAATATCATCAAACAGTAATGCCGGTGGAGCGGGGGAGGGTGCGCGGGGTGCGGGTGGTCGGCGGCGGCGGTTGAGTAGGGGAGGGGTGCGGGGGGTCGGCGGCGGCGGTTGAGTAGGGGAATCGAGGGTGCGGGGGGTCGGCGACGGCGGCCGGTGGACCAGGGGGTGCTCGGCGGCGAGGGGGACCGGATCTGGCGAGGTGGGATAGCGATCGAGATGGAGGGGGATCGAGATCGAGTGTCCATGAAATTTAAAAATATTCATGATAGTTAAAAAAGTGCCCATGAAATACAATCGAGAAATGAAGGCTACGATTTAAATACAATCGATCTTAGCTAGCTATCTGTTCACAATCTTCTTTCCCTTCTTTTTCGCAAATGGAGTTCTTCTGTGGAACGGACGTCCTTTAGGTAGGGTGGTCCTGCTTCTTCTTGTGGTGTATGCTGCTACTTCATCATTGTCGTCATGTTCGATCCTCGGGTCGCCGTACTTGTCGAAGTCTTGCTCATTGGCTACTCCATCCATTCCGATGATCTTCCTTTTGCCTCTCCTCACGACAACACGACTGGGCTTTGATGGGTCGGTAATGAAGAAGCATTGGTCCACTTGGGAAGCCAGTACCCATGGCTCATTTTTCGCGGTGACGTTTGCGCCCGTGGTCTTGGATTTGGCTTCAGGTATAACCATGGTGGTGAAATACCGGTCTTCTTTTAGGATGCTCTTGGCCCATCTGACACGGAACATCGGGACCTTCTCTCCAGCGTAGCTCAGCTCCCAGATCTACTCGATCCTTCCGTAGTATCTGTCCTTGTCGTTACCGGTGTAGGATTCCATCGTTACCCCGGAATTCTGATAACCATCGCTCTTCATGTCCTTGGCCTCGGTGTAGAATGTGTAGCCGTTGATATCATACGCCTCATAGGTCATCAGGTTGTGCTCGGCGCCCTGTGACAAGGCGAATATGAGTTGTTCTTCCGCGGAAGAATCCTCATGTAAAGGGTACGATAGAAGCTTCTGCTTGAACCAACGCGTGAAACATGAGTTGTGCTCTTTGAGAATATCTCCGTCCGTCCTCTGTTGGCCTCGGTCATTGTACGTCTTCTTAATAAAGGTTTTGTGCTCTACCACCCAAGGATCGACCACGTCTATGTGTTGTAGCGCGACTAGGTTTGCTCTTTCAAAGTTGGCGAGTCGACCCTCGAAGTCGACATGCATTTCGCGGCGACCCTCACGGTGACCCCATCCAGCGAGCCTGCCGAGGTGCCTGTTGACGGGCAGACCAACGGGGTTCTCGATGCCTAGATAATTCGTGCAGTAGGAGATGCACTCTTCGGTCAGAAAGCCCCTGGCTATGCTTCCCTCTGGACGCGAAATGTTGCGAACGTATCCTTTGATGACACCATTCATCCTTTCGAACGGCATCATGCTGTGCAAGAACGTCGGCCCGAGTTGGATGATATCGTCCATGATATGGACCAGCAGATGCACCATAACATCGAAGAATGCGGGCGGGAAGTACATCTCAAGCTCGCATAGTATCACCACGATCTCTTCATGTAGCCTTCTGAGTTGCCTCACGCCAACAGACTTCCGAGAGATGACGTCGAAAAAGTTGCATAGGCCAAATAGGGTTTCACGGACGTGCGCGTCCATGATCCCACGGATTGCAACTGGAAGTATCTGCTGTTGGGGAACGTAGTAATTTCAAAAATTTCCTACGCACACGCAAGATCATGGTGATGCATAGCAACGAGGGGGAGAGTCTGATCTACGTACCCTTGTAGATCGCAACGGAAGCGTTGACACAACGTAGAGGAAGTAGTCGTACGTCTTCTTCCCGATCCGACCGATCCAAGCACCGTTACTCCGACACCTCCGAGTTCTTAGCACACGTACAGCTCGATGATGATCCCCGGGCTCCGATCCAGCAAAGCTTCGGGGAGGAGTTCCGTCAGCATGACGGCGTGGTGACGATCTTGATGTTCTACCGATGCAGGGCTTCGCCTAAGCACTACAACGATATGATCGAGGTGGAATATGGTGGCAGGGGGCACCGCACACGGCTAAGGAACGATCTCAATGATCAACTTGTGTGTCTAGAGGTGCTCCCTGCCCCCGTATATAAAGGATGCCAGGGGAAGGGCTGGCCGGCCAAGCCTATGGAGGCGCAGGAGGAGTCCTACTCCTACAGGGAGTAGGACTCCCCCCAATCCTATTCCTAATAGGACTCCCAAGGGGGAAAGAGAGAGGGAGAGGTGGCCGGCCACCTCTCCTAGTCCTAATAGGACTAGGGGAGTGGGGAGGCGCGCAGCCCACTATGGGCAGCCCCTTTCACCTTTCCACTAAAGCCCAATAAGGCCCATATGGCTCCCGGGGGGTTCCGGTAACCTCCCGGTAATCCGGTAAAATCCCGATTTCACCCGGAACACTTCCGATGTCCAAATATAGGCTTCCAATATATCAATCTTTATGTCTCGACCATTTCGATACTCCTCGTCATGTCCGTGATCACATCCGGGACTCCGAACAACCTTCGGTAGATCAAAATGCATAAACTCATAATAACTGTCATCGTAACGTTAAGCGTGCGGACCCTACGGTTCGAGAACAATGTAGACATGACCGAGACACGTCTCCGGTCAATAACCAATAGCGGGACCTGGATGCCCATATTGGCTCCTACACATTCTACGAAGATCTTTATCGGTCAGACCGCATAACAACATACGTTGTTCCCTTTGTCATCGGTATGTTACTTGCCCGAGATTCGATCGTCGGTATCCAATACCTAGTTCAATCTCGTTACCGGCAAGTCTCTTTACTCGTTCCGTAATACATCATCCCGCAACTAACTTATTCGTTGCAATGCTTGCAAGGCTTAAGTGATGTGCATTACCGAGAGGGCCCAGAGATACCTCTCCGACAATCGGAGTGACAAATCCTAATCTCGAAATATGCCAACCCAACATCTACCTTTGGAGACACCTGTAGTACTCCTTTATAATCACCCAGTTACGTTGTGACGTTTGGTAGTACCCAAAGTATTCCTCCGGTAAACGGGAGTTGCATAATCTCATAGTCATAGGAACATGTATAAGTCATGAAGAAAGCAATAGCAACATATTAAACGATCGGGTGCTAAGCTAATGGAATGGGTCATGTCAATCAGATCATTCAACTAATGATGTGACCTAGTTAATCAAATAACAACTCCTTGTTCATGGTTAGGAAACTTAACCATCTTTGATTAACGAGCTAGTCTAGTAGAGGCATACTAGTGACACTCTGTTTGTCTATGTATTCACACATGTATTATGTTTTTGGTTAATACAATTCTAGCATGAATAATAAACAGTTATCATGATATAAGGAAATAAATAATAACTTTATTATTGCCTCTAGGGCATATTTCCTTCAGTCTCCGACTTGCACTAGAGTCAATAATCTAGATTACACAGTAATGATTCTAACACCCATGGAGCCTTGGTGCTGATCATGTTTTGCTCATGGAAGAGGCTTAGTCAACGGGTCTGCAACATTCAGATCCGTATGTATCTTGCAAATCTCTATGTCTCCCACCAGGACTAGATCCCGGATGGAATTGAAGCGTCTCTTGATGTGTTTGGTCCTTTTGTGAAATCTGGATTCCTTTGCCAAAGCAATTGCACCAGTATTGTCACAAAAGATTTTCATTGGACCTGATGCACTAGGTATGACACCTAGATCAGATATGAACTCCTTCATCCATACTCCTTCATTCGCTGCTTCCGAAGCAGCTATGTACTCTGCTTCACATGTAGATCCCGCTACGACGCTTTGTTTAGAACTGCACCAACTGACAGCTCCACCGTTTAAAGTAAACACATATCCGGTTTGCGATTTAGAATCGTCCGGATCAGTGTCAAAGCTTGCATCAACGTAACCTCTTACGGTGAGCTCTTTGTCACCTCCATATACGAGAAACATATCCTTAGTCCTTTTCAGGTATTTCAGGATGTTCTTGACCGTTGTCCAGTGATCCACTCCTGGATTACTTTGGTACCTCCCTGCTAAACTTATAGCAAGGCACACATCAGGTCTGGTACACAGCATTGCATACATGACAGAGCCTATGGCTGAAGCATAGGGAACATCTTTCATTTTCTCTCTATCTTCTGCAGTGGTTGGGCATTGAGTCTGACTCAACTTCACACCTTGTAACACAGGCAAGAACCCTTTCTTTGCTTGATCCATTTTGAACTTCTTCAAAATCTTGTCAAGGTATGTGCTTTGTGAAAGTCCAATTAAACGTCTTGATCTATCACTATAGATCTTAATGCCCAATATGTAAGCAGCTTCACCGAGATCTTTCATTGAAAAACTCTTATTCAAGTATCCCTTTATGCTATCCAGAAATTCTATATCATTTCCAATCAGCAATATGTCATCCACATATAATATCAGAAATGCTACAGAGCTCCCACTCACTTTCTTGTAAATACAGGCTTCTCCAAAAGTCTGTATAAAGCCAAATGCTTTGATCACACTATCAAAGCGTTTATTCCAACTCCGAGATGCTTGCACCAGTCCATAAATGGATCGCTGGAGTTTGCACACTTTGTTAGCTCCCTTTGGATCGACAAAACCTTCCGATTGCATCATATACAACTCTTCTTCCAGAAATCCATTCAGGAATACAGTTTTGACATCCATCTGCCAAATTTCATAATCGTAAAATGCAGCAATTACTAACATGATTCTGACAGACTTAAGCATCGCTACGGGTGAGAAGGTCTCATCGTAGTCAACCCCTTGAACTTGTCGAAAACCTTTTGCGACAAGTCGAGCTTTATAGACAGTAATATTACCGTCAGCATCAGTATTTTTCTTAAAGATCCATTTATTCTCAATTTCTTGCCGATCATCGGGCAAGTCAACCAAAGTCCATACTTTGTTCTCATACATGGATCCCATCTCAGATTTCATGGCTTCAAGCCACTTTGCGGAATCTGGGCTCACCATCGCTTCTTCATAGTTCGTAGGTTCATCATGATCTAGTAGCATGACTTCCAGAACTGGGTTACTGTACCACTCTGGCACGGATCTTGCTCTGGTTGATCTACGAGGTTCAGTAGTATCTTGTTCTGAAGTTTCATGATCATTATCATTAACTTCCTCACTTATTGGTGTAGGTGTCGCAGAAACAGTTCTCTGTGATGTACTACTTTCTAATAAGGGAGCGGGTACAGTTACCTCATCAAGTTCTACTTTCCTCCCACTCACTTCTTTCGAGAGAAACTCCTTTTCAAGAAAGTTTCCGAATTTAGCAACAAAAGTTTTGCCTTCGGATCTGTGATAGAAGGTGTATCCAATAGTTTCCTTTGGATATCCTATGAAGACACATTTCTCCGATTTGGGTTCGAGCTTATCAGGTTGAAGCTTTTTCACATAAGCATCGCAACCCCAAACTTTCAGAAACGACAACTTTGGTTTCTTGCCAAACCATAGTTCATAAGGCGTCGTCTCAACGGATTTTGATGGTGCCCTATTTAATGTGAATGCGGCCGTCTCTAGAGCGTATCCCCAAAACGATAGCGGTAAATCAGTAAGAGACATCATAGATCGCACCATATCTAGTAAAGTACGATTACGACGTTCGGACACACCATTACGCTGTGGTGTTCCGGGTGGCGTGAGTTGCGACACTATTCCACAATTTTTCAAATGTACACCAAACTCGTAACTCAAATATTCTCCTCCACGATCAGATCGTAGAAACTTTATTTTCTTGTTACGATGATTTTCCACTTCACTCTGAAATTCTTTGAACTTTTCAAATGTTTCAGACTTATGTTTCATTAAATAGATATACCCATATCTGCTTAAATCATCTGTGAAGGTGAGAAAATAACGATATCCGCCACGAGCCTCAATATTCATCGGACCGCATACATCTGTATGTATGATTTCCAACAAATCTGTTGCTCTCTCCGTAGTACCGGAGAACGGTGTTTTAGTCATCTTGCCCATGAGGCACGGTTCGCAAGTACCAAGTGATTCATAATCAAGTGGTTCCAAAAGTCCATCAGTATGGAGTTTCTTCATGCGCTTTACACCGATATGACCTAAACAGCAGTGCCACAAATAAGTTGCACCATCATTATCAACTCTGCATCTTTTGGTTTCTACATTATGAATATGTGTATCACTACTATCGAGATTTAACAAGAATAGACCACTCTTCAAGGGTGCATGACCATAAAAGATATTACTCATATAAATAGAACAACCATTATTCTCTGATTTAAATGAATAACCGTCTCGCATTAAACAAGATCCAGATATAATGTTCATGCTCAACGCTGGCACCAAATAACAATTATTTAGGTCTAATATTAATCCCGAAGGTAGATGTAGAGGTAGCGTGCCGACCGCGATCACATCGACTTTGGAACCGTTTCCCACGCGCATCGTCACCTCGTCCTTAGCTAATCTTCGCTTAATCCGTAGTCCTTGTTTCGAGTTGCAAATATTAGCAACAGAACCAGTATCAAATACCCAGGTGCTACTAAGAGAATTAGTAAGGTACACATCAATAACATGTATATCACATATACCTTTGTTCACCTTGCCATCCTTCTTATCCGCCAAATACTTGGGGCATTTCCGCTTCCAGTGACCAGTCTGCTTGCAGTAGAAGCACTCAGTTTCAGGCTTAGGTCCAGACTTGGGTTTCTTCTCCTGAGCAGCAACTTGCTTGCCGTTCTTCTTGAAGTTCCCCTTCTTCTTCCCTTTGCCCTTTTTCTTGAAACTAGTGGTTTTGTTAACCATCAACACTTGATGCTCCTTTTTGATTTCTACCTCCGCAGCTTTCAGCATTGCGAAGAGCTCGGGAATAGTCTTGTTCATCCCTTGCATATTATAGTTCATCACGAAGCTCTTGTAGCTTGGTGGCAGTGATTGGAAAATTCTGTCAATGACGCAATCATCTGGAAGATTAACTCCCAATTGAATCAAGTGATTATTATACCCAGACATTTTGAGTATATGCTCACTGACAGAACTGTTCTCTTCCATCTTGCAGCTATAGAACTTATTGGAGACTTCATATCTCTCAATCCGGGCATTTGCTTGAAATATTAACTTCAACTCCTGAAATATCTCATATGCTCCATGACGTTCAAAACGTTGTTGAAGTCCGGATTCTAAGCCGTAAAGCATGGCACACTGAACTATCGAGTAGTCATCAGCTTTGCTCTGCCAGACGTTCATAACATCTGGTGTTGCTCCAGCAGCAGGCCTGGCACCCAGCGGTGCTTCCAGGACGTAATTCTTCTGGGCAGCAATGAGGATAATCCTCAAGTTACGGACCCAGTCCGTGTAATTGCTACCATCATCTTTCAATTTTGCTTTCTCAAGGAACGCATTAAAATTCAATGGTACAACAGCACGAGCCATCTATCTACAATCAACATAAACAAGCAAGATACTATCAGGTACTAAGTTCATGATAAATTTAAGTTCAATTAATCATATTACTTAAGAACTCCCACTTAGATAGACATCCCTCTAATCCTCTAAGTGATTACGTGATCCAAATCAACTAAACCATGTCCGATCATCACGTGAGATGGAGTAGTTTCATTGGTGAACATCATTATGTTGATCATATCTACTATATGATTCACGCTCGACCTTTTGGTCTCCGTGTTCCTAGGCCATATCTGTATATGCTTGGCTCGTCAAGTATAACCTGAGTATTCCGCGTGTGCAACTGTTTTGCACCCGTTGTATTTGAACGTAGAGCCTATCACACCCGATCATCACGTGGTGTCTCAGCACGAAGAACTTTCGCAACGGTGCATACTCTGGGAGAACACTTCTTGATAATTTAGTGAGAGATCATCTTATAATGCTACCGTCAATCAAAGCAAGATAAGATGCATAAAAGGATAAACATCACATGCAATCAATATAAGTGATATGATATGGCCATCATCATCTTGTGCTTGTGATCTCCATCTCCGAAGCACCGTCATGATCACCATCGTCACCGGCGCGACACCTTGATCTCCATCGTAGCATCGTTGTCGTCTCGCCAATCTTATGCTTCCACGACTATCACTACCGTTTAGTAATAAAGTAAAGCATTACATCGCGATTGCATTGCATACAATAAAGCGACAACCATATGGCTCCTGCCAGTTGCCGATAACTTGGTTACAAAACATGATCATCTCATACAATAAAATTTAGCATCATGCCTTGACCATATCACATCACAACATGCCCTGCAAAAACAAGTTAGACGTCCTCTACTTTGTTGTTGCAAGTTTTACGTGGCTGCTACGGGCTTAAGAAAGAACTCATCTCACCTACGCATCAAAACCACAACGATAGTTTGTCAAATAGACACCGTTTTAACCTTCTCAAGGACCGGGCGTAGCCACACTTGGATCAACTAAAGTTGGAGAGACAGTCGCCCGCAAGCCATCTATGTGCAAAGCAGGTTGAGGGAACCGGTCTCGCGTAAGCGTACGCGTAAGGTTGGTCCGGGTCGTCTCGTCCAACAATACCGCCGAACCAAAGTATGACATGCTGGTAGGCAGTATGACTTGTATCGCCCACAACTCACTTGTGTTCTACTCGTGCAAATAACATCAAATCATAAAACCTAGGCTCGGATGCCACTGTTGGGGAACGTAGTAATTTCAAAAATTTCCTACGCACACGCAAGATCATGGTGATGCATAGAACCGAGGGGGAGAGTCTGATCTACGTACCCTTGTAGATCGCAACGGAAGCGTTGACACAACGTAGAGGAAGTAGTCGTACGTCTTCTTCCCGATCCGACCGATCCAAGCACCGTTACTCCGGCACCTCCGAGTTCTTAGCACACGTACAGCTCGATGACGATCCCCGGGCTCCGATCCAGCAAAGCTTCGGGGAGGAGTTCCGTCAGCACGACGGCGTGGTGACGATCTTGATGTTCTACCGACGCAGGGCTTCGCCTAAGCACTACAACGATATGATCGAGGTGGAATATGGTGGCAGGGGGCACCGCACACGGCTAAGAACGATCTCAATGATCAACTTGTGTGTCTAGAGGTGCCCCCTGCCCCCGTATATAAAGGATGCCAGGGGAAGGGCTGGCTGGCCAAGCCTATGGAGGCGCAGGAGGAGTCCTACTCCTACCGGGAGTAGGACTCCCCCCAATCCTATTCCTAATAGGACTCCCAAGGGGGAAAGAGAGAGGGAGAGGTGGCCGGCCACCTCTCCTAGTCCTAATAGGACTAGGGGAGTGGGGAGGCGCGCAGCCCACTATGGGCAGCCCCTTTCACCTTTCCACTAAAGCCCAATAAGGCCCATATGGCTCCCGGGGGGTTTCGGTAACCTCCCGGTAATCCGGTAAAATCCCGATTTCACCCGGAACACTTCCGATGTCCAAATATAGGCTTCCATTATATCAATCTTTATGTCTCGACCATTTCGATACTCCTCGTCATGTCTGTGATCACATCCGGGACTCCGAACAACCTTCGGTAGATCAAAATGCATAAACTCATAATAACTGTCATCGTAACGTTAAGCGTGCGGACCCTACGGTTCGAGAACAATGTAGACATGACCGAGACACGTCTCCGGTCAATAACCAATAGCGGGACCTGGATGCCCATATTGGCTCCTACACATTCTACGAAGATCTTTATCGGTCAGACCGCATAACAACATACGTTGTTCCCTTTGTCATCGGTATGTTACTTGCCCGAGATTCGATCGTCGGTATCCAATACCTAGTTCAATCTCGTTACCGGCAAGTCTCTTTACTCGTTCCATAATACATCATCCCGCAACTAACTTATTAGTTGCAATGCTTGCAAGGCTTAAGTGATGTGCATTACCGAGAGGGCCCAGAGATACCTCTCCGACAATCGGAGTGACAAATCCTAATCTCGAAATATGCCAACCCAACATCTACCTTTGGAGACACCTGTAGTACTCCTTTATAATCACCCAGTTACGTTGTGACGTTTGGTAGTACCCAAAGTATTCCTCCGGTAAACGGGAGTTGCATAATCTCATAGTCATAGGAACATGTATACGTCATGAAGAAAGCAATAGCAACATACTAAACGATCGGGTGCTAAGCTAATGGAATGGGTCATGTCAATCAGATCATTCAACTAATGATGTGACCTCGTTAATCAAATAACAACTCCTTGTTCATGGTTAGGAAACTTAACCATCTTTTATTAACGAGCTAGTCTAGTAGAGGCATACTAGTGACACTCTGTTTGTCTATGTATTCACACATGTATTATGTTTCCGGTTAATACAATTCTAGCATGAATAATAAACATTTATCATGATATAAGGAAATAAATAATAACTTTATTATTGCCTCTAGGGCATATTTCCTTCATCTGCGTCATCAACACGTGACAGTCGTGAGACTTCATCCCGCTGAACTTCAGCTTCGCGGGGTCTAGGTATCTGCTTATCTTCCCCGCGTAACCGTAAGGAAGTTTTACTCCTACGAGGCAGGTGAAAAACTGCTCAATCTCCTCCTGACTTAGAGTGAAGCACGCGGGAGGGTAGTCATTTCTGGTCTTCTTGGCCTTTTTGCCTTTGCGACGACTTGCCTTGTCCTGCTTCGCCTCATCATCATCATGATCATCATATATAGCGTGAAGCTCCTGCCTGATGCCCATTGATTTCAAGTCTGCCCTTGCTTTCGGCCCATCTTTGGTCCTCTCTGGCATGTTGAGCAGGGTACCAAGCAGACTCTCGCACACGTTCTTCGTGATATGCATTACATCAAGGTTGTGAGGCACACGGTGGATCTTCCAGTACGGCAAGTCCCAGAAAACAGACCTCGTTTTCCATACCTTCAGCAGCGGCTCTGGCGCCTTTCGCTTCTTTCCCGGCTCTGGCGCCTTTTGCTTCTTTCCCGGCAGTGGGCAGTCTTTCCAATTTTTCAACAGCTCGTCTATTTCCTCACTGCTCCTCATACGCGGGCGTCCTCGGGGTTCGGTTTCACCATCGAACAGATCCTTGCGTTTTCTCCACAGGTCATCGTCGCGAAGCCACCTTTGATGTCCCATGAACACGGTTTTCGAAGACCCGGGATCTCTATCTAGCTGGCGATACGTTCTGTCATCCATGCACCTGACGCATCGAGAAAATCCAAGGACCACCTGCCCCGCGACATATCCGTAACCGAGATAGTCATGCACCGTCGTGAGCAGCGCGGCTCTCATAGGGAAATATTCTTTCTCTGTGGCATCCCATGTATTGGCTGGCATTTTCCACAGCGTGTCAAGCTCCTCTTTTAGCAGCCCCAGATATAGATTGATGTCGTTCCCTGGTTGTTTCGGTCCTTCAATTAGCATACTCATGTGAATGTACTTCCTCTTCATGCACAACCAGGGGGGAAGGTTGTACATCCACACAAACACAGGCCAGGTGCTATGTGTGCTTCTCTGGCTGCCAAACGGATTGACTCCATTGGTGCTCGTGCCCAGCACGATGTTCCTTGGATCATTCCCAAATTCTGGGTATTCGAAGTTCAACGCTTGACACTGGCTCGCAACCTTAGGGTGACTCAGCATCTTGTCTTTTTTATCTATCTCCGGATCATTTGCGTCATCTTCTCGCTTCTTCTCCTCCCTATCCGCGTGGCAACGCAGGAGCTTTGCTACCTTAGGGTCTGCAAAATACCGCTGCAGACGAGGAGTGATCGGAAAGTACCACACCACTTTTCGAGGAGCTTTCTTCCTCTTCTTGTATCGAGTGACGCCGCACACCGGACATATGGTAGACTCCGCGTGCTCGTCCCGATAAATGATGCAATTGTTCATGCACACATGGTATTTCACGTGCGGTAAATCCAGAGGACACACGATTTTCTTCGCCTCCTCCAAACTGGTCGGGCACTTGTTCCCCTTGGGAAGACGTTCGTGCTAGAATGACATGTTCTCGTCGAAGCAGGTGTCGGTCATTTTGTGTTTTACCTTCATCTCCAGAGCCATGAGCGTTACTTTCAGGCGGGTATCCTCGGGCCTGCATCCTTCATACAGTGGAGTAACCGCGTCTAACTCAAGTTGATCCATCTTGGCTTTCTCTCGGGCGGCAGCTCTTGCGTTATCCGTCTGCTTGAGAAGCAGCTCTTGAATATGAGGGTCCTGCACCCAGCCCATCGATGGTCCAGCGTCGTTTGCTCCGCCGGCATCATCATCTTCATGATCTTTCCCATCATCTGCTCCGGCATCTTCCTCATCATCATGTCCTGCATCTTCTACATGATGACTGTGTACAGCATCACCGTCGTGATCATCTCCTGGGGATTCTTCGTCTTCTCGCCCGCCCGAGCCGCGGTGGTTGTCTTGCTGCCCTTCCTCATTTCTTGCCCGGCCCCCATGGACGACTTCGTAGTCATCTTCATCACCTTGCCACCGATAGCCATCCATGAGACCACGCAAGAGCAGGTGGTCCCACACCTGCCCGGAATCCGGGTCCGCAATAAGGCTCTTCAGCTTGCATCTTCGACATGGACATCTTATCTCCGTCTCGTTCTTTTGAAGGATCTCGGCCTTCGCGGACCTCAAAAACCTATTCACGATGCCTTCGGTCATCGTGCGGACCATGGTCGCCTGCGGGGTAGAGCAAAACGATATTTTAGAACAAAGAAAAAATTTGGCATGACTTTCCCTAAAAATAGGACCAAAAAGAATGCTTAATGCCAAAATTCTCGCCAAAACGGAAATGAATCAACATTCCGGCAAAATATTGGCAACTATCGCATTTCAAATACCGGTACACCTCCAAACACAAACACATATGCAACACCACAAACATATGCAACACCACGAACATACATAGATCTAGCTAGGCCATAAAAAGTGCATGTGCACATTGTTGTAGGGAGAACAACGTAAATATAGCTTCCCCCCTTACTTACCTATCAAAACAAGGTAATTTAACCACTTAATTTGAATGAATCTATGGTGGAAATGAGGTGAAAAAGAGGAGGCACCCGAGACAAGGAGGAGGTGGAGAGAATGAAGTGGGGAGAAAGTGAGTGTGGGTAGGAGAGGCTGTCCAAAATATCTTGTTGCTGCCCACTTACTAATGGCGCACCAACTCTAAATGCGCCATTAGTAATCCAGGTTACTAATCGCACACCTTCTGGTGGTGCGCCATTAGTAGTTTTGCAAAAAAAACATACGAATGGCGCACTGTTCCACAGTGCGCCATTACTAGTTTAAACTAGTAATGGCGCACGGTGGAACAGTGCGCCATTAGTAGTTTTGCAAAAAAAGGAATAAAAAATATAATAAAAAAACATTAGTGGCACACTTTTCGACAGGTGCGCCATTACTAGTTACAACTAGTAATAGCGCACTGTGTCTGGATGCGCCATTAGTATGTTTGGACAGGCGCACTAGTTCAAAAAAAAATTTGATACTAATGGCGCACCCTGGGCCAGGTGCGCCATTAGTAGTTTCAACTCTAATGGCGTATCAGAAGGTGGTGCGCCATTAGTATATACTAATGGCGCACCGCTTGTCTGGTGCGCCATTAGTGTCAATCCCATCTATAGCCCTTTTTCTAGTAGTGAAAATTCAACGGAACAACATCACGGGCCATCTATCTACAACCAAACATAAACAAGCAGGATACTATCAGGTACTAAGTTCATGATAAATTTAGGTTCAATTAATCATATTACTAAAGAACTCCCACTTAGATAGACATCCCTCTAATCCTCTAAGTGATTACGTGATCCAAATCAACTAAACCATGTCCGATCATCACGTGAGATGGAGTAGTTTCATTGGTGAACATCATTATGTTGATCATATCTACTATATGCTTCACGCTTGACCTTTCGGTCTCCGTGTTCCGAGGCCATATCTGTATATGCTTGGCTCGTCAAGTATAACCTGAGTATTCCGCATGTGCAACTGTTTTCACCCGTCATATTTGAACATAGAGCCTATCACACCCGATCATCACGTGGTGTCTCAGCACGAAGAACTTTCGCAACAGTGCATACTCAGGGAGAACACTTCTTGATAATTAGTGAGAGATCATCTTAAAATGCTACCGTCAAACAAAGCAAGACAAGATGAATAAAAGATAAACATCACATGCAATCAATATAAGTGATATGATATGGCCATCATCATCTTGTGCTTGTGATCTTCATCTTCGAAGCACCGTCATGATCACCATCGTCACCGGCGCGACACCTTGATCACCATCGTAGCATCGTTGTCGTCTCGCCAAACTTATGCTTCCACGACTATCGCTACCGCTTAGTGATAAAGTAAAGCATTATAGCGCAATTGCATTGCATACAATAAAGCGACAACCATATGGCTCCTGTCAGTTGTCGATAACTTGGTTACAAAACATGATCATCTCATACGATAAAATTTAGCATCATGTCTTGACCATATCACATCACAACATGCCCTGCAAAAACAAGTTAGATGTCCTCTACTTTGTTGTTACAAGTTTTACGTGGCTGCTACGGGCTTAAGCAAGAACCAATCTTACCTACGCATCAAAACCACAATGATAGTTTGTCAAGTTGGTGCTGTTTTAACCTTCGCAAGGACCGAGCGTAGCCACACTCGGTTCAACTAAAGTTGGAAAAACTGACACCCGCTAGCCACCTTTGTGCAAAGCACGTCGGGAGAACCGGTCTCGCGTAAGCGTACGCGTAATGTTGGTCCGGGACGCTTCGTCCAACAATACCGCCGAACCAAAGTCTGACATGCTGGTAAGTAGTATGACTTATATCGCTCACAACTCACTTGTGTTCTACTCGTGCATATAACATCAACACATAAAACCTAGGCTCTGATACCACTCTTGGGGAACGTAGTAATTTCAAAAAAATTCCTACGCACACGCAAGATCATGGTGATGCATAGCAATGAGAGGGGAGAGTGTTGTCTACGTACCCTCGTAGACCGGCAATGGAAGTGTTGACATAATGTAGAGGAAGTAGTCGTACGTCTTCCCGATCCGACCGATCCAAGTACTGAACGTACGGCACCTCCGAGTTCTAGCACACGTTCAGCTCGATGACGATCCCCGGACTCCGATCCAGCAAAGTGTCGGGGAAGAGTTCCGTCAGCATGACGGCGTGGTGACGATCTTGATGTTCAACTGTCGCAGGGCTTCGCCTAAGCACCACTACAATATTATCGAGGAATATGGTGGAACGGGCCACCGCACACGGCTAAGAAAACGATCACGAAGATCAACTTGTGTGTCTAGGGGTTCCCCATGCCCCCGTATATAAAGGAGCAAGGGGAGGAGGCCGGCCGGCCCTATGGCGCGCCAAGGAGGAGTCCTCCTCCTAGTAGGAGTAGGACTCCTACTAGGAGGGGGAAGGAAGTGGGGAGGGAGAAGGAAAGGGGGGCGCCGCCCCCCTCTCCTAGTCCAATTCGGACCAAGGGGGGAGGAGGCACGCGGCCCACCCTGGCTGCCCTTCTCTCTCTTCACTAAGGCCCATATGGCCCATTACTTCTCCCGGGGGGTTTCGGTAACCTCCGGCTCTCCGGTTTTCTCCCAAATCACCCGGAACACTTCCGGTGTCCGAATATAGACGTCCAATATATCAATCTTTATGTCTTGACCATTTCGAGACTCCTCGTCATGTCCGTGATCACATCCGGGACTCCGAACTAACTTCGGTACATCAAAACTCATAAACTCATAATATAACTGTCACCGAAACCTTAAGCGTGCGGACCCTACAGGTTCGAGAACAATGCAGACATGACCGAGACATGTCTCCGGTCAATAACCAATAGCGGAACCTGGATGCTCATATTGGCTCCCACATATTCTACGAAGATCTTTATCGGTCAGACCGCATAACAACATACGTTTGTTCCCTTTGTCATCGGTATGTTACTTGCCCGAGATTCGATCGTCGGTATCTCAATACCGAGTTCAATCTCGTTACCGGCAAGTCTCTTTACTCGTTTCGTAATACATCATCTCGCAACTAACTCATTAGTTGCAATGCTTGCAAGGCTTATGTGATGTGCATTACCGAGAGGGCCCAGAGATACCTCTCCGACAATCGGAGTGACAAATCCTAATCTCGAAATACGCCAACCCAACATTTACCTTTGGAGACACATGTAGAGCTTCTTTATAATCACCTAGTTACGTTGTGACGTTTGGTAGCACATAAAGTGTTCCTCCGGCAAACGGGAGTTGCGTAATCTCATAGTCATAGGAACATGTATAAGTCATGAAGAAAGCAATAGTAACATACTAAAACGATCGGGTGCTAAGCTAATGGAATGGGTCATGTCAATCACAGCATTCTCCTAATAATGTGATCCCATTAATCAAATGACAACACATGTCTATGGTTAGGAAACATAACCATCTTTGATTAACGAGCTAGTCAAGTAGAGGCATACTAGTGACGTTTAGTTTGTCTATGTATTCACACAAGTATTATGTTTCCAGATAATACAATTCTAGCATGAATAATAAACATTTATCATGATATAAGGAAATAAAATAATAACATTATTATTACCTCTAGGGCATATTTCCTTCATCACCGCCCCCTACTATTCCCACCGCTGGCCAGGCCCTGCAGCGACGGCAACCTCACACCGCAGCCGAACCAGTGAACCCTCGTACTCCTCTCCGCGCGGGCTTCCACTGCCGCGTCTTCCCCGGCTCCGCGTCGTCCCCTTCCTAGGCCTCGCCGTCGTCCACCGCCGTGCTGCTCTCCGCGCGGCGTGGTCAACGTGGTCAAGGAACGACTTCCATTGGAAGAGTACTGTACGTGGAGAGGCTGATAGCTGGGTCCACAGGCACAACCCAGTTTTTTTGTGATTTGCCAAGTAAGTTGCTTTGTCAGGCATGTTGGGCTGCAAATCTTTCAAGACGAGAAGAGCTTTCATTCGGCTGGCCGAGAAAATGCCCCATCAGTAATGAGAAATGGGGTGTACATTTTTAAAACACATCAAACCGGCAATTAGTTTTAAATATTTTTTTATTTCATGATTTTAAATTACATTAATTTTTATGTGTGGAGAATTTGTTGGATTTTATATTGATATACATTTATTTTTAAAATCAGTTTGAATGTGAGTCGAAATTTCGAGATTAAAAACAGTTCGGACTGCACCGAAATATGCAAAATTTCGTATAATTTTTTAACCGTGGCCACAATTTGGGCTGTAATGCTAACAAAAAGAATATGGGCTCCAAAAAAATCTTAAGAATTAGCAAATGGGCTGAAAATTATTAGAAATAATGGCAGATGGGTTGTATGTTGTTTTCCACAGATTTGAGGCTTTCCTAAAAAAAGTTTGACGCACAAGCAGTGACTATTGGATGTCCATCCAACGGCCGTCGTGCTTCTTCAATCTCTGCTATTCCCGCTCCAGCCGCTCAAACAGGCGCCGGCGGGACTGCCTGCTCCCTCCTCCCCGCGGCCGGCTCTGTTGCCGCGCAGGCCTCCGCCCCACCGTACTCCCATCGCTAGCCTAGCCATCCCTCTACTCACCCACACCCGCTGTTATTCTCCGGCGACGGCAGACGAACCAGTAAACCCTCGTCCAGTCGTACTCCCCTCCGCGTGGGAAACAACTGCCGAGTCTTCCCTGCCTCCGTGTCGTTCCCTTCCTAGGCCTCGCCGTCGTCCACCACCCTGGTGCTCTCGGCGCGGCCTGGTCAACATGGTCAACGACCGACATGCATCTGAAGTGGACTGTACGTGGAGAGGCCAACAACTGGGTCCACGGCCGCATGCAAGGAAATGTCTACTTATTATGTG
Organism: Triticum monococcum; assembly: GCA_034509565.1. Taxonomy (NCBI): domain Eukaryota; kingdom Viridiplantae; phylum Streptophyta; class Magnoliopsida; order Poales; family Poaceae; genus Triticum; species Triticum monococcum. The sequence continues at coordinate 769,334,608 of CM067847.1, forward strand.
CAAAATAATGATTCCTCCACCTGACATCAGGGACCCACCGAAAGGGCCTCTGTATTTTGCGAAAAAAAACGTTACCGCCGCTGACAGCTCGGACCCACCAGCTATATCTTCGCACGCAAGGAAGTGCCTCCTTATTACGCACAAAAAATGAATACTCCTCTTGTTAGCTGGGACCCAGTATAGTGGCAGGCTGACTTGTGGGCCTACTAAGTTGACGGGGAGGGAGGGCTTTGTCAACTTAGTCAATAATGCACGATTCTAGCTCCAGTGACCGTACGATGTCCATCCAATGGCCGTAGTGCTTCTTCAAGTTCTGGTCTTCTTGCTCCAGCCGCCCAAACTAGCGCCGATCGTGCCTCGTGCTCCTGCCTCCCGTGGCCGGCTACGATGCGGCGGAGGCCTCACCGCCCCCTACTACTCCCACCGCTGGCCAGGCCATCCCTCTACTCACCCACACCACCTGTTACTCTACGGCGACGGGAGCCTCACACCGCAGCGAACCAGTGCCCTCGTACTCCTCTACGCGTGGGCATCCACTGCCGCGTCTTCCCCGTCTCCGCTTTGTCCCCTTCCTAGGCCTCGCCGTCGTCCACCGCCCTGGTGCGCTCGGCGCGACGTGGTCAACGTGGTCAAGGAACGACTTCCATCGGACGTGGACTGTACGTGGAGAGGCTGACAGCTGGGTCCATGGCGGCAGCAAGGAAGTGCCTCCTTATTACGCGGAAAATAATGATTCCTCCACCTAACAACAGGGACCCACCGGATGGGCCATCGTATTTCGCGAAAAATAACATTTCCCCCTGACTGCTGGGACCCACCAGCTACACCTTCGCACGCAAGGAAGTGCCTGACAGTCGGGACCCACCTGGTCGAAGTGTACGTAGTGTTGTCATTCTGGTCGCGAACGTGTACGTACATATATACTAGTGGATGTAGAGGCGCGCACGTGCCGTAGTAGAGGCGCGCACGTAGCATGTACACGTACGTACAGCGGCCAAGGTGCCAGAAAGAAAAATACAGCCACGTATGTGTACATACGGGCGGGGTCTCGAACGCCTACTCACACATACGTACGGCGAGGGCTCGTGTACAAGGCTGGGTCGGAACGGAGAAACAGCGTCGTCGTCGTGTTCATGGGTCAGAACGGAATGCGTGGTCGTGTTCATCGGGAGGGCTTGGATGGAAGAGGTGAGGGAAACGAGGCCTGGCGTACCGCACAACGGAGGAAACGGACCTCCTACGGTCGAAACGGCGGTCCTATTGATCGGGAGGGGTGTGGCGTACCGCAAAACGGAGGAAATGGACCTCCTACGGTCGAAACGGGGGTCCTGTTGATCGGGAGGGGTGTGGCGTATCGCAAAACGGAGGAAACGGACCTCCTACGGTCGAAATGGAGGTCCTGTTGATCGGGAGGGGTGTGGCGTACTGCAAAACAGAGGAAACGGACTTGTGTTGGAGCGCTACGGTCGAACAGGGGTCCTGTTCATCGGGAGGGGTGTGGCGTACCGCAAAACAGGACTCCACGGGATACTGTTCATCTCCACCGTCGACCCCCGCCAGCCTCCACGAGCTACTGTTCATCCACCGTCGACCTCCTCCAGCCTCCACGGGCTCCTGTTCATCCAGCCTCCACCGCACGCTACTCCACAGGCTACTGTTCAACCACCCCTCCACCGTCTACTATTCATCCAGCCCTCCACACCACGGGGTCCTGTTCAACCACCCCTCCACAGGCACCCCTCCACCGTCTACTGTTCGTCCTGCCCTCCACACCACGGGGTCCTGTTCATCCACCCCTCCACGGGCACCCCTCCACCGTCTGCTAAGTTGTTTACTAATGTTGCTAAGTTGTTTAAACATGCTTGCTGCTAGCTTTGAAGTTGATCTGAAGAACCATTCATGCATTTACACATTCATGCCCTGACCCGACCCCTTGCTCGTCTCCCATCTCGTTTCATTTCCTTGGTGGTTGCTGTTGTTTCGCGTTCGATTTTGATTCTGTTTGGTTTGCTGATGTTGTTTTTGTTGCGGCGGCGCAGGCTCGCGGTGAAGAAGAGCAAGGCCAAGCACCCTCCAAGCGCATTCATCGTCTTCATGTGAGTTCCCCGATTCCATTCGTGGTTCGTCTTCATGTGCTGATAGTTTGTGTGCTCTGACTAGTAATGTTAGATCTTGTGTGTTGAATGGATGGCCGTTGTAGTAGAATGATATTGTTGTTTCAGCACAATGTGTTAAAGTTAAGTAGCAGGACATGCACTTGTGCCATGCATATTCATATTATATCTGTTGTCTTGTATGAATACCTCATTTTAACATGTACTAGCTGAAATGTGTTTATCATTCCATAAAAAAATTCCTTTACTCCTTTACTCCTTTTTTTGAATGGAATGTTCATAATATATTGGTTCCAGTTTTTCTAATTCTTCTAAGCTGATTCATGTAACAGGGTGATCATGGAAGGCATGCAGTTGTTCTGTTAGCCCAGCCCTGACTATGGCCGTCCAGTGAGTCCGGCATTTGATCTCTCTCGAAGGAGGTCCATGCTGAAGAAGAAAACACTAGTAGAGCTTGTAACATTACTTGGAGAGCTTGTAAAGTACTGTAGAGCTTTGCATTTGTAGAGCTTGTAAAGCACTCTATATGTTAGAGCTTGTATTAGGTGTCATTTGTAGAGCTTGTACTGAATCTGGCTATTGTTATTTGAATTATTATGTGTATTTTCTGCTTGCCTATTTAAATACTAGTTATTTTCTTACTATCAAATTCAAATATGATGTCAAATTGAAATATGAAGAATCTGAGCCTAATAGCTGGGACCCACTTATCAGAACCTGACAAGTGGGACCTGTTTGACTAATGGACCCATTTTATAAAAAAAGAAAACTAAAACTGTTGGTGCAAAAAGGCCATGGCCCAGACAATAAAAAGGCCGAATTGTAGGGCTTGGCCCGTGTAGTTCACCAAAATTAGTAGCAAAAAAATAAAAATGGGCTGAATTGTTGGGCTCGACCCATGTAAAACGCCGAATCGGACCGGGCTGATTCTTGTGCCACATCAGCTTGCCATGTTGGATGCCTACGTGGCCTGAGGAGGTTGCTAGTGACCAAAAATTTGGTCGAAGAACCAACGACCTTTTACATATCACAAAGAAGGTCAGTAATTTCAGTTTACGACCGCCAGCTTTTGACCTTCTGTTTTTGGTCACAAAAAGGTCGCAAATGAAAAACTATGACCTTTCAGCGGCAAATAGTGAGGGTCACAAGTTCACATATTTCTTGTAGTGGTAGTGTTTTAAAAAAATATGACCACTATGGGTTAGTGATGACTCAAACCCCATTTAAATTCTTTTATGTGAGAAATCCAAAATTTCTGAGATTTTTTGAAAACCGGTTCTTGCAATCCCTACTGGGAAAACTGGTAACAAGATTCTTTTTAAATACAAATACCCGATTTGAATTCTCGAATTGGACACTTTAGGTTCAAACTTGCCTAGGTTTTACAAAATTCCTGGCGTCCCCCCTACAACCGGGGTGCTAACATCACGGAGCGAGCTACCAAATTAGTTCCATTAGATTTAATGTAAAACATGTTATCATGACATGTAAATTTGATGTTTGAAATATTCACCATATTTTCCTTCAGCTGTGGTCAAAGTAGTTTGACTTGGCATAATGCTATTTTTTAAATAATTTAGAATAGTGAATTGGGAAAATACATCTTTGGAGAAAATTCTTCGTTTTACTCCTCTTGTGTCCACAAGGGGTTTATTTGCTATGCGATTAGGAAAAAAATTACGCCATCACAATCACAGGAACCGTCCTTAACAAAAAGAAAACCATGACATAGATCAGCGCTCCCATTTCCGCATCCACTTGAATCATTTTTTTGCAGAACATCCCCTATGCTTCACCTGACACTATGCGATTGGACTCCTCATCCTCAATTATCATGAAACCTGCCCTCCCTTCTTGCTCTAGCACATCCTTCTAGAGCTGCATTGTTGTTGTAGGCCAAGACTGCAGTAAGAGATTCCTCCACTCACCGCCATAAGGTGGTACTCCGAGCGGCTAGGCTCAGGGGCGACCCTTAGATAGGGCAATAATACCCCATGCCCACCCCTTGTTTGCAGGACCCTAAAAAGTGCATGCTTGTACATTAGCGTGAAATATAGTTTTCAAATTAGCCGGTGAATGTTAAAATCTTATCGAACTAAGTTGGTTCAAGCAAATTTAAGAGAGGGCCAAGTCAGTATAATATTTATATGGGTACACGGTTTAGGAAAGTCACACCAGTTTTGTACATAAAAAATCCATGTATGAAAATAAATGATCAATACTACATCTTACGTAAGTTTGTATTTGTAATTGTCATGCATGATAGACAGTACATAAGGTCTATATTTGTCTATGTAGTCACATCAAAACTTGTTAGTATTGATTTCAAGATTATCTACCAAGTTACTTCTTTCATACACAGTAAAGCAATCTCCCCATTTATGTAGATATTAAGGATGCACTGGAAAAATAAAGATACATACAAATATACTAGCATAAATTTAATTGTCGAGTATAGTGATAATATTGGTTTACATAGATCTTTCATTAAACTAGTATAATAAGATACTTTATTAACCATCCAAACTAAACAAAAAAAACTTTTTCCAAAGAATTACAAGTCACTTAGCACTAGAAAATATATTTATACTAAAAAATATCACAATTGTATGAAAATTTTATAACATAGTACACGAGCATGTTTATATTCTGAATTTTCCTAATTATACTTAAAATAGTATTGATATGGTATATCAAAATACTTGTCAACAAGAAATATAATTTAGTGAGAAAATTGTTATTGTGGAACATGAATGTTCGATATAAATAGGGGACAAGAACTCATCATAGTGGATCTGCTAGAAACTTTGTGCTTAACTAAGCAATCCTTTTATGGAAGAAAGCTGAAAAAGAGAAGAGAGGAAGGACATGAGCTTGAAGGATTGTTGTTTTGATGAAGGAGCAACATCTTCCAACTACATGGAATCAAGTTCTGATAGGCGTTCGTGCTGAGAGTTTTCTATATAACTTATCATCCACATCGCCAAGATCATGCTGGTACAAATAGAAGAATCCTACCCAACATCATCATATCTCACCAAGTCCTAACCCCTGAAGGATTAGCTGAATGCTGAGGGTGATTTTCTGTCTCAATCTATTGTTGTTCATATTTAGCACACCAAGAAAGAATTTAGAGAGACGAGAGTGAAAATAGTGGAGGACAAGTGTGAGTTGTGGAGTGGTCGTGGACCATTGCTTGAAAAATTGGTAGGTGATAATCGCCAAGTGTAGGGAGTTATTGTAGCACTTTCCAAAGTGGAGGTGGTAAGTATCGAGTTTTGAATCCCAAACACACTAAAGGTAGGAACCATATTTTCTCATGTTCTATCTACAAATGTTATGACCTTTCGTACACCAAACATTTTCTTTCCCTAAATGAAAATTAAAGATACATTGCAGGTATAAAATGGATAGTTCGCAAAATTCTAAAGTACTAGTAACTAAAACTTAGGGCCTGTTCTGATGTCCTCCAGCTCCACGTTTCCAAAACTTCATAGATGAATTTGTCCAGAACGGTTGTAGCCTGAGAAGCTGAATTCACGAAGCTGATCGTTCCCGTAGTGTAAAAATGAGAAGCACGACTGGCCCAGCTCCACCAAAACATGAAGCGTGGAGTTTGCTCAATTTACAGCGAACTGCCACCACTAAAGAAAACGGTTCACTGCATCCCCTCGTCAAATAGAAAAAGGATCGATCGAAGCGTTACGCTAGTGTCGCTCGAATCGGTACCCAGCTAATTGGGCTACGTCCAGCCGGCCCAACGTACGCCTAACAAGCCACATCCCCTCCCAACTGGGCTACAACAACGGGAGAAGTTGCACATCGAGCCGAACGCTCCTGGGATACTAGCTGAAGCTAGAAGCGAGGAGTAGAAGCTGGTTTTCTGGAGTTTTGAGAAGCTGGGGAGCCTCCGAACAGGCCCTTAGTTGCTTTAATATGAAGGTACAATAAAATAAAATGGAGCGAATATGGAGCAGCGATGGAATGTGTTGCGGAATTGTCCCTAGGCAATTGGCTATGAAACTAGACTAATAATCATGCATTGAAGTTTTATATGCAGGATAGACTTATGCTCAAATGTAAGAAAATCGATTAACAACATGTTCTATGATTGAAATCCTTAGCAAGCATCCACAACTACTAAGATTTCATTTAGTAGACCCAACCATATCATTACACGTCTAATGATCCTCTATATCCATATGCATCAACTCCTATACTCGTGCTCGTAATATGTGTCACTTTGGCTTACCTACGCATAGTTATCTCAACATATTAATAATACCAAAGTGTGATCCAACATATGTGTGTGATCATACATTGCACAAAATAACAACATATCATAACATACAACTCAAATCAATCATATAGGTCATCAATCAACATAGGACCAAAAGGATATACTCAGACATAATAGTAATGCAACAAATGCTTGAAAAATAATTTATAGCATCAAATACCATGTTCAACTAGGGGATTGCAGATGGTTGTGTATGAGTGGACCACTTTACAAATTGAGAAGATGGTGATGGATATGGTGACGATGACGTTTCAGCACCACCGAAAGAGAAGGCGGGAGATGGCACCCCATCCTTCTTCTTCTTTCTTGGCCTCCCCCTTAGGAGGGGAAGGTATCCTCTCTACTCCATGGCGTTCATGGCCCTTAGAGACCTTTTCGAGATTTGATTGTATTTTTCTAGATGTTCTTTTTCCGAGTCCCATCAAAGTTTTATCTCCCGATGGAGATCCATAACTCCAAAAAATCTGAAATTTTAAGGAGTTTCCTAAAATTGTTGGAACAAGCTTACGACAAAAGGATGCTACTAGGGAAGGTCTCCAATTCCCACACGACCAGGTGTCACAGCTTGGGTCTTGGCTGTGGGAAGAGGTGGGGTGGAGGCCGTATGGGCCCCCTTCTAGGCGGGCCCAAGTCCATAATGACCCTGTAGTGCTGAAACTTTGCAGATATTTTTTCCTCAACTTTTTCGTCCCTAAAATATCCTTTTTTCAAAGCCAAAAACATTAGAAAGCGGGAACTAACTCCTAGCACTGGAATAATATGTTAGTCCAATAAAAAATATAAAAAGGTGCCAAAAGTATCTATAAATAATGTAAATGTATCATTAGCGTAACATAAATTATATATATGTTTGAGATGTATCACTAGGCAAATCTCTCCCAACTCAAGCACTCTGAGCGGCACTTGGAAGATCACACATACAAAAATATCCAAACTAAATAAAAATAATTTTGCCAAAAAAGTGTTAGTCAGTTGGCACTTTAAAATTATTTATACAAATGAATATCACAATTGAAAGATTTTCTTAATAAGATACATTTGTAGTCTTAATATCAGAATATTTGGTCTGGGAATATAATTTAGCGAGAAAAGTGTTATTGGAGAGTAAGAAAGTTCATTATAAATAATGATATATGCCGGAGAAATTAAGCTACCCCGTGATGTGTGCAGAATCAAACGAGCTTTAAAATATCCAAGACACACATGACTAACCTAGTGCAAATACGTGAAACATGTGCGACCTGATGTGATTTGATATATCGATGCCTCATGCTTAGTCCATTTTTTCATCTAGTGAGCGCGTTAGGTCACACAAAGTGGCTATGACGACTATGACAATGAACAACTCAATTGCGATAGCGGCGACATCAATTACAACGAAGAAATTCTGATTTTCGCCGGATAAGTTAATGCATGTGTTTTGTGTTCTATTTGTATCGACCTTGTAATTCTTTGTGCTTAGGGCTTGAAGTTTTTTTTTAAATTTCACCCTAGCCCATCTAGAAGACAATTAAGGAAGTAAAATATAACTCATCATCATACATAATGTAAGAATTCAAACTTTACTTTGTTATAGCGAATTAAATGATTTTTGTTGTAGTCGTTGTTTAATCTTGGAGAATATTTGAATTAATACATTAAACGGATTAGTATGAATTGTGTAGACTCTATTTGGAGATTCACAATCATCTCACGGTTGGCTGTGCGGAAGTCCCAAAGAATTCGATTTTTATTCAGTCCGGGAGAGGGGAGGTGGTCCGAAAGGATTCTGCTAGGGCACTGCCAACAAATGTTGTTTTTAAACCATGTTTTAATTGTCGTACCACAACTATCATTTGTTAATTTTTTTTCCTACCAACTCAATCAATACTCTTTTGTTCTTGAACTATGTTGGTTTTGTGGGCGCGCGTGATTTGCACGGCACATCAATTCTCTTGCCAAGAAATCACTAACCTTATTTCTTTACAACAAAACCACATTTTGCCCTCAACTCAAGGTGGTTCGATGCTTTTATCCGCTGACTAATGTTTTTGTACTGTCATGACGTTTGATGAATAAATGAAAAAAGAATCCGCCAAAAAAAACTATTGAATACTGATGGTACCTCCATCCATGATAAGATGGACTCCATCTTATCAGCAATTCAGCACATATCAGTAATGCGAATACTTTGAAGTTTGAACAATATATGTTCGCAACCAGCGATGGCCATGTCCTACACAAGCTCCAGGACCCACATGTACGCAACGCCTTCTTCTTCCAGGATTTCGGCCGTCGCTCTTTAACGTCGTCATGGTGTGCGGCTGGCGTGGTTGAGACCGATGATGGCCCACCTCCCGATTCACCAAATTGATATCTCCGTCCGTTTTATCTTGCCGGTGCCATGTAGACGCATCAACGACATCATAGTACTCCGCCTGTAAACTAATATAAGAAGTTTTAGATCGCTAGACCAGAAGTGATCTAAAACATCGCATAGCACTAACCCTCAAGAGTCTACATGACAGCGTTTTTAAGGGCATAAAAATTCGATGTGAACTGATTGCGGTGTGATAATAAGCAAGCAAGTCAAACAAGTTAGGCAAGCACCGGCTGCAAGTTTTGCACGATTTCTCCGGATACCATACTCTACTGGTGTAGCTGTTTCGACATATATCCGAACTTCGGTAGAATTTGGTTGAAAAGGCTGAATTGTTAATGATGGGGAGTAGCATTCCGCCTTGTTGGAGAAGAGAAGAGGAGGTGGAGCGGCAACCGGACCACGAAGGCAACAGCTTGGGCACTAGGAGAATCCACTAGTGGCTTACTCAGCAGCAGGAGCTCACACAGAATCTCTTCTTCTTCGCTGGAAGAAAATCAAATTTTGCGGAGATGAGATCGAGCTACGAACCAAAAGGAGGCCTTATGAGATTTTATCCTCCTCCTTGCTGCCCTTATCAAAGAAAATAAATGATCTTTGAAGGTTGACTTTTTGCCCCGAAGCCACATCATACGCACTCAAAATATCCCTGATTGCAGCAAGGTTGCTACTAGATCTACTCGTAGCAGTTGAGACATAGTAGCATCTTGGATCATCTAGCTGCAGAAGAAAACGGGTACATGGTCATCACGATCAATGGGCAGGAAAAATCAGAAGGGCTAGAATCTAGCTGAAGATGGTACAGAAAAATCAGAGATTTGCTTACACAGAAGTAGCGATCATGGGCGATTTTATAATGTATACTGTAGAAAAATAAGAAGAAGAAAATCGGAGCTGTATTACGCCTAGAATTGTATACAGAACAAAACCCGGTCCTCGGCCGTGACAAACGCATCGCAGAAAATTCAGAGGTGATGGCCGATCATTACACAAACGTACACAGCTTTCACTTTCAGACATACAACCAGTTATTGGGCGACAGGCACCGATCCGTTGAAACAATAGGTCCAGCAACAATAATAGGATAAGAATGTGTCACATCCAGCAACAATCTATTGTTGTCGCAAGCAAGAGCTAGCTTGGAGAAGTGATACGGACATGGGTGATGCTAGTGATGTTGAGAAATCAATAAGGCGAAATCTTTACGCTTCTAATTTTTTTCAGTTGAGTGAAGATAATGAGGCAGACAAAGCTTTAGTCAGTATTTATACGCAAGATGATGCTTTACAAAATATGTGGCATCCTGATCAAGAGAAGATTAAAGCAGAGTCAATAATCGGTGTTCTGCCAGAATATGAAATACTAGTACTCTCAGACATGTAAGTTTGATCAAGGTGAACAGGAATTTGGTTGTTTCTTTTGGTTGTCACGTCCAGAACTTGGCCCGGCTATGCATGTACAAGAGATATTTTTTAATGGGATTAGTCAAAGAATCCTAATCACTACAGAGATATTAAGCTCCCAGAAAATGGGAGTCTCTGGTGCATCGGGGTTGTATAAGGCGGTAAATGGGTCCATTCTCTCCGCCGCTCTTCTTCGTCCAGCGCTTGCTGTTGCTGCTGCCTTCGACCTCTTCCTCTGCCGGTCTGCCCTCGCCTTCCACCACGCCGGGCCTCCTCCGCGCTGCGGCCCCATATCCCACCTCCCGATCTGCCTTCGCCCTTTCCCGCCCCCACTCCTCTGTGCTGCTGCGTCGGCCGCTGAGACCCGTCTGCTGCGGCGCCGTGCCTCGGCTGGATGGAGCGAGGAAGACAGCCACGCGCCCTAGCCATCACGTTCGTGGTGGCCTTTGCTCCAGATTTCCACCTCTTCCTCGTGCTAGAGTTGAGGGGCCATGGCAGAAGGTCATGGTGGCCTTGCTCCTGAAAGGAGGTGGCGGAACTTTGCAGTCCAGGTCTTGGCGCCAACACTTGTGGAGAAAGAGGCCAACAAGATTGAAGGTGAGGAAGGCCACTTTATTTCTTCGTTCATGAATCACCCTCTTTTTTATGATTCAGTTTTTCTGCACAAATTACACCGTACACAAGATGCTTGATGAAATGGTCATAGCGCCAAGGGGCAGAATTCTTAGTTCTTACATAGTATATCTTTGATGGTTTAGTTGTGAACAGATGTTTGAAGAAATTTCCGTAAGTGATTAGCAAGTCCCTATATATGTTGATTTTTCATATATTGCATACCGGCCATGTTAACTGTGATACAAGACATTTATCTGGTTCAGACTTTGTCACTGGTAAGAATTATTTAGTACTTCACTAAAATTGTAGAACTGGGCTGGAAGGAAAGGGACAGGAATGACTGGACAATTGGAAGAAGAGTCGTGCTATGCACATGACAAAATTCGGATGATTCATGCACGATGATTAAATCTACCTGGACATGCGTATGATTGAAAAAGGCGCTGCCTGTTGGATTTACATGTCGTGCATAGATCGGGCACAAGTATCGTGCACAGAGCAGTTTTATTCGAAGAAATACTTCCAGATGATGTGTAAGTGTCTCAGAAATGGTTCCATTGTTGCATTTGTTACTCATTGATGAAGTCTTCTGTTTGCGGCTATCACCTGAATGTTGTGGATAAATTTCATTTCATCAAAATTTTCAATGCAAATTACTGATGGATTTCGATTGCTCATGCTTTTTTATTTCAGGTCCAACAAGTTCCGGTTAAGTATGAGATTCTTCTCCACATAATGCTCTTCCTTGCCCTTGGATAGTAGAGTTATTTTGATTTCTCCTTCTTAAGCTGCTCAACACAGTGATATTCTTTGAAGCAGGGCTCCCCTAAAGTTGAGGCTGAGATGGCGTCTCTTGTTTTTGCACACATTGATGCATACTGTACAAGAATTGCCAAATAAAATAAAAATATTGGTTGTTGCTGCAGATGGCACACTTATTTGAACACAAAGTGCAAGAAACATGGGCGGTCTCATGAAGAGGGCATGTTTTTTTGTCTGAGGTCAGATCTTGATTTTTTTTTCTAGCATTTAAATTATCCGGTCCTGGCAGTGGGTTTCTTAGTCACCTGTTGCATCAAGCAGTTCTCATATTTTAGGAGCCAAAATTCATCTAACGAAGGTGGGTGGTATACCATTTAGGCAACAACGACGCGTAAAGGTCTGCATCAAGACTTCCGATCCATCCTTCCCCCTTCTCTCTTAACATGATTCGAATTTCATATTGCTCCGCCAGGCCCTGCTTGGAGGAGATCGGGACATTTCTTGCCACGCCCTGCCCACGTCGTTCGCCGGAGCCGGCGATGTAGTTGTCGGGGCACAGGAGGACGCCTCAGTCAGACGGAACCGGCGATGTAGTTGTCGGGGCACAGGAGGACGCCTCAGTCGTCGGGGTCAGAGAGACCATCATGATTCAGCATATTTCTTCAGTCTTCTTCAGAGATCGGGACGGCTCGATTCAACGCAGCTCCGAGCTTCTGTCTCCGGCGAACAAAAATCAGCTCGGCAGCATTCCACTTTCTCATTGTTAGTCAAAGTCTGAACTTGGTTTCTGCTATTTTATTTGGTACGTACTTGATTGATTTGATAGATCTACGTGTGATGCATCAACTAGGCTCTATAAATGGATACATTGTGTTTTCTGGTATTTTCTTCGATGATTTTGTGTTGCCATTGCTTCCCGTCAACATGTTGCAGAATTTAATGATTAATAGTACTTATCTATCGGATTACAAATTCAGTCAATTATTACAATCTTTATGCTGAAACTAAACAATAAAACAAGGTTGGATTTCTATTGACACCTATGATTAATAGTAAGTTATTTATATACTACTGTATTGAAGAGCACATGAATCGTACTAGCATTTAGGATAGAGGAATTCAAAGTTTACAGAAGTGGGAAGAAATTGCACGTTGGTTTCTTCTCTATATTGTTCTGAAATTGCCACCCTTGTTGGATTGTTCTCTGTCAAACCTAAAACAAAATTTTACAGTTAGCATATGTGGTGGATGGACTATTTTCTTAATTGGGGATCGAGTATAAATGATTGGAATCATTCTCTTAGTGATCTGGTACCCTTGAACTGGTGCATGACAGATGCTTTTGTCATATATATTTTCATCAGGTTTGTGAGGTATATATAAGAAACTTAAATAAAGATAAGAAACTTAGATAAAGTTTCAAAGTCAGGCTTGCCATGTCTCTTTCAGCCTTCTCCCAAACCTTGAGGCTCTACATACCACCCTGTAGATATCATTCTTTTAGATGCAAAGAGGACTTCTTGATGTTCATACTTAACGGCTAGATCTACCTATGTAGCAGCTATCCGGTGGAATTGAATTTTGGTTAACACAAGAAAAATTTGCATTATGCTGGCCTTTCTATTATAGTTTGCATTTTGTTTTTGCCGGTTGAGGGGACTATTCAGATATACTGATGGTTTCAAAAAATACATATGTATACAATAGCATCAAACAGTTGTGCAGAAAATTGGACCTTTCAAGTTCATTCAAACCGCTTGATGTCATCTCACTCGGTAACTATATAAATATGTTAAAGTGTTCTCTGAAGTTATGTCACCCCAACTACATTGTGCAGTAGCAATAACAACCACATGATGGCCAGTTCAGAAATTTCTTTAGTGATCCGTATGGATTACAACTAGATGGCTAGAGTTTCCAAGTTATTTAACTCTTTGTTCTTATTAATACTTAATTTTTATGCTTTCATAAGACTTATTCTAGACCTTTCCTGCAAAAAAAAGACTTATTCTAGACCTTTTCCGAGCCTCCATAATTTGCCACTTGGTCCATGAATAGAGAAGAAGATGAGAAATGCTAGAAACAAAAACGGCGCAGCAAAGCGCGCGTATGCTTCTAGTTAGCTACTATTTCTCACGACCAAGACCGCCGGAGCAAGATGCGTACATCAATAGGTTTCAATGATGAAATTACTTTGCCTGAGAGATATCGGATCGGGGCCACCAAATAAATTGTGTTTAGTTATTTTTGTATTTAATATGTACTGGTTACCTGCTAAAATAAAGCACTCGTGATCAGTTTTCCTTCCTTAATTGTTAGATCGACAGTTAGAGACATAGAGAAGATTTTTCACGGTCAACTTTTTAGGCAAGTTAGCTATACTACTATATATAGTCCTTGAACGGCCATGTAAAAGGACAGATTATTTTTGGAGTTTAGACAGTCGTGTATCGGCTATGAAGCGGCCCTTTTCGGGTGTCGTTATTTATTTTGTGTGAATTTTCTATCTGAAAGTTGCACTTGGCTCGAGGTTCGTCGTTTTCGACGGGTTGCTTACTGGTTACGTCTATTTTGGCGACAGGTTCCTCGTGTCTTGAGGGATTGTCCGTTGGTTGTCGTTACCCCATCTTCAAGTTACGTGTACTGCTCACGTATTTGGAGATTTTGTCGGTAGATTTCGGAGGAGTTTGTTTTATCGTGAAAGATCGGGCCAAATCATCTGCGCGACCGAGGTCGTGCTTTCATCAAGAAGAATGAAAAATCACCTGCAAAAAAAGGAGAAGAATGAAAAATTCTATAGAACCGACTATACGTTAGATACCTGAATTTTTTCATCCATCAGTCACATTTACAGAAACCATCGGATCTTGATCCAATGGTCCAAAAAGATCAAAAAGATCGTGAAACTGTTCATCTTTTTCCTCCTGATCCCCCGGCCTGCCTCGTCCCATCCGCCGGCCTACACCCCCTGCGTACCGCCTCGCAGGACCACCACCCACCCCCCCCACCACACACACACACACAAACCACACCCACGTCCAAGATTCAGGAAAGTTGCGTAAAAAGGGTGGAAGTTGGTTGAATTATTAATGATCGAAACTTCGAGAGTCCCTTTCCGCCTGTGCACTAGGAGAAGCCACTAATCGCTGACGCAGCCGCAGGAGCTCTGCTTTCTTGAGATAAGATCCAGAGCCGGACGTACCAGTGGCACCACCGTCGTCTATAAATCCACCGGCGTCTCCGCTCCCCTCGACGCCGACGGACAGCAGAGCAGCACAGCACTACTACCCTGCTTTGGATCAAGAACAGAGGACCCATCACCGATGGCTGCGTATGCTGCCGTGACCATGCCACTCCCAGGTCGCGTCTCCAGATCCCGGCGGCGCGTGGTGGCTCAGGCATCTGCGACGATGGCGGCACCGGCCGGGAGGACGCACTACGAGGTGCTCGGGGTGGGCGCGGGGGCCAGCAGCGGGGAGATCAAGGCGGCGTACCGGCGCTTGGCGAGGGAGGTGCACCCGGACGCCGTCGGAGGAGGCGACGGCGAGGGGTTCATCCGGCTGCGCACGGCCTACGCCACGCTGGCCGACCCCGACGAGCGCGCGCGCTACGACCGGGAGGTGGCCGGCCGCGCGGCGGTGATGATGGTGCGGCGGGCTGGGGCGGCGGGGCCTGTGTTCCGGCGGAGGACGTGGGAGACGGACCAGTGCTGGTAGGACGACGCCGGGCATACGCATGCTCTGCTTTCCCATCCCCCAGGCCGGCGGCCGTTTGGTTCAGACACGGCGCGGCGTCGCGGCCCTGCTCGCCGGAGGAAAAACCGCGTCAGTTGCCAAGCGGCACAGCGAGAGACGTTTCTAGAAGATCTCTTGTGCGTTCGATCATTAGCAAGATGCAATTTTGTAAATTAATTCAGGCCTAATCCTAAAGGAATATATACACTAGTTCTTTGGTTCGACAAGGAATTAATCAATACTGCAATAATCCATGTCAGATCGTTTTTGAGAGATTGTCACATCAGGATAATTTTGACAGCTCGGAAAAAGAATATTGCCATATTATTTTTTGAAGAAAAAGAACATTGTGATTATGTGACCGAGTTAATTCTCGAGGAGGAGAAAATCATGCTGTTGATGTCGTTGTCGTGTAGCAAGACACAGCCAAAATCCGCATCGAAAGAAGATAACCGTAGTAACGACAAAGTGGAAAAACTCCCGAAGAATAAACAATTGGATGTGCTTTTCCTTGCAGAAAGTAGTTTTTGTATTACTCATATCCATCATAGTTGTAATAATTTTAGTCATGTTTTGGTCAACTTTGAGAGGACTCAAGGCCGAATTGCTGTATGGCTTGGGTCAGGACCGGATGCCGTTTTGGACGCTGTTTTTATAAGAATTATTCCGAAAAAAAAAAGAATAGAAGAACCACTCAATAGATCCTACAACCAAAGTAATGGCAAGGCGAAGTCGAAGACGAAAAAATTGACAACCGGGGGTGCTTCCCTTCGCGTAGAAGTATAAGTTTTCAGCCATCCAAGCAGTAAGCTAAGAAACAAATCATCGACATGCATGTCTCTGTCACGAATAACGTGACTAAGAACAAAAGAAGATAAGACAAGTAAGCATGGAATAATTGAGCGCGTTCGAAAGCAAAAAATCACCCCTAGATACATCCCTTTTTATTCATTTTAATGACAGGCGGACACACGCATGCTCTGCTTTCCCGTTCCCCGGGCCTCGGCCGTTTGTTTCAGACACGGCACGGTGGCGTCACGGTCGTGCTCTCGCCGGAGGAAAAACCGCATCAGCTGCCGTGCGCTGTTCGATCCGTCTTGGACGGCCCAGATCGTGGTCGCCGGAGGAAAAACCGCGATAGGGTGAGAGACGTTTTTAGAAGATCGCTGGTGCGTTTGATTGCTAGCAAGATGCAAATATGTAAATCAATTCAGGCCTAATCCTTAAGGAATATATATATATATATATATATATATATATATATATATATACACACACACACACACACACACACACTAGCTCTTTGGTTCGACAAGGAATTAATGAATACTGCAATCATCCATGTCAGATCGTTTTTGAGAGATTATCACATCAGGATAATTTCGGCAGCATGAAAAAGGAATATTGTCATATTATTTTTTGCGACAAAAAGATCACGTGACCAAATTATTTCCCCATGGAGTAAATCATTACCGCCGATCCCGCGTGGCAAAGAAACCGCCAAAATCAACATCGGAAAAAAGACAACCATAGTAATGACAAGATGAAAAAACCCAAAGAATAAACAATTGGATGTGCTCTCTTTTTTTAACATAGAATGACTTTATTCCTCGTATGATAGACATATCGTTTACAATTTAGGGGAGGGTAAAGTTTGGGATATTAGAATCCCAAAAGTTAGATAAGCTAGAACTAAAAGAATGTTTAGCTAAAAACACTGCAACCTGATTGGCTTCTCTGCAGCAATAACAGTAGCTAACATTTGTGAAATCCCTAGCAAGGAGGATACATTCCACTAGTACCGCCATATCAGGCTCCAAATAATCATTTGAATGCATAATTGCTTCCACTGCTAGCATACTGTCAGATTCAATGATCACCTTATAGCATCCAATGTTTCCTGCCAAGAATAGACCGTTCCGGATTGCACTCATTTCAGCAGATTTTGCGGTACTAATGTGTGGCAAGACACAGGTCGTGGCAGCTATGAAGTTTCCTTCGTAGTCTCGCTCCACCGCTCCGCTAGAGCCCGAGAGTGCCTCGGCATGAAAAGACGCATCAACATTGATCCTTACAGTCCCCTCCATCGGTTTCTTCGAAGTATGAATTTCCTTACGGATAGGGTGATTTAGTGTTGCTGCTCGAACAAAATTAGTTGCCAAAACCTGAATTGAAACAACTGTACGGTCTGGTGATTGTATATTTTTCTCCTTTTAAAATTTGCCGCCGTTGCCACCAGATGTACCACATAGCAATCAAGATTAATTCAGCTTTAGTAGATCGTCTAGTCTCTCCTGTTTTTTCAACAAGATTTCCAATGTAACGGAACCAAAACGATCCTGAGCTACTGTCTGCTGTATAGTATCATTGATTCCAATTTCTTTCCAAACCTCCTATGCATGCTTACAACTGAACAGGGTATGTTGGATGTCTTCATGCCCAATTCTGCATCTTGGGCATTGGGGGAAGACTGGGATGTGCCGTCCGGCTAGTACACCGAAGCACGGTAGCACACCTTTAAGGACCTTCCACCCAAAGTGTTTAATCTTGCCTGGTAATTGAAGCTGCCAGAGGTCTTTCCATGTGGGGTTTATGTACACATTGTCTTGTCCGCCCGCCCTAAAAAAACCCAGTTAACGTCGGGGTTAGAGGGATGGCCGGCAGCACAACGATGGGTGGCAGTTAAGAGGAGGGCAGGCGGGCGAGGAGCACCGCCAGCTGCGTGCGGCGGAGGCTGGTGGTATCTAACAGCTCGGGGTTAAATCAGGGAAGAAGATGAACAGAAAACGGTTTATAGGGTGAGGAAAGCAAACAATCGACTTCACCCTAATTTCAACGAATTTGCGTAAAATAGGTAAAAGTTACTCCCTTCGTTTATTTTGAAACATAGGGAGTAGTTGAAAAGGCTGAATTGTTAATGATAAAGAGTCGCTTTCCGCCTTGTTGGGGAAGAGAATAGGAGGTGGAGCGACAACCGGATCACGAGTTCACGACGGTGCCACTAGGAGAATCCACTGGTGGCTTACTCAGCAGCAGGAGCTCACACATAATCTCTTCTTCTTCGCTGAATGAAAATCAAATCTTTGCGGAGATAAGATCGAGAGCCAGGCGTAGTAGTGGCACCACAGACTCCTCCGTCCCCACCCTCAGCCCGAAGCAACTATAAATCCACCGGCGTCTCCGCTCCCCTCGACGCGGACAGACAACAGAGCAGCACGGTAGTACTCTGCTTCAGATCAAGAACAGAGAACGGATCGTCCATGGCTGCGTTTGCTGCCGTCACCATGCCACTCCCAGGTCGCGTCTCCGGATCCTGGCGGTGCGTCGTGGCGCGGGCTTCTGCGACGATGGCGCCACCGGCGGGAAGGACGCACTACGAGGTGCTCGGGGTGGGCGCGGGGGCCAGCAGCGGGGAGATCAAGGCGGCCTACCGGCGCTTGGCGAGGGAGGTGCACCCGGACGCCGCCGGAGGAGGCGACGGCGAGGGGTTCATCCGGCTGCGCGCGGCCTACGCCATGCTGGTCGACCCCGACGAGCGCGCGCTCCGACCGGGACGTGGCCGGCCGCGCGGCGGCGATGACGATGCGGCCGGCTGGAGCCGGCGGGGCCAGCGTTTCAGCGGAGGACGTGGGAGACGGACCACGGGACCAGTGCTGGTAGCACGGCCGGACAGGCAGACACATGCATGCTATGCTCTGCTTTCCCGTTCCCCAGGCCTCGGCCGTTTGTTTCAGACACGGCGCGGCGGCGTCGCGGTCGTGCTATCGCCGGAGGAAAAACCGCGTCAGCTGCCGCGCGCTGTTCGATCCGTCTTGGACGGCCCAGATCGTGGTCGTCGGAGGAAAAACCGTGACAGGGCGAGAGACGTTTTTAGAAGATCGCTGGTGCGTTCGATCGCTAGCAAGATGCAAATATGTAAATCAATTCAGGCCTAATCCTTAAGGAATATATATATATATATATATATATATATATATATATATATACACTAGCTCTTTGGTTCGACAAGGAATTAATGAATACTGCAATCATCCATGTCAGATCGTTTTTGAGAGATTATCACATCAGGATAATTTCGGCAGCATGAAAAAAGAATATTGTCATATTATTTTTTGCGACAGAAAGATCATGTGACCAAATTATTTCCCCGTGGAGTAAATCATTACCGCCGATCCCGCGTGGCAAAGAAACAGCTAAAATCCACATAGGAAAAAGACAACCATAATAATGATAAGGTGAAGAAAACCTGAAGAATGAAAAATTGGATGTGCTTCTTTTTTAAAACATAAAATGATTTTATCCCTCATATGATAGACATATCGTTTACAATTTGGGAGAGGATAATGTCTGGGATATTAAAAAACCAAAAAGTCAGATAAGCTAGAACTAAAAGAATGTTTAGCTAAAAAGTCTGCAACCTGATTGGCTAGTCTGCAGCAATAACAATAGCTAACATTTGCGAAATCCGTAGTAAGGAAGATACATTCCGCTAGTACCGTCACATCAGGCCCCAAATAATCATCTGAATGCATAATTGCTTCCACTGCTAGCATACTGTCAGGTTCAATGTTTCCTGCATCCCGTGTTTCCTGCCAAGAATAGACCGTTCCAAATTGCATTTATTTCAGCAGATTCTGCTGATACTAATGTGTGGCAAGACCCAGATCGTAGCAGCTATGAAGTTTTCTTTGTAGTCTCGCGCCACCTCTCCGCTAGAGCCCGAGAGTGTCTCGGCATGAAAAGACGCATCAACATTGATCCTTACAGCCCCCTCCATCGGTTTCTTCGAAGTATGAATTTCCTTACGGATAGGGTGATTCAGTGTTGCTGCTCGAACAAAATTAGTTGCCAAAACCTGAATTGAAACAACTGTACGGTCTGGTGATTGTATATTTTTCTCCTTTTAAAATTTGCCGCCGTTGCCACCAGATGTACCACATAGCAATCAAGATTAATTCAGCTTTAGTAGATCGTCTAGTCTCTCCTGTTTTTTCAACAAGATTTCCAATGTAACGGAACCAAAACGATCCTGAGCTACTGTCTGCTGTATAGTATCATTGATTCCAATTTCTTTCCAAACCTCCTATGCATGCTTACAACTGAACAGGGTATGTTGGATGTCTTCATGCCCAATTCTGCATCTTGGGCATTGGGGGAAGACTGGGATGTGCCGTCCGGCTAGTACACCGAAGCACGGTAGCACACCTTTAAGGACCTTCCACCCAAAGTGTTTAATCTTGCCTGGTAATTGAAGCTGCCAGAGGTCTTTCCATGTGGGGTTTATGTACACATTGTCTTGTCCGCCCGCCCTAAAAAAACCCAGTTAATGTCGGGGTTAGAGGGATGGCCGGCAGCACAACGATGGGTGGCAGTTAAGAGGAGGGCAGGCGGGCGAGGAGCACCGCCAGCTGCGTGCGGCGGAGGCTGGTGGTATCTAACAGCTCGGGGTTAAATCAGGGAAGAAGATGAACAGAAAACGGTTGATAGGGTGAGGAAGGCAAACAATCGACTTCACCCTAATTTCAACGAATTTGCGTAAAATAGGTAAAAGTTACTCCCTTCGTTTATTTTGAAACATAGGGAGTAGTTGAAAAGGCTGAATTGTTAATGATAAAGAGTCGCTTTCCGCCTTGTTGGGGAAGAGAATAGGAGGTGGAGCGACAACCGGATCACGAGTTCACGACGGTGCCACTAGGAGAATCCACTGGTGGCTTACTCAGCAGCAGGAGCTCACACATAATCTCTTCTTCTTCGCTGAATGAAAATCAAATCTTTGCGGAGATAAGATCGAGAGCCAGGCGTAGTAGTGGCACCACAGACTCCTCCGTCCCCACCCTCAGCCCGGAGCAACTATAAATCCACCGGCGTCTCCGCTCCCCTCGACGCGGACAGACAACAGAGCAGCACGGTAGTACTCTGCTTCAGATCAAGAACAGAGAACAGATCGTCCATGGCTGCGTTTGCTGCCATCACCATGCCACTCCCAGGTCGCGTCTCCGGATCCTGGCGGTGCGTCGTTGCGCGGGCTTCTGCGACGATGGCGCCATCGGCGGGAAGGACGCACTACGAGGTGCTCGGGGTGGGCGCGGGGGCCAGCAGCGGGGAGATCAAGGCGGCCTACCGGCGCTTGGCGAGGGAGGTGCACCCGGACGCCGCCGGAGGAGGCGACGGCGAGGGGTTCATCCGGCTGCGCGCGGCCTACGCCATGCTGGTCGACCCCGACGAGCGCGCGCTCCGACCGGGACGTGGCCGGCCGCGCGGCAGCGATGACAATGCGGCCGGCTGGAGCCGGCGGGGCCAGCGTTTCGGCGGAGGACGTGGGAGACGGACCACGGGACCAGTGCTGGTAGCACGGCCGGACAGGCAGACACATGCATGCTATGCTCTGCTTTCCCGTTCCCCAGGCCTCGGCCGTTTGTTTCAGACACGGCGCGGCGGCGTCGCGGTCGTGCTATCGCCGGAGGAAAAACCGCGTCAGCTGCCGCGCGCTGTTCGATCCGTCTTGGACAGCCCAGATCGTGGTCATCGGAGGAAAAACCATGACAGGGCGAGAGACGTTTTTAGAAGATCGCTGGTGCGTTCGATCGCTAGCAAGATGCAAATATGTAAATCAATTCAGGCCTAATCCTTAAGGAATATATATATATACACTAGCTCTTTGGTTCGACAAGGAATTAATGAATACTGCAATCATCCATGTCAGATCGTTTTTGAGAGATTATCACATCAGGATAATTTCGGCAGCGTGAAAAAAGAATATTGTCATATTATTTTTTGCGACAGAAAGATCATGTGACCAAATTATTTCCCCGTGGAGTAAATCATTACCGCCGATCCCGCGTGGCAAAGAAACAGCTAAAATCCACATAGGAAAAAGACAACCATAATAATGATAAGGTGAAGAAAACCTGAAGAATGAAAAATTGGATGTGCTTCTTTTTTAAAACATAAAATGATTTTATCCCTCATATGATAGACATATCGTTTACAATTTGGGAGAGGATAATGTCTGGGATATTAAAAAACCCAAAAGTCAGATAAGCTAGGACTAAAAGAATGTTTAGCTAAAAAGTCTGCAACCTGATTGGCTAGTCTGCAGCAATAACAATAGCTAACATTTGCGAAATCCGTAGTAAGGAAGATACATTCCGCTAGTACCGTCACATCAGGCCCTAAATAATCATCTGAATGCATAATTGCTTCCACTGCTAGCATACTGTCAGATTCAATGTTTCCTGCATCCCGTGTTTCCTGCCAAGAATAGACCGTTCCAAATTGCATTTATTTCAGCAGATTCTGCTGATACTAATGTGTGGCAAGGCCCAGATCGTAGCAGCTATGAAGTTTTCTTTGTAGTCTCGCGCCACCTCTCCGCTAGAGCCCGAGAGTGTCTCGGCATGAAAAGACGCATCAACATTGATCCTTACAGTCCCCTCCATCGGTTTCTTCGAAGTATGAATTTCCTTACGGATAGGGTGATTCAGTGTTGCTGCTCGAACAAAATTAGTTGCCAAAACCTGAATTGAAACAACTGTACGGTCTGGTGATTGTATATTTTTCTCCTTTTAAAATTTGCCGCCGTTGCCACCAGATGTACCACATAGCAATCAAGATTAATTCAGCTTTAGTAGATCGTCTAGTCTCTCTTGTTTTTTCAACAAGATTTCCAATGTAACGGAACCAAAACGATCCTGAGCTACTGTCTGCTGTATAGTATCATTGATTCCAATTTCTTTCCAAACCTCCTATGCATGCTTACAACTGAACAGGGTATGTTGGATGTCTTCATGCCCAATTCTGCATCTTGGGCATTGGGGGAAGACTGGGATGTGCCGTCCGGCTAGTACACCGAAGCACGGTAGCACACCTTTAAGGACCTTCCACCCAAAGTGTTTAATCTTGCCTGGTAATTGAAGCTGCCAGAGGTCTTTCCATGTGGGGTTTATGTACACATTGTCTTGTCCGCCCGCCCTAAAAAAACCCAGTTAACGTCGGGGTTAGAGGGATGGCCGGCAGCACAACGATGGGTGGCAGTTAAGAGGAGGGCAGGCGGGCGAGGAGCACCGCCAGCTGCGTGCGGCGGAGGCTGGTGGTATCTAACAGCTCGGGGTTAAATCAGGGAAGAAGATGAACAGAAAACGGTTGATAGGGTGAGGAAGGCAAACAATCGACTTCACCCTAATTTCAACGAATTTGCGTAAAATAGGTAAAAGTTACTCCCTTCGTTTATTTTGAAACATAGGGAGTAGTTGAAAAGGCTGAATTGTTAATGATAAAGAGTCGCTTTCCGCCTTGTTGGGGAAGAGAATAGGAGGTGGAGCGACAACCGGATCACGAGTTCACGACGGTGCCACTAGGAGAATCCACTGGTGGCTTACTCAGCAGCAGGAGCTCACACATAATCTCTTCTTCTTCGCTGAATGAAAATCAAATCTTTGCGGAGATAAGATCGAGAGCCAGGCGTAGTAGTGGCACCACAGACTCCTCCGTCCCCACCCTCAGCCCGGAGCAACTATAAATCCACCGGCGTCTCCGCTCCCCTCGACGCGGACAGACAACAGAGCAGCACGGTAGTACTCTGCTTCAGATCAAGAACAGAGAACGGATCGTCCATGGCTGCGTTTGCTGCCGTCACCATGCCACTCCCAGGTCGCGTCTCCGGATCCTGGCGGTGCGTCGTGGCGCGGGCTTCTGCGACGATGGCGCCACCGGCGGGAAGGACGCACTACGAGGTGCTCGGGGTGGGCGCGGGGGCCAGCAGCGGGGAGATCAAGGCGGCCTACCGGCGCTTGGCGAGGGAGGTGCACCCGGACGCCGCCGGAGGAGGCGACGACGAGGGGTTCATCCGGCTGCGCGCGGCCTACGCCATGCTGGTCGACCCCGACGAGCGCGCGCTCCGACCGGGACGTGGCCGGCCGCGCGGCGGCGATGAAGATGCGGCCGGCTGGAGCCGGCGGGGCCAGCGTTTCGGCGGAGGACGTGGGAGACGGACCACGGGACCAGTGCTGGTAGCACGGCCGGACAGGCAGACACATGCATGCTATGCTCTGCTTTCCCGTTCCCCAGGCCTCGGCCGTTTGTTTCAGACACGGCGCGGCGGCGTCGCGGTCGTGCTATCGCCGGAGGAAAAACCGCGTCAGCTGCCGCGCGCTGTTCGATCCGTCTTGGACGGCCCAGATCGTGGTCGTTGGAGGAAAAACCGTGACAGGGCGAGAGACGTTTTTAGAAGATCGCTGGTGCGTTCGATCGCTAGCAAGATGCAAATATGTAAATCAATTCAGGCCTAATCCTTAAGGAATATATATATACACTAGCTCTTTGGTTCGACAAGGAATTAATGAATACTGCAATCATCCATGTCAGATCGTTTTTGAGAGATTATCACATCAGGATAATTTCGGCAGCGTGAAAAAAGAATATTGTCATATTATTTTTTGCGACAGAAAGATCATGTGACCAAATTATTTCCCCGTGGAGTAAATCATTACCGCCGATCCCGCGTGGCAAAGAAACAGCTAAAATCCACATAGGAAAAAGACAACCATAATAATGATAAGGTGAAGAAAACCTGAAGAATGAAAAATTGGATGTGCTTTTTTTTAAAACATAAAATGATTTTATCCCTCATATGATAGACATATCGTTTACAATTTGGGAGAGGATAATGTCTGGGATATTAAAAAACCCAAAAGTCAGATAAGCTAGAACTAAAAGAATGTTTAGCTAAAAAGTCTGCAACCTGATTGGCTAGTCTTCAGCAATAACAATAGCTAACATTTGCGAAATCCGTAGTAAGGAAGATACATTCCGCTAGTACCGTCACATCAGGCCCCAAATAATCATCTGAATGCATAATTGCTTCCACTACTAGCATACTGTCAGATTCAATGTTTCCTGCATCCCGTGTTTCCTGCCAAGAATAGACCGTTCCGAATTGCACTCATTTCAGCAGATTCTGCTGATACTAATGTGTGGCAAGACCCAGATCGTAGCAGCTATGAAGTTTTCTTTGTAGTCTCGCGCCACCTCTCCGCTAGAGCCCGAGAGTGCCTCAGCATGAAAAGACGCATCAACATTGATCCTTACAGTCCCCTCCATCGGTTTCTTCGAAGTATGAATTTCCTTAAGGATAGGGTGACTCGGTGTTGCTGGTCAAACAACTGTACGACCTGGTGATTGTATATTTTCTCCTTTAGAAACTTGCTGCCATTGCAACCGGATGTATCACATAGCAATCAAGATTAATTCAGCTTTAGTAGATCGTCTAGTCTCTCCTGTTTTTTCAACAAGATTTCCAATGTAACGGAACCAAAACGATCCTGAGCTACTGTCTGCTGTATAGTATCATTGATTCCAATTTCTTTCCAAACCTCCTATGCATGCTTACAACTGAACAGGGTATGTTGGATGTCTTCATGCCCAATTCTGCATCTTGGGCATTGGGGGAAGACTGGGATGTGCCGTCCGGCTAGTACACCGAAGCACGGTAGCACACCTTTAAGGACCTTCCACCCAAAGTGTTTAATCTTGCCTGGTAATTGAAGCTGCCAGAGGTCTTTCCATGTGGGGTTTATGTACACATTGTCTTGTCCGCCCGCCCTAAAAAAACCCAGTTAACGTCGGGGTTAGAGGGATGGCCGGCAGCACAACGATGGGTGGCAGTTAAGAGGAGGGCAGGCGGGCGAGGAGCACCGCCAGCTGCGTGCGGCGGAGGCTGGTGGTATCTAACAGCTCGGGGTTAAATCAGGGAAGAAGATGAACAGAAAACGGTTGATAGGGTGAGGAAGGCAGACAATCGACTTCACCCTAATTTCAACGAATTTGCGTAAAATAGGTAAAAGTTACTCCCTTCGTTTATTTTGAAACATAGGGAGTAGTTGAAAAGGCTGAATTGTTAATGATAAAGAGTCGCTTTCCGCCTTGTTGGGGAAGAGAATAGGAGGTGGAGCGACAACCGGATCACGAGTTCACGACGGTGCCACTAGGAGAATCCACTGGTGGCTTACTCAGCAGCAGGAGCTCACACATAATCTCTTCTTCTTCGCTGAATGAAAATCAAATCTTTGCGGAGATAAGATCGAGAGCCAGGCGTAGTAGTGGCACCACAGACTCCTCCGTCCCCACCCTCAGCCCGGAGCAACTATAAATCCACCGGCATCTCCGCTCCCCTCGACGCGGACAAACAACAGAGCAGTACGGTAGTACTCTGCTTCAGATCAAGAACAGAGAACGGATCGTCCATGGCTGCGTTTGCTGCCGTCACCATGCCACTCCCAGGTCGCGTCTCCGGATCCTGGCGGTGCGTCGTGGCACGGGCTTCTGCGACGATGGCGCCACCGGCGGGAAGGACGCACTACGAGGTGCTCGGGGTGGGCGCGGGGGCCAGCAGCGGGGAGATCAAGGCGGCCTACCGGCGCTTGGCGAGGGAGGTGCACCCGGACGCCGCCGGAGGAGGCGACGGCGAGGGGTTCATCCGGCTGCGCGCGGCCTACGCCATGCTGGTCGACCCCGACGAGAGCGCGCTCCGACCGGGACGTGGCTGGCCGCGCGGCGGCGATGACGATGCGGCCGGCTGGAGCCGGCGGGGCCAGCGTTTCGGCGGAGGACGTGGGAGACGGACCACGGGACCAGTGCTGGTAGCACGGCCGGACAGGCAGACACATGCATGCTATGCTCTGCTTTCCCATTCCCCAGGCCTCGGCCGTTTGTTTTAGACACGGCGCGGCGGCGTCGCGGTCGTGCTATCGCCGTAGGAAAAACCGCGTCAGCTGCCGCGCGCTGTTCGATCCGTCTTGGACGGCCCAGATCGTGGTCGTCGGAGGAAAAACCGTGACAGGGCGAGAGACGTTTTTAGAAGATCGCTGGTGCGTTCGATCGCTAGCAAGATGCAAATATGTAAATCAATTCAGGCCTAATCCTTAAGGAATATATATATATACACTAGCTCTTTGGTTCGACAAGGAATTAATGAATACTGCAATCATCCATGTCAGATCGTTTTTGAGAGATTATCACATCAGGATAATTTCGGCAGCGTGAAAAAAGAATATTGTCATATTATTTTTTGCGACAGAAAGATCATGTGACCAAATTATTTCCCCGTGGAGTAAATCATTACCGCCGATCCCGCGTGGCAAAGAAACAGCTAAAATCCACATAGGAAAAAGACAACCATAATAATGATAAGGTGAAGAAAACCTGAAGAATGAAAAATTGGATGTGCTTCTTTTTTAAAACATAAAATGATTTTATCCCTCATATGATAGACATATCGTTTACAATTTGGGAGAGGATAATGTCTGGGATATTAAAAAACCCAAAAGTCAGATAAGCTAGAACTAAAAGAATGTTTAGCTAAAAAGTCTGCAACCTGATTGGCTAGTCTGCAGCAATAACAATAGCTAACATTTGCGAAATCCGTAGTAAGGAAGATACATTCCGCTAGTACCGTCACATCAGGCCCCAAATAATCATCTGAATGCATAATTGCTTCCACTGCTAGCATACTGTCAGATTCAATGTCTCCTGCATCCCGTGTTTCCTGCCAAGAATAGACTGTTCCGAATTGCACTCATTTCAGCAGATTCTGCTGATACTAATGTGTGGCAAGACCCAGATCGTAGCAGCTATGAAGTTTTCTTTGTAGTCTCGCGCCACCTCTCCGCTAGAGCCCGAGAGTGCCTCAGCATGAAAAGACGCATCAACATTGATCCTTACAGTCCCCTCCATCGGTTTCTTCGAAGTATGAATTTCCTTAAGGATAGGGTGACTCGGTGTTGCTGGTCAAACAACTGTACGACCTGGTGATTGTATATTTTCTCCTTTAGAAACTTGCCGCCGTTGCCACCGGATGTATCACATAGCAATCAAGATTAATTCAGCTTTAGTAGATCGTCTAGTCTCTCCTGTCTTTTCAACAAGATTTCGAATGTAACGGAACCAAAACGATCCTGAGCTACTGTCTGCTGTATAGTATCATTGATTCCAATTTCTTTCCAAACCTCCTATGCATGCTTACAACTGAACATGGTATATATACACACACACTAGCTCTTTGTTCAACAAGGAATTAATCAATACTGCAATCATCCATGTCAGAACGTTTTTGAAAGATTATCACATCAGGATAATTTCGGCAGCGTGAAAAAGGAATATTGTTATATTATTTTTTGCGACAGGAAGATCATGTGACCAAATTATTTCCCCGTGGAGTAAATCGTTACCGCCGATCCCGTGTGGCAAAGAAATAGCTAAAATCCACGTAGGAAAAAGACAACCATAATAATGATAATCTGTACAACCCTAGGCCCCTCCGCTGTCTATGTAAACCGGAGGGTTTAGTCCGTAGAGGCTATCAGAATTCACATAGGTGCTACCTCTTGAGCACTGCGTTGGTTTTCTCCGAAGAGGAAGGGGTAATGCAGCAAAGTAGCGGAAGTATTTCCCTCCGTTTTTGAGAACCAAGGTATCAATCCAGTAGGAGGCTACACGCCAGTCCCTCGTACTTGCACAAAACAAATAAACGCTCACAACCAACGCGATAAGGGGTTGTCAATCCCTACACGGCCACTTATGAGAGTGAGATCTGATAGATATGATAAGATAATATTTTTTGGTATTTTTGTGATAAAGATGCAAAGTAAAATAAAAGCAAAGGAAATAACTAAGTATTGGGAGATTAATATGATGAGGATAGACCGGGGGCCATAGTTTTCACTAGTGGCTTCTCTCGAGAGCATAAGTATTCTACGGTGGGTGAACAAATTACTGTTGAAAAATTGACAGAATTGAGCATAGTTATGAGAATATCTAGGTATGATCATGTATATAGGCATCACGTTCGAGACAAGTAGACCGACTCCTGCCTGCATCTACTACTATTACTCCACTCATCGAGCGCTATCCAGCATGCATCTAGAGTATTAAGTTAATGAAAACAGAGTAACGCCTTAAGCAAGATGACATGATGTAGAGGGATAAAACCATGCAATATGATGAAAACCCCATCTTGTTATCCTCGATGGCAACAATACAATACGTGCCTTGCTGCCCCTACTGTCAATGGGAAAGGACACCGCAAGATTGAACCCAAAGCTAAGCACTTCTCCCATTGCAAGAAAGATCAATCTAGTAGGCCAAACCAAACTGATAATTCGAAGAGACGTGCAAAGATAACCAATCATACATAAAAGAATTCAGAGAAGATTCAAATATTGTTCATAGATAGACTTGATCATAAACCCACAATTTATCGGTCTCAACAAACACAGCGCAAAAAGAAGATTACATCGAATAGTTCTCCACAAGAGAGGGGGAGAACATTGTATTGAGATCCAAAAAGAGAGAAGAAGCCATCTAGCTACTAACTATGGACCCGTAGGTCTGAGGTGAACTACTCACACTTCATCGGAGGGGCTATGGTGTTGATGTAGAAACCCTCCGTGATCGATGCCCCCTCCGGTGGAGCTCCAGAATAGGCCCCAAGATGGGATCTCGTGGATACAGAAAGTTACGGCGGTGGAATTAGGGTTTTGGCTCCGTTTCTGATCATTTGGGGGCACGTAGGTATATATAGGAGGAAGGAGTATGTCGGTGGAGCAACAGGGGGCCCACGAGGGTGGAGGGCGCGCCTGGGGCGGGGGGGGGGGGGGGTTAGGCGCGCCCCCTACCTCGTGGCCTCCTCTTTTGTGTCTTGACATAGGGTCCAAGTCTCCTGGGTCTTGTTCGTTGAGAAAATCACGTTCCCGAAGGTTTCATTCCGTTGGACTCCGTTTGATATTCCTTTTCTTCGAAACCCTAAAACAGGCAAAAAACAGCAATTCTGGGCTGGGCCTCCGGTTAATAGGTTAGTCCCAAAAATAATATAAAAGTGGATAATAAATCCCAATAATGTCCAAAACAGTAGATAATATAGCATGGAGCAATAAAAAATTATAGATACGTTGGAGACGTATCAAGCATCCCCAAGCTTAATTCCTACTCGTTCTCGAGTAGGTAAATGATACAAATAGAATTTTTGATGCGAAGTGCTACTTGGCATAAATTTAATGTAATTCTTCTTAATTGTGGTATGAATATTCAGATCCGAAAGATTCAAGACAAAAGTTCATATTGACATAAAAATAATAATACTTCAAGCATACTAACAAAGCAATTATGTCTTCTCAAAATAACATGGCCAAAAAAAAGTTCATCCCTACAAAATCATATAGTTTAGTCATGCTCCATTTTCGTCACACAAGAATGCTCTCATCATGCACAACCCCGATGACAAGCCAAGCAACTGTTTCATACTTTAGTAATCTCAAACCTATAAACTTTCACGCAATACATGAGCGCGAGCCATGGACATAGCACTATGGGTGGAAGAGAATATAATGAAGGGGGTTATGTGGAGAAGACAAAAAAGAGAAAGTCTCACATCAACGAGGCTAATCAATGGGCTATGGAGATGCCCATCGATTGATGTTAATGCAAGGAGTAGGGATTGCCATGCGACGAATGTACTAGAGCTATAAATGTATGAAAGCTCAACAAAAGAAACTAAGTGGGTGTGCATCCAACTTGCTTGCTCACGAAGATCTAGGGCACTTGAGGAGGCCCATTGTTGGAATGTACAAGCCAAGTTCTATAATGAAAATTCCCACTAGTATATGAAAGTGACAAAACAAGAGACTCTCTATCATGAATATTATGGTGCTACTTTGAAGCACAAGTGTGGCAAAGGATAGTAACATTGTCCCTTCTCTCTTTTTCTCTCATTTTTTGGGCCTTCTCTTTTTTATGGCCCTTCTCTTGCTTTTTTGGGCCTTCTCTCTTTTTTATGGCCTTTCTCTTTCTTTTTTTATAATTCCTCACTTGGGACAATGCTCTAGAAAATGACGATCATCACACTTCTATTTATTTACAACTCGATACTAGAACAAAAGATGACTCTATATGAATGCCTCCGGCGGTGTACCAGGATATGCAATGGACCAAGAGTGACATGTATGAAAGAATTATGAATGGTGGCTTTGCCACAAATACTATGTCAACTACATGATCATGCTAAGCAATATGACAATAATGAATGTGTCATGATAACCGGAATGGTGGAAAGTTGCATGGCAATATATCTCGGAATGGCTATGGAAATGCCATAATAGGTAGGTATGGTGGCTGTTTTGAGGAAGATATAAGGAGGTTTATGTGTGAAAGAGCGTATCATATCACGGGGTTTGGATGCACCGGCGAAGTTTGCGCCAACTCTCAATGTGAGAAAGGGCAATGCACGGTACCTAAGAGGCTAGCAAGGATGGAAGGGTGAGAGTGCGTATAATCCATGGGCTCAACATTAGTCATAAAGAACTCACGTACCTATTGCAAAAATCTACAAGTCATCAAAAACCTCGGCACTACGCGCATGCTCCTAGGGGGATAGATTGGTAGGAAAATTCCATCGCTCGTCCCTGACCGCCACTCATAAGGAGGACAATCAAATAACACCTCATGTTTCAAATTTGTTACATAACGTTTACCATACGTGCATGCTACGGGACTTGCAAACTTCAACACAAGCATTTCTCAATTTCACAACTACTCAACTAGCACGACTTTGATATTATTACCTCCATATCTCAAAACAATCATCAAGCAGCAAACTTCTCTTAGTATTCAAAGCACTCATAAGAAAAATTTACTAATCTTGAATACCTAGCATATTAGGATTTTAAGCAAATTACCATGCTATTTAGGACTCTCAAAATAATCTAAGTGAAGAATGAGAGATCAATAGTTTCTATAAAACAAATCCACCACCGTGCTCTAAAAGATATAAGTGAAGTACTAGAGCAAAACTATATAACTCAAAAGATATAAGCGAAGCACATAGAGTATTCTAACAAATTCCAAATCATGTATGGCTCTCCCAAAAGGTGTGTACAGCAAGGATGATTGTGGTAAACTAAAAAGTAAAGACTCAAATCATACAAGACGCTCCAAGCAAAACACATATCATGTGGCGAATAAAAATATAGCTCCAAGTAAAGTTACCGATAGAAGTAGACGAAAGAGGGGATGCCTTCCGGGGCATCCCCAAGCTTTGGCTTTTAGGTGTCCATAGATTATCTTGGGGGTGCCATGGGCATACCCAAGCTTAGGCTCTTGCCACTCCTTGTTCCATAATCCATCTAATCTTTACCCAAAACTTGAAAACTTCACAACACAAAACTCAAAGTAGAAAATCTCGTGAGCTCCGTTAGCGAAAGAAAACAAAAGACCACTTCAAGTTACTGTAATGAACTCATTCTTTATTTATATTGGTGTTAAACCTACTTTATTCCAACTTCTCTATGGTTTATAAACTATTTTACTAGCCATAGATTCATCAAAATAAGCAAACAACACACGAAAAAACAGAATCTGTCAAAAACAGAACAGTCTGTAGTAATCTGTAGCTAGCGCAACCCAAAAAATTCTAAAATAAATTTATGAACGTGAGGAATTTATCTATTAATCATCTGCAAAAAGAATTAACTAAATATCACTTTCCAAATAAAAATGGGAGCAGTTCTCGTGAGCACTAAAGTTTCTGTTTTTTACAGCAAGTGTAAAAGACTTTCCCCATGTCTTCCCAACGGTTCTACTTGGCACAAACACTAATTAAACACAAAAAACATAACCAAAACATAGGCTAGATAATTTATTTATTACTAAACAGGAGAAAAAAGAAAGGAATAAAAATAAAATTGGGTTTCCTCCCAACAAGCGCTATCGTTTAACGCCCCTAGCTAGGCATAACAAGCAAGGATAGATCTAGGTATTGCCATCTTTGGTAGGCAATCCATAAGTGGCTATCATAATAGATTCATAAGGTAATTTAATTTTCTTTCTAGGAAAGTGTTCCACGCCTTTCCTTAATGGAAATTGGAATCTAATATTTCCTTCATATCAATAATTGCACCAATCGTTCTAAGGAAAGGTCTACCAAGAATAATATGACATGAAGGATTGCAATCTATGTCAAGAACAATAAAATCTATGGGAACATAATTCCTATTTGCAACAATAAGAACATCATTAATTTTTCCAATAGGTTTCTTAATAGTGGAATCCGCAAGGTGCAAGTTTAGAGAGCAATCATCAAAATCATGGAAACCTAACAAATCACACAAAGTCTTTGGAATCGTGGAAACACTAGCACCCAAATAACATAAAGCATAGCATTCATGATCTTTAATTTTAATTTTCATAGTTGGTTCCCACTCATCATAGAGTTTTCTAGGGATAGAAACTTCTAATTCAAGTTTTTCCTCATAAGATTGCATCAAGGCATCAGCGATATGTTTAGTAAACGCTTTATTTTGACTATAAGCGTTAGAAGAATTTAGCACGGATTGCAACACGGAAGTACAATCAATCAAAGAGAAATTTTCATAGTTAAATTCCTTGAAATCCATAATAGTGGGTTTAGCAACATCTAGGGTTTTCATTTCTTCAATCCCACTTTTATCAATTTTAGCACCAAGATCAAAAAATTCCGAATTCTTGGAATGCCTTCTAGGTAAAGGTGGATCATATTCAGTCCCATCATTATCAAGTTTGATATTGCAAAACAAAGATTTGATAGGGGACACATCAATAACTTTTAGATCTTCATCTTTATTTTCATAGGAACTAGAAGAACACGCTCTTATAAAGGCATCTTTTTTAGCATGCATTCTAGCTGTTCTTTCTTTGCACTCATCAATGGAAATTCTCATGGCTTTGAGAGACTTATTGATATCATGCTTAGGTGGAATAGATCTAAGTTTCAAAGAATCAACATCAAGAGAAATTCTATCAACGTTCCTAGCCAACTCATCAATCTTAAGTAATTTTTCATCAATCAAAGCATTGAAATTATTTTGCGAAGTAATAAATTCTTTAATATTAGATTCAAAATCAGAGGGCAACTTATTATAATTTCCATAAGAATTGTTGTAGTAATTACCATAATTATTAGAGGGATTACTAGGATAAGGCCTAGGATTAAAATTTCCTCTATACGTGTTGTTACCAAAATTGTTGCTGAAGGAAATATGCCCTAGAGGCAATAATAAAGTTATTATTTATTTCCTTATTTCATGATAAATGTTTATTATTCATGCTAGAATTGTATTAACCGGAAACATAATACATGTGCGAATACATAGACAAACATAGTGTCACTAGTATGCCTCTACTTGACTAGCTCGTTAATCAAAGATGGTTCAGTTTCCTAACCATAGACATGAGTTGTCATTTGATTAACGGGATCACATCATTAGGATAATGATGTGATTGACTTGACCCATTCCGTTAGCTTAGCACAATGATCGTTTAGTTTGTTGCTACTGCTTTCTTCATGACTTATACATGTTCCTATGACTATGAGATTATGCAACCCCCGTTTACCGGAGGAACACTTTGTGTGCTACCAAACGTCACAATGTAACTGAGTGATTATAAAGGTGCTCTATAGGTGTCTCCGAAGGTACTTGTTGGGTTAGCGTATTTCAAGATTAGGATTTGTCACTCCGATTGTCGGAGAGGTATCTTTGGGACCACTCGATAATGCACATCACTATAAGCCTTGCAAGCATTGCAACTAATGAGTTAGTTGCGTGATGATGTATTACGGAACGAGTAAAGAGACTTGCTGGTAACGAGATTGAACTAGGTATTGAGATACCGACGATCGAATCTCGGGCAAGTAACATACCGGTGACAAAGGGAACAACGTATGTTGTTATGCGGCTTGACCGATAAAGATCTTCATAGAATATGTGGGAGCCAATATGAGCATCCAGGTTCCGCTATTGGTTATTGGCCGGAGACATGTCTCGGTCATGTCTACATAGTTCTCGAACACGTAGGGTTCGCACAATTAAAGTTTCGGTGATGATTGTATTATGAGTTTATGTGATTTGATGTACCTAAGGTAGTTCGGAGTCCCGAATGAGATCGGGGACATGCCGAGGAGTCTCGAAATGGTCGAGACGTAAAGATCAATATATTGGACGACTATATTCAGACGTCGGAAAGGTTCCGAGTGCTTCGGGTATTTTCGGGGGTACTGGGGAGTTACGGGAATACGAGGAAGAAGTAATGTGCCTCATGGGCCAAGTGGTGGAAGAGAGGAGGCAGGGCGCGCGGCCCCCCCTAGCCCAAACCGAATTGGACTAGGGGGCTGGCCCCCCTTTCCTCCTTTTCCTCCCTCTCCTTCTTTCTCCTTCTCCTCCTTCCTTTCCTCCTCCTAGTAGGAGTAGGAAAGGGGAGTCCTACTCCTACTAGGAGGAGGACTCCTCCTCCTGGCGCGCCCATAGAGGGCCGGCCGGCCTCCCCCCTTGCTCCTTTATATACGGGGCAGGGGGCACCTCTAGACACACAAGTTGATCAGTTGATCTCTCCCAACCGTGTGCGGTGCCCCCTTCCACCATAATCCACGTCGATCATATCATAGCAGTGCTTAGGTAAAGCCCCGCGTAGGTAGCATCATCATCACCGTCATCACGCCGTCATGCTGACGGAACTCTCCCTCGAAGCTCTGCTGGATCGGAGATCGTGGGACATCATCGAGCTGAACGTGTGCCGAACTCGGAGGTGCCGTGCGTTCGGTACTTGGATCGGTTGGATCGTGAAGACGTATGACTACATCAACCACGTTGTGCTAATGCTTCTGCTTTTGGTCTACGAGGGTACGTGGACAACACTCTCCCCTCTTGTTGCTATGCATCACCGTGATCTTGCGTGTGCGTAGGAAATTTTGGAAATTACTACGTTCCCTAAGGGAGTCCTGGATTAGGGGGTGTTCGGATAGCCGGACTATACCTTCAGCCGGACTCCAGGACTATGAAGATACAAGATTGAATACTTCGTCCCGTGTCCGGAAGGGACTTTCCTTGGCATGGAAGTCAAGCTTGGCGATACAGATATTCAGATCTCCTACCATTGTAACCGACTCTATGTAACCCTAACCCTATCCGGTGTCTATATAAACCGGAGGGTTTTAGTCCGTAGGACAACATACACATCAACAATCATACCATAGGCTAGATTCTAGGGTTTAGCCTCTCCGATCGGCCTAGACGCACAGTTCGGGACCCCCTACCCGAGATCCGCCGGTTTTGACACCGACATTGGTGCTTTAATTGAGAGTTCCTCTATGCCGTCGATCTTCAAAAGCGATGCAGTCTAGGGTGAGACCTTCCTCCCCGGACAGATCTTCGTCTTCGGCGGCTTCGCACTGTGGGCCAATTCACTTGGCCATCTGGAGCAGATCGAAAGCTATGCCCCTGGCCGTCAGGTCAGATTCGGAAGTTTAAACTACACGGCTGACATCCGCGGGGACTTGATCTTCGACGGATCCGAGCCATTGCCGAGTGCCCCGCACTTTCACGACGAGCATGATCTAGCTCTACCGCCGAACAGTGCCCTGGAGGCCGCACCCGCATCGGCTTTGACCCTTAATTCGGAGCCAATTGCGCCGATCGAGGATGGGTGGTTGGACACCGCCTCAGGGGCTGCGATCCCAACGGCGATCGAGCCAAACACCAGCCCCGCACTCTGCGAGACTCATGATTCCAAGGAGTCGGACTCCTCTCCGGACTCCAAACCATTCGCGCCTCTGCCAATCGAATCTGATTGGGCACCGATCATGGAGTTTACTGCCGCGGACATCTTTCAGCACTCGCCCTTTGGCGATATTATAAAATCACTAAAGTCTCTCTCTTTATCAGGAGAGCCCCGGCCAGACTACGGTCAGCGAGATTGGGAAGCGGACGATGAAGAAATTCAATACCCACCCGCCACCCACTTTGTAGCCACTGTCGATGATTTAACCGACATACTTGACTTCGACTCCGAAGACATCGACGGTATGGACGCCGATGAAGGAGACAATGAAGAACCAGCGCTTATTGGGCCTTGAACGCCACCTCGTCATATGACGTATACATGGTGGACGCACCAAAAGATGACGACGAGGAGCGGAAGGACGCACCGAAGGCTTGTTCCCTCGAAAAGCAGTCAAAGCGGCGACGCAAGCGCCGCCCCAAATCCCGACTCGACAGAAATAGCGATCACACAGACCCAGCGTTGGAGCAGGGCAAACCACTGCCGGACAACGGCAGTCCGGATAATCAAACCGAACAAACAAATCCTATCAAGGATAATGGTTCGGATGACATAACGCCGGACAAACACCCGGAGCAGCAGACTGCCCGTAAAAGGCTTGTTGCCACCGCGAGGAGCCTGAAAAAGCAGAAGCAAAGGCTCAAGGCCGCGCAAGACACACTCCAATTCAGATGGAGTAAAATTCTCAGCACTGCAGCAAGGTACGGCGACAATCGCCCCTCCAAGAGCTACCCAAAGCGAAAGCTGCTACCTGAATTCGATGAGGAGGCCCCAGAACCCCCACAACCAAATATCAAAGCAGCCACCTGGTCGGATAGACGACCCCTCTACCAACACAGAGCGGCACACAACGCCGCTCACAATGCAATACTCGACCCATGCGAGGGCTCGCACCCAAAGGACGGCACAACAAGATCCATCTATGGACCACGCAAGCGCGCCCTAGCATACAATGCAACACAACAAACATCCGAACAATGCGGTACACCCAGCTACAGGGGTGCCGCACACCCCCTATGTTTCACCGATGAGGTCATGGACCATGAATTTCCAGAGGGATTCAAGCCCGTAAACATAGAGGCATACGATGGAACAACAGACCCTGGGGTCTGGATTGAGGACTACATCCTTCACAGCACTACTAGGGAAAAGCCTATACACAGAATCTTACCAGTAGCGCTGTACAAATTCAAACGCTACTGCTACTTAGTAGCAGCGCGCGTAAATAAACCGTGCTACTGCTATGACTTTTGCAGTAGCACGTACTAGCGAAAAGCGCTGCTGCTATGTTTGAACTGGGCGCGCATGGCTAGCCCAACCTAGCAGTAGCGCGTATAC
The DNA here is from genome assembly GCA_034509565.1 of Triticum monococcum. NCBI lineage: Eukaryota > Viridiplantae > Streptophyta > Magnoliopsida > Poales > Poaceae > Triticum > Triticum monococcum. Next base: position 769,372,869 of record CM067847.1, read on the forward strand.
TAGCCAAGCGCTACTGCTACTCTCCTTAGCTGTAGCACGCTTACGTGTAACGCGCTGCTGCTACCGGAAATAAAATAAAGTGAAAAACAAGTAGAAAAGTAAATGAAAATGGAAGAAATAGAAAAAGGAGAAAGGAAAAAAATAAAATGTAAAGAAAAATAAAAGAAAAAAGGGAAAAAGGAGAAAGGAATAGCAGTAGCGGGTTTCAGGAAATGCCCTATAGCTAACTTAGCTATAGCGCGTTTTCGGAAATGCACTACCGTTACGTTTCACTTAAACAGCGGTCCCCCCCGCCCCCCCGGCCACCACTTCTTCCCCAAATCCCTCGCCCTCGCCGCCGTCTCCCCAATTCGCCGTCGCCCCGTCTCCTGCCGGCGTGGACGCCCGCAACCTCACCGTCTCCCCCCGAGGCCGTCGTCATCCTCACCGACGCCGCCCGAGGCCGCCCTCAGCCTCACCGCCGCCGCCCGAGACCGCCCTCGACGTCACCGTCGGCGCCCTCCACCTCATCGCCGCCCGAGCCCGCCCAGGACCGCCGTTGCCCGTGCCCGAGCCCGCCCTCTCCGCCCTTGCCTCCACCACCGAGCACCTCCCCGCCACCGTCTCTCCCCTCTCTGTAAGTCCCCCACCCCTCCCCCACTCATCTCTCTCTGCATTCTAGAGAAAAAATTAGTAGAGCAAAAGTTTGTTTATAGCAAAAAATTTAGTTTAGAGCAAAGGATGTTAAGTAGTAGATGTTAGAGCAAAAATTAGTTTGAATAAAAAAATTGGTTTACAACAAAAGTTAGTTAGGGCAGTAGGGTTTAATTAGGGTAGATGCTGCTTGTATAGTATATAGTGATACTAGTAGATGTTAATTAGGTTGGGGCAATAGTGGTACTAGTAGATGTTAATTAGATGTTTTTCAGTTAGGGCACTAGAGTTTTGCTAGGTTAATTAGGTTAGTAGTGCTGCTAGTAGTATTGGTACAGTAGGTTAATTAGGTGATGTTAAATGAATAACCTAAATGAATGAAATTAGTTGTTAACTGAAATTTTTTCCTTTCATCATTATAGAGCACTAAAGTTAACTGAATTTTGTTCTCTTAGTAGTTAAATGAATTTTCTTCTACACTGTTTGCACATGTGGTTGCTCGTGTATATTTGGACACTGTTTGCAGGGAATGATGCTTAGTGGCCTATGTTTTGCCAGAATGTTGATTCATTTCTTTTCCGGCAAATTTCAGGTTCTCGATTTGTCCACTTTTTAGCAAAGCTCATGCCGAAATTTTTCATGAATTTCAGCATGACTTGTGCTACAAACTAGGACATATCGAGTGCCCGTGATTTGCCGCACCAGGAAGGAGTCAACATTCCTGCAAAACAATAGGCCTTTTTTATGTCATTATTCATTTTATTAGGCCTAGAATTAATTGACTAGATTTAATCATAGGAAACATGGCTAGCAACGATGAAGGACAGGGTTCTGGTGATTGCGACGACGCCTACCGGGCGGCAGACGAATTTTTTAGCCTTATCGATGATCACCCGATGTTATTGCTGGGCCCACCGGTGGCATCGGGGACTGAGACCAACACGCAGACCGGTGCTGAGACTGAGACCGGCGCTCAGACTCAGACCGGCATCGAGACTGGCGCTGATACTGAGACCGGCGCTGCCTCAGGGAGCGGAGCCGGTGTAGAACCGAAAGCAAAGAGGCAACGGGTTCCTAACAAACTCAGGACTACTAGAGTGGTGGTCACGGAGGTGGACGAAGGCAATTTTGAGCCAACGGCGTCCGAGGAAGTGCATGGATGCTACGGCAATCAAATAGGCTGCATCGTACGGACAACCGCCACTATCAATGATGAGAAACTACAGAAGATAGAAAATATGAGGAGCTCCCTCCTAAAGAAGTTTCACCAGATATTCTTGTTCCCGGGCTGGAATGAGAAGGATTATAAAGATCCAGATGAGGACCCGGCAATGAAGAAGATAAACAAACACGCCATGACCAAGTTTAGCGACACGTTGGCCGCTTAGAAAAATCGAGTGAAAGCAAGGATCATCGACAAGAAGGAACCCTACTCCAAGATTGTAAAGGATAATCCGACAATCACGCAAGAGCAGTTTCAAATATTCAAGGAGGCTTGCGAGGCCGAAGATGCCAAAAAAATTCTAAGTACATGAAGGGGCTTCAAGAGAGGAACATTGGGAGCCACCACCTCGGAAGCCGTGGTTACGGCGGAAAGAGGTCCAAATGGGCCAAGGAGGACGCAGAAGCCGCGAGTCTGGGCATCCCAGACCCCATGGCGGAGTTCACCGTCCCGCAGGAGCGTGACGTCCTCAGGGCCCGGCACCGTTGGGACCCAGTGAAAAAGGTTTACGAGACAACACCGGTCATTACAGAGTTCATGACACTGCTGGTAATTTTAGTTTCTTATCAATTCGACTGCACATGTTAGTCATATTTGTAAACGATCGTTGTGCCTTTTGCAGAGAGAGCAGCACAGGATTGCGGCCGAAAGCGACTCGCCGTCTGAGGCATTGGCGAGGCCCAAGTGGGACACTCCATTCAACCGGGCGTTGAACATATTGAAACAACAACCGGTGGATACTCGACCGTCGTATGGACGCATGCACGGTGTCGGAGACGGCGCCACGTGGAAGAAGTACTACCGTGAGACCACGGAGGAGAGAAAGGAAAGACGGAGGTTAAATGAAGAAAACATCGACATGAGGGTTGAGATTGTGGTTGAGAAGAAATCAACTGAGACAGTCGCAACAGCGGTAGCTGCCGCAAAACAGGTGGCTTTAGATATTTCTACTACCTTGGTTCCGGCCGTTTTCAATTGGACCAGGCAAAATCCAAAAAAAGATGCAGCGGACTTTCCCCTTGCTGACTTCTTGGCGGGGAGCAGCTCGACTAGTGTTGCACCAGCACATGCAGCTGCACCTGCTCCCGCACCGGCTCCCGCACCGGACGTGCTAGGCGGTGCTTCGTCTTTGGCTGAGCTCGACGCCCTCACGGTATCTGTCACACCGGCCCCCTTCAATATAAATGTATAATCTCCCGTTTTCGTTGCCTTTCGGATGTCTCACGTCGCAGACTTTTCTTTGCAGGCCGACGAAACCCCGTGCACCATATTGTACACCATCGGCGACCAGAAGGTGGACGTGGGGAAGGCGACGATAATGGAGCCGCAGGAACCATTGTTCCACAACCGGCCGATCCCTCCGAACGTCTTCAAGGTTTCCGTGGCCAGTGTCAAACCGGGCCACGAGAATTTGCCTCCTCCAGTACTACTGGGGGATGACGACGAGACACCGCGGCGGCTTGGTGATTGTTGCAATGTTGGGTGGGTCCTGTTGTGGCCAAAGAGTCTGCTTCATCTGGAGGCGGCCGGGAGCACACCCACGAGCACGCAGCCTCAGCAAGGTATGAACATCAACACCCCACCTACCCAATTATCGTCGGGTGTCGGGTTGGGTGATAGCGGACGGGGTAAGGAGGAGGCTCCATTAGTCACTGATGACGTCGCCATGGATGAGGATGAGGACGACGATGGCGCTGCTGAACAGTATGTCTATACTGGCGCCTCCTCAGGGTTTGAGCGTCATGAGTTGGTGCCTGAATTGCCGTCTCAACATATTATGGACGACCTTCCGGTAGTAAAGAAGTTTAGGAAGAGAGCGAAGAAAGGCAAAAAAGTTGTTTCTATGATCCAGCCGCCTCAGCAGCCTCGGCTTCAGGACCGTATAGATATCCCTGGTGCGGATAAATGGCATATCCCCGATAAACCAATCCTACCTGCAACAGCGCTACGGGCCAGATTCGGCGATCTAAAGAGACTTCATGACGATGTGCTGCGGGTAGAGAAAGACCTCATCGCCTCGAAAGATGCAGGATACCCACTCTACGTGGTTAACGTTCCGCGGCAAATGTCGTACATCGACAGCTTCCCCGTAGATAAGTTCTTCCTCCGATTCGATTACATATTCGACATGTTTCACGTGAAGAAGCTGGATTTTACGTTTGTCCGCCTTTATGCCTTGCACATGAACTACATCATCGGGGTTGAGTAGATATCTCATATCTGTGTCGCTGACCCGTACTACATGCACGAGGGCTTCTTGGGAGTCTGCGCAAATCACCGTGAATACACGAGGGATTACATCGTCAACTTCATGCTCGCCAATAAGGACAAGGAGGTGATTCTCGTGCCTTATCATCCCGTGTAAGTCATCCGCGCTACTATCCTTCCTTCGATTTCAATCATTCATTTTCACGGTGGAGGTTAATTAATTTGAGGACTTATTTTGCGCAGCAGCGGGCGCGCCGTCCTCATCATCCTATACCCCCGATTCTCCCACGCTCTTTACTTGGACTCGTCGAAGAACATTCACAAAAATGATTACACCCACATCAAGGATGTTCTCGATAGTGCTATGTTTTACTACCAAGCAAGGGGTGGAGAGGTCAGGGACAAGAAGAGAAGGGGCGGCAGGGTCGCCTTCGGCCATAAGACCGACTTCTGTTGCATCCAGCAACCAAACGATTCTCTTAATGATGGATTCTATGTCCTACACCACATGCTGGAGTACAGACGGGATCACCAGAACCTTCGCATGTCACCTAGATCCGGCGATGCCCATATTCTGCAATGGGCAAAGGACATAGGAGATATCGAGGATCATCGCCTTCGAGCTGAGTTCTATAACATCCAGCGCGAACTTGCCCAAATCATCATGAAGGAGGTCGTCGGAAAAACAGGGATGTTCTATGGAGAAAGACAAATGTCGCGGGAAGACGTCCGAACATGGATAGCCTCTCAGCGTCTCGACCTGAAGCCTTTCACTAGGCTCGGGGACTATCTCCCTGACTTGGATGGATGGAACGACATGTTGGAATGATTGTCGATATATGACAATGTGTCCGTTTAGTCCATACTTTCTGTATGACAAAACTTTGAGTTATGCATGGTGAAACTTTATTTGTGATGTAATTAAGCCGTCCTCCTCCTCGACTAGCGAAAATCACTCTAGTTAGGGCATTTTGGGGTACGATGAACTTTGTTATTTATGCTTATGATATGTTGTTTTTATTTTTGCCAAGTCTGTCTCTTTCTGTTGCTCAACTATATATGTTGCATATCGTCGACTCATGTGATGATGCAGGTGCATAGATCATAGATGGCGAAGAAGTGCTATGCCAGGAGTATATATACGACAAGTGGCCGGAGGCCCTTCCGGTTTCCGAGCGACAGGCAATAGTTAGCTTAGAGGTTCACGCTAATGCGAAAGAGGGATACGAACTCATGTTCTCAAAGTGATAGCTCTTCTCGTGTATATCATTGTTTAGATGGATGACGATGTATTTGCATATCATTCGAGACTTGTATCACTATTTTCGAGATGATGACGAGAGACCACTTTGTGTTGGATGATGATTATGATGATGACATGATTTGATGAGACTAATTGTATGTATATGCTATGATTACATTTGTATGTGTATGATATGCTAAAGATTATTGTATAAAGCCTAGTCAAATACAAAACAAATATGCAGGAAAAAACTAATAAATAAACTAGTAGTAGCGAGGGGGGAAATTTAGCAGTAGCGCCGCATTGTCAGTAGCGCGTCCCAGCAAACAGCGCTGCAGATGATATCAGTAGCGCCCTTTCCCAAAGAGCGCTACAGCTATTCATGTATAGCAGTAGCGTGGGACAACCGGCGCTACTGCTATACATTAGCTGTAGCGCCTAATTAGTAGCGCCGGTGCCCGCGCTACTCAGAGGCCCAAAACCCTCGCTTCTGGTAGGCTTTTCCCTAGTAGTGCATCCATATGGCTCGAGGAGATGATCTCCACGCCATCAAATACTTACCCCTCAAGCTCAAAGGGCCAGCTCGTCACTGGCTCAAAGGCCTCCCCGAAAGCTCCATTGGAAGTTGGGAAGAGCTCGAAGACGCCTTTTGGGCAAATTTTCAAGGGACTTATGTCTGACCTCCGGATGCGGACGATTTGAGTCATATAACTCAACAGCCCGAAGAGTCAGCCCGAAAGCTTTGGAACAGGTTTCTTACTAAAAAGAACCAGATTGTCGAATGTCTGGACGCCGAAGCCTTGGCAGCTTTCAAGCATAGCGTCCGTGACGAATGGCACGCCAGACACCTCGGCCAAAATAAGCCGAGAACGATGGCCGCATTAACAAACCTCATGACCCGCTTTTGCACGGGCAAGGACAGCTGGCTAGACAGATGCAGCACTAGCGACCCCAGTACATCTGAAGTTAGAGATGGAAACAGGAAATCACGGCACAACAGCAATAACAAACACCGGATTAAAGAAGACAACACGAAGGGCTCGGCAGTAAATGCCGGATTCAAAAGCTCTCGGCCAGGTCAAAAGCCGCCCCCTAAAGGCACCAGGGATGAACTGTCCAGCCTTAACAAAATTCTGGACCAAGTATGCCAGATCCATAGTACCCCTGGTAAACCCGCTAATCATACCCACAAAGAATGTTGGGTCTTCAAGCAGTCCGACAAGCTCAACGTCGTACACAAGGGGGAGGATACACCAAGTGAAGGCAAGGACGAACCTCCCAAACAAGACACGGCGGAACAAAAGAAATTTCCACCAGAAGTCAAAAGAGTAAATGTGTTACATGTGATCAAGGGAAAAAACAACCCGGCACTCTCAGGAAAATATAACCAAGTGCCTGTCACCGCGAAGTCCTGCCACTGGTCGTCTCAAACGATCACTTTCGACCATCGCGATTACTCAGCAAGTATCCGACACGCAGGATGGGCTGCCCTGGTATTAGACCCAGCAATTGGCGGATATCACTTCACACGAGTCTTGATGGACGGTGGCAGTAGCCTAAACCTAATATATCAGGATACAATCCGCGGGATGGGGTTAGACCCAACACAAATTCACCATAGCAATACTACCTTTAAAGGAGTAACGCCAGGCCCAGGGGCTTGTTGTACGGGCTCCCTCTCATTACAAGTTACATTCGGCTCCCCCGATAACTTCCGCCGCGAGCATTTAACTTTCCACATCGCTCCGTTTCAAAGTGGCTATCAAGCACTGCTCGGACGCAAAGCTTTCGCTCGCTTTAATGCAATACCACACTACGCCTCCCTCACACTCAAGATGCCCGGTCCACGTGGCATCATTACAGTGCACGGAGATATGAAGCGCTCTCTGTGCGCCGAAGAGAGTGAGGCTGCCTTGGCAGACGAACACTAAAGGTGTCCGGACCAGTGATCGAGTCTGGCGCCGCTATTTACACTGAATAAGTAATCACACCCCTATTTGTCCATACAAGGGGCTCAACGCGCGCAGACAAGTGGCAATTTCTTATCATCTTCAATTATACATGGTTTCTTTAAAAACTATCTTTTTGCACGACAGCTTTTTCACTTAACTTCTTCTCTTTTACAGACGATCATCATGCTACACCCGCCCAGGATACGGCACAACGAAGACACAGGCGCAGACGTACAACAGGGACCCGCTCAAAGGATTCTTTTTAGATTAAGACCCTGCGTAAACCTTTTTTACTGTCTCTTGTTGATACATATCCACCGTTGTGAATGATGCTAACGTCTTGGCATGTGGCCACACCAGAACAATGCACGTACCTGGACACAAGGGGCTTCTTACAAAGGCCATTATTTTGGCCCGGTTTATACCACAAAGACCGAATACCTTAGGGAGTGTTCGGCGTCGCGAATTTGACCCTATATGCATCAGCTCCGAATCATTGTCTTTGGTAATATGTTGGGTTTTCCCGGCTCCTGTGTTTTGGTGCCTTACGTTCCGCTTTACCGGCTAAGGTAGCACCAGGAGAACTACTGCGATTGTGCCCTGGTTCATCTAGACGAGCACCTCAGTAGAGAAAGCCGAAAACTGACTGTCATGATATAGCGTGAGACTGGTCAACCACTCGATGACCTGCCGGAATGTTAGAATTCCTCCGCCTTCACGAAGGGCCGTTTTCCGGCCAGGCATGTACGCACCCCGAGATCGGGAGAGTGCAGAGCCACCAGGGCTATCTAGTAGCCCCACTATCAAACTCCTATGGCTAAGTGAAAGTGTTAAAGCATTATAGTCCGGTTGCCTCGGTCGCTCCGCTATCACCTCCTTAATAGGACCAAGACATTGGGTTAAGTGTGAATGCATGTTTTTGCTAGCACCTCCGCATTATATGCGTGGGGGTTGAAGCCAACGACTGCAATCTTTCAGGTTATACACACGTATACAAAAACGGCTGCCCGGGAGGCATCATATTACTTTCAGGCAAAAGTATAAAAATAGCCTTATAAAACTCTATAAAAGCATTTTGCTTACAATGAGATTACATATCACTCAAACATAACATTCTTTGAGCACTGGGTCTCTACCAAACGGGCACCCTCAAGTACTTCTTCAAAGTAGTGCTCAGCGGCCTTTCGACCTATGGCCGAATCCCGCGCTGCAACATTGGTAGCATCCACCTCCGCCCAGTATGCCTTGACACGGGCAAAGGCCATCCGTGCGCCCTCTATGCATGCCGACCTCTTCATCGCATCAATGCGCGGCACCACATCGAGTAACCGCTGCACCAAGCCGAAATAGCTGTTCGGTTTTGACCCTTCCGGCCATAACTGATCCACAACAGACCTCATGGAGAGTCCGGACAACCTATTTAGTTTGGCCCATTCGGCTAATTGGTCAGTCAATGAAAGTGGACGCTCGGGAGTATGGAATTGTCTCCAAAACAGCTGGTCTACTCCACGGCCCGTCTGACCCTGGAAGTACTTGGCCGCATCGGCAGCGCTCGCTGCCAAATCCATATACACATCCTCCGAGCTCCACAGCCATTCCAGGGGGGCATACCGTGGATCTCCGAACTTCCTCCGCAACATAAAGGATTTCCCAGCTACAATATCCTCGGCTTCCTGCAGCTCCTCCTTCTTTTCCCTCATTGCAGAGCGGAGGTACTTTCTCGTCGCAGTAGCCTTCTCAAGGTCCGATGCCTTTGCCTGGTTTTCCTTTTCAAGAACCCGGCAATGGTCGGGGCGGCTTTTAATTCTATGGCCATCTTGGCCATCTTGTCTCGGCTCTCGCCATCTGCGGCCTTCTTGGCTTGCAACTCTTCGGCCGCCTTTAAAGCAGCCGCATTACCCAACCTTGCTTGTTCCTTGGCTCGGGCAAGTTCTGCCCGCAAGGCTTCAATAGTGACAGCCCCATCTGCAGTCACAACATATTAAAGATACTGGCATCATGCTACTCTTCCTATGTGACGTTCACCAGATAATGACACTTACCCTGTGCCTCGTCAAGCCTTATGTTAACAAGCTCGATGTCGGCTTCTGCCGCATCCAACTGCCATTCTAAATGGGCAAAGTCGCTAGTCCGGCTAGCCACCGGAGCTTCCATCACCTGCACATAGAGGCAGTATGGTTATTACCTGGGAATATGATCCTCTGTTCGTCATCGTTTCCGACGACAACCAGAGTCTCAAGGGCTACTATCTACACAGGGCACACCTAGCATGTGCAGGACTATCATACATTCTTTTATGTACCTCAAAACCTGTCAGTAGACTCATAAAAGCTTCATGCAATCCGCTTTTGGCGGACGATATTCTCTCTATCACCGTATCCATTAGCACACGGTGTTCATCTGAGATGGCCGCTCGCCCCACCAACTCCCTCAGCACATCCGATCGCACACTATACGGTGCCGGACTCTTTTGTCTGCTCTCTTCGGGAGCCGGACACTGTGAGCTTCGGGGGTCAATAGGATTATCTTCTGGCCTCACCGGACTCAGAGAGGCCCTCCGCAACGACACTTCAGGGTCGCTCGCTTCTGGAGCGGAGGAGTCCGGAGGAGGCGTTCCGCTCTCCATCATCTCTGGAAGAAGATCCCCCGAAGATGAGCTCATTTGAGAGGGGCTAAGGCCTGAACTGCACAAAATATATGAGGTGGTTATCTTCTTAGAAGAAAAAGATGGCATATATGTACTATTAAAGTATTTCAGGTCACTTACGACTCGCGGGAGAATTGATCCCCTTACGGACTTTGTGTGGCAACGGTGCCCCCCGAGGTAGGACCCTCTGTGGGAGACTTCTTCTCCCGTTTGGAAGTTTCGGCTTCTGAATCCCCGGGCGCAGTTCTTTTCCTCTTCTGGTCGTCTTCCTTCATGGAGACGCTCGCTCCCTCGGCTAGAATGGGCAGCGTTAAGGGCCCGCGTCCGCCTGCATTACCCTCCATAGTATTTTCCTTTAAGGGCTCCGGGCAGGGTGCAGTCTGGAGCATCTTCTCCAATACCTGATTTTCCAAACCCTCAGAGAGGGGGCCGAACACCGAATCAACTTCGCCTTTGTTAGCCAGTCCTAGTCAAAAAGCGAACTCTCAGAAATAACTTCGTAACAAAGGAGAGATAGTATGTTCGGCCGGAAGATGCCTTACCTGTTTGGCGGCGCGGTTACTACTCAGGCCCACGTCCTCGGTGATTTCCGGACACTCCACCTGAGGTCCGAAGAATGACTTGTACATCTCCTCATGTGTCAGGCTGAGAAAGTTTTGAATGACACGCGGTCCCTTGGGATTGAATTCCCATAGGCGAAGAGGCCGGCGTTTGCAAGGCTGGACTTGACGAACCAACATAACTTGTATTACCGCAACCAAACTTAAATCTCCATTGAAGAGATCCCGAATGCGGCTTTGTAGTATCGGCACGTCCTTGGCTGGGCCCTAGCTCAGGCCTCTGATGATCCATGACATCAGTTGTGGTGGAGGGCCCGAGCGGAAAATAGGGGCGGCCGCCCACTTGGCACTTCTAGGAGCCGTGATGTAGAACCACTCATGTTGCCACAATTCAGACACCTCTGGGATGGAACCTTTGGGCCGCGGAGCTCGTGTCATCTTGCGTATTGAGGCACCTCCACACGCTGCATGTTGCCCCTCGACCATCTACGGCTTCACTTCAAAGGTCTTGAGCCACAAACCAAAGTCAGGGGTAACCCGGAGGAAGGCCTCGCACACGACAATAAATGTCGTGATTTGAAGAAAGGAGTCCGGAGCTAGATCATGGAAATCTAGCCCGTAATAAAACATCAAACCCCTGACGAAAGGATCCAGAGCAAGGCCTAGACCTAAGAGGAAGTGGGAAACGAACATGACGTTCTCGTTGGGTTCGGGGGTAGGGACGACCTGCCCTCGGGGAGGCAGCCGATGCAAAATCTCGGCTGTCAGGTATCTGGCCTCCCTCAACTTTTTGATGTCTTCTTCCGTGACGGAGGAAGACACCCATCGGCCTTGAAGGCTAGATCCAGAAATGACTGAAGGTTCGGAGCACCTGACCTGAACTTCGGGCGCTTGAGCTTGAGGTGGGGGAAGGATTCGATTAAGCACGGGAGGGAAAAATAAAAGCCTGGTCCCTTTATAAAGAGGGTGAATATCAAGCGTCCTCTCCGTGTCCGTTTGGACTTGCCTATAATCTAGGAGTCCTAGAAGCGGTTGCGTTACCCACGCCCGTATTGATGAGAATCCCAGAATAAGGGGACACGATCTCTGCTTTAACAAGACGTGCCAAGGAAACCGCCTCGCATAACGCGCTGAGATGGGACAATAAAACGGTTTGAATAAAAGCTTGGCCGTGGTGTGATGTCACACTACGGAGTACGTCAGCGGATTAGATTTGTGTAAATACTATTCTCTCTATGGCAATATGTGGAAACTTATTTTGCAGAGCCGGACACTACCTTTGTGTTCAAAATCTTCTATGAAGTACTTCGAGGAGGAACCCGCCTTGCAATGCCGAAGACAATTTGCGCGCCAGACTCATCGTCATTGAAGCCTGGTTCAGGGGCTACTGAGGGAGTCCTGGATTAGGGGGTGTTCGGATAGCCGGACTATACCTTCAGCCGGACTCCAGGACTATGAAGATACACGATTGAAGACTTCGTCCCGTGTCCGGAAGGGACTTTCCTTGGCGTGGAAGGCAAGCTTGGCGATACGGATATTCAGATCTCCTACCATTGTAACCGACTCTATGTAACCCTAACCCTATCTGATGTCTATATAAACCGGAAGGTTTTAGTCCGTAGGACAACATACACATCAACAATCATACCATAGGCTAGCTTCTAGGGTTTAGCCTCTCCGATCTCATGGTAGATCTACTCTTGTACTACCCATATCATCAATATTAATCAAGCAGGACGTAGGGTTTTACCTCCATCGAGAGGGCCCGAACCTGGGTAAAACTTCGTGTCCTTTGCCTCCTGTTACCATCCGGCCTAGACGCATAGTTCGGGACCCCCTACCCGAGATCCGCCGGTTTTGACACCGACATTCCCCAACAGTGGTATTAGAGCCAGGTTTTATGCGTAGATGTCATATGCACGAGTAGAACACAAGTGAGTTGTGGGCGATATAAGTCATACTACTTACCAACATGTCATACTTTGGTTCGGCGGTATTGTTGGATGAAGCGGCCCGGACCAACATTACGCGTACGCTTACGCGAGACTGGTTCTATCGACGTGCTTTGCACACTGGTGGCTGGCGGGTGTCAGTTTCTCCAACTTTAGTTGAACCGAGTGTGGCTACGCCCGGTCCTTGCGAAGGTTAATACAGCACCAACTTGACAAACTATCATTGTGGTTTTGATGCGTAGGTAAGAATGGTTCTTGCTAAGCCCGTAGCAGCCACGTAAAACTTGCAACAACAAAGTAGAGGGCGTCTGCACTAGTAGAAAACGGGGCTTTAAAACCGGTTCGTAAGGGCCTTTAGTGTCGGTTCCATAACCGGCACTAATTGGTGGGCACTAAAGGCCCCCACCTTTAGTACCGGTTCGGCACGAACCGACGCTAAAGTGCCACCACGTGGCGTGAGCTCGCGCCCTGGTATGGGGGACCTTTAGTACCGGTTGGTGTTACCAACCGGTACTAAAGGTTTTTTTTGAATTTTTTTTGAAAATTTTGGAAATTTTTTTTGATTTTTTTCCGATTTTTAATTTTTCTGAATTATTTGGTGATTTAGTCTCTAATCACCTATCCTAACTGCTCAAGTGTGGATCACTCATTCCAAATCATCTAGCTTCCCCACCGGTCACCCATCCCTCTCACTACTCCAGCCCGAGCACGCTTAACTTTCGGGTTCTATTCTCCTTCGGTTCCAAGTGTGCACTTGTTGTTTTCCTGACAATAGTAAGATGTCAATCCTATTAACCCTCAGGAGTTTAGCTTGAGCATGAAGTCACACATTTCACTGTTTGAGTTTGAAACTATTATTCTAAAAAAACAGTAATTATTTAGTAACACTAATATTTCTTGAATAAGTTCGACCATAGTTTGACCAGATTTGACCAAAATTCAAAAAATTGAAATAATTATTTAGTAACACTAATATTCTTGAATAATTATGTAGTAACATTAACACTTCTTGAATAAGTAATTTGACCAGATTTAACAAAAATTTAAAAAAATCTTAAATTTGACCATATCTTTTTTTTCCTTTTGGAATTTGAGGATTCTAAAAAATTGCAAACAGGCCGTAGGCCGTTTGGATGCGGATTTTCGTGCTGAATTTTTTGATATATTATACGTTTTTGCCGATATCATATGCAAAAGTTATAGCCGTTTTACATTTTCCCTACACTTTTTGCAAAACATGTCCAAATTTAAGTTTTCAAATTTTCCTAACGTGTAGATGTAGTAATATAACTACCTCTCGAAGGATTTTATTTTTGAAGTTTTTGTCATTTTCTTTTGATTTTTTCAAAACTGAAATGGCGATACACGGGGGGGGGGGGGGGTGTAGAGTTTGAAAATTGGCCTATAGTGCCGGTTGGTGGCACAAACCGGTACTATAGGTTAGACCTTTAGTACCGGTTTGTGTCACAAACCGTCACTAAAGTGGCTCGTGGGGCCCTGGCCTAACGCCAGCCTGCCACCACCCCTTTAGTACCGGTTCATGGCACGAACCGGTACTAAAGGTTCATTACGAACCGGCACTAATGCATAGCCATTCGAACCGGCACTATTGATCACATTAGTGCCGGTTTTTTTTACAAACCGGCACTAATGTGCTTCACGTTTAACCCTTTTTCTACTAGCGCTAACTTGTTTTTGCAGGTCATGTTGTGATGTGATATGGTCAAGACACGATGCAAAATTTTATTGTATGAGATGATCATGTTTTGTAACCAAGTTATCGGCAACTGGCAGGAGCCATATGGTTGTCGCTTTATTGTATGCAATGCAGTCGCCCAGTAATGCTTACTTTATCACTAAGCGGTAGCGATAGTCGTAGAAGCATAAGATTGGTGAGACGACAACGATGCTACGATGGAGATCAAGGTGTGGCGCCGGTGACGATGGTGATCATGACGGTGCTTCAGAGATGGAGATCACAACCACAAGATGATGATGGCCGTATCATATCACTTATATGGATTGCATGTGATGTTTATCTTTTATGCATCTTATCTTGCTTTGATTGATGGTAGCATTATAAGATGATCTCTCACTAAATTTCAAGATAAAAAGTGTTCTCCCTGAGTATGAACCATTGCCAAAGTTTGTCATGCCCAGACACCACGTGATGATCTGGTGTGATAAGCTCTACATCCATATACAATGGGTGCAAGCCAGTTTTACACACGCAGAATACTGAGGTTGAACTTGACGAGCCTAGCATATGCAGATATGGCCTCGGAATACCGAGACCGAAAGGTCGAGCGTGAATCATATAGTAGATATGATCAACATAGTGGTGTTCACCATTGAAAACTACTCCATTTCACGTGATGATCGGTTATGGTTTAGTTGATTTGGATCACGTGATCACTTAGAAGATTAGAGGGATGTCTTTCTAAGTGGGAGTTCTTAAGTAATATGATTAATTGAACTTTAATTTATCATGAACTTAGTCCTGATAGTATTTGCATATCTATGTTGTAGATCAATAGCTCACGTTATTGCTTCCCTATGTTTTATATGTGTTCCTAGAGAAAACTAAGTTGAAAGATGATAGTAGCAATGATGTGGTCTGGGTCTGTGATCTGAGGTTTATCCTCATTGCTGCACAGAAGAATTATATCCTTGATGCACCGCTAGGTGACTGACCTATTGCAGGAGCAGATGCAGACGTTATGAACATTTGGCTAGCTCAATATGATGACTACTTGATAGTTTAGTGCACCATGCTTAACAGCTTAGAATCGGGATTTCAAAGACGTTTTGAACGTCATGGATCATATAAGATGTTCCAGGAGTTGAAGTTAATATTTCAAGCAAATACCCAAGTTGAGAGATATGAAGTCTCCAATAAGTTCTATAGCTAAAAGATGGAGGAGAATAGCTCAAGCAGTGAGCATGTGCTCAGATTGTCTAGGTACTACAATCGCTTGAATCAAGTGGGAGTTAATCTTCCAGATAAAATAGTGATTGAAAGAATTCTCTAGTCACCATCACCAAGTTAGTAGAACTTCGTGATGAACTATAGTATGCGAGGGATGACGTAAATGATTCCCGAGCTTTTCATGATGATGAAATCGATGAAGGTAGAAATCAAGAAAGAGCATCAAGTGTTGATGATTAACAAGAACACTAGTTTCAGGAAAAGGGCCAAGGGAAAGAAAGGGAACTTCAAGAAGAACGGCAAGCAAGTTGCTGCTCTAGTGAAGAAACCCAAGTCTGGACCTAAGCCTGAGACTAAGTCCTTCTACTGCAAAGGGACTGGTCATTGGAAGCGGAAATGCTCTGAATGTCTAGTGGATAAGAAGGATGGCAAAGTGAACAAGGGTATATTTGACATACAGGTTATTGATGTACTTTACTAGTGTTTATAGCAACCCCTCGGTATTTGAAACTGGTTCAGTTGCTAAGAGTAGTAACTCGAAACAGGAGTTGCAGAATGAACAGAGACTAGTTAAGTGTGAAGTGACGATATGTGTTGGAAGTGGTTCCAAGATTGATATGATCATCATCGCACACTCCCTATACTTTCGGGACTATTGTTAAACCTAAATAAATGTTATTTGGTGTTTGCATTGAGCATGAATATGATTTGATCATGTTTATTGCAAAACGAATATTCATTTAAGTTAGAGAATAATTGTTGTTCTGTTTACATGAATAAAACCTTCTGTGGTCACACACCCAATGAAAATGGTTTGTTGGATCTCGATCATGGTGATACACATTTTCATAATATTGAACCAAAAGATGCAAAGTTAATAATGATAGTGCAAATTATTTGTGGCACTACCGTTTAGGTCATATTGGTGTAAAGCGCATGAAGAAAATCCATGCTGATGGGCTTTTGGAATCACTTGATTATGAATCAGTTGATGCTTGCGAACCATGCCTCATGGGAAAGATGACTAAGACTCCATTCTCCGGAACAATGGAGCGAGCAATAGATTTGTTGGAAATCATACATACTGATGTATGTGGTCCGATGAATATTGAGGCTCGTGGCATGTATCATTATTTTTTGATCTTCACAGATGATTTGAGGAGATATGAGTATATCTACTTGATGAAACACAAGTCTGAAACATTTGAAAAGTTCAAAGAATTTCAGAGTGAAGTGGAGAATCATCATAACAAAAATAAAAGTTTCTACAATATGATCGCAGAAGTAAAATATTTGAGTTGCGAGTTTGGCCTTCAGTTAAAACAAAGTGAAAT
Organism: Triticum monococcum; assembly: GCA_034509565.1. Lineage (NCBI taxonomy): Eukaryota > Viridiplantae > Streptophyta > Magnoliopsida > Poales > Poaceae > Triticum > Triticum monococcum. The sequence continues at coordinate 769,389,549 of CM067847.1, forward strand.
AGTTTAACTATTCACGCCACCTGGAACACCACAGTGTAATGGTGTGTCCAAACATCGTAACCGTACTTTATTAGATATGGTGAGATCTATGATGTCTCTTACCAATTTACCACTGCCATTTTGGGGTTATGAGTTAGAGACAGCTACATTCACGTTAAATAGGGCACCATCTAAATCCATTGAGACGACACCGTATGAACTATGGTTTGGCAAGAAACCTAAGCTGTCGTTTCTTAAAGTTTGAGGTTGCAATGCTTATGTGAAAAAGTTTCAACCTGATAAGCTCAAACCCAAATCGGAGAAGTGCGTCTTCATAGGATACCCAAAAGAAAATGTTGGGTACACCTTCTATCACAGATCCGAAGGCAAGATATTCATTGAGATTAAATGGATCTTCAAGAGGAAGAGGGACCCTGATAGTAGTGTTACTATCTACAAAGCTAGAATTTTTGCAAAAAGGTTTTCGACAAGTTCAAGGTGTTGACTATGATGAGAGTTTCTCACTCGTATCTATGCTTAAGTCTGTCGGAATCATGTTAGCAATTGCCACAATTTATGAAATATGGCAAATGTATAAACAAAACTACATCCCTTAATGAATTTATTAAAGAAGAGTTGTATATGATGCAACAAGAAAGTTTTGTCAATCCTAAAGGTGCTAACAAAATATGCAAGCTCCAGCGACCCATCTATGGACTGATGCAAGCATCTCCGAGTTGGAATATACGCTTTGATAAGTTGATCAAGGCATATAGTTTTATACAGACTTGCGGTGAAGCCTGTATTTACAAGAAAGTGAGTGGAAGCACTATAGCATTTCTAATAAGTATATGTGAATGACATATTGTTGATCGGAGATAATGTAGAATTATTCTGTAAAGCATAAATGAGTGTTTGAAAGGAGTTTTTCAAAGAAAGACCTCAGTGAAGCTGCTTACATATTGAGCATCAAGATCTATAGAGATAGATCAAGATGCTTGATAAGTTTTTTCAATGAGTACATACCTTGACAAGATTTTGAAGTAGTTCAAAATGGAACAGTCAAAGAAAGAGTTCTTGCCTGTGTTACAAGGTGTGAAACTGAGTAAGACTCAAAGCCCGACCACGGCAGAAGATAGAAAGAGAATGGAAGTCATTCCCTATGCCTTGTACATAGGTTCTATAAAATATGCCATGCTATGTACCAGATCTATTGTATACCCCACACTGTTTTTGGCAAGGGAGTACAATAGTGATCTAGGAGTAGATCACTGGACAGCGGTCAAAATTATCCTTACTGGAATAAGGATATGTTTCTCGATTACGGAGGTGACAAAAGGTTCATCGTAAAGGGTTACATCGATGCAAGTTTTGACACTGATCCAGATGACTCTAAGTCTCAATCTGGATACATATTGAAAGTGGGACAAATTAGCTAGAGTAGCTCCGTGCAGAGCATTGTTGACATAGAAATTTGCAAAATACTTACGGATCTGAATGTGGCAGAACCGTTGACTAAACTTCTCTCACAAGAAAAACATGATCACACCTTAGTACTCTTTGGGTGTTAATCACATAGCGATGTGAACTAGATTACTGACTCTAGTAAACCCTTTGGGTGTTGGTCACATGTCGATGTGAACTATGGGTGTTAATCACATGGTGATGTGAACTATTGGTATTAAATCACATGGCGATGTGAACTAGATTATTGACTCTAGTGCAAGTGGGAGACTGAAGGAAATATGCCCTAGAGGCAATAATAAAGTTATTATTTATTTCCTTATTTCATGATAAATGTTTATTATTCATGCTAGAATTGTATCAACCGGAAACATAATACATGTGTGAATACATAGACAAACATAGTGTCACTAGTATGCCTCTACTTGACTAGCTCGTTAATCAAAGATGGTTCAGTTTCCTAACCATAGACATGAGTTGTCATTTGATTAACGGGATCACATCATTAGGAGAATGATGTGATTGACTTGACCCATTCTGCTAGCTTAGCACAATGATAGTTTAGTTTGTTGCTACTGCTTTCTTCATGACTTATACATGTTCCTATGACTATGAGATTATGCAACCCCCGTTTACTGGAGAAACACTTTGTGTGCTACCAAACGTCACAACGTAACTGGGTGATTATAAAGGTGCTCTACAGGTGTCACCGAAGGTACTTGTTGGGTTAGCGTATTTCGAGATTAGGATTTGTCACTCCGATTGTCGGAGAGGTATCTCTGGGCCCACTCGGTAATGCACATCACTATAAGCCTTGCAAGCATAGCAACTAATGAGTTAGTTGCGGGATGATGTATTACAGAATGAGTAAAGAGACTTGCCGGTAACGAGATTGAACTAGGTATTGAGATACCGACGATCGAATCTCGGGAAAGTAACATACCGATGACAAAGGGAACAACGTATGTTGTTATGCGGTTTGACCAATAAAGATTTTCATAGAATATGTGGGAGCCATTTGTTGGGGAACGCAGTAATTTCGAAAATTTGCCTACGCACACGCAAGATCATGGTGATGCATAGCAACGAGGGGGAGAGTGTTGTCTACGTACCAACGCAGACCGACTGCGGAAGCGATCACACAACGTAGAGGAAGTAGTCGTACGTCTTCTTCCCGATCCGACCGATCCAAGCACCGTTACTCCGGCACCTCCGAGTTCTTAGCACACGTTCAGCTCGATGACGATCCTCGGGCTCCGATCCAGCAAAGCGTCGAGGAAGAGTTCCGTCAGCACGACGGCGTGGTGACGATCTTGATGTACTACCGACGCAGGGCTTCGCCTAAGCTCTACAACGATATGACCGAGGTGGAATTTGGTGGCAGGGGGCACCGCACACGGCTAAGGAATGATCTCAAGGATCAACTTGTGTGTCTTGGGGTGCCCCCTGCCCCCGTATATAAAGGTTGGAGGAGGGGGAGCCGGCCGGCCAGGGAGAGGAGGCGCAGGGGAGTCCTACTCCCACCGGGAGTAGGACTCCTCCCCCCAATCCTAATCCAATTAGGACTCCCGGGGGGAAAAGAGAGAGAAGGGGGGCCGGCCCCCTATCCCAGTCCTACTAGGACTTGTGGAAAGGGGGGGGGGGGGCGCCGGCCAGCTTGGGCTTGTCCCTTTTCTCTTTTTCCACTAAGGCCCAATAGGCCCATTAGTCTCCCGGGGGGTTCCGGTAACCCTCCCGGTATTCCGGTAAAATCCCGATTTCACCCGGAACACTTCCGATGTCCAAACATAGGCTTCCAATATATCAATCTTTACGTCTCGACCATTTCGAGACTCCTCGTCATGTCCGTGATCTCATCCGGGACTCTGAACAACCTTCGGTACATCAAAATGCATAAACTCATAATAACTGTCATCGTAACGTTAAGCGTGCGGACCCTACGGTTCGAGAACAATGTAGACATGACCGAGACATGTCTCCGGTCAGTAACCAATAGCGGGACCTGGATGCCCATATTGGCTCCTACATATTCTACGAAGATCTTTATCGGTCAGACCGCATAACAACATACGTTGTTCCCTTTGTCATCGGTATGTTACTTGCCCGAGATTCGATCGTCGGTATCCAATACCTAGTTCAATCTCGTTACCGGCAAGTCTCTTTACTCGTTCCGTAATACATCATCTCACAACTAACATATTAGTTGCAGTGCTTGCAAGGCTTATGTGATGTGCATTACCGAGAGGGCCCAGAGATACCTCTCCGACAATCGGAGTGACAAACCCTAATCTCGAAATACGCCAACCCAACATCTACCATTGGAGACACCTATAGTACTCCTTTATAATCACCCAGTTACGTTGTGACGTTTGGTAGTACCCAAAGTGTTCCTCCGGTAAACGGGAGTTGCATAATCTCATAGTTATAGGAACATGTATAAGTCATGAAGAAAGCAATAGCAACATACTAAACGATCGGGTGCTAAGCTAATGGAATGGGTCATGTCAATCAGATCATTCTACTAATGATGTGACCTCTTTAATCAAATAACAACTCCTTGTTCATGGTTAGGAAACATAAGCATCTTTGATTAACGAGCTAGTCAAGTAGAGGCATACTAGTGACACTCTGTTGGTCTATGTATTCACACATGTATTATGTTTCTGGTTAATACAATTCTAGCATGAATAATAAACATTTATCATGATATAAGGAAATAAATAATAACTTTATTATTGCCTCTAGGGCATATTTCCTTCAGTCTCCCACTTGCACTAGAGTCAATAATCTAGATTACACAGTAATGATTCTAACACCCATGGAGCCTTGGTGCTGATCATGTTTTGCTCGTGGAAGAGGCTTAGTCAATGGGTCTGCAACATTCAGATCCGTATGTATCTTGCAAATCTCTATGTCTCCCACCTGGACTAAATCCCGGATGGAGTTGAAGCGTCTCTTGATGTGTTTGGTTCTTTTGTGAAATCTGGATTCCTTTGCCAAGGCAATTGCACTAGTATTGTCACAGAAGATTTTCATTGGACCCGATGCACTAGGTATGACACCTAGATCGGATATGAACTCCTTCATCCAGACTCCTTCGTTTGCTGCTTCCGAAGCAGCTATGTACTCCGCTTCACATGTAGATCCCGCTACGACGCTTTGTTTAGAACTGCACCAACTGACAGCTCCACCGTTTAAAGTAAACACGTATCCGGTTTGCGATTTAGAATCGTCCGGACAGTGTCAAAGCTTGCATCAACGTAACCTCTTACGGTGAGCTCTTTGTCACCTCCATATACGAGAAACATATCCTTAGTCCTTTTCAGGTATTTCAGGATGTTTTTGACCGCTGTCCAGTGATCCACTCCTGGATTACTTTGGTACCTCCCTGCTAAACTTATAGCAAGGCACACATCAGGTCTGGTACACAGCATTGCATACATGATAGAGCCTATGGCTGAAGCATAGGGAACATCTTTCATTTTTTCTCTATCTTCTGCAGTGGTCGGGCATTGAGTCTGACTCAACTTCACACCTTGTAACACAGGCAAGAACCCTTTCTTTGCTTGATCCATTTTGAACTTCTTCAAAATCTTGTCAAGGTATGTGCTCTGTGAAAGTCCAATTAAGCGTTTTGATCTATCTCTATAGATCTTTATGCCTAATATGTAAGCAGCTTCCCCGAGGTCTTTCATCGAAAAACTTTTATTCAAGTATCCCTTTATGCTATCCAGAAATTCTATATCATTTCCAATCAGCAATATGTCATCCAGATATAATATCAGAAATGCTACAGAGCTCCCACTCACTTTCTTGTAAATACAGGCTTCTCCAAAAGTCTGTATAAAGCCAAATGCTTTGATCACACTATCAAAGCGTTTATTCCAACTCCGAGATGCTTGCATCAGTCCATAAATGGATCGCTGGAGTTTGCACACTTTGTTAGCTCCTTTTGGATCTACAAAACCTTCTGGTTGTATCATATACAACTCTTCTTCCAGAAATCCATTCAGGAATGCAGTTTTGACATCCATCTGCCATATTTCATAATCATAAAATGCGGCAATTGCTAACATGATTCTGACGGACTTAAGCATCGCTACGGGTGAGAAAGTCTCATCGTAGTCAACCCCTTGAACTTGTCGAAAACCTTTTGCGACAAGTCGAGCTTTATAGACAGTAACATTACCGTCAGCGTCAGTCTTTTTCTTGAAGATCCATTTATTCTCAATTGCTTGCCGATCATCGGGCAAGTCAACCAAAGTCCATACTTTGTTCTCATACATGGATCCCATCTCAGATTTCATGGCCTCAAGCCACTTTGCGGAATCTGGGCTCACCATCGCTTCTTCATAGTTCGTAGGTTCATCATGATCTAGTAGCATGACTTCCAGAACTGGATTACCGTACCACTCTAGTGCGGATCTCACTCTGGTTGATCTACGTGGTTCAGTAGCATCTTGCCCTGAAGTTTCATGATCATCATCATTAGCTTCCTCACTGATTGGTATAGGTGTCGCAGAAACAGTTTTCTGTGATGTACTATTTTCCAATAAGGGAGCAGGTATAGTTACCTCGTCAAGTTCTACTTTCCTCCCACTCACTTCTTTCGAGAGAAACTCCTTCTCTAGAAATGATCCATTCTTAGCAACGAATGTCTTGCCTTCGGATCTGTGATAGAAGGTATACCCAACAGTTTCCTTTGGGTATCCTATGAAGACACATTTCTCCGCTTTGGGTTCGAGCTTATCAGGTTGAAGCTTTTTCACATAAGCATCGCAGCCCCAAACTTTAAGAAACGACAACTTTGGTTTCTTGCCAAACCATAGTTCATAAGGCGTCGTCTCAACGGATTTTGATGGTGCCCTATTTAACGTGAATGCGGCCGTCTCTAAAGCATAACCCCAAAACGATAGCGGTAAATCAGTAAGAGACATCATAGATCGCACCATATCTAGTAAAGTACGATTACGATGTTCGAACACACCATTACGCTGTGGTGTTCCGGGTGGCGTGAGTTGCGAAACTATTCCACAATTTTTCAAATGTATACCAAACTCGTAACTCAAATATTCTCCTCCACGATCAGATCGTAGAAATTTTATTTTCTTGTTACGATGATTTTCAACTTCACTCTGAAATTCCTTGAACTTTTCAAATGTTTCAGACTTATGTTTCATTAAGTAGATATACCCATATCTGCTTAAATCATCCGTGAAGGTGAGAGAATAACGATATCCGCCGCGAGCCTCAATATTCATCGGACCACATACATCGGTATGTATGATTTCCAATAAATCTGTTGCTCTCTCCATAGTACCGGAGAACAGTGTTTTAGTCATCTTGCCTATGAGGCACGGTTCGCAAGTACCAAGTGATTCATAATCAAGTGGTTCCAAAAGCCCATCAGTATGGAGTTTCTTCATGCGCTTTACACCGATATGACCTAAACGGCAGTGCCACAAATAAGTTGCACTATCATTATCAACTCTGCATCTTTTGGCTTCTACATTATGAATATGTGTATCACTACTATCGAGATTCAATAAGAACAGACCACTCTTCAAGGGTGCATGACCATAAAAGATATTACTCATATAAATAGAACAACCATTATTCTCTGATTTAAATGAATAACCGTCTCACATTAAACAAGATCCAGATATAATGTTCATGCTCAACGCTGGCACCAAATAACAATTATTTAGGTCTAATATTAATCCCGAAGGTAGATGTAGAGGTAGCGTGCCGACCGCGATCACATCGACTTTGGAACCGTTTCCCACGCGCATCGTCACCTCGTCCTTTGCTAGTGTCCGCTTATTCCGTAGTCCCTGTTTCGAGTTGCAAATATTAGCAACAGAACCAGTATCAAATACCCAGGTGCTACTGCGAGCTCTAGTAAGGTACACATCAATAACATGTATATCACATATACCTTTGTTCACCTTGCCATCCTTCTTATCCGCCAAATACTTGGGGCAGTTCCGCTTCCAGTGACCAGTCTGCTTGCAGTAGAAGCACTCAGTTTCAGGCTTAGGTCCAGACTTGGGTTTCTTCTCTTGAGCAGCAACTTGCTTGCTGTTCTTCTTGAAGTTCCCCTTCTTCTTCCCTTTGCCCTTTTTCTTGAAACTAGTGGTTTTGTTAACCATCAACACTTGATGCTCCTTCTTGATTTCTACCTCCGCAGCTTTCAGCATTGCGAAGAGCTCGGGAATAGTCTTGTTCATCCCTTGCATATTATAGTTCATCACGAAGCTCTTGTAGCTTGGTGGCAGTGATTGGAGAATTCTGTCAATGACGCAATCATCTGGAAGATTAACTCCCATCTGAATCAAGTGATTATTATACCCAGACATTTTGAGTATATGCTCACTGACAGAACTGTTCTCCTCCATCTTGCAGCTATAGCACTTATTGGAGACTTCATATCTCTCAATTCGGGCATTTGCTTGAAATATTAACTTCAACTCCTGGAACATCTCATATGCTCCATGACGTTCAAAACGTCGTTGAAGTCCCAATTCTAAGCCGTAAAGTATGGCACACTGAACTATCGAGTAGTCATCAGCTTTGCTCTGCCAGACGTTCATAACATCTGGCGTTGCTCCAGCAGCAGGCCTGGCACCCAGCGGTGCTTCCAGGACGTAATTCTTCTGTGCAGCAATGAGGATAATCCTCAGGTTACGGACCCAGTCCGTGTAATTGCTACCATCATCTTTCAACTTTGCTTTCTCAAGGAACGCATTAAAATTCAACGGAACAACAGCACGAGCCATCTATCTACAATCAACATAAACAAGCAAGATACTATCAGGTACTAAGTTCATGATAAGTTTAAGTTCAGTTAATCAAATTACTTAGGAACTCCCACTTAGATAGACATCCCTCTAATCCTCTAAGTGATCACGTGATCCAAATCAACTAAACCATAACCGATCATCACGTGAGATGGAGTAGTTTTCAATGGTGAACATCGTCATGTTGATCATATCTACTATATGATTCACGCTCGAACTTTCGGTCTCTATGTTCCGAGGCCATATCTGCATATGCTAGGCTCGTCAAGTTTAACCTGAGTATTCTGCGTGTGCAAAACTGGCTTGCACCCGTTGTAGATGGACGTAGAGCTTATCACACCCGATCATCACGTGGTGTCTGGGCACGACGAACTTTGGCAACGGTGCATACTCAGGGAGAACACTTCTTGATAATTTAGTGAGAGATCACCTTATAATGCTACCGTCAATCAAAGCAAGATAAGATGCATAAAAGGATAAACATCACATGCAATCAATATAAGTGATATGATATGGCCATCATCATCTTGTGCTTGTGATCTCCATCTCCGAAGCACCGTCATGATCACCATCGTCACCGGCGCGCCACCTTGATCTCCATCGTAGCAACGTTGTCGTCTCGCCAATCTTATGCTTCCACGACTATCACTACCGCTTAGTAATAAAGTAAAGCATTACATCGCGATTGCATTGCATACAATAAAGCGACAACCATATGGCTCCTGCCAGTTGCCGATAATTCGGTTACAAAACATGATCATCTCATACAATAAAATCAGCATCATGCCTTGACCATATCACATCACAACATGCCCTGCAAAAACAAGTTAGACGTCCTCTACTTTGTTGTTGCAAGTTTTACGTGGCTGCTACGGGCTTTAAGTAAGAACTCATCTCACCTACACATCAAAACCACAACGATAGTTCGTCAAATAGACTCCGTTTTAACCTTCTCAAGGACCGGGCGTAGTCACACTTGGTTCAACTAAAGTTGGAGAGACAGTCTTCCGCAAGCCATCTATGTGCAAAGCACGTCGAGGGAACCGGTCTCGCGTAAGAGTACGCGTAAGGTTGGTCCGGATCGTCTCAACCAACAATACCGCCGAACCAAAGTATGACATGCTGGTAGGCAGTATGACTTGTATCGCCCACAACTCACTTGTGTTCTACTCGTGCAAATAACATCAAACCATAAAACCTAGGCTCGGATGCCACTGTTGGGGAACGCAGTAATTTCGAAAATTTTCCTACGCACACGCAAGATCATGGTGATGCATAGCAACGAGGGGGAGAGTGTTGTCTACGTACCAACGCAGACCGACTGAGGAAGCGATCACACAACGTAGAGGAAGTAGTCGTACGTCTTCTTCCCGATCCGACCGATCCAAGCACCGTTACTCCGGCACCTCCGAGTTCTTAGCACACGTTCAGCTCGATGACGATCCTCGGGCTCCGATCCAGCAAAGCGTCGAGGAAGAGTTCCGTCAGCACGACGGCGTGGTGACGATCTTGATGTACTACCGACGCAGGGCTTCGCCTAAGCTCTACAATGATATGACCGAGGTAGAATTTGGTGGCAGGGGGCACCGCACATGGCTAAGGAACGATCTCAAGGATCAACTTGTGTGTCTTGGGGTGCCCCCTGCCCCCGTATATAAAGGTTGGAGGAGGGGGAGCCGGTCGGCCAGGGAGAGGAGGCGCAGGGGAGTCCTACTCCCACCGGGAGTAGGACTCCTCCCCCCAATCCTAATCCAATTAGGACTCCCGGGGGGAAAAGAGAGAGAAGGGGGGCCGGCCCCCTATCCTAGTCCTACTCGGACTTGGGGAAAGGGGGGGGGCGCCGGCCAGCTTGGGCTTGTCCCTTTTCTCTTTTTCCACTAAGGCCCAATAGGCCCATTAGTCTCCCGGGGGGTTCCGGTAACCCTCCCGGTATTCCGGTAAAATCCCGATTTCACCCGGAACACTTTCGATGTCCAAACATAGGCTTCCAATATATCAATCTTTATGTCTCGACCATTTCGAGACTCCTCTTCATGTCCGTGATCTCATCCGGGACTCCGAACAACCTTCGGTACATCAAAATGCATAAACTCATAATAACTGTCATCGTAACGTTAAGCGTGCGGACCCTACGGTTCGAGAACAATGTAGACATGACCGAGACATGTCTCCGGTCAATAACCAATAGCGGGACCTGGATGCCCATATTGGCTCCTACATATTCTACGAAGATCTTTATCAGTCAGACCGCATAACAACATACGTTGTTCCCTTTGTCATCGGTATGTTACTTGCCCGAGATTCGATCGTCGATATCCAATACCTAGTTCAATCTCGTTACCGGCAAGTCTCTTTACTCGTTCCGTAATAAATCATCTCACAACTAACATATTAGTTGCAGTGCTTGCAAGGCTTATGTGATGTGCATTACCGAGAGGGCCCAGAGATACCTCTCCGACAATCGGAGTGACAAACCCTAATCTCGAAATACGCCAACCCAACATCTACCATTGGAGACACCTGTAGTACTCCTTTATAATCACCCAGTTACGTTGTGACGTTTGGTAGTACCCAAAGTGTTCCTCCGGTAAATGGGAGTTGCATAATCTCATAGTTATAGGAACATGTATAAGTCATGAAGAAAGCAATAGCAACATACTAAACGATCGGGTGATAAGCTAATGGAATGGGTCATGTCAATCAGATCATTCTACTAATGATGTGACCTCGTTAATCAAATAACAACTCCTTGTTCATGGTTAGGAAACATAACCATCTTTGATTAACGAGCTAGTCAAGTAGAGGCATACTAGTGACACGCTGTTGGTCTATGTATTCACACATGTATTATGTTTCCGGTTAATACAATTCTAGCATGAATAATAAACATTTATCATGATATAAGGAAATAAATAATAACTTTATTATTGCCTCTAGGGCATATTTCCTTCACCAATATGAGCATTTAGGTTCCGCTATTGGTTATTGGCCGGAGACGTGTCTCGGTCATGTCTACATAGTTCTCGAACCCGTAGGGTCCGCACCCTTAAAGTTTCGGCGACGATTGTATTATGAGTTTATGTGATTTGATATACCGAAGGTAGTTCGGAGTCCCGGATGAGATCAGGGACATGACGAGGAGTCTCGAAATGGTCGAGACGTAAAGATCGATATATTGGACAACTATATTCGGACGTCGGAAAGGTTCCGAGTGATTCGGGTATTTTCGGGGGTACCGGGGAGTTACGGGAATACGAGGAAGAAGTAATGGGCCTCATGGGCCAAGTGGTGGAAGAGAGGAGGCGGGGCGCCCCCCCCCCCTAGCCCAAACCGAATTGGACTAGGGGGCTGTCCTCCCTTTCCTCCTTTTCCTCCCTCTCCTTCCTTCTCTTTCTCCTCCTTCGGTTCCTCCTCCTAGTAGGAGTAGGAAAGGGGAGTCCTACTCCTACTAGGAGGAGGACTCCTCCTCCTAGCGCGCCCATAGAGGGCCGGCCGGCCTCCCCCCTTGCTCCTTTATATACGGGGGCAGGGGGCACATCTAGACACACAAGTTGATCAGTTGATCTCTCCCAACCGTGTGCGGTGCCCCCTTCCACAATAATCCACGTCGATCATATCGTAGCGATGCTTAGGTGAAGCCCTGCGTCGGTAGTGTCACCATCACCGTCATCACGCCGTCGTGCTGACGGAACTCTCCCTCGAAGCTCTGCTGGATCGTAGATCGTGGGACGTCATCGAGCTGAACGTGTCCTAAACTCGGAGGTGCCGTGCGTTCGGTACTTGGATCGGTCGGATCGTGAAGACGTGCGACTACATCAACCGCGTTGTGCTAACGCTTCCGCTTTCGGTCTACGAGGGTACATGGACAACACTCTCCCCTCTCGTTGCTATGCATCACTGTGATCTTGTGTGTGCGTAGGAAATTTTTGAAATTACTACGTTCCCCAACAGTTCCTACCAAAAAAATTCACATCCATAGACTCATTTTTATTCTCAAAAAAGTAGAAAAGGGCATATCATTAGGATCATAAGAAACACTCTTACTAGCAAATAATTTCATAAGTTCATCCATCTTTCCACTCAAAATATTAATTTCTTCTATCACATGCACCTTTTTATTAGTAGATCTTTCAGTATGCCATTGAGAATAATTAACCATGATATTATCTAGGAGTTTAGTAGCTTCTCCTAAAGTGATTTCCATAAAAGTGCCTCCCGCGGCCGAATCTAAAAGATTTCTAGAAGCAAAATTCAATCCGGCATACAAATTTTGTATAATCATCCACAAATTTAAACCATGAGTAGGGCAATTACGTATCATTAATTTCATTCTCTCCCAAGCTTGTGCAACATGTTCATGATCAAGTTTCTTAAAATTCATAATATCGTTTCTAAGAGAGATGATCTTAGCGGGAGGAAAATACTTAGAGATAAAAGCATCTTTGCACTTGTTCCATGAATCAGTACTATTTTTAGGCAAAGACGAAAACCAAGCTTTAGCACGATCTCTAAGCGAAAAAGGGAATAGCTTCAATTTAGCAATATAATTATCCACATCTTTCTTATTTTTCAAATCACACAAATCAACGAAGCTATTTAGATGGGTAGCGGCATCTTCACTAGGAAGGCCGGAAAACGGATCTTTCATGACAAGATTCAGCCAAGCAGTAGTAATTTCACAAGATCCAGCATCGGTAAGAGGAGCAATCGGAGTGCTAATAAAATCATTATTGTTGGTATTGGTGAAGTCATACAATTTAGTGTTATCTTGAGCCGTCGTGACAAGCAAGCAAACTAACACACAAGCAAACAAAAAGCAAGTGGGCAAAAAGAGGCAAATAGAGAAAGAGAGGGAGGATAGAGAGAGAGGGCGAATAAAACAGCAAGGGTGAAGTGGGGGAGAGGAAAACGAGAGTCAAATGGCAAATAATGTAATGCGGGAGATAAGGGTATGTGATGGGTACTTGGTATATTGACTTTTGCGTAGACCTCCCCGGCAACGGTGCCAGAAATCCTTCTTGCTACCTCTTGAGCACTGTGTTGGTTTTCCCCGAAGAGGAAGGGATGATGCAGCAAAGTAGCATAATATTTCCCTTAGTTTTTGAGAACCAAGGTATCAATCCAGTAGGAGGCTACGCGCCAGTCCCTCGTACCTGCACAAAACAAATAAATCCTCGCAACTAACGCGATAAGGGGTTGTCAGTCCATACACGGCCACTTACGAGAGTGAGATCTGATAGATATGATTGTTGGGAAACGTAGTGATTTCAAAAAAATTCCTACGCACACGCAAGATTATGGTGATGCATAGCAACGAGAGGGGAGAGTGTTGTCTACGTACCCTCGTAGACCGAAGCGGAAGCGTTCACACAACGTAGAGGAAGTAGTCGTACGTCTTCCCGATCCGACCGATCCAAGCACCGTTACTCCGGCACCTCTGAGTTCTTGGCACACATACAGCTCGATGACGCTCCCCGGGCTCCGATCCAGCAAAGCTTCGGGGATGAGTTCCGTCAGCACGACGGCGTGGTGACGATCTTGATGTTCTACTATCGCAGGGCTTCGCCTAAGCGCTGCTACAATATGACCGAGGTGGAATATGGTGGAGGGGGGCACCGCACACGGCTAAGGAACGATCACGAGGATCAACTTGTGTGTCCTAGGGTGCCCCCTGCCCCCGTATATAAAGGAGCAAGGGGGAGGCCGGCCAGCCCTTGGGGCGCGCCAAGGAGAGGGGGGAGTCCTCCTCCTAGTGGGAGTAGGACTCCCCTTTCCTAGTCCAACTAGGAATAGAGAGGGGGAAGGAAAGAGAGGGAGAGGGAGAGGGAAAGGGGGGGCCGCGCCCCCCTCCTAGCCCAATTCGGACTCCCCATGAGGGGGGGCGCGCCACCTCCTGGGCTGCTGCCCTCTCTCTCCCATCAGGCCCACTACGGCCCATTACTTCCCCGGGGGGTTCCGGTAACCCCTCCGGCACTCCGGTTTTACCGAAATCACCCGGAACAATTCCGGTGTCCGAATATAGTCGTCCAATATATCGATCTTTATGTCTCGACCATTTCAAGACTCCTCGTCATGTCCATGATCACATCCGGGACTCCGAACAACCTTCGGTACATCAAAATACATAAACTCATAATGAAAATGTCATCGTAACTTTAAGCGTGCGGACCCTATGGTTTGAGAACAATGTAGACATGAACGAGACACGTCTCCGATCAATAACCAATAGCGGGACCTGGATGCCATATTGGCTCCTACATATTGTATGAAGATCTTTATCGGTCAGACCGCATAACAACATACGTCGTTCCCTTTGTCATCGGTATGCTACTTGCCCGAGATTCGATCGTCGGTATCCAATACCTAGTTCAATCTCGTTACCGGCAAGTCTCTTTACTCGTTCTGTAATACATCATCCCGCAACGAACTCATTAGTTACAATGCTTGCAAGGCTTAAGTGATGTGCGTTACCGAGAGGGCCCGGAGATACCTCCTCGACGATCGGAGTGACAAATCCTAATCTCGAAATACGTCAACCCAACATGTACCTTTGGAGACACCTGTAGAGCACCTTTATAATCACCCAGTTACGTTGTGACGTTTGGTAGCACACAAAGTGTTCCTCCGGCACACGGGAGTTACATAATCTCATAGTCATAGGAACATGTATAAGTCATGAAGAAAGCAATAGCAACATACTAAACGATCGGGTGCTAAGCTAGTGGAATGGGTCATGTCAATTAGATCATTCAACTAATGATGTGATCCCGTTAATCAAATGACAACTCTTTGTCCATGGTTAGGAAACACAACCATCTTTGATTAACGAGCTAGTCAAGTAGAGTCATACTAGTGACACTTTGTTTGTTTATGTATTCACACATGTATTATGTTTCCGGTTAATACAATTGTAGCATGAATAATAAATGTTTATCATGATATAAGGATATAAATAATATCTTTATTATTGCCTCTAGGGCATATTTCCTTCAATGACAAGATAATATTTTTGGTATTTTTGTGATAAAGATGCACGGTAAAATAAAAGCAAAGTAAAAGCAAAGGAAATAACTAAGTATTGGGAGATTAATATGATGATGATAGACCCGGGGGCCATAGGTTTCACTAGTGGCTTCTCTCGAGAGCATAATTATTCTACGGTGGGTGAACAAATTACTGTTGCGCAATTGACAAAATTGAGCATAGTTATGAGAATATCTAGGTATGATCATGTATATAGGCATCACGTCCGAGACAAGTAGACCGACTCCTGCTTGCATCTACTACTATTACTCCACTCATCGACCGCTATCTAGCATGCATCTAGAGTATTAAGTTAATGAAAACAGAGTAACGCCTTAAGCAAGATGACATGATGTAGAGGGATAAACTCATGTAATACGATGAAAACCACATCTTGTTATCCTCGATGGCAATAATAAAATACGTGCCTTGCTGCCCCTACTGTCACTGGGAAAGGACACCGCAAGATTGAACCCAAAGCTAAGCACTTCTCCCATTGCAAGAAAGATCAATCTAGTAGGCCAAACCAAACTGCTAATTCGAAGAGACTTGCAAAGATAACCAATCATACATAAAAGAATTCAAAGAAGATTCAAATATTGTTCATAGATAGACTTGATCATAAACCCACAATTCATCAGCCTCAACAAATACACCGCAAAAAGAAGATCACATCGAATAGTTCTCCACAAGAGAGGGGGACGACACTGTATTGAGATCCAAAAAGAGAGAAGAAGCCATCTAGCTACTAACTATGGACCCGTAGGTCTGAGGTGAACTACTCACACTTCATTGGAGGGGCTATGGTGTTGATGTAGAAGCCCTCCGTGATCGATGCCCCCTCCGGCGAAGCTCCCGAACAGGCCCCAAGATGGGATCTCGTGGATACAGAAAGTTACGGCGGTGGAATTAGGGTTTTGGCTCCATTTATGATCGTTTGGGGGTACGTAGGTATATATAGGAGGAAGGAGTACGTCGGTGGAGCAACAGGGGGCCCACAAGGGTGGAGGGCGCGCCTGGGGGGGGGGGGGTAGGCGCGCCCCCTACCTCGTGGCCTCCTCTTTTGTGTCTTGACGTAGGGTCCAAGTCTCCTGGGTCTTGTTCGTTGAGAAAATCACGTTTCCGAAGGTTTCATTCCGTTTGGACTCCGTTTGATATTCCTTTTCTTCGAAACCCTAAAACAGGCAAAAAACAGCAATTCTGGGCTGGGCCTCCGGTTAATAGGTTAGTCCCAAAATAATATAAAAGTGGATAATAAAGCCCAATAATGTCCAAAACAGTAGATAATATAGCATGGAGCAATCAAAAATTATAGATACATTGGAGACGTATCAATAGGCTAGACATCTAGGATTTAGCCATTACGATCTTGAGGTAGATCGACTCTTGTAACCCCTATACTCATCAAATACAATAAACTAGGACGTAGGGTTTTACCTTCATTAAGAGGGCCCGAACCTGGGTAAACATCGTGTTCCCGGTGTCCCTTGTTACCTTCGATCCTCAGACGCACAGTTCGGGACCCCCTACCCGAGATCACTAGTTTTGACACCGACATTGGTGCTCTCATTGAGAGTTCCACCGTGTCATCGGCAGAAGGTTCGATGGCTTGTTCGATCGTCAGCAACGATGCTGTTTTCGGGGAAACGTTCCTCCTGGGTCAACTTTTTGTGTTTGGCGGCTTCGCTCTGTGTGCCAATTCAAGTGGTCACCATGAACAGATCAACAGCTACGCCCCTGGTCATCAGATCAGATTTGGGAGCGTGAATTACGTCACTGATATCCGAGGAGACTTGATCTCCGAAGGGTTCACGGCCACGACCACTATTCCTCATCTTCAAAAAGGAAACCCATCGGATCCATCATCAGGCACTGCTCAAAGACCAACTATCATCTCTGCCCTGGCCGTAGATCCAGAGCAGACCACCTCATCCGAAGATGGGAGTTTGAAACCCACCGGACTCTCTCCTACTACGGAGCTCTTTGCCGGAGACCCAGAGGCGACCATATATTCGGCAAGCCAGGAATCAAGAAGGACTCTCCCTGTCATCGGAGAGCCGAACTCACCCCTGGAGGCTAGCTCCGAACTCTCAAGGTCTGTGCCCATTGAGCATGGCCAGGTGTCATGTACCATGCCCAGCTCCGCAGGACCTCAGTTCCCTGTCCAGCCTTCACTGCTAAACGAGGCCCTGGACTTAATGCGATCTCTCGCCATTATGGAAGTATCACCTCCGAACTACGCCCAGCCCGGATTAGGGCCTGAGAGCGGGGAATTTTACGTCCCACCCTCCACCCACTTAATAGCCACTGTCGAGGATTTAACCGACATGCCAGATTACGCCTCCGAAGACATCGACGGTATGGACGACGATGCTGGAGACAAACCAGGCCAAGACCTGCCATTTACCAGGCGATAGACTTCCACCTCCACATATGTTGTGTATATGGTGGATACACCTAAAAAGGATGATGATGACGGCAGGAAGGATCCGAGCGAGGACAAGCCCATTGAGGCACCACCAAAACGTCGACGTCAGCGGCGCCGCTCAAAATCGCGTTGCGAAAAGGAAAGCAATACCAACTGATATGTCTCTGTCGTATCTATAATTTTTGATTGTTCCATGCCAATATTCTACAACTTTTATATACTTTTGGCAACTTTTTATACTATTTTTGGGACTAACATATTGATCCAGTGCACAGTGCCAGTTCCTGTTTGTTGCATGTTTTTTATTTCGCGGAATATCCATATCAAACGGAGTCCAAACGGGATAAAAATTGACGTAGATTTTTTTGGAATACATATAATTTTTGGGAAGAAAAATCGACGCGAGACGATGACCAAGGGGACCACGAGGCAGGGGGGCGCGCCCCAGGGGGGCAGGCGCGCCCTGGGCCCTCGTGGCCACCCCGTAATGCGGTTGATGCCCTTCTTTCGCCGCAAGAAATAAAATATCCAGATAGAGATCGTGTTAAAATTTCAGCCCAATCGACGTTACGGATCTCCGGGAATATAAGAAACGGTGAAAGGGAAGAATTTGAGAACACAGAAACAGAGAGAGATAGAGAGATAGATCCAAACTCGGAGGGGCTCTCGCCCCTCCCGTGCCATGGAGGCCATGGACCAGAGGGGAAACCCTTCTCCCATCTAGGGGGGAGGTCAAGGAAGAAGAAGAAGGGGGCTCTCCCCCCCTCGCTTCCAGTGGTGCCGGAGTGCCACCGGGGGCCATCATCATCACCGCAATCTTCACCGACAACTTCACCGCCATCATCACCAACTCTTCCCCCCTCTATGCAGCGGTGTAACCTCTCTCTTACCCGCTGTAATCTCTACTTAAACAAGGTGCTCAATGCTATATATTATTTTCCAATGATGTATGGCTATCCTATGATGTTTGAGTAGATCCGTTTTGTCCTATGGGTTATTTGATGATCTTGATTGGTTTGAGTTGCATGTTTTATTATTGGTGCTATCCTATGGTGCTCTCCGTGTCGCGCAAGCGTGAGGGATCCCTGCTGTAGGGTTTGCAATATGTTCATGGTTTTCTTATGGTGGGTGGCGTCAGTGACAGAAGCACAGACCCGAGTAAGTAGGCTGTTTGCATATGGGATAAAGAAGACTTGATACTTTAATGCTATGGTTGGGTTTTACCTTAATAATCTTTAGTAGTTGCGGATGCTTGCTAGAGTTCCAATCATAAGTGCACATGATTCAAGTAGAGAAAGTATGTTATCTTATGCCTCTCCCTCATATAAAATTGCAATAATGATTACCGGTCTAGTTATCGATTGCCTAGGGACAAATAACTTTATCGTAACAAAAAGCTCTTTACTAAAACTAACTTAGTTGTGTCTTTATCTAAACAGCCCCTACTTTTCATTTACTTGCTCTTTATTATCTTGCAAACCTATCCAACAACACCTACAAAGTACTTCTAGTTTCATACTTGTTCTAGGTAAAGCGAACGTCAAGCGTGTGTAGAGTTGTATCGGTGGTCGATTGAACTTGAGGGAATATTTGTTCTACCTTTAGCTCCTCATTGGGTTCGACACTCTTACTTATCGAAAACTGTTGTGATCCCCTATACTTGTGGGTTATCAAGACCTTTTTCTGGCGCCATTGACGGGGAGCAATAGCGTGGGGTGAATATTCTCGTGTGTGCTATTTTGCTTTATCACTAAGTAATTTTTATTTGCTGTGCTTAGTTGTTCTTTATCTTTAGTTATGGATATGGAACACGAAATACCAAAAAAATTAGGTGTACTTGCTGCTCATGGAGATGAGGAACCTCTTAAAACCCTCGATGCTCATTATGTGAAAGAGATTATGTACTACTTTGATAATCTTGAGAAAACCCCATTCAATTATGTTATGGGAGACACGTTGGATCAACGTGAATACTTTAGGGATTATCTCTTGACTCAAAAAGGGAAACTATTATGGGATCAAATTTATATGTTGATGTGGTATGCTAGGCAACTATGCTTGAGATATGATTATACTTGTTGCTCCAGGATGAAGTCTCCACACCTTCCCTTTTCATGCAAATTTAATGATAATGAAACCTTGGCTTCTTATGCTAGAGGTATATATGATTACTATGATGTGGAACATAGAGAAGAATTTGTTGCTCTTAAGGGTGCTTATGAAATTGAATCTTTGTTTGAAAAGTATGAAGCTTTTGATGATGATGTTTATAGGCCTGAAATTTTTGCTATATTGAAATATTGCTATGAGAATTATGAATACAATTCCTATATTGATGCACTTATTGAGAAAGTCTCCGCTGTCCAAGAAGAGACTAATATTTTGCAGGAGTCTATGGAAGAAGAAATTGATGAAACTGTGAGCTCATTGGATGAAAAAGATGATGAGGAGAGCGAAGAACAAAAGGAGGTAGAGCGGATTAGCTACCCGTGCCCAGCTTCTAATGAGAATAACTGTTCAACTCATACATTGTTTAATTTCCCTTCGTGCTTACCGAAGGATGAATGCTATGATGATTGTTATGATCCTGTTGATTCTTTTGAAATATCCCTTTTTGATGATGCTTGCTATGCTTGTGGCCAAGATGCCAATATGAATTATGCTTATGGAGATGAACTAGCTATAGTTCCTTATGTTAAACATGAAATTGTTGCTATTGCACCCACCCATGATAGTCCTATTATCTTTTTGAATTCTCTCGACTACACTATATCGGAGAAGTTTGCCCTTATTAAGGATTATATTGATGGGTTGCGTTTTACTATTACACATGATGATTTTGATGAATATAATACGCATGTGCTTGCTGATCCTACTTGCAATTATTATGAGAGAGGAACTATATCTCCACCTCTCTATGTTTCCAATATGATAAAATTGCAAGAAACTGTTTATACTATGCATTGGCCTTTACTTTGTGTGCATGAATTGTTCTTTTATGACATGCCAATGCATAGGAAGAGAGTTAGTCTTCGTCATTACATGATATATGTTACTTTGTGCTCACCACTAAATCACAAATCATTGTTAATTAAAATTGGCTTCGATATACCTTGGGATCTGGGTGGATGCATTACTTGAGCACTATATGCCTAGCTTAATGGCTTTAAAGAAAGCGCTGCCACGGAGACAACCTGGAAGTTTTAGAGAGTGTCATTTACTTCTGTTGAGTGCTTTTATATATTTTAAAAACAACAAAAATAAAGAGGGGAACCCAAAACTTTTTCAAAAAGAAAAGCGAAAGTGAGAAAGACAAGCATTGTTGAAGTGGGAGCTAGCCATGAACTTTGTTCATGCTCACGGAAACTTTGTAAATCTTCATTACAGAAACTTTTCAACAAAAATAATTATCCCCTCGTACAATTCCATTGTATTATAAAAATAATGTGCCAAGTTTTGCCTTTAGGATGTTTACTTTGCTTGTTGGTTTGTACGGTGCAGGACAGAAACTTTCGCTGTAGTGCGCGATTTTACTTTTTTTACTGGAACGTCAAATGGTTCTGATTATTTTTGCACTGTCTTTCTATACAAATTTTTTATTTTTCCTAATTTTGGAAGAATTTTTCAAGTATCATAAGTATGGTGAATGTTCAGATTATTACAGACTGTTCTGTTTTAGACAGATTCTGTTTTTGATGCACAGTTTGCTTGTTTTGATGAAACTATCAATTTATATCAATGGATTGAGACATGAAAAAGTTATATTACATTAGAAATAATGAAAACACAAAATATGAATTGGTTTGCAACAGTACTTAGAGTAGTGATTTGCTTTGTTATACTAACGGATCTTATCGGGTTTTCTGTTGAAGTTTTGTGTGGATGAAGTGTTCGTTGATCGAGAAGGTCTCGATGTGAGAAGAAGGAAGAGAGGCAAGAGCTCAAGCTTGGGGATGCCCGAGGCACCCCAAGTAAATATTCAAGGAGACTCAAGTGTCTAAGCTTGGGGATGCCCCGGAAGGCATCCCCTCTTTCTTCACAAATATCAGTATGTTTTCGGATTCATTTCATTCATGTGATATGTGTAAATCTTGGAGCGTCTTTTGCATTTCGTTTTCATTTTTCTTTTATGCACCATGCTGGTATGAGATAGTCCTTGGTTGATTTATAGAAAGCTCTATGCACTTCACTTATATCTTTTGAGTATGGCTTTATAGGATGCTTCATGTGCTTCGCTTATATCATTTGAAGTTTGGATTGCATGTTTCTCTTTACATAGAAAACCGCCATTTGTAGAATGCCCTTTTGCTTCACTTATATTTGTTAGAGCGTGGGCATATCTTTTGTAGAAAGAATTAAACTCTCTTGCTTCACTTATATCTATTTAGAGAGATGACAGGAACATGTCATTCACATGGTTAGTCATAAAATCCTACATAAAACTTGTAGATCACTGAATATGATATGTTTGATTCCTTACAATAGTTTTGCGATATAAAGATGGTGATATTAGAATCATGCTAGTGGATAGTTGTGGATTAGTAGAAATACTTGCATTGAGGTTTGTGATTCCTGTAGCATGCACGTATGTTGAACCGTTATGTAACAAAGTCGGAGTATGAGGTATTTATTGATTGTCTTCCTTATGAGTGGCGGTCAGGGATGAGTGATGGTCTTTTCCTACCAATCTATCCCCCTAGGGGCATGCGTAGTAGTACTTTTCTTCGAGGGCTAATAAACTTTTGCAATAAGTATGTGAGTTCTTTATGACTAATGTTGAGTCCATGGATTATACGCACGCTCACCCTTCCATCATTGCTAGCCTCTCTAGTATCGCGCAACTTTCGCCGGTACCATAAACCCACCATATACCTTCCTCAAAACGGCCACCATACCTACCTATCATGGCATTTCCATAGCCATTCTGAGATATATTGCCATGCAACTTGCATCATCGTCATATACATGACTTGAGCATTCATTGTCATATTGCTTTGCATGATCGTAAGATAGCTAGCATGATGTTTTCATGGCTTGTCCGTTTTTTGATGTCATTGCTACGCTAGATCATTGCACATCCCGGTACACCACTGGAGGCATTCATATAGAGTCATATCTTTGTTATAGTATCGAGTTCTAAGTAAGTAAAAGTGTGATGATCATCATTATTAGAGCATTGCCCCAGTGAGGAAAGGATGATGGAGACTATGATTCCCCCACAAGTCGGGATGAGACTCCGGACGAAAAAAAAGAGAAAGGCCAAAAAAGGAGAAGGCCCAAAAAACTAAAAAAATGAGAGAAAAAGAGAGAAGGGGCAATGTTACTACCCTTTTACCACACTTGTGCTTCAAAGTAGCACCATGTTCTTCATATAGAGAGTCTCTTGAGTTATCACTTTCATATACTAGTGGGATTTTTCATTATAGAACTTGGCTTGCATATTCCAATGATGGGCTTCCTCAAATGCTCGAGGTCTTCATGAGCAAGCAAGTTGGATGCACACCCACTTAGTTTTCAGTCTAAGCATTCATACACTTATAGCTCTTAGTGCATCCGTTGCATGGCAATCCCTACTCACTCACATTGATATCTATTGATGGGCATCTCCATAGCCCGTTGATACGCCTAGTTGATGTGAGACTATCTTCTCCTTTTTGTCTTCTCCACAACCACCATTCTATTCCACCTATAGTGCTATATCCATGGCTCATGCTCATGTATTGCGTGAGGGTTGAAAATGCTGAAGCGCGTTAAAAAGTATGAACCAATTGCTCGGCTTGTCATCGGAGTTGTGCATGATGTGAATATTTTGTGTGGTGAAGATGGAGCATAGCCAGACTATATGATTTTGTAGGGATAACTTTCTTTGGCCTTGTTACTTTGAAAAGACATGATTGCTTTATTGGTGGGCTTGAAGTATTATTGTTTTTATGTCAAATGATAGACTATTGCTTTGAATCACTCGTATCTTAATATTCATGCCATGATTAGATATGTGATCAAGATTATGCTAGGTAGCATTCCACATCAAAAATTATCTTTTTTATCATTTACCTACTCGAGGACGAGCAGGAATTAAGCTTGGGGATGCTGATACATCTCCGTCGTATCTATAATTTTTTATTGTTCCATGCCAATATTCTACAACTTTTATATACTTTTGGCAACTTTTATACTATTTTTGGGACTAACATATTGATCGAGTGCCCGGTGCCAGTTCCTATTTGTTGCATGTTTTTTGTTTCGCAGAATATCCATATCAAACGGAGTCCAAATAGGATAAAAACTAACGGAGATTTTTTTGGAATATATATGATTTTTGGGAAGAAAAATCAACGCGGGACGATGCCCGAGGGGGCCACGAGGCAGGGGGGCGCGCCCTGGGCCCTCATGGCCACCTCGTAAGGTGGTTGATGCCCTTCTTTCGCCGCAAGAAAGAGAATATCCCGATAGAGATCGTGCCATGGAGGCCATGGACCAGAGAGGAAACGCTTCTCCCATCTAGGGGAAGGAAGAAGAAGAAGAAGAAGAAGAAGAAGAAGGGGGGCTCTCTCCCCCTCGCTTCTGGTGGCGCCGGAGTGCCACCGGGGGCCATCATCATCACCGCAATCTTCACCAACAACTTCACTGCCATCATCACCAACTCTTCCCCCCTCTATGCAGCGGTGTAACCTCTCTCTTACCCGATGTAATCTCTACTTCAACATGGTGCTCGACGCTATATATTATTTCCCAATGATGTATGGCTAACCTATGATGTTTGAGTAGATCCGTTTTGTCCTATGGGTTATTTGATGATCGTGATTTGTTTGAGTTGCATGTTTTATTATTGGTGTTGGCCTATGGTGCTCTCCGTGTCACGCAAGCGTGAGGGATCTCCGCTGTAGGGTTTGCAATATGTTCATGATTTGCTTATGGTGGGTGGCGTGAGTGACAGAAGCACAGACCTGAGTAAGTAGGTTGTTTGCGTATGGGATAAAGAGGACTTGATACTTTAATGCTATGGTTGGGTTTTACCTTAATGATCTTTAGTAGTTGCGGATGCTTGCTAAAGTTCCAATCATAAGTGCATGTGATCCAAGTAGAGAAAGTATGTTAGCTTATGCCTCTCCCTCATATAAAATTGCAATAATGATTACCGGTCTAGTTATCGATTGCCTAGGGACAAATAACTTTCTCGTAACAAAAAGCTATTTACTAAAACTAACTTAGTTGTGTCTTTATCTAAACAGCCCCTACTTTTTATTTAATTGTTCTTTATTATCTTGCAAACCTATCCAACAACACCTACAAAGTACTTCTAGTTTCATACTTGTTCTAGGTAAAGCGAACGTCAAGCGTGCGTAGAGTTGTATCGGTGGTTGATAGAACTTGAGGGAATATTTGTTCTACCTTTAGCTCCTCGTTGGGTTCGACACTCTTACTTATCAAAAACTGTTGCGATCTCCT
Source organism: Triticum monococcum (assembly GCA_034509565.1). Classification (NCBI taxonomy): domain Eukaryota; kingdom Viridiplantae; phylum Streptophyta; class Magnoliopsida; order Poales; family Poaceae; genus Triticum; species Triticum monococcum. Next base: position 769,414,692 of record CM067847.1, read on the forward strand.
CTACTTGTGGGTTATCACCAGCACCGGAGACTATAACACTCCGGACAATGCCGAAGATCCCGAAGACCCCGCGGAGCCCGCATCTGAGCAGGATGAATGGAAAGAGGGACAAGTTAGCCCCGATGAGCAGGTCGGGAATGAGGACCCGGAGGATAGTAACTATCTACTGACCTCTGAGGAGGATGTCAGCCTCGGCAACAAAGACTTCATCGTGCCAGAGGAACCCCTCGAGCAAGAGCGCTTTAAGCGACAACTCATCACAACTGCGAGGAGCCTAAAAAAGAAACAACAACAGCTTCAAGCCGAACAGGACACGCTCAACGATAGATGGACTAAAGTCTTGGCTGCCGAAGAATACAGCCTCGAGCGCCCAACAAAGAGCTACCCGAAGCGCAGGCTACTACCACAATTTGACGACAAGGCCCTTGAGCCAATACCGCCAAGGTATAATCCTGTTGACGAACCCAATCGACCACCACGTGGACAGGATAGAGCGGCTACTTACGCCGAACGCCAGCCCGCGCCACCTCGCCGTCGAGGCAAAGAGGTAGCGGCTCCGGGCTACACCTACGACTTATGCCAGGACCTGGACAATAGAGCATGTCAGACTAGATCAATCTATGGATCAAGGGGGTGTGCTCCAACACGAGATGACGGCCATCAGGCTTGGCGCGATAAGCATAACCACACTCAGGCTGAAAACCAAACACAGATGTCATCCGAACTCCGTCGTGATGTTGCCCGATACAGAGGCACCGCACACCCCTTATGCTTTACCGATGAGGTAACGCAGCACCAGTTCCCAGAAGGGTTTAAACCTATAAATATTGAAGCATATGATGGAATGAAAGATCCTGCTATATGGATTGAAGACTTCCTTCTCCACATTCACATGGCTCGCGGTGATGATCTACACGCAATCAAATACCCCCCCCCCCCCTGTTGGGGAACATAGTAATTTCAAAAAAATTCCTACACACACGCAAGTTCATGGTGATGCAAAGCAACGAGAGAGGAGAGTGTTGTCTACGTACCCTCGTAGACCGGCAACGGAAGTGTTGACACAACATAGAGGAAGTAGTTGTACGTCTTCCCGATCCGACCGATCCAAGTACCGAACGTACGGCACCTCCGAGTTCTGCACATGTTCAACTCGGTGACGTCCCTCGAGTTTCGATCCAGCAAAACGTTGAGGGAGAGTTTCGTCAACACGACAGCGTGATGACGGTGATGATGTTCTACTGACGCAGGGCTTCGCGGAAGCACCGCTATGATATGACCGAGGTGGAATATGGTGGAAGGGGGCACCGCACACGGCTAAGGAACGATCACGAGGATCAACTTGTGTGTCATGGGGTGCCCCCTTGCCTCAGTATATAAAGGAGGGAGAGGGGAGGTGCGGCCGGCCCTATGGGTGCGCCTGGAGGAGTCCTACTCCAACCGGGAGTAGGACTCCCCCCTCTTGCCTTTTTGGAAAAGGAAGGAGGAAGGGAGAAAGAGGAAAGGGGCGCGCCGCCCCTAAAGGAAATATGCCCTAGAGGCAATAATAAAGTTATTATTTATTTCCTTATATCATGATAAATGTTTATTATTCATGCTAGAATTGTATTAACTGGAAACATAATACATGTGTGAATACATAGACAAACAGAGTGTCACTAGTATGCCTCTACTTGACTAGCTCGTTAATCAAATATGGTTATGTTTCCTAACCATGGACAAAGAGTTGTCATTTGATTAACGGGATCACATCATTAGTTGAATGATCTGATTGACATGACCCATTCCATTAGCTTAGCACCTGATCGTTTAGTATGTTGCTATTGCTTTCATCATGACTTATACATGTTCCTATGACTATGAGATTATGTAACTCCCGTGTGCCGGAGGAACACTTTGTGTGCTACCAAACGTCACAACGTAACTGGGTGATTATAAAGGTGCTCTACAGGTGTCTCCAAAGGTACATGTTGGGTTGACGTATTTCGAGATTAGGATTTGTCACTCCGATCGTCGGAGAGGTATCTCTGGGCCCTCTCGGTAATGCACATCACTTAAGCCTTGCAAGAATTACAACTAATGAGTTAGTTGCGGGATGATGTATTACGGAACGAGTAAAGAGACTTGCTGGTAACGAGATTGAACTAGGTATTGGATACCGACGATCGAATCTCGGGCAAGTAACATACCGATGACAAAGGGAACAACGTATGTTGTTATACGGTCTGACCGATAAAGATCTTCGTAGAATATGTAGGAGCCAATATGGACATCCAGGTCCCGCTATTGGTTATTGACCAGAGACATGTCTCGGTCATGTCTACATTGTTCTCGAACCTGTAGGGTCCGCACGCTTAAGGTTTCGATGACAGTTATATTATGAGTTTATGAGTTTTGATGTACCGAAGGAGTTCGGAGTCCCGGATGAGATCGGGGACATGATGAGGAGTCTCAAAATGGTCGAGACGTAAAGATCGATATATTGGACGACTATATTCGGACATCGGAAAGGTTCCGAGTGATTCGGGTATTTTTTGGAGTACCGGAGAGCTACAGGAATTCGCCGGGAGAAGTATTGGGCCTTATTGGGCCATACGGGAAAGAGAGAGGGGCTGCCTAGGGCAGGCCACACGCCCCCCCAAGGCCTAGTCCGAATTGGACTAGGGGGAGGGGCTGCGCCCTTTCCTTGTTTCCTACTCCTACTACATGGAAGGACTCCTAGTTGGACTAGGAAAGGGGGAATCATACTCCCGGTGGGAGTAGGACTCCCGTAGGGCGCGCCATAGAGAGGGCCGGCCCTCCCCTCCTCCACTCCTTTATATACAGGGGCAAGGGGCACCCCATACACACACAAGTTGATCCACGTGATCATATTCTTAGCCGTGTGCGGCGCCCCCTGCCACCATAGTCCTCGATAATATTGTAGCGGTGCTTAGGCGAAGCCCTGCGACAGTAGTACATCAAGATCGTCACCACGCCATCGTGCTGACGGAACTCTTCCCCGACACTTTGCTGGATCGGAGTCCGGGGATCGTCATCGAGTTGAACGTGTGCTAGAACTCGGAGGTGCCGTAGTTTCGATGCTTGATCGGTCGGGCCGTGGAGACGTACGACTACATCAACCAAACGCTTCCGTTGTCGATCTACAAGGGTACATAGATCACACTCTCCCCTCTCGTTGCTATGCATCACCATGATCTTGCGTGTGCGTAGGAATTTTTTTGAAATTACTACGTTCCCCAACAGTGGCATCCGAGCCTAGGTTTTTATGGTTTGATGGTATATGCACGAGTAGAACACAAGTGAGTTGTCGGCGATATAAGTCATACTGCTTACCAGCATGTCATACTTTGGTTCGGCGGTATTGTTGGATGAAGCGGCCCGGACCGACATTACGCGTACGCTTACGCGAGACTGGTTCTACCGCCGTGCTTTGCACACAGGTGGCTGGCGGGTGTCAGTTTCTCCAACTTTAGTTGAACCGAGTGTGGCTACGCCCGGTCCTTGCGAAGGTTAAAACAGCACCAACTTGACAAACTATCGTTGTGGTTTTCATGCGTAGGTAAGATTGGTTCTTGCTTAAGCCCGTAGCAGCCACGTAAAACTTGCAACAACAAAGTAGAGAACGTCTAACTTGTTTTTGCAGGGCATGTTGTGATGTGATATGGTCAAGACATGATGCTAAATTTTATTCTATGAGATGATCATGTTTTGTAACCGAGTTATCGGCAACTGGCAGGAGCCATATGGTTGTCGCTTTATTGTATGCAATGCAATCGCGTTGTAATGCTTTACTTTATCACTAAGCGGTAGCGATAGTCGTGGAAGCATAAGATTGGCGAGACGACAACGATGCTATGATGGAGATCAAGGTGTCGCGCCGGTGACGATGGTGATCATGACGGTGCCTCGGAGATGGAGATCACAGGCACAAGATGATGATGGCCATATCATATCACTTATATTGATTGCATGTGATGTTTATCTTTTATGCATCTTATCTTGCTTTGATTGACGGTAGCATTATAAGATGATCTCTCACTAAATTATCAAGATAAAAGTGTTCTCCCTGAGTATGCACCGTTGCCAAAGTTCGTCGTGCCCAGACACCAAGTGATGATCAGGTGTGATAAGCTCTACGTCCATCTACAACGGGTGCAAGCCAGTTTTGCACACGCAGAATACTTAGGTTAAACTTGACGAGCCTAGCATATGCAGATATGGCCTCGGAACACTGAGATCGAAAGATCGAGCGTGAATCATATATTAGATATGATCAACATAGCGATGTTCACCATTGAAAACTACTCCATTTCACGTGATGATCGGTTATGGTTTAGTTGATTTGGATCACGTGATCACTTAGAGGATTAGAGGGATGTCTATCTAAGTGGGAGTTCTTAAGTAATATGATTAATTGAACTTAAATTTATCATGAACTTAGTCCTGGTAGTATTTTGCAAATCATGTTGTAGATCAATAGCTCGCGTTGTTGCTTCCCTGTGTTTATTTTGATATGTTCCTAGAGAAAATTGTGTTGAAAGATGTTAGTAGCAATGATGTGGATTGGATCCGTGATCTGAGGTTTATCCTCATTGCTGCACAGAAGAATTATGTCCTTGATGCACCGCTACGTGACAGACCTATTACAGGAGCAGATGCAGACGTTATGAACGTTTGGCTAGCTCAATATGATGACTACTTGATAGTTTAGTGCACCATGCTTAATGGCTTAGAATCGGGATTTCAAAGAAGTTTTGAACGTCATGGAGCATATGAGATGATCCAGGAGTTGAAGTTAATATTTCGAGCAAATACCCGAGTTGAGAGATATGAAGTCTCCAACAAGTTCTATAGCTAAAAGATGGAGAATCGCTCAACTAGTGAGCATGTGCTCAGATTGTCTGGGTACTACAATCACTTGAATCAAGTGGGAGTTAATCTTCCAGATAAAATAGTGATTGACAGAATTCTCTAGTCACCATCACCAAGTTAGTAGAACTTCGTTATGAACTATAATATGCAAGGGATAACGGAAACAATTCCCAAGCTCTTCGTGATGCTGAAATCGACGAAGGTAGAAATCAAGAAAAACATCAAGTGTTGATGGTTAACAAGACCACTAGTTTCAAGAAAAGGGCAAAGGGAAGAAGGGGAACTTCAAGAAGAACAGCAAGCAAGTTGCTGCTCAAGTGAAGAAGCCCAAGTCTGGTCCTAAGCATGAGACTAAGTGCTTCTACTGCAAAGGGACTGGTCACTGGAAGCAGAACTGCCCCAAGTATTTGGCGGATAAGAAGGATGGCAAAGTGAACAAAAGTATATTTGATATACATGTTATTGATGTGTACTTTACTAGTGTTTATATCAACCCCTCAGTATTTGATACTGGATCAGTTGCTAAGAGTAGTAACTCGAAACAGGAGTTGCAGAATAAACAGAGACTAGTTAAGGGTGAAGTGATGATGTGTGTTGGAAGTAGTTCCAAGATTGATATGATCATCATCGCACACTCCCCCATACTTTCGGGATTAGTGTTGAACCTAAATAAGTGTTATTTGGTTTTTGCGTTGAGCATGAATATGATTTGATCATGTTTATTGCAATACGGTTATTCATTAAAGTCAGAGAATAATTGTTGTTCTGTTTACATGAATAAAACCTTCGATGGTCATACACCCAATGAAACAAGTTTGTTGGATCTCAATCGTAGTGATACACATATTCATAATATTGAAACCAAAAGATGCAAATTAATAATGATAGTGCAACTTATTTGTGGCACTGCCGCTTAAGTCATATTGGTGTAAAGCGCATGAAGAAACTCCATGCTGATGGGCTTTTGGAAACTCTTGATGCTTGCGAACCATGCCTTATGGGCAAGATTACTAAAACGCCGTTCTCCGGAACAATGAAGCAAGCAACAGATTTGTTGGAAATCATACATACTGATCTATGTGGTCCGATGAATATTAAGGCTTGCAGCAGGTATCATTATTTTCTGACCTTCACAGATGATTTGAGCAGATATGGGGATATCTACTTGATGAAACATAAGTCCGAAACATTTGAACAGTTCAAAGAATTTCAGAGTGAAGTGGAAAATCATCGTGACAAGAAAATAAAAGTTTCTACGATATGATCGCACAGGTAAAATATTTGAGTTACGAGTTTGGCCTTCAATTAAAACAATGTGAAATAGTTTCACTACTCACGCCACCTAGAACACCATAGTGTAATGGTGTGTCCGAACGTCATAACCATACTTTATTAGATATAGTGCGATCTATGATGTCTCTTACCGATCTACCACTATCGTTTTGGGGTTATGCATTAGAGACAGCTGCATTCACGTTAAATAGGGCACCATCTAAATTCGTTGAGACGACACCGTGTGAACTATGGTTTGGCAAGAAACCTAAGCTATCGTTTCTTAAAGTTTGGAGTTGCAATGCTTATGTGAAAAAGTTTCATCTCGATAAGCTCAAACTCAAATCGGATAAATATGTCTTCATAGGATACCCAAAGGAGACAGTTGGGTACACCTTCTATCACAGATACAAAGGCAAGACATTTGTTGCTGAGAATGGATACTTTCTAGAGAAGGAGTTTCTCTCGAAAGAAGTGAGTGGGAGGAAAGTAGAACTTGACGAGGTAACTGTACCTGCTCCCTTGTTGAAGAGTAATACATCACAGAAATCTGTTTCCGTGACACCTACACCAATAAGTGAGACACCTACACCAATAAGTGAGGAAGCTAATGATAATGATCATGAAACTTCAGAACAAGATACTACTGAACCTCGTAGATCAACCAGAGTGAGATCCGCACCAGAGTGGTACGGCAATCCTGTTCTGGAAGTCATGCAACTAAATCATGATGAACCTACGAACTATGAAGAAGCGATGGTGAGCCCAGATTCCGCAAAATGGCTTGAGGCCATGAAATCTGAGATGAGATCCATGTATGAGAACAAAGTATGGACTTTGATTGACTTGCCCAATGATCGGCGAGCCATTGAGATTAAATGGATCTTCAAGAGGAAGATGGACGCTGATAGTAGTGTTACTATCTACAAAGCTAGAATTGTCGCAAAAGGTTTTCGACAAGTTCAAGGTGTTGACTACAATGAGAGTTTCTCACTCGTATCTATGCTTAAGTCTGTCCGAATCATGTTAGCAATTGCCGCATTTTATGAAATCTGGCAAATGGATAAACAAAACGGCATTCCTTAATGGATTTATTAAAGAAGAGTTGTATGTGATGCAACAAGATGGTTTTGTCAATCCTAAAGGTGCTAACAAAATATGCAAGCTCCAGCGATCGATTTATGGACTGGTGCAAGCATCTCGGAGTTGGAATATACGCTTTGATAAGATGATCAAAGCATATAGTTTTATACAGACTTGCGGTGAAGCCTGTATTTACAAGAAAGTGAGTGGGAGCACTACAGCATTTCTGATAAGTATATGTGTATGACATATTGTTGATCGGAAATAATGTAGGATTATTCTGCAAAGCATAAAGGAGTATTTGAAAGGAGTTTTTCAAATAAAGACTTGGTAAAGCTGCTTACATATTGAGTATCAAGATCTATAGAGATAGATCAAGACGCTTGATAAGTTTTTCAATGAGTACATACCTTGACAAGATTTTGAAGTAGTTCAAAATGGAACAGTCAAAGAAAGAGTTCTTGCCTGTGTTACAAGGTGTGAAATTGAGTAAGACTCAAAGCCCGACCACGGCAGAAGATAGAAAGAGAATGAAAGTCATTCCCTATGCCTCATCCATAGGTTCTATAAAGTATGCCATGCTATGTACCAGATCTATTGTATACCCTACACTGATTTTGGCAAGGGAGTACAATAGTGATCTAGGAGTAGATCACTGGACATTGGTCAAAATTATCCTTAGTGGAATAAGGATATCATTCTCGATTATGGAGGTGACAAAAAGGTTCGTCGTAAAGAGTTACGTCGATGCAAGTTTTGACACTAATCTAGATGACTCTAAGTCTCGATCTAGATACATATTAAAAGTGGGAGCAATTAGCTAGAGTAGCTCCGTGCAGAGCATTGTTGATATAGATATTTGCAAAATACTTACGGATCTGAATATGACAGACCCGTTGACTAAAATTATCTCACAAACAAAACATGATCACACCTTAGTACTCTTTGGGTGTTAATCACATAGAGATGTGAACAAGATTACTGACTCTAGTAAACCCTTTGAGTGTTGGTCACATGATGATGTGAACTATGGGTGTTAATCACATGATGATGTGAACTATTGTTGTTAAATCACATGGCGATGTGAACTAGATTATTGACTTTAGTGCAAGTGGGAGACTGAAGGAAATATTCCCTAGAGGCAATAATAAAGTTATTATTTATTTCCTTATATCATGATAAATGTTTATTATTCATGCTAAAATTGTATTAACCCGAAACATAATACATGTGTGAATACATAGAGGCATACTAGAGGAAACATAACGAGCTAGTCAAGTAGAGGCATACTAGTGACTCTCTGGTTTTTGTCTATGTATTCACACAGGTATTATGTTTCCGGTTAATACAATTCTAGCATGAATAATAAAAATTTATCATGATATAAGGAAATGAATAATAACTTTATTATTGCCTCTAGGGCATATTTCCTTCAGTCTCCCACTTGCACTAGAGTCAATAATCTAGTTTACACAGTAATGATTCTAACACCCATGGAGCCTTGGTGTTGATCATGTTTTGCTCGTGGAAGAGGCTTAGTCAGCGGGTCTGCAACATTCAGATCCGTCTGTATCTTGCAAATTTCTATGTCTGCCACTTGGACTAAATCCCGAATGGAATTGAAGCGTCTCTTGATGTGTTTGGTTCTCTTGTGAAATCTGGATTCCTTCGCCAAGGCAATTGCACCAGTATTGTAACAAAATATTTTCATTGGACTCGATGCACTAGGTATGATACCTAGATCGGATATGAACTCCTTCATCTAGACTCCTTCGTTTGCTGCTTTTGAAGCAGCTATGTACTCCGCTTCACATGTAGATTCCGCCACGACGCTTTGTTTAAAACTGACAGCTCCACCGTTCAGTAAAAACACGTATCCAGTTTGCGATTTAGAATCGTCCGGATCAATGTCAAAGCTTGCATCAACGTAACCATTTACGATGAGCTCTTTGTCACCTCCATATACGAGAAACATATCCTTAGTCCTTTTCAGGTATTTCAGGATGTTCTTGACCACTGTCAAGTGATCCACTCCTGGATTACTTTGGTACCTCCCTGCTAGACTTATAGCAAGGCACACATCAGGTCTGGTACACAACATTGCATACATGATAGAGCCTATGGCTGAAGCATAGGGAACATCTTTCATTTTCTCTCTATCTTCTGCGGTGCTCGGACATTGGGTCTTACTCAAATTCACACCTTGTAACACAGGCAAGAACCCTTTCTTTGCTTGATCCATTTTGAACTTCTTCAAAACCTTGTCAAGGTATGTGCTTTGTGAAAGTCCAATTAAGCGTCTTGATCTATCGCTATATATCTTAATGCCCAATATGTAAGCAGCTTCACCGAGGTCTTTCATTGAAAAACTCTTATTCAAGTATCCCTTTATGCTATCCAGAAATTCTATATCATTTCCAATCAATAATATGTCATCCACATATAATATCAGAAATGCTACAGAGCTCCCACTCACTTTCTTGTAAATACAGGCTTCTCCAAAAGTCTGTACAAAACCAAATGCTTTGATCACACTATCAAAGCGTTTATTCCAACTCTGAGAGGCTTGCACCAGTCCATAAATGGATCGCTGGAGCTTGCACACTTTGTTAGCTCCCTTTGGATCGACAAAACCTTCTGGTTGCATCATATACAACTCTTCGTCCAGAAATCCATTCAGGAATGCAGTTTTGACATCCATTTGCCAAATTTCATAATCATAAAATGCGACAATTGATAACATGATTCGGACAGACTTAAGCATCGCTACGGGTGAGAAGGTCTCATCGTAGTCAATCCCTTGAACTTGTTGAAAACCTTTTGCAACAAGTCGAGCTTTGTAGACAGTAACATTACCGTCAGCGTCAGTCTTCTTCTTGAAGATCCATTTATTCTCAATTGCTTGCCGATCAACGGGCAAGTCAACCAAAGTCCACACTTTGTTCTCATACATGGATCCCATCTCAGATTTCATGGCTTCTAGCCATTTTGCGGAATCTGGGCTCACCATCGCTTCTTCATAGTTCGTAGGTTCATCATGATCTAGTAGCATGATTTCCAGAACAGGATTACCGTACCACTCAGGTGCGGATCTTACTCTGGTTGATCTATGAGGTTCGGTAGTAACTTGATCTGAAGTTTCATGATCATTATCATTAGCTTCTTCACTAATTGGTGTAGGTGTCACAGAAACCGGTTTCTGTGATGTACTACTTTCCAATAAGGGAGCAGGTACAGTTACCTCATCAAGTTCTACTTTTCTCCCACTCACTTCTTTCGAGAGAAACTCCTTCTCTAGAAAAACACCGAATTTAGCAACAAAAGTTTTTGCCTTCGGATCTGTGGTAGAAGGTGTACCCAACAGTCTCCTTTGGGTATCCTATGAAGACACATTTCTCCGATTTGGGTTCGAGCTTATTAGATTGAAGCTTTTTCACATAAGCATCGCAGCCCCAAACTTTCAGAAATGACAACTTTGGTTTCTTGCCAAACCACAGTTCATAAGGCGTAGTCTCAACGGATTTCGATGGTGTCCTATTTAACGTGAATGCAGCCATCTCTAAAGCATAACCCCAAAACGATAACGGTAAATCAGTAAGAGACATCATAGATCGCACCATATCTAATAAAGTACGATTACGACGTTCGGACACACCATTACGCTGTGGTGTTCCGGGAGGCGTGAGTTGCGAAACTATTCCGCATTGTTTCAAATGTAGACCAAACTCGTAACTCAAATATTCTCCTCCACGATCAGATCGTAGAAACTTTATTTTCTTGTTACGATGATTTTCAACTTCACTCTGAAATTCTTTGAACTTTTCAAATGTTTCAGACTTATGTTTCATTAAGTAGATATACCCATATCTGCTTAAATCATCTGTGAAGGTGAGAAAATAACGATATCCGCCACGAGCCTCGACATTCATTGGACCACATACATCTGTATGTATGATTTCCAAAAAATCCGTTGCTCTCTCCATAGTACCGGAGAATGGCGTTTTAGTCATCTTACCCATGAGGCACGGTTCGCAAGTACCAAGTGATTCATAATCAAGTAGTTCCAAAAGTCCATCAGTATGGAGTTTCTTCATGCGCTTTACACTGATATGACCTAAACGGCAGTGCCACAGATAAGTTGCACTATCATTATGAACTCTGCATCTTTTGATTTCAACATTATGAATATGTGTATCACTACTATCGAGATTCATCAAAAATAGACCACTCTTCAAGGGTGCATGACCATAAAAGATATTACTCATATAAATAGAACAACCATTATTCTCTGATTTAAATGAATAACCGTCTCGCATCAAACAAGATCCAGATATAATGTTCATGCTCAACGCTGGCACCAAATAACAATTATTTAGGTCTAATACTAAACCCGAAGGTAGATGTAGAGGTAGCGTGCCGACCGCGATCACATCGACTTTGGAACCATTTCCCACGCGCATCGTCACATCGTCCTTAGCCAATCTTCACTTAATCCGTAGCCCTTGTTTCGAGTTGCAAATGTTAGCAATAGAACTAGTATCAAATACCCAGGTGCTACTACGAGCATTAGAAAGGTACACATCAATAACATGGATATCACATACACCTTTGTTCACTTTGCCATCCTTCTTATCCGCCAAATACTTGGGGCAGTTCCGCTTCCAGTGACCAGTCTGCTTGCAGTAGAAGCACTCAGTCTCAGGCTTAGGTCTAGACTTGGGTTTCTACTCCTAAGCGGCAACTTGTTTGCTGTTCTTCTTGAAGTTCCCTTTCTTCTTCCCTTTGCCCTTTTTCTTGAAACTGGTGGTCTTATTGACCATCAACACTTGATGCTCCTTCTTGATTTCTACCTCCGCGGCTTTTAGCATCGCGAAGAGCTCAGGAATAGTTTTATTCATCCCTTGCATATTATAGTTCATCACGAAGCTTTTGTAGCTTGGTGGTAGTGATTGAAGAACTCTGTCAATGACACTATCAACAGGAAGATTAACCCCCAGTTGAGTCAAGTGATTATGATACCCAGACATTTTGAGTATATGTTCACTGACAGAACTATTCTCCTCCATCTTGCAGCTATAGAACTTATTGGAGACTTCATATCTCTCAATCCGGGCATTTGCTTGAAATATTAACTTCAACTCCTGGAACATCTCATATGCTCCATAACGTTCAAAACGTCGTTGAAGACCCGGTTCTAAGCCGTAAAGCATGGCACACTGAACCATCGAGTAGTCATCAGCTTTGCTCTGCCAGACGTTCATAACATCTGGTGTCGCTCCTGCAGCAGGCTTGTGTCGGGGGTGCTGATCCCACGGATACCTATGGGACCAGGGTGGACAGGGGGCCCTTTCGGTTCGGCAGGGGGGCCGAGAGTGCACGAAGAGCAGATCGAGGCGAACGCACGAACGACGCGATCAGTTTACCCAGGTTCGGGACGCACGGATGCGTAAAACCCTACTCCTACTTTGATTTGTATTGTGTTCTTGCTCGGGAGCGATGAATGCTACAGTACACTTGGGTGGCTAGCCAGACCGAGCATGAGAATGATCATTCCCCCCCTTCCTTGTTGCGCATGGGCCTCCTTTTATATGTCAAAGGGGTCACCGACAGGTGGCAACAGAGATGAGGGTAAAAGGGTAAAAGAGGTGGTAGTTGGTGCCACCGCTTACTATAGTTGTATCATACCTAACCCTGACGGCATGGGACAAAGGCATTAAATGCCTGTCTGTGTCGCCTAGACGGGGCAGAAAGGGACCGTCAGGGGCGCCACCGTTTGCCACGATGGCTATCTTGTCAGCGCCTGCTTGCCACCGCATGCCCCTGGCTGCACAGCCTCCCGCCACGTATGCCAGGGACGGTCCCAGAGCGACAGGTTGGTGGGTGAGCTGGAGCGCGGGCTGCGGAGTAGTAGCTTGCCGCGGCAAGCGCCTTGCCGCGGATGTTGTCTTGTCGCGTCCGGGAGCTTGTCGCTCACTGGGTCTTGCCGGGACACGCAGCGCGTCGCAGCAAGCTTCTCGAGATGTCTTGGTTGGTCTTCCCGGCAAGCTCCTCTTGCCGGGGTCTTGTCTCCTTCCCGGCAAGCTCCTCTTGCCGGGGCCTTGGATACTTTGTTCTTGAATGGCTCCAAAGGAACCACAGAGGGTCTTGGCGGTCGTCCGGCAAGCCTTGCCGCGGGATGCTGCGACTGCCCGTGCACAAGTTCAGGATACTAAGGTACCCCAACTTTAGTACACCGACAGGAGCCCCCGGGCCTGGGCCATACACGGTGCCGAGTGCTGTTGGGCCAGGCCCAAAACAGTGCACGGGCACGCGCGGCCTGGGTTACGCCATAACTCACTCCGCATCCACCGCGCCCTCCCCGCACGGCACACGTCAAACGCGGCATCGTGGGAGAGATCGTGGGTGGTTTTCGAGGTGTCGCCTCGGTTCTGCACGCCTGCCACGCGGCTCCCATGCGCTTAGGGGTCACGGACGGTGGAGGAGGAAAACTGGGCCGTCGCGGGTCGAGGCAGCAGGTCGGCCCTAGCTCCCTGCTCTTCCCGTGTCCTGATTCGCTGAGCGGGGCGGCCGAGCCCCCACCTCGCTCCTTTATAAAGAGCGGGAGGGGAGGACCCTGCATTCTCTCATCTCCTCCTTCCTTCAGCTTCTGCTACCCTTTCTCTCATTTGCCATGGAGAAAGGGAACCCTGGAGAAAGGGAACCCTGGTTGTTCATCGGTGGCGGCAAGGATTGCCGCCAGACAGCGCATCCCTCCCTCTCCCGCACCCGTGGTGGCAGAGCCAGCCGTAAGAGGAAGAGGGAGGGGGCAAGGTCATGGACGAGGTCGAGGCGCTCGGGGAAGAGGTGGATGGGGCGGCGCGCCGGCTTCGCCTCCGCTGGCGGTTCCTCTTCCCGCGGCGGTCCATACTGGGGACGACCCTTGCGAGTTCTTCGCCAGGCTGCGCCGGGCGCCTCGTCGTCGCCTCCGACTCCCAGCTCCGTTTGCGAGCGTGGTGGAGTTGGACCCGCCTAAGACACTGAGACTGCACATGAGGGGCTGTGGGATCAGCGGCACGCGAGTCCGCGTTGAATTCCCAGCCCCTAATGTGATGTATCTTGGTCGAGGGTGGAAGACGTTCGCCCGCATCCACAGCTTGACGGCGGGGCTCACCCTCCATTTTGAGTTGATGGAGGGCGATCTCCTCTCCGTCAAGGTCTTCGGGTGCTTCAGCATTCAAGCAAGGTGCTGCGTGGACAGCTCCTCCGATAGCGAAGACTCCTCCTCGAGCGAGAGTGACGAGGAGGGGAGCGACAGCGACGACGAGGGTAGCGGGCGGCAGGATGACGGGTCCGACTAGGTGTCGGGCGCCACTCCGTGCGGCACCGGCGACCCCATCATCCGTGTCGCCAGCTCCTTGAACTCCCCGGGGTCGTCTCCTTGGGCGGCTGGCATAGGGAGGCTGCGGAAGAGGAAGAGGGCTGGCGGCAAGGCCGTCAAGTCGGAGTACGAGGGCGTGGTGCCCTCGACAGCGTGCTGACGTCCTGCCGCCTCGTCTTCGAGCCCTGCTTCCGGCGCCGCCCTCACCGTCCAGCCTTCAGACGGCCCCCGGGATGTTCTCTTGGTGTCTTCTGGCACCCGTAGCTCGCCTGGGCGCCCCTTTTGCCCTTTCCGCCTCCTTGACCTACCTCCTGAAGAGAGGGACAAGAAAGGGATTACGGGCATCTTATCTTTTTAATTTATAAGCCTTCGGGCCTTAGTTGCATTTAAAACTTGTAATCCATCTCTTTCATGTTTTTCATCCTCTATGGACTGTACCTGAGTGGAATGTTTTTTAATAAAAAGGGGATGCTTGTCGGGTCATTTGTCTCGCGGGAAGAACCCACGTCAAGGAGCAAATCCTTGGTATCTTTCAGATAGACATTTCTTCTCCCGGCAACAGGCCCTGCCGTCTTCCCACGTCGCTCGACCTTTCCCACGCTTTTGGCGGAGGCAGGGACGAGGCGGGTGCGGCCCCCTCATTCCATCCCTTTGCTGCCACCACTACGACCAAACCTGGCCCCAGGAACGAGCCCTAGGGCCTAGAGTTAAGGGAGCACGGTAGTTTTCAGGAAGAAACGAGGTTTCGTATTTCTCAGTCCATAAGAGAATGCATGATGAGGGATGAAAGACTTATCTGAGATTAGAGCCCCCGGCAACTCTGGCTTGCCGTGGGTGAATCTTGGTACTTGCAGCCCCCGGCAACACTGGCTTGCCGGGGTCCAGACGCCGGTACGTCCTTCTTCTCCTTTTCATCCTCAAGCGGTCCGGCAAGGATATGCGAGCCCTGCGAACCAAGGGAAACGAAAGAAAGGCAAAGGGACGCACACTCGACCTCTAAGCTAGGGGTTAGCCGCTGTTAAGCACTATCGACCCTAACCAAGGACGGGACTCGATCTAGCATGCATGCTATTGTTGGGGAACGTAGTAATTTCAAAAAAATTCCTACGCACACGCAAGATCATGGTGATGCATAGCAACGAGAGGGGAGAGTGTTGTCTACATACCAACGCAAACCGACTGCGGAAGCGATCACACAACGTAGAGGAAGTAGTCGTACGTCTTCCCGATCCGACCGATCCAAGCACCGTTACTCCGGCACCTCCGAGTTCTTAGCACACGTTCAGCTCGATGACGATCCTCGGGCTCCGATCCAGCAAAGCGTCGAGGAAGAGTTCCGTCAGCATGACGGCGTGGTGACGATCTTGATGTACTACCGACGCAAGGCTTCGCCTAAGCACTACAACGGTATGATCGAGGTGGAATTTGGTGGCAGGGGGCACCGCACACGGCTAAGGAACGATCTCAAGGATCAACTTGTGTGTCTAGAGGTGCCCCCTGCCCCGTATATAAAGGATGAGAGGGGGAGGGCTGGCCGGCCAAGAGGAGGGAGGCGCAGGAGGAGTCCTACTCCTACCGGGAGTAGGACTCCCCCCTCCAATCCTAGTCCAACTAGGATTCCCAAGTGGGAAAGGGAGAGAGGGGGGCCGGCCACCTTCTCCTAGTCCTAATAGGACTAGAGAGAGGGGGGAGGCGCGCAGCCCTATGTGGGCAGCCCATTCACCTTTCCACTAAGGCCCATGTTGGCCCATTTGGCTCCCGGGGGGTTCCGGTAACCCTCCCGGTAATCCGGTAAAATCCCGATTTTACCCGGAACACTTCCGATGTCCAAACATAGGCTTCCAATATATCAATCTTTATGTCTCGACCATTTCGAGACTCCTCGTCATGTCCGTGATCACATCCGGGACTCCGAACTACCTTCGGTACATCAAAATGCATAAACTCATAATAACTGTCATCGTAACATTAAGCGTGCGGACCCTACGGTTCAAGAACAATGTAGACATGACCGAGACACGTCTCCGGTCAATAACCAATAGCGGGACCTGGATGCCCATATTGGCTCCTACATATTCTACGAAGATCTTTATCGGTCAGACCGCATAACAACATACGTTGTTCCCTTTGTCATCGGTATGTTACTTGCCCGAGATTCGATCGTCGGTATCCAATACCTAGTTCAATCTCGTTACTGGCAAGTCTCTTTACTCGTTCCGTAATACATCATCTTATAACTAACATCTTAGTTATTATGCTTGCAAGGCTTATATGATGTGTATTACCGAGAGGGCCCAGAGATACCTCTCCGACAATCGGAGTGACAAACCCTAATCTCGAAATACGCCAACCCAACATCCACCATTGGAGACACCTGTAGTACTCCTTTATAATCACCCAGTTACGTTGTGATGTTTGGTAGTACCCAAAGTGTTCCTCCGGTAAACGGGAGTTGCATAATCTCATAGTTATAGGAACATGTATAAGTCATGAAGAAAGCAATAGCAACATACTAAACGATCGGGTGCTAAGCTAATGGAATGGGTCATGTCAATCAGATCATTCAACTAATGATGTGACCTTGTTAATCAAATAACAACTCTTTGTTCATGGTTAGGAAACATAACCATCTTTGATTAACGAGCTAGTCAAGTAGAGGCATACTAGTGACACTCTGTTTGTCTATGTATTCACACATGTATTATGTTTCCGGTTAATACAATTCTAGCATGAATAATAAACACTTATCATGATTTTAAGGAAATAAATAATGACTTTATTATTGCCTCTTGGGCATATTTCCTTCAGTCTCCCACTTGCACTAGAGTCAATAATCTAGATTACACAGTAATGATTCTAACACCCATGGAGCTTTGGTGTTGATCATGTTTTGCTCGTGGAAGAGGCTTAGTCAACGGGTCTGCAACATTCAGATCCGTATGTATCTTGCAAATCTCTATGTCTCCCACCTGGACTAAATCCCGGATGGAGTTGAAGCATCTCTTGATGTGTTTGGTCCTTTTGTGAAATCTGATTCCTTCGCCAAAGCAATTGCACCAGTATTGTCAGAAAAGATTTTCATTGGACCCGATGCACTAGGCATGACACCTAGATCGGATATGAACTCCTTCATCCAGACTCCTTCGTTACGGGTGAGAAGGTCTCATCGTAGTTAACCCCTTGAACTTGTCGAAAACCTTTTGCGACAAGTCGAGCTTTGTAGACTGTAATATTACCGTCTGCGTCAGTCTTCTTCTTGAAGATCCATTTATTCTCAATTGCTTGCCGATCATCGGGCAAGTCAACCAAAGTCCATACTTTGTTCTCATACATGGATCCCATCTCAGATTTCATGGCCTCAAGCCACTTTGCGGAATCTGGGCTCACCATCGCTTCTTCATAGTTCGTAGGTTCATCATGATCTAGTAGCATGACTTCCAGAATTGGATTACCGTACCACTCTGGTGCGGATCTCACTCTGGTTGATCTACGTGGTTCAGTAGTATCTTGTCCTGAAGTTTCATGATCATCATCATCAGCTTCCTCACTAATTGGTATAGGTGTCGCAGAAACAGTTTTCTGTGATGTACTATTTTCCAATAAGGGAGCAGGTACAGTTACCTCGTCAAGTTCTACTTTCCTCCCACTCACTTCTTTCGAGAGAAACTCCTTCTCTAGAAAGTTTCCGAACTTAGCAACAAAAGTCTTGCCTTCGGATCTGTGATAGAAGGTGTATCCAATAGTTTCCTTTGGATATCCTATGAAGACACATTTCTCCGATTTTGGTTCGAGCTTATCAGGTTGAAGCTTTTTCACATAAGCCTTGCAGCCCCAAACTTTAAGATGACAACCTTGGTTTCTTGCCAAACCATAGTTCATATGGCGTCGTCTCAACGGATTTTGATGGTGCCCTGTTTAACGTGAATGCGGCCATCTCTAAAGCATAACCCCAAAACGATAGCGGTAAATCAGTAAGAGACATCATAGATCGCACCATATCTAGTAAAGTACGATTACGACGTTCGGACACACCATTACGCTGTGGTGTTCCGGGTGGCGTGAGTTGCGAAACTATTCCACAATTTTTCAAATGTACACCAAACTCGTAACTCAAATATTCTCCTCCACGATTAGATCGTAGAAACTTTATTTTCTTGTTACGATGATTTTCCACTTCACTCTGAAATTCCTTGAACTTTTCAAATGTTTCAGACTGATGTTTCATTAAGTAGATATACCCATATCTGCTTAAATCATCTGTGAAGGTGAGAAAATAACGATATCCGCCACGAGCTTCAATATTCATCGGACCACATACATCGGTATGTATGATCTCCAATAAATCTGTTGCTCTCTCCATAGTACCGGAGAACGGTGTTTTAGTCATCTTGCCTATGAGGCACGGTTCGCAAGTACCAAGGGATTCATAATCAAGTGGTTCCAAAAGCCCATCAGTATGGAGTTTCTTCATGCGTTTTATACCGATATGACCTAAACGGCAGTGCCACAAATAAGTTGCACTATCATTATCAACTCTGCATCTTTTGGCTTCTACATTATGAATATGTGTATCACTACTATCGAGATTCAACAAGAATAGACCACTCTTCAAAGGTGCATGACCATAAAAGATATTACTCATATAAATAGAACAACCATTATTCTCTGATTTAAATGAATAACCGTCTCGCATTAAACAAGATCCAGATATAATGTTCATGCTCAACGCTGGCACCAAATAACAATTATTTAGGTCTAATATTAATCCCGAAGGTAGATGTAGAGGTAGCGTGCCGACCGCGATCACATCGACTTTGGAACCGTTTCCCACGCGCATCGTCACCTCGTCCTTTGCTAGCGTCCGCTTATTCTGTAGTCCCTGTTTCGAGTTGCAAATATTAGCAACAGAACCAGTATCAAATACCCAGGTGCTACTGCGAGCTCTAGTAAGGTACACATCAATAACATGTATATCACATATACCTTTTTTCACCTTGCCATCCTTCTTATCCGCCAAATACTTGGGGCAGTTCCGCTTCTAGTGACCAGTCTGCTTGCAGTAGAAGCACTCAATTTCAGGCTTAGGTCCAGACTTGGGTTTCTTCTCCTGAGCAGCAACTTGCTTGTTGTTCTTCTTGAAGTTCCCCTTCTTCTTCCGTTTGCCCTTTTTCTTGAAACTAGTGGTTTTGTTAACCATCAACACTTGATGCTCCTTCTTGATTTCTACCTCCGCAGCTTTCAGCATTGCGAAGAGCTCGGGAATAGTTTTGTTCATCCCTTGCATATTATAGTTCATCACGAAGCTCTTGTAGCTTGGTGGCAGTGATTGGAGAATTCTGTCAATGACGCAATCATCTGGAAGATTAACTCCCATCTGAATCAAGTGATTATTATACCCAGACATTTTGAGTATATGCTCACTGACAGAACTATTCTCCTCCATCTTGCAGCTATAGAACTTATTGGAGACTTCATATCTCTCAATTCGGGCATTTGCTTGAAATATCAACTTCAACTCCTGGAACATCTCATATGCTCCATGATGTTCAAAACATCGTTGAAGTCCCGATTCTAAGCCGTAAAGCATGGCACACTGAACTATCGAGTAGTCATCAGCTTTGCTCTGCCAGACATTCATAACATCTGGCGTTGCTCCAGCAGCAGGCCTGGCACCCAGCGGTGCTTCCAGGACGTAATTCTTCTGTGCAGCAATGAGGATAATCCTCAAGTTACGGACCCAGTCCGTGTAATTGCTACCATCATCTTTCAACTTTGCTTTCTCAAGGAACGCATTAAAATTCAGCGGAACAACAGCACGAGCCATCTATCTACAATCAACATAAACAAGCAAGATACTATCAGGTACTAAGTTCATGATAAGTTTAAGTTCAATTAATCAAATTACTTAAGAACTCCCACTTAGATAGACATCCCTCTAATCCTCTAAGTGATCACGTGATCCAAATCAACTAAACCATAACCGATCATCATGTGAGATGGAGTAGTTTTCAATGGTGAACATCGTTATGTTGATCATATCTACTATATGATTCACGCTCGACCTTTCGGTCTCCGTGTTCCGAGGCCATATCGGTATATGCTTGGCTCGTCAAGTATAACCTGAGTATTCTGCATGTGCAACTGTTTTGCACCCGTTGTATTTGGACGTAGAGCTTATCACACCCGATCATCACGTGGTGTCTGGGCACGACGAACTTTGGCAACGGTGCATACTCAGGGAGAACACTTCTTGATAATTTAGTGAGAGATCATCTTATAATGCTACCGTCAATCAAAGCAAGATAAGATGCATAAAAGATAAACATCACATGCAATCAATATCAGTGATATGATATGGCCATCATCATCTTGTGCTTGTGATCTCCATCTCCGAAGCACCGTCATGATCACCATTGTCACCGGCGCGACACCTTGATCTCCATCGTAGCATAGTTGTCTTCTCGCCAATCTTATGCTTCCACGACTATCACTACCGCTTAGTAATAAAGTTAAGCATTACATCGCGATTGCATTGCATACAATAAAGCGACAACCATATGGCTCCTGCCAGTTGCCGATAACTTGGTTACAAAACATGATCATCTCATACAATAAAATCAGCATCATGCCTTGACCATATCACATCACAACATGCCCTGCAAAAACAAGTTAGACGTCCTCTACTTTGTTGTTGCAAGTTTTACATGGCTGCTACGGGCTTAAGTAAGAACTCATCTCACCTACGCATCAAAACCACAACGATAGTTCGTCAAATAGACTCCGTTTTAACCTTCTCAAGGACCGGGCGTTGCCACACTTGGTTCAACTAAAGTTGGAGAGACAGTCTTCCGCAAGCCATCTATGTGCAAAGCACGTCGAGGGAACCGGTCTCGCGTAAGAGTACGCGTAAGGTTGGTCTGGATCGTCTCGTCCAACAATACCGCCGAACCAAAGTATGACATGCTGGTAGGCAGTATGACTTGTATCGCCCACAACTCACTTGTGTTCTACTTGTGCAAATAACATCAAACCATAAAACCTAGGCTCGGATGCCACTGTTGGGGAACGTAGTAATTTCAAAAAAATTCCTACGCACACGCAAGATCATGGTGATGCATAGCAACAAGAGGGGAGAGTGTTGTCTACGTACCAACGCAGACCGACTACGGAAGCGATCACACAACGTAGAGGAAGTAGTCGTACGTCTTCCCGATCCGACCGATCCAAGCACCGTTACTCCGGCACCTCCGAGTTCTTAGCGCACGTTCAGCTCGATGACGATCCTCGGGCTCCGATCCAGCAAAGCGTCGAGGAAGAGTTCCGTCAGCATGACGGCATGGTGACGATCTTGATGTACTACCGACGCAGGGCTTCGCCTAAGCACTACAACGGTATGATCGAGGTGGAATTTGGTGGCAGGGGGCACCGCACACGGCTAAGGAACGATCTCAAGGATCAACTTGTGTGTCTAGAGGTGCCCCCTGCCCCGTATATAAAGGATGGGGGAGGGCTGGCCGGCCAAGAGGAGGGAGGCGCAGGAGGAGTCCTACTCCTACCGGGAGTAGGACTCCCCCCTCCAATCCTAGTCCAACTAGGATTCCCAAGTGGGAAAGGGAGAGAGGGGGGCCGGCCACCTTCTCCTAGTCCTAATAGGACTAGAGAGAGGGGGGAGGCGTGCAGCCCTATGTGGGCAGCCCTTTCACCTTTCCACTAAGGCCCATGTTGGCCCATTTGGCTCCCGGGGGGTTCCGGTAACCCTCCCGGTAATCCGGTAAAATCCCGATTTCACCCGGAACACTTCCGATGTCCAAACATAGGCTTCCAATATATCAATCTTTATGTCTCGACCATTTCGAGACTCCTCGTCATGTCCGTGGTCACATCTGGGACTCCGAACTACCTTCGGTACATCAAAATGCATAAACTCATAATAACTGTCATCGTAACGTTAAGCGTGCGGACCCTATGGTTCGAGAACAATGTAGACATGACCGAGACACGTCTCCGGTCAATAACCAATAGCAGGACCTGGATGCCCATATTGGCTCCTACATATTCTATGAAGATCTTTATCGGCAGACCGCATAACAACATACGTTGTTCCCTTTGTCATCGGTATGTTACTTGCCCGAGATTCGATCGTCGGTATCCAATACCTAGTTCAATCTCGTTACTGGCAAGTCTCTTTACTCGTTCCGTAATACATCATCTTATAACTAACATCTTAGTTATTATGCTTGCAAGGCTTATATGATGTGTATTACCGAGAGGGCCCAGAGATACCTCTCCGACAATCGGAGTGACAAACCCTAATCTCGAAATAAGCCAACCCAACATCCACCATTGGAGACACCTGTAGTACTCCTTTATAATCACCCAGTTACGTTGTGATGTTTGGTAGTACCCAAAGTGTTCCTCCGGTAAACGGGAGTTGCATAATCTCATAGTTATAGGAACATGTATAAGTCATGAAGAAAGCAATAGCAACATACTAAACGATCGGGTGCTAAGCTAATGGAATGGGTCATGTCAATCAGATCATTCAACTAATGATGTGACCTTGTTAATCAAATAACAACTCTTTGTTCATGGTTAGGAAACATAACCATCTTTGATTAACGAGCTAGTCAAGTAGAGGCATACTAGTGACACTCTGTTTGTCTATGTATTCACACATGTATTATGTTTCCGGTTAATACAATTCTAGCATGAATAATAAACACTTATCATGATTTTAAGGAAATAAATAATGGCTTTATTATTGCCTCTAGGGCATATTTCCTTCAGCTATAACTCAGGGCACCAGCGCTTCATTTACTTGTGCTCAGGGTCTGCGCCTGGCTTTGTACAAAGGATTACATGCAACAGCGGCAAGACTTGTACAAAAGGGTGGTTGCCGGACAGGGTCCGACAACCGCGCCTTATGGGTAAAACTTACGAAGATGCTCGGTATTCCAGGAGTTGCTCACCGGAATGCCATCTTCGGTCTCAAGGCGGACAGCGCCAGGCCTAGTGAGTCGTTTCACCCGGTAAGGGCCTTCCCACTTCGGCGTCAACTTGTTGGAATTCTTGGCGGACTGAACGCGCCGAAGAACAAGGTCGCCTTCCTCGAGACTTCTGGCGTTAACTTTGCGGCTATGATAGTGGCGCAAAGCTTGCTGGTAGCGAGCAGCTCATACAGCAGCCTGAAGACGATCTTCCTCAAGGAGCAGCGCGTCATCTTCACGCAGCTGCTCTTGCTCAAGCTCATCATAAGCGAGCAATCGAGATGACCCGTATACGAGTTCCATGGGGATAACTGCCTCCGCTCAATAGACTAGAGCGAAGGGTGTCTGGCCAGTGGCTCGATTTGGCGTCGTCCTGATCGACCAAAGAACCACCGGCAGCTCCTCGATCCAGTTTCTTCCGCACTTGTGCAGCCTGTCGAAAGTCCTGGTCTTGAGCCCGCACAGCACTTCAGCATTTGCCTTCTCAGCTTGACCGTTGCTTCTCGGGTGAGCAACAGAAGCGAAGCAGACCTTGGCGCCAAGATCTTGGACGTACTGCATGAAGGTGCGGCTCGTAAATTGTGTACCGTTGTCGGTGATTATCCTATTAGGGATCCCGAAGCGGCAAACAATCGACCTGAAGAACTTGACTACTGACTGTGCCGTCACCTTCCTCACTGGTTCCACTTCTGGCCACTTTGTGAACTTATCGATTGCAACGTACAAGTACTCAAAGCCCCCGACAGCTCGGGGAAAGGGGCCGAGGATATCGAGCCCCCAGACCGAAAATGGACAGGATAAAGGGATCGTCTGGTAGCTTGAGCTGGCTGGTGTATCTGCTTGGAATGGAACTGGCACGCTTCACACTTGGTTACTTGTGCAGTTGCATCCTGGAGAGCTGTCGGCCAGAAGAAACCTTGCTGGAATGCTTTTCCGACAAGGGCACTTGTGCCAATGTGGTGACCACATATGCCTCCATGTATCTCTGCCAACAGCTTCTGTCCATCTTCCCGGGGAATACACTTCAATTTCACACCGTTGAGTCTTCTTCTGCACAGTGTGTTGTCGACAAACTAGTACATACTAGACTGCCGGGCTACTCTTTCTGCTTCTTCTGGCTCTTCGGGAAGTTCTCCTGTCTGAAGGAAACAGACAATCTGCTGCGCCCATGTTGGAACCTGTGGCTCGACAACAAGGACTAAAGGCAATTCTACTGCTGCGGGAACATCTGCTTCCACGGCCAAAGCTTGCGGCTCTACCGGAGCTTGACGTTCCCCGGCAAGCTTGCCGGAGCAAAGCTTGTCGGGAGTGCCTGCTTCAACGGAACAAACCCTGGGGCTTGCCGGAGCAGACTGCTCCTCAGCATTCTTGGTGTTGATCTTGGGGACCTTTTTGGCGGCGGCTTCGGGAAGCTCTGCCGGAAAATAGTCGCCAGAAATCAACTTCCTCTTCTTGCTCTGTCCAGTTGGTGGTGTTACGGACGGCTGAGTCAGCTTGAGCACAAAAATCCCTGGTTCCACAGGTAATTTAAGCGCAGCGCACTTTGACAGGCCATCAGCAATGTCATTCTGAGCTCTTGGGACATGCTCCATTTGTAGGCCGTCAAAGTGTTCTTCTAGCTTTCTCACTTCGTCAACGTAAGCTTCCATCAAAGGACTCTGGTAATTCTTGTTCACTTGGCAGACGACAAGCTGCGAGTCACCCCTGACAATAAGCTTCTTAATCCCAAGTTCTGCCGCGATCCTGAGACCGGCAAGCAAGCCTTCATACTCTACAGTATTGTTTGTCGCTTGCTCCTTGGGAAAGTGCATCTGGACTATGTACTTGAGGTGCTCTCCGGTGGGCGCGACAAGCAGCACGCCAGCACCGGCGCCTTGCAGCGAGAAGGCACCGTCAAAGTACATGAGCCACTCTTTATTTGCTTCCTTGGCGGGGATGCCTGTCTCCGGAATTTATTCGTCTGGAGTTGGCGTCCACTCTGCTATGAACTCTGCTAATGCTCTGCTTTGGATTGTTGATGTACTCTCAAATTTGAGGCCAAAGCTTGACAGTTCCAGTGCCCACTCGACAATCCTGCCTGTTGCTTCTGGGTTCTGCAGTATCCTCTTCAGCGGAAAGCGAGTGACAACTGTTATCTCATGTGCTTGAAAGTAATGGCGTAGCTTTCTCGAGGCCATGAGAAGGCCGAAAACAACTTCTGCACACCAGAGTACCTTGACCTAGCCCCCTGCAAAAGGGAACTGACAAAGTAAACTGGGTGCTGCACCATCTTCTTCTGTATCTCCTCTTGCATCTGCGCAGATCCTTGCTTGTCGGGACCAGAGCTTGTCGGGGAAGCCCCCTGCTTGTCGCTGGATGTGCTTGCCGCGGTTGCTGGCTCGTCATCTGCCTCCCTCTCCGCTACTAACGCAGCACTAACCACTTGATTGGTTGCCGCTATGTACAGCAGCAACTTCTCTTGTGGTTTAGGTGCGACAAGTGTTGGAGTGGAGGACAGGTATATCTTCAAGTCCTGCAGCGCAGCCTCCGCTTCTGGAGTCCATTTCATGGGACCTGCCTTTTTCAAAATTTTGAAAAATGGCAGGGCGCGCTCAGTAGACCGAGAGATAAACCTGCTGAGGGCAGCCACGCAACCGGCAAGCTTTCGTACATCCTTGACGCGTTTTGGTGCTTCGATCTGCTCAATGGCCTTGATCTTGTCGGGATTGGCTTCGATTCTCCGCTGAGACACAAAGAACCCGAGAAGCTTGCCGGAAGGGACTCCAAACACACACTTCTTGGGGTTGAGCTTGAGGTTGACCTTGTGCAGATTTGCAAAATTCTCTTCTAAATCTTGGATCAGAGTTGCCCTGTCCTTGCTCTTGACCACTATATCATCCATGTAAGCTTCTACATTTCTGTGTATCTCTGGCTTCAAAGCGATATGGACTACTCTGGCAAATGTTGAACCAGCATTCTTTAATCCGAAAGGCATCCGTACGAAATAGTACATGCCACATGGAGTAATGAAAGCGGTTTTCTCCTCATCCTCTTCTGCCATGAAGATCTGATGGTATCCTGAATATGCATCAAGAAATGAAAGCAAATCACATCCGGCTGTGGAGTCTACAATCTGGTCAATGCGCGGCAAGGGAAATGGGTCTTTGGGACAAGCTTTATTAACATCAGTGAAGTCAATACAAAGCCTCCATTTTCCATTTGCCTTGCGCACTACCACAGGATTGGCCAGCCATGTGGGATGGAGCACTCCTCTAACAAGGCCTGCTGCTTCCAATTTCTTGATTTCTTCTACTATGAATTCTTGGCGCTCCACTGCTTGTTTCCTGACCTTCTGCTTGACGGGCCGCGCATGAGGACAAATGGCAAGATGGTGCTCAATTACCTTCCTGGGAACACCGGGGATATCAGACGGTTGCCATGCAAACACGTCGACATTCGCCCGCAGGAAAGTAACGAGCGCGCTTTCCTATTTAGGGTCAAGCGTGGCACTGATGGTGAAGGTACCACCAGTGCTGTCCTCCTTGGCGGACACCTTCTTGGTATGTGGTGGAGCTGCCATTGCCTTCTTACACTTGCCGGTGGAGCTCGATGGTGCATCCTCGACGGCAGCGCAGCACTCCGAGGAGGTGCGCTTGCCGGAGTGGGCATCAGAGCTCTTTTCGGGCTTGGTCTTCTTCTTCCCCCCGGGAGCTTCAGCGGCAAGTGCCTTGCGGTCTGTCGCAGCAGCTGCTTCCCGGTAGATCTTGTCGGCGTAGATAAGGGCATCCTTCTTGTCGCCAGGGACAGAGATGATGCTTATCGGGCCTGGCATCTTGAGCCTGTTGTATGCATAGTGAGAGGCTGCCATGAACTTGGCGAGTGCTGGACGGCCAAGTATCCCATTGTAAGGCAACGGGAGATCGGCAACGTCAAAAGTGACCCTCTCCGTTATGAAATTCAGCTCGCTGCCAAACGTCACCGGCAACGTGACCTTCCCTTTCGGCTTGCTCCTTCCCGGGTTAATTCCTTGGAATGTACCAGTCTCTTCAAGCTCGCTGTCCGGGATCTGGAGTTTCTGGAGCACAGCGGAGGAGATCAGATTTAAGCCGGCCCCGCCGTCAACTAGCATCTTAGTGACTTTGAGGTTGCGGATTGTTGGCGAAACCAACAACGGCAAGCACCCGACCGCAGTTGTGCGATCAGGGTGGTCCTCAATGTCAAAGATGATAGGCGTGCTGGACCATTTTAGAAGCTTGCGTGATTCGACAGGTGGCTCTACCGCATTAACTTCCCGCAGCCACTGTTTGAGTTGGCGGTGGGAGGTATGCAGAGAAGCACCGCCGTCAACACACAAAACTTCTGTAGCTTTCTGAAACTCCTGCTCACTGTTCTCAACATCATCCATGTCTTCATATTCGTCTTCGTCTTCATCCTTGTCGCGGCCACGGGGAGATCTGTCTCCTTGCCGCTGTTTGGCCTTGTCGCGGCGTCCTTCCTGGCCAGCGCGCTTCTTGCCAGCCTCTCCACCGCATCCTTGGGCCCTTTCCTTTTCGCGCCGCTCATACTCAGCTTTTTGTTGCTGGACAAGCTGCTCGACCTTCTTGCAGCTCTGGAGATCATGGCCCTTGGTGCGGTGGATCTTGCAGTACTGCTTGTCGGAGCCGTCCTGCTTGTCGGCGGCCGCCACAGCTTGGCAGTTGGTGCACGTGGCAACCTCCTTGCTGGAGCTACCAACTTTGGCTTGCTTGGTGGCGCCGTCATTGCCGGACTGCTCAACGACTAGCACCTCTTTGTTGTTCTTCTTCATGTTGCGCCTCCGGTTTTTCTTTGCCGGGGCGGCATCCTCACTGTCAGATCCTCCTGCTCCTGCAGTCTCTCCGAGGAGTTTTCTCCCTTCCTCAGCGCGTGCGCACTTGTCGACCAGGGCATATAGCTCGCTGACGTCTCTGATCCTGCTCATCGCCATCTCCTCCCGCATCCTGCGATTACGCACGTTCTGATGGAACGCACTGATAACCGCGGCAGGGTGGATGTCTGGGATGTTACGCTGCACACGGCTGAATCTCTGGATATACTTGCGCAGGGGCTCTCCTTCCTTCTGGGCAAGCAGGTGAAGGTCACTCTCCTGGCCATGTGGCTTGTGGCCGCCTGTAAAGGCACCGACAAACTGATGGCACAAGTCCGCCCAAGAGGATATGGAGTTGTCTGGCAAGTGCATGAGCCAGGATCTGACTTCGGGCTTGAGCACGAGCGGAAAGTAGTTGGCAAGGACCTTGTCGCCTCGCCCCCCGGCAGCTTGCACCGCAATGGTGTAGATGCTGAGGAACTCCGACGGGTGCGACTTGCCGTCGTACTTCTCCGGTACATCTGGCTTGAAATGCTTTTGGCTGGGCCACTGGACTTGCCGCAACTCACGGGTAAACGCAGGGCAACCTACCGCGTACGGCAAGTCGCCTGGTTCTTCGGGCGCATGCATGTCAACAGAGGGCCCAGCGCGCAGGTCTGATTGACGCCGCACTTCTCTTTGGCGCTCGATGCGTGTTCGAGCGTCTTCTTGCTGTCTCTCGTGAAGAACTTGGTGCTGATCGCGACGAGCCCGCGGATCTGACGACGCGGTGGAGTAGCTGTCGAGGTGGATCCGGCGAGTCGGCGATCTTGGCCTTTGGGGCGGAGAGTGCAGAGTCATTGCACCCTCGCCGGTCTTGTCGCCATCGGCTCGCGCCTGGCTGACTTGCCGCGGCAGCGATGCACTCGGCTGCCGTGGGTTGTCACCGTTGGCGAAGCTGATGAGGCTCTGGATGGTGGCCCTCCAGTCATCGATCTTCTCTGGCGCTGGAGGGTAATCTAGGAGCAGTTGGGCATGTGCCAACGCTTCCGCCGGAGTGGCGGGCGGCGGCAGCGAACGGTGCGAGGAGCGAGATATGCTCGGACTTCTAACTGCGTTAGAAGGAGCAGTACCTCGTCCAGGCGACCGTGCCCTGCTCGTGCCAGCATGCTGGCGCGCATGCTGGTCTTGAGCGCTCCGGGATCCGCCAGCTTGGTCTTCGCCCAGCAATCGTATGGTACCGTGAGTACCATGACGCTGCTGGTCCCGCGCCTCCTGGGACGGGCGCGGAGCATGTACGGACGCCGAGGTCTTGGAATGCACTCGGTCGTTGTGGGAGCCGACCGCGCCGCTGACGTGCAGTGCAGTCTTGTCCTTGGACCTGGCAGCACCATGAGTCCCCTCGTCGGCGCCCGCTCTTCTTCGGTGGCATGTTGATGAAGATGACGAAAGTTCGGCTCGTGCGAACGCCGAATCAGGTTCACACAACCTCGACGCACCCCTACCTGGCGCGCCAAAGATGTCGGGGGTGCTGATCCCATGGACACCTATGGGACCACGGCGGACAGGGGCCCCTTTCAGTTCGGCAGGGGGGCAGAGAGTGCACGAAGAGCAGATCGAGGCGAACGCACGAACGACGCGATCAGTTTACCCAGGTTCGGGCCGCACGGATGCGTAAAACCCTACTCCTGCTTTGATTTGTATTGTGTTCTTGCTCGGGAGCGATGAATGCTACAGTACACTTGGGTGGCTAGCCAGACCAAGCGTGAGAATGATCGTTCCCCCCCTTCCCTGTTGCACATGGGCCTCCTTTTATATGTCAAAGGGGTCACCGACAGGTGGCAACAGAGATGACGGTAAAAGGGTAAAAGAGGTGGTAGTTGGCGCCACCGCTTACTATAGTTGTATCATACCTAACCCTGACGGCAGGGGACAAAGGCATTAAATGCCTGTCTGTGTCGCCTAGACGGGGCGGAATGGGACCGTCAGGGGCGCCACCGTTTGCCACGATGGCTATCTTGTCAGCGCCTGCTTGCCACCGCATGCCCCTAGCTGCAGAGCCTCCCGCCACGTATGCCAGGGATGGTCCCAGAGCGACACGTTGGTGGGTGAGCTGGAGCGCGAGCTGCGGAGTAGTAGCTTGCCGCGGCAAGCGCCTTGCCGCGGATGTTGTCTTGTCGCGTCCGGGAGCTTGTCGCTCACCGGGTCTTGCCGGGACGCGCAGCGCGTCGCAGCAAGCTTCTCGAGATGTCTTGGTTGGTCTTCCTGGCAAGCTCCTCTTGCCGGGGTCTTGTCTCCTTCCCGGCAAGCTCCTCTTGCCGGGGCCTTGGATACTTTGTTCTTGAATGGCTCCAAAGGAACCACGGAGGGTCTTGGCGGTCGCCCGGCAAGCCTTGCCGTGGGATGCTGCGACTGCCCATGCACAAGTTCGGGATACTAAGGTACCCCTACTTTAGTACACTGACAGCATGGCACTTAGCGGTGCTTCCAGGACGTAATTCTTCTGTGTAGCAATGAGGATAATCCTCAAGTTACGGACCCAGTT
Source organism: Triticum monococcum (assembly GCA_034509565.1). NCBI lineage: Eukaryota > Viridiplantae > Streptophyta > Magnoliopsida > Poales > Poaceae > Triticum > Triticum monococcum. The sequence goes on from CM067847.1 coordinate 769,445,615, forward strand.
CGTGTAATTGCTACCATCATCTTTCAACTTTGCTTTCTCAAGGAACGCATTAAAATTCAACGAAACAACAACACGAGCCATCTATCTACAATCAAACATAGACAAGCAAGATACTATCAGGTACTAAGTTCATGATAAATTTAAGTTCAATTAATCATATTACTTAAGAACTCCCACTTAGAAAGATATCCCTCTAAATCTCTAACTGATCACGTGATCCAAATCAACTAAACCATATCCGATCATCACGTGAGATGGAGTAGTATCAATGGTGAACATCAATATGTTGATCATATCTACTAGATGATTCGTGCTCGACCTTTCGGTCTCCGTGTTCCGAGGCCACATCTATTATATGCTAGGCTCGTCAAGTTAAACCTGAGTATTCCCCGTGTGCAACTGTTTTGCACCCGTTGTATTTGAACGTAGAGCCTATCACACCCAATCATCACATGGTGTCTCAGCACGAAGAACTTTCGCAACAGTGCATACTCAGGGAGAACACATATACTTTGATAATTTAGTGGGGAATCATCTTATAATGCTACCGTCAATCAAAGCAAGATAAGATGCATAAAAGATAAACATCACATGCAATCAATATAAGTGATATGATATGGCCATCATCATCTTGTGCTTGTGATCTCCATCTCCGAAGCACCTTCATGATCACCATCGTCACCGGTGCGACACCTTGATCACCATCGTAGCATCCTTGTCGTCTCGCCAATCTTATGCTTCCACGACTATCGCTACCGCTTAGTGATAAAGTAAAGCATTACAGTGCAATTGCATTGCATACAATAAAGCGGCAACCATATGGCTCCTGCTAGTTGTCGATAACTCAGTTACAAAACATGATCATCTCATACAATAAAATTTAGCATCATGTCTTGACCATATCACATCACAACATGCCCTGCAAAAACAAGTTAGACGTCCTCTACTTTGTTGTTGCAAGTTTTACGTGGCTGCTACGGGCTTAGCAAGAACCATTCTTACCTACGCATCAAAACCACAACGATAGTTTGTCAAGTTGGTGCTGTTTTAACCTTCGCAAGGACCGGGCGTAGCCACACTTGGTTCAATTAAAGTTGGAGAAACTGACACCCGCCAGCCACCAGTGTGCAAAGCACGTCGGTAGAACCAGTCTCGCATAAGCGTACGCGTAATGTCGGTCCGGGCCGCTTCATCCAACAATACCGCCGAACCAAAGTATGACATGCTGGTAAGCAGTATGACTTATATCGCCCACAACTCACTTGTGTTCTACTCATGCACAACATCAACGCATAAAACCTAGTCTCGGATGCCACCGTTGGGGAACGTAGTAATTTCAAAAAAATTCCTACGCACACGCAAGATCATGGTGATGCATAGCAACGAGAGAGGAGAGTGTTGTCTACGTACCCTCGTAGACCGGCAAAGGAAGTGTTGACACAACGTAGAGGAAGTAGTCGTACGTCTTCCCGATCCGACCGATCCAAGTACCCAACGTACGGCACCTCCGAGTTCTGCACACGTTCAACTCGGTGACGTCCCTCGAGTTCCGATCTAGCAAAACGTTGAGGGAGAGTTTCGTCAACACGACGGCATGATGACGGTGATGATGTTCTACCAACGCAGGGCTTCTCCTAAGCACCGCTACGATATGACCAAAGTGGAATATGGTGGAAGGGGGCACCGCACACGGCTAAGGAACGATCACGAGGATCAACTTGTGTGTCATGGGGTGCCCCCTTGCCTTAGCATATAAAGGAGGGAGAGGGGGAGGTGCGGCCGGCCCTATGCGTGCGCCTGGAGGAGTCCTACTCCAACCGAGAGTAGGACTCCCCCCTCTTGCCTTGTTGGAAAAGGAAGGAGGAAAGGAGAAAGAGGAAAGGGGGCGCCCCCCCCCCTTCCTTGTCCTATTAGGACTAGGGGGGAGGGGGCGCGCGGCCTGCCCTGGCCGGCCCTCCTCTTCTCCCTTATGGCCCATGTAGGCCCAATAACCCCCGGGGGAGTTCCGGTAACCCCCCGGTACTCCGGTAAAATCCCGATTTCACCCGAAACGTTTTCGATATCCAAATATAGGCTTCCAATATATCAATCTTTATGTCTCGACCATTTCGAGACTCCTCGTCATGTCTGTGATCACATCCGGGACTCCGAACAACCTTCGGTACATCAAAACACAAAAACCCTAATTACGATCATCACCGAACTTTAAGCGTGCGGACCCTCCCGGTTCGAGAACTATGTAGACATGACTGAGACACGTCTCCGGTAAATAACCAATAGCGGAACCTGGATGCTCATATTGGCTCCTACATATTCTACGAAGATCTTTATCGGTCAGACCGCATAACAACATACGTTGTTCCCTTTGTCATCGGTATGTTACTTGCCCGAGATTCGATCGTCGGTATCTCAATACCTAGTTCAATCTCGTTACCGGCAAGTCTCTTTACTCGTTCCGTAATACATCATCCTGCAACTAACTTATTAGTTGCAATGCTTGCAAGGCTTGAGTGATGTGCATTACCGAGAGGGCCCAGAGATACCTCTCCGACAATCGGAGTGACAAATCCTAATCTCGAAATACGCCAACCCAACAAGTACCTTCGGAGACACCTATAGAGCACCTTTATAATCACCCAGTTACGTTGTGACGTTTGGTAGCACACAAAGTGTTCCTCCAGTAAACGGGAGTTGCATAATCTCATAGTCATAGGAACATGTATAAGTTATGAAGAAAGCAATAGCAACAAACTAAACGATCAAGTGCTAAGCTAACAGAATGGGCCAAGTCAATCACATCATTCTCCTAATTATGTGATCCCGTTAATCAAATGACAACTCATGTCTATGGTTAGGAAACATAACCATCTTTGATTAACGAGCTAGTCAAGTAGAGGCATACTAGTGACTCTCTGATTTTTGTCTATGTATTCACACATGTATTATGTTTTCGGTTAATACAATTCTAGCATGAATAATAAACATTTATCATGATATAAGGAAATAAATAATAACTTTATTATTGCCTCTAGGGCATATTTCATTCACCCCCCCTAAAGCTAAAGGGAGTAGCACGGCACTGGTTAAACAGCATCCCAGAAAACTCTATTAGCAGTTGCGAAGATTTGGAGGATGCCTTTCGAGACAACTTCCAAGGTACCTATGTTCGTCCACTGGACGCCGATGACCTTAGTCACATAGTCCAGTAACCCGGAGAGTCAGCCCGCAAGCTCTGGACTAGGTTCTTAATTAAAAAGAACCAAATAGTCGACTATCCGGGCGCTGAAGCCCTAGCGGCCTTTAAACATACCGTCCATGACGAATGGCTAGCCCGACTCCTCGGCCAAGAAAAGCCAAAGCCTATGACAGCCCTTACCGCATTCATGACCCGCTTTTGCACGGGACAAGATAGCTGGCTAGCTCGGAGAAGCAACAGCACCAGCGACCCTAGCACCTCTGAAGCCTGGGATGGCAACGGCAAGCCATGACGCAACAAACATAAGCGTTAGAACAACAATGAATATACTGAAGATAGGGTTGTCAAAGCCGGATTCAGTGGCTCTAAACCCGGTTAGCGGACGAAGCCATTCAAAGGAAATCGGGACGGTCCATCTAATTTGGACAAAATACTCGATTGGCCTTGCCAGATTCATGCCACCCTCGACAAGCCTGCTAATCACTCCAACAAAAACTGTTGGGTGTTTAAACAGGCCGGTAAGTTAAATACCGAACATAAGGGGAAAGGACTGCCAAGCGTGGATGACGATGAGTCCCGCCCACCGAACACAGGGGGATAGAATAAATTTCCCTCTAAGGAAAAAACAGTGAATATGATATACGTCACTCATATCCCAAAGAGGGAGTGCAAGCGCGCGCTAAAGGATGTCTACGCCGTAGAGCCGTTTGCCCCAAAATTCAATCCTTCGATCCCAGGGACCACCCGACCAGTATCCGTCATGGAGGTTCGGCAGCCCTGGTCCTTGATCCAATCATCAATGGATTCCATCTCACTCGAGTCCTTATGGACAGCGGCAGCAGTCTTAACTTGATTTATCAAGACACTATTCGTAAAATGGGTATTGACCCGTTGAGAATCAAGCCTAGTAACACCACCTTTAAAGGAGTGATACCCGGCGTAGAGGCCCGCTGCCCGGGTTCCTTAACATTGGAAGTAGTCTTCGGTTCAATGGATAACTTCCGAAGCGAAGACTTGATCTTCAACATTGTCCCCTTTCGCAGTGGTTATCACGCACTGCTCGGACAAACCGCCTTCGCCCGCTTCAATGCAGTCCCGCACTATGCTTACTTAAAGCTCAAGATGCCCGGACCACGCGGAGTTATCACAGTCAATGGAAACATGGAGCGCTCCCTCCATACTGAGGAGCATACCGCGGCCCTTGCGGCTGAGGTGCAGAGCAGCCTCATCAAGCTGAACACTTCATCGGCCATCAAGCCCTCGGACACAATTAAACGAGTCCGGCCTACCCTGCAGAACAACAGCTCGGTGAATTCCGAGATAGACTAGCAGTTTTGCCTCCGTCACTCGCCCCATCTAACCGCGACATATGTACCGTGTGTGCATAACTACGCACTTAAAATACCTTGGGCAACGACGGAGTCACAATGAGGGAAGGGTCTACAGTGCGGTTTAACCCTATTTTGACCCAAACTCCTTCCTTTTTCTTCCTTTTTTCTTCCTCCTATTACAGATTCGTTAAAACGTAATCACCTGATGATGGCACAAGGGCTCTTTCACAGGCCCCTTATATACACGCGATCGTCGATTTCTCCTCTCAAAGGATTCGGCACCAAGGCGACAGTGGCACAGACGTGCGGGAGGGCGTCAAGGGAATCTTCAAGAATATCTTTTATTTTTTGGCCCTATATACAGCCTCCCCTTGTGTACAAATTCTCGGCATGTAAAATAGCCTTGATGTTTATGGCAATATCTGTAATAGCACATTTTGATGTACCGGTCAGATTATAATGGAAACAGTTTTTCACCAACCCTTGTTCGGCATTGATTTATTTCATAAATCTGTACCCCTTTTTTACGTCAGATTGCCATATATAGTTTGGTACGGCTTAAATGCCAGGGGCTCTATTCGTCCACACATATTTTCAAAAAGTCCGAACACTTCTAGAGTATACTTCGGCGTCCCAAATATTGCATTATATGCATCAGCTCCGAATAATGTCTTTGGTCAATAGTTGGGTTGTTCGGCTCCTGTGATTACTACCTTAGGTCCCGCTTGTTTGGCTAGGGTAGTAAAGGGAGAACTACTGCGATTGTGTTTCTGGTTCGTCCGGTCAAACACCTTAGTAGAGAAAGCCGAAAACTGACTGTCATTATATGGCGAGAGCTGGTCGGCGATTCAGCGACTTGCTATAAATCTCCTGTGATTTCTTCTGTATTATACGAAGGACTGGCCTTCGTCCAGTCACGCGCCTAAGGCATCCCAGTTCGGATAGCCGCATACACACTAGGGGCTAGTACTTAGTCCCACCATCAAACTCCTATGGCTAAGTGAAAGTGATAAAACCGCATAGTCTGATTGTCTAGTTTGCTGCGCAGACACCTCCTTTATGGACCAAGACGTTGGGTCAAGTGTGATTGTGCGCTATTCCAAACACCCCCATAGCATCTACGTGGGGGCTAAAGCTGACGACTGGCAAACTCTCAGAATTAAAAAAATGGCCGCACAGGAGGAAAGTTATTTCAGATAAAAGCATGCATTACAGGCCCTGGTTCATAACACAAAGTCTGGATAAATATATCACATTCATTCAAACATGATATCCTTTGAGCATTGGCCCTCTACTATTCGGGCACCCTCCAGGACGTCATCAAAATACCGCTACAGCTTGTGGTGGTCCTTGCCTTCGGGTGGGCCCTCGGTCGCCATGACAGTGGCCTTCATCTTCGCCCAGTGCATCTTGACACGGGCAAAAGGCCATCCGCGCACCCTCTATGCACGCCAAGTGCTTTATAGCTTCAACTCTGGGCAGTGCGTTAACGAGTCGCTTCACCAGGCTGAGGTAGCTGCTAGGAATAGGTTCGGTTGGCCAAAGCCAGACTATGATATCCTTCATGGCCAAGCCGGACATCCTATGCAGCTCCGCCAGTTGCATCATCTGGTTGCTCAATAGCGCCGGATGCTCCGGCGCCAGGAACTGTGCCCAGAAGAGCATCTCCGTCATGTTCTCCTCCTGGGCCTAGAAGAACTGCGCGGCGTTGGCAGCACTCTTCAGAAGATCCAGAAAGGCGTCTGGAGAACTCCATAGTCGAGTGAGAAAGGCATATCTTTGACTGCAAAATATACTCTGCAAAAGAAAGGGCTTACCAACCGCTATCTGATCGGCCTGCCGAATCTCCTCACGAGCCGCCCGGGACTCAGCCCGTGCCTCTTTGGCCTCTTAAAGGGCCTTGGTGAGATCGCCCGCTTGGGCCGCACTCTTCTCCTCCAAGGCCTCACACTTGCTGATGGCGTCCTTCAGCTCTTGCTCTACCATGGTCACCCTCTCTTCGTGTTGGCGGCGAGCGACCTATTCGGTCTTTAAATCCGCAGCCGCTTTATCAGCGGCCGCTTTGCTCGCCTTCGCTTGCTCCTTGGCTTGGGCAAGGGTGCTCTTGAGGGTCTCAATCATGGTCGTGCTACCTGCAATCATAATCATAGCAGTGTATGAGCTTCACTCTGAATTTGCATATCACTTCAGACATATAAGAGCTCTTTTAAACATACCTTGCGCCTCATCGAACTGCTTGTTAATGCGGTCGATCTCATCATCAGCTAGCTTCAGCTTCCGATTGAGTTTGGGAACTTCAGCGGCCTGGGCAATCGCCGCCAATAGGGAAGCCTGTTATCCAATAGAAAAGTATGTTACCTCCTGCGAAAACTATTCGATCCTCTGTTCAGCCTTTTTCAAAACCGAACAGAGTTTCAGGGGCTACTATCTATATACAGGTATATTTCCTTCATATAAAAAGCGTCTAAGAATATTACGTCGCATACATCGAAGCCTGTTAGCAGGCTTGTGAAGGCTTTGTTCAGCCCACTTTTGACGGACTGAACCTTCTCAACCACCACACCCATCGGGGTGCGGTGCTCCTCCACGATGGCAGCACGCCGTAGTGCCTCCACCAAAATATTCGGCGCCTCCAGATTAGTGGAGGTCGCCGTCGGAGTTGACGCTCCTCCTCCTTCATAGGGGGTTGCTCGCTCGATTCTGGAGCCATGTGGGTCTCCAGAATAGTATTCGGACCGGACTGGTCAGGGCCCCCGCTGTCGGTCTCCATGGGGGTTGCACCCCCATGTTCTCGGTAGCCGAGGCCTCACCCTCAAGCGCCGTATTGGCAGCCTCCCTCACCTCTCCGTGTCCCGGAGAGACCCTTCGGGACAATACCTCGGTATTATCCGCGGTGGTTGGCGGAGAGGCTCTCGGAGGCGTCTCGCTCTCCACCATCTCTGGTGCCAGAGAGCTCCCCGCAGATAGCGATGGTTGGAGGAGGTCGCGAGCGGGACTGAAATACACACAACATAATATGTTATATTGAAAACATAAAATATCAGATATTTGTAAAGTATCCTTTATACTTACGATGTGGCCAGGGGCTTTTCCTTGGGGCGCCTCTTGGGGATGTGTTCGGCATCCGAATCCGGACCATCCGAGAGGATTACCGAGGGAGTCCTGGATTAGGGGGTATCCGGACAGCCGGATTATATCCTTTGGCCAGACTGTTGGACTATGAAGATACAAGATTGAAGACTTCGTCCCGTGTCCGGATGGGACTCTCCTTGGCATGGAAGGCAAGCTTGGCAATACGGATATGTAGATCTCCTTCCTTATAACCAACTCTGTGTAACCCTAGCCCCCTCCGGTGTCTATATAAATCGGAGGGTTTTAGTCCGTAGGACAATATACAATCATACCATAGGCTAGCTTCTAGGGTTTTGCCTCTCTGATCTCGTGGTAGATCTACTCTTGTACTACTCATATTATCAAGAATAATCAAGCAGGACGTAGGGTTTTACCTCCACCAAGAGGGCCCGAGCCTGGGTAAAACATCATGTCCCCTGCCTCCTGTTACCATCCGCCTTAGACGCATAGTTCGGGACCCCCTACCCGAGATCCGCCGGTTTTGACACCGATATCTTCCCCCTCTTGGACACCCCCTCCTCTGGGTCTATGCAGGCTTCCCTTTTCTTTTTCCTCCCCTTGAGGGGAGAGTCACTTTCAGCCTCTTCCTCCACTTCGTCTTCATCTCCCTCGTGGGAGGAGGACTTCAGTCTTTCCGAGCACTGCGTCTGAAGTACCCTTACGGCAGAGGCCGCCCTTAGCCTCCTTGCTCTTCTTCTTGGCCTTCTTCTCCGATGCTTGATAGGGCGCCGGAACTAGCATCTTCGTGAGCTAGGGTGTGGCCGGATCTTCAGGCAGCGGTACTGGACACTTGATCCGCTCTGCCTTCGCTGTCCAGCCCTGTGAGAGGGCAGAGAACTCATTATGCCTAAGGATTTATGGAACAAAGGTATGTTTGGGAATAATACACTTACCGGAGTGGCCGGATTCTCACTGTCAAGGCTGATGTCTTCGGTCTTCTTCGGCCAGGTCTTCTGGGCCTTGAAGAGCAGCTCCCAAATCTTTTCGTGTGTTGTGCTGAAGAAGCGCTGCAGGGTCTGGGGACCTTCCGAATTGAACTCCCACATATGGAGAGGCCGGAGTTGGCAGGGGAGGATCCGGCGGAAGAGCATGACCTGAATCACGTCAGTGAGACCGGTGTTCTTGCTTATCATGCTTTTGATGCACTTTTGCAGCGTCAACACTTCCACGGTCGACCCCCAGTCCAGACCCTTGTTGGTCCATGAGGGAGTCCTGGATTAGGGGGTCTCCGGACAGCCGGACTATATCCTTTGGCTGGACTATTGGACTATGAAGATACGAGATTGAAGACTTCGTCCCGTGTCCGGATGGGACTCTACTTGGCGTGGAAGGCAAGCTAGGCAATACGGATATGTATATCTCCTCCTTTGTAACCGACCTTGTGTAACCCTAGCCCCTTCCGGTGTCTATATAAACCGGAGGGTTTTAGTCCGTAGGACAACATACAATCAGACCATAGGCTAACTTCTAGGGTTTAGCCTCTCCGATCTCGTGGTTGATCAACTCTTGTACTACTCATATTATCAAGAATAAATCAAGCAGGACGTAGGGTTTTACCTCCATCAAGAGGGCCCGAACTTGGGTAGAACATCGTGTCCCCTGCCTCCTGTTACCATCTGCCTTAGACGCACAGTTCGGGACCCCCTACCCGAGATTCACCGGTTTTGACACCGACATTGGTGCTTTCATTGAGAGTTCCTCTGTGTCATCGTCATTAGGCTGGATGGTTCCTTCGATCATCGATAGCGATGCAGTCCGGGGTGAGACTTTTCCCCCGGACAGATCCTTGTATTCGGCGGCTTCGTACTGCGGGCCAAATCGCTTGGCCATCTGGAGCAGATCGAGAGCTACGCCCCTGGCCACCAGGTCAGGTTTGGAAGCTTAAACTACACGGCCGACATTCGCGGAGACTCGATCTTCGACGGATTCGAGCCCTTGCCAAGAGCGTCGCATGGTCACGATGAGCATGATTTAGCTCTACCATCGGACAGTGTTCAGGCAACCGCTCCGATTCTCAATTCGGAGCCAATTGCGCCATCCATGGGCAGGTGGATAGACCCCACCATGGAGGCCGCACTCTCATCGGCGATCGAGCCGAATATCGACCTTACCCTTCACGGGAGCCGTGACGCCGAACTACCGGATTCTTCCCCAGCCACGGACTCTGAACCGTCTGCGCCCGTGCCTATCGAATCCGACTGGGCACCGATCATGGAGTTTACCTCCGCGGATATTTTTCAGCACTCGCCCTTCGGTGACATACTGAACTCATTAAGGTTTCTCTCCCTGTCAGGAGAGTCCGGGCCAAACTATGTTCGGCAGTTTTGGGATGCGGATGACGAAGAAATTCGCCGCCCACCCATCACCCACTTAGTAGCCACTGTCGACGATTTGACCAACATGCTCGACTTCGGCTCTGAAGACATCGACGGTATGGACAACGATGCAGGAGACAAACAGGAATCACTGCCCACAGGGCACTGGATGCCCACTTCATCATATTATGTATACATGGTGGACACGCCCAAAGAAAACGACGACGAGGAATAGAAGGACGCAACGAAGGGTTGTTCCCTCGAGAAGCAGTCAAAGCGGCGGCGTAAGCACGGCTCCAAATCCCGCCTCGGCAGAAACAGCGATCATATAGACCCAGCGATAGAGCAGGGTGAACCATCACCCGACCAGGGCAACACGGAGAATCAAACCGAACAACCCGACCCCGTCGAAGATAACAGTCCAGACGATATCATACCGGACAGGCACCCGGAGCAACAGAATGCCCATCAGAGGCTGCTTGCCACTGCGAGGAGAATGAAAAAGCAGCAGCAAAGGCTCAGGTCTGCACAAGACACACTCAGAATCAGATGGAGTGAAGTACTCAACACTGCAGCGAAGTACGGCGGTAATCGCCACACCAAGAGCTACCCAAAGTGAAAGTTGCTACCTAAATTCGATGAGGAGGCCTGATGTCCACTACACAGCCTTCTTCTTGTAGACGTTGTTGGGCCTCCAAGTGCAGAGGTTTGTAGGACAGTAGCAAATTTCCCTAAGTGGATGACCTAAGGTTTATCAATCCGTAGGAGGCATAGGATGAAGATGGTCCCTCTCAAGCAACCCTGCAACCAAATAACAAAGAGTCTCTTGTGTCCCCAACACACCCAATACAATGGTAAATTGTATAGGTGCACTAGTTCGGCGAACAGATGGTGATACAAGTGGTATATGGATGGTAGAAAAAGGTATTTGTAATCTGAAATTATAAAAACAGCACGGTAACTAATGATAAAAGTGAGCATAAACGGTATTGCAATGCTAGGAAACAAGGCCTAGGGTTCATACTTTCGCTAGTGTAAGTTCCCTCAACAATACTAACATAATTGGATCACATAACTATCCCTCAACATGCAACAAAGAGTCACTCCAAAGTCACTAATAGCGGAGAACGAACAAAGAGATTATGGTAGGGTACGAAACCACCTCAAAGTTATTCTTTCCAATCAATCCGTTGGGTTATTCCTATAAGTGCCACAAACAGCCCTAGAGTTCGTACTAGAATAACACCTTAAGACACAAATCAATCAAAACCCTAATGTCACCTAGATACTCCAATGTCACCTCAAGTATCTGTGGGCATGATTATACGATATGCATCACACAATCTCAGATTCATCTATTCAACCAACACAAAGGACCTCAAAGAGTGCCCCAAAGTTCTATCGGAGAATCACGACGAAAACGAGTGCCAACCCCTATGCATAGGTTCATGGGCAAAACCCGCAAGTTGATCACCAAAACATACATCAAGTGAATCACGTGATATCCCATTGTCACCATAGATATCCACGGCAAGACATACATCAAGTGTTCTCAAATCTTTAAAGACTCAATCCGATAAGATAACTCCAAAGGGGAAACTCAATTCATTACAAGAGAGAAGATCCAACTATAATAGCAAAGCTCGCGATACATCAAGATCGTGCCAAATCAAGAACATGAGAGAGAGAGAGAGAGATCAAACACATAGCTACTGGTACATACCCTCAGCCCCGAGGGAGAACTACTCCCTCCTCATCATGGAGAGCACCGGGATGATGAAGATGGCCACCGGAGAGGGATTGCCCCCTCCGGCAGGGTGCCGGAACGGGTCTAGATTGGCTTTTGGTGGCTACGGAGGCTTCTGGCGGCGGAACTCCCGATCTATTGTGCTCTCGGATGTTTTTAGGGTATATGGAGATATATAGGCGGAAGAAGTACCTCAGGGGGCCCACGAGGAGCTCACGAGGGTGGAGGGCGCGCCCAGGGGGTGGGCACGCCCCCCTGCCTCGTGACCTCCTCGCAGGTCCCCCGACGTGCACTCCAAGTCTTCGGGGCTTCTTTCCTTCCAAAAATGAGTTCCGTGAAGTTTCAGGTCAATTGGACTCTGTTTGATTTTCCTTTTCTTCGAAACCCTAAAACAGGGTAAAAACAGAAACTGGCACTGGGCTCTGGGTTAATAGGTTAGTTCCAAAAATGATATATAAGTGTGTAATAAAGCCCATAAACATTCAAAACAGTAGATAATATAGCATGGAGCAATCAAAAATTATAGATACGTAGGAGACGTATCAACATCCCCAAGCTTAATTCATGCTCGTCCTCGAGTAGGTAAATGATAAAAGATAATTTTTGATGTGGAATGCTAGTTGGCATAATTTCAATGTAATTCTTCTTACTTGTGATATGAATATTCAGATCTGAAAGATTCAAGACAAAAGTTCATATTGACATAAAAATAATAATACTTCAAGCATACTAATAAGCAATTATGTCTTCTCAAAATAACATGGCAAAGAAAGCTATCCCTACAAAATCATATAGTCTGGCTATGCTCTATCTTCACCACACAAAATATTTAAATCATGCACAACCCCGATGACAAGCCAAGCAATTGTTTCATACTTTTGATGTTCTCAAACTTTTTCAATCTTCACGCAATACATGAGCGTGAGCCATGGATATAGCACTATAGGTGGAATAGAGTGGTGGTTGTGGAGAAGACAAAAAAGGGGGAAGATAGTCTCACATCAACTAGGCGTATCAACGGGCTATGGAGATGCCCATCAATAGATATCAATGTGAGTGAGTAGGGATTGCCATGCAACGGATGCACTAGAGCTATAAATGTATGAAAGCTCAACAAAAGAAACTAGTGGGTGTGCATCCAACTCGCTTGCTCACGAAGACCTAGGGCATTTTGAGGAAGCCCATCACTAGAATATACAAGCCAAGTTTATAATGAAAATTCCCACTAGTATATGAAAGTGATAACTCAAGAGACTCTCTATATGAAGAACATGGTGCTACTTTGGAGCACAAGTGTGGTAAAAGGATAGTAGCATTGTCCCTTCTCTCTTTTTCTCTCATTTTTTTATTTTTTTATTTGGGCCTTTTCTATTTTTATGGCCTCTTTTCTTTCATTTTTTGGGCTTCTTTGGCCTCTTTTATTTATTTATTTTCGTCCGGAGTCTCATCCCGACTTATGGGGGAATCATAGTCTCCATCATCCTTTCCTCACTGGGACAATGCTGTAATAATGATGATAAACACACTTTTATTTAATTACAACTCAAGAATTACAACTCGATACTTAGAGCAAGATATGACTCTAAATGAATGCCTCCGGTGGTGTACCGGGATGTGCAATGACTCATGAGTGACATGTATGAAAAAATTATGGACGGTGGCTTTGCCACAAATACGATGTCAACTACATGATCATTCAAAGCAATATGACAATGATGAAGCGTGTCATAATAAACGGAACGGTCGAAAGTTGCATGGCAATATATCTCGGAATGGCTATGGAAATGCCATAATAGGTAGGTATGGTGGCTGTTTTGAGGAAGGTATATGGTGGGTGTATGGTACCGGCGAAAGTTGCGCGGTACTAGAGAGGCTAGCAATGGTGGAAGGGTGAGAGTGTGTATAGTCCATGGACTCAACATTAGTCATAAAGAACTCATATCCTTATTGCAAAAATCTAGAAGTTATCAAAGCAAAGTATTACGCGCATGCTCCTAGGGGGGGTAGATTGGTAGGAAAAGACCATCGCTCGTCTCCGACCGCCACTCATAAGGAAGACAATAAATAAATAAATCATGATCCGACTTCATCACATAACGGTTCACCATACGTGCATGCTACGGGAATCACAAACTTAAACACAAGTATTTCTCAAATTCACAACTACTCAACTAGCATGACTCTAATATTACCATCCTCATATCTCAAAACAATCATCAAGTATCAAACTTCTCATAGTATTCAACACACTCATAAGAGAATTTTATTATTCTTGAATACCTAGCATATTAGGATTTTAGTAAATCACCATGCTATTTAAGACTCTCAAAATAATCTAAGTGAAGCATGATATTTCATCTATTTCTTCAAAATAAAACTACCACCATGCTCTAAAAGATATAAGTGAAGCACTAGAGCAAACGACAAACTACTCCGAAAGATATAAGTGAAGATCAATGAGTAGTCGAATAATTATGCAACTATGTGAAGACTCTCTAACATTTAATAATTTCAGATATTGGTATTTTATTCAAACAGCAAGCAAAGAAAAATAAAATGACATTCTAAGAATGGCAAACATCATGTGAGGAAGCAAAAACTTAGGATCAACCGAAACTAACCGATAGTTGTTGAAGAAGAAAGGTGGGATGCCAACCGGGGCATCCCCAAGCTTAGACGCTTGAGACTTCTTGAAATATTATCTTGGGGTGCCTTGGGCATCCCCAAGCTTTATCTTTTGTGTCTCCTTAATTCCTCTCATATCACGGTCTCCCTAAATCTCAAAAGCTTCATCCACACAAAACTCAACTAGGACTCGTGAGATAAGTTAGTATAAACCATTGCCAAAACCTTATCATACTCTACTGTAGAAAACCACTAAAATTATTATTCAACATTGCATACTAAATACCTCTGCATATTTAATAGTCCTATCCTCAAATAGAATCATTAAAGAAGCAAACATATGCAAACATAACAGCAATCTGCCTAAACAGGATAGTCTGTAAAGAATGCTGCACATCCATACTTCCCTAGCTCCAAAAATTATGAAATAAAATTCCCACTGTAGTATATTTATCAGATCTTAATATGCAAAAGGTTTGAACATTTTATCACATTCTGACTTTTCTAGGAAATTATTGCAACAGCGGTAAACTTTCTGTTTTCAAACAGCAACATGTATACTTGTAAGATAGGCATAGTAAAGGCTATCAATGCCAGTTTTATTGAAATAAAAGATGCAAAACATTGTTATAAATAACAGCAAGCAAATCCTAACAAAATAAATTGACGCTCCAAGCAAAACACATATCATGTGGTAAATAAAAATATAGATCCAAGTAAAGTTACCGATGAACGAAGACGAAAGAGGGGGTGCCTTTCGGGGCATCCCCAAGCTTAGGCTCTTGGCTATCCTTGAATATTACCTTGGGGTGACTTGGGCATCCCCAATCTTAGTCTCTTGCCACACCTTATTCCATAGTCCATCGAATCCTTACCCAAAACTTGAAAACTTCACAACACAAAACTTAACAGAAAACTCGTAAGCTCCGTTAGAATAAGAAAGTAAATCACCACTTCAAGGTACTGTAATGAACTCATTATTTATTTATATTGGTGTTAAAATTACTGTATTCCAACTTATGTATGGTTTATAAACTATTTTACTAGCCATAGATTCATCAAAATAAGTAAACAACACATGAAAAACAGAATCTGTCAAAAACAGAACAGTCTATAGTAATCTGGATCAAACGTATACTTATGGAACTCATAAAATTCTCAAATAAATTGATGGACCTGAGTAATTTATCTCTTAATCATCTGCAAAAAGAATTAACTAAATATCACTTTCCAAATAAAAACGGAAGCAATTCTCGTAAGCGCTAAAGTTTCTGTTTTTTACAGCATGATCAACAAGACTTTCCCCAAGTCTTCCCAAAGGTTCTACTTGGCACAAACACTAATTAAAAGCATAAAACCACATTTAAACATAGGCTAGATGAATTATTTATTACTAAACAGGAACAAAAAGCAAGTAACTAAAATAAAATTGGGTTGCCTCCCAACAAGCGCTATCGTTTAAGGGCCCTAGCTAGGCATGATGATTTCAATGATGCTCACATAAAAGATAAGAATTGTAACATAAAGAGAGCATCATGAAGAATATGACTAGCACATTTAAGTCTAACCCACTTCTTATGCATAGGGATTTTGTGAGCAAACAACTTATGGGAACAAGAATCAACTTGCATAGGAAAGGAAAACACGCATAACTTCAAAACTTTAAGCACATAGATAGGAAACTTGATATTATTGCAATTCCTACAAGCATATATTCCTCCCTCATAATAATTTTCAGTAGCATCATGAATTAATTCAACAATATAACCAGCACCTAAAGCATTCTTTTCATGATCTACAAGTATAGAAAATTTACTACTCTCCACACAAGCAAAATTCTTCTCATGGATAATAGTGGGAGCAAACTCAACAAAATAACTATCATGTGATTGAAAATTAAGATCAAGATGACAAGTTTCATGGTTATCATTATTCTTTAAAGCATACGTGTCATCATAATAATCATCATAGATAGGAGGCATGCTTCCATCATAATAAATGTGCTCATCAAAACTTGGGGGACAAAAAATATCATCTTCATCAAACATAGCTTCCCCAAGCTTGTGGCTTTGCATATCATTAGCATCATGGATATTCAAGGAATTCATACTAACAACATTGCAATCATGCTCATCATTCAAATATTTAGTGCCAAACATTTTATAGATTTCTTCTTCTAGCACTTGAGCACAATTATCCTTTCCATCATACTCACGAAAGATATTAAAAAGGTGAAGCGTATGAGACAAACTCAATTCTAGTTTTTTAGTTTTCTTTTATAAACTAAACTAGTGATAAAACAAGAAACTAAAAGACTCGATTGCAAGATCTAAAGATATACCACGCTAACCTCACCGGCAACGGTGCCAGAAAAGAGCTTGATGTCTACTACACAACCTTCTTCTTGTAGACGTTGTTGGGCCTCCAAGTGCAGAGGCTTGTAGGACAGTAGCAAATTTCCCTCAAGTGGATGACCTAAGGTTTATCAATCCGTAGGAGGTGTAGGATGAAGATGGTCTCTCTCAAGAAACCCTGCAACCAAATAACAAAGAGTCCATTGTGTCCCCAACACACCCAATACAATGGTAAATTGTATAGGTGCACTAGTTCGGCGAAGAGATGGTGATACAAGTGGTATATGGATGGTAGATAAAGGTATTTGTAATCTGAAATTATAAAAACAGCAAGGTAACTAATGATAAGAGTGAGCGTAAACGGTATTGCAATGATAGGTAACAAGGCCTAGGGTTCATACTTTCGCTAGTGTAAGTTCCCTCAACAATACTAACATAATTGGATCACATAACTATCCCTCAACATGCAACAAAGAGTCACTCCAAAGTCACTAATAGCAGAGAACGAACGAAGATATTATGGTAGGGTACGAAACCACCTCAAAGTTATTCTTTCCAATCAATCCGTTGGGCTATTCCTATAAGTGTCACAAACATCCCTAGAGTTCATACTAGAATAACACCTTAAGACACAAATCAATCAAAACCCTAATGTCACCTAGATACTCCAATGTCACCTCAAGTATCCGTGGGCATGATTATACGATATGCATCACACAATCTCAGATTCATCTATTCAACCAACACAAAGGACCTCAAAGAGTGCCCCAAAGTTCTAGCGGAGAATTACGATGAAAACGTGTGCCACCCCCTATGCATAGGTTCATGGGCGGAACCCGCAAGTTGATCACCAAAACATACATCAGGTGAATCACGTGATATCCCATTGTCACCACAGATATCCACGGCAAGACATACATCAAGTGTTCTCAAATCTTAAAAGACTCAATCCGATAAGATAACTCCAAAGGGGAAACTCAATTCATTACAAGAGAGAAGAGGGGGAGGAGAAACATAGGATCCAACTATAATAGCAAAGCTCGCGATACATCAAGATTGTGCCAAATCAAGAACAGGAGAGAGAGAGATCAAATACATAGGTACTGGTACATACCCTTAGCCCCGAGGGAGAACTACTCCCTCCTCGTCATGGAGAGCACCGGGATGATGAAGATGGCCACCGGAGAGGGATTGCCCCCTCCGGCAGGGTGCCGGAACGGGTCTAGATTGGCTTTCGGTGGCTACAGAGGCTTCCGGCGGCGAAACTCCTGATCTATTGTGCTCTCGGATGTTTTTAGGGTATATGGAGATATATAGGCGGAAGAAGTACGTCAGGGGGCCCACGAGGGTGGAGTCTGCGCCCCCTGCCTCGTGACCTCCTCGCGGGTCCCCCGACGTGCACTCCAAGTCTTCGGGGCTTCATTCCTTCCAAAAATGAGTTCCGTGAAGTTTCAGGTCAATTGGACTCCGTTTGATTTTCCTTTTCTTCGAAAGCCTAAAACAGGGTAAAAACAGAAACTGGCACTGGGCTCTGGGTTAATAGGTTAGTCCCAAAAATGATATAAAAGTGTATAATAAAGCCCATAAACATTCAAAACAGTAGATAATATAGCATGGAGCAATCAAAAATTATAGATACGTTGGAGACGTATCAAGGCCTTAGATCCCCTGCAATCAAAAAACAAAACGGACATCCAGTCGGATAGACGACCTCGTGGCCAACATAGAATGGCAAACGACGCCACACATAAGCCGGTACGCGATCCACGTGAGGACTCGCATCAAAAGTACGGCGCAACCAGATCTATCTACGGGCCACGCAAGCACGCTCCAGCACGCAATGCAACACAACAAACATCCCAATACCACGGTACACCCAAATACAGGGGTGCCGCACACCCCCTATGTTTCACCGATGAGGTGTTGGACCATGAATTTCCAGAGGGATTCAAACCCGTAAACATAGAGGCGTATGATGGAATGACAGGCCCTGGGGTCTGGATTGAGGACTACATCCTCCATATCCATATGGCTCGAGGAGACGATCTCCACTCCATCAAGTACTTACCCCTCAAGCTGAAAGGGCCAGCTCGGCACTGGCTTAAAAGCCTCCCCGAAAACTCCATTGGAAGCTAGGAAGAGCTCAAAGACGCCTTTCGGGCAAATTTTCAAGGGACCTATGTCCGACCACCGGATGAAGACGATTTAAGTCATATAACTCAACAGCCCGGAGAGTCAGCCCGAAAACTTTGGAACAGGTTCCTCACTAAAAAGAACCAAATAGTCGATTGTCCGGACGCCGAAGCCTTAGCAACTTTCAAGCACAGTGTTCGAGACGAATGGCTTGCCAGACACCTCGGCCAAGAAAAGCCGAGAACAATGGCAGCATTAACAAGCCTCATGACCCGCTTTTGCGCTGGCGAGGACAGCTGGTTAGCCCGATGCAGCACCAGCGACCCAAGTACCTCCGAAGTCAAGGACGGAAACGAGAAATCATGATGTAGCAAAAACAAGCACCGGAATAAAGAGGACAGCCTGAAGAGCACAGCGGTAAACGCCGGATTCAAAAGCTCTAGGCCAGGTCAGCAAAAGCTGCCCCCCCCCCCCCCCCG
This sequence comes from Triticum monococcum, assembly GCA_034509565.1. NCBI lineage: Eukaryota > Viridiplantae > Streptophyta > Magnoliopsida > Poales > Poaceae > Triticum > Triticum monococcum. The sequence continues at coordinate 769,464,927 of CM067847.1, forward strand.
CAAAGGCAACAGAGACGAACTGTCCAGCCTAAACAAGATTCTGGACCAAATATGTCAGATCCATAGCACCCCCAATAAACCTGCAAATCATACCCATAGAGAATGTTGGGTCTTCAAGCAGTCCGGCAAGCTCAATGCCGAACACAAGGGGCAGGATACACCAAGCGAAGGCGAGGACGAGCCTCGCAAGCAAAGCACTGGGGAACAGAAGAAGTTCCCACCAGAAGTCAAAACAGTAAACGTATTACACGTGACAAAGGGGAGAAACAAAGCGGCAATCCTAGAGACACATGCCCCAAGGCCTATCACCGCAGAGTCCTGCCACTGGTCGTTCCAACCGGTCACCTTCGACCATCGAGATTACTCGGCAAGTATCCGGCGTGCAGGATGGGCTGCCTTGGTATTAGACCCAATAATTGACAGATACCACTTCACACGAGTCCTGATGGACGGTGGCAGCAGTCTAAACCTGATATATCAGGACACAGTCCGCAAAATGGGGATAGACCCAACAAAAATTAGCCGCAGCAATACTACCTTCAAAGGAGTAACGCCAGGCCCCCATTGCACGGGCTCCCTGCTACTAGAGGTTATATTTGGCTTTCCCGATAACTTCCGTAGCGAACATTTAACGTTCCACATCGCTCCGTTCCAAAGTGGCTATCAAGCACTACTCGGGCGTGAAGCTTTCGCTCGCTTTAATGCAATGCCGCATTACGCTTCCCTCATGCTTAAGATGCCCGGTCCACGTGGCATCATTACAGTAAATGGAAATATTGAGTGCTCCTTGTGCATGGAAGACCGTGCGACTGCCTTGGCAGCTGCACACTAAACAGCCTCACCAACTAAAGCATCTGACAAGTCGTTAAGACCACGGACACGGTTGGACGAGTCCGGTACTGCTATATGTAATTGATACAGGTTTGATGGCTATACCCCTATTACAATACAAGGGGGTCAACGCGCGCGCACAAGTGACAATCAGGCTTAACTTTACTCATATTGTTTATTTAATATAACTTACCTTTTGCACGATAACTTTTCAATTAAGTTCCTCTCTTTTTCAGATGACCATCGTGCTACACCCATCCAGAATATGGCACAACGGAGACACAGGCGCAGACGTGCAGCAGGGACCCGTTCGAAGGATTCTTTTTAGATTAAGACCTTGCGTAAACCTTTTTTACTATCTCTTGTTGATACACATCCCTCAGATTCTCAGTACAATTGAGAAGGATGCTTGCGTATTGGCATGTGGCCACGTCAGAATATTGCACGTACCTAGACACCAGGGGCTTATTACAAAGGGCACTGTTTAGGCCCGGTTTACACCATAAAGACCGAATACCTTAGGGAGTGTTCGGCGTCGTAAGTTTGGCCTTATATGCATCAGCTCCGAATCATGTCTTTGGTCAAATGTTGGGTTTGCCCGGCTCCTGTGTTTTGCTGCCTTACATTCCGCTCTATCGGCTAAGGCGGCACTAGGAGAACTACTGCGATTGTGCCCTGGTTCATCCGGACGAGCACCTCAGTAGAGAAAGTTGAAAACTGACTGTCATGATATAGCGTGAGACTGGTCAACCACTCGATGACCTATCGGAATCTTCGAGATTCCTCCGCCTTAACGAAGGGGCATTTCCTGGTCAGGCATGTACGCACCCCGAATTCGGATGAGTGTGGAGCCACCAGGGGCTATATAGTAGCCCCACTGTCAAACTCCTCTGGCTAAGTGAAAGTGTTAAAGCATTATAGTCCGGTTGCCTAGTTCGCTGCGCTATCACCTCCTTAATGGACCAAGACGTTGGGTCAAGTTTGAACATGCGTCTTCTGCGAACACCCCCGCATTACATGCGTGGGGGCTGAAGCCGACGACTGCAATCTTTCAGGTTATATACATATATACATAAACGGTCACACAGGAGGCATCATAATACTTTCGGGCAAAAGTATAAATACAGCCTTGATAAACTTAATAAAACATTGTTTTTACAATGGGAATACATGTCACTCAAACATAATATTCTTCGAGCACTGGGCCTCTATCGAACGAGCGCCTTCAAGAACTTCTTCAAAATAGTGCTCGGCAGCCACTCGGCCTATGGCCGAACCCTGCACCGCAACAGTGGTGGCATCCATCTCCGCCCAGTATGTTTTGACACGGGCAAGGGCCATCCACGAGCCTTCTATGCATGCCGACCTCTTCATCGCATTAATGCGTGGCACCGCACCAAGGAACTGCTGCACCAAACTAAAATAGATGTTCGGCTTTGGCCTTTCCGGCCACAAATGATCCACAACAGCATGGCGAGTCCGGACAATCTATTCAGCTCGGCCCATTCGGCAAGCCGATCAGTCAATGGAAGTGGACGCTCTGGAACGTTAAATTGTGACCAGAATAGCTTGTCCACTTCACGATCTGTTTGATCTCGGAAGTATTCGGCCGCATCGATAGCACTCGCCGCCAAGTCCAGATATGCGTCCGCCGAACTCCACTGCCGGTCCAGAGGGGCATACCGAGGATCTCCAAACTTCCTCCGCGGCATAAAGGGTTTCCCAGCGCGATATCCCCGGCTTGACGCAGCTCCTCCTTTTTCGCTCTCATCACAGAGCGGGTGTCTTTGGTCGCCATCGTGGCCTTTTCCAGGTCCGTCGCCTTCGCCCGGTTTTCTTCTTCAAGAAGCTGGCAATGGTCGGCAGTATCTTTTAAGTTTACAGCCATCTTGGCCATTTTCTCTTTGCTCTCGCAATGTGCGGCTTGTTCGGCCCTTAACTCTTCGGTCGCTTGCAAAGTAGCCGCATTGCTACTCCTTGCTTGCTCCTTGGCTCGGGCAAGCTCCGCCTGAAGGGTCTCCACGGTGGCCGCTTCATCTGCAGTCACAACATATTAAAGATACTGGCATCATGCTACTCCTATTATGTGACGATCACCAGAAAGGCCACTCACCCTGTGCCTCGTCAAGCCGCTCGGTGACAAGCACGATGTCGGCATCTGCCGCATCCAGGTGCCGCTTTAGTTTGGCATACCCATCAGTCCGGCTAGCCACCGGAGCCTCCACCACCTGCATATAAAGGCAGTCTGGTTATTTCCTGGGACTATGATCCTCTGTTTGCCGCCGTTTTTTACGACAACTAGAGTCTCAGGGGCTACTATCTACACAGGGCACGTCTAAAAATGTGCGGTACTTTCAAAAATATACATCATTTCATGTACCTCAAAACCCGTCAGTAGACTCATAAAGGCTTCATGCAGCCCGCTTTCGGCAGACGAAACCCTTTCAATCACCATACCCATCAATGCGCGGTGCTCTTCTGAGATAGCCGCCTTCTCTAGTAGATCCCTCCGTACATCCGACCGCGCACCAGACGGTGCCGGACTCTTTTGATTGCTCTCTTTGAGAGCCGGATACTGAGGACTTCGGGTGGCTATAGGATTAACTTCTGGCCTTGCCGAATCAGGAGAAGCCCTCCACGACGACACCTCAGGGTCGCCCGCTTCATAAGGCAGCGTGGCAGGGGGAGGCGTTTCGCTCTCCATCATCTCCGGAAGAAGATCCCCCGAAGACGAGCTCAGCTGAGAAGGGCTAAGATCCGAACTGTAAGATAAATACTTCGGTTATTTTCCTTAGAAGTAAGGTAGGATATCTTCACTATTAAATACCTTTTGATTACTTACAGCTCGTTAGAGGGCTGATCCCCGCGCGGACATTGTGCGGCAAGAACACCCTCCGAGGCAGGACCCTCTGGCGGAGATTTCTTCTCCCGTTTGGAAACCCTGATTTCCGGATCTTCGGAGGTAGTCCTCTTCCTTCCCCGGGGAGAGAGAATGTCAGATTCTTCCCCTCGGTTATCCTCCCTTGCGGAGGTGCTCATTCCCTCGGTTGGAATAGGTAGTGATGGAGGCCCGCTTTCGCCCTCTTTATTCCCCCCTTCATCTTCCTTTGAGGGCACCGGACAAGGTACTGGCTTGAGCATCTTTTCCAGCACCGGATTGTCCAAGCCTTCAGGAAGGGGGGCCGAACACCGGATCATCTTCGCCTTTGTTATCCAGCCCTGGTCAAAGAGCGATTCTTCAGAATGATGTCGTGATAAATAAAAGGATGGTGTGTTCGGCCATGGGATTACTTACTTGGGCAGTGGTGCAGTTGCTGCTCAGGCCCAGGTCCTCGATAGTGTCCGGACACTCTATTTGGGGTCCGAAGAACGATTTGTACATCTCCTTGTGCGTCATACCAAGGAAGTTATGAATAGTGCGCGGTCCTTCTGGGTTGAATTCCCACATGCGGAGGGGCCGGTGTTTGCAAGGCTAGACTCGACGAACCAGCATGACTTGCATTACCATAACCAGACTGAAATCTCCCTCGAAGAGATCTCGGATACGGCTTTGCAGTATTGGCACGTCCTTGGCTGGACCCCAGCTCAGTCCCCTGCTAATCCATGACATTAGTTGTGGTGGAGGGCCCGAGCGAAAGGTGGGGGCAGCTACCCACTTGGCACTTCGGGGAGCTGTGACGTAAAACCACTCCCGTTGCCACAATCCGGACACCTCTGGAAAGGAACCCTTTGGCCATGGAGCATCAGCAATTTTGCTTATTAAAGCACCTCCGCACACTGCGTACTGTCCCGCGACCATCTTCGGCTTCACATCGAAGGTCTTGAGCCACAAGCCGAAGTGAGGGGTAATGCGGAGGAAGGCCTCACAAACGACAATAAATGATGAGATGTGAAGAAGGGAGTCCGGGGCCAGATCGTGAAAATCCAGCCCGTAATAGAACATAAGACCCCAGACAAAGGGATCCAGAGCGAGGCCTAGTCCTCGGAGGAAGTGGGAGACGAACACAACGCTCTCGTTGGGTTCGGGAGTAGGGACGACCTGCCCTCGGGTGGGCAGCCTATGCAAAATTTCGGCGGTCAGATATCTGGCCTCCCTCAACTTCTTGATGTCCTCCTCCGTGACGGAGGAAGACATCCACCGGCCTTGAAGGCTGGATCCGGACATGATTGAAGGTCTGAAGCACCTGACCTTGGCTTTGGGTGTTAGAACTTGAGGCGGGGGAGGGATTAGATTGAGCATGGTGGGGAGTAACAGCCCTGTCCCTTTATAAAGAGGGTGAATATCAAGCGTCCTCCTCGTGGCCGTTTGGGACTTGCCTAAAATCTAGGAGTCCTCGGCACGGTTGGGTTACCCACGTCCGTATTGATGAGAATCCCGTAATAAGGGGAACACGATCTTTGCTTTGACAAGACGTGTCAAGAAACCGCCTCGCTTTATGTGCGGGGCTGGTTAAAGAAAACGGTTCAAAAAATTACCGGGCCGTGGCGTGATGTCATGCTGCCAAAACATGTCAGCAGATTAGATTTGTGGAAATATTTGTTGGGGAATGTAGCAGAAATTCAAAAAATTTCCTACGTGTCACCAAGATCTATCTATGGAGAAACCAGCAACGAGGGAAGGAGAGTGCATCTACATACCGTTGTAGATTGCTAAGCGGAAGCGTTCAAGAGAACGGGGTTGAAGGAGTCGTACTCATCGTGATCCAAATCATCGGAGATCCTAGTGCCGAACGGACGGCACCTCCGCGTTCAACACACGTACAGCCCGGTGACGTCTCCCATGCCTTGATCCAGCAAGGAGAGAGGGAGAGGTTGAGGAAGACTCCATCCAGCAGCAGCACAACGGCGTGGTGGTGGTGGAGGAGCATGGTGATCTAGCAGGTCTTCGCCAAGCACTACGAGAGACGAGGAGAAAGAGAGGTAGGGCTGCACCAACAGGGAGAGGAACTCGTGTGTATTGGGCAGCCTATACCTCAACTATATATAGGGGAAGGGGAGGGGCTGCGCCCCCCCCTAGGGTTCCCTCCCTAGGGGTGGAGGCAGCCCCCTAGATCCCATCTAGGGGCGGCCAAGGGGAGGGGAGAGGGGGAGGCGCACCAGGGTGGGCCTTAGGGCCCATCTGCCCTAGGGTTTGCCCCCTTCTCCTCTCCCTTGCGCCTTGGGTCTTGGTGGGGGGCGCACCAGCCCACCTGCGGCTAGTCCCCTCCCACACTTGGCCCATGCAGCCCTCCGGGGCTTGTGGCCCCACTTGGTGGACCCCCGGGACCCTCCCGGTGGTCCCGGTACGTTACCGATAAAACCCGAAACTTTTCCGGTGACCAAAACAGGACTTCCCATATATAAATCTTTACCTCCGGACCATTCTGGAACTCCTCGTGACGTCCGGGATCTCATCCGGGACTCCGAACAACATTCGGTAACCACATACAAACTTCCTTTATAACCCTAGCGTCATCGAACCTTAAGTGTGTAGACCCTATGGGTTCGGGAACCATGCAGACATGACCGAGACGTTCTTCGGTCAATAACCAACAGCGGGATCTGGATACCCATGTTGGCTCCCACATGTTCCACGATGATCTCATCGGATGAACCACGATGTCAAGGACTTAATCGATCCCGTATGCAATTCCCTTTGTCCATCGGTACGATACTTGCCCGAGATTCGATCGTCGGTATCCCGATACCTTGTTCAATCTCGTTACCGGCAAGTCTCTTTACTCGTTCCATAACACATCATCCCGTGATCAACTCCTTGATCACATTGTGCACATTATGATGATGTCCTACCGAGTGGGCCCAGAGATACCTCTCCGTTTACATGGAGTGACAAATCCCAGTCTCGATTCATGCCAACCCAACAGACACTTTCGGAGATACCTGTAGTGTACCTTTATAGCCATCTAGTTACATTGTGACGTTTGGCACACCCAAAGCACTCCTACGGTATCCGGGAGTTGCACAATCTCATGGTCTAAGGAAATGATACTTGACATTAGAAAAGCTTTAGCATACGAACTACATGATCTTGTGCTAGGCTTAGGATTGGGTCTTGTCCATCACATCATTCTCCTAATGATGTGATCCCGTTATCAATGACATCCAATGTCCATGGTCAGGAAACCGTAACCATCTATTGATCAACGAGCTAGTCAACTAGAGGCTTACTAGGGACATGGTCTTGTCTATGTATCCACACATGTATCTGAGTTTCCTATCAATACAATTCTAGCATGGATAATAAATGATTATCATGAACAAGGAAATATAATAATAATCAATTTATTATTGCCTCTAGGGCATATTTCCAACAGTCTCCCACTTGCACTAGAGTCAATAATCCAGTTCACATCGATGTGTGATTAACACTCAAGGTCACATCCCCATGTGACTAACACCCAAAGAGTTTACTAGAGTCAATAATCTAGTTCACATTACCATGTGATTAACACTCGATGAGTTCTGGGTTTGATCATGTTATGCTTGTGAGAGATGTTATAGTCAACGGGTCTGAATCTTTCAGATCCATGTGTGCTTTACAAATCTCTATGTCATCTCCTAGATGCAGCTACCACGTTCTATTTGGAGCTATTCCAAATAACTGTTCTACTATACGAATCCAGTCTACTACTCAGAATAATCTGGATTAGTGTCAAAGTTTGCATCGGCATAACCCTTTATGACAAACTCTTTTACCACCTCCATAATCGAGAAAATTCCTTAGTCCACTAGTTACTAAGGATAACTTTGACCGCTGTCCTGTGATCCATTCTTGGATCACTCTTGTACCCCTTGACTGACTCATGGCAAGGCACACTTCAGGTGCGGCACACAGCATAGCATACTGTAGAGAGCCTATGACAAAAGCATAGGGACGACCTTCGTCCTTCCTCTTTCTTCTACCATGATTGAGCTTTAAGTCTTAACTTCATACTTTACAACTCAGGCAAGAACTCCTTCTTTGACTGATCCATCTTGAACACCTTCAAGATCATGTCAAGGTATGTGCTCATTTGAAAGTACCATTAAGCATTTTGATCTATCCTTGTAGATCTTGATGCTCAATGTTCAAGTAGCTTAATCCAGGCTTTCCATTGAAAAACACTTTTCAAATAACTCTGCATGCTTTCCAAAAATTCTACATCATTTCTGATCAACAACATATATTCATCAGAAATTCTATAGTGCTCCCACTCACTTCTTTGGAAATACAAGTTTCTCATAAACTTTGTATACACCCAAAACTTTGATCATCTCATCAAAGCATACATTCCAACTCCGAGATGCTTACTCCAGTCCTTAGAAGGATTGCTGGAGCTTTGCATACTTATTAGCATCTTTCAGGATTGACAAAACCTTCCAGTTGTATCACATACAACCTTTCCTCAAGAAAATCTTTGAGGAAACAATGTTTTGACATCCTATTTGCAAGATTTCATAAATAATGCAGTAATTGCTAATATAATTCCAACAGACTCTTAGCATCACTACGAGTGAGAAAGTCTCATCGTAGTCAACTCCTTGAACTTGTCGGAAAACATCTTAACGACAAGTTGAGCTTTCTTAATGGTGATACTTACCATCATTGTCCATCTTCCTTTTAAAAATCCATATGTACCTAACAGCCTTACGACCATCAAGTAGTTCTTCCAAAGTCTACACTTTGTTTTCATATATGGATCCTCTCTCGGATTATATGGCCTCGAGCCATTTTGGAATCCAGGCCCACCATCGCTTCTCCATAGCTCGTAGGTTCATTGTTGTCTAGCAACATGACTTCCAAGACAGGATTACGTACCACTCTGAAGTAGTACGCATCCTTGTCATCCCACTAGGTTTGGTAGTGACTTGATCTGAAGTTTCATGATCACTATCATAAGCTTCCACTTCAATTGGTGTAGGTGCCACAGGAACAACTTCATGTGCCCTGCCACACACTAGTTGAAGACACGGTTCAATAACCTCATCAAGTCTCCACCGTCCTCCCACTCAATTCTTTCGAGAGAAACTTTTCCTCGAGAAAGGACCCGATTCTAGAAACAATCCCTTATTGCTTTCGAATCTGAGACAGGAGGTATACCCAACTGTTTTTGGGTGTCCTATGAAGATGCATTTATCCGCTTTGGGTTCGAGCTTATCAGCCTGAAACTTTTTTACATAAGCGTCGCAGCCCCAAACTTTTAAGAAATGACAGCTTAGGTTTCTCTAAACCATAGTTCATACGGTGTCATCTCATCGGAATTACGTGGTGCCCTTTTAAAGTGAATGTGGTTGTCTCTAATGCCTAACCCATAAACTATCATGGTAATTCAATAAGAGACATCATGGTATGCATCATATCCAATAGGGTGCAGTTATGATGTTTGGACACACCATCACACTATGGTGTTCCAGGCTGTATTAGTTGTGAAACAATTTCAACAATGTCTTAATTCTGTGCCAAACTCGTAATTCAGATATTTATCTCTATGATCATATCATAGATCTTTTTATCCTCTTGTCACGACGATCTTTCAACTTCACCCTGAAATTACCTGAACCTTTCAATAATTCAGACTCGTGATTCATCAAGTAAATATACTCAACATCTACTCAAATCATCTGTGAAGTAAGAACATAACGATATCCACTACACGCCTCAGCACTCATTGGACTGCACACATCAAAATGTATTACTTCCAACAAGTTGCTTTCTATTTCCATTTTACTGAAATTGAGGCTTTCAGTCATCTTGCCCATGTGGTATGCATTTGCATGTCTCAAGTGATTCAAAATCAAGTGAATCCAAACGGTCCATTTGCATGGAGTTTCTTCATGCATATACACCAATAGACATGGTTCGCATGTCTCAAACTTTTCAAAAATGAGTGAGCCCAAAGATCCATCAACATGGAGCTTCTTCATGCGTTTTATACCGATATGACTTACGTGGCAGTGCCACAAGTAGGTGGTACTATCATTACTATCTTATATCTTTTGGCATGAACATGTGTATCACTACGATCAAGATTCAATAAACCATTCATTTTAGGTGCAAGACCATTGAAGGTATTATTCAAATAAACAGAGTAACCATTATTCTCCTTAAATGAATAACCGTATTGCGATAGACATAATCCAATCATGTCTATGCTCAACGCAAACACCAATCTCGATGGTAGAGGGAGCGTGCGATGCTTGATCACATCAAGCTTCGAAAAACTTCCAACACATATCGCCAGCTCACCTTTAGCTAGTCTCCGTTTACTCCGCAGTCTTTTATTTCGAGTTTACTAACACTTAGCAACCGAACCGGTATCTAATACCATGGTGCTACTAGGAGTACTAGTAAGGTACACATTAACACAGTATATATCCAATATACTTCTATCGACCTTGCCAGCCTTCTCATGTACCAAGTATCTAGGGTAATTCTGCTCCAGTGGTTGTTCCTCTTATTACAGAAGCACTTAGTCTCGGGTTTGGGTTCAGCCTTGGGTTTCTTCACTAGAGCAGCAGCTGATTTGCCGTTTCATGAAGTATCCCTTCTTGCCCTTGCCCTTCTTGAAACTAGTGGTTTCACCAACCATCAACAATTGATGCTCCTTCTTGATTTCCACTTTTGTGGTGTCAAACATCGCGAATATCTCAAGGATCATCATATATGTCCCTGATATATTATAGTTCATCACGAAGCTCTAGCAGCTTGGTGGTAATGACTTCGGAGAACTATCACTATTTCATCTGGAAGATCAACTCCCACTTGATTCAAGCGATTGTTGTACTCAGACAATCTGAGCACAAGCTCAACAATTGAGCTTTTCTCCCTTAGTTTGCAGGCTAAGAAAATCGTCGGAGGTCTTATACCTCTTGACGTGGGCACGAGCCTGAAATTCCAATTTCAGCCCTCGAAACATCTCATATGTTTCGCGACGTTTCAAAACGTCTTCGGTGCCTCAACTCTAAACCGTTTAACTGAACTATCACGTAGTTATCAAGATGTGTATGTCAGATGTTCGCAACATCCACAGACGACATTCGAGGTTCAGCACACTGAGCGGTGCATTAAGGACATAAGCCTTCTATGAAGCAATGAGGACAATCCTCAGTTTACGGACCTAGTCCGCATAATTGCTACTATCAACTTTCAACTAAATTTTCTCTAGGAACATATCTAAACAGTAGAACTAAAGCGCGAGCTACGACATAATTTGCAAAATCCTTTTGACTATGTTCAGGATAAACAAGTTCATCTTATGAACTCCCACTCAGATAGACATCCCTCTAGTCATCTAAGTGATTACATGATCCAAGTCAACTAGGCCGTGTCCGATCATCACGTGAGACGGACTAGTCAACATCGGTGAACATCTTCATCTTGATCGTATCTACCATACGACTCATGCTCGACCTTTCGGTCTCTTGTGTTCCGAGGCCATGTCTGTACATGCTAGGCTCGTCAAGTCAACCTAAGTGTTTTGCATGTGTTCCGAGGCCATGTCTGTACATGCTAGGCTCGTCAACACCCGTTGTATTCGAACGTAAGATCTATCACACCCGATCATCACGTGGTGCTTCGAAACGACGAACTTTCGCAACGGTGCACAGTTAGGGGGAACACTTTCTTGAAATTTTAATGAGGGATCATCTTATTTACTACCGTCGTTCTAAGCAAATAAGATGTATGAACATGATAAACATCACATGCAATCAAATAGTGACATGATATGGCCAATATCATATTGCTCCTTTTGATCTCCATCTTCGGGACTCCATGATCATCATCGTCACCGGCATGACACCATGATCTCCATCATTGTGTCTCCATGAAGTTGTCTCGCCAACTTATTACTTCTACTACTATGGCTACCGGTTAGCAATAAAGTAAAGTAATTACATGGCGTTGTTCAATGACATGCAGGTCATACAATAAATAAAGACAACTCCTATGGCTCCTGCCGGTTGTCATACTCATCGACATGCAAGTCGTGATTCCTATTACAAGAACATGATCAATCTCATACATCACATATCATTCATCACATTCTTCTTGGCCATATCACATCACATAGCATACCCTGCAAAAACAAGTTAGACGTCCTCTAATTGTTGTTTGCATGTTTACCGTGGCTGCTATGGGTTTCTAGCAAGAACGTTTCTTACCTACGCAAAACCACAACGTGATATGCCAATTGCTATTTACCCTTCATAAGGACCCTTTTCATCGAATCAGATCCGACTAAAGTGGGAGAGACTGACACCCGCTAGCCACCTTATGCAACTAGTGCATGTCAGTCGGTGGAACCAGTCTCATGTAAGAGTACGTGTAAGGTCGGTCCGGGCCGCTTCATCCCACAATGCCGCCGAATCAAGATTGGACTAGTAACGGTAAGCATATTGAACAAAATCAACGCCCACAACTACTTTGTGTTCTACTCGTGCATAGAATCTACGCAATAGACCTAGCTCATGACGCCACTGTTGGGGAACGTAGCAGAAATTCAAAAAAATTCCTACGTGTCACCATGATCTATCTATGGAGAAACCAGCAACGAGGGAAGGAGATTGCATCTACATACCCTTGTAGATCACTAAGCGGAAGCGTTCAAGAGAACGGGGTTGAAGGATTCGTACTCGTCGTGATACAAATCACCGGAGATCCTAGTGTCGAACGGACGGCACCTCCGCGTTCAACACACGTACAGCCCGGTGACGTCTCCCATGCCTTGATCCACCAAGGAGAGAGGGAGAGGTTGAGGAAGACTCCATCCAGCAGTAGCACAACGGCGTGGTGGTGGTGGAGGAGCGTGGTGATCCAGCAGGGCTTCGCCAAGCACTACGAGAGACGAGGAGAAAGAGAGGTAGGGCTGCACAAACAGGGAGAGGAACTCGTGTGTATTGGGCAGCCTATACCTCAACTATATATAGGGGAAGGGGAGGGGCTGCGCCCCCACCTAGGGTTCCCTCCCTAGGTGTGGCGGCAGCCCCCTAGATCCCATCTAGGGGCGGCCAAGGGGAGGGGAGAGGGGGAGGCGCACCAGGGTGGGCCTTAGGGCCCATCTGCCCTAGGGTTTGCCCCCTTCTCCTCTCCCTTGCGCCTTGGGTCTTGGTGGGGGGCGCACCAGCCCACTTGGGGCTGGTCCCCTCCCACACTTGGCCCATGCAGCCCTCCGGGGCTTGTGGCCCCACTTGGTGGACCCCCGGGACCCTCCCAGTGGTCCCGGTACGTTACCAATAAAACCCGAAACTTTTCCGGTGACCAAAACAGGACTTCCCATATATAAATCTTTACCTCCGGACCATTCCGGAACTCCTCGTGACGTCCGGGATCTCATCCGGGACTCCGAACAACATTCGGTAACCACATACAAACTTCCTTTATAACCCTAGCGTCATCGAACCTTAAGTGTGTAGACCCTACGGGTTCGGGAACCATGCAGACATGACCGAGACGTTCTCCGGTCAATAACCAACAGCGGGATCTGGATACCCATGTTGGCTCCCACATGTTCCACGATGATCTCATCGGATGAACCACGATGTCAAGGACTTAATCAATCCCATATGCAATTCCCTTTGTCCATCGGTACGATACTTGCCCGAGATTCGATCGTCGGTATCCCGATACCTTGTTCAATCTCGTTACCGGCAAGTCTCTTTACTCGTTCCGTAACACATCATCCCGTGATCAACTCCTTGATCACATTGTGCACATTATGATGATGTCCTACCGAGTGGGCCCAGAGATACCTCTCCGTTTACGCAGAGTGACAAATCCCAGTCTCGATTCGTGCCAACCCAACAGACACTTTCGGAGATACCTGTAGTGTACCTTTATAGCCACCCAGTTACGTTGTGACGTTTGGCACACCCAAAGCACTCCTACGGTATCCGGGAGTTGCACAATCTCATGGTGTACTAAGGAAATGATACTTGACATTAGAAAAGCTTTAGCATACGAACTACATGATCTTGTGCTAGGCTTAGGATTGGTCTTGTCCATCACATCATTCTCCTAATGATGTGATCCCGTTATCAATGACATCCAATGTCCATGGTCAGGAAACCGTAACCATCTATTGATCAACGAGCTAGTCACCTAGAGGCTTACTAGGGACATGGCGTTGTCTATGTATCCACACATGTATCTGAGTTTCCTATCAATACAATTCTAGAATGGATAATAAACAATTATCATGAACAAGGAAATATAATAATAATCAATTTATTATTGCCTCTAGGGCATATTTCCACCAATATTATTCTCTCTATGGTGGTATGTGGAACTTATTTTGCAGGGTCGGACACTATCCTTGTATTCAAACTCTTCTGTGGTGTATTCGGAGGAGGAACCCGCCTTGCAATGCCGAAGACAACACTGCGTGCCGGACTCATCATCATTGAAGCCTGGTTCAGGGGCTACTGAGGGAGTCCTGGATTAGGGGGTCTCTGGACAGCCGGACTATATCCTTTGGCCAGACTGTTGGACTATGAAGATACGAGATTGAAGACTTCGTCCCGTGTCCGGATGGGACTCTACTTGGCGTGGAAGGCAAGCTAGGCAATACGGGTATGTATATCTCCTCCTTTGTAACCGACCTTGTGTAACCCTAGCCCCTTCCGGTGTCTATATAAACCGGAGGGTTTTATTCCGTAGGACAACATACAATCAAACCATAGGCTAACTTCTAGGGTTTAGCCTCTCCGATCTCGTGGTAGATCAACTCTTGTACTACTCATATTATCAAGAATAAATCAAGTAGGACGTAGGGTTTTACCTCCATCAAGAGGGCCCGAACCTGGGTAAAACATCGTGTCCCCTGCCTCCTGTTACCATCCGCCTTAGACGCACAGTTCGGGACCCCCTACCCGAGATCCGTCGGTTTTGACACCGACAGTCCACGACGCTAGCTGCATAGGGGGTCCGGATCTAAACTCGGGAGTGGCCGCCCATCTGGCGTCGCAGGGTTCGGTGATGTAGAACCACTCCTGCTGCCACACCTTGACGGTCTCCACGAAGGCCCCTTTAGGCCAAGTGGTGTTGGGGAGCTTGCTCAGCATGGCGCCACCGTAGTCCGCATGCTGCCCGTCAACCACCTTCGGCTTCACATTGAAAACTTTTAGCCATAGGCCAAAGTGGGGGGATGCAGAGTAGCGCCTCCCACACGACGATAAATGCCAAGATGTGGAGGAAATAATTTGGGGCTAGATCATGGAAATCTAGCCTGTAGTAGAACATGAGGCCGCGGACAAAGGGGTGGAGGGGAAACCCTAGTCCGTTGAGGAAGTGAGGGATGAACACAACCCTTTCGTCGGGCTCCGGGGCAGGGATAACTTGCTCCTTGGCAGGGAGCCTATGTGCGACATCCGCAGACAGGTACCCCGCCTCCCAAAGCTCCTTAACATCCTTGTCTGTGACGAAGGAGGCCTCCCACTTGCCCTTGGAGCCAGATCCAGACATGGCTGGAGAGGTTGGTGGTGGTGGGGAAGATTGAGGCTTGGGCGCTGGAGCTTGAGGATGGGAAAACAGGAGAAGGAAGAAGGCGTGGGGAGAAAAGAGGGATCTTTATCCACTTATATAGGCAATGAATATCAAGCGCCTCCCCCCCCCCTCAATCCTTAAAACTCGCCTGTTCCCAAGGGGTCGTGCGAATGACACGGTTGGATTACCCAAAACCGTATTGATGAGGATCCCGCGAAAAGGGGACATGGGCAAAACGGTTTGAAATATTAAAGAGGCTAGATGTGGCGTTTCGCCGAAAAAGTTGTCAGTTGACAGACATTATTTTGATTAAATATTTTTCCTTCGTGGTTGAGGGTTGTGATTGTCATGCAGAGCCGGATACAGTTCTTTTATTCAGAAGATTTCTTTGAAGTACTCGGGAGGAGGAACCCACCTTGCAATGCCGAAGACAATCCGCGTGCCGAACATATTGTCATTGAAGACTGGTTCAGAAGCTATTGAGGGAGTCCTGGATTAGGGGGTCCTCGGGTGTCCGGGCTGTGGGATGTGGGCTGGACTGATAGGCCGTGAAGATACAAGGTAGAAGGCCTTCCCTCATGTCCGGATAGGACTCTCCTATGCGTGGATGGCAAGATTGGCGTCCGGATATATAATTTCCTTCTTCTGCGAACCGACTCTATACAACCCTAGGCCCCTCTGGTGTCTATATAAACCAGATGGTTTAGTCCGTAGAGGCTATCAGAATTCACATAGGCTATACATCTAGGGTTTAGCCATTATGATCTTGACGTAGATCGACTCTTGTAACCCCTATACTCATCAAATACAATCAAGCAGGCGTAGGGTTTTACCTCCATTAAGAGGGCCCGAACCAAGGTAAACATCGTGTTTCGTGTATCCCTTGTTACCTTCGATCTTCAGACGCGCAGTTCGGGACCCCCTACCCGAGATCGGCCGGTTTTGACACCGACACTCGCACCAGTCGACGTTGAGGCGGTTAGCAACGCCTGCGGTGTTGAAGAAGTAGAGATTTAGCACTGGCACCATGGATTTGTTGGTGGAGATCGCCATGAAGACAGGGAGCTTGAGCGCCAGCACCGAGGAGCCATCGGTAGAGATTGCTATGGAGAGTTGGCGGGATCCCCAAGATGGTAGTGGGGCCAAGATAGTGGTGGTGAGACTAAGATGGAGTCGAGAAGGGGATAGGAGGCGCGCTGCCATGTGAGTTCTCTTTGTGACGAAGGAGAGATGGGAATGAGGGGGGAGAAACGTGTAGAGGACAGCTTAGGGAAATAAATAACATTGGGAGGGGGAGTTGGCAGGCCCACTTGGGCATGTGTCGTGCAGGGAAGATAACGGACACACGCGTTGCGATCCGTCGGTGACATTTTTCGGAAAGGAGGATAACCCCCGGCCTCTACATCAGAACGATGCATGCAGCCATATATTATTAATAGTGCAAAATCTAGCAGTCGAACACCATCGACCCGGAAATAAAGCGGAAAACAAACCCTGAGGCTGTACACCTCGCGACAATAACTCCCCCGGATAGCCACTAACCCCTATTATACAAGACACGGTATAAACGAAAAATACACAACTCCTAGGCTACACCTTCAAGAAGGAATCGCCGCACGTGCGCCAATGATCGCAAGTCTACCACAAGGATGAATTCAGGATTCTCATCCCAAAAGCCAAGCTTCAATCCGACCCCACACGACCCCGGAGTCCCCCAGCCGTTGATGAAGAGGGCCCGCCGCCCCGATTCTGGGCGCTACAAGGAGCACCCACCATTGCGCTAGTCGCTGTCATCACCCATACAACGGCAACTGTCGCCGCCATCCCGCATCAAGCGCCGTCGACGTCGGAGGAAGCTCTGACCGCCACGCGCGTCCTATAGCGAGCTCAGACACTGGACCCCAAGATCCGCTGCCACCGGTGCCGCCACAAGGACACGTCTCCTCGCCCGTCATCCGTAGCGGAGGGGACGCCGCCACCACCATGTGTAGGATCGAAAGTATGTCTAGAGGGGGGGTGATTAGACTGCTTGACCAAATAAAAACTTAACCTTTTCCCAATTTTAGTTCTTGGCAGATTTTAACTATCTTAGGACAAGTCAAGCAATCATCACACAATTCAAGCAAGCATGCAAAGAGTATATTGGTAGCGGAAAGTAAAGCATGCAACTTGCAAGAATATAAAGGGAAGGGTTTTGAGGATTCAAACGCAATTGGAGACACGGATGTTTTTCCCGTGGTTCGGATAGGTGGTGCTATCCTACATCCACGTTGATGGAGACTTCAACCCACGAAGGGTAATGGTTGCGCGAGTCCACGGAGGGCTCCACCCACGAAGGGTCCACGAAGAAGCAACCTTGTCTATCCCACCATGGCCATCGCCCACGAAGGACTTGCCTCACTGGCGGTAGATCTTCATGAAGTAGGCGATCTCCTTGCCCTTACAAACTCCTTGGTTCAACTCCACAATCTTGTCGGAGGCTCCCAAGTGACACCTAGCCAATCTAGGAGACACCACTCTCCAAGAAGTAACAAATGGTGTCTTGATGATGAACTGCTTGCTCTTGTGCTTCAAATGATAGTCTCCCCAACACTCAACTCTCTCTCATAGGATTTGGATCTGGTGGAAAGAAGATTTGAGTGGAAAGCGACTTGGGGAAGGCTAGAGATCAAGATTCATATGGTTGGAATGGAATATCTTGGTCTCAACACATGAGTAGGTGGTTCTCTCTCAGAACATATGAGTTGGAATGGTGTATGTGTTCTGATGGCTCTCTCCACGAGTGAAGAGGAGGTGGAGGGGTATATATAGCCTCCACACAAAATCCAACCGTTACACACAATTTACCAATCTCGGTGGGACAGAATCAGAAAACTCGGTCGGACCAAAATAGTAAACCTAGTGACCGTTAGGAATTTCGGTGGGACTGACATGCAACTCGGTAGGACCGATTCGGTTAGGGTTTGGGCATAACGTAATCTCGGTGAGACCGATTACACAAACTCGGTGAGACCGAGTTTGGCAATAAGCTAACCAGAGAGTTGGTCAGGCAAACTCGGTGGGACCGACTTGCTCTTTCGGTGAGATCGAAAAGTTACAAGAAGGAAACAGAGAGTTTACATTGCAATCTCGGTGGGACCGATTCGCTCTTTCGGTGAGACTGAAAAGTTATGAAAGGGAAACAGAGAGTTTGCAATCCCATCTCGGTGAGACCGAGATCCTTATCGGTAGGACCGAATTGCTAGGGTTTGGCAGTGGCAAATGACAAGTGAAACTCGGTGGCGCCGGATTGAAAGAATCGGTATGACCGAGTTTGGCTTAGTGTTTAGGTCATTTGTGGCTATGGAAAAGTGGTTGAGGATTTTGGAGCATATCACCAAGCACATAAAGCAAGAGGCTCATTAAGCAACACCTCATCCCTCCTTGATAGTATTGGCTTTTCCTAAAGACTCAATGTGATCTTGGATCACTAAAATATAAAATGAAGAGTCTTGAACTTTTGAGCTTGAGCCAATTCTTTGTCCTTCGCATTTTGAGGGTTCCACTTTCACATCCATGCCATGCCAATCATTGAGCTTTCCTGAAATAATCATCTTGAAATAGCATTAGCTCAATGAGCTATATGTTGTTATGAATTACCAAAACCACCTAGGGATAGTTGCACTTTCAATCTCCCCCTTTTTGGTAATTGATGACAACATATAGATCAAAGCTTCGACAAATTATAATAATCATGAAATACATCGTCGCTTTGAGAAGTATGTGACAAGTAAGAGCTCCCCCTAAATTTGTGCATATTTAGAATTTGCTTTGGACTGCAAATGCACAAGGAATTAGAGTCATGGGTTACTCTTCCGTGTCACATACATCTTGATGGAGCGCTCAAAAATGATAAGAAAGAAGTACATGCACTCATCACCAAGAAAAGTGAGTGATCACATAAGATAGATAGAATGATAATATTAAGCAAACATTAAGTGTAGCTTATGATCAAACACATGATCATCGATGTCTCACAGGCATAAGGACATAGTATCTCACACACAAGCAAATAAAGTTCGAAAAACCACCAAATAAAACAAGAGAGAATAAAAGCAACACTCTCTCTCGAAGCCTATGATCTATACATTTTCTCCCCCTTTGGCAACAAGTTACCAAAAAGTTCCTAGAAAATGCATAGTGCTAAGTCGACGCTCAGGCTTGATCTTCAGGTGGTGGTGGAGTCCGGAGCACTCCAAGGACGAAGCCTTCGGTAGAAGTGTTTCACAGACCCAAACTGGTGAGTGTCAAGATCATCTGTTGGAATCTCCTTGTACATATTTTCCATAGAGTTGTGATCCATCTTCTTCTTGGAGTAGACAACTAAGTCATCTTCATTTTCCTCGGGGGCATTGATAAGCTGTGCCCATTCAGCAACTGTGGACTGGTACCTCGTACCTTCTGACATTCAAGTGATCCTCCCATCTGGGTAGAAGTGTGATGTGGAGTAGAATTGCATGATTAGCTCCTCGTTCCACTTTGTGAGCTTCTGCCCAACAAAGTATGCAACTCCACACGCACTAAAGCTGTCATACACTCCAGGATAGTGTTCCTCATTTTCCTTCATGTAGGTCCAGTCGACCCATCTCATGTCACATACGATTGGCTTCTTGTCAAGCAAAACTGTCTCATAGAAATCCTGTTGCTCCTTGGTGTGAAACCTGTAGTCCACTGTAGTCCTCCTTCTGGTAGCATAGGGATCTGTCTCTCTCCACTTCCTCAGCCCTGAGTCTTTCCTGAGCTTCATATTCTCAGCCACAGGATGAGCATCGTTGTGGTCTGGGATCTTGGGCTTGAGCTTCCTAAGGACATGCTCTTCCTCTTCCTCTGCAGATTCAGGCACTGGGGCCTTGTTCTTTTCAGTGGCTGGAATGCTTCTTGTGTTTCTCTTTGGTGCACTCTTTGGCTTAGATGCAGCCTTGGGTGCTTCCTTGGGCTTGGATGCAGTTGCCCCTGACCTTATGGCATCTCCCATAAGTTTGGGTGCCTTGGGTGCTGGTGCAGCAACCTCTTCTTCTTCCTCCTCATCTTCCATGATGGAGGCCTTGCCAAGCACTCTGGCTACAGTCTTCTTGACCCTTTCCTTCCTCTTTTTGCCCTCAGCAGCAACTGGCTCTGTGGGTGCAGGCTTCTCAGTTGAAGCTCTAACCTTAGACATGGGCTGCCTGCCTGCTGGCCTTTTGATTTTCAGCCCTGGCTTTGTGCCTTGAGCTGGCTCAACTCTCCTTGATGTGGCCTCTTCCTCTGCCACATAATCTTCATCTTCAGAATCAGAGGTTCTCTTCTTCCTTTGTCTAGTGGCAGCTTTAGGCAGATTGCTGGGGGTGCTCCTGCTGCCATCATCTGAAGAGCTGGAGGGACTAGTGCCCTCACTCATCACCACATGCTGCTCTGAGAGGTTCTGGCTGTCACTTTGGTCTGACATGATGCAAACTCTGACTGCAGACCCTATGAATGGATTATAGATGAGATAGAGTGGATGAGCATCACAAAGTGCAAAGATTTTGCAAAAGAGTAATTCAAAAACTTAGTTTTAGTTTCCCACTGAAATCATCTCGGATCTACCGATTTTCAAACTCGGTGGCACCGAAGCAGTTTTGGCACCAGAACTAGTGAACTCGGTCAGACTGAGTCACAGTTCGGTGGCACCGAGACGGCTAGGGTTTCACAGAGTTCCAAAATCGGTCACACCGATAAGTAATTCTCGGTCAGACCGAGTTTTACTTGTGCAATGGCATAAGCCAAATCGGTGGGACCGAGTTTTTCAACTCGGTGGGTCCGAGATGGTTTCGGCGAAAACCTAACCCTAAAATTTTCGAATTAAACCTAATCTACGAGTTCATTGACTGGATAGGAGTTTATCAAATGTGGCAAGAATCAAGATGATCACAATGTGCTAGGAATCGGATTGAAGAATAGCACAAAGATCGAGTCCATACCCTAGTTCGGCGGAGACTCGCTACGGCGGCAACAGCGGGGCAGAATTCCTGTTGACGGCGACGGAGACCAGCGACTGGAGGCGGCTGGCGGCGAGGAGGACGATCCGGAGACCCAGGAGGCAGAGCGAGCTATGCGCGGGCGAAGAGGTTTCGGAGAAATTTCCAAAATTTTGCCCGTCACTATATATAGCCCGACCTTGTCGGTGTGACCGAGTGGAACAACTCGGTGGCACCGAGGTGCAAAACTGTATATAGTTATTGCAACTCGGTGTGACCGAGTGGTTCAAATCGGTTGCACCGAGATCGAAAACCTAGATCAACTTAATGATCTCGGTAGGACCGAAAGTATGGTATCGGTCAGACCGAGAATCACAAAGAGGTTTTGGAAGTTTAAGTCTATGACGAATCGGGGACTCCGAGCGCTCCTCACACAGAGTGGTTCGAATCTGACTTGATCAAATTTTGTGATGCAGCATGAATAGAGTTTGAGACGAGAAAAGCATAGATAGCTAGAGGAGGTTCTTAGGCATTCTTGTCCATCCACTTGGCAAAAGAAGATAAAGCCAAACAATCAAAACAACAAGTGGATGTCCTCGAATGAGTAAAATATGCAACCAACATGCTCACACAATAATATGGCAAATGAAATATGTGGCAAAGCATGCACAACCAATTCTAGCATCTATCAAGCAATTTGCGATGACTAGGTCGTCTATATATGAGTATATTGACTTAGGAGTCAAGTGAGAACACTTGATCGTAGGTCATACTCATCGTTTAAGCTCAAGTGGGGTTACCACTTTTACATAAAGCATTGTTGTATTCACATCTTTAGAGTTGCTTTAGCTCAAGTTTTAGAGTAAAGCTCCCCCTAGATGTGATATCCCCCCTAAGAGGGATGAACTAACCTTGGGTTTTGTCGATGATGACTTCATGTAGATGTTGAAGATGTGGATGCTCAATGTTGATGTAGATCACTTGGAGCTATCCATTTGAGTGAATTGCACTTTCAATACCTACATGGGTTAGTCCCACAAGGAACAAACAAGGATATCCATAGACATAGAGTGATGCATACACAAGATGATGTCCATGAAAACTTTAGTTTACCTTGTCCCTTGTCTTACCAACAAGAGGGTTTGTGACTCCTTGAACTAGTGCATGATGTGGAAGTTGATTGCACTTGTTCTTGCCAAAATGATGAGAGTGAAATATGTTGGCGGAGTCACCCTCAAGAACTCTCTAGTTCTTCTTCTTTTGGATCCACACCATCTTGATGGGAATCCTTGGAGTTGTAGTCGTACTTGATGAAGTGGAACTTGACGTGGTCTTGGGAATCCACTTGACTAAGGTCTTATGAGCTTCTTCAAATGCATCAATCTCCTCTTGAAGCTTGTCCTTGCCTTTTTGCTTGTAGTCTTGTGGTGGAAGATCATCTTGAGCTTGTGTCCCCCTAAAAGAAGTATCAGACTTCTCTTGTTGAGGAACAAACTTTGTCTTGGGGTATTGATCTTATTCCCACTCAACTCCATTGGCATTGAACTTTCGTTCAAAACCAACACCTTGATTCTTCCGGTGCATTCCTTGCTTGCGCACAATTTCCTCGAATTGCTTACTCCCGGCAAGGATTTTGTACACTCCTTTCTCTATAATCCCCTTCAATAAGCTATTTTCTTGCTCAAGTGTAACTTGGCTAAGAGAATCATTAGTGGAATCAAGAGAACTACTAGAAGCAACAATATTGGATTTAGCATGATCATTGTTACTACTAGAGGAAGAATCTTTCTTGTTCTTGTTACTAGACTTGACTTGAGGCATGTAAGTGGATAATAGTAAACGCTTGGCAATGTAAGAAGAACTTTTCTTGCGGAGATCATCATTGATTTCTTTTAAGAACTCATGCTCTTGCTCAAGATTGAGCTTTTCAAAGCGTAATTTCTCATGAGCTCTCAAAAGTTCTCTATGATCTTCGAAGATAGTTTCATGAGCTAACTTAAGAGTGTTTAGTTCTTTAGTTAGAGCCTCAATCTTCTCCTTATCATTGTCATTCGTTTTATCTTGATTAGCATGATTAATTGATATTTCATCATAGTACTCATCACTAGAGTTGTCAACAAGCAAGTCATCATCACCTAACAAGTCATCTTCATCACTATTAAAATCAACATACTCAGGGTGTGTTACCTTAGGACCTTTGGCCATGAAGCATCTTCCAATTCCTTCATTTGGTTAGTCAAATATGTCGTAGGAGTTAGTTGACACAAGTGCTAGACCGGCAACACCTTCATCTTGAGTATCTTCGGAGTCGGAGTGATAACTTCTCTCGGAGTGGCTGTCGGAGTCGGAGCCGGATACCCATTCACCAACATGAGCTTGATGTCTTCGTTTTGTGTAGCTCCTTGATGATTTTTCCTTCCTTTCCGAATCCTTGCTTCTCCATGAGTATCTTCGTTCATAACGATCATCTCTACTCCTTCTCTCTCTTGGTGGTGATTCTTTGCTTCTTCCTTTTGGAGAATCTTCTCTTCTCTTGTAGGGAGCCGTACACTCATTGGAATAGTGTCCGGGTCTTCCACAATTATAGCAGTTTCGCTCTCGACTAGAAGATCTTTTGTCATTGTAGGACCTTGACTTGAAGCTTCTATCTTTGCTTCTACTCTTGTAGAACTTGTTGAAGTTCTTCACCATTAAGCTCAATTCTTCATTGAAGTTTTGTTTCTCACTTGATGATGTGGGGACTTCACATGAGGCTTTGTAGGCACCACTTGATTTGTTGTGAAGTTCCTCTTTATCCTTGAGTGACATCTCATGAGCAACAATCCTTCCAATCACTTCCGTTGGTTTGAGATCTTTGTAATTGGGCATCATTTGAATCAATGTGCACACGGTATCATATTTCCCATCCAAGGCTCTTAGGATCTTCTTGATGATGAATCTATCGGTCATCTCTTCACTTCCTAAGCCGGCGATCTCATTTGTGATGAGAGCAAGCCTAGAGTACATTTCAGCGACACCTTCACCATCCTTCATTTTGAACTTTTCAAGTTGACTTTGAAGCACATCCAATTTGGATTCCTTGATGGAGTCGGTACCTTCGTGCATATCAATCAAAGTGTCCCAAATTTCCTTTGCATTCTCAAGACGGCTGATTTTGTTGAATTCTTCGGGGCACAATCCATTGAAGAGAACATCACATGCTTGAGCATTGTATTGCAACATCTTCAACTCATCCACGGTAGCTTCACGGTTTGGTTCTCTCCCATCAAAGAAGTCACCTTGCAAACCAACACACACAATAGCCCAAACGGCGGGGTTATATCCAAGAATATGCATTTTCATTTTATGCTTCCAACTAGCAAAATTAGTACCATCAAAGTAAGGACCTCTACCGTGATAATTTCCCTCGCTAGATGCCATACTCTCCTAGGTTGTGAAACCAAGGCTATGACCACCAAAGGCTATGGAAATCAAAGCAAATGGAGACCAAAGCTCTGATACCACTTATAGGATCAAAAGTATGTCTAGAGGGGGGTGATTAGACTACTTGACCAAATAAAAACTTAACCTTTTCCCAATTTTAGTTCTTGGCAGATTTTAACTATCTTAGGACAAGTCAAGCAATCATCACACAATTCAAGCAAGCATGCAAAGAGTATATTGGCAGCGGAAAGTAAAGCATGCAACTTGCAAGAATATAAAGGGAAGGGTTTTGAGGATTCAAACGCAATTGGAGACACGGATGTTTTTCCCGTGGTTCGGATAGGTGGTGCTATCCTACATCCACGTTGATGGAGACTTCAACCCACGAAGGGTAACGGTTGCGCGAGTCCACGGAGGGCTCCACCCACGAAGGGTCCACGAAGAAGCAACCTTGTCTATCCCACCATGGCCATCGCCCACGAAGGACTTGCCTCACTGGCGGTAGATCTTCACGAAGTAGGCGATCTCCTTGCCCTTACAAACTCCTTGGTTCAACTCCACAATCTTGTCGGAGGCTCCCAAGTGACACCTAGCCAATCTAGGAGACACCAGTCTCCAAGAAGTAACAAATGGTGTCTTGATGATGAACTCCTTGCTCTTGTGCTTCAAATGATAGTCTCCCCAACACTCAACTCTCTCTCATAGGATTTGGATCTGGTGGAAAGAAGATTTGAGTGGAAAGCGACTTCGGGAAGGCTAGAGATCAAGATTCATATGGTTGGAATGGAATATCTTGGTCTCAACACATGAGTAGGTGGTTCTCTCTCAGAACATATGAGTTGGAATGGTGTATGTGTTCTGATGGCTCTCTCCACGAGTGAAGAGGAGGTGGAGGGGTATATATAGCCTCCACACAAAATCCAACCGTTACACACAGTTTACCAATCTCGGTGGGACCGAATCAGAAAACTCGGTCGGACCGAAATAGTAAACCTAGTGACCGTTAGGAATTTCGGTGGGACTGACATGCAACTCGGTAGGACCGATTCGGTTAGGGTTTGGGCATAACGTAATCTCGGTGAGACCGATTGCACAAACTCGGTGAGACCGGTTTGGCAATAAGCTAACCAAAGAGTTGGTCAGGCAAACTCGGTGGGACCGACTCGCTCTTTCGGTGAGACCAAAAAGTTACAAGAAGGAAACAGAGAGTTTACATTGCAATCTCGGTGGGACCGATTCGCTCTTTCGGTGAGACCGAAAAGTTACGAAAGGGAAACAGAGAGTTTGCAATCCCATCTCGGTGAGACCGAGATCCTTATCGGTAGGACCCAATTGCTAGGGTTTGGCAGTGGCAAATGACAAGTGAAACTCGGTGGCGCCGGATTGAAAGAATCGGTATGACCGAGTTTGGCTTAGTGTTTAGGTCATTTGTGGCTATGGAAAAGTGGTTGAGGATTTTGGAGCATATCACCAAGCACATAAAGCAAGAGGCTCATTAAGCAACACCTCATCCCTCCTTGATAGTATTGGCTTTTCCTAAAGACTCAATGTGATCTTGGATCACTAAAATATAAAATGAAGAGCCTTGAACTTTTGAGCTTGAGCCAATTCTTTGTCCTTAGCATTTTGAGGGTTCCACTTTCAAATCCATGCCATGCCAATCATTGAGCATTCCTGAAATAATCATCTTGAAATAGCATTAGCTCAATGAGCTATATGTTGTTATGAATTACCAAAACCACCTACGGATAGTTGCACTTTCACCATGGCGGGATCCAGGCCAGCCATCGACGTCGCTACCGCAAAGACCGGATCCGGGCTGGACGCCGCCGCCGCCACCGCCACCGGCCATGCCCAGCCCCACCTCCATCCTCAAGCCACGCCCAATCGATCTCCACGCCACACGCATTAGAACTCCACCTGCGCCCCAAGCACCGCCGTCGGGAGCCGTCGTGCCGTCGTGGATCGAGGGAGAGGCCGCCCCCATGGATCCAATGAAGGAAATATGCCCTAGAGGCAATAATAAAGTTATTATTTATTTCCTTATATCATGATAAATGTTTATTATTCATGCTAGAATTGTATTAACCGGAAACATAATACATGTGTGAATACATAGACAAACTTAGTGTCACTAGTATGCCTCTACTTGACTAGCTCGTTAATCAAAGATGGTTATGTTTCCTAACCATGAACAAAGTGTTTTTATTTGATTGACGAGGTCACATCATTAGTAGAATGATCTGATTGACATGACCCATTCCATTAGCTTAGCACCCGATCGTTTAGTATGTTGCTATTGATTTCTTCATGACTTATACATGTTCCTATGACTATGAGATTATGCAACTCCCATTTACCGGAGGAACACTTTGTGTGCTACCAAACGTCACAACATAAATGGGTGATTATAAAGGAGCTCTACAGGTGTCTCCAAAGGTAGATGTTGGGTTGGCGTATTTCGAGATTAGGATTTGTCACTTCGATTGTCGGAGAGGTATCTCTGGGCCCTCTCAATAATGCACATCACATAAGCCTTGCAAGCATTGCAACTAATGAGTTAGTTGCGGAATGATGTATTACAGAACGAGTAAAGAGACTTGCCGGTAACGAGATTGAACTAGGTATTGGATACCGACGATCGAATCTCGGGCAAGTAACATACCGATGACAAAGGGAACAACGTATGTTGTTATGCGGTCTGACCGATAAAGATCTTCGTAGAATATGTAGGAGCCAATATGGGCATCCAGGTCCCGCTATTGGTTATTAGCCGGAGATTTGTCTCAGTCATGTCTACATTGTTCTCGAACCGTAGGGTCCGCACGCTTAACGTTACGATGACAGTTATTATGAGTTTATGCATTTTGATGTACCGAAGTTAGTTCGGAGTCCCGGATGTGATCACGGACATGACGAGGAGTCTCGAAATGGTCGAGGCATAAAGATTGATATATTGGACGGCTATATTCGAACACCGGAAGTGTTTCGGGTGATTTTGGAGAAAACCGGAGAGCCGGAGGGTTACCGAAACCCTACCGGGAGAAGTATTGGGACATATGGGCCTTAGTGGAGAGAGAGAAGGGCAGCAAGAGGTGGGTCGTGCGCCACCTCCTCCCTGGTCCGAATTGGACTAGGAGAGGGGGGTGGCGCCCCCCTTTCCTTCTCCCACTCCACCTCTTTCCCCCTCCTAGTAGGAGTCCTACTCCTACTAGGAGGAGGACTCCTCCTTGGCGCGCCACACCTGGCCGGCCAGCCTCCTCCCCTTGCTCCTTTATATACGGGGGCAAGGGGGCACCTCTAGACACACAAGTTGATCCACGTCGTTCCTTAGCAGTGTGCGGTGCCCCCTGCCACCATATTCCACCTCGATCATATCGTTGTAGTGCTTAGGCGAAGCCCTACGTCGGTAGAACATCATCATCGTCATCACGCCATTGTGCTGACGGAACTCATCCCCGAAGCTTTGCTGGATCGGAGCCCGGGGAGCGTCATCGAGTTGTACGTGTGCTAAGAACTCGGAGGAGCCAGAGTAACGGTGCTTGGATCGGTCGGATCGGGAAGACGTACGACTACTTCCTCTACGTTGTATCAACGCTTCCGCAGTCGGTCTGCGTGGGTACGTAGACAACACTCTCCCCTCTCGTTGCTATGCATCACCATGATCTTGCGTGTGCGTAGGAAAATTTTCGAAATTACTGCGTTCCCCAACATCCAACGCCCTTGCCACAAATCCAGGAGAAGGAGGAACAACCCTCCGCCACCGCCGGCCAACGCACGGGCTTAGCCCGGCACCAACCCCAGGCGGCGACAGAAAAGGAGGAGGGAGATCGAGGGGGTCGCTGGCCGCTGGTGAAGGAAATATGCCCTAGAGACAATAATAAAGTTATTAGTTATTTCCTTATATCATGATAAATGTTTATTATTCATGCTAGAATTGTATTAACCGGAAACATAATACATGTGTGAATACATAGACAAACAGAGTGTCACTAGTATGCCTCTACTTGACTAGCTCGTTAATCAAAGATGGTTATGTTTCCTAACCATGGACAAAGAGTTGTTATTTGATTAACGGGATCACATCATTAGGTGAATGATCTGATTGACATGACCCATTCCGTTAGCTTAGCACTCGATCGTTTAGTATGTTGCTATTGCTTTCTTCATGACTTATACATGTTCCTATGACTATGAGATTATGCAACTCCCGTTTACCGGAGGAACACTTTGTGTGCTACCAAACATCACAACGTAACTGGGTGATTATAAAGGAGCTCTACAGGTGTCTCCAAAGGTACATGTTGGGTTGGCGTATTTCAAGATTAGGATTTGTCACTCCGATTGTCGGAGAGGTATCTCTAGGCCCTCTCGGTAATACACATCACATAAGCCTTGCAAGCATTGCAACTAATGAGTTAGTTGCGAGATGATGTATTACGGAACGAGTAAAGAGACTTGCCGGTAACGAGATTGAACTAGGTATTGAGATACCGACGATCGAATCTCAGGCAAGTAACATACCGATGACAAAGGGAACAACGTATGTTGTTATGCGGTCTGACCGATAAAGATCTTCGTAGAATATGTAGGAGCCAATATGGGCATCCAGGTCCCGCTATTGGTTATTGACCGGAGACGTGTCTCGGTCATGTCTACATTGTTCTCGAACCGTAGGGTCCGCACGCTTAAGGTTTCGATGATAGTTATATTATGAGTTTATGAGTTTTGATGTACCGAAGGAGTTCGGAGTCCCGGATGAGATCAGGGACATGACGAGGAGTCTCGAAATGGTCGAGACGTAAAGATCGATATATTGTACGACTATATTCAGACATCGAAAAGGTTCCGAGTGATTCGGGTATTTTTCGGAGTACCGGGGAGTTACGGGAATACGGGGGGAGAAGTATTGGGCCTTATTGGGCCATACGAGAAAGAGAGAGGGGCTGCCTAGGGCAGGCCGCCCCCCCCCCCCCCCCCCCAAGGCCTAGTCCGAATTGGACTAGGGGGAGGGGCTGCGCCCTCTCCTTCCTTCCCTTCTCCCTTCCCCTTCCTTGTCTCCTACTCCTACTACATGGAATGACTCCTAGTTGGACTAGGAAAGGGGGAATCCTACTCCCGGTGGGAGTAGGACTCCCCTAGGGCGCGCCATAGAGAGGGCCGGCCCTCCCCTCCTCCACTCCTTTATATACGGGGGCAGAGGGCACCCCACAGACACATAAGTTAATCTTCGTGATCGTTCTCTTAGCCGTGTGCGGTGCCCCCTTCCACGATAATCCTCGATAATATTGTAGCGGTGCTTAGGCGAAGCCCTGCGACGGTAGAACATCAAGATCGTCACCACGCCGTCGTGCTGACGGAACTCTTCCCCGAAGCTTTGCTGGATCGGAGCCCGGGGATCGTCATCGAGCTGAACGTGTGCCAAGAACTCGGAGGTGCCGGAGTAACGGTGCTTGGATCGGTCGGATCGGGAAGACGTATGACTACTTCCTCTATGTTGCGTCAACGCTTCCGCTTCGGTCTACGAGGGTACGTAGACAACACTCTCCCCTCATGATCTTGCGTGTGCGTAGGAAATTTTTTGAAATTACTACGTTCCCCTACAGCTGGGCTATCGCCTCTCGTGTCGTCCACGGGGGGGGGGGGGGGGGGGGGGGAGGGGGGCGCGACGGAAGAGGGTCGAGAGGAACCACGAGCTGCAGCTATGCCACTCAAAAAGTTACTCGATTCCTCGGGGGACGCCAAGCATTCCCTTTATATAGTACTCCCTCTGTAAACAAATACAAGAGCATTTAGAATAATATTTTGATGATCTAAATGCTCTTATATATATTTTTATAGAGGGAGTACTCCTGATTGTTGTTTGAGCCTTTCACTCCAAGAGATAAAATTCTTATTTGATCCAATCATGGTTGGGATTTTAAAACACATATTGTTTAAATGAGTCAACTCACCGGCCGAGGCGAGGCTTAATATAACGAAGATGCTCACCTAACTTGCAATTTGCAAACCACATTTGATGTCTAATCTCTTAATAGTTTATACTGAAAATCAACTTTGGAGATCGAATGAACCTTTCTTCAATGTTTGTAGCTTCCTCCATCCCTTAGTTTAGTACTCCCTCCGTCCCACAATATAAGAACGTGCTTGAAAAACGTTCTTATATTGTGAGAGTTCTTATATTGTGGGACGGAGGGAGTACCTCCTAACAGCAATAGGTCAGTTAATTACTAGTTAATTAGATGATCACATCACATGCATGATGCATAGACGTGTTAAGAATTGATAATTTTTGTGTCATCATCTCACTCAAGTTTTGATCCCTTCTCTTCTCCCTCTCTTCCTCCGGCTCCATGGGAGGAGCACTTCTGCTCTCTCTGCTCTGCTTCGCCTTCCTCAAAGGTACACTGTAGTTAACATTAATCACTCTTTATTTGTGTTCCTGTGCCACTGTTAATAAGTTTGTTAATGCGCTTCTTAATTTTTGTGTTAAATTTCCAGTTACTATTAGTTAAGCTTGTATCTCATCAATGGACACAATATATGGATTTTGTACTTAATGGCCACCAGGAGCAAGCCCTTCGACGTTCACAGTGAAGAACAACTGCGGCTATACGGTGTGGCCGGGCATCCTCTCCAACGCCGGCGTGGCGCCGCCGTCCACCACCGGCTTCGCGCTCTCCCCGGGCGAGTCCCGTGCCGTGACTGTCGACGATGGCTGGTCCGGCCGCATGTGGGGCCGCACGCTCTGCGTGCAAAGCTCCTCCTCTAGCGCCGGCTTCGCCTGCGCCACCGGTGACTGCGGCTCGGACACAGTCGAGTGCTCCGGCCACGGTGCGGCCCCGCCAGCCACGCTGGCCGAGTTCACGCTCGCTTCCATCGGAGGCGACGACTTCTACGACGTGAGCCTCGTCGACGGCTTCAACGTGCCGGTGCTGGTCGCGCCGGCGAACGGGAGCTGCCCGGCCACGGACTGCCCCGCCGACCTGAACGTGCAGTGCCCGCCGGAGCTGCGCGTCGTCGTGGCCGGCGAGACAGTGGCGTGCCGGAGCGCGTGCGAGGCGTTCGGGACGGAGGCGTACTGCTGCAGCGGCGAGCACGGGACGCCGGCGACGTGCGCGCCCACGGCCTACTCCCGGCTGTTCAAGGCCGCGTGCCCGCGCGCCTACAGCTACGCCTACGACGACGCCACCTCCACGTTCACGTGCGCCGGCGGCAGTGCCGGCTACGGCGTCGTGTTCTGCCCCGCCGGCGGGTCGAGGTACGCTCGTTGGGTCATTGTCGTTGGACGTGCTCGGCACGTCGTGGCCATTTGGCATTTCGATCGCTTCTTTTTCTTTTGGACGTGTGCATGTGGACAGCGTAGCATGCATCATGCACGGCTTGACATGAATTATATTACTGTTAAATTAACTAGTACTCTATATTATTATGTGGACATCAATTATATCTAGATGTATTTTAGCAAAACTGTATTATATTATGTGATGAACCTCTTTTTTAAGATATTATGTGATATTCCCTCAAAAAAAATTATTATGTGATAAACCTACCGACCCCAACTCTCCATAGAAGGCATCTTTATGCTTAAATGAGATGCTAACTTTTTTTTTGCGGAGAAATGAGATGCTAACTGCATGAAAGGAAGTACTCCCTCAGTAAAGAAATATAAGAGCATCTAGATATTACTTTAGTGATTTAAACTATTATATTTCTTTAGGAAGGTAGTAGTAACTAAACTCTCAATGCATAGGTGATTAACTCCCTTTAGCTATACTTCATTTAATTATTTAGCAACTAAACTCTCTCGTGCATAATCATCAGTTTGCATAGTTTCACATGTTTGGGTGATTGGGTCACCAAACTAGTTTCGGGCATGGCAGAGGTCTCAATCTATTCGAGCAGCAAAGTTGAGTTATTGGCAGTTTTCTAAATTTTGGAGGTGGATAGGGGTACTCTCCTTGAGATGCTCTCTGATCATGCTCAAATTGGCCGCAATGTGTGCGCGAGTTGTCAGTTTACAAGTAACATGGTAGCGTCAGTAGTTCCCCCTGGGCTTGCAGAAATAGTTCATTTAGCTACAGCAATCTAACAACGATATACACGCATGTACATCATTCATGAGCTAATACTGATACTTTTCTCTTGTCCTGGACCCAGTGGGAACCAGGTGTCGCCACCGACAAGTGCCGCCTACCCACCAATGGTGTTCTCGTCTCAGGGCGCAGATCCGGCGACAATCACCCTCCTTCCTCTCCTCATGGCCATCTTTCAAGTGATGTCGATGCAGTGAACTGGGTGATCCGAAACATTCAGCAAAATTTGCTGGAGGATGGAACCGGGCTCGGTTGGCATTCACCCAAACAAACGGCAGATTCGTCGCGATACCAACCTGCACCGCAAAGAACACTTCAGGTTCCTCCTCGACCGGGCAGTTCCTCCTCGACTTGGCAGTGGCATGGTTTCGGAGTGTGTTCTCTCGGATCCCACCCGAGCAGTATTAGGCCATGTGGCAAATTTTGTTTAGATGCTCTGTATTTTGGAGAGATATTACATTTTTCATATCGAGGCGCGGACCTAGAGAGAGTCTTCTTCTTTCAGGAGCTGGCAAATGTGTACATGAATAGATAGAGTGCAATTAAGTTTGTTCGTGTTTTCACCATTCAGAGTTCTTTCAGTACCTCCAATAATAACCCTCTTAAAGGTTGAAACAAGGCAAAATGAGGAAGAAAAAAAAATAGCAGATGCACTGGAGACACATAAAAGGCAGAACAAGATTTTTTGCTATGATGAACCAGAGATTACTTGTTTTTTATTAAGAGGGGCAAAGCCCTATGGATTCCATTTATAGACACCAAAACAGTCACTACACTCTACAGGGGCATTCTCCCAGCTACACTGAATGCTGCATACTGCAGACTACACAAGATTAATTGACAGCGCGTAGATGCGAAAAGGATTGGTTTACTCACTGTGAAGGGGGGCATCTAAGACGGTGATCACCTTACCAAAGCGCTTCGAGGTTCGCTGTGCCCATTCACAGACCCTTGGTAAAATTCTTTCAAGGCCTATATTCCACTGGTAAGACTTATCACCCCATATTGCTTCTGTGAGCCTTGGTTCGATTGTCAGCTGCTCAAGAACAGAAGCATTTCCCAAGATAGAGCACGCCAGCTCAATCTGAGACTTGTAACACTGAAACCCACCCATGAAGACCGTCTTAAGATGATCATGGCGACACATACAGGGACCTTCCGCCCCCGCCACCTCGGCACTGAAGAAAGCACCGGGACTCAGATAGTGCATCTGCATTGGAAGCTTGCAATCATTCGGTCAAACTAATCAAACTACAATTCTTTCTTGAAGGTTCATATATTTAGTCAACAAATAAAATGGTACTCACATGCAAGTGCAACGTCTCCAGTCGGGGTGCAGCGTCCAACCAATGGGCCAGTTGAAGAAGTCCATTATCTTCATTTAATTCTCTACAATAGACGACAATTTGGCAAGTCATATGCCTCAGATGCATAAACATGCCCTGTGGTCTTAATGGCAGCTCCAGGGACTGAAACATGACAGGAACAAATAAGATGACACTGACAGTAACACCAAGTTTCAAGAATTATGAGGTAAGCTAAAAGAAAAAAAATTAAGATAACCTGTGCATATGTTGATATAATAGCTCGCACAATTAATATCTTCACTGGGGAAATGCTTGGAATTATATTGAATGCATGGGCCAGTGCATAAGGATTAGTGGTATCAAACGCAATTGTTGCCTTCTCTAATTTTGAGCAACCATGAAGCACTATAGGGATCAGTCGCCCTTCATACTCAAAATGAGCAAGATCAGCTGCATGAATAACAACCATCTGGACATCCGTTCCAGCAATCAGCAAATTTTGAAGTTTATCGAGTCTGTTTGGTACGATGAAGTCATCCACACCAGAACACCTGATGATCTCTAAGTCCTCAAGTCTTGAACAATTTGCAAGCAAGCCTGGAAAATCTCCAAATATCTGAACAGATTTCAAAACAAGCCTTCTGAGTATTGTAAAGCGGCATATTCCTGAGCATGGCTTTATAGAAACACTGGCGAGAGACAAGGACTGCACAAGTGAGCTACCTTGAGCATCTAAGGCCTCAAGAGGAAAATGGGGAACTTCTTCAACTGGGTAATCAAATATCTTCAAATCAAAATCTATTGTTTTTGCCTTTGATGAAGTGGCAAACTCAATCCACCTGTCAAGATGTTCAGAGTCCTCGATGAGCAGGCCACACTTGATGCTGAACTTATTGATTCCTACCCCACTATGATGTTGAATAACTGAATTTACAGTCTCAATGAACTTTGCTCGTGTTATTTTGGTACCACACTGATTGGTGGATTGGTCATTGGTGCCAGTGCCATTAACCTGATCAGCGGAATTGTCATCGGTGTTAGAATCCACATCACTGCGTTCATTGAAACATAGGTTGCAGTGGAATCTCCAGAGCGTAGTCCAACTTCTTGAAACAATGCTTGTCCTCACAGCCTCTTTCAGTGGCAGCAGTGAGATTATAACCGGCTGAACCTCCTGCGACAAGAGAGGGCCTGAATTTTTAGAGGGGTTGCATTTTATCTAAAAGTAACTGGCTGACACAATGAGCTGAAAGTGCATGTATTTTGAAGGAGAAATGCGAGCAGATGCAGACTGCAACCTTTTTGCTGTAGAGGGGTTTAGTTTAACTGTAACTAAAGAATGAAGGTTCAAAAATCTGAACGAGATATATGAGCAGATGCAAGTTTTTTCAGTGTAGTTTCATCAACTAAGCAAGATATGTGAACAAGAGTTGAAGCCCGCAGCAGCAAATCCCATAAAACAAGAGTCTTTTTTGTCCCAGAGTTCCAGATCCGTGGTCCGTCTAAGGGGGCGAAATTGGGGAATTAATAATGGAATGGAAGTTACCGCCGGAAGGTCCTCCATCCGGAAGGACGGCCCGTCGGCGAGGTCATGGTGGTTCTCCGACCGGCTCCGCTTGGCCGCCGCCGTCGCCTCTTCCATGGGCTGCTGCAGGGAGAGGGAGGGAGGAACCCTAGGTTAAAAGAGAAAGGGAGGGCACTCCGCAGATCGACTCATCCACCGGGAAAACCTAGGAGAGAGGATTGGGGAGAGGAAGATAATGCTGCTCACCTGTCGATCTGTAGAAGGGGGAGGAGGAGCTGCGTCGTCTTCCCCGGCTCCGGCCATCTCTGCTGCTCCTCTCCGACCAGAGCGGCTCACTTCACTTTGCCTCTTTTTTTTGGACAAAAGAGGAATGCAATGGGAAGTGGGGCTGCGGAAACTCCGTGCCTTCGGTTTTGAGCATCTAGCTCTAGATTCCTTTAAAATCTCGTACCGCAAAATCGGTTTATAGAATATCGCAAAACATTTTCTCACATTTTTATAGTATGACATTTTTTTTGGTAGAATAGATTCCGCAAAAATATTTTATGTTAGATGTAGAGCCCACTTGTCAATAGTTAAATTTAGAGTTAATTACACTATTAATACATAAACTTGCAGCGCGGGTACAGTTTCATACAAAAACTTGCAAATTGACTCAAATAAGCCCCTAAACATACTTTGCCGGAACAAGCTGATACAAATTAGTCTGAAACCTGCCCGTCGGATGAGAGGCACGGACCGGTCACTTCGGTTTTCATTTTGCATCGGCCCTTTCGCCTTTCTGTTTCTCGTCGTCGACGGTGCGATGGTCGCCGGGGATGAGATCGACGCTGGGATGGAGCAGCGTCCTCGCGGCATTGGCGAGTTTCCGCCGGACTATGGTATGAAATCACCTTTCTTCTTCTATATTGGATTGTCCCCATGTATTGGCATCTCTTATCTCTAGGATTTTCAACCGGTTTGATCGGTGATATATTCGCCCGCATGTGATTTTTCTGTGGTGCGTAT
Source organism: Triticum monococcum (assembly GCA_034509565.1). NCBI lineage: Eukaryota > Viridiplantae > Streptophyta > Magnoliopsida > Poales > Poaceae > Triticum > Triticum monococcum. The sequence goes on from CM067847.1 coordinate 769,501,553, forward strand.
GGTTGATAATCAAGCGTCCGTAGATGAAAGGCGTTGTTTTGTAGTATTTCCGCCCGCTTGTCATTGTGTACTGACACCGGTTTTGGGGTGTGATGTTCAGAGTTGCAGAAAGTAGTGTTCTGCTACAGTGGAGTTGTTGTTGTGTGATGTGATTACTTTCATAATTTTGTGACTGAAACAAGTTTCGTTTAAATCTTTTCACTACCACTATTTTACATACCTCAGATGAACAGGCTAAAAACCTACGCCCTGCGTCAAATCCTTCTGTACACACTCTAAGAACAGGGCTACGGAAATGCCCGCAATTCTCCTTCTCAATGTCACAGTCAGGGCAATACTCAAATGGTGGAATAAACCATCAAAATCATACTTGGTGGCCATTTGCATTTGACTCTACAAAAAATTGTTGAGTTCTGCTCAAAGTCACATATTGTCGGACACAAGAAATTACGATAGAAAAGCACCTTCGGATTTTTTGGGGCCGAAATGAAGCTCAGATGTCACCCACCATTCTTCGGTACAACCGTCGCCCAGGCCGCCGTCGGGACCGACATTGCCACCGCCGCCGCCCATGGCCCATGCGTCCACGAGGAGGGGCTGATTATCCCCCGACAAGGACGCTGCATCAAAGCAAGCCACGTTCTTCAGTCCTTGCCGCGGTCGTTGCCACTGTCAAGGGTTAGGGATTTGGCTTGAGGGGAAGGCTGCCTCGGTCGAGTGTGAATTTGTGGGAAGAACGGAGAAGAACGACTAGGGATTTGGCTGGTGCGTGGCGAACAGAGAGGCCGGCTAGGCTACTGGGGGATCTATTTACATCATACAACGGGGGGTTCCTGTAAATTAACCTGGACGTGGGCCAAGTTCCTAGAGCCGACGTGGCAGGTTTCGACTAATTTGTATCAGTTTGTTCCTCTAAAGCAAGTTTAGGGGCTAATTTGAGTCATTTTGTAAGTTTTTGTATGAGATTGTACCCATGCTGCAAGTTTATGTACCAATAGTGTAATTAACTCTTAAATTTACAACCGGATCCCTAAAAAGTAACACAAAAAACCTGAAAACAAAATAATTACAATTGGGTTCATACTCGTCTGTGTCGCCCATGGCGCCGGCATCGTCCGCAGGCGTGGCGTGCTTGAGCCAGACGCGGCGTGCTTGAGCAGCAGGACCGCCTTGAAGATATTGAAAGATCGTGGATGTCGCCTAGAGGGGGGGGGGGATGAATAGGCGTTTTAAAATAATTACGGTTTAGGCTTGAACAAATGCGGAATAAACCTAGTGGTTAATTTGTCAAGCACAAAACCTAAAACAACTAGGCTCACCTATGTGCACCAACAACTTATGCTAAGCAAGATAAGCAACTATGTGATAGCAAGATATATAACAAGAAACAATATGGCTATCACAAAGTAAAGTGCATAAGTAAAGGGGCTCGGGTAAGAGATAACCGAGGCACGCGGAGACGATGATGTATCCCGAAGTTCACACCCTTGCGGATGCTAATCTCCGTTTGGAGCGGTGTGGAGGCACAATGCTCCCCAAGAAGCCACTAGGGCCACCGTAATCTCCTCACGCCCTCGCACAATGCAAGATGCCGTGATTCCACTAAGGGACCCTTGAGGGCGGTCACCGAACCCGTACAAATGGCAACCCTTGGGGGCGGTCACCGAACCCGTACACTTTGGCAACCCTTGGGGCGGTCACCGGTACCCGTCAAATTGCTCGGGGCGATCTCCACAACCTAATTGGAGACCCCGACGCTTGCCCGGAGCTTTGCACCACAATGATTGAGCTCCGAACACCAACAACCGTCTAGGGCGCCCAAGCACCCAAGAGGAACAAGCTCAAGGGTACCAAGCACCCAAGAGTAATAAGCTTCTTAACTTGTAACTTCCACGTATCACGTGGAGAACTCAAACCGATGCACCAAATGCAATGGCAAGGGCACACGGAGTGCCCAAGTCCTTCTCTCTCAAATCCCACCGAAGCAACTAATGCTAGGGAGGAAAATGAGAGGAAGAACAAGAAAGAGAACACCAAGAACTCCAAGATCTAGATCCAAGGGGTTCCCCTCACATAGAGGAGAAAGTGATTGGTGAAAATGTGGATCTAGATCTCCTCTCTCTTTTCCCTCAAAAACTAGCAAGAATCCATGGAGGGATTGAGAGTTAGCTAGCTCGAAGAAGGTCAACAATGGGGGAAGAACACGAGCTCAATGGATTGAGGTTCAACGGGAAAGAAGACCCCCTTTTATAGGAGGGGGAAAATCCAACCGTTAACCCCCACTCAGCCCCGCGGAGGGCGGTACTACCGCGGAGGCAGGGCGGTACTACCGCTCGTAAGCGGTACTACCGCTCCCCCTCAGCGGTACTGCCGCGCCAGAAGAAAAGGGCTGGGGCTGGGACCCAGAGCGGTACTACCGCTCCCCCTCAGCGGTACTGCCGCGCCAGAAGAAAAGGGCTGGGGCTGGGACCCAGAGCGGTACTACCGCGGAGGTAGGGCGGTACTACCGCTCACAAGCAGCACTACCGCCACTACTACCGCAGCAAGTACCGCAAAACCCGACACGAGAAAATGTGCACTCGAATCGAAGCGGAAGGAGCACGAAGCCACAGCGGTACTGCGGCTGAGCCCAGCAAGCGGTACTACCGCTCCGAGGAGCGGTACTACCGCTTAGTGGACTGCAGCCGTACTACCGCTCCAACCACTGTGTCGAGGCGGTAAGAGCACGGAACCGCAGAGGCACCGCTGCTGAGGCCACCAAGCGGTACTACCGCTCCGAGGAGCGGTACTGCCGCTTAGTGAGCCTCAGCGGTACTACCGCTGTGGCCCGCGGTACTACCGCTGGGTCCAGGAGAAAAACCACACTCCAGAAAACCAGAACTGCCATAACTTCTGCATATGAACTCCGAATTGAGCAAACTCAAGCTTGTTGAAAACAAGACGACGAGTAGCATCAAAACAGCGACTGGTTATAGTAAGAAGAGGCAGGGGAGGTATGCCAACAAATAGAGGAGTGAAACCTCCAACCGAGAAGAACCGGCAAAACCTCCAACATCGAAAACATCATAGAAGATGCATGCGAACTCCGTTTTCGATGAACTCAAGCTTGTCATCAAGATGACCATAAGCTCTAAGACTCACAAAGAGAACCAAACAAGAACCAAGAAAGATGATGCAAGGATGCAAAGGTTTGAGCTCTCAACGAACGATACGATCAAGCTACTCATCGAGGGCCCCCCTTGATAGTACGGCAATCGATCCTATAACCCGGTCTCCCAACTACCATCATGAGACCGGTAAAATAGAAAACCTATCAAGGGCAAACCTTTGCCTTGCACATGGTCCACTTGAGCTAGATGATGACGATCTTGATTCCCTCAAGTTGGACCACCTTTCTTGATTGGGTTGACTCGATGAAGACTAGTTGATTGCTCCCCCATACTCCACTATGGGTGAGCCACTCTTCCGCACATCTTCACAAGTCCATTGTCACCACAAAGGACGGCAAGCTTCAAGCATTTGATCTCTTCGTGATACTCCACTTGAACTTGCACACCGCAACCTAACCCCACAAAGAACTCTCACGAAGACCATGGGTTAGTACATAAAGCGTAATTGACAATGCTTACCATACCATGGGATCACTTGATCCCTCTCGGTACATCTTCTATGCTTTGTGGGTTGATCAACTTGATTCACTCTTTAACTTAGTCTTGATCAACCTCTCACAAGACCAATCTTTAGGTAATTCCTTGAATAGCACCTTGGTCGACACAAACTCTCCTTGAAACCAACACATGTACTCCAAGAAAAGCCTATGGACAAAACCTTCAAATATAACTCAAGGCAACCATTAGTCCATAGAGATTGTCATCAATTACCAAAACCAAACATGGGGGCACCGCATGTTCTTTCAGATATCATGGAGGCCGAGCAGCGATCTGTCGAGTGGGCCCTCAAAGCGTATCGCCTCCGCCTCCATCTCGTACACGACGCGTAGCGCGGTAGCCGCCGCACCCGGCAATGGCCGGCGGCTTTGGTGGTGGTGGGGCCAAGAAACACGACTACCTCGTCCACCCTCCGGACGACCTCGTCTCCCCACGCCCCCGTGTCCTCGATGACGTCGTCGATGATGCACAAAACAACGCTCTCCGCCTTGCAGATGCCCTCGATTCTGACAGGGCGACCTTAGGATCGGATGCGGGAGGCTCTGGCTGCTCCATGGCGACGCAGCAGGCCGAGGGATGAACAACGCTGAGGCGGCGACGAGCTTAGTGGCAGCAAGGCGCAAAATGGAAGCGGTTGGTGCTGAAATTTCACTCCTGCCAAGAATAGAGGACAATGTAAAAAAAGGAGAAATCCTGGAAATATGGCGGATGGGGGACGAAATACACAGGTCCCCGTAAAAATATTTACGGGACGGGCCATTTTACAGACCTGGTTGGGACGATTTTTTGTCCTGATCCTATAAACCAACGATTATTCTATGTGACAAGGCGATTTACATGATCTGCTAGAGATGCTCTTAGTCGGTTTAGAGCATCTCTAGCAGGTGCCGCTAATTTAAGCAACGACGGTCATTCCCATATGAGGATAATTGATCCCCCGCCGCTTATGCCTAGCCAATATTTACTCCACCACTCGGCGGCGGAGTAAAAAGTCTCCACTCTTCTTTCCGCATCATCTACCTCTTCTCCTCCCCCATCCCCGCAGTCGGCGGCCCTTCCTCCCCCCTCCCGTCGTTCCATGCCGCTCCCCTCCTCCCAATGGCCGGATCCCGCGGCCGGCAGTCCCCGCCGCCGATCTGCAACGCGGATCCATGCTGCCACGAGAGTCGTGGTTCCTCAAGCGGCGCCTCCTCAAGCCGTCGACGCCGCGAGACTGCAGCCTCATCGGGCCACCTCGCTGGCTTCCTCGAACTCCCTGCACTACGGCAACCACAGAGGAAGTACTTGGCGTCCGATAGTGGGGTTAGGGATGTGGGCGGTTGACACCACGGACCACGACACCCACAAGCGCCATTGGCTTGGATCCTTCCACATGACCGAACTCGTCGCCCTCGAGTGCAACCGGTGGCAGGTCTAGGTGCACGGCTCCACGGCATGCCTCAACTTCCCTTGGGGAGCTGCACCCGTCGAGCTCGAGCTGTCGCCGTTAGGGGTGGTTAGTGCGGTGGTGGCCAGGAAGAACCTGGAGGCGAGGGAAAGCATCATGGCGGAGGGCACTGACGAGGAGTACATGGCAGACCTCCGCCGCCAGTACCCCGAGCTCGTGGAGGCGGAATGAAAGATCTTCGCGGAGCACGTGGTCGACGGGGAGGTCATGATCCTCTCCGGCGACGAGGCGCACAGCGGCGGCGCCGGTGACAACGATGAGGAGGACTTTGACATGGAAGAATGGCCGTGCATCTTCCCCTACTGCGGCGATGACGACACTGGCTCAGACCCGTTTGGGGCCAGGTGTGGTAACTCTGTGCCTTCGGTTTAGAGCATCGCAAAACATTTTTTTACATTTTCATGTCAGATATAAAGCCCACTTGTTAGTAATTAAATTTACAACTGAGTCCCTGAAAAGTGACACAAAACACCTTGAAAACAAAATATACTTTTACAATTGGATTCATACTATCCTATATCGCCCATGGCGCCGGCCTTGTCCGCAGGCAGGCGCGCGCGTGCTTGAGCAGGACCGCCTCGAAGAGATCCTGGAGGCCGAGCAGCGACCCATCGTGTGGGCCCTCGAAGCACATCGCCTCCGCCTCCGTCTCGTACACAGCGCGCAGCGCGGAAGCCACCGCACCCGGCCATGGCCGGCGGCTTTAGTGGTGGCGCGACCAAGGAACCCGACTGCCTCGTCCACCCTCGAGACGGCCTCATTTCCCCACACCACCACGTTCTTGATGGTGTCGTCGGTGTTGTGCCAAACGACGCTCTCCGCCTTGGTGATGCCCTCAATTCCGACGGGACGGCCTCAGGATCGGATCCGGGAGGCTCTGGTTGCTCCATGGCGACGCACGGCCGGCCGAGGGAGGAGCAACAGTGAGGTGGCGGTGAGCTTAGTGGCAGCGAAGGCGCAGAACGGAAGCGGTTGGGGATGAAATTTCACTGCCGCGAAGAATAGAGGACATTGTAAAAACAACGATTATTTTGCGGGACGAGCTGGTCTACAGGATCTGCTAGAGATGCTCTTAGTCGGTTTAGAGCATCTCTAGCGGATGCCGCTAATTTATCTGCCGGCGCTCATTCCCACATGCCACCACTTATGCCTAGCCGATAATTACTCCATCGCTCGGCGACGGAGTAAACAATCTCCACTCTTCTTTCCTCCTTCTCGGCCTCTCCTCGTCCCCCATCCCCGCCGCCGGTGGCCCTTCCTCTCCCCCACTCCCGTCCTCCCAATAGCCGGACCCCATGGCCGGCAGTCCCCGGCGCTGATCCGCAATGCGATTCACGCCGCCACGAGAGTCGCGCATCCTCAAGTGGCGTATCTAAGGGGGGGGGGGGGGTGCTTCGACAGGCTCTCAGCCCCCCTCAAAATTTTGAAAAAAAAAACTAATATTCAGCACAGCGTCGTACCAAAATGTTAACCTTATTTGAACTATAAAAAACTGAGAGTTGGTGCCTTTTTCTTCACACCGTTAACATTGTGCCTCCCCTTCATTTCCTTCCAAGATTCGCCACTACACCGAAGGAACAAGCCAGCCCTGTTCTTAAGCTGGAGGTGGCAAAGCCTTTGATTCCATGGTGTGTCAAGCCCTTTCGGAAATCCTTGCGAGGAGGGGGTTCGGTTGAAGACAGAGGTACTGGATGACATCTTTCCTGCACGCAAGTTTTACTCAATGGCTGCCCCGGCAACACGATTTGGCATGCTCGTGGCCTCAGACAAGGCTATTCATCATTGTGATCGACGTGCTCTTATTGCTGGACAGAACGTCTGTTAGGATTGGGGTACTAGTCTATGGCATCAACTGAACGCTGAAACTTTGAGTTCGTTTTCTTTTAGTTTTATCCATGTAATCAAGTTGCACATGATATCGGCCTTGTGTGCGTCAGTAAGGCGCTGGAGCTGTTCTGTGTCCTCCTCTGTACTGAACAAGCTTTGTTGCATCAATAGAACTCAGTTGATATTATGAAGAAAACTCTGTTTAATTCAACCTCTTCAGAATTGGAGTTATCGAGATTCTTTTGATTCTAGCCTCTGCTATAATTCTTTGTGGAACCCCAGTACAGCACTGCGGAAACAAACAACAAATTCATCTCGATGCCGAATTGTTTTTACTTCATCTTTCAAGAGCTGGCAAATGTATACCAGCAGAGAGAATTTGAGCTTTCATCGCACATGTTCTATCAGTACAGATGGTTTTTTCTTTTGCACAAAAATGCTCCTGACTGTATGTCCCTATGGTATAGTGTTTTTTTTATACATCTTACTGTATTTTAGAACATAGGTAGGATTACTTCGTTTGAAATGGACTTGTAGGCTGTTGCACCAGGGCCCATAACTTCTTTTGGGGAAATGACCTGACTTTATTAGTTAAATAAACAAATTACACTAGATTGAAGAAATTGAACCATACACGGACAAGAAAGGCCTCTGATACAACCTCAAATTTCTTCAAACATTGGTTGTCACGGACAAAACAAAAGGCCCAAGAAGCCTCCGTTGGTTGTCAAGTTAATTTTAGATCGTCTGGTTTGGTTTTGGTGCCCTTCTGACACATACTAACTCACTCTAGGAGCAGGATACAGTGAGGTTAAACAAACACCAGAGGATTACAGATTCTGAGCAAGATAGCATCCCACTACGATATGCTAATAATCCGCAGGCAATGACGACACTCGCTAATGATGGAGCTGAAGAGATCCTGCGTCTTGCTGGGCCAAAGAAGCCTCGGTTGCTGCAGGAAAATCAATACATGAAAGATAACGTCAGTCAATTGGATGTTCCAAAAAGCCCACCAAACAGCTGTAATCCCAAACCAAAGATAATCGATGCTCCCAATCGGCTCAGATTTCAGCCATGTAATCATGTCTTGGACTGATAGAGCCATAGAGGGCGCCAATTTCAACCCAAAACCTCCCGAACAAAAAGACAGACAAAGATAGCAATGTGACAGCAAAACAAAAGATGATCAGTTGTTTCGGTTTCCCTACACAGGGGGTAATTGCTATCTGTAGGCCAATGTGTATGAAGTACTTGTTTTCTTGTAAGGATTCTATTCTATCACGGACAACCTGCCATGTTACAACCCAGATCTTCAAAGGAAATTTTAGCTTCCAGAGTTCGACCAAAAATTGGGGTTTGGACTCCCAGATGGGAAAGCCAACCATACATAGATTGGTATAAGTTTTATTACCAATGAGCTCCCATTACAGCTTCACTTCTTTCAAGTGTTGGCAAATGTACATATAGAGATGCAAGTTTGTTTGAATTTTCACTTCTTTCGTTAGCTCCAATAATAGCATAATCCACTTACAGGTTGAAGCAAGACATTATTAAAAAGGAAGGAAAAGGAATTGATGCACTTGACACACATAGATTGATTGTTCTTTTTCTCTCTAATAAAGGTGTGAAGCCATGAATAGTAACCAAAACAGCCACTACAGAAGCATTATAAATCAACGAATAAACTTCTCCCAGCTACACTGAACTACCGAAGATTGTTCAATATCAGTACAACATGGGAAAAAGATTGGTGTACTCACTGTGAAGGGAGGCACCTAAGACAGTGACCACCTTACCGAAGCACTCCGAGGTGACCTGTGCCCACTCACAGATCCCTGGTAAGATTTTGCCGAGGTCAGTATTCCACTTGGAACAATTACCCGCCCATACTTTGTCTGTGATCTTTGGTTCTATTATCAGCTGCTCAAGAACAGAAGCATTTCTCAAGATACAGCATGCCAGCTCGATCTGAGCCTTGTAACATCGAAAACCGCTCATGAAGACCGTCTTGAGATGATCATGGCGGCACATACCCGCCACCTCACCACTGGAGACACCACTGGATTGCAGATAGAACATCTGCATTGGAAGCTTTTCGTCAAACTAATCCAAGAATAGTTCTTTCTTGAAGGTCCATGTATTAGTCTTTCTAAATAAAATAAAATGGCACTCACATGCAAGCGCAATGTCTCCAGTCGGGGTGCAGCATCCAAACAATGGGCCAGTTGAAGAACTCCATTATCACCATTTGGGTCGTTACAGTTGACAATTAATTGACAAGTCATATGCTTCAAATGCAAAAACATTCCCTGTTGTCTTGTTGGCAGCTTCTGCAACTGAAACATGACCCAAATGAATAAGATGACGCTGATAGTTACACAAACTTTGAAGAACTATGAGGTGAAAAAAGAAAGACCAGCTAACCTGTGCATATTTTGATATGAAAGCTTGCAGATGTAATGTCTTCACTGGCAAAATGCTTGGAACTGCAGTGAATGCATGTGCCAGTGCTTTAGTGCCATTAAACTTCATTGTTGCCTTCTCTAGTTTCGAGCAACCATGAAGGACTATAGGGATCACTCGCCCTTTGTACTCAAAATGAGCAAGATCAGTAGCATGAAACTCAACCATCTGGATGTCCATTCCGGCAATCAGCAAATGTTGAAGTTTATCGAGTTTGTGTGGTACGATTAAGTTGTCCACACCATAGCACCCGATGATCTCTAAGTCCTCAAGTCCTGAACATTTTGCTAGCAAGCCTGGAAAATCTCCTAATATCTTAACAAATTCCAGAACGAGCCTTCTGAGTATTGTAAAGCCAGATATTCCTGAGTTTGGCTTTATAGAAACACTGGCGAGAAATAAGGACTGCACAAATGAGCAACCTTGTGAATCTAAGGCCTCAAGAGGGAAGTGGTGAAATTCGAATGGCTGATAAATTTTCTTCAGATCAAAATGTATTATCTTTGCCTTAGATGAAGTGGCAAACGAAATCCACCTGTCAAGATGATGAGTGTACTCTTTGTGCAGGCCACACCTGATGCTAAACTTATTGACTCCTATCCCACTATGCTGTTGAATAACCGAATTTACAGTCCCAATGAACTTTGCTCGTTTCATTTTGGTACTATCCTGACCAGCGAACTCGTCATCGGTGTCAGAATCCGGATCACTGAGACCATCAAAACATAGATTACAGTGGAATGTCCAGAGCATTCTCCAGCTCCTTGAAACAATGCTTGTCCTCACAGCCTCTTTCAGTGGCAGCAGTGACATTATGATAGGTTGAACCTCCTGCAACAAGAAAGTAGCTGAATTTTTGGGCGTGTTGAATTTTGACTAGAACTAACTGCTGAAAGTGCATATATTTTGAAAGAGAAATCTGATGCAAACTGCAATTTTTTGTTATAGTTTCACTCAGTCCTTGATGATCTTTTTCAGAAATTTGTTCCTATTCATACTGATAACAAATTAAGCAAGATGACCTAAAACATCGAGCCTCACTTAAAAATAATAATAATCGTGAAGTGGGTAATAGCGGAAGCCCCCTGGCAACAACTCAAACAGAACACCAAATATTTTATGCCCCATAGGTCCAGATCCGTGGAGAACACAGCAGGCATCACACCAAAGATCAGTTATTTCAGGAAACACTTTATTTTCCTTGCTGTAATGGAAGGGGGGAAACAGAGGAACTGAACTGAACTGACGGAATGGAAGTTACCAGCCACATACCACGGGCAGGTCCTCCATCCGGAAGGACGGCGCGTCGGCGGCGGCGTGGTGGTGCTCCAACCTGCTCAGCTTTCCCGTCGTCGTGGCCGCCGCCTCTTCCATGGGCTGCGGCAGGGAGGGAGGATCCACGGGTTAATGGCGAAATAAGAACTCCGCATGCGTAGTCGGTCGATCTGTCAGAAACACCTACGGGAAAAGGAAAGGGGAGAGGATGATAGCGCAGCCTACCTTCTGATCTAGTGGAGGGGGAGCTGATTCCTCTTCCCCGGTTCTGGCCATCCCTGCTGCGGACGCTACGCTCTGCAACGCAGCAGAAGTGGAGGTGCTTGTGTTAAGTTCCAGTACTGGCCCACAAACCTGACGAGTTTCATAACCATTTCTTTCACCTTTTTGACATTATATTAGTGTTCAAAACGTTCTTATATTATGGGATATAGGGAGTAAGAAATAACTAGCCAGCTTCATAGATGGAGAGGGAACAACATCAACGCGCCACCGGTCTGCGGTTCACTCAAAAGGAAAAAGATCGCCTCAGGCATTCCGTGTTTTTGTTTTTCATGAGAAATTTACCTGTATTTGTATTAGAACATTTCTAGCAGATCCCATAAATTCTCGTTGGATCGCGTTTTTTAGTGGTTTTACGAGATGGACGAAAATGACAAGTCCGCTAAAAATGGCCCTGTCTCGGGCGGCTCGTAAACCGCCCGCAGATCCATGCGCAAATCTATCAAGAGCTCCTATAGGGTGCCTTATGCGCCGGTTGAGGATCCGGACGCTACTGAAGCCCGTTAGTGGGCCGGCCCATGAACGTGCAGGGCACTGTGAAAAATGTATTGGCGCAAGAAGTCAACCCCGAAACTTCGCTCTTGAGAGGATTCGAAAACAACCAACAAGCTCCGGTGCATGGTAGGCTAACCACTAGACCAACTATGCCCAACTACAAGATTGCAACGCGAAACGTTTAAGAACTAAAGTTTATCCGCGCTATATACTCCCTCTGTTTCTAAATTTTTATTTTTCTAGACATTTCAAATGACTACTACATACGGATGTATGTAGACATATTTTAGAGTGTAGATTTACTCATTTTGCTTCGTATGTAGTCACTTGTTGAAATGCCTAGAAAGACAAGTATTTAGGAACGGAGGGAACAACGATTCCTTTTGAAAAAACAATTGAACAAATTTGATTGTCCATAGATTTTAAAAACATCACAAAATAGAAAAAATCATAAAAGATGAAAACAGTTCATCGATTTTCAAAAAGGTTCACAAATTTGAAAAAAGCTCATAGATTTTGAAAACAAAGTTCACTGACTTTGAAAAAAAGTTCATCAATTTTAAAAAAATCACAATTTCAAAAACAAGTTCACTGATTTTGGGAAAAAGTTCCTTGAATTTGAAAAAAAGATCATTAAATTTTAAAAAATACTCATCGAATTTTAAAAAAAAATCTTCAAATTTGAAAAACGTTCACCAATAAAAAAAAGTCACATATTTTATAATTCATAGGGTTTGAAATTTTTTAAGTAAATTTCAAAACACGTTCATAAAATTAGTTGAACTTTTCTCATCTAATTAGAAAAAAATAAATAAAAAGGAAAACGAAAACGAAATGAAGGAATAATAAAGGAATAGAAAGGATGTTCATAACCACATCGGTGGGATTGTTCGAATTGGCTGTCGTAGCTCGCTTGCACGACCAGGTCGTAAGGTCTAAACCTGCTGCTCGCTCTATTTTTGCACCACTTTAAAACGGAAATGGGATGCAATATGGGCCAGCCCATCTCGGCGCGGGGAGTATGCGCCCATTTGCGTATGCCGAAGGAACGGGCGCAGAGGGCGCCGTTTAGTGTTTGCCAGACCTATCCTCCAATGCACATAACCAAGCTAGATGCAGATGTTGGTTTCTTGTCCGTTTTTTCTCAGTCAGGCCCAGCTGAAAAGTGTATGCAAGGCACACAAAAACTGAGATGCCAACCAAACACGTCCCTAGTAGAGGTTAAACCTATCCGCAATGCAGGCAACTAAACTAGATACAAATGTTGGTTTTTTTTGTCTGTTTGAAGTGTATGCAAGGCAGGCAAAAACTGAGATGCCAACCAAGCACTAGGGATGAAAATGGAGTGGAGAGTTTTAGCTTTTCCGAAGGAAAAAATAGAAATAAAGAGGAAATATGAAAACAAAAACAGAAATTTGCAAAAGGGAAATGACAATGGAATTTTTAATGCAGAAATGAAAACAAAAACGGAACGACGTTTTCTCGTGGAATAGACGTGGAAATGGAACTTTCCATTTTCGTCAATATGGGATTTCTGTTTCTACTATATGTCCATAGCTGCTTTGTAGTCCAACTATCAAACAACACACAATGACACATGAGCAAAATGAGAGAATGGATCTTTTGAGGACCAACTTTTACTAACACACACGTACTCAACTAGATCCTATACGAAATTGTCATGTACTACTACAATACTACCATATGTTGCTAACACAACCATATTATTTTGTAGCAATGTTAACAATTCCTCAAATTTGTTTGTTTTTGTGTGTATTTCTCTATTATTGAAGGGGGTCTTTAGTTCCGTTCAACACACGGTTCTGTTTCCGTGTCCGTTTTATATTTGCTCCGTGTTTGTATCCGGTAGTATATGTTTTTGTATTCATTTCCGGAATTTCTGTATTCGTTTCTGTTTCTGCAAAAAAAAATATGATAGCACCTAATTCCCTACGTTTCCTCTCCGTAGAACAAGTATATTTTGACTGCAACTTGTTATTATTACCTTTTTCCCTCGGGAAAAACCGTTTTCCACACTTCATCACGTGAAATTCCATTCCGAGGGAAAAACAAAATATCAAAAATTAATGGCCCATGCAGGTCTCGAACCTGCGACCTTGGCCTTATTAGGACCACGCTCTGACCAGCTGAGCTAATAGGCCAATTCGATATCAATATAAAATGGCACTTAATAATAATAATTAAATAAAATCAAAACCCGTAGGTGATAGCTTCCGTATTTCTAGTTTTCTACCAAAGGGCACAGTAACAACGCTGCGCAGCGTCGAGTACAGACACAAACGCTTATATACACACATACACTCACCCCTATAAACGCACACCGTATCCCTATGAGCACCTCCGAGAGACTGAGCCGGCATATCATCTTGAAATTTACGAAGTCACCGTAGGCGCCTCGTCGTCGACTAGAACGTCTTCTTCCACTAAAAACGCATCGCCGAAAATCCTGAAATAAATTCAGAAATAATACGAGCACCAGGATTTAAACCCTGGTGGGTTAAGAATACCACTGTCCACCTAACCATCTCAACCACACGTTAATCCGTGAGTAGCTAGCTAGTAGCTCGGCACATACCGCACACCCTCGACGTCGAGCGGTTCCCTCCGTATTCCCGTCGGTCCGTCCGTTAGCTTCCGGGAAGTGTGCTGGCTGCACGCACAACTATTCTTGCGTGGCAGATCATACCCTGTCCGATCACGGCCGTACGCCCGGTGAATGCCCTGACGGGACGCAACGTGCGCGGGGCCGCCGGTGTTAATTTCATGCCTATTGCATGGCGCTACGCGTCAACTATATCTCGCCTTAAACAAGCCCGTAAGAAAGTATCGCGTCAAAGTTTTTGTGTCGTTGTCGTTACCAGGCCGGCCCATTTTAGCGCACAGCTTAAGAAAACATAGAAGGGAAAAGGCGAGCACGAGGGATCGATCCATGGTCGCTTCGAACATAGCAAGCACAACTAGTCACATCGCCCACCCACAGTTCATGATATGTACAAGGGCACGACCTACTTGAAGTCGGTCGCGCCGAAAATCTCTATTTTTTCTTTTTCTTTTCATTTTCTTTCTCTTCATCTTTTCTTCATATTTTGCATTTGTTTCTTTGTTTTCTCAATTTTATGTTTTCTTTGGTTTATTTCTTTTCTTTTCTTTTCAGGTTTTCATTTTTATATTTTCTTTCTTTATTTTTATTTTTCATTCTACATTCTTATTATATACATGATCAACATTTTTTTAAATACTTATTCAACATTTTTCAAGTACTTACTCGACACTTTTGAAATAGTTGTTCAATACTTTTATATACATGATCAACATTTTTTGAAATACTTATTCAACATTTTTTCCAAATATTGTACAAATGTTTTCCAAATGCCTGTTCAACATTGTTTCCAAATACTTATTCAACATTTATAAATACTTGTTTAACATTTTCAAATACTTCTTCAGCATTTTTAAATAATCGTTCGACATTGTTCAAATACTTGTTCAACATTTTTAATACTTATTAAACATTTGAGCCAGCCCTTGTGCAAGCCCTCCATTTTTTAATTTCGAATTTTCTTATTTTTAATTTTTTAATTTTTTTCTATTTACATAATTCGGCATTATGAAAAGTTTCAATTTTTTTAAAATGTGCATTTTCAACAAAAAAAGTCAGGAAATCATAAAATGTTTGGTGACTCAAAAAATGTTCCAGATTTCAAATACTGTTCAACTATTCAAGTAATATTTATGATTTCAAAAAAATGTTCAGAATTCATTCATGGCTTAAGAGAACGCTCACGAATTGTAAAAAATGTTCACAAATTTTAAAACGTTCAAGATTTCAATAAATGTTCATTATTTCAAAAAAATGTTCCATATTCAAAAAAAGTTCATGGTTGAACAGAATGTTCATGAATTAAAAAAATGTTCCTTATGTTTTTGAATAATTGTTCATCAATCTCAAAAAAGGGTCATGGTTTCAAAAAATGTTCACGAATTTGTAAAAATATTTGAACTACTTGCAATTTTTTCCAAGAATTTTAAAATGATCATGATATCCAAAAATGTTCATGATTTTAAAAAAGTTCGCTACCCCAAAAAATGTTCATGTATTTGAAAAATGTTCAGGATTTCAAAAAAATGATTATGAGTTTCAAATATCTTTGCAAATTGAAAAAGGTAAACTAAAAATTAAAAAGAATAAAGTAAGAAGTAGGAAAAAAAGATAAGGAAATACAAAACATAAAAGAAAAAATGGAAAAGAAAAATAAAAGAAAAAAACAAAAGGAAATAACCAATTCAAGGAAGGCTGTAGAACATTCAAAAAAGAGGTGGGGATGAAATCCATGAATGGGCAGGCCCAAAAGGAGGATCGAAGGCTGGAGGGGTATGCGCTACCTCGCTAGGGCGCGCCCGACGCACGAAATAGTTTATGCCCCGAGCGCATACCGCATCATATAGTAGGTCCCCTGCGAGACATAGGTCTTGTGGATATGAGGCGCCAGCACTACGAGCTCCGCAGCGGAGGCCTGCTGGATTTGACGAGCACCTGGGCTTGGTTCATGTAGACATAAATAATATATCGATTATTAACTTTAAATCGGTAAAATATTGTTGACCTACATATTCTTGCATGTGATATGAATTTAATTCTATAAGTTTAACCAATACTACCACCATAAAACAACATGTTTGGTCATTGATACAATTTTTAAAATTGAAAGAAAAAATCATTCGTCCACCAATTAAATTTGATGGAAGATATTTTCTGCCCAAGTGATATTTTATTTAGCATAATGGCTGCAATGACTATGGAACCACTAATTGAAATTGCATAACGTAAGTATCTATAAAACCATAAATTTATTTTTCCATACACTCCCGGATATTACAAGAATGTAACATAACAACAATTCGCGGCTAGAACACGAAAGTGTTTTACAGGAACGGAACTACGTTGGCACGACCATAGACACAGATCACAGACACAGCTCTGCATCGAACCTTATAGTAACACACACAAGCAAAGTAGGTATTACAACTTGCACATACATATAAGCAAGTAACTATGCAATGAACTTATTAATCACCTCTCTAAAATCTCCGGTAAGTGCCGCCATGATGACACGCACCATCATGCCGCTTACATACAACATACGCCAACCAAGGTTTCCCCTGGGGCCATCCTTCTTCTCCCTCACCTTATCATCCGGTGACTTCTTGCAGCAGCACGGGTGAAGGCATAGATTGCTGCTGTGGTAATGGAATCCCGTCACATCGTCGCCATAGGCGTCACACACCAGCTTGGAGTCCTTGGGACCGGCGGGGGCCTGGAACTGCATCTCCAACTCAATGTTCTTAAGCAAGGGATGCACAATCTTCGTGCCTTCCTCCAAGGCGCATTTGTCGTGCAGGTTGTACCCGCATGTCTCGCATCTATACCTCTTTCCCGTGCCGTACTCATGGCAACCATTGCACACGAACTTCCCAGCCCCCTCGAGCGTCAGCTCGTGTTGGAGATGGGCGGGGTGGGAGATGCAGGTGCGGCTCGATGAAGCCATGATTTTGTTGGCTTGATCGGCCCAGCTTCTGACACGATACGTAGACAAAGGTAGGTTAGTTTCCTAAAACTACCCACAATGAAAGTAATATAGGTAGTAACATCACACATATTTAGATAGAATAGATGATGTGGCAAGTAATAAATGAATAAAGAGAGGCATATGGTAACATAGCTAGTTACTACTAGTATGAGTAACATCACACATACCAAGACGAGATGAATCTATATCTAATAAATAAAGTGTTGCATCTCACCACACATATATTATTTCCCACTATAGAGGTAGTAACATAGAGTAGTAACATGGGCATGTTACTACTCTATGTTACTACCCATTGTGGCTAGTCTAAAGGAGAAGATTGATCAGCCTCTGCATATAACCAATTTACTTGGTAGAGGCATTAATAGCATATACTTATACAATGAAACAAGATTGTGTGTGTACACCTCGTATCAACCGTCAATAAAATCCGGAGGTGTTGATCAAACCCCTAGGTTGTTTGCTCCTCGGCGATGAGGCTCTCTTCCGGCGGAACCTCCAACCTTTAAAGCCCGTCATGTGTAATAGCGGAGGTTTAAAAAATGCGCACGAACCTGGTTCCAACCGTCAATAAAATCCGGAGGTGTTGATTCATACAGAGGTACATAGTACATAGCTCCCGTGGAAATAGGCACGCAGGCCATGTACAGGTAGTGGGCGTTGAGATACTACAGTCTAGGGAGAGGTTACAACAAATAACGTTACATACATGCGGTGTATCTATAATACTTGTCACATAAGCAAAATTGTTTCGGGATGTATTAAGTTACTATCTAAGTTACCCCCACTATGGCTAGTCTAACACATTAGACTGATCATAGTGGGGAGTAATTTATACTAGTGTCATACATATGACACTAGTCTGCGTTACTATCTTTATAGTGCAAAATGACATAGTAGTAGTGTCATAGATTGCTTCATTTATTAGCTCATAGACTCATTTTGCCTCGAGAATCGCTATGTTGCAGTAACATATTATGTTACCACAAGCACATCTTTCCTCATTAAATACTTGTCACATAAGCAAAATTGTTTCGGGATGTGTTAAATTACTACCTAAGTTACCCCCACTATGGCTAGTCTAATGCATTAGGCTGATCATAGTGGGGAGTAATTTATACTAGTGTCATACATATGACACTAGTCTACTTTACTATCTTTATAGTTTAAAATAACATAATAGTAGTGTCATAGATTGCTTCATTTATTAGCTCATAGACTCATTTTGCCTCGGGAATCGCTATGTTACAGTAACATATTATGTTACCACAAGCACATCTTTCCTCATTAAATACTTGTCACATAAGCAAAATTGTTTCGGGATGTGTTAAGTTACTACCTAAGTTACCCCCACTATGGCTAGCCTTGGCTAGAGCCTGCTGTCTTCTTGGGACTTTCACCGGTCCTGTTCAAACGTAGAGGAAGTGGAGCTTCGAGCATGCTTGCTGGGTCTCCATAGCCGGCACCCACGCGAAGCTCCTCAAGGTCGGCACTGCCTCCGCCATCTCTTCTTGCAACCACATCATCACTGTTTACTGTCGATGCGGCGCCACTGCCCATGCCCACAACCTGTTCGACCATGGAATACTTGAGCGGGACGTCATCTCCTGGACACCCCTCATGTCCGGGTACACTAGCACTGGCCGATCCCGCCTGGCTGTTTCCCTCCTTTGTGGCATGTCTCACATCGGCGTGCCACTGGATGCCTTCACCTCCTCGACTGCCATCAGCGCATGCCCACGCCTTGCTGATGCCAGACTTGGGCAGAAAGTGCATGTCCATGCTAAGGTCGAGGGCTACGCATCTGATGCCGTTGTTGCCACCGTGCTCATTGACATGTATGGCAAGGCCGGAGATGTGGAGGGTGCACGTGCAATGCTTGATGGTATGGCTACTCCTGCGAGGAATGCTGTGTCATGGGGCTCAATGTTGTCTGTATAAGCAGAGAATGCGCTTGGGCACGAGGCCATCCAATTTTCACCGAGTTCAGAACCAAAAGCAATTCTATGGCGCCCAAACACTTCATGTTGCTGAGTGCAGGCGTTGGGCTGCTTGGAGCTGGCAAGTCATGCAACAGTCCTTCGGTTTGGGCACAGATGCAATGGCGTTATTGATGTGGCTTTGGTTGACATGTACTCCAAGTGTGGGTTCTACGAGTACTTAAGAAAGTTGTTCGATAGGATTGAGCAGCAGTCAGTTTTCTGCTATACCCCATCATCATGGAAGCAGTGAAGTACGGTTTTGGGAGGTGTGCACTCAGTTTTTTCAATGAGGTGATTGATCAAGATGTGCAACCAGACGGTGTTACACTACTTGGAGTCATGCATGCTTGCAGCCATTCAGGTCCTGTTGACAATGGTCTCTATCTCCTCCACACCATGCAGAACAAATATGGCATCAATACATGCGCGTGTCACTACACATGTGCGGTTGACATGCTCGGTCGAGAAGGACGGCTCGAAGATGCATTTAAGCTGGCCAACGAAGCGCTGGTTGAAGGCCGTGACGCCCTCATGTTGTGGAGCTTATTGTTGTGAGCTTGCCGGATAGACAGACTCTTATATCTAGCCGCCAGGGCTGGCCACAGAGTGTCTGAGTTCAACCACGACGTAGCAGGTGCACTGGTAGTGATGTCAAATGCATACACTTCAGCCGACCAGACTAACAATACTGCTGCTGTGTGGTCGAACATGAGGCAGCGAGGCATATGGAAAGATCCTGGGTGCAGCTGGATCGAGATAAATGACATACCATACGTATTCTATGCCGGATTGGTATCACCGCTGGCGCAAGGGCAGGTGAAGTGATGAAGTTGCTTGATAAGTTAGAGGATAGGATGCGAAAGAAGGGTTACAAGGGTGGACTAGGTAGTAATAGATTCTTTGATGCTCATGAAGAGGATGGAGAGGACAGGAAAGGTGAGATGGTTGGAGTGCACAATGAGTTGTTGGCATTGGGGTTTGGTTTGCTGGTTATTCCCAAGGGGGTGACCTTCAGGGTGATGAAGAACCTGAGGTTGTGCTGCGACTGCCACGGCACCTTCAAGCTCATAAGTGGCATTATGGAGCGTGAGCTTGTCATGAGGGATCTGAATAGATTCCATCACTTCAAGATGGGGTTATGTTCTTCCAATGTCTTCTTGTGATCCAAGGCTGAAATCAAAGTGATTGTCAACTTTGTGATAAACAAGGGAAACAACATTGGCAATTTCTCTTCATATAGATACTGAGGTGGCCATGTATCGCTTATGAACTGTACTGTGTTTCTAATTGTTTGGTTGTCTTGCACAAGTTTCCTGCGAGAAATGCTGGAATCCGATCAGCTAGAGACATTTTTCTAATGAGAAATAACATTTTTCCAATCAGCTAGAAATTTCAATTTAAGTAAATTCATAATACATCAAGAAATTTACTATAGATGTGATTCCTGATGTTGTAAAGTGCCATACAATTAGGTAGTAAATTTACAATACATCAAGCAATTTATAGTACTTCTGTAAAGTCTTCTTAGTGTTGATCTTTCTTATGAGTTTCCTGAGTAACAGATGAATCCTTTCTTGGTTTCATACAAGGAGAGCTATCCTTATAAAGTTGTTAAATGTGTGATTGTTGCCCTTGATAACTTATGGTTGCAGCCTTCCATTAGGTCAAATAAATGGCTCCTAGATGGCTGTTCCAATAGTCCTTCTAGCCTTTTTTTAGCTCAAGGGCAACCATTTGAGAGGCGGCCAAAGCATCTGCAACATTTCTTGAAATACATACATTAGATTAGTCTTGAACAATCTAAATGCAGGAAAATAGCTACAAATGAATTAATACAGGGTTGCAGGTTAGCCACACCATGATAACGTATTTTTATATTTTGAAAAAGGACAAAAGATAAATTAGCCCTATTTTTCTTTTCAATCTGAACAATTTTTTAACAAATCAGTCATGATTTTATTGCCTTTTTGGAAATAGTCAAGATTTGTAGTTACACTAACTTGTTGGCTGCTTTAGTGTAGATATCTCAAAATCAAGAAGTGGACTGCAATGCCGTAAGAAAATCTCTGAAAGCTTCTGAAACTTAACCAAAATGTATAAAAAATGGAGTAATGAAAACTTGGATAAGGTGATGCAGGCAAGGTTTTGGATCCCAGATGGAACATTTTTTGAAGGTCTCATCGTCAAAACTTAACCAAAAAAGTCATCAGAACATATCAACATGGGATCTAGTTTTGAAGGTCTCGTCGAGACGAATTTTTTATATGCTAACAGATTTTGAATCGATGCGACGGTTTAAGTTACAAAACATTTTAAATTTTTCATTTCAATAAAATCTTTGCTGACATCAGCGTTTTTGTGCTATATGCATGGATATACTCCCTCCGTTCGGAATTACTTGTCTTGGAAATGGATGTATCTAGAACTAAAATACATCTAGATACATCCATTTTTGCAACAACTAATTCCGAACAGCGGGAGTAGAAATTAAGGGAAAAGTTGTGTTTGGTTATGTATAAAAAGGAGAAACAAAAAGAACCACAACCCTAGACTACACTGGATACACTCGATGGGAGCTCGCTTCTACAGAATTAGATCGTTCGGAAATGATGGTTAAATACGTAACATTCAACAATTATCAAATCCCTTTCTTAAAATAGAGATGACATGTAATTCTGACAATAAGTCACATATATCTTTGCCTAACATCAAACGAGAGTTCAAAGGAATTAAATGACAAAGCTGCTTTTACTTTGATCACCGGTCAAGAGGCCCCAGCCATGTGTTTAAAGCCAAACAACTAGTCTTCATTCAGCGGTTAAGAGGCAGGGCAATAATACTCCTAGAATGTCGTCATTGTACATTTATAAATATGGTCTGCATATTAGTTCCCAATCCAATATTAACCAAGAGTCCAAGAGTGCTAGTAAGGCAAAAAAAAACCAACGCCGGCATGATTTCTTCTAAATGATAGGAGAACATGGAAGCAACTGAAGAACAACCAAGCCCAAATAATAGGGTTGATGCGGATAACAGAGGGCGGAAGTTGCAGAGCCCCAAAAGCAAAGTCATTTCCCAAGGGAGCCCGAAGGAAGACATAGTCATGTTGCTAACACAATGGACATGAAATAATCAAGATATTTCTTGTACACTATTTAGATAAGTCGTGCTACTTTTTGTATAGATAATCTATCTAAACAAAATATCAAATGGTCAACATTGTATTAATAGATAGTTGTGCGTCTTATACATTGCATACACTCTAGAATCATCTATTTAGTCGCATCTAAACTAGTAAATCTTGACCTTAGCAATATCTACCAAGTTACTTGATTGATACACTATAAAACACTACCAGATTCTTTTGATATTTAGGAATACAATGAGAAAGGACACATACAAATACAATATAATTATTAAATGTGTGCTTTATTTGTGGAATATTTTGATAATATTGAACTGCTCAAATCTATGATGAAAGCCATTCTAACAAAAAAACTTGCTTAAGCATCCACTTTTTTTGTTGCAAAATGATGCATTTCACGTAGCACTAGAAACGTATTTCTAATGATAAATATTAGACATGTATGCATTCTATAATAAAATATGAGTTGTTTTACATTATTAATAGTTGTACCTAAAATACTGTTAATATAGAATGTGAAAAGCAATATACATTCGATGACAAGATAGTTAGGAAGTAGAAAAATTCAGTATAAACAGACGATTAGATATCACTAGACTGGTAAAAGTGTGAATGACACCATACATGACAAATCTGTGTCACAACCTATAATTCTGTAGTCTGGATTATCTTTCAGGAGGTCGACTTTTGGCAATAACTCAAAAAACAAGAGCGAAATGTATTGTATTAATTTTTAATTTAATATGCTATGTAACCATGTGTAATGTAATTGCACTTAAAAAGTGCGTAAATTATGAGTTAACGTGCACAACACATGGTTGTGCCTAACAGTCGAGTTGTGATGACTGAAGCCTTCACACTTTTTGTTTAAATTTTACATACAATTCGTCTAATTCCTCATCTATTGCTATCAATTCATCCTTAGTACCAATCTTTGCTTGCCTTTCCTAGGCAAGTTTTCCCACTTACTTTCTAGACCATCTGAACGCTTCGCTCACGAGAGATTCATCGCAGGTTGAACCTACAAACTTACACTATGAAACGTACTTGATCACTCCAATTAACTAACTTAAAGTCTTTAAGAGGGTTAGAATTTCCTCAGAGATGTGCAACAACGTTATGAAAATTTAATCGTGTATTTTTTTCAATTTCATGATTTTGAATGTGTAAAATCTTTTTTTAATTACATGAACATTAAAAAACATGTGAATTTTCAATCACATAAGCATTTCTAAATGCATTAATAGTTTCTTAATTACATGAAATACTTTATAAAATCAGATTAAAAAATTAGAAACTCATGAACAACTTTTGTTGTTTTTTGAGATGTGTAATTAGTTTTTTAAAATATGTGAGCACTTTTTAAAAGTACATGAAACATTTTTTTAGAAGTACATGAGATATTTGAGACATGCCTATTTTCGTTATAACACACAAAAATTTTGTACTTATGTTATTATTATCTAAATTATATAGATTATCATATATTTTGGAGTTTTCTTAAAAAATACGGAGTATTTTTTATGGGCCGCACCAACGTCCGGCCAACTATTTCCGTGACGCGCGCCGAACGGTCGCTAAGAGCGCGGTATAGATGCGCACGCCTTTGCCAGCGGGGCACGCGGGCAAGCTGCTCCACGGTGGCGGCGCGCTCACCTCCAGTGCCGCTGCTCCATCCGGTGCTCAAAGTAGCTGCATAGCCACTACTATGGTGCCGCTCCTCCGTCCATCGCTCAACGTCCCTGCATCGCCACGCCTCTGCGGTGCCGCTCCGCCCTTCGGCGATCAACCTCGCTGCGTCACGTGCAAGTACCATTTGGAAAATAAACAAAGAAATAAATATTTGCGAAAGATAGAGGTGGTAGGGTGGGCGGGTGACGTGGCAAGGTGAATAGGATGTTGACTAGGCAATCAATGGTCGAAACCAGTCAAAACTGAGATGAAACCGGTTTAGGGTTGGTATCTGCCCCGTTTGCGACTTAGAGGTTATAAAATGGACGGCTTTGAAGTTTGGGCTTATTTCTTAGACTTTGGTGACAATTCAGGGTTGTAATATGGACTTATCTCAATGGATAAACATTCCATGTGGTCTTCTCGCTAGGTTCTGCAACTGAGAGGGCAGACAAGTCAACATTAAAACCGTCTCGAAGAACCATGAGGTAAGTAAAAATAGTAAATAAATAAACACCATGCAACCTGATCATATCTAAATATATCAACTTGCACATTCAGTATGTTCACCGCCAAAATGCTTGGAATTACAGTGAATACAAAACCAAGTCCTTTATTGCCTTTAAACATTATTGTTCCCTTCTCTAGTTTTGAGCAACCATGAAGTACTATAGAAATGAATCATCTTTTGTACTCAAAATAAGGAAGATCAGCAGCATGAAATTCAACTGTCTTTACATCCATTATGTCAATTAGAAAATGTTGAAGTTTATCAAGTTTGTGTGGTATGAAGATTTGCGAAACCTGAGCACTTGGTGATCTTTCTAAGTCCTCAAGTGCTAAAGAATTTACTAGTAGATCTCGAAAGTCTACAAATATCTGAACATATTCCTAAACAAGCCTTCTGAATATTATAAAGCCATATATACCTGAGTGTGGCTTTATGCAAATCTCAGCGAGAAACAGGGACAAGTGAGCTGTATCTTGATCTGCGTGGCTGCACCTCTAAACCAGCATGGACTATACCACTAATCAGTGCATGTGGAGGGGACTCACCTCGACATTGACAGTCATCTACACTACCGAGTCACCATCCCCAAAATTGCCATTATTAGTTTGATAATAATCAACATAACAGGAGTTGTGAAATGCCCAATGCAGATAATGATCATGCACAACAATCATTTTTTTAACATCCAGTTACATGTTTTCTTCTGAAAAAAAATCAATAATACATTCAGTTACATTTTGAAGTCAGACAATCTAGCTAAACTATAATGACATCGATTGTCTTATTTTGGAAAAACAACAACACATCATATTTTCATATCAAACTGTCTTAAGAAAAAAAAAATATATATATATATATGGTCTTGTTACTATACCTAAAATGGTTAATTCAGCTACATAGAAACTACATTATTAAATCCAAATGTGTGTTCGATTATAATTAGCCTTTTAAGCAGAAGGTGTAGTATTTGTTTCTATTTAATTTATTCGGTTATGTAAAAAAGAGAATATATACACATGAACACAACAATCTGGTTGTCGCACTAAGACAGGCACACAAAGTGACCAGCAAGGAGCAAATAAAATTTCAGACGAAATAGTGGTCACGATTCGGTTGGAACTATCTTGGCCTCCACTTGCACATTAGAAGACCCAGGAAAGTTGGCATCTAGCCCAGGAAAGTTGGCATCTAGGCCAGGAAAGTTGCACATTATAAGACCCAGGAAAGTTGGCATCTAGCCCCTAATTATCCTTTCGACCAAAAAGGGTAATATAGTCCTTTGTATCCAAATCTGCAGGCTAACACGTCGATATTCAACTTTAAGATTCATGCAAATTTTTAGGAAAAGGGGAGGGGGGTTGTACCAAAACAAAAACTCAAGTCTTGGTCTAAAACGCCCACCGATGCTCTTGTAGTCCTGTTATTATTGGACGAAAAACTGAGACCGAGCGAGCAGCACGCGAAAGCAACCAGGATGAAGAAGAAGGGTTCGTCTATGTCACATCTAGATGTGAGATAATATCTCACAGCTAACTATGACATCATCCCATATGAGATAAATCCTTGTTTGTTCGTTTGTTTGTTTTCATTTTCTGTCCCCTATTATATTTTTCTAATTGTTGGTCCCGTTTTTCCTTCCGCCAGCTTTTTTTTGTCGCACTATACATAAGCAATCGCTCGTGTTGCTCTGCCCTGGGCTGGCCCGCCCTTCAGCTTTTGGAATGATGACACGGAATGGACGAAGCGTATGTGTGTGTGTGCATATAAACACAACCGTGAATGTGAGACGTGTGCTATATATCATCAGTGCATGCATGCACCATTGCTTGATCGCTAGAGCCAGCTTCCATATACCTGACGATTCAGCAGAGAATATCGAAACCTTCTAAGTACCTATCTGACAAATGGATGGATGATCGTGTTTGGACAACCATATGTGATAAACATGAGTTATAAAAAAGAAAATTAAAAAATTATAGTTTTTATATAAAAATGATTTTAATAATGGACTCTAATCATAAAGAAAAGTTCATAAATTTAATTTGATCATAATTTTAAAAAATGAGCACAAATTCTAACACATGCTCATGAAACTAAAAAATGGTGAGCAACCAATTTTTCAAATGTCCCAGTTTTTTTAATAAAGTTTGAATAATTTTTTATTTTTTTTCTTGAAAAACATGAACAGATTATGAAAATGGGAACATTTAAAAAATTATATACAACTACAAGATTTCGAAAAAAGATGGGAAACAAACATAATGGGTTGGGCACTAAAATCGTATAAATGGTGGCTTTTTCAAAAAAATAACACAGGAAAACTTGGAGCCCTCCTGCTCGGTTGAATATCTTTCAAAAAATGGGTCGAAGATGTGCTTACAACTGGGACATTTGAAAAAATAGTTTGGGCCCCAAAAGGAAACAAAACAAACAAACAAAATAAATGGTCCCGTCGCCTTCAAGCTAGTCGCCCCCCGTGTCTTCCTCCTCTGCTCCCCGCCGATTCAAACAATGTTACAGGAAAAAATGGACAAAATAAATGTGTCGATGTGGATAATTATTGGAGATCCGTTGGTGCTTTGGGATATCTTGCAGAAAACGCCCTACAAAAAGTTAAATGCTGGTTCCAATTACAAATTTGAGGCCTCCTAGTAGCAAAAAACCCACTTGTTTGTGGTTTTCAACTAGTAAGTAGGTGGGTGATCTGCAATTGGAGCGATTACAAACTACAAGCGCATGGCTTGTGAGTCGATGGTGGACTTGCAATTGATCATAGTTACAAAATACATAAAAGAATGATAGATGCAAGTCGACGGTGTATTTGCAAGTGGCATGAACAAGAACAACACCCACTAGTTGTGGAGTCGATGATGGGCTTGCAACTGGGACAATTAAAAAAGTGGACAAAAGAGAACCACAATTGTGAGTTGAGTTGAACGACTTGAGTTGCATCAAATAAAACAACCCCAGTTGCAAGTCAAGGGGTCGACTTGCAAAGTCACATGCAATTACAAAACTACATAAAAAAACCACAGTTGTTGGTCGATGGTGATCTTGCAACTGTGGCAATTACAAACTACACAAAAAAGCCCAATTGCAAAGTTGAGGGTTGAGGTGCAATTGGCATGAGGGCCCCATAGTTGCGGGTCGATGGTGGACTTGCAACTGGGGCAATTGCAAAGCTACAGATAAAAAACAAACCAATTGCAAGTCTATGGCCGAGTTGCAAGTGGCATCGAGTAAACAACACCAAATGCAAGTCGAGGGCCGAGTTGCAAGTCTATGGTCGAGTTGCAAGTGGCATGAGGGCGCCCACGGTTGCGAGTCGATGGTGGACTTGCAACTAGGGCAATTACAAACTACCAAAAAAATGAGTTGCAAGTCGATGGTCGAGTTGCAAAATGGGCATCGAGTAAACATCCCTAGTGGTAAGTCGATGGTCGAGTTGCAAGTGGCATTCGGGCACCCATGGTTGCGATTCGATGGTGGACTTGCAACTAGGGCAATTACAAACTACAAAAAAATAGAGCAATTGCAAGTCGATGGTTGAGTTGCAAGTGGCATCGAGTAAACAACCCTAGTTGCAAGCCGATGGTCTACTTGTAAGTGGTATGCGGGCAACCATAAGTTGCCATCCGATGGTGGATTTGCAACTAGGGAAATTACAACACTATAGACAAAAAACTAGTTGCGAGTCGACGATCTACTTGCAAGTGGCATGGGGGTCCCCACAGTTGCGAGTCGATGGTGGACTTGCAACTAGGGCAATTGCAAAACTACAAACAAAAAACAAACCAGTTGCGAGTCGATGGTGGACTTGCAACTAGGAAAATTACAAAACTACAAACAAAAAATAGACCAGTTGTGAGTCGATGGTCTACTTGCAAGTGACATGGGGGGGGGGGGGTCCACAGTTGCGAGTCGATGGTGGACTTGCAAGTAGGGCAAATTACAAAACCACATACAGAAAACAGAGCAGTTGCAAGTCGATGGTCTACTTGCAAGTGGCATGGGGGCGCCCACAGTTGCGAGTCGAAGTTGGACTTGCAACTAGGGCAATTGCAAAACTACAAACAAAAAACAGACCAGTTGCGAGTCGATGGTGGACTTGCAACTATGGCAATTAAAAAACTACAAACAAAAAATAGACCAGTTGCAAGTCGATGTGGACTTGCAACTTGGGCAATTACAAAACTACAAACAAAAAACAGACCAGTTGTGAGTTGATGGTCTACTTGCAAGTGGCATGGGGGCCCCACAGTTGCGAGTCGATGGTGGACTTGCAAGTAGGGAAATTACAAAACCACATACAGAAAACAGAGCAGTTGTGAGTCGATGGTCTACTTGCGAGTGGCATGGGGGCACCCACCGTTGCGAGTCGATGGTGGACTTGTAACTAGAGCAATTGCAAAACTACAAAAAAAAAACAGACCAATTGTGAGTCGATGGTGGCCTTGCAACTAGGGCAATTACAAAACTACAAACAAAAAATAGACTAGTTGCGAGTCGCTGGCCTACTTGCAAGTGGCATGGGGGCCCCACAGTTGCGAGTCGATGGTGGACTCGCAAGTAGGCCAATTACAAAACCACATACAGAAAACAGAGCAGTTGCGAGTCGATGGTCTACTTGCAAGTGGCATGGGAGCCCCCACAGTTGCGAGTTGCGGGTCTATGGTAGACTTGCAACTGGGGCGAATACAAAAACCTTGACTTGCGAGTCGATGGTGGACTTGCAACTGGGGTGAATACAAAAGCCTCGAGTTGCGAGTCGGCGGTGGACTTGCAACTAGGGCAATTGCAAAACTACAAAACAAAAAACAGATCAGTTGCGAGTCGATGATCTACTTGCAAGTGGCATGGGAGCTCCCACAGTTGCGAGTTGTGGGTCTATGGTAGATGTGCAAATGGGGCGAATACAAAAGCCTTAAGTTGCGAGTCGATGGTGGACTTGCAACTGGGGTGAATACAAAAGCCTTGAGTTGCGAGTCGGCGGTGGACTTGCAACTAGGGAGAATACAAAAAAACTACAACCCTCGAGTTGCGAGTCGGGGGTGGAGTTCCAACTATGGCTTGAAAAACAAAAACAAAAAACATCCTTGTCCCCGAGTTGCGAGTCGATGTTAGAGTTGCAACTGGGGCGACGGATACCCCCCTAGTTGCGGGGCAAGGGCCTGATTGCAACTACCATGAAACAAGAAAAGAAAACTAACAAACAAACAAC
This sequence comes from Triticum monococcum, assembly GCA_034509565.1. Lineage (NCBI taxonomy): Eukaryota > Viridiplantae > Streptophyta > Magnoliopsida > Poales > Poaceae > Triticum > Triticum monococcum. Next base: position 769,531,152 of record CM067847.1, read on the forward strand.
CACTCCCCACCCCCCTGAGTTGCGACTTGAGGGTTGACTTGCAACTAGGGCAACTACAAAACTACACCCGCTCGAGTTGCGACTCGGGGGTGGAGTTGCAACTAGGGTGAATATACAACCCCTTAATTTGCATGTCGACCGTGGACTTGCAAATTGGGGCGAATACAAAAGCCTTGAGTTGCGAGTCGGTGGTGGACTTGCAATTGTGGTGAATACAGATTCTTCTGAGTTGCGAGTCGGCGGTGAACTTGCAACTGAGAAAATACCAAAAAACTACACCCCTCGAGTTGCGTGTCGGGGGTGGAGTTGCAACTGTGGCTCGAAAAACAAAAACAAAAAACACCCCTGTCCTTCGAGTTGCGAGTCGATGGTACTTGGAACTGGTGCGGCGGAAACCTCCTAGTTGCGAGTCAAGGGCCTGATTGCAACTACCATGAAACAAAAAGATCAAACAACAACCACTTCCCCCCCCCCTCCATGAGTTGCGACTTGAGGAGCGACTTGCAACTAAGGCAACTATAAAACCTCACCCCCTCTATGAGTTGCGAGTCAATGTTGGACTTGCATCTGGGGCTATGGAATCCCCCTAGTTGCGGGTCAAGGGCCTGGTTGCAATTACCATGAAAACAAAAAAGAACAAAACAAACAACCACTCCCCACCCCCCCTGATTTGCTACTTGAGGGTTGACTTGCAACTAGGGCAACTAGCTCGAGTTGCAACTAGGGCGAACACACAACCCCTCGATTTGCATGTCGATAGTGGACTTGCAACTGGGGCGAATACAAAAGCCTTGAGTTGCGAGTCGATGGTGGACTTGCAACTTGGGTGAATACAAAAATCACCTAAGTTGCGAGTCGGCGGTGGAGTTGCAACTGGGGTGAATACAAAACAAAACAACAACCCTCGAGTTGTGAGTCGGGGGTGGAGTTGCAACAATGGCACGAAAAAAGAAAAAGAAAACACCTCGTCCCTCGAGTTGTGAGTTGATGTTGGACTTGCAACTAGGGCGACGGATTAAGGGCCTGATTGCAACTACCATGAAAAAATAAAAAGAAACAAAACAAACAACCACTCCCCCTGACAACTACAAAACAACGAGCCCAGTTGCGAGTCAAGAATCAACTTGCAACTAGGATGAAACAAACTGCGGGCCCAATTATGATTCAAGGGGTGGACTTGCAACCGAGATGAAAAACTAAACACAGGCCAAGTTGCGAGTGAAGGGTGAACTTGCAACTAGGTTTAAACAAACTATGAGTCTAGTTGTGAGTCGATGCTATACTTGCAACTGGGACAACTAAACAAAACTATGATACGAGTTGCGAGTCGAGGGTGGACTTGCAACTGAGATAACTACACAAAACTACGATACAAGTTGTGAGTCACGAGGGTGGACTTGCAACTAACACAACTACGAAACTATGAGAGTAGTTGCGAATTTAGGGTGGACTTGTGATCGGGATGAAAAACAAACCACATGCCTAGTTGTGAGTCAAGCATGGGTTTGCAACTGTAATGAAACAAATTACGGGCCTAAATGCCAGTCAAGAGTGAATTTATAACCGGGACAACTTCACAAAACAAAAAAAAGAAAAGAGGAAATAATAAAACAAAAAGCAAAATAAAAAACTGAACCATAGCTCGATGGAAGAAAGAGAGTGAGAGCAACGAGTCATGTTACTCTACAAAAATTGAACCCGCGCCCACCACGTATAGTGAGATAAGTTGCTGCTCCGCAAACTGATAATTGACACAACCCTGACAACAAACGCGAGTCGCGAAACGCCTCCAACGTGTGACGTCACATAATCGGCGAACAATGGATGGAAGCCGTGAAACGGGTCGACAACGTGACGAAGATCAAAGCAGTGCATGAAAATTTCAGCAACAAAAGATTGTACATTTGAAAATTTAGATGAGACGACATTGCTAATCTCGTCCTAATGAGTCACAACCTATGGAGGATCGTATACTCACACTTACGCAGACATGGAAGACAATGGGAAAAACGACCACCAATACGACACGAAAAACCGGCCCGACAACGCAAACACCAGCACGACACAAGGTACATGCATGTGAACAAAACATTTTTGCACCAAACATACATGTTTGATCAAGTGGTGAACAACTTAGTTGTAAAATCATCTAGATGCCACTTAGCAAACCCAAAAGAAAAAATATATGAAAATAACTATATTTAAAATAAAAGTAAAAAACAAAACAAAAAAAATACGCGTGGCATTTTCATGTTTTTCTCTTCAATTTTCACCTCTTGGGGTAAGATAACAAATAAGAAAATAAAATAAAATAGAAAAAAATGCAACTAATAGTGTGCTGCAAGGTGTGTTTGCACGAATTAAAGCCCATGCATGCAGCTACACATTCGTGCAAAGTCGGTCACATCCCCAAAACGATGTGAAAAGAAAAAAATAGACGTTCAATGAAGTCCCATGAGCCGATACGTGAAACAAGCTAGTACAGGTGCAGTCCGCGCAAGAACAACAACTGTGCTGAGAGAGGAGAACAAATCTTAAAGGGCTTTCATCCTATGAACTACTTCACATCTAGCAAAAGACAACAACAAACGACATAGCCTGCAAACCAGATAAAAAGTGAGCCACAAGAGGGCCAGCGAAAACAAAAGTCCAACAAAAAACAGACATGCACCATGAGGGGGTCAACAAAAAGTGGACAGAATAGAACAAGAGACACAGAAATACATTAGCCGATGATGCGAGATCAAGAATTTGCGTGAAAATTACACCAATATGATTCCAACAGAAAACAACTTAGCAAGAGACCCTTAACAAAACCGTTGATTATTCTCCCAGTTTTTAACTTCTTATTAGTACAACGGTCATGCAACCAACAATGAAAAAAAAGCCCAAAGAGTCACATCACATGCAGCAGAGCTATCTTCTCAAAAAAAAAAAAAACCAGACATGGGCTAAGGCCCTCACGCATGACACGAACAGGCAACAGGAACACAACATGCAATCAACAAATACAACAAGCGCGTCCTGCGGATAGCAGGCAGCGACAAGAGATCAAGACGTTTACACGATTTTTTTCAGCAATTAGATCGTGTGATGGAGAACTTAAATGTGAGATACTATTTCACATCTAGATGTGAAATAGCAAACCTGGAAGAAGAATGTCATACTACGAAAGTGATAAGAAACACGTACGTTCCGGACAGGGAAGGAAAGCAACAGCGTAAAGATCAGAATCGACCGTGTGATGGCCAGAATCAATTGTTATTGCAGTGTATGTTAACGTCAACTACTCAAGTCGCCTTCCATGCATATTATATATATATAGATATAGATATATATATTGTGTGAGATATATTATAGCAAAGTCAAGTCAAGTAAGGTTGTGTGTTCGGCTTGGTGACGCGTTTGCCTCTGACATGCATATAGGAGTACTACATTACTACTTCACATGCATATAGGTCGTTGGTGGTGGTGCTGGACGAAGCTGTCATCGCCGAGGAGAGCTAACAACTGGGAAAATCGATCATCGCCGGATTTGGTGGCATGTTGGTGCATAATAACATACGCAGTCTTGTTTAGTTAATTGTAGTACCTACCTACTATTCCTATACCAATTAGTACTGCAAATCATATGCATGGGGAGCGAACATTCTTACTTTGTTCTTTCAAGCTATACGTGTGCCAAGGTGCGTGCGTGCTTAGAGTTCGTTAAGCATATACTCCCTCCGTTTCTAAATATTTGTTTTTCTAGTCATTTTAAATAGACTATTACATACGAATGTATGTAGACATATTTTAAAGTGTAGATTCACTCGTTTTGTTTCGTATGTAGTTATTTGTTAAAATATCTAGAAAGACAATTATTTAGGAACGGAGGGAGTATATGCTAATCAGGGATCGACACTCCGTTCTGCTTTCGTAACGAACATGCATGGCCAACACAGTCTGGCTTGCTCTTCAAACCTACCCCGTGTAGTAAGGCGATGCATATAAGTATTTTTTCTTCCATGACTGAGTTACAATACTTGAATTATAATTTTATTCTGCTCTAGTTTTAGTTCACCAGCGATAGCATGTGTGCTAGTTCCTCTTCTTTCCCATCAATATGCACATATTAACCAGTGATAAGATTAAATTACATCTATTCTAAATCCATATGCAACTTCAACCTGCACAGACAATGCGCCTTGCCCGACGGAACCAAGATTAAGCACCCGTCACTCAAGAACGTCAAGATAGAGCTCAGGTTCCAGGTCCCCGGTTCCAAGGGCGCAAAGAAGGTATGCGACGCCTGCTGCGGCACCGTGCGGGGGTTCCACTAAGATAGCAGCAAGCTCTACCTCCACCCGTGTTGCGTGTATCCACCGGAGGAGAAGAAGTTATGACGAAGCCCCCCGGTCCAGTCGAGGTGACGGAGCGGGTCGTCGGGAAGGCACCGGAGCCCCCATGTCAGCCGACGTGTCGAAACAGGTCGACGTGGTGGACGTAGGCTTGAAGAAGAGACAATGTAGTGATGCCGACGCAGGTCCAAATTTTGTGACGTAGTCGATGCTGACTTGATGAAGTGATGATGGGGCGACGATGCCGGCGTGCCCGACCCGTGCAGTCCATGGGGCGACGATGTTGTCTTGTCAATGATTTAGCCTTCACGAAACCGAACACTTGGTTGGCTCACTGACGTGCTGATCTGATGTGGTTGACCTCGGCCCGACGAAGCGTTGGCTCATCTAGCACAAGTCGGCAGCCGTGGAGTAGCGTAGTCGGGCTGGTTTGACAAGGTGCGATGATGAAGATCATCTCGGAAAAGACATAAAATTTGTAGGCACGTGTTTAAGATCAAAACATAACTTTAAAAACTCCTTCAAAAAGGATGAGCGATAACCCATTCATGAAAAAAGAAGAACTTGGATCGGATTCGTTTTCACACAGAAAACAGATCCAAAAATCGATGCATTCTTCATACCCATCCCGGAGTTTGGATAGTCGGGTCGAGCTGAAATTTTGAGAGGTTGTCAACATAGGAATTCCGTAACCGATGAATGGCTCGAGTTTCCAAAAGGACTCCTAGACCTAAACTCGTTCAGATTCCCATCCAAATTTGACATGGCTCCAATATATCGATGATTGCCGAAGATTCCTCCATGGAAACACGAAAACAAATCTATTGTCCAGAAAATTCTGCACGGACACGCTAGGCAATATTGGCGTTGAGCCCCTGAGCTCAATAAATGATTTTCTCCGTGATCTCGTTTGAGATCAGAGTTGATGTTGATGAAGGCACTCTTCCGATCATGACGATCTGACATGGGGTGTAGTCCTCGGCCTACCCGAGGTGACTAGTCGAGCCGACCTCGACGATGAAGCTCGGTTCCGACACGTAGATCGCATTGGGCCGATCTGAATTTCATCGCACCGCGGTGACTACCATTAGGGGCCTGTATGGGCCACCGATGTCAGAACTAAATCTGGCAAATCTCGGGTAGGGGGTCCCGAGCTGGTGGTCTCAGCTAGATGGTAACAGGAAATAGAGAGACACGGTATTTATGTAGGTTCGGGTCCTCTTGAAGAGGTAAAACCCTATGTTATGTTTGTATTGTATTGATTGTGGATGGGATACAAAGTACATGTGATTTACCTCGAAATCGTATGAATGAGTCCTAGTTGTAATGCCATCATCTATCGACTAGGCTAGCGTCGGTTTATATAATACACCGGAGGCCTAGAATAACAGAAGTCCTCGTCTTGTGCGCCAAGTCATGTGTAAACTTCCTTGTACATGCCATGAAACTTGTGGCCTGTTAATGAACTGCCATGGGATCCCCAGCCCGAGCCACTTGGTTTGGAGACGATGTGATGAGTATCACCTAATGCAGGACACCATCGCTTGGAAAGTTAAGTTTGTGGAGGTTTGTAATAATAAGTCAAAGGATGGACGACCGGCTGGACCTGGTTTGGAGACGACGTGATGAGTATCAACGATGCAAGATCAAAATGGATCGAGTGTGGCCAGGAGGGATCGATGCACTTGCTCAGTCACCCGCGGTGAGGCCGCGACTTTCTGCGGGCATTAACTCATTGCAGCGTCTACCTCACCACTCACGTCACCGTCCATGGCAACGGTGTGTGCAGTACTATAACAGATTGTAGCCAAGCCAACGTTGCTTGTTCGCCTTTCTGCAACCCAGAAGAAGCGCGTGCATCTCGACGACGTACCACTCCACATGACCACATCGCCCGATTCTAACTTAACTCAAAGGTTGCTGCTGGTCGCCGAGGAGCAAACAACTGAGAGGATCGATCATCGCCTTCCACGTCCCCGGACGGATTTAAAGCTAGCTTGGTACCTACGGCCATACGCAATCTTGTTTAACTTTTTGTATAGTACTAGTGCCTAGGCAGTATATAGTATTCCTATAACAAGTACTCCCTCCGTTCACAAATATAAGATGTTTTAACCATTTAAAAAAATCAGATGTATATGGACAGATTTCAGTGTGTTTGTTCACTCATTTCATTTCATATGTAGTCTATATAAAAATATCCAAAACATCTTATATTTATGAACTGAGAGAGTAGTAGTAAATCATACGCACGGGGTGAACTGTCTTAATTTGCTCTTTCAGTATAAGTTAATACTAGCTCAGTGATCATTGCGTTTCTTTGGAGTCATTGGGAGCGAAGAGATGCAATGATCTTCCAAAATGACCATGAGGATCTTCAAATCACGGCGTGGAGGTGCGTGGACTACATGATGCTACGATCCAACCGCTGTCACAATTTGTACTTCCTCTCTAAAGAAATGTAACATCTTTTAGATCACTAGTGAGTATTCAGGCTACCCTGCAAAATAACGGGGATGAGTGGCTGTTCCATGCACTTGAACCGCTACAGGAGATTGAGAGATCTATGTTATTGCTATCCATGTGAAGGGTATGGCATATACGCAATGAGGTCGTACACCATAAACCAGCCCCGCCTATGGAAGCGTCGAAAAGATTCTTGGCAATTGTTCTCTTGCCGTGAGACACTGGAAGCTGAGTTATGTACCTGTATGAAAGGATTGTCCTTTGCCATCCAGAGAAGTGAGCTACCGGTGATCGTGGAAATGGACTCAATTGTGGCAGTGAAGATGATCCAAGCTTCGGAGGTTGACCGATCCATTTACTCGTCCATCTAAAGGAGATTAAATATCTTATGTCTCTTCGTGAAGTTTGTATTACTCATGTAAATCGTAGCCAGAATAAGGTTAGTGATAGCCTAGCTAATTTGCCTCGTATTGAGGATAGAACCATGACTTGGTTGGGCTCTGGACCTCACGTATCCATAGAGTTGGCTGCGATGGACTGTACAAGTGTGGAGATTGAGTAATACAAGTTTTTTCACCCGCAAAAAAAAAGTATTCAGGCTATCTTTTCACAGAGGGAGTATAAGCATGCTCTTCTTCGTGACTGGAGTACTACGTCGTTTGGGCTTTGCTAGAGACACAGAGAGATTTTAAAAAGGTTTACAGGTTTGGGAGTCCTGGGAAGTCGGGCCAACCTGAAATTTAGGGGGAGAGGGAGATTTTTTTTGTAGGGACAGAGGGATCTGTAGAATGCCTTTTTATATCGTTTCACCTTCCCGAGAGATTGCAAATTTTTGCTTCTTGGTACCAGCGTATTATGTAGCGTGCAAGTTGATGTACCATAGTCAATCATGAAAAAGAAGATTAATTGAGTACATCCACTGGGAGCCAGTTTTATGACGAAGTCGACTCCTTCATCAAGTGTGCATATGTTAGACATGGTTGATTTGGAGTTGGATCATAGGGTACTGGTCCCGGTTTGGATGTGTATACCGTGTCTGTATCAGTCCTTGGTTTTGTGCTACCCATGTGTGTGTATATAAGCATGACATGGTGCAATGATTTAGTTCAAAGATTGTAGCCACGAGATTGAGTTCAGATAAATAAATAGAAAAGCAGGATGGGATAGGAGCCCTTGGCGGAGGTGTTTTTGAGCACTTGTGTTCATTTAATATTTTGATGTGATGAATTATGTGGGTGGAACCCTACAATGAACATGGGACGGATGAGTTTACTTCATTTCACAAAGGGATTTCGGTTTTATGAATTTTCTTACTTGGTCCATATTCAATGGCGTGTAACTTGATTACAATAATCAATCATGAAAGAAGGATAGATTAAATACATCAACTAGAAATCGGTTTTGAAGTGAAGACAACTTGTGCATCAAATTGGCATATGATAGATATGGTTAATTGAGTTTGAGTGTGATCAAAGGTATTAGTCCCTGTTAGGATGTGTATACCGTGTCCGTGTCGGTCCCTTGTTTTGTTCTGCGTGCACATATGCGGATGAATTTACTTAATTTTAAAATTCGATTCTAATCTTATTTTTTACTAGGTCGATATTCTACGGCGTGCAAGTTGATTAAGGCCCGGTTCTTTTGAACAGATTGTGAAGAATCTCGTCCTGGAAAATCCTGAGCGAAAAGAACTCGATTTGCCTTTCAAAATCTCGAGCGGATTCTGCAGAATCCTAGTGCAACTCAAAATCCTCCAAAAACATAGATTTTCACAGAATCCCAGGATTCTGGCAAGTCCCACCAAAAAAAACGTTTCGGATATGAGAGTACCCATATTGGAGGGACAATTTACAGCCAAACTGCCCCTTTCGCACGACCGAATGGCCCAGCAACCGCTCGATCCCCACGAGCGCTAGCGGCTGCTCCGCCCGCCGCCGCCGAATGGGAGCTCCACCAGCCCGCCACCGGCCGCCCAGCCTACACGCCGGTTCTCGCCTCGGGGCGGCCCCTCTCCTCACGACGGCCCGCCTCGCCGCCGCTGGACGGGAACTTCGCCAGCGCCCCTCCTCACGACGCCGCCGGACGGGAGCTCCTCCGTCAGCCTCGCTCCTCGCGGCCCCGCTGGACGGGCAGCCCGCCGCCTCTGGTCGCCTCTGGCCGCCCTGCCTAGACGCCCGACGGGAACTCTTCTTCTCTGTCTCGTCTCTTTTCTACCTCTGTATTCTTCCCTGTTTCTCTGTCAACATCTAGATGAATAGATGGATGGATAGATGCATGTATTGATGAATAAATAGTACTGCTAATGCATTGATGTATGTTTAAATTTGTATCTGTCGCTTGATAATTTCAATTTGGTAATTGCCAATTTGGTACTGCTACTTGGTGCTTGGTAATTTTGGCGGCAAATTATGTGGGAAGCAGATTCTGCGAGAAATTTCTAGAATCTTGATTCCGCAGAATCCACCGCGAAAAGAACTGGGCCTAATAATGAGACTGAACACACCATCCATTGGAAGCTGGTTTTAAATGAAGTCAACTCCTGCATGCATCAAGTGTACTACGTGCCTATGTACTCATATCGTTATAAAAGAGACAAGTGTACTAGTACTATTATTTCTTATGGCGAATTGATTCTGGACTGTTTGGACAAGAATATGATGGATATGAGATGTAGTTGCTTCTATTCACACAAAAAAAAAAAGCACTAGCTTCGGATCATGAGGATACGATTCACTGGAAGTTAGTTGCAAACATAATCTTTTCAGTGAAATCTATGTATCTGGACTTGATTGATTCCAGATCACTGTCTAGGTCATTACACATTTGGAAGATTAATCTTCCGCTCCGAATTAAGATTTTCATGTGGTTCGTTCACAAAGGAGTCATATTGACCAAAGATAACTTGCTAAAAATAAGTTGGACCGGTAACTCCAGATGTTGTTTTTGTTATCACAATAAAATGATTAAATATCTCTTTCTCGAGTGTCCACTTGCAATACTATTATGGCGCTCAATTCATATAGCTTTTAATGTCCATCCCCTAACGAGTATAAACACGTTATTTGGGACTTGGCTCAATGGAGTGGACTTACATACAGCGAAACATATTCGTATAGGAATATGTGCACTACTTTGGGCAATATGGAATACTAGAAATGATTTGATTTTTAATGGGGCAAACTTCACGAGTTTTTTTGCAGGTTATCTACAGAGATACAACATGGATCCATATGTGTCATGTGGACTTCAGGGTGCTTTTGATTATTGAGTGCAACCGTTGGGAGAAGGTAGCACGGGCTATCTTCAGCCTGCTCTGTATCGCCGGATGTGGCATCTTTTTATGTTTTCTTTCATTTTGCACTATGATTATGGGACTCTTGTGACCCTAAGACTTTGCTACTCTATTTTTAATAAGATGATTGCATGCATCAATTGATGCAGAGGCTGGGGTTTTTGTCTCTTTTTTTAAAAAAAGCTTCATTTAATACCGAGTACGACTAAGACAAAATTAGATCCATATACTTCCATTTCTTTAAACCAAGAGCTACTCCTTTTTTTGCTGCCTGGTTCTGTCTCTCAAAGATGGATAAGTGGGTTCTTCTACTGTCCTAATTGATGAAGGGCAGAAGCGTAGATTGACCAATCGAAATTGTTGTACACACGACAGATGCTGGCCGAACTTTGGACGATTGGAGGATCGAACGGCGTTGTTCACCTTTCCTCTATGCATCGACCGCTTGATGTGCTGCATCATCTAAAAATCGTCCGGAACGGGTCGGCTGTGTAGCAGCGTTGTTGACCAATCTAAAAGAAGGAACATGCACCGAAACTCTATCTTTTAGTAGCTGATGAGAACATTGACTGTTTTAGAGGGCATCTTTTGATCTTTCTTAGAAGGTGTTGGTGTGCAAGCAACTCTAAACTGGGGACCCGGCTCTAACTACCAGGTAGCCATGGTCCAGACAAACCTGTTGGTGCTGTGGTGGTTTGCCTTTAGCGTTTCCTTATAATCAAGTACTCCCTCCGTTCGGAATTACTTGTCGCAGAAATGGATGTATCTAGATGTATTTTAGTTCTAGATATATTCATATCCGAGACAAGTAATTCTGAACGGAGGGAGTACATGGCTCCCTTGTAGCGGCTCTACCTTATTACAGGTTACGAACTCACGACTGATTTTCCATCCATTGTCTAGCTAGCTTCCATAGAATTGGCCGCCACGAGTCTGCTGCTACTTCTGTCAGGTAAACTTCCTTCAGCACTTCCTTACAAATAAGTACATGGCTCCCTTGTAGAGGTTCTATCATATTACAAGTTACGACTGATTTTCCATCCGTTGTCTAGCTTCCATAGAATTGGCGACGAGTCTGCTGCTACTTCTGATATAGGTCAGGTAAGGTATGCCATTCTTCGGTTGTTACTTGTTACGGATTCCCTAACTTAATTACTTCACTATCAACAGGGAGCGTCCCCGGCCTCGACACCGCCGAACCACCAGACCTGCACGCAACGCAGCCACCGCACAGCGAGTACACGCCGCGGCCAGGAGCTTCCACCGCCGCGCCGCAGAGAAGAGCAAACAACCTGGAAAATCGATCATCGCCGGATTTGGTGGCAGGTTGGTACATTCATAGATACATGCGCAATCTTATTTAGTTAACTAATTTTTGTAAATTCCAAACCACCGAGTTTTAGGATCAGATCCAAACGCTTCGGCCGCCATTCGGTCTGCATCGCGAGCGCTGCGTTCGCTTGTCGGTCGCTCCTGATTTTCTTCCCATGATCTGGTCAAGTAGTTTTCTTCTTTGTCTTTTTCCAGAGAAAAATCTGAAATACGAGAGTGGTTCTTCTACACCCACTTTCGGTGCACCCACGGTGCACCAACGCAAGAAAACAAATTAAAATATTTCAAAAAAAATCTGAAACTTTGTGGAAATGATCATCAACAAATATTAGAGAGGCTTGCAAAATTTGGTGGCCAAATAACATTCGAGAAACTCTCTACAAAAAAGACAAAATTATAAAATCTGCTCAAATAGTGTACTTACATTTTGACTAATTTTCAGTAAATTTGTCTTTTTTGTACAGACCTCCTCGAATGTTATTTGACCATCAAATTTTGCAAGCCTCTCTAACATTTGTTGATGATCATTTCCACAAAGTTTCAGATTTTTTTGAAATGTTTTGCTATGTTTTCTTGCGTGGATGCACTGTGGGTGCATCAAAGGTGGGTGCAGCCACTACTTAACCTTGAATTCACACTCTTACTCTAAAGCTGCTTATAATTGGTAGTATCATAAGTTAGTATCATGTATATGATACTAGTTCCCTAATGCATAGTATCATAAGTTAGTATAATGCTTCGAGAACCTTCTCTCACACCATCACGCTCTTCTTCTTTAGGATTTTATTTTTATTTGCTCGAATCCTAGCTATTAGGCTGGCATCCATGCTGCTTCTTTTGATTTGATTTCTATCGCCTCTCCTCTTTGATCCTCCTGGGGCTATAGAATGTGATACATCGTATCTTTCTTCACATCTGTAGGATAAACATGACCCCATATCTCACCCCTCTTTTTGTTGGCCTGTTGATTCTGCCAACTTCAAACGTATATAAGTTGCTAGGATTTGATATAAAGGGACAGGGTGGGGTTATTAATTAGAATCTGAAATTGTAGTGTAGCCATAAGGAATTTTTTTGCCGTTTACCTACACTCGTAAGGGGGGGGGGGGGGGGGGGGGGGGCAGCTCGTGAACTTTTTTACCATTCCGTAACAAAAAATTCTGGCCCATTGACTTGTTAACCTGCAAAGAACGTACGGACCGAGTCGAAAATTATGGGAGCAACGTGGACAGACAAAATTAAGGTGGTAAGAAGCCGTTCTCCCTTTATTAATAAGTATAGATTGTGCTCCCTCTATACTAAAGTAAATGACTCAACTTTGTACTAATTTTAGTATAAAGTTAGTATAAACTTGAGCCACTTATTTTGGGACAGAGAGAGTAGTACCTAACTACCTTCATATACCAATTAGTAAATCATATGCACGGGGAGTGAACATTCTTAATTTGCTCTTTCAAGCTATACGTGCGCGATGGTACGTGCATGCTTATAGTTCGTTAAGCATATAGTCCCTTCGTTCCTAAATATTTGTCTTTCTAGAGATTTCAACAAGTGTGTATATACGGAGCAAAATGGATGAATCTACATTCTAAAATATGTCTATATACATCCGCATGTGGTAGTCAATTTAAAATCTCTAAAAAGAAAATATATAGGAACAGAGGGAGTATATGCTAATCACGGATCGACACTCTGGCTTGCTCTTCAAACCTCTACTCTGTATACGGCGATGCATATAAGCCCAGTTTTAGTTCTGCCCTAGTTTGATTCTGCCCTAGTTTTAGTTCACCAGTGCTAGCTTGTGTGCTACTTCTTCTTTTTCACATCGATATGCACATGTTAACCAGTGATAAGTTTAAATGACCTCTATTCTAAATCCATGACTCAAGATTCCTTTCCATCCCTAGTCATGCGGTGCAGGAACGCATAAATCGTACTCCCTCTGTAAAGTAATATAAGAGCATTTAGATTTAGTGATTTAAATGCTTTTATATTTCTTTACGGAAGGAGTATATGATATCCTATTTTCTTTGTATATATTCTTTTTCTTTGGGAAACTAAATCTTTGTCTACGTATCAGAAAAAGCTGAGCTGATATAGTGAGCAAATCCATGGGTTCGTCAAGTTCCACCTGCAAGCACGCGGCCCACCCGGAGCACACGCTGATGCTGGAGTCGACTAAGAAGTTCACCTGCGATGGCTGCCATCAGAAGGGCACGGGCGAGAGGTACACGTGCCATGCATGCAAATTCAACTTGCACAAGCAATGCGCCTTGCCCGAAGGGACCAAGATTAAGCACCCGGCACTCAAGAACATCAAGATAGAGCTCAGGTTCCAGGCCCCCGGTTCCAAGGGCTCCAAGAAATGCGACGCCTGCTGCAGCACCGTGCGGGGGTTCCACTACGCTAGCAGCAAACTCTGCCTCCACCCGTGCTGCGTGTATCCACCGGAGGAGAAGAGGAAGGATGGTAGCGGGGGAGATCAAGATTCCTGGCGTAAATTCGGGCGCGGGTGCCAGGCGATTGCGCCCACCGTATTGTCTATCATCATCTCCGGTGTTACCGGAGAGCAGACGCCGATACTTGATATGTTCCCCGGCTCCAAAGGGTAAGGGTAGCTGCTCGCTTATCGTACGTGCATGTGTGCATCTGTGCTTGTTCGTGTGTTGCATGGTCGACGGCAGTAAGCCGAGTACTTAATACCCGATTTCTAGTGTCCTCGTTTGTTGGTATCTTTGGTGCCTTCTGTCATGTATACTTGATAATATCCCGCATGCTACAACGGGAGTGTGTGCATACCACACATACTCCATAAACTTCAACATTTTCTTATTAATTCAAATGGATATCGAGACGGTTGAGTTTAATGTTGCTGATCATGCTCATTTTGAGTACTAGTCGAGTGATCCCTATATAGTGCTTCATGGTTTCTCAAAGTTAGAGAAGACACCACAAAATGTTTGAAGGCAGTAAAGGATTAGCTCATGCATTCACTGTTGTTCCAATGCCAGTGAAGATACTAAATGTGCAAGCACGTGTATGTGCATATGAACAGGTTACACAATTTATCTATTCTGGTTTGCTTACCTCATAGTTCAAACTGGGTTCTAATTTCATCTAGTTTGTCCATCTAATTTTCCGGTTGTAGAAGCTGACACCAAAGTCACAGCGCATATTTATGAGTTTTGATGCATATGATTTGGGAATTAGCCGTTGTCTCTAGCGTCCCAAATTCCGACAGTGGAGTTCTTCAAGTGGCATGCCCACCTGCTTGCAAAAGTTGAGATCATTTCAAAATGTCTGAAAATAGACCATGTTCCACGAACAGTGGCGGATCCAAGATTTGATGTTACCCGGGGCAAACTTTTAAAGGAAAAAATCAAAGCTATGTATGGTATAAGCAAATAAGAAAATCAACAAAATTAATTGGCCAAGTACTATCATGCGATTAGGCAAGACGATCAACACAATCAATCTGGATACCAAATGATTCACCGGGATAGCTCTGAAAACATAATCAATCTGCTTCATCTTCTTAGGTCCCTATAATATTAAATTGTGATATTGAGTTGTATGGATTGGTTTGTATGTTGATCGTTGCTTTATCTAGAAAGCGGTTTCGGTATAACATCAAAATTGTAATTAATTTTCAATATTCAAATTACAAGAATTGGCACAATAGAAGAGGAAAAAAATTAACAGAGAACGAATGAACCTGCTCCTTGCTGCCTCTGTTGGCTGCTCGCTCGTTGATTTGAGTAGGGCGCGTGGTGTTGGAGGTTTCGCCGCCGCTTCGGCATCGAGAAAGCGTGCAATTCCTTCTTCTTCTCCATCCAGCAAGATCGGTTGGACGGACCTGGATATTGTCATAGCGAGACGACAGTGGAGGGCGCCGTGTCAAGGCGGCAGTACAAGGCCTGATCGCGTGATGTTGAAATTTGAATTGCTGATCAGTTCCACGATCGATGTTTTTTAGGGGTAGTTCCACTATCGATGGAATTGGGACGTCATGGTCGCTGCGTACAAAAAATACTGGACTCATATCTGATCTTTCATTGGGCCTTACTTGACTGGCCCATCTCCGACTCCTAGCGGATCGTTACCTGGCCCATCTCCTAGTGAATCGTTCCTTTCCTCTTCTACCGTCATGCTCGACCTCTTCTGAAACTTCCTACCGAATCTGCTCGCCTCCCATGGTGGCCGCCGTCCAAAAGCAGTAGGGGTACCTAGGCTCCCAAAATTTACCCGGGGCGGCCGCCCCCACATGACCCCATGCTGGCGCCGCCCCTATTCCATGAAGGGTGTTCAAGTAGATGCCAGAAAGGTCAGTTTGTAAGCACGTTGTTTTTCAACATCAATCAAATGAACCCATTTTTTCCTATCAGTTTCTATGAGTAATCCAAGCATCATGCCAAGTTGTTTGAAATTTTCACAAGTTTTACATTTTCTAGAGTTTTATCGAAAAAATAGGGCCGATAAATGGCCGGAATGTGTCGCAACGTTCAAACGGTATCAGAAGTAGTTCAAAGCTAGCATGGATGCCTCTTATGTCCACGTCAGGCTGCTCCAAGAAGTTGGACCATTTATCCATAGTAAAAAAAACACCAGTTCAGAGGAGTGTGCGAGACGCCAGACGGGTGCATCCATGAGTTTGTGATTTTTTCTAATTTGAATTCTTCTGTTATTTGAAATTTCCACCATTATCAATCAAGGTGAAATTTTTCTTATGTCCTAACCATTTCTTCAAATTTGTCAACAATTTTGGAATTTCAAATTGCATCCAAAAATTTTACAAGCTTGAGCATTTTATCAAAAATTGTTAACAATTTTCCGAAAATTGATGAAAAATTTGAACACAAATTGCAAACCATGTACAATTTTCAAAACTTATCAAATTAAAAATGCAAACATTTCTTAAATTTGTGAAATTTTTCAAAAAGAGAAACATTTTTCAAAATTCCAAAACATTTTTTAAAACTGTAGATAATATTGAAAATAAGAAATTTTTGGTATTTCAAACAACATTTAGAATATTTGAACAGGTTTTAAAAATAATAAGAAAGTGCAATAAGCATAAAAATGAATTATATAAAAAAACCTAAAAAAATAAAAAATAAGAAATATTTAGGCGTTGTGCAAACTGTGCGACGAAGTCGCTCCTGTGGGGCGCCTGTTGCGCCGGCCTTGGCTTTCCTGTTTCTTTTTCATTTTTTCATTTTGCCTGTTTCTTTTTTTAGTTTCTCTCCTTTTTTATTTTTACTTTTGTTTCCTCTTCTATTTATTTTCTGTTTATTTTTTCATTTCATTTTAGTTTCCTTTTTCTTTTTCAGGTTTATTTTTTGAACAATTCTTCAATTTTTTTTATAAAATGTTTGCACTTTTTCAAATAAGTTCAGTATTTCAGAAAACGATACTGTTTAGAAATATTGCGTAGAAATTCCTAAAAAGTTTAGTATAAATAATTGTTAGCTTCTTTTTATAAAATGTTCAAAAGTCAATAGAAGTAGAATTTTAAAAATTGTTCGCTTCCTTAAAAAATATTCGAAAATACAGAAGTGAAGCCCTTGCCGTTGAACGAATCAGACCGGGGCAACACCTCGGACACGCCATCGAACTCCAGATCTGGAACCCCATCACGACTAAAACGCCGAAGGAGGAAACCATACCTGCCATCCACCAACCACGAACTCAGCACACGTTTCGTCTTCCAGATGTCGTCGATGCATATCACAATCTGCATCCGCTCCTGGACTACCTCCCAAGCTCCGCGCCAACGCTGGAGCAAACGCCGTCGCAACGGCGGAGCCTGAGGACACATGTCCACCACGAGGATGCCGTCGCCGCCACGCTATCCTTGCTTGGACAGACTGGTTTCCAAATCCATCCCCAACCATATGACCGATGGCCTCGTCAGGGAAGGATCCAAGGAATCTTTATTCAACGCTGTCATCATCGTTGTCGAAGCCAAAGCGATGAACAACCTAAAAAACCTAGACCACGAAAGAGTAAAAACGATCCACACACGTGGATCCGGCGACCCCCTCACCACCGACGACCGAGGACGCCGGTAGAGAGGGGCCGCCGGAGGACGGCGCTGGAAGACTGGCCTCTCCTGGAGGCGGCTAGGGTTGCAACCGCCAAGGGAGAGAAAAACGATTCACGAGGGCTAGCTACTCCTGGTTACTGCAGAATGTCGAGGGTCTGCCGTACATGCACACCCTCGACGTCGAGCGGGTCACCATTTTTAATATTTATTTAACATTTGGGCCAGGCCTTGTGCAAGCCCTCCATTTTTTAATTTCGATTCTCTTCTTTTTTTTCCTTTTTTCATTTCTGTTTATGTTTTTTCTATTTACAACATTCAGCATTACAATTTTTTTTTGATTTTTTTAATGTGCATATTGAACAAAAAAAATCAAGAAATCATAAAATGTTGGGTGACTCAAAAAATGTTCTTGATTTCAAAAACTGTTCATGCATTCAAATAATATTTATGATTTCAAAAATGTTCAGAATTCATTCACGATTTAAGATAATGTTCACGAATTTGTAACAAATGTTCACAAATTTTAAAATGTTCAAGAATTCAATAAATGTTCAAGATTTAAATAAATGTTCATGATTTCAAAATTGTTCCCATATTATAAAAAAAGTTCATGGTTGAAGAGAATGTTCATGAATTAAAAAAAATTCCCTATTTTGAAAAATAGTTCATCAATTTTAAAAAATGTTCATCATTTCAAAAACTGTTCATGAATTTCTAGGAAAATAAGTTCAATATGTCGATTTTTTTCAAGAATTTCAAAATGATCATGATATCCAAAAATGTTCATTACTTTTAAGAAAGTTTGTTACTACCAAAAAATATTCATGTATTTGAAAAATGTTCATGATTTAAAAAATGATTACGAGTTTTAAATATCTTTGCAAATTGAAAAAAGAAATCTAAAAATGAAAAACAATAAGAAGAATGAAAAAGAGAAGGAAAAAACATAAAGAAAAAATGGAAACGAAAAATAAAATGAAAAAGAAAAAACCGAAAAGAAAAAAAACCAATTTAAGGAAGGTTGTAGAACATTCAACAAAGAGGTGGGGATGAAGTCCATGAATGGACAAGCCGAAAAGGAGGATCAAAGGCTAGAGGGGTATGCGCTACCTTGCTACGGCGCGCCCTACGCACCAAATAGGGTACGCCCCCATCGTGTACCACGCCCGTAAAGGAGGTCCCCCGCAAGTCATAGGTCTTGTGCATATGAGGCGCCAGCACTACGAGCTCCACCTATTTTGTTTAGTACGCTGCAAGTCATAGTAAAGATAAAATTAATTGGGACTTTATGCTTAGTACGCTGAAAATGAAGGGGTTTCCTGATAAATTTATTCGTTGGACGAAAGCGGTTATTCATAATGGTACAGTAGCTATTACTTTAAATGACTTGATTGGCCCCTATTTTGTTACTAGGAAAGGATTGAGGCAGGGGGACCCGTTCTCCCCCCTATTTTTAACCTTGCTGTTGATGTTCTTGCTACCCTGGTTCAAAGGGCGCAAGAACAAGGATTTATTAAAGGAGTTCTGCCTAGATTGTACGAGGGTGGTCTTACTGTCTTACAATATGCTGATGATACGATTTTCTGCTTTGAAGATGACTTAGAAGGGGCTAGAAACCTTAAAGTCATTCTATGCGTGTTTGAACACTTGACGGGTTGGAAAATCAATTTCTTAAAAAGTGAAATCCATTGCTTTGGTGCCGCTTTGTTGAAACAAGAAGAATATGCTCAGATTTTCACTTGTGCGGTCGGGGAGTTCCCCTTTACTTATTTAGGCCTTCCTTTACATTTTAAAAAGTTGCATAATGCGCATTGGAAACCAGCTGAAGAGAAAATTGAGAAGAAGGCAGCAACCTGGCAAGGGGCTTTGCTTTCAATGGGTGATAGGATTACCCTCGCTGAGACTTGTATGAGTAATGTTCCTAGCCATCTGCTTTCTTTTTTAAACTACCTAAAGGTGTAGGCAAGAGAATGGACTTTGTTCGTGCTCGTATGGTTTGGCAAGAAAGGGATGGAGTGAGAAAGTATCACTTAGTCAAGTGGGTGGACGTATGCCAACCTAGAGACCAGGGGGGTCTGGGGATTACTAATTTGGAGATTAAAAACATCAGCCTCTTATGTAAGTGGTTATGGAGATTAGAGAATGAGGAAGGGGATTGTCAGGAAATGATTAGAGCCAAATACACTACAAGAAATATGTCAACTTATGACCTTCTGTCAGTGACCCTCGAAGAATTGGTCATAAATTTATGACCATTTTAGAACAATTGGTCAAAAGCTGTTCAGGGGGCTCCAAACCCTAAACCATTGCGACCATTTTGGTCAGAAAGGTCGTAATTTCCATACATGAAATGGTCACAAAGCAAACAGTGCTAGTCCGCTGCCTTATTTCTAGTTGTTAATGACCAATATAGATGGTCATAGCCTTGTAGATTGTGGTGGGTTGTGATGACTAGGCGCCATCTCATCAGTTTTGCCTATGTGTCATGTCCATGTGGCAGTTTTTGCCCTAGGTTGTGAAGCAACCTATATTTCTATCATTCC
Organism: Triticum monococcum; assembly: GCA_034509565.1. Lineage (NCBI taxonomy): Eukaryota > Viridiplantae > Streptophyta > Magnoliopsida > Poales > Poaceae > Triticum > Triticum monococcum. The sequence goes on from CM067847.1 coordinate 769,551,171, forward strand.
CAAAATTCCCAAAAAAATCTCATAAATTCTTTGGGGCATATCTTCATCAAATATGTAAAAATCCTTCCTTGCCTAGTTCAAAACTAATTCAACAATATTCATTTTCCTATTCTGTTCACAATAACACTTTATGAAGGAAGTGCTATTTATATATTCTTGATTGCCCTCGGAATTTTTGGGCACTCTTTCCTATCCAAATCATTACCGCATGACAAAATTCAGCTCCATTTGCCTAGCAAATCTTCCTCGGCAAATTTCCAAAGTTTTTGTCCACCTAGAAGCATTGTGAAGGAAGTACCTTTTTTATATCTCTAATTGACATGAAATTTATACAGTTCCTTCATATGCCCAAATTATCACCCTCCTCCAAATTGCAGCTCAGTAAAATCATCTATGTGATCCCAGGTTCAGTTTATATTTTATGGCCAAATTGGCACGTTGCAAAGCAAGTGTTATATAGACCCCTCCTATTACCCTCAAACTTTTCGGGCACTCTTCCATACTCAAATAATTGCCACATGATAATATTCAGCTCAATTTTCCTAGTAAATCTTTCTCGGAAAATTTCCAAAGTTTCTACCTCGAGAGAAGCTTTGTGAAGTAAGTACTAGCTAGGCTTATCCAAATGATCTGAAAATTTACCAGCGCATGACCATACCTATGTAACTTACCTACACCATTTTTTAGCTCATTTCATTCATCCAATCTCTCTCACTAGTTTTCCCAAGTTTTTTTCCATAGAAGAGCATTGTGAAGGAAGTACTAATTTGGCATGTCAAAATGATATCAATTTTCTACAATGCTTTCCTATGCCCAAATAACCATCCTCCACAAAAATTCAGCTCAATCCATTCATTATTTTGAGCCCAGCTTCAACATTCATATTTTTGTCCAGTGTGGTACTTTGCAAAGCAAGTACCACCTAGGATCCTCCTTTTGAGCTGAAAATTTGTGAATACATTCTCCTTAGTAGATGATCATCCTCGGCCAAAACTCACGCCCATTGGCCATGTGCATTTCCCGTACCGCTAATCAAACACTTGGCTGCTTATTCATGTTTGAGCATCGATCGGTCTCCTCATGAGAATCTTATGTTGTAATTTTCTTCCTGGCACCTACCTGGGGAGTGTCCAACCCACTAGACATGCCTATGCTGCCCAGAACACATGGCAATGCCAGGGTCACACGGTGACCACGCGGCGGGCATGCGAGCTTACGCGCTCTAGAGTTGGGGCCCTCGGCCACCGTCCAAATCTCGATGTCTCTCCATCAAACCATGTATTTCTGATTAAATAGATACTTATTTACCTAGAAATGATTTTTGGAAAAAATAAATAGCAAACTATGACGCAGCTGCAGTTCAAATTTGACCCGCTTCCAACTGAATCGACGGGAATTTGTCTTTTTCACCAGAGGTGGATCAAAAATTTTGACACCCAACCATTTTGTCAATTATGCATTAAATATGGCCTAGTATTTTAGAAAATTGATTTGGTCCAATTTTGCAACAAATATATGGTAGGTCCTTCACAAAAAAAACTCATTTCAGGCACTCAGAAAATAGAAAATGGTTTTTTCGTCCAAAGAAAATGAAAACTTCCTTAGGCAACATTGTTTCCCATTCCAATATGCACCCTTGTGCACAAAATGAGATCATTTGAACAAACTATGCCATGAATGTGGCCATAAGATTGATCGTTTGACTTGAAAGCCATGAATCTTCACACTTGATAGCTCATTTCTGAGAACACTTTTTTAAAATAATTGCCGTATTACAAGTTTGTTATTTTTCCTAGGAACTTGGCCACATATAATGACACAATGCGAAGGTTTTCCAATTTTTTGATTTTTTTTGAATTTCTTATGCTCGTTTCAAAATGCGGTCAAAACGGCGGGCTTGACCGCTCCTAGCTAGTGGTTGAATCTTGGAATTTCTTATGCTCGTTTCCAGCTGAATCGACGACAATTTGTTTTTTTCACCAGAGGTGGATCAAAACTTTTTTCACCCAACCATTTTGTCAATTGTGCATTATATATGTCCTAGTATTTTATAAAATTGATTTGGTCCAATTTTGCAACAATTATTTGGTAGGTCCTTCACAAAAAAACCTCATTTGTGGCACTCAGAAAATGGAAAATGAATTTTCCGTGCACAGAAAATGAAAACTTCCTTAGGCAACATTGTTTACCATTCCAAGATGCACCCTTTTTGCACAATATGAGATCATTTGAACAAACTATGCCATGAATGTGGCCATAAGATGCACCCTTTTTGCACAACATTGTTTTCCATGCAAAGTTTGATTTTTTGATTTTTTTTGAATTTTTTGGTTTTTTTGAATTTTTTATGCCCGTTTCAAAATGCGGTCAAAACTGTGGGCATGACCGTTCCTAGCTAGTGGTTGAATATTGAAAAACTTTTGGTGTTTCTCTGATTAAATAGATACTTATGTACCTAGACGATTTTTGAAAAAAAAATAAAGATCAAACTATGAGACAACTGCAGTTCAAATCCGACCCGCTTCCAGCTGGATCAGTGGAAATTTGTCTTTTTCACGAGAGGTGTGTCAAAACTTATGACATCCTACCATTTGATCAATTATAAATTAAATATGGCCTAATATTTTATAAAAATGATTTGGTCCAATTTTACAACAAAAATAGTATAGGTCCTTCAAAAATAACTCATTTTGGACACTCGAAATATGTTTAAAAATAGCTATAAAGATCAGAAATGCATACAAAATTGGTGCTCATCCATAAAATGTGGTCTAACTTGAGTGAAAATTTGTGTGATGCCCTTTTGCAATATAGTTTTGATAGCTACTTCACAAAATCATTGATTTTTCAAACCAATCAGAACTCTTTCCACATATCGATGACATGGCGCCTATCCATCCATCCATCCATATCTCCATCCCACATCCATCCATCCATCTACAGAAAAAAAGAAAAGAAAAAGAATAAGAGATACCCCCACGCAACCCAAGCCCTAGATCAAACCCCTTCCCCCATCGCACCCCTCCTCCCTCCTCCCTCCTCCCAATCTCCTCGCTGCCGCCGCCACCTCCTCCCCGTCTCGGCCCCTCCCGATCCACCTCCTCCCCGTCCTCTCCCACCCACCGCCGACCCCGCCGTCCTCCGTGACCACGCCTTACCGGAGAGAGAGAGGCATCTCCCCCAGCGACTACGGTTGTTCCCCCCTCCTCCCTCCTCCTTCGAGCCTCACCCGCGTCGCGCCGCCCCGGCGCGCTGCTGCTATTTATTCCCTCCAAATCGCCATTGCCCACAGCAGCAAGGAATCAAGATCCAATCCCCTCCCCTCCCATCCAATGCTCCCCCGCGGCAACAGAGATCCAGCCAGATCCGCCTAGTTCCATGGCGACCGCCGGCAATGCCCCCGCTCCCGCAAGCGCATCGAGGCCATCGTCCTCAAGCACACGCGCGACGGAAGTGCCTTCACCCACTGGTAACTTCCGTTCCCCACTCCATTCTCCCGCTTTGCCGCTTCTCCGATGACCCTCCCCTGCTCCCTTCTCCTGCTCTGTTGCTTCTCCGATGAGTGAGTGATTGAGTGAATGACTAGTTTGTTTGGTTGGTTTCAGCGAGGTGTGCAACAAGGATGTAGCCGTCGTCCTCATCGACCTACACAGCTACAGCCTCCACTCCAAGATACGCCTCAGCCTTGGGTGCAACAAGTGGTGCTCTTTTCCCGAAGGAAGGTTCTCTGCTGACCGTGTCTCATCTGTAAAAAGGTACTCCCTCCGTCCCATAATATAAGAGCGCTTTTTACATTACACTAGTGTAAAACGCTCTTATATTTGGGACGGAGGGAGTATTTTATTTATGTATTGGCGGCAAAATAACCGTTTCTTGATCACCAACTGAACATCTCTGATAGAACATATCGTCAACTAGGATAATAGTCATTCACAGTTAGTTTTCTTTCTCTTTATCTACTGATTCCCAATTGAGCTGGGCAAATCTGAGTGCTCATATGTTTTTCTCTTGTCAACAGGGGTGTCTTTGTGATGATTGCTGTTTTCTTGGCTTATTCTTTTCTTCAAGAACCTTCAACGTGAGTTGCAGAAACTATGTACCTTATTTTTTAATTCTTATTTCGTATGAGTGGGCATGTAGATATGTATAAGTATATTGTGCACTGCCATTGAGCAGAAGGGGAGTGTATTTATGTTTGCTTTATATTTGATCTGAGCTTCTCAATATCTTCGAGCTTTTGAAGTATGATCTGTAGTACCAACCATTCAAAAAAAAGTTTTGTAGTTGCACTAACCAAGACAACAAAGCCTTACCTCATTTCTGCTCCTTGTATAAATAAAAAACATTTCCTGTTTTGTAGTTGCACTAACCAGGACAGCAGGGCTGGAGATTCTATGTTATAATTAATCATCATTTACTAAAATTTAGCTTCTGCTTGCTACTGGTGCAATCTATTTCCTATTTTAGTCTACTAATCACCAGTTACTAGAATTTACCTTCTGCCTGCTACTGCTTGGTTCTTGACGCCACTAGTTTGTACTGAAATGTCGAGACTGTATACCTTGCAAGATCATTCGGTGGTGGTGACCCATATGATGGCGATTTTCTCCGGCCATTCCAGTTCTGGCGGTGGTGCTGCTCCTATGATGGTAGACATGTCTGCCTCCCCTAGCTGCCGCCGTGGTGATGAAGCTCGGCCTAGGCTACAACCCCCTCCGGTGAGCTCCTCACGTCCCCTTCTACCCCTCTTACTTGCCGCTTGGTTCTATGCTCCGTCTTTTTGACGTGTAATTGTTCAATTTTGTTCATAGTTGAGCATTGGATGATATTGTATTTGTCATGATGTACATGGTTCATGAACTATGCCAACCTGCAGCTTGTTGTACTAGTGATAGTAGGATAATGCAAGTTTTGACAATCCATACATAATTCTACATGTTCAGTGTCTCTCCGATTTCTGACCGGTCTATCTTCTAACCAAGAGAAACCAAGAACAGACACTTTAATCGATGCATGATTCAACCTGTTCTCTGTTTAAGGGCCTTCTTATTGTTGTTACTAAACGTTATGGATTGTTGTTGTGATCGAATTTGTTCACTCATGGGGATTAGCTCCTTTACTTGCTCTGGTTTGATAAGAGCATGCACATTACTACTGAATTTAGTTCCTGTCTATGTTTACTAATCATCAATTACTGCTAGTTGGCTTTTACATGCTGACCACTATTGATAGTTAGATACTAGGTATGTGATGCGCCAATTGTACACCTGCATTTCCAAGTTCCAACTCCTATAGTCTGTGTGCCCGTGTTGGATTTCGTTGCCTGGTTGTGTAATAAAATTAGTGTAGTAATTGAAGGAGTTAGTGATTTCAGTTCCGGTTGTGTCAAATCTTTACTATGTACCATGATTAGTGTTTACTGAACTGAGGCATTGGATATCGGAATTTGGGCATGATGTATAATTTCAATTCTAGATGTGTGCAACACAAACAATAATGTCAACTATCAAGTTGATTCTAAAATGTCTCATTAACTTCATTTCAGATGGTTATTTCTGGATTTGGTAGTAGTTTATTGGTAGCCTGGCCTGTGCTTCATACCTTGCTTTGGTTTTTAGTAGAAAGTAGTGCCTTAGTACCTTTTCTATCATGTGGTGTCCATGGATCAAAATTTTGGCTGTTATGTATTTATTGTAGTATCAAAAATGGCTCAAACCTGAAGTTGTTAGGCTGTACATACGGCTATGCTCCATTCTTTTGTGCATTTTAATTTAGTGTTGGTGTTGATTTGATACCCATGTTTAGAAACAAATTACAGTAGGCTAAATAGGTTAATCTTCTTTGTTTGTTCGCGTGCAGATGATTGATGAGCTGATCTTCTTCCACCAGTGGTAGTGGGAGTGATGCTGGAGCAGTACATCGATCAGTAGATCATCCTGCCATTTGGGCAGGGAGAAGCTGGGATGGCCCTAATGTAGTAACATCACCATGTGGCAAACCAGTAGATGGACACAACATTGGTGCCTGGGTGATGGGACAAAGTACGTGTACCAGTGATGCTGCACGATATTCGTGCTTCTCATTGATGTGATGTGTTATCAGCTAAAATTTGTGCTTCTCGTCTAGTCTATGTTGATGTGCGCTTGTGCACTTGTTGGGCCTTTTTGTTGTGCACTTGCACTTGCACTTGTAGAACTATTTTGTTGTGCACTTGTTGGGCCTTGAACCTTGCTGTGTAGAGGAGTCGAATGATGATGTATTGTATTTCATGTGATGTGCTGCTGAAATGAAATATACAGTCTATCTGAAATATTGTATTATGTTGTATTTGTTCTCTGATGGGCCTATCCTTAAATGTGCATGCATTTGAAAAAATAATGCATCAGCCCAAATAAATTAAACCAATTCAATTAAGAAAATAGGTACTGGGCCGGACCCATGTTGGTTAGATTGGTGGATTGGGCTGTGAAATTTGTGATGATTGGGCCAGGCCCATGTAGACTAGATTGGTGAACCGGGCTATGAAATTTATGATGATTCCATTTGGTCACTAACAATGCCACGTCAGCTCAGCCACATCAGATCCTATGTGGCCCAGGAAAATGGGTAATGACCTTTCTGAAATTTTTGTCGTTAGTCTAGCTACAACCAAAATTCACAAAAGGTCATGTTTGTTCGTTCTTGACGGCCAACTGTTGACCTTCTGAATTTGGTCAAAAAAAAGATCAATAAATGATAAGAATGACGAATCAACGACCAATATGAGGAGTCATAATTGACCGTATTTCTTGTAGTGATATTTGAGTAGGAAAACTCTGGTTCAATGTGAAGCATCTTGGGGTAATTCCCATGGAATGGGTTGTTGAGTATAAAGGATATCTTCTATTCTTGCTGTCAAAGGGTGGTGGGTGATGGTTGTAAGACGAGATTTTGGGAGGACACATGGCTGGGGAGAAAGCCACTTTGTCAACTTTTCCCCCGCTTGTATAATTTAACTTTCTGTCAACATGTTACTGTTGCTAAAGTCTTTAACCAGGATTTTGATTGTATTAGATTTAGGAGATGTCTTTATGGAGAAACTCTTACAATGTGGAATGAATTACTTGATATGTGTAGTCAGGTTACTGTGTCGGAGGAGCCTGACAGAGTTAAATGGCTTTTAACTAAATCTGGATCCTTCTCGGTTAAGTCGCTTTATCATTACCTTATAGCTAGAGTTGTTGCTTTTCCTTTTAAACTTCTTTGGAGGTTGAGAATACCTCTAAAAGTAAAAGCGTTTATATGGTTAGTGATCAAAGGGAGGATTCTAACCAAGGATAACTTATCTAGACGAGGGTGGAAAGGACCAAATTTCTGCGAGTTTTGTGGCGTTTCTGAGAGCATTGATCATCTATTCTTTTCGTGCTCTTGTGCTAGGTTTTTATGGAATGTGATATGTGGTACACTAGGTAACCCGAAATTACCTTTATCTTTCTTTGATCTTTGTCAAAACTGGATACCATCCTATTCTGGAAAGGATAGGGCTATTGTTTCTATTGGTGTTGCTGCTTTGATATGGACAATTTGGAAAACAAGGAACAAATCCTGTTTTCAACGTGTTTTCCTTTCAAATCCTATCAATGTAATGTTTACCCTGTGTTCTTTGTTGGATTCATGGATGATTCTACAGAGAAAAGGTGTGCAAAAAATGCTTATGGAGGTTTCCAAGAGGCTATCTCGAGTAGCAAATGAAGTCTACAGAAGAACATATGGGTGGAATCCTTCTGCTCTAAGACTGGGTTTTGTGTCTACCTGAAATTGGGCGGTTCTGTAGTATGTTCTGGTTTTTAGACTTGCCTATTGTTTTGGCTGATGTGCAAATTGTAAAAGATGTTTAAAAGTCTGTTCTCTCTCCGGTAGTGGGTGATTTGGCATCCTATAGATATGGTTATATGTCTAGGATGTAGGTTGCTTATCAGTTGATGAGGTGATGCATCAGGTCTGATGGAAAAAAGTGGTGTGGTGGTTGTATCTAGACTTATATTTTCTTAATGAAAATGGGGGCCATGTGACCCTTTTATCGAAAAAAAAGTACGAGCTCCACGGCGGAGGCCTGCTGGATTTGACGAGCACCTGGGCCTGGTCCATGTATCATAATTTAGACATAAATAATATAGCGATTATTAAGTCTAAATCGGTAAAATATTGTTGACCTACAGATTCTTGCATGCGATATGAATTTAATTCTATAAGCTTAACCAATACTACCAGCATAAAACAACATGTTTGGTCATTGATACAATTTTTAAAATTGAAAACTAAAAATTCGTCCACCAATTAAATTTGATGGAAGATATTTTCTGCCCAAGTGATATTTTATTTAACATAATGGTTGTGATGACTATGGAGCCACTAATTGAAATTGCATAATGTAAGTATCTATAAAACCATACATTTATTTTCCCATACACTCCCGGATATTACAAGAATGTAACATAACAATAATTTAGGGCTAGAACACGTAAGTGTTTTACAGGAACGAAACTACGCCGGCACGACCATAGACACACATTACGGACACAACTCTGCATCGAACCTTATAGTAACAAACACAAGCAAGGTAGGTATTAGAACTTTCACATACATACACTAGTAGAAAATAGGCATTTAGTCCCGGTTCCAGAGGGCCTTTAGTCCCGGTTCTGGAACCGGGACTAAAGGGTTGGGACTAAAGCGCCCCCCTTTAGTCCCGGTTGTGTTACGAACCGGGACTAAAGGCCCTCCACGTGGCCGCTGTCTAGAGCTCGACCTTTAGTCCCAGTTGGTAACACCAACCGGGACTAAAGGAATTTTTTTATTTTTTTTGGAAAAAAATGATTTTTTTCTTGATTTTCAAATTTCTGAATTATTTGTATTTAATCTCCAATCACCCCTCATCACTGCTCAATTTAATCTCTAATCTCTAATCACCCCTCATCACTGCTTAATTTAATCTCTAATCTCTAATCATTCCTCATCATTCCAAATCGTCTAACTTCCCGGCCGGTCACCCATCCTCTCACTACTCCAGCCTGAGCACTTGTTGTTTTCCTGAGAATAGTAAGCTGTCAATCCTATTAACCCTTATGAGTTGAAGTTGAGCATGAAGTCACATGTTTCACCGGTTGAGTTTGAAACTATTATTCTTAAAACCAATAATTATTTAGTAACACTAATATTTCTTGAATAAGTAGATTGACCATAGTTTGACCAGATTTGACCAAAATTCAAAAAAGCTGAAATAATTGTTTAGTAACAGTAATATTCTTGAATAATTATGTAGTAACACTAATATTTCTTGAATAAGTAGTTTGACCATAGTTTGACCAGATTTAACCAAAATTCAAAAAAACTGAAATTTGAGCATAACTTTTTTTCCTTTTAGAATTTGAGGATTCTAAATATTTGGAAAACGGCCTATGGCCGTCAAAATTGGATGCGGATTTTCGTGCTGAACATTTTGATATATTATATTTTTTTCGACATCGTATGCAAAAGATATAGTCGTTTTACTTTTTGATCATACTTTTTGGAAAAACATGTCCAAATTTATGTTTTTAATTTTCCTAACGTCGACTACATCTACTATTATCGTCCCAACAAGAGTCACAACTAAGGTTAACCAAGCCAGAGTCATGTTCTATTAAAGTGGCAAAAGGAATTACTTTTTATTATAGCAAAACTAATTATATCAACTATTATTATAGGATAAACAACTATTAATACAAAACAGTAGCAAAATTAATATTAATTAATTATAAAAATTTATATACTGTTGTATAGCAGAAGCATACTACAACATGTTAAAATCTATAGAAAGAACTAACTAAAAATAATTTAAAATAACACTTAAAAGGACTAAAACAACTATATAAGCAAAGCAGTATTGTTTTAATTAAAATCCTAATTTATATTATTCTAAAAATAACCAAATAAATCTTACGGTGACAACGATCTGACGTGTGACTAGGAGCAAAAAGAATTAAATTAAAAACTATTTTTAAACTCAAATTATTCACAATCTAGTGTTTGAAGCAAATTTGAATAAATTCATATTTAAATCATTCAAATTTGAAAACTAATGGCACAAACAGAAACTAGACAAAATTTTGAATCTAATGCAAAAAGAATCACTCAGAAACATCAAATATCCTAAAAGATATAAGCAATTTGAAACAGAAACAAAAAACAAAAAACAAATTTCAGAACCCTTTTAGTCCCGGTTCGTGTCTCAAACCGGGACTAAAGGTCCCATTTGAACCAGGACTAATGCCTTCCCGACGCCCTAGCCGCTTGAACCGGGACCAATGCTCACATTAGTCCCGGTTGGAAATGCAACCGGGACTAATGTGTATATTGAGAGTGGACCAAAACCCTGTTTTCTACTAGTGATATAAGCAAGCAAGTATTCAGAGAACTTATTAATCACCTCTCTAAAATCTCTGGTAAGCGCCGCCATGGTGACATGCACCACTATGCCGCTTACATACTGCATACGCCAGCCCAGGTTTCCCCTGGGGGCATCCTCCTTCTTCCTCACCTTATCATTCGGTGGCTTCTCACAGCAACACGGGTGAAGGCATAGCTTGCTACTGTGGTAATGAAATCCCGTCACATTGTCGCAGCAGGTATCGCATACTGTCCTCAGGACCGGCGGGAGCCTGGAACAACAACTCCAGCTCAATGTTCTTAAGCAAGGAATGCACAATCTTCGTTCCTTCCTCCAATGCGCATTTGTCGTGCAGGTTGTACTCGCATGCCTGACATCTATACCTCTTTCCCGCGCCATACTCATGGCAACCATCGCACACGTACTTCCCAGCCCCCTCGAGCGTCAGCTCGTGTTTCAGGTGGGCGGGGTGGGAGATACAAGCGCGGCTCGATGAAGCCATGATTTTGTTCGCTAGATCGGCCCAGCTTCTGGCATGATACGTAGACAAAGGTAGGTTAGTTTCCTAAAGGAGAAGATCGATCAACCCCTGCATATGACCGATTTACTTGGTAGAGGGCATCAATAACATGTACATGTACAATGAAACAAGATGTGTATGTGTTACCTTGTACCAACCTTCAAAAAACAATCCGGAGGTGTTGATCAAACCCCCAGGTTGTTTGCTCCTTGTCGATGAGAGTCTCATCCGGCAGAACCTCCAACCTTTAAAACCCGTGATGTGTAATAGCCGAGGTTTTAAAAAATGCGCTATTTTGGCTGCATGAAGACAGGCAAATTAACAAATAAACAGTCTTGACTTGTGTGACATTAATCACTTACAACATATGCATAGTCCAACGACTTGGGAGTATACAAAAAATGATGATTGAAGGGCGGCCAAGCAAACGCTGCAATGAGTGCCAGCGGACAAGTGAGTCAAGACATCGCCGTCTTGACACGCACGCGTTATTGTCTGTGATTTTTCTTTCCACCATCTTGATCGCTATTGCATGTCCTTTTCATTGCCATTTTGTTATTTTTTGGACCTATCAAGGATGAGAGATCTGTGAGCACGTCATTGAATAGGAAAGAAAAAGAAAAGACCGAAAGGAAAAGACCGGTTCAGGGAAAGTTCTAGAACCTTCCCAAACCGATGGGGGTGAAATCCGTGAATGGGCCTGCCCAAATGGAGGATCGAAGGTTGGAGGGGTACGCGCTACCTCGCTAGGGCGCGCCCTACGCGCCAAATAGGGTACGCCCCCAGCGCGTACCGCCCCGTATAGGAGCTCTTATGCGAGACATAGGTCTCGTGGATATGAGGCGCCAACACTACAAGCTCTGCGGCGGAGGCCTGCTAGATTTGGCAAGCGCATGGGCCCAGTCCTTGTATCATAATTTAGACATAATTAATATAGCGATTGTTAACTGTAAATTGGTAAAATATTGTTGACCTACATATTCTTGAATGCGATATGAATTTAATTCTATAAGTTGAACCAATACTACCCCACCATAAAACAACATGTTTGATCATTGATACAATTTTTAAAATTGAAAAAAAATCATTCGTCCACCAATTAAATTTGATGGAAGATGTCTTCTGCCCGAGTGGTATTTTATTTAGCATAATGATTGTGATGACTATGGAACCACTAATTGAAATTGCATAATGTAAGTATCTATAAAACCATAAATTTATTTTCCAGACACTCCTGGACATTACAAGAAAGTAACATAACAACAATTCACGGCTAGAAGACGGAAGTGTTTTACAGGAACGGAACTACGTCGGCACGACCATAGACACAGATCACAGAGACAACTCTGCATCGAACCTTATAGTAACACACACAAGCAGGGTAGGTATTACAACTTGCACATACATATAAGCAAGTAACTGTTCAGTGAACTTAATAATCACCTTCGTAAAATCTCCGGTAAGCACCGCCATGATGACATGCACCACCATGCCGCTTACATACAACATACGCCAACCAAGGTTTCCCCTGGGGGCATCCTTCTTCTCCCTCACCTTATCATCTGGTGGCTTCTCGCAGCAGCACGGGTGAAGGAATAGCTTGCTGCTGTGGTAATGGAATCCCATCACATCGTCGCCACAAGCGTCGCATACCAGCTTGGAGTCCTCGGGGCCGTCGGGGGCCTGGAACCGCAGCTCCAACTCAATGTTCTTAAGCAAGGGATGCACAATCTTCGCTCCTTCCTCCAAGGCGCATTTATCGTGCAGGTTGTACCCGCATGTCTGGCATCTATACCTCTTTCCCGCGTCGTACTCATGGCAACCATTGCACATGAACTTCCCAGCCCCCTCGAGCGCCAGCTCGTGTTTGAGGTGGGTGGGGTGGGAGATGCAGGTGCGGCTCGATGAAGCCATGATTTTGTTCGCTAGATCGGCCCAGCTTCTGACACGATACATAGACAAAGGTAGGTTAGTTTCCTAAAAGGAGAAGATTGATTGACCCCTGCATGCATATGACCGATTTACTTGGTAGAGGCATTAATAGCATGTACTTGTACAATGAAACAAGATTGTGTATGTGTAGTACCTCGTACCAACCGTCAATTAAATCCGGAGGTGTTGATCAAACCCCAGGTTGTTTGCTCCTCGGCGATGAGACTTTCGTCCGGCGGAACATCCAACCTTTGAAGCCCGTGATGTGTAATAGCAGAGGTTTTAAAAAAATGCACACGAACCTCGTTCCAACCGTCAATTAAATCCGGAGGTGTTGATTCATATAGAGGTACGGGTCGGGCTCTCCTGCTGGGTTCCCAGCACGCACTATCGTGCAGGGCGAACCAGAGGCCAGCACGTGTCCTGGTGGACCCCACCACTTAAACAACCCAGCATATCTCTCTGATTGCAGTTAGGTTCCAGAAAATCAGCGAAACCACATCTTTCTTTCCCGCGTAACAACAGATTGCCGCCAAAATCTCTTTCGTGGCTTCATCCTTTGTCCTACCAATCTATTTCCATTGTTACCCACCCCGGATGGGAGGAGAATAGATCAAGATTGACAGAAAATTGTCCTCTCCGTGGATCAACATCTACGGTGTTCTTCAACATGGACGGAGCTCCTGGCACTTCATCGTCTGTAGGTATGTTCTTGCTCCTGCAATGCAATGTACAGATTATTAACACTCTTGATCATACGAAGGTGATAAGATTAAAAGAAACAAACAAATAAAGAGTTGAATGTATGACATGTAAATTAGTCCTTCAGAAATAGCTCCCCATACTTCATCTTACTTAGCCCTTCGGAATTGCATTATAATTCTGTTACTGATGATCACTCCTATGATGTTGTGCACATTATGCATCAGAGTACCACCTAAGTTTGTGCTAAATTTTCTTGCATGAGATTTCTCCTTTGACTTATTCTCTTTTTTGATAACTCTAATAATAGAGATTACTGTATCAAAGAAAAAAAATCAATATTTTGCTAATGCTATTGTGACTACCATGTGTTCTTTTGCAACACATTTTGTACCATCTTTAAGAGCTTTTCATGTTACGCTAAAACCAGGACTGAATATCGTGTGATTTTTTACTCTGTCTGTTGTCCATCAACTAATTAGTATATGATGAATTTTATGTTGTGTAGATCATGGCACCACAAATGTGGGAGAGACAGGTGGAAATACAAATGATTATTACATCAAAACGTTAAAACCAGAGATAGGAATGGAATTTGAAAATGACGATATAGCATATGAGTTTTACAATGCATATGCGGGACATGTAGGTTTCAGTGTCAGGAAATCTTGGCATGATAAATCCTCGACTACTAATGTTATTCGAACAAAGAAATTTGTATGCTCAAAGGCAGGTTACAAGGACAAGAGCAAGGAACAATGTCAGAGAAAGCGAGCAGATACAAGAGTTGGTTGTCTGGCAGAGTTGACCATCAAAATAAGTAGTAATGGTAAATATGTTATAAGAAGCTTTGAGGATGCTCATAATCATGAACTCGTAACTCCAAGCAAAGCCCATCTACTGCGTTCCCAAAGAAGAATTACAGAAGGTCAGAAGGCCCAAATTGACATACTGAATGATTCAGGTATCAGACCAAAATCTGGCCATGAAGTGATGAGTAGACAAGCAGGGGGTCGGCAGTGTCTTAGCTTCGGTCAAAAAGATTATAAAAATTATCTCCGATCAAAGCGTATGCAATCAATCCAAGAAGGAGATACAGGTGCCATTCTTCAATATCTACAGAATAAGCAGATGGAAAATCCTTCCTTTTTTTATGCTATACAAGTAGATGAAGATGAGATGATAACCAATATATTTTGGGCAGATGCAAGATCAATATTAGATTATCACTACTTTGGTGATGTGGTATGCTTTGACACAACCTTTAAGACAAATAGTTATGGCAGACCATTTGCCCCTTTTGTTGGTGTCAACCATCATAAACAAATAGTGGTTTTTGAAGCTGCATTATTGTATGATGAAACGTTTGAATGGTTGTTTGAAACATTCAAAAGGGCCATGTCAGGAAAAGAACCAAAGACAATATTGACCGATCAATGTGCTGCCATTATTAGTGCCATTGGCAAGGTTTTTACTGAGTCAATACATCGTCTATGTGTGTGGCACATGTATCAGAACGCCGCAAAACATTTGAGTCATGTTTTCCAAGGTTCCAAGACATTTAAGAAAGATTTTGGCAAGTGTGTTTATGATTTTGAAGAAGTTGACGAATTCTTAGCAGGTTGGAATGATATGCTAGTGAAATATAATTTGGAAGATAATGGCTACATAGATTATTCCAGAACAAGGAGAAGTGGGCTTTGGTTTATGGTCGACAAACCTTTTGTGCAGACATGAAATCTACACAAAGAAGCTGAGAGTCTGAATGCACTATTGAAACGATACCTGCATGTTCGCCTTGATTTGTTAGATTTCTTCAAGCATTATGAGAGGGCTGTGGATGATAGAAGGTATGCTGAAGTGGAAAGTGATTTCTATGCGAGTCAAACATCACCGAAGGTGCCATATGTGCAGATGTTGATACAAACTTCGAAAGCATATACGCCCGCTATGTTTGAGATATTTAAAGGAGAATTTGACGTGGTAATGGGATATTGTGTGCACGAGAGTGGTCGTACGGGCTCTATTTCTGAATTCAAGGTTACCCATTCAGCTAGCCAAAATAGTCATACTGTGAAATTTGATCCCGATGGATCAAAAGTGTCATGCTCATGCAAAAAGTTTGAATTTGTTGGGGTATTGTGTCGTCATGCATTGAAGGTGTTGGACCACAACAATATCAAGGAGTTGGCACAGGAATATATCTTGAAAAGATGGACAAGGCGAGCAAAATCAGGTCCATCACAGGCAATTCAAAAGTGCTCTGATGATGAAGATACAAGAGTTGTGCTAGCTAGACAGTATGGATCACTATGCCGCACTTATAATAACATTTTGAGCAAAGCAGCAGCAAACAAAGAGGCATATGCACTACTGCAAAGTATGTCAATTGAACTAATGGAAAAGGTGGACCAAATTTTACATGGAAATCAATCAGAAGATATATCACCAGAGCATGAACAAGCAGAGAAGCAACCAGTTGAATGCAACATTGAGAATGTAGTCCAAGCACAGGGAATAAAGAGAAAAGAACAAGGAAGTAGCAACAAGAGGATTAAATCTGGACTGGAACTGAACAGTAAGAATAAACGTAATTCGAAAGGTATGGTATTGCACAAGAAATAACTACATAAATATCTGGTCATGTTATTCAAATAGATCTAACAAATTCTTTTGCAAATAGGTCAAGGAGCAACATGCAAGAATAAGAGTGGTGAATGTGCTTCTGCATCATCTGGAGCAAATCCTAGCTTGAACATATCAAATAAGAATAAACGTAACATGAAAGGTATGGTATTGCACAATAAATAGCTACATAAATATCTGGTCATGTTATTTAAATAGATCTAACAAATTCTTTTGCAAATAGGTCAAGGAGCAGCATGCAAGAATAAGAGTGGTGATTGTGCTTCTGCATCATCTGGAGCAAATCCAGTATTGGAGCATGCTATGCCTCCAGTACCAGATGCTGCTAATTATAATCAGCAAGTATTGCAGCATGTTATGCCTCCAGTACCAAATGCTGCTAATTACAATCAACAAGTATCGCAGCATGCTATGCCTCCACTATCAAATGTTGCGAATTACAATCAGCAAGTATTGCAGCATGTTATGCCTCCACTACCAAATGTTGCTAATTACAATATGCAAGTATTGCCACACGCTATACCTCCACTACCACAAGTTGTTTCCCCATTGCCACATGCACATAATTACAATTTGCATGTACTGCCGCCGGGTACTATGACATCGGTACCACAACCTGAGAACTACAATTTACAAGTATTACAGCATGGCTTGCCTCTGCTATCACAGGCAGACACTGCTAGTTTTCAACAGTTACTTGGCTTGCGGCAACAACAACCATATTTCTATCATAGCACTCAACCGAGCCAGGTATATATTTTTAGTTAATCGTTAAAATTAATACAAGCATGCACGTGTCATTTACTTTTTGATTAACACTATGTAGACTTCTATGGTGTCACCGTACTCGAGATGGCCAACATCTCAAAATGGCCAGCCACCAACTAGCACTCAACCAAGCCAGGTATAATTTTATTAGTTAGTCTCTAGAAATTACAATGAACATGCACATGTCATTCACTTGTATTGACTTTTGGATCAACATTGTATCTAGAGTTCCCAAATGTTATTGGACTCGGGATGGCCAACATCTAAAAAATGACCAGCTGCCAATTGAGGTATTGATCACTTACATGTCATATTCCTAATTCAAGTTTATATCTCACAAGAAATTATTTCTTTGTTCTTCCAGGTCTTGGGTAGCCAATCAAGTCGCATACAAGATAAATCCTTTTAAATAGCTCTATATAAACTTTGTATCTCAGGATTGCTCTACAAAACAGTTACCTTGCGATGTAATAATTTATCTTGCCATTCCTTCTGATGTTAGATGCACAATGGTTTATGCTCAATAAAGATATATACATGAATATGAATTAGTTGTTGGTTATTCCTTTTGATATGTTAGATGTGTAACTGTGGTTTAGTTTTCCAATTAAATGTGGTCTTCGGCACTACATTTACTTAAAAGCGTTTTCATCAATTTGTGATTTCCCCCTAGTACAATGCTATTGAAAATCAGAGAAGGAGAGAAAAATGGATAGCTCTCATACTTCAAAGTTTAGTACGAGAGCTAGTTAGCTACTAGTACAGAGGTAGATACTAGTACAGAGGTAGATGAACTAATGAATCTTCACGCACCTTTTCCTGTTGAGTCTGCATCAAGCTCGCACCTTCTAGTGCGACTGCGCGGCATCTCGGCCACCGGCTGACGGTGCAGCAGTTCCACCATGGCACCATCTCCCACGGAGCAGGCTGGACAGAACCTTGGCATGGCCTTGGGTGCGCCGGAGACGGGCACCACTAGCCGTGATGGCTCCCATCTTGCCGCCGGCCAAGGACACGGTCGGGCGTGCCGCAGCGCCCCTGAGGCGAGCAGAGCTAGCCGCGACGGATCCTATCTTTCCTCCAGCTAAGACCACGGCCCCAGCAGCTCAGCGTGTCGAAGGCGCGCGGCGCTAGCTAGTGGCGACGACTCCCGTCTCACCGCCTTCCAAACCCACCCCATGGCTCCCGGCGGCGAAGCGCGCCGGAGACTGATGGCGCTACCCGCGACAGCTCCAGTTCACTAAGCGCGTCGGAGACGGGCGGGGCTAGCAGCGAAATCTCTGGTCTTGCCGCTGGCCACAGCCCGGACGCCGGATTTCACCACGCCATAATCCTCTCTTGCAGTGGAATCAGTGGCTGTGGAATAGAGGGAGCGGCAGCAGTAGTGTGCTGGGATAAGGCTTCAATAAATTAAAAAAAATAAAAACGTATTATTGAGTGGTGGGGTCCACCAGAACACGTGCCGGCCTCTGGTTCGCCCTGCACGATAGTGCATGCTGGGAACCCAGCAGGAGAGCCCGACCCGGTACAGAGTACATAGCTCCCGTGGAAATAGGCACGTAGGCCATGTACACGTAGTGGGCGTTGAGATACTACAGTCTAGGGAGAGGTTACAACAAATAAGCGTTACATACATGCAGTGTACGTATAATACAGTAGTTGTCACGCTAAGAATTCTGTCATCGAGTAATGCTACAAAGGTTTACATCCTTTTACATGCTGACTAGGATCTTTTCAAACTGACTAATCTCTCCTTAATCTCCAATCAAAACCCACCTTTATGTAAAAGCCTGTATCGTTTTATACGTGTAGCATTACTCTTCTGTCATGGACGATGATCTTAATTTGTGCCAACATTAGGGTCGTGGCTAGATCCTTCTGTCTTCTTGGGACTTTCACCGTCCGGTTCTGTTCAAACGTGGAGGAAGTGGAGCTTCGGGCATGCTTGCGGGGTCTTCATAGCCGGCACCCACGCAAAGCTCCCCAAGGTCGGCACTGCCTCCGCCGTCTCTTCTTGCAACCACATCATCGCTGCTTACTGTCGATGCGGCACCACTGCCAATGCCCACAACCTGTTCGACCTGGACACCCCTCATGTCCGGGTACACTAGCACTGGCCAATCCCGCCTGGCTGTTTCCCTCCTCTGTGACATGTCTCACAGCGGCGTGCCACCGGATGCCTTCATCCTCTCGACTGCCATCAGCGCGTGCGCACGCCTTGCTGATGCCGGACTTGGGCAGAAAGTGCATGCCCATGCTAAGGTTGAGGGCTACGCATCTGATGCCGTCGTTGTCACCGTGCTCATTGACACGTATGGCAAGGCCGGAGATGTGGAGGGTGCACGTGCAGTGTTTGATGGAATGTCTGTTCGAACGAGGAATGTGGTGTCCTGGGGCTCGATGCTGTCTTTATACTTGCAGAGTGCGCTTGGGCGTGGGGCCATCCAACTTTTCGCGAGTTCAGAACCAAAAGCAATTTCATGGCGCCCAACAACTTCTGTCAAGCGTTGTGAATGCATGTGCAGGCGTTGGGCGGCGTGGAGTTGGCGAGTCTGTGCATGGAACAGTCCTTCGGTTTGGGCATGGATGCAATGGCGTGATTATTGTGGCTTTGGCAGCAACGAAGTACAGTCTTGGGAGGTGCGTACTCACTTTTTTCAGTGCGGTGATTGATCGAGATGTGCAGCCAAACACTGTTACACTGTTTGGCGTCATGCACGCTTGCATCCATTCAGGTCTTGTTGATACCGGCCTCCATCTCCTCCACTCCATGCAGAGCAAATATGCCATCAGTTCATGCGCCATCCACTACACATGCGCGGTTGACATGCTCGGCCGAGCAGGACGGCTCGAGGAGGAATTTGAGCTGGCCAAGGAAGCGTAGGTTGAAGGCCATCATGCGCTCATGCTATGGAGCTCATTGCTGTCAGCTGGCCAGACACATAAACACTTAGATCTAGCCACCAGGGCTGACCAAGATGTAGCAGGTGCACTGGTAGTGATGACAAATGCATACACTTCAGCCGACCAGACTGACAGTGTTGTTGCTGTATGGTCGAACATGAGGCGGCGAGGCATACGGAAAGATCCTGGATGCAGCTGGATTGAGATAAAGGATATACTCTACATGTTTCTACTCTGGATTGGTATCACCTGCCGGTGCAAGGGCAGGTGAAGTGATGAAATTGCTTCGAGTTGAGGGTAAGATGCGGGAGAAGGGTTACAAGGGTGGACTAGGTAGTAATAGAGTGTTTGGTGCTCACGAAGAGGATGGAGAGGACGGGAAAGGTGAGATGGTTGGAGTGCACACCGAGTTGTTAGCATTGGTATTTGGTTTGCTGGTTACCCCCAAAGGGATGACCATCAGGGCGATAAAGAACCTTAGGATTTGATGACTGTCATGACGTGTTCAAGCTCATAAGTGACATTAATATGCAGCGTGAGTTTGTCCTGAGCAATCTGAATAGATTCCATCACTTCAAGATGGGGTCATGCTCTTGCAATGACTACTGATGATCCAAGGCTGAAATCAAAGTGATTGTCAACTTTGTGATAGAAGGAAAACAAAATAATTCGGATGAGAATTTGTCAATCTTCAAAATAGGTATATTCACGCGTATTCGCGAAAAAAGGTATATTCCACAAGAAAGTCAAAGGGCAATATCAAGATATTGGAGCGCACAAAACATCTTGACATGTTTCCAAAGGGAGTCAGCTGCAAGATTTTGTTGACCATAGTATCCATAGGCATGGACGTATCACATTTGCACACTATGTGTCTGACTTTGTCCAACAAATCATTTGAATTCTTTCTAGAAGACACCAACACATCTTACAAAAACCCAAAAGGTTAAAGTGGTGGATTTTAAGGAACTGAGATTGTCTCTTGCTTTTGGCACTTCATAATTCATACCCAGGTACAGTGTCCAACATGAGTACTGCATTGGTCTTTAACAGTATTTCAGTTGTTTTGCTAATCTTATGATAGGTAGGAACAATCCATTATTCATGTAATCATGTGGGAATTTATATGCCTTTTACTAGTTCTGTTGTTTGTCATCCCTGGTCCTATGTAACTTTTGGTGTTTCTCTGTTAAATCGTAGCTATGGCTTGATGCCCTACTTTGATCTTTATGCCATAATAGGAATAATCCCAAGTGGTTCGACAGTGATCGTGTTGAAATGCCCTGTGATTGCCACCCGCAAAAATAAAAATAAAAAGAAATGCCATGTGATTCTGAATATTTGCATTGTGTTAAGGTTTAGACTTAGGAGTGTTTTTATCGTTTATTTGTGATGACTTCATTGTTGTTTTCCAGCCTTATTGCTAAGTACATTAAGTTGATATAATCTCGACCTCCTAAATATATAGTATATCATTCGAGCATAAAGATGCATTCAAATTAGCAAGGAGTCTAAACCATGTGCCTTGTAAGTGCTATCCCATTGACCATCAGCAAAATCGACGCACATAGCACCGCATGTTTTATGTAGCTTGGTGCTGATTGGTCCAACTAATCCCGATGTCTCATTTTGTGATTCGTTGTTTTGATGGGAATATTGTACTTTGTTTTCTTGAGCTTAGTTGCACAATTTGTATAGTTTTTGTTGTTGGTCTGAAAGACACGTGGTTGTTGGCAGGGTGAAGAAGGCGACCACCAAATCATTGAGAAAATAGCAGCTGGAATACTATTATTTGGAGTTGTGAAGAGTACTGGATATTTTACAAGCTCATCAGCTTAATCAAAGGCTGGAGAGAGCTTCTCTTGATGTATCCACCAAAATCTGGCCCAAAGTTGGAGTAAGAGCCGCCACGCCTCTCGATCATCACCTAAGCAGAAGGAGTAGGGGGAGGAGTAGATAGGGGGGGGGGGGGGGGGCGCTTCTATGCCGCTTATTGCGAGGCCTCGGGAACCCTCACGTGAAGGGCAGCCCCAGATGGGCCGGCGCAGGTGCCTGCTAGGCCGAAGACTTGTTTTTTTCCTGTTTGTTTTACCTTTTGTATTTTTTGTTTTCTGCTTTATCTTTTACTTTTGTTTATACTTTAAAATATTCTAAATATATATATATATATATATTCCAAAAAACACTCTAAAAAATTATTTTGAAAAATGTTAACCAAACTTTTGAAAAATGTTAAACATGTATGGATAATTTTTTTATCACGTATACAAAAAAATGTATATTGAAAATTTGATCATGTATTTAAAAAATGGTACTCAAACATTTAAAAAATGTTGAATAATTATTTTAAAAAAATTAATCAAACATTGGAAAGATGTTTAATGTGTATAAAAAATGTTGACCATGTATTCAAAAAATGATAAAAAAATTGACTGTGTATATAAAAATGTTACTCAAGCATTTGTAAATTTTTTGAACAAGTTTTGAAAAATGTTAATCAAGCATTTGAAAAATGTTAAATGTGTATAGAAAAAAAATGTCTACCATGTATTAAAAGTACGATGAATTTTTTTTATTCATGTATATAAAAATGTTAATCAAGCATTTGCAAATAAATGTTTAATAAGTATTAAAAAATGTTAATCAAGCATTTTAAAAATGTTAAATGTGTATAGAAAAAATGATGGCCATGTATTAAAAAATGTTAAACTTGTATTTGAATTTTTTTAAAGTACATTAGAAACATTGTATTATATATTTACCAAAAATTTGTACAGAAAACAATGAAAACCCGAGGGTAAACAAAAGAAAAATGAAGAAAAAATAAAAAAAATTAAAAAATAAAATAAAAGAAAAATTCCATTGAGAACCAAAAATAAAAAAAGGAAACCGAAGAAAACAAATAAAAGAAAGAAAAGAGAAAACCCACAAAAACAGAGAAAGAAACGAATAAAAACCAGTGAAAAACAAGAAAAAATAAACCCAAAATAAACCTGAAAAGCTAGTGGAAACGTAGTTTTTTAACTTAAGTCGGTCACACCTTAGTATAACACAAACTCATATCTTACATCTTACATTCTTATGAAGTTGGTTCCAATTCTCTACATGCAAAATGACCACGTCATCTTGCAAGCCACATCATGCAGAATGTCCATGTCTTCAGGGGTCTGCATGTCTTGATGCATACGCGAGTACAGTTCATAGAAACGAATAGCATCTTCGTTTCCCATTAATGGTTCCGTTTTCATTCAAGCTGAACAGTCCTGAAAAAGTACATAAAAAGGCCCTTGTCTTCCCCGCAATATAAAGTCCAAAATTTCCCCTGCCAACAGATAACTCACAGCCGTGGATGCCCAATCCTCTCTCGCTCTGTAGTACAGTCCGACGACCGGCATGCAATCACTGCGTGAAGTCAAGTACTATCGCAGGCAACATGAGGCTAAATTTCATGTTTTGACCTTTTTCTGATAGTTATTCAAAATCTGACCCTAGTTTAAATTTTTTTTGAGATCTGATCTTTTACTACCGTCAGGATCTTTGGCAGTAGGGTTACACAATCTACCGCCAAAATCAGTGGCGGTAGACTTAACTGCACCATCACGGCACGTTTTACGTGAAAAAAACCTACCGCCAAGGATTTTGACGGTATAGTGTGTAACCCTACCATCACTAGATCTGATCTTTTACTACCGTCAGGATCTTTGGCGGTAGGGTTACACAATCTACCGCCAAAATCAGTGGCGGTAGACTTAACTGCACCATCACGGCACGTTTTACGTGAAAAAACCTACCGCCAAGGATTTTGACGGTACAGTGTGTAACCCTACCATCACTCTTGTTGGCGGTAGGCTTATAAGCAGATATATGCGAGCTGTGCAGCACCACATGCATGCGTGCATTCACTGTATTTGAGTCCATTTGTTATTTGATTTGACCACTGGATATATCCTCGCCCTCTATACCGGACACATGCAGCAGTGACTTTTCAGACTAGCCCGTGCAGTCTAGTGCTAGCACTCCTCAGCCTGGGACGAGACTTGCCTGCTCTCTTTTCATGTGCCCATCCATGCTCCCGCATATGTAGCGTGATTTGATTGGAATAAAATAAGGTCCGGCTCCACCCTCTTAAAATCAAGGGGAAAGATGATTAGATTAGAAAGGAAAAAGGAAAAAAGACAGCCGTTGGATAAAGTGGGAGCGCGGATGAGAGCACGGGAAGGGAGCAGGCAAGCCGGATCCCTCAGCCTGGGCATGCATATAGTCTATGTCCTTCCATTGTTTAAGTGTGTGGGGCCAAAGGAAAAAGACAGGCATGGAGTACTAGATGCATATGTATAGACAGAGAAAGTGAGACACAGCGAGTGCACATTTTCATAAGTGGTGTGCATGTCACCATCCACATGCTAGGGGCAGCATAAAGATTGACATGACATAAAACTAGACTAGGATATGTATGGTCTAGACTTGGATATGGTGAGAGAGAGAGAGCAGTGCAGTGCTCGCATGCATATTGCAATAACGAATATGGCTACCGTCAAGGAGCATGGTGATAGGATTAGACAGCCTATAGCCACAGGCTCTCGCGGTAGGGTATTTTACATGTTTAACGGCGTGACAACATAATTAAGTCCTACCGCCACTAACTTTGGCGGTAGATTGTGCAACCCTATCGCTAAAGACTCCGGCGGTACAAAAAGGGTTAGATCTTGAATTTTTTTTAAACTAAGGTCAGATCTCGAATAACTATCCGAAAAGGGTTAAAACACGAAATTTAGCCGCGACACGACTGTCGATCTGCCGTGTCCAACTCATCTCTACGGAGGCCATCACGATTCTGTTGCCACTACCCAGATTGTCGAGGACGGCACAACCGAATCGGCCTATGCAGGCTGTTACTATTCTCCTAACCTCCTCCAGCACGCCCGCCGATCTGCATCGCCTCCTGCTAGGCGTTGGGACGCGGTCCAGGGCGTCGTTCCGTCGTCGGCGTTTTTTCTTCAAGAGTATGCCATGACGTACCATAGCTTTATAAAAAGCATAATTGTAAGTACAAGAAAGCCATCACTCATTAAGGACATTATAACCGCACTTGCCCTCACAGCAATTTGGGTTTTCGGCCGTCTATTTTGTTGATTTGGTCATTTCTGGCCGTTAGATATGCTGTCCTCAGGCGCTGCTGCTCCGGAGGAAAAAACCGAGCCCTCTTGTGAACTGGGCTGGACAGCCCATTTATCTAACCTAGCACAAACTTGGGCAGTCCTTGCGCTCCCGTCTCTGGAAAGAAAGGTCCTTTTCTTTACCCCTCAAAAAAAAGGAAAATTCTTCGATCGAGAGAGGAACGAATCGAGGTTGCGGGCGCCGCCGCCGCCGCACCGTCTTCCCTTCTTCTGAATGGATCCAGCCAAAGCGCGCGGGATCCTCCCCTTCCCTTTACCCCGGCGAGGCAGCCAGGGAGACGGAAAAGATGTTGGTGAGGACCAACGTTTTGGCTACCGGATCCCAAGAAAATATCGAGGGTGGGCAAGAAACACGGATATCGCGGTTACCGTGAAATTCCGAGGAAATACCGCTTGAATTTTTTAAATGCAATTTGAATTCAAAATTTTCTGAGCTAGGAATATATTAGTACTGAGCTAAACTAGTTCAAGAAGTTGCTGATGGCGCAGTTGTAGGTACTCGACCTAGGGACCTACAGGTTGCGCGGCGATGGGAAGGCCATGTTTACCACCAGACAACAGTAGCTTACATGTTTTAGAAGAGTTTCTGCCCCTAGTTGACCAGACTATCGCTAAAATTACAAAAAATTCGAATTTTTTTGCTCGGTATGCAGCTTTTTCGTGGGGTAGCGAGAAAAGCGGGAACCGGGCGGTAACCGAATTTTCCGCCTGGCACCCAAAACCCGGGTGAGGACGGAAAGATCCCCTCCCCGCATGGCGATGGTGGGCATGAGGCGAGACCTCCAGTTCCGGCAACGTTGAGACCTCTCCCTCATCTAGGCGCGCATTGCAGTCTGTAGAACGAAGCCCATCCCGAACACCAGTCGTAGGATGAAGGGATTGTTCAGGGAATGGATCGTGGTGCGCACTTGCGCTACAGAGGGATTGTTCATCTTCCTAGAGGAACTTCTATCTGGTTAGTGTTTGAGCCGGTTTGTTTAATTTTCTTTTCTTTTCCTAATCCAGTCTTCTTTGTGTCTTTGTAGTAGGGAGGTCACCTTGTGCTATTGAAGGATACCGAGAAGAATTTTTTTTCTTCAGAGAGAAGGACACCGAGGAGATATTTGATTCCAATTGGTCTAATTGTTGTCGGTGTTCCCACTCATGATAACTCCCGAATTCTTGATGAATTAAGCATGGAAGGATGGAAAATCTGGATGAAGGCCATAGTATTGCAGAGTTCCAGTCAGATCCTTGTTTTATTTTTCGTCTTTTGTAGATTGGATTCAACTACATTGAGACAGCACATCAGCCGCGACACAATAACAAATGGCACCAGAGGGTTCGCACCTTGATGATTTTTTTATGTAACCAATCTAAATATTTAAGTGTTGTTATTGGCAAAATAAAGGCAAGTCATCCATAGCTTTGAATTATTCATTTTCTGATATCTTCATGCTTCCTTGTTGCCTGCTATTTGTATTTAACCTTACAAAATTAGGATTTGGGAGAGATTTCATTTGCCCGTGATGGTAGTTGCTATTTTTCAGGTTTGAGAGGAGCCATTTGTGTGCAACCGTTGCTATTGGTATTCGAATTGGCATATAGATCTGAAAGTTGTGCCATGGTTGTCATTTTCGGAGGGCAACTTTGTCTAACTTGACATGCGCATGGAGCCATCCTTGGGGAGCCAGTCAACCTGGTCGAGCGCATTGTTGGTATTAGGCTTGGGGTTACCTGGGGCATGGTTGACCGCCTCAAGGCCTTCAAGGGCTCCATCGACTTACATTCTGGTATTATTCATCACCATGATCTAATCCTATGTCATGTACGATATACCTGTTAAGCTATGGGAACACATTATTGATAGTCTTGTAACTTCTGCTTTGACGTTAAATATGTTTAAACGAATCTGAAAAATTTGATACTTTATGTAAGTCTATATGCACATGCGCAGCTCTAAGTAGGACAAGGTTGGGCGCTCGCCCTACCTGGATTTCCAGCTACTCTGTTTTAACTATGCAAGTCAGATTGATCGCTAAACATATCCTGCGAAACAAATATTGGGCCGCAAGCACTGACATTTTATTGGGCCGTATCTAAGTAGCCACCGATCATGACCGCAGTCCACGGACGTTTAATTTCCTTTGTTCGTTCGTCCGCGTTCCAATTCAGACGGGTCGACACAAATTGACGATGGTGAACCCCTAGCAGGAATAGTACGGGGATGGTGGCCAGCAGCGGCGTGGGAGGTCGTCGGCCAGCAGGAGCGCGGCACGCTGGGGTGGCCCTTCCCGTTCATATACCATATGGTATAGATCAGCAAGCGATCAGTGATCCGTTCTTATGCCCACAGGTTTGTAAAAGTGTCCCTTTTTTTTGTGCATAGAATTGATCCGCCTGAAATGTTTTACAACTTAATATTGTAAAATTAGCGACGATTCTTTTCTATTGTGCCATGCAACTTCCTGACTTTATTAATTTCTCACATTTCACTGTGCATATGTAACTCTTTTACATGGAAAAACTATTTGTGTGCATTTTAGTTTGTATTGCCTACTTTAGCTTTGCATCAAAAACAAAAATATGCTTTCATGTCAACCCCACCTCAGTTATTTTCCGTCCTCTGCCAATGTATATATTTGATTATTTTCAATATATGACAATTAGTTCCCCTCGATCTACCATATGATGTTGCAAGATTGACAAATTTTACATGCTCCTATGTATGGCGTGGAGCGTTTCAGTTTTTCTTAGTACACTTTCCCTGTTTTTAGGAAGCACCACATAAATAGAACCCCAAGATAGCAGTACGAGTATTTCACAGGGTTCGTGTGTTGCATCTAACAGGTTAAAATATCAACATTAATGTCGATTCTCTTAACATATACGCATTCTTTTAGGAGATTCATGCTAATTTTCAGATCCTGTGGTCACAAAAGCATTGATCCATAATCATAATATTTGGCTACTCAAAGCGGGTGTGTGATCAGCTGACCCAAGTCCTATCCTGGCCATTAAAGGAACAATTGTGTCATTGTTGCAGCAACTTCTGGGAAATTTCCACATGCCTGGAATGCTTGGCGAACTGAATCTCTGCATATAAACATAGTCTGTCATGCTTGCTTTGGTGGTAGGAGAAAGAGATGAAATATTTGTGTTAATGCTATCATGTTCATAAATCTCTCCATCCTCTTGTCTTTTTTACTTTGATAACTATTTGATGTTTGTTGTCCTAGAGCTTGTAATGGTGTGGCTGGCGCACTAGCTAGCTAGGATTGGTGCTGCCCAGGAACATGTAAGCCTATGTAGCTGTCAATTTGTCTAGCTCGTCCCTTAATGAAAAATGTTATATCTCAGTAATGTGTTGCTTATGTAATTATTGGTGGTAAATCATGGGCTTGGGTTACGAGAAATCCTGGACTATGTAAGTCAGCTAATCCACCAAGAACTAAAGAGACTGCCCACAACATGTACAAAGGACTAAATCAACTATATTTTTTTACTAATATAGTATACACAAATTAGTTCATGTCAATTTTAAAATAAACTAAATCTCAACATATATTAGTATCAGTCCCTAACATTGGAGTACTCCAATAGACGGGCACAACAACGCGCGCCATCATTTTTGGTTGCAGTACCAATGTCAGAAGCTAGTGCTTCTTGTTTCTTGTCTGAATATGGTGAAGAATGAAGCAAATGATTTTAGTCAAGGGTATAAAATTGTCAAGTACAGTCAAGCGAAGATCCAACGGTGAAGAATGCCTAGTTGGCGAAATCCAACGGCCAGAAATGCCTAATTACTAAGAGGGCAGGGATTAGGTGCAGTTTTACTCACCACCAACGACCATACAAAACTACAAAGAAAAAGTGCATGTTCTAACAAATAACAACACCACGTCTTGACCCATGCCGGGCACCTCCGAAGACCAACCACTCCCACTGAACTTCGCTTGTCGACACACTATCCACCCTGAATGCCTAAGACAAGGTGGCAAGTGAATGACAGGACTTGATATCCGAGGGAGACACCGTCTTGGACGCAAGACGCACCGGCTACGACCATGCATAGCGCCGCTGAGGATCAAATTAGGACCACGGCAAACACCAGAGGAGACGACAAGGAACCAACCAGAGGAGCGACGTCGAAAACGCCGCCATCGTGCCGATCTGACCGAATCAAGGCCTTCACCCAGAGGCAACAACCAACTCCACACGAGCGAGGAAAATGTCGAATACACCTTGGCGACGCCTCCAAAGAGGGGAACGACACCCACGAGCGCCATCGCCGCCGGCCCGGCAAAAGCCGTGCAAGATTTTCATCCTATCATCACGCATCTCCACATGTCGAAGGAATTGGGCAGCACCGTCCAAGACACTTCACACTGCCGCCCTCGTAGCTGCAAAGCCGAGGACCACCGACTGACCTGACTATAGAGAGAAACTCCGCCCAGCAAACACCTTCAACCTGGCCAAGGAACCGCAGCCATCCAACTCCTCCAGCAAGGGCCAAGACCGCCAACAAAGGCTATCAACTGCTCCAAGTGACAACCTTGTGACGACCCGCACCTAGCCGCGGATAACGCCCACGCTGGCACCACTGGAAGAGCACCGCCGCTCGCCACACAACCCAGAGGTGGCCCGGACGCTCGCTGCTCGCCAGGAACTCCATCCTCGCCGATGCATCGCAGCGATGCCACCAACCTGGGCGGTGGTTCGTGGCGCCGCCTTCAGTACACACCGTCGCCTCCAGTCCGCCTCACCACACCGCTGTTGTCCCCGCCAAGACCGCCGTATCTCCATGCGTCCCCCCGAGCTCCATCGTCGGCCACCACCACACCGTTCCCCCAATGCAACGGGCCAATAGCTCCTGTGCGACACATTTGAGGTGAATTGGCAAGAGTGCGACGTTGTTCGAGGGAATGGCTGTGGTGCGACAGTTTTGAGCAGGTAAATAGCCCACGCACGACATGGCTGTTAAATGGCGTTAAATTGGTCGTCAACCAAGCCCGCCCATTTATGTTAGGACATGTGGGTCCAACTTAATTGTTCGTCAAAACAGTTGACCGTGCCCTGCCGCCCGACCGTGCCGGGCCCGCCACTCTGCCCCCTTCTTCTCCGGTGGTGGCGGATCTTGCATTCTCGGTGGCGACGGCGGAGCCCTCGTTCTCAACAGCGGCGGAGCCTTCATCCTCAGAAAATGGTGAGTGAATTCAAACCCTAGTCGCCCTCCCGTTCCTCTCTCGGACCCGTAGATCTCAGCTCATTTACTCTGTTTTCGCTTGCGGAATCGATAGGTTGTGAGGGGAGCCCGTGGGCATACTGAGATGGAGCCGCCAGATTCAACTTCGAATAGGTAATGCGCCTCTCCCCGATCCAATTTTGCATGCAATTAGGGGGTGGCCTCGTCTGCTTTTTCTCACGGGCTCACACTGTCCGCCACTGACACAGGGGATGCCGCCGCTCGGACCTTCGAATTGACAGTTAATTTCTTTCCATCAAAGGCAAAATTAGTTGATGGTAGCATACAGAATATTGAGAGAGACACAATTGTTAAATGGGAGGTTGAGTTTACAGAGATTGATCCACAAGTTCTACAGAACATGGGAGAGACGGCAGTGAAGAAATGGGTGGAAAAAATTGGGGAGAATGTTGTTTGGGGTCCAGAGCAAGAAGTATCACTGTTGAGGTTTGATGATTGGAAAGGAGAGTATGTGAGAATAGAATATGGTGAACAGATTGTTGAAGAAATCGATCGGCAAAACGGCTGGACAAGCAAACGGGCTAATTTTTGTGCTGAGCTCGTTGATCTGAACATTTTTTCGAAGGTTGGATATGTGCCATCATAATTGGCTGCGCAGATGGTAGATGATGATTGGGCTACACAGAGGCCATTGATTCCCATGTGTACTGAACTTACAGTAATAGCCGAAGAGGGACAGGTGACTGGAACTGAAACTGAAACTGCAGCAACTGTTGATTGGAATGTAGTTGAATTAGATGAGCCTACTGATTTGGTCATTGCACCAATGCCTCACATTGAGATGGCCAAACTTTTTGGCATTCCAGTCGATGACAGAGATAAGAAGGAGAGGGGTGAATCTAGTTTGCCTGCTAATGCTGATAAAGAAGTAGATGGACAGTTGATGGAACAAGCTGCAGATGAAGTAGATGATGCACATGATGATGAGCTGGTGCATGTGTATGACAAAGAAAACCCTGTCATTGAAGTAGGCAAGTTGTTCCCAAGCATGAAGGAGTTTAGGATGTGTTTCAAGACTTATGCAGTGAAACATGAGTTTGATGCCAAGACTGTTTGGACTGATAGAAAGAAGTTTTATGCGAGGTGCAGAGGATTTGATGGTAGTGTGAAGCCTTGCAAGTGGTACATATCTGCTAGACTGCAACCTGATGGAAGTACTGTCAGGGTTAACCAAATCCCCAATCAACATACTTGTATTACAAGTTCACAGAGAGTATCAACCATGACATCACAACTTTGGGTTGCAGAAAAGATCACCCCAATTTTAGCCAAAACACCAATCACTACTGCGAAGAAACTCAAAGTAGACTTGGAAAAGATGTACCCCATTAAACTGAAATATACCACAGTGTGGAAGGCAAAACAAAGGGCAATGAAAAATTTATATGGTGATTGGGCAAATACATTTAGGATGCTTTACAACTTCAAAGCAGAGGTGGAAAAGAGGTCACCTGGCAGTGTTGTGGAGATAGATACAGAGGTATCAGCCAAAGGTGAAGTCAAATTCTCCAAGTTTTTTTATGGCTTTGAAGCCTTGCATTGATGGGTTCAAAGCAGGGTGCCGTCCATATTTGAGCATAGAATCATCATTTTTGACAGGCAAGTGGAATGGTCAGTTGGCAGCATGCAATGCTCTAGATGGACACAACTGGATGTTTCCTATTGCTGTTGGCTTGTTTCAGTCAGAAACAGAGGCTTCATGGACATGGTTCATGATCCAGTTGAAAAGATGCCTAGGGCCAGTGTCACCTTTGTCTATACACACAGATGCATGTAAGGGGCTTGAAAATTCAGTGAAAAATGTTTTCCCACATGCTGAGCAGAGGGAGTGCTTCGGTCATTTGTGGATGAATTTGATCAAAAAATTTAGAGGAGAAGAATTTGGGCGCATGTGGCCAGCAGCAAGATCTTACACTAGACAGGCACACAAATATCATCTTGATAAGATAATGGCAGCATGTGATGAGTTTGGTCCATGGCTGAACACCTACCATTCTTTGTTATGGTACAGGTCAGCATTCAACACTGCCATCAAGTGTGACCACATCAACAACAATTTGGCAGAGAGTTTCAACAACAAGGTGAAGGAGTTAAAAGATTTGCCTGTGCATGACATGGTTGACCAATCAGGATCATGCTCATGCGGTTGTGGGAATTGATAAGAAGGATAGGTGATTGTATGCAAGGTGATAAGCTTCCAACAGTGGTACAACAGGTGGTCACTAGGAGCAGATGTCTTTCACATTTGTTTGTTGAAAAATCTTCACCTTGGGGTGCTGAAGTTAGAGATAACAAAACTGGAAGGAGACAACACTGAATTGCATGATTGCATTTGCCTCGAGTGGCAACACACTGGTAAACCATGTGAGCATGCCATTCTCTTCTTAGCATCCCAACCGAAGATAAACATGCACCCATATTTGCATGAATATTATTCGGTAGCAAAATTCAAAGCTGCATATGCTACTCCAATTCCAGCACTTACAGATCAGTCTCAGTGGCCTGAAGTGGACATTGAATTTTTCATGTGTCCTCCCTTGACGAAAAGAAAGGCTGGCAGGCCTAAACAGAGTAGATTCAAGGCATGGTTTGAGAAAGGTAGGAGTAGTAAGAAGGGAAATAAAGATGGAAAGCCAAAAAGGGCCCAAAAAGGTAACAAAAACAGATGCAAGTTGTGCCAGGAACTTGGGCACAGAGTGGGATCTGTCAAATGCCGTTACACTCCCGATAAGCCAAAGTGTGTTCTTGTTTATTTGTCTGTGTTTTGGTTTGGTGCTTTTTTCCAATTACTATATCTATAACATTTTCCCAATGGCCATGAGGAAGCGAGCAAGTCAGCCCCTTGTTGTTGAACAGTGTTGGCCAACAAAAAAAGCAAAAGTCAATGGCGGTAGAAAGAAGAGAAGTGTGCCTCAGCCTAAGCAGAGTGAAGAAAATCCTGCTGCAGTCAACATTCAGACTGAAGAAACTACTCTCGAGGTTGAAACTGAACCTGAGCGTGTCGAGGTTCAGACTGAAGAAACTGCTCTCGAGGTTGAAACTGAACCTGAGCGTGTCGAGGTTCAGACTGAAGAAACCCATGTTGAGGTACACACCGAAGAAACTGAAACTGCTGTCAACATTGAGACTAAAGACACTGATCACGAGGGTGTTGGCGAGGTGTTGAAAAGACCAGTGAAAAAAACCAAGATGATCAGTGAACTTGTGTGTGTAGTTGAACCAAAAACAAGAAGTGCTAAGGCAAAGAAGGGCACGCGACGTGGTAGGAAGAGGTAGAACAGAGAACAGTTTTGAAATTTGGGGCATGTAATAATATTTGTAACTTGGTGCGTACTAGTAGTCACTATGTATCCCGTATTTCTATTCGAACTTGTTTGTTCGTACCTTGTCTAAACCAGCCAAATAAAATTCAAATTTAAATTCAAATTTGGGCTCAAATTTGAATTAGGGATGGGGTATTGATGTTTTAATGCTATCTAAAGTACCTCAACTGAAATATGTTTGTTTGCTGATCATTCCCAGCCCTTTTGGTAAGTTGAACTCATAGTCATGAAAAGTGTGTCTCAAATGACCTTCAAAGGTAGGGTAAACGGCCTCATATTTAAGCAAGTTTTTTGCACCTTGTCTAAACCAGACAAATAATTTTTCTACACATCTATTCTACCTATATAGTGTAAATCTAAAGTCTCACTATTTATTGAATTAATTTTCTATCATTTATTTTTTTGGAAAAACAAGGTTTAATAGAAAATTATATATAAAACAAGTTTAAAAACATGAAAATGAGAAAAGTAAGTTAAGATCTTTCTTAGTCAATCCAAAATGAAGTTTTGGTGAGGTTTTCACACTTTTCATTTTCAAAACCCCACCTATACTCTCGGGTGCCCACTACTCTCTCCCTTGAACTCCATACTACATTGTTCGAAGAATGAAAATTTTGTGAAGGATTTTTCATAAAAACGTATGTAAATCATATTTATATTTTTTTCTCGTTACTATACGACATAATAAGACTATGTGCGCAAGTTTTATTTTTTTTTTGATTTTTTTGAATTAGTTATGCTCAACCCTAATCAGCCAAAACCCCTCTCAAAACCCCTCAAAACCCCGCACACTACTGGGTCGTCGATCGTTGTGCGTGGACGGTTGAGATCAGGCGCTAGGGTTAGCTACAATGTATATGGATCCGCATGAGACGCCCTGATTGATTGAATCGGTGGGGTTTGGATCAGCCTCTCTCGTTGGGGCATCAGGACCGTTCATTTGAATCTAACGACAAGAGTTGACGCGGTGCATGGACCAAGCCTACGCAGTGCCCATTCCCATCGTTGCATGCGTGCCCATGCCCACCCGCAGCATGCATGCTCACCCGCAGAACTGCGCCCGTGCTTGCATGCATGGCCTCGACGTAGCCCTGCTCCGCCACCCCTATGGACGCAGTAAGCTGTCGCATGCTTACCATTACAACCAATGCATCGTCGCATCAAAGCATGCACCCGGCCACAATGCAGCAGCCCGATGAAGACAACCAAAAAGCCAACGCTGCATGGCGTGCTGTACATGGCGTGCTCCTCTTTGAGGACGCAAACTAGCATGGGGTATCGATGTGGGTATCGATGCTGTTCAAATGGCGTGCTGCCCGTTACAAGATGGGCAAATGAAGGCGTCCATTATTGTCATGTCTCCCTCTAGCCAGGCACTAGCAAGATGTGCAAATTAATGGGCTACGGCATGAATGCACGGGCGGCACACGCAGAGAACCCGAGGCAGGCGTGTCCCCTTGACCCACGACGGCACAGACGCGTGCGTGAACCCGTCCCCCTTGACCCGCGACCGGTGGCACAGAAGGATCGTAGCCCGTTTCCCATGCTCGTGTACACACTTTCATGGGGCGCCACCAAACGCCGCCCGCCCATTAATTCTAGGGCGCCACCAAACGCCGCCCGCCCATCTTCACCAGTGAAACCACGTCGCACACTTGGGCTATTTAAGCCGGGCACTATCGTCTTCCTCTTCCTCCTCATCCACACCCCATCCTCTGCCTCCTCTGCCCTCCTTCTTCCTTCTTCTTCATCAAATCCGATTGAGCCCTCGAGCCACCCCGCCACCATGCAGTACACTGGCCCCACCTACCGCTTCCCCCCAACCACGCCGGAAAGGCTCTACCCGGACGGAGTGTATGTCGAGAGAACCCTTAGGGTTTGGGCGATCTCGAGGTGGAGGGGCGCAAGGGAGTTAACAGAGTTCTTCCTTGCGGTCGGCTTCTGCCACCTCCCCCGCGGCTCTCCTCGGATGTACCATGTTGAGGAGGTCAACCACAACGGCGTTCTGGTTGGGCTCCTCGCCACGTTCACTAACCCTTTCGATGCTTTCCATCTCCTCGGGCGAGCGTATTGGGTTGGTTATGAGTTCATAGCTTTCACAACCTACAATATCTTCACCGACTTCAACGGCATCTTCCCCAACAACGGCGTCATGCACACGCTCCCATACCCCATCAACAACAGGGAGGGGGAGGAGTGAAGGGCGGCGCCCGGAGGAGCGAGGGCGCCCGAGGAGCGAGGTGGCCCCGGAGGAGGAGGAGAAGAAGAACCCGAAGAACCCGCGTTTTGTGCCCCCCTATCTATCTAGCTTAGATCTATCGTATTAGTTTTTTTAAGTTGTAATAGTTATGCTACTATTATTAAGTTTTATTAGTACTTTAAGTTGTAAGGCTATCATGCCCCGTGGAACTATGAGTATGCTACTATGTAATCGTTGGGTATGCTTCTATATAATCGTTATGCTTCTATATAATCATTGGGTATGCTACTATATATATATTGTGTGTTTTGTGCTATTATTTGTGGATTGCTAGGGGTTGTTTTTGCTTATTATTCGTGTATTACTATGGGTTGCTACGGGCCCGGGTTTCTACACCCCAATCACCACACACAACATCTTCAAAATATTGGCCAAACCATGGACATGCAACTAGGAGCCCCATGCAAACCCACTATGGACATGGGTGCAACTAGAAAATGCAAACTAATTTACTTCGGGCACTTCATGCAAGCATGCAACTCATTTAGTTCATGGAACAGTTGACATGCATAAAAACAATTAACATTTAGCTTTAGTGCATCAAAAAATTATCCATCACAAAATTTAGTGCAAGAAAAAGGCAAAATAAAAGGACAAGTAACATTTTATTGGGCCCCATTTTATTTGCCGAAGTTAGAGGTGGGCTGGTGCCCCTACGTGGGTGGGCTGGTCTTGGGCATGGTTATTTTCTCAGGGCCCATTTTCTCACGGCCCAACATCTATTCGGCAGCTCAGTTTTGTTTTTTTACTAGAAACTGAATTTGGGTGTGTACTCTGTTAACTGAAGAACAAAAACAGAGGAAACAGAGCATGAACACTGAATAGGGCCCCTGAGAATATCATTACAATAATTCAAGCAAGTTTGGCTTCACACTAATTCAAATTCATCTAACAAATGGTCCCTGGCTAACTCAAACTACTGGGCACCCCTGAAACTAGTTGACACACTAACTGAAACTCTAACAAATTCTAGCGATTGATGAACATCAAGTAAAATAAACCCATAGCAATGACACAACCATAAAATGCTCCAGCCATCATATTTGCTTGCTGCTTCAAATCGATCAGATGCTTTAGTTGCTTGCCAATTTTCTTCAATTCACACTTCAGTTCTGCACTGTGCATCATCGGATCGGCTCTGTCCGCCAAATTGGGGGCTTGTTCCACGGCAAGCCGCCCCCCAAAATTGAGCTCTTGGGTTCCGGTTGATCCCTCCAATTTCAACCTTTCAACATAGTCATCGAGCCACTCAAAATGCCCACATTTCTTCAGAACCTGAAAAACAGTGCGCCGGAGGCGCATGAATCCTAGATCCACCACCCAGATCTGCCGCCCTAATTCGAGGAAAAAAGAAAGAAATCAGGAGAAATGAGACCATAGGATTGGTCAAGAACACAGATCTAACCTGCCCCGGCTGTGGCTTGCTCAAGCATTTCACAAACTCGCGCCCACGGTTGCCATTTTCTTCCCTCACACAAGTCAAACGCTTCAGAGGCTCCATGCGCGGGCAATCGGGGCATCTTGTCAACGACAGTGGACCATACTGCGTCCATGATTGGCGAGAGGCCGAAGTCGAGCTAGACATCACTCGCCGGCGGCGCGCTTCGTTGCCGGAGCAGAGGAAGAAGAAGGTGGGAAAGCAAGCAATGGAGGGCGGGGGGGGGGGGGGGGCTGGCTCGGGCTCGTGGCTGGCTCGGGTCGGGGCACGCTGATGAGCACGGGCATGCTTGCGTGGATAAGTTGTGGGTCCCACCCGCATGCGAGTAACTTCTAGGTCCCGCATGTCATAACTCTAATCGCTAACCCCTCGTGTTTTTCATTTCATGGTTAAACAGAGCCATGTCGCATTGGAGCTATTGTTTGCTTCTAAAATGTCGCACCGCAGCCATTCATTCCAACAACGTCGCACTCCTTCCAATTCGCATGAAAAACGTCGCACAAGAGCTATTGGCCCCAAGCAACCGCCAACACCACCACCATGCACAACAGCCGTGGAGGCCAGGCGTCACCATGCTTGCGTGCAGTCACGCCCGTGTCCTGGCCGGCGAGATCCAGAACTAGAGAGGGCGGGATCGGGACGGGACGGAGACCCCAGGCCGTCGCAGCCGCATGTAGCACCACTGACGGGGCACACGCCACCCCCGCAGCCACTGCGTCGAACCGCTGCCACGCCTTCGCAGCACGACGCCGCCAGCGATAGGGCACCACACCATGGCCCTAGAGGGGGGGGGGGGCGCCGAGGAGAGGCCCTGCTGCCACCGGCCCTGCCGAGGCATTGCCAGCAGCGGCCCACGGCCGCGGCGAAGCGGAGGGGAGGGATGGGGGGTGGCCGGCAGCGGCAGACTAGGGTTCCCCCGTGTCGCCTCAATTCCACATAGACTTCACGGATCTGCTCCTTCATTGGTTTCACTGGGACATCAGGATGTAAATCTTTTTTTTTTGATAAAAGGACGTAGATCTTTTTATATTACACACTGTGGTTTTGATTTTGCCCATTTGTCTCACATTCACATTAGCGTTTGATTGCCTTATACGTCTTTTTCCCCATGCCTTTTGAGAAATATTATTGTTGTGTAATGGCATGATGCCTGCAGGCCATGTTCTACTTATGTATAGGTGATGCCTCTTTTCCTTGCACGTAGGTAGGATTTATTTTGGCGGCAGAGTGAATTTTGTTCATCCCAATTAAGTCTTTCACTTTACTATCTTCATTGCAGGTTATGTAGCATTATTTTCACTGAATTTGCAATATGCTATTTACCACAACATTAATATAAAGGTTTGAAATTTGGTGCATCTAGCATTGTTGGTGGGCGTGTGGAGGTGTGTCTCCGGCGGATCTATTCTTGGTGGATTTGTTCGGATCTAGTCGTGGTTTGTCTATGTTCGTGTGTCTTCAGGTTGGATCCTTTCGATCTACGTTATTCTTCATCAGCGGCGGTTGCTGTTCTGGTGCGCTGGTCCTACGGGGCCTTAGCACGACGACTTCCCGACTGTCTACTACAACAAGTTGTGCCCGACTCCGCTAAGGGAGGGGTGATGACGGCGGCGCGCCTTCGGCTCGCTTCAGTGATTGTAGTCGTCGCTAGTTGGTATATGGATCTGGATGTAATTTTTATTATTTCTAGTGTTCGTTGTACTGCTATGATAGAACATGAATAAATTGAAAGTTTTTCGTGAAAAAAAAAGAAATTTGCTCCATCTAATAGGCTACTGTAAGAGTGCTCTTCCCAAATAGATTATTATATATCTATGAGGTACATGGCAAATGGTTTTCTCTACATTTTTCTGTGTTACTCCCTCCGTTCGAAAATACTTGTCGCATAAATAAATATAAATGGATGCATCTAAAACTAAAGTACGTCTAGATACATTCATTCCTCCGACAAGTATTTCCGGAATCCGTCCATTGATGGACGCGTACGCGTGCTTTCTTTCTTCCAGGAGAAGAAAGAAAGGCGATCTCGCCTCTTGCCGCCAGGGCGCCTTTCTCCGCCGCCGTCCTCCGGCGGCTCCCCTCCGCTGACGACCTCGGTCGTCGGTGGTGAGGGAGGTCGCCGGATCCACGCGTGTGGATTGTTTTAGGCATTAGTTTCTCAGGATTTTGGGTTGTTCATCGTCATGGCTTCGGCGGTGGCGGTGGCGGCGCCGACTAATAAATCTTCAGATCCTTCCCCAATGAGGCGATCCGCTTTTGGGGTGGATTTGGAAACCAGACTGTTCAAGCAAGGATGGTGCGGCGGCGGCGGCATCCTCGTGGTGGACCTGTGTCCTCTGGCTCCCCCGTTGCGACGGCGTTTGCTCCAGCGTCGCCGTGGAGCTTGGGAGGTAGTCCAAGAGCGGATGCAGATTGTGGTCTGCATCGACGGCATCTGGAAGATGGTGGATCTGGGTTCGTGGTTCGTGGCAGGCAGGTATGGTTTCCTCCACCAACGTCTTAGTTGGGAGGGGTTGCCAGATCTGGAGTTCGATGGCGTGTCCGGGGTGTTGCCCCGGTCTGATTCGTTCAACGGCAATGGCTTCGCCTTTATTGGCGAGCCACCTTGGAGGTCTGAAAAGCTGCATATCAGCGATGGAGCCGCGTCGAGTTCGGGTGTGGAGGTGATCCGTCATTTTCTCCTTTGGTGGCTGCTATGGTGGTGCCAGAGGCAGGTGACGGGCGTTGGTGTCAAGCTCAGAGGATTCTTCAGTCTTGTTTGTAATTTTACTTCTTGGCTGTTGTTCATGTGTGCAAAGGCTAGTGTTTTTGGTTGGTGACGTGGCTTGTATTATGATCCTTATGATATAAATGAGACACGTATTACTATGAAAAAAAGAAAAATATTTCCGAACGAAGGAAGTACTTAATAATTCATATTAATTTTTTGCCTGTATCTACTATTCCCGCAGCAACGCGCATGATATTATCCAGTTTACTTAGTGGCTAGCAGCGCAACGTTGCAATCAGGAGGTCCTAGGATCAAACCCCGATCGGTTCCTTTTCTCCTTCTACTCAATTTCTTTAAAATGCTCTAATGGGCTGGCTGCGTAGACTCTCGACGCGAGGGAAGCTGCGAGACATAGGTCTCATGGATATGAATTTAATTCTATAAGCTGAACCAATACTACCACCATAAAACAACATGTTTGGTCATCGAAACAATTTTTAAAATTGAAAAAAATTCATTCGTCCACCAATAAAACTTGATGGAAGATGTTTTCTCCCGAGTGATATTTTATTTAGCATAATGGTTGTGATGATTATGGAACCACTAATTGAAATTGCATAATGTAAGTATCTATAAAACCATCAAGTACCCCGCAAAAAAAGTATCTATAAAACCATAAATATATTTTTTCCATACACTCCCGGACATTACAAGAAAGTAACTTAACAATAATTTAAGGCTAGAACACGAAAGTGTTTTACAGGAACGGAACTACGTCGGCACGATCACAGACACAGCTCTGCATCGATCCTTATAGTAACAAGCACAAGCAGGATAGTTATAAAAACTTGCACATGCATATCAGCAATTAACTATTCAGAGAACTTGTTAATCACCTCTGTAAAATCTCCGGTAAGCGCAGCCATCGTGATATGCACCATTATGCCGCTTACATACAGCACACGCCCGCCCAGGTTTCCCCTGGGGGCATCCTTCTTCTCCCTCACCTTATCATCCGGTGGTTTCTCGCTACAACACGGGTGAAGGCATAGCTTGCTGCTGTGGTAATGGAAACCCGTCACATCATCGCCACACGCGTCGCATACCAGCTTGGAGTCCTCGGGACCGGCGGGGGCCTGGAATCGCAGCTCCAACTCAATGTTCTTAAGAAAGGGATGCACAATCTTTGTTCCTTCCTCGAAGGCGCATTTGTCGTGCAGGTTGTACCCGCATGTCTGGCATCTATACCTCTTTCCCTTGCCGTACTCATGGCAACCATCGCACACGAACTTCCCAACCCCCTCGAGCGTCAGCTCGTGTTTCAGGTGGGCGGGGTGGGAGATGCAGGT
This sequence comes from Triticum monococcum, assembly GCA_034509565.1. Lineage (NCBI taxonomy): Eukaryota > Viridiplantae > Streptophyta > Magnoliopsida > Poales > Poaceae > Triticum > Triticum monococcum. The sequence goes on from CM067847.1 coordinate 769,592,553, forward strand.
GCGGCTCGATGAAGCCATGATTTTGTTCGCTAGATCGGCCTAACTCCTGACACGGTACATAGACAAAGGTAGGTTAGTTTCCTAAAGCAGAAGATTGATCGACCCCTACATATGACCGATTTACTTGGTACAGGAATTAATAGCATGTACTTGTACAATGAAACAAGCTTGTGTATGTGTACCTCGTAGCAAAACCTCCAATTAAATCCGGAGGTGTTGATTAAACCCCCACGTCTTTTGCTCCTCAGCGATGAGTCTCATCCGGCAGAACCCCCAACCTTTAAAGCCTGTGATGTGTAATAGCAGAGGTTTTAAAAAATACGCTTTCTTGGCTGCATGAAGATGGACAAATTAACAAATAAACAATCTTGACTTGTGTGACAATAATCACTTACAACATATGCATACTCCAACGACTTGGGAGTATAAAAACAATGAGGACTGAAAGGCGACCAGGCAAATGCTGCAATAAGTGCCGGCGGACAAGTGAGTTAAGACGTCGCCGTCTTGACACGTACGCGTTATCATTTGTGATTTTTCTTTTCACCATCTTGGTCGCTATCGCATGTCGTTTTCACTGTCATTTGTTATTTTCGGACCTATCAATGAGGCACGTCATTGATGATGTGGTGTAGGCAATTCTGGAGTAAGGCAAAGTTTATAAATATATTTTCTTTCTCCCAAACAAGAAACATTTAAACTTGAAACGTTGCAGATCATCACCACACAATTACTTCCATGTGCAGAAATTGTCACATTTTTTTGGCACAAAAAAATATCTAAAACGATGAAGTATATTATAAATTTGCCCTGGCTATCTGATACCAAATTAGTGGATAGAGTTGCAATGCACACTGAGTGTTCGTATTGATTCAGACAGAGGTACAGAGTACATAAGGGAGAGAGCTCCCGTGGAAATAGCCACGCAGGCCATGTACAGGACGTTGAGACCCTATAGTCTAGGGAGTGGTTACAACAGATAAAGTTACATACATGCAGTGTACAAATAGTAGTTGACACGCTAACAATTCTGTCATGGACAATAATCTTTGTTTTTTTCTTAGAAAAGGGGAGATCCCCGGCCTCTGCATCAGAAAAATGCATACGACCACATTTATGAAAAAGCAAATAAGTCCGACAAAGGTCTTGAGATCTCAAACAAAAGAATAAAAGATGCTCACACAGAGCATAAAAGTAAAAGTAAAGCCACAACCGGCTGGCAAAATAAAGATAGGAAAACTAATTGTCTATCCTATTACGTGACCGTCATCCAAACCGGTTGAAAATAACCCGTGCTGCCATCTCCCATCTGATATATAGATCCAGTAATCAAACGCTCAGTGGCTTCCGTCGGAGTGAGTAGTGACCACATACGGATCAACGCAGTGGCTCGAAAGATAACCTGCAAAAAATGAGTATTTGTTGTTCTGTTAAAGACCAAGTCATTCCTGCAGTTCCAAACTGCCCATAATAAAGCACATACTCCTACACGAATGTGTTTCGCCGTTTCGGAATCTATCCCGTCAAGTCACGTCCCAAATAACGTGTTGATATTATTCAGAGGAGTAATATTGAAGGCTACGTGAACTGTCCGACATAAGTTTTTTGCCAACGGGCAATCAAGAAAGGGGTGTTTGATGGATTCATCCCGATCACAAAAACTACATCTAGTAGATTCAATCCAGTTGCGTTTTGCCAAGTTGTCGTTAGTTAAAATGACTTGTTTATGTACAAACCACATAAACACTTTAACTCTCGAAGGTACTTTGACATGCCAAACATGTTTCGAACTAGGAATAGAGCTAGAGTTGATAACATACAGATACATGGATTTAACCGTTAACTCTCCATTCCTAGTTAGCTTCCAGCACAACTGATCGGGACGTTGAGAAAGCTGAACATCCATCAGTCGTCTCACAAGATGGAGCCAAACTTCCCAACGGTTTCCGGCTAGCGTTCTCCTGAAGTGAATATTGAGAGGCGTGGACTGAAGTACTATCGCAACAGATGCGTCTCTCCGTTGAACAATGCTATAGAGAGAAGGATATTGAAGCGCGAGGGGTGCATCCCCTAGCCATGTATCCTTCCAGAATCTCGTAGAGGTACCGTTACCGACAACAAACTTTATCCTATTGAAAAAAACTGATTTAACTCTCATCAGTCCTTTCCAAAAAGGAGAATCCGTCGGCCTCACTATCACCTGGGACAAAGTTTTGGAGTGAAGGTACTTATTGCGCGGAATCTATGTCCATGTGGCCTCCGTCTCTATAGATAGCTTATACAACCACTTGCTGAGAAGACATCTGTTCTTCACATCAAGATTTTCGATACCTAGACCCCCTTGGTCTTTCGGTCGACAAATAATATCCCATTTAGCGAGTCTATATTTTCTCTTCGTATCATCACTTTGCCAGAAGAAGCGGGAACGACGGAAATCTAGTCTTTTCCGGACTCCAACTGGTACCTCGAAAAAAGACAAGATAAACATAGGCATACTTGTGAGAACCGAATTAATGAGAATTAATCGGCCCCCGTATGATATCAGCTTGCCCTTCCAGCATCTTAGTTTCTTCTCAAATCGATCCTCAATGCACTTCCATTCTTTGTTTGTTAGCTTACGATGGTGAATTGGTATACCCAAATACATGAAAGGTAAGGCCCCCAATTCACACCCAAAAAACTGTTTATACGCCTCTAGTTCCTCATAGGCTCTTCCAAAACAGAACAATTCGCTTTTGTGAAAGTTAATCTTTAACCCGATCAATTGTTTGAATAGGCATAACACCAGCTTCATGTTTCTCTCTTTTGCCAAGTCATGCTCCATAAAGATGATAGTATCATCGGCGTACTGTAGGATAGACACACCTCCATCAACTAGATGAGGTACCAGGCCACCTACTTGACCAGCATCCTTTGTCCTTCCTATTAGAATTGTCAACATGTCGACTACAATGTTGAACAGAATAGGTTGACATTGGATCTCCTTGTCTCAGACCCTTATGTGTTTGAAAGTAGTGACCTATGTCGTCATTCACTTTAATTCCAACACTCCCTTTTTGCGTGAAAGATTCTACCTGGTGTCTCCAAGCCTGATCAAAACCTTTCATACACAAGGCCTGTTGAAGAAATGGCCATTTAACTTTATCGTACGCTTTTTCGAAATTCACTTTGAAAACAACCCCGTCCAATTTTTTTGTGTGAATTTCATGGAGCGTTTCATGAAGGACCACAACCCCTTCTAGGATGTTTCTGTCCGGCATGAAAGCAGTTTGGGATGGCTGCACCACAGAGTGCGCAATCTGCGAGAGTCTGTTAGTCCCAACCTTGGTGAAAATTTTGAAACTTACGTTAAGACGACAGATCGGCCTGAACTACTCAATTCTTACACCCTCTGTTTTCTTAGGAAGCAAAGTAATTGTTCCAAAATTAAAATGAAACAACTGAAGCTGTCCAGAGAATAAATCATGGAACATCGGAATCAAATCACCTTTAATAATATGCAAACATTTTTTTATAAAACTCCGCCGGAAATCCATCCGGCCCCGGAGCTCTATTATTCTTCATCTGTGAAATAGCTTCAAACACCTCTTTCTCCGAAAATGGGGCGGTCAAAATATCGTTCTCTTCCGCAACAAGTTGAGGAACATCCTCAATCCTCGACTCATCCAAGGACATGAAATTATCCTCTGGAGGCCCAAAGAGCTGCTTGTAGTAATTGGTTATGTATAATTTTAGGTTTTCCTATCCTAAAATCGTCCCTTCATCTTGCTCAAGCTGAAAGATTCTCTTCTTTCTATGCTTGCCATTGGCGATCATATGAAAGAATTGAGTGTTGGCATCCCCTTGGACAACTTTGCAAACCTTAGCCCGCAATGCCCACTTCAATTCCTCCTCTCGCAGGAGTTCTTTCAATCTCATCTCCGCATCTACTTTGGCATGAAGTTCTGTGGTTTCTAGAATTGTGGACTCGGCTTTTAAATCTAGGGACTGAATAAGTGTAAGGAGCCTTTCCTTTTCCACCTTATAAATCCCACTGAGATGCTTAGCCCACTGACGCAAGAAACTTCTCAAGTGCCTAATCTTATTCTGCCATCTCTCAACAGAACTCCTCCCTCCTGCATCTTTAGCCCATTCCTCGGCTATCAGATCCAAGAAACCTTCTCTTTCAAACCACGCTAACTCGAAAGAAAAGGTATTTTTATTCCCCACATATGTTGCCTCACCAGAGTCAACCAGCAAAGGGGTGTGGTCTGAGATTCCGCGCGATAACGCTTGGACTGTTACTAGAGAAAATTTCTGCTCCCAGTCGACGCTCGCGAGGACTCGATCGAGCTTCTCAAACGTCGGGTTTGGTAAGGTATTAGCCCAGGTAAATTTTCTACCCGAAAGCTCTATCTCTCTTAGATCCAAGCTTTCAATAATGGTATTAAACATAAACGACCACCTTCCGTCAAAGTTATCATTGTTCTTTTCCTCTCTCCTTCTAATAATGTTAAAGTCACCCCCAACCAAGATTGGAAGCTGCTCAGATCTGCAAATACGGACAAGATCCGCCAAAAAGTCTGGTTGGAGTTCTGGCTGCGCGGCACCATATACTGCCACCAGTGTCCAATTAAACCCATCGGCCTTCGATCTAACCCAAAACTTCACGGCGAAATCTCCCATGACCATGCTTCGGACTTCCAACATGTCGCACCTAACCACAAGTAAGGTCCCACCTGATCTTCCTCTCGGGGGAAGGCAATGCCAATCAAAATCGACACCTCTCGATAAAGTGCTTAGAAACTGGGGGGAGAAATTGCCCCTTCCTGTTTCAGAGAGGGCGATAAAATCCAACCTATGTTCAATAGAAGCATCCGCTAGAAATCTTTTTTAGCCAAGTCTGTCACACCTCTGCTATTCCAAAAAATTCCTCTAATAATTCATCATGAAATATTTTAGTAATACGGTTCCTAGCACTTCTACGCACCGCCGAGGCTGGATAAATCTTTCGCCTCCACTTTTATTTAGGTTTATTTTGATCCTCCACCCGGTCCTCACAACTGGGCTCCATGGACCTAACCTCCGGATCCTCGATCGAGGCAATATCCCCAAGGGGTATAGAACCGTCATCCTCCTTTGTCCCAAGGAGGGATGGGGCAAGATCCGCACAGAAAGTATCTAGCACCCTGACCCCCAACGCATCTATGTCAGAATCGCTCATAGGTTTGACCGCTGCTAAGTTGCGAATCAGTTCTAACGTGCGTTCCGCTTCAAGATCCAGGATATCATTAACGGATTTAGAAATTTCACTATCATTACTACCTAGTGGAACTCCTTACTGATTTGCATTATGAATAATCTCATCATTAGAAAAATGCAGAATGGAATTGGAAGTGTTGACCGACATACCAGTAGTGACCTCAATGTCACGAAGCTTGGCAGCCTGGATGGCGCACCTGAGCAGCATGTCATCCACATCCGGCTGGTCCTAGAGGCGACAACTCATCCGTCGCCCCTCAGATACAGGATCCGGAATGCCTCCAAAAGCGATGACCTCCTCCCGAGTGGCCCCGTTTGGGGTAAGGCCTGCAGCCCCACCCCCAACACACGGCCAGGCTGCAATAGCCGGAAAGGCCCCAAGATCCGCCGCAAGCACCAGCGGGTCCCCAACGCCCCCGGCGAGCGCGAGGGAAGAGATTGCTGAGCCACCTGCCGATGCTCCCCACCTGACCTGGCGCTCAGACTGGAGGGAGACATGGCCCGCACGGCCGGCATCCCCTCCAAAAATGCGATGGGTGCGGGAGCCGCCTGCCTCTGCCGTCTCTTCTTGCAACCACATCATCGCTGCTTGCTGTCAATGCGAGGCCACGGCCCGTGCCCACAACATGTTCTTGAGCGGGACGTCATCTACTGGACAGCCCTCATGTCCGGGTACACTAGCACTGGCCGACCCTGACTGGTTGTTTCCCTCCTCCGTGACATGTTTGTAGATGTGGAGGGTGTGCAATGTTTGATGGAATGTGTGTTACAGCGAGGATTGTGGTGTCTTGGGGCTCGATGTTGTCTTTATACGCACGAAATGCACTTTGGGCGTGAGGCCATCCAACTTTTCACCGAGTTCAGAACCAAAAGCAATTCCATGGGGCCCAACCACTTCATGCTAACAATCGTTGTGAATGCGTGTGCTGGAGTTGGGCGGCTTGGAGCTGGCAAGTCTGCATGGGATAGTCCTTTGGTTTGGGCGCAGATACAATGGCGTGATTGTCGTGGCTTTGGGTGGACATGTGTACTCCAACTGTGGATTGTACGAGTACTCGGGAAAGTTGTTCAACATGATTGAGCAGCTGTCGGTCATCTGCTATACCTCTATCATCGTGGTAGCAGCAAAGTATGGTCTTGGGAGGTGTGCACTCACTTCTTTCAATGAGATGATCGATCAAGTACTTGGTGTCATGCATGCTTGTAGCCATTCAGGCCTTGTTGACACCGGCCTGCATCTCCTCCACTCCATGCAGAGGAAATATGGCATCGGTCCATGCGTCAGCCACTACACATGTGCGGTTGACATGCTCGGCCGAGCACCAATCAGGTTCTCCATGGGATTGGAAAAGTGACCCGGTGGTATCCGTACGTAACGGGGCGGTGCCATATTCCCATGAGGCGGTGCCATCAGCTGAGGCTGAATTGGTCCTCCTGCTCCGGCTGTCATTAACTGATTTGCATCTGTCGGGTTACTTGGACTGGCTCCGGGTGTAGCGAAAAGATTCCGAGGATCATAAACCGGAGGCAATCGGGATTGAGTTTTCTGGTGTCTCCTCCTCATCACCTCGTTAGACGCGTTCAGGCTCATCGTAAGCTGGAAAGCCTCTGACTGGAGCTGCTATGCCCGTGCATCCAAAGCCGCCCGTTCCGTGGCCAATCTGGTGTCCTCATCTGCTAAGGCCTCCTTGGCCCGAGCTATCTCCTCACGGACCTGTGCCACTTTTGCATTATGCTCGTCTTGATTCGCAGGAACTACTGTGGCGGTTAACAGGGCCGTAAGCTTGTCCATGAGATCCATCAGCACCTGAGCCGGCGGGCGCATGAGGACTCCTGCCCTGGCCGCTCCTGACCCGGATGTTATTGCTGCCGCGGCTGTAGAGTTTTGGCCGGGTTGAGTACCAGCCATGAAGACTCCTGCCCAGCTTGGTGTCTCAGAGGGGTCCGGAATACTGCTGCCATCGGAACAGCCCCCAAGCCCGCCGTCTTGTAACGGATACAGCGAATCTGTTGAACCGGTGGACAAATCACCGTCGGGGAGGACGGCCGTCTCACCACCATCTTCAGATCCTTCAGAAAGTTCCCCTCCGTGGATGCAACCCACGAAGGCACGCTTCACGACGGGTTGAGCTCGGGCGGGTCTCGCGCGCTGAGCCGTCTCGATGAGGTTGGTGCAGTAGTCCAGCTCAGGGCCCGGTTCTCCAATCAGGCCGATGAAGACGTGGATTCCGCCGAAGGTGACCCGGTACCCGTACTCAATTGAGCCGGCGTCGGGGCCCCAGCCTTCATCGTCGATGTAGATCTTGCCGCGTCGACTCTTGGTCATCCGGCCGACTGCGTATCCCTTGAGCCCTTCGAAGCTTCCCTTCAAGAACTCAAATCCACCGTGCGTTGGCCCCACGGTGGGCGCCAACTGACGTGGAATTGTCACGGCAGATTGTTGGGGAACGTAGTAATTTCAAAAAATTAAGATCATGGTGATGCATAGCAACGAGAGGGGAGAGTGTTGTCTACGTACCCTCGTAGACTGACAGCGGAAGCGTTATGACAACATGGTTGATGTAGTCGTACGTCTTCACGGCTCGACCGATCAAGCATCGAAACTACGGCACCTCCGAGTTTTAGCACACGTTCAGCTCGATGACGATCCTCGGACTCTGATCCAGCAGAGTGTCGGGGATGAGTTCCGTCAGCACGACGGCGTGGTGACGATCTTGATGTTCTACCGTCGCAGGGCTTCGCCTAAGCACCGCTACAATATTATTGAGGATTATCGTGGAGGGGGGCACCGCACACGGCTAAGAGAACGATCACGAAGATCAACTTGTGTGTCTAGAGGTGCCCCTGCCACCGTATATAAAGGAACAAGGGGGGAGGCCGGCCGGCCCTAGCAGGGCGCGCCAGGAGGAGGAATCCTCCTCCTAGTAGGAGTAGGACTCCCCTCTTTCCTACTCCTACTAGGAGGGGGAAAGGAAGGGGCAGAGGGAGAAGGAAAGGGGGGCGCCGCCCCCCCTCTCCTAGTCCAATTCGGACCAGAGGGGGAGGGGGGCGCGCGGCCCACCCTGGCCGCCCCTCTCTCTCTCCACTAAGGCCCATTAGGCCCATACTTCTCCCGTGGGGGTTGCGGTAACCCTCCGGCACTCGGTTTTCTTCGAAATCACCCGGACCACTTCTGGTGTCCGAATATAGCCGTCCAATATATCGATCTTTATGTCTCGACCTTTTCGAGACTCCTCGTCATGTCCGTGATCACATCCGGGACTCCGAACAACCTTCGGTACATCAAAACTCATAATATAAATATCATCGAAACCTTAAGCATGCGGACCCTACGGTTTCGAGAACAATGTAGACATGACCGAGACACGTCTTCGGTCAATGACCAATAGCGGAACCTGGATGTTCATATTGGCTCCTACATATTCTTCGAAGATCTTTATCAGTCAGACCGCATAAACAACATACGTTGTTCCCTTTGTCATCGGTATGTTACTTGCCCGAGATTCGATCGTCGGTATCTCAATACCTAGTTCAATCTCGTTACCGGCAAGTCTCTTTACTCGTTCTGTAATACATCATCCCGCAACTAACTCATTAGTTGCAATGCTTGCAAGGCTTAAGTGATGTGCATTACCGAGAGGGCCCAGAGATACCTCTCCGACATTCGAGTGACAAATCCTAATCTCGAAATTCGCCAACCCAACAAGTACCTTCGGAGACACCAGTAGAGCACCTTTATAATCACCCAGTTACGCTGTGACGTTTGGTAGCACACAAAGTGTTCCTCCGGTAAACGGGAGTTGCATAATCTCATAGTCATAGGAACATGTATAAGTCACGAAGAAAGCAATAGCAACATACTAAACGATCGAGTGCTAAGCTAACGGAATGGGTCATGTCAATCACATCATTCTCCTAATGATGTGATCCCATTAATCAAATGACAACTCATGTCTATGGCTAGGAAACTTAACCATCTTTGATCAACGAGCTAGTCAAGTAGAGGCATACTAGTGACACTCTGTTTGTCTATGTATTCACACATGTATTATGTTTCCGGTTAATACAATTCTCGCATGAATAATAAACATTTATCATGATATAAGGAAATAAATAATAACTTTATTATTGCCTCTAGGGCATATTTCCTTCAGTCTCCCACTTGCACTAGAGTCAATAATCTAGATTACAAAGTAATGATTCTAACACCCATGGAGCCTTGGTGCTGATCATGTTTTGCTCGTGGAAGAGTCTTAGTCAACGGGTCTGCTACATTCAGATCTGTATGTATCTTGCAAATTTCTATGTCTCCCACCTGGACTAGATCCCGGATGGAATTGAAGCATCTCTTGATGTGCTTGGTTCTCTTGTGAAATCTGGATTCCTTCGCTAAGGCAATTGCTCCAGTATTCTCACAAAAGATTTTCATTGGACCCGATGCACTAGGTATGACACCTAGATCGGATATGAACTCCTTCATCCAGACTCCTTCATTTGCTGCTTCCGAAGCAGCTATGTACTCCACTTCACACGTAGATCCCGCCACGACGCTTTGTTTAGAACTGCACCAACTGACAGCTCCACCATTTAATGTAAACACGTATCCGGTTTGAGATTTAGAATCGTCCGGATCAGTGTCAAAGCTTGCATCAACGTAACCATTTACGATGAGCTCTTTGTCACCTCCATAAACGAGAAACATATCCTTAATCCTTTTCAGGTACTTCAGGATGTTCTTGACCGCTGTCCAGTGATCCACTCCTGGATTACTTTGGTACCTCCCTGCTAGACTTATAGCAAGGCACACATCAGGTCTGGTACACAGCATTGCATACATGATAGAGCCTATGGCTGAAGCATAGGGAACATCTTTCATTTTCTCTCTATCTTCTGCAGTGGTCGGGCATTGAGTCTTACTCAACTTCACACCTTGTAACACAGGCAATAACCCTTTCTTTGCTTGATCCATTTTGAACATCTTCAAAACTTTGTCAAGGTATGTGCTTTGTGAAAGTCCAATTAAGCGTCTTGATCTATCTCTATAGATCTTAATGCCCAATATGTAAGCAGCTTCACCGAGGTCTTTCATTGAAAAACTCTTATTCAAGTATCCCTTTATGCTATCCATAAATTCTATATCATTTCCAATCAGTAATATGTCATCCACATATAATATCAGAAATGCTACAGAGCTCCCACTCACTTTCTTGTAAATACAGGCTTCTCCAAAAGTCTGTATGAACCCAAATGCTTTGATCACACTATCAAAGCGTTTATTCCAACTCCGAGAGGCTTGCACCAGTCCATAAATGGATCGCTGGAGCTTGCACACTTTGTTAGCTCCCTTTGGATCGACAAAACCTTCTGGTTGCGTCATATACAACTCTTCTTCCAAACCCATTCAGGAATGCAGTTTTGACATCCATCTGCCAAATTTCATAATCATAAAATGCGGCAATTGCTAACATGATTCGGACAGACTTAAGCATCGCTACGGGTGAGAAGGTCTCATCGTAGTCAATCCCTTGAACTTGTCGAAAACCTTTTGCAACAAGTCGAGCTTTGTAGACGGTAACATTACCGTCAGCGTCAGTCTTCTTCTTGAAGATCCATTTATTCTCAATTGCTTGCCGATCATTGGGCAAGTCAACCAAAGTCCACACTTTGTTCTCATACATGGATCCCATCTCAGATTTCATGGCTTCAAGCCATTTTGTGGAATCTGGGCTTACCATCGCTTCTTCATAGTTCGTAGGTTCATCATGATCTAGTAGCATGACTTCCAAAATAGGATTACCGTACCTCTCTGGTGCGGATCTTACTCTGTTTGATCTACGAAGTTCAGTAGCAACTTGATCTGAAGTTCTATGATCATCATCATCAACTTCCTCACTAATTGGTTTAAGTGTCACAGAAACCGGTTTCTGTGATGTACTATTTTCCAATAAGGGAGCAGGTACAGTTACCTCATCAAGTTCTACTTTCCTCCCACTCACTTCTTTCGAGAGAAACTCCTTCTCTAGAAAGGATCCATTCTTAGCAACGAATGTCTTGCCTTCGGATCTGTGATAGAAGGTGTACCCAACAGTTTCCTTTGGGTATCCTATGAAGACACATTTCTCCGATTTGGGTTCTAGCTTATCAGGTTGAAGCTTTTTCACATAAGCATCGCAGCCCCAAACTTTAAGAAACGACAACTTTGGTTTCTTGCCAAACCACAATTCATAAGGCGTCGTCTCAACGGATTTTGATGGTGCCCTATTTAACGTGAATGCGGCCGTCTCTAAAGCATAACCCCAAAACGATAGCAGTAAATCTATAAGAGACATCATAGATCGCACCATATCAAGTAAAGTACGATTACGACGTTCGGACACACCATTATGCTGTGGTGTTCCGAGTGGCGTGAGCTGCGAAACTATTCCGCATTGTTTCAAATGTAGACCAAACTCGTAACTGAAATATTCTCCTCCACGATCAGATCGTAGAAACTTTATTTTCTTGTTACGATGATTTTCAACTTCACTCTGAAATTCTTTGAACTTTTCAAACGTTTCAGACTTATGCTTCATTAAGTAGATATACCCATATCTGCTTAAATCATCTGTGAAGGTGAGAAAATAACGATATCCGCCACGAGCCTCAACATTCATCGGACCACATACATCTGTATGTATGATTTCCAACAAATCTGTTGCTCTCTCCATAGTACCAAAGAACGGCGTATTAGTCATCTTGCCCATGAGGCACGGTTCGCAAGTACCAAGTGACTCATAATCAAGTGGTTCCAAAAGTCCATCAGTATGGAGTTTCTTCATGCGTTTTACACCGATATGACCTAAACGGCAGTGCCACAAATAAGTTGCACTATCATTATCAACTCTGCATCTTTTGGTTTCAACATTATGAATATGTGTATCACTACTATCGATATTCATCAAAAATAGACCACTCTTCAAGGGTGCATGACCATAAAAGATATTAGTCATATAAATAGAACAACCATTATTCTCTGACTTAAATGAATAACCATCTCGCATCAATAAAGATCCAGATATAATGTTCATGCTCAACGCTGGCACCAAATAACAATTATTTAGGTCTAATACTAATTCCAAAGGTAGATGTAGAGGTAGCGTGCCGACCGCGATCACATCGACTTTGGAACCATTTCCCACGCGCATCGTCACCTCGTCCTTTGCCAGTGTTCGCTTAATCCGTAGTCCCTGTTTCGAGTTGCAAATATTAGCAACAGAACCAGTATCAAATACCCAGGTGCTACTGCGAGCTCTAGTAAGGTACACATCAATAACATGTATATCACATATACCTTTGTTCACCTTGCCATCCTTCTTATCCGCCAAATACTTGGGGCAGTTCTGCTTCCAGTGACCAGTTTGTTTGCAGTAGAAGCACTCAGTTTCAGGCTTAGGTCCAGACTTGGGTTTCTTCTCCTGAGCAGCAACTTGCTTGCCGTTCTTCTTGAAGTTCCCCTTCCTCTTCCCTTTGCCCTTTTTCTTGAAACTAGTGGTCTTGTTGACCATCAACACTTGATGCTCCTTCTTGATTTCTACCTCCGCAGTCTTTAGCATTGCGAAGAGCTCGGGAATTGTCTTATCCATCCCTTGCATATTATAGTTCATCACGAAGCTCTTGTAGCTAGGTGGAAGTGATTGGAGAATTCTGTCAATGACGCTATCATCCATAAGATTAAACTCACAGTTGAATCAAGTGATTACAATACCCAGACATCTTGAGTATATGCTCACTGACAGAACTATTCTCCTCCATCTTGCAGCTATAGAACTTATTGGAGACTTCATATCTCTCAATCCGGGCATTCTTCTGGAATATTAACTTCAACTCCTGGAACATCTCATATGCTCCATGACGTTCAAAACGTCGTTGAAGTCCCGGTTCTAAGCCGTAAAGCATGGCACATTGAACTATCGAGTAGTCATCAGCTTTGCTCTGCCAGACGTTCTTAACATCGTCAGTTGCATCAGCAGCAGGCCTGGCACCCAGCGGTGCTTCCAGGACGTAACTCTTCTGTGCAGCAATGAGGATAATCCTCAAGTTACGGACCCAGTCCGCGTAATTACTACCATCATCTAACAACTTTGCTTTCTCACTGAACACATTAAAATTCGATGGAACAATAGCACGGGCCATCTATCTACAATCAACATAGACAGGCAAGATACTATTAGGTACTAAGTTCATGATAAATTCAAGTTCTATTAATCATATTACTTAAGAACTCTCACTTAGATAGACATCCCTCTAATCCTCTAAGTGATCACGTGATCCAAATCAACTAAACCATAACCGATCATCACATGAAATGGAGTAGCTTTCAATGGTGAACATCTTTATGTTGATCATATCTACTATATGATTCACGCCTGACCTTTCGGTCGCAGTATTCCGAGGCCATATCTGCATATGCTAGGCTCGTCAAGTTTAACCTGAGTATTCTGTGTGTGCAAAACTGGCTTGCACCCATTGTAGATGGACGTAGAGCTTATCACACCCGATCATCACGTGGTGTCTGGGCACGACGAACTTTGGCAACGGTGCATACTCAGGGAGAACACTTTTATCTTGAAATTTAGTGAGATATCATCTTATAATGCTACCGTCAATAAAAGCAAGATAAGATGCATAAAAGATAAACATCACATACAATCAATATAAGTGATATGATATGGCCATCATCATCTTGTGCTTGTGATCTCCATCTCCGAAGCACCTCCATGATTGCCATCGTCACCGGCGCGACACCTTGATCTCCATCGTAGCATCGTTGTCGTTTCGCCAACCTTATGCTTCTACGACTATCGCTACCGCTTAGTGATAAAGCAAAGCATTACAGGGCGATTGCATTGCATACAACAAAGCGACAACCATATGGCTCCTGCCAGTTGCCGATAACTTGGTTACAAAACATGATCATCTCATACAATAAAATATAGCATCACGTCTTGACCATATCACATCACAACATGCCCTGCAAAAAACAAGTTAGACGTCCTCTACTTTGTTGTTGCAAGTTTTACGTGGCTGCTACGGGCTTTAGCAAGAACCGTTCTTACCTACGCATCAAAACCACAACGATAGTTTGTCAAGTTGGTGTTGTTTTAACCTTCGCAAGGACCGGGCGTAGCCACACTCGGTTCAACTAAAGTTGGAGAAACTGACACCCGCCAGCCACCTGTGTGCAAAGCATGTCGGTAGAACCAGTCTCGCATAAGCGTACGTGTAATGTCGGTCCGGGCCGCTTCATCCAACAATACTGCCGAACAAAAGTATGACATGCTGGTAAGCAGTATGACTTATATCGCCCACAACTCACTTGTGTTCTACTCGTGCATAAAACATCAAACAATAAAACCAAGGATCGGATGCCACTGTTGGGGAACGTAGTAATTTCAAAAAAATTCCTACGCACACGCAAGATCATGGTGATGTATAGCAACGAGAGGGGAGAGTGTTGTCTACGTACCCTCGTACACTGACAACAGAAGCGTTATGACAACGCGGTTGATGTAGTCGTACGTCTTCACGGCCCGACCGATCAAGCACCGAAACTACGGCACCTCCGAGTTTTAGCACACGTTCAGCTCGATGACGATCCCCGGACTCCGATCGAGCAAAGTGTCAGGATGAGTTCCGTCAGCACGACGGCGTGGTGACGATCTTGACGTTCTACCCTCGCAGAGGTTTGCCTAAGCACCGCTACAATATTATCGAGCATTATCGTGGAGGGGGGCACCGCACACGGCTAAGAGAACGATCACGAAGATCAACTTGTGTGTCTATAGGTGCCCCCTGCCCCCGTATATAAAGGACCAAGGGGGAGTCCGGCCGGCCCTAGCAGGGTGCGCCAGGAGGAGGAGTCCTCCTCCTAGTATGAGTAGGACTCCCCTCTTTCCTACTCCTACTAGGAGGGGGAAAGGAAGGGGGGAGGGAGAAGGAAAGGGGGGCGCCGCCCCCCTCTCCTATTCCAATTCGGACCAGAGGGGGAGGGGGCGCGCAGCCCACCCTGGCCGCCCCTCTCTCTCTCCACTAAGGCCCAGTAGGCCCATACTTCTCCCGGGGGGTTCCGGTAACCCTCCGGCACTCCGGTTTTCTCCGAAATCACCCGGAACACTTCCGGTGTCCGAATATAGCCGTTCAATATATCGATCTTTATGTATCGACCATTTCGAGACTCCTCGTCATGTCCGTGATCACATCCGGGACTCCGAACAACCTTCGGTACATCAAAACTCATAATATAAATATCATCGAAACCTTAAGCGTGCGGACCGTACGGGTTCGAGAACAATGTAGACATGACCGAGACACGTCTCCGGTGAATAACCAATAGCGGAACCTGGATGTTGATATTGGCTGCTAAATATTCTTCGAAGATCTTTATCGGTCAGACCGCATAACAACATACGTTGTTCCCTTTGTCATCGGTATGTTACTTGCCCGAGATTTGATCGTCGGTATCTCAATACCTAGTTCAATCTCGTTACCTCCAAGTCTCTTTACTCGTGCTGTAATACATCATCCCGCAACTAACTCATTAGTTGCAATGCTTGCAAGGCTTAAGTGATGTGCATTACCGAGAGGGCCCAGAGATACCTCTCCGACATTCGGAGTGACAAATCCGAATCTCGAAATACGCCAACCCAACAAGTACCTTCGGAGACACCTATAGAGCCCTTTATAATCACCCAGTTACGTTGTGACGTTTGGTAGCACACAAAGTGTTCCTCCGGCAAACGGGAGTTGCATAATCTCATAGTCATAGGAACAAGTATAAGTCATGAAGAAAGCAATAGCAACATACTAAACGATCGAGTGCTAAGCTAACGGAATGGGTCATGTCAATCACATCATTCTCCTAATGATGTGACCCCGTTAATCAAATGACAACTCATGTCTATGGCTAGGAAACTTAACCATCTTTGATCAACGAGCTAGTCAAGTAGAGGCATACTAGTGACACTCTGTTTGTCTATGTATTCGCATATGTATTATGTTTCCGGTTAATACAATTCTAGGATGAATAATAAACATTTATCATGATATAAGGAAATAAATAATAACTTTATTATTGCCTCTAGGGCATATTTCCTTCAGTCTCCCACTTGCACTAGAGTCAATAATCTAGATTACACAACAATGATTCTCACACCCATGGAGCCTTGGTGCTGATCATGTCTTGCTCGTGGAAGAGGCTTAGTCAACAGGTCTGCAACATTCAGATCCGTATGTATCTTGCAAATTTCTATGTCTCCCACCTGGACTAGATCCCGGATGGAATTGAAGCGTCTCTTGATGTGCTTGGTTCTCTTGTGAAATCTGGATTCCTTCGCTAAGGCAATTGCTCCAGTATTGTCACAAAAGATTTTCATTGGACCCGATGCACTAGGTATGACACGTAGATCGGATATGAACTCCTTCATCCAGACTCCTTCATTTGTTGCTTCCGAAGCAGCTATGTACTCTGCTTCACACGTAGATCACGCCACGACGCTTTGTTTAGAACTGCACCAACTGACAGCTCCACCGTTTAATGTAAACACATATCCGGTTTGCGATTTAGAATCGTCCGGATCAGTGTCAAAGCTTGCATCAACGTAACCATTTACGATGAGCTCTTTGTCACCTCCATAAACGAGAAACATATCCTTAGTCCTTTTCAGGTACTTCAGGATGTTCTTGACCGCTGTCCAGTGATCCACTCCTGGATTACTTTGGTACCTCCCTGCTAGACTTATAGCAAGGCACACATCGGGTCTGGTACACAACATTGCATACATGATAGAGCCTATGGCTGAAGCATAGGGAACATCTTTCATTTTCCCTCTATCTTCTGTAGTGGTCGGGCATTGAGTCTTACTCAACTTCACACCTTGTAACACAGGCAATAACCCTTTCGTTGCTTGATCCATTTTGAACTTCTTCAAAACTTTGTCAAGGTATGTGCTTTGTGAAAGTCCAATTAAGCGTCTTGATCTATCTCTATAGATCTTAATGCCCAATATGTAAGCAACTTCACTGAGGTCTTTCATTGAAAAACTCTTATTCAAGTATCCCTTTATGCTATCCAGAAATTCTATATTATTTCCAATCAGTAATATGTCATCCACATATAATATCAGAAATGCTACAGAGCTCCCACTCACTTTCTTGTAAATACAGGCTTCTCCAAAAGTCTGTATAAACCCAAATGCTTTGATCACACTATCAAAGCGTTTATTCCAACTCCGAGAGGCTTGCACCAGTCCATAAATGGATCGCTGGAGCTTGCACAATTTATTAGCTCCCTTTGGATTGACAAAACCTTCTGGTTGCATCATATACATCTCTTCTTCCAGAAACCCATTCAGGAATGCAGTTTTGACATCCATCTGCCAAATTTCATAATCATAAAATGCGGCAATTGCTAACATGATTCGGACAGACTTAAGCATCGCTACGGGTGAGAAGGTCTCATCATAGTCAATCCCTTGAACTTGTCGAAAACCTTTTGCAACAAGTCGAGCTTTGTAGACAGTAACATTACTGTCAGCATCAGTCTTCTTCTTGAAGATCCATTTATTCTCAATTGCTTGCCGATCATGTAACATCCCAAAATTCTAAATTTTGGAATGTTATAATAAATAGATAGATTTGATTGATTGTTTGATTGATTGTGTGAAATTGAGTGAAATTCGAAACCTTTTTGAAAGTTAAATGAGAGGGAATAAAAGGACTTTCCCAAACTTTCATTTTTCATTTATGATCTTCTTGAATTCAAATACTTTCCATCACAAAACCCTGGAGAGAAGATGACATGACTTCTTCCATTTATTTAAATGACAAGGGGGTGTTGAAAATATTTGAATTTCATTTGGAAAATATTTCCACTTCTGAACTTTATGCAACTCAATGATTTTCATGAGAGAAGATAAAATGACTTCTTCAAAATATATGAAATATGAGTTGGGAGTTTCGAAGAATCAAATTCAAAGGTCTTTTGAATTTATTTTCAATTTGGAGTTATTTGAGTTTTATTCAAATTATTTTTCTCCAAAAATAAAATATATGGAAATTAGGGTAACATGATTCCCTACAATAGAAAATTGGAGAAAAATTAATTTGAAATCATTTTGGTATTTTTAAAATGAGTTTTGTTGGATTTTAATAGACCAGTAGCACACTTTGAATTATTAGAATTTGTGTGTATTTTATTTAATGCTAGAAATATGTTCATGTCGTAGAAAATCTTTTTTCTGAAAACTTTGATATATAATATGGCTATATAAAGTTTTATTTTATTTTCGTTTTTCAGTTTATCGCATTCTGTAAATAAACTGCACCGCACGGCGGGCCGAAGGCAAAAAAAGAAAAAACTGCACCGCGCGGCCGGCCAAAGCCTTTAGGCCCATCGCCTGTTTTCTTCTCTGTTTCGTATATTTTCGTCTACGTTTAGTCCTACATTGCCTAGCCTTTGACTCCTAAGCCTCTTTTCCACCAATAAATATAGACCCATAGAGCCTCCAAAAATCATCCGATTCGGGTTAAATCAATATTTTGGTTTGACTAGATTCATTTTAAAAAATATATTTCTCCTCTCCGGCGCGACTTCTGGAAGTTATCTCTTCTCTCCAAAGTCGTCTTTTCTCTGCCTTATAAAGGTATCTTTTTTTGTTTTTTTTCGTCTTATACCTCCGTAGTTTATTATTTTTAGACTAATATAATAAAATAATTAGATTATTAATTAGTCTACGTATCTATACATTAGACCCTAGCCCGTAGCTATTTTTTTCTTCCGTAAAACAGCTTGGCCTTGGTTTTTCAAATAGCCATAACTTTTTACTCGTTTATCCAAATCCAACGAAACCAACGCCCACGTCTTCGTTATGATCCCCTCTTTCCGGTAATCCAACTCAAACATGTTTTTGAAAAGTTTAAAATTTGAATTAGAACAGATTTGAATTCAAACTTTGTTTGATCGTAACTTGAGTTTCGTAACTCCGATTTAGTTGATTCTTTTTGCAAATCGAAGCTCTTGACCTAAATTTTCTGATAAGGCCAAACTCATATAATTTTGGTACTGTTAGAAATTGTTTTATGTTGCAAGAGCTATTTGCTTGGTTTTGATGTTTTCCGAATCGTTTTTTCTTCGATCTTTATGATCTTTTGAGTGATTGCTTATGTGTGGTTACTATTGCTTGCTTACGATAGATTGACCGGAGTGTGACGAGTAGATCTATCAAGAGTTTTGAGTGCGAATCATCTTCATCAACATTGCATGCAAGTTCACACTTTGATCATACCTTTTCTACAACCCAGTTTTTCTTGCATTAGATCAATCCTCAAACATTTGCATGATTAGGATCAAATAAAATTTTGGGATTGGGAAGTAGTTGAGGTAGTATCTATTACCTGTTTATTATCAAACCCCTGTGAGTTACTATTACGTTATGCTT
The DNA here is from genome assembly GCA_034509565.1 of Triticum monococcum. Classification (NCBI taxonomy): domain Eukaryota; kingdom Viridiplantae; phylum Streptophyta; class Magnoliopsida; order Poales; family Poaceae; genus Triticum; species Triticum monococcum. The sequence continues at coordinate 769,612,268 of CM067847.1, forward strand.
ATACTGCTATGCTATGCTCGTAGACGTGGATTGGGTTTTTGAGAGTATCCATAACAGATGTGAGATTGTTAATTAATGGTTTACTTAAGGTGGCAACTTAAACACACATCTGGGTGGATTGAGGCACCTGGGTATTCCAGGACTTGCCTGTCTAGGCACCTGGGTATTCCAGGACTTGCCTGTTTTTCTTTTGGACCGCCACCCAGGCTCAAAGGGATCATAAGATTATTCATACTAGAAACTTCCGTGTGCAGCCACAAGCCATTATGGGCTCTGGCATAGTTGATTATGTCATGCGAACTCTTACAGGGTAGACTAGCAGATGTAGGGGAAAGTAGGTGTACCGGTCTATCCAACGTAAGGTGCTAGCGCTTCTGAAAGACTATGTCTCGGTCATCCGTTTCTCAAACACCATTTAGTGCGAGAATCCAAACGGAGGCGATCGAGTCTTGTGGGGAAAAGTGCGCAAACCTCTGCAGAGTGTATAAACTAATCATGATTAGTCGTGTCCCCGGTTATGGACATCTTGAGTATCTAGTTCTCGGATATCCTGTTGATCTCATCACGTTACTTTAATTAATTTATTGGGTTTTAATGATGATGCTTAATTGTGATTGAGAATGCTGTCAACCATTCTCAATGTTCAACAACCACCACGATAGTTAAATAATTTATATTCCTTTGCAGTGGGGGAAAATTGGCTTTTCGCAAAAACCTTATAACCATAGAGCTTTTCCACCAGCCAAATATGCATGTAGTGATAGCCTTTATTCATCATTCTCTATGGTGTGAATTTGCCAGTACATTCAATGTACTGACCCTTTGTGGCTGCAACGTCTCATGTTGCAGGATTATCTTACGACGAGTAAGTGATACGTTAGGGTTACGATTTCTACACTCAACTTTGCCGTTGGTGTTGATGGGAATCCACAACCTTGTTACTTCCGCTATTTTGGATTGAGGTAATAGTATTTACGTTACTTTTTACATGTGATTTACCTCTGTTATAAATCCTCGAGTACTGTGTGTGTTAGCATACCGATCCAGGGATGACACTTAAGCACAGAGACTTGACCCATTCGGGTCGGGTCGCTACAAGATGGTATCAGAGCACATGTTGACTGTAGGACGTGGCCCTAGAAAATGGCAAGCCCATAGGAAAGATTTTCTCTACAACTATCTTTTCAAAAAGATCTTTTACCTCTCTTCTCTTCTAAGCTTATTCAAATATCCCCTTTTAGTGAGACTATACCCTTTTCCCTTTTTGACCACTCGAAGATTCAGTTGATGAGACCACTCCAAGAAGGACAAGATACCGGACAACTAAGACCATTCGGACTGAAGAAGATTTTACCGTGCATGGAAACTACAACGGTTGAAGACTCTGAAGATTAGGAGAATTTGAAGGCTCTGAGGAATTCCGAGATTGGTATGATCTAGGAAGGCTACCCTTATGGAACTTGGCAGACTATGGAAGCTGTCAATAACCGAGCAAGGTGTATTGGAGAAAGACCGGAGCATGTAGAGTGAAGAACTCAAGGATTTGTCAAGAAAACCCTAAGGCAGGAGATATCAACTATGGAATGATAGCTCATGGAAATGACAAGAGCAGAAACACAGCTATCCATGAAGTTATCTCCCGCTTATGCTATTGTCACCGTGCTGAGTTAAGCATGCATATGCATGGAAGGATTGGATGGTAGAAGGCTGATGGAGCATCTATCAGCAAGAGGTGAAGTTTTAACCTTAGCTAGTGTATCACCAGGATCTGGAGTGTTACATCAAGAAGTTAAGATGGACCTTTAGGAAGCTATATTTGACCAGGAGCATTTCATGGAGAACTCAGGATCCAGAAGCTAAAAGTAGCCAAGCTGGAGGAGCAAAACCTCAAGATACAGGAGAATCGTCAGGAACTGAAAGACAGTAGGACCATGGTTCATACCAAGATTTTTAAACCCAGAAGTTTGGAACGCAACTCCAAAAATATTAAAGGATGTCACAAGGCAGAGATGATCTGGCAAAAGAATCTGAGAAGGAGAAGCACGATGAGAAGAAGCCGTTGGAGGCATGAACAAAACTGGAAGAGTTGATGACTTTGAAGATTTATTGAACTTTAGAAGACCAAACCCCTGTTATACACCTACGTTAGATGCGACGTTTGTGAGCTGTCATTTGTTTGATGTTTTTCCGACAGCCACAATAAAACCTGTCTTTTCAAAACCTTTGTTTGTATTGTGTGCATCTCTCTTGATCTCTCTTATCTCACCCCAAAACCCAATGACCTAATAGAGGATGAATGGAGATGAGCTTGTATTTTCGGGACCGATGAGTCAATTGGAGACAGACTGATGGATTCAGAACATGGAGGATCATATGGAGAATAACCCTATAGTTGGACATGATATGACCCATCATCCTCTGCAGTGCTTTGAAAGAGGTGCTGCTACTTGGTGGAGGATGTACCAAACCACGAATGGATGGCAAGGAGTAACCACTTGGAGAGAATTTAAGTTGACTCTGCCAAAGTCTCAGTTTGTGTCCCAGAAGTTGAAGCCTTATGGAAAGGATATGAAGAAATCTTGTGCATGCAAGATTTGTGGAGAAATAGGACACACCCATAAAGAACACAATGATGAATGCCCTAATTGTGAAGGAAGTCACCCCGTTGAAGAATGCCCCACTAGGCAGATTACTTGTTTCTTGTGTGAAGGGATTACCCACTATCCTACTCAGTGTCACTTTTACCCCATGGTACGAAGGACCGTACAACAGAAGAAAGAAGTAAAGAAAAGAGCCCTTATGGAAATTTTAGAAGAACCCGTGATGAAGGAAGATGTGGAGGACACACCTAAAGAGGACCCGAGTAAACCCTGCACTAAGTCTTGCTATTCATGTGGAGAAGAAGGACACATCTCCCAGAATTGTATGAATGGGGATCTAGTAGAATTCCCGACGGAGGAAGTAGAATATGACCCACAGGAAATAGAAGCTCTGATTGGAATGGAAAAGTCCAGAAAGAGAAGTAGATTGGATTCCAGGAAGGATCTGAGTCATGTCACCTGTTATAGGTGCAAGGAGTCAGGGCACTACCTCAACAATTGCCCAAAAAGGAAGCCAGGGACTCAAGGAGACTATATAATCACAAGGAAACCTCGAAACTTGTTAGAAGTAATATGTTTTAGTTGTAATGGAGCAGGGCACTTTGCCAGAGAATGCCCCAAGGAGAAGGAAACTTGTGCTAGATAGTTGAGTTTGCAACAAAAGAAATGGAGTAGTAGAAGTGAGAACATTTTCTTTCATATTGAGGTGTTGAGTTGAGACATGTAATGGAGGAGCGAGAGATAATCATTTGAGAATGAATAAAGTTAGCATCGTTGGTACTGATATGGATTTTATGAGTTGTTACTCTATGAAGAAGGATTTTGGCCATTCTGAGGATATGAGAAATATGATCTATGGAAGATTTGTGGATTTCAAGGGTGGTAGTACCCTGTAAGAACCGTTGACCCCTGGAAAAGATAAGGATACTCCACTGAGTGGATTTTGGACAAAATGAATACGAGTTTTGTCTCGATATGTTTGATACCCCAAGAGTGTGTGGGATAAAGTTGGAGACCGTCAGTTGTTTAGACCAAATGTGATCAAGGAGTCAGAAGAGAATGTTAAGTTGATGACCCTGGAAAGGATAATGATGTTCCACGAAGTGGAATATGGACTTCATGAGTATAAATTTTATCTTGCTATGTGGGATATTCCACGAGGATGAAGAGATGAATTATTATGGGATACAAATGAGGTATGATGTTGGAAATATGGATCAATGGAAATTCCATGATGAGTTTGAGTAATCATGTCCTAGTATGGTGCCAATAGAAGGAAGGGAGACATAACAATTGGATGGATTTTAAGTATGCTAGGAAGCTGGAAGTTGGATGTTGGATTAGAGATCCGTTGCCCCGCTGATGAGTTCAAGGTTTGCAAGTGATGAGATGGGCCATAACCAACAGGCCCCAGGACCTGCCAGGAAGCAAGCACACTCTTGCTGAAGGAAAAACCCTGGACGAAGTTACGATTTTATCAATAAGACAATTTTATAGGAGTAACGCAAAACCTGAGAGTTGTGAAGGAACGATAGATGTTTGTTTGGCTTGCAGAATCAATGGGTTATTCCGAACGCAGTTCATGGACAAGAGAAATTCTGCAATGCTTGTGAGGATGACCGAGTGTTAGAACGCGAGATTCGCTAAACCATATACAAGGTAATGATTTGGGTGCGGGATGGATTGATCACCATACTGACTTACTCTTATTATTCGCCTTGCTATGTGGGATGGTAAATCTGAGTGACTTACCTATAGTAAAGAGACGACTATCAAAACCCTGTTTAAACTTAGAATGGTAAAGTATTTTTCCCTTGTACACAGCAGTTGTTGCCAACCGTAGGTTATACGGTGAGGTTCAACCCAGACCCATTTCCTGCAGGAGAAACCATAAATTGTTGACCACCATGAGAGATCGATAGTTGTTTAGTTTTGGCGCCAGACCCGTCAGCTAAGAAGACCCAATCTCGGAATAACCTTACTAAGAGGAAAGGATAAAAGAATTGAGGAAAAGGTTATGCCACTACCGAAAGAGCCAGAGAAGGAATTTTCTCGAGGATCTGAGAAGACCGACACTGTCAATAATAAGGATGGAGTATATGAGTTTGATGGAACAGTAACCATGCTTCTAAGGGTGGTAGCACCCCAGACACTGTTTGATGATCGATGGATTTTGAGAAGACCCCAACCCTAACCTATTTCTTTCTAGCCTCTCCGAATCTCGAGGACGAGATTCCTTTTAAGGGTGGTAGGTTTGTAACATCCCAAAATTCTAAATTTTGGAATGTTATAATAAATAGATAGATTTGATTGATTGTGTGAAATTGAGTGAAATTCGAAACCTTTTTGAAAGTTAAATGAGAGGGAATAAAAGGACTTTCCCAAACTTTCATTTTTCATTTATGATCTTGTTGAAGTCAAATACTTTCCATCACAAAACCCTAGAGAGAAGATGACATGACTTCTTCCATTTATTTAAATGACAAAGGGGGTGTTGAAAATATTTGAATTTCATTTGGAAAATATTTCCACTTCTGAACTTTATGCAACTCAATGATTTTCATGAGAGACGATAAATTGACTTCTTCAAAATATATGAAATATGAGTTGGGAGTTTCGAAGAATCAAATTCAAAGCCCTTTTGAATTTATTTTCAATTTGGAGTTATTTGAGTTTTATTCAAATTATTTTTCTCCAAAAATAAAATATATGGAAATTAGGGTAACATGATTCCCTACAATAGAAAATTGGAGAAAAATTAATTTGAAATCATTTTGGTATTTTTAAAATGATTTTTGTTGGATTTTAATAGACCAGTAGCACTCTTTGAATCATTAGAATTTGTGTGTATTTTATTTAATGCTATAAAAATGTTCATGTCATAGAAAATCTTTTTTGAAAATTTTGATATATAATATGACTATATAAAGTTTTATTTTATTTTCGTTTTTCACTTTATCGCATTCTGTAAAAAAAACTGTACCGCGCGGCGGGCCGAAGGCAAAAAAAAACTGCACCACGCGGCCGGCCGAAAACCTTTAGGCCCATCGCCTCTTTTCTTCTCTGTTTCGTATATTTTCGTCTACGTTTAGTCCCACATTGCCTAGCCTCTGACCCCTAAGCCTATTTTCCACCAATAAATATAGACCCATAGAGCCTCCAAAAATCATCCGATTCGGGTTAAATCAATATTTTGGTTTGACTAGATTCATTTAAAAAAATATTTCTCCTCTCCGGCGCGACTTCTGGAAGTTATCTCTTCTCTCCAAAGTCGTCTTTTCTCTGCCTTATAAAGGTATCTTTTTTTTGTTTTTTTCTTCTTATGCCTCCGTAGTTTATTATTTTTAGGCTAATATGATAAAATAATTAGATTATTAATTAGTCTACGTATTTATACATTAGACCCTAGCCCGTAGCTATTTTTTTCTTCCGTAAAACAGCTTGGCCCTGATTTTTCAAATAGCCATAACTTTTTACTCGTTTATCCAAATCCAACGAAACCAACGCCCACTTCTTCGTTATGATCCCCTCTTTCCGGTAATCCAACCCAAACATGTTTTTGAAAAGTTTAAAATTTGAATTAGAACAGATTTAAATTCAAACTTTGTTTGATCGTAACTTGAGTTTCGTAACTCCGATTTAGTTGATTCTTTTTGCAAATCGAAGCTCTTGACCTAAATTTTCTAATAAGGCCAAACTCATATAATTTTAGTACTGTTAGAAATTGTTTTATGTTGCAAGAGTTATTTGCTTGGTTTTGATGTTTTCTGAATCGTTTTCTTTGATCTTTATGATCTTTTGAGTGATTGCTTATGTGTGGTTACTATTGCTTGCTTACGATAGATTGACCGGAGTGTGACGAGTAGATCTATCAAGAGTTTTGAGTGCGAATCATCTTCATCAACATTGCAGGCAAGTTCACACTTTGATCATACCTTTTCTACAACCCAGTTTTTCTTGCATTAGATCAATCCTCAAACATTTGCATGATTAGGATCTAATTAAATTGTGGGATTGGGAAGTAGTTGAGGTAGTACCTATTACCTATTTATTATCAAACCCCTGGGAGTTACTATTACGTTATGCTTATACTGCTACGCTATGCTCGTAGACGTGGATTGGGTTTTTGAGAGTATCCATGACAGATGTGAGATTGTTAATTACTTAAGGTGGCAACTTAAACACACATCTGGGTGGATTGAGGCACCTGGGTATTCCAGGACTTGCCTGTCTAGGCACCTGGGTATTCCAGGACTTGCCTGTTTTTCTTTTGGACCGCCACCCAGGCTCAAAGGGATCATAAGATTATTCATACTAGAAACTTCCGTGTGCAGCCACAAGCCATTATGGGCTCTGGCAAAGTTGATTATGTCGTGCGAACTCTTACAGGGTAGACTAGCAGATGTAGGGGAAAGTAGGTGTACCGGTCTATCCAATGTAAGGTGCTAGCGCTTCTAAAAGACTATGTGTCGGTCATCCGTTTCTCAAACACCATTTAGTGCGAGAATCCAAACAGAGGCGATCGAGTCTTGTGGGGAAAAGTGCGCAAACCTCTGCAGAGTGTATAAACTAATCATGATTAGCCGTGTCCCCGGTTATGGACATCTTGAGTATCTAGTTCTTGGATATCATGTTGATCTCATCACGTTACTTTAATTCATTTGTTGGGTTTTAATGATGATGCTTAATTGGGATTGAGAATGCTGTCAACCATTCTCAATGTTCAACAACCACCATGATAGTTAAATAATTTATATACCTTTGCAGTAGGGAAAAATTGGCTTTTCGCAAAAACCTTATAACCATAGAGCTTTTCCACCAGCCAAATATGCATGTAGTGATAGCCTTTATTCATCATTCTCTATGGTGTGAATTTGCCAGTACATTCAATGTACTGACCCTTTGTGGCTGCAACGTCTCATGTTGCAGGATTATCTTACGACGAGTAAGTGATACGTTAGGGTTACGATTTCTACACTCAACTTTGCCGTTGGTGTTGATGGGAATCCACAACCTTGTTACTTCCGCTATTTTGGATTGAGGTAATAGTATTTACGTTACTTTTTACATGTGATTTACCTCTGTTATAAATCCTCGAGTACTGTGTGTGTTAGCATACCGATCCAGGGATGACACTTAAGCACAGAGACTTGACCCATTCGGGTCGGGTCGCTACTTTGGAACCATTTCCCACGCGCATTGTCACCTCGTCCTTTGCCAGTGTTCGCTTAATCCGTAGTCCCTGTTTCGAATTGCAAATATTAGCTACAGAACCAGTATCAAATTCCCAGGTGCTACTGCGAGCTCTAGTAAGGCACACATCAATAACAAGTATATCACATATACCTTTGTTCACCTTGCCATCCTTCTTATCCGCCAAATATTTGGGGCAGTTCCACTTCCAGTGACCAGTCTGCTTGTAGTAGAAGCACTCAGTTTCAGGCTTAGGTCCAGACTTGGGTTTCTTCTCCTGAGCAGCAACTTGCTTGCTGTTTTTCTTGAAGTTCGCCTTCCTCTTCCCTTTGCCCTTTTTCTTGAAACTAGTGGTCTTGTTGACCATCAACACTTGATGCTCCTTTTTGATTTCTACCTCCGCAGCCTTTAGCATTGCGAAGAGCTCAGGAATTGTCTTGTCCATCCCTTGCATATTAGAGTTCATCACGAAGCTCTTGTAGCTAGGTGGAAGTGATTGGAGAATTTTGTCAATGACGCTATCATCCGAAAGATTAACTCCCAGTTGAATCAAATGATTACAATACCCAGACATCTTGAGTATATGTTCACTGACAGAACTATTCTCCTCCATCTTGCAGCTATAAAACTTATTGGAGACTTCATATCTCTCAATCCGGGCATTCTTCTGGAATATTAACTTCAACTCCTGGAACATCTCATATGCTCCATGACGTTCAAAACGTCGTTGAAGTCCCGGTTCTAAGCCGTAAAGCATGGCACATTGAACTATCGAGTAGTCATCAGCTTTGCTCTGCCAGACATTCTTAACGTCATCAGTTGCATCAGCAGCAGGCCTGGCACCCAGCGGTGCTTCCAGGACATAACTCTTCTGTGCAGCAATGAGGATAATCCTCAAGTTACGGACCCAGTCCGCGTAATTGCTACCATCATCTTTCAACTTTGCTTTCTCGAGGAACGCATTAAAATTCAACGGAACAACAGCACGGGCCATCTATCTACAATCAACATAGACAAGCAAGATACTATCAGGTACTAAGTTCATGATAAATTCAAGTTCAATTAATCATATTACTTAAGAACTCCCACTTAGATAGACATCCCTCTAATCCTCTAAGTGATCACGTGATCCAAATCAACTAAACCATAACCGATCATCACGTGAAATGGAGTAGCTTTCAATGGTGAACATCTTTATGTTGATCATATCTACTATATGATTCACGCTCGACCTTTCGGTCTCAGTGTTCCGAGGCCATATCTGCATATGCTAGGCTCGTCAAGTTTAACCTGAGTATTCTGCGTGTGCAAAACTGGCTTGCGCCCGTTGTAGATGGACGTAGAGCTTATCACACCCGATCATCACGTGGTGTCTGGGCACGACGAACTTTGGCAACGGTGGATACTCAGGGAGAACACTTTTATCTTGAAATTTAGTGAGAGATCATCTTATAATGCTACCGTCAATCAAAGCAAGATAAGATGCATAAAAGATAAACACCACATGCAATCAATATAAGTGATATGATATGGCCATCATCATCTTGTGCTTGTGATCTCCATCTCCGAAGCACCTCCATGATTGCCATCGTCACCGGCGTGACACCTTGATCTCCATCGTAGCATCGTTGTCGATTCGCCAACCTTATGCTTCTACGACTATCGCTACCGCTTAGTGATAAAGTAAAGCATTACAGGGTGATTGCATTGCATACAATAAAGCGACAACCATATGGCTCCTGCCAGTTGCCGATAACTTGGTTACAAAACATGATCACGTCATACAATAAAATATAGCATCACGTCTTGACCATATCACATCACAACATGCCCTGCAAAAACAAGTTAGACGTCCTCTACTTTGTTGTTGCAAGTTTTACGTGGCTGCTACGGGCTTTAGCAAGAACTGTTCTTAGCTACGCATCAAAACCACAACCATAGTTTGTCAAGTTGGTGTTGTTTTAACCTTCGCAAGGACCGGGTGTAGCCACACTCGGTTCAACTAAAGTTGGAGAAACTGACACCCGCCAGCCACCTGTGTGCAAAGCACGTCGGTAGAACCAGTCTCGCTTAAGCGTACGCGTAATGTCGGTCCGGGCCGCTTCATCCAACAATACCGCCGAACCAAAGTATGACATGCTGGTAAGCAGTATGACTTATATCGCCCACAACTCACTTGTGTTCTACTCGTGCATATAACATCAAACCATAAAACCTAGGCTCGGATGCCACTGTTGGGGAACGTAGTAATTTCAAAAAATTTCCTACGCACACACAAGGTCATGGTGATGCATAGCAACAAGAGGGGAGAGTGTTGTCTACGTACCCTCGTAGACCGACAGCGGAAGTGTTATGACAACGCGGTTGATGTAGTTGTACGTCTTCACGGCCCGACCGATCAAGCACCGAAACTACGGCACCTCCGAGTTTTAGCACACGTTCAGCTCGATGACGATCCCCGGACTCCGATCCAGCAAAGTGTCGGGGATGATTTCCGTCAGCACGATGGCGTGGTGACGATCTTGATGTTCTACCGTCGCAGGGCTTCGCCTAAGCACCGCTACAATGTTATCGACGATTATCGTGGAGGGGGCACCGCACACGGCTATTAGAACGATCACGAAGATCAATTTGTGTGTCTAGAGGTGCCCCCTGCCCCCGTATATAAAGGAGCAAGGGGGGAGGGCGGCCGGCCCTAGCCGGGCGCGCCAGGAGGAGGAGTCCTCCTCCTAGTAGGAGTAGGACTCCCCTCTTTCCTACTCCTAGTAGGAGGGGGAAAGGAAGGGGGAGAGGGAGAAGGAAAGGGGGGCACCGCCCCCCTTTTCCTAGTCCAATTCGGACCAGAGGGGGAGGGGCGCGCGGCCCACCTTGGCTGCCCCTCTCTCTCTCCACTAAGGCCCATTAGGCCCATACTTCTCCCGGGGGGTTCCGGTAACCCTCCGGCACTCTCGTTTTCTCCGAAATCACCCGGAACACTTCCGTGTCCGAATATAGCCGTCCAATATATCAATCTTTATGTCTCGACCATTTCAAGACTCCTCGTCATGTCCGTGATCACATCCGAGACTCCGAACAACCTTCGGTACATCAAAACTCATAATATAAATATCATCGAAACCTTAAGCGTCCGAACCCTATGGGTTCGAGAACAATGTAGACATGACCGAGACACGTCTCCGGTGAATAACCAATAGCGGAACCTGGATGTTCATATTGGCTCCTACATATTCTTCAAAGATCTTTATCGGTCAGACCGCATAACAACATACGTTGTTCCCTTTGTCATCGGTATGTTACTTGCCCGAGATTCGATCGTCGGTATCTCAATACCTAGTTCAATCTCGTTACTGGCAAGTCTCTTTACTCGTTCTGTAATACATCATCCCGCAATTAACTCTTTAGTTGCAATGCTTGCAAGGCTTAAGTGATGTGCATTACCGAGAGGGCCCAGAGATACCTCTCCGACATTCGGAGTGACAAATCCTTATCTCGAAATACGCCAACCCAACAAGTACCTTCGGAGACACCTATAGAGCACCTTTATAATCACCCAGTTACATTGTGACATTTGGTAGCACACAAAGTGTTCCTTCGGTAAACGGGAGTTGCATAATCTCAAAGTCATAGGAACATGTATAAGTCATGAAGAAAGCAATAGCAACATACTAAATGATCGAGTGCTAAGCTAACGGAATGGGTCATGTCAATCACATCATTCTCCTAATGATGTGATCCCGTTAATCAAATGACAACTCATGTCTATGGCTAGGAAACTTAACCATCTTTGATCAACGAGCTAGTCTAGTAGAGGCATACTAGTGACACTCTATTTGTCTATGTATTCACACATGTATTATGTTTCCGGTTAATACAATTCTAGCATGAATAATAAACATTTATCATGATATACGGAAATAAATAATAACTTTATTATTGCCTCTAGGGCATATTTCCTTCAGAACACGCCCAAGCCGATGCACAAGGGCCTCGTGCCATGGATGATTTGGAAACATCGCAATGGCTGCGTATTCGAGGGAGATCGCCCTTCGGTCACCTCTCTGATCGCCACGATCAAGGCCGAGGCTGCACTTTGGGCCAGTGCCGGGGCCCTAGGCCTCCGCGTCATACTGCCCCAAACCTGGGATGTTTAAAAATGCTCCTATACTTACCTTGTAACTCGCCTCCTAGCCTAGGAGGATTGGACCGAACCCCCTCTTTTCAATATAATGAAACACAAAGTAGTCGTACGTCTTCCCGGTCCAACCGATCCAAGCACTGTTACTCCGGCACCTCTGAGTTCTTGGCACACGTTCAGCTCGATGACGCTCCCCGGGCTCCGATCCAGCAAAGCTTCAGGGAGGAGTTCCGTCAGCACGACGGCGTGGTGACGATCTTGATGTTCAACTGTCGCAGGGCTTCGCCTAAGCACCGCTACAATATGACCGAGGTGTAATATCGTGGAGGGGGGCACCGCACATGGCTAAGGAACGATCACGGAGATCAACTTGTGTGTCTATGGGGTGCCCCCTGCCCCCGTATATAAAGGAGTGGAGGGGAGGGCCGGCCCTCTCTATGGCGCGCCCTAGGGAGTCCTACTCCCACCGGGAGTAGGATTCCCCCTTTCCTAGACCAACTAGGAGTCCTTCCATGTAGTAGGAGTAGGAGACAAGGAAGGGGAAAGGAGAAGGGAAGGAAGGAGGGGGCGCAGCCCCTCCCCCTTGTCCAATTCGTACTAGGCCTTGGGGGGGGGGGGGGGCTGCCCTAGGCAGCCCCTCTCTCTTTCCCGTATGGCCCAATAAGGCCCAATACTTCTCCCCCGTATTCCCGTAACTCCCCGGTACTCCGAAAAATACCCGAACCACTCAGAACCTTTCCGATGTCCGAATATAGTCGTCCAATATATCGATCTTTACGTCTCGACCATTTCGAGACTCCTCGTCATGTCCCCGATCTCATCCGGGACTCCGAACTCCTTCAGTACATCAAAACTCATAAACTCATAATATAACTATCATCTAAACCTTAAGCGTGCGGACCCTACGGTTCGAGAACAATGTAGACATGACCGAGACACGTCTCCGGTCAATAACCAATAGCGGAACCTGGATGCTCATATTGGCTCCTACATATTCTACGAAGATCTTTATCGGTCAGACCGCATAACAACATACGTTGTTCCCTTTGTCATTGGTATGTTACTTGCCCGAGATTCGATCGTCGGTATCTCAATACCTAGTTCAATCTCGTTACCGGCAAGTCTCTTTACTCGTTCCGTAATACATCATCTCACAACTAACTCATTAGTTGTATTGCTTGCAAGGCTTAAGTGATGTGCATTACCGAGAGGGCCCAGAGATACCTCTCCGACAATCGGAGTGACAAATCCTAATCTTGAAATACGCCAACCCAACATGTACCTTTGGAGACACCTGTAGAGCTCCTTTATAATCTCCCAGTTACGTTGTGACGTTTGGTAGCACACAAAGTGTTCCTCCAGCAAAGGGAGTTGCATAATCTCATAGTCATAGGAACATGTATAAGTCATGAAGAAAGCAATAGCAACATACTAAACGATCGGGTGCTCAGCTAATGAAATGGGTCATGTCAATCACATCATTCTCCTAATGATGTGATCACGTTAAACAAATGACAACTCATGTCTATGGCTAGGAAACATAACCATCTTTGATCAACGAGCTAGTCAAGTAGAGGCATACTAGTGACACTCTGTTTGTCTATGTATTCACACATGTATCATGTTTGCGGTTAATACAATTCTAGCATGAATAATAAACATTTATCATGAACTAAGGAAATAAATAATAACTTTATTATTGCCTCTAGGGCATATTTCCTTCACCAACTTGTTTTTGTCTCAGCAAAGTTACCCACTTTTATAGCTTATAGACTAATAATGGAGTAATTTGTTCTAGCATCATATCTCAGATTTGATACAAATAATGGAACTAACAAAATCCATTTAAAGGACAACCTAAGCAAATGCTTCTGGATTAGTTTGACAGAATTATCAGCTAACTTCCTGAGCAGATAAGTCATTAGAGACTTCTTGCAAGATATCACACTACCAATGTCAATACTCTTAAGTCTATCCATTTCAAATGTTCAAAAAAAATGGGCAGAGTCATCATCATCTCCATGAGAATAAAAAACCAAAACATTATGCAATTATTCGATAATGTATCAGCATGGGAACTATACATCATGGAGAGACAATAAAAGACCCCAAAGACATGGAAAGAGGTTGTTTTCAGACTAAACCAACATAGCAACTACTGGCTCAAGAATGTTGATCTCATGATCTTGGGCACATTGAACATAGCATGATATGTTTTTAATATATAGGAGAAAACTTGAGTGACAATTATTGCTGATAAAACTTTGGGCATGATGGTGAAAGCAAAAGTAAAAATACCTTGATTAGAGGCTCTTGCATCTCTCATGGATCTCGAATCTTGAATTTGGCTCCTAATAAGAATGAATTGCAAACTAGAAAAATAAGACCTCGAGCAGGTGTTGATGAATATTTAATTTCTAGGTTCATGTGCATAGAACAACAAAATATGAAAGGGAATAGTGCCACTTCATTTGGAAGATTCTTATTCAATTCATTTAAATTGAGTTATACCTCAACCACCTGCTTTAACCCGTATGTTGCACTGATGATGTTCGTTTGATTCTTCCCAAAAAAAACCTAACATAATGAAAGAGACTAAAATGAGAAGGTATGGACAAACAATTTAGAGAGCAAAATGTTACTGTACTGGATAGTAAGACAATAAAAAAACCATAAGGAAATAGAATGCAACAGTACTAGGGAAAGGGGTAATCGCAAACAGATGATAGTTGTTACTTGATGTGTCAGTAAGTTAGTACAGAAGTCCAGAACAACAGTGTAAGGAGTGACATCCATTGATCTATGCAATGTACCGATAATTTTCATAGCAATATATATAATATCTACGGGTCATCGCACCCAGACACTTGCATCCACCTTGTACAACTAAGAGCTACAATCATCTAGTTCCAGCAATGTAAAAATATACTATTTTAATTGATTGTGTGCAACTCAGCAAGATTGTGAACCTTCTCCAGCAGGAACAACCAATTGTTCAATCTTTAATATGAGGAAGAAAATAAAATACAACTTAAGGGAGAATGAAGAACACGGTGAGCTTAAATATGAGAAATACACAAGAACTGTTAAGTACTACTCCCTCCGTCCCATAATGTAAGATGTTTTTAACACTACACTAGTGTCAAAACGTCTTACATTATGGGACAGAGGGCGTATATAATAAGAGAATAGGAAATTCCAAGAAGCAAGTCATAAAGGAGTAACTAAATTAAGATGACATATGGTATGTCCCATGTAGGAGCCCATGAACATATCTTTTTCTTGTTAGTTGTTATAACAGAGCATTCATATCTTGAGCCTAGCCGCTGGTAATATGCCTTTCCTGGTACAGTTTCATTGCCAATACTCTGAAATATAATGTCTAGGTGCATTTCAGATGTTCTTGACCATACTGAAGGTAGCATGATCTTGCAAGATAGAAAACTTGAATCGAAATTAATCAATACATGAATTTGGAGACAGGTAGGGGAATAACAGTATGTATCATACCATGTCAAGGGCAGAGGATATTACACCTCTCTTATAGTTGGATCATGAACCTTAAATCCTATTCCAGGTCTGGATGAACTGTAACTAGGAAAAGGAGGTCGCAAATGGGTGTTCGCAAGTATCAAAGTGGGGAATGGTATGTACTATTTGGAAGAAAAATATGAGACTATTTCTTGCCGTCTAGTGAACCTCAACTTCTTGCACCGATGATGTTCCTCGTATTTGCATTGCAGCTGCTCATTGCTTCCTGAATGTCAACTTATTCAAAGCAGGTAAAATCAAATGTATGGACAGAAAAATTAGAGATAGAATTATGATGATGTTGTACAGTAAGTCAATGAAAAAATCCCACTCAAATAGAAAGAAAATTATCATTTAGGCTAAAACAACATTACAGGAAAATTATAGATACTTATAGTTGTATCCAACCCATTCGTACGAATATTCTGAGAACTAATTGAAACTCCCCAAGTATTGTGTGTGTATGAAAACAATCATTGCACGTATGCATATGATCAATCGAGAAGGCATATTTTTTTACTAATGATACTAAGCAATGTTAGTTGTATAAAAACATTGAGAGACAATATAAATAAAGTTTTACACAGTTTATAGTTTTGAATGATGACCACTTAAGGATTTGGTGATGAAATTCGAGAGTTAGATTCAGACATTCAGTACTAGCTAGTTGAAGTTATAACTAGGAGGAGATCAAACGTTGCCAAGTTTCGAATTTTGTGAGGCATGGTTTATTCTAGCTAGTTTAACTTTCATAAAACAATGTGATTATAGCACTGTTGCAGCTAGATTTTATTGAGCTACTTTTCTTCTTAAGGGTTCATCTTAATTTCTTGCAAAAGTAAGGCAATTCTGCCTGTTTATATGAGCATATGATTATCGCTTTGTGGTGATGTACTGTGAGTTTAGAAATCCAAGATCAATTGTAGGCGGGCCCTTTTGAGTCAGTGTGTGTTGTGGGTTGAGTTTCGCCTAAAAAGGGTATTTTGTTTCTATTTTAATTTGTGTTGTGACTTAGTTATTATTTAAATCTATGAATTTTACAAGTATACATTTTTAATGTATGCAACTTTGGTACCTACAAGATTGTGTAACTGGAGTATGTAGGTAGCTTACAAACAATTTCTTGCGTTTTTACATGGCATATAGTTATTTCTTCTGTTTATAAAGCTTGAAATTATATGTTCTGGTTTTCCCTCTTAACAAAAAAAAGAAGGTAGAATCAATATGAAAAAATTGTTATGTTGGAATTGTCATTGTTAGGAAAGCAACTTAACTTTATTGAAGGCCCAAGGGGCATATATATATTACACATGACTTGAGGTGCAAGAAAACTAAACATAGACTAATAAGGACTCCTAGACCTTAATACTCCTTAACACCCCCCTCAAATGCAAAGCGTATACAATAGCATTGCATTTGAAGAAGCGTAATACTAGAAAAAAATGATAATCCAAATCCGCGTCTTGAGAGTGTAGTTGTAGCATGAAGAGTCTTCAAAACCTGTTGAGTCACCAAAGGGGATACGAAGAGTTGGCACATTAGAGGAAGACACCGCATCAATAGAAGATACAAGAGAAGTATCAAGAGAAGATGAGTTGTCGAAAGAAGATGGATCAAGAGAATGAAGCATTGCTTAAAGAATCATGGCCCATGAAAACCGACGGCGAAAGAAGCTCGACGGCAAGAGAATGGGCTTAGATCAACAATGCAAAGAAAGGCCACAAAAATCCTATACAAAGGACAATGACCAGAAAAAGGTTGACGGACAAAAGTTTAGACTCACATGGCATGAGAAACACGAAATATCAACGGATTTGATGGACGCAGCAGAAAACAAGGAAGGTAAAAGCTAGGAAGCATACACGACACAAAGATGCAAAATCCATCGTGTATGCGGAAGACATTGTACTCTTTTTTTCTTGTTGAAAAAATCAAGATCGAAACGGAGCAGAAGCTAGCACGCGGCCACGTACGTGGCGAAAAGGCAGCAGCTAGCATGCAGGGGCAAACGCAGCAGCAAAGCAGTAGGTAGGAGCACGCCAGCAACACGTAGCAGAAGAAAGTAGGTAGCACCACGTAGCAGCAGGCAGCACCAGCGGATATCATGGCGTGCATAAGAGAACGTACAAAGCAGCAAGCACGTGAGCGGGCAGGCAACTATCGACTTCGATCGGACCGGCAGAGACGTCCTCCAGATTTGGGAGCAGCGGCCTGAGCAGCGCCAGATTCAGTAGGCTTGCCGGGCGGCTTGGAGCCGCAGGTGGAGTGACTTGGGCATCGATCTTGATGGCAACCAGTTGAGGCGGCAGACGGCGCACGTCTCGGGAGGGAGCAGTGGCGAGGCACGAGATTGGATCGGGAGGGCGAGTTGCGGCGCCTGAAAAAAATAATCTAAGTTTTAATACCATGTTAGGAAAGCAACTTAAGTTTATTGAAGGCCTAAGGGGCATATATATATTACACATGACTTGAGGTGTAAAGAAAACTAAACATAGACTAAGAACTTCTAGACCAATACTAATACTCCTTAACAGTCATATGGTCTATAGTGTTAGTTATACATTCATGCAACACTTCAAACTGTCTTAGCAGGTAATCTGACTTTATTGATTGGCTAAATAAAGTACATTATATCAAAGAAAGTGAAACAAACACAAACATCAAGAGTCCTAATAAGACGATAATTCAAAGATTTGATAAGCCATGCAATTATAACAGTTTGAGTTTATTTTTCCTCTCTGATTCTCTGGAACCGGTGTCATCTTAGTACTACTAGTTAGCTTGCAAAAGTAATTGACAATCAATATTCTCTGTGTGTACTGTGTACATCTGCGATCAACTCAGTGTGTTCCTGAAAATAAAACATGATGGCCTAGTCTTATTAGTTCACATAGTATTTTTTCCCCATTGTATGGGGATGCAAGTAGAAATCATGTACAGTTAAATAACTCTCTATTTTTTTTATTTGCCTGTCAAAAGCAATGCTAGATTGCATAATTCTAATAAGAATAACCACATGGCACCGAATCGTTTTTTAACAGGAACGACAGGACTCTCCTGCATGTACTTATAATAATTCATTAATAAAATGTACAAATCATAGTAAAAAGAGAAAATAAAGTATACATGAAGCAGAACTAAAAAGAAATAAATGAAAGGGAATCTGAATCAATCTATCGAATGAGAACACCTACGAGGAGGATAAGGTAGAGGATGATTGTATCGCTTACTCGTGTATCTAGAGGGGTAGGAGGAGGAGCTACTTCATCTTCTCCGGTTCTGGCCATCGCTACCTTCCCCGCCGTTCGAAGACGAAGGAGTTTAGTCTGGTTACCCTTTTATGGCGAGATTTGATCTGTTGACACACACATCTATGTTGGCACATTCATAACTGCCCTTTTTATCCGATTTGAGCCAATTTTCAAGTTTACACTAGAAAGTGAATGACCAAAATGTCCCTAGTGCCCACGTCGGATGAACCTAGCTCTCGGGATTCCAGATTTCTTTGCTGCAATCCATGGTTGGTTTCATATTACCTGGAAGGTGAGAAGATGATGAATTTTCATGGCAAGCACATTGGTTGAGAAAATCATGAGCATGAAGATGGTCATGGCCACTGAGGAACATGATCTGATCTGGGGCTCTGGGCTTAGAGCAATTCCAATGGGGCGACCCATTTCGTCCGCTGGCGTCCGTTTAGGTCAGCGCGGACACAAAAGGCGGCTCAATGCGCCGACCCAAATGGACGCGCGTCCGCTTGGCGTCCGCACGATCCATTCCCGACCAAATTTTAAGCCGGATTTGCGTCGGCGCGGACAAGAGACGGACGCGCGCGCCTACTCCTTTCCCCGGGTCCGCCGGTCGGTGGCAGCCACCACCATTTCCCTCAAAAACCCTCCCACCTACGCGCTCCCTTCCCACACCCTCCATGGACGACGACCTCGACCTCGCCGCCGCCGCCGGCCTCGCCTCCCTCGCCTCGTCCGGCAAGACGACCGCCCCCTCCGGCAAAGGCAAGCCTCATGCCCCGCACAAGACCACCGTCGCTCCCAAGCCAAAGAAGGCGCTGACGCCCGAACATCGGACAAGGGAGTCGGCCAAGAGGAAGGTCCGGAGGGATGAGGCCGCTGCGCACGCCGCTGTCGCCGCCGCCGCGCAGCAGGAGGTCACCAACGCCCGCGTCATGGCGGCATCGAGGGAGGCGCTCTACATGCTAGGGTTAAACCCTAGCCAGCACGGCCTCGTCAACGTCGCCGTCACCGCGGCCAGCACCGGCTCATCGGCGTTCCCTCGGATGGTGCTGCCCGACTCGCCCCGCTCGTCGGCTTGCACCCCGATGCTCGGCTTCCACGTGTACCCGCAGGCCTCCCGCCTCTCCGGGGAGTGCTCGCCCGACGTGAGCGTGGTCGCGCCTTCCACGCCCGCGCCCGCGCCCATCGACCTCAACGCCACCCCGGTGGCCGGTGGCTTGTCATCCGGAGGCGCGAGGAAACGCGCGTGGCAGATGCCGGCCGGCGTGCTCCCGGACGCCCGCAACCTGTTCGAGGACATGTCGTCCGCCGGAGACGAGGACTACATGGAGAACCTCATCTTCGAGGGCGGTGCGCCAGCCGCTGGCTATGATCCTGACGAGATACAAAGCCAGGACGGCCGCAGGGCGTTCACGCCGGCCGCTAGCTATGATCCCGATCAGGCGCCCTTCATGCGTGATAAGGTCGGCATGGACCTGGACGGCTTCCCACTCGACCACGAGTTCCCCGACGACTACGGGCTAGAGGAAGAGGACAAGTCGAGTGCGACATCGAAGTGGAGCCTTTGTTCAAGGACGAGCTCGCCAACCAAGCCGCCAATCCGAAGCCGAAGCGCAAAAGCAAGCGCACGAAGGCATACACGGTTGCCGAGGACAAGCTTCTTTGCGAGTGTTGGCGAGACATTGGACAAGATCCCAAGACGGGCGCTATCAAAAGCATTCAACCTTTTGGATTCGTGTCCACCGAGAGTTTCATGAGCGCAAGAGGTTTCCGCCTTACCAAATTGTGAACACGGGCGGGTGGGTGTCCATTTCCAAGCGATGGAGGGTGATCCAACAAGAGTGCAACAAGTTTTGTGCCACTCTTGAGAGCGTCAAGGCCTGCCCCGTGAGCGGCATCGGCATGCAATACATGGTATGCTAGCAAGCCGCCCTCTTTTGTGTCATCAAGTTCATGCTTGCATGCTCATTTGCATACCATTTGCTCATATGCTTGCATGGAAACATTTGTAGGCATTTCAAGCTTTGGAGGCATCCAAGGTCCAACACAATGGCAAGTGCTTCAACCTCTCCCATTTCTTTTGGGTCATCAAGGACAAGGAGAAGTTCAAGGCGCAATATGCCGCCCTCAAGTCGCATGGGGGAAGCAAGCCGTGGAGGAGGTTGGGGACGGCGAGCCGGCATGGCCACGGGGGAAGACCAACTCCAAGAAGGAGGACAAGCGGGATGCGGCATCCAACGCCTTGATCGCCTCGCGAGCATGATTACCGGGGTGGAGATCATGAAGGTGGATCTCAACACCGTGTCGCCAAGGAAGAGACGGTGGTTCGAGAAGATGCAGGCCGACATGCTCAAGTTCACTGACGAGTGATCTCGTAGCTGCGAGCGCCTTCCTTTTTGTATGCCAGCTTGTGAGCTGGCATGACCATGGGGCCGTGATGGCATGGTCGAACTTGAGTCCCACCACTTTTTGTGCGCTGACATCTGTGCCGGCCGCTGGCGAGTGCACCAGCGCGAACTATGTGGTGATATTTTTTGGAGCCAGCATGTATGCCGACATTGGTATGGTGTCGGCATGAGACATGGCCGCTGGCATGATCGCGTCGCGGGCCTTTTTTAAAATTTTAGGGCAGACATGAAAATGGGTCGGCGCGTTGGGCAGGCGGCCGACCCAAATGCTAAACAGGGCGAACGCCGGGCGGGCAGCCGACCCAAACGAATAAAAGCGCCGTCCGTTTGGGTTGGCCCATTGGAGTTGCTCTTATGCATTCTTGTTTGCATTATTGTCATCTGCGATACTATTTAGGAGGACATTATGGATAACATAATCTACTGGCAACCTTCTCCTTCCCCAACTCATCCCGTTGGAACTGGGGTTGTAGGCGGGGATGGCCGCATCAGGGTGCTTTTGCAGGCGGCGACGAGGAGGCTGGGGAGGCCAAGAAGGAAGGAGGGACGAACCTAGGGCCGCCGGAAACGCGTCGACGAAGCCCTGCTTGAAACCCTAGCCACGGGTATGGGGTTGCGAGAGGGCGATAGAAGACGGGAGCGGAGTATCTGGGCGGAGGGGAGGGAGGCGAGGACTGTGGGGAGCTCGGGGCCGTGCCGCACGGTGCCGGAGGTCACCGGAAGCGGCCGGCATAGGTGGTGTTTTGTGCAAAACGAAGCACGGGTTGAATACACCAAGCAACGGGGTGTTTTGTGCAAAATGATGCATTTTTTCAGATCCACTTAAAAAGAGACTGCAGGAGAAGGAGCAGGAGGGAGGCGCGGAGGAGGTGGTCATCGCCGGTGGTGGGGCCGGATACGTCGGACGCATGCGCTCGCCCGCGGTCAACGCAGACGCAGCAGCCGTCCGTTGCGGCTCGGGTCGATGCAGGAAGACGAGGAGGAGCTCGCGGGGGCCATTGTTGGGCAAATTTGACAATTTTGACCTTGGGACGAAATCAATTCATGGAATGAACTGCCCGTAAAACTATTTCACACCCCTGACCTTTTTGTGCAGCGCCCGCCACGACGGTGCCACACCCTACGGTGCAGCGCCTAGCTCGGGGGCGTTGCACTTCAGTCCACCGTGGTAGCCCTTGGGCCCGCACCTAGCAGTGCAGCGCCTCCGAGCTAGGCGCCACACATGTAATGTGCAGCGCCCGGCCCGTAGGCATTGCACTGTGACTTATCCAGCGGCTGGGCCCCCCTCCCCCACTCCCCCCACCCCACACACACCAACCCGAGCTTTGCCCCCTCTCCCACTCTCTCCCCCTCTCAAATCCTCTCCCAAAACTTGCAAATTTGAAGAATTTGTCCGTGGATTTCGAAGTCATACCCTCCCTCAAGGTAATCTTCTCCGATCCCCTTGTTTTGATCCAAGTAATGCTAGTTTGGGAAACCCTAGTTTTGTTTGGATCTAGAGATTTGCATGGAGATGTGAGATCTTTGTTTGCCAATTTCCTATGATTAGGCTTTGTTAGTATGTTAGAGTTATTCTCATGGGTGTTCTTATGTTGGTGCTAGGGTTATGGTTAGGGTTATTGTTAGGGTTATGGTTAGGGTTAGGGTTATGGTTAGGGTTAGGGTTAGGGTTGTTGTTTGATATATATATATATATTAGGGTTTGTATTCCGTGTTAATCCTTAAATTAGTACTCATGGAAGCAATGTTACGTTGTGTTGTTTGAATGCTTATAGGGATGGGAAGAACATGTGTGTTTGTTCATCATGGGGACAAAGACGCCTTCTTGAAAGGCAATATTGAACCGGATCCGGATGAGCTAGATATGGTGTTTGATAGTAGTCCTAGCTATGCGGAGCTCTTGCAACAAGTGAGGAAAGATTTGAATTGGATGGACCCTAGTGATATCGTTGAGTTGGAGGGAAGGCATAATGTAGGTTTTGGAATGCACATCCGTTGGAAGACAATGCGTATCAACTCGGAGCAACGTTGGGTTGCATACAAGGAAACGGTGGCCGATTCACTTGACAAGGCTCTTGAGTTATTTGCAATGAAGAAGGTTGATTCAAATTTGCATTTGGACTTGAACCGGACACCCTCCCCTTTGGTTGCTAGTAGCCCCCCACCCTTGAAGCGAGATGAAATTGTTGAACCTCTTTTGACCCAAGAAGTGAGGCCAACATTGAGCCCATTTACAAACAACCAATATGAAGCTTTGCAAGAGGACAATGATGAGTATGCAGACGATGACAATGAAGTTGATCTCCATGACAACAATGTGGGTGATCTTGACAAATATCATTTGCAAGAGACAATGGACCATTCCATCCGTTTTTCCTGTGCATATGCATTGGATTCGGATGACGAAGGTCCCAATGAACAAGTTGATGAGGAGGGGTTCACGGTGAAGGAGGCCGAAGCTTTCGAGAAGGTATTCGGTCGGGATCACAAGACACCATTGTTCAAGGATGTTAGTCTCGTGGATGAAGCCGTTGTGGATGGTGGCAAATCTATATCTCTTGGGGTGAGGCCAAGCTCTCACCGTGATTTGGGAGACGACAAGAACCGGATTGGTAAAGGGTGTAAGTTCGAAACCTTCTTGGAATTGAAGATGTGGCTCGACAACTACTCGGTTACGCATTATCGTCCACACAAGGTGGTGCATTCGGACGTCAATGTGCGCTACATGGTTGCATGTGCATGTGAAGATGAAATATGTCCGTGGATTGTGCGTGCAAGACCATGGAAAGGAGGTTCCGCTTGGCACGTAGTGAGTTGTGTGCCAACTCACATGTGCCGAGGCAAAAGGGTGGATGGCAAGATTGTGTCCCAAGACCATAGACAACTCACGTCCGAGTTCATCGCTTACAGGCTCTCCAACTCAATATCCACACTTCCAACAATGAGCGTCCAACATGTCATTGACCTTGTGAAAGCCATCTTTCATTACAAGGTGAAGTACGGCAAGGCATGGAAGGCGAAGCAAGCCGCATTTAAGATGTTGTATGGTACTTGGGAGGAAGCATACAACCGAATCCCTAGGTTGTTGTTAGCCATGGCCGCCACAAACCTCGGCATGGTTCATGTTGTCGAGCCTCATGGGCACGAAACAACGGTTTATGAAGGAAAGAAAGTCCGAGTATTTGGCCGTGCATTTTGGGCGTTCGAGCAATGCGTGAGGGCTTTCGAACACTGTAGGCCGGTCATCGCCATTGATGGCACGTTCTTGACCGGACAATACAAGGGCACCTTGTTGGTTGCGATAGCAAGTGATGCCAATAACCGGGTGTTGCCATTGGCATTTGCTTTGGTTGAGGCGGAGAACAATGACAATTGGGAGTGGTTTATGCGTCTTTTGAGGACGAAGGTGTTACCCGCTCAAAGGGAAATTTGTGTCATATCGGATCGACATGCAGGAAATTTGTCTCATAGTGGATATATATGCTCATGCCATACCTCTTGGGTGACCACACCCACATCCTCATCCTCCAAATGATCACCATGGCTCTAGCCTGAAGCAGGATCTGATGGTGTCGTCGACCTAGACCGTTCTGGTGATACATACTTGGGGTCACGACAACCAAAAAGGTTTGATAGCCGCCTTAACTTTTGGCCCTGGCGCTGCAACATGTACAAGTGAATGAGACATCGAACGTAGCAACACATGTTAAATGCTAGTTTGAAGGAGATGTGAACCTTGATGAATGCTCGAAGTGCACCTTCTCCATCGCTTTTGCCAGCCGGGGTTGTTTCAAGAATAGTCTCGGTCTCATCAGCTGCTTTCTTGATTTGGGCACGCTATGAACAGAAATGGTATTAACGTGTTAGGCAAGCGAAGATGTGAATAGTGTGAATGAAAAGCAAAGAGGGCAAATACCACAAAGTTCATCATTGGAGCTGAAGGGATCACTGAGTTGCCTTTCCTGACTAATGCGTTGTACTGGTGTTGGGCTACCTCATCAAAAACAGTGGGTTCTTCCAAAATCTCCTCAGCATACGCCGGCTTGCATACCTCCACACGGGTACTTGCAAGAAACCATGTGAGATAGTTGTTGAATGCTACAGGGCAGTGCTCACGAAGCTGGACTCCTTTTCCAGCCCTAGCTTGCTCCACACTAAGCGCAAACTGTACGACATACTTTCTGTGATGCTTGGCCCAATCCTTAATCTTCCGCTGCCTTTTCCTATCCAACCTGCAAGTTAGAAACATAATATTAGTAGCATCGAAACTGCCGAGAAGCTGCTAAGTACTCAAGGTTAATTATATCTTACGCGTGTAGCAACTTGTCCGTGTCCTCCCACTCCGGCGGATGTGCCTGGAACAAATCAAACTGACGGCGCACTCGATGTGGGAGGTGAAGCTCAACCGCCCAGTTGCATATGAGTGGGCACCGCATACGCCAGACATCCCTATCCCTAGTGCACATCGGATTCAGCCTGAACTCTAAAGGGTTACCAAAACTATCTCCTGTTCCATACGGCTCCCATATCACCTGCAAAATGGGATAGAATGCAAAATTGATATCGAGTTGCAATAGAAGCATCATAATCACTTATGCCATGTCAATTCACCTGCTCAGGCGTGATCGCGTCAAGCTCGCTCTGGTACAACTTGTACATGACCGAGGGATCATCTGTCGTCTCATTTATCACGTCCCACTTGTAAGCCCAGGTGGGTAGCCGTAGTAGGTCGCCTTTGTCGTCCCAATCATCGTACTTCACCTTCTTCGGACGTCCAACCGGCAAACGCTCCCAGCTCCATATGGAAAGTGCGAGCAAACAACCACCAATACCTCCAGATGACCTACAACAGGCTTCGTCCAACTGCACATAAAAGAGAACATGGTTCAATTAAGAGCAAGATCGCATTCATAATGTAGCAATGAAGTGAAAAAGAAACAACTTCATACCTGTCTATACAAGTAAGCCAGTGTCGCCGAACCCCAACTCCAATTGCTATCGAAGACGGTCAACGCCTTCAGCCACATCCATGGAGCATTCTTACCTGTGCCATCAGCAAACATAGTCCTGGATATCACATACCACATGTAGACACGAGCATATGTCTTGACCGTGTCCTCATCAGCTTCCGGTGGGTAAGTACCAAAGTGCTCAGTAATCCACGTGAAAGTAGCACCGGCTGCGACTCTTTCCTTCTTCTTGTTTTCTGCTGCTGGTTCCGGAGGCTCCGGAGGAACCATACCGATAAGGGCATGCATCTGCGCACGCCACCCATCGGAATCGGTGCTCATACATAGAGGATTCCCATCGATAGGAAGACCGGTGATCATAGCAATATCCTGGAGCGTCACTGTCATCTCCCCGGTCCGTAGATGGAAACTATGTGTCTCCGGCCGCCAATGATCAATAAGCGCGGTGAGTGCTGGAGCATTGTTGGGTGGCGTCGACCGTCTGACCATATGAATGAAAGGGAGAAGTCCTGTCTCCCTTACATACGGTGTGTATCGCTCATCATAGCGCATCCACCCAAGGGTGACCCCGTGAGAACGAAGCTTCAAAGGTGCAAGCTCCTACAAACAAACAATTCATAACATTACATATGGGGCATTTGTGTTTGAAATAAATACGAAATTCATAAAACATGCCACTTTCATTATTACCCGCTGCTCCACCGCCATAGCGTACGACCGGTGTTGTTTGTCCCAGTGATCATCGAGAAGCCAAACCATCCTAACAATTTTGAAAGAAAGCTTTCTTGTCAACACGATTATCTTTTGAATACAAATAAACTAAAGTACGCCTACTAGATGCAAAATAAAAAGCATATGTATCCAAACCATTCTTGCCAATACAAATGTAATTTCAATAAACTAAACTAAGCCTACCTCATGCAAGATTCAATACAAATATCTTTTCCATATAAATAAAATGTCAACCTATGTATCTAAACTATATAAATAACATGTCAACCTATGTATCCAAACCACATTCTAGTCTAACAAGGGTTCCCCAAATCTAATACATGCAAGATTCAAACAAAAATTCCCCAAATCTAATACACACAAGATTCAAACAAGGGTTCCTCAAATCTCCGAAATAGCATACATTCTATGGATAGAAAGAAGGGGATCGGAGAAAAGTACCTTCTAGGATGGATTGGTGAAGGAATCTACGGGCCAAATCGTCAGATCTGAAGATTTTTTAAGAGGGGATTGAGAGGGGGAGAGGAGCCAGCCGCCGCAAAGAAGTTTCTGTAACTGCTGAAGAATGGGGTGGGTGGGGGAGGCCTAGCGCGCGGCGGCTGCATCTAAGTCAATGTGCAACGCCCACGAGCCGGGCGCTGCACATTACAGTGTGGCGCCTAGCTCGGAGGCGCTGCACTGCTGGGTGCGGGCCCAGGGGCTGCCACGGTGGACTGAAGTGCAACGCCCCCGAGCTAGGCGCTGCACCGTAGGGTGTGGCGCCGTCGTGGCGGGCGCTGCACAAAAAGGTCAGGGATGTGAAATTGTTTCACGGGCAGTTCATTTTGTGAATTGATTTCGTCCACATGTCAAAATAGTCAAATTGCCCCTGTTGTTGCTCGTCTCAACCCCAACCTGCTGCTGCGTCTTTTCTCCCTGCTACCCCAGTGCTGCTACTTCTCTGAACCTTAACAGCTGCTGCTCCTCTTCAACACTTCGACCAACTACAAGGACTCTCTCTCCAGCTATAATATATGAGATCCATCAGGATGCGCACATGTGGGCGAGGGACTGCCCCTGTTTGAAATTTGCATGCCAAGTTCTACGGCTCTCATGACCATCAGCATGGATGTTCAGGTATGGATTTCTTCAGGACCATCAACACTCAGAACAATATGTATGCATGCAGAGAACAATTATACAAGGATGTGTGTGTCAATTATACTGTTCTACCACTACATGCATGTAT
This sequence comes from Triticum monococcum, assembly GCA_034509565.1. Lineage (NCBI taxonomy): Eukaryota > Viridiplantae > Streptophyta > Magnoliopsida > Poales > Poaceae > Triticum > Triticum monococcum. The sequence goes on from CM067847.1 coordinate 769,640,316, forward strand.
TTGTTTATGGATCATTTACAGTTCACAAGTTTTTATAGTTTCTAGGCACGCTTAACGTAATTTCACATGAGACAATCATCATGCACAGACAAAAAAAACAATTGTTTGGATGAGCATGAGACGATTGCACTGAATGCTTGGCACCGTATCAATTGTGAGACAAGATAAGCTATCAAAGGAACATTCTGCTTGATCTGCTTGGAATATACTCCCTCTGTTTCTAAATACAAGTCTTTTTAGAGATTCCAGTATGGACTAAAATGAGTGAATCTATGCTCTAAAACATGTCCATATACATCCGTATGTAGTTCGTATTAAAATCACTAAAAAGACTTATATTTAGTAACGGAGGGAGTAGGAAGTATGTGTACCTTCTGTCTTCTTATGAACCTACATTTGGTAAGCTAATTAATTGCTTGATAAGAAACTTCCACTTGTACTTGGACTGCATTTGGCACTGCACTGCGGTGTCTGAAGCATTTAGGCAGTGTACTGAGTATTTCTTCATTTAAGCACTGTATTCATTTTGTCTGAACATGTAGTAAATTTGTCTGAATTTTACACTGCACTAGTGGCTGGACAATGCCACCACGGTGAGCTCCCTGCCAAGAAAGCTTAGAGGAAGAACAAGAAGAAGAAGGTTGGGCACGCAAGGAGGGCAAATTATTGCATGGAAGACATGTTCGTTTTACGCCCCAGTTTCTCCATGAATTCTATTGTTTGATATCACATCTGATCACACACCCATGCATGTGATGTAAAACTTACGTGCAAGAGCTAGTACTAATATCTGTCATCTCCGCTCCTTAATGCACAGCCTTAACCCTCCTCCTTCATGGCCATCTTTCTAGTAATACCGATGAACTGAAGAGACTCTCAGCCAAGTTTGTTGTGTCTGGGTGGAAGACACTCTGAGAAGGTATTCCATTTTTCGCCAGGAGACCAACCAAAAGAGATAAATAGTTTTAAATCTTTCATAGAAGTAGGAAAAGGTAAATGAATATAAAGAGATCTACAATTCCATTCAAGCTTTTACACTACTATGTCAGAGACAGACAAAATAACCTCTCATAATAAGTTTGAAGAGGCATGGATGATGGGATGATCACTCTGAAGGGTCATCTAAGACGGTGATCGTCTTACCGAAGTGCTTTGAGATAATCTATGCCCATTCGTGAACCTCTGGTAAAAATCTTCCTCTGACGCCCATATTCGATAGGATAGCATAACACCATATCCTGGTCGAGACCCATGGCGGTATTCTCATGTGCTCAAGAACACAAGCATTTTCCAGGATACAACACGCCAGCTTAGTCTGAGCCGTGTAGCACCGGAACCCGCTGATGTCGACAGTCTTAAGGTGGTCGTGGCGGCGCATATGGAGGCCTTCCTCCTCCACCAAATCATCATGCACCCAAACCATGTTGCGTGAATACTTCATCATCATTTGGAAGTTAGCAGACAGTCGGTCAGAAACAATCCAATATTTCCCTAAGAATAATGGGTGCAAGCATGCATATAAATAACTAAATATTCCCCGCAAAAAAATATACTAGCGGCCTGTCTATTTATCTAACTATACGAATAAAATGGCACTCGCATCCAAGTGCATCTCCAATTGAGGTGCAACATCCAAACAGCGGGCCAGTTGAAGAACACCATTGTCGGAATTTGGTAGGTTAAGAGACATGACAGTTAATTGACAAGTCATATGCCTCAAATGTATAAACATGTGGTCTGGCCTTGGTGTCAGTTTCTGCACGGACGACGACAGCGACATAAGCGACATGGGCTGCATGGAGGAGTATTTCGTAAGATATTTCCGCTCCTAGGGTTGAGTTAAATTATCTGGAAATTTCTTCAATTTGAGATCCCGTTGGTCTGATTCTTTGTCTGGTGCTGTTTGCATCGCTGTAGGAGACCCCGGTGTGGAGCTTACCTAGTGTGGTGACATGCTGGATTCGGATCCAAAGTGCAAGCCGCACTGCTTGCGGCCACCGAAATTTATGGCTTTTGAAGGCGTGGACACTGGGAGGCGCTTCTAAGGTTGTCATGTGCACGTGAGTCTAAGCATTGGAAGCTAACTTCTAGTCATATGGTCAGCCAATTAACTGCTTGTTAAGAAACTTCCACTTGTTTTTGGACTGCATTTTGCACTGTGCTGCAGTGTCTTTTTTTTAAAAAAAGAGGAGGAAGACCCCCAGCCTCTGCATCTGGACGATGCATGCAACCACTTTATTAAATGTTCACACAAGACCATACAAAGTAATATAACCATAGCTATTCCTCTATGTAACACGGGGAGGTCGAAGAAACCCTGTACAATATTAATATAACCATAGCTATTCCTGCTGCACTACCCCTTCTGCAGAACCTGCAAGTAACCTGATCGACAATAGCCATTAAACATATTTATCTAATTAATATGTTCATTTCTCTCAGAAATTTTATTCACCTGCTTAGTGATGCATGATTAATATTCTCGTGTACCTAGCTTTCTAGAAATGTATGATATATGAATATTTACCATCTGCGAACTTTTGGCACATAAGTAAATCTTTATGTTTAAGAAAATCACAACATCGAAACCATGGAATCTTTATATTGTTATTATTAGAAAAGAGAATATCAAAGCTAAGTGACAAAGAAGAAGGGAAGAATGCAAGCGTAGGTGAGCCACGCGAGGATGAACATGAATTATGCATGGAACAAATCTGGATCCATGGTCATGACACGGTATGTCGGGCGTCCGCCACGATATCAGGTTTGCTAGCTCTGCTCTTTAATCTCTAATTATCAATGCGTATATAATTTCACCAGACTAAGATTATCATGGTTACGAAACTTGTTGAACCTTGGTACTACACCAGAACGTATACTAATGCTCCAAGATCCTAGCTTTCTTTACCAATTTTTGCAGCATGACCATGGTAATGTTTGTCTCATCAGGAGTAACTAGAGTAGCTGGGAAGAGCATAAGGATATATATACTACTATCAACGCTTGCACCGTGAGGTAGAGTGGCACACACAACACACGAGGCATATTTTAATTCTCTCATGCAAATTTTTTTTTTTTTGCTTTTCTTCAAAATGTGAGGTGGCCAAAGATACTTGGGTAAAAAGTATAATATGCACAATCCATGGTTATGTGTTTAAGAAAGTAATTTAGCGGATAACTGACATTCATTTCTATTTTCAACTGAACAAATATTATGTTGCTACCGGTGAACGCAAGGTAACATTCATCTCCATTTGTTTCCTACATATCCCTATTGTATTGTGTGTTGAACTACTTATTGCATATCCCATGAACTCTCAGCATTCTTCGACATGTTGTTTCGGCAGGGGCATGAACATTCCCTTTGTAGCCTGCAGGTAGCTAGGATGCATTTGTAAGATATCTGTGCATATCGCTTTAGTCTCCTTTTAAAAAGCAGCAAAAAAAGGTAAAATTTAATTGTCCCCAATAAGAAACTATAGAAACAAGATGATCATTCCTATGTTTTATTGTGAAGAACAAATTTCAGGTCTTCCTACATCATATTCATCATAAAAACGAAATACTCAAAACAAGTATATGGCCATTATATTCACAGAAGGCATACTTACTTGAAGGATATAGATCTATATTGTAGTCCAATCAAAATATGCACATGAACTGTTTATAATAATCAATAAGTGTTGATCTCTTGCTTGCTGCTCCCTCTAGCCGATCCTTATGACAGTGGCACGGTGCTATATATTTGAAAAGAGAGGGGTCGCCCCCCGCCTCAACTTTTATAAGCCAAGGCAACGGCAGAGACCAGACTGTTGAACAGCTCTCGGCGACAACCAAAAGTAGCTGCCACAGAACAAACATACATCAAGGTTTTTAGGCTACTACCTATTACATCCCATAAGAGAGTCATACTCATGCAGACCACATAGCAGACGGTAAGTCACTCATGACATACACTAAACCCAAGCAATTCTAAGCAGTTCCCCTCTTCGACGCTCCAAAAGCCTTAAGCACCGGAGAAGTAGAGCACCCTGGGCCTCTGAAGATAAGATTTTCCACTGCCTGATTGTTGCCGCCACCTGTCCCAGCACACAGCGTATATCTCGCCATCTTCCCCCCTGAAAGACAAAGTCATTGCGTAACCGCCATAAGCACCACAAGGTAGCAGAGGTAACCATATTCACAGCTTCACATTGTTTTTTCCTCTTCCAAAAAGAAGTCAAGGATAAAAATGAAACAGGAGGGGGAATGCCAAGTGCTTCGGCAACCACAGACCAGACATTAGATGCAACAATGCAGTCAAACAGAAGATGTTGGATAGATTCAACTCAGCACAGAAAACACAAGTTTTGTCCTCAACATGTCTTCTTTTGGCCAAATTGTCTCTAGTAAGGCTTTTATTATTGTACATCAGCCATAAAAAGACATGGATATTTGGAGGGACTTTGATTTTCCAAATAAAATCTATAATATCAGAAGAACCCCCCCCCCCCCCCCCAAGTTGATCAGTTTATAGAATGAGTTAACAGAGTATTGACCATTTGATTCTAGGGCCCAGATAGGGCTGTCTGGATGATCTGAAAGGGTAGTTTGTGAAACCAAGCTAACTAAACATCCCCATTTCTGCATCATGGCCTCATCCACACAGCGCTTGAAAGTGAGACATAAGTTCACACCATCCCATACTTGGGACAAAGTGGCATCCTGTTGATGACAAATATCAAATAATTCCCAAAAAGCAGTTTTTAGGGAGCACCCCCCAATCCAGTTATCATGCCAGAAGGCAATGTTATCCCCATTCCCAGGATTCCATTTCCAAAAAAAATTTGCAGCAGCAAAAGCCCAAGAGATGCTTTTCCAGAAGGGAGACCCAGAGGCAGGCTTAGCATGGAAAATATTAGGTTTATCAGTAGCATATTTGAAGCAAAGAAGTTTTTTCCAATCCCCCTCCCTCCCATCATAGAACCTTTTCCCCCAAGAGGCCAGGAGAGCCATGTTAAATTCCCTGAGATTAGGAACACCCAGGCCACCAAATTCCTTCTTTCTAGCCACAAGGCCCCAGTTAGCTAAGTGGTATTTGTGAACCTCACCCACATTGCCCCAGAAGAAATGAGACATTTGGGAGGTGATCATATCAATAGCCCACTTTGGGAATTTAACCATAGCCATAAGATATGAGGGAATGCTGGCAATACAAGTAGTTAATAAAATCAGCTTGCCTATGTAAGATAAAAGTTTGCCTAGCCAACCAACAATATTTTTTATAATCCTATCAATGATAGGTTGCAAGTCTTCCCTCCTCGGTTTTTTAAAGTGAAGTGGTATGTAAATTGACAACAAGATATTTGCTTCAAATTCTCTAGACAATATTTGTTGGTTTGCCTAGCCAACCAACAATATTTTTTATAATCCTATCAATGACAGATATCACCAAGATATTTGAAAGGAAAGTCACCAAATTGACAACAAAACTTTGGGCAAATTCTCTAGATATTTGCTCAGATACATGAATGGTATGTAAATCACTTCTATGAAAATTGATTTTTAAGCCCGACAGCTTCTCAAAACAAGTCAGGATCCACTTTAAATTTTTAGCATATTCCACAGATTCTTGAATGAACAGAATGGTATCATCAGCATACTGTAAACTAACTACTCCACCAGGGATGGCATGTGGGAGAAGCCCACCAATCAAGCCATTATTAACAGCTTTAGCCAGCATTTTAGAAAAGACATCAGCCACCAGGTTAAAAAGAAGGGGGGAGTGGGGGTACCCTTGTTTCAACCCTTTACCTCCAACAAAGTGTGGCCCATTTGTGTCATTGATTCTAACCTGAAATGCCCCATGTTTCAAGGTGCTAAGCACCCAACTAACTGTTGGGGAACGTTGCAGAAAACAAAAAATTTCCTACGGTTTCACCAAGATCCATCTATGAGTTCATCTAGCAACGAGTGATCGGATGCATCTACATACCTTTGTAGATCGCGAGCGGAAGCGTTCGCTAGAACGTGGATGATGGAGTCATACTCGCCGTGATCCAAATCACCGATGACCAAGCGCCGAACGGACGGCACCTCCGCGTTCAACACATGTACGGAGCGGATGACGTCTCCTCCTTCTTGATCCAGCAAGGGGGAAGGAGAGGTTGATGAAGATCCAGCAGCACGACGGCGTGGTGGTGGATGTCACCGCAGCAGGGCTTCGCCGAGCGTCTGCGCGAAAGGGAGAGGTGTAGCAGGGGAGAGGGAGGCGCCAAGGCTGTAGGGTGTGGCTGCCCCCCCCCCCCCCTTTATATAGGCCCCTGGGGGGGCGCCGACCCTTGGAGATTGGATCTCCCAAGGGGGGCGGCGGCCAAGGGGGGTGGAGTACCCCCCAAGGCAAGTGGGGCGCCCCCCCCCCCCCCCCACCCTAGGGTTTCAACCCTAGGCGCACGGGGTGGGCCAAGGGGGCGCACCAGCCCACTATGGGCTGGTTCCCCTCCCCACTTCAGCACATGGGGCCCTCCGGGATAGGTGGCCCCACCCGGTGGACCCCCGGGACCCATCCGGTGGTCCCGGTACAATACCGGTGACCCCCGAATCTCTCCCGATGGCTGAAACTGCACTTCCTATATATAATTCTTTACCTCCGGACCATTCCGGAACTCCTCGTGACGTCCGGGATCTCATCCGAGACTCCGAACAACTTTCGGATTACTGCATACTCATATCTCTACAACCCTAGCGTCACCGAACCTTAAGTGTGTAGACCCTACGGGTTCGGGAGACATGCAGACATGACCGAGACGCCTCTCCGGTCAATAACCAACAGCGGGATCTGGATACCCATGTTGGCTCCCACATGCTCTTCGATGATCTCATCGGATGAACCACGATGTCGAGGACTTAATCAATCCTGTATTCAATTCCCTTTGTCAATCGGTACATTACTTGCCCGAGACTCGATCGTCGGTATCCCAATACCTTGTTCAATCTCGTTACCGGCAAGTCACTTTACTCGTACCGTAATGCATGATCCCATGACCAACCCCTTGGTCACATTGAGCTCATTATGATGATGCATTACCGAGTGGGCCCAAGAGATACCTCTCCGTCATATGGAGTGACAAATCCCAGTCTCGGTTCGTGCCAACCCAACAGACACTTTCAGAGATAACCGTAGTGTACCTTTATAGCCACCCAGTTACATTGTGACGTTTAGCACACCCAAAGCACTCATACGGTATCCTGGAGTTGCACAACCTCATGGTCTAAGGAAATGATACTTGACGTTGCAAAAGCTCTAGCAAACGAACTACACGATCTTTATGCTATGCTTAGGTTTGGGTCTTGTCCATCACATCATTCTCCTAATGATGTGATCCCGTTATCAATGACATCCCCATGTCCATAGCCAGGAAACCATGACTATCTGTTGATCAACGAGCTAGTCAACTAGAGGCTCACTAGGGACACATTGTGGTCTATGTATTCACACATGTATTACGATTTCCGGACAATACAATTATAGCATGAACAATAGACAATTATCATGAACAAGGAAATATAATAATCTTTTATTATTGCCTCTAGGGCATATTTCCAACACTAACCCATTTAACCCCAAAGCCTCTAGAAAGAAGCATTTCCTCCGGGAATTTCCAGCTGACCCAATCATAAGCTTTCTCATAATACAGTTTAAGAATCAGCCCACTAGTGTTAGACCTATGGACCTCATGAATCACTTCATGGGCCATAACAACACTTTCCAAAATAAATCTCCCTTTAATAAAGGCAGTTTGGTTATGTGAAATGAGTTTATCACAGATAGGGGAGGCCCTAGTATTCATAGTTTTGGAAAAGATTTTAACAGCACAATTGCTAAGACTAATAGGTCTGAAATTCTTCATCTCTCTAGCTAGGGGGGCCATAGGAATGAGAGTAATGATAGCATAGTTCAGTTTGTAAATATCTAACACCCCATTCTCAAAATCCCTGACCATCCACATAAAGTCACTCTTAATGAGATCCAGAAGTTCTGATAAAAGAGGAATGATAAACCATCAGGGCCAGGGGCCCCACTGGCATATGAGCTCATAATTGCTTCCTTGATCTCATCCTTAGAAAAGGATCTCTCTAGGTCTCTCTGCATTTCCTCACTAATCATTTCTGTTTCAGACCAAAAACCATTCCCTAGGTGTAGATCAGGTTTAGGTTCATAAGCAAACAGGGTTTTATAGAAATCAGTAGCTACTTCCAGCATATCAGCAGTGGATGTCACAGGTCCAAAAGGACCTACCAACTCAGACAAATGATTTTTCCTATGCTTGTGGTTAGCTAAGGATTGGAAATAAGCATTATTGCGGTCCCCTTCAAGAATTTTCCTATCCCTAGATTTCTGCTAGAAGGCAGTCTCCTCTTTTTTCAAAATCTCCTCCAATTCTTTTTTCACAGCTTTCATTCTGTCATGATCAGCAGAAGACAATTGTTGGGATTCAGATAAAACATCTAGCAGGTCAAACTCCATAAGGAGAGATTTTTTTCTTTTTCTTCATCGCAGCCTCAATATTAATAGCCCACCCTTTTGTTTTTTTACGAAGGAGTCTGGTTTTCGATAACCAATTATCCACCAAAGAAGTGGATGATGAAACAGAAGACCAAGTTTCATGAACTAACTGACTAAACCCAGGTTGAGAAAGCCACCACTTCTCAAACCTGAACATTTTAGGGCTAGACGATCGACGTCCCCCAGTGTCTACCACCAAAGGAGTGTGATCACTCCCCACTCTAGGGAGACAGTTAGTGAAGACAGTGGGAAATGAGCATCCCAATCCATAGAAGTAAAAACCCTATCCAACACAGCAAAAACAGGGTCATCCTAATTATTAGACCAAGTGAACCCCCTGTTGGAGATAGAAATCTCCAGCAGCCCCCATCTGTTAATCCAATCATTAAACAGAAAAGTGGTATGATGATTAACAAGCCCACTACTCTTCTCACTCTCATTTCTGACTAAGTTGAAGTCTCCACATATCAAAATAGGATATGAGGTGGACTCAACAATACTATGCAATTCAGCTACAAATCTACCTTGAATTCTGGGGCAATAAACAATAACAAGGTGCCAATTTAACTGTGGCAATAACTGAAAATTCATGGTTAATAAAACCAACAGTATCAAACAAACTTTTCCTAAGACCCAAAAGGATCCCCCAGCAGTATTAACAGCAGGTAAATAATGCCAATCAAAATTGCCACTTCTGTCTATGGCTTTGAGGAAACCCTCAGAAATAACCTCTTTCTTAGTTTCTTGGAATCCAATAAAATCAGGGTTAGCTCTAGCAATGGTGTCACAAAGGCACTGAACTTTACCAGGTTTACCAAGCCCTCTAATATTCCAAATGAGACCTATCATATCTAAGCAACTTTAAAAGGATGAGACAAGCCACAAGGCCTAGCTTTGGTTGGGACATTTGGAGTTCTCCTCAAAGCATTAGCAGTGCCAACTGGCTTGAGAGGGTGAGCATCCAAAGGTGTCCCAACCAATTCATCATGGTTTAATTCTAAGTTATCTGGCAGAACAATTTCAGGGTTATTATTGGCAAAAGCCAAACACCTCTCTTTCTCCCCATCAACCAAAATGTCAATGGTTTCAAGTCTATTAACATCACCCCCCCCCCCAATACAAATATCAATTTTATTCATCTGATCAAGCAAGGTGTCATGACCAGTGTTAGTGAATGATTTACCTTTAAAGCTTTTTGGAATTTCCAGATTCTGCTTCCTCTTATAAGCAGCAGCCTTCTCCATGATGTTTAAGTTGTCATGCCCCCTTGTATTAGGTTTCTGAACCAATACAGGCCCCCACTTGGATTTTTCAACCTCTAATGAGCCATGAGCTTGATCAAGAGATTCCATCAGAGATCTTGTTAGAGAAATGGTCTGAATAGCCTGTACAGCTTTAGCAGGAAGAGTTTCAAGGTCATCATCATTGGGGTCCTCTTCCTCAGACTCGGAAAAGTCAACAGATTTAAGGATACTCTCACAATATTCCATATTCTCAAGCTTCCTCCCAGGACTAGTGTTTCCCTCAACAAACTTCACCACAGACTTAGATGGAGTGGAATCCACCAGGACAGAAGGACAAAAATCCTCAAGGTATGTTCTCTTATCAGTTACCAGGTGTTTCTTTTCACCAGTGTTAACACACTCCAGGATAAAGGTTTCATGATCAGAATCAGAGCAGAACAAACCAGCATGTACCCCTTTCTGTGTATTCTTACCCATACTAGTAATATTAGCCTTATCTAACTCATCAATTGCCTCCTCACTATCATGTAAGTCCTCCAGACCATCCTTATGACCATCTCCACCCTCATCCTCCTGTCTCTCAGCAGCACCATCACCTTCAAACTCCTCATCATCCTCAATGTCAATAACAGAATCAACCCCACCCACTTGTTCAAATCCCTCCACAGTAAAACCCAGCAGAAATAACTTCTTCTTCATCTCAATGAGCCTTTCAAAAGGAATTTTTGTGGGGTCTCTACAAGCAATTTTGATCCTAACATTCTCAAAGAAGGTCCTAAACATCCCATTCCAGTCTACATCAGTCAGAACCCCAAACAGGGAAGCAATTTGGGCGAAAACCTTCCAGGTACACCATTTAGGTGGGATTCCCTCGATCAAAACCCAGGCCTCAATAAGTTCTCCAAATGGGTCACAAGCCCCCTTCCATTCAGTAAGTGTGACAGAAACATCTTGAGGCAAAGAAAATCCAGGCAATTCAATGAGATCCTTCACTTTCTTCCATGGTGGAAATCTCACCAGAAATGTTTTACTGGACAGGCCCCTAATCTGCCAAGGCCACTGTCTGGTTTTGCAAAAGGTAGCAGTCAAAAGACTTAACAGCAACTCCTTATCCACATCACCTTTGAGAATATTAACCACATCACAGTTTTGGAAGTTCAACCAGTTGGATTCATTAGCAACGGAAACATCCACATGGTAAAAACCAAGACCACTTGCTCCACTACCAAAAAAGGCAGCAGTTGGTTGTACCTTAGTCCAGGCAGCACAGTTGTTCACATTGTGATTTTGCTGACATATGAAGCATGATTTTGGCTTAATGCAATTCCCAACATAATGCCATGGACCACCGCAGTTGAAACAGATCATATCTTTGTACCTAGGATCTAAAACTTGCTCCATCTCTACCTCAATCGATTGAGAAGACTGCACCTGGGATGATGCAGCTCTAGAGGCCGTGGATCTGGTGGGTCTAGCTGCTGGCATTAGTTCCTTCGAGGTGTGGCAGATGGCTGCCTCCTCCCCCCTTGTGGGTTAGCTCTCTGGTTAGCAGTCTTCGAGGGGCCGCCTACCCCAGATCCCGTACCAGCACCCCTCCGATCAGCCATCGCACTCCCTTGCTTCACAACAGCCGCAAACGAAAGAGATCCAGGGCCCAAACCCTCCCTCAACAGCTTGATGGTTCTAGGAATTGGATCAAAAGATCGACGCGGTGCCGGATGACAGTCAGCAGCCGTGAACGAGTGGTTGGAAATCAAATCCTTCCGGATCCAGCAAGTGAACCCAGAAGAGGAGGTATGGAAACGAGTGGAAGTTTGTGGAGAAGGTAGGCGGCGGCGGGGAGGGGACGGAATGACCCAAAGTTCGCCAAAATGCTCTTCTATAGTTTCAAGGTCACCCTGCTCACGCGAACGCACCCCCTGAGAATACGTTTTCCTCCCTAGCTCACAAATTTTGAAACTGGGGCCTGTCGCAATCTGAGTAGGTACAGAGGGTGACTTTTTGCAAGATTCCCCCGTGCTATGGAGTAGGCTATCGCCTAAATTCAAATTATTCATAGTTTTTCTGACCGTAGAAACGACAACATCATTTGTAGAAGCATTCGTCGCATCTGGTTTACCCCTAATCCCATCTAGATTTGAGTTGATCGCATGTCCAGAAGCCATAGAAATGGCAGCAGCATCAGTTTGTATATCGCACAAAATAGGAAGAATCCTATCCACATTTGATTCAACTAATTGAGGTGGAAAGCACCCCGTCGGCCTCATGAGCTGGGTTCTCCGCAAACGCAGAGCCAAAATTCGCGAACGAAATGTACGGGGAAGGCAGAAATTATGCATACCTTTCTCACCAGGCCAAGGAGGGGGGTCGATGGCGCGGTGATGGGACAGGCGGGGCAAGGGATCCATTACTGACGACGGCGGGGCAGCTCCACCCCCGGGGGGAGGAACTCCGGCGGAATGCGGGCAATCCCCTCCACCGACGGTGGCCTGATGTTGAGACGAGAGGGATTCGCCGTCTTGAAGAACGCCCACTTCGCCGCCTGCGCAGGGTCCGGCGACTCGGCTTCCTGAATCGCCCAGAAGAGGAGCTCCACATCCATGCAGCCGTCATCGCCGATGAAGCGCGCGCGCTCGGCGAAGGATGTCGAGGTGGATGTCCCCCCACGCCTCCCGGTTGGGGAACCGCTCCCGCACCACCCGTCGCATCTCCTGTTGAGTCTCCGGTGAGTTGGGATCGATCTCGGGGAGGAGCACCGCCCCCGGAGTTGGGAGCGCCCGTGGCTCCGCCACCCGAGACGACGGCATAAGCCGCCGGATCCGCAACCCGCGACGGCGCGCCCCTACCATGAGAGTTGGTAGGTGGAAGCTGGGGGTGGTGAGAGCTCGTATTGATGCGAGGTAGGTGCGGCGGGCGAGTAATTTGTGGATTTATCCTCGTTTCACGCTCGTCGCCCGAGGAAGGGGAAGGGGGAGGGTGGGAGCGACACGCCATCTCATGTCTTCTCGTTGAAACTTTTGTTCACGAGTGCCCTGTGGCCCGGTGCCCGTCCGACGGTCCGAGGCATCCGGTGCCATATATTTGTTTAATTTTTAGATTCAAATGGTTCTTTTTTTACAAGACTTTATTTTCCCATGCTTTTAATCTCTAGCAATATCTATATCCCTCTCTCTACTGCTATCAAACATGCTGTCATGGCGACACATAATATGCATTTTACAAAGAAAAAAGGAGTATAGTAATATGTTTGATTTCTCTCCACTCCTTTCCTGTATGGATTATTTGTAATTGTTCTTATGTGTTGTATTAATGTAATTGTGCTTCTCCCATACAAGGTTTCGAGCAACATGGTCCGATTAAGAAGTATGCTTATATTTCACATCCTTACTCTGTACTGTGATCAAGGCATGTAGCATCATATGTGATGGATGTGAACTATACAGATGGTTGTTTATTTGGCCTTCCAGCTATATGTAATGCAGAACATGAGTTGCAAGCAAAAAAACCCGCAAGGATGTAGTTATTTTTGGTCTGAATAAGATTGAATTTAATCACCACAACAAGTTATCAATGTTAGTTTGTGCTTTGCAGAAGGTGCTTGACATGTAATTTAATCATTAATATTTGTGACTGTCATGGAGTAAAAACAGAAATTCAACAGTTGCTCTTAGTGTATTTATTCAGCTCCTAACTTGTTGTCCATTGAATTTCAGGTAAAAATTGGTTCCATAAGAAAGATTTTGTTTAGCACAACCATTTGGATAAGTTTTTACACTGAACATGTTTAATTCTTCAAAAACAAATATGTTGCTAACGATAAACTTTAGTAATTTGAACCATTCAAATAGAATCAAATGTTCTAGCCATCTTGATTATATCATTCTTTTCCCAAGATGGACGGGCGCGTATTCTTTGTCTTCATGTTCTAGTATACATATATATAGTAGCACTAGCACGGGACATAAGGGAAATGTAGTCTGTTTGACACTGCAGAGCGGCACCATTGGGCGGGGAAAGGGAAGAAACGAGTTAGCTGGCTACTGCCCTCCTCCTCCGCCGGCCGTTAGCTGCGCTATGCGGCCGCCGAACCAGCGCTTGCAGTCGTAGACGGTGCAGAAGGTCTGCAGTGCCGTCATGAGCAGCAGCACCACCGTGGCCAGCAGCGTGAGCATCTTCCACGACCTGAACACGTACCGCTTGAGCATCCTCCTCGCTCTAACGGCTGCGCTCCGGTTCCGGTGCGCGTTCACCTCCGTGATCACGCAGTCCAGCAGCGGCGCCTTGCTCGGCCGCACCGCCCGGCACATCCCGTTCCACATGTCGGCGGCCTCCTTGTTGCTCTTCATGCCGTTCACGATGATCCCGCACCCCGTCAGGATCTTCACGTCCCTGGGGGTGTCGATGATGCCGTTCATCAGCTCCGTGTACCGCGCCAGCACCAGCGGCCCGCGCACGGCGGCCGTCTCGTACGCCACCAGGTTGCGGAGGATCACGTCCGTGTTGCTGTCCAGGTGGAGCACCGGCAGGGTCAGCGTCGCCGTGGCCGCGTCGAAGGCGATCCCGGCCACGCCCTCCGGGGCCGGCAAGAACCGCACGCCGCACGCGGCCAGCTGCGCCACCGACGGGATCATGATCTCCTGCGCCAGCGGCGACTTGATGATGGTCGCCAGGTTCACGCCCTTGAGCAGCGCCGCCACGTCCGTCGACGCCATCAACTTCCCGAGCAGCTGCGCGACACCCGACAGCTGCGGCACCTTGCCCACAATCCACCCCGGGAGGCTCGAAACCGCGGTCATCGGCTTGGAGATCAGGTTCTTCACGAACCGCACAGGCGGCACGTCGAGGCTGGACACCTGCATGCACGCCTGCTTCACCTTGTCGGTGTCCGGGACCTGCTGCTCCTCGACCGCACCGTGCGCGTCAAAGGAGATGGCCACCTCTGGGTCCAGGGGCGGAAACTTCGCCGCATTTTGCTGGGCGGAGACGGCCGAGGCGGGCACGAGGAAATGGTAGAGGAGCTCCAGCAGGTGCCCGTGCTCGGCGATGTCGCCGGTGAGGGCCGGCGTGTTGGTCTTGATGGGGCACACGTCCCTGATGAAGCGGTCCAAGACGGCGCGCATGGCATCGGCGGCGGCTTCCTCGGAGCCGTGGCGGAGCTGGAGCGCGGCGGTGAAGAGGAAGAGCGGGATCTGGTTCTCGAGCATCATGGCGTCCCGCACTGTGGCGTTGATCCAGTTGGGCGAGGAGGACACCAGGTCTGTGGCTTTGTCCACGTGGTACTTCTCAAGGAAGTCAAGGAGGAAGCACGTGTCGATGGCCATCATCCATGACAGCGTCTGCTCGTTCACCTCAAGGAACCTACATTCATTCATTGCAGGTATGCTCGATGAGGCTTGTATTTTTTTTCTTCTAATGATAATAAAACAATTTCTTATATTTTAATGACACTAAGCAATCTTAGTTTTATGAAAGCATTGACACAATATAGATAAATTTGTACACAGCTTATAGATTTGAATGATGACCACTTAAGGATTGATGATGAAATTCGAGAGTTAGATTCAGACATTCAGTGCTAGTCAAAGCTATAACTAGTAGGAGATCAAACGTTGCCAAGTTTCGAAATTTGTGACGGGCATGGTTTATACTAGCTAGTTTAACTTTCATAAAACAATGTGTTATAGCACTGTTTCAGCTAGATTTTATTGAGCTACTTTGCTTCTTGAGGGTTCATCTTAATTTCTTGCAAAAGTAATGCAATTCTGCTTGTTTACATGAGCATATGATTATGGTTTTGTGGTGATGTACTTTGAGTTTAGAAATCCAAGATCAATTGTAGGAGGGCCCTTTTGAGTCGGTATGTGTTGTGGGTTGAGTTTCGCCTAAAAAAGGGCATTTTGTTTCTAATTTAATTTGTGTTGTGACTTGGTTATTTTTAAATATATGAGTTTTACAAGTGTACATTTTTAATGTATGCAACTTTGGTACCTACAAGATTGTGTAACTGGAGTATGTAGGTAGCTTCCAAACAAATTCTCGTGTTTGTATATGGCATATAGTTATTTCTTCTATTTATAAAGCTTGCAATTGTACATATGTTCTGGTTTTCCTCTTAACAAAAAAAGAAGGTAGAATCAATATGATATAATTTTATATTCGCGTTTTCATATGGTCTATAGTGTTAGTTATACATTCATGCAACAGCTCAAAAAAAAGTAGGTAATCTGACTTTATTGATTGTCTAAATAAAGTACATTATATCATAGGAAGTGAAACAAACACAAACATCAAGATCCCTGATGAGACGATAATTCAAAGATTTGATAAGCCATGCAACTATAATAGTTTGAGTTTATTTTTCTTCTCCGACTCTCAGTGGTACCGGTGTCATCTTAGTACTACTAATTAGCTTGACAAAGTAATTGACAATCAAATTTGTGTGCGTGTACATCTGCGATCAACTCAGTGTGTTCCTAAAAATAGTAAAAAAAAGGGGGGGGGATGCAAGTAAAATCATCTACAGTTAAATAACTCTCTATTTTTTATTTTCCTGTCAAAAGCAATGCTAGATTGCATAATCCTAATAAGAATAACCACATGGCACGAAATTATTTTTTAACAGGAAACAACACGACTCTCCTGGATGTACTTATAATAAATCATTAATAAAATGTACAAATCAGAGTGAAAAGAGAAAAGAAAGTATACATGAAGCAGAACTAAAAAGAAACAAATGAAAAAAGAAACAAATATGTACAACCCAGGGTAAGAAATAATCCAATGAGTTACTGGTAAGATTTAACCCAGGCTTAGAACTAATGATATATTTCCCTTATCTAGCCAGCTTAGTCCATCCTTCTTATTCCTAATAAGGGTAACGATAAGACACCAATTTGTGACCGTGCGCCTGCCAAACATTTCAAATATCTTATTGTAATCCAGTAACCAATTAATGTGAAATCTTAATATATCTGCATTCTCAACTGCCTTTAAAATGCTCTCAAGGCAAACCTAATAAAAAGAACAGAAGAGAAGAAAAACACTGGTGTGTGTGAAGTACGTTTATGATGAAGAAAGACGGCTACTCTCCCGGAACCGATGGTAGTGTCAAGTTGTTGCCAATTGTATTTTATTGGCAACTCGACAAACAACCCTGTGTCGAGTTTGCCAGAAAAACACTTGGCAAACAGGTGGTTTGCCTAGTGCTAAGACTTTGCAAAGATTTTTTTCCATGTGTACATTACAACCGCGGTTAATGGTAGACTGACGGTGGAACCAGCTTGGCCGAGTATTTTTTTTTTTTGGAAAACACTCGGCAGACATGTAAAAAAATGGGTTGCATATGTACATTTAGATTCTCAACATCAAACTTGTGAATTTTGTGTTTATTGTTGGAGGGATATAGAAATATATATATAAGTACTCCAAGATATTTTTTGTTGAATTTATGGCCCTTCTTTTATAGACATGTAATGCAAAATTGAATATTATCTGGTAAATTGCTAGTAATGTAATTAATGTATTAAAAGTAGCAAATGATTCCAGAAAAATGTCTGCTTTTTGTGATAGCATTGTATTGTCATATGTTCCATGTGGAAAATTTTAGGGATGTTTTAGATGATAAACCTAAAGGTACTACAGAAGGTACCTTATCTTGGTATTTCAAAAATAAAAAATGAAAAATATTTCACAACATGATGGAAAAGGGAGTCTCATTTGTGCATACTGGTGTAAAAAAGTTCTATAACAAATGGGTTGATCAATATTTTAGGTCTTCTCCATGAAATGAAAAGAAATGTTAAACATCCGTGTGGCATAACTAGACCACTAACAATGAGCTTATCAGGTTTTAATACTAAAACATGCGAACAAAGCCTGAAAAACATGAAACTTGGCATGGTGTCAAGATGTGACCTCAATAGGCTATGGTAACAATTTGAGAAGGTTTCATATATGTTGTGATGTATGCTGCTTAGAAATTCAAGCATCTCCAATGAAGAATCTTTGATTTGAAAGAGAATATGTCAAGTTTGAAAGCGAAGCGGCAATTGCTTCATCGTTTGACCTTGAATTGTTTTCTACAGTTAACATACACCATTATATTTACTATGTTGAAATTTATCATTTTTAGGCTTTGTTTTCCTGACGAAACAAATTAAATTGGATCGAAAAAAGTGAAACAAACACAAACATCAAGAATACTGATGATACAATGATGAGTAGATTAGTTAAGCAATACAACTACAGTAGGTTCTTCTCCTCTTTGATCTTTTATATCCGAATAGCTAGCCCGGACCACTAGATTTCTCTGCACTTGGGTGCTTCCACGTCACCTCAATTATTGATAGCCGCCCGATCAAAATAACATGTCATGTGTACTCGTAAGTTAAATCTTTTTTATTAATCTGTTGATGAAAACAATGCCACATCATAAGTCATGCATGTTATATTTTAAGAATTAATATATTATTGTAATAGATGCGATCCCATCAACGCATGCATGTCTTTTTTTTGTCCAGCGAAATCAAATCATGCATGCCAGTCACAAGTTAAAAAATATTGCGTTAATTTTGTGTGGTCATGGACAGTATATGCGTTCGATGCTCCGAGCAAAAAATATATTTTCATATCTTTTAAAGATGTTGTGTTTAGTTAATTTCAAAAGTTTTCCTATTTTTATATTTTTTATCACATGCTTCTTCTTTTTTAAATGTAAACTGAGAACAACCTTACATTTGTTTCTCTATTAATTTTATATATTTAAAAGTATCTATTTATGCATTTTCTTCACACGTTTCATCCGGCAATGCGCGGGGCATCACCTAGTTCTGCCGATGTCATCTTAGTATCTAGCTTGTAGAAGGACTGGACAAGATATCACTTAAATATTGAAGGCATTGTGCCTCGTTAACAACAATGGATGTTGTCTATATATGTCTACGATGTAGACAAGTGTGTTTGTAAAAGGAAAACATGACGATGCCCGTCATCTTCAGTTCGAACTTTTTTTTTACTTTTTTATGTCAGGGGTGCAAGTAGCAATCGTTCACAATTAGATAACTCTCCCGTTTTCTTTTCCTTAACAACGCTAGATTACAAAATCGTCATAAGGACAGCCACATGACACCAATTTAATAGTGACCACGCCTGCCAGAAATGTCAAATTGTTGTGCTCATCTTTGTGTTCTCAACTGCCTTTAAAAACATCACAAGGCCAAAATAAGAAAGACTTTGGACAGCAAGCAAAAGAAAAAAAAGAGCACTGACTTGTGAAATACGTTTATGAGGAAGAGAGAGGGCATGTTATTCATGATTTTAGAATAACACAAATTAAATTATTGTTTAGCGTCTACATTAATAGTAACTAGTGTGTGGTGGTCCACACACTTGTACGGCTTGATTTTACTATGCAGATTTGATAAATCTAAGCCGACATGGCCGTCTGTGTAACTTAATTATGCAATCCTTTCATCCATATTTTTCAATGTGGAGACATCAAACTAGTTTGCAACTATTCTCTCTTATGGCCCCTCTCCACAAATATATTTTGGAGGAAGTTTCTAAGATCAATAGATCTAACAAACAAAAGCTCAGATGTAATTTTATGTATAGTTCCTTCATCTGCCTTAACACTGCTTGTATTTTATGTAATTTATTAAAAGGAAACTTTAAACAGAACACAGGTACATTGAATTTATCTTTATTAATCCATGTCTCTTGTCGTCCCTTAAAACGATTTCTTATATGATCCATTGCCTATTAAATCATACACAAACAGATTTTTGCATTGTGAGTGAAATATATAGATGGCTCTCATAATAAACATGTGTCCTAGTTTTGTTGAGTGTCCATCTATCAGTGTGTATTACATCTGTATGTATTTATTGAAAAGTTGATAAAAAAATCTCACACTCGCTCACCATGTATAGCTTGTCCTTTCTAATAATGTTGGCAATGCCTATTATTAAGTTATATATTTTTAAGTACAGCTAAAATTATTTATTAAATTAATTATCAGCAAAATAAAATAAAAATACTTATTAGATACATCTAACTGAACCTCATCATACCATTTTTGCATCATTTGTTAACTAATAGTACTGATTTCCCAGGAAAAAACTTCCGAACAAAGATATTTTTTTGAGGTTATAAGCCTATTTTGAGAGCTTAATTAGATGGATGACTAAGTATATCTCTATTATATACTAGTAATCGTGTATGTGTAACACTTGTTAATATTAGACAATATATTAATTGCATTGCACACTAATATTCGGCAAAATCATATTTAGAATTGATACTACGTAGGACACAACTAATTTCTTTGCGCTGGCTTTCATAGGTGTGCTATTAATTAGGCAAGGATGCTAATCTTTGTTTGGTGCTAAACATGTTTAGCGCTAAAGACTGGGAGAGTATAGAACTTTTTTGTGGGGGGACAATATAGATCATTGGATAGACATGGTTGAAAACATGGGATGTGTTGGATCTCCGCAACTCACTCTTTTTATATTGGTATAGATATATTTAAAAATAACACAAACACATTAGACAAAATACGTTTGCCCTTACGTTCATCGTCCGTTCCTACGTCCCCTCCCCATTTACGTTTTTTCTCCCATCTCTCGATTTTTTGCATCAATTTTTCCTTTGGTTTATTGACTTATCAATTAAACATGATTTTATTTAGTAAGCCAAATAAGAACTTATCAATTTTTAAAAAATATTATGCAGTAGAAAGAATAAAATGCAGTAGGGCCGGCGCCGGTACCTGTGGTATGGGGCCCTGATCTTGTCCTGCATGCCGACGAAGTTTTGCACGAGATGGTCGAAGGTGTGGTGAGGGGCGAAGAGCTGCTCGGCGCGCTTGGCCGCCGCGAGCTTGTAGCGCTCCATGTCCCTCAGCCCGGGCCGCTGGTAGTGGTATGGCCCCAGGGCGAAGTGCTGCGGCGTGTAGGCCTCGGGCCTCGTCGCCCGCAGCAACCGCGGCACGTCGAACACCATGGCCACGGCGCCCAGTTCGTCTGCCCCGGCCTCCATGCGCCGCCGCACCTCGCTCACCCACCGCGATTCGTCCAGCTCCACGCCGGCGTTTGCCGCGGCCGCCCGCACGAACCGCGCCTGCGCCTGGAGCTGCGGCTGCGCCAACGCCGGCTCCGACGCCATTGCCGATCTAGCTAGTCTAGCTATATCTCCGGCCTCCTCCTGGCTTAGCTTAGTGCGTACGTACGTAGTTAGCTACTTGCTGCTGTTGGCTGGCTTCTTACGCGAGCTGTATATATGGACTACTAACTAGATACCTACTTGGCATTACCTCCAATGGCTTCTATAATTAATTGACCAGACCAAGTTAACTAGGGAGGTCAATATATATCGCCCCCAATGGTGTTGCTCCTCTTGGTATGTACACATAGAGCATGCATGCAAGTGGCTGTGGGTGGTTAATCATCATATATGGAGTAGTTGCGTAGTTAAAAACGAAGCTTATCAAAAGTGTGGAACATGCACCACACCAGCAAGGCAGTTAATTACTAAAATACTCCCTCCGTTCCTAAATATTTGTCTTTCTAAACATTTCAAATGACTACTACATACGGATGTATGTAGACATATTTTAGAGTGTAGATTCATTCATTTTGCTTCGTATGTAGTCACTTGTTGAAATGCCTAGAAAGACAAGTATTTAGGAACGGAGGGAGTAGTATGGTTGTGACCTGGAAGCCAGTGCTATTCTAATGCCACAGTGAACAAGTTGTTACGTATAGGTACGTAAGTGTGTGTTGGCTGTATGCACGTGGGCGTGACGTGATGAATGACCAGATGCATGGTGCGTGGTGAACGTTAAGCAAACGGACATGAAACATATGCATTGCCAAGGTTGGTCGTCCTTACTACGTCGTTATGCGTTTGTACCACTGTATATATTGTATGTATATATGTATGCGAGTGTAATTAATACATAGTACTTGTCAGTTGTCACAGTGCCACCATCTATTGGTGTATCCATGCAACTAGATAGGCCATGTACAAGTCAACCAATCGCAGCATTCTTGCCCCGCATAAACGTGCTCCTACCTTAGCCGCCGCCATGAGGCGACTAGGAGGCGATCTCTTTTTCCACCGATCTCCACTACGAGGGCGCTGGCCCCCTCTTCCTCCGGCTGCTGCTCCGGCGGCAGGAGGGAGGGGGACCGAAGGCGAAACCAGGATTTCACAAAGCCTAGGGCTAAAACTAACTGACTAAATATAATGTTAAATACCACACACATCAATGTGCGTTATAAGTATGCCACAAAATCACATTCAAAACAAAATACAAATTCATTATTTTCACGAGAGGAAATTCCATAAAACAAATAGTCTAACAAAGTGCATCATTTCAAACATGGTTTGGTACCAAATTAGTGAAGACTTGCTTAATTCAAGGCCACTGTTTCTTCACCTAGAAGGACCTGAATCTGCAAACATAAAATCAAGAATTTCAAATCAAGACACTGGACATAGACTAAATTAATTGTTCATATGAAAGTTTGCAAAAAAAAACATATTATACCATTAACACGAAGTCCTAAAGATTCAATTGTACGGGTCCTCTTCTTCATCTTGTATTCTAATTTGCTCACAACAAATGAAATAAAATTGACCAAGTAAATATATAACTCGCCGAGTTTCGCTGATAAAGGAATTAGGGAAAACAAAATTAGATGATACAGGATTACAGGTTACACATTACAGATTACCTGTGGGGCACAGTGTGCGTTGCGTGGCCTCAGTGTGCACTGCAGTTCAGAATCAGGTGGAGAAGATCAGAAGAACAAGAGGCGGACGGATTGTCACTTGTAGGACGCTGGACCCGGCGGCCGGCGCAGCGGATCGCCAGTAGCCGGTTGAGGAGGGCGGCGGCGCAGCGCTTGGGTTTCTCTGTTGCCGCGATCAGGCGAGGGATGTTTTTCTCTTTCTTGATTGACTTGATGACTTGATTGACGAACGACCAGGCCACAGATCAGAGATCGAAGGGTCAATCGAAGGGTCGATCGATTGAGTTGACGATTGATTGAGTTGCGCTAATGGGCTTGTACATGAGTACGTGAAGCCTGGGGCTGGGCTTCTATGTATCCCATATTCTGATTTTTTTTTCCTACTATGCATATAGATGCTAGTTGGGCCACGCCTGGGGCTACAGCCCCAGTTGCCCCAGGCCCAATTTCGCCCCTGGGGGACCCTGTTCCTCCGCTCTATAGTTAGATTTGGATTTGTAGGTTGTGTGTGCGTCGTTGGGGTGGTGGAAGCGGCGCCCAGACAAATAAATCTGCCTCAACTTCACTCCCATACCGTTCCTTCAGATCGGCGGCGTTAGGGTTCATGGATGGTGTCGATGAGGCGGCGGCGGCGACTCCATCAGGTGTATCTCTCTTTCTGCTCCGTCCCCGTTGCTGCGGCGTTGTCTCCGACGTCATGACGGAGCAGGGAGGTTTTGTCATGCAGGAATACGTGCAGACGGTTATCTACGCGAGTGACAGTTGGAAGATGGTGCATCATGTGCTGGGTCTCCGGTTGGAGGCTGACAGTTCTGTTTTCCTTCTCCGACGCCGTAGTCGTGCGGGGGTGTCAGTTCTGAAGTTCGATGGCGTGTCCGGGGACACGTTGCCCCGGTCTGATTCTTTCAACGGCAATGGTTTTGCTTCAGGCAAACTACTTTGGAGGTCCGTAAAGCTGGTGGTCAGCGATGGAGTCGCGTTGAGTTCGGATCAAGAGGTGATCTATCTCATTTTCCTTAGTGGAGAGGGACATGCGATGGTTTTTTGGATAGGATTATCCTATCTTTTCAGTTGTGTAATGTCGATGTTTATGTGGCTTGTAAGTAAATTTTTATTTTATTAATAAGACATGTATTACTATAAAAAAAATAGGCCATGTACAAATAGTTTAACGAACCACGGTTGCAAGGGATAACCGATTTGATGTGGCAAGCGAATTAACTAGGACCGGACCGGACCGGACGTCACCGCCGCAATATGGCTTTCTTTTCCTTGGCAGATCAGGGGTCCACCAGAGCCGTGCGTGGAAGTTTCCCTCGATTCGGTTTTGTCTTAATCTGTCAGTGGGTCAAGTAACTACTTCCTCTGTTTTATAATATACTTGTTGTGGTATCAGTTTACATTGTAGGAGTATCATTCAAGTTAATAAACTTCGTCATGATTCTCAACATCTGAGACCTAGTTTCTTTTGGCAGATCGGAAGTCCGTGGCAGCATTCTTTTGTAGAAACAAACTTTCCCCATCATGTCACCCGTAAAGAGGAAAATTTCCCCATCACACTCTTTCTCGCAGCGTTGCATCTCATGCTGACATTCCCGCCACCCCCACCATCTTGTGGCACGACGACCGTACTCTCCGTACCGCCGTCTCAGTGCTTACAGCAGGGCCGCCCCGTCGTGGTGGCCATCATCGCCGAGCCTAACCTTGCAGTACCTAGCCTCTTTGTTGCAGCAGTTACCGTCTCCGTCGCAGCAGCGCGCTCCTCTCTGCACACAATCGCTGATAAAGCTGGTAGCACCTATATGCCGTCAACAATGGCAGCATGGCCATGGCTGCTTGTAGCATAGTCGTCGCTGCTTGCAGCACCACTGTCAATGGTGACAACAACGCTCGATCGGTTGTCATTGTAGTCTCGCTGGTCATCATTTGTAGTACTTCTCAGTTGAGGTCGAATAACTGTCATGTGCCCGTCCTAGCCTTCGGCATTGCATCTCTCAGCACCAACGGGAGCTCGTCGCAACATCCGCCCCTCCTGTGTGCGTGCTTCCTAGCAGCATCCACTAGTGCAGAACCGGGCTGTAGCACCGGTTCATAAGGACCTTTAGTGTCGGTTCTGTAACCAGCACTAAAGGGTGGGGACTAAAGGTCCCCCCTTTAGTACCAGTTCAGCACGAACCGCCGCTAAAGGGCCACCCACGTGGCACGAGCCAGCGTTGGGGGCGGGGAGACCTTTAATACCGGTTGGTAATGTTAGAAGGGAGAGAGAGGGATTGGTGGAATAGTTCGTTGTATTGCTTGAGCCTCGTGGGCATATATATAGGAGTACATGATCTACTTGAAGTACAAGGCAAGCCAGAATATTTCCTAGTCTAACCTATATTTCCTAATATAATCGTGTTACTCAACATGTTAGAAGGGAGAGAGAGGGATTGGTGAAATAGTTTGTTGTATTGCTTGAGCCTCGTGGGCATATATATAGGAGTACATGATCTACTTGGAGTACAAGGCAAGCCAAAATATTTCCTAGTCTAACCTATGTTTCCTAATACAATCGTGTTACTCAACATCCCCCAACAGTCACAACGGTAGCGATGCAGACGGTGAGACTGGAGAAGAATCCGAAGGCAAGCCGACGGACCCCCCCCCCCCCCCCAGTCGTAACGGTCGACGCATCGCGGAGTCGTGGCTGGAGTGGCAACCAACGAGGTTACTCAAGCAAGGCGGTAGCCCTTTGTGCCGTTCGTCAAGGTAGCCGAGAGCATGGGTGGTGGAGCCGTGGTCGAGGTAGCCGTGCGAAGAATGCCATGGTCGATGTCGAGTCGGAATAGCCGGTGTCGAGGAAGTCGCCGCGGAGCCGCGGGCACAAGGGGGCACCGAGTTAGGCATGGGCGTAGTGGTGTCGAAGTAGTGGTGCGCCGGGGAGAAAGTGATGTTGACGATGCGTCGCATCGGGTGTGCCAAACCAAGGGACACGTCGTAGATGAAGGCACGCTCCGGTGTTGCTAGCACCGAGCATGCGTAGACGGATGAAGACGAAGTTGACGAAGCGTCGACCAGGCTTGCCAGGCCCGGGTACACATCGTGGATGAAGGCACGCATCGGTGTTGCCAGCACCGAGCATGCGTAGACGAGGGACCTGCACGAGCTGTACGCCATGTCGGAGAAGTCGGAGGGGCCAGCAGAGAAGAACTCGACGACGATTGCGGCGTCCATCAGCTCGGGGCCGATGTCACCAATGGTGGTCGGAGTAGATGACGGCGACGCTGGAGACGGGCTGGTGCTTGGACGAAGACGAAGGGGGTGGACGGGCGGCGGCGGCGGCCAAAGAAGAGGAGCGGCGGCGGCCTGACGGCGGTGGCGGCTAGGTTAGGAGTGCGGCGGCGGTGCTCGAAGTAGGTGAAGAACCCTGACAGTGTGACGAAGACCGGCGCGGACGATGGCGTTCCCGCGCCAAGATAGACGGTGCAGCGCATACCACGGGAGGTCGACGCGCGGTGACGGCGGAGCGGACCGCGGGCCGCGGCGCTACGGCCCGAAGGGGTAACGCAGCGGCAGCAGGCGGGTCGGGGCGACGGCGGGAAGACCTCTGGGCGGCGGCGGGGACCGCGGGCCGCGATGCTGCGGCCCGAAGGGGCGACACAACAGTGGTTCGCGAGTCGGTGCAACCGCGGGGATGACCTCGGGGCAGCGACGGGGACCGCGTATCGCGACACTACGGCCCGAAGGGGCGACGCATCGGCGACGCACGAGTCGATGTAGCCGCGAGGAGAACCACGGGGTGGCGGCCCGACGGGGCGACGCAGCAGCGGCCTGATGCTCGATCGGTGGAGAGGCGCGCTGAACTCGAGGACGATCTTCACAGGACCTGCGAAGGCGCGCGTCACCGACGGGCCAGGTCGGTCGCGCGGCGTAGATGAAGCGGATTGCGGCGGCGAGCGGGTGATCAAGCCGATCGCGCGCGAGGTCGGGGACGCCGCTAGGTGGAGGCGTGGTGGCGGCGGAGTCCAAGATGAAGCCGGCGATGACGGACGGCGTGGGACGTCGTGCGGATGAGCTTGTCAGCACTGGCACCCGGACTGCCAAAGCAACGCTGGCGCCCGGGCAGTGAGGCCCGAGCGACCAACAGAGCAGAGGCGTCCGAGTTGAGACAGCCGACGAGCCTGACACAGCCGTCCCGACGCAGCAGAGGATGAGGCCGGCGAGGTAGACCGCCGAGCCGTCGTGCAGACGCGGCGGAGGCCGGTGATGTGGATCAATGGGCGGGCCGGCGCGCGAGCGACGGCTATGATTGGCCGTCGCATGGCGCTAGGCCGCCGGGTCGGGGCGATGCAAGTGTCCCGGTCGGAGCAGGGCGGTGATGGCCGGCGCAGGGCGACGGGCGGACCGACGCGCGGACGGCGGCTGGCCCTGACGGGCCGCCTCGGCGAGCGTGGCCGCCTGGTCAAAGAAGAGGCCGGTTGGTCGCGCAGGGATCGGAGTAGATGCGCTCGGGGTCGACGATGGCGGTGGGCGATGCAAACCGGTCAAGAATAGATCGGAAAATCAAAAAGAAACCGCGCGATCAAGATGACCGGCAGGAGAGAGAAAACCCCAGAGCAAGGCTCGGGAAAAAGACTCTCTAGGGCAGCCGGCCAACACGGCCGGCGGACGAACCCTAGGTAGGGGCGGCGCGGCCCTGGTGGCGGTCATGGAAGCCGACCACCGCGGGGGCAGCGCGCGGGTGCGGAAGCGGCGGCGGCTAGGGTTTGGATCGTGATTAGGCTGATACCATGTTAGAAGGGAGAGAGAGGGATTGGTGCAATAGTTCGTTGTATTGCTTGAGCCTCGTGGGCATATATATAGGAGTACATGATCTACTTGGAGCAAAAGGCAAGCGAGAATATTTCCTAGTTTAACCTATGTTTCCTAATACAATCGTGTTACTCAACAGGTAACACCAACCGGTACTACAAGGTTTGAGGGGTTTTGGGTTCAGGATTTCTTTTTTCTTTAATTTTGTGTTTTCTATTTAAATTTTTTTTGCTAGTATTTTACGATACTGCATATTGTACATGTTATGCATATATATAAATAGAATTTCTCGTAGAACCGATCATATGTATATATATATATCATCGAATGTTTCGCACCACCATTCACACATACACATGTGTGTGTGTGCGTGTATATATATATATATATATATATATATATATATATATATATATATATATATATATATAATTTCTCCTACATGGAGGCATTACTGCGGTAACGGGTAATGAAATTCTCCTGTGGCCTCTATAACATGGTCGACCAAAATTCCCGCTATTTTCTCTGCAATTGCTCGTACGTGATCCATTGGTAGGATCTTGTTCCACACCTCATCAAACTTTTAAGAAGTAGATCAATATGCATGTATTAGTTGTTTTGTGTGATTAGATATCGATAATTATGTAAATATTGTGAATAGTGTTCTGGCAAACGTACCTATAGTTGTTTATCAGATGTGCTACTTCGTGTGGTGCTACTTTGTGTGTGTGTGCGTGTTAACTTGTGTTAACTTTGTGTGCGTGTGTGAAAGCCTTTTTCAGCAAAGCTAAGTCATTTCCCAAGGGAGCCCCAAGGAAAACATAATCATGTTGCTAACACCATGGAGCAAGAAATAATCATGATATATCTCGTACACTATTTAGACAAATCATACTACTTTTTGTAGAGATAATCTAAAAATATTCAACTGGTCAATATTACAAATTACCAAACTTTGTATTATAGACACTCGTGCATGTTAGACATTGCATACACACTAGAATCATCTATTTATTTGCATCTAAACTTTGTCGGTCTTGACCTTAGCAATATCTATCAAGCTGCTTGATTGATACACTATAAAACACTCTACCTGGTTCTCTTGATATTTCGGAATACAATGGGAAAGGATACATACAAATACAAAATAATCATTAAATGTGTATTTTATTTCTCGAATACTGTGCTAGTATGAATTGCTCGAATTTATGATGAAATCCATTCTGACAAAAAAAACCTTTCTTAGGCATATTTTTTTTGAAAATGACGCGTTTCACATGGCACTAAAAATGTATTTCTAATGATAAATATTTGAAATGTACACATTTTTTTATAATAATAATAGATAAGTTTGTTTACATTCTTAATGTTGATAGTTACTCCTAAAAATAATATTAATATAGTACGTCAAAAGCAATATACATTTGATGAAAAGATAGTTAGGTAGTAGAAATGTTCAGTATAAATAGATGATTACATATTATTGGATCGGCGAAAGTGTGAACTACAACATCTGAGTAAAATTTGTATCACACTCCAATTTTGTCACCATCGGCTGGATGTTAGTGCAGTCAGATACCGAGATGCCGCTTCACGAGGTCGACGTGTGAAGAAAATCCAACAAACAGGATTGAGTGTGGTGGATTAATCTTTAATTTAATGGGCTTAAGTCATGCGTGATAGACCAGCGGGTGCACAAATGTGCGTGAATTATGAGTTATGTGCCCATCCTTAGGTTTTGTCTAACTGCTGAGCTGTAATGAATCAAATGTTCACACTTTTTGTCTGAATCTTACATATAGTTCGTTTTATTTCTCATTTGTTGTTGCCAATTTATCCCTAGTGCCGATCTTTGATCGCCTCTTCTAGGTGACTTGTCCTAATTACTTTCTAGAGCCATCTAATCATTCCGCTCATGCTAGATTCCTCTCAGTTGAACCTATAAAATTCCACCGTAAAAGGTGCTTGATCACTTTGATGAACTAGCACAAAATCCTTAGGAGGGCTAGTATTGGCTCAGAGATGAACAACAAACGGGATGAAAATTTAATTATGTAACCATGTTTTAATTTCATGAGTTTAATATACAAATTATTTATGAAATTACACAAACATTAAAAAAATACTTTCAATCTTACAAACATTTTTAGACACATTAATAGTTTTCTTAATTGCATGAAACACTTCATAAAACTAGATTAAAAAATTGAAAACCCCATGAACACCTTTTGTTCATTTCATGAATGTTTTTTAAGATGTGTATTTAGTTTTTTTAATATGTGAAAAAAATTAAACTATATGAAATATATTTTTAGAAGCACATGAGATACTTAACACATGGATTTTTTTATAACACACGAGAATTCTGTATTTATGTTAGTATGTATAAATTAGGGAGATAAATATATTTTTTGGAATTTCTTTGTGACAACATGTGAGATTTATTAAAAGCAATTAAAAATAGACTTTTTAACGGGTCGCGCCCGAAGACTGGTCCAACTGACTCCGTTGGAAGCGACGCGGGGTAAGCACTCCATGGCGGCGGCGCGCTCACCTCTGGGG
Organism: Triticum monococcum; assembly: GCA_034509565.1. Lineage (NCBI taxonomy): Eukaryota > Viridiplantae > Streptophyta > Magnoliopsida > Poales > Poaceae > Triticum > Triticum monococcum. The sequence goes on from CM067847.1 coordinate 769,670,216, forward strand.
CCAGTCCTCCATCTGGCGCTTAAATAGCTGCATAGCCACTACTATGACCCTGCTTGTATGTCCGGCGCTCAACGGACCTGCATCGCCACGCCTCTGAGGTGCCGCTATGCCCTCCGGCAATCAACCTCACTGCGTCGCCACGCGTCCGATGCCGCTCCATCATCCGGCGGACAGCATGCTCAGCTCCTCATTCATCTGAAGCCCCACCCACTATCCCTCGTAGCCTCCCGGTGTTCTCCATCCCCAGCTCCAAGCACAACACACGACCTAAAAAACTACAACCTACATGTAATTCCTATACAATTCTATCGAAACTTTTTTGGTTTTGGAACAATAGCGACTCTATCGATATCACACATTCCTTTTGAATTATTTATTAACACATATCTAGCGGTTGCCCGCTAAGAAAAGTTGTTAACACAACTATCTATGATGGTGAAGACGATGAGGAAGAATACAAATTTGAAGATGTAGGGACATGAAGTTTGTCGAGAAGAAGGTGAAGAGCTGGTATGTGTGATTCAGCGTCTCCTATGTGTTGGAAATATGCCCTAGAGGCAATAATAAATTGGTTATTATTATATTTCCTTGTTCATGATAATCGTTTATTATCCATGCTAGAATTGTATTGATAGGAAACTCAGATACATGTGTGGATACATAGACAACACCATGTGTGGATACATAGACATAGGCTCTGCAGTATGCTATGCTGTGTACCGCACCTAAAATGTGCCTTGCCATGAGTCAGTCAAGCGGTACAAGAGTGATCCAAGAATGGATCACAGGACAACGGTCAAAGTTATCCTTAGTAACTAGTGGACTAGGGAATTTTCTCGATTATGGAGGTGGTAAAAGAGTTCGTCGTAAAGGGTTACGTCGATGCAAACTTTGACACTAATCCAGATTATTCTGAGTAGTAAACTGGATTCGTATAGTAGAACAGTTATTTGGAATAGCTCCAAATAGAGCGTGGTAGCTGCATCTAGGAGATGACATAGAGATTTGCAAAGTACATACGGATCTGAATGTTGCAGACCCGTTGACTAAAACCTCTCTCACAAGCAACATGATCAAACCCAGAACTCATTGAGTGTTAATCACATAGTGATGTGAACTAGATTATTGACTCTAGTAAACTCTTTGGATGTTGGTCACATGGCGATGTGACCTATGAGTGTTAATCACATGGCGATGTGAACTAGATTATTGACTCTAGTGCAAGTGGGAGACTGTTGGAAATATGCCCTAGAGGCAATAATAAATTGGTTATTATTATATTTCCTTGTTCATGATAATCGTTTATTATCCATGCTAGAATTGTATTGATAGGAAACTCAGATACATGTGTGGATACATAGACAACACCATGTCCCTAATAAGCCTCTAGTTGACTAGCTCGTTGATTAATAGATGGTTACGGTTTCCTGACCATGGACATTGGATGTCGTTGATAACGGGATCACATCATTAGGAGAATGATGTGATGGACAAGACCCAATCCTAAGCATAGCACTAGATCGTGTAGTTCGTATGCTAAAGCTTTTCTAATGTCAAGTATCATTTCCTTAGACCATGAGATTGTGCAACTCCCGGATACCGTAGGAGTGCTTTGGGTGTGCCAAACGTCACAACGTAACTGGGTGACTATAAAGGTGCACTACGGGTATCTCCGAAAGTGTCTGTTGGGTTGGCAAGAATCGATACTGGGATTTGTCAATCCGTGTGACGGAGAGGTATCTCTGGGCCCACTCGGTAGGACATCATCATAATGTGCACAGTGTGATCAAGGAGTTGATCATGGGATGATGTGTTACGGAACGAGTAAAGAGACTTGCCGGTAACGAGATTGAACAAGGTATCGGGATACCGACGATCGAATCTCGGGCAAGTATCATACCGATAGACAAAGGGAATTGTATACGGGATTGATCGAATCCTCGACATCGTGGTTCATCCGATGAGATCATCGTGGAACATGTGGGAACCAACATGGGTATCCAGATCCCGCTGTTAGTTATTGACCGGAGAACGTCTCGGTCATGTCTGCATGCTTCCCGAACCCGTAGGGTCTACACACTTAAGGTTTCGGTGACGCTAGGGTTATAAAGATATTAGTATGCGGTAACCCGAATGTTGTTCGGAGTCCCGGATGAGATCCCGGACGTCATGAGGAGTTCCGGAATGGTCCGGAGGTAAAGATTTATATATATGAAGTCATATTTCGGCCATCGGGACAAGTTTCGGGGTCATCGGTATTGTACCGGGACCACCGGAAGGGTCTCGGGGGTCCACCGGGTGGGGCCACCTGCCCCGGGGGGCACATGGGCTGTAGGGGGTGCGCCTTGGCCTATATGCACTGGTAGAAAAAGGGCCTATAGTCCCGGTTGGTAAGGGCCTTTAGTCCCGGTTCCTGAACCGGGACTAAAGTGTCGGTACTAATGCCTCCCACCTTTAGTCCCGGTTCAATCCAGAACCGGGACTAAAGCCCCTCCATGTGGGCAGTGCGCAGAGCCCAGTCAGGAGACCCTTTGGTCCCGGTTGGTGGCACCAACCGGGACCAATAGGCATCCACGCGTCAGCTTTTCTGTGGCTAGGGTTTTTGTTTTTTTTTGAAAGGGGGGGTTGGGTTGGGGGTTTTGGGGGGTTAATTTAGGTGTTTCATATATTGTGTTAGCTAGCTATAATTAATATAGAGAAGTGTCCTCTCTTATGTCCGTGCTTGGTCGACGCTATGTACTATACATACGTATAGAGAGGACTAGACACGCTGGCTAGCTAGTAAAGCAAACGAAGGAAACAGAAGATCGTCATGAACATATATGCATACAGAGAGAAGTGATATCGACCACCTCTCCTTCTCCGAGAGATTGGTCGAACAACAAGTTCTCGTATATCTATCTGACAGTACCGGCTACATATATACAATAATTATCTCTTACAAATATAATCATACGGACTCAGGGTTCACATAGAATTCTCCGTCTTCAGGGATCACGTGGTCAAGAAAGAATGCCGCCAATTCCTCTTGAATTGCTCGCATGCGAGCTGGTGCTAGGAGTTCATCCCGCTTCCGAAACATCTAATTTGAAGAAGGGGGTCAATACATATATATATATATATATGAATGAATGAAACTCAACACAAATGATGGTAATAAAATAAAATTGTGAATATTGTTATTTACGTACTTCATATTGTTCGTTAGAGTACCCGCCCCGCTCACACGTCGTGTGGCGGATGGACTCGCAGATGTAGTATCCACAGAAATCATTCCCTTGTTCTTGCCACAACCACTTTACAAGAAATAGAGGTCAGTCAAACTGATAAGCAAGAATGCTAAATGGTATTGATGAAACTAGCGCTTGAATCACTAGGAGATGCGCGGAACATGCTACTATAGTACTTACTTTCGGGTGTCTAAATTCTAGCTCCTTCGGCAGTCCCGGAACTTTTTTGGTAAATTTTCTCCAAACCCTGCCGGACAAAGAAAACAATTTTGATTTAACTTACTATATCAGGAAATGAACAAAGTTGCTGATATGGTGGATAATGATTGATTTAACTTACTTCTTGAGGATTTCAGTCATGTCTGCATAGTCTTGGGGATCTTTTCGTTTTGAGTCTAAGAAGGTTACTAGTCCCTGCTTAAGCTTAATCTCTAGGAGAATATAGTGGAAACTGCACACGCATGCATAACTCATGAATTATATTACTATAACCTTGAGTAATATATAAGGGAAACCGAATACGCACAAGACAGTAACACTCACTTGAAGTTGTAAGGAAATAGTATTATATCTTTGTTTTGATTTATTACGAACGATTGTAGCAAGTTGGCCTCGGTAGCTGCGGCATGAAGTTTAACCTGAATTGCATCTATGAGATATGTGTTAATGAACCCAATATCACCGACTTGTCTTTTCTTCAATTCGATGATCTTCAATCTGCATAATATAGTGAGGATGATTATAAATACATGCAATGAAAGAGCTAAGCTATATAGAGAAACTTAATGACAGAAGTAGTGCTACTTACAGACAGTAGCAGGCGACCGTTGTTTTATCGAGGGCCAATTGATTGAAAAACTGATAGAACTCCTCAAATGGAACAGGCAACAGATCGATTCCAACGAGGTCATGCTCCTTTTTAACTTTCACATACAAAGTACTACTCCCCCCAGAGTCTCTGCAGATTTTCAAGTACCAATCATGCAATCTTCACATCATCGTTGATAGAGATCTTTCATCTTTGACGAGAGGCTTCCCGTACTCGTATCTTTGCATCTGCATCTCCATGGGTTCATAATGTACTTCATCGGGCAGGTAATCTGCAAGATTGCTATAACCGGGCACCATCCTCGGATCATTAGCGACGTTCTGGCTAGGCACCTTGAGCGGGGGGCATGATTGCTTTGCTTGTTTGCCGAGCTGGGCAATTTGTTTCCCAGCTCGTCGTTTTTTCAGCCTTTCATCACTGACAGTACTTCCCGACCGCTCCGCTTCGGCAAATTCCTTTCCAATAATGCGCTCATAGTTCCTTTCGGCGGATCAAACTTTGGTGGTTTTGTCAGGGCAGCCAGAGTGCGCTTCACTTTCACCCCATCTACCTTCTCCTCCGGAGGTGGATGTTTCTTTGCTTTCACCCCTTCAAAGAATTTCCTCACTTCTTCTCGCGCGATCTCGGCGTTCTCCTCCTGGGTCATCTCGTATGGTAACTTCTCTGGAGTCTTCAGAGAAGGACCGAATCTGTATGTCCTCCCGCCTCTGGTTGTACTGCTAGACGCCGACCGAGCATACGAAGTGGTTGTCTTCTTTACTTGCTTAAGAGGCGGAGGAGAAGGACTACGACCCGCCGGAGCAGCTGGAGCGGCGGCAGGTCTCTTCTGCCCTTGCTGACGAGGCGGAGAAGGAGGAGGTTGGCTGCTCGGGCACGTCGGCGTAGGCGGAGACGGAGGCGGAGTGCCGCCACGCGCCGGAGAAGGAGCCGGCCGAGGGCCCTGATCATCACTCGCCGGAGGAGGAGGCGGTGGAGGAGGCGGAGTGCCCTGACTCGCCGGAGGAGGAGGAGGAGGCGGAGGCGTCCAGTTCGGAAGGTTGATGAGGTCCTTCCGCCATAGGCATGGAGTCTTCAGAGCAGACCCCAGCCGAGTCTCCCCTTCACCGGTAGGGTGGTCAAGCTGGAGGTCCTCAAATCCCTCCGTTATCTCATCCACCATCACCCTAGCATATCCTTCTGGAATCGGCATGCAGTGAAAAGTTGCGCCAGGTTCAGTAGGATAAACAGAGCAAACAGCCGCCTTGACCTTCAAATTCATCCATTGCGTCATAAGGTGGCAATTTTGAGACTCCGTTATAGCATCCACAGGATAGCTGGCAGGAGCCGTCAAGGCATGCTGCAGCTGAAGCAGCTCGGTGGAAGCCACGCTGCTTCTGCGCTGAGATGGCGGGGTAGCTTCGGGGGAGGCTTCGGCAGTACGTTTGCTGTGATTTGCTTCTCGTTCCTCTATCGCTTGTAGCCTTGCGTGCAGCGCCTGCAGTTCGGTCTGCTGCACTTTTTTCCTCCTCTCATGGGATTTGTAACCGCCTGCGTCCGGAAACCCAACCTTCCACGGAACGGAGCCTGGCGTGCCTCGTGTCCGTCCAGGGTGCTCAGGATTCCCGAGGGCCATTGTGAGCTCGTCGTGCTCTCTGTCTGGAAAGAACGTCCCTTCCTGCGCTGCGTCGATATACTGCTTAAGCTTACTGACTGGTATGTCCATTTGTTCGTTCGTCCAAATGCATTTCCCTGTTTCAGGGTCCAAGGATCCGCCAGCCCCGAAGAACCAAGTCCGGCAACGGTCTGGCCAGCTATTTGTCTCTGGTTCGATCCCTTTATGAACCAGATCATTCTCAACCTTGGACCACTTAGGCCGGGCTACGAGGTAGCCACCTGACCCCGTGCGATGGTGAAGCTTCTTCTTCGCGGCATTTTGCTTATTTGTCGCCGACATCTTCTTACTCTTTTCCGATGTCTTGTAGGCCACAAATGCGGGCCAATGATCTCTGATCTTCTCATATCTGCCCTTGAATTCTGGTGTCTCTTTTTTATCGACAAACCTATTCAGCTCTTTCTTCCACCTCCTGAATAAATCTGCCATCCTCTTCAGAGCAAAAGACTTGATTAATTTCTCTTTAATTGGGTTCTCTGGATTATCCTCTGGCGGTAGGGTGAAATTTGACTTCAGCTCAGTCCAAAGATCATTTTTCTGCATATCATTGACATAAGACACCTCAGGGTCTTCTGTAGCCGGTTTAAACCATTGCTGGATGCTTATCGGGATCTTGTCCCTAACCAGAACCCCGCACTGAGCAACAAATGCACTCTTTGTCTGGAGGGGTTCAATAGGTTGGCCGTCGGGCGCGATTGCTGTGATCTCAAGCTTTTCATCCGAGCTCAACTTTTTCTTCGGGCCTCGTCTCTTTACCGAAGTTGTGCTCGATCCGGAGGGCTAGAAAAAAGAACAAAGACTTAATTAATATGTGTACATACCAAAACAATGAATGCATCAATCAGCTAGTCAGCATAGGCTTAACTAATATATATACCTGGCCGGACTCGGTTCGGTCACCGGAGCCGTCATCACGGTCTCCTTCTTGCACCGGCATTGGGTCACCAGAGCCGTCCTCATGTTCTTCTTCTTGCACCGGCATTAGGTCACCGTAGCCAGCTTGTTCACCCTCTCCTTCCAGACCATCGGTGTCGTTGAGATAGTACGAGACGGCATCACTTCCTTGTGCGATTATCTCCCTCAATAACGCTTCTTTTGTTGCTTCGTCTAGGGCAGTGTCCATAGTTTCTACAAATATTTACAACATGGCAATTATTATTCAAACATGACAGATGGATATATTAGTGCCAAATGTAGAACTAGCTACCTAATCATAGTAAGCTATCGGGAGGGGGTATATATCGACAACGACGACAGTACATCTATATATGTCCCTCGACGACCCTCGTTCCCGATAAAAAAAGAGGAAGAAGAAGAAAAAAAAAGAGGAGAAGAAAGAATAGAGGAGAAGAACCCTCGAACCCTCGAACCCTAGACGACCCTCTTCTTCCTCTCATGTTCGAGAGGATCGCCGAGGGGTCGGGAGGTTGCCTAGTGTCAAAGGAAACCCTAAATAGCTAGCAAGTATCGTGGGTGTGAGATACATGTGGCCTTCGGTGTCGGACACTACCTCCACGTCCCACAAGTGACGTGGGCGTCGAAGCCCGCGCCACTTGTGGGATGTGGATGTAATGTCCGACACCGACGGTACATGTATCTCACACCGACGATACTTTATATTTAGGGTTTCTCCTCTACCACCCGGCGGCCCTCTCGACGACCCTCATTCCCGATAAAAAAAGAGGAAGAAGAAGAAAAAAAAGAGGAGAAGAAAGAATAGAGGAGAAGAACCCTCGAACCCTAGACGACCCTGTTCTTCCTCTCATGTTCGAGAGGATCGCCAAGGGGTCGGGAGGTTGCCTAGTGTCAAAGCAAACCCTAAATAGCTAGCAAGTATCGTGGGTGTGAGATACATGTGGCCTTCGGTGTCAGACACTACATCCACGTCCCACAAGTGACGTGGGCGTCGAAGCCCGCGCCACTTGTGGGATGTGGATGTAATGTCCGACACCGACGGTACATGTATCTCACACCGACGATACTTTCTATTTAGGGTTTCTCCTCTACCACTCGGCGGCCCTCTCGACAACCCTCGTTCCCGATAAAAAAAGAGGAAGAAGAAGAAGAAAAAAAAGAGGAGAAGAAAGAATAGAGGAGAAGAACCCTCGAACCCTCGAACCCTAGACGACCCTCTTCTTCCTCTCATGTTCGAGAGGATCGCCGAGGGGTCGGGAGGTTGCCTAGTGTCAAAGGAAACCCTAAATAGCTAGCAAGTATCGTGGGTGTGAGATACATGTGGCCTTCGGTGTCGGACACTACATCCACGTCCCACAAGTGACGTGGGCGTCGAAGCCCGCGCCACTTGTGGGATGTGGATGTAATGTCCGACACCGACGGCCACATGTATCTCACACCGACGATACTTGCTATTTAGGGTTTCTCCTCTACCACTCGGCGGCCCTCTCGACGACCCTCGTTCCCGATAAAATAAAGAGGAAGAAGAAGAAGAAAAAAGAAGAGAAGAAAGAATAGAGGAGAAGACTTCCTCTTCTTCCTCTCCTCTTCTTCCCCTTCTTCCTCGCCTCTCTCATGAATGTCCGGCGTTCTCGACCCCCCCCCCCACGTGTCGAAGAAAAAAAAGAAGAAAAAAAAAGAGGAGAAGAAGAAAGGAATAGAGGAGAAAAGAGAAAATAGAATATATATTCTATTTTTCTCTTCTTCTCCTCTATTCCTTTCTTCTTCTCCTCTTCTTTTTCTTCTTTTTTCTTCTTCTTATTTATTTCTCCTCGTCTTCCTCTCCCCTCTCGGCGACCCTAGACCCCCTCTCGACCCTCGACCCCTAGGCGACCGTCGACCCCTCTCTTTTTTTCTTCCTCTTCTATTTTATCCTCTTCTTCCTCTACCGCTCGGCGACCCTCGACGACCCTCGTTCCCGATAAAAAAAGAGGAAGAAGAAGAAAAAAAAGAGGAGAAGAAAGAATAGAGGAGATCTTCTCCTATATTCTTTCTTCTCCTCTTTTTTATTTTCTTATTCCTCTTCTTTTTTATCCTCTTCCTCCTCTCATGTTCGACGACCCTCGACCCCTCGGCGACCCTAGACCCCCTCTCGACCCCCTCTTCTAAAGAACTATTTTTTCTAAAGAACTATTTTTTGCATATATACATGAACATAGATATATACACAGAGAACATATATATACATATATATATAAAACAAGCATATATATGAAAAAAATCTATGAACAGAAAAAAATCCTAATTTTTCTAAAAAACTATTTTTTGCATATATACATGAAAAAAAGCATATAATAGAAAAAAAAGCATATAACAGAAAAAAAAGCATATAACAGGAAAAAAGCATATAACAAAAAAAGCATATAGCTAGGGCGCCGCGGCCGGACCAGAGGAGGACCGCGGAGTCCGGCGACGGCGACGCGGGCGACGGCGACGGCGACGATGGGGGCGGGCGGGCGACGGCGACGGCGACGCGGGCGACGGCGACGGCGACGATGGGGGCGGGCGGGCGACGGCGACGATGGGGGCGGGCGGGCGACGGCGACGATGGGGGCGGGCGGGCGACGGCGACGGCGGGGCGGTGCGCGGCGTGGGCGACGGCGACGATGGGCGCGGGCGACGGCGATGATGGGGGCGGGCGGCGTCAGGGCAGGGCGACGGCGACGGGGGCGGGCCTGGGCGGCACGCGGCGCGGGCGACGGCGACGATGGGGGCGGGCGGCGTCGGGGCAGGGACGAGGGCGACGGCGACGGGGGCGGGCCGGGGCGGCGCGCGGCGCGCGGCGCGGGCGACGGCGATGATGGGCGCGGGCGACGGCGACGATGGGGGCGGGCGGCGTCGGGGCAACTGCAAGATGAGAATGAAAAATTCCAAAGTGTGCCTTATATAGCAGAGGCTTTAGTCTCGGTTCGTGGCAGCAACCGGGACTAAAGGTTGGCATTAGTCCCGGTTGGTGCCACGAACCGAGACCAATGGCCTCTTTTTGGCAGGACAAAGGGCGGGAAGCGAAGCCCATTGGTCCCGGTTGGTGGCACCAACCGGGACTAAAGGGGGGCAATGGTCACGGTTGGTGCCACGAACCGTGACCAATGCCCCCTTTAGTCCCGGTTGGTGCCACCAACCGGGACCAATGCCCTTGTGCGCCCCGCGCCCAGAAGTTTAGTCCCACATCGCTAGTTGAGAGGGCTCGGGAGTGGTTTATAAGCGCTGCTGCGCCCACCCTCCCGAGCTCCTCTCAACTGCACGCTTTCGGGCCTAATCTATCACTGCTTTGCCTGTGGGCCTATTGGTCCTTCTGCGGGCCTGAATCCTGGCCCATGTAGGGTTTCTAGTCGTATTCAGGCCGTGGAGGCCCAGTAGGTGGCATTTTTTTTTGTTTTTTCTTTTTTATTTCTACATTTTTTTGGTTTTTTATTTTTTTGTTTCTACTTGAAACTAAATACTTACAGTTTTTTTAGTGATTTCTTTTTGCTTTTAGGTCACAAAAATTATAAACTTTCTGTTAGTGCCATTAGTTTTAAATTTTAAATAGCTTAAATTTGAATTTTTAAAAATTTGTGTGAATCACTAGTTTATGAATAACTTTACTATAAAATTAGAAAAAAAAAATTCTATTTATTTTTTATTTCTACTTACAACTAAATACTTACAGTTTTTTAGTGATTTCTTTTTGCTTTTAGGTCACAAAAATTATAAACTTTCTGTTAGTGCCATTAGTTTTAAATTTTAAATAGTTTAAATTTGAATTTTGAAAAATTTGTGTGAATCACTAGTTTATGAATAACTTTACTATAAAATTAGAATTTTTTTTCTATTTATTTTTTATTTCTACTTACAACTAAATACTTACAGTTTTTTCTTTGTTGCTATTTATTTTTTATTTATACTTACAATTAAATACTTATAGTTTGATTTTAGGTCACACAAATTATATTCTTTTTGCTATTGAAGAATATTATAGTTTTATTTTAGTTGATCATAACATAATATTTTAATTGATTGTTTTTATTTTCATAAAAGTTTTGTAGTTCATTCTGTTTGCTATTAATTCATTCTTTGAGCTAAATGACTCTGAAATTGGAAAGCATTTCAAAATGAACTCTGAAAAGGTTGAAAGTTGGCATGGGATCATCATTTCACCCACATAGCATGTTCCAAAAAGTAGAGAGGGTTACGACAAAAACTTGATGCACTTCGTGTACAAAATGGACAATCACTTTCGAAGTATCAAAGTTTCAAACCATAAGACATGAAAGCATTTCAAATGAACTCTGAAAAAGTTGAAAGTTGGGATGGTATCATAATTTCACCCACATAGCATTTGCTTATTGCGGGAGAAAGTCTTCACTTTTTCTTCGCTTTGTGTCATTTGCTTATTGCGCCGTAACCATGGATAATCTTCATTGTTTATCAGGATGCTTGGGTCAGCCTTGACATTGAAGGGAGGAATTTCATGAAACTTTTCATAATCTTCAGACATGTCTGTCTTGCCGTCCACTCCCAGGATGTCCCTTTTTCCTGAAAGAACTATGTGGCACTTTGGCTCATCGTATGATGTAGTCGCTTCCTTATCTTTTCTTTTTCTCGGTTTGGTAGACATGTCCTTCACATAGATAATCTGTGCCACATCATTGGCTAGGACGAACGGTTCGTCAGTGTACCCAAGATTTTTCAGATCCACTGTTGTCATTCCGTACTGTGGGTCTACCTGTACCCCGCCGCCTAACAGATTGACCCATTTGCACTTAAACAAAGGGACCTTAAAATCAGGTCCGTAGTCAAGTTCCCATATGTCCACTATGTAACCATAATATGTGTCCTTTCCGCTCTCAGTTGCTGCATCAAAGCGGACACCGCTGTTTTGGTTGGTGCTCTTTTGATCTTGGGCGATCGTGTAAAATGTATTCCCATTTATCTCGTATCCTTTGTAAGTCAATACAGTCAAAGATGGTCCCCTGGACAACAAGTACAACTCATCACAAACAGTGTTTTCACCTCTGAGACGTGTTTCCAACCAACTGCTAAAAGTCCTGATGTGTTCACATGTAATCCAGTCGTCGCACTGCTCCGGGTGTTTGGAGCGCAGACTGTTCTTGTGTTCATCGACATACGGGGTCACCAAGGTAGAGTTCTGTAGAACTGTGTAGTGTGCTTGAGACCAAGAATATCCGTCCCTGCATATTGTTGACTCTCTTCCAAGAGTGCCTTTTCCAGTCAGTCTCCCCTCATACCGCGATTTAGGGAGACCTATCTTGTTAAGGCCAGGAATGAAGTCAACACAAAACCCGATAACATCCTCTGTTTGATGGCCCATGGAGATGCTTCCTTCTGTCCTAGCGCGGTTACGAACATATTTCTTTAGGACTCCCATGAACCTCTCAAAGGGGAACATATTGTGTAGAAATACGGGCCCCAGGATGACAATCTCGTCGACTAGATGAACTAGGACGTGCGTCATGATATTGAAGAAGGATGGTGGGAACACCAGCTCGAAACTGACAAGACATTGCGCCACATCACTCCTTAGCCTTGGTACGATTTCTGGATCGATCACCTTCTGAGAGATTGCATTGAGGAATGCACATAGCTTCACAATGGCTAATCGGACGTTTTCTGGTAAAAGCCCCCTCAATGCAACCGGAAGCAGTTGCGTCATAATCACGTGGCAGTCATGAGACTTTAGGTTCTGAAACTTTTTCTCTGGCATATTTATTATTCCCTTTATATTCGACGAGAAGCCAGTCGTGATCTTCATACTGAGCAGGCATTCAAAGAAGATTTCTTTCTCTTCTTTCGTAAGAGCGTAGCTGGCAGGACCTTTATACTGCTTCGGAGGCATGTCGTCTTTTTCGTGCAAACGTTGCAGGTCCTCCCGTGCCTCAGGCGTATCTTTTGTCTTCCCATACACGCCCAAGAAGCCTAGCAGGTTCACGCAAAAGTTCTTCGTCACGTGCATCACGTCGATTGAGGAGCGGACCTCTAGGTCTTTCCAGTAGGGTAGGTCCCAAAATATAGATTTCTTCTTCCACATGGGTGCGTGTCCCTCAGTGTCATTCGGAACAGCTAGTCCACCGGGACCCTTTCCAAAGATGACGTAGGGTAAATCATTGACCATAGCAAGCACGTGATCACCGGTGCACATGGCGGGCTTCTTCCGGTGATCTGCCTCGCCTTTGAAATGCTTGCCTTTCTTTCGACATTGATGGTTGGTCGGAAGAAATCGACAATGGCCCAGGTACACATTCTTCCTGCATTTGTCCAGGTATATACTTTCAGTGTCATCTAAACAGTGCGTGCATGCGTGGTATCCTTTGTTTGTCTGTCCTGAAAGGTTACTGAGAGCGGGCCAATCGTTGATGGTCACGAACAGCAACGCCTTAAGGTTAAATTCCTCCTGTCTGTGCTCATCCCACGTACGTACACCGTTTCCATTCCACAGCTGTAAAAGTTCTTCAACTAATGGCCTTAGGTACACATCAATTTCGTTGCCGGGTTGCTTAGGGCCTTGGATGAGAACTGGCATCATAATGAACTTCCGCTTCATGCACATCCAAGGAGGAAGGTTATACATACATAGAGTCACGGGCCAGGTGCTGTGATTACTGCTCTGCTCCCCGAAAGGATTAATGCCATCCGCGCTTAAAGCAAACCATACATTCCTTGGGTCCTTTGCAAACTCATCCCGGTACTTTCTCTCTATTTTTCTCCACTGCGACCCGTCAGCGGGTGCTCTCAACTTCCCATCTTTCTTTCGGTTCTCACTGTGCCATCGCATCAACTTGGCATGCTCTTCGTTTCTGAACAGACGTTTCAACCGTGGTATTATAGGAGCATACCACATCACCTTCGCAGGAACCCTCTTCCTGAGGGGCTCACCGTCAACATCACCGGGGTCATCTCGTCTGATCTTATACCGCAACGCACCGCATACCGGGCATGCGTTCAGATCCTTGTATGCACCGCGGTAGAGGATGCAGTCATTAGGGCATGCATGTATCTTCTCCACCTCCAATCCTAGAGGGCATACGACCTTCTTTGCTGCGTATGTACTGTCGGGCAATTCGTTATCCTTTGGAAGCTTCTTCTTCAATATTTTCAGTAGCTTCTCAAATCCTTTGTCAGCCACAGCATTCTCTGCCTTCCACTGCAGCAATTCCAGTACGGTACCGAGCTTTGTGTTGCCATCTTCGCAATTGGGGTATAACCCTTTTTTGTGATCCTCTAACATGCGATCGAACTTCAGCTTCTCCTTTTGACTAATGCATTGCTTCCTTGCATCGACAATGACCCGGCGGAGATCATCATCATCGGGCAGATCGTCTGGTTCCTCTTGATCTTCAGCAGCTTCACCCGTGGCAGCATCATTGGGCACATCATCGTCTGGTTCCTCTTGATCTTCACCAGCTCCCCCCGTTGCAGCATCACCGTATTCAGGGGGCACATAGTTGTCATCGTACTCTTTTTCTTTGTCGTCTTCCATCATAACCCTTATTTCTCCGTGCCTCGTCCAAACATTATAGTGTGGCATGAAACCCTTGTAAAGCAGGTGGGAGTGAAGGATTTTCCGGTTAGAGTAAGACCTCGTATTCCCACATTCAGTGCATGGACAACACATAAAACCATTCTGCTTGTTTGCCTCGGCCGCATCGAGAAACTCATGCATGCCCTTAATGTACTCGCGGGTGTGTCTGTCACCGTACATCCATTGCCGGTTCATCTGCGTGCATTATATATAATTAAGTGTCCAAATTAATAGAAGTTCATCATCACATTAAAACCAAAGTGCATACATAGTTCTCATCTAACAACATATAGCTCTCCAGAGCATCTAATTAATTAAACCATACTTTGAAACTATGTAAAACATTTCAATGCGAAAACAAATGCGATCATAATCGCAACCAAGGTAACAATTGATCCAACGGCATAATGATACCAAGCCTCGGTATGAATGGCATATTTTCTAATCTTTCTAATCTTCAAGCGCATTGCATCCAACTTGATCTTGTGATCATCGACGACATCCGCAACATGCAACTCCAATATCATCTTCTCCTCCTCAATTTTTTTTATTTTTTCCTTCAACAAATTGTTTTCTTCTTCAACTAAATTTAACCTCTCGACAAGGTCGGTTGGCATTTCCCATTCACATACATCCTAGATAAATAAAATCTATGTCACGTTGGTCGGCATAATTTTCATAAACAATAAATGAACCAATAGTTATAAAGATAATATACATACCAAATCCGAATCATAGACAGGACGAGGGCCGACGGGGGCGGATACCAAAACCATCGCACTATATAAGATGCAATAATAAATGTAAGAAAATGATACAAGTATCTATCTAAACATACAAGTAAGAATATTTTTCCTTTCAGAAAGAAGATAAGAATAAGAGGCTCACCACGGTGGTGTCGGTGATGAGATCGGCGCGGGTGATCGACGGCGGTGAAGACGGGGACGGGGCGTGACGGACCGCTAAATCTAGACAAATCTCGACGAAAATGGAGCTTGGAGGTCGAGCTTCGAGAGGAGAAAGCTTAAGTAGTGTGGCTCGGGCATTCCATCGAACACCTCATGTGCATAGGAGGTGAGCTAGAGCACCGCAAAGGCCTCTCCCCCTCGGCCAGAAAAAACAGAGCAATGTGCTCTGCTCTTGCGCGAGGGGGTATATATAGGCAATTCATTGGTCCCGGTTCGTGGCATGAACCGGGACTAAAGGGGAGCCTTTGGTCCCGGTTCAAGCCACCAACCGGGACCAATGGTGGTGGGCCAGGAGGGAGGCCCTTTGGTCCCGGTTCGTCCCACCAACCGGGACCAAAAGGTCCAAACGAACCGGGACCAATGGCCCACGTGGCCCGGCCGGCCCCCTGGGCTCACGAACCGGGACCAATGCCCACATTGGTCCCGGTTCAAGACTGAATCGGGACTAATGGGCTGAGGCGGCCTGGACCATAGCCCCTTTTTCTACTAGTGATGGGCCAAGGGCACCAGCCCCAAGAGGCCCATGCGCCAAGAGAAGAGGGAAAGGAAGAGTCCTAAAGGGGGAAGGCACCTCCTAGGTGCCTTGGGGAGGAGGGACTCCTCCCTTGGCCGCACCCTTCCTTGGAGGAAGGGCCAAGGCTGCGCCCCCCCTCTCCCTTGGCCCTATATATAGTGGGGGGAAGGGAGGGCAGCCCGATCTAAGGCCTGGCGCCTCCCTCTCCCTCCCGTGACACATCTCCCTCCTCCCGCAGCGCTTGGCGAAGCCCTGTTGGAATCCCGCTACTTCCACCACCACGCCGTTGTGCTGCTGGATCTCCATTAACCTCTCCTTTCCCCTTGCTGGATCAAGAAGGAGGAGACGTCGCTGCTCCGTACGTGTGTTGAACGCGGAGGTGCCGTCCGTTCGGCGCTAGGATCATCGGTGATTTGAATCACGATGAGTACGACTCCATCAACCCCGTTCTCTTGAACGCTTCCGCGCGCGATCTACAAGGGTATGTAGATCCTCTCCTTCCTCTCGTTGCTAGTTTCTCCATAGATAGATCTTGGTGACACGTAGGAAAATGTTGAATTTCTACTACGTTCCCCAACAGTGGCATCATGAGCTAGGTCTATTGCGTAGATTCTATGCACGAGTAGAACACAAAGTAGTTGTGGGCGTTGATTTTGTTCAATATGCTTACCGTTACTAGTCCTATCTTGATTCGGCGGCATTGTGGGATGAAGCGGCCCGGACCAACCTTACACGTACGCTTACGTGAGACCGGTTCCACCGACTGACATGCACTAGTTGCATAAGGTGGCTGGCGGGTGTCTGTCTCTCCCACTTTAGTCGGATCGGATTTGATGAAAAGGGTCCTTATGAAGGGTAAATAGCAATTGGCATATCACGTTGTGGTTTTTGCGTAGGTAAGAAACGTTCTTTCTAGAAACCCATAGCAGCCACGTAAAACATGCAAACAACAATTAGAGGACGTCTAACTTGTTTTTGCAGGGTATGCTATGTGATGTGATATGGCCAAAGGATGTGATGAATGATATATGTGATGTATGAGATGATCATGTTCTTGTAATAGGAATCACGACTTGCATGTCGATGAGTATGACAACCGGCAGGAGCCATAGGAGTTGTCTTTATTTATTTATGACCTGCGTGTCAACATAAACGTCATGTAACTACTTTACTTTATTGCTAAAGCGTTAGCCATAGTAGTAGAAGTAATACATGACGTGACAACTTCAAGAAGACACGATGATGGAGATCATGATGATGGAGATCATGGTATCATGCCGGTGACAATGATGATCATGGAGCCCCGAAGATGGAGATCAAAAGGAGCAAAGTGATGATGGCCATATCATGTCACTATTTGATTCCATGTGATGTTTATCATGTTTATACATCTTATTTGCTTAGAATGACGGTAGTAAATAAGATGATCCCTCGTTAAAATTTCAAGAAAGTGTTCCCCCTAACTGTGCACCATTGCGACAGTTTGTTCGTTTCTAAGCACCACGTGATGATCGGGTGTGATAGATTCCAATGTTCACATACAACGGGTGTAAGACAGATTTACACATGCAAACACTTAGGTTGACTTGACGAGCCTAGCATGTATAGACATGGCCTCGGAACACGGAAGACCGAAAGGTCGAGCATGAGTCGTATAGAAGATACGATCAACATGAAGATGTTCACCGATGTTGACTAGTCCGTCTCACGTGATGATCGGACACGGCCTAGTTGACTCGGATCATGTAATCACTTAGATGACTAGAGGGATGTCTATCTGAGTGGGAGTTCATAAGATGAACTTGTTTATCCTGAACATAGTCAAAAAGGATTTTGCAAATTATGTCGTAGCTCGCGCTTTAGTTCTACTGTTTAGTTATGTTCCTAGAGAAAATTTAGTTGAAAGTTGATAGTAGCAATTATGCGGACTAGGTCCGTAAACTGAGGATTGTCCTCATTGCTTCATAGAAGGCTTATGTCCTTAATGCACCGCTCAGTGTGCTGAACCTCGAATGTCGTCTGTGGATGTTGCGAACATACACATTTTTGATAACTGCGTGATAGTTCAGTTAAACGGTTTAGAGTTGAGGCACCGAAGACGTTTTAAACGTCGCGAAACATATGAGATGTTTTGAGGGCTGAAATTGGGATTTCAGTCTTGTGCCCACGTCAAGAGGTATAAGACCTCCGACGATTTTCTTAACCTGCAAACTAAGGGAGAAAAGCTCAATTGTTGAACTTGTGCTCAGATTGTCTGAGTACAACAATCATTTGAATCAAGTGGGAGTTAATCTTCCAGATGAGATAGTGATGTTTCTCCGAAGTCATTACCACCAAGCTGCTAGAGCTTCGTGATGAACTATAATATATCAGGGACATATATGATGATCTTTGAGATATTCGTGATGTTTGACACCACAAAAGTAGAAATCAAGAAGGAGCATCAATTGTTGATGGTTGGTGAAACCACTAGTTTCAAGAAGGGCAAGGGCAAGAAGGGATACTTCATGAAACGGCAATTCAGCTGCTGCTCTAGTGAAGAAACCCAAAGTTGAACCCAAACCCAAGACTAAGTGCCTCTGTAATAAGGGGAACAGCCACTGGAGCAGAATTACCCTAGATACTTGGTAGATTAGAAGGCTGGCAAGGTCGATAGAAGTATATTGGATATACATTGTGTTGATGTGTACTTTACTAGTACTCCTAGTAGCACCAGGGTATTAGATACCGGTTCGGCTGCTAAGTGTTAGTAACTCGAAATAAAAGCTACGGAATAAACGGAGACTAGCTAAAGGTGAGATGACGATATGTGTTGGAAGTATTTCCAAGGTTGATCAAATATCGTACGCTCCCTCTACCATCGAGATTGGTGTTAAAACCTAAATAATGGTTATTTGGTGTTTGCGTTGAGCATAGACATGATTGGATTATGACTATCGCAATACGGTTATTCATTTAAGGAGAATAATGGTTACTCTGTTTATTTGAATAATACCTTCATGGTCTTACACCTAAAATGAATGGTTTATTGAATCTCGATCGTAGTGATACACATGTTCATGCCAAAAGATATAAGATAGTAATGATAGTACCACCTACTTGTGGCACTGCCACGTAAGTCATATCGGTATAAAACGCATGAAGAAGCTCCATGTTGATGGATCTTTGGGCTCACTCGTTTTTGAAAAGTTTGAGACATGCGAACCATGTCTATTGGTGTATATGCATGAAGAAACTCCATGCAAATGGACCATTTGGACTCACTTGATTTTGAATCACTTGAGATATGCAAATCATACCACATGGGCAAGATGACTGAAAGCCACGGTTTCAGTAAAATGGAACTAGAAAGCAACTTGTTGGAAGTAATACATTTTTGATGTGTGCAGTCCAATGAGTGCTGAGGCGTGTAGTGGATATCGTTATGTTCTTACTTCACAGATGATTTGAGTAGATGTTGAGTACATTTACTTCATGAATCACGAGTCTGAATTATTGAAAGGTTCAAGTAATTTCAGGGTGAAGTTGAAAGATCGTCGTGACAAGAGGATAAAATATCTATGATATGATCATAGAGATGAATATCTGAATTACGAGTTTGGCACAGAATTAAGACATTGTGGAAATTGTTTCACAACTCATACAGCCTGGAACACCATACTGTGATGGTGTGTCCGAACATCATAACTGCACCCTATTGGATATGATGCATACCATGATGTCTCTTATCAAATTACCACAATAGTTTATGGGTTAGGCATTAGAGACAACCACATTCACTTTAAATAGGGCACCACGTAATTCTGATGAGATGACACCGTATGAACTATGGTTTAAACCTAAGCTGTCATTTCTTAAAAAAGTTTGGGGCTGCGACGCTTATGTGAAAAAAGTTTCAGGCTGGTAAGCTCGAACCCAAAGCGGATAAATGCATCTTCATAGGACACCCAAAACAGTTGGGTATACCTCCTGTCTCATATTCGAAAGCAATAAGGGATTGTTTCTAGAATCAGGTCCTTTCTCGAGGAAAAGTTTCTCTCGAAAGAATTGAGTGGGAGGATGGTGGAGATTTGATGAGGTTATTGAACCATCTCTTCAACTAGTGTGTGGCAGGGCACAGGGAGTTGTTCCTATGGCACCTACACCAATTGAAGTGGAAGCTTATGATAGTGATCATGAAACTTCAGATCAAGTCACTACCAAACCTCGTGGGATGACAAGGATGCGTACTACTTCAGAGTGGTACGTGATCCTGTCTTGGAAGTCATGTTGCTAGACAACAATGAACCTACGAGCTATGAAGAAGCGATGGTGGGCCCGGATTCCGATAAATGGCTCGAGGCCATAAAATCCGAGAGAGGATCCATGTATGAAAACAAAGTGTAGACTTTGGAAGAACTACTTGATGGTCGTAAGGCTGTTAAGTACATATGGATTTTAAAAGGAAGACGGGCAATGATGGTAAGTATCACCATTAAGAAAGCTCGACTTGTCGTTAAGATGTTTTCCGACAAGTTCAAGGAGTTGACTACGATGAGACTTTCTCACTCGTAGCGATGCTAAGAGTCTGTTGGAATTATATTAGCAACTACTGCATTATTTATGAAATCTTGCAGATAGGATGTCAAAGCATTGTTTCCTCGACGTTTTTCTTGAGGAAAGGTTGTATGTGACACAACCGGAAGGTTTTGTCAATCCTGAAAGATGCTAATAAGTATGCAAAGCTCCAGCAATCCTTCTAATGACTGGAGTAAGCATCTCGGAGTTGGAATGTATGCTTTGATGAGATGATCAAAGATTTTGGGTGTATACAAAGTTTATGAGAAACTTGTATTTCCAAAGAAGTGAATGGGAGCACTATAGAATTTCTGATGAGTATATGTTGTTAACATATTGTTGATCAGAAATGACGTAGAATTTCTGGAAAGCATATAGGGTTATTTGGAAAGTGTTTTCAATGGAAAGCCTGGATTAAGCTACTTGAACATTGAGCATCAAGATCTATAAGGATAGATCAAAACGCTTAATGGTACTTTCAAATGAGCACATACATTGACAAGATTTTGAAGGAGTTCAAAATGGATCGGCAAAGAAGGAGTTCTTGGCTGTGTTATAAGGTGTGAACATTGAGTAAGACTCGAAACCTGACCGCGGCAGAATAGAGAGAAAGGACGAAGGTCGTCCCCTATGCTTAAGACATAGGCTCTGCAGTATGCTATGCTGTGTACCGCACCTAAAATGTGCCTTGCCATGAGTCAGTCAAGGGGTACAAGAGTGATCCAAGAATGGATCACAGGACAGCGGTCAAAGTTATCCTTAGTAACTAGTGGACTAAGGAATTTTCTCGATTATGGAGGTGGTAAAAGAGTTCGTCGTAAAGGGTTACGTCGATGCAAACTTTGACACTAATCCAGATTATTCTGAGTAGTAAACTGGATTCGTATAGTAGAGCAGTTATTTGGAATAGCTCCAAATAGAGCGTGGTAGCTGCATCTAGGAGATGACATAGAGATTTGCAAAGTACATACGGATCTGAATGTTGCAGACCCGTTGACTAAAACCTCTCTCACAAGCAACATGATCAAACCCAGAACTCATTGAGTGTTAATCACATAGTGATGTGAACTAGATTATTGACTCTAGTAAACTCTTTGGATGTTGGTCACATGGCGATGTGACCTATGAGTGTTAATCACATGGCGATGTGAACTAGATTATTGACTCTAGTGCAAGTGGGAGACTGTTGGAAATATGCCCTAGAGGCAATAATAAATTGGTTATTATTATATTTCCTTGTTCATGATAATCGTTTATTATCCATGCTAGAATTGTATTGATAGGAAACTCAGATACATGTGTGGATACATAGACAACACCATGTCCCTAGTAAGCCTCTAGTTGACTAGCTCGTTGATTAATAGATGGTTACGGTTTCCTGACCATGGACATTGGATGTCGTTGATAACGGGATCACATCATTAGGAGAATGATGTGATGGACAAGACCCAATCCTAAGCATAGCACTAGATCGTGTAGTTCGTATGCTAAAGCTTTTCTAATGTCAAGTACCATTTCCTTAGACCATGAGATTGTGCAACTCCCGGATACCGTAGGAGTGCTTTGGGTGTGCCAAACGTCACAACGTAACTGGGTGACTATAAAGGTGCACTACGGGTATCTCCGAAAGTGTCTGTTGGGTTGGCAAGAATCGATACTGGGATTTGTCACTCCGTGTGACGGAGAGGTATCTCTGGGCCCACTCGGTAGGACATCATCATAATGTGCACAGTGTGATCAAGGAGTTGATCATGGGATGATGTGTTACGGAACGAGTAAAGAGACTTGCCGGTAACGAGATTGAACAAGGTATCGGGATACCGACGATCGAATCTCGGGCAAGTATCATACCGATAGACAAAGGGAATTGTATACGGGATTGATCGAATCCTCGACATCGTGGTTCATCCGATGAGATCATCGTGGAACATGTGGGAACCAACATGGGTATCCAGATCCCGCTGTTGGTTATTGACCGGAGAACGTCTCGGTCATGTCTGCATGCTTCCCGAACCCGTAGGGTCTACACACTTAAGGTTCGGTGACGCTAGGGTTATAGAGATATTAGTATGCGGTAACCCGAATGTTGTTCGGAGTCCCGGATGAGATCCCGGACGTCACGAGGAGTTCCGGAATGGTCCGGAGGTAAAGATTTATATATAGGAAGTCCTATTTCGGCCATCGGGACAAGTTTCGGGGTCATCGGCATTGTACCGGGACCACCGGAAGGGTCTCGGGGGTCCACCGGGTGGGGCCACCTGCCCCGGGGGGGCACATGGGCTGTAGGGGGTGCGCCTTGGCCTATATGGGCCAAGGGCACCAGCCCCAAGAGGCCCATGCGCCAAGAGAAGAGGGAAAGGAAGAGTCCTAAAGGGGGAAGGCACCTCCTAGGTGCCTTGGGGAGGAGGGACTCCTCCCTTGGCCGCACCCTTCCTTGGAGGAAGGGCCAAGGCTGCGCCCCCCCTCTCCCTTGGCCCTATATATAGTGGGGGGAAGGGAGGGCAGCCCGATCTAAGGCCTGGCGCCTCCCTCTCCCTCCCGTGACACATCTTCCTCCTCCCGCAGCGCTTGGCGAAGCCCTGTTGGAATCCCGCTACTTCCACCACCACGCCGTTGTGATGCTGGATCTCCATTAACCTCTCCTTTCCCCTTGCTGGATCAAGAAGGAGGAGACGTCGCTGCTCCGTACGTGTGTTGAACGCGGAGGTGCCGTCCGTTCGGCGCTAGGATCATCGGTGATTTGAATCACGACGAGTACGACTCCATCAACCCCGTTCTCTTGAACGCTTCCGCGCGCGATCTACAAGGGTATGTAGATCCTCTCCTTCCTCTCGTTGCTGGTTTCTCCATAGATAGATCTTGGTGACACGTAGGAAAATTTTGAATTTCTGCTACGTTCCCCAACACTATGTTCCACAACATAACCTAACGACACAGAACGGAAGAAAATATTTGAGAGCAAATGCACGATGAATGGCAAGGCATGCAAATTAGTGATTGATAGTTGCAGCTACAAGAATCTCATCTCCCAGAAGTTGGTAAACCATTTAAAGCTTGAGACTCATGATCATCCAAACCCTTGGATCATTGGGTGGTTCAATAAAGGAGTGAATATGAGGATCACAAAACAATACAACACTAAAGTTGAAGGAACTACTTTGACGTGTTGTGCTAGATATCGCTCTAGAGGAGGAGATAGGGACGATATGGAAGCAGGAGTTCAATGCAA
The DNA here is from genome assembly GCA_034509565.1 of Triticum monococcum. NCBI lineage: Eukaryota > Viridiplantae > Streptophyta > Magnoliopsida > Poales > Poaceae > Triticum > Triticum monococcum. Next base: position 769,693,670 of record CM067847.1, read on the forward strand.
AACTCCTAGAGCACAAGATCTAGTACAAGATCTTAGATACGAACGACAAGTTCTATTATAGGTAGTGGGTACATATTCCAGTTAAAAACTAGAGGGGAGGACCTCTATTTATATGGCTTTGGAAAGTCATCACATACTTCTACTTATAGCTAGAACATTCTAGAAAATATTATTTTTGATTCACCATTCTACTCACAGCTACTTATAACTAGAGAACTCTAGAAATAACAGGTAGGATAAAGAAAAGAAAAGAAATACTACACTAGAGTGGAAGTATCTAGAAGTAGCCAAACAGATCTAGCATGTGATTTCCTTTTTTTTCTCATCTATTGTTCCTCATCAGTCTCCCTCCTCCGTGACATGTCTCACAACGGTGTGCCCCCGAATGCCTTCACCTTCTCGACAGCCGCCAGCTCGTGCGCACACCTTGCCGATGCCAGACTTGGGCGGAAAGTGCATGCTCGTGCTGAGGTCGAGGGATACATGTCTGACACCTTCATGCCGCTGTACTCATTGACATGTATGGCAAGAATGGAAATGTGGAGGATGCATGTGCATTCTTTGACGGAATGGCTGCTCCGGCAAGGAATGAGGTGTCATGGGGCTCGATGTTGTCTATATACGCACATAATGCACTTGTGTGCGAGGCCATCCAACTTTTCAACGAGTTCATAACCAAAAGCAATTTCATGATGCCCAACCACTTCACATTATCAAGCGTTGTGAATGCGTGTGCCGGCATTGGGTGGCTTTGAGCTGGCAATCTGTGCATGGAACAATCCTTTGGTTTGGGCACGTATGCGATATCGTGATTGTTGTAGCTTTGGTTGACATGTACTCCAAGTGTGGATTCTACGAGTACTCGAGAAAGTTGTTTGACAGGATTGAGCATCCGTTAAATATGAGTCCGCGAGGCATAAAGAAAGATCATGGGTGCAGCTGGATCTAGATAAAGGACATACCCTTTGTGTTCTACGTCAGATTGGTATCGCCACTGGTGCAAGGCCAGGTTAACAGAGTCTTTGATGCTCGTGAAGAGGATGGAGAGGACGGGAAAGGTGAGATGGTTGGAGTGCAAAATGAGTTGTTGGCATTGGGGTTTGGTTTGCTAGTTATTCCCAATGGGATGACCATTAGGGTGACGAAGAACCTGAGGATGTGTTGCGACTACCACGACGCCTTCAAGCTTATAAGTGGCATTGTGGAGTGCGAGTTTTTTTGTAAGGGGTCTGAATAGGTTCCATCACTTCAAGATGGGGTCATGTTCGTGCAATGACTACTGGTGATCCAAGGCGGAAACCAAAGTGACTGTCAATTTTGTGATACGGAAGCAAAACAACATTGGCAATTCCTCTTCATAAAGATACTTAGGTGACACGATACGAGAGCATCCATGTGCTTGTAGAAACTTACCCAATTATTGCGTTGAGTTTCCTATTAAATATAATCAACTTAGATGGATCAATCTTCCATTCATCGATGAATATTTGCCGTTGACTGAAAAATAACATGCAAAATGTCTTACATGGATGAATGGAGCACTAATGCATGGTAATCAGATGAGATTTTAAAGGTAATCACCAATTATGAAGTGTAGTATGTTTCTAACTGTTTGGTCATCTTGCACAAGTTTCCTGGGGGGAATGCTGAAATCCAACCAGCTAGAGCTTCTTTTTTTTTTGATAAGAATTTCTCAGTTTTCAAATAGATATACTTCACAAGAAAGCCAAAGGGCAATATCAAGATGTTGGGGCGCACAACAGATCTTGACAAAATATTGTTTGCATATGGCTGAACTATTCGGTGATCCCTGTATTTGTACTTCAACTTATCTCCCTTAACATTGATGCTATTTGGTCTTCTTGTTATGATTGGCAGAATGAGCATTGATTACTTCAATTTTCTGGACAAATATCAAGCCGCATCTGTTTGATTGGGTGATGATGCTGACACAATCGACGTTGCAATTCTCGCAAAGCATAGCAATGTTTGTGGAGTCATCTCTTTATCAGTTACTTTTTTCTGCTAGTTCACAACTCTGCTGTTAGATTTTTTTTCGTGTATGTGCAAAAATCTGGCGAGGAAATAATTCCTATGTTTCTTTTTGATACACCCAAGTAGTCCAACTTTATTCTTGATGGTTATGTGTATATGCAATAGCTATCAGCTACAGACCATATCATCATGGTGTAATCGGCAAGTGATGAATGCGATTTTTTTAGCCTAGTTCATTCTATATTTAATCTGAAATAATGTGTATATTCTCTTTAGCTGCTACTGAATTATCGAATTTTCGTGTAGCATTTTCCATGTCATCGTATATTTCACAGCTTAGTTCCATGCATTATATATTTCACAGAGTTCCGTGCATTAAATTTCTTTGCCTCTGTGGCTTGCTATGTGCCATATCAGTTGCTATGCTTGTATTAGGGGATATTTGAATAATTTTAGATATGCGCATAAACAACTGAAAATACTGTTTCGTTCATGTGACTTTCAACATGGTTTGACTGGTTAAACTATGCTTATTTTGCCAATAAATCTGTTTGCTTTTAAAGTAATTCTGTTGCCAAAAATTGCTGAATATTCAAACATATTTAGATGGAACCAAGATCATTCACCTAAGATTATCCATATAGTATTTATTCACCGTGATCATCCAGTGTCGTATACATTGCTGAAGTTCAAGAACATGATTTTTTGGCCTGTGGCAGCTTAACTTTATCGGTTGACTCCACTCGCCGCAAAAAATATATCTTTTGTTCGTGAAAAGAACCAAATTTATTATGAAATTATTTCAAAGTACAAACCACATCAAACATAATTATAATTACAATGGAGGTCAATAGACCATTGAACGGCTACTCTTGCCTCTGACTTCCGATCGGGCTGAAGAAACCAGTTCCCAGACGTTACTCTTGACGAACTTTAACAGTAACTTGATCCACTGACAAAGACAAAACCGAATCAGGGAAACTTGCAGCCACGGCTCCGATGGATCTCTGAAGAAAAGAAAACCAGATTGCGGATGTTAATCCTGCGCGGAGACGTCGGGTCCGGTCCGGTCCGGTCCTAGTTAATTCGCTTGCCACATCAGCTCGGTTATCCCTTGCAACTGTGGTTCGTTAAACTACTTCTACATGGCCTAGCTAGTTGCATGGACGCACCAATGGCGGCACTGGTTGTACATGATGATTCATCACGTCACGCCCAAGTGCATACAGAGCCAACACACACGTACGTAGACGCAATAACAACTTGTTCACCGTGGCATTAAATTAAAATAGCACTGGTTTCCAGGTCACGACCCTACTAATTTAATTACCTGTTTGGTGTGTTGCATGTTTCACACTTTTGATAATCTTCGTTTTTAACTACGCAGCTGCTCCATGTATGATGATTAACCACCCACAGCCACTTGCATGCATACTTTATGTATACTTCATCCATTCCAAAATATTTGTCTTTTCAGAAATTTCAACAGACTACATACAGAACAAAACGAGTGAATCTACACTTTAAAATATGTCTATAATATATTTATATGTGGTAGTCCATTTGGAATATCTGAAAGAACAAAATATTTAGGACCGGAGGGAGTACATACCAAGAGGAGCAACATCATTGGAGGCGACATATATTGACCTCGAGTGTTAACTTGGTCTAGTCAATATGTATAATTAGAAGCCATTGGAGGCGATATATACAGCTCGCCTAAGAAGCAAGTAGCACGAGGAACTATACCTACCAACGTACGCGCGCACTAAGCTAAGGTAAGCTAAGCCAAGGGCTATGGCGTTGGCGCAGCCGCAGCTAGAGGCACAGGCGCGGTTCGTGCGGGCGGCCGCGGCAAACGCCGGCGTGGAGCTGGACGAGTCGCGGTGGGTGAGCGAGGTGCGGCGGAGGATGGAGGCCGGGGCGGAGGAGCTGGGCGCCGTGGCCATGGTCTTCGACGTGCCGCGGCTGCTGCGGGCGACGAGGCCCGAGGCCTACACGCCGCAGCACTTCGCCCTGGGGCCATACCACTACCAGCGGCCCGGGCTGAGGGACATGGAGCGCTACAAGCTCGCGGCGGCCAAGCGCGCCGAGCAGCTCTTCGCCCCTCACCACACCTTCGACCATCTCGTGCAAAACTTCGTCGGCATGCAGGACAAGATCAGGGCCCCATACCACAGGTACCACCGGCCCTACTGCATTTTCTTTTTTCTACTACACAATTTTATTTGATAAATTCTTCTTTGGCTTACTAAATAAAATCATGTTTATTTGACAAGTAAAAAAACAAAGGAAAAATTGATGGGAAAATCCAGAGATGGGAGAGAAAACGTAAATAGGGAGGGAACGTAGGAACGGACGATTAACGTAAGGGCAAACATATTTTTTATAATGTTTGTGTTATGTTTAAATATATCTATATACCAATATCAAAAGAGTGAGTTGCGGAGATCCAACACATCTCATGTGTTCAACCATGTCTATCCGGCCAATGATCTATATTGTCTCCCCACAAAAAAAAGATCTACATTCTCCCAATCTTTGGCGCTAAATGTATTTAGCACCAATCAATATTAGCATCCTCGCGTAATTAATAGCATACCTATGAAAGCCAGCGCAAAGCAATTAGTTATATCCTACCTAATATCAATATGTAATTATGATTTTGCCGAATATTAGTGTGCGGTGCAATTAATATATTGTCTGATATTAACATGTGTTGCACATACACGATTACTAGTATATAGTAGAGATATACTTAGTCATCCATCTAAGTAAACTCTCAAAATAGCCTACCTCAAAAAAATATCTCATGTTCAGATTTTTTTCTGGGAAAATCAGTATTAGTTAACAAATGAAGCAAAAATGGTATGATGAGGTTCAGTTTGATGTATCTAATAACTATTTTTATTTTGTTTTGCTGATAATAAATTTAATAAAGAATTTTTAAGTTTTACTTATAAATATATAACTTAATAATAGGCATTGCCAACATTATTAGAAAGGACAAGCTATACATGGCGAGCGAGTGTGAGAATATTTTTATCAACTTTTCCATAAATACATACAAATGTAATACACAATGATAGATGGACACTCAACAAAACTAGGACACATGTTTATTATGAGGGCCTTCTATATATTTCACTCAGGATGCAAAATTCTCTTTGAGTATGATTTAATAGGCAATGGATCATATAAGAAATCACTTTAAGGGAGGACAAGAGACATGGAGTAACAAAGATAAATTCAATATACATGTGTTCTGTTTAAAGTTTCCTTTTAATAAATTACATAAAATACAAGTAGTGCTAAGGCAGGTGAAGGAACTAAACATAAAATTACATCCGAGCTTTTGTTTGTTAGATCTATTTTTTTGTAGAAACTTCCTCCAAAATATATTTGTGGAGAGGGGCCACAAGAGAGAATAGTTGCAACCTAGTTTGATGTCCCCACATTGAAAAAAGAATAGATGAAAGGGCTGCCTAGTTAAGTTACATAGGTAGCCATGTCGGCTTAGATTTATCAAATCCGCATAGTAAAATCAAGCCACACAAGTGTGTGGGCCACCATACTAGGTAGAATTAATGTAGACGCTAAACAATAATTTAATTTATGTTATTCTAAATCACGAATAACATGCCCTCTCTCTTCCTCATAAACGTATTGACAAGCCAGTGCTCTTTTTTCTCTTGCTTCCTGTCCAAAGTCTTTCTATTTTGGCCTTGTGATGTTTTTAAAGGCAGTGGAGAACGTAGAGATGAGCACAACAATTTGACATTTCTGGCCGGCGCGGTCACAATTAAATTGGTGTCATGTGGCTATCCTTATGAAGATTTTGTAATCTAGCATTGCTGTGGCAAAGAAAATGGGAGAGTTATTTAATCGTGAATGATTGCTACTTGCACCCCCTAACATAAAAAGGAAAAAAATACCGTTTGAACTGAAGATGACGGGGATCGTCATGTTCTCCTTTTTGAAACACACTTGTCTACTTCGCAGACAAATACACACAACATCTATTGTTCTTAACGAGGCACAATGCCTTCAATATTTAAGTAATATATTGTCCAGTTCTTCTGCAAGCTAGATACTAAGATGACATCGGCACATAGAGAACTAGGTGATGCCCCGCGCGTTGCCGGATGAACCGTGTGAAAGAAAATACATAAATAGATACTTTAAAATATATAAAATAAATAGAGAAACAAATGTAAGGGTGTTCTCGGTTTACATTTAAAAAAGAAGAAGCATGTGATAAAAAATATAAAAAGAGGAATTTTTTTGAACTGAACTAAACACAACATCTTTAAAAAAATGAAGCATGAACTATAGTTTTTGCTCCAAGCATCAAACGCATATACTGTCCATGACCACACAAAATTAACGCAGTTTTTTAACTTGTGACTAGCATGCATGATTTGATTTCCTTGAAAACAAAGACATACATGCGCTGATGGGGTGGCATTTATTACAATAATATATTAATGCTAAAAAAATAAAAATGCATGACTTGTTGAGGTGGCATTGTTTTCATCAACGGATTAATAGAGAAGATGTAACTTATGAGTACACATGACATGTTGTCACACAATTTTGATCGGACGGCTATCAATAATTGAGGTGACATGGAAGCACCCAAGTGCACAGAAATCTAGTAATACGGGCTACCTATTTAGATATAAAAGATCAAAGAGGAGAAGTCAACCTACTGTAGTTGTGTTGCTTAACTAATCTACTCATCGTTGTATCACCAGTATTCTTGATATTTGTGTTTGCTTCACTTTTTTTGATCCAATTTAATTTGATTAGTCAAGAAACAAAGCCTAAAATGAAAAATTTCAACATAGTAAATATGATGGTGTATGTTGAGAGTGTAGAAAACAATTCAAGGTCAAACACTGATGCAACTGCCGCTTCACATTCAAAGTTGACACATTCTCTTTCAAATCGAAGATTCTTCATTGGAGCTGCTTCAATTTCTAAGCAGTGTACATCACAACATTTATGAAACCTTCTCAAATTTTTACCATAGCCTATTGAGGTCATATCTTGACACCATGCCAAGTTTCATGTTTTTCGGACTTTGTTCGCATGTTTTAGTATTAAAACCGGATAAGATCATTGTTAGCGGTCTAGTTATGCCACACAGATGTTTAACGTTTCTTTTCATTTCTTGGAGACGACCTAAAATATAGATCAATCCATTTGTTATAGAACTTTTTTACACTAGTATGCACAAATGAGACGCCCTTTTCCATCATGTTCTGAAATATTTTTAATTTTTTTCGAAATACCAAGTAAGGTACCTTATGTAGTATCTTTAGTTTCTTCATCTAAAACATCCCTAAATTTTCCACATGGAACATATGACATTACAATGCTATCACAAAATTTTGATATTTTTCTGAATCATTTGCTACTTTTAATACGTTAAGTACATTACTGGCAATTTACCAGATAATATTCAATTTTGCATTAGAAATATAAACAAGAAAAGCCATAAATTCAACAAAAAAAATATCTTGGGGGTACTTATATGTATTTCTAGGCCCCTCCAATTATAAACACAAAATTCAAAGTTTGATGTTAAAAATCTAAATGTACACATGCAATCCAGTTTTTTACCTGTCTGTACAGTGTTTTTCAAAAAAAATACTCGGCCAAGATGGTTCCACCGTCAGTCTACCATTAACCGCGGTTGTAATGTACACGTGGAAAAATATTTGCAAAGGCTTAATAACACTAGGCAAACCACCTATTTGCCATGTGTTTTTCTAGCACACTCGATAAAGGGTTGTTTATCGAGTTGACAATAAAATACACTTGGCAAACAACTTGACACTAGGCGTTACATTGATTCCGGGATGGTAGCCGTCTTTCCTCACCATAAACGTACTTCACACACACCAGTGTTTTTCTTCTCTTATGTTCTTTTGCTTAGGTTTGCTTTGAGAGCATTTTAAAGGCAGTTGAGAATGCAGATCTATTAAGATTTCACATTAATTGGTTACGGGATTACAATAAGCAATTTGAAATGTCTAGCCGGCACACGGTCACAAATTGGTGTCTTATTGTTACCCTTATTAGGAATATGAAGGATGAGCTAAGCTAGCTAGATAAGGGAAAGATATCATTAGTTCTAAGTCTGGGTTAAATCTTTCCAGCAACTCATTGGATTATTTCTTAACTGAGTTGTACATATTTGTTCTTTTTTTCCTTCTTCGTTTGTTTTCTTCTAGTTCTGCTTCATGTATGCTTTCTTTTCTCTTCTCACTATGATTTGTATATTTTATTAATGAATTATTATAAGCACATGCAGGAGACTCCTGTCATTTCCCGTTAAAATACAATTCCGTGCCATGTGATTATTATGATTAGGATTATGCAATCTAGCATTGCTTTTGACAGGCAAATAAAAAATGGATAGTTATTTAACTGCAGATGATTTTACTAGCATCCCCATATAGTGGAAAATATATATAAAAAAATACTATTTTTAGGAACACACTGAGTTGATCACAGATGTACACACACTCAATATTGATTGTCAATTACTTTTGCAAGCTAACTAGATAGTACTAAGATGATACCGGTACCAGAAAATCAGAGAGGAAAGATAGACTCAAACTGTTATTGTTGCATGGCTTATCAAATCTTCGAATTATCGTCTTATCAGGACTCTTGATGTTTGTGTTTGCTTCACTTTCTTTGATATAATGTACTTTATTTAGCCAATCAATCAAGTCGGATTACCTACTAAAAATGTCTGAACTGTTGCATGAATGTATTACTAACACTATAGACCATATGACAGTTCAAACATAAAAAATATTTCATATTAATTCTACCTTCTTTTTTTTTGTTAAGAGGGAAAACCAGAACATACAATTGCAAGCTTTATAAACAGAAGAAATAACTATATGCCATATACAAACACAAGAAATTTTTTGTAAGCTACCTACATACTCGAGTTACACAATTTTGTTGGGTACCAAAGTTGCATACATTAAAAATGTATACTTGTAAAACTCATATAATTAAAAATAACTAAGGCACAAAAAAATCAAAATAGAAAATATACCCCCTTTTAGGCGAAACTCAGCCCACAACACACACTGACTCAAGAGGGCCCACCTACAATTGATCTTGTATTTCTAAACTCAAAGTACAACACCACAAAATCATAATCATATGCTCGCGTAAACAAGCAGAATTGCCTTACTTTTGCAAGAAACTAAGATGAACCCTCAAGAAGCTAAGTAGCTCAATAAAAACTAGCTGAGACAGTGCTATAATCACATTGTTTTATGAAAGTTAAAGTAGCTAGTATAAACCATGCCCATCACAAATTTCAAAACTTGGCAATGTTTGATCTCCTCCTAGTTATAACTTTGACTAGTACTGAATGTCTGAATCTAACTCTCAAATTTCATAATCAATCCTTAAGTGGTCATTATTAAATCTAATTTATCTATATTGTGTCAATGTTTTCATAAAACTAAGATTGCTTAGTATCACTAGAAAAAAATATGCCTTCTCGATCGATCATATGCACACTTGCAATTATTGTTTTCATAGATGTGCACAGACATACACACAATATTTATTGTCAATTACTTCTGCAAGCTAGCTAAGATGACACCGGTACCTAGATAATCAAAGAAAAAAATAAAAGTCAAACTGTTATAGTTGCATGGCTTATCAAATCTTTGAATTATCGTCCCATCTGGATTCTTGATATTTGTGTTTCTTTCACTGTCTTCGATCTAACATACTTTCTTTAGACAATTTATAAAGTCAGATTGCCTACTAAAAAAGTTTGAACCGTTACATGAATGTAGAACTAACACTATAGACCATATACCAATTCAAAACTAAAAAATATTTCATATTGAATCTACCTTGTTTTTTCGTTAAGAGGCAAACATAGAACATACAATGCAATTTTATATATAATAGGGAGAAATAATTATATGATTTATATAAACATAAAAAATTTGTGCAATTAATGAATGTAGGTTCCTTGAGGTGAACGAGCAGACGCTGTCATGGATGATGGCAATCGACACGTGCTTCCTCCTCGACTTCCTTGAGAAGTACCACGTGGACAAAGCCACAGACCTGGTGTCCTCCTCGCCCAACTGGATCAACGCCACAGTGCGGGACGCCATGATGCTCGAGAACCAGATCCCGCTCTTCCTCTTCACCGCCGCGCTCCAGCTCCGCCACGGCTCCGAGGAAGCCGCCGCCGATGCCATGCGCGCCGTCTTGGACCGCTTCATCAGGGACGTGTGCCCCATCAAGACCAACACGCCGGCCCTCACCGGCGACATCGCCGAGCACGGGCACCTGCTGGAGCTCCTCTACCATTTCCTCGTGCCCGCCTCGACCGTCTCCGCCCAGCTAAACGCGGCGAAGCTTCCGCCGCTGGTCCCAGAGGTGGCCATCTCCCTTGACGCGCACGGTGCGGTCGAGGAGCAGCAGGTCCCGGACACCGACAAGGTGAAGCAGGCGTGCATGCAGGTGTCCAGCCTCGACGTGCCGCCTGTGCGGTTCATCAAGAACCTGATCTCCAAGCCGATGACCGCGGTTTTGAGCCTCCCGGGGTGGATTGTGGGCAAGGTGCCGCAGCTGTCGGGTGTCGCGCAGCTGCTCGGGAAGTTGATGGCGTCGACGGACGTGGCCGCGCTGCTCAAAGGCGTGAACCTGGCCACCATCATCAAGTCACCGCTGGCGCAGGAGATCATGATCCCGTCGGTGGCGCAGCTGGCCGCGTGCGGCGTGCGGTTCTTGCCGGCCCCGGAGGGCGTGGCCGGGATCGCCTTCGACGCGGCCACGGCGACGCTTTCCCTGCCGGTGCTCCACCTGGACAGCAACACTGACGTGATCCTCCGCAACCTGGTGGCGTACGAGACGGCCGCCGTGCGCGGGCCGCTGGTGCTGGCGCGGTACACGGAGCTGATGAACGGCATAATCGACACCCCGAGGGACGTGAAGATCCTGACGGGATGCGGGATCATCGTGAACGGCATGAAGAGCAACAAGGAGGCCGCGGACATGTGGAACGGGATGTGCCGGGCGGTGCGGCCGAGCAAGGCGCCGCTGCTCGACTGCGTGATCACGGAGGTCAACGCTCACCGGGACCGGAGCGCGGCCGTGAGAGCGAGGAGGATGCTGAAGCGGTACGTGTTCAGGTCGTGGAAGATGCTCACGCTGCTGGCCACGGTGGTGCTGCTGCTCATGACGGCGCTGCAGACCTTCTGCACCGTCTACGACTGCAAGCGCTGGTTCGCCGGACGCATACCGCAGCTGACGGCCGGCGGAGGAGGGCAGTAGCTAGCAAGCTCGCTTCATTCCTTCCACGTCCCCGGCCTACCTACAGAGCTCCGTGATGCAGTGTCAACTGTCAAACATACTCCCCATTATACATTTCCACTATGTTGTGTGCTACTATGACGGGCATTGTTGTCAAATTCAAAGACGTTCTATTATTTTTTTATTATGTTGGTCCTTAGGTGACTTGTATTTTGATATTTATGATATGAATGAGACACGTGTTAACATGCAAAATAAAAAAAGTCTCGAACAAACTTTAAATATATTTTGGTAACGGTTACAGATTTTTGTAAATCCTTCGCAGACTGTGGGCAGGACATTGTAATCCTGTTTGAGTTCACGGTTGTGACCAATTCGCTATCGCCGGCGCGGACCGGTGTCCTCCGCCATGACGCCGATGGCGTCAGCGTGGTGGAGGCAGCGGTGTGGTTACGGTCCTAGTGCTCTTATCGCATCACGGCAACGATCTGCATGATTGGTCCTTGATATGGTCATCGACGTGTTTCGGAACTCCTACCGGAGATCTTGCCCAAGGATATCTGGATCGGATAGAATCTGGTCGTGAGCGTCCATATCAGCCTACGTGGCATCATGATGGTGCGGCGCGAAGCTCTGTTGTTTGTTGACACCATGAGACATGTCGGTATCTCGATTTTCATGGCGTAGATAGCGGTGGAGCAACTCATGGTGGCTGAGACGGGAGGATCATAAGGCGGAGGGGCCTTGGAGGCGATGAAGTCAGCTAGATGTTTGTTAACTTTTGGAAGCAGTAGTGACAAGTGGGGGCGGTAGCACAGGGAGGATTTCATTTTTGGCGGTGCTCCTCGGGTGTCGAGTCATCATTTTCAGGTTGAAAACCTCAGATCTGACCTTCATTGGTTGTGACTGGCAATTGCCTTGCTGAACGTATTGTTTTGAGAGATCAGACTTTCTCAAGGATGAAAACCAAAGATTTTGGGTCGAACAACGATGGTGCTTGTGCATTGTTTTCTTCTTGAAGGCGTCACTTTTGAAGACCTTTTATGTTTTTTAGGTGTTGTCTTTGATGGTGATTTGTGTGTTGCTGCTGAGAGGAGTTGATCACTGTGATGAGGCTTTTTTTTTCTTTTTGGGTTATGTGCATCTTGAATGTCTTTGTGATATCTTGTTGGTGTAAAGGCAGAGTGTAATTGATATCTTCACGATATTAATATATTATTTTATTCAAAGAAAAAATATAGCGCCCGCTCGCTTCTTTCTCCTCCCTTCTCTCCCCTCAAGCTATGATTTTTCTGACGTGGAACGGCTTTCAGCCGGCTGACTAGGCTCTATTATTCTTGCTTTTATATCTAGCTATATATGCGTTGGTTGTATACACGTGGGCTAGACGTGATGAATTCTGGATTCGGATCCAAAGTGCAAGCTGCACCGATTGAGGCCGCTGAAATTTGTGGCTTTTGAAGGCATTGACACTGGGAGCCGCTTCTATGGCTGTCATGTGCACGTGAAACACTTGTTAGTAGCAAAAGTGAGTCTAAGCATTGGATCTAGGAACCCAACTTCTAGTCATATGGTGAGCTAATTAACTGCTTGATAAGAAACTTCCATTTGTGCTTGGACTGCATTTGGCACTGCACTGCAGTGTCTGAAGCATTTAGGCAGTGTACTGAGTTTTTCATCATTTAGGCACTGTACTGAATTTGTCTGAATATGTATTGAATGTGTCTGAATTTTACACTGCACTGGTGGCTGGACAATGGCATCTTGACTGCCGCGGTGAGCTCCCTGCCAAGAAAGTTTAGAGGAAGAAGAAGGAGGGCGACTTATTGCACCAAATACATGTTCGTTTTATGCCCCAGTTTGTGCATGAATTCTGTTGTTTTTGATGTCACATCTGATCACACTGCATACATGTGAAGTAAAACGTACGTGCACGAGCTAGTACAAATACATGTTTGTTTTATGCCCCGGTTTGTGCATGTGAAGTAAAGAGGCTTTCAGCAAAGTTTATTGCATCTGGGTGGAAGATACTATGAGAATATATTCCATTTTCTGCCTGGAGACCAACCAAGAGATACATATTTTTTTACTTCTTTCACAGGAGTAGGCAAAGGTAAATGAAAAGAAAGAGAGTTGTAACTCCGTTCGAGCTTTATGGTATTACACCGAGGACAAACAAAATAACCTCTCATAATAAGTTTGAAGATGCATGGATGATGAGATGATCACTCTGAAGGGTCGTCTAAGACGGTGATCGCCTTACCGGAGCGCTCTGAGGTGAGTCGTGCCCATTCGTGAACCTCTAGTAAAAATCTTCCTCTGACGCCCATATTCAACAGGATAGCACAAGGCCATATCCTGGTCAAGACCCATGGCTGTATTCTCATATGCTCAAGAACACAAGCATTTTCCAGGATACAACACGCAAGCTTAGTCTGAGCCATGTAGCACCGGAACCCACTGATGTAGATGGTCTTAAGGTGGTCATGGCGGCGCATATGGGGGCCTTCCTCCTCCATCGAATCATCATGCACCCCGACCATGTTGTGTACGTACTTCATCTGCATCTGGAAGTTAGCAGCCAGTCGGTCAGAAACAATCCAAGTGCAGATCTTTCCCTAAGAATAATGGATACAAGCATGCATAAATATACTAGAGGTCTGTCTATTTATCTCACTACACGAATAAAATGGCACTCACATCCAAGTGCAGAGTCTCCAGTCGGGGTGCAACATCCAAACAGTGGGCCAGTTGAAGAACACCATTGTCGCAATTTGGTAGGTTATGGTAAATGACAGTTAATTTACAACTCATATGCCTCAAATGTATAAACTTGTGGTCTGGCCTTGGTGTCAGCTTCTGCAACTGGAAATTTGCGAAGACAAAATGAATGGCATTAGAGCCCATTCTTCTATAACCATGACGTAAAAAACAAGAATAGATAAATAGACACTGGGGGTAACCTGATCATAAACAGATATACGAGCTTGCACATTTAGCATCTTCACTCGCAAAATGATTGGAACCATAGTGAATACACGGGCCAGTCCATTTCTGCCTTCAAACATTATTGTAGCCTTCTCTAACTTTGAGCCACCATTAATTACTATAGGAATCTCTTTTCCTTTGTACTCAAAATGAGCAAGATCAGCAGCTTGAGACTCAATCGACTCGACATCCATCTTCTTAACTAGCAAATGCTGAAGTTTATCAAGTTGGTGCGGTATGCTTAAATTGGTTACCCGAGAGCACTTGATCATCTCTAAGTCCTCAAGTGCCCGACAGTTTGCTAAAAAGCCTGGAATGTCTCCAAATATCTGAACACATTTCAGAACAAGCTTTCTGAGTACTGTAAAGCCACATATTCCCGAGTGTGGCTTTATAGAAACGCCGGTGAGAAACAAGGATCGCACAAATGAGCTACCTTGAGTGCCTAAAACCTCAAGCGGGAAGTGGTGAAATTCAAATGGATAATCAATTATTACCAGAGAAAAAGCTATTATCTTTGCCTTCGATGTAGCGGCAAACTCAATCCACTTGTCAAGATTTTCAGAGTCCTCTTTGTGTAGTCCACACCTGATGCTGAACTTATTGATTCCTATCCCACTATGTTGTTGAATAACCCAATTTATAGTCTCAATGAACTTTTCTTTTCTTATTTTGGTAGTACCCTTGAGCTCGTCATTTGTGTCCCAATCCAGAGTAGCGAGGCCATCAAAACAAAGATTGCAGTGGAATCTCCAGACCCTTCTCCAACTTGTGGAAACAACGCGTGACCTAACAACCTCTTTCAGTGGCAGCAGTGAAATTATAATAGCTTGAACTTCCTGTGACAAGAAAGTATCAATTTTTAGGCATATTGACTAGAACTAACAGCCACTGATTGGCATAATGAGCTAAATGTGCATATATTTGAAAGAGAAATATACGCAGATGCAAACATGTTTTGTTTGATGATCTATTATAGCAATTTGATATGCAATTGCACATAAAACAAGTTATGCAAGATGCCCCAAACTTTCACATCGCTTGGAAAATAGCGTGAAGTAATATAAAAAAACACTTTAGTAAATATTCAATTTCCCTTTATGTAATTTATGGACAGAAAACAAAAGAGCCTGGTGGAATGGAAGTTACCGTAGGAAGGCCCTGCATCCTAAATGATGGTGGCGAGCTGCGCGCGTCGGCGATGTCGTCGTGATGCTCAGACCTACCCATCTTGACCACCGCCGCCTCTTCCATGAGCTGTTGCACGTATTAAGAAACCATAGGTTATTTTTTTAGAAAACGAGGATATACTCCCGGCCTCTGCGTCTGGATGATGCATGCAGCCATTTTATTATTATTCACAAAGACCTCACAAAGTAATACATCAATAAAAGTAAAGTCACCATCTTAGCAACACCTGTCGCTACTCCTATCCCCTTGATGAAGGGGTGCCAAATGTCCGAGCTGAATAGCAAACAGACATCGCACCAAAGCCTCATCTAAAGCCGGATGCCCCAGCCAAGCCACAATGCCGGACTGGGTCACACACCGGTCTGCCGCACTCTCAAAGCCTGCCGCCGCCGTCTTTCGCCGATCCATCTCCAGAGGAGGTACTGACGCACTGACCTTGCCAGGCATGCCGTCAATGCCACCAAGGCACCAGACAATGCCACCATCATGCACGTATCCATCCACACGCGCCCGTCATCGAGACTCCGCGGCGCCATGCCGCCAGGATCCGTCGCCGGCCTTGCGGTTGATGTAACACCGCTCCTCCTCTTGTCCTCCCTAGCCAGCACTTACTACAAAATGATGCCCCCGGGAGGGAGAACGACACCGAAGGCGCCATCATCACCTGATCCGGTTCCAGATTTAGGGTTTCCCCCATGACATCCCGATCGAGTTGACATGACCTGCAACGACGATGCCTCAAGAAGGAAACGATGTCAAAGACGCCGCCATCGTCCGCCAAGATCGCAGTGAAGCGTGGTTTTCACCGAAAGCCGCGTTGTCCCGGTCTCGTGGCTGGCTGGAACCGATGCCGTCGTCGGTACTCCGGCAGAGATCCTCCATCCCTTCACCGGAGCCCTCATCACGCCACCAACCATCCACGTGAAGAATCGACGACGGATCTGGGTGGGATCCAGATCCACGGTCGCCGCCATGCCCACCATCGCCAGCACCACCAGCCATCGGGTCATCGGTTGTCGCCGCACGGCCAGGGAGCCGCCCTGGCCGCAGCGCGAAGCCCCCAGCCCGAGGTGCCCCAGCCATCTCGACGGGTTGCCACTACCTCCTCTTGCCTCAACGCCTTGGCATCAGGCGCCGCACCACTGCGGCCAACGCTGGCGGCAGCGGTAGGATCTTTCGCTATGGGTCATGGGGCTAGCGGCGCTGGGATCTGATCCCCCTGACGCTGCCCTAGGGTTGCGGCGCGAGGGGATCGGGAGGGGGAGGGGTCGGGCAAACCATAGGTTAATGGAGAAAGGGAATCTAAATCGATCTATTGAATGGAAACACATACGAGGGAGGATAAGGTAGAGGATGATTGTATCACTTACTCGTGTATCTAGAGGAGGAGGAGGAGGAGGAGGAGGAGCTACTTCATCTTCTCCGGTTCTGGCCATCGCTATCCTCCCTGCCGTCCAAAGCCGGAACGAGTTTAGTCTGGTTACCCTTTTATGCCGAGATTTGATCTTTTGCCACACACATCTATGCTGGCACATTGATAACTTACCCTTTTTTATCCGATTTGGGCCCATTTCCAAGTTTACACTAGAAAGTGAATGACTGAAATGTCCCTGGTGCCCGCATCAGATGAACCCTAGCTCTCGGGATCCCAGATTTCTTTGCCGCAATCCATGGCTGGTTTCAGATTACCTGGACGGTGAGAAGATGATGAATTTTCATGGCAAGCACGTTAGCTGACAACACCACGAACATGAAGATGGTCATGGCCGGCGAGGAAGACGATCTGGTCTGGGCTCGTGCTTTCATCCAGCCACATCCAGGCACAATCTAGCTTGGTTTATGACATCGTCTCTCCCAAATTCCATGGGTCACATTGTGTTCCACAACTGGGCAACGATCAGGCGGTAGCGCTTGCAAGCGAATTCCTCATCTTCCATTTGCAGGTTATTCAGTTTATTAGCCATGTTTTGGATCCGTTCTTCAGCGTCCTTCTTTTATCTGAATCTCTTCCAGGGAGAAGGGTGGTCTGTTCATCCTTTGTTTTGGATCTTGGTTGCAGTAACCAAACAAAAATGTATTTTGGCCGTCTTTGTTGGATCACGCGTTTACGTTCTTATTACGGTTCGCTGACAAGACACTTTCTATCTTCCTCTGTTCGTGCATGTGCATACATAACCCTTCTCCTGACCATCTTTTCTGGTGATGGTGATGCGGTGAATAGGCCATATCTAACTTTCAGCGAAATTTTGTGCCCAAACAAACCGCAAATTAATGCCTGTGTGGATACAGAGAGAAAAACAGGCTTTCTTCACCCCTGAAACATGCTATAAAAACCATGCTCATTTGAGGTTGGGCGCCATGGTGTTCAGTGCCAGCCAAGTGAAATAACATGCAGCAAATTCTGTGTACATGTTCTGTATGACTCAAGATGATTTAGTGCATACTTTGAAGATACAGTTCATTTTTTACTCGGATATAGTTTTACTTCTTTCACAAGAGTTGTCGTTCAAGCTTTTTATAAGAGAAAAGACCATATGGCTCAAGATGACTTAGCGCATACTGGAGTAGCCAATTCAACATAATACACCAGCCATAGCCTGAAGAACACATAGAAAACAAGCGCACGCACAGGCGCAGCACCAGCCAACATTAACTTTGAAAAGGCATGATAAGATCGTTTTATAGAACACAGATGGGAAAATGACATAGGCTCGCTCACTCTGAAGGGCCGTCTAAGACGGTGATCACCTTACCGAAGCGAGTCATGCCCACTTGCGAACCCTTGGTAGAAATCTTCTCTGGACGCCGATATTCACCAGGTTAGCATAACGGCATATCCCGGTCGTGATCCAGGGCTGTACTGTCATGTGCTCAAGAACACGAGCATTTTCCAGGAACCAGGATACAGCACGCCAGCGTGGTCTGAGTCGTGTAGCACCGGAACCCGCTGATCGTTTGATGGTACACGGAAATAGGCTTGCTCACTCTGAAGGGGCATCTAAGACGGTGATCGCCTTACCAAAGCATTCCGAAGCAAGCCGAGCCCCCGGTAAAAATTTTCTTTCGACAGTGAAATTCTTCAGGTCAGCATATTGCAGCTGCAACCCTTGGTTGTACTTCCATGTGCTCAAGAACACGGGCATTTTCCAGGATACAACACGCCAGTTCAGCCTGAGCCTTGTAGCACCGGAACCCGCTGAAGTGGACAGTCTTAAGATGATCATGGTGATGCATGTGGGGGCCTTCGTCCTCCGCCACCTCATCAGGCGCTGAAGCCTTGAAGTATGAATATATCATCTGCATTTGAAAGTTAGCAGTTAGTCGGTCAGAAACCGTCCAAGTACACATGTCTTTCCTGGAAACCATCTGTTTATCTACCAATACCGGTAATATGGCACTCATATCCAAGTGCAACGTCTGCAGTTGGGGTGCAACATTCAGACAGTGGAGCAGTTGAAGAACACCATTATCGGAATTTGGTTTCTTAAGAGACAAGACAGTTAACCCACAAGTCATACGCCTCAAATGCATAAACATGCCACATGGTCTTGGTGCCAGCTTCTGCAGCTGAGACATGGCAAGGACAAATAAGATGACATTAAAATCCAGTTTCAAGAAACTACAAGGTAAGAAAACAAGAATATGTAAATATAGACCAGGCAACCTGTTCATAAGCAGATATTTGAGCTTGCACATTTAGCACCTTCACTCACAAAATGATTGGAACTGCAGTGAATACACAGGCCAGTCCATCGCTGCCTTCGAACATTATTGTAGCCTTCTCTCCTTTGTACTCAAAATGGGCAAGATCAGCAGCATGAGACGCAACCATGTCGACAGCCATTTTGTCAATTAGCAAATGTTGAAGTTTATCCAGTCGGTGCGGTATGCTTAAATTGGTTACACCGGAGCACTCAATCATCTCTAGGTCCTCGAGTGCTGAACAGTTTGCTAAAAAGCCTGGAAAGTCTCTGAATATCTCAACAAATTCCAGAACAAGCCTTCTGAGTAGTGTGAAGCCACATATGCCTGGGTGTAGCTTTATAGAAGCATCAGCGAGATACAAGGACTGCACACAAGAGCTGCCTTGAACAACTAAGGCCTCAAGAGGGAACTGGTGAACTTCTTTGGATGGGCAAACGAGTTTCTTCAGGTCAAAATATATGATCTCTGCCTTTGATGAAGCGGCAAAGCTAATCCATCTGTCAAGATGATCAAATTCCTCCTTGTGCAGGCCACACCTGATGCTGAACTTATTGATTCGTACCCCGCTATGCCGTTGAATAACACAATTCACAGCCTCGATGAACTTATCTCGTTTTATTTTCAACTTAGCCTGTGATGTTTTGACATATTCATCAACGGTGGCCTCCTCATCAGATTCCAAAGGGGGTACTGAAGGGTCATCATCCAGTTCATTGGGACCATGAAAACACAGATTACAATGGAATGTCCAGAGCATTTTCCAACTTGTTGAAACAATGCTGGTCCTCGCAGCCTCTTTAAGTGGGAGCAGTGACATTATAACAGGTAGAATCTCCTGCGACAAGGGCCTGAACTGTTAGTTGGTAGACGAGCGGAATAGGCACTAATTTACTGAAAATCAAAATGCACAATGCTGAAAGTGTATACATTGGAAAGAGTTTCTATTGGGTGTTTTACGATTTTATTTGTAACAATCTTGCATGTACTCGCGGATGCCGTTATAGGTGTGCAGAGGCGATGCCCGTGGGAGCGTTAAAAGATAGTGGTGTCGGCCTGTGTGGCTCCTAGAGAGAATGGACAGTTTTCAGGCCATTTTGCTCCGAAGACAGATAACTAATTTCCCCTTCAAGTTTGGATGGAATGTGAAGCTGCAAAATAAGAGAGAGGTTTCCTCTTTTGGTAGTTGTGAGGAAAATAATTTTGACTGATGGCATGGAAAACATGTTCTCCGGTTCCCCTGAAACTGGTGATCATCTCTATGCACTGTCCTGCAGCCAAGTAACTGTCGTGTAATCTAGTGTTCAGTTGGGCGCAATTCTGTTACTAGTACTGTTTTTACTTATCAGTCATGTACATGTTGGTTTTCGCAGTTTCCTGTTTCGGAACACAATTTAGGGCCTCTTTGATTCACAGGATTTTGAAAATGTAGGAATAGGAAAAGTATAGGATTGCAGTGGCATGTCAACTTGAATCCTATAGGATTAGCAAAGAGGGTTTGATGTCACATGAAAAACAAAGGAATTGTAAAAAGAGGTTGGAGTGGATGTTAGATTTCCTATGAAATGTAGTACAAAAGATTCCATAGGATAAATTCGTACGGGATCCAATCCTATGAATCAAAGGGCCGACATAGGAAAAATTCTTAAGGATTTCAATTCTCCAAAAATTCTAAAAAATTCCTTTGAATCATCAAAGGAGCCCTTAGTTGGAAAAATGTGAAACGGGACTACATTCAGCAGAAGTGATTCGCCATTTTTTTTCCTCTCTAAAAAATCAAGCAAGCCAGTGCTCTGTTTCGTATACCAAACAGCTTGACCCTAGACAGAAAGCCTCACTCGAAGAAATAAAATAACTAGTGAGGAAACAAAACACCATTTTTTTTCACCCCGGAGGTGCAGATCCATGGAGAACACCACAAGAGAGGCATCACATCACATCAAGGGCTACTTTTTTAAGTGAAAAAGGAGGAGGTGGCTGGAGCGAAGTTACCGCGGGAAGGTCCTCCATCCGGAAGGACGGCTCGTCGCCGGCGACGTGGTGGTGGTGCTCCACCCTCGCCGCTGATTCCCTTCCGCCATGGGCTGCAGCTGCACGGAGAAACCGACTAATCAGGAACACCAAGAGGAGGGGAGAGGATGATGACAGTGTTTACCTGCGGATCTAGAGGAAGGGGAAGCGGAGGAGCGGCCATTGCTGCCACTGCAAGATCGGCTTTCCTTTTTGGTGCCAACGGAACGCAATCTGACAGGCGTTTGGACGATTTCATTTCTTTTCGTTCGCCCTTTTCCCCACCTCTTCAGACTTCAGTGCACACATCACATAGACACTTCTGATCTAAAATGGGGCCAATGCATTTATGCTCCAATCTAAAATCGATTTCGGCAGCACAAACTTGAAATCAAACTCGCGGGCTAACTCAACCTTGGAGCTACCCTAATAACCCTGCATTGGTAAAACTCAATACCACCAGACTACCTTCGTAAGCCCAATTATTCATTTCTGTAACTACAGCGCCGTCAAGAAACCAAAACAGCAAGTACACAAAAGGGCGCTTCTGACTGGAAGCAGGCATGCTAATTTGAACTAGCTAGGGTATCATTTAACTTTTTTAAAACAAAACTAGGTACAGTAGTACATTACACTGACAAAAACCTCGTATCACGATGATTTGCGTTTTCGCGCGGTAAGAATGGACGTCCCTCGAAACCATCACATTTCCAGTCCAACACTTCTACTGAGAGCTAAATGGGCGATGACAAGACCATCAGCAACTACAGCTCGTCCTTGTCGTACTGCTCGTGCTCGGGCTCCTCCGCCTTGGCCGACTCCTTCTCTTCCACCTCGGGCTCCTCCACCTCCTCTTCCTCCTCCACAGCGGCGTCAGGGCTCAGGTCCAGGCTCTTCTGCACCGACCGGTAGATGCTCGAGGCGAAGTCCTTGGGATCCGGCAGGTTGAACCCACTCTCCATCAGCGCCGTCTGGTACACCAGCCTCGCCGTCTGCTTCAGGCCCTCGCTCTGCACACACAGACACCATCAAGTTAGCAAATCATAAGACACCGTTGCCTCTTGCAGCATTCAGAGAGCAAAAATCATGGTATACAGGGAAGACTGTACTTACATCGCTGTCCTGGGCAACCTTATCGCGGAGCTCCTTGATGATGGGGTGCCGGGGGTTGATCTCCAGGACCCTCTTGCCACGCATGTATGCCTGCTTGCTCGCGTCCGACAGGGTCTGCGCCTGCATGATCTTCTCCATGTTGGAGCTCCACCCGTACTTGGAGGTGACCACCACGCAGGGAGTGTTGTGCAGCCGGTTGCTGATCTTCACAGAGTCGATGCCCTCCGTGTCCAGGGCCTTCTTCCACCAGTCGGTCAGCTCCTTGAACGACTCCTTGAGGTCCTTGAGCTTCGAGTCCTTTCCAAGCTTCAGGCCCTCCTTGGACACGTTCTGGAACTTCTTGTCCTCGTAGTCCATGAGGTATTGCATCAGGTACTCGTCCACAGGGTCGGTGAAGTAGATAACCTGCAAGAAAAGATTGGGTGCCATGTTACTTCACAAGCTTCATACAGATTACCATTTAAACCTGCTGCAAATGCCAAGCATAGCACAAAGTATCCAGCTCCTGACACTCTGACAGGTATTAAGTTACTCTCTGCCAGCATTGGAATTGACACTACTGTAACTAGATACTGAAATTCAATCTGTGCGTTCAACTCAGAATTTGAGTCCTAAATCTCCTAAAATGCTGTATGGCAACATAATATGTGTTGTGATCTTCAGTAAAAACTGGTTTCTGAATACACTGAATAGATGAAATCATCATTGTGAATTTAATTTCTTTCAAAAGTGCATATGTAAGTAAGCGGGACAAATAGCAAGTGCAGTGGTAACGCAGTTGCATAGGTACTACTAAACCTGACTGGAATGAAAAGGGGAAACCACAGTAACATACCTCATAGTTTTTCTTGGTTAGCTGCTCAAGGAATGGAGATTTCTCTAGCTGCTCCTTGCTGCTTCCTGTAAGGTAGAAGATGTCCTTCTGCCCTGACTTCATCCTTGAAATATACTCATCAAGGGAGACAAGTTTGCCATCTGACTTGGAACTGAAACAGACAAAAGATCAATTCTGTGCCCCAGTTTATGGAAAGAACTACCAGCATGAATAATACTGGGATACAGAATGCAGGACAAACCTCTCAAATCTCAGAAGCTTCGCAAGACGGTTCCTGTTTGTTGCATCTTCAATGATTCCCAGCTTGATCGATTTGCCAAACTCATTCCAGAACTTGGCATACTGGCCCTTCCTCTCCTCCATTGCACTCTTTTCATCATCTGCTTACAGAACACAATCTATAAGGACTATCATCATAAATTATAGCAAGTGACTTGAACTTCCCAGAAACCCTAGTTACCTGTCTTTTCTTTGTTGCTGTACTCATCAGGATCCTCCTCAGCAAGCTTCCTAATCATGTCAAGAGCCTTGCGGATCAGTTTCTTCTTGATGGTCTTCAGACTGCTATGTTGTTGAAGCATTTCTCGGGATACATTGAGGGGCAATGTGTCGGAGTCAACAATACCCTAGAGAGAGAAATAGCATGTTATAAGTTAATCTGTGCAAGTCGAGCATCACAAAGGAAAAAAATCTGTACAAGTCAATATGCAGTACCATCAAAAAGCTGAGGTACTTCGGAAGAAGATCATCAAATTCGTCAGAGATGAAAACCCTCCTAACATACAGCTTGAGGTTTGACTTGTTAGCATTGTAGTAGCTCTCGTACAGATCATGTGGAGCCTTCGGGGGAACAAAGAGCAAAGCTTTGAACTCAACATCTCCTTCAGCACTGAAGTGGCTCCATGTCATAGGCTTGTCGTCACCAAAGTCCTACAGAAAAGGCCAAGTTAGAAGGCGTTCCTTTATTTTCTTCTACAAGTCAACGTCACAAAGCTTGGCATTGCTCCTATAAATTATAATCATAACCACAGTATGTACCTTAGCCAGTGAGTGGTAAAACTTTGCATACTCTTCTTCAGTAACCTCCTTGGGGCTACGAAGCCACACGGCCTTCATATCATTCAGAAGCTCCCATTCAGTAGTAGTTTCCTTCACAGTCTTTGTCTTTGGCTTCTTCTCTTCATCATCTTCTGTCTCTTCTTCCTCTGTCGTCTCTGGGGCTACAAAATAATGATAGTGCGTTTTAGTGACTGCACGCACACAAGACAATATGATCTAGAAAGAATGGATAACACTGAGGGTAAAACTTACTTGATTCCTCTTCTTCACTTGATTCCTCATCAGCTGGCACTTCAACATCGACCTCCTTGGTTGCCCACAAGTAAATGGGGAAGTTGATGAACTCAGAGTACTTCTTCACCAAGTCCTGCAAAAACAGCAACCATATTAATTAAACAAACTATAACATAAAAAACGCCTCAAAGTGGCAGATGTGTTTTGTCATATAATGTTCCAAATACAACTATGGGACAGAAAGACCTATGGATGGATACCTTCAGGTATAATTCAGATCCACTGGGTCTTAAGTACAAATACAGCAAGAATTTAACAAAAGTAAACTGCACTAACAACAAGAAGACATGGTAATATGGTGATACCTTCAGCTTGCCTTCTTCCAAGTACTCCTTAGCCTCATCACGGAGATGCAGTTTGATCTCAGTTCCACGGCCCAGGGGTTCATTCCATGTATCCTCCGAAATGGCGAATGATCCATCGGCTTTGGACTCCCACACATATCTATCAGAGAGGGATACAATGTAACAGCAGCAACAAGAAAATTGCATAGAGAAAGGCAAGGAATGCATCAAAAGCAGAAGGCATCAGTACTGTGCTAAAGACAAGGGGATTGGTCGGTGTCTTACTGTTTGTCATCGTTGTGCTTGCTGACCACTTCAACATAGTCAGCAACCAAGTACACTGAGTAGAAACCAACACCAAACTGCCCAATGAGATTGAGGTCACCTCCAGTCTGCATCTTTTCCACGAAAGCTGCAAAAGGTGGAAGCAATTAACGTTATTTACAAGCACATTTCAAGGTTACATATATGTTGGATGGTGTTTGGTGCCATATTCCACACCAACAAATAAATAAATAATGCTGATTTTGCAGTGGAGATTTCAAATATCTTAGAGCAGAGCAATCGGTAGAAAATAACAGTACCTGAAGTTCCAGACTTGGCAATGGTTCCAAGGTTCTTAATCAGATCTTCCTTGGTCATACCAACACCCCTATCCCGAATAGAGAGAATCTTGTTCTCCTTATCCAACTTAATCTGCATGGGGACACGGCAAATGCCTTAACAACCAATTCAAAAAGGAATGACATGCCAATCACAAAAGGCTATCAGCTCTGCAGTTCACCATACCTGGATTTCAAGCTTAGCAGTGTCACCCTCCCCCAAAGCCTCCTTATCAGTGAGGGTAAGGAACCTAATCTTATCCAAAGCCTACAAACATAAAGGTACCACCCTTTAGCTCCTAACATCCACAATGCAATCTAAATACAGGGGATCTGAATCAAATGCAATACATACATCAGATGCATTGGAAATGAGCTCCCTCAGGAAGATGTCCTTGTTGCTGTAGAGTGAGTTGATGATGATGTCCATGAGTCTGGACACCTCGGCCTGGAACTCAAACTTCTCGGCCGAGTTCCTGAGGGTCTTCCTCGAGATCGACTCGGACTCCCTTCACACATCAAAGTCATGGTATCAGTACAGAATGCCAACAGCATGAAATGGGAACCATCAGGGTTGATCAGGCATTAGTGCGCACCTCTGGACCACCTCAGAGTCGGTGGACAAGCCATGGGGGACAGCCCCAAGCTTCTCCTCTACCTTGGGAAAGTCACCCACCTCGTCGCTGCTCTCCTCGGCATTGACTTGGAGCTTCTTAGCTGCAGGCATATCAAGGATCAGACCAACAACTCGAATATGGTGTATTGATGTGGATTACAGCAGATAAGTACAAGTGTTTGAATTCACTAGGTGTATGGTAGAGCGCTAGATCAGTAGCAAGCAGCACCAGATTTCCGCTAAGTAAACGCTAGATTGGTGTATAAATCTGTCGAGTTACTGGACTAAACCCTATTTAAACCCCACGACTTAATTAGCAGCATAATTTGCCTGAATTTTAATAACCCACAACGGATCTAGGAACCAACTAAGCCAGTAATGTCGAACTCGTCACAAACCCCTGCGGCCCTGCCATCACATCAGATCGGGGTGGCGGCGAACCCGCATCGGGGCAGAGTCAGCAACCAGATGCGAGATCTAGAGCGGAAACTGGACCGAAATTTGCCATCAGAGATGGCGCCCGGTAGCAGTAGCCTCTACACGAACGAATCAAACAACCGGAAGCAATTCCATCTGGATTTCCCACTAGGAATTAAGCGGGATTCAAGCATCAGATGGGAGTGCCGCGAAAATCAAACGGCCACGCGGGCTGGAGGGCTGATAAGCTACCTCCTGGTACCGAATCCACGCGCGCTGCTTCCGAACCGAACAGATCACGAGCTACCACCTAAATTCGCCTCCATCCCGCAGAGATCAGCGAGAAAATCAGGACGGGAGGGAGCTCTAGCGGCGGCGTCGGAGGGGGAAGGACGGGGAGAGGGGGGCTTGCCTGGATCGGGGACGGTGGTGAGGAGGAGGACGAGGAGGAGCGCGCAGGAGAGCGCCCACTTGCGCATCGTCGCCGGCCGCCGCTTCACTCTGTCTGCCTTCCTTTCCTGCTGCAACAGTTTTGGGTGAGCTCGTCGCCTTCGTCTTGGCTCGGGGCCGGCGAGATGCGCGACCCATTTAAACGGGCGAGGAGGAGACCCCGCACGCCCGGTCCGCGCGGGCGGGATGGCGCCACGCGGACGAGCGGACGGCCGCGATGTGGCTCCGTCCACGTGGCGGGCCGTCACTGGAGTATGGGGGAGCACTCGACGTGGAGCGCGTGCCCGGGGGCGCCCTCGGCCGTCCGTCGTGGCGAGCTGGAGGATCGGACGGGCGGGGGTCCCGTGGGCGCGCTGAAGGGTTTGACACGTGGCGGGGCGTGATTGGTGCGGGATCGGTCGTCGACGTCGACGAGACGCCATGCGCTAGAAAGTTCGCCGCGGCTCAGTGGAGTGGATATAATTCGTTCGCGTGGTGGACTCGTGGTGGGCCAGAGGCCGTGATGGGTGCGTCCGGGCCGGCCTGGTCAGTCAACGGGGTGCTTGACTCGTCGCCGTGTATCGGACGTCAGAGGGAAAATTTTGCTGGGCTACCAGGACCGGTCCAGTCCAGCGAGAACCCACACACAACCGTGCGTCCGTTTCTCCAAAAAAAACTGTGTCTTTAAAGTTTTTTTTTCTTTCTGACCATACTACAGACGCAAACGCTTATATATACGCACATACATTCACCCATATGAACGCACGCACGTAGGCACACCCTACCCCTATGAGCACCTCCGAGAGATTGAGCCGGCACTTCATCTTGAGATTGATGAAGTCGTCACAGATATTTTCGTAGTTGATGAGAACGTCTCTTCTCATTGAATACATAATATCACCGGGAGGCTTTAAAAAAATTCAGAAAAATGCGAGCACCAATGTCAAGTCTAAGACTTGAATTTTATGTGCTGAGGATATCACTATCGTCCTAACCATCGAAACACAGATTGGCTCACATTAAGTGTTGAATTGCCAGCCTCCCACATAGGGGAGCACTCGACTGGGTCAGCCCATCACTGCACTGCAACTGCTCGGCTATTGTAGTGGCCCTCCTTTAAGGGTTTTTTTTTCTTATTCTGTTTATTTGGAAAACATGAAATGTTGATAAAGGGTTTTTTATCTTTTATTAAATGTATCAATTTTTTTGGAAAAAATATATTTTATAAAATCATTTTTCAGATAAAAGGAAAAATAATAATAAATTGAATATATTTTTTTGAAACACGAATATTAACATTTTTTAAAAGAATTGAACATTTTTATGAACAAAATACTTCAAAAATTCACAAACATCTTTTGAAGACATGCTTTTTGAAAACATACTTCAAAAATTACAAACAATATTGAAAACAGAATTATTTTTAAAAATACAGAAATATTGAAAACATACTTCAAAAACGCAAACACTTTTTGAAATTTACAAACATTTTTCATAAAATGGAACTTTTTAAAAACAAAGTACAAACAATAAACTGATAAAAGGAACAACAGGAATAAAAAACGGAGCTGAAGGGCTGGCCCATCTCGATCGTGTAGTATGCGCCATGTAGGATTTGCCGTGAAGTAATGCTCCAGGGATAGAGCTACAACTTGCAGTGGCAGTTTCAGAAGATGGAATGTTTTTGGCACTCGGTTAACCAAGAATCAGATAAAAGAAACATCCAAGAAAAACATGTGATTGAATTCGGTTGAGATCATAGAAGGACCAACAAGCAAACCCAAAGTTCGGACAGAACCTGATTATTATTACGGATAATTAGTGACACTTTGTACGGCCGGTTTACATTTTCTACACGGATACAGTTTTTGTTTTCCTTTTTGTTTTGAGGGAAAAAAAGGGTGGATCGTTCCGCCCTAACCGCGGACCTCCGGTAATAGAAACCATGCTCAATCGCTACAACATCCAGATAATTAACAGAAAAAACAACATCAGTAAGACATAAACAGATCGATTGCCAAGACAGCTAAATGTAGCTACGCAGGCTGCATCCACTGCAGTCTGCGTGCTGTTGGCCTTCACCCTTTCCCAGGCTGAAGACTTCCTGTGCAACTTGCTACATCAGGCCAGCACCTCCGATCGTCACCATCTTACAGTACAATTACAGCCCAAGATCGCAATGTTCAACTGACAAAGAAAAAAAAATCGCTTCGTTGGGCTGAGTTAAACTGCTTTTGCAGTTGAAACATGTGCAGTTCCCAAACACACCATACATAACAGTGATCCAATCCACACAGCAAAATTTCATCCCCATGCACCAAACAACTCATCTCCATTTCTAGACAAAGTTCTCGACGAAAAGGCAGAGCTAATAACTCTCCGTACCGCCGCAGAAAGATGCTGATTTTGGAAGGAATTTTACACGGATGCAGAATGAAAGCAACATAACCATTAGAGCCTTTACTGCCTTACACGTGACGTGACGCAGCTAGTGAAAATCCAAACCAGTGTCATACTAATAGTTTTGGTGGGGCTTACAAATTGGCAAAAGAGATGAGGTTACATGCTTCAGCAGCCGCAATAAGGGTGAAATCAAAGTGGATACAAAAATTCAGCACATAACATACGACAATGGAATCGCATATGCTGGACTCGAGGAGAACGGATTTGCAGATTGTTGACCTGCTATATTGGGCGGATTTCGGTGATCTCATCGTTGCAACCATCATCCGCATTTATTACGACGTGCCCAGAAACACTAGCCTCCACGGCTTCATCTGGTTTTATGTACGGCTTTGCTGGTTTCTCGTCTATAGCAGAGGAATATTTAGTGAGGAGCAGGATGTGGGTCAGAAACTCACCACCATTGCTCAGCTGCCTGGCGTGGAATCCCCCAGATGCATTCTTTGCTGCGTAGCACAACATCTCCACCCACACTGTTCCAATTATCGCCATCTTGTGTGCGAGGCCCAACTCCATGCCGAGCAATGTGTGAGCAAGAGTGCATGCTTTCACCAGCACAGCATCGCCCGGGTGAGCATCCCAACTGGGATGCGTCAAGTCACCATATAGTTCTTCTGTATATTTAAACCCCAAGTCATAATATTTTTCGCAGTTAATATAGTTGTCCCCTTTATTGTAATCCAGAATTGTATGGTGAAAATCAACCGCATTTCTTCTGTTCCAGCCTAGCATATGCATACGCACACGGTAACAGAGGCAGGTTTCCTCAAACATGTCCTTAGCAGCCGGTTTCATGGGCAGAATGTCAGGATGCTTGACGAGGAGGTACATCATGTAATGAGACAGAGTATTAACTTCTTCAGCCATGTCCTTGTCGGCCAGCTTCGGTTTGATGGCAGGGTGATTGAGGAAGGTGCTTGTAGCTATATGCCAGATAACCACACTCTTCTGAAATTCGAAACTCATGCTCCAATCAAGCTGTTTGATCCGGTCGTCGATGCCCCTGAACCTGCGAGCCCAGTTCCCACTCCGCATGTCCACCTCTTCAATTTCAACCATATGAGTCTTGTCACCTTTGAGCAAGCCCCATACAAAATCCTTCACCGCAGGAGAAAGCTTTGGATGCTTGGTGCACCGAGCTTTGTCCCACAAGTCCTTGACCCTAATCATACGGGCTATTATTCCCTCGAGGCCCCTCTCGTTGCTGTGAACACAGAAGGATATGAAGTCAAATTGCCCGACGGAATTGGACCACCTTCCATCCTTGACGACGACGAGGTGGTAACGTGCAAACAGAACTGCATTGGCCAGCCACTTCCATCTGTAGCCTCTCAAGATGTCATATGTCCAGGTGGACCCAATCGCCTTGAAAAGAGATGTGACCTCCAATGCACAGGCTCGCCCAGAAGAGCAAAAGTGATACTAATGTTGGGTGTGCTGTATCCATCTCTCTTGCTTTTTGTGAAGACCACAAGAGCGGCGAAGCAACACACGAGTGAAATGGCACGGATCCAGTGGCCACGGCTTTTGTGGATCACTTCTGCCTTTGTGTAGAGCATGTCATACATTAGGGCGAGCTGCACCTCTATTGCCTTGTAGAGCTCCCCGGTACGCCTCTTCTCCTTTGCCGATGCATCTTCACGCTCGTCGTCTTGCCATGGAAATCCTTGTACAAGACCCTTTACTAGACCAGTTGTTTTGTAATTCCAGTCTATGGACGCCTCATTCCTGTCTATGATTAAAGGCTTGACAAGTACATGGCGCAATGCATGTGCCGTCATCACAATAAATGCGAGTAAATAGCATAAAACTACTAGTTTACAGGCTTTGGTTCCAAAAAAACTACCACTTTTTAATTTTTCTCAGATAACTACCAAATCAGGGGACGGCTGTTTCAGAAAACCTAAATCGTGGAGTGCTTAGCTATTGATCATGATTATGACAAGTCGGACCCGCACCTAAACTCATCGTCAGTTTGACCGTTACCTGACGTGTGGGCCCCACATGTCAGTGTCTCTTCCTCCTGCTCTTCTCCTTCCTTCTTCTCCTCCCTCCCCGCAGCCCTGCCTGCGCCAACTCAAGTCATGGCCGCCGGCCACTCTGCTGCCCACGCCGCCGCTCCTACCTCCACGGCGACCAGAAAAAACAAAGGCCGGCTCCTGGTGCAGCTCATCTCATCCACCAGTGAAAAAAATAAAGGCCAGCTCCACCTCCTTCGCGTGGCCATGGCTGCCGGCCCTCGCTGCTGCCCACGCTGCCCCCTTCTGCGCGGCCATGGCGACCGTCTTTGCGCGGAGGCCGGCCACGCCACACGCCAAGCAGGGAAGGAGCGCCGCGCGAGGAGCAGCCGGCACCCAGGAGCACGGCCGCCGCCAACCACGCGCCATGGCCAGGGGGCTGGGACTCCGGCCACCGCGCCCAGGAGCTGGGACTCCGGCCGCCGCGCCCAGGAGCCGGGACTCCGCCCGCCGCCCCCAGGGGCTGGGACTCCGGCCGCCGCCTTCGGACTCCATGGCCGCCGTGCCTTAGAAAGAGGGAGAGGGAGAGGACGCACGGAGGGGAGCTCACGAGAGGGAGGAGGACGCACGACGGCTGCGGCGGCGCTGGAAGGGAGCTCCGTCGCGACGGGAGAGAGCTCCCTGTTGAGCACAGCGGCGGGTGCGCTCCTGTGGATCTTGAGCACGGGAGGGACCCGATGGCTTTTTTCAATTTTTTTGGAGGACCTGATTGCTTTTTTAAGTTTACAGGGACACTGACATATGGGCCCTAGATGTCATTTAACGGTCAAACAAACAGTCAAACAATCAGTTTTCTTACATGCGGGCCCCAACTGTCATAATCATGATCAATAGCTAAGCACTCCACGATTTGGGTTTTCTGAAACAGCCGTCCCCTGATTTAGTAGTTATCTGAGAAAAATTAAAAAGTGGTAGTTTTTTGGAACCAAAGCCTGTAAACTAGTAGTTTTATGCTATTTACTCCAATAAATGTATATGCTCTAAACTGTTTGTTTTTGGTGAAGCGGTCTCCACCTTTTTGGCGATGCCACTCTTCTTCTCTTATGTGAGAACGATAAGGAACACACTCGTAATACATCCTCAGGAGAGAGGGCTTACGTGGCCATGGGGAGCCACCCTTGCTTGCAAGCTTCAGCGCCCATATCCTCTCGCCGTACTTGACGAATCCGGCGGCCAGAACCAACATAGCTGGATGGGCAAAGGTCGCCGCACCCGCAATGATGTACTTGTACAGCACATAGGAGGTGCCGGCGACCTGCACAAACATATTCAGCAGGTGGCGCCGCCAGAGTTCATTGTCCTCCAGGGCATACGCAGCGATGGTGTCCTGGCCGCCGAGGTGCAGCAGGAGGAACGGCGCCCAGAACGCCACTAGCTGGTGCTCGCTGGACGGTTTCTTCAACAATGACGAGGACATGTGCCCCAGGCCATATGTTGCAACGACATCGGCAAACAGATATACCAACCAGAGGAATTTTTTTCTGGTTGAAATTCCAAAAGTTTGGAAGTTTCACATTTCTCAAACTTGCCTTCTTCTATAAGTTCGATTTTTTTAGAAGTTTCAAGTTTTTGTAAGTTTTGAACTAAACTTTTTCCAATGTGTTTTCTAGCTTCTTTTTTTTGCTATTGGTTTTGCTAATAATCATTGAGTTTATGTATGTCCAAGTCAATTTAGTAACAAGTGCAACTAGGAGAAAAGTCTAAGGCTGTGTTTGATAGCAAAGTATTATATAAACCAAAGTATCAAAAACTACAGTAATTTTGCTTGTAGGTGTGAGATACCATAGTTTTATCAAAACAGAGTATTTTGTAGTATTCACAATACATAGAACCTGTTTGGTTGTTGCCGCATAACGCTGTAAATTTTGCTGTTTAGCCATTGTGTTTAAGCACTCAGCAGCTCTGTTTTAAAAAAAGAGGTTTGGGGTTCTTTTTTTTATGCAGAGAAAAAACTGCAGTTTGCCCAATACTACAATATTAAAAGCACAGTTGTTAGGGACAACCAAACAGCTCATTGTAAATAAAACCATGGTAATCTCAAAAATTGTAGTATTCTCAAAGTACTTAGAAAATACTTTGCTATCAAACAGGGCCTAAGTTGCATTTTTCTGAATCAACTTGGGCATAAGAAAATCTCCTAAAACCAATGTCCGCCTTGGTTTTTTTTATCCTGCCAAAATAAGTTTTGTACATCTTTTAACTATCAAAATTTTACCTCATTAAATTGTATGGATGTTTTGTTTCTCTGAGTTACTTTATGTGAGAACTGCTGGAGTTTTGGTTTTACCTTTACAGTCTTGTTTTGATTTAGAGCACCAATGCAGAAAAAAAAATGGCGCAGTTTTTATGTAAAAACACAAGGAATTTCATGTGACAAATATAAAAGGAGAAAATTATAGGCAGATTTTATGTAAAAAGCGATAGGCATGTGGAAGTTATTACAGCCTCAGTGTTGCGATTTTTGCTTTGTACGTTATGTATGGAGTGACTATGATTTGAGAAAAAAAGTCAAAAACCAAACAACCTAGCCAACCCAAAGTGCCATGCAGGGCTGTTTAAACTGTATGCATCTTATCTATCTTCAACACTCTCATGGGTCTAAAATTTACGATATGGTCATTGTCGTGGTCGTCATGTACATATGATCCATCATATTCCGGTAGAAACCCAATAACAAAGGTGACATACAATAATGATAAATAGAGGACATGTACACATGACAGATGAGTTCAATTTGTTTCAAAAAGGGACCTCGATCCTACTGATACATTTAGGCCTCCTTTAGTTTGTAGGATTTTTGTAGGAATTCTATAGGATAGAATTTGCAAAAGAAAAATTCCTTTGAAGCCCTTTGGTTTATAGAAATGGATTCTTATTCCTATGTAGGATAGGAATCAATCCTTCACGTTTTGAAGGAAAAAAAACATTAACCTAGACTCAATGAAAAAATTCCTATCCTATGCACCAAATGACATCTCTTTCTCTATAGAAATTGACATACATGTCATCTCACTTCCTATAATTTTTCTATTCCTATAAAATTTC
Organism: Triticum monococcum; assembly: GCA_034509565.1. Taxonomy (NCBI): domain Eukaryota; kingdom Viridiplantae; phylum Streptophyta; class Magnoliopsida; order Poales; family Poaceae; genus Triticum; species Triticum monococcum. The sequence continues at coordinate 769,728,049 of CM067847.1, forward strand.
TATCCTATGAACCAAAGAAGGCCTTAGTTGGTCCATATTCTGTGGCGTGTAAGTTTCTTTTCTTTTGAGGGGTTCGACGGTGTGCAAGTTGATTGAAATGCTCAATCATGAAGAAAAAAAGGATAAACAAAATACATCCATTGAAAGTCGGGCTTTTAAATATGAGCGTTAAAGATAAGACATCAAAAGTCGGGCTGTGTCAGGTGTGCATATATACTACTACTACTACTACTACTACTACTACTATGTATACAACAACTATTTCTAACAGCAACTTGATTATGGACTGTGGGTGTGGAATATGATATGCATTGGCTCCATCTGAAACCCATGAGAGGGTTGAAGATAAGACATGTTAGTAATAGATATATAATGACAAACCTACCAGATTTTAGCTTCTTGCAGTAGTATTGTTTTTTGGCAAAGGATTAAGTTTGTTTTCGCACCTGGGCGCAGAGCAGCTAGCAGCGGTTGATATTGCTTGTTCTTGGCTGGTTCACCTGAATTCAGACATGAGGCACTGAGTTGCCAAAAGAAAAAAAGACATGAGGCATGAAACATTAGGCTTCAGAGTATAGAATATTTATATATTGTATATGTATATATATTACACAGCTACTATCTTAAATCAAAATCTTACCAGTATTGGAATCTTACAATACACATAATACTGGAATACTAGATCACGCATGCACACTGGCAGAGTGCCATGTTTTCTTATTTTTGCTACTGCAGGTTGCTTCTTTGACTGCTCTGTCGATGGCCGTTTCAGTGCAAGAAGAGGCACAACAAAAGTGCGTACCAAGAAACAGGACTGGGACATGGATATTAAGAGTCAAAAAAAGAAAGTCCAAAGAACAAACAGTCAAACAGAAGTAGAGAACCATATCTTGGAAGGATCTTCATGAGGTTTGTCATTTCAGGTATAGAGAAAGAATATCTTCACTCCCATTTGATCCAAGCAATTCAAGCAAACAAATCCTCAGCTTTGCCCTGGTTCCAGACTTCCAGTCAATCACCACTTCAGAAGACAAACTTCAATAATCTGCATTCAAGAGGTCAATTCTTGTATAATTAACTATTTTTAGTGTAGGCCTCAAGTATGACATAAAAAGAGGATCATACATGGAATCCATCAAAGCAGCAAGAACAATCTCTCCAGGCAATATGCTGAAAACTTCTCACCAACCTTTGAGTTAGTTGATGAGCTTGTAAAATAGTAGTCAGTGCTCTTCACAACTCCAAGTAACAGCATTCCGGCTGCCACTTTCTCAGACATTTTGGTGGTCACCTTCTGAACCCTGCCAGCAAACCACAAGCGTCATTCTTTCAGACCGACAACAAAACCAATATTCGGTCGAGATTATGTGCGTACAATTGTGTAACCAAGCCCAAGGTAAACGAAATCCAATATTCCCACGAGACTTGATTTTATCATCAGCCTGCAAATTAATAAAATTGTGATAGACTAATTTGGTTAGCAAGTCGCAGCAGCACATGGCACCGAAGCGGGCTAGGCAAGCATGAAAACAGAAGGGGGCTAAAATCAAGTCTGTAGGGGACGAGCTCCGTCCCTTGCCTAAGGGGGCCTGTGGAGACGCCGAGAATCGCCCAACGCGGTCTGACGGACAGATCCAACGGTGTGGTGTGTCACGCACCGTGGAACCGAAGCAGAGGATTTGGGCGCGCAGACGGAGCTCGGGCCATGTCGCGCGAAGAGCTCTCGCTTCTTCCATGGACGGGCGGCTAGACCGGACCGGCGCGCGCCGGGCCGCTGGTCGCGGCGGGTGAGACCGAGCCCCCCGCTGCCGCGCTCTTCTGTCCTCGTCGAACTGAAGAAAGGCGGCGGAGCTGACTGAATGGGCTTAATGAGGTGTGGATAGAACCACCTGGGCTGAACGACTCAACTTCCAAATCATGGGACCCCTAAATAAAACATACAAATTAAGAAAGATCTTGGTAAAATTAAGAAATATTTTGGTAAAATCATGGGCGGCGTGTGTGATATTTAAAAGTCTTGATCTTGATAAAATTAAGAATGTTTTTTAAAAGAAGATAGGATACTGTTTTTGAAAAAGAAGAAGACCCTTTGGCTAGGGCTTTTCGTGACTCCCGCTGGTGCCTCCATGGTATACCTCCTCGTCTCCTATGGTCATAGGGTCATGGAGGCACGGTCGATCCGGGTCCTCGCCGTCGGGAGGGCTCCGTTTTTCATGTTTTTTTAGTTTTGTTAGGGTTTTTGTCCTGCTCAGAGAGGCGAGGTGGCGACGGCTCTGTGAAGATGGAATAAGATTTTCCCCGCCTAGTCCCTGTACCGGTGGTGTTCTGGCATCGTCGGAGCGTGTGTGGAGGTTTGTCTCTGACGGATCTCGCGGAATTCTGTCGGCGTTTGTCTTCGCTGGATCCAGGTGGACTCTGTCTTCATCCGTCGGTGTTCATGTGTCTATAGGTTGGATTCCTCCAATCTACGTTTCTCTTCATCGGTGGCGGTTGCTGTTCTGGTCCTCTAATCCTATGGGGCCTTAGCACGACGACTTTCCGACTGTCTACTACAACACGATTTGGTCAGCTCCGATGAGGGAGGAGCAAAGTCGGCGGTGCGCCTTCGGCTCACTTTAGTGTTTGTAGTCACTGCCATTTCTAATGGATTAGTTTTTTCTTTTGTTTCTGTGTTTCTTTTTTTATTTTCCAGTATTTAATTTTCTAATTTTCATATTTTTTTACCTTTTAGATATTATGGAATTTTTTGAATATTTAAGAAAAAAAGTCCATTTTACTCCCCTGAACAAAGTGGGTGGTTCACTTTACCCCTTGATCTATTTTTTGGCTCCTTCTAGACCCCAAACAAAATCAAACCGGACAAAACACCCCCACCCCCCCTCCCGACTGGTTTGTCTCCATTCGATGCTGATGTGGCACAGTCAATGGCGGTTTTGATCGGGGCGGGGCCTACTTGTCAAGTTGGACTGTTATAGAGCTGCCGTTGCGACCAGGGAAGACCAGCTGTGCGCAGGTGCGCCAGCGGGGCGGCACAACGGTGCAACCTGCGGGGACAAGCATGCCAATGCGGAGCGCGGCGGCGTACAAGAGCGGTGCAGCGCGTAGGAGCAGCCGAGCAGGAGCACGACGGTACGGGGGTGCAGCAAGGCGGACGCGGACCAGGATGAGGAGCAGGGCTGCTTTGAGGACATGACGACCATGCCAAATAGCCGACGTTCACGTTTTCTCCTCGATGCCGCCGGCGGCCCTACTGCACATGCCCCTCCGCCAGTGAGCGGCAGCAGCCGGTGCCGCCTCGTGCTCCGCAACGTCATCTGCCACGCCCGCCCTGGCGAGCTGCTCGCCATCGTCGGGCCCTGCGGAGACAGCAAGTCCATGCTGCTCGAGATCCTTTCCGGCCGTCTCAAGCCGAGCTCCTCCCCTCCTACTGACCTCCGTGTCAATGGCTCCCCTGTCGACACCGTGGCCCTGCGCCGCCTCTGCGGCTACGTCACCCAGCGCGACATTCTCTTCCCGCTCCTCACCATGCGCAAGACGCTCCACTTCAGCGCACTCCTCCGGCCGCCTCGGTTCGGACGCGTACGACCCGGCCACGGTCGACGCACTCGTCGACCTCGCCCTGACCCACATCGCGGACACCAGGGTCAAGGACCTCTCTGCTCGCCATCGTCAGCTCCAGCGGCACCCGCCACCTTCCAAGAAGACCAGCACGTACATGGTATCATCATGTGCCAGTCCACTCGAAGCTCACACTCCCATGCCCATGTACGCCCACTGAGCAAGCCAAACTAAGCTCAGTCAAGCCCAATCATCCAAGCTTCACCCGAGCTTCAGCCAACACAAACCATAAAAGCTAGCAACCACGAAGCTCATGGTCTTCCATGCATCTGGCAGGTGAAGCACCACCTTTACTAGCAGCCATCCAGGAAGACGACGAGCTAGCGAGCGAATCAATGAAGAGCCGAGGAGGAGTAGAAAGCAGCAGGTGCGAGGTGGAGGTCGCGGGCATCACTGTCTCCGCCCTGCCTCACCCGCTCAAGATATGGAGCAGGCCCGACGACCTCCTCCTCGACGCCACCGGCGACCCTGCTGCGCCCACACCTCCGCCGGTGAGCCGCAGCAGCCGGTGGCGCCTAGTGCTCCGCAACGTCAGCTGCCGTGCGCGCCCTGGCGAGCTGCTTGCCATCATCGGACCCAGCGGCGCCGGCAAGTCTACGCTGCTCGAGATCCTCTCCGGCCGCCTTGAGCCCAGCTCCTCCCCTCCTACTGACCTCCGCGTCAATGACTTGCCTGTGGACGCCGCGGCCCTGCGCCGACTCTGCGTCTACGTCACCCAGCGTGACGTCCTCTGCCCGCTGCTCACACAGTTCGTGAGACGCTCCACTTCAGCGCGCGCCTCCGCCTCGGCCAGGACGCGTACAACCTGCCACGGGAACTGTCCGATCCAGATCGCAACGGGAACGACAGCTCTATAACAGTCCAACCTGACAAGTAGGCCCCACCCCGGTCAAAACCGCTATTGACTGTGCCACATCAGTATCGAATGGAGACAAACCAGCCCGGGGGGGGAGGGGTGTTTTGTCCGGTTTGGTTTTGTTTGGGGTCTAGAAGGAGCCAAAAAATAGATCAGGGGGTAAAGTGAACCACCCATTTTGTTCAGGGGAGTAAAATGGACTTTTTTTAATATTTAATCATCTTCTAAAATTCATTAGCATTTTCAAAAATCAGAAAAAAAATCACAAACTTTTTTAGAATCCAAAACATGTTTAATCAGAAACATTTTTATTCCACACGCAGTTTTAAAGAAATTGGTACTTTTTTAAAAAAAGTGGAAGGTATTTTATATGTTTGAAACATTTTTTTAAATTCAAGAATTTTTTTAAAAATTAGGAATATTTTTTAACTTTTGTCAAAGGAAAAATAACATTTTTTTTCGAGGCAACAAAAAAGAAAAATAAAAGGCACCCCGCCCCAGTGCATCGGCCAGCCCAAAGTCCCCTGCGCGATTGGTCTCCCCCGCTGCGTGCTATATAGGAGGTCTAAAAAGAATCGTGTCTTCTCCGGTGCAATAATACCCCCATGATAGAGCTAGAACTTATAGTGGGAGTTCCGGAAGATGCAATGTGTTTATGACACATTGAATGAAGCAATGAAGCATCAACCAAATGATTGAATCCGGATGAGATCATGAAAGAAACCATCAAGCCCCCAGCCCAAAGTTTGGACAAAACCTGATTATGTATGCCACAAATGTACGCTGGTTTACATCTCTGCACGGATGCAGTATGAAAGCAATAAGCATTACAACTTATACATGAGACAGCTCACAGCTAGCTAGTGAAATCCGAATCAGTATGATACAAATAATTTCGGTGGGACTTACACATTGAATAAAGATGGGATTGTAGCCGACGGGTATTTGGTGAGGAGCAGGATGTGGGTCAGAAACTCACCACCATTGCTCAGCTGCCTGGAGTGGAATTCCGCAGTTGCATTGGCTGCTGCGTAGCACAACATCTCCCTCCGCACAGATCCAATTATTACCATCTTATGTGTGAGCCCCAGCTGCATCTCCAGAATTGTGCAAGCAAGTTTGTGTGCATCCGCCAGCACAATTACCAAACATGCTAAGCTTCCAACAGCTCCGAAACCCGCATCCCCGTGGGTTTATACCCTATTAGGGGACAGGAATGGGCATTTTTTCATCCCCGCGGTGCTGTTGTTGGGCACATTATACAACCCGACACATTTCGTGGCTTTATACCCGTTTCAGTAGTCCCCGAACCCGAAACCCGGCAATACCCGCGAAATTACATTATTTTTTTACCACCGTAGTCATCTTACCCCCGAAATCTTAGAGGCCTTGATGTGTTCACAAGATTGGATAAGAAACAAATATAAAGGTGTGTCTTTCTTTACATATCATCATAAAGTTTATCATTATTTTGCTGCAATGTTTCATAAAATGTTCATTACTACTTGTTTGATTCTCATAGATGCTGACAGTGAATAAGGACAAAGCTTTTGGAGTTGTCTTCAAGACATTCAAGAGGGAATGCAGGTGAAGTACAGATACATGCAAATTTCATATACTAATCTGCATATTTTTCTCATGTTTAACTTTAGCTTGAGCGAATTTTGATCTTTCCTAGGACTTGGCACTTTGATTTGGCATTGGAAGATTTAAAGATTGTCGTTTGCAGGCTTGGAGATGTGAAAGATGACATGATGATTCCAACTTTAAAGTGAATTATGAACTATAAGTTCTATTTCAGAACTTATATAGCTGTTGAAATTTACTCAAGTTATGCTGCTGAAATGTTATTCTTTGTCGCCACTATGTTTGTTTAAATATTTTGATTTTATAGTGGGTTCCTGGAAACCCGATGAGTTTAGGGGACGGGCAGAAAACTAGCCCCGCATACAGTGATGGGGACGAGGACGGGTTTACGATTTTCTCATGAGGATGGGTTTGGGAAGGCAAAACCCGATGGGTTTCGTCCCTGTTGCCATATTGATTTAGACTTCAGAGCAGAGCGTTTTAAGCTACTGCTGTTTTAAACGCTGATTGCTATTATTTGAAAAAAAAATTGGATTCAAATAGCACATGGAAGCACCTACAAGAAGGTCTCACTAGGTACAGAATGCAGGATGCTCTTCCATAATTGGTGTCAGCTATATAATAAGTAAAATGGTAGTAGGTGTTTGACATGAAAAATAATAAAAACAACGATGGATATCGTGTTATTATCTCTCTACGCGCCAGGGGAAATAAATATTGCGGGCGTGCCAGTGTACTAAATACACAAATAAAATTAGGTTAACTTGTATTTTATTAATTTCTCGTCGGAGAAACAAATTATATGATCCGTTTACATAAGCGCTCAACGGCCTGCTAGCTCGGCCGATAAGACTTGGGCGATTGTGAGGTTCTGGTTCACGGGGCCTCGGAAGGCTCCCGATTAATTACGTCCGCGAGTCGGAGCCGCGAACCACCTCCGATTAAGCTGCTACAATGGTCGTCGTCTTCAAGTCTCGTCTTCTCCAAGTGCTCGGTGTAGACGATGGTGATGATGCGGTGGAATAGAAGAGTGGAGCGGTACGCCCGTCGCTCCGGCGATGCTAGCCATATTCCCTCCGGCTTGTCGATGTCCGATGATGAAGATGTCCGGCCTCGTCAGCTCAGACAGATGGGCGGCCTTCGCCTCGTCGGTGCCCGGCCTGGTGGTGTCCGCCTCGTTGGTGTCGGACATGGTGTGTCTTGCCTTCGCCTCGTCGGTGCCCAGCAAGATATGGGTAGCTTCATCGGAAGAAGACATGTCGGTGAAGTGGCTTCGCCTCGTCGGAGCATGGACGGGGTTTGGGGAGTGTGTTGATGTAGAAGTTGGAGTACACTCGAGTGTCGCCGCGTGGCGGCGTTGCTTGAAGATGACGACAATGCGAGCTAGTCGATATAGACCTCAGACCGTCGCAGCTACAGGGGCGGCCTCCACTTGGTATAGAAGAATGACAATATGTCGGTGTAGACGGCGGCGTCGCTTAGACGCAAAGTCAAAGAAGATGGCCACGACATATGAATGACCGGTGGTGCTGATGTAGACGACATCCTCGTCATATGTAGAGCTGCTGAAGTTGGCGACGCCATGTCGACGTAGCCGGGTGGCGTGTCGAGGCAGTCAGTGCCCTCGCCGGGAGAGAAGTTGATGAAGATGGCGAAGTCAGGTTGATGTAGAAGCCTTCCTCGTCAAGCCCGGGATTGGTGATGACGACATTGGCGAGGTTGATGAAGATGTGAAGACGGTGAGCAGCTCCTCCTCCGCCTTCTTCGTTTGCACACAGGTGAGCGCTGATTATCCATCCATCTCGATCGTGATTCGGATGCACTGAAATAAGAAAGATAGGAAAAGAGAAAGATAAAATGATGCATGTACGCATGCCCTTTAAAGAAGATAGAGGACGTGATTTTAATCTTCCCTCTCTAAGGTAGATGATGGTACAGCCTTGGACGACGACCTCCTCACTCCGGCTTGTACACCACTGCTGACGTTCGTTGTTGTCTTCGCAATCTTCATGTGGCGCGTACTACGTCGCTGCCGCGAGTGTCTCATCGACCATATGGAGATGGCATCCAAGCTTCTTCTTCATGTCTATGTGAATATCACAGCCCAGTTCTTGGGTGCGATGTATCACTGCCCTTAACTTGGAATGGGGAAGACCGCGCCAGGCTATAGGTCGGCAGATTCGTTGTCGTGGTGGTGTCGTAGATGGTGTTGGACCAAACGCCGGTAGGATGGAGATGGCACCGAGCCGGATACCGCCGGCCTCTCCGATGTCGCCGCCGAGGTGGAGTTGGCGCCATGCTACTCACCGGCGGCCTTGCCGCCGTTGTGGTGGTGTAGATGGTGTTGGGCCGGATGCCGCCGGCCTCTCCAATGTCGCCGCTGAGGTGGAGTTGGCGCCGTGATACTCGCCGGCAACCTCGTCGCGTCGTGGTGGTGTAGATGGTATCGGGCCGTATGTCGCTGGCCTCCCTGATGTCGCTACCGAGGTGGAGTTGGCGCCGTGATACTCTCCGGCAGCCTCGCCGCTGTCATGGTGGTGTAGATGGCTCCGGGCCGCACGCCGGCATGGTGAAGATGGCGTCGGGCTGTAAGCCGGCAGCTTCGATGTCATTGTGGTGGTATAGATGGCTCCGGGCCGCACGCCGGGATGGTGGAGATGGCGCCAGGCTGTAAGCCGGCAGCTTCGATGTCATTGTGGTGGTATAGATGGCTCCGGGCCGCACGCCGGGATGGTGGAGATGGCGCCAGGCTGTAAGCCGGCAGCTTCGTCGTTGTCGCGGTGTCGTAGATAGCGCCGGGTCACGCGCCGGCGCGGTGGAGATGACTCCGGGCTGCTGGTCGGCAGCTCCGTCGTTGTTGTGGTGGTGTAGATGGCGCTGGGCCACACGCCGGTGCGGTGGAGGTGACTCCGGGCTGCAGGTCGGCAGCTCCGACATTGTCGTGGAGATGGTGATGGAGCCGGGACGCACGCCAGCATGGTGGAGATAGCGCCGGGCTTGAGGCCGGCAGCTCCGACGTTGTCGTGGCGATGGTGATGGAGCCGGGACGCACGCCGGCATGGTGGAGATAGCGCCGGGCTTGAGGCTGGTGGCTCCAACGTTGTGGTGGCGATGGTGATGGAGTCAGGCCACACATCGGTCCCTTCGATGTCACCTCTGAGGTGGAGTTGGTGTCGTGCTACACGCCACCAGCCTTGTGGTGGTGTAGATGGATAAAGGCCTGTCAAAGAAGGCAGCATGGGTGGCGCCCGCGGCCGCCTTGAGTGCTAGGGCTTGTTGTGTGGGCTCCTTCGTGTATCTGCAGCCGCGGACGACCAGGTTGTACGGGCTGCTCGGCGAGCATGCCTGTGCCATGGGCACATCCTCACGATCTCCTCGCCGCCTCCACTGTGGGAGCATCTCCAACGGGCGTGTGTTGGCCTCCATGCATATGTGGGATCGCCGTGCGCACTGCCGCCGACGCGTCGTCCCGTCCTCGACGCAGCCACCACAGGCGTGTCTCCTCTTGGCTCGGTTCCTCCCGGGGTAATCTCCCGATGGCCTTGAGGTCCCCTCTCGCTGCTTTTCTCCATGTCGATTATCCTAAAGATTAGGGACGGAGAGAACGAGATATATGTATATACCGCATGAGATGTCTACATATGATGATTTTCGTGAAGCTAGCTTGGACAAGTCCATATGAAGCGGCCAAGTGTGCGCCACCGCCGGCGGCGCAACTTCCCGGCCTTGCGGACACGACCAGCGTTGACTCCCGCCACCGGTGTGAGCGCCTTTCTCGTGTGGGTCGTAGCTGTCGCCGCTGCTTCATCTACACGTGGACTGCGTGTGTGAGGGCGCCGTCGGCTGCCATCATGGGCGCACGCTCTCCTGGGTGCTGCCCCTTTCTTGGCCGACTGCTCGCTTGGCTGTCGATCTTTAAATCTTCGATCTGCAGGATGAAGAAGATAAAAGGAGAATAGAGAGATGAATCAATGTGCACGGTTACTCTTGAGTCTTGGCGTCGCGTGCATGTGCTTGCTTGGGTTGATGGAGTGTGCGGCATCGTGCATGGAAGAAGGCCCCGCCGGGCTTGCCGGCGGGCGTTCATCGTCATCGTCGTCGTCGCAGCACGCTCTACGGTGCAGTGGACGCCGGCGCTTCATCCGAGCGCATGGTCTTCCCTGGCGTGGCCTTGCTTCTGGTCCAGGCACCTGTGCCATACCGACGTCGGCCCGTCGTCTGCCGCCGTCGCCTTCCTTCTCTCATCACCGAGGGCACAGCGGGGCCTCTTCTGCCGCCGCCATCAGCACGTCCCCCTTGGCCTCCTCCATCCATCTCGTCGACGCTGTCACCTTGGGCCTGCTCCGCGCGCCGCTGCCGGCGCATTGTCCCGTCCTCGATGATGTCTCCACCCCTTGGCTGCGATCTCGCGATGGCCTTCAGATCTACATCTTGGACGTTTGCTAATTGAGAATAAAACAAGAATCATTAGAAAAGAAATTGTACGTGCCCTTATATGCATGTGCCATGCAACGCAAGATGTCTTCAAACGCTCATGTAAAGAGCTAGCTTGACTTGACGCAGTGGTCTTGCCGTCGCCGCCGGTGCATCTCCGAGCTTGGACGGGTGTCGCTGCCGCCGCCGCCGCGGGGGCGGCGTCCTCTCGCCGGTCTGGTGCACGTACACCGCCGAACGAGGCCGCCGTACTCGCCGCCGCCGTGGGCACGTGGCTGTTTCCCTTCTCTTTGTGGTTTTTCTTGTGTATGTGTTTTTCGTGGGCGTATTCTCAGGTACGGCTCCCCCCGCCTTCCCCCTCTCCGTGTGTGTTGCTTCAGCCTTTATATAGGCCAGCGTCATGGCAATGGATAGCTATGAGATGTGCGGACGCTGCGGAAGACTTGTTCGGCAGGTGCTATTCTCATGGAGATGATAAGCACGTTTATCTCTTTGAGACTTATCCTTTGTGCGTGCGGTGCAGCAGCTAGATCTGCGCACGGTCACGGCTGGCACGTTCGGCCTGGCCTGATGGGCCTGCACCGGTAGTCTAAGCCAACTAACCCCTCTACTTAGTTAGCTAGCTAGTAGCCGCATACACGCATGAGATTTCCATCATATCATGTACGTGAGTGTGTGCATAGCTCTCTGCATGCACACGTACATCAACTTGCTAGTTAATTTTCACCAAATCATGTATGTGTAGGCATAATTAAATAATGCACCACCGGTCTTGATGACCCTCCCATGAAAAATCAACATCTTTGTCACTGCCATATACTTGTTTGTGCACACGTATTAACGCTATATTTTTATAATTGACAAGCACAAAATTATGACAAAATCTCGTCGAACAGTAGGTTTTGATCAATTCTTGTATCTTGAATTCTTGTGTATTCCGGTTCCTGAAATTCAGTTTTTAGATGCAACAGTCAGTCTACAATTTGTGTAAACCACAAGAAATTAAATGGTGCAAATTTCTCAGATATGTCTAACTACACAAATCTTTTCAAATATTTCTCTTTCATACATTAGATGTCAACAAGATTAGCGGGCACAGCGACACGCGCCTTGATGATCTAGTGTTAAGTAAGGTTGCCGCTGGACCCGTATGTTAAGTGAGATTGACTCGTGCGCTACTGCTACCGCATGATACGTGGTTCTTGCTAGGAGAATACCCTCAGCCGCTGCTAGTGGCATGCATTCTCCTGCCTAATGGGCCTGGCTTGGCTCATGATTTCTCTACTGACGGTTTCCCAGGGACTGTTGATGCTAGCTTTTCCTCGATATATATAATTAATAGGAATAGAGCCAGAACGCGGCTTCCTGCAAATTTCGCGACAGTTCATGTGCTGTTGGAATAGGATACCAAGTCTAGGTGTTGGCACATTTTTGTATAGAGACAGTGGGCTAATAATTAGAGTTGGCTTAATATAATTGGGAAGACTTGGTACCCGACACCTTGTCTTAATTCCTGCTTTGTAACGTGTACTCAATGTGATGTGTTAGAGTTGACGCATATATTACCCCACAAAAAAAGAGAGTTGACCCGTATATTAAGAAAGGTTGCCGTTAGGTGAAGGGAGTTCATACACACACCACTGGGATCCTTATTAATTTTACATGCCGCGAAGCTGACAGGGATAGACCGAAAACCTTCGGAGAATTATTTTTTCTCTACGTCTCCTTCTCTCGCTGTTACTTACTATAGTTGTTTTGTTACAATAAAACTCTGATATGTGTATATTTATGCGAAAACTGACTGTATTTGTTACAACATATGACTATTGTAGGCAAACATTATATAATATATAGCCGATACTAGCCACCTCATCATATTCCAAATTGTCCTTATTACATCATCAGACAACATCACACCCAATTTATTACGAAACTCTCAATTTAAGTCGATACAAACACATAGAGATTACACCCCATGATTCATCAACTATGGTACTTGACTGCATTAACAGAAAGCTTTTGGCAACTTCTGATAAAACCAAACAGACTACAGCCAGGAATTACCACGATAGAGTAGTCTATTTGTATTTGTATGTGGAAGTTAATCTCTGCTCCAAGTATTCGCCACACCTAATAGGTGGGTATCTGAAAAGGTGTCCAATTTTCAAAGGCATGAGATACAATAATAGGCCAAAAAATAAAAATAAATATTCGGATATTATTAGAAGAGGACCTTGGTGGATTTGCCTCGCTGCAACAACTTTCCATGCATGTAACCATCATATCTGGGCTTGGCCAAACAAAGAAAGCCACCTGATACATGAAAGAAGCTTGTATAAAATATATTTACACTTGATGAATATTTTTTCCATTTATGTATCATCAGTCATTAAATTTTAAAGTTGTACGTGCTCCTCCAAGGTTGTCAATGGTTGTTTCTGTATAGTGCTGTGTAAGTTGTGTCTATATATGTTCTATTAAAGGAGGTGCCATATTGAAACAGCGAGAGAATGAGATGAAGATTAAATTTTTTCTTATGTGCGGCAAAATATGGATAACAGTATAAATCACCAGAAAACTAGTGTCTTCTAAATGATGGTTTTGGCTGTTGGATTTGAATTATTATCGTAGGTTACTGATACTAGCTGTTTTTCCCAAATTTGAACAAAAAATTATGAATGTTGAGTTTAAAATAAATGCAAACCGGAGGACTTGACCCCATAACTAGAGGCATACAAGGTTGGTAGCTTCACTAGGGTGATCATATTAATGTCATCAAGTGCAGTTATGAAATTTAATTTATATGTAATAATGTGCATTCAAATATGACTGGATAGTTTGACAAAGAAAATTGAAGTGCCGATAAATCCAATTTTCAGATGATTTTAAAAGAAACCCAAGAGCTAACTATTGAAACTGCTGAACAAAAACATTCTGAATTTAGCAGTTAGTTAGTATACTCACTGAATACCGCTCCTTGCCAACCATCAAAACACGATGCAGGGTAGACCTACAAGTTGGAAAATGAATAAATATCAAAATTCACATACAGATTTTAATCTAAAGACATTATTCAAACATGATCACGGTCTTAGTCAACAAATCATTTTAAGCAAATCACCAATGTTCTTCAGGATCAACAAAGTTTAGAGAGAATGTACCTATAAACATTATTTGTCCACCTTTCTAGCAAATCACCAATGTTCACAACAAGTGCTCTGCAAGTACGTCAGTACGTTGGAATATGTAAGGTCAAAAAAAAAAATCTAAGGAGCATGGGAAGACACAACCCAAAGAGTTAATTGATGAACAAATAAAACTAACGATGCTTAAATATGTAGTAATTGTAATTTTTGCAATAGATTGACCATGAAGGGTGCCTGACTCTATAAGGAATTTATTAGCACAGGAAAGAAGTATTTACCCATCAATGTGATGAACATCTTCCCAGAGCTGGGGACGGCCATCCTTGTCCCTGCATATCTGTACACTCATAGTAGAGTAAGAATCTGGCTAGAATGATAAAGAAACTAGAGCTGATGAATTATGCCAACTACACAAACATAGTGCGTGCTTGTGTGCATGGTTGTGTGATTAGCTAAAATGATAAAGCAACTAGAGCTGATGAATTATGCACACACACCTGCAGGCCAGGGGTGCCATCTGTTGAAAGAAGAGTTAACATTCCATAATCCGTATGAGCGTTTGCACCATGATCACTTCCATGTTTCGATTCAATTGCCCGACCTGCAGTGAATTGACCAAATATATAAATATAACCAGTTGCTAGCTAGCTAGGAAGGTGTAGAGAACTAAAATTTCATCTGGATATGACACTTCGATGATATGAAAGGCTAGCATACATCTAATAAATTACCTGAGTAATGAATTGGTCGAAGAATTGTTTCGGAGTCATGTGGCTTGAAGAATTCAGCGTCAAGGTCTAAACACAAAGCAATTAGGGACAATATCCTTTTGCTAGTTCCCCTGGTTAGCAGGAAAACACAGTATACACGAACAACATATTAGAACAAGAATAAATATTTGATGATTCAGAAAAGAGGAGGAAGAAGAAGAAACTTACATTGCACATTCGTAGTACGACTTCATTGTCTTCTTCCAAGATGGAAAGCGTTCTGAGACACGCGTACCGATGTTATTGATGAAAGAGTTCATACTTAATGTAGGCCGGGTAATAAATTAATTAGTACCTACCTGCAGGCGGCCACTGATTCACATCATTCTTGGATTCGCCGTCTACCCCAGACCCAATGTGGAAACACTCCAATAGGTCCCCTACATGCATGCACAAATTAACCGTAATAAGAGTTGTCAACTAACATAACAAAGAAAATTAGAAATGCAAAGATGGTTAAACCAGCTGGTTTATTAGTTATTACCCTTGCCACTAGCGTCAGCCTCGAAGCCTTCAAAATCGGGCGGAATGTAGCCTCTGTGGCTGCTGTTCTTGCGCAGCGCCATCTTCTCCTCCATTGGCTGCTGGAAGAAGCTGCTGCTCTCCGCGTAGACGCTCTTCATCAGGGCGCCGTCGATCCCGTGGTTGATCACGTAGAAGAAGCCGTAGTCCACCAGCGCCTGCATGCATGCATGCAGGGTAATCAAATTAGAGCATACATCAGGAAAGCCTTGGCTTATCGATCGATCTTACCTGCCGGATGGATTTGGTGGCGGCGCCGATGTCCGTGGACGCGAGGTCAATCACGGGGAGGGCTGCGCTCGCGTGGCCCATCTCTAAATGTTCTTCTTCCTGGACGGACGACGCCGGACCCGGAGAGCTCGTTGTGTGTGGCCACTCTGAAGCTAGCTAGCTAGCAGTAGTCTCTTGAATGCACACCGATCATCCTGGGCGCGCTTGGGTTTTTATAAGTCATCGGGCACAAAGCCGGGGTCAGATCTCACCTCACGCAGATGATTATTCATTCATCGAGGCCTCTGCGACGAAGCGGCACGACGTGGAGAGAGACTAAAAGTAAAATAGAAATAATACTCGTAATTCTGACCCATTCATATAGCATCGTGTCACTGTCAAAATATAAATAATAATTCTGGAGGAAAAGTCTTCGCAGCAGCGTCGTGCCACTGTCAAAATATAAATAATAATTTTGAAGGAAAAATCTTCTGTCAAGTAATGTGGGTTATGGGCTAATGTCAATAATGCTAAACATACAAAGAGTTACACGCAATTACACGTCGACTAGGATTCTTTCTTTCTAACTAACCACTCTACCTGATTTTCAAGGGATGGGCCCTTCCTCCCCCTTAATCTCCAATCAAAACCCACCTGTTTTGTAAAACCCGTGTAAACCTTTGTATGTGTAGTATTACCCGGCTAGTGCTGTCACACAAAGTGACAGCGTTGCGTTGCTACTACCTTACCCTATCATATCAATTATTGGACCAATTTATACTCCTCCTCTCCCCTCCCCTCCCTAAGCACTGGTAAAATGTAGAGTAAAACTGAAAAATAATGTCTCGTCCGTAACCAAAAATCCAACCAAAGCTTGGCTGCCCCAGAACGCCGTCTGCTTGGTCCAGACATGGTCGAGATGGAGAGCTGCTCGCATGTCGATCCGGGGAGGAAGTCAATGGCTGTGTTAGAGGTAAATCATGATTTAGGTAAGCAGGGCCGGCCCTGTGTTTCGGGGGGTCCTAGGCGAACTCGACGACATGGGTCCTTATGTCCTAAGTCTTAAGACAATATATATGTATGTGTGTGTTATATATATAACTTATTAAAAGTAACTTTCAATCACACATCTTTAGTTTAAAATATGAGTATAATAATTCAAATGACTCCATCGAGAACAATAATAACCAAATTCAAATCGACTCCATAAAAAACAATGGTACTAAAAAGATCGCAAAATAAAACTAACATGACATGATTACCTCAAATAAGAACAAAATTAGACTGACCCCATCGACAACAATAATACTTCAGTGCTAGAATTTTTAGATCACTTTCTTTCTTTTTCCTCCTTTTTTCAGCACCCGACAATTGCTTCTTCTTAGGTAACATGGCAGGCTAATGGCCTAAAATCATGAAGAAAAGATCAGAAGAGCATACAAAAAGTTAGGAATTTATAGATCGGATGATTGGAACCCTAGACATGTTACATAGAATGACAAAAAATTGATATATTGGATTACAATACGTACATACTAAATAAAGAATAAATAAACTACTGAGATCGTCAAATTGAGGTTTGGGAATGGACAGGAACATGGATGCGTACTTCTTGACTTCCAGTCAGATGCGTACTTGTATAGGAATTGCCGTATTGCCGCGATGCCGCCGTGTCGAATGCCGGATGGCCGATTGGCCGGCCTGCCGCCTGCCTGCTGGACTGCTGTGTGGCGGCGACGGTGAGCCGATGAGGCGAGGGCGACGCGGCAAGGGCCAAGGGGCAAGGCACCAAGCGAGCGAGAAGGCCGACGGGCGGGCGAGAGCGACAAACCTACGAAGGAAACATCGAAATAAGCGTGAGTCACGGCGCCGCCTCGCCTACGCGTATCCATCAGCGATCGCTAGCTAGCTATATCTGAACCGCCTAGCCCATCCTATTTCTTTTCTTTAATTCTTTTGTAATTTTTTACTTGCTTTTTGCTGGGCTATAGTATATGTTTTTTTTTTGAGAAATGGCTATAGTATATGTATATACTCCATCATGTGCCCCCCCTCGCCTGGGCCCTGGGCCGTCGCCCGTCGCCCATGCACCAGGGCCGGCCCTGTAGGCAAGCTAGTCCGGGATGCACTATTGCCGCGTAGGTTGTGTTTCGTGTGTGTCCCCAGCAACTAGTACTTCGTACGTGATTGTTATCTAGCCAGCCATAGCAATCGATCTACTTGCAAGTTCTACACTAGCGTATGTATCGCCCGGAAAGAATCCCGTCGTAGCTAGTTCATCGTTCGTCGTTCCGCCGGAAAGTAAACAGCGGATCGCTGTGTCAACGTCGGGACTCGGGACCAAGGCCAACAGGCTGCTCCATGGATCCGAGATAAGGGTTTGAGGTAAGAAGAGATTCACGCATCATATGCTCCTCTCATCTCAAAGCACCTACAGAGCAGAGCAGAGCGCCTGTCCCTCATTCAGATTTACACACCAATCTTCACAGGCACATCTCCGCCATCACCAATCATCTATCTTGGCCGGCATGAGGAGGAACTGATGGTGCAGTGGATTGAAGAACAGTATGTTTAGCTACTCCCTGACATGTTTATGATCTTAGACTAAACCTGTGTGTCCGTGATGGAACCGGCAGAGGCGTCCATGATTTTGGACAAACAGAAGTAAATTCAGGACGCTAGGTGACTAACTCGGCGTGATGATGTCGAGTCAATGGGCAAACACGTTTCGAAGCTTCGGCCCAGAACACACAGGTGCTTTGATTAATTGATCTCTCTTGCCTACGGACATAAGATGATTGATTTCCCTCAAAAAAAACATAAGATGATTTATTCACCTAAGCTGATTCATTCTTCATGTTTACCAACTACTACACCTATGTATGACCGTACCAACTAGCCTGGATATATCATATATGCACACCATTTTAGAACAGATATGCTCTTTCTCTCGGGGATATAGGTAGTATTTTTTTAATGTTCTGGATGGAATATGCACCATGCATGCATGTTTGTGAGATCATTTGGTTGTGAGGTAACTATTTTTCACATGGATGGCCAACGCGTTGGGCTTTTTGTTATAGATTCCATTTGATTAAGAATCAGTGGTTATATGGAGTTTAGATACAATATAGAACTTCTAATGGTAATGATCTGCTATAACAAAGGTATAGCAAATGAAATTCCTAATGTTGTACTTTTATGAGATACTTCCTCTGTAAACTAATATAAGAAGGTTTAGTCACTACTTTAGTATTCTAAATACTCTTATATTAGTTTACGGAGGGAGTATTTTTTAGCACGTTTTTCTTTTCTCGGGTCAACCCATATTGTAAATTTATAGTACATGGTCCACCAATTAGTTGGCTTGCTTTTGGGGAGATGTTCTAGCATATGTTTGTTTTCTTAACCAACAATGCTAATGCAGTGTCAAGCTAAATGTTTTAATTTCAACACAAGGGCAAACAATTGGTACATAAAACGGTATCAAACAAGACTTCACATGTTGTATTATTGGTTCAAGTACTCGCATATTATACACTCGCTTCCAAACATGGTATTCCCTTGATGGACTATAATGAAAAAATGTGTAAGACGTTGATGGATAGAGAGAAGAGATCTCCAATTACGGCAGGGAGACCCATTTGTGCTACAAAACCTCACCACCTGGATTAACACCTATGGCCATCACGCATGACATCGGGCTGGCCGTCTGATCTAGCAGCATGTTGGAAGGAAGATAGATAGAAAATGCGCTGCATGTTGGGCCAACAGAAGGCTCCTAGCACGTGCTGCGTCCGCGCAACTACACAAATGTTGCACCAGATTAGATCACAACATCTCCCGTGAAAAAAAGATTAGATCTCAACATGGTATCATGTATGCATTTAGGAAGCATAAACATGTTGTGGCTACAACACTATGAAATAAACAAATCAAGTCATGAACATAATAAGCCAATTATGCACCCCAAAAAAAGTTGAAGTTGATGAAAGTTGTGATAAGATTGGGTAAGAGATAATGTTTTAGCAGTTTCCAAGATATACGATAGAATTACATTGCCTTGGAAAATTAGATTCATATGAGCATGATTGCAACATAAAAAACATGGTATTGTTGGAGTAAAAAAACTGCAAATACGACCAATGATGAGCAGGGAAGGTGACAAGTGTTTAAGTAGCCATCAATGTAAAGTTCCTTCTAATTTATTAATGGAAAGTACATCCCAGAATGCAGAGTGAAGAGAAAAAGTCATATGCCAGTGTATGGTTTTGAATGACAGACACATATATGAGTACCATTTATCTTTTATTTGACTTAATAAACTCCTTCGCTACAATTCAATTCACTGAAATAGAAAACCTATGGACGAAAGTAGATCATGTTTCTCAAGACATGTATCTTATGGTATGCTATACACTTTTTGCATGTCTATTTAGATTTTTGTATGTATGTACTAATATACCAGTATCCTAACCCAAATAATACTTGATAACATGACCAAATAAAAAAATTAATACAAATATGAAATTTGAAAGTAAAGCTAGCCGCACAAATGAGCGGGTCACTCTACTAGTTTGACTGATCGAATAAATCATCAATCCTGGGGAGCAGGTATTTATTTTTTATGGTGACATCATCTATTATATATAAAAAGTACTTGAAGGGATCACCAGAATAAAGATAATTAGTTTAGAAAATCCCATAATAATTAGAAACATCCGAAAGAAAAAGCAACCTGTCACGTTCAAAAAAGGTTGGACCATGCCACCAGGCCACCATCCACAAAAATAAAGCGGCCAGACCATCCCACGCACAAAAAAAAAAGAAACTGAGCAAGAAAGAAGATGGATCGGACCATTCCCCCACCCCCCAAAAAAACTAAGCGACCAGACTTTCCAAAAAAAACTGAGCAAGGACATCCCAAAAAAATAAAAACTTAGGCCTACACATAAAAATTAAGCGATACAAAAATGAGCAAACAGATCACCCAAAATAAACTCTAGGCGACCTGACTATCCCATAAAAAAATGGCGACTGCTACGAATAAGTCAGATGATTTCCTCGCGAAATCATCCGCCTAACCAGCCGTCCGATCTGACGGGGGTTGCCGTTGGATCGTAGCACAACCTCGTCTTCCTTCCCTATACGCAGCGAGCAGTTGGATCGCAGCACAAACCTCGTCTTCCTTCCATGTACCAAGCGCAGCAGCTTCCATGGCAGCACCAGTGGCGCCGCCGACGCTCCATTGCAACCTTCGGCGTGCTTCACTGCAGCTCCGGCAACGCTCCATTGCAACCCCGACGACCTTCCGGCGTGCTTCATTGCAGCTCCGGCGACGCTCCATTGCAACCCCGACGACCCTCCGGCCTGCTTCACTGCAGCTCCTGGCGACGCTCCATTGCAACCCCGACGACCCTCCGGCGTGCTTCACTGCAGCTCCGGTGACGCTATATTGCAACCCCGACCCTCCGGCGACGCTTCACTGCAGCCGCGGTGGAGCTCCAATGGCCCCAAGAGCTCTCCAATGCAGCTCCGCTGCCGGCGACTTGCAGCATCAGCAGGTTGTATCGCAGTGCTGTGGCCATGGATGCATTGCTCTGCATTGGAGCACAGATGGTCGTCGACGAGCGTGGCACATCGCCGGCGGTACCGACGAGCAAGCGCCTCCCCCGTACGCGTTGCGTCGCACCCTCGAGGATGCAACACCGCGGCGGTGGCGTGCGGACTTCACCGTCTCTCCATTTGTGGTGGGATGAAGGAGCGTGGTGGAGCCATCGCTCCCTTTTTCGCAGCACCGTGGCCGAAGTACGCCATGGGGGCTCTCCTCTTCTTGCGAGCAGAGATGGGAAAGAGAAAAAAAATGAGCGAGGATGAAAACGTGTGGAGGAGAGACGGGGTGAAGAGATAAGGCCGGCTGAGCGAAGCGGTGGAGGGCGAGAGGACACGTGTCGATCAACGGAAGTGGCTTGTGTTTCGTTCTTTTCATCCGACTTAAAACAAACGTTTTCCTAAAAAAAATTGAGCGATTAGGTCATCAAAAAATGAAAAGTTAGGTGTGAGTGATCAGACCATCACAACAAAAAACAAAGTGACAAAACTATTCCAAAAAAATGACCGATTAGGCCATCTCAAAAAAATAAAAACTTAGACGTACAGGTAAAAACTGAGCGATAAAATAACGAGCGATCAGATCATAAAAAAAACTCAATGAGCAGGCTATAAAGAAACTGAGCATTAGCCATCTCAAAAAGCGAATCAACCTGTGATTGAATTGGTTAGGTGGACAGTGGTATCCCCAACCCACCAGGATTCAAATCCTGGTGCTCGCATTATTCCTGGATTTATTTTAAGATTTCCGACGATGCGCTTTCAGTGGGAGGAGACGTTCCTGTCGATGACGAGGTGCCTACGGTGACTTCGTAAATCTCAAGATGATATGCCGGCTCAGTCTCTCGGAGGTGCTCATAGGGATAGGGGGTGAGTGTATGCGCATGTATATGAACGCTTGTGTCTGTACTGATGCTAAAAAAAAGATTAGCCATCTCAAAAAAATAAAAAAAAATAGACATACAGGTTGTACCATCATACAAGCAATTGAACCATCCAAAATAAAAAAAAACTGACGCGTACAGGGTAAAATCTCTCGGCAAGCAAGCATGGCAAAACACTCCAGATGCTTCCAAAAACACACACTATCATGTACATTGATGCATTCTCGCCCAACCAATCTGAGCGATTCCACAACAAAAACATGACCGGTAAAATAAAGAGCGATCAGACCATCCAAAAAAAAATAGCGACCGGACTATCCAAAAAAACTGAGCGATTAGGCTATGTCCAAAGAGAACAAAGACGGTCATGTTGTAACATCCCACAAGCCATCGGCCCATCCAAAGTAAAAAAAACGCATACAGTGTAAGATCTCTCGGCAACCAAACATGGCTAACTCTCAAAATACTTTGAGAAAACATACTATTCTGTACATAGATGCAATCTGTCCCAACACATGCAAACACTCACCGATAATATGCAAAGATTTGATTCTCCAAACAGAAATATCTCTCGGCAACCAAACATGGCCAAACTCTCAAAATACTTTCAAAAAACACACTGAGTACAACTTCTACGTCATCTTTCTCTGACGAACAACAGCTCAGGTGAACCAAAATTTCAGAATTCTTTGAGTATTTTTTTTATTGTATTGTTCACTCGAGCTCATATGTGCTAGAGCTGAGAAGGCTATACTTCCACGTACGTAGATGCAATCCGCGGAATAGATCTCTCTGATAAACATAGGTGCAATCTCTCGAAACCAATCCAAACTCTCACCGGTAATATATAGAGATTCGATCACTCCAAACAGATTATCTCTCTACACAACCAAATCTCATGTTCGATATATATGAGCTCGAGTGTTACTATAGTGTTACTATTCATCACTCAGGGTGCAGAATAAGTTATTCTTCACCTGAGGTAATCTTACGATCAATTTTTAAATAAATTACATTTAGAATATAAATAGTTACATGCATATTGATTCAATATGTAAACTTTGGTATAAAAAAAATATAGGTTATAAGATCAGAAAAATCACATTTTATGTATGTTTTACACTATATTTTTACATTCGTAATTTTACATAACATAAAATGTTTTTTACGGCGAGTACATATTTTCTTACATTCTCTTTTTATATATAAAATAAGACAAAATTTACGAAAAGTAAAAATATGGTGCATTGATGTCAAAATAGAGAGGGGATGAAGAATAACTATTCCTCATCCAGGGTCAAATAATATATATGTATGTTTTACACTATATTTTTACATTCGTAATTTTACATAACATAAATTTTTTTTTTACGGTGAGTACATATTTTCTTACATTCTCTTTTTATATATAAAATAAGACAAAATTTACGAAAAGTAAAAATATGGTGCATTGATGTCAAAATAGAGAGGGGATGAAGAATAACTATTCCTCAACCAGGGTCAAATAATATATATGTATGTTTTACACTATATTTTTACATTCGTAATTTTACATAACATAAAATGTTTTTTACGGTGAGTACATATTTTCTTACATTCTCTTTTTATATATAAAATAAGACAAAATTTACGAAAAGTAAAAATATGATGCATTGATGTCAAAATAGAGAGGGGATAAAGAATAACTATTCCTCACCCAGGGTCGAATATATATATATATATATATATATATATATATATATATATATGTATGTATGTATGTATGTATGTATGTATCCAAGAAACCTCTCTTTCCTCGGCATCCAAGAAACCTCTCTTTCCATCGTGCAATATTATAGAGTACAACTTCTTCAACAATCTCTCCAACAAATACAAATTCTCACCGATAAGCATAGACATAATCTCTCCAAAAAAAAAAATCCAAACTCTCACTAACAATATATGGGATTCGATATCTCCAAACAAAATATCTCTTCATTGTGCAAAAATCCTCAATTTCAATTGTGCAAGATTTTAGAATACAACATCTACATCATCTTCCTCTAGTAAATGACACTTCGGTTGAACTTCCTCCACCAAGTGGCATTCAACATTGTATATCAACCAAAGTGTTGGGTTATGCAATGGTACAAGGATGAAGATTTTCAACTGTTGGAAGAAGACTCATCGAAGCACCCAAATAATAACTGAAACTCATGTGGGAGAAAGTCTTATGTTGCAAAAATAGCCATCTCACAGACTAAATCAACATTGCCATTTGTTGTAAAAAGGAGACAATATCATATATTAGTTTGCTTTGCTATGACTATGAACAAAAGCCAGGGTCAATATGTAAACAAGGTAGGACTGTATCTACCTAAATGTTTTTCACACATGAATAGTTATAGGTCGAATAATGGTAAATGATGAAGGTAGCAATGAGGATGATGTGGTTAAGACTATATATATAATTAGTTCACTACAAAATATCCAATAAAATCTGACTTGATATGGCAGGTAGAATATGGTGTACTACCACTAGTAGAAAAAGGGCCATTTTTCCCGCTTCATAAGGCCCATCTGTCCCGGTTGGGGAACCGGGACTAAAGGGTCGTTACTAATGCCCTAGGCCTTTAGTCCCGGTTCTTATACTAACCGGGACAGATGGGCCTCCACGTGGCCGCTCCAGCGAGCCCAGGCACGAGGGCCTTTGGTCCCAGTTTGTAGCACCAACCGGGACCAATAAGCTTCCACGCGTCAGCTTCAGGGACTGATTTTTTTTTGGAAAGGAGGTGGTTTTGGGGTTTTGGGGGTTAATTTAGGTTGGTATAGGTAGCTAATAGAGAGATGTGTCCTCTCTTATCTCCGTGCTACTGCTACTCCTATGCCTAAACATAATTTAGATTGAAGTGAGGCAACATGTGGTGCATGTCAAAAGTAATACTAATCCTAACTTGCTCAAGTTTGGATTGTACTACTTTTGACATGCACCACATGCATGTTGCCTTCACTTCAATCCAATCCATGTTCATTTCACCCGCTGATATATAATAACTCTTCATGCTCGCATCATGCATCATCATATATAATAACAAGTCTACTAATCATCATCATACAACTTCTACTCGTTATTAATAACAAGTCATACGATCATCATCCTCATAGTCATCGAACCAACCCTACTTAATTGTTCTTAGCACATGATCATCAGTATTAGGTAGGACCTAAATATCCACTTTAAGGTAAAATAGCATAAAACAATATAGACCCTGACTCTCCATTATGGAGAATGGAGATCATCCTGTCTCCAATTCTTGCGCTTCGCTTCCTTTTGCTTCCAAGAACCTCCTTACGACTGTCCATACATTTTTTCATCCTTTGATTTGCATGTCTCCATTCCTTTTAGAAATCTGGTATGGACAGTTGAGATTCGTAGGATGACCTGGTTGTATGTTCAAAACATTAAGGCTACCTTTCTGATACATCAAATGAGGCACATAATTCTCTGGGATTATCTGTTGAAAAACATAGTAATAACTTCATAGTTAGCAATGATGTACTAGTTTTAGAAGTATGCAAAAGATGCATGGATGTCATAATAGTAAAAAAATCTTACCAGGGTATCTCCATGGTAGTTACCATAGTTCAACACATGCACTAGTGGCACGTATTGACCATAATGTTGAGGAGTTTGATTGTAGATATTGTAATTCTCAATGTTAGTACAAAATCCGACCAGATGATTTTTCTCCTTGTAAGTTAATTCGGAGCCATCGGTGTAGTGGGTTTTGTCTACCATCTCTCGCACATTCTTTGAAGAATGAAAATAAGCTGTCAACTATTTTGAAATAAACAATATAAATTAGCTAATAACTATGTTTTAGAAACTAAACTCACATAGTGGTAGAATTGGAGGCGTATCAACAAGGACCCAAATGTCCATATTGTCTTGCTCGATTTCAGGATCACCAAGATCCATGATGACAAGCATACCCTCATTAAAACCATACATCTTGCAAAGTGCTTCCCATTTTTTACAACCAAAATGGGTTACTTCAAAATCCACATCATGATGAGTCATTAGGTGAATTTTCTTTGTTTCAAAACTTTCATGGTCTTCAAAACCCATCCTCTCCAAGACATAGCGCCTTGCATGGCATAGGATAAGCTACTCGAATTGTAAAAGATGAAAATTACACGTTGAAATAGTTGTAGTCATTCTTAATTACAAAAAAACACTTGTCGTTGCGTACCGTTTCAACATCGAAGGTCTCCTCGAGCTTAATGCTGAAGCGTCGATCGTCGTCCAGGTGAGGCATGTCGCACAGACCTAGATCGTCGTGGCACCAGCTGCACTCCCCCGGGAGACTTTCGTCGTCTGATGACGACATTTCCTACGTTCATAATTCAAAGATTAAACTTGTACAATTAAATATATGTACTACAAAAACTAAATTAGATCATTATTATTCATCATGGGTTGACTATCGGTCTGTCGAGTCTTTTTTTTGAAAACTCTCAGCTCACGTGGTGTATATATTCGACTCTCGGTGATGGTCGCTCCTCACTTTGTCCCCGAGTGCATTACACCAAAATGTCTAGCACACGGGAATGAAGGAGAAGCGACCCCCACGACAACAGTCGGGATTCTTCGTCCTCTCATATATATATGGTGGAACTCTCCCTCACTGATTCCTCTCTGACATTTGCGACCGTCGGTGATGGTCGTTACTCCTTCTTCCCCTAGTGCATAACAAAGGTCTAGCACCCGGAGAAGAAGGAGAAACGACCCCCACGACAATAGTCGGGCTTCTTCCTCCTCTCATATATGCTGGAGACTCGACAGACTTAAAGTCAACCCGAAATATCGTTTAATTGTCTTTCTAAAAAAGGATTTGGCTGGTCTCACCTCGAGGTCGGAGGGGGTCGGTGACGGGGACGATGGCGGGGATGATGGAGGGGGGCTCCTAGATTTCTGCAAAAACAAAAACCCTATAAGCTATCAACTAATCATATCCACACGCCTTACATAGTGCTCTCCAATTTTAGCATTCAAAGTAGGAGTAGTTTTCCAATTTGAGCATTCAATAAGCAAAATCAGATCGCAAAATAAAGTAGTATTAAAATTAGGATGCATTCAATTATAAGCAAAACTACATCATCTCTTGCGCCCGTACATCGTCGAATATTATCATTAATACACCTCGAATACTATCATACATATAACATCACTAGTACAGCTAGAACCGTAGCGCCCGACGGGTATCAGCACGGGCGGTGGACACCCAAAGAGAAGGAACCATCACAAGGTTGCTCCAGTGAGATCCCTGAAGAACCTGCCAGGTATTGTCGAACCTGTCCTCCAACGCAACCATGTAGCGACGGACGTGCTTGTCCTCCTCGCTGACACGGTGACGTACCACCTCCGCGGTGTCCGGAAGCCTCGGCACCGTCACTGGCCCACGCGACCGCCACCAAACAAGGATCGAGTCAATGACGGGCTGGCTCCTCACCAACCTACGCCCCCCGGAAGGTATGTAACACCCCGGATATGACTTACCCAATACGTACTCCAACTCTTGCCGTTTCCGGCCTTAAGTCATTTTACTTTCTCGGGTTCGGGTCTTTGTCTCCATGTGTTGTTATCATTGTCATGCATCTCATATCATGTCATCATGTGCATTGCATTTGCATACGTGTTCGTCTCATGCACCCAAGCATTTTCCCCGTTGTCCGTTTTGCATTCCGGCGCTTCGTTCTCCTCCGGTGGTCATTTCTACCTTTCTTTCGTGTGTGGGGATTAAACATTTCCGGATTGGACCAAGACTTGCCAAGCGGCCTTGGTTTACTACCGGTAGACCGCCTGTCAAGTTTCGTACCATTTGGACTTCGTTTGATACTCCAACGGTTAACCGAGGGACCGAAAAGGCCTCGTGTGTGTTGCAGCCCAACACCCCTCCAATTTGGCCCAAAACCCACCTAACCCTTCTCCATCACCTAGAGCATTCAATCACGACCGCGTGGCCGAAAACCGTGCTCAATTTGGACTCTCCTAGCTCCCTCTATGCCTATATAAAGATCCCCCCGAAATTCGAATCTTCCCCTCCCCGAAACCCTAGTCGTCTTCCACCTCTCGCCGCCGGACACGTCCGATTCGGGCCGGACGTGTACGACTTATCCCGCCGCCGCCACGTGTCGCCACCCCGTTGGCTGCGCCCGCCGTCCCTGCCGCCAGGCCCGCCGAGCCCAGGCAGAGCCCCCGCGGCCCATCCCGCCGCCGCCGCACGGGAGCAGCCCGCCCGCGGTCGCCTCGCCGCGCCGCCTCCGCCATTCCCCGCGCCGCCGCCCGGACTTGAACGGCGCCCGCGCCGGCCGGAGCAGCCCGCTCGCTGGCGTGCACTTCCTCCGCCGCAGCCGGTCCGCGCCTCGCCGCCCGAGCCGCCCCTCGTCGCCGGCCGCCGTCTCCGCCGCCCCTCGCCTCGGCCTAGCCTCCTCACCACCGGATCTGGCCACCTCCCGGCGTACAGGAGCTTCGGCGAACAGTGTCTCCGGCGACCTCATTTTCCGCGCACGATCTGGATCCGGATCTGATCTTGAGGTTGACCTAATTTTTGCCTGAAATCCCAACTTTTATGCCTACTTTAACGCATCATAACTTCCTCACCGTGGCTCCGTTTTTCGCGTATAGCATATCAAAATGTTCATCTCAGAGAGTACATCATTTCATTCCATTGCATCATTTTCATTTGAGTTCATCTTGATGCCCGAAATGCTGTTAGAAGAAGGCTACTTGAGATAATTGTCAAATCTGCTACTCCATCTTAGACATTTGTCATTTTTGCCATGATTAATGTGTGCATGATATGCCCTGATGCTCTACATATGTTTTGTTAAGGGTTTTGTCATCTTTCTATAGGTGCAACCCATGTATTTTTGTGATGTGTGTGGTGACTAGTGCAAGCTTGCAAAGTGGTGCACTTGGTAATTCTGTTTTCAGGGACTTAGCATTTCCACTGTCCTTGAGCTGTTTAGTTCATGATGCCATATGTTCATGTTGTTTCCTAGTGATCCGTGCCTCTTTTGAGGATGTTCAGTAAGGATGTTTTGTTAATCTTGTAGTGCTCTATCCATCCATGTCTTTGTTTGCATATATGGAGCAACCTAGCTTGAGTCAATCGAGCTCTACGTTGCTACTTTGTGAATCTGGACAGATTGTCAACTTGTTTGCAATTTTGCCTATGATGTTATAGTTGATCCGTGCATGCTATGTTCTTGTTCTTGCCATGACTAGCTTGCATTTTGTGTGTTCTTGATGTATGTATGCTTAGCTTATCATGACTTGCTCCGTAGTGAGTGCATCGAGCTCGTAAACATGCATACTTGATATCTGTTTTCAGCATGTCCCAGTTTTCACTAAGTCTGAAAACTGATTATGTTTTTGCTATGTTCACACGCTTGCAAATGTATTTTGTGATCCCTTTTGGCTCAAGGTCACTAAGGGACTTTTGTTAAGATCTTTGAGTAGGTCCATGCCATGCTTTAATTTGCCTTGTTCAGATCCTGTAGCATATAGTTTTGTTGCTCCGAAGAGGGCTACCTGATCTGAAATTCCAGACAAGTGTTAATTTCACTAAGTCTGAGATCTGTTTACCATATGCAGTTTTGCCATGCTTGTTTGAACCTGTTAATGGATGAATTGGCCGTAGCTCAGTGCTAGACTTTTGTTAAGCATCTTGAATGCATCCCTGCCATGTATTTGGTTGCCATGTTTGGGTGCTGTAGCATGTTCATCTCATTGCATTTAGATGACTACTTGCTGTAAATCGCAGACCGGTGTCATATTTGTTTCGCTTGCCATTTCCAAACCGTAACTCCGATTCCGGTGATCTTTATATCGTTTTCAAGCGATTTCATCTCATCTTTCCAGTGGCGCACTTGGTTTTCCAAGTTGAGGCCAGGTTCATGCATTTCCTGTCACATCTTGCATATGCATCCCACATTGCATCCCACATAGCATACCATGTTTGCATCATCTTGTTTGATCCTTGCACGTGGTTGATTGTGTTCTTGTTGCTTGTTGTCTTGTTTGGGTAGAGCCGGGAGACGAGTTCGCTAACGAGGAGCCCGTTGAGTTTGCTTTCGAGGATCCAGTCAACTCTGACAACTTTGCAGGTAAGATGATCATACCCTCGAAATCACTACTATCTTTGCTATGCTAGTTTGCTCGCTCTTTTGCTATGCCAATGCTACGATGCCTACCACTTGCTTTAAAGCCTCCCAAATTGCCATGATCAGCCTCTAACCCACCATTGTCGTAGCAAACCGTTGATTGGCTATGTTACCGCTTTGCTCAGCCCCTCTTATAGCGTTGCTAGTTGCAGGGGAAGATTGGAGACCGTTCCTTGTTGGAACATTTATTTACTTGTTGGGATATCATTATATTGCCATGTTATCTTAATGCATCTATATACTTGGTAAAGGGTGGAAGGCTCGGCCTCTCGCCTAGTGTTTTGTTCCACTCTTGCCGCCCTAGTTTCCGTCATATCGGTGTTATGTTCCTGGATTTTGCGTTCCTTACGCGGTTGGGTTATAATGGAACCCCTTGATAGTTCGTCTTGATTAAAGCTTTTCCAGCAATGCCCAACCTTGGTTTTACCATTTGCCACCTAGCATCTTTTTCCCTTGGGTTTCCGGAGCCCGAGGGTCATCTTATTTTAAACCCCCCCGGGGCAGTGCTCCTCTGAGTGTTGGTCCAACCTAGAGCCCCTTGCAGCGCCACCTCGGGGAAACTCGAGGGCTGGTTTTAGTTGTACGGATTGCTTATCTGAGTGTGCCCTGAGAACGAGATATGTGCAACTCCTATCGGGATTTGTTGGCACATTCAGGCGGTGTTGCTGGTCTTGTTTTAACTCGTCGAAGTGTCTTGAAGAACCGGGATACCGAGTCTGATCGGAACGTCTCAGGAGGAGGTCTATTCCTTCGTTGACCGTGAGAGCTTGTCATGGGCTAAGTTGGGACTCCCCTGCAGGGATTTGAACTTTCGAAAGCCGTGCCCGCGGTTATGGGCAGATGGGAATTTGTTAATGTCCGGTTGTAGATAACTTAAACATTAACTTAATTAAAATGAATCAAACGTGTGAGTTATCGTGATGGCCTCTTCTCGGCGGAGTCCGGGAAGTGGACACGGTGTTGGAGTAATGTTTGTCGCAGGATTGCCCTCTTTAGTTATGCGTTCGCGCTTTGCCTTCTCTTCTCGCTCTCTTTTGCGAATAGGATAGCCACCATACATGCTAGTCGCTTGCTGCAGCTCCACATATATTTACCTTGCCTTACCTATTAATCTTAAATAGTCTTGATCGCGAGGGTGCGAGATTTCTGAGTTCCTGTGGCTCACAGATTACTATTACACCAGATGCAGGGCCTGATGATACAGCTCCATATGGTGCGCTTGAGCTCAAGTGGGAGTTAGACGAGGACTCTCAGCGTTACTATGTTTCTTTTCCTGATGATCAGTAGTGGTGCCCAGTTGGGGTGATCGGGACCATGTCGCTTGTTGGGTTGTCTTTTATTTTGGCGCCGTAGTCGGGCCATGAGTGTTTGGATGATTTATGTTTTTTATGTACTTGATTGACGTGGCGAGTGTAAGCCAACTATGTTATCCCTTTTATTCATCTATATTACATGGGATGTTTGTGATGATTACCTGACTTGCGACATATGCCTTCAATGCGATTATGCCTCTAAGTCGTGCCTCGACACGTGGGAGATATAGTCACATCGAGGGTGTTACAAGTTGGTAATCAGAGCCTTCCCCGACCTTAGGAGCCCCCACTGATTGATCATTTTTAGCGGCCGAGTTGTGTCTAGAAAAATGTTTTGAGTCATCTAGGAATTATATATCAGAGAGTTTTGGAATTATTTTTACTTCCCAGTCTCCTCATCGCTCTGGTAAGGCATCCTGACGTAGAGTTTTGACTCTTCTCTTCTCAAATTTCACTAAAAAAATTTAGGATCACGCGGGTATCTTGGAATCGTTCCGATGGTATTATGATGAGAACATTGTCTTGGTGCCTCCTGTCAGGGGTTTAGTGGAAGTGTCACGGGGAGTTGAGCTCTGAGGTGTTGTCATCATAATTTTATCGTTGCAATTCTGGAATACCTGAGTTTAGTACACCGACATCGAAAATCTCTTTTATGCAGTTTGTTGGTGAGATAACCTCGACGCCACCCAGTACTAGGGCGGGAGTTCGGGAGTATCGCCATAACTTGTATAACTGATGCTTTTCGAAGGTTGAGGTAGATGGTTTCTGAAGTTTTTCTTGGTTATGTGTTGAAGGATGGATACAGCTGGATGTAGGATTTGCTAGTTTGGGTGGGATATTATGCTTCCCCTGTATCCCCAACACCTGATTGCATAACCAGAAAGGTTCGGGAGTTTCATAGGTGGGAATTCTTGTAGTTCTAGTTCTTCTTCCACGGATATTGGTTTGAGATTGGGATTTCTTACCGATTATTCGTTCTTGATCCGTACCTTGTTGATTTATTTTCTTCTATCTTAATTCTACGTGGCTTCGCAATTTATGGATATGTGACCATTTCAAGAGGAATGCATTCGTTCATATTGTTTGGATGTGAAGACTTTATGTTGCAATTTTCATTCCGTTGGATTCAGCTTCATTTTATTCTGTCTATGTGCTAACGGTGGTCAACCTCTTCAGGATGGCTCCCGCTAAGAGCACCAATCAGAACCAGAATTAGGATCCGCCACCACCTCCACCTCCTCCGGAGGCATGGTAAGCTGTGATGGCCACAACCAATGCAAACACGCAGTTGATCATGCAAATTCTTCAAGAGCGCAATCAAGGCAACCAAGGGAATCAAGGCAACAATCAGAATCACTTTGCTACACTCAACCAGTTCCTTGCTAATGGGCCAAAGACTTTCAGCAATTGTGTTGAGGCAACCGATGCTGACGATTGGCTTGTGGATCTGTCCAAGCATTTTGAGTGCACTAACGTCAGGCCTGAAGATTCGTCAAGTTCGCTTCCTTCCAACTCAAAGATCAAGCTGCAGAGTGGTTCCAGCAGTACAAAGATTCCAGAGGTGGACGTGTGATCACTTGGGATGAATTCCTTCAAGATTTCCGAGCTCATCACATCCCTCAGAGTGTGACTGAAAGTAAGCGTGAGAAATTCCGCAACCTGAAGCAAGGCTCTT
The DNA here is from genome assembly GCA_034509565.1 of Triticum monococcum. Classification (NCBI taxonomy): domain Eukaryota; kingdom Viridiplantae; phylum Streptophyta; class Magnoliopsida; order Poales; family Poaceae; genus Triticum; species Triticum monococcum. The sequence goes on from CM067847.1 coordinate 769,760,882, forward strand.
TGTCTGTCTATGACTACAACAAGTTGTTCCAGAAGCTCGCCCGCTTTGCCAAGCAGGACGTACCTGATGAGAAGAGCATGATATACCAGTTCAGGGGTGGTCTCAGAGAAGAAATTCAGCTAGCTCTTGTTCTCTTTGAGCCCTTGAGGTACGATGAGTTCTACAACATGGCATTGAAGCAAGAGGCCGCTCAGTTGAGGTGTGATGCTTCCAAGAAGCGGGTCAGAGACACTACGCCTTCTTCCTCTACTCAAGTGGCCAAGCAGCAGAAGTATTGGCTTCCTCCTCCTCCTTTCCGTCAGCCGTATCAGAAGAGCAAAGGTGGCAGTGGTTCTTCCCACCCACCCAACCCTGGCTTTCAGAACAAGACTTCGTCTCAAGCTCCAAGATCGAGTGCTTCGTACCACCATCCGCTTTCAGAGGTCACGTGCAACAAGTGCCAACAGAAGGGTCACTATGCCAACAAGTGTTTCAACCAGAGGCGTCTTCCTCCTCCTCCTCCTATCAGATCGGCAAGTACAGCTGTGGTCAAGCATAACCCCAAGCACGCCAAGGTTAACTTGCTGAATGCAGCTCAGGCAGAGGATTCATAAGATGTTATCATGGGTAACTTTCCAGTTAACTCTATTCCCGCAAGAGTTCTTTTTGACACTGGTGCATCGCATTGTTTCATGTCAAGATCATTTGTTTCCAAGCATGACTTCGTTTCGCAAATGTTGGGTAAACCTATGGGAGTGGTTTATCCGGCTAAGTCTATGAGGGCTACTTCAATAGTCCCGGATGTTTCTATCATGTTGGGTGATTTCAAGTTTCTGGCTTCTCCAATGGTTCTTGGTAACTCGGATATTGATCTTATTCTCGGAATGGATTGGCTTTCTAAGCACAAGGCTCAACTTGATTGTGCAGCCAGGCAGATTCAATTGACGCATTCGTCTGAGGATGTAATTGTCTTTGCCATGAATGAGGATACCATCCGTCTGTTTTCTCTCAATGAGAAGGGTGAACTGGATGCTATCTCGCAGATTCCAGTCGTTTGCGAATATCAAGACGTCTTTCCAGAAGAGCTTCCAAGAATGCCTCCGCACCGGCCAGTTGAATTCGTTATTGATCTTGAGCCTGGCACGGAACCTGTGTGCAAGCGTCCTTACAAGCTCGGACCTGAAGAGTTGAAGGAGCTGAAGAAGCAACTCGATGTTCAAGAAAGAATGGGTCTCATCCGGCCTAGTTCTTCTCCGTGGGGTTGTGGTGTTCTTTTTGTGAAGAAGAAGGATGGAACGGACCGACTTTGTGTTGATTACCGTCCATTGAGCAAGAAGACCATCAAGAACAAATACCCACTTCCCAACATCAACGAGCTGTTCAAACAACTCAAGGGCGCCCAAGTATTCTCCAAGCTTGATCTCCGCATGGGTTATCATCAGATTCGAATCCGTGAGCAAGATATTCCCAAGACGGCATTCAGGACAAGCTATGGTTCATATGAATACACTGTCATGTCTTTTGGTCTCGTCAACGCTCCTCCGACATTCTCTCGCATGATGAACTTCATCTTCAACGCCTACACCAATGACTTCGTTTTGGTCTATCTCGACAACATTCTGGTTTTCTCGAAGAACAAGGAAGATCATGCCAAGCACTTGCGTTTGGTTCTCGATAAGCTGAGGGAACACCAGTTCTACGCCAAGTTCTCCAAGTGTGAATTTTGGCTCGATGAGGTTCTTTATCTTGGTCATATCATCTCTGCCAAGGGCATTGCCGTGAATCCTGAGAAGGTGTCTGCAATTGTGAATTGGGAACCTCCTCAGAACGTGAAGCAACTTCGTAGCTTCCTCGGTCTTGCAAGCTACTGTCGAAGATTCATTGAAAACTTTTCTAAGATCGCGAAGCCTCTCTCAAATCTTCTCCAGAAGCACGTCAAGTACGTTTGGTCTCCGGAGTGTGATATTGCTTTCAACACTTTGAAAGAGAAATTGATCACTGCTCCAGTTCTGACTCCGCCTGATGAATCTAAGCCGTACGAGGTCTTTTGTGATGCCTCTCTCCAAGGTCTCGGTGCAGTTTTTATGCAAGAGAAGAAAGTTGTTGCTTATACCTCTCGCCAGTTGAAGCCTAATGAGAAGAACTACCCCACTCATGGTCTCGAGTTGGCGGCAGTTGTGCATGCTCTTTTGACTTGGAGACATCTCTTGTTGGGAAGAAAAGTGGACATTTTCACTTATCACAAGAGTCTCAAGTACATCTTCACTCAGCCTAATCTCAACCTCAGGCAAACTCGATGGGTTGAAATGATTCAAGAGTATAATCCTAGTATCGAGTATACTCCAGGCAAGGCCAATGTGATTGCTGACGCATTGAGCAGGAAGGCTTATTGCAACAGTCTGATTCTCAAGCCTTATCAACCCGAGCTTTGTGAAGCTTTCCGCAAACTTAATCTGCAAGTGGTTCCTCAAGGTTTCCTCGCCAACCTTCAAGTCTCTCCTACCTTGGAAGACCAGATTCGCCAAGCCCAGCTTCTTGATGCTATGGTGAAAAAGGTGAAGATTGGGATTGCTAAGAGTCAACGCACGTACAAGTGCTACCGCCTTGATGACAAGGACACTCTCTTCTTCGAGGATCGTATTGTTGTGCCCAAAGGTGAACTTCGTGAAGTGATCATGAACGAGGCTCACAATTCTCTCCTCTCCATCCACCCTGGGAGCACGAAGATGTATCAGGACCTCAAGCAGGCTTATTGGTGGACTCGAATGAAGCGCGAGATCGCTCAGTTCGTGAATGAATGTGATGTCTGCAGAAGAGTGAAGGCAGAACACCAAAGTCCAGCTGGTCTCCTCCAACCTCTTGCCATTCCAGAATGGAAGTTTGACCACATTGAGATGGACTTCGTGACTGGGTTTCCAAAGTCCAAGCGTGGCAATTATGCTATATTCGTTGTCATTGACAAACTCACTAAAGTGGCTCACTTTCTGCCTATCAAAGAGTCGATCACTGTAGCTCAATTGGTGGAACTCTATACCTCTCGAATTGTCTCTCTGCACGGTATTCCTCAAGTAATCTCTTCAGACCGTGGCAGCATCTTCACCTCCAAGTTTTGGGATTCTTTTCAGAAGGCCATGGGCACCAACATCCGCTTCAGCACAGCTTTCCATCCTCAAACTAGCGGTCAAGTCGAGCGTGTCAACCAGATTCTTGAAGATATGCTCAGGGCTTGTGTGATCTCCTTTGGCATGAAGTGGGAGGATTGTCTTCCTTATGCTAAATTCTCCTACAACAACAGTTTTCAAGCAAGTTCGGGCAAGGCCCAATTTGAAATTCTGTATGGCAGGAAGTGCCGTACCCCTCTCAACTAGTCTGAAACCGATGAACGTCAGCTTTTGGGAAATGACTTAATCACAGAGGCAGAGGAAATGTGCAAAGTCATTCGTGATAACCTCACAGCAGCCCAATCCCGCCAGAAGAGCTACTATGATAGTAAGCACCGTGATTTGGCTTTCGAGATCGGAGATCATGTTTACCTCCGCGTCTCTCCTATGAAAGGGACTCGTCGCTTCGGTATCAAAGGGAAGCTTGCCCCCAGATATGTGGGACCTTTCAAGATTGTCAGCAAGAGAGGCGACCTCGCCTATCAACTCGGGCTTCCTTCAAACTTTGCAAATGTTCATGATGTGTTCCATGTCTCTCAGCTTCGAAAGTGCCTCAAGACTCCTGACCGCACCGTCAACTTCGAGGACATTGAGCTCCAAGAAGATTTCTCCTATCGTGAGCACCCAGTTGCTATCCTTGAAGAGACTAAATGCAAGACTCGCAACAAGTCGATCAAGTTCCTCAAAGTCAAGTGGTCACACCATTCCGACCGTGAAGCTACCTGGGAACGCGAGGATCACCTCCGTTCTGAGTACCCGGTGTTCTTTCAGTCCTAGATCTCGGGACGAGATCCTTTCGTAGTGGTGGAGTGTTGTAACACCCCGGATATGACTTACCCAATATGTACTCCAACTCTTGCCGTTTCCGGCCTTAAGTTATTTTATTTTCTCGGGTTCGGGTCTTTGTCTCTGTGTGTTGTCATCATTGTCATGCATCTAATATCATGTCATCATGTGCATTGCATTTGCATATGTGTTCGTCTCATGCATCCAAGCATTTTCCCCGTTGTCCGTTTTGCATTCCGGCGCTTCGTTCTCCTCCGGTGGTCATTTCAACCTTTCTTTCGTGTGTGGGGATTAAACATTTCCGGATTGGACCGAGACTTGCCAAGCGGACTTGGTTTACTACCGGTAGACCGCCTGTCAAGTTTCGTACAATTTGGACTTCGTTTGATACTCCAACGGTTAACCGAGGGACCGAAAAGGCCTCGTGTGTGTTGCAGCCCAACACCCCGCCAATTTGGCCCAAAACCCACCTAATCCTTCTCCATCACCTAGAGCGTTCGATCACGATCGCGTGGCCGAAAACCGTGCTCAATTTGGACTTTCCTAGCTCCCTCTATGCCTATATAAAGACCCCCCCCCCCCGAAATTCGGATCTTCCCCTCCCCGAAACACTAGTCGTCTTCCACCTCTCGCCGCCGGACGTGTCCGACTTATCCCGCCGCCGCCACGTGTTGCCGCCCCGTTGGCTGCGCCCGCCGTCCCCGCCGCCAGGCCCGCCGAGCCCAGGCAGAGCCCCCGCGGCCCATCCCGCCGCCGCCGCACGGGAGCAGCCCGCCCGCGGTCGCCTCGCCGCGCCGCCGCCCGGACTTGAACGGCGCCCGCACCGGCCGGAGCTGCCCGCTCGCCGGCGTGCACTTCCTTCGCGGCGGCCGGTCCGCGCCTCGCCGCCCGAGGAGCCGCCCCTCGTCGCCGGCCACCGTCTCCGCCGCCCCTCGCCTCGGCCTCGCCTCCTCACCACCGGATCCGGCCACCTCCTGGCGTACAGGAGCTCCGGCGAATAGTGTCTCCGGCAACCTCGTTTTCCGCACCTCCCAAATTGCCATGATCAGCCTCTAACCCACCATTGTCCTAGCAAACCGTTGATTGGCTATGTTACCGCTTTGCTCAGCCCCTCTTATAGCGTTGCTAGTTGCAGGGGAAGATTGGAGACCATTCCTTGTTGGAACATTTATTTACTTGTTGGGATATCATTATATTGCCATGTTATCTTAATGCATCTATATACTTGGTAAAGGGTGGAAGGCTCGGCCTCTCGCCTAGTGTTTTGTTCCACTCTTGCCGCCCTAGTTTCCGTCATATCGATGTTATGTTCCCGGATTTTGCGTTCCTTACGCGGTTGGGTTATAATGGGAACCCCTTGATAGTTCGTCTTGATTAAAGCTTTTCCAGCAATGCCCAACCTTGGTTTTACCATTTGCCACCTAGCCTCTTTTTCCCTTGGGTTTCCGGAGCCCGAGGGTCATCTTATTTTAAACCCCCCGGGCCAGTGCTCCTCTGAGTGTTGGTCCAACCTAGAGCCCCTTGCAGCGCCACCTCGGGGAAACTCGAGGGCCGGTTTTAGTTGTACGGATTGCTTATCTGAGTGTGCCCTGAGAACAAGATATGTGCAGCTCCTATCGGGATTTTCCAGCACATTCGGGCGGTGTTGCTGGTCTTGTTTTAACCTGTCGAAGTGTCTTGAAGAACCGGGATACCGAGTCTGATCGGAATGTCTCGGGAGGAGGTCTATTCCTTCGTTGACCGTGAGAGCTTGTCATGGGCTAAGTTGGGACTCCCCTGCAGGGATTTGAACTTCCGAAAGCTGTGCACGCGGTTATGGGCAGATGGGAATTTGTTAATGTCCGATTGTAGATAACTTAAACATTAACTTAACTAAAATGAATCAAACGTGTGAGTTACCGTGATGGCCTCTTCTCGGCGGAGTCTGGGAAGTGGACACGGTGTTGGAGTAATGTTTGCCGCAGGATTGCCCTCTTTAGTTATGTGTTCGCGCTTTGCCTTCTCTTGTCGCTCTCTTTTGCGAATAGGATAGCCACCATACATGCTAGCCGCTTGCTGCAGCTCCACATATATTTACCTTGCCTTACCTATTAAGCTTAAATAGTCTTAATCGCGAGGGTGCGAGATTGCTGAGTCCCTGTGGCTCACAGATTACTATTACACCAGATGCAGGGCCTGATGATACAGCTCCATATGGCGCGCTTGAGCTCAAGTGGGAGTTCGACGAGGACTCTCAGCGTTACTATGTTTCTTTTCCTGATGATCAGTAGTGGTGCCCAGTTGGGGTGATCGGGACCATGTCGCTTGTTGGGTTGTCTTTTATTTTGGCGCCGTAGTCAGGCCATGAGTGTTTGGATGATGTATGTTATTTATGTACTTGATTGACATGGCGAGTGTAAGACAACTATGTTATCCCTTGTATTCATCTATATTACATGGGATGTTTGTGATGATTACCTGATTTGCGACATATGCCTTCAATGCGATTATGCCTCTAAGTCGTGCCTCGACACGTGGGAGATATAGTCGCATCGAGGGTGTTACAAGGTAGCACATCCCAAAAACATGCCGACGGAGCCCAGTCCCGGACATGGCCCCTCTGATCAAGCCGGCCTCCTCCGCCGAGTCGATGACGAGGATGCGAGATAGGCATCGTCAACCTCGATGCGGGAATAATTGCTTTAACTAAAAAAATAAACTAGTTCTATTAATTTTCTTGCTAAAAATAAACTACTTCTATAGTAAAATAAACTAGTTTTATTAAATCAAGTAGTTCAACTACTAAGCACTTACTATAAATAGAATAAAGTAGTACTTACTAAAAATAAACTACTTCTATATATAGTAAAAATACAGTAGTATTATTAAATCAACTAGTTCAACTACTAATTAATTAACCACTTACTATAAATAAAGTAGTTTTATTAAATCAACTAGTTCAACTACTAATTAAGCATTTACTATATATAAACTAGTTTAACTACTAATTAACCACCTCCGCGGTGTCCGTAAGAAGAAAAAAAAGGAGAAGAAGAAAGGATTAATAGAGGAGAAGATCGAATAAAAAAAACAAAAAAAGAGGAGAAGAAGAAAGGAATAGAGGAGAAGAAGAAAAATAGAATAAAAAGGAATAGAGGAGAAGGAAACAATAGAATAAAAAAAGGAATAGAAGAAGAAAAAATAGAATATATATATATACTAACAGTCTAAATAAAAAATTAATACATATATGAAAAAACATATATAAACCAAAAAAATGCTATGAACATTATATTCATACATACATAGCCACGTCCATTCATCATATAACTACCACATACATATATACATTATATATATGAAAAAAATGCAATGAACAAAAAAATAATACACATTATATGAAAGGAATACACTAAAAAACAGAGCCGTGGCGGCGGCGGCTCACATCGGAGGCGGCCGGCGAGGGCGACGGCGGGGGCGGCGAGGGCATCGGCGACGGCGGGGCCGGCGAGGGCGACGGCCACGGTGGGTGGTGCGGGCCGGGGCATGGCGTGGCCTGCGACGACTGCGACGGTGGGGGCTGGTCGTGGCGCAGGGGCACGGCCGGGCGCGCTCGGGGGCGGCGGTGGGCGACAATGTGGGCTCGGGGGCGGCGGATGGCATTGGCGTGGGCTCGGGGGCACGGGCGACGGCGACGGTGGCGGGGCAGCCTGGCGGCGTCGAGGAGGTCGGCGTCGTCGGGCGGCAACTGGCGATGAAATCTGAAAAATGCTAATTGCTGGCTTATATAGGAAAGGCTTTAGTCCCGGTTCGTGGCAACAACCGGGACGAAAGCCCCCCTTTAGTCCTGGTTGGTGCCACCAACTGGGACCAAAGGCCTCTTTTTAGCAGCCCATCCGGGCGGGAAGCAGAGGCCTTTGGTCCCGGTTGGTGGCACCAACCGGTACTGAAGGGGGGCTTTGGTACCGGTTCGTGGCGCCAACCGGAACCAATGCCCCCCTTTAGTCCCGGTTGGTGCTACCAACCGGGACCAAAGGCCTGCGCTTGCCAAAGCCGCAGTGCGGTGGGATGTTTAGTCCCACCTCGCTAGCCGAGGAGCGGCAGAACCTGTTTATAAGCCCTGCCCCGCCATCTCCATTGAACTCCTCTGAATTGCCTCTGGGCCTAATCTCGCACTGCTTTGCCTGTGGGCCTGTTGGGCCTGAATCCTGGCCCATGGATGGGTTTCTAGTCGTATTCAGATCGTGGTGGCCCAGTAGGTGGCATTTTTTTTATTTTTCCCAGTTTATTTCTTTTCTTTTTTGCTTTATTTATTTTATTTTGTTTCTACATACAACAAAATACTTATTTAGTTTATTTTATTTTATTTCTAATTACTTATTTATTTTATTTTATGATAATTCTTTTTGCTATTAAAGTTTCTAACAAAAAAAGTTCTTTATGAAATTCTTTTTGCTTTTAATGATTTTGAACAGAAAAAACTTTGATAATTTTAGTTGCATTAATTTTATATAATTGTAGTTTCAATAATACTAGAGGTTGCTTATAATGTTTTGAACAGAAAATACATTGATAATTTTAGTTTCATAAATTTAGTTATGTTATTAAAGTTTATTTTATTTTATTTTATTTTGTTTCTACTTATATATTTTATTAAAGTTTATTTTATTTTGTTTCTATTTACTTATTTATTTTATTTTATGATATTTGTTATTTTAGTGATAATTTTGAGCTATAAGACCCTGAAATTGAAAAGCACTACAATTGAAACTCTGAAAAGGTTGAAAGTTGGCATGGTATCATCATTTCACCCACATAGTATGTGCAAGAAAGTAGAGAGGGTTACGGCAAAAACTGGATGCACTTCGTGTACAAAACGGATAATCTGTTTCGATGTATCATGATTTCATACGGAAACTCGTGTGTTGCAACATGCATTTCAAATGAACTACGAAAAGGTTGAAAGTTGGCATGGTATCATCATAATAGTTGTGGAGAGAAAGTCTTCACTTTTTTCGCTTGTGTGCTTTGCTTATTGCGCCGTAACCATAGATAATCTTCATCGTTTATCAGGATGCTTGGGTCAGCCTTGACTTTGAAGGGAGGAATTTCATGAAACTTTTCATAATCTTCAGACATGTCTATCTTGCCCTCCACTCCCACGATGTCCCTTTTTTCTGAAAGAACTATGTGGCGCTTTGGCTCATTGTATGATGTATTCGCTTCCTTATCTTTTCTTTTTCTCGGTTTGGTAGACATGTCCTTCACATAGATAACCTGTGCCACATCATTGGCTAGGACAAACGGTTCGTCAGTGTACCCAAGGTTGTTCTTATCCACTGTTGTCATTCCGTACTGTGGGTCTACCTATACCCCGCCTCCTGGTAGATTGACCCATTTGCACTTAAACAATGGGACCTTAAAATCATGTCCGTAGTCAAGTTACCATATGTCCACTATGTAACCATAATATGTGTCCTTTCCCCTCTCGGTTGCTGCATCAAAGCGGACACCGTTGTTTTGGTTGGTGCTCTTCTGATCTTGGGCGATCATGTAAAATGCATTCCCATTTATCTCGTATCCTTTGTAAGTCAATATAGTCAAAGATGGTCCCCTGGACAACGAGTACAGCTCATCACAAACAGTGTTGTCACCTCTGAGACGTGTTTCCAACCAACTGCTGAAACTCATGATGTGTTCACATGTAATCCAGTCGTCACACTGCTCCGGGTGTTTGGAGCGCAGACTATTCTTGTGTTCATCAACATACGGGGTCACCAAGGTAGAGTTCTGTAGAACTGTGTAGTGTGCTTGAGACCAACAATGCCCGTCCCTGCATGCTACCTCTTGAGCACTGCGTTGGTTTTCCCCGAAGAGGAAGGGATGATGCAGCAGAGTAGCGTAAGTATTTCCCTCAGTTTTTGAGAACCAAGGTATAAATCCAGTAGGAGGCTGCACGCGAGTCCCTCGAACCTGCACAAAACAAATAATTCCTCGCAACCAACGCGATAAGGGGCTGTCAATCCCTACACGCCACTTATGAGAGTGAGATTTGATAGATATGATAAGATAATATTTTTGGTATATTTATGATAAAGGTGCAAAGTAAAATAAAAGCAAAGTAAAAAAGCAATGTATTGGAAGATTAATATGATGAAGATAGACCCGGGGGCCATAGGTTTCACTAGTGGCTTCTCTCAAGAGCATAAGTATTCTACGGTGGGTGAACAAATTACTGTTGAGCAATTGACAGAATTGAGCATAGTTATGAGAATATCTAGGCATGATCATGTATATAGGCATCATGTCTGAGACAAGTAGACCGACTCCTGCCTGCATCTACTACTATTACTCCATTCATCGGCCGCTATCCAGCATGCATCTAGAGTATTAAGTTAATGAAAACAGAGTAACGCCTTAAGCAAGATGACATGATGTAGAGGGATAAACTCATGCAATATGATGAAAACCCCATCTTGTTATCCTCGATGGCAACAATACAATACGTGCCTTGCTGCCCCTACTGTCACTGGGAAAGGACACCGCAATATTGAACCCAAAGCTAAGCACTTCTCCCATTGCAAGAAAGATCAATCTAGTAGGCCAAATGAAAGAACATGCGGTGCCCCCATGTTTGGTTTTGGTAATTGATGACAATCTCTATGGACTAATGGTTGCCTTGAGTTATAATTGAAGGTTTTGTCCATAGGCTTTTCTTGGAGTACATGTGTTGGTTTCAAGGAGAGTTTGTGTCGACCAAGGTGCTATTCAAGGAATTACCTAAAGATTGGTCTTGTGAGAGGTTGATCAAGACTAAGTTAAAGAGTGAATCAAAATGATCAACCCACAAAGCATAGAAGATGTACCGAGAGGGATCAAGTGATCCCATGGTATGGTAAGCATTGTCAATTACGCTTTGTGTACTAACCCATGGTCTTCGTGAGGGTTCTTTGTGGGGTTAGGTTGCGGTGTGCAAGTTCAAGTGGAGCATCACGAAGAGATCAAATGCTTGAAGCTTGCCGTCCTTTGTGGTGACAATGGACTTGTGAAGATGTGCGGAAGAGTGGCTCACCCATAGTGGAGTATGGGGGAGCAATCAACTAGTCTTCATCGAGTCAACCCAATCAAGAAAGGTGGTCCAACTTGAGGGAGTCAAGATCGTCATCATCTAGCTCAAGTGGACCATGTGCAAGGCAAAGGTTTGCCCTTGATAGGTTTTCTATTTTACCGGTCTCATGATGGTAGTTGGGAGACCGGGTTATAGGATCGATTGTCGTACTATCAAGTGTTGGGCAACGTTGCAGAAAACAAAAAATTTCCTACGGTTTCACCAAGATCTATCTATGAGTTCATCTAGCAACGAGTCATCGGATGCATCTACATACCTTTGTAGATCGCGAGCGGAAGCGTCCAAAGAACGTGGATGAAGTAGTCGTACACGACATGATTCAAATCACCAGAGATCCTAGCGCCGAACGGACGGCACCTCCGCGTTCAACACACGTACGGTCAGCGTAACGTCTCCTTCTTCTTGATCCAGCAAGAGGGAAGAATAGGTTGAGGAAGATGGCTCCAGCAGCAGCACGATGGCGTGGTGATGGTGGAGCTGCAGAACTCCGTCAGGGCTTCGCCAAGCACTATGGAGGAGGAGGAGGTGTTGGAGAGAGAGAGGGAGGCAACCAAAGGCGTGGGAGGAGAGCCCTCCCTCCCCCACTATATATAGGAGGGCCAAGGGGGGGGGGGCGCCGGCCCTAGGAGATCCAATCTCCTAGGGGGGGGGGGGGCGGCCAAGGGGAGGTTTCCCTCCCCCCAAGGCACCTAGGGGTGCCTTCCACAAGTGGGACTCTTCCCCTTTGGGAAACCCTAGGTGCATGGGCCCTTGGGGCTGGTGCCCTTGGCCCATGTAGGCCAAGGTGCGCCCCCTACAGCCCATGTGGCCCCCACAGGGCAGGTGGCCCCACCCTGTGGACCCCCGGGACCCCTCCGGTGGTCCCGGTACAATACCGATAACCCCGAAACTTGTCCCGATGGCCAAAACAACACTTCCTATATATAATTCTTTACCTCCGGACCATTAAAGAACTCCTCGTGACATCCGGGATCTCATCTGGGACTCCGAACAACATTCAGGTTACTGCATATACATATCCCTACAACCCTAGCGTCACCGAACCTTAAGTGTGTAGACCCTACGGGTTCGGGAGACAAGCAGACATGACCGAGACGACTCTCCGGTCAATAACCAACAACGGGATCTGGATACCCATGTTGGCTCCCATATGCTCCATGATGATCTCATCAGATGAACCACGATGTCGAGGATTCAATCAACCCCGTATGCAATTCCCTTTGTCAATCGGTATGTTACTTGCCCGAGACTCGATCGTCGGTATCCCAATACCTCGTTCAGTCTCGTTACCGGCAAGTCACTTTACTCGTACCGTAATGCATGATCCCGTGACCAGACACTTGGTCACTCTGAGCTCATAATGATGATGCATTACGGAGTGGGCCCAGTGATACCTCTCCGTTTATACGGAGTGACAAATCCCAGTCTTGATCCGTGTCAACCCAACAGACACTTTTGGAGATACCTGTAGTGCACCTTTATAGTCACCCAGTTACGTTGTGACGTTTGGTACAGCCAAAGCACTCCTACGGTATCCGGGAGTTACACGATCTCATGGTCAAAGGAAAAGATACTTGACATTGGAAAAACTCTAGCAAACGAACTATACGATCTTTAAGCTATGTTTAGGATTGGGTCTTATCCATCACATCATTCTCCTAATGATGTGACCTCGTTATCAATGACATCCAATGTCCATAGTCAGGAAACCATGACTATCTGTCGATCAACGAGCTAGTCATCTAGAGGCTTACTAGGGACATGTTGGTGTCTGTTATTCACACATGTATTACGATTTCCGGATAACACAATTATAGCATGAATAAAGACAATTATCATGAACAAGGAAATATAATAATAATGATTTTATTATTGCCTCTAGGGCATATTTCCAACAGTCTCCCACTTGCACTAGAGTCAATAATCTAGTTACATTGTGATGAATCGAACACCCATGGAATTCTGGTGTTGATCATGTTTTTCCCTAGGGAGAGGTTTAGTCAACGGATCTGCTACATTCAGGTCCGTATGTACTTTACAAATATCTATGTCTCCATCTTGAACATTTTCACGAATGGAGTTGAAGCAACGCTTGATGTGCCTTGTCTTCTTGTGAAACCTGGGCTCCTTGGCAAGTGCAATAGCTCCAGTGTTGTCACAGAAGAGTTTGATTGGCCCCGACGCATTGGGTATGACTCCTAGGTCAGTGATGAACTCCTTCACCCATATTGCTTCATGTGCTGCCTCCGAGGCTGCCATGTACTCCGCTTCACATGTAGATCCCGCCACGACGCTCTGCTTGCAACTGCACCAGCTTACTGCCCCACCATTCAAAATATACACGTATCCGGTTTGTGACTTAGAGTCATCCAGATCTGTGTCGAAGCTAGCGTCGACGTAACCCTTTACGATGAGCTCTTCGTCACCTACATAAACGAGAAACATTTCCTTAGTCCTTTTCAGGTACTTCAAGATATTCTTGACCGCTGTCCAGTGTTCCTTGCCGGGATTACTTTGGTACCTTCCTACCAAACTTACGGCAAGGTTTACATCAGGTCTGGTACACAGCATGGCATACATAATAGAACCTATGGCTGAGGCATAGGGGATGACACTCATCTCTTCTATATCTTCTGCCGTGGTCGGACATTGAGCTGAGCTCAATTTCATACCTTGTAACATAGGCAAGAACCCCTTCTTAGATTGATCCATATTGAACTTCTTCAATATCTTCTCAAGGTATGTGCTTTGTGAAAGACCTATGAGGCGTCTTGATCTATCTCTATAGATCTTGATGCCTAATATATAAGCAGCTTGTCCAAGGTCCTTCATTGAAAAACTCTTATTCAAGTAGGCCTTGATGCTGTCCAAGAGTTCTATATCATTTCCCATCAAAAGTATGTCATCTACATATAATATGAAAAAAGCTACAGAGCTCCCACTCACTTTCTTGTAAACGCAGGCTTCTCCATAAGTCCGCGTAAACCCAAACGCTTTGATCATCTCATCAAAGCGAATGTTCCAACTCCGAGATGCTTGCACCGGCCCATAAATCGAGCGTTGGAGCTTGCACACCTTGTCAGCATTCTTAGGATCGACAAAACCTTCCGGCTGCATCATATACAATTCTTCCTTAAGGAAACCATTAAGGAATGCCGTTTTGACGTCCATTTTCCATATCTCATAATCGTAGAATGCGGCAATTGCTAACATGATTCGGACGGACTTCAGCTTCGCTATCGGTGAGAAAGTCTCATCGTAGTCAACCCCTTGAACTTGTTGATAACCCTTAGCGACAAGCCGAGCTTTATAGATGGTCACATTACCATCCGCATCTGTTTTCTTCTTAAAGATCCATTTATTTTCTATGGCTCGCCGTTCAACGGGCAAGTCAGTCAAAGTCAATACTTCGTTTTCATACATGGATCCTATCTCGGATTTCATGGCTTCTAGCCATTTGTCGGAATCCGGGCCCGCCATCGCTTCTTCATAGTTCGAAGGTTCACCGTTGTCTAACAACATGATTACCAAGACAGGGTTGCCGTACCACTCTGGTGCGGAACGTGTCCTTGTGGACCTTCGAAGTTCAGTAGCAACTTGACCAGAAGTTTCATGATCATCATCATTAGCTTCCTCTCTAGTCGGTGCAGGCACCTCAGGAACATTTTCTTGAGTTGCGCCATTTTCCGGTTCAAGAGGTAACACTTCATCAAGTTCTACTTTCCTCCCACTTACTTCTTTCGAGAGAAACTCCTTCTCTAGAAAGCATCCATTCCTGGCAACAAAGATCTTGCCTTCGGATCTGAGGTAGAAGGTATACCCAATAGTTTCTTTAGGGTGTCCTATGAAGACGCATTTTTCCGACTTGGGTTCGAGCTTTTCAGGTTGAAGTTTCTTGACATAAGCATCACATCCCCAAACTTTTAGAAATGACAGCTTAGGTTTCTTGCCAAACCATAATTCATACGGTGTTGTCTCAACGGATTTCGACGGAGCCCTATTTAAAGTGAATGCGGCAGTCTCTAAAGCATAGCCCCAAAACGATAGCGGTAAATCGGTAAGAGACATCATAGACCGCACCATATCTAATAGAGTGCGATTATGACGTTCGGACACACCGTTACGCTGAGGTGTTCCAGGCGGCGTGAGTTGTGAAACTATTCCACATTTTCTTAAGTGTGTGCCAAATTCGTGACTCAAGTATTCTCCTCCACGATCTGATCGCAAAAACTTGATTTTTCTGTCACGTTGATTCTCAACCTCACTCTGAAATTCCTTGAACTTTTCAAAGGTTTCAGACTTGTGTTTCATTAAGTAGATATACCCATATCTACTCAAGTCATCAGTGAGGGTGAGAACATAACGATAGCCACCGCGAGCCTCAACACTCATTGGACCGCACACATCAGTATGTATGATTTCCAATAAGTTGGTTGCTCACTGCATTGTTCGTGAGAACGGAGTCTTGGTCATTTTACCCATGAGGCATGGTTCGCATGTGTCAAATGATTCATAATCAAGAGACTCCAAAAGTCCATCTGCATGGAGCCTCTTCATGCGTTTGACACCTATGTGACCAAGGCGGCAGTGCCACAAGTATGTGGGACTATCATTATCAACCTTACATCTTTTGGTACTCACACTATGAATATGTGTAGCATTACGCTCGAGATTCATTAAGAATAAACCATTCACCATGGGAGCATGACCATAAAACATATCTCTCATATAAATAGAACAACCATTATTCTCGGATTTAAATGAGTAGCCATCTCGAATTAAACGAGATCCCGATACAATGTTCATGCTCAAAGCTGGCACTAAATAACAATTATTGAGGTTTAAAACTAATCCCGTAGGTAAATGTAGAGGTAGCGTGCCGACGGCGATCACATCGACCTTGGAACCATTCCCGACGCGCATCGTCACCTCATCCTTCGCCAGTCTCTGTTTATTCCGCAGCTCCTGCTTTGAGTTACAAATGTGAGCAACTGCACCGGTATCAAATACCCAGGAGCTACTACGAGTACTAGTAAGGTACACATCAATTACATGTATATCACATATACCTTTCGTTTTGCCGGCCTTCTTGTCCGCTAGGTATTTGGGGCAGTTCCGCTTCCAGTGAGCGCTTCCCTTGCAATAAAAGCACTCAGTCTCGGGCTTGGGTCCATTCTTTGACTTCTTCCCGACAGCTTGCTTGCCAGGCGCGGCAACTCCCTTGCCGTCCTTCTTGAAGTTCTTTTTACCCTTGCCCTTCTTGAACTTAGTGGTTTTATTGACCATCAACACTTGATGTTCCTTCTTGACTTCTACCTCCGCTGATTTCAGCATTGCAAATACCTCAGGAATGGTCTTTTCCATCCCCTGCATATTGAAGTTCATCACAAAGCTCTTGTAGCTTGGTGGAAGCGACTGGAGGATTCTGTCAATGACCGCGTCATCCGGGAGATTAACTCCCAGCTGAGTCAAGCGGTTATGTAACCCAGACATAGTGAGTATGTGCTCACTGACAGAACTATTTTCCTCCATCTTACAGCTGAAGAACTTGTCGGAGACCTCATATCTCTCGACCCGGGCATGAGCTTGGAAAACCATTTTCAGCTCTTCGAACATCTCATATGCTCCATGTCTCTCAAAACACTTTTGGAGCCCCGGCTCTAAGCTGTAAAGCATGCCGCACTGAACGAGGGAGTAGTCATCAGCACGTGTCTGCCAAGCGTTCATAACGTCTTGGTTCTGTGGGACGGGAGCTTCACCTAGCGGTGCTTGTAGGACATAATCTTTCTTGGAAGCTATGAGGATGATCCTCAGGTTCCGGACCCAGTCCGTGTAGTTGCTGCCATCGTCTTCCAGCTTGGTTTTCTCTAGGAACGCGTTGAAGTTGAGGACTACGTTGGCCATTTGATCTACAAGACATATTTGCAAAGGATTTAGACTAAGTTTATGATAATTAAGTTCATCTAATCAAATTATTAATGAACTCCCACTCAGATTAAACATCCCTCTAGTCATCTAAGTGTTACATGAACCGAGTCGACTAGGCTGTGTCCGATCATCACGTGAGACGGACTAGCCATCGTCGGTGAACATCTTCATGTTGATCGTATCTTCCATACGACTCGTGTTCGACCTTTCGGTCTCTGTGTTCCGAGGCCATGTCTGTACATGCTAGGCTCGTCAAGTTAACCCTAAGTGTTTTGCATGTGTAAAACTGTCTTACACCCGTTGTATGTGAACGTAAGGATCTATCACACCCGATCATCACGTGGTGCTTCGAAACGACGAACTTTAGCAACGGTGCACAGTTAGGGGAGAACACTTCTTGAAATTGTTGTAAGGGATCATCTTATTTACTACCGTCGTTCTAAGTAAACAAGATGCAAAAACATGATAAACATCACATGCAATCAAGCAATAAACGTGACATGATATGGCCAATATCACATAGATCTTTTGATCTCCATCTTGGGGCTCCATGATCATCTTGTCACCGGCTTGACACCATGATCTCCATCATCATGATCTCCATCATCGTGTCTCCATGAAGTTGCTCGCCAACTATTACTTCTACTACTAAGGCTAATGCGTTTAGCAATAAAGTAAAGTAATTTACATGACGTTTCTCAATGACACGCAGGTCATAAAATAAAGACAACTCCTATGGCTCCTGCTGGTTGTCATACTCATCGACATGCAAGTCGTGATTCCTATTACAATAGCATGAACATCTCATACATCACATATATATCATTCATCATTCATCGCAACTTTGGCCATATCATATCACAAAGCACTTGCTTCAAAAACAAGTTAGACGTCCTCTAATTGTTGTTGCAAGTTTTACGTGGCTGAAATAGGGTTCTAGCAAGAACGTTTTCTTACCTACGTGAAAGCCACAACGTGATTTGTCAACTTCTATTTACCCTTCATAAGGACCCCGCTCCAACTAAAGTAGGAGAGACAGTCACCCGCCAGCCACCTTATGCAACTAGTGCATGTTAGTCGGTGGAACCGGTCTCACGTAAGCATACGTGTAAGGTTGGTCCGGGCCGCTTCATCCCACAATACCGTTGAAGCAAGATAAGACTAGTAGCGGCAAGAAAGTTGACAACATCTACGCCCACAACCAATTGTGTTCTACTCGCGCAAGAAGAACTACGCATAGACCTAGCTCATGATGCCACTGTTGGGGAACGTTGCAGAAAACAAAAAATTTCCTATGGTTTCACCAAGATCTATCTATGAGTTCATCTAGCAACGAGTCATCGGATGCATCTACATACCTTTGTAGATCACGAGCGGAAGCGTCCAAAGAACGTGGATGAAGTAGTCGTACACGACGTGATTCAAATCACCGGAGATCCTAGCGCCGAACGGACGGCACCTCCGCGTTCAACACACATATGGTCAGCGTAACGTCTCCTTCTTCTTGATCAAGCAAGAGGGAAGAAGAGGTTGAGGAAGATGGCTCCAGCAGCAGCACGACGGCGTGGTGATGGTGGAGCTGCAGAACTCCGTCAGGGCTTCGCCAAGCACTATGGAGGAGGAGGAGGTGTTGGAGAGAGAGAGGGAGGCAACCAAAGGCGTGGGAGAAAAGCCCTCCCTCCCCCACTATATATAGGAGGGCCAAGGGGGGGGGCGGCGGCCAAGGGGAGGTTTCCCTCCCCCCAAGGCACCTAGGGGTGCCTTCCACAAGTGGGACTCTTCCCCTTTGGGAAACCCTAGGCGCATGGGCCCTTGGGGCTGGTGCCCTTGGCCCATGTAGGCCAAGGTGCGCCCCTACAGCCCATGTGGCCCCCACGGGGCAGGTGGCCCCACCCTGTGGACCCCCGGGACCCCTCCGGTGGTCCCGGTACAATACCGATAACCCCAAAACTTGTCCCGATGGCCAAAACAGCACTTCCTATATATAATTCTTTACCTCCGGACCATTCCGGAACTCCTCGTGACGTCCGGGATCTCATCCGGGACTCCGAACAACATTCGGGTTACTGCATATACATATCCCTACAACCCTAGCATCACCGAACCTTAAGTGTGTAGACCCTACGGGTTCGGGAGACAAGCAGACATGACCGAGACGACTCTCCGGTAAGTAACCAACAGCGGGATCTGGATACCCATGTTGGCTCCCACATGCTCCACGATGATCTCATCGGATGAACCACGATGTCGAGGATTCAATCAACCCCGTATGCAATTCCCTTTGTCAATCCGTATGTTACTTGCCCGAGACTCGATCGTCGGTATCCCAATACCTCGTTCAGTCTCGTTACCGGCAAGTCACTTTACTCGTACCGTAATGCATGATCCCGTGACCAGACACTTGGTCACTCTGAGCTCATAATGATGATGCATTACCGAGTGGGGCCAATGATACCTCTCCGTTTATATGGAGTGACAAATCCCAGTCTTGATCCGTGTCAACCCAACAGACACTTTCGGAGATACCTGTAGTACACCTTTATAGTCACCCAGTTATGTTGTGACGTTTGGTACACCCAAAGCACTCCTACGGTATCCGGGAGTTACACGATCTCATGGTCAAAGGAAAAGATACTTGACATTGGAAAAACTCTAGCAAACGAACTATACGATCTTTAATCTATGTTTAGGATTGGGTCTTATCCATCACATCATTCTCCTAATGATGTGACCTCATTATCAATGACATCCAATGTCCATAGTCAGGAAACCATGACTATCTGTCGATCAACGAGCTAGTCATCTAGAGGCTTACTAGGGACATGTTGGTGTCTGTTATTCACACATGTATTACGATTTCCGGATAACACAATTATAGCATGAATAAAGACAATTATCATGAACAAGGAAATATAATAATAATGCTTTTATTATTGCCTCTAGGGCATATTTCCAACATCAAGGGGGGCTCTCGACGAGTAGCTTGATCGTATCGTTCACTGAGAGCTCAAACCATTGCATCCTTGCATCATCTTTCTTGGTTCTTGTTTGGTTCTCTTTGAGAGTCTTAGAGCTTATGGTCATCTTGATGACAAGCTCGAGTTCATCGAAAATGGAGTTCACATGCTTCTTCTATGATGTTTTCGATGTTGGAGGTTTTGTCGGTTCTTCTCGGTTGGAGGTTTCACTCCTCTATTTGTTTTGATGCTACTCGTCGTCTTGTTTCCAACACGCTTGAGTTTGCTCAATTCGGAGCTCATATGCAGAAGTTATGGCAGTTCTGGTTTTCTTGAGTGTGGTTTTTGTCAGGGTCCCAGCGGTAGTACCGTGGTACCCAGTGGTAGTACCGCTGAGGAGTCACAAGCGGCAGTACCGCTCCGCAGCGGTAGTACCGGCGGTGACTCCGCAACAGTACTACCGCTGGCTTACCAGGTCCCTACCGCGTCGATTTGAGGGGTCTTTTTCGGTGTCGGATTGTGCGGTACCTCGCTGCTACAGTAGTGCGGCAGCACCACTCCTTAGCGGCAGTACTGCCCTTCCTCCGTGGTAGTACCACCCGGTTCCCTCTTTCCCTTTACCCTTCGTTCTGTGCGGCAGTACCGCCGAAGGGTGCGGTAGTACTGCTTAACCCAGCGGTAGTACCGCTGTCTCCTGTGGTACTACCGCCCCAAGGTTCATGTTTTGTTACTCCTTTTCCCTGTTTCTTCCACCTGAGCGGTAGTACCGCTCGTGGAGCGGTAGTACCGCTCGTGTGCGGGCTGAGCACATAACGGTTGGATTTTCCCCCTCCGATAAAAGGGGGTCTTCTTCCCCATTGAACCTTATCCTTTTGAGCTCGTGTTCTTCCCCCTTTTTTGACCTTCTTCGAGCTTGCTAACTCTCAATCCCTCCATGGATTCTTGCTAGTTTTTGAGGGAAAAGAGAGAGGAGATCTAGATCCACATTTCCACCAATCCATTTCTCCTCTATGTGAGGGGAACCCCTTGGATCTAGATCTTGGAGTTCTTGGTGTTCTCCTTCTTGTTCTTCCTCTCATTTTCCTCCCTAGCATTAGTTGCTTCGGTGGGATTTGAGAGAGAAGGACTTGGGCACTCCGTGTGCCCTTGCCATTGCATTTGGTGCATCGGTTTGAGTTCTCCACGGTGATACGTGGAAGTGAAAGTTGAGAAGCTTATTACTCTTGGGTGTTTGGGCACCCTAGAGCTTGTTCCTCTTGAGTGCCTTGGCGCCCTAGACGGTTGGTGTTGTTCGGAGCTCAATCATTGTGGTGTAAAGCTTCGGGCAAGCGTCGGGGTCTCCAATTAGGTTGTGGAGATCGCCCCGAGCAATTTGGGGGTACGTAGGTATATATAGGAGGAAGGAGTACATCGGTGGAGCCACAGGGGGCTGATACCTCTTGAGCACTGCGTTGGTTTTCGCAGAAGAGGAAGGCATGATGCATCAAAGTAGCGTAAGTATTTCCCTCAGTTTTTGAGAACCAAGGTATCAATCTAGTAGGAGGCTATGCGTGAGTCCCTCGTATCTGCACAAAACAAATAAATCCTCGCAACCAACGCAAATAGGGGTTGTCAATCCCTATAAGGCCACTTACGAGAGTGAGATCTGATAGATATGATAAAATAATATTTTTGGTATGATAAAGATGCAAGATAAAATAAAGGCAAAGTAAATAGCAAAGGAAATAACTAAGTAGTAGGAGCTAAATATGATAAAGATAGACCCGGGGGGCCATAAGTTTCACTAGTGGCTTCTCTCGAGAGCATAAGTATTCTACGGTGGGTGAACAAATCACTGTTGAGCAATTGACAGAATTGAGCATAGTTATGAGAATATCTAGGTATGATCATACATATAGGCATCACGTCCGAGACAAGTAGACCGACTCCTGCCTGCATCTACTACTATTACTCCACTCATCGACCGCTATCCAGCATGCATCTAGAGTATTAAGTTAAAAACAGAGTAAGGCCTTAAGCAAGATGACATGATGTAGAG
This sequence comes from Triticum monococcum, assembly GCA_034509565.1. Lineage (NCBI taxonomy): Eukaryota > Viridiplantae > Streptophyta > Magnoliopsida > Poales > Poaceae > Triticum > Triticum monococcum. Next base: position 769,782,839 of record CM067847.1, read on the forward strand.
GGATAGACTCATGCAATATGAAGAAAACCCCATCTTGTTATCCTCGATGGCAACAATACAATACGTGCCTTGCTACCCCTACTGTCACTGGGAAAGGACACCGCAAGATTGAACCCAAAGCTAAGCACTTCTCCCATTGCAAGAAAGATCAATCTAGTAGGCCAAACCAAACTGATAATTTGAAGAGACTTGCAAAGATAACCAATCATACATAAAAGAATTCAGAGAAGATTCAAATATTGTTCATAGATAGACTTGATCATAAACCCACAATTCATCGGTCTCAACAAACACACCGCAAAAAGAAGATTACATCGAATAGTTCTCCACAAGAGAGGGGAGAACATTGATTGAGATCCAAAAAGAGAGAAGAAGCCATCTAGCTAATAACTATGGACCCGTAGGTCTGAGGTAAACTACTCACACTTCATCGGAGGGGCTATGGTGTTGATGTAGAAGCCCTCCGTGATCGATGCCCCCTCCGGCGGAGCTCCGGAACAGGCCCCAAGATGGGATCTCGTGGATACAGAAAGTTAAGGCAGTGGAATTAGGGTTTTGGCTCCGTATCTGGTCGTTTGGGGGTACGTGGATATATATAGGAGGAAGGAGCATGTCGGTGGAGCAACATGGGGCCCATGAGGGTGGAGGGCGCGCCTAGGGTAGGCAGGCGCGCCCCCTACCTCGTGGCCTCCTCTCTTGTGCCTTGACGTAGGGTCCAAGTTTCCTGGGTCTTATTCGTTGAGAAAATCATGTTCCCGAAGGTTTCATTCCGTTTGGACTCCGTTTGATATTCCTTTTCTTTAAAACCCTAAAACAGGAAAAGAAACAGCAATTCTAGGCTGGGCCTCCGGTTAATAGGTTAGTCCCAAAATAATATAAAAGTGGATAATAAAGCCCAATAATGTCCAAAACAGTAGATAATATAGCATGGAGCAATCAAAAATTATAGATACGTTGGAGACGTATCAAGCATCCCCAAGCTTAATTCCTGCTCGTCCTCGAGTAGGTAAATGATAAAAATAGAAATTTTGATGCGGACTGCTACTTGGCATAATTTTAATGTAATTATTCTTAATTGTGGTATGAATATTCAGATCCAAAAGATTCGAGACAAAAGTTTAATATTGACATAAAAATAATAATACTTCAAGCATACTAACAAAGCAATTATGTCTTCTCAAAATAACATGTCTAAAGAAAGTTATCCCTACAAAATCATATAGTCTAGCTATGCTCCATCTTCACCACACAAAATATTTAAATCATGCACAACCCCGATGACAAGCCAAGCAATTGTTTCATACTTTTAAAATTCTCAAAACTTTTTCAATTTTCACGCAATACATGAGCGTTAGCCATGGACATAGCACTATAGGTGGAATAGAGTGGTGGTTGTGGAGAAGAAAAAAAGGGAGAAGATAGTCTCACATCAACTAGGCGTATCAACAGGCTATGGAGATGCCCATCAATAGATATAAATGTGAGTGAGTAGGGATTGCCATGCAACACATGCACTAGAGCTATAAGTATATGAAGGCTCAAAAAGAAACTAAGTGGGTGTGCATCCAACTTGCTTGCTCATGAAGACCTAGGGCAATTTGAGGAAGCCCATCATTGGAATATACAAGCCAAGTTCTATAATGAAAATTTCCCACTAGTGTATGAAAGTGATAACATGAGAGACTCTCTACTATGGAAGATCATGGTGCTACTTTGAAGCACAAGTGTGGTAAAAGGATAGTAGCATTGTCCCTTCTCTCTTTTTATCTCATTTTTTTATTTGGGCCTTTTCTCTTTTATTTTTTTATTTTTTATGGCCTCTTTTTTTTCATCTGGAGTTTCATCCCGACTTGTGGGGGAATCATAGTCTCCATCATCCTTTCCTCACTGGGACAATGCTCTAATAATGATGATCATCACACTTTTATTTTTCTTACAACTCAACAATTACAACTCGATACTTAGAACAAAATATGACTCTATATGAATGCCTCCGGCAGTGTACCGGGATATGCAATGAATCAAGAGTGACACGTATGAAAGAATTATGAATGGTGGCTTTGCCACAAATACGATGTCAACTACATGATCATGCTAAGCAATATGACAATGATGGAGTGTGTCATAATAGACGGAACAGTGGAAAGTTGCATGGCAATATATCTCGGAATGGCTATGGAAATGTCATAATAGGTAGGTATGGTGGTTGTTTTGAGGAATGTATATGGTGTGTGTATGATACCGGCGAAAGGTGCGCGGTATTAGAGAGGCTAGCAAAGGTGGAAGGGTGACGTGCGTATAATCCATGGACTCAACATTAGTCATAAAGAACTCATATACTTATTGCAAAAATCTACAAGTTATCAAAGAAAAGTATTACGCGCATGCTCCTAGGGGGATAGATTGATAGGAAAGGACCATCGCTCGTCCTCGACCGCCACTCATAAGGAAGACAATCAATAAATAAATCATGCTCCAATTCATCATTAAACGGTTCACCATACATGCATGTTACAGGAATCACAAGCTTCAACACAAGTATTTATCAAATTCACAACTACTCAACTAGCACAACTTTAATATTACCATCTTCATATCCCAAAACAATTATCAAGCATCGAACTTCTCATAGTATTCAACACACTCATAAGAAAGTTTTATTATTAATCTTGTGCACCAAGCATATTAGGATTTTAAGCAAATTACCATGCTATTAAAGACTCTCAAAATAATCTAAGTGAAGCATGAGAGATCAATAGTTTCTATAAAACAAATCCACCACCGTGCTCTAAAAGATATAAGTGAAGCACAAGAGCAAAATTATATAACTCAAAAGATATAAGCGAAGCACATAGAGTATTCTAACAAATTCCAAATCATGTATGGCTCTCTCAAAAGGTGTGTACAGCAAGGATGATTGTGGTAAACTAACAAGCAAAGACTCAAATAATACAAGACGCTCCAAGCAAAACACATATCATGTGGCGAATACAAATATATCTCCAAGTAAAGTTACCGATAGAAGTAGACGAAAGACGGGATGCCTTCCAGGGCATCCCCAAGCTTTGGCTTTTAGGTGTCCTTATATTATCTTGGGGGTGCCATGGGAATCCCAAAGCTTATGATCTTTCCACTCCTTGTTCCATAATCCATCAAATCTTTACCCAAAACTTGAAAACTTCACAACACAAAACTTAAAGTAGAAAATCTCGTGAGCTCCGTTAGCGAAAGAAAACAAAAGACCACTTCAAGGTACTGTAAAGAACTCATTCTTTATTTATATTGGTGTTATACCTACTGTATTCCAACTTCTCTATGGTTTATAAACTATTTTACTAGCCATAGATTCATCAAAATAAGCAAACAACACACGAAAAACAGAATCTGTCAAAAACAGAACAGTCTGTAGTAATCTGTAGCTAGCGCAAGATCTGGAACCCCAAAAATTCTAAAATAAATTTCTGGAAGTGAGGAATTTATCTATTAATCATCTTCAAAAATAAATAACTAAATAGCGCTTTCCAAATAAAAATGGCAGAAGTTCTCGGGAGCACTAAAGTTTCTGTTTTTTACAGCAAGTTCAACAAGACTTTCCCCAAGTCTTCCCAATGGTTCTACTTGGCACAAACACTAATTAAACACAAAAAACACAACCAAAACAGAGGCTAGATAAATTATTTATTACTAAACAGGAGCAAAAAGCAAGGAATAAAAATAAAATTGGGTTGCCTCCCAACAAGCACTATCGTTTAACGCCCCTAGCTAGGCAGAACAAGGAAGGATAGATCTAGGTATTGCCATCTTTGGTAGGCAATTCTTCAATTAGGCATCTACCATCTTTAGGAATTTCTTTATTTTTATCAATTATCAAACTTTTAGGCACAAGATCTAAAAATTCATTTGTAACAAATGGTTCCTTAATGATAGCAAAAAGATTGGGATGAATATTTATAGATTTGAGATCTGCATCCTTACTGGAGGATTCACCCTTATTTTTAGGAACGTACATAAGCTTGGAAACTTTAGTGGAAGGACTTGGAGTATTCTTTATGGAAGAAAAAGCGGTTCCCAAGTTGGTAATGAAATTCTCAAGTTTATCGATCCTAACAGAATCGTGATTTATTTTCTCATTAAATATGGGTTCCTTTTCTTTAATATCTTTCAAAGTAACTCCTACTTTAGATCCACATTGAGAGATTCGGCTCTGGATATTTTTGTCCAAAGTTTCAATTAATTCTACAGTAGCAACCTTATTTTTAATAATTTCAAGCCTTTGCATTACATGCTCCAAAGTTAAGATAGTTCCATTAACCAACAGAGGAGGTGAGCAAAATAAATCTAACATAGCATTATAAGAATCAAAAGTATGGCTACCCAAAAAAATTCCCTCTGGTAATAGTATCAAGAACATAACGGTGCCAAGGAGTAATGCCTACATAAAAATTGCGAAGAAGAACAGAAGTAGATTGCTTCCTAGTAGATCTATTTTGAGCATTGCAAATTCTATACCAAGCATCTTTTAGATTTTCTCCCTCCCTTTGCTTAAAATTTAGAATTTCATTCTCGGGAGACAACGGAGAAGATAAGGGACTAGCCATAATAACAAGCAAGCACTAACACACAAGCAAAAAAAGCAAGCGGACAAAAAGAGGCAAATAGAGAAAGAGAGGGAGGATAGAGAGAGAGAGGGCAACTAAAACGGCAAGGGTGAAGTGGGGGAGAGGAAAACCGAGAGGCAAATGGCAAATAATGTAATGCGGGAGATAAGGGTATGTGATGGGTACTTGGTATGTTGACTTTTGTGAAGACCTCCTCGGCAACGGCGCCAGAAATCCTTCTTGCTACCTCTTGAGCACTGCGTTGGTTTTCCCCGAAGAGGAAGGGATGATGCAGCAAAGTAGCGTAAGCATTTCCCTCAGTTTTTGAGAACCAAGGTATCAATCCAGTAGGAGGCTACGCGCGAGTCCCTTGTACCTGCACAAAACAAATAAATCCTCGCAACCAACGCAAATAGGGGTTGTCAATCCCTATAAGGCCACTTACGAGAGTGAGATCAGATAGATAAGATCAAATAATATTTTTGGTACGATAAAGATGCAAGATAAAATAAAGGCAAAGTAAATAGCAAAGGAAATAACTAAGTAGTAGGAGATCAATATGATAAAGATAGACCCGGGGGCCATAGGTTTCACTAGTGGCTTCTCTCGAGAGCATAAGTATTCTACGGTGGGTGAAAAAATTACTGTTGAGCAATTGACAGAAATGAGCATAGTTATGAGAATATCTAGGTATGATCATGTATATAGGCATCACGTCTGAGACAAGTAGACCGACTCCTGCCTGCATCTACTACTATTACTCCACTCATCAACCGCTATCCAGCATGCATCTAGAGTATTAAGTTAAAAACAGAGTAAGGCCTTAAGCAAGATGACATGATGTAGAGGGATAGACTCATGCAATATGAAGAAAACCCCATCTTGTTATCCTCGATGGCAACAATACAATACGTGCCTTGCTGCCCCTACTGTCACTGGGAAAGGACACCGCAAGATTGAACCCAAAGCTAAGCACTTCTCCCATTGCTAGAAAGATCAATCTAGTTGGCCAAACCAAACTGATAATTCGAAGAGACTTGCAAAGATAACCAATCATACATAAAAGAACTCAGAGAAGATTCAAATATTGTTCATAGATAGACTTGATCAGAAACCCACAATTCATCGGTCTCAACAAACACACCACAAAAAGAAGATTACATCGAATAGTTCTCCACAAGAGAGGGGGAGAACATTGTATTGAGATCCAAAAAGAGAGAATAAGCCATCTAGCTAATAACTATGGACCCGTAGGTCTGAGGTAATCTACTAACACTTCATCGGAGGGGCTATGGTGTTGATGTAGATGCCCTCCGTGATCGATGCCCCCTCCGGCGGAGCTCCGAAATAGGCCCCAAGATGGGATCTCATGGATACAGAAAGTTATGGCGGTGGAATTAGGGTTTTGTCTCAGTATCTGATCGTTTGGGGGTATGTGGATATATATAGGAGGAAGGAGTACATCGGTGGAGCAATAGGGGGCCCACAAGGGTGGAGGGCGCGCTTGGGGTAGGCAGGCGCGCCCCCCTACCTCGTGGCCTCCTCTCTTCTGCCTTGATGTAGGGTCCAAGTCTCCTGGGTCTTATTCATTGAGAAAATCACGTTCCCGAAGGTTTAGTTCTGTTTGGACACCGTTTGATATTCCTTTTCTTTGAAACCCTAAAACAGGCAAAAAACATCAATTCTGGGCTGGGCCTCCGGTTAATAGGTTAGTCCAAAAATAATATAAAAGTGGATAATAAAGCCCAATAATGTCCAAAAGAGTAGATAATATAGCACGGAGCAATCAAAAATTATAGATACGTTGGAGACATATCTGGGGCCCACGAGGGTGGAGGGCGCGCCTAGGGGGTAGGCGCGCCCCCTACCTCGTGGCCTCCTCTTTTGTGTCTTGACGTAGGGTCCAAGTCTCCTAGATCATGTTCGGTAAGAAAATCACGTTCCCGAAGGTTTCATTCCATTTGGACTCCGTTTGATATTCCTTTTCTTCAAAACCGTAAAATAGGCAAAAAAAACAACAACAATTCTGGGCTTAGCCTCCGGTGAATAGGTTAGTCCAAAAAATAATATAAAATTGGATAATAAAGCCCAATAATGTCCAAACTAGTAGATAATATAGCATGGAGCAATCAAAAATTATAGATACGTTGGAGACGTATCAAGCATCCCCAAGCTTAATTCCTGCTCGTCCTCGAGTAGGTAAATGATAAAACCAGAATTTTTGATGCGGAGTGCTACTTGGCATAATTTTAATGTAATTCTTCTTAATTGTGGTATGAATATCTTGTTCTAAATTATTTGGCCTTTCTTTTTTTGGCCTTTTTTTATTTGGGACAATGCTCTATGAATGATGATCATCACACTTCTATTTATTTACAACTCAATGATTACAACTCGATACTTAGAACAAGATATGACTCTATATGAATGCCTCCGGAGGTGTACTGGGATATGCAATGAACCAAGAGTGACATGTATAAAAGAATTATGAACGGTGGCTTTGCCACAAATACTATGTCGACTACATGATCATGCTAAGCAATATGACAATGATGCATGTGTTATGATGAACGGAATGGTGGAAAGTTGCATGGCAATATATCTCGGAATGGCTATGGAAATGCCATAATAGGTAGGTATGGTGGCTGTTTTGAGGAAGATATAAGGAGGTTTATGTGTGAAAGAGCGTATCATATCACGGGGTTGGGATGCACCAGCGAAGTTTGCACCAACTCTCAATGTGAGAAAGGGCAATGCACGGTACCGAAGAGGCTGGCAATGATGGAAGGGTGAGAGTGCGTATAATCCATGGACTCAACATTAGTCATAAAGAACTCACATACTTATTGGCAAAATCTACAAGTCATCAAAAACCAAAGCACTACGCGCATGCTCCTAGGGGGATAGATTGGTAGGAAAGACCATCGCTCGTCCCCGACCGCCACTCATAAGGAAGACAATCAAATTAATAACACCTCATGTTTCAAATTTGTTACACAACGTTTACCATACGTGCATGCTACGGGACTTGCAAACTTCAACACAAGCATTTCTCAAATTCACAACTACTCGACTAGCACGACTTTGATATTATTACCTCCATATCTCAAAACAATCATCAATCATCAAACTCTCTTAGTATTCAGAACACTCATAAGAAAAAAAATTATTCATCTTGAACACCTAGCATATTAGGATTATTTAAGCAAATTACCATGCTATTTAAGACTTTCAAAATAATCTAAGTGAAGCATGAGAGATCAATAGTTTCTATAAAACAAATCCACCAGCGTGCTCTAAAAGATATAAGTGAAGTACTAGAGCAAAATTATATAACTCAAATGGTATAAGTGAAGCACATAGAGTATTCTAACAAATTCCAAATGATGTATGGCTCTCTCAAAAGGTGTGTATAGCAAGGATGATTGTGGTAAACTAACAAATAAAGACACAAATAATACAAGACGCTCCAAGCAAAACACATATCATGTGGTGAATACAAATATAGCTCCAAGTAAAGTTACCGATAGAAGTAGACGAAAAGAGGGGATGCCTTCCGGGGAATCCCCTAGCTTTGGCATTTAGGTGTCCTTAGATTATCTTGGGGGTGCCATGGGCATCCCCTAGCTTAGGCTCTTGCCACTCCTTGTTCCATAATCCATCAAATTTTCACCCAAAACTTGAAAACTTCACAACACAAAACTCAAAGTAGAAAATCTCTTGAACTCCGTTAGCGAAAGAAAACAAAAGACCACTTCAAGGTACTGTAATTAACTCATTCTTTATTTGTATTGGTGTTAAACCTACTGTATTCCAACTTCTCTATGGTTTATAAACTATTTTACTAGCCATAGATTCATCAAAATAAGCAAACAACACACGAAAAACAGAATCTGTCAAAAACAGAACAGTCTGTAGTAATCTATAGCTAGCGCAGGATCTGGAACCCTAAAGATTCTAAACTAAATTGCTGGAGATGAGGAATTTATCTATTAATCATCTTGGAGACTCGAGGACGAGCAGGAATTAAGGTAAAAATTCTGAACCAAAATTCTATTTTTATTATTTACCTACTCGAGGACGAGCAGGAATTAAGCTTGGGATGCCTGATACGTCTCCAACGTATCTATAATTTTTGATTGCTCCATGCTATATTATCTACTGTTTTGGACTATATTGGGCATTATTTTCCACTTTTATATTATTTTTGGGACTAACCTATTAACAGGAGGCCCAGCCCAGAATTGCTATTTTTTTGCCTATTTCAGTGTTTCGAAGAAACGAAATATCAAACGGAGTCCAAACGGAAAAAACCTTTCTAGAACGTGATTTTCTTCCCGAATATGACCCAGGAGACTTGGACCCTACGCCAAGGAAGCTTCGAGGTGGGCACGAGGTAGGGGGCGCGCCCTACACCCCCAGGCGCGCCCCCCACCCTCGTGGGCCCACCGAAGTTCCACCGACGTACTTCTTCCTCCTATATATACCTACGTACCCCCAAATGAACAGATACGGAGCCAAAAAAACCTAATTCCACCGTCGCAACTTTCTGTATCCACGAGATCCCATCTTGGGGCATGTTCCGGAGCTCCGCCGGAGAGGGCCGTCATCACGGAGGGCTTCTACATCACCATAGCCTCTCCGATGAAGTGTGAGTAGTTTCCCTCGGACCTTCGGGTCCATATTTATTACTTAGATGGCTTCTTCTCTCTTTTTGGATCTCAATAAAAAGTTCTCCCCCTCTCTCGTGGAGATCTATTCGATGTAATCTTCTTCTTTTTGCGGTGTGTTTGTTGAGACCGATGAATTGTGGGTTTATGATCAAGTCTATCTATGAATAATATTTGAATCTTCTCTGAATTCTTTTATGTATGATTGGTTATCTTTGCAAGTCTCTTCGAATTATCCGTTTGGTTTAGCTAACTAGATTGGTAGTTCTTGCCATGGGAGAAGTGCTTAGCTTTGGGTTCGATCTTGCGGTGTCCTTTTCGAGTGACCGAAGGGGCAGCAAGGCACGTATTGCATCGTTGCCATCGAGGATAACAAGATGGGGTTTATTTCATATTGCATGAATTTATCTCTCTACATCATGTCATCTTGCTTAAAGCGTTACTCTGTTTTTAACTTAATACTCTAGATGCATGCTGGATAGCGGTCGATGAGTGGAGTAATAGTAGTTGATCAAGAATGCCTATATACTCTAGATGCATGCTTAATACTCTACTTGTCACGGGCGTAATGCCTATATACATGATCATGCCTAGATATTCTCATAACTATGCTCAATTCTGTCAATTGCTCAACAGTAATTTGTTCACCCACCATAGAATACTTATGCTCTTGAGAGAAGCCACTAGTGAAACCTATGGCCCCCGGGTCTATTCTCATCATATCAATCTCCATCACTTTAATCTTGCTTTGCTTTTTTACTTTGCCTTTTACTTTTCACTTTGCATCTCTATACCAAAACTACCAATATTATTATATTTATCAGATCTCACTCTCGTAACTGGCCGTGAAGGGATTGACAACCCCTAATCGCGTTGGTTGCGAGTAGCTATCGTTTTGTGCAGGTACGAGGGACTTGAGCGTGGCCTCCTACTGGATTGATACCTTGGTTCTCAAAAACTGAGGGAAATACTTACGCTACTCTGTTGCATCATCCTTTCCTCTTCGGGGAAATCCAACGCAAGCTCAAGAGGTAGCAAGAAGAATTTCTGGCGCCGTTGCCGGGGAATCTATGCAAACAGTCAACATACCAAGTACCCATCACAATCCCTATCTCTCGCATTACATTATTTGCCATTTGCCTCTCGTTTTCCTCTCCCCCACTTCACCCTTGCCGTTTTATTCGCCCTCTCTTTCTCTCTATCCTCCCTTTCTTTTCCGCTTGCCTTTTTGTTTGCTCATGTGTTGGATTGCTTGTTTGTCGCGATGGCTCAAGATACTACCAAATTGTGTGACTTCACCAATACCAATAATAATGATTTCCTTAGCACTCCGATTGCTCCTCTTGCCAATACTGAATCTTGTGAAATCAATATTGCTCTGTTGAATCTTGTTATGAAAGATCAATTCGTCGGCCTTCCTAGTGAAGATGCCGCTACTCATCTAAATAGCTTCGTTGATTTATGTGATATGCAAAAGAAAAAAGATGTCGATAATGATGTCGTTAAATTGAAGCTATTTCCTTTTTCGCTTAGAGACCGTGCTAAAGCTTGGTTTTCGTATTTGCCTAAAAATAGTATTGATTCTTGGAACAAGTGCAAAGATGCTTTTATCTCTAAGTATTTCCCTCCCGCTAAGATCATCTCTCTTAGAAACGATATTATGAACTTTAAGCAACTTGATCATGAACATGTTGCACAAGCTTGGGAGAGAATGAAATTAATGATACGTAATTGCCCTACTCATGGTTTGAATTTGTGGATGATTATACAAAACTTTTATGCCGGATTAAATTTTGCTTCTAGAAATCTTTTAGATTCGGCCGCGGGAGGCACTTTTATGGAAATCACTTTAGGAGATGCTACTAAACTCCTAGATAATATTATGGTTAATTATTCTCAATGGCATACTGAAAGATCTTCTAATAAAAAAGTGCATGCGATAGAAGAAATCAATGTTTTGAGTGGAAAGATGGATGAACTTATGAAATTACTTGCTACTAAGAGTGTTTCTTCTGATCCTAATTGTCGGTGTACTAAAGTAGGGGTACCTTAGTATCCCGAACTTGTGCACGAGCAGTCGCAGCGTCCCGCGGCAAGGCTTGCCGGGTGACCGCCAAGGTCCTCCGCAGTTCCTTTGGAGCCATTCAAGAGCAAAGTATCCAAGACCCCGGCAAGAGGAGCTTGCTGGGAAGGCCAACCCAGGCATCTCAAGGAACTTGCCGCAACGCACCACGCGACCCGGCAAGGCCCGGTGAGCGACAAGCTCCCGGACGCGACAAGACAACGACCGCGGCAAGGCATTTGTCGTGGCAAGCTTCCACTCTGTACCTGCGCTCCAGCACACCCACCAACGTGTCACTCTGGGACCCTTCCAGAGCGTACGTGGCGGGAAGCTGTGCAGCTAGAGGTACACGGTGGCAAGCGGCGCTGACAAGATTGCCATCGTGGCAAGCAGTGGCGTTCCTGGCGGTCCCTTTCTGCACCGTCTAGGTGATGTAGACAGGCATTTAATGCCTTTGTCCCCTGCCGTCAGAGTTAGGTATGAAGCACTGTAGTAGGCGGCGGTGCCAACCGCCACGCCTTTTCCATTTTTACCCTCATGTACGTTGCCACCTGTCGGTGACCCCTTAAACATATAAAAGGAGGCCCATGCGCAATGTAGAGGGGGTCGGCGAACAGAACACACTCACGCTCGGTCTCGCTAGCCGCTGGAGTGTACTGTAGCACACCGCACTCCCGAGCAAGAAATCAATACAACCACAAAGCAGGAGTAGGGTTTTACGCATCCGTGCGGCCCGAACCTGGGTAAACCGATCGTGTCGCTCGTGCGCATCGCCTCGATCTGCTCTTCATGCTCTCTCCGCCCCCTGCCGAACCGAAAGGGGCCCGGTCCGCCGTGGTCCCATAGGTGTCCGTGGTATCAGCACCCCCGACATCTTTGGCGCGCCAGGTAGGGGTGCGTCGAGGTTGTGTGAACCTGATCCGGCGCTCGCACGAGCCAAATCTTCATCGTCTTCATCGACATGCCGCCGAAGAAGAAGGCTTTGGAGGCGGCCGCCCCATCCGCGCCAAGCCCACCATCGCTGGAGCGAACGGCTGGTGGAGTAGACGCCGGCGGAAGAACGGGCGCCGACGAGGGAGCTCATGGTGCTGCCAGGTCCAAGGACAAGACTGCGCTGCACATCAGCGGCGCGGGCGGCTCCAACAATGACCGGGCGCATTCCAAGACCTCGGCGTCCGTACACGCACCACGCCCATCTCAGGAGGCGCGGGACCAGCAGCGCTATGGTACTCATGGTACCATACGTTTTCTAGGCCAAGATCAAGCCGGTGGATCCCGGAGTGCTCAAGACCAGCATGCACGCCAACATGCTGGCGCGAGCGTGGCACGGTCGCTTGGACGAGATACTGCTCCTTCTACCGTAGTTAGAAGTCCGAGCATATCCCGTTCCTCGCACCGTTCGCCACCGCCGCCCGCCACTCCGGCAGAAGCTTTGGCGCGAGCTCAACTGCTCCTAGACTACCCTCCAGCGGCAGACAAGATCGACGACTGGAGGGCCACCATTCAGAGTCTCATCGGCTTCGCCAACAGCGACAATCCACGGCAGCCGAGTACTTCACTGCCGCGGCAAGTCAGCCAGGCGCGAGCCGGTGGCGACAAGACTGGTGGGGGTGCAACCACTGTGCACTCTCCGCCTCGAAGGCCAAGATTGCCGACTCGCCGGATCCACCTCGACAGTGACTCCACAGCGTCATCGGATCCACGAGTTCGTCGCGACCAGCGCCAAGTTCTTCACGAACGATAGCAAGAAGACGCTCATACTCGCATCGAGCACCGAAGAGAAGCGCGGCGTCAATCAGACCTGCGCACTGGGCCTTCTGTTGACATGCATGCGCCTAGAGAACCAGGCGACTTTCCGTACGCGGTAGGTTGCCCTGCGTTTACCCGTGAGCTGCGGCAAGTCCAGTGGCCCAGCCAAAAGCATTTCAAGCCAGACGTACCCGAGAAGTACGACGGCAAGTCGCACCCGTCGGAGTTCCTCAGCATCTACACCATCGCGGTGCAGGCTGCCGGGGGACGAGACGACAAGGTCCTTGCCAACTACTTCCTGCTGGTGCTCAAGCCCGACGTCAGGTCCTGGCTCATGCACTTGCCGGACAACTCCATATCTTCTTGGGCAGATCTGTGCCATCAATTTGTCGGCGCCTTTGCAGGCGGCCACAAACCTCATGGCCAAGAGAGTGACCTCCACCTGCTCGCCCAGAAGGAAGGAGAGCCCCTACGCAAGTATATTCAGAGATTCAGCCGTGTATAGCGCAACATCCCAGATATCCACCCTACCGCGGTCATCAGCGCGTTCCATCAACGTGCGTAACCGCAGGATGCGGGAGGAGATGGCGATGTGCAGGATCAGAGACGTCAGCGAGCTATACGCCCTGGCCGACAAGTGTGCACGTGCTGAGGAAGGGAGGAAACTCCCCGGAGAGAATACTGGAGCAGGAGGATCTGACAGCGAGGATGCTGCCCCGGCAAAGAAAAACCGGCGGCGCAATAACAGGAAGAAGAAAGGCAAAGAGGTGCTAGTCGTTGAGCAGTCCGGCAACGACGGCGCCGCCAAGAAAGCCAAAGTTGGTAGCTCCGGCAAGGAGGTTGCCGCATGCACCAACTGCCAGGCTGTGGCGGCCGCCGACAAGCAGGACGACACCGACAAGCAATACTGCAAGATCCACCGCACCAAGGGCCATGACCACCAGAGCTGCAAGAAAGTCGAGCAGCTTGTCCAACAACAGAAAGTTGACTACGAGCGGCGCGACAAGGAGAGGGCCCAAGGAGGCGCTGGGGAAGCCGGCAAGAAGCGCGCTGGTCGGGGAGGACGCCACGGCAAGGCCAAACAGCGGCAAGGAGACAGACCTCCCCGCGGCCGTGACAAGGATGAAGACGACGACGATGATGAAGACATGGATGATGTCGAGAACAGTGAGCAGGAGTTCCAGAAAGCCACAGAAGTCTTGTGCGTTGACGGCGGTGCTTCTCTGCATACTTCACACCGCCAACTCAAGCAGTGGGCGCGGGAAGTCAATGCGGCATAACCACCTGTCAAATCATGCAAACTTCTGAAATGGTCCAGCACGCCTATCATCTTTGATATTGAGGACCACCCTGATCGCACAACTGCGGTCGGGTGCTTGCCGTTGTTGGTCTCACCAACTATCCGCAACCTCAAGGTCACTAAGATGCTAGTTGACGGCGGGGCCGGCTTGAATCTGATCTCTTCCGCTGTGCTCCAGAAACTCCAGATCCCTGACAGCGAGCTCAAAGAGACCGGCACGTTCCAAGGAATCAACCCGGGAAGGAGCAAGCCGAAAGGGAAGGTCACGTTGCCGATAACATTTGGCAGCGAAATGAACTTCAGGACTGAGAGGGTCACTTTTGACGTTGCCGATTTCCCATTGCCCTACAATGGGATACTTGGCCGTCCTGCACTCGCCAAGTTCGTGGCAGCCTCTCACTACGCATACAACATGCTCAAGATGCCAGGCCCGATAAGCGTCATCTCTGTCCCTGGCGACAAGAAGGATGCTCTTATCTGCGCCGACAAGATCTACCGGGACGCAGCAGCCGCTACAGATCGCAAGTCACTTGCCGCTGAAGCTCCCGGGGGGAAGAAGAAGACCAAGTCCGGCAAAAGCTCTGATGCCCACTCCGGCAAGCGCACCTCTTCGGAGTGCTGCGCTACCGTTGAGGACGCACCATCGAGCCCCACCGGCAAGTGTAAGAAAGCAATGGCAGCTCCGCCACATACCAAGAAGGTGTCCGCCAAGGAGGACGGCACTGGTGGTACTTTCACCATCAGTGCCACTCTCGACCCTAAATAGGAAAGCACGCTCATTGCTTTCCTGCGGGCGAATGTCGACGTGTTTGCATGGCAACCGTCTGACATCCCCGGTGTTCCCAGGAAAGTAATTGAGCACCATCTTGCCGTTTGTCCTCATGCGCGGCCCGTCAAGCAGAAGGTCAGGAAGCAAGCAGTGGAGCGCCAAGAATTCATAGCAGAAGAAATCAAGAAATTGGAAGCAGTAGGCCTTGTCAGAGGAGTGCTCCATCCTACATGGTTGGCCAATCCTGTAGTCGTGCGCAAAGCAAACGGAAAATAGAGGCTTTGTATTGACTTTACTAATGTTAATAAAGCTTGTCCCAAAGACCCATTTCCCTTGCCGCGCATTGACCAGATTGTTGACTCCACAGCCGGATGTGATTTGCTTTCATTTCTTGACGCATACTCAGGATACCATAAGATCTTCATGGCAGAAGAGGATGAGGAGAAGACCGCATTCATTACTCCATGTGGCACATACTGTTTCATACGAATGCCTTTCAGATTAAAGAATGTTGGTTCAACATTTGTAAGGGTAGTCCATGTCGCTCTTAAGTCACAAATACACAGAAATGTGGAAGCCTATATGGATGACATAGTGGTCAAGAGCAAGGACAGGGCAACCCTGATTCAAGATTTAGACGAGACCTTTGCAAATCTGCGCAAGATCAACCTCAAGCTCAACCCCGAGAAGTGTGTGTTTGGAGTCCCCTCCGGCAAGCTTCTCGGGTTCTTTGTGTCTCAGCGGGGAATTGAAGCCAATCCCGACAAGATCAAGGCCATTGAGCAGATTGAAGCACCAAAGCGCGTCAAGGATGTACGAAAACTTGCCGGTTGCGTGGCTGCTCTCAGCAGGTTTATCTCTCGGTCTGCTGAGCACGCCCTGCCGTTTTTCAAGATTTTGAAAAAGGCAGGTCCAATGAAATGGACTCCGGAAGCGGAGGCTGCGCTGCAGGACTTGAAGAGATACATGTCCTCCACTCCAACACTTGTCGCACCTAAGCCACAAGAGAAGTTGCTGCTGTATATAGCGGCAACTAATCAAGTGGTTAGTGTTGCGTTAGTGGCGGAGAGGGAGGCAGATGACGAGCCAGCGACCGCGGCAAGCGCATCCAGCGACAAGCAAGGGGCTTTCCCGACAAGGATGGATCTGCGCAGGTGCGCGAAGAGATACAGAAGAAAATGGTGCAGCGCCCAGTTTACTTTGTCAGTTCCCTTCTGTAGGGGGCTAGGTCAAGGTACTCTGGTGTGCAGAAGTTGCTTTTCGGCCTTCTCATGGCCTCGAGAAAGCTGCGCCATTACTTCCAAGCACATGAGATCACAGTTGTCACTCGCTTTCCGCTGAAGAGGATACTGCAGAATCCAGAAGCGACAGGCAGGATTGTTGAGTGGGCACTAGAACTGTCAAGCTTTGGCCTCAAGTTTGAGAGTACATCAACTATCCAAAGCAGAGCATTGGCAGAATTCATAACAGAGTGGACGCCAACACCAGATGAAGAAATTCCAGAGACGAGCATCCCCGTCAAGGAGGCAAGCAAAGAGTGGCTCATGTACTTTGACGGTGCCTTCTCGCTGCAAGGCGCTGGTGCTGGCGTGCTACTTGTCGCACCCACCGGAGAGCACCTCAAGTACGTAGTCCAGATGCACTTTCCCAAGGAGCAAGCGACAAACAATACTGCAGAGTATGAAGGCTTGCTTGCCGGTCTCAGGATCGCGGCAGACCTTGGGATCAAGAAGCTCATTGTCAGGGGTGACTCGCAGCTTGTCGTCCGCCAAGTAAACAAGAATTATCAGAGTCCGTTGATGGAAGCCTACGTTGATGAAGTGAGAAAGCTAGAAGAGCACTTTGACGGCCTGCAGATGGAGCATGTCCCAAGAGCTCAGAACGACATTGCCGATGGCCTATCAAAGTGCGCCGCACTTAAGTTACTTGTGGAACCAGGCATCTTTGTGCTCAAGCTGACTCAACCGTCCGTAACGCCGTCAACTGGACAGAGCAAGAAGAGGAAGTTGATTTCTGGTGACTATTTTCCGGCAGAGCTTCCCGAAGCCGCCGCCAAGAAGGTCCCCAAGATCAACACCAAGAGTGCTGAGGAGCAGTCTGCTCCGGCAAGCCCCAGGGTTTGTTCCGTTGAAGCAGACGCTCCCGACAAGTTTTGCTCCGGCAAGCTTGTCGGGGAACGTCAAGCTCCGGCAGAGCCGCAAGCTCTTGCCGTAGAAGCGGGTGTTCCCGCAGCAGCAGATGTGCCTTTAGTCCTTGCTGTCAAGCCGCAAGCTCCAGCATGGGCACAGAAGATTGTCCTTTTCCTTCAGACAGGAGAACTTCTCGAAGAGCAAGAAGAAGCGGAAAGAGCAGCCTGGCAGTCTAGTATGTACCAGTTTGTCGACAGCATACTGTACAGAAGAAGACTCAACGGTGTGAAATTGAAGTGTATTCCCCGGGAAGATGGACAAAAGCTGTTGGCAGAGATACATGGAGGCATATGTGGTCACCACATTGGCGCAAGAGCACTAGTCGGTAAAGCATTCCGGCAAGGCTTCTTCTAGCCGACAGCCCTCCAGGATGCAACTGCACAAGTAACCAAGTGTGAAGCGTGCCAGTTCCATTCCAAGCAGATACACCAGCCAGCTCAAGCTCTCCAGACGATCCCTTTATCCTGGCCATTTTCGGTCTGGGGGCTCGACATCCTCGGCCCCTTTCCCCGAGCAGTCGGGGGCTTTGAGTACTTGTACGTTGCAATCGACAAGTTCACAAAGTGGCCGGAAGTAGAACCAGTGAGGAAGGTGACAACACAGTCAGCAGTCAAGTTCTTCAGGTCGATTGTTTGCTGTTTCGGGATCCCTAACAGGATAATCACCAACAACGGTACATAATTTACGAGCCACACCATCATGCAGTACGTCCAAGATCTTGGCGCCAAGGTCTGCTTCGCTTCTGTTGCTCACCCGAGAAGCAACGGTCAAGCGGAGAGGGCAAATGCTGAAGAGCTGCGCGGGCTCAAGACCAGAACTTTCGATAGGCTGCACAAGTGCGGAAGAAACTGGATCGAGGAGCTGCCGGTGGTTCTTTGGTCGATCAGGACGACGCCAAATCGAGCCATTGGCCAGACACCTTTCGCTCTAATCTATGGAGCAGAGGCAGTTCTCCCCACGGAACTCGTATACGGGTCACCTCGAGTGCTCGCTTACGATGAGCTTGAGCAAGAGCAGCTGCGACAAGATGACGCGCTGCTCCTTGAGGAAGACCGTCTTCAGGCTGCTGTGCGAGCTGCTCGCTACCAGCAAGCTTTGCGCCGCTACCATAGCCGCAAAGTTACTGCCAGAAGTCTCGAGGAAGGCGACCTTGTTCTTTGGCGCGTTCTATCCGCCAAGAATTCCAACAAGTTAACGCCGAAGTGGGAAGGCCCTTACCGGGTGAAACGAGTCACTAGGCCTAGCGCTGTCTGCCTTGAGACCGAAGATGGCACACCAGTGAGCAACTCCTGGAATATCAAGCATCTTCGCAAGTTTTACCCGTAGGGCGCGGTTGCCGGAACCCATTCCGGCAACCACCTTTTGTACAAGTCTTGCCGCTATTGCATGTAATCCTTTGTACAAAGCCGGGCGCAGACCCCGTGCATAAAGATCATGTGCTCAGCACACCTTGTTGATTTCATGCTTTTTAAATTTTGCATGTGTTATCTGACACTTTGTGCAGCACTTACCCCCGGTAAGCAGCAACGAGCCATAAGGCTCCATATCTTTTTCTCCTTCTTCTTTTTTATCTCAAGGAAAGGAAGGTTCCCTCGCGCACAAATTTGCCGGGGGGGGGGGGGGAAGGAGAAGATACGGTATGGACCAGGCGTCGTTCAAGAAGGTTTCACCTTGCCGGGGAGCAAACAACAGAAAAGATAAGTTGCCAAAGTTTGAGCAATCAGATTCCCTTTAAATTTTTAAGTTATCTTCCTTGAACGACCGTACTTTGTATGGAAAACCTGTGCGCGGAGGAACCAACTCGTAGCTAGTTGCGCCCTTACTGTTGTTTCGAGTCCGCTCAACAACTTAAGTGAGCTGCGACTAGCTGCGACAAGGTTTCTTGTCGGCTGCGGCACCGCCAGCAGGCTGCTGACGTTCCGCACTCAGCGCTCGCGGCAAGGGTGCCTGCGCCGGCAAGTTCCCTAAAAGCGTAGGGTAAAAACATACAAAGGAAGGAATCAAGTAAAGGAAATAACATTGCAATCATTGCACAGAATAAAGTTATATTACAAGATAAGCTTGTCGCGGCTCTAACAAATTGTTCTCATGACATAGCCAGAAGTGACAAGAAAAGAAGAAAATGGGTGGCCTAGTCTACGCGGTCGCCCTTGACCCTCTCGATCCCGCTCACCCTGTCCACAATGGGTGCGACAAGGGTCTTGAGCGCCTCCAGATCAGCATCCGGCGGCAAGGACCTGAGGACGTTGGTGAGGTTGAGGCCCGGATTGCGGAACGCCACCTTCATCAGCACCTTCTAAAGAGCTCCCGCGCAGATCTTGCGCGACTCGTCGGCAAGCTGCTTCGGGATCCCTTCCCGGAGTCGCCGGAGTGCCGTCGCCACGCCCTTGAAGAATGAAGTGAGCTTGGCGCTGGGTTGGAGGTTCTCGTTGGAGGAATACCCGAGATCCTCCATTCCCAGCTGCGCCAGCTCCTTGTCGATGTCGGCGGCAACATCCACGAGCCCCTCCTTCCAGTGCTCCACATTCTCTCGGAATGTGCTCTGGGCGGCGGCAGCGCTCGCCAGCAGCGCCTTACCGGCCTTGACTTCCTCCTTCAGGGCCGTCTCTTGCTCCTTGGCGATGTCCAGTGTCTTGGTCAAAGTGGCCAGCTTCGACTCGAGATCCGCATTGGAATCCTTGGCGGCGTCAAGCTCCTTGCCCTTCTCAACGAAATGGGCCTGCAGCTCTGAATAGCTGTTGGCGTCCTTCTCCCGCTCAAGCTTGAGCGCGGCAAGCTCGTCGCCGCTCGCCTTGAGACCGGCCTCCAGCTGCGCCACCTTCGTCTCCAACCCCTTCTTGGCGGCCTCGGCAGCTGCGGTAGCGTCTTCTGCTTGCTTGAGGGCTCCGCCAACTGTTCTCTCGCGCGCGGCAAGCTCCTCCTTGTGGCTGTCGAGGTTGACCTTCCGCTGCACCAGCTCGCCTTCCTGCACCGCCAACTGCTTAGCGGCAAGCCGCTGTTGCTCTTCGGTTGCGGCCTTCTCGAGGAGGAAGGCCCTCTGCTCCTCGGCAAGCTGCTCCCGCTCCGCTGCCAAGGACTAGAGAGCTTCTTGATTTTGACCCCGGAGCTCCTCCGCGCGCTTCTCGATGTCAATTCCCGCCTTCGTGACAAGCGCCTCGCGGGACTCCGGTTTGGCCTGCCGGGCGCGGTAGAGTGACACAAGTTTCCGCAGCAGCCGCTCCTCCTCACGCTCGCCGCCGCTGCTGCTTGGCGCGTCGACAAGCGCCAGCCCGGCGGAGGCAAGCACTTCTCCGTCGAAGATCTCTCCCTCGACCGGCGCCCTGGAGCTTGACGCCCAGGGGAGGTTGATGAAGATGTCGTCGCCGGCCTTCAAGTAGACGCTAGGCTGGGGCTCCTCGGAGCCTGGCGCTGCGGCAGCAGCGGAGGGATCGGCAGTCGGTGCAGCGCCTGGTGCTCCTGCGGCCTCAGGGTCGTCAGTACGATCGCCCGATCCCCCGCCTGCCTCTGCAGCGGCAGCCCTGGCAGCCTCTTCGCCGGCGGGCTCGTCAGTGCCGGCCCCTTCCTCGGCGGCAACGGCATCGTCGGCGGCAACTTCAGTCTCCATCGGCTCAGCAGCAGATGGATCTGACAGCCGGAAAAGGGGAGAAGAATCAAGCAAATATCCAAGAAAAAGAAAGAAGAAGAAGATCAAAATAAGAAGAACCCAAGGGAAGTCTTGAAGCTAGAAGATTACCTGTGCCAGGCTCTGCGGTCGTGGTCTCCGTCGCCGGGGGGCCGCTAGCGCTGTCCCTTGCCGGAGAACCCTCCCTTGCGGGAGACGTCTCCCTTGCCGGAGAGCTCTCCCTTGCCGGGGACCTCTCCCTTGTCGGAGGACTCTCCCTTGGCGCTTCGGGGGCGGCCTCCGGGCTCTCCTGGTGGGACTGCTCTGCTCCTGCACAAGTCAACAACCAGATATCAGTAAAGCAAGAATCTTCATGCGCGCCCGACAGTGGAAAGCAAACAAGATACTTACGCTGGGGGCTGCTCTGGAGATCAGCCGCCGGGTCCGGCAAGGTTGTCTCGGGCGCGTCCCCTACTGACGCGGTGGGTTCGTCCTCGATGACAATCACCGGCGCCTTGGCTCTCTTTGCTGCCCTCTAAGCCAGAGTCCTGAAAAGGAGCAGGTTCGGAGTAAAACAAGTGAGATGCAAGACAAAAACAGCAAGGATTGAAGCACTGCAAGTACAGATAGTGAATCTTACTCTCCTGCTTCTTCCTCGTCGGAGCTGAACGCGGAGAAGTCGAAATCCGGCTCACGCCCGGCGCGGGAAGGCAGAGGAGTGGGTTCCCTTGGCCGCTTGGCGGGAGTAGAGGCAGTGGTCCGGGAAGACCCCGCTCCAGTTGCCGCGGCAGCATGAGGCGCTCCCACGGCAATAGTGCTTGCCGCGGTAGAGCGTGTCGCGCGGCGCGGCGACTGTCGACTCGGTTGCCGCCTCGCTACGTCCCCGGCCTTGCGAAGACGCCTTCTTGGCGGAGATGGAGGCTCTGCTTGCGGCGTGCTGTCCGAAGATGAGGAGGAAGAGGAGTCGATCTCCAACGAGCCGCTCGTATCCTCGACGGGCTCGCTCGGCTCGGCGTCATGCCCGGCAAGATCTTTCTTGCCGGCGGGCTCCTCTTGCCGGGCAAGCTCTTTCTTTCCGGCAATCTCTTCTCGCTCGGCACGGTTTGCCGCCTCTGCTGCCTCTGCCTCCTCCAAAGTGAAACCGAACTCGCCTACCGCCGCGGCTGCCGCTGCCTCTTCCAGCCTGGTGGCAATGCGCTTCAACTCCGCCTCGGTGGTGTCGCGAGTGAGGCCATCCTTCTCGTCGGGGCGGATCGGCACTTCTACCAAGTTGTCGAAGAACTACTGCACGATGTCATCTTCAGGCTCTTACCAAGTTGGCACAATTCCATGCGAGTCGCACAGCGGCATCATTGCCCTGATGCGGTCAAGCGCAGAATTGTTGCACAGCGGGACGACGCCCTGCGGCAACCTAAATACTTCTGGGTGATCAGGATCATACTTGAAAAGCTCCTGCAGCATTGCGTTGAGCTCCAAGACAGTGAAGTTGTAGTTGAGGCCCGGGCGCAGCCTCATGATATCCGCCGCCTTCTTGAACTCCCAGGCGGGCCTCCCTCGTTCCTGCAGGGGGCGATGCGGCAGCGAAGGAAGTCTGCGCCAACGGCGCCTACAGTGAGTCCGGCAAGCCTGAGGCGTTGGATCCTGGTGACGGCAATCCTCAGCCTGCTGTCCTCCGGGGGCCACGTCGCTCCAGTCGCTGCCGCGTGCTGCTGCTACTTGGCACCGGGCGGTAAATGGCTGCGGGTTCTCCTCAACAATCCAACACCAATCTGCTCTCCACTCCTCCCACTTGCCGCGGAACTCGCCCTCCAGATACGAGTCCTTCTTGCCGGACCTTGAGATCCAAGCAATTCCGTCGGATAGAGACTCTCCTCTCTCTACTCGGGGCATGAAGAAATGGCGGAAGAGGGCTACGTTTGGGTGGACTCCGACAAAGTTTTCGCAAAGATGTGCGAAAACTGCCATGGTCAGGACGGCATTAGGGGTGAAATCAAGGAGGCAGAGGCCATAGGTGTTCATAATGTCACAGAAAAACTCCGAGAAGGGCGGGCAGAGCCCGCAGTAGAAGAACACGGCGAAGAAGGGGTAGCCGTGTGGAGCCATTTTATGAGCGGAGGCCGGGAGTACCTTCGTGCTCGGGTGCGCTCGCGTCTCCGTCGACCAGAAGAGGTAGTAGTACTCCCTCAACTCCTTCGCGGCAAGCTTGGGGGGGAAGATGGCCCGCTCCTTCCGCAGCGCTGCAAGCCGCTGCGCCTCGGTCGACTTCACGGCCTTCCCCTTGTCGGCTTTCGGAGCCATGGCGGAGGTGGTGGAGGAGGTCGACGGCCTTGGTGGTGCTGGTGGCAATGGGGGGCAGGGCGCTGCTCTCTTGTTGCTTTGGGAAGACGGAGGCGGGGCGGAGGCTTCTGAGATTGGAGAGGAAAGGAGGCGAGTGGGCGCACTACCCCTGCTTCCCCTTGCTTATAAAGGGGGAGGTGGCGGACGTTCCGCCTTTCCTAATAAAGAAACTGCCCACGATCTCTCCCACGACGCCGCGTTCGACGCGTGCCGTTCGGGAAGGGCGCGGTGGATG
This sequence comes from Triticum monococcum, assembly GCA_034509565.1. Taxonomy (NCBI): domain Eukaryota; kingdom Viridiplantae; phylum Streptophyta; class Magnoliopsida; order Poales; family Poaceae; genus Triticum; species Triticum monococcum. The sequence goes on from CM067847.1 coordinate 769,806,349, forward strand.
CGGAGTGAGATACGGCGTAACCTAGGCCGCGCGTGCCCGTGCCCTGTTTTGGGCCTGGCCCAACAGCGCTCGGCACCGTGTATGGCCCAGGCCCGGGGGCTCCTGTCGGTGTACTAAAGTAGGGGTACCTTAGTATCCCGAACTTGTGCACGGGCAGTCGCAGCGTCCCGCGGCAAGGCTTGCCGGGTGACCGCCAAGGTCCTCCGCGGTTCCTTTGGAGCCATTCAAGAACAAAGTATCCAAGACCCCGGCAAGAGGAGCTTGCCGGGAAGGCCAACCCAGGCATCTCAAGGAACTTGCCGCAACGCACCACGCGACCCGGCAAGGCCCGATGAGCGACAAGCTCCCGGACGCGAGAAGACAACGACCGTGGCAAGGCATTTGCCGCGGCAAGCTTCCACTCTGTACCTGCGCTCCAGGATACCCACCAACGTGTCACTCTGGGACCCTTCCAGGGTGTACGTGGCGGGAAGCTGTGCAGCCAAAGGTACACGGTGGCAAGCGGCGCTGACAAGATTGCCATCGTGGCAAGCAGTGGTGTTCCTGGCGGTCCCTTTCTGCACCGTCTAGGTGATGTAGATAGGCATTTAATGCCTTTGTCCCCTGCCGTCAGAGTTAGGTATGAAGCACTGTAGTAGGCGGCGGTGCCAACCGCCACGCCTTTTCCATTTTTACCCTCATCTGCGTTGCCACTTGTCGATGACCCCTTAAACATATAAAAGGAGGCCCATGTGCAACGTAGAGGGGGTCGGCGAACAGAACACACTCACGCTCGGTCTCGCTAGCCGCTGGAGTGTACTGTAGCACACCGCGCTCCCGAGCAAGAAATCAATAGAACCACAAAGCAGGAGTAGGGTTTTACACCGCGCTCCTCGATCTGCTCTTCGTGCTCTCTCCGCCCCCTGCCGAACCGAAAGGGGCCCGGTCCGCCATGGTCCCATAGGTGTCCGTGGGATCAGCACCCCCGACACTAATGATATGCCTTTGTCTACTTTGATTGAGAATAACAATGAATCTATGGATGTGAATTTTGTTGGTAGGAATAATTTTGGTAACAACGCTTATAGAGGGAATTTTAATCCTAGGCCATATCCTAGTAATCCTTCTAATAATTATGGGAATTCCTACAACAACTCTTATGGAAATTATAATAAGATGCCCTCTGAATTTGAGAATAGTGTTAAAGAGTTTATGAATTCACAAAAGAATTTTAATGCTTTGCTTGAAGAGAAATTGCTTAAAGTTGATGATTTGGCTAGGAAAGTTGATATAATTTCTCTTGAGGTTGATTCTTTAAAGCTTAGATCTATTCCTCCTAAGCATGATATCAATGAGTCTCTCAAAGCCATGAGAATTTCCGTTGATGAGTGCAAGGAAAGAACCGCTAGGATGCGTGCTTCCAAAGATGCCTTTATTAAAGCGTGTTCTTCCAATTCCTATGAAAATCAACATGAAGATCTAAAAGTTATTGATGTGTCTCCTATTAAATCTTTTTTTTTTGCAATATGAATCTTGATGAAACTGAATATGATCTTCCTTTACCTAGAAGGTGTTCTAAAAATTCAAAGTATTTAGATCTTTATGATGAAATTGATGAAAGTGGGATTGAAAGAAATAAAAATCTAGATGTTGCTAAACCCACTATATTGGATTTCAAGGAATTTAATTATGAAAGTTGCTCTTTAATTGATTGTATTTCCTTGTTGCAATCCGTGCTAAATTCTCCACATGCTTATAGTCAAAAGCAAGCCTTTACCGAACATATTGTTGATGCCTTGATGCAATCTTATGAAGAAAAACTTGAGTTGAAAGTTTCTGTCCCTAGAAAACTCTATGATGAGTGGGAACCAACTATTAAAATTAAAATTAAAGATCACGAGTTTTATGCTTTGTGTGATTTGGGTGCTAGTGTTTCCACTATCCCCAAAACTTTGTGTGATTTGCTAGATTTCCGTGATTTTGATGATTGCTCTCTAAACTTGCATCTTGCGGATTCTACTATTAAGAAACCTATGGGAAGGATTAATGATGTTCTTATTGTTGCAAATAGGAATTATGTGCCCGTATATTTCATTGTTCTTGATATAGATTGCAATCCTTCTTGCCCTATTATTCTTGGTAGACCTTTCCTTAGAACGGTTGGTGCGATTATTGATATGAAGGAAGGGAATATTAGATTTCAATTTCCATTAAAAAAGGGCATGGAACACTTTCCAAGAAAGAAAATAAAATTTCCATATGAAACTATCATGAGAGCCACTTATGGATTGCCTACCAAAGATGGCACTACCTAGATCTATCCTCGCTTTTATGCCTAGCTAGGGGCGTTAAACGATAGCGCTTGTTGGGAGGCAATCCAATTTTATTTTTATTCCTTGCTTTTTGCTCCTGTTTAGTAATAAATAAATTATTTAGCCTCTGTTTTTTTTGTGTTTTTTGTGTTTAATTAGTGTTTGTGCCAAGTAGAACCGTTGGGAAGACTTGGGGAAAGTCTTGTTGAACTTCCTGTAAAAAACAGAAACTTTAGCGCTCACGAGAACTGCTGTCATTTTTATTTGGAGAGTGATATTTAGTTAATTCGTTTTGCAGATGATTAATAGATAAATTCCTCACGTTCAGAAATTTATTTTAGAATTTTTGGGATTCCATAAGTTTGCGTTAGTTACATATTACTACAGACTGTTCTGTTTTTGACAGATTCTGTTTTCGTGTGTTGTTTGCTTATTTTGATGAATCTATGGCTAGTAAAATAGTTTATAATACATAGAGAAGTTGGAATACAGTAGGTTTAACACCAATATAAATAAAGAATGATTTCATTACAGTACCTTGAAGTGATATTTTGTTTTCTTTCTCTAACGGAGCTCACGAGATTTCTATTGAGTTTTGTGTTGTGAAGTTTTCAAGTTTTGGGTGAACTCTTTTGATGGATTATAGAACAAGGAGTGGCAAGAGCCTACGCTTGGGTTGAAGGAAATATGCCCTAGAGGCAATAATAAAGTTATTATTTATTTCCTTATATCATGATAAATGTTTATTATTCATGCTAGAATTGTATTAACCGGAAACATAATACATGTGTGAATACATAAACAAACAGAGTGTCACTAGTATGCCTCTACTTGACTAGCTCGTTAATCAAAGATGGTTATGTTTCCTAACCATGAACAAAGAGTTGTTATTTGATTAACGAGGTCAAATCATTAGTTGAATGATCTGATTGACATGACCCATTCCATTAGCTTAGCACCCGATCGTTTAGTATGTTGCTATTGCTTTCTTCATGACTTATACATGTTCCTATAACTATGAGATTATGCAACTCCCGTTTACCGGAGGAACACTTTGGGTACTACCAAATGTCACAACGTAACTGGGTGATTATAAAGGAGTACTACAGGTGTCTCCAATGGTAGATGTTGGGTTGGCGTATTTCGAGATTAGGATTTGTCACTCCGAGTGTCGGAGAGGTATCTCTAGGCCCTCTCGGTAATACACATCACATAAGCCTTGCAAGCATTATAACTAAAGATGTTAGTTGTGAGATGATGTATTACGGAACAAGTAAAGAGACTTGCCAGTAACGAGATTGAACTAGGTATTGGATACCGACGATCGAATCTCGGGCAAGTAACATACCGATGACAAAGGGAACAACGTATGTTGTTATCCGGTCTGACCGATAAAGATCTTCGTAGAATATGTAGGAGCCAATATGGGCATCCAGGTCCCGCTATTGGTTATTGACCGGAGACGTGTCTCGGTCATGTCTACATTGTTCTCGAACCGTAGGGTCCGCACGCTTAACGTTACGATGACAGTTATTATGAGTTTATGCATTTTGATGTACCGAAGGTTGTTCGGAGTCCCGGATGTGATCACGGACATGACAAGGAGTCTCGAAATGGTCGAGACATAAAGATTGATATATTGGAAGCCTATGTTTGGACATCGGAAGTGTTCCGGGTGAAATCGGGATTTTACCGGATTACCGGGAGGGTTACCGGAACCCCCCGGGAGCCAAATGGGCCTACATGGGCCATTGTGGAAAGGTGAAAGGGGCTGCCAAGGAGGGCTGCACGCCTCCCCCCTCCCCTAGTCCTATTAGGACTAGGAGAGGTGGCCGGCCACCTCTCTCTCTTTCCCTCTCCCTTTTTCCAAAGGACTCCTAGTTGGAATAGGATTGGGGGGGGGAGTCCTACTCCCGGTAGGAGTAGGACTCCTCCTGCGCCTCCCTCCTTGGCCGGCCAGCCTCCCCCCTTTCATCCTTTATATACGGGGGCAGGGGACACCCCAAGACACACAAGTTGATCCTTGAGATCGTTCCTTAGCCGTGTGCGGTGCCCCCTGCCACCAAATTCCACCTCGATCATACTGTTGTAGTGCTTAGGCGAAGCCCTGCGTCGGTAGTACATCAAGATCGTCACCACGCCGTCGTGCTGACGGAACTCCTCCCCGAAGCTTTGCTAGATCGGAGCCCGGGGATCGTCATCGAGCTGAACGTGTGCTAAGAACTCGGAGGTGCCGGAGTAACGGTGCTTGGATCGGTCGGATCGGGAAGAAGACGTACGACTACTTCCTCTACGTTGTGTGATCGCTTCCGCAGTCGGTCTGCGTTGGTACGTAGACAACACTCTCCCCCTCGTTGTTGTGCATCACCATGATCTTGCGTGTGCGTAGGGAAATTTTTTGAAATTACTACGTTCCCCAACAGTGGCATCCGAGCCTAGGTTTTTATGGTTTGATGTTATTTGCACGAGTAGAACACAAGTTAGTTGTGGGCGATACAAGTCATACTGCCTACCAGCATGTCATACTTTGGTTCGGCGGTATTGTTGGACGAGACGATCCGGACCAACCTTACGCGTACTCTTACGCGAGACCGGTTCCCTCGACGTGCTTTGCACATAGATGGCTTGCGGAAGACTGTCTCTCCAACTTTAGTTGAACCAAGTGTGGCTACGCCCGGTCCTTGAGAAGGTTAAAACGGAGTCTATTTGACGAACTATCGTTGTGGTTTTGATGCGTAGGTGAGATGAGTTCTTACTTAAGCCCGTAGCAGCCACGTAAAACTTGCAACAACAAAGTAGAGGACGTCTAACTTGTTTTTGCAGGGCATGTTGTGATGTGATATGGTCAAGGCATGATGCTGATTTTATTGTATGAGATGATCATGTTTTGTAACCAAGTTATCGGCAACTGGCAGGAGCCATATGGTTGTCGCTTTATTGTATGCAATGCAATCGCGATGTAATGCTTTACTTTATTACTAAGCGGTAGTGATAGTCGTGGAAGCATAAGATTGGCGAGATGACAACGATGCTACGATGGAGATCAAGGTGTCGCGCCGGTGACGATGGTGATCATGACGGTGCTTCGGAGATGGAGATCACAAGCACAAGATGATGATGGCCATATCATATCACTTATATTGATTGCATGTGATGTTTATCCTTTTATGCATCTTATCTTGCTTTGATTGACGGTAGCATTATAAGATGATCTCTCACTAAATTATCAAGAAGTGTTCTCCCTGAGTATGCACCGTTGCCAAAGTTCGTCGTGCCCAGACACCACGTGATGATCGGGTGTGATAAGCTCTACGTCCATCTACAATGGGTGCAAGTCAGTTTTGCACCCGCAGAATACTCAGGTTAAACTTGACGAGCCTAGCATATGCAGATATGGCCTCGGAAAACAGAGACCGAAAGGTCGAGCGTGAATCATATAGTAGATATGATCAACATGACGATGTTCACCATTGAAAACTACTCCATCTCACGTGATGATCGGTTATGGTTTAGTTGATTTGGATCACGTGATCACTTAGAGGATTAGAGGGATGTCTATCTAAGTGGGAGTTCCTAAGTAATTTGATTAACTGAACTTAAACTTATCATGAACTTAGTACCTGATAGTATCTTGCTTGTTTATGTTGATTGTAGATAGATGGCTCGTGCTGTTGTTCCGTTGAATTTTAATGCGTTCCTTGAGAAAGCAAAGTTGAAAGATGATGGTAGCAATTACACGGACTGGGTCTATAACCTGAGGATTATCCTCATTGCTGCACAGAAGAATTACGTCCTGGAAGCACCGCTGGGTGCCAGGCCTGCTGCTGGAGCAACGCCAGATGTTATGAACGTCTGGCAGAGCAAAGCTGATGACTACTCGATAGTTCAGTGTGCCATGCTTTACGGCTTAGAATCGGGACTTCAACGACGTTTTGAACATCATGGAGCATATGAGATGTTCCAGGAGTTGAAGTTAATATTTCAAGCAAATGCCCGAATTGAGAGATATGAAGTCTCCAATAAGTTCTATAGCTGCAAGATGGAGGAGAACAGTTCTGTCAGTGAGCATATACTCAAAATGTCTGGGTATAATAATCACTTGATTCAGATGGGAGTTAATCTTCCAGATGATTGCGTCATTGACAGAATTCTCCAATCACTGCCACCAAGCTACAAGAGCTTCGTGATGAACTATAATATGCAAGGGATGAACAAGACTATTCCCGAGCTCTTCGCAATGCTGAAAGCTGCGGAGGTAGAAATCAAGAAGGAGCATCAAGTGTTGATGGTCAACAAGACCACTAGTTTCAAGAAAAAGGGCAAAGGGAAGAAGAAGGGGAACTTCAAGAAGAACAGCAAGCAAGTTGCTGCTCAGGAGAAGAAACCCAAGTCTGGACCTAAGCCTGAAACTGAGTGCTTCTACTGCAAGCAGACTGGTCACTGGAAGCGGAACTGCCCCAAGTATTTGGCGGATAAGAAGGATGGCAAGGTGAACAAAGGTATATGTGATATACATGTTATTGATGTGTACCTTACTAGAGCTTGCAGTAGCACCTGGGTATTTGATACTGGTTCTGTTGCTAATATTTGCAACTCGAAACAGGGACTACGGAATAAGCGGACACTAGCAAAGGACGAGGTGACAATGCGCGTGGGAAACGGTTCCAAAGTCGATGTGATCGCGGTCGGCACGCTACCTCTACATCTACCTTCGGGATTAATATTAGACCTAAATAATTGTTATTTGGTGCCAGCGTTGAGCATGAACATTATATCTGGATCTTGTTTAATGCGAGACGGTTATTCATTTAAATCAGAGAATAATGGTTGTTCTATTTATATGAGTAATATCTTTTATGGTCGTGCACCTTTGAAGAGTGGTCTATTCTTGTTGAATCTCGATAGTAGTGATACACATATTCATAATGTAGAAGCCCAAAGAAGCAGAGTTGATAATGATAGTGCAACTTATTTGTGGCACTGCCGTTTAGGTCATATCGGTGTAAAGCGCATGAAGAAACTCCATACTGATGGGCTTTTGGAACCACTTGATTATGAATCACTTGGTACTTGCGAACCGTGCCTCATAGGCAAGATGACTAAAACACCGTTCTTCGGTACTATGGAGAGAGCAACAGATTTGTTGGAAATCATACATGCCGATGTATGTGGTCCGATGAATATTGAGGCTCGTGGCGGATATCGTTATTTTCTCACCTTCACAGATGATTTAAGCAGATATGGGTATATCTACTTAATGAAACATAAGTCTGAAACATTTGAAAAGTTCAAAGAATTTCAGAGTGAAGTTGAAAATCATCGTAACAAGAAAATAAAGTTTCTACGATCTGATCGTGGAGGAGAATATTTGAGTTACGAGTTTGGTGTACATTTGAAAAATTGTGGAATAGTTTCGCAACTCACGCCACCCGGAACACCACAGCGTAATGGTGTGTCCGAATGTCGTAATCGTACTTTACTAGATATGGTGCGATCTATGATGTCTCTTACTGATTTACCGCTATCTTTTTGGGGTTATGCTTTAGAGACGGCCGCATTCACGTTAAATAGGGCACCATCAAAATCCGTTGAGACGACGCCTTATGAACTATGGTTTGGCAAGAAACCAAAGTTGTCGTTTCTTAAAGTTTGGGGCTGCGATGCTTATGTGAAAAAGCTTCAACCTGATAAGCTCGAACCCAAAGCGGAAAAATGTGTCTTCATAGGATCCCCAAAGGAAACTATTGGGTATACCTTCTACCATAGATCCGAAGGCAAGACATTCGTTGCTAAGAATGGATCATTTCTAGAGAAGGAGTTTCTCTCGAAAGAAGTGAGTGGGAGAAAAGTAGAACTTGACGAGGTAACTGTACCTGCTCCCTTATTGGAAAATAGTACATCACAGAAAACTATTTCTGCGACACCTATACCAATTAGTGAGGAAGCTAATGATGATGATCATGAAACTTCAGGACAAGATACTACTGAACCACGTAGATCAACCAGAGTGAGATCCGCACCAGAGTGGTACAGTAATCCAATTCTGGAAGTCATGCTACTAGATCATGATGAACCTACGAACTATGAAGAAGCGATGGTGAGCCCAGATTCCGCAAAGTGGCTTGAGGCCATGAAATCTGAGATGGGATCCATGTATGAGAACAAAGTATGGACTTTGGTTGACTTGCCCGATGATCGGCAAGCAATTGAGAATAAATGGATCTTCAAGAAAAAGACTGACGCTGACGGTAATGTTACTGTCTATAAAGCTCGACTTGTCGCAAAAGGTTTTCGACAAGTTCAAGGGGTTGACTACGATGAGACCTTCTCACCTGTAGCGATGCTTAAATCCGTCAGAATCATGTTAGCAATTGCCGCATTTTATGATTATGAAATAGGGCAGATGGATGTCAAAACTGCATTCCTGAATGGATTTCTGGAAGAAGAGTTGTATATGATGCAACCAGAAGGTTTTGTCGATCCAAAGGGAGCTAACAAAGTGTGCAAACTCCAGCGATCCATTTATGGACTGGTGCAAGCATCTCGGAGTTGGAATAAACGCTTTGATAGTGTGATCAAAGCATTTGGCTTTATACAGACTTTTGGAGAAGCCTGTATTTACAAGAAAGTGAGTGGGAGCTCTGTAGCATTTCTGATATTATATGTGGATGACATATTGCTGATTGGAAATGATATAGAATTTCTGGATAGCATAAAGGGATACTTGAATAAAAGTTTTTCGATGAAAGACCTCGGGGAAGCTGCTTACATATTAGGCATAAAGATCTATAGAGATAGATCAAGACGCTTAATTGGACTTTCGCAAAGCACATACCTTGACAAGATTTTGAAGAAGTTCAAAATGGATCAAGCAAAGAAAGGGTTCTTGCCTGTGTTACAAGGTGTGAAGTTGAGTCAGACTCAATGCCCGACCACTGCAGAAGATAGAGAGAAAATGAAAGATGTTCCCTATGCTTCAGCCATAGGCTCTATCATGTATGCAATGCTGTGTACCAGACCTGATGTGTGCCTTGCTATAAGTTTAGCAGGGAGGTACCAAAGTAATCCAGGAGTGGATCACTTGACAGCGGTCAAGAACATCCTGAAATACCTGAAAAGGACTAAGGATATGTTTCTCGTATATGGAGGTGACAAAGAGCTCACCGTAAGAGGTTACGTTGATGCAAGCTTTGACACTGATCCGGACGATTCTAAATCGCAAACCGGATACGTGTTTACTTTAAACGGTGGAGCTGTCAGTTGGTGCAGTTCTAAACAAAGCATCGTAGCGGGATCTACATGTGAAGCGGAGTACATAGCTGCTTCGGAAGCAGCGAACGAAGGAGTCTGGATGAAGGAGTTCATATCCGATCTAGGTGTCATACCTAGTGCATCGGGTCCAATGAAAATCTTTTGTGACAATACTGGTGCAATTGCTTTGGCAAAGGAATCCAGATTTCACAAAAGGACCAAACACATCAAGAGACGCTTCAACTCCATCCGGGATCTAGTCCAGGTGGGAGACATAGAGATTTGCAAGATACATACGGATCTGAATGTTGCAGACCCATTGACTAAGCCTCTTCCACGAGCAAAACATGATCAGCACCAAGACTCCATGGGTGTTAGAATCATTGCTGTGTAATCTAGATTATTGACTCTAGTGCAAGTGGGAGACTGAAGGAAATATGCCCTAGAGGCAATAATAAAGTTATTATTTATTTCCTTATATCATGATAAATGTTTATTATTCATGCTAGAATTGTATTAACCGGAAACATAATACATGTGTGAATACATAAACAAACAGAGTGTCACTAGTATGCCTCTACTTGACTAGCTCGTTAATCAAAGATGGTTATGTTTCCTAACCATGAACAAAGAGTTGTTATTTGATTAACGAGGTCACATCATTAGTTGAATGATCTGATTGACATGACCCATTCCATTAGCTTAGCACCCGATCGTTTAGTATGTTGCTATTGCTTTCTTCATGACTTATACATGTTCCTATAACTATGAGATTATGCAACTCCCGTTTACCGGAGGAACACTTTGGGTACTACCAAATGTCACAACGTAACTGGGTGATTATAAAGGAGTACTACAGGTGTCTCCAATGGTAGATGTTGGGTTGGCGTATTTCGAGATTAGGGTTTGTCACTCCGAGTGTCGGAGAGGTATCTCTGGGCCCTCTCGGTAATACACATCACATAAGCCTTGCAAGCATTATAACTAAAGATGTTAGTTGTGAGATGATGTATTACAGAACGAGTAAAGAGACTTGCCAGTAACGAGATTGAACTAGGTATTGGATACCGACGATCGAATCTCGGGCAAGTAACATACCGATGACAAAGGGAACAACGTATGTTGTTATGCGGTCTGACCGATAAAGATCTTCGTAGAATATGTAGGATCCAATATGGTCATCCAGGTCCCGCTATTGGTTATTGACCGGAGACGTGTCTCGGTCATGTCTACATTGTTCTCGAACCGTAGGGTCCGCACGCTTAACGTTACGATGACAGTTATTATGAGTTTATGCATTTTGATGTACCGAAGGTTGTTCGGAGTCCCGGATGTGATCACGGACATGACGAGGAGTCTCGAAATGGTCGAGACATAAAGATTGATATATTGGAAGCCTATGTTTGGACATCGGAAGTGTTCCGGGTGAAATCGGGATTTTACCGGATTACCGGGAGGGTTACCGGAACCCCCCGGGAGCCAAATGGGCCTACATGGGCCATTGTGGAAAGGTGAAAGGGGCTGCCAAGGAGGGCTGCGCGCCTCCCCCTCCCCTAGTCCTATTAGGACTAGGAGAGGTGGCCGGCCACCTCTCTCTCTTTCCCTCTCCCTTTTTCCAAAGGACTCCTAGTTGGAATAGGATTGGGGGGGGGGGGGAGTCCTACTCCCGGTAGGAGTAGGACTCCTCCTGCGCCTCCCTCCTTGGCCGGCCAGCCTCCCCCCTTTCATCCTTTATATACGGGGGCAGGGGACACCCCAAGACACACAAGTTGATCCTTGAGATCGTTCCTTAGCCGTGTGCGGTGCCCCCTGCCACCAAATTCCACCTCGATCATACCGTTGTAGTGCTTAGGCGAAGCCCTGCGTCGGTAGTACATCAAGATCGTCACCACGCCGTCGTGCTGACGGAACTCCTCCCCGAAGCTTTGCTGGATCGGAGCCCGGGGATCGTCATCGAGCTGAACGTGTGCTAAGAACTCGGAGGTGCCGGAGTAACGGTGCTTGGATCGGTCGGATCGGGAAGAAGACGTACGACTACTTCCTCTATGTTGTGTGATCGCTTCCGCAGTCTGTCTGCGTTGGTACGTAGACAACACTCTCCCCCTCGTTGCTGTGCATCACCATGATCTTGCGTGTGCGTAGGGAAATTTTTTGAAATTACTACGTTCCCCAACATGGGTATGCCCATGGCACCCCCAAGATAATCCAAGGGCACCAAAAATTCAAAGCTTGGGGATGCCCCGGAAGGCATCCCCTCTTTCGTCCACTTCCATCGGTAATTTACTTGGAGCTATATTTTTATTCACCAACATGATATGTGTTTTGCTTGGAGTGTCTTGTATTATTTCTGTCTTTGTGTTTTAGTGTGCCACAATCATCCTTGCTGTTCACACCTTTTGAGAAAGCCATACATGAATTAAAATTTGATAGAATACTCTATGTGCTTCACTTATATCTTTTGAGCATTATAATTTTGCTCTATGTGCTTCACTTATATCTTTTGAGCTATGTAGTTTTGCTCTATGTGCTTCACTTATATCTTTTGAGTGTTATAATTTTGCTCTATGTGCTTCACTTAGATCTTTTAAGAGCATGGTGGTGGATTTGTTTTAAAGAAACTATTGATCTCTCATGCTTCACTTAAATTATTTTGAGAGTCTCTTAATAGCATGGTAATTTGCTTAATAATAACATGCTTGGTATTCAAGATTTGTGAAACTTTCTTTTGAGTGCATTGAATACTAAGAAAAGATTGAAGCATGATAATTGTTTTGAGATATGGAGGTGATAAAATTAGAGTCATGCTAGTTGAGTAGTTGTGAATTTAAAGAATACTTGTGTTAAAGTTTGTGATTCCCGTAGCATGCACGTATGGTGAACCGTTATGTGATGAAGTCGGAGCATGATTTATTTATTGATTGTCTTCCTTATGAGTGGCGGTCGGGGACGAGCGATGGTCTTTTCCTACCAATCTATCCCCCTAGGAGCATGCGCGTAATACTTTGCTTTGATAACTTCTAGATTTTTGCAATAAGTATATGAGTTCTTTATGACTAATGTTGAGTCCATGGATTATATGCACTTTTTCCCATCCTTCCACCATTGCTAGCCTCTCTAGTACCGCGCACTTTTCGCTGGTATCATACACCCACCATATACCTTCCTCAAAACAGCCACCATACAACTTTCCACCATCATTGTTGTTGGGGAACGTAGTAATTTCAAAAAAAAATCCTACACACACGCAAGATCATGGTGATGCATAGCAACGAGGGGGAGAGTCTGATCTACGTACCCTTGTAGATCGCAACGGAAGCGTTGACACAACATAGAGGAAGTAGTCGTACGTCTTCTTCCCGATCCGACCGATCCAAGCACCGTTACTCCAGCACCTCCGAGTTCTTAGCACGCGTTCAGCTCGATGATGATCCCCGGGCTCCGATCCAGCAAAGCTTCGGGGAGGAGTTCCGTCAGCACGACGGCGTGGTGACGATCTTGATGTACTACCGACGTAGGGCTTCGCCTAAGCACTACAACGGTATGATCGAGGTGGAATTTGGTGGCAGGGGGCACCGCACACGGCTAAGGAACGATCTCAAGGATCAACTTGTGTGTCTATGGGGTGCCCCCTGCCCCTGTATATAAAGGATGGAGAAGGAGGAGGCCGGCCAAGGCAAAGGTGCGGCCAGGATAGGGAGTCCTACTAGGACTCCAAGTCCTAGTAGGAGTCCACCAAAAGGGGAGGAAGGGAGAAGGAATAGGAGGAGAAGGAGAGGTGGCCGGCCCCCTTTTCCCTAGTCCAATTCGGACCAAAGGGGAGGGGGGGCGCAGCAGCCTTTTCCTCTTCCCACTAAAGCCCATCAAGGCCCATTACCTCTCCCGTAACTACCCGGTACTCCGAAAAATACCCGAATCACTCGGAACCTTTCCGATGTCCGAATATAGTCGTCCAATATATCGATCTTTACGTCTCGACCATTTCGAGACTCCTTGTCATGTCCCCAATCTCATCCGGGACACCGAACTCCTTCGGTACATCAAAACTCATAAACTCATAATATAACTGTCATCGAAACCTTAAGCGTGCGGACCCTACGGTTCGAGAACAATGTAGACATGACCGAGACACGTCTCCGGTCAATAACCAATAGCGGGACCTGGATGCCCATATTGGCTCCTACATATTCTACGAAGATCTTTATCGGTCAGACCGCATAACAACATACGTTGTTCCCTTTGTCATCGGTATGTTACTTGCCCGAGATTCGATCGTCGGTATCCAATACCTAGTTCAATCTCGTTACCAGCAAGTCGCTTTACTCGTTCTGTAATACATCATCCCACAACTAACTCATTAGTTGCAATGCTTGCAAGGCTTAAGTGATGTGCATTACCGAGAGGGCCCAGAGATACCTCTCCGACAATCGGAGTGACAAATCCTAATCTCAAAATACGCCAACCCAACATCTACCTTTGGAGACACCTGTAATGCTCCTTTATAATCACCTAGTTACGTTGTGACGTTTGGTAGCACCCAAAGTGTTCCTCCGGCAAACGGGAGTTGCATAATCTCATAGTCATAGGAACATGTATAAGTCATGAAGAAAGCAATAGCAACATACTAAACGATCGTGTGCTAAGCTAATGGAATGGGTCATGTCAATCAGATCTTTCAACTAATGATGTGACCTTGTTAATCAAATAACAACTCTTTTGTCCATGGTTAGGAAACATAACCATCTTTGATTAACGAGCTAGTCAAGTAGAGGCATACTAGTGACACTCTGTTTGTCTATGTATTCACACATGTATTATGTTTCCGGTTAATACAATTCTAGCATGAATAATAAACATTTATCATGATATAAGGAAATAAATAATAACTTTATTATTGCCTCTAGGGCATATTTCCTTCAGTCTCCCACTTGCACTAGAGTCAATAATCTAGTTCACATCGCCATGTGATTTAGCAGCAATAGTTCACATCACCATGTGATTAACACCCACAGTTCACATCGTCATGTGACCAACACTCAAAGGGTTTACTAGAGTCCGTAATCTAGTTCACATCTCTAAGTGATTAACACCCAAAGAGTACTAAGGTGTGATCATGTTTTGCTTGTGAGATAATTTTAGTCAACGGGTCTGTCACATTCAGATCCGTAAGTATTTTGCAAAATTCTATATCTATAATGCTCTGCATGGAGCTACTCTAGCTAATTGCTCCCACTTTCAATATGTATCCAGATTGAGACTTTAGATTCATCTGGATCAGTGTCAAAAACTTGCATCGACGTAACCCTTTACAACGAACCTTTTTGTCACGTCCATAATCGAGAAACATATCCTTATTTCACTAAGGATAATTCTGACCGCTGTCCAGTGATCTACTCCCAGATCACTATTGTACTCCCTTGCCAAATCAGTGCAGGGTATACAATAGATCTGGTACACAGCATGGCATACTTTATAGAACCTATGAATGAGGCATAGGGAATGACTTTCATTCTCTTTCTATCTTTTGCCATGGTCGGGCTTTGAGTCTTTACTCAACTTCACACCTTGTAACACAGGCAAGAAACTTTTTCTTTGACTGTTCCATTTTGAACTACTTCAAAATCTTCTCAAGGTATGTACTTATTGAAAAACTTATCAAGCGTCTTCATCTATCTCTATAGATCTTGAAGCTCAATATGTAAGCAGCTTTACCGAAGTCTTTCTTTGAAAAACTCCTTTCAAACACTCCTTTTATGCTTTACAGAATAATTCTACATTATTTCCGATCAACAATATGTTATTCACATATACTTATCAGAAATGCTGTAGTGCTCCCACTCACTTTCTCGTAAATACAGGCTTCACCGCAAGTCTGTATAAAACTATATGCTTTGATCAACTCATCAAAGCGTATATTCCAACTCCGAGATGTTTGCACCAGTCCACAGATAGATCGCTGGAGCTTGCATATTTAGTTAACACCTTTAGGATCGACAAAACCTTCTAGTTGCATCGTATACAACTCTTCTTTAGCAAATCCATTAAGGAATGCAGTTTTGTTTATCCATTTGCCAGATTTCATAAAATGCGGCAATTGCTAACATGATTCGGACAGACTTAAGCATAGATACGAGTGAGAAAATCTCATCGTAGTCAACACCTTGAACTTGTCGAAAACCTTTTGCGACAATTCTAGCTTTGTAGATAGTAACACTACTATCAGCGTCCGTCTTCCTCTTGAAGATCCATTTATTTTCTATGGCTTGCCGATCATCGGGCAAGTCAACCAAAGTCCATACTTTGTTCTCATACATGGATCATATCTCAGATTTCATGGCTTCAAGCCACTTTGCGGAATCTGGGCTCACCATCGCTTCTTCATAGTTCGTAGGATCATCATGATCTAGTAGCATGACTTCCAGAACAGGATTACCGTACCACTCTGGCGCGGATCTTACTCTGGTTGATCTACGAGGTTCAGTAGTGTGTTGTTCTGAAGTTTCATGATCACCATCATTAGCTTCCTCACTAACTGGTGTAGGTGTCACAGAAACATTTTTCTGTGATGTACTACTTTCCAACATGGGAGCAGGTACAGTTACCTCGTCAAGTTCTACTTTCCTCCCACTCACTTCTTTCGAGAGAAACTCCTTCTCCAGAAAGTTTCCGAATTTAGCAACAAAAGTCTTGCCTTCGGATCTGTGATAGAAGGTGTATCCAATAGTTTCCTTTGGATATCTTATGAAGATGCACTTCTCCGATTTGAGTTTTGAGCTTATCAGGATGAAACTTTTTCATATAAGCATCGCAACCCCAAACTTTAAGAAACGACAACTTTGGTTTCTTGCCAAACCATAGTTCATAAGGCGTCGTCTCGACGGATTTAGATGGTGCCCTATTTAACGTGAATGCAGCTGTCTCTAATGCATAACCCCAAAACGATAGTGGTAGATCGGTAAGAGACATCATAGATCGTACCATATCTAGTAAAGTACGATTACGACGTTCGGACACACCATTACGCTGTGGTGTTCCGGGTGGCGTGAGTTGCGAAACTATTCCACAATTTTTCAAATGTACACCAAACTCGTAACTCAAATATTCTCCTCCACGATCAGATCGTAGAAACTTTATTTTCTTGTTACGATGATTTTCAACTTCACTCTGAAATTCTTTGAACTTTTCAAATGTTTCAGACTTGTGTTTCATTAAGTAGATATCCCCATATCTGCTCAAATAATCTGTGAAGGTCAGAAAATAATAATATTTGCTGCAAGCCTTAATATTCATCGGACCACATACATCAGTATGTAAGATTTCCAACAAATCTGTTGCTTGCTTCATTGTTCCGGAGAACGGCGTTTTAGTCATCTTGCCCAAAAGGCATGGTTCGCAAGCATCAAGTGATTCATAATCAAGTGATTCCGAAAGCCCATCAGCATGGAGTTTCTTCATGCGCTTTACACCAATATGACTTAAACTGCAGTGCCACAAATAAGTTGCACTATCATTATTAACTTTGCATCTTTTGGTTTCAATATTATGAATATGTGTATCCCTACGATCGAGATCCAATGAACCATTTTCATTGGGTGTGTAACCATATAAGGTTTTATTCATGTAAACAGAACAACAATTGTTCTCTAACTTAAATGGATAACCGTATTGCAATAAACATGATCAAATTATATTCATGCTCAACGCAAACACCAAATAACACTTATTTAGTTTCAACACTAATCCCGAAAGTATAGGGAGAGTGCGATGATGATCATATCAATCTTGGAACTACTTCCAACACACATCGTCACCTCGACTTTTACTAGTTTCTGTTTATTCTGCAACTCCCGTTTCGAGTTACTACTCTTAGCAACTGAACCAGTATCAAATACCGAGGGGTTGCTATAAACACTAGTAAAGTACACATCAATAACATGTATATCAAATATACTTATGTTCACTTTGCCATCCTTCTTATCCGCCAATCACTTGGGGTAGTTCCGCTTCCAGTGACCAGTCCCTTTGCAGTAGAAACACTTAGTCTCAGGCTTAGGATCAGACTTGGGTTTCTTCACTTGAGCAGCAACTTGCTTGCCGTTCTTCTTGAAGTTCCCCTTCTTCCCTTTGCCCTTTTCTTGAAACTAGTGATCTTGTCAACCATCAACACTTGATGTTTTTCTTGATTTCTACCTTCGTTGATTTCAGCATCACGAAGAGCTTGGGGTTTGTTTCCGTTATCCCTTGCATATTATAGTTCATCACGAAGTTCTACTAACTTAGTGATGGTGACTAGAGAATTCTGTCAATCACTATCTTATCTGGAAGATTAACTCCCACTTGATTCAAGCGATTGTAGTACCCAGACAATCTGAGCACATGCTCACTAGTTGAGCGATTCTCCTCCATCTTTTAGCTATAGAACTTGTTGGAGACTTCATATCTCTCAACTCAGGTATTTGCTTGAAATATTAACTTCAACTCCTGGAACATCTCATATGGTCCATGACGTTCAAAACGTCTTTGAAGTCCCGATTCTAAGCTGTTAAGTATGGTGCACTAAACTATCAAGTAGTCATCATATTGAGCTAGCCAAATGTTCATAACGTCTGCATCTGCTCCTGCAATAGGTCTGTCACCTAGCGGTGCATCAAGGACATAATTCTTCTGTGCAGCAATGAGGATAAACCTCAGATCACGGATCCAATCCGCATCATTGCTACTAACATCTTTCAACACAATTTTCTCTAGGAACATATCAAAATAAACACAGGGAAGCAACAATGCGAGCTATTGATCTACAACATGATTTGCAAAATACTACCAGGACTAAGTTCATGATAAATTTAAGTTCAATTTAATCATATTACTTAAGAACTCCCACTTAGATAGACATCCCTCTAATCCTCTAAGTGATCACGTGATCCAAATCAACTAAACCATAACCGATCATCATGTGAGATGGAGTAGTTTTCAATGGTGAACATCGTTATGTTGATCATATCTACTATATGATTCACGCTCGACCTTTCGGTCTCCGTGTTCCGAGGCCATATCTGTATATGCTTGGCTCGTCAAGTATAACCTGAGTATTCCGCGTGTGCAACTGTTTTGCACCCGTTGTATTTGAACATAGAGCCTATCACACCCGATCATCACGTGGTGTCTCAGCACGAAGAACTTTCGCAACGGTGCATACTCAGGGAGAACACTTCTTGATAATTTAGTGAGAGATCACCTTATAATACTACCGTCAATCAAAGCAAGATAAGATGCATAAAAGATAAACATCACATGTAATCAATATAAGTGATATGATATGGCCATCATCATCTTGTGCTTGTGATCTCCATCTCCGAAGCACCGTCATGATCACCATCGTCACCGGCGCGACACCTTGATCTCCATCGTAGCATCGTTGTCGTCTCGCCAATCTTATGCTTCCATGACTATCACTACCGCTTAGTAATAAAGTAAAGCATTACATCGCGATTGCATTGCATACAATAAAGCGACAACCATATGGCTCCTGCCAGTTGCCGATAACTTGGTTACAAAACATGATCATCTCATACAATAAAATTTAGCATCATGCCTTGACCATATCACATCACAACATGCCCTGCAAAAACAAGTTAGACGTCCTCTACTTTGTTGTTGCAAGTTTTACGTGGCTGCTACGGGCTTAAGCAAGAACTCATCTCACCTACGCATCAAAACCACAATGATAGTTTGTCAAATAGACTCTGTTTTAACCTTCTCAAGGACCGGGCGTAGCCACACTTGGTTCAACTAAAGTTGGAGAGACAGTCGCCCGCAAGCCATCTATATGCAAAGCACGTCGAGGGAAACGGTCTCGCGTAAGCGTACGCGTAAGGTTGGTCCGGGTCGTCTCGTCCAACAATACCGCCGAACCAAAGTATGACATGCTGGTAGGCAGTATGACTTGTATCGCCCACAACTCACTTGTGTTCTACTCGTGCAAATAACATCAAACCATAAAACCTAGGCTCTGATGCCACTGTTGGGGAACGTAGTAATTTCAAAAAAAATTCCTACGCACACGCAAGATCATGGTGATGCATAGCAACGAGGGGGAGAGTCTGATCTACGTACCCTTGTAGATTGCAACGGAAGCGTTGACACAACGTAGAGGAAGTAGTCGTACGTCTTCTTCCCGATCCGACCGATCCAAGCACCGTTACTCCAGCACCTCCGAGTTCTTAGCACGCGTTCAGCTCGATGACGATCCCCGGGCTCCGATCCAGCAAAGCTTCGGGGAGGAGTTCCGTCAGCACGACGGCGTGGTGACGATCTTGATGTACTACCGACGTAGGGCTTCGCCTAAGCACTACAACGGTATGATCGAGGTGGAATTTGGTGGCAGGGGGCACCGCACACGGCTAAGGAACGATCTCAAGGATCAACTTGTGTGTCTATGGGGTGCCCCCTGCCCCTGTATATAAAGGATGGAGAAGGAGGAGGCCGGCCAAGGCAAAGGTGCGGCCAGGATAGGGAGTCCTACTAGGACTCCAAGTCCTAGTAGGAGTCCACCAAAAGGGGAGGAAGGGAGAAGGAATAGGAGGAGAAGGAGAGGTGGCCGGCCCCCTTTTCCCTAGTCCAATTCGGACCAAAGGGGAGGGGGGGCGCAGCAGCCTTTTCCTCTTCCCACTAAAGCCCATCAAGGCCCATTGCCTCTCCCGTAACTACCCGGTACTCCGAAAAATACCCGAATCACTCGGAACCTTTCCGATGTCCGAATATAGTCGTCCAATATATCGATCTTTACGTCTCGACCATTTCGAGGCTCCTCGTCATGTCCCCAATCTCATCCGGGACTCCAAACTCCTTCGGTACATCAAAACTCATAAACTCATAATATAACTGTCATCGAAACCTTAAGCGTGCGGACCCTACGGTTCGAGAACAATGTAGACATGACCGAGACACGTCGCCGGTCAATAACCAATAGCGGGACCTGGATGCCCATATTGGCTCCTACATATTCTACGAAGATCTTTATCGGTCAGACCGCATAACAACATACGTTGTTCCCTTTGTCATCGGTATGTTACTTGCCCGAGATTCGATCGTCGGTATCCAATACCTAGTTCAATCTCGTTACCGGCAAGTCTCTTTACTCGTTCTGTAATACATCATCCCACAACTAACTCATTAGTTGCAATGCTTGCAAGGCTTAAGTGATGTGCATTACCGAGAGGGCCCAGAGATACCTCTCCGACAATCGGAGTGACAAATCCTAATCTCGAAATACGCCAACCCAACATCTACCTTTGGAGACACCTGTAATGCTCCTTTATAATCACCCAGTTATGTTGTGACGTTTGGTAGCACCCAAAGTGTTCCTCCGGCAAACGGGAGTTGCATAATCTCATAGTCATAGGAACATGTATAAGTCATGAAGAAAGCAATAGCAACATACTAAACGATCGTGTGCTAAGCTAATGGAATGGGTCATGTCAATCAGATCATTCAACTAATGATGTGACCTTGTTAATCAAATAACAACTCTTTTGTCCATGGTTAGGAAACATAACCATCTTTGATTAACGAGCTAGTCAAGTAGAGGCATACTAGTGACACTCTGTTTGTCTATGTATTCACACATGTATTATGTTTCCAGTTAATACAATTCTAGCATAAATAATAAACATTTATCATGATATAAGGAAATAAATAATAACTTTATTATTGCCTCTAGGGCATATTTCCTTCAATTGTGGCATTTCCATAGCCATTCCGAGATATATTGCCATGCAACTTTCCACCATCCAGTTTATCATGACACGCTCCATCATTGTCATATTGCTAGCATGATCATGTAGTTGACATCGTATTTGTGGCAAAGCCACCGTTCATAATTCTTTCATACATGTCACTCTTGATTCATTGCATATCCCGGTACACCGCCGGAGGCATTCATATAGAGTCATATTTTGTTCTAAGTATCGAGTTGTTGAGTTATAAGAAAAATAAAAGTGTGATGATCATCATTTTTAGAGCATTGTCCCAAGTGAGGAAAGAATGATGGAGACTATGACTCCCCCATAAGTCGGGATGAGACTCCGGACGAAAAATAAAAAAAGAGAAAAAAAGGCCAAAAAAGAGAAAAGGCCCAAATAAAAAATGAGAGAAAAAGAGAGAAGGGACATTGTTACTATCCTTTTACCACACTTGTGCTTCAAAGTAGCACCATGATCTTCATGATAGAGAGTCTCTCGTTATGTCACTTTCATATACTAGTGGGAATTTTACATTATAGAACTTGGCTTGTATATTCCAATGATGGGCTTCCTCAAAATGCCCTAGGTCTTCGTGAGCAAGCGAGTTGGATGCACACCCACTTAGTTTCTTTTGATGAGCTTTCATATACTTATAGCTCTAGTGCATCCGTTGCATGGCAATCCCTACTCACTCACATTGATATCTATTGATGGGCATCTCCATAGCCCGTTGATACGCCTAGTTGATGTGAGACTATCTTCCCTACGTTTTGTCTTCTCCACAACCACCACTCTATTCCACATATAGTGCTATATCCATGACTCACGCTCATGTATTGCGTGAAGATTGAAAAAGTTTTGAAAAAGTTAGAGTATGAAACAATTGCTTGGCTTGTCATCGGGGTTGTGCATGATTTAAATACTTTGTGTGGTGAAGATAGAGCATAGCCAGACTATATGATTTTGTAGGTATAACTTTCTTTGGCCATGTTATTTTGAGAAGACATAATTGATTTGTTAGTATGCTTGAAGTATTATTATTTTTATGTCAACATAAACTTTTGTCTTGAATCTTTCGAATCTGAATATTCATATCACAATTAAGAAGATTTGCATTGAAATTATGCCAAGTAGCACTCCGCATCCAAAATTTTCTTTTTATTATTTACCTACTCGAGGACGAGCAGGAATTAAGCTTGGGATGCCTGATACGTCTCCAACGTATCTATAATTTTTGATTGCTCCATGCTATATTATCTACTGTTTTGGACTATATTGGGAATTATTTTCCACTTTTATATTATTTTTGGGACTAACCTATTAACAGGAGGCCCAGCCCAGAATTGATGTTTTTTGCCTATTTCAGTGTTTCGAAGAAACGAAATATCAAACGGAGTCCAAACGGAAAAAACCTTTCTGGAACATTATTTTCTTCCCGAATATGACCCAGGAAACTTGGACCCTACGCCAAGGAAGCTTCGAGGTGGGCATGAGGTAGGGGGCGCGCCCTACACCCCCAGGCGCCCCCACCCTCGTGGGCCCACCGAAGCTCTAGCGATGTACTTCTTCCTCCTATATATACCTACGTACCCCCAAACGAACAGATACAGAGCCGAAAAACCTAATTCCACCGCCGCAACTTTCTGTATCCACGAGATCCCATCTTGGGGCCTGTTCCGGAGCTCCGCCGGAGAGGGCCGTCATCACAGAGGGCTTCTACATCACCATAGCCTCTCCGATGAAGTGTGAGTAGTTTGCCTCAGACCTTCGGGTCCATAGTTATTAGCTAGATGGCTTCTTCTCTCTTTTTGGATCTCAATACAAAGTTCTCCCCTTCTCTCGTGGAGATCTATTTGTTGGGGAACGTAGCAGAAATTCAAAAAAATTCCTACGTGTCACCAAGATCTATCTATGGAGAGACTAGCAACGAGGGGAAGGAGAGTGCATCTACATACCCTTGTAGATCACTAAGCGGAAGCGTTCAAGTGAACGGGGTTGATGGAGTCGTACTCGTCGTGATTCAAATCACCGATGACCAAGTGCCGAACGCACGGCACCTCCGCGTTCAACACACGTACAGCCCGGTGACGTCTCCCACGCCTTGATCCAGCAAGGAGAGAGGGAGAGGTTGAGGAAGACTTCATCCAACAGCAGCACAACGGCGTGGTGGTGGTGGAGGAGCGTGACTATCCTGCAGGGCTTCGCCAAGCACCACAGAAGAGGAGGAAGAAGAGACGCAGGGCTGCACCAAGAGAGATTGAATCGCCTGTTGTGGGCAGCCCCTTAGGCCTCATATATATAGGGGAAGGGGAGGGCTGCGCCCCTTCTAGGGTTCCCACCCCTAGAGGGGGGCGGCAGCCCTAGATGGGCTCAAGGGTGGCGGCCAAGAGGGGGAGGGGAGAGGGAGGCGCCCCAATATGGGCCCTAAGGCCCATATCCTCTAGGGTTTGCCCCCTTTCCACCTCTTAGGCGCCATGGGCCCTTATGGGAGGCGCACCAGCCCACTAAGGGGCTGGTCCCTCACCACTCTTGGCCCATGCAAGCCTCCGGGGTTGGTGGCCCCACTTGGTGGACCCCCGGGACCCTCCCGGTGGTCCTGGTACATTACCGATAAACCCCGAAACTTTTCCGGTGTCCAAAACAAGACTTCCCATATATAAATCTTTACCTCCGGACCATTTCGGAACTCCTCGTGACGTCCGGGATCTCATCCGGGACTCCGAACAACATTCGGTAACCACATACTAACTTCCTTTATAACCCTAGCGTCATCGAACCTTAAGTGTGTAGACCCTACGGGTTCGAGAGACATGCAGACATGGCCGAGACGTTCTCCGGTCAATAACCAACAGCGGGATCTGGATACCTATGTTGGCTCCCACATGTTCCACGATGATCTCATCGGATGAACCACGATGTCAAGGACTTAATCAATCCCGTATACAATTCCCTTTGTCTATCGGTACGATACTTGCCCGAGATTCGATCGTCGGTATCCCGATACCTTGTTCAATCTCGTTACCGGCAAGTCTCTTTACTCGTTCCGTAACACATCATCCCGTGATCAACTCCTTGATCAAATTGTGCACATTATGATGATGTCCTACCGAGTGGGCCCAGAGATACCTCTCCGTTTACACGGAGTGACAAATCCCAGTCTCGATTTGTGCCAACCCAACAGACACTTTCGGAGATACCTGTAGTGCACCTTTATAGTCACCCAGTTACGTTGTGACGTTTGGCACACCCAAAGCACTCCTACGGCATCCGGGAGTTGCACAATCTCATGGTCTAAGGAAATGATACTTGACATTAGCAAAGCTTTAGCATACGAACTACACGATCTAGTGCTATGCTTAGGATTGGGTCTTGTCCATCACATCATTCTCCTAATGATGTGATCCCGTTATCAACGACATCCAATGTCCATGGTCAGGAAACCGTAACCATCTATTGATCAACGAGCTAGTCAACTAGAGGCTTACTAGGGACATGGTGTTGTCTATGTATCCACACATGTATCTGAGTTTCCTATCAATACAATTCTAGCATGGATAATAAACGATTATCATGAACAAGGAAATATAATAATAACTAATTTATTATTGCCTCTAGGGCATATTTCCAACAGTCTCCCACTTGCACTAGAGTCAATAATCTAGTTCACATCGCCATGTGATTAACACTCACAGGTCACATCGCCATGTGACTAACACCCAAGAGTTCTACTAGAGTCAATAATCTAGTTCACATTTACCATGTGATCAACACTCGATGAGTTTTGTGTTTGATCATGTTGCTTGTGAGAGAGGTTTTAGTCAACGGGTCTAAACCTTTCAGATCCGTGTGTGCTTTACAAATCTCTATGTCATCTCCTAGATGTAGCTACCACGTTCTATTTGGAGCTATTCCAAATAACTGTTCTACTTGGAGCTATTCTAAATTGTTGCTCCATTATATGTATCCTGTATCTCTACTCAGAGCTATCCGGATAGGTGTTAAGCTTGCATCGACGTAACCCTTTACGACGAACTCTTTTACCACCTCCATAATCAAGAAAATTCCTTAGTCCACTAGTTACTAAGGATAACTTTGACCGCTGTCCTGTGATCCATTCTTGGATCACTTTTGTACCCCTTGACTAACTCATGGCAAGGCACACTTCAGGTGCGGTACACAGCATAGCATACTGTAGAGCCTATGTCTTAAGCATAGGGGACGACCTTCGTTCCTTTCTCTCTATCCTGTCGTGGTCGAGCTTTAAGTCTTAACTTCATACCTTACAACTCAGGCAATAACTCCTTCTTTGACTGAACCATCTTGAACACCTTCAAGATCATGTCAAGGTATGTGCTCATTTGAAAGTACCATTAAGCGTTTCGATCCATCCTTATAGATCTTGATGCTCAATGTTCAAGTAGCTTAATCCAGGCTTTCCATTGAAAAACACTTTCCAAATAACCCTATATGCTTTCTAGAAATTCTACGTCATTTCTGATCAACAATATGTCAACAACATATACTCATCAGAAATTCTATAGTGCTCCCACTCACTTCTTTGGAAATACAAGTTTCTCATAAACTTTGTATAAACCCAAAATCTTTGATCATCTCATCAAAGTGTATATCCCAACTCCGAGATGCTCACTCCAGTCCTCAGAAGGATTGCTGGAGCTTTGCATCCTTATTAGCATCTTTTCAGGATTGACAAAACCTTTCGGTTGTATCACATACAACCTTTCCTCAAGAAAATCGTCGAGGAAACAATGTTTTGACATCCTATCTGCAAGATTTCATAAATAATGCAGTGACCACTAATATAATTCCAACAGACTCTTAGCATCGCTACGAGTGAGAAAATCTCACCGCAGTCAACTCCTTGAACTTGTCAGAAAACATCTTAACGACAAGTCGAGCTTTCTTAATGGTGACATTTACCATCATTGTCTGTCTTCCTTTTAAAATCCATATGTACCTAACAGCCTTACGACCATCAAGTAGTTCTTCCAAAGTCTACACTTTGTTTTCATACATGGATCCTCTCTCGGATTTTATGGCCTCGAGCCATTTATCGAAATCCGGGCCCACCATCGCTTCTCCATAGCTCGTAGGTTCATTGTTGTCTAGCAACATGACTTCCAAGACAGGATTACGTACCACTCAGAAGTAGTATGCATCCTTGTCATCCTACAAGGTTTGGGAGTGACTTGATCCGAAGTCTCATGATCAATATCATAAGCTTCCACTTCAATTGGTGTAGGTGCCACAGGAACAATTCTTTGTGTCCTGCTATACACTAGTTGAAGTGACGGTTCGTTAACCTCATCAAGTCTCCCCATCCTCCCACTCAATTCTTTCGAGAGAAACTTTTCCTCGAGAAAGGACCCGATTCTAGAAACAATCCCTTATTGCTTTCGGATCTGAGACAGGAGGTATACCCAACTGTTTTGGGTGTCCTATGAAGATGTATTTATCCACTTTGGGTTTGAGCTTATCAGCCTGAAACTTTTTCACATAAGCATCGTATCCCCAAACTTTTATGAAATGACAGCTTAGGTTTCTCTAAACCATAGTTCATACGGTGTCATCTCATCGGAATTACGTGGTGCCCTATTTAAAGCGAATGTGGTTGTCTCTAATGCCTAACCCATAAACTATCGTGGTAATTCGATAAGAGACATCATGGTATGCATCATATTCTATAGGGTGCAGTTATGATGCTCGGACACACCATCACACTATGGTGTTCCAGGCTGTATTAGTTGTGAAACAATTTCCACAATGTCTTAATTCTGTGCCAAACTCGTAATTCAGATATTCATCTCTATGATCATATCATAGATCTTTTATCCTCTTGTCACGACGATCTTTCAACTTCACCCTGAAATTACTTGAACCTTTCAATAATTCAGACTCGTGATTCATCAAGTAAATATACTCAACATCTACTCAAATCATCTGTGAAGTAAGAACATAACGATATCCACTACACGCCTCGGCACTCATTGGACTGCATACATCAAAATGTATTACTTCCAACAAGTTGCTTTCTAGTTCCATTTTACTGAAATCGAGACTTTCAGTCATCTTGCCCATGTGGTATGATTTGCATGCCTCAAGTGATTCAAAATCAAGTGAGTTTAAACGGTCCATCTGCATGGAGTTTCTTCATGCATATACACCAACAGACATGGTTCGCATGTCTCAAACTTTTCAAAAACGAGTGAGTCCAAAGATCCATCAACATGGAGCTTCTTCATGCGTTTTTATACCGATATGACTTACGTGGCAGTGCCACAAGTAGGTGGTACTATCATTACTATCTTTTGGCATGAACATGTGTATCACTACGATCGAGATTCAACAAACCATTCATTTTAGGTGTAGGACCATTGAAGGTATTATTCAAATAAACAGAGTAACCATTATTCTCCTTAAATGAATAACCGTATTGCGATAGACATAATCCAATCATGTCTATGCTCAACGCAAACACCAATCTCGATGGTAGAGGGAGCGTGCGATGCTTGATCATATCAACATTGGAAACACTTCCAACACATATCGTCAGCTCACCTTTAGCTAGTCTCCGTTTATTCCGTAGCTTTTATTTCGAGTTACTAACACTTAGCAACCGAACTGGTATCTAATACCCTGGTGCTACTAGGAGTACTAGTAAAGTACACATCAACACAATGTATATCCAATATACTTCTATCGACCTTACAAGCCTTCTCATCTACCAAGTATCTAGGGTAATTCTGCTCCAGTGGCTGTTCCCCTTATTACAGAAGCACTCAGTCTCGGGTTTGGGTTCAACCTTGGGTTTCTTCACTAGAGCAGCAGCTGAATTGCCGTTTCATGAAGTATCCCTTTTGCCCTTGCCCTTCTTGAAACTAGTGGTTTCACCAACCATCAACAATTGACGCTCCTTCTTGATTTCTACTTTCGCGGGGTCAAACATCGCGAATATCTCAAGGATCATCATATATGTTCCTGATATATTATAGTTCATCACGAAGCTCTAGAAGCTTGGTGGTAATTACTTCGGAGAAACATCACTTTCTCATCTGGAAGATCAACTCCCATTTGGTTCAAGCAATTGTTGTACTCAGACAATCTGAGCACAAGCTCAACAATTGAGCTTTTCTCCTTAGTTTGTAGGCTAAGAAAATCGTCGGAGGTCTTATACCTCTTGACGTGGGCACGAGCCTGAAATCCCAATTTCAGCCCTCGAAACATCTCATATGTCTCACGACGTTTCAAAAACGTCTTCGGTGCCTCAACTCTAAACCGGTTAACTGAACTATCACGTAGTTATCAAAATGTGTATGTCAGACGTTCGCAACATCCACATACGACGTTCGAGGTTCAGCACACTGAGCGGTGCATTAAGGACATAAGCCTTTTACTGTCTGCATAATTGCTACTATCAACTTTCAACTAATTTTTCTCTAGGAACATATCTAAACAGTAGAACTATAGCGTGAGCTACGACATAATTTGCAAAAATCCTTTTGACTATGTTCAGGATAATTAAGTTCATCTTATGAACTCCCACTCAGATAGACATCCCTCTAGTCATCTAAGTGATTACATGATCCGAGTCAACTAGCCCGTGTCCGATCATCACGTGAGACGGACTAGTCAACATCGGTGAACATCTTCATGTTGATCGTATCTTCTATACGACTCATGCTTGACCTTTCGGTCTTCTGTGTTCCGAGGCCATGTCTGTACATGCTAGGCTCGTCAAGTTAACCCTAAGATTTTCGCGTGTGTAAATCTGTCTTACACCCGTTGTATGTGAACGTTAGAATCTAACACCCGATCATCACGTGGTGCTTCGAAACACGAACTGTCGCAACGGTGCATAGTTAGGGGAGAACACTTCTTGAAATTGTTATAAGGGATCATCTTATTTACTACCGCCGTTCTAAGCAAATAAGATTTATAAATATGATAAACATCACATGCAATCAAATAGTGACATGATATGGCCATCATCACTTTGCTCCTTTTGATCTCCATCTTCGGGGCTCCATGATCATCATCGTCACCGGCATGACACCATGATCTCCATCATCGTGTCTTCTTGAAGTTGTCACGTCATCTATTACTTCTACTACTACAGCTAACGGTTAGCAATAAAGTAAAGTAATTACATGACGTTTATGTTGACACGCAGGTCATAAATAAATAAAGACAACTCCTATGGCTCCTGCCGGTTGTCATACTCATCGACATGCAAGTCGTGATTCCTATTACAAGAACATGATCAATCTCATACATCACATATATCATTCATCACATCCTTTGGCCATATCACATCACATAGCATACCCTGCAAAAACAAGTTAGACGTCCTCCAATTGTTGTTTGCATGTTTTACGTGGCTGCTATGGGTTTCTAGCAAGAACGTTTCTTACCTACGCAAAGACCACAACGTGATATGCCAATTGCTATTTACCCTTCATAAGGACCCTTTTCATCGAATCCGATCCAACTAAAGTGGGAGAGACAGACACCCGCCAGCCACCTTATGCAACTAGTGCATGTTTGTCGGTGGAACCGGTCTCACGTAAGAGTACGTGTAAGGTTGGTCCGGGCCGCTTCATCCCACGATGCCGCCGAATCAAGATAAGACTAGTAACGGCAAGCATATTGAACAAAATCAACGCCCACAACTACTTTGTGTTCTACTCGTGCATAGAAACTACGCATAGACCTAGCTCATGATGCCACTGTTGGGGAACGTAGCAGAAATTCAAAAAATTTCCTACGTGTCACCAAGATCTATCTATGGAGAGACTAGCAACGAGGGGAAGGAGAGTGCATCTACATACCCTTGTAGATCGCTAAGCGGAAGCGTTCAAGTGAACGGGGTTGATGGAGTCGTACTCGTCGTGATTCAAATCACCGATGACCAAGTGCCGAACGCACGGCACCTCCACGTTCAACACACGTACAGCCCGGTGACGTCTCCCACGCCTTGATCCAGCAAGGAGAGAGGGAGAGGTTGAGGAAGACTTCATCCAACAGCAGCACAACGGCGTGGTGGTGGTGGAGGAGCGTGGCTATCCTGCAGGGCTTCGCCAAGCACCACAGAAGAGGAGGAAGAAGAGACGCAGGGCTGCACCAAGAGAGATTGAATCGCCTGTTGTGGGCAGCCCCTTAGGCCTCATATATATAGGGGAAGGGGAGGCCTGCGCCCCTTCTAGGGTTCCCACCCCTAGAGGGGGGCGGCAGCCCTAGATGGGCTCAAGGGTGGCGGCCAAGAGGGGGGGGAGAGGGAGGCGCCCCAATATGGGCCCTAAGGCCCATATCCTCTAGGGTTTGCCCCCTTTCCACCTCTTAGGCGCCATGGGCCCTTATGGGAGGCGCACCAGCCCACTAAGGGGCTGGTCCCTCACCACTCTTGGCCCATGCAAGCCTCCGGGGTTGGTGGCCCCACTTGGTGGACCCCCGGGACCCTCCCGGTGGTCCCGGTACATTACCGATAAACCCCGAAACTTTTCCGGTGTCCAAAACAAGACTTCCCATATATAAATCTTTACCTCCGGACCATTCCGGAACTCCTCGTGACGTCCGGGATCTCATCCGGGACTCCGAACAACATTCGGTAACCACATACTAACTTCCTTTATAACCCTAGCGTCATCGAACCTTAAGTGTGTAGACCCTACGGGTTCGAGAGACATGCAGACATGACCGAGACGTTCTCCGGTCAATAACCAACAGCGGGATCTGGATACCCATGTTGGCTCCCACATGTTCCACGATGATCTCATCGGATGAACCACGATGTCAAGGACTTAATCAATCCCGTATACAATTCCCTTTGTCTATCGGTACGATACTTGCCCGAGATTCGATCGTCGGTATCCCGATACCTTGTTCAATCTCATTACCGGCAAGTCTCTTTACTCGTTCCGTAACACATCATCCCGTGATCAACTCCTTGATCACATTGTGCACATTATGATGATGTCCTACCGAGTGGGCCCAGAGATACCTCTCCGTTTACACGGAGTGACAAATCCCAGTCTCGATTTGTGCCAACCCAACAGACACTTTCGGAGATACCTGTAGTTCACCTTTATAGTCACCCAGTTACGTTGTGACGTTTGGCACACCCAAAGCACTCCTACGGCATCCGGGAGTTGCACAATCTCATGGTCTAAGGAAATGATACTTGACATTAGCAAAGCTTTAGCATACGAACTACACGATCTAGTGCTATGCTTAGGATTGGGTCTTGTCCATCACATCATTCTCCTAATGATGTGATCCCGTTATCAACGACATCCAATGTCCATGGTCAGGAAACCGTAACCATCTATTGATCAACGAGCTAGTCAACTAGAGGCTTACTAGGGACATGGTGTTGTCTATGTATCCACACATGTATCTGAGTTTCCTATCAATACAATTCTAGCATGGATAATAAACGATTATCATGAACAAGGAAATATAATAATAACTAATTTATTATTGCCTCTAGGGCATATTTCCAACACTATTCGATGTAATCTTCTTCTTTTTGCGGTGTGTTTGTTGAGATCGATGAATTGTGGGTTTATGATCAAGTCTATCTATGAATAATATTTGAATCTTCTCTGAATTCTTTTATGTATGATTGGTTATCTTTGCAAGTTTCTTCGAATTATCCGTTTGGTTTGGCCAACTAGATTGGTAGTTCTTGCCATGGGAGAAGTGCTTAGCTTTGGGTTCGATCTTGCGGTGTCCTTTCCCAGTGACAGAAGGGGCAGCAAGGCACGTATTGCATCGTTGCCATCAAGGATAACAAGATGGGGTTTATTTCATATTGCATGAATTTATCTCTCTACATCATGTCATCTTGCTTAAAGCATTACTCTGTTTTTAACTTAATACTCTAGTTGCATGCTCGACAGTGGTCGATGAGTGGAGTAATAGTAGTAGATCAAGAATCGTTTCGGTCTACTTGTCACGGACGTAATGCCTATATACATGATCATGCCTAGATATTCTCATAACTATGCTCAATTCTGTCAATTGCTCAACAGTAATTTGTTCACCCACCGTAGAATACTTATGCTCTTGACAGAAGCCACTAGTGAAACCAATGGCCCCGGGGTCTATTCTCATCATATCAATCTCCATCACTTTAATCTTGCTTTGCTTTTTTACTTTGCCTTTTACTTTTCACTTTGCATCTCTATACCAAAATAACCAAAAATCTTATATCTAGCAGGTCTCACTCTCGTAAGTGACCGTGAAGGGATTGACAACCCCTAATCGCGTTGGTTGTGAGTAGCTATCGTTTTGTGCAGGTACGAGGGACTTGAGCGTGGTATCCTACTAGATTGATACCTCGGTTCTCAAAAACTGAGGGAAATACTTACGCTACTCTGCTGCATCATCCTTTCCTCTTTGGGGAAATCCAATGCAAGCTCAAGAGGTAGCAAGGCATAAAAAGCAAGGATAGATCTAGGTATTGCCATCTTTGGTAGGCAATCCATAAGTGGCTCTCATAATAGATTCATAAGGTAATTTAATTTTCTTTCTAGGAAAGTGTTGCATGCCTTTCCTTAACGAAAATTGTAATCTAATATTTCCTTCCTTCATATCAATAATTGCACCAATCGTTCTAAGGAAAGCTCTACCAAGAATAATAGGACATGAAGGATTGCAATCTATGTCAAGAACAATAAAATCTACGGGCACATAATTCCTATTTGCAACAATAAGAACATCATTAATTGTACCAATAGTTTCTTAATAGTGGAATCCGCAAGGTGCAAGTTTAGAGAGCAATCATCAAAATCATGGAAACCTAACAAATCACACAAAGTCTTTGGAATCGTGGAAACACTACCACCCAAATCACATAAAGCATAAAACTCATGATCTTTAATTTTAATTTTAATAGTTGGTGCCACTCATCATAAAGTTTTCTAAGGATAGAAACTTCCAATTCAAGTTTTTCTTCACAAGATTGCATCAAGGCATCAACGATATGTTTAGTGAACGCTTTATTTTCACTATAAGCGTGAGGAGAATTTAGCACGGATTGCAACAAGGAAATACAATCAATCAAAGAGCAATTTTCATAATTAAATTCCTTGAAATCCAAAATAGTGGGTTTAGCAACATCTAGGGTTTTAATTTCTTCGATCCCACTTTCATCAATTTTAGCATCAAGATCTAAAAACTCTGAATTCTTGGAACGCCTTCTAGGTAAAGGTGGATCATATTCAGTCCCATCATTATTAAGATTCGTATTGCAAAACAAAGATTTAATAGGAGACACATCAATAACTTTTAGATCTTCATCTTTATTTTCATAGGAACTAGAAGAACACGCTCTTATAAAGGCATCTTTCTTAGCACGCATCCTAGCGGTTCTTTCTTTGCACTCATCAATGGAAATTCTCATGGCTTTGAGAGACTCATTGATATCATGCTTAGGTGGAATATATCTAATTTTCAAAGAATCAACATCAAGAGAAATTCTATCAATGTTCCTAGCCAACTCATCAATCTTAAGCAATTTTTCTTCAATCAAAGCATTGAAATTCTTTTGCGAAGTAATAAATTCTTTAATATTAGATTCAAAATAAGAGGGCATCTTATTATAATTTCCATAAGAATTGTTGTAGGAATTACCAGAATTATTAGAGGGATTACTAGGATAAGGCCTAGGATTAAAATTTCCTCTATATGCTTTGTTACCAAAATTGTTCCTACCAACAAAATTCACATCCATAGATTCATTATTATTATCAATCAAAGTAGACAAGGGCATATCATTAGGATCAGAAGAAACACTTTGTCGGTGTACTAGAGTAGGGGTACCCTAGTATCCCGAACTTGTGCACGGGCAGTCGCAGCGTCCCGCGGCAAGGCTTGCCGGGTGACCGCCAAGGTCCTCCGTGGTTCCTTTGGAGCCATTCAAGAACAAAGTATCCAAGACCCCAGCAAGAGGAGCTTGCCGGGAAGGAGACAAGACCCCGGCAAGAGGAGCTTGCCGGGAAGGCCAACCAAGGCATCTCAAGGAACTTGCCGCAACGCACCACGCGTCCCGGCAAGGCCCGGTGAGCGACAAGCTCCCGGCGCGACAAGACAACAACCACGGCAAGGCGCTCGTCGCGGCAAGCCCCCGCTCTGTACCTGCGCTCCAGCACATCCACCAACGTGTCGCTCTGGGACCCTTCCAGGCGTACGTGGCGGGAAGCTGTGCAGCCAGCGGTACACGGTGGCAAGCGGCGCTGACAAGATTGCCATCGTGGCAAGCAGTGGCGTCCCTGGCGGTCCCTTTCTGCACCGTCTAGGCGACGCAGACAGGCATTTAATACCCTTGTCCCCTGCCGTCAGAGTTAGGTATGATGCAACTGTAGTAGGCGGCGGTGCCAACCGCCACGCATTTTCCATTTTTACCCTCATCTACGTTGCCACCTGTCGGTGACCCCTTGAGCATATAAAAGGAGGCCCATGCGCAACGTAGGGGGGGTCGGCCAACAGAACGCACTCACGCTCGGTCTCGCTAGCTGCTGGAGTGTACTGTAGCACACCGCGCTCCCGAGCAAGAAATCAATACAAACACAAAGCAGGAGTAGGGTTTTACGCATCCGTGCGGCCCGAACCTGGGTAAACTGATCGTGTCGCTCGTGCGCTTCGCCTCGATCTGTTCTTCGTGCTCTCTCCGCCCCCTGCCGAACCAAAAGGGGCTCGGTCCGCCGGTCCCCATAGGTGTCCGTGGGATCAGCACCCCCGACACACTTTTACTAGCAAATAATTTCATAAGTTCATCCATCTTTCCACTCAAAACATTAATTTCTTCTATCGCATGCACCTTTTTATTAGTAGATCTTTCAGTATGCCATTGAGAATAATTAACCATAATATTATCTAGGAGTTTATTAGCTTCTCCTAAAGTGATTTCCATAAAAGTGCCTCCCGCGGCCGAATCTAAAAGATTTCTAGAAGCAAAATTCAATCCGACATAAATTTTTTGTATAATCATCCACAAATTCAAACCATGAGTAGGGCAATTACGTATCATTAATTTCATCCTCTCCCAAGCTTGTGCAACATGTTCATGATCAAGTTTCTTAAAATTCATAATATCGTTTCTAAGGGAGATGATCTTAGCGGGAGGAAAATACTTAGAGATAAAAGCATCTTTGCACTTATTCCATGAATCAATACTATTTTTAGGCAAACACGAGAACCAAGCTTTAGCACGATCTCTAAGCGAAAAAGGAAATAGCTTCTATTTAACAATATCATTATCCACATCTTTCTTCTTTCGCTTATCACACAAATCAACGAAGCTATTTAGATGGGTAGCGGCATCTTCACTAGGAAGGCTGGAAAACGGATCTTTCATGACAAGATTCAGCAAAGCAGTATTAATTTCACAAGATTCGGCATCGGTAAGAGGAGCAATCGGAGTGCTAATAAAATCATTGTTGTTGTGCTACGTCTTGAGCTTGCGTTGGTTTTCCCCGAAGAGGAAGGGATGATGCAACAGAGTAGCGTAAGTATTTCCCTCGGTTTTTGAGAACTAAGGTATCAATCCAGTAGGAGCCCACGCTCAAGTCCCTCGTACCTGCACAAAGCGATAGCTACTCGCAACCAACGCGATTAGGGGTTGTCAAGCCCTTCATGGTCACTTATGAGAGTGAGATCTAATAGATATAATATTTTTGGTATAAAGATGCAAAGTGAAAAGTAAAAGGCAAAGTAAAAAAGCAAACCAAGATTAAAGTAATGGAGATTGATATGATGAGAATAGACCCGGGGGCCATAGGTTTCACTACTGGCTTCTCTCAAGAGCATAAGTATTCTACGGTGGGCGAACAAATTATTGTTGAGCAATTGACAGAATTGAGCATAGTTATGAGAATATCTAGGCATGATCATGTATATAGGCATCACGTCCGTGACAAGTAGATCGAAACGATTCTGCATCTACTACTATCCAGCATGCATCTAGAGTATTAAGTTAAAAACAGAGTAACGCCTTAAGCAAGATGACAGGATGTAGAGAGATAAATTCATGCAACATGAAATAAACCCCATCTTGTTATCCTCGATGGCAACGATACAATACGTGCCTTGCTGCCCCTTCTGTCACTGGGTAAGGACACCGCAAGATCGAACCCAAAGCTAAGCACTTCTCCCATGGCAAGAACTACCAATCTAGTTGGCCAAACCAAAAGGATAATTCGAAGAGTATTGCAAAGATAACCAATCATACATAAAAGAATTCAGAAAAAATTCAAATATTATTCATAGATAGACTAGATCATAAACCCACAATTCATCGGTCTCAACAAACACACCGCAAAAAGAAGATTACATCGAATAGATCTCCACAAGAGAGGGGGAGAACTTTGTATTGAGATTCAAAGAGAGAGAAGAAGCCATCTAGCTACTAACTATGGACCCGAAGGTCTGAGGTTAACTACTCACACTTCATCGGAGGGCTAGGATGATGTAGAAGCCCTCCTTGATGACGGCCCTCTTCCGGCGGAGCTCCGGAATAGGCCCCAAGATGAGATCTCATGGATACAGAAAGTTGCGGCGGTGGAATTAGGTTTTTGGCTCCTGTTCTAATCGTTTGGGGGTACGGGTGTATATATAGGAGGAAGGAGTACGTCGGTGGAGCACCGAGGGGCCCACGAGGCAGGGGGTGCACCCTAGGGGGGCGCCCCCCACCCTCGTGACCTCCTCTTTGATCCCTTGCAGTAGGGTCCAAGTCTCCTGGATCACGTTCAGTGAGAAAATCACGTTCCCGAAGATTTTATTCTGTTTGGACTCCGTTTGATATTCTATTTATCCGAAACACTGAAATAGGCAAAAAAACAGCAATTCTGGGCTGGGCCTCCTGTTAATAGGTTAGTCCCAAAAATAATATAAAAGTGGAAAATAAAGCCCAATATAGTCCAAAACAGTAGATAATATAGCATGGAGAAATCAAAAATTATAGATACGTTGGAGACGTATCATGTTGGTATTGGTAAAGTCACACAATTTAGTGTTATCTTGAGCCATCGCAACAAGCAGGCAATCCAACACACAAGCAAACAAAAAGCAAGAGGGCAAAAAGAGGCAAATGGGAAAGAGAGGGAGGATAGAGAGAGAGAGAGAGAGAGAGAGAGCGAATAAAACGGTAAGGGTGAAGTGGGGGAGAGGAAAACGAGAGGCAAATGGCAAATAATGTAATGCGGGAGATAGGGATTGTGATGGGTACTTGGTATATTGACTTTTGCGTAGACTCACCGGCAACGGCGCCAGAAATCCTTCTTGCTACCTCTTGAGCATTGCGTTGGTTTTTCCCCGAAGAGGAAGGGATGATGCAGCAGAGTAGCGTAAGTATTTCCCTCAGTTTTTGAGAACCAAGGTATCAATCCGGTAGGAGGCTATGCGCGAGTCCTTCGTACCTGCACAAAACAAATAAATCATCGCAACCAACGAGATAAGGGGTTGTCAATCCCTACACGGCCACTTACGAGAGTGAGATCTGATAGATATGATAAGATAATATTTTTGGTATTTTTATGATAAAGATGCAAAGTAAAATAAAAGCAAAGTAAAAAAGCAATGTATTGGAAGATTAATATGATGAAGATAGACCCGGGGGGCATAGGTTTCACTAGTGGCTTCTCTCAAGGGCATAAGTATTCTACGGTGGGTGAACAAATTACTGTTGAGCAATTGACAGAATTGAGCATAGTTATGAGAATATCTAGGCATGATCATGTATATAGGCATCACGTCCGAGACAAGTAGACCGACTCCTGCCTGCATCTACTACTATTACTCCACTCATCGACCGCTATCCAGCATGCATCTAGAGTATTAAGTTAATGAAAATAGAATAACGCCTTAAGCAAGATCACATGATGTAGAGGGATAAACTCATGCAATATGATGAAAACCCCATCTTGTTATCCTCGATGGCAACAATACAATACGTGCCTTGCTGCCCCTACTGTCACTGGGAAAGGACACCGCAAGATTGAACCCAAAGCTAAGCACTTCTCCCATTGCAAGAAAGATCAATCTAGTAGGCCAAACCAAACTGATAATTCGAAGAGACTTGCAAAGATAACCAATCATACATAAAAGAATTCAGAGAAGATTCAAATATTGTTCATAGATAGACTTGATCATAAACCCACAATTCATCTGTCTCAACAAACACACTGCAAAAAGAAGATTACATCAACTAGATCTCCACAAGAGAGGGGGAGAACATTGTATTGAGATCCAAAAAGAGAGAAGAAGCCATCTAGGTAATAACTATGGACCCGTAGGTCTGAGGTGAACTACTCCCACTTCATCGGAGGGGTTATGGTGATGATGTAGAAGCCCTCCGTGATGGATACCCCCTCCGGCGGAGCTCCGGAACAGGCCCCAAGATGGGATCTCGTGGATGCAGAAAGTTGCGGTGGTGGAATTAGGGTTTTGGCTCCGTATCTGATCATCTGGGTGTACGTAGGTATATATAGGAGGAAGAAGTACGTCGGTGGAGCAACAGGGAGCCCACGAGGGTGGAGGGCGCGCCTGGGGGGGGGGGGGGGGGTTGGCACGCCCCCCTACCTCGTGGCCTCCTCTTTTGTGTCTTGACGTAAGGTCCAAGTCTCCTGGATCATGTTCGGTGAGAAAATCACGTTCCCGAAGGTTTCATTCCGTTTGGACTCCATTTGATATTCCTTTTCCTTGAAACCCTAAAATAGGCAAAAAAGACAACAATTCTGGGCTAGGCCTCCGGTTAATAGGTTAGTCCCAAAAATAATATAAAAGTGGATAATAAAGCCCAATAATGTCCAAAACAGTAGATAATATAGCATGGAGCAATCAAAAATTATAGATACGTTGGAGACGTATCACTGCATATTATTGAGTCCGCTCCTAGCGTGCCTTTTCCGGTCAGTCTCCCATCATACCATGATTTAGGGAGACCTATCTTCTTAAGGCCAGCAATGAAGTCAACACAAAACCCAATGACATCCTCTGTTGGTTGGCCCATGGAGATGCTTCCATCTGGCCTAGCACAGTTACAGACATATTTCTTTAGGACTCCCATGAACCTCTCAAAGGGGAACATATTGTGTAGAAATACGGGGCCAAGAATGACAATCTTGTCGACTAGATGAACTAGGACGTGCGTCATGATATTGAAGAAGGATGGTGGGAACACCAGCTCGAAACTGACAAGACATTGCGCCACATCACTCCTTAGCCTTGGTATGATATCTAGATCGATCACCTTCTCAGAGATTGCATTGAGGAATGCACATAGCTTCACAATGGCTAATCAGGCGTTTTTCAGTAGAAGCCCCCTCAATGCAACCGGAAGCAGTTGCGTCATAATCACGTGACAGTCATGAGACTTTAGGTTCTAGAACATTTTCTCTGGAATATTTATTATTCCCTTTATATTCGACGAGAAGCCAATCGGGACCTTCATACTAAGCAGGCATTCAAAAAAGATTTCCTTCTCTTCTTTGGTAAGAGCGTAGCTGGCAGGACCTTCATACTGCTTTGGAGGCATGCCGTCTTTTTCGTGCAAACGATGTAGGTCCTCCCGTGCCTTAGGTGTATCTTTTGTCTTCCCATACACGCCCAAGAAGCCTAAAAGGTTCACACAAAGGTTCTTCGTCACGTGCATCACGTCGATTGAAGAGCGTACCTCTAGCTCTTTCCAGTAGGGTAGGTCCCAAAATATATATTTCTTCTTCCACATGGGTGTGCGTCCCTCAGTGTCATTCAGAATAGCTAGTCCGCCGGGACCCTTTCCAAATATTACGTGTAAATCAGAGACCATATCAAGTATGTGATCACCGGTACGCATGGCGGGCTTCTTCCGGTGATCTGCCTCGCCTTTGAAATGCTTGCCTTTCTTTCGACATTGATGGTTGGTCGGGAGAAATCGACGATGGCCCAGGTACACATTCTTCCTGAATATGTCCAGGTATATACTTTCGGTGTCAGCTAAACAGTGTGTGCATGCGTGGTATCCCTTGTTTGTTTGTCCTGAAAGGTTACTGAGAGCGGGCCAATCGTTGATGGTTACAAATAGCAACGCATGCAGGTTAAATTCAACCTTTTTGTGCTCATCCCACGCACGTACACCGTTTCCATTCCACAGCTGTAAAAGTTCTTCAACTAATGGCCTTAGGTACACATCAATGTCGTTGCCGGGTTGCTTAGGGCCTTGGATGAGAATTGGCATCATAATGAATTTCCGCTTCATGCACATCCAAGGAGGAAGGTTATACATACATAGAGTCACGGGCCAGGTGCTGTGATTGCTGCTCTGCTCCCCGAAAGGATTAATGCCATCCGCGCTTAAACCAAACCATACGTTCCTTGGGTCATCGGCAAACTGAGCCCAGTACTTTCTCTTGATTTTTCTCCATTGCGACCCGTCAGCGGGTGCTCTCAACTTCCCGTCTTTCTTACGGTCCTCACTGTGCCATCGCATCAACTTAGCATGATCTTCGTTTCTGAACAGTCGTTTCAACCATGGTATTATAGGAGCATACCACATCACCTTCGCAGGAACCCTCTTCCTGTGGGGCTCGCCCTCAACATCACCAGGGTCATCTTGTCTGATCTTATACCGCAATGCACCACATACCGGGCATGCATTCAAATCTTTGTACGCACCGCGGTAGAGGATGCAGTCATTAGGGCATGCATGTATCTTCTCCACCTCCAATCCTAGAGGGCATACGACCTTCTTTGCTGCGTATGTACTGTCGGGCAATTTGTTATCCTTTGGAAGATTCTTCTTCAATATTTTCAGTAGCTTCTCAAATCCTTTGTCAAGCACAGAATTATCTGCCTTCCACTGCAGCAATTCCAGTACGGTACCGAGCTTTGTGTTGCCATCTTCGCAATTGGGGTACAAGCCTTTTTTGTGATCTCTAACATGCGATCGAACTTCAGCTTCTCCTTTTCACTTTCGCACTTTTCCCTTGCATCAACAATGACCCGGCGGAGATCATCATCGGGCACATCGTCTGGTTCCTCTTGATCTTCAACTTCCTCTTGATCTTCAGCTTCCCCCGTTGCAGCATCACTGTATTCAGG
The DNA here is from genome assembly GCA_034509565.1 of Triticum monococcum. NCBI lineage: Eukaryota > Viridiplantae > Streptophyta > Magnoliopsida > Poales > Poaceae > Triticum > Triticum monococcum. Next base: position 769,847,723 of record CM067847.1, read on the forward strand.
GGGCACATAGTTGTCATCGTCCTCTTCTTCTTCGGTGTCTTTCATCATAACCCCTATTTCTCCGTGCTTCGTCCAAACATTATAGTGTGGCATGAAACCCTTATAAAGCAGGTGGGTGTGAAGGATTTTCTTGTCAGAGTAAGACCTCATATTCCCACAATCAGGGCATGGACAACACATAAAACCATTCTGCTTCTTTGCCTCAGCCACTTCGAGAAATTTACGCACGCTCTTAATGTACTTGGAGGTGTGTCTATCACTGTATATCCATTGTCGGTTCATCTACGTGCATTATATATAATTATGTGTGTCAAAAGTAAGAAAAATAGACAAGTATCTATCTAAAGTAAGATTTTTTTTCTTTCAGAAAGAAGATAAGAACAAGAGGCTCACCACGGTGGTGCCAGCGACGAGATCGGCGCGGGCGATCGACGGAGGTGAAGACGAGGACGGGGCGTGACGGACCGCTAAACCTAGACAAATCTCGGAAAAAAAATGGAGCTCCGAGGTCGCGCTTCGAGAGGAGAAAGCTTAACTAATGTGGCTCGGGCATTTCATCGAACACCTCACATGCATAAGAGGTGAGCTAGAGCACCCAAATGCCCTTCCTCGCCGGCCAGCAAAAAACAGAGCACTGTGGAGTGCTCTGCTCGCCGACGATGGGGTATATATAGGAAAATCATTGGTCTCGGTTCGTGGCTGGAACCGGGACTAAAGCCCAACCTTCTGTCCCGGTTCGAGCCAAGAACCGGGACCTATATTTTTGGGCCAGGAGCGAGGCCCATCGGTCCCGGTTCGTGCCAAGAACCGGGACAAATGGGCCCAGACGAACCGGGACCAATGCCCACGAGGCCCCGGCTGGCCCCCTGGGCTCACGAACCAGGACGAATGCATCCATTGGTCCTGGTTCGTGCCAGAACCGGGACTAATGGGCTGGCCAGGCCCGAACGAAAGCCCCTTTTTCTACTAGTGTACCATGCCAAAGTATTTCAAACATACATCAATAGGTGGAAATACATCATTACTACCAAACATCAACAATCTATATTATATGATTCTTGATTCTACAAGCTTATTGTTTAATGCAAACCAATACTGAGAGCGTCAAGACATTTTCATATTGCATACATACAATGCAATTAGACCTATTTCTCATATTCTTCTATTATATATTAATTTTTCTTTGTGAAATATTGCAAACAAATGCAAACCAATTGTGAGAGCATTGGGACATTGTTATATTATGTTAATTTGAAGTCTATATTTGGTTCTATGAGACAACCAACCTCAATGCAGCGAATCAAGGAAGTAAGTTGATGGGATCTATCTGGCAGCATCAATTATTCAGTGAGCAGAGAGAAGTAGGAAAGGGGAATGGATTAAGGAAAATGAACATTCTCACTATGTGAAAGTAGGAGTAGGAAAGAAGAACCATGAAGTCAGTCATACTATAGAATGGGAAAGTCAAGAATCATATTGATGGGATCCATCAAACAAATGACTTTTTGTAAATGCACTTTGGTACTATCAGTACACATTATGCCAAATATATCAAGGTTTAATTGATAATAAGAAAAAGGTTTGCTCTCTCAGTGTCTAGCCTTGATACTGCTGAAAAATATTTTAGAAAATCTGATAAAAAACTATATAAGAAAAAGAGATTGGTATGTCTAGCAAACTATATAAATTCAACATATAAGCCACCCTTGGTTCTGACGGGTCCATGTCTATGGAACCAAATACCAACCAACATAGTTTTTATGGAAATGTATATACTATATACATAAATTAAATTAATTTCAATACAAGATTACTACATGAACATGCCAACTTTGTATACCGGTAAAAAATCAACCTATGACTACACGAAAACAATCAGAACTATTGAATTTATGTTTACAGGAAAGCTAACCAACATGATAAAAATGTCGGCAAAAAAATAAAAAATGTAATTTTAAGAATGTTTTCGATCATAATACTATGGTTGGTACGGCAAGCATAATTAGGAAGTAAAGACTTACGAGACAACACATCTATTTATGTATCAATAAAAACCCAAATTACCAAAGATGAAACTATGTTCGCAGAATTAATCCTTATATTTAAAATTGTCACCGCATTTGGTTTTATGTTTCCCTTTGATAAATCAATTAATATATTCTAGATATTTCACTTCATCAAATCCTAGCCGCGCATCGAGCAGGCCACTTTGCTAGTTGAGGGAACGATGGTCAACACACATTCGGAGACTACCATCCTTCTTGCTGAAAAATATTGCGGGTGATCCCCATGGAGACGAACTGGGCTGTATATATCCTTTTTGTAGCAACTTGTCCAACTATTTCTTCAATTCCACTAATTCAGAAGAAGGCATTCGATAATACTTCTTGTATATTGGTGCGGTTCCGGGAACAATATCAATAGAAAACTCAAGCTCCCAGTCGGGTGGCATTCCTGGAAATTCTTTGGGGAATACATCTGGAAAAATTCGCTGACAACTGGAATTAACTCCATATCTAGGGTTGTAGCTTTGTAGGCCATACCTCTTTTTGACATGGTTCTACTAGCAAAGAATTGTGCTTGCTTTCCAGATGGGTTTACCTATGTAACTTCTCTGGTCACACAATTTATACAGACTTGATGTGTTGTTAACCACTCCATTCCCAATATAACATCCAGTCCCAAGGATTCAATAGATACAAGGGATGTGGGGAAGGTTATCCCATTTATTGATATTTCCATGTCCCAACATATGATATTTGTCCTGAGCATAGATCCGGGGGATTGCACCACCATAATTTTGTCCAAAAGAGTGTAGGAAAGGTGATGTTGGGCAACAAAACTCCACAAAATAAAGGAGTGGTTAGCCCCGGAATCGAAAAAAATCGGTGTAGGTACGTCATTAAAAGGGAACATACCAAGGACAACATCTGGTGCTTCGTGGAATTCTTCTGCGGAGATATGATGAACTTGGCCTTGAATATACCCCCATTTGGGGTAATGTTCCACATGTTAACTTGAGGCTCGAGGTTCGTCGGTGGCTTTTCGTTCTTGGGGCACTGTCTGGCATAGTGTCCAGTTTGTCCACAAGTGTAACATGCATTATTACACTGGCAATCTTCCTTTACTGGGTGTGTGATGATGGTTTTGACTTGATTCTAGTCTTGGTGTTGCCTTGCTGCCATGTTGGGTTGAACTCAATTCGCGCCTGTTGCCGAGTACGAACCTTTTGCAAGAATTTCCCTTCCTTGTTGGGTTCAAACTTGCGTTTACGGTCCTCATATGCAGACTTATGATCATTGGCGAGTTTTTGCTCTCTTTCAGTAATGAGTGCTTTATTCACCAAGGTTTGGAAATCTAATAAGTCCAAAGTACTAAGCGGACAACGAAGGGTATGATTGAGTCCTCTGAAAAACCAATCTATCTTCTGTTCTTCGGTGGCCACATCATGAGTGGAATAACATGGAAAATGTTTGAACTTGTTCAAATACTCACTTACAATTGAGTTTCCTTGAATAAGGGTAAGGAATTCTCGCTGCTTGACTTTCATGATGCCAGGAGGAATATGATACTTGCGGAAATTATCTTTAAATTCTCCCATCAGCAGGCCACATTAGTTTGGCATTGTCCCACCAAATAGCAGTTGGCCCTTCCGGATACTGAGTGGCATAGGATACCTTGTCAGCTTCTTCAGTATGTGCAATTTCTAGCTTCTTTTTGATGGTCATCAACCAGTCATCAACTTCCATGGGATCTACGGCTTGACAGAAGTTTGGCGGTTTGGTCCTTTGAAAATCAGATAGCTTGGAGTGTGTACCATTATTGTTACTCTGATTCTGCCCAAACAGAGTTTGCATGCTTCTTAAAAACTATATCAGATCCTGATTTCTCTTTTCCTCAAATATTCGCATTATATGATCTGTTGTTGGTGCCTGCATTGGTGGAGGAGGAGGTGGTTGAAATTGTTCTGGAGAATACCCTGCTTGTCTGGCGGATCGACGAACTGGGATGTCGTCGCCAGCATGACTGCTGCTGCCACACCTTGTCATCCTATATTTGATCCGAATAAGAAGTATTGAGATGAGCAACATCCATAAAGGAAAAAGGGAGGCGAGGCAACAACCCAAATAAGGTGAAAGAAAAGCCAAAGCGAAAAAATAATTATACATAAAGGCACACATCATACATGGAAATAAAAACATCATGGATGGTACTACTCAGGTACATGCATACGTTCTACCACCACTATCATATATTGGCGTTGACCTCATCTAATCGCGGCTACAAAACTCACACTGTTGGAAATATGCCCTAGAGGCAATAATAAAAGCATTATTATTATATTTCCTTGTTCATGGTAATTGTCTTTATTCATGCTATAATTGTGTTATCCGGAAATCGTAATACATGTGTGAATAACAGACACCAACATGTCCCTAGTAAGCCTCTAGTTGACTAGCTCGTTGATCAACAGATAGTCATGGTTTCCTGGCTATGGACATTGAATGTCATTGATAACGAGATCACATCATTAAGAGAATGATGTGATGGACAAGACCCAATCCTAAACATAGCATGAAGATCGTATAGTTCGTTTGCTAGAGTTTTGCAATGTCAAGTATCTTTTCCTTAGACCATGAGATCGTGTAACTCCCGGATACCGTAGGAGTGCTTTGGGTGTACCAAACGTCACAACGTAACTGGGTGACTATAAAGGTAGACTACGGGTATCTCCGAAAGTGTCTGTTGGGTTGACACGGATCAAGACTGGGATTTGTCACTCCGTATGACGGAGAGGTATCACTGGGCCCACTCGGTAATGCATCATCATAATGAGCTCAAAGTGACCAAGTGTCTGGTCACGGGATCATGCATTACGGTACGAGTAAAGTGGCTTGCCGGTAACGAGATTGAACGAGGTATTGGGATACCGACGATCGAATCTCGGGCAAGTAATATATCGATTGACAAAGGGAATTGCATACGGGGTTGATTGAATCCTCGACATCGTGGTTCATCCGATGAGATCATCGTGGAGCATGTGGGAGCCAACATGGGTATCCAGATCCCGTTGTTGGTTATTGACCGGAGAGTCATCTCGGTCATGTCTACATGTCTCCCGAACCCGTAGGGTCTACACACTTAAGGTTCGGTGACGCTAGGGTTGTGAAGATATGTATATGCAGTAACCCGAATGTTGTTCGGAGTCCCGGATGAGATCCCGGACGTCACGAGGAGTTCCGAAATGGTCCAGAGGTAAAGAATTATATATAGGAAGTGATGTTTCGGCCATCGGGACAAGTTTCGGGGTTACCGGTATTGTACCGGGACCACCGGAAGGGTCCCGGGGGTCCACCGGGTGGGGCCACCTATCCCAGAGGGCCCCATGGGCTGAAGTGGGAAGGGACCCAGCCCTTAGTGGGCTGGGGCGCCACCCCTAAGGGGCCCATGCGCCTAGGGTTAGGGGAAACCCTAAAGGGGGGGGGGCGCCCCCTTGCCTTGGGGGGCAAGCCCCCCACCCTTGGCCGCCGCCCCCCCTAGGAGATCCATCTCCTAGGGCCGGCGCCCCCCCCCCCTTGGCACCCCTATATATAGTGGGGAGAGGAGGGACTTGAGGCTACGCTTTTGGTGCTTCCCTCTCTCCCTGTTACATCTCTCTCTTGCGTAGTATAGGCGAAGCCCTGCTACTGTGACGCCCTGCATCCACCACCACGCCGTCGTGCTGCTGGATCATCACCAACCTCTCCTCCCCCCTTGCTGGATCAAGAAGGAGGAGACGTCTCCCGTCCCGTACGTGTGTTGAACGCGGAGGTGCCGTCCGTTCGGCACTTGGTCATCGGTGATTTGGATCACGTCGTGTTCGACTACATCATCCCCGTTCTTTGAACGCTTCCGCACGCGATCTACAAAGGTATGTAGATGCATCTGATGACTCGTTGCTAGATGAACTCCTAGATGGATCTTGGTGAAACGAGTAGGAAAAATTTTGTTTTCTGCAACGTTCCCCAACACACACTAGCAAGCTGAAGACTCCGCTGGTGTCTCTTCTATCTCGGAGTCTGAATCGGAACTGATGATGCTAACAGAGACCTCCTGGGCGAAGGAAACACGACGACGCTAACGGGGTGGCTCTCCCTCATAGTATGGGGAAGGGTGTCTCCTCAGGATACAAGCAGTTGGAGTAGCGAGAAGAGAAGCCCACTCGACTGGAGACTCGTGAGGGGTTAAGGTCGAGACATCCGAGTTCGCCTAGGAGGGTCTGGATGTATCTGGGTAGGTGGGGTGGGGTAACTGGAGGGACGAGAGGTGTAATAGAAGAAGAAGTAGGAGTAAGTGCAGCTCGAGCGGCAGTGAGTGCGTCTTGAGTGCATCTTAACTCCTGAGTCAAGTTGTGAATCAATAAGTACCCGACCGTTACATAACGAGACATGTCGTTGGCTGAACGGTCACACTCCGGATCAATGTATGAAAAGCCGGCTTGCCCTGTTTGTGCAAACAGGGATCGGTAGAAATAGAAATTTGGGTGCGTTTGCATCTGAATCTCGTTGTATCGCAAATCGGTGAGAGCCCCGAGTGTAGTGAACTGGATAGCCTGGTCAGGAGTAGAAGCAACCCCTCCCTTGGAGGAACAGGTGTAGGTGCCCACCATGGAAATGGTGTGCAGAATGTCCTCCGCATGGTACTCATACACGGTGTCGTCAAGTCACTCTTGGTACACCTGGTACACAGGGTCATCACCGTCGGGGTAGAGTCGAAGCCAAACGTTGCGAAAGGGTTTTTTGGAATTGATATATGTTCTCTTCCCACAGAGTTCTTATCGCATGACTAATATCAGCAGAGGCAAGTCCTATAAGCATTGGTCTAAGTCTAAGAAAATACAAAAAAATCGCTTATATGATTTCACTTACATAGAATTTATATATCATAATAGCGGATAAAGGCATCATTAAAGGAGTCGGGTCTAATTATTTTATGCTTCTTTCCGATTTTATGGTGGATTTTATAAGAACTCTCTTTGTTTTCTTAATAAATAATCAAAAAAATTAATTGTTTTTCAAACTAAACTTTTATACTTATTTTAAATTAAGTGTAACATATTAAAAAATTAATATACCTTTTGTATTACTTATCCACATAACACTATTTTCAAATAATAGCTATATTATTCATTGTTGTACAATTATTGTAATGTATATCATTGAATTTTTTTATTTTGTAAGATTTAAATTGTGTGATGTACCAAACAATCTCTTTTTTATTAAAAAATATTTGGAATTAATTTTCCAGTATTGCATAAATTATATATTCTACACACACATATATATCTTCTAATATTATTGAATAACAAATTATTTAATAGACACTAACAAATTATTTAATAGTGTTTTCTAGTGTATTCTAGGCAACCTTATTCATAAAAACTTCTATGGCATAGGAAATGTGACTTGCAAGTTGGGTTCGGTAAAATGTTGTTGGTTCTACTTTTGCGTATGATTTGATTATATGACATGCTCGTCTCGATTCACTTGGTTTTATGTGGTACAAATGAGATCTCCTACCCGTTCCTCAAATGCATTGAAATATAAGTTATCGTATGTTTTATTATGATACTAAGACATCCATCATAAAGGTAGGCTAGCATATTTAAACTCAACCTTGCTAGTCAGATTGATTTGGCTCTGCGTGGTATATATAAACAATTCTCGCATTAATCGAGACAAGAGGTTACTCTCGCGCTGGTGAGATTCGAACCTTGGTCTACCGGTTGATTGCACTAGCTGCTTGTCGCTGGGCTAGAATCACGTTGGTGCAAAACTAGTAGGTCGGACCAACTTAACTCGAATCGAGCTGGGTTTCCACTATTTCCTCTATGTGTTTTCCATGTTTTTTGTTTTCTTTTTCTTATTCTCTAATTTTTTTCCCCTCTATTTTCACTCTACATTTTCGTATATGTCAAAAACATTTTTTAATAAGTGATCAACCTTTTTTGTATACATGTTCAACATTGTTCGAACGCTTATTCAACATTTTCAAATAATTATTCAACCATTTAATACGTATTTATAAAAAATTTAAATACTTGATCAACTTTTTACAAATACTCGTTCAATATTTTAAAATTCTTACTCAACATTTTTAATATTTTTTCAACATTTTCAAATATTTGTTCAACAAATTTCAAATACTCATTCAACATTTTTAATACTTAATCATGGTAAAACAATACTTAGTCAATATTTTCCAAATACTTGTTCGAAATTTTTTAATACTTATTCAACATTTTCAAATACTTGTTGAACATTTTTCAGATACTCATTCAACACTTATGATACACATTAAACATTTTCAAATACTTGTTCAACATTTTCCAAATACTCGTTCAACACTTTTTTAATACTAACTCAACAATTTTCAAATACTTGTTCAAAATCTTTAATACTTATTCAACATTCTCAAATACTTGTTCAACATTTTTTCAAATAGTCGTTCATCATTTTTTAATACTTAGTCAACATTTTTCAAATACATGTTCAACATTTTGTAATACTTATTTACCATTTTCAGATACTGATTCCACATTTTTTAAGTACCAGTTCAACATTTATGATACATATTCAACATGTTTCATACACTCATTCAACATTTTTCTAATACTTACTCAACATTTTTCAAACACTTGTTCAAACTTTTTAATACTTATGCAAAATTTTCAAATACTTGTTCAACATTTTTCAAATACTCGTTCAACATTTTTATTTTGAATGCTTGATTAACATTTTTATATACATGATAAACATTTTTTTGAAATACTTGTTCAACATTTTTCAAATACTTGTTCAACATTTTAAAATATTTATTCAATATTTTTCAAATACTTTTTCAACATGTTTCAAATAATATTTTAAAGTATAAACAAGGACAAAAATAAAGCAAAAATGCAATTAGAAAACTTAAACAAGCAGAAGAAAACGAGGATGTGGCCTCTCTCGCGCCTGGGCCAGCCCAATTTGCTCTCGCAGAAAGAGGGAAATGGGGGCGCCCTCATTGTACTGAGTCTTCTTCGTTGGTGCCTTATGCGCCACTTTTTCCAGGTAGCGCTCACGTGCAGCTCAAGGGGCGAACGATGTGAATTGAACCCGCGCATGGTGGATTAAAAGTCCACTGCTTTGCACTTGGACGGCCCATTCATTCTATTGCCCCTTCATTCGATCACAGTGGCGCTCGATCCATCCTTCCTTCCATCGCTTTATTCCATCGCTCGACAAAAAAACTCGCTTGATAGATTTAGTTAACAACGTTGATCAGTTCAGTTGACCGCGTTGACCTTATCTTTAAAAAGCTCATCTCATTAAAGAAAGTTCATCCATTTTTGGAAAAAGTTCATCAATTAAAAAAATCATCGACCGTTAAAAACAATCGGATTTGACAAAAGTTCATCGATTTTAAAAAAAAAGTTCACTGAATCTGAAAAAAAAGTTCATCAAATCTGAAAAAAAAAGTTCCTCGACTTGAAAAAAAGTACATCGAATTTGAGAAAATTTCATCGGTTTTAAAAAAAGTACATCTAATTTGAGAAAAGTTCATCAAATTTTAAGAAAAATCATTCAATTTTGAAAAAGTTCGTTCAATTTGAAAAAAGGGCATCGATTTTGAAAAAAGTTCAATGATTTTGAAAAAAGCTCATCAATTTGCAATAAAAGGTTCATTCTATGAGCATTAATAAAAAACAGAACAAAAAATTCCAAATAAAAAAGAAAAGAAAGAGAAAACAAAAAATAGAAAAAAAATAAAAAGGTGTAAGAAAAAAGAGAGGAAAGAATTTTCTGTTGAGCACATAAGTTGTAGTCACTAGGGTGGTTAGCGCATCAAGGATCAACCAGGAGGTCCCCAGTTTGAATCCTGGCTACCAAATGGCCGAATAAGATTTGGCCATTGTACTATCATGATTGAAGATAAGGGCATCTACAATGCTGACCGCTTGACCAAGCGCTTACGAGAAAAGAAATTTATTTTTAATTAGAAAATATATAAGAGGCCAGCCTTCCAACGCAAGACGCCATCAGGGGCGCTAATTGTGCCGCTAATTAAACTGTTTATGCGTCACATGCAGGCAAAAAAAGAGGGAAGCGCTCGGCGCATCACTTTGTGTCTGGTAGCGTCCGATGCCAGGATTCAAAGGACTTAACTGTCAATAGACCGGGGTATCGGTGAGAATTAGATCCTGGCATCGATCACAAGCGCCCGCATTGGACATGCCCTAAATAGATTGAAAGTAATTTGTAGTTGGGCCCCTTTTGCCCAGACTATGGGCCAGCCCTAGTCTGAAGTGTCATGCGTGTGTTAGGGCATCTTCAGCCGCGCCCCCAGAAAGGCCTCCCCAGGCGATTTTTTCGCGTCGGCACTGAGAAAACGGCCCAGTCACGCCCCCAGGAGCCCGATTTTCGCCGGCTTGGACCGAAAACAGCGCCGGCGGACCCAGGCCGAACCCGGCGTGCTGGGGGGCGCTTGGGAGCGCCGGGGCGAGCTGTTTGGTGCGAAAAAGACGCGGGCCAGCCGCGTCAGCGACTCGGCGCCTCGTCTTCCCCCAACGGCCTCGGTTCCCGCGGGGAATCAATGGCAAGGCTGCCGCCGGTCAGCCTTGCCATTGATTCCTCACGGGCGGCGCGTCACGGAACGACGCGCCGGCGCCTCCCCTCCCTCGCACGTGTACACACGGGCGCGGCCCGGCTATAAAAGCCGGCGGCCTCCACTCACCAGCGCCCACACCAGCCCCGCCCCTCACCGTCGTCCAGCCCCTCCTCCCCCTACCTCTCCCGAGCGCCGCCGCGCAGCCCCTCCCTCTACCTCTCCCGAGCCCGCCCAGCCCCGCCTTCGCCATGGCAGAACGCTTCCCCGGAGATACGGCGGCAGCCAACGGCTTCGGCCGCCGTTCGCTCCGCGAACAGGAGTCCTGGCTCCTGTTCCAGGCGAACATCCCGGCGCCGCCGGACATGCGCACCAGGCCGGCGGGGTGGAGGCTCAGCGCCGGGGGAGTGCCCATTCCCCCGTTGCCCGACGCCGTGGCGAAGCCGAGGTACTTCGCCGAGGAGGTCGACATCGTGCGCGTGTCCCTCCCCGTCGCCGAGCTCTCCCTCCCCCAGTACGCCGCCGACAACCACGCGGCCTGGGCGGCGTATTTCGAGCGCCGCCAACAGCAGCGCTTGGCGTCCACCAACGGCGCACCGGTGGTCGGCGGCCGGCAGAACAGCGAGGGGCGCCACCTCTGGTGGGGCGTCCCCGGCCGCACACTCGAGGGCGTGCTCACGTACCTCGAGGGCGGCAACGACCCGCCGTTGGCGTACCCCCCGGCGAGGGTGGCCGCCCCGGCGCAGCACCGGCGCGCCGGGCCATGGGCTCCAAGGAGGTTCGGCGCCTCCTCTTCTTCCTCCTCTTCCCGTTCTTCTTCTCACTCCTCCGGCTCTCCGGCGCTGCTCGGCGTCAAGGCCGAGCCCGCGGCGGAGACGCCGCTCGGCCGGCGCACTCGCAGCGCCGGCATCTTCATCAACGAGGGCGGCCGGCGCGCCCCCTCGTCGGCTCCTCCGCGCTTCGTCAAGCCAAAGACAGAGCCCGGGCTGGCGCCGGTGAAGACGGAGCCGGGGCTGGCGCCGGTGAAGGCGGAGTTCGACAACGACGACGACGCGGCCCTCGAATGGGCGCGCCAGGACTCCATTGCGATGGAGAAGGCGCGCCGCGAGAAGGAGAAGGAGCGCCAGCGCGCCGCCCTACGCCGCTTCGAGGAGCGCCGACGCGGCCGCGAGGAAGGCGGGGTCGTCGTCTTGTGCGACAGCGACGACGACGACGACTACGCGCCGCCGCCTGTTCGCCATGGCGACGCCGGGCAGGGGTCCAGTAGGGGCACCCGCGTCAAGGAGGAGAAGACCGACGACGACGACGACGGCAGCGACGGCGGCGACGACTTCAGCCCATTTCTTTTTTTTAGATTAGGTTAATGTAATGTTTGGCCGAATTTCGCCGAAATTTGTAATGTTCGGCCGAAATTTAACTAGTTTTTATCATAACTTCGCCGAACGGTTCTGTTTTTTCTTTAAGATACGCGCCTGGGGGCGGCCCTGGGGGCCGACGGCTGGGGACCGACTCGCCCCCAGTGCCGTTTTTTTCGCCGGCTCACCCCCAGGCGACGCTTTTAGACGCCCCCTAGGGGGCCAACGGCTGGAGATGCCCTTACTTGGCTGGGTCTGTGATGCTCAAAAAGAAAAACTTGGTTGGGTCTGTTCCAAAAAATAAACTTGGCCAGGGCAATTCCCAGAAGAATTTGTATTGAACTCTGTAGCTGGCAACCTGCACGGCAATAACATGTAAGAGGAATGAAATGCGTGTTCCGTTTATAAAAAATAAAATTGCATAAGCGCGGGCCACGTGGAGCTATGTACTTCCTCCATTTCTTTTTAGTGCGCATATAAGTTTTGATCAAAGTTAAGCTTTTTAGAGTTTGACTAACTTTATATTAAAAAATATAAACATTCATATTATGACTTCAATATTATCAGATGCATCATGAAACGTATTTTCATACTATATAATTTTAATATTGTAGATGTTTATATTTTTTTATATAAATTTGGTCAAATTTTGTGTAGTTTGATTTTGACCAAATTTTATATACAGAATAAAAAAGAAACGAAGTGAGTACTACTGTATGTGTCCACCGCGCGTCCGTCCGCTCGGTTGCTGGGCGCGGCCGCGAACAGGCGAACAGCTGCGCAGCTGTACATACATACAACCGCACCACTGTCCTCTCCCGGGACGGCGACGGCGCGAGCCCGACGATGGCTCCCCTTCGACCTCCGAGGCTCGGACGACGACGGGCCCGCACGCGCGTGGAGCTTCCTCGGGTAGCGCTCGGCTCTGTCCGTCCGTCACCCCGGCTGCGACGTGCCTTGTTTGTTTCGTCTCGGCGCCCGCGATGGCGTCGGAGAGGCGGATCGGCCGAGCTCGCCTCACCAGCCATTCTCGTCTTGGGCAGTGGGGTGGGGCCAACGAAGGAGTGCTACGCTGCTGCAGATCGCTCCCGTCGCCTCCCTTAGTTAGAGATAGATTCGGTTAGTTTGGCCTCAACTAGCTCTAAAGGATCCAAACATATGGGTTAGTTTCAGCTAGTTGGATCTAGCCCACGTAAAAAAAACTATTCCAATAAAGAGGTGCTAGTTAGGCTAGTTTTTCTGAGGCCCGCCAAAAAAATAACTAAAAAAATCTCCCTCCCGCACCAGATCCCTCTATCGCGCCGCCGCCCAAGCACCGCGCCGGAGGAACCCCAGGCGCGCCCTTCTCCGGCCGAAGATCGCCCCACTCCCCCGTCACCGGTCGTCTCTCTCTCTCTCTCTCTCTCTCTCTCTCTCTCTCTCTCTCTCTCGTGCGTGGCGACGGCGCATCTACCAGAGATCCAGCGAGAGGTGAGTTCGTTCACTCCTCCTGTACTTCTGCTCTCCCTCACCCTACGCGCCCATCTCTCTAGCAACGGCTCATGGCCAGGATTTGAGCCGGCGGGGCGGCTGGATCCGTCGGAGCCGGCAACTGGGGCTTGGGTGGAGTGAGTGGCCGGTGATTGAGGTTGAGGACTAGGCGGCCGCTGTGTGCATGTGGCTGGTGCATGCATGAGCAAGAGCAATGGCTGTGCATGTGGCTGATGCATGCATGAGCAAGTCAGCAAGAGTAGTCTGCCCTTCTTCTCTCCGCAGGAAATTTCTTGCTGTTCTATTCTTGCATCCTAATTTGTTGCAGAACTTTTGATTAGGTAATAGCTAGATTCTGTACTATTTTTTGTTAACAAAACGGGCAGTGATGGTTAAAAGAAAACCATTGATGCATTTTACATAAGAAAGAGAGTTAAATGTGAAGAACATTAACTGAATCAGAGTGTGAAGCTAATGAACCAACAATAACTGAATCAGAACACCCTGTTCAGCCTCCTCTCTTGTTGTAGATGTTCTTGTGCAAATTTAGAGTATTAAGAAACAAAGAGCTGATCTATATAGTGTGATCAACTCAATACTTCATCATTAAATAATATTTTGGTACAATTTCATTTTTGTTATGCACTAGTTGTTATAAATAATCATAGTTAGAAATGTATAGTCAGAAATTTATCATGTTTTTGATACTTGATTTGTAAAGATAATTTGTTTATGTCATTACTGAGCAGGAGGAGGCCACACAAAAGCCGACCACAACGAATCCGGTTGAAAAGAGGGCCAAATGATTGAGAAAGTGTATTTATTGTCAATCTAACCATCTTATCCAAACACCACAAAAGTTAGAGTTAGTTCAGGGTTAATCACAAGTTAGAAACCAACTCTAACCTCTAACTAAGTTAGAGGATCCAAACAGGGCCAGTGTCCGTCCGTTTGGCTGTTGCCTGGGCGGTGGGCGCGGCCACGGGGAGAACAGCTGCGCAACTCAACACCCGCACCAAAAGTTTGTGGGACGGCGACGGCGCGCGTGCGGTCTTGTCATTAGCTTTTTTTTTTGACATGGTATTAGCCCGTCAGAACGGGCGCGCAAGTCAGCTAGGGACCTCTCAAGGAAAAAAACAAGTGCACGTACGGTCATTTCAGAGAATTTTGAAATGATATTTTCAAGTTTTAAAATATATTCAAGCAACTATACGGGAAGATAACCCTTCCAATATAATTCCGCGGGTAGAAATAAGCGCCTTAGTTCACCGACTTGCGATCTACGCCACCGCACAACACTAACCTCCTCCCCTTCCCTTTCCAGGGCGGCCTTCTCCGCTGCCCCGCCGTGCTGCCATGGCTACAGCTTAGAGCATTGTGTCACTGACCTACAGGCCCCAATGACCTTCAATGGGAAAATAGAAAAAAAAAGTGAATGAAGTTTTACAAAAACTTAGAAAAGTAGTTGCGTTATAAACTTCTCCGCTGTGCCCAGCTCCCATGGCCGCGGCAGCCACGCCGACACAATCTCCATCACCTTCGTCGACCTCGTCGTCGTCGACCCACTCACCAGGCGCTGCATCCGCGTCCCCGACGACCTGGCCGGACCCGTCCTGCGGTGGGGCATACTCAACTTCGAGCCCTTCCTGGCGCTGGCGAGCGCAAAGGACAGTGTCGGTGCTAGAACTATAAACCTGTGATGTCAACTATAATTCCTCTCCAAATCTTACAGTATTTTTGAATTTATCCATTAAATTTTATTTATATATTTAGAAGGTTTTGATCAAAACCTGTGTAGTCTGTTGACTACACATCCATAATGTGGCTTCGCCACTGGCAAAGGACTTGTGCGACGAGGACGCGCCCTTCAGGGTCATCAGCAAGGTGCTGTGCGAGGACATGGTTGCCGTGTTCGCCTTCTCCTCTCGCACCGGTGAGTGACGTAGCCACGGCTCGAGCGAGTTGTTCAACGATTTTGCGCTGGAGGCCCTGTTCGGGCGGCGCCACTACGTGCATGGCTGCTTCTGCTGGGTGTTGGAGTGGTGACGAAGTTGCTCATGCTCGACGTCGATGCGTTGCAATTCTCCACTGTCGACCTCCCACCCGGCAAAGGAGAGACTCGGTTCGCCATTTTGGAGGCAGGGCAGGGCAGGATTTGCAGAATTCTCCACTACTATCGACCTCCCACGCCGATAGCTTCTTTCCAATTTTATGGTGGATTTGACAAGAACCTTTTTGCTTTCTTGATCAATAATCAAAAAATTAATTGCTTTTCATACTAAACTTTTATACTTATTTTAAATTAAGTATACCATATTAAAAAAATTGTATTATGTAACATTATTTTCAAATAATAGTTGTATTATTCATTATCATACAATTGTAATGTATATCATTGAAATATTTCATTTTTCCAAGATTTAAATTGTGTAATGTACCAAACAATCTCGTTCTTATTAAAAATATTTGGAATTAATTTCCAATATTGCATAAACTATATATTGTACAGACACACACATATGTCTGTGCTCATATATCTTCTAATATTATTGAATAACATGATAGATATTTTCAAATCATATAGACACTAACAAATATTTTAATAGTATATTCCAGGCAATCATATTCATAGAAACTTTTAGGGCATAGCAAATGTGACTTGCAAGTTGGGTTCGGTAAAATGTTGTTGATTGTACTTTTGCGCATGATTTGATTATATGACATGCTCGTCTCAGTTCACTTGGTTTTACGTGGTGCAAATGAGATCTCCTACCCGTTCCTCAAATGTATTGAAATATAGTTATCGTAAGTTTTATTACGTTTGTAAGACATCCATCATAAAGGCAGGCTAGCATATTTAAACTAAACTTCGCTAGTCAGATTGATTTGGCTCTGCATGGTATATATAAACTTTTCGTATGTACTGTGGACTTGTGGTCCTGCAAATTGAGACCCTATTTAAGAAAAGCCTAGGGTTTCGCTACCTCCTGTCGGTGCCGCCGCCGATTCGTCTCGTCTCCAGTGGTCTTAGGGCCTTGGCTGTGTGGCTTACATGCAAAACTTATCGTTGGTACGAATCTGGATGTAATTTTTATTTTTTCTAGTGTTCATTATGCCGCGGCGTCTATTACTCACATTAACCTCTCGCCATGGTGGGATTCGAACCTTGGTCTAACGGCTGATTGCACTACCTGCTTGCCATTGGGCTAGAATCACGTTGGTGCCAAACTAGTAGGTCGGACCTACTTAAGTAGAATCGAGCGGGGTTTCCACTACTTATTGTTCATTTTTTTCACTTTTTTGTTTCCTTTTTCTTTTCTTATTCTCAGATTTTTTTCTCTATTTTAACTCTACATTTTTGTATATGTCCAATATTTTTAATAAGTGATCAATTTTTTTATACACATGTTGAACATTGTTCGAACGCTTATTCAACATTTTCAAATACTTATTCAAATTTTAATAATTATTTAGAAATTTTAAAATACTTGATCTACTTCTTACAAATTCTCGTTCAACATTTTAAAATTCTTATTCAACATTTTTTTAAATACTTTTTCAAAAATTTTAAAAATTTAAAAACATTTTCAAATACTTGTTCAATATTTTTCAAATAATCGTTCAACATTTTCAAAATACTCGGTCATCATTTTTTAATACTTACTCAACATTTTTCAAATACTTGCTCCAAAAATTTAATAGTTATTCAACATTTTCAAATATCTGTTCAACATTTTTTAAATACTCATTCAACATTTTTTTAATACTTACTCAACATTTTTTAAATACTTCTTCAACATTTTTGAAATACTCGTTAACCATTTTTTAATACTTACTCAACATGTTTCAAATACTTGTTAAAAAATTTTAATACTTACTCACCATTTTCAAATACTCGTTCAACACTTTTGAAGTACTTGTTCAACATTTTTTTAATACTTACTCAACATTTTTCAAACACTTGTTCAAATTTTTTTATACTTATTTAACATTTTCAAATACTTGTTCAACATTTTTCAAATACTCATTCAATATTTTTTTATATACTCACTCAACATTTTTAAAATATTTTTCAAAAAAATTAATACATATTTAAAATTTTCAAATACTTGTTCAATATTTTTAAAATACTCATTCAACATTTTTCAAATACTCGTTCAACATTTTTGAAATACTCATTCAGTATTTTTTAACATTTATCAAATTCTTGTTAATAAAAATGAATACTTATACAAAAAATTTCAAATACTCTTTCAACATTTATGATACAAAATTTTTAACAAGAATTGTATCATAAAGTTTATACTTACTCAACATTTTTGAAATACTTGTTCAAACTTTTTAATACTTATTCAACATTTTCAAAATAGTCGTTCAACAATTTTTAATACTTACTCAATGATTTCCAAGTACTTGTTCAAACTTTTTAATACTTATTCAACATTTTCAAATGCTTGTTCAACAGTTTTCATATACTCGTTCAATATTTTTTAATACTTTCTCAACATTTTTCAAATATGTATTTGACCTTTTTTAATAATTACTCAAGATTTTTCAAATACTTGTGAAAAAAATTAATACTTACTCAACATTTTCAAATACTCATTCAACACTTTTGAAATACTTGTTAAACATTTTTCAAATATTTTTTCAATATTTTTCAAATACTCATTCAACAATTTTTTAGTTTTTTCTTAAAAAAATTCAAATACTTGTTCAAACTTTTTAATACTTATTCAACATTTTCAAAATACTCGTTCACAATTTTTTAATACTTACTCAAAAAATTTCAAATACTTGTTCAAAATTTTTAGTACTTATTCAACATTTTCAAATACTTGTTCAAATTTTTTAATACTTATTCAATGTTTTCAAATACTTGTTCAACATTTTTCAAATACCCGTTTACCATTTTTTTAATACTTACTCAACATTTTTCAAATACTTGTTCAAATTTTCTAATACTTAATCAATATTTTCAAATACTTGTTTAGGAATTTTTCAAATACTTGTTCAACATTTTCAAAAGAAGGAAAGAAGTTTCTATTGAGCACATAAGTTGTAGTCAGTAGGGTGGTTAGCGCAGCGAATATCGACCAGGAGGTCCCCGGATTGAATCTTGGCGCGCGCGATCTTTTTTGTTCTGCAAACAGAAAAAAAAATAGAATGCACCGGCCCAGCTAGAATACCTGTCCTGTACCAAATGGCCTATATTTGGCATTTGTACTGTCATAATTAAAAATGAATAGATTGGGAATAATTTGTAGCTAGGCCCCTGGGTTGAGGCGTTCGGCCCTTTTGCCCGGACTATGGGCCAGCCCTGGTCTGAAGTCTGATGCGTGCCTTACTAGGCTGAATCTGTTCCTAAAAAGGAAAAAACTTGGCTGGGGCAATTGCCAGAAGAATTTGTACTGAACTTTGTAGCTGGCGAGCTCCAGTGCACAACAATGATATGCAAGAGGAATGAAATGCGTGTTCCGTTTAAAACCATAAAACTGCACAAGCGCCGGCCGTGGGGAGCTATGTACTACTTCCTCCATTCCATAATGTAGTGCTTCCTCTATCCACGTGCTTTAACTTTAACTGTAAATTTAACTATCAAGACCGATTGTAGCGGGAGCAAAAATTATATGAGTGAATTCGTATTCGAAAGAAGTTTTAATTATATAATTTTTTTTCCCGCCGCAGTTGGTCTCGTTAGTTAAATTTATGGTCAAAGTTGGACCTCGAAAAGTGCGGGCACACTATATTTTGAAATGGAGGAAGTACGTCCGTCCGCTCGGTTGCCCAACTTTTTTCAAATTAGATGTACAATACAACCGCACCACTGCCCTGTCCCCGGACGGCGACGGCGCGACGGATGGCTCCCCTCCGTCCTCCGACGCCGACGGGCCCGCGCGCATGCGGATTCGTCGTCACCCGTCAGCTTGCCTTTTGGGGCGGGCAGAACGGCCTCGTGGCCTCGCAGGCACAGAGAAGATGTACGAGTACGGAGCGCGTGGGCTGCTGCTGCTGCTCCATGGAGCGTCGTCGTAATCTTCGGTGGAGTGTACTCTCTCCGCTTTAAATTACTCGTTGTAGAAATAAATGTATCTAAAATTAAAATACGTCTAAATACGTTTATACCTGTGAAAAGAATTTAGTTTTGAAGGGAATATGATGCGCGGTTTTCACTTTTCATATCGGTATTCACCTCACGAACTTTCGAGCACTATGACATTTTAAACGATCTTGATTATTATTATTTTGAAAAGGAGGTTAAGACCCTTGGCACCAATCTTTATTAATTATGCAACAAAGATCTGATAAAAACATACATAAGTCATCTGAAATCATCACTCACACCTACAAACTTGATAATATAAAGTGCTCTCACTAACCATATCTAAAACCGATGTTGTCATCGATTCGTTCACATAATGCATCGAAACTTACAACCGATGCAGCAAACCTAAAACGTGCATCACATGCACACGTTTTTGAGGCTGCCGCCATCATCAAACCGCTAACCCATCTTCAGGAAAGAGGTCTGCATCATCCTTGCCAGTCCGGCACTCCGTCGACGCCACCACAACGCCCAAGGGCATCACCTCCTTGCGCACAAACTGCTGAGCACGTTGCGGTCGCCGTCGGTACACCACATCATCATGCCGGAAAGTATCATCAGCCGACACAGCTTGAAGTCCCTGAAAGATCTGTCGTGCGTAGCACCAGCTGCCGAACATGCATGACGAAAGCGTAGCACCTGTCGGCTAGGCATGACTTGACATCTCCACCGATGCTCCGTGCAAGACGAAGTCGCTCCACCTCCTGCCTATGTTATCCAGCTGCTCCACACACGGTGCTCTCAAGAGAGAAACAACGCCGCAGTGAAGCCGCACTGAAGCCATCATCCGATCTGGCTCGACAGTAGCTACACGATGATGTCTTCATCAAGGTAACAACGCAGAGCGCCGCCATCGCCCGCCGTTGGCTCGATTTTCACCGACAACTATGTCTCCCCAAATCACAGCCGGCCGTGAGGAGAAATGTGCTACCTACTCTGCAGCAGCAGTACTGATCGATGGCCCGCTGTCCACCGCGCGTCAGTCCGCTCGGTTGCCGTGTGCGGCCGCGAGCAGGTGAACAGCGCGCGGCTGTACATACAATACAACCGCACCATTGTCCTGTCCCGGGACGGCGACGGCGCGAGGCAGACGGATGCCTCCCCTTCGCCCTCCGTCGCCGACGGGCCCGCCCGCGCGCGTCCGGCTTCGTCATCGTCAGCTTGCCTGCCTTTTGGGGCGGGCAGAGCGGCGTCGCGGCCTCGCGGCTACCTCCTCCTCCCTGAAACAAGAGACGACACCAGGAGGAGGTGGAGGAGTGGCAACGCCCGAGTACACCCACCGTCGAGTCGACCTCGTCTTTCATCTCCGTGGATTACTTGCTGCCGCGGGTACCGCCGCCGCCGCGACGTGCCTTGTTTGTTTTGTCCGGGCGCTCGACGTCGCCGGGGGGTCCCTCCCGCGATGGCATGGTCGGCCGGTCACGGCCACCCGTGGTGTCGCAGCGGCGGACCGGCCGAGCTCGCCGCACCATCCTTTCTCGCCTCGGGCAGTGGGGCGGGGCCAACGACGGCGCACGGTCGAAAAGAAAAGGTGGAAGAAAGAGCAAGTGGTACGGCCGATGCTTTGATATTGTTCTCTCTTTTCACGTCCAAATAGACTCCTTTTGAACCAGTGCTGCACTGCTACAGACCGCTCCCGTCGCCACCGGTACCGTAGCGTCCGTCCGTCCGCTTGGCTGCTGGCTGGGCGGTGGGCGCGGCCACGAGAAGAACAGCTGCGCAACCCAAGACCCGCACCAAAAGTTGGTGGGACGGCGACGGCGCGTGCGGTCATGTCCGTTAGCTTGTCTCTTTTTTTTTCCCACATGGAATTAGAGCATCTACAGCCGTGGATAGTGATCGGTCATCCCTTAAACTTTCACGGGCGCGTCGACAAACAATGATACGCCTCAAAATTGCTTCTCTGCATCTGGATACCTCGTACCACAAACCTTAGATCCATATAGAAGCATGCAAACAAGGAAATCCACGTACTATATTAGATCAAGTAACCCTAATCCTCGTCGGAGATGTCCACCATCTCCATACTCGGCTTTGGGTACATGACCGGCAGCCGCAGCTTCGGCTCCTCCGGTTACTCCGCATCGAGTTCAGCGAAAAGCGCATCGGTCGCCGCCCGTTCTTGCCGTCTGGCTCTGCGTAGGCCTTATCCTGGATGGACTCTAGAATGGTCTGCTGCTCCGCCATCTCAGCCGCTTGGGCGACGGCAAACTCCGTTTTCGTGTCCTTCATGTAGAAGGCCAGAGTCGGCGCCAGCTCCTCCTCCTGCTGCTCCGCCTCGTCCTTCTCCGGATCCACCATCTCCCTCTGAGCCGGCCGCTGCTCCTCTTCCTCCTTCGGCTCCGACGAGTCCCGAGGCAGGCCGGCAGCAATGCAGGCAGCACGCCTCGCCCGGATCTCCAGCTCAATCTGGAACCAATGCTCCGGCGTGAGCGTAGCATGTGTGGTCTTCTTTGACCGTACCATGGCGAAGCCAGAAGGCGTGGGAAAAGTGGCGGAGCGGGAAAGAGGTGGATGGGCTCGAGCTGGCGGCGCGGAGAGGGAGGAGGTGGATGTGGCTAGGGTTGATGACGCCGGATTTGGCCTCACGCAACGGGCCGGAGTGGCGCCACACGGCGTTCACATCCCCACCGGAGGAGACGTCCATCGAACTGCCGGGTTTTCATGCGATTCTGTATTGGACCCCATCATCCGTTTGACGTGGCGAACGCGCCCAGGCGCCCCCATATCCGCCCGACATTTGGGCTGGATATGAGGGTTGACGGTCACCCCAGGCGTTTGAGGAACGTTTGAGTCACCCATCTGGGTCGTCTTTTTGTGACCGATCACTAACCGGGCCATTCGCCTGGGGGTATGAGGGGGCTTTGGGGTGCCCGGCTGTAGATGCTTTTAGCTCGTCAGAACGGGCGCGCAACTATACGGGACATATACCCTTTCAATATAATCTGACGGGTAGAAACCGCCTGGTAGTTCACCGACTCGCGTGATCCGTCCCACCAAAAGTTGGTGGGACGGCGACGGCGCGTGCGGTCATGTCCGTTAGCTTGTCTCTCTTTTTTTCCACATGGAATTAGAGCATCTACAGCCGTGGATAGTGATCGGTCATCCCTCAAACTTCCACGGGCGCGTCGACAAACAATGATATGCCTCAAAATTGCTCCTCTGCATCTGGATACCTCGTACCACAAACCTTAGATCCATACAGAAGCATGCAAACAAGGAAATCCACGTACTATATTAGATCAAGTAACCCTAATCCTCGTCGGAGATGTCCACCATCTCCATACTCGGCTTTGGGTACATGACCGGCAGCCGCAGCTTCGGCTCCTCCGGTTGCTCCGCATCGAGTTCAGCGAAAAGCGCATCGGTCGCCGCCCGTTCTTGCCGTCTGGCTCTGCGTAGGCCTTATCCTGGATGGACTCTAGAATGGTCTGCTGCTCCGCCATCTCAGCCGCTTGGGCGACGGCAAACTCCGTTTTCGCGTCCTTCATGTAGAAGGCCAGAGTCGGCGCCAGCTCCTCCTCCTGCTGCTCCGCCTCGTCCTTCTCCGGATCCACCATCTCCCTCGGAGCCGGCCGCTGCTCCTCTTCCTCCTTCGGCTCCGACGAGTCCCGAGGCAGGCCGGCGGCAATGCAGGCAGCACGCCTCGCCCGGATCTCCAGCTCAATCTGGAACCAATGCTCCGGCGTGAGCGTAGCATGTGTGGTCTTCTTTGACCGTACCATGGCGAAGCCAGAAGGCGTGGGAAAAGTGGCGGAGCGGGAAAGAGGTGGATGGGCTCGAGCTGGCGGCGCGGAGAGGGAGGAGGTGGATGTGGCTAGGGTTGATGACGCCGGATTTGGCCTCACGCAACGGGCCGGAGTGGCGCCACACGGCGTTCACATCCCCACCGGAGGAGACGTCCATCGAACTGCCGGGTTTTCATGCGATTCTGTATTGGACCCCATCATCCGTTTGACGTGGCGAACGCGCCCAGGCGCCCCCATATCCGCCCGACATTTGGGCTGGATATGAGGGTTGACGGTCACCCCAAGCGTTTGAGGAACGTTTGAGTCACCCATCTGGGTCGTCTTTTTGTGACCGATCACTAACCGGGCCATTCGCCTGGGGGTATGAGGGGGCTTTGGGGTGCCCGGCTGTAGATGCTCTTAGCTCGTCAGAACGGGCGCGCAACTATACGGGACATATACCCTTTCAATATAATCTGACGGGTAGAAACCGCCTGGTAGTTCACCGACTCGCGTGATCCGCCGCCGCACCGCACCAACTAACCCCCCCCCCCCCCCCCCCCCCGCCTCCAGGGCGGCCCTCTCCACTGCCTCACCGTGCCGCCATCGCTACACCTCATAGCGTTGTGTTACTGATTTGTGGGCCCAACAACCTTTAATGAAAAATAGAGAAAAAAATAGGGAAAGAAGTTTCAAGAAAACTTGGAAAAATAGTTGTGTGATAACTTTGTAAATTATACAATCATAAACCATAGAAAGGTTTTTACATGATTTGTTGGAGTTGCCCTTATTGAAGGTGATTCTCAGTGTTCACCGAGCAACACGCTCCCCGCAGTGAGCGCTCGTCCGATCGGCCGATCACCGGAGTCCAAATGTTCTTCACTGTATTATGGTTTATGTTGTATATTATTTTTGATAAAGACGTTGTAAATTATATGATCATGGATCTTCATTTGTTCCTGCACAGTCTCTGTGGTGTGTGTTGCGTCAACGTTCATCTACAGTGAAGTTGAAGTCACTTGCTCGGGAATTAGGGATGGTGATGATGCCTACTTGAGGAAAAGTGATGACACATATGTGCTAACTCAACGAGGCACTCTTTGTAAATGTGTGTAGGTATATTGTGTTGGCCGCTTAGTGGATTATGATGGTTTTCGCCCGGTTTTTTATTAATTAACCGGGCAATTCTTTTCTGCTTAATTAATGTATGAGGCAAGTCTTTTGTCTCCGTTTCGAAAAAAACTTTAATGGTTTACAATTACCAAGTACGACGATCCAGTTGCACATAGGGCCGTGACTTCCTCTATTTTCGTAGGATAAACTTTTTCTGACAGACTTGGGATCCATCCAGCGGCGCGGAGGGGAATTCCGTGCTTTCATTCCGGCCAATAGTTTAGGTCACGATTTTTTAGTCCTCGCAGGCACGGCGGTTAGACGGATGGCCACGCTTCGTCTTCGAGTTTGTCTTCCGGCTTTGATGTCCCTCGAGTTCATCCGTTTGGATGTAGTCGACGGAGTTCTGACGTAGATTTCTGTCGTCTCCTAGGGGCGGTGAGGTCAACCTTTCTCGTCATATGGTTACATTCGGTGTCACGTGCTTCAGATTTATGCAAGGCTGAAACGATGATGATTTACTTTGTACTTTCGGTGAATTCTTATAATAGATCTAAATTTTGTGGGATAAAAAAGATGTCTGAATACTGATCTTGCAGTAGTGGTAGATTTGTGGGAGCAGTGAAGCAATCTCCCCGCACGATCCAGACAGGGGAGGGGACCCAAATCCTACGAGCGAGTCTATGATTATTGGCGACCGTCCGTCGGGCAGGTGGCTGAGATTCCGCACCCCGTCCCACTCCCGTCGCCTCACCAGATAAATTCCCTCCGCCACCGCCGCCTTCCTCTCTCCCCCTCCCTCTCCTCCGCGTCCGCCCCGGCCAGAGTCCTCCCCCCGCCGCCGGACCGCCGGCCCCGGAACGCGGCTACTCCACGGACGGTAAGCCCTCCTCTTTCTCCGCTTCCGTTCCCCCCTCCCCGCCCCTTCCCCGCCGAGATCGGATCGGCCGGTCGCCGGCGGCGCGCGGCCCGGACGCCCGCGCCGTCTAGCTAGCTTCCGCCGCGGCGTCCATCGCCCCCAACCCCCAGTCGGTCAACGGACGGAGGAGCAATTGTAGGCGAAGCAGCTTGTTAATTAGGAGTACCAATTTGCTCTGAATTTTGTTTTTCTTAGAAAAAGCTCAGAATTTTCGGTGCCGAAATGAGCATCTGAGGCGGCTGCTCTGTTCTGCTCTGCTCTGTTAGCAGGTCTTCGTAGCAGGTGCAAGGCCCCTGCGGCTAGGCCAGCCATGGACGACGGGGACATCGACTTCTCCAACCCGGAGACGTTCCTGTGCGAGGCCATGGGCAACGACCCGCCGGCCAGCTGCTCCATGGGCAGCTACTTCGACGACATCCTCAACAGCGACGCCGACCACCTCGCCTGCACGCACACCCACACCTGCAACCCGCCCGTCCACGACCTCGCGCACCACACCCACACCTGCGTCCACGTCCACACCAAGATCCTCTCCGCCTCCGACGACGCTGCTGAGACCTCCGAGTCCCTGCCGGAGGGCGGTGCCACCAAGAAGCAGCGCCCCTCCGGTAACCGCGCGGCCGTCAGGAAGTACCGCGAGAAGAAGAAGGCCCACACGGCGCTGCTCGAGGAGGAGGTGGCTCACCTCAAGGCTGTCAACCAGCAGCTCGTCAAGAAGCTCCAGAGCCACTCCGCGCTCGAGGCCGAGGTGGCCAGGCTCCGCTGCCTTCTTGTTGACATCAGAGGGAGGATCGAAGGGGAGATTGGCACTTTCCCTTACCAGCGGACGGTGAAAAGCAACGATTTTGTCGACCAGGGGAGCTTCCTCGGTGGTGCCCAGGTTATGAATTCCTGCGATTTCAGATGCAACGATCAGTTGTACTGCAACCCAGGAATGCAGCAGGCCAGAACTATGGAAGACGATGGTGTTATGAGTGGCCAGGTTTTGGGGCAAGGTGCCGGTGACTCTATGGGCTGTGTAAAACCAGGTTCTTTAAACCCCCCAGGCTGCCGCGGGGACCAAATGCTGTAAACAGGTCGAGGTTAGTTATGCTTCTCTTTTGCCATTTTTCCTGCATCTAGCAACATCAATTTACTTTCTATGTGTTTCAGTATGCTCAAACTCTGAACAAGTGTGCAAATGGGTAGATTTTTATTTGGTGACTTGGTGTCCTAGTTGTTTTGGCTTAACCATAGGATCCTGGCCCTTATGTTATCTGCCTAAAGCCAGTGATATGTCTCTGGCTGGATGTCTACTGCTTTTTTTAAGGCCACTGTAGATTTGATTGATACTAGATCTATCTAAACAACTGTTTCATCTGGCTCGCACAACATTCTTTTTAATTAAAAAATCATGTGGTTTTATTAGAAATGAATTAGCAGTGCAGTTTGTGTGCAAATTGTGCTTGGCTGCTTGCTTAACTTTTCAGTTATCACAGACCGATTGGGACAAACAATAATTATGCATTTCCATCTATTTTTCTGATCATAGTCATCTTTGGTGTCAATTGATATTGAAAGTCCGAAACTACAAGCACATAGTTTAGATTGTTCATAACAATAATCTGCACTAGTTTGTGTTTATAAAATCAGCACCAGTGGTTGTTCGTTTAGGTTGCTAAATGCTTCCAGCTACTCCCTCCGTTCACAAATATAAGATGTTCTATAGCTTTTTCCTGAATGGGATGTATATGGACACGTTTTAGTGTGTTTGTTCACTCATTTCAGTCTGTATGTAGTCCATACTGAAACATTTTCTATTTGTGAACGGAGGGAGTACAATACTATTTCTGTCACAAACATTTCAACTGGCACCTGTGCACTGTTTTCGGTGTGTAGCGCATTTCCAAAAATCATAATTCCTATGATTCAAGGTTTTTGGACAAAAACTAAAAACAGTTTCTCACCACCTCCAAGTTATGTGTTATTATGAAGAGTTCTTCCAGGTGCTTAATATTAGCACCACTAGTCTTCGTGGACTGTAGGACAATCTTTTCTCGGAGTTGATCATTTTAGACGGGCGGGGACTAAATTTTGGTTTGTAACTGGAAACTAGTGCGTTTTAATGCACCGGCCTTTCCATACTTTTTATTTACCCTAGGTTGTTCGATAGTGGACAGTGCTGCACTATTAACAAGTGGAGAATCAGGTGCACATATTGATCAAAGCTGTGATATGCTGATAACAGCATATAGTGGAGGAGTGCCTCCATGATTCTGCCACTGGATGCAACTTTTGTGCATCCCTAGTCTTGAAACTAAAAAGTCATCCAATGTCTCTGCAATAATGCCATGTTGTACCAATAGTTCTTATTAGGTGTATCCAGTACTTCGAGTTGCTATCCACATAGTGTGCGGCTTTTATCTAGGTCAGGTACCATGTGCCAACGCCTCTTCTGTCA
Source organism: Triticum monococcum (assembly GCA_034509565.1). NCBI lineage: Eukaryota > Viridiplantae > Streptophyta > Magnoliopsida > Poales > Poaceae > Triticum > Triticum monococcum. The sequence continues at coordinate 769,875,480 of CM067847.1, forward strand.
ATTGTCATTGCAATTTATTTGTCTTTATCGTTCTGTCTTTTGAAGTTTCTTAAAGTCGATGCTAACGATTGTTTCAGGACTGAGTAACACATTCTGCTGCTTCTTTTTCAGGACCATGAGGTGCTTATCTTCTCCTTGCGAGAGACTATTGGCTTCCCCGTACAAGGAAGACTGTATAAATTGCTGGCTTCTACCAGAGGGCCCAATTTGGTTTAAACTGTCATGTTTGTGGCTCTGTTGCCCATGATGCCTTCTATGATGCCTGGGGCGCTGCAAGTTCGTTATAGCTCGGATGCTATCAGGACATCCCTTTATTGTTGCTTAGTTCCAGCCTCGGTAATGTTCTTGGAGTTTGACAGCCTTTGCTCCTAGTCCTAGATGCTCGCTGATAATTAGTACTGTAGAACAGACCGCGTTCGAAGGTATCTTCAATAATTTAGATTTCGGCATCCAGGTTTTGTGGGAAGATTACATGTTCAGTTTTGGGTAGACCTCAAGTTGGATGTGAGCTGCATGAATTCTTTCGTTGGTATGTATGCCTGTTGTGTTTGTTTTCTACACCGTGCCTATGATCAAAGCAATGGCATGGGTTTCATCATTGCTTCGGTGTTTTGTTATTTTATTCTTATTAAGGGAATATTGTGTGCCATGATATAGTATTTGTACAAAATTCTGCAGAAGTGAGGTTGGTTTTGGAGGGTCGTATTGCCGCCCAGTTTGGCTATGTGGTTCAATATTCACGGAAAAGTCGTGGTCCCTTTTTTACCAAAATGGTGTATTTTTTCTTCAAAAGTTTAACTTTTGTTCAGTATGAGCTACTTCCTCTTACATTTGTTTACAGAGGGAGTAGTTTATAGAGAAAATGATAACAACACCTGTAATACAAAATAAACGAAATGCATTTTTTTTTGCAGAGAACTTTCAGAGCTTTATATTTATATAAGGGCATTCTCCGGGTAGTCAGCCAATAGGCTGCTTACCAGGAAGCTGGGAGTAACTTCCAACAGCTTTCTGTCACAGTCCATGTGTAAGCATGCTTAGCATAAAGATGAGCTGGATAGTTAGCTGGCCGGATTACATGCTGAGTAACAAAGTAGAAAAATTACAAATTAGCTCTCTAATTTCTGAAAGAAGCGGGGCCACAACCGAAACGGAGTTGTGGCGATTTTCGTAGAGTTCTGTCTCCAGACAGTCTGCTTTGATGATCACGTTTTGGAAGCCTCTAAGATTTGTGAAACGCACGCCTTCACGTACCGCCATGGTCTCGGCTATAAGAGGACCTGTAACTATAACACCCAACAGGGGTCTACTCCATGCTCCCAAAAAAGTGGACATCGATCAGGCTACTCCACCCGCACCACCAATGCCTCTGTCCAAATGAATAGACAGGTGCTGCCGAGGAACATCAAGAAGCGCAAGGGCTTCTTTTGTAAGCCTCACTGAGTGAGCCGGGCTGATTGATTCCTGTTCATAATTGATACGGTTCCGCGAGTGCCAAATCGACCACATGACAGTGACAATAATTGCCCGTTGTCGCTCTGTGAATTGTTTGTCACATATGATATACTTAGACCAAGTGTGTGGGTGGAGCCAAGGCAGCCGAAAGTCAAATGACGATTGAGCTTCAACCCAGAATTTTTTTGCATGTGAACATTGGAGTAGTGCATGATACAGGTCGTCATCCATTGACACGCAAACTCTTCATTGACCCAGATTTTGGATATGCCGATTTCTCAAGGTGCATTCGTCAGGTAAAATGCCTTTCAGAACACGCCACAAAAGACCCTCACCTTTTCGATAATATTCTTTTTCCCTCACCTTTTGGATAACATTCAATTTCCAAAGAGCACAGCACAGCTGCTGTTCATCAATGAAGGTACCGGTACTCGCCCCTTCATCTCGAGACAAACGCTCTTTTTGATTCATAAGAGAATGGTACACCGACTTGACAGTGTATGTGCCGGATTTTTCATGAGCCCGAGCAAAGAGACAGTGGAACGTTGAGGATTGCATCGGCTTCAGGAGGGATCAACAGGTCAAGAAGTAACTCCATTTTCCATGTCCAATTATCAACATCAATCAGATCACTGACAAACTCGACATTAGTATTTTCAGGCATGAACATGGGAGTCATAGAAATGGTGGTTGGGATCCATCGATCATTCCAGACCGAGATGGTTGACCCTGAACCCACTTGTTTGATCAGTCCAGTATCAAGTGCCACCCTTCCTGCCACTATGGCTTGCCAAGTGGCCGATGCAGTTTTGGGTACAGTGGCTAGTTGGAACTCAGGTGTCTAGAAAGTATCGCCCCTTTGAGAACTCTGGCGCAGAGGGAACTGGCGTTCATCATGAAATGCTAGCCATGCTTCCCACAATGAATCTATCATTATTGATTTGGTATTCTATACTGATATTTTTTCCCCTATAAACTTGGTCAAAATAGAAATGTTTGACTTTGCCTTGAATCTGGGAATAGAGGGAGTACCTGTAAACAAATGCATGTCCTAGTCTAGTGACCAAGATTCACATATGTTCTAGTAGATCTATACAAACTTGTGTGGTATCTCTCCTATTCATGGAGCTAGGAGAGAACCGGGGGGGGGGGGGGGGGGGGTGGTAGGAGAAAATACACATGTTTGAGGGGGCCAAATGAATGTAACCACTTCGAGACTTCCTCCCTGATTCACTGCTTAGCTCACCACCACCCTCGCTCTCTCCTCCCAATCGTCGTGGACACCTGCCTTCAGTCAGCCCCGATTCACATGTCTTCCATTATGGATTATGTTCGCAGATGAAGTCTCTCGCCAACAAACGCCGCGATCTCCTTATGCTGGTGATGCACAACGAAATCATAAACATGATTTTGGACAATTAGCGCAAAGATCTTCAATATTCGATCTTGCACCTCATGCACACTTAAGTACAACAATCGTTCCTCAAGTTCTGCTCCTTTATCTTCTGTAAAGGGTCACGACTCACCTACTCCGTCGAGTTATCGATGCAGTCTGCGCTGGTCATGCAATAGTCATCATGTCGCCTTCTCCTGGCACGCCCCTGTCTATGCCTACACTCTATGACTCGTTCACTCCTCCTGATTGCGATAGCTTGTCCAAGAAAAGTAAAGGGAAAGAGCAAGGAGTTTCGTGGCACTTCCCTTGTGCTTTGTCATCACAGCATGTGAAACTTCAACATGAAATGATTTGAATATGAAAATATTTCAAAAAGTAACCCTTTTTTCATGACTCCCTAGGCTGGTGCGCCATGCTAGATAGCATGAAGCCCTGCACTGATGACGTGACATCTGCCTCTAGCAAGGGTGTCATGATACGTCTCCAACGTATCTATAATTTTTGATTATTCCATGCTATTATATTATCAACCTTGGATGTTTTATATGCATTTATATGCTATTTTATATAATTTTTGGGACTAACCTATTAACCTAGAGCCCAGTGCCAGTTTCTGTTTTTTTCCTTATTTTAGAGTATCGCAGAAAAGGAAAATTAAACGGAGTCCAATTGATCTGAAACTTCACGGAACTTATTTTTGGAAGGAAAGCAACCCAGGAGACTTGGAGTCCACGTAAGGGAAGCAACGAGGAAGCCACGAGGTAGGGGGGCGCGCCCTCCACCCTCGTGGGCCCCTCGTGGCTCCCTCGACGTACTTCTTCCTCCTATATATATCCATATACCCTAAAACTATCGGGGAGCACAATAGATCGGGAGTTCCGCCGCCAGAAGCCTCCGTAGCCACCGAAAACCAATCTAGACCCGTTCTGGCACCCTGCCGGAGGGGGCAATCCTTCTCCGGTGGCCATTTTCATCATCCCGACGCTCTCCATGACGAGGAGGGAGTAGTTCTCCCTCGGGGCTGAGGGTATGTACCAGTAGCTATGTGTTTAATCTCTCTCTCTCTCTCTCTCGTGTTCTTGAGGTGGCACGATCTTGATGTATCGCGAGCTTTGCTATTATAGTTGGATCTTATGATGTTTTCTCCCCCTCTACTCTCTTGTAATGGATTGAATTTCCCCTTTGAAGTTTTCTTATCGGATTGAGTCTTTAAAGATTTGAGAACACTTGATGTATGTCTTGCCGTGCGTATCTGTGGTGACAATGGGATATCACATGATTCACTTGATGTATGTTTTGGTGATCAACTTGCGGGTTCCGCCCATGAACCTATGCATAGGGGTTGTCACACGTTTTCGTCGTGATTCTCTGGTAGAAACTTTGGGGCACTCTTTGAGGTTCTATGTATTGGTTGAATAGATGAATCTGAGATTGTGTGATGCATATCGTATAATCATACCTACGGATACTTGAGGTAACATTGGAGTATCTAGGTGACATTAGGGTTTTGGTTGATTTGTGTCTTAAGGTGTTATTCTAGTACAAACTATAGGGCTGTTTGTGACACTTGTAGGAATAGCCCAACGGATTGATTGGAAAGAATAACTTTGAGGTGGTTTCGTACCCTACCATAATCTCTTCGTTTGTCCTCCACTATTAGTGACTTTGACTCTTTGTTGCATGTTGAGGGATAGTTATGTGATCCAATTATGTTATTATTGTTGCGAGGACTTGCACTAGTGAAAGTATGAACCCTAGACCTTGTTTCAACGCATTGCAATACCGTTTGTGCTCACTTTTATCATTAGTTACCTTGCTGTTTTTATCTTTTCAGATTACAAAAACTATTATCTACCATCCATATTGCACTTGTATCACCATCTCTTCGCCGAACTAGTGCACCTATACAATTTACCATTGTATTGGGTGTGTTGGGGACACAAGAGACTCTTTGTTATTTGGTTGCAGTGTTGCTTGAGAGAGACCATCTTCATCCTACGCCTCCTACGGATTGATAAACCTTAGGTCATCCACTTTAGAGAAATTTGCTACCGTCCTACAAACCTCTGCACTTGGAGGCCCAACAACGTCTACAAGAAAAAGGTTGTGTAGTAGACATCATGTCATGCCATCTAGCATGGCGCCCCAGGCCAAGGCTGTTGGAAATATGCCCTAGAGGCAATAATAAATTGGTTATTATTATATTTCCTTGTTCATGATAATCTTTTATTATCCATGCTAGAATTGTATTGATAGGAAACTCAGATACATGTGTGGATACATAGACAACACCATGTCCCTAGTAAGCCTCTAGTTGACTAGCTTGTTGATCAATAAGATGGTTACGGTTTCCTGACCATGGACATTGGATGTCGTTGATAACGGGATCACATCATTAGGAGAATGATGTGATGGATAAGACCCAATCCTAAGCCTAGCACAAGATCGTGTAGTTCGTTTGCTAAAGCTTTTTCTAATGTCAAGTATCATTTCCTTAGACCATGAGATTGTGCAACTCCCGGATACCGTAGGAGTGCTTTGGGTGTGCCAAACGTCACAACGTAACTGGGTGGCTATAAAGGTACACTACAGGTATCTCCGAAAGTGTCTGTTGGGTTGGCACGAATCGAGACTGGGATTTGTCACTCCGTGTAAACGGAGAGGTATCTCTGGGCCCACTCGGTAGGACATCATCATAATGTGCACAATGTGACCAAGGAGTTGATCACGAGATGATGTGTTACGGAACGAGTAAAGAGACTTGCCGGTAACGAGATTGAACAAGGTATCGGATACCGACGATTGAATCTCGGGCAAGTACAATACCGCTGGACAAAGGGAATTGTATACGGGATTGATTGAATCCTCGACATCGTGGTTCATCCGATGAGATCATCGTGGAACATGTGGGAGCCAACATGGGTATCCAGATCCCGCTGTTGGTTATTGGCCGGAGAGTTGTCTCGGTCATGTCTGCATGGTTCCTGAACCCGTAGGGTCTACACACTTAAGGTTCGGTGACGCTAGAGTTGTTATGGGAAATAGTATGTGGTTACCGAAGGTTGTTCGGAGTCCCGGATGAGATCCCGGACATGACGAGGAGCTCCGGAATTGTCCGGAGGTGAAGATCGGTATATTGGACGAAGGGTATTGGAGTCCAGAATTGTTTCGGGGGTACCAGGTGATGACCAGCGTGTCCGAAAGGGGTTTCGGAGGCCCCGACAAGCTTTGGGGGGCCTTATGGGCCAAGGGGAGAGGGCACATCAGCCCACTAAGGGGCTGAGCGCCCCTCCCACCCCATCTCACGTAACCAGGAGAGGTGGGGGCGCCACCCCTAGGGCAGCCGCCCCTCCTGGCTTGGGGGGCAAGTTTCCTAGGGGGTGGGGGCGCCCAAACCCATCTAGGGTTTCGCCTGTGGCCGCCGCCTCTCCCCTAGGGAACCCTAGGGCGCCTCCCCTCCTCCCTTCCCCCTATATATAGTGAGGGAGAGAGAGGGCAGCCGCACCCTTCCCCTGGTGCAGCCCTCTTCCTCCTCCAACACCTCATCCTCCTCCGTAGTGCTTGGCGAAGCCCTGCCGGAGAACCACGAGCTCCATCATCACCACGCCGTCGTGCTGTCGGAGTTTTTCCCTCAACTTCTCCTCTCACCTTGCTGGATCAAGAAGGAGAAGACGTCTCCCAACCGCACGTGTGTTGAACGCGGAGGTGCCGTCCGTTCGGCGCTAGGATCGTCGGTGATTTGGATCACGACGAGTACGACTCCATCAACCCCGTTCACTTGAACGCTTCCGCTTAGCGATCTACAAGGGTATGTAGATGCACTCCCCTTCCCCTCGTTGCTAGATTACTCCATAGATTGATCTTGGTGATGCGTAGAAAATTTTAAATTTCTGCTACGATCCCCAACAGTGGTATCAGAGCTAGGTCTATGCATAGTTTCTATGCACGAGTAGAACACAAGTTGTTGTGGGCGTCGATTTTGTCAATTTGCTTGCCGTTACTAGTCTTATCTTGATTCGGCGGCATCGTGGGATGAAGCGGCCCGGACCGACCTTACACATACTCTTACGTGAGACTGGTTCCACCGACTGACATGCACTAGTTGCATAAGGTGGCTAGCGGGTGTCTGTCTCTCCCACTTTAGTCGGATCGGATTCGATGAAAAGGGTCCTTATGAAGGGTAAATAGAAATTGGCATATCACGTTGTGGTTTTGGCGTAGGTAAGAAACGTTCTTGCTAGAAACCTATAGCAGCCACGTAAAAACTTGCAACAACAATTAGAGGACGTCTAACTTGTTTGTGCAGCATATGCCTTGTGATGTGATATGGCCAAAAGGATGCGATGAATGATATATGTGATGTATGAGATTGATCATGTTCTTGTAATAGGAATCACGACTTGCATGTCGATGAGTATGACAACCGACAGGAGCCATAGGAGTTGTCTTAATTTATTCATGACCTGCGTGTCAACATAAACATCATGTAATTACTTTACTTTATTGCTAGAGCGTTAGCCATAGTAGTAGAAGTAATAGATGACGAGACAACTTCAAGAAGACACGATGATGGAGATCATGGTGTCATGCCGGTGACAACGATGATCATGGAGCCCCGAAGATGGAGATCAAAAGGAGCAAAATGATATTGGCCATATCATGTCACTATTTGGTTGCATGTGATGTTTATCATGTTTTACATCTTATTTGCTTAGAACGACGGTAGCTTAAATAAGATGATCCCTCACTAAAATTTCAAGAAAAGTGTTCCCCCTAACTGTGCACCGTTGCGAAGGTTCGTTGTTTCGAAGCACCACGTGATGATCGGGTGTGATAGATTCTAACGTTCGAATACAATGGGTGTAAGCCAGATTTACACACGCAATACACTTAGGTTGACTTGACGAGCCTAGCATGTACAGACATGGCCTCGGAACATGGAAGATCGAAAGGTCAAGCATGAGTCGTATAGAAGATACGATCAACATGAAGATGTTCTCCGATGTTGACTAGTCCGTCTCACGTGATGATCGGACACGGCCTAGTTGACTCGGATCATGTTTCACTTAGATGACTAGAGGGATGTCTATCTGAGTGGGAGTTCATTAAATAATTTGATTAGATGAACTCAATTATCATGAACATAGTCTAAATTGTCTTTGCAAATATGTTGTAGATAAATAGCTCATGTTGTAGCTCCCTGTTTCAATACGTTCCTAGAGAAAGATTAAGTTGAAAGATATTGTAAGCAATGATGCAGACTAGGTCCGTAGTCCAAGGAGTGTCCTCACTGCTACACAGAAGGCTTACGTCTTTGATGCACCGCTCGATGTGCAAACCCCTACAACGTCGTCGTTTGTGGATGTTGTGAACACCTGACAGACACATCCCGATGACTACTTGATAGTTTAGTGCACCATACTTTACGGCTTTGAATCGGGATTCCAATGACGTTTTGAACGCCATAAGACATATGAGATGTTCCAAGAGCTGAAATTGGGATTTCAGGCTCATGCCCGCGTTGAGAGGTGTGAGGCCTCTGACAAGTTCTTTAGCCAACAAGATGGAGGAGAATAGCTCAACTAGTGAGCATGTGCTCAGAATGTCTGGGTGCTACAATCAATTAAATCAAGTGGGAGTTAAACTTCCAGATAAGATAGTGATTGATAGAGTTCTCTAGCCACTATCACTAAGCTACTAGATCTTCGTGATGAACTATGACATGCAAGGGATGGAGTTGATCCCGGAGCTGTTCGCGGTGCTTAAGACCGCAAAAGGTAGAAATCAAGAAGGAGCATCAAGTGTTGATGGTTTAACAAGACCACTGGTTTCAAGAAGGGCAAGGGCTAGAAGGGAAACTTCATGGATGGCAAACTAGTTGCCGCTCCAGTGAAGGAACCCAAGGTTGAACCCAAACCCGAGACTAAGTGCTTCTATTGTAAAGGGAACGGTCACTGGTAGCGGAATTACCCCAAATGCATGGTAGATAAGAAGGCTGGCAACTTCAACAAAATTTATACGTGTTATTAATGTGTACCTCACTAGTACTCCTGGTAGCACCCGGGTATTGGATACCGGTTCAGTTACTATTATTGGTGACTTGAAGCAAAAGCTACGGACTAAAGGGAGACTGGCTGAGGGCGAGGTGACGATGTGTGTTGGAAGTGTTTCCAAAGTTGATGAGATCACCATCGCACGCTCCATCTGCCTTCGGGATTAGTATTGAACCTAGATAAATGTTATCAGGTGTCTACGTTGAGCATGAATATGATTAGATCATGTTCATTGCAACACAGTCATTCATTTAAGTTAGAGAATAATGGTTATTCTGTTTACATGAATGATACCTTTCATGGTCATGCACCCTATGTGAATGGTTCATTGAATCTCGGTCGTGGTGATACACATGTTCACGCCAAAAGATGTAGAGTTAATAATGATAGTACCACTTTCTTGTGGCAATGCCGCTTAGGTCATATTGGCGTAAGATGCATGAAGAAACTCCATATCGATGGATGTTTGGAGTCACTTGATTTTGAATCGCTTGACACATGCCAGCCATGCCTCATGGGCAGGATGACTAAGACCCTGTTTTCAGGTACAATGAAACGGGCAAGTGACTTGTTGGAAATCATACATGCAGATGTGTGTGATCCAATGAGAATTGAAGCGTGCGGTGGATATCGCTATTTTCTCATCTTCACTGACAATTTGAGTAGATATAGGTATATTTACTTAATGAAGCACAAGTCTGAAACATTTGAAAAGTTCAAGCGATTTCAGAGTGAAGTTAAGAATCATCATAACAAGAAGATCAAATTCCTACGATCTGATCAATGAGAATTTCTGAGTTATGAGTTTGGCAAACACTTAAGAAATTGTGGAATTGTTTCACAGTTGAAGCCACCTGGAACACCACAGGGTAATGGTGTGTCCGGACGTCATAAACGAACCTTATGAGATATGGTGCGATCTATGATGTCTCTTACCGATCTACCGTTTTCATTTTGAGGTTATGCATTAGAGACAGCTGCATTCACTTTAGATAGGACACCATCTAAGTCCGTTGTGACGACGTCGTAAGAATATGGTTTGGCAAGAAACCAAAGTTGTCGTTTCTTAATGTTTGGGGCTGCGATGCTTAATGCTTCAGCCGGAGAAGCTCGAACCCAAAGCGGACAAACACATCTTCATAGGATACCCAAGGGTGACAATTGGGTATACCTTCTATCTCAGATCTGAGGGCAAATTGTTTGTCGCTAAGAACGGGTCCTTTCTCGAGAAGGAGTTTCTCTCGAAAGAATTGAGTGGGAGGAAGATAGAACTTGATGTGGTTGTCGAACCTTTACTTCAACCAGAGAGTGACGCAACACAGAAAGATGTTTTCTGTGGCGCCTACATCTGTTGAATAGGAAGTTAACGATAGTGATCATGAAGCTTCGGATCAAGTTGCTATCGAACCTCATAGGTCGACAAGGATATGTACTACTCCTAAGTGGTACGGTAATCCTATCTTAGATATCATGTTGTTAGACAACAATGAACCTACGAGCTATGGAGAAGCGATGGTGGGCCCGTATTCCGACAAATGGTTAGAAGCCATGAAATCCGAGATAGGATTCATATATCAGAACAAAGTATGGACTTTGGTGGACTTGCCCGATGATCGGCAAGCCATTGAGATAAATGGGTCTTTAAGAAGAAGACGGACGTGGGCGGTAATGTTACCGTCTATGAAGCTCGACTTGTGGGAAAGAGTCTTTTCACAAGTTCAAGGAGTTGACTACGATGAGAATTTCTCACCCGTAGCGATGCTTAAGTCCGGCGGAATCATGTTAGCATTAGCTGTATTTTTCGATTATGAAATATTACAGATGGATGTCAAAACAAGTTTTCTTACCAGTTTTCGTAAGAAAAGTTGTATGTGATACAATAAAAGGTTTTGATGATCCTAAGGATGCTAAAAGGTATGCTGGCTCCAGCAATCCTTCTATGGACTAGAGCAAGCATCTCGGAATCGGAATATATGTTTTGATGGAGTGATCAAAGCTTTTAGGTTTATACAATGTTTGCTAGAAACTTGTATTTACAAGAAAGTGAGTGGGAGCACTACAACATTTCTCATAAGTATATGTGGATGACATATTGCTGATTTGAAATAATGTAGAATTTCTGGAAAGCATAAACGGTTGTTTGAAGAGTGTTTTTCAAAGGAAGACCTGGATAAAGTTGCTTACAAATTGGGCATCAAGATCTATAGAGATAGATCAAGACGCCTGATGATACTTTCAAAGAACGCACACCTTGACATGTTTTTGAAGGAGTTCAAAATAGGTCAGTCAAAGAAGGGGTTCTTACCTGAGTTGTAAGGTGTGAAGTTGAGTAAGACTCAAAGCTTGACCACGGCAGAAGAAAGAGGAAGGACGAAGGTCGTCCCCTATGCTCTTGTCATAGGCTCTATACGGTATGCCATGCTGAGTACTGCACCTGATGTGTGCCTTGCCACATGTCTGGCAAGAGGGTACAAAGGTTATCTAGGACTGGATCACCAGATAGCGGTCAAAATTATCCTTAGAAGAATAAGGAAATGTTTCTCGGTTATGGAGGTGATAAAGAGTTCGACGTAAAGAGTTACGTCGATGCAAGCTTAACACATATCCGGATAGCTTTGAGTAGAGATACCGGATACGTATAATGGAGCAACAATTTGGAATAGCTCCAAGTGGAACGTGGTAGCAGCATCTATGATATGACATAAAGTTTTGCAAAATACATAGGGATCTGAATATGGCAAGACCCGTTGACTACAACCTCTCTCACAAGCATAACATGATCAAACCCAAAACTCTTTGAGTGTTTATCCCATAGTGATGTGAACTAGATCATTGAGTCTAGTAGACTCTTGGATGTTGGCCACATGGCGATGTGACCTGTGAGTGTTAATCACATGGCGATGTGAACTAGATTATTGACTCTAGTGCAAGTGGGAGACTGTTGGAAATATGCCCTAGAGGCAATAATAAATTGGTTATTATTATATTTCCTTGTTCATGATAATCGTTTATTATCCATGCTAGAATTGTATTGATAGGAAACTCAGATACATGTGTGGATACATAGACAACACCATGTCCCTAGTAAGCCTCTAGTTGACTAGCTTGTTGATCAATAAGATGGTTACGGTTTCCTGACCATGGACATTGGATGTCGTTGATAACGGGATCACATCATTAGGAGAATGATGTGATGGACAAGACCCAATCCTAAGCCTAGCACAAGATCGTGTAGTTCGTTTGCTAAAGCTTTTTCTAATGTCAAGTATCATTCCTTAGACCATGAGATTGTGCAACTCCCGGATACCGTAGGAGTGCTTTGGGTGTGCCAAACGTCACAACGTAACTGGGTGGCTATAAAGGTACACTACAGGTATCTCCGAAAGTGTCTATTGGGTTGGCACGAATCAAGACTGGGATTTGTCACTCCGTGTAAACGAAGAGGTATCTCTGGGCCCACTCGGTAGGACATCATCATAATGTGCACAATGTGACCAAGGAGTTGATCACGGGATGATGTGTTACGGAACGAGTAAAGAGACTTGATAGTAACGAGATTGAACAAGGTATCAGATACCGACGATCGAATCTCGGGCAAGTACAATACTGCTGGACAAAGGGAATTGTATACGAGATTGATTGAATCCTCGACATCGTGGTTCATCTGATGAGATCATCGTGGAACATGTGGGAGCCAACATGGGTATCCAGATCCCGCTATTGGTTATTGGCCGGAGAGTTGTCTCGGTCATGTCTGCATGGTTCCTGAACCCGTTGGGTCTACACACTTAAGGTTCGGTGACGCTAGAGTTGTTATGGGAAATAGTATGTGGTTACAGAAGGTTGTTCGGAGTCCCGGATGAGATCCCGGACATGACGAGGAGCTCCGGAATTGTCGGGAGGTGAAGATCAGTATATTGGACGAAGGGTATTGGAGTCCAGAATTGTTCCGGGGGTACCAGGTGATGACCAGCGTGTCCGAAAGGGGTTTCGGAGGCCCCGACAAGCTTTGGGGGGCCTTATGGGCCAAGGGGAGAGGGCACATCAGCCCACTAAGGGGCTGAGCACCCCTCCCACCCCATCTCACGTAACCAGGAGAGGTGGGGGCGCCACCCCTAGGGCAGCCGCCCCTCCTGGCTTGGGGGCAAGTTTCCTAGGGGGTGGGGGCGCCCAAACCCATCTAGGGTTTCCCCTGTGGTCGCCGCCTCTCCCCTAGGGAACCCTAGGGCGCCTCCCCCTCCTCCCTTCCCCCTATATATAGTGAGGGAGAGAGAGGGCAGCCGCACCCTTCCCCTGGCGCAACCCTCTTCCTCCTCCAACACCTCATCCTCCTCCGTAGTGCTTGGCGAAGCCCTGCCGGAGAACCACGAGCTCCATCATCACCACGCCGTCGTGCTGTCAGAGTTTTTCCCTCAACTTCTCCTCTCACCTTGCTGGATCAAGAAGGAGAAGACGTCTCCCAACCGCACGTGTGTTGAACGCGGAGGTGCCGTCCGTTCGGCGCTAGGATCGTCGGTGATTTGGATCACGACGAGTACGACTTCATCAACCCCGTTCACTTGAACGCTTCCGCTTAGCGATCTACAAGGGTATGTAGATGCACTCCCCTTCCCCTCGTTGCTAGATTACTCCATAGATGAATCTGAGATTGTGTGATGCATATCGTATAATCATACCTACGGATACTTGAGGTAACACTGGAGTATCTAGGTGACATTAGGGTTTTGGTTGATTTGTGTCTTAAGGTGTTATTCTAGTACAAACTCTAGGGCTGTTTGTGACACTTGTAGGAATAGCCCAACGGATTGATTGGAAAGAATAACTTTGAGGTGGTTTCGTACCCTACCATAATCTCTTCGTTTGTCCTCCACCATTAGTGACTTTGACTCTTTGTTGCATGTTGAGGGATAGTTATGTGATCCAATTATGTTATTATTGTTGCGAGGACTTGCACTAGTGAAAGTATGAACCCTAGACCTTGTTTCAACGCATTGCAATACCGTTTGTGCTCACTTTTATCATTAGTTACCTTGCTGTTTTTATCTTTTCAGATTACAAAAACTATTATCTACCATCCATATTGCACTTGTATCACCATCTCTTCGCCGAACTAGTGCACCTATACAATTTACCATTGTATTGGGTGTGTTGGGGACACAAGAGACTCTTTGTTATTTGGTTGCAGGGTTGCTTGAGAGAGACAATCTTCATCCTACGCCTCCTACGGATTGATAAACCTTAGGTCATCCACTTGAGGGAAATTTGCTACCGTCCTACAAACCTCTGCACTTGGAGGCCCAACAACGTCTACAAGAAGAAGGTTGTGTAGTAGACATCATGTCATGCCATCTAGCATGGCGCCCCAGGCCAAGGCATCATGCCAGCTAGCATGGAGCCCCAAGCCTAGGGGTCATGAATAACGGTCATTCCATGAAATAGTTTCAGATCCGCTTCTGTGCTGAAGTTGCAGAAAACAGTCAAATCTGTCCATTTTCATGTGTTTTAGCACCCCATGGCCCAGTCAATGCTGGCCACTCAAGTGTCTGCGGCCAGCCGCACTCGATGATACCCATGTCGACGCCCGCTGCCATGTCGCAGTATTTTCCACCCCTGCTAGCTGACCATTGTGACCTGATACTTCTCTAGGTCCGAACAATGTCCATCAACTCCCACGCTAGTGTTGAGATTGGTTCCTCAACAAGGGCACATTCTCACATATGTTAAACAACTTCGTTAAGCTTTCCTCTATCTAGTTCTACTCCTCTTCTCAAATCGCTATGGGCAATGGTGCAACTCGACCAATCTCCCTATTGCCCACACTTGACACTTATGACGGGATCGATTTTGTTTATCATATGATTTATCAAGGCATGCATTGTGTGTTTTCCTCTTTTCGGGTCCCACTTCATTTCTTTTTGTCATATCTAGTGTAGGCTTCTCGCTTGCTTGTTGGCAGCATAGAACATTGACCAACACGCCAAATGAAGGAAATATGCCCTAGAGACAACAATAAAGTTGTTATTTATATTTCCTTATATCATGATAAATGTTTATTATTCATGCTAGAATTGCATTAACTGGAAACTTAGTACATGTGTGAATACATAGACAAACAAAGTGTCCCTAGTATGCCTCTACTAGACTAGCTCGTTAATCAAAGATGGTTAAGTTTCCTAGCCATAGATATGTGTTATCATTTGATGAACGGGGTCACATCATTAGAGAATGATGTGATGGACTAGACCCATCCGTTAGCTTAGCACTATGATTGTTTAGTTTATTGCTATTGCTTTCTTCATGACTTATACATGTTTCTATGACTATGAGATTATGCAACTCACAAATACTAGAGGAACACCTTGTGTGCTATCAAACGTCACAACGTAACTAGGTGATTATAAAGATGCTCCATAGGTGCCTCCAATGGTGTTCGTTGAGTTGGCATAGATCGAGATTAGGATTTGTCACTCCGTGTATCGGAGAGGTATCTTTGGCCCCTCTAGGTAATGCACATCACTATGAGCCTTGCAAGCAATGTGACTAAAGAGTTAGTTGCGGGATGATGCATTACGGAACGAGTAAAGAGACTCGCCGATAACGAGATTGAACTAGGTATGATGATACCGACGATCGAATCTCAGGCAAGTAACATACCGATGAACAACGTATGTTATTATGCGGTTTGACCGATAAAGATCGTCGCAGAATATGTGGGAACCAATATCAGCATCTAGGTTCCGCTATTGGTTATTGACCAGAGATGAGTCTCGGTCATGTCTACATAGTTCTCGAACCCGTAGGGTCCGCACGCTTAACGTTCGATGACGATCGGTATTATGAGTTTATGTGTTTTGATGTACCGAAGGTAGTTTGGAGTCCCGAATGAGATCACGGACATGACGAGGAGTCTCTAAATGGTCGAGACATAAAGATTGATATATTGGAAGACTATATTCAGACACCGGAACAGTTCCGAGGTGTATCGGGTATTTTCTGAAGTACCGGGGGGTTACCGGAACCCCCCGGGGGGTTATTGGGCCTCATGGGCCTATTGGTGGAAGAGAGGAGGCAGGCCAAGGCAGGGCTTGCGCCCCCCTAGCCCAAACCGAATTGTACTGGGGGGGGGGGGCTTTCCTTCTCTTCTCCCTCACCTTCCCCCTTCTCCTTGTTGAAATAGGAAAGGGGGGGGGGGTCGAATCCTACATGGAGTAGGATTGCCCCCCCCCCCATGGCGCGCCTCCTCCCCTTGGCCGGCCTCCTCCTCCCTCCCCCCTTTATATACGTGGGAGGGGGGCACCCCGAAGGAACACCAAAGTTTCTCTTAGCCGTGTGCGGTGCCCCCCTTCAAAGAAACACACCTCGGTCATATCGTTGCAGTGCTTAGGCGAAGCCCTGCGCCAGTAACTTCATCATCACCGTCACCACACCGTCGTGCTGACGGAACTCTCCCTCGGCCTCAGCTGGATCAAGAGTTCGAGGGACGCCACCGAGCTGAACGCGTGCAGATTGTGGAGGTGCCGTACGTTCGGTACTTGATCGGTTGGATCGCCAAGACGTTCGACTACATCAACCGCGTTGCTTAACACTTCCGCTTTCGGTCTACGAGAGTACGTAGACACATTCTCCCCTCTCGTTGCTATGCATTTCCTAGATAGATCTTGCGTGATCATAGGAATTTTTTTGAAATACTGCGTTCCCCAACACCAAAATGGCCTCATAGTGCAATCCAAAGGTCCACCAGCCTCATCATTTCCATGAATTCTCTCACAAGTGATTCAACCATATGATGCCTTAGAATGTGATCCTTTTCATGGAGAGGTCATAAATGATCTATAAAATTACCTGGACTGTGAAAATATTTCCAAGTAAATGATCTAAAAAATTACCTAGAAAGTGACATGCACTTAGAAAGTGACAAGCATTTTAGAAATCATCCTGGACTGTCGGGGCCCTCATGTTGATGCCGCCAACCGCAAAGTCAACCCGCGCAGACCCCAACACTCGGACCGTCCTGGCAGATTCACCTGGATTGTTTTGGCGCCTACTTGCACACAGGAACCAGGCCAAAGTCCGTGTATATCCACCCTCTACCTATCCCTTTGCCTCAAACTATACCAGTCATACCTAGGGCCAGATCTAGACACTAGTGCAGAATCGGGCAATAGCACCGGTTCATAAGGCCCTTTAGTGCCGGTTTCGTAACCGGCGCTAAAGTGTAGGCACTAAAGGCTCCCCCTTTAGTACCGGTTCAACACGAACCGGTGCTAAAGGGCAACCATGTGGCACGAGCCAGCTTCGGGGGCAGGGAGCCCTTTAGTACCGGTTGGTGTCATCAACCGGTATTAAAAGGTTGGGGGGTTTTGGGTTCATGATTTCTTTTTCATTTAATTTTGTGTTTTCCATTTAATTCTTTTTCGTTTGCTGGTATTTTACGATACTACATATTGTACACGTTATGCATATATATAAATAGAATTTCTAGTAGAACCGATCATAATATTATATATATATATATATATATATATATATATATATATATATATATATATATGGTGTTACTATTTATCATCCAGGGTGCAGAATAAATTATTTTTCACCCGAGACAATCTTACAATCATTTCATAATTAAATTACGTTTGCAATTTAAATAGTTACATTCCTATTGATTCACTACGTAAAATTTGGCATAAGAAAACAAAAATGTAGATCATAAGCCAAGAAAATTTGCAGTTTATGTGTATTTTACACTATATTTTTACGTTTGTAATTTTACATAACATAAAATATTTTTTACGCCGATTATATATTTTCTTACGATCCCTTTTTGCGTCGGAAATAAGACAAAACTTACGGAACGTAAATTACGGTGCATTGATGGTAAAATAGAGGGGGGTGAAGAATAACTATTCCTCACCCAGTAATTGGTGCCTTCGGAGCCAGTGACATTAGCCTAATTGGTGCCTTCGGAGCATGATAACAATTGGAAGTGGTTCATGGGGGCGGTAGCGGGTAATAGTACTCTCTTTTGGGATCTATGACCTGGTCGAGCAAAAATCACGCTATTTCCTCTTGAATTGCTTGTATGCGCTCCGTTGGTAGGAGCTGCCCCGCACCTCTTTGAACTGTTAAGAAGGAGATCAATATGCATGTGTATTAGTTGTGTGACTAGATATCAATAATGGTGTAAAAATTGTGAATAGTGTTCTGACAAATGTACCCACTCGTGTCTTTGAGACTTGCTCCTTTCGGACGCTATCATGCGAATGTTCTCGCAAACGTAGTATGCACACAGATTATTCCCCGGCGCCTACTTCAGGGCTTTTACGAGAATGGAATTGGATCAGATAATAATTAATCAAGCATGATAATTAAAGATATGGCAGCTAGCTAGTACTACTTAATTACTTACTTGGGGTCCATACCATTTCAGATTTTGTTTCCATGGGCCTGGAGTGACCCTGATGAACTTTGCCCAAGCCCTGCCCGCCGACAAAGAAAATGAATAAATGGGTTATTAAATAGTTGTTATTAGGAAACGACGAACTAATTAAATAGGCCGAGATATAGTTAATAATGATTGAAATTACCTGTTGACTATCCCCTTCACGATGGTGTAGTCACTTGCTTTCTTAAGTAGTGAGTCTAGTACTTCAACTGTTCCTTCATCAACTTTAATGATTAACAAGATCCAGTGAAATCTGCATGCACACACGTTTGCATGTCTTAATTAAGCGGGCATATGTAAGCAAAAACATGTAACTAGCTAGTAGGCAAAAACAGAATTTGTAGTACAAGACAGTGTGACTCACTCGAAGTTGTAAGGAAGTAGTATATCTTCATTGTATTTGAGGCGCTTGAAGAACTCTAGCATGCTTTCCTCTACACTTTTTTCGTAATATGAATCTAATTTCCATGTTTATTCATTAATGATATTTGGGTCAACGAACCCAATGCCATAGCGTCCACCTTTTTTCATTTCATAAATCTTCATCCTGCATAATACCACAGAAAAGAATATAGTGAGGATAATTACAGGTAATGATTGATCAAAATGATCACTACAGCTAGCTTGAGACTTAAATTACAGAAAGGAATCACTTACAGACAATAGCAACTGACGATAGATTTGTCGAGGGCGTCTTGATTGTATAACTGAAACAGTTCTGAATACTCAACGACCAGAGCTTTGTCATGGTAGTAATGCTCCTCCTTGACATTCACCATGAGGGACTCTCGATTGGAAATCTTGGTAATGTCCATGTACCATCGATGCAATTCATACATTCTCGTTACGAGGTTCTTGACCTCGTCTGGCTCGACCAAAGGTTGGCCCTGGACATATTTCCGTTTTATTTCCTCCTCTCTAGTCGGAGACATGGGCTTGATATCGAGGAGTTGTCCAACAGTGATCCCGATCGTTTCAGCCTGCGCAATATGCTCCTCGGTTATTACCACATCGCCCACCCCGGGAACGTTAACGGTTTGCCCACAATAATATTGGGCGCGCCTACTCTCATGTGTTGTTGGCACAACAAGCGGGGGGATTGATTGCGCCGCCTGTTCTCCCAGCTGGGGAACGGTTTTACCGCTCCTTTTGCTAGCTGATTTGCTCGAGCTCGAGCTCGCCTCTTTCTGTAGACGTGCTCAATTTAACTTCTTGATGTGGCGTCATAGTCTGTGTCAACAGGCTTGGGAGCTGGTGCTCTAGCCATACGATTGAAGTGGTCAATCTTCTCCACAAGCACTTTCTCCCTTGGCGGCGATGGCGGTTTCGGTGCAAAATGGGCTTCCACCTCGGCCTTCGATATGGCTACGTTTTCCTCCTCGGACTTGTCGTAAGGCCTCTTCGGAAGAGGCGCGAGGCTTGGACCATATTGAAATCGCTTGCCTCCGCCTGTACCTCCAGTACTACCTCGACTTGTACCGCTACGCACATGCCTCTCCCAGATGCCTGCATATATAAATATATATACCTCGCCGGTCTTTGTTGTTTCAAGATCAACATTTTCTTCGTCATGTTCATATTTCATGACTTCATCAATTCGGTCGTCGCGATCGAATATCATATCACCCTCCCCGGTGTTGTTTAGATATTCGGAGCCGTCATAATCTTCTTCATTCTGATCATCATCTGGCCCACGAGGATTGCGTATGATATTGAACAGGGCCTCTTCTCCCTCTCTGCCGGTATTGTCCGCCATAGGTTTTATTTAACTAATCCAAAAGAAATATATTCAAATTACAATGCATGGATGCAATCAATTAATAAGGAAAACTGAATCAATCATAGTACATAATAAGCATCATCGAATATAATCTCGAATACGTCGTCTCGAATAATAGATATAATCTCGAATACATCGTCTCGAATAATAGATATAATATCGAATACATCGTCTCGAATAATAGATATAATATCGAATACATCACTAGCTAGCTAGCTAGCAAGCTAATAAAGATCGAATACTACAGAGTAATCTAGGCCACTCGCGGTTCCTGAGGTGCGGGCGGTGGACACCCAAAGAGAAGGAACCATCACTGGATCATAGCTAGGGTGATCTCCCAAAAGAACCTGCCAGGTATTGGAGAACCTGACGTCCATAGCAGCCATGTAGCGATGGACGTGCTCGTCCTCCTCCCTGACACAACGACGTACCACCTCTGGTGGGGCCGGCTCCCTCCGCACCGAAAGTGGCCCACGTGAACACCACCAAAGGAGATGAGGGTCGACGACGGGACCCGGGGCCGGGTTCCTCACCAAGCGTCGCGCCCCTGAAGGTAGCACCTCCCAGTGCCAGCTCGGCGGAGCCCAGTCCCGGACATGGGTCCTCTGAAGCAGGACGTCGTCGCGAACGGGTTGACGGCGAGGATGTGGGCCGGGCATCGTCGACAACAAATACTATATGCCGCAAAAGTAAAGTAACATTTTTTAAATGATGTATTGTGATTTCATATATGCAAATTCTAAATTTTATAACTAAAAATATAAGAAACTAAAAAAACATCGATCATCGTCTAACAATTTGAAATTAATCTAATTCATCTAGCTAAAACTAACATTTCCAAAATTTCTAACATTTCTATATAACTAACATTTCTATAACATTTGTATAAAAAACAGAAAAAACCTTTGACATTATATATATTATAACTAACATTTCTATATACTATTTGACATTAGTCTAATCTAATCTAATTAATTCATCTAAAACTTTGTATGAAAAACAGAAAAACAGAAAAAACTAAAAACTAAAAACAGAAAAATTTTGTGTGTGTGTGTGCGTGTAGTGTGTGTGTGTGTGTGTGTGTGTGTGTGTGTGTGTGTGTGTGTGTGTGTGCATGTAGTGTGTGTGTGCGTGCGCGTGTGTGTGCGCTACGGCCGGCGTCGGCACGCGGTGGCTTTGATCGATTGGAAGGAGGAGAGGGGCCGGGGGAGGGGCTCACAGTGCGCGCGGGCGAGGTCGAGGCGAGGTTGCGATCCAAGGCGACGGCGGCGGGGCAAGGGGACGACGACGGGGGCGCCGCGGAGTCGACGGGGACGATGCGACGAGGACGGCGCGACAGGGGCGGCGACGACGCGGGACGGGGCGGCGGCAGAGAAAAGTGAGATGAGAAACTGAATTTTTTTGAAGTGTTTGTTATATAGGGGACACCTTTAGTACCGGTTGGAGCCACCAACCGGTACTAAAGGTCTGTTTTGGCCAGGCCAAGCGGCGGGAACCGCACCCCCTTTAGTACCGGGTCGTGGCACCAACCGGTACTAAAGGCCCCCCTTTAGTACCGTTTGGAGCCATGACCCGGTACTAAAGGGTGTGCGCTGCCAGGCGAGGGGCGCAGAAGTTTAGTCCCACCTCGCTAGCCGAGGGGCACTCGCACCTGCTTATAAGCCCCGCCGTCGCTGCTGTCTCGAGCTCCTCTCTTAAGCAGGCCTTTTGGGCCTACCTTTGCTGCGATGCCCTGTTGGGCCTACTGGGCTAGCGGGCCTGCATCCTGGCCCAACTAGAATTTGGGTTTCTAGTCGTATGTAGGCCGCTGTGGCCTAGTAGGTGGGCTTTTTTTCTTATTTTTTGCTTTATTTATTTTTGTTTTATTTATTTTTGAGTTGTTTTTTTGCTGTATTTAGAGTTTCTTTGTGAATATTTTTTCTTTAGGTACAAAAAATTACAAACTTTCTGTTAGTACCTGGTAGTTTACAAATTTGAATAGTTTAAATTTTGAATTATTTGAAATTTGTGTGAATCACTAGTTTGTGAATAACTTAACTTTGAAAATATATTTTTCAGTGATTCTTTTTTCTTATGTTTAATATTAGTGTGTTTTATCATTATATTCAATTTGGTAATGCTTAGGTTATTTAAAAAATGAAATGTCTTTGTAACGGATGAGTTTTTGTCCGAAACCCTGATACTTCGAAAGAGATTGTCCATTTTGTACACGAAGTGCATCCAGTTTTTGCGGTAACCCTCTCTACTTTTTTGCACATGCCATGTGGGTGAAATTATGATACCATGCCAACTTTCATCCTTTTCTGAGTTCATTTGAAATGCTTTTCAATTTCAGGGTCATTTAGCTGAAAAAATCAGTAAAGGCATGAAAGAATTTGTTTGCACCTAAAATTTCTTCGCATTTCAAATGCCAAAACACATAACTACCCTAACTATTACAGAGATTCCCTCCTGGGTGTGAAACACAGAAGAAAGTGATGATAGTGAAGCCGATCACATCCCAGATCTTTGGGTGTGAAACTTTTTCTTCGCGTGTGTCTCTTTGCGCCGTAACCATGGAAAATCTTCATCATTTAACGGGATGCTCGGGTCAATATTCACTGTGAATGGAGCAATTTCATCAAACTTTTCATAATCTCCTGACATGTCTGTCTTGTCATCCACTCCCACGATGTTTCTCTTCCCAGAAAGAACTATGTGCCGCTTTGGCTCATCGTACGATGCATTCGCTTCCTTAGCTTTTCTTTTTCTCGGCTTGGTAGACATGTCCTTCACATAGAAAACCTGTGCCACACCATTGGCTAGGACGAATGATTCGTCCGCATACGCAAGATTGTTGAGATCGACTGTTGTCATTCCGTACTGCGGGTCTTCCGTTACCCCGCCTCGTGTCATATTAACCCATTTGCACCGAAACAAAGGGACCTTCAAACCACGTCGATAGTCAAGTTCCTATATGTCCTGTATATAACCATAATATGTTTCCTTTCCCGTCTTGGTTTCCGCATCAAAGCGAACACCACTGTTTTGGTTGGTGCTCTTCTTATCTTGGGCGATCGTGTAAAATGTGTTACCATTTATCTCGTACCCTTTGAAAGTCATTATATTCGAAGATGGTAACTGGGACAGCAAGTACAGGTCATCTTCAATAGAGGCGTCATGCATGGTACGTGTCTACAACCAGCTGGCGAAACTCCTGGTTTGTTCACGTGTAATCCAGTCATCAGACCGCTCCGGGTGTTTGGAGCGTAGCAAATTCTTGTGTTCATCCATATACGGAGCCACCAAGGCGGAATTCTATATAACTATGTAGTGTGCTTCAGTGAGAGAATGTCCGTCCATACATATTATTTGTTCCCCTCCTAGCCTGCCTTTTTCATCCAGTCTGCCCTTATGCCGCGATTCAGGAACACCAATCGGCTTAAGGTCAGGAATAAAGTCAATACAAAACTCAATGACCTCCTCATTTTCATGGCCCTTGGAGATGCATCCTTCTGGCGTAGCACGGTTATGAACATATTTCTTTAAGACTCCCATGAACCTCTCAAAGGGGAACATATTGTGTAGAAATACAGGACCCAAACGTTAATCTCTTCACATAGGTGAACTAGGACGTGTGTCATGATGTTGAAGAAGGATGGTGGGAACACCAACTCGAAACTGACAAGACATTGCACCAAATCATTCTCTAACCTTGGTATGAACTCTGGACCGATTACTTTCTCAGAGATTGCATTGAGGAATGCACATAGCTTCACAATGGCTAATCGAACGTTGTCCGGTAGAAGCCCCCTAAATGCAACCGGAAGCAGTTCCGTCATAATCATGTGGCAGTCATGAGACTTTAGGTTCTGGAACTTTTTCTCTGCCATGTTTATTATTCCCTTTATATTCGACAAGAAGCCAGCCGGTACCTTAATACTGAGCAGGCATTCAAAGAAGATTTCCTTCTCTTCTTTGGTAAGAGCGTAGCTTGCATGACCATAATGTATGTCGTCTTTTCTGTGCATACATTGCTGGTCCTCCCATTCCTCAGGTGTATCTTTTGTCTTCCCATACATGCGCAAGAAGCCAAGCAGGGTCATGTTGGGGAACGTAGCAGAAATTCAAAATTTTCTACGCATCACCAAGATCAATCTATGGAGTAATCTAGCAACGAGGGGAAGGAGAGTGCATCTACATACCCTTGTAGATCGCTAAGCGGAAGCGTTCAAGTGAACGGGGTTGATGGAGTTGTACTCGTCGTGATCCAAATCACCGATGATCCTAGTGCCGAAGGGACGGCACCTCCGTGTTCAACACACGTACAGCCCGGTGACGTCTCCTATGCCTTGATCCAGCAAGGGGAGAAGGAGAGGTTGGGGAAGACTCCATCCAGCAGCAGCACGACGGCGTGGTGGTGGTGGTGGAGGAGCGTGGTACTCCAGCAGGGCTTCGCCAAGCACCGCAAGAGACGAGGAGGGAGAGGGGTAGGGCTGCGCCAAGAAGGAGATGTTCTCATGTGTATGGCAGCCCAAAACCCCCACTATATATAGGGGAAAGGGAGGGGCTGCGCCCCCACCTAGGTTTTCACCCCTAGGGGTGGCGGCCAGCCCTAGATCCCATCTAGGGGGTGGCCAAGGGGGGAGAGAGGGGGGGCGCACCACTAGGTGGGCCTTAGGCCCATCTGAGCCTAGGGTTTCCCCCTTTTCCCTTCTCTCTTCGCCTTTGGCCCTGGTGGGGGGCGCACCAGCCCACCTGGGGCTGGTCCCCTCTCACACTTGGCCCACGCAACCCTCTAGGGCAGGTAGCCCCACCTGGTGGACCCCCGGGACCCTCCCGGTGGTCCCGGTACGTTACCGATAGCACCCGAAACTTTTCCGGTGACCAAAACAGGACTTCCCATATATAAATCTTTACCTCCGGACCATTCCGGAACTCCTCGTGATGTCCGGGATCTCATCCGGGACTCCGAACAACATTCGGTAACCACGTATATCTATTCCCTATAACCCTAGCGTCATTGAACCTTAAGTGTGTAGACCCTACGGGTTCGGGAGTCATGCAGACATGGCTGAGACACCTCTCCGGTCAATAACCAACAGCGGGATCTGGATACCCATGTTGGCTCCCACATGTTCCACAATGATCTCATCGGATGAACCACGATGTCAAGGATTTAATCAATCCCGTATA
The DNA here is from genome assembly GCA_034509565.1 of Triticum monococcum. NCBI lineage: Eukaryota > Viridiplantae > Streptophyta > Magnoliopsida > Poales > Poaceae > Triticum > Triticum monococcum. The sequence goes on from CM067847.1 coordinate 769,900,784, forward strand.
CAAATCCCTTTGTCCATCGGTACGATACTTGCCCGAGATTCGATCGTCGGTATCCCGATACCTTGTTCAATCTCGTTACCGGCAAGTCTCTTTACTTGTTCCATAACACATCATCCCGTGATCAACTCCTTGATCACATTGTGCACATTATGATGATGTCTTACCGAGTGGGCCTAGAGATACCTCTCCGTTTACACGGAGTGACAAATCCCAGTCTCGATTCGTGCCAACCCAACAGACACTTTCGGAGATACCTGTAGTGTACCTTTATAGCCACCCAGTTACGTTGTGATGTTTGGCACACCCAAAGCACTTCTACGGTATCTGGGAGTTGCACAATCTCATGGTCTAAGGAAATGATACTTGACATTAGAAAAGCTTTAGCGTACGAACTACACGATCTTTGTGCTAGGCTTAGGATTGGGTCTCGTCCATCACATCATTCTCCTAATGATGTGATCCCGTTATCAACGACATCCAATGTCAAAGGTCAGGAAACCGTAACCATCTATTGATCAACGAGCTAGTCAACTAGAGGCTTACTAGGGACATGGTGTTGTCTATGTATCCACACATGTATCTGAGTTTCCTATCAATACAATTCTAGCATGGATAATAAATGATTATCATGAACAAGGAAATATATAATAATAACCAATTTATTATTGCCTCTAGGGCATATTTCCAATAGTCTCCCACTTGCACTAGAGTCAATAATCTAGTTCACATCGCCATGTGATTAACACTCACAGGTCACATCGCCATGTGACCAACATCCAAGAGTCTACTAGACTCAATGATCTAGTTCACATCACTATGTGATAAACTCTCAAAGAGTTCTGGGTTTGATCATGTTATGCTTGTGAGAGAGGTTGTAGTCAACGGGTCTTGCCATATTCAGATCCCTATGTATTTCGCAAAACTTTATATCGTAGATGCTGCTACCACGTTCCACTTGGAGCTATTCCAAATTGTTGCTCCATGATACGTATTCGGTATCTCTACTCAGAGCTATCCGGATAGGTGTTAAGCTTGCATCGACGTAACTCTTTATGTCGAACTCTTTATCACCTCCATAACCGAGAAACATTTCCTTATTCCTCTAAGGATAATTTTGACCGCTACCTGGTGATCTACTCCTAGATCACCTTTGTACCCTCTTGCCAGACATGTGGCAAGGCACACATCAGGTGCGGTACTCAGCATGGCATACCGTATAGAGCCTATAACAAGAGCATAGGGGACGACCTTCGTCCTTCCTCTTTCTTCTGCCGTGGTCAATCTTTGAGTCTTACTCAACTTCACACCTTACAACTCAGGTGAGAACCCCTTCTTTGACTGATCTATTTTGAACTCTTTCAAAAACATGTCAAGGTGTGCGTTCTTTGAAAGTATCATCAGGCGTCTTGATCTATTTCTATAGATCTTGATGCCCAATATGTAAGCAGGTTTATCCAGGTCTTCTGTTGAAAAACACTCTTCAAACAACCGTTTATGCTTTCCAGAAATTCTACATCATTTTGAACAACAATATGTCATCCACATATACTTATCAGAAATGTTGTAGTGCTCCCACTCACTTTCTTGTATATACAAGTTTCTAGCAAACATTGTATAAACCTAAAAGCTTTGATTACTCCATCAAAGCATATATTCCGACTCCGAGATGCTTGCTCTAGTCCATAGAAGGATTGCTAGAGCCAGCATACCTTTTAGCATCCTTAGGATCGACAAAACTTTGATTGTATCACATACAACTCTTTCTTATGAAAACTGGTAAGAAAACTTGTTTTTGACATCCATTTGTCAGATTTCATCGAAAAATACAGCTAATGCTAACATGATTCCGACGGACTTAAGCATCGCTACGGGTGAGAAATTCTCATCGTAGTCAACTCCTTGAACTTGTGAAAAGACTCTTTCCCACAAGTCGAGCTTCATAGATGGTAACATTACCGCCCATGTCCATCTTCTTCTTAAAGATCCATTTATCTCAATGGCTTGCCGATCATCGGGCAAGTCCACCAAAGTTCATACTTTGTTCTGATACATGGATCCTATCTCGGATTTCATGGCTTCTAACCATTTATCGGAATACGGGCCCACCATCGCTTCTCCATAGCTCGTAGGTTCACTGTTGTCCAACAACATGATATCTGAGACAGGATTACCGTACCACTCAGGAGTAGTACATATCCTTGTCGACCTATGAGGTTCGATAGCAACTTGATCTGAAGCTTCATGATCACTATCATTAACTTCCTCTTCAACAGACGTAGGCGCCACAGAATACATCTTTCTGTGTTGCATCACTCTCTGGTTGAAGTAAAGGTTCGACAACCTCATCAAGTTCTATCTTCCTCCCACTCAATTCTTTCGAGAGAAACTCCTTCTCGAGAAAGGACCCGTTCTTAGCGACAAACAATTTGCCCTCGGATCTGAGATAGAAGGTATACCCTACTGTCACCTTTGGGTATCCTATGAAGATGTGTTTGTCCGCTTTGGGTTCGAGCTTCTCCGGCTGAAGCCTTAAGCATCCCAGCCCCAAACATTAAGAAACGACAACTTTGGTTTCTTGCCAAACCAATGTTCATACGATGTCGTCTCAATGGACTTATATGGTGTCCTATCTAAAGTGAATGCAGCTGTCTCTAATGCATAACCTCAAAATGAAAACGGTAGATTGGTAAGAGACATCATAGATCGCACCATATCTCATAAGGTTCAATTATGACGTCCAGACACAACATTACTCTATGGTGTTCCAGGTGGCTTCAACTCAATTCCACAATGTCTTAAGTGATTGCCAAACTCATAACTCAGAAAATCCCCTTTTGATCAGATCGTAGGAACATGATCCTTTTTGTTATGATGATTCTTAACTTCACTCTAAAATCGCTTGAACTTTTCAAACGTTTCAGACTTGTGCTTCATTCAGTAAATATACCTATATCTACTCAAATCGTCAGTGAAGATGAGAAAATAGTGATATCCACCGCACGCTTCAATTCTCATTGGATCACACGCATCAGCATGTATGATTTCCAACAAGTCACTTGCCCGTTTCATTGTACCTGAAAACGGGGTCTTAGTCATCCTGCCCATGAGGCATGGCTCGCATGTGTCAAGTGATTCAAAATCAAGTGACTCCAAACATCCATTGACATGGAGTTTCTTCATGCATCTTACGCCAATATGACCTAAGCGGTAGTGCCACGAGAAAGTGGTACTATCATTATTTACTCTACATCCTTTGGCGTGAACATGTGTATCACCACGACCGAGATTCAATGTACCATTCACATAGGGTGCATGACCATGAAAGGTATCATTCATGTAAACAGAATAACCATTATTCTCTAACTTAAATGAATGACCGTATTGCAATGAACATGATCTAATCATATTCATGCTCAACGTAGACACCTGATAACATTTATCTAGGTTCAATACTAATCCCGAAGGCATATGGAGCGTGCGATGGTGATCTCATCAACTTTGGAAACACTTCCAACACACATCGTCACCTCGCCCTCAGCCAGTCTCTGTTTAGTCCGTAGCTTTTGCTTCAAGTCACCAATAATAGTAACTGAACTGGTATCCAATACCCAGGTGCTACCAGGAGTACTAGTGAGGTACACATTAATAACACGTATAAATTTTGTTGAAGTTGCCAGCCTTCTTATCTACCATGCATTTGGGGTAATTCCGCTACCAGTGACTGTTCCCTTTACAATAGAAGCACTTAGTCTCGGGTTTGGGTTCAACCTTGGGTTCCTTCACTGGAGCTGCAACTGGTTTTCCATCCTTGAAGTTTCCCTTCTAGCCCTTGCCCTTCTTGAAACCAGTGGTCTTGTTAAACCATCAACACTTGATGCTCCTTCTTGATTTCTACCTTTTGCGGTCTTAAGCACCACGAACAGCTCCGGGATCAACTCCATCCCTTGCATGTCATAGTTCATCACGAAGATCTAGTATCTTAGTGATAGTGGCTAGAGAACTCTATCAATCACTATCTTATCTCGAAGTTTAACTCCCACTTGATTTAAGTGATTGTAGCACCCAGATATTCTGAGCACATGCTCACTAGCTGAGCTATTCTCCTCCATCTTGTTGGCTAAAGAACTTGTCAGAGGTCTCACACCTCTCAACACGGGCATGAGCCTGAAATCCCAATTTCAGCTCTTGGAACATCTCATATGTCTTATGGCGTTCAAAACGTCATTGGAATCCCGATTCTAAGCCGTAAATTATGGTGCACTAAACTATCAAGTAGTCATCAGGATGTGTCTGTCGGGTGTTCACAACATCCACAGACGATGTTGTAGGGGTTTGCACATCGAGCGGTGCATCAAAGACGTAAGCCTTCTGTGTAGCAGTGAGGACACTCCTCGGACTACGGACCCAGTCCGCATCATTGCTTACAGTATCTTTCAACTTAATCTTTCTCTAGGAACGTATTGAAACAGGGAGCTACAACGTGAGCTATTTATCTGCAACATATTTGCAAAGACAATTTAGACTATGTTCATGATAATTGAGTTCATTTAATGAACTCCCACTCAGATAGACATCCCTCTAGTCATCTAAGTGAAACATGATCCGAGTCAACTAGGCCGTGTCCGATCATCACGTGAGACGGACTAGTCTGTGAGCATCTTCATGTTGATCGTATCTTCTATACGACTCATGCTCGACCTTTTGGTCTTCCGTGTTCCGAGGCCATGTCTGTACATGCTAGGCTCGTCAAGTCAACCTAAGTGTTTTTGCTGTGTAAATCTGGCTTACACCCGTTGTATTCGAACGTGAGAATCTATCACACCCGATCATCATGTGGTGCTTCGAAACAACGAACCTTCGCAACGGTGCACAGTTAGGGGGAACACCTTTCTTGAAATTTTAGTGAGGGATCATCTTATTTAAGCTACCGTCATTCTAAGCAAATAAGATGTAAAACATGATAAACATCACATGCAATCAAATAGTGACATGATATGGCCAATATCATTTTGCTCCTTTTGATCTCCATCTTCGGGGCTCCATGATCATCGTTGTCACCGGCATGACACCATGATCTCCATCATCGTGTCTTCTTGAAGTTGTCTCGTCATCTATTACTTCTACTACTATGGCTAACGCTTTAGCAATAAAGTAAAGTAATTACATGACATTTATGTTGACACGCAGGTCATAAATAAATTAAGACAACTCCTATGGCTCCTGCCGGTTGTCATACTCATCGACATGCAAGTCATGATTCCTATTACAAGAACATGATCAATCTCATACATCACATATATCATTCATCACATCCTTTTGGCCATATCACATCACAAGGCATATGCTGCAAAAACAAGTTAGACGTCCTCTAATTGTTGTTGCAAGTTTTTACGTGGCTGCTATAGGTTTCTAGCAAGAACGTTTCTTACCTACGCCAAAACCACAACGTGATATGCCAATTTCTATTTACCCTTCATAAGGACCCTTTTCATCGAATCCGATCTGACTAAAGTGGGAGAGACAGACACCCGCTAGCCACCTTATGCAACTAGTGCATGTCAGTCGGTGGAACCAGTCTCAAGTAAGAGTACGTGTAAGGTCGGTCCGGGCCGCTTCATCCCACGATGCCGCCGAATCAAGATAAGACTAGTAACGGCAAGCAAATTGACAAAATCGACGCCCACAACAACTTGTGTTCTACTCGTGCATAGAAACTACGCATAGAGCTAGCTCATGATGCCACTGTTGGGGAACGTAGCAGAAATTCAAAATTTTCTATGCATCACCAAGATCAATCTATGGAATAATCTAGCAACGAGGGGAAGGAGAGTGCATCTACATACCCTTGTAGATCGCTAAGCGGAAGCGTTCAAGTGAACGGGGTTGATGGAGTCGTACTCGTCGTGATCCATATCACCGATGATCCTAGTGCCGAACGGATGGCACCTCCGTGTTCAACACACGTACAGCCCGGTGACGTCTCCTACACCTTGATCCAGCAAGGGGAGAAGCAGAGGTTGGGGAAGAATCCATCCAGCAGCAGCACGGCGGCGTGGTGGTGGTGGAGGAGCGTGGTACTCCAGCAGGGCTTCGCCAAGCACCGCAAGAGACGAGGAGGGAGAGGGGTAGGGCTGCGCCAAGAAGGAGATGTTCTCGTGTGTATGGCAGCCCAAAACCCCCACTATATATATGGGAAAGGGAGGGGCTGCGCCCCCACCTAGGTTTCCACCCCTAGGGGTGGCGGCCAGCCCTAGATCCCATCTAGGGGGCGGCCAAGGGGGGAGAGAGGGGGGGCGCACCACTAGGTGGGCCTTAGGCCCATCTGAGCCTAGGGTTTCCCCCTTTTCCCTTCTCTCTTCGCCTTGGGCCCTGGTGTTGGGGAACGTAGTAATTTCAAAAAATTTCCTACGCACACGCAAGATCATGGTGATGCATAGCAACAAGAGGGGAGAGTGTTGTCTACGTACCCTCGTAGACCGAAAGCGGAAGCGTTATATCAACGCGGTTGATGTAGTCGTACGTCTTCACGATCTGACCGATCCAAGCACCGAAAGCACGGCACCTCTGAGTTCTGCACACGTACGGCTCGGCGACGTCCTCACCTTCTCGATCCAGCAAGAGGGGCGAAGTAGTAGATGAGTTCCGGTAGCACGACGGCGTGGTGACGGTGTTGGTGAAGAACAATCTTCGCAGGGCTTCGCCTAAGCACTACGAAAACTATGACGCAGGATAAACTAGAGGAGACGGGGTTGCCGGCACACGGCTTGGTGTTTCTTGATGTATCTTTGGTGCTAGCCCTGCCCCTCTATTTATATGTTGAGCCCTGGGGTCGAAACTTGGAGCAAAAGCCTCCTCAAAGTCGGTTTTGCCCGAAAGGCAAGAGTCCCACTCGGACTCCAGGACCAAACGCCACAAACCTTGGCGTCTGGCCCAGACGCCATGGGCCTCGGCGTCTGGCCCAGGGCCAGACGCCAGGGTCTCTGGCGTTTGGCCCCCTGGCCTCCGCAAAACTCCTTTTGCACTGACTTATAGCCCTGTGGGCTTGCCCCCTTGGCCTAACCATATCATCCAATATATGAATCTTTACCTCCAGACCATTTCGGAGCTCCTCGTCATGTCTGTGATCTCATCCGGGACTCCGAACAACATTCGGTCACCAACATACATAACTCATAGTACTATATCGTCAACGAACGTTAAGCGTGCGGACCCTACGGGTTCGAGAACTATGTAGACATGACCGAGACACCTCTCTTGTCAATAACCAATAGCGGGACCTGGATGCCCATATTGGCTCCTACATATTCTACGAAGATCTTTATCGGTCAGACCGCATAAGAACATACGTTGTTCCCTTTGTCATCGGTATGTTACTTGCCCGAGATTCGATCGTCGGTATCTCAATACCTAGTTCAATCTCGTTACCGGCAAGTCTCTTTACTCGTTCCGTAATACATCATCCCGCAACTAACTCATTAGTTGCAATGCTTGCAAGGCTTATAGTGATGTGCATTACCGAGTGGGCCCAGAGATACCTCTCTGACAATCGGAGTGACAAATCCTAATCTCGAAATACGCCAACCCAACATGTACCTTCGGAGACACCTGTAGAGCTCCTTTATAATCACCCAGTTACGTTGTGACGTTTGGTAGCACACAAAGTGTTCCTCCGGTAAACGGGAGTTGCATAATCTCATAGTCATAGGAACATGTATAAGTCATGAAGAAAGCAATAGCAACATACTAAACGATCAAGTGTTAAGCTAACGGAATGGGTCATGTCAATCACATCATTCTCCTAATGATGTGATCCCGTTAATCAAATGACAACTCATGTCTATGGCTAGGAAACATAACCATCTTCGATTAACGAGCTAGTCAAGTAGAGGCATACTAGTGACACTCTGTTTGTCTATGTATTCACACATGTATTATGTTTCCGGTTAATACAATTCTAGCATGAATAAGAAACATTTATCATGAAATAAGGAAATAAATAATAACTTTATTATTGCCTCTAGGGCATATTTCCTTCAGTCTCCCACTTGCACTAGAGTCAATAATCTAGTTCACATCGCCATGTGATTTAACAGCAATAGTTCACATCACCATGTGATTAACACCCATAGTCCACATCGATATGTGACCAACACCCAAAGGGTTTACTAGAGTCAGTAATCTAGTTCACATCGCTATGTGATTAACACCCAAAGAGTACTAAGGTGTGATCATGTTTTGCTTGTGAGATAATTTTAGTCACCGGGTCTGTTATATTCAGATCCGTAAGTATTTTGCAAATATTTATGTCAACAATGCTCTGCACGGAGCTACTCTAGCTAATTGCTCCCACTTTCAATATGTAAATAGATTGGGACTTAGATTCATCTAGATTAGTGTCAAAACTTGCATCGACGTAACCCTTTACGATGAACCTTTTGTCACCTCCGTAATCGAGAAACATATCCTTATTCCAGTAAGGATAATTTTGACCGTTGTCCATTGATCTACTCCTAGATCACTATTGTACTCCCTCTCTTAACACAGTGTATGGTATACAATAGATCTGGTACACAGCATGGCATACTTTATAGAACCTATGACTGAGGCATAGGGAATGACTTTCATTCTCTTTCTATCTTCTGCCGTGGTCGGGCTTTGAGTCTTACTCAACTTCACACCTTGTAACACAGGCAAGAACTCTTTCTTTGACTGCTCCATTTTGAACTACTTCAAAATCTTGTCAAGGTTTGTACTTATTGAAAAAACTTATCAAGCTTTTTGATCTATCTCTATAGAACTTGATGCTCAATATGTAAGCAACTTCACCGAGGTCCTTTTTCGAAAAACTCCTTTCAAATACTCCTTTATGCTTTGCAGAATAATTCTACATTATTTCCGATCAACAATATGTCATTTACATATACTTATCAGAAATGTTGTAGTGCTCCCACTCACTTTCTTGTAAATACAGGCTTCATCGCAAGTCTGTATAAAACTATATGCTTTGATTAACTTATCAAAGCGTGTATTCCAACTCCGAGATGCTTGCACCAGTCCATAGATGGATCGCTGGAGCTTGCATATTTTGTTAACACCTTTAGGATTGACAAAACCTTCTGGTTGTATGATTGTAGTTTTGTTATCCATTTGCCAGATTTCATAAACTGTGGCAATTGCTAACATGATTCGGACAGACTTTAAGCATCAATACGAGTGAGAAAATCTCATCATAGTCAACACCTTGAACTTTGTCAAAAACCTTTTTCGACAAGTCTAGCTTTGTAGATAGTAACACTACTATCAGCGTCCGTCTTCCTCTTGAAGATCCATTTATTTTCTATGGCTTGCCGGTCATCGGGCAAGTCAACCAAAGTCCATACTTTGTTCTCATACATGGATCCTATCTCAGATTTCATGGCCTCAAGCCATTTTGCGGAATCTGGGTCATCATCGCTTCCTCATAGTTCGTAGGTTCGTCATGGTCAAGTAGCATGACCTCCAGAACAGGATTACTGTACCACTCTAGTGCGGATCTCACTCTGGTTTACCTACGAGGTTCGGTAGTAACTTGATCTGAAGTTACATGATCATCATCATTAGCTTCCTCACTAATTGGTGTAGTAGTCACAGGAACAGATTTCTATGATGAACTACTTTCCAATAAGGGAGCAGGTACAGTTACCTCATCAAGTTCTACTTTCCTCCCACTCACTTCTTTCGAGAGAAACTCCTTCTCTAGAAAGGATCCATTCTTAGCAACGAATTTCTTGCCTTCGGATCTGTGATAGAAGGTGTACCCAACAGTCTCCTTTGGGTATCCTATGAAGACATATTTCTCCGATTTGGGTTTGAGCTTATCAGGATGAAACTTTTTCATATAAGCACCACAATCCCAAACTTTAAGAAACAACAACTTTGGTTTCTTGCCAAACCATAGTTCAGATTGTGTCGTCTCAACGGACTTAGATGGTGCCCTTTTTAACGTGAATGCAACTATCTTTAATGCATGACCCCAAAACGATAGTGGTAAATCGGTAAGAAACATCATAGATTGTACTATATCCAATAAAGTACGGTTATGACGTTCGGACGCACCATTATGCTGTGGTGTTCCAGGTGGCATGAGTTTGTGAAACTATTCCACATTGTTTTAATTGAAGACCAAACTCGTAACTCAAATATTTGTCTCCGCGATCAGATCGTAGAAACTTTATTTTCTTGTCACGATGATTTTCCACTTCACTATGAAATTCTTTGAACTTTTCAAATGTTTCAGACTTATGTTTCATCAAGTAGATATACCCATATCTGCTCAAATCATCTGTGAAGGTCAGAAAATAATGATACCTGCTGCAAGCCTTAATATTCATCGGACCACATACATCAGTATGTATGATTTCCAACAAATCTGTTGCTTGCTTTATTGTTCCGGAGAACGGCGTTTTAGTCATCTTGCCCATAAGGCATGGTTCGCAAGCATCAAGTGATTCATAATCAAGTGATTCCAAAAGCCCATCAACATGGAGTTTCTTCATGCGCTTTACACCAATATGACCTAAACGGCAGTGCCACAAATAAGTTGCACTATCATTATTAACTTTGCATCTTTTGGATTCAGTCTTAGGCTTAGGTCCAGACTTGGGATTCTTCACTTGAGCAGCAACTCGCTTGCCGTTCTTCTTGCTGGATCAAGAAGGAGGAGACGTCTCCCAACCGACGTGTGTTGATGGCGGAGGTGCCGTCCGTTCGGTGCTAGGATCGTCGGTGATTTGGATCACGACGAGTACGACTTCATCAACCCCGTTCACTTGAACGCTTCCGCTTAGCGATCTACAAGGGTATGTAGATGCACTCCCCTTCCCCTCGTTGCTAGATTACTCCATAGATGAATCTGAGATTGTGTGATGCATATCGTATAATCATACCTACGGATACTTGAGGTAACATTGGAGTATCTAGGTGACATTAGGGTTTTGGTTGATTTGTGTCTTAAGGTGTTATTCTAGTACAAACTCTAGGGCTGTTTGTGACACTTGTAGGAATAGCCCAACGGATTGATTGGAAAGAATAACTTTGAGGTGGTTTCGTACCCTACCATAATATCTTCGTTTGTCCTCCACTATTAGTGACTTTGACTCTTTGTTGCATGTTGAGGGATAGTTATGTGATCCAATTATGTTATTATTGTTGCGAGGACTTGCACTAGTGAAAGTATGAACCCTAGACCTTGTTTCAACGCATTGCAATGCCGTTTGTGCTCACTTTTATCATTAGTTACCTTGCTGTTTTTATCTTTTCAGATTACAAAAACTATTATCTACCATCCATATTGCACTTGTATCACCATCTATTCACCGAACTAGTGCACCTATACAATTTACCATTGTATTGGGTGTGTTGGGGACACAAGAGACTCTTTGTTATTTGGTTGCAGGGTTGCTTGAGAGAGACCATCTTCATCCTACGCCTCCTACGGATTGATAAACCTTAGGTCATCCACTTGAGGGAAATTTGCTACCGTCCTACAAACCTCTGCACTTGGAGGCCCAACAACGTCTACAAGAAGAAGGTTGTGTAGTAGACATCATGTCATGCCATCTAGCATGGCGCCCCAGGCCAAGGCATCATGCCAGCTAGCATGGAGCCCCAAGCCTAGGGGTCATGAACAATGGTCATTCCATGAAATAGTTTCAGATCCGCTTCTGTGCTGAAGTTGCAGAAAACAGTCAAATCTGTCCATTTTCATGTGTTTTAGCACCCCATGGCCCAGTCAATGCTGGCCACTCAAGTGTCTGCGGCCTGCCGCACTCGATGATACCCATGTCGACGCCCGCTGCCATGCCGCAGTATTTTCCACCCCTGCTAGCTGACCATTGTGACCTGATACTTCTCTAGGTCCGAACAATGTCCATCAACTCCCACGCTAGTGTTGAGATTGGTTCCTCAACAAGGGCACATTCTCACATATGTTAAACAACTTCGTTAAGCTTTCCTCTATCTAGTTCTACTCCTCTTCTCAAATCGCTATGGGCAATGGTGCAACTTGACCAATCTCCCTATTGCCCACACTTGACACTTATGACGGTATCGATTTTGTTTATCATATAATTTATCAAGGCATGCATTGTGTGTTTTCCTCTTTTCGGGTCCCACTTCATTTCTTTTTGTCATATCTAGTGTAGGCTTCTCGCTTGCTTGTTGGCAGCATAGAACATTGACCAACACGCCAAATGAAGGAAATATGCCCTAGAGACAACAATAAAGTTGTTATTTATATTTCCTTATATCATGATAAATGTTTATTATTCATGCTAGAATTGCATTAACTGGAAACTTAGTACATGTGTGAATACATAGACAAACAAAGTGTCCCTAGTATGCCTCTACTAGACTAGCTCGTTAATCAAAGATGGTTAAGTTTCCTAGCCATAGATATGTGTTGTCATTTGATGAACGGGGTCACATCATTAGAGAATGATGTGATGGACTAGACCCATCCGTTAGCTTAGCACTATGATTGTTTAGTTTATTGCTATTGCTTTCTTCATGACTTATACATGTTTCTATGACTATGAGATTATGCAACTCACAAATACCAGAGGAACACCTTGTGTGCTATCAAACGTCACAACGTAACTAGGTGATTATAAAGATGCTCCATAGGTGCCTCCAATGGTGTTCGTTGAGTTGGCATAGATCGAGATTAGGATTTGTCACTCCGTGTATCGGAGAGGTATCTTTGGCCCCTCTAGGTAATGCACATCACTATGAGCCTTGCAAGCAATGTGACTAAAGAGTTAGTTGCGGGATGATGCATTACGGAACGAGTAAAGAGACTCGCCGATAACGAGATTGAACTAGGTATGATGATACCGACGATCGAATCTCAGGCAAGTAACATACCGATGAACAACGTATGTTATTATGCGGTTTGACCGATAAAGATCGTCGCAGAATATGTGGGAACCAATATCAGCATCTAGGTTCCGCTATTGGTTATTGACCAGAGATGAGTCTCGGTCATGTCTACATAGTTCTCGAACCCGTAGGGTCCGCACGCTTAACGTTCGATGACGATCGGTATTATGAGTTTATGTGTTTTGATGTACCGAAGGTAGTTTGGAGTCCCGAATGAGATCACGGACATGACGAGGAGTCTCTAAATGGTCGAGACATAAAGATTGATATATTGGAAGACTATATTCAGACACCGGAACAGTTCCGAGGTGTATCGGGTATTTTCCGAAGTACCGAGGGGTTACCGGAACCCCCCGGGGGGTTATTGGGCCTCATGGGCCTATTGGTGGAAGAGAGGAGGCAGGCCAAGGCAGGGCTTGCGCCCCCCTAGCCCAAACTGAATTGTACTGGGGGGGGGGGCTTTCCTTCTCTTCTCCCTCACCTTCCCCCTTCTCCTTGTTGGAATAGGAAAGGGGGGGGGGTCGAATCCTACATGGAGTAGGATTGCCCCCCCCCCATGGCGCGCCTCCTCCTCTTGGCCGGCCTCCTCCTCCCTCCCCCCTTTATATACGTGGGAGGGGTGCACCCCGAAGGAACACCAAAGTTTCTCTTAGCCGTGTGCGGTGCCCCCCTTCAAAGAAACACACCTCGGTCATATCGTTGCAGTGCTTAGGCGAAGCCCTGCGCCAGTAACTTCATCATCACCGTCACCACACCGTCGTGCTGACGGAACTCTCCCTCGGCCTCAGCTGGATCAAGAGTTCGAGGGACGCCACCGAGCTGAACGCGTGCAGATTGCGGAGGTGCCGTACGTTCGGTACTTGATCGGTTGGATCACCAAGACGTTCGACTACATCAACCGCGTTGCTTAACACTTCCACTTTCGGTCTACGAGAGTACGTAGACACACTCTCCCCTCTCGTTGTTGTGCATTTCCTAGATAGATCTTGCGTGATCATAGGAATTTTTTTGAAATACTGCGTTCCCCAACACCAAAATGGCCTCATAGTGCAATCCAAAGGTCCACCGGCCTCATCATTTCCATGAATTCTCTCACAAGTGATTCAACCATATGATGCCTTAGAATGTGATCCTTTTCATGGAGAGGTCGTAAATGATCTATAAAATTACCTGGACTGTGAAAATATTTCCAAGTAAATGATCTAAAAAATTACCTAGAAAGTGACATGCACTTAGAAAGTGACAAGCATTTTAGAAATCATCCTGGACTGTCGGGGCCCTCATGTTGATGCCGCTAATCGCAAAGTCAACCCGCGCAGACCCCAACACTCGGACCGTCCTGGCAGATTCACCTGGATTGTTTTGGCGCCTACTTGCACACAGGAACCAGGCCAAAGTCCGTGTATATCCACCCTCTACCTATCCCTTTGCCTCAAACTATACCAGTCATACCTAGGGCCAGATCTAGACACTAGTGCAAAATCGGGCAATAGCACCGGTTCATAAGGCCCTTTAGTGCCGGTTTCGTAACCGGCGCTAAAGTGTAGGCACTAAAGGCTCCCCCTTTAGTACCGGTTCAACACGAACCGGTGCTAAAGGGCAACCATGTGGCACGAGCCAGCTTCGGGGGCAGGGAGCCCTTTAGTACCGGTTGGTGTCACCAACCGGTATTAAAAGGTTGGGGGGTTTTGGGTTCATGATTTCTTTTTCATTTAATTTTGTGTTTTCCATTTAATTGTTTTTCGTTTGCTGGTATTTTACGATACTACATATTGTACACGTTATGCATATATATAAATAGAATTTCTAGTAGAACCGATCATAATATTATATATATATATATATATATATATATATATATATATATATATATATATGGTGTTACTATTTATCATCCAGGGTGCAGAATAAATTATTCTTCACCCGAGACAATCTTACGATCATTTCATAATTAAATTACGTTTGCAATTTAAATAGTTACATTCCTATTGATTCACTACGTAAAATTTGGCATAAGAAAATAAAAATGTAGATCATAAGCCAAGAAAATTTGCAGTTTATGTGTATTTTACACTATATTTTTACGTTTGTAATTTTACATAACATAAAATATTTTTTACGCCGATTATATATTTTCTTACGATCCCTTTTTGCGTCGGAAATAAGACAAAACTTACGGAACGTAAATTACGGTGCATTGATGGTAAAATAGAGGGGGGGTGAAGAATAACTATTCCTCACCCAGTAATTGGTGCCTTCGGAGCCAGTGGCATTAGCCTAATTGGCGCCTTCGGAGCATGATAACAATTGGAAGTGGTTCATGGGGGCGGTAGCGGGTAATAGTATTCTCTTTTGGGATCTATGACCTGGTCGAGCAAAAATCACGCTATTTCCTCTTGAATTGCTTGTATGCGCTCCGTTGGTAGGAGCTGCCCCCGCACCTCTTTGAACTGTTAAGAAGGAGATCAATATGCATGTGTATTAGTTATGTGACTAGATATCAATAATGGTGTAAAAATTGTGAATAGTGTTCTGACAAATGTACCCACTCCTGTCTTTGAGACTTGCTCCTTTCGGACGCCATCATGCGAATGTTCTCGCAAACGTAGTATGCACACAGATTATTCCCCGACGCCTACTTCAGGGCTTTTACGAGAATGGAATTTATCAGATAATAATTAATCAAGCATGATAATTAAAGATATGGCAGCTAGCTAGTACTACTTAATTACTTACTTGGGGTCCATACCATTTCAGATTTTGTTTCCATGGGCCTGGAGTGACCCTGATGAACTTTGCCCAAGCCCTGCCCGCCGACAAAGAAAATGAATAAATGGGTTATTAAATAGTTGTTATTAGGAAACGACGAACTAATTAAATAGGCCGAGATATAGTTAATAATGATTGAAATTACCTGTTGACTATCCCCTTCATGATGGTGTAGTCACTTGCTTTCTTAAGTAGTGAGTCTAGTACTTCAACTGTTCCTTCATCAACTTTAATGATTAACAAGATCCAGTGAAATCTGCATGCACACACGTTTGCATGTCTTAATTAAGCGGGCATATGTAAGCAAAAACATGTAACTAGCTAGTAGGCAAAAACAGAATTTGTAGTACAAGACAGTGTGACTCACTCGAAGTTGTAAGGAAGTAGTATATCTTCATTGTATTTGAGGCGCTTGAAGAACTCTAGCATGCTTTCCTCTACACTTTTTTTCGTAATATGAATCTAATTTCCATGTTTATTCATTAATGGTATTTGGGTCAACGAACACAATGCCATAGCGTCCACCTTTTTTCGTTTCATAAATCTTCATCCTGCATAATACCACAGAAAAGAATATAGTGAGGATAATTACAGGTAATGAATGATCAAAATGATCACTACAGCTAGCTTGAGACTTAAATTACAGAAAGGAATCACTTACAGACAATAGCAACTGACGATAGATTTGTCGAGTGCGTCTTGATTGTATAACTGAAACAGTTCTGAATACTCAACGACCAGAGCTTTGTCATGGTAGTAATGCTCCTCCTTGACATTCACCATGAGGGACTCTCGATTGGAAATCTTGGTAATGTCCATGTACCATCGATGCAATTCATACATTCTCGTTATGAGGTTCTTGACCTCGTCTGGCTCGACCAAAGGTTGGCCCTGGACATATTTCCGTTTTATTTCCTCCTCTCTAGTCGGAGACATGGGCTTGATATCGAGGAGTTGTCCAACAGTGATCCCGATTGTTTCAGCCTGCGCAATATGCTCCTCGGTTATTACCACATCGCCCACCCCGGGAACGTTAACGGTTTGCCCACAATAATATTGGGCGCGCCTACTCTCATGTGTTGTTGGCACAACAAGCGGGGGGATTGATTGCGCCGCCTGTTCTCCCAGCCGGTGAACGGTTTTACCGCTCCTTTTGCTAGCTGATTTGCTCTAGCTCGAGCTCGCCTCTTTCTGTAGACGTGCTCAATTTAACTTCTTGATGTGGCGTCATAGTCTGTGTCAACAGGCTTGGGAGCTGGTGCTCTAGCCATACGATTGAAGTGGTCAATCTTCTCCACAAGCACTTTCTCCCTTGGCGGCGATGGCGGTTTTGGTGCAAAATGGGCTTCCACCTCGGCCTTCGATATGGCTACGTTTTCCTCCTCGGACTTGTCGTAAGGCCTCTTCAGAAGAGGCGCGAGGCTTGGACCATATTGAAATCGCTTGCCTCCGCCTGTACCTCCAGTACTACCTCGACTTGTACCGCTACGCACATGCCTCTCCCAAATGCCTGCATATATAAATATATATACCTCGCCGGTCTTTGTTGTTTCAAGATCAACATTTTCTTCGTCATGTTCATATTTCATGACTTCATCAATTCGATCGTCGCGATCGAATATCATATCACCCTCCCCGGTGTTGTTTAGATATTCGGAGCCGTCATAATCTTCTTCATTCTGATCATCATCTGGACCACGAGGATTGCGTATGACATTGAACAGGGCCTCTTCTCCCTCTCTGCCGGTATTGTCCGCCATAGGTTTTATTTAACTAATCCAAAAGAAATATATTCAAATTACAATGCATGGATGCAATCAATTAATAAGGAAAACTGAATCAATCATAGTACATAATAAGCATCATCGAATATAATCTTGAATACGTCGTCTCGAATAATAGATATAATCTCGAATACATCGTCTCGAATAATAGATATAATATCGAATACATCGTCTCGAATAATAGATATAATATTGAATACATCACTAGCTAGCTAGCTAGCAAGCTAATAAAGATCGAATACTACAGAGTAATCTAGGCCACTCGCGGTTCCTGAGGTGTGGGCGGTGGACACCCAAAGAGAAGGAACCATCACTGGATCATAGCTAGGGTGATCTCCCAAAAGAACCTGCCAGGTATTGGAGAACCTGACGTCCATAGCAGCCATGTAGCGATGGACGTGCTCGTCCTCCTCCCTGACACGGCGACGTACCACCTCTGGTGGGGCCGGCTCCCTCCGCACCGAAAGTGGCCCACGCGAACACGACCAAAGGAGATGAGGGTCGACAACGGGACCCGGGGCTGGGTTCCTCACCAAGCGTCGCGCCCCTGAAGGTAGCACCTCCCAGTGCCAGCTCGGCGGAGCCCAGTCCCGGACATGGGTCCTCTGAAGTAGGACGTCGTCGCGAACGGGTTGACGGCGAGGATGCGGGCCGGGCATCGTCGACAACAAATACTATATGCCGCAAAAGTAAAGTAACATTTTTTAAATGATGTATTGTGATTTCATATATGCAAATTCTAAATTTTATAACTAAAAATATAAGAAACTAAAAAAACATCGATCATCGTCTAACAATTAGAAATTAACCTAATTCATCTAGCTAAAACTAACATTTCCAAAATTTCTAACATTTCTATATAACTAACATTTCTATAACATTTGTATAAAAAACAGAAAAAACCTTTGACATTATATATATTATAACTAACATTTCTATATACTATTTGACATTAGTCTAATCTAATCTAATTAATTCATCTAAAACTTTGTATGAAAAACAGAAAAACAGAAAAAACTAAAAACTAAAAACAGAAAAATTGTGTGTGTGTGCGCGTGTAGTGTGTGTGTGTGTGTGTGCATGTAGTGTGTGTGTGCGTGCGCGTGTGTGTGCGCTACGACCGGCGTCGGCGCGCGGTGGCTTTGATCGATTGGAAGGAGGAGAGGGGCCGGGGGAGGGGCTCACAGCGCGCGCGGGCGAGGTCAAGGCGAGGTTGCGATCCAAGGCGACGGCGGCGAGGCAAGGGGACGACGACGGGGGCGCCGCGGAGTCGACGGGGACGATGCGACGAGGACGGCGCGACAGGGGCGGCGACGACGCGGGACGGGGCGGCGGCAGAGAAAAGTGAGATGAGAAACTGAATTTTTTTGAAGTGTTTGTTATATAGGGGACACCTTTAGTACCGGTTGGAGCCACCAACCGGTACTAAAGGTCTGTTTTGGCCAGGCCAAGCGGAGGGAACCGCACCCCCTTTAGTACCGGGTCGTGGCACCAACCGGTACTAAAGGCCCCCCCTTTAGTACCGGTTGGAGCCATGACCCGGTACTAAAGGGTGTGCGCTGCCAGGCGAGGGGCGCAGAAGTTTAGTCCCACCTCGCTAGCCGAGGGGCACTCGCACCTGCTTATAAGCCCCGCCGTCGTTGCTGTCTCGAGCTCCTCTCTTAAGCAGGCCTTTTGGGCCTACCTTTGCTGCGATGCCCTGTTGGGCCTACTGGGCTAGCGGGCCTGCATCCTGGCCCAACTAGAATTTGGGTTTCTAGTCGTATGTAGGCCGCTGTGGCCTAGTAGGTGGGCTTTTTTTCTTATTTTTTTGCTTTATTTATTTTTGTTTTATTTATTTTTGAGTTGTTTTTTTGCTGTATTTAGAGTTTCTTTGTGAATATTTTGCTTTAGGTACAAAAAATTACAAACTTTCTGTTAGTACCTTGTAGTTTACAAATTTGAATAGTTTAAATTTTGAATTATTTGAAATTTGTGTGAATCACTAGTTTGTGAATAACTTAACTTTGAAAATATATTTTTCAGTGATTCTTTTTTCTTATGTTTAATATTAGTGTGTTTTATCATTATATTCAATTTGGTAATGCTTAGGTTATTTATAAAATGAAATGTCTTTGTAACGGATGAGTTTTTGTCCGAAACCCTGATACTTCGAAAGAGATTGTCCATTTTGTACACGAAGTGCATCCAGTTTTTGCGGTAACCCTCTCTACTTTTTTGCACATGCCATGTGGGTGAAATTATGATACCATGCCAACTTTCATCCTTTTCTGAGTTCATTTGAAATGCTTTTCAATTTCAGGGTCATTTAGCTGAAAAATCAGTAAAGGCATGAAAGAATTTGTTTGCACCTAAAATTTCTTCGCATTTCAAATGCCAAAACACATAACTACCCTAACTATTACAGAGATTCCCTCCTGGGTGTGAAACACAGAAGAAAGTGATGATAGTGAAGCCGATCACATCCCAGATCTTTGGGTGTGAAACTTTTTCTTCGCGTGTGTCTCTTTGCGCCGTAACCATGGAAAATCTTCATCATTTAACGGGATGCTCGGGTGAATATTCACTGTGAATGGAGCAATTTCATCAAACTTTTCATAATCTTCTGACATGTCTGTCTTGTCATCCACTCCCATGATGTTTCTCTTCCCAGAAAGAACTATGTGCCGCTTTGGCTCATCGTACGATGCATTCGCTTCCTTATCTTTTCTTTTTCTCAGCTTGGTAGACATGTCCTTCACATAGAAAACCTGTGCCACACCATTGGATAGGACGAATGGTTCGTCCGCATATGCAAGATTGTTGAGATCCACTGTTGTCATTCCGTACTGTGGGTCTTCCGTTACCCCGCCTCGTGTCATATTGACCCATTTGCACCGAAACAAAGTGACCTTCAAACCACGTCGATAGTCAAGTTCCTATATGTCCTGTATATAACCATAATATGTTTCCTTTCCTGTCTTGGTTTCCGCATCAAAGCGAACACCACTGTTTTGGTTGGTGCTCTTCTTATCTTGGGCGATCGTGTAAAATGTGTTACCATTTATATCGTACCCTTTGAAAGTCATTATATTCGAATATGGTAACTGGGACAGCAAGTACAGGTCATCTTCAATAGAGGCGTCATGCATGGTACGTGTCTACAACCAGCTGGCGAAACTCCTGGTTTGTTCACGTGTAATCCAGTCATCAGACCGCTCCGGGTGTTTGGAGCGTAGCAAATTCTTGTGTTCATCCATATACGGAGCCACCAAGGCGGAATTCTGTATAACTGTGTAGTGTGCTTCAGTGAGAGAATGTCTGTCCATACATATTATTTGTTCCCCTCCTAGCCTGCCTTTTTCATCCAGTTTGCCCTTATGCCGCGATTCAGGAACACCAATCGGCTTAAGGTCAGGAATAAAGTCAATACAAAACTCAATGACCTCCTCATTTTCATGGCCCTTGGAGATGCTTCCTTCTGGCGTAGCACGGTTATGAACATATTTCTTTAAGACTCCGATGAACCTCTCAAAGGGGAACATATTGTGTAGAAATACAGGACCCAAACGTTAATCTCTTCACATAGGTGAACTAGGACGTGCGTCATGATGTTGAAGAAGGATGGTGGGAACACCAACTCGAAACTGACAAGACATTGCACCAAATCATTCTCTAACCTTGGTATGAACTCTGGACCGATTACTTTCTGAGAGATTGCATTGAGGAATGCACATAGCTTCACAATGGCTAATCGAACATTGTCCGGTAGAAGCCCCCTAAATGCAACCGGAAGCAATTGCGTCATAATCACGTGGCAGTCATGAGACTTTAGGTTCTGGAACTTTTTCTCTGCCATGTTTATTATTCCCTTTATATTCGAAAAGAAGCCAGCCGGTACTTTAATACTGAGCAGGCATTCAAAGAAGATTTCCTTCTCTTCTTTGGTAAGAGCGTAGCTTGCATGACCATAATGTATGTCGTCTTTTCCGTGCATACATTGCTGGTCCTCCCGTTCCTCAGGTGTATCTTTTGTCTTCCCATACATGCCCAAGAAGCCAAGCAGGGTCATGTTGGGGAACGTAGCAGAAATTCAAAATTTTCTACGCATCACCAAGATCAATCTATGGAGTAATCTAGCAACGAGGGGAAGGAGAGTGCATCTACATACCCTTGTAGATCGCTAAGCGGAAGCGTTCAAGTGAACGGGGTTGATGGAGTCGTACTCGTCGTGATCCAAATCACCGATGATCCTAGTGCCGAACGGACAGCACCTCCGTGTTCAACACACGTACAGCCCGGTGACGTCTCCTACGCCTTGATCCAGCAAGGGGAGAAGGAGAGGTTGGGGAAGACTCCATCCAGCAGCAGCACGACGGCGTGGTGGTGGTGGTGGAGGAGCGTGGTACTCCAGCAGGGCTTCGCCAAGCACCGCAAGAGACGAGGAGGGAGAGGGGTAGGGCTGCGCCAAGAAGGAGATGTTCTCATGTGTATGGCAGCCCAAAACCCCCACTATATATAGGGGAAAGGGAGGGGCTGCGCCCCCACCTAGGTTTTCACCCCTAGGGGTGGCGGCTAGCCGTAGATCCCATCTAGGGGGCGGCCAAGGGGGGAGAGAGGGGGGCGCACCACTAGGTGGGCCTTAGGCCCATCTGAGCCTAGGGTTTCCCCCTTTTCCCTTCTCTCTTCGCCTTCGGCCCTGGTGGGGGGCGCACCAGCCCACCTGGGGCTGGTCCCCTCTCACACTTGGCCCACGCAACCCTCTAGGGCAGGTAGCCCCACCTGGTGGACCCCCGGGACCCTCCCGGTGGTCCCGGTACGTTACCGATAGCACCCGAAACTTTTCCGGTGACCAAAACAGGACTTCCCATATATAAATCTTTACCTCCGGACCATTTCGGAACTGCTCGTGATGTCCGGGATCTCATCCGGGACTCCGAACAATATTCGGTAACCATGTATATGTATTCCCTATAACCCTAGCGTCATCGAACCTTAAGTGTGTAGACCCTACGGGTTCGGGAGTCATGCAGACATGGCCGAGACACCTCTCCGGTCAATAACCAACAGCGGGATCTGGATACCCATGTTGGCTCCCACATGTTCCACGATGATCTCATCGGATGAACCACGATGTC
This sequence comes from Triticum monococcum, assembly GCA_034509565.1. NCBI lineage: Eukaryota > Viridiplantae > Streptophyta > Magnoliopsida > Poales > Poaceae > Triticum > Triticum monococcum. The sequence goes on from CM067847.1 coordinate 769,923,372, forward strand.
AAGGATTTAATCAATCCCGTATACAATTCCCTTTGTCCATCGGTATGATACTTGCCCGAGATTCGATCGTCGGTATCCCGATACCTTGTTCAATCTCGTTACCGGCAAGTCTCTTTACTTGTTCCATAACACATCATCCCGTGATCAACTCCTTGATCACATTGTGCACATTATGATGATGTCCTACCGAGTGGGTCTAGAGATACCTCTCCGTTTACACGGAGTGACAAATCCCAGTCTCGATTCGTGCCAACCCAACAGACACTTTCGGAGATACTTGTAGTGTACCTTTATAGCCACCCAGTTACGTTGTGACGTTTGGCACACCCAAAGCACTTCTACGGTATCTGGGAGTTGCACAATCTCATGGTCTAAGGAAATGATACTTGACATTAGAAAAGCTTTAGCATACGAACTACACGATCTTTGTGCTAGGCTTAGGATTGGGTCTCGTCCATCACATCATTCTCCTAATGATGTGATCCCGTTATCAACGACATCCAATGTCAAAGGTCAGGAAATCGTAACCATCTATTGATCAACGAGCTAGTCAACTAGAGGCTTACTAGGGACATGGTGTTGTCTATGTATCCACACATGTATCTGAGTTTCCTATCAATACAATTCTAGCATGGATAATAAACGATTATCATGAACAAGGAAATATATAATAATAACCAATTTATTATTGCCTCTAGGGCATATTTCCAACAGTCTCCCACTTGCACTAGAGTCAATAATCTAGTTCACATCGCCATGTGATTAACACTCACAGGTCACATCGCCATGTGACCAACATCCAAGAGTCTACTAGACTCAATGATCTAGTTCACATCACTATGTGATAAACACTCAAAGAGTTCTGGGTTTGATCATGTTATGCTTGTGAGAGAGGTTGTAGTCAACGGGTCTTGCCATAGTCAGATCCCTATGTATTTCGCAAAACTTTATATCGTAGATGCTGCTACCACGTTCCACTTGGAGCTATTCCAAATTGGTGATCCATGATACGTATTCGATATCTCTACTCAGAGCTATCCGGATAGGTGTTAAGCTTGCATCAACGTAACTCTTTATGTCGAACTCTTTATCACCTCCATAACCGAGAAACATTTCCTTATTCCTCTAAGGATAATTTTGACCGCTATCTGGTGATCTACTCCTAGATCACCTTTGTACCCTCTTGCCAGACATGTGGCAAGGCACACATCAGGTCCGGTACTCAGCATGGCATACCGTATAGAGCCTATAACAAGAGCATAGGGGACAACCTTCGTCCTTCCTCTTTCTTCTGCCATGGTCAATCTTTGAGTCTTACTCAACTTCACACCTTACAACTCAGGTGAGAACCCCTTCTTTGACTGATCTATTTTGAACTCTTTCAAAAACATGTCAAGGTGTGCGTTCTTTGAAAGTATCATCAGACGTCTTGATCTATTTCTATAGATCTTGATGCCCAATATGTAAGCAGCTTTATCCAGGACTTCTGTTGAAAAACACTCTTCAAACAACCGTTTATGCTTTCCAGAAATTCTACATCATTTTGAATCAACAATATGTCATCCACATATACTTATCAGAAATGTTGTAGTGCTCCCACTCACTTTCTTGTATATACAAGTTTCTAGCAAGCAATGTATAAACCTAAAAGCTTTGATTACTCCATCAAAGCATATATTCCGACTCCGAGATAATGAGCTAGTCAAGTAGAGGCATACTAGTGACACTCTGTTTGTCTATGTATTCACACATGTATTATGTTTCCGGTTAATACAATTCTAGCATGAATAATAAACATTCATCATGAAATAAGGAAATAAATAATAACTTTATTATTGCCTCTAGGGCATATTTCCTTCAGTCTCCCACTTGCACTAGAGTCAATAATCTAGTTCACATCGCCATGTGATTTAACAGCAATAGTTCATATCACCATGTGATTAACACCCATAGTCCACATCGATATGTGACCAACACCCAAAGGGTTTACTAGAGTCAGTAATCTAGTTCACATCGCTATGTGATTAACACCCAAAGAGTACGAAGGTGTGATCATGTTTTGCTTGTGAGATAATTTTAGTCACCGGGTTTGTTATATTCAGATCCGTAAGTATTTTGCAAATATTTATGCCAACAATGCTCTGCACGGAGCTACTCTAGCTAATTGCTCCCACTTTCAATATGTATCTAGATTGAGACTTAGATTCATCTAGATTAGTGTCAAAACTTGCATCGACGTAACCCTTTATGACGAACCTTTTGTCACCTCCGTAATCGAGAAACATATCCTTATTCCAGTAAGGATAATTTTGACCGCTGTCCATTGATCTACTCCTAGATCACTATTGTACTCCCTCTCTTAACACAGTGTATGGTATACAATAGATCTGGTACACAGCATGGCATACTTTATAGAACCTATGACTGAGGCATAGGGAATGACTTTCATTCTCTTTCTATCTTCTGCCGTGGTCGGGCTTTGAGTCTTACTCAACTTCACACCTTGTAACACAGGCAAGAACTCTTTCTTTGACTGCTCCATTTTGAACTACTTCAAAATCTTGTCAAGGTTTGTACTTATTGAAAAAACTTATCAAGCGTTTTGATCTATCTCTATAGAACTTGATGCTCAATATGTAAGCAACTTCACCGAGGTCCTTTTTTGAAAAACTCCTTTCAAATACTCCTTTATGCTTTGCAGAATAATTCTACATTATTTCTGATCAACAATATGTCATTTACATATACTTATCAGAAATGTTGTAGTGCTCCCACTCACTTTCTTGTAAATACAGGCTTCATCGCAAGTCTGTATAAAACTATATGCTTTGATTAACTTATCAAAGCGTGTATTCCAACTCCGAGATGCTTGCACCAGTCCATAGATGGATCGCTGGAGCTTGCATATTTTGTTAACACCTTTAGGATTGACAAAACCTTCTGGTTGCATGATTGTAGTTTTGTTATCCATTTGCCAGATTTCATAAACTGTGGCAATTGCTAACATGATTCGAACAGACTTTAAGCATCGATACGAGTGAGAAAATCTCATCATAGTCAACACCTTGAACTTTGTCAAAAACCTTTTTCGACAAGTCTAGCTTTGTAGATAGTAACACTACTATCAACGTCCGTCTTCCTCTTGAAGATCCATTTATTTTCTATGGCTTGCCGGTCATCGGGCAAGTCAACCAAAGTCCATACTTTGTTCTCATACATGGATCCTATCTCAGATTTCATGGCCTCAAGCCATTTTGCGGAATCTGGGTCATCATCGCTTCCTCATAGTTCGTAGGTTCGTCATGGTCAAGTAACATGACCTCCAGAACAGGATTACCGTACCACTCTGGTGCGGATCTCACTCTGGTTTACCTACGAGGTTCGGTAGTAACTTGATCTGAAGTTACATGATCATCATCATTAGCTTCCTCACTAATTGGTGTAGTAGTCACAGGAACAGATTTCTGTGATGAACTACTTTCCAATAAGGGAGCAGGTACAGTTACCTCATCAAGTTCTACTTTCCTCCCACTCACTTCTTTCGAGAGAAACTCCTTCTCTAGAAAGGATCCATTCTTAGCAACGAATTTCTTGCCTTCGGATCTGTGATAGAAGGTGTACCCAACAGTCTCCTTTGGGTATCCTATGAAGACATATTTCTCCGATTTGGGTTTGAGCTTATCAGGATGAAACTTTTTCATATAAGCACCACAATCCCAAACTTTAAGAAACAACAACTTTGGTTTCTTGCCAAACCATAGTTCAGATTGTGTCGTCTCAACGGACTTAGATGGTGCCCTTTTTAACGTGAATGCAGCTATCTTTAATGCATGACCCCAAAACGATAGTGGTAAATCGGTAAGAAACATCATAGATTGTACTATATCCAATAAAGTACGGTTATGACGTTCGGACGCACCATTATGCTGTGGTGTTCCAGGTGGCATGAGTTTGTGAAACTATTCCACATTGTTTTAATTGAAGACCAAACTCGTAACTCAAATATTTGTCTCCGCGATCAGATCGTAGAAACTTTATTTTCTTGTCACGATGATTTTCCACTTCACTCTGAAATTCTTTGAACTTTTCAAATGTTTCAGACTTATGTTTCATCAAGTAGATATACCCATATCTGCTCAAATCATCTATGAAGGTCAGAAAATAATGATACCTGCTGCAAGCCGTAATATTCATCGGACCACATACATCTGTATGTATGATTTCCAACAAATCTGTTGCTTGCTTTATTGTTCCGGAGAACGGCGTTTTAGTCATCTTGCCCATAAGGCATGGTTCGCAAGCATCAAGTGATTCATAATCAAGTGATTCCAAAAGCCCATCAGCATGGAGTTTCTTCATGCGCTTTACACCAATATGACCTAAACGGCAGTGCCACAAATAAGTTGCACTATCATTATTAACTTTGCATCTTTTGGATTCAGTCTTAGGCTTAGGTCCAGACTTGGGATTCTTCACTTGAGCAGCAACTCGCTTGCCGTTCTTCTTGCTGGATCAAGAAGGAGGAGATGTCTCCCAACCGCACGTGTGTTGACGGCGGAGGTGCCGTCCGTTCGGCGTTAGGATCGTCGGTGATTTGGATCACGACGAGTACGACTTCATCAACCCCGTTCACTTGAACGCTTCCGCTTAGCGATCTACAAGGGTATGTAGATGCACTCCCCTTCCCCTCGTTGCTAGATTACTCCATAGATGAATCTGGGATTGTGTGATGCATATCGTATAATCATACCTACGGATACTTGAGGTAACATTGGAGTATCTAGGTGACATTAGGGTTTTGGTTGATTTGTGTCTTAAGGTGTTATTCTAGTACAAACTCTAGGGCTGTTTGTGACACTTGTAGGAATAGCCCAACGGATTGATTGGAAAGAATAACTTTGAGGTGGTTTCGTACCCTACCATAATCTCTTCGTTTGTCCTCCACTATTAGTGACTTTGACTCTTTGTTGCATGTTGAGGGATAGTTATGTGATCCAATTATGTTATTATTGTTGCGAGGACTTGCACTAGTGAAAGTATGAACCCTAGACCTTGTTTCAACGCATTGCAATGCCGTTTGTGCTCACTTTTATCATTAGTTACCTTGCTGTTTTTATCTTTCCAGATTACAAAAACTATTATCTACCATCCATATTGCACTTGTATCACCATCTCTTCGCCGAACTAGTGCACCTATACAATTTACCATTGTATTGGGTGTGTTGGGGACACAAGAGACTCTTTGTTATTTGGTTGCAGGGTTGCTTGAGAGAGGCCATCTTCATCCTACGCCTCATACGGATTGATAAACCTTAGGTCATCCACTTGAGGGAAATTTGCTACCGTCCTACAAACCTCTGCACTTGGAGGCCCAACAACGTCTACAAGAAGAAGGTTGTGTAGTAGACATCATGTCATGCCATCTAGCATGGCGCCCCAGGCCAAGGCATCATGCCAGCTAGCATGGAGCCCCAAGCCTAGGGGTCATGAACAACGGTCATTCCATGAAATAGTTTCAGATCCGCTTCCGTGCTGAAGTTGCAGAAAACAGTCAAATCTGTCCATTTTCATGTGTTTTAGCACCCCATGGCCCAGTCAATGCTGGCCACTCAAGTGTCTGCGGCCAGCCGCACTCGATGATACCCATGTCGACGCCCGCTGCCATGTCGCAGTATTTTCCACCCCTGCTAGCTGACCATTGTGACCTGATACTTCTCTAGGTCCGAACAATGTCCATCAACTCCCACGCTAGTGTTGACATTGGTTCCTCAACAAGGGCACATTCTCACATATGTTAAACAACTTCGTTAAGCTTTCCTCTATCTAGTTCTACTCCTCTTCTCAAATCGCTATGGGCAATGGTGCAACTTGACCAATCTCCCTATTGCCCACACTTGACAATTATGACAGGATCGATTTTGTTTATCATATAATTTATCAAGGCCTGCATTGTGTGTTTTCCTCTTTTCGGGTCCCACTTCATTTCTTTTTGTCATATCTAGTCTAGGCTTCTCGTTTGCTTGTTGGCGGCAAAGAACATTGACCAACATGCCAAATGAAGGAAATATGCCCTAGAGAAAATAATAAAGTTGTTATTTATATTTCCTTATATCATGATAAATGTTTATTATTCATGCTAGAACTGCATTAACTGGAAACTTAGTACATGTGTGAATACATAGACAAACAAAGTGTCCCTAGTATGCCTCTACTAGACTAGCTCGTTAATCAAAGATGGTTAAGTTTCCTAGCCATAGACATGTGTTGTCATTTGATGAACGGGGTCACATCATTAGAGAATGATGTGATGGACTAGACCCATCCGTTAGCTTAGCACTATGATTGTTTAGTTTATTGCTATTGCTTTCTTCATGACTTATACATGTTTCTATGACTATGAGATTATGCAACTCACAAATACCAGAGGAACACCTTCTGTGCTATCAACGTCACAATGTAACTAGGTGATTATAAAGATGCTCCATAGGTGCCTCCAATGGTGTTCGTTGAGTTGGCATAGATCGAGATTAGGATTTGTCACTCCGTGTATCGGAGAGGTATCTTTGGCCCCTCTCGGTAATGCACATCACTATGAGCCTTGCAAGCAATGTGACTAAAGAGTTAGTTGCGGGATGATGCATTACGGAACGAGTAAAGAGACTCGCCGATAACGAGATTGAACTAGGTATGATGATACCGACGATCGAATCTCAGGCAAGTAACATACCGATGAACAACGTATGTTATTATCCGGTTTGACCGATAAAGATCGTCGCAGAATATGTGAGAACCAATATCAGCATCCAGGTTCCGCTATTGGTTATTGACCAGAGATGAGTCTCGGTCATGTCTACATAGTTCTCGAACCCGTAGGGTCCGCACGCTTAACGTTCGATGACGATCGGTATTATGAGTTTATGTGTTTTGATGTACCGAAGGTAGTTTGGAGTCCCGAATGAGATCACGGACATGACGAGGAGTCTCGAAATGGTCGAGACATAAAGATTGATATATTGGAAGACTATATTTAGACACCGGAACGGTTCCGAGGTGTATCGGGTATTTTCCGAAGTACCGGGGGGTTACCGGAACCCCCCGGGGGGTTATTGGGCCTCATGGGCCTATTGGTGGAAGAGAGGAGGTAGGCCAAGGCAGGGCTTGCGCCCCCCTAGCCCAAACCGAATTGTACTAGGGGGGGCTTTCCTTCTCTTCTCCCTCACCTTCCCCCTTCTCCTTGTTGGAATAGGAAAGGGGGGGGGGTCGAATCCTACATGGAGTAGGATTGCCCCCCCCCCCATGGCGCGCCTCCTCCCCTTGGCCGGCCTCCTCCTCCCTCCCCCCTTTATATACGTGGGAGGGGGGCACCCCGAAGGAACACCAAAGTTTCTCTTAGCCGTGTGCGGTGCCCCCCTTCAAAGAAACACACCTCGGTCATATCGTTGCAGTGCTTAGGCGAAGCCCTGCGCCAGTAACTTCATCATCACCGTCACCACACCATCGTGCTGACAGAACTCTCCCTCGGCCTCAGCTGGATCAAGAGTTCGAGGGACGCCACCGAGCTGAACGCTTGCAGATTGCGGAGGTGCCGTACGTTCGGTACTTGATCGGTTGGATCGCCAAGACGTTCGACTACATCAACCGCGTTGCTTAACACTTCCGCTTTCGGTCTACGAGAGTACGTAGACACACTCTCCCCTCTCATTGCTATGCATTTCCTAGATAGATCTTGCGTGATCGTAGGAATTTTTTTGAAATACCGCGTTCCCCAACACCAAAATGGCCTCATAGTGCAATCCAAAGGTCCACCGGCCTCATCATTTCCATGAATTCTCTCACAAGTGATTCAACCATATGATGCCTTAGAATGTGATCCTTTTCATGGAGAGGTCGTAAATGATCTATAAAATTACCTGGACTGTGAAAATATTTCCAAGTAAATGATCTAAAAAATTACCTAGAAAGTGACAAGCACTTAGAAAGTGACAAGCATTTTAGAAATCATCCTGGACTGTCGGGGCCCTCATGTTGATGCCGCCAACCGCAAAGTCAACCCGCGCAGACCCCAACACTCGGACCGTCCTGGCAGATTCACCTGGATTGTTTTGGCGCCTACTTGCACACAGGAACCAGGCCAAAGTCCGTGTATATCCACCCTCTACCTATCCCTTTGCCTCAAACCATACCAGTCATACCTAGGGCCAGATCTAGACACTAGTGCAGAACCGGGCAATAGCACCGGTTTGTAAGGCCCTTTAGTGCCGGTTTCGTAACCGGCGCTAAAGTGTAGGCACTAAAGGCTCCCCCTTTAGTACCGTTTCAACACGAACCGGTGCTAAAGGGCAACCATGTGGCACGAGCCAGCTTCGGGGGCAGGGAGACCTTTAGTACCGGTTGGTGTCACCAACCGGTATTAAAAGGTTGGGGGGTTTTGGGTTTATGATTTCTTTTTCATTTAATTTTGTGTTTTCCATTTAATTCTTTTTCGTTTGCTGGTATTTTACGATACTACATATTGTACACGTTATGCAGATATATAAATAGAATTTCTAGTAGAACCGATCATAATATATATATTATATATATATATATATATATATATATATATATATATATATATATATATATATATATATATATATGGTGTTACTATTTATCATCCAGGGTGCAGAATAAATTATTCTTCACCCGAGACAATCTTACGATCATTTCATAATTAAATTACGTTTGCAATTTAAATAGTTACATTCCTATTGATTCACTACGTAAAATTTGGCATAAGAAAATAAAAATGTAGATCATAAGCCAAGAAAATTTGTAGTTTATGTGTATTTTACACTATGTTTTTATGTTTGTAATTTTACATAACATAAAATATTTTTTTACAACGATTATATATTTTCTTACAGTCTCTTTTTACGTCGGAAATAAGACAAAACTTATGGAACGTAAAATTACGGGACATTGATGGTAAAATAGAGGGGGGGTGAAGAATAACTATTTCTCACCCAGGGTGACGAATAGCGCGACCATATATATATATATATATACTATTCATCATCCAGGATGCGGAATAAGTTATTCTTCACCCGAGGTAATCTTACGATCATTTCATAATTAAATTATGTTTCGAATTCAAATAGTTACATTCCTATTGATTCACTACGTAAAATTCGACATAAGAAAATAAAAATATAGGTCATAAGACAAGAAAATTTACAGTTTATGTGTATTTTAGACTATGTTTTTACGTTTGTAATTTTACATAACATAAAATATTTTTTACGCCGATTATATATTTTCTTACGATCCCTTTTTGCGTCGGAAATAAGAGAAAACTTACGGAACGTAATTTACGGTGCATTGATGGTAAAATAGAGGGGGGTGAAGAATAACTATTCCTCACCCAGTAATTGGTGCCTTCGGAGCCAGTGGCATTAGCCTAATTGGTGCCTTCGGAGCATGATAACAATTGGAAGTGGTTCATGGGGGCGGTAGAGGGTAATAGTATTCTCTTTTGGGATCTATGACCTGGTCGAGCAAAAATCCCGCTATTTCCTCTTGAATTGCTTGTATGCACTCCGTTGGTAGGAGCTGCCCCCGCACCTCTTTGAACTGTTAAGAAGGAGATCAATATGCATGTGTATTAGTTGTGTGACTAGATATCAATAATGGTGTAAAAATTGTAAATAGTGTTCTGACAAATGTACCCACTCCTGTCTTTGAGACTTGCTCCTTTCGGACGCCATCATGCGAATGTTCTCGCAAACGTAGTATGCACACAGATTATTCCCCGGCGCCTACTTCAGGGCTTTTACGAGAATGGAATTTGATCAGATAATAATTAATCAAGCATGATAATTAAAGATATGGTAGCTAGCTAGTACTACTTAATTACTTACCTGGGGTCGATACCATTTCAGATTTTGTTTCCATGGGCCTGGAGTGACCCTGATGAACTTTGCCCAAGCCCTGCCCGCCGACAAAGAAAATGAATAAATGGGTTATTAAATAGTTGTTATCAGGAAACGATGAACTAATTAAATAGGCCGAGATATAGTTAATAATGATTGAAATTACCTGTTGACTATCCCCTTCACGATGGTGTAGTCACTTGCTTTCTTAAGTAGTGAGTCTAGTACTTCAACTGTTCCTTCATCAACTTTAATGATTAACAAGATCCAGTGAAATCTGCATGCACACACGTTTGCATGTCTTAATTAAGCGGGCATATGTAAGCAAAAACATGTAGCTAGCTAGTAGGCAAAAACAGAATTTGTAGTACAAGACAGTGTGACTCACTCGAAATTGTAAGGAAGTAGTATATCTTCATTGTATTTGAGGCGCTTGAAGAACTCTAGCATGCTTTCCTCTACACTTTTTTCGTAATATGAATCTAATTTCCATGTTTATTCATTAATGGTATTTGGGTCAACGAACCCAGTGCCATAGCGTCCACCTTTTTTCATTTCATAAATCTTCATCCTGCATAATACCACAGAAAAGAATATAGTGAGGATAATTACAGGTAATGATTGATCAAAATGATCACTACAGCTAGCTTGAGACTTAAATTACAGAAAGAAATCACTTACAGACAATAGCAACTGACGATAGATTTGTCGAGTGCGTCTTGATTGTATAACTGAAACAGTTTTGAATACTCAACGACCAGAGCTTTGTCATGGTAGTAATGCTCCTCCTTGACATTCACCATGAGGGACTCTCGATTGGAAATCTTGGTAATGTCCATGTACCATCGATGCAATTCATACATTCTCGTTAGGAGGTTCTTGACCTCGCCTGGATCGACCAAAGGTTGGCCCTAGACATATTTCCGTTTTATTTCCTCCTCTCTAGTCGGAGACATGGGCTTGATATCGAGGAGTTGTCCAACAGTGATCCCGATTGTTTCAGCCTGCGCAATATGCTCCTCGGTTATTACCACATCGCCCACCCCGGGAACGTTAACGGTTTGCCCACAATAATATTGGGCGCGCCTACTCTCATGTGTTGTTGGCACAACAAGCGGGGGGATTGATTGCGCCGCCTGTTCTCCCAGCTGGGGAACGGTTTTACCGCTCCTTTTGCTAGCAGATTTGCTCGAGCTCGAGCTCACCTCTTTCTGTAGACGTGCTCAATTTAACTTCTTGATGTGGCGTCATAGTTTGTGTCAACAGGCTTGGGAGCTGGTGCTCTAGCCATACGATTGAAGTGGTCAATCTTCTCCACAAGCACTTTCTCCCTTGGCGGCGATGGCGGTTTCGGTGCAAAATGGGCTTCCACCTCGGCCTTCGATATGGCTACGTTTTCCTCCTCAGACTTGTCATAAGGCCTCTTCGGAAGAGGCGCGAGGCTTGGACCATATTGAAATCGCTTGCCTCCGCCTGTACCTCCAGTACTACCTCGACTTGTACCGCTACGCACCATAGCTGAGGCGGCTCTCTTCCGTGATTGCTGAGGCGGCGAAGACGGCTGATGTGGCTGAGTTGGAGGAGGAGGAGTGGCCTGAAGCTGTGCCGGACTTGGAGGAGGAGTGGCCTGACGCTTTGCCAGACTTGGAGGAGGAGGAGTGGTCTGAAGCTGTGCCGGACTTGGAGGAGGAGTGGCCTGATGCATTGGTGGACTTGGAGGAGCGGGAGTCTGCTGACTCGGTGGCGGACTTCGACGAGGAGTCGGATGACGCGGTGTCGGTGGCCATCGAAAGATGATGCAATCCTTTCTCCATAGGATGATTCGATGGTTGGCCTCTCCCAGTGTGTGCTCATCGTCACCTCCAGGAATGTCAAGCTCTAGCCCCGAATATTGGTCCACCACCTCATCAACCAAGACATGAGCATAGCCCGCTGGAATCGGGTTGCAATGGAAGGTTGCCTCGGGGGGATTTGTAAAAGCAAGGGCGTCCGCCACCTTCATGGACATGTTCTTCATTTTGAAGTGTAGCTCGCAGTTAGTGTTCTCCATGATGTCATCCACTGGGTAGCTATCCAGCAATGCGTCGCCCGGGGCAGAACCCACGCTGCTTCTCGGCATGGATGGGACGGTGCTATCCAATGGTGGATCATCCGCTAGCTGCTGAGACCCCCTTTGCTGGCTAAGTGAGTCGATCTGCTCCTGCTGCCGTTGGAATTTTACTGCCAAATCCGCGTGCCATAATTCTAGGCCATGAAGGCGTTCATAGTCTAGCTTCCTCTGCTCCTCCCCCATCTTCCTCTTCTTCTCCTCCGCAATCTTCTTTCTCGGACGGGTTTTGTAGTCGGCGTTCCAGCCCGAAAACCCCTCATACCACGGAATAGCGCCCATGCCTCAAGTTCTTCCTGGGTGTTCAGGATTTCCCAGGGCACGCGTAAGCTCGTCATTCTCTCTGTTGGGCTCGAACACCCCCGATCGAGCCTCTTCTATTACAACAAGTAGCTTATCTTCGGCTCCGTCCAGACATGCCTTCTTCGAAACTTTGCCTGTCTTCGGGTCCAACTCCCCCATGTGCATAGAACCAAGTCCTGCACCTGGGGGGCCAGCTCAATGTTTCTGGAGTGACACCTGCATCCAGCATCTCTTTCTCAGACTTATCCCACTTAGGCATTCCCACCGCATAGCCACCTGGCCCCAGCTTACGGAACTTATCCTTTTTTGCGGCATTGGCCTTGTTTATTCTTGACCGTTCCTTAGATAATTCCGAATCCTTGAATTTGACGAAATCGTCCCAATGAGCACTTTGCTTCTCTAATGTTCCCTCGAATACTGGAGTCTTCCTTCCTTCCTTGACGTACTTGGCCCATTCACGATTCTTGTGGTTTTTGAATGCAACCGCCATCTTCCTAAGAGCAGCGTCCTTGAATTTCTCCACATCTACATCTGTGAAATGATCTGGTAGGGTGAAATGTTCCATGAGCGTTTCCCAAAGCAGAAGTTTTTGTCTGCCGTCGACAAAAGTAACTCCTGGACGTGGCTTTGCTGGCTGTCTCCATTCTTGAAGGGAGATCGGGAGTAGGTCCTTCACAAGAACTCCGCACTGACGAACGAACTTGTCCGCAATCTTCTTAGGCGCTAATGGTTCGCCATTAGGTCTGGTGGCCTCGATATTGTACTTTACGCCCTCCTTCAACTTTTTGTTCGGGCCTCGTTTCCTGTTGCCTGAAGATTTGCTCGATCTGGATGGCTGAAAGAAGAAAGATCGATTCGTTAATATATCTTCAAGTCATTTAAAACATGTGATGATCACCAGATGCCTGCTTATATAAATATATATACCTCGCCGGTCTTTGTTGTTTCAAGATCAACATTTTCTTCGTCATGTTCATATTTCATGACTTCATCAATTCGGTCGTCGCGATCGAATATCATATCACCCTCCCCGGTGTTGTTTAGATATTCGGAGCCGTCATAATCTTCTTCATTCTGATCATCATCTGGCCCACGAGGATTGCGTATGATATTGAACAGGGCCTCTTCTCCCTCTCTGCGGGTATTGTCCGCCATAGGTTTTATTTAACTAATCCAAAAGAAATATATTCAAATTACAATGCATGGATGCAATCAATTAATAAGGAAAACTGAATCAATCATAGTACATAATAAGCATCATCGAATATAATCTCGAATACGTCGTCTCGAATAATAGATATAATCTCGAATACATCGTCTCGAATAATAGATATAATCTCGAATACATCGTCTCGAATAATAGATATAATATCGAATACATCACTAGCTAGCTAGCTAGGAAGCTAATAAAGATCGAATACTACAGAGTAATCTAGGCCACTCGCGGTTCCTGAGGTGCGGGCGGTGGACACGCAAAGAGAAGGAACCATCACTGGATCATAGCTAGGGTGATCTCCCAAAAGAACCTGCCAGGTATTGGAGAACCTGACGTCCATAGCAGCCATGTAGTGATGGACGTGCTCGTCCTGCTCCCTGACACGGCGACGTACCACCTCTGGTGGGGCCGGCTCCCTCCGCACCGAAAGTGGCCCACGCGAACACCACCAAAGGAGATGAGGGTCGACGACGGGACCCGGGGCCGGGTTCCTCACCAAGTGTCGCGCCCCTGAAGGTAGCACCTCCCAGTGCCAGCCCGGCGGAGCCCAGTCCCGGACATGGGTCCTCTGAAGCAGGACGTCGTCGCGAACGGGTTGACGGCGAGGATGCGGGTCGGGCATCGTCGACAACAAATACTATATGCCGCAAAAGTAAAGTAACATTTTTAAATGATGTGTTGTGATTTCATATATGCAAATTCTAAATTTTACAACTAAAAATATAAGAAACTAAAAAAACATCGATCATCGTCTAACAATTTGAAATTAATCTAATTCATCTAGCTAAAACTAACATTTCCAAAATTTCTAACATTTCTATAACATTTGTATAAAAAACAGAAAAAACCTTTGACATTATATATATTATAACTAACATTTCTATATACTATTTGACATTAATCTAATCTAATCTAATTAATTCATCTAAAACTTTGTATGAAAAACAGAAAAACAGAAAAAACTAAAAACTAAAAACAGAAAAATTGTGTGTGTGTGTGTGTGTGTGTGCGCGCGTGTAGTGTGTGTGTGTGTGCATGTAGTGTGTGTGTGTGTGTGCGTGCGCGTGTGTGTGCGCTACGGCCGGCGTTGGCGCGCGGTGGCTTTGATCGATTGGAAGGAGGAGAGGGGCCGGGGGAGGGGCTCACAGCGCGCGCGGGCGAGGTCGAGGCGAGGTTGCGATCCAAGGCGACGACGGCGAGGCAAGGGGACGACGACGGGCGCGCCGCGGAGTCGACGGGGACGATGCGACGAGGAAGGCGCGACAGGGGCGGCGACGACGCGGGACGGGGCGGCGGCAGAGAAAAGTGAGATGAGAAACTGAATTTTTTTGAAGTGTTTGTTATATAGGGGACACCTTTAGTACCGGTTGGAGCCACCAACCGGTACTAAAGGTCTGTTTTGGCCAGGCCAAGCGGCGGGAACCGCACCCCCTTTAGTACCGGGTCGTGGCACCAACCGGTACTAAAGGCCCCCCCTTTAGTACCGGTTGGAGCCACGACCCGGTACTAAAGGGTGTGCGCTGCCAGGCGAGGGGCGCAGAAGTTTAGTCCCACCTCGCTAGCCGAGGGGCACTCGCACCTGCTTATAAGCCCCGCCGTCACTGCTGTCTCGAGCTCCTCTCTTAAGCAGGCCTTTTGGGCCTACCTTTGCTGCGATGCCCTGTTGGGCCTACTGGGCTAGCGGGCCTGCATCCTGGCCCAACTAGAATTTGGGTTTCTAGTCGTATGTAGGCCGCTGTGGCCTAGTAGGTGGGCTTTTTTTCTTACTTTTCTTACTTTATTTATTTTTGTTTTATTTATTTTTGAGTTGGTTTTTGCTATATTTAGAGTTTCTTTGTGAATATTTTTGCTTTAGGTACAAAAAATTACAAACTTTCTGTTAGTACCGGGTAGTTTACAAATTTAAATAGTTTAAATTTTGAATTATTTGAAATTTGTGTGAATCACTAGTTTGTGAATAACTTAACTTTGAAAATATATTTTTCAGTGATTCTTTTTTCTTATGTTTAATATTAGTGTGTTTTATCATTATATTCAATTTGGTAATGCTTAGGTTATTTAAAAAATGAAATGTCTTTGTAACGGATGAGTTTTTGTCCGAAACCCTGATACTTCGAAAGAGATTGTCCATTTTGTACACGAAGTGCATCCAGTTTTTGCGGTAACCCTCTCTACTTTTTTGCACATGCTATGTGGGTGAAATTATGATACCATGCCAACTTTCATCCTTTTCTGAGTTCATTTGAAATGCTTTTCAATTTCAGGGTCATTTAGCTGAAAAAAATCAGTAAAGGCATGAAAGAATTTGTTTGCACCTAAAATTTCTTCGCATTTCAAATGCCAAAACACATAACTACCCTAACTATTATAGAGATTCCCTCCTGGGTGTGAAACACAGAAGAAAGTGATGATAGTGAAGCCGATCACATCCCAGATCTTTGGGTGTGAAACTTTTTCTTCGCGTGTGTCTCTTTGCGCCGTAACCATGGAAAATCTTCATCATTTAACGGGATGCTCGGGTGAATATTCACTGTGAATGGAGCAATTTCATCAAACTTTTCATAATCTTCTGACATGTCTGTCTTGTCATCCACTCCCACGATGTTTGTCTTCCCAGAAAGAACTATGTGCCGCTTTGGCTCATCGTATGATGCATTCGCTTCCTTATCTTTTCTTTTTCTCGGCTTGGTAGACATGTCCTACACATAGAAAACCTGTGCCACACCATTGGCTAGGACGAATGGTTCGTCCGCATACGCAAGATTGTTGAGATCCACTGTTGTCATTCCGTACTGCGGGTCTTCCGTTACCCCGCCTCGTGTCATATTGACCCATTTGCACCGAAACAAAGGGACCTTCAAACCACGTCGATAGTCAAGTTCCTATATGTCCTGTATATATAACCATAATATGTTTCCTTTCCTGTCTTGGTTTCCGCATCAAAGCGAACACCACTGTTTTGGTTGGTGCTCTTCTTATCTTGGGCGATCGTGTAAAATGTGTTACCATTTATCTCGTACCCTTTGAAAGTCATTATATTCGAAGATGGTAACTGGGACAGCAAGTACAGGTCATCTTCAATAGAGGCGTCATGCATGGTACGTGTCTCCAACCAGCTGGCGAAACTCCTGGTTTGTTCACGTGTAATCCAGTCATCAGACAGCTCCGGGTGTTTGGAGCATAGCAAATTCTTGTGTTCATCCATATACAGAGCCACCAAGGCGGAATTCTGTATAACTGTGTAGTGTGCTTCAGTGAGAGAATGTCCGTCCATACATATTATTTGTTCCCCTCCTAGCGTGCCTTTTTCATCCAGTCTGCCCTTATGTCGCGATTCAGGAACATCAATCGGCTTAAGGTCAGGAATAAAGTCAATACAAAACTCAATGACCTCCTCATTTTCATGGCCCTTGGAGATGCTTCCTTCTGGCGTAGCACGGTTATGAACATATTTCTTTAAGACTCCCATGAACCTCTCAAAGGGGAACATATTGTGTAGAAATACAGGACCCAAAACGTTAAACTCTTCACATAGGTGAACTAGGACGTGCGTCTTGATGTTGAAGAAGGATGGTGGGAACACCAACTCGAAACTGACAAGACATTGCACCAAATCATTCTCTAACCTTGGTATGAACTCTGGATCGATTAGTTTCTGAGAGATTGCATTGAGGAATGCACATAGCTTCACAATGGCTAATCGAACGTTGTCCGGTTGAAGCCCCCTAAATGCAACTGGAAGCAGTTGCGTCATAATCACGTGGCAGTCATGAGACTTTAGGTTCTGGAACTTTTTCTCTGCCATGTTTATTATTCCCTTTATATTCGACAAGAAGCCAGCCGGTACCTTAATACTGAGCAGGCATTCAAAGAAGATTTCCTTCTCTTCTTTGGTAAGAGCGTAGCTTGCATGACCATAATGTATGCCGTCTTTTCCATGCATACATTGCTGGTCCTCCCGTTCCTCAGGTGTATCTTTTGTCTTCGTTTACATGCCCAAGAAGCCAAGCAGGGTCATGTTGGGGAACGTAGCAGAAATTCAAAATTTTCTACGCATCACAAAGATCAATCTATGGAGTAATCTAGCAACGAGGGGAAGGAGAGTGCATCTACATACCCTTGTAGATCGCTAAGCGGAAGCGTTCAAGTGAACGGGGTTGATGGAGTCGTACTCGTCGTGATCCAAATCACCGATGATCCTAGTGCCGAACGGACGGCACCTCTGTGTTCAACACACGTACAGCCCGGTGACGTCTCCTACACCTTGATCCAGCAAGGGGAGAAGGAGAGGTTGGGGAAGACTCCATCCAGCAGCAGCACGATGGCGTGGTGGTGGTGGAGGAGCGTGGTACTCCAGCAGGGCTTCGCCAAGCACCGCAAGAGACGAGGAGGGAGAGGGGTAGGGCTGCGCCAAGAAGGAGATGTTCTCGTGTGTATGGCAGCCCCCCACTATATATAGGGGAAAGGGAGGGGCTGCACCCCCACCTAGGTTTCCACCCCTAGGGGTGGCGGCCAGCCCTAGATCCCATCTAGGGGTGGCCAAGGGGGGAGAGAGGGGGGGGGGGGCGCACCACTAGGTGGGCCTTAGGCCCATCTGAGCCTAGGGTTTCCCCCTTTTCCCTTCTCTCTTCGCCTTCAGCCCTGGTGGGGGGGGGGGGGGCACCAGCCCACCTGGGGCTGGTCCCCTCTCACACTTGGCCCACGCAACCCTCTAGGGCAGGTAGCCCCACCTGGTGGACCCCCGGGACCCTCCCGGTGGTCCCGGTACATTACCGATAGCACCCGAAACTTTTCCGGTGACCAAAACAGGACTTCCCATATATAAATCTTTACCTCCGGACCATTCCGGAACTCCTCGTGATGTCCGGGATCTCATCCGGGACTCCGAACAACATTCGGTAACCACGTATATCTATTCCCTATAACCCTAGCGTCATCGAACCTTAAGTGTGTAGACCCTACGGGTTCGGGAGTCATGCAGACATGACCGAGACAACTCTCCGGTCAATAACGAACAGCGGGATCTGGATACCCATGTTGGCTCCCACATGTTCCACGATGATCTCATCGGATGAACCACGATGTCAAGGATTTAATCAATCCCATATACAATTCCCTTTGTCCATCGGTATGATACTTGCCCGAGATTCGATCGTCGGTATCCCGATACCTTGTTCAATCTTGTTACCGGCAAGTCTCTTTACTTGTTCCATAACACATCATCCCGTGATCAACTCCTTGATCACATTGTGCACATTATGATGATGTCCTACCGAGTGGGCCCAGAGATACCTCTCCGTTTACACGGAGTGACAAATCCCAGTCTCGATTCGTGCCAACCCAACAGACACTTTTGGAGATACCTGTAGTGTACCTTTATAGCCACCCAGTTACGTTGTGACGTTTGGCACACCCAAAGCACTTCTACGGTATCTGGGAGTTGCACAATCTCATGGTCTAAGGAAATGATACTTGACATTAGAAAAGCTTTAGCATACGAACTACACGATCTTTGTGCTAGGCTTAGGATTGGGTCTCGTCCATCACATCATTCTCCTAATGATGTGATCCCGTTATCAACGACATCCAATGTCCATGGTCAGGAAACCGTAACCATCTATTGATCAACGAGCTAGTCAACTAGAGGCTTACTAGGGACATGGTGTTGTCTATGTATCCACACATGTATCTGAGTTTCCTATTAATACAATTCTAGCATGGATAATAAACGATTATCATGAACAAGGAAATATATAATAATAACCAATTTATTATTGCCTCTAGGGCATATTTCCAACAGTCTCGCACTTGCACTAGAGTCAATAATCTAGTTCACATCGCCATGTGATTAACACTCACAGGTCACATCGCCATGTGACCAACATCCAAGAGTCTACTAGACTCAATGATCTAGTTCACATCACTATGTGATAAACACTCAAAGAGTTCTGGGTTTGATCATGTTATGCTTGTGAGAGAGGTTGTAGTCAACGGGTCTTGCCATATTCAGATCCCTATGTATTTCCAAAACTTTATATCGTAGATGCTGCTACCACGTTCCACTTGGAGATATTCCAAATTGTTGCTCCATGATACGTATTCGGTATCTCTACTCAGAGCTATCCGGATAGGTGTTAAGCTTGCATCGACGTAACTCTTTATGTCGAACTCTTTATCACCTCCATAACCGAGAAACATTTCCTTATTCCTCTAAGGATAATTTTGACCGCTATCTGGTGATCTACTCCTAGATCACCTTTGTACCCTCTTGCCAGACATGTGACTAGGCACACATCAGGTGCGGTACTCAGCATGGCATACCGTATAGAGCCTATAACAAGAGCATAGGGGACGACCTTCGTCCTTCCTCTTTCTTCTGCCGTGGTCAATCTTTGAGTCTTACTCAACTTCACACCTTACAACTCAGGTGAGAACCCCTTCTTTGACTGATCTATTTTGAACTCTTTCAAAAACATGTCAAGGTGTGAGTTCTTTGAAAGTATCATCAGGCGTCTTGATCTATTTCTATAGATCTTGATACCCAATGTGTAAGCAGCTTTATCCAGGTCTTCCTTTGAAAAACACTCTTCAAACAACCATTTATGCTTTCCAGAAATTCTACATCATTGCGAATCAACAATATGTCATCCACATATACTTATCAGAAATGTTGTAGTTCTCCCACTCACTTTCTTGTATATACAAGTTTCTAGCAAATATTGTATAAACCTAAAAGCTTTGATTACTCCATCAAAGCATATATTCCGACTCCGAGATGCTTGCTCTAGTCCATAGAAGGATTGCTAGAGCCAGCATACCTTTTTGCATCCTTAGGATCGACAAAATTTTGATTGTATCACATACAACTCTTTCTTACGAAAACTGGTAAGAAAACTTGTTTTTGACATCCATCTGTCAGATTTCATCGAAAAATACAGCTAATGCTAACATGATTCCGACGGACTTAAGCATCGCTACGGGTGAGAAATTCTCATCGTAGTCAACTCCTTGAACTTGTGAAAAGACTCTTTCCCACAAGTCGAGCTTCATAGACGGTAACATTACCGCCCATGTCCATCTTCTTCTTAAAGATCCATTTATCTCAATGGCTTGCCGATCATCGGGCAAGTCCACCAAAGTTCATACTTTGTTCTGATACATGGATCCTATCTCGGATTTCATGGCTTCTAACCATTTATCGGAATACGGGCCCACCATCGCTTCTCCATAGCTCGTAGGTTCACCGTTGTCCAACAACATGATATCTGAGACAGGATTACCGTACCACTCAGGAGTAGTACATATCCTTGTCGACCTATGAGGTTCGATAGCAACTTGATCTGAAGCTTCATGATCACTATCATTAACTTCCTCTTCAACAGACGTAGGCGCCACAGAATACATCTTTCTGTGTTGCATCACTCTCTGGTTGAAGTAAAGGTTCGACAACCTCATCAAGTTCTATCTTCCTCCCACTCAATTCTTTCGAGAGAAACTCCTTCTCGAGAAAGGACCCGTTCTTAGCGACAAACAATTTGCCCTCGGATCTGAGATAGAAGGT
Source organism: Triticum monococcum (assembly GCA_034509565.1). Classification (NCBI taxonomy): domain Eukaryota; kingdom Viridiplantae; phylum Streptophyta; class Magnoliopsida; order Poales; family Poaceae; genus Triticum; species Triticum monococcum. The sequence continues at coordinate 769,944,470 of CM067847.1, forward strand.
ATACCCTACTGTCACCTTTGGGTATCCTATGAAGATGTGTTTGTCCGCTTTGGGTTCGAGCTTCTCCGGCTGAAGCCTTAAGCATCGCAGCCCCAAACATTAAGAAACGACAACTTTGGTTTCTTGCCAAACCAATGTTCATACAATGTCATCTCAATGGACTTAGATGGTGTCCTATCTAAAGTGAATGCAGCTGTCTCTAATGCATAACCTCAAAATGAAAACGGTACATCGGTAAGAGACATCATAGATCGCACCATATCTCATAAGGTTCGATTACGATGTCCGGACACAGCATTACTCTATGGTGTTCCAGGTGGCTTCAACTGTGAAACAATTCCACAATGTCTTAAGTGATTGCCAAACTCATAACTCAGAAAATCCCCTTTTGATCAGATCGTAGGAACATGATCCTTTTTGTTATGATGATTCTTAACTTCACTCTGAAATCGCTTGAACTTTTCAAATGTTTCAGACTTGTGTTTCATTAAGTAAATATACCTATATCTACTCAAATCGTCAGTGAAGATGAGAAAATAGCGATATCCACCGCACGCTTCAATTCTCATTGGATCACACGCATCAGCATGTATGATTTCCAACAAGTCACTTGCCCGTTTCATTGTACCTGAAAACGGGGTCTTAGTCATCCTGCCCATGAGGCATGGCTCGCATGTGTCAAGTGATTCAAAATCAAGTGACTCCAAACATCCATTGACATGGAGTTTCTTCATGCATCTTACGCCAATATGACCTAAGCGGCAGTGCCACGAGAAAGTGGTACTATCATTATTAACTCTACATCTTTTGGCGTGAACATGTGTATCACCACGACCGAGATTCAATGTACCATTCACATAGGGTGCATGACCATGAAAGGTATCATTCATGTAAACAGAATAACCATTATTCTCTAACTTAAATGAATGACCGTATTGCAATGAACATGATCTAATCATATTCATGCTCAACGTAGAAGCCTGATAACATTTATCTAGGTTCAATACTAATCCCGAAGGCAGATGGAGCGTGCGATGGTGATCTCATCAACTTTGGAAACACTTCCAACACACATCGTCACCTCGCCCTCAGCCAATCTCCGTTTAGTCCGTAGCTTTTGCTTCAAGTCACCAATAATAGTAACTGAACTGGTATCCAATACCCAGGTGCTACCAGGAGTACTAGTGAGGTACACATTAATAACACGTATAAATTTTGTTGAAGTTGCCAGCCTTCTTATCTACCATGCATTTGGGGTAATTTCGCTACCAGTGACCGTTCCCTTTACAATAGAAGCACTTAGTCTCGGGTTTGGGTTCAACCTTGGGTTCCTTCACTTGAGCTGCAACTGGTTTGCCATCCTTGAAGTTTCCCTTCTAGCCCTTGCCCTTGTTGAAACCAGTGGTCTTGTTAAACCATCAACACTTGATGCTCCTTCTTGATTTCTACCTTTTGCGGTCTTAAGCACCACGAACAGCTCCGGGATCAACTCCATCCCTTGCATGTCATAGTTCATCACGAAGATCTAGTAGCTTAGTGATAGTGGCTAGAGAACTCTATCAATCACTATCTTATCTGGAAGTTTAACTCCCACTTGATTTAAGTGATTGTAGCACCCAGACATTCTGAGCACATGCTCACTAGCTGAGCTATTCTCCTCCATCTTGTTGGCTAAAGAACTTGTCAGAGGTCTCACACCTCTCAACACGGGCGTGAGCCTGAAATCCCAATTTCAGCTCTTGGAACATCTCATATGTCTTATGGCGTTCAAAACGTCATCGGAATCCCGATTCTAAGCCGTAAAGTATGGTGCACTAAACTATCAAGTAGTCATCAGGATGTGTCTGTCAGGTGTTCACAACATTCACAGACGACGTTGTAGGGGTTTGCACATCGAGCGGTGCATCAAAGACGTAAGCCTTCTGTGAAGCAGTGAGGACACTCGGACTATGGACCCAGTCCGCATCATTGCTTACAATATCTTTCAACTTAATCTTTCTCTAGGAACGTATTGAAACAGGGAGCTACAACGTGAGCTATTTATCTACAACATATTTGCAAAGACAATTTAGACTATGTTCATGATAATTGAGTTCATTTAATGAACCCCCACTCAGATAGACATCCCTCTAGTCATCTAAGTGAAACATGATCTGAGTCAACTAGGCCGTGTCCGATCATCACGTGAGACGGACTAGTCTGTGAACATCTTCATGTTGATCGTATGTTCTATACGACTCATGCTCGACCTTTTGGTCTTCCATGTTCCGAGGCCATGTCTGTACATGCTAGGCTCGTCAAGTCAACCTAAGTGTTTTTGCTGTGTAAATCTGGCTTACACCCGTTGTATTCGAATGTTAGAATCTATCACACCCGATCATCACGTGGTGCTTCGAAACAACGAACCTTCGCAACGGTGCACAGTTAGGGGGAACACCTTTCTTGAAATTTTAGTGAGGGATCATCTTATTTAAGCTACCGTCGTTCTAAGCAAATAAGATGTAAAACATGATAAACATCACATGCAATCAAATAGTGACATGATATGGCCAATATCATTTTGCTCCTTTTGATCTCCATCTTCGGGGCTCCATGATCATCGTTGTCACCGGCATGACACCATGATCTCCATCATCGTGTCTTCTTGAAGTTGTCTCGTCATCTATTACTTCTACTACTATGGCTAACGCTTTAGCAATAAAGTAAAGTAATTACATTACGTTTATGTTGACACGCAGGTCATAAATAAATTAAGACAACTCCTATGGCTCCTGCCGGTTGTCATACTCATCGACATGCAAGTCATGATTCCTATTACAAGAACATGATCAATCTCATACATCACATATATCATTCATCACATCCTTTTGGCCATATCACATCACAAGGCATATGCTGCAAAAACAAGTTAGACGTCCTCTAATTGTTGTTGCAAGTTTTTACGTGGCTGCTATAGGTTTCTAGCAAGAACGTTTCTTACCTACGCCAAAACCACAACGTGATATGCCAATTTCTATTTACCCTTCATAAGGACCCTTTTCATCGAATCCGATCTGACTAAAGTGGGAGAGACAGACACCCGCTAGCCACCTTATGCAACTAGTGCATGTCAGTCGGTGGAACCAGTCTCACGTAAGAGTACGTGTAAGGTCGGTCCGGGCCGCTTCATCCCACGATGCCGCCGAATTAAGATAAGACTAGTAACGGCAAGCAAATTGACAAAATCGACGCCCGCAACAACTTGTGTTCTACTCGTGCATAGAAACTACACATAGACCTAGCTCATGATGCCACTGTTGGGGAACGTAGCAGAAATTCAAAATTTTCTATGCATCACCAAGATCAATCTATGGAGTAATCTAGCAACGAGGGGAAGGAGAGTGCATCTACATACCCTTGTAGATCGCTAAGCGGAAGCGTTCAAGTGAACGGGGTTGATGGAGTCGTACTCGTCGTGATCCAAATCACCGATGATCCTAGTGCCGAACGGACGGCACCTCCGTGTTCAACACACGTACAACCCGGTGACGTCTCCTACGCCTTGATCCAGCAAGGGGAGAAGGAGAGGTTGGGGAAGACTCCATCCAGCAGCAGCACGACGGCGTGGTGGTGGTGGAGGAGCGTGGTACTCCAGCAGGGCTTCGCCAAGCACCGCAAGAGACGAGGAGGGAGAGGGGTAGGGCTGCGCCAAGAAGGAGATGTTCTCGTGTGTATGGCAGACCAAAACCCCCACTATATATAGGGGAAAGGGAGGGGCTGCGCCCCCACCTAGGTTTCCACACCTAGGGGTGGCGGCCAGCCCTAGATCCCATCTAGGGGGCGGCCAAGGGGGGAGAGAGGGGGGGCGCACCACTAGGTGGGCCTTAGGCCCATCTGAGCCTAGGGTTTCCCCCTTTTCCCTTCTCTCTTCGCCTTGGGCCTTGGTGTTGGGGAACGTAGTAATTTCAAAAAAATTCCTACGCACACGCAAGATCATGGTGATGCATTGCAACGAGAGGGGAGAGTGTTGTCTACGTACCCTCGTAGACTGAAAGCGGAAGCGTTATATCAATGCGGTTGATGTAGTCGTATGTCTTCACGATCCGACCGATCCAAGCACCGAAATCACGGCACCTCCGAGTTCTGCACACATACGGCTCGGCGACGTCCTGACCTTCTCGATCCAGCAAGAGGGGCGAAGTAGTAGATGAGTTCCGGCAGCACGACGGCGTGGTGACGGTGTTGGTGAAGAACAATCTTCGCAGGGCTTCGCCTAAGCACTACGAAAACTATGACGGAGGACAAACTAGAGGAGACGGGGTTGCCGGCACACGGCTTGGTGTTTCTTGATGTGTCTTTGGTGCTAGCCCTGTCCCTCTATTTATATGTTGAGCCCTGGGGCCGAAACTTGGAGCAAAAGCCTCCTCAAATTCGGTTTTGCCCGAAAGGCAAGAGTCCCACACGGACTCCAGGACCAAACGCCACAAACCTTGGCGTCTGGCCTAGACGCCATGGGCCTCGGCGTCTGGCCCAGGGCCAGACACCAGGGTCTCTGGCGTTTGGCCCCCTGGCCTCCGCAAAACTCCTTTTGCACCAACTTATAGCCCTGTGGGCTTGACCCCTTGGCCTAACCATATCATCCAATATATGAATCTTTACCTCCGGACCATTCCGGAGCTCCTCGTCATGTCCGTGATCTCATCCGGGACTCCGAACAACATTCGGTCACCAACATACATAACTCATAGTACTATATCGTCAACGAACGTTAAGCGTGCGGACCCTACGGGTTCGAGAACTATGTAGACATGACCGAGACACCTCTCTTGTCAATAACCAATAGTGGGACCTGGATGCCCATATTGGCTCCTACATATTCTACGAAGATCTTTATCGGTCAGACCGCATAACAACATACGTTGTTCCCTTTGTCATCGGTATGTTACTTGCCCGAGATTCGATCATCGGTATCTCAATACCTAGTTCAATCTCGTTACCGGCAAGTCTCTTTACTCGTTCCGTAATACATCATCCCGCAACTAACTCATTAGTTGCAATGCTTGCAAGGCTTATAGTGATGTGCATTACCGAGTGGGCCCAGAGATACCTCTCCGACAATCGGAGTGACAAATCCTAATCTCGAAATACGCCAACCCAACATGTACCTTCGGAGACACCTATAGAGCTCCTTTATAATCACCCAGTTACGTTGTGACGTTTGGTAGCACACAAAGTGTTCCTCCGGTAAACGGGAGTTGCATAATCTCATAGTCATAGGAACATGTATAAGTCATGAAGAAAGCAATAGCAACATACTAAACGATCAAGTGCTAAGCTAACGGAATGGGTCATGTCAATCACATCATTCTCCTAATGATGTGATCTCGTTAATCAAATGACAACTCATGTCTATGGCTAGGAAACATAACCATCTTCGATTAACGAGCTAGTCAAGTAGAGGCATACTAGTGACACTCTGTTTGTCTATGTATTCACACATGTATTATGTTTCCGGTTAATACAATTCTAGCATGAATAATAAACATTCATCATGAAATAAGGAAATAAATAATAACTTTATTATTGCCTCTAGGGCATATTTCCTTCAGTCTCCCACTTGCACTAGAGTCAATAATCTAGTTCACATCGCCATGTGATTTAACAGCAATAGTTCACATCACCATGTGATTAACACCCATAGTCCACATCGATATGTGACCAACACCCAAAGGGTTTACTAGAGTCAGTAATCTAGTTCACATCGCTATGTGATTAACACCCAAAGAGTACAAAGGTGTGATCATGTTTTGCTTGTGAGATAATTTTAGTCACCGGGTTTGTTATATTCAGATCCGTAAGTATTTTGCAAATATTTATGTCAACAATGCTCTGCATGGAGCTACTCTAGCTAATTGCTCGCACTTTCAATATGTATCTAGATTGAGACTTAGATTCATCTAGATTAGTGTCAAAACTTGCATCGACGTAACCCTTTACGACTAACCTTTTGTCACCTCCGTAATCGAGAAACATATCCTTATTCCAGTAAGGATAATTTTGACCGCTGTCCATTGATCTACTCCTAGATCACTATTGTACTCCCTCTCTTAACACAGTGTATGGTATACAATAGATCTGGTACACAGCATGGCATACTTTATAGAACCTATGACTGAGGCATAGGGAATGACTTTCATTCTCTTTCTATCTTCTGCCGTGGTCGGGCTTTGAGTCTTACTCAACTTCACACCTTGTAACACAGGCAAGAACTCTTTCTTTGACTGCTCCATTTTGAATTACTTCAAAATCTTGTCAAGGTTTGTACTTATTGAAAAAAATTATCAAGCGTCTTGATCTATCTTTATAGAACTTGACGCTCAATATGTAAGCAACTTCACCGAGGTCCTTTTTCGAAAAACTCCTTTCAAAAACTCCTTTATGCTTTGGAGAATAATTCTACATTATTTCCGATCAACAATATGTCATTTACATATACTTATCAGAAATGTTGTAGTGCTCCCACTCACTTTCTTGTAAATACATGCTTCATCGCAAGTCTGTATAAAACTATATGCTTTGATCAACTTATCAAAGCGTGTATTCCAACTCCAAGATGCTTGCACCAGTCCATAGATGGATCGCTGGAGCTTGCATATTTTGTTAACACCTTTAGGATTGACAAAACCTTCTGGTTGCATGATTGCAGTTTTGTTATCCATTTGCCAGATTTCATAAACTGTGGCAATTGCTAACATGATTCGGACAGACTTTAAGCATCGATACGAGTGAGAAAATCTCATCATAGTCAACACCTTGAACTTTGTCAAAAACCTTTTTCGACAAGTCTAGCTTTGTAGATAGTAACACTACTATCAGCGTCCGTCTTCCTCTTGAAGATCCATTTGTTTTCTATGGCTTGCCGGTCATCGGGCAAGTCAACCAAAGTCCATACTTTGTTCTCATACATGGATCCTATCTCAGATTTCATGGCCTCAAGCCATTTTGCAGAATCTGGGTCATCATCGCTTCCTCATAGTTCGTAGGTTCGTCATGGTCAAGTAACATGACCTCCAGAACAGGATTACCGTACCACTCTGGTGCGGATCTCACTCTGGTTTACCTACGAGGTTCGGTAGTAACTTGATCTGAAGTTACATGATCATCATCATTAGCTTCCTCACTAATTGGTGTAGTAGTCACAGGAACAGATTTCTGTGATGAACTACTTTCCAATAAGGGAGCAGGTACAGTTACCTCATCAAGTTCTACTTTCCTCCCACTCACTTCTTTCGAGAGAAACTCCTTCTCTAGAAGGATCCATTCTTGGCAACGAATTTCTTGCCTTCGGATCTGTGATAGAAGGTGTACCCAACAGTCTCCTTTGGGTATCCTATGAAGACATATTTCTCCGATTTGGGTTTGAGCTTATCAGGATGAAACTTTTTCATATAAGCACCACAATCCCAAACTTTAAGAAACAACAACTTTGGTTTCTTGCCAAACCACAGTTCAGATTGTGTCGTCTCAACGGACTTAGATGGTGCCCTTTTTAACGTGAATGCAGCTGTCTTTAATGCATGACCCCAAAACGATAGTGGTAAATCGGTAAGAAACATCATAGATTGTACTATATCCAATAAAGTACGGTTATGACGTTCGGACGCACCATTATGCTGTGGTGTTCCAGGTGGCATGAGTTTGTGAAAATATTCCACATTGTTTTAATTGAAGACCAAACTCGTAACTCAAATATTTGTCTCCGCGATCAGATCGTAGAAACTTTATTTTCTTGTCACGATGATTTTCCACTTCACTCTGAAATTCTTTGAACTTTTCAAATGTTTCAGACTTATGTTTCATCAAGTAGATATACCCATATCTGCTCAAATCATCTGTGAAGGTCAGAAAATAATGATACCTGCTGCAAGCCTTAATATTCATCGGACCACATACATCAGTATGTATGATTTCCAACAAATCTGTTGCTTGCTTTATTGTTCCGGAGAACGGCGTTTTAGTCATCTTGCCCATAAGGCATGGTTCGCAAGCATCAAGTGATTCATAATCAAGTGATTCCAAAAGCCCATCAGCATGGAGTTTCTTCATGCGCTTTACACCAATATGAACTAAACGGCAGTGCCACAAATAAGTTGCACTATCATTATTAACTTCGCATCTTTTGGTTTCAATATTATGAATATGTGTATCACTACGATCGAGATCCAATGAACCATTTTCATTGGGTGTGTAACCATATAAGGTTTTATTCATGTAAACAGAACAACAATTTATTCTCTTACTTAAATGAATAACCATATTGCAATAAACATGATCAAATCATATTCATGCTCAATGCAAACACCAAATAACACTTATTTAGGTTCAACACAAATCCCGAAAGTATAGGGAGTGTGCGATGATGATCATATCAATCTTGGAACCACTTCCAACACACATCGTCACTTTACCCTTAACTAGTCTCTGTTTAATCTGCAACTCCTGTTTCGAGTTACTAATCTTAGCAACTGAACTTGTATCAAATACTGAGGGGTTGCTATAAACACTAGTAAAGTACACATCAATAACATGTATATCAAATATACTTATGTTCACTTTGCCATCCTTCTTATCCGCCAAATACTTGGGGTAGTTCTGCTTCCAGTGACTAGTTCCTTTGCAGTAGAAGCACTCAGTCTTAGGCTTAGGTCCAGACTTGGGCTTCTTCACTTGAGCAGCAACTCTCTTGCCGTTCTTCTTGAAGTTCCCCTTCTTCCCTTTGCCCTTTTCTTGAAACTAGTGGTCTTTGTTGGGGAACGTAGTAATTTCAAAATTTTCCTACGCACACGCAAGATCATGGTGATGCATATCAACGAGGGGAGAGTATGATCTACGTACCCTTGTAGATCACAACGGAAGAGTTGACACAACATGGAGGAAGTAGTCGTACGTCTTCTTCCCGATCCGACCGATCCAAGCACCGTTACTCCGGCACCTCTGAGTTCTTAGCACATGTTCAGCTCGATGACGATCCTCGGGCTCCGATCCAGCAAAGCGTCGAGGAAGAGTTCCGTCAGCATGACGGCGTGATGACGATCTTGATGTTCTACCGACGCAGGGCTTCGCCTAAGCACTACAATGATATGACCGAGGTGGAATATGGTGGCAGGGGGCACCGCACACGGCTAAGGAACGATCTCAATGATCAATTGTGTGTCTAGAGGTGCCCCCTGCCTCTGTATATAAAGGAGCCAAGGGGGAGGGGTGCGGCCAGCCATAGGGCGCGCCAGGAGGAGTCCTACTCCTACCGGGAGTAGGACTCCCCCTCCAATCCTATTCCAACTAGGACTCCCAAGGGGGAAAGAGAGAGAGAGGTGGCCGGCCACCTCTCCTAGTCCTAATAGGACTAGGGGAGGGGGGGGGGGAGGTGCGCAGCCCTCCATGGCAGCCCCTTTCACTTTTCCACTAAGGCCCAATAGGGCCCATATGGTTCCCGGGGGGTTCCGGTAACCTCCCGGTAATCCGGTAAAATCCCGATTTCACCCGGAACACTTCCGATATCCAAATATAAGCTTCCAATATATCAATCTTTATGTCTCGACCATTTCGAGACTCCTCGTCATGTCCGTGATCACATCCGGGAATCCGAACAACCTTCGGTACATCAAAATGCATAAACTCATAATAACTGTCATCGTAACGTTAAGCGTGCGGACCCTACGGTTCGAGAACAATGCAGACATGACCGAGACACGTCTCTGGTCAATAACCAATAGCGGGACCTGGATGCCCATATTGGCTCCTACATATTCTACGAAGATCTTTATCGGTAAGTCCGCATAACAACATACGTTGTTCCCTTTGTCATCGGTATGTTACTTGCCCGAGATTCGATCGTCGGTATCCAATACCTAGTTCAATCTCGTTACCGGCAAGTCTCTTTACTCGTTCTGTAATACATCATCCCACAACTAACTTATTAGTTGCAATGCTTGCAAGGCTTAAGTGATGTGCATTACCGAGAGGGCCCAGAGATACCTCTTCGACAATCGGAGTGACAAATCCTATTCTCGAAATACGCCAACCCAACATCTACCATTGGAGACACCTGTAGTACTCCTTTATAATGACCCAGTTACGTTGTGACGTTTGGTAGTACCCAAAGTGTTCCTCCGGTAAACGGGAGTTGCATAATCTCATAGTCATAGGAACATGTATAAGTCATGAAGAAAGCAATAGCAACATACTAAACGATCGGGTGCTAAGCTAATAGAATGGGTCATGTCAATCAGATCATTCAACTAATGATGTGACCTCGTTAATCAAATAACAACTCTTTGTTCATGGTTAGGAAACATAACCATCTTTGATTAACGAGTTAGTCTAGTAGAGGCATACTAGTGACACTCTGTTTGTCTATGTATTCACACATGTATTATGTTTCCGGTTAATACAATTCTAGCATGAATAATAAACATTTATCATGATATAAGGAAATAAATAATAACTTTATTATTGCCTCTAGGGCATATTTCCTTCAGTCTTGTCTACCATCAACACTTGATGTTTTTTTTCTTGATTTCTACCTTCGTCGATTTTAGCATCACGAAGAGCTTGGGAATCGTTTCCATTATCCCTTGCATATGATAGTTCATCACGAAGTCCTACTAACTTGGTGATGGTGACTAGAGAATTCTGCCAGTCACTATTTTATGTGGAAGATTAACTCCCACTTGATTCAAGCGATTGTAGTACCCAGACAATCTGAGCACATGCTCACTAGTTGAGCGATTCTCCTCCATCTTTTAGCTATAGAACTTGTTGGAGACTTCACATCTCCCAACTCGGGTATTTGCTTGAAATATTAACTTCAACTCCTGGAACATCTCATATGATCCATGACGTTCAAAACGTCTTTGAAGCCCCGATTCTAAGCCGTTAAGCATGGTGCACTAAACTATCAAGTAGTCATCATATTGAGCTAGCCAAACATTCATAACGTCTGCATCTGCTCCTACAATAGGTCTGTCACCTAGCGGTGCATCAAGGACATGATTCTTTTGTGCAGCAATGAGGATAAACCTCAGATCACGGATCCAATCCGCATCATTACTACTAACATCTTTCAACACAATTTTTCTCTAGGAACATATCAAAATAAACATATGAAAGCAACAACGTGAGCTATTGATCTACAACATAGATATGCTAATACTACCAGGACTATGTTTATGATAAATTAAAGTTCAATTAATCATATTACTTAAGAACCCCACCTAGATAGACATCCCTCTAATCCTCTAAGTGATCACGTGATCCATATCAACTAAACCATGTCCGATCATCACGTGAGATGGAATAGTTTCAATGGTGAACATCACTATGTTGATCATATCTACTATATGATTCACGCTCGACCTTTCGGTCTCCGTGTTCCGAGGCCATATCTGTATATGCTTGGCTCATCAAGTATAACCTGGGTATTCCGCGTGTGCAACTGTTTTGCACCCGTTGTATTTGAACGTAGAGCCTATCACACCCGATCATCACGTGGCGTCTCAGCACGAAGAACTTTCGCACCGGTGCATACTCAGGGAGAACACTTCTTGATAATTAGTGAGAGATCATCTTATAATGCTACCGTCAATCAAAGCAAGATAAGATGCATAAAAGATAAACATCACATGCAATCAATATAAGTGATATGATATGGCCATCATCATCTTGTGCTTGTGATCTCCATCTTCGAAGCACCGTCATGATCACCATCGTCACCGGCGCGACACCTTGATCTCCATCGTAGCATCGTTGTCGTCTCGTCAATCTTATGCTTCCACGACTATCACTACCGCTTAGTGATAAAGTAAAGCATTACAGCGCGATTGCATTGCATACAATAAAGCGACAACCATATGGCTCCTGCCAGTTGCCGATAACCCGGTTACAAAACATGATCATCTCATACAATAAAATCAGCATCATGTCTTGACCAAATCACATCACAACATGCCCTGCAAAAACAAGTTAGACGTCCTCTACTTTGTTTGTTGCATGTTTTACGTGGCTGCTACGGGCTTAAGCAAGAACCAATCTCACCTACGCATCAAAACCACAACGATAGTTTGTCAAGTTGATGCCGTTTTAACCTTCGCAAGGACCGGGCGTAGCCACACTCGGTTCAACTAAAGCTGGAGAAACAGTCATCCGCAAGCCACCTTTTGCAAAGCACGTCGGGAGAACCGGTCTTGCGTAAGCGTACGCGTAATGTCGGTCCGGGCCGCTTCATCCAACAATACCGCCGAACCAAAGTATGACATGCTGGTAGGCAGTATGACTTATATCGCCCACAACTCACTTGTGTTCTACTCGTGCATATAACATCAAACCATAAAACCTAGGCTCGGATGCCACTGTTGGGGAACGTAGTAATTTCAAAAAAATTCCTACGCACACGGAAGATCATGGTGATGCATAGCAACGAGAGGGGAGAGTGTTGTCTACGTGCCCTCGTAGACCGAAAGCGGAAGCGTTATATCAACGCGGTTGATGTAGTCGTACGTCTTCACGATCCAACCGATCCAAGCACCAAAAGCACGGCACCTCTGAGTTCTGCACACGTACGGCTCGGCGACGTCCTCACCTTCTCGATCCAGCAAGAGGGGCGAAGTAGTAGATGAGTTCCGGCAGCACAACGGCGTGGTGACGGTGTTGGTGAAGAACAATCTTCGCAGGGCTTCGCCTAAGCACTATGAAAACTATGACGGAGGATAAACTAGAGGAGACGGGGTTGCCGGCACACGGCTTGGTGTTTCTTGATGTGTCTTTGGTGCTAGCCCTGCCCCTCTATTTATATGTTGAGCCCTGGGGTCGAAACTTGGAGCAAAAGCCTCCTCAAAGTCGGTTTTGCCCGAAAGGCAAGAGTCCCACTCGGACTCCAGGACCAAACGCCACAAACCTTGGCATCTGGCCCAAACGCCATGGGCCTCGGCGCCTGGCCCAGGGCCAAACGCCAGGGTCTCTGGCGTTTGGCCCCCTGGCCTCCGCAAAACTCCTTTTGCACCGACTTATAGACCTGTGGGCTTGACCCCTTGGCCTAACCATATCATCCAACATATGAATCTTTACCTCCGGACCATTCCGGAGCTCCTCGTCATGTCCGTGATCTCATCCGGGACTCCGAACAACATTCGGTCACCAACATACATAACTCATAGTACTATATCGTCAACGAACGTTAAGCGTGCGGACCCTACGGGTTCGAGAACTATGTAGACATGACCAAGACACCTCTCTTGTCAATAACCAATAGCGGGACCTGGATGCCCATATTGGCTCCTACATATTCTACGAAGATCTTTATCGGTCAGACCGCATAACAACATACGTTGTTCCCTTTGTCATCGGTATGTTACTTACCCGAGATTCGATCGTCGGTATCTCAATACCTAGTTCAGTCTCGTTACCGGCAAGTCTCTTTACTCGTTCCGTAATACATCATCCTGCAACTAACTCATTAGTTGCAATGCTTGCAAGGCTTATAGTGATGTGCATTACCGAGTGGGCCCAGAGATACCTCTCCAACAATCGGAGTGACAAATCCTAATCTCGAAATACGCCAACCCAACATGTACCTTCGGAGACACCTGTAGAGCTCCTTTATAATCACCCAGTTACGTTGTGACGTTTGGTAGCACACAAAGTGTTCCTCCGGTAAACGGGAGTTGCATAATCTCATAGTCATAGGAACATGTATAAGTCATGAAGAAAGCAATAGCAACATACTAAACGATCAAGTGCTAAGCTAACGGAATGGGTCATGTCAATCACATCATTCTCCTAATGATGTGATCCCGTTAATCAAATGACAACTCATGTCTATGGCTAGGAAACATAACCATCTTCGATTAACGAGCTAGTCAAGTAGAGGCATACTAGTGACACTCTGTTTGTCTATGTATTCACACATGTATTATGTTTCCGGTTAATACAATTCTAGCATGAATAATAAACATTTATCATGAAATAAGGAAATAAATAATAACTTTATTATTGCCTCTAGGGCATATTTCCTTCATTCTCCCACTTGCACTAGAGTCAATAATCTAGTTCACATCGCCATGTGATTTAACAGCAATAGTTCACATCACCATGTGATTAACACCCATAGTCCACATCGATATGTGACCAACACCCAAAGGGTTTACTAGAGTCAGTAATCTAGTTCACATTGCTATGTGATTAACACCCAAAGAGTACTAAGGTGTGATCATGTTTTGCTTGTGAGATAATTTTAGTCACCGGGTCTGTTATATTCATATCCGTAAGTATTTTGCAAATATTTATGTCAACAATGCTCTGCACGGAGCTACTCTAGCTAATTGCTCCCACTTTCAATATGTATCTAGATTGAGACTTAGATTCATCTAGATTAGTGTCAAAACTTGCATCGACGTAACCCTTTACGACAAACCTTTTGTCACCTCCGTAATCGAGAAACATATCCTTATTCCAGTAAGGATAATTTTGACCGCTGTCCATTGATCTACTCCTAGATCACTATTGTACTCCCTCTCTTAACACAGTGTATGGTATACAATAGATCTGGTACACAGCATGGCATACTTTATAGAACCTATGACTGAGGCATAGGGAATGACTTTCATTCTCTTTCTATCTTCTGCCATGGTCGGGCTTTGAGTCTTACTCAACTTCACACCTTGTAACACAGGCAAGAACTCTTTCTTTGACTGCTCCATTTTGAACTACTTCAAAATCTTGTCAAGGTTTGTACTTATTGAAAAAACTTATCAAGCGTCTTGATCTAACCTGTAGTGTACCTTTATAGCCACCCAGTTACGTTGTGACGTTTGGCACACCCAAAGCACTTCTACGGTATCCGGGAGTTGCACAATCTCATGGTCTAAGGAAATGATACTTGACATTAGAAAAGCTTTAGCATACGAACTACACGATCTTTGTGCTAGGCTTAGGATTGGGTCTCGTCCATCACATCATTCTCCTAATTATGTGATCCCGTTATCAACGACATCCAATGTCCATGGTCAGGAAACCGTAACCATCTATTGATCAACGAGTTAGTCAACTAGAGGCTTACTAGGGACATGGTGTTGTCTATGTATCCACACATGTATCTGAGTTTCCTATCAATACAATTCTAGCATGGATAATAAACGATTATCATGAACAAGGAAATATATAATAATAACCAATTTATTATTGCCTCTAGGGCATATTTCCAACAGGTCACACAAAGATTCTTCGTCACGTGCATCACGTCGATTGCGGAGCGGACCTCTAGGTCTTTCCAATAGGGCGGGTCCCAAAATATAGATTTCTTCTTCCACATGGGTGCGCGTCCGTCAGCGTCATTCGGAACAGGTTGTCCACCAGGACCCTTTCCAAAGACCACCTTCAAATCCTTGACCATATCATGTACATCATCACCAGTACGGTGGCGAGGCTTCGTCCGGTGATCCGCCTCACCTTTGAAATGCTTGCCTTTCTTTCTTACGGGATGCCTGCTCGGAAGAAATCGATGATGTCCCAGGTACACATTCTTCTTACAATTAGCCAAATATATACTGTCGGTATCGTCCAAACAGTGCGTGCATGCGCGGTATCCCTTGTTTGTCTGTCCTGAAAGGTTATTGAGAGCAGGCCAATCATTGATGGTCATGAACAGCAACGCCTTTAGGTCAAATTCTTCCCCCATGTGCTCATCCCACGCACGTACACCTGTTCCATTCCACAGTTGTAAGAGTTCTTCAACTAATGGCCTTAGGTACACATCAATGTTGTTGCCGGGTTACTTAGGGCCTTGGATGAGCACTGGCATCATAATGAACTTCCGCTTCGTGCACAACCAAGGAGGAAGGTTATACAAATATAGAGTCACAGGCCAGGTGCTATGGTTGCTGCTCTGCTCCCCAAAAGGATTAATGCCATCTGCGCTTAGACCAAACCATACGTTCCTTGCGTCATCTGCAAACTCCTTCCCATACTTTCTTTCGATTTTTCTCCACTGTGACCCGTCAGCGGGGACTCTCAACTTTCCGTCTTTCTTACGGTCTTCTCTGTGCCATCGCATCGCCTTGGCATGCTCTTTGTTTTGGAACAAACATTTCAACCATGGTATTATAGGAGCATACCACATCACCTTGGCAGGAATCTTCTTCCTGGGGCGCTCGCCCTTGACATCACCAGGGTCATCGCGGCTGATCTTATAGCGCAATGCACCGCATACTGGGCAAGCGTTCAAATCCTCGTACTCACCGCGGTAGAGGATGCAATCATTAGGGCATGCATGTATCTTTTGCACCTCTAACCCTAGAGGGCAAGCATCCTTCTTTGCTTGGTACGTACTCTCGGGCAATTCGTTGTCCTTTGGAAGCATATTCTTTATCATTACCAGCAACTTTCCAAATCCCTTGTCAGATACACCATTCTCTACCTTCCATTGTAGCAATTCCAGTGTGGTGCCCAGCTTTTTCTTGTCACCTACGCAATTCGGGTACAACAATTTTTTGTGATCCTCTAACATGCGCTGCAACTTCTTCTTCTCCAAATCACTTGCGCAGTTTCTCTTTGCATCGGCAATGGCCCGACCTAGATCATCAACGGGCTCATCCGATGCCTCTTCTTCAGCTTCTTCCCGCATTGCCGGCTCAGCTTCTTCCTGCATTATCGGCTCAGCTTCTTCCCTCATTGTTGTATCATCGTATTCAGGGAACCCATGGCTAGGATAGCAGTCGTCGTCCTCTTCTTCTTCATTGTCTTCCATCATAACCCCTCTTTCTCCATACTTGGTCCAAACATTATAGTGGGGCATGAAACCAGACTCAAATAGGTGGACGTGAATGGTTCTTGACGTGGAGTAATTATGACCATTCTTACAGCCAGCACATGGACAAGGCATAAAACCATCCGTCCGCTTGTTTACCTTAGCCGCAAGCAGAAAAGTACGCACGCCATTGATGAACTCAGGAGAGCATCGGTCATCGTACATCCATTGCCGGCTCATCTTCAATACACAGCACCGAAAGCACCAAATTAATACAATACATAAGGTTCATACATAAAGATCATACAACACTTAAATGCAACAAACAAATAACTCTCTAGCTAAAGAATTTAAATGCAACAACAAATGGGATCAAGATCGCAACTAAGGTAATAATTGATCCAACAGCATAATGATACCAAGCCTCACTATAAATGGCATATTTTCTAATATTTCTAATCTTCAAGCGCATTTCCTCCATCTTAATCTTGTGATCATCGACGACATCGACAACATGCAACTCCAATTCCATCTTCTCCCCCTCAATTCTTTTCAATTTTTCCTTCAAATCCTCGTTTTCTCTTTCAACTAAATTTAACCTCTCGACAATAGGGTCGGTTGGAATTTCCGGTTCAACTACCTCCTACATACAAATATCTATGTCAACTTGATGGGCATAATTTGTCATAAACACGAAATGCAATGAATAGTTTTAAAAGAGAATATACCACATCCGAATCATAACCCGGACAAGGGCCGACGGGGACGGATATCAAAACCATGGCACTATGTATAACAAACAATGTATGGGTAAGATAATTATACGAGTAACTATATATGCAAATCACACAAACATCAATTTTTTATATAAAACTTCATGAACAAGAGGCTCACCACAAGGTGGTGCCGGCGACGGGACGTTGCGACTACATGTGCAAACTAAGTGTTATTTTTGACCTCAAATTGTATATAAATCAAATACTAGCACATATATATAATTCCTCCCAAATTACTAAACTCAAAAATCAATCACCATATAAAGCATTGCACGAGCTAATCTAGCAATGAGAGATGAAAGGACAAAGTTGCTAACCTTTGTGATCATTTGAATGGATGGGGGCCTTCAAA
Source organism: Triticum monococcum (assembly GCA_034509565.1). Taxonomy (NCBI): domain Eukaryota; kingdom Viridiplantae; phylum Streptophyta; class Magnoliopsida; order Poales; family Poaceae; genus Triticum; species Triticum monococcum. The sequence goes on from CM067847.1 coordinate 769,962,375, forward strand.
TCTTCACAAATTTTGGGCAAAATGTGTGATGAGCTTGAGAGGAAGAGGGAAAAGAACAGAGAGGAGAGGGGAAAGGGGAAGAACAGAGCGAGCTCGGGTGGACGAAGGGTCTATGTAGGACGACCTTTAGTATCGGTTCGTGATACGACCCGGTACTAAAGATGCTGGAGGGGCCCCGGACTGACAACATCCTGCCACCACTCACTTTAGTACCGGTTTGTGGCACGAACCGGTGCTAAAGGTTCGCCACGAACTGGTACTAATGAGAGCGGCCGGCTGGCCGTTGGAACCGGCACTAATGCACACATTAGTGCCGGCTCAAATTCAAACCGACACTAATGTGCTTCACGTTTGACCCTTTTTCTACTAGTGAGAATTATCAAAGCATAAATTAAGAACTCGAACGAGTTTTGCTCATGCATCCTCTAGTGGGATCAAGCATTCCTCTTGTGTAGAGGACTCCTATGAAATTCAAGACCCCTAAGGCTCTGTGGAGCTCAAGAACTTCATCTCTTAGGATTTGGGAATGGATTATCCTTCATTGTCACCTTTCTCCCATACGAGTTGTTGGATCGATTGGACCGGTCGAATAAACTTTATTCGTGAGATGTATGGTTGGCTTGAGGCTCTTATGCCTCTTGAGTGAGTGCTACTTGTGTCCAAGGTTGTCAGAATCATGATTCCTTTATGCGATCCTACGACTTTATGATCCAAACTAACCCATCCAGTTTTATGATTTTAGTTCATAGAATCTACATTTCTACGATCCTGATAGTTAATATTCTATGATTTGTGATTCTAACATCGGAGCTTCTAGGTGTGTTCTTCATGATTCCTCCTCCAGTTTGCAAATATCCAGCAAACCAGCTAAAAGATTTTTACCAACATACTCGGCCCTCTAGTCTAGGAAATTTTTGTTGGACTACCCCAGATAACCAATGAAAATTGGCCAAAATCTTGTTTTGATCTCCCCCGACCCATCTCCCCTCAAAGAATGGCGCTCAAGCTTAGCCACTATGTGCCGATATGATCACGTTCACGGCGGCGATGGTTCACGGAGGAGCATGGGAGATGGGTGGCATATGGCGAGGTCCATGCGGGCGCGCTCTCGGGTGCGCGGCTGCATTGGTTCAGGTGGTGTGACCACGTCGGTGGCAAAGGCACGGTGGGGGCGGGGCCATGGCAGGCATTCGTCACCTCCCTCTCAGTAATATTCCCTACCGGCTCTTTTTCCTCTGAAAAAAGGCGAATATATAGATGAAAGTCGGTTGCTACTTCTGGTCCATGTTTTTTGTTTATTATTTGAGGGATTCTTCTGGTCCATGTTGCAATATTTCTCATCATGTCGACACCTTTGTAAAAAATAAAACGAAAATTGCACGCAAGCAGCACGTGAGCACAGCTTAATTAAGCGTCTCCAAGCCAAGCTGCTGCTAATTGCGGCCATGGACGACGGGAACCTCGACTGCTCCTCCATGGGCAGCTACTTCGACGACATCCTCATGGACACGGAGCAGGTCGCCTGCACCCACACCCACACCTGCAAACCGCGCGCCCACGACCTCCCCCACACCCACACCCACACCTGCCTCCACGTCCACTCCAAGATCGCCGCCTCCGCCTCCTCCGATGCCGGCGCGGAGACCCCGGCCGAGCTCGAGGACGCCCACGCCACCTCCAGGAGCAAGAGGCGCCGCCCCTTGGGCAACCGGGCGGCCGTGCGCAAGTACCGCGAGAAGAAGAAGGAGCACACGGCGGTGCTGCAGGAGGAGGCAGCCCGTCTGAGGTCTATGAACGAGCAGCTCGCCGAGAAGGTCCAGGACCACGCCGCGCTCGAGGCCGAGGCGGCCAGGCTCCGCTGCCTGCTCGTCGACGTCAGGGGCAGGATCGAAGGGGAGATCGGCGCCTTCCCTTACCAGCGCCGGCCGGCCAAGGGCGCCGGTCAGGGCGGTGCCCAGGTTATGAGCTCATGTGATTTCATAGCAAGTTGTGAACAACCTCATACGTGTTTTCTTTAATATCAGATCAGATCTATGCAATGGAGAATATTATTCTCTGAGATAGTGGGCTAGTGCTGGAGGGAGGTTGACATGGAAGGAGAGAGGACGGTGGTGACAGTCGTCGGTAGGTTGAACAAAGCGCAAGTTGATCAAAACTTTGGATTTGACGTCCCACATGGTTTAGTGTTCGGTAGATGTATTGTGAGTGTGTACTCCCTTTGGTTCTTTTTACTCCTCATATAAAAGAAATTCTGAAATCAAACTTCATTAAGTTTGGTCAACTTTATAGAAAAAAAATCTTGTGAAGTATAATTTTTTCGACAAAAGGTGAATTTTACCGACTCAAAAAGGAGCATCAAGAGAATACATACCCTAAGAGCTCACACCCGGCTTCTGCATAGATAGAATGCACACATCTAACACCAACACACACATAGAAAAAACACGACAACAATAGCAAAGTCATATTAGACCAAGGCTATGCGTAAGCGAGGAAAAGTAAAAAAGTCCAAATAGATCAGATCCATGATCGGCAAACTAAAACAATGACCATATCCACACCATCGATCTCATCACACCACACATACGACATTTTTTTAACAGCAACACCTTCAAGAAGGAAGCGACATTCAAGCATCATTGTTACCAGATCCAACCACCAAAGGCTAGGATCTACTTTTTCACCCTGAAGAATCAATTTGAGCATATCCGAGCAATGCCTTCAACAATGTAACTATGTAAAAACATCACCATTGCCAGGTATAATCAGCTCGGGTCAGACCAAGACTTTCACCCCAGAGCTCGCGACCTGATGCTTGAGTAGCACCATCGAAGTCATCAAGTTGCAGTACCATCAAGGAGATTACAATTACGACTATAAGCCAGAAGATAATCTCAAATCTTGGAGAAGCTGACACCAAGGAGAGCCAGAAGATAATCTCAAATCCGACAGAAAAGGGGAGGGGACTCAATCCTCGTGAGTTCCTCGACCGAGGCGCATCTATCTGGCTCTCCTTGGTGTCAGCTTCTCTAAGATTGTGATCTGTCAAATCTTGGAGAAGCTAACACCATCAAAGTCATCAAATTATGATTATAAGTCATCAAGAAGGTTACAATTCAGAGACGCCAACAACCACATTTGACAGATCACAGTCTTGGAGAAGCTGACACCAAGGAGAGCCAGTAGATAATCTCAAATCCGGCCGGACAGAGGAGAGTGACTCAATCCTCGTGAGTTCCCCGACCAAGGCACATCTATCTTAGCTTCATCGGGTGGAAAAGCCAATGGAGAACAAAATAACATAATGACATCATCGCCTCCATAGGACATCGTCAGTCACATTGACAAGGTAAAGATAAAATGAGGCATGTACTAAAGCTCCCTTTATCGAAAAAATGTACTAAAGCTCCACATGCCCACCTCCGATGCCAAACAACATCCTTGGAACGAGGAGGGGACGGGGAGGTCTTATTCGACGCCGCTAATGGCACCATTGCCTCACCACCACCATCTAGACACCTAGTCTTTACCCTAAGTCCCTAATTAAAGTTGGGCGATCAGAGACTACGCACACAGCGCATACCGGGTTCACCCCACCTCACCGATGCGAGAAGGCACCTGGAAGCGAGGGAACTGACGGTGGAAAGCCCTAAGGAGGAACTCTAGTTGCACCTATTTTTTTCTCTCTGGAGGAGGCGCACCTGTTCGTGCATGGCGGCTATCCTTGCTTGGTCTTGCAGAACTCACAGGGGCACACACCTGCCCCGATGTGTCGGCCGCCCGATTGCCTCACGATCTGCAAAGTCGTTGGTTCTTGCACGAGTTCATGACAAGTTTTAGCTCTAGTTTCTTAAACTTACGATTTTCTTGGGCATTTGTTCTAAAACATAAGATTTTTTTGGTTGCAATTTCTGAAACTTATGATTTTGTTGGTCACTCGTACGAAGTCTCAGCGGTAGAAACCTAACGAAGTTTCAAAAACTCGGCAAAACATATCCAAAATGGATCTCATTTGAAGGCCCTCGTCACCAGTAACACGAATATGCAAACCAAACTTGATTTAAACTTTTGGTTCAAAAGATATGAAAGAATGAAAACCGAAAGCTAAAAGAAAAAGGGGTTGCGTGCCCCGCTCCCGCGTGCTACAAATCCCACCCCTTGGTCCCGTCGTTGCTGCCACTGAAACAATAACATTTTTCAAACAATTGCTCTGAGTGAAAAACTTTCTCTCCTTTTTTTGTTTGCAATCTCAAACGATTTCTCAACCTGACGTTGTGCTGTTTTTTTTGCCTTGTAAACGTTGAGGAATCAATCTCAGATGATTTTTTTTTTTGAAAATTACTAGTTTAACACCATGTTTGTGCAACTTTGCACTCTAGTATAACTTTGTACTATACTAGCGACAAGTAATATGAATATGAGGGAGTAATATCGTTGTAATTTACATCTTATAATTTGTGATACATTATGCATCTTCATGTTAAGTTTTTGGTATACAGGCCACAACCCAACCAATTTTATTTTTCTTTCAAGCAGTTACATATTTTGTCTCTTTTTCTTTATCTTCCATGACCCACGAGGCTAAAAATTATGTTTGGCCAATAAGAAAATGGAGGAGTACACGTATCACACTAGCCCACTATGTCGTTAGGTGCTAACCAAATTGACGTCAGGTATATATGTCGTCATTATGTGGCCATAGCTCAGTCGCAGAGCAGAGCAGGAGATGTTGTCATCTTGGCAACACCATGATCACCATGTGTTGTTATACCAGCGAAGCGTATTACATGTCACCTTATCGTCCCTCCAGGATGGACGAAAGCAAAATTAATCCATGGTGACAGGCATCTGCGACCTCCCAGCGGACTGCCTGGCGCTGGTCGCGTCCCTGACCTCCCCCGGGGACGCGTGCAGGCTGGCGGCCACCGCCATCGCGCTCCGGGCGGCTGCCGACTCCGACCAGGTCTGGGGGAGCTTCCTCCCGGCGGACTGCACCGACATCCTCGCGCGGTGTAGTGCTGCCGGTGATGAGCGCCGCCGGGAAGGAGAAACGAATAAGGAGCTCTTCTCCCGACTCTGCGACTGCCCCGTCTTTCTCGACGGCGGCAAGCTGGTAATTTGTTTTGTTGCACAACTTTTACCGTTCGAAAGTGCATGTGCGTATCAATATATCTCATCTGACATTGGCATCGACCGGCCGGGCAAGAAGAGCTTCTCGCTGGAGAGGCATAGCGGCGCCAAGAAGTACATGATAGCTTTGTGGCACGGGTTCGGTGGCTACCAGTACTACGGATTGGAGGACTCGTCCAGTCACACTTTCACCTTCACTCCAGGTTTTGCTTTCGTGCTCCCATCTGGCATAATTTTACGGTTAAAATCCAATCATTTCTATAAGCCTTGTAATCTTTTTCTTCCCCAGCAAACGCGAAATTAGGTGAGATTGAGATCTACAAAAGTTTCTCCGAACTTAATGTTAGCAAACCGACATTATAACTTAGCTTCTTCGTCGACGGGTTTACTTTTACCTTCTCTTTTGTTTAGATTTGAGATATGATCTAGGGAATAATTAGGCTGCGTTTAGCGTTGTGGTGAGTTAAGATTTATGTGAATTTTGTTTGCCAAACATATATATATTTGCTTATTGTAGTGCTTATTCGACTTCCTTTTGCCTACTTGTGTGGCTAATTCTACAAAACATATTATCTATAAGCGCAACACACCACAACACAGTTCAACTGAACCCCCTTGGGTTCTTGGCGTCAGTGTGCAGCTGCGCTCTAGGGAGGTGAGCATTCCATCGTCCGACGTTACGTTGCGGCGCCTTTCGAGCGAGGGCGACGAGCAGGGGCCACCTTTCGGCGATGGAACTGGATGGCGCAGGTGCGCCGGACGTGCAAGCGATGGCGATGACATAGCTTCCAAAGACGGCTGGCATCCCTTGCGAGGTGGCCTCCTTCGTGGTGTTGGTCCTTCAATGATGTTTGAGGGCTACAGTGTCTAGTTGTCTTTGCTTTTTGGACATTGTTGCTGCTCCTGAGCTCCATTATATAATGCAAGAGTTTTCTCTTTGTTTTTCCTGTGTCTTTCAGTGTTGTGTTGAATTGTATCGTTGCTTGTAAGGGCCTTATTTTTTAAGGGTTAAGTATATTTTTCGTCCTCGAACTTTTCCGGGAGTTTAGAAATCGTCCCTCAACTCAAAACCGGATAGTTTTCGTCCCTCAACTATCAAAACCGGATAGTTTTCGTCCCTCATGCCGCTTCGGGCGGTTTTCGTCCGCACGAACAGTAAACCGATAAACAGTAAATTTTAAAAAAAATAGAAAAAATGTCAAAAACATCTGGAAATTTGTGGGATCAAAGTTCCTCGGGTGCACAAGGTGCGTATTTTTTTTCTATTTAAACATTCAAGGAGCTCGTGACAACGGAAGAACCATAAATATGTACGCTGGTGAACAGTAAATTCGGAAAAAAATAGAAAACAAACTAAAAAAATATGAAAAATGTTGACATACAAGATGCTCGGGTGCTCAATGTGTCTGCAAAATTTCATTGTGTTTGGACATTGTGGGAGCTCGTGGCAAAAAAAAATTGGCTGGGAAAGAAACTTTGAAAAACTGCACTATTTTGTTTTTTTTGCTAGAGCTCCTCCTATGTCATTTGAGCACGGACCTTGCACACCCATGCATCTTTGATGCCAAAAAAATTCATATTTTTTTGCTATTGTTTAATTTACTGTTCACAGACGTACATATTTACAATTTTTCTTTCTCATGAGCACCTGGAATGTCCAAACAATATGAAAAAATTTACGCACCTTGCGCACCTGAGGAACTTTGATCCCACAATTTTTCAGTTTTTTTTAATTTTTTCTGCTATTTTTTCAAATTTACTGTTCATGACGGACGAAAACTGCCCAAAACGGCATGAGGGACGAAAACTATCCGGTTTTGATAGTTGAGGGACGAAAACTATCCGGTTTTGAGTTGAGGGATGATTTCTAAACTCTCAGAAGAGTTCGAGGACGAAAAATATACTTATCCCATTTTTTAAAGCCGGGCGACATCCTCTTTTCTAGAAACTAAGCCTTACTATTTCGTCCTGTAGATTCCGTGAGGTGGCGGCTCACTCATACATGTTGTGGCTGACGTGGACATCATCATGAACACCAAGAACCTCTCGGCGTCCATAGAGGCTATGTGGCCTATCTTGTATATAGGGTGCAATGGTTATACATTTGTACAGACACATCTCAGAACCAAAACCAAGAAGCTGTAGGGGTCCTGCTTCGCTGCCATTTGCAACATGATTGTAACCATCTCATGCCTCATAAGCACTTGTGATCTCTGTTATGGGACTGGGTTGGGAACTCGATGGATGATAATGATCATCTATGTTCGTGGACACATTGAGAAGAATTGAAATTTGAAGCAGCAACTGAAACCTGATGGGGCGACTGGCGAGCGTGAGGAGGGATGGATGATGGATAGAGCAAGAGATTAACATAGAGCTGGACGAGCATTGTCTAGAGAGGAAGGAGAAAAACATGTTTCCGTTGTGTTTAGAGGGTTCACAAGGTCACGTAGGTGCCAGATTACCATAGAAGAGATCGAGATTTTCTTTTTGAAAAAGAGAATATATTAATATCGCAAAGATACCAATTACCCCCGGCAAAGGATTGAGATAAAGCTGAGAGGAATGGAAAGTTGAAACCATATGGTTAGGTCTGTTTACGGGAATATTGCAATTTGCAACTATGGTGTTGTGTTAATTTTGTGCTACTTTCCTAATTAATTAATTTATCTAGAAATGAAACACGAGGTCTGCTTCTATGCTTTCCGGAAAGTTTTTTGCACGAAAATTAAAGCGTATCAATGGCTCTGATTACTAGAGGTTTTAAACAACCAGCTTAGTGCGAGCAAAGGGTAGTTTCGTCCTTTTGTCCCTATCAATCAATATTTCTATACTACTTATAAAAGAGTAAACATTATCTTTTTTAAGTACACCTCACAAAATGTACACGGATACATTACCACCGCATGATTAGTCCTACTAAACTCAATCTAACGATCAGCCTTAACTGAATCTGTTCTCTGTGTGTACTCAGCAATTTACATTGACTGACCGTACTCCACCGCAGAGGAAAATATGAAAGTCCATGCCTGGTCAATTAGGAAACTATAATCACGGACACATCCTATTAAGAAACTAATCACGGGCACATCTAATTATTAGGAAACTAATCACAAACCCATACTATTATTAGGAGAAAAAAAAATCATGCATGCATTCTATTATTAGGAAAATAATTACGAGCCATCCTATAAGGAAATTAATCACGGACGCATCTAATTATTGGGAAACTAATCATGGCTGCATCCTATTAGATAACTAATCACGAACACATCTAATTATTAGGGAACTAATCGCGAGCGCATCCTATCGTCTCCTATCAGGGAATCGTGATCGCGAGTCGCCAGCCGTCACCAGCCCACCACCCACGCGAGCCACAATGGTAGACACGCGAGGAGGAGCTGCGGCTACCTCCGAACACACTTCTACTGACTGCAACGACTTCGTCCACATCCTGGGGATGCTCTCCGGGAACCATCGGCATTCGCGTAGACTTCGGCTCCATCCACAACACCCATGCTGACAACCACCCACTGCTGAGGTCCTTCAAGTGGGGGCAACACTGAGTATCTTGGACTAGTATAAGCGGGCCAAAAAAATCTGCCCCCACAACCACGCATATAGATTCGCCTGGTCGCCAACCATCATCGTCTCCAGGGCGGTGCAGGTCTCGGCCACTATGCAGCAGGTGAAGCTAATCACGACCCCATCTCACTCGCCCGAAGCCACCGCCGACTCCCTCAACTCTGACGCGTGCTGCTCCGTTGGACACGCTTGTCTGGTACTCGCGCATGGACGATGTCGTTCAAAGCTAATCCCGGTGCGTGGAGGCCGCCACCTCAAAGCTGGACGACTGACTCACCTGCGTCGACAATGCCGCCCAGCTGGTGAGAGGACACGGTCGCCGCGGCCGCTCGCAGGCCTAAACGACGGAGACGCTCGCCTTCACGCGAACGCACCACACACACGCATTAATCAAGTAAGTATCGAGTGTTGTTTTTTTACTGTCATCGCTACCTCGCCGATGGTGACACATCTAGAAGTGCAGGAACTAGAGATGAGGCAATGAGAAACATAGGAGTGTTGGAGCACACATAGAGACGTTCGCCTTCTTTCTTTCTTTATCTTTTCACTGATTTTCACGTACCTGCAACAAACATCCCTGATTTTTAAGTACTGACTACCGGTTATTACATGGCCAACTCACGACTACATAGTGAACTCACAGACAAATTCGCTGAACCAAGACCTTACTTGCAGTCATGAAATTACGTTTCACTGAAAAAATCCAGAAGTTTGCATAAGTTTTAATGAAAAAAACTAAAGTTCGCATAAGTTTTACTAAAAAAACCTGAAGTTTGCATGAGTGTATTTGTTTGTCCAGCAGATACATGGCAATTGTAATTTTACATGAGCATTTTCATACCATCCTTATCTACAATTGAGTTAACATGTTTTCCTGATAGAAAACTTGGACTACATACAAGAGAACCAAAAACTGCATGTTGGTTATGATGATGATGAATGTAGGATATTTTGTGGTCATGGTAAATTTCATATCATTTAGTACATAAACAATATTCACAATTTTATTTTATTACCATCAATTGTGTTGAGTTTCTTTTATATATATGTATTGACCCTCTTCTTTAAATTAGATATGACAGATGCGGAATGAACTCATACCACATGATCGCATACGAGCAATTCAAGAGGAATTGACGGGATTCTTTCTTGACCATGTCATACATAAAGACGGAGAATGCCATATGGAAGTTGAAATCGATTTTAGATGTTAGGGATTATAAGAGATGTTATACTGTATATATGTAGTAGTGTCGAATAGATATATACAAAAACTTCTTGTTCGATCAATCTCGGAGAAAGAGAGGTCACTTCTCTGTGTATATGTTCATGACGATCTTGTGTAATTCTTGACTGGAATTTGTTGGCATTGAAATGGTTCCTTAGCTTGTCCTAAGTGACATTTTCATGTGTGACTATACTTGCATAAATGTGTGCATATGAAGAATCATGATGAATCTTTTAAATAATTTTGAATTTTATACATTGATAAAAGTGGGTGGTCTTTTAATACAGAAGACATGTTGATTAAGAAGAAACGATATTTCAAATTATTTGTACGAGTTGAAAATAAGAGATCGTGTACTTTAAAGGGAAATTTTAAATTTATGAATAAATTATCTTGTATTAAGTTTAGTATAATATGTTAATCCAAATAGATACGTATTATGTATGCACACTTATTAGTTCAAATAGACATGTGTTGCACGTGCACACTTACTAATAGTTCCAATGGCCCTTCAGTTTCCAGCGAAGCCACGACCTAAATCAGAAAAAAAAACGAATCCACGATCTCTCCTCGGCCCCTCCTGTTCCTCCCCGCGATCCCTTCCGCGTCGCCGGCAGCCCGGGGTACTCCCACAACCCCCTCCTTCCGCTCGCGCCTCCCATCCTCTTCCTTCCGCTCGCGACTCCTTCTTACTCCCTGGAGCCGCAGACCTCCGCCGCCGACGCAACCGTAACCAAGTTTCCTCACCGCGATCCCCTCCACGTCTCTTCCTTGCCGGCAGCCCCGGATCCTCCTGCAGCCCCTTCCGTGGTCTCCAGCTCGCACGCCTCCGGCCGGTCTCTCCTCGCCGGCAGCCCGGGGTCCTCCTGCAGCCTCCTCATCTGACGCTGCCGGACGTTCTCTTCCTCGGAGGCCGCTGCCGGTGCGCCTTCAACTTTCGAGCTGCTGGCCCCGTCGCCGGTCTTCCATGGACTCTGACAGGTGCGTTTCTTCTCTCATTTACTCACTCCGTTTCAAAATAGATGACCAAACTTTGTACTAAAGTTAGTATAAAGTTGAGTCATCTATTTTGAAACAGAGGGAGTAGAAATTTCTGCATTTGGTAAGAGCTTCCAGAGATACTCTGTAATAGAGAAACAAAGTGTTTTCCTCTCTTGTAGGATAAACAACCCTGTAGTGAAAGTAGATGTAGCTACTTGATAAGAATTCGTCCACCAGAATAAAACACAACATTAGTTGTTTCCATCAGTCTATTCTCTGACTATTACTGTATCTTTTTTCCATGAGCAATTTTGTATGGCTCACAAAATCAGCAAGTGGTTAAGAGTTGAAATTAAATAGCCTAGATTGATGCTCGGCCACCAGAAGTTGTGTGGTACTGGGTTTACAAGATCTTGAATAAGTTACATATCAGGCTCTCTTGATAAGAATTCCGGTGAAAAGTTGTTAATAATTTGCACACTGAAGGCTTAATCTTTCCTCTGTATACAAGCTTTTTTGCAAATCATAAAATAACTCTTGGTAGGGACGGTTTCAACTTTACAATTACAAAATTTGACGATTATAAAAGCTGATGGAAACAACTAATGGAAACAAAATTTCATGTTGGGAAATGAACGAACTTTTGAAACCTTGATGTCATTGCACATCAGATTTGAGTGTACCCTTTCTATGAGCTATACATCCTTTGCAATATGTAGTTCTTTGTTGTCTTTTTCATATTTTCATTTTTGCTACTAGCAGTGAAGATGGGATGGATGATTTGCGTGGTGGTTTATTTGGATACAACACGTCTGACAACCACAACATTATGAACTGAACTGATAGGTAAATTGATTTGGAGGTCAGATTGTTATGTTATAATTGGTTTAGTTATGTTGAAGTTTATGTGTGATAGGGATAGAAATCATTATGAACCGAACTGATAGGTAACCTGCTTATATTTTATGATAGGAAAATAGCAATGTGATAGGATCTCATGAGTCTGAAGCCATTCATGGTATGTTTTGTAATTTGGGGGCAGAAAATGAGGCTCTAGATCAGTATTGGAAAATTGTCAAGATGACCTTTGAAAGTGAAGAAGACTCCTACAACTTCTATAATGCATACGCTAAAAACAAACGGTTCAGCATTAGGAAGGATATCGTGAGGCATGAGGAAAAAATAGGAGAGATTTTCTATACGAGATTTGTTTGCTCAAAGGAAGGGATTCGTGATCTAGCCATGAGGGACATCAAGGACCGAAAAAGAAGGGAAAGAGCTGAGACTCGAGAGTATTGTGCTAAGCATTAGACTTGATAAGCAGCATGAAATCTAGTTTGTGGACAATTTTGTAGATGACCGCAACCCGATTTCTTCGTTCCCGTGGGAAAATCAAAGAACATCATAAATCAGAAATAGTAATGATGGAATCGATGGGCCTTCTAAGCATCACATAATGGATGTCTTTCAGTGCACGAGTAGTGACAGAGCGGGCGCTGGATTTATCGATAAGGACCTGTACAATTTCTCATCTAGGTGCAAGAGGTCGGGTATTGTGGATGGAGATGCAAATGCTACAATACGGGCGTTGAAGGCTAGGAAGGATAAGAATCCAGAGTTCTTTCTTGAGTTCCGAGTTGACAAAAGAAGGTCGTCTGAAGGACCTGTTTTGGTGTGACGAGCAGTCCCGAATGGATTACTGGTCATTTGTTGATGTTGTCGTGTTCGACAGTACATACCGGATGAACAGGTACAAGATGCCTTTTGTTATAATGCAACAACGGTAAGTTGTTGCTGCAGGTAAACAGTACGAATTTGTATTTTCATTTTGTAATTTCTTTGTTGTGCTAACATTGTGTAGCCTGAAGTCTCATAACTTGCATATTTCATTCTTTTTGCCTTCTTGAAGGATCACTTGATAAAAATTACTGAACCTGTGGGAGAAAGGCCATCATTATTTACCGATACCGTAGAATATGTTCATTCTGTCCAAGCGGTAATTGGTAATGGCATCAGGGACAACGTTTCTGTAAGTGCTGGGCTCTTACTATGCTATCATTATCTTCTGTTTTTCTTTAGATGTTTTGAACAGGAATGCACCTGTGACTCTGACTTTGCTATTGTTATCTGTCTTGTTTAGATGTTGTAAACATGACTGCATGTGTGACCTGGAAGAAACAGAATGGTGGCTTCCTAATCTGGTCTCTTGATAGACTAGTAAGAAATGTACTTTTGTGGCAAGATGTCTCCCTTTTGATCTTTGGTAATAATGCAGATGTGGGTCTTGAAATCTGGTTTTTTCAGGACAAGGTTTGCTTGACCTGGCGGATGAGACAACAGAGTTGCGTACCATTAGGCTGTGCAAACGAACATGGCAGTGTGTTGTGCAGGTGCGGACGTGTCGCATTCGGCGTGCCGGCTGGAACGGCTGGATACACCTAACGAACGCTAATTTTTTTTTTCAATTCTGGGAGGTAGGCTTGAGCCTGTTCAAGCATGTCCCCATCCAGTAGATTCACGTTGCCAGCAGAATTTTTTTAAGTACCACCGTACCACAACATAATTTTCTAAAGTAGCATCGTACAACCCTTTATTTTTTGGGAGCAAATCACCGTCCATATCCACCACATCACATTGCCTAGAGAATTTTTTAAAGTACTATTGTACCACTATTTTTTACTACGAGAAAGCACGGTCCTTATCCACCACATCCCGTTGTTGTTGCTAACTAACTAACAAATTGAAGATAAATCCACTCCGAAAATCTATAACAGAATTTGGAGGTTGTTATATATTGCTATACCCCATGCCATTATCTCATATTTCAGGGCATTTAGGAGTCCTATCAACTTTGTGGTTCGGCGAAACCCTCAGCAGAACCTCGAACGCCGAGCAGCTTCCCATATATGCACTGTAAGTTGTCTTGAACTCCCCCCCCCCCCCCCCCCCTTTTATCATTTTCACCCCGTCCATCTCCTTCTATCCGATGGAGGTACATGTTTGTGACGGACGAGAGTAGGAAAGTATGTTAGTGATCGATGCGTCTTTGCTAATAGTTAACGGATTGATGTCATACTTCTCTTTCAATCCAATTTCTGATGATATGGAGTTTGTTTGTTCATCGAAATCTCTATGTGAACTCATCAAAAAATTGACCGATTCTCAAATTAAAGTTGTTAAAAATTTAGGTTTTGGATGCATTTTAAAAATTAGAGAAATTAAACCGCAGCCATGTTTGTTGAAGTTTATTATCACTTCGTACAACCCAGCAACTTCAACTTTCAAAAGTGGGGATGCGAGTTTAGAAATAAACAACAATGATGTTTACTGTATCCTAGGTCTCCCTTTTGCTGGAACGGTAGTAAACAATATTAAACTACTACCCGATGATAGTGCTATGGTCGAGAAGTACATGAATAAAAAAATAAAAAATAATGATAAAAGATCTGGTGAAAGATATATTAGACAATAAATGTGCAGACGAGCACTTCATCAGGATGTTCATGTTAGTATTGCTGGGAACAGTTTTGGCATCTACATCCCACGAAGAAGTGCCGATGGTGTATTTGAGTCTCCTAGAAAATACAGCGAACATAAAAAACATTAATTGGAACGAGTTCGCACTTAGATTTTGAAAGGACAACATCAATAGTTGGCTACTGGACATGGGAAGACAACATCAATAATTGGCTACTGGACATGGGAACCCATGTCCAGTAGTCAATGGGTTCCCATGTCCAGTAGCCAATGGGTTCCCATGTCCAGTAGCCAATGGGTTCCCATGTCCAGTAGCCAACTATTGATGTTGTCTTCCCATGTCCAATAGCCAGACTATTGATGTTGTCCATCAGAAATTTAAGTGTGAACTCATTTCAATTAATGTTTTTTATGTTCGCTGTATTCTCTAGGAGACTCAAATACAACGTCGGTACTTCTTCGTGGGATGTAGGTGCCAAAACTGTTCCGAGCAATAGTAACATGAACATCATGATGAAGTGCTCGTTTGCACATTTATTGTGTAATATTTCTTTCACCTGATCTTTTATCATTATTTTTATTATTTTTATTCATGTACTTATCGACCATAGCACTATCAGCGGGTAGTGGTTTAATAGTGTTTACTACCGTTCTAGTAAAAGGGAGACCTAAGATACAGTAAACACCGTTGTTGTTTATTCCTAAATCCGCATCCCCAATTTTGAAAGTTGAAGTTGTTGAGTTGTATGAAGTGATAATAAACTTCGACAAACATGGCCACAGTTTAATTTCTCTAATTTTTAAAATGCATCCAAAACCTAGATTTTTAACAACTTTAATTTGAGAATCGGTCAATTTTTTGACGAGTTCACATAGAGATTTTGATGAACAAGCAAACTCCATATAATCAGAAATTGGAGTGAAAGAGAAGTATGATATTGATCCGTTAACTATTAGCAAAGAGACATCGATCGCTAACATATACTTTCCTACTATCGTCCGTCACAAACATGTACTCCATCGGATAGAATCGAGATGGATGAGGTTAAAATGATAAAATGGAGGGTAGTTGAAGACAACTTACAGTGCATATATGGGAAGCTGCTCGGTGTCCGAGGTTCTGCTGAGGATTTCGCCGAACCACAAACTTGACAGGACTCCTGCGTGCCTTTGAAATATGAGACAGCATGGGTGTAGCAATATATGACAGCCTCTAAATTATGTTATAGATTTTCAGATAGTGGATTTATCTTCAATTTCTTAGTTAGTTAGCAACAACAACGTGATATGGTGGATAAGGATTGTGGTTGCTCCCGGTAAAAAACGGTGGTGCTTTTAAAAATTCCGCTGGCAACGTGATGTGGTGGATAAGGAATGTACTTGTCTTCCAGAAAAAAAGGACGGTACGCTGGTACTTTAAAAAATTCTGTTGGCAACGTGATTGTACAAGACGGGGACGGGCTTGAACAGGCTCAAGCCTAACTTCCAGAATAGAAAAAAAAAATAGCGTTCATCCTATTAGCTAGCTTGTTGCATCCCGGTTCCTTAGCCCTTATGCGCGTTAGGCGTATCCAGCCGGCACACCGAATGCCGCACATCCGCACTTGCACAGTCTAATGGTACGCAACTCCGCTCTCTCATCTATCAGGTCAAGAAGATTTCCAAACCCTGCCGTGAAAAATGTTACCTTTCTTACTAGGCTAGCAACAACCCAGGTTGGGAAGCCACCATTTTATTTCTTCCAGGTCACACTTATAGTCATGTTTACAACATCTAAACAAGAAAGATAACGATAGCAAAGTCGAGTCATAGGTACATTCATGTTTGTTCAAAACATCTAAACAAAAACATAAGATAATGATAGCATAGTCAGAGCCCAACACTTACAAAAACGTTGTCCCTAATGCCATTACCAATTATCACTTGGATAGAATGAACATATTCTATGGTATCGGTAAACATTGACGGCCTTCCTTCCACATGTTCAATTATTTTTGTCAAGTGATCCTTCAAGAAGGCAAAAAAATGAAATATGCAAGTTATGAGACTTCGGGCTACACAATGTTAGCACAACAAAGAAATTTCAAAATGAAAATACAAATTCGTACTGTTGACCTGCAGCAACAACTTACCGTTGCTGCAATGCATCAGGGCACATACGGATATCATGACTGTAAGTGCATCTAGTGCCACCCCTAGTTGGTTTTGGAGTATTGACGACAAACCTAGTTGAGGGACTAATGTGTTTGTGAGAATTGCAGGATAACACAGGTAGAAGTCCTTCATTGATTCGGTTTCACTACCAGAGATGACCCCTAAATATGTACGAAGACATTGAAGACAATGGTGGTTTATGAAGATATTCATATTGAAGACAATGACATGTGAAGACTCCCTATGAAGCTTATGGAACTCGAAGACTTAGATCCTTCGTAGTTTTACTTCATTTATGTTGTGTCATAGGAACCACCGTACTGTTAAGTGGGGTCCAAGAGAACCAGTCAGGATGACTGAAGTGATGGCTAATTCAAATCCTATGTCTTCGAGCGAAGACTATGAGAGAAAATCTTGTCCAGAGTCAGACAAGTCAGCTTTACTTGTAGCCCAAGTAAAGTTGCCGTGTGAGTTCGAAATCCGACCGTTGGTACACGTGTCAGTTCCTTAGTGACCCAGGGTCATTTCGGACAAATCAGGTCGGGTTGCCAAGTGGCTATAAATAGTCCACCCCTACAACCATAAACAGTTGGCTGCTCAGATTTCAGTGCACGGCTTTTGTCGTTTGAGAGCAACCCACCTTGAAGCCTTTGAGAGAAAATTCCTAGCAAGAAGAAAAGCCCTAACCACCCAGAGCCAGAGTAAATTGGGCATCACTTAAGTCTTCTTGTCTGAGTGATCTGAAGACTTATTACACTTGAGGACTGTGCATCCTCCAGCCGGTTAGGCGTCGCGTTCTGAGCATCCAAGAGAAATTGTGGATTGCCGGTGAACAAAGTCTGTGAAGGTTTGGGAGTCTATCTTGAAGACTTACCAGAGTGATTGGGCGAGGTCTGTGTGACCTTAGCTCAAGGAGAAAACGGTGAGGACTGGGTGTCCTGAGCTGCGTGTTCAGGACTGGGTGTCCGGGACTGTGTGTCCTTTGGTTTAAATACCTAGCCGCTCCAACCAGACGTACAGTTGTCACAGCAACTGGAACTGGTCCAACAAATCATTGTCTTCAGCGTGTCACTGGTTTCATCTTCACCTCCTTTTACTTACCATTACACATTGTGAAGCCATTGCATGCTTGCTTTATCTTCTGTCTTCATAACTTAACTGTATGATTTGTTTGGCTTCATAACTTCTTCCTACCTGATCCTTATTACACTGAAGCTGTTTGTCATTGTGCTTTCATTATATTGAATACTTGACCATGGCTTGCCTTGTGTAATCTAACTTTCGCTGCATAGTGATAGGCTTGTCTATTCTGTTTGTCTTCATAACTTCCACGTTTTGAAGACTTTCATAAAAATCGCCTATTCACCCCCCTCTAGTCGATATAACGCACTTTCAATTGGTATCAGAGCAAGGTGCTCCCTTGTTTTGTGTGATTCGGTTTAACCACCTGGAGTTTTAGCTATGTCGACTGCAGGGATATTAAAGTCTCCGCTGCGTGCCCCGTCTTCGATGGAACTGAATATCCCTACTGGAAGAATAAGATGCGCATGCATCTTGAAGCCATTGACGTCGACTTATGGTATGTCGTCGAAAACGGCGTTCCCAAGGCTGGAGAAGGTGTCACTGCTGCTGATGTCAAGAAGTTCACCCAACTGGACTCTACTGCCAAGAATATCATCTGTGGTCATCTGACTAAGGGACAGTACGGCCGTGTGATTGCCTTGAAGACATCCAAGCTGGTCTGGGACTGGCTCTCCAAAGTCAATGAAGGCATCTCAACCCAGAGAGATCAGAGAATCAGTGTTCTTCGCAACCTCTTCAACCGCTTCAAGCGAAATGACAATGAGAATGTCCAGCACACATTTGACCGGCTCACTCACATTACAAATGAGCTTCAAGCCCTCGGCGCCACTGAGATCACCAAACATGAAATCGTCAAGACGCTGATGAGATCACTTGACAGCTCGTTTGACATCCTAGCCCTGATGATTCAAGAACGTCCAGACTTCAAGACACTCGATCCGTCTGACATACTTGAGAGGCTCAACACACATGAGTTTCAGCTTTCTGAGAAAAGAGATATCTACGGTCCAAACTATGGGTGAACTCGTGCCTTGAAGGCAAAAGTTGTGTCCTCATCTGAAGAAGAATCTGATAGCAGCTCTGATGATCCTGAAGACATTGGAAGGGAACTTGCAATGCTAGTGAAGAAGTTTCAGAAATTCACCAAGAAGAAAGGCTTCAGAAAGTCTTCACGATCAAGCTCAAGGAATGATGAAGCTTCTGCTCATGACTACAAGAAGAAAACATGTCACAAGTGCAAGAAAACTGGACACTTCATCTCTGAGTGTCCACAGTGGGACAATGAGAACAGAAAGAAGAAGAAGAGCAAGGAATATGACTCTGACGACAAGAAGAAGAAGAAATACTCAAAGTCGTCATCCAAGTCTTCCTCAAAGTCTTCGTCACACAAGAAGAGCTCAACTGGCAAGGCTTGTGCGTTTGTTGGCAAGGAAATGGATTCAGAGGAGGAATCCGCTTCTGAGGAGGCAGAGGTGGAGTCTGAGGAGGAGTCTGATTCTGGCATTGCGAGTCTGGCTACAGCATACGTCGCCAAGTCCATCTTCAACACTGAAGACAATGACCTCATCACCAACACCGATGCAAATGACAAGGACGACTCCACTCCTACCTACTGCTTCATGGCCCGTGGTGCCAAGGTAACCAAACGCACTACTCACTATCAAACATCCAGTGACGATGACTCTGATTGTGATTCAAAACCCAGCTACAAAACACTTGCTAAAATTGCAACTGAACAACAAAAGGCTATGGAACATATTCAAAAACTGTTAGATAGAAGCGATGATCTGTTGGGTGCTGAAATGACTCGTTCTGAATCCTTAATTGAAGACATAAAAAATCTTCATGTTAAGTATCAGGAACTTGAAGATCGTCTTGAGACTCTCTCAACTACTCATGAAAAGCTTTCCTATGATTATCTTCAAAAGAAACAAGATCTTGAGAAGTTGAGAGCGGATCATGAAGATCTTCAAAAGGAAAACGAGTCACTTCGAGCCGAACAGATCAGTTCCGCTCAGGAAGGATTTGAACCACCATGCCTTAAATGCATTGAGCGTGATAATACTACCTCTGTTGCTGAATGTTCCACTACTACTGCTGTTGCAATATCTTCAACTGTTGAAGTGGTAACTAACCCCTCTGTTGAGGATACCACTACCATTGCTGATGAGAATGCTAGTTTGAAGACATTGCTTGAAACAGGGATGTACAAAAGTCTTAAAGGGCATCAGACATTGTGTGATGTCCTTAAGAAGCAGATTCTGAACCGAAACCCTAGGAAAGAGGGTGTTGGGTTCACAAGGAAAATAAATGCAGATGGATCTTACTGGAAACCTGAGCAGTACCCCAAAACCACATGGGTTGCTGCAAAGGAATCCTCAGCCGATCCATCAAATTTATCTGGCTTCACTTGTGCTAACCCCATTATCATTGATGAATCCTTTGATGCAAACTATAAACTGTTTAAGAATCAGAATGGTGAAGTGTTTGCCAGGTACATTGGTACTAACTGCAGGAATGGGTCGCCTATGAAGAAGATCTGGGTTCCGAAAACATGTCTGGAAAATCTTCATGTGAATGTCTTCGTGACACCTCACATGAAGAAGACAAACCTCAGACCAAAGGCTTCATATGGTCCAAAGGCTTCATACAGACAGAAGACTCACCAGAGTCGCACTAACGCAAATGTTTTGCAGGGAAACCATAATCAGGCATATGAATATGAGAACGGTTCATCAAACCGCCATGTTCATATGAATAAGAACTATGCCTATTCTTATGATTACTATTGCCCCCCTGCTAGACTGTTTGCTAGGGCTCCAAAGCCAAAGTTCTCAGATGCTGCACTCAGACTTATTGCTTCTAAGCCACCCTTGAGGATGTGGGTGGTTAAGAAAGCTTAACTCTCTTTTGCAGGAAAAGGTCTCCAGCAGAAAAACAAAATCTTCTGACGCTATTGCTGGGGACCTTAAAAATCTTGCAGGGCGCAAGATAAAATGCCCTAATGGTATCACTATGTATTTCGTTCCTGAATCGCATGCAACTCTCCCTATTAGTTCTAATCTAGATCTAAGTTTTCATAACCCACTGGTTCGTCAAATGTTTTTTCTTCACAATTCTCTTCGTGAAGCCTATCCCCCTAACTGCACTATAGGGTATGACACCAACGTCTTCAGAGTCTTCAGAATGGATTATTGACAGTGGGTGTACAAATCACATGACTGGCAAAAGAAGCCTCTTTATGGACTCAACCTTACGTCCATCCGACAAGAGTCACATCACATTTGCTGACACTGGTAAAAGTAAGGTATTGGGTCTAGGTAGAGTTGCAATTTCAAAGGATCAACAAATGGATAAAGTCATGCTTGTTGAATCCCTTGGCTTCAACTTAATGTCTGTCTCAATGCTTTGCGATTTGAATATGGTCGTAATATTTGGAAAATATCGTTGCCTGGTACTAATGGAATCTGACAAGTCTCTAGTGTTTGAAGGGTATCAGAAAGATGATCTGTGTGTGGTAGATTTCTCAGCAGGGCCACAACTTGCAGTGTGCCTTTTGGCAAAGGCTTCAGAATGCTGGCTTTGGCATCGGAGGCTTGGACATGCTGGCATGAGGAATCTTCACACCCTTGCAAAGAAGAAGCATGTCATAGGCATCGAGGGCGTCAAGTTCAAGAAAGATCACTTATGCGGTGCCTGTGAAGCAGGGAAGATGACAAGGGCAAAACATCCTTCGAAGACAATCATGACCACTATTCGACCCTTCGAATTGCTTCATATGGATCTTTTTGGTCCCACTCACTACTCAACCTTTTCCACTACTGCTTGTCTCTATGGCTTCGTAATTGTTGATGATTATTCTAGATATACTTGGGTGCACATAATCCTTTTCAAGACTGAAGTGCAGGATGTCTTCAGACGCTTCGCAAATCGAGCCATGAACAATTATGGTGCCAAGATAAAGCACATCAGAAGTGACAATGGCATTGAATTCAAGAACACTGGCCTTGACACATATCTTGATACATTGGGCATCACTCATGAATTCTCAGCTCCTTACACGCCACAGCAAAATGGCATCGTCGAACGCAAGAACAGAACACTCATTGAGATGGCCAGAACAATGCTAGATGAATACAAGACTCCAAGAAAATTCTGGACTGAAGCTATTGACACTGCATGCCATACAATCAACCGCGTTTATCTTCACAAGCTTCTGAACAAGACATCTTATGAACTCCTAACTGGCAAGAAGCCAAATGTCAGTTACTTCAGAGTATTTGGTGCAAGATGCTGGATCAAGGACCCACACCACACCTCAAAGTTTGCACCAAAAGCACATGAGGGATTCATGCTTGGATATGGAAAGGATTCGCACTCCTACAGAGTCTTCAATCTCTTCCACTACAAAGTGGTTGAGACAGTGGATGTGCGGTTCGATGAAACCAATGGATCACAAAGAGAGCAATTGCCAAATGTGCTAGATGAAGTTCCAGCTAGTGAATCAATCAAGCTTATGGGAACTGGAGAGATTATACCTTCTGAAGCTCATCCTGAAGAAGAACTTATCATCTCAGCACCTGATCCACATGAAGACAATACTCAGCCTGAAGATATACATCCGAATGACAACACAGATCGGCAAGAGCAAAGTCTTCGCCCTATACATCCTCGTGTTGCCAATGAAGTGCAGATTGACAGAATAATTGATAGCATCAATGCACCTGGTCCCCTCACTCGTTCAAGGGCAACTCAACTGGCAAATTTTTGTGGGCACTTTACATTCGTCTCAATCTCAGAACCCAAGAAAGTTGAAGAAGCCCTTATGGAACCTGAATGGATTCAAGCTATGCAAGAAGAGCTTCAACAGTTTGAGCTGAACAATGTATGGGAACTGGTTAAGCGTCCTGATCCACGGAAGCACAACATAATAGGCACAAAATGGATATACCGCAACAAGCAAGATGAGCATGGACAGATCATCAGAAACAAAGCTCGCCTCGTTGCTCAAGGATATACTCAAGTGGAAGGCATTGACTTCGATGAAACATTTGCTCTTGTGGCTAGACTTGAAGCCATACGCATACTGCTGGCCTATGCAAATCATCACAACATAATTCTGTATCAAATGGATGTGAAGAGTGCCTTTCTCAATGGCAAAATTGAAGAAGAAGTGTATGTCGCACAACCACCAGGGTTTGAAGATCCAAAACATCCTGACATGGTGTACAAGCTCAATAAGGCACTGTACGGCCTCAAACAAGCCCCTCGGGCCTGGTATGATACACTCAAATACTTCCTGAAGAGCAAAGGCTTCATACCTGGTTCCTTAGATCCCACACTCTTCACGAAGACATATGATGGTGAACTGTTCGTGTGCCAAATATATGTGGATGACATTATCTTCGGCTGCACAAATCAGAAGTACAGTGAAGAGTTTGGCTATATGATGCAAGAGCAATATCAGATGTCCATGATGGGGGAGTTGAAGTTCTTCCTCGGTCTTCAAATATGGCAACAACGCAACGGCATTTTCATATCTTAAGAGAAATATCTTAAAGAGTGCCTGAAGAAGTTCGGTATGCAAGACTGCAAAGGCTTCACAACAGCAATGCCAGCCAAACATCATCTGGGTCCCGACGACAATGGTAAAGAGTTCGATCAAAAGGTATACCGCTCCATGATTGGTTCTTTGCTTTATTTATGTGCATCTAGGCCAGATATTATGCTCAGTGTTTGCATGTGTGCTCGATTCCAAGCGGCACCAAAGGAGTCGCATCACTTAGCTGTGAAGCGAATTCTTCGATATTTGGCTCACACCCCAACTCTAGGGTTATGGTATCCAAAGGGCTCAGAGTTTGATCTGGTTGGATTCTCGGATGCTCATTACGCTGGTGACAAGGTTGATCGGAAGTCCACGTCAGGCACATGTCACTTTCTGGGCCGATCACTTGTATGTTGGTCTTCAAAGAAGCAGAACTGTGTATCTCTCTCCACTGCTGAATCTGAATACATTGCTGCTGGATCCTGCTGCGCTCAGCTTCTATGGATGAAGCAAACCCCCAAGGATTATGGCATTCATCTGAAGCAAGTGCCACTTTACTGCGACAACGAAAGCGCCATCAAGATCGCCAACAACCCAGTTCAGCACTCGAAGACAAAGCACATTGAAATTCGTCATCATTTTCTCAGAGATCATGTTGCAAAGGAAGATATTGATATCATACACGTCAACACTGAAGAGCAATTGGCAGATATCTTCACCAAGCCCTTGGATGAGAAGAGATTTTGCAAGTTACGATGTGAGCTAAATATCTTGGAATCCTCAAATGTCCTGTGATCAGGCACACATCCTAACACTTATGCATGTTGATGACTTAGATGTGCAACACACGAAGTAACGTATATCTTCAATCAATGAAGACATACATTCTAAGTGTGAATACATTAACATGGAATTTGACTTCGGAGCGCCACGATAATTGTGCGCCGTGTCTAAGTCTAATACTTCCTATACGGTGGGTAACGCCACCACCAAACATTCTATTTGAAGTGTTTCACTCATGGCGTTACCTCGCAATGTCTTCACATTTGGTTTGGCTTCAATCAATTTGTCTTCATGATTATCTTCACTGCGTTAATTATATATATATATGTACTGGTGTTCTGTCCTCTACAGCATTCACTTATAGCTATGTCTTCTTGTTTGAATCTTTTGAACTAAGTGAATGTGATCGGACCCTAACCTCTCCATGCTTCCTACCTCAAACTCTATCTCTCCAAGTCGTATGCATTCTATTGAAACTGTCGAATGTCTTCACTGCATCCTTGTCAGCAGAAGACACAGAGACAAACTTTAAAACCGTTTTCAATGCTTTTTCATCAACAAGAAATCCGGAGAAGTAGGAACGACACCCGACAATCAAGGCGTGCGTGGGATGTGGAACTGCCCCCAAAATACCGCATGATGGCCACGTGCTGTTCAGATGCGAATCGCCAGGGGCACCTGAGTAATAGCACAGTGCCGCCTCTATCCCTATAAATACATGATTCACTGCGGTCATTATCTCTTCTTCCACCCTCGCACGAACCCTAGCGCCACCGCTAGCTCTCGACGACGCCGGCGACGAAGCGCTTCACTGCCGCAACCTCTCCGACGCTGTTTTCACGCCGACAGCGGACATCGCTCTCTCCGCCGTCGCCGTAGGTGTCTTCCATCGCCAAGTTAGGGCACGGAGGATCGAACTGCTCGGCCTCAACTCCCACTTCGTCTAGCAGTTCCAAGTGTGGTAAATAAAACCTCTTTTTACAGCCTCTTTTGATCCCATAGTTCAGTCACCTACTGCCATAAGAAGTTTCTGCTCTCACAAGTTACATCTCTCTCAATCTGCATCTCATAACCTGCCTAGAATATTCACTTGTGCATCATGAAGTAGTTAGATTCCTCACTTGTACTGATCTGTGGGTTCGTACAAATCTAGAACCAACTCCTTATCTATGAGTGAATGTCTTCGCACGATGAGGTCAATGTCTTCTAAACCGATTTATCTTAAAAAGTCTTCTGAGAATGCATATGACCTCTTCCCCTTCCCTCGCACCTTAATGCTGTCACAGGTACATGTCCGTGGGAGAATCCTTTGGTTCTCATAGTCTGCATTCATTTGCAGAGTACTTGCAGCATCACATCAACTCTCCTGAAGCCAGTTCTTGTTGGTCAAGCAAAAGGAAGTCTTTGAAGACTTTGAACATCTTGAAGCCTTCCAAGTTAAGATTCATGGCTTCAGAAACAGCAGCCAGGAAGGGAGGCAGACAGAGACGTGGTGGAACGTCCAAAGATCTGCCTGATGAATTGGCAGAAATGTACAAAACTGATCCTGAAGAGAGCTATGGTCAGCGCAAGACACGAATCCAATGGATTCGAAGATATTGGGCAGAGAAATGGTTCCAATACCGCTTTGTCACTCAGGAATATGCAGAAAAGTGCACCATCAAGAGACCGTGGGGAGACGTATTATACAAAAATCTCGTACCCCGGTCCAGAGACGAAGCCATTACTCAAGGCTTCTATCCATGCATGGTCAGAGGACCACAGCCAGCTGAAGCACATCCGTCATCACTTCTCTGGTGTCGCGATGACAATCTGTTCAAGTGCAACTTCCAATTTGCTCAGAACTCTGCGAAGCAAAACAAGAAGAAGCTGGGGTTGGACTTCAACCCTGGTCCCTCTAAACCAAGGGCGGATGGCACACGCGACGCCGATCCCAATATCATCGGGCCGTATGCCAATCTCGCAGGCCTCATCACTCGCATTCTAGTCCAAGAGACTGGCGTGAACGACCCTCCAGCAGACACTGAGTCTGATGACGCTCCTGCTGCACCGAAGCCGAAGCAGACGAAGAAGCCAAAAGCTTCAAAGCCAGCCGCTTCTCCCAAAATCTCCAGAGCGAAGCCATTGGCAACTGCACCTCCTGAAGCCAGTGTGCAGTCTGAAGACTTATCACGAGTCTCCAAGCCCCAAGAAGCCAAGAAGCCTCAGCCACACACAGGCAAAGAGCTCACAGCTGCTGCCATTCTGCGCTGCGAAACCATTGATCTTTCAAGCGATGAAGATCTTGGAGATGATGCTCTTGAGCAGCTCAGCAAGAGCAAGGAGGAGGCTGAAATCTTCAACAATCTGCCTTTGTTTGATGTCGCCATCATCCACAACTTCATCGATGAATGGTTTACCTCACCGGACATCAGCTTCAACGATCTGCAGCTGCCAATAGGCCTCAGCGTTACCTTTCAAGGCGCAATTGTTTCAGAACTTGCAATAGCCCAGTGCATTGTTGAACAGAAGCAGAAAATTGATTTCGAAAAGGCTCAGTTCAAGAAGCATGTGGCCAAGCTCAGCGTGCAAGAAGTAAGAAACTTCAAGATCATGTTGCACGAGCTGAAAGAGAACTTTCTGAAGACGTGTGCCGAAGCTCAAGGCTCGCGAGAGCGCATGAAGACTTTGGCTGATCGCTACGTGCAGGCCTACAATGAGGCCGAGAAGCGCAAGGCACTTGGGCGTCCCGGCAGCGACCCCAAGATGGCCGCGAAGAAGAAAAAGAAGCCTGCTGTAACTGAACCAGAGGCGCCAAGGTCAGAAACTGCTCCGATTGTCTTCCCCACCGCAACGAATGGCTCAAAGGCAAAGAGTCGATCAACCGCCTCAAAGCTCAAGAAGACACGGACTGCAGAGGCTGAAGCTCGGAAGAGGAAACACTCTGAAGCCTCTCCTTCTGACCCCACCATCAAGAAGCGCAAGACCAAGAAATCTCGGGCTGCTCCCACAGAGCCCTTGATAGTCGAACCCCTCTCCGTCCGCTATCCTGACGAAGATCGTCAGTTGACAGTGCATGAGCCTGCTTTCACAGAGGCTCCGCACGCTGAAGACATTCCAGCAGCCGACCCCAACGCTGCTGAAGACATTGGTCTCCAAGACAATGTACAAGGTGATACAGCCCTTCCTCAGCTTGAGACAAGCGAACTGATCAGCATTGGTCGTCCATTGACACCAATCACACAAGATGCATCGTGGGCAGATCACCCACAGGAGGAAGATAATGAGCCCCAACCCACTTCAACTCCACCGGCGTCGCCTACATTCCGTAGGCTTCGCAAAGGGCCAAGGGCTCAGGCTGCTGACAACATTCCGGCTGCATCCGCTGAAGATATTGAAGAAGAACCTCAAGCTCCATCTCCCCCGCACCAACAAGAAGCAGTTTTCCAGGAGAACGTACCTGAATCCGTCCCTCTCACTACACGTGTTGAGGCTAAAAATGTTGAGGCTGCCACAACCAACACTAAAGCAATTGTGGAGCCCTTCCCAACAACAGCTTCAAGAGACACTGAAGCTACTGCACCTGAACCTTCTGTGCCTGAGTCTGCTGCCGGTCCACAATTCAACTATCATGTTGCGCACAGGCCCCAGGTCCAGAAGCCGATCCCACGACTGCCAAGGTTCCCAGGTCCTGTTGGGGAACGTTGCAGAAAACAAAAAATTTCCTACTCGTTTCACCAAGATCCATCTAGGAGTTCATCTAGCAACAAGTAATCAGATGCATCTACATACCTTTGTAGATCGCGTGCGGAAGCGTTCAAAGAACGGGGATGATGTAGTCGAACACGACGTGATCCAAATCACCGATGACCAAGTGCCGAACGGACGGCACCTCCGCGTTCAACACACGTACGGGACGGGAGACGTCTTCTCCTTCTTGATCCAGCAAGGGGGGAGGAGAGGTTGGTGATGATCCAGCAGCACGACGGCATGGTGGTGGATGCAGGGCGTCACAGTAGCAGGGCTTCGCCTATACTACAAGAAAGAGAGACGTAACAGGGAGAGAGGGATGCACCACAAGCCGTAGCATCAAGTCCCTCCTCTCCCCCACTATATATAGGGGTGCCTAGGGGGGGCGCCGGCCCTAGGAGATGGATCTCCTAGGGGGGGGCGGCGGCCAAGGGGTGGGGGGCTTGCCCCCAAGCAAGGGGGCGCCCCCCTTTAGGGTTTCCCCTAAACCCTAGGCGCATGGGCCCTTAGGGGGTGGCGCCCCAGCCCACTATGGGCTGGGTCCCTTCCCACTTCAGCCCATGGGACCCTCCGGGATAGGTGGCCCCACCCGGTGGACCCCCAGGACCCTTCCGGTGGTCCCGGTACAATACCGGTAACCCCGAAACTTGTCCCAATGGCCGAAACAGCACTTCCTATATATAATTCTTTACCTCCGGACCATTCCGGAACTCCTCGTGACGTCCGGGATCTCATCCGGGACTCCGAACAACATTCGGGTTACTGCATATACATATCTTCACAACCCTAGCGTCACCGAACCTTAAGTGTGTAGACCCTACGGGTTCGGGAGACATGTAGACATGACCGAGACGACTGTCCGGTCAATAACCAACAGAGGGATCTGGATACCCATGTTGGCTCCCACATGCTCCACGATGATCTCATCGGATGAACCACGATGTCGAGGATTCAATCAACCCCGTATGCAATTCCCTTTGTCAATCGATATATTACTTGCCCGAGATTCGATCGTCGGTATCCCAATACCTCGTTCAATCTCGTTACCGGCAAGTCACTTTACTCGTACCGTAATGCATGATCCCATGACCAGACACTTGGTCACTTTGAGCTCATTATGATGATGCATTACCGAGTGGGCCTAGTGATACCTCTCCGTCATACGGAGTGACAAATCCCAGTCTTGATCCGTGTCAACCCAACAGACACTTTCAGAGATACCCGTAGTATACCTTTATAGTCACCCAGTTACGTTGTGACGTTTGGTACACCCAAAGCACTCCTACGGTATCCGGGAGTTACACGATCTCATGGTCTAAGGAAAAGATACTTGACATTGCAAAACTCTAGCAAACGAACTACACGATCTTTATGCTATGTTTAGGATTGGGTCTTGTCCATCACATCATTCTCCTAATGGTGTGAACTCGTTATCAATGACATCCTGTGTCCATAGCCAGGAAACCATGACTATCGCTTGATTAACGAGCTAGTCAACTAGAGGCTTACTAGGGACCTGTTGGTGTCTTTTATTCACACATGTATTACGATTTCCGGATAACACAATTATAGCATGAATAAAGACAATTATCATGAACAAGGAAATATAATAATAATGTTTTTATTATTGCCTCTAGGGCATATTTCCAACAGTCTCCCACTTGCACTAGAGTCAATAATCTAGTTACATTGTGATGAATCGAACACCCATGGAATTCTGGTGTTGATCATGTTTTGCCCTAGGGAGAGGTTTAGTCAATGGATCTGCTACATTCAGGTCCGTATGTACTTTACAAATATCTATGTCTCCATCTTGAACATTTTCACGAATGGAGTTGAAGCGACGCTTGATGTGCCTTGTCTTCTTGTGAAACCTGGGCTCCTTGGTAAGTGCAATAGCTCCAGTGTTGTCACAGAAGAGCTTGATCGGCCCCGACGCATTGGGTATGACTCCGAGGTCGGTGATGAACTCCTTCACCCAAATTGCTTCATGTGCTGCCTCCGAGGCTGCCATGTATTCCGCTTCACATGTAGATACCGCCACGACGCTCTGCTTGCAACTGCACCAGCTTACTGCCCCACCATTCAAAATATACACGTATCCGGTTTGTGACTTTGAGTCATCCAAATCTGTGTCGAAGCTAGCATCGACGTAACCCTTTACGACGAGCTCTTTGTCACCTCCATAAACGAGAAACATTTCCTTAGTCCTTTTCAGGTACTTCAGGATATTCTTGACCGCTGTCCAGTGTTCCTTGCCGGGATTACTTTGGTACCTTCCTACCAAACTTACGACAAGGTTTACATCAGGTCTGGTACATAGCATGGCATACATAATAGAACCTATGGCTCAGGCATAGGGGATGACACTCATCTCTTCTATTTCTTCTGTCGTGGTCGGACTTTGAGCCGAGCTCAATTTCATACCTTGTAACACAGGCAAGAACCCCTTCTTAGATTGATCCATATTGAACTTCTTCAATATCTTATCAAGGTATGTGCTTTGTGAAAGACCTATGAGGCGTCTCGATCTATCTCTATAGATTTTGATGCCTAATATATAAGCAGCTTCTCCAAGGTCCTTCATTGAAAAACTCTTATTCAAGTAGGCCTTAATGTTGTCCAAGAGTTCTATATCATTTCCCATCAAAAGTATGTCATCTACATATAATATGAGAAATGCTACAGAGCTCCCACTCACTTTCTTGTAAACGCAGGCTTCTCCATAAGTCTGCGTAAACCCAAACACTTTGATCATCTCATCAAAGCGAATGTTCCAACTCCGAGATGCTTGCACCAGCCCATAAATCGAGCGTTGGAGCTTGCACACCTTGTCAGCATTCTTAGGATCGACAAAACCTTCCGGCTGCATCATATACAATTCTTCCTTAAGGAAACCATTAAGGAATGCCGTTTTGACGTCCATTTGCCATATTTCATAATCGTAAAACGCGACAATTGCTAACATGATTCAGACGGACTTTAGCTTCGCTACCGGTGAGAAAGTCTCATCGTAGTCAACCCCTTGAACTTGTCGATAACCCTTAGCGACAAGCCGAGCTTTATAGATGGTCACATTACTATCCGCGTCTGTCTTCTTCTTAAAGATCCATTTATTCTCTATGGCTCGCCGTTCAACGGGGAAGTCAGTCAAAGTCCATACTTCGTTTTCATACATGGATCCTATCTCGGATTTCATGGCTTCTAGCCATTTGTCAGAATCCGGGCCCGCCATCGCTTCTTCATAGTTCGAAGGTTCACCGTTGTCTAACAACATGATTTCCAAGACAGGGTTGCCGTACCACTCTGGTGCGGAACGTGTCCTTGTGGACCTTCGAAGTTCAGTAGCAACTTGATCAGAAGTTTCATGATCATCATCATTAACTTCCTCTCTGGTCGGTGCAGGCACCTCAGGAACATTTTCTTGAGTTGCGCCATTTTCCGGTTCAAGAGGTAACACTTCATCAAGTTCTACTTTCCTCCCACTTATTTCTTTCGAGAGAAACTCTTTCTCTAGAAAGGATCCATTCTTGGCAACAAAGATCTTGCCTTCGGATCTGAGGTAGAAGGTATACCCAATAGTTTCTTTTGGGTATCCTATGAAGACGCATTTTTCCGACGTGGGTTCGAGCTTTTCAGGTTGAAGTTTCTTGACATAAGCATCGCATCCCCAAACTTTCAGAAACGACAACTTAGGTTTCTTCCCAAACCATAATTCAAACGGTGTCGTCTCAACGGATTTTGACGGAGCCCTATTTAAAGTGAATGCAGCAGTCTCTAAAGCATAGCCCCAAAAAGATAGCGGTAGATCGGTAAGAGACATCATAGACCGCACCATATCTAATAGAGTGCGATTACGACGTTCGGACACACCATTACGCTGAGGTGTTCCAGGCGGCGTGAGTTGTGAAACTATTCCACATTTTCTTAAGTGTGTGCCAAATTCATGACTCAAGTATTCTCCTCCACGATCAGATCGTAGAAACTTGATTTTCTTGTCACGTTGATTCTCAACCTCATTCTGAAATTCCTTGAACTTTTCAAAGGTTTCAGACTTGTGTTTAATTAAGTAGACATACCCATATCTACTCAAGTCATCAGTGAGGGTGAGAACATAACGATAGCCACCACGAGCCTCAACACTCATTGGACCGCACACATCAGTATGTATGATTTCCAATAAGTTGGTTGCTCGCTCCATTGTTCCTGAGAACGGAGTCTTGGTCATTTTACCCATAAGGCATGGTTCGCACGTGTCAAATGATTCATAATCAAGAGACTCCAAAAGTCCATCTGCATGGAGCTTCTTCATGCGTTTGACACTTATGTGACCAAGGCGGCAGTGCCACAAGTATGTGGGACTATCATTATCAACCTTACATCTTTTGGTACTCACACTATGAACATGTGTAGCATTACGTTCGAGATTCATAAAGAATAAACCATTCACCATAGGAGCATGACCATAAAACATATCTCTCATATAAATAGAACAACCATTATTCTCGGATTTAAATGAGTAGCCATCTCGAATTAAACGAGATCCTGATACAATGTTCATGCTCAAAGCTGGTACTAAATAACAATTATTGAGGTTTAAAACTAATCCCGTAGGTAAATGAAGAGGTAGCGTGCCGACGGCGATCACATCGACTTTGGAACCATTCCCGACGCGCATCGTCACCTCGTCCTTTGCCACTCTCCGCTTATTCCGCAGTTCCTGCTGTGAGTTACAAATGTGAGCAACTGCACCGGTATCAAATACCCAAGAGCTACTACGATTACTGGTAAGGTACACATCAATTACATGTATATCACATATACCTTTTGTTTTGCCGGCCTTCTTGTCTGCTAAGTATTTGGGGCAGTTCCGCTTCCAGTGACCGCTTCCCTTGCAATAAAAGCACTCAGTCTCGGGCTTGGGTCCATTCTTTGGCTTCTTCCCGACAGCTTGCTTGCCGGGCGCGGCAACTTCCTTGCCGTCCTTCTTGAAGTTCTTTTTACCCTTGCCTTTCTTGAACTTGGTGGTTTTATTGACCATCAACACTTGATGTTCCTTTTTGACTTCTACCTCCACTGATTTCAGCATTGAAAACAACTCAGGAATGGTCTTTTGCATCCCCTGCATGTTGAAGTTCATCACAAAGCTCTTGTAGCTTGGTGGAAGCGACTGGAGGATTCTGTCAATGACCGCATCATCCGGGAGATTAACTCCCAGCTGAGTCAAGCGGTTATGTAACCCAGACATAGTGAGTATGTGCTCACTGACAGAACTATTTTCCTCCATCTTACAGCTGAAGAACTTGTCGGAGACCTCATATCTCTCGACCCGGGCATGAGCTTGGAAAACCATTTTCAGCTCTTCGAACATCTCATATGCTCCATGTCTCTCAAAACACTTTTGGAGCCCCGGCTCTAAACTGTAAAGCATGCCGCACTGAACGAGGGAGTAGTCGTCAACACGTGTCTGCCAAGCGTTCATAACGTCTTGGTTCTGTGGGACGGGAGCTTCACCTAGCGGTGCTTGTAGGACGTAATCTTTCTTGGCAGCTATGAGGATGATCCTCAGGTTCCGGACCCAGTCCGTATAGTTGCTGCCATCGTCTTTCAGCTTGGTTTTCTCTAGGAACGCGTTGAAGTTGAGGACTACGTGGGCCATTTGATCTACAAGACATATTGTAAAATATTTTAGACTAATGTTCATGATAATAAAGTTCATCTAATCAAATTATATAATGAACTCCCACTTAGATTAGACATCCCTCTAGTCATCTAAGTATTACATGATCCGAGTTAACTAGGCCGTGTCCGATCATCACGTGAGACGGACTAGTCAACGTCGGTGAACATCTTCATGTTGATCGTATCTTCTATACGACTCATGTTCGACCTTTCGGTCTTCTGTGTTCCGAGGCCATGTCTATACACATGCTAGGCTCGTCAAGTTAACCCTAAGTGTTTTGCATGTGTAAAACTGTCTTACACCCGTTGTATGTGAACGTAAGAATCTATCACACCCGATCATCACGTGGTGCTTCGAAACGACGAACTTTAGCAACGGTGCACAGTTAGGGGAGAACACTTCTTGAAATTGTTATGAGGGATCATCTTATTTACTACCGTCGTTCTAAGTAAACAAGATGCAAAACATGATAAACATCACATGCAATCAAATAATAAACGTGACATGATATGGCCAATATCACATAGCTCCTTTGATCTCCATCTTGGGGCTCCATGATCATCTTGTCACCGGCTTGACACCATGATCTCCATCATCATGATCTCCATCATCGTGTCTCCATGAAGTTGCTCGCCAACTATTACTTCTACTACTATGACTAACGCGTTTAGCAATGAAGTAAAGTAATTTACATGGCGTTTCTCAATGACACGTAGGTCATATAAAAGAATAAAGACAACTCCTATGGCTCCTGCCGGTTGTCATACTCATCGACATGCAAGTCGTGATTCCTATTACAATAGCATGAACATCTCATACATCACATATAGATCATTCATCATTCATCACAACTTTGGCCATATCATATCACAAACCACTTGCTGCAAAAACAAGTTAGACGTCCTCTAATTGTTGTTGCAAGTTTTACGTGGCTGAATTAGGATTCTAGCAAGAACGTTTTCTTACCTACGTGAAAGCCACAACGTGATTTGTCAACTTCTATTTACCCTTCATAAGGACCCTGTTCATCGAATCTGCTCCAACTAAAGTAGGAGAGACAGACACCCGCCAGCCACCTTATGCAACTAGTGCATGTTAGTCGGTGGAACCGGTCTCACGTAAGCGTACGTGTAAGGTTGGTCCGGGCCGCTTCATCCCACAATACCGCTGAAGCAAGAAAAGACTAGTAGCGGCAAGAAAGTTGACAAATCCACGCCCACAACAAATTGTGTTCTACTCGCGCAAGAAGAACTACGCATAGACCTAGCTCTGATACCACTGTTGGGGAACGTTGCAGAAAACAAAAAATTTCCTACTCGTTTCACCAAGATCCATCTAGGAGTTCATCTAGCAACGAGTCATCAGATGCATCTACATACCTTTGTAGATCGCGTGCGGAAGCGTTCAAAGAACGGGGATGATGTAGTCGAACACGACGTGATCCAAATCACCGATGACCAAGTGCCGAACGGACGGCACCTCCGCGTTCAACACACGTACGGGACGGGAGACGTCTCCTCCTTCTTGATCCAGCAAGGGGGGAGGAGAGGTTGGTGATGATCCAGCAGCACGACGGCGTGGTGGTGGATGCAGGGCGTCACCGTAGCAGGGCTTCGCCTATACTACAAGAAAGAGAGACGTAACAGGGAGAGAGGGATGCACCAAAAGCCGTAGCATCAAGTCCATGCTCTCCCCCACTATATATAGGGGTGCCTAGGGGGGGGCACCGGCCCTAGGAGATGGATCTCCTAGGGGGGCGGCGGCCAAGGGGTGGGGGGCTTGCCTCCCAAGCAAGGGGGCGCCCCCCTTTAGGGTTTCCCCTAAACCCTAGGCGCATGGGCCCTTAGGGGGTGGCGCCCCAGCCCACTATGGGCTGGGTCCCTTCCCACTTCAGCCCATGGGGCCCTCTGGGATAGGTGGCCCCACCCGGTGGACCCCCGGGACCCTTCCGGTGGTCCCGGTACAATACTGGTAACCCCGAAACTTGTCCCGATGGCCGAAACAGCACTTCCTATATATAATTCTTTACCTTCGGACCATTCCAGAACTCCTCGTGACGTCCGGGATCTCATCCGGGACTTCGAACAACATTCGGGTTACTGCATATACATATCTTCACAACCCTAGCGTCACCGAACCTTAAGTGTGTAGACCCTACGGGTTCGGGAGACATGTAGACATGACCGAGACGACTCTCCGGTCAATAACCAACAGCAGGATCTGGATACCCATGTTGGCTCCCACATGCTCCATGATGATCTCATCGGATGAACCACGATGTTGAGGATTCAATCAACCCCGTATGCAATTCCCTTTGTCAATCGATATATTACTTGCCCGAGATTCGATCGTCGGTATCCCAATACCTCGTTCAATCTCGTTACCGGCAAGTCACTTTACTCGTACCGTAATGCATGATCCCGTGACCAGACACTTGGTCACTTTGAGCTCATTATGATGATGCATTACCGAGTGGGCCCAGTGATACCTCTCCGTCATACGGAGTGACAAATCCCAGTCTTGATCCGTGTCAACCCAACAGACACTTTTGGAGATACCCGTAGTATACCTTTATAGTCACCCAGTTATGTTGTGACGTTTGGTACACCCAAAGCACTCCTACGGTATCCGGGAGTTACACGATCTCATGGTCTAAGGAAAAGATACTTGACATTGCAAAACTCTAGCAAACGAACTACACGATCTTTATGCTATGTTTAGGATTGGGTCTTGTCCATCACATCATTCTCCTAATTATGTGATCTCGTTATCAATGACATCCTATGTCCATAGCCAGGAAACCATGACTATCGGTTGATTAACGAGCTAGTCAACTAGAGGCTTACTGGGGACCTGTTGGTGTCTTTTATTCACACATGTATTACGATTTCCGGATAACACAATTATAGCATGAATAAAGACAATTATCATGAACAAGGAAATATAATAATAATGCTTTTATTATTGCCTCTAGGGCATATTTCCAACAGGTCCTGCATCAGCTCCTGGCTCCTTCAACATCAACAGCTTCAGGGCAGATAACACGTTCTTCAATAGCTCCACGAACCCTTATTCAAGGGAACGAATTGTATCAGATAGGTTCTGGAGCTACCCACAACGCAGCTATTATTCATGCATCCTATACAACCAAGGCCGCATCTTTCCTCACTAGCGCCTTGAGGTTGAAGCTGTTGCTGGTCTGCCTGGTCTGGAAGAAGCACTGGATTGCTTCAAGCAAGTGGGTCTGCTGCCGTTTATCACCGATGAAGAGCACTGGAATGAAGAGCTTCTGCTCCAATTCTATGCCACCCTGCATATCAAAGGCTATAACAGAGATCCGAAGACTTGTGTCCTGGAGTGGATGACCGGCAATGTCCATCATGAAGCTAAAGCATTCGATATCATTGAGCTTACCGGCCTACCCACTCCTGGCGAACTCTTCGAAGAAGGCTGCCAACTCCATGCTGAAGCAATTGCGAGCATATTCCAGTGGCCTGAGCCAAATATGAGTCAGATACTCTCAATGATGAAGCCATTGCCTCATGATGCACCTTATCCAACTGAGTTCTTCATTGAAGACTTAGAGTACCTGCCCAGAACCATATATCACATCGTCAGGCGGACTCTATGGCCCATTAAGGGGCACTCTCCATATGCCAAGGTTGAAGGTGCAATGAAGACTCTCATCTTCTTTATCCTGCATGGCAAATGCTTCAACGCACAGGATCTCTTTATACGCCAACTTGCAGCGTCTGGCTCAGATCTCTTTTGTTTGAAGTTTTATGCTCCTTGGGTTATGAGGCTGATCAAGCTTCACTCTGCTATCTCCTATCAGCCCTCAGCCCGCAACCATAGGATCTTCTTACCCGATGTGGACACCTCTGCTGAAGCAATATATCCTGAGCCTGCCAAGCAACCATTAAGTCTTCAGAATGCAGAACACCAGAGCTTCACTCAGAATGATGAAGGTGTTGAAGCCATCTCAAGAGTGTATCCAATGGCTGGCACCACACATGCCCCTGCATCAACTGAAGCCACTGACAGCACAGCTGCACCGAGACCCAAGAAACGCGCTCGTGCACTCAATGACCAGGAACTTCTTGTGGCTCTTCACCAAAAGCAAGATAGGCATCACGACTGGCTCAAGAGGCAGATGAGAAGTATCATGCAAGACGTCAATCGCATCAGAAATCTGGCCACCAAGAATGCATTCGTCACACACGAAACCTGTCGCCGCACTTGGAAAGGCCTCACCATGATGTGCACTAAAGCTGAACTTCAAGAGGATGGCTTCAAAGAGCGATTCAAGTTTGACTCCACACCTCCTAGAAGAGCTGTGATGCGAAGCACACCATCACTTGAAGATTCAGAGTTCTCTTCCTCTGCTGCCACCGTGTCCGCCCGAATTATCGAAGAAGAAGACGATGCTACATCACCTCCACCTACTTCAGCTCGTGTCGAATCTGCACCAAGCTTGTCTGCACCGCCACCCAACTCCACCGACCCTGCTGCGCCTGGGAACGAGTAGAAAACTCTATGTCTTCAAACCTTTTTGGTCATCACTGACAAAAGGGGGAGAAGCATATGATATTTATAGTCTTGAAGCGGGTCACTATGGGCTGGTGCCTTTCATCTTTTGCTACATTTTGCTTCGTGCTTACAACTCCCGTTTTTCCTACATTTGCTTCTTTGAGTTGTAACACGTAGCCTTGATGGTCGTCTGCTACCTGTTTGTCACTCTGCTATGCGAAGATAAATTCCGCATGTGCGACGATAAATTCCGCACTTAGATCATTCTGCAAACGTCCATTTTCCATTATGCATGTCATTATCTTCGTATACTCTAACATGCATAGTGGATTGTCATCATAAGTTGAAGTGGATCTCCACAAGTACAACCTGCCATGTGCATTTGCATTCAAGAAGCAAATTACTTATATGCACATCTTCAGGGGGAGCCCTTGCAGCTTATGAAGACAATTCATATACAATTTCACAAATTATGTTCCCCATTGAAAACTTCAACTAGTTTGTCATCAATCACCAAAAAGGGGGAGATTGTAAGTGCATCTAGTGCCACCCCTAGTTGGTTTTGGAGTATTGACGACAAACCTAGTTGAGGGACTAATGTGTTTGTGAGAATTGCAGGATAACACAGGTAGAAGTCCCTCATTGATTCGGTTTCTGTTGGGGAACGCAGTAATTTCGAAAATTTTCCTACGCACACGCAAGATCATGGTGATGCATAGCAACGAGTGGGGAGAGTGTTGTCTACGTACCAACGCAGACCGACTGCGGAAGCGATCACACAACGTAGAGGAAGTAGTCGTACGTCTTCTTCCGATCCGACCGATCCAAGCACCGTTACTCCGGCACCTCCGAGTTCTTAGCACACGTTCAGCTCGATGACGATCCTCGGGCTCCGATCCAGCAAAGCGTCGAGGAAGAGTTCCGTCAGCACGACGGCGTGATGACGATCTTGATGTACTACCGACGCAGGGCTTCGCCTAAGCACTACAACGGTATGATCGAGGTGGAATTTGGTGGCAGGGGGCACCGCACACGGCTAAGGAACGATCTCAAGGATCAATTGTGTGTCTATGGGGTGCCCCCTGCCCCCGTATATAAAGGAGCAGGGGTAGGGGGTTCGGCCGGCCAGGGAGAGGGCGCGGGAGGAGTCCTACTCCTACCGGGAGTAGGACTCCCCCCCCCCAATCCTATTCCAACTAGGACTCAAGGAGGAAAGGAGAGAGAGGGGGGCCGGCCCCTTCTCCTAGTCCTACTAGGACTTGGGGAAGGGGGGGGGGGCGCGGCCAGCTGTGGGCTGCCCCTTTTCTCTTTTCCACTAAGGCCCAATAGGCCCATTAGCCTCTCGGGGGGTTCCGGTAACCCTCCCGGTATTCCGGTAAAATCCCGATTTCACCCGGAACACTTCCGATGTCCAAACATAGGCTTCCAATATATCAATCTTTACGTCTCGACCATTTCGAGACTCCTCGTCATGTCCGTGATCTCATCCGGGACTCCGAACAACCTTCGGTACATCAAAATGCATAAACTCATAATAACTGTCATTGTAACGTTAAGCGTGCGGACCCTATGGTTCGAGAACAATGTAGACATGACCGAGACACGTCTCCGGTCAATAACCAATAGCGGGACCTGGATGCCCATATTGGCTCCTACATATTCTACGAAGATCTTTATCGGTCAGACCGCATAACAACATACGTTGTTCCCTTTGTCATCGATATGTTACTTGCCCGAGATTCGATCGTCGGTATCCAATACCTAGTTCAATCTCGTTACCGGCAAGTCTCTTTACTCGTTCCGTAATACATCATCTCACAACTAACATATTAGTTGCAGTGCTTGCAAGGCTTATGTGATGTGCATTACCGAGAGGGCCCAGAGATACCTCTCCGACACTTGGAGTGACAAACCCTAATCTCGAAATACGCCAACCCAACATCTACCATTGGAGACACCTGTAGTACTCCTTTATAATCACCCAGTTACGTTGTGATGTTTGGTAGTACCCAAAGTGTTCCTCCAGTAAACGGGAGTTGCATAATCTCATAGTTATAGGAACATGTATAAGTCATGAAGAAAGCAATAGCAACATACTAAACGATCGGGTGCTAAGCTAATGGAATGGGTCATGTCAATCAGATCATTCAACTAATGATGTGACCTCGTTAATGAAATAACAACTCTTTGTTCATGGTTAGGAAACATAACCATCTTTGATTAACGAGCTAGTCAAGTAGAGGCATACTAGTGACACTCTGTTGGTCTATGTATTCACACATGTATTATGTTTCCGGTTAATACAATTCTAGCATGAATAATAAACATTTATCATGATATAAGGAAATAAATAATAACTTTATTATTGCCTCTAGGGCATATTTCCTTCAGTCTCCCACTTGCACTAGAGTCAATAATCTAGATTACACAGTAATGATTCTAACACCCATGGAGCCTTGGTGCTGATCATGTTTTGCTCGTGGAAGAGGCTTAGTCAACGGGTCTGCAACATTCAGATCCGTATGTATCTTGCAAATCTCTATGTCTCCCACCTGGACTAAATCCCGGATGGAGTTGAAGCGTCTCTTGATGTGTTTGGTTCTTTTGTGAAATCTGGATTCCTTTGCCAAGGCAATTGCACCAGTATTGTCACAGAAGATTTTCATTGGACCCGATGTACTAGGTATGACACCTAGATCGGATATGAACTCCTTCATCCAGACTCCTTCGTTTGCTGCTTCCGAAGCAGCTATGTACTCCGCTTCACATGTAGATCCCGCTACGACGCTTTGTTTAGAACTGCACCAACTGACAGCTCCACCGTTTAAAGTAAACACATATCCAGTTTGCGATTTAGAATCGTCCGGATCAGTGTCAAAGCTTGCATCAACGTAACCTTTTACGGTGAGCTCTTTGTCACCTCCATATACGAGAAACATATCCTTAGTCCTTTTCAGATATTTTAGGATGTTCTTGACCGCTGTCCAGTGATCCATTCCTGGATTACTTTGGTACCTCCCTGCTAAACTTATAGCAAGGCACACATCAGGTCTGGTACACAGCATTGCATACATGATAGAGCCTATGGCTGAAGCATAGGGAACATCTTTCATTTTCTCTCTATCTTCTGCAGTGGTCGGGCATTGAGTCTGACTCAACTTCACACCTTGTAACACAGGCAAGAACCC
Organism: Triticum monococcum; assembly: GCA_034509565.1. Taxonomy (NCBI): domain Eukaryota; kingdom Viridiplantae; phylum Streptophyta; class Magnoliopsida; order Poales; family Poaceae; genus Triticum; species Triticum monococcum. The sequence goes on from CM067847.1 coordinate 770,003,471, forward strand.
TTTCTTTGCTTGATCCATTTTGAACTTTTTCAAAATTTTGTCAAGGTATGTGCATTGTGAAAGTCCAATTAAGCGTTTTGATCTATCTCTATAGATCTTTATGCCCAATATGTAAGCAGCTTCCCCGAGGTCTTTCATTGAAAAACTTTTATTCAAGTATCCCTTTATGCTATCCAGAAATTCTATATCATTTCCAATCAGCAATATGTCATCCACATATAATATCAGAAATGCTACAGAGCTCCCACTCACTTTCTTGTAAATACAGGCTTCTCCAAAAGTCTGTATAAAGCCAAATGCTTTGATCACACTATCAAAGCGTTTATTCCAACTCCGAGATGCTTGCACCAGTCCATATATGGATCGCTGGAGTTTGCATACTTTGTTAGCTCCCTTAGGATCGACAAAACCTTCTGGTTGCATCGTATACAACTCTTCTTCCAGAAATCCATTCAGGAATGCAGTTTTGACATCCATCTGCCATATTTCATAATTATAAAATGCGGCAATTGCTAACATAATTCTGACGGACTTAAGCGTCGCTACGGGTGAGAAGGTCTCATCGTAGTCAACCCCTTGAACTTGTCGAAAACCTTTCGCGACAAGTCGAGCTTTATAGACAGTAATATTACCGTCAGCGTCAGTCTTTTTCTTGAAGATCCATTTATTCTCAATTGCTTGCCGATCATCGGGCAAGTCAACCAAAGTCCATACTTTGTTTTCGTACATGGATCCCATCTCAGATTTCATGGCCTCAAGCCACTTTGTGGAATCTGGGCTCACCATCGCTTCTTCATAGTTCGTAGGTTCATCATGATCTAGTAGCATGACTTCCAGAACTGGATTACCGTACCACTCTGGTGCGGATCTCACTCTGGTTGATCTACGTGGTTCAGTAGTATCTTGCCCTGAAGCTTCATGATCATCATCATTAGCTTCCTCACTGGTTGGTATAGGTGTCGCAGAAACAGTTTTCTGTGATGTACTATTTTCCAATAAGGGAGCAGGTACAGTTACCTCGTCAAGTTCTACTTTCCTCCCACTCACTTCTTTCGGGAGAAACTCCTTCTCTAGAAAGTTTCCGAATTTAGCAACAAAAGTCTTGCCTTCGGATCTGTGATAGAAGGTGTATCCAATAGTTTCCTTTGGATATCTTATGAAGACACATTTCTCCGATTTGGGTTCGAGCTTATCAGGTTGAAGCTTTTTCACATAAGCATCGCAGCCCCAAACTTTAAGAAACGACAACTTTGGTTTCTTGCCAAACCATAGTTCATAAGGTGTCGTCTCAACGGATTTTGATGGTGCCCTATTTAACGTGAATGCGGCCGTCTCTAAAGCATAACCCCAAAACGATAGCGGTAAATCAGTAAGAGACATCATAGATCGCACCATATCTAGTAAAGTACGATTACGACGTTCGGATACACCATTATGCTGTGGTGTTCCGGGTGGCGTGAGTTGCGAAACTATTCCACAATTTTTCAAATGTACACCAAACTCGTAACTCAAATATTCTCCTCCACGATCAGATCGTAGAAACTTTATTTTCTTGTTACGATGATTTTCAACTTCACTCTGAAATTCCTTGAATTTTTCAAATGTTTCAGACTTGTGTTTCATTAAGTAGATATACCCATATCTGCTTAAATCATCTGTGAAGGTGAGAAAATAACGATATCCGCCACGAGCCTCAATATTCATCGGACCACATACATCGGTATGTATGATTTCCAATAAATCTGTTGCTCTCTCCATAGTACCGGAGAACGGTGTTTTAGTCATCTTGCCTATGAGGCACGGTTCGCAAGTACCAAGTGATTCATAATCAAGTGGTTCCAAAAGCCCATCAGTATGGAGTTTCTTCATGCGCTTTACACCGATATGACCTAAACGGCAGTGCCACAAATAAGTTGCACTATCATTATCAACTCTGCATCTTTTGGCTTCTACATTATGAATATGTGTATTACTACCATCGAGATTCAATAAGAATAGACCACTCTTCAAGGGTGCATGACCATAAAAGATATTACTCATATAAATAGAACAACCATTATTCTCTGATTTAAATGAATAACCGTCTCGCATCAAACAAGATCCAGATATAATGTTCATGCTCAACGCTGGCACCAAATAACAATTATTTAGGTCTAATATTAATCCCGAAGGTAGATGTAGAGGTAGCGTGCCGACCGCGATCACATCGACTTTGGAACCGTTTCCCACGCGCATCGTCACCTCGTCCTTTGCTAGCGTCCGCTTATTCCGTAGTCCCTGTTTCGAGTTGCAAATATTAGCAACAGAACCAGTATCAAATACCCAGGTGCTACTGCGAGCTCTAGTAAGGTACACATCAATAACATGTATATCACATATACCTTTGTTCACTTTGCCATCCTTCTTATCCGCCAAATACTTGGGGCAGTTCCGCTTCCAGTGACCAGTCTGCTTGCAGTAGAAGCACTCAGTTTCAGGCTTAGGTCTAGACTTGGGTTTCTTCTCCTGAGCAGCAACTTGCTTGCTGTTTTTCTTGAAGTTTCCCCTTCTTCCCTTTGCCCTTTTTCTTGAAACTAGTGGTTTTGCTAACCATCAACACTTGATGCTCCTTCTTGATTTCTACCTCCGCGGCTTTCAGCATTGCGAAGAGCTCGGGAATAGTCTTGTTCATCCCTTGCATATTATAGTTCATCACGAAGCTCTTGTAGCTTGGTGGCAGTGATTGGAGAATTCTGTCAATGACGCAATCATCTGGAAGATTAACTCCCATCTGAATCAAGTGATTATTATACCCAGACATTTTGAGTATATGCTCACTGACAGAACTATTCTCCTCCATCTTGCAGCTATAGAACTTATTGGAGACTTCATATCTCTCAATTCGGGCATTTGCTTGAAATATTAACTTCAACTCCTGGAACATCTCATATGCTCCATGACGTTCAAAACGTCATTGAAGTCCCGATTCTAAGCCGTAAAGCATGGCACACTGAACTATCGAGTAGTCATCAGCTTTGCTCTGCCAGACATTCATAACATCTGGCGTTGCTCCAGCAGCAGGCCTGTCACCCAGTGGTGCTTCCAGGACGTAATTCTTCTGTGCAGCAATGAGGATAATCCTCAGGTTACGGACCCAGTCCGTGTAATTGCTACCATCATCTTTCAACTTTGCTTTCTCAAGGAACGCATTAAAATTCAACGGAACAACAGCACGAGCCATCTATCTACAATCAACATAAACAAGCAAGATACTATCAGGTACTAAGTTCATGATAAGTTTAAGTTCAGTTAATCAAATTACTTAAGAACTCCCACTTAGATAGACATCCCTCTAATCCTCTAAGTGATCACGTGATCCAAATCAACTAAACCATAACCGATCATCACGTGAGATGGAGTAGTTTTCAATGGTGAACATCGTTATGTTGATCATATCTACTATATGATTCACGCTCGACCTTTCGGTCTCCGTGTTCCGAGGCCATATCTGTATATGCTTGGCTCGTCAAGTATAACCTGAGTATTCTGCGTGTGCAACTGTTTTGCACCCGTTGTATTTGGACGTAGAGCTTATCACACCCGATCATCACGTGGTGTCTGGGCACGACGAACTTTGGCAACGGTGCATACTCAGGGAGAACACTTCTTGATAATTTAGTGAGAGATCATCTTATAATGCTACCGTCAATCAAAGCAAGATAAGATGCATAAAAGGATAAACATCACATGCAATCAATATAAGTGATATGATATGGCCATCATCATCTTGTGCTTGTGATCTCCATCTCCGAAGCACCGTCATGATCACCATCGTCACCGGCGCGCCACCTTGATCTCCATCGTAGCATCGTTGTCGTCTCGCCAATCTTATGCTTCCACGACTATCACTACCGCTTAGTAATAAAGTAAAGCATTACATCGTGATTGCATTGCATACAATAAAGCGACAACCATATGGCTCCTGCCAGTTGCCGATAACTCGGTTACAAAACATGATCATCTCATACAATAAAATTAGCATCATGCTTTGACCATATCACATCACAACATGCCCTGCAAAAACAAGTTAGACGTCCTCTACTTTGTTGTTGCAAGTTTTACGTGGCTGCTACGGGCTTAAGTAAGAACACATCTCACCTACGCATCAAAACCACAACGATAGTTCGTCAAATAGACTCCGTTTTAACCTTCTCAAGGACCGGGCGTAGTCACACTTGGTTCAACTAAAGTTGGAGAGACAGTCTTCCGCAAGCCATCTATGTGCAAAGCACGTCGAGGGAACCGGTCTCGCGTAAGAGTACGCGTAAGGTTGGTCCGGATCGTCTCACCCAACAATACCGCCGAACCAAAGTATGACATGCTGGTAGGCAATATGACTTGTATCGCCCACAACTCACTTGTGTTCTACTCGTGCAAATAACATCAAACCATAAAACCTAGGCTCGGATGCCACTGTTGGGGAACGCAGTAATTTCGAAAATTTTCCTACGCACACGCAAGATCATGGTGATGCATAGCAACGAGAGGGGAGAGTGTTGTCTACGTACCAACGCAGACCGACTGCGGAAGCAATCACACAACGTAGAGGAAGTAGTCGTACGTCTTCTTCCGATCCGACCGATCCAAGCACCGTTACTCCGGCACCTCCGAGTTCTTAGCACACGTTCAGCTCGATGACGATCCTCGGGCTCCGATCCAGCAAAGCGTCGAGGAAGAGTTCCGTCAGCACGACGGCGTGATGACGATCTTGATGTACTACCGACGCAGGGCTTCGCCTAAGCACTACAACGGTATGATCGAGGTGGAATTTGGTGGCAGGGGCACCGCACACGGCTAAGGAACGATCTCAAGGATCAATTGTGTGTCTATGGGGTGCCCCCTGCCCCCGTATATAAAGGAGCAGGGGTAGGGGGTTCGGCCGGCCAGGGAGAGGGCGCGGGAGGAGTCCTACTCCTACCGGGAGTAGGACTCCCCCCCAATCCTATTCCAACTAGGACTTAAGGAGGAAAGGAGAGAGAGGGGGCCCGGCCCCTTCTCCTAGTCCTACTAGGACTTGGGGAAGGGGGGGGCGGCCAGCTATGGGCTGCCCCTTTTCTCTTTTCCACTAAGGCCCAATAGGCCCATTAGCCTCTCGGGGGGTTCCGGTAACCCTCCCGGTATTCCGGTAAAATCCCGATTTCACCCGGAACACTTCCGATGTCCAAACATAGGCTTCCAATATATCAATCTTTACGTCTCGACCATTTCGAGACTCCTCGTCATGTCCGTGATCTCATCCGGGACTCCGAACAACCTTCGGTACATCAAAATGCATAAACTCATAAACTGTCATCGTAACGTTAAGCGTGCGGACCCTACGGTTCGAGAACAATGTAGACATGACCGAGACACGTCTCCGGTCAATAACCAATAGCGGGACCTGGATGCCCATATTGGCTCCTACATATTCTACGAAGATCTTTATCGGTCAGACCGCATAACAACATACATTGTTCCCTTTGTCATCGGTATGTTACTTGCCCGAGATTCGATCGTCGGTATCCAATACCTAGTTCAATCTCGTTACCGGCAAGTCTCTTTACTCGTTCCGTAATACATCATATCACAACTAACATATTAGTTGCAGTGCTTGCAAGGCTTATGTGATGTGCATTACCGAGAGGGCCCAGAGATACCTCTCCGACACTTGGAGTGACAAACCCTAATCTCGAAATACGCCAACCCAACATCTACCATTGGAGACACCTGTAGTACTCCTTTATAATCACCCAGTTACGTTGTGACGTTTGGTAGTACCCAAAGTGTTCCTCCGGTAAACGGGAGTTGCATAATCTCATAGTTATAGGAACATGTATAAGTCATGAAGAAAGCAATAGCAACATACTAAACGATCGGGTGCTAAGCTAATGGAATGGGTCATGTCAATCAGATCATTCAACTAATGATGTGACCTCGTTAATCAAATAACAACTCTTTGTTCATGGTTAGGAAACATAACCATCTTTGATTAACGAGCTAGTCAAGTAGAGGCATACTAGTGACACTCTGTTGGTCTATGTATTCACACATGTATTATGTTTCCGGTTAATACAATTCTAGCATGAATAATAAACATTTATCATGATATAAGGAAATAAATAATAACTTTATTATTGCCTCTAGGGCATATTTCCTTCAGTTTCACTACCAGAGATGACCCCTAAAAATGTACGAAGACATGGAAGACAATGGTGGTTTATGAAGATATTCATATTGAAGACAATGACATGTGAAGACTCCCTATGAAGCTTATGGAACTCGAAGACTTAGATCCTTCGTAGTTTTACTTCATTTATGTTGTGTCATAGGAACCACCGTACTGTTAAGTGGGGTCCAAGAGAACCAGTCAGGATGACTGAAGTGATGCCTAATTCAAATCCTATGTCTTCGAGCGAAGACTATGAGAGAAAATCTTGTCCAGAGTCAGACAAGTCAGCTTTACTTGTAGCCCAAGTAAAGTTGTCGTGTGAGTTCGAAATCCGACCGTTGGTACACGTGTCAGTTCCTTAGTGACCCAGGGTCATTTCGGACAAATCAGGCCGGGTTGCCAAGTGGCTATAAATAGTCCACCCCTACAACCATAAACGGTTGGCTGCTCAGATTTCAGTGCACGGCTTTTGTCGTTTGAGAGCAACCCACCTTGAAGCCTTTGAGAGAAAATTCCTAGCAAGGAGAAAAGCCCTAACCACCCAGAGCTAGAGTAAATTGGGCATCACTTAAGTCTTCTTGTCTGAGTGATCTGAAGACTTATTACACTTGAGGACTGTGCATCCTCCATCCGGTTAGGCGTCGCGTTCTGAGCATCCAAGAGAAATTGTGGATTGCCGGTGAACGAAGTCTGTGAAGGTTTGGGAGTCTACCTTGAAGACTTACCAGAGTGATTGGGCAAGGTCTGTGTGACCTTAGCTCAAGGAGAAAACGGTGAGGACTGGGTGTCCCGAGCTGCCTGTTCAGGACTGGGTGTCCGGGACTGTGTGTCCTTTGGTTTAAATACCTAGCCGCTCCAACCAGACGTACAGTTGTCACAGCAACTGGAACTGGTCCAACAAATCATTGTCTTCAGCGTGTCACTGGTTTCATCTTCACCTCCTTTTACTTACCGTTACACATTGTGAAGCCATTGCATGCTTGCTTTATCTTCTGTCTTCACAACTTAACTGTATGATTTGTTTGGCTTCATAACTTCTTCCTACCTGATCCTTATTACACTGAAGCTGTTTGTCACTGTGCTTTCACTATATTGAATACTTGACCATGGCTTGCCTTGTGTAATCTAACTTCCGTTGCATAGTGATAGGCTTGTCTATTCTGTTTGTCTTCATAACTTCCACGTTTTGAAGACTTTCATAAAAATCGCCTATTCACCCCCCTCTAGTCGATATAACGCACTTTCAATGACCAGGTTTGCGACATCGACTGCATAGTCTTGGTTTTGGGCCTTCATCAAATGATTTCAATCTTCCTTTAGGTGCGCCCTTGGTGATTACACATAAGAGATCTAGGACTGAACCTCTAGGCTCGGGAATAGCTCCACTTCCAATATTCTTATTGCCATGTCCTTGGGCATCATTGACTGGTTTGGAACAACTTCTCTTCGTCGGCAACTGACTAAGAAGATAGTACTTCACCTTCAATAAGTCATTATCACTATTGGATACCATATCAAACAACTCAGACCTAGTGATCTCAACTCATTATACCATGCTTGCTTCTGTGTCCAAATATTCAAATCACTATGCCTAAGCGAAGGAAGGCCACCTTTCATCTTTTTGGACATCCGCCGCAACACACAACACTTGGGTATATGTGGCATCCCAACATGCTTTAGCACACAGAAATATGTTGCAAGGTAAGCCATCACGCTCTATCTTTCGGCATCTACATTTGATGTCGGATCAGCCCCAAAACATGTGTACTCAACTGAGAATGTCCATCCACATACCATGTTAGAAATTAAATTTTATCTCGTATAGTTTCTCTCAAGAATTACCTCACCAACATCAAACATGTGTACGTTCTGTAGCTGTTATTGAACTAGCTGAAAATTAGCAAATGTGAAAATACGTGTTGTAGCCTCTTCAAGTTCACGACTATCCATAACAGCAACAGGCCAAGATTGTGATGCCACAAAATCAAATTGTGCCTCTCTACGACGCATGTTGGAAACACATACCTCATGGTGTTCTAGCATATCAAACAAGGACATGTAACCATTGAGATGTAGCTGCAAAACTAAATTCAGACTCTCGCTCTGTTGGTTAGTTTTCAAGGACATGAAATACTTGTCGCGCTGCCCACAACCTCCTCTTCCTATACATTCTATTCAACCAGTCTGGGTTCCTACTAGTTTGGTACTTCCCAACAAATGCATTCCACTTGTCCTCAAAGACATCAGGTGAGCAAACCTCGTATATGAATGACCTAAATAAGTCGAGGTATGAAAAGTGAAGATGCTTCTTGATTCCCTTCTCGATATGCCAAGAGCATACACGATGATTTGTTCCTGAAAGTACCTGGCGGATTGCTTTGATCATTGCATTGCACCGTCTGTTATTACCGACTTTGGTTTTACCTCACACATCGCCCTCAAAAAAGTACGAAGCACCCAAATGTACAAGTCAGCACACTCATCAGACACAATACCACATCAAAATATGGTGGTTAAGTCCCACAAATGGAACAAAAGGCATCTTGTACTTGTTCATCCTGTATGTGTTGTCGAACACGACAACATCACCAAATGACCGGTAATCCATCCGGGACAGCCCATCACACCAAAACAGGTCCTTCAGATGACCTTCTTTGTCAACTTGGTACTCAAAAAAGAATTCTGGACCCTTATCGTTCCTAGCCTTCAACACCCATATTGTAGCATTTGCATCTCCATCCACAACTCTGGACCTCTTATACCTAGATGAGAAATTGTACAGGTCCTTATCGATAAATATAGCGCCCACTTTTTCACTACTAGTGCACTGAAAGACATCCATTATGTGATGCTTACGGAGGCCCGTCAATTCCATTATGTGAAAGACATCCATTTCTGATTTCTGATGGCTTTGATTTTCTTATGGGAACGAAGAAATTGGGTTTCATCTGGAGTCGTTAATATGTGGTTATGGCCATCTACAAAATTGTCCACAAACCAGATTCCACGCTACTTATCAAGTCGAATGCTCAGTTCAGCCCCAAAATACTCTCGAGTCTCGGCTCTTTCCCTTCATTTTCGGTCCTTGATGTCCCTCGTGGCTGGATCACGAATCCCTTCCTTTGAGCAAACAAATCTCCTATAAAACAACTCTCCTTTTTTTTCACACCTCACGACATCCTTCCTAACACTGAACCCTTTCTTTTTAGGTATGCACTATAGAAGTTATAGGAGTCTTCTTCACTTTCAAAGGTCATCTGGACAATTTTCCAATACTCATCTAGAGCCTCATTTTCTGCCCCCAAATTACTAAACATGCCACGAATGGCTTCAAAATATTGAGATCCTGCCACATGGCCATTTTCCTATCATAATATAAAGATATTTGGATGAAAATTAAGAAATGATGGAGTGTTGAGTGAATTTGTTGAGCCGATGGTTAACTCATTAGACTGCTAGCTCAATCTTCCAATAAGAACACCATACTTAATTGATACTTAAGCTAATTTACACTAGTAGAAAACAGGGCTTTGGTCACACCGCAGTATACACATTAGTCCCGCTTGCATTGCGAACCAGGACTAATGTGAGCATTAGTCCCGGTTCAAATGGGCCCTTTAGTCCCGGTTTGAGACACGAACCGGGACTAAAACTCTACCCCCCCCCCCCCCGGTATCGCCATTTCAGTTTTGAAAAAAACAAAAGAAAATTATAAAAACTTCAAAAAATAAAATCCTTCGAGATGTAGTTATATTACTACATCCACTAGTTAGGAAAATTAAAAAACTTAAAATTGGACATGTTTTGCAAAAAAGTGTCATGAAAAAGTAAAACAGCTATAACTTTTGCATACGATGTCGAAAAAAACCGTATAATATATCAAAATGTTCAGCACGAAAATCCGCATCTGATTTTGACTGCCTATGGCATGTTTGCAAATTTTTAGAATCCTCAAATTATAAAAGGAAAAAAAGATATGCTCGAATTTCAGTTTTGTTTTGAATTTTGGTTAAATCTGGTCAAACTACTTATTCAAGAAGTATTAGTGTTACTACATAATTATTCAAGAATATTAGTGTTACTAAATAATTTTTTCAATTTTTTTTATTTTTGGTCAAATCTGGTCAAACTGTGGTCAAACTATGGTCAAACTATGTTGTTCATGGACCAGTAATGGAGGCGCTTCTATGTGTGTTTGAGCCTACCCCTATCAAATACTCCTGCCAATCCAAAATATAAGGTGCATTAGCTTTTGAGAAGTCAAACTTCTCTATGTTTGATTGAGTTTATATAGAGAAATGTCAATGTTGAAGATACCACATCAGTACCATTAGATTCATCATGGAATATATTTTCATTATTTTTTTATTTTATATGGTATATGTTAACTTTTCTACAAACTTGGTCAAACATTGAAATGTTTGACTTTCAAAAAAATAAATAATGTAGGATTTTCCGGATTTTATGTCCAAAGGGTCCATATTAATCAAGATGAGTAGTTCTACCCTATCAGATACAACTCAGAAATCCTTTGAAAAACAAAAATGCAACTCAGTAAGATTTGTCACCGAAATAATATGAGTTTTCCAAACAGCTGCTTGCACCTAGTGGAAATTTTCTCCTTACCAAGTTTGTACTATATTTGTAATCAAATCTTAATTTTTAATGGATTATGTATCTTCATTTTAATGTTTTGGTTTAGAAGGTAGTTATGATCCAGCAATTATACTTTTCTTTCAATCTAGTTTTATATTTTGTCACTTTTTTCTCTCTTTCTCTTCAACCATGGGGCCAATAATTATGTTTGCCCAATCAGAGAATAGAAGAGTACGTATCACACTAGTCCACTAATTACGTGTGCTACCAAAATAAGCTTCAGGAATGTCGTCACTATGTGGCCACAGCCAGCCATAGCCATAGCTTAGTCGGAGCGCAGAGCCAGAGATGTTGTCATCTTGGCAACACTGTGATCACCATGTGCAAGCATCCTTGTGTAAGTCTTTATCATCGCCTCTAGAGGCAAATGATCAATCAACAAGTACGCATGGAGACGGAGACGGGCATCTGCGACCTCCCGGTGGACTGTCTGGCCCTCGTCGCCTCCCTGACCTCCCCCGGTGACGTGTGCAGGCTGGCGGCCACGACCCAGGCTCTCCGGGCGGCTGCGGACTCGGACGAGGTCTGGGCGAGCTTCCTCCCGGCCGACTGCGCTGACATCCTCGCGCGGTGTAGTACTGCCGGTGAGGAGCACCGCCGGGAAGGTGAAACAAAGAGGGAGCTCTTCTGCCGACTCTGCGACTGCCCCGTCCTCCTCGATGGTGGCAAGCTGGTAATTGATGTTGTTACCATTTGAAAATGCATGTGCGCATCAAGAGATCTCGTCTGACAGTGGCATCAATCGGCCGGGCAAGAAGAGCTTCTCGTTGGACAGGCGTAGCAGGGCCAAGAAGTACATGGTACCAGCGAAAGCTCTGTGGTATGGGTGGAGTGGCTACCACTACGGAGGACTCGTCTGGTCACGCTGCCACCCTCACTCCAGGTTTTGCTTTCATGGCAATAGCTTAGGATAACAATATATGCGAATTTCGTTTGCCCAACTTATGTTTGATTATTATGGTGCTTGTTCACCCTACTTGTGTGGCTAACTCTCCACAACAAATTATGAAATAAGCGAAACACACCACAGCACAGTATTCCAATCGAGCCTTACTGTTTTGTCCTGTAGATTCAGCGAGGTGGCGGTTCTCTCGTACCTGTGCTGGGTGGACGTGGACGTGAACTTGAACCTCTCGGGCATCGGTAGAGGCTATGCGGCATATCTCGTGTACAGGGTGCATTGGTTGCACGCGGACACGGCTCAGAACCAAAACCAAGAAGATGCAGGGTCATCGTCCGCGGCCATTTGCTATCATGAGTGCAACCATCTCGTGCCGCGGAAGCACTCGCGATCTCTGTTATGGGACTGGGGCTGGGAACTCGATGGATCACCGTCGTCGTCTATTTCGGCAGACGCAGCGGAGAAAAATCCAAGTCAGAAGCAGCGGCTGACTCCTGATGGCGTGGGCATGAGGAGCGATGGACAGTGGATAGAGCAAGAGATTAACCTAGAGTTGGACGAGCACTGTCTGGAAGGGAAGGAGAGCAATGTTTCCATTGAGTTTAGAGGGTTCACTAGGTCACATAGGTGCCAGATTATCATAGAAGGGATCGAGATAAGGCCGAGAGGAATGGAAAAGTTCAAATCATGACTAAATTCATTAGATAGATAAATTCACCGCATGGTTAAGCCTGTTTTTGGCAATATTGCAAGCAACTATGATGTTGTGTTAATGTTTTGCCTTGTAGTTATTTATTGTTTTAACGAAAAAAGTATCGAGAACAGAGCTCTCATTGCATCTTCTACTCACAGAATTATCGAAGAGCATAATTCTTAATTTGTTTTCCTAAGGTTTGAAGGCCAAACACTTTCCTAACTCATCTGTCTAGAAATAAAATACTTCTCTCTTGCTACATCTGACCTTTTGGTTCTTTCTTCTTTTTTGCGGAAAAATTTATGATCTACTCATCTTTAGACATGGCAGTACAACGAATAGCAGAAATAATAAAAATTACATCCAGATCCATATACCACCTAGCGACAACTACAAGCATTGAAGCAAGCCGAAGGCGCACCGCCGTCATCACCCCTCCCTCGCCGGATTCGGGCAAAACTTATTGTAGTAGACAGTTAGAAAGCCGTCGTGCTAAGATCCCATAGGACCAATGCACCAGAACAATAGCCACCGCCAATGAAGAGTAGCGTAGGTCAAAAGAATCCAACGTGAAGACACACGAACATAGACGAACAACGAACAGACCCGAGCAAATCCACCAAAGATGGATTAGCCGGAAACACACCTCCACGCGCTCACCGACGATGCTAGATGCATCACCAGGATGTGGGCTAGGGGGAAGAACCTTATTCCATCTTCAGTGGACCGCCGACATCTCGTCTTCCTGAGCAGGACACAAACCGTAACAAAACTCGAAGAAACATGAAAAAACGGAGCCCTCCCGCCGGCAAGGTCCGGGATCCACCACGCCCCATGGCCCTAAGGCCATCAGAGACGAGACTGGTGACGGCGCCGGCAGGAGGCAGAAAGACCATATGTCCTTTATTGGAGGCGAGGGGACGCGTGCTCTACTCCTATCAAGTTTTCTTCTTCTTTTAAAGTGCTGCCTCGTGGTTAAACCTTGTCATTTGGAAATTGCTACTGCTAACTCTAGCATTTGGAAATCCGATACACTAGGACATGCAAAAAAAAAAACTTTACCTCCTTTGATTGGTCTTCTTCAAATCAAGTTATGCAGATTCCTATTGTTAATGCGGAGTTTGATGATGAAGTTTGTTGAAGCATGCTCCTAATGCATAAGTTCTCCCACAAATATGGGTACAATGTATTTTGCAGGAATCGGCTGCTCGTTCTAGCCATCTAATCTAAGGCCATGTGATAAGAAAAATAACTTTGCACCGCTTGAGAAGACCAGATCATTCTAAACCATTACAACATTCACATGGAGGCTTCACACCCATTGTTGCCTTTTGCTGCCTCTAAGTGTATAGAGGCAGGCTAAAAAAAAATGTTTGGCATCGCTCCAAAGGCTAGAGGCAGCTGAAAGCTGAATGCACACAAGGTGACCGTTGGGACGTTCAGGGCTCATTCGGTTTGGAGGAAATCTAAACTTAGGAATTTGGAGTAGTATAGGAATTTGATAGGATGACATTTACCACCCTAAGGAATTGACTTGCCTCGTTCCTACGCATAAAATGAGTTTTGAGTGAATGTGTAGTTTCCTTCAAAAACATAGGAAATGAATAGTATTCCTACGAAATTCCTGTACGCATTTTCTACAACCCGAATGCATATATAGGAAATTTTCCTCTGGAATCCTTGTTCCCATGTTTTTCCTATAAAAATCCTCCAAACCGAATGAGGCCTCAATAATGAAATTGGAAAGAGTAAAACTTTCTCTGCATCTGACGTACACAGCACTCACATACAAATACAACCGTTGCTTCTGAAGAAATAATAAATAATTGCCATGACCGTTGCAGCCAGTGTGCACCCAGACACACACAAACACATATGTATACCAGTGCTTTGAAAAACAAACTTCACACAAGCGTAGCAATCATCAAGGCGTTCTTAACAAATTGTATGCTACTTCGGCGATGATCATTCACACATGCATAGGTTTTTTTTCTCTCGGTCCGAAATTCGACCGCTTACCGGAATTTTTGATGGCCTCCGAATTTTTTGGTTACCAACCATTCTTTTTGAATTTAAACAACAGACTAACGTCAAATAGTATTTTTTTTTCCAAACGGTACAACAACTAAACTCTTGGCTAAGCGGTAAGGCACGTGAGTTACTGTTCTCGCGTCGACTTAGCAGTAGGGCGCACAAGTTACTATTCTCGCATTGCAAGTTCGAACCCCACTTAGCGGAATAATCACCTTTGTGTGTTATTCAGGCATTTAAAAAAATATTGTTCGCAGTGCGGACTCTCAACCTTCAAAGAAATGAGACCAACCTAAGAGCTAACCCTCGTTGGCATTTTTTTATAGAAGAAACTCCGCGAGCACCGGGTCGACGCCCCGTCCTCCGGACTCTCAACCTTCAAGAGGTAACTATGTGACCTAACCACTACAACAAGAGGCACTTCCTGTACACAAAGGGTTAAACTCAATACATTTTCACCCGCAAAAAAAAATCAATACATTTTGACATTAAAAAATTGAATTCAAATCCATTTGAAAAAATCGGGCGAAGAAAATCCGAATTCCTGAGATTTATGAATGCGAAGAAGCTTGTTGTCCAAGCTACTAGAGGAGCTCTCCGAGGGAGATAAGGAGGACAGTAGTGTGGGACAGACAGAAATAAGTGGAGGCATGAGACAAGTCTTGTTACAACGCTCGCGCATTTGTGCTAATTTAGATATAGAAGATTTGGATCAGTTTTCTCAAATAGAAAAATATATAGAAGGGTTGTTATCACACTAGGCCACCAATCACGAGTGCTAACAAAATTGTCTCGAGGGATGTCGTCATTGTGTGAAGAGATGTTGTCATGTTTTTAGTTCTTATTTTAGGGAAGAGATGTCGCCATGTTGGCAACACCATGATCACCATGTGTTGTTACCAGCAAAGCCTACTACTAGTCTACTAGCATTGCTTTATCATCGCTCCAGGTCGAGGATCGACCAAAGCAAATTAATCAACGAGTACGCATGGAGGTGGAGACGGGGATCTGCGACCTCCCAGCGGACTGCCTGGCCCGCGTCGCCTCCCTGACCTCCCCCGGCGACGCGTGCAGGCTGGCGGCCACCGCTGCCGTGCTCCGGGAAGCCGCCGACTCTGATGAGGTCTGGGGCAGCTTCGTCCCGGCAGACTGCGCCGACATTCTAGCACGGTGGAGCACCAGTGATGAGCGGCGCCGGGAGGGAGAAACGAACAAGGGGTTCTTCTCGCGCCTCTGCGCCTCTCCCGTTCTCCTCGATGGTGGCAAGCTGGTATGCTGCTGCATAACTAGTACTACCATGCACATGTGTGTCTAAAGATATCTGGTCTGACATTGGCATCCATGATCCATGGACCGGGCAAGAAGAGCTTCTCGCTGGACAGGCGTAGCGGCGCGAAAAAGTACATGATACCGGCGAAAGCTCTGTGCTACGGGTGGAGTGGCTACCCCTACGGAGGCCTCGTCTGGTCACGCTGCCACCCTCACTCCAGGTTTTGCGTTCGTCCAATCTCGCATAATTTTTGGTCAAAATCAATCATTTCTGTGTTCTTTCTGCTCATTATCTTCCCCGGCCGTCTTGCTCACTTTGTGTAGTTACACACTGGCTTGTTCCCTTCGTCCAAAAGAAAAATATGCACGCTTCCATGCTGCAATTTTAATACAAGTAATTGGAAAATTAGGTGAGTGAAATCCACAATGAAATTCACTCCGCAGCTATGCTAGCAAAGTAACATTATAATATAATATCAGCAATGCTACATCAACGGACTCTTACATGGTTTCACAGGGTTAGTTTTGAGTTGTGAATCCTTGATTGGATCAAGGGGAAGGGAGGGGCCCCACCCCCCTTAAAATCAGCGTGTGTGTGTGTGGGGGGGGGGGGGGGGGGGGGGCTGTTTAATTGTTTGGAAGGGTCCGTTGATGGCCTGTAATATGCCCATTGATGTAGCATTTTGGATATAATATAGCCTCTCGGATGCTGAAGAGTGCACTTTTAATTTTTGAGATTTTTAATGCATTGCATGAATCCTTCAACTGGTCATTCTTGGAAAAAAAATCCTTCAACTGGTAAATGATTATAGGGAAGTACTCAAGACCATAATATAGGCTGGGTTTAGTGGTGCGACGGATTATATGGGAATCCCTGTTGCCCAACCCATTTTTTCTTGTTTGAGTGTTTGTGTGACCCAGTTTTGCCTACTGGTGTGGGTAATTTTGCACCACAGATTATAAAATAAGTGCAACACAACGCAGCACGGCTCAACCACCGCAAACTGAGCCTTACTCTTTCGTCATGTAGATTCAGCGAGGTGGCTGTTCTTTCGTACATATGCTGGCTGGATGTGAACGGCATCTTAAACACCAAGAACCTCTCGGGCATTGGTAGAGGCTACATGGCCTATCTCATTTACAGGGTGCATCAGCTGCACACAGACACAGCTCAGAACCAAGACCAAGAAGCTGAAGTGTTGTCCTCTTCTGCCAGCAGCAATCATGAGTGCAACCATCTCGTCCCTCAGAAGCACTCGCGATCTCTTTTATGGGACTGGGGCTGGGAACTCGATGGATCATCATCGTTGGCATCAGTAGACACGGAAGAGAAGAATCGAAGTCTAAAGCAGCGGCTAAAATCTGATGGTGTGAGCGTGAGAAGCGATGGACGATGGATAGAGCAAGAGATCAACATAGAATTGGACAAATCGTGTCTGGACGGAGAGGAGAGGAATGTTTCCATTGAGTTTAGAGGGTTCACAGGGTCGCATAGTTGTCAGATTATCATAGAAGGGATCGAGATACGGCCGAGAGCAATGGAAAGTTAAAAGCATGACCAAATTTCGTAGATAGATGAATTCAACAATATGGTTAAGTTTATTTGCGGCAATATTGCAATTTTCAAGTATGTCGCTGTGTAAATTTTGTGCCTTGCATTCCATTGGTATTTAAATTTCGTGCCATGCATTCCATTGGTAACATATGAGGCATGTATATCTTAGCCTTTTTATTCACCCATAGACCAATGGTGAAACTTGAAACCTAGCATATTGAAGGTGTGCCTAGCTTTGGTTGTAAGTGTTGTGGAATAAGTGGAATTCCATAACTCATGCAACCAAAGCTGGCATACCTTCTATATATAACATAAGGTTCATGTTACATCACGGTGCATGGACAATATTTTTTGGTTTGCCTCATGTATTTTCTCGATCTCAGTTAGCAACCTATTTTATGAAGTCAATTATCGCGGTTAAGTTGTTACTGGAAGATAGATATTTGTTTCCTCTAACCACTAATTTGTACTTAAGCTCTTTGTCCTCATTGGTCAAAACTTGATCAGAGTTGTTATTTTGAAAAGAATAACTAATTTTAGTCGTAGTACACAAAAAAACATGTGATGGATTTGGCTCATGATAGAGCTTTGGGCATATGAAGAGCATCGACATAAGTAACAAGATATGCTCTGTTTTTCAACACTACCTTATTCTTTGGAGACGATGGGAGAGTCATCATAATGAATTCCCTTTCTTGAAGAAGCTGGGAGGGCTGGGTTTCTGAACTTCTTGGTAAAGTTAAGTGTTGTCTTCAATGAAGTTGCCTCATTTTTTTAGAGAGTGTTTTGTGCTGTCCCACCAAATTTTCACAACAGTGACGTTGCTCGATTTTTGCTGGCACCGCACAAAAAAAGAACGGGTGGTTGAGCCTCTAGTTGGTACAATGTAAAGGTTTATAGATCAGATCGAAGAAACTTAAAGTGGTGCTTTAGTCTGCTTGAACTTCCTTAGATCCTCTCTTAAGCCCTTTGCACACGCGATTGCCTCGGTTGCCTCATAAAGCTGGGTAGAGAGTGCTGAGATAAATATTATTGCCATTTCTCTCATGGCATATCCTCTACAATGCTTAGGTATAAACATTCTGAACTAGCTTCATTCATTTTAGATAAATTCATGTTTATATATTAATTCAAAAGTATCTTTAGCAGCATTGAGCTGAGATTCTCATAGTCAAGAATGAAGGAAATATGCCCTAGAGGCAATAATAAAGTTATTATTTATTTCCTTATATCATGATAAATGTTTATTATTCATGCTAGAATTGTATTAACCGGAAACATAATACATGTGTGAATACATAGACAAACTTAGTGTCACTAGTATGCCTCTATTTGACTAGCTCGTTAATCAAAGATGGTTATGTTTCCTAACCATGAACAAAGTGTTGTTATTTGATTAACGAGGTCACATTATTAGTTGAATGATCTGATTGACATGACCCATTCCATTAGCTTAGCACCCGATCGTTTAGTATGTTGCTATTGCTTTCTTCATGACTTATACATGTTCCTATGACTATGAGATTATGCAACTCCCGTTTACCGGAGGAACACTTTGTGTGCTACCAAACGTCACAACGTAACTGGGTGATTATAAAGGAGCTCTACAGGTGTCTCCAAAGGTAGATGTTGGGTTGGCGTATTTCGAGATTAGGATTTGTCACTCCGATTGTCGGAGAGGTATCTCTGGGCCCTCTCGGTAATGCACATCACATAAGCCTTACAAGCATTGCAACTAATGAGTTAGTTGCGGGATGATGTATTACAGAACGAGTAAAGAGACTTGCCGGTAACGAGTTTGAACTAGGTATTGGATACCGACGATCGAATCTCGGGCAAGTAACATACTGATGACAAAGGGAACAACGTATATTGTTATGCGGTCTGACCGATAAAGATCTTCGTAGAATATGTAAGAGCCAATATGGACATCCAGGTCCCGCTATTGGTTATTGACCGGAGATTTGTCTCAGTCATGTCTACATTGTTCTCGAACCGTAGGGTCCGCACGCTTAACGTTACGATGACAGTCATTATGAGTTTATGCATTTTGATGTACCGAAGTTAGTTCGGAGTCCCGGATGTGATCACGGACATGACGAGGAGTCTCGAAATGGTCAAGACATAAAGATTGATATATTGGCTGACTATATTCGGACACCGGAAGGGTTCCAAAGAAGTATCGGATAAAACCGGAGCACCGGGGGGTTACCGGAATCCCTCGGGGGGTTAATGGGCCTCATGGGCCTAATGTGGAGAAGAGGAAGGGGCTGCCAGGGCAGGCCGCGCGCCCCCTCTCCCCCTAGTCCGAATTGGACAAGGAGGGAGGGGCGGCGCCCCCCTTTCCTATTCTCCCTCCACCTCTCCTACTTGGACAAGGATTGGGGGGGGGAGTCCTACTCCCGGTAGGAGTAGGACTCCTCCTGCGCACCACCATAGGGCCGGCCGCACCCCCCCCCCCCTTGGATCCTTTATATACGGGGGCAGGGGGCACCTCTAGACACACAAGTTGATCCACGTGATCGTTCCTTAGCCGTGTGCGGTGCCCCCTGCGAACATATTCCACCTCGATCATATCGTTGTAGTGCTTAGGCGAAGCCCTGCGTCGGTAGAACATCATCATCGTCACCACGCCGTTGTGCTGACGGAACTCATCCCCGAAGCTTTGATGGATCGGAGCCCGGGGAGCGTCATCGAGCTGTACGTGTGCTAAGAACTCGGAGGTGCCGGAGTAACGGTGCTTGGATCGGTCGGATCGGGAAGACGTACGACTACTTCCTCTACGTTGCGTCAATGCTTCCGTTGCGGTCTACGAAGGGTACGTAGACAACACTCTCCCCTCTCGTTGCTATGCATCACCATGATCTTGCGTGTGCGTAGGAAAATTTTGAAATTACTACGTTCCCCAACAGTGGCATCCGAGCCTAGGTTTTATGGTTTGATGTTATATGCACGAGTAGAACACAAGTGAGTTGTGGGCGATATAAGTCATACTGCCTACCAGCATGTCATACTTTGGTTCGGCGGTATTGTTGGATGAAGCGGCCCGGACCGACATTACGCGTACGCTTACGCGAGACCGGTTCTCCCGACGTGCTTTGCACAAAGGTGGCTTGCGGGTGACTGTTTCTCCAACTTTAGTTGAACCAAGTGTGGCTACGCCCGGTCCTTGCGAAGGTTAAAACGGAGTCAAATTGACAAACTATCGTTGTGGTTTTGATGCGTAGGTGAGATTGGTTCTTACTTAAGCCCGTAGCAGCCACGTAAAACTTGCAACAACAAAGTAGAGGACGTCTAACTTGTTTTTGCAGGGCATGTTGTGATGTGATATGGCCAAGACATGATGCTAAATTTTATTGTATGAGATGATCATGTTTTGTAACCGAGTTATCAGCAACTGGCAGGAGCCATATGGTTCTCGCTTTATTGTATGCAATGCAATCGCGATGTAATGCTTTACTTTATCACTAAGCGGTAGCGATAGTCGTGGAAGCATAAGATTGGCGAGACGACAACGATGCTACGATGGAGATCAAGGTGTCGCGCCGGTGACGATGGTGATCATGACGGTGCTTCGGAGATGGAGATCACAGGCACAAGATGATGATGGCCATATCATATCACTTATATTGATTGCATGTGATGTTTATCTTTTATGCATCTTATCTTGCTTTGATTGACGGTAGCATTATAAGATGATCTCTCACTAAATTATCAAGAAGTGTTCTCCCTGAGTATGCACCGTTGCGAAAGTTCTTCGTGCTGAGACACCACGTGATGATCGGGTGTGATAGGATCTACGTTCAAATACAACGGGTGCAAAACAGTTGCACACGCGGAATACTCAGGTTATACTTGACGAGCCAAGCATATACAGATATGGCCTCGGAATACGGAGACCGAAAGGTCGAGCATGAATCATATAGTAGATATGATCAACATAGTGATGTTCACCAATGAAACTACTCCATCTCACGTGATGATCGGACATGGTTTAGTTGATTTGGATCACGTGATCACTTGGAGGATTAGAGGGATGTCTATCTAAGTGGGAGTTCTTAAGTAATTTGATTAATTGAACTTAAACTTATCAGGAACTTAGTACCTGATAGTATCTTGCTTGTTTATGTTTGATTGTAGATAGATAGCTCGTGCTGTTGTTCCGTTGAATTTTAATGCGTTCCTTGAGAAAGCAAAGTTGAAAGATGATGGTAGCAATTACACGGACTGGGTCCGTAACTTGAGGATTATCCTCATTGCTGCACAGAAGAATTACGTCCTGGAAGCACCGCTGGGTGCCAGGCCTGCTGCTGGAGCAACACCAGATGTTATGAACGTCTGGCGGAGCAAAGCTGATGACTACTCAATAGTTCAGTGTGCCATGCTTTATGGCTTAGAATCGGGACTTCAACGATGTTTTGAACGTCATGGAGCATATGAGATGTTCCAGGAGTTGAAGTTAATATTTCAAGCAAATTCCTGGATTGAGAGATATGAAGTCTCCAATAAGTTCTATAGCTGCAAGATGGAGGAGAACAGTTCTGTCAGTGAGCATATACTCAAAATGTCTGGGTATAATAATCACTTGATTCAGATGGGAGTTAATCTTCCAGATGATTGCGTCATTAATAGAATTCTCCAATCACTGCCACCAAGCTACAAGAGCTTCGTGATGAACTATAATATGCAAGGGATAAACAAGACTATTCCCGAGCTCTTCGTAATGCTGAAAGCTGCGGAGGTAGAAATCAAAAAGAAGCATCAAGTGTTGATGGTCAACAAGACCACTAGTTTCAAGAAAAAGGGTAAAGGGAAGAAGAAGGGGAACTTCAAAAAGAACGGCAAGCAAGTTGCTGCTCAAGAGAAGAAACCCAAGTCTGGACCTAAGCCTGAAACTGAGTGCTTCTACTGCAAGCAGACTGGTCACTGGAAGCGGAACTGCCCCAAGTATTTGGCGGATAAGAAGGATGGCAAGCTGAACAAAGGTATATGTGATATACATGTTATTGATGTGTACCTTACTAATGCTCGCAGTAGCACCTGGGTACTTGATACTGGTTCTGTTGCTAATATTTGCAACTCGAAACAGGGACTACGGATTAAGCGAAGATTGGCTAAGGACGAGGTGACGATGCGCGTGGGAAACGGTTCCAAAGTCGATGTGATCGCGGTCGGCACGCTACCTCTACATCTACCTTCGGGATTAGTATTAGACCTAAATAATTGTTATTTGGTGCCAGCGTTGAGCATGAACATTATATCTGGATCTTGTTTAATGCGAGACGGTTATACATTTAAATCGGAGAATAATGGTCGTTCTATTTATATGAGTAATATCTTTTATGGTCATGCACCCTTGAAGAGTGGTCTATTTTTATTGAATCTCGATAGTAGTGATACACATATTCATAATGTAGAAGCCAAAAGATGCAGAGTTGATAATGATAGTGCAACTTATTTGTGGCACTGCCGTTTAGGTCATATCGGTGTAAAGCGCATGAAGAAACTCCATACTGATGGACTTTTGGAACCACTTGATTATGAATCACTTGGTACTTGCGAACCGTGCCTCATGGGCAAGATGACTAAAACACCGTTCTCCGGTACTATGGAGAGAGCAACAGATTTGTTGGAAATCATACATACAGATGTATGTGGTCCGATGAATATTGAGGCTCGTGGCGGATATCGTTATTTTCTCACCTTCACAGATGACTTAAGCAGATATGGGTATATCTACTTAATGAAACATAAGTCTAAAACATTTGAAAAGTTCAAAGAATTTCAGAGTGAAGTTGAAAATCATCATAACAAGAAAATAAAGTTTCTACGATCTGATCGTGGAGGAGAATATTTGAGTTACGAGTTTGGTGTACATTTGAAAAATTATGGAATAGTTTCGCAACTCACGCCACCCGGAACACCACAGCGTAATGGTGTGTCCGAACGTCGTAATCGTACTTTATTAGATATGGTGCGATCTATGATGTCTCTTACTGATTTACCGCTATTGTTTTGGGGATACGCTCTAGAGACGGCCGCATTCACGTTAAATAGGGCACCACCAAAATCCGTTGAGACGACGCCTTATGAACTGTGGTTTGGCAAGAAACCAAAGTTATCGTTTCTGAAAGTTTGGGGCTGTGATGCTTATGTGAAAAAGCTTCAACCTGATAAGCTCAAACCCAAATCGGATAAATGTGTCTTCATAGGATATCCAAAGGAAACTATTGGATACACCTTCTATCACAAATCCGAAGGCAAGACTTTTGTTGCTAAATTTGGAAACTTTCTGGAGAAGGAGTTGTTGGGGAACGTAGTAATTTCAAAAAAAATCCTACGCACACGCAAGATCATGGTGATGCATAGCAACGAGAGGGGAGAGTGTTGTCTACGTACCAACGCAGACCGACTGCGAAAGCGATCACACAACGTAGAGGAAGTAGTCGTACGTCTTCTTCCCGATCCGATCGATCCAAGCACCGTTACTCCAGCACCTCCGAGTTCTTAGCACACGTTCAGCTCGATGACGATCCTCGGGCTCCGATCCAGCAAAGCGTCGAGGAAGAGTTCCGTCAGCACGACGGCGTGGTGACGATCTTGATGTACTACCGACGCAGGGCTTCGCCTAAGCACTGCAACAATATGATCGAGGTGGAATTTGGTGGCAGGGGGCACCGCACACGGCTAAGGAACGATCACCAAGGATCAACTTGTGTGTCATGGGGTGCCCCCCTGCCTCCGTATATAAAGGAGCAAGGGGGAGGGGGCGGCCGGCCTAGGAGGAGGCGCACCAAGGGGAGTCCTACTCTAGGACTCCCTCCTTCCTTGTTGGAGTAGGAGAAGGGGAAAGAGGGGGAGAGGAATAAGGAAAAGGGGGCTGCGCCCCTTGTCCAATTCAGACCAGAGGGGGGGCGTAGCCTCCTTCCTTTTGGCCTCTCTCCTCTATTCCCGTATGGCCCAATAAGGCCCATATACTCCCCGGCGAATTCCCGTAACTCTCCGGTACTCCGAAAAATACCCGAATCACTCGGAACCTTTCCGAAGTCCGAATATAGTCGTCCAATATATCGATCTTTACGTCTCGACCATTTCGAGACTCCTCGTCATGTCCCTGATCTCATCCGGGACTCCGAACTCCTTCGGTACATCAAAACTCATAAACTCATAATATAACTGTCATCGAAACCTTAAGCGTGCGGACCCTACGGTTCGAGAACAATGAAGACATGACCGAGACATGTCTCCGGTCAATAACCAATAGCGGGACCTAGATGCCCATATTGGCTCCTACATATTCTACGAAGATCTTTATCGGTCAGACCGCATAACAACATACGTTGTTCCCTTTGTCATCGGTATGTTACTTGCCCGAGATTCGATCGTCGGTATCCAATGCCTAGTTCAATCTCGTTACTGGCAAGTCTCTTTACTCGTTCTGTAATACATCATCTCACAACTAACTCATTAGTTGCAATGCTTGCAAGGCTTATGTGATGTGCATTACCGAGAGGGCCCAGAGATACCTCTCCGACAATCGAAGTGACAAATCCTAATCTCGAAATACGCCAACCAAACATGTACCTTTGGAGACACCTGTAATGCTCCTTTATAATCACCCAGTTACGTTGTGACGTTTGGTAGCACCCAAAATGTTCCTCCGGCAAACGGGAGTTGCATAATCTCATAGTCATAGGAACATGTATAAGTCATGAAGAAAAGGAATAGCAACATACTAAACGATCGGGTGCTAAGCTAATGGAATGGGTCATGTCAATCAGATCATTCAACTAATGATGTGACCTCGTTAATCAAATAACAACTCTTTGTCCATGGTTAGGAAACATAACCATCTTTGATTAACGAGCTAGTCAAGTAGAGGCATACTAGTGACACTCTGTTTGTCTATGTATTCACACATGTATTATGTTTCCGGTTAATACAATTCTAGCATGAATAATAAACATTTATCATGAAATAAGGAAATAAATAATAACTTTATTATTGCCTCTAAGGCATATTTCCTTCAGTCTCCCACTTGCACTAGAGTCAATAATCTAGATCACATCACCATGTGATTAACATCGATAGTTCACATCATCATGTGATTAACACCCATAGTTCACATCGCCATGTGACCAATACCCAAAGGGTTTACTAGATTCAGTAATCTGGTTCACATTGCTATGTGATTAACACCCAAAGAGTACTAAGGTGTGATCATGTTTTGCTTGTGAGAGAATCTTAGTCAACGGGT
This sequence comes from Triticum monococcum, assembly GCA_034509565.1. NCBI lineage: Eukaryota > Viridiplantae > Streptophyta > Magnoliopsida > Poales > Poaceae > Triticum > Triticum monococcum. The sequence continues at coordinate 770,029,021 of CM067847.1, forward strand.
CTGCCACATTCAGATCCACATGTATTTTGCAAATTTCTATGTCAACAATGCTCTGCATGGAGCTACTCTAGCTAATTGCTCCCACTTTCAATATGTATCTAGACCGAGACTTAGAGTCATCTAGATTAGTGTCAAAACTTGCATCGGCGTAACCCTTTACGACGAACCTTTTGTCACGTCCATAATCGAGAAACATATCCTTATTTCACTAAGGATAATTCTGACCGCTGTCCAGTGATCTACTCCTAGATCACTATTGTACTCCCTTGCCAAATCAGTGCAGGGTATACAATAGATCTGGTATACAGCATGACATACTTTATAGAACCTATGGCCAAGGCATAGGGAATGACTTTCATTCTCTTTCTATCGTCTGCCGTGGTCGGGCTTTAATTTGAGTCTTACTCAATTTCATACCTTGTAACATAGGCAAGAAACTCTTTCTTTGACTGTTCCATTTTGAACTACTTCAAGATCTTGTCAAGGTATGTATTTGTTGAAAAAACTTATCAAGCGTCTTGATCTATCTCTATAGATCTTGATGCTCAATATGTAAGCAGCTTCACCGAAGTCTTTCTTTGAAAAACTCCTTTCAAACACTCCTTTATGCTTTACAGAATAATTCTACATTATTTCCGATCAACAATATGTCATTCACATATACTTTATCAGAAATGCTGTAGTGCTCCCACTCACTTTCTTGTAAATACAGGCTTCTCCGCAAGTCTGTATAAAACTATATGCTTTGATCATCTTATCAAAGCGTGTATTCCAACTCTGAGATGCTTGCACCAGTCCATAGATGAATCGCTGGAGCTTGCATATTTTGTTAACACCTTTAGGATTGACAAAACCTACTGGTTGCATCATATACAACTCTTCTTTAAGAAATCCATTAAGGAATGCAGTTTTGTTTATCCATTTGCCAGATTTCATAAAATGCGGCAATTGCTAACATGATTCGGACAGACTTAAGCATAGATACGGGTGAGAAACTCTCATCGAAGTCAACACTTTGAACTTGTCGAAAACCTTTTGCGACAATTCTAGCTTTGTAGATAGTAACACTACTATCAATGTCCGTCTTCCTCTTGAAGATCCATTTATTCTCAATTGCTTGCCGATCATCGGGCAAGTCAACCAAAGTCCAAACTTTGTTCTCATACATGGATCATATCTCAGATTTCATGGCCTCAAACCATTTCGCGGAATCTGGGCTCATCATCGCTTCCTCATAGTTCGTAGGTTCGTCATGGTCAAGTAACATGACCTCCAGAACAGGATTACCGTACCACTCTGGTGCGGATCTCACTCTGGTTTACCTACGAGATTCGGTAGTAACTTGATCTGAAGTTACATGATCATCATCATTAGCTTCCTCACTTATTGGTGTAGGTGTCGCAGAAACAGTTTTCTGTGATGTACTACTTTCCAATAAAGGAGTAGGTACAGTTACCTCGTCAAGTTCTACTTTCCTCCCACTCACTTCTTTCGAGAAAAACTCCGAATTTAGCAACAAAAGTCTTGCCTTCGGATTTGTGATAGAAGGTGTACCCAATAGTCTCCTTTGGGTATCCTATGAAGACATATTTCTCCGATTTGGGTTTGAGCTTACTAGGATGAAACTTTTTCATATAAGCATCACAACCCCAAACTTTAAGAAACGACAGCTTAGGTTTCTTGCCAAACCATCGTTCACATGGTGTCGTCTCAACGGATTTAGATGGTGCCCTATTTAACGTGAATGCAGATGTCTCTAATGCATAACCCCAAAAACGATAGTGGTAAACCGGTAAGAAACATCATAGATTGCACTATATCCAATACAGTACAGTTATGACGTTCGGACACACCATTATGCTGTGGTGTTCCACGTGGCGTGAGTAGTGAAACTATTTCACATTATTTTAACTGAAGACCAAACTCGTAACTCAAATACTCTTTTCCACGATCAGATCGTAGAAACTTTATTTTCTTGTTACGATGATTTTCACTTCACTCTGAAATTATATGAACTTTTCAAATGTATCAGACTTCTATTTCATTAAGTAGATATACCCATATCTGCTCAAATCATCTGTGAAGGTCAGAAAATAATGATACCCGCTGCAGGCCTTAAATATTCATCGGACCACATACATCAGTATGTATGATTTCCAACAAATCTGTTGTTTGCTCCATTGTTCTGGAGAACGGCGTTTTAGTCATCTTGCCCAAAAGGCATGGTTCGCAAGCATCAAGTGATTCATAATCAAGTGATTCCGAAAGCCCATCAGCATGGAGTTTCTTCATGCGCTTTATACCAATATGACCTAAACGGCAGTGCCACAAATAAGTTGCACTATCATTATTAACTTTGCATCTTTTGGTTTCAATATTATGAATATGTGTATCACTACGATCGAGATCCAATGAACTTGTTTCATTGGGTGTATGACCATCGAAGGTTTTATTCATGTAAACAGAACAACAATTATTCTCTGACTTTAATGAATAACCGTATTGCAATAAACATGATCAAATCATATTCATGCTCAACGCAAAAACCAAATAACACTTATTTAAGTTCAACACTAATCCCGAAAGTATAGGGGAGTGTGCGATGATGATCATATCAATCTTGGAACTACTTCCAACACACATCGTCACTTCACCCTTAACTAGTCTCTGTTTATTCTGCAACTCCTATTTCGAGTTACTACTCTTAGCAACAGAACCAATATCAAATACTGAGGGGTTGCTATAAACACTAGTAAAGCACACATCAATAACATGTATATCAAATATACTTTTGTTCACTTTGCCATCCTTCTTATCCGCCAAATACTTGGGGCAGTTCCGCTTCCAGTGACCAGTCCCTTTGCAGTAGAAGCACTTAGTCTCAGGCTTAGGACCAGACTTGGGCTTCTTCACTTGAGCAGCAACTTGCTTGCCGTTCTTCTTGAAGTTCCCCTTCTTCCCTTTTGCCCTTTTCTTCAAACTAGTGGTCTTGTCAACCATCAACACTTGATGTTTTTCTTGATTTCTACCTTCTCGATTTCAGCACCACGAAGAGCTTGGGAATCGTTTCCGTTATCCCTTGCATATCATAGTTCATCACGAAGTTCTACTAACTTGGCGATGGTGACTAGAGAATTCTGTCAATCACTATCTTATCTGGAAGATTAACTCCCACTTGATTCAAGCGATTGTAGTACCCAGACAATTTGAGCACATGCTCACTAGTTGAGCGATTCTCCTCCATCTTTTAGCTATAGAACTTGTTAGAGACTTCATATCTCTCAACTCGGGTATTTGCTTGAAATATTAACTTCAACTCCTGGAACATCTCATATGGTCCATGACGTTCAAAACGTCTTTGAAGTCCTGATTCTAAGCCATTAAGCATGGTGCACTAAACTATCAAGTAGTCATCATATTGAGCTAGCCAAACGTTCATAACGTCTGCATCTGCTCCTACAATAGGTCTGTCACCTAGCGGTGCATCAAGGACATAATTTTTCTGTGCAGCAATGAGGATAAACCTCAGATCACGGATCCAATCCGCATCATTGCTACTAACATCTTTCAACACAATTTTCTCTAGGAGCAAATCAAAAATAAACATATGAAAGTAACAACGCGAGCTATTGATCTACAACATAGATATGCTAATACTACCAGGACTATGTTCATGATAAATTAAAGTTCAATTAATCATATTACTTAAGAACTCCCACTTAGATCGACATCCCTCTAATCCTCTAAGTGATCACATGATCCAAATCAACTAAACCATAACGGATCATCACGTGAGATGGAGTAGTTTTCAATGGTGAACATCGTTATGTTGATCATATCTACTATATGATTCACGCTCGACCTTTCGGTCTCTGTGTTCCGAGGCCATATCTGCATATGCTAGGCTCGTCAAGTTTAACCTGAGTATTCTGCGTGTGCAAAACTGGCTTGCACCCGTTGTAGATGGACGTAGAGCTTATCACACCCGATCATCACGTGGTGTCTGGACACGACGAACTTTGGCAACGGTGCATACTCAGGGAGAACACTTCTTGATAATTTAGTGAGAGATCATCTTATAATGCTACCGTCAATCAAAGCAAGATAAGATGCATAAAAAGATAAACATCACATGCAATCAATATAAGTGATATGATATGGCCATCATCATCTTGTGCTTGTGATCTCCATCTTCGAAGTACCGTCATGATTTCTATCGTCACCGGCATGACACCATGATCTCCATCATCTTGATCTATATCAATGTGTCGTCACATGGTCGTCTCGCCAACTATTGCTCTTGCAACTATTGCTATCGCATAGCGATAAAGTAAAGCAATTATTTGGCGCTTGCATCTTATGCAATAAAGAGACAACCATAAGGCTTTTGCCAGTTGCCGATAACTTTAACAAAACATGATCATCTCATACAACAACTTATATCTCATCACGTTTTGACCATATCACATCACAACATGCCCTGCAAAAACAAGTTAGACGTCCTCTACTTTGTTGTTGCAAGTTTTACGTGGCTGCTACGGGCTTAAGCAAGAACCAATCTCACCTACGCATCAAAACCACAACGATAGTTTGTCAAATAGAATCCGTTTTAACCTTCGCAAGGACCGGGCGTAGCCACACCCGGTTCAACTAAAGTTGGAGAAACAGTCACCCGCAAGTCACCTATGTGCAAAGCACGTCGGGGAAACCGGTCTCGCGTAAGCGTACGCGTAATGTCGGTCCGGGCCGCTTCATCCAACAATACCGCCGAACCAAAGTATGACATGCTGGTAGGCAGTATGACTTATATCGCCCACAACTCACTTGTGTTCTACTCGTGCATATAACATCAAACCATAAAACCTAGGCTCGGATGCCACTGTTGGGGAACGTAGTAATTTCAAAACATTTCCTACGCACACGCAAGATCATGGTGATGCATAACAACGAGAGGGGAGAGTGTTGTCTACGTACCAATGCAGACCGACTGCGGAAGCGATCACACAACGTAGAGGAAGTAGTCGTACGTCTTCTTCCCGATCCGACCGATCCAAGCACCGTTACTCCGGCACCTTCGAGTTCTTAGCACACGTTCAGCTCGATGACGATCCTCGGGCTCCGATCCAGCAAAGCGTCGAGGAAGAGTTCCGTCAGCACGACGGCGTGGTGACGATCTTGATATACTACCGACGCAGGGCTTCGCCTAAGCACTGCAACAATATGATCGAGGTGGAATTTGGTGGCAGGGGGCACCGCACACGGCTAAGGAACGATCACCAAGGATCAACTTGTGTGTCATGGGGTGCCCCCTGCCTCCGTATATAAAGGAGCAAGGGGGAGGGGGCGGCCGGCCTAGGAGGAGGCGCGCCAAAGGGAGTCCTATTCCCACCGGGAGTAGGACTCCCTCCTTCCTTGTTGGAGTAGGAGAAGGGGAAAGAGGGGGAGAGGAATAAGGAAAAGGGGGTTGCGCCTCTTGTCCAATTCGGACCAGAGGGGGGGCGCAGGCCTCCTTCCTTTTGGCCTCTCTCCTCTATTCCCGTATGGCCCAATAAGGCCCATATACTCCCCGGCGAATTCCCGTAACTCTCCGGTACTCCGAAAAATACCCGAATCACTCGGAACCTTTCCGAAGTCCGAATATAGTCGTCCAATATATCGATCTTTACGTCTCGACCATTTCGAGACTCCTCGTCATGTCCCCGATCTCATCCGGGACTCCGAACTCCTTCGGTACATCAAAACTCATAAACTCATAATATAACTGTCATTGAAACCTTAAGCGTGCGGACCCTACGGTTCGAGAACAATGTAGACATGACCGAGACATGTCTCCGGTCAATAACCAATAGCGGGACCTAGATGCCCATATTGGCTCCTACATATTCTACGAAGATCTTTATCGGTCAGGCCGCATAACAACATACGTTGTTCCCTTTGTCATCGGTATGTTACTTGCCCGAGATTCGATCGTCGGTATCCAATACCTAGTTCAATCTCGTTACCGGCAAGTCTCTTTACTCGTTCTGTAATACATCATCTCACAACTAACTCATTAGTTGCAATGCTTGCAAGGCTTATGTGATGTGCATTACCGAGAGGGCCCAGAGATACCTCTCCGACAATCGGAGTGACAAATCCTAATCTCGAAATACGCCAACCCAACATGTACCTTTGGAGACACCTGTAATGCTCCTTTATAATCACCCAGTTATGTTGTGACGTTTGGTAGCACCCAAAGTGTTCGTCCGGCAAACGGGAGTTGCATAATCTCATAGTCATAGGAACATGTATAAGTCATGAAGAAAAGCAATAGCAACATACTAAACGATCGGGTGCTAAGCTAATGGAATGGGTCATGTCAATCAGATCATTCAACTAATGATGTGACCTCGTTAATCAAATAACAACTCTTTGTCCATGGTTAGGAAACATAACCATCTTTGATTAACGAGCTAGTCAAGTAGAGGCATACTAGTGACACTCTGTTTGTCTATGTATTCACACATGTATTATGTTTCCGGTTAATACAATTCTAGCATGAATAATAAACATTTATCATGAAATAAGGAAATAAATAATAACTTTATTATTGCCTCTAGGGCATATTTCCTTCAGGAGTTTCTCTCGAAAGAAGTGAGTGGGAGGAAAGTAGAACTTGACGAGGTAACTATACCTGCTCCCTTGTTGGAAAGTAGTACATCACAGAAAACTGTTTCTGCGACACCTACATCAATAAGTGAGGAAGTTAATGATAATGATCATGAAACTTCGGAACAAGATACTACTGAACCTCATAGATCAACCAGAGTGAGATCCGCGCCAGAGTGGTACGGTAATCCAGTTCTGGAAGTCATGCTACTAGATCACGATGAACCTACGAACTATGAAGAAGCGATGGTGAGCCCAGATTCCGCAAAATGGCTTGAAGCCATGAAATCTGAGATGGGATCCATGTATGAGAACAAAGTATGGACTTTGGTTGACTTGCCCGATGATCGGCAAGCAATTGAGAATAAATGGATCTTCAAGAAGAAGACTGACGCTGACGGTAATATTACTATCTACAAAGCTCGACTTGTCGCAAAAGGTTTTCGATAAGTTTAAGGGGTTGACTACGATGAGACCTTCTCACCCGTAGCGATGCTTAAGTCTGTCGGAATCATGTTAGCAATTGCCGCATTTTATGATTATGAAATTTGATAGATGGATGTCAAAACTGCATTCCTGAATGGATTTCTGGAAGAAGAGTTGTATATGATATAGCTGGAAGGTTTTGTCGATCCAAAGGGAGCTAACAAAGTGTGCAAGCTCCAGCGATCTATTTATGGACTGGTGCAAGCCTCTCGGAGTTGGAATAAACGCTTTGATAGTATGATCAAAACATTTGGTTTTATACAGACTTTCAGAGAATCCTGTATTTACAAGAAAGTGAGTGGGAGCTCTGTAGCATTTCTGATATTATATGTGGATGACATATTACTGATCGGAAATGATATAGAATTTCTGGATAGCATAAAGGGATACTTGAATAAGAGTTTTTCAATGAAAGACCTCGGTTAAGTTGCTTACATATTAGGCATAAAGATCTATAGAGATAGATCAAGACGCTTAATTGGACTTTCACAAAGCACATACCTTGATAAGATTTTGAAAAAGTTCAAAATGGATCAGGCGAAGAAAGGGTTCTTGCCTGTGTTACAAGGTGTGAAGTTGAGTCAGACTCAATGCCCGACCACTGCAGAAGATAGAGAGAAAATAAAAGATGTTCCCTATGCTTCAGCCATAGGCTCTATCATGTATGCAATGCTGTGTACCAGACCTGATGTGTGCCTTGCTATAAGCTTAGCAGGGAGGTACCAAAGTAATCCAGGAGTGGATCACTGGACAGCGGTCAAGAACATCCTGAAATACCTGAAAAGGACTAAGGATATGTTTCTCGTATATGGAGGTGACAAAGAGCTCACCATAAAAGGTTACGTTGATGCAAGCTTTGACACTGATCCGGACGATTCTAAATCGCAAACCGGATACGTGTTTACATTAAACGGTGGAGCTGTCAGTTGGTGCAGTTCTAAACAAAGCGTCGTAGCGGGATCTACATGTGAAGCGGAGTACATAGCTGCTTCGGAAGCAGCGAACGAAGGAGTCTGGATGAAGGAGTTCATATCCGATCTAGGTGTCATACCTAGTGCATCGGGTCCAATGAAAATCTTTTGTGACAATACTAGTGCAATTGCCTTGGCAAAGGAATCCAGATTTCACAAGAGAACCAAGCACATCAAGAGACGCTTCAATTCCATCCGGGATCTAGTCCATGTGGGAGACATAGAGATTTGCAAGATACATACGGATATGAATGTTGCAGACCCGTTGACTAAGCCTCTTCCACGAGCAAAACATGATCAGCACCAAGGCTCCATGGGTGTTAGAATCATTACTGTGTAATCTAGATTATTGACTCTAGTGCAAGTGGGAGACTCAAGGAAATATGCCCTAGAGGCAATAATAAAGTTATTATTTATTTCCTTATATCATGATAAATGTTTATTATTCATGCTAGAATTGTATTAACCGGAAACATAATACATGTGTGAATACATAGACAAACTTAGTGTCACTAGTATGCCTTTACTTGACTAGCTCGTTAATCAAAGATGGTTATGTTTCCTAACCATGAACAAAGTGTTGTTATTTGATTAACGAGGTCACATCATTAGTTGAATGATCTGATTGACATGACATATTCCATTAGCTTAGCATCCGATCGTTTAGTATGTTGCTATTGCTTTCTTCATGACTTATACATGTTCCTATGACTATGAGATTATGCAACTCCCGTTTACCGGAGGAACACTTTGTGTGCTACCAAACGTCACAACATAACTGGGTGATTATAAAGGAGCTCTACATGTGTCTCCAAAGGTAGATGTTGGGTTGGCGCATTTCGAGATTAGGATTTGTCACTCCGATTGTCGAAGAGGTATCTCTGGGCCCTCTCGGTAATGCACATCACATAAGCCTTGCAAGCATTGCAACTAATGAGTTAGTTGTGGGATGATGTATTACAGAACGAGTAAAGAGACTTGCCGGTAACGAGATTGAACTAGGTATTGGATACCGACGATCGAATCTCGGGCAAGTAACATACCGATGACAAAGGGAACAACGTATATTGTTATACGGTCTGGCCGATAAAGATCTTCGTAGAATATGTAGGAGCCAATATGGACATCCAGGTCCCGCTATTGGTTATTGACCGGAGATTTGTCTCAGTCATGTCTACATTGTTCTCGAACCGTAGGGTCCGCACGCTTAACGTTACGATGATAGTAATTATGAGTTTATGCATTTTGATGTACCGAAGTTAGTTCGGAGTCCCGGATGTGATCACGGACATGACGAGGAGTCTCGAAATGGTCGAGACATAAAGATTGATATATTGGATGACTATATTCGGAAACCAAAAGGGTTCCGGAGAAGTATCGGATAAAACCGGAGCACCGGGGGGTTACCGGAACCCCCCCCCCCCCCCCCCAGGGGGGGGGGGTTAATGGGCCTCATGGGCCTAATATGGAGAAGAGGAAGGGGCTGCCAGGGCAGGCCGCGCGCCCCCTCTCCCCCTAGTCCGAATTGGACAAGGAGGGAGGGGCGGCGCCCCCCCTTTCCTATTCTCCCTCCACCTCTCCTAGTTGGACAAGGATTGGGGGGGGAGTCCTACTCCCGGTAGGAGTAGGACTCCTCCTTCGCGCCACCATAGGGCCGGCCGCACCCCCCCCCCTTGGATCCTTTATATACGGGGCAGGGGGGCACATCTAGACACACAAGTTGATCCACGTGATCGTTCCTTAGCCGTGTGCGGTGCCCCCTGCCACCATATTCCACCTTGATCATATCGTTGTAGTGCTTAGGCGAAGCCCTGCGTCGGTAGAACATCATCATCGTCACCACGCCGTTGTGCTGACGGAACTCATCCCCGAAGCTTTGCTGGATCGGAGCCCGGGGAGCGTCATCGAGCTGTACGTGTGCTAAGAACTCGGAGGTGCCGGAGTAACGGTGCTTGGATCGGTCGGATCGGGAAGACGTACGACTACTTCCTCTACGTTGTGTCAACGCTTCCGTTGCGGTCTACGAAGGGTACGTAGACAACACTCTCCCCTCTCTTTGCTATGCATCACCATGATTTTGCGTGTGCGTAGGAAAATTTTAAAATTACTACGTTCCCCAACAAAGAATATATCTTATACTCGATTCGATAATAAGAGCTAACATGAAGATGCAAGATTGATAGACACTTCTACTATATGACGGCAATGACACAATTATATTTCCAGAAGAATCTACTTTTATGTTCTCTTTGCTTATGATTACACCTCTAATATTGCTCCCAAAGAATAATATTATATAGCCAGCTCAGCTTAGTTGGTCATATGTCAGTAATGGAGGTGCTTTTGTGTGTGCTTGAGTCTACGGTTCTGCCCCTACCAAATACTCTTGCCCGTAAGAATTGTGAATTGTGTTTACGTACCAAAAGATTTCTTGCATTTTTGCTCCTTTATGTCATAAAGCGAATGCTCTCGCAAGCGTAATATGCACATAAATTATTCCCCGATGTCTGCCTCATGCACTTTACGAGAATAGAATTCAATTAGATAATAAATTAATGAAGCATGATAATGGTATTAAAACAAAAATTAAAGAGATGCGCGGACCTAGCTAGTACTACTTAATTACCCTGGGTCGCCACCATTTCAGCTTTGGTTTCCATGGGTCGATAACCTCTTTGATGAACTTTTACCAAATCCTGTCCGATAAAGAAAATGAATAAATGAGTTATTAACTAGTTTATATCAGGAAATGAACTAAAGAGACCGACATAGTGCGGTAATGATTGAAATTACCTGTCGAGCATCAACTTCACGTTGTGGTATTCTTTAGTTTCTTTAAGTAGTGAGTCCAATACTTGAAATTTTTCCTCATCAACTTCAATGATTAGCAGGATCTAGTGGAAACTACATGCGCACACGTTTGTATAAGCGAGCATGTGCATAACTTATCAACTACACTTATTAACATCTAGTAAGCAAAATAGAATTTGTAGTACAAGACAGTAACACTCACCTGAAGTTGCAAGGAAGTAGTATTTCTGGTTGGGTATTTAGTTACTCCAAAAACTCTAGGAAGCCACTCCCTGTGTCTTTTGCGCTGATTTTCCACACACCTTCATTAACAGTATTTGGGCCAATGAACCCAATGTCATAGACTCTATCTCTTTATATTTCATAAATCTTCATTCTGCGTAATACCACAGAAAAGAATATAGTGAAGATAACTACAGGCAATGACGAACACAGCTAGAGACTTAAATTATAGAAATAAATCACATACATATAATAGCAACTAACGGGAGATTTGTCAAATACATCTTGATTGAATAACTGAAACATTTTTTGAAACTCAACCTACAAATATTTTTCGTGGAAGTAATGCTCTGCCTTGACTTTCACCATGAGGCTCTCTCACCTGTTCTTTATTTCTCTCAGGTACTGGTCATGCAATCTGCGCATTTTCGTTGATAAAAACGAGACCTCCTCAGACCTGACTAGTGGTTGGACGGGGACATATTTCCATGCTACTTCCTCCTCTTGAATCATGGGAATAACCATCTGGCGATAGCAGACGGCTACAACCGGCGACCAAGGAAGATGCAACCTGCAAACCAAAATGCTACAACCGGCAAACAGAAAAGGCTATGGCGCATGGAACTGATATGCTGCAATCGGCGAGCTGCGATGGTCACTGCACCGAGCTGCTGCGGTCACCACGGCGTTTGGGGACCATGGCCGTGGCGAGCTGCGGTAGTCACCATCGAGCTGGAACCGTGGTTGCGTTTTGCTGCATCCGCAAACTCGGTTTCTTTTTCTGGAACCGTGGCTGCTCCGAGAGCGAGGATGGAGAGCGGCGGTAAGCCGGCGACCATCGATGCCGGTGTCTTGCTCGCCCTTGTGGTGGCTCGGTCGTCAGGCGGTTTTCTTTTGCGCATTGGCGTGCAACGACGCGAGGTGGAAGATCCGCGAGGGGGCGAAGAAAACGGTTGCCGGATCACACATCTGTGAATCGTTGCACCGGACTGCGGGGCAGGCAACCAAAACCTCAGTCAGTCGACGCGCACCTAGCACTGGTGAAATTAAATTGAACTACAAACATAATTTGAATAGAAACAGCCTCAAATAGAAGATATGGATCATTTGTCATACGAAGGACGAAGGATATTTAACATTTTCGGGATGAATGCAAAGCCAAAAGTCTCTAAAAATGTCACTAAAATTCATTAAATATTATAGCGCTCACATTTACGGTTTGCTAGCCCTGCCCCCTTCTGTCCATCTTTCCCTTTTCCCTTTACTCACAAGTCGGCAATGGCGTCGTGCCGCTGTTGACTGAACCTGGGTTCTAAATGGATTCCGTGAGGCTTGCTCGCCATCGACTGCTAAGAGCAACTCTAGCAGACTCCGCATCCCGCCGGCCAGCAAAACGGATTTGTAGTTCGCGCAAAACCATTTTTACGGGCTGGCACATATGCAGACTTCAAACGGGTCTGTAAAAAAATATATTCATGGAATATACCTTTTTACGGGTCGGCTTTGCGGGGTCTGTTCTTCATCAGCCCGCAAATATCAAATCCAACATAATTCAACAATCGAAAACAAACTGAATTATTCAAATCAAACATAATACAATAATCATCCACATTACAAATAATTATTCAAATCACTGTAGCAAATTTAAATAATGCAATACAAAACTTGTCATGAATACAAATACAAATGAATACAAAAATTAGTCATTGTCCAGCCCTTTGTTAATGATGCTCAATGAGATCCTGCTGAAGTTGAAAGTGTGTGTCTGCATTTTCAATCTCTTTGCATGTCCGAAGAAAAGCTCTAATGCGGTTTGGGTGGTTTGACACAGCTACCCACATTGTCGTAAAAGAATTCTAAGTTCATTCCTCTCTCATCTTCAATAATCATATTGTGCAGAATAACACAGCATGTCATGATGTTTTTCAAGATTTTCTTATCCCAAAAACGAGCAGGACCACAGACAATGGCAAACCTAGATTGCAAAACACCGAATGCTCTTTCAATGTCTTTTCGGGCTGCCTCTTGCACCCTTGCAAATTCACATTGTTTTTTTTTTTGGGTTCTTTGATACTTTTGACAAATATGCACCAAGAAGGGTATATACCATCTGCAAGATAGTACCCCTTTATGTATTCATGCCCATTGATAGTGTAGTTGCAAGCAGGAGCATCACCACTAGCAAGCCTGGCAAACAAATGAGACCGTTGCAACACATTGATATCATTGAGAGTGCTCAGCATACAAAAAAAGCAATGACAAATCCATAAATCCTCGGATGCTACGGCCTCTAGCACAATTATTGCATCATGAGACTTGCCATAATACATTCCTTGCCAAGCCTTGGGGTAATTTTTCCAAGTCCAATGCATACAATCGATGCTACCTAGCATGCCAGGCCAACCTCTCCTCTCATTAGATGCCATCAATTTTTTTGTGTCATCTTCATTGGGTGCCCGAAGATACTCAGGACCAAAGACACGGACGATCACTTTCGCGAATCTACGCACAGACTCAATTGTAGTATCTTCACCAATGCAAAGATACTCATCGGCATAGTCAGCCGGAACGCCATATGCAATCACTCGCATAGCTGCGGAGATTTTTTGATATGCACTAAATCCCTTTAAGCCCGCGGCATTCCTTCTTTGAGTAAAATACCGGCAATTTGCCTCGCAAGCTTCAACAAGTTTCACAAAAAGGGATCGGCGCATTCGGTACCTTCTCCGGAAGAGGTGTGGAGGATATGTAGGATTGTCCGTGAAATAGTCTTGCATCAACATCTCGTTCCCAAGATGGCGATTCCGAGGAATGCACAGACGCCCGACAGTCGATCCTCGCCTCCTCTTCCGGTGCTCGTCCTCATGCTCCTTCCCGGCAAGCGCCATGACTAATGTTTGCTGCCGAAAGGTCGCAAGCATGGTTCAACATCCGAGTCGTCCGAATTGGACGAATCGGAGAGCAAGAATTTCTCGCACGGGCTCAAATCCATCTACACGCACACCGGCGCGTCAATCAACAACACAGCTCGCAAAAATCACTAAAAAAGGGACTAACCGATGGCGGCGGGGCGGCGGCAACGGGGGCGGCTCTTCTCGCCGAATCCGGGGGGGGGCGGTGTAGCGGCTCGGTGCGGGAGGGTGTGGGGCAGCCCCGTGGCGTGATTCTGCCCGCAGATATGGCCGGAATCGCCGGCGGCGGGCGGGCGAAAGCAAGGGCGGGCGACGGCGAAAGGAGGGAGAAAAGAGCACAGGGCGGAAATGTCCCTCCCGCCAACTGATTCTCTCTGATGCAGGGCGTCGCAGCCGCGAGGGGAAACACGCATTTTCTCGAGTTGGGGTCGAGATTTTGCCGCGCCCCTCAAAAAATTTTGCGGACCGTGACAGGATACAGGGTCTAGTCGGGCAGGTTTTTCGGCCCGTACCCATATTTTGACAGTTATTTTACGGGTCAGGAACGGATGCAGGATCTGTTAAAGTTGTTCTAACCAAGTACCGAACCGTTGTGGCACGTGGGTGCCGACCACCATCGCTTGGTTGCCGGTCGCGTCGTCCGCTACCCCGCTTGCCTCTCCATCATGGTTGTCGCCTCGGCCATCATAGCCTGCTTCGCTAGCCGCTATGGTTCGTGCATCGCGTGCACCTGTCAGTGGGCGTTGGCGGTCCGGGAAGCAATGGCACTAGCAGAGGACCTCCAGCTACAGGCGATACACATTGCATCAAACTGCAAAGGCGTTGTGGATGATATCAAGCAAAAGAGTAGTCCTAACTATGGGGCTATCATCCGTGAGATTGTTGAATACTTTCGTAGTTTTCAGTTACGTAATTTTGTGCATGAGTTTAGGAGCTCGAATGTCGAGACTCACAATCTAGCGAAGCATGTTTTGAAACTAAGGATTGGCCACCATGCGGGCAACCCTGGTGAACTTCAGTTCGTCCCTGTAAACATTGTGACGAGTGAATAAAAGACTTCGTGGATTGTCTCAAAAAAATAAACCTGTTAGTGGGCGTCTCCTGCGCGAACGAGCGACCTAGCCCGTACCCCGACAGCCTATGATTCCTTTTGGACCGGCCCATTTTAGACTCCTTCCCCACTGGTTTTTTCATTTTTCCCGACCTTTCTTTTCATTTTCTTTTACGCTATTTTTTCTATTTTCATTATTCTTTCTTTCTTATTTCTTATTCTCTATTATTATTCGTTTTGTGATCATCTTTTAAATTTGTGAACACATTTTCTCAAATGGTGAACACTTTTTGAAAATCATAAACATTTTTTGAACTCTTGAATGTTTTTTCAAATCATGAACATTTTTCAAATTCGTGAATGTTTTCCACAAAATTGCGAATATTTTTTTAAATCATATACATGTTTTCAATTGACGAACATATTTTTAGAAATCACAAATTTGTAAACATTTTTAGAAATTGTGAACATGTGTTTTAAGCCTCTGAACATTTTTTGGGTCTGCAAAAAAATTTCGAATCGACGAAATTTGTTCAGAAATGGGGGAACAAATTTTGTAATTCACTTTTTTTGACAAACATATTTCCAATGCATGAACAGTTTTTGAATACATGAATTCTTTTTGAATCAGCGAACATTTTCCCAATCAATGAAGATTTTTGTAATTCATGAACATTTTTGAAAAATCATGAAAACATTTTAAATTTACGAACAATTGTGCAATTTCATCACATTTTTTGAAGACATGGATATTTTCAAAATTATGAACATTTTTTGAATATGCAAACAGTTTTTGAATCTGCGAATATTTTATGGTTTCTTGAATATTTCCAAAATGCAAAAATTTTGAAAAATTTGGAATGTTTTGAAATACCAATTTATTTAATTAACATAGACAAAAATAAAACTATACTAGAAAAAAGAAAAGGGAAAAAGGAAAGAGAAAAAAATAAGAAACTGACAGCCGCACACATGGGCTGACCCAAAAACGCGCGGTTGGGGAGCTAGGAGTGCGCGCTATGTCTCCTCCCAGTGCTCAGCGCGCGGTATAGGAGATCCCCTGTCAGCATGTGCACATGGTGTGTGTTTTGTTTGATTCGTTTGTCAGCCGGCTAGACGCTAGCCGTTGCAGCCTGCAGCCCAATAAGGCGGCTGCTCATGGCCCAACATCAAGGACATCATAAGGCTTTTTCACTTTCCATTTTTTGAGTGATTTTTTCACCTTTCCTTTTTCAAGCGATTTTCCCATCGGTCGGCGATACCTATGCATGCGTATACCTGTATATGTGCAGAAACATCACATGAATCAAGGTAGGGTGGCCACCCTACCTTGCCCTACAGAGAGCTACGCCAGTGGTGTAAACTTGAAATTGGCTGAAATTAAATAAAAAGGGCAAATCATCAATGTGCCCACAAAGGTTTGTGCCCAAATGTAACCCCCCACCCCCACCCAATGGAAAATGGACTAAACTACCCCGGCCTTTCGTCAATGCGGAGGGTATCGATGGCCAGAACAGGAGAAGAGGAAGTAGTACCTTCTCCTCCCCCTCTAGATCTGCGGGTAAGCGGCGATATCATCCTCCACCTTATCCCTCCTCCGTAGGTGTTTCCGCTAGATCGATCGATTTGGAATCCCTTTCTCCATTGACCTCTGATTTGTCCTTCCTTGCAGCAACCCATGGAAGAGGCAGCGACGGGCAAGCTGCGTAGATCTGACCATTACCACCGCGTCACTGATATGCCCAGCTTGCCGCCGCCATTCCGGATGGAGGACCTTCCTACCGTAACCTCCATTCCATTTGTTTTGTATTTCATTTTTCCTTATACTGAAAGCAACCAAAATTAAGTATTTACTAAAATATTCCCATACATATATGCTTCATATTTTTTTGTGAGTGAGGCCCAATGTTTATGTTGTCTTGCATAATTTGTTTCCTCCTGAGTAGGGCATCAACTTGTTTTAAAATATTATTAAATGCTCGGTGAAACTACAAAAAAAAATTTTGCATCTGCTCAAATTTCTCTTTCAAATATATGCACTTTCACCTCATTGTGTCTACCAATGGCAATTAGTTCTAGTCAAAATTCAACTCACCTGAACATTTTCATCATTTCTTGTTGTAGGAGATTCAACCTGTTATAATGTCACTGCTACCACTTAAAGAGGCTGTGAGGGCCAGCATTGTTTCAAAAGATTGGAGAATGCTCTGGAGATTCCATAGTAACCTATGTTTTGACAGCCGCAATGATATGGATTCTGACACTGATGATGAGTTTACTCATCGGGATAGTACCAAAATAAAACAAGCAAAGTTCATTGAGACTGTAAATTGTGTTATTCAACATCATAGTGGGCTAGGAATCAATAAGTTCAGCATTAGGTGTGGCCTGCACAAAGAGGACTCTGAACATCTTAACAGATGGGTTAGCTTTGCTGCTTCATCAAAGGCAAAGATAATAGATTTTAATCTGAAGATAATTGATTGCCCGTTCGACATAGTTCATCACTTTCCTCTTGAGGTCTTAGATGCTCAAGGTAGCTCATTTGTGCAGTCATTGTTTCTTGTTGAAGTTGCTATAAACCCACACTCGGGCATATGTGGCTTCATAGTACTCAGAAGACTTGTTCTAAAATATGTTGAGATATTTGGAGACTTCCCAGGCTTTTTAGCAAATTTGCTAGCACTCGAGGACGTAGAGATGATCAAGTGCTCCGGTGTAACAACTTTGAGCATACCACGCCAACTTGATAAGCTCAAGCATTTGCTAGTTGATATAATGGATGTTGAGATGCTTGAGTTTCATGCTGGTGATCTAACTCATTTTGAGTACCAAGGGCCAGTTATCCCTATAGTGCATCATGGTTGCTCAAAATTAGAGAAGGCAACAATAATGTTTGAAGGTAGTAAAGGACTGAGCCATGTGTTCAATGATGTTCCAATCATTTTGGGAGTGAATACACTAAGTGTGCAAGCTCATGTACTTGCATATGAACAGGTTACCTGGTGTCTATTTATCTATTCTGGTTTGCTTACCTCATTGTTCTTGAAACTGTGTTCTAATATTATCGTATTTCCCTATCATGTTTCAGTTGGAGAAGGTGGCACCAAGACCACATGGCATGTTTATGCATTTGCGGCACATGACTTGCGGATTAACTATCATCTCTAGCGTACCAAAGGCTGACAATGGAATTCTTCAGCTTGCTTGTTGTCTAAATCTCACACCACAACTGGAGACGTTGCACTTGGATGTGAGTGGCATTTTGTTGGTATAGTTAACACCTGTACTTGGATTGTTTCTGACTGAGTGGTTGCTAACATCCAAATGCAGATGACGTATTCACACTGTAATGTTTCGGTGCCTGATGATTTCGTGGAGGAGGAAGGTCCCCACATGCATCGCCATGATCATCTCAGGAGTGTCGACATCAGCGGGTTCCGGTGTTACACGGCTCAGACGGCACTTGCGTATTGTCTCCTGGAAAATGCTTATGTTCTTGAGCACATGAGATTACAACCCTGGATCGCGACCTGGATATGCCCTAATCCTGGCCTGGAGAATATCGGCGTCGAAGGAAGATTTCTGCCGGGGGTTCGTGAATGGGCACGACTCACCTCTGAGCACTTCGGCAAGGCGATCACCGTCTTAGATGCCTCTTCAGAGTGAGTAAGCATGTATCATTTCCTCATCTATGAACCATCAAACCATATTGTCATTCATCTTTAAGGTTAATGTTGGCTGGTGTCGCTTCTGTGTGCGTGCTTGTTTTCTACATTTCTTCGGGCTATAGCCGGTGTGTTGTGTTATTGGCTTGGATGGTTGGATGTTCTTATGTTGAACTGGCTACTTCCAGTAGATATCCATAAATCATGACCAGCATAGTCTTTCTTTTACAAAATAGCAAAACTATCTCTAGGTTTGTATCTTCAGTGAAAATGGAACGTATCTTCTAGTATGCGCTAGGCTGTCTTGGGCCATACAGAACATGTACACAAATTTTGTTGCATGTCATTTTACATGGCTGGCACCCCGCACCCGTATGAACATGCATGCTCTAAAACCGTGCTCGTTTGCTACCCCAACCACATATGAGCATGGTTTTCTATAGCATGTTGTAGGGGCGAAGAAAGGCTCCCGGAGGGGGTTTTCACTGTAGTGGTTCAACATGGGCATAAATTTTTGGTTTGTTTGGGCAGAATGCCACCCAAGCACACAAATTGTCACCGAAAGTTGGAGATAGCATGTTCACCGCATCGACCTCGCCAGAAAGATGGTCAGGAGGAGAAGGGTTGAGGACTTGAGGATGCACATGCACGAGGAGAGGAACATAGAAGGTGTTTGGTTGACAACCCGTAATGAAAACTTAAACGCATGATCCGATAAAGATGGGTAAAACTAATTTTTTTTGTTTGGTTTCTGCAAGTACCGGTATCAACAAAACGAAGGATGAACAGCCACCCTTCTCCATAAAAGAAAATTCAGAAGAAAAAAAAAGGATGTCAAAGAACGAATCCAAAACATGGATATTAAACTGAATAATGGGACAAAGGAAGATGAGGAATTTTCTTGCAAGCGCCACCGCCTGATCGTTGCCCAACCGTGGAACACAATGTGACCCGTCGAATCTGGGAAAGGTGACGTCGTCAACCAAGTCAGATTGTGCCTAGATGTGGCTGGAATGACCCAAGCACCACCACATGAGAATACAGCCACGGGTCTCGACCAAGATATGCTGTTATGCTATCTTGTTGAATATGGGCGTCAGAGGAAGATTTTTACCGGAGGTCCATGAATCGGCACGGCTCACCTCGGAGCGCTTCGTTAAGGCGATCATTGTCTTAGATGCCCCTTCAGAGTGAGTACGTGTATATCATTTTCCTCGTATGTGTATCGTCAAATTATCATTTCATCACCTATGCCTTTTTAAGCTTGGAACGAGAGGTTATTTTTGTGTTTAGTAGCATAAAAGCTCGAACAGAATCATGACTTTCTTTTTATTCATTTACCTTTGCTAACTCTTGTGAAAGAAGTAAAACTATCTGTCTCTCGGTTGGACATGAAATGTCTCTACAAAGCACACTTGATTGGCTTGCCTGAACATGCATGCAAAATTATATTTACTTGAAGCAGTTTTTGGTACGTTTTACATGACAAGCATGTACGCGTGTAATCATCCTAGGAAGCGAAGGTGAGTGTCACAACCTTCTTCTTCCTCCTCCAAAGTGGAGAGGAAGTGGAAGTGCAAAAAGGAAAAGAAGAATAGAAGGTCTAATAGGCAGAAAAGGAAGTGGAAGCTTGCTTGGCAGGGAGCTCACGGCGGTGTCAAGGTGCCATTGTCCAGCCACCAGTTCTTTTTCTACCTCTTTGGCCTTCTATTCTTCCCCAATCTCCTTCTCCCAGGCCGACGGTGGACGGCGGGCGTTGGAGAAGTTGCCGCTTGCCGCATGCAGCTGTTGGTTACCTGGTCACTACAAATGCTTTTACAACATGAGGTTCTAATCACGGTAGAGGAGACTAAAATCAATACAAGAAACTAAATTGGAAACGGAAAAGGTGAAAATTTAAGCAACTTAACAGTAGCTAAGCCCAATTTCCCCATCTGAAGTGTATAAACTGAACCATGCCGAAAAATCCCAGAGATTCTAATCCTGAAAATCATACAAGCCTCGGAGGAAAATTTTCCGATGATTCTTTCCGAACATACAAAGTTCTTTTAAAAACTTAAAAAGTCCCTTAGAATAAACAATTTATATTTACATACATGTTGATTGAATATTTCTTGGTTAGAGGTACAAGTCCTTTTAATATAAAAGCACAACCAACTAGACTCCATAACTCAACAACAGCGACTCAGAAACACATCAGTACAAGAAGAATAAACTTAGATGGCCATGAACAAACTAACGTTTTACTTTTATGTTGATGCATGTTATCAATAAGAAAAATAATAACCACCCTGATTTTTTAGATGTTCTGTCACGCTCTACCACCATTTTCCCTATGCTTCGACCTTCCATCAACAAGATTCCACTCGGAAACACATCGGTACAAGGACATCATCAAATTCATCATGGTGGCAATCTGCTCTTGGTTTCTAGCACACGAAGCTGGAGCACGTCAGCTGGGGCGAACTTCAGACTCTTACTTGCTCTTGCCATGCTTCGCTCGGAGGTCAGCAGCGGCGGCCTTGATGGTGCAGAACCTGGCAAGCAATGCATCCTTCTCGTTCCCGGCAATTCCATGGCGTCCCAAATGTATCTTTCTTGTTGAAACCAGTACAAGATACACAAGCCGGATGACGTAAAATCGAATACCACAAAAAAGTAGGTAGTTCCCCTGTTACAGGGTTTAAGAATGGTGTTCAGGCACACAGAGCTTCAACACACCTGACGGCGAGACACAGCAGAGCAGATCATGAGATGCATGATTTGGTATGAGACTATTTGACAACAACAACAGCAAGTGCATAACACAATGTGCTCCCAGGACTAAATATTTTGGTTGACTCTGCCATATTGGGGTAGGGTCAACCAGCATGCGAATTAAACTATAACCATTTTCACTCTTTGGAGTATGATGGCATCACACGGTGGCGAGCGCCCATCAGCCACCTGTACTACATACTAACTACGATGACTGCAGTAGCTGATAGCTGGCCTAACATGACTACCTTATACAAGCAGAAGCGCAGCAGTAACTAACTATTTTTAGTGTATAGGCCTCAAGTATGACATAAAAAGTGGACCACATACCAAATCCATCAAAAGAAGCAAGAACAATCTCTCCAGGCAATGAGCTGAAAACCTCTCGCCAGCCTTTTGAGTTAGCTGATGACCTTGTAAAGTAGTCACTGCACTCTTCACAAGTCCAAATAACAGTACACTTTTCTAAGCCTGCCATCAACAACAAAACTAATGTTTCGATCAAGATTATGTACATAAAAATTGTGTAAATTAGCTCAAGGAAAACAAAATTCAATATTCTCATTAAGAAAACTCAGAAAATGAGACATCTGAATTTGTTGGACCAATAAGCACAAGCTGCATAGAACATGTGGTGCTAGGTACCTCGAGATCGCTGATGAACAGTGTGACAGTACCTGCAAGGCACACTGTTTAGACTCCATGTTCATTCACATGAATCTTTATGCTCAAATGATATATGATGTACTCCCTCCGTTCCCAAATATAAGTCTTTCTAGAGATTCCAACAAGTAACTACATACGGAGCAAAATGAGTGAATCTACACTCTAAAATATGTCTACATACATCTGTATGTTGTAATCTATTTGAAATGTCTAAAAAGACTTATATTTAGGAACGTAGGGAGTATTTACCAGCTCGCGATTATATCAACATAATGTACATAGCAGTAAAACAAGCTTAAAAAGAAAGGTCATCGTTAGAAATAAATACATTCCATGGTGAAAATCCAGTCAAAATGCAAATATCCACAATCACGGGCCATTTTGATACGAATGCTTGGGATTCTACCTATATGACATAAGGATCGAACCAAGGCATCAAGCCATAGCTACGATTTAACAGAGCAAGAACACAAGTTACATAGCAGTATAGCACCAGGGATGGCAAACAACAGAACTAGTAAAAGGCATGTAAGTGCCATCATGGTTACAGGAAGGATTAAAGAGATTGTCCCTAATGATCATAAGATTTTCTAACTCAACTGAAAGTATGAAATACCCTTAAAGAATAACGATATACTAATCTATCTTTGAATTATGAAGTGCCAAAAGCCATAGACGACAATCCCAGTTCCTTAAACTCCACCACGTTAACCTTTTTTCAAGATGAGTTGAGTATCTTCTAAAAAGAATTAACATGATTGTTGGACTATGCCAAATCCATAGTGTGCAGCAAATGCGAACGTCCATCTCTGTGGAAAAAAAAATCTTGCTGCTGACTTGCTTCTGAATTATGTCAAGATTTGTTATGCAACTCCAATATTATCCTTTGATTTTCCTGTGGGATGTAAATAACTATCAATTTTGAAACGGAAAAATTATTATGAGATAAATGTTTCTAGCTGGTAGAATTTCAGCATTTCTTGGAGGAAACATGTACAAGATAACCAAACAGTTAGAAATATAGTACACTTCAGTTCGGTAGTGGTTCAGTTCATAACTGATTACCATTTAACATCAGGTCTGATTACCATGCATCATTGATCAATCCATCCATGGAAGTAAAAGACATTTTCTCATGCTATTTTTGAGCTCATTTCTACCGGGAAACCAGCGACACAGTGGAGTTGCCTCAAAACAGAAACTCAACCAGTCATCACCGTGCCCAAAGAAGCAAAAAAGAAAAGAAAAATGAAAGCCCTGAATTTGCAAAAGCAAGAAGCACTAATAAATCATCTCTCGTTACAATGAATCCTTTATCAGTGCTCACCCGTGCAGCCGCCTTACCGCGGGCTACGGTTGCTGCTGCTGCTGCCGGCCACCACTACACATCCTGAAGAAGCCGCATGTGCCGCCGCCATTTGCCTTCCCCTGACCACTCGTCACAGTCTCCTTGTCGTCCTCGAGCTGCTCCAGCGCCACCACCACCTGCTCCATGCCCGGCCGGACTCTCGGGTGGATGGAGATGCACTGGAGCGCGAGTGCAGCAGCCTTCTGCGCGCCGCCAAGGGAGTACTGCCCGTCCAGCCGCGCGTCCAGGATGTGGGAGATGCGTCGCTTGCTCTTCAGGTACGGCCGCGCCCACTCCACCAGGTTGCGCTCGCTGGGCGGACGGCTCCTGCTCAGGGCCCGCCGGCCGGATAGGATCTCCAGGAGCACCACACCAAAACTGTACACATCGCACTTCGTCGTCAGATGGCCTGTTAAAACAAAGATTCAGAAAGGTCTCGTCAGATGGCCTGTTAAAACAAAGATTCAGAAAGGTCAACTAGATACTCCTCCATCCAATAGTGCAGATTCCATAGGCGTCAAAATCATATTTGTTTTTTCAGATTCTGCAAAGGAACAGACAAATGATCCAGCTTGGATAAAACCCAACATGGATTAGCATACGCATTAGCAATATTATATGGGGATTACACTACACACCTCATCCCTACCTAGGAGGCTAGGAACAAAAACTAAACTAAGAGAACATGTGCTGGTCGCCATTGACCGGTTGGTGCAAAGTACATGGATGCTTATCTAGCTGCAAGATTATGCAGGATTCTTTTATGGATCGATCCCCTGCTTCTCCCTTACAATTAAAGTGGTGGTGATACTTAATCAATCTGGTTTAGTGCATGCGGTGAAGGGGTCCAGTTAGGCCTGTAATCATGACAAATTGGAGCAGTTGTGCTGCAACTAACTAATATGACCTCCTCAAGACCTCAGCGCCCAACCCAAGGATTTTAATAGTGTTCTTTGCTGCTTCTCACAGTGCTTCATGACGACATCAAAATTATCATACTGAAAGTTCAGGGCATTTCTAGTATCTCCCCAATGCTAAATATACTCAATAAATTGAAGGTTAGAACCATTTCAACGACGCCAAAGCATATTATGAATATAAATTTACGCTAATCCGGTCATGACTTTGAAGAACAAATTAAGCTATCTGTTCATTTGATGTAAAGTACCTGTATCCAGATATTCAGGGGCTGCATATCCATCTGTGCCCATGACCCTTGTAGAGACATGGCTCTCATCATCGTTTGGCCCATCCCTCGCCAACCCAAAATCAGACAACTTTGCGCTGTAGCTCTGCAATCCACCAGTCAACACAACTAGCATCAACAAGGTACTGAACAAATTGTTTTCTCAATCAAATTAGAAGGCAAAAACAGAAACATACCGAATCAAGGAGAACATTTGACGTCTTGAAATCGCGGTAGATGACGTTGGCCTTGTCGCTGTGGAGGAACGCAAGCCCCTTAGCTGCTCCAAGAGCAACATTCATCCTCACATTCCATGACAGTGAGTGGAAATTTAAGCTCCCTACGTCACCATTCAATCAAAGTTGTTATTATCCCACTAACCACTATTTCACCCAGTAGTAACTAAGCTGGGCCATGTTGACCGATCAACGGAAGGCTAGAAGAGAGTTAGAAATTGCATTTACTCCCGAAAAGATGGTTCTCCAAGCTTCCCTGTGGCATGAACTCGTAGACAAGTAGGTGCTGCACGTCTTCGAGGCAGTAGCCTAGGAGCTTCACCAGATTGGGATGCGACAATCTGCCAAGGTAATTCACTTCAGCCTGCATGGGATTCAGAAACAGATCCAGAAATTAAGAACATATCATTCGGTAATAATGTATCCAGAAATTTCATTGACATGTTGATTGTGGATGTACATACATGCAGAATTGAAGAGATGAAATGAATTGGGATGATTGGTGGTGAGTACTGACCAGCCATTCCCTGTGGCCCTGGATGCCTTTCTGGCTGAGCCTCTTAACGGCAACGGGCATGCCAGTGTCGCTGCTGGCCGGGGCGAAGGTGCTCTCCTCGACCCACCCTTTGTACACCACTCCAAAGCCGCCCTCACCGAGGATGCTGTCCCGCCGGAAATTCCTAGTGGCTGTCCTGAGCTCCTTGAAGGTGAAGCTCCTGATGTTGGCCGAGTGGAGGATCTCGCCCTCGCTCCTAGAGGTTGGCTTCGCGAAGCAGTTACTCATGGCTGGTGATATGCCAGATCAAACCAAACTCCACAAACCAGCAGATGGATTAGAATGAATGAATACAACTATCTGAGCACCTTAAGACTGATAGTTGACTACTGACTAGACATGCACAAACGAGATCCCAGCTGAGCTTAATTATTTACTCCTCAACAACTACCACCACTACTCTTATATTCAGGAATTAATGAGCACAAAAAGGAGAGGATTAATTAATTTAATCATGTTAAAGCAGCAGGCACCGGCCAGTACATTTGTAATGGATAAACATATGACGCTACAGCAGTACTATATTGTGTTCACACTTTTCATAGGCTCTTCACCTCTGTACCATACAGTAGTCCCATAAGTGAAGAGCCTCATCCATCTATTTCCTTTGTTAAACAACTAAGCAACCAATGACCTATCTGCAGTTCTGTTCTGCGCTACACAAAAAGCAATCTGTGCATACATCCATATTATCTAGTTGACCTTTGTTAATTCTGGCACGTGTCTTTTCTTGGAAGCTTCTGCATCGTGGCTGGCTCCATTGCAACAAGTTATAGCTCTTTGGCGCATACATAGTACAATGTCCAAGTGGCACCAACATCGTGTTCAACATAGGCCGCAATGAAACGGAGTGATGGCCCAAGAACAGAAGAACCTATGCAAGAAAGAAGTCAACTGGCAGAGTTAAGCTCCCACACACCACAAAATAATGTTGTTGAATTTCAGCAATGCACACAACATCTTTCATGAACAATCACCAAAACAATATGGAAAGCCTAGGCTGCAAGGGAACATATTGGTTTATATAGCACTAGTATTAGAATAATCTTGGTTTCATCTAAATTTGTCTGCGTTTTCAGCAACTTTTGGCAACAAAAATAATTAAAAAAATCAAACTGATTTATTGACAAAAGAAGTATCGCTTAACCAGTCAAACAAGATTTATTTCATGCAACAATATCTGCAGCTGTTGATGTGCATATTTAAAAGAATAAAAAGAGAAGTCTCACATGGGAACAGACATTTTAAGTACTATTTCTATCTATAGTTAAGTGTTTTTAGCCCCCCGCCCCTCTTTTATGGTCATATTCTTGGGAGGCATACCTCACTACTCGCTAGCAGTGTAGCACTATGGCAGCGAGTTCATTATGCGTATGACTGCAGTAACCGATAGCTCGACTAACATGACAGCCTTGTATGATGAGAGGCAGCAGTAATTAATTATTTTTAGTGTAGGCCTGAAGTATGACATAAAAGGGGATCACGTACCGAATCCATCAAGAGAAGCGACAACAATCTCTCCAGGCAATAGGCTGAAAACCTCTCGCCAGCCTTTGAGTTAGCTGATGAGCTTGTAACATGGCCAGTACTCTTCACAACTCCAAATAAAAGTATTCTAGCTGCCACTTTCTCAGACATTTTGGTGGTCAGCTTCTTACCCCTGCCAGCAACCACATGAGGTCATTCTTTCAGACCGACAACAAAAACTAATATTTGATTGAGATTATGTTCATGCAAATTGTGTAACTAAGCTCAAGGAAAAAATTCAGTATTCCCATCGAAACAACTAATCACAAAATGAGACATCAGGATTAGTTGGACTAATCAGCACAAGCTACATAAAACATGCGGTGCTATGTGCCTCGAGTTCGCTGATGAACAATATGACAATATGACATCATTCACAAGGCACAGGGCTCAGACTCCTTGTTCATTTGAATGAATCTTCATGCTCAAATGATATACGGTATATTTAGCACCTCAAGATTATATCAACATAACATACTTAGCAGTAAAGCAAGCTTAAAAACATCTATGCCGTCGTCACAAATAAACAGTAAATACACACCCCAGTCTAAACCTTAAAAAAATGCAGATATTCACAATCACGGGGCATTCAATACGGGCATAAAGATCAAACCAAGGCATCAAGCCATAGCTATGATTCAACAGAGCATGACCAAAAAGCTACTTAGCACCAGGGATAGCAAACTACAGACCTAGAAAAAGGCATGTAAGTTCCTGCATGATTACATGAATAATTTAAAGAGATTGTCCCGACCTATCATAAGATTTGTAACTCAACTGAAATACTCTTAAAGAACAATAAGATACTCATGCTGGACACTGTACCAGGGTATGAATTATGAAGTGCCAAAAGCCAGAGACAATCCCAGTTCCTCACCACTTTAACCTTTTGGGTTTTGTAAGATGAGTTGCATATCTTCTAAAAAGAATTCAAATGATTTGTTGGAATAAGTCGGGCTCATATTGTGCAAATGTGATAAGTCCATGCCCATGGAGACTATGGTCAACAAAATCTTGCCGCTGACTCCCTTTGGAAGAATGTCAAGATTCGCTGTGCACTCGAACATTTTGACATTGTCCTTTGACTTTCTTGTGGAATACTCAAAGATTTGTTGTTTTCCCTCTGTATCACAATTCACAAAGTTGACAATCACTTTGCTTTCAGCCTTGAATCACCAGTAGTCATTGCAAGAACATGACCCCATCTTGAAGTGATGGAATCTATTCAGATCCCTCACAACAAACTCACGCTCCATAATGTCACTTATGAGCTTGAATGCGTCATGGCAGTCGCAGCACATCCTCAGGTTCTTCATCACCCTGATGGTCATCCCCTTGGGGGTAACCAGCAAACCAAACCCCAAAGCCAATAACTCGCTGTGCACTCCAACCATCTCGCCTTTCCCGTCCTCTCCATCCTCTTCATGAGCATCAAAGACTCTGGTACTACCTAGTCCACCCTTGTAACCCTTCTCCCGCATCTTACCCTCTAACTCATCAAGCAACATCATCACTTCACCTGCCCTTGCACCGGCGGGTGATACCAATCCGGCGTAGAACACGTACGGTATGTCCTTTATCTCAATCCAGCTGCACCCAGGGTCTTTCTGTATGCCTCGTCGTCTCATGTTCGACCATACAGCAGCAGCATTGTCAGTCTGGCCGGCTGAAGTGTATGCATTTGACATCACTACCAGTGCACCTGCTACATCTTGGTTGAACTCTGACACTCTGTGGGCAGCCCTGGTGGCTAGATCTAAGCGCCTATGTGTCCGGCAAGCTGACAGCAATGAGCTCCACAGCATGAGGGCATCACGGCCTTCAACCTGCGCTTCGTTGGCCAGCTCAAATGCTTCCTCAAGCCGTCCTGCTCGGCCGAGCATGTCAACCGCACATGTGTAGTGGCTGGCGCATGGATGGATGCCATATTTGCTCTGCATGGAATGGAGGAGATGGAGGCCAGTGTCAACAAGACCTGAATGGCTGCAAGCATGCATGACGCCAAGCAGTGTAACACTGTTCGGTAGCACATCTCGATCGATCATCTCATTGAAAAAAGTGAGTGCGCACCTCCCAAGACCGTACTTTGCTGCTGCCACGATGATGGAGGTATAGCAGATGACCGATGGATGCTCAATCCTGTCAAATACCTTTCTTGAGTACTCGTAGAATCCACACTTGGAGTACATGTCAACCAAGCCTACAACAATCACGCCATTGCATCCATGCCCAAACCGAAGGACTGTACCATGCACAGACTTGCCAACTCCAAGCCGCCCAACACCTGCACACGCATTCACAACACTTGACAGCATGAAGTGGTTGGGCGCCATGAAATTGCTTTTCGTTCTGAACTCGGCAAAAAGTTGGATGGCCTCACGCCCAAGCGCATTCTGCGCGTATACAGACAGCATCGAGCCCCATGAAACTGCATTCCTCGCCGGAGCAGCCATACCATCAAACACTGCACGTGCAGTCTCCACATCTCCGGCCTTGCCATACATGTCAATGAGCGCGGTGGCAACAACAGCATCAGACGCATAGCCCTCGACCTCAGCACGAGCATGCACTTTCCGCCCAAGTCCAGCATCAGCAAGGCGTGCGCACGCGCTAACGGCAGTCGAGAAGGTGAAGGCATTCGGTGGCACACCGCTGTGAGACATGTCACGGAGGAGGGAAACAGCAAGGCGAGGTCGGCCGGTGCTAGAGTACCCGGACATGAGGGCTGTCCAGGAGATGACGTCCCGCTCAGGCATTCCATCGAACAGGTCGTGAGCGCGGGCAGTGACGCAGCATCGGCAGTAAGCAGCGATGATGTGGTTGCAAGATGAGACAGCGGAGGCGGTGCCGACCTTGAGCAGCTTTGCGTGGGTGGCGGCTACAGACGCGTGGTCGGTGGCGCCGCGCAGTAGGTGGATTAACAGCGGCGTGACCGTGGCTGTGGTTGATGTCGCCGCCATGGGAGTGGATTGTCATCCGAAGGTCATTACGTTCCATTCTCCCAGAGAATCAGCCCACCACTAATACCTCCTCTTAATACCATATACGAATGTAGAATTTGGCACAACTGCTACTTCTGCCTGCAATTCCACACACACAAAAAAAAAATCAGAAGAACTATTGAACATTCAATACAAATTGAACATTTGAGAACCAGATTACCCTTTAAGCAAAATCACCTATAATGCTAGCTAAGATGGTCCAAGGTTTCAGGCAGCCTCTCTCTTACATCAGAGTGCAACTGCAAACCTATAAAAATGAAACTTTCTAAATGACCACCAACATGATTAAGGATCTTAATCAATTGAAGACGCATTTGTTTTCCCAACATTCGAAAGCCCACTATCCAATGTTTCTAATTCCATCAGCCTGCAAATTTACGATGCCGTGGTAAACTAATCTGGTCAGCAAGCCGCGGCAACACATGACACTGAGTTGATATGCACGAACTAGACAGACATGGAAACAGAACCGGAAAATCGAGTTACCAAGGTGAGCGGCGCGGGGTCGCTGGGCAGCTCCGTGGACAATCAATCCACCTCGGCCTGTCGGGTCCGCGCCGGATTGGGAGTGGACACGCCTCACGGGCACCACCGGAGGAGGAGGAGATGTGAGGCGCCGGCACGACCAGTGGCCCGCTGCCGCGACGCAGCGACGGGCGCGTGCTCGGCGGAGGCCTGCTGGGGCTGGGGAGCGCCGGGGCCTGGGCGACGGCAAGCGGCGCCTCCCTTGGGACTCGACGAGCAGCCGGTGGCGGCGGCGCGTGGCGGCGGGAGGAGATAGTGGCAGGGGCGGATGGCTGCTACTGTCGTTCTTCGGTCGTCACCCCCTTCAGATAAAGAACGGCTGTGATTGAACAAGGAGAAGAGGCACGGATGGCCCAGATCAACTTAGTTACATTGGAGCTTAATTTTATGTTACTACCTCAGTCCCGGTTTATAGGTCCCTTTGTAGTTTGTGCCAAATTTTGACTAAATATTTAACTTACAAAATGTTAATGCATGTCAACAAAAATTATATCATTAGATTCGTATTTGAACATAGTTTTCGATGATATAATTTTTTATGACATGCACAAACATTTTGTTAGTTCAATCTATGGTCAAAATGTGGCACGAAATACAATGGAGACCAATAAACCAGGACGGAGGTACTATTTATCGTTAGGAGTATCGTTTATGCCAACAAAAGATCACATTTTCGGCTCAGTCTTTCAAAGATGCTCATAGGGATAGGAGGGTATGTGTGTGTATTTATGAGGATGAGTGTATGCACGTATATATCAGCGCTTGCGTCTGTACTATGTTAAAAAAAACCTCCAACTAAGCACACAATTTGATTTACAACCCTCAACTTCAGAATCGGTCGAAATATGGCCTCAACTAACCCCAAGGTTTAAAAATTAACCCTCATCTCGGTTTTGACCTAAGTCAAGTGTTTTGTCTGCCAATGTTTCTGTCATATCAGTGTTACGTTTCATGATTAGTGCTCCTAATGTGTATGGGGTTTTATGAGGACCCTCTTGATCATTTGCTTAGGATAAAACTCTTTTAGTAAAACCCAACTTTAATTTTAAAATTTGTCAACATAATAACACTGATAATTAATTAATTAGTATAGGGGGTCGCGTCCTTGAAAATTCTTAATTTAACGTAATACAAGTGGGTCAGTGCCGATGATGTTGGTCCAAAATAGGTATATTGCGGGGCATTACGGGGAAACTCGAGGACTGATTTTACTCGTAGATTGTGCCATCCAATTTTCAAAGGAGTTCGGGAAACTTAGTTTTTCCCCTTCCGCAAGGTAGGGGTTTTCTCCTCCCTGGCGACTCCGTCGCCCGCGAGTCTCCCCTACCGATCGGATCTACTACCTCCCGTGAGTGTTTGGCGATCGTCCTCCCCTCCGGCCCTGTTACTCCTAGGAGTACGATGAACCCCCTGGAGGACGCCATGTCGGGAACTAGTGCTGGCGGCAGCTCCAATGGGGCGCCGGATCTTCGTGACTTTCTGGAACAGCTCAACCTGGAAGATGAAATCTTTGACGATCTGGTGATCGACGAGGCGGATCCAGAGATCAATGATAGTGTTCGATGGCTCGCCCTTGCAAGGGTTCATATGGATAAATCCTTTAGTCAAGCGGCCTTCTACAAGGATATGCGTGCGGCCTGGAATCCGGCGCAGTGGGTTAGCTTTCGGCCTGTTGGTCCGAACCTGTTTGTGGTGCGCGCATCCTGCTTGGGGGACTGGGAGCGTATGATGGATCAAGGGCCTTGGCTCTTTCGGAATTGGCTTGTGTTGATGTGCCCTTATGATGGATTCACCAAAGCGGAAGAAGTGCCGATGGTTTTCATGCCAGTGTGGCTCCAAATCCACAAGATACCTAAGGGTTTCTGTAAGAAAAACATAGTAGAACATCTGCTCAGGAACTCCGGAGACATACTGAAGATGAGATTGAATGGGAACACTCGTGGTGATTACATCCGGGTTAGGGTTCGTCATGATGTCCGTCGGCCCCTAACAAAATTTGTTATTTTTGTGAGAGGAAAGGAGCGACAAGTGTATCTGGTGCGATATGAGAAACTTGCACGCTTCTGCAGCGTGTGCGGACTGATTGGGCATGACTGCAAGGAGTGTGGCAATGGTGTTCATGATGAGAAAGATAAGAAGTTTGGCACCTGGTTATATGCGGATGGCCTTAATAAGCCTCAGCAGGGAGATGGCCTCAGCCGAGGTAGGAATCCGAAGCAGGCTTCTGGGCAGGAGCAACCGAAGAACTCGGGAGAAAAAGTGGTGACTGATCCTGAGGTTTTGGATACTGCATCAAGCCCAGTTAAAAACTGCCGGGCTGACATACAGGTGGATCCGAATGTGAGGAAGAGACTGGCAATGGAGGCTGAAGGCCTTGAAGGGAACCTGGGTGGAACCCAGCCGGAGCATGTCTTGGCCTTAACCCAAGGAAAAGGAGAGGATGGTACGGGTCATGCCTCACCGGCTAGTAGCAGTAGCAGCAAGAGAGCAAGAATGGAGTACGATGGTGTGTCTGAAGAGAAATCGGCGGCCTCCCTCGAGGAGGACCGCCGGATGCAATGAATATCCTAGTGTGGAACTGGGGGGGGGGACCGCCGGACAGTTCGCGAGGTCTTGGCCCTCTCTAAAGCCAATTCCCCGGGACTTGTCTTTCTCTCTGAGACAAGACAGGCCTCAACGAAGATGGAGAAGCTTAAATGGAGATTGCAAATGAAGGGTTTTGCGGGTGTTTCAAGCGATGGGCTTAGTGGTGGACTACTTGCGCTCTTCTGGGATGAAAGGCTGCAAGTTACGGTATTGGACTCGGGCGCACGGTATATTGACGTGCGGATTGTGGATGTTGCTGCTGACAAAACTTGGAGGACAACATTTGTGTATGGCGAACCGCGGGTGGAGAACCGTCATCGTATGTGGAGTGCACTGGCCCATCTGCGCACGACTTCGGCGGACCAGTGGCTAGTTTGTGGTGATTTTAACGAGGCGATGTGGCAACACGAACACATGTCGCGTGCCCAACGGTCAGAGCACCAAATGATGATGTTCCGGGATTGTTTGATGACATGTGAGCTGTTGGACCTGGGCTTTTCAGGGTACCCCTTTACTTATGATAATGGCCAAACGGGGGAAAGAAACGTTTGGGTACGGCTAGACAGAGCCTGCGCAGACGAAGCATGGAGGGAGCTCTTCCCATCCTCGCAGATATCTCACCTGGCTTCTTCATGTTCCGATCATAGCCCGGTTTTAATTCAGCTCTCTTTGGTGGAGCCGAAAAGAACCAGGGCCGCACCCAGGTACGAGATCATGTGGGAAAGGCACCTTGCGTTGGCTGATGTGGTTGCAAGGAGATGGGCAAGAAGTAAACCTGCGGGCAACCTGGGCGCTATCCGCGATGCCTTGCGGGAGATGATGAGTAGCCTAAGGCAGTGGAGTAAGGAGAATTTTGGCCACATCGTAACGGAACTGGAGAAATTGAGAAATGAGTTGGCTGATTTACAGCTACAAGATGCAAATAGAGCGTTGATCCGGCAGAAAATGCATCAGCTGGACGAACTACTATACAGGGAAGAGATGATGTGGCTGCAACGATCACGCATCACATGGTTGAAGGAAGGAGAACGGAATACCGCTTACCTCCACCGACGAGCGCTTTGGCGGGCTCGTAGAAATAATATTCAGAGATTGCGGCGTGCGGATGGGACTTGGTGTGCGGTCCCAACGGAGATGGAGTGCATGGCGACTTCCTACTTCAAGGAAGTTTGCATGAAGGATCCGACCTTAGTGCCAGAGGAGGTTCTTGCTGGGATACTGCCCAAGGTAACACAACAGATGAATGATTCATTATGCGCGCCTTTTTCCGAAGAAGAAGTTTCGAATGCTCTGTTTCAGATAGGACCCTTGAAAGCTCCGGGAACGGATGGCTTCCCGGCCAGATTTTACCAAAGAAATTGGTCATCTCTGAAAGTTGAAATTATTGTTGCTGTGTTGGAGTTCTTTACGTCAGGTTCAATGCCAGAGGGAGTGAATGATACGGCGATTGTTTTAATTCCTAAAGTTCCTCACCCAAAGGAGCTAAAGGAGTTTAGGCCAATTAGCCTATGCAATGTTATCTATAAGATCGTGTCCAAGTGCTTGGTTAATCGTCTCCGTCCCTTACTTGCGGAGCTGATTCCGGAGAACCAAAGTGCATTTATTCCGGGCCGCCTCATCCCGGACAACTCTATTATTGCTTTTGAGTGTATCCATCACATCCAGAGTTTGAAGAATAATGGTCGGGCGGCTTGTGCTTATAAACTTGATCTCTCGAAGGCGTATGATCGTGTTGATTGGGCATTTTTGGAACAAGCCCTAAGTAAATGGGGTTTTTCGGAGCAGTGGATTGCATGGATTATGACATGTGTTAAATCAGTAAGATACTCGGTAAAATTCAATGGGGAACTTTTGAAGGTGTTTACCCCATCTAGGGGACTTCGACAAGGTGACCCACTATCCCCGTTTTTATTCCTATTTATTGCTGATGCCTTGTCTGCCCTGATCTCTAAATCAGTGGACGAGGGGAATTTGAAGGGGGTGAGTATTTGTCGAGGTGCGCCGATCATATCGCACCTCCTGTTTGTGGATGACACTATGCTGTTCTTTGAAGCTTCAAGCGAACAAGCAAATGTGGTAAAAGGTCTGTTGAACACTTATTCCTCGGCGACGGGTCAACTCATTAACCCCGAGAAGTGTTCCATTCTTTTTTCGGATAATTGCAATGAGCCGGTGGCGGAAGAGGTCAAGAGCATCCTGGAGATAACACAACAAGTGTTCGAGCCAAAATACTTAGGCCTTCCTGTGCCAGAGGGAAGAGTGCACAAAGGGCAGTTTGAAACGCTACAAGAAAGGCTAAGGAAGAGGCTAGTTGACTGGAGTGAACAATACATGTCAGTGGGAAACAAGGAGATTTTGATAAAGGCCGTGGCCCAAGCAATCCCCACTTATGTCATGAGCGTGTTCCGGCTACCTGCATCAGTATGTGACGACCTTACCAAAATGATGAGGCAGTACTGGTGGGGTGTGGAAACTGATAAGAGGAAAATGGCGTGGCTAAGCTGGGAGAAAATGATGCTACCAAAAGCTATGGGGGGCATGGGGTTTCAAGATATGCGGGCGTTCAACCAAGCGCTGTTGGCCAAGCAAGCATGGTGCCTATTGGACTGCCCGGACAGCCTTTGTGCTCGTTTATTGAGAGCTAAATATTACCCATGAGGTAATTTACTCGACATTGTTTTTTCCTCAAGCGCGTCAGCGGTCTGGAAAGGTATTGTTCATGGGCTGGAACTTCTAAAGAAAGGTATTATTTGGCGTGTTGGTGATGGCACCTTAATCAAGACGTGGAGAGATGCTTGGATCCCGAGAGGACATAATTTTAGACCGGTCACACCAAAGAGGATTTGTCGGTTCAATTGGGTGGCTGACTTTTTGAATGAACACGGGGCATGGAATGTACAAAGGTTGAGGGAACACTTTTGGGAACTCGATGTTAGTGAGATTTTGAAGATCCATACTTCACCATGGAATGGCCAGGATTTCCTTGCTTGGTTCCCGGAGCGGAGTGGTCAATTTTCGGTCCGGAGTGCATATCACCTTGCAACAGAAGCTCAGTATGCGGTGGGTTTAGGCTCTTCGAGTGGGAACCCCACAGGACGAAGACCGATTTGGCAGCGGATTTGGAGTGCAAATGTTCCTCTCAAAATGAAAATCATGGCCTGGAAAGCTGCGTCGGGGGCGCTGGCAACGAACGAATGCAAAAAGTTGAGACATATCTCTACATGGGATAGTTGTCCGGTTTGTGGAAGGGAGAAAGATACTAGCTTCCATGCCCTGGTGTCATGTATGCATGCAAGGGCAGTCTGGACACAAATGAGAGATATATGGCGGCTGCCCGACCATGATTTGTTAAGGGATACAGAGAAGGACTGGCTGCTGAATGTTCTGGCAACTTGTGATGACATGATGCGGGACTGCAGAATCATGTTGATATGGAGGATCTGGAACCTAAGATCGGACTTAACACATGGGAAAGAGTCGCCTCCTCTTACGGCTACGGCTGACTTTTTGCAGAGCTACATGAACTCGCTGAATATGTGCAGGCGACTTTCCACAGAAGAAATAATCAAAGGCAAGATGCCCATGCTTCAGGAAGTGGCTACGGTGGCTCCGGCACCGTGCATTCCCTTGCCATGGCCGAGGCCGGCGCCTGACCGAGTGGCTCTGTCTGTGGACGGAGCGTTCTTGCATGCGGATGGCACGGCGGCGGCGGGTATGATAC
Organism: Triticum monococcum; assembly: GCA_034509565.1. Taxonomy (NCBI): domain Eukaryota; kingdom Viridiplantae; phylum Streptophyta; class Magnoliopsida; order Poales; family Poaceae; genus Triticum; species Triticum monococcum. The sequence continues at coordinate 770,065,900 of CM067847.1, forward strand.
TACGATGACATGACGGGAGCGTGATCTTTGCAGCATACAGATGCATATTCAATTGCAACGACGCTCTTGAGGCAGAACTACATGCAATAATGCAAGGTATGGCTCTAGCCTTGCAGCACTGCACTAGTCCGATCGTGGTGTAGTCCGATTCTTCATTGGCGCTTGGGGCAATGACTGGAGAAAGCTTATCCAGGTCGGCCTATGGACATTTAGTAGCCGAGATTCGGCATCACATGGGTGTTCGAGAGTTTATTCCGTAAAAAATTAGGCGTGAACAGAATAGGGTAGCACATCGGTTGGCATTGTATAGCCGTATAGAAAGCACAACTATTGTATGGCTTCATAGTGTTCCACCATGTATTGAGGAGTTGGTGCCTCTTAATTGTAACCCTACACATTCGGAATAAAACTCTCTTACCATCGCAAAAAAAAGGAGTTCGGGAAAAGAAAAAGACGAGGTTACAAATGACTCATAAGTAGATCAGGGTCACTCCTCGATCTGTCGGGTCCACGCCGATTAGGAGTGGACGCGCCTCACGGGCACCATCTGCGGAGGAGGCCGGCATGATCTGTGGCCCGCTGCCGCGACGCAGCGACGGGTGCGCGCTCCGCGGCGGAGGCCTGCTGGGGCTGGAGAGCGCCGGGGCCTGGGCCATGGCTACTACCGTCATTCTTCGGTCGTCACCCCTTTAGATAACCAACGACCGTGATTGAACAAGGAGAAGAGGCACGGATGGCCCATATCAACTTAGTTATGCCGGGGGCTTAATTTTCTGTCATTTACGTTGGGGTAACTAGGAATGGTCCGACGTTCATGCCATGATGGAGGCGGACGTTTGGTCTATAGGGACACCTACATCCTATATGGAAAAAATAGTAATTCAATAAAAAGCAAAAAAATTCTGAAATTATTTTGAAAATAAACTTGACCTTCCATTGTACTCATGAGAAAATTCCACAAAAAGGAAATCCCTCTTTGACTTTTTTTTAAAAGACAATTTTTTTTGCCAAAATAGTATGAATACATAGCTAGCTACATGCATGGTATCGTACTGAAACATTATTCTTATACATGTTTAGCATTTTTCAAATAAATGATTAATATTTTTTTGAATATATGTATTGATGTCTATATTTATATGCACATTGTACTTTTCTGTATACAACAGAAAAAATATACACTTTAACATTTTTCTAATACATGATTAATATTTTTTTAACTATATGTTTTGATGTATATTTTGTTCATACACATTACCCGTTTTAGGTATACACCTAAAAATAGTTTCATATAAGTTTAATATTTTTTTAAACATATGATTAACATTTTTAAGACACAAGTTTTCAAAACCTTTTCAAATACGTGTTAAACATTCTTTGGATGGTATGAAATATTTTTAAACTAGGTGAACTTTTTTTTGCATTGTATAAACATTTGTCAAAAATGTTATAAATACTTTTTGAAATGCATAAATTTTTTAAACGCGACGCACTATTTGGATTACACAAATATTTTCTTAAATGTTTAAATATTATTTAAAATGCCATGTCCCTTTTTTGTAAGGCATGAACATTTTTTGGATGTCACAAACGCTAAGAATATAAATTGATTTCTTACATACGACAAAAGAAATAACAACATAAATAATCTTTATCTACTTAGGACATGCTATGTTATCGTAGTCGAATTGGTGTCGTGACGGATAAAATGTGAACACACATTTGTTTGGATCAATGCGTTGGGTCGACTTGTGTGTCCCTTTGGACTCGGCCCCTGCCCGCTGGTTTCTGGTACACAGCACTGCCCACTGGCCGGAGCCGGCGAAGACGAAGCAGCCCCTGCTCCTCCTCCTCTTCTAGATCAGGAAGTAAGCTGCGTTATCATCCTCTCTCCTCTCCTCTCCCTTGGCGGTTTCTGAGAGATCGATCCATTGCGGACGCGGGGTTCCTGTCGCCATTAACTAACCTGTGGATCCTCCCTCACTGCAGCACCCCATGGAAGAGGCCGCGGTGGCGGGCAATCTGAACAGGTTGGAGCACCAGCTCGGCGCCGCCGACGCGCCGTCCTTCCGGATGGAGGACCTGCCCGCGGTAAGTGGCTGCTAACTTCCATTCCGTCAGCTCAGTTACTCTGTTTCCCCCCTACCATTACAGCAAGGGAAATAAAGTGTTTACTGAAAAATTTGATCTTTGGTGTGATGCCTGCTGTGTTCTCCACGGATCTGAACCTGTAGAGGGGAAATATTTGGTGTTCTGTTTGAGTCGTTGCCTCGGGGCTTCAACTACTGACCACTCCATGATTTTCCTGCCTCATGTTTTAGGGCATCTTGCTTTTAATTTGTTATCAGGCTGAATACGAATCAACTTTCTGGAAAAGATCATGAAGGACTGAGTGAAACTACTGCAAAAAAATTGCAGTTTGCATCGGATTTCTCTTTTCAAATATATACACTTTCATCCTCATTTTGTCTACCGGTGGCCGTGAGTTCTAGTCAAAATTCAACCCACCTATAGTTCATATCCTTTCTTGTCGCAGGAGGTTCAACCTGTTATAATGTCACTGCTGCCACTGGAAGAGGCCGTGAGGACAAGCATTGTTTCAACAAGTTGGAAAATGCTCTGGAGATTCCACTGTAATCTATGTTTTGATGATCTCAGTGATCCGGATTCTGACAGCGATGACGAGTTCGCTGCTCAGGATAGTACCAAAATAAAGCAAGCAAAGTTCATTGAGACTGTAGATTCGGTTATTCAACAGCACAGTGGGATATGAGTCAACAAGTTCAGCATCAGGTGTGGCCTGCACAAAGAAGACTCTGATCGTCTTGACAGGTGGATTTCGTTTGCCACTTCATCAAAGGCGAAGATAATACATTTTGATCTGCTAATAATTGATGGTCCATTATATGGAGTTCACCACTTCCCTCTTGAGGCCTTAGATGCTCAAGATAGCTCATTTGTGCAGTCATTGTTTCTCGCTGCTGTTTCTATAAAGCCACACTCAGGAATATGTGGCTTTACAATACTCAGAAAGCTTGTTCTGAAATCTGTTCAGATATTCGGGGATTTTCCTGGCTTGCTTGCAAAGTGTTCAGCACTTGAGGACTTGTAGATCATCAGCTGCTCTCGTGTTACTAGTTTAAGCGTACCACACAAACTCGATAAACTTCAACATTTGCTAATTGATAGTACAAGGGATATCAAGACGGTTGAGTTTCATGCTGTTGATCTTGCTCATTTTGAGTACAGAGGGGAAGTGATCCCTATAGTGCTTCATGGTTGCTCAAAATTAGAGAAGGCAACAATAATGTTTATGGCCACTAAAGCAGTGACCCACAAATTCACTGCAGTTCCAAGCATTTTGCCAGTAAAGATATTACATATGCAAGCTGTTATATCAAAATATGCACAGGTTGCCTAGTTTTTCTTTTTTTTTTGCTTACCTCATAGATAGTTCTTCAAAATTGGTGTTACTGTTATGTCATCTTTTTTGTCCGGGTCATGTTTCAGTTGCAGAAGCTGCCAGCAAGACCACAGGGCATGTTTATGCATTTGAGGCATATGACTTGCCAACTAAGTGTAAATTGTAGAGAAGCAAATTACGATAATGAAGTTCTTCAACTGGCCCATTGTTTGGATGCTGCACCCGGACTGGAGACATTGCACTTGCATGTGAGTGCAATTTTATTTATTTAGAAAGATTAATATATGGACCTTCAGAAAAGAACTGTAGTTGGATTAGTTTGACCAAATGATTGCAATCTTCCAATGCAGATGTTCTATATGATATCCAGTGGTGTCTCCAGTGCTGAGGTGGCGGGTATGCGCCGCCATGATCATCTCAAGACGGTCTTCATGAGCGGATTTCGCTGTTACAAGGCTCAGATTGAGCTGGCGTGTTGTATCTTGGGAAATGCTTGTGTTCTTGAGCAGCTGACGATAGAATCAAAGGTCACAAACACAATATGGGCGGGTAATTATTATGCGTGGAATAAAGGCCTCGAAAGAATTTTACCGAGGGTCTGTGAGTGGGCACAGATCACCTCGGAGCGCTTCAGTAAGGTGATCACCGTGTTAGGTGCGCCCCTTCACAGTGAGTAAACTATCCTTTCCCATATATGTACTACGTGCTATTGAATAATCTTTGGTAGGCAGTCTTGAGCATTTCAGTGTAACTGGGAGAAGTTTATTCGTTCATGTAATGCTTCTGTAGTGACTGTTTGGTTACTATTTGTGTGTCCCTCTTCTCTTAGGGAGAAAAAAGAACAATTTATCTATGTGTGTCCAATGCATGTATTCCTTTCCGGCCTGTAAGATGGTTATTTGTCCTGGTATGCTATCTTTCGAGCTACTGAAAGAACCTGAGTCGTGAAAATTCAAATAAACTTGCATCTCTATATGTACATTTGCCAACTCTTGAAAGAAGTGAAGCTGTAATGGGAGCTCACTGGTAACAGAACTTATACCACAAAATTTATGCATCGTTGGCTTTCCTATCTCGGAGTCCAAACCCCATATTTGGTCAAATCTGGAAGCTAAAAATTCCTTTGAAGATTTTGGTTTTAACATGATAGGTTATCCATGATAGAATAGAATCCCTACAAAAGAACAAGTACTTCATAGACATGGGCCTACTGATAGCAAGTGTCCCATGTGCAGGGAAACCGAAACAACTGATCATCTTTTCTTTTGTTTTCTCATTGCTGTCTTTGTCTGCTCCTTCTGTTCGGGAGGTTTTGGGTTGGAATTGGCACCCTCCATCGGTCCAAGACATGATTACATGGCTGAAATCTGAGCCGACTGGGAGCATTGATTATCTTTGCATTGGGATGTACAGCGGTTCGGTGGGCTCTTTGGAACATCCAACTGACTGACGTTATCTCTCACACATTACTTTTCCTGCAGCAATGGAGGCTTCTTTGGCCCAGCAAGACGCAGGATCTCTTCACCACCATCATTAGCGAGTGCCGTCATCGCCTTCTGATTATTATGAGTAGATCTTAATTACTGGGATGCTATGCCGCTCAGATTCTGTAATCCCCTGATGTTTTTAACCTCACTGTATCCTGATCCTGGAGTGAGTTAGTATGTTTCTCTGTTAGGAAGTCTTGCACTCCGTTCTCTTCACTGTGATTATTCCAATGTACTAACTGGTACCCTCCCCCACAAAGTAAACTTTGTTACCTTTTGCTCCAATGAAAAGCTGTCTTTAGGTTCGCCTGTCCCGGTGAAAAATGAAACACCTCTTCAAAGTGTATGCTAAGGTACCAAATCCTCAAGCCATACAAAACATCTACATGCAACATGACATCTTGCCGCTCGTTTGGTTTGGAATTGTGGTGAATTTGCCGGGTTTTTTCTTTGCGCGAATGTGAACTGAACATGGGGTTGCCCTGCAGCATATTTTGCTGATCACCCGGTTCACCGTGTCGACAACACCTGTAGAATAGTTAAAAAAAAAGACAACACCTAGAGAATGAGGGCGATGACCGACGGTGCGCCTGGCTGTAGTCGGAATGTCGGATCCACGTCCCCTGATGAGAGCACCATTGGTGGGTAGGCGGCACTGGTAGCAAGTTCACACTCAGATACGCAACCCGACCATGTCTGATCTAATGGCCTATACACATCTGAACTGAAGCCACAATTGCAGGTAGCAATTACCATTGGCGGACGATACTCTGCCGAGCGCCACAAATAACGCACCCATTCAGTTGTCATTTCCTCAAATCACGGGATACAGAACCGCCACTCTGAATCCTGCCTCCCCAACACGAGAGGCAACCGCGCCGCCCGCCGCTGGCCAACATGGCCCGGTGAAAAACGAAACACATTTTCAAAGTGTATGCTATCTCAGCCGTGACACGAACGGCGACCTCACGACTCGCGACAGCTTTCGGGTGGAATACTACAGAGTACCTGATGCAACCACTAAGTAGTTCCTAGCTGAAGATCCTGTGGCATGGATCTAGTAAAAAATTCTAGACGAAATTTCCCACGCACCCATTCAGTTGTCATTTCCTCAAATCACGGGATACAGAACCGCCACTCTGAATCCTGCCTCCCTAACACGAGAGCCAACCGCGCTGCCCGCCGCTGCCCAACATGGCCCGGTGAAAAATGAAACACATTTTCAAAGTGTATGCTATCTCAGCCGTGACACGAACGGCGACCTCACGACTCGCGACAGCTTTCGGGTGGAATACTACAGAGTACCTGATGCAACCACTAAGTAGTTCCTAGCTGAAGATCCTGTGGCATTTTGGATCTAGTAAAAAATTCTAGACGAAATTTCCCATGCACCCATTCAGTTGTCATTTCCTCAAATCACGGAATCCTGCCTCCCCAACACGAGAGCCAACCGCGCTGCCCGCCGCTGCCCAACATGGCCCGGTGAAAAATGAAACACATTTTCAAAGTGTATGCTATCTCAGCCGTGACACGAACGGTGACCTCACGACTCGCGACAGCTTTCGGGTGGAATACTACAGAGTACCTGATGCAACCACTAAGTAGTTCCTAGCTGAAGATCCTGTGGCATTTTGGATCTAGTAAAAAATTCTAGACGAAATTTCCCATGCACCCATTCAGTTGTCATTTCCTCAAATCACGGAATCCTGCCTCCCCAACACGAGAGCCAACCGCGCTGCCCGCCGCTGCCCAACATGGCCCGGTGAAAAATGAAACACATTTTCAAAGTGTATGCTATCTCAGCCGTGACACGAACGGCGACCTCACGACTCGCGACAGCTTTCGGGTGGAATACTACAGAGTACCTGATGCAACCACTAAGTAGTTCCTAGCTGAAGATCCTGTGGCATTTTGGATCTAGTAAAAAATTCTAGACGAAATTTCCCATGCACCCATTCAGTTGTCATTTCCTCAAATCACGGGATACAGAACCGCCACTCTGAATCCTGCCTCCCCAACACGAGAGGCAACCGCGCCGCCCGCCACTACCCACGCATGGCCCTGCTCCTCCATGTTTAATGTCGTTGCAGGCGTGAATGCAGCACTTCCGCCGCCGCCCCCATTCCCTCATCCCGTTGCCCTCTTCCGCGCATCCGGCGATTCGGTGCAATGGCAGGGGACATGTCTTTCTATCAATCCTATCTCTCTCTCTCCAGATCGTTCTCTCTCTCTCTCTCTAGCAATCCTTCTTGCTTCCCCTGTTGTCTCTCTCAATGCCACTGTATGCAGGTTTTGACAGGTTTGTGTTGGCAGGAACTTCAGTTCACGCTCTGTTGTGGTGGATCTCACTACGCTCAGGAGGTGTTCCACGAAATGCAAAGCCAGAGAAAAACTACAGACAAGACACAGGTTCAGTTTTCTCTTCAGGCGATGAATGCCTTTCTCTCTTTTGCTCTGGCTAGCAACATAGCCGGCTCCTTCTTTTTTGTGTGCAGTTGCACACACACACACACACACACACACACACACACACACACACACACACACATGTACGCCGGCTTTGCTACATCAAGGGACAATTACGGAGGCTTTACGGGCATCGGCGCCCACCCCACCAGTTAAATCAGGGTCGTACAGGACCCATCATGAGACCCTCTCCCGCATGTGACACTTGGCGACACGAATCTTAAAGCACAACCTTCTCTAATCTCTCCAGCGGCGTTGTGATGCGCCATGGCTGCTAGCCACATTGCCGCCGGCGTGCTCCTCGACGTCAGGTACACCACCCCAGCTCAGCGCGCTTCATTCCCGTCGGAAACGGAAACGTCCCCGCCGGCCACGGCGATGTTCGTGGGCGCCTCCAAACGCACTATGCATGCTGCATGCACTCTTTGGCTGCGGCCGAATTCACTAAGTTTGCTACGTCTGGGCACCTGTAGATGACTCAATCAGCACGTTCCTGTAATTTGTTGGTGCTTGACTTGAGCTTGGGGCACCGAGGTGTGTGGTCGTAAATGGTTGGGGAGAGCAGCGGGGATGGAGCTCCGGTGCTTCCACAACAGAGCGGCGGCGAAGCCGGCGACGACGACGACAATGCGAGCGTTGGCAGCGGCGACGACGACGAGCGAGCGCTACAGCGGCCGAGGCGGCGAAGTAAAGAGCATTAGGGATTTTGGTAAATGGGATTCACGATTTGCTACTAGGTAAAGAGGATACTCAAACAAACTTGTGCTTTGAGATTCGTTTCTCCAGGTGTCACGCGCTAGAGAGGGTCTCACAATCGATCCTGTACGACTCGGGTCGTATAAGATTTTCTTCTGTTAAATTAGGGGGCGGTTAATTAGGAGAAGAAGGTTATTTAGCCCAATTAAAAAAGAACAAGTCAGCTGATCCGTAAAGTCCCGTTGCTTTAGTCGTGTGTCTAGCATTTTTGCATGTACTATTTTTTTACCCTTATTTTCAGATTTCCCCCACTTTTCTGTGTGCAATTTTTTTGCAGGGTAAAGGGAGATTTCTATTAACTTAAGGTGGCTAGTCAGCCACAACCAATTTTACAATATCACTAATACCCGAGCCCAACCAAACAGCAGTACGACGCATACTTCTGCCATGTACAACAAGAGCATGACTCACTTTATTCTGTGAATGTCTAATAGCAGTAATCAAAATTTCCCTAGGGTCATCCGCAATCATCCTCTGAATTTTCATGACGAATGCACGCGATCACGACCAGTCCACCGACCGAGCGTTCAACATCATGACCGCTTCGGTGTTGTCCATCTCAACCACAATGGGGCGGTCTGTGAGGTGTAGGGCGAACTCGAGTCCTTGCACGCCGCAAATTCAACATCTAGGCTATTATCACATGTGATCTCTCTACATGCGGTAAATATAATTTCGCCCCTTTCCGAGCACAGCACCATACCGCCACCCGCCTCGCCTGTAGCTGGCACGTAGCTACCATCAACATTCAGCTTGGTCCAACCAGGACATGTGGAGTCACCAGTGCAGCTCTTCCTTAGAGCATCTCCAACGGCCGCACAAAAATTTCACGCCCAATAAAAGTTATAGCGCGCCATTGTAGCATTTTTAATGCACCGGGACCAACTTTGCTTTAGCAGACGTCCAAAAAGCACACAGTGCAAATTGTGAAGCGCGCGCAATCTGGAGCCCAAAATATGTTGCGCGCAATAGTGTTTTTCAGCGCGCGCCCAAAACTTTTTAGCGCTACAGCATCTGTTGGAGCTGTTCGGCGCCAAAAAAAATTGAATTTTTAGTGCGCGGAGCTCTTTTTGGGTGCCTGTTGGAGATGCTCTTATGCTCCACAGTATGACAGCTAGCATCAGCTCCCACCAAGGTTTTGATTTTCAGTTTGTGAAATTTTTCGCCCAGGCTAAGATGGTCGAATTTCGGCCATTTTCAAAAATTTCGGCTGTAATTTGACCAGAATTTGGCAGAAATTTGACCAAAATCTAGTTTTTCGCCAAAAGATATTTTTCATCCCAGACCGAGATGGTCGAAATCCGTTTTTTCGACCGAAATTCGAAACACAGCTCCCACCTGGACGACCATCTTGCCCTTCACCATATCTCCATAAGGCCACTGGTGGATACACAAGAGAGAGTTGATATATCCTTGGAGGAATCTGCGGGAAGCTTCCGTCGGTGGAGGGATCTTTCCATGGGTTTTTTCATTGCCCATGTACCACGCATGCCACATGATCATAAGCAGTACCATGCACATGGTGTCCGAGAGTGGTTCCAGCAGCGAGAACAGCCATTCCGGGCCTGTGTGCATTTACTAGACGGTTATATGAATATGTGTCATTTTCAGTCCAGCAAAATCTATGTCAGTTCAAGTTTACATTGAGCATTTTTTAGTTCTCTCTCCTGTTAGGATAATTAGGTAGTTTTACTGGGCCATGCATATTCGCTTCGTGTCCTTTCTTTCAGATATTTGGCAAATTAAATTTTCTCACCCAGTGTTCAGTTATTTTTCTCATTTTATTTGCTGCTCGTGTATGTCTGCGGCCGGCTCATGTAATGTGATGCATCTATGTAAAGAATTTGGCTAAAATGTACTACACTACACTAGATGTAGATCCAAAGATTAGATACTTAATAAGGATCCTCGAATTTAGAAAGTCATTACAGCAGGGAGGAGATCATGGAAGTCATTCAAGGTAACACACCTGACTTGGGTCAGCTCCAAATTGCTATTCTGAATATAGTTTAATTCACATACATAATAAGCTGTTTGATGCATTTCTTGTCCCTAGAGACTTCTCAGGTGCAGCCGGTATCTTTGAACCATCAACACAGCCTCCAACTGACGCAGCCCTGGGCCGCTGACATCTGCTTAGGTGATGGCAGCGGCCGGGGTTGGTCTTCTTCTTGACACACATGCCTTACCTCTCCAAGATCTGTAGCTCCTTTGTTAGTTATGTAACCTCAGGCGTGCATTGCGAACTATGATAATGTCAGTGCTTGTGTTGCAAGGTTCTGTAATATCAAGTGTTGTCTTGATTGATCCTTGTGTACACGTGAAGTTCACTTTGTACAGTACCTTTTTTTAGGAAACTTTTGTACAGCACCTGAAGCAATAATTTGGCCATACATGTGATTTAATTTATCATGATTTTTAAGTTATAATATCTCAGCCATAGACAACAATTTGGCCATACATGTGATTTAATTTATCTGGAAACTTTTCTAGAATTACAAGACCACTTATTTAGGTCAAGTTTGTATGTCTTATACATTAAAAATTCCCTCCTTCATCCAATGCAAAGAGAGCTTTAGAAAACTCAGAACTCAGAAACCTATTAGTTGGTCCCCTAAAATACCTAGGGTATATATTGTATATCCCTCTACTTGTATGGATGACATGAAATCATTTGAGAACTTATGTGCATCTTGCATTCTGTAGTAACCAGTGCAAATATATCCGATGGCTACGCTCGGGCATCGGCCGCCGCCACAGCCTGATCACAATGCCTCGATTGTAACTGAATAAGTTCCTTTCTTTTCAGGTGCATGGCCTTCTCTCTCTCATCCTTTAATTTCTTTCCTCCGTGGTTCATGGCAACGAATGACTATATTTTCTTTGATTCTTTATTAGGCGGCTTATCGGTTTCAACTGGGAAACATATAAAAGTTGGTGAAACTTGATCGAAAGGAGCGAGGTGGAACTACTTATAGTGAAACGACCGGTTTCCTAGCACATATCATAACATAGCTGAGCTGGCTCCCATGATCTATACGTGACAGCAAGGTCTGGACTTTGAGTCTCCCATGTTCCTATATTTTTTCGTTGCTCCTCCATTGATTCAAAAAAATGAGAGGAGGCCTACCTCGGCCCATAATAGTTTGTTCAAATAATGGGCTGGGAACACATATATGGGTCGGCCTAGGAAAACAATTAATCGTATGGAGAACTATGAAAGTCTCCATCCTTTAACATTAGGTAAAGATAAAGATATATACTTGTCATTTTGATTGTAAAAAACCTAAAACAATTGTTTAGAATAGAAAAACCATTGTTTTGGTATTATTACACCTTTTTTACTAATTGCATTTGCATTTATTAAGACGTATTTTGTACGTGCACGTTTATTAGGGTTGAATAAAAACATATCATAGTTTCCAAAAAAAATTGATGAGGCGTCCTTCTCCCTCGCTACTTCTTCTGTATGGAGGAACGACCCCTCAGCCTTTTTTTTTGGAATGAAGGCTCAAAAAGAGCCCGGCTTTGAATTAACAAAGCCATCAACCGGCCAGGATTACAATTCCAAATAACACCATACACCAACTAAAGAAAAATAAAACAAACAACAAAGATACATGGGCGCCAGGGAACAGCTCACAATGCACATACAACAAGCTAGTTAGAAAGATTGGCGAAAAGCATATAGCTTGGAGATGCCACTATCCTCTTGCACGCCGAAAAGGCGAAAGCGAAGACCTGGTCAGGAGAGTGCACCGACGACGATGCAAGGCACGCCGTTGCCAAAACCTGGGCTTGAAGAAAGACACATCCATCCAGATCCATCGTCAAAGAAGGCCCCTGCCTCCTCGCCTGGCTCGAAGGCGCCGCACTGTTGAGCGATGGACATGCTCACCCTAGAGCCTAGATGGATGGCCTCAAAGAAACCACTTGTGCGGAACCAGGCGTTCCCGACATGCCGACGACGAACTCACCTAGAGCAGAGCAACACCGGATGCCAAAGTGCCGACAACGACCCCTCAGCCTACTGCGCGCCCACTCATCATGGTCATGTATACATGGATTCTGACCCCTAAAAAAATGTACACATGAATTCAAGTTAATTTTTTTTCCACGTACGGTACGTGAGGCGTGGCCTACACTGCCATGCATCATGCTCATCAGCTTCCAGTAATGCTAATAATACATAGAGTAATGCTAGAAATACAGAGTTACACGGGATTTACAAACTGGTGAGCTTTGATTAGAAAGAAAGAGCTTTCTTTCTAACTAACCTCTCTACCCTGATTTTCACGAGTGTAGACCCCTCCTCTCCCTTAATCTCCATTCAAAACTCGCCAATTTGTAAATTCCATGTAACTCTATGTATCTCTAGCATTACTCCATCAGCTCACCTCGCTCCTCTCGTCGACCATCCGCTATATACATGCTTGCATATTACTTTGTGCTTCCTCTCCTTCCTCCTCCCATCCTCTAAGTACGAGTTATCTCCCGCCCTCGGTCCATGGTCCATGGTCTTCTCCTCTACACCCATGGTCTCTATCAGTGGCGGAGCTTCATGGGGCCAAAGGGGGCCATTGTCCCCTACTCCAGAAAAACTACCACTAATTATAGGTTTGAATATCAATTATTTCTTAGAGTTCATGCATGATTTATCTTCTTCGTGACCTCAACTCTGATTTCCCCCTCAAGCTAGCACACTACATCTACATGCTAGTCCAAGGCGCACCACCACCACCCTTGGCGTCGACAGCGCTAGCACACTCGTCCACCTCGTCGTCGGCACTACAGTTGGCGTTGAGGACATTCGTCGCCGGCAACGCCAGCGTTGAGAATCTTAGCACTACGTGTTGGAGCCCTACCTTTGGGACTGTGCATGCGCTCTCGGAGCGAGCAGCCAGTACGCCTCCTCCGTCGGGGAGCCGCCGGAGCTCCCCCGGCGACAAGGAGGAGGGCATCGTGATGGTGCACCTCCCCGTTCGCTGCAGCCGGCACCGTGATGGGCCGATCGAATGACGTGGGCATCGAGCGCGGCATCCACGCGACCGGTGCAGCGCACCTCACCGAGCAGACTCGACGAGAGGATGGTACCAGGTCTTCAATCTCCTTGTTCTTTTGGTGGTTTTTGCTTCCGGTTCCTCTATTCGTCATGGGTAGTTCGTCGTGGAGTAGTAGTTTTCGGGCACATAAAACCCCACTTTCTGTACTAGGCAATTTGGAAGTTTTTAGCATATGGGTCTGTTTAGGGCGCATCTATGCCACATCTACTCATGTACAAAATTGTGGGCTCGTTTCGTTTTCTTTCTCTCAGTCCTTTGTTATTGTTTGGGAGCACCTATAGCTCAGCAGAAAAAAAAGATGACTGACGCAAACTGTTATTGTTTTGGTTTCCACTGATTAGGCCTACTGGTCAAGGTTTTTAATTTCGGAAACAAAATAATTTCTGAACTCACCAAAATATGTGGAATTTTGGAATATTTTGCATATTCTGGATTTTTTAGATTTTAAATTTCACTTCATTTTAATGAATTTTAACAAAATTTATTTATTTTTTAAATCAGTTTGAATCTACCTTGAAATTTCAGTGTTAAATATATTTTGGACCCCACTGAAATATGCGATACAAAATTTCACTGAAATTTCGTTGAAATTTTTAACCCTGGTTGTCTTTTGGTTATCCAGTTGCTGCTGTGTAGTGAGAAGCGAAAATCAAAATCTTGCGTTCTGACGCAACAGAGTAAAAAATATATATCAGGGCGGCTTGTTCCCAGTAGGGTTCCGTCAATGCATTGAGCACTGTTGCTCTGTATGATTAAAGATAAATCTTACTCCTATTTTAGTTTCAAGAAAAAGGAGCGGACGTGGTACGAGCTCTACAACAAGTATAAAAATGTGACATGCTTGGTTACTTTGTCATGGTTAGAGTGATAGTGGTATCCCAGCCCATTAGGGTTCAAGTCCTGGTACTCACATTATTCCTGAAATTATTTTAGGATTTTCGGCGATGCGCTTTCAGTGGGAGGAGACGCTCCCATCAACGACGATGACTTCGTAAATTTCAAGATGATATGACGACTTAGTCTCTCGAAGGTGCTCATAGAGGTAGGGTGTGCGTGTATGCGTTCATAGGGTGAGTATATGCTACGCGCTTGTGTTTGTACTGTGTTAAAAACATTTCAATGTATAAAAAAGAAAAATACAGAAAATGAAACATGACTAAAACCTGATGAAAACACATTTAAATGAGATAAAAAAATCTAACTACTTAGAATGGAAAAACTGAGTTAAGATATGAACAGATGTTTTGAACTGATACATGAACAACGAACTGAGAGGGGACGATAAAATCTTCTGAAAATGTATACCATTCTTTTTAATCCATTGTACAACGAATTGTATGAATGTACAGTGTGCACGTGCTTCGTTTGTGCACTGATGCCCTGTATTTTGTTGAACCTATAGCTTGATGCATGATTGATCGCTCAGGCTCACGTGTGTTCCGTTGTTATTCCACTAAGGCTGATCGACGTAGAACTTCTCTTCACAAAAAGTTGTTAATTGCCATGCAGCTGGAACATGGCGTGAAAAGGCTCATCTCATTCTTCTTCTTTTTTAAGAAATTGTTCATTCAAATCACGAATCAGTACAAAGTAGGTGACCCTTACAAGCACACTGAAACACAAAAATAAAGGACCATAAACACCTAGAGTACCCTAAGACAACCATAACACAAGAAGATCTCCGGAGTCCGGTGTCATCATCCCTGAATCTTGAGAGAAGTCCCCTGCATCAGAAGGATATGCAACCAGTCGCAAACAGGTCATCATCTTCGACCACAGTACAATTACCGCCACGTTGCTTTCTCCTTTCTTGACACCAGCGCTGAGAGGGCATGGCCATCAATCCAACACACCTGCAACAGACGTTGCCATCTTTGGCTTTGAGTACCGCGAAAAATGTCCCTTCCGGAAGAAAGAGAACTCGAGTCATCCGACCGGTCCAGCACCGCGGCTAGGCCATCCGCCCGGGCAAAGCAGGATCTCCCACCAGCATCAGCGCGGAGGAAGGAGAAGAACAACATCAGCAAATCGTACCAACAAGGAAGAAGAAAGGTCTTCGTCTCCCTACCTCCATCGCCAATCTGAGAGGCATCTCATTCTCCTTTTGAAATGCTTTGTGTGTTAAAGCACAGGAAAAAAAATACATGATGAACATTTTATAAACAATTTCAAAATGTTCATTCGGGTGTTAAAAACAATTTTTAAAATGTTCATGAATTAGAAAAGCATTTTCAAGATACGAGACATAACATTTTATAAAAATGCATGAGGAACATTTTATAAAAAAGCGATGAAACTTTTGAAAATGCGTGATGGATTTATTTTAAAATGAAGCAAACATTTTATAAGTCGCACGGTAGAGAAAAACCAAAAAACGAAAAAGTAAAAATATACATTAAAAAGATCCGCAACTGCTGGAAATTTTACAGAAAAGCCCTTGAGTAGAATAACAAATGTGAGCACCTAGGAAAAAGAGCAAAAATGGGGTCTTTTTGGATAAATGTTAAGTTGTTCCAGAAAAACTGGGATAAATATTAACTGGATTAAAAGACATGTGTTGTTGCTAAACTTTTGAAAGGATGACAACCACTTGATTTGAACACAAAAATAGGCCGTTTGTGTGTCAAGGCCAAATGCATGACAAGGATGGACTTGAAAAAAATGATGAGACAAAAGGGTCAGGCTTGTTGTGTGTCAAGAATGAGCTTGCAACTGGTACAAAAGGGTGTGGCCATTTGCGTGTCAGTAATGAACATGGAATTGTGCTAAGGCGGTCGAGGACAGAAGTTCCTTGTCAATGGTGAACTTACAACTAGAACAAAAATGGTTGACCCCCAGTTGCATGTTGATGGTGGACTTGCAAATTGGCAACAACAAAAAAACAATCGCCGCTCACCCCAGTTGCATGTAGATGATGGACTTGTAACTAAGACAAAAAAAGGTCAAGCCCAGTTGCGAGCCGAAAGTGGACTTGCAACTGGGGCAAAACAAAAAAAAACGTCAGGCCCCAGCTACACGTCAACGATGGACTTGCAACCAGGGGAAAAAGACATGGTCCGGTTGCGTATCAAGTGTGAACTTGCTACCGAGGCCAAAATAAATAAATTCTATACCTAGTTGTATAATCGGGAAGCCTTTGATTGAGTTGTGTTCCCGGAACTTATTTTCAGTATATAACCTATCCAACCCTCACAAAAATCCTTATTTTTTGACAACTCAACATCTTTCTGGTGATGTTGATAGTGTAATTTGCCGCACATACACGTTTCTTTCATAGTTCATCATTTATGCTACTATATGCTTGTGTAAACAATAGTCTGTGGTATTTCACCTAACAAAAACATTTCTTCCTCAGGTGATGATGACAAAAACAGCTTGTAGAGAAGTTTTCTTGCACATAGAACAGTATCCGCAAATTTTGTCCATGTTTTATTGCAAGGATCCTATGTATTCATCCTATCATACCTCACTTGCTTATCGAGCTGTGCATATTTCCCCGGGCCTTCTTCTCCTACCGCGACCGCCTCCTTCGCCTCAACGAGACGTGCTCCGCCTCGCGGAAGTGCTTGGTGGTCGGCCAAAGGATGTCATGGAGACGATCAAACTCCCTCCACGCCCTCCGGTCGCCGCTGCAGGAGAGGGCACCATGCTCCCTCGCCTGCACGCGGACCCATTCCCGGACCCGGGGGCGGATGACGGAGCTCCCGGCCTCATCGTCGTGGCAGGCAAGCTTGTGCAACGCTGAGCTACCGCATCCCCCTCGGCCACCACACCCACGTCCTCCACTCGACATCGAGGCGGTCAATGATTCGCTGTGCGCGAGGAAAATTCCAGCTGGAGAGAGAGTGATTTGTCGCAGGAGAGAGAGAGAGAGAGAGAGAGAGAGAGAGATAGAGAGAGAGAGAGAGGATTGCGATGGAGGAAGGTGGGGAATTTACCGGATAGAAACCCTAAAACGCATCGGATCAAGTAAATATAGCGGCCGCGTTGGGGTTTTACGGGTCACCCGTATATTTTTTACGGGTTGGGCCTTTTTTACACGATTTGCTCGGGCCAAAAATTTTACGTTTCTTGTGACTCAGCCGGGATTATAAGGGCCGACAAGCTTATATATATGGGGTCTTCTAAGAGCACCTCTAGAAGATCCCTTAAAAGCTCGCCGGCCCATGTTTTTCCGATGGATTTACACGTAAAACAATCAGGACCGTAAACTGAAATTTGTGATACCAGCTAAGGTTTGCGGGGTTTGCTAGAGATGCTCTAACATGCTCTTATTCATTTCCTCTCTCCCACTACACCACACCTCGACCCCATCCAAACGATGGCAGGGGCCTTCTTGCTAGCGACGACGGCTCGCTCCGTGGTGGATGAGGCCGCTGTGCCATCCGATTCCACGTGTAGGGCGGGTGCGGCGGAAGAGTGGAGCAGGCGCGAATGGCAGCTGCGCCGGTGGGCCACAGACGTGGGCCGCGACGAAAGGGAATGGGGTTGGGTGATGGTCGGCTCACGGGGCCTTGAGAGCGAGCCGGGTATGAGGACGTTGTGCCGTTCAAGGCCACGCGCAGAGCAGGCGTAGCGGCCAGACGAGATAGGAGGTGTGGCGTGATCAGGGCAGCCGCACCGGCAGACCGCGGACGCGGGCAACGGTGGAAGGGATTAGCACCAGCTCCAGCAGCTTCTCCGCCACCGCTACCAGCATGCATACACATGGCGCAATGGGAAGGCGGCCTGGCCTCTCCCTATCGACTGCAGCAATTGCAGCTCGTCAGGGTCAGGTGCAGCAGCGTGCCCTCCGGCCAGGTAATCCAAAGGAAAAGGTGGAAAATTCAGATTTTTGTTTCGGTGGCATTGCCCCCTCGAAGACCTCGGAGTGCCCTAACCCAAGCCAGGTTAACCCAAAGATCTAGCCCTTTAACTTTCACCGGACGGCCTTTGACCAATGGATTTTTCCACCTGGTAAATTCATGAAATTTTGTGTCTGCGCTATGTAAAAAATTCATGAATTTCCCTTATCAGAGTATGATCAATTCATGAAATTTTGTGTTTCTCAAAAAAAAGGAAAATTCGGATATTGTTTTGGTCCCTACAAATTGACAGCATTTTTAATGAATTTTTGCAATGTGCACATAGCAAAAAATATAATCTTTTGTGTCCTAAATCATGACTTTTTTAAAGAAATGTTTTTCTACCCATCATTGCATTATATGTATATTTGTGTTGCCTGCAAACTGGCGTCAATCATTTTATACTTTTGCAACGTGACATGACAAAATTTCGATAATAACTGACGATGGCCTTTGGGGTTGGGCCGTTGGGGCCTTCGTATAGTTGGCTAGGATTCCGATAATAACTGACGACGGCCAGTTATTGGCCTTCCCCCACCCAATGTTTTGCCGCTGATCAACTCCGACTTGTAGTAGGATGAGGATTCGGACTGATTGATTTCCTTTTTACTACGGATTCAAATTGCAGGGATCGGCAACGCCTTTAAATAGAAGTCATCCAAGGGTTCACATCCACGAGTCACGAGACCTCGTCCGCTCTTTTCCTAGTGGGCAGTAAAGAAATCACGAGAAGACTGACGCGGTAGGATGCCAAAGCGGGGGAGACAGCACGAGGAGCAAGGAGGAAGAACAGCTAAGCCAAAGCAATGTTTTAAATAGCAGGCTATAGGAAATAGCGACGGGCCTTCAAATCAGCTATAGCGGAGTTATAGTGGAACTATAGCGGGCTATTTATGAAGACGACCATTTAGCGGCACTCTGTTGAAAAGGCTATAGCGGTGAATCTGTTGCCCGGCGGGAACAACCATGAGCAGACCTATTATTCCCTCGCCCTTTGCCTAAGCCTTTCAACCGGCTGGCGGCGCCGCGCGGGTACCACAAGCACATCACGTCGGCCTTCGGCGCCCGGATCCTGGCGATGCACGCCAGAGACCCGCACGTCTTCCCCATGCTGGACGTCCGCCCGCGGGGCTTCACCTTCCCCATGCTGGACGTCCGCTCGCGGGGCTTCACCTTCGGCCCGGGCCAGCGGCATACTCTCAATCCCATCTACCTCCCCGTCGGCACAAAGCTGCTGTTCACCCTCAGCATGTGCGCCTTCGAGATGCTCCACTTGGAGGAGCGCCGCCCCCCGCCGCAGGGTAGGTCCTGCGGCATGGAGTGGTCGTGGGAAGACCTCGATAAACGGCCCTTCCATGCCTACGACGTCACGTCCTACTCCGTGCATGCTGAGAAACACACCTTCCTCGTCAGCATCAAGACGGAGGACGATGGCGAGGCCACCTTCGCCTTTGACACGGTGAAGCTTGCGTGGAAGCTGCTCGGCAACTGGGCGCTGCCCTTCGACGGCCGTGGCTACTTCGACCGGCGCCTCGAAGCCTTCGTGGGGCTCTCCAAGGACCCGGGCACCTTTGGCCAGCTCTGCTCCTGCCGCGTGCCCAGCTCTGCCTACACCGCCGGTCATGAAGGGCAGTGCGCTCCCCCTCTGCGGGTGCTCTGCAAGGAGAAGCTCTTCAGCCAGGACCCGTCCCATCGGCATGTGAGCGCCACCCTGCTCTAGTGCTCTACATGGGGCGCGAAAGCAAATTCTGCCTCGTAGAATGCCTCTCCGTTGATGAAGACGATCAGCAGCACGTGAATGAGGACGATGACTGCCCTGACCAAGCCCTCATCAAGGAGGAGGGAGATGTGGGTCTGCACGGCTGTTGTGTCTATCGTTTGACCACATTCTCTCTCAGCCGTGACACGCACGGAGACCTCACGACAAGCAAAAGCTGTCGGGTGGAATTCTACAGAGTGCCTGATGCAACCACCAAGTCGTTCCTAGCTGAAGATCCTGTGGCATTTTGGACGTAGTAAAAATGCTGAAGTCATGTCATATGATATTCAGTTTCTATGCTTATTTGTTCGCTCACTTTCTTTTGCGTTCTACGTTTAATTAATATGTACACCCAGGCCGATTCATTCATTCAGTGAATGTATTGCGTTATGTTTTCAAGAAAGAAAAATCCTCGACTATTTTCGTCGACAACAAGAAGATGTCTTTGATAATTTCATCACCCTCGACGGGACATGGTGTTTCTGAGCTCAAGGTCACATGAGCTCGGATGAACAGTAGAACCCCCCAAAATATGAAAATAAAATCAAAACATTCTGAATCTTTTTATGGCAAACATTGAGAGTGCTCACAAAATTTCATCATGAAATGACATTCATGGAAGTCATGGCAAAAAAGAAAACGATGCTTCAAAAGCGTTACTTCCACAAATGTCATTTCATGATGAAACTTTGCAGGCACTCAAAATATCTGTCAAAGTTTGCCACAAAAAATGTTTATAATTTTTCTTCAATATTTTTGGATTTTACTGTTCATCATGACGCTGGTTCCCAACCGGTTTTCGGGTTGCTAATCCACAGTGGGAGAGAAGGTATCAGTATTAATTATGGTAGCTGAATGAAATGTTTCTATAAATGCCAATGAAAGCTATTGACGCTGGCATATTGAGAAGGTGAGGCAAACCAAACCATACGATCCCAAAATTAACTGTAAACAAGGGTTTTTCTTCTTTTATTTTTCTTGTTTCTTCTTATTTATTTATTATTTTTAAAATGCATGATTTCTTTCAAATATGATAACTTTCTTCAAATCCGTATACTTTTTTAGTGATCTTTTTCTCAAATTCACAAAATTCTTTGATTTTTTAGTGAACATTTTCCCTTAAATTCCTGATTTTTTCCCTCAAATACATTAACAACTTTTCCAAGTTTTGTGAAGCTTTTTCCTCAAAATTGTTGACTTTTATTCAATTCCATGAAACACGTGAACATTTTTTCAGATTCATGATTTTTTTTCAAACTCACTTTTTGAAAGGTCAATAATAAATCAACAGTCAATGATTATTCATGAAATTTTTCCAAATTTATAAACCTTTTCCAAATTCATGAATTTTTATAATTTCCAAGCCTTTGAAAATTTGTAGTGAATATACCCGCGGGATTTTTGTTCCGAATTTTTCAACTTTTCAAAATGTGTATTTAGACAATGGGTGCATATGCACCTAGAAGCCAAAACACCGCATCCGTGATATATTCTATATATACGTAACATGCATGCATGCACGCGCCAATACAAATATATACGTACAATCCCAGAGGAAAGCCAACCAGCAGATATATATACTTAAAAGTCAAAGTCGAAGTGGGGTTCCTCTACGGAACCGCCATCGTCTAGATCAATTGAGTTGAAAAGATCAGCTATCGCTTCTCCAGTATCTATCGCGTCACTCATATGCCCGCTGACAGACAATGTGCGCTGGAATTTACTCCTGGACGGCTGATCTCTCCCGCGACCATTATCCTCGTTCTTGTTGACATCCGGTGGGTTTGCGCAGCACGGGTGGAGGCACAGCTTGCTGCTGTGGTAGTGGAATCCCAGCACGGCGTTGCCACAGGCGTCGCACACCAGCCTGCCGCCGTCCTTGGGGCCCTGGAACCGGAGCTCCAACTCAACGTTCTTAAGCAGCGGGTGCACAAGCTTGGATCCTTGGTCCAAGGTGCACTGCTTGTGGAGGTCAAAGTCGCATGCATGGCACCTGTACCTTTCCTTCGTGCCGGGCTCACGGCAGCCGTTGCACACGAATTTGGAGCGGCCAGGGGCGCACAGCGTCAGCATATGTTCCAAGTGGGCCGAGTGGGAGATCAAGCCTGAGGAGGCCATGATCTTGGTCCCTTGGCCCCAGGCGCACCGCTTGTGGAGGTCAAATTTGCAGGCCCGGCACCTGTACCTCTCGCCCAACCCGCTCTTACCGCAGCCGTTGCACACGAACTTCCAGTAGTCAGTCGCCTCCAGCGACAGCTTGTGCCCCCAATGGTCGGGGTGCGAGATGGAGCGTGGGAAAGCCATGATCTTGGTTCCTTCTTCCAAGGCGCACTGCTTGTGGAGGTCGAACCTGCAGGCCCGGCACCTGTACCTCTCGCCCGCGCCTCTCTCACGGCAGCCGTTGCACACGAACTCCCAGTACTCGGTCGCCTCCAGCGACAGCCTGTGTCCCAAGTGGGCGGGGTGGCAGATCGAGGCTGGCAAAGCCATGCTCTTGTCCAAGGCGCAATGCTTGTGGAGGTCGAAGTCGCATGGATGGCACCTGTACCTCTCGCCCCTGCCGGGTTCACGGCAACCGTCGCAACAGAAGCTTTTCCCTGTGTCCTGCAGCCATAGCTTCTGTCCCAAGTGAGCCAGGTGGGAGATCGAGGCCGGAAAAGCCATGATCTTGCTTCCTTCCTCCAGGTGTACTACTCTGGATCAGCCCAGCCAGCTTCTCTGATACCTAAAAAGCCATATCATGAAATTAACTTCACAATAATAGATAGATCGATGTGTTCATCAGTGATGGAGAATGAAAAAAGTTCACAAGAATTGACCTGCAGAATTAATGAAAAGAGAAAAGAAACGCAAACTAGGAAAAAAACTGAAGGCTAACATCAATAAAAGGAGAACAAAGCCAAAGACCACTCACAAAGACAAAGGCAAAACCCTACAACAACTAGAATATCATATATTCTCTGTGATTTATTTTGATCAACAAAAAACACTTGTATTTCATCTAGTATAGTCTAGATTTGTAAGTTTCAAGATATGACAAGAATAAAAACTGGAAGTTCCAAGATATGATAAGTACAAAACTACATAGCCGAAGGCCGGTGGCCGGGTGATTCATGGTTCCAACAGTATTAATTCCCCAGAGAGCTGAGCACTAACCTGGAAGATGTGTAGTAATCGGCCGATCGATGCACTTCTCAGAAAATTAACATGCATCCAACAAGTGGGCGTACGAGAGGGGGACAAGAAGAAAAGGAGACCTCTCTGCTCGCTTTTATACAGCAAAAAGAATGAAGAGCGGGCCGGCAGGGTAAGATAAGGAGAATGGTTGGCTACAGATCACCGGCTGACTGGTTCAGACGTCGGTATAAACCGCCCCAGAACATCGTTTTCAGTTTCAGTTTCCTGTTGATCAACAAACCACGTACATCGACTGGGTATTAATCGGACGTAACATACACGTACATATATATCTGGCTGGCATTGCATGCGTGCATTCTAAGTACTATATCGGTGATGGCGACTCATCTCCTGATTTGAGTCAGCGTGTACTGTCTAGTTGACTTGGACTAGTAAACGCAAGACCACTTGCCTGTAGCCGTCCGAGGTGCCGTAACGGTAAGGCAACGTCGGCTTGCCTCTGCTCCCTGGAAGCGGATCCTCTAACATCCTTAAGGGATGTCACGAAGCTACAATAACATGCGTGTGTAAAACGGAGAAGGAATGGCAGGGTTACTATAGCAATTACTGTGCGGATTTACTGTAGCATATACAAAAATAAATCGAAAAATAATTTTATTGCATTATAATTTTGTTTGTATGTAATCTTTGTAAATGTATACAGTAGATTTGTAATTTGCAAATTAATTATAATCATTTTAGGCTTAACCATATAGATGTGAAGAAGGGATGTCACGGTTACTGTAGCTTACGTGACATCCCTTGAGGATGTTAGAGGATTCGGTTCCCTGCTCCCTATGTCCTCGGAAAACAAAAAATGCGACACTTTAGCATGCCACGGATTCCACCTACGGACTCCTCTTTATTGAGAACCACTCCTTGTATTTATTCATTCAAGTGGAGCATCTCTGATTGAGCAGGGTCAATCAGGAAATCAGGGATAACATTCACATTACAAGCATTGTCTAAAAAAGCGAATGCATGCCTAGCACATTGGCGAGCCACAAAATTGGCCTCCCGACGCACAAAGACTAGATCAAATCCCTCGAAGTCCGAGAGATAAGAGTGCATCTCTCTATAAACTTGGCCTCCGACAGACATGTTGTCTCCTAGTGTCCATATGGTGCAAATGGACTGACAATCTGATTCCACGATCACATGTGATAACGATCTGCCTTACTAGCAAGTTTCATAGCATCACGACAAGCTAGGATTCCGGCTATGAATGGGTACTCCTTAGCAGAGTATTTAGAGCATCTCGCAAATAAGAAGGACCCTTGATCATCCCTAGCCACCACTCTGGCTCCTGCATCTCCCATCGCCTGGTCGGTCGCCTCGCCGCAGTTCAGTTTTACCCAGTTCAGTGGTGGTACCTTTCAATATTCCTTTACGAGGTCATGTCCATCTGTATCACCACTTGGAATATCAAGTGATGTAATCAGCTCATCCAATTGTAATGCCATATCAAAGTGGTCATATAATTCCCAATTCTTGGTCCGACATCTGAATCTGCACTCCAAGATAGTTGTCATCTAAACCTTTGTTCCCCTCCCCTCCCCCCTCGTGTCGCCTCCCCTCGGGCAGCGCCAGGGCCCCCCGATCCCGTGCCACCAGCCCCTCCCGTGCGCGGGGCTAGCCTTTTACCCGTCCCCTAAACCCATCGGGTTTTCTAAACCCACGGGAAATCGGCAAGTTTTAAGCAAACATAGTAGCAACACAAAATAGAATTTCAGCAGCAAAAAGAGCATATTTCAGCGGCATAACTTCAACCAAAAGATTAAAAATAGAAGTCAACAATGTACCTAAATGTACACTACCTATACCTGAATGCACAATTGCAATTTCTGTTGACGGTGTCAACAATGTACCTGAATGTACACCACATATACCTGGGTGGGCTAGTGTGTAGTCGAGCCTGAATGGCCCAATACACTCAATGCAGTATTTTGGTGGGGGTGGCGGGTTTTGGGTTCGGGTATTGTTGAAATGGGTTTGAACCCGCAAAACGTGATGGGTTTTATACTTTACGCAGCAGCAGCCCTGCGAGGTTAAAATGACACCCATTCATGTTCCCTAAGGCCATGTACAACGCATCACTTACAGCAGGCACTTAGGAATAGAATCCCTGCCGTTTTGCTCGTACAGAAAGATTTTCCTGGCGTCTCCCAGCCAGCGATGCTAGACTTGGCAGCGGTTAGATGTGACATAAAGTGCCTCGGCGTTTGTGACACAGGATCTTACGCTACAGTTTTTTAAATTATTTTAATTTTTTAAAAGTCTATCTAAATGTCTATGCATTGGACATGCTCTATAATAGGGTAAAAAAAGAACCCACTGGGACATGGGTTCCGGGGCCCATTGCCATCTTGAGGCTGCACCTCCTCTAGATCAGAAAGTAGGCTGCGCTAGCATCCTCTCCCCTCCCCTCTCCTCTCCCGTGGGTGTTCTTGACAGATCGATCGATCTGCAGGCGCGAAGTTCCTGTCGCCATTAACTAACCTGTGGATCCTCCCTCACTGCAGCAGCCCATGGAAGATGCAGCCGGCGGGGGGCAGATCGGAGCACCACCACGGCGTCGCCGACGCGCCGCCCTTCCGGATGGAGGACCTGCCTGCGGTAACTACTCACATTCCGCCAGTTCCTCTTTTCTCTCTCCTAATCTTCCTTACATTACAGCAAGGGAAATAAAATCATTGCTTGATGTGATGCATTTGCATCTCCCTGAACCATGGATTTGGAACTCTGGGGCAAAAATGTGAGCCTCAATGTTCAGGGCTTCTCGCTTAAATTGTTTTCTGCATAAATAGGAACATCAACTATGCTTCAACTATTGTTCATTTCATGTTTTCCTAAGTGGGGCTCGATATTTTAGGTTCCTCACTGTGTCTACCAGTTAGAAACTCAGGTCCTTTCTTGTCGCAGGGGATTCAGACTCTTATAATCTCACTGCTGCCACTGAAAGAGGCTGTGAGGACAAGCATCATTTCAACAAGTTGGAGAATGCTCTGGAAATTCCACTGTAATCTATGATTCGATGGCCCCAATGTTCCGGATTCTGATGCCGACGATGAGTTTGCTTATCTGGATTATGATACCGATGATGAGTTTGCTCATCAGGATGGTACCAAAATAACACGAGCAAAGTTCATTGAGATCGTAAATGGGGTTATTCGTCGGCATAGTGGGATAGGGATCAATAAGTTCAGCATTAAGTGTGGCTTGCTCATAGAGTACTCTGATCATCTTGACAGGTGGATTGGGTTTGCCGCTTCATCGAAGGCAAAGATAATAAATATTGATCTGACGTACAAGGATTACATCTTCCAACAAGTTCACCAGTTCCCTCTTGAGGCCTTGGATGCTCAAGGTAGTTCCCTTGGGGCACCAAAAGCTTTTCCCTGTGTCCTGCAGCCATAGCTTCTGTTCCAAGTGAGCCAGGTGGGAGATCGAGGCCGGCAAAGCCATGATCTTGCTTCCTTCCTCCAGGTGTACTACTCTAGATGAGCCCAGCCAGCTTCTCTGATACCTAAAAAAACATATCATGAAATTAACTTCACAATAATAGATATAGATCAATGCGTTCATCAGTGATGGAGAATGAGAAAAGATCACAAGAATTGACCTGCAGAGTTAATTAGCCCAAAAAAAAGACCTGCAGAGTTAATTGAAAAAGGAAAGAAACGCAAACTAGGAAAAACCTAAAGGCTAACATCAATAAAAGAAGAACAAAGCCAAAGACCACTCACAAAGACAAAGGCAAAACCCTACAACAACTAGAATATCATATATTCTCTGTGATTTGTTTTGATCAACAAAAAATACTTGTATTTCATCTAGTGTAGTCTAGATTTGTAAGTTTCAAGATATGATAAGAATAAAAACTGGAAGTTTCAAGATATGATAAGTTTAAAACTACATAACCGAAGGATGGTGGCCGGGTTGTTCATGGTTCCAAAAGTATTAATTCCCCAGAGAGGTGAGCACTAACCTTGAAGATGTGTAGTAATCGACCGAAAATTAACATGCATCCAACAAGTGGGCGTACGAGAGGGGGGCAAGAAGAAAAGGAGACTTATCTGCCTGCTTTTATACAGCAAAAAGAATGAAGAGCGGGCCGGCAGGGTAAGATAAGGAGAATGGTTGGCTACAGATGACCGGCTGACTGGTTCAGACGTCGGTAAACCGCCCCAGAACATCATTTTCAGTTTCAGTTTCCTGTCGATCAACAAACCACATACATCTGGACTGGTATTAATCGGATCGTAACATACACGTACATATATATCTGGCTGGCATTGCCTGCGTGCATGCTAAGTATTTTGGTGATGGCCACTCATCTCCTGATTTGAGTCAGTGTGTATAGTCTAGTTGACTTGGACGAGAGAAAAGTACTAGTACTAGTAAACACACGACCACTTGCCTGTAGCCGTCCGAGGTGCCATAACGGTAAGGCAAGGTCGGCTTGCCTCTGCTCCCTATGTCCTCGGAAAACAAAAAATGTGACACTTTAGCATGCCACGGATTCCACCTATGGACTCCTCTTTATTGAGAACCACTCCTTGTATTTATTCATTCAAGTGGAACATCTCTGATTGAGCAGGGTCAATCAGGAAATCAGGGATAACATTCATATTACAAGCATTGTCTAAAAATGTGAATGCCTGGCACATTGGTGAGCCACAAAAATTGGCCTCCCGACGCACAAAGACTAGATCAAATCCCTTAGAGGATGAGAGATAAGAGTCCATCTCTCTACAAACTTGGCCTTCGACAGACCTATAATTTCCTAGTGTCCATATTGTGCAAATGGACGGAATCCGATTCCACGATCACATGTGATAACGGTCTACCATAGCAAGTTTCATAGCATCACGACAAGCTAGGATTCCGGCTATGAATGGGTCCTCCTTAGCAGGGTATTTAGAGTATCTCGCAAATAAGGACCCCCGATCATCCCTAGCCACCACTCCGGCTCCTGCATCTCCCGTGGCCTGGTCGGTCGCCCCATCACAGTTCAGTTTTACCCAGCCCTGCGGTGGTACCTCTAACGTTCCTTTATGAGTTCAGGTCCACTGTATCACCCCTTGGAATATCAAGTGATGTAATCAACTCATCAACTCCATTGATATTCAGTGTCTGGTATTGAGGTTCTCCATATACATATTTCTATTGCTCCAAATTGCCCACATCACTGAAATAACTACTACAACATGCTCCTTCTTCAGAAAAGCAGTGTCCAACAGATCTTGCTTCCACTTCAGGGGATGTAGCCGAGGCAGCTTCATGCATAAGCTTATTACCTTTGTCAATCAACCACTTGGGGGGAGGGAAGATCGTGAGGAAGAAGACTGTGTTTGATTGCACAACACCCGTAGATGACAAATGGTATCATGTTGGGCTCAGCCAAGGGTGCTTTTACACGAGACGAGATATGCGGCATTGCAATTACCTGCGGCATAGTTTACCTTTGCACATGATGATATATACCACAGTACAATTTCTACACACGCTTCGCCATATTGCAGAGGTCAATGAGGATCAGGAAGCCTTCTTACATTTGTACCTCATAGCACAGAATACAAAGACTACTATATTCAAAAAACTCAGCCCAGCCATCATCAGGTAGAATCTATCCAAATGCCCTTCATTCAAGTTATCAGGTATCCACCCTGGGCTGCCTCCTCTGGCTGTGAATACTGGCACAAGGGAAAGGATAAATGAACTAAGGTAATTTCCAACCGACATGTTAACAAGCGAGAATGCCATACATAAGCTTCGCATGCCATCTGGAGATTCATCATAGAAAACCTCAGTTAGCCCAATATTGGAGAACACCTCGGCGACGCCTAGCAGGAAGTACTGGGGTCCTTGCCACATGATGCTCATCGGAACAGCCACCTTGCGGTGCACCAAACCTTCGGCCTGTGCAATCTGTAGCCGGTTACCCTCCACCAATGCTGCTGATACCATTGAGAACATCGAGAAACATAAACCAATCCCTATTCGCTGTGGTGACGTAATGCCATTCGCTCTGCCAGTAAATTTTCTAATTACTGGAACAATGAGTCTCTCATAAATTGGAACCAGTACAATGACAGTAATTGTATCTACACACTGGAAGGATGCAGCAGGTATTTCGAAAGACCCGATGTGTTTATCCATTGCCATCCCTTGCTCTACAAATGTTGAAGACATCTGTTCCTGAACTGCAGCAAACAATACCATTGCCGACCAAATTGGAAACATCCTGATCAGAATCTTTAACTCCTCTACCTGAGTGACAGTGCAAATCTTCCATTTATTATGTTGGCCAGGAGATTCACAGTCAGGTAATGTCACAATTGCAGCTTTATCAAAGAACCTGAATGGGAAAGAAAAATGTGACCACTTTACTAATTATAGAAATCTACTTGATCAGACTCTGTTTCAACTTCCCTTAACACTGAAATAGAAGAGAGAAATTTTTTTCGTACGAATTTCAGCACATCCATTTGTACCACAATAGAAGTTTCACAAAAGTGTGATTTTTTTTCCTTTTCAGGGATTCGAATATAAGTTAAAATGTAGCTTATAATACCATATTACTAGCAAATAAACTAATCTAGTATACTTGAATGGAAATTCAAAATAGAATGAATGCATAAATTATAAACTTAAGAGTCAAAATCTCAGCAGAGTATTACTCAAGTCCAGTTGTATGCTCCAATTTCCGCCTGCCTTCGATTGCCGAGCCTTGCCCCATAAACTCATAAAGAGCTGAGGAATCACATGGCAAAACTTTATCAAAGTTCCGAGTAGCTGCAATGACAACCTGGCATAGTCTTGTCAGAGGGCTTCCTCCAGGCTTCTGAAATCTATACACGATGGAGCCCAAGAAAAAAATGCATACACCTAAAGTCACAAACAGTGTTGAAATTGTAAAACCCCAGAGCCAGCCTTCATGTTCTTGAACCCAGACAATAACAGTCCCAGCAATCAATGAACCAGCATTGATTGCAAAATAATGCCAATTGAAGAAGGAGCTCTTTCTGGTTTTATCCACATAATCGGTGTCATCAAATTGATCGGCTCCAAAAGACGTGACACAAGGGCGCTGTGCACCATACCCTAAACCCACCATGTACAACCCAACCAAGAATATGGTGTACCGAGAAGAGACTAGATGTACCAAAACAGTCCAAGCGTGAGGACCGGCTGAGATTAATTGAAGTGCTGCTGATAGAAGCAACATCATCATTCCCTAAACAACAGAATGAAAAAAAAAAAGATAAACAGACATGTTAAGAAAACTGAACTCAGATGTTGAATGCACATGTTAAGGTAAATAATGATCTTTTGATCTCTTGCAATCAGGCATATAGGTTGGTTGCTAGATTTGTTGGGCTGTTTAGTTTTTATAGTTTCTCTTTTGTTTTGTTTTGGTAAGTGCCACCTTTATGGCTATGTTTTCGCAGGTGTTAGAGCTTTGCGCAATTTTTATTTCTTCTTCCAATACAAAATGACACACAGTTAGATGCATGTTCGAGATAAAATAAAGTGCTGAATGCGCATATCATATCAGAACTATATATGCATAAGTGTCTTCGGAAAGGTGCCACAGCACCCGGGAGTCCCGGCACCCTCTAATCTTGTCCGTCCAGCTATATTACGAGTCGTGCAAGCCACTGTACAGATGCAGACGTTTTGCAGGATCAGCTTGATTAGTCGGGCTTTTTTAAGCAGACAAACAGCGACGGGAGGAGGTGTAGCATGCAGAAATAGGTTTGGCAGGAGTAGGCCTGGCAGAAGGTGTATGCGGTGCACACGATGGTTGAAGTGACCGCGATGGAACAGGTGCGAGCAGTGTGTCAGATCCTGTAACATCCGGTTGCCTCTTTAGCTTTGCATGCAGTATGTAAAAAAATCGACATCCACCACATACAGCCAATGCTTTCTCCTCAGACCCCAATGGCTGCTCCACTTCAGTTAATTAAGCAGGCAATTTACAGAGTCAAACACGGCCAGTCCTAGGCTGCAGCAGATAGAATTGGTCAATGGCTACTGTAGTAAAGGCGAGATGCATCTGATTCTTATGTTTTCTCTAACTCGTTCACGCAGCGCATGCATGTGATTCTTATGTCTTTTTTTGATTGAAGAGAGAGCGGAAAGGTGAGGAGAGAGAGCATTTTTTATGAGCGAGGAATGGAAGGAGAGAGAGGCTGTGAGAGAGGAGAGAAAAGAACTGTTTTCCATGGATGGAGAGGCTGTGAACGGAGAGAGAAGAAAGGTAGCAGGGCCGACATGTCATCTCCAATGTCTATTCATCTTTCTTTCGGTAGGTGGTCAGGAGGAACAGGCCTAGAGTAGGCCCATTCATTCAAATATTGTGAACTCTCCCGTGTTTAACGATGCAGTAGACCTGCTAATTGATTCCAACCCTACAGTGCATGGCACATATCTCCAGACGCCATATTCTGCACGGACGGTACAGATAACAGGGTGTCTAGGCATGAATGATAACAGGGTGTCTTTGACTCTTTGTGATTATTTTGAATCATAAATAGGCATGAATGATTTGTAGCGCTTACAATAATGAAAATCATGCAGGCGATCAAAACTGTCCGGTACTTTCCCAGATATGAATCGGCAACGAAGGCTCCAACCAGAGGCGCGAGGTAGCTAGTACCTTGCCAAGTTGCAACATGTCTTGCAGCATCCAAATTTGTTTCATGTAGGACTTTTGTGAGATAACTGACAAGGTTTTTTCCAATGGAAGAATATGCAAGATAACAGCAGAGCGAACAGACTGCAACAAAGTAGTTTGCCTTTTGTTAGATCTTGTATTGAATACAGAAAGCGACCACAAAATTCTAGTGTCAAATTCAACTAGAGTTCCGTTCACTATCTGAAGAGACAAATTATCTTCACAAATACAGTTGGGATCACGCTGGATGTATAATATATGAAGGCTTGAGTGTGAAGTATTTTTTTAAATGCATACAAGCATCTAACCATCACATTTCCATGGTCTTCCAACAGAAGGTTACTTATGCATGAGCATTGTGCTGTACTGACTGACCTATGATTAAGAAGGAGGCCTTCCAATTCCCTGTATGTTTTCTGCAAGCAGGATGCCCACTGATGCAAACAGATCCATCACCTGTATATTCTGTTGTATTCTGCACTTCACAGTAAAGCAAAAGTAATCAATGATAAATCTCGCCGATTGAATTTTTGAAGATGTAGCAATAGAGAAATGTGCATTAAAATAATATAATTAATGGTGCATTCACAGGTAAATTGGTATGAACAGAGGGAGAGCTGGTATCTGATAATTACAAAGGTACTATTATGGTTACAAACTGGGAGTAGTTTAGTCTCAAAACAGATGTTCTTTGAAACCATGAGCCATCACCTGTCTATTTTCGATGCTGTCAGAAACTCAGAATAGACTGCATCCATGTAAGTATGGCTAATTAAGGAGAGTATACTTCCTTTATTTATATAGATTATACTACGTACTCCCTCCGTCCTAAAATAAGTGCCTTAACTTTGTACTAGCTTTAGTACAAAGTTGTACTAAGCTTAAGATAGTTATTTTGGGATGAAGGGAGTATTAATTAAGAATAGGCACATGGTTCGGAAAAAAAGGAATACTAAAAAAGGCTTTGGTCCCGCTTTATATACTAGTCCATCCTAAAATAAGTATCTTAACTTTGTACTAGCTTTAGTATAAAGTTGTACTAAGCTTAAAATAGTTATTTTGGGATGAAGGGAGTATTAATTAAGAATAGACACATGGTTCGAAAAAAAAGGAATATCAAAAAAGGCTTTCGTCCCGTTTTATATATGAAGCAAATCACCAGAGCACAAGTTTGAAATTTAATACGGCATGCTTCATCAGGTAACTAAGCATGGAAACCGTTTGCTTAGACTTAATTAAGACACTGTTGCCGGAAGAGAGGGAGATAGAAAGCGAGGGAGAGGGAGAGGGGAAGGGAGTGAGGGAGAGAGAGCGTACAAACCTCTCGTGATGAGCCGTCTCCGTCTAGCAGAGGGCTGTTGTCAAACTGATCCGTGGAGTCCATGGCTCTGTTCTTACAGGAAGATTGGAAAAAGGTTTGGGAGCTGCTGAACAGTTACAACTGTTTGGTTTCATTTGAGTTACAACTGTTACAGGAAGACACAAAACAAGAGAGGAAGCCAGAGGAAGAAGATAACATGAAACGGATGGAGCTGCAGGTCGCATGATGTCTCAATCTATGGCCCTACAATAATGCACAGAAATGATCGGTGCTCGTTCCAACTGCTTCGGACGTCGCATTCATCGAGTATATATATAGACAAACATGCTGCAGCCTGCAGGTCGGATTTATTTTCTTCCAAACCGAGAAAGAAAAGCAGCGAGCGCCGTGCACTTCTTGGTAAGGACGGGGCAGGGGAAAGCATTATTGATTCTGTACACTTGGAGCCCAAGAGTGGGACGGCTCTCCGTGTCCATGGACACTCACGGCTAAGGCCAACTCCACCGCGCGACTCTAAACGGACGTCCGTTTTGTCCTGTTTTTATCCTTTTGGATAGGGATTTGGGGTCGTGTCCGGGCCTGTCCTGGGATGCGGTGGCCGTGCGCTCAGCGCGCGGCCGCATTCTTTTGCCCCATCCTGTCCGTCAGGGCCAAGAATTGCCCAAATTTACATTAAAACTAGTTTCGAACTCAAATATTTGTCTGAAAATTAAAATAGTTTTACAACCCAATTGAAATTGTCTTTAATAAAATAGTTTTACAACCAAATCGAAATTGTCTTGACTGAACATAAAATGGACAAATACATCTATTGATTGCCAACGTGATCCACACGTGCTCAACCAAGTCATTTTGAAGATTCACATAAGTGTGCCAATCATGCATCTCACGGTGGAATTGGGCAAACTGTTCAAATGTGGCCGGGTCTTGGTGTAGGGGCTCAATATTTTCACCTTGATAATCAAATCCTTGGTCGAAGATACTCTCATCAGTGCAGCCACCACAAAATCGTCATCATCCGACGACGAATCGTTCGATGAACAAAGGAAGTGATGGTAGAAAAACTCGTCTCCACTGTCCATACCTTTGTTGGCAAAAGGTCGAACACCTTGCGCTCGTGGTGGCGAAGAGGCCGCGATGATCACCTCGACGCAGTAGGGTGGTTGTCGGCCGGCTACAGGCCGCTCTGGAGCTCTCGTGGGAATCTACCTCGGCCGCCGTGGTACGTCACCGGCAGTCGTGTCCCCTCTGCCACCGGCAAGGACGGCGAGGGCCAAACCTCCTCTGATCGACGACCAAAACTACAGCGGAAGCGCGGGCGTGGTGGCGGCCATGTCGAGACGTGGTTTGGTACGGACGGCGGGGGGGCTGCGCGGTGAGGAGGCGGCCGGAGAATAGCGGCGGCGCCGGCGGCGGGGCGGGGCGGGGAGAGAGGGTGAAGCGTTGGGAGCGGAGGGACTGCTAGTGTCCCCAACAGGCGGGCCACGGGGGGGACAAAGGCGTGCGTCGAGGCCGTCCGCGCGCGTCCGTTTCACCCCAAACCGAGTCCAAGTTTGGGCCGAAGATGGGTCGGAAGCGGACGGAATCCGGACATTTGTCCGTTTGCGCCCGTGCGCGAGGCCGTTTCGTTTGTCCCTTTTACCCCAAATGGACAGGGACAGACAGGATAGGGTCACGCGGTGGAGTTGGCCTAAGGGCGCGCATCCACGTCCCCCGCTCCTCCACTATCCGGCTTGTCTGTTCCTTTCCCATGCTCCTATCCGTGCTCCCACTTCATCCTACAACTGTTTTTTTTTGCTAATCTAATTATCTCCCTCCTAATTTTAAAGGGGTGGAGTCGAGCCTTGTTTTGTTTCTATCAAATTAAGCCACGTATACGGGAGTATGGATGGGAGCATAGAAAGAAAGTAGGCAAGTCTCGTCCGCAACAAACAAACTTAAATCAGGCATGCAAAATTCACACATATATAAGCGGTCATTAGGAAACCAAATTAACAAGTTTGCATCGGTCGGACAACACTTAAACATAAGTAAAACTAAACTAAACAGACAAGGGTGAAGGAAAGCCTCTTCTCCTTGCGGTCAGCAGTGCTGCTTTGGCCCTCCGTGTAGGTGTTGGAGGCAGAGGCATGCCGTCGTCGGAGCTGGCTCCGTTGCTAACATCCGAGGCGTCGTCTAAGGAGATCTGCCCAGCCAGCCTCCGGAGCAAGTGCTGCTGCTCCACGGTTTGCCGATGCGCCTTCGCCTTGCCCGCTGCAGAATACTGACAGTGAGCAGTACTACACATTTAGAACACACATTTTTTCTCGAATACGCACGAGTGTATGTATCATATATTGATAGAAGAAGAGGGATATGAGCCCCATCCACAGTATTTACATGGCGCTTACACAACGCGATCCACCGTGCCAGCTAGAGGTGGACTCATAAACTTACTGTGCAGCTATGCAATTTGTCGTTGACATGTACTTCCTCCGTCCCAAAATAAGTGTCTTGACCTTAATATAACTTTACACTAGAGTTAGTATAAAGTTGAGACATTTATTTTGAAACGGAGGGAGTAGTTTTTTTTGTTCTCATTTTTCAAAATTTGTCCGTGTGTTCAACAAATGTTCGAAAATTCTTAAATTTGTTCACATTGAATAAAAATGTTTGCATTTTCCAAAGTGTTTAGAATTTTGAAATTAGTTCCCATTTTCAAAAAAGGTCAAAGTATCAAAAAAAATCATGTTCCTCAAAAATTGTTCGTATTTTCTTGAAAGTTCAGTGTTTCAAATTTTGTTCTCATTTTTAAAAAAAATTCAAAATGTGTTCCAATTTTTCAGGATTGTTCATGTTTTCAAAATTTTGCTCAAAATGTTGAGAAATGTTTGCATTTCAAAAAGTATTCAGTTTAAAAAAACATGTTTGAAATTTTAAATCTATGGCTATTCCTAGTTCTTCAAGTACCGCTCTACTCATTATGAATGCTTGGCCCGTGCATTGGTATGCCGCTGCGTCCGAGAGCATAAGGTCGTCTTGTGTTCGACTCCCAGCCACAGCACTAATCATATATACTTAGAAAGTTCACTCTCACTATTTGATTTATCTCAACATGCAGTATAGACACCTCAGCATCGAATCACATCCAGCCACGTCACACCTCGTGCAGTCCCACTCAAGCCCATCTCCTTAGGTCTGACCAAATATTACTAGAAAAAAATGAAATCTTTAGGATTTCTCGAAGGAAAACGTTCAAAATAATCTGACTTACGTTTCTCTCGCGCAAACCGCCTGGAGCGAACGACACGTGTCCCGCCCAACACACCGCTCGCAACCACCCTCCAGCCTTATCTCTTCGGCTCCACACGTTCACCCCCACTCGCTTCTTCTTTTTCCCCTTCTTGTGTCGTCACAAGCGAGAAAAGGGCCTGAGGTTGGTGCTGGAGCATGAAGGAGGAGGTCGGAGGATGGCGCCGCTCTTCGCCGGTGCTGTAGTGCAACACGGGGAGGCCGGAGGCGGGTGCCGCTCATCGTCGGAGGGAGTTGCGTCTCAACGGCGGCGGAGGTGTTGTGCGGCACAAGCGGCGCCGCGGACCCCGTGGAGCTCGCCGGTGTGGTGCTACAATGGAGCTCTCGCGCGGCGGCTCCTGGTGCTATGTTGCGGCGCTCACCGGCGGGTTGTCGAGCTGCAGTGCAGTGCTCGGTGCCTGAGCTCGCTGACGCTTTAAGTGCAACACAAGCGGTGATGCGACCCCCGTGGGGCTTGCCGGGTGCGGTGCTGCAATGGAGCTCTCGCCGGCCGCTCCCGATGCTTTGTTGCAGCGCTCGTCGGTGGGGTCGAAGCTGCTCCCGGAGCTCCAATGGAGCTCTCGCCAGCCGCTCCTGGAGCTCCATTGGAGCTCTCACCGGCGGCTCATCGGAGTTGTGATGCAGCGGCCAGCGACTCCCGGTGCTCCAATGGAGCTCTCGCCGGCAGTTCTCGGAGCTGTGATGCAGCGGACGACGGCGGCTCCGGTGTTGCAACGCAGTGCTTTGCCCCGGCGGAAGCGATTATGCTTTTGCAGTGGCGGCCTAGACGGGGATCGAAGGGATGGCTGATGCGGTGCGGAAGGAGGGGACAGGGAGGAGGATGGCGTGTCTGTGTTGACTTTTTTTAAGGGCTGAGATATAGCAGATCGGATGGCTGGCGACCCGGCTTATTTCTCTGGGAAACCAGCCGTTTGATTTGTAGCAGCCACCTTTCTCGAAACGTACATGCCAATACAGTTCAACGAAACAGACGACTGTTGGGTTAACTAAAACCCGAGACGACCCCTGACCCAACATTTTCTCTTCGACTTCTGTAACAGACAAGGCGTTTAAGGAGCCTCCCAATGCGTCTTCCTTTACTTCCCCACACATCTCATCTTCCCACCCCATCTCACGAAGCAAATCTAGTCCAGTTGCAATTGCAACCACCGAAATTGAGATTCACCATGCGCGACTTCATAATCGGACCAAGATGAGGTTCAATGCTCCTCCAACGCGGCGCGGCTCGACCAAAATATCGCACACCCGTAGCGCATCCTGGGCAGCTCGCATCAGCTTAGATCCGCCGTCCGCATGGGCTTCACCCGCCAGCGGCTGCCCATGACACCCCACCTCGAGCCGGTGTGGTGCCACCAGCAACCTTGCCGCTGCCCATCATACAACCCTCATCCCCCTCCCTTCGCTCTGGTCTGCAGTGCGGCGAGCCGGTCGGCATGGCGTACTGTTGGAGATGAAGAAGAGGGTCTATTTGCACCACGGAGAGTACCCATCTGTTCTCTCAACATCTATCACCACCTGAAGTTTTTGTCAGATTGTATTGCAATATGCAAACAAAACTGTATCATGGGTATTATGTTGCAAGGTAAATGGATAATGCCTGACTATTTCCTGAATTCCTTTTACATTATCGAGTCTGAAGGTAACTGTTATTTTATATATATTGCAATTGCATATTAAGATTGAATGATCTGCTCTGCTGCGTTTCATTCATAATAATATGTGCATTGGGTTTTCTTTAGAGAATTTTGGATCTATACTTCCAGGAGCAGTCCATTGGTTGATATCTTTGTCTCTATTATATTTCAATTTTCCAATAGTGTTTTAATTAAAGAGGGAGGAATGAATGAAGCAGAAGATTGAGTAAGTTCAGCAAAGGCATCCAAGATTGCCCCCTTCGTGGTCAGAATCATTGCCATATCCATGGTGATGGCCATGCACTATGCCCCGACACTTTCTGGTAAGAAAATGATCAGTAACATATCATAATAGTCGTGTGTTATTTTTCTCATGGATGGTTCAATGCAGTTCATAGAGAGTAAGGTGTCATTTCGCAAAAAAAATGAGAGTAAGGTGTCATGAAGTTGTGATACATTTAGCTTACTGTGATTGCTTACCAAACGTTGGTAAATAAAAAAATGGAATCCACAATATTATATCATACGTACATGTATCAGTTTGCATGGAATAGTGTGTTATTTTCATGAATATTCTGCAGGGCACTCTATTCTGTTGTGCTAATGTGCTATCTGCCCTTGCTTCAAATTAATGAAAATCAGTCGTTTAACTAAAAGTATGTCAAATTCCATGATTATTTGGTAGTTGCTTGCATGTGATTGCTATTTTGAACTGCATGGGTAATTTGGATCTCAGTGCTTTCCTTTGTATAAGTTCTCATGCTCTTCTTAAATAATCACTACAAGAAATATGTCAACTTATGACCACCACTATTGGTCACTGAATGGTCACAAATTTCCATTTATGACTTTTTTGTGACAAAAAACATAAGGTCAAAAGCTGGGCGTCGTAAACTGACTATAGCGACATTTCTTCTGAAATGGTCGCAAACGTTTATGACCAAAATATGTCCACTGTGGCGTTTTGGTCACTAGCAACCTCTCCAGGCCACGTAGGCATCCAGCGTGGCAAGCTGATGTGGCACAAGATTCAGCCCGGTCCAATTCAATTTTCTACATGAGCCTAGCCCAACAATTCGGCCTTTTTTTATATTTTTTTCTTGATTAATTTTGGTCAACTACATGGGCCAGGCCCAACATTTAAGCCATTTTATTTTTGGGCCGTAGCCTTTTTAGTCCATTGATTTTTCTAGTTTTAGCCATTATACATTGGGGTACCACTAGTAAGCCAGCCCCACATGTCATGCTTATCTCAAAATATGTCCCGCATGTCAGAAATTTCGAAATTTGTCAAACAACCATTATAGCTTGGACCCTCTTGTCAGGTTTCCATTTCACGGGTATTCAAATCACATACACAATCATTGTTTTGAACAAACTAGAGAGCAAATGAAATTCGTCCAAAATAAGACTACATTAGTCTATTACAATTCAGTATACTACAACCCAGATATGCATACAATTACAACACATAATATGCTCCTCTTTGTTGATATGATTCACAGCTTCGGCCTTGGATTCACACTTCACCTGTGCAAAGAATAAGAATGAAAATATAAGAATAAGAATGTGTTCATGGAGTGATCCAATAACTTATAAGCAAGAATTGACATCAAATGCCATGTAGATAAATAGTATGACTAACACTAACCAGTATGTGTTCATGGAGTGACAAATGTTCTCACTAGCTAGGATTTTTTTGGTATATAGTATACTGACATGTGCAACTCTAACTAAATTGATCATAGAAATGAAAAGAACTGTAAGCATGTTTTTTTGGGTATATAGTATACTGACATGTTCGTTCAGAATCCAGGCAACAGCAGATACACAGCAGATACACATTCAGAATCCAGTCAAATTTTAAGCAACAACAGAACAGATCTAACAAACCAGACCATAATCAGCATGCATCAGGATTTATGGTTCTAGCAAAAAAGTGGCTGACTAACAAACTAGATATGCTTCTGCAGACTAACAAAATGGCAGCAAACATACTAATCAAATTGATTCGTTCAATTAGGCAGGCAGGCAGTTAGTCCATGTGGCTAATTTATACAAGTACTACCTAGTGCATTCCTTGCTGCAAACTAGGTAATCATCACCAAACTAAACTGTTGAATGATGCCGTCCACCAATGATAGATACATAGCGTGTACTGCAGTGGTGTAATAAGGCATGATTTTGTTGAATCCTACACGTACGTACGTACGTACTGACGGATGGCATGGTTTGAATCCATCAATCAAAGAGACAGACGGACTGGCTTGGATCTGCTCACCTATAGTGTACTGTACGACAAGGGCAGCAATCCAGCCAGCATCTGCGCGAGTGTGGAGCACAGCCGCCGTCATCTGCACGAGCTCGCTCCTTCCTTGGTAGAGGGCGGCAAGGTCCAAGCCATGGCCTTGATGTCCGCCGGCGGATCTAGTGGATGCGCCCCCTGCCGCACCAAGATCGAGGGGACAAGGTTCTTGGAGGAAGCGACCAAGCCGCGTCCGCCATGCACAGGGCCATGACCAGGCATCGGGGAGGATGGGGCTGGAGTCGGGCATTTCGGGAACTCCTACAAATGAGATGGAAAGAAGATTAGTCACAAGTAAACAATCACTGTTTCCATCAGTACATTGACACTTGTAAGTAATACATCATTCACTTAAAACAAGTAAGGTCAAATAGATACATGACATGACACAGGAGGCATATGTTGCCAGTCAAAGATGGCACTTCTATAGGCCTTTAAAAAACCATACAAGTCAGTGATGCTCCAACACAACACTCATGGACTAAAATAACAAGATAAAAAGATGTTGCCAGACAAAGATGGCACTTGTATAGACCTTGAAAAAATACATACAAGTCAGGTATGCATACTGATTTTACTAATATGTTATAATTGTCTACTCTGGAGTTGCAGCATCACTTCACAACATGCTACACTCTTAGGTATGTTAAGCAGCGCCTATTAATCTGAACTTAGTGTTGATAAAAAGTGTCTGCTGAATTCCATAGGGCAACATATGAAGTGAGGAGATTTATTCCTCATGACACTACAGGTAGATATCAAGAACACAAACTAATGGGTATATATACATGCTTAGGATGGAGCATACAGAACAAGCAGAATTTTCGTTGTATTAAGAAAAGGTAAGGACTGTAGTATTATAATCCATAGTATGCACAAAATTGATCTTTTCATAGTACTACATTCATTGTTGTCATCGGCATAAAAAGTATAGTATTGAAATGCTTAGTTTTTTTCAATGAGAAACTTGACATTCTGTACAAAAAGTTGCAACTAACTAGCACAACTATGGTGCATCTAATAAGTTGACATGGATGACAATCAACTAAACTGCGTGGTCCGATGGTGCATCTAATAAGTTGTAGCGACTGCGCAAGCCATCGATAGCTCTGGCCACAGACTTTGCCATTTGCCATGTCAGGGAGGGTCACCTTGCACACTGACCATTGTGAACCAAGTCAGTACTAAACGATAAACCACTGCTATAGACAGTGGCTTGAATTGAAGACTGAGATGAAGTAAAATTGAGAAGATAGATGTCTTTGGTGAGCCTCTGCAGTACTACGAGATGAAGACGACTGCACATCTGTCATCAACTTCTTGTACGATGCCTGCAAGGAATCCACACCGACAGTAGGGTCGCAATTTCAGGTTCCCAGTCCACACGGAATTCAGATGCACCCACGACCAGCACTAGATCAAACATTGATCGAATCGAAGGAGAAGTGGTACCTTGATGTCGTCGGCTTGCTGGGAGTAGTTGTCGAGCATCTTCTTATGCTCCTTGTCCGCCTCCGTCATCTGTACGCAGCTCTGCGTCTGCATCTGAAGTGAAGAGCACACATGGACATGGAAGGGGATCCATCACATCACATCACAGGATTGATTGGGCACGATCTCAGACGACAGGTTGAGGAAGGTGCGGAGGAACTCAATGTCGTCGTTGGCCAGGTACCAGTAGTAGTGCTGCCACGAGAAGGTCTCCCTGACGTACTCCTTGGACTTGAAGGTCTGCATGAGCTTGATGACCTCGAGGTTCAAGGCATCGACCTAGGGGTGCTTGGCCAGGTTGTAGTTCTTCTTGGCGTACAAGACTCCCTCTGCACACGCATCACAATAGATTCATCAGTAAAATCATTCAGTCCGTCCAAAGGAGTGGCATTCTTGCACACATAAAAAGTTGAAATTAGCACCAAGGAATTTAGTTAAGATGCTCAGACTATTGTAATAGTCAGTAGAATTCTTCCAGATTGCAGCTTGACCTGAGTGGTGTCCAAACTGTCTATGCTCGAACCTTGCAGCAACCGCGCATAAGAGCGAACTCGCTGCGGTCAATGGGTGCCAAGAACACTGACGGGGCAACATGGTTAAAACCCTACGCAACACATGGATCGAACCCTACAGAAGAAGACTAACGAGATGGCATCTGAATCCTAGCCACGGCCGGCGCGGTGCGTAAAATGGGCGGGGGAGGGGGGAGGAGCTCACCCTGGAAGAGGTACTTGCAGATCTCGCGGCGGTTCTTCTTGGAGATGATCTGCGGAGGGAGACAAGGGAGGTCAGATTAGGCGGTTCTACGACCGAGGCAACCAACGGGGAGAGCAGACTCGGTTGGGGATGCTTACCATGGTGACGGGCACCGGGGGAGGAGGCGGGGGCGGAGACGGCGGCGCCGCGGCATGCAGGGGAACGCCCTGGCCTCCTCCAGCCCCCTCGCGACGCCATCGCTTGCCCGCCACTTGGCCAAGCCCCGCGGGTCGAGGCCCGCGCGCCCGCCCATGTTGTCGGGGAGCAGCGCGAGGGGCGCGGCCCTGTAGGCGGAGAGGGAGCAGGGGCGCGAGCGGGCGGAGGGATCCGAAGGCGGGTGGTGCGGCAGGCGGCTGCAGGGGGAGAGGAGGAGCCATCGGTGCTCTGCTGCTCAGCTCGCCGAAGCCCGACCACGAACAGGTCGGCAACGCGACCGGAGAGGAGACGAGTTGTAGGTGGAGGAGGATTGTGGGCTCCGGCGCGATCTTGGGGAGGGAGACCGCGGGCTCGGCGTCGCCTGGGGGTGGAGGAGCCAACGACGGCGTGCGCGGGTGCGGGGAGGGTGGGAGCCGCTGCGGGTGCGGGGAGGGGGTGGGAAGGAGGTTGGCGGCGGAGATCTGGATGCGGTGGGAAAGGGAAGGGTCGGGGTGGCGATGCGGCGAGGATGGGCGCGGGGAGGCCATGGATGCGGGGAGGTCGCCGCCGGCTGGTGGGATCGGGGGAGGGGGATCTGAGGGGGACGAGGGGATCTGCATCGGGGGAGAGGGGAGAGGAAGAAAGAAAGAAAGAAAGAAAGAAAGGAGGCGGGGGGGTGGATGAAAAATGCCAGCTAGGGTTTCGCCTCAGGTGGGGTTGGTGGGGGAGGCGAGGAGCGACAGCTACCGTTGGATCCGGGAAGATCCAATGGTGTTTTGTGCATGATCCGCGTGCCTTGTCCACGGACCAATCAGAACGCAATACAATATTATGGCCAATTGAATTGGTCATGATAAATTTAAAAATAAGATGTTAGATCATCTTAGCTATTTACTTGACCTGATACATTGGAAAAAAATGAAACAAATGAAAAACCTTCTCATCATGTCATCAAATGTGACCTAGTTTTTAGAAGAAAAAAAACAACAAAATAGTAATAAGGAACTTTTCGTTTTCTTTGCACGAAAATTCATTTTTCATTTTTTGAGTGCTCAAAATGAGTTTTTTTGTGAAGGACCTACCATATATTTGTTACAAAATTGTACCAAATCATTT
Source organism: Triticum monococcum (assembly GCA_034509565.1). Classification (NCBI taxonomy): domain Eukaryota; kingdom Viridiplantae; phylum Streptophyta; class Magnoliopsida; order Poales; family Poaceae; genus Triticum; species Triticum monococcum. The sequence continues at coordinate 770,109,608 of CM067847.1, forward strand.
TATAAAATATTAGGACATATTTAATGCACAATTGACAAAATGGTTGGGTGCCAAAAGTTTTGATCCACCTCTGGTGAAAAAGACAAATTCCCGCCGATTCAGGTGGAAGCGGGTCAAATTTGAACTGCAGCTGTCTCATAGTTTGCTATTTATTTTTTCCAAAAATCATTTTCTAGGTACATAAGTATCTATTTAATCAGAGAAACATCAAAAGTTTTCCAAGATTCAACCACTAGCTAGGAACGGTCAAGCCCGCCGTTTTGACTGCATTTTGAAACTGGCATAAAAAATTCAAAAAAAATCAAAAAATTGGAAAACCTTCGCATTGTGTCATTATATGTGACCAAGTTTCCAGGAAAAATAATAAACTTGTAATACGGTAATTATTTTAGAAAAGTGTTCTCATAAATGAGCTATCATGTGTGAAGATTCATGGATTTCAACCCAAACGCTCAATCTCATGGTCACATTCATGGCATAGTTTGTTCAAATGATCTTATATTGTGCACAAGGGTGCATCTTGGAATTCCAAACAATGTTGCCAAAGGGAGTTTTCATTTTCTTTGCACGGAAAATTCATTTTCCATTTTTCGAGTGCCCGAAATGAGGTTTTTTTGTGAAGGACCTACCATATATTTGTTGCAAAATTGTACCAAATCATTTTTATAAAATATTAGGACATATTTAATGCACAATTGAAAAAATGGTTGGGTGCCAAAAGTTTTGATCCACCTCTGGTGAAAAAGACAAATTCCCGCCGATTCAGTTGGAAGCGGGTCAAATTTGAACTGTAGCTGCCTCGTAGTTTGCTCTTTATTTTTTCCAAAAATCATTTCTAGGTACATAAGTATATATTTAATCAGAGAAACATAAAAAAAATTCAAGATTCAACCACTAGCTAGGAACGGTCAAGCCCGCCGTTTTGACCGCATTTTGAAACGGGCATAAAAAATTCAAAAAAAATCAAAAAATTGGAAAACCTTCGCATTGCGTCATTATATGTGACCAAGTTACCAGGAAAAATAATAAACTTGTAATACGGTAATTATTTTAGAAAAGTGTTCTCATAAATGAGCTATCATGTGTGAAGATTTATGGATTTCAACCCAAACGCTCAATCTCATGGTCACATTCACGGCATAGTTTGTTCAAATGATCTCATATTGTGCACAATCGTGCATCTTGGAATTCCAAACAATGTTGTCTAAGGGAGTTTTCATTTTCTTTGCACGGAAAATACATTTTCCATTTTCTGAGTGCCCGAAATGAGGTTTTTTTGTGAAGGACCTACCATATATTTGTTGCAAAATTGGACCAAATCATTTTTATAAAATATTAGGACATATTTAATGCATAATTGACAAAATGGTTGGGTGTAAAAAGTTTTGATCCTCCTCTCGTGAAAAAGACAAATTTCCGTCGATTTAGTTGGAAGCGGGTCAAATTTGAACTGCAGCTGCCTCATAGTTTCCTATTTATTTTTTCTAAAAATCATTTCTAGTTACATAAGTACCTATTTAATCAGAGAAACGTCAAAAAAATCCCAAGATTCAACCACTAGCTAGGAACGGTCATTCTCGCCGTTTTGACCGCATTTTGAAACTTGCATAAAAAATTCAAAAAAAATCAAAAAATTGGGAAACCTTCGCATTGTGTCATTATTTGTGGCCAAGTTCCCAGGAAAAATAAAAAAACTTGTAATATGGCAATTATTTAAAAAAAAGTGTTCTTAGAAACGAGCTATCACGTGTGGAGATCAATGGCTTTGAAGCTAAATGATCAATCTTATGGCCACATTCATGGCATAGTTTGTTCAAATGATCTCATATTGTGCACAAGGGTGCATATTGGAATGGCAAACAATGTTGCCTAAGGAAGTTTTCATTTTTGTTGGACGAAAAAACCATTTTCCATTTTTCGAGTGCCCGAAAGGAGGTTTTTTTGTGAAGGAACTACCAAATAATTGTTGCAAAATTGGACCAAATTATTTTTATAAAATACTAGGCCATATTTAATGCACAATTGACAAAATGGTTGGGTGTAAAATGTTTTGATCCACCTCTCGTGAAAAGACAAATTTCCGCCGATTGAGCTGGAAGCGGATCAAATTTGAACTGCAGCTGCCTCATAGTTTGCTATTTATTTTTTCCAAAAATCATTTCTAGTTACATAAGGACCTATTTAATCATAAATACATGGTTTGGTGGCGATACGTCGAGGTTTGGGCGGTGGCCGAGGGCCCCAACTCTAGAGCGCGTAAACTCGCATGCCCGTCGCGTGGTCACCGCGTGACCATAATGTTGCCATGTGTTCTGGGCGGCCTAGGCATGTCTAGTGGGTTGGGCACTCCCCAGGTTGGTGCTAGGAAGAAAATTACAACATAAGATTCTCACGAGGAGACCGATCGATGCTCAAACATGAATTAGCAGCCAAGTGTTTGATTTGCGGTACGGGAAATGCACATGGCCAATGGGTGTGAGTTTTGGCTGAGGATGATCATCTACTAAGGAGAATGTCTTCACAAATTTTTAGCTCAAAAGGAGGATCCTAGGTGGTACTTGCTTTGCAAAGTACCACGCTAGACAAAAATATGAATGTTGAAGCTGGGCTCAAAATAATGAATGGAGTGAGCTGAAATTTTGTGGAGGATGGTTATTTGGGCATAGGAAAGCATTATAGAAAATTGATACCATTTGGACATGCCAAAGTAGTAGTTCCTTCACAATGCTCTTCTATGGACAGAAACTTGGGAAAACTAGTGAGAGAGATTGGATGAATGAAATGAGCTCAAAATTGGTGTAGGTAAGTTACTTTGGTATGGTCATGCGCTGGTCAATTTTCAGATCATTTGGGTAAGCCTAGCTAGTACTTACTTCACAAAGCTTCTCTCGAGGTAGAAACTTTGGAAATTTCCCGAGAAAGATTTACTAGGAAAATTGAGCTGAATATTACCATGTGGCAATGATTTGGGTATGGAAGAGTGCCCGAAAAGTTTGAGGGTAATAGGAGGGGTATATATAACACTTGCTTTGCAACATGCCAATTTGGCCATAAAATATAAATTGAACCTGGGCTCACATAGATGATTTGACTGAGCTGCAATTTGGAGGAGGGTGATAATTTGGGCATATGAAGGAACTGTATACATTTCATGTCATTTAGATATATAAAAAAGGTATTTCCTTCACAGTGCTTCTAGGTGGATAAAAACTTTGAAAATTTGCCGAGGAAGATTTGCTAGGCAAATGGAGCTGAATTTTGTCATGCGGTAAAGATTTGGATAGGAAAGAGTGCCCAAAAATTCCGAGGGCAATCAAGAATATATAAATAGCACTTCCTTCATAAAGTGTTGTTGTGAACAGAATAGGAAAATGAATATTGTTGAATTAGTTTTGAACTAGGCAAGGAAGGATTTTTACATATTTGATGAAGATATGCCCCAAAGAATTTATGAGATTTTTTTGAGATTTTTGGGAATGATAGAAATATAGGTTGCTTCACAACCTAGGGCAAAAACTGCCACATGGACATGACACATAGGCAAAACTGATGAGATGGCGCCTAGTCATCACAACCCACCACAATCTACAAGGCTATGACCATCTATATTGGTCATTAACAACTAGAAATAAGGCAGCGGACTAGCACTGTTTGCTTTGTGACCATTTCGTGGAAGGAAATTACGACATTTCTGACCAAAATGGTCGCAATGGTTTAGGGTTTGGAGCCCCCTGAAGAGCTTTTGACCAATTGGTCTAAAATGGTCATAAATTTATGACCAATTCTTCGAGGGTCACTGACAGAAGGTCATAAGTTGACATATTTCTTGTAGTGAATGCAGTGCAATTTTTTACGTTTGTCTCGGAGAATTGTTTAATTGCTAATATATGTCTAATTGCATGAAAGTTCAATACATGGCCCTCATAAAATATATATAGTGGCAGTTAGTTGTATTCTAACTAAATTTTTCATTATTTTATAGATGACAAAAATACTTCACCCTGATGAGTGACGAGGATGGTTCCTCATAGGGAGTGCTAAGGATCAGGACTAGCTGTAACACAAACCCAAATTTAAGTATCCGAAGCACTTTTTTATCTACTTAGTGTCACTTCCTTTGTATTAGGACTCCATATGCATGGAATTCATTATGCACAAGTGGCAATCCCTGATACACTGAGCAAATGGTTTCATTCATATTATTATGTGTTACCCAACATTATATAAGCTTTTCTCTACAAAATATTTATTTACGCATTCCCGCAGCAACGCGTGGGGTGTCATCTAGTTTTTGGAATTTTGCATACCACAGTCGTGTTGTTGGGTCGGCCCATGTAGCCATTTGTGTGTGCGTCCGGCTGCTAATTGCTGCAAAACGCGGAAGGTAGGAGCTCCCATGGTGAAGAGCTTCTAAATGGTCCTCACGGTCTGACCTGTCGGGCCTCCTTTTTAAGGGTAAGTGCCGCCGCTTTATTTAATTTAAGGTCCTCAAAACCTGGAATGTCATGCGAGATTACACCCAAAATGCAGTCTGCGGGCACCCCCAACCAAACCTTACAAAGTTCGTCTCCTACCCCTACTCTAGCCAACTTATGCTTCGCGGCATTCGCAGATCGTCGAACCCAAGTTACCTTCACTCCTTGCTTCGTCTCCAGCATTTGTTTTATGTCATGGATCCACGGACCAACTGCCGAGAAGTTCCTACCCCTTTGGTTAATCATTTGGACAGCTTGTAACTATCCATCTCTGTTGGAAAACATAGTAATTTCAAAAAAATTCCTACGCACACGCAAGATCATGGTGATGCATAGCAACGAGAGTGGAGAGTGTGATCTACGTACCCTTGTAGACCGACAGCGGAAGCGTTATGAAAATGTGGTTGATGTAGTTGTACGTCTTCACGGCCCGACCGATCAAGCACCGAAATGACGGCACCTCCGAGTTCTAGCACATGTTCAGCTCAATGACGATCCCCGGACTCCGATCCAGCAAAGTGTCGGGGAAGAGTTCCGTCAGCACGACGGCGTGGTGACGATCTTGATGTTCTACTGTCGCAGGGCTTCACCTAAGCACCACTACAATATTATCGAGGACTATGGTGGAAGGGGGCACCGCACACGGCTAAGAGAACGATCTTAGAGATCAACTTGTGTGTCTAGGGGTGCCCCCTGCCCCCGTATATAAAGGAGCCAAGGGGGGGTGCGGCCGGCCCTAGGCGGAGGCGCGCAGGAGGAGTCCTACTCCTACCGGGAGTAGAACTCCCCTCCCTTTCCCTAGTTGGATTAGGACTTCGGGGAAGGAGGAGAGGGAAGAAAGGAAAGGGGGGGCGCCCCCCTCCTTATCCAATTCGGACTTGGGGGGGAGGGGCGCGCGGCATCCCCTAGGCCTCCTCTCCTCTTCCTCCACTAGGCCCATTAAGGCCCATTAGGTTACCGGGGGTTCCGGTATCCTCCCGGTACTCCGGTAAAATGCCGATTTCACCCGGAACAATTCCGATGTCCAAACATAGGCTTCCAATATATCAATCTTTATGTCTCGACCATTTCGAGACTCCTCGTCATGTCCGTGATCACATCCGGGACTCCGAACTAACTTCGGTACATCAAAACTCATAAACTCATAATATAACTATCATCGAAACCTTAAGCGTGCGGACCCTACGGGTTCGAGAACAATGTAGACATGACCGAGACACATCTCCGGTCACTAACCAATAGCGGAACCTGGATGCTCATATTGGCTCCCACATATTCTACGAAGATCTTTATCAGTCAGACCGCATAACAACATACGTTGTTCCCTTTGTCATCGGTATGTCACTTGCCCGAGATTCGATCGTCGGTATCTCAATACCTAGTTCAATCTCGTTACCGGCAGGTCTCTTTACTCGTTTCGTAATACATCATCTCGCAACTAACTCATTAATTGCAATGCTTGCAAGGCTTATGTGATGTGCATTACCGAGAGGGCCCAGAGATACCTCTCCGACAATCGGAGTGACAAATCCTAATCTCGAAATACGCCAACCCAACATTTACCTTTGGAGACACCTGTAGAGCTCCTTTATAATCACCCAGTTACGTTGTGACGTTTGGTAGCACACAAAGTGTTCCTCGGCAAACGGGAGTTGCATAATCTCATAGTCATAGGTGTTGGGGAACGTAGTAATTTCAAAATTTTCCTACGCACACGCAAGATCATGGTGATGCATAGCAACGAGAGGGGAGAGTATTGTCTACGTACCCTCGTAGACCGAAAGCGGAAGTGTTATATCAACTCGGTTGATGTAGTCGTACGTCTTCACGATCCGACCGATCCAAGCACCGAAAGCACGGCACCTCCGAGTTCTGCACACGTACTGCTCGGTGGCGTCCTCGCCTTCTCGATCCAGCAAGAGGGGCGAAGTAGTAGATGAGTTCCGGAAGCACGACGGCGTGGTGACGGTGTTGGTGAAGAACAATCTTCGCAGGGCTTTGCCTAAGCCCTATGAAAACTATGACGGAGGATAAACTAGAGGAGACGGGGTTGCCGGCACACGGCTTGGTGTTTCTTGATGTCTCTTGGGTGCTAGCCCTACCCCTCTATTTATATGCTGAGCCTTGGGGTCGAAACTTGGAGTAAAAGCCTCCACAAAGTCGGTTTGACCCGAAAGGCAAGAGTCCTTCTCGGACTCCAGGGCCAGACACCAGGGTTCCCGGCGTCTGGGCCTAGACGCCAGGGACCCTGGCGTCTGGCCTCTAGACTCCGCAAAACTTCCTTTTGCGCTTTCCAAAAACTTCGTGGGCTTTCCCCTTTGGCCCAGATAAAGTGTTCTCGTGCCCAAACCTTTCGGGAAACATCCGGAACCCCTTCCGGTGACCAAACACTATTATCATATATATCAAACTTTATCTCCGGACCATTCCGGAGTTCCTCGTCATGTCCGTGATCTCATCTCGGACTCCGAACAACATTTGGTCACCAACATACATAACTCACATAGTACTATATCGTCAACGAACGTTAAGCGTGCGGACCCTACGGGTTCGAGAACTATGTAGACATGACTGAGACAGCTCTCTGATCAATAACCAATAGCGGGACCTGGATGCCCGTATTGGCTCCTACATATTCTACGAAGATCTTTATCGGTCAGACCGCATAACAACATACGTTGTTCCCTTTGTCATCGGTATTTTACTTGCCCGAGATTCGATCGTCGGTATCCAATACCTAGTTCAATCTCATTACTGGCAAGTCTCTTTACTCGTTCTGTAACACATCATCTCGCAACTAACTCATTAGTTGTAATCTCATAGTCATAAGAACGTGTATAAGTCATGAAGAAAGCAATAGCAACATACTAAACGATCGGGTGCTAAGCTAATGAAATGGGTCATGTCAATCAGATCATTCACCTAATGATGTGATCTCGTTAATCAAATAACAACTCTTTGTTTATGGTTAGGAAACATAACCATCTTTGATTAATGAGCTAGTCAAGTAGAGGCATACTAGTGACACTCTGTTTGTCTATGTATTCATACATGTATTATGTTTCCGGTTAATACAATTCTAGCATGAATAATAAACATTTATCATGATATAAGGAAATAAATAATAACTTTATTATTGCCTCTAGGGCATATTTTCTTCAATAGGAACATGTATAAGTCATGAAGAAAGCAATAGCAACATACTAAACGATCGGGTGCTAAGCTAATGGAATGGGTCATGTCAATCACATCATTCTCCTAATAATGTGATCCCGTTAATCAAATGAAAACACATGTCTATGGTTAGGAAACATAACCATCTTTGATTAACGAGCTAGTCAAGTAGAGGCATACTAGTGACGTTTAGTTTTGTCTATGTATTCACACAAGTATTATCTTTCCGGATAATACAATTCTAGCATGAATAATAAACATTTATCATGATATGAGGAAATAAAATAATAACATTATTATTGCCTCTAGGGCATATTTCCTTCAGTCTCCCACTTGCACTAGAGTCAATAATCTAGATTACACAGTAATGATTCTAACACGCATGGAGCTTTGGTGCTGATCATGTTTTGCTCGTGGAAGAGGCTTAGTCAACGGGTCTGCCACATTCAGATCCGTATATATCTTGCAAATCTCTATGTCTCCCACCTGGACTAGATCCCGGATAGAATTGAAGCGTCTCTTGATGCACTTGGTTCTCTTGTGAAATCTGGATTCCTTTGCCAAGGCAATTGCACCAGTATTGTCACAAAAAAAATTCATTGGACCCGATGCACTAGGTATAACACCTAGATCGGATATGAACTCCTTCATCCAGACTCCTTCGCTTGCTGCTTTCGAAGCAGCTATGTACTCCGCTTCACATGTAGATCCCGCCACAACGCTTTGTTTAGAACTGTACCAACTGACAGCTCCACTGTTTAATGTAAACACGTATCCGGTTTGCGATTTAGAATCATCCGGATCGGTGTCAAAGCTTGCATCAACGTAACCATTTACGATGAGCTCTTTGTCACCTCCATATACGAGAAACATATCCTTAGTACTTTTCAGGTATTTCAGGATGTTTTTGACCGTTGTCTAGTGATCCACTCCTGGATTACTTTGGTACCTCCCTGCTAGACTTATAGCAAGACACACATCAGGTCTGGTACACAACATTGCATACATGATAGAGCCTATGGCTGAAGCATATGGAACATCTTTCATTTTCTCTCTATCTTCTGCATTGATCGGGCATTGAGTCTTACTCAATTTCACACCTTGTAACACAGGCAAGAATCCTTTCTTTGCTTGGTCCATTTTGAACTTCTTCAAAATTTTGTCAAGGTATGTGCTTTGTGAAAGTCCAATTAAGCATCTTGATCTATCTCTATAGATCTTAATGCCCAATATGTAAGCAGCTTCACCGAGGTCTTTCATTGAAAAACTATTATTCAAGTATCCCTTTATGCTATCCAGAAATTCTATATCATTTCCGATTAGTAATATGTCATCTACATATAATATCAAAAATGCTACAGAGCTCCCACTCACTTTCTTGTAAATACAGGCTTCTCCAAAAGTCTGTACAAAACCAAATGCTTTGATCACACTATCAAAGCATTTATTCCAACTCCGAGAGGCTTGCACCAGTCCATAAATGGATCGCTGGAGCTTGCAAACTTTGTTAGCTCCCTTTGGATCGACAAAACCTTCCGACTGCATCATATACAACTCTTCTTCCAGAAATCCATTCAGGAATGCAGTTTTGACATCCATCTGCCAAATTTCACAATCATAAAATGCGGCAATTGCTAACATGATTCGGACAGACTTAAGCATCACTACGGGTGAGAAGGTCTCATCGTAGTCAATCCCTTGAACTTGTCGAAAACCTTTTGCGACAAGTCGAGCTTTGTAGACAGTAACATTACCGTCAGCGTCAGTCTTCTTCTTGAAGATCCATTTATTCTCAATTGCTTGCCGATCTTTGGGCAAGTCAACCAAAGTCCACACTTTGTTCTCATACATGGATCCCATCTCAGATTTCATGGCTTCAAGCCATTTTGCTGAATCTGGGCTCACCATCGCTTCTTCATAGTTTGTAGGTTCATCATGATCTAGTAGCATGACTTCCAGTACAGGATTACTGTACCACTCTGGTGCAGATCTTATTCTGGTTGATCTACGAGGTTCAGTAGTATCTTGTTCTGAAGTTTCATGATCATCATCATTAGCTTCCTCACTAATTGGTGTAGGTGTCACAGAAACTGGTTTCTGTGATGTACTACTTTCCAATAAGGGAGCAGGTACAGTTACCTCATCAAGTTCTACTTTCCTCCCACTCACTTCTTTCGAGAGAAACTCCTTCTCTAAAAAGTTTCCGAATTTAGCAACAAAAGTCTTGCCTTCGGATCTGTGATAGAAGGTGTATCCAATAGTTTCCTTTGGATATCCTATGAAGACACATGTCTCCGATTTAGGTTCGAGCTTATCAGGTTGAAGCTTTTTCACATAAGCATCGCAGCCCCAAACTTTTAGAAATGACAACTTTGGTTTCTTGCCAAACCACAGTTCATAAGGCGTCGTCTCAACGGATTTTGATGGTGCCCTATTTAACGTGAATGCGGCCGTCTCTAAAGCATAACCCCAAAACGATAGCGGTAAATCAGTAAGAGACATCATAGATCGCACCATATCTAGTAAAGTACGATTACGACGTTCGGACACACCATTACGCTGTGGTGTTCCGGGTGGCGTGAGTTGCGAAACTATTCCACATTGTTTCAAATGTACAACAAACTCGTAACTCAAATATTCTCCTCCACGATTAGATCATAGGAATTTTATTTTCTTGTTACGATGATTTTCAACTTCACTCTCAAATTCTTTGAACTTTTTGAATGTTTCGGACTTATGTTTCATTAAGTAGATATACCCATATCTGCTTAAGTCATCTGTGAAGGTGAGAAAATAACGATATCCACCACGATCCTCAACATTCATCGGACCACATACATCTGTATGTATGATTTCCAACAAATCTGTTGCTCTCTCCATAGTACCGGAGAACGGTGCTTTTGTCATCTTACCCAAAGGGCACGGTTCGCAAGTACCAAGTGATTCATAATCAAGTGGTTCCAAAAGTCCATCAGTATGGAGTTTCTTCATGTGCTTTACACCGATATGACCTAAACGGCAGTGCCACAAATAAGTTGCACTATCATTATCAACTCTGCATCTTTTGGCTTCAACATTATGAATGTGTGTGTCACTACTATCGAGATTTAATAAGAATAGACCATTCTTCATGGGTGCATGACCATAAAAGATTTTACTCACATAAATAGAACAACCATTATTCTCTGATTTAAATGAATAACCGTCTCGCATCAAACAAGATCCAGATATAATGTTCATGCTCAACGCTGGCACCAAATAACAATTATTTAGGTCTAATATTAATCCCGAAGGTAGATGTAGAGGTAGCGTGCTGACCGCGATCACATCGACTTTGGAACCATTTCCCACGCGCATCGTCACCTCGTCCTTAGCCAATCTTCGCTTAATCCGTAGTCCCTGTTTCGAGTTGCAAATGTTAGCAACAGAACCAGTATCAAATACCCAGGTGCTACTGCGAGCATTAGTAAGGTACACATCAATAACATGTACATCGCATATACCTTTGTTCACCTTGACATCCTTCTTATCCGCCAAATACTTGGGGCAGTTCCGCTTCCAGTGACCAGTCTGCTTGCAGTAGAAGCACTCAGTTTCAGGCGTAGGTCCAGATTTGGGTTTCTTCTCTTGAGCAGCAACTTGCTTGCTGTTCTTTTTGAAGTTCCCCTTCTTCTTCCCTTTGCCCTTTTTCTTGAAACTAGTGGTCTTGTTGACCATCAACACTTGATGCTCCTTCTTGATTTTTACCTCCGCAGCTTTCAGCATTGCGAAGAGCTCAGGAATAGTCTTATTCATCCCTTGCATATTATAGTTCATCACGAAGCTCTTGTAGCTAGGTGGCAGTGATTGGAGAATTCTGTCAATGACGCAATCATCTGGAAGATTAACTCCCAATTGAATCAAGTGATTATTATACCCAGAAATTTTGAGTATATGCTCACTGACAGAACTGTTCTCCTCTATCTTGCAGCTATGGAACTTATTGGACACTTCATATCTGTCAATCCGGGCATTTGCTTGAAATATTAACTTCAACTCCTGGAACATCTCATATGCTCCATGACGTTCAAAACGTCGTTGAAGTCCCGATTCTAAGCCGTAAAGCATGGCACACTGAACTATCGAGTAGTCATCAGCTTTGCTCTGCCAGACGTTCATAACATCTGGTGTTGCTCCAGCAACAGGCCTGGCACCCAGCGGTGCTTCCAGGACGTAATTCTTCTGTGCAGCAATGAGGATAATCCTCAAGTTACGGACCCAGTCCGTGTAATTGCTACCATCATCTTTCAACTTTGCTTATCAAGGAACGCATTAAAATTCAACGAAACAACAACACGGGCCATCTATCTACAATCAAACATAAACAAGCAAGATACTATCAGGTACTAAGTTCATGATAAATTTAAGTTCAATTAATCATATTACTAAAGAACTCCCACTTAGATAGACATCCCTCTAATCCTCTAAGTGATCGCGTGATCCAAATCAACTAAACCATGTCCGATCATCACGTGAGATGGAGTAGTTTCATTGGTGAACAACACTATGTTGATCATATCTACTATATGATTCACGCTCGACCTTTCGGTCTCCGTGTTCCGAGGCCATATCTGTGTATGCTTGGCTCGTCAAGTATAACCCGAGTATTCTGTGTGTGCAAAACTGGCTTGCACCAGTTGTAGATGGACGTAGAGCCTATCACACCCGATCATCACGTGGTGTCTGGGCACGAAGAACTTTCGCAACGGTGCATACTCAGGGAGAACACTTCTTGATAATTAGTGAGAGATCATCTTAAAATGCTACCGTCAATCAAAGCAAGATAAAGATGTTTAAAAGATAAACATCACATGCAATCAATATAAGTGATATGATATGGCCATCATCATTTTGTGCTTGTGATCTCCATCTTCGACGCACTGTCATGATCACCATCGTGACCGGCGCGACACCTTGATCATCATCGTAGCATCGTTGTCGTCTCGCCAATCTTATGCTTCCACGACTATCGCTGCCGCTTAGTGATAAAGTAAAGCATTACAGCACAATTGCATTGCATACAATAAAGCGACAACCATATGGCTCCTGCCAGTTGCCGATAACTCGGTTACAAAACATGATCATCTCATACAATAAAATTTAGCATCATGTCTTGACCATATCACATCACAACATGCCCTGCAAAAACAAGTTAGACGTCCTCTACTTTGTTGTTGCAAGTTTTACGTGGCTGCTACGGGCTTAGCAAGAACCGTTCTTACCTACGCATCAAAACCACAACGATAGTTTGTCAAGTTGGTGCTGTTTTAACCTTCGCAAGGACCAGGCGTAGCCACACTTGGTTCAACTAAAGTTGGAGAAACTGACACCCGCTAGCCACCTTTGTGCAAAGCACGCCGAGAGAACCGGTCTCGCGTAAGCGTACGTGTAATGTCGGTCCGGGCCGCTTCGTCCAACAATACCACCGAACCAAAGTATGACATGCTGGTAAGCAGTATGACTTATATCGCCCACAACTCACTTGTGTTCTACTTGTTCATATAACATCAACGCATAAAACCAGGCTCGGATGCCACTGTTGGGAAACGTAGTAATTTCAAAAAAAAATCCTACGCACATGCAAGATCATGGTGATGCATAGCAACGAGAGGGGAGAGTGTGATCTACGTACCCTTGTAGACCGACATCGGAACCGTTATGCAAACGCGGTTGATGTAGTCGTACGTCTTCACGGCCCGACCGATCAAGCACCGAAACTACGGCACCTCGAAGTTCTAGCACATGTTCAGCTCGATGACGATCCCCGGACTCCGATCCAGCAAAGTGTCGGGAAAGAGTTTCGTCAGCACAACGGCGTGGTGACGATCTTGACGTTCTACTGTCGCAGGGCTTCGCCTAAGCACCACTACAATATTATCGAGGACTATGGTGGAAGGGGGCACCGCACACGGCTAAGAGAACGATCTTAGAGATCAACTTGTGTGTCTAGGGGTGCCCCCTGCCCCCGTATATAAAGGAGCCAAGGGGGGGGGGGTGCGGCCGGCCCTAGGAGGAGGCGCGCAGGAGGAGTCCTACTCCTACCGAGAGTAGGACTCCCCTCCCTTTCCCTAGTTGGATTAGGACTTGGGGGGAAGGAGGAGAGGGAAGAAAGGAAAGGGGGGGTGCCGCCCCCCTCCTTGTCCAATTCGGACTTGGGGGGGGGGGGGAAGGGGCGCGCGGCAGCCCCTAGGCCTCCTCTCCTCTTCCTCCACTAGGCCCATTAAGGCCCATTAGGTTACCGGGGGGTTCCGGTAACCTCCCGGTAGTCCGGTAAAATGCCGATTTCACCCGGAGCACTTCCGATGTCCAAACATAGGCTTCCAATATATTAATCTTTATGTCTCGACCATTTCGAGACTCCTCATCATGTCCGTGATCACATCCAGGACTCCGAACTAACTTCGGTACATCAAAACTCATAAACTCATAATATAACTATCATCGAAACCTTAAGCGTGCGGACCCTACGGGTTCGAGAACAATGTAGACATGACCGAGACACGTCTCCGGTCAATAACCAATTGAGGAACCTGGATGCTCATATTGGCTCCCACATATTCTACGAAGATCTTTATCGGTCAGACCGCATAACAACATACGTTGTTCCCTTTGTCATCGGTATGTCACTTGCCTGAGATTCGATCGTCGGTATCTCAATACCTAGTTCAATCTCGTTACCGGCAAGTCTCTTTACTCGTTTCGTAATACATCATCTCGCAACTAACTCATTAGTTGCAAGGCTTATGTGATGTGCATTACCGAGAGGGCCCAGAGATACCTCTCCGACAATCGAAGTGACAAATCATAATCTCGAAATACGCCAACCCAACATTTACCTTTGGAGACACCTGTGGAGCTCCTTTATAATCACCCAGTTACGTTGTGACGTTTGGTAGCACACAAAGTGTTCCTTCGGCAAACCGGAGTTGCATAATCTCATAGTCATAGGAACATGTATAAGTCATGAAGAAAGCAATAGCAACATACTAAACGATCGGGTGCTAAGCTAATGGAATGAGTCATGTCAATCACATCATTCTCCTAATAATGTGATCCCGTTAATCAAATGACAACACATGTCTATGGTTAGGAAACATAACCATCTTTGATTAACGAGCTAGTCAAGTAGAGGCATACTAGTGACGTTTAGTTTTGTCTATGTATTCACACAAGTATTATGTTTCCGGATAATACAATTCTAGTATAAATAATAAACATTTATCAGGATATGAGGAAATAAAATAATAACATTATTATTGCCTCTAGGGCATATTTCCTTCAATCTCAACATGGATATTTTGGGCACCGATCTCCTCAGCCACCTGTAATCCTCTCTTACAAGCTAGAACTTCTGCTGCTTCCGGATCCGCTATGCTTGGAAAGTGATAACAAACCCCCGCCAAAAAAGCTCCGTTTTGGTCCTTGAGAACAGCACCACCACCCGCCTTGTCACCCACCCTAGACACCGCACCATCACAGTTGATCTTAATCCATTCCTCCACCGGCACAGCCCACTTTTGAATCTCCTTCGGCTCTCTCTGTTGGAAATATGCCCTAGAGGCAATAATAAATTGATTATTATTATATTTCCTTGTTCATGATAATCGTTTATTATCCATGCTAGAATTGTATTGATAGGAAACTCAGATACATGTGTGGATACATAGACAACACCATGTTCCTAGTAAGCCTCTAGTTGACTAGCTCGTTAATCAATAGATGGTTACGGTTTCCTGACCATGGACATTGGATGTCGTTGATAACGGGATCACATCATTAGGAGAATGATGTGATGGACAAGACCCAATCCTGAGCATAGCACTAGATCGTGTAGTTCGTATGCTAAAGCTTTGCTAATGTCAAGTATCATTTCCTTAGACCATGAGATTGTGCAACTCCCGGATGCCGTAGGAGTGCTTTGGGTGTACCAAACGTCACAACGTAACTGGGTGGCTATAAAGGTACACTACGGGTATCTCTGAAAGTGTCTGTTGGGTTGGCACGAATCGAGACTGGGATTTGTCACTCCGTGTGACGGAGAGGTATCTCTGGGCCCACTCGGTAGGACATCATCATAATGTGCACAATGTGATCAAGGAGTTGATCACGGGATGATGTGTTACGGAACGAGTAAAGAGACTTGCCGGTAACGAGATTGAACAAGGTATTGGGATACCGACGATCGAATCTCGGGCAAGTATCGTACCGATGGACAAAGGGAATTGTATACGGGATTGATTAAGTCCTTGACATCGTGGTTCATCCGATGAGATCATCGTGGAACATGTGGGAGCCAACATGGGTATCCAGATCCCGCTGTTGGTTATTGACTGGAGAACGTCTCGGTCATGTTTGCATGTCTCCCGAACCCGTAGGGTCTACACACTTAAGGTTCGATGACGCTAGGGTTATAAAGGAAGTTAGTATGTGGTTACAGAATGTTGTTCGGAGTCCCGGATGAGATCCTGGACGTCACGAGGAGTTCCGGAATGGTCCGGAGGTAAAGATTTATATATGGGAAGTCCTGTTTTGGTCACCGGAAGAGTTTCGGGGTTTATCGGTAACGTACCGGGACCACCGGGAGGGTCCCGGGGTCCACCAAGTGGGGCCACCTGCCCCGGAGGCTGCGTGGGCCAAGTGTGGGAGGGGACCAGCCCCTAGGAGGGCTGGTGCGCCCCCCACAAGGGGCCCAAGGCGCAAGGAAGAGTGGGAGGGGCAAACCCTAGTCCAGTTGGGCCTTAAGGCCCACCTAGTGGGCTCCTTCCCCTCTCTCCCCTCTTGGCCGCCCCTTTGGTTCCCATCTAGGGCTGGCCGCCACCCCTAGGGTGTGGAAACCCTAGAGGGGGCGCAGCCCTCCCCTTCCCCTATATATATGAGGCCTAGGGCTGTCCCAAAGAAACACGCGATTCAATCTCTCTTGGTGCAGCCCTGCGTCTCTTCTTCCTCCTCTTCTATGGTGCTTGGCGAAGCCCTGCAGGATAGCCACGTTCCTCCACCACCACCACGCCGTTGTGCTGCTGTTGGATGAAGTCTTCCTCAACCTCTCCCTCTCTCCTTGCTGGATCAAGGCATGGGAGACGTCACCGGGCTGTACGTGTGTTGAACGCGGAGGTGCCGTCCGTTCGGCACTTGGTCATCGGTGATTTGGATCACGACGAGTACGACTCCATCAACCCCGTTCACTTGAACGCTTCCGCTTAGCGATCTACAAGGGTATGTAGATGCACTCTTCTTTCCCTCGTTGCTAGTCTCTCCATAGATAGATCTTGGTGACACGTAGGAAAATTTTGAATTTCTGCTACGTTCCCCAACACTCTCTCCCGAACCTTTGGCTGATGGGAGTTTTTCCATTCTGTCATATGCGCATAAACAGCCTCCATTATCGCATGTGGCTGCTGAATTCTGACTCCATCCCGCGCCTCATTCCTGGCTAGCCATAGACCATATGTCGCCTGGATCATCGCCTCTTTCTCGTCATCGTCTGCACCGGAGAACCAACTCAAGGGCCAACGAGCTAGAGCGACATGTGGTGTACTATTATTGTTGGACATATTTAGACTTGCCAATAATCAATCTCAATTGCCCTAAAAACCAATCTTTCCCAAAATCCCTAAGAAAAAATTCTAAAAAACAGATTATGGTAACCAATCCATCAACAAAATCCCTAAGAAAAAAAAATCTAGAGAACAGATTATGGTAACCAATCTATCAACACATACACAGTCTGTATGTAGGTATTGATAAAATCTCCAAAAGTATCTATTCCTAAACATTTTGACATCTTTTACTCTTGCTTTGCGTCTTCGGTTCTTAGCCATTTAGGCACAAAACAAAACTTATGTTCCATGGAATTGTATCATACTCCCTCCGTCCCAAAATAAGTGTCTTGAGCTTAGTATAAATTTGTACTAGACCTAGTACAAAATTGAGACACTTATTTTGGGACGGATGGAGTATTTGTTAATGCTAGAAAGATTAGTCGTGTGCAAAACTAACAAGACCAACAATGGTCCAATCCCATGAGATGCCATACAATTTTTTTTTCAACGTACATCGGTGGGACTATATACTCTCTCTGTTCCTAAATATTTGTTTTTTTAGATATTTCAAATGGACTACCACATACGAATGTATATAGACATATTTTAAAATATGGATTCACTCATTTTGCTTCGTATGTAATTACTTGTTGAAATCTCTAGAATGACAAATATTTAGGAACGGAGGGAGTAGGTATTGTCAATTGGAGGGAATGATTCTTCTTCTCGAAAGTTATCAATTATTCCATGCTTACTTGTCTTATTAATTTATTATTATTACCTGTAGTCATGCGAACTTGCGATAAAGACATGCAAGTTGATAGTTTGTTTCTTAGCTCACTACTTGGAGGACCAGAAAAGCACACATCTACGCTAAGGGAATCACCTCTGGTTATCATTTTTTTCTGGTCTTCGCCTGTTCATTACCTTGGTCGTAGAATCTAGTGAGCGGTTCTTCTTTTTGGAACATACTTATTAATTATTCCAAGCTTACTTGTAGCTTCCTTTTCTCTAAACGATGTGAACTCATGACAGAGATAGTTTTGTTTCTTTCTTAACTCGCTACCTCGAGGGCAGGAAAGGCATAGCTCTCCGCAAAGAAAAGCACTCCCAATTGTCCATTCTTCGATTTCTTCACCTTATCACTATTATGGTTGTCTTCTTTTCGATGCGGATTTGCGGCATCGATGGCATGATTATCTCCTCCTCAAGAGATAGCTTGGTCACATGATCACAATTTTTTTTTCATGTTATCAAAGTACAGATGTGAAATCAGAAACGATGGCATGGAGCTATATACATAATACATATCCCTTGGGCTTTAGGCCTTTTTTTTTACAAGTAGACTAATTATTAATCTAGTATTACATATTTTGCATTTTGCTAATGATCGAACGGACAGGAGATCTTCTAAAAACGTCTCCCGCCGTGTCATGGTTTACAGGCGTCAGCCGATCTGGGCCGTCCAAGACGGATCGAACGGTGTGCGCCAGCTGACGTGGTTCTTGCTCCTGCGACCACGATCTCGACGCCGCGCCGTGTCTGAACAAAAGTACAAAACGGCCACCGCCCTGGTGAATGGGAAAGCAGAGCATGTGTTAGTCCGACCGTCCTACCAGCACTGGTCCGTCTCCCACTTCCTCCACCGGAACGCCGGCCCCGCCATTCTAGCCCGCCGCATCATCATGGACGCGGCGCGGGCGCGGCTGGCCATCCCGGTCGTATCGCGCGCGCTCGTCGGTGTCGGCGAGCGTGGCGTAGGCCGCGTGCAGCCGGATGATGTCAAATTTTATTTGTATTTGTATTTTGAAACATTCTAAATACATTTGAAATATTCTAAATATATACTATAGCTATTCAAAAATAATTACATAATTCTAAATACATTTGAAATATTCTAAATATATACTATAGCTATTCAAAAATAATTACATAACAATTTTAAAGCGTTCATCACACATTTAAAAAATGTGCACGCAATGTAAATAATTTGTTCACACAACTTTTGAAAAATATTTGTACCCTTAATTTATTTTGAAACATTATAAAAATGTTCGTACATTAAAACATATTTTTTATATTTATAAAAACGAAAAATTATTCATAAAATGTCAAATTTTGTTCATCTTTTGAAAGTGTTTTCATATCGTTCAAAAAATTGTTCATAGCACTTAAAAAATACTGATGCATCTCGAAATTTATTTGTGACATTTTCAAGACGATTGTACAATGTAAAAAATCATCACATAATTTAAAAAAAATATATTATTCAAAACAATCTTTCTGGCATTTAAATAAACTAGTCAATGTGTACGTACAATGCACGTTAATTTGGAAGTATATTAAGTGCATGCAGATATTAAGTACTTCCTCCGTCACAGTTTAGAAGGCACAGTTAAATTTGCGTGTGTTTTCACCATAGACAAGGTTTAGGACGCATTGCATTTATTTCCAGTAGCTAATTAGTACTTCGACATACAATTTTTATATGCATGTGTAGTGTGAATGCTATTCTTTAGCCTATCTCACAACCAATAGATAATCACCTAGGTCCCAGAGAATTTTCAAGCGCGCCTTCTAAACCGTGACGGAGGGAGTAGGATATTATTTGCGTGTTATTATGTGATTAGCACTATATTTAATACGAAATTAACTGCACGCTAAACGTGTTGAGCGTTTGACATTGAAGCAATCTAGGTCGTTGGATTGATATGATTTAGTGGTTGAGATTAATTGGATCTGTCCCTTCGAGTCTTTTTATATTGGTATAGATATAGATGTTCTAGCACTTCAAAAAATGTTTGCATGCTTTAAAAACTGTTCACCATGTATTTTAAAACTATTCAATGTAAATTAGACAAAAATGTTCAACATCGATTCAAAAGAATGTTCAACATGTATTTGGAAAAATGTTCCTCGTATATCTGAAAAATGTTTGTCTTGTATATAAAAAAAATGTTCAATGTGCGTTTGACAAATGTTCAACATGTATTCCTGTAAAGCCATACAACATATATTCGAAAATGTTCAATATGTATCTAAAAAGATCAACGTTCTACTAAAAATATTTAACAACTTTAACTTGTATTAAAAAGTGGACATGTATTAAATAAAATAAAAAAACTTGGAAATAGTAAAAGATCAACGAAAACCCATAAAGAAAATAGAAATAACACACGCGGAAGCTTCTAAAACCGGTCCATATATAGAAGGTTTACAAACCCGCTCCATGAAGCTACACAAATCCACCTTTATTGGGCCGACATGTTATCTGAAGCATCAGAGGCGAGACGGTGTTCAATCTCGCAAGGAGAAAGATATGGCTCTAGCGCTTCGGCCCATCCCATGAGACTTGCCCAACTGCTCTCCGTCCTTGCCATGGACCTGGTCCGGGCCTCCCGGGGTGCAAATACTATTATTGTTGGACATAATTAGGATTGCCAATAATCAATCCCAGTTGCCCTAATAATTCAATCATTCCCAAAATCCCTAAGGAAAAGAATCTAAAGAACAGGTTATGGTAACCAATCTATCAACACATACACAGTCCATGTAGTTATTGATAAACTCTTCAAAAGTATTTATTCCTAAGCATTTTGACATGCTTTACTCTTGCTTTGCGTCTTTGGTTCTTAACCATTTAGGCACGAAACAAAGCCGATGTTTCATGGAATTGTATCATATTTTCTAATGCTGGAGAGATTAGTCGTATGCAAAACTAACAAGACCAACAATGGTCCAATCCCATGAGATGTCATATAATTTTTTTCTCTTCAACACACATGCGTGGGAGCATATAGGTATTGTAAGACCGAGGGGGTGATTCTTCTTCTCGAAAGTTATTAATTATTCTATGCTTACTTTTCTTAATGACAAGGCGAAGACCCAAAAAAATGATAACCAGAGGTGCTTCCCTTATGGCATCTTTAATAAATTGTATGTTAGTCTTGTTGGTAAAATGTCCATGTCATCAACCAACAAGCTATCATACAACTACTCCAATGGGTTGTATCTAAGGTATCCAATAGATGATAAGAAAATAAATGTGATTACTCTCTATTTCACCTTGGAGCTTGTGCAAAGGTTGTTGGTTATTCTACATACAACTTTGCTCTCTCTCTCCACATTTATTAAATGCCACATCATCACTTTGTCCTAAGTGGCAAATTTACCAACACCTATCTTACAGCTGTTGGAGATGCCCTTAACGTAAAGGTATGCTTTTTTGGTCCTCCAGATAGTGAGCTACTCTCTCCGCACTTTAAAGAGTGTACTTCCAACTTTTACTGCGGCGTGCACAACAACGTGGCCGGAACATCTAGCAGTACCGGTGATCCTCGGTTTGATGTGGGAAGTGACTTCGACTACTGCGCGTGCTACGGCACTGATAGGAAGTTGCGTCGGACTCGGCATGGGTGGTGGCACCAGCTGACCTGTGGCACCACAGCTCGGCGGCGTCCCAAGCAGGCTCCTTGGCGAAGGAATTACCACCATCGACTGCAATCCTGTAAAGCAAGCAGGGCGAGCCCAGAGTGTTTGTCAACATGCCTCACGAGGAGCTCCGCACATGCACGGACGAACAGAGTCGGCGGCGGCGGCCCTCCACAGCGCGAGGTCGTGTTCGGCGGTTGCAGGGCCCGGCACCGCGAGGCCATGGTTCGACGGCGAAAGGAGATGCCCGGAGCTGAGAGCGAGAGCCGACAGGGCGCGACTCGTTAGCGAGCAGAAGCACTACCTGCCTCAAGCGGCCGACTGAAGTGGACAGAAGAAAATACGTACAAACCCATAGGGTGTATTAACGAGCTGCTCGGCTCGCTAAGCTTGTGCTTGTTAAGATTAAAGAGCAGAAAACCCTGCTCGGCTCGTTAAGATTAAAGAGCAGAAAACCCTGCTCGGCTCGGTTCATTTGAAGCTCGCGAGCGCTCGTTAACATATTATAACGTGTTATGGTCTATAGTGTGTAGGTGTGGTTTTTAAGATGAAATATGTTGACTATAAAAAAAATGCAATAGTTTGTTGCCTCCTATATCGATTGGATTGAATAGATGGGCTAAAATGCTACAAAAAAATTGTTACGTAAGATGAAAGTATGTGTTATGTTGTTACTAATGAGCTTAATGAGCTACTCATGAAACTCGTTAGCTCGTCGTTAAGATCGTTAAGCCTAACAAGCTAAAATCAATGATTGACTCTCTTCATTAAGAAGCGAGCTACGAGATTACTTAGCTGAACTATCGAGCGCTCATTAAACTTGTGAGCTACGAGCTTTTGGTCTAGCCCTAGTGTCGGCCTCGGCTTCCTCCTCCATCAGAGCCACAAACGCCTCCTCCTCGTCGAAGTCCATTGCCGAACACCTGGCGGGTGTGATGGGTGGGCAGTCGCCGGTATCCCCGCTTGCGCCATTGGAGCCTTGGAAAGCTCGCCTAGGAGAAATGGCCTTTCTAGCGGGGGAGCAGCGGCTGTGAGCAGGTGGGCGTCGCCGGGATCGGCATGGCGGCGAAAGGGAAAGTGGCGTTCTGCGGCGCGCGGGTCGAATCTGGGCGGGGAAAAGGCATTTCTCGCCTGACAGTGCTGGCCCACGCGCCATTTTTTCTTCCGCCGGAGCCCTCAAGTACCCCTAGCACGCTGGGTTCTGCCTGGGATCGCCAGGCCAAAAAAGGGCCGAACTGACGGAATTCGGCATTGGGGGGGAGGGGGGGGGGGACTGGGGTTTCTTTTCCGCCGGCGGAAAAAATTGCGTCCTGGGGGGTGCGGCTGGAGATGCTCTTATGGTCCTAGGACCATAGAGGCATGGTGAATCCCAACCCTTACTGGTGAGAGGGCTCTGTTTTTAGGTTTTATTCTCAGTTTTTAGGGTCTGTGTCATGCTTAGGAAGACGAGACAGCGGTGGCTTCGTGAAGTTGGAGTAAGGTTCTTCCCACCTAGACCCCGTCCTGGCGGTGCTTCTAGCATCATCGGAGGGCGTGTGGAGGTGTGTCATCGGCGGATTTCATGAGATTCGGTCGGCGTTTTCTTCGATGGATCCGGTGTTCGTTCGTATGCGTCTGTGTGTTTGCAGACTAGATCCTTCCGATCTATGCCTCTCTTCATTGGCGGCGATCGCTGTTCTGGTGTACTGATCCAACGAGGCATTAGCAGGACAATTTTTCGACTGTTTACTAAAACAAGGTTTGCCTAACTCCGATGAGGGGGAGACAATGATGGCAACGCACCTTTAGCTCGTTCTAGTGTTTGTAATCGTCGCTAGATGGTATATGGACCTGGATGTAACTTTTACTTCCGGTGTTCTGTTCGGAACAAATGCCGGCTTCCTGCCCGTATTAAATTGGAAAGCGATTTCTCTCCTCAAATCCGATGAAAGAGTAGGCTGGACAAAATGAAAACAATCCAAGGAAAGAGTAGAGTACGATGAACAGAAATCATGGGATTCTCGCGTACACCAACCATGCATGGACCGTCTCTTCCGCAGTTAACTAATCTGAGTGCATGCTGCGTCACATAGACCCACTAGCATGTACTTATTTCCATTGCTGTAGCAGCCGGGCGTAGCTTAATGCTCCTTCAACAACTGCCCAGCTCAATTTGTGCTATATAAACAACAAGATCATGGCAGCACTCTCAGATCGAGTTAGGAAGAACACATACACAGGACAGTAGTCGTCTACCATTGCCAAACAGCAAGTGGTCGAAGAGGAGGAAGAAAACAATGGCTGGCCAAGGAGATCTGCAGCTACTGGGCGGGTCGGTGAGCCCGTTCACGCTCCGCGTACGCATGGCGCTGCACGTCAAGGGCGTGAGCTACGAGTACCTGGAGCAGGACCTGGTAAACAAGGGCGACCTCCTCCTCGCGTCCAACCCGGTGCACAAGAAGGTCCCGGTGCTCATCCACGGCGGCAAGCCCATCTGCGAGTCGGTCGCCATCGTGCAGTACGTCGACGAGGTCTGGGCGGGGGCGGGCACCCCCTCGCTCCTCCCCGCCGGCCCCTACGACCGTGCCGTCGCTCGCTTCTGGGCCGCCTACGTCGACGACAAGCTGTTCCCTGCGTGGCTAGCCATCCTGCGCGCGGCCACGGAGGAGGAGAGAGCGCAAAAGCTCGCCGCCACGCTCGCGGTGCTCGCGCCCATGGAGGAGGCCTTCTCCGCCTGCTCGGCCTTCTCCTCCTCCGGTGGCGACTCCATCGGGTACTTCGACCTCGCGCTCGGGTGCCAGCTCTTCTGGCTGGACGCTCTGAGGGAGATGTTCGGCGTGAGGGTCATCGACGAGGGCAGGACCCCGCGCTTCGCCGCGTGGGCCGAGAGGTTCGTGGATACGGAGGCGGCCAAGACGGTGAAGCCGCCGATGAGCAGCATGCTGGAGTTCGCCGGGTTGCTGCGGGCTCGCTGGGCTGCTGCTGATGCCGCGGCCGCCAAGTAGGTGGCTCGGTAGAACTCTCCTTGAGGTCGACCGACGTGTGAAGATGTGGCCAATGGTGTTGTTTCAAGGTTGCAATCGCGTGCCGTCACTTTGTTTGTTTTCCAACGTCATCGTCTATCGTCGGTCTTCTTAGTTCTGTGACCTGCATTTCATCATGCCTGTCCAGTATGCAATAAAAATGGTCGGCTGTCTGTTTTGGTAGAGCTGTACAAATACAACCATACACCGGCAGAAGCGTGGGCCAGCCGACTATTCCAACCAAAATATGTTTAGTCACACAAACACATGGCAGAATACACCGGTGAACATGCATCACCAGAAGTAGGTACGGTCGAGATATAGGGACCATCTGGACGGCGGCGTTGAATAAAGATTTTTTCAATCCTTCCCCGACAAGATGATCGATTCTATGGTTGAGGAGGGATTTGAAAACCAGTCTCTTCAAATAAGGATGGCGTGGCGGCGGCGGCATCCTTGTGGTAGACCTGTGTCCTCGGGCTCTATCGTTGCGACCGCATTTGCTCCAGCGCCGGCTAGGGGTCGATTAACGAACAGCTCATGCTCGTTAAGGCTTGGCTCGTTAAGCTCATTAAAATTAACGAGCAAAAAAACCTGCTCGGCTCGGCTCATTTGAATCTCGTTAAGCTCGTGACCGCTCGCGAGTGCTCGTTAACATATTATAATGTGTTACGATATATAGAATGAATATGTAGGTGTGGTTTTCAAGATAAAATATGGTGACTACAAAAAATGCAGTAGTTTGTTGCCTCATATGTTGACTAGATTGAATAAATGGCTGAGGTGCTATAAAAAAGTTGTCACGTAAGATGAAAATATATGTTGTATTGTTACTAACGAGCTTAACGAGCTAATCATGAAACCCATTAGCTTGCTCGTTAAGAAGCGAGCTACGAGCTTAACGAGCCAAACTATCGAGTGCTCATTAAGCTCGCGAGCTACGAACTTTTGGTCCAGTCCTACAAACCCATCCAAAGACTTAAGAAAGCACGGGACAGTTGGTGTTTCTTTTCTCTGGTCGTTGGATGGAGAATGGACGCAGCGGAGCACGGATGGGAGCATTGCCTGCGGAGCAGCCAAGCCCCGTCCATAGCTTTGTCACATGATCACGATATTCTTGTCATGTTATCAAAGTACTGATGTGGCAATATGATTGTTGTACTTGGTGATTCCTCCTCAAACCCAAAGAGCTATACATAATACATATTCCATGGGCTTTTAGGCCGTTAATTTACAGTACACTAAGTGATCTAGTAGTACATATTTTGCATCTTGCTAATGATCGAACGTACAGGAGATCTTCTAAAACCGTCTCCTGCCGTGCCACAGTTCACACGCGTCACCCGATCTTGGCCGTTCAAGACAGATCGAATGGCGCACGGCAGCCGACGTGGTTCTTGCTCCTGCGACCAAGACCTCGACGCCGCGCCGTGTCTGAACAAACAAAAATGCTAGATATACAAAGATTTACAGGCTTTTTTCATCTAACAAACAATCACAAACCTCCCCCCCCCTCCCCCGATTTTCAGGGGATGGACCGTCCCGCTCATCTATTGGCCAATCAAGACTAACCCACCCTGTAAAAACCTGTAAATTGTTTGTACGTGTAGCATAGTTGCTGAACAAAACGGCCGCCGGCATGGGGAAGGGGAAAGCAGAGCATGCATGTGTTCGGCCATCCTACCAACACCGGTCCGTCTCCCATGTTCTCCGCCAGAACGCTTGCCCCGCCGCCCCAGCCTGCCCCATCATCATCGCCGCCGCGCGGCCGGCCACATCACGGTCGTAGCGCACGTGCTCGTCGGGTCGGCGAGCGTGCCGTAAGCCGCGTGAAGCCGAATGAACCCCTCGTCGCCGCCTTCATCGGCCGCGTCCGGGTGCACCTCCCTTGCAAGATGCTGGTATGCCGCCTTGATCTCACCCTGCTGCCCCCCCCCCCCCCCAGCCCGAGCACCTCGTACTGCGTCCTCCCGGCCGCCGCCATCGTCGCAAACGTTCGCGCCACCACGCACCGCCGGGCTCCGACGGCGCGCCCTGGAAAGGGCACAGCTGCGGGGAGGCGCCGATGGATTTATAGGGGTTCCGGCGGTCTCTCTGTGATGAGCTCCTGCTGCAGAGTCAGACACCGGTGGCATCTCCTAGTGCCCAGCCTGTTGCTTTCGCGCCACCCGTCGTGGTCCGGTTGCCGCTACACCTCCTCTTCTCTTCTCTTCTCTTCCGCCCAACAAGGCAGAAAGGGACTCTCGATCATTAATAATTCAGTCGTTTCAACCAACTTCCACCTATTTTACCCAACCTTCCCTTTTATTAGATTGGTACCTGAATTTTGTTCATTCTGGAAGTATGATAGGTTTTTCCGAAGGGATAGTTAATTTGATGCCCCTAGTTGTGTCCCACTCGGCAGGTTTGCCCTTAGATTTCAAAAACCCTCGATTTTGCCCAAGCCTGTTTGCTCCTCTTATGAATTTGCCCTTCCGTCACGTTTCCGCCCAGTTAGTGCCGTTTGACCGTGTGTTGACCGTCTATGAACTTTTCGATGGACCATTTTGCCCCTCCTTTCTTACTCTCTCAGCAGACACTTCCAAGTGGGACCATCACCAAAAAAACCATCCCATATTCTCTCTTCCTTCTCTCCCGTCGGTCAAACGCTAGCCCCAGATTCCATTCCCTCTCTCAAATCTTAACCCCCGTGCACCACCCTCAGTGCTCTGCCGCCATGGTTTGGCGCAAGGCCACAGTGCAGCTAGCCACGCCGGCGCCCGCGTGCGGGTCAACCCAACCGAGCTCGTCGGTGGCCAACCTCGTCGGAGTAAGCATGCAGGTCTGGTGAGCTCCTCCCCTCTTACCAGTCTCCTTGTTTTTTTCCCTTCTCTCTCTCTCTCTCTCTCTCTCTCTCTCTCTCTCTCTCTCTCTCTCTCTCTCTCTCTCAACTCACCTCGCTCTATTTTCTCTGCCATGAGGAACCAACGACCGCTGCCGTTCTTCACCACCATCGGAATGCCACTGCATCCACCTGGGTTGCCGCCGCCGGTCATGGACTCTGGCCTCTAGATCCAACCTGTCCTCGAGAGGATCCGCCCTCCGTCGCCCCGCCTGTCCTCGCCGGGATCCGCCCACCGTCGCCGCATCGGAGATCCCCGACGTCCTCTACTTCCAGCGCCATCCCCTGCATCAAGCTGCCGCTCCAGCTCACCCTCCTTCTTTCTTCTCGCGAGAAGGATTTCATGAGCTCCGGCTAGAGATCTACAATGGTTGCGTCAACGTTGACCCTCCTCCATGCGAACGTTGGCCAGCCTCCACCGACGCCTCCCGCTGGCCCAGATCCACAGTGCCCCGAGGAAGGCCAACGGGGATCCGGTTAGTGATGGGGCCACAGATCTCGTCGGTGGCCAATTTAGGCGGCGGCCGACAACCCACGGCGGCAAGAGATGGTCGACGAGGGTGGCACGCGCCTTCCCTGGGCCTCCTTCGACGCTGCAGCGGCGGTGGCCAAGCGCCTGGCGAGCTCCGACGCCGATTCCATTTGCTCCGGCGAGCCCATCCTCATCCTACACAGGGCGTCCTTTAAATTGCCGATTAAATTGTTGACTTGACGTTTTTTAACACTTGACATAATGTAATTAGCTTGTATAGCTAGCAACAATGGACTGATGATTAAATATATTCATGATGAGACTGACCTTAAGTAGGAGTACTAATTTGTGTTAATTAATGGTGTTTTAATTAGTTTATGTGGTGTTAATTATCGCTTAAAAAAGTAATGCAAAATTGATATTATGTTTACAACATGGCAGTATCCATTTGAGATATTTGGTCCATTGCAGGTCCCACATGATAGTGAGAAGAGAGAGAGGAGAGAGGGATGTTTTCTGAGTAACGGGTCCCACTTGGAAGTGTCTAGAGAGAGAGTGAGGGAACAGGGGCAAAAATGTCCAATGAAAAGTCCATAGACGTGTTGGAAATATGCCCTAGAGGCAATAATAAATAAGTTATTATTATATTTCCTTGTTCATGATAATCGTTTATTATCCATGCTATAATTGTATTGATAGGAAACTCAGATACATGTGTGGATACATAGACAACACCATGTCCCTAGTAAGCCTCTAGTTGACTAGCTCGTTGATCAATAGATGGTTACGGTTTCCTGACCATGGACATTGGATGTCGTTGATAACGGGATCACGTCATTAGGAGAATGATGTGATGGACAAGACCCAAGCCTAGCACAAAGATCGTGTAGTTCGTTCGCTAAAGCTTTTCTAATGTCAAGTATCATTTCCTTAGACCATGAAATTGTGCAACTCCCGGATACCGTAGGAGTACTTTGGGTGTGCCAAACGTCACAACGTAACTGGGTGACTATAAAGGTCCACTACAGGTATCTCCGAAAGTGTTTGTTGGGTTGGCACGAATCGAGACTGGGATTTGTCACTCCGTGTAAACAGAGAGGTATCTTTGGGCCCACTCGGTAGGACATCATCATAATGTGCACAATGTGATCAAGGAGTTGATCACGGGATGATGTGTTACGGAATGAGTAAAGAGACTTGCCGGTAACGAGATTGAACAAGGTATCGGGATACCGACGATCGAATCTCGGGCAAGTATCGTACCGATAGACAAAGGGAATTACATACGGGATTGATTAAGTCCTTGACATTGTGGTTCATCCGATGAGATCATCGTGGAACATGTGGGAGCCAACATGGGTATCCAGATCCCGCTGTTGGTTATTGACCGAAGAACGTCTCGGTCATGTCTGCATGTCTCCCGAACCCGTAGGGTCTACACACTTAAGGTTCGATGACGCTAGGGTTATAAAGGAAGCTTGTATGTGGTTACCGAATGTTGTTCGGAGTCCCGGATGAGATCCCGGACGTCACGAGGAGTTCCGGAATAGTCCGGAGGTAAAGATTTATATATAGGAAGTCCTATTTCGGCCATCGGGACAAGTTTCGGGATCATCGGTATTGTACCGGGACCACCGGAAGGGTCCCGGGGGTCCACCGGGTGGGGCCACCTATCCCGGAGGGTCCCATGGGCTGAACTGGGAAGGGATCCAGCCCAAAGTGGGCTGGGGCGCCACTTCCCCTAGGGCCCATGCGCCTAGGGTAAAGGGGGAACCCTAAGGAAGAGTCCCAAGGAGGGAAGGCACCTCCTAGGTGCCTTGGGGGGGAGGGAAACCTCCCTTGGCCGCCACCCCCCTAGGAGATTGGATCTCCTAGGGCCGGCGCCCCCCCTTGGGCTCCCTATATATAGTGGGGAAGGAGGGCCTCTCAAAAGACACCTTTGCCTTTGGTGCAGCCCCTCCCTCTCTCCCAAGTCCTTCTCCTCTCCCGTGGTGCTTGGCGAAGCCCTGCAGGATTGCCACGCTCCTCCACCACCACCACCACGCCGTTGTGCTGCTGCTGGATGGAGTCTTCCTCAACCTCTCCCTCTCTCCTTGCTGGATCAAGGCATGGGAGACGTCACCGGGCTGTACGTGTGTTGAACGCGGAGGTGCCGTCCGTTCGGCACTTGGTCATCGGTGATTTGGATCACGACGAGTACGACTCCATCAACCCCGTTCACTTGAACGCTTCCGCTTAGCGATCTACAAGGGTATGTAGATGCACTCTTCTTTCCCTCATTGCTAGTCTCTCCATAGATAGATCTTGGTGACACGTAGGAAAATTTTGAATTTCTGCTACGTTCCCCAACAGTGGTATCATGAGCTAGGTCTATTGCGTAGATTCTATGCACGAGTAGAACACAAAGTAGTTGTGGGCGTCGATATTGTCAATTATCTTGCCGTTACTAGTCTTATCTTGATTCGGCGGCATTGTGGGATGAAGCGGCCCGGACCAACCTTACACGTACGCTTACGTGAGACCAGTTCCACCGATAAACATGCACTAGTTGCATAAGGTGGCTGGCGGGTGTCTGTCTCTCCCACTTTAGTCGGATCGGATTCGATGAAAAGGGTCCTTGTGAAGGGTAAATAGCAATTGGCATATCACGTTGTGGTTTTGCGTAGGTAAGAAACGTTCTTGCTAGAAACCCATAGCAGCCACGTAAAACATGCAAACAACAATTAGAGGACGTCTAACTTGTTTTTGCAGGGTATGCTATGTGATGTGATATGGCCAAAGGATGTGATGAATGATATATGTGATGTATGAGATGATCATGTTCTTGTAATAGGAATCACGACTTGCATGTCGATGAGTATGACAACCGGCAGGAGCCATAGGAGTTGTCTTAATTTATTTATGACCTGCGTGTCAACATAAACGTCATGTAATTACTTTACTTTATTGCTAACCGTTAGCTGTAGTAGTAGAAGTAATAGTTGGCGAGACAACTTCATGAAGACACGATGATGGAGATCATGATGATGGAGATCATGGTGTCATGCCGGTAACGATGATGATCATGGAGCCCCGAAGATGGAGATCAAAAGGAGCAAAGTGATGATGGCCATATCATGTCACTATTTGATTGCATGTGATGTTTATCATGTTATACATCTTATTTGCTTAGAACGACGGTAGTAAATAAGATGATCCCTCATTAAAATTTCAAGAAAGTGTTCCCCCTAACTGTGCACCGTTGCGACAGTTCGTTATTTCAATGCACCACGCGATGATCGGGTGTTTGATTCAAATGTTCACATACAACGGGTGTAAGACAGATTTACACATGCAAACACTTAGGTTGACTTGACGAGCCTAGCATGTGTACAGACATGGCCTCGGAACACAGAAGACCGAAAGGTCAAGCATGAGTCGTATGGTAGATACGATCAGCATGAAGATGTTCACCGATGTTGACTAGTCCGTCTCACGTGATGATCGGACACGGCCTAGTTGACTCGGATCATGTAATCACTTAGATGACTAGAGGGATGTCTATCTGAGTGGGAGTTCATAAGACGAACTTGTTTATCCTAAACATAGTCAAAAAGGATTTTGCAAATTATGTCGTAGCTCGCGCTTCAGTTCTACTGTTTAGATATGTTCCTAGAGAAAATTTAGTTGAAAGTTGATAGTAGCAATTATGCGGACTAGGTCCGTAAACTGAGGATTGTCCTCATTGCTTCATTGAAGGCTTATGTCCTTAATGCACCGCTCAGTGTGCTGAACCTCGAACATTGTCTGTGGATGTTGCGAACATCCGACATACACATTTTGATAACTACGTGATAGTTCAGTTAAATGGTTTAGAGTTGAGGCACCGAAGACGTTTTTGAAACGTCGCGAAATATATGAGATGTTTCGAGGGCTGAAATTGGGATTTCAGGCTCGTGCCCACGTCAGGAGGTATAAGACCTCCGATGATTTTCTTAGCCTGCAAACTAAGGAGAAGAGCTCAATTGTTGAGCTTGTGCTCAGATTGTCTGAGTACAACAATCATTTGAATCGAGTGGGAGTTGATCTTCCAGATGAGATAGTGATGTTTCTCCGAAGTCATTACCACCAAGCTGCTAGAGCTTCGTGATGAACTATAATATATCAGGGACATATATGATGATCCTTGAGATATTCGCGATGTTTGGCACCACAAAAGTAGAAATCAAGAAGGAGCATCAATTGTTGATGGTTGGTGAAACCACTAGTTTCAAGAAGGGTAAGGGCAAGAAGGGATACTTCATGAAATGGCAAATCAGCTGCTGCTCTAGTGAAGAAACCCAAGGTTGAACCCAAACTCGAGACTAAGTGCTTCTGTAATAAAGGGAACAATCACTGGAGCAGAATTACCCTAGATACTTGGTAGATAAGAAGGCTGGCAAGGTCGATAGAAGTATATTGGATATACATTATGTTAATGTGTACTTTACTAGTACTCCTAGTAGCACCAGGGTATTAGATACCGGTTCGGTTGCTAAGTGTCAGTAACTCGAAATAAAAGCTACGGAATAAACGGAGACTAGCTAAAGGTGAGATGACGATATGTGTCGGAAGTGTTTCCAATGTTGATATGATCAAACATCGCACGCTCCCTCTACCATCGAGATTGGTGTTAAACCTAAATAATTGTTATTTGGTGTTTGCGTTGAGCATAGACGTGATTGGATTATGTCTATCGCAATACGGTTATTCATTTAAGGAGAATAATGGTTACTCTGTTTATTTGAATAATACCTTCAATGGTCTTGCACCTAAAATGAATGGTTTATTGAATCTCGATCGTAGTGATACACATGTTCATGCCAAAAGATAGTAATGATAGTACCACCTATTTGTGGCACTGCCACGTAAGTCATATCGGTATAAAACGCATGAAAAAGCTCCATGTTGATGGATCTTTGGGCTCATTCGTTTTTGAAAGGTTTGAGACATGCGAACCATGTCTATTTGTGTATATGCATAAAGAAACTCCATGCAAATGGACCATTTGGACTCACTTGATTTTGAATCACTTGAGACATGCAAATCATACCACATGGGCAAGATGACTGAAAGCCTCGGTCTCAGTAAAATGGAACTAGAAAGCAACTTGTTGGAAGTAATACATTTTGATGTGTGCGGTCCAATGAGGGCTGAGGCGTGTAGTGGATATCGTTATGTTCTTACTTCACAGATGATTTGAGTAGATGTTGAGTATATTTACTTGGTGAATCACGAGTCTGAATTATTGAAAGGTTCAAGTAATTTCAGGGTGAAGTTGAAAGATCATCGTGACAAGAGGATAAAAGATCTATGATATGATCATAGAGATGAATATCTGAATTACGAGTTTGGCACAGAATTAAGACATTGTGGAAATTGTTTCACAACTGATACAGCCTGGAACACCATAGTGTGATGGTGTCTCCGAACATCATAACTGCACCCTATTGGATATGATGCAT
Organism: Triticum monococcum; assembly: GCA_034509565.1. Taxonomy (NCBI): domain Eukaryota; kingdom Viridiplantae; phylum Streptophyta; class Magnoliopsida; order Poales; family Poaceae; genus Triticum; species Triticum monococcum. Next base: position 770,143,104 of record CM067847.1, read on the forward strand.
ACCATGATATCTCTTGTCGAATTACCACGATAGTTTATGGGTTAGGCATTAGAGACAACCACATTCACTTTAAATAGGGCACCACGTAATTCCGATGAGATGACACCGTATGAACTATGGTTTAGAGAAACCTAAGCTGTCATTTCTTAAAAGTTTGGGGCTGCGACGCTTATGTGAAAAAGTTTCAGGCCGATAAGCTCGAACCCAAAGCGGATAAATGCATCTTCATAGGACACCCAAAACAGTTGGGTATACCTCCTGTCTCAGATCCGAAAGCAATAAGGGATTGTTTCTAGAATCGGGTCCTTTCTCGAGGAAAAGTTTCTCTCGAAGGAATTGAGTGGGAGGATGGTGGAGACTTGATGAGGTTATTGAACTGTCACTTCAACCAGTGTATAGCAGGGCACAAAGAGTTGTTCCTGTGGCACCTACACCAATTGAAGTGGAAGCTTATGATAGTGATCATGAAACTTCAGATCAAGTCACTACCAAACCTCGTGGGATGACAAGGATGTGTACTACTTCAGAGTGGTATGTAATCCTGTCTTGGAAGTCATGTTGCTAGACAACAATGAACCTACGAGCTATGGAGAAGCGATGGTGGGCCTGGATTCCGATAAATGGCTCGAGGCCATATAATCCGAGAGAGGATCCATATATGAAAACAAAGTGTAGACTTTGGAAGAACTACTTGATGGTCGTAAGGCTGTTAGGTACATATGGATTTTAAAAGGAAGACGGACAATGATGGTAAGTATCACCATTAAGAAAGCTCGACTTGTCGTTAAGATGTTTTCCGACAAGTTCAAGGAGTTGACTACGATGAGACTTTCTCACTCGTAGCGATGCTAAGAGTCTGTTGGAATTATATTAGCGATTACTGCATTATTTATGAAATCTTGTAGATAGGATGTCAAAACATTGTTTCCTCGACGATTTTCTTGAGGAAAGGTTGTATGTGATACAACCGGAAGGTTTTGTCAATCCTGAAAGATGCTAATAAGTATGCAAAGCTCCAACAATCCTTCTGAGGACTGGAGTAAGCATCTCGGAGTTGGAATGTATGCTTTGATGAGATGATCAAAGATTTTGGGTGTATACAAAGTTTATGAGAAACTTGTATTTCCAAAGAAGTGAGTGGGAGCACTATAGAATTTCTGATGAATATATGTTGTTGACATATTGTTGATCAGAAATGACGTAGAATTTCTGGAAAGCATATAGGGTTATTTGAAAAGTGGTTTTTCAATGGAAAGCCTGGATTAAGCTACTTGAACATTTGAGCATCAAGATCTATAAGGATAGATCAAAACGCTTAATGGTACTTTCAAATGAGCATATACCTTGACATGATCTTGAAGGTGTTCAAGATGGATCAGTCAAAGAAGGAGTTCTTGTCTGAGTTGTAAGGTATGAAGTTAAGACTTAAAGCTCGACCACGGCAGAATAGAGAGAAAGGACGAAGGTCGTCCCCTATGCTTAAAACGTAGGCTCTACAGTATGCTATGCTGTGTACCGCACCTGAAGTGTGCCTTGCCATGAGTCAGTCAAGGGGTACAAGAGTGATCCAAGAATGGATCACAGGACAGCGGTCAAAGTTATCCTTAGTAACTAGTGGACTAAGGAATTTTCTCGATTATGGAGGTGGTAAAAGAGTTCGTCGTAAAGGGTTACGTCGATGCAAGCTTAACATCTATCCGGATAGCTCTGAGTAGAGATACCGGATACGTATAATGGAGCAACAATTTAGAATAGCTCCAAGTAGAACAGTTATTTGGAATAGCTCCAAATAGAACGTGGTAGCTACATCTAGGAGATGACATAGAGATTTGTAAAGCACACACGGATCTGAAAGGTTCTGACCCGTTGACTAAAACCTCTCTCAAGCAACATGATCAAACCCAGAACTCATTGAGTGCTAATCACATAGTGATGTGAACTAGATTATTGACTCTAGTAAACTCTTTGGATATTGCTTACATGGCGATGTGACCTGTGAGTGTTAATCACATGGCGATGTGAACTAGATTATTGACTCTAGTGCAAGTGGGAGACTGTTGGAAATATGCCCTAGAGGCAATAATAAATAAGTTATTATTATATTTCCTTGTTCATGATAATCGTTTATTATCCATGCTATAATTGTATTGATAGGAAACTCAGATACATGTGTGGATACATAGACAACACCATGTCCCTAGTAAGCCTCTAGTTGACTAGCTCGTTGATCAATAGATGGTTACGGTTTCCTGACCATGGACATTGGATGTTGTTGATAACGGGATCACATCATTAGGAGAATGATGTGATGGACAAGACCCAAGCCTAGCACAAAGATCGTGTAGTTCGTTCGCTAAAGCTTTTCTAATGTCAAGTATCATTTCCTTAGACCATGAAATTGTGCAACTCCCGGATACCGTAGGAGTACTTTGGGTGTGCCAAACGTCACAACGTAACTGGGTGACTATAAAGGTCCACTACAGGTATCTCCGAAAGTGTCTGTTGGGTTGGCATGAATCGAGACTGGGATTTGTCACTCCATGTAAATGGAGAGGTATCTCTGGGCCCACTCGGTAGGACATCATCATAATGTGCACAATGTGATCAAGGAGTTGATCACGGGATGATGTGTTATGGAACGAGTAAAGAGACTTGCCGGTAACGAGATCGAACAAGGTATCGGGATACCGACGATCGAATCTCGGGCAAGTATCGTACCGATAGACAAATGGAATTACATACGGGATTGATTAAGTCCTTGACATCGTGGTTCATCCGATGAGATCATCGTGGAACATGTGGGAGCCAACATGGGTATCCAGATCCCGCTATTGGTTATTGACCGGAGAACGTCTCGGTCATGTCTGCATGTCTCCCGAACCCGTAGGGTCTACACACTTAAGGTTCGATGACGCTAGGGTTATAAAGGAAGCTTGTATGTGGTTACCGAATGTTGTCCGGAGTCCCGGATGAGATCCCGGACGTCACGAGGAGTTCCGGAATAGTCCGGAGGTAAAGATTTATATATAGGAAGTCCTATTTCGGCCATCGGGACAAGTTTCGGGATCATCGGTATTGTACCGGGACCACCGAAAGGGTCCCGGGGGTCCATCGGGTGGGGCCACCTATCCCGGAGGGTCCCATGGGCTGAAGTGGGAAGGGATCCAGCCCAAAATGGGCTGGGGCGCCACTTCCCCTAGGGCCCATGCGCCTAGGGTAAAGGGGGAACCCTAAGGAAGAGTCCCAAGGAGGGAAGGCACCTCCTAGGTGCCTTGGGGGGAGGGAAACCTCCCTTAGCCGCCACCCTCCTAGGAGATTGGATCTCCTAGGGCCGGCGCCCCCCCTTGGGCTCCCTATATATAGTGGGGAAGGAGGACCTCTCAAAAGACACCTTTGCCTTTGGTGCAGCCCCTCCCTCTCTCCCAAGTCCTTCTCCTCTCCCGTGGTGCTTGGCGAAGCCCTGCAGGATTGCCACGCTCCTCCACCACCACCACGCCGTTGTGCTGCTGCTGGATGGAGTCTTCCTCAACCTCTCCCTCTCTCCTTGCTGGATCAAGGCATGGGAGACGTCACCGGGCTGTACGTGTGTTGAACGCGGAGGTGCCGTCCGTTCGGCACTTGGTCATCGGTGATTTGGATCACGACGAGTACGACTCCATCAACCCCGTTCACTTGAACGCTTCCGCTTAGCGATCTACAAGGGTATGTAGATGCACTCTTCTTTCCCTCGTTGCTAGTCTCTCCATAGATAGATCTTGGTGACACGTAGGAAAATTTTGAATTTCTGCTACGTTCCCCAACAAGACGGTCAACACACGGTCAAACGGCACTAACTAGATGGAAACGTGACGGAAGGGCAAAACCATAAGAGGAGCAAGCGTGCTTGGGCAAAATCGAGAGTTTTCGAAAACTAAGGGTAAACCTGCTGAGGGTGACCCAACTAGGGGTATAAAATCAATTATCCCTTTTCCGAAAGTGCCCTTCTCAGCTTGAGTGAACAGTAAAATTTAAAAAGAAATCAAAATTTTCTAAAAAAAATCTGGCAGAAAAGGAAAAAAGAAAAAAAAATTGGTTCAGAAACATTCTAAAAAGTTCGCAAAATCAGAAAAAATGGCTCAGGACCTTACAAAATGTTCCCAAAAGCAGAATTGGTGGATGCACGCCTCACTCCTAAATGGGCTGACGCGCCGACAATTTGTGGGAGAATACGTCAAATCTATTGTAAATCACGTGCTCGCTCGGGGGTGGGCAAATCCTATTTGGTGCTGCAGGCGCCCGTTTATATGTATTTTGCAAACGGGCGCCTGCAGCCAACCAAGCGATCTCTAGATCGAGCTAACTGGCAGTAACCATCACGCCACCTTGCCCAACGTGGTGACTAACATCCTTTCACTCATTTTCATAGTTTAACTTTCCTTTTCCTTTTTTCGTTTATGTTTTTTTCTTCCTCACTCAGTGATTTGTATTGTAATTCGTGAACTTTTTTTCAAATCGATGAACTTCTTTTCTTATTCGCTGAATTTTTTTCATATTTGATGAACTTTTTTTTTTCAAATTCGATGAATTTTTTCAAATTTAATAAACTTCTTCAAATTTGATGAACCTTTTTCATATTTGCTGAACTGTTTTCAAATTCAACAAAAAAATTCTAAATTCAATGATATTTATTTCAAATTGATGAACTTTTTCCATATTTTCATAGATTTTTTTGAAAATACGTGAACATTTTTTCAATTTGTATGAACTATTTTCAAAATTGATGAACTTTTTTTAGAAAATTCAATGATTTTTTTCAAATCTACGAACATTTTTTCAAATTTGATGAACACTTTTTTGAAAATTGATGAACTTTTTCTTATCACATTTTTTCCAAAAATTTAAGCAATACAGTACGTAGTTATGTGGAACAAATAGCTCTGCGACAGGCTGACAGTCTTATTGGGGTATTCAGGCTCTTAGAAGTTAGTCGAGGTCGGTAGCTCCAGTGGTTTGGTAGTTCATACCGTCGTACGTGGAACGAACGTCGTGGGCTCGAATCCTGGAGCAGCTACTAGGAGCTCCCTTGGGGGTGTTCCATTCCTAGCTAACGAATTCGTTCGCTCCATGGAACACCGGCCCTAGCTACGGGCAAAAGCCGAATAACCATGAGTTTTCATCGAATAATAAAAATAAAAACATATTGATCAAATTATTCTTTTTATTTAGAAATACACGTTAAGCATGGTGGCATCCAATTTTCATCATAAGATGCCATCCAGTTTTCATCATACAACGACAAATACAAACTCTCTTCCACTCAGCCTGTAGGTGGGACAACCTGCAGTTGCCCACTTCCTGCCACATATGTCCACTTATTTAAGTGGGATTAAGTGGGCTGCCCACATACTGTATGTGGTATTATGTGGGCTGCCACATACCCACATAATTCATGGAACATGAAAATACAAAACTTGAGATGTAAGACAACTTAACACAAAGGCACGTAAGTCTAGATTGAAGTAAAGAACATGCCCACATATGATACAACACAAACTACAATCTTCAGCAGTACAAGACTGGAGCTTAACATAGACGGCAAACATTTCCTCAGATTATAAACTATACATGAATGAGCAGGCTAGTACACATGAATCAGCAAGATTGTTTGTTCATATCTTCAGGATTTTTAAATGTCAATCTGTCCATTTCTTCAGGCTTACTTGCTTCTTCAACTCAGCTGACTAAAAGCTAACAAAAAAAGAACATGAATAAGCACTTTGAGTCAGAATTCGAAGATGGTAAATTTTAGAAGTGCAATACGGAGAAAAATGAGCTGAGTTAAATAAAAGTACATTACAAAGATGCCATTTTTTACACAATTACAGAACACAAGGATGCATTCAGTAAATCATAGGAGAAAAGAACTTAAGGAAATTTCGGTAACACTTGTAAACTTGTTTTGTTATCTTCTGCACATCATTCAGGTCCTACTGGAAGGTGTGCGTGATGCTTGTAGGCAAAAGAAACAACATTGTGTAGTACATGATCCGGATTTGAGAAGGTTAAATGACTGCATTATTTTTTGATTCAGGCCAAAAAATAATACACTATGTAGTACATGTACGCACAACATAATAGATGATTCAGGCCAAAAAAGCATAAGAAATTTACCATTGTGTCTAATCAAGCTATATATACATACCTTGATCTTCTTCCTCTGGCATGCATAAAATTGGATACATAAATAAGAAAGCCCTCCTGACAAATCTGATCAGTCGAGTCTTTCAGTTACTCTTTGCAGACTCTGCACAAATATGCACTCTGCTCCATCAGTACAACCAGTAAGTCATTGTAAACCTGTGGCCAGTGCCCTTGTTATAAATGCATTCTGCTTCCATCTTCCATCGGCCCGGCATGCTAATGCATAGCTCGAAAGATGAAACCCTGGAGAGGGATATGATGCCAAAGCACCGTCATCTTCCGATCACATGAATCTAGAGTTTCCTCCGAAGCAGCATAAATTGCGGATGAGAATACCTCGACGATGCCCATAGGAAGGAAACGACACTCGAAAGCTTCGCCATCACCGGCTCTTGGAAACTCCGAAGACAAGCTTTCGCCCGGATCAACCTCTCGAGCTCCGCACAACATGCACCAGCAAGTCCAACGTCGAGCCACGATGGCCAAATCCGTCTGGATCTAACCACCTGCTCACCAGGGTACCGCACTGGCCACCTGCGTCCTCTTCACGCACCGCCGAAGCACACGCACACACGCAGCCGCCCACACATCCTCCTGTCCAGGACGCCGCCGAGGAGCACACCAGCCAGAACCGCGCATCGCAGATACACCCAGCCCCTCCCCCCTTCTTGATTAGTCCACCAACGAGCCCTCGTGGACAGATGTGGCCCGATCAAGCCCTCCCTCCAACTACTCGGTAGGCTGCTGCCCAGCCATCCCTCTACCGCCGGACTACCACGCCAGCGCTCCCCATGTTGTTGTTGAACTTGTAACCATACGATTTGTATTGCCTGACAGATGAATATTTACCAGAAAAGCACGTAAAGAAGATAAGTCGGTCTTCATTCCTATAAGCCCTTAGTAGACCATCAGATCCTTCTTTTTGCACATGCACGCCATATTATTGCAGAGATGATGGGGAAGCAAAGAAGTTATGCCTCTCTGTGCGTGCATTGCGAGGAACCCCCAACACGTATTGAACTCTTGATATGAATCCTTGTCGGGAGGGGCAAAGCAAGGATGATAAATCATCTAGGGTAACATGAAAAGGTTAAGTGATGTTGCTGCACCTCAAGTGTTCTTAGGAATCCTCGTGGTTCCTCTTGATTATGCATCTTCATGAACAAAACAAAATCTTGAGCTCTTCGTTCCTATAAAATTTCAGTAACAAGATAAATTTTAACACAAGAAAACTGAGTATCTTGACAAAAAAATAGTAAAAGTCAAATTTCACTAAAACGAGATATTTTATTAGCTCTAGAAAAATTGAGTGCAAGGGTAAATTTTAGTATCCTGAGAAAAGTTGTATTATGAATATGAAACAAAAGTAGTCCTAAATAAAGAAAGTTAATGACAAGGTACATCACGTAATAATCCACACTGAAGGTATACAACAAGAAACATGCATTTTATGTCATGATTCAGCAGTAATAAAGAAGTGAAAACTACCCATGTTTATCACCATTTGTAACACTATTTAGTTTATTCAGGAAAAGAATGTACCTTTGCAATCTTATTTTCGTCTATCCTAAACATGATAATATATCACAAGCCATCAAGGCTGAACATCTTTGGTTGCCAGCCCGAATCTTTAGGAAAAATCTGAACAGTAAAATAGGATATACAAGCAGAGAATTTACAAATTAATCCTTTGACTGAAAATATTTCTTCAAACATGGAGATTTGGAATACCAAGATATAAGATACAACGGACTGAAATGAATACCTAATTCGATTCAGATTATAGAGCTGTAGATCTACATCATTCTTTTTCATATCCAGCTCATCGCACGCAGAAGGATCACAAGTTCCCATTTTCAGAAGGTAAATCATGAGCACATTAATCTTCTCGGAAGGTTTAATCTAGTGTGCACCCATATAGAAACAACAAAAGTGGCTCTCAACTATTTCAAATATAGGCCTGCTAAAATACAACACCCACTCAAGAGGGAAGTCACACAACTTGATGTTTTGAGATGCTGTCATTGAAGCTATTCTTCTCTGTACTAAAATACAAAGATCAAAGCAATTAGATAGGTGACTCGAGGAGTGCAGCAGTGGCATCATGATGTCTACTACACAACCTTCTTCTTGTAGACGTTGTTGGGCCTCCAAGTGCAGAGGTTTGTAGGACAGTAGCAAATTTCCCTCAAGTGGATGACCTAAGATTTATCAATCCGTAGGAGGCGTAGGATGAAGATGGTCTCTCTCAAGCAACCCTGCAACCAAATAACAAAGAGTCGCTTGTGTCCCCAACACACCCAATACAATGGTAAATTGTATAGGTGCACTAGTTCGGCGAAGAGATGGTGATACAAGTGCAATATGGATAGTAGATAAAGGTATTTGTAATCTGAAAATATAAAAACAGCAAGGTAACTAATGATAAAAGTGAGCGTAAACGGTATTGCAATGATAGGAAATAAGGCCTAGGGTTCATACTTTCACTAGTGTAAGTCCTCTCAACAATACTAACATAATTGGATCATAAAATTATCCCTCAACATGCAACAAAGAGTCACTCCAAAGTCACTAATAGCGGAGAACGAATGAAGAGATTATGGTAGGGTACGAAACCACCTCAAAGTTATTCTTTCCAATCAATCCGTTGGGATATTCCTATAAGTGTCACAAACAGCCTTAGAGTTCGTACTAGAATAACATCTTAAGATACAAATCAACCAAAACCCTAATGTCACCTAGATACTTCAATGTCACCTCAAGTATCCGTGGGCATGATTATACGATATGCATCCCACAATCTCAGATTCATCTATTCAACCAACACAAAGGACCTCAAAGAGTGCCCCAAAGTTCTACCGGAGAATCACGACGAAAACGTGTGCCAACCCCTATGCATAGGTTCATGGGTGGAACCCGCAAGTTGATCACCAAAACATACATCAAGTGAATCACGTGATATCCCATTGTCACCACAGATATCCACGGCAAGACATACACCAAGTGTTCTCAAATCTTTAAAGACTCAATCCGATAAGATAACTTCAAAGGGGAAACTCGATTCATTACGAGAGAGAAGAGGGGGGCAAGAAACATCATAGGATCCAAATATAATAGCAAAGCTCGCGATACATCAAGATCGTATCATCTCAAGAACACACGAGAGAGAGAGAGAGAGAGAGAGAGAGAGAGAGATCAAACACATAGCTACTGGTACATACCCTCAGCCCCGAGGGAGAACTACTCCCTCCTCGTCATGGAGAGCTCCGGGATGATGAAGATGGCCACCGGAGAAGGATTGCCCCCTCCGGCAGGGTGCCGGAACGGGTCTAGATTGAGTTTCGGTGGCTACGGAGGCTTCTGGCGGCGGAACTCCCGATCTATGTTTCTCTTGGATGTTTTTAGGGTATATGGAGATATATAGGCGGAAGAAGTACGTCGGTGGAGCTCCGAGGGGCCCACAAGGCAGGGGGGCGCGCCCTCCACCCTCGTGACCTCCCCGGAAACTTCTTGGAGTAGGGTCCAAGTCTCCTGGATCACGTTCGGTGAGAAGATCACGTTCCCAAAGGTTTCATTCCGTTTGGACTTCGTTTGATATTCTGTTTCCTCGAAATACTGAAATAGGCAAAAAAACAACAATTCTGGGCTGGGCCTCCAGTTAATAGGTTAGTCCCAAAAATAATATAAGGGTGGAAAATAAAGCCCAATATAGTCCAAAACAGTAGATAAAGTAGCATGGAGCAATCAAAAATTATAGATACGTTGGAGACGTATCAGGCATCCCCAAGCTTAATTCCTGCTCGTCCTCGAGTAGGTAAATGATAAAAAGAGAATTTTTGATGCGGAGTGATACTTTGGCATAATTTCAATGTAAATCTTCTTAATCATGGTATGAATATTCAGATCCGAAAGGTTCGAGACAAAAGTTCATATTGACATAAAAATGATAATACTTCAAGCATACTAATTAAACAATTATGTCATCTCAAAATAACATGGCCAAAGGAAGTTCATCCCTACAAAATCATATAGTTAGGCTATGCTTCATTTTCGTCACACAAAGATGTTCCCAACTTCTATACCCCCGATGACAAGCCAAGCAATTGTTTCATACTCAAATAATCTCAAACTTTTTCAACCTTCACACAATACATGAGCGCGAGCCATGGACATAGCACTATGGGTGGTATAGAATATGATGATGGGGATTGTGTGGAGAAGACAAAAAAGGAGAAAGTCTCACATCAACGAGGCTAATCAATGAGCTATGGAGATGCCCATCAATTGATGTTAATGCAAGGAGTAGGGATTGCCATGCAACGGATGCACTAGAGCTAAGAATGCTCAACAAAAGAAAACTAGTGGGTGTGCATCCAACTTGCTTGCTCATGAAGACCTAGGGCATTTTGAGGAAGCCCATCGTTGGAAAATACAAGCCAAGTTCTATAATGAAAATTTCCCTCTAGTATGAACAAGACAACTTATGACACTCACTATATGAAAATCATGGTGCTACTTTGAAGCACAAGTGTGGAAAAAGAGATAGTAGCATTGCCTTTTTTATTTTCTCTTTTTTGGGCCTTTCTTTTTTTGGCCTTTCTCTCTCTTTTTTTGATTGGGCAATGCTCTAATAATGATGATCATCACACTTCTATTGATTACAACATAATGATTACAACTCGATACTAGAACAAGATATGACTCTATATGAATGCCTCCTGCGGTGTACCGGGATGGTGCAATGAATCAAGAGTGACATGTATGAAAAATAATGCATGGTGGCTTTGCCACAAATACGATGTCAACTACAAGATCATGCAATGGCAATATGACAAAAGTAAAGCATGTCATGATGATGATGATGGTGGAAGTTGCATGGCAATATATCTCAGAATGGCTATGGAAATGCCATGATAGGTAGGTATGGTGGTTGTTTTGAGGAAGATATAGGGAGGTTTATGTGTGAAAGAGCGTATCATATCACGGGGTTTGGATGCACCGGTGAAGTTTGCACCAACTCTCAATGTGAGAAAGGGCAATGCACGGTACCGAAGAGGCTAGCAGATGGCGGAAAAGTAAAAGTGCGTATAATCCATGGACTCAACATTAGTCAAAAGAATTCAAATACTTATTGAAAAATTTAGAAGTCATCAAAAATCAAGTACTACGTGCATGCTCCTAGGGGGATAGATTGGTAGAAAAAGACCATCGCTCGTCCCCGACCGCCACTCATAAGGATGCACAAGCCAGGTACACTTCATGTTTCAAATTTGTTATACAACTTTAACCATACGTGCATGCTACGGGACTTGCTAACTTCAACACAAGTATTTCTCAAATTCACAACTACTCAACTAGCACGACTATGATATTATCACCTCCATATCTCAAAACAATTATCAAGCATCAAACTTATCTTAGTATTCAACCCACTAAAAAGAAAGTTTCACATATCTTGAATACCAAGTATATTAACATTAAGCAAATTACCATGCTATTAACGACTCTCAAAATAATCTAAGTGAAGCATGAGAAATCAAGTTTCTTTAAAACAATCCACCACCGTGCTCTAAAAGATCTAAGTGAAGCACTAGAGCAAAAATTATCACGCTCAAAAAGATATAAGTGAAGCACATAGAGTAAACTATCAAGCTCAAAAGATATAAGTGAAGCACATAGAGTATTCTAACAAATTTCAATTCATACATGGCTCTCTCAAAAGGCGTGTACAGCAAGGATGATTGTTGTAGACTAACAAGCAAAGACACAAATAATACAAGACGCTCCAAGCAAAACACATATCATGTGGTGAATAAAAATATAGCTCCAAGTAAATTACCGATGGAAGTGGACGAAAGAGGGGATGCCTTCCGGGGCATCCCCAAGCTTTGACTTTTTGGTGTCCTTGGATTATCTTGGGGGTTCCATGGGCATCCCCAAGCTTAGGCTCTTGCCACTCCTTATTCCATAATCCATCAAAAGAATTCACCCAAAACTTGAAAACTTCACAACACAAAACTCAATAGAAATCTCGTGAGCTCCGTTAGAGAAAGAAAACAAAAGACTACTTTAAGGTACTGTAGTGAACTTGTTATTTATTTGTATTGGTGGTAAACCTACTGTATTCCAACTTCTCTATGGTTTATAAACTATTTTACTAGCCATAGATTCATCAAAATAAGCAAACAACACACGCAAAACAGAATCTTTCAAAAACAGAACAGTCTGTAGTAATCTGTTACTAACGCAAACTTCTGAAACTCAAAAAATTCTACCAAAATTAGACGACCTGGGAAATTTGTTTATTGATCAGCAGCAATTGGAATCACTATTTTATCACGTTCTGGTGATTTTTGACAATTCGGGCACTGAGCGCAAAGATTCTGGAAATTACAGCAAGATCAAATAACTATCTTACAAGAAGATCTAATAGGTTTAACTTGGCACAAACACTAATTAAAAGATAAAACCACATCTAAACAGAATCTAGATGGATTATTTATTCCTAAACAGAACCAAAAACAAAAAACATAGAATAAAATTGGGTTGCCTCCCAACAAGCGCTATCGTTTAACGCCCCTAGCTAGGCATGATGATTTCAATGATGCTCACACAAAAGATAAGAATTGTAACATAAAGAGAGCATCATGAAGAATATGACTAGCACATTTAAGTCTAACCCACTTCCTATGCATAGGTATTTTGTAAGAAAACAACTTGTGGGGACAAGAATCAACCTGCATAGGAAGGTAAAACAAGCATAACTTCAAAACTTTAAGCACATAGAGAGGAAACTTGATATTATTGCAATTCCTACAAGAATATATTCCTCCCTCATAATAATTTTCAATAGCATCATCAATGAATTCAACAATATAACCAGCACCTAAAGCATTCTTTTCATGATCTACAAGCATAGAATTTTTATTACTCTCCACATAAGCAAAATTCTTCTCATTCGGAATAGTGGGAGCAAACTCAACGAAATAACTATGATGTGATTGAAAATTAAGATCAAGATGACAAGTTTCATGGTTATAATTATTCTTCAAAGCATACGTGTCATCACAATAATCATCATAGATAGGAGGCATGCTTGCATCATAATAAATTTGCTCATCAAAACTTGGGGGACAAAATATATCATCTTCATCAAACATAGCTTCCCCAAGCTTGTGGCTTTGCATATCATTAGCATTATGGATATTCAAGGAATTCATACTAACAACATTGCAATCATGCTCATCATTCAAATATTTAGTGCCAAACATTTTATAGATTTCTTCTTCTAGCACTTGAGCACAATTATCCTTTCCATCATACTCACGAAAGATATTAAAAAGGTGAAGCGTATGAGACAAACTCAATTCCATCTTTTATAGTTTTCTTTTATAAACTAAACTAGTGATAAAACAAGAAACTAAAAGACTCGATTGCAAGATCTAAAGATATACCTTCAAGCACTCACCTCCCCAGCAACGGCGCCAGAAAAGAGCTTGATGTCTATTACACAACCTTCTTCTTGTAGACGTTGTTGGGCCTCCAAGTGCAGAGGTTTGTAGGACAGTAGCAAATTTCCCTCAAGTGGATGACCTAAGGTTTATAAATCCGTAGGAGGCGTAGGATGAAGATGGTCTCTCTCAAGCAACCCTGCAACCAAATAACAAAGAGTCTCTTGTGTCCCCAACACACCCAATACAATGGTAAATTGTATATGTGCACTAGTTCGGCGAAGAGATGGTGATACAAGTGCAATATGGATGGTAGATAAAGGTATTTGTAATCTGAAAATATAAAAACAGCAAGGTAACTAATGATAAAAGTGAGCGTAAACGGTATTGCAATGATAGGAAATAAGGCCTAGGGTTCATACTTTCACTAGTGTAAGTCCTCTCAACAATACTAACATAATTGGATCATAAAATTATCCCTCAACATGCAACAAAGAGTCACTCCAAAGTCACTAATAGCGGAGAACGAACGAAGAGATTATGGTAGGGTACAAAACCACCTCAAAGTTATTCTTTCCAATCAATCCGTTGGGATATTCCTATAAGTGTCACAAACAGCCCTAGAGTTCGTACTAGAATAACACCTTAAGATACAAATCAACCAAAACCCTAATGTCACCTAGATACTTCAATGTCACCTCAAGTATCCGTGGGAATGATTATACGATATGCATCCCACAATCTCAGATTCATCTATTCAACCAACACAAAGGACCTCAAAGAGTGCCCCAAAGTTCTACCAGAGAATCACGACGAAAACGTGTGCCAACCCCTATGCATAGGTTCATGGGTGGAACCCGCAAGTTGATCACCAAAACATACATCAAGTGAATCACGTGATATCCCATTGTCACCACAGATATCCACGGCTAGACATACATCAAGTGTTCTCAAATCTTTAAAGACTCAATCCGATAAGATAACTTCAAAGGGGAAACTCGATTCATTACAAGAGAGAAGAGGGGGGGAAGAAACATCATAGGTTCCAAATATAATAGCAAAGCTCGCGATACATCAAGATCGTATCATCTCAAGAACACGAGAGAGAGAGAGAGAGAGAGAGAGATCAAACACATAGCTACTGGTACATACCCTCAGCCCCGAGGGAGAACTACTCCCTCCTCATCATGGAGAGCACCGGGATGATGAAGATGGCCACCGGAGAAGGATTGCCCCCTCCGGCAGGGTGCCGGAACGGGTCTAGATTGAGTTTTGGTGGCTACGGAGGCTTCTGGCGGCGGAACTCCTGATCTATGTTTCTCTCGGATGTTTTTAGGGTATATGGAGATATATAGGTGGAAGAAGTACGTCGGTGGAGCTCCGAGGGGCCCACGAGGCAGGGGGCGCGCCCTCCACCCTCGTGACCTCCCCGGAAACTTCTTGGAGTAGGGCCCAAGTGTCCTGGATCACGTTCGGTGAGAAGATCACGTTCCCGAAGATTTCATTCCGTTTGGACTCCGTTTGATATTCTGTTTCCTCGAAATACTGAAATAGGCAAAAAACAACAATTCTGGGCTGGGCCTCCAGTTAATAGGTTAGTCCCAAATATAATATAAAAGTGGAAAATAAAGCCCAATATAGTCCAAAACAGTAGATAAAGTAGCATGGAGCAATCAGAAATTATAGATACGTTGGAGACGTATCACATCACATCCCCGCAAAGGGAGTATTCTTGACAAATATTAGACAGGTGACTCGGAATAAATATAAAAGGTTCATTGTTTTCAGAATACACTGAATTACAAGAGATTAATACTGACCTCAACATGAACCTCAAAGAGCCATGGTATGCAAAATAGCCTTGATGATTTTCTTTTGCATTTATCCTCAGCAACCAAGGTTGAACATTGTATGTCTAAGAGCTCCCCAGTGCCTCATCTTCTGCTGTCCTTTTAGCTTCTGCTTGTTCCTCCAGCTCTCTTGAGCTTCTCAGCTCTTCCTTTCATCTTCAAATCACCACATCTGGGCTATATGCATATTTTCCTACTATATATTGATCTCATTTATCTTTATAAACCTAACATATTGGTGCCAGAAAACACAACCGTGAGCTATTCCTAAAAGAACACCCAGATGAACTAAGATCAACTTACAGAACATACATCTACAGAAAGGTAATAACAGAGATGACTATTGATTGTAATCATTTGTTGCAATCTTGTATCATAAGCAGGCATTGGCACAACTAAAACATGATGGAAGTGGAAAGGATACCATGCGATCCTACCTGTGGTACAGCCAGAACCATGCATGGACCAGCTTGTTCATGCCTTCATCGTGGTGGCGTCTCCCGAGCACCGCACGTCACCCGATGTCATTCGCGTGCAAGCCTAGAAGCACTCTCAAGCCCTGTTTCAGTGAACTCAAATCAATGTATAAAGTTTTGAACATAATTTCTTTTAGTACATGATAACTTGATATGTTATCCTCCTATTTAATAACACCAAGAGTTCCCTGTTCAGCATTCTAACAATGGAAAACTGAGAATGGTGGAAACGGCTAGATAATTACCCGAGGAATAATCTCATAGCTCTGCCCCTCACAGTATGTCACATTGCCGGCATGGTCGATGATGACATGGCACATCTCTCCCAGAGCGTTATGACCTACTTCCTGCTCTACCGAGACGATGGTGGTTGTGTAAGGTCCCTTGGGCTTGTAGGTGTTGAGAGGCGGCTCTTTGACGCTCTCGGGGGTTGAGTGGCGCGATCCTGCAGGTTAGAAGAGGAACAACAATTAGATGAATACACATATTTCATGTCACAACACATCAATACCATGCTTCAAAAGAAATCACAAAACACAAAGATGAGAAGAATGAGTGTTCATCAGGTCCGCCAAAGTAACTGCATCAAGGAATTACAATTGTTTGAATAGTTGGGTCAATGTTTTGGCTGTCAGGTTAAATCTCTCTTGTGTTTACTACATGAGACAAATTAAGACACTTGAGTAAATGAACCATGCATTTCTCATCGTGAGAGGATGAGCAAGTATCGCTTCTGATCCATAAAACATACGGTCTCTCATTTCTAATCATTATATAGCAGTCTATATCTATAAAGGATGTAAAATTTCAACCAAATTACAATCTCAACTCTACATATAAAGTGAAATCAAATCACGATATCTCACTGAATTCAACATTACATATGTTGTCCAACTCGAGTTGAAGACTTCAAGTAATCACTGAATTCAAGAAAACATTTTACCTCTATATGTAGGCCAAAGAACAACAAATGAGTGGAAACTTCCAATCCAGAAAGCCATACCGGGGAAATTGTACGGCAATTGGAACTGATTTTTTGTAGAGGGGGAAAGAGAAGAGGAGCACTCATCTGCCTTGTTCCATTATGTTCATCGAACCAACAGGAAATCTATAGTACAAATCGTGAAACATCGAGTATCCTGCATACAGAACAAAACCAAGATCAATACATGCTTGTAAAATCGAGAACTACCATAGCACAAACATGAGATGCACCTTTAGACCTACTGCTACACATGTTGAGTCTGATTTTTTTTGTACCACAACACAAGATGAGTAGAGAGGGAGGAGGACGGACCTGAGTTGCTGGTGAAGTGACGAAGCTCGACGATGGCTGCACTTGCTCAACTTGTTCCCCAGAGCCACGACTCGAAATTGCTCGTCACTGCTAGATAAAACAGGACACCGTTAAATTCAGTTCATCATCAAGAAAGCAAGAAGAAATCGACCAATCTGGGACAATTCGAAGCAGCAGACCTTGACGGGGTTGAAGGAAATTAAAGAGGAGAAGAGCAGCAGCGCCCCCCTCGTGTATCTTGCAGGGCATCCAGGTCCCTAGTAACTTAGTTGATCTTAACTTAATTGGAGCAATTTCCAATAGACTCAAAAATCACCTATTCTGATATGTTTGCTCTGTATTAACAGTCAAACAATTTGCTTGATGGATGCACTTCATCGTAAATTAGGTGCTATACTTGATGGATGCACTTCATCTAAAGGCTACAATAATAATCCAGAATTAGACCGGGAACTTGCATTGGGCGGTAAGGGAAGACTGCAGTTTTAGCCCCTGACAGATTTTCCTACCAACTATGTATCATCAATTTTTGCACGGAGAGGATTCAGTCATGTGCAAACTAACCGGAAATTTTTTTGTACACCTACATCCTAGTGTATCACCTTTATCAGATTAAATCATCAAAGCAATGCTATCTAACAAGTAAGCGCAGAGAATGTTGATTGCCTAAGATCAGCAAGACTATCACTGAAGGCGAGTATATATAGGTCACAAAGAAAAAATTATGGCGGATGGTTGCATAAGTTTAGTGTCGAGGAAGCCGCAATGCTGACCTGGATACGCTGCGACAGAAGGTGGAGGTGACTACCGGCCGACCACCATGCATCAGAGAAAATGGAATCAATAGGGGCGGCTGCACTAAACTTGACCAAGCACATCAGACTCCTGAAAAACAACATTTTATTAGGAATTCATCAGAAGTAGCATAAACCTATTGTTATGAAATACAGACCACTATTGAGACTGGACACCTTAAATATTACTAATTCATGAAATGGACTATTAAACACGGTGTCTATAATCTATGAATTAGTGCTTATTCACATCAAAAATTGAAAGCATGACAGACTATCTAGCAAGGATTGAAGAGTTAGCAGCTTATAAGAACATTTTTTCTGAAGTTTTGATGGTCCATTGACATCTACCAGCAAATACTAATTGCACAGAATAGTAGTTGGTGCATGAATCAGAACCAGTGGAGATCCCACTTGTGTTCGTGAATGAATTGCATTGCATAAGGACAGCTGCAATAGCATCGGGGCATCAACGACAGAAAGGCCAAGATCAAAGAGAGACCGGAGCGCTACCAAGGTCAAAATCATATATGTGCACGCATAGCGGTGAAGAGGACGGCGGCAATAGCAAGCCTACCAAGCCCTCGGGCTGGAGCGGCGCGAATCCTGAAGGTGTGGCCGGAGGAAAAGACGCGGGCGGGGGACGCGCCGAGCGGCGCAAGCCTCCAAAGTGCGTACCGAAGCCGGAGTTGCCGGAGTTGGAGGCGACCGAAGCCCTTGCCACCGAGGAGCGGCGAATCCAACCCGATGGGTGGACGCAGCGGCGCGAGGCGAGCACAGGAGGAGTGTTCTTAGCGCCGCCGGAATCTGCCGGCCTAGATCCAGATGGTGGCGACGGAGAGAGAGTTGGGTCAGTGCGAGGGCCGGATCTGGCCGCCGGCTGAGCGCTCTCTCTCTCTCTCTCGTCCTTGGGTGCGGGTGCGGGGAGAGGGCGGCGGTGGTTGGGTGGCACCCGCGGAGGAGTGGAGTGGAGTGGAGGATGCCCGGGGTTGGGGAGAGGATGGAGGTGGGCAGCGGCGGCCGGAGGCAGGGCCAGTCGACGAACACCCATGCAGCGGCGGCGGTGACGGCGACGTGAGGAACCCTAGCACGCGCGACGGGCTAGGGACAGAGCGACTCATTTTCCTGCGGGCTGGTTTTTCTTCTGCGGTGCGTGTGTGGGGTGGGGAGGGGGTGGGAGGGGACGAAAAAAAACCGGCGTAAAAAAACCAACAAAAAAAATCGGATGAAAATGGTGGGACAAAAATAAAATCCGGAACGCGACCTACCAACTAAGACATTAGGAGTAGAGATGAGAAAAGCTTGGGACAGCCGGCTGATCCAGCACAGGGCGTCTGCCGCCTCCTGGGCGCGACATGTGGGCCACGTGCCGCACTATTCTCCTTTATCTCGCTGGCCACTACTTATTGTAATATTTCTTTTCTGTAACAACATATGTATTGAAAAGTTTCTTCTGAACAAGCACCGATGTTGCAAAATGGTGAAGACGCAAAAAGAAACTCTACAATGTTGCAAAATGGTGAAGACGCAAAAAGAAACTCTACAACAGGACATTTGTTAAAAATGCAACAATACCTTTATTGCAAAAATATATATGCAACACTACCTTTGTTGCAAATATTTTTGCGACAAAACTTGTATTGCAAATGAAAACTTGCAACAGGCCCTCTGTCACAAAGTGGGCTGAGCCACGACAAATATCGGATTTGACGACTCACAACCCAGCGGATATTTAAGATGCGTCGGGTCGACGCGTAGCACGTCTCGTGTTATAAACAGACTTATAGCGAGATCACTAATTGAGGAGTACTCCTTGGAAAGATCACTCTCACCTTTTCAGGTTGTGACAAGTGGTGCGCTGCATGGGCGTCACTTGTCGTAACCTGAAAGTTTTTCTTTTTGTCGTATATCCGTTTATTCAAAATATTTTATCTCTTAAACCATGCTTCCAAATCTCAAACCATTTTTATGATTGGATTCCTCTTGTCGAGATCTTTAAAACTAAATCTCATGTTGATAGGTTTTGACAAAAAAAATCACGAAAAAAAAAATCAGACGAGAAAACCCGGACGAAAAACCTGAGCCGGAAGCACGTTTTTTCCTTTTCAAAAGAGGCACAGCGCGTGCCTCTCGCAAAAGCACACTCGTACCTCTCGCGGAAGAAAAAAAACAGAAAACATGTTTTTTTTTCGTTTTCGAGAGGCACGGCCGTGCCTCCCGTGAAAGCACAACCGTGCCTCTCATGGAAGCAAAACCATGCCTCTCATAAAAGAAAAAAAAACCGAAAACATGTTTTTTTTCGTTTACGAGCGTGCCTCTCGCAAAAGGAAAAAACACGTTTTTTTCATTTTCGAGAAGCACGACCGTGCCTCTCGCGAAAGCACAATCATGCCTCTCACGAAAGTAAAACTGTGCCTCTCGCGAAAAAAAAAACAAAAAACTTGTTTGTTTTTGGTTTTCGAGAGGCACGTCCATGCCTGTTGCGAAAGCAAAATCGTGCCTCTTGTGAAAGAAAAAAACACGTTTTTCGCATTTTTTGTTTCGAAACTCAGCCGATCGTTATGAGCCTCCCGATAAGTTTTTTTTTTTTTGAGACAACGAGCCTCCCGATAAGTTTTTTTTTTGAGACAACGAGCCTCCCGATGAGTCCGTTTATATAACACGGTAAACGGACTTGTCGATTTAGCCCGTGAGTAGCCGACCTTTGCTTATCGGGCCTGCCTGGACCGGGCTATAGACTGCTAATAGCAGCAACAACAATCAACAGGCCCAATCCATCATCGTCTCCCTTCCTCTCTCTCGCTCGCGGCAGCACCAATGGCCGTTGCGGCGGCGGCCGCCGGAGATGACCACCATCACCCGCAGCAGAAGTACTGTCTGTGGAATAGGTCGCCGTACATGTCCGCGGCGGTGGTGGCCAAGACGGGAGAGCGGAGCGCGTGAAGCTGCTGCTGCTGCTGCAGAACCACGTTCATCTTTACCTCTCCCATTGCTGGCGGAATCCATGCCATATTGTGCTTCGTCGCCGGAGCTCCAGTAGGTCTGGAACATTGGTTCTTGGGTGGGAGATCCTGAAGCCCATGAAAATACCTCTCGATGAAATGATGTGTAGCCAGTGGGCTTTCTAGTTCATGCTCATGGATTGCCTTCCTCCTAGCCCACCAGATTTCCCACAATGTGACAAGAACCGAGATGAATTTTCCCTACGAAAAGTATTGCATAAACCGAACAACCACAAGTTTGGGTCGGTAGTTTCATCGCCATATATTGGACGCAAGGAATCATCATCACGCAATGACCAAACGCTCTTGGACATGTTGTAGTCCAATATGCATATCGCCATGAGTCCATTGTTGCCTGACAAATAGAAAACGTCACCGCATCTGTCATATGCCACCAATCCCATTCCTGACCCGACAGCAGCGACGCCCGCGCCAATCGCCATGCAAACAGTCGTAACTTGGTCGGGACCTTGACGACCCAAACTTCTTCCAGTTTCGTTCCTGCTGCTCTGTATTGCTTGTAGATTACCAGAATTTTGTGAATGATCTCCCCATCCATGGGTGGCAGGTGGTCCTGTAAGCATTGTTCATTCCAAGCCCTGGTAGCATGCGATATCAGTTTTGAAACTAGAGTAGGGGGATTAGCAGAAGAGGAGTGCTTCGGCGCGTGCGCGCGCGCACACACACACCCCCAAAAACAAAACGTATAAGGACAGAAAGGTCATACGGAAGAAACGTATACCCACCTCGTATCATAGACGTACAATCCTGGTCATACGAGTACACGTGAATAAGAAGAAAAAAAAACTTGCACGAGGAAAGAAAAACTGAGGACTCGATCGATCTGGCCTGCCGCCCGAGTAGAGGAAAAAAAAAATACTTGCACGAGGACTCGATCGATCTGGCCTGCCGCACGGCGATCACGCGGCGGCTCATCTGGATCGTCGCGGGTGGGCTTCGGAGTGGAAGACCGCCGTCGCCGGTGGCCGGCCCGGTGTTGGATGTCGCCGTTCTCCGCATCGACGGCCGCCTCTAACCATCCCGATCTCCCACGCCGGCGGTTCCAACCCCGTCGTCTCCCACGTCGCGGTCGGCGGTTAGGGAAGTGGCCGGCCACGTCTTGGACGTCACCGTCTTCCGCAACGACGCCGCGTCCGCAGCCTATAACCGTCCGGACGTCCCACGGCGCGTACAACACTCGTTCAAGACGCCGACGTTGACCTAACTCGTCCGCCTCCGCGGATCCATCAGGTACTCACTGTCCACTTCCGGTTCAGTCCCCACTAGGAATTCATGTGGTCTTCACCTGTGTTCAGATGTACAACGGTGGTGCTGTACTTGCCGTTCATCACTAGATGGATGTTTGTGTTCAGTTACACTGCACGCTCGCCATTCAGGTGGTGGTTCTAGAGTGGTCTTAATTGTGTTTAGTACCAAGAAAACAAATAAATTTTAGTTCTACATAAATCCCAGTGCTCTCTCTGCTTCAGTTTTGTTTCTTGCACTGGCCAAAATTGGATTTGTACTAAGCTTGCAGTTCCTGTTCCTGCCGTATGGTGGATCCAGCAGCAGGCAGCAGTACCCCCCAGGCCCCCACATGCCATTAATTCCTTGTAGTAGCATGTTACTTGCTCTAGCTTAGAATTGACTCAACCAGCAAATGATTCACATGAGTTGTACGTGTGTAGTTCAAGGGTTGGAAGCTGTAACCTGGAGATGTGTGAACTAGATGAGCCAGCTTGGACTTGGACTCTGGAGCACTGGGCATTATTCATTGGCTGGCCCTGATTAAGAAATTGCTTCTCCTCAGGCCCTCTTTAAGTGGGGGTGAAGCAAATTGTGCACTGCTCTAGGCCTTGTAGACAGTAAAAAAATGTGGTGAGCCTGCAAGCACATTGCCATGTGCAGCAGCCAGCTTCCCACATCTCCATTCCATTAGGCTTCTCTGATGAAGCAGCTTTGTCCAGTGATCACTGCCTTAGATGTGTGCAGTTAGCGTGGCCAGATACCTTTCTTGCACTGCTAAAGCTGCGCCATCTTGTTCGGAAGCGTGCTCAAAGTTTCTACCACATGTAGGGTATCTTCATCACATAGTTGCATCAGTTCCTGTGGGTACTACTTGCATTGCATTTTGTCAGGGGCTCGGAGTTATGTGCCTGAGCCTAAGTAGTTTGTCTGGCTTTACACTTTAAAGGGCGCCAAGGTGGAATTTCTGTCCCTCGAGTAGATGAGTTAGATTTAGAAAGAAATCATTTTAAATACTCATAGGTTAAATGTTGCAATTTATTCATCTATATGTCCCGGTGCATGAACTTAGAATTTAAGGTGGGATAATGTGTTTTTCAATGATTTGCAGTGTTGGTAGTAACGTGTGTTTAAATGGACGAAGAAACCTCATTTACGGCCGATGATAATGGTACAAATGATGTCGGTCGGACCGATAACGATCCTAGTAATGAAGAAGATTGAGTTTCGGTGGCTACGGAGGCTTCTGGCGGCGGAACTCCCGATCTATGTTTCTCTTGGATGTTTTTAGGGTATATGGAGATATATAGGCGGAAGAAGTACGTCGGTGGAGCTCCGAGGGGCCCACAAAGCAGGGGGGGCGCGCCCTCCACCCTCGTGACCTCCCCGGAAACTTCTTGGAGTAGGGTCCAAATCTCCTGGATCACGTTCGGTGAGAAGATCACGTTCCCAAAGGTTTCATTCCGTTTGGACTTCGTTTGATATTCTGTTTCCTCGAAATACTGAAATAGGCAAAAAACAACAATTCTGGGCTGGGCCTCCAGTTAATCATGTTTTGCTCTAGGGAGAGGTTTAGTCAACGGATCTGCTACATTCAGGTCCGTATGTACTTTACAAATATCTATGTTTCCATCTTGAACATTTTCACGAATGGAGTTGAAGCAACGCTTGATGTACCTGGTCTTCTTGTGAAACCTGGGCTCCTTAGCAAGTGCAATAGCTCTAGTGTTGTCACAGAAGAGTTTGATTGGCCCCGACGCATTGGGTATGACTCCTAGGTCGGTGATGAACTCCTTCACCCAAATTGCTTCATGCGCTGCCTCCGAGGCTGCCATGTACTCCGCTTCACATGTAGATCCCGCCACGACGCTCTGCTTGCAACTGCACCAGCTTACCGCCCCACCATTCAAAATATACACGTATCCGGTTTGTGACTTAGAGTCATCCAGATCTGTGTCGAAGCTAGCATCGACGTAACCCTTTACGACGAGCTCTTCGTCACCTCCATAAATGAGAAACATTTCCTTAGTCCTTTTCAGGTACTTCAGGATATTTTTGACCGCTATCCAGTGTTCCTTGCCAGGATTACTTTGGTACCTTCCTACCAAACTTACGGTAAGGTTTACATCAGGTCTGATACACAGCATGGCATACATAATAGAACCTATGGCTGAGGCATAGGGGATGACACTCATCTCTTCTATATCTTCTGCCGTGGTCGGACATTGAGCTGAGCTCAATTTCACACCTTGTAACACAGGTAAGAACCCCATCTTAGACTGATCCATATTGAACTTCTTCAATATCTTATCAAGGTATGTGCTTTGGGAAAGACCTATGAGGCGTCTCGATCTATCTCTATAGATTTTGATGCCTAATATATAAGCAGCTTCTCCAAGGTCCTTCATTGAAAAACTCTTATTCAAGTAGGCCTTAATGCTGTCCAAGAGTTCTATATCATTTCCCATCAAAAGTATGTCATCTACATATAATATGAGAAATGCTACAGAGCTCCCACTCACTTTCTTGTAAACGCAGGCTTCTCCATAAGTCTGCGTAAACCCAAACGCTTTGATCATCTCATCAAAGTGAATGTTCCAACTCCGAGATGCTTGCACCAGCCCATAAATCGAGCGTTGGAGCTTGCACACCTTGTCAGCATTCTTAGGATCGACAAAACCTTCCGGTTGCATCATATACAATTCTTCCTTAAGGAAACCATTAAGGAATGCCGTTTTTTACGTCCATTTGCTATATCTCATAATCATAGTATGCGGCAATTGCTAACATAATTCGAACGGACTTCAGCTTCGCTACCGGTGAGAAAGTCTCATCGTAGTCAACCCCTTGAACTTGTCGATAACCCTTAGCGACAAGCCGAGCTTTATGGATGGTCACATTACCATCCGCGTCTGTCTTCTTCTTAAAGATCCATTTATTTTCTATGGCTCGCCGATCATCGGGCAAGTCAGTCAAAGTCCATACTTCGTTTTCATACATGGATCCTATCTCGGATTTCATGGCTTCTAGCCATTTGTCGGAATCCGGGCCCGCCATTGCTTCTTCATAGTTCGAAGGTTCACCGTTGTCTAACAACATGATTTCCAAGACAGGGTTGCCGTACCACTCTGGTGCGGAACGTGTCCTTGTGGACCTACGAAGTTCAGTAGCAACTTGATCTGAAGTTTCATGATCATCATCATTAACTTCCTCTCTAGTCGGTGCAGGCACCTCAGGAACATTTCTTTGAGTTGCGCCATTTTCCGGTTCAAGAGGTAATACTTCATCAAGTTCTACTTTCCTCCCACTTACTTCTTTCGAGAGAAACTCTTTCTCTAGAAAGGATCCATTCTTGGCAACAAAGATCTTGCCTTCGGATCTGAGGTAGAAGGTATACCCAATAGTTTCTTTAGGGTATCCTATGAAGACGCATTTTTCCGACTTGGGTTCGAGCTTTTCAGGTTGAAGTTTCTTGACATAAGCATCGCATCCCCAAACTTTTAGAAACGACAGCTTAGGTTTCTTCCCAAACCATAATTCATACGGTGTCGTCTCAACGGATTTCGACGGAACCCTATTTCAAGTGAATGCGGCAGTCTCTAAAGCATAGCCCCAAAAAGATAGTGGTAAATCGGTAAGAGACATCATAGATCGCACCATATCTAATAGAGTGCGATTACGACGTTCGGACACACCATTACGCTGAGGTGTTCCAGGCGGCGTGAGTTGTGAAACTATTCCACATTTTCTTAAGTGTGTGCCAAATTCGTGACTCAAGTATTCTCCTCCACGATCTGATCGTAGGAACTTGATTTTTCTGTCACGTTGATTCTCAACCTCACTCTGAAATTCCTTGAACTTTTCAAAGGTTTCAGACTTGTGTTTCATTAAGTAGACATACCCATATCTACTCAAGTCATCAGTGAGGGAGAGAACATAACGATAGCCACCGCGAGCCTCAACGCTCATTGGACCGCACACATCAGTATGTATGATTTCCAATAAGTTGGTTGCTCGCTCCATTGTTCCTGAGAACGGAGTCTTGGTCATTTTACCCATGAGGCATGGTTCGCACGTATCAAATGATTCATAATCAAGAGACTCTAAAAGTCCATCTGCATGGAGCTTCTTCATGCGTTTGACACCTATGTGACCAAGGCGGCAGCGCCACAAGTATGTGGGACTATCATTATCAAACTTACATCTTTTGGTATTCACACTATGAACATGTGTAGCATTATGCTCGAGATTCATTAAGAATAAACCATTCACCATCGGAGCATGACCATAAAACATATTTCTCATATAAATAGAACAACCATTATTCTCGGATTTAAATGAGTAGCCATCTCGAATTAAACGAGATCCTGATACAATGTTCATGCTCAAAGCTGGCACTAAATAACAATTATTGAGGTTTAAAACTAATCCCGTAGGTAAATGTAGAGGTAGCGTGCCGACGACGATCACATCGACCTTGGAACCATTCCCGACGCGCATCGTCACCTCGTCCTTCGCCAGTCTCCGCTTATTCCGCAGCTCCTGCTTTGAGTTACAAATGTGAGCAACTGCACCAGTATCAAATACCCAGGAGCTACTACGAGTACTGGTAAGGTACACATCAATTACATGTATATCACATATACCTTTTGTTTTGCCGGCCTTCTTGTCCGCTAAGTATTTGGGGCAGTTCCGCTTCCAGTGACCACTTCCCTTGCAATAAAAGCACTCAGTCTCGGGCTTGGGTCCATTCTTTGGCTTCTTCCCGGCAGCTTGCTTGCCGGGCGCGGCAACATCCTTGCCGTCCTTCTTGAAGTTCTTTTTACCCTTGCCCTTCTTGAACTTAGTGGTTTTATTCACCATCAACACTTGATGTTCCTTCTTGACTTCTACCTCCGCTGATTTCAGCATTGAAAATAACTCAGGAATGGTCTTTTCCATCCCCTGCATATTAAAGTTCATCACAAAGCTCTTGTAGCTTGGTGGAAGCGACTGGAGGATTCTGTCAATGACCGCATCATCCGGGAGATTAACTCCCAGCTGAGTCAAGCGGTTATGCAACCCAGACATAGTGAGTATGTGCTCACTGACAGAACTATTTTCCTCCATCTTACAGCTGAAGAACTTGTCGGAGACCTCATATCTCTCGACCCGGGCATGAGCTTGGAAAACCATTTTCAGCTCTTCGAACATCTCATATGCTCCATGTCTCTCAAAACGCTTTTGGAGCCCCGGCTCTAAGCTGTAAAGCATGCTGCACTGAACGAGGGAGTAGTCATCTGCACGTGTCTGTCAAGCGTTCATAACGTCTTGGTTCTGTGGGACGGGTGGGTCACCTAGCGGTGCTAGTAGGACATAATTTTCTTGGCAGCTATGAGGATGATCCTTCACTACAAGAAATATGTCAACTTATGACCTTCTGTCAGTGACCCTCGAAGAATTGGTCATAAATTTATGACCATTTTAGACGAATTGGTCAAAAGCTGTTCAGGGGGCTCCAAACCCTAAACCATTGCGACCATTTTGGTCAAAAAGGTCATAATTTCCTTACACGAAATGGTCACAAAGCAAACAGTGCTAGTCCGCTGCCTTATTTCTAGTTGTTAATGACCAATATAGATGGTCATAGCCTTGTAGATTGTGGTGGGTTGTGATGACTAGGCGCCATCTCATCAGTTTTGCCTATGTGTCATGTCCATGTGATAGTTTTTGCCCTAGGTTGTGAAGCAACCTATATTTCTATCATTCCCAAAATTCCCCAAAAAAATCTCATAAATTCTTTGGGGCATATCAAATATGTTAAAATCCTTCCTTGCCTAGTTCAAAACTAATTCAACAATATTCATTTTCCTATTCTGTTCACAATAACACTTTATGAAGGAAGTGCTATTTATATATTCTTGATTGCCCTTGGAATTTTTGGGCACTCTTTCCTATCCAAATTATTACCGCATGACAAAATTCAGCTCCATTTGCCTAGCAAATCTTCCTCGGCAAATTTCCAAAGTTTTTGTCCACCTAGAAGCATTGTGAAGGAAGTACCTTTTTTATATCTCTAAATGACATGAAATTTATACAGTTCCTTCATATGCCCAAATTATCAGCTCAGTCAAATCATCTATGTGAGCCCAGGTTCAATGTATATTTTATGGCCAAATTGGCACGTTGCAAAGCAAGTGTTATATAGACCCCTCCTATTACCCTCAAACTTTTCGGGCACTCTTCCATACCCAAATCATTGCCACATGATAATATTTAGCTCAATTTTCCTAGTAAATCTTTCTCGGGAAATTTCCAAAGTTTCTACCTCGAGAGAAGCTTTGTGAAGTAAGTACTAGCTAGGCTTACCCAAATGATCTGAAAATTTACCAATGCATGACCATACCTAAGTAACTTACCTACACCAATTTTGAGATCATTTCATTCATCCAATCTCTCTCACTAGTTTTCCCAAGTTTCTGTCCATAGAAGAGCATTGTGAAGGAAGTACTTCTTTGGCATGTCCAAATGTGGTATCAATTTTCTACAATGCTTTCCTATGCCCAAATAACCATCCTCCACAAAATTTCAGCTCACTCCATTCATTATTTTGAGCCCAGCTTCAACATTCATATTTTTGTCCAGCGTGGTACTTTGCAAAGCAAGTACCACCTAGGATCCTCCTTTTGATCTAAAAATTTGTGAAGACATTCTCCTTAGTAGATGATCATCCTCAGCCAAAACTCACGCCCATTTGCCATGTGCATTTCCCGTACTGGTAATCAAACACTTGGCTGCTAATTCATGTTTGAGCATCGATCGGTCTCCTCGTGAGAATATTATGTTGTAATTTTCTTCCTAGCACCAACCTGGGGAGTACCTAGCCCACTAGACATGCCTAGGCCGCCCAGAACACATGCCAACATTACGGTCACGCGGTGACCATGCGACGGGCATGCGAGTTTACGCGCTCTAGAGTTGGGGCCCTCGGCCACCACCCAAACCTCGACGTATCGCCACCAAACCATGTATTTATGATTAAATAGGTCCTTATGTAACTAGAAATGATTTTTGGAAAAAATAAATAGCAAACTATGAAGTAGCTGCAGTTCAAATTTGACCCGCTTCCAACTGAATCGGTCGAAATTTGTCTTTTTCACGAGAGGTGGATCAAAAATTTTTACACCCAACCATTTTGTCAATTGTGCATTAAATATGGCCTAGTATTTTATAAAAATGATTTGATCCAATTTTGCAACAATTATTTGGTAGTTCCTTCACAAAAAAACCTCCTTTCGGGCACTCGAAAAATGGAAAATGGTTTTTTCGTCCAACGAAAATGAAAACTTCCTTAGGCAACATTGTTTGCCATTCCAATATGCACCCTTGTGCACAATATGAGATCATTTGAACAAACTATGCCATGGATGTGGCCATAAAATTGATTATTTGGCTTGAAAGCCATTGATCTCCACACGTGATAGCTCGTTTCTGAGAACACTTTTTAAAAATAATTGTCGTATTACAAGTTTATTATTTTTCCTAAGAACTTTGCCACATATAATGACACAATGCGATGGTTTCCCAATTTTTTGAATTTTTTTTGAATTTTTATGCCCGTTTCAAAATGCGGTCAAAACGGCGGGAATGACCGTTCCTAGCTAGTGGTTGAATCTTGAATTTTTTTTGGTGTTTCTCTGATTAAATAGATACTTATGTACCTAGAAATGATTTTTGGAAAAAATAAATAGCAAACTACGAGGTAGCTGCAGTTCAAATTTGACCCGCTTCCAACTAAATCGGCGGGAATTTGTCTTTTTCACCAGAGGTGGATCAAAATTTTTTACACCCAACCATTTTGTCAATTGTGCATTAAATATGGCCTAGTATTTTATAAAAATGATTTGGTCCAATTTTGCAACAATTATTTGGTAGTTCCTTCACAAAAAAACCTCCTTTCGGGCACTCGAAAAATGGAAAATGGTTTTTTCGTCCAACGAAAATGAAAACTTCCTTAGGCAACATTGTTTGCCATTCCAATATGCACCCTTGTGCACAATATGAGATCATTTGAACAAACTATGCCATGGATGTGGCCATAAGATTGATCATTTGGCTTGAAAGCCATTGATCTCCACACGCGATAGCTCGTTTTTGAGAACACTTTTTTAAAATAATTGCCGTATTACAAGTTTATTATTTTTCCTAGGAACTTGGCCACATATAATGACACAATGTGAAGGTTTCCCAATTTTTTGATTTTTTTTGAATTTTTTATGCCCGTTACAAAATGCGGTCAAAACGGCAGGAATGACCGTTCCTAGCTAGTGGTTGAATCTTGAATTTTTTTTGGTGTTTCTCTGATTAAATAGATACTTATGTACCTAGAAATGATTTTTGGAAAAAATAAATAGCAAACTACGAGGTAGCTGCAGTTCAAATTTGACCCGCTTCCAACTGAATCGGCGGGAATTTGTCTTTTTCACCAGAGGTGGATCAAAATTTTTTACACCCAACCATTTTGTCAATTGTGCATTAAATATGTCCTAGTATTTTATAAAAATGATTTGGTCAAATTTTGCAACAATTATTTGGTAGTTCCTTCACAAAAAAACCTCCTTTCGGGCACTCGAAAAATGGAAAATGGTTTTTTCGTCCAAAGAAAATGAAAACTTCCTTAGGCAACATTGTTTGCCATTCCAATATACACCCTTGTGCACAATATGGGATCATTTGAACAAATTATGCCATGAATGTGGCCATAAGATTGATCATTTGGCTTGAAAGCCATTGATCTCCACGCGTGATAGCTCGTTTTTGAAAACACTTTTTTAAAATAATTGCCGTATTAAAAGTTTGTTATTTTTCCTAGGAACTTGGCCACATATGATGACACAACACAAATGTTTTGCATTTTTGGATTTTTTTTTGAATTTGTTATGCCTGTTTCAAAATACGGTCAAAACGGCAGGTATGACCGTTCCTAGCTAGAGGTTGAATCTTAGAAAACTTTTGATTTTTCTCTGATTAAATAGATACTTAGGTACCTAGAAATGATTTTTGAAAAAAATAAAGAGCAAACTATAAGGCAACTGCAGTTCAAATTTAACCCGCTTCCTGCTGAATCGGCAGAAATTTGTCTTTTTCACGAGAGGTGGGTAAAAGCTTTTCACCCCCAACCATTTTGTCAATTGTGAATTAAATATGTACTACTATTTTATAAAATTAATTTGGTACAATTTTGCAACAACTATTTGGTAGGTCCTTCACAAAAAAGCTCATTTGAGGCACTCGAAAAATGGAAAATGGTTTTTTTGCCAAAAATCTCATTTCTCACGACACCTTTTAAAATATATTTATCTTTTTCATGTTTGTTATTTTTTCTGAAAACCTGTTCACATTTTGGTGACATAATGAGAATGTTTTCTATTTTCTTTTTGAATTTCTCAGGTCATAAAATAGCTCACATGATTTTAACACCATACT
Source organism: Triticum monococcum (assembly GCA_034509565.1). Lineage (NCBI taxonomy): Eukaryota > Viridiplantae > Streptophyta > Magnoliopsida > Poales > Poaceae > Triticum > Triticum monococcum. The sequence goes on from CM067847.1 coordinate 770,174,864, forward strand.
GCATTCTGATTGGTTCCTAGACGTCTCACGCGGATCGTGCATCATACACCGTCGGATGCTCGAGGATCCAACGGTCGTCCTCAACCCTTCCACACCAACCCCAAAACCCTAGCTGGTCATTTTCCATCCACCCCCCGCCTCCTTTCACTCCTTGCTGTCTCGCCCGATGGAGAGAGAGCGAGAGCTGGTCATTTCTCCTCGCTGCCTCCTCCCTTCCAGATCGCTGCCACCACCTCCCTCCAGCGGAGCTCGCCGCCGTCCATGGCAACCCCCACGCCCTACTCCTCTCCCCTCCCCTTCACCCACCCAACCAAACCAACCAGCCAACCCGGCACCCCTTCCTCCTCCAAGAAAAGCAAATCCGCGCCCTCTCCCCTCGGATCCATGGCGCTGCTCAGCGCCGGCGCGGCCGCGGCGGCGTGGGTGGCCCGGCGGGCGCGCGTGGTCGCTCCGGCGCTGACGACGGCGGTGTGGGCGTGCCAGATGGTTGTGGGTCGCCCCAGGGAGATCCGGCGCGCGCGGCGAGATTCACCTCTTCCTCCCTCCACCTGAAGCACCAGATCCACTCGGGCAGCAGCTCAGGCCACCGTCAGATCCACTCCTCTCATCCTCCTCCTCCTCTTCTCCTTCAATCTCCCCCTCCCTCTCACCCCCGTCTCTGTCTCTGCAGGTAGTACAGGAGGAACGGCAACCAGCGACGGGATGAAGCTGCAGGATCTGCTGCAGGATCCACCACAGCGACGGGATGAACCAGCGATGGGATGAAGCTGCAGGTAGTACAGGCCATGGAGACCCACCACAATCTTCAAGACCTCGACGGCTCTCTGTTGAAGGATCTGCTCCGAGCCCCTCAAGCCGCCCATCTTCAAGGTGATTGTCCACCCGCCGCACTCCATCCATCTTCTTGTTGTTTAATTTTATTTCCCCGGGATGGATTCCTGAGAGCAGAGTATACATCAGATGTGGGTGTAGCTGCTCCTCTCACTAGGCTGTAGGCTGCTGTAGCACGTACTACTGCACATGGGTTGTTTCCTCTGAAATTTGTAGTATGTGATGTGATGCCAGTGGAGTGGATTTGCATTCCAATGGCTTGAGTTGCAGTCGTGCCTTGTCTGCTAATCAAAGGGAAAGATGCTTCATCTATTCTTGGTAGGATGAACAAATGACACCTTGTAGTTGTAGGGTCTTGATTGGTTGCGTGCGGCAACTGAATATGTAAAATTCACTCATTCAGGACCCAGTTTCCAATCAAGTCTATGTATTAGTGACATGCTAGTTTGGCACATACTGCATATAGAAAGCAGGCCAAGTTTCCTGCCATCTACTCTGAAATTTAAGTCACTGGATCAACATTTCCATGGCATATGTTGTGTTTTTCCATCTATACTTTGTGAATGCAGTCATTCCTTGTTTGCTCCTCAAAGGAAAAGATGGTGTTCCGTTCACCTCTCTGAATGCTTCTATTGTAGAGCATAGCTTGCATAAGTATTTTTTACCTATTTTTGACCTCTCGTTCTGAAATACATCTAGTAGGTGCGACTAGTACTATGTTATTCTCCTACATATACCTATATATGCATCTGAAAGGGCAAGTACTTGGACGACCTTGACAGCATCATACTGATTGTAATAACTTGCATAAGACTCTGTATTCGAAGACTTCTCACAATTTATAATGCAATTCTAAACAGTAGCATATGTCTATCTACCCTGCTGGGAATTTTCACTCTATATAAAAATTTGAGAGGCAAATGCTGGGAGTTTCAGTCTTGTCTGATGGCTAGGAACTCAACTCTGCTTCTTGTTGTTTGAGTTTCAGGCTTGTTGCATAGTTTGTAGCTTCAAGTGTACTCTGGCTTCTAGCCACAGTGCACTACAAATTATTATAGAATTACAAAGTGTACTCAACATTGCACCTTACACATTCTTTTCTTGTGAAATCGAAAGCCATGACTGAGCATTCTTTTATCAAGTTGTTGTACACTTGCTCTGCTTGAGGCTACTATATAACTTGTTCCTTTTCACTTGATGTACATAGCATGCAAAAAAAAATTTGAGTTTCTCATTGCGTCATCTTGCTGGTGAAACATGCCAACCAAGGATCTGCGGCAGTCCAATTCCTGTATGCCAGCAAGCATACATGATTCAGTTTACTATACGAAATATGGAATGCTTGTCCAGATTAAAAATAACATTGTTGCATAATGATCCGAGTTGGCTCTTGATTGAAACTAATTTGAAGCATTGCATTTTTCTTATAACTGGCTGATACACTTTTTGCTGGCATTCCGTGGCAGCATTTGCAGATCTTGAGGCATGCATGTGGCTGGAAGAAACACTCAGGAGAAGCACCCTGACGTCAAGAAGGTCTCCAAGAAGTGAAGAAGCATTGAGTTCTAGCTCATTGGAGCTAGTTATACTCTGATAGATAGTTATATTTTGATATTTAGTTGTGTTCTTGGTGGTTGTAAACCTGATGTGAAGTATGTTCGATTATAAACGTGGTGTATGTTTGATTGTAAGGTGCCAAATTTGGTTGTTGAAGTATTACTTATGTTTTCAGTCAGTTCTGATTTAAATATTTGTTTTTATTTACTGGAAAAACAAAATTTGAAGAACATGACTCTGACCATTGGGACCCACTCAAACCCATCTGACTATTGGATCTGTCTTAAAAAAAGAAATGCAATTGTTGAGCCAAAAAGGCCATGGCCCAAAAACGAAAGGCCCAATTGTTGGGTCAGGCCAATGTAGAAATCAAAACTATTAGAAAAAATAACCCATGTAGCTAGAGAAAATATACAGTAAAAAGGCCGAATTGTTGGGCTAGGCCCATGTAGAAAATCGAATTGGACCGGGCTGAATCTTGTGCCACATCAGATTGCCACGCTGGATGCCTACGTGGCCTGGGGAGGTTGCTAGTGACCAAAACGCCATAGTAGACGTATTTTGGTCATAAACATCTACGACCATTCCAGAAGAAAGGTCGCTATAGTCAGTTTACGACGGCCAGCTTTTGACCTTATGTTTTTGGTCACAAAAAGGTCATAAATGGAAATTTGTGACCATTCAGTGACCAATAGTGGTGGTCACAAGTTGACATATTTCTTGTAGTGCTTAGGTTCCGGACCCAGTCCGTATAGTTGCTGCCATCGTCTTTCAGCTTGGTTTTCTCTAGGAACGCGTTGAAGTTGAGGACAACGTTGGCCATTTGATCTACAAGACATATTGTAAAGATTTTAGACTAAGTTCATGATAATTAAGTTCATCTAATCAAATTATTCAATGAACTCCCACTTAGATTGACATCCCTCTTCTAGTCATCTAAGTATAACATGATCCGAGTCAACTAGGCCGTGTCCGATCATCATGTGAGACGGACTAGCCAACATTGGTGAACATCTTCATGTTGATCGTATCTTCTATACGACTCATGCTCGACCTTTCGGTCTTCTGTGTTCCGTGGCCATGTCTGTACATGCTAGGCTCGTCAAGTCAACCTAAGTGTTTGCATGTGTAAATCTTTCTTACACCCGTTGTATGTGAACGTTAGAATCTATCACACCCGATCATCACGTGGTGCTTCGAAACAACGAACTGTCGCAACGGTGCACAGTTAGGGGGAACACTTTCTTGAAATTATTATGAGGGGTCATCTTATTTACTACCGTCGTTCTAAGTAAACAAGATGCAAAACATGATAAACATCACATGCACTCAAATAATAATAGTGACATGATATGGCCAATATCACATAGCTCCTTTGATCTCCATCTTGGGGCTCCATGATCATCTTGTCACCGGCATGACACCATGATCTCCATCATCATGATCTCCATCATCGTGTCTCCATGAAGTTGCTCGCCAACTATTACTGCTACTACTATGGCTAACGTGTTTAGCAATAAAGTAAAGTAATTTACATGGCATTTCTCAATGACACGCAGGTCATACAAAAAATAAAGACAACTCCTATGGCTCCTGCCGGTTGTCATACTCATCGACATGCAAGTCGTGATTCCTATTACAATAGCATGAACATCTCATACATCACATATATATCATTCATCACAACTTTGGCCATATCATATCACAAAGCACTTGCTGCAAAAACAAGTTAGACGTCCTCTAATTGTTGTTGCAAGTTTTACGTGGCTGAAAATAGGGTTCTAGCAAGAACGTTTTCTTACCTACGTGAAAGCCATAACGTGATTTGTCAACTTCTATTTACCCTTCATAAGGACCCTTTTCATCGAATCCGCTCCAACTAAAGTGGGAGAGACAGACACCCGCCAGCCACCTTATGCAACTAGTGCATGTCAGTCGGTGGAATCGGTCTCACGTAAGCATACTGTAAGGGCATATTTATCCCTACAGTGTTTTGGTGATTGATGACAATGCATTTGCGGACTAATCGGGTGCCTTGAGTTCTTTCAGATATTCATTCCTCGGCACGAAGTGATTGTTTCCCCTCGGCGCTCTACTCAAGACGATGTAGCTTCTTTCGTAACTTTGTTGGTGGACTAAGTTTCGTAGTAGTCACCGTACTATCAAGAGGGGATCTGCTTCGGTATGGTTTGGGTGGAATCAACACGTACACGCCCTCCTCTCACCCTCCGTTTCTTTCCACCTCTATGGAGCTTACATTTTCTCCACTCTTCATCTTTTCCTGGACCCAGCGGTAGTACCGCGGGTCACAGCGGTAGTACCACTGAGGCTCACTAAGAGGCAGTACCGCTCCTCGGAGCGGTAGTATCGCTTGATGGCCTCAGCAGCAGTACCCCTGCGGATCCGTGCTCCTACCGCCTCGACACAGGTGTTGTAGCGGTAGTACGTCTGAAGTTCATTAAGAGGTAGTACCGCTCCTCGGAGCGGTAGTACCGCTTGCTGGGCTCAGCCGTAGTACCGCCGTGGCTCCGTGCTCCTTCCGCTTCGATTCGAGTGCGCATTTTCTCGTGTCGGGTTTTGCGGTACTTGCTGCGGTAGTAGTGGCGGTAGTACTGCTTATTCGCGGTAGTACCGCCCTGCCCCCACGGTAGTACCGCTCTGGGTCCCAGCCCCGGCCCCTTTTCTTCTCACGCGGCAGTACTGCTGAGGGGGAGCGGTAGTACCGCTTATGAGCGGTAGTACCGCTCTGCCTCCGCGGTAGTACCGCTATCTGCGGGGCTGAGTGGGGGGGGGGGGGTAACGGTTGATTTGTTCCCCCACTATAAAAGGGTGTCTTCTTCCCCCTCCTTGACTTACCTCTTCCCCCAAGCTTCGTTATTGCCCAAGCACCATTTATTGCTCAAGCTCCATTAAATACTCCAAGCTTTCTTTTGCCCGATCTATCTCCCTAGCCAATCAAACTCGTTGATTTGCTCGGGAGTGGTTGAGAAGGCTCGGATCTACACTTCCACCAAGGGATTTTTGATTCCCCCACTCATCCTTAGCGGATCTTGTTACTCTTGGGTGTTTAAGCACCCTAGACGGTTGAGGTCACCTCGGAGCCATATTCCATTGTGGTGAAGCTTCGTGGTCTTGTTGGGAGCCTCCGATTAAGTTGTGGAGTTTGCCCCAACCTTGTTTGTAAAGGTTCGGTCGCCGCCTTCAAGGGCACCAATAGTGGAATCACGGCATCTCGCATTGTGTGAGGGCGTGAGGAGAATACGGTGGCCCTAGTGGCTTCTTGGGGAGCATTGTGCCTCCACACCGCTCCAACGGAGACGTACTTCCCCTCAAAAGGAAGTAACTTCGGTAACACATCCTCGTCTTCACCGGATCCACTCTTGGTTATCTCTTACCTTTACTTGTGCAAGCTCTTTAGTGTTTGTTCCCTTGCTTGCTTGTGTGCTTGTTGTTGTTGCATCATATAGGTTGTTCACCTAGTTGCACATCTAGACAACCTACTTTGATGCAAAGTTTAATTTGGTAAAGAAAAGCTAAAAATTGGTAGTTGCCTATTCACCCCCCCTCTAGTCAACCATATCGATCCTTCCAATTGGTATCAGAGCCTCGTCTCTTTATTAAGGACTTTACCGTCCAAAGAGTATGGTTGATACCGTAGACGGTGTGGAGGAACACTCCAGTGTGAATCCGATCTCGTCTACGGGCGATGGGGGAACTTCGGTCTCTCGTGAGGAGTTCAATGTAGCCTTGGAGACATTGAAAACCTTCATGACGACCGAAGTTGAAAGCATGTTTACTAAATTTCTTGAGGGGCTTAAACTATCCACCGCACCGTTGAAAGTGGGGGATCCCGCCAACAAGGTGTTGGATGCTATCTCCGACAAGGGGGAAGCTAGTAGTGAAAAGGCTCCTTCCTCTAGTGGCAAGAATGGCACCGGCATCTTTGCCCATGTGGAACCACCACTTGTTTATGGTGGACCGGTTCCTTCTACTCATTTGAATCATGCCGGTCCTCCTCCTAAGATTGTAAAAAATGAGGATTTTGATTCTTGGGTTTACCGCTTTAAACGTCATTTAAATCATGTGAACACTAACCTTTGGAGAATCATTGAAGAAGGTTTCTACCCACATGATCCAAGCAACTTCACTCCTCGGGAAGCCGCGGACAATCAATTCAATGAGAATGCTCTCTTCATCATTCAAGATGCAATTCCACCCGAAGACCTACCTCATCTTCGTCCCTTCGCCTTGGCCAAAGATGCATGGCATTGTGTCATGTCTCGCTACCGAGGAAGCGCAAGCATTCAACGCTCCAACTATGAAGTGGTACAAGATGAGGCCGATGAGTTTGCAATGAAGGAAGATGAAGAACCTCGTGAGCTCTATCGGAGAGTCACCAAACTCGCAGTCTCACTGCGAGATCACGGGAGCAAGGACACGGATGACAACTAGATCAAGCACAAATTCCTCAAGGCAATGATGCCCTACCACAAGGCCATGGCCTCCGTCATTCGCCAAAGATCGGACTTCCACACTTTGACCTCAAGTGAAGTGTTGGATGAGTTTGTGGCCATGAACATTTTGGACAAGACCGCCGACAATGCGGTGCTCCGTTCTCAACAGGCAAAGAAGCCTAACCTTGCATTGAAGGCCAAGCTCACCGTGGAAGAAGAAGAAGAGGAAGAAGAGGAGAGCAACCCCGAAGATACGAAGTATGCATATCATGAACATATGGCACTTGCTTCAAGGCAATTTTGGAGCAAGAAAAACTCGAGGCCCAACTTTAGCAAAAACAACTCGAGTGGTACAAGGGGCAAGCAACGTGTAAGGACTAGCTACAACTGCGGCAACGTGAGTCATTTCGTTGCGGAATGCCCGTATGAGAAGAGGGAAGACAATGGTGGCAAACTTATCCGGAAGGACAAGGCCAAGTCTTTCCCCAACAAGAACAACTTCACCAAGAAGACTCCTCCCAAGGCCTTGGTTGTGCAAGAAGAGTACAATGAGGATGATGAAGATGATGAGTCGTTTGCCATGGCCTCTGTCGCCATTGCAACAACGTCACGAGTGTCCCTCTTCGACTCACCCAACGAGAGCATCACCGCCAAGTGCCTCATGGCTAAAGCCACCAACAAGGTAACCTCCAACATCAAAACTACCATCATTTATCATCCTTCCCCATCGGATTGCATTAATGAAATTGAGGGAGCTAATGTGGAGGCTAATGAGTTTGAGGCCTTTATGGGAAAACTCAAGGGAAAATCCAATAAGCACTTTGTTGCTCTCTTGGAACAACTTGGCGAGGCCAATGACATGATCGAGGCTCACGAAGACACCATCTCGAAGATGGAAGGACATAGTCGTGACTATGCCGATGAGATTTCTGATCTTTCCAATGCTCTTGAGGAAGAGCGTGGTCTTCGTTTGGCTCTTGAGGAGTCACACAACATTGATCATGCTAAGTTAGAAAAAGATTATGATCATGCCCTCGTTGTTTCTCGTGTGCTAAATTCCGAGAAGGCCAAACTTGGGGTTGATATTGCTAGACTCAAAGAGGAGTTTGATATACTTGACAAGGCTCACAAGGCCTTGAAGGGTATTCATGCTAGTCTCAAGGAGTCTCATGATCAACTCCAAGTGAAGCTAACTAAGGAAAAGGCAACTTTTCCTCATATGGTTTTGATCGATAATGCAAATGCTACTAACCCGTGTTGTGAGCATATACATCTTGTTAAGGAAAATGCTAAGTTGAAGGAGCAACTTGAGAGAGGCCTTGTGACTTGCATACAAGGCAAGAAGAACCTCAATGATCTCTTGATCAACCAAAAGGGAGGTGTGGCGAAGGAAGGGGTTGGGTACGTCCCCGACTCCAAAAACAAGAAGAAGAATGACAAGACCAAACGACCTCCTCCCCTCATGCAAACCTTTGTGAGGGTGGGAGAGAGTGTCCCTGAGGATAAGAAGAAGAACAAAGTCAAGAAGGGCAATGTCACCTCACCCAACAAAGCCGGCGATTTTAATCCTTCTTATGTGTTGTGCCGTGCTAGTGATGGGCATGTTTATGCCAAATTTGTTGGTTCTCTTCATGAGTACATTGAATGGTCTATTTGGGTTCCTAAGACCCTTGTTACTAACATCAAAGGACCCATTACAAAATGGGTACCTAAAACTAAGCATTGATCTCTTGTAGGTGTTTTCTTCCGGTGGTGGATCATGGCTGCTCGATAGCGGAGCTACAAATCATATGACCGGAAGCAAGGACTTGGTGGTGGACGTGCACAAGGTTCCATCTATGCCCACCAATGTCGAGTGGGGTGACGCCTCATCTTCTAAGGTATTGGGACTTGGCAAGGTGGTCATCTCTCATGATCTCACGATCGAGAAGGTCATGCTTGTTGAGTCCCTTGCATACAATTTACTTTCCGTTCGTCAACTTGCAATCATGGGCTTTGCCACTTTCTTTGATATCGATACCGTGGCCCTCTTGTGGAGCAAGACTCTTAAAGTAGCCTTTGTTGGGCATGTCGAGAACGGTCTATATGTGATTAACTTTTCGGAGCGACCCACTAAGACCGCGACATGCCTAATGGCTAAAGTTGATGTGGGATGGCTTTGGCATCGCCGTTTAGCCCATGTCAATATGAGATCTTTGCAAAGTCTCCTAAAGGGGGACCATGTCCGTGGACTAACGAATGTTAGTTTTGCTAAAGATCGTGCTTGCATTGCCTGTATCGAAGGAAAGCTACATTAGAAGGCTCACCCTCCCACGACTATCATTTATTCAAAGAGGCCTTTGGAGCTCCTTCACATGGATCTCTTTGGGCCTCCATCCTTCGATAGTCTTGGAGGTAGAAAGTATTGCTTGGTGATTGTGGATGACTACTCAAGGTACACGTGGGTGTATTTCTTCAAGAGGAAGAGCGAGACCCAACAAACCGTCATTGACTTTGCCAATGAAGCACAACGTCAACACAATGCAAAGATCTTGACAATAAGAAGTGACAACGGCACCGAGTTCAAGAACTACACCTTGGATGAATTTCTTAGTGATGAGGGAATCAAGCATCAATATTCCGCACCATACACCCCTCAACAAAACGGTGTTCCGGAGAGGAAGAATCGGACGTTGATGGATGCGGCAAGGACCATGATGGCGGAGTTCAAGTCTCCGTACAACTTTTGGGCCGAAGCCATCAACACCGCGTGTCATGCATCAAATCGGCTCTACCTCCGCAAGGGTTTGAACAAGACTCCTTATGAGATACTCACCGGTAACAAGCCCAACCTCAAGTACTTCCGGGTATTCGGGTGTAAGTGTTTCATTCTCAAGAAAGGTGTTCGGTTGTCTAAATTTGAGGCCAGAGCTTATGAGGGCATATTTTTTGGTTATGCTACAAACTCTCATGCTTACCGTGTTCTCAATAAATCCACGGGACTTATTGAGGAGACGTGTAACATGGAGTTTGATGAAAATAACGGCTCCCAAGTGGAGCAAAGTGGCACTTGTGATGTAGGTGATGAAATTCCTCCTCAAGCCATAAGAAGAATGGGTGTTGGTTTCATCCTACCCATTGAGGAACCCCGTGTGGCCGAAGGAGAAGGACAATGCTCCACTCAAGTGGAGCCATCACCAACCCAAGGCCCACACGCTTCCGAAGAACAAAGTGAAGGCCCTCAACCTCATGGACAAGACCTAGGGCAAGATCATACTCAAGACGGTGTTGACACACCAAGTGATGCCCAAGGTCAAGTTCTCTCCCCCGAGCAAGTTCAATACCAAGAACAAGTTCATGACGACGCTCAAGATGATCAAGTAACCGCTCCTCAACTCACCACCAAGGAGGAATTAGAGCGTCGTGCCGCCAAAGTTGCTTCTAGGCTCTCCACCAAGGATCATCTCATGACGAATGTGCTTGGAAGCTTAGGAAAGGGGGTAAGCACTCGTAGACAATTAGCAAATTATTGTGAACATCACGCGTTTGTCTCTTGTGTGGAACCTCACAAGGTCTATGAGGCGCTAGAAGTTCAGGATTGGCTCAATGCCATGCATGAAGAACTCAACAAATTCGAGCGCAACAAAGTGTGGAGATTGGTGCCAAGGCCAACGGGGACCCACAATGTCATTGGAACCAAGTGGATATTCAAGAACAAGCAAGATGCCCATGGGATTATAATTCGCAACAAGGCTCGTTTGGTAGCACAAGGCTACTCCCAAGTCGAGGGTATCGACTACGGTGAAACCTTTGCTCCCGTTGCTCGTCTTGAATCCATTCGCATGTTGATTGCATATGCTTCTCATCATAACTTTAAGTTACATCAAATGGATGTGAAGAGTGCTTTTCTTAATGGTCCCATTAATGAATTGGTATACGTCAAGCAACCCCCGGGTTCGAGGATCCCTACTTTCCCGATCATGTGTATCAACTCGATAAGGCACTCTATGGCCTTAAACAAGCCCCATGTGCGTGGTATGACCACCTTACCGAGTTGTTACAAGACCGTGGGTTTGAAGTTGGGATAATCGACCCCACTCTTTTTACTAAGAAGGTCAAAGGGGAGTTGTTTGTGTGCCAATTATATGTTGATGATATTATCTTTGGTTCTCCTAACAAAGCTTTCAATGAGGAATTTTCCGCTCTCATGACCTCAAAGTTCGAGATGTCATCCATGGGGGAGTTGAAGTTCTTTCTAGGGTTCGAAGTGAAGCAAAGAAGAGATGAAACCTTCATCAATCAATCCAAATACACTCAAGACATGCTCAAGAGATTCAAGCTAAGCAACGTCAAGACGGCTTCCACCCCAATGCCCACCAAGTGCAAACTTGACCTAGATCCCAATGGTAAAGTGGTGGATCAAAAGTATATCGCTCCATGATTGGATCCTTACTTTACCTTTGTGCATCTAGACCGGACATCATGTTGAGTGTGGGAATTTGTGCACGGTTTCAAGCCGCACCTAAGGAAAGTCACTATGTGGCGGTCAAACGAATCTTTCGATATTTGGCTCATACCCCAAACTTTGGCTTACGGTACCCAAGAGGATCAAACTTCAAGCTTGTAGGGTACTCGGATTCCGATTGGGCGGGAGACAAAGTGGATAGTGTTGGGGAACGCAGTAATTTCGAAAATTTTCCTACGCACACGCAAGATCATGGTGATGCACAGCAACGAGAGGGGAGAGTGTTGTCTACGTACCAACGCAGACCGACTGCGGAAGCGATCACACAACGTAGAGGAAGTAGTCGTACGTCTTCTTCCCGATCCGACCGATCCAAGCACCGTTACTCCGGCACCTCCGAGTTCTTAGCACACGTTCAGCTCGATGACGTTCCTCGGGCTCCGATCCAGCAAAGCGTCGAGGAAGAGTTCCGTCAGCACGACGGCGTGGTGACGATCTTGATGTACTACCGACGCAGGGCTTCGCCTAAGCACTGTAACGGTATGATCGAGGTGGAATTTGGTGGCAGGGGGCACCGCACACGGCTAAGGAACGATCTCAAGGATCAACTTGTGTGTCTTGGGGTGCCCCCTGCCTCCGTATATAAAGGTTGGAGGAGGGGGAGCCGGCCGGCCAAGGGAGAGGGAGGCGCAGGGGAGTCCTACTCCCACCGGGAGTAGGACTCCTCCCTCCAATCCTAATCCAATTAGGACTCTCGGGGAAGAAGGAGAGAGAAGGGGGGCCGGCCCCTTATCCTAGTCCTACTAGGACTAGGGGAAAGGGGGGGCGCCGGCCAGCTATGGGCTTGTCCCTTTTCTCTTTTTCCACTAAGGCCCAATAGGCCCATTAGTCTCCCGGGGGGTTCCGGTAACCCTCCCGGTATTCCGGTAAAATCCCGATTTCACCCGGAACACTTCCTATGTCCAAACATAGGCTTCCAATATATCAATCTTTACGTCTCGACCATTTCGAGACTCCTCGTCATGTCCGTGATCTCATCCGGGACTCCGAACAACCTTCGGTACATCAAAATGCATAAACTCATAATAATTGTCATCGTAACGTTAAGCGTGCGGACCCTACGGTTCGAGAACAATGTAGACATGACCGAGACACGTCTCCGGTCAATAACCAATAGCGGGACCTGGATGCCCATATTGGCTCCTACATATTCTACGAAGATCTTTATCGGTCAGACCGCATAACAACATACGTTGTTCCTTTTGTCATCGGTATGTTACTTGCCCGAGATTCGATCGTCGGTATCCAATACCTAGTTCAATCTCGTTACTGGCAAGTCTCTTTACTCGTTCCGTAATACATCATCTCACAACTAACATATTAGTTGCAGTGCTTGCAAGGCTTATGTGATGTGCATTACCGAGAGGGCCCAGAGATACCTCTCCGACAATCGGAGTGACAAACCCTAATCTCGAAATACGCCAACCCAACATCTACCATTGGAGACACCTGTAGTACTCCTTTATAATCACCCAGTTATGTTGTGACGTTTGGTAGTACCCAAAGTGTTCCTCCGGTAAACGGGAGTTGCATAATCTCATAGTTATAGGAACATGTATAAGTCATGAAGAAAGCAATAGCAACATACTAAACGATCGGGTGCTAAGCTAATGGATTGGGTCATGTCAATCAGATCATTCTACTAATGATGTGACCTCGTTAATCAAATAACAACTCTTTGTTCATGGTTAGGAAACATAACCATCTTTGATTAACGAGCTAGTCAAGTAGAGGCATACTAGTGACACTCTATTGGTCTATGTATTCACACATGTATTATGTTTCCGGTTAATACAATTCTAGCATGAATAATAAACATTTATCATGATATAAGGAAATAAATAATAACTTTATTATTGCCTCTAGGACATATTTCCTTCAGTCTCCCACTTGCACTAGAGTCAATAATCTAGATTACACAGTAATGATTCTAACACCCATGGAGCCTTGGTGCTGATCATGTTTTGCTCGTGGAAGAGGCTTAGTCAACGGGTCTGCAACATTCAGATCCGTATGTATCTTGCAAATCTCTATGTCTCCCACCTGGACTAAATCCCGGATGGAGTTGAAGCGTCTCTTGATGTGTTTGGTTCTTTTGTGAAATCTGGATTCCTTTGCCAGGGCAATTGCACCAGTATTGTCACAGAAGATTTTCATTGGACCCGATGCACTAGGTATGACACCTAGATCGGATATGAACTCCTTCATCCAGACTCCTTCGTTTGCTGCTTCCGAAGCAGCTATGTACTCCGCTTCACATGTAGATCCCGCTACGACGCTTTGTTTAGAACTGCACCAACTGACAGCTCCACCGTTTAAAGTAAACACGTATCCGGTTTGCGATTTAGAATCGTCCGGATCAGTGTCAAAGCTTGCATCAACGTAACCTCTTACGTTGAGCTCTTTGTCACCTCCATATACGAGAAACATATCCTTAGTCCTTTTCAGGTATTTTAGGATATTCTTGACCGCTGTCCAGTGATCCATTCCTGGATTACTTTGGTACCTCCCTGCTAAACTTATAGCAAGGCACACATCAGGTCTGGTACACAGCATTGCATACATGATAGAGCCTATGGCTGAAGCATAGGGAACATCTTTCATTTTCTATCTTCTGCATTGGTCGGGCATTGAGTCTTACTCAACTTCACACCTTGTAACACAGGCAAGAACCCTTTCTTTGCTTGATCCATTTTGAACTTCTTCAAAATCTTGTCAAGGTATGTGCTCTGTGAAAGTCCAATTAAGCGTCTTGATCTATCTCTATAGATCTTTATGCCTAATATGTAAGCAGCTTCCCCGAGGTCTTTCATCGAAAAACTTTTATTCAAGTATCCCTTTATGCTATCCAGAAATTCTATATCATTTCCAATCAGCAATATGTCATCCACATATAATATCAGAAATGCTACAGAGCTCCCACTCACTTTCTTGTAAATACAGGCTTCTCCAAAAGTCTGTATAAAGCCAAATGCTTTGATCACACTATCAAAGCGTTTATTCCAACTCCGAGATGCTTGCACCAGTCCATAAATGGATCGCTGGAGTTTGCATACTTTGTTAGCTCCTTTTGGATCGACAAAACCTTCTGGTTGTATCATATACAACTCTTCTTCCAGAAATCCATTCAGGAATGCAGTTTTGACATCCATCTGCCATATTTCATAATCATAAAATGCGGCAATTGCTAACATAATTCTGACGGACTTAAGCATCGCTACGGGTGAGAAGGTCTCATCGTAGTCAACCCCTTGAACTTGTCGAAAACCTTTCGCGACAAGTCGAGCTTTATAGACAGTAACATTACCGTCAGCGTCAGTCTTTTTCTTGAAGATCCATTTATTCTCAATTGCTTGCCGATCATCGGGCAAGTCAACCAAAGTCCATACTTTGTTTTCATACATGGATCCCATCTCAGATTTCATGGCCTCAAGCCACTTTGCGGAATCTGGGCTCACCATCGCTTCTTCATAGTTCATAGGTTCATCATGATCTAGTAGCATGATTTCCAGAACTGGATTACCGTACCACTCTGGTGCGGATCTCACTCTGGTTGATCTACGTGGTTCAGTAGTATCTTGTCCTGAAGTTTCATGATCATCATCGTTAGCTTCCTCACTGATTGGTATAGGTGTCGCAGAAACAGTTTTCTGTGATGTACTATTTTCCAATAAGGGAGCAGGTACAGTTACCTCGTCAAGTTCTACTTTCCTCCCACTCACTTCTTTCGAGAGAAACTCCTTCTCTAGAAAGTTTCCGAATTTAGCAACAAAAGTCTTGCCTTCGGATCTGTGATAGAAGGTGTATCCAATAGTTTCCTTTGGATATCCTATGAAGACACATTTCTCCGATTTGGGTTCGAGCTTATCAGGTTTAAGCTTTTTCACATAAGCATCGCAGCCCCAAACTTTAAGAAACGACAACTTTGGTTTCTTGCCAAACCATAGTTCATAAGGTGTCGTCTCAACGGATTTTGATGGTGCCCTATTTAATGTGAATGCGGTCGTCTCTAAAGCATAACCCCAAAACGATAGCGGTAAATCAGTAAGAGACATCATAGATCGCACCATATCTAGTAAAGTACGATTACGACATTCGGACACACCATTACGCTGTGGTGTTCCGGGTGGCGTGAGTTGCGAAACTTTTCCACAATTTTTCAAATGTACACCAAACTCGTAACTCAAATATTCTCCTCCACGATCAGATCGTAGAAACTTTATTTTCTTGTTACGATGATTTTCAACCTCACTCTGAAATTCTTTGAACTTTTCAAATGTTTCAGACTTATGTTTCATTAAGTAGATATACCCATATCTGCTTAAATCATCTGTGAAGGTGAGAAAATAACGATATCCGCCACGAGCCTCAATATTCATCGGACCACATACATCGGTATGTATGATTTCCAATAAATCTGTTGCTCTCTCCATAGTACCGGAGAACGGTGTTTTAGTCATCTTGCCTATGAGGCACGGTTCGCAAGTACCAAGTGATTCATAATCAAGTGGTTCCAAAAGCCCATCAGTATGGAGTTTCTTCATGCGCTTTACACCGATATGACCTAAACGGCAGTGCCACAAATAAGTTGCACTATCATTATTAACTTTGCATCTTTTGGCTTCTACATTATGAATATGTGTATTACTATCATCGAGATTCAACAAGAATAGACCACTCTTTAAGGGTGCATGACCATAAAAGATATTATTCATATAAATAGAACAACCATTATTCTCTGATTTAAATGAATAACCGTCTCGCATCAAACAAGATCCATATATAATGTTCATGCTCAACGCTGGCACCAAATAACAATTTTTTAGGTCTAATATTAATCCCGAAGGTAGATGTAGAGGTAGCGTGCCGACCGCGATCACATCGACTTTGGAACCGTTTCCCACGCGCATCGTCACCTCGTCCTTTGCTAGTGTCCGCTTATTCCATAGTCCCTGTTTCGAGTTGCAAATATTAGCAACAGAACCAGTATCAAATACCCAGGTGCTACTGCGAGCTCTAGTAAGGTACACATCAATAACATGTATATCACATATACCTTTGCTCACTTTGCCATCCTTCTTATCCGCCAAATACTTGGGGCAGTTCCGCTTCCAGTGACCAGTCTGCTTGCAGTAGAAGCACTCAGTTTCAGGCTTAGGTCCAGACTTGGGTTTCTTCTCCTGAGCAGCAACTTGCTTGCTGTTCTTCTTGAAGTTTCCCTTCTTCCCTTTGCCCTTTTTCTTGAAACTAGTGGTTTTGTTAACCATCAACACTTGATGCTCCTTCTTGATTTCTACCTCCGCAGCTTTCAGCATTGCGAAGAGCTCGGGAATAGTCTTGTTCATCCCTTGCATATTATAGTTCATCACGAAGCTCTTGTAGCTTGGTGGCAGTGATTGGAGAATTCTGTCAATGACGCAATCATCTGGAAGATTAACTCCCATCTGAATCAAGTGATTATTATACCCAGACATTTTGAGTATATGCTCACTGACAGAACTGTTCTCCTCCATCTTGCATCTATAGAACTTATTGGAGACTTCATATCTCTCAATTCGGGCATTTGCTTGAAATATTAACTTCAACTCCTGGAACATCTCATATGCTCCATGACGTTCAAAACGTCGTTGAAGTCCCGATTCTAAGCCGTAAAGCATGGCACACTGAACTATCGAGTAGTCATCAGCTTTGCTCTGCCAGACGTTCATAACATCTGGTGTTGCTCCAGCAGCAGGCCTGGCACCCAGCGGTGCTTCCAGGACGTAATTCTTCTGTGCAGCAATGAGGATAATCCTCAGGTTACGGACCCAGTCCGTGTAATTGCTACCATCATCTTTCAATTTTGCTTTCTCAAGGAACGCATTAAAATTCAACGGAACAACAGCACGAGCCATCTATTTACAATCAACATAAACAAGCAAGATACTATCAGGTACTAAGTTCATGATAAGTTTAAGTTCAGTTAATCAAATTACTTAGGAACTCCCACTTAGATAGACATCCCTCTAATCCTCTAAGTGATCACGTGATCCAAATCAACTAAACCATAACCGATCATCACGTGAGATGGAGTAGTTTTCAATGGTGAACATCGTTTATGTTGATCATATCTACTATATGATTCATGCTCGACCTTTCGGTCTCTGTGTTCCGAGGCCATATCTATATATGCTTGGCTCGTCAAGTATAACCTGAGTATTCTGCGTGCGCAACTGTTTTGCACCCGTTGTATTTGGACGTAGAGCTTATCACACCCGATCATCACGTGGTGTCTGGGCACGACGAACTTTGGCAACGGTGCATACTCAGAGAGAACACTTCTTGATAATTTAGTGAGAGATCACCTTATAATGCTACCGTCAATCAAAGCAAGATAAGATGCATAAAAGGATAAACATCACATGCAATCAATATAAGTGATATGATATGGCCATCATCATCTTGTGCTTGTGATCTCCATCTCCGAAGCACCGTCATGATCACCATCGTCACCGGCGCGCCACCTTGATCTCCATCGTAGCATCGTCGTCGTCTCGCCAATCTTATGCTTCCACGACTATCACTACCGCTTAGTAATAAAGTAAAGCATTACATCGCGATTTCATTGCATACAATAAAGCGACAACCATATGGCTCCTGCCAGTTGCCGATAACTCGGTTACAAAACATGATCATCTCATACAATAAAATCAGCATCATGCCTTGACCATATCACATCACAACATACCCTGCAAAAACAAGTTAGACGTCCTCTACTTTGTTGTTGCGTGGCTGCTACAGGCTTAAGTAAGAACGCATCTCACCTACGCATCAAAACCACAACGATAGTTCGTCAAATAGACTCCGTTTTAACCTTCTCAAGGACCGGGCGTAGTCACACTTGGTTCAACTAAAGTTGGAGAGACAGTCTTCCGCAAGCCATCTGTGTGCAAAGCACGTCGAGGGAACCGGTCTCGCATAAGAGTATGCATAAGGTTGGTCCGGATCGTCTCACCCAACAATACCGCCGAACCAAAGTATGACATGCTGGTAGGCAGTATGACTTGTATCGCCCACAACTCACTTGTGTTCTACTCGTGCAAATAACATCAAACCATAAAACCTAGGCTCGGATGCCACTGTTGGGGAACGCAGTAATTTCGAAAAATTTCCTACGCACACGCAAGATCATGGTGATGCACAGCAACGAGAGGGGAGAGTGTTGTCTATGTACCAACGCAGACCGACTGCGGAAGCGATCACACAACGTAGAGGAAGTAGTCGTACGTCTTCTTCCCGATCCGACCGATCCAAGCACCGTTACTCCGGCACCTCTGAGTTCTTAGCACACGTTCAGCTCGATGACGTTCCTCGGGCTCTGATCCAGCAAAGCGTCGAGGAAGAGTTCCGTCAGCACGACGGCGTGGTGACGATCTTGATGTACTACCGACACAGGGCTTCACCTAAGCACTGTAACGGTATGATCGAGGTGGAATTTGGTGGCAGGGGGCACCGCACACGGCTAAGGAACGATCTCAAGGATCAACTTGTGTGTCTTGGGGTGCCCCCTGCCTCCGTATATAAAGGTTGGAGGAGGGGGAGCCGGCCGGCCAAGGGAGAGGGAGGCGCAGGGGAGTCCTACTCCCACCGGGAGTAGGACTCCTCCCCCCAATCCTAATCCAATTAGGACTCTCGGGGAAGAAGGAGAGAGAAGGGGGGCCGGCCCCTTATCCTAGTCCTACTAGGACTAGGGGAAAGGGGGGGCGCCGGCCAGCTATGGGCTTGTCCCTTTTCTCTTTTTCCACTAAGGCCCAATAGGCCCATTAGTCTCCCGGGGGGTTCCGGTAACCCTCCCGGTATTCCGGTAAAATCCCAATTTCACCCGGAACACTTCCTATGTCCAAACATAGGCTTCCAATATATCAATCTTTACGTCTCGACCATTTCGAGACTCCTCGTCATGTCCGTGATCTCATCCGGGACTCCGAACAACCTTCGGTACATCAAAATGCATAAACTCATAATAACTGTCATCGTAACGTTAAGCGTGCGGACCCTACGGTTCGAGAACAATGTAGACATGACCGAGACACGTCTCCGGTCAATAACCAATAGCGGTACCTGGATGCCCATATCGGCTCCTACATATTCTACGAAGATCTTTATCGGTCAGACCGCATAACAACATACGTTGTTCCTTTTGTCATCGGTATGTTACTTGCCCGAGATTCGATCGTCGGTATCCAATACCTAGTTCAATCTCGTTACTGGCAAGTCTCTTTACTCGTTCCGTAATACATCATATCACAACTATCATATTAGTTGCAGTGCTTGCAAGGCTTATGTGATGTGCATTACCGAGAGGGCCCAGAGATACCTCTCCGACAATCGGAGTGACAAACCCTAATCTCGAAATACGCCAACCCAACATCTACCATTGGAGACACCTGTAGTACTCCTTTATAATCACCCAGTTACGTTGTGACGTTTGGTAGTACCCAAAGTGTTCCTCCGGTAAACGGGAGTTGCATAATCTCATAGTTATAGGAACATGTATAAGTCATGAAGAAAGCAATAGCAACATACTAAACGATCGGGTGCTAAGCTAATGGATTGGGTCATGTCAATCAGATCATTCTACTGATGATGTGACCTCGTTAATCAAATAACAACTCTTTGTTCATGGTTAGGAAACATAACCATCTTTGATTAACGAGCTAGTCAAGTAGAGGCATACTAGTGACACTCTGTTGGTCTATGTATTCACACATGTATTATGTTTCCGGTTAATACAATTCTAGCATGAATAATAAACATTTATCATGATATAAGGAAATAAATAATAACTTTATTATTGCCTCTAGGGCATATTTCCTTCAGATAGGAAGTCCACTTCCGGAGGGTGCCAATTCCTTGGTTGCTCTTTGGTAAGTTGGTCTTCCAAAAAGCAAAGTTGTGTGTCTCTCTCGTCCACCGAAGCGGAGTATGTTGCGGCCGGTAGTTGTTGTGCACAACTCTTATGGATGAGGCAAACTTTAAAGGATTACGGTGTCACTTGTGACAAAGTGCCTCTTTGGTGTGACAATGAAAGTGCCATCAAGATTTCTCTAAACCCGGTGCAACACTTCAAGACGAAGCACATTGAGATTCGGTATCACTTCATCCGGGATCACATTAGGCGAGGAGAGATCGAGCTCAACTATGTCAACACTCATGACAACCTTGCAGATATTTTCACGAAGCCCTTGGATGAAGCAAGATTTCGCGAGTTAAGGCATGAGCTAAATATCATTGATTCGAGCAATGTTGCTTGAACCCGTGCACACCCTACCATGCTCAATTTGTTGTCTAGTTTAGGTGTAGGCATGGACATAGGGGGAGTGGTGTTCTCTCAATGAACTCTCCCTCCCCCATTATGCATAAATTGATCAAGTCTTTCACTTTAGCCATTGTTGATGGCACATGTGCTTAAAAGACGAGTTTTGGTCATGGGCCCAAGGTTAAAATCTTCGTGGCGCCATACCTCTTGACTCAAACATAGGTGGCTTCGGTCACCGCCCTCTCTTGAAGAGGGGTTTCTTGGCCTCTTGCTGGTGTGTTCTTTTGCTTTTCGTTGCGGGTTTTTCTGTTTTTTTAGCTAAGCCATGTAGTCTAGTTGCCGCGGTGTGCTGGGCGGTACTGCCGCTGCTGGCGAGCGGTACTACCGCTGATAAGCGGTACTACCGCTGGTGATGGATGGTACTACCATGGTAAGCGGTACTACCGCTACACCAGTGCAGTACTACCGCTTATGAGCGGTACTACCGCTTATGAGCGGTACTACCGCTCCCCAGCACGGTACTACCGCTGCGGGGCGGGGCCAGGGGGTTTTTATCGGGGCAGGGGGAGGTTTCTTCTCCCCCATACCCATTCGCTCGCCCCCTCGTGCCTCTCCCTCTCTCCAACACCATTCCGCCACGGAAGGGCTCCGGTGGATCTCCTCCTCCGGGGCGTTCCTCTCCATTTCCTTCGGTGGAGTCGATCCCCACCTCGTTCTCTTGCCATGGATGCCAGTATTGCCCCCGTTCCTTCTCTCTTTTGGTTTTGCTTTTAGATCTTGTGCTTTGGGGGCAATGGTGGTTGCATCTCTAGATTTTTGGCTAAATCTAGGCTTGAGTTGGTTGGAGAAGGAAACTAGATCATCTAGATTGATGTTTGATAGGATTATTTTTGAATTTGGTAGGCCGGTAGTGCCGGATCTGTCCACGGTAGTAGGAAACCACTGTTTCACCGCCTTGCGCTTTGAAACTGCTGTGTATCCGCCTCAAGCCGTACTACCGCTCCCTTTGGAGCGGTAATACCGCTTGACCTAGAGCGGTACTACCGCTTCCTTTGGGGCGGTACTACCGCGGACAGGTCACGGTACTACCGCTGCATGCCAATTTCCATCATTCTCCTGCCTTACCTTGATCTTTTTGTTGTGTTTGTTGGCTTATGCTCGTTTCTTCTGGTTGTTTTGCGTCTTTTTATGTTTGGCTCCAGGTGATGACCTTTTCGAGCAGCAAGGTCGCCGTATCAACCCCGGGCGTGCCACCTCCAAGCGCTACCGGACCTCAGAGCCTGCCGGTGGTTCCTCGAGCACCCAACCGCCTCCAGCGAGTGCTTCTGTAAGTGTTCCTCCACCTCCTCAGCAATCGAAGCGAGCCGCCAACAAGCCAAAAGGGAAGACTGTGACTGAGATGACCAACAAGGAGTTTTGGGAGAAGCGCCGCCGCAACCCCTATGCGGTGGACCAAGAACCCACTTTGGTCAACCACCCATTCTGGAACCGGTTTCAGTTTGCCATCTACTTTGATGTGATCAAGGCCAAGAAGAATCTGTTTGTTGATGTTCGCTCCATTGACACTGATGCTATGGAGAAGGACCCAGAGTACTTTGGAGAAGCCCTTCAGATATGCACTCAGCTGAACATCCTCAGGATCATGCAGTTCAACAAGGATTTCGATGCGGATTTGGTGGCTCAATTCTATGCCACCGTCCATCTTGGAACAGATGGCGACAGGACTCTGACTTGGATGACCAATGGCAAGCGGCTTTCTGTCAAGTGGCGGGCGTTCATGGAGTTACTTGATGTGGTGGATAACGGGCTTGAGACTCATGTCGGTTTCCGTCCTCACCTCAATGTTACATCCACCCACAAGCAAGCCCTTTGGCCCTACTGCACTGTGAAGATTCACCCTGTCACTGAGAAGAAGACCTACGAGCTGTGTCCGTATCTGGACATTCTTCATCGCATATTCCGTGAGACTCTCTTCCCTCGCATTGGGAATCTGGATCAGGTCCACTCCTACCTCGTGGACATGCTCCTTTTCTGTCAGCATGAGAAGGAAGCAAACACTGGAGAGAGCCTGGATATCTCTCATGTCATGTGGTCTGAACTTCTATCTACCGTGTCTGAGCGCAAGTGTCCTATCTATGGTCCCTTCATCATGAGGCTCATTGAGAGGGCCTGGGCACAGACTTATCCCGAGTGCTGCTAGAAACTGGAGATTTGGTTTCTCATGAGATCAAGCGTCTGAGGAAGAAGGACAACTGGACAGCGCCTCACACAGGGGGTCCTTCTGCTACTGCTGCCACAGGAGGCCCGTCTGCTGCTGCTACTGCCATGGGAACTGAGGGTGAGGATGCTCCTGTTGCCCACGATGAGGACCTTGGCCACTCCAGTGCAGAACCATCATGGGCCCAGAAGCTCAAGCGCAAAATGAAGAAGCTCTTCTGCATGGAGTCCCATGGTCAGTACATGACTCATGTGGCGGAGAAGAATGCCAGGACGCGCCACAAGGAGATCATGCGCCAGCTGGGCACCACTGTTGTCAGTGGGTCTGAGGGACAGATCACTGAAGAGGAGGACTGGATTCATCAGAACTACCACTGGACTGACTCCGATGCCGAGCACTTTTCTACCCACGATGAAGATGCAGAGATGTGATGAGCACCTGGAGTCGTAGTGTCTCTCTCTGCCCTTTTTGGTGTCTCGCTGCCAAAGGGGGAGAGAGTGTAGGGATTTGCTTGTTTTGCTTCTTGTGTCGTGATTTTTTTTTGTCTCGTGGTTTCTTGTGCGTTTCTCTTGGTTTGGTTTGTTGTGAGTCCTAAGTTCCAGTCATATGGTGTAAGACATATGCTACCTCTGTTATCTTATCTAGGTTTTATGCTCCTCGGTATCCTATAGCTTGCATGCCTATCCTATCATATATGTTGTTCTCATATATCTTGCTTAGTTTGTTGGTCTCTAAAATATAGGGGGAGCCGTGATCCTAGTATGTGTGCCGTGCAGTCCAAAGCACTTATCTAGTGTGCACAACATCTAGGGGGAGCCTGTCTATATTTTAGGGGCGTGAGTTCACTTGCATTCTATGTCATTACTCTTTTCTGTGCAGATCCCGTATTGTCATCAATACACCAAAAAGGGGGAGATTGTAAGGGCATATTTATCCCTACAGTGTTTTGGTGATTGATGAAAATGCATTTGCGGACTAATCGGGTGCCTTGAGTTCTTTCAGATATTCATTCCTCGGCATGAAGCGATTATTTCCCCTGGCGCTCTACTCAAGACGGTGTAGCTTCTTTCGTAACTTTGTTGGTGGACTAAGTTTCGTAGTAGTCACCGTACTATCAAGAGGGGATCTGCTTCGGTATGGTTTGGGTGGAATCAACACGTACACGCCCTCCTCTCACCCTCAGTTTCTTTCCACCTCTATGGAGCTTACATTTTCTCCACTCTTCATCTTTTCCTGGACCCAGCGGTAGTACCGCGGGCCACAGCGGTAGTACCGCTGAGGCTCACTAAGGGGCAGTACCGCTCCACGGAGCGGTAGTACCGCTTGATGGCCTCAGCAGCAGTACCCCTGCGGATCCGTGCTCCTACCGCCTCGACACAGGTGTTGTAGCGGTAGTACGGCTGAAGTTCATTAAGCGGTAGTACCGCTTGCTGGGCTCAGCCGCAGTACCGCTGTGGCTCCGTGCTCCTTCCGCTTCGATTCGAGTGCGCATTTTCTCGTGTCGGGTTTTGTGGTACTTGCTGCGGTAGTAGTGGCAGTAGTACTGCTTATTCACGGTAGTACCGCCCTGCCCCCACGGTAGTACCGCTCTGGGTCCCAGCCCCAGCCCCTTTTCTTCTGGCGCGGCAGTACCGCTGAGGGGGAGCGGTAGTACCACTTATGAGCGGTAGTACCGCTCTGCCTCCGCGGTAGTACCGCTATCTGCGGGGCTGAGTGGGGGGGTAACGGTTGGTTTGTTCCCCCACTATAAAAGGGTGTCTTCTTCCCCCTCCTTGACTTACCTCTTCCCCCAAGCTTCATTATTGCCCAAGCACCATTTATTGCTCAAGCTCCATTAAATACTCCAAGCTTTCTTTTGCCCGATCTATCTCCCTAGCCAATCAAACTCGTTGATTTGCTCGGGAGTGGTTGAGAAGGCTCGGATCTACACTTCCACCAAGGGATT
The DNA here is from genome assembly GCA_034509565.1 of Triticum monococcum. NCBI lineage: Eukaryota > Viridiplantae > Streptophyta > Magnoliopsida > Poales > Poaceae > Triticum > Triticum monococcum. The sequence continues at coordinate 770,199,671 of CM067847.1, forward strand.
TTTGATTCCCCCACTCATCCTTAGCGGATCTTGTTACTCTTGGGTGTTTAAGCACCCTAGACGGTTGAGGTCACCTCGGAGCCATATTCCATTGTGGTGAAGCTTCGTGGTCTTGTTGGGAGCCTCCGATTAAGTTGTGGAGTTTGCCCCAACCTTGTTTGTAAAGGTTCGGTCGCCGCCTTCAAGGGCACCAATAGTGGAATCACGGCATCTCGCATTGTGTGAGGGCGTGAGGAGAATACGGTGGCCCTAGTGGCTTCTTGGGGAGCATTGTGCCTCCACACCGCTCCAACGGAGACGTACTTTCCCTCAAAAGGAAGGAACTTCGGTAACACATCCTCGTCTTCACCGGATCCACTCTTGGTTATCTCTTACCTTTACTTGTGCAAGCTCTTTAGTGTTTGTTCCCTTGCTTGCTTGTGTGCTTGTTGTTGTTGCATCATATAGGTTGTTCACCTAGTTGCACATCTAGACAACCTACTTTGATGCAAAGTTTAATTTGGTAAAGAAAAGCTAAAAATTGGTAGTTGCCTATTCACCCCCCCCCCCTCTAGTCAACCATATCGATCCTTTCACGTACGTGTAAGGTTGGTCCGGGCCGCTTCATCCCACAATACCATTGAAGCAAGATAAGACTAGTAGCGGCAAGAAAGTTGACAACATCAACGCCCACAACAAATTGTGTTCTACTCGTGCATAAAGAACTACGCATAGACCTAGCTCATGATGCCACTGTTGGGGAACGTTGTAGAAAACAAAAAAATTTCCTATGGTTTCACCAAGATCCATCTATGAGTTCATCTAGCAACGAGTGATCGGATGCATCTACATACCTTTGTAGATCGCGAGCGGAAGCGTTCAAAGAACGGGGATGAGGTAGTCGTACACGACGTGATCCAAATCACCGGAGATCCTAGCGCCGAACGGACGGCACCTCCGCGTTCAACACACGTACAGTCAGCGTGACGTCTCCTCCTTCTTGATCTAGCAAGGGGGAAGGAGAGGTTGATGAAGATCCAACAGCACGACGGCGTGGTGGTGGATGCAGGGCATCACAGTAGCAGGGCTTCGCCTTATACTACGAGAGAGAGAGGTGTAGCAGGGGAGAGGGAGGCGCCAAGACTCAAGGTGCGGCTGCCCCCTCCCTCCCCCTCATATATATAGGCTCCCCTAGGGGGGGCGCCGGCCCTAGGAGATGAGATCTCCTAGGGGGGCGGCGACCAGGGCTGGGGTGGCCCCCAAGGCAAGGTGGGGCGCCCCCACCCCTAGGGTTTCAACCCTAGGCGCATGGGGTGGGCCTAAGGGGGGTGCACCAGCCCACTATGGGCTGGTTCCCCTTCCCACTTTGGCCCATGGGGCCCTCCGGGATGGGTGGCCCCACCCGGTGGACCCCCGGGACCCTTCCGGTGGTCCCGGTACAATACCGGTGACCCCGAAACTTGTCCCGATGGCCGAAACAGCACTTCCTATATATAATTCTTTACCTCCGTACTATTCCGAAACTCCTCGTGACGTCCGGGATCTCATCCGGGACTCCAAACAACATTCGGGGTTACTGCATATACATATCTTCACAACCCTAGCGTCACCGAACCTTAAGTGTGTAGACCCTACGGGTTCGGGAGACATGCAGACATGACCGAGACGACTCTCCGGTCAATAACCAACAGCGGGATCTGGATACCCATGTTGGCTCCCACATGCTCCTTCATGATCTCATCGGATGAACCACGATGTCGAGGATTCAAGCAACCCCGTATACAATTCCCTTTGTTAATCGATATGTTACTTGCCCGAGATTCGATCGTCGGTATCCCAATACCTTGTTCAATCTCGTTACCAGCAAGTCACTTTACTCGTACCGTAATGCATGATCCCGTGACCAGACACTTGGTCACTTTGAGCTCATAATGATGATGCATTACCGAGTGGGCCCAGTGATACCTCTCCGTCATACGGAGTGACAAATCCCAGTCTTGATCCATGTCAACCCAACAGACACTTTCGGAGATACCCGTAGTATACCTTTATGGTCACCCAGTTATGTTGTGACGTTTGGTACACCCAAAGCACTCCTACGGTATCCGGGAGTTACACGATCTCATGGTCTAAGGAAGGGATACTTGACATTAGAAAAACTCTAGCAAACAAACTATACGATCTTTATGCTATGTTTAGGATTGGGTCTTGTCCATCACATCATTCTCCTAATGATGTGATCTCGTTATCAATGACATCCAATGTCCATAGTCAGGAAACCATGACTATCTGTTGATCAACGAGCTAGTCAACTAGAGGCTTACTAGGGACATGTTGGTGTCTATTATTCACACATGTATTACGATTTCCGGATAACACAATTATGGCATGAATAAAGACAATTATCATGAACAAGGAAATATAATAATAATGCTTTTATTATTGCCTCTAGGGCATATTTCCAACATGCCTCCCATGAGAGAAGCAAAACGCATGCCTCCCATCGTGGACATAGCGTCGGGGGGGTGCTCCAAAGCCAACCATGCCTCCCATTGTACCTAAACCGCCCATGGTACCTCCGAAGCCACCCATGGCACCCATGGCACCGAGGCCACCGCCACCCATGCCGCCGAGGCCACCGCCACCCATGGTGCCGATGCCACCGCCACCCATGGCGCCGAGGCCACCGCCACCCATTGCATGAACCATGGCTCTTTTTTGGATCAAGACTTCTTGTTGGGCAAGATTGACATACTCCTTTTGCGCCGCATTGAGGTGAGTTGTGTCCAAGAAGAACAAGTGCTTCTCCCATTCCAACAATCTAGTTCGCTCCTCATTGCTCACCTTCCTCTCCTCCAAAGCCACCTTCCTCTCCTCGGCCGCCACCCTCCTCTCCTCGGCTGCCAACCTCCTCTCCTCGGCCGCGACATCTTGGGTCCTTGCCATTTTCCTCACCTCGTTGGCTTCTTTTCTTGCCTTCACAATAGCTTCCATAGCATTTTTGAGCTCATCATCTCCTTTCCTCTTCTTCTTTTGGGTTTGGTCTTTCTTGCACCCATTTGGTCGCTTTGGCTTCGAGTATGAAACCGAGTTGGGTGTAGGGCTTCTCTTGTCGTCATCACTTGATGCATCATCATCCTCATCATCATCATCATCCAACTTAATTGTTCGCTTCCGTTTGTCGCTCAAATGCAAATCATCCAAATCTTCACGCTTCTTCCATTTCTCATCATCCTTCAACACATCATAGCAATGAGGCAAAGTAAAGACCCTTCCTTTCTTGATCTTCCCCTTCTTGGTTTTCCTCTCCTCTTCTTTGAACAAGTTTTGCGCAATGTTGAACTACATGAAAACAAAGCAAGTTAGCACCAACAACAAGCAAAACAAAGCAAGTTTAGCACCAACATATGTAAGATGAAATGGCACTTACTCTATCGTCCTCATTTGTGCCACTTGGGTTCAACTTGTCAACCGCCTTTTGACAAGCCGCCCACCTTTGACAGTCCGAGTTGATTGTCGACCACCGGGACCTAAGTGATCGGTTGGAGCGGTCAATTCCACTCACGTTGCGAGCATCAAAGTGTTCCTTCATCCGGTTCCAATAAGCATCTCTACTTTGATCGCCTCCAATGGATGGATCCCTCGACACTTGCAACCAAGTATTGCATAGTAAGATGTCATCGGTGTTGGTGTAATTGCCCGCTCTTCCTTTCGGTGCGTCGACAATGCCCTCACCCTCCTTGTCCACCTCGAACTCATGGTCTTCAAAATGCATGTCTGGTTTGAGACCAATGCGAATTGTTGGAGCCAACACCCATCGTTGACATGTATGCATCATCATTGAGACTAAATTTTTTTTTGCACAATGCAAATAAGCTATCTATATGTGACGAATGCATTCAAAAAATAACAAAAAAATGAAAAGTTAGAATTTTTTACCTTGGAGGCATTTCGTCGAACATGTTGTGTGCGCCGGCCGCCGGCTCAACGAGTGAGCTTGCCGGCGCTTCGGCAGCCGCCGCGCCCGTCGCACGCCCCGCAAGCCTCTTCCTCTTCGCCTTGGAGGTGCCAGAGCCGTCCGCCGCCTTGTTTTTCTTCGCCGATGTCTTGCCCTTCTTTGGCCGCGCCGCATTGGGGAGCTTTGAGGAGGAGGGGGCGGCGGCTCGGGCCGGCGCCGGCGCGACGCCACCCGCCGCCGAGGTCATCCGCGGCGGCATGAAGAGGCCACGCGCGAGGCCGCTCGTCGTAAGAGCTCCGGCGGCGGCGAGGCCAAGCCACCCGGGCTAGGGTTTGTGGCGGCGGCGGCGGGGGCGAGGGGGTCGCGGCTATAGGACGGGGTGAGCGGGGTGCCGGCGTGTGCGTCCATGGGTGCGGGTCGCCGGCGCCGGCGCGCGCGGGGCTTTGGAGGGGGAGAAGAAGAGCGCGCAGCGCGAGCGTCGAGTGTGCTGCATGCGGAAGCGGGCGCCACAAATACACCGCGCGATGAACCGCATCCACGCGCGCGCCCAACTGCTTATACCGCGCGCGCGGTTATTGCGCGCCTGCTGGAGCCATCCACCGGGTTGCGCGCGCATTAAAACGGAGGATTTTACGGCGCTGCGCCTGTTTAGCGCGCCTGTTGGAGATGCTCTAAGAGAGCGAGACTGAAAATCTCCATGTCCCTAAAGCCCAGGCCCCCTTTATACTTGGGCATGCACATTGTTTCCCACAAGACCCATGTAGTATTCCTTTCTCCCACTTTGCTGACCCACCAAAATTTCCGAATCATCATGGAGATATGCTAGCATAAACCCCACAACAACTGGAATAAGGCAATAGAATAAGTTGGTAGAGCCTAAACCACTGACTTGATGAGAACCTCCTTATCACTGCCTGTAAGGTACTTTTTCATCCATCCATGCACATTCTTCCACACTCCCATCTTTTAAGTAAGCGAACACGCCATTCTTGTCCCACGTAAGATGGAAGACCCAAATATCACTCACATAGAGATTCCTTTTGTATATCTAGAATACCATTTACCATGTCTCTGCAAGTTCCCGGGCGTACTTTTTCTAAAATTCACAAACATTTTTTGAATCTATGAACAAAAATTTAAATGTGAACATTTTTAAAATTTTGAAATTCTATTATTTTAAATTTTCAAAAAGAAAATTGTAACAGAAGCAAACAATATTTGAACTTCAAAACATTTTTTAAAATTTCTAAACAAAATTTCAAACCAGGAACATTGTTGTAAAAATAAACAAAATTTAAAAAATGGAAAATAAATAAATTCCTGACCATTTGATGAAAATTAAAATATACTTTTAAAAGAAAAAATATGGGAAAAAAGAAAAAAGAAAGAAAAGGAGAAACAGCAAAAATGAAAACAGGAAAGAAAAGGAAAAAATATAAAAACAGAAAAAAGGAAATATAAACAAGAAAAAAAGAAAAATGAATAGAGAATAGAGAATGAAAATGAAAAAGAAAAAACGGTTTAGGAACATTCTAAAAAGTTCCCAAAATCAGAAAAAAAAAACTGCTAGGGACCTTACAGATCGTTCCCAAAACCGGGATCGGTGGATGCATGCCTCACTTCTAAATGGGCTGACACGCTGACAATTTGAGGCAGAATGCATCAAATAGAAAATCGCATGTTCGCTCAGGGGTGTGCCATGCATTCCCAGCTAGCGAATTCGTTCGCTCGATGGTACACCGGCCCCTGAGGCACGTTTAGTTTGTTGGCACTATATCCCGGAGCAGGTCGTCAGATATTGGTGTCCTATAATTCCTATAATTATGGGAAAAGCTCGGGAACAGCCGGCTGATCCAGCACCGGGCGTCAGCCGCCTCCTAGGCGTGATGTGTGGCCTGCACGCCATTTTATTTTCCCTTATTTCGCTGGCCACTACATCTTTGTTGTAATATTTTATGTAACAACATCTGTGTTGCAAAAGTTTCTTCCGCAACAACGCCGATCTTGCAAAAAAGTGAAAACGCAAAAAGAAACTCTGCAACAATATCTCTGTTGCAAAAAATGCAACAAGAACTCTGTTGTAAAAATATATATGCAACACTATCTTTGTTGTAAATATTTTTGTAGCAAGACTTGTGTTGCAAAAGAAAACTTACAACACGCCCTCTATTGCAAAATTGGGCCGAGCCATGAGAAAATACCGAATCTAATGGCTCGCAACCCGGCGAATCTTTTTAAAAGATCCATCGGCCGACGCATAGTATGAGCATGTTTGGTTGGTGGCCTAGGTCACATGCCTGACAAAAACCAGTGCTTAAAAGCAACCTGAAAAATAGCTATTTCTGCTTGGTGAAAAACAAAACCGTTTACTAGTTCTAATAGAAAAGGTCACATCAAGAACTATTTGCATGATTAGCGTTCCTAGGTCCAGGCTAGTGAACCTGCCTGGTTTAGAAGCCAGGCTAACCAAATTATAGTGTGTCCAGGCCAGGCTGCATCAGGCTTTTCCAGTACAGCAAACAAACACCCTTCAGGCACATCTCAGGCAGGCTTCAGGCCAGGCACTCAACGGCGAGGATGCGAACCAAACTGACCCTATGTCCATGTTATAAACGGACAACATCTATAAGTCCGTTTATAACACGCTAAAGGGACTTGTCAATTTAGCCCGTGAGTAGCCCACCTTCGCTTATCGGGCTTGCCTGGACCGGGCTATTAGGCTGCTAATATCAGCAACAAACAATCAACAAGCCCAATCCATCATCGTCTCCCTTCTTGTCTCTCCCTCGCGGCAGCACCAATGGCCGTTGCGGCGGCGGCCGCCGGAGATGACCACCATCACCCGCAGCAGAAGTACGGTCTGTGGAATAGATCGCCGTACAGGTCCGCGGCGGTGGTGGCCAAGACGGGAGCTGCTGCTGCTGCTGCAGAACCAGGCGGAGATGCTGCGGCCGTAGAGGGGGATCGCACGGTGACGCTCTGGCGCGCGTGGTCGGCGAGGAACGAACCAGGCCAAATTCATCCCCACCCAGGTCCCCCGTTCCCCTCCCTTTCCCCTTGCTTCCTTGCTTGACCATCCGTTCTGCATTCTTGAGCGACCCTGCAGTGGTGAATGCCAGCTCCCTGAAACTGTAAGTTGTACATGTCGACAATTCAGTGAGTAACCGATCTTCTGTTCATTCTCATTATCATAAATAGATATTCTCTATGAATTCTCCGTTGTAACACGACGAGCCTACGCAAAGTAATCATCAAGCAAAGCAGGAATCAGTACCAAAGGTTGCAGTCAGCTTCATGTACATTCATACGACAACATCAGGTGTCAAACTGGCAAAATAGTATATACTTAAACCAACTCTTTGGAATACAGTTCATACTCCATCACATCACAAATTAAAACTACAATTCAGTTAAGTAGGCATTTCAGGCACGCACAAGGGGTAGGTGGAGCTGACTGTTGGGTGTGTTGGTCCTCCAGCTTCAACACAGGTTTCTTCACAAGCTCGCCAACCTTCTGCTGCAAGTGTTCCTTGACTTGGTCGCTGTATGAACCCTTAAGCCACACTTCCTTGAGATTCTCTAGCTTCTCTAACCCAGAAAGCTCCAAAGACGACTCGGTAGAAGAGCAGTGAACAACCAGCACCTCCACATTTGCAGGCATCCTACCTCCAAAAACTATCACCAGCTTGTAGCTGCCACAGTCAATCTTAAGGTCTGGGGCTTGGAAGAAATCCCTAGTCCACGGGGCCACCAGACTATCATAATAGAGCTTGCCATCTTCAATCGGCTTGAGACAAAGATGACGGAACATATCCTTGCAAGGCAATTGTACAAGGCTGTCTATGTTCTCCTGCGTTGATATTACCAACTCAAGATCTTGAACGCGAGCCTTTTTGAGATTCTTGCCAAGTTGCTTCATCCAGACTACCGATACGTGTACATTTCCCCCGTACAGCTTGAGGCTCTTTAGTGTTTTTGGCGGCTTGGAGATGTCATCCAAACAACACAAATCCTCCCGCTCCTTCTGCTTCTCATCATTATCACCGAGTCTCACTGACAAGGTCTCAAGATGAACATAGCCTGAGATGACAGAACAAAATTCACTCCAATTTTTCCAGTTGATGCCGGACACAGCGAGCTTGTGCAATTGGGTAAGCTTCTTGAGCTCCATGAGGATGGCCTTGCCACTAATAGTGATATTGACAACACCAAGTGTATGTAAAGCGATCAGCTTACCAATCCCAGCCGCAACAGGAACCTTAACACCACTACATCGTCGACGTTTGCATCTAAACTTGTTGGACAACCAGCTGCAAGATACCAGCATATCTCGTCCCCGACTGCTCCATGGCGTTGTGGTCTGGACTGGCTCTTCTTCTGCTGGTGTTGTTGCTTCTCCTGCTAATTGGCTTGTAACCATGGCATCACTATGGTCATCTCCAGCGGTTGCTGATGTCATGTGGTCCTCATCAGCTGCTCCTGCTTCTTCTGCTGGTAGGTCTTCCGTAACTGATGGTGGTAGTATGGCACCAGCACGAATGTATTGTAGCTTATGTAGCTTCATAACATAAGATGGCAAAATGACTATGGAGGTGCCTTTTACATCTAGAGTTTGCAACTGCTTCAGGCCAGCCAATGATCTCGGCAAACAGGTAATATATTTGCAACCTCGTAGGGAGAGGAATTTGAGGCGAAGAAGTAGCTTCCCAATTTGCTCAATATCAGCATCTCTGACACCTGTTGAATTCTCTAGATCCAGCACCCGGAGCAATTCCATATTGACATCGGCAGAGATGAAGAATGGCCTCCACTTGCCGAACACCGTCAATGACCGGAGCCGTGACAATTCCATTCTCTCAAATACAATCTTGTCTCCATCCCAGCTGCTACTTATGGCCAGGTGTTGTCCAGTTCCAGCACGCTGCCAGTTATGGCTGCGACGCCCCTCTAGTGCAAACACAAGATTATCTTGCATTGGACGTGAAATGATGTATTCACGAAAGAATCCATTGACTTTCCATACGTCTGCACTGCTTGGTGGTTCTTGCTGCTGCTGAATTATTATGCTTAACTCTACAAGCTGGGAGAAGTACTTCTCCGCATTCTCTTCTGCAGTACTTCCATTAGTCCCCCTGGAGTAACCCTCCGCGATCCACCGCCTTAACAGACGCCTTCGCCTAATAATGTGGCCTAAAGGGAATACTGACAGATAGAAGATACATGGCTTCAGTGAATCTGGACAATCATCAAAATAGGACTGCATCCTAGTAAATAGACCCCTTAAACATTGGAATCTTGGGTCTGTCTCCAACATGATCATGAATTTAGCATTTAGGCTCTCTAACAACTTTTTATCCCATTTGTAGGGTGCCTGCAAGGACTCGCCTATGGCAGCTATTACTTTGGGTAGCCCGCCACACTTGGCAATGATCAGTTTTGAAAGCTCTTCCTCTCTGGAAGTCTTGATCAGCTTGCCACTCCGAGCCATCTACTATCAAGAAATAAGTTACTTTTCCAATAAATATAAATATGCTAAATTCAGAAATGTATACAAAATCAGTTTGGAAACCATACAAACTTAAGCATTATAATTACTTTTGGAAATTAAGTTGAATTTATCACAAAAACAAAATTTTGTTTGTAACTATCTAATGGGTAGTTCATTTAAAGTCAACTTTGAGAAAATGAACTATATATTTGAATTTATTTTCTTGAAGTTGAAACCAAACTTAATTTGACCCAAAATCAAATATTTGGATGAAAATTAAACTGCATCTATAATGTTTAAAATATGAGCATCTAACATATTTCAAACTACAATAACTTGAAGTTGAAATTTAATTGTGATGTATAAGCTATCTGCACTTTACTGTAAATAATTTCTTTTAGTTCTCTACAAAAACTGTTATTTCTAAAATCAGAAAAGTAAGTTACCAAACACAAGTTGACCAATACTTTCAAGTGACTTTTATATTTCTCAACATCTGAAACTAGTTATTTTTCATTTGGGGTCGAGCACGTGCTATTGTCCGGATGCACCCTTGTGTTTCAAACAATAATATTATATGGTGTAATATTGTAAAAGGTTTTACATCATGCATTTTTCAAGGTGTGTTGTGTGTGTGTGTGTGTGGGGGGGGGGGGGGGGGGGGGGGGGCTTGCGTTCTTGAACTGTATGCCAAAATCCTAATTATAAGTAAAGACTGGCCTGGAATGTCTCAGGAAAAAAAAGGCTCGGTTCATCACATTTTGTCACAAACTTATGCATATAGTACTATAAAATGTACGGATTATTGCAAGGTAGTGTAGATGAACGCATGCCAGTGAAGGAACAAAATCGAATGGTTATCACTATTCATATCATACATTTATACATTGGCAACAGCGTGTCATGTCTACATATCAATAATTTGAATGCAACTTCAAGTTGACAACACGGGTAATTAATGTTGGATGCTTGATGTACAATTTTGACATAGCTCTAAATTAACTTATAGCTATTCATAGACTAACATATGTATCATTTGTTACTCTTGTTGCACATAGAAATATTCATAAACAAATGTACGTAGCCAAATTTCTTGCACTAGAGCAAATCAATTAATTGCCTTGGTGAAGAGAATACCTTTGTGAAGAGAGCAAGGGCCGTGTCAGCACCAAGACCTTTCACATTAAACACTCTATCTTCTCGATCATCTACACAATGTTGGCGACACCTTTTTCATTTGTAATGACAAATATACTGCCTTTAATTGGCTCAGATAATAACACTTCTTTTATCTGATCCCAGTCATGTATGGAGCATAAACCATCAAAAACAACAAAGTAGTCGTCTTCCTGCAAAAACTTACGACACCCTTGAATTGGGTCCTGGCCTTCTATCATACGAACTGCTGCAGTTTCTTTTTCTTCAAGATCATCCGAATTAAAATCCATATATAATTGTCTACAAAAGTCTGTCAAATCGAATGGTTGGGGAACATCCACCCAGCTGTACTTCCTGACCGGTTCAAGATCACCAATCATACTCTTGTAATAAAAGCTTCTGACTGGAGCTGATTTCCCGACCCCTGCAATCCCCCACACGGAAGTAACACCATGAGGAGGACTGCCATCTGGGACAAATTCCAAAATAGGATTCCATCCACTATAATCCTTAATACTTTCAAATTTGTTGATCCAATCACGTGCCTCTACCATTCTGATAGAGAATGCGTTACTCTTGTCCTTATCTGAGTACCCTTTCTTCTGCAACAAAGACACATATAACTATAAATAACATAACTTAATCCATACAAATTAAACATGTCCACTAAAATCTTATGTGAAAAGTTTTTTGATATCTTTAGTATGCTTGCTAAGCTCCCATTGATGGGATGTGGCACCAGAAGGATAAAGAATTGCACGGCAACCTACGTGCCGTTTCTTCACTTTACATGCATATAGCTGGAGTATGCGCAAATGATGCTAAAAATGGTAGATGTGAAATGCACATTTGAAGCATTCTAAAATTCTATTACAACACATTAGGACAAGTTTGTGATTGTATGTACTTTTTTGAAAAAGAGGTTAACCTTCGTTGTTTGCATCATTGATGTGATGCACACAATCTTATTAATTATTAAGCAGAGTACAAAACAAAGCCAGCCACGGCTAAACCATTACAAGATATATGAATTAAACACCTACAGCTAAGTCAAAATTTTCACATCAACGCTTTCAAGAAGGGATAGGCGTACTCGCGCCGTCGTCGTTGTGTCCGGCCGAAGACAACCAAGAAAAGGATTTTCATCCTGGTTGCCGAGTCTAACCACCGAAGGCCAACACGTCAGCAAGGAAACAACACCTTCAACAAAGTAATGATGAAAGTTCTTCACTATTGAGCCCAACCAATTAAGGGTAGAACAAGAGTTTTCACCCCAGACATGAAGTGGTGTTCCAAACATCATCTTGAAGACAGGTATTCCTCTAGTCACGCCAACATGTACTGCATGCCAGGCCAGAATGGCACTAGCAAATGGATGGGGCATCTTCTCACCATAGAGGCATAGACCATCACCCGGCCGTTGGGGGTCGTCCATGATGCGGCGTGGATCCAACCACAGCCGCTCCACATCTGTGAGAATAGGCATGCAACATCCGCTACGACCCTAGGGACGCTACCCCAGCGTCCTTCATATTAGCAGAGACCGTTGTAACCGAGCTTGATGCCGATTAGGAGCACTCGGTGCGCCCTTGTGCCCCATCAAAGTCAGTCGCTGCATATGGGAACCTCCACGTGCATATGCCACTGCCCACACACACCAGACGACAAATGTATGCCCTCGGCCATTGGCACACCATCGCCCAAAGCCCGCTATCTGCAGGACCTTGATAACGCCATCTGGCTAGCTAGTCCGGGGTTGGGGAGGAGGGCCACACAGAGGCGACACCGGAAGCTCATTGATGACCGCCAAATGCGGCCATGGCCTTGACGGATGCTAGATTAGCCTCGTGCAGGGCCATCGCCGCAGCCTCGCACAGCACCGGACCTGCCGCTTGCCTGTTGCACCAAAGCAAACACGGTCCCCAATACCCATTGTTGCCAGGATCACCGTCATGGTGCGTTGCAGCACAACTACCTATGCCGGCCGGCAGGCTCGACGGAGAGGCACACTCATGCCCGTGGCTGCGAGCAAATGCGTCACTTCGCCGCCACATGGCATCATTGGAGGCGACGAGAAGCGAGTCAACGGGAAGAGAGATTGATGCATCCGCCACCATGAACAAGGATGTGGAGTCGCCATGCCCGCCATGGGTGCCTGCCTCCGTAGTGCGCACCATTTTTGACTCGCAGATCTGAGGCCGGGGTGTTAGAGTTGTGTCGAATAATGTGTACAAGGTAGGTTACAGTTGGACTAGGAGTTGTATTGTGTTTAGATAGAATATGGAGTCGTGTCCTAATAGGACACTTGCATCCTAGGCCTTTCATATATAGCGGGGGTAGACACACGATGTAACCTATGCCAACATAATAGCACCGGAACGCAGGGGAAGCCGGCGGCATGTGCCGGTGTCCAGGGCGACCGGGTGCGGTATTGTGACGGTGTCACGGGGAGGAGCGCCCGTAGTCAAGCCCCGGGAATGTAGCCATATCGGTGAACCTCGTTAACAAATCTCGGTGTCGTGCTCGTGTGATTGCTTGATCCTCGGATGATCAACGGTATGCTTCGAATTTATTCTAATAAGTGGTATCATGAGCTAGGTTGGACCAAGGTGAATCGTTGATCGGAGCCGGAAGGTATTGTTGGAGTTCTGCAGGGAGTGATCGCAGTCGTTAGAGCGGGAATCGACTTGAGGCGATCTAAGAAGCAGAATCAGCGGTTGTAATCTTCTTGAGGCGATCAGAGAGGCAGCGCATGCAGTGGCGGATCGGTTCGACGGCGGCAGGCAGGCAGGCAATGTGCAGCGTTCGAAATCAATTCGGTCTCGGCAAGAACGATCGTGATTGATGGAACGTATAGCAGACGCATATTGGAGGCCCATCCGGAGAGCTGGGCTGAGCGGAAGCCCCACGAAGGCCCAATCAGACTGGTTCGTGGATGCGTGCAGACATGAGTTTTGTTTTGGACCAAAAGAAGAGGACCGAGTCCTCGTGTACGACACGGAGAGAGGCAGATCAGATCGATTCGGCGGAAGAAAACTACCTATTGTGTTGTGCATCCGTCAGGAATTAGCAGAGGTTGTGGCAAGGCAAAGGCAGCATTGGAAGTTGTGTAAAGGGAGCACACCACGTGAAGAGGCCAAAAGGTTTTTTCTTTGGCTGGGATTTGGTGCATGTACACGGTTGTGTACTTAGGCATCACGTGGGAGCTCAGTTATTTTCCATCGAGTTAGCCGTATGAAGAACCGTGACGCCAATGGGTATTAGGTTTGAGGTGGAGAAGTTCGCGGAACTGAAAACTTTGGATTATGGTAGACACAGATGAAAGATTTGTTGGCACAACAGAGATGCTTGAAGGCATTGCGGGAAGTCATGTCAGTTAAGATGGAATTATCATGTGATGGATTAGAATTCGCTGAAGACGATTTGAGAGCCTGGAGTGTGTCATGTAGCCGGACATGTTCGGCTGGGTCGGATAGGACAGTCTGACGGGATCGACGTGAGTCGGTTGGAACAGAAGACGATGGTGGGATCGGCGACAGCGACATATGAGCGTGATGCTGATGGTGACCGACTTCTGGTCGTGGAAACACGTGTGCAGGCCCCGAGGGCTTGTGTGGCTTCGACAAGACTATGGCGTGGGGTTGATTCAAGGTGGTGTACACATGGAGCTTGAAGTCGACGGGGCGCGAGGGTGGACTGATCATCTACCATGGAGTCATGTTGAGGTGGAGCTGGATTGAGGGGCTACGGTGTAAGGATCAAGGGAATCGAAGCCTGTTCAGCAAGGAGGAAAAGCGAGTGACATGTAGTTTGGACTGGAGTCCAGTGGTCTGATGGAAGCGTGAAACTCGTCATCGGTCGGTGATGATCGGTGGTACTCTGCGGTGGGGTTGAGTGGTGTGGGTTCGCGGCCCTTGAGACTCGACCGGGATAGCGGAGGCTCGACGCAGTAATAGCAGCGAGGTGTGCGGTACGCACGGGACATGGAGACGGGCCAAGGCTCTGGTGGTCATACATGTGGTGAGACAACTGTGAATTTGACTCGGGATGACTATAAGTAATGGTGAAATTTCTTCAAGTTTCAGACAGGCGGTCAAGGAAGGAGCGGTGATATTAAGTTCAGGTACTCTTATGTGTGACACCCAATATATGAGTTGTTCAATTTCATGCAGGTCAGTGATCAGCGTGTGATGGCGTTGGACTGATACTCTGAAAGTTGGGAGCGCAAACTAGAGTAATGTAGAACTTAATTTCGTTCGAGTGTTGACTCTGGTCAAGAAAAGAAGGGACTACAAATTGCAGGTGGAGTCATATGGAGTCTTTGGAGTAGCAGCGGTACTCATGGGATAAGCTCAAATCCAATGTACATAAAAGTTTGACGCATTGACAAATTCAAGGTGGTGGAGAATATTCGCCAAGGTGGAGTTTGTTACAGTTGTGTCGAATATTGTGTATAAGGTAGGTTACAGTTGGACTAGGAGTTGTATTGTGTTTAGATAGGATATGGAGTCGTGTCCTAATAGGACACTTGTATCCTAGGCCTCTTATATATAGCGGGGGTAGACACACGATGTAACATATGCCAACATAATAGCACCGAAACACAGGGGAAGTCGGCGGCATGTGCCGGTGTCCAGGGCGACCGGGTGTGCTATTGTGACGGTGTCACAGAGAGGAGCGCCCGTAATCAAGCCCCGGGGACGTAGCCATATCGGTGAACCTCGTTAACAAGTCTCGATGTTGTGCTCGTGTGATTGTTTGATCTTTGGATGGTCAACGGTATGCTTCGGATTTATTCTAACACGGGATGCCGCCTATCTATCTATGGTCGCCGTCAAATGGCTGACCACACCCCACTAGAGAAACCACTGCACTACCTCGTTGGAGACAACGGGAAGCAACGCTAGGGGGTGGGAGACTGGCAAGTCGCCATCTTTGAAGACGGAAGGCCTGCTGAATCGCACTATGTAGAGACAGTGATAGAGAGAGGGAGGGAGAGAAGGAAGAGAGAGGGGGGAGGAAGAGAGAGAGGGAGAGGGAGAGCGAGAGAGGACTCGGGAGAGAGGGAGAGAGAGTATTCCACTCGTTATTGTTTTGCTGTAATAAATTTTTATGCACATATACAGCTAGCTACTCCCTCTGTTCCTAAGTATTTGTTTTTTAGGCATTTCAACAAATGACTACATACGAATCAAAATGAGTGAATTTACATTTTAAAATATGTCTACATACATCCGCATGTAGTAGTCATTTGAAATGTCTAGAAAGACAAATATATAGAAACGAAGGGAGTAGATTGTAAGAAGAGAACACCATGCATAACTAAGGGCAGGTAGATTATTAGAGTAAACGTACCTTTCTGGACTGAACATGGGCTGCAAGGTCGGCTGCTCGACCATTGTCAAGGAACACTCGATTTTCATTATGTACACAGTGTGTTGCAACACTTTCTTCGCCCGTACTGACAATTACACATCCATTCGTAGGCTCGGAGAATAATACATCTCTTATGAGGTTCCAATCATTTTTCGACTGTAGACCGTCAATAACAACCAAACACTTGTCGTGTCGAAGAAAATTAAGGCACTCTTCAATTGGGTCATGGCGCCCTTCCATCAGACCGAAAACCGCATTTTGCTTTGCTTTGAGATCATCTGAGTGAAAATCCAAAGATAAGCGCCAAGAGAAGTCCATCAAATCGAACGGGTGTGGTACATCAACCCAACTGAACTTTGTAAATCCGGAATCCAATTTCTTTCCATCTTTTACCCGTACAGTGGGTGGTATACCATCTTCATGTGCAATAAGCATTTGGTTGTAGTAAATTTTCCTGGCAAGAGCCGATCTCCAAGCTTCGTCCCCACACAAGGAAATTGTACCATGTTGTTGTAAACAATGCCGGAGGCGTGGGTAATACACATTATGTGGATCTACAATAAGTTTAAATTTACTAGTCCAGACATGCGCTTCTTCCCTTCTGTTGCAGAAAAATCGGCCCCTGCTAGAGGCCTCCTTGGCTCCAAGTCCATTATACTCACAACCCTGCGCATGGCCACAAGTATAAGATATATGTAAAAGCATTTGTTTAAATTAGGTTAATTAGAACAAGGGCTAGGAAACTTATACTACTAGAAAGCCAATCAAACAAAATACAAACACGTGAGGTATTCCGGGCCAGGCCAGCAGCTACTAGAGTAAACCTCCACCTAATATCTATGGTCGAATTCCAATTGGGTTTGAGTTAACTTTAGGGGTCATACTAATATTAATTAAGCTGGAAACGCATGAATGTTTGAGGGTTAAGACACTGCTACTGTTTATCTAGTGCAGCAGCAGCAGCAACAATAGTAATAATGTATGTATACCTTCATTGAGCGACGAAGTACCACGTCGGCTTCCAAATCTTTGGTGTTGAGCGCTGGACGATCAGTTTCGCCTACACAGTATCTGGCCACACTTGCTTCCTTTGTAATGACAAGGATACAACTCTTAGTAGGCTCTGATAAAAAGGCAGCTTTTATTTGGTCCCAACTATCTGTCGAGTCCAGACCATTAATAACCACGAGGCACCTGTCTTCCCTGAGAAACTTATGACACCCTTGAATGACGCCTGTGTCTCCCATTGTACCAGCTGCTATAATTTTCTTGGCTCGAAGATCATTTGAATGAAAATTCAAAAATAAATGCCGAGCAAAGACACCCAAACTAAAGGAATAAGGTACATCGACCCAGCTGTGTCGTTCAAATTTAACTTCCTCAAATTCTTTTGACTTATTTGTTACGCCTGTGTACACCTTATCAATAAGAGTTGATGACCTTAGATCAGGATGCTTCTGCACAGAGATCACACCAACAACATGTCTTAATTGCCAAATGAGTTCACCCATGTCACTACGACGTTCAGAGACCTGCACGTAAGAAAATTGGATAGTTTAACTAGAATGCGAGGATCAGAACAAACCGGTCTCCATTAATATGCATTTCCCCAAACATTTTTTCTTTAAATTAATTATAATTCATAAGCACACCTGGGTCAATGAGACTAGGTCTGTTAGCGAAGCCAATTTTTTTAACCCCCATAATGCATGATTAACTGCGAAAATGACACTCCCTAAAAGACTGCTAAAATGGTAGAATAAGCTAACTCTCTATTCTAAAATAGTACTAGCAAGTAGCAATACCTATTTTTTCTGTGCATGCAACCCTTCTACATAAACAAATCATGCATGCCCGCCATGTCATCAACTTGGCATCTCACTACTTGTTGAGAATAATTCCTTATCACAAGGAAGTGCGTATGTATTTATAAAAGTAGAACAAATGATTACTATATGAAGTTCTGAAAGAATAAATACTAGTATATGTACTTGCAAAAAGGATGTAGTAGACAAAAAAGTGGTAGCTTTTTATGTCTACAATTACGTTGGAAAATCAGTGGTCAAAGTAGAATGAACCTTATGATACATTATTAGGTGTTCATTACACTAAATTCACTATACTCTAACTTTCATGAATAAAAGTCCAAGTAATTTGTTTACCTGTTAGTAGTCCAAGTTTAAGAAGTTTGACTATGTATTTATAGGATGACATCTATTTCCGAATGAAGAGTAGTGGTACTAGCTAGTAGTACTGAGTAAGAAATAAACCTTGTACGGATGACTATGAAATTAAGGAGGTAGTTTGATTTGCTGTGTTGCCACATATGGGGCTTACGCACCTTGTTGAAGAAGGCACAAAGAGATTGGCCACCGGAGAGTTGTCTGAGGTTCGATACTTGATAGGGATTCCCCGTGCACGAGAAAGCAAGACCCAACTGCTTTGTCGTCACGACAATCCGGCTGCCGTTTTTACTTTCCGGTAGGTACATTCTGATGGCATCCCACTCTACCACAGAGGATAGTTGTTCCACGATAACGAGATACCTCAGCTGGCTCACTTGCTGCATGAGCTCATCTTCCTTGGCCACCGCTTCTTTCATATTTTTTCGGAAGCCTGCTACTCCTACACTTGCTCGGTTAGAGCTAGCATAGAATTGAGTGAGCAAGATTTTGATGAACTCATTGAGGTTAAAAGGATGCGTCAGCTTTACCCAGGCTCGGCTTGTGAATTCTTGGCAGATTTTTGGGTCATTGTAAGCCTCCCTGAGGACGTGTGTCACCCCAAGATCAGATGCTCCTGGGCTTCCACATACAGAGATAACCTCAAGGTCACTACCTTCATTGGTGATCAACTTCCTGAGGTCACCCATATCAGGCCGTATCTTATCTGTGGCCTCCCACACCTTGTGCAGGATGCGGAATGCCGCTGCTGGGCCAGAATCAGGCATAAGCTCCGTCGTCAAAGATGAGACAGTAGTAACTACTGTAGGCTTTGAGTTGGAGTGGGAGCCAGAGTCACCAATGAGGTTGTAGCGGGTGTTCCTCTGGCTTACATCCTCCACCCTCGCCTTGAGCCGCTGAATATCCGCGACCGCCACATCCAGAGGCCGCACCGGTGCCATGCAGTCCGGCAGCACGCGCCACAACCAGGACCAGGTTGACTTGTTGTCGAGGTGGACAACAAACTCGAGGCAATCCTCCACATCGAAGGCCAGGTCACGGACGTGCCTCACCCAGGTCCTCACCACTTGGGTGTTTGCCCGTTCCTTGTTGGCAGCGTTGAGAAATGATTGCATCATTTCGAACTCGCCAGTGATGAACACCAAATCATTCTGCACTCGAATCCGCAGCTTCGCCTCCTCATCGATGGCTGACTTCACCCTGCTCACCGTCCCCTCCACCGCCGTCTTGGTCAGACCAAGCGCGAACTCCGCCATTCTGGCTGATCTCGATCTGCCTCACTTGTGTGTTGTGTCTACTCAGGGTTGCTGGCTTGTGTGTTTGTTGTCTACTTAGTATTGCGGTTCGCAGAAGCTAGCTGCTGGAGATGGAACTACATATAAATCGGAGATCTGGTTGCTGCAATCAAGACACCCAATATTCTAGGTGCTTTGGCAGCTGCTTTTGTTTAGAGAAATGATTAGTACCAGTACTACAGCTTTACAGCTCAACCCCCAAAACAAGCAACGAATCCCAGGGCCCTTAATATCCACCCAAATGTAGCAACAAGAGATAAATAAAATCAATAGCTTGCCGAAAAGCATGCCACGGTCTTCACCACTATCTTGATAAAGCAAGCAGAGGCATATCCGCATATGTAACTCTTCACTTGACACTTGAGTAAAAGAGGTAGACTAGCATGACGTGATGTGATTAGCCCACGACCATGACGAGATGCTTGGTTCTTGCCTAGAACCAAGCAAACAATTCTTTCTTTCATCTCTTTGTCCCGCTGCTTCCCGGCATATGTAACTTCTCAAATATTGTTCTGATATAGATTTCTTAACATGTTTGTTAGTTTCGCAGTATTGTGCTTTTGCCTATCAACCACAATAGGCAAAATATTTTGCACAACTTTCTAACTATATCTCCAACGCAACACAATAGTGCTATGTGATATACTATATATTGAATGTTACTGTGGCAATACAAAATGTGAGTGCTTTGATAATATATAAAACCAGTACGCACCCACTATCTTGCCCTAGAGCTCTGATATGTCGGGACTCGGGATCGTCCCTGTGCATACTGTGTTAGAATGAACACGTCGATCAAGATCATAGATAAACCCAGTACACGATGTTTGCTTCTTCTTCTTTTTTTGCGGGGAGAACATGGTGTTTGTTAACCAGGGGCAAAGCTTACATCCACAGGGTGATGCTCCCCACCATTTGGTAACATGAGCCGTCTAGCTTGAACACATGTCAGCGTGTTTACATGAGCCACTGGAATTCTTCTTTCAATCTTAAACATGCTGCTGCATAACTTAACCTCTGAGCCGTCTCACCTAAAAGGCTAAAACCAAGCAAAGGATTCTTTCTTCCATGTTGCTGCTTCTTATGGTTGTGTGCATCATGTGATGCAGAGGCCGGGATAATTCCTTTTTATGAAAAAAAATGCTGCTGCTTCTTGGCATATATAATTCCTCCATTTGATGTTTATTTTAGCAATGCTTTTGATACCTTGCCACCTTCCTTGCCTAGGAGATGGGGCCAGGCAATGAGCAACTGGAGGATTCTTCTCTTGATCTTCACGTATGCCGTATGCCGATGCTTATTTCTTTGGCACAACTTCCCGTCCATGCTTTGATTTGCTTTTGACTGGGCAATCACTTCTCGTCTGATTTATTAAAACAAGGGGGGTAAAGAAACCAAAAGAATCTTGTTCTGATCTTTGCGCATGAGCTGCTTGTAGCTTGGCACATGCAATTCCTCCTGGCCTAGAGCCAAGCAAAAATCAACCAGAGAATTGTTCTCTTGATCTTGTCGTGCTGCCACCGCTTCACGTACATCAGCCATGCAAAAAGTATACTGACATACAGCTTGGTCTGAGACAGCATATGTTGTGCGCGCGTGGGACAGCATATTGGCATGCAACTTTAGTTTGAATGCTGTTTCTGGTAAACCACACTGAGGAATACAAATGTCTCGTATGTTTTTGATGCACTAGACTGCGGCAAAGACACAAACTTTCCGGGAGACAAATGGATACAGCGGAGGAGGAGGTCCTGTTGTCTTTACGACCAGTTACTGATGAGTGTCGTACGTGTATACTCAATTAGTTTGCGCTTCATATACAGGACCGCAACTTTGACGTTCAAAGATTCTTTGTCGTAGACACCATGCGTGAAGCCTCTCGTCCTAGTTTGGAGGTAACACCGGTTATAACTGAAATAGGTTTTTGCCAGTTTATAAATAAAGCTATCCAAGCATCATGACAATAAATAAGAAGTATAGTAAGGCAACGGCACAAGACATTCCCAAAAGCGATGCTGCTCCTCAGCTTAACATCCACACCAAATCGTAGCAAACACGAGACTATTGAAACCAAAAGCTTGCTGAAAAGCATGCCACCGTCTTCACCAGTATCTTGATAAAGCAAGCAGAGAGGCGTATGTAACTCCTAAAGAGATAACGTGATGTGATTTGCCCATCACCACCACGTGGGACGATGCTTGGTTCTTTCCTAGAACCAAGCAAAGGATTCTTTCATTATCTTTTTGGGCCACTGCTTCCGGGCATATGTAACTCCTCCAATTGATGTTTATTAGTGCTTTAATGCTTTTACGGTTCTACTATTTCTTTCTCCAATATTTTCTAAACATGCATGGGCTCGTATCCATTATTTAGATTTCTTAACATGCTTATTAGATTTACAATATCGAATTGTTGCCTATCAACCAACGCAAACGCAAAATAATTTGCACAGTTTTCTTACTATCAACAAGAAGTCTTTGTGTAATGTGATATATATATATACTAGTATATACTGAATGTTATTGTGGTAATAAAAAATGTGAGTGCTTTGATAATTCATATAAAAGGGCCCCACGCCGCTGTCGGGGTCGGCCCTATGCATACTGTGTTAGAATGAAGACGCCAAGCAAGATCATAGAAACGAGTACACCATGTTTGTTTGTCCTTTGTTTTGGTGGGGAGGGGGGGGGGGGGGGGGTTGTTAACCAGGTTGGGCAAAGCTTACAGCTACAGGGCAATACGGTAACACGAGCCGCCTGGATGTCAACACATGTCGTCGGCTCCCTCAGCGTGTTTACATGACCCACCAGAGTTCTTTTTTTTAACCTTTACGTGCTGCTGCTCCTTGGCATAACTTAACCTCTGATGCCATCTCACCTAGAACGAAACTGCTTTGCGCACGACGCCTGCGTGGCCGATTCATGCACAATTCAAAATCAGACGGTGTCCTGCAGTTTATTCCCACAAACCAACGGCTTGATTAACTACATCGTCCATAAATCATGCACATGTGTCGTGTGTATAGCATCGTTGCACCTAGAACCAAGCAAAGGTTCTTCCGTGCTGCTGCTTCCTGGCATATCCATCTCCTGCAATTGATGTTTTAGTAATGCTTTTGATGTATTGCCACCTTCCTCGCCTAGGAAATGGGGCCAAGCAAAGGATTCCTCTGATCTTCACGCCTTATGCATCCTTTGCTCTTTGGCACAACTTCCCGTCGATGCTTTCTTTGCTTTTGACTCGCCAACCATCTCTGGATGAAACCAAAGGAAAATTAAGCAACCAACTAATTCTTCTTCGTATCTTAGCGTACATGTGGCTTGTAGCTTGGCATATGCAACTCCTCTTCTAGAGACAAGCAGAACGCAGCCAAAGAATTGTTCTCTTGATCTTGCCGTGCTGATAAAGAAAAACAGGAAAAATCAAGGAAAACTGATGCATAAAACGAAAAGAAAAAACCACATAAAAGGTTCTTTTTTTTCAGTCAAACACAAAAGCTTCTAAAACCAATGCATAGAATCTTTTCAAAACTGCTCTAGGAAGGTACATGAATGGATCTTGTTGGGCCGGCCCGGTAGCTGAAGCGCGAGAGGCGACACGGTGTCTGGTCTCGCAAAGAGAATAATCTATCCCAATTTCAAAAAAGAATATTCCCAAAATCCATAAGAAGAGCAATATAAAAACGGATTATGATAACCAATCCATGCATCAACAGATACACAGTCCATGCAGGTATTGATAAGATCTCCAAAAGTATTTATTCCTAAACATTTGTACAGCTTGTTACTCTTGCTTTGCGTCTTCGGTTCTTATAATCATTAAGGCACAAAACAAAACTTATGTTCGATGAGATTGTATCATATCTGCTAATGATAGATAGATTAGTCATATGTCTAACAAGACCAACAATAATTCGTGCCCTAGATGTGAAACGGTTTCCTCCACACGAAACGCGTCTCCCCAGGTGGCGTGCGTTTCTTGCCTCCCACCGCCACCGCCACCGGTCCGCCTCGTCTTCGGTTGCCTTACGACCATAGAGGCGTCGCGGACCCCGGCCCCTGTCAGTGGGGGGCTTCTGCTCCGGTTTTAGATGTTTTCTTGAGTTTGGTTAGGGTTTGTGTCATGCTCAGGAATGTGAGGCGATGGCTTTTCGAAAATAGAATAAGGTTCTTCCCGTCTAGCCCCCGTTATGGCAGTGCATCTAGCATCATCGGAGGACGTGTGGAGGTGTGTCTCTGGCACATCTCATGGGATTCAGTCGGTGTCTCTCTTACAGATCTACTCTGATTCAATCTTCGCCCGTTTACGTTGGCATGTCTACTTAGTTGGATTCTTTCGATCTACACTTATCTTCATTGACGATAGTTGTTGTTCTGGTGTGCTAGTCTAGCAGGGCCTTATCATAATGACTTTCCGACTGTCTGCTACAACAAAGTTAACCCGGCCTTGGTGAGGGAGGGGTGTTGAAAACGACGTGCCTTTGGCGTGATTGCAATCTGATAGATTGTCTACCGTGCTGGATGTATTTTTGATTATATTTTGTATTCTTTATACTATCATGATAATTGATGAATAGTTTAAGTCTGTAGATATGAATTGAACCATTAGATTTTTTCTGAGGAGAAGAATTGATAGGCCTCCTTCGGCCAGGAGCATATCAGCAAACTTAAACTCACCCGACGGATTTACAACTCGCCACAAGCAGCCTCCATAGTGGACCAGCCCAGTATCAGCCGTTCCATTTTTGCTCTTTTGTTTGTTTATTTCTGTTTATCTCTAGTTCGTTTGTTTATTTATTTTTATTACTTTTTTGTTTGATTTTCTGAAAAACTATTTTTTAAAATTCTAAATACATATGTTCCAAAAATTAATTTGCCAAAATATTTAATAGCTTTCATCACACATTTCGGAAATGTAAATGATGTGTAAAAAAATGTTCCTGCATTTATAAAGGCATATTCGTGCCATCCAAAAAAATATTCGTGCCATTGAGAAAATGTTCACATATTTTCAAAATTCCATGTGATGTCAAAAAAATGTGCGTGCAATTATAAATATTTGTTCACATAGTTTATAAAGAGTTTTATATCATTCATGAAATTTTCCACCACATGTAAAAGTATTCACACGTTTCAAAAATATATTAGTGGCATTTTTTTAAATGACTATGCAGTGCAAAACAATCTTAGCATAATTTATAAGAATGTTCCCTACCATTCAATAAAATGTGTTAAAATATAAAAATGTTTGCATGCTTAAAAAATGTTCAACGTGTATTTTAAAAAAATTCAATGTGAATTTGACAAAATGTCAACATGTATTCAAAAAAAATCAATGTGTATTTGCAAAATGTTCCACTTCTATCTGAAAAATGTTCAACCTGTATATAAAAATAACGTTGAATGTGCATTTGACAAATGTTCAACATGTATTCGGATAAGAATGCTCAACATATGTTTGAAATGTTCAACGTGTATCTAAAAAATGTTCACATGTATGCTTAAAATTTTGAACTTACTAAAAAATTTGAAATGCATTTGAAACAAGGAAGGAAAACAAAAAAAGCTGGGGTGAAATCAAAGAAAACTGATATAGACAACAAAAATAAAAAACCACGCAGAAGCTTCTAAAACCGCTCCATAGAATCTTTTCAAAACCACTCCAAGAAGCTACAGGAATGCACCTTATTGGGTCGGGCCAGTAGCGCAGCACGAGAGGCGAGACGATGTTCTGTCTCGCAAAGAGAATAATATATCCCAATTGTCCTAAAAAAACATTCCCAAAATCCATAAGAAAAACCATCTAAAAACAGATTATGATAACCAATCTATCAACACATACACTATCCATGTAGGTATTGATAAGATCTCCAAAAGTATTTATTCCTAAGCATTTTACAGCTTCTTACACATATTTAGGCGCAAAACATATTATGATAACCAATCCATCAACGCATACTCTTCGGTTCTTAATCATTAAGGCGCAAAACAAAACTTATGTTTGATGAAATTTTATCATATTTGCTAATGCTAGATAGAGTAGTCATACGTCTAACAAGACCAACACTTGAATTCGTTCCCTAGATGCAAAATGTTTTCCTCCTCACGAAAAGTGACGAGGGTTTCATGTCACCCACCACCAGGGCCGTCTCCGGTAATTTGGGGGCCCGGGGCGGAATTCAAAATGTTGGCTCAAATTTTGGAAAAAAAAATATATAACTGAGGAACTATTTCTAAAAAGTCGCATACCTACCCAAGAAATACCTCATGGTAAAGCATATTCTTTTGCTCAAATACACAATATGAGTAGAACTAGAACTTGATGTGGAACGATCGGACAAAATATAGACATGACAAAAAAAGCGTGGTGCTTCGTCCATGCCTATATGTGTACACACTACTGTTGCGGGCATCGACGAAAAAAAATATGTTCATCTTGAAATTGAAATAAAAATGGGGGCAATTTGAGTTCAATGGATTAATGATTTGTTTTCATTTCAATTTTTGTTCGACGTTCAAGTGCATCTATTTACAAATCAACACATACAACATCAATTTGGAAATCAGCAGATACAACATGTCAGTTCAAATGAATCTGCTGTTGTTATAGGTTTGTCTCAGTCCAAGAAATTACCGAATAGTTTGCTCTCGGCTTCGAAGGCGCATCCAGTCCAGGGCGAAGGGGGGGCAGACGAAGGTGCCCGGAAGCAGCAATACGGGGGCTTGGTCAGTCTGGCATACATTAGGAACTTGTGGGAATGGTGCGGAGGAGCTAGAAGGCCGACGACGGATTGCAGCAGATGAGCAGTCCTCGACTTGTCTGCGGGGTGGGAGATGGGTTGAGGCGGCGCGAGCGTGCATGGCAGACGACTGGGGATGGGGTTGGGCGCTGCGGCCTAGGGATCGGGACAGTACCAGGCTTGTGCAGAGATTGAGAAGGCGTTCGCGTCAGACTCGGGCGGGTTGCAGATATACGTGCACGACAGTTTCTCCCCGGTCGAGGGCCCTAAGATTTTGGGGGGGCTGTGCGGTTGGCCACTTTGGCCGCCCTCATCGACGGGCCTGCCCACCACCCCCGCCACTGGCCTGCCTAGTCTCTCGTGATCTTAGGACCATGGAGGCACGGTGGATCCTGACCCTGACAGTGGGAGGGCTCATGCTCCGGTTTAGGTAATTTTTGACTTTGGTTAGGGTTTCTTGCTTAACAAAGCGAAGCGGCAGCGGCTCCCTGAAGATGGAATAAGGTTATCCCCGCCTACTTCCCATCCCGGCGGTGTGTCTTGCGTCATTGGAAGGTGTGTGGAGGTGTGTCTCCGAAGAATCTCACATGATATTATTGGTGTTTGTCTTCGATGGGCCTGTTCTGATCCCATCTTCGTTCGTCTACGTTGGTGTGTCTACATGTTAGATTCTTTCGATCTGCGCTTCTTTCATCAGGGCTGGTTGCTGGTTTGGTGTGCTGGTTCAGTGGGGCTTTAGCACGTCGACTTTCCGACTGTTTACTACAACAAGGTTTGCCTAACTCCGGCGAGGTAGGGGCAATGACGACGGCGCACCTTCGCCTCGCTCCAATAATTGTAGTCATAGATATATGGTCCATGAGCCTGTATGTAATTTCAGTTCATTCTGATATTCTTTGTACTACCATGATAATTGATGAATAGATCAAAAGTTTCTTCAAAAGAAAAAAAGACCAACAATGGTATAATCCAATGAAATGTCATACATTTTTTGTCTTCAACATACATGCATGGGACCAGATAGATATTGCAAAACCGAGGAAGTGAATCTTCTTCTCAAAATCTACTCCCTCCTTTCCGGTTTATAAGGCTTATCTCAAAATTTTAGTTTTTCCATTTTATAAGGCTCAATTTGATTGTTCCCCATCACATGTTCAGACTTCAAGGTGTATGAAGAGAAAACTGACCAATGCATGCACTTTATGCATGCATCCATTGCAATTAATGCGTTCGTAAACATAATTTTTTGAGAAAAACAAGAGCATTAATTGGGTGCTTTTGCAAACTACAAAAAATATTCCACCACTCATCATCTACCTTAGTTTTTTTTTGCGCGGGTCATCTACCTTAGTTGGTGAGATTTTTGAATTGAGCCTTATAAACCGAAAGGAGGGAGTATCAATTATTCCACGCTTACATATCTTATTATTATTATTATTATTTAGTCATGCGAGCTTACGATAGAGACATGCATGTCTATAGTTTGTTTCTTAGCTCATACCTCTACGCCAAGGGAAGCACCTCCAGTTATCAATTTTTTGCACTTCCCCTTGTCATTAATTTGGTTGCAGAATCTAGTGAGTGGTTCTTCTTTTTGAAACCTACTAATTATTTCAAGCTTATTTATACTTTTTTTTTCTTTTCTCTAAACGATATGAACTCGGTGACAAAGACATGCATGTCGATAGTTTTGTTTGCTTCTTAACTCGGTACCTCAAGGGCAGAAAAGGCATAATTCTATGCAAAGAAAAGCACCAATCAATCATCGTTTCTTCACCTTGTCATTACTACGATTGTCTTATTTTGATGTGGATCTGTGGCATCGCCGGACATGATTATCTCCTCGTCGAGAGATAACTTTGGTAATATGATCACAATACTCTTTCCTTGTGTTTTCAAAGTAATGATGTGAGAGTATCTAAAAAATGATCGCATGTATAGTGGCGGAGACGGGGCAGCAGGGACCCTGGCTCCCCCTCACATCGATTTACAATGCAAAACTAGTCATTAGTTGCTGCTAAAAGCCTAATTTTCTATGACTTGGTTCTCCCAAACTGATTTAACATCACTCGCCCCCTCCCTCCAGTTCAATTTTACTGGCTCCAACACTAAAAGAACATGGACGATTGTAGTAACCAGTGATTCCTCCAGAACTAAAAGAACTATCAGGCGTGCTACGCATCCATCGACTGGTTTTCTTAAAAGATCTGTTGGGTCGTGAGCCGCCGATCTATGATGATCTGCAACAAGAGCCTCGTTCCAATTGCAACAAACCCTTTGTTGCAAATTGCAAAAACATGAATTTGTTTTTGTGAGATGGTTTTTTTTTTGCAAGACGGCTGTATATATGACTCTTTTGCAACAAGAGCCTTGTTGCAATTGCGACATGCCCTTTGTTGTAAATTGCAAACATTACTTTTTTGGGGAGGCTACTCATTTTTTGAAGCTCTTTGTTGCAAAAAAAAAAAAACATCTCTACTTATGGACGTGTCTGTTGTCGGGGTTGTCTTCTACACCGCCACCTTCTACCCCACCACTCAACCCACGCATCCCACCTCTCTCCACCTCCATCCTCTCATGCTCTCCCTGCCCACACCCACCTTCTTCCGGCAGTCACAGCTCGCCACCACCACAGCCATGCCCAACCCCACTACATGTTGCGCACGGCTTGCCCTATCGCCAGCTTCTTCCGCTGGTGGCCAGCGCGCCCTCGCCCTCCCCGCGTCGTCCTGTCCATCCGTTCTTCGGGCCAAGGCGGACACGACCCCTTGCCGCCATATCCAGAAGCCGCGGGCCCTAGTCGATGCTGCTACCGCTCTACGATCGCACGTCCCTCGCCAGGCGCCGGTACGCCGCCTTGATCTCGCCCCTGCTGGCCCCCGCGCCCACCCCGAGCACCTCGTAGTGCGTCCTCCTAGCCGGCGGTGCCATCGTCGCAGAAGCCCGCGCCAGCACGCACCGCCGGGCTCCGGCGACACGACCTGGAAAGGGCAGAGCTGCAGACGCGAACGTAGCCATCTATGGTTCCTTCTCTGTACTTCTTGATCCAAAAGCAGAGTACTTGTTCGTTGCACTGTTGTCCGTCCTCGTCCAGGAGAAGGGAGGCGGCGATGGATTTATAGGGGCTCTGGGCAGGGGTTGAGGAGCTTACTCAGCACTGGATCTTATCTGCTTCGAGTAGAAGATTACGATTATGTGTGAGCTCCTGCTGCTGAGTCAGCCACCAGTGGCTTCTTCTCCTAGTGCCCAGCCTGTTGCCTTCGTGGCACCCGTCGTGGTCCGGTTGCCGCTGCACCTCCTCTTCTCTTATCTTCTCTTCTCTTCTCTTCTCTTCCTCCCAACAAGGCGAAAAAACTCAGTCTCTTGAACCAACTTGCGCGACATTCCGGGTAGCGGGCATTCTAACTAATCTATGTGCATCAACATTGCTTGCGGGTTGCTCGTCGACGAGCTCACAGCTCTGAAACTTCTGCTTCCTGTCATTGATCTCCTGTAAGATCAGGCAATACTTACCGAGATGGACCGAGTTCTTCGGGTCATTAATGACTCTTGGACAGTCGGATGCGATTCACACTTTATTCACGACCAAGTCCTCAGCGAGAGCGAGACCTTCTCTACATGTATATATATATATGCTTTCAGTGTCGCTGCTGGCTCCCTGAAGTACTACTCCCTCCGTTTCAAATTACTCGTCGCAGAAATGGATGTATCTAGAACTAAAATACATCTAGATACATTCATACTTGAGACAAGTAATTCGGAATGGAGGGAGTACCATCGAGGCACCCAAAAATAAGCCAGACTGGCTTATTTCGGCAAACTATGCCCACCGCCCGGTGTTGGATGATTTTGCCACTGCATCATCAATGTTCATCTTTACCTCTCCGCTGCTGGCGGAATCCATGGCGTACTGTGCCCCGTCGCCGGAGCTCTAGTGGGTCTGGAACCTTGGTTCATGGCTGGAGATCTTGAAGCTCATGCAAATACCTCTCGATGAAATGATGTATAGATAGTGGCCTTTATAGCGCGTTTGAGAGCGGCACTGAAGCTCATCGATGGAGGCCCCATACGCGACACGACTGCAACCAATGCGGGAGCAGTGTGTCCTGGACGACACATCGGCTGTAGTTGGGGCGGCCGGGCACATGCCAGTACAGAGCACCGATGGTGTCTGCTCACGCGCGGGTATGAACCCACCTACACCCCCTGTTTGTCCATATATATTTTTTCTATGAAGATGAATTTTTGATTCGTGCATGGCAGTTTGCATTGCAGTTTGTAGGAAATTGTACAAATTTTAGTATGGTTGTTTGTACAGGAAATTTTAGAGATGATTAAGATGTATGCAGTTTGTATGAAGTTTGGGTGGTGATTAACATGTGACCATTAATTAAGATGTATGGCAGTTTCTAGGGAAATTGTAGAAATGCTTTTAAGCCCAGATGGTGTGTGCAACTAAAACTTTTTCACATGACATTCTTTGTATGATTGTGTTTGTTTTATTCACATGCCAATATGTTTTCTCATGGCAATTCTGTAGGTAATCACCACAACATCATATAAATATTTGATTCATGATATTTTTGCCATGCGCAGATTTGTTATAGGCACCACAAAAATTTATATTATACTTACCATGGCAAATATATTATACTTACCATGGCAAGTAAACTATAATTACCATGGGAAATAAACTAGGTTTACCATGTCAAATATATTTGTAGGGTAGCATGGCAATTTATTATGTACACCATGGCAGTTTTATTTAGATAGACCATTCAAAACATGGCAGAAAAATCATATGGCAAATTGAAAACATATCCGTTTTCGTTTAGTTAAACATGTCTTTTTTATAGCAAATTGTATTGGTCACATGGCATTTATGTGTGAAGTGACATTGCAATTTTTTGAAGAAAATCATACGGCAAATTCAAAACATGGCAGAAAAATCATATGACAAACTCAAAAACATGGAAGTTTTTGTTTAGTGGAACATGGCAGATTTTTAGAGCAAATTATTATTTTTGGTCACATGGCGTATTTTGTGTGAAGTGGAAAGGCAAAACTATCATGCATCAATAAGTTCTTGTCAATTATTTTTTTGTTTCGAGATACTATCAACTTATGAAGATTTTTGATACAAATCTTTGTACTAGGTATATGGAAAGTTCACATGTGCATACAATGTCCACATGGCTAATTATTAGAGTTTGTCATTGCAAATAATTATTTAACATGACAATTTTCTAGAGTTTTTCTTAATGTCCACATGAGAAATTGTATTTTTTTTACATCACAAATATATGGAGTTGTCATGGCATATAATATTCTTTAATATGGCAAATCGTTGTTTTTTATAACAAATTTGTGCTAATGTTGTCATGTTTAAATTTCAGTATAGGTAGCATGGTATTTTTACCTTTTTTAGACCATGACATTTTAACTCGTTAGACCATGTCATTTTTATTAGCCTGACCATGGTAGTTTTATTGCTAAGATGATGGCAGCTTTCGTTATTAATAAGATGGCAGTAGAACATGGCATTTTTCAGCATATAGTGTTATTTTTTTATGTAAAAACTTAGGTACAAACATCGCACCCACTTTTTTGTGTGCATGCGACGTTTTTTAATTTTATAGAGATTTTTGCGAACATTTTAATTTTATAGACATTTTTAAAATTTTATATATTTTTAGGTGAATTTAATTTTATAGATATGTTAAATTTGTATAAACTGGGCTTTTTTGGGTATGAACTGGACCTTCTTTTGGTCCAACTAGAAGAGAGGAACACCGGCCTCTCAACATTTAGTTCGCTGGGACCATATTGGCGTCTTTTTATTATGCATTTATTATACTCCTTTCGATCATTTTTAGTTTGTATATAAGATTTGTCTGAAATCAAATCTTGTATGTTTGATCAACTTTATAAAAAAAATATCGATCATCACAATGTGAAATCAGTATCATTAGATGCGTCATGACTTTAAGTTTCATATTGTATAACTTTCACGTTGTAAGTATTAATATTTTTTTAATATAAATATGGTCAAATTTTACAAAGTTTGATTTTAGGCAATTCTTATATACGGAGAATTTTTATATATACAGAGTAAAAAGAACAGGAGGGAGTGGTGAAAGAAATAGGTAGTGACATCGGAGTAGTGGATATCTACTCACGCACCGCTCGGCATCCCTCGCCGCTGCCGCCGCCCTCCTGCTCCTCTTCCTCGGCCTCGTCCACCGCCCGCGCTCTGCTTCGGGCGCGGCTAGGCTTGGACGGCGACGGCGCCGTCCCCTCCTCCACGGGGAGCACTGCACCTGCGGCTACAGCAACACGCCCCCGAGGCGACGCATTCGATTCAAGGGCGTTTCTTCTTGCCGAGAGAGGATTCTTCAGTTCTTGGCGTGGCTCTTCCTCTCTGATATCGAAAGATCTCAGATAGTAGCAGTAGTACCAATCTTTGTAGTTCCAATGCTGTATGTACTCTGGAGATAGCTTCTCAAGTGAAATTCCGGGGAAATTTTTGTACCAAGATGTAGCTCCAAGGAGCAAGCAAGTGTGTAAATCAATCTCCCTGCTGACAGATGGTAGAAAATAATAAAGATTTTGAAGTTCAATGTATCTTATGTTATTATCATGCATGTACTGTGTGATTGAACAAACTAACAGGGTCGACGCCGAAGATTCTTCGAGAAGTCGATACATGGATGGAAGACATCAGGTGAGTTTCCCTTCACAACTTTGGAGACAGCACATGAATTTTGAAATCCTCACTTTTGTAAATTCTTATGTATGAATGCACTGACAGAGTAACAAGTCGACGCATGAGATTGATTCTTAGGAAAGTTGATGCATGAAACAGAGATTGGGCGACAAAGCGAGCCCAAGAGTTAGTTTCATGGTGGCGATTACAAGAAGTAGGTTGCTGCTATGCAGTTTTCCTCCCAACTTTGGAAAACAACAGTTGATTCTGATGCCAACAGAAAACTGCATCCATCCAGAAAACACCACAGCAACAGGTCAGCAAAGGAGATTGATTCTTTCAAAAGTCAATGCATGAAACGGAGACATGGTGACAAAGTGAGCTCAAGAGTTGGTTTCATTCAGGTGGCCAATACAAAAGGTAAGATTGATGCTAATATTTTCCCTTCACAACTTTGGAAGACACTTGCAAAGTTGCAGGAACGGAAAATTGGCATCACAGTTGTTTACAAAAAGACTACACCCCCGGTGCTAAGAGTCCGTTAGTTCCCTCTAAACTTGATCCATCCATCCAACAGCATCTGATGCTTCTAATCCTCCTCTTACGAAGAGTACATCAGATACACAAAAAGTAGTTCAGGCGACCAGCCTGCAATAGCTTCAGAGTCAATTGCTCCCAGAACATAAATATAGGGGCCAATGATAAATTAAGTCCCACTCGGACCAACCAAAAAATGACGGGACTTGTATCATGCAGTGCAGCCAACTTAAGCCAGTCGAGGCTTGGCGTCGATGGCTTGCTTGAGCTTCCTCCCTAGCGCGTAGGAGAGGGGAGGCGGCACAGCATTCCCGATCTGCCGGTGCTTGCTCTGGATGTTGCCAGCGAAATGGTAGCCATCAGGGAAGCCCTGCAAGCACATTCATGTCAGTCATGTCATGGGATTGGATCAGAGATCTTCAGAAAGATAGCAGCATATGCATTCAATTCATGGCGTGATGCATTAGGTTCTGATCTGCCTCCAGATCGATCATGGACAAGGCGATTGTGCTTTCTACGAACACATAACTATGATCCGATTATTTGATAAAATGGCTCGGTCTAGTACTCTAGTAGCAGCATTGATGGGAACAAAAAATAGTATGAACTATATGCTTCATTTTAGTCAAGTGTAATTGTCCAGGCAACAGGGGGTATATTACTGTGTACTAGAGTCTATGCAGTATTAGCACTATGGTCTTATTCTCTTAAAATAGCTCAATCTTAAACTCTAGTAGCAGCAATGATGGGGAACAAAAACTACTGTGAGCTCCGAAGTCTGAACTATATGCTTTAATTTTAGTCAAGTGTAATTGTCGAAGCACCAGCAGGTGTATTACTGTCTGCTAGTGTATGCAGTGGTATTATTGTTGGGAGTATATAAGTTGATAGTGTACTTTACCTGGGATCGGGCACATTCACGAACAGTGATGATCCTGTCCTGATCAGGGTGGAAGCACATGCCGACCTTGCCCATTGGCTGGGGATCTGTCACAGATGTGGGGAAGTTGCCCTCCCAGTCCAACCTCCCATACAAGCCTTTCCACTGGTTGTGCCTCTTGGCCGTGTTCGGCAAGCACCAAGGGATCAACTCCACCGTTTGCCCTGTCGATAGCTTCACCTGCACGCACAGCATGATGAAAATCAGCTACCAGTACATCACATGATTGGCTACCAACAAACAAGGCGGTAGAAAGCAGCAGAAAAGGATTTGCGTCGAATGAAAAAGAAAATGGCAGAATGCTACCTTCTCATCTGGGAGGTCATGCCAGTCACAGCCAGGGCGCTTCGGGATGTGCTTGCACCTTATGAGATTGAGCTCATTCATTTCTTTAGCTATGTGATCACTCAGCGAAGATGCATCACCTCGAATCTTCTTCTGGAACCAGGAGACAGGCTCACTTGCATACTACAGCACACAAGGGAGAAAATTCAGCTTGTGCATATCAAGCAAGAGCACTGACACAACGGACTGAAGTGGGAGTAGGGATGTACTATACACCTACCGGTATTGTTGGTTTGCTGGCACCATTCTCCACCGGCGGCAGATCACCAATTGTATCCCTGACTGTTATAGAGCGGAAAGGAGCCCCTCCAGCAGTGCTCTTAGCAGCGGCATAGTATTTCCCTTCTGGTAGATTGATTTTCAGCTCAGGGCTGGAGAAGACGTGCATCGGTTCAGGCCAATCAGGAAGGGTCTCCCCAGGTGCAGCAGCCCAGATGAATGCCCTTTTCCTGGACTGTGCAACACCATAAGCACCTGCCTCTAAAATCCCAAACCGAACCTATAAAAAATGCAGAGAAGTTTAGAACATGTGGGAATGAAGGAATGCCATATAGTACAAGCAAAAACAGAGGAGAGCAAGTGTCAAGCACCTGGTATCCCATCTCCAGCAGTGATGCTAGTGTCAGTCTGAAGGTCTGGCCTTTGTTGAATGAAACAAAGTTCCTAACATTTTCCAAAAGGAAGAACCTAGGCCGGAAATACTCCGCAAAGGACAGGAATGCCAAAATCATCTCACACTGAACTTTGCTCCATGGACTTTGGTTGAATCTGTTCATTCCAGAGAACCCCTGAGAAAAGATGGACAGAGTGTCAAGCAGCAGCACTGAAGATTAACAAAGCATCGAGCATTCTCCTGGCATATAGATGAAACAACCAACCTGGCATGGAGGGCCACCATTGATGAACTCTACTTCACCTGGCACAGGGAGATTTTTAATCTTTTCATCTGAAAGTTTAGCTGCCCGTTCAGAAGCCTCGGTAGTTGAGATGCAATCATCAACATCACCACACTTGTCCATTATTGCCCTACAAAGGCAAATGGTCACATGTGAGTTGGGAGATACAGGAATAATAGGTTTAGTGCGTCCAAAGGGGGGAAAGGTGGCTGCATACTTCAGAATCACATTGCAGTTCTCCACAAATACCACTGCCTCTGGATGATTTTCACCAAATGCATCCCCAGCAGGTTCTTCATATTCAATTGCCCATTTTGTACGTGATGCGCCTGTAAAGTCAAATGATCAGAAAGTATATGGAGGCCAAGTTTGTTCTATCTTCCAGCAAGCATCTAATAAAAAACATGCAGATGGAAATATAATTACCAGATAGCTGCAACCCTTCAGACAAACCTCCACAGCCAGCAAAAATATCAAGGGTTGCAAGACAGTTTTCTGGTGTCACATTCTTCTGTTTGTCAGAATCAGCTTGCAAAACGTCACAAATCTGCTTTCCTTTATTCTTTTTTACAGCCTGTGCCTTCCTTGTCAGGATCGTGAGCTTAACATTGGTCGGTAGCTGGTTCAAAGACAAGACAGGCTCAGTCAACTATCTGAAGCAGTTTCTCAACAAAATAAATGCAAAGTAACTGGTGAAGATCAAAAGCTGAATTTTGGCAATAACTAACCTGCTTGAGAGCTCCAGTCTTAGGGTCATAAAGATATTCACAGTAAAAGGCATGATCAACCACTACTGGAAGATTTGGGTTTGGAAGGTCGTTCTTTGCTGTAACCTCACATTTCCCCTCTATCATCACAACTGGCACACTCACTACATCTTCACTGTAGTAAACCTGGATCATCAAACAACAAAGAATAAATATTAAAGACCAAATGTACAAACCAAAAGGTTATGAGGAATAACAGGCGTATGACGATCGCTATGCAGATAAACAACAATGAAGTGAATATTTTTGAAGTGAATACTAGACCTTAAACAATAAGGCAAAAAGCAACAAACCTCTCTGATGTCTGAAGAGTAAGCTTTAGCTGATGAAATATCATCTGGCCTGTATAACCTTCTTACACTGACTTTGGTTGATTCTGGATTAGCTTTCTTCGATCCAGCAGAAGCTTTGATACTCTGCAGGTGACACACCACATAAGGCTTCAGGCCTACATTTCTTCCAGCCTTGTAGGTCCCCTGACCCTCGACTTCAGAGAAAAACTCAGGCCTGATGTACAGAAAGTCATGAACACTGTATGTAACATTCTTGAGGACAAAGCTGGTCTCTGATAATATCTTGAATTCATCACCAATTGCTTCTCGCTCCTCACAAGAACTACAGCGGCCAGTTCCAGTGCCCAGTTTATCAGAAGGGAGGGAGAAAAAGGCACCTTTCTCAGGACAGTATAAGCTTTTGCAGATATACTCCACAGGCAAACCTTTCCTCTTCCTGTCCTCTGCCTTGGCCCTCTCCATCTTAATAGCTTCTAAATGCTCCTTTCTGCACTTGTGGCCCCAAGGAACCTGCTGAAAATTGACGGACACTGATTCCTTGATGTCACTTGTTTCGAATTCCAAACAACCATTAGTAAAGAAAACCTCTCGTTCATTTGCAGCATTGCCAAGGACAGTGTGTGAACCCTTTTGCAGAATTCTTCCATGGATCATTTGTGTACCATCATGTTTCTCATGCATATACTCAACAAAACACATGATGGTTTCTCCTGAATCATCTTCTAGTGTGACTGCCCCACCAACAGCAATACTGAGATCTCGAACTCTAGCACATTTGTACAGAACTTCTCCAGAGAGTGTTTTCCCAACTGTTTGGCCCTCCCATTCAATTTCTTTACAAGCATTTGTTGATGACTTTTTAGACCTCGTTGATGGTGGGGTCCTAAAAACAGCTTCCTCGTCAACTTTAACCTCCACCTCAGCATCATCATCTTCATTCTCTTCCTGTTCCTCCTCAATTTCCTTCTGGTCATCATTCTCATCTCCCTCCTTGGAATCCTCTGGGAAATGAGTTGCATAGTAATCACTCCATATCTTGCTGACCAACCCTGTAGTTGTCGCACGCATAAGTTTTCTTTTAAGTATTGGGCCCATATTTGCACTTGGGTTCAGATTCTCTCCCCTTGTTGCCTGATTTTTTTTCTTCATCGCTAGTTTTATGTGCCTTCGTTCTTCCATCTTTGCAAGAAGTCCAGTGATGAAGGCACTTTGTTGAATAGTCCTTTCTGGATAACTTGCAAACTGCTGAAGAATTATCTGTCCATGCACCACAACATATCTTTCAACAAGCGCTGCATTTGTTGAAATAAATGCACGGTGCCCTTTCTCAAATTCGGCTACTCTCTTAACAACATCAGCGAAAGCAAGTTTGGAAGCGCGAGTTTGTTCTTTTAGAAGGGCGATGACACTGACAGCCAGCCTTGCTGTTTTAAGGACAGTGTCACACCATGGCGCATACTGCTTTGTTGGCTGGCGTAATTTGTACCTGAAATAATTGAGATCCATATGTAAGTTAGAGGGAGCTTTCATCGGAAGAAATTGCAAGATTCTGTGCATAAAATAAAATACAAATTTCAAGACATAAGATCCGAAATGCATGGCAAGCTATTGAGCAAGTGTGCTTGTAATACAGAGGTAACTGGAGTTGCAGGAGTATTTACCAAGCTATGTCAGTTCGAATTAATATGCAGATCATTTCACCACCAAATTCTACAACCCATTCCTTGATTGGACTTAGATAAACTGCAATCCCTTTATCTTCCTGGTCAGATTTACTTGAGGAAGAAGATGACTGTGTTGACTCGGCTGTTGAACAGAAGTTATGATCATCTTCTCTCATAAAACCAGACCCAAAGATCACTATGTCATTTTCAGCACCTGCCTTCATAGGAATGAGCTCCAAAGGGATAAGTCTGGCATCTGAATTATACAGAGCCCAATTGTTGAGTATTCTTGTTGGCAGTTCCTCCACAAGCATGGCATCTTCGCTGTCAAGCATGTACTCATCCATTTCTACGCTAGATGGTTTATAGTATGCTGGCATTGGGTAGTCATTCGCGATCTCTGTTTCACTAATCTTGATATAGACATTTTTCTGTGAATTCTCACTCTTGCCTCTCTGCTTCTTGTTCATCTTCCACTCTTCCTCATCCTGCAACAGTCTTGCTAATTTCTCATCTTCATCCTCGTTTTCAGTCACCTCCTTACACTGCCCATCCTTGATCATCAGAGTTCCATCTGAGGTCATAGCTGCCAACCTGCTGAATTCCACCCTAGATTTACATCCATTTCTTAGGGCAACAAGAGCAGGCAGTGTGGACAGTATCTCATCATCGTTGTTTGCTGTATGGTCCAATGCAGTAAGCTGGTTATGGATAAACTCACCAATTGAGATTACAAAGTCCTTTCTCACTGTTCCATTGAAACTTCTCTCTGAATTAATGGAACGTACAACACTAGCAAGCAACTCTTCCAGACCCAGCAAAGGATTTCCGCCAACTGACCTGACAAGCTTTCTGTAAACTTCAACACAGATATGGGCCTTCTGACTGAAAAGATCAAAAAAAGACCGGTAACTACTTGCTGGCTTCACACATTCATAATCAGCTAGTTCTGTTGAGAGCCAAATTATCACAGTGTTTTCTTTATAGCCAGAAATTGCCCAGTCCTTGATTGGCCCAAATCTCTCACAGCGTATTCCCTTTTCCCTGGGCTTTTTCATATCAGCATCAAAGGGCATGACAACAGCTGTTATGGAGATACCATCACTTCGAGACATTTCAAAAGGTTGCGGATTACCATCTCCATCATGCAGGATGAAATCACAGAGTTTTCTGCGAGGTTTTTTATCTTCAGGCCCTGTTTTTGTCAACCTAACAGCCTCTGTTTCCTCTTCAATCCGAATTTCCTTGATTGTGACAAGCATATCTTCTTCAGACAAGTCAACTGCCTTCTGTTTGAAATTAGAACAGGCAGCTGTTCTCTTTGGTCTCTTGGAGACAATGGTGCCATGACCATTGTTAGTGGTACCGTTGTTCTCTTTATTAATATTGTTGTCATCCTCGGTCTCATCTTCCGTCTTATGAAGCTTAGGTCTGCGCCTCTTTGTTCCTGAAAAGCAGAAAATGACAGACACATTAAGAACTGAACAAGATGCGAGAATATAAACATCAGATGAACCCCATACATAAGAATATTAAATGGAGTGCATTCAAAAGACGAGAAAATAAATGCTGGTCAATATTTAATACTTATTATTATCAATATGAACTTGGATTCTGCACTGAGCCCAAAACTCGGAGCATGTCGTGTTAAGTGCTATGCCTAATCAAATCAAGATGTGGCACTGAGCGCAAAACTCGGAGCATGGCATATTAAGTGCTATCACTAATCAAATCAAGATGTGGCTATCATATGTATCTGAGCAGATTACTCCCTAATAACTTAAGCTCTTTTCGTCGAACACACACATATGTGTGTCATCTTGTACTAGGAAAACTTCAAGATGACACAGAACTTACAACAACAAAATCAAAATAAAGCAGCAAACCAGAAAGCCAAAACAAATAAGAAGACTAAACAAAAACTACTTGGCTAGTTAGCGAAAACTAATAGCTTACACTTGTGTATCACAAATGAATAAATTCTGCTAGGGCGCGAGACAAGTTATCTTGTATTGAAAACATAGACGTACAACCCAACAGGGGAATCACCCTGTGACTTTTTTAGTAAGAGAAATAACGCATGAGGCACCCCGCGGAGGAAGCACCATGTGACCTTTTTAGCATCGAACACGGGTGGGTTGGGCACACTTGCTAAGGGATGCTCGGTTCTCAAGTTGTCTTAGGTTATACAAAACTCGACCCTATGTGGAGTTTTATAGTAAGAAGAAACAACCCATGAGGCACCACACAGAGGCCAAGCCTCAAACATGGTGGGCCGGGCATGCATTCATGCAACTAGCCAATGGAGTGGCACTTAGTTCTCTTGTTGTCGTGCATATCCTATACATATTTGGTTGGTTACTAACTGGTGAACGACAGTTACTTGCTATGTGATTTAGAAGTTACATTTATTTACTTTGATATCATCTATACTTTCCTCCAGCTGGAAGCTCATGGTTAACTACACATTATTTGATCGTCCACCCAATTTAATTATGCTCTAGCCAAGCTTCAACTAACTCATGATAGAAAAAGTAGTTCTAGGCTTCTAGCTAAGACTCCCAGTGCATAGCGGCCTTGTAAAATATATTGGCGAGTGATCAATTAAACGCCTGAGATGGCAAACTTATCAATAAATAACAATGGTATCATAATGAAGAAAAAGGGTTTCCCTCCGCTTTATATTATAAAGCAACCACCACCGCATACATCCGAGAGAACTGATACAAACTCACGCCACGACCGCACTCAACAAACACACCCAAGGCAAGATACAAGGTGTCGGGCACCAACACACCACCCCAACGACTACTAGGACACTACAAATGAGCAAAGAAGAACCACTTTGAGCCGAGGAGAAGTGAGACGGCCAACTTCGTAGCGGGGACACCAAAACGGTGCCTCCAAGAAGGGCACGACCATGATAGCCACCACCGTCCGGTCCCGCAGATCAAGTTTTCACCCGGAGCAACACGAAGGGAGAGGGAGCACCGCGACTCCTCCTGCAAGGAGGAAACACGCCCACGGCCACCGTCGGCCAGTCCAACGACTGGGCAAGTGATGTACCCCGTTGCTCCAACCCCTCCAACACACCCCCGCTCCGTCAACCACCCACATCCATACCACCCGAGTGGCCATGTTTGCTCACCCGCACCCGAGCCACACAATCTGCTAAGACCAACGCGCCTTCCGCCGCCGCCCTGCTTCCAAACCGCCCCAAGAACATCAAAGGGGAAGGCTTTGGACAGCACTGCCAACCCCAACCATCGCCGGAACCGCCAGCGACCGTCCCGCCTCAAGCATCGCCAGGTAGCAACCAGCGAGCACCATGCCAGGGAAGGGGGAGGAGCGGCACACGGCCACGCACCCCCTGCGCCGGTGACAAGCGGCTCGACCACGTCGGAGCCCCCATTCCTCCTACTGGCCTTTCCCCCCGAAGCAGTTGTCCGCTGAAGAGGGGGGGTAGGACTACCGCCACAGCCGCCAAGGATGGACCCAAGGGAAGCCTTCCAACGCCACATGTCATCGTCCAGGTGCCGGGGAAGAGGCCTGACCAGACGCTGGGGCGCATACGCACCTCCACCACCGCAGCCACGCCACCAGCATGGCCAGACGACCCACGACAGCACCGGTCGCCCGTGGCCCCTGCTGGCCTCGGCCCTCTCCACCAAACGGGCCGCCAACAGCATATCAGGCCCAATCTGACCGGCCTGTCTCGCACGAATCCACCCCAAGAACGCTGCCTGCATCACCAACCTGGGCTGAGGCACCAGCTGCCGCCGAGCCACAGCCAAGCAGCAGGAAGAGGCCGCGCCACCACCAGACGGCGCCACGGCCTCCTCGTGTGCCCGACGCCGCGCCCCGCCATAGCCCAGCGCCACCGGCGGCCAGCCATCCCTCGCCCGCTAGGGTTTCCACGCGGTAGGGAAAGGAGAAGCCCCGCCGCCACTTACGCCGGCTAGGCTTCGCCCGGCGGCGCCTCTAGGCGGCGGCGAGTGAGGGGGCGGAGGGGAGGGGGTGGCGGCGGCCGCTGGTTCCCCGTCCGCTCGCGGGAGCGGCTCAGGGGGAACAGTTTTCACAATGGTAGCATTCATTGCTTCATATACTACACAACTTTTTTTAGACCAAATATAACACCACATATTGAACTCATAAAAAAAGAACAATAACGGGCCGTAGTCTAACAATGCGGAGACGTGCAATATTGAAGGAAGCCATGAACTAATAAATTGATGCCTAAAATGTAGGAACAGAAATAGCAAGGCAAACATACCTGCAGTAGAAGCGAGATGCGGAAATTTCGTCATAACTCCCCTGTAAAGTTTCATAATCAAGCAGATATGTCAGCTAGAAGTTGACATAAATGTAGCAATAAAGCTGCAAAATCAGGAGTTTGGCGGTTACATCACAAAGCAACAGTTCATTAACATATTGACCAAAAAGGACCTAGTTCATTGACACATGTAACAATGAAATCGGACAGAGTTAATGACCTCTGATCCAGTTTTTATAGCAACTATTGAAGAGACACATGATGTACAAGCCTACAGGGCAATGAAAGCATCTCCGGGGCGTAACAATAAGCATGCCACATACAAAAGGGGCCGCAGTTGAACAGTATCAATCTATCATATGCAACGATCTGGGAGCACATTCCGCATAGCACGCTAAGGCAAGCAAATTCACCAGCATTAATATGCAAAGACAACGACAATGTCGCCGGCCTGCCGACAGGCGCCTAGATCTCCTCATTGGAGCAAATAAATTAAGCCACTAAGCAACATTGACACAGTAATCACAGTTAACAAGTGCAACAGCTCCCAGCTGATTTGGTTCCAAGTGAGCAAATACTAGTTAGTAGCAGTAGCAACTAATTAAGCAACAGCACTGCTGAGGTGCAACCACATCCACGGTTAATAAGGAGAGCAGAGCACAGGAGGCAGCAAGGGCAACAACTCCAGGGTGATTCGATTGCAAGTGATCACAACAGCAATTCAGCTACTAGTTCATCAATGGATGAGGAAGGACATGGTTACCTCACCGGTGGAATCCGCAGATCTCACCAAGCTAGGGAGGGTCACGCACTGACACTCACAGATCCACGACTGAGATCGAGAATCCTGTGCAACAAAACAACAGGATATATCATCAGAGAAGCATCATAGTCAGAATCAGATTCAGAAATTTCAGCATAAGTCCCCTGTAAAATTCTAAAATCAAGTAGAAATGTCAACTAGAAGTTGAGATAAATGTAGCAATCAAACTGCAAAATCAGGAGTTTGGTGGTTCCATCACAAAGCAGCAGCCCATTAACACAACTTGGACACAACTAATGACATCCAGCTTATAGAAACCATTTAAGAGACACATGATGTACAAACCTATATGGTAATAAAAGGATCTCTGGGACATAACAATGAGTGAACTAAATGTAAAAGGGGCAGCGGTTGAATAATATGAGTTTTATCCGATGCAACTATGTAGTTACACATTCTCCATAACACGTTAAGTAAGCGATTTCACCAGCATTGATATGCA
The DNA here is from genome assembly GCA_034509565.1 of Triticum monococcum. Classification (NCBI taxonomy): domain Eukaryota; kingdom Viridiplantae; phylum Streptophyta; class Magnoliopsida; order Poales; family Poaceae; genus Triticum; species Triticum monococcum. The sequence goes on from CM067847.1 coordinate 770,243,533, forward strand.
AAGACAATGACAACACCGCCGCCAAGGCATCTAGAGCTGATTAATGGAGCAAACAGAATTATCCACTAAGCAACCATTGAAGAGACACGTACAAGCCTACAGGATAAGGAAAGCATCTATGAGCGTGCCAAATATAAAAGGAGCAGTGGTTGAACAATATCAGTTTCATCCTATGCAATAAATGTTGAGCAGATTGTGCATGACACGCTATAGCAAACAAATTCACCATCATTTATATGCAAAGACAACAATGATGTCACCAACTTGCCAACAGGCGCCTAGATCTCATCACTGGAGCAAACAAAATTAGTCACTAAGCAAACATTGAAGAGACACGTAATGATGTACAAGCCTGCAGGATAATGAAAGCATCTACGGGGCATAACAATGAGTGCGCCAAATATGAAAGGGGCGGCAGTTGAACAATATAAGTTTATCTTATGCAACTATGTGGGAGCACATTCCGCATAACATGCTAAGGCAAGCAAATTCACCAGCATTAATATGCAACGACAAAAACAATGTCGCCAACTTGCCGACAGGCAACTAGATCTCATCATTGGAGCAAAAAAAATTAAGCAACTAAGCAACATTGAAACAGTAAGCACAGCTGGCAAGGAGAGCAGCGCACAAAGGAAGCAAGGGCAACAGCTCCCAGGCTCCCAGCTGATTTTACTCCAAGAGATCACATACTAGTTAGCAACAATAGGCACTAATTAAGCAACAGCGCCACGATGGCACCATAACCACAGTTAATAAGTAGAGCAGCACACAGGAGGCGGCAAAGGCAATAACTTATGGCTGATTTGATTGCAAGCAATCACAACAACAATCCAATTACTAGTTCATTGACGGTTGAGTAAGGACATAGCCACCTCGCCGGGGCAATCCAGACCCCAGCAAGCTAGGGAGGCTCGCGCACTCACAGATCCAGCACCTGCGCAAGAAAACCACGGGATATGCCATCAGAGAAACATCAGAATCAGAAGGCAAAATGCGGAAACGCAAACACAGCTAGCGATGCCGCAATAGACCGAACATGGAAGCAGGGACACCCGTCTGGATTCGAACCAGATGGGGCGACGACCAAGACGCCGAGTACACAAAGCGGGCGGGGTTAGTAGCTGGGCCGAGTGACGGAAATGCGGGGAGGCGCACGGCTACACGGAAGAGAAGCGGAAGCACGGACACCTCGCATCGCCATTCCAGCCCTGCCAGGCAGGTAATCATCCATCCGTCCATCCATCTAAGGCGACACGAGCAAGCACGCAGGCGCGCAGACAAGGCAAGGCGGAAAACCCGCCACCGGTCGGAAGCGATGGAGGTCCTGGTCGAGGGCGGCCGATCTTCCTGCTCGCGTGCCCAGGCCGAGCTCCGGCGGAACATCGGCCATCCCGGCCGTCTACGTGCCCCGGCCAGGGAGGCGAAATCACCGGCCGACCGACCGACCGACCGACCCGAACCCTCGGAGAAATTGGGGGAAATCGAATGTCCCCAAATCCCGGAGCGCGCGCCGGCGATCAGCGAGCGGGGCCACCAAAAGCAAGGAAGCAAATCCCCTTCCCCAAAAAGGCCCAAATCGAAACCCTCGCCCCCCCAAAAAAAAACCATAATAAAGCAAGCTAATGCTGGGGCGGCCGGCGGGCGAGCGATTACCTGCCTGCGGGCGGGCTCCCTCCGGCCTCCGGCGACGGGCGGCGAGATGCGGGGAGGGGGAGAGGGAGAGGGGCGGTCTCGATCGTACGGGAGTAGGGTAGCTCGTAGGGGTGTGGGAGGAAGCGAAGCGACGTGGGAGGTGGCGGGCGGAATGCGAAGAGAGAGAGAGAGAGAGAGAGAGAGAGAGAGAGTGGGATGGGAAGTATGTGAGCGGAAGGCGGGCGCGGCGGAAAGCGCGCGGGTTTCGATTTTGGGGGCGGCTCCCTTTGCGCGGGACAAAGCTCTCCACTCCTCTCCTCTGCTCGGCTCCCGGTGGGCTTTGCTTGCCTTGGGCCACATTCGACCGGCACTCCACCATCTAAGCCATAGCGGTGAATCTTTGTCGTGTGAGATAGTTATCGTTGGCTTGCTTGCTATATACTACTCCCTCCGTCCCAAAATAAGTATATTAACTTTGTACTAATTTTAATACAAAATTATATTAAGGCTGGTCATAGTGGGGAGTAACTTAGACTAGTAACATGTATATGTTACTAGTCTATATTACTACCTCTATAGTGCATAGTATTATAGATTAGTATCATAGGTGGTCTCTCATTTATTGCTATGCATGACACATAGTAGTAGCATCACATTTATTATGTTAGGGTATCTATCTATGTTACTATATATAACCATCTCTCTCTTCTTTAATTGCTTGCCATATAAGCATGTTTGCGAGTCCCAAATGTATGATACTACTTATGTTATCCTCATTATGGCCAGCCTAAATTTGAGACACTTATTTTGAGACCGACGGGGTACTACTTTGTCTAAAAAAAAGGTTATCGTTGCTTTTTTTGGCGATGAAAAAAAGTTATTGCTGCTGTACTTTGTCTAAAAAAAGGGTTATCGTTGCTGCTACTATTGTAACAAAACCTACAAATATAATAAGTTTGTTGTGATGCCCTCATGCTATGCCGTCGTCCCGAGTAATTAAGGGAGCGTTTGGATCTCTTTTTGCCGTTTTACGGGGGTGTTTGTTTCTAGGGACTTTTTTGTGTAGGGACTAGAAAAAGTCCCTCATAGAGACTTTTTTACCAAACGGGAGAGACTTTTTAGGGACTAAACTAGGCATTTAGGACTAAATGAAGAAGACTCTCAAGGAGAGTCTTTTTGAGACTTTTTGGGACTTTTCCATCAATGCCCCTCTATGCACCCATTGGCCCGCCACCCCATGGTGTTGTTTGATTGCTATTTTTCTATATACTAGGGGTAATATGGTCATTTAATAGCCTCTAGAAAGGGACTAGGGACTTTTTAGTCTCTGGAAACAAACAGGAAGGGACTTTTTAGGGACTAGGAACTTTTTAGTTGGGACTAGAAAAAGTCTCAGGACTAGAGAACCAAACACCACCTACCTTGCTAGGCAAGGCTAGCCTTGCCGATGAAGGCTAGCCAAATCGGCCCGCTTGCTCTGGCGTAGAAAAACCTGGAAACTGTGGGCAACGAGGTAAGCCTGCTTAGGAACCAAATCCACCTCTTACTTGTCGGGCCAGGCTGAGCGAGCCCTTGCCCAAGAACCAAACGCTCCCTATGTAATACAGATTTTTTTTTTCAAAACTATGACCTTTTTTATAGCTAATTCGGAAACTATAGTACTCATTGCCAAAATATCAAAAATATGACCCTGTCGGCCTTGTGGTGGCCAAAGTGGTAGTTTTCGGCCGGAACTAGGCCGAAAAGGACTTTTCGTCCAGCAGTAGGCCGAAATGAGCCTCAGTTGGGCCGAAGAGGTGTCGTTGGGGTGGGGTGGGCCGAAAATAGTAGCTTCGGCCAGGCCTAGACCAAAATGGGCCGTTTTCGGCCAGGCCTAGACCGAAAAGGTCTGGATAAGGCCAATCCTGTCGTCGCCTTCCTCCTCTTGCTCGCCTCTGTTCTTTCTCGTTCCTCTCGTTCTTCTCTGTAGAGCTCGCGTCTCCTCCCTGATCTCCTCCAATTTGCACTCATTTACACAACCAAGGCACATAATAGATAGATCATAGCATTCTCCACCGGCCTACGGTTTTTTTTCATTATGGGATAGTTTTGTGCGCTTGGGGGAGGAGCCATGGTGGGGTGGAGGAGGTCCGGTTGGGAAGGAGGTGGTGGTGAGGAGGAGCAGCAGCTGTGGAGGAGGAGGTGGTGAGGAGGAGCAGCAGCTTGGGGGGTGACCGGAGTTAAACCTCCGGTCGTCGAGTGGGCGGCGCTGCCGTTGTCCGGTGGCCGGTGCCGGTGACCGGAAGAGACGCACGCTTCGAAGGTATAACCATGGCGTCACAAATTTTCTCTAAATTGTATAGTTTATTAGTTAGAGTTAATATGTTTGTGGTAGCATTTTAGCGCGTAGTTAGTGTAGCGGGTAATATTAGTGTTCGTTGTGATTAATGAGAAGATGACAATGTCTGACAGGTGAAAATGTCTGAATCAGTAAATTTGAATGTTTACTACGGCGCTGGTAACGTTCGATATAATGAGTTGGAAGTTGATCTTAGCGAGTTTAAAAATGGCGTCATGACACTAGCAGACCCGGACAGACTGGACATTAGACAATTGAAGTACTGGTTGACAACTAGTTTCGGGCTGGATCCTGAAGTATGTTCTGTCAGTATTCACGCATTGTGGACCAAATCTTGTAAAAATGTCAAGTGGGAGTTGATGCCAGTAGATAGGAGCCAACATTGGTTGTCCCTATTAAGACGCTGCCGGGACCGAAGAATCCACCCATATGCACTTGTGCAACCTGTACCGAAGGAGGAGAATGCCGTACAACTCCACAGGGGGTATGAACCCGGCCAAGGCAGTGAAGTGGCTAACGAGATTGTTTTATCCGGGTCACAGCCACAAGATGTGGATGCTAGCCAACCCAAGAAAGAGTCAGACTACGTGCCACACAATGTTTGTGGTCCTGATACTGGGCAGAGTAGCCAGTTGATAATATTAGCTGGTTCTGGTTTTGCTGATGGGGATGAGGAAGGGGATGAAATGCAGAGGGTGATGGAGGAAGAGGACGAGGATGGATTGGTGGAGGAACTGGATTCTGAAAATTCTGAGGATGAAGTGGAGGTACCGATTCCTTCTGCATGGGAGCAGGACATATCCACCGGCCTTACGGTGAACGATGGCCATGAGACTCCATGGCAGTATAATCTGAACCAAGTACAGATAGGGGCTATGCTTGATACAAAGAAAAAATTGAAGTATGCGGTGATAAAGTGGGCTATGTCTACGCAGAGGGTTTTCCGGACACACATATCAAGTCCAACAAACTATACCGTGAAATGTGTTGAAACAAGTTGTCCTGGGAAGGTGCACGGGCACGTGCCGAAGTATGACATCCACTGGGTTGTCACCATTGTCGTCCCACATAATTGTGTGAGGAAGAACCTGCTGGTGAAGCATCCGAACCTGACTTCAAGTCTCATTGCGCAACTCATGTATACTGAGATAGTAGAGAAGAAAGATATGGAAGCAAAACACATCCAGACAACAGTGAAGGTCAGATGGAATTATGTCATTCCTTATGGGAAGGCTTGGAGGGCTAAGCAGAAGGCTATGGAGGAAAGGTTTGGGACGTTCTTCGACTCATATGATAATGTTGTCCGTCTCCTGGGCATACTGAAGGAGAGGAATCCCGGCACTTATGTGAACGTACAACACATGAGATTGCTGAGTATACCAGATTTCAAGGTGTTGAAACGAGTGTTCTTCTCTTTTGCTATGTGCATCGAAGCTTTCCGGCATTGTCCTCCTGTTATATTTGTGGATGGTACATTCCTGACCGGTCAGTATAGAGGGCAAATCCTGACTGCTATTGGTGTGGACGGGAACAATCAAATCATCCCACTTGCCATGGCATTTATGGAGGGTGAGAACTTTCTCAGCTGGGTATGGTTCTTCTGCCAAGTGAAAATTGCCATCGTGAAGGACCGACCAAACGTGTGTGTCATTCATGACAGACATGCTGGTATATTGAAGGTTGTGAAGACACTTCGTAATCCAGCAGATGACGAACCAACACCTTGGAGGGACTTGCAGAGCCGGTAGTGCATGCGCCATCTTGGGGCTAATTTTTTCTCACAGTTCAAGAACAAGCGGTTGATGAACTTGTTCAAAAAATTATGCAAGCAGAGCCAGCAGCGGAAATACGAATTTATTTGGTCAAAACTAGATGAGTTTACTAAGAAGCAGGTCCGTGCAAGGAAGAAAATGGAAGAAGATCAGGTTAAATTAGCAGCACTCATCGCGGAGCTAGAGGAGTCAGTTGGTCTTTGTGACTTGCCAGCAATTGACCCTCCTAATACTAAGAGAAAGAAGGGAAGGGCAATAAAGAATTTTTCTGAGTGGATAGAGAAAGAGCCTCCAATGAATTGGTCTTTGCTGCATGACACACATGGAGCTAGGTATGGCCACATGACAACCAATCTTGCAGAGGTGTATAACTTTGTGCTGAGAGGGAATAGAGCATTGCCACTCACAGCTATTGTGGAGGCTGTATTCCATGGCACTTTGAGATATTTCAGAGAAAGGCACGAGTTAGCAAAGAAACATATTGAAGATAATCAGAACACACCTTATTGTAGCCGTGTCATGGAATACATGGCAAAGAAGATAGAGAAAGCAAAGAAGCACAGTGTCAGACTCATAGGGAATCAAGAAAGGAGGTATGAGGTTCAGCTTCCTACCGATGGTTTTGGTTCTGGAAATGAGGTGAAGACACACGAGGTAAAAATTGGAACGGAATTTTATCCAACGTGTGAGTGTACATGCAACAAACCGAAGTTGCTGCACCTACATTGCTCTCATGTGTTGGCTACCTGTGGCCAGATTCAGTTGGATGCTATATCCTTCGTGTCCCCATACTATTTAAAAGAGGCAGTGCTCAACACCTGGATAGGCGAGATGACAGGGTTTAGAGTCGTCGGCAATTTCAACAAGGTAAACGACGGTGAGAGAGTATACATCCCGCATCCAGACCTTCGGCGAACAAGTAGGGGCAGACGAAAGGCCCATCGCATCCGGAACGATATGGACCAGTCTGAAGCTGGTGGAGCAACCAGACAATGTTTGTTATGCGCGGCTTATGGGCATAGGATGAAATATTGTCCCGACCTGAACAAAGATGGTGCTTCCGCATCGTCGAGTGCTTCCACATCGACGGCTGCGATAACAGGAGCAAGAGGCGAACGTGGTCGTGGCAGTCGAGGCCGAAGGGGCGGACGAGGAAGAAATAACTCACAAGCTATATAATGTGCCGTAGTGGGTTTTAATATATAATATGTCAGGACTATGTTTTAATTTGTAATATGTGAGGACTATGTTTTAATTTGTAATATGTCAGGACTATATTTTAATTATGTGAGGACTATGTTTTAATTTGTAATATGTGAGGACTATGTTTTAATTTGTAATATGTCAGGACTATGTTTTAATATGTAATATGTCAGGACTATGTTTTAATTTGTAATATGTCAGGACTATGTTATAATTTGTAATATGTCGTACTATGTTTTATTTGCACCTGAGATTTGTTGTTTGAATTGCAGATATGTCTTCGTATCCGTTGCTTAATGGTAACATCGATAGAAAGCACCGGGGCGCCCTTACGGAAGCGGGCAACAACTTAGACGGGTTGGTCACTCGTACCCCAAAGACTAACTGGCTGATACACGATTCATGGGTTGATAGGTATGTGTGCATATAATGGAGACCATATAATGACTTACTATGTTTGACATACTTTTCATAACCGCTAACAATCTCTTTATAGGTTAAGTTGGGCTGGACTTCTACCCTTGGCACGGCTGGTTGAGGGTACATTGGATGAGTGGATTGATGGTCCGGACTTAGATGAGGCAGGTGAACCATTGCAGTTACACAAGAGGCAAGTGAAACGTTTCTCTTACGACAAGTCACTCCTTACCTGCTTAGCAGATAGATGGAGACCAGAAACACATACGTTTCACTTTCCTTGGGGAGAGATGGCGCCTACTTTACAGGATGTGTCTTACTTGTTGGGATTACCTCTGGCCGGTGCTGCCATAGGTCTCTTAGAGGCAGAATCTGGGTGGCAAGCAGCGATGCAGACCTGTTTTTTGGCTGCAGTCCCGACTGCTAGGGCTATAGACAACGATCCTCAAGGACCTCTTTTTAGATGGTTGAGCCAGTTTCAGGTAACCATCACGGCCACTAAAACAAATGTTGTTTTTTAGTCCGATGTTCATACAATTATTACGTTTCTATGTAGATTGTCTCGTTAGGACATCCCGACGTTCAGTTGTCGGAGGCTCAGATTGACCGGTCCCTAGAGGCATATATTCTTTGGCTATTCGGCAAGACAATGTTTATGGAGAACCACGTGACCACTGTCGATGCACGACTCATCGGTATTGCACAAGAGATAGCTGACGCACGTTGCCCTGCGGATATTCTACAGAGGAGTTTTGGTTCTGCTGTATTAGCGGCTACGTACAGAGGCATGTGCAAAGCTTGCTTGTTGAAGTCTAGAAAATCTAGTCTTGTTGGATGTCCATTATTGTTGCAGCTTTGGTCATACGAGAGGTTCCCTATTGGACGACCCTATGTCTACATTGATAAACCTTTTGGTTTGGAGGACTTAGCTGGGACTTATGTGCCTGCTATCGGCGACTTACCTACTATGGGATCTGTTTGGACACGGCGAGAGGTACTTTTATATTAAGTAACAATTAATTCAATTATTTCTTGCCATTCAATAGTATTACTAATGCTTATTTGTTGTCATGCACAGAGACAGTTTGCGCATACTTAGGTTAGGGGATGCTACCCGTCCTTCATGGCGCAGTTTGATAGTTGCACGAGGATCAAGTTATTTGGGAGCCATACTCGCCTCAGGCTATATCATCGAGGTACCCAGTTGGGATTTCTGGATTGTGCACTAGGGATCGGCACTTTTGGATGACCAAGGCCAAGTTGGTGTTCGACGTGACGGTTGAGGAGATGTCTCTTCATAGGGTGATGAGACAGTTCGGTCTATATCAACAGCCTGAGATTCCAGATATTCCACACTTGCCAGACCACGTGCACAAGTAAGTACTAATACTATTTTAGTTGGCAGCTCTACATTCGTAATATACCTAATCATGTATCGCGCATGTCAATCTCAGGGACAGTCGCCTAGGAGGAAACAAGTCCATGGCTTATTGGCTTCAGAGCATTACCCCTTACGTTGACGAATGGACTACCGCCGCGACAAATATCTGGGGTGAGGTTCGGCCCTTTAACTGGGAAATGTTCGGGTTGTATCTGCAGCGTTACCGGCATACAACGAGGATCTACTTGGTTCCATCAGCTGCTCCTGATCAGATCGAAGCCCCTCTCACCAGCGATATGTACCCAACTGCCTCTGTTGTGGGAACCAGACACCACGCGGTAAATGCCTTTTGTTAATCTGGACATATTCGCTTGGTTGTCTATTCATGGTGTCTATCATACAACGAGCATATAATTGGTTCATTCTTTGTGTACAGGGTGATTTGACACTACAGGCGCGAGAGAAGGTTTCCGCTTTAATGCGGCGCTTTCAGAGGGGAGAAACTATCCCACCGCGAGAGGGCGTCTCATGGTTGAGGCATCTTGATGACAAGCTACGCGGGATTTACGCAGCTGTTACGTGTAGACGGACTTCAGATGTTGCACTTCCTCCTCCAGCACATCGTCCGCCACGTCCCTCTGTACAACATTCAGAACCACGACTCTCTGTGCATCATTCAGAACCACGACCCTCTGTGCACCGTGCAGAACCTCATCCTTCACAGCCAGGGAGATCTTCCTGGCATGAGCCACCTCCTTCACAGCCAGGGAGCGCTTACTGGCATCAGCAGATGAATCTAGGTAACGCTACTCACTACATTCTTTTGAACAGTGTAGTAATCGTTCTTGCATTCTCAGCAGTCACTGATGCTTACTGGTGGTGCTTCGTTCATGCATTTGTATCAATTTTACTTTACCACAGGCGGCAACCAGTCGCAACCGTTCATGCATTCAGAGCAGTCACCGATCCTTAGTGGTGGTGCTTCGTACTTTGAGGGCGACCGCGAGGATGATGACCAAGCTACAAACATTTATGGCTTCTCGCAGACAGTGTTTTACACTCCACCACCACCACCGACGCAGGAGACACAGACCGTGACAGACGAGGTTAACTATGGTCGTGGTTATCGCGAGCCTCGTCCACCGCCTCAGCGCTTATCGCCTTCGGGTCCTCGCCCGAGGAAGACCCAGACTCGTCGTCGTCCCCCGCAGTGATATGCTTATCTATCTATGTATGACTCATTATCTATGTTAGTTTCAGACTATTCACAGCTATGTGTCAGTATTTATGTATGAGACATGCTTCATGTATGTGTTACTATCGCACTTGCTTCTATGTGATCAGGAGACATATATTGTTTTATGTATGCGAGAGACATATTACTATTAATTCGCATTCTTATTTCAGTTACATTTCCAAATAGACTACAACCGATAATTAAGATACAAGTACATCTGAATTAAACGGTGCGGCTGAACTTGTGCAATACATCTTACATACTACAAAATGAAATTCAGATAGAACATAATGCCCTACAATAATACAATACAAACTAATAATGCAAATACATCTGAATGAAACGGTACAACTAGAATACATCTTACATACTACATGAAGTCATCATCGTCATCCTCCGTTGATGCAGCCCTCTTGCCCTTCGACGATGCGCTCCTCTTGCCCTTCGTCGATGCAGAACTCTTGCCCTTCGCGGATGCAGAACTCTTTCCTTTGGACGATGCAGAACTCTTGCCCTTCGACGATGCAGAACCCGGAAGCGGCGGCATGAAGATATCATCGTCGTCCTCGCTCTCCTCAGTCCATAAAAATGGATGCTTTTCTGCAGTCCTTCTGAAAGTTTCACTCTTCGGCTCCACCACCTTCTTCCACCTTTCATGCAACCTAAGAAGTTCTTGACGTACCTCCTCATAGGTCCTTTCAGGCCACCCAGACCTACGTAGTTGGTGAGCCAACTCATTCATTATGGTGTCACTACCGGTGAGTTCGTCCCATGGAATTATCCTATTGTCCATCCTGAAATCGGTAGCTAGACTCAGCAGAGTGCTACTCATCTCAGGGTGAAAACTACGAGCGAATGGATAATGGGACATCTCGACTACACTACACTGGAATGCTTATCCACCTCCGCCTGAAGGGGGTTTTATAGATACAGAGGAGAAAATGGCGGGAAAGAATAACTGCGGTATGGCGGGAAAGGGTTGGCGGGAAGGGATTGTCGGGCAAATAAGGCGGGAAGGGATTGGCGGAAAAATAAGGCGGGAGCGGATTGGCGGGAAAATAAGGCAGGAAGGGATTGGCGGGGAGGGGTTGGCGAGAAACGGGCAACGGAAACATATGGCGGGAAGGGGTTGGCGGGAAACGGGTGGCGGAAAGGGGTGGGCGGGAAACGGGTGGCGACAAAATACATTTCAGCATGAGCCATGCAACTTCGGCCTAGGATTGACCAAAAAGTAACTTTTCGGCCTAGACTTGGCCGAAAAGTACTACTTCAGCCTAGCTGTGGCCGAAAAGTACTACTTCGGTCAAAGAATGGCCGACGGGCTACTAGTTTTGGTTTTTTTTGCATTACGTCCTATAGTTTCCAAAATTGCTACAAAAAAACTCATAGTTTTGAAAAAAATAATCTGTAATACAACCGTCTCTCCTTTTAGTGCGGGCGCATGGTAGAGGGAGTGAGACTTGGTCTTTTTGTGTAGTGCCATTAGAATATAAAATAATCTGTCCGAAAACAAAGAGCTAATAACACAGGTGGTGCTTGAACTTGCCACGGATGTTCATTTTAGTGTCTGAACTTGAAAAATACGCCAAACTGGTTCTAAAACATGGCATGAGCGTACAAATACAGTGTTAATGTTATTCGTAGACGTAAAGTATGCTGACATGGCACTGAATTTAGCTGATGTGGCATAGGATTCACTTGTAGCGATGAAATAAGATTTTAGTTGAATATTATGTCTTTATGACTGGGGAGCTCGTCTGTCAGTACAAAAGAGAACCGAAATGAAAATACAGGTTGCGCCAGCCACTCCACCCAATTACGTACGTCATGTTTAAAATGTTGCTCCTCAGCTTTAATGTAGCCAATGTTTGCCCCTCAGCTTTAATGCGTGTGCTACTTAAGTGAGCTGCAATTAGTACGTGCCGTCTTGCACATATTATTTTTGGGAAAATATCTGTAAATTATAACCACACCAATACACATGCTACCACTCTGCATTTTGCACACGGTAACGTCTGTAGATTATAATCGTACTAATAAAGTTAGATTCAAATATTTGTGGGGTATCAATAGTTACCTCGTGGTATACAAATATTTGTGTGCATATATAATTAAAAAAACTATAAACTAAGCTACATGCCAAATCGTGTGTTACAAATATTTGTGGTACATAAATAATAACCTCGTGGTACACAAATATTCGTGTGCACACAAAATAAATATATAAATGTATGCAATAAACTAACTTACTAAAAATGATCATGTAAGTTTAAGAAATATTAATATATTATTTATAAAATAATATTTTGAATATAGTGAATACAAACATTTTTGTACATGGATGGCTTATATTTATTTTGAAGAAATTAAGGATAACAACATTTACTAAATACTTAAAAATATTCACTAGTGCATAATTTCGCTCATGGCTTATATTATTAATTTTTATATAATTTAAATATAATCCACGATTGAATATTCATATATACATTTTAAATTTTAAATTATGAATAATATTTTATTATAAAAACATTTTCTTAAACAACATACTTATGAAATATAAAAATGTTGTATAGTTACTCAAATGTTTGAATGATTTAAATAATATTTATGAAGTATAATTTGAAAAATATTTGTAGTATATTATATTATACAAACATTGTTATAATTCATCTCTATTACTTCAATTGTGTTAATGTTTTTTAAATGATACGTGAATATCCTAAAAGGTATATGAAAATTTTAAAAAATAGTTATTTTAGTTATATGTATAATATTTATTTATAACTATTAATACCACACAAATAATTGACCTTTAATGGTATTGCTGTGATTTGCATTTTACAGACTTTTGCCAGTTTCTTTAAATGAACAATGTGCTAAATGGGCCGCAATAGCTCCAACCAATTTAAATAGCACAAGCTTTTAATTCCACTGTAATTAAATGTAAGGGGGCAAAGTACGCATATTAGGGGGTGTTTGGTTCAGAGACTTTTTAGTCCCAGAGACTAGAAAAAGTCCCTAAAAAGTCCCTAGGAACCAAACGGGAGGGACCTTTTCTACAGGGACTAGAAAAAGACTCTACTAGAGAGTCTTTTTTGATTAGTCCCTGGGACTAGAAAAAGTCCTAGAACTTCTCAACCAAACACCCCCTTAATCTATCTGGTGTAGTGGCTAGCATAGCTTGCCCGCACTCTTCAGTTTGCAGGTTTGAACTCTGGTGTTCACCTTTTTTTTTATTTTAGTTTTCTTCTGCCCTGCCACACAGGGCCCACTTGTCAGTCATAGAGACATAGTATATCCAACTAAAATCATGTTTCGTCTCTACAAGTGGACCCATGCCATGTCACCAAAATACAGTGTCATGGCATCACACTTTACATCTACGAATAGCATTAGCACCGTATTTGCACGTTCGTTACAAGTTTTAGAACCAGTTCGGCGTATTTTTTCAAATTTAGGCACTAAAGTGAACATATATGATAAGTTCAAGCACCGCTGGTGTCATTACCTCAAATCAATTTACACCGATGGTGCTAAAACTTGACGTGAAAGGTCACTTTGGTGTTAGAACCTGCGGCATACATTGAACAGGTGTAAAAACTTGGTTCGGATGTGCAAATACAGTGTAAGTCGAGTTTGGATACGAAAGTAGCGCTGACTAGGTTTAATTATTCTTGCGGTATAAATATTATAAATACAAAAAAATAAAATACTTTTCTAAAATTTCACGTATTATTTAAAAAATATACATATATTTAAAATAGTATTTATGAAATATAAAAATGTCTTTATAGTTTACAATACTCATATGATTAAATTGCAAATTTAAAAATATGCATGTAATAATATGCATATTGAATGGAAAATATGAAATTAGTTATATATTTTCTGTATATTTCAGTAAATGCTTATGTAAGTTTGAAAATGTTTAGAGTTCTAACACTATATTAATTGATGTCGTATATAAAAGTGTTCATGCTTTCAGAATTTTGTTGTTGTTTTATAAAGTGTTCGAGTGTTTTCTTAAAACTAAATAAATACACCCTCTGTTTTGGAACGAAGATACATTTAGGAATGAAAGTGGTACATTTTATATCCTTTAAATCTTATAACGGAATGCACTCGGTGCGGCCCATCTTGCACTATTACTTTCTAGAAGTTTATAAAATATTTGTAAATTAGAATCATATATTATAAATAATATATATATATATATATGAAATGCATATATTCACTTATTAATTAAAAATTATCCATATAATGAAATTATAAATTTCAAATATTCACGTAATAATTTGCGTAATTACCAAAAACATAAAAATGTAATTATATATATATATATATAAATGATCATGCATGTTTAAAAATGTTCATCGTTTTCATAAAATATTCGTGCTTTATATAAAAGCTTTCACTTTTATAATGTAATTTCTTTTGTTAATATATATTATTTAAAACAGATGATTATAATATACATATATTTTATAAAATAAATAACAGTGCAAAACGGGCCCCACAGACTTCAGCCCACATATGACGTAATGGATATATATTGAACTTATCCAATTCAGACATGGAACTCTGGTAGTTTTGGTGGCGCTACAGGAAGTTAAGATCCTGTGTTTGATTCTCATTCATGGCAATTTTTTATAATATACTCCCTTCGTCTGGAAATATTTGTCATAGAAATGGATACAAATGTATGTATTTAGAATTAAAATATATCCAGATATATCCATTACACGGACAAGTATTTTCGGAAGGAAGGAGTAGTCCCTTCGTCTACGTTTTTTGACACTATCACCTTGACCCACACCAGTGGCTCTTTCATGAGGAAAAAAATCTGAGGATTTTTGTTTTCAAAATAACATGTCATTTGTCCGGTGACTGGCAGTGGGATCGGTGCCACGCAGGCAAGCTTACTCAGCGCTGCTTTCGTGTCGAAATGCTATTTGCATCGTATTTGCATGCTCGAGCCAAGTTTTTACACCAGTTCGATGCATGCCGCGAGTTCTAGCACCAAAGAGACCGTTCACGCCAAGTTCGAGCACCACCGGTGTAATTGACTCGTAATTGATTCATGCCTTTTGTCTGGTGCATGTGTATGTGTCCCAGAACAGCCATTGTATCATGTATGCGTTCCCATTTTCTAATTTTTTGTTCACAAATTTAAGAAATGTTTGTGTTTTAAAAAATGTTGATAAATTTTTAAGAAAGTACTTGGTTTGCAATTTGTATTCAACATAAACTGTTGGGAATTTCTTAATGATTTCAAAAAAAATATTTCAAGTTTGTAAAATTTACACTTCAAAAAATGGTTATGATATATGACAATGTTCATGTTGATTGATAATGACGGAAATATCAAATAACCAAAGCATTCAAATTAGAAAAAACTACATGTTCAAGGATGCATCCGTTTGGCCTAGTCTAGCACACTCCTCCCAAACTGGTGTTTATTTTTGGAAGAAGGTAGACATCCAAGCCAGGTTTTGAATAAAAATAGTATTTAAAACCATAATTTATGCAGTAAATGTTTTTTAAAAGCATTCATTTAACAAAAAATTGAAGGAAAAAAGAATTTAAAACACTTACTTAAAATTATTATTTTGGTATTCCAAAAAATATTTCAAATTTCTGAACAGGTTTCAAAAAGAAAAATAAAGTTCAAAAAGCAGAAACATGAATTAACGAAAAAAGAGAAGATAAACAAAAGGATATAAAACAAAAAACGCTTATGGTTTGGCCCAACTAGGTGATGACATCGTTCCCGTCAGGCGCCTGTTCGGCTGGCCGAGTGCTCCCGGCTTTAAAAAAAGTTCACCTATTCAAAAAATGTCTCTGTTTTCAAAATTTGTCCACAAATTCATAAAATGTTTCTGTTTTTTCGAAAAAAAATCAAAAATTGTGAAACAATCAAGAAGTTTCAAATAATGCCCGTGGATTCAAAATTTATTTGGGGTTTATAAAATTTTCCTGTTTTCAAATCTTTTTACACAAATACAAAAAAGTTCGGGGAAATTCAAAAAGTGGTTTCATTTTTCTCATTTTTTTCTACCTTTTTATGAAATTCCAATTTGTTAGCGCTTTTAAAAAAAGTTCATGGTCAAAATTTTGTTCGCGCTTTTTGAAAAATGTTTGTATTTTGTCATTCTGAGCAACTTTTAAAGACACGAACATTTCCTTGGGAATTTATGTACAATTTATTAAAATATGATTATTTTTTGAACAAAATTTTAAAAGGCAACCATTTTTTTAACAAATTTTAAAAGCATTAGCATTTTTGGGAAAGAAAGAAACGATAAAAAGGAAAAGCAAAAAAAACTAAAAAGAAACAAATTATGAACCAAAAAAGAAAAAGAGGCAGGTTTTCTGTGAAAAAAGTCGATAGTTAGAAAAAAAAATATTCACGAGTTTGAAAAAAAGTTCCTGGATTTGAAAATGTTAATGGGTTTTGAAAAAACAGTTTCATGTAAACTGTAAAAGTTCATGGATTTGAAAAAAGTTCACTAGAGTGTTCGATTTTTTGTTAAAAAAATTGTGGATTTGGAACAAGTTCACTAGAGGGGAAGAATTTCTGGATAGATGAACTAGGAAAACATTTTATCTTCAAACCTCAAAAGCCAAAGAACTATGCTCTTTAATAACTATCCAATTAGATGATGCAATGAGGGCTTTGTTCTGGATCTTTGTTGTCAAAACACTAGTCAAACATAAGGCACAAAATTAATTAAGATATCAAGTTTACAACATAGTTGCAAATTGCAATACTGACGCAAACAAACTTCACAATACGACTGAATTTATCTATCTAAGCAGCATCTACATGCTTTCGACTCTCCATTGCTCTCGGCCTTACCTCGATCCCCTCTATGATAATCTGGCACCCATGCGATCCTGTCAACCCTCTGAACTCAACGGAAACATTGCTCTCTTTTCCCTCCACACACTGCTCGTCCAACTCTATTTTGATCTCTTGCTCTACCCATCGTCCGTCGCTCCTCACGCAAACACCATCAGGTTTAAGCCGCCGCTTCCGACTTTGATTCTTCTCGGTCATGGCTACCAACGTAGACGACGACGATGATCCATTGAGTTCCCAGTCCCAGTCCCATAACGGAGACCGCGAGTAGTTATGAGGCACCAGATGGTTGCACTCATGGTTGCAGATGGCGGCAGCAGAGGATGCTGTAGCTTTTTCGCGTTGCTTTTGAGCAGTGTTTGGAGTTGGCAACCAATGCACCCTGTATACGAGATAGGCTGCATAGCCTCTACCGACGCCCGGGAGGTTTTTGGTGTTCAAAATGCCATACACGTCCAGCCAGCACAGGTGCGATAGAACAGCCACCTCCCGGAATCTACAAGACAAAAGAAAGGGTAAATCTTAGTTTACGGGTTGTTGAACTGTGTTTTAGTGCTACGCTTAGTTTATAATGTGCTGTACAAAATTATTAGCCTGAAAAGTAGGCAAAAGAAGATCAAACAAACAAAAAAATAGGTACACAAATAAGTATAATTTGGGCAAACATGATTCTCATAATAATCCACCGTAATGCCCAACCCAAACTAGCTTATTTGCTTTATTTCCCAATAATCTTTTACCAGTTCAACTAGGAAACATCATGTGGTTAAAGTTTTCTAGATCTCGATCACCTAATTTCACAGTACCTGCTTAAATTCACAATGGGAGTGTGCAATTTTTTACAAAAAAAAGAACAATATATAATGAGACTTTTTACAGTACATCAGATCAATATTGGCCGTTTATTTTATGTGTTTGGACAGCCCAGATTTAAAAATACTACTGCAGATTTTTGGTAGTATATTTTATGATCAGGGACAGTTTGGTAGTTCTGTTTAGGAAAAATGCAGCTATGGAGCACCAGCAGGGCCAGCTATGTGAAGGATCTCCACTACGACGTGCGGAGGAACCGATCTAAGGCGTTGTCCGTAGAACGTGCGACGGAGAGAGGGCTCTAGGCACAGGCCCGATCGACCTCGACAACGGAGAGAGAGCTAATCGGTTCCGTCGGAGAGGTAGACGTATACACGAAGCAGACTAGCAGGCTCCTTGATCGATTCCTCCCCCTGGCTTGAAGGTGCACGCACACAGCTACGAGCAGCCGGCCGATAGATCGATCTCGGTAGGAACTAGTCGAAACAAGGGCCGTGGGGCGGCTGCGCCGTCGATTATCTTGAGGTGACTGGGAGACGGAGCGGCCGGCCCTGTGCGGCCGTCGGCTCCAGGAGCGCCTGCGTGGACAGAATAATGACAAACTATACGGAGATGAGGGGCAAACTTACGAACTGTGTGAGAACGAGGGTCGAGGGGCCAACCTACGAACAAAGACGAGGGATAATTCTTTTCTTCAGGTGTCAATTGCAGTTACTCATATAGAGTACTTATTAATCATTACAATTATAACAGCAAGAAAGGACAAATCTTCTAACAGACAATTACCAAAAAGTCCTCTAGAGAAAAAAATGGGATTAATAACGACCATTGGATCACTTTTATACTACCCATTGTTTTTGGTAGTATGATGTATCGTAAAAAGTCTCATAATAAGTGCTAAGTATACAAAGTGAGCAGGGTGAAGGAGTATAAAAAGTACAGAAATTCAACCAGAAAGAAATGGAACGAAAGCAAAAACCTGGAGTGAGGGTGGCAGTGCGACCAGGCGAGGCCTCCGTAGGGGTAGCCACTCCACCCGTAGCACAGAGCTTTCGCCGGTATCATGTACTTCTTGCCGCCGCTACGCCTGTCCAGCGAGAAGCTCTTCTTGCCCGGCCGGCCGATCCATGCCAATGTCATTCGTGATCGATCTTTCGAATGGTACTACTAACAATTAAGTCTGCAACAGCAAAGATTACCAGGTTGCCGCCGTCGAGGAGGACGGGGGAGCCGCAGAGGCGGGAGAAGAGCTCCTTCTTTGTTTCGCCCTCGCGGCGGCCGGCGGTGCTGCACCGCGCGAGGACGTCGGCCCAGTCCGCCGGAAGGAAGCTCCCCCAGACCACGTCAGAGTCGGCGGCGGCCCGGAGCGCGGTGGCGGTGGCCGCCAGCCTGCACGCGTCGCCGGGGGAGGTCAGGGAGGCGACGAGGGCCAGGCAGTCCGGCGGGAGGTCGCAGATGCCCGTCTCCGTCTCCATGCATACGCGTTGATTAATCTTGCTTTGGTCGATCCTGGAGTGGAGGGGAGCGACGATAAAGACTTTGGACAGGGACGCGTCCGTACTACGTTGCTGGTCACAACACATGGTGTTGCGACGATGACAACATTTCTTGCTCCGGATGCGAGAGTGAACACATGACGATCATGCCGTGGCTATGGCCACATAATGACGACATTCCTGAGGCCAACTTGGGTCGAGCATATATAATATTGAACCAGTTCCCTTCTCTCTTTTTTTTTCTTCTCAAAAAGAAAAGTTCTCTTCTATTTTTTAATTCGGGTAGAAAGAAAAAGAAAAGGAAAAGGGAAAGAAGAGAGATGCAAAATATATTTAATTACCCTGTCTATTTTATAACTTTTTTTTTTGTGAAATCTGTCTACTTTATAACTAGCTCTCTTGTATCTTTATAATTCGAGTACCTTGGGAAGAAATATATACTGTATTTGTGGGATCATGTAGTCACCTTGTAAAAAAAAGTGAAATGAAGACATGTAGTTTATCGCAAATTAAGATATAACTACATCACATACTACCTACGTGCATATGTATGCTGTTAAACTTGCACTTTCCCCCATGAATGGAAGAACAAGCCAAAAGAAAAAGGTGCAACTTCAGGTTGAGAAAACGGCTGACATCGGGGGAAAATATATAGAGATGAAAATTTCCGCTGAGTATGACTGCTTGTCAATTTTTCAGACGCAACTTTGTTCTCATAGCTTATAAGAAAAGCTGTTGGTGTGGAATCTGCACAAAACATTTTTGGCTTAAAAACTAACACAAATTACATGATTGGTTTGTCTTTGGTTGAGGTACCTCCTTTGGCAATCTTCTCCCTCGGCGGTTGTACCTTTCTCCTCGGCTAGGGGCTCCAATGGACGACGATGAGGGCATATTGTGGATTCTGGTCCCTGCTAGCCTTCTTATACTCTTCACCTTTCATAGTGACATTTTTGGTAAACAGTGTATTTTTAGCTCGGTAAATAGTGTTTGTTGTTATCATTCAGAAAGAAAAAAAACCATCCTAGAAATGATGTCGGTTTATTTGGGTTTTTCGGTGCGGGTCTTTACATGGTTTCATTATGGATTGTGATGGACTCGAAAACAAATTGGACTAGAGCGGTGTGGGTTGAGCAAAATTAGGGGGCGAAAAGAAATTGAGCAAATGTGTCAGTGCACGGAGATGGCCACGAGGGCGACTTGATCGAGTCATTCAATCCAACCGAGTGGATTGAACCTGTGGGTGAACACGTCAACTAGAACCATTTCAGTATGTGCAGTTTCTTGAACTGGCTTTAATTTGTATGTGGTCGCTACCCACTCCGACGGAGGTCAGGGAACGTTTGGTTACTGGGTCTACTCGATGGGAGATGGTAGCGCGAGCTATCCTCAACCGGTTTGGACAGCGGTCATGTCATGGGATAGGTGCTTAGTTGCCCATTTCTTTATTTTCCGCCGGTTGTGGCTATCCTTCTCATGTTTCTAGCTCTGTGAAAGCCTTTTTGTTATCGAGACTTTGTTGTACGATTATTTTTAATAAATGGCCGCATGCATCGTTCTGAAGCATAGGCCGGGGCAGTCCTCTTTTTCTAAAAGAAAAAAATGCCTGGGCTTTGACTTTAGAGGTATGATTTTTCGGTTTGGCGGGTTTGACAAATTTGTTTAATTTGTACCCGTTCCCAGGTTTGCACTCTCTGTCATTTTTACAAAATTAGTTTAAATAACATGATAATCCTACACACACGGATCCTTTACAGGCTTTTACATGATTTTCTTTTAACTAATCTCTCTTCCGCTGATTTTCAGCGGGAATGGACTCCATCCTCCCCTCTTGTCCAATCCCAGTAGTCGCCCACGTCTGTTAGTCCGTGAACCCCGTAATCAATCCCTCCCTGACTCTAGCATTACTCTAAATAACAATTAGTACGATATTGTTGGTCCCAATTGACTTTTCTTTCCTGAGTTAGCATCCAATGTACTCCCTCGGTCTCATAATATAGGATGTTTTTTAATATTAATGTAGTGTCAAAAAACGTCTTGTATTATGAGACGGAGGGAGTAACTATGATTGAATGGAAATAAAGCTAGCCAAGAAGGCTTTTTATAAAAAGAAAACGACAATGGCATAAAATTTATCTCAGAAGGCAACGTATCAAAGTAAAATTCTGTTGCTACTCTTTTACTAATGATGAAAACAAACAGGAGGCTGTTCACAGGTTCGTACGAAGCCACATGAGCTCATCATGACCGGGCCAGCAGAGCCCGGGCCGTCGCCCTTGGCCGGTCGCCGCTGGTAAGGGAAGGCGCCGATCTCCCCTTCGATCCTGCCCCTGACGTCGACGAGCAGGCAGCGGAGCCTGGCCGCCTCGGCCTCGAGCGCGGCATGGTCCTGGACCTTCTTGGTGAGCTGCTCGTTCATAGCCCTCAGACGGGCCGCCTCCTCCTGCAGCACCGCCGTGTGCTCCTTCTTCTTCTCGCGGTACTTGCGCACGGCCGCCCGGTTGCCCGAGGGGCGGCGCTTCTTGCTCCGGGAGGTGGCGTGGGCGTCCTCCGGCTCGGTGGGGGAGTCGGCGGCGGCGTCGGAGGAGGCGGAGGCGGCGAACTTGGAGTGGACGTGGTGGCAGGTGTGGGTGTGGGGGTGGTCGTGGGCGGGCGGGTTGCAGGTGTGGGTGTGGGTGCAGCACGCGAGGTGCTCCGCCGTGCCCCCGAGCAAGTCGTCGAAGTAGCTGCCCATGGACATGGAGGAGAAGTCCAGGTCCCCGTCGTCCATGGCCGCGATTTGCAGCGACCAGGAGACGCTTAATTAGCCTGCGTGCTCACGTGACGCTTGCATTTGTTTCTTATTTTTTCGCAGAAAGTGTCGACATGATGGGCAATGTGGACCAGAGGAAGCCACTACCGTTCAAAAAAAAAAACGCCAGCGATTTATTCATCTATTTTTGCTTGTCAAAAGAGAAAAATTCACTCCCTCATACTCGCCGCGTTGGCCGATTTAGTCCTTGTACTTAGAAATACCCAAAATACAATCCTCAAACTTGTCTCCGGTGGTCATCTAGCGGTCCAATATACGTTTTCTTCTACGTACGTGCTGAATTGGCGGTTGACTGGCATGTCCACGCGGGCTTTGACCGCCAGCTCATCACCAAACGCTCTGGGCCAATCCATTCGGGGGAATGCGGGAGGGGGGGGGGTCTTTTGCAAAATCGCCAGGGAATAAAACATTAGCCCACCCGGTCGGACCAGACCAACCCGACCGAGTCGCTCTGCTCCCCCGTTCGTCGTCGCTGCCGAGGTGCGACCTCGAGCTTGCCGGCGTGGCCGACTGTGGCGACGACCGCCATGAGCTCGTCATCGGCCGCCGAGCCGCCGCCGTCTGCTCTGTTTGGTAGGGGCATGCGTGACGTCCCTCTCGCTCCCTCCCGTTGTGATGAGCATGCCTCACCGCCGTTGATGGTACGTCGCCGTCGTCACCACCTTTTCTGCTCGATCTGTCCATTTTAGCTCTGGGAAAGAGTGCACGTCCTACTCAGTTGCGCATACGGGGTAGGGTTTAGGGTTCTTGGCCCTCTTTTTGGTCACGGATGGGGTGCGCACGTAGGCTTTTAGCCGTGGATGGTGAAGTTAGTGGCAGATCCAAATTAGGGTTTCATGAGGCCTTTCGATAGGTTCTTTGTAGATGAACTATGGTTGTACAGAGGTAATTAAGGTTTTGATTGCTCGAATTGTTAGGCAAAGGGTATGCCCCTTTTTTTGGCGGAAAATGTTAGCTTCAATTAGTTTACATGCGTCGACCATATGTTGTTTTGTTAATGAGATGATCGTTTGTTTGCCAGATCCCCTAAAAGAACATGCTTTTGGACGTGAAAGATCATACATTTGTTTACTGTATATGCCATGAATTCCATGCTTTTGTTCTGGAAATGTCTGAACTTTCAATGTCTGAACCTGCCTAAATTATCTATTTCTAAACCTGTCTGAACATCGACATTTTGGTTAGATTGGTGCAGTTACACTGAGCTATTTGTAGCAAAGATGCTATTAAATAGGATGGTTGGGTCATGTCTTCAAGTGGCTGAACATTTTTGTCTGAACATTGACAGTTTTGTTATCACTGTCTGAACATTAACAATTTTTTGGACTGGTGCAGTTACATTGTGTCAGTTTCCTAGTTCAGATGCTCTCAAATAGCATGGTTGTGTCATTGTGCAGTTATGTTGTCTCTTCCCCTATGTTTCCTAGCTCAGATGCTCTCAAATAGCATGGTTGTCTGAACATTTTGTCATTTCCATTGTTTTGCAGGACCCCTAAGCAACCACTTCTCCGTTGAGGTCATACATGGTGGCTATTTCCTATGTTCAGGCAAGCATAGGGATTATCATAAGGGTCACTCCATTTGGTATGACAACTGTGATATAGATAATTGGACACCTACAGTTGTTGCCAGTCTGATGGAGGAAATTGGGTATGAGTTTGAGGGCAGGATCAGGGCTTACTGGTGTGTTCCTGGACTGACAATGTATAAGAATGTTTTAAGAGAAATTAAGTTAGGGGACAACACAATGACAGAGAACATGAAGGATTGTGTTCTGAATGGGAACCATTTCCAGCAGATATTTCTTGATCATGATGACAGCATGAGGTCATATATTTCCCCTGTTCCAGTTCATTATGATGATGAGGATCCTCCTTTGGCCAAATTCAGTGGCCTGAGGCCTAAGAAGGAGCAAGTGCAAGAGGAGCAATCACATCAACTGCAAGTGCAAGAGGATCATTCTGACCAAGTGCAAGATGAGCAGTCACTTCAACTCCAAGTGCAAGAGGAAAATGCTGAGCAAGTGCAAGTGTTACAGGAGTAGACTGAGCAAGATCAATTGTATGAGGTAGAAAGTAAGGAAGAGTGAGAAGAAGAGGAGTACATACCAGGTCCTCCTCAGCTAGGAGAATATATTCATACATTTCAATTTGAGTTCTGGGGTAGAAGGAAAACCTGCAGGGTTTTAAACATGGATGCAGAAGATGGAGTTGGTGATTCAGCAATTCATGATTCTGATGAAGATTTCAATCCACAACTTGTTGATTCAGATATTGATCTGCAAGATGATGATGACTTGTTTGACAGAAATGTTGATTGTGATAAAGCTAAAGGTTTAGCAGTCCAAGAAGAACCTGATGATCCCGTTGAAGATGTGGACCTGTGTTTGCCTTCTTCTGATGAAGATAAGGTTAAGCTGAATTTCAAATGTTTCAGAGAAGAAGACCTGTCTAAACCAGAGTTCCAAGTGGGTCAGACATTTGCAAGTGTTGAGTTACTGAGGAAAGCTATCAAAGAGTACAACTGTAGGGAAAGGGTTGACATTAAGTGCCCCAGAAATGATAGGAAAAGACTGCAAGCCATTTGTGAAGAAGGGTGCCCTTGGTCTTTGTTTGCATCATTTGATGGCAGAACAAAATGCTTGACGGTCAAGAAATACAACCCAAAGCATACCTGCATAAATAAATGGTCTGTGAAGTCATTCACTGCTCCCTTCATGGCAGGAAAATATATTGGTTCTTTCAGAGCAGATGAAAACATGAACATGAAGAATTTTGCAAGGGTGGTTCAGAAGGACTGGAACATGACAGCTACAAGGAGAAAACTTAGAAGGGCTAAGGGACTAGTCAAGAAGGTCCTTGAAGGAGATGAGTTAGAGCAGTATAGCAACATGTGTGATTATGCACAAGAATTCAGAACATCAAACCCAGGTATCTCTTTCTATGTGGGTGTCAATGATGGCATATTTGGAAGTTGATATTTCTCTCTGGATGTCTGCAAAAGGGGTTTAATGCAAGCTTGTAGGACTGTGATATGTTTAGATGGATGCCACTTGAAGAGCAAGTATGGAGGTGTTATGTTGCGTGCTGTTGGGATGGATCCCAATGACTGCATTTACCAGCTAGCATTTGCAGTTGTGGAGGTAGAGAACACTAATACATGGAAATGGTTTTTGTCAAACCTGAAGAGTGACTTGTGAATACTTAATATAGAGCCATGGACTATTATGTCAGACAAGCAAAAGGGGCTGATCAAGGGAGTAAGGCGGCACTTTCCTGATTCAGAGCACAGACATTGTGTCAGGCATATATGACAGAATTTTCAGCAAACACACAAAGGAGATGTACTAAAGAACCAGTTATGGAAGTGTGCAAGGAGCACAACACCTGAACTGTGGGCTGCAAACATGGAGGAACTAAAGGCCATGAGCTTGGAAGCCTACACATGGCTTGAGAAATTACCACCAAACACTTCGGCCAGGGGTTTCCAAAGAGAATTGCCTAAGTGTGATATCCTTATGAACAACAACTGTGAGGTTTTCAACAAATATATCCCCGAGGCTAGGGAGATGCTGATCAAATCAATGATTGACAAGATCAAAACGCAGCTCATGGTCAGATTCTACAATAAAAGAAAGGAGGCAGAGAACTGGCCTGGCTCTATATGCCCAAAAATAAGGAAAAGAGTTGAAAAGAATATTGAGTTGTCAGCTACATGCATGGTTTCAGGGGTTGGTGATGGTATTTTCTAGGTTGACAACAAGAACATGACATACATTGTTGACATCAAGGAAGAGAGTTGTACATGCAAGAGGTGGGATCTTAGTGGAGTTCCATGTCACCATGCAGTTGCATGCTGCAGACATGAAAGAATTGACCCTAAGACTTTGGTGCACTCCTGCTACAGTATTGAGGCATTCAAGCTAGCATACAAACCCATTATCAAGCCTTGCAGAGATAGGAGAGAGTGGAAGAAGATGAATGGGTGTGAAATCAAGTCACCTGTCTATGAAAAAAAAGTAGGGATGCCTTCAAACAAGAGTAGGAGAAAGCAACCTTATGAGATTGAAAAGAAAGATGGAACCAAGGTAATGACCAGACATGGAGGCACAATAACATGCTCCTACTGCCATGAATAGTGCCATAATATCAAAGGATGCAATAAGAGAAAGGCTGGCATTTTGCCAAGGGCTATACCTGATGATGTGTCAGATGATGACCAACAAGCTGCTGGCCAAGTACCACATGCTGCTCAAGAAGAAGGTCAACTCACACAGCAGGAAGTCAATCTAACACAAGATAGTGGTCAACTCACACAGGATGAGGTTAATCTAGTAGAAGATGATGCCCAAGTACCACAGGAGGAGGTCAATGTAACACAAGATGATGTCCAACTCACACAGGAGGAGGCTCAAGATGCTGCTCAAGAAGATGAAGAATATGATACACCAGTTCTATTTCAGGCAAATGCTAATCTTGTTTCCACTTCTTATCAATTGTGTCTAATCAATTAAAATGTAGAATGCTTCAGAGGATGCTTATCAGTTGTGTCCACTTCTTGTCTTTGAACAGGTGTAGGACTTTGGATGTACAATGCTTCACAGGATGCAGCAAGCTAGACCAATGCCTACAGATTACAATGAAACTACTGTGCCGGATTCAATATTTATCTCAATGGCAGCTAATTCCCAAGCTACAACACATACAACAATAGCTACAACTGATGGGAGCCTGACCATGAAGCTGCTAAAGATGAAGAAGGACAAAGAAAGGAAGATGGCAGCCAGATGAGATGCAGCACTGGAGGCCATGAATGAGTTGGTAGAGAGGAGAGCGGAGGAGGCAGAAGCAAAAAGGCAAGAAATTGCTCTCAGGAAAGCAGAGTAGGCAGCAAGAAGAAGAAGAGTATCAAAAGACAAGAAGGTTGAGCAAACAACAACAAAGCAGCAAGCCACAACAACAAGGAAAGCTGCATTGTAACAAGAGAAGGAAGCAACAACAATTGCAGCTAAAGCAGAGGCATCACTTAAGAGAAAAGAAGAACAAGATGCAAAGAGAGCAGAGGCAGCACTGAAGAGGAAGGAAGATCAAGAAGCAAAGAGGAAACAACAAGAAGAGGCCAAGAGAAGAAGAGCTGAGCAGAAGAAGCAAGCATGGCCAAGTCGACATGTGCCCAAGAAGCAGAAAAGAGTCAATATGTTTGATGAGTTTAGATGAATCAGTGATGTTGCACTTGTAGTCATCTGATTTTTTGTCAAAAACTACAATCTGAGTGTTTGAAACTATTCAAATGTACCAGCCATTCAGTGTTTGCAACTATTGAAATGTAGTTCAATCATTGGATCATTCAGTTAACTGCAATTTTTGACTGAAATTTATGCAAGTTAGTACTCATGTCGGCTGAATGTTTTGACTGAAATTTATGCAAGTTGATTGTTTGAGTTCATACCTTGATTGAAAACTAGGTGCGGTGCAAATGAATTGTAACTAGGTGTTTTGATCTGATCAGCACCCAGGTGAAAATGATTTTTTTTATTAAAAAGAAAACAATTTTTTTGGTCTGGGTCTCGAACCCAGGCCTGTGGTATTAAGAGATGCGAGCAATGCCAGTGGGATAGTACTAGTAGTCTGACCAAATGCTACTAAACAATCATCTTATTATTTCGTTGTGGCCCTCAGGTCCAGCGTTCGTTGCACATTATTTACGGCGACTGTGCGCTGCATTGTCTGCATGCCGTTTCGGTTTCTCCTCCTCTGTCTTTAAGCCCACCCACCCGCCGCTCTCCACTCTCCACTCGCCACAGTCCACCCGCGTCACCTCGGTTTCTCCTCACTCAGCCAGTCAAGAAAACCCTCACCGCCGATGTAGCGACCCGACCCGAATGGATCAAGTCTCTGTGCTTCGGTGTCATCCCTGGATCAGTAATGCTGACACCACACAGTACTTCGAAGGATTTATAACAGAGTAGCAGTCACACACTTATTACATCGATGTCTCAACGGAGACTTATTACAATAAATATGGCTTAAGGCCATCTAATATCGATAACAACGGAAGACTTGGAAGATAAATGGGTCCATCAACTCCAACGGCATCACTGAGTATAGAACCACGACCTAACAACACCTTACTCGTCGTCTGAAATGTCTGCAACATGAAAGTTGCAGCCCGAAAACGGGTCAGCACATGGAATATGCTGGCAAGGTAACACATAGAGAGTAATGAACAGTAATGAGCTATACTATATGCATGTATGGCTGGTGGAAAGCTCTATGGTTACAGTTTTGCGTAAAGCCAGTTTTTCCCTACTGCAAAGGAATAAATTTTATTTAACTATCATGGTGGTTGAACATCGAGAATGGTTGACATCATTCTGATCCCAATTAAGTGAACAATTAAAAACCCAACAATATTAATTAGAAGTAACATGATGAGATTCACGTGATATTCAAGTACTAGATACTCAAGATGTCCATAACCGGGGACACGGCTAATCATGACTAGTTTATTACACTCTGCAGAGGTTTGCACACTTTTCCCCACAAGACTCGATCGCCTCCGTTGGATTTCTCGCACTACATGGTGTTTGAGAAACGAATGACCGAGACACAGTCTTTCAGAAGCGCTAGCACCTTACGATGGATAGACCGGTACACCTACTTTCCCCTACATCTGCTAGTCTACCCTGTAAGAGTTCGCACCGCTTAATCAACTATGCCAGAGCCCATAATGGCTTGTGGCTGCACACGGAAGTTTCTAGCATGAAAGATCTTATGATCCCTTTGAGCCTGGGTGGCGGTCCAAAAGAAAACAGGCAAGTCCTGATAGAAACCAGGTGCCTCAATCCACCCAGATGTGTGTTTAAGTTGCCACCTTAGATAAACCCTTAAAATTATCAAACTCACATCTGTCATGGATATCACTCACCCAATCCACGTCTACTAGCATAGCATGGCATAATAAGCAAACGTAGAAGTAACTCCCAAAGGTTTCATAATAAACAGGTAATAGGTACTACCTCATCTACTTCCCATCCCACAATTTAATTAGATCCTAATCATGCAATGTGTGAGGATTGATCTAATGCAATAAAACTGGGTTGTAGAAAAGGTATGATCAAAGTGTTACTTGCCTTGCTGATGATCCGTGAGACCTAGAGATTCGAAGTAACAGGCGGCGCACTCCGGGTAATCTATCGCAGACAAACAACAAGCATACAATAAGTACTCATCTAATGCACAGGTAAAACTCGAACAAGAGATCGAACCAGAAAGTTCAACTTAAGAACTCCGGTTGCAAAGAGAGAAAGAACCGAACAAAGCAACGGAAAACAAACGGCGGAAGAAAACAACTCGGTTCTAGCAAGTTGAAACTAGGTCAAATTTTACAGTAGCCAAAACTTGTTTAAGTTGATTAGTCGGAACAGCGGTTTCGAAACGAAACTCCAAGCGCTTGAATCACCTGATTCCGATAAACGAGCGGGGAGATAAACTAGAACGAAGATCGGATCTGAAATCGCGATCAGAAAAATGTGGAGTAAATCCGACGAAAAAGAAACGACGAACAGTTAAACGAACGGACGTTCGTTAACCGAGAATAACCGGTGATCACGTTCGTTAGGACGAACGGTCCGGCGAACGGTCGCTAAACAACTAAACCGAAAACAAACGAAAAACCGATCTAGGGTTTCGGAAGAAAACCGAAACTATGAAACGAAAAGAAACCGGAACGGTTTAAACAAAAAACGAACCGAGGGGAGGTATGGCGCGGCGCGGGGCTACCTCGATGAGGAGCTCCGGCGGCGGGGCTAGGCGGCGGGCAAGGCGCGGGGCGGCGGCGCTGGCGGCGCGAGCGGCGGTGGCGCGGGCGGCGGCGGCGCGGCGCTGCTGCTGCTGCTTGCTGCGGGGCGGCGGGCGGAGGTGTGGGGAGGAGAGGGGGGGGGGGCTTGGTATTTAAAGGGGGGGGGGAAGAGACTTGGGGGAGGGGGCAAGCAAAGGGCGGCGGCGGCGGCGGCGCTGGAGTCCTGCTTGGACTCGGCACGGGCGGCGGCGGGGCTGCGCGCGAGGAGGGGCCGGCTGGGCCTTGGACCAGGCGGGGCGCTGCGACCTTTTTTTTAAAAGATACGCGCGCAGAAAAAACAAAGAAAAGAAAATCTAAACGAACTCCAAAATTCCCAAAGTAAATTTTCCCCGACTCCTAAAAATGAGTCGAACAAAATGAACTTTAAACGGGGCCTAGATGCAATTTTTTGAAAACACGCATTTTTCCCTAATCCAAATAAAATGCAAATAAACTCCGACAAATCCAAGATTTGATTTATTTATTACATCTTCATTTTTCCTAAATTTGGGGAAAGTCATATTATTCCCCTCTCTCATATTTTTGATATTGGAAAAATAATTGAAGATGAAATAAATAAAATCAAATGATGCTCTTTTCAAAATTTGAGAAAACTCAAATATGAAAATAACGAAATCTCCAACTCTCTCTCCGAGGGTCCTTGAGTTGCGTGAAATTTCTAGGATCGAATAAAATGCAAGAAAATATGATATGCATGATGATCTAATGTATAACATTCCAAATTGAAAATTTGGGATGTTACAGCCGACCACCACACCGCTGCCGCTGACATGGACAACATTCCCGCTTGGCAGAGGGTAATCGATGACCTCACAGGCGAAGACAAGGCGATGTGCGTGGACCTCAAGGAGATCGGGCAGTGGTTCCCGAGCATTGGGATGCTGCGTCACCACGCGCGTGGCCTCCTCAAGATCATGACCGACGATGAGAAGCGGCGGGCCATCACTGACCCCAAAAGGTATCCCTCCTGTGCTCATCCTTCGCTTCGAGATGCAAGAAACGCGCTCCGACGACCCGAGGCAGCGAGCCCGGTGGTGGATGTTGAAGGAAATATGCCCTAGAGGCAATAATAAAGTTTTTTATTTATATTTCCTTATATCATGATAAATGTTTATTATTCATGCTAGCATTGTATTAACCGGATACTTAGTACATGTGTGAATACATAGACAAACAGAGTGTCCCTAGTATGCCTCTACTTGACTAGCTCGTTAATCAAAGATGGTTAAGTTTCCTAGCCATAGACATGTGTTGTCATTTGATGAACGGGATCACATCATTAGAGAATGATGTGATGGACTAGACCCATCCATTAGCTTAGCAATATGATTGTTTAGTTTATTGCTATTGCTTTCTTCATGACTTATACATGTTCCTATGACTATGAGATTATGCAACTCCCGAAACACTTAGTGTGCTATCAAACGTCACAACATAACTGGGTGATTATAAAGATGCTCTCAGGTGTCTCCGATGGTGTTTGTTGAGTTGGCATAGATCAAGATTAGGATTTGTCACTCCGTGTATCGGAGAGGTATCTCTGGGCCCTCTCGGTAATGCACATCACTATGAGCCTTGCAAGCAATGTGACTAATGAATTAGTAACGGGGTGATGCATTACGGAATGAGTAAAGAGACTTGCCGGTAACGAGATTGAACTAGGTATGATGATACGGACGATCGAATCTCGGGCAAGTAACATACTGATGACAAAGGGAACAACGTATGTTGTTATGCGGTTTGACCGATAAAGATCTTCGTAGAATATGTAGGAGCCAATATGAGCATCCAGGTTCCGCTATTGATTATTGACTGGAGATATATCTCGGTCATGTCTATATAGTTCTCGAACCCGTATGGTCCGCACGTGTGACGCCCCCGATTCAATCGTACACTAATCATACACGCAAACGTGTACAATCAAGATCAGGGACTCACGGGAAGATATCACAACACAACTCTACAAATACAATAAGTCATACAAGTATCATATTACAAGCCAGGGCCTCGAGGGCTCGAATACAAGAGCTCGATCATAGACGAGTCAGCGGAAGCAACAATATCTGAGTACAGACATAAGTTAAACAAGTTTGCCTTAAGAAGGCTAGCACAAACAGGGATACAGATCGAAAGAGGCGCAGGCCTCCTGCCTGGGATCCTCCTAAACTACTCCTGGTCGTCGTCAGCGGGCTGCACGTAGTAGTAGGCACCTCCCGAGTAGTAGTAGTCGTCATCGGCAGTGGCGTCTGGCTCCTGGGCTCCATCGTCTGGTCGCAACAATCGAGTATAGAAAGGGGAAAAGGGGGAGCAAAGCAACCGTGAGTACTCATCCAAAGTACTCGCAAGCAAGGAGCTACACTACATATGTATGCATTGGTATCAAAAGGGATTAAGGGTATCATATGTGGACTGAACTGCAGAATGCTGGAATAAGAGGGGGATAGCTAGTCCTTTCGAAGACTACGCTTCTGGTAACCTCCGTCTTGCAGCAGGAGAAGAGAGTAGATGGTAAGTTTACCAAGTAACATCGCATGGCATAATCCTAACCGATGATCCTCCCCTCGTCGCCCTGTGAGAGAGCGACCACCGGTTGTATCTGACACTTGGAAGGGTGTGTTTTATTAAGTATCCGGTTCTAGTTGTCATAAGGTCAAGGTACAACTCCGGGTCGTTCTTTTACTGAGGGACACGGCTATTCGAATAGATTAACTTCCCTGCAGGGGTGCACCACATAACCCAACACGCTCAATCCCATTTGGCCGGACACACTTTTCTGGGTCTCTGGGTCATGCCCAGCCTCGGAAGATCAACACGTCGTAGCCCTACCTAGGTACAACAGAGAGGTCAGCACGCCGGTCTAAATCCTATGGCGTAGGGGTCTGGGCCCATCGCCCATTGCACACCTGCATGTTGCGAGGGCGGCCGGAAGCAGACCTAGCCTAGCAGGCGTTCCAGTCCAATCCGACGTGCGCCGCTCAGTTGCTGACGTCACGAAGGCTTCGGCTGATACCACGACGTCGAGTGCCCATAACTGTCCCTGCATAGATGGTTAGTGAGTATAGGCCAGTAGCCAGACTCAGATCAAATACCAAGATCTCGTTAAATGTGTTATTTTGAAATAACCGACGCCGACCAGGCCCAGGCCCACCTCTCTGCTAGGTGGTCTCAACCTGCCCTGTCGCTTCGCCACAAAGATCCACTCAAAGGGCCGTCGGGACAAATGTCCTTTCGGACCCAATCCATGGATCACTCGCGGGTACTCCTACGAGCCGACCCGTCTTTAGTCACCTCAAGTATCACTTATAAAGTATATAGTATATACCCTTGATT
Organism: Triticum monococcum; assembly: GCA_034509565.1. Taxonomy (NCBI): domain Eukaryota; kingdom Viridiplantae; phylum Streptophyta; class Magnoliopsida; order Poales; family Poaceae; genus Triticum; species Triticum monococcum. The sequence goes on from CM067847.1 coordinate 770,276,692, forward strand.
ACCTCCCGAGTGATCACGGCCCGATAGTATAGCATGGCAGACGGACAAGAATGGAGGGCCACTGATGATAAACTAGCATCCTATACTAAGCATTAGGATTGCAGGTAAAGGTATCAACAGTTGTAGCAACAATGATAGGCTATGCATCAGGATAGGATTAACAGAAAGCGGTAACATGCTACACTACTCTAATGCAAGCGGTATAGAGAGTAGAGTAGGCGATATCTGGTGATCAAGGGGGGGGGGGGGCTTGCCTGGTTGCTCTGGCAAGAGAGAGGGGTCGTCAACACCGTAGTCGTACTAGGTAGCAGCGGCGTCGGTCTCGGTGTCTAGCGAGAGAAGAGGGGGAAGAAACAATAAATATAATGCAAACAAGTGCAGGACGATGCATGACATGACTAAGCGTGATGCTAGGTGTGCCCTAACGCGGTACGAGGTGGTACCGGTGAAGGGGGAAACATCCGGGAAAGTATTTCCGGTGTTTCGTGTTTTTGGACAAAGGAGCCGGAAGGGGAAAGTTGTGTGTTCGCTATGCTAGGGATGCGTGGCGGACGAACGAGCTGCGTATCCGGATTCGTCTCGTCGTTCTGAGCAACTTTCATGTTGAAAATAATTTAATCCGAGTTACGGATTAAAAGATATGATTTTCTAAAGATTTAATTAATTTCTGGAATTTAATTAATTATTTAAATTAATTCAAAATGGATTTATGACATCAGCATGATGTCATGCTGATGTCAGCAGTCAACAGAGTTGACTGGTCAACCTGACCAGTGGGTCCCACTGGTCAGTGACACATTTTAATTAAACAGTTTAATTAAACTAATCACAATTAATTAGGGGGTGGGCCCCATTGTCATACTAATTAATTAGCTAATTAACAGTAGATAATTAGGTTAATTAATCATTTGGTTAATTAATCTTAATTGGTTAATTTAATCAGAATTAATTAAGTTAATTAATTTTATTATTTATTATTTTATTTTTATTTTTATTATATATATCTTTTTTTTACGTTCTGGGGCGGGGCCCCACTTGTCATTGGCCCTAGGGGGCCATAGCAGTTCAGGCAGTAACGGGTGCGGGCGTGCGCCCGAACGGGCGCTGCGGGCGATGGGCGCCGTGTGCAGGGGGGCGGGCGCAACCCCGAGGGCACTGGGCATGCGTGGCGCACGCCGGCGCCGGTGGCCAGGCCAAGGGAGGCGGCGGAGGGACGACTCGGGGGGGGGGGGACGGCAGCGGGGCGGGCGCTGGGGGCGTAGGGGAGGCGGCAGTGGCCGGAGCGCGCGGCGTGGGACGCGCGGCTAGAAGCGGGGGGGGGGGGAGGCGCGGTGGTGGTAGACGCGGGCAGGTGCGGTCGGGGCGTGGCCTGGACGCGAGAGGGGCGTCCGGCGCATGCAATCAGACGCGGCGACGGAGCGGCCGAGCGAGCAGGCGGGCGCGTCGCGTGGCCGCGGGGGGCGCGCGGGTGCGAGAGGAGGAGAGGCCAGGGGTGACCGAGCTGCAGCGAGCGAGGAGCAGCGGCAGGAACAGAGGGCGTGGCCGCGGGAATGCGGCTGTGCGCGCGGGCGAGCGCGGGGACGCGAGGCAGCAGGAGCAGAGCGGGGCGATCGGCGGCAGCAGCGGGCGTTCGCGGGCGTGCAACGCAGTGAGCGGGGGAGGGCTTGCGACGGGCGCCGGAGCAGGTGATGTGCGCGTGGGGGACAGGGGAAGGAGGAGGGCGGAGGCCGTGGCCTCACCGGGCTTTGTAGGGACGGGGCAATGGGCGCGGGGAGGTTCGGGGTGGACCGACAGGGACGATGGGCGTAGAGGGAGGCAGGCCGTCGAGGGGGGAGGAAGCAGTCCGGCGAGGGGGAGCTCCGACGAGGTGGCGCGGTCTCCAGGCGGCGACGATGAAGGGCATGGGGTCGGGGGGGGGGGGGGGGGGCGTTCCCCTCGATCCGATTTGGATCGGGGAGGAGGGGGGAAGCGAGTGGGGTGCGAGTGGGGGAGTGGGGTGCGAGTGGGGCGTTGGTGGGGGTTAGGGTTACACCGGGTAGGTGGATAAGGGAAGTGGGGGGAAGGGTGGGCTGGCCGGGTGGGTGGCCCAATGGCCTGCTGGGCCGGAGCCCAGTGGGGGGGGGGTGCTTCCCCCTTTTTTCTTTTTTGTTAGTTCTTTTGTTTTTGTGTTTTCCTTTTCCTTTTATATATTTTTCTTTTCTGTTTTAATCCATTTTAAAATTCTTAGGCACTTTCTAAAAATGTGGTTATTACACCATAATTAAATAGGCAATTTAGGGCACTACCCGAACATTTTTTATTTAACTTTTGAAAACTTTTATTGTTTGCCATTGTTTTTGAATTGATTTTGAATCGGTTTGAACTAACGAAAGTTTAGCAACAGTAATCACAGATGACATGGCATCATTAGGAGAGTTTTACTATAGCCTAATTATTCGGGCGTTACAGCACGCTTAACGTTTGATGATGATTTGTATTATGAGTTATGTGATTTGATGACCGAAGTTTGTTCGGAGTCCCGGATGAGATCACGGACATTACGAGGAGTCTCGAAATGGTCGATACATAAAGATCGATATATTGGAAGGCTACATTCGAACATCGGAAAGGTTCTGAGTGGTTCGGGTATTTTTCGGAGTACCGGAGAGTTATGGGAATTCACCACAGGGGAAGTATTGGGCTTTCATGGGCCTTAGTGGAAAGGAGAGAAGGGCCACAAGGGGAGGCCGCGCCCCCCATGGGCTAGTACGAATTGGACTAGGAGGGGCGGCGCCCTGATGACCCACAAGTATAGGGGATCTATCGTAGTCCTTTCGATAAGTAAGAGTGTCGAACCCAACGAGGAACAGAAGGAAATGATAAGCGGTTTTCAGCAAGTACTGAAATAAGTGGTAACAGATAGTTTTGTGATAAGATAGATTGTAATGAGCAACAAGTAACAAAAGTAAATAAAGTGCAGCAAGATGGACCAATCCTTCTGTAGCAAAGGACAAGCCGGAACAAACTCTTATAATAGGAAAAGCGCTCCCGAGGACACATGGGAATATCGTCAAGCTAGTTTTCATCACGTCCATATGATTCACGTTCGATACTTTGATAATTTGATATGTGGGTGGACCGGTGCTTGGGTGCTGTTCTTACTTGAACAAGCATCCCACTTATGATTAACCTCTATTGCAAGCATCCGCAGCTACAACAAAAGTATTAAGGTAAACCTAACCATAGCATGAAACATATGGATCCAAATCAGCCCCTTACGAAGCAACGCATAAACTAGGGTTTAAGCTTCTGTCACTCTAGCAACCCAGCATATACTTATTACTTCCCAATGCCTTCCTCTAGGCCCAAATAATGGTGAAGTGTTATGTAGTCGACATTCACATAACACCACTAGAGGCTAGACAACATACATCTTATCAAAATATCAAATGAATACCAAATTCACATGACTACTCATAGCAAGACTTCTCCCTTGTCCTCAGGAACGAACGTAATTACTCACAAAGCATATTCATGTTCATAATCAGAGGGGTAATAATATGCATATAGGATCTGAACATATGATCTTCCACCAATTAAACCAACTAGCATCAACTACAAAGAGTAATCAACACTACTAGCAACCTACTAGCACCTATCCCGGACTTTGAGACAAGAATTGGATACAAGAGATGAACTAGGGTTTGGAGATGAGATGGTGCTGGTGAAGATATTGATGGAGATTGCCCTCTCCCGATGGGAGGAGCGTTGGTGATGACGATGGTGATGATTTCCCCCTACCGGAGGGAAGTTTCCCCGGCAGAACAGCTCTGCCGGAGCTCTAGATTGGATCCGCCAAGGTTCTGCCTCGCGGCGGCGGAGTCTCGTCCCGAAAAGTTCCTCCTTATTTTTTTCTCATCGAAAGATCTCATATAGGAGAAGATGGGCATCAGAGAGCCACCAGGGGGCCCATGAGGTAGGGGGGCGTGCCCTAGGGGGGGGGGCACCCTCGTGAGAAGGGTGTGGGTCCCCTGGCCCTCATCTTTGGCGTGGATTTTTCTTTATTTCTTTTAAGACGTTCCGTGGAGTTTCAGGACTTTTGGAGTTGCGCAGAATAGGTCTCTAATGTTTGCTCCTTTTCCAGACCAGAATTCCAGCTGCCGGCACTCTCCCTCCTTGTGTAAACCTTGTAAAATAAGAGAGAATAGCCATAAGTATTGTGACATAAAGTGTAATAACAGTCCATAATGCGATAAATATCGATATAAAAGCATGATGCAAAATGGACGTATAAACTCCCCCAAGCTTAGACCTCGCTTGTCCTCAAGCGAAAAGCCAATAACAATAAATATGTCCTCATGTTTAGAGGTAGAGGCGTCGATAAAAATAAAATACGGACATGAAGGCATGATGATTATTCACATAACAGCAACATATATAGATTTTGTCGTATGATTACTTATGTTCAAGTGATGATCTATTCACAATGCAAAAGTATAAATCATAAACGTTATTGGGCTCTGACAAACTATAATCTCAGTCATTGAAGCAATTGCAATTTATCATAACATCGGAAAGAGTCTATGTCAGAGCTAAAAAGCAAGTCCACATACTCAACTATCATTTAGTCCTCCATAATTGCTAGCACTCACGCGATACTTGTGGTTATGGAGTTTTAATCGGACACAGAGAAAGATAGGAGCTTATAGTTTTGCCCCACAACCTTTTACCTCAAGGGTAATGTCAACAATAATGGTTCATGCTCCCCTACATCCAATTATATATATATATATATATATCATGTTCTTTCCAACATGCTGAGCTTGCCAAAGGATAAAATAAAAAAGTAAAGGTGAAGATCACCATGACTCTTGCAGAAGGTAGAAGATAATAATAAAGGATAGGCCCTTCGCAGAGGGAAGCAGAGGTTGCCATGCGCTTTTATGGTTGGATATATAAAATCTCAATGTGAAAGAACGTCACTTTATATTGCCCCTTGTGATATGAACCTTTATTATGCAGGCCGTCGCTTTTATTACTTTCACATCACAAGATCGTATAAAGCTTATTTCTCCCACACCAATCAATCATACATATTTAGAGCAATTTTTATTGCTTTGCACCGATGACAACTTGCTTGAAGGATCGTACTCAATCCATAGGTAGATATTGAAGGAAATATGCCCTAGAGGCAATAATAAAGTTATTATTTATTTCCTTATATCATGATAAATGTTTATTATTCATGCTAGAATTGTATTAACCGGAAACATAATACATGTGTGAATACATAGACAAACAGAGTGTCACTAGTATGCCTCTACTTGACTAGCTCGCTAATCAAAGATGGTTATGTTTCCTAACCATGGACAAAAGAGTTGTTATTTGATTAACGAGGTCACATCATTAGTTGAATGATCTGATTGACATGACCCATTCCATTAGCTTAGCACACGATCGTTTAGTATGTTGCTATTGCTTTCTTCATGACTTATACATGTTCCTATGACTAGGAGATTATGCAACTCCCGTTTGCCGGAGGAACACTTTGGGTGCTACCAAACGTCACAACATAACTAGGTGATTATAAAGGAGTACTATAGGTGTCTCCAAAGGTAGACGTTGGGTTGGCGTATTTCGAGATTAGGATTTGTGGTTCCGATTGTCGGAGAGGTATCTCTGGGCCCTCTCGGTAATGGACATCACTTAAGCCTTGCAAGCATTGCAACTAATGAGTTAGTTGCGGGATGATGTATTACGGAACGAGTAAAGAGACTTGCCAGTAACCAGATTGAACTAGGTATTGGATACCGACGATCGAATCTCGGGCAAGTAACATACCGATGACAAAGGGAACAACGTATGTTGTTATGCGGTCTGACCGATAAAGATCTTCGTAGAATATGTAGGAGCCAATATGGGCATCCAGGTCCCGCTATTGGTTATTGACCAGAGACGTGTCTCGGTCATGTCTACATTGTTCTCGAACCGTAGGGTCCGCACGCTTAAGGTTTCGATGACAGTTATATTATGAGTTTATGAGTTTTGATGTACCGAAGGAGTTCGGACTCCCGGATGTGATCACGGACATGACGAGGAGTCTCGAAATGGCCGAGACATAAAGATTGATATATTGGAAGCCTATGTTTGGACATCGGAAGTGTTCCGGGTAAAATCGGGATTTTACCGGATTACCGGGAGGGTTACCGGAACCCCTCGGGAGCCAAATGGGCCAACATGGGCCTTAGTGGAAAGTTGAAAGGGCAGCCCACATAGGGCTGTGCGCCTCCCCCTCTCTCTAGTCCTATTAGGACTAGGAGAAGGTGGCCGGCCCCCTCTCTCCCTTTCCCACTTGGGAATCCTAGTTGGACTAGGATTGGAGGGGGAATCCTACTCCCAGTGGGAGTAGGACTCTCCTGCGCCTCCTCTCCTGGCCGGCCAGCCCTCCCCCTCTCATCCTTTATATACGGGGGAAGGGGGCACCCATAGACACACAAGTTGATCCTTGAGATCGTTCCTTAGCCGTGTGCGGTGCCCCCTGCCACCAAATTCCACCTCGATCATACCGTTGTAGTGCTTAGGCGAAGCCCTGCGTCGGTAGTACATCAAGATCGTCACCACACCGTCGTGCTGACAGAACTATTCCTCGATGCTTTGCTAGATCGGAGCCCGAGGATCGTCATCGAGCTGAACGTGTGCTAAGAACTCGGAGGTGCCGGAGTAACGGTGCTTGGATCGGTCGGATCGGGAAGAAGACGTACGACTACTTCCTCCACGTTGTGTGATCGCTTCCGCAGTCGGTCTGCGTTGGTACGTAGACAACACTCCCCCCTCTCGTTGCTATGCATCACCATGATCTTGCGTGTGCGTAGGAATTTTTTTGAAATTACTACGTTCCCCAACAGTGGCATCCGAGCCTAGGTTTTATGGTTTGATGTTATATGCACGAGTAGAACACAAGTGAGTTGTGGGCGATATAAGTCATACTGCCTACCAGCATGTCATACTTTGGTTCGGCGGTATTGTTGGATGAAGCGGCCCGGACCGACATTACGCGTACGCTTACGCGAGACCGGTTTCCCCGACATGCTTTGCACATAGGTGACTTGCGGGTGACTGTTTCTCCAACTTTAGTTGAACCGAGTGTGGCTACGCCCGGTCCTTGCGAAGGTTAAAACGGAGTCTATTTGACAAACTATCGTTGTGGTTTTGATGCGTAGGTGAGATTGGTTCTTGCTTAAGCCCGTAGCAGCCACGTAAAACTTGCAACAACAAAGTAGAGGATGTCTAACTTGTTTTTGCAGGGCATGTTGTGATATGATATGGTCAAGACGTGATGAGATATAAGTTGTTGTATGAGATGATCATGTTTTGTTGAAGTTATCGGCAACTGGCAAAAGCCTTATGGTTGTCTCTTTATTGCATAAGATGCAAGCGCCAAATAATTGCTTTACTTTATCGCTATGCGATAGCAATAGTTGCAAGAGCAATAGTTGGCGAGACGACCGTGTGACGACACATTGATATAGATCAAGATGATGGAGATCATGGTGTCATGCCGGTGATGACAGAGATCATGACAGTACTTTGGAGATGGAGATCAAAGAAGCAAGATGATAATGGCCATATCATGTCACATATTTTGATTGCATATGATGTTTATCTTTTATACATCTTATTTTTGCTTTGATTGACGGTAGCATTATAAGATGATCTCTCACTAAATTATCAAGAAGTGTTCTCCCTGAGTATGCACCGTTGCGAAAGTTCTTCGTGCTGAGACACCACGTGATGATCGGGTGTGATAGGTTCTACGTTCAAATACAACGGGTGCAAAACAGTTGCACACGCGGAATACTCAGGTTATACTTGACGAGCCAAGCATATACAGATATGGCCTGAGAACACAGAGACCGAAAGGTCGAGCGTGAATCATATAGTAGATATGATCAACATAACGATGTTCACCATTGAAAACTACTCCATCTCACGTGATGATCGGTTATGGTTTAGTTGATTTGGATCACATGATCACTTAGAGGATTAGAGGGATATCTATATAAGTGGGAGTTCTTAAGTAATATGATTAATTGAACTTAAATTTATCATGAACTTAGTCCTGGTAGTATTTTGCAAATTATGTTATAGATCAATAGCTCGCGTTGTTGCTTCCCTGTGTTTATTTTGATATGTTCCTAGAGAAAATTATGTTGAAAGATGTTAGTAGCAATGATGCGGATTGGATCCGTGATCTGAGGTTTATCCTCATTGCTGCACAGAAGAATTATGTCCTTGATGCACCGCTAGGTGATAGACCTATTGCAGGAGTAGATGCAGACGTTATGAACGTTTGGCTGGCTCAATATGATGACTACTTGATAGTTTAGTGCACCATGCTTAATGGCTTAGAATCGGGACTTCAAAGACGTTTTGAACGTCATGGACCATATGAGATGTTCCAGGAGTTGAAGTTAATATTTCAAGCAAATACCCGAGTTGAGAGATATGAAGTCTCCAACAAGTTCTATAGCTAAAAGATGGAGGAGAATCGCTCAACTAGTGAGCATGTGCTCAGATTGTCTGGGTACTACAATCGCTTGAATCAAGTGGGAGTTAATCTTCCAGATAAGATAGTGATTGACAGAATTCTCTAGTCACCATCACCAAGTTAGCAGAACTTCGTGATGAACTATAATATGCAAGGGATAACGGAAACAACTCCCAAGCTCTTCGTGATGCTGAAATCAACGAAGGTAGAAATCAAGAAAAACATCAAGTGTCGATGGTTGACAAGACCACTAGTTTCAAGAAAAGGGCAGAGGGAAGAAGGGGAACTTCAAGAAGAACGGCAAGCAAGTTGCTGCTCAAGTGAAGAAGCCCAAGTCTGATCCTAAGCCTGAGACTAAGTGCTTCTACTGCAAAGGGACTGGTCACTGGAAGCGGAACTACCCCAAGTGATTGGCGGATAAGAAGGATGGCAAAGTGAACATAAGTATATTTGATATACATGTTATTGATGTGTACTTTACTAGTGTTTATAGCAACCCCTTAGTATTTGATGCTAGTTCAGTTGCTAAGTGTAGTAACTCGAAACAGGAGTTGCAGAATGAACAGAGACTAGTTAAGGGTGAAGTGACGATGTGTGTTGGAAGTGGTTCCAAGATTGATATGATCATCATCGCACACTCCCTATACTTTCGGGATTAGTGTTGAACCTAAATAAGTGTTATTTGGTGTTTGCGTTGAGCATGAATATGATTTGATCATGTTTATTGTAATACGGTTATTCATTTAAGTAAAAGAATAAATTGTTGTTCTGTTTACATGAATAAAACCTTATATGGTTACACACCCAATGAAAATAGTTCATTGGATCTCGATCTTAATAATACACATATTCATAATATTGAAACCAAAAGATGCGAAGTTAATAATGATAGTGCAACTTATTTGTGGCACTGCCGTTTAGGTCATATTGGTGTAAAGCGTATGAAGAAACTCCATGCTGATGGGATTTTGGAATCACTTGATGCTTGCAAACCATGCCTTATGGGCAAGATGACTAAACGCCGTTCTCCGGAACAATGAAGCAAGCAACAGATTTGTTGAAAATCATACATACTGATGTATGTGGTTCGATGAATATTAAGGCTTGCAGCAGGTATCATTATTTTCTGACCTTCACAGATGATTTGAGCAGATATGGGGATATCTACTTGATGAAACATAAGTCTGAAACATTTGAATAGTTCAAAGAATTTCAGAGTGAAGTGGAAAAAGCATCGTGACAAGAAAATAAAAGTTTCTACGATATGATCGCAGAGGTAAAATATTTGAGTTACGAGTTTGGTCTTCAATTAAAACAATGTGAAATAGTTTCACTACTCACGCCACCTGGAACACCACAACATAATGGTGTGTCCGAACGTCATAACCGTACTTTATTGGATATAGTGCAATCTATGATGTTTCTTACCGATTTACCACTATCATTTTGGGGTTATGCATTAGAGACAGCTGCATTCACGTTAAATAGGGCACCATATAAATCCGTTGAGACGACACCATGTGAACTATGGTTTGGCAAGAAACCTAAGCTGTCGTTTCGTAAAGTTTGGGGTTGCGATGCTTATATGAAAAAGTTTCATCCTGATAAGCTCAAACTCAAATCGGAGAAGTGCGTCTTCATAGGATATCCAAAGGAAACTATTGGATACACCTTCTATCACAGATCCGAAGGCAAGACTTTTGTTGCTAAAAATTCGGAAACTTTCTGGAGAAGGAGTTTCTCTCGAAAGAAGTGAGTGGGAGGAAAGTAGAACTTGACGAGGTAACTGTACCTGCTCCCTTATTGGAAAGTAGTACATCACAGAAAAACTGTTTCTGTGACACCTACACCAGTTAGTGAGGAAGCTAATGATGATGATCATGAAACTTCAGAACAAGATACTACTGAACCTCGTAGATCAACCAGAGTAAGATCCGCGCCAGAGTGGTACGGTAATCCTTTTCTGGAAGTCATGCTACTAGATCACGATGAACCTACGAACTATGAGGAAGCGATGATGAGCCCAGATTCCGCGAAATGGTTTGAGGCCATGAAATCTGAGATATGATCCATGTATGAGAACATAGTATGGACTTTGATGGATTTGCCCGATGATCGACAAACCATAGAAAATAAATGGATCTTCAAGAGGAAGACGGACGCTGATAGTAGTGTTACTATCTACAAAGCTAGAATTGTCGAAAAAGGTTTTCGACAAGTTCAAGGTGTTGACTACGATGAGTTTTTCTCACTCGTATCTATGCTTAAGTCTGTCTGAATCATGTTAGCAATTGCCGCATTTTATGAAATCTGGCAAATGGATAAACAAAGCTGCATTCCTTAATGGATTTATTAAAGAAGAGTTGTATGTGATGCAACTAGAAGGTTTTGTCAATCCGAAAGGTGCTAACAAAATGTGCAAGCTCCAACGATCCATCTATGGACTAGTGCAAGCATCTCGGAGTTGGAATATACGCTTTGATAAGTTGATCAAAGCATATAGTTTTATACAGACTTGCGGTGAAGCCTGTATTTACGAGAAAGTGAGTGGGAGCACTGCAACATTTCTGATAAGTATATGTGAATGACATATTGTTGATCGGAAATAATGTAGAATTATTCTGTAAAGCATAAAAGGAGTGTTTGAAAGGAGTTTTTCAAAGAAAGACTTCGGTAAAGCTGCTTACATATTGAGCTTCAAGATCTATGGAGATAGATCAAGACGCTTGATAAGTTTTTTAATAAGTACATACCTTGACAAGATTTTGAAGTAGTTCAAAACGGAACAGTCAAAGAAAAAGTTTCTTGCCTGTGTTACAAGGTGTGAAGTTGAGTAAAGACTCAAAGCCCGACCACGGCAGAAGATAGAAAGAGAATGAAAGTCATTCCCTATGCCTCATTCATAGGTTCTATAAAGTATGCCATGCTGTGTACCAGATCTATTGTATACCCTGCACTGATTTGGCAAGGGAGTACAATAGTGATCTAGGAGTAGATCACTGGACAACGGTCAGAATTATCCTTAGTGAAATAAGGATGTGTTTCTCGATTATGGACGTGACAAAAAGGTTCGTCGTAAAGGGTTACGTCGATGCAAGTTTTTGACACTGATCCAGATGAATCTAAAGTCACAATCTGGATACATATTGAAAGTGGGAGCAATTAGCTAGAGTAGCTCCGTGCAGAGCATTATAGACAAAGAATTTTGCAAAATACTTACGGATCTGAATGTGACAGACCCGTTGACTAAAATTATCTCACAAGCAAAAACATGATCACACCTTAGTACTCTTTGGGTGTTAATCACATAGAGATGTGAACTAGATTACTGACTCTAGTAAACCCTTTGAGTGTTGGTCACATGACGATGTGAACTATGGGTGTTAATCACATGGTGATGTGAACTATTGCTGCTAAATCACATGGCGATGTGAACTAGATTATTGACTCTAGTGCAAGTGGGAGACTGAAGGAAATATGCCCTAGAGGCAATAATAAAGTTATTATTTATTTCCTTATATCATGATAAATGTTTATTATTCATGCTAGAATTGTATTAACCGGAAACATAATACATGTGTGAATACATAGACAAACAGAGTGTCACTAGTATGCCTCTACTTGACTAGCTCATTAATCAAAGATGGTTATGTTTCCTAACCATGGACAAAAGAGTTGTTATTTGATTAACGAGGTCACATCATTAGTTGAATGATCTGATTGACATGACCCATTCCATTAGCTTAGCACACGATCGTTTAGTATGTTGCTATTGCTTTCTTCATGATTTATACATGTTCCTATGACTATGAGATTATGCAACTCCCGTTTGCCGGAGGAACACTTTGGGTGCTACCAAACGTCACAACGTAACTGGGTGATTATAAAGGAGTACTACAAGTGTCTCCAAAGGTAGATGTTGGGTTGGCGTATTTCGAGATTAGGATTTGTCACTCCGATTGTCGGAGAGGTATCTCTGGGCCCTCTCGGTAATGCACATCACTTAAGCCTTGCAAGCATTGCAACTAATGAGTTAGTTGTGGGATGATGTATTACGGAACGAGTAAAGAGACTTGCCAGTAACGAGATTGAACTAGGTATTGGATACCGACGATCGAATCTCGGGCAAGTAACATACCGATGACAAAGGGAACAACGTATGTTGTTATGCGGTCTGACCGATAAAGATCTTCATAGAATATGTAGGAGCCAATATGGGCATCCAGGTCCCGCTATTGGTTATTGACCGGAGACATGTCTCGGTCATGTCTACATTGTTCTCGAACCGTAGGGTCCGCACGCTTAAGGTTTCGATGACAGTTATATTATGAGTTTATGAGTTTTGATGTACCGAAGGAGTTCGGAGTCCCGGATGTGATCACGGACATGACGAGGAGTCTCGAAATGGTCGAGACGTAAAGATTGATATATTGGAAGCCTATGTTTGGACATCGGAAGTGTTCCGGGTAAAATCGGGATTTTACCGGATTACCGGGAGGGTTACCGGAACCCCCCGGGAGCCAAATGGGCCAACATGGGCCTTAGTGGAAAGTTGAAAGGGCAGCCCACATAGGGCTGTGCGCCTCCCCCCTCTCTAGTCCTATTAGGACTAGGAGAAGGTGGCCGGCCCCCCTCTCTCCCTTTCCCACTTGGGAATCCTAGTTGGACTAGGATTGGAGGGGGAATCCTACTCCCAGTGGGAGTAGGACTCTCCTGCGCCTCCTCTCCTGGCCGGCCAGCCCTCCCCCTCTCATCCTTTATATACGGGGGCAGGGGGCACCCATAGACACACAAGTTGATCCTTAAGATCGTTCCTTAGCCGTGTGCGGTGCCCCCTGCCACCAAATTCCACCTCGGTCATACCATTGTAGTGCTTAGGCGAAGCCCTGCGTCGGTAGTACATCAAGATCGTCACCATGCCGTCGTGCTGACGGAACTATTCCTCGATGCTTTGCTGGATCGGAGCCCGAGGATCGTCATCGAGCTGAACGTGTGCTAAGAACTCGGAGGTGCCGGAGTAACGGTGCTTGGATCGGTCGGATCGGGAAGAAGACGTACGACTACTTCCTCCATGTTGTGTGATCGCTTCCGCAGTCGGTCTGCGTTGGTACGTAGACAACACTCTCCCCTCTCGTTGCTATGCATCACCATGATCTTGCGTGTGCGTAGGAATTTTTTTGAAATTACTACGTTCCCCAACAGATATGGTGGACTGTCATGGCAAAACTGGTTTAAGGATATTTGGAAGCACAAGTAGTATTTGTACTTGGTGCTGAGAATTTGGCTAGCATGAGGGGGAAAGGCAAGCTCGACAAGTTAGAGGATCCATGACAACATACTTTATCTCAGATATAAGAAAGACATGACTCATTACGTTGTCTTCCTTGTCCAACATCAACTCTTTAGCATGTCATATTTTAATGAGTGCTCCCAATCATAAAAGATGTCAATGATAATATATCTATATGTGAAAACCTCTCTTTCCTTATTACTTCCTATTAATTGCAACAATGACCAAAGCTATGTCTGCCAACTCCCAACAACTTTTAATCATCATACTCTTTCTATGTGAAGTCATTACTCTGAATAAGATCAATATGAACTTTTTGTTTCTTTTTATTCTTTTTCTCTTTTCTTTTATTCACCCAAGATCATGCCAAAATAATCAAGCCCTTGACTCAACACTAATCTTTATTATATATAGCTCACAGACTCGATTACATAGAGAGATCACAAAGCAAAACTCAAAACTAGATCATGCCATAAACTTTATTCTACTAGATCAAGATACTACTAATAGGATCGAACTAAGAAAAACGGTAAAGATAGGGGTTGTGATTGTGATACGACACCGGGGCACCTCCCCCAAGCTTGGCAGTTGCCAAGGGGAGTGCCCATACCCAGATACTCAATTCTTCTTTGTTGGAGGAGACGGCGAAGGTGTTGTTGATGATGCGGGCTTGTCATCCATCTTCCAAGGCATAGGTTCACCATCATAGAAAGATGATTGAGTCTCCGGAATCCTCAAATCTGCAGCCAAACTCATTCTTTTGAATCTATATTCATACTCACAATTTTGGTTTTGAAGGTCATAGACTTGGGCTTGGAGGTGCTCGATCTTCTCATATAGCTTGAAGATGGCTTCCTCGGTGTTCTTGGCATCCGGCTTGTAATTGTTAGTGAACTCCGCGAGCATCGTGTGGCTGGCGTTTATTCCACGCTCCACCGTCCCCTGGCACTTGAAAACTTGTTGCTCCAATGCTTCGAGCCTCGTCTCTATGCTTTCGGTCCCCTTTGGTCCCTCTTCATCTCGGATGTGCGGCAACCCATCATGCAACTCAATGGTTTGAGGGTGTCGCAGCACCTCCGCGAGGTAATGGTTGATGACCTTCTCGAAGAACTTGTCCTTGGAGGCGCTTGGGGCCGTCATGATAACCTAGATCTGTCAGAAAAACAGCTCAAAACAAAAACAGAGGAGGTTTGCGTGATACGGGAGTCAAAACCTTCGGGAGAATATATAATGAATTTTTACCGAGCAAAATACGTAACGTGCAAGAAAACAGAGTCCGGAAGGCACACGAGGTGCTCACGAGGTAGGGGGCGCGCCCAGGGGGTAGGGCGCACCCACCACCCTCGTGGGGCCCTCGTGTCCTTCCCGGACTGCTACTTATTTTTCTATTTTTCTAAATATTCCAAAACGGAGAAATATTGCCTTAAAAATTGTTTTCGAGTCGGTTTACTTACCGTACCACATACCTATTCCTTTTCGGAGTCTGAAACGTTCCGGAAAGTGTTCCTTATGTATTCCTCCGGGGTTACGGTTTTAATAATATTGGTTTCAACATTTATGGGATTACCTGAGATATAATGTTTGATTCTTTGACCGTTTACCACCTTCAGATTTGTGCCCTCGAAGTTGTTGATTTTTATGGCACCGGAACAATAGACCTCTTCGATAACATAGGGGCCTTCCCATTTAGAGGGAAGTTTTCCTGCAAAAAATCTTAAATGAGAGCTGTATAGCAATACATAGTCACCTACATTAAACTCACACTTTTGTATCCTTTTGTCATGCCATCTTTTAACTTTTTCTTTAAACAACTTGGTATTTTCATAAGCTTGGGTTCTCCATTCATCAAGTGAGCTAATATCAAATAACCTCTTCTCACCGGCAAGTTTAAAATCATAGTTGAGCTCTTTAATAGCCCAATATGCCTTATGTTCTAGTTCGAGAGGTAAGTGAAATGCTTTTCCATAGACCATTTTATACGGAGACATGCCCATAGGATTTTTGTATGCAGTTCTATAAGCCCATAATGCATCATCAAGTTTCTCAGACCAATTCTTTCTAGACCTATTAACAGTCTTTTGCAAAATTAATTTGAGCTCTCTATTGCTCAACTCTACTTGACCACTAGACCGAGGGTGATAAGGAGATGCAATTCTATGATTAACATCATATTTAGCAAGCATTTTACGGAAAGCACCATGAATAAAGTGTGAACCACCATCACTCATTAAATATCTATTGTCGGGGGTGCTGATCCCACGGACACCTATGGGACCACGGCGGACCGAGGCCCCTTTCGGTTCGGCAAGGGGGCGGAGAGTGCACGAAGAGTAGATCGAGGTGAAGCGCACGAGCAACGCGATCAGTTTACCCAGGTTCGGGCCGCACGGATGCGTAAAACCCTACTCCTGCTTTGTGGTTGTATTGAGTTCTTGCTCAGGAGCGCTGATTGCTACAGTACACACCAGCAGCTAGCCAGACCGAGTGTGAGAGATAATCGTCCCCCCCTCTACGTTGCGCATGGGCCTCCTTTTATATGTCAAAGGGGTCACCGACAGGTGGCAACATAGAGGAGGGTAAAAAAGGAAAAGACGTGGTGGTTAGCACTGCCGCCTACTACAGTGTATCATACCTAACCTAAGCGGCAGGGGACAAAGGCATTAAATGCTTGTTTGCGTCGCCTAGGTGGTGCAGAAAGGGACCGCCAGGGATGCCACTGCTTGCCACGATGGCTATCTTGTCAGCGCCGCTCGCCACCGTGTACCTCTGGCTGCACAGCCTTCCGCCGCGTACGCCTGGAAGGGTCCCAGAGCGACACGTTGGTGGATGTGCTGGAGCGCGGGTACAGGATGGAAGCTTGCCGCGGCAAGCGCCTTGCCGCGGTTATTATCTTGTCGCATCCAGGAGCTTGTCGCTCACTGGGTCTTGCCGGGACACATGGTGCGCTGCGGCAAGTTCCTTGAGATGCCTTGGTTGGCCTCCCCGGCAAGCTCCTCTTGCCGGGGTCTTGTCTCCTTCCCGGCAAGCTCCTCTTGCCAGGGCCTTGTCTCCTTGGTTTGGATACTTTGTTCTTGAATGGCTCCAAAGGAACCACGGAGGATCTTGGCGGTCGCCCGGCAAGCCTTGCCGCGGGATGCTGCGACTGCCCGTGCACGAGTTCGGGATACTAAGGTACCCCTACTTTAGTACACCGACAGGAGCCCCCGGGCCTGGGCCATACACGATGCCG
The DNA here is from genome assembly GCA_034509565.1 of Triticum monococcum. NCBI lineage: Eukaryota > Viridiplantae > Streptophyta > Magnoliopsida > Poales > Poaceae > Triticum > Triticum monococcum. The sequence goes on from CM067847.1 coordinate 770,293,738, forward strand.
AGCGCTGTTGGGCCAGGCCCAAAACAGGGCACGGGCACGCGCGGCCTAGGTTACGCCGTATCTCACTCCGCATCCACCGCGCCCTCCCCGCACGGCACGTGTCGAACGCGGCATCGTGAGAGAGATCGTGGGTGGTTGCTTTATTTGGAAAGGCGGAACGTCCGCCCACTCCCCCTTTATAAGCAAGGGGAAGCAGGGGTAGTGCGCCCACTCGCCCCCTTTTCGTTCCAATCTTGAAAACCTCCGCCCCGCCTCCGTCTTCCCAAAGCAAATAGAGCGCAGCACCCTGCCCCCCACATTGCCACCAGCACCACCAACGCCGTCGACCTCCTCCACCGCTTCCGCCATGGCTCCGAAAGCCGACAAGGGGAAAGCCGTGAAGTCGTCCGAGGCGCAGCGGCTTGCGGCGCTGCGGAAGGAGCGAGCCATCTTCCCCCCCAAGCTCGCCGCGAAGGAGCTGAGGGAGTACTACTACCTTTTCTGGTCGACGGAGACGCGAGCTCACCCGAGCACCAAGGTACTCCCAGCTGCTGCTCACAAGACTGCTCCGGATGGATATCCCTTCTTTGCCGTATTCTTCTACTGCGGGCTCTGCCCGCCCTTCTCCGAATTCTTCTGTGATATCATGAATACCTATGGCCTCTGCCTCCTTGACTTCACTCCCAATGCCGTCCTCACCATGGCAGTTTTCGCACACCTTTGCGAAAACTTTGTCGGAGTCCACCCAAATGTAGCCCTTTTCTGCCATTTCTTCATTCCCCGGGTAGAGAGAGGAGAGCCCTTGTCCGGCGGAATCGCCTGGGTCTCTAGGACCGGCAAGAAGGATTCTTATTTGGAGGGCGAGTTCCGCGGCAAGTGGGAGGAGTGGAGGGCAGATTGGTGCTGGATTGTCGAGGAGAGCCCGCAGCCGTTCACCGCCCGGCGCCAAGCAGCAGTAGTACGCGGCAGTGACTGGAGTGACGTGGCCCCAGAAGACAGCAGGCTGAGGATTGCCGTCACCAGGATCCAACGCCTCAGGCTTGCCGGACTCACCGTAGGTGCCGTTGGCGCAGACTTCCTTCGCCGCGGCATCGCCCCCCCTGCAAGAACGGAGGAGGCCTGCTTGGGAGTTTAAGAACGCGTCAGACATCATGAGGCTGCGCCCGGGGCTCAACTATAATTTCACTGTCTTGGAGCTCAACGCAATGCTGCAGGAGCTCTTCAAGTATGAACCTGACCACCCAGAAGTCTTTAGGTTGCCGCAGGGCGTCGTCCCGCTATGCAACAATTCTGCGCTCGACCGCATCAGGGCAATGATGCCGCTGTGCGATTCGTACGGAATCATGCCAACTTGGCAGGAGCCTGAAGACGACGTCGTGCAGTAGTTCTTCGACAACTTGGTGGAAGTGCCAATCCGCACCGACGAGAAGGACGGCCTCACCCGCGACACCACCGAGGCGGAGTTGAAGCGCATCACCACCAGGTTGGAAGAGGCGGCGGCAGCCGCTGCGACGGGCGAGTTTGGCTTTACCTTGGAGGAGGCAGCGGTAGTAGAGGCGGCAAACCGTGCCGAGCGAGAAGATCTTACCGGCAAGAAAGAGCTTGCCGGCAAGGAGGTTGCCGGGCGTGATGCCGAACCGAGCGAGGCTGCCGGGCATGACACTGATCCAAGCGGGCCTGCGGAGGATGCGAGCGGCTCGTTGGAGATCGGCTCCTCTTCCACTTCGTCCTCAGACAGCATGCCGCCAGCAGCGCCTCCGTCTCCACCAAGAAGGCATCTCCGCAAGGCCGGGGATGCAGCGAGGCGGCAGGCGAGCCGATAGTCGCCACGCCGTGCGACACGCTCCACCGCGGCAAGCACTGTTGCCGCGGGAGCGCCCCACGCTGCCGCAACAACTAGAGCGGGGTCTTCTCGGACTGCTGCCTCCGCTCCCGCCAAGCGGCCAAGGAAGCCTACTCCTCCACCTTCCCGCGCCAGACGCGAGCCGGACTTCGACTTCTCCGCGTTCAGCTCCGACGAGGAAGAAGAAGAAGAGTAAGTTTCTCTTATTGTACTTGCAATTCTTCGATTTTTGCTGTTTTTGTCTTGTCTTGTTTCTCACTTGCCTTTCTCTGAATCTGTTCCTTTTCAGGACTCTGGCTCAGAGGGCAGCAAAGAGAGCCAAGGCCCCGGTGATTGTCATCGAGGACGAGCCCACCGCGTCGGCAGGGGACGCGCCCGAGACAACCTCGCCGGACCCGGCAACTGCTCTCTAGAGCAGCCCCCAGCGTAAGTATCTTCTCTTTCTTTTCGCTGTCGGGCGCGCATGGAAATTCTTTGCTTGGCTGATATCCAATTGTTGAATTGTGCAGGAGCAGAGCAGCCTCAACAGGACCGCCCGGAGGCCGCCCCCGAAGCGCCAAGGGAAAGTCCTTCGGCAAGGGGGAGGTCTCCGGCAAGGGAGAGCCCTCCGGCAAGGGAGGAGGCTCCGGCAAGGGAGGAGCCCCCGGCAAGGGAGGAGGCTCCGGCAAGGGAGGAGCCCCCGGCAAGGGAGGGATCTCCGGCAAAGGACTGCGTCAGCGATCCCTCGGCGACGGAGACCACAGCTGCAGACCCTGGCACAGGTAACTTCCTTGCTTCAAAACTTCCCTTGGCTTCTTCATCTTCTTGATCTTTCTCTTGGATTTTCGTTTAACTCTTCTCCCCCTTCCGGCTGTCAGATCCATCCGCTGGAGAGCCGATGGAGACTGAAGTCGCCGCCGATGAGGCTGTTGCCGCTGAGGAAGAAGCCGGCGCCGGCGAGCCCACCACCGAAGAGGCCGCCAGGGCTACCGCCGCAGAAGCAGGCGGGGAGTCCGGCGGTCGTACTGACGACCCGGAGGCCGCAGGAGCGCCAGGTGCTGCTCCGACCACCGACCCCTCCGCCGCTGCCGCCGCGCCAGGCCCCGAAGAGCCCCAGCCCGGCGTATACTTGAAGGCAGGCAACGATATCTTCATCAACCTTCCCTAGACGTCAAGCTCCAGGGCGCCGGTCGAAGGAGAAAGCCTTGACGGAGAGTTGCTTGCCTCCGCCGGGCTGAAACTGGTCGACGCGCCAAGCAGGAGCAGTAGTGAACCCGAAGAGGAGCGTCTGCTGCGGAAGCTGGTGGCGCTCTACCGCGCCCGGCAAGCCAAGCTGGAGTCCGCGAAGCGCTCATCGCGAAGGCCGGGGCTGATATCGAGAAGCGCGCGGAGGAGCTCCAGGGTGCCAATCAGGAAGCTCTCCGCTCCCTGGCAAAGGAGCGGGAGCAACTTGCCGAAGCGCAGCAGGCCTTCCTCCTCGAGAAGGCCGACATCGAAGAGCACCAACGTCTTGCCGCGGAGAAGTTGTCTTCGCAGGAGGGTAACTTGGCGCAGCGGAAGGTTAACCTCGACAGCCACGAGAAGGAGCTTGCCGCGCGCGAGCGGGAAGTTGGCGGGGCCCTCAAACAAGCCGAAGACGCCGCCGCAGCTACCGAGGCCGCCAAGAACGAGCTGGAGCTGAAGGTGGTGCAGCTGGAGGCGAGTCTTAAGGCGAACGGCGACGAGCTTGCCGCGCTCAAGCTTGAGCGGGAGAAGGACGCCAATAGCTACTCGGAGCTGCAGGCCCATCTCGCCGAGAAGGGCAAGGAACTTGACACCGCCAAGAATTCCAACGCTGATCTCGAAGTGAAGCTGGCGGCTCTGACGAAATCTCTGGACGGCGCCAAGGAGCAGGAGACGGCCCTGAAGGAGGAAGTCGAGGCCGGCAAGGTGCTGCTGACGAGTGCTGCTGCCGCCCAGAAGACCTTGTCGGAGAACGTGGAGCACTGGACAGAGGGTCTGGTGAACGTCGCCGCCGACATCGACAAGGAGTTGGCGCAGCTGGGGATGGTGGATCTCGGGTACCCATCCGACGAGAACCTCCAACCCAGCGCCAAGCTCACCTTGTTCTTCAAGGGCGTGGCGACGGCACTCCGGCGACTTTGGGAAGGGATCCCGAAGCAGCTTGCCAACGAGTCGCGCAAGATCTGCGCGGGAGCTCTTTAGAAGGTGCTGATGAAGGTGGCCTTCCGCAACCCGGGCCTCCGCCTCACCAACGTCCTCCGAAGCTTTCCGCCAGATGCTGATCTGGAGGAGCTCAAGGCCCTTGTTGCACCTATTGTGGATAGGGTGAGCGGAATCAAGAGGGTCGAGGGTGACCACGTAGACTAAGCCATCCATCTTCTTCTTTCCTTGTCGCTGTTAATCATGTTATGAAAAACAGTCTGTTAGAGCTGCGACAAGTTATTTTGTAATATACTCTATCCTGGGTAGTAATGACTATGCTATTTCCTTTACTTGATTCCTTCCTTTGTATGTTTTTACCCTACGCCTTTTAGGGAACTTGCCGGCGCAGGCACCTTTGCCGCGAGCGCTGAGTGCGGAACGTCAGCAGCCTGCTGGCGGTGCCGCAGCCGACAAGAAACCTTGTCGCAGCTAGTCGCAGCTCACTTAAGTTGTTGAGCGGACTCGAAACAACAGTAAGGGCGCAACTAGCTACGAGTTGGTTCCTCCGCGCACAGGTTTTCCATACAAAGCACGGTCGTTCAAGGAAAGTAACTTAAAAATTAAAAGATTTGATTGCTCAAACTTTGGCGACTTATCTTTTCTGTTACTTGCTTCCCGGCAAGGCGAAACTTTCTTGAACGATGCCTGGTCCACACCATATCTTCTCCTTCCCCCCCGACAAACTTGTGGGCGAGGGACCCTTCCTTTCCTTGAGAGAAAAAAGAGAGGAGAAAATAAAGTTATGGAGCCTTATGGCTCGTTGTTGCTTACCGGAGGTAAGTGCTGCACAAAATGTCAGATAGCACATGCAAATAATAATAAAAGGCATGAAATCGACAAGGTGTGCTGAGCACATAAGCTTTATGCACGGGATCTGCGCCCGGCTTTGTACAAAGGATTACATGCGGCAGCGGCAAGACTTGTACAAAAGGTGGTTGCCGGAACGGGTTCCGGCAACCGCGCCCTACGGGTAAAACTTGCGAAGATGCTCAATATTCCAGGAGTTGCTCACTGGTACGCCATCTTCGGTCTCAAGGTGGACAACTCCAGGCCTAGTGACTTGTTTCACCCGGTAAGGGCCTTCCCACTTCGGCGTCAACTTGTTGGAATTCTTGGCGGACTGAACGCGCCGAAGAACAAGGTTGCCTTCCTCGAGACTTCTGGCGTTAATTTTGCAGCTATAGTAGCGGTGCAAAGCTTGCTGGTAGCGAGCAGCTTGTACAGCAGCCTGAAGACGGTCTTCCTCAAGGAGCAGCTCGTCGTCTCGTCGCAGCTGCTCTTGCTCGTGCTCATCGTAAGCGAGCACTCGAGGCGACCCGTATACGAGTTCCGTGGGGAGAACTGCCTCTGCTCCATAGACTAGAGCGAAAGGTGTCTGGCCAGTGGCTCGATTTGGCGTCGTCCTGATCAACCAAAGAACCACCGGCAGCTCCTCGATCCAGTTTCTTCCGCACTTGTGCAGCCTGTCGAAAGTTCTGGTCTTGAGCCCGCGCAGCACTTCAGCATTTGCCCTCTCCGCTTGACCGTTGCTTCTCGGGTGAGCAACAGAAGCGAAGCAGACCTTGGTGCCAAGATCTTGGACGTACTGCATGAAGGTGCGGCTCGTAAATTGCGTACCGTTGTCGGTGATTATCCTGTTAGGGATCCCGAAACGACAAACAATCGACCTGAAGAACTTGACTGCTGACTGTGCTGTCACCTTCCTCACTGGTTCCACTTCCGGCCACTTTGTGAACTTGTCGATTGCAACGTACAAGTACTCAAAGCCCCCGACTGCTCGGGGGAAGGGGCCGAGGATGTCGAGCCCCCAGACCGAAAATGGCCAGGATAAAGGGATCGTCTGGAGAGCTTGAGCTGGCTGGTGTATCTGCTTGGAATGGAACTGGCACGCTTCACACTTGGTTACTTGTGCAGTTGCATCCTGGAGGGCTGTCGGCCAGAAGAAGCCTTGCCGGAATGCTTTGCCGGCAAGTGCTCTTGCGCCAATGTGGTGACCACACATGCCTCCATGTATCTCTGCCAACATCTTTTGTCCATCTTCCCGGGGAATACACTTCAATTTCACACCGTTGAGTCTTCTTCTGCACAGTGTGTTATCGACAAACTGGTACATACTAGACTGCCGGGCTACTCTTTCCGCTTCTTCTTGCTCTTCGAGAAGTTCTCCTGTCTAAAGGAAATGGACAATCTGCTGTGCCCATGCTGGAGCTTGTGGCTCGACAACAAGGACTAAAGGCATATCTGCTGCTGCAGGAACGTCCGCTTCTACGGCAAGGGCCTGCGGCTCTGTCGGAGCTTGACATTCTCTGGCAAGCTTGCCGGAGCAAAACTTGTCGGGAGTGTCTGCTTCAATGAAACAAACCCTAGGGCTTGCCGGAGCAGACTGCTCCTCAGCACTCTTGGTGTTGATCTTGGGGACCTTCTTGGCGGCGGCTTCGGGAAGCTCTGCCAGAAAATAGTCGCCAGAAATCAACTTCCTCTTCTTGCTCTGTCTAGTTGGCGGCGTTATGGACGGTTGAGTCAGCTTGAGTACAAAGATCCCTGGTTCCACAGGTAACTTAAGTGCAGCGCACTTTGATAGGCCATCGGCAATGTCGTTCTGAGCTCTTGGAACATGCTCCATCTGTAGGCCGTCAAAGTGCTCTTCTAGCTTTCTTACTTCGTCAACGTAGGCCTCCATCAACGGACTCTGATAATTCTTGTTCACTTGGCGGATGACAAGCTGCGAGTCACCCCTGATAATGAGCTTCTTGATCCCAAGGTCTGCCGCGATCCTGAGACCGGCAAGCAAGCCTTCATACTCTGCAGTATTGTTTGTCGCTTGCTCCTTGGGAAAGTGCATCTAGATCACGTACTTGAGGTGCTCTCCGGTGGGTGCGACAAGCAGCACGCCAGCACCGGCACCTTGCAGCGAGAAGGCACCGTCAAAGTACATGAGCCACTCTTTGCTTGCCTCCTTGACGAGGATGCTTGTCTCTGGAATTTCTTCATCTGGTGTTGGCGTCCACTCTGCTATCAATTCTGCCAATGCTCTGCTTTGGATAGTTGAAGTACTTTCAAACTTGAGGCCAAAGCTTGACAGTTCCAGTGCCCACTCGACAATCCTGCCTGTCGCTTCTGGATTCTGCAGTATCCTCTTCAGCGGAAAGCGAGTGACAACTGTGATCTCATGTGCTTGGAAGTAATGACGTAGCTTTCTCGAGGCCATGAGAAGGCCGAAAAGCAATTTCTGCACACCAGAGTACCTTGACCTAGCCCCCTGCAGAAGGGAACTGACAAAGTAAACTGGGCGCTGCACCATTTTCTTTTGTATCTCTTCGCGCACCTGTGCAGATCCATCCTTGTCGGGACCAGAGCTTGTCGGGGAAGCCCCATGCTTGTCGCTGGATGCGCTTGCCGCGGTTGCTGGCTCGTCATCTGCCTCCCTCTCTGCCACTAACGCACCACTAACCACTTGATTGGTTGCCGCTATATACAGCAACAACTTCTCTTGCGGCTTAGGTGCGACAAGTGTTGGAGTGGAGGACAGGTATCTCTTTAAGTCCTGCAGCGCAGCCTCCGCTTCCGGAGTCCATTTCATTGGACCTGCCTTTTTCAAAATTTTGAAAAACGGCAGGGCGCGCTCAGCAGACCGAGAGATAAACCTGCTGAGAGCAGCCACGCAACCGGCAAGTTTTCGTACATCCTTGACGCGCTTTGGTGCTTCGATCTGCTCAATGGCCTTGATCTTATCGGGATTGGCTTCAATTCCTCGCTGAGATACAAAGAACCTGAGAAGCTTGGCGGAGGGGACTCCAAACACACACTTCTCGGGGTTGAGCTTAAGGTTTTCTTGCACAGATTTGCAAAGGTTTCGTCTAAATCTTGAATTAGAGTTGCCCTGTCCTTGCTCTTGACCACTATATCATCCATGTAGGCTTCCACATTTCTATGCATCTGTGGCTCAAGAGCGACATGGACCACTCTTGAAAATGTCGAACCAGCATTCTTTAATCCGAAAGGCATCCGTATGAAACAGTACGTGCCACACAGAGTAATGAATGCGGTTTTCTCCTCATCCTCTTCTGCCATGAAGATCTGATGGTATCCTGAGTATGCGTCAAGAAATGAAAGCAAATCACATCCGGCTGTGGAGTCAACAATTTGGTCAATGCGCGGCAAGGGAAATGGGTCTTTGGGACAAGCTTTATTAACATCAGTAAAGTCGATACAAAGCCTCCATTTCCCATTTGCCTTGCGCACGACTACAGGATTGGCCAACCACGTGGGATGGAGCACTCCTCTGACAAGGCCTGGTGCTTCCAATTTCTTGATTTCTTCTGCTATGAATTCTTGGCGCTCCACTGCTTGCTTCCTGACCTTCTGCTTGACGGGCCGCGCATGAGGACAAACGGCAAGATGGTGCTTAATTACTTTCCTGGGAACACCGGGGATGTCAGACAGTTGCCATGCAAACACGTCGACATTCGCCCGCAGGAAAGCAATGAGCGCGCTTTCCCATTTAGGGTCGAGAGTGGCACTGATGGTGAAGGTACCACCAGTGCCGTCCTCCTTGGCGGACACCTTCTTGGTATGTGGCGGAGTTGCCATTGCCTTCTTATACTTGCCGGTGGAGCTCGATGGTGCGTCCTCAATGGTAGCGCAACACTCCGAAGAGGTGCGCTTGCCGGAGTGGGCATCAGAGCTCTTGCCGGTCTTGGTCTTCCTCTTCCCCCCGGCAAGCTTGCCGGAGCAAAACTTGCCGGGAGCGTCTGCTTCAACAAAACAAACCCCAGGGCTTGCCGGAGCAGACTGCTCCTCAGCGTTCTTGGCGTTGATCTTGGGGACCTTCTTGGCGGCGGCTTTAGGAAGCTTTGCCAGAAAATAGTCGCCAGAAATCAACTTCCTCTTCTTGCTCTGTCCAGTTGATGTTGTTACGGACAGCTGAGTCAGTTTGAGCACAAAAATCCCTGGTTCCACAGGTAACTTAAGTGCGGCGCACTTTGACAGGCCATCGGCAATGTCATTCTGAGCTCTCGGGACATGCTCCATCTGTAGGCCATCAAAGTACTCTTCTAACTTTCTCACTTCGTCAACGTAAGCTTCCATTAACGGACTCTGATAATTCTTGTTCACTTGGCGGATGACAAGTTGTGAGTCACCCCTGACAATGAGCTTCTTGATCCCAAGGTCTGCCGCGATCCTGAGACCGGCAAGCAAACCTTCATATTCTGCAGTATTGTTTGTCGCTTGCTCCTTGGGAAAGTGCATCTGGACTATGTAGTTGAGGTGCTCTCCGGTGGGTGCAACAAGAAGCACACCAGCACCGGCGCCTTGCAGCGAGAAGGCACCGTCAAAGTACATTAGCCACTCTTTGTTTGTTTCCTTGGCGGGGATGCTCGTCTCCGGAAGGTACCACCAGTGCCGTCCTCCTTGGCGGACACCTTCTTGGTATGTGGTGGAGCTGCCATTGCCTTCTTACACTTGCCGGTGGAGCTCGATGGTGCTTCCTCGACGGCAGCGCAGCACTCCGAGGAGGTGCGCTTGCCGGAGTGGGCATCAGAGCTCTTGCCGGACTTGGTCTTCTTCTCCCCCCCGGGAGCTTCAGCGGCAAGTGTTTTGCGATCTGTTGCAGCTGCTGCTTCTCGGTAGATCTTGTCGGCGCAGATAAGAGCGTCTTTCTTGTCGCCAGGGACAGAGATGACGCTTATCGGGCCTGGCATCTTGAGCATGTTGTATGCATAGTGAGAGGCTGCCATGAACTTGGCGAGTGCTGGACGGCCGAGTATCCCATTGTAAGGTAACGGAAAATCAGCAACATCAAAAGTGACCCTCTCAGTCCTGAAATTCAGCTCGCTGCCAAATGTTACCGGCAACGTGACCTTCCCCTTCGGCTTGCTCCTTCCCGGGTTGATTCCTTGGAATGTGCCGGTTTCTTCGAGCTCGCTGTCAGGGATCTGGAGTTTCTGGAGTACAGCAGAGGAGATCAGATTCAAGCCGGCCCCGCCGTCAACTAACATCTTAGTGACCTTGAGGTTGCGTATAGTTGGTGAGACCAACAACGGTAAGCACCCGACCGCAGTTGTGCGATCAGGGTGGTCCTCAATATCAAAGATGATAGGCGTGCTGGACCATTTCAGAAGTTTGCGTGATTCGACAAGTGGTTCTGCTGCATTGAATTCCCGCGCCCACTGTTTGAGCTGGCGGTGAGAAGTATGCAGAGAAGCACCGCCGTCAATGCACAAGACTTCTGTGGCTTTTTGGAACTCCTGCTCACTGGTCTCGACATCATCCATGTCTTCGTCGTCGTCTTCGTCTTCATCCTTGTCGCAGCCGCGGGGAGGTCTGTCTCCTTGCCGCTGCTTGGCCTTGCCACGACGTCCTCCCCGGCCAACGCGCTTCTTACCGGCCTCTCCACCGCCTCCTTGGGCCCTCTCCTTGTCGCGGCGCTCATACTCAGCTTTTTGTTGCTGGACAAGCTGCTCGACCTTCTTGCAACTCTGGAGGTCATGGCCCTTGGTGCGGTGGATCTTGCAATACTGCTTGTCGGAGCCTTCCTGCTTGTCGGCGGCCGCCACAGCCTGGCAGTTGGTGCATGCGGCAATTTCCTTGCCGGAGCTACCAATTTTGGTTTGCTTGGCGCCACCGTCGTTGCCGGACTGCTCAATGACTAGTACTTCTTTGCCTTTCTTCTTCCTGTTGCGCCGCTGGTTTTTCTTTGCCGGGGCAGCATCCTCGCTGTCAGATCCTCCTGCTCCTGTAGTCTCTCCAGGGAGTTTCCTCCCTTCCTCAGCGCGTGCGCACTTGTCGGCCAGGGCATATAGCTCACTGATGTCTCTGATCCTGCTCATCGCCATCTCCTCCCGCATCCTGCGATTACGCACGTTCTGATGGAACGCGCTAATAACCGCGGCAGGGTGGATATCTGGGATGTTGCGCTGTACACGGCTGAATCTCTGGATATACTTGCGCAGGGGCTCTCCTTCCTTCTGGGCGAGCAGGTGAAGGTCACTCTCTTGGCCATGAGGTTTGTGGCCGCCTATAAAGGCACCGACAAACTGATGGCACAAGTCCGTCCAAGAGGATATGGAGTTGTCCGGCAAGTGCATGAGCCAGGACCTGACGTCGGGCTTGAGCACCAGCGGGAAGTAGTTGGCAAGGACCTTGTCGTCTCGCCCCCTGGCAGCTTGCACCGCAATGGTGTAGATGCTGAGGAACTCTGACGGGTGCGACTTGCCGTCGTACTTCTCCGGTGCGTCTGGCTTGAAGTTCTTCTGGCTGGGCCACTGGACTTGCCGCAGCTCGCGGGTAAACGCAGGGCAACCTATCGCGTACGGCAAGTCGCCTAGTTCCCCTGGCGCATGCATATTGACAGAGGGCCCAGCGCGCAGGTCTGATTGACGCCACGCTTCTCTTCGGCGCTCGATGCGTGTTCGAGCGTCTTCTTTCTATCGTTCATGAAGAACTTGGCGCTGATCGCGACGAGCTCGCGGATCTGATGACGCGGTGGAGTCGCTGTCGTGGTGGATCCGACGAGTCGGCGATCTTGGCCTTCGAGGCGGAGAGTGCACAGTGGTTGCACCCTCCACGGTCTTGTCGCCACCGGCTCGCGCCTGACTGACTTGCCGCGGCTGCGATGCGCTCGGCTGCCGTGGGTTGTCGCCGTTGGCGAAGCCGATGAGGCTCTGGATAGTGGCCCTCCAGTCATCGATCTTCTCTGGCGCTGGAGGGTAATGTAGGAGCAGTTGAGCTCGTGCCAAAGCTTCTGCCGGAGTGGCGGGCGGCGGTGGCGAACGGCGCGATGAAAGGGATATGCTCGGACTTCTAACTACGTTAGAAGGAGCAGTATCTCGTCCAGGCGACCGTGCCCCGCTCGCGCCAACACGTTGGCGTGCCTGCTGGTCTTGAGCACTCCAGGATCCACCAGCTTGATCTTGGCCCAGCAAACGTATGGTACCGTGAGTACCATGACGCTGCTGGTCCCGCGCCTCCTGAGATGGGCGCGGTGCATGTACGGACGCCGAGGTCTTGGAGTGCGCTCGGTCATTGTGGGAGCCGACTGCGCCGCCGATGTGCAGCGCAGTCTTGTCCTTGGACCTGGTAGCACCATGAGCCTCCTCGTCGGCGCCCGTTCTCCCGCCGGCGTCTACTCCACCAGCCGTTCGCTCTTGCGGTGGTGGGCTTGGTGCGGACGGAGCAGCTGCCTCCGAAGCCTTCTTCTTCGGCAGCATGTTGATGAAGATGATGAAGATTCGGCTCGTGCGAACACCGGATCAGATTCACACAGCCTCGACGCCCCCTACCTGGCGCGCCAAAGATGTCGGGGGTGCTGATCCCACGGACACCTATGGGACCATGGCGGACCGAGGCCCCTTTCGGTTCGGCAGGGGGGGGGGGGCGGAGAGTGCACGAAGAGTAGATCGAGGCGAAGCGCACGAGCAACGCAATCAGTTTACCCAGGTTCGGGCCGCACGGATGCGTAAAACCCTACTCCTGCTTTGTGGTTGTATTGAGTTCTTGCTTGGGAGCGCTGATTGCTACAGTACACACCAGCAGCTAGCCAGACCGAGTGTGAGAGAGAATCGTCCCCCCCTCTACGTTGCGCATGGGCCTCCTTTTATATGTCAAAGGGGTCACCGACAGGTGGCAACATAGAGGAGGGTAAAAAAGGAAAAGACGTGGTGGTTAGCACCGCCGCCTACTACAGTGTATCATACCTAACCTAAGCGGCAGGGGACAAAGGCATTAAATGCCTGTCTGCGTTGCCTAGGCGGTGCAGAAAGGGACAGCCAGGGACGCCACTGCTTGCCACGATGGCTATCTTGTCAGCGCCGCTCGCCACCGTGTACCTCTGGCTGCATTGCCTTCCGCCACGTACGCCTGGAAGGGTCCCAGAGCGACACGTTGGTGGATGTGCTGGAGCGCAGGTACAGGATGGAAGCTTGCCGCGGCAAGCGCCTTGCCGCGGTTATTATCTTGTCGCGTCCAGGAGCTTGTCGCTCACTGGGTCTTGCCGGGACACATGGTGCGCTGCGGCAAGTTCCTTGAGATGCCTTGGTTGGCCTCCCCGGCAAGCTCCTCTTGCCGGGGTCTTGTCTCCTTCCCGGCAAGCTCCTCTTGCCGGGGCCTTGTCTCCTTGGTTTGGATACTTTGTTCTTGAATGGCTCCAAAGGAACCACGGAGGATCTTGGCGGTCGCCCGACAAGCCTTGCCGCGGGATGCTGCGACTGCCCGTGCACGAGTTTGGGATACTAAGGTACCCCTACTTTAGTACACCGACATCTAGGGACTCCAAACCTCGGGAAAATAACTTCCTTAAGCATTTTAATAGAAGTGTTATGATCAGCACTACTAGTTGGAATAGCTTCTACCCACTTAGTAACTTAATCAATAGCAACTAAGATATGCGTGTATCCATTAGAGGCAGGAAAAGGTCCCATATAATCAAAACCCCAAACATCAAATGGTTCAATAACAAGTGAATAATTCATAGGCATTTCTTAACGTCTACTAATATTACCAATTCTTTGACATTCATCACAAGACAAGACAAACTTACAGGCATCCTTGAAGAGAGTAGGCCAATAAAAACCAGATTGCAATACCTTATGTGCAGTTCTATCTCCAGCGTGGTGTCCTCCATAAGACTCAGAATGACACTTGCGTAGGATCTGTTCCTGTTCATGCTCAGGTACACAACGTCTAATAACACCATCTACCCCTTCTTTATAAAGATGTGGGTCATCCCAAAAGTAATGTCTTAAATCATAGAAAAACTTTGCTTTTGTTGGTATGTGAAGCTAGGTGGTATAAACTTAGCAACAATATAATTAGCATAATCAGCATACCATGGAGTACTACGAGAAGTACTTATAACATTTAATTGTTCATCAGGAAAGTTATCATTAATAGGTAGTGGGTCATCAAGAATATTTTCTAACCTAGACAGGTTGTCTGCAACGGGGTTCTCAGCTCCCTTTCTATCAACAATATGCAAATCAAATTCTTGTAGAAAGGGAACCCATCTAATAAGTCTAGGTTTAGCATCTTTCTTTTCCATAAGATATTTAATAGCAGCATGATTAGTTTGAATAGTTACTTTAGAATCAACAATATAAGATCTGAACTTATCACAAGCAAATACAACTGCTAAGAGTTATTTTTTAGTAGTAGCATAATTTCTTTGAGCATTGTCTAGAGTCTTACTAGCATAATGAATAACATTTAATTTCTTATCAACTCTTTGCCCTAGAACAACACCTACAGCATAATCACTAGCATCACACATAATTTCAAAGGGTAGGTTCCAATCAGGTGGCTGAACAATAGGTGCAGAGACTAATGCTTCCTTAAGTATTTCAAATGCTTCTACACAATCATCATCAAAGACAAATGGTATATCTTTTTGCAATAAATTAGTCAGAGGCCGAGAAATTTTTGAGAAGTTCTTAATGAACCTCCTATAAAATCCAGCGTGACCAAGGAAACTTCGTATACGTTTGATGTCCTTGGGACATGGCATCTTTTCAATAGCATCAACCTTGGCTTTATCAACTTCAATACCTCTTTTAGAAACTTTGTGCCCCAAGACAATACCTTCATTAACCGTAAAGTGGCACTTTTCCCAATTCAAGACAAGATTAGTTTCTTCACATCTCTGCAAAACTCGGTCAAGATTACTCAAGCAATCATCAAAAGAGGAACCATAGACGGAAAAGTCGTCCATGAAAACCTCACAAATCTTTTCACAAAAGTCAGAGAATATAGCCATCATGCATCTTTGAAAGGTAGCAGGTGCATTACATAAACCAAAAGGCATACGTCTATAAGCAAAAGTACCAAAAGGGCATGCAAAAGTAGTCTTTGATTGATCTCTAGCCGACACAGGTATTTGAGAGAAACCAGAATAACCATCTAGAAAGCAATAGTGTGTATGTTTGCATAATCTTTCTAGCATTTGATCAATAAAAGGTAAGGGGTAATGATCTTTCTTAGTAGCTTTATTTAATTTGCGGAAATCAATTACCATCCTATAACCTATGATAATTCTTTGTGGAATCAATTCATCTTTATCATTAGGGACAACAGTAATACCTCCCTTCTTAGGGACACAATGGACATGACTTACTCACTCACTATCAGCAACGGGATAGATTATACCTGCCTCCATAAGCTTTAGTATTTCTTTTCTTACCACTTCTTTCATTTTAGGATTCAGACGTCGTTGAGGATCACGAACTGGTTTGGCATCTGCTTCCAAATTTATTTTATGTTGACATAGAGTGGGACTAATGCCCTTAAGATCATCAAGAGTATATCCAATAGCAGCACGATGCTTCTTCAGAGTTTTCAATAATCTTTATTCTTCATGGTCTGAAAGGTTAGCACTAATAATAACAGGATATATCTTCTTTTCATCAGGATAAGCATATTTAAGATTATCAGGCAAGGGTTTGAGCTCAAACATGGGATCACCCTTGGGTGGAGGTGGATCTCCTAAAATTTCAACAGGCAAGTTGTGATGCAGAATAGGTTCCTGTTTAAAGAATACTTCATCTATTTCCCTTCTTTCATTCATGAACATATCATTTTCATGGTCTAGCAAATAATGTTCTAAAGGATCACTAGGAGGTACGACAATAGAAGCAAGACCAATAATTTCATCCTCACTAGGTAATTCTTCCTCACGATGTTCTTTACTAAATTTAGAGAAATTAAACCCATGAACCATATCATCCAAACCAACAGTAACAATATTCTTAGTGCAGTCTATGGTAGCATTGACAGTATGTAAGAAGGGTCTACCAAATATAATTGGACAAAAGCTATCTTGCCGAGAAGTAAGAACAAGAAAATCAACAGGATATTTAGTTTTCCCACACAAGACTTCAACATCTCTAACAATTCCAATTGGTGCAATAGTATCTCTATTAGCAAGTTTAATAGTAACATCAATATCTTCTAACTCAACAGGTGCAATTTCATTCTTAATTTCTTCGTATAAAGCATGCGGTATAACACTAGCACTAGCACCCATATCACATAAGCCATGATAACAATGATCTCCTATTTTAACAGAAATAACAGGCACGCCTACCACAGGTCTATGTTTATCCTTATCACAAGGTTTAGCAATTCTAGCAGTTTCACCTTCGAACTGAATAACATGCCCATCAATATTATCAGACAAGAGATCTTTAACAATAGCAATATTAGGTTCTACTTTAACTTGCTCAGGAGGTGTATAAGTTCTAATATTGCTTTTACAAACAACAGTTGAAGCTTTAGCATGATCCTTTATTCTAACAGGGAAAGGTGGTTTCTCAATATAAGAAGTAGGAACAACAGGATCATTATAAGCGACAGTCTTTTCTTCAACTTTAATAGGTGCAGCTACTTTTACTTCTATGGGAGGATGATATTTAAACCACTTCTCCTTAGGGAGATCAACATAAGTAGCAAAAGATTCACAGAAAGAGGCTACTATCTCAGAGTCAAGTCCATATTTAGTGCTAAACTTACGGAAAATATCGGTATCCATAAAAGATTTAACACAATCAAACTTAGGTGTCATACCTTACTCCTTACCTTTGTCGAGGTCCCAATCTTCAGAGTTGCGTTTAATTCTATCCAATAAATTCCATCTGAATTCAATAGTCTTCATCATAAAAGAGCCAACACAAGAAGTATCGAGCATGGTCCAATTGTTTTCAGAAAGCCGAGCATAAAAACTTTGCATAATTATTTCTCTTGAGAGCTCATTATTGGGGCATGAATATAACATTGATTTAAGCCTCCCCCAAGCTCGGGCGACGCTTTCTCCTTCGCGAGGCCAGAAATTATATATATAATTGCGATCACGATGAACAAGATGCATAGGGTAATACTTTTGATGAAATTCTAGCTTCAATCTTTTATAGTCCCACGATCTCATATCATGACATAGCCTATACCATATCAACGCGTCTCCCTTCAAAGATAAAGGGAAGAACTTCTTCTTAGCAACATCATCAGGTATACCTGCAAGCTTAAATAATCCACAAACTTCGTCCACATATATTAAGTGCTCATCAGGATGCTTTGTTCCATCTCCTGTAAAAGGATTAGCTAGCAGTTTTTCTATCATACCCGAAGGATACTTATAAGGAATTTCATTTTCAATAGGTTCAGTAGGTTGAGGAGCAACTCTTTGCTCTACTGGATGGGGTGAAGATACCCCGAACAAGCCCCTCAAAGAATTACTTTCCATAGTAACAAGTGACAGTAAATTTCAGCACACCATATAAAATTTTCCTTACCAAATTCCACCTACCAAAGGCGCTACACTCCCCGGCAACGGCGCCAGAAAAGAGTCTTGATGACCCACAAGTATAGGGGATCTATCGTAGTCCTTTAGATAAGTAAGAGTGTCGAACCCAACGAGGAGCAGAAGGAAATGATAAGCGGTTTTCAGCAAGGTATTCTCTGCAAGTACTGAAATAAGTGGTAACAGATAGTTTTGTGATAAGATAGATTGTAACGAGCAACAAGTAACAAAAGTAAGTAAAGTGCAACAAGATGGACCAATCCTTTTGTAGCAAAGGACAAGCCGGAACAAACTCTTATAATAGGAAAAGTGCTCCCGAGGACACATGGGAATATCGTCAAGCTAGTTTTCATCACGTTCATATGATTCGCGTTCGATACTTTGATAATTTGATATGTTGGTGGACCGGTGCTTGGGTGTTGTTCTTACTTGAACAAGCATCCCACTTATGATTAACCTCTATTGCAAGCATCCGCAACTACAACAAAGGTATTAAGGTAAACCTAACCATAGCATGAAACATATGGATCCAAATCAGCCCCTTATGAAGCAACGCATAAACTAGGGTTTAAGCTTCTGTCACTCTAGCAACCCATCATCTACATATTACTTCCCAATGCCTTCCTCTAGGCCCAAATAATGGTGAAGTGTTATGTAGTCGACGTTCACATAACACCACTAGAGGCTAGACAACATACATCTTATCAAAATATCAAACGAATACCAAATTCACATGACTACTCATAGCAAGACTTCTCCCTTGTTCTCAGGAACGAACGTAATTACTCACAAAGCATATTCATGTTCATAATCAGAGGGGTAATAATATACATATAGGATCTGAACATATGATCTTCCACCAATTAAACCAACTAGCATCAACTACAAAGAGTAATCAACACTACTAGCAACCTACTAGCACCAATCCCGGACTTTGAGACAAGAATTGGATACAAGAGATGAACTAGGGTTTGGAGATGAGATGGTCCTGGTGAAGATGTTGATGGAGATTTCCCTCTCCCGATGAGAGGAGCGTTGGCGATGACGATGGTGATGATTTCCCCCTCCCGGAGGGAAGTTTCCCCGGCAGAACAGCTCTGCCAGAGCTCTAGATTGGATCCGCCAAGCAAGGTTGTCAGAATCGCGATTTTGAATCGGATCGGAGCACTGATGGTAGGATCGCAAATCATAGAATCTTCACTATCAGGATCGTAGAAACGCAGATTCTATGAACTAAAATCGTAGAATCATAGGGGTTAGTTTGGATCGTAAAGTCGTAGAATCGTATAACAGAATCGCGATTCTGACAACCTTGCCGCCAAGGTTCCGCCTCGTGGCGGCGGAGTCTCGTCCCGAACTAGTTCCTCCTTATTTTTTTCTCATCAAAAGATCTCATATAGGAGAAGATGGGCATCGGAGAGCCACCAGGGGGCCCACAAGGTCGGGGGCGCGCCCTAGGGGGGGCGCCCCCACCCTCGTGAGAAGGGTGTGGGCCCCCTGGCCTTCATCTTTGGCGTGGATTTTTCTTTATTTATTTTAAGACGTTCCATGGAGTTTCAGGACTTTTGGAGTTGCGCAGAATAGGCCTCTAATGTTTGCTCCTTTTCCAGACCAGAATTCTAGCTGTCGGCATTCTCCCTCCTTGTGTAAACCTTGTAAAATAAGAGAGAATAGCCATAAGTATTGTGACATAAAGTGAAATAAAAGTCCATAATGCGATAAATATCGATATAAAAGCATGATGCAAAATGGACGTATCACGCCCCCCCTCTTTCCTTCTCCTTCTCCCTCTCCTCTCCTTCCTTCTTCTCCTACTTGGACTAGCAAAGGGGGAAACCTACTCCTACTAGGAGTAGGAATCCCCCCTTTGGGTGTGCCCCTTGTGACCGGCCCTCCTCCTCCTCCCCTCCTTTATATAAGGGGGAGGGGGCACCCCATAGACACACAAGTTGATCTTTAGCCGTGTGCGGTGCCCCCCTCCATAGTTTTCCACCTCGGTCATATAGTCGTAGTGCTTAGGCGAAGCCCTGCATCAGTAACTTCATTATCACCGTCAACACGCCGTCGTGCTGACGCAGCTCACCCTCGGCCTCAACTAGATCAAGAGTACGAGGGACATCACCGAGCTAAACATGTGCAGATCACGGAGGTGCCGTCCGTTTGGTACTTGATCAGTTGGATCGTGAGGACGTTCGACTACATCAACTGCGTTACTTAACGCTTCCGCTTTCGGTCTACAAGGGTATGTAGACACACTCTCCCCTCTCGTTGCTATGCATCTCCTAGATAGATCTTGCGTGATCGTAGGAAAATTTTGAAATACTGCGTTCCCCAATAGTGGTATTAGAGCCAGGTTTATGCGTAGATGTTTTATGCATGAGTAGAACATAAAGGAGTTGTGGGCGGGGGTATATACATATTGCTTGTCATCACTAGTTGTTTCTTGATTCGGCGGTATTGTTGGATGAAGCGGCCCGGACCTACATTACATGACCGCGTTCATGAGACTGGTTCTACCGACGTGCTTTGCACACATGTGGCTGGCGGGTGTATGTTTCTCCAACTTTAGTTGAATCGGATTTAATGAACAACGTTCTTTCTGAAGATCAAAAAGCAATCACTATACCACCTTGTGGTTTTTATGCCGTAGGTAAGAACGGTTCTTGCTAAGCCCGTAGCAGCCATGTAAAACTTGCAACAACAAAGTAGAGGACGTCTAACTTGTTTTTGCAGGGCATGTTGTGATGTGATATGGTCAAGACGTGATGATATATAAATTGTTGTATGAGATGATCATGTCCTGTTAAAGTTATCGGCAATTGGCAGAAGCCTTATGGTTGTCTCTTTACTGCATAAGATGCAAGCACTATATAATTGCTTTAGTTTATCTCTATGCGATAGCAACAGTTGCAAAAGCAATAGTTGGCGAGACGACCATGTGATGACACGTTGATAGAGATCAAGATGATGGAGATCATGGTGTCATGTGGTGACGATGGAGATCATGACAGTACTTTGGAGATGGAGATCAAAGGCACAAGATGATGATGGTCATATCATGTCACATATTTTGATTGCATGTGATGTTTATCTTTTATGCATCTTATTTTGCTTAGTACGACAGTAGCATTATGAGATGATCCCTTACTAAAATTTCAAGGTATAAGTGTTCTCCCTGAGTATGCACTGTTGCGACAGTTCTTCATGCTGAGACACCACGTGATGATTGGGTGTGATAAGCTCTACATTCACATACAACGAGTGCAAGCTAGTTTTGCACAAGCAGAATATTCAGGTTAAACTTGACGAGCCTAGCATATGCAGATATGGCCTCGGAACACTAAGACCGAAAGGTCGAGCGTGAATCATATACTAGATATGATAAACATAGTTGTCGGGGGTGCTGATCCCATGGACACCTATGGGACCACGGCGGACCGGGCCCCTTTCGGTTCGGCAGGGGGGCGGAGAGAGCACGAAGAGCGGATCGAGGCGAAGCGCACGAGCGATGCGATCGGTTTACCCAGGTTCGGGCCGCACGGATGCGTAAAACCCTACTCCTGCTTTGTGGATGTATTGATTTCTTGCTCGGGAGCACTGATTGCTACAGTACACACCAGCAGCTAGCCAGACCGAGCGTGAGAATGATCGTCCCCCCCTCTACGTTGCGCATGGGCCTCCTTTTATATGTTAAAGGGGTCACCGACAGGTGGCAACATAGATGAGGGTAAAAATGGAAAAGACGTGGTGGTTGGCACCACCGCCTACTACAGTTGTATCATACCTAACCCTGACGGCAGGGGACAAAGGCATTAAATGCCTGTCTGCGTCGCCTAGACGGTGCAGAAAGGGACCGCCAGGGACGCCACTGCTTGCCACGATGGCGATCTTGTCAGCGCCGCTTGCCACCGTGTACCTCTGGCTGCACAGCCTTCCGCCACGTACGCCTGGAAGGGTCCCAAAGCGACACGTTGGTGGATGTGCTGGAGCGCAGGTACAGAGTGGAGGTTTGCCGCGGCAAGTGCCTTGCCGCGGTCGTTGTCTTGTCGCATCCGGGAGCTTGTCGCTCACCGGGCCTTGGTTGGCCTTCCCGGCAAGCTCCTCTTGTCGGGGTCTTGTCTTCTTGTTCTTGGATACTTTGTTCTTGAATGGCTCCAAAGGAACCACGAAGGATCTTGGCGGTCGCCCGGCAAGCCTTGCCGCGGGACGCTGCGACTGCCCGTGCACAAGTTTGGGATACTAAGGTACCCCTACTTTAGTACACCGACAGGAGCCCCCGGGCCTGGGCCATACACGGTGCCGAGCGCTGTTGGGCCAGGCCCAAAACAGGGCACGGGCACGCGCGGCCCAGGTTACGCCGTATCTCACTCCGCATCCACTGCGCCCTCCCCGCACGGCACGCGTCGAACGCGGCGTCGTGGGAGAGATCGTGGGCGGTTTCTTTATTAGGAAAGGCGGAACGTCCGCCCACTCCCCCTTTATAAGCAAGGGGAAGCAGGGGTAGTGCGCCCACTCGTCCCCTTTCCACTCCAATCTTAGAAGCCTCCGTCGTGCCTCCGTCTTCCCAAAGCAACAAGAGAGCAGCGCCCTGCCCCCCCACCGCCACTGGCACCACCAACACCGTCGACCTCCTCCACCACTTCCGCCATGGCTCCGAAAGCCGACAAGGGGAAAGCTGTGAAGTCGATCGAGGCGCAGCGGCTTGCGGCGCTGCGGAAGGAGCGAGCCATCTTCCCCCCCCCAAGCTTGCCGCGAAGGAGCTGAGGGAATACTACTACCTCTTCTGGTCGACGGAGACGCGAGCGCATCCGAGCACCAAGGTACTCCCAGCCACTTGAAGGAAATATGCCCTAGAGGCAATAATAAAAGTTATTATTTATTTCCTTGAATCATGATAAATGTTTATTATTCATGCTAGAATTGTATTAACCGGAAACATAATACATGTGTGAATACATAGACCAACAGAGTGTCACTAGTATGCCTCTACTAGACTAGCTCGTTAATCAAAGATGGTTATGTTTCCTGACCATGAACAAAGAGTTGTTATTTGATTAACGAGGTCACATCATTAGTTGAATGATCTGATTGACATGACCCATTCCATTAGCTTAGCACCCGATCGTTTAGTATGTTGCTATTGCTATCTTCATGACTTATACATGTTCCTATAACTATGAGATTATGCAACTCCCGTTTACCGGAGGAACACTTTGGGTACTACCAAACGTCACAACGTAACTGGGTGATTATAAAGGAGTACTACAGGTGTCTCCAATGGCAGATGTTGGGTTGGCGTATTTCAAGATTAGGGTTTTGTTACTCCGATTGTCGGAGAGGTATCTCTGGGCCCTCTCGGTAATGCACATCACATAAGCCTTGCAAGCACTGCAACTAATAAGTTAGTTGTGAGATGATGTATTACGGAACGAGTAAAGAGACTTGCCAGTAACGAGATTGAACTAGGTATTGGATACCGACGATCGAATCTCGGGCAAGTAACATACCGATGACAAAGGGAACAACGTATGTTGTTATGCGGTCTGACCGATAAAGATCTTCGTAGAATATGTGGGAGCCAATATGGGCATCCAGGTCCCGCTATTGGTTATTGACCGGAGACGTGTCTCGGTCATGTCTACATTGTTCTCGAACCGTAGGGTCCGCACGCTTAACGTTACGATGACAGTTATTATGAGTTTATGCATTTTGATGTACCGAAGGTTGTTCGGAGTCCCGGATGAGATCACGGACATGACGAGGAGTCTCGAAATGGTCGAGACGTAAAGATTGATATATTGGAAGCCTATATTTGGACACCGGAAACGTTCCGGGTGAAATCGGGATTTTACCGGAATACCGAGAGGGTTACCGGAACCCCCCCGGGAGGCTAATGGGCCTATTGGGCCTTAGTGGAAAAGAGAAAAGAGGCAGCCCTCTAGCTGGCCGGCGCCCCCTAGAGTCCTATTAGGAATAGGACAAGGGGCCGGCCCCCCTTCTCTCTCTTTCCCCCCCGGGAGTCCTAATTGGATTAGGATTGGGGGGGAGGAGTCCTACTCCCGGTGGGAGTAGGACTCCCCTGCGCCTCTCCCTCTTGGCCGGCCAGCCCCCCCTCTTCCAACATATAAATACAGGGGCAGGGGACACCCCAAGGGACACAAGTTGATCCTTGAGATCGTTCCTTAGCCGTGTGCGGTGCCCCCTGCCACTAAATTCCACCTCGATCATACCGTTACAGTGCTTAGGCGAAGCCCTGCGTCGGTAGTACATCAAGATCGTCACCACGCCGTCGTGCTGACGGAACTCTTCCTCGACGCTTTGCTGGATCGGAGCCCGAGGAACGTCATCGAGCTGAACGTGTGCTAAGAACTCGGAGGTGCCGGAGTAACGGTGCTTGGATCGGTCGGATCGGGAAGAAGACGTACGACTACTTCCTCTACGTTGTGTGATCGCTTCCGCAGTCGGTCTGCGTTGGTACGTAGACAACACTCTCCCCTCTCGTTGCTGTGCATCACCATGATCTTGCGTGTGCGTAGGAAAATTTTTGAAATTACTGCGTTCCCCAACAGTGGCATCCGAGCCTGGTTTTATGGTTTGATGTTATATGCACGAGTAGAACACAAGTGAGTTGTGGGCGATACAAGTCATACTGCCTACCAGCATGTCATACTTTGGTTCGGCGGTATTGTTGGTTGAGATGATCCGGACCAACCTTACGCATACTCTTATGCGAGACCGGTTCCCTCGACGTGCTTTGCACATAGATGGCTTGCGGAAGACTATCTCTCCAACTTTAGTTGAACCAAGTGTGACTACGCCCGGTCCTTGAGAAGGTTAAAACGGAGTCTATTTGACGAACTATCGTTGTGGTTTTGATGCGTAGGTGAGATGAGTTCTTACTTAAGCCCGTAGCAGCCACGTAAAACTTGCAACAACAAAGTAGAAGACGTCTAACTTGTTTTTGCAGGGCATGTTGTGATGTGATATGGTCAAGGCATGATGCTGATTTTATTGTATGAGATGATCATGTTTTGTAACCGAGTTATCGGCAACTGGCAGGAGCCATATGGTTGTCGCTTTATTGTATGCAATGCAATCGCGATGTAATGCTTTACTAGATTACTAAACGGTAGTAATAGTCGTGGAAGCATAAGATTGGCGAGACGACAACGTTGCTACGATGGAGATCAAGGTGGCACGCCAGTGACGATGGTGATCATGACGGTGCTTCGGAGATGAAGATCACAAGCACAAGATGATGATGGCCATATCATATCACTTATATTGATTGCATGTGATGTTTATCTTTTTATGCATCTTATCTTGCTTTGATTGACGGTAGCATTATAAGATGATCTCTCACTAAATAATCAAGAAGTGTTCTCCCTGAGTATGCACCGTTGCAAAAGTTCTTCGTGCTGAGACACCACGTGATGATCGGGTGTGATAGGCTCTACGTTCAAATACAACGGGTGCAAAACAGTTGCACACGCGGAATACTCAGGTTATACTTGACGAGCTATGCATATAAGATATGACCTCGGAACACGGAGACCGAAAGGTCGAGCGTGAATCATATAGTAGATATGATCAACATATTGATGTTCACCATTGAAAACTACTCCATCTCACGTGATGATCGGTTATGGTTTAGTTGATTTGGATCACGTGATCACTTAGAGGATTAGAGGGATGTCTATCTAAGTGGGAGTTCTTAAGTAAATTAACTGAACTTAAAAATTTATCATGAACTTAGTACCTGATAGTATCTTGCTTGTCTATGTTGATTGTAGATAGATGGCTCGTGCTGTTGTTCCGTTGAATTTTAATGCGTTCCTTGAGAAAGCTAAGTTGAAAGATGATGGTAGCAATTACACGGACTGGGTCCGTAACCTGAGGATTATCCTCATTGCTGCACAGAAGAATTACGTCCTGGAAGCACCGCTAAGTGCCAGGCCTGCTGCAAGAGCAACGCCAGAAGTTATGAACGTCTGGCAGAGCAAAGCTGATGACTACTCAATAGTTCAGTGTGCCATGCTTTACGGCTTAGAACCGGGACTTCAACGACGTTTTGAACGTCATGGAGCATATGAGATGTTCCAGGAGTTGAAGTTAATATTTCAAGCAAATGCCCGGATTGAGAGATATGAAGTCTCCAATAAGTTCTATAGCTGCAAGATGGAGGAGAACAGTTCTGTCAGTGAGCATATACTCAAAATGTCTGGGTATAATAATCACTTGATTCAATTGGGAGTTACACTTCCGGATGATTGCGTCATTGACAGAATTCTCCAATCACTGCCACCAAGCTACAAGAGCTTTGTGATGAACTATAATATGCAAGGGATGAACAAGACTATTCCCGAGCTCTTCGCGATGCTGAAAGCTGCGAAGGTAGAAATCAAAAAGGAGCATCAAGTGTTGATGGTTAACAAAACCACTAGTTTCAAGAAAAAGGGCAAAGGGAAGAAGAAAGGGAACTTCAAGAAGAACGGCAAGCAAGTTGCTGCTCAAGAGAAGAAACCCAAGTCTGGACCTAAGCCTGAAACTGAGTGCTTCTACTGCAAGCAGACTGGTCACTGGAAGCGGAACTGCCCCAAGTATTTGGCGGATAAGAAGGATGGCAAGGTGAACAAAGGTATATGTGATATACATGTTATTGATGTGTACCTTACTAATGCTCGCAGTAGCACCTGGGTATTTGATACTGGTTCTGTTGCTAATATTTGCAACTCGAAACAGGGACTACAGAATAAGCGGACACTAGCAAAGGACGAGGTGACGATGCGCGTGGGAAACGGTTCCAAAGTCGATGTGATCGCGGTCGGCACGCTACCTCTACATCTACCTTCGGGATTAATATTAGACCTGAATAATTGTTATTTGGTGCCAGCGTTAAGCATGAACATTATATCTGGATCTTGTTTGATGCGAGACGGTTATTCATTTAAATCAGAGAATAATGGTTGTTCTATTTATATGAGTAATATCTTTTATGGTCATGCACCCTTGAAAAGTGGTCTATTCTTATTAAATCTCGATAGTAGTAATACACATATTCATAATGTTGAAGCCAAAAGATGCAGAGTTGATAATGATAGTGCAACTTATTTGTGGCACTGCCGTTTAGGTCATATCGGTGTAAAGCGCATGAAGAAACTCCATACTGATGGGCTTTTGGAACCACTTGATTATGAATCACTTGGTGTTTGCAAACCGTGCCTCATGGGCAAGATGACTAAAACACCGTTCTCCGGCACTATGGAGAGAGCAGCAGATTTATTGGAAATCATACATACCGATGTATGTGGTCCGATGAATATTGAGGCTCGTGGCGGATATCGTTATTTTCTCACCTTCACAGATGATTTAAGCAGATATGGGTATATCTACTTAATGAAACATAAGTCTGAAACATTTGAAAAGTTCAAGGAATTTCAGAGTGAAGTTGAAAATCATCGTAACAAGAAAATAAAGTTTCTACGATCTGATCGTGGAGGAGAATATTTGAGTTACGAGTTTGGTGTACATTTGAAAAATTGTGGAATAGTTTCGCAACTCACGCCACCCGGAACACCACAACGTAATGGTGTGTCCGAACGTCGTAATCGTACTTTACTAGATATGGTGCGATCTATGATGTCTCTTACTGATTTACCGCTATCATTTTGGGGTTATGCTTTAGAGACGGCCGCATTCACGTTAAATAGGGCACCATCTAAATCCGTTGAGACGACGCCTTATGAACTATGGTTTGGCAAGAAACCAAAGTTGTCGTTTCTTAAAGTTTGGGGCTGCGATGCTTATGTGAAAAAGCTTCAACCCGATAAGCTCGAACCCAAATCGGAGAAGTGTGTCTTCATAGGATATCCAAAGGAAACTATTGGATACACCTTCTATCACAGATCCGAAGGCAAGACTTTTGTTGCTAAATTCGGAAACTTTCTTGAGAAGGAGTTTCTCTCGAAAGAAGTGAGTGGGAGGAAAGTAGAACTTGACGAGGTAACTATACCTACTCCATTATTGGGAAATAGTACATCACAGAAAACTGTTTCAGTGAGAACTACACCAATAAGAGAGGAAGTTAATGATGATGATCATGAAACTTTAGATCAAGATACTACTGTACCTCGTAGATCAACCAGAGCAAGATCCGCACCAGAGTGGTACGGTAATCCTGTTCTGGAAGTCATGCTACTAGATCATGATGAACCTACGAACTATGAAGAAGCGATGGTGAGCCCAGATTCCGCAAAGTGGCTTGAAGCCATGAAATCTGAGATGGGATCCATGTATGAGAACAAAGTATGGACTTTGGTTGACTTGCCCGATGATCGGCAAGCAATTGAGAATAAATGGATCTTTAAGAAAAAGACTGACGCTGATGGTAATGTTACTGTCTACAAAGCTCGACTTGTTGCAAAAGGTTTTCGACAAGTTCAAGGAGTTGACTACGATGAGACTTTCTCACCCGTAGCGATGCTTAAGTCTGTCAGAATCATGTTAGCAATTGCCGCATTTTATGATTATGAAATTTGGCAAATGGATGTAAAAACCGCATTCCTGAATGGATTTCTGGAAGAAGAGTTGTATATGATGCAGCCAGAAGGTTTTGTCGATCCAAAGGGAGCTAACAAAGTGTGCAAACTCCAGCGATCCATCTATGGACTGGTGCAAGCATCTCGGAGTTGGAATAAACGCTTTGATAGTGTGATCAAAGCATTTGGGTTTATACAGACTTTTGGAGAAGCCTGTATTTACAAGAAAGTGAGTGGGAGCTCTGTAGCATTTCTGATATTATATGTGGATGACATATTACTCATTGGAAATGATATAGAATTTCTGGATAGCATAAAGGGATACTTGAATAAAAGTTTTTCGATGAAAGACCTTGGGGAAGCTGCTTACATATTAGGCATAAAGATCTATAGAGATAGATCAAAACGCTTAATTGGACTTTCACAAAGCACATACCTTGACAAGATTTTGAAGAAGTTCAAAATGGATCAAGCAAAGAAAGGGTTCTTGCCTGTATTGCAAGGTGTGAAGTTGAGCCAGACTCAATGCCCGACCACTGCAGAAGATAGAAAGAATATGAAAGATGTTCCCTATGCTTCAGCCATAGGCTCTATCATGTATGCAATGCTGTGTACCAGACCTGATGTGTGCCTTACCATAAGTTTAGCAGGGAGGTACCAAAGTAATCCAGGGGTGGATCACTGGACAGCGGTCAAGAACATCCTGAAATACCTGAAAAGGACTAAGGATATGTTTCTCGTATATGGAGGTGACAAAGAGCTCACCGTAAGAGGTTACGTTGATGCAAGCTTTGACACTGATCCGGACGATTCTAAATCGCAAACCGGATACGTGTTTACTTTAAACGGTGGAGCTGTCAGTTGGTGCAGTTCTAAACAAAGCGTCGTAGCGGGATCTACATGTGAAGCGGAGTACATAGCTGCTTCGGAAGCAGCAAACGAAGGAGTCTGGATGAAGGAGTTCATATCCGATCTAGGTGTCATACCTAGTGCATCGGGTCCAATGAAAATCTTCTGTGACAATACTGGTGCAATTGCCTTGGCAAAGGAATCCAGATTTCACAAAAGAACCAAGCACATCAAAAGACGCTTCAACTCCATCCGGGATTTAGTCCAGGTGGGAGACATAGAGATTTGCAAGATACATACGGATCTGAATGTTGCAGACCCGTTGACTAAGCCTCTTCCACGAGCAAAACATGATCAGCACCAAGGCTCCATGGGTGTTAGAATCATTACTGTGTAATCTAGATTATTGACTCTAGTGCAAGTGGGAGACTGAAGGAAATATGCCCTAGAGGCAATAATAAAAGTTATTATTTATTTCCTTGAATCATGATAAATGTTTATTATTCATGCTAGAATTGTATTAACCGGAAACATAATACATGTGTGAATACATAGACCAACAGAGTGTCACTAGTATGCCTCTACTAGACTAGCTCGTTAATCAAAGATGGTTATGTTTCCTGACCATGAACAAAGAGTTGTTATTTGATTAACGAGGTCACATCATTAGTTGAATGATCTGATTGACATGACCCATTCCATTAGCTTAGCACCCGATCGTTTAGTATGTTGCTATTGCTATCTTCATGACTTATACATGTTCCTATAACTATGAGATTATGCAACTCCCGTTTACCGGAGGAACACTTTGGGTACTACCAAACGTCACAACGTAACTGGGTGATTATAAAGGAGTACTACAGGTGTCTCCAATGGCAGATGTTGGGTTGGCGTATTTCAAGATTAGGGTTTTGTTACTCCGATTGTCGGAGAGGTATCTCTGGGCCCTCTCGGTAATGCACATCACATAAGCCTTGCAAGCACTGCAACTAATAAGTTAGTTGTGAGATGATGTATTACGGAACGAGTAAAGAGACTTGCCAGTAACGAGATTGAACTAGGTATTGGATACCGACGATCGAATCTCGGGCAAGTAACATACCGATGACAAAGGGAACAACGTATGTTGTTATGCGGTCTGACCGATAAAGATCTTCGTAGAATATGTGGGAGCCAATATGGGCATCCAGGTCCCGCTATTGGTTATTGACCGGAGACGTGTCTCGGTCATGTCTACATTGTTCTCGAACCGTAGGGTCCGCACGCTTAACGTTACGATGACAGTTATTATGAGTTTATGCATTTTGATGTACCGAAGGTTGTTCGGAGTCCCGGATGAGATCACGGACATGACGAGGAGTCTCGAAATGGTCGAGACGTAAAGATTGATATATTGGAAGCCTATATTTGGACACCGGAAACGTTCCGGGTGAAATCGGGATTTTACCGGAATACCGAGAGGGTTACCGGAACCCCCCCGGGAGGCTAATGGGCCTATTGGGCCTTAGTGGAAAAGAGAAAAGAGGCAGCCCTCTAGCTGGCCGGCGCCCCCTAGAGTCCTATTAGGAATAGGACAAGGGGCCGGCCCCCCTTCTCTCTCTTTCCCCCCCGGGAGTCCTAATTGGATTAGGATTGGGGGGGAGGAGTCCTACTCCCGGTGGGAGTAGGACTCCCCTGCGCCTCTCCCTCTTGGCCGGCCAGCCCCCCCTCTTCCAACATATAAATACAGGGGCAGGGGACACCCCAAGGGACACAAGTTGATCCTTGAGATCGTTCCTTAGCCGTGTGCGGTGCCCCCTGCCACTAAATTCCACCTCGATCATACCGTTACAGTGCTTAGGCGAAGCCCTGCGTCGGT
Organism: Triticum monococcum; assembly: GCA_034509565.1. Lineage (NCBI taxonomy): Eukaryota > Viridiplantae > Streptophyta > Magnoliopsida > Poales > Poaceae > Triticum > Triticum monococcum. Next base: position 770,324,274 of record CM067847.1, read on the forward strand.
AGTACATCAAGATCGTCACCACGCCGTCGTGCTGACGGAACTCTTCCTCGACGCTTTGCTGGATCGGAGCCCGAGGAACGTCATCGAGCTGAACGTGTGCTAAGAACTCGGAGGTGCCGGAGTAACGGTGCTTGGATCGGTCGGATCGGGAAGAAGACGTACGACTACTTCCTCTACGTTGTGTGATCGCTTCCGCAGTCGGTCTGCGTTGGTACGTAGACAACACTCTCCCCTCTCGTTGCTGTGCATCACCATGATCTTGCGTGTGCGTAGGAAATTTTTTGAAATTACTGCGTTCCCCAACACCACTGCTCATAAGATGGCTCCGAACGGATATCCCTTTTTCGCCGTATTCTTCTACTGCGGGCTCTGCCCGCCCTTCTCCGAATTCTTTTGCGATATCATGAACACCTATGGCCTCTGCCTCCTTGATTTCACCCCCAATGCCATCCTGACCAAGGCAGTTTTCGCACACCTTTGCGAAAACTTTGTCGGAGTCCACCCAAACGTAGCTCTTTTCCGCCATTTCTTTATACCCCGGGTAGAGAGAGGAGAGCCCTTATTCGGCGGAATCGCCTGGGTCTCAAGGGCCGGCAAGAAAGATTCTTATCTGGAGGGCGAGTTCCGCGGCAAGTGGGAGGAGTGGAGAGCAGATTGGTGTTGGATTGTTGAGGAGAACCCGCAACCATTTACCGCCCGGCGCCAAACAGCAGCAGTATACGGCAGCGACTGGAGCGACGTGGCCCCGGAAGACAGCAGGCTGAGGATTGCCGTCACCAGGATCCAACGCCTCAGGCTTGCCGGACTCACTGTAGGCGTCGTTGGCGCAGACTTCCTTCGCTGCCGCATCGCCCCCCTACAGGAACGGAGGAGGCCTGCCTGGGAGTTCAAGAATGCGGCGGATATCATGAGGCTACGCCCGGGCCTCAACTACAACTTCACTGTTTTGGAGCTCAATGCAATGCTTCAGGAGCTGTTCAAGTATGATCCAGATCATCCCGAAGTTTTTAGGTTGCCGCAGGGCGTCGTCCCGTTGTGCAACAACTCTACGCTCGACCGCATCAGGGCAATGATGCCGCTGTGCGACTCGCATGGACTTGTGCCAACTTGGCAAGAGCCTGCAGATGACGTCGTGCAGCAGTTCTTCGACAACTTGGTAGAAGTGCCGATCCACCCCGACGAGAAGGATGGCCTCACTCGCGACACCACCGATGCGGAGTTGAAGTGCATCGCCACCAGGTTGGAAGAGGCAGCGGCAGCCGCAGCGGCAGGCGAGTTCGGATTCACCTTGGAGGAGGCAGCGGCAGCAGAGGCGGCAAATCGTGCCGAGCGAGAGGAGATTGCCAGCAAGAAAGAGCTTGCCCGGCAAGAGGAGCCTGCCGGCAAGAAAGATCTTGCCGGGCAAGGGGAGACTGCCAGCAATAAAGAGCTTGCCGGGCGTGACGCCGAGCCGAGCGAGCCTGCCGAGGATACAAGCGGCTCATTGGAAATCAACTCCTCCTCCTCCTCATCTTCGGACAGCACGCCGCAAGCAGAGCCTCCATCTCCACCAAGAAGGCGTCTTCGCAAGGCCGGGGACGTGGCGAGGCGGCAGGCGAGTCGACAGTCGCCGCGCCGCGCGACACGCTCCACCGCGGCAAGCACCGTAGCCGCGGGAGCGCCTCACGCTCTGCGGCAACTGGAGCAGGGTCTTCCCGGACTACTGCTTCTGGACCCGCCAAGCTGTGATAGCCTAGATTATTAGGGATGATAGACTACTCATATCAATAAGGAATTCCATTTTTTCCGGGAGCCCATTCGGACAGAACTTCAAAGTTAAGCGTGCTCAGCTTGGAGTAGTGTCAGGATGGGTGACCGACCGGGAAGTTGCTCCCGGGTGCGCACGAGTGAGGACAAAATGTGCAGAAAAGACTAGTATTGATCTGTGGGGCCAGTCTAGATCCCGCCAGGAGTAACGACCATCGGCGGGTGTGTCCGGGGCATTACAAGTTGGTATCAGAGCCGACCCTCGCGGTTACACGGATGGTTGCGGACAGGTGTGTGGTCATGTTGTTCATGACGTTTGTGACCCGTCGTGGCACCCGGCATGGCACATGTACCGGACTGGAAGCACAGACGTTTGTGCCAAGAGGGAACGTTCCTGTGGCCCGACGAGGACGTCGGTTCCTCTGAGTGGGGGTGTATGTGATAGCCTGGCTTATTAGGGATGATAGACTACTCATATCAATAAGGAATTCCTTCTTTTCCGGGAGCCCATTCGGACAGAACTTCAAAGTTAAGCGTGCTCAGCTTGGAGTAGTGTCAGGATGGGTGACCGACCGGGAAGTTGCTCCCGGGTGCGCACGAGTGAGGACAAAATGCGTAGAAAAGACTAGTATTGATCTGTGGGGCCAGTCTAGATCCCGCCAAGACTAACGACCATCGGCGGGTGTGTCTGGGGTGTTACACAAGCGGCCAAGGGATCCTACTCCTCTGCCTTCCTGCGCCGGGCGTGAGCCGGATTTTGACTTCTCCGCGTTCAGCTCCGGCGAGGAAGAAGAAGATGAGTAAGTTTTACTATCTGTACTTGCAGTGCTTCAATCCTTGCTGTTTTTGTCTTGCATCTCACTTGCTTTTCTCTGAACTTTTTCCTTTTCAGAACTCTGGCCCAGAGAGCGGCAAAGAGAGCCAAGGCGCCGGTGATTGTCATCGAGGACGAACCCTCCGCGTCAGCAGGCGATGCGCCCGAGACAACCTTGCCGGACCCGACAACTGTTCTCCAGAGCAGCCCCCAGCGTAAGTATCTGGCTTGCTTTCCGCTGTTGGGTGCGCACGAAGATTCTTTTTTTGCCGATATATGTTTGTTGACTTGTGCAGGAGCAGAGCAGCCCCACCAGGAGAGCCCGGAAGTCGCCCCCGAAACGCAAATGGAGAGTCCTCCGGCAAGGGAGAGGTCCTCGGCAAGGGAGAGCTCTTCGGCAAGGGAGGAGCCCCCGGCAAGGGAGGGGTCTCCGGCAAGGGACAGCACCAGCGGCCCCCCGACGGCGGAGACTACGGCTGCAGATCCCGGCACAGGTAATCTTCTTGTTTCAAACTTCCCTTGGGTTCTTCTTTTTTTGATCTTCTTTTTGGACATTTGCTTGACTCTTCTCCCCTTTCCAGCTGTCAGATCCATCTGCTGTGGAGCCGATGGAGACCGAAGTTGCCACCGACGACGCCGTTGCAGCCGAGGAAGCAGCAGGCGCCGACGAGCCCGCCGGCGAAGAGGCCGCCAGGGCTACCGCCGCAGAAGCAGGCGGGGGGTCCGGCGATCGTACTAACGACCCGGAGGCCGCAGGAGCACCAGGCGCTGCACCGACCGCCGACCCCTCCGCCGCTGCCGCAGCGCCAGGCTCCGAAGAGCCCCAGCCTGGCGTCTACTTGAAGGCCGGCGACGACATCTTCATCAGCCTTCCCTGGGCGTCAAGCTCCAGGGCGTCGGTCGAGGGAGAGAACTTCGACGGGGAAGTGCTTGCCTCCGCCGGCCTGGCGCTGGTCGACGCGCCAAGCAGCAGCAGCGACAAGCCTGAGGAGGAGCGGCTGCTGCGGAAGCTGGTATCACTCTACCGTGCCCGGCAGGCCAAGCTGGAATCCCGCGAAGCGCTTGTCGCGAAGGCGGGAGAGGATATCGAGAAGCCCATGGAGGAGCTCCGGGGTGCCAATCAGGAAGCTCTCCGATCCTTGGCAGCGGAGCGGGCGTGACTTGCCGAGGAGCGGGAGGCCTTCCTTCTCGAGAAGGCCGAAGCCGAAGAGCAGCAATGGCTTGCCGCTGAGAAGTTGGCGGTGCAAGAAGGCGAGCTGGTGCAGCGGAAGGTCCACCTCGACAGCCACGAGGAGGAGCTTGCCGCGTGCGAGCGAACAGTTGGCGGAGCTCTCAAACAAGCCGAAGACGCTGCCGCAGCTGCCGAGGCCGCCAAGAAAGAGCTGGAGACGAAGGTGGTGCAGCTGGAGGCGGATCTCAAGGCGAGCGGCGACGAGCTTGCCGCGCTCAAGCTTGAGCGAGAGAAGGACGCCAACAGCTACTCGGAGCTGCAGGCCCATCTCGTCGAGAAGGGCAAGGAACTTGACGCCGCCAAGGATTCCAATGCGGATCTTGAGTTGAAGCTGATCGCTTTGACCAAGACGCTGGACAGCGCCAAGGAGCAGGAGACGGCCCTGAAGGAGGAAGTCAAGGCCGGCAAGGCGTTGCTGGCGAGTGCCACTGCCGCCCAGAGTACCTTCTGGGAGAATGTGGAGCACTGGACGAAGGGGATCGTGGATGTTGCCGCCGACATTGACAAGGAGCTGGCGCAGCTGGGAATGGAGGATCTCGGGTATTCCTCCGACGAGAACCTCCAACCCAGCGCCAAGCTCACTTCATTCTTCAAGGGCGTGGCGACGGCACTCCGGTGACTCCGGGAAGGGATCCCGAAGCAGCTTGCCGATGAGTCACGCAAGATCTGCGCGGGAGCTCTTCAGAAGGTGCTGATGAAGGTGGCATTCCGCAATCCGGGCCTAAACCTCACAAACATCCTTAGGTCCTTGCCGCCGGATGCTGATCTGGAGGCGCTCAAAGCCCTTGTCGCACCCATTGTGGACAGGGTGAGCGGGATCAAGAGGGTCGAGGGCGACCGCGTAGACTAGGCCGCCCATTTTCTTCTTTTCTTGTTGCTTCTGGTCATGTCATGAGAACAATTTATTAGGGCCGCGACAAGCTATCTTGTATTATAACTTTATCTTGTGCAATGATTGCAATGTTATTTCCTTTACTTGATTCCTTCCTTTGTATGTTTTTACCCTACGCTTTTAGGGAACTTGCCGGCGCAGGCACCTTTGCCGCGAGCGCCGAGTGCGGAACGTCAGCAGCCTGCTGGCGGTGCCGCAGCCGACAAGAAACCTTGTCGCAGCTAGTCGCAGCTCACTTAAGTTGTTGAGCGGGCTCGAAACAACAGTAAGGGCACAACTAGCTACGAGTTGGTTCCTCTGCGCACAGGTTTTCCATACAAAGTGCGGTCGTTCAAGGAAGATAACTTAAAAATTAAAAAATATCTAATTGCTCAAACTTTGGCAACTTATCTTTTCTACTGCTTGCTTCCCGGCAAGGTGAAACCTTCTTGAACGACGCCTGGTCCATATCATTATTTTCTCCCTTCCCCCCGGCAAACTTGTGGGTGAGGGACCCTTCCTTTCCTTGAGAGAAAAGAGAGAGGAGAAAATAAAGTTATGGAGCCTTGTGGCTCGTTGTTTCTTACCAGGGGTAAGTGCTGCACAAAATGTGAGATAACATATGCAAATAATAAAAAAGCATGAAATCGACAAAGTGTGCGGAGCACATGATCTTTATGCACGGGATCTGCGCCCGGCTTTGTACAAAGGATTACATGCAACAGCGGCAAGACTTGTACAAAAGGTGGTTGCCGGAACGGGTTCCAGCAACCGCGCCCTACGGGTAAAACTTGCGAAGATGCTCAATATTCCAGGAGTTGCTCACTGGTATGCCATCTTCGGTCTCCAGGCGGACAGCGCCAGGCCTAGTGACTCATTTCACCCGGTAAGGGCCTTCCCACTTCGGCGTCAACTTGTTGGAATTCTTGGCGGACTGAACGTGCCGAAGAACAAGGTCGCCTTCCTCGAGACTTCTGGCGCTAACTTTGCGGCTATGGTAGCGGCACAAAGCTTGCTGGTAGCGAGCAGCATGCACAGCAGCCTGAAGACGGTCTTCCTGAAGGAGCAGCGCGTCATCTTGCCGCAGCTGCTCTTGCTCAAGCTCATCGTAAGCGAGCACTCGAGGCGACCCGTATACGAGTTCCGTGGGGAGAACTGCCTCTGCTCCATAGACTAGAGCGAAAGGTGTCTGGCCAGTGGCTCGATTTGGCGTCGTCCTGATCGACCAAAGAACCACCGGCAGCTCCTCGATCCAGTTTCTTCCGCACTTGTGCAGCCTGTCGAAAGTTCTGGTCTTGAGCCCGCACAGCACTTCAGCATTTGCCCGCTCCGCTTGACCGTTGCTTCTCGGGTGAGCAACAGAAGCGAAGCAGACCTTGGCGCCAAGATCTTGGACGTACTGCATGAAGGTGCGGCTCGTAAATTGCGTACCGTTGTCGGTAATTATCCTGTTAGGGATCCCGAAATGGCAAACAATCGACCTGAAGAACTTGACTGCTGACTGTGCTGTCACCTTCCTCACTAGTTCCACTTTCGGCCACTTTGTGAACTTGTCGATTGCAACGTACAAGTACTCAAAGCCCCCGACTGCTCGGGGGAAGGGGCCGAGGATGTCGAGCCCCCAGACCGAAAATGGCCAGGATAAAGGGATCGTCTGTAGAGCTTGAGCTGGCTGGTGTATCTGCTTGGAATGGAACTGGCACGCTTCACACTTGGTTACTTGTGCAGTTGCATCCTGGAGGGCTGTCGGCCAGAAGAAGCCTTGCCGGAATGCTTTGCCGGCAAGTGCTCTTGCGCCAATGTGGTGACCACATATGCCTCCATGTATCTCTGCCAACAGCTTTTGTCCATCTTCCCGGGGAATACACTTCAATTTCACACCGTTGAGTCTTCTTCTGCACAGTGTGTTATCGACAAACTGGTACATACTAGACTGCCGGGCTACTCTTTCCGCTTCTTCTTGCTCTTCGGGAAGTTCTCCTGTCTAAAGGAAACGGACAATCTGCTGTGCCCATGCTGGAGCTTGTGGCTCGACAACAAGGACTAACGGCATATCTGCTGCTGCGGGAACGTCCGCTTCTACGGCAAGGGCCTGCGGCTCTGTCGGAGCTTGACATTCTCCGGCAAGCTTGCCGGAGCAAAACTTGTCGGGAGCGTCTGCTTCAATGAAACAAACCCTAGGGCTTGCCGGAGCAGACTGCTCCTCAACACTCTTGGTGTTGATCTTGGGGACCTTCTTGGCAGCGGCTTCGGGAAGCTCTGTCGGAAAATAGTCGCCAGAAATCAACTTCCTCTTCTTGCTCTGTCTAGTTGGCGGCGTTACGGACGGTTGAGTCAGCTTGAGTACAAAGATCCCTGGTTCCACAGGTAACTTAAGTGCAGCGCACTTTGATAGGCCATCGGCAATGTCGTTCTGACCTCTTGGAACATGCTCCATCTGTAGGCCGTGAAAGTGCTCTTCTAGCTTTCTTACTTCGTCAACGTAGGCCTCCATCAACGGACTCTGATAATTCTTGTTCACTTGGCGGACGACAAGCTGCGAGTCACCCCTGATAATGAGCTTCTTGATCCCAAGGTCTGCCGCGATCCTGAGACCGGCAAGCAAGCCTTCATACTCTGCAGTATTGTTTGTCGCTTGCTCCTTGGGAAAGTGCATCTAGATCACGTACTTGAGGTGCTCTCCGGTGGGTGCGACAAGCAGCACGCCAGCATCGGCGCCTTGCAGCGAGAAGGCACCGTCAAAGTACATGAGCCACTCTTTGCTTGCCTCCTTGACGAGGATGCTTGTCTCTGGAATTTCTTCATCTGGTGTTGGCGTCCACTCTGCTATCAATTCTGCCAATGCTCTGCTTTGGATAGTTGAAGTACTTTCAAACTTGAGGCCAAAGCTTGACAGTTCCAGTGCCCACTCGACAATCCTGCCTGTCGCTTCTGGATTCTACAGTATCCTCTTCAGCGGAAAGCGAGTGACAACTGTGATCTCATGTGCTTGGAAGTAATGACGTAGCTTTCTCGAGGCCATGAGAAGGCCGAAAAGCAATTTCTGCACACCAGAGTACCTTGACCTAGCCCCCTGCAGAAGGGAACTGACAAAGTAAACTGGGCGCTGCACCATTTTCTTTTGTATCTCTTCGCGCACCTGTGCAGATCCATCCTTGTCGGGACCAGAGCTTGTCGGGGAAGCCCCATGCTTGTCGCTGGATGCGCTTGCCGCGGTTGCTGGCTCGTCATCTGCCTCCCTCTCTGCCACTAACGCAGCACTAACCACTTGATTGGTTGCCGCTATATACAGCAACAACTTCTCTTGCGGCTTAGGTGCGACAAGTGTTGGAGTGGAGGACAGGTATCTCTTTAAGTCCTGCAGCGTAGCCTCCGCTTCCGGAGTCCATTTCATTGGACCTGCCTTTTTCAAAATTTTGAAAAACGGCAGGGCGCGCTCAGCAGACCGAGAGATAAACCTGCTGAGAGCAGCCACGCAACCGGCAAGTTTTCGTACATCCTTGACGCGCTTTGGTGCTTCAATCTGCTCAATGGCCTTGATCTTATCGGGATTGGCTTCAATTCCTCGCTGAGATACAAAGAACCCGAGAAGCTTGGCGGAGGGGACTCAAAACACACACTTCTCGGGGTTGAGCTTAATGTTTTCTTGCACAGATTTGCAAAGGTTTCGTCTAAATCTTGAATTAGAGTTGCCCTGTCCTTGCTCTTGACCACTATATCATCCATGTAGGCTTCCACATTTCTATGCATCTGTGGCTCAAGAGCGACATGGACCACTCTTGCAAATGTCGAACCAGCATTCTTTAATCCGAAAGGCATCCGTATGAAACAGTACGTGCCACACAGAGTAATGAATGCGGTTTTCTCCTCATCCTCTTTTGCCATGAAGATCTGATGGTATCCTGAGTATGCATCAAGAAATGAAAGCAAATCACATCCGGCTGTGGAGTCAACAATTTGGTCAATGCGCGGCAAGGGAAATGGTTCTTTGGGACAAGCTTTATTAACATCAGTAAAGTCGATACAAAGCCTCCATTTCCCATTTGCCTTGCGCACGACTACAGGATTGGCCAACCACGTGGGATGGAGCACTCCTCTGACAAGGCCTGGTGCTTCCAATTTCTTGATTTCTTCTGCTATGAATTCTTGGCGCTCCACTGCTTGCTTCCTGACCTTCTGCTTGACGGGCCGCGCATGAGGACAAACGGCAAGATGGTGCTTAATTACTTTCCTGGGAACACCGGGGATGTCAGACAGTTGCCATGCAAACACGTCGACATTCGCCCGCAGGAAAGCAATGAGCGCGGTTTCCTATTTAGGGTCGAGAGTGGCACTGATGGTGAAGGTACCACCAGTGCCGTCCTCCTTGGCGGACACCTTCTTGGTATGTGGCGGAGCTGCCATTGCCTTCTTACACTTGCCGGTGGAGCTCGATGGTGCGTCCTCAATGGTAGCGCAACACTCCGAAGAGGTGCGCTTGCCGGAGTGGGCATCAGAGCTCTTGCCGGTCTTGGTCTTCCTCTTCCCCCCGAGAGCTTCAGCAGCAAGTGTCTTGCGATCTGTTGCGGCTGCTGCTTCCCGGTAGATCTTGTTGGCGCAAATAAGGGCATCCTTCTTATCGGGCCTGGCATCTTGAGCATATTGTATGCGTAGTGAGAGGCTGCCATGAACTTGGCGAGTGCTGGACGGCCAAGTATCCCATTGTAAGGCAATGGGAAATCGGCAACGTCAAAAGTGACCCTCTCAGTCCTGAAGTTCATCTCGCTGCCAAATGTTACCGGCAACGTGACCTTCCCTTTCGGCTTGCTCCTTCCCGGGTTAATTCCTTGGAATGTGCCGGTCTCTTCGAGCTCGTTGTCAGGGATCTGGAGTTTCTGGAGCACAGCGGAGGAGATCAGATTCAAGCCGGCCCCGCTGTCAACTAGCATCTTAGTGACCTTGAGGTTGCGAATAGTTGGTGAAACCAACAACGGCAAGCACCCGACCACAGTTGTGCGATCAGGGTGGTCCTCAATATCAAATATGATAGGCGTGCTGGACCATTTCAGAAGTTTGCGCGATTCGACAGGTGGTTCTGCCGCATTGACTTCCCGCGCCCACTACTTGAGTTGGCGGTGTGAAGTATGCAGAGAAGCACCGCCGTCAACGCACAAGACTTTTGTGGCTTTCTGGAACTCCTGCTCACTGTTCTCGACATCATCCATGTCTTCGTCGTCGTCGTCTTCATCCTTGTCGCGGCCGCGGGGAGGTCTGTCCCCTTGCCGCTGCTTGGCCTTGCCGCGGCATCCTCCCCGGCCAGCGCGCTTCTTGCCGGCTTCTCCAGCACCTCCTTGGGCGCTCTCCTTGTTGCGCCGCTCATACTCAGCTTTCTGTTGCTGGACAAGCTGCTCGACCTTCTTGCAGCTCTGGAGGTCATGGCCCTTGGTGCGGTGGATCTTGCGGTATTGCTTGTCGGAGCCGTCCTGCTTGTCGGCGGCTGCCACAACCTGGCAGTTGGCGCATGCGGCAATCTCCTTCCGGAGCTACCAACTTTGGCTTTCTTGGCGCCACCATCGTTGCCGGACTGCTCAACGACTAACACCTCTTTGTCTTTCTTCTTCCTGTTGTTCCGCCGCCGGTTCTTCTTTGCCGGGGCAGCATCCTCGCTGTCAGATCCTCCTGCTGTAGTATTCTCTCCAGGGAGTTTCCTTCCTTCCTCAGCACGTGCACACTTGTCGGCCATGGCATATATCTCACTGACGTCTCTGATCCTGCTCATTGCCATCTCCTCCCGCATCCTACGGTTACGCACGTTCTGATGGAACGCGCTGATGACCGCGGCAGGGTGGATGTCTGGGATGTTGCGCTGTACACGGCTGAATCTCTGAATATACTTGCGCAGGGGCTCTCCTTCCTTCTGGGCGAGCAGGTGAAGGTCACTCTCTTGGCCATGAGGTTTGTGGCCGCCTGTAAAGGCGCCGACAAACTGATGGCATAGGTCTGCCCAAGAGGATATGGAATTATCCGGCAAGTGCATGAGCCAGGACCTGACTTGCGGCTTGAGCACCAGCGGGAAGTAGTTGGCAAGGACCTTGTCGTCTCGCCCCCGGCAGCTTGCACCGCGATGGTGTAGATGATGAGGAACCCCGACGGGTGCGACTTGCCATCGTACTTCTCCGGTACGTCTGGCTTGAAATTCTTCTGGCTGGGCCACTGGACTTGCCGCAGCTCACGGGTAAATGCAGGGCAACCTACCGCGTACGGCAAGTCGCCTGGTTCCCCTGGCGCATGCATGTCGACAGAGGGCCCAGCGCGCAGGTCTGATTGACGCCGCGCTTCTCTTCGGCGCTCGATGCGGGTACGAGCATCTTCTTGCTGTCGTTCTTAAAGAACTTGGCGCTGATCGCGACGAGCTCGTGGATCAGATGAAGCGGTGGAGTAGCTGTCGTGGTGGATCCGGCGAGTCGGCGATCTTGGCCTTCGAGGTGGAGAGTGCACAGTGGTTGCACCCTCGCCGGTCTTGTCGCCACCGGCTCGCGCCTGGCTGACTTGCCGCGGCTGCGATGTGCTCAGCTGCCGTGGGTTGTCGCCGTTGGCGAAGCCGATGAGATTCTGGATGGTGGCCCTCCAGTCGTCGATTTTGTCTGGCGCTGGAGGGTAGTCTAGGAGCAGTTGAGCTCGCGCCAAAGCCTCTGCCGGAGTGGCGGGCCGCGGCGGTGAACGGTGCGAGGAACGGGATATGCTCGGACTTCTAACTACGTTAGAAGGAGCAGTATCTCGTCCAGGCGACCATGCCCCGCTCGCGCCAGCATGTCGACGTGCATGCTGGTCTTGAGCACTCCGGGATCCACCAGCTTGATCTTGGCCCAGCAAACGTATGGTACCATGGGTACCATAACGCTGCTTGTCCCGCGCCTCCTGAGAAGGGCGCGGTGCGTGTACGGACACCGAGGTCTTGGAGTGCGCCCGGTCATTGTGGGTGCCGACTGCGCCGCTGATGTGCAGCGCAGCCTTGTCCTTGGACCTGGCACCACCGTGAGCTCGATCGTCGACACCCGTTCCTCCGCCGGCGTCTAGTCCACCAGCCGTTTGCTCCGGCGATGGTGGGTTCGGCGCGGACGGAGCAGCCGCCTCCGAAGCCTTCTTCTTCGGCGGCATGTTGATGAAGACGATGAAGATTTAGCTCGTGCGAACGCCGGATCAGGTTCACACAACCTCGACGCACCCCCTACCTGGCGCGCCAAAGATGTCGAGGGTGCTGATCCCACGGACACCTATGGGACCACGGCGGACCGGGCCCCTTTCGGTTCGGCAGGGGGGTGGAGAGAGCACGAAGAGCGGATCGAGGCGAAGCGCACGAGCGATGCGATCGGTTTACCCAGGTTTGGGCCGCACGGATGCGTAAAACCCTACTCCTGCTTTGTGGATGTATTGATTTCTTGCTCGGGAGCGCTGATTGCTACAGTACACACCAGCAGCTAGCCAGACCGAGCGTGAGAATGATCGTCCCCCCCTCTACGTTGCGCATGGGCCTCCTTTTATATGTTAAAGGGGTCACCGACAGGTGGCAACATAGATGAGGGTAAAAATGGAAAAGAAGTGGTGGTTGGCACCACCGCCTACTACAGTTATATCATACCTAACCCTGATGGCAGGGGACAAAGGCATTAAATGCCTGTCTGCGTCGCCTAGACGGTGCAGAAAGGGACCACCAAGGACGCCACTGCTTGCCACGATGGCGATCTTGTCAGCGCCGCTTGCCACCGTGTACCTCTGGCTGCACAGCCTTCTGCCATGTACGCCTGGAAGGGTCCCAGAGCAACACGTTGGTGGATGTGCTGGAGCGCAGGTACAGAGTGGAGGTTTGCCGCGGCAAGTGCCTTGCCGCGGTCGTTGTCTTGACGCATCCGGGAGCTTGTCGCTCACCGGGCCTTGGTTGGCCTTCCCGGCAAGCTCCTCTTGCCGGGGTCTTGTCTCCTTCCCGACAAGCTCCTCTTGCCGGGGTCTTGTCTTCTTGTTCTTGGATACTTTGTTCTTGAAGGGCTCCAAAGGAACCACGAAGGATCTTGGCGGTCGCCCGGCAAGCCTTGCCGCGGGACGCTGCGACTGCCCATGCACAAGTTCGGGATACTAAGGTACCCCTACTTTAGTACACCGACAATAGTGATGTTCACCATTGAAAACTTCTCCATCTCACACGATGATCGGACATGGTTTGGTTGATATGGATCATGTGATCATTTAGATGACTAGAGGTATGTCTATCTAAGTGGAAGTTCTTAAGTAATATGATTAATTGAACTTAAATTTATCATGAACTTAGTCCTGATGGTATTTGCATATCTATGTTGTAGATCAATAGCTTCCCCGTTTTATTTATGACTAGCAAAAGAGCCCGTGCGTTGCAACGGGAGAGAAAACATAACACACGCTCTTAACTCAACAACCATCACTCAAAACCACAATAGAGCCATCTCCTTTATTTTTGCGAGGCATCATATTTGTGTTGCCGCTTATCCTCCTTCTCACCCTCGCCGGCGATGGCCTCGGTGTTCACACAAAACAACAAAAAACGTGTGTCGAATATGGCTAATCCTAAGGCGTCTCTCTCTCCCTCTCTCCTCCCTCTCTCTCTCTCTTCCTCTCTCTCTCTCTCGCTCGCTTTCTCTCACTCTCATGATGGGAAATCTATTGTTTTCCCCTGCGACATTTTCCAGAGGTATGCATGTGTAGTTATCGATGTTTTCCTTTCCGTATATGGTTATAGTGGGGTGTTTATTTGCAATCCGGATCGCCGCCGGTATGAAAAAAACAAATCTTGCGCTATAAATTATAAGTTTGCTTCCATAATAATATTTTAAAATATTTAACAGGTAAAATTAACATCATATTTAGATTCCACACATTTTTCTGATAAAATTTCATATATAATATGTTAAAATCGAAGTTACGGTTTAAAAGATACAGATAATTTAGAAAATCATTTGGTTTGACTCAAATATATTCCAAAATAATATTTTAAAATACTTAACAGATAAAATAATCTCATATTCATATTCTACATATTTTTCTAATCAAATTTCATATATAACATGTTTAAATCGGAGTTACGGTTTAAAAGATATGAATGATTTTAAAAAGCATTTGTTTGACTTAAATATGATCCGCGGATGAATTACCTAAAGCATCAGGGGGTTTTCGAAAAATGTAAAATAACGGTTCGGGTGTGGCTTAAATCCGGACGGCGGGTTGATTTTAAGAAAAGACAGGGACTTTTGTGTAAAATATGAAAATAACGATTCGTTTTAACTTAAAACAGGACTGCGAGTTGAATTCTTTGAAATAGAGGGACTTTTCTGAAAAATGCCATGACGGACGAAAGAAATCCAATATGCTTTATTATTAGGTAAAGATATGTTCCTAGAGAAAACTTTGTTGAAAGATGTTAGTAGAAATGATGCGGACTAGCTTCGTGATCTGAGGATTATCCTCATTGCTGCACAGAAGAATTATGTCCTTGATGCACCGCTAGGTGACGGACCTTTTGCAGGAGCAGATACAGACGTTATGAATGTTTGACAAGCTTGGTATGATGACTACTTGATACTATAGTGTTCCATACTTTACGGCTTAGAATCGGGACTTCAAAAACATTTTGAATGCCACGGAGCATATGAGATGTTCCAAGAGCTGAAATTGGTATTTTAGACTCATGCCAGATACGTCTCCAATGTATTTACTTTTCCAAACACTTTTGCCCTTGTTTTGGACTCTAACTTGCATGATTTGAATGAAACTAACACGGGCTGATGCTGTTTTCAGCAGAATTACCATGGTGTTGTTTATGTGCAGAAACAAACGTTCTCGGAATGACCTGAAACTTCAAGGAGCCACTTTTCAGAAAATATGAAAAATACCTGCAAAATATGAAGGCCAGGGGGCCCACCACCTCTCCACGAGGGTGGGGGGCGTGCCTGCCCCCCTAGGGCGTGCGCCCCTACCTCGTGGGCCCCCTGTTGCCTCTCTGACTCCAACTCCAACTCCATATATTGTGTTTCAGGGAAAAAATTAGAGAAGAATTCATCATGTTTTACGATACGGAGCCGCTGCCAAGCCCTAAAACCTCTCGGGAGGGCTGGTCTAGAGTCCGTTCGGGGCTCCGGAGAGGGGAATCCGTCGCCATCGTCATCATCAACCATCCTCCATCACCAATTTCATGATGCTCACCGCCGTGCGTGAGTAATTCCATCGTAGGCTTGCTGGACGGTGATGGGTTGGATGGGATCTATCATGTAATCAAGTTAGTTTTGTTAGGGTTTGATCCCTAGTGTCCACTATGTTCTGAGATTGATGTTGCTATGACTTTGCTATGCTTAATGCTTGTCACTAGGGCCCGAGTGCCATGATTTCAGATCTGAACCTATTATGTTTTCATCAATATATGAGTGTTCTTGATCCTATCTTGCAAGTCTATAGTCACCTATTATGTGTTATGATCCATTAACCCCGAAGTGAAAATAATTGGGATACTTACCGGTGATGATCGTAGTTTGAGGAGTTCATGTATTCACTATGTGTTAATGCTTTGTTCCGGTACTCTATTAAAAGGACGCCTTAATATCCCTTAGTTTCCGTAAGGACCCCGCTGCCACGGGAGGGTAGGACAAAAGCTGTCATGCAAGTTCTTTTCCATAAGCACGTATGACTATGTTTGGAATACATGCCTACATTATATCAATGAACTGGAGCTAGTTCTGTGTCACCCTAGGTTATGACTGTTACATGATGAACCGGATCCGGCATAATTCTCCATCACTGATCCATTGCCTATGAGCTTTCCATATATTGTTCTTCACTTATTTACTTTCCCGTTGCTATTGCTATCATCACTACAAAATACCAAAAACATTACTTTTACTACTATTACCTTTCGTTACCGTTATCACTACTATCATATTACTTTGCTACTAAACACTTTGCTGTAGATATTAAGTTTCCAGGTGTGGTTGAATTAAAAACTCAACTGCTAATACTTGAGAGTATTCTTTGGCTCCCCTTGTGTAGAATCAATAAATTTGGGTTGAATACTTTACCCTCGAAAACTGTTGCGATCCTCTATACTTGTGGGTTATCAAGACTATTTTCTGGCACCGTTGCCGGGGAGCATAGCTCTATTCTTTGAGTCACTTGGGGTATATATCTGCTTATCATTATGAAGAACTTAAGAGATCCAAAAACCAAGATCTATCCCTCAACTACGAGGGGAGGTAAGGAACTGCCATCTAGCTCTGCACTTGATTCGCCTTCTGTTTTAAGTAAGCTTGCGACACCTACACCTGCTTCTGCTATTCGTTCTGATATGTCGCATGTTATTGATGATGCCACTTCTGCTATGCCTGATACTTATGATGAAACTACTTCTATGGCTGATACTACTGTGCCACTTAGTGATTTTCTTGATGAACAAATTGCTAGGGCTAGAGAAATTGAAAATATTGAATCTGATGATACTGATGAAAGTGATGATGAAGAATCACTTGTTATTCCTAAGGGTTATGTTTTTGATCAAGAAGCTTCTTTTGCTATTTTAGCCTGCAAAAATAGAAATGAACTCAAAAGGTTATTAGCTAAATGGAGTAAGCAATCTCTAAATGGTAGAATGAAACCTGACCCTGCTTTTGCTACTTCACCTATCTTTGTTACTGATAAGGATTATGAATTCTCCGTTGATCCTGATATAATTACTTTGGTTGAATCTGATCCTTTTCATGGTTATGAATCTGAAACTGTTGTGGCACATCTTACTAAATTGAATGATATAGCCACCCTGTTCACTAAAGATGAGAGAACTCGTTACTTTTATATCCTTAAAATATTTCCGTTCTCATTAAAGGGTGATGTTAAGATATGGTTAATTCCCTTGATCCTGGTTGTGTGCGTAGTCCCCAGGATATGATTTATTACTTCTCTGCTAAATATTTCCCTACTCATAAGAAACAAGCTGCTTTAAGGGATATATATAATTTTGTGCAAATTGAAGAAGAGAGTCTCCCACAAGCTTGGGGGAGGCTTCTCCAATTACTTAATGCTTTGCCTGATCATCCTCTTAAGAAAAACGAAATACTTGATATCTTTTATAATGGACTAACCGATGCCTACAGAGATTACCTGGATAGCTGTGCTGGTTCTGTTTTTAGGGTAAGAACACTGGATGAAGCTGAAATTTTATTGAACAATATGTTGACAAACGAAAATAATTGGACACCTTCGGAGCTAATTCCTGAGCCTATTCCTAAACCAACTCCGAAGAAGAGGGGTATTCTATTTCTCAGTCCTGAAGATATGCAAGAGGCAAAGAAATCTATGAAAGAAAAGGGTATTAAAGCTGAAGATGTTAAGAATTTACCTCCTATTGAAGAAATACATGGTCTTAATTTACCGCCTGTTGAAGAAACATATAATCCAAATCCTTCTCCTATTGAAGAAACTCATGGTCATGATAACCCGACACATGTAGTAAAGGTAAATTCTCTCTATAGATATGATAAAGCTGAAATCCCATTTACTAAATTTGCTAGCCCATGCTTAGATGAGTTTGATAAATTTATGGCTAAGAAAGAAGATTTTAATGCTTATTTTGGTAGACAATTGAAATACAATTCAAATATGCTTGAACACTGGGGTGATTATATGGCTAATGTCAAAGGTGAACTTAAACTTATTGGTAAACATGCTTCTATGGTTATCACTCAAGTAGAACAAGTACTTAAAGCTCAAAATGATTTTCTCAATGAATTGAATAGTAAAAATAATGATAATGCTGTTAGAGTGGCTACTAGAACTGGTAGGATGACTCAGGAACCTTTGTATCCTGAAGGCCACCCTAAGAGAATTGATCAAGATTCTCAGAGAAATAATATAGATGTACCTAGTTCTTCTAAAAAGAAGAAAGAGAAAAATGATAGGACTTTGCATGCTTCTAGTGATCCTATTGTTGAAACACCTGAGAATCCAAATGATATTTCTATTTCTGATGCTGAAACACAATCTGGTAATGAACTTGAGACTAGTGATAATGTTAATGATAATGTTCATGATGATGCTCAACCTAGTAATGATAATGATGTAGAAATTGAACCTGCTGTTGATCTTGATAACCCACAATCAAAGAATCAACGTTATGATAATAAAGACTTTGTTGCTAGGAAACATGGTAAAGAAAGAGAGCCTTGGGTTTAGAAACCCATGTCCTTTCCTCCCAAACCATCTAAGAAAAAGGATGATGAGGATTTTGAGCGCTTTGCTGAAATGATTAGACCTATCTTTTTGCGTATGCGATTAACTGATATGCTCAAAACCAATCCTTATGCTAAGTACATGAAAGGTATCATTACAAATAAAAGAAAGATACCGGAAGCTGAAATTTCCATCATGCTTGCTAATTATACTTTTAAGGGTGGAATACCAAAGAAACTTGGAGATCCCGGTGTACCAACTATACCATGCTCCATTAAAAGAAATTATGTTAAAACTACTTTATGTGATCTTGGAGCCGGTGTTAGTGTTATGTCTCTCTCTTTATATCGTAGACTTGATTTGAATAAGTTGACACCTACTGAAATATCTTTGCAAATGGCTGATAAATCAACTGCTATACCTGTCGGTATTTGTGAGGATGTGCCTGTTGTAGTTGCAAACGTTACTATTTTAACGGACTTTGTTATTCTTGATATTCCTGAGGACGATAGTATGTCTATTATTCTTGGAAGACCCTTTTTGAATACTGCAGGGGCTGTTATTGATTGCACTAAAGGCAATGTCACTTTTCATGTTAATGGTAATGAGCATATGGTACACTTTCCGAGGAAACAACATCAAGTTCATAGTATCAACTCTATTGGAAAAATTCCATCGATTATATTTGGAGGTTTTGAATTTCCTCTTCCTACTATCAAGAAGAAATATGATATTCTTATTATTGGGGATGTGCATATCCCCGTTGAGGTAACATAGTGTTATTCGAAATTTCTCCGGTCCCATGTTATTCGGAATGAGTTCGTTAACAAGACTTGATCAACCTTATTAGTGGATTCCTTTTGATGATCATGAGATGGATGAAACTAGAAGGCACAACCTTCTGTACCCCACTTTTACTTTCTATTATTTATATTAAATAAAATAAAAATAAATATTTTTCTGTCTGTTATCTCATTATCCGTGCAATATAAAAATACCTCGGAAATAAAAGTTCTCCAAATGCCTTGAAATTTAAGTATGATTTTTTTCTAGAATATTTGAGAATATTTGGCAATAAGAACACAGCAGGGGGGCCAACCACCTGCCCACGAGGGTGGAGGGCGCGCCCTGCCCCCCTGGGCGCACCCCCCTGCCTCGTGGGCCCACGGTGGCCCTCCTCCACTTATTCCTGCACCCATACACTTCTTCTTCCTCCCACAAACACGAATATCCAGCTCAAGCACGAGTTCCAGCTCATCTTGCTACCATTTTCGATCTCCTTGCTCAAAGGACCTCTCACAAAACTGCTTGGGGAGATTGTTCCTTGGTATGTGACTCCTCCATTGGTCCAATTAGTTTTTGTTCTAGTGCTTTATTCATTGTAAATTTTTGCTTCTTAGGCGACCCTATTCTTGAGCTTGCATGTCAAATTTATATGGTCAAAAGTAGTTTTGATGCATGATATAGGCTCTAGGCACTTGTAGGAGTAGTTGCTATCAATATTATTGAGTTTGGTTTACTTTTATTTTGAAGTTACTAAAAATTTCAGAATTTTTCAGAAAATGATGAGGAGACTATTGAGGGGCTCATCGAGCCAAAGCTCGAAGGAAAAGGCACCGAAGCCTAAGTATAATTTGCCGTGCACCGCGGATGTTCGGACGTGTGAATGGCCTTCCGATGATTTCTTGAGAGCGGCCGGTATTTATGAAGATTTTCATGAATTGGCTAAGAATGCAGGCCTCACTGCTTTCCTCCATGACCAATGCGATCAGTATCTCTTACTCACAAATACCTTTGTGCAAAACTTTCATTTTCATTCTAGGAACTCGCGACCTACGGTGGAGTTTCATTTATATGACACTGGTAGAAAAAGGGCCTATAGTCCCGGTTCGTAAGGGCCTTTAGTCCCGGTTCCTGAACCGGGACTAAAGTGTCGGTACTAATGCCCCGACCCTTTAGTCCCGGTTCAATCCAGAACCGGGACTGATGGGCCTCCACGTGGGCAGTGCCGGCAGCCCAGGCAGGGGGACCTTTGGTCCCGGTTGATGACATAAACCGGGACCAATAGGCTTCCACGCGTCAGCATCTGGCTGGAGCTGAGGTTTTTCTTTGTTTTAAAAAAAAGTGGCTGTTTTAGGGGTTTGGGGGGTTATTTTTAGGTTGTTATTAGCTAGCTAATAGAGAGAAGTGTCCTCTCTTATATCTTCATCCTTGGTTTACCTACACTACTGCTATGTTCATTTCACCCACAGATATATATATATAATAACATCATATATAATAGCAAGTCCTACTAATTAATCAAGCATCATCATACAACTTCTACTCGTTATTAATAATAAGTCATACGATCATCATCCTCATAGTCATCGAACCCAACCCTACATAATTGTTATTAGCACATGATCATCAGTATCAGGTAGGACCTAAACACACTTAAGGTAAAATAGCATAAAACAATATAGACCCTGACTCTCCATTATGAAGAATGGAGATCATCCTGTCTCCAATTCTTGCGCCTCGCTTCCTTTTGCTTCCAAGAAGCTCCTTACGAGTGCTCATACATTTTTTCCATCCTTTGATTGTCATGTCTCCACTTCTTTTAGAAATCCGGTATGGAAAGTTGAGATTCGTAGGATGACCTGGATATATGTTCAAAACACGAAGGCTGCCGCCATTCTGATACATCAAATGAGGCACACAATCCTCTGGGATTCTCTGTTGAAAAACATAGTAATAACTTCATAGTTAGCAATGATGTACTAGTTTTAGAAGTATGAAAAAAGATGCACGGATGTCGTAATAGTAAAAAAACATACCAGGGTATCTCCATGGTAGTTACCGTAGTTCAACACGTGCACTAGTGGCACGTATTGACCATAATGTTGAGGAGTTCGATTGTAGATATTGTAATTCTCAATATCATTACAAAATCCAACCAGATGAGTTTTCTCCTTGTAAGTTAACTTAGAGCCATCGGTGTAGTAAGTTCTATCTACCATCTTCTGCACATTCTTTGATACTTCAAAATAAGCTGTCAATGGAAATAAGCTGTCAACTATTTTGAAATGAACAATATAAATTAGTTAATAATTAACTATGTTTGAGAAACTCACATAGCGATAGAACTGGAGGAGTATCAACAAGGAACCAAATGTCCATATTGTCTTGCTCGATTTCAGGATCACCAAGATCCATGGTGACAAGCATACCCTCATCAAAACCATACAATTTGCAAAATGCTCCCCAATTTTTGCAACCAAAATGAGTTACGCTCTCAGCATTATACAACTTTACTTCAAAATCCACACCATGATGGGTCCTTAGGTGAATTTTCTTCGTTTCAAAATTTTCATGGTCTTCAAAATCCATCCTCTCCAAGACATAGCGTCTTGCATGGCATGGGATAAACTATACTCGAATTGTAAAAGATGAAAATTACACGTTGAAATAGTTGAAGTCATGCTTAATTATGAAAAAACACTTGTCGTCGTTGCGTACCGTTTCAACTTCGAAGGTCTCCTCAAGCTTAATGCTGAAGCGCCGACCATCGTCCAGGTGAGGCCTGTCGCACTCACCTCGATCGTCGTGGCACCAGTCGCACTCCCCCGGGAGACTTTCGTCGTCCGATGATGACATTTCCTATACGTTCATAATTCAAAGACTAAATTAGATCATTATTATTCAACTAATCATATGCATATGCCTTGCATAGTGCTCTCCATAGCTAGAACCGTAGCGCCCGACAAGTATCGGCGCGGGCGGTGGACACCCAAAGGGAAGGAACCATCACAGGATCATAGCTCTAGTGAGATCCCTGAAGAACCTACTGCTGCCGGTGCCTTCTAAAAATAAACTAGTTCTATTAATTTTCTTGCTAAAAATAAACTACTTCTATAATAAAATAAACCAGTTTTATTAAATCAACTAGTTCAACTACTAAGCACTTACTATAAATAGAATAATGTAGTACTTACTAAAAATAAACAAGTTAACCTAGTTCTAACTAATTCCTTTAAACACTTTCTAAGTAGTACTAATTACTAAAAGTTAATTATCGGGGAGGGGGGGTATGTCGACAATGACATACCCGATAACAAAAAATAAGAAGAGGAAGAAGAAGAAAAAAAGAGGAGAAGAAGAAAGGAAAAGGAGAAGAAAAAAAAGAAAAAAAAGGAGAAGAGAAGGAATAATAGAGGAGAACAAGAAGAATTCTTCTTCTTCTCCTCTATTCCTTCTTCTTCTCTTCTTTTTTTTCTTTTTTTCATCTTCTTATTTATTTCTCCTGTTATTTCTCTCCTCTTCTTCTTCTCCTTCTTCCTCTTCTTATTTTCCATTTTTCTCTCCTTCTTTTTCTTCTAGATATGAACATATATATACATAAATGACTTTGATCATACATAACGTTCAGATTCCTACACAATATGAACAAAATTACAACAGAAAAAAATAATAAAAATTCTATGAACAAAATAAAAATTCTATGAACAAAATTACAACAAAAAATCATAAAAATTCTATGAAAAAATTGACATATTATTTGCATATATATGAACACACAAACTTTTGCATATGCAACAATAATATCAGCAAAAAAATGTATGAACAGAAAAAAATTCTAACTTTTGCATCTAAACTATACATCTAAATTAAGTACAACTAAATTAACTATACATCTAAATTAACTATACATCCTAACTATACAACTAAATTAACTATACATTCCAAATTAGGAAATTACGCAAGCCGGGGCGGCGATCTACGAGGAGGGGCATGGCGTCGGCGGCGAGGAGGCAGGGGGGCACGGGGCGGCGACGGCGACGGCGAGGCACGGGCGACGGCGACGGCACGGTCGGGGGCGACGGCGAGGCACGGGCGTCGGCGGCGAGGAGGCAGGGGGGCATGGGGCGGCGACGGCGATGGCGAGGCACGGGCAACAGCGACGGCGCAGTCGGGGGCGACGGCAGGGGCGGCGGACGGTGTTGGGGCAGCCTGGCGGCATCGACGGTGAGGGGCGGCGACGGGAGCAACTGCGAGGGAAATGTGAAAATTTCCCAAGTCTTTGCTTATATAGCAAAGCCATTGGTCCCGGTTCGTGGCACAAACCGGGACCAATGCACCCCTTTCGTCCCGGTTTGTGCCACGAACCGGGACCAAAGGCCAAATTTCGGCAGCCCAAAGGGCGGGAAGCGGCGGCCTTTAGTCCCGGTTGGTGCCACGAACCGGGACCAAAGGCTCCCTTTCATCCCGGTTGGTGCCACCAACCGGGACCAAAGGTCGTGTACTGGAACTGCCGCGGTGCGTTGGGATATTTAGTCCCACCTCGCTAGCCGAGAGGGGCTCGAAGTGGTTTATAAGCCCTGCGGAGCCGACCACTTCGAGCTCCTCTCTACTGTAGGCTTACGGGCCTAAATCCACACTCTTTGCCTGCGGGCCTACTGGGCCTATTGTGGGCCTGCATCCTGGCCCAATTAGCGGGTTTCTAGTCATATGCAGGCTGTGGTGGCCCAGTAGGCGGCATTTTTTAAAAAAATCCAGTTTTTTGTTTTTTACTAACAGCAAAATACTTACTAGTTTTTCAGTTATTATTTTTGGTTTTAGGTAATAAAAATTATAAACTTTCTGTTAGTGCCATTAATTTTCCAATTTGAATTATTTAAATTTGAATTCTTTGAAATTTATGTGAATCACTAGTTTGTAACAAAAGAAATATTTATGATAATTCTTTTTGCTATTAAGAAAATACTTAGATAATTTGTGTGAATCTCAAGTTTGTGATTAACTTTGCTAGTGCCATTATTTTTCAAATTAGAATAGTTAAAATTTGAATTGTTTGAAATTTGTGTGAATCTCAAGTTTCTGATTAACTTTACTAGTGCCATTAGTTTTCAAATTAGAATAGTTAAAATTTGAATTCTTTGAAATTTGTGTGAATCTCAAGTTTGTGATTAACTTTGCTAGTGCCATTAGTTTTCAAATTAGAATAGTTAAAATTTGAATTGTTTGAAATTTGTGTGAATCTCAAGTTTGTGATTAACTTTGCTAGTGCCATTATTTTTCAAATTAGAATAGTTAAAATTTGAATTCTTTGAAATTTGTGTGAATCTCAAGTTTGTGATTAACTTTGCTAGTGCCACTAGTTTTCAAATTAGAATAGTTAAAATTTGAATTGTTTGAAATTTGCGTGAATCTCAAGTTTGTGATTAACTTTGCTAGTGCCACTAGTTTTCAAATTAGAATAGTTAAAATTTGAATTGTTTGAAATCTGTGTGAATCTCAAGTTTGTGATTAACTTTACTAGTGCCATTAGTTTTCAAATTAGAATAGTTAAAATTTGAATTCTTTGAAATTTGTGTGAATCTCAAGTTTGTGATTAACTTTGCTAGTGACACTAGTTTTCAAATTAGAAGAGTTAAAATTTGAATTGTTTGAAATTTGTGTGAATCTCAAGTTTGTGATTAACTTTACTAGTGCCATTATTTTTCAAATTAGAATAGTTAAAATTTGAATTGTTCGAAATTTGTGTGAATCTCAAGTTTGTGATTAACTTTACTAGTGCCATTAGTTTTCAAATTAGAATAGTTAAAATTTGAATTCTTTGAAATTTGTGTGAATCTCAAGTTTGTGATATCTTTTTTATTTTAGGTCACAAAAATTATAAACTTTCTGTTAGTGCCATTAGTTTTAAAATTTGAATAGTTTAAATTTGATTTTTTAAAATTTGTGTGAATCACTAGTTTATGAATAACTTTACAAATATTATAAGCATTTTTTTTCTTTTTTGCTATTTATTTTTTTCATTTCTACTTAGAACTAAATACTTATAGTTTTTTAGTGATTTCTTTTTTCTTTTAGGTTAGAAAAAATAAAAAATTCTCTGTTAGTGAACATAGATGCACTTATAGAGAAAATTAAACATAAATTCATAATTCATTTCTATTTATGAATTTAGGTCCAACTTTCCTTTATAGGTGCATCTATTTTCACT
Source organism: Triticum monococcum (assembly GCA_034509565.1). Classification (NCBI taxonomy): domain Eukaryota; kingdom Viridiplantae; phylum Streptophyta; class Magnoliopsida; order Poales; family Poaceae; genus Triticum; species Triticum monococcum. The sequence continues at coordinate 770,349,139 of CM067847.1, forward strand.
TTGAGAGGAGCTCAACAACGCAGAGAGGGACGGGCTTATAAGCAGGTGTGGGCGGCCTTCGGTTGGCGAGGTGGGACTAAACTCTGGGTGCAACGAGGGCGAACCCTTTAGTCCCGGTTCGTGGCATGAACCGGGACTAAATGGGAGCCTTTGGTCCCGGTTCATGCCACGAACCGGGACCACTGGTGGTGGGCCAGGAGCCAGGCCCATTGGTCCCGGTTCGTCCCACCAACCGGGACCAAAAGGTCCAGACGAACCGGGACCAATGGCCCACGTGGCCCGGCCGCCCCCTGGGCTCACGAACCGGGACCAATGCCCCCATTGGTCCCGGTCTAGATTGAACCGGGACTAATGGGCTGACCCGGCCTGGACCGTTTCCCCCTTTTCTACTAGTGTGATGAGCATAAGGAGATGTCACTTTATGATTTTTGTTGGATTTGTTTAGTCCCTTTTGAGGGCAAGACAGAAGAACCACACCGATGATGTGGAGGGGTTTATTTATACTATCACTGTAGGGAAAACAAGGAATGTTTCCGATGCACGAATCACTAGCATAGATTTTCCTGTTTTATGTTACTTTGAATTATTTGCTAGTCGTTGCTTAATTGGTCGCGGAAACTGTGGAAACCTTAGTATCCCTGATATTATTATTCTGCTCCACGGTTTATACAGTGATAACACTTTTAGTATGGGCGGCATTATTGCTAAACGGTTAAGTCTGAACCGTACCAAGGGGCCCATCTTTGGAGGCATCTATGCTTCGCGCGCTAGCTGCACATTTTAACATACCTATTAGGCATTATGAGAAGGAAGAAAAGGTGTTGCCCCGTGTTTATTTAGATTATAAGAGTATGGTGGCACATGATTTTATTGTTAAGAATAGGGAAGGAGAGCTTAAATATCAATTGTTCTTTAATAAACATCATCCTGAGACTATTACCCTGCCTGCTCCTTCTTTGTTTGATTTATCTTCAGGCACGTACCTTGTTCCGTTGAAGGCTATTCACGCCTACCGGAACCCTGCACCAGCCGAGGAGCCAGAACCGGAACCACAAGTTGATCCTTCATGACAGTCTAATTACCAGTGGGATCCGGAGATGATTGTCAGCCAGTGGCAATCGAAGTCTTCCTCTTCTTCTTCTTCTCAGTACGACCCCAACTATTATTATGGATATCCTCCAGGCCAGCCGTGGCCATAGACCAACTTAGGCCAAAAGCCTAATCTTGGGGGAGTACGTATTTCTCACCGACATTACATTTATGTTCACACACTCATTGCTAGATGTCGTTGCTCATACTTTTTCATTGTATCATCCATGCTAGTTTAATTTTATTTTTATGCTTTCTTCTTGTGTGTTTAATAAAGCTTAAGAAAAACCAAAAAAATTAGTTGTAGCTTTTAATCAGTTTAATTTCCATGCTTGTAGTAGTAATTAAAAGAAAACCCCAAAACATTTCATGTTCTTCTTTTGCTTGTTGGGAGCTTTCCCGTGTAAATAGTTTTATTTATTTTCTTTTCTTTGGGGGTCGATAGGAGAAGACCATGATTAAATTGTTGAAGTGGCTCTTATATGCATTATTGTTTATCTGACAAAAGAGCCCATATTGCCTTGTCTTCTCATGTTTATTGAATGCTTGCAGATTCCAGCTTAGTCCAATGCACGTGCACTATTATATTATTCACACTATTCGGCCGTGCAAGTGAAAGGCAATTATGATGATATATGATGGACTAACTGAGATGAGAAAAGCTGGTATGAACTCGACCTATTTTCTTTTTGTAAATATGATTAGTTCATCATTCCTGATTCAGCCTATTATGAATAAACATGTTTGCAATGACAACTAGAGATCATAGTTTCTTGTGCCATGCTTGATTAGCTATGAGTTATAATGGTTTACCTTGCGTGCCAACATGCTATTGAGATAGTTATGATGTGGTATGATAGGGTGGTATCCTCCTCTGAATGATTTAAGTGACTTGACTTGGCGCATGTTCACGCATGTAGTTGAAACAAAATCAACATAGCCTTCATGATATTTATGTTCATGGTGGATTATATCCTACTCATGCTTGCATTCGGCATTGATTAATTTTAATGCATGTTCATGACTGTTGTCGCTCTCTAGCTGGTCGCTTCCCAGTCTTTTGCTAGCCTTCACTTGTACTAAGCAGGAATACTGCATGTGCATCCAATCCCTTAAACCCCAAAGTTATTCCACATGAGTCCACTATACCTACCTATATACGGTATCTACCTGCCGTTCCAAGTAAATTTGTATGTGCCAAACTCTAAACCTTCAAATAAATATCCTATTTTGTATGCTCGAATAGCTCATGAATCAACTAGGGATGTCTGTATCTTCCATGTTAGGCGGGTTATTATCAAGAGGAGTGGACTCCGCTCCTCACTCATGAGATAAATGGCTGGTTGCCGGGATGCCCAGTCCCATGCTTTATGCAAACTAAATCAAAATAATTGCAAACAAAACTCCCCCTGGGACTCTTGTTAGTTGGAGGCACTCGTTCTTTCGAGCAAGCCATGGATTGATGCTTGTTGGTGGAAGGGGGGGTATAAACTTTACCATTCTATTTGGGAACCGCCTATAATGTGTGTAGCATGGAAGATATCGCCATCTCTTGGTTGTTATGTTGACAATGAAAGTATACCGCTCAAAATATTATTCACCTCTATTTCAAAACCGAGCTCTGGCACCTCTACAAATCCCCGCTTCCCTCTGCGAAGGGCCTATCTATTTACTTTTATGCTGAGTCATCATCCTCTTATTAAAAAGCACCAGTTGGAGAGCACCGCTGTCATTTGTATTCATTACTGTTAGTTTACATTGAGTATGACTTGACTTGATCTCTTTTACCATGAATTACAATGTCTAGCCAGTCCTTGGTCTTTAAAGGTGCTCTGCATTTATGTTTTGCGGTCTCAGAAAGGGCTAGCGAGATACCATCTTGTTATATCATATTATGATTGTTTTGAGAAAGTGTTGTCATCCGAGATTTATTATTATTGCTCGCTAGTTGATTATGCTATTGATATGAGTAAACTTGAGACCTATGCGTTATTGTGAATGTGGTTAGTTATAATCTTTGCTGAAAACTTGAATGCTAGCCTTACATTTTTACAACAACAAGAGCAAACAGAGTTTGTAAAAGTTTTTCTTTATCACTTTCAGTTTGTCAACTGAATTGCTTGAGGACAAGCAAAGGTTTAAGCTTGGGGGATTTGATACGTCTCCAACGTATCTACTTTTCCAAACACTTTTGCCCTTGTTTTGGACTCTAACTTGCATGATTTGAATGGAACTAACCCGGACTGACGCTATTTTCAGAAGAATTACCATGGTGTTATTTATGTGCAGAAACAAACATTCTCGGAATGACCTAAAACTTCATGGAGCCACTTTTCAGAAAATATGAAAAATACCTGCAAAAGATGAAGGCCAGGGGCCCACCACCTCTCCACAAGGGTGGGGGGTGCGCCTGCCCCCCTAGGGCGCGCCCCCTTCCTCGTGGGCCCCCTGTTGCCTCTCCGACTCCAACTCCAACTCCATATATTGTGATTCGGGGAGAAAAAAAATCAAAGAGAAGAATTCATCACGTTTTACGATACAGAGCTGCCGCCAAGACCTAAAACCTCTCGGGAGGGCTGATCTGGAGTCCGTTTGGGGCTGCGGAGAGGGGAATCCGTCATCATCAACCATCCTCCATCACCAATTTCATGATGCTCACCGCCGGGCGTGAGTAATTCCATCGCAGGCTTGCTGGACGATGATGGGTTGGATGGGATCTATCATGTAATCGAGTTAGTTTTGTTAGGGTTTGATCCCTAGTGTCCACTATGTTCTGAGATTGATGTGGCTATGACTTTGCTATGCTTAATGCTTGTCACTAGGGCCCGAGTGCCATGATTTCAGATCTGAACCTATTATGTTTTCATCAATATATGAGTGTTCTTGGTCCTATCTTGCAAGTCTATAGTCACCTATTATGTGTTATGATCCGTTAACCCCGAAGTGACAATAATTGGGATACTTACTGGTGATGACCGTAGTTTGAGGAGTTCATGTATTCACTATGTGTTAATGCTTTGTTCCGGTACTCTATTAAAAGGAGGCCTTAATATCCATTAGTTTCCGTAAGGACCCCGCTGCCACGGGAGGGTAGGACAAAAGATGCCATGCAAGTTCTTTTCCATAAGCACGTATGACTATGTTCGGAATACATGCCTACATTATATCAATGAACTGGAGCTAGTTCTATGTCACCCTAGGTTATGACTGTTACATGATGAACCGCATCCGACATAATTCTCCATCAGTGATCCATTGGCTACGAGCTTTCTATATATTGTTCTTCGCTTATTTACTTTCCCGTTGCTATTGCTATCATCACTACAAAATACCAAAAACATTACTTTTACTACTGTTACCTTTTGTTACCGTTATCACTACTATCATATTACTTTGCTACTAAACACTTTGCTGCAGATATTAAGTTTCCAGGTGTGGTTGAATTGACAACTCTGCTGCTAATACCTGAGAGTATTCTTTGGCTCCCCTTGTGTCTAATCAATAAATTTGGGTTGAATACTTTACCCTCGAAAACTGTTGCGATCCCCTATACTTGTGGGTTATCAATGCCCGTGTTAAGAGGTATGAGAGACCTCTGACAAGTACTTTGCCTACAAGGTGGAGGAGAATCGCTCAACTAGTGAGCATGTGCTCAGAATGTCTGAGTACTACAATCACTTGAATCAAGTGGGAGTTAATCTTCCAGATAAGATAGTGATTGACAAAGTTCTCTAGTCACTATCACCAAGTTACTAGAACTTCATGATGAACTATAATATGCAATGGATAACGGAAACAATTCCCAAGCTCTTCGCGATGCTGAAATTGGCAAAGGTAGAAATCAAGAAAAAGCATCAGGTGTTGATGGTTGAAAAGACCACTAGTTTCAAGTAAAAGGCAAGGGAAAGAAAGGGAACTTCAAGAAGAATGGCAAGAAAGTTGCCACTCCCGTGAAGAAGCCCAAAGCTAGACCTAAGCCCGAAACTGAGTGCTTCTACTGCAAAGGGAATGGTCACTGGAAGCGGAACTACTCCAAATACTTGGCGGATAAGAAGGATGGCAAAGTGAACAAAGGTATATTTGATATACATGTTATTGATGTGTACTTTACTAGTGTTCATAGTAACCCCAGGGTATTTGATACTGGTTCACTTGCTAAGATTAGTAACTTGAAACAGGAGTTGCAAAATGAACAGAGACTAGTTAAGGGCAAGGTGACGATGTGTGTTGGAAATGATTCCAAGGTTGATAAGATCACCATCGCACACTCCTTTTACCTTCGGGATTAGTGTTGAACCTAAAATAAATGTTATTTGGTGTTTGCGTTGAGCATAAATATGATTGGATCATGTTTATTGTAATACAATTATTCATTTAAGTCAAAAAATAATTGTTGTTCTATTTACATGAATAAAACCTTCTATGGTCATACACTTAATATAAATGGTTTATTGAATCTCGATCGTAGTGATACACATGTTCATAATATTGACGCCAAAAGACGCAAAGTTGATAATGATAGTGCAACATACTTGTGGCACTGCCGTTTAGGTCATATTGGTGTAAAGCGCATGAAGAAACTCCATGCAGATGGCCTTTTGGAATCACTTGATTATGAATCATTTGATGCTTGCGAACCATGCCTCATGGGAAAGATGACTAAGACTCCATTCTCCAGAACAATGGAGCGAGCCACTGACTTATTGGAAATAATACATACCGATGTGTGCGGTCCAATGAGTGTTGAGGCTCGCGGCGGGTATCATTATTTTCTGACCTTTACAGATGATTTGAGCAGATATGAGTATATCTACTTAATGAAACACAAGTCTGTAATGTTTAAAAAGTTCAAAGAAAATTTCACAATGAAGTGGAGAATCATCATAATAAGAAAATAAAGTTTCTACGATCTGATCGTGGAGACGAAATATTTGAGTTACGAGTTTGGCCTTCAGTTGAAACAATGTTGAATAGTTTCGCAACTCATGCCACCTAGAACACCATAGCGTAATGGTGTGTCCAAACGTCATAACCATACTTTATTAGATATGGTGCGATCTATGATGTCTCTTAGCGATTTACCACTATCGTTTTGGGGTTATGCATTAGAGACAGCTGCATTCACGTTAAATAGGGCACCATCTAAAAATCCGTTGAGAGGACACCATATGAATTGTGGTTTAGCAAGAAACCTAAGTTGTCGTTTCTTAAAGTTTGGGGTTGCGATGCTTATGTGAAAAAGTTTCAGCCTGATAAGCTCAAACCCAAATCAGAGAAGTGCGTCTTCATAGGGTACCCAAAATAAACTGTCGGGTACACCTTCTATCATAGATCCGAAGGCAAGATCTTCGTTGCTAAGAGTGGATCTGTCGGTGTCAAAACTGGCGGATCTCGGGTAGGGGGTCCCAAACTGTGTGTCTAGGCGGATGGTAACAGGAGACGAGGGACACAATGTTTTACCCAGGTTCGGGACCTCTTGATGGAGGTAAAACCCTATGTCCTGCTTGATTAATATTGATGATATGGGTAGTACAAGAGTAGATCTACCACGAGATCAGAGAGGCTAAACCATAGAAGCTAGCCTATGGTATGATTGTTGTTCGTCCTACGGACTAAAACCCTCCGGTTTATATAGATATCGGAGAGGGCTAGGGTTACACAGAGTCGGTTACAATGGTAGGAGATGTACATATCCATATCGCCAAGCTTGCCTTCCACGCCAAGGAAAGTCCCTTCCGGACACGGGACGAAGTCTTCAATCTTGTATCTTCATAATCCAGCAGTCCGGCCAAAGGTATAGTCCGGCTATCCGGACACCCCCTAATCCAGGACTCCCTCAGTAGCCCCTGAACCAGGCTTCAATGACAACGAGTCCGGCGCACAGATTGTCTTCGGCATTGCAAGGCGGGTTCCTCCTCCAAGTACTTCATAGAAGATTTTGAACACAAAGGTAGTGTCCGGCTCTGCAAAATAAGTTTCCACATATTGCCATAGAGAGAATAATATTTACACAAATCTAATCTGCTGACGTATTCCGTAGCATGACATCACACCACGGCCAAGTCTTTATTCGAATCGTTTTACTGTCCCACCTTAGCGCGTTTAGCGAGGCGGTTTCCTTGGCACGTCTTGTCAAAGCAGAGATCGTGTCCCCTTATTCCGGGATTCTCATCAATACGGGCGTGGGTAACCCAACCGTACCCGTTGGTATGTTTTCTCGATCAAAGACGAGTCCCAAACGGTCACGGGGAGGGCCCTTGGTATTCAACCTCTTATAAAGAGACCAAGGCCTTACTCCTTTCTTTCAATCTCAAATGAGTTCGCCCTTCGCCTCGAGTTCCAACACCCAAGGCTCCAGATTTCAGGCGCTTCGGACCTTCGACAATGTCCGGTTCCAACCTTCGAGGCCGATGGATGCCCTCCTCCATCACGGAGGAGGACGTGTTGAAGTTGAGAGAGGCCAGGTTCTTGACCGGCGAAATCTCGCATAGGCTGCCTGCTCAAGGGCAGGTCATTCCCACTCCCAAGCCTGGTGAGAGTGTGGTGTTCATGTCTCACTTCCTTCGGGTGCTAGGCTTCCCGACGGATCCCTTCGTGAGGGGGCTCATGTTTTATTATGGGCTGGAATTTCATGACTTAGCTCTGGAGTCCATCCTCCATATTTCCTCATTCATCGTCGTGTGTGAAGCCTTCCTCCGTATTACTCCTCACTTCGGACTATGGCTCAAGACCTTCAATGTAGAGCCGAAGATGATCGAGGGACGGCACGCGGAGTGCGGAGGTGCTTTTATAAGAAAGAATGCTGGTGCTTCATGGCCCGAGGGCTCTTTTCAAGGGGAGTCCAGCTTATGGCAACGAGAGTGGTTTTATATCACAGCTCCCAAGAGCGCCAAGTGGGTGGCACTGCCTGCTTTCCGCTCGTGTCCCCCGCCACAACTGGCGTCATGGGTCAATAAGGGGCTGGACTGGGGGTCGGCAAAGGACGTGCCCCTATTGCAGGGCCGCACCCGAGATCTCCTAGAAAGAGACATCAGTCTGGTCGTGGTGACGCAGGTTATGTTAATTCGCCGAGTTCTGCCCTGCAAACATCGCCCCCTCCGCCTATGGGAGTTCAACCAGGAGGGACCACGAGTTCTCCAACATTTTCTTGGCATGACGCCCGTGGAGATGTACAAATTGTTCTTCGGGCCACAAGTAGTGTGTCCGGATTCTACGGAGGACGCAGGTCTGAGCTGCAATCGTCCGGATACTCAAGTAAGTAGCCTTGTGCCCGGACTCGCTATCCATATATTTATCATAAAATTGCCCCTAAAAGAGCTGTCCTTTAAACAGGAGTGGATAGCGAAAGCAAAGCTAATCAGGTGTCCGGCCCCCCTCCCCGAGACCACGCCGGGTCTCGTGCTAGTCAGGATGTTGGAGGTTGTGCCTTCAAAGGAAAGCAAGGGAGGGGACAAGGAAGATATAGCCTCCTCAAAGGAGGTTGTCCGGAAGGGAGGAATCGAAAATTCCTCTCCTCGGGGGAAGAAGAGGACCGCCTCTGAAGACCCGGAGACCATGGCCTCAAAGCGGGGGGAGAAATCTTCGCCAGAGGGTCCTGTGCTGGGGGATACTTCGGCCGAATTATGCCCTCAAGGGGATCAGCCTTCCACCGAGCCGTAAGTAGAGAGGAGTTTTCTTTTTAAGAAATGAGATAAATCCTTGCTTTATATCTGAGAAAAGTAATCGAAAATTTACCTTGTAGCTCGGACCTTAGCCCTTCTCAGCAGAGCTCGTCTTCGGGGGATCTTCTTCCGGAGATGATGGAGAGCGGAACGCCTCCCCCTGCCATACCGCCTTGCGAGGCGGGCGACCCTGAGGTATCGTCGCGGAGGGTTTCTTTGAATCTGGCAGGGTCGGAAGGTAGTCATATGGCCCCCCAAAGCTCTCCGCGTTCGGCCTTCGAAAAGGGCCATCGAACGAGTCCGGCGCCGTCTGGTGCGCGGTCGGAGGAGCTGAAGGATCTGCTAGGGCGAGAATCTATCTCAGAGGAGCACCGTGCATTGATGGGTACGGTGATTGAGAGGATTTCATCCACGGAGAGTGGATTGCACGAGGCCGTCAGGAGTTTGCTGACAGGTTTTGAGGTATGCGAAATAATGTACCCTTTTTGGACAGTTGCGCATAAATAAGATGCGCCCTGTGTAGATAGTAGCCCCTGAGATTCTATGCGTTGTCAAAAGTGACGGCGCACAGAGGATCATAATCCCAGGTCTAATATGCCTCCTTCATACGTAGGTGGCGAAGTGTCCGAGGGCAAGCCGGACTGACGAATTTGCCGAGCTAAAGCGGCAACTTGACGTGGCAGATGCCGACATCGCGCTTGTCAATAAGCGGCTTGACGAGGCACAAGGTATGTAATTCCTCCGGCGCCACCTGGTAAGAGGAGCTTTATGCCAGTATCTTACAATGTGTGCGCTTGATGCAGATGGTGCTGCTGCCATGGAGAATCTTCGGGTGGAACTTGCCCGAGCCAAGGAGCAAGCCAGGAAAAGTGATGCGGCTGTCGGAAAGGAAATTGAAGAGCTAAAAGCCGAACAGGCTGCTCACTGCCGAAGCAAGAAGGAAATGGCCGAGATGGCCATGAAGCTGAAGAACGCTGCTAACCATTGCAAGCTTCTTGAAAAAGAAGATCGGGCGGAACAGACAGACTTGGAGAAGGCCGTTTCCGATGCCAAGGATGCTCGCTCTGCAATGAGAGCTATGAAGGAGGAGCTGCGTCGGGCCGGAGAGATCGCGGCGGGAAAGCCCTTTATGCCGCGGAGGAAGTTCTGTGATCCTAAACATGCTCCGTTAGACCGGATATGGAGTACAACGGACACCTATCTGGATTTGGCAGCGAGTGCCGCAGATGCGGTCGAACACTTCCGAGATCAAGAAGATCGCGAAGTGGAAAAGCTCTTTTGGTCGCAGTTCCACAATCCGGAGCGTCCACTGTCATTAGCCGATCGTTTGGCCGATGGGCCAAGCTAAATAGGTTGTCCGGACTCGCCATGAAGTACGTCATGAGTCATCTGTGGCCAGAGAGGCCGGATCCGAAAAGTTATTTCAACTTAGTGCAGCAGTTCCTTGGTGCGGCGCCGCATATCGATGCGATGAAGAGGTCAGCGTGCATAGAGGGTGCACGGATGGCTCTTGCACGTATGAAGACATACTGGGCGGAAATGGAGGCCACCGCTGTTGCATCCCCAGACTCGGATGGAAGCCGAGTACCTGCAGAGCACTATTTTCAGGAAGTTCTGCAAGGTGCTCGTTTAATAGAGACGCAGTGCTTGAAGGATACTATATTTGAATAGCATATATTATTGTAAAACAATATTTTGATAAATTGTAGAAGCTTTTTATACTTGTGCCTACAAGTATTATAATACCTCCTGTGCGGCTATTTAACATATATGTATATATAATCTGAAAGATGGCAGTCGTCGGCTTCAGCCCCCACGCACATAATGCGGGGGTGTTCGCAGAAGGCGCATTTTCACACTTGATCCAACGTCTTGGTCCTACAAAGGAGGTGATAGCGCATCGAACTACGCAATCGGACTATGATGCTTTATCACTTTCACTTAGCCATAGGAGTTTGACAGTGAGGCTACTTATATAGCCCCTGGTGGCGCCTGCGCTCGCCCGAACTCGGGGCGCGTATGTGCCTGGCCGGGAAGCGGCCCTTCGTTAATGCGGAGGAATCCTAAAGATTCCGGTAAGTCATCGAGTGGTTGACCAGTCTCACACTATATCATGACAGTCAGTTTTCGGGTTTCTCTACTGAGGTGCTCGCCTGGCCGAACCGGGGCACAATCGCAGTAGTTCTCCTGCTGCCGCCTTAGCCGATAGAGTGGAACGTAAGGTAGCAAAACACAGGAGCCGGGCAAACCCAACATTTGACCAAAGACATGATTCGGAGCTGATGCATATAAGGCCAAACTTGCGACGCCAAACACTCCCTAAGGTATTCGGTCTTTATGAGGGCGGGCGGGATAACGCCCTTAGTAATAAGCCCCTAGTGTCCAGGTACGCGCAAAACTCTGACGTGGCCACATGCTAAAACGCCAGCCTCCTCCTTGGTTATACCAAGAGACCAGGGGATGTGTATCAACAAGAGACAGTGAAAAAGGTTTACGCAGGGTCTTAATCTGAAAAGAATCCTTGGAACGGGTCCCTGCTGCACGTCTGCGCCTGTGTCTCCGTTGTGCCGTATCCTGGACGGGCGTAGCACGGTGTTCATCTATAAAAGAGAGGAACTTAGTTTAGGAAAGATCGTGCCGAACATGAATTATACTAAATAAACGAAGTATAAATCGAAATGGGTAAAATTGAGCTTTATTGTCTCTTGTTTTATATGCGCGGAGCCCCTAGTACAGGGGTATATGGCTATTAAGCCTTTATCAATTGTATGTTTATGTCGGACTCGTCTAGCCATGTCCGTGGTCTTGACGACCTGTTTAGGTGCTTTGGCTGGTGAAGCTACTTTATTGTGGGGCTGTCAAGGCAGCCGCACTATCTTCCACGCACGGGGGGGGGGGGGACACTCAATGTTTTCCCTTTAATGAGATGATGCCTCGTGGACCGGGCATCTTAAGCGTGAGAGATGCATTGTCGGTGTCAAAACCGGCGGATCTCGGGTAGGGGGTCCCGAACTGTACGTCTAGGCCGGATGGTAACAGGAGGCAGGGAACACGATGTTTTACCCAGGTTCGGGCCCTCTCGATGGAGGTAAAACCCTATGTCCTGCTTGATTAATATTGATGATATGGGTAGTACAAGAGTAGATCTACCACGAGATCAAGGAGGCTAAACCCTAGAAGCTAGCCTACGGTATGATTGTTGTATATGGAGTTTATCGCCTACGGACTACAACCCTCTGGTTTATATAGACACCGGATAGGGTTAGGGTTACATAGAGTCGGTTACAATGGTAGGAGATCTTGAATATTCGCATCGCCAACCTTGCCTTCCACGCCAAGGAAAGTCCCATCCGGACACGGGACGAAGTCTTCAATCTTGTATCTTCATAGTCTAGGAGTCCGGCTGAAGGTATAGTCCGGCTACCCGAACACCCCCTAATCCAGGACTCCCTCAGTAGCCCCTAAACCAGGCTTCAATGACGACGAGTCCGGCGCGCAAATTGTCTTCGGCATTGCAAGGCGGGTTCCTCCTCCAAGTCCTTCATAGAAGATTGTAAACACCAAGAGTAGTGTCCGGCTCTTAAAAATAAGCTTCCACATATTGCCATAGAGAGAATAATATTAACACAAATCAAATCTGCTGACGTATTCCGTAGTGCGTCATCACACTACGGCCAAGTCCTTTACTCGAGTCGTTTTCACTTTTCCACCTCGGCGTGTGTTGCGAGGTGGTTTCCTTGGCACGTCTTGTCAAAGCAGAGATTGTGTACCCCCCTTTTACGGGATTCTCATCAATACGGACATGGGTAACCCAACCGCGCCATTTATCACGGCGCTTGGGAGGCAAGCGAGTTTTACTAGGCAGGTGGGGACGCACAACCACATCCGCCCATATAAGGGGATAAGGATCCACCTTTTTTACCTACGCCTTCTTCCTCCTTTTCCTACCCATCTTCCGCGCACTCGAGCTCCAGCGCCCAAGCCCGCACTTCCCACCTCAACCTTCTCCAGCAATGTCCGGAGCGGGAGGCAAGTGGATGGTCTCCTCCGTCACGGAGGGCCATGTCAAAAAGCTAAGGAAGGCCGGATACTTGTCCAAGGACATCGCGCACCGGCTTCCCGAGGAGGGGCAGCTTCTCCCCACCCCAAGGCCCCATGAGAGGGTAGTATTCCTTCCCCACTTCCTCCGCAGACTGGGTTTTCCACTCCACCCATTTGTCCGGGGGCTCATGTTCTACTACGGCCTGGACTTCCACGATCTGGCCCCGAACTTCATCCTCAACATCTCGACGTTTATCGTCGTGTGCGAGGCTTTTCTCCGCGTCCGCCCTCATTTTGGCCTCTGGCTCAAGACCTTCAACGTCAAGCCCAAGGTGGTGCGTGGCAGCCAGGCGGAGTGCGGAGGCGCCATGGCGGGAAAGATGGCCAACGTCCTATGGTTAGAGGGCTCTTTCATGGAGACCCTAAAGGGATGGCAATCAGGGTGGTTTTACATCACCGAGCCACGCGATCCGAAATGGACCGCAGCCCCCGAGTTCCGATCCGGACCCCCCACACGGCTTATGTCCTGGAAAGAGACGGGCCTGTCGTGGGGTGATGAAAAAGAGGTGACCGGATTGCAAACATGCATCCTGTCCCTGCTGAACAAGCCAGTCCGGCTTGTTAATGTAATCCAGGTTATGCTCATCCGCCGGATCCTCCCGTGCCAACAACGGGATTTTAATCTGTGGGAGTTCGACCCGGAGCAGCATCAAACCCTCAGCAGGCTCTTCGACACGACGTACGAAGACGCCTAGAAGATGCTATTCAAGGGCGCCGAGGCTCCCGCATCCGCTTCCGAGGACCGCGGATACAGCTCGTAGTGTCACGCTAGCGAGGTAAGCCATCTACACCTTTTACAGGATGTTAAGCTTTTTTCATAGTTTGACTCTATGTGGGATCTAAACTCCCTTACCTTTGACAAGCTTGGCGGGCGATATCCGGACCGATTAACTGTCCGGCTCCGCTGCCCGAAGACCCAGCCCCAGCTCTACTAGTGAAGCTGCTGGTTCCGGTGCCTTATGTGGTGCCAGAGAAGAAGGCCAAGAAGAAGAAGACCACGGGGACTCGAAAGAGTGCCCGCAACATGGTGGTGTCGGACTCGTCATCTGATGAGTCCGAGACGCCCTCCTCCCATGAAAACGAGGAGGAGGAAGAAGAAAACTCTCCCCCCCCCCAGCGGGGGAAGGAAAGAAAAGGAATGCCGCCCCAACGGGGGAGGCCGGAGGGTCCAGGAAGAGGAAGACCCCTCCGCCGGACTACTCCCCCGGCGCCGAAGAGGACGAAGAGGAGTGGCCGGACAGGGCCAAGCGCCCGGCGAAATCGTAAGTTCGGATATCAGAGTAACTCATGACGTTCCTTTGTTGCACAGCTTTCCCTAATGTCGAATATAATTATGCAGCCCGCCCCGGGCCGGACTCAACGATTCATCGAGCGGCTCCCTGAATTCATCAGACATGAACTCCGTTTCGCCCGCTGTCTCCCCCCGCACCGCGGACGATGCCGAAGTGGCGTCGCAACGAGCTCCGGAGGAGGAGGAGGTGATCCCGGAGGAGCCGCAAGGCGACCTCCCGGACCCTAGGAGTAAAGGGGACAAGACCCCCCAGGGCTCCAAGTCCGGCTTTGAGACAGACACCGCATCGGAATCTACAACAGTTCCGGACCACGGTAGGTGAACTCCTTCGAAGAGGAGTAAGCCTTCTGAGTCGGCAGCCTCCGTCCAACCGGAGGTGCCGGACAATCTGCTGGAGGTTCTTGACGGCGCCTCCATCGACGAGGAGCACCGTACTATTATGAGTACAGTGATCCAGAAGGTTCAGTCCGCCAAGAGCGGACTGAGTGAAGCTTGCGCTAGCCTTCTAACAGGCTTCGAGGTAAGTAAAAAATATGTAAAAATATAACCGCATAGACAGTAGCCCCTGATGCTCTGTTTGGCGTTCGGAAAGAAAAGCCGAATAGAGGATCTATTAAATTTCACAGGAGTCTAACAACAAAGAGTCAATATGGGTATGCAGGCTTCGCTGCTAGCCACCGCCGCACTAACTGCGGAGGTGGGTGCCCTGAAACAGGGCCTCGAGCGGACCGAGCAAGAGCTCGGCCTTGCGAAACGGCAGCTCGAGGAGAAAGAAGGTAAGAAATACCTTACAGAAAAAGTGCCTATAAAAAGACGTGATTACAAAAAATAACAGGATTGTACTGCTTATTGTAGGGGCCATGACTGAGGTGGCGACCCTCAAGCAGGCGCTGTCCGAGGCCGAAAAGAAAACGACCGTGGAGTGCACCGAGCGAGAGAAACTTGAGGCCCAGGTCGGCGAGGTGCAGCAGGAGCTTCAGGCTCTCATGAAAGAACATGAGAGTTTGGAGCTTGAGTCCAAGACGCAAGCGTCCGAGCTCGCGGCGGCCCTTGAGACTGCCAAGTCTGCCAAGGCCGAAGCCCAAAAGGCCCTCCAAGAGTTGGAGGAGATGAAAAAGATAGCGGCGGGTAAGGCATTCTTTATGCGAAGCAGAAGTATAAAAGTAAAGTACTTGTTACTTACCCGAATCCGGAGCTCTCTAGGGGCATTCGCAGATCTTCCCCACAGCGTATCCGACTCCGCCGCATTCTACCGAGCCGAAGAGGGCAGCTCGATGGAGAAGGTGTTCTGGTCTCAGTATGCTGAGGCCGCACACCCTGTGCCCTTGAGCGACCAGCTGAAATAGCTGGTCGAGCTCCACAAGGCGGCCGAACAGGCCATGAAGGGCTTCATAGTTCGGCTGTGGCCCGGAGAGGCCCTGCCTGGGAGCTACTTTGGGCTGGTGCGGCGACTGGTGGAGGCCTGTCCAAGGCTCGTGGTCATCAAGCGCTCCATCTGCATCGAAGGTGCCCGTAGGGCCCTTGCCCGTGCAAAGGTGCACTGGGGTAAGCTGGACGGTGAGAAGCTTGTGAGGGATGGGCCGCCGCCGGGGAAGGAGCATCGCAAGCCCGAGAACTACTATAAGGATGTTCTTGCGGGTGCCCGCCTTGTGGCGGATGAATGTACCAAGGATGTAATTTTTTAATGAACTCACTCGTGTTTATCCTGTGCGCTGAAAACTTGTTCCTATGCGCTAAGCAATGCTTGTTGAATTTAAAATATTACTTTTTGTGCGGCCGTTTATCAAAAAATTGAGAGATGGCCAGTCGTCGGCTTCTGCCCCCATGCCACTAGTGCCGGGGTGTTCGGGATAAACCTGAGCGCTCTTTTTCCCATAGTTGGGTCCTTCGAGGGAGGCGCTCAGCACAACGAACCAGGCAATCGGACTATAATGCTTGAACACTCTCACTTAGCCATAGAACTCTATAATTTTAAATTTCGGTGAAGCCCCTAGTTCGGAAGACCGAGTTCGGGGCGCTATCCACGCCTTGGCCGGACAAAGCCGGCTCCTCGCTCGAAGCGGCATAAGTCTTTAGGGACTCGAAAAACCTCTCGAACAGCGACCGGTCTCACGCCTCATCATGACAGTCAGTTTGAGCTTTCTCCACTGAGGTGCTTAACCCAGCTCAACTGGGGCACAATCGCAGTGGTTCTCCTAGTGCTACCTTAGCCGATATAGCGGAACGTAAGGCACCAAAACATAGGAGCCGGGCAAACCCAACTATTGACCCAAATCATGATTCGGAGCCGATGCATATAGTGCTATAAGTTCGGGGTGCCGCACTTGTGAACGTGTACGGACTTCTCATGCCATATTTATGGGTACTCAAGCCCCTGGCGTATTTTGCCGTACCATAGTGTACGGGTGCAACATGTCATAAACATATATATGAAAAGATGATAATGCAAAAAATAGACAGAAAGCTATGCATTGTTTATAGAGAGGCTATTTATCAAAGCCGAACGATACAAATAGTGCGGTAAGCAAAAGATATTATACTATTTAGTATGTCCTGACCAGGGGCAGGCCGCGGAATTGTATTTAAAACAGGTATACCACTCGTAACAGAGACCACCTGGGAGTTCCATAATGCAGCATGGCTTGTCTGCCTCCCTGGATCTTGCATCGTTTGTGCGGCAGTCGAATTGCCGAACAGGTCGTCCGAAGTATGGAGTCCTGAAAGTAAGAAAAAATTGAAAAAAGAATCCAGTAGCCCCTAGTACGTTTTAAGCCGTATTTTGGGCGTGCCGTTACTGTGCCCCTTCCCCTGTGCCCATGGTATTTCAAGGGCGTAGTTATCTACGCGAGGTACTGGTTTCGCTATGTCGCGAGAGCTGGGGTTGGGACCGTATTGCTACGCTTGCTCATAGTGTGCCAGGCGGTCCTGCTGTGGGTTACTCCGGGCGCGCTTGGCAGTGTCTGGCTTTTTAACGGCCGGACTGGAGAATTGCCTAAGAAGGCTACTTTGTACTTCCGCTGCGAGAGCCGTCGTGTGCTCCTCCGTACGGAGGGAGGGTTCGGTGTTTCCGTTGACCGTGATTACTCCTCGAGGGCCTGGCATCTTGAGCTTGAGATATGCATAGTGCGGCACCGCATTGAACTTTGCAAATGCGGTTCGTCCAAGCAGGGCATGATAGCCACTGCGAAACGGGACTATATCGAAGATTAACTCTTCGCTTCAGAAATTGTCCGGGGATCCGAAGATCACGTCAAGTGTTACTGAGCCTGTACAGTTGGCTTCTACACCTGGTATAATGCCTTTAAAGGTCGTTTTTGTGGGCTTAATCCTTGAGGGATCTATGCCCATTTTCTGCACTGTATCCTGATAAAGTAGGTTCAGGCTACTGCCGCCATCCATGAGGACTCTTGTGAGATGAAATCCGTCGATGATTGGGTCGAGAACCAATGCGGCGAAGCCGCCATGACGGATGCTAGTGGGATGGTCCCTTCGATCAAAAGTGATCGGGCAGGAGGACCATGGGTTGAACTTTGGGGCGACTGGCTCCATTGCGTATACGTCCCGTAGCGCATGCTTTCGCTCCCTCTTGGGAATGTGGGTTGCGTATATCATGTTCACCGTCCGCACTTGTGGGGGAAAGCCCTTCTGTCCATTGTTGTTCGGCGGCTTGGGCTCCTCCTCGTCGTCGCTGTGCAGCCCCTTGTATTTGTTTTCGGCCCTTAACTTGCCTGCCTGCTTGAACACCCAACAATCCTTGTTAGTGTGATTGGCTGGCCTTTCGGGGGTGCCATGTATCTGGCACAAGCGGTCGAGTATTCGGTCCAAACTGGACAGGCCCTGAGTATTCTTTTTGAATGGCTTTTTCCGCTGACCGGATTTATAGCCTTTGAATCCGGCATTGACTGCCGTGTCTTCATTGCTATCGCTGCTAACGCGGCGTTTTTGCTTATTCCAACGTGTCCTGCCACTTTTGTCCTTGGTATTCGAATTAACAGGGTTCTTTGATAAGTTGTTACTGCGAGCTAGCCAGCTGTCTTCTCCCGCGCAAAAGCGGCTCATGAGTGTTGTGAGGGCTGCCATAGATTTCGGCTTTTCCTGTCCCAGGTGCCGGGCAAGCCACTCATCGCGGATGTTATGCTTGAAGGCTGCTAGGGCCTCTGCGTCCGGACAGTCAACTATCTGGTTTTTCTTTATTAGGAACCGTGTCCAGAATTGTCTGGCCGATTCCTCTGGCTGCTGAATTATGTGGCTTAAGTCGTCGGCATCCGGTGGCCGCATGTAAGTGCCCTGGAAGTTGTCGAGGAATGCGGCTTCCAGGTCCTCCCAAGAACCGATTGAGTCTGCTGGCAAGCTATTAAGCCAATGCCGGGCCGGTCCTTTAAGTTTGAGCGGGAGGTATTTGATGGCGTATAGATCATCGCCGCGTGCCATGTGGATGTGAAGGAGATAATCCTCGATCCATACCGCCGGATCTGTTGTGCCATCGTATGATCCGATGTTTACGGGTTTGAAACCCTCTGGGATTTTATGATCCATTACTTCATTCGTGAAGCAGAGCGGGTGCGCGGCGCCTCTGTACTGGGCTATATCACAACGCAGCTCGGAAGAGCTATGTCTGTTGTGTTCGGCCCGGCCGGGTTTGTTGTATCCGGAGTGAAGATCATCGTCACGTGCCGTAGGGCACCTGCGTGATCCGTAGATCGATCTTGTTTGTCTTGCCTTATCCTCCAGTACGTCTCGCAGGTCTGGCACATTTTCCCGTGCCTTAGTTGAGCGGCGTCGGGGCATGGCTTGGGTGGAGGGCCGAGAGGCTTCTCTGTCGCGGCCGCGAGGTGGCCGGTCTGCCATGTCGTGCGCTGGTGATGTAGGTGCTTCCTCCTCTGATCGGGGTAGCGGCCTGCGCTTTGGGTAACTCTTGGAGGGGCGTTCGAGTTCGTACTCTTCGGCCGCAAGGACTTCAGTCCATCTGTCAGCTAGCAAATCTTGGGCAGCTCTAAGTTGTTGCTGCTTTTTCTTGAGGCTGCTTGCCGTGGCTAAAAACCTGCATTTGAAACGCTCTTGCTCGGCAGGGTCTGATGGTATGACTAATTCGTCGTCAACGAGGCTTGCCTTGTCTTCGGAGGGAGGCATATAGTTATCATCCTCGACCTCTCGGTCTGCCACTCTCTCATGAGGGTTGGCTTCTCCATCTTCCTGTGCTGAATCTTGCTGAGGTGGGTGTTCTTCGGCGCTATCTGGGGTAGTATTATCTCCTGTGCCGGAATCACCGTTTTTGCTTTGGCGGGATTTAGAGCGGCGCCGCTGACGCCGGCGCTTTGGCTGTTTCTTGGGGGTGTCATCCCCCATTGTTCCATCGCCATCTCCATCTTTTGGAGTATCCACCATATATATGTCATATGACGAGGTGGCCTTCCAGCGCCCTACAGGTGCTGGTTCCTGTTCGTCTCCTACATCGTCGTCCATACCGTCGATGTCTTCGGAGCCGAAGTCAAGCATGTCAGTTAAATCGTCGACAGTGGCTACAAAGTGGGTGGTAGGTGGGCTTTGAATTTCTTCATCGTTCGCATCCCATCCTCGCTGACCGTAATCCGGCCAGGGCTCTCCTGATAAAGAGAGAGTCTTAAGAGAATTCAGCATGACGCCAATAGGCGAGTGCTGAAAGATGTCTGTGGCGGTGAACTCCATTATCGGCGCCCAATCGGATTCGATTGGCAGGGGCGCGGGGGGTTCGGAGTCCGGGGAGGAGTCCGGATCCTCGGAGTCACGGGTCATGCAAAGTGCGGGGCTAGCGTTTGGCTCGATCGCCTTTGAGATCGCAGCCCCCGAGGTGACGTCCAACCGCTCGTCCTCGATTGGCGCAATAGGCTCCGAGTTAGGGGTCGGAACTGATGCATGTGCGGCCTCCAGGGCACTGTCCGGAGGCAGAGCTAGATCATGCCCCTCGAGATAGTGCGGCGCGCTTGGCCGTGGCTCGAACCCGTCGAAGATCAAGTCCCCGCGGATGTCAGACGTGTAGTTTAAGCTTCCAAACCTGACTTGATGGCCAGGGGCGTAGCTTTCGATCTGCTCCAGGTGGCCAAGCGAATTGGCCCGCAGAGCGAAGCCGCCGAAGACGAAGATCTGTCTGGGGAGAAAAGTCTCACCCTGGACCACATCGTTGTTGATGATCAAAGGATCCATCGGGCCTAAAGGCGACGACACAGAGGAACTCTCAATGAAAGCACCAAATGTCGGTGTCAAAACCGGTGGATCTCGGGTAGGGGGTCCCGAACTGTGCGTCTAGGCCGGATGGTAACAGGAGGCAGGGAACACGATGTTTTACCCAGGTTCGGGCCCTCTCGATGGAGGTAAAACCCTATGTCCTGCTTGATTAATATTGATGATATGGGTAGTACAAGAGTAGATCTACCACGAGATCAAGGAGGCTAAACCCTAGAAGCTAGCCTACGGTATGATTGTTGTATATGGAGTTTATCGCCTACGGACTACAACCCTCTGGTTTATATAGACTCCGGATAGGGTTAGGGTTACATAGAGTCGGTTACAATGGTAGGAGATCTTGAATATTCGCATCGCCAAGCTTGCCTTCCACGCCAAGGAAAGTCCCATCCGAACAGGGGACGAAGTCTTCAATCTTGTATCTTCATAGTCTAGGAGTCCGGCTGAAGGTATAGTCCGGCTACCCGAACACCCCCTAATCCAGGACTCCCTCATGCATAATGCGGTATTGCGTTAAAGCGGGCGAAAGCTTCGCGTCCCAGCAGTGCTTGATAGCTACTTGAGAATGGGGCGATGTGGAAAGTTAGCTGTTCGTGACGGAAGTTATCGGGGGAGCCGAACATAACTTCTAGCCGGAGAGAACCCATGCAACGGGCATCCGGGCCTGGCGTTACCCCTTGAAAGGAGGTTTTGCTATGGCGAATTTTTGTTGGGTCTATCCCCATGTTGCGGATTATGTCCTGGTATAACAGGTTTAGACCACTGTTGCCGTCCATCAGGACATTTGTAAAGTGGAGTCCGCCGATTATTGGATCTAATACCAAGGCAGTCCAGCCTGCGTTCCAGATACTTCTAGAGTAATCCTGATGGTCGAAGGTGATCGGTTTTAACAACCATTGGCGAGACTCCTTTGGGATAGGCCGTATGGCGCGTATTTCTGTTGGCGCCATTCTGTTCGTCACGTGAAGTAAGTTTACTGTTTTGACTTCTTGTGGGAAATCCTTTTGTTTCCTAGTGCTCTGCTTGTGGGGTTCGTCGTCGTCCTCACTTGGTGTGTCGAGCCCCTTGCATTCGGCATTGAGTTTGCCGGATTGCTTGAAAACCCAACAATCTCTGTGGGTATGGTTCGCAGGCTTCCCGGGAGTACCGTGTATTTGACATATCTTGTCCAAGATTTTGTTTAAGTTGGATAGCTCGTCCCTGTTATCCTTGAGGGGCGGCTTTCTCTGATTCTGCCGCGAGCTTTTGAATCCGGCGTTGACCGCCGTGCTCTTCGGGCTGTTTCTCTTATTCCGGCGCTGGTCCTTGTTGCGTCGGGGTTTTTCGATTCCATCCCTAACTTCGGATGTACTTGGGTCGCTGGTGCTACATCTTGCCAACTAGCTGTCCTCTCCTGCGCAAAAGCGGGTCATGAGGCTTGTTAATGCGGATATTGTTCTTGCCTTTTCTTGGTCGAGGTGTCTGGCGAGCCATTCGTCTCGAACGTTATGCTTAAAATCTGCTAGGGCTTCGGCGTCCGGATAGTCGACTATCTGATTCTTTTTAGTAAGAAATATGTTCCAGAATTTCCGGGCTGACTCTCCTGGCTGTTGAGTTATGTGACTGAGATCGTCTGCATCCGGAGGGCGGACATAGGTCCCTTGAAAATTTGCCTGGAAATTATCCTCAAGCTCTTCCCAACTTCCAATGGTGTTTTTGGGAAGGCTTTTGAGCCAATGCCGGGCTGGCCCTTTAAGCTTGAGGGGTAAGTATTTTATGGCATGGAGGTCATCTCCTCTGGCCATGTGTATGTGGAGGATATAATCCTCGATCCAGACCCCAGGGTCTGTTGTTCCGTCATACGCCTCTATGTTTACGGGCTTGAATCCCGCTGGAAATTCATGGTCTAGCACCTCATCGGTCAAACATAGGGGGTGTGCGGCACCCCTGTATTTGGGTGTACTGTGATGTTCGGATATTTGTTGTGTTGCATTGCTTACTAGAGCTTGCTTTCTTGGCCCGTAGATAGATCTGGCTGGGCCATCTTTTTGATGCGGATCCTTTGGTGGATCGCGTGTTGGCTTGTGTGCGTCGCGGCTTGCCGCTCCATGCTGGCCATGCGGTCGTCTATCTGACCGGGTGGCTTTCCTATTTTTTGACTGCGGGGGCTCTAAGGCCTCCTCATCTAATTCAGGCAGTAGCTTTCGCTTTGAATAGCTTTTTGTGCGGTGACTGCCGCCATATTTGTCTATGGTGTTGCGTACTTTGCTCCATCTGATTCTGAGTGCATCTTCCGTAGTTTTGAGCTTCCGCTTCTGATTTTTCAGACTACGCGCAGTAGCGACGAGCCCTTCGTGGAGGTTCTTCTACTCCATGAGCCTATCCGGCGTAAGGTTGTCTGGACTGTTGCTTTCGCCGGGGACGGGGTGTTCGGTTTGTTTATCCAAGTTGCCCTGTTCGGGCGGTTGCTCGAAGGCATGTTCGTCGTCTGTCGGCTCGTCCTGCTCTATGGCTGGGTCTGTATGGCTGCTGTCTCTGTCGAGGCGGGGCTTGGAGCGGCGCTTATGTTGCCTCTTTGATTGCTTTTCGAGTGAACGATCCCTCGTTGCATCCCTGTGTTCCTTGTCGTCGCTTCCTTTCGGTGTGTCCACCATGTATACATCATGAGATGAGGTGGCTGTCCAGTGCCTTATAGGCATTGGTTCATGTTCATCTCCTACATCGTTGTTCATACCGTCGATCTCTTCAGAATCGAAGTCGAGCACACCATTTAAATTATCGATAGTGGCTACGAAGTAGGTGCTGGGTGGGCTTTGAATTTCTTCATCATCCGCATCCCAACCTAGTTGACCATAGTCCGGCCAGGGCTCTCCTAATAAAGAGAGAGACTTTGGTGAATTCAGAATATCGCCGAAGGGTGAGTGCTGAAAGATGTCCGTGGCGGTGAACTTCCATGATCGGCACCCAATCGGGTTCGATCGGTAAGGGCGCGGAGGGCTCGGAGTCTGGAGAGGAGTCCGGCTCCTTGGAGTCATGGGCTTCGCAGAGAATACGGCTGGTGTTCGGCTCGATTGCCGTAGAGATTGCAACCCCCGAGGAGGTGTCCAACCACCCATCCTCGATTGGCGCAGTTGGCTCTGAATTAACGGTAGGAGCTAATGCGGGTGCGGCCTCCAGGGCACTGTTCGGCAGCAGAGCTAGATCATGCCCATCGTGACAGTGCGGCGCGCTCGGCTGCGGCTCAAATCCGTCGAAGATCAAGTCTCCGTGGAGGTCCGCTGTGTAGTTTAAACTTCCAAATCTGACCCGACGGCCAGGGGCGTAGCTTTCGATCTGCTCCAGATGGCCAAGCGAATTGGCCCGCAGTGCAAAGCCGCCAAATACGAAGATCTGTCCGGGGAGAAAAGTCTCACCCTGGATCGCATCGTCGTTGATGATCGGAGGAGCCATCAGGCCTAAAAGTGACAACACAGAGGAACTCTCAATGAAAGCACCAATGTCGGTGTCAAAACCGGCGGATCTCGGGTAGGGGGTCCCGAACTGTGCGTCTAGGCGGACGGTAACAGGAGACGAGGGACACAATGTTTTACCCAGGTTCGCGCCCTATTGATGGAGGTAAAACCCTATGTCCTGCTTGATTAATATTGATGATATGGGTAGTACAAGAGTAGATCTACCATGAGATCAGAGAGGCTAAACCCTAGAAGCTAGCCTATGGTATGATTGTTGTTCGTCCTACGGACTAAAACCCTCCGGTTTATATAGACATCGGAGAGGGCTAGGGTTACACAGAGTCAGTTACAATGGTAGGAGATCTACATATCCATATCGCCAAGCTTGCCTTCCAAGCCAAGGAAAGTCCCTTCCGGACACGGGACAAAGTCCTCAATCTTGTATGTTCATAATCCAGAAGTCCGGCCGAAGGTATAGTCCGGCTATCCGGACACCCCTAATCCAGGACTCCCTCAGGATCCTTTCTAGAGAAGGAGTTTCTCTCAAAAGAAGTGAGTGGGAGGAAAGTTGAACTTGATGAGGTAACTGTACCTTCTCCAAAATTGGAAAGTAGCTCATCACAGAAATCAGTTCCAGTGATGCCTACACCAATTAGTGAGGAAGTTAATGATGGTGATCATGAAACTTCAGATCAAGTTACTACCGAACCTCGTAGGTCAACCAGAGTAAGTTCCGCACCAGAGTGGTACGGTAATCATGATCTAGAAGTCA
This sequence comes from Triticum monococcum, assembly GCA_034509565.1. Taxonomy (NCBI): domain Eukaryota; kingdom Viridiplantae; phylum Streptophyta; class Magnoliopsida; order Poales; family Poaceae; genus Triticum; species Triticum monococcum. The sequence continues at coordinate 770,373,703 of CM067847.1, forward strand.
TGTTACTAGACCATGACGAACCTACGAACTATGAGGAAGCGATGATGAGACCATATGCCGCGAAATGGCTTAAGGCCATGAAATAGGAGATGGGATCCATGTATGAGAACAAAGTATGGACTTTGATTGACTTGCCCAATGATCGGTGAGCCATTTAGAATAAATGAATCTTCAAGAGGAAGACGGACACTGATAGTAGTGTTACTATCTACAAATCTCGAATTGACGCGAAAGGTTTTCGACAAGTTCAAGGTGTTGACTACGATGAGATTTTCTCACTCGTATCGATCCTTAAAAGTCTGTCCGAATCATGTTAGCAGTTGCCGCATTTTATGAAATCTGGCAAATGGATATCAAAACTACATTCCATAATGGGTTTATTAAAAAAGAGTTGTATATGATGCAACTAGAAGGTTTTTTCAATCCTAAAAGTGTTAACAAAGTGTGCAAGCTCCAGTGATCCATCTATGGACTGGTGTAAGAATCTCAGAGTTGGAATATATGCTTTGATGAGTTGATCAAAGCATATAGTTTTATACATACTTGCGGTGAAGGCTGTATTTACAAGAAAGTGAGGGGAGCACTACAACCTTTCTGATAAGTATGTGTGAATGACATATTGTTGATCAGAAATGATGTTGAATTTTCTGGAAAGCATAAAGGAGAATTTGAAAGGAGTTTTTCAAAGAAAGAATTACCTGTAAAGCTACTTACATATTGGGCATCAAGATCTATAAAGATAGATCAAGACGCTTGATAAGACTTCCAATGAGTACATACCTTGATAAGATTTTGAAGGAGTTCAAAATGGATCAATCAAAGAAGGAGTTCTTGCCTGAGTTGTAAGGTGTGAAATTGAGTAAAGACTCAAAAACCGGCCATGGCAGAAAAGAGAAAGAGAATAAAAATTCATTCCCCATGCCTCGGTCATAGGTTCTATAAAGTATGCTATGCTATGTACCAGAACTATTGTATACCTTAGCATGAATTTGGCAAGGGAGTACAATAGTGAACTAGGAGTAGATCACTCGACAACGGTCAAAATTATCCTTAGAGGACTAAGGAAATATTTCTCGGTTCTGGAGGTGATAAAAGAGTTCATCGTAAAGCGTTACGTTGATGCAAGCTTTTTACACCGATCTACATGACTCTAAGTCTCGATATAGATACATATTGAAAGTGGGAGCAATTAGCTAGAGTAGCTCCATGCAGAGTATTGTAGACATAGAAATTTGCAAAATACATACGGATCTGAACGTTGCAGACCTGTAGACTAAACTTCTCTCACAAGCAAAACATGATCACTCTTTGGGTGTTAATCACATAGATATGTGAACTAGATTATTGACTCTAGTAAACCCTTAGGGTATTAGTCACATGAAGATGTGAACTAATCACATAAAGATGTGAACTATTGGTGTGAAATCACATGACGATGTGAACTAGATTATTGACTCTAGTGCAAGTGGGAGACTGAAGGAAATATGCCCTAGAGGCAATAATAAAGTTGTTATTTATATTTCCTTATATCATGATAAATGTTTATTATTCATGCTAGAATTATATTAACCGGAAACTTAGTACATGTGTGAATACATAGACAAATAGAGTGTCCCTAGTATGCCTCTACTTGACTAGCTCGTTAATCAAAGATGGTTAAGTTTCCTAGCCATAGACATGTGTTCTCATTTGATGAACAGTATCAAATCATTAGAGAATGATGTGATGGACTAGACCCATCCGTTAGCTTAGCAATATGATCGTTTAGTTTATTGCTATTGCTTTCTTGATGACTTATACATGTTCCTATGACTATGAGATTATGAAACTCCCGAATACCAGAGGAACACTTAGTGTGCTATCAAACGTCACAACATAACTGGGTGATTATAAAGATGCTCCATGCTACCTCTTGAGCACTGCGTTGGATTTCCCCGAAGAGGAGAGGATGATGCAGTAAAGTAGCATAATTAAGTATTTCCCTCAGTTTTTGAGAACCAAGGTATCGATCCAGTAGGAGGCTACGCGCGAGTCCCTCGTACCTACACAAAAACAATAGCTCAACGCAACCAACGCACTTAGGGGTTGTCAATCCCTTCATGGTCACTTACGAAAGTGAGATATGATAGAGATGATAAATAATATTTTTGGTATTTTTGGTATAGAGATGCAAAGTAAAAAGTAAAAGTGAATTAAAAGCAAAGCAATAATAAAGTGATGGAGATTGATATGATGAGAAAGAGACCCGGGGGCCATAGGTTTCACTAGTGGCTTCTCTCAAGAGCATAAGTATTCTATAGTGAGTGAACAAATTACTGTTGAGCAATTGACAGAATTGAGCATAGTTATGAGAATATCTAGGTATGATCATGTATATAGGCATCATGTTCGAGACAAGTGGACCGACTCCCGCCTGCATCTACTACTATTACTCCACTCATCGACCGCTATCCAGCATGCATCTAGAGTATTAAGTTAAAAACAGAGTAATGCCTTAAGAAAGATGACATGATGTAGAGGGATAGTTTCATGCAATATGATAAAAACCCCATCTTGTTATCCTCGATGGCAACAATACAATACGTGCCTTGCTACCCCTTCTGTCACTGGGAAAGGACACCGCAAGATCGAACACAAAGCTAAGCACTTGTCCCATGGCAAGAATAACCAATCTAGTAGGCCAAACCAAACTGATAATTCGAAGAGACTTGCAAAGATAACTAATCATACATAAAAGAATTCAGAGAAGATTCAAATATTATTCATAGATAGACTTGACCATAAACCCACAATTCATCGGTCTCAACAAACACACCGCAAAAAGAAGATTACATCGAATAGATCTCCACGAGAGAGGGGGAGAACATTGTATTGAGATCCAAAAAGAGAGAAGAAGCCATCTAGCTACTAACTATGGACCCGTAAGTCTGAAGTAAACTACTCACGCTTCATCGGAGGGGCTTGGATGATGATGTAGAAGCCCTCCGTGATCGATGCCCCCTTCGGCGGAGCTCCGGAATAGGCCCCAAGATGGGATCTCGTGGATACAGAAAGTTGCGGTGGTGGAATTAGGTTTTTGGCTACGTCCCTGGTCATTTGGGGGTATGTGGGTATATATAGGAGAAAGAAGTACGTCGGTGGAGCAACAGGGGGCCCACGAGGGTGGGGGCGCGCCTGGTAGGGTAGGGCGCGCCCCCTACCTCGTGGCCTCCTGTTACGTGCCTTGACGTAGGGTCCAAGTCTCATGAGTTGTATTCGGTGAGAAAATCACGTTCCCGAAGGTTTCATTCCGTTTGGACTGCGATTGATATTCCTTTTCTTCGAAACCCTAAAACAGGCAAAAAAACAGCAATTCTGGGCTGGGCCTCCGGTTAGTAGGTTATTCCCAAAAATAATATAAAAGTGGATAATAAAGCCCAATAATGTCCAAAACAGTAGATAATATAGCATGGAGCAATCAAAAATTATAGATACCTTGGAGACGTATCATGCATCCCCAAGCTTAATTCCTGCTCGTTCTCGAGTAGGTAAATGATAAAAACAGAATTTTTGATGCGGAGTGCTACTTGGCATAATTTCAATGTAATTCTTAATTGTGGTATGAATATTCAGATTTCAAAAGATTCAAGACAAAAGTTCATGTTGACATAAAAATAATAATACTTCAAGCATACTAACAAAGCAATTATGTCTTCTCAAAATAACATGGCCAAAGAAAGCTATCCCTACAAAATCATATAGTCTGGTTATGCACTATCTTCACAACACAAAGTATTTAAATCATGCACAAGCCCGATGACAAGCCAAGCAATTGTTTCATACTTTTGACATTTTCAAAACTTTTTTGATCTTCACGCAATACATGAGCGTGAGCCATGGATATAGCACTATATGTGGAATAGAATGGTGGTTGTGGAGAAGACAAAAAGAGGGGAAGATAGTCTCACATCAACTAGGCATATCAACGGGCTATGGAGATGCCCATCAATAGATATCAATGTGAGTGAGTAGGGATTGCCATGCAACAGATGCACTAGAGCTATAAGTATATGAAAGCTCAACAAAAGAAACTAAGTGGGTGTGCATCCAACTCGCTTGCTCACGAAGACCTAGGGCATTTTGAGGAAGCCCATCATTGGAATTCCCACTAGTATATGAAAGTGACAGAATGAGAGACTCTCTATCATGAAGATCATGGTGCTACTTTGAAGCACAAGTGTGGTAAAATGATAGTAACATTGTCCCTTCTCTCTTTTTCTCTCATTTTTTTGGGCCTTCTCTTTTTTATGGCCTCTTTTTCTTTTCTTTTTTTTCATCCGGAGTCTCATCCCGACTTGTGGGGGAATCATAGTCTCCATCATGCTTTCCTCACTTGGGACAATGCTCTAAAAATGAGGATCATCACACTTTTTATTTTCCTTACAACTCAACAATTACAACTCAATACTTAGAACAAAATATTACTCTATATGAATGCCTCCGGCGGTGTACCAGGATATGCACTGAATCAAGAGTGACATATATGAAATAATTATGAAAGGTGGCTTTTCCACAAATACGATGTCAACTACATGATCATGCTAGCAATATGACAATGATGGAGCGTGTCATAATGAACGGAACGGTGGAAAGTTGCATGGCAATATATCTCGGAATGGCTATGGAAATGCCATGATAGGTAGGTGTGGTGGCTGTTTTGAGGAAGGTATTTGGTGGGTGTATGATACCGGCGAAAAGTGCGCGGTATTAGAGAGCCTAGCAATGGTGGAAGGATGGGAAGTGCGTATAATCCATGGACTCAACATTAGTCATAAAGAACTCATATACTTATTGCAAAAATCTAGAAGTTATCAAAGCAAAGTATTACGCGCATGCTCCTAGGGGGATATATTTGTAGGAAAAGACCATCGCTCGTCCCCGACCGCCACTCATAAGGAAGACAATCAATAAATAAAGCATGCTCCGACTTCATCACATAACGGTTCACCATACGTGCATGCTACGGGAATCACAAACTTTAACACAAGCATTTCTCAAATTCACAACTACTCAACTAGCATGACTCTAATATCACCATCCTCATATCTCAAAACAATTATCAAGCATCAATTTTTTCTTAGTATTCAACGCACTCAAAAGAAAGTTTTACAAATCTTGAATACCAAGCATATTATTATTAAGCAAATTACCATGCTATTAAGACTCTCAAAATAATCTAAGTGAAGCATGAGAGATCAATAGTTTCTATAAAACAAATCCACCACCGTGCTCTAAAAGATATAAGTGAAGCACTAGAGCAAAATTATATAACTCAAAAGATATAAGTGAGGCACATAGAGTATTCTATCAAATTCCAAATTATGTATGGCTCTCTCAAAAGGTGTGTACATCAAGGATGATTGTGGTAGACTAACAAGCAAAGACTCAAATCATAAAAGACGCTCCAAGCAAAACACATATCATGTGGTGAATAAAAATATAGCTCCAAGTAAAGTTACCGATAGAAGTAGACGAAAGAGGGGATGCCTTCCGGGGCATCCCCAAGCTTTGGCTTTTAGGTGTCCTTAGATTATCTTGGGGGTGCCATGGGCATCCCCAAGCTTAAGCTCTTGCCACTCCTTGTTCCATAATCCATCAAATCTTTACCCAAAACTTGAAAACTTCACAACACAAAACTTAAAGTAGAAAATCTCGTGAGCTCCATTAGCGAAAGAAAACAAAAGACCACTTCAAGGTACTGTAATGAACTCATTATTTATTTATATGGGTGTTATACCTACTGTATTCCAACTTCTCTATGGTTCATAAACTATTTTATTAGCCATAGATTCATCAAAATAAGCAAACAACACACGAAAAACAGAATCTGTCAAAAACAGAACAGTCTGTAGTAATATGTAGCTAGCACAATATATGGAACCCCAAAAATTCTAAAATAAATTGATGGACGTGAGGAATTTATCTATTAATCATCTTCAAAAGGAATTAACTAAAAGCACTCTCCAAATAAAAATGACAGCAGTTATCGTGAGCGCTAAAGTTTCTGTTTTTTACAGCAAGTTCAACGGGACTTTCCCCAAGTCTTCCCAACGGTTCTACTTGGCACAAACACTAATTAAACAAAAAAAAACACAACAAAAACAGAGGCTAAATAATTTATTTATTAATAAACAGGAGCAAAAAGCAAGGAATAAAAATAAAATTGGGTTGCCTCCCAACAAGCGCTATCGTTTAACGCCCCTAGCTAGGCATAACAAGCAAGAATAGATCTAGGTATTGCCATCTTTGGTAGGCAATCCATAAGTGACTCTCATGGTAGATTAATAGGGTAATTTTATTTTCTTTCTAGGGAAGTGTTCCATGCCCCTTTTTAATGGAAATTGGAATCTAATATTCCCTTCCTTCATAATAATTGCACCAACTGTTCTAAGGAAAGGTCTACCTAGAATAATAGGGCAAGAAGGATTGCAATCTATATCAAGAACAATAAAATCTACGAGCACATAATTCCTATTTGCAACAATAAGAACATCATTAATTCTTCCCATAGTGTCGGTGTACTAAAGTAGGGGTACCTTAGTATCCCGAACTTCTGCACGGGCAGTTGCAGCACCCCGCGGCAAGGCTTGCCGGGCGACCGGCAAGACCCTCTGTGGTTCCTTTGGAGCCATCCAAGAACAAAGTATTCGAGCCAAGGTGCAAGACCCCGGCAAGAGGAGCTTGCCGGGAAGGCCACTCAAAGTATCCAAGACCCCGGCAAGAGGAGCTTGCCGGGAGGAAGCACAAAGACCCCGGCAAGAGGAGCTTGCCGGGAAGACCAACTAAGGCATCCCAAGGAACTCGCCGCGGCACGCCACGTGTCCCGACAAGACCCGGTGAGCGACAAGCTCCCGGACGCGACAAGACAACATCCGCGGCAAGGCGCTTGCCGCGGCAAGCTACTACCCCGCAGCCCGCGCTCCAGCTCACCCGCCAACGTGTCGCTCTGGGACCGTTCCTGGCGTACGTGGCAGGAGGCTGCGTAGCCAGGGGCATGCGGTGGCAAGCAGGCGCTGATAAGATAACCATTGTGGCGAATGGTGGCGCCCCTGACGGTCCCTTTCTGCACCGTCTAGGCGACACAGACAGGCATTTAATGCCTTTGTCCCCTGCCGTCAGGGTTAGGTATGATACAACTGTAGAAAGCGGTGGCGCCAACTACCACCTCTTTTACCTTTTTACCCTCATCTCTGTTGCCACCTGTCGGTGACCCCTTTGACATATAAAAGGAGGCCCATGCGCAACAGGGGGGAGGAGGACGATCATTCTCACGCTCGGTCTCACTAGCCACCCGAGTGTACTGTAGCATTCATCGCTCCCGAGCAAGAACACAAATACAAATCAAAGCAGGAGTAGGGTTTTACGCATCCGTGCGGCCCGAACCTGGGTAAACCGATCGCGTCGCCCGTGCGTTCGCCTTGATCTGCTCTTTGTGCACTCTCTGCCCCCTGCCGAACCGAAAAGGGGCCCCGGTCCGCCGTGGTCCCATAGGTGTCCGTGGGGATCAGCAACCCCCGACATCTTTGGCGCGCCAGGTAGGGGGTGCGTCGAGATTGTGCGAAACTGATCCGGCGTTTGCACGAGCCGAATCTTCGTCATCTACATCAACATGCCGCCGAAGAAGAAGATTTCGGAGGCAGCGGCTCCGTCTGCGCCGAGCCCACCATCGCCAGAGCGAACGGCTGGTGGAGTAGGCGCCGGCGGAAGAACGGGCGCCGACGAGGAGGCTCATGGTGCTGCCAGGTCCAAGGACAAGGCTGTGCCGCACGTCGGCGGCGCGGTCGCCTCCCACAACGACCGAGCGCACTCCAAGACCTCGGCGTCCGTACACGCACCGCGCCCATCCCAGGAAGCGCGAGACCAGCAACGTCATGGTACTCACGGTACAATACGTCTGCTGGGCCAAGATCAAGCTGGCGGATCCCGGAGCGCTCAAGACCGGCATGCACGCCAACATGCTGGCGCAAGCAGGGCACGGTCGCCTGGACGAGGTACTGCTCCTTCTAACGCAGTTAGAAGTCCGAGCATATCTCGCTCCTCGCACCGTTCGCCGCCGCCCTGCCGGTGGTTCTTTGGTCGATCAGGACGACGCCAAATCGATCCACTGGCCAGACACCCTTCGCTCTAGTCTATGGAGCGGAGGCAGTTCTCCCCACGGAACTCGTATACGGGTCGCCTCGAGCGCTCGCTTACGACGAGCTTGAGCAAGAGCAGCTGCGATAAAATGACGCGCTGCTCCTTGAGGAAGACCGTCTTCAGACTGCTGTGCGAGCCGCTCGCTACCAGCAAGCTTTGCGCCGCTACCATAGCCGCAAAGTTAAGGCCAGAAGCTTCGAGGAAGGCGACCTTGTTCTTCGGCGCATTCAGTCCGCCAAGAATTCCAACAAATTGACGCCGAAGTGGGAAGGCCCTTACCGGGTAAAACGAGTCACCAGGCCTGGCGCTGTCCACCTAGAGACCGAAGATGGCATACCAGTGAGCAACTCCTGGAATATTGAGCATCTTCGTAAGTTTTACCCGTAAGGCGCGGTTGTCGGACCCTGTCCGGCAGCCAATCTTTGTACAAAGTCTTGCCGCTGTTGCATGTAAACCTTTGTACAAAGCCGGGCGCAGATCCCGTGCATGAAGATTATGTGCTCAGCACACCTTGTCTATTTCATGCTTTTTTAAATTTTGCATGTATTATCTGACATTTCGTGCAGCACTTACCCCCGGTAGGCAATAACGAGCCATAAGGCTCCATACTGTTATTTCCCCTCCTTTCTTTTTCGCAGGGAAAAGGAGGTCCTTTCATGCACAAGTTTGCCGGGGGGAAAGGAGAAGATACGGTATGGACCAGGCGTCGTTCAAGAAATTTTCGCCTTGCCGGGAAGCAAGTAACAAAAAAGATACGTTGCCAAAGTCTGAGCAATCAGATTTCCTTTAGATTTTTTTAAGTTATTTTCCTTGAACGACCATCCCTTGTATGGAAAACCTGTGCGCGGAGGAGCCAACTCATAGCTAGTTGCGCCCTTACTGTTGTTTCGAGTCTGCTCAACAACTTAAGTGAGCCGCGACTAGCTCTGTGACAAGGTTTCTTGTCGGCTGCGGCACCGCCAGCAGGGAACCAACTCGTAGCTAGTTGCGCCCTTACTGTTGTTTCAAGTCCGCTCACCAACTTAAGTGAGCTACGACTAGCTCCGCGACAAGGTTTCCTGTTGGCTGCAGCACCGCCAGCAGGCTGCTGATGTTCCGCACTCAGCGCTCGCGGCAAAGGTGCCCGCACCGGCAAGTTCCCTAAAAGTGTAGGGTAAAAACATACAGAGGAAAGAGTCAAGTAAAGGAAATAACATAGCAATTACTACTAAGGATAGAATATATTACAAAATAACTTGTCGCAGCTCTAACAGACTGTTTTTCATAACATGATTGACAGCGACAAAGAAAGAAGGAGATACATGGCCTAGTCTACGCGGTCGCCCTCGACCCTTCTGATTCCGCTCACCCTGTCCACAATAGGTGCGACAAGGGCCTTGAGCTCCTCCAAATCAGCATCTGGCGGCAGGCTTCGGAGGACGTTGGTGAGGCGGAGGCCTGGGTTGCGGAAGGCCACCTTCATCAGCACCTTCTGGAGAGCTCCCGCGCAAATCTTGCGCGACTCGTCGGCAAGCTGCTTTGGGATCTGCTCCCGGAGTCGCTGGAGCGCCGTCGCCACGCCCTTGAAGAACAGAGTAAGCTTGGCGCTGGGTTGGAGGTTCTCATCGGAGGAGTACCCGAGATCCACCATCCCCAACTGCGCCAGCTCCTTGTCGACATCCGCGGCGACGTTCACCAGACCCTCCGTCCAGTGCTCCATGTTCTCCGACAAGGTCTTCTGGGCGGCAGCAGCATTCGCCAGCAGCACCTTGCCAGCCTCGACTTCCTCCTTCAAGGCCGTTTCCCACTCTTTGGCGCTGTCCAGAGATTGCATCAGAGCCGCCAGCTTCGCTTCGAGATCGGCGTTGGAGCTCTTGGCGGCGTCCAGTTCTTTGCCCTTCTCGGCAAAAAGGGCCTGCAGCTCTGAGTAGCTGTTGGCGTCCTTCTCACGCTCGAGCTTGAGCGCGGCAAGCTCGTCGCCGCTCGCCTTGAGGCTCGCCTCCAGCTGCACCACCTTCAATGCCAGCTCAGCCTTGGCGGCTGCGGCGGCGTCTTCGGCCTGCTTGACGGCTCCGCCAACTGCTTGCTCGCGCACGGTAAGTTCCTCCTCGTGGCTGTCGAGGTGGACCTTCCGCTGCGTCAAGTCACCCTCCTGCGAAGACAACCTCTCTGCGGCAAGGCATTGGCGCTCTTCGGCGTCGGCCTTCTCGAGGAGGAAGGCCTGCTGCGCCTCGGCAAGATCTTCCCGCTCCTTTGCCAGGGAGCGGAGAGCTTCCTGGTTGGCGCCCCAGAGCTCCTCCGCGCGCTTCTCGATATCAGCGCTGGCCTTCGCAACGAGCGCTTCGCGGGACTCCAGCTTGTCCTGCCGGGCGCGGTAGAGCGCCACTAGCTTCCGCAGCAAGCGTTCCTCTTCAGGTTCACCGTTGCTGCTTGGCGCATCGACCAGCTTCAGCCCGGCGGAGGCAAGCACCTCTCCGTCCAGCGTCTCGCCCTCGATCGGCGCCCTGGAGCTTGATGCCCAGGGGAGGTTGATGAAGATATCCTCGCTGGCCTTCAGGTAGATGCCAGGCTGGGGCTCCTCGGAGCCTGGCACGGCGGCAGGAGCAGAGGGGTCGGCGGTCGGAGCAGCGCCTGGCGCTCTTGCGGCCTCCGGGTCGTCAGTACGACCGCCAGACTCCCCGCCCGCCTCCGCGGCGGCAGCCCTGGCGGCCTCCTCGCAGGCGCCGGCTGCTTCCTCGGCAGCGACCTCCGTCTCCATCGGCTCTGCAGCAGATGGATCTGATGGCCGGAAGAGGGGAGAAGATTCAAGCAAAATTCAAGCAAAATCCAAGAGAAAGATCAAGAATACGAAGAAGCCAAGAGGAGTTTGGAAGCAAGGAAGTTACCTATGCCAGGGTCTGCCGCTGTGGTCTCCGTCGCCGGGGGGTCGCTGACGCAGTCCCTTGCCGGAGATCCCTCCCTTGCCGGGGGCTCCTCCCTTGCCGGAGCCTCCCCCCCTGCCGGGGGCTCTTCCCTTGCTAGAGTCTCCTCTCTTGCCTGGGGCTCCTCCCTTGTCGGAGTCACCTCCCTTCCTGGAGACCTCTCCCTCGCCGGAGGACTCTCCCTTGGCGCTTTGGGAGGGGTCTCCAGGCTCTCCTGGTGAGGCTGCTCTACTCCTGCACAAGTCAACAAACAAGTATCAGTTCAGCAAGGATCTTCGTGCGCGCCCAACAGCGGGAAGTAAACAAGACACTTACGCTGGGGGCTGCTCTGAAGATCAGCCACCGGGTCCGACGGGTTCGTCTCAGGTACGTCCCCTATTGACGCAGTGGGTTAGTCCTCGATGACGATCACCGGCACCTTGGCTCTCTTTGCCGCTCTCTACGCCAGAGTCCTAAAAAGGAAGAGATACAGAGGAAGGCAAGTGAGAAACAAGACAAGACAAAAACAGCGGAAATCAAAGAATTGCAAGTACAATAAGAAGAACTTACTCCTCTTCTTCTTCCTCGTCGGAGCTAAACACGGAGAAGTCAAAATCCGGCCCGCGTCTGGCACGGGAAGGTGGAGGGGTAGGCTCCCTTGGCCGCTTGGCGGGAGCAGATGTGGCAGTCCGGGAAGACCCCGCTCCAGTCGAAGCAGCAGCATGGGGCGCTCCCGCGGCAACGGTGCTTGCCGCGGTGGAGCGCGTCCTGCGGCGCGGCGACTGCCGGCCCGCCTGCCGCCTCGCCGCATCCCCGGCCTTGCGGAGACGCCTTCTTGGTGGAGACAGAGACGCTGCTGGCGGCGTACTGTCGGAGGACGAAGTGGAGGAGGAGTCGATCTCCAAAGAGCCGCTCGCATCATCGGCAGGCTCGCTCAGTTCGGCGTCATGCCCGGCAACTTGGCTCGGCCCGGCATCGCGCCCGGCAACCTCCTTCTTGCCGGCAGGATCCTTCTTGCCGGCAAGATCTTCCCGCTCGGACGGTTTGCCGCCTCCACCGCCGTAGCCTCCTCCAAAGTGAAGCCGAACTCGCCCGCCGCGGTAGCTGCTGCCGCCTCTTCCAACCTGGTGGCGATGTACGCCAGCTCCGCCTCGGTGGTGTCGCGGGTGAGGCCGTCCTTCTCGTCGGCGCGGATTGGCACTTCCACCAAGTCGTTGAAAAATTGTTGCACAACCTCGTCCTCTGGCTCTTGCCAAGTTGGCACGATTCCGTGCGAATCGCACAGTGGCATCATCGCCCTGATGCGGTCGAGCACCGAATTGTTGCACAAAGGGACGATGCCCTGCGGCAATCTGAAGACCTTGGGGTGATCTGAATCATACTTGAAGAGCTCCTGCAGTATTCCGTTGAGTTCAAGGACAGTGAAATTGTAGTTCAGGCCTGGGCGCAGCCTCATGACGTCTGCCGCGTTCTTGAACTCCCAGGCAGGCCTCCCCCGTTCCTGCAGGGGAGCGATGCGGCGACGAAGAAAGTCTGCGCCAACGGCCCCTACGGTGAGGCCAACAAGCCTGAGGCGCTGGATCCTGGTGATGGCAATCTTTAGCCTGCCGTCCTCCGGGGCCACGTCGCTCCAGTCACTGCCGCGCACTGCTGCTACTTGACGCCGGGCGGTGAATGGCTGCGAGCTCTCCTCGACAATCCAACACCAATTCGCTCTCCACTCCTCCCACTTGCCGCGGAACTCCCCCTCCAGATAAGATTTCTTCTTTCCGGCCCTAGAGACCCAGGCAATTCCGCCGGACAGGGTTTGTCCCCTCTCTACCCGGGGAATGAAAAAGTGGCGAAAAAGGGCTACGCTAGGGTGGACTCCGACAAAGTTCTCGCAAAGGTGTGCGAAAACTGCCATGGTGAGGACGGCGTTGGGAGTGAAGTCAAGGAGATAGAGATTGTATGTGTTCATGATATCGCAGAAGAACTCGGAAAAAGGCGGGCAGAGCCCGCAGTAGAAGAAGACGGCAAAGAAAGGGTACCCGTCTGGAGCCGTCGCGTGAGCAGCGCCCGGGAACACCTTGGTCCGCGGGTGAGCTCGCGTCTCCGTCGCCCAAAAGAGGTAATAGTACTCCCGCAGCTCCTTGGCGTCAAGCTTGGGGGGGAAGATGGCTCGCTCCCTCCGCATCGCCGCGAGCCGTTGCGCCTTGGTCGACTTCACGGCCTTCCCCTTGTCGCCCTTCGGAGCCATGGCGGAAGCAGTGGAGGAGGTCGACGGCGTGGTGGTGCTGGTGGCAATGCGGTGGGGAGGGGGGGCAGGGCGCTGCACTCTGTGTGCTTTGGGAAGACGGAGGCGGGGCGGAGTTTTTCAAGATTGGAGCAGAATGGGGGCGAGTGGGCGCACTACCCCTGCTTTCCCTTGCTTATAAAGGGGGAGGTGGCGGACGTTCCGCCTTTCCTAATAATAAAACCGTCCCCTTTACCACGACGTGACGTATGCACGCGGGGCTTAGCCCCGCACACGCCGCCCATGTCACGCACGACGCCGCGTTCGACGCGTGTCGTTCGGTGAGGGCGCGGTGCATGCGGAGTCAGATACGGCGTGGCCTAGGCCGCGCGTGCCCGTGCACTGTTTTGGGCCTGGCCCAACAACGCTCGGCACTGTGTATGGCCCAGGCCCGGGGGCTCCTGTCGATGTACTAAAGTAGGGGTACCTTAGTATCCCGAACTTGTGCACGGGCAGTCGTAGTACCCCGCGGCAAGGCTTGCCGGGCGACCGCCAAGACCCTCCGTGGTTCCTTTGGAGCCATTCAAGAACAAAGTATTCGAGCCAAGGCACAAGACCCCGGCAAGAGGAGCTTGCCGGGAAGGCCACTCAAAGCACCCAAGACCCCGGCAAGAGGAGCTTGCCGGGAAGAAGCACAAAGACCCCGGCAAGAGGAGCTTGCCGGGAAGACCAACCAAGGCATCCCGAGAAGCTTGCTGCGACGCGCTGCGCGTCCCGGCAAGACCCGGTGAGCAACAAGCTCCCGGACGCGACAAGACAACACCCGCGGCAAGGCGCTTGCCGCAGCAAGCTACTACTCCGCAGCCCGCGCTCCAGCTCACCCGCCAACGTGTCGCTCTGGGACCGTTCCTGGCGTACGTGGCAGGAGGCTGTGCAGCCAGGGGCATGCGGTGGCAAGCCGGCGCTGACAAGATAGCCATCATGGCAAACGGTGGCGCCCCTGACGGTCCCTTTCCGCCCCGTCTAGGCAACACACACAGGCATTTAATGCCTTTGTCCCCTGCCGTCAGGGTTAGGTATGATACAACTGTAGCAAGCGGTGGCGCCAACTACCACCTCTTTTACATTTTTACCCTCACCTCTGTTGCCACCTGTCGGTGACCCCTTTGACATATAAAAGGAGGCCCATGCGCAACAGTGGGGGAGGGCGACCATTCTCACGCTCGGTCTCGCTAGCCACCCAAGTGTACTGTAGCATTCATCGCTCCCGAGCAAGAACACAATACAAACCAAAGCAGGAGTAGGGTTTTACGCACCGTGCGTCCCGAACCTGGGTAAACTGATCGCGTTGCTCGTGCGTTCGCCTCGATCTCCGCAGCCTCCCTACGCCAGCCACCCAAGGAGACGACCCCGGGGAGTTCAAGGAGCCGGCGACACGGATGATGGGGTCGCCGGTGCCGCACGGAGCGGCACCCGACACCTAGTCGGACCCGTCGTCCTGCCGCCCGCTACCCTCGTCGTCGCTGTCGCTCTCCTCCTCGTCACTCTCGCTCGAGGAGGAGTCTTCGCTATCGGAGGAGCTGTCCACGCAGCACTTTGCCCGAGTGCCGAAGCACCCGAAGACCTTGACGGAGAGGAGATCGCCCTCCATCAACTTAAAATGGAGGGTGAGCCCCGCCGTCAAGCTGTGGATACGGGCGAACATCTTCCACCCTCGACCAAGATACATCACACCGGGGGCTGGGACTTCAACGCGGACTCGCGTGCCGCTGATCCCACAGCCCCTCATGTGCAGTCTCAGTGTCTCGGGCGGTTCCAACTCCATCGCGCCCGCGAACGGAGCTGGGAGTCGGAGTCGACGACGAGGCGCCTGGCGCAGCCTGACGAAGAACTCGCAAGGGTCGTCCCCAATATGGACCCCCGTGGGAAGAGGAACCGCTGGCGGAGGCGAAGCCGGCGCGCCGCCCCGTCCACCTCTTCCCCGAGCACCTCGACCTCGTCCTCGACCTCGTCCACGACCTCGCCCCCTCCCTCTTCCCCTTACGGCTGGCTCTGCCACCATGGGTGCGGGAGAGGGAGGGATGCGCTGTCTGGCGGCGACCCTCGCTGCCACCGATGAAGGACCAGGGTTCCCTTTCTCCATGGCGAATGAGAGAAAGGGGAGCAGATGCTGAAGGAAGGAGGAGATGAGAGAATGCGGGCTTCCGTCCTCCCCTCCCGCTCTTTATAAAGGAGCGAGGTGGGGGCTCGGCTGCCCCGCTCAGCGAATCAAGACACGGGAAGAGTAGGGCGCTGGGGCCGACCCGCTACCTCGACCCGCGACGGCCCAGTTTCCCGCCTCCACCGTCCGCGACCCCAAGTGCATGGGAGCCGCGTGGCAGGCGTGCAGAACCGAGGCGACGGATGCGGCGACCTCTCCCCACCCCGTGATCGTGGGGAGTGGGCACCTCGAAAACCGCCCACGATCTCTCCCACGATGCCGCGTTTGACGCGTGCCGTGCGGGGAGGGCGCGGTGGATGCGGAGTGAGTTATGGCGTAACCTAGGCCGCACGTGCCCGTGCACTGTTTTGGGCCTGACCCAACAGCGCTCGTCACCGTGTATGGCCCAGGCCTGGGGGCTCCTGTCGGTGTACTAAAGTAGGGGTACCTTAGTATCCCGAACTTGTGCACGGGCAGTCGCAGCCCCCCGCGGCAAGGCTTGCCGGGCGACCGCCAAGACCCTCCGTGGTTCCTTTGGAGCCATCCAAGAACAAAGTATTCGAGCCAAGGTGCAAGACCCCGGCAAGAGGAGCTTGCCGGGAAGGCCACTCAAAGTATCCAAGACCCCGGCAAGAGGAGCTTGCCGGGAGGAAGCACAAAGACCCCGGCAAGAGGAGCTTGCCGGGAAGACCAACTAAGGCATCCCGAGGAACTCGTCGCGGCACGCCACATGTCCCGACAAGACCCGGTGAGCGACAAGCTCCCGGACGCGACAAGACAACATCCGTGGCAAGGCGCTTGCCGCGGCAAGCTACTACCCCGCAGCCCGCGCTCCAGCTCACCCGCCAACGTGTCGCTCTGGGACCGTTCCTGGCGTACATGGCAGGAGCCTGTGCAGCCAGGGGCATGCGGTGGCACGCAGGCGCTGACAAGATAACCATCGTGGCAAACGGTGGCGCCCCTGACGGTCCCTTTCTGCACCGTCTAGGCGACACAGACAGGCATTTAATGCCTTTGTCCCCTGTCGTCAAGGTTAGGTATGATACAACTGTAGAAAGCGGTGGCGCCAACTACCACCTCTTTTACCTTTTTACCCTCATCTCTATTGCCACCTGTCGGTGACCCCTTTGACATATAAAAGGAGGCCCATGCGCAACAGGGGGGAGGAGGACGATAATTCTCACGCTCGGTCTCACTAGCCACCCGAGTGTACTGTGGCATTCATCGCTCCCGAGCAAGAACACAAATACAAATCAAAGCAGGAGTAGGGTTTTACGCATCCGTGCGGCCCGAACCTGGGTAAACCGATCGCGTCGCCCGTGCGTTCGCCTCGATCTGCTCTTTGTGCACTCTCCGCCCCCTGCCGAACCGAAAAGGGGCCCCGGTCCGCCGTGGTCCCATAGGTGTCCGTGGGGATCAGCAACCCCCGACACATAGGTTTCTTAATAGTGGAATCCGCAAGATGCAAGTTTAGAGAGCAATCATCAAAATTACGGAAATCTAGCAAATCACACAAAGTTTTGGGAATAGTAGAGACACTAGCACCCAAAATACACAAACCATAAAACTCATGATCTTTGATTTTAATTTTAATAGTTTGTTCCCACTCATAATAAAGTTTTCTAGGGATAGAAACTTCCAATTCAATTTTTTCTTCATAAGATTGCATCAAGGCATCAACGATATGTTTAGTAAACGCTTTATTTTGACTATAAGCATGAGGAGAATTTAGCACGGATTGCAACAAGGAAATACAATCAATCAAAGAGCAATTTTCATAGTTAAATTCCTTGAAATCCATAATAGTGGGTTTGGCAGCATCTAGGGTTTTAATTTCTTCAATCCCACTTTTATCAAATTTAGCATCAAGATCAAAAGATTCAGAATTCTTAGAACGCCTTCTAGGTAAAGGTGGATTATATTCAGTCCCATCATTATCAAGATTCATATTGCGAAACAAAGATTTAATACGGGACACATCAATAACTTTTAGATCTTCATCATTATTTTGAGAGGAACTAGAAGAACACGCTTTAATAAAGGCATCTTTCATAGCACACGTCCTAGCGGTTCTTTCTTTGCACTCGTCAATGGAAATTATCATGGCTTTGAGAGACTCATTGATATCATGCTTAGGTGGAATAGATCTAAGTTTCAAAGAATCAACATCAAGAGCAATTCTATCAACGTTCCTAGCCAAATCATCAATCTTAAGCAATTTTTCTTCAATCATAGCATTAAAATTCTTTTGCGGAGAAATAAATTCTTTAATATTAGATTCAAAATCAGAGGGCATCTTATTATAATTTCCATAAGAATTGTTGTAGGAATTACCATAGTTATTAGAGGGATTACTAGGATAAGGCCTAGGATTGAAATTTCCTCTATACGCGTTGTTACCAAAATTGTTCCTACCAACAAAATTCACATCCATAGATTCATTATTATTCTCAATCAAAGTAGAAAAGGGCACATCATTAGGATCAGAAGAAACACTCTTATCAGCAAATAATTTCATAAGTTCATCCATCTTTCCACTCAAAACATTAATTTCTTCTATCGCATGCACCTTTTTATTAGTAGATCTTTCAGTATGCCACTGAGAATAATTAACCATAATATTATCTAAGAGTTTAGTAGATTCTCCTAAAGTGATTTCCATAAAAGTGCCTCCCGCGGCCGAATCTAAAATATTTCTAGAAGCAAAATTCAATACGGCATAAAAATTTTGTATAATCATCCACAAATTTAAACCATGAGTAGGGCAATTACGTATCATTAATTTCATTCTCTCCCAAGCTTGTGCAACATGTTCATGATCAAGTTGCTTAAAATTCATAATATCGTTTCTAAGAGAGATGATCTTAGCGGGAGGAAAATACTTAGAGATAAAAGCATCTTTGCACTTGTTCCATGAATCAATACTATTTTTAGGCAAAGATGAAAACCAAGCTTTAGCACGATCTCTAAGCGAAAAAGGAAATAGCTTCAATTTAACAATATCATTATCGACATCTTTCTTCTTTTGCATGTCACACAAATCAATGAAGCTATTAAGATGGGTAGCGGCATCTTCACTAGGAAGGCTGGAGAATGGATCTTTCATGAAAAGATTCAGCAAAGCAGCATTAATTTCACAAGATTCAGCATCGGTAAGAGGAGGAATCAGAGTGCTAAGGAAATCATTATTGTTGGTATTGGTGAATTCACACAATTTAGTATTGTCTTGAGCCATCGTGACAAACAAGCAATCCAACACACGAGCAAACAAAAAGCAAACCGGCAAAAGAGGCAAATAGAGAGGGAGGATAGAGAGAGAGGGCGAATAAAACGGCAAGGGTGAAGTGGGGGAGACGAAAATGAGAGGCAAATGGCAAATAATGTAATGCGGGAGATAGGTATTGTGATGGGTACTTGGTATGCTGACTTTTGCGCAGACACCCCGGCAACGGCGCCAGAAATTCTTCTTGCTACCTCTTGAGCACTGCGTTGGATTTTCCCGAAGAGAAGAGGATGATGTAGCAAAGTAGCGTAAGTATTTCCCTCAGTTTTTGAGAACCAAGGTATCAATCCAGTAGGAGGCTATGCACGAGTCCCTCGTACCTACACAAAAACAATAGCTCAACGCAACCAACACACTTAGGGGTTGTCAATCCCTTCACGGTCACTTACGAAAGTGAGATATGATAGAGATGATAAATAATATTTTTGGTATTTTTGGTATAGAGATGCAAAGTAAAAAGTAAAAGCAAAGCAATAATAAAGTGATGGAGATTGATATGATGAGAAAGAGACCTGGGGGCCATAGGTTTCACTAGTGGCTTCTCTCAAGAGCATAAGTATTCTATAGTGGGTGAACAAATTACTGTTGAGCAATTGACAGAATTGAGCATAGTTATGAGAATATCTAGGTATGATCATGTATATAGGCATCACGTCCGAGACAAGTAGACCGACTCCTGCCTGCATCTACTACTATTACTCCACTCATCGACCGCTATCCAGCATGCATCTAGAGTATTAAGTTAAAAACAGAGTAACGCCTTAACAAAGATGACATGATGTAGAGGGATAGTTTCATGCAATATCATAAAAGCCCCATCTTGTTATCCTCGATGGCAACAATACAATACGTGCCTTGCTGCCCCTTCTGTCACTGGGAAAGGACACCACAAGATCGAACCCAAAGCTAAGCACTTCTCCCATGGCAAGAACAACCAATCTAGTAGGCCAAACCAAACTGATAATTCGAAGAGACTTGCAAAGATAACCAATCATACATAAAAGAATTCAAAGAAGATTCAAATGTTATTCATAGATAGACTTGATCATAAACCCACAATTCATCGGTCTCAACAAACACACCGCAAAAAGATCTCCACGAGAGAGAGGGAGAACGTTGTATTGAGATCCAAAAAGAGAGAAGAAGCCATCTAGCTACTAACTATGGACCCGTAGGTCTGAAGTAAACTACTCACACTTCATCGGAGGGGCTTGGATGATGATGTAGAAGCCCTCCGTGACCGATGCCCCCTCCGGCGGAGCTCCAGAATAGGCCCCAAGATGGGATCTCGTGGATATAGAAAGTTGCGGCGGTGGAATTAGGTTTTTGGCTACGTCCCTAATCGTTTGGGGGTACGTGGGTATATATAGGAGGAAGAAGTACGTCGGTGGAGCAACAGGGGGCCCACGAGGGTGGGGGCGCGCCTGGTAGGGTAGGGCGCGCCCCCCTACCTCGTGGCCTCCTGTTACGTGCCTTGACGTAGGGTCCAAGTCTCCTGAGTTGTATTCGGTGAGAAAATCACGTCCCCGAAGGTTTCATTCCGTTTGGACTCCGTTTGATATTCGTTTTCTTCGAAACCCTAAAACAGGCAAAAAACAACAATTCTGGGCTGGGCCTCCGGTTAGTAGGTTAGTCCCAAAAATAATATAAAAGTGGATCCACTACTAGGAAAAGGGCTATAGATGGAATTGACACTAATGGCGCACCAGACATGTGGTGCGCCATTACTATATACTAATGGCGCACCATGTGTTGGTACGCCATTAGTGTACAAATACTAATGGCGCACCACATCCACGGTGCGCCATTAGTAAAAAAAAAATTTAATTTTTTTCAAAACTACTAACGGCGCACCGTGGATGTGGTGCGCCATTACTAGTTGAACTAGTAATGGCGCACCACATCCACGGTGCGCCATTAGTAAAAAAAATTTGAAATTTTTTAATTTTTTTTCAAAACTACTAATGGCGCACCGTGGCATGGTGCGCCATTACTAGTCACCTTGGCCACCAGTTCCACCGAATGCACCCCCCCCCCCGTGGATCGCCTTTTCAGTTTAAAAAAAATAAAAGAAAATGATGAAAATGTCAAAAAAAATAAAAGAAAATAAGTTTCCCATGTGATATGTGGTCTAGTTGTTGGGAAAATTTGCAAATATGAATTTCGACTTCATTTGCAAAATCTCTCGAGAATTTGTAAAAATGGGCATACTTTTGCATACTAACTCGGATGAAAAAGTTTTTTATATGAAAAATCATCTACTCGAGAAGTTACATCCAAATTTAACGGGGGGAACCCCGTTAAACATTTTCAAAATCCTCAAAAACCTAACAGAAAAAAGATATGGGGCTTTTAAGATCTGGAGGTAAAAAAAATTAAAAATAATTCAAATTTACTAATGGCGCACCAGCCCATGGTGCGCCATTAGTATCTTCCCGCCTTCAAAATTCAAAATAAGTCAACAAAATAAAAAAAAGTTACTAATGGCGCACCTGCCCACGGTGCGCCATTAGTATCTTCCCGCCTTCAAAATTCAAAATAAGTCAAAAAAATAAAAAAAGAGTTACTAATGGCGCACCTGCCCACGGTGCGCCATTAGTATCTTCCCTCCTTCAAAATTCAAAATAAAAAAATAGTAATGGCGCACCTGGCCACGGTGCGCCATTACTATGTCGTATACATGGCTGGGCGCACCTCCTCCACTCCACCTCTCCTCCATTCCATCTCCTCCTCTCCTCTCCTCCACTCCATCTCCTCCTCTCCTCCACTCCATCTCCTCCTCTCCGGCGACCTCCTTCTCCTCTCCGGCGACCTCCTCCTTCTCCTCTCCGGCGACCTCCTCCTTCTCCTCTCCGGCGACCTCCTTCTCCTCTCCGGCGACCTCCTCCTTCTCCTCTCCGGCGACCTCCTCCTCCTCTCCAGCGACCTCCTCCTCCTCCTCTCCGGCGACCTCCTCCTCTCCAGGAACCTCCTCCTCCTCCCTCCTCTCCTCCCCTCCCCTCACGGTTTCTCCTCCCTCCTCTCCGGTGAGCTCCTCCTCCCTCCTCTCCTCCCATTCCCTCATGGTTTCTCCTTCCTCCTCTCCGATGCTTCGGTGAACTCCTCTCCGGCGACCTCCTCCTCCTCTCCGGCGATGTAGGCGAGCGCCTCTCCGGTGACCTCCTCATCCTCCTCTCTGGCGAACTCCTCTCCGGCAAAAGAACACGGCAAAAGAACGCACAAGATCCAAAAACAGGAACAAAATTTGAAATAATATCGTGCCAAAAAACGAGCAAAAAAAACTAGCAAAAATGGGCAAAAAAATCACGATCCAGATCCAAATTCAAAATTCAAAAATACTAATGGCGCACGGTGGGGGTTAGATGGTGCGCCACTACTACTTTCCCGCCTTCAAAATTCAAAAATACTAATGGCGCACCGTGGCCTATACTAATGGCGCATGTGTGGCCTATACTAATGGCGCACCGTGGCCTATACTAATGGCGCACCAGTGGTGCGCCATAAGTATACCAGATACTAATGGCGCACCACTGGTGCGCCATTAGTAAAAATTACTAATGGCGTGCTAGTAATGGCGCACCAGTGATGCGCCATTAGTAGGCAAAACTGGTGCGCCATTAGTAGGCCTTTTCCTAGTAGTGATAATAAAGCCCAGTAATGTCCAAAACAGTAGATAATATAGCGTGGAGCAATCAAAAATTATAGATAAGTTGGAGACGTATCACTCTACATGTGTCTCCGATGGTGTTTGTTGAGTTGGCACAGATCAAGATTAGGATTTGTCACTCTGTGTATCGGAGAGGTATCTCTGGGCCCTCTCAGTAATGCACATCACTATGAGACTTGCAAGCAATGTGGCTAATGAGTTAGTCACGGGGTGATGCATTACCGAATGAGTAAAGAGACTTGCCGGTAACGAGATTGAACTAGGTATGATGATACCGATAAAGATCTTCGTATAATATGTAGGAGCCAATATGAGCATCCAGGTTCCGCTATTGGTTATTGACCGGAGATATGTCTCGGTCATGTCTACATAGTTCTTGACCCCGTAGGGTCCGCATGCTTAAACGTTCGATGACGATTTGTATTATGAGTTTTGTCATTTGATGAACGAAGTTTGTTCGGAGTCCCGGATGAGATCATTGACATGACTAGGAGTCTCGAAATGGTCGAGACGTAAAGATCGATATATTGGAAGGCTATATTCGGACATCGGAAAGGTTCTGAGTGGTTCGGGTATTTTTTGGAGTAACGGAGAGTTACGGGAATTCGCCGGGGGGAAGTATTGGGCCTTCATGGGCCTTAGTGGAATGGAGAGAAGGGCCACAAGGGGAGGCCGCACCCCCCATGGGCTGGTCCGAATTGGACTAGGAGGGGGCGGCGCCCCCCTCTTTCCTTCTCCCTCTCCTCTCCTTCCTTCTTCTCCTACTTGGACCAGGAAAGGGGGAAACCTACTCCTACTAGGAGTAGGAATCCCCCCTTTGGGCACGCCCCTTGTGGCTGTCCCTCCTCCTCCCCTCGTTTATATACGGGGGAGGGGGCACCCCATAAACACACAAGTTTATCTTTAGCCGTGTGTGGTGGCCCCCTCCACAGTTTTCCACCTTAGTCATATTGTCCTAGTGCTTAAGCGAAGCCCTGCCTCGGTAACTTCATCATCACCATCAACAAGCCGTCATGCTGATGCAACTCACCCTCGGCCTCAACTGGATCAAGAGTACGAGGGACGTCACCGAGCTGAACGTGTGTAGATCACGGAGGTGCCGTGCGCTTGATACTTGATCGGTTGGATCGCGAAGACGTCTGACTACATCAACCGCGTTACTTAATGCTTCCGCTTTCGGTCTATGAGGGTACGTAGACACACTCTCCCCTCTCGTTGCTATGCATCTCCTAGATAGATCTTGCGTGATCATAGGAAATTTTTGAAATACTGCGTTCCCCAACAGATGTACCGGTCCGCCACCGCGCCGCAGCAGCCGGATCCGCTCCGTGTTGGCTCGTGAACGGAGTGCGTCGACAATGTCGTCCTGGCCATCCCCTGTCAACACAGCCTACTGGGACCGCTTCCAGCCCGATATCCTCGTGCATAATGACTTCTCTGATGCCGAGTCGTCCGACTCTGGCTCCGACGACGACTCTGGCTACGCTGCCGACTCGTCTTGGTCGTCTGGCGAGGTGGACATATCGGTGGTTCTCATCTATGACGATGAGACGGAGGAGCCAGAGGAGGCGGAGGAGCCGGAGGTCCAGATGGTGGCGCAAGTCCTCGGCGTTAACGAGGGTGATAAGAACCTCCCGATCAACGTCGACCAGAGCACAGACCAGAGCGGGAGGATCTCGCAGATGACATGTCAACGATGTTGTCGGCAAGGTGGCAGTAGATCCAGGCGGTGGTGGCTGCGGCGATGGCGGCGGAGGCGGCGATGACGACTAGGGTTTGAGATGGGAGAGGAGAGGGGAGAGGTGTGGTGTGGTGCGGTGTGGAGAGGTGCGGTCCGACCAGGTGTGGCAGCCAGGTGAGGCGCGGTCCGACCAGGCGGGTGGAGGAACGTAAATTTGGCGATTTTGCAAAAAAACCCACATTTTCCCGAATCGATCGGCCCAGAGCATTTGGTGATGAGCTGGCGGTTAAAGCCTGCGTGGACATGCCAGTCAACCGCCAAATCATACATCGAAGAAAATGTACATTGGACTGTAGATGACCACCTGAGACAAGTTCGAGGACTGTATTTTGGGTATTTGTAAGTACGAAGACTAAATCGGCCAACAAAACGAGTATGAGGACCTGGAGTGAATTTTTCTCTTGTCAAAAAGAAGCACCTGATGCAACTGTACTTCGCCCAGGCAAGGAGCCGAGGAGGCGGAGCGGAGTCCTGGGGAAAAAAGCCTACACCGTTTTTTTTGCGAAATAAAAATCCTACACAGTTAGAACATCTACAACTGGACTTGTCAAATCCGGCACCCTATACACCCGCGACGCGTTTCAGCTACGTCTGCGGACAGTGACTCCCCAAATTGACACGTCCGCAACCACGTATCTCGTATCCACCACCTATATCCATATAAGATCATGCAACATACTATGTGGATCATCAAATAACCAAAATCAACAGGAACTGGACATATAACCAAACGGGCATAATTTGCATAAACATCACCAAACGGGCATAATTCACACAGTTCAACTCTGTGGCAAATTTTAACTTGCTAGTAGGAGCTAGATTATATAAACGGAAAAAAGGACCAAGCTAGGTCATCGGTCCTTTGCCCTTTCGGTCATCGGCGCTGCTGTAGACATCCGCAGCAAGAGGTGCACCATCGTCAGAGCCATAGTTGTCACCACCGTCATCGGAGAAGGAAGAAGAGATGACAAATTAGCCCTTCAAGCGCCGGATGATGCAATCCTGCTTCTGCTTCAGCTTTTCCACCCTCGTCGCCTCTCGCTCGTACTACTCAATGCGGAGTCGGAGCTGAAGGAAATATGCCCTAGAGGCAATAATAAAGTTGTTATTTTATATTTCCTTGTTCATGATAAAGGTTTATTATTCATGCTAGAATTGTATTGAGCGGAAACTTAAATACACGTGTGAATACATAAACAAATACCATGTCCCTAGTAAGCCTCTACTAGACTAGCTCGTTGATCAAAGATGGTTAAGATTTTCCTAACCATGGACATGAGTTGTCATTTGATAATGGGATCACATCATTAGGAGAATGATGTGATGGACAAGACCCATCCGTTAGCTTAGCATAATAATCGTTCAGTTTTATTACTATTATTTTCTTCATGTCAAATACATATTCCTTTGACTATGAGATTATGGAACTCCCGGATACCGGAGGGATGCCTTGTGTGCTATCAAACGTCACAACGTAACTGAGTGATCATAAAGATGCTCTACAGGTATCTCCGAAGGTGTTTGTTGAGTTGGCATAAATCGAGATTAGGATTTGTCACTCCGAGTATCGGAGAGGTATCTCTGGGCCCTCTCGGTAATACACATCATAAGCTTGCAAGCAAACGACTAAGGAGTTAGTCACGAGGTGATGTATTACAGAACGAGTAAAGAGACTTGCCAGTAACGAGATTGAACTAGGTATGAAGATATCGACGATCGAATCTCGGGCAAGTAACATACTGATGAACAAAGGGAATTACGTATGTTGTCATAACGGTTCGACCGATAAAAATCTTCGGAGAATATGTAGGAGCCAATATGGGCATCCAGGTTCAGGGCCGGCCCTGGCATTTGTAAGGCCCCTGTGCGAACTCGGTAAAATGGGCCCCTGGCTAAATAAACAAAGAAATCTTTGTTCATCACTATGAATATCTAACTCCTCATGGGCAATGACATTTCTCCAAATGAATAAAGCTAGACGTCTTCTTTTTCTACATTTCTCTCAATGAGAAATATTTTTTGGGCAACATTTTATCCAGAGAAGGAATAGAAACTTTAACTATTGAGTCCTAATTCAAGAAATGCTTAAAGCAATCAACTTATCCCCCTCCTGGCTGCCCGAAAAACAGAAAAGCCAATCATCACTTCATCAGAATAGAAATAGATAGAGAATTGTCAAGGAATTTGGTCAAAAAATATATGCATGGATGACTTGCAGCTGTAGATTGAAAACTCCTAACCTCATTTTAAGGCACACGGCCATGATCGGCGTGTCGCCGGTGCGTGTTACAGGCCTATCGAGCTCACCGATCTGCCTGCTCGGTCCCTGCCCTTACACATCAGAGCTCGGAGGTGTTGTGTTCCTGGTCCTTGCCCATCCAGAATTATAGGATGGAAGAACCCATAGATTACAAAGAGATTAATCCCTTAATACAATGAAAAAATCCATGGATTGGCAACGGTTGGAGTGCTGACCTTTTGGGACATGGGTCAATGAATCGAGAAAAACATGGAGACTAGGAGAAATACGAGAGGAGGCAACATCGGCGTGCTTTTTTGGGGAAGACAACAAAGCAATTAAGGACTTACAATTCCATCTCGGCGTGATAGGCTGATTGGATGCGTCTATCCTAATTGGTTGGGCCTGCTTCTATCCTTTGTTTTTTCGCCTATGCTTTACATCGCATATAAGCACATGGTATGGGCCCCTGCTTGTCCTGGGCCCTAGGAGGCCGCACTCTTCACCTTGGCCCAGGGTCGGCCCTGTCCAGGTTGCGCTATAGGTTATTCACTCTAGAGGTGTCTCGGTCATGTCTACATAGTTCTCGAACCCGTAGGGTCCGCACGCTTAACGTTCGTTGACGATATAGTATTATATGATTTGGTGACCGAATTTTGTTTGGAGTCCCAGATCAGATCACAGACATGACGAGGAGTCTCGAAATGGTTGAGAGGTAAAGATTGATATATAGTATGATGGTGTTCGGACACCGGCGGTGTTTCAGAGGGTACCGGATATTTATCGGGTCACCGAAAGGAGTTTTGGGCATCCCCGACAAAGATATGGGCCTTATGGGCCAAGCGAGGGAACACACCAGCCCACAAGGGCTGGTGCGCCCCCTATAGGGTCAGCCTAAGGGGAGGTAAAGGAAAGGGGAGGAGGAAAGTGTTACCTCTTGAGAGTTTTCCCTTGAAGAGGAAAGGGTGATGCAACAAAGTAGCGTAAGTATTTCCCTCGGTTTTTTGAGAACCAAGGTATCAATCCAGTAGGAGACTACACGCAAATTGCCTAGTACCTGCACAAACAATCAAGAACCTTGCAACCAACGCGATAAGGGGTTGTCAATTCCGTCACGACCACTTGTAGAAGTGAGATCTGATAGAGATAATAAGATAGATATTTTTGGTATTTTTGTTGTATAGATTGGAAAGTAAAGATTGTAAAATAAATGGCGGCAAGTTGACTTGAACCTAATATGATGTAAAATAGACCTGGGGGCCATAGGTTTCACTAGTGGCTTCTGTCATGATAGCATATATTACGGTGGGTGAACAAATTACTGCCGAGCAATTGATAGAAAAGCGCATAGTTATGAGAATATCTAGGCATGATCATGAACATAGGCATCACGTCCGTGTCAAGTAGACCGAAACGATTATGCATCTACTACTATTACTCCACACATCGACCGCTATCCAGCATGCATCTAGAGTATTAAGTTCATAAGAACAGAGTATCACATTAGGCAAGATGACATGATGTAGAGGGATAAACTCAAGCAATATGATATAAATCCCATCTTTTTATCCTCGATGGCAACAATACAATACGTGCCTTGCTGCCCCTGCTATCACTGGGAAAAGACACCGCAAGATTGAAACCAAAGCTAAGCACTTCTCCCATTGCAAGAATGATCAATCTAGTAGGCCAAACTAAACCGATAATTCGAAGAGACTTGCAAAGATAGCAAATCATGCATATAAGAATTCAGAGAAGAACCAAATATTTTTAATAGATAATGTTGATCATAAAGCCACAATTCATCGAATATT
This sequence comes from Triticum monococcum, assembly GCA_034509565.1. Taxonomy (NCBI): domain Eukaryota; kingdom Viridiplantae; phylum Streptophyta; class Magnoliopsida; order Poales; family Poaceae; genus Triticum; species Triticum monococcum. The sequence goes on from CM067847.1 coordinate 770,401,916, forward strand.
GGCAAACACATCGCAAAAATATTACATCAAATAGATCTCCAACAACATCGAGGAGAACTTTGTATTGAGAACCAAAGAGAGAGAAAATCCATCTAGCTAATAACTATGGACCCGAAGGTCTATGGTAAACTACTCACACATCATCGGAGAGGCTATGGTGTTGATGTAGAAGCCCTCCGTGATCCAACCCCCTCCGGTAGATCGTCACAAAAGGCCCAAAGATGGGATCTCACGGGTAAAGAAGGTTGCGGCGGTGGAAAAGTGGTTTTATGGCTCCCCCGGATGTTTTCAGGGTATAAGAGTATATATAGGTGAAAGAAGTAGGTCGGTGGAGCTACAAGGGCCCCACAAGGGTGGGGGACGCGCCTACCCCCTGGTTCCACTCCAAGTCTCCTGGATGACGTTTGTTTCAAGAAAGATCCTCGCGAAGGTTTCGTTCTGTTTGGATTCCATTTGATATTCCTTTTCTGCGAAACATTGAAATAGGCAAAAAAAACAACAATTTGCACTGGGCCTTCGGTTAATAGGTTAGTCCCAAAAGTAATATAAAAGTGCATATTAAAGCCCATTAAACATCCAAAATAGATAATATAATAGCATGGAACAATCAAAAATTATAGATACGTTGGAGACATATCAGCATCCCCAAGCTTAATTCCTGCTCATCCTCGAGTAACTAAATGATAAAAAATAGAATTTTTGATGTGGAATGCTACCTAACATAATTGTCAATGTTATTTTCTTTATTGTGGCATGAATGTTCAGATCCGAAAGATTCAAGACAAAAGTTTAATATTGACATAAAAATAATAATACTTCAAGCATACTAACCAAGCAATTATGTCTTCTTAAAATAACATAGCCAAAGGAAGCTTATCCCTACAAAATCATATAGTTTGGCCATGCTTCATTTTCGTCACACAAAATGCTCTCATCATGCACAACCCCGATGACAAGCCAAGCAATTGTTTCGTACTTTAGTATTCTCAAACTTTTTCAACTTTCACTCAATATATGAGCGCGAGCCATGGACATAGCACTATGGGTGGAATAGAATATGATGATGGAGGTTGTGTGGAGAAGACAAAAAGGAGAAAGTCTCACATTGACGTGGCTAATCAACGGGCTATGTAGATGCCCATCAATTGATGTCAATGCAAGGAGTAGGGATTGCCATGCAACGGATGCACTATAGCTATAAATGTATGAAAGCTCAAAGAAAGAAACTAAGTGGGTGTGTATCCAACTCGCTTGCTCACGAAGACCTAGGGCATTTTGAGGAAGCCCATCATTGGAATATACAAGCCAAGTTCTATAATGAAAAATTCCCACTAGTATATGAAAGTGACAAAATATGAGACTCTCTATTATGAAGATCATGGTGCTACTTTGAAGCACAAGTGCGGGAAAAGGATAGTAACATTGTCCCTTCTCTCTTTTTCTCCTTTTTTTGGTGGGCTTCTTTGGCCTCTTTTATTATTATTTTTTCATCCGAAGTCTCATCTCGACTTATGGGGGAATCATAGTCTCCATCATCCTTTCCTCGCATGGGACAATGCTCTAATAATGAATCAAGAGTGACATGTATGAAAAATGAATGGTGGCCTTGCCACAAATACAATGTCAACTACATGATCATGCAATGCAATATGACAATGGAGCGTGTCATAATAAACGGAACGGTGGAAAGTTGCATGGCAATATATCTTGGAATGGCTATGGAAATGCCATAATAGGTAGGTATGGTGGCTGTTTCGAGGAAGATATAAGGAGGCTTATGTGTGATAGAGCGTATCATATCACGGGGTTTGGATGCACCGGCGAAGTTTGCACCAACTCTCGAGGTGAGAAAGGGCAATGCACAGTACCGAAGAGGCTAGCAATGATGGAAGGGTGAGAGTGCGTATAATCCATGGACTCAACATTAGTCATAAAGAACTCACATACTTATTGCAAAAATCTACAAGTCATCAAACCCAAAGCACTACGTGCATGCTCCTAGGGGGACAGATTGGTAGGAAAAGACCACCGCTCGTCCCTGACCGCCACTCATAAGGAAAGCAATCAAAGAACACCTCATTCTTCAAATTTGTCACACAACGGTTATCATATGTGCATGCTACGGGACTTGCAAACCTCAACACAAGTATTTATCAATTTCACAATTACTCAACTAGAACGGCTCTAATATTACCATCTTTATATCTCAAAACAATTATCATGTATCCAACTTCTCATAGTATTTAATGCACTCTATATGAAAGTTTTTATTATACCCATCTAGGATGCCTATCATATTAGGACTAATTTTATAGCCAAAGAAAATTACCATGTTGTTCTAAAATACTCTCAAAATAATATAAGTGAAGCATGAGAGATAAATAATTTCTATAAAATAAAACCACCACCGTGCTCTAAAAGATATAAGTGAAGCACTAGAGCAAAATTATCTAGCTCAAAAGATATAAGTGAAGCACATAGAGTATTCTAATAAATTTCGATTCATGTATGTCTCTCCAAAAGGTGTGTACAGAAAGGATGATTGTGGTAAACTAAAAAGCAAAGACTCAAATCATACAAGACGCTCCAAGCAAAACACATATCCTGTGGTGAATAAAAATATAGCCTCAAGTAAAGTTACCGATAGACGAAGACGAAAGAGGGGATGCCTTCCGGGGCATCCCCAAGCTTAGGCTTTTGGTTGTCCTTGAATTTTACCTTGTGGTGCCTTGGGCATCCCCAAGCTTAGGCTCCTGCCACTCCTTGTTCCAAAATCCATCAAATCTTTACCCAAAAACTTGAAAACTTCACAACACAAAACTCAACAAAAAATCTCATGAGCTTCGTTAGTATAAGAAAACAAACCAGCACTTTAATGTACAGTAATTAACTCATTCTTTATTTATATTGGTGTTAAACCTACTATATTCCAACTTCTCTATGGTTCATAGCCCCCGATACTAGCCATAGATTCATCAAAATAAGCAAACAACACACGAAAAACAGAATCTGTCAAAACAGAATAGTCTGTAGCAATCTGGAGGTTTAGAATACTTCTGTAACTCCAAAAATTCTGAAAACTTTGTAAGACCTAAATAATTTGTATATTGATCTACTTCAGTTGGAATTGGTATTTTATCGCTCTCTGGTAAAAAACTAAAATTATTATCGTGAGCGCATACTTTCTGTTTTTTCAGCAAGATCAAACAACAATCACCCAGGAAGACCCTAAAGGCTTTACTTGGCACAAAACTAATTAAAACATAAAAACACAATCATAATAGAGGCTCGATAAATTATTTATTACTAAATAGGAACAAAAAGTAAAGAACAAAAATAAAATTGGGTTGCCTCCCAACAAGCGCTGATTTTAACGCCCCTAGCTAGGCATTGATAATTTCAATGATGCTCACATGAAAGACAAGAATTGAAGCACAAAGAGAGCATCATGAAACACATGACAAACACATCTAAGTCTAACATACTTCCTATGCCTAGGCATCTTATAGGCAAACAAATTATCATAGCAAGCAAAAACTAGCATATGCAAGTAAGCGGAAAGAAACAATAGCAATCTCAACATAACGAGAGGTAATTTAGTAACATGAAAATTCCTACAATCATATTTTCCTCTCTCATAATAATTACATGTGGGATCATAAGCAAATTCAACAAAATAGCTATCACATAAAATATTTTCAACACGATCCACATGCATGCAAAGTTGACACTCTTCCAAAATAGTGGGATTAACATTAACTAAAGTCATGACCTCTCCAAACCCACTTTTATCAAAAATTAAGATTTAACATTCTCCAAATACGTGGGATCTAAAGTTTACACTCTTCCAAACACACTTTCAATATTGCAAACATTATTATCAATCTTATATTCATCATGGGGTTTTCAATAGATTTTCAAGATCATAAGAATAATCACCCCAATCATGATCATTGCAACAAGTAGTGGACATAGCAAAACTAGCATCCCCAAGCTTAGGGTTTTGCATATTATTAGCACAATTGACATTCATAGAATTTATAATAACATCATTGCAATCATGCTTTTTATTCAAAGATCTATCATGAATCACTTTATAAAGCACTTCATCACAATTTTCAGATTCATGGATTTCAAGCAAAACTCCATAAAGATAATCTAGTGCACTCAACTCACTAGCAATTGTTTCATCATAATTGGATCTCTTAAAAAGATTAGCAAGAGGATGAGGATCCATAACAATAGATATTTAGCAACCGAAGATGCAAGCTAATAGAAGGCACATGGTAACACGAGCAAACAGAAGGGCGAACGAAGGGCGAATAAAATGGCAAAGGTGAAGTGGGGGAGAGGAAAACGAGAGGCAAATGGTAAATAATGTAATGCGAGGGAGAAGAGTATATGATGGGTACTTGGTATGTCTTGACTTGAGCGTAGATCTCCCCGGCAACGGCGCCAGAAATCCTTCTTGCTACCTCTTGAGCATGCGTTGGTTTCCCTTGAAGAGGAAAGGGTGATGCAACAAAGTAGCGTAAGTATTTCCCTCAGTTTTTGAGAACCAAGGTATCAATCCAGTAGGAGACTACACGCAAATCGCCTAGTACCTGCACAAACAATCAAGAACCTTGCAACCAACGCGATAAAGGGGTTGTCAATCCCTTCACGGCCACTTGCAAAAGTGAGATCTGATAGAGATAATAAGATAAATATTTTTGGTATTTTTGTTGTATAGATTGCAAAGTAAAGATTGTAAAATAAACAGTAGCAAGTTGACGGGAAACTAATATGATGTAAAATAGACCCGGGGGCCATAGGTTTCACTAGTGGCTTCTGTCATGATAGCATATATTATGATGGGTGAACAAATTACTGCCGAGCAATTGATAGAAAAGCGCATAGTTATCAGAATATCTAGGCATGATCATGAACATAGGCATCATGTCCGTGTCAAGTAGACCGAAACGATTATGCATCTACTACTATTACTCCACACATCGACCGCTATCCATCATGCATCTAGAGTATTAAGTTCATAAGAACAGAGTAACGCATTAGGCAAGATGACATGATGTAGAGGGATAAACTCAAGCAATATGATATAAACCCCATATTTTTATCCTTGATGGCAACAATACAATACATGCCTTGCTGCCCCTGCTGTCATTGGGAAAAGACACCGCAAGATTGAACCCAAAGCTAAGCACTTCTCCCATTGCAACAAAGATCAATCTAGTAGGCCAAACTAAACCAATAATTCGAAGAGACTTGCAAAGATATCAAATCATGCATATAAGAATTCAGAGAAGAACCAAATATTGTTCATAGATAATCTTGATCATAAACCCACAATTCATCGGATATTGGCAAACACACCGCAAAAAGTATTACATCGAATAGATCTCCAAGAACATTGAGGAGAACTTTGTATTGAGAACCAAAGAGAGAGAAAAAGCCAGCTAGCTAATAACTATGGACCCGGAGGTCTGTGGTAAACTACTCACACATCATCGAAGAGGCTATGGTGTTGATGTAGAAGCCCTCCGTGATCCAACCCCCCTCCGGTAGATCGTCGGAAAAGGCCCCAAGATGGGATCTCAAGGGTACAGAAGGTTGCGGCGGTGGAAAAGTGGTTTCATGGCTCCCCCGGATGTTTTCAGGGTATAAGAGTATATATAGGTGAAAGAAGTAGGTCGGTGGAGCAACGAGGGCCCCACAAGGGTGGGGGCGCGCCTACCCCCTGGGCGCGCCCTCCTGCCTCGTGGCCGCCTCGTTGCGTCTCTGACTTCCACTCCAAGTCTCCTGGATGACGTTTGTTCCAAGAAAGATCCTCGCGAAGGTTTCGTTCCGTTTGGATTCCGTTTGATATTCCTTTTCTGCATAACACTGAAATAGGCAAAAAACAACAATTTGCACTAGGCCTTCGGCTAATAGGTTAGTCCCAAAAATAATATAAAACTGCATATTAAAGCCCATTAAACATCCAAAACAGATAATATAATAGCATGGAACAATCAAAAATTATAGATACGTTGGAGACGTATCAGAAAGGGAAGTGTGGAGTTGGACTCCCACTTCCTTCCCTCTCCCCCTCTTTCCTTTCCCCCTTGTCCATACAAGGAAAGGGGGGCGCAGGAGGGCAGGAGCCCTAGGGCCGGCGGCCAGCCCCTAGGGGCGCGCCCTGGCTGCCCTAGCAGCCCCCTCTCCCCTCCCACCTATATATACATGGGGAGAGGGCACCACACAAGGACACAACATTGTCTTAGCCGTGTGTGGTGCCCTCGTCCACCGTTTACTCCCTCGGTCATATTTTTGTAGTGCTTAGGCAAAGCCCTGTGGAGATCACATCACCATTACCGTCACCACGTCGTCGTGCTGTTGGAACTCATCTACTACCTCGCCATCTTGCTGGATCAAGAAGGCGGAGGACGTCACCGAGCTTAACGTGTGCAGAACGCAGAGGTGTCGTGCGTTCGGTACTAGATCGGTTGGAGTGCGAAGAAAGTTTGACTATATCAACCGCTTCATGAAATGCTTCCACTAACAGTCTATGAGGGTACGTAGACATACTCTCCCCCTCGTTGCTATGCATCTCCATGGATAGATCATTGCGTGTGCGTAGAATTTTTTTTGTTTTCCATACAACGATTCCCAATAGTGGCATCTTGAGCCAGGTCTATGCGTAGATGATATACACGAGTAGAACACAAAGAGTTGTGGGCGGTGATAGTCATACTGCTTACCACCAACGTCTTATTTTGATTCAGCGGTATTTTGAGATGAAGCGGCCCGGACCAACCTTACATGTCCACGCACATGAGATCGGTTCCACCGACTGACATGCAACTAGTTTTGCATAAAGGTGGCTGGCAGGTGTCTGTTTCTCCTACTTTAGTTGAATCGAATTTGACTACGGCCGGTCCTTGAAGAAGGTTTAAACAGCAAACTTGACGGATCACCGTTGTGCTTTTTGCCGTAGGTACGAACGATTCTTGCTAGAAACCCACAGCAGCCACGTAAAACTTGCAACAACAAAGTAGATGAAGTATAACTTGTTTTTGCAAGGTATGTTGTGATGTGATATGGTCAAGACACGATGTGATATACATTATTGTATTAGATGATAATGTTTTGTAAGGTACCAGGCAACCGGCATGAGCCTTATGGTTGTCTCTTTATTGTATGAAATGCAAACGCCATGTAATTTCTTTACTTTATCGCTATGAGTTAGCAATAGTTGTCGAAGCAATAGTTGGCGAGGCGACCATGCAACGATGGAGATCAAGGTGTCGAGCCGGTGACGATGGACATCATGATGATGCTTTGGAGATGGAGATCAAAAGCACAAGATGATGATGGCCATATCATGTCACATATTTTGATTGCATGTCATGTTTATCTTATATGCATCTTATTTTGCTTAGAACAACGATAGCATTATAAGATGACCCCTTCACTAAATTTCAAGGTAAAAGTTGAAGGAAATATGCCCTAGAGGCAATACTAAAGTTATTATTTATTTCCTTATATCATTATAAATGTTTATTAGTCATGCTAGAATTATATTAACCGGAAACATGATACATCTGTGAATACATAGACAAACAGAGTGTCACTAGTATGCCTCTACTTGACTAGCTCATTCAAAGATGGTTATGTTTCCTAACCATAGACAAAGAGTTGTCATTTGATTAATGAGATCACATCATTAGGAGAATAATGTGATTGACTTCACCCATTCCGTTAGCTTAGCACTCGATCGTTTAGTATGTTGCTATTGCTTTCTTCATGACTTATACATGTTCCTATGACTATGAGATTATGCAACTCCCGTTTACCGAAGGAACACATTGTGTGCTACCAAACGTCACAACGTAACTGGGTGATTATAAAGGTGCTCTACAGGTGTCTCCGAAGGTACTTGTTGGGTTGGTGTATTTCGAGATTAGGATTTGTCACTCCGATTGTCGGAGAGGTATCTCTGGGCCCTCTCGGTAATGCACATCACTTAAGCCTTGCAAGCATTGCAACTAATGAGTTAGTTGCGGGATGATGTATTACGTAATGAGTAAAGAGACTTGCCGGTAACAAGATTGAACTAGGTATTGAGATACCGACGATCGAATCTCGGGCAAGTAACATATCGATGACAAAGGGAACAACGTATGTTGTTATGCGGTCTGATCGATAAAGATCTTCGTAGAATATGTGGGAGCCAATATGAGCATCTAGGTTCCGCTATTGGTTATTGACCGGAGACGTGTCTCGGTCATGTCTACATAGTTCTCGAACCCGTAGGGTCCGCACGCTTAACGTTTCGATGACAGTTATATTATGAGTTTATATGTTTTGATGTACCGAAGGTTGTTTGGAGTCCCAGATGTGATCACGAACATGACGAGGAGTCTCGAAATGGTCGAGACATGAAGATTGATATATTGGAAGCCTATGTTTGGATATCGGAAGTGTTCCGAGTGAAATCAGGATTTTACCGGAGTACCGGGAGGTTACCGGAACCCCCCGGGAGCTTAATGGGCCATAGTGGGCCTTGTGGAGAAGAGGAGAGGCGGCCAGGGCAGGGCCGCGTGCCCCTCCGCCCTAGTCCAAATAGGACAAGGAGAGGGGGTGGCGCCCCCCTTTCCTTCCTCTCTCCCTCCTCTTTCCCCCTCCTATCCTAGTCCAACAAGGAAAAGGGAGGGAGTCCTACTCCCGGTAGGAGTAGTACTCCTCCTGGCGCGCCCTCTCTAGGCCGGCCGCACCTCCCCCCTTACTCCTTTATATACGGGGCAGGGGGCACCCTAGAGACACAATAATTGATCTCTTAATCCTTTAGCCGTGTGCGGTGCCCCCCTCCACCATAGTCCACCTCGATAATACGGTAGCGGTGCTTAGGAGAAGCCCTGCGTCGGTAGAACATCATCATCGTCACCATGCCGTCGTGCTGACGAAACTCTCCCTCAATACTCGGCTGGATCGGAGTTCGAGGGACGTCATCATGCTGAACGTGTGCTGAACTCGGAGGTGCCGTGCATTCGGTACTTGATCGGTCGGATCGTGAAGACGTACGACTACATCAACCGCGTTGTGCTAACGCTTCCTCTTTCAGTCTACGAGGGTACGTCGACAACACTCTCCCCTCTCGTTGCTATGCATCACCAAGATCTTGCGTGTGCGTAGGAAAATTTTAAAATTACTACGTTCCGCAACAGTGGTATCAGAGCCAGGTTTTATGCGTAGATGTCATATGCACGAGTAGAACACAAGTGAGTTGTGGGCGATATAAGTCATGCTGCTTACCAGCATGTCATACTTTGGTTCGGTGGTATTGTTCGATGAAGCGGCCTGAACCGACATTACACGTACGCTTACGCGAGACTGGTTCTACCGACGTGCTTTGCACACAGGTGGCTGGCGGGTGTCAGTTTCTCCAACTTTAGTTGAACCAAGTGTGGCTACGCCCGGTCCTTGCAAAGGTTAAAATAGCACTAATTTGACAAACTATCATTGTGGTTTTGATGCATTGGTAAGAACGGTTCTGGCTAAGCCCGTAGTAGCCACGTAAAATTTGCAACAACAAAGTAGAGGACGTCTAACTTGTTTTTGCAGGGCATGTTGTGATGTGATATGGTCAAGACATTATGCTAAATTTTATTGTATGAGATGATCATGTTTTGTAACCGAGTTATCGGCAACTGGCAGGAGCCATATGGTTGTCGTTTTATTGTATGCAATGCAATCGCCCTGTAATGCTTTGCTTTATCACTAAGCGGTAGCGATAGTCATAGAAGCATAAGATTGGCGAGACGACAACGATGCTACGATGGAGATCAAGGTGTCGCGCCGGTGACGATGGTGATCATGATGGTGCTTCGGAGATGGAGATCACAAGAACAAGATGATGATGGCCATATCATATCACTTATATTGATTGCATGTGATGTTTATCTTTTATGCATCGTATCTTGCTTTGATTGACGGTAGCATTATAAGATGATCCCTCACTAAATTATCAAATTATAAGTGTTCTCCCTGAGTATGCACCCCGTTGCGAAAGTTCTTCGTGCTGAGACACCACGTGATGATCGGGTGTGATAGGCTCTACGTTCAAATACAACGGGTGCAAAAAAGTTGCACATGTGGAATACTCAGGTTAAACTTGACGAACCTAGCATATAACAGATATGGCCTCGGAAAACGGAGACCGAAAGGTCGAGCGTGAATCATATAGTAGATATGATCAACATAGTGATGTTCACCATTGAAACTACTCCATCTCACGTGATGATCGGACATGGTTTAGTTGATTTGGATCACGTGATCACTTAGAGGATTAGAGGGATGTCTATCTAAGTGGGAGTTCTTAAGTAATATGATTAATTGAACTTAAATTTATCATGAACTTAGTACCTAATAGTATCTACCTTGTCTATGTTGATTGTAGATAGATAGCCCGTGCTGTTGTTCCGTTGAATTTTAATGCGTTCCTTGAGAAAGCAAAGTTGAAAGATGATGGTAGCAATTACACGGACTCGGTCCGTAACTTGAGGATTATCCTCACTGCTGCACAGAAGAATTACGTCCTGGAAGCACCGCTGGGTGGCAGGCCTGCTGCAGATGCAACTGACGACGTTAAGAACGTCTGGCAGAGCAAAGCAGATGACTACTTGATAGTTCAATGTGCCATGCTTTACGGCTTAGAACCGGGACTTCAACGATGTTTTGAACGTCATGGAGCATATGAGATGTTCCAAGAATTGAAGTTCATATTTCAAGCAAATGCCCGGATTGAGAGATATGAATTCTCCAATAAGTTCTACAGCTGCAAGATGGAGGAGACTAGTTCTGTCAGTGAGCATATACTCAAGATGTCTGGGTACTGCAATCACTTGATTCAACTGGGATTTAATCTTCTGGATGATAGCGTCATTGACAGAATTCTTCGATCACTGCCACCAAGCTACAAGAGCTTCGTGATGAACTATAATATGCAAGGGATGGATAAGACAATTCTCGAGCTCTTCGCAATGCTAAAGGCTGCGGAGGTAGAAATCAAGAAGGAGCATCAAGTGTTGATGGTCAATAAGACCACCAGTTTCAAGAAAAAAGGCAAAGGGAAGAAGAAGGGGGACTTCAAGAAGAACAGCAAGCAAGTTGCTGCTCAGGAGAAGAAACCGAAGTCTGGACCTAAGCCTGAGAATGAGTGCTTGTACTACAAGCAGACTGGTCACTGGAAGCGGAACTGCCCCAAGTATTTGGCGGATAAGAAGGATGGCAAGGTGAACAAAGGTATATGTGATATACATGTTATTGATGTGTACCTTACTAATGCTTGCAGTAGCACCTGGGTATTTGATATTGGTTCTGTTGCTAATATTTGCAACTCGAAACAGGGGCTACGGATTAAGCAAAGATTAGCTAAGGACGAGGTGACGATGCGCGTGGGAAATGGTTCCAAAGTCGATGTGATCGCGGTCGGCACGCTACCTCTACATCTACCTTCGGGATTAGTATTAGGCCTAAATAATTGTTCTTTGGTGCCAGCGTTGAGCATGAACATTATATTTGGATCTTGTTTGATGCGAGACGGTTATTCATTTAAATTAGAGAATAATGGTTGCTCTATTTATATGAGTATATCTTTTATGGTCATGCACCCTTGAAGAGTGGTCAATTTTTGTTGAATCTCGATAATAGTGATACACATATTCATAATATTGAAGCCAAAAGATGTAGAGTTGATAATGATAGTGCAACTTATTTGTGGCACTGCTGTTTAGGTCATATCGGTGTAAAGCGCATGAAGAAACTCCATATTGATGGACTTTTGGAACCACTTGATTATGAATCACTTGGTACTTGCGAACCGTGCCTCATGGGCAAGATGACTAAACGCCGTTCTCCGGAACTATGGAGAGAGCAACAGATTTGTTGGAAATCATACATACAGATGTATGTGGTCCGATGAATGTTGAGGCTCGTGACGGATATCGTTATTTTCTCTCCTTCACAGATGATTTAAGCAGATATGGGTATATCTACTTAATGAAACATAAGTCTGAAACGTTCGAAAAGTTCAAAGAATTTCAGAGTGAACTTGAAAATCATCGTAACAAGAAAACAAAGTTTCTATGATCTGATCGTGGAGGAGAATATTTGAGTTATGAGTTTGGTCTTCATTTGAAACAATGCGGAATAGTTTCGCAATTCACGCCACCCGGAACACCACAGCGTAATGGTGTGTCCGAACGTCGTAATCGTACTCTACTAGATATGGTGCGATCTATGATGTATCTTACTTATTTACCGCTATCATTTTGGGGTTATGCTTTAGAGACGGCCGCATTCACATTAAATAGGGCACCATCGAAATCTGTTGAGACGACGCCTTATGAACTATGGTTTGGCAAGAAACCAAAGTTGTCATTTTTGAAAGTTTGGGGCTGCGATGCTTATGTGAAAAAGCTTCAACCTGATAAGCCCGAACCCAAATCGGAGAAATGTGTCTTCATAGGATACCCAAAGGAGACTGTTGGCTACACCTTCTATCACAGATCTGAAGACAAGACTTTTGTTGCTAAATTCGGAATCTTTCTAGAGAAAGAGTTTCTCTCGAAAGAAGTGAGTGGGAGAAAAGTAGAACTTGATGAGGTAACTATACCTGCTCCCCTATTGGAAAGTAGTTCATCGCAGAAACCGGTTTCTATGATACCTACACCAATAAATGAGGAAGTTAATGATGATGATCATGGAACTTCAGATCAAGTTGTTACTGAACCTCGTAGGTCAACCAGAGTAAGATCCGCACCAGAGTGGTACGGAAATCCTGTTCTGGAAGTTATGTTACTAGACCATGACGAACCTACGAACTATGAAGAAGCGATGGTGAGCCCAGATTCCGCGAAATGGCTTGAGGCCATGAAATCTGAGATGGGATCCATGTATGAGAACAAAGTGTGGACATTGGTTGACTTGCCAGATGATCGGCAAGCAACTGAGAGCAAATGGATCTTCAAGAAGAAGACCGACGCTGACGGTAATGTTACTGTCTATAAAGCTCGACATGTTGCGAAAGGTTTTCGACAAGTTCAAGGGATTGACTACGATGAGACCTTCTCACCTGTAGCGATGCTTAAGTCTGTCCGAATCATGTTAGCAATTGCCGCATTTTATGATTATGAAATTTGGCAAATGGATGTCAAAACTGCATTCCTGAATGGATTTCTGGAAGAAGAGCTGTATATGATGCAGCCGGAAGGTTTTGTCGATCCAAAGGGAGCTAACAAAATGTGCAAGCTCCAGCGATCCATTTATGGACTGGTGCAAGCCTCTCGGAGTTGGAATAAACGCTTTGATAGTGTGATCAAAGCATTTGGTTTTGTACAGACTTTTGGAGAAGCCTGTATTTACAAGAAAGTGAGTGGGAGCTCTGTAGCATTTCTGATATTATATGTGGATGACATATTGTGGATTGAAAATGATATAGAATTTCTGGATAGCATAAAGGGATACTTGAATAAGAGTTTTTCAATGAAAGACCTCGGTGAAGCTGCTTATATATTAGGCATCAAGATCTATAGAGATAGATCAAGATGCTTAATTGGACTTTCACAAAGCACATACCTTGACAAAGTTTTGAAGAAGTTCAAAATGGATCAAGCAAAGAAAGGATTCTTGCCTGTGTTACAAGGTGTGAAGTTGAGTAAGACTCAATGCCCGACCACTGCAGAAGATAGAGAGAAAATGAAAGATGTTCCCTATGCTTCAGCCATAGGCTCTATCATGTATGCAATGCTGTGTATCAGACCTGATGTGTGCCTTGCTATAAGTCTAGCAGGGAGGTACCAAAGTAATCCAGGAGTGGATCACTGGACAGCGGTCAAGAACATCCTAAAATACCTGAAAAGGACTAAGGATATGTTTCTCGTTTATGGAGGTGACAAAGAGCTCATCGTAAACGGTTATGTTGATGCAAGCTTTGACACTAATCTGGATGATTCTAAATCACAAACCGGATATGTGTTTACGTTGAACGGTGGAGCTGTCAGTTGGTGCAGTTCTAAACAAAGCATTGTGGCGGGATCTACGTGTGAAGCGGAGTACATAGCTGCTTCGGAAGCAACAAATGAAGGAGTCTGGATGAAGGAGTTCATATCCGATCTAGGTGTCATACCTAGTGCATCGGCTCCAATGAAAATCTTTTGTGACAATACTGGTGCAATTGCCTTGGCGAAGGAATCCAGATTTCACAAGAAAACCAAGCACATCAAGAGACACTTCAATTCCATCCGTGATTTAATCCAGGTGGGAGACATAGAAATTTGCAAGATACATACGGATCTGAATGTTGCAGACCCGTTGACTAAGCCTCTTCCACGAGCAAAACAAGATCAGCACCAAGGCTCCATGGGTGTTAGAATCATTACTGTGTAATCTAGATTATTGACTCTAGTGCAAGTGGGAGACTGAAGGAAATATGCCCTAGAGGCAATAATAAAGTTATTATTTATTTCCTTATATCATGATAAATGTTTATTATTCATGCTAGAATTGTATTAGCCGGAAACATGATACATGTGTGAATACATAGACAAACAGAGTGTCACTAGTATGCCTCTACTTGACTAGCTCATTGATCGAAGATGGTTATGTTTCCTAACCATAGACAAAGAGGTGTCATTCGATTAATGAGATCACATCATTAGGAGAATAATGTGATTGACTTGACCCATTCCGTTAGCTCAACACTCGATCGTTTAGTATGTTGCTATTGCTTTCTTCATGACTTATACATGTTCCTATGACTATGAGATTATGCAACTCCCGTTTACCGGAGGAACACTTTGTGTGCTACCAAACGTCACAACGTAACTGGGTGATTATAAAGGTGCTCTACAGGTGTCTCCGAAGGTACTTGTTGGATTGGCGTATTTCGAGATTAGGATTTGTCACTCCGATTGTTGGAGAGGTATCTCTGGGCCCTCTCAGTAATGCACATCACCTAAGCCTTGCAAGCATTGCAACTAATGAGTTAGTTGCAGGATGATGTATTACGGAACGAGTAAAGAGACTTGCCGGTAACGAGATTGAACTAGGTATTGAGATACCGACGATCGAATCTCGGGCAAGTAACATACCGATGACAAAGGGAACAACGCATGTTGTTATGCGGTCTGACCGATAAAGATCTTCATAGAATATGTGGGAGCCAATATGAGCATCCGGGTTCCGCTATTGGTTATTGACCGGAGATGTGTCTCGGTCATGTCTAAATAGTTCTTGAACCCGTAGGGTCCGCACGCTTAACGTTTCGATGACAGTTATATTATGAGTTTATATGTTTTGATGTACCGAAGGTTGTTTGGAGTCCCGGATGTGATCACGGACATGACGAGGAGTCTCGAAATGGTCGAGACATGAAGATTGATATATTGGAAGCCTATGTTTTGATATCGGAAGTGTTCCGGGTGAAATTGGGATTTTACCGGAGTACCGGGAGGTTACCGGAACCCCTCAGGAGATTAATGGGCCATAGTGGGCCTTGTGGAGAAGAGGAGAGGCGGCCAGGGCAGGGCCGCGCGCCCCTCCCCCTAGTCCGAATAGGACAAGGAGAGGGGTGTGGCGCCCCCCTTTCCTTCCTCTCTTCCTCCTCTTTCCCCCTCCTCTCCTAGTCCAACAAGGAAAAGGGAGGGAGTGCTACTCCCGGTAGGAGTAGGACTCCTCCTGGCGCGCCCCCTCTAGGCCGGCCGCACCTCCCCCTTGCTCCTTTATATACGGGGGCAGGGGGGCACCCTAGAGACACAACAATTGATCTCTTGATCTTTTAGCCGTGTGCGGTGCCCCCCTCCACCATAGTCCACCTCGATAAAACTGTAGCGGTGCTTAGGTGAAGCCCTGCGTTGGTAGAACATCATCATCGTCACCACGCCATCGTGCTGATGAAACTCTCCCTCAATACTCGGCTGGATCGAAGTTCGAGGGACGTCATCGGGCTGAACGTGTGCTGAACTCGGAGGTGCCGTGCGTTCGATACTTGATCGGTCGGATCGTGAAGACGTATGACTACATCAACCGCGTTGTGCTAACGCTTCCGCTTTCGGTCTACGAGGGTACGTGGACAATACTCTTCCCTCTCGTTGCTACGCATCACCATGATCTTGCGTGTGCGTAGTAAAAATTTGAAATTACTACGTTCCCCAACAAAAGTGTTCTCCCTGAGTATGCACCGTTCACTACAAAAAAATACACTTCCGTGATGATACGTGTTTGTCACAGTAGGTCGCTTTTTTGTCATGCATGTACATCCATGACAAATTTATGACAGAATCAAGATAGTCATACCTGTGTTGTCGTAGAAGTGTTCCATGACATTACCAAAATTATCATCACAGAAGTGTCCACTTCCATGACGATAAATCACGCGTCACAGAAGTTCTTTCATCAAGGGTGACCGACACATGGCATCCACCGTAAAGGAACGCCATTAAGCTATCGGGTCGGGTTTTGGATCTGATAACCCGTTAACAGCCCCGACCAATGGGGATTTTCCACATGTAAAATCATCATTGGCTGGAGGAAACACGTGTCGGCTCATCGTTGGGACAGATGCCAACCACTCATTGGACAGAAGGAGCCTATGATACGTCGACACGTGGCACGACCCAACAAAGGCCCATTCTTGTGAAAAGTCCGGCCCGTTTGACTTGGTCAAAAGCTGGCGGGCCGGCCCATGGAAAGCCTGTTAAAGGCCTGTTCGAATATAGCCCATTTACAGCCCGCTAAGCCAGGGCCCATTATGCCCTATCCGAATTAGGCCCAGTAGCGTCATATGGGCCATCCAATATGATTCCAGCCCATTTTCACTTCTGGCCCATGTATGGCCCATGACATCTTTCGGCCCATATGAGGCCCTATGTAACTCTTGGCCTACTAACGACCCGTGGTGAAACTGGCCCGTAATGAACAACGTATCACTTTACACCCATTAACGATCCGTGGTGAAACTGGCCCGTAATGAACAGTGTATCACTTTATACCCATTAACGACCCGTTATTCCGTTGGGCCGTTTCCAGCCCATGTTATCTTTCGGCCTTCTCAGAGCCCATTTATTCTTGGGCTCATTTCCAACATTTGTTTACTTATGGCCCGTTACTGTCATTTTCTGCTTGTGGGCCAAATTCAGCCCGTGGTTACAGTCGGCCCGTTTGTGGTCCGTTAATACGTTGGGCCGATTTCATAGCGTCATCAAATACAGCCTATTAACGATGGCCCGCTATGGTCGGCCCATGAACGGACTATTCCAACTCTAGCCCGTTTACGGCCATAATGCGGTTTGTTTGGCCCATGTTTGGCCAATCGATTATACGGCCCATATAAGGCCCATTGATAATACGGCCCATAGAAGGCACATTGTTTCTATGGCCCGTAGAAGGCCCATTGTTTCTACGGCACGTAGAAGGCCCACTATTTCTATGGCCAGTAGGAGGCCCAGTGTCATTACAGTAAATATTAGCCCATGGTTATTGTGGCCTAGTTTTAAAAAATAGGTTATTGCAGCCACTAGCTAACCGCGGAAAAAGAACTGCAATGACTACAAGCAAACAAATAAACAAGACAACATGGAAATAAATAAGCAAGCAACTAATGCTAGGCTATCAAAGTTCGCCACCAGTGCAAATATAGGGAACAAAGCAACATACCATATACACTAGTTGTCAAAGTTGGTGACCAGCGCAAATAAACGTCGCAGCAAAACAAATCCAGAACTGAAACCACTTCAGAAGATCTCAAGAAACAATATCCTGGGTACCCATAATGCTGGCAAGATGCTTAGCAAGCTTATTAACTTTCTCTTGTTTGGCGCTTAAATCCTCTAGCACTTGCTGTTGCACCAGAAAATATGCATCTGAATTCTGCAGGGACTTCCTCAGTCCTTCAGCTTCCTGTCGTAGCACATCTGATCGATGTCTTTCAACTTGAAGTTGAGACTCAAGAACACGAACTGATTCAGGCAGCGAGTTCGAAGAGCTTGTGCCAGCAGTAGTGGCCAGTAACTCGAACACTACATCAAGATGGGACTTTTGGGTTCCCTCATTGTCGTCAAGATAGTTTTTATCAGCTTTCTTGGAGACCAACATGGATGTCTCACTATCTTGAACCTTATCTGCATTACTTCCTTTACCATTGGATAATGTGGTACTGTTCTCCAATATTTTGTCCGCATTCTAAAAGAGAAACAAGCAGACACATCACATGTTTACCATGTTGTATATGAAACTCATTTTGGTAAATGAGTTCAATAGTAAAGTGGATAGGATAACAGCATGAAACAAACATATATCTATGTACCATGGTCACTTTATGGTCTATATCATTCTAGTTTTTGTTGCCAAATCAAGATAGAGACACAGTTCAAATAATATTTGTTCAAGACAAAGCAGAATAGACAGAATATAAGTGTGGGTAACTATAGAGCAATAACAACACTTGTAATGTGCATGACATGAGAACATAACTATTTATTCAATTGAAACTGAAATCAACACAGAGCAGGTTACAACAGCAAACCAGTTAAAGAAACAGGTTTAAAACATACCTGTTGCGCCATTGGAGTTTCAATTCCATCCTTCAAATTTGAAAATAGTTGGTATGAGTAAATACAGTCATGCAAAAGCAAAGGAGTATGAACCATAGCTACAGAACCTGACCTGAGAACAAATCTTCTTCTCCTTTAAGCGTTGAGTTGGGATTCGGAGTGGTGTTCCTCGTGCTTTGGGCACTGCAGTTCCCTTACTAACTGCTCGTGTTTGGGTGCTCTGTGGTGGAGACGGTGCTGTGTCAACTGGAACTGGGTTACTATCTGCCGGGGTTGGGGTTAGAAGGGGTGTGGCTGGTTCTCTGTCCAACTGGGTAGGGGTACAATCTGCGAGAGTCTGGGTTATGTGTGTTGGATCTGGTCCTTGGGCAAGTACAACCATGGTTCTATCTGCATCAACTGGTAGCACTATCTTTTCTGAAGACCGTGTTGTTACTCCCTTAGATACTGCCATCACGCTCTCCAATTCAAATGGCTGATAAACAAGAAAAGTAATTGAAAGTATAGACATTGTATGATAGACATGTGCAATGGATAGTGGGGAATAAAAGAGGGCATGAAATAATTCATATTTATGTTGTCTAACCAAACAGGATAGCATGACACAATTTCACATATATGATGGCTAACTAAACAGGATAGCATGACATAATTTCACATTATGATGGCTAACTAAAAAAGATGGAAAGACATAGTTCAAAATATGAGACTATGTAAACAGGATGACATGACATAACTATATAATGTGTTTATTAAATAGGTTGGCATGCCATAATTCACATACATTCATGGATAGAATGCCATAATTCAAAATATGATGACTATAAACACGAAACAGGATGAGATGATATAACTATATGATGTCTTTATTAAATGTGTTGCCATGCCATAATTCAGATAGATGATGTGTATGTACTATGTAAACATGATGGCATGATATAATTCAAATATATGATTTATATAGTAAGCAAGTAAGCAGATGGCAATCCATATATGATGTAAAAACTAAGCAATGCAAAACAACATGCATGACATGGGTAATATAACCCTGCCAAGTTTGAGCATAGACCTCAGGGGGGAAATAGGACTGGTCATTAGTCTTTGAATCCTCCTCTGAGGAGCTCTCTGTAACCAGCAAGATGTCTGCTTCAGCAGGTAGCATTGTCTGCTCTGAATACCTTGTTTTCACTCCAGATACTTCCATCACCACTTCAAATGGCTGATGCACAGGAAGAGTAGTTGAATATACAAACGTTGTCACCAAATGGAACATGTAATACAAAAAATGATAGCATGATATAATTCACATACATGATGATTGGCTAAACAACATGGCATTGCATAATTCACATATATAATGCCTTTGCAACAAGATAGCATT
The DNA here is from genome assembly GCA_034509565.1 of Triticum monococcum. Taxonomy (NCBI): domain Eukaryota; kingdom Viridiplantae; phylum Streptophyta; class Magnoliopsida; order Poales; family Poaceae; genus Triticum; species Triticum monococcum. Next base: position 770,421,887 of record CM067847.1, read on the forward strand.
GTATAATTCACATATATAATGTCTTGCAACAAGATGGCAATGCATAATTCACATATATGGTAATTAGACACTGAACATGTGGCATTCACACAAAGCATGTTTAAACTAATCAAATGACATAGCAATGCGAGACACCATACGCACGATATGAGCAACATAGCCCTACCAAGTTAGAGCATACACCTCGGGGGGGCGATAGGACTGGCCATCTGTCTCTGAATCCTCCTCTGAGGAGCTATCCGTAACCAGCGAGATATGTGCTTCGTCAGATAGCATAGTCTGCTCTGAAGACCTTGTTTTCACTCCAGAATTTGCCATCACCATGTCAAATGGCTGATGCACACGAAGAGCGGTTGAATGTAATAACATTGTTGACAAATGTAATATGTAACGAAAAAAAGGATGGCCTAATATAATTTACATATAAGATGACTGGCTAAGTAGGATGGCATTGCAAAATTCACATATATGATGCCTGGCTAAACAACATGACGTTGCATAATTCACATAAACGATGAATAAACTAAACAGATGGCATTCGCAGAAAGGATGTATCAACTAAGCAGATGACATATTTGATGTATAAAGTAAGCAATGCAAGACACCATATGCATGATATAACCAACATCAGCATGCCAAGTTAGAGCGAAGACCTCAAGGGGTAAATAGGAGTTGTCTTCTCCTTCTGAATCCCCCTCAGAACAGATATCTTCCTCTCGATTACAATCCGAAATGCGTGGAGGGGGGCTGCCTTTGCGCCTACCATGGAGCGATGTCTGCATGAAATTTTATTGCCACACAAGGCTCGTCTCTTTTGCTCTACATGTTCAGTTCCATTGTTTACAATAACTGTCATGCATATGAATAAAACATAGTGAGATTATGTAAGGAGTGCATGCAGAAATCCAGAGTGATGGTAGCAACCTGTGGATAGATCCAAAACCAATAATAGCAGGCAGATACTGGCTTCATTTAAAAAATACAGATAATGGCTTCTTTACTTTTTGTTTCCCACCCAACATGAAACTCATAGTAGACACCAGAGATTAACTAGATAGTAGATAGATACTATTGATAGCGGCCCCGATATGTACCCCACAACCATTTAAAAACTCAAGTTTGACCATTAGTTTGGAGCTGACTCAGAGTCTAATCGGTGAACAAGACGATAAAGTAGCATGTAATATTAAGCAATGCATAACATAAGCAGACACGAAAGAGTGCGACCTCTCTTGCGGACCCGTGTAGTCCTCAAGGTCATCTGCTTGGTTGATGATGGTAGTGCAATTTTCATGGCTGCCAGCGGCGGGGAAGAAGATCTGAGGCGGCGAAAGACAGTCTGGAGGCCGGATCCCTGCTATGCTGGACCCTTCTGTCGTTGGAGCAGCTGACACTACTAGGAAAATGGCTATAGATGGAATTGACACTAATGGCGCACCAGACATGTGGTGCGCCATTACTATATACTAATGGCGCACCATGTGTTGGTATGCCATTAGTGTCCAAATACTAATGGCGCACCACATCCACGGTGCGCCATTAGTAAAAAAAAAAAAAATTCAAAACTACTAATGGCGCACCGTGGGAGTTGTGCGCCATTACTAGTTGAAACTAGTAATGGCGCACCACATCCACGGTGCGGCATTAGTAAAAAAAATTGAATTTTTTTAATTTTTTTTCAAAACTAGTAATGGCGCACCGTGGGAACTAGTAATGGCGCACCATGCCACGGTGCGCCATTAGTAACTTGGCCACCACTTTCACCGAATGCACCCCCCCCCCCCGGATCGCCTTTTCAGTTTTAAAAAAAATAAAAGAAAATGATGAAAATGTCAAAAAAATAAAAGAAAATAAGTTTCCCATGTGATATGTGGTCTAGTTGTTGGGAAAATTTGCAAATATTAATTTCGACTTCATTTGCAAAATCTCTCGAGAATTTGTAAAAATGGGCATAACTTTTGCATACTAACTCGGATGAAAAAGTTTTTTATATGAAAAATCATCTACTCGAAAAGTTACATCCAAATTTAATCGGGGGAACCCCGTTAAACATTTTTAAAATCCTCAAAAACCTAACAGAAAAAAGATACAGGACTTTTAAGATCTGGAGAGGTAAAAAAATTAAAAATAATTCAAACTTACTAATGGCGCACCTGCCCATGGTGCGCCATTAGTATCTTCCCACCTTCAAAATTCAAAATAAGTCAACAAAATAAAAAAAAAGTTACTAATGGCGCACCTGCCCGTGGTGCGCCATTAGTATCTTCCCGCCTTCAAAATTCAAAATTAGTCAAAAAATAAAAAAAAGTTACTAATGGTGCACCTGCCCGTGGTGCGCCATTAGTATCTTGCCGCCTTGAAAATTCAAAATAAATCAAAAAATAAAAAAAAAGTTAGTAATGGCGCACCTGCCCACGGTGCGCCATTACTATGTCGTATACATGGCTGGGCGCACCTCCTCCACTCCACCTCTCCTCCATTCCATCTCCTGCTCTCCTCTCCTCCACTCCATCTCCTCCTCTCTCCACTCCATCTCCTCCTCTCCTCCACTCCATCTCCTCCTCTCCGGCGACCTCCTTCTCCTCTCCGGCGAACTCCTCCTCCTCTCCTCCACTCCATCTCCTCCTCTCCGGTGACCTCCTTCTCCTCTCCGGCGACCTCCTCCTCCTCCTCTCCGGCGACCTCCTTCTCCTCTCCGGCGACCTCCTCCTCTCCGGGAACCTCCTCCTCCCTCCTCTCCTCCCCTCCCCTCACGGTTTCTCCTCCCTCCTCTCCGGTGAGATCCTCCTCCCTCCTCTCCTCCCATTCCCTCATGGTTTCTCCTTCCTCCTCTCCGATGCTTCGGTGAACTCGTCTCCAGCGATGTAGGCGAGCGCCTCTCCAGTGACCTCCTCCTCCTCCTCTCCGGCAAAAGAACACGGCAAAAGAGCGTACAAGATACAAAAACAGGAGCAAAATTTGAAATAATATCGTGCCAAAAAACGAGCAAAAAAAACTAGCAAAAAATGGGCAAAAAATCACGATCCAGATCCAAATTCAAAATTCAAAAATAGTAATGGCGCACGGTGGGGGTTAGACGGTGCGCCACTACTATTTTCCCGCCTTCAAAATTCAAAAATACTAATGGCGCACCGTGGCCTATACTAATGGCGCACCAGTGGCCTATACTAATGGCGCACCAGTGGTGCGCCATTAGTAAAAATTACTAATGGCGTGCTAGTAATGGCGCACCAGTGATGCGCCATTAGTAGGCAAAACTGGTGCGACATTAGTAGGCCTTTTCCTAGTAGTGTGAGCTGGGGTGGACGACAGCGCAGCAGGAGCGGGACAAACCACGCAAGGTTTTCTTTGACAACTATCTGTAAGAGAAGTAATTCTGTAAGGGCTCGTTTGAATTGGAGGATTCCAACAATGCAGGGATAGGAAATAGATAGGAATAGGATAGGAATGCACGTGCAAAACAGAGAATTTAAAAACACAGGATTTCTGCCAATCTGGGTGTTTGATTCACAACAATTGGAAGATCACATGATGCAAAGAAGCATGGTGAGATTAAGTCAAACCACAAGAAAATGTACGGTTATAATGCTATTATGCTACTATATCTTAGTCTTGTGCTTCATGAATAGGAATTTGAAAAGGAGGACAAGTGAAAATTAAAATTCCTACGTTTTTCTTTCAAGGAGACACTAAAGGAACAAATCCATGTGCTCAGTGGACAACATATATAACATGTAGAGTAAAAAAGAGATGCAACAAGTGTACAACCTCTTTGGCGAAGCCATGTCGATCTCAGTGTGATTGGGTTGGCCGGTTAGGATGCTCCGACTGACTTGGCTGTCGGAGGAGGGGAAGAAGATCTTAGGCGTCTGGAGATGGAGCCTGAGGTACTGCTCCGCTGTGATGGAGGGTTTCGTCGTTGGAGCAGCTCCAGTGAGTTGTACGACGCCGAGGCTGAAGCAGGACAAGAGAGACAACGAACAACGTTAACCTGAGTGGAATTCTAATAGCATCTTCAATCCATGACGTAAAATACATAACCACAAAGTGCTATATGTAAAATACATCAGCCACCCATCTCTGAACTTAACTATCGAAACTGAATTTAACTGTCGAAACTGAACTTAACTGTCGAAACTGAACTTAACTGTCGAAACTAAATTTTGTTGTCGAAACTGAACACACTAGCAAGGTGAGGCTACACGTCGGTCGACTGATTTTTTTCATCTCTGGTCAGTCGATTTTGCAGCCGTTGGATACGAAATCACGGGCCTGTGGTTCATCTTCAACCTCCACCCCCCCCTGAGCCGGCCAAACAGCAGCCCCCCGCTGCCCGCGGCCGGCGGTGCGCCGCCCCGCCCGCCCCGAAAACACTCCCCACCACCGGTCCACCGCCGCCCCGGCCATCCCTCTAGGCTCCCCCGTGGCGAGCTTTTTCTCCGGCAATCCCCACGCCACCGCCCCGCCAACGCCCCGCCACCGCCGGCGACCACCGCCCCCATCCTGAACCCTAAGATAGATAGTGGGGTACCTCTCCGGCGAGCCCCCTCCCCGCTGTGGCTGGTTCTTCCTTCACCCCGGCGGCATCGGAGTGAAGTGTAGCTAAATCGGAGCAGCATCGCAAGCAAGAGCAAGAGCGAGAGCAGCAGCGCGAGCAAGAGCAATAGCAAGAGCAGACCAGACAGGGGACCGAGAGCAAGAGCAGAGCAGCAGCGCGAGCGAGCGAGAGCTAAAGCAGCAGGTCTTACTGATGTGGACGTCGCCGCCAAGGGAGCGACGCCATGGAGGAAGTGGCCGGCGACGCCGCCGTGGATGGAGCCGCGCTGTGTCGGCTCGGGACCGAGCGCCGGCAGCACCGTGAGATCAAATCAAGAAGAAAATGCGGAGATTAGTGTACAACCTCTTTGGTGGCGCCGATTAGGCCACAGCTTCATCCGAGGAAACAGTGATGATGATGCTCTTCCGGTGGTGCAGGTGAAGACGGTGATGTGGGAATGGAGGTGGCGCGAAAGACGAGGGGAACGTCGGGGTGGCTCCTTGGAGGTGGAGGACGGGGTGGCTGAACCGATGGGACAATGAGATCGACGACGGATCCTCATCTGGTACGGTGGATAAGGGACGTCGAGGTGTTGCTGTGGACGACGTCGTCGGGGAAGAGGCTCCGGCTGGGTGGCGGGCGGAGTAGGGTGTGGGGTTTTGTCGCGGGTTTTTGCGGCCTCGGTGTATGAACGGGTGGGCGGGTGGGATGGCAGTGGGGAACCATGGCTTAGAGACGCTGTCGGTGTCAAAACCGGCGGATCTCGGGTAGGGGGTCCTGAACTGTGCGTCTAGGCCGGATGGTAACAGGAGGCAAGGGACACGAAGTTTTACCCAGGTTCGGGCCCTCTTAATGGAGGTAAAACCCTACGTCCTGCTTGATTAATATTGATGATATGGGTAGTACAAGAGTAGATCTACCACGAGATCGGAGAGGCTAAACCCTAGAAGGTAGCCTATGGTATGATTGTTGTTCTATATGTTGTCCTACGGACTAAAACCCTCCGGTTTATATAGACACCTGAGAGGGTTAGGGTTACACAAAGTCGGTTACAATGGTAGGAGATCTACATATCCGTATCGCCAAGCTTGCCTTCCACGCCAAGGAAAGTCCCTTCCGGACACGGGACGAAGTCTTCAATCTTGTATCTTCATAGTCCAGGAGTCCGGCTGAAGGTATAGTCCGGCCATCCGGACACCCCCTAATCCAGGACTCCCTCAGTAGCCCCCGAACCAGGCTTCAATAACGATGAGTCCGGCACGCAGATTTTCTTCGGCATTGTAAGGCGGGTTCTCCTCCAAATTCCGTGTACCTGTTGAATAAAGTCCGGTTTCTTGTAAATGTTGCGCTCCTTGGCTTCTACGCCCAATAATGGTTGTTTCCCACATGTCAAACGAATATGAAAAGTCTGAGTGTTTTTACATCCACGCCCCTAGCCGCGTAAATGAGCCGCCCATTTAAGGGGACGAGGATTTAGATCCAAACCACACCTTCTCCTCTTCGCGAGTGTTCATCAGAGCGCATCCGACAAAGGTCCATACCACCATGGCCAGCCGTCGCAACTCCTCCTTTCGCCCTTCCAGCCCTCAGCCTGGATATTGGGAGAGATGCTCCATCCCGCATAGCGAGCTAGTGACGCTCCATACCAAGGGATTTCTCCCCCCCCCCGGCCTATATGGTCCCGGTTCGAGCCGGTCTTGCCATCTATAATGGCGGAGAGCAAGCGAAGAGTGCCCCTAATCCCTCTAAACGAGAGCGCGTATGCCTCGTCCCTTATTTAATAAGAGGGCTCGGATTTCCAATCCATCCGTTTCTCCGGGGGCTCCTGGAGTTCTATGGCCTCCAGCTACACAATCTTACGCCTGCCTCCGTATTGCATATCGCGGGCTTCGTAGCCCTCTGCGAGCTGTTTTTGGGTGTTGAGGCTCATTTCGGGCTGTGGAAAGAGCTATTCTGCCTTGTGCCCCATTCTCAGAAGGGGTCAATATATCAAGTGGGCGGAGCCGAAGTGTGGCGCATCGCCGGGACCGGATATCTATCCGGAACCCCAAAGAAGGCGTCCGAGGACTGGCCTTCAGAATGGTTTTACATAGAGGACGTCCCGTTGTCGGATCCTGTCCGGATCGGCCTCCCTGAGTTCGACAGTGCTCCACTAAAGAAGCGCCTAAGTTGGCGTCCACGGAGCCCTTAGAGGGAAAGTGAAAAGGACGTTCTTTACCTGATGGGCCGGATAAGATTGTTAGCTCATTCCGGACTGACCATGATCGGGGTCATGGCCGCATGCATCATGCGAGGGGTGCAGCCGCTACAGTATAGAGGCCACCCCATGTGGGACTTCAACGGGGAGGACGACGCCACCCGCTACGGCCGTAAGGTGCCGGATTCGGCTGCGGCTCTAACAAAGACCTTGTCCGCTTTGTACAAGGGAGAAGAGGAGGAATTTCTCCGCGTCGACCCACAGGGTGGATTTTCTATGTACAATCCCCCAAGCTGGGTAAGTCGTCACATTTACTTGCCCATCCGTTTTATATTCCCATTGTTAAATATTCAGTCTAACGACTTCAACGCAGGAACTGCACCAGGCTGTTAAAGAAATAAACAACCCTCCTCCACAACCCGAGGACCCAGGACGGTCCCTCGACCCGGCCTCTCAAGAGGATCCGGACTTATCTGTGGAGCTGATTGATGGAGTGTTCCATCAATTGAGCAAGGACAACGCCTTGGTGGCCATTACGGCCGATTACCCAGGGCTAATCCCGGCCTCCCAGGTAACTGAGATCGAAGTCCCAGTACCCTGAATAGGGGTCCGCCCTCTCGTGTTTTCAGTTTCCTGATTACAACCGAGCTTTGCAAGGGAGGTTTTTGAGACGGGAGGCCGAACCTGCGGCGACAAGCCAACGAGGGGCCGCAGGGCCCCGTGGGCAGAAAAGAGGTGCAGTCCGGACCGAGGCGTCAGCGCAAAGGTATGGCGCGCCCCCTTATCCCAGGTGTTATACCTTCAAGGCATATTAACACTCATGCTCTCTTCAGGACAAATAGACCTCGCCGGACTATATCCGGAGAGGCTGCCAATCGCGCCTCCACCAGCCAGGCTCCAAAGCCTGGTCTGGAGGCGGAGGCGAACACAAGGCGCGCACCGAACGCTCCTCCGACGGAGGATGTGGACAAGTTGTCTACCACCAACTCTGAGGTGGAGAGTGACATGAACCACAGGAGTCGCTGGACAATTCTTCGCGACGCTTGTTTCTCCCGAGAGACATTAGATGCCTTCAATTCAGAAGATGCATACCTCCGTGCTGCTCAAAATGGTCTGACCAGAGCCATGGAGCAATATGTAAAAGACATACGGGTAAGAAAGTTTTGGTAATCTATTATATACTTAAGATAAGAGACAAATAAGCGACCACGTTGATCCACATATACTAATATTATTTAAACCATTTGATTAGAATAATAATGGTTCAGATTTAAAGTTTTTACGTAACACGCTAACATGTATGTACCAACGTATTGAACGCTCATGTGTTGTCACGTTGATGCATAGATTTTTTTAATATAGTTTTGTTATAGTCACGTACAGACAGGTCCACCATTGATACACCATTGACACGTGAAAGGTAAATCTAAGATGGCCACATATAAAACCAGGTAATGTACACATTATAGAAAAAAACATACGTGACACGTTATTTAAGAAAAAAATGTATATCCATAAATAGGCAAACATATAATAAGGAAACTTCCCCTCAAAAAATAAATAAATAAGGAAACTCCACTAAAAAAAGGAAACTGACACCCGGAATATAAGTGTAATTTGGACACTTACAAAATCACGTCACGTATGCCTAAGGACAAAAGGAAATATATATGGTTAGGACTTTTTGTAATAAATAAATAGAAATTGGCACGTTCAATACGAGTCCAATATGGACACAAATAAAATCAGGTGACGTACACATCATAAAAAAAAGGAAACATATATATGGGCAAGTCTTCCTACGAAAAGGAATAGAAGCATCAATCGGTAAACCTACAAAAGAATATAAAAGAAAGTATACCCAGGTCGCTCCGTAAAAAAAAAGGTCTCACAAGGAGTGATATTATTCAAGGTCGAGGACGTGGATCGACAAAGCCGCCACCATATATAATGATAGAACACTTGAAGATGCCCCAAGGATGGCTTGACTGGCATGATGTGGAGTTTGATGGGTACGTATTACGGCTCTAAAAAAGGTCTCGCTGTATCCTTCATCGCTGAGGCACTAGGCATGGCAGAGTTGTTCAACAGCGGAGCATGACATGGCCGAATCCGGAAGCCGTAGAGATCGTGGTTGCAAGAAAGAAGCAGCACACGAAACCATGGCCGTATAGTCGCTTGAATAGATTCTGTTAGCGCACGAGAGATGAAGAGATGCACAGACGGATCATGGAATTCTCCTCTCGGTGATCAAGAAATAGACTTGGCGGACGAGATGCTACTTGAGCGGCTATGTAGTACGGTGTGCTGGTGCCATTGGTGGCTGCAGTGTCCTCGACGGATCGTGGCAGAGACAGGTCCATCCTCTTCACATGAACTGGGTGTGATGGCATATGGTGCAAGCAGGAAGTTGATGTCCTGTACGCATGCATTTGTTTTAACTGGAATTGGACGTGGTCCCAGACCGAAATAGGGGAGGCGTTAGATAGCCAACACATCTGGCGGAGAACAGGTGGAGACATACGGGCCCAGCAAGCAAGGCGCGTCTTATACATAAAGTATATTATATGTTAGAGAAAATTCCTTATTTGACACTGTCTTAAAATCTGGTTCCTTATTTGACATTGGAAAAAAAATTCTTTCTTATTTGACACTAGTCCTAAATTCTATTCCCTATACGACAGTTCCGTCCATTTTAAGGCTAAATGACACTTGAAAAGACGATTTTGTCCTTCATGTAGTATGTGTGTGCGCGTGCGTGTGCTGTTGCGTGTGTGGGTGCACGCGCACATGTGTGCTGCTGCGTGTGTGGGTGCATGTGTGCTGTTGCGTGTGTGTTTGCTGCTGTGTGTGTACGTGCGTGCGTGCGTATGTGTGTGCTGTTGCGTGCCTATGTGCTGCCTGCGTGTGTGATGCTGCTGCGTGTGTTTGCTACTGCGTGTGTACGTGCGCGTGTGTGTGTGCGCGGTTGTGTGCCTATGTGCTGCCTGCGTGTGTGCTGCTATTGTTGCGAGGGGCGTACCCATGTTTAACTACCCGGTGTCCCGGGTGCAAAACTTTTTCTTTGTAAGTTCCTTGCAAAGTTTAGTGTGTGACATCCCATCTTCAACTGGAATTTATGAGTGATTATATGCTAGGACACCTGATCATTTCCTCTCTGGGTCCGCCCCTGGTTGTTGCGTGTGTGTGTGTGTATGTGTGTGCTGTGTGAAGTGTCTGTTGCTGCGTGTGTGTGCGCGTGAATGTGTGTTGTTGTGTGTGTGTGCACGCGCGCGTGCGTGTTGTTGCGTGTGTGTGCGCATGCGTTGTGTGTTGGTGCATGTGTATGTGTTGCTGCGTGTGTGTTCCTGCCCTCGCACTAATGTTGCGTGTGTGTGCTATTGCCCCCCTACACACATACCACATGAGGGGTAAAAGAGTCTTTTCAGGTATTATTTAGGTTTAAAATGGACGAAAATGTTATATATGGAATACAATTTAAAACTTGTGTCAAATAGAGAAGAAAATCTTTTCGAGTGTCAAATAAGAAATAAGGAAGCAGACTTTAAAATAGTGTCAAATGAGGAATTTTCTCGACTCCCTACTACCTCACGACGCTCTATGACCCTGTTCGCCCTCCGGCACCCCTCCGGCAGCTTCCTCATCGGCGCTCGCCGCCGCGTGCCCATGGGCCAACAGTGGCTGACGTGGGTCTGTTCGCGCTCGTTTTCTTCCTCCCCGTGCTCCTGGCGTCGCCTCTGCCCCGTGAACCTCTCTGTTACGCTCCCGTCGCCTATCGCCGAGCTCGCGTACGTGCCCACGCGTCCGCGGCTCCGGCCACGCGTCCTCGTCCCTCGCCTATTTAAGCCGCTTCGGCCGCGTATCTCTTCACCATACACTCCCTCTCATTCCCAGTGGCGCCCCAGACCACTCAAACTAGCTCAAGGACGCCTCGAGCCCTCCAATGGCCGCCTCGACCGCTGCTCCTGTCCACCTAAATTCCGACGAGCCGAGCTTCTTCTCTCCGTTCCACCACCGCCAGAGCAGCATCACCACTCTCTAGAGCTCCCCCGCCCTTTTCCTCTTCCTCCGGTGGCTTCTGGCTGCGCGCCCCACTGGTGCCCGACGCCTCTGTCCGCCGCTGCCAACGCCCCGGCTAGCCCCGAGCTCTCCGGCAACTGCGCTACCCAGGGCCGCATCCGCCTCGCTCTCCTGATTCCGCCGGTAGGCCGGGCGCCACCTGCGGTGGCCCGTGTCAACGACAAATGCCGTCGGGGCCGGCCCTGCCCTCGGCCAGGTGCGGGCGACGGAGGAAGAAGACGCTGACCTGGGTTAGGGATGGCAACCGCAGGGTATGGGTACGGGTGGAGCTACCCCATACCCTTACCCGTCCGCCCTGAGTTTACCCATCACCCATACCCATACCCGTTAAGGGTACAATTTTTTCTCATACCCGTCACCCGACAGGGTATATGGATACCCGCGGGTAAAAATACCCACGTTTACAGCACATCAATTGAGTAGAAAATAGTTGTAAAAAGTAATATATAATCATAAATTATTAATAGCAACACATTTTAAACAACATACTGTAACAACAACATATTCTCATAAACAAAAATACTTTCCTATAAAGTGACATATAAAAATGATAAATAAGAACACATAATCATAAATAACAACACATATGCATACACTTTAAGTTCACGAAATCATGATAAATTATAGAGATAATTTGAATACACATTAGAGTTTTTACCTAGCATGATTAAGAGGGGAAATGAATACATTGGGATATTAACGAAAACCCACCTGTTAACATTTTAGATGGGTACATGGGTACGCGGGCATGGGTTATACGATCTCATACCCGTACCCTCTCTACCCGATGGGTATGATATTTTCCCATTTAAATACCCATCGGTAATTTTTTATCCCATACCCTTACCCTAATAGGGTTTTTACCCACAGGGTACGCGGGTAATGGGTACCCATTGCCATCCCTAACCTGGGTAGGCAGTCCCCTCTCCCCTCGACCCCACATGTCGGTCTCACGTCGTTTGACCCAGCCACGCGCCCGCGGGAGTAAGTGGAAGCGTACTACACGTGTTTACGTTTTCGTCTGCCGAAAGCGTATTCCTGTGCGGCTGCGGCTGGGAATACATTTTCACTTCTGGAAAGCGTATTTCCTCTAATATGGTTTCTGTTTTTCCACTCAGGTACCTGTTTGTGGATCTATTTTTACAGATTGATCCCTGGCACTTCTCTAATCATATCTTTTCACTCCCTACTCCAAATGAGGTGATTCCAAAGACCATTTCTTTGTCTCGTCGAGCCGTTCCGGTGGTATCATTTTCACCATGTGACAACATTCTGAAAATGACCATTTTGCCATTGCCCTTATTTAGCCCCCTCCGGAAGAGAACTGTTTTCGACGATTCTTTCCACGAACTTCTCGCACTTCCTCCCGGTGATTCTATCCCTCCCAGGCAAGCCACACCCTCCATTTGCATGATTGCAATGCAATGACATGGTTTTATTTATTTAAACTTGCTTAAAATTTGCTTTAGCTACATGTGACTTGTTCATGGCATTTCTTGGAGTGATATTTTGATCTTGTTATTGCCATGATGTTGCTTGGAGTTCTAGGACTAATATTTTGCATCTTATGAGGATGACATGTGCCATTGGATTATTAGTGGCTTATATTATTTTCATGATGGTATTGAATATTATGCTTTGGAGTATTACTTTGGATATGATGTCATCATGTTAATCTATGGTTAGCTAGCTGCTCTTGTTATTGGATTAGTAGTATCTTGGTACTTGGATTCATCATGATAGTAGTGATATGTTGCCCTCGGGGTATTTTGATATGATGATAGTATGCTATGGATTATTTGTTGGGTGTTGCTATGATTTGGATCACAAGTTGATGGATGATATCGGGTATCAGTTGTCACTGATCTATCTTTTGGGACAAATTCCATCATTTTGTTGGTCAGGTGCCACCGAACCGGCTTTTCCAGTGCAACCACATTTGCCTTTATGGGGAGGCCCTAATGAGGTCTATTGTTATGCCTCTCGTCGGTGCCTCCAACTAGGGAAGGTTATACGCGTGCGCTACCCTGATTAGGTAGGCCGGTATAAGCCTTGTGTGCCCATAGTTGTAGGGCCCTTTGTCCCCGTTTGGGACCATGTATGTTTTGCCACGACGGTGGTTGTTGGATGTCCAGAGTGGCATCGGGGCCACCCATGACTGAGCCCAAGGGGGAGTTGGTCGGAGTGGCCGGGAGAGTGTCATGGCAGTAGATCGGTTTTGTCGGAACGCCGTTGGTCCACCTGAATGGGAGCAAGAGGCCATGGGTTCTGTGATGTGGGTACAATGTGCTAACCTCTGCAGAGTGTGTGTTTAATCTATCGATAGTCGCGTCCTCGGTCATGGGCACAAGTTCGTACTAGGTCACACCGTTCGATCAACACTCACATGATGGAATGACTTATAGGTGATTACTATGTTGATATTGTGAGCAGTAACAGTTTCGCAGGATGCCGATGATGATGTTGGGATGATCTTGAGGGTGATCATTCAGTTTGTGGTGTGGTCACGCAGTGATCACGAGGAGGTATTGATCACGAGGTGATCGAGGTGATTTATTGCTTGGGCGGATAGCCAAGATTGAGATAGTTCTTGAGATGGTGGTTCAGCAGTAATTCTAGTAGTATCATATCATGCTTAATAATTATTTCCGCATCATAGTAGTTGTTAATAACTTAACCTGTTAATGCTATGTTGTTGTTCTGCCTTGATGCTTTTGGTTGTTGTGAGCTTGCAAGTACATTCAATGTACTAACCTAGCATGTCATGCCAGATTGTAGGTGATGCCGTGATTGATTGATTGCTTGTCGAGGTTACTATTCGTGCGAGCTAGATCGTGACCCAGCCAGATTCCCTGCTGAATGGAGTTCATCACCTTCGTCGGTGTTCAACTGCTAGCATAGAGCTACCTTAGCAGGCGTAGTGTGTCCGTGCTAATGTGATCCTTTGTAACATCAAACCCTTGTATCCCTTATCCTTTGTAATAAGAGCCGATTTGTTCTATGCCGAGCAGTGTCGTATTCTAGAAGACTAGATCTCTGGGCTGGAATGCGGGGTGTTCCGGTTCCTCTTAGCCGGGTGCCACAATCTAGCTGCTAGCTATGGACCCGTAGGTCTGAGGTAAACTACTCACGCTTCATTGGAAGGGAAATAGAGTTGATGTAGAAGCCCTTAGTGATCGAATCCTCCTCCGGCAGGATGCCGAAAAAGGCCCCTAGATGGAATCTCACGGGTACAGAAGGTTGCGGCGGTGGAAAAGTGTTTTCGTGGATACTTCTGGTGGTTTGGGAACATATGTGATTATATAGGCAAAAGAATTAGGTCAGGGGAGTCACGGGGGGCCCACAAGGCAGGGGCGCGCCCTCCCCCCTTGTGGCCTGATACGTCTCCAACGCATCTATAATTGTTGATTGCTCCATGCTATATTATCTTCTGTTTTGGATGTTTATGGGCTTTATTATACACTTTTATATTATTTTTGGGACTAACCTATTGACCCAGAGCCCAGTGCCAGTTTCTGTTTTTTCCTTGTTTTAGAGTATCGCAGAAAAGGAAAATCAAACGGAGTCCAATTGACCTGAAACTTCACGGAACTTATTTTTGGATCAGAAGAAGCCCAGAAGACTTGGAGTGCACGTCAGGGGATCTACGAGGAAGCCAAGAGGCAAGGGGCACGCCCTCCACCCTTGTGGGCCCCTCGTGGCCCCCCTGACGTACTTCTTCCGCCTATATATCTCCATATACCCTAAAACGATCTGGGAGCACAATAGATCGGGAGTTCCATCGCCAGAAGCCTCCGTAGCCACCGAAAGCCAATCTAGACCCGTTCCGGCACCCTACCGGAGGGGGGAATCCCTCTCCGGTGGCCATCTTCATCATCCCGGTGCTCTCCATGACAAGGAGGAAGTAGTTCTCCCTCGGGGCTGAGGGTATGTACCAGTAGCTATGTGTTTGATCTCTCTCTCTCTCTCTCTCTCGTGTTCTTGAGGTGGTACGATCTTGATGTATCGCGAGCTTTGCTATTATAGTTGGATCTTATGATGTTTTGTCCCCCCTCTACTCTCTTGTAATGGATTGAGTTTCCCCTTTGAAGTTATGTTATCAGATTGAGTCTTTAAAGATTTGAGAACACTTGATGTATGTCTTGCCGTGCGTATCTGTGGTGACAATGGGATACCCCGTGATTCACTTGATGTATGTTTTGGTGATCAACTTGCGGGTTCCGCCCATGAACCTGTGCATAGGGGTTGGCACACATTTTCGTCATGATTCTCGGGTAGAAACTTTGGGGCAATCTTTGAGGTTCTATGTGTTGGTTGAATAGATGAATATGAGATTATGTGATGCATATCGTATAATCATACCCACGGATACTTGAGGTGACATTGGAGTATCTAGGTGACATTAGGGTTTTGGTTGATTTGTGTCTTAAGGTGTTATTCTAGTACGAACTCTAGGGCTGTTTGTGACACTTATAGGAATAGCCCAACAAATTGATTGGAAAGAATAACTTTGAGGTGGTTTTGTACCCTACCATAATCTCTTCGTTTGTTCTCCGCTATTAGTGACTTTGGAGTGACTCTTTGTTGCATGTTGAGGGATAGTTATGTGATCCAATTATGTTATTATTGTTGAGAGGACTTGCACTAGTGAAAGTATGAACCCTAGGCCTTGTTTCCTATCATTGCAATACCGTTTACGCTCACTTTTATCATTAGTTACCTTGCTGTTTTTATATTTTCAGATTACAAAAACTTATATCTACCATCCACATTGCACTTGTATCACCATCTCTTCGCCGAACCAGTGCACCTATACAATTTACCATTGTATTGGGTGTGTTGGGGACACAAGAGACTCTTTGTTATTTGGTTGTAGGGTTGCTTGAGAGAGACCATCTTCATCCTACGCCTCCTACAGATTGATAAACCTTAGGTCATCCACTTGAGGGAAATTTTCTACTGTCCTACAAACCTCTGCACTTGGAGGCCCAACAACGTCTACAAGAAGAAGGTTGTGTAGTAGACATCATGGCCGCCTTATGGCTCTTCCGACTTGATATCCAAGTCTCCTGGGTGGGTGTCTTCTGGTCCAAGAAAAATCATCGCGAAGGTTTTATTCCGTTTGGACTCCGTTTGGTATTCCTTCTCTGCGAAGCTCAAAAACAAGGAAAAAACAGAAACTGGCACTGGGCTCTAGGTTAATAGGTTAGTCCCAAAAAATAATACAAAATAGCATATTAATGCATGTAAAACATCCAAAATAGATAATATAATAGCATGGGACAATAAAAAATTATAGATACGTTGGAGACGTATCATCAGTTGGTGCAGTTCCAAGCAGAGTGACATGGCAGGATCTACGTGTGAAGCAGAGTACATAGCTGCTTCGGAAGCAGCAAATGAAGGAGTCTGGATGAAGGAGTTCATATCTGATCTGGGTGTAATACCTAGTGCATCCGGTCCAATGAAAATATTTTGTGACAACACTGGAGCAATTGCCTTGGCGAAGGAATCCAGGTTTCACAAGAGAACCAAACACATCAAGAGGCGCTTCAACTCCATTCGTGAACAAGTCAAGGACGGAGACATAGAAAATTTTCAAGATACATGCGGATCTGAATGTAGCAGACCCGTTGACTAAGCCTCTTCCACGAGCAATGAACAACACCAAGACTCCATGGGTGTTGGATTCATTACAATATAATCTAGATTATTGACTCTAGTGCAAGTGAGAGACTGAAGGAAATATGCCCTAGAGGCAATAATAAAGTTGTTATTTTATATTTCCTTATTCATGATAAAGGTTTATTATTCATGCTAGAATTGTATTGAACGGAAACTTAAATACATGTGCGAATACATAAACAAATACCGTGTCCCTACTAAGCCTCTACTAGACTAGCTCGTTGATCAAAGATGGTTAAGGTTTCCTAACCATGGACATGAGTTGTCATTTGATAACAGGATCACATCATTAGAAGAATGATGTGATGGACAAGACCCATCCGTTAGCTTAGCATAATGATCGTTCAGTTTTATTGCTATTGCTTTCTTCATGTCAAATACATATTCCTTCGACTATGAGATTATGCAACTCCCGGATACCGGAGGAATGCCTTGTGTGCTATCAAACATCACAACGTAACTGGGTGATCATAAAGATGCTCTACAGGTATCTCTGAAGGTGTTTGTTGAGTTGGCATAGATCGAGATTAGGATTTGTCACTCCGAGTATCGGAGAGGTATCTCTGGGCCCTCTCGGTAATACACACCATAAGCTTGCAAGAAAATGACTAAGTAGTTAATCACGAGGTGATGTATTACGGAATGAGTAAAGAGACTTGCCGATAATGAGATTGAACTAGGTATGAAGATAACGATGATCGAATCTCGGGCAAGTAACATATCGATGAACAAAGGGAATTACGTATGTTTTCATAACGGTTCGACCGATAAAGACTTCATAGAATATGTAGGAGCCAATATGGACATCCAGGTTCCGCTATTGGTTATTGACCGGAGAGGTGTCTCGATCGGTCATGTCTACATAGCTCTCAAACCTGTAAGGTCCGCACGCTTAACGTTCGTTGACGATATAGTATTATATGAGGTATATGATTTGATGACCAAATGTTGTTCAGAGTCCCGGATAAGATCACAGACATGAAAAGGAGACAAGAAATGATCGAGGGGTAAAGATTGATATATAGGGCGATGGTATTCGGACACCAGAAGTGTTTCGGAGGGTATCATATACTTATCGGGTCACCGGAAGGAGTTTCGGTCATCCCCAGCAAAGATATGGGCCTTATGGGCCAAGTGAGGGAACACACCAGCCCACGAGGGGCTGGTGCGTGCTACCTCTTGAGCATGCATTGGTTTTCCCTTGAAGAGGATAGGGTGATGCAGTAAAGTAGCGTAAGTATTTCCCTCAGTTTTGAGAACCAAGGTATCAATCAAGTAGGAGACAATGCACAAGTCACCTAGTACCTGCATAAACAATCAAGAACCTTGCAACCAACATGATAAAGGGGTTGTCAATCCCTTCACGATCACTCGCAAAAGTGAGATCTAATAGAGATAGTAAAGTAAATATTTTTGGTATTTTTGTTGTATAGATTGGAAAGTAAAGATTGCAAAATAGTAAACGAGATGCGATGTAAATAAAAGAGATGTAATATAATAGGAAAGAGACCCAGGGGCCATAGGTTTCACTAGTGGCTTCTCTCAAGATAGCATGTATTACGGTGGGTGAACAAATTATTCCTGAGCAATTGATAGAAAAGTGCATAGTTATGAAGATATCTAAGGCAATGATCATGAATATAGGCATCACGTCCGTGTCAAGTAGATCGAAACGATTCTGCATCTACTACTATTACTCCACACATCGACCGCTATCCAGCATGCATCTAGAGTATTAAGTTCATAAGTAACGCATTAAGCAACATGACATGATGTAGAGGGATAAACTCAAGCAATATGATATAGACCCCATCTTTTTATCCTCGATGGAAACAATACAATACGTGCCTTGCTGCCCCTACTGTCACTGGGAAAGGACACCGCAAGATTGAACCCAAAGCTAAGCACTTCTCCCATTGCAAGAAATATCAATCTAGTAGGCCAAACTAAACCAATAATTTGAAGAGACTTGCAAAGATATCAAATCATGCATATAAGAATTCAGAGAAGAACCAAATAATATTCATAGATAATCTTGTTCATATATCCACAATTCATCAGATCTCGACAAACACACCGCAAAAGAGTATTACATCGAATAGATCTCCAAGAACATCGAGGAGAACTTTGTATTGAGAATCAAAGAGAGATAAGAAGCCATCTGGCTAATAACTATGGACCCGAAGGTCTGTGGTAAACTACTCGCGCTTCGTCGGAGAGGCAATGATGTTGATGTAGCAGCCCTCCGTGACCGATTCCCCCTCCGGCAGATTGCCGGAAAAGGCCCCAAGATGGGATCTCACGGGTACAGAAGGTTGCGGCGGTGGAAAAGTGGTTTCGTGGCTCTCCATAATGTTTCTAGGGTAGGCGAAAGAAATACTTTGGTGGAGCTACGAGGGGCCCACGAGGGTGGGGGCGCGCCCTCCTGCCTCGTGGCTTCCTCGTGGAGTTCCAGACTTCGACTCCAAGTCTTCTGGATTGCTTTCGGTCCAAGAAAGATCATCGTGAAGGTTTCACTCCGTTGGTATTCCTTTTCTGCAAAACTCTAAAGTAGGCAAAAAAAACAGAAACTAGCACTGGGCCTCCGGTTAATAGGTTAGTGCCAAAAATAATATAAAAGAGCATATTAAAGCCCATTAAACATCCAAAACAGATAATATAATAGCATGGGACAATCAAAAATTATAGATACGTTGGAGACGTATCAAGCATCCCCAAGCTTAATTCCTGCTCGTCCTCGAGTAGGTAAATGATAAAAACAGGAATTTTTGATGTGGAATGCTACCTGACATAATTATCAATGTAATTTTCTTTATTGTGGCATGAATGTTCAGATCCGAAAGATTCAAGACAAAAGTTTGATATTGACATAAAAACAATAATACTTCAAGCATACTAACAAAGCAATCATGTCTTCTTAAAATAACATGGCCAAAGAAAGCTATCCCTACAAAATCATATAGTCTGGCTATGCTCTATCTTCATCACACAAAATATTTAATCATGCACAACCCCGATGACAAGCCAAGCAATTGTTTCATACTTTTGATGTTCTCAAACTTTTTCAATCTTCACGCAATACATGAGCGTGAGCCATGGATATAACACTATAGGTGGAATAGAGGGGTGGTTGTGGAGAAGACAAAATGGAGAAGATAGTCTCACATCAACTAGGCGTATCAACGGGCTATGGAGATGCCCATCAATAGATATCAATGTGGGTGAGTAGGGATTGCCATGCAACGGATGCACTAGAGCTATAAATGTATGAAAGCTCAAAAAGAAACTAAGTGGTTGTGCATCCAACTCGCTTACTCACGAACACCTAGGGCATTTTGAGGAAGCCCGTCATTGGATATACAAGCCAGGTTCTATAATGAAAAATTCCCACCAGTATATGAAAGTGACAAAATAAGAGACTCTCTATCATGAAGATCATGGTGCTACTTTGAAGCACAAGTGTGGAAAAAGGATAGTAGCCTTGTCCCTTCTCTCTTTTTCTCTCATTTTTTTTGTTTGTTTGTGTTTTTTTTGGGCCCTCTCTTTTTTTGCCTCTTTTTTCTTTCTTTTCTTTTCTTCTGGAGTCTCATCCTGACTTGTGGGGGGAATCATAGTCTCCATCATCCTTTCCTCACTGGGACAATGCTCTAATAACGATGATCATCACACTTTTATTTACTTACAACTCAAGAATTACAACTCGATACTTAGAACAAAATATAACTATATGGGAATGCCTCCGACGGTGTACCGGGATGTGCAATGAATCAAGAGTAACATGGATGAAAGAATTATGAATGGTGGCTTTGCCACAAATATGATGTCAACTACATGATCATGCAAGGCAATATGACAATGATGGAGCGTATCATAATAAACGGAACGGTGGAATGTTGCATGGAAATATATCTCGGAATGGCTATGGAAATGCCATAATAGGTAGGTATGGTGGCTGTTTTGAGGAAGGTAAATGGTAGGTTTATGGTACCGGCGAAATTTGCGCGGTACTAGAGAGGCTAGCAATGTTAGAAGGGTGAGAGTGTGTATAATCCACGGAATCAACATTAGTCATGAAGAACTCACATACTTATTGCAAAAATCTATTAGTTATCGAAACAAAGTACTAAGCGCATGCTCCTAGGGGGGTAGATTGGTAGGAAAAGACCAGCGCTCGTCCCCGACCGCCACTTATAAGGAAGACAATCAATAAATAGATCATGCTCCAACTTCATCACATAACGGTTCACCATACGTGCATGCTACGGGAATCACAAACTTTAACACAAGTATCTCTCAAAATCACAACTACTCTACTAGCATGACTCTAATATCACCATCTTCATATCTCAAAACAATCATAAAGAATCAAACTTCTCATAGTATTCGACGTAGTTTATATGAAAGTTTTTATTATACCCATCTTGGAGGCCCATCATATTAGGACTAGTTTTATAGCCAAAGCAAATTACCATGCTGTTCTAAAAGACTCTCAAAAGAATATAAGTGAAGCATGAGAGATCAATAATTTCTATAAAATAAAACCACCACCGTGCTCTAAAAATATATAAGTGAAGCATTAGAGCAAAATTATCTAGCTCAAAAGATATAAGTGAAGCACATAGAGTATTCTAATAAATTCTGATTCATGCGTGTCTCTCCCAAAAGGTGTGTACAGCAAGGATGATTGTGGTAAACTAAAAAGCAAAGACTCAAATCATACAAGACGCTCCAAGCAAAACACATATCATGTGGTGAATAAAAATATAGCCTCAATTAAAGTTACCCATAGACGAAGACGAAAGAGGGGATGCCCTTGAATTTTACCTTGGGGTGCCTTGGGAATCCCTAAGCTTAGGCTCTTGCCACTCCTTATTCAAAAATCCATCAAATCTTTACCCAAAAACTTGAAAACTTCACAAAACAAAACTTCAACCGAAAATCTCATGAGCCCCGTTAGTATAAGTAAATAAACCACCACTTTAAGGTATTGTGATGAACTTATTATTTATTTATATTGGTGTTAAACCTACTTCATTCCAACCTCTATGGTTCATACCCCCCGATACTACTCATAGATTCATCAAAATAAGCAAACAACACACGAAAAACAGAATCTGTCAAAAACAGAACAGTCTGTTGCAATCTGTAATTTTCGAATACTTCTGTAACTCCAAAAATTCTGAAAAATTAGGACGGTCTGAGAAACTTGTATATTGATCTATTTCAAGTGGATTAGGTATTTTTCGCTCTCTGGTAAAAAATTATAATTAATTTTGTGAGCGTAAAAGTTTCTGTTTTTTTCAGCAAGATCAAACAACTATCTCCCAAGAAGATCCTAAAGGCTTTACTTGGCACACTCACTCATTAAAACATAAAAAACACAATCATAAAAGAAACTAGGTGACTTATTTATTATTAAACAGGAGCAAAAAGCAAAGAACAAAAATAAAATTAGGTTGCCTCCCAACAAGCGCTATCGTTTAACGCCCCTAGCTAGGCATCTATAATTTTAATGATGCTCACATGAAAGATAGCAATTGAAACACGAAGGGAGCATAATGAAGCATATGAAAATCACATCTAAGTCTAACATAATTCCTATGCATAGGCATTATATAAGCAAACAAATTATCGAGACAAGAAAAAACTAGGATATGCAAGGAAGGAGAAAGAAACAATAGCAATCTCAACATAACGAGAGGTAATTTAGTGACACGAAAATTTCTACAACCATATTTTCCTCTCTCATAATAATTACATGTATGATCATAATCAAATTCAAAAATATAGCTATCACATAAAATTTTCTCTTCATGATCCACATGCATGCAAAGTTGACACTCTTCCAAAATATTGGGATTATCATAAAATAAAGTCATGACCTCTCCGTACCCACTTTTATCAAACTTTTCATAACATTGAACGTTATCCAAATATGTGGGATCTAAAGTTGACACTCTTCCAAACCCACTTTCAATATTATTGCAAACATTATTATCAATCTCATATTCATCATGGGGCTTAAATAAACTTTTAAGATTATAAGAAGAATCACCCCAATCATGATTATTGCAACAAGTAGTAGACATAGCAAAATTAGCATCCCCAAGCTTAGGGTTTTGCATATTATTAGCACAATTGATATTAATAGAATTTACAATAAAATCATTCCAGACAAGCTTTTTATTCAAAGATCTATCGTGAATCACTTCATAAAGCACTTCATCACAATTTTCAGATTCACGAATTTCAAGCAAAACTTCATAAAGATAATCTAGTGCACTCAACTCACTAGCAATTGGTTCGACATAATTGGATCTCTTAAAAAGATTAGCAAGTAGGTGATGATCCATAAGTTTTGCTTCTGATTTGCAATAAACACACAATTATACCAAGCAAACGAGCAAACAATCCAAGTAAGACATAAGGGCAAACGAAAAAGACGAACAAAAGAGAGCCGAAGAAAAGGCAAAGGTTTTCGAAAATCGTTTTAGAAGTGGGGGAGAGGAAAACGAGAGGTGAATGGCAAATAATGTAATGCGAGGGAGAGGAGTTTATGGTGGGTACTTGGTATGTCTTGACTTGGCGTAGATCTCCCGGGCAACAGCACTAGAAATCCTTCTTGCTACCTCTTGATCATGCCTTGGTTTTCCCTTGAAGAGGAAAGGGTGATGCAGCAAAGTACCGTAAGTATTTCCCTCAGTTTTGAGAACCAAGGTATCAATCCAGTAGGAGACAACGCACAAGTCA
Organism: Triticum monococcum; assembly: GCA_034509565.1. Lineage (NCBI taxonomy): Eukaryota > Viridiplantae > Streptophyta > Magnoliopsida > Poales > Poaceae > Triticum > Triticum monococcum. The sequence goes on from CM067847.1 coordinate 770,445,136, forward strand.
CCTAGTACCTGCACAAACAATCAAGAACCTTGCAACCAACGCGATAAAAGGGTTCTCAATCCCTTCATGGTCACTCGCAAAAGTGAGATCTAATAGAGATAGTAAAGTAAATATTTTTGGTATTTTTGTTGTATAGATTGGAAAGTAAAGATTGCAAAATAGTAAACGAGATGCGATGTAAATAAAAGAGATGTAATATAATAGGAAAGAGACCCGAGGGCCATAGGTTTCACTAGTGGCTTCTCTCAAGATAGCATGTATTACGGTGAGTGAACAAATTACTGCCGAGCAATTGATAGAAAAGTGCATGGTTATGAAGATATCTAAGGCAATGATCATGAATATATGCATCACGTCCGTGTCAAGTAGACCGAAATGATTTTGCATCTACTACTATTACTCCACACATCGACCGCTATCCAGCATGCATCTAGAGTATTAAGTTCATAAGTAACGGAGTAATGCATTAAACAAGATGACATGATGTAGAGGGATAAACTCAAGCAATATGATATAAACCCCATCTTTTTATCCTCGATGGAAATAATACAATACGTGCCTTGCTGCCCCTACTGTCACTGGGAAAGGACACCACAAGATTGAACCCAAAGCTAAGCACTTCTCCCATTGCAAGAAAGATCAATACAGTAGGCCAAACCAAGCTAGGCCCCTATTGTCACTGGGAAAGGACACCGCAAGATTGAAACCAAACCAACCTCCGTGATCGATTCCCCCTCCGGAAGATTGCCGGGAAAGGCCCCAAGATGGGATCTCACGGGTACAGAAGGTTGTGGCGGTGGAAAAGTGGTTTCGTGGCTCTCCTTGATGTTTCTAGGGTATAAGAGTATATATAGACGGAAGAAGTACGTCGGTGGAGCTACGAGGGGCCCACGAGGGTGGGGGCGCTCCTACCCGCCTGGGCGCGCCCTCCTGCCTCGTGGCTTCCTCGTGGAGTTCCAGACTCCGACTCCAAGTCTTCTAGATTTCTTTAGGTCCAAGAAAGATCATCGCGAAGGTTTCATTCCGTTTGGACTCTGTTTGGTATTCCTTTTCTGCAAAACTCTAAAATAGGCAAAAACAGAAACTGGCACTAGGCCTCCGGTTAATAGGTTAGCCCCAAAAATAATAAAAAAGAGCATATTAAATCCCATTAAACATCCAAAACGGATAATATAATAGCATGGAACAATCAAAAATTATAGATACGTTGGAGACATATCAGTGCGCCCCTTATAGGGCCGGCCTAAGGGGAGGGAAAGGAAAGAGTGGAGTTGGACTCCCACTTCCTTCCTTCTCACCCCTCTTTCCTTTCCCCCTTGTCCATACAAGGAAAGGGGGTGCAGGAGGGCAGGAGCCCTAGGGCCGGCGGCCAGCCCGTAGGGGTGTGCCCTGGCTGCCCTAGCAGCCCCCCTCTCCCGTCCCACCTATATATACATGGGAAGGGGGCGCCACACAAGGACACAACATTGTCTTAGCCATGTGCGGCGCCCCCGTCTACCGGTTACTCCCTCGGTCATATTTTCGTAGTGCTTAGGCGAGGCCCTGCGGAGATCGCACCACCATCACCGTCACCATGCCGTTGTGCTGGTGTAACTCATCTACTACCTCGCCGTCTTGCTGGACCAAGAGGGCGGAGGACGTTCCCGAGCTGAATGTGTGCAGAATGCGGAGGTGCCATGCGTTTGGTACTAGATCGGTTTGAGCGCGATGAAAGTTCGACTACAACAACCGTGTTATGAAACGCTTCCGCTTACTGTCTACGAGGGTACGTATACATACTCTCCCCCTCGTTGCTATGCATCTCCATGGATAGATCATTGCGTGTGCGTAGAAATTTTCTTGTTTTCCATGCAACGATTCCCAACAGGAGTGTCTTTGCATTGATCCTCCAGAGCCGCCGGGCGTTCTTCTCCGTCGTCGTAAGTGACCAATGGTACACCCACTAGAGGACACGCTCATCCTCATCGGGCACCGGCGGTATCACGCGGCGGGTGCGAGAGGACTATGCAACCACGTCGGACGTGGCCCCATCTCCCTTGCCCTCTGCCCCTCGTGGCGGACGACGTGCCCTTCCGATTCTGGAGTGCGCATCCGCCGCGCCGGCGGAGTGGGCACTAGAACCTACCACTGCCCGCGCGGAGCAGCGACCGGAGGTGGAGGAGGCTGACGGACGGGCAGCGCTGATTGAGTCGTCCTCGTAGATCCGCGCGTGGGGCGGGAAGGGCGGCGCTGCGGCCGCGGGCGACAGACGACGTCGAACCTGAACTGGAGCTACCTCCCGTGTCCAGCCGCGAGCGCTCCAGCACGATACGGAGGGCCAGTTCGTTCTCGTCTCCGGCACCATCGCGGAGGAAGGCGTCCTAGTTGTCGCCGTCGGAGCTGCCGGAGTGATTACCGGTGATGTACATGGATGCCGGCACTCGAGAGTTGACGGATTGGAGCAAAGGGGAGCCGAGCGGAGCTGAGTGAAGTGAGGCTAGGACTTGTCCGAATGAGGATTTTATGGTGTCACGGTGGGCTAGAGGTGGTCCGGGCACGTCCGGGCCGTCTCATATCCGCCCTACATTTGGGCTATATATGAGGGGTGTTGGTCAGCCAAGGCGTTTGAGGTCAGTTTGAGGCGCCTGGTTGGATCAATTTTTTGTGACCAATTAATAATTGGTCCGCCCGCCCGGCTGTTTAAGACAGGTTTGAGTTGTCCGACTATAGATGATTTCATGAAAAAGTACTACAGTCTAATTTTTATGGAGGGACACGGGGCGAGATGAGAACGTATCCTGTGCAACGACGAGACTGGTGTAACGAGTGCTCCGAGAGATTCTGCGCCACTGGATGCGGAACCAAGGGACAGTATGCATCTGCGAGGGGAGCTGCTAGTACTTTTGCAGATTTAACCTTAAAGTGGCTCAGAATTCTATACTCGTCCTCTCTCTCATCGTCTCCCTCCCTCTGCCTTCTCTTCTCTCCCGTGCCGCCGTAATCCATGGGAGCAGGTGGGAGCTAGGGTTGGAAAAATGTGCCCGGTGTCATCTCTCTCTCCTCCCTCTCATGTACCTGGGTAAGGATCTACGGCATAGAAGCTTAATCTCGCCCTGTGTTCCTCTAAATCGACTGTGCGCGTTGATTTATTTGGCAGCGATGGCTCGTCGATGTCCGATGTCGTCGTCCGGGGCGTCGATTCTATAGAGGTACATGAGTTGACGGTCTTCCGCGATTCAACTATGAAGGGTATGTTCTCTTCTTCCCTTATCCATGAGTATAACTGTTCTTTCAATCTAATCGTATTTTCCCCCAATTCATATTTATAAACGTTTCCACATGGTAGTTAGTACTTTTGTATGAAGAAATCACAGTCATCGGTTCGAGCTCAGTGGTAGCAGGCAGAACACAGATAGGTGTGCTACTGCTTGCTGGTTGCTCAAATTTGTTGTCAGTTTAGGGCCATCAGTTCCTCAAATCTAGTTGGACCTTATTGTTCCTATTACCACATGTTTTTATGTGAATATTCATTGGCGTGCTTGTGAAATTTTTCGATCACATTTGCCTCTGGTTCTTGTGTGCGAAAATTATGTGCACACTCATTCCTTTCTTTCGTTCGTGCCCACAACTCTGCACTAACCATGACATTGGTGTGTTTCTTGCAGAATGGGGCGATTGCTTCATCATTAGATAAAAGAAATAGCACACCCTGCCAACAGGACGATAAGACCGAATCTTCCAGAGCTATGCTCTGGTAATGTGGTACTTCTACAAGTGAAACATCAGCAGAATAGCCAAATCAAATTTGCTAGACATATCTTTCACTGCTGCAAGCTTTGCTTTGTTCTACTGCAGTTAATTCCCCGGAAGAAAAATTGTTTAACGAGTTTTAAGATCTGCTTCATAGTTCATACATACTAGACTTACTAGAACTATTTTTTATGTGATCGAGCTGTGTCATTTGTTTTATTTGCCGCACCTCTGTACTTTACATCATTTTTCCTTCTGTTTATGCCTACACGAACCAACTGCAACTTGTTTTTAGCTTTGGTTAATTCTAGCCTATGCCATCCTTTCCCAGCTTAAATCCAACATTTACAAATCCAATCCCATTAAGTATTAATGTATTATTCCTTACAAGTACTCCCTTGGTAGTTGGTACTTTTTGTCTCTGAAATTCTATTGATGATCTTTTTTACTTTTGCATGCAGGACTATGCTCCTTATGAAATTATCTGAAATTCAGGCTTGAATACTATGTTATGATGCATAATCATCTAATCATCTCAACACTTGGCTTCATCCTTCTGGGGGTATGACTACTATTCGATTATCCATGCACTATGTTTCTTTCCTTTTGTCAATTTCCCCCAATTGCAGCTTTTATTGGACTAGTAATTAGGTAAAGAGATGTGCTTGTTGTTCCCATCCTTGATTTGTAAAGAGTATCTATATGTCCTGGAAGCTTTAAAGTAAGTTTTGTGCATGAATGTTATGACTTGCATGTGAAAGAATGGTTAACAAGGAGTTAGCGGACGTGCCTGGAGATAGATTATATCTACTGTGTTTTCTTCTGGTTCACTTTGTTGATCTTAAAATTAAACTGCACTTGATATCCAATTGAATTTTCTCATAGCATTACTAGTTCATCTTATTCATGCTTTTTTTTTCTTGTTGCAATCCATGTTCTAACAACGCTTTTAGAATCAACAATATTGATCTAGCGTACATGTCCTGGAGTCATCTTACCAATTCCTGATACATGTACTTGTAGTACCGTGTGAACTGTAATTGTAGATATTGATTGGAGTAGATGATTCTTAACAGGATGTGCAAACGAGTTTGAGGCCCTGTGTCATCCAGAAGGAACCATGTTCTGATTTCCCATCTGCGCTAATGCTCGATCTTTCAAGTGTGACTGTTGGACGACATTTATTTTGGCTGATGATTCTGCTTGTACTTTGGCCAACCTGTGGTTATCACTATTTTTTCCAACTGTTTTTGAACTAAGTCTGATGCTTGCGCCTGTGCTCGCATCCGAGAAATTACACTATTTGAGCAATTATGGTTTTATTCTACATATATGTACACACTGTTTCCAAATGTGTATATGACAGTGGCCATGTCAATTTTTTTGGAGCTTTTACTATCATATCCTAATTTCAGTAAACTCAGTGAAACTACTTCATTACATCTTGAAGCCTTGGTGCAACTTCTCCAGAGAGTATGACACTACGGCCCTGTTCGGAACGTAGGTGCTCAAAACAGAGGAATAGAAAAATGTGTAAGGACAGGGTGAAGGGCAGAGCGAAAACCTACAGGCTTGGAATTGGAGGAATTTTTTTAACTAGTGGTGCTCGGGACGTAGGAAGCCTGTGTAGCTCTACAGGAAAGAGAATGCGCTTACGGCCAGATTAAAAAAATCAAGGGTAACCTGCTGTGCATGCGACTAGTTGAATCGTTGTTACATGTGAACATAGACCACATGAACCACCACCCACCGCCACTGTTTTAGCAACACTGGTCCATGGATAGTCCATATAAACCAGGTCTACCCCACTTCAAGAGTCAGACAAGTCAAATCCAACACTCCTGTACTGCGCCAGTTTGCCTCGGGCCATCGCGAAAAATGAGCTTTCGGCGGATGTTTCAAATCCCGTGAAAAGCGCAGGATAAGAAGCCTTTCCTTAGGAATTGGCTGGGTTGTTTCCTTTGTACAGAACGCTCATAAAGAAAAAATTCCACAGGAAAAGGAAACCCCCACAATTCCTGTAAAATTCCTTCGTCCCGAACAGGGCCTACATATGAATTGTAAATACTCATACAAAAGCGGCTCTTAATTCTGTCATATAAATAATCAAATCTGGGAAATGTCATTCTTTCCCACAGAACAACCATACTGCAGATTCCTGGATTCACAATAATAGTTAAAGCGTCCCTTGCAAAAGAAAGAGAAACAACAACAACTGCAGATTTATATAACTCCTGTCCACTCTTTCTATTCACCTGAAAAATGAGTCGATCCGTCCCGACTTGAGGTGCTTCCTTTGACGGGATCCAAGCAGCTCATAAACATTCTCGGTTTTGAGCCTGTGACTTATGTAAATGATGTTCATCTACTATGGAATGAAAGATGGCAACCATACTACTTTAGTGGAGTTGCAAAGGGTACAGACAAAAAAAGTGGTTTGGGATGATATACACAGGAGGGATGATGTAGAGTGGCCCAGGAGAGGGGAAGAGAGGCAACGGAGAGAATCCCCCTAACCCTAGGTCGCAGCTGACGGCATGGTACAGACAAGAACGCAGACTACAGAGAGAGTAGAACAGAAAGGAAAGAGACGAGAGGTGTGTTGAGGGCTATTTAGACTTCAATGATTCTGCAAGGCCCAAGATGTAAAACGTACCAGCACCCCTTCGCGTGATAAATCTGTGCCATCAGTTTTCCATCCAATGGCGCAGAATCGGTCGGAGCACTCGTTACACCAGTCTCGTGGTTGCACAGGATACGTTCTCTGTGTACTCCTCCCCACCACGAATTCTTCGCGGAAATGCTTGCCTTCAACCTATCGATCCGAGCTGAGTGTCAGCCGCGTTGGATGGATTCTTCATCGAATGATTGAGAGCCAACCTTCACATATTCCTCATTTCTACAACAATAGTCCGCCCTAGCCAGCCGCCGCCTAAAAAATCTAGGGTTTTCTGAGCATAATTGGTTTGCTACCAACATATGGCATTGCCAATATTTGGCAAGCCAACATTTGGCAAAATCAGAAGTTGCCAACGTTTGGCAACTTTTTTTGAGATTGTCAATGAAAATTGACAAGCAACCAATCTCTAGCCAATATTTGGCAATTGCCAAAATTTGGCATGCCAATTTTTGGCATCAAACCAATTATGCCATCTGTCTCTTGCTGACACCATCGTCGGTCCGTCCTGTCTCCGGTGACTTTAGGGCCATAGAGGCGGAATGGATCTCGATCCTTATTTGTGGGAGGGCTTCGTTTTTAGAATTTTTTTTTCGAGCTTTGTTAGGGTTTGTGTCCTGGTCAGGAAGGCGAAACGGCGGCGGCTCTCTAAAGATGAAATAAAGGTCTCCCCGCTTAGCCCCTGTTTCGGTGATGCGCCTAGCATCATCGATGAGCGTGTGGAGGTGTGTCTCCAGCGAATCTGTCTTTGGTGGATTTGCTCGGATTTATTCGCCGTTCGTCTTTATTCGTGTGTCTTCAGGTTGGATCCTTTTGATCTACACTCTTCATCCGCGGCGGTTACCATTCTGGTGTGTTGGTTCTATGAGACCTTAGCACAACGACTTCTCGACTGTCTACTACAACAAGGTTTGTCCGGCTCCGACGAGTGAGGGGCGATGACAGCGGCGCGCCTTCGGCCCCGCTTCAGTGCTTGTAATCGTCGCTAGGTGGTCTACGTATCTAGATGTAATTTTTATTATTTCCAATGTTCGTTATATTATCATGATTGAAGATGAATAGATTGAAAGTATTTTAAAAAAGTATTCCTCATTTCTGCAACTCAACCATTGTTTCAGAATGGTCCCGCAACTAGACCCTTGTTGCAAACTGGCCTAACCGCGTTGCACGCTCGTCACATGTCCGTTGTCCCTCACACAAGTTCATAGGGATCTCCTTTTTTTTTAGACAAACCATAGGGATCTCCTAGTCAACGCCTTATGCACCGGCTAGGAGAAACAACGCCCAAGCGCACGCCTTATGGGCCGGCCCGGGAAACGTTGCAGAACTAGGTCGTTCGTTCAGGAACCGTTTCAGGGTCGCTCGCTCAGGGTTGACCAGTTGACCGACAACGTTGACTTCTTGGGAAAATACGAAAATAATAAAAAACATTTTTTCTCTTGAAAAGACCGATAAAATTCGTGAATTCAAAAGCTTTTCAAAGATTTTGAAAAAAAGTTTACAAACTTTAGAAAATCCATAAATTTACAAAAGAGTTCTTCAATTTTGAGAAAAAATTCACAAATTTGACAAAAATTCATCGAATTTGAAGAGAAGTTAATCAATTTTGAAAAAAAAGTTCTCAAATCTGAAAAAACGAAATCATTGATTTTTTTAAAAAAAATCATAATTTAAAAATTCGGTCATTTTTATAGAATCATCAATCATGAAAAAATTTCATCTATTCTATAATATTATTTTATTTATTTAAAAAACAAGTTCGTTGATTTTGAAATGAAGCCCATAAATTTAAAGAAAGTATTCAGATATGAAAATAAATCACGCATTTTTAAGAATAAAAATAAACTAAAAATGGAAAGAGAAAGAAAGGATAAAACCGAATAAAAACGTCCAGACAACTAAAAAGCGAGTAGGTAGAGACGTAAGTTGTGGTGTCCGACCTGATAGAATTGAACGTGAGGTTTGGGGGATCGAATCCATGTACCCAATTCTTTTATGTTTGATTAAGGGAATGAAAACCCGTAAATGGGCCAAGCCTAGGCCGAAGGTTCTCTAGCTGAAGCGCCTAGGCTAATCAGGGTGGCCGAGTAGCGCACATATTTGCAAGAAATAGAGTAATAAAGGAAGTGAGCGGGGGGTCGAACTTTGCAGAAGCTATGAGCACGGTTGGTTTGGTGCATCAAACCAATTATCCTCTATATCTTGCGTTAAGCAAGACGAAAGGATCTCTCACTGAAGCATGAACAGGAAACAGATCGGCCCAATGTATAGCATAGTTAATACAAGAAGAAAAAAGGGCGCAACCAGGGACCAATTCCAGGACCGACTGGTTCCCACATACCACTCTACCCACTGCGTCACCTAGCAAGTTCACGTTTTCTTACTAGGACGAATACTACTTAAAGGAACTAAGGTGATTTTGTATTGTTTTTTTTCTTCTTCTGGTTTTTTGTCGTTTCTTTCTCCCTTTTTTTGTTCTTTGTTTTTCTATGTTCCGTTTTAGTTTTTATTGATTTCTTTTTTTTGTTCTTTCTTGGTTTTCACCAGCTTTTTCAGATACAAGTTTAACATTTTTTGAATACATGGTCAACATTTTTCCTATACACATCCAAAAAAATTCAAAGAAATTTTACATAGTTTTAATACATGGTCAACATTTTACTATACACATTTAAACATTTTAAAAATACAAGTTTAATATTTTCTGAATCCACGGTTAACATTTTCACTATACACATTGAACATTTTTCGAAGACAAATTTAAAATTATTTGAATACATGGTCAATACTCTTTTATACACATATAACATTTTTTAAAGACAAGTTTAACATGCTTTGAATACACAGTTAACATTTTCTCGATACACATTTAACCATTTTTCCAATGACAAGTTTAAATTTTTTAATACATGGTCAACATTTTTCCTATACACATTTAATATTTATAAATAGAAGTTTAATTTTTTTAGATACATGGTCAAACAATTTTACATACACATTTAACATTTTTCAAATACTAGTTTAACATTTTTCAAACACTTGTTGACCATTTTTTGAAATGCTTGGTTTAGCATTTTTTAAGTACATGGTCAACATATTTTCTATACATATATCATGTTGTATATTTTTTGTATTCATGATAAACTTTTTTATATACCCATTTAACATTTTTTGGCATCTTTTATGTAAAGTAATTTTTATGATATAAAATATTTTGTAATCTAAGTAAAGTAAAAGAAAACAAAAAACATAAAAGAAACGAGAATAAGGCCTGTGGTCAGCGGCTTGATGAGCCGGCCCAATATGGAGACTTCCTCTTGTCTCGCTGTAGGAGAGACATATCAGCGCCCATGGATTCTAGGATCTCCTGATTGCTCCGTAGCACTGTTAGCCACTAAACCATCATCAAGCATGTGTTAAATAAGTCGGGCGCAACCTACTAGAAGGAAAGACAACATACTTCTACACTGAATTTGTTTTTCTTTCTCTATTTTCTTCGGTTTTGTTCTGTTTTATTCGGTTTCCTTTCTTTTCTATTTCTTCACCATTTTTTGTTTTTTTATTATTTTCCCATTTGTTTCTTTGGTTTATTTTTTTTCATTTGGTTAATATTGTTTCTTTTTTCGTTTTCATTGTTTCTACTAGTTTTTCATTCTACCTTTTTTGTATATGTCAACAACATTTTTCTAATACACGTTTAAATTGTTTCCAATACGGATTACAATTTTTTAGTACATAGTTAATACTTTTTCAATACATGGTCAACATTCTTCTGGTACACACTATAAATTTTTTAAATGCTTTATTAAAAAATATTTGAATACAAGATTAACATTGTTATAATACATTGTCGCATGATACAAATAGTGTTTACATAAAATTTATTTTAAGTGCACAATCCAAACATTAGTTCTTTGCTTTCTATTGTCGGTCCACATATGCTCCACAAGATCATTGAGCGGCTGCACGTGCACCTGATGATCTCGAAGATTCTGATGCATCTGCAGATAGTTCATAAGCTGAGTTGCATCTTGATCTTCTGGGATGTCAACTTGTTCTCCAGGTGCTTCAAAATCATTGGTTTGGGCTACACCATCACCCTCATCCTCGATAATCATATTGTACAAAATAACACAACATGTCATGAGCTTCCAAAAGGTTTCTGATTCCCACATCATTGCAGCCCCATGATAATTCCTCAACAAGCTTGAAGCACCTCAAATGCCCTCTCCGCATCCTTCCTACCGCTTTCCTGCATTGTTGCAAAGTGGTTATGTCTATTGCCTTGCGGTTCGAATATGGTCTTCACAAACGTCGCCCAATGAGGATAGATGCCATCGGCAAATAGTATCCCACGTTGTAGTCTGGGTCGATGATGATGTCTCTCGCGGCGCTGGAGTTACTGGCGCTGAGGCTAGGAACGGCTGCGAAGCGCACGTGACGGTGGAGCTGTGTGATGGACGTTGCGGAGGAGGAAGAAGAGAGGAGAGAGCAAATGGATCCGGCAGTTCTAGGGTGAATTTGGTGCAATTTGCGGTTGGGTCGAGCTGTCGGGTCCGACTTGGCGGGCGCGCCCGGACGCCCCATATCGGCCCATATTTGGGCTGGATATGAGGGGTGCCAGTCAGCCCGGGCGTTTGAGACTCGTTTGAGATGTCCGTCTAGGTCGAAATTTCATGACCGATCATTAACTGGGTGGGCTGTCCGGAAGTTTAAGACCGATTTGGGGCGTCCGGATGTAGATGCTTTCAGAGCGCTAGGAAACGCCATGTTCTTACTAGATTGGTCAATGCATGTACAACCTTATCCCTTCGTCCGTCTATTCATCGGTCATTCTTTTTCTTCCTCACGACGATCCAGCCATGGCAATTATTTCTCCAGCTCGCCTCTTTTTCTCTTGTACTACATGATGGACGACCACTGTTGCAAGCCGGCTACTATGGCCTATGCCGGGGGCTGCAGGATGCTCACGTAGTCACGTGCTAGCCGCTGGAAGTCGCCTTACCGGCGCTGTAGAGCTCGCCAGTTGCCGCGGATATTGTAGCGAGGACAATAGCAAAACAAACATATGTTGCTAGTCTTCCCAAGCCAAGCGGGGGTGGAAGAGGTGGCTCGTCGGATCGAGCCTCGAAGAGGTTGTGGAGAAGAAGGAGGCGATGCAGCCGAGGCTAGGAAAGATGGTGTCGTCGCCGAAAAAGAGGATTTTGGACGTCACATGTCGTGTGTTGGACGCTCCCTTTAGATTTTGCTTTTTTATTTTTCTGTGCACATTTTTGGATTTTTGATGTTTTTTGGTTGTTCGGTTTTGCCCGGTTTTCTATATATTTTGGAGCAATTTTGTTATTTTTTTTTCTTTTTGCAAAGTGCTTATCGAAAAAGAACAAGAAATCTATGCTTTCATGAGAAGCACATATTTGCTTCTCGTGGAATCGCTGATTTGTATCCGCGACAAGCAAAACTATGCTTTTGTAAAACGAAAAACTATACTTCCACAAGAAGTATGGATTTGCTTTCATGAGAAGCACAATTGTGCTTCTCAGAAAACAAAAAATTGTGCTTGCACGAAGAGCACAAATTTTGTTCTCGTGAAAGCACAGATTTGCTTCCGCGAGAAGCGCAATTGTGTTTCTCTTCTCGAAAAGGGGGAAAATATGTGCTTCTCGAAAAGGAAAAGAAAGTATGTGCTTTCTTGAGAACCACATTTTTCTTCTCGTGGAAGCATAGATTGTGCTTCTCGGTGGAAAAAAATGTGCTTTTAGAATAGGGAACATTTTGAAAAATTGCAGCCATGCTTCCGGCTTCGGTTTTTCTTCCCTCATTTTGGTTATTTGTTTTTTGTTGCCGTTTTTTTTAGTTTTTCCTTCTTACTAGATTTTTCTGGTTTTTTGGTTTTTGTTTTTTCTGGGATTTTCTGGGAGAGAAATTTTGTCTAAACCAATTAACATGAATCTAGTTTCGAAGATCTTTACATAAGAATTGAAACGATGAAACGGTTCAAAAACTGGACACACGGTTCAAAATCTGGACACACGATTCAAGAGACCGAAAGTTCTGAATAAACGAATATAAGAAATAAAGTGGAAAAACACGCAGGTTGCAAGAAGTGGATGCAGTGCGCCACTTGTGACCGCTGAGAAGGTGGAGGTAACCTCTGCAAGGATACCCCTTAACTAGTGACTTTTCTATGCCTCGCTTATAGCGAGACGTAGGGCAGTCTGGCTTGAAGGAAACGTCAGACTTGGCCGGCCCAGCGCGCGAGGATAAAACCTTGTATTTCTTCTCTTTTGTTTAATATTTTTTCTTTTTCTTTTTTCCTTTTTAACTCTTGTCTGTATTTCTAATATTCCAAATGTTTATATATATATATATATATATATATATATATATATATATATATATATATATATATATATATATATATATATATATATATATATATATATAGACACACACACACGGTGGCGCTAAACTGTGCGTGCGCGCATAATGGTTTATTCTACGCTTCGGCTTAATCACGCACCCCGCCAACCAGCCAACCCACGCACACCATCCCCCACTTTCCTAATTTGATGGTAATGCTATGCCATTTACTATGTGCCATTTTGACGGTAATGCTTACTCCCATTTGTAGTAAAGTGTTATGCCATTACTACTAGTGCTACGGGTTTGATCGTAATGCCCTTTTTTACTTTCTAGTAAAATTGTTATAGCCTTTACTATTGTCCTAGATTTGATCGACCCTGCCAATGCACATGGTAATAAAATTGATCGTTATGGTAATCTAGTTACGAGATGCAAAACTGGTAATCGTACGCTCGGTCGCACTAATTAACCCCACCTCCACACGCTTCGGAAATTGATGGTAATATGGCTTGCAGAAAATAGTAGTGGATTTAATTCAGTTACCACGGCCCTGCGGGGTTCTATTTTGCCAATGACAGTAAAAAGGTCAAAAATATGGTAATGGAACAAATAGCTTTACGAGATTGCATGCAACTGCACTACACACGTCTTGTACCATTATGCATGGTAAAAAAAACTGGCACATGTGGTAACGGACTAGATCTATTACGAGATGCCACACACCACTCCTTAATTCTCTGACATAAAATGGTAGCCTTTGTGCAACCAGTAACCCAATAAATTATGTTACTATATTTTACATGGTTGATTACCATGTGTGATTGGAGCAGACAAGTAATAAAGCAAAATTGTGCTAAGATGATGAACCATCACAAGCATACCGTAACCAAATTAATATTTTACTACATTTTCCATGGATGATTACTATATGTAATCAGGAGGATGCATATAATAAAAAAAATTATGGCAGAGCGGTGAACCATTGCTGCAGCCAGTAACCGAATTAATTCCGTTACTATACCCAACATGGCTGATTACTAGTAGGTGGACGAAAAATTGGTGGCCAAGGCATTAGCCACGCTCATGTTTTCTGGTTAGTTGCGCGCTGTTAGGCCGGAGCGTAGAATAAGCGCATTGCGCTCAGGCTCACTTTAGCGCACCTATATATATATATATATCAAAAAACACTTTACATTAAACATAAAAAATCAGGCATTTGAAAAATGTAAAAATATTTCTCATGCATACAAAAATGTATAAGAAACATATACAAGGTGTATGAAAATGGTTGATCAAGTATTTTTTAAATGTTAATCAAGCATTTGAATTTTTTATCAAGTAATTGCAAAATATTAGTCAAGCATTTGGAAAATGTAAAATGTCTATATAAATCATGTTTCTCATTAATACGAAGAAATATACATAAAATATACAATATGTATGAAAAAATGTTGTTCATGTATTTTTTAAATGTTTATAAAGAAATGTTCTTGATGTATAGAAAAAATGCACAAATGTTTATGGAAGAAGTAGACGTCAAAAACATATATTTTTAAAAATGTATGCATGGTTTAAAAAAATGTTTCTTACCTTAGAAAATGTTTAGCGTGTATTTAAAAAAATGTTGATCATCTAGTCGAGAAAGTATTCATAACATGTTGCTAAGAAGAAAAGAATGTACATCATGTATTTGAGAAAGGTACAACGTGTACCAATACAAGTTTTTTCATGTGTACACTGGCACTGAAAAAATAGACACGTGTTGAAGAAAAACGAAAAAAATGATAAAATCGAGAAAGAAACAAAGAAAACCGATGAAAACAAGGAAAGAAACAACGAAAAAAGAAGGAAAATGAAGAAAGGAAAGAAAGAAATAGGGAAAACCTAGAAGAAAACAAAAGAAAAGGTGAAAACCATGAAAGAAACAAAGAAAACTGCTGGAAAAGGAAGAAAACCATTTTTTCTGAAGAAAACCGGTTAAGAAATAGAAAAAACTAAAGAAGAATAAAGAAACCGAAAGAAACAACACAAGAAGAAAGAAAAGCACATTGGACACACAACCGGCGAATGACCTAGCGCTAAAGATGGGCCGTCCCAATAATGTACGGTCCCAGGAAATCCTTCGGGCGAGACCATACGGACTCTCGTTGTAAGCGAGATATAGGTTTTGCAAAGCTCGTGCGGGGAGGAGACATGAGTTTGGGGCTTTGGCTTCACCGTCACTGGGTTCGGGCAATTTGGGCGAGGGGGGTAACAACCTTTTTAGTGGAATTTGGTGTGGTGTGTGTCTTATGGGAGGTGGGATGCGACAAAACAGGATATCAACAGCTTGGAGGTGAACGCTAGGAACAATCCGACACTTTTGTTCTTTTCTTTCTTCTTCCTCTTTGCAGTTGCAATGACCTGCATCAAGACTAAGACATGACAAAATTGATCTTTTCCAAAAGCTCGCCTAAATTGTTGACGAAATCTAACAATTTTGCTCAACACCAACCTCTCTTGCCTGAAATTGTTTTACTGGGATTTTTTTATAAATCGTTTCTCTCCATTTGCATACCGATGCACAACATCTCAATCGTTTCCCGATCCTTTCCGACGCACTATTCACTGGAAACGATTGAGATGGATGAGCATCGGTATGCCGGTGGAGAGAGATTATTGTTCTGTGCCTTGGTAGCAACATAACCGGAAAGAACCAGGAAACAATTTGAGACAGTTGTGCATCAGTATGCCGACAGAGAGAAATTATTGTTTTCTCGGAACACAACTCACCGAAAGTATTGTTCACAAGAGACACTGTTCATGTACGGGTACTATTCACAGTTATTGCTCATGTTGGATACATAACTGAACAGTACATCATTGCTATTCAAGAAACTCATTGTCCTTGTGGTGTCAAGAGATGATTGGTGCGGATACGATCATTGTTCTAGTCTGTCGATCGTTATTTTGATCGCTTCAGGAAGTTTTTCGTCGCTTGGACATAACTTTGGTCCTATACAACTTTGCTCTTTCCCAGCATGTTTTCGTGTGTGCGTTGATGTTGGTTGTGTGCTTCTTAGTTATGCAGAGGCCGGGTGTGAGTTCATTGTGTTTGTATCCACTTAAGGCTTCATTTTGAGCCAATAAAATTTATCCTTTGGCGGAAAAAGTAATCAAGTGTTAATTTGCTAGTAGCTATGAATCACCAATTAAGGTTTTCAACAGAAAGCATGTATGATGCATGCAAGGAAAATCATCATGACTCATGACACGCCATATCAAGTATGGAATCTAATGGTGTAATACGTCACATAGCGCGAGTGAATGACAAAATAGACCTTTGGTTAGATGGAGTATATCTACGAGCACATTGGAGATACAATTACAATGGCTGCAAACCTGAAATTTCCGTCTGGGGTTTATTGTTCATGTTTAGACCACTGTCTGGTTTGGGTTTATTCTGTATTGTAGGATAGAGAGTAAGAGAATGGTGTAACAGCTCCCGGGTGCCTAGGTACCCTCTATGAACAGTAAAATAAAAAGAATAGAAATAAAAATCAAAAATCATGAAACTTTGCAACATTGAAGATGATCAAACTTTATAGGTTCTTGCAAGTTATCATGCCAAAATATCATGTAGAGAAAGGTGTACAAACGAGTTTCATATTTCAAAACTAAAAGTGCTAAAAACTTCAAGAACTGAAATCTTTTTCGTGTGTAGAGCTCCTCGAATGGTTTTTTGGCATGAAAACTTGTAAGCACCTACAAAGTTCGATCATATTTGGTTTTGCAAAGTTTTCAGATTTTTTATTTTTATTTTGATTTTTTGTTTGTGCAAAAAAGTGTTCAGTATGGTTTGTACAAATATTTTTTCTTGGCTTTGAGTTGGTGGCGTTCTTGCTACTGTCTCAGAAGTTTTTTTTCTTTTTGACTTGCTGTGGAAGAGGATTTCTGTTGGAGAACATAGTATTTCAAAAAATTTACCTACGAACACGCAAGATCTATCTAGAAGATGCATAGCAACGAGAGGGGAGAGTGTGTCTACGTACCCTTGTAGACCGAAAGTGGAAGCGTTTAGTAACGCGGTTGATGTAGTCGAACGTCTTCGCGATCCAACCGATCCAAGTACCAAACGTACGACACCTCCGCGTTCAGCACACGTTCAACTCGATGATGTCCCTCGGGCTCTTGATCCATTTGAGGTCGAAGGAGAGTTTCCGTCAGCACGATGGCGTTGCGACTGTGATGATGAAGTTACCGGCGCAGGGCTTCGCCTAAGCACTACGATGATATGACCGAGGTGTGTAACTGTGGAGGGGGGCACCGCACACGGCTAAGACAAATTTTGAAGTGCCTTTGGGGTGCCCCTGCCCACGTATATAAAGGAGGGAGGAGGAGGAGGACGGCCTAGGAGGGGGGCGCCTAGCTATAGGGGAGTCCAACTAGGATTCCCAATCCTAATTGGAGTCCCCTTCCTTTTCCAAGAGGGGAGAAAGGGAAGGAGTAGGAGACGGAGAAGGAAAGAGAGGGGGGCGTTGCACCTTCCCTAATCCAATTCGGACTTGCCAGGGGGGCAACCCTTGAGGTCCTTCTCTCCTTTCCCGTATGTCCCATTAAGGCCCACTAATTCCCCCGACGAATTCTCGTAACTCGGGGCCTTTCCGATGTCCGAATATAGCCTTTCAATATATCGATCTTTACATCTCGACCATTTCGAGACTCCTCGTCATGTCTGTGATCTCATCCGGGACTCCGAACAACCTTCGGTACATCAAATCACATAACTCATAATACAAATCATCATCGAACATTAAGCGTGCGGACCCTACGGGTTCGAGAACTATGTAGACATGACTGAGACATATCTCCGGTCAATAACCACTAGCGGAACCTGGATGCTCATATTGTCTCCTAAATATTCTACGAAGATCTTTATCGGTCAAACCGCATAACAACATACGTTGTTCCCTTTGTCATCGGTATGTTACTTGCCTGAGATTCGATCGTCGGTATCATCATACCTAGTTCAATCTCATTACCGGCAAATCTCTTTACTTGTTCTGTAATGCAACATCCCGCAACTAACTCATTAGTCACAATGCTTGCAAGGATTATAGTGATGTGCATTGCCGAAAGGGCCCAGAGATACCTCTCCGACAATTGGAGTGACAAATCCTAATCTCGATCTATGCCAACTCAACAAACACCATCGGAGACACCTGTAGAGCATCTTTGTAATCACCCAGTTACATTGTGACGTTTGATATCACACAAGGTGTTCCTCCGGTATTCGGGAGTTGCATAATCTCATAGTCAGAGGAACATGTATAAGTCATGATGAAAGCAATAACAATAAAAATAAACAATCATTTATGCTAAGCTAACAGATGGGTCTTGTGAAGGAAATATGCCCTAGAGACAATAATAAAGTTGTTGTTTATATTTCCTTACATCATGATAAATGTTTATTATTCATGCTAGAATTGTATTAACCGGAAACTTAGTACATGTGTGAATACATAGACAAACAGAGTGTCACTAGTTTGCCTCTACTTGACTAGCTCGCTGAATCAATGATGGTTATGTTTCCTAAACCATAGACATGAGTTGTCATTTGATTAAACGGGATCACAACATTAGAGAATGATGTGATTGACTTGACCCATCCGTTAGCTTAGCACTATGATCGTTTAGTTTGTTGCTATTGCTTTCTTCATGACTTATACATGTTCCTATGACTATGAGATTATGCAACTCCCAAATACTGGAGGAACACTTTGTGTGCTACCAAACGTCACAACGTAACTGGGTGATTATAAAATTGCTCTGCAGGTGTCTCCGATGGTGCTTGTTGAGTTGGCATAGATCGAGATTAGAATTTGTCACTCCGATTGTCGAAGAGGTATCTATGGGCCCTCTCGGTAATGCACATCACTATAAGCCTTGCAAGCATTGTGACTAATGAGTTAGTTACGGATGATGTATTACGGAATGAGTAAAGAGACTTGCCGATAACGAGATTGAACTAGGTATGAGGATACCGACGATTGAATCTCGGGCAAGTAACATACCGATGACAAAGGGAACAACGTATGTTGCTATGCGGTTTGACCGATAAAGATCTTCGTAGAATATGTAGGAACCAATATGAGCATCCAGGTTCCGCTATTGGTTATTGGCCAGAGATGAATCTCAGTCATGTCTACATAGTTCTCGAACCCGTAGGGTCTGCACGCTTAAAGTTCGGTGATAATCGGTATTATGAGTTTATGTGTTTTGATGTACCGAAGCTAGTTCGGAGTCCCGGATGTGATCACGGACATGACGAGGAGTCTCGAAATGGTCAAGACGTAAAGATTGATATATTGGACGGCTATATTCAAACACCGAAAGTGTTCTGGATAGTTTCGGAGAAAACCGGAGTGCCGGAGGGGTTAGCGGAACCCACCAGGGGAAGTATTGGGCCTGAGGGGAGAGAGAGGGCTGCAGCCCAGGAGGTGGCATGCCCCCTCCCATGAGGAGTCCAAATTGGACTAGGGGAGGGGGGCGCGATCCCTCTTTCCCTCTCCCTCTCCCTCTCTTTCCTTCCCCCTTCCCCCTTCCTAGTAGGACTAGGAAAGGATGAATCCTACTCCTACTAGAAGGAGGATTCCTCCTCTCCTTGGGGCGCACCAAGGCCGGTCGGCCTCCCCCCTTTCTCCTTTATATACGGGGGCGGGGGGGGGGGGGGGCACCCAAGACACACAAGTTGATTATTCCAAGCCGTGTAAGGTGCCCCTCCACCATAATCCACCTCGGTTATATCGTAGCGGTGCTTAGGCGAAGCCCTGCGTCAGTAGCATCATCATCACCGTCATCACGCCGTCGTGCTGACGGAACTCTCCCTCGAAGCTCTGCTGGATCGGAGTTCGTGGGACGTCACCGAGCTGAACTCGGAGGTGTCGTACGTTCGGTACTCGAATCGGTCAGATCATGAAGACGTACGACTACACCAACCGCATTCTCATGACACTTCCGCTTACGGTCTACGAGGGTACGTAGACGATACTCTCCCCTCTCGTTGCTATGCATCACCATGATCTTGCGTGTGCGTAGGATTTTTTTTTTTTTGAAATTACTACGTTCCCAAATAGTGGCATCAGAGCCAGGTTTATGCGTAGATGTTATATGCACGAGTAGAACATAAAGGAGTTGTGGGCGTGGGTATATACATATTGCTTGCCATCACTAGTTGATTCTTAATTCAGCGGCATTGTTGGATGAAGCGGCCCAGACCGACATTACGCGTATGCTTACGCGAGACTTGTTCTACCGACGTGCTTCGTACATAGGTGGCTAGTGGGTGTATGTTTCTCCAGCTTTAGTTGAATCGGATTCAATGAACAGGGTTCTTTCTGAAGATCAAAAAGCAATCACAATACCGCGTTGTGGTTTTTGATGCGTAGGTAAGAACGGTTCTTGCTCAGCCCATAGCAGCCACGTAAAACTTCCAACAACAAAGTAGAGGATGTCTAATTAACTTGTTTTCGCATGGCATGTTGTGATGTGATATCGTCAAGACATGATGCTAAATTTTATTGTATGAGATGATCATGTTTTGTAACACAGTTATCGGCAACTGGCAGGAGCCATATGGTTGTCGCTTTATTGTATGAAATGCAATCGCCATGTAGTTGCTTTACTTTATCACTAAGCGGTAGCGATAGTCGTGGAGGCAATAGTTGGCGTGACGACAACGATACTTCGATGGAGATCAAGGTGTCAAGCCGGTGATGATGGTGATCATGACGGTGCTTTGGAGATGGAGATCACAGGCACAAGATGGTGATGGTCATATCATATCACTTATATTGATTGCATGTGATGTTTATCATTTATGCATCTTATTTTGCTTAGATCGACGGTAGCATTATAAGATGATCTCTCACTAAATTTCAAGGTATAAGTGTTCTCCCTGAGTATGCACCATTGCGAAAGTTCGTCGTGCCGAGACAGAGACACCACGTGATGGTCGGGTGTGATAAGCTCTACGTTCACATACAACGGGTGCAAGCAAGTTTTGCACATGAAGAATACTCGAGTTAAACTTGACGAGCCTAGCATATGTAGATATGGCCTCGGAACACTGAGACCGAAAGCTCGAGCGTGAATCATATAGTAGATATGATCAACATAGTGATGTTCGCCATTGAAAACTACTCCATCTCACGTGATGATTGGACATGGTTTAGTTGATATGGATCATGTGATCACTTAGACGATTAGAGGGATGTCTATCTAAGTGTGAGTTCTTAAGTAATACAATTAATTGAACTTTAATTTATCATGAACTTAGTACCTGATAGCATTTTGCATGTCTATGTTTTTGTAGATAGATGGCCCGTGTTGTTGTTCCTTTGAATTTTAATGTGTTCCTTAAGAAAGCAAAGTTGAAAGATGATGGTAGCAATTACACGGAATGGGTCCGTAACTTGAGGATTATCCTCATTGCTGCACAGAAGAATTGCGTCCTGGAAGCACCGCTAGGTGCCAAACCCGCTGCAGGAGGAACGCCAGATGTTATGAACGTCTGGCAGAGCAAAGCTGATGACTACTCGATAGTTCAGTGGGTCATGCTTTACGGCTTAGAACCGGGACTTCAACGACGTTTTGAACGTCATGGAGAATATGAGATGTTCCAGGAGTTGAAGTTAATATTTCAAGCATATGCCCGGATTGAGAGATATGAAGTCTCCAATAAGTTCTACAGATGCAAGATGGAAGAGAATAGTTCTGTCAGTGAGCATATACTCAAAATGTCTGGGTATAACAATCACTTGATTCAACTGGGAGTTAATCTTCCGAATGATAGTGCCATTGACATAATTCTTCAATCACTGCCACCAAGATACAAGAGCTTTGTGATGAACTATAATATGCAAGGAATGGATAAGACAATTCCCGAGCTCTTCGCGATGCTAAAGGTTGCGGAGGTAGAAATCAAGAAGGAGCATCAAGTGTTGATGGTCAACAAGACCACCAT
Source organism: Triticum monococcum (assembly GCA_034509565.1). Classification (NCBI taxonomy): domain Eukaryota; kingdom Viridiplantae; phylum Streptophyta; class Magnoliopsida; order Poales; family Poaceae; genus Triticum; species Triticum monococcum. Next base: position 770,466,909 of record CM067847.1, read on the forward strand.
TTTCAAGAAAAATGATAAAGGGAAGAAGGAGAACTTCAAGAAGAATAGCAAGCCAGTTGTTGCTCAAGTGAAGAAATCCAAGTCTGGACCTAAGCCTAAAACTGAGTGCTTCTACTGCAAAGGGACTGGTCATTGGAAGCGGAACTGCCCCAAGTATTTGGCGGATAATAAGGATGGCAAGGTGAACAAAGGTATATGTGATATACATGTTATTGATGTGTACCTTACTAATGCTCGTAGTAGCACCTGTGTATTTGATACTAGTTCTGTTGCTAATATTTGCAACTCGAAACATGGGCTACGGATTAAGCGAAGATTGGCTAAGGACGAGGTGACGATGCACGTGGGAAATCGTTCCAAAGTCGATGTGATCGCGGTCGGCACGCTACCTCTACATCTACCTTCGAGATTAATTTTAGACCTGAATAATTATTATTTGATGCCAGCGTTGAGCATGAACATTATATCTGGATCTTGTTTAATGCGAGATGGTTATTCAATTAAATTTGAGAATAATAGTTGTTCTATTTATATGAGTAATATCTTTTATGGTCATGCACCCTTGAAGAGTGGTCTATTTTTGATGAATCTCGATAGTAGTAATACACATATTCATAATATTGAAGATAAAAGATGCAGAGTTGATAATGATACTGCAACTTATTTGTGGCACTGCCGTTTAGGTCATATTGGTGTAAAGCGCATGTAGAAACTCCATTCTGATGGACTTTTGGAATCACTTGATTATGAATCACTTGGTACTTGCGAACCATGCCTCATGGGTAAGATGACTAAAATGCCGTTCTCCGGAATTATGGAGTGAGCAACAGATTTATTGGAAATCATACATACTGATGTGTGTGGTCCGATGAATATTGAGGCTCACGGTAGGTATCGTTATTTTCTCACCTTCACAGATGATTTGAGCAGATATGGCTATATCTACTTGATGAAACATAAGTCTGAAACATTTGAAAAGTTCAAAGAATTTCAGAGTGAAGTGGAAAATCATCATAACAAGAAAATAAAGTTTCTACGATCTGATCGTGGAGGAGAATATTTGAGTTACGAGTTTGGTCTTCATTTGAAACAATGCGGAATAGTTTTGCAACTCACACCATCCGGAACACCACAGCGTAATGGTGTATCTGAATGTCGTAATCGTACTTTACTAGATATGGTACGATCTATGATGTCTCTTACTGATTTACCGCTATCGTTTCGGGGTTATGCTTTAGAGACGGCTACATTCACGTTAAAAAGGGCACCATCTAAATCCGTTGAGACGACGCCTTATGAACTGTGGTTTGGCAAGAAACCAAAGTTGTCGTTTCTTAAAGTTTGGGGCTGCGATGCTTATGTGAAAAAGCTTCAACCTGATAAGCTCGAACCCAAATCGGAGAAATGTGTCTTCATAGGATACCCAAAGAAGACTGTTGGGTACACCTTCTATCACAGATCTGAAGGCAAGACATTCATTGCTAAGAATAGATCCTTTCTAGAGAAGGAGTTTCTCTTGAAAGAAGTGATTGGAGGAAAGTAGAACTTGATGAGGTAACTGTACCTGCTCCCTTATTGGAAAGTAGTTCATCACAAAAATCTGTTCTTGTGACTCCTACACCAATTAGTGAGGAAGCTAATGATGAAGATCATGTAACTTCAGATCAAGTTACTACCGAACCTGGTAGGTCAACCAGAGTAAGATCCGCACCAGAGTGGTACGGTAATCCTGTTCTGGAGGTCATGTTACTTGACCATGACGAACCTACGAACTATGAGGAAGCGATGATGAGCCCAGATTCCGCAAAATGGCTTGAGGCCATGAAATCTGAGATGGGATCCATGTATGAGAACAAAGTGTGGACTTCGCTTGACTTGCCCGATGATTGGCAAGCCATCGAGAATAAATGGATCTTCAAGAAGAAGACTGACGCTGACGGTAATGTTACTGTCTGCAAAGCTCGACTTGTTGTGAAAGGTTTTTGACAAGTTCAAGGAGTTGACTACGATGAGACCTTCTCACCCGTATCGATGCTTAAGTCCGTCCGAATCATGTTAGCAATTGCCGCATTTTATGATTATGAAATTTGGCAAATGAATGTAAAGACTGCATTCGTGAATGGATTTCTGAAAGAAAAGTTGTATATGATGCAACCTGAAGGTTTTATCGATCGAAAGGGCACTAACAAAGTATGCAAGCTCCAGCGATCCATCTATGGACTGGTGCAAGCATCTCGGAGTTAGAATAAACGTTTTGATGGTGTGATCAAAGCATATGGTTTTGTACAGACTTTTGGAGAAGCCTGTATTTACAAGAAAGTGAGTGGGAGCTCTGTAGCATTTCTAATATTATATGTGGATGACATATTGTTGATTTGAAATGATATAGAATTTTTGGATAGCATAAAAGGATACTCGAATAAGAGTTTTTCAATGAAAGACCTCGGTGAAGCTGCTTATATATTGGGAATCAAGATCTATAAAGATAGATCAAGACGCTTAATTGGACTTTCACAAAGCACATACCTTGATAAAGTTTTGAAGAAGTTCAAAATGGATCAAGCAAAGAAAGGGTTCTTGCCTGTGTTACAAGGTGTGAAGTTGAGTCAGACTCAATGCCCGACCACTGCAGAAGATAGAGAGAAAATGAAAGATGTTCTCTATGCTTTAGCCATAGGTTCTATCATGTATGCAATGCTGTGTACCAGACCTGATGTGTGACTTGCTATTAGTTTAGCAGGGAGGTAGCAAAGTAATTCAGGAGTGGATCACTGGACAGCGGTCAAGAACATCCTGAAATACCTGAAAAGGACTAAGGATATGTTTCTCGTTTATGGAGGTGACAAAGAGCTCGTCGTAAATGGTTACGTCGATGCAAGCTTTGACACTGATCCAGATGACTCTAAGTCACAAACCGGATACGTGTTTTTATTGAACGGTGGAGCTGTCAGTTAGTGCCGTTCTAAGCAAAGTGTCGTGGCGGGATCTACGTGTGAAGCGGAGTACATAGCTGCTTCGGAAGCAGCAAATGAAGGAGTCTGGATGAAGGAGTTCATATCCAATCTAGGTGTCATACCTAGTGCATCGGGTCCAATGAAAATATTTTGTGACAATACTGGTGCAATTGCCTTGGCAAAGGAATCCAGATTTCACAAAAGAACCAAGCACATCAAGAGACGCTTCAATTCCATCCGCGATCAAGTCAAGAAGGGAGACATAGAGATTTGCAAGATATATACGGATCTGAATGTTGCAGACCCGTTGACTAAGCCTCTCTCACGAGCAAAACATGATCAGCACCAAGACTCCATGGGTGTTAGAATCATTACTGTGTAATCTAGATTATTGACTCTAGTGCAAGTGGGAGACTAAAGGAAATATGCCCTAGAGGCAATAATAAAGCTGTTGTTTATATTTCCTTATATCATGATAAATATTTATTATTCATGCTAGAATTGTATTAACCGGAAACTTAGTACATGTGTGAATACATAGACAAACAGAGTGTCACTCCGATTGTCGGAGAGGTATCTCTGGGCCCTCTCGGTAATGCACATCATTATAAGCCTTCCAAGCATTGTGACTAATGAGTTAGTTACGGGATGATGTATTACAGAACGAGTAAAGAGACTTGCCGTTAACGAGATTGAACTAGGTATAAGGATACCGACGATCGAATCTCGGACAAGTAACATACCGATAACAAAGGGAACAATGTATGTTGTTATGTAGTTTGACCGATAAAGATCTTCGTAGAATATGTAGGAACCAATATGAGCATTGAGGTTCTGCTATTGGTTATTGACCGGAGACGAGTCTCGGTCATGTCTACATAGTTCTCGAACCCGTAGGGTCCGCACGCTTAAAGTTCGGTGACGATCGGTATTATGAATTTATGTGTGTTGATGTACCGAAGGTAGTTCGGAGTCCTGGATGTGATCACGGACATGACGAGGAGTCTCAAAATGGCCGAGACATAAAGATTGATATATTGGACGGCTATATTCGTACACCGAAAGTGTTCCGGATGGTTTCGGAGAAAACCGGAGTGCCGGAGGGGTTACCGGAACCCCCCGAGGGAAGTATAGGGCCTTAGTGGGCCTGAGGGGAGAGATAGGGTTGCAGCCCAGGAGGTGATGTGCCCCCTCTCATGAGCAGTCCGAATTGGACTAGGGGAGGGGGCGCGGCCCCTCTTTCCCTCTCCCTTTCCCTCTCCCTCTCTTTCCTTCCTCCTCCCCCCTTCCTAGTAGGACTAGGAAAGGATGAATCCTACTCCTACTAGGAGGAGGATTCCTCCTCTCCTTGTGGCGCACCAAGGCTGGCCGGCCTCCCCCCTTGCTCCTTTATATATGGGGGCGCAGGGGGCACCCAAAGACACACAAGTTGATTGTTCCAAGCCGTGTGCGGTGCCCCCTCCACCATAATCCACCTCGGTTATATTGTAGCGGTTCTTAGGCGAAGCCCTGCGTCGGTAGCATCATCATCACCGTCATCACGCCGTCGTGCTGACGGAACTCTCTCTTGAAGCTCTGCTGGATCGGAGTTCGTGGGATGTCACCGAGCTGAACGTGTGCTGAACTCGGAGGTGCCGTACGTTTGATACTTGGATCGGTCGGATCGTGAAGACGTACGACTACATCAACCGCATTCTCATAACGCTTTCGCTTACGGTCTACGAGGGTACGTAGATGATACTCTCCCCTCTCGTTGTTATGCATCACCATGATCTTGCGTGTGCGTAGGATTTTTTTTGAAATTACTACGTTTCCCAACATCTTGTCCATCACATCATTCTCTAATGATGTGATCCCGTTCATCAAGTGACAACACATGTCTATGGTCAGGAAACTTAACCATCTTTGATTAACGAGCTAGTCAAGTAGAGGCATACTAGGGACACTCTGTGTTTGTCTATGTATTCACACATGTACTAAGTTTCCGGTTAATACAATTCTAGCATGAATAATAAACATTTATCATGATATAAGGAAATATAAATAACAACATTATTATTGCCTCTAGGGCATATTTCCTTCAATTTCCTCATCAACATGTATTAGTTTGGTTGTTGGTACTTTACCTATATATCTATAAAGGGGGGTGGGGGGTGAAAGTCTGTTTCGACAAATTCTAATCTTTGGTGTACCACGTTTTTGAATTTATACCTTCTTTTGTGTGTGATTGGACCATTTTCTAGATTTGGTAAAACAACTTGGCCTGCATTTTCGCAAAAAAAAGTTACTTTGAGGACCACCACAGTGGCATGTGTCTTGGCAAAAACGTGTCAATATATGTACGTCTTGATCTTTGCTCCGAGACTAGTTTAAGTTCCTATTTTCTAGCTAAAAAAATAAACACGTGCAATATTTCTTTTGGTCAGTATCGATGAACATGCTATTTTGCTTAATTTGCCATCATGTGCCTGTTCTATTCAAAGTTGTCAATTTGGTTATGAAAACAATGATATTGATGGTCTACCATCCAAAAATAATTATATATCACTATCACTGTTGTTACCAGAGGTGACACCAACTATTTCCATCGAAAACGACCATAATGCAGAATAGTTTTTCGGGTTAACCAAACACAAGTCTCCTGCATTTTGGCAAAAATACAGTCTATTTTTTGGACCACCTAATCCTTGTACAATATTTTTGTAGATTTGATATAATACAGCCGCCTGCAAAAACGCAGTTGATTTGAGGCCTGCTGCCGTCGCATGTGTTTGTGGATCCCCTAATTTTTGCTCTCCGACTCGTGCATGTTTCTTTTTTTAGGAAAAAGGGGAAGGAAACATGTGCAGTCTCTCTATTGGTCAATATTGATGAAAATGGTCGCTTGATTTGTCATCACGTGTTTGTTTTCTTCAAAGTTCTAAATTCTGATACGGGGGACACTGATATTGATAGCTTATCGTCCTAACATAAAAATAACATTGTTATTAGAGGCGACATCATTTATACAGAATTCAACCATAATGTAGAATACATTTCTCGATTAGCTAATTATAGTCCCATGTGTTTCGGCAAAAAATGTGGATTGGCTGATCTTTATAGAATAATTTCTTTGTATTTCCTAAAACATAGTCGCCCGTGTTTTCGCAAAATGCAGGTGATTTCTAGATTATCTAATATAGCAAGTACACAAATATAATAAGGGGCTATAGACTCGATGATATGGCACATTTGCCTGTGTAGAGAAGAGAGACAAGAATAATAGAGCATTGAGAAGGCCATAACACGGTCTATTTTTGGGCATTCTTCAAGTGACCCCAACTTTTGCAAGAAGGTGGCATGCCCATGGTAGGCTTCCATGTCAGGTTTGAATGATTCCCGACTCCGTATGCAAGTTGCGAGACATCTGGTCATTTATGAGTCTTTTTTGATTGAGAAAACTCCAGAAAATGCAAAAATTATCAAAAACTATAACAACTTGGCATGGTGCCTTGAATTGGTCAAACAAGGCCACGGAGAAAAATTGGGGCCATTTCAAGGATGTCGGGAAACAACGTGCTCTCAGACGGAGCCTTTTGGCCTCTACCCCAACACCCTCCATTGAACATGGTGTCTTTTGCACATTCATGAAATGACTTCAACTTTTGCCAGCATGTGAGCATGCCCATGGTAGGCATCCATGCTAGGTTTGAAGAAAAAAGTATTTAAAAATCATAATTTAAATGAGAACTTAAAACTATTATTTTACGTGTTCCTTGTTTCTGTGCGCGACAATGGACCGGACCAGTCGGGCAGCCTTGTGTGAAAAGATTATTTAATTCATGAACTTTTCTGTCAAATCAGTGAATATTTTTCATTGATGAACTTTTTCAAATTTCACAAACTTTCCCCCCTAATTTTTGATCTTTTTTTCAAATTGATGAACATTTTTCAGTTTCACGATTTTTCCCTCTTTGGACCTATGGAATGGTATAAAAATGACAAACCAAACACCGAACATATACCAAAACAAAAATAAACAAATATTTGTTTTTTGTGTTGGTGCTGGATAATTTCTGCCACATGTAGTGACACCGTGCGTGTGCGGCAGGGACGTCAGTTCCATGGGCCAAGGTGATCACTTGCACGCGGGGCATAAACTTATTTTGGGCCTCTTGTTGCAACCTGCATGTACGCACCTATAGGCAATACACTACCGTTCGTGGTTTTAGTCCCACCTCGTCTGGTTACACACAAGGAGGCAGGAAGCTTGGCTATATACTAGGGCAGTCTGGTGACACGGTTGCTGGTTTTTAAAATTTTAAATATTTTTCATAGATTAAAAGAAAGTTTAGAAGTTTTAAAAAAGTTCATTCATTTGAAAGAAGTACATAAATGTGACAAAAAAGTTTGCAAGAGGTTGGGTGGAAGTAAATCAAGAGGAGGACGACGCGGGGGGGGGGGGGGGGGGGGTCGGGTTTGCGGCTTTTTGTATGACACTACTCCTCGTGCATGGTGTATGACAGGCGACACAGAATACACACGAAAGCGGGTACGATTTGAAAAATGATCATATTGTCCTTCATACGTTTAGTAAAGGGTTCTACCATAGCGGGGTTCATGGCCTTTTTTGGTGCAAACAAAGCATTAATTTGTAGAAGCATGCTGTAGGCGTTTCACGTTTGATGATTCTGGTTAGCAGCGAATTGATGGGTAATTAATGCAAACATAGCACTCATGACAATGTTGTTGATGTTTGGTGGGTACATCTTTAATTAAACTCTGATGTTGACGTGATGCTTGGCCGGGTACATCTTTAATTAAACTCTGATGTTGAAGAAGAAAAAAGACGCAATGATTGATTTTTCGCCCTTAGGGCCTGCTTTTTCCTTGACAAGCTAGAGAACAAATGGGCCAAATTGAAGGGGTAGTTGATGAAGTATTGAAGATCATTGAAACAATTGAAAGCTCATAAGGTAAGTGTAAACCTGTGTGCAAAAAAATATAGCCCCGACATTTATGTAATTTCTAGAGATGTTTTAATAAAAGCCAAAATATAATTATTGTAATAATTGTGTTTTGATCAATTATATTGATAACAAGTTCACAACAAAACTATGTTTGGTACCTTGCTTTACCCCGAGACTAATTTTTGATTTTTTTTTCATGACCTCTAGTTCAACACTTGCGAGCATGACCAATTTTGGACCATGCCATGAAAATCTAGTTTGACCCTAGCTTTATATATTTTGTCCATTGTTTAAGGACCCATGACATCTGATTACTGCTGAAATGTAATTGTACGCGTCACATACACATTGCCAGTTTAGTTGCAGTTTCATTGCTTTACAAGTGTATGCATCGTCTATATCATAATTTTCTTATCGTGCACAGAACTTGCGGAACATTTCTGGATAGAGTATTGGAAGCTGCGTAGTGGTGCTGCATTCTGAATTTTGGGTACATAAATTTTACAATGTTGTTTGTCTCGTTGCATGGTGATGATATAGATAAAGGACAGGAAGTGAGTTCAGTCAGCTATACTGTTCCTCTTATGTTCATATGTTCATATGTTCAATATGTGAATGAGAAATTATAGAGCTTAGGGTACTGGTTTTAATTTTAAAACCCTATTATTTCATAATACACGAGGAACTAGAAAGTCCAGCTTAGGCACATGCCTAAAGATCAGAAGCAGCAGGCTTTCAAGAGCAACTTCAGACTATAAGGCCAAATCACCTCATCATCTTACCCAACTGATAGTATTATGTACTGTTAACTTTTCTGTAAAAATTAATAACTCAAAACGACCATGGGCAGAATAACTAGAGAAGTTATGAGGGTCGACCAGTCACAAGTACCAGATAGTTCAGTTCAGTACGATTAATGAGCTTTCAGTGATGTTTGACTGAGCAAATTACGACATAAAGTTCAAAATAGAAACAATATTGTTTAAGCAAAAGAACTATCATGCTCTCAATAACAAGTCTTAATTTGCTTGTACTAGCTAGAATGAATCACTAATTAATATCTCCAACAAAACGTTGTATCATGCATGCAAGAAAATCTGCCATCGCACACCATATGAAGTATGAAATCCAAGTGGCGCAATACATCACAAAGCAAGAGCGAATGATAAAAGAGACCTTCGGTGATGGTATATTTGTTAGGACCACACGACCGGCTGTGTTCATTCTTAATGTTTATAGCACCGTCTGGGTTGTGTTTATTATGTACTCCCTCCGTTCCTAAATATAAGTCTTTTTAGACATTTTAAATGGACTACAACATACGGATGCATGTAGACATATTAATACAAGAAGAAAAAAGGGCGCGACCAGGGACCAATCCCAGGACCGACTGGTTCCCACATACCACCCTACCCACTGCGTCACCTAGCAAGTTCACGTTTTCTTACTAGGACGAATACTACTTAAAGGAACTAAGGCGGTTTTGTATTGTTTTTCTTCTTCTTCTGGTTTTTTGTCGTTTCTTTCTCCCTTTTTTTGTTCTTTGTTTTTCTATGTTCCGTTTTTAGTTTTTATTGACTTCTTATTTTTCTTTGTTCTTTCTTGGTTTTCACCAGGTTTTTCAGATACAAGTTTAATATTTTTTTAATACATGGTCAACATTTTTCCTATACACATCCAAAAAAATTCAAAGAAATTTTACATAGTTTTAATACATGGTCAAAATTTTTCTATACACATTTAACATTTTTAAAATACAAGTTTAACATTTTCACTATACACATTGAACATTTTTCGAAGACAAATTTAAAATTACTTGAATACATGATCAATACTTTTTCTACACATTTACTATTTTTTAAAGACAAGTTTAACATGCTTTGAATACAAAGTTAACATTTTCTCGAGACACATTTAACATTTTTTTCAAAGACAAGTTTAAATATTTTAATACATGGTCAACATTTTTCTATACACATTTAATATTTATAAATAGAAGTTTAAATTTTTTAGATACATGGTCAACAATTTTTACATACATATTTAAAAATTTTCAAATACTAGTTCAACATTTTTCAAACACTTGTTGACCATTTTTTGAAATGCTTGGTTTAGCATTTTTTATGTACATGGTCAACATATTTTCTATACAGATATAATGTTGTATATTTTTTGTATTCATGATAAACAGTTTTTATATACCCATTTAACATTTTTTGGAATCTTTTATGTAAAGTAATTTTTATAATATAAAATATTTTGTAATATAAGTAAAGTAAAAGAAAACAAAAAACATAAAAGAAACGAGAATAAGGCCTGTGGTCAGTGGCTCGATGAGCCAGCCCAATATGGAGACTTCCTCTTGTCTCGCTGTAGGCGAGACATATCAGCGCCCATGGATTCTAGGATCTCCTGATTACTCCGTAGCACTGTTAGCCACTAAACCATCATCAAGCATGTGTTAAATAAGTCGGGCGCAACCTACTAGAAGGAAAGACAACATACTTTTACACTGAATTTGTTTTTCTTTCTCCATTTTCTTCGGTTTTGTTCTGTTTTATTCGGTTTTCTTTCTTTTCTATTTCCTCACCATTTTTTGGTTTTTTATTATTTTCCTATTTGTTTCTTTGGTTTATTTTACATTTTCTTTTTTCCATTTGGTTAATATTGTTTCTTTTTTTGTTTTCATTGTTTCTACTAGTTTTTCATTCTACCTTTTTTGTATATGTCAACTACATTTTTCTAATACACGTTTAAATTGTTTCCAATACAAATTACAATTTTTTAGTAGATAGTTAATACTTCTTCCATACACATTTTAAAGATTTTTTAAATGACTGATTGATAGTTGTCAAATACAAGATTATTCTTTTTCAATACATGGTCAACATTCTTCTGGTACACACTATAAATTTTTTAAATGCTTTATTAAAAAATATTTGAATACAAGATTAACATTTTTCTAATACATTATAAATATTTTTTCTATGCACATTTAATTCAAATGCTTTAGCAACATTGTTTCAAGCAAGATTAACATTTCATTGAATGCATGTCAACATATTTTCTATACACATTTAACTTTTGAAAAATGCTTGATTAAAATTTTTAAAATAGTGTTCAACAATTTGTTAAATGCTTGAATAAAAAATTTATATAAATTGAGAACAAAGTATTATTTTTTGAATGCAAGGTCGATATTTTTTCTATACACATTTCATATTTTGCCAATGCTTGATCAACATTTTTTAAATATTGTTCAATAGTTTTTTTAAATGCTTGATCAATATTTTTATATACATGATCAAAAGATTTCATCATTTTTTAATACATGGTCAACATTTTTCTATACACATTTAAGAAAATTCAAATGCATGAGTAACATTTTTGAAAACATTATTTAAAATATATTTTTGTAGTATATATAAATAGAGAGAGAGGGAGAAGGATAGAAATATTTGAAAGTGTAAACAATTAGTAAAAATGGAATAAAAACAAAATAAAATCATGAAAAAAAGACAGAAAAAATGAGGTAGCGTCCACCCACGCACTGCGCCGGCCCATATGCTCGCATGCACTGGGAGTTGCTCGACTCGCTGAACGCGAGACATAGGCGCGCTCGCTTTTAAGCTGGCCATAGTGAGGAGTAACTTAGACTTTTTTTGCATTGAGAACCGCTATGTGGCGGTAATATATTATGTTACTTTATTTATCTCTCTCTTCTTTAATTACTTGCCACATCACTTTTTTTGCTTATATGCCATGCATGTCCGTACCTATGTTACTCCAACTATGACTAGCCTTAACAGGTGCTTAGAGCATCTACGACCGGACTTGGTAAATCGGCCTCCTTATATGTCCGTGGACGCGTCCGGACACACCCGTGTATGCATCCATACGGGCCCTCATATTTCACTCCCGCATCCACATATCTCAAATTCGGACTCTCAAATTCATGCAAGTCGATCATACAAGTCATTGTCGCATGATACAAATAGTGTTTACATAAAATTTATTTTAAGTGCACAATCCAAACATTAGTTCTTTGCTTTCTATTGTGGGTCCACATATGCTCCACAAGATCATTGAGCAGCTGCACGTGCATCCGATGATCTCGAAGATTTTGATGCATCTGCAGAAAGTTCATAAGCTGAGTTGCATCTTGATCTTCTGGGATTTCAACTTGTTCTCCATGTGCTTTAAAATCATTGGTTTGGGCTACACCATCACCCTCATCATCGATAATCATATTGTACAAAATAACACAACATGTCATGAGCTTCCACAAAGTTTCTGATTCCCACATCATTGCAGCCTCATGAATAATTCCCCAACAAGTTTGAAGCACCTCAAATACCCTCCCCACATCCTTCCTACCGCTTTCCTGCATTGTTGCAAAGTGGTTATGTCTATTGCCTTGCGGTTCGGATATGGTCTTCACAAGCGTCGCCCAATGAGGATAGATGCCATCGCTAAGATAGTATCCGATGTTGTAGTCTCGGTCGATGATGATGTCCCTCCCGGCGAGGACGAGAGACAGGACTGCTCTGCCGGAGTTACCGGCGCTGAGGCTAGGAACGGTTGCGGAGCGCGCGTGGCGGTGGAGCTGTGAGATGGACGCCGCGGAGGAGGAAGAAGAGAGGAGAGAGCAAATGGATCCGACAGTTCTAGGGGTGAATTTGGTGCAATTTGCGATTGGGTCGAGCTGTCGGGTCCGACTTGGCGGGCGCGCCCGGACGCCCCATATCGGCCCATATTTGGGCTGGATATGAGGGGTGCCAGTCAGTCCGGACGTTTGAGACGTCCGTCTAGGTCGAAATTTCATGACCGATCATTAATTGGGTGGGCTGTCCGGGAGTTTAAGACTGATTTGGGGCGTTCGGATGTAGATGCTTTCAGAGCGCTAGGAAACGCCATGTTCTTACTAGATTGGTCAACGCATGTACAACCTTATCCCTTCGTCCGTCTATTCATCGGTCATTCTTTTTCTTCTTCACGATGATCCAGCCATGGCAATTATTTCTCCAGCTCGCCTCTTTTTGTCTTGTACTACAGGATGGACGACCGCTAATGCAAGCCGGCTACTATGGTCTATGCCGGGGGCTGCAGGATGCTCACGTAGTCACGTGCTAGCAGCTGGAAGTCGCCTTACCGGCGTTGTAGAGCTCGCCAGTCGCCGCCGATGTTGTAGTGAGGACAATAGCAAAACAAACATCTGCTGCTAGTCTTCCCAAGCCAAGCGGGGGTGGAAGAGGTGGCTCGTCGGATCGATCCTCGAAGAGGTTGTGGAGAAGAAGGAGGCGATGCAGCCGAGGCGAGGAAAGATGGTGTCGTCGCCGAAAAAGATGATTTTTTTGCAACAAAGGGCCTGTTGCAATAGCAACAAGGCTCTTGTTGCAAAAGCGCCCTGTTGCAGTCTTTAAAAAAACTCACTAACTTTCTTTTGTAACAAGACCTTTGTTATGATTTTTTTTTCAACCAAAAGACCTCTGTTGCAGAAACAGGACCTTTGTCGCAGAAAATACTACAACAACACATTTTTTACAAATATGTTTGGGTAGATTGGACGGTCATCCGTAGCTCCAGCCAATGGTCACAGAGGCGGTCGATGTTTTTGTGTTATTGGCTGGCCGACGTGTAGAGTCGCCCAGTTCTTCCCTTTGATTTTAAAGACCCCGCTTCCTGTTTTAATTTGGGCTATGTCACCCCATAACCTCCTTTCCGTAAGAACTGTCCCGTAGATGTAGCAAAGCTCGTGCGGTGCCTCTATGTCTCGAGAGCAACCATATATGGGTTACCCCTTCTGGATCTTCCACAAGGGTCACTTTCCTAGCATGCGAGCGTGACATCGTGCTCCTAGTTGCCGTCACATGTCGTGTGTTGGACGCTCCCTTTAGATTTTGCTTTTTTATTTTTCTGTGCACATTTTTGGATTTTTGATGTTTTTTGGTTGTTCGGTTTTGCCCGGTTTTCTATATATTTTGGAGCAATTTTGTTATTTTTTTTCTTTTTGCAAAGTGCTTATCGGAAAAGAACAAGAAATCTATGCTTTCATGAGAAGCACATATTTGCTTCTCATGGAATCGCTGATTTGTATCCGCGACAAGCAAAACTATGCTTTTGTAAAACGAAAAACTATACTTCCACAAGAAGTATGGATTTGCTTTCATGAGAAGCACAATTGTGCTTCTCAGAAAACAAAAAATTGTGCTTGCACGAAGAGCACAAATTTTCTTCTCGTGAAAGCACAGATTTGCTTCCGCGAGAAGCGCAATTGTGTTTCTCTTCTCGAAAAGGGGGAAAATATGTGCTTCTCGAAAAGGAAAAGAAAGTATGTGCTTTCTTGAGAAGCACATTTTTCTTCTCGTGGAAGCATAGATTGTGCTTCTCGGTGGAAAAAAATGTGCTTTTAGAATAGGGAACATTTTGAAAAATTGCAGCCATGCTTCCGGCTTCGGTTTTTCTTCCCTCATTTTGGTTATTTGTTTTTTGTTGCCGTTTTTTTAGTTTTTCCTTCTTACTAGATTTTTCTGGTTTTTTGGTTTTTGTTTTTTCTGGGATTTTCTGGGAGAGAAATTTTGTCTAAACCAATTAACATGAATCTAGTTTCGAAGATCTTTACATAAGAATTGAAACGATGAAACGGTTCAAAAACTGGACACACGGTTCAAAATCTGGACACACGATTCAAGAGACCGAAAGTTCTGAATAAACGAATATAAGAAAAAAAGTGGAAAAGCACGCAGGTTGCAAGAAGTGGATGCAGTGCGCCACTTGTGACCGCTGAGAAGGTGGGGGTAACATCTGCAATGATACCCCTTAACTAGTGACTTTTCTATGCCTCGCTTATAGCGAGACGTAGGGCAGTCTGGCTTGAAGGGAACGTCAGACTTGGCCGGCCCAGTGCGCGAGGCTAAAACCTTGTATTTCTTCTCTTTTGTTTAATATGTTTCCTTTTTCTTTTTTTCTTTTTAACTCTTGTCTGTATTTCTAATATTTCAAATGTTTATATATATATATATATATATATATATATATAGGGATTGACTATTCGTCACCCTGGGTGACGAATAGTTATTCTTCAACCCCTCTATTTTACCATCAATGGACCGTAATTTTACGTTCTGTGAATTTTGCTTTATTTTCGAAGTAAAAAGAGACCGTAAGAAAATATATAATCGTCGAAAAATATATTTTATGTTATGTAAAATTACAAATGTAAAAACATAGTGTAAAATACACATAAACTGTAATTTTTCTTGTCTTATGACCTATATTTTTATTTTTTATGTCAAATTTTACATCGTGAATCGATAGTAATGTAACTATTTGAATTCCAAACGTAATTTAATTATGAAATGATCGTAATATTACTTCGGATGAAGAATAACTTATTCTGCACCCTGGATGATGAATAGTAACACTATATATATACGGTGACGCTAAACTGTGCGTGCGCATAATGGTTTATTCTACACTTCGTCTTAATCACGCACCCCGCCAACCAACCAACCCACGCACACCATCCCCCACTTTCCTAATTTGATGGTAATGCTTACTACTAATCGTAGTAAAGGTGCTATGCCATTTTGACGGTAATGCTTACTCCCATTTGTAGTAAAGTGTTATGCCATTTACTATGTACTACTAGTGCTACGGGTTTGATCGTAATGCCCTTTTTACTTTCTAGTAAAATTGTTATAGCCTTTACTATTGTCCTAGATTTGATCGACCCTGCCAATGCACACGGTAATAAAATTGATCGTTATGGTAATCTAGTTACGAGATGCAAAACTGGTAATCGTACGCTCGGTCGCACTAATCAACCCCACCTCCACATGCTTCGGAAATTGATGGTAATATGGCTTGCAGAAAATAGTAGTGGATTTAATTCAGTTACCACTCCCACCGCTGACCTCGGCCCTGCGGGGTTCTATTTTGCCAATGACAGTAAAAAGGTCAAAAATATGGTAATGGAACAAATAGCTTTATGAGATTGCATGCAACTGAAGTACACACAACGTCTTGTACCATTATGCATGGTAAAAAAAACTGGCACATGTGGTAACGGACTAGATCTATTGCGAGATGCCACACACCACTCCTTAATTCTCTGACATAAAATGGTAGCCTTTGTGCAACCAGTAACCCAATAAATTATGTTACTATATTTTTCATGGTTGATTACCATGTGTGATTGGAGCAGACAAGTAATAAAGCAAAATTGTGCTAAGATGATGAACCATCACAAGCATACCGTAACCAAATTAATATTTTACTACATTTTCCATGGATGATTACTATATGTAATCAGGAGGATGCATATAATAAAAAAAATTATGGCAGAGCGGTGAACCATTGCTGCAGCCAGTAACCGAATTAATTCCGTTACTATACCCAACATGACTGATTACTAGTAGGTGGACGAAAAATTGGAGGCCAAGGCATTAGCCACGCTCACGTTTTCTGGTTAGTTGCGCGCTGTTAGGCCGGAGCGTAGAATAAGCGCATTGCGCTCAGGCTCACTTTAGCGCACCTATATATATATATATATATATATATATATATATATATATATATATATATATATATATATCAAAAAAACACTTTACATTAAACATAAAAAATCAGGCATTTGAAAAATGTAAAAATATTTCTCATGCATACAAAAATGTATAAGAAACATATACAAGGTGTATGAAAATGGTTGATCAAGTATTTTTTAAATGTTAATCAAGCATTTGAATTTTTGATCAAGTAATTGCAAAATATTAGTCAAGCATTTGGAAAATGTAAAATGTCTATATAAATCATGTTTCTCATTAATACGAAGAAATATACATAAAATATACAATATGTATGAAAAATGTTGTTCATGTATTTTTTAAATGTTTATAAAGAAATGTTCTTGATGTATAGAAAAAATGCACAAATGTTTATGGAAGAAGTAGACGTCAAAAACATATATTTTTAAAAATGTATGCATGGTTTAAAAAAATGTTTCTTACCTTAGAAAATGTTTAGCGTGTATTTAAAAAAATGTTGATCATCTAGTCGAGAAAGTATTCATAACATGTTGCTAAGAAGAAAAAAATGTACATCATGTATTCGAGAAAGGTACAACATGTACCAATACAAGTTTTTTCATGTGTACACTGGCACTGAAAAAATAGACACGTGTTGAAGAAAAACGAAAAAATGATAAAATCGAGAAAGAAACAAAGAAAACCGATGAAAACAAGGAAAGAAACAACGAAAAAAGAAGGAAAATGAAGAAAGGAAAGAAAGAAATAGTGAAAACCTAGAAGAAAACAAAAGAAAAAGTGAAAACCATGAAAGAAACAAAGAAAACTGCTGGAAAAGGAAGAAAACCATTTTTTCTGAAGAAAACCAGTTAAGAAATAGAAAAAAACTGAAGAAGAACAAAGAAACCGAAAGAAACAACACAAGAAGAAAGAAGAGCACATTGGACACACAACCGGTGAATGACCTAGCGCTAAAGATGGGCCGTCCCAATAATGTACGGTCCCAGGAAATCCTTCGGGCGAGACCATACGAACTCTCGCTGTAAGCGAGATATAGGTTTTGCAAAGCTCGTGCGGGGAGGAGACATGAGTTTGGGGCTTTGGCTTCACCGTCATTGCGTTCACGCAATGTTGGCGAGGGGGATAACAACTTTTTTAGTGGAATTTGGTGTTGTGTGTGTCTTATGGGAGGTGGGATGCGACAAAACAGGATATCAACAGCTTGGAGGTGAACGCTAGGAACAATCCGACACTTTTGTTCTTTTCTTTCTTCTTCCTCTTTCCAGTTGCAATGACCTGCATCAAGACTAAGACATGACAAAATTGATCTTTTCCAAAAGCTCGCCTAAATTGTTGACGAAATCTAACAATTTTGCTCAACACCAACCTCTCTTGCCTGAAATTGTTTTACTGGGATTTTTTTATAAATCATTTCTCTCCATTTGCATACCGATGCACAACATCTCAATCATTTCCCGATCCTTTCCGACGCACTATTCACTGGAAACGATTGAGATGGATGAGCATCGGTATGCCGGTGGAGAGAGATTATTGTTCTGTGCCTTGGTAGCAACATAACCGGAAAGAACCGGGAAACAATTTGAGACGGTTGTGCATCAGTATGCCGGCGGAGAGAAATTATTGTTTTCTCGGAACACAACTCACCGAAAGTATGGTTCACAAGAGACACTGTTCATGTTCGGGACACTGTTCACTAGAGGGGGGTACTGATCATGTACGGGTACTATTCACAGTTATTGTTCATGTTGGATACATAACTGAACAGTACATCATTGCTATTCAAGAAACTCGTTGTCCTTGTGGTGTCAAGAGATGATTGGTGCGGATATGATCATTGTTCTAGTCTGTCGATCGTTATTTTGATTGCTTCAGGAAGTTTTTCGTCGCTTGGACATAACTTTGGTCCTATACAACTTTGCTCTTTCCCAGCATGTTTTCGTGTGTGCGTTGATGTTGGTTGTGTGCTTCTTAGTTATGCAGAGGCCGGGTGTGAGTTCATTGTGTTTGTATCCACTTAAGGCTTCATTTTGAGCCAATAAAATTTATCCTTTGGCGGAAAAAGTAATCAAGTGTTAATTTGCTAGTAGCTATGAATCACCAATTAAGGTTTTCAACAGAAAGCATGTATGATGCATGCAAGGAAAATCATCATGACTCATGACACGCCATATCAAGTATGGAATCTAATGGTGTAATACGTCACATAGCGTGAGTGAATGACAAAATAGACCTTTGGTTAGATGGAGTATATCTACGAGCACATTGGAGATACAATTACAATGGCTGCAAACCTGAAATGTCCGTCTGGGGTTTATTGTTCATGTTTAGACCACTGTCTGGTTTGGGTTTATTCTGTATTGTAGGATAGAGAGTAAGAGAATGGTGTAACAGCTCCCGGGTGCCTAGGTACCCTCTATGAACAGTAAAATAAAAAGAATAGAAACAAAAATCAAAAATCATGAAACTTTGCAACATTGAAGATGATCAAACTTTATAGGTTCTTGCAAGTTATCATGCCAAAATATCATGTAGAGAAAGGTGTACAAACGAGTTTCATATTTCAATGCTAAAAGTGCTAAAAACTTCAAGAACTGAAATCTTTTTCGTGTGTAGAGCTCCTCGAATGGTTTTTTGGCATGAAAACTTGTAAGCACCTACAAAGTTCGATCATATTTGGTTTTGCAAAGTTTTCAGATTTTTTATTTTTATTTTGATTTTTTGTTTGTGCAAAAAAGTGTTCAGTATGGTTTGTACAAATATTTTTTCTTGGCTTTGAGTTGGTGGCGTTCTTGCTACTGTCTCAGAAGTTTTTTTTCTTTTTGACTTGCTGTGGAAGAGGATTTCTGTTGGAGAACATAGTATTTCAAAAAATTTACCTACGAACACGCAAGATCTATCTAGGAGATGCATAGCAACGAGAGGGGAGAGTGCGTCTACGTACCCTTGTGGACCGAAAGTGGAAGCGTTTAGTAACGCAGTTGATGTAGTCGAACGTCTTTGCGATCCAACCGATCCAAGTACCAAACGTACGACACCTCCGCGTTCAGCACACGTTCAACTCGATGATGTCCCTCGGGCTCTTGATCCATTTGAGGTCGAAGGAGAGTTTCCGTCAGCACGATGGCGTTGCGACTGTGATGATGAAGTTACCGGCGCAGGGCTTCGCCTAAGCACTACGATGATATGACCGAGGTGTGTAACTGTGGAGGGGGGCACCGCACACGGCTAAGACAAATTTTGAAGTGCCTTTGGGGTGCCCCTACCCACGTATATAAAGGAGGGAGGAGGAGGAGGACGGCCTAGGAGGGGCGCGCCTAGCTATAGGGGAGTCCAACTAGGATTCCCAATCCTAATTGGAGTCCCCTTCCTTTTCCAAGAGGGGAGAGAGGGAAGGAGTAGGAGAGGGAGAAGGAAAGAGAGGGGGGCGCTGCACCTTCCCTAATCCAATTCGGACTTGCCAGGGGGGCAACCCTTGAGGTCCTTCTCTCCTTTCCCGTATGTCCCATTAAGGCCCACTAATTCCCCCGGCGAATTCTCGTAACTCGGGGCCTTTCCAATGTCCGAATATAGCCTTTCAATATATCGATCTTTACATCTCGACCATTTCGAGACTCCTCGTCATGTCTGTGATCTCATCCGGGACTCCGAACAACCTTCGGTACATCAAATCACATAACTCATAATACAAATCATCATCGAACATTAAGCGTGCGGACCCTACGGGTTCGAGAACTATGTAGACATGACCGAGACATATCTCCGGTCAATAACCACTAGCGGAACCTGGATGCTCATATTGTCTCCTACATATTCTACGAAGATCTTTATCGGTCAAACCGCATAACAACATACGTTGTTCCCTTTGTCATCGGTATGTTACTTGCCCGAGATTCGATCGTCGGTATCATCATACCTAGTTCAATCTCATTACCGGCAAATCTCTTTACTTGTTCTGTAATGCAACATCCCGCAACTAACTCATTAGTCACAATGCTTGCAAGGATTATAGTGATGTGCATTGCCGAAGGGCCCAGAGATACCTCTCCGACAATTGGAGTGACAAATCCTAATCTCGATCTATGCCAACTCAACAAACACCATCGGAGACACCTGTAGAGCATCTTTGTAATCACCCAGTTACATTGTGACGTTTGATATCACACAAGGTGTTCCTCCGGTATTCGGGAGTTGCATAATCTCATAGTCAGAGGAACATGTATAAGTCATGATGAAAGCAATAACAATAAAAATAAACAATCATTTATGCTAAGCTAACAGATGGGTCTTGTGAAGGAAATATGCCCTAGAGACAATAATAAAGTTGTTGTTTATATTTCCTTACATCATGATAAATGTTTATTATTCATGCTAGAATTGTATTAACCGGAAACTTAGTACATGTGTGAATACATAGACAAACAGAGTGTCACTAGTTTGCCTCTACTTGACTAGCTCGTTGAATCAATGATGGTTATGTTTCCTAAACCATAGACATGAGTTGTCATTTGATTAAACGGGATCACAACATTAGAGAATGATGTGATTGACTTGACCCATCCATTAGCTTAGCACTATGATCGTTTAGTTTGTTGCTATTGCTTTCTTCATGACTTATACATGTTCCTATGACTATAAGATTATGCAACTCCCAAGTACCGGAGGAACACTTTGTGTGCTACCAAACGTCACAAGTAACTGGGTGATTATAAAATTGCTCTGCAAGTGTCTCCGATGGTGCTTGTTGAGTTGGCATAGACCGAGATTAGGATTTGTCACTCCGATTGTCGAAGAGGTATCGATGGGCCCTCTCGGTAATGCACATCACTATAAGCCTTGCAAGCATTGTGACTAATGAGTTAGTTACGGATGATGTATTACAGAATGAGTAAAGAGACTTGCCGATAACGAGATTGAACTAGGTATGAGGATACCGATGATTGAATCTCGGGCAAGTAACATACTGATGACAAAGGGAACAACGTATGTTGTTATGCGATTTGACCGATAAAGATCTTCGTAGAATATGTAGGAACCAATATGAGCATCCAGGTTCCGCTATTGGTTATTGACCGGAGATGAGTCTCAGTCATGTCTACATAGTTCTCGAACCCGTAGGGTCCGCACGCTTAAAGTTCGGTGACGATCGATATTATGAGTTTATGTGTTTTGATGTACCGAAGCTAGTTCGGAGTCCCGGATGTGATCACGGACATGACGAGGAGTCTCGAAATGGTCAAGACGTAAAGATTGATATATTGGACGGCTATATTCGAACACCGAAAGTGTTCTAGATGGTTTCGGAGAAAACCGGAGTGCCGGAGGGGTTAGCGGAACCCCCCGGGGGAAGTATTGGGCCTTAGTGGGCCTGAGGGGAGAGAGAGGGCTGCAGCCCAGGAGGTGGCATGCCCCCTCCCATGAGGAGTCCGAATTGGACTAGGGGAGGGGGGCGCGGCCCCTCTTTCCCTCTTCCTCTCCCTCTCTTTCCTTCCCCCTTCCCCCTTCCTAGTAGGACTAGGAAAGGATGAATCCTACTCCTACTAGAAGGAGGATTCCTCCTCTCCTTGGGGCGCACCAAGGCCGGCCGGCCTCCCCCCTTGCTCCTTTATATACGGGGGCGGGGGGGGGGGGGGGCACCCAAGACACACAAGTTGATTATTCCAAGCCGTGTAAGGTGCCCCCTCCACCATAATCCACCTCGGTTATATCGTAGCGGTGCTTAGGCGAAGCCCTGCGTCAGTAGCATCATCATCACCGTCATCACGCCGTCGTGCTGACGGAACTCTCCCTCGAAGCTCTGCTGGATCGGAGTTCGTGGGACGTCACCGAGCTGAACTCGGAGGTGTCGTACGTTCGATACTCGGATCGGTCAGATCGTGAAGACGTACGACTACATCAACCGCATTCTCATAACACTTCCGCTTACGGTCTACGAGGGTACGTAGACGATACTCTCCCCTCTCGTTGCTATGCATCACCATGATCTTGCGTGTGCGTAGGAATTTTTTTGAAATTACTACGTTCCCTATTAGTGGCATCAGAGCCAGGTTTATGCGTAGATGTTATATGCATGAGTAGAACACAAAGGAGTTGTGGGCGTGGGTATATACATATTGCTTTCCATCACTAGTTGATTCTTAATTCAGCGGCATTGTTGGATGAAGCGGCCCAGACCGACATTACGCGTATGCTTACGCGAGACTAATTCTACCGACGTGCTTCGTACATAGGTGGCTAGTGGGTGTATGTTTCTCCAGCTTTAGTTGAATCGGATTCAATGAACAGGGTTCTTTCTGAATATCAAAAAGCAATCACAATACCGCGTTGTGGTTTTTGATGCATAGGTAAGAACGGTTCTTGCTCAGCCCATAGCAGCCACGTAAAACTTGCAACAACAAAGTAGAGGATGTCTAATTAACTTGTTTTTGCAGGGCATGTTGTGATGTGATATGGTCAAGACATGATGCTAAATTTTATTGTATGAGATGATCATGTTTTGTAACACAGTTATCGGCAACTGGCAGGAGCCATATGGTTGTCGCTTTATTGTATGAAATGCAATCGCCATATAGTTGCTTTACTTTATCACTAAGCGGTAGCAATAGTCGTGGAGGCAATAGTTGGCGTGACGACAACGATACTTCGATGGAGATCAAGGTGTCAATCCGGTGATGATGGTGATCATGACGGTGCTTTGGAGATGGAGATCACAGGCACAAGATGGTGATGGCCATATCATATCACTTATATTGATTGCATGTGATGTTTATCATTTATGCATCTTATTTTGCTTAGATCGACGGTAGCATTATAAGATGATCTCTCACTAAATTTCAAGGTATAAGTGTTCTCCCTGAGTATGCACCGTTGCGAAAGTTCATCGTGCCGAGACAGAGACACCACGTGATGATCGGGTGTGATAATCTCTACGTTCACATACAACGGGTGCAAGCAAGTTTTGCACATGCAGAATACTTGAGTTAAACTTGACGAGCCTAGCATATGTAGATATGGCCTCGGAACACTGAGACTGAAAGCTCGAGCGTGAATCATATAGTAGATATGATCAACATAGTGATGTTTGCCATTGAAAACTACTCCATCTCACGTGATGATTGGACATAGTTTAGTTGATATGGACCATGTGATCACTTAGATGATTAGAGGGATGTCTATCTAAGTGTGAGTTCTTAAGTAATACGATTAATTGAACTTTAATTTATCATGAACTTAGTACCTGATAGCATTTTGCATGTCTATGTTGTTGTAGATAGATGGCCCGTGCTGTTGTTCCTTTGAATTTTAATGTGTTCCTTGAGAAAGCAAAGTTGAAAGATGATGGTAGCAA
Source organism: Triticum monococcum (assembly GCA_034509565.1). Taxonomy (NCBI): domain Eukaryota; kingdom Viridiplantae; phylum Streptophyta; class Magnoliopsida; order Poales; family Poaceae; genus Triticum; species Triticum monococcum. Next base: position 770,490,703 of record CM067847.1, read on the forward strand.
TTACACGGAATGGGTCCGTAACTTGAGGATTATCCTCATTGTTGCACAGAAGAATTGCGTCCTGGAAGCACCGCTAGGTGCCAAACCCGCTGCAGGAGGAACGCCAGATGTTATGAACGTCTGGTAGAGCAAAGCTGATGACTACTCGATAGTTCAGTGGGTCATGCTTTACGGCTTAGAACCGGGACTTCAACGACGTTTTGAACGTCATGGAGAATATGAGATGTTCCAGGAGTTGAAGTTAATATTTCAAGCAAATGCCCGGATTGAGAGATATGAAGTCTCCAATAAGTTCTACAGATGCAAGATGGAAGAGAATAGTTCTGTCAGTGAGCATATACTCAAAATGTCTGGGTATAACAATCACTTGATTCAACTGGGAGTTAATCTTCCGAATGATAGTGTCATTGACATAATTCTTCAATCACTGCCACCAAGATACAAGAGCTTCGTGATGAACTATAATATGCAAGGGATGGATAAGACAATTCCCGAGCTCTTCGCGATGCTAAAGGTTGCGGAGGTAGAAATCAAGAAGGAGCATCAAGTGTTGATGGTCAACAAGACCACCATTTTCAAGAAAAATGATAAAGGGAAGAAGGGGAACTTCAAGAAGAACAGCAAGCCAGTTGCTGCTCAAGTGAAGAAATCCAAGTCTGGACCTAAGCCTAAAACTGAGTGCTTCTACTGCAAAGGGACTGGTCATTGGAAGCGGAACTGCCCCAAGTATTTGGCGGATAATAAGGATGGCAAGGTGAACAAAGGTATATGTGATATACATGTTATTGATGTGTACCTTACTAATGCTCGCAGTAGCACCTGTGTATTTGATACTAGTTCTGTTGCTAATATTTGCAACTCGAAACATGGGCTATGGATTAAGCGAAGATTGGCTAAGGACGAGGTGACGATGCACGTGGGAAATGGTTCCAAAGTCAATGTGATCGCGGTCGGCACGCTACCTCTACATCTACCTTCAAGATTAATTTTAGACCTGAATAATTATTATTTGGTGCCAGCGTTGAGCATGAACATTATATATGGATCTTGTTTAATGCGAGATGGTTATTCATTTAAATTTGAGAATAATGGTTGTTCTATTTATATGAGTAATATCTTTTATGGTCATGCACCCTTGAAGAGTGGTCTATTTTTTATGAATCTCGATAGTAGTAATACACATATTCATAATATTGAAGTTAAAAGATGCAGAGTTGATAATGATAGTGCAACTTATTTGTGGCACTGCCGTTTAGGTCATATTGGTGTAAAGCGCATGTAGAAACTCCATTCTGATGGACTTTTGGAATCACTTGATTATGAATCACTTGGTACTTGCGAACCATGCCTCATGGGTAAGATGACTAAAATGCCGTTCTCCGGAATTATGGAGTGAGCAACAGATTTGTTGGAAATCATACATACTGATCTGTGTGGTCTGATGAATATTGAGGCTCGCGGTAGGTATCGTTATTTTCTCACCTTCACAGATGATTTGAGCAGATATGGGTATATCTACTTGATGAAACATAAGTCTGAAACATTTGAAAAGTTCAAAGAATTTCAGAGTGAAGTGGAAAATGTTGGGGAACGTAGCAGAAATTCAAAATTTTCCTACGTGTCACCAAGATCTATCTATGGAGAGACTAACAACGAGGGGAAGGAGAGTGCATCTACATACCCATGTAGATCGCTAAGCGGAAGCGTTCAAGTGAACGGGGTTGATGGAGTCGTACTCGTCGTGATCCAAATCACCAATGATCCTAGTGCCGAACGGACGGCACCTCCGCGTTCAACACACGTACAGCCCGATGATGTCTCCCACGCCTTGATCCAGCAAGGAGAGAGGGATAGGTTGAGGAAGACTCCATCCAGCAGCAGCACAACGGTGTGCTGGTGGTAGAGGAGCGTGGCAATCCTGCAGGGCTTCGCCAAGCACCACGGTATATGAGGAGAAAGAGAGGGAGGGCTGCACCAACAGGCAGAGATCAGATCACGTGTTATGGGAAGCCCCATGCCTCACTATATATAGGGGAGAGGGAGGAGGGTGCGCCCCCTCTAGGGTTCCCACCCCTAGGGGGGGGCAGCCCTAGATGGCAAAAAGGGGGCGGCCAAGAGGGGGAGAGGGGAGGCGCCCCCTAGGGTGGGCCTTAAGGCCCATCTGGACCTAGGGTTTGCCCCCTCCCACTCTCCCATGTGCCTTGGGCCCTTGTGGGGGGGCGCACCAGCCCACTTGGGGCTGGTCCCCTCCCACACTTAGCCCACGCATGCCTCCGGGGTTGGTGGCCCCACTTGGTGGACCGCCGGGACCCTCCCGGTGGTCCCGGTACATTACCGATAAACCCCGAAACTCTTCCGGTGACCAAAACAGGACTTCCCATATATAAATCTTTACCTCCGGACCATTCCGGAACTCCTCGTGATGTCCGGGATCTCATCCGGGACTCCGAACAACATTCGGTAACCACATACAACCTTCCTTTATAACCCTAGCGTCATCGAACCTTAAGTATGTAGACCCTACGGGTTCGGGAGACATGCAGACATGACCGAGACGTTCTCCGGTCAATAACCAACAGCGGGATCGGGATACCCATGTTGGCTCCCACATGTTCCACAATGATCTCATCGGATGAACCACGATGTCAAGGACTTAATCAATCCCGTATACAATTCCCTTTGTCTAGCGGTACGATACTTGCCCGAGATTCGATCGTCGGTATCCCGATACCTTGTTCAATCTCGTTACCGGCAAGTCTCTTTACTCATTCCGTAACACATCATCCCGTGATCAACTCCTTGATCACATTGTGCACATTATGATGATATCCTACCGAGTGGGCCTAGAGATACCTCTCCGCTTACACGGAGTGACAAATCCCAGTCTCGATTCGTGCCAACCCAACAGACACTTTCGGAGATACCTGTAGTGTACCTTTATAGCCACCCAGTTACGTTGTGATGTTTGGCACACCCAAAGCACTCCTACGGTGTCCGGGAGTTGCACAATCTCATGGTCTAAGGAAATGATACTTGACATTAGAAAAGCTTTAGCATACGAACTACACGATCTTTGTGCTAGGCTTAGGATTGGGTCTTGCCCATCACATCATTCTCCTAATGATGTGACCCCGTTATCAACGACATCCAATGTCCATGGTCAGGAAACCGTGACCATCTATTGATCAACGAGCTAGTCAACTAGAGGCTTACTAGGGATATGGTGTTGTCTATGTATCCACACATGTATCTGAGTTTCCTATCAATACAATTATAGCATGGATAATAAACGATTATCATGAACAAGGAAATATAATAATAACCAATTTATTATTGCCTCTAGGGCATATTTCCAACAGTCTCCCACTTGCACTAGAGTCAATAATCTAGTTCACATCGCCATGTGATTAACACTTACAGGTCACATCGCCATGTGACTAACACCCAAGAGTTTACTAGAGTCAGTAGTCTAGTTCACGTCACTATGTGATTAACACTCAATGAGTTCTAGGTTTGATCATGTTGCTTATGAGAGAGGTTTTAGTCAACGGGTCTGAACCTTTCAGATCCGTGTGTGCTTTACAAATCTCTATGTCATCTCCTAGATGTAGCTACCACGTTCTATTTGGAGCTATTCCAAATAACGGTTCTACTTGGAGCTATTCTAAATTGTTGCTCCATTATACGTATCCGGTATTTCTACTCAGAGCTATCCGGATAGGTGTTAAGCTTGCATCGACGTAACCCTTTACGACGAACTCTTGTACCACCTCCATAATCGAGAAAAAATCCTTAGTCCACTAGTTACTAAGGATAACTTTGACCGCTGTCCTGTGATCCATTCTTGGATCACTCTTGTACCCCTTGACTGACTCATGGCAAGGCACACTTCAGGTGCGGTACACAACATAGCATACTGTAGAGCCTATGTCTCAAGCATAGGGGACGACCTTCTTCCTTTCTCTCTATTCTGCCGTGGTCGAGCTTTAAGTCTTAACTTCATGCCTTACAACTCAGGCAAGAACTCCTTCTTTGACTGATCCATCTTGAACACCTTCAAGATCATGTCAAGGTATGTGCTCATTTGAAAGTACCATTAAGCGTTTTGATCTATCCTTATAGATCTTGATGCTCAATGTTCAAGTAGCTTAATCCAGGCTTTCCATTGAAAAACACTTTTCAAATAACCCTATATGCTTTCCAGAAATTCTACGTCACTTCTGATCAACAATATTTCAACAACATATACTTATCAGAAATTCTATAGTGCTCCCACTCACTTCTTTGGAAATAAAAGTTTTTTCATAAACTTTGTATACACCAAAATCTTTGATCATCTCATCAAAGCATACATTCCAACTCCGAGATGCTTACTCCAGTCCTTAGAAGGATTGCTGAAGCTTTGCATACTTATTAGCATCTTTCAGGATTGACAAAACCTTCCATTTGTATCACATACAACCTTTCCTCAAGAAAATCGTCGAGGAAACAATGTTTTGACATCCTATCTGCAAGATTTCATAAATAATGCAGTAATCGCTAATATAATTCCAACAGACTCTTAGCATCGCTACGTGTGAGAAAGTCTCATCGTAGTCAACTCCTTGAACTTGTCGGGAAACATCTTAACGACAAGTCGAGCTTTCTTAATGGTGACATTTACCATCATTGTCCGTCTTCCTTTTAAAATCCACATGTACCTAACAGCCTTACGACCATCAAGTAGTTCTTCCAAAATCTACACTTTGTTTTCATATATGGATCCTCTCTCGGATTATATGGCCTCGAGCCATTTATCGGAATCCAGGCCCACCATTGCTTCTCCATAGCTCGTAGGTTCATTGTTGTCTAGCAACATGACCTCCAAGACAGGATTACGTACCACTCAGAAGTAGTACGCATCCTTGTCATCCTACGAGGTTTGGGAGTGACTTGATCCGAAGTCTCATGATCACTATCATAAGCTTCCACTTCAATTGGTGTAGGTGTCATAGGAACAACTTCCTGTGCCCTGCCACACACTAGTTGAAGAGACGGTTCAATAACCTCATCAATTCTCCACCATCCTCCCACTCAATTCTTTCGAGAGAAACTTTTCCTCGAGAAAGGACCCGATTCTAGAAACAATCCCTTATTGCTTTCGAATCTGAGACATGAGGTATACCCAACTATTTTGGGTGTCCTATGAAGATGCATTTATCCGCTTTGGGTTCGAGCTTATCAGCCTGAAACTTTTTCACATAAGCATCGCAGCCCCAAACTTTTAAGAATCGACAGCTTAGGTTTCTCTAAACCACAGTTCATACGGTGTCATCTCATCGGAATTACGTGGTGCCCTATTTACAGTGAATGCGGTTGTCTCTAATGCCTAACCCATAAACTATCGTGGTAATTCGATAAGAGACATCATGGTATGCATCATATCCAATAGGGTGCAGTTATGATGTTCGGACACACCATCACACTATGGTGTTCCAGGCTGTATCAGTTGTGAAACAATTTCCACAATGTCTTAATTCTGTGCCAAACTCGTAATTCAGATATTCATCTCTATGATCATATCATAGATCTTTTATCCTCTTGTCATGAGGATCTTTCAACTTCACCCTGAAATTACTTGAACCTTTCAATAATTCAGACTCATGATTTATCAAGTAAATATACTCAACATCTACTCAAATCATCTGTGAAGTAAGAACATAATGATATCCACTACATGCCTCAGCACTCATTGGACTGCACACATCAAAATGTATTACTTCCAACTAGTTGCTTTCCATTTTACTGAAAACGAGGCTTTCAGTCATCTTGCCCATGTGGTATGATTTGCATGTCTCAAGTGATTCAAAAATCAAGTGAGTCCAAACGGTCCATTTGCATGGAGTTTCTTCATGCATATACACCAATAGACATAGTTCGCATGTCTCAAACTTTTCAAAAACGAGTGAGCCCAAAGATCCATCAACATGGAGCTTCTTCATGCGTTTTATACCGATATGACTTACATGGCAGTGCCACAAGTAGGTGGTACTATCATTACTATCCTATATCTTTTGGCATGAACATGTGTATCACTACGATCGAGATTCAATAAACCATTCATTTTAGGCGTAAGACCATTGAAGGTATTATTCAAATAAACAGAGTAACTATTATTCTCTTTAAATGAATAACCGTATTGCGATAGACATAATCCAATCATGTCTATGCTCAACGCAAACACCAAATGACGATTATTTAGGTTTAACACCAATCTCGATGGTAGAGGGAGCGTGCGATGCTTGATCATATCAACATTGGAAACACTTCCAACACATATTGTCAGCTCACCTTTAGCTAGTCTCCGGTTATTCCGTAGCTTTTATTTCGAGTTACTAACACTTAGCAACCGAATCGGTATCTAATACCCTGGTGCTACTAGGAGTACTAGTAAAGTACACATCAACACAATGTATATCCAATATACTTCTATCGACCTTGCCAGCCTTCTCATCTACCAAGTATCTAGGGTAATTCTGCTCCAGTGTCTATTCCTCTTATTACAGAAGCACTTAGTCTCGGATTTGGGTTCAACCTCGGGTTTCTTCACTAGAGCAGCAACTGAATTGCCATTTCATGAAGTATCCCTTCTTGCCCTTACCCTTCTTGAAACTAGTGGTTTCACCAACCATCAACAATTGATGCTCCTTCTTGATTTCTACTTTTGTGGTGTCAAAAATCACGAATATCTCAAAGATCATCATATATGTCCTCGATATGTTATAGTTCATCACGAAGCTCTAGCAGCTTGGTGGCAATGACTTTGGAGAAAACATCACTATCTCATCTGGAAGATCAACTCCCACTCGATTCAAATGATTGTTGTACTCAGACAATCTGAGCACAAGCTCAACGATTGAGCTTTTCTCCCTTAGTTTGCAGGCTAAGAAAATCGTCGGAGGTCTTATACCTCTTGACGTGGGCACGAGCCTGAAATCCCAATTTCAGCCCTCGAAACATCTCATATGTTTCGTGACGTTTCAAAACCGTCTTCGGTGCCTCAACTCTAAACCGTTTAACTGAACTATCACGTAGTTATCAAAACGTGTATGTCAGATGTTCGCAACATCCACAGACCGCGTTCGAGGTTCAACACACTGAGCAGTGCATTAAGGACATAAGCCTTCTATGAAGCAATGAGGACAATCCTCAGTTTACGGACCTAATCCGCATAATTGCTACTATCAACTTTCAACTAAATTTTCTCTAGGAACATATCTAAACAGTAGAACTAAAGTGCGAGCTACGACATAATTTGCAAAATCCTTTTGACTATGTTCAGGATAATTAAGTTCATCTTATGAACTCCCACTCAGATAGACATCCCTCTAGTCATCTAAGTGATTACATGATCCGAGTCAACTAGGCCGTGTCCGATCATCACGTGAGACGGACTAGTCAACATCGGTGAACATCTTCATGTTGATCGTATCTTCTATACGACTCATGCTCGACCTTTCGGTCTTCTGTGTTCCGAGGCCATGTCTATACACATGCTAGGCTCGTCAAGTCAACCTAAGTGTTTGCATGTGTAAATCTGTCTTACACCCGTTGTATGTGAACGTTTGGATCAAACACCCGATCATCACGTGGTGCATTGAAACAACGAACTGTCGCAACGGTGCACAGTTAGGGGAAACACTTTCTTGAAATTTTAATGAGGGATCATCTTATTTACTACCGTCGTTCTAAGCAAATAAGATGTATAAACATGATAAACATCACATGCAATCAAATAATAGTGACATGATATGGCCAATATCATATAGCTCCTTTGATCTCCATCTTGGGGCTCCATGATCATCTTGTCACCGGCATGACACCATGATCTCCATCATCATGATCTCCATCATCGTGTCTTCTTGAAGTTGTCTCGTCATCTATTACTTCTACTACTATGGCTAACGCTTTAGCAATAAAGTAAAGTAATTACATGACGTTTAAGTTGACACGCAGGTCATAAATAAATAAAGACAACTCCTATGGCTCCTTCCGGTTGTCATACTCATCGACATGCAAGTCGTGATTCCTATTACAAGAACATGATCAATCTCATACATCACATATATCATTCATCACATCCTTTTGGCCATATCACATCACATAGCATACCCTACAAAAACAAGTTAGACGTCCTCTAATTGTTGTTTGCATGTTTTACGTGGCTGCTATGGGTTTCTAGCAAGAACGTTTCTTACCTACGCAAAGACCACAACGTGATATGCCAATTGCTATTTACCCTTCATAAGGACCCTTTTCATCGAATCCGTTCCGACTAAAGTAGGAGAGATACACACCCGCCAGCCACCTTATGCAACTAGTGCATGTCAGTCGGTGGAACCGATCTCACGTAAGAGTACGTGTAAGGTTGGTCCGGGCCGCTTCATCCCACGATGCCGTCGAAACAAGATTGGACTAGTAACGATAAGCATATTGAACAATATCAACGCCCACAACTACTTTGTGTTCTACTCGTGCATAGAATCTACGCAATAGACCTAGCTCATGATGCCACTGTTGGGGAACGTAGCAGAAATTCAAAATTTTCCTACGTGTCACCAAGATCTATCTATGGTGAGACTAGCAACGAGGGGAAGGAGAGTGCATCTACATACCCTTGTAGATCGCTAAGCGGAAGCGTTCAAGTGAACGGGGTTAATGGAGTCGTACTCGTCGTGATCCAAATCACCGATGATCCTAGTGCCGAACGGACGGCACCTCCGCGTTCAACACACGTACAGCCCGATGATGTCTCCCACACCTTGATCCAGCAAGGAGAGAGGGAGAGGTTGAGGAAGACTCCATCCAGCAGCAGCACAACGGCGTGGTGGTGGTGGAGGAGCGTGGCAATCCTGCAGGGCTTCGCCAAGCACCACGGGATATGAGGAGAAAGAGAGGGAGGGCTGCACCAACAGGCAGAGATCAGATCACGTGTTATGGGCAGCCCCAGGCCTCACTATATATAGGGGAGAGGGAGGAGGGTGCGCCCCCTCTAGGGTTCCCACCCCTAGGGGGGGCAGCCCTAGATGGCAAAAAGGGGGCGGCCAAGAGGGGGAGAGGGGAGGCGCCCCCTAGGGTGGGCCTTAAGGCCCATCTGGACCTAGGGTTTGCCCCCTCCCACTCTCCCATGTGCCTTGGGCCCTTGTGGGGGGGCGCACCAGCCCACTTGGGGCTGGTCCCCTCCCACACTTAGCCCACGCATGCCTCCGGGGTTGGTGGCCCCACTTGGTGGACCGCCGGGACCCTCCCGGTGGTCCCGGTACATTACCGATAAACCCCGAAACTCTTCCGGTGACCAAAACAGGACTTTCCATATATAAATCTTTACCTCCGGAACTCCTCGTGATGTCCGGGATCTCATCTGGGACTCCGAACAACATTCGGTAACCACATACAAACTTCCTTTATAACCCTAGCGTCATCGAACCTTAAGTGTGTAGACCCTACGAGTTCGGGAGACATGCAGACATGACCGAGACGTTTTCCGGTCAATAACCAACAGCGGGATCTGGATACCCATGTTGGCCCCCACATGTTCCACGATGATCTCATCGGATGAACCACGATGTCAAGGACTTAATCAATCCCGTATACAATTCCCTTTGTCTAGCGGTACGATACTTGCCCGAGATTCGATCGTCGGTATCCCGATACCTTGTTCAATCTCGTTACCGGCAAGTCTCTTTACTCGTTCCGTAACACATCATCCCGTGATCAACTCCTTGATCACATTGTGCACATTATGATGATGTCCTACCGAGTGGGCACAGAGATACCTCTCCGCTTACACGGAGTGACAAATCCCAGTCTCGATTCGTGCCAACCCAACAGACACTTTCAGAGATACCTGTAGTGTACCTTTATAGCCACCCAGTTACGTTGTGATGTTTGGCACACCCAAAGCACTCCTACGGTGTCCGGGAGTTGCACAATCTCATGGTCTAAGGAAATGATACTTGACATTAGAAAAGCTTTAGCATACGAACTACACAATCTTTGTGCTAGGCTTAGGATTGGGTCTTGTCCATCACATCATTCTCCTAATGATGTGATCCCGTTATCAACGACATCCAATGTCCATGGTCAGGAAACCGTGACCATCTATTGATCAACGAGCTAGTCAACTAGAGGCTTACTAGGGACATGGTGTTGTCTATGTATCCACACATGTATCTGAGTTTCCTATCAATAAAATTATAGCATGGATAATAAACGATTATCATGAACAAGGAAATATAATAATAACCAATTTATTATTGCCTCTAGGGCATATTTCCAACATAAAATCATCGTAACAAGAAAATAAAGTTTCTACGATCTGATCGTGGAGGAGAATATTTGAGTTACGAGTTTGGTCTTCATTTGAAACAATGCGGAATAGTTTTGTAACTCACACCACCCGGAACACCACAGCGTAATGGTGTGTCTGAATGTCGTAATCGTACTTTACTAGATATGGTACGATCTATGATGTCTCTTATTGATTTACCGCTATCGTTTCGGGGTTATGCTTTAGAGATGGCTACATTCATGTTAAAAAGGGCACCATCTAAATCCGTTGAGATGACGCCTTATGAACTGTGGTTTGGCAAGAAACCAAAGTTGTCGTTTCTTAAAGTTTGGGGCTGCGATGCTTATGTGAAAAAGCTTCAACCTGATAAGCTCGAACCCAAATCGGAGAAATGTGTCTTCATAGGATACCCAAAGGAGACTGTTGGGTACACCTTCTATCACAGATCTGAAGGCAAGACATTCATTCCTAAGAATAGATCCTTTCTAGAGAAGGAGTTTCTCTTGAAAGAAGTGAGTGGGAGGAAAGTAGAACTTTATGAGGTAACTGTACCTGCTCCCTTATTGGAAAGTAGTTCATCACAGAAATCTGTTCTTGTGACTCCTACACCAATTAGCGAGGAAGCTAATGATGAAGATCATGTAACTTCAGATCAAGTTACTACCGAACCTGGTAGGTTAACCAGAGTAAAATCCGCACCAGAGTGGTACGGTAATCTTGTTCTGGAGGTCATGTTACTTGACCATGACGAACCTACGAACTATGAGGAAGCGATGATGAGCCCAGATTCCACAAAATGGCTTGAGGCCATGAAATCTGAGATGGGATCCATGTATGAGAACAAAGTGTGGACTTCGCTTGACTTGCCCGATGATTGGCAAGCCATCGAGAATAAATGGATCTTCAAGAAGAAGACTGATGCTGACGGTAATGTTACTGTCTGCAAAGCTTGACTTGTTGCGAAAGGTTTTTGACAAGTTCAAGGAGTTGACTACAATGAGACCTTCTCACCCGTAGCGATGCTTAAGTCCGTCCGAATCATGTTAGCAATTGCCGCATTTTATGATTATGAAATTTGGCAAATGAATGTAAAGACTACATTCCTGAATGGATTTCTGGAAGGAAAGTTGTATATGATGCAACCTGAAGGTTTTATCGATCGAAAGGGCACTAACAAAGTATGCAAGCTCCAGCAATCCATCTATGGATTGGTGCAAGCATCTCGGAGTTAGAATAAACGTTTTGATAGTGTGATCAAAGCATATGGTTTTGTACAGACTTTTGGAGAAGCCTGTATTTACAAGAAAGTGAGTGGGAGCTCTGTAGCATTTCTAATATTATATGTGGATGACATATTGTTGATTGGAAATGATATAGAATTTCTGGATAGCATAAAAGGATACTTGAATAAGAGTTTTTCAATGAAAGACCTCGGTGAAGCTGCTTATATATTGGGAATCAAGATCTATAAAGATAGATCAAGACCCTTAATTGGACTTTCACAAAGCACATACCTTGATAAAGTTTTGAAGAAGTTCAAAATGGATCAAGCAAAGAAAGGGTTCTTGCCTGTGTTACAAGGTGTGAAGTTGAGTCAGACTCAATGCCCGACCACTTCAGAAGATAAAGAGAAAATGAAAGATGTTCCCTATGCTTTAGCCATAGGCTCTATCATGTATGCAATGCTGTGTACCAGACCTGATGTGTGACTTGCTATTAGTTTAACAGGGAGGTAGCAAAGTAATTCAGGAGTGGATCACTGGACAGCGGTCAAGAACATCCTGAAATACCTGAAAAGGTCTAAGGATATGTTTCTCGTTTATGGAGGTGACAAAGAGCTCGTCGTAAATGGTTACGTCGATGCAAGCTTTGACACTGATCCGGATGACTCTAAGTCACAAACCGGATACGTGTTTTTATTGAACGGTGGAGCTGTTAGTTAGTGCCGTTCTAAGCAAAGCGTCGTGGTGGGATCTACGTGTGAAGCGGAGTACATAGCTGCTTCGGAAGCAGCAAATGAAGGAGTCTGGATGAAGGAGTTCATATCCGATCTAGGTGTCATACCTAGTGCATCAGGTCCAATGAAAATCTTTTGTGACAATACTGGTGCAATTGCCTTGGCAAAGGAATCCAGATTTCACAAAAGAACCAAGCACATCAAGAGATGCTTCAATTCCATCCGCGATCAAGCCAAGAAGGGAGACATAGAGATTTGCAAGATACATACGGATCTGAATGTTGCAGACCCGTTGACTAAGCCTCTCTCACGAGCAAAACATGATCAACACCAAGACTCCATGGGTGTTAGAATCATTACTGTGTAATCTAGATTATTGACTCTAGTGCAAGTGGGAGACTAAAGGAAATATGCCCTAGAGGCAATAATAAAGCTGTTGTTTATATTTCCTTATATCATGATAAATGTTTATTATTCATGCTAGAATTGTATTAACCGGAAACTTAGTACATGTGTGAATACATAGACAAACAGAGTGTCACTCCGATTGTCGGAGAGGTATCTCTGGGCCCTCTCGGTAATGCACATCATTATAAGCCTTCCAAGCATTGTGACTAATGAGTTAGTTACGGGATGATGTATTACAGAACGAGTAAAGAGACTTGCCGTTAACGAGATTGAACTAGGTATAAGGATACCGACGATCGAATCTCGGACAAGTAACATACCGATGACAAAGGGAACAACATATGTTGTTATGCAGTTTGACCGATAAAGATCTTCATAGAATATGTAGGAACCAATATGAGCATCGAGGTTTCGCTATTTGTTATTGACCGGGGACGAGTCTCGGTCATGTCTACATAGTTCTCGAACCCGTAGGGTCCGCACGCTTAAAGTTCGGTGACGATCGGTATTATGAATTTATGTGTGTTGATGTACCAAAGGTAGTTCGGAGTCCTGGATGTGATCACGGACATGACGAGGAGTCTCAAAATGGCCGAGACATAAAGATTGATATATTGGACGGCTATATTCGGACACCAAAAGTGTTCCGGATGGTTTCGGAGAAAACCGGAGTGCCGGAGGGGTTACCGGAACCCCCCGAGGGAAGTATAGGGCCTTAGTGGGCCTGAGGGGAGAGAGAGGGTTGCAGCCCAGGAGGTGGCGTGCCCCCTCTCATGAGCAGTCCGAATTGGACTAGGGGAGGGGGGCGCGGCCCCTCTTTCCCTCTCCCTCTCCCTCTCTTTCCTTCCTCCTCCCTCCTTCCTAGTAGGACTAGGAAAGGATGAATCCTACTCCTACTAGGAGGAGGATTCCTCCTCTCCTTGTGGCGCACCAAGGCTGGCCGGCCTCCCCCCTTGCTCCTTTATATATGGGGGCGCAGGGGGCACCCAAAGACACACAAGTTGATTGTTCCAAGCCGTGTGCGGTGCCCCCTCCACCATAATCCACCTCGGTTATATTGTAGCGGTGCTTAGGCGAAGCCCTGCGTCGGTAGCATCATCATCACCATCATCACGGCGTCGTGCTGACGGAACTCTCTCTTGAAGCTCTGCTGGATCGGAGTTCGTGGGATGTCACTGAGCTGAACGTGTGCTGAACTCGGAGGTGCCGTACGTTTGATACTTGGATCGGTCGGATCGTGAAGACGTACGACTACATCAACCGCGTTCTCATAACGCTTTCGCTTACGGTCTACGAGGGTACGTAGACGATACTCTCCCCTCTCGTTGCTATGCATCACCATGATCTTGCGTGTACGTAGGATTTTTTTTGAAATTACTACGTTCCCCAACATCTTGTCCATCACATCATTCTCTAATGATGTGATCCCGTTCATCAAGTGACAACACATGTCTATGGTCAGGAAACTTAACCATATTTGATTAACGAGCTAGTCAAGTAGAGCCATACTAGGGACATTATGTTTTGTCTATGTATTCACACATGTACTAAGTTTCCGGTTAATACAATTCTAGCATGAATAATAAACATTTATTATGATATAAAGAAATATAAATAACAACATTATTATTGCCTCTAGGGCATATTTCCTTCAATTTCCTCATCAACATGTATTAGTTTGGTTGTTGGTACTTTACCTATATATCTATAAAGGGGGGTGGGGGGTGAAAGTCTGTTTCGACAAATTCTAATCTTTGGTGTACCACGTTTTTGAATTTATACCTTCTTTTGTGTGTGATTGGACCATTTTCTAGATTTGGTAAAACAACTTGGCCTGCATTTTCGCAAAAAAAAGTTACTTTGAGGACCACCACAGTGGCATGTGTCTTGGCAAAAACGTGTCAATATATGTACGTCTTGATCTTTGCTCCGAGACTAGTTTAAGTTCCTATTTTCTAGCTAAAAAAATAAACACGTGCAATATTTCTTTTGGTCAGTATCGATGAACATGCTATTTTGCTTAATTTGCCATCATGTGCCTGTTCTATTCAAAGTTGTCAATTTGGTTATGAAAACAATGATATTGATGGTCTACCATCCAAAAATAATTATATATCACTATCACTGTTGTTACCAGAGGTGACACCAACTATTTCCATCGAAAACGACCATAATGCAGAATAGTTTTTCGGGTTAACCAAACACAAGTCTCCTGCATTTTGGCAAAAATACAGTCTATTTTTTGGACCACCTAATCCTTGTACAATATTTTTGTAGATTTGATATAATACAGCCGCCTGCAAAAACGCAGTTGATTTGAGGCCTGCTGCCGTCGCATGTGTTTGTGGATCCCCTAATTTTTGCTCTCCGACTCGTGCATGTTTCTTTTTTTAGGAAAAAGGGGAAGGAAACATGTGCAGTCTCTCTATTGGTCAATATTGATGAAAATGGTCGCTTGATTTGTCATCACGTGTTTGTTTTCTTCAAAGTTCTAAATTCTGATACGGGGGACACTGATATTGATAGCTTATCGTCCTAACATAAAAATAACATTGTTATTAGAGGCGACATCATTTATACAGAATTCAACCATAATGTAGAATACATTTCTCGATTAGCTAATTATAGTCCCATGTGTTTCGGCAAAAAATGTGGATTGGCTGATCTTTATAGAATAATTTCTTTGTATTTCCTAAAACATAGTCGCCCGTGTTTTCGCAAAATGCAGGTGATTTCTAGATTATCTAATATAGCAAGTACACAAATATAATAAGGGGCTATAGACTCGATGATATGGCACATTTGCCTGTGTAGAGAAGAGAGACAAGAATAATAGAGCATTGAGAAGGCCATAACACGGTCTATTTTTGGGCATTCTTCAAGTGACCCCAACTTTTGCAAGAAGGTGGCATGCCCATGGTAGGCTTCCATGTCAGGTTTGAATGATTCCCGACTCCGTATGCAAGTTGCGAGACATCTGGTCATTTATGAGTCTTTTTTGATTGAGAAAACTCCAGAAAATGCAAAAATTATCAAAAACTATAACAACTTGGCATGGTGCCTTGAATTGGTCAAACAAGGCCACGGAGAAAAATTGGGGCCATTTCAAGGATGTCGGGAAACAACGTGCTCTCAGACGGAGCCTTTTGGCCTCTACCCCAACACCCTCCATTGAACATGGTGTCTTTTGCACATTCATGAAATGACTTCAACTTTTGCCAGCATGTGAGCATGCCCATGGTAGGCATCCATGCTAGGTTTGAAGAAAAAAGTATTTAAAAATCATAATTTAAATGAGAACTTAAAACTATTATTTTACGTGTTCCTTGTTTCTGTGCGCGACAATGGACCGGACCAGTCGGGCAGCCTTGTGTGAAAAGATTATTTAATTCATGAACTTTTCTGTCAAATCAGTGAATATTTTTCATTGATGAACTTTTTCAAATTTCACAAACTTTCCCCCCTAATTTTTGATCTTTTTTTCAAATTGATGAACATTTTTCAGTTTCACGATTTTTCCCTCTTTGGACCTATGGAATGGTATAAAAATGACAAACCAAACACCGAACATATACCAAAACAAAAATAAACAAATATTTGTTTTTTGTGTTGGTGCTGGATAATTTCTGCCACATGTAGTGACACCGTGCGTGTGCGGCAGGGACGTCAGTTCCATGGGCCAAGGTGATCACTTGCACGCGGGGCATAAACTTATTTTGGGCCTCTTGTTGCAACCTGCATGTACGCACCTATAGGCAATACACTACCGTTCGTGGTTTTAGTCCCACCTCGTCTGGTTACACACAAGGAGGCAGGAAGCTTGGCTATATACTAGGGCAGTCTGGTGACACGGTTGCTGGTTTTTAAAATTTTAAATATTTTTCATAGATTAAAAGAAAGTTTAGAAGTTTTAAAAAAGTTCATTCATTTGAAAGAAGTACATAAATGTGACAAAAAAGTTTGCAAGAGGTTGGGTGGAAGTAAATCAAGAGGAGGACGACGCGGGGGGGGGGGGGGGGGGGGGTCGGGTTTGCGGCTTTTTGTATGACACTACTCCTCGTGCATGGTGTATGACAGGCGACACAGAATACACACGAAAGCGGGTACGATTTGAAAAATGATCATATTGTCCTTCATACGTTTAGTAAAGGGTTCTACCATAGCGGGGTTCATGGCCTTTTTTGGTGCAAACAAAGCATTAATTTGTAGAAGCATGCTGTAGGCGTTTCACGTTTGATGATTCTGGTTAGCAGCGAATTGATGGGTAATTAATGCAAACATAGCACTCATGACAATGTTGTTGATGTTTGGTGGGTACATCTTTAATTAAACTCTGATGTTGACGTGATGCTTGGCCGGGTACATCTTTAATTAAACTCTGATGTTGAAGAAGAAAAAAGACGCAATGATTGATTTTTCGCCCTTAGGGCCTGCTTTTTCCTTGACAAGCTAGAGAACAAATGGGCCAAATTGAAGGGGTAGTTGATGAAGTATTGAAGATCATTGAAACAATTGAAAGCTCATAAGGTAAGTGTAAACCTGTGTGCAAAAAAATATAGCCCCGACATTTATGTAATTTCTAGAGATGTTTTAATAAAAGCCAAAATATAATTATTGTAATAATTGTGTTTTGATCAATTATATTGATAACAAGTTCACAACAAAACTATGTTTGGTACCTTGCTTTACCCCGAGACTAATTTTTGATTTTTTTTTTCATGACCTCTAGTTCAACACTTGCGAGCATGACCAATTTTGGACCATGCCATGAAAATCTAGTTTGACCCTAGCTTTATATATTTTGTCCATTGTTTAAGGACCCATGACATCTGATTACTGCTGAAATGTAATTGTACGCGTCACATACACATTGCCAGTTTAGTTGCAGTTTCATTGCTTTACAAGTGTATGCATCGTCTATATCATAATTTTCTTATCGTGCACAGAACTTGCGGAACATTTCTGGATAGAGTATTGGAAGCTGCGTAGTGGTGCTGCATTCTGAATTTTGGGTACATAAATTTTACAATGTTGTTTGTCTCGTTGCATGGTGATGATATAGATAAAGGACAGGAAGTGAGTTCAGTCAGCTATACTGTTCCTCTTATGTTCATATGTTCATATGTTCAATATGTGAATGAGAAATTATAGAGCTTAGGGTACTGGTTTTAATTTTAAAACCCTATTATTTCATAATACACGAGGAACTAGAAAGTCCAGCTTAGGCACATGCCTAAAGATCAGAAGCAGCAGGCTTTCAAGAGCAACTTCAGACTATAAGGCCAAATCACCTCATCATCTTACCCGACTGATAGTATTATGTACTGTTAACTTTTCTGTAAAAATTAATAATTCAAAATGACCATGGGCAGAATAACTAGAGAAGTTATGAGGGTCGACCAGTCACAAGTACCAGATAGTTCAGTTCAGTACGATTAATGAGCTTTCAGTGATGTTTGACTGAGCAAATTACGACATAAAGGTCAAAATAGAAACAATATTGTTTAAGCAAAAGAACTATCATGCTCCCAATAACAAGTCTTAATTTGCTTGTACTAGCGAGAATGAATCACTAATTAATATCTCCAACAAAAAGTTGTATCATGCATGCAAGAAAATCCGCCATCGCACACCATATGAAGTATGAAATCCCAGTGGCGCAATACATCACATAGCAAGAGCGAATGATAAAAGAGACCTTCGGTGATGGTATATTTGTTAGGACTACATGACCGGCTGTGTTCATTCTTAATGTTTATAGCACCGTCTGGATTGTGTTTATTATGTACTATAGGATAGTAAGCTAGTGGTTTAGCACGTTTGTTTAAGTGGTTTAGTACTCCACTGGATACATTTCCAAACAATAAAAAAGCACAATGAAATATCACTTAATAGTTACAAACAGAACAAATTTTGATAACAAAACAGAAAATATGGTAAGAGTCTCAAAGCAGCAGCGATAGGCGATGGATGCATTCAATCATGCACGATAAATCCCACGCATAGTACAAAACCCATTCATCCTGGGTAGGGTTTATTCTGTAAAGATAGTAAGCTAATGGCTTAGAACTTCGGGAATGTCCACTGGATACCTATGGATGGACGTGCTCCACGGCCCATGGGTGTTGCGGGCAGCAGGCTGGATGCACTCCCACACCACGCTGTTGCACTTGAACCCTGAGCCGAAGCCGACCATCCAAACACGATGGCCCTTGCGCATCCGTCCTTTGGCCTCCACGTAGGCCAGCTCGTACCACAGCGAGCTACTAGACGTGTTTCCGAACCGGTGCAGTGTCATCCGCGACGCCTCCACCTGCTCGTCCGAGAGACGGAGTTTTGTCTGCAGCTCGTCGATGACCGCGCGGCCGCCCGCGTGAATGCACATGTGCTTGAACGCCATGGAGAAGTTAGGGATGTAGGGCTTGACATGTGCGTGAAGCACCTTACGTGCAACAAAGGAGAGGGCGAAGAGGAGCTGCTCGGAGAAAGGCAGGACCAGCGGCGCGATCTCGGTGATGTTAGCCTGGAGTGAATTCCCGGCGATGGCCATCAGGTTCTTGCTGAGGTTGATCCCGACGTTCCCCTGGTCGTCCTCCTCCTGAAACACGCACCGGTAAGCGTTGTCGTCGTTTGCGCCGGTGAAGGTGCGCACGACGTGCTTGAGGCGGAACCGGGCGTTCACGGGGGACGTCGACAGCAGCGCCGCCACCCCGCCGACGCGGAACAGGCAGTTTGGCAGGAGCATCGCTCGCTCGTTCCCGACGTAGTAGTTCGGCGTGATGGTCTCCGTGGAGACGACCAGCGCGTGGGACCCCTGGGGAACAACCTGCAGGAGGTTGTTGGCGAGCCCCACGGAGATGAGCCCCGCGCTGCACCCCATGCCGGAGAGGTTCACGCTACGGATGTCGGCGCGCAGGTTGTACTTGTTCACGATGATGTCGACCAACGACGGCGTGGGGCAGAAGAGGCTGCAGTTGAGGACGAGCACCCCGATCGCGTCTGGGGCGACGCCGGTCTTGGCGAGCAGGTCGTCGATCGCCGAGAAGACGACGAGCTCGAACTCGGCGCGGGCGTTGTCGAGGGTGCAGTACTCGTGCGTCGGGACGCAGTGGTGCGCCTCCGGCAGGCAGGTCTGCTCCCCGAGCCCCGAGCGCGCCAGCAGCCGGGACATGAACCGGACGCTGCGCTCGCTGATGGTGGGCGTATGCTTGGTGTGCTCGATGAATGAGGCCATGGGGACGCGGGCGAGCGGCGAGGTGTCGAAGCAGGCATAGTCGATCAGGTACACCGCGCGCGGGCGGAGCACGAGGTAGACGACGGCCGCTGCGGCTGCAGAGAACAGGTACGCTGGTCGGAGCCAGCTGATGATCTCCGCCGGGCCGAGCCGCACCAGGACGACGACACATGAAGCAGCGAGGAAGTTGTCCACGATCAGCCGGTACACGGCCTTGAGCTTGAGCTGCATGGGCTGGGCCTGCACCGACGACCTCATGCTGCTTGTTTTCTCTTCCTTTAAAGTACTCGTCTTCGCACCGAGTTCGCCATTAAAGACTTGGGTCCTTTCCATTACCTTTTCGGTGTTGAGATGATGCGTTGTCCGGATGACTTCTTTCTTCATCAGCGGAAGTACGCTCTTTCTTTTCTTTGGAAGTACTCTTTCCTTTATGAGCTCGGGTTAGTGTGTCTTCGTTTGGTGCGTCTAGTGCTTCCACTTATATAGTAGTACATTGTTTAAAAAAGCATTATATAGTATAGTACAAACAAAGCATTAATTGTAGTCAGCGGTAGCAGCCAACTGATGGGTCATTAACGCAAACGTAGCACTTGCGGCCGTCACTGTCAGCTCGTGACGATGCTGTTGCTGCTTTAATTAAAGTCTCAATGTCTTTTTTTTTGCACAAAATTAAGCTTTCAATGTCTTTTTTTTTGCACAATATTAAACTCTCAATGTCTTATTTTTGGTCCTGATCTTATTTAGAAACAAAGTTATATACAATACAGACACTCACATGTAAACACGTATACTCAATCTCATAAAAACACACGTACATCATATCTTTATAAGCTCCTCCAAGAGGCTTAGTCGACGGATATTGTAATTGATGAAGTTATCATAGACACCTCCCTAGCAATGAGATCATCGCCTTCCACTGAAAAGAATATTCTGCTTTTATAAGGTACACATGTGTCAAACCTGAAGTTTCATCCCTGGTAGGATGGGGTAAAACAAACCTACGAGCATGATGTGCGTGATTGCCTACTTGGATATAAATGGTGCCATGCGAGTTTATAAAGTAAAAAAAATGTTAACTTTTTGCCATAAAAAATTAATTTATTGACATAGTCTACGTCTAACCGTCTAGATTTTGTATGTGCCCTATTAAAATTGTCTAGATATTTTATTTTATTTTGCCATTGAACATGTTCATGCTGTGACGCCTCCGATTCAATCGTACACTAATCATACACATAAACGTGTACGATTAAGATCAGAGACTCACGGGAAAATATCATAACACAACTCTACAAATAAAATAAGTCATACAAATATCATATTACAAGCCAGGGGCCTCAAGGGCTCGAATACAAGAGCCTGATCATAGACGAGTCAGCGGAAGCAACAATATATGAATACAGACATAAGTTAAACAAGTTTGCCTTAAGAAGGCTAGCACAAACTGAGATACAGATCGAAAGAGGCGCATGCCTCCTGCCTGGGATCCTCCTAAACTACTCCTGGTCGTCGGCAGCGGGCTGCACGTAGTAGTAGGCGCCTCCCGAGTAGTAGCAGTCGTCATCGACAGTGGCGTCTGGCTCCTGGACTCCATTGTCTGGTCGCAGCAATCGGGTATAGGAAGGGGGAAAAGGGGGAGAAAAGCAACCGTGAGTACTCATCCAAAGCACTCGCAAGCAAGGAGCTACACTACATATGTATGCATTGGTATCAAATGGAATAAGGCTAACATATGTGGACTGAACTGCAGAATGCGGGAATAAAAGGGGGATAGTTAGTCCTATCGAAGACTACGCTTCTGGCCACCTCCATCTTGCAGCATGTAGAAGAGATCAGAAGGTAAAGTTCACTAAGTAGCATCGTGTAGCATAATCCTATCCGGTGATCCTCCCCTCGTCGCCCTGTGAGAGAGTGATCACCGGTTGTATCTGGCACTTGGAAGGTGTGTTTTATTAAGTATCCGGTTCTAGTTGTCATAAGGTCAAGGTACAACTCCGGGTCGTCCTTTTACCGAGGGACACGGCTATTCGAATAGATCAACTTCCCTGCAGGGGTGCACCACATTTCCCAACACGCTCGATCCCCTTTGTCCGGACACACTTTTCAGGGTCATGCCCGGCCTCGGAAGATCAACACGTCGCAGCGCTACCTAGGCACAACAGAGAGGTCAGCACGCCGGTCTAAATCCTATGGCGCAGGGGTCTGGGCCCATCGCCCATTGCACACCTGCACGTTGCGTACGCGGCCGGTGAGCAGACCTAGCCTCCCTTATACAAGAGCAGGCGTTCCAGTCCAACCCGGCGCGCGCCGCTCAGTCGCTGACGTCACGAAGGCTTCGGCTGATACCACGACGTCAACTGCCCATAACTGTCCCCGCGTAGTTGGTTAGTGCGTATAAGCCAGTGTCCAGTCTCAGATCAAATATCAAGATCTCGTTAAACGTGTTATCTTGAAGTAACCGCGAACGCCGACCAGGGCCAGACCCACCTCTCTCCTAGGTGATCTCAACCTGCCCCGTCGCTTCGCTACAAACATCCACACAGATGGCCGTCGGGAAAGTATGTCCTTCCAGCCCCCAATTCGTGAATCAACCACGGGTACTCAACGAGTCGGCCCGACTTTAGTCACAATATATATCATGTGTAATATGTATAGTATATACCCGTGATCAACACCCGACGTGATCATGGCCCGATAGTATAGCATGGCAGACAGACAAGAATGTAGGGCCACTGATGATAAACTAGCATCCTATACTAAGCATTTAGGATTGCAGGTAAGGCATCAATGACTGTAGCAACAATGACAGGCTATGCATCAGGGTAGGATTTACGGAAAGCAGTAACATGCTACACTACTCTAATGCAAGCAATAGAGAGAAGAGTAGGCGATATCTGGTGATCAGGGGGAGGGGGCTTGCCTGGTTGCTCTGCAGACAGAAACGGACCCTCGAAGGTGAAGTAGTCGGTCACTGGTTCAACCGCGGTCTCGGGGTCTACCGGAAAAAAAGTAACAAAGGGGAAACCAATAAATAACAGAGCAATCAAAGCATCACAAAGCATAACATGGCAATACGCGGTGCTAGGGGTGACCTAACGCCGTACTAGGTGATACCGGCAAAGTTGAGAAAACATCCGGGAAAGTATCCCCGGTGTTTCGCGTTTTCGGACAGATGAACCAGAGGGGAAAAGCTCGATGTTCGCTATGCTAGGGATGTGTGGCGGACGAACGGACCGTGTATTTGAATACGTCTCGTCGTTCTGAGCAACTTTCATGTATAATACTTTTTCATCTGACTTACGGATTATTTTCTATTAATTTTCAAAGATTTAAACAATTTCTAAAATTTCTGGATTTATTTTAATTGTTTTAATCCGAGTTGACCATGTCAACTTTGACTAGTGTGTGGCCAACATGTCATAGGTTGTACCTAAACAAATAAGTAAAACTAATCTAATTGAAAGGGACCCATATGTCATCTACACATTACGCTATTTAGCCACTAATCTAATCTTAAAACTAACCTATCTCTAATTAATCAAGCCGGCCAGAGACACAGCCGGATGTGCAAGTTGTGCACGCATGCACGGCCATGCCCAAGCATCAGCCACGCCCAGGCATCAGCAGCAGCAAAGTGAAGCATCAAGCAGCGGCCAAGCAACACAGCAATTAGATGAGCAGGCAACGACGAGCAGCTGCAGTAAGAAGCGACAGCAGCTGGGCGCTGCGTGGGCGTTGGCGCGCGCGGAGGCGCGGCCATGGGTGAGGCGAGTGTGGGATCGGTGCTCCGGTGGCCATTTGGCCTGGGGTTTGGTCCTATGGGACGAGTGCGGCGCGCCGGGTCTGAAGGTGGAAGCAGCACAAGCACATAAAGCGCAGCGGCCGCGAAGCCGAGCGGCCGTCGGAGCGTGGCTACGGCGGCAGCTCGCTACAAGGCATGTGCGGTAGCAGGGAGATGGGGGAAACACAGTAGTGCTCACATCGGAGCTCGGGAAGACTCGGGGAAGCCGAAGGAACTCGGGGTGGCGCGAATCGAACGATGGACGGCGGCGGCACCGAGGTTGATGAACACCTCGATCCCGTCATTGTAGGGCTCCCCGGCGTCGAGTCTGTGTTGTAGATGGCATAGGCGACGATGTCGGTCCTCCGGGACACGGTGGTGCGGCGCAGGGCAGCTGGTGGTCGCGTGAGCAACTACGGCGCGGCCAGGGGCATTTCGGGCATGAAAAAAAATAAGGGAACGAAGATGGGAGGGGAAGAAACGGGGCTAGGGTTTGGGGGAGGGGCGCCTGGACGTTTTGTAGGGGGGTTGGGGCGGCCGGATGGCCGGCACGTGGCCACGGCCATGGGATCGTCGCCACGGCTGCCTCCTGCCTCCTACTGTAGCGAGAGGTAGAAGACAAGGGAGGTGGGCTGGGTTGTACTCTATTCTTAATGGGCTAAAGTGCACAGATCGAAACATTTCTTATATTCTTATTCTTTTACTGTTTTGCAATTTTCTCCTATCTCTATTTTAATTTCGAACCAAATGAATTTTGCAAGTCAGATGAAATTTGTTGCATAAATACTAGGCACTATTTTGAGCTTACCCACAAAGTTTGGAGGCAATTGGAATTAAATGATAATCATTTATTTTGGAAAGGCCATTTTATTTGCCGACGGACCACTTATTAATTTTCTTGGAATTTATTTGCGAGTCAAAATAAGTTGTTTTGGAACATTGAAATGTTGAGGGGAATTTATAGGATTATTCGAACATTTTAGTTTTGATGTTTCACAAGTTTGAATTTTTGACTTTGATTTTGAAGTTGAACATGAACAGTGATTTGGATCAAGTGAGGATTAGCAATAGTAATGTGATGACGTGGCATCATTAGCAGGGGTTTACTATAGCTTAATTATCCGGTCATCACACATTCATAGTTTGCATTTTTCTCAAGAAGAAAAGACATGTATGGTGCCTTGGGTAAGAAGAAAAAAAGAAGCAAATTTGATATAAAAAAGCTTTTTATGCCACTCATTTTTGTTTTTTTAACCAAACAACACCACTTTTTTCAAGGGCAAAAACTGGCATGGAGTTTGAAAACATGTTCATGTTCGTTGTGGACTGAACTGTTGCGATATTTTGTTAACACTCAGGCTGCCAACAATGCCATTCCATAGGTCAAGAATCTAAGCTATGCGACACCTAAATGGAATGCTACATTTATAGTCCAAACACAGAAACACTCCATGATATGACAGTGTACTGTTACTTTTGAGATGTCGAAAAGCACATTAACTGGTATATAACCCAACAAAGAATCTTTTCAAAGCCACTATGTTTCAAATTTACGGTTTGGCTTTTTACCAGGTACCGGTTTTTTATTACTCCATAATATATGATGCGTATGTTACAAAAAGTATACCATCAAATTCGTATTTGAAAGGAGTTTTTAATGATATAATTTTCACATCATACATCCTCATATTTTATATATCTCATCAATGGTCAAAGGTAACCTAAAAAAACACATTACGCCCTATATATTTCAATGAAGGGAGTACACAAAGTTGCAAAAATGCAATGAACCAGTCCACACACTTAGTAAGCAGGTACAAAATAGTCCAAATCACTCCGAACCAACCATAATCATACATTGTTTCACACAATCCCCGTAGAGCTTTACTTTTTCACAAATAGGTCCTCAGTCAATCCACTTGGATATTTCCTCATGTGCACCCACCATTTGTCGTGAGCATGACAATTTTAGTTAGCGATCATCGCAACTATGCCGCAGTTCTGGTTTTCGCCAAAAATTTAAGTGCTCGCAAACTTAAATTGCCATCTTTCCCATTATCGCAAAAACTAAAGTTGTCATCAAAATGTTCGAAATTGCCACCCTTCCCAGGAAACTCTCGTTGGATAATACTACCCGGAAAAAAGAGGAAAAAAGAAGTGTAGGATTCAAACCTTGGTCGCCTGCTGTAGGATCGGAAGTATGTCTAGAGGGGGGGGGGGTGATTAGACTACTTGACCAAATAAAAACTTAACCTTTTCCTAATTTTAGTTCTTGGCAGTTTTTAGCTATCTTAGGACAAGTCAAGCAATCATTACACAATTCAAGCAAGCATGCAAAGAGTATATTAGCAGCGGAAAGTAAAGCATGCAACTTGCAAGAATATAAAGGGAAGGGTTTGGAGAATTCAAACGCTATTGGAGACACGGATGTTTTTCCCGTGGTTCGGATAGGTGGTGCTATCCTACATCCACGTTGATGGAGACTTCAACCCACGAAGGGTAACGGTTGCGCGAGTCCATGGAGGGATCCACCCATGAAGGGTCCACGAAGAAGCAACCTTGTCTATCCCACCATGGCCATCGCCCATGAAGGACTTGCCTCACTAGAGGTAGATCTTCACGAAGTAGGCGATCTCCTTGCCCTTACAAACTCCTTGGTTCAACTCCACAATCTTGTCGGAGGCTCCCAAGTGACACCTAGCCAATCTAGGAGACACCACTCTCCAAGAAGTAACAAATGGTGTGTTGATGATGAACTCCTTGCTCTTGTGCTTCAAATGATAGTCTCCCCAACACTCAACTCTCTCTCATAGGGTTTGGATCTGATGGAAAGAAGATTTGAGTGGAAAGCAACTTGGGGAAGGCTAGAGATCAAGATTCATATGGTTTGAATGGAATATCTTGGTCTCAACACATGAGTAGGTGGTTCTCTCTCAGAACATATGAGTTGGAATGGTGTATGTGTTCTGATGGCTCTCTCCACGAGTGAAGAGGAGGTGGAGGGGTATTTATAGCCTCCACACAAAATCCAACCGTTACACACAATTTATCAATCTCGGTGGGACCGAATCAGAAAACTCGGTCGGACCGAAATAGTAAACCTAGTGACCGTTAGGAATTTCGGTGGGACTGACATGCAACTCGGTAGGACCGATTCGGTTAGGGTTTGGGCATAACGTAATCTCGGTGAGACCGATTGCACAAACACGGTGAGACCGAGTTTGGCTATAAGCTAACCAGAGAGTTGGTCAGGCAAACTCGGTGGGACCGACTCGCTCTTTCGGTGAGACCGAAAATTTACAAGAAGGAAACATAGAGTTTACCTTGCATTCTTGGTGGGACCGATTCGCTCTTTCAGTGAGACCGAAAAGTTACGAAAGGGAAACAGAGAGTTTGCAAGCCCATCTCGGTGAGACCGAGATCCTTATCGGTAGGACCAAATTGCTAGGGTTTGGCAGTGGCAAATGACAAGTGAAACTCGGTGGCGCCGGATTGAAAGAATCGGTATGACCGAGTTTGGCTTAGGGTTTAGGTCATTTGTGGATATGGGAAAGTAGCTGAGGATTTTGGAGCATATCATTAAGCACATAGAGCAAGAGGCTCATTAAGCAACACCTCATCCCTCCTTGATAGTATTGGCTTTTCCTAAAGACTCATTGTGATCTTGGATCACTAAAATATAAAATGAAGAGTCTTGAACTTTTGAGCTTGAGCCAATTCTTTGTCCTTAGCATTTTGAGGGTTCCACTTTCACATCCATGCCATGCCAATCATTGAGCTTTCCTGAAATAATCATCTTGAAATAGCATTAGCTCAATGAGCTATATGTTGTTATGAATTACCAAAACCACCTAGGGATAGTTGCACTTTCAATCTCCCCCTTTTTGGTAATTGATGACAACATATAGATCAAAGCTTCGACAAATGATAATAAGCATGAAATATATCGTCGCTTTGAGAAATATGTGACAAATAAGAGCTCCCCCTAAATTTGTGCATATTTAAAATTTGCTTTGGACTGCAAATGCACAAGGAGTTAGAGTCATGGGTTACTCTTCCATGTCACATACATCTTGGTGGAGCGCTAAAAAATGATAAGATTGAAATACATGCACTCATCACCAAGAATAGTGAGTGATCACAAAAGATAGATAGAATGGTAATATTTAAGCAAGCATTAAGCAAACATTAAGTGTAGCTTATGATCAAACACATGATCATCGATGTCTCACAAACATAAGGACGTAGTATCTCACACACAAGCAAACAAAGTTCGAAAAACCACCAAATAAAACAAGAGAGAACAAAAGCAACACTCTCTCTCGAAGCCTATGATCTATACATTTTCTCCCCCTTTGGCAACAAGTTACCAAAAAGTTCCTAAAAAATGCATAGTGCTAAGTCGATGCTCAGGATTGATCTTCAGGTGGTGGTGGAGTCCGGAGCACTCCAAGGACGAAGCCTTCGGTAGACGTGGTCGGAGTTGAGGCTGAAGTGGATGCTGGAGCTGGTGGAACTGAGGCTGTGGCTGGCGCAAACGTTGTAGCTCTGGTGTCAGCAACTAGCAGTGCAGACGACCTCGGACCTCGTGGCACCCTGGCAAAAGCATCAGTCATGGTCCTGCCTCTCCTCTCATTCATGTCCTCCTGGAGCTGCTCCACGGCAGTCTGTATCTCTGTCACCTTGATGTCCAAGTCATAGAACCTCTGTTCCATGATCCTCTCTAAGCTTGCTTGGTTCTGAGTCAGGGTGGCAAGTCCTTGCTCAATCCGCAGGGTGGACGCAATCAGGTAACCAAGCTGCTCTTGTTTGGTTTTCAGGAAGTAATCAGATGCCTCCGCTTGAGTAGGCATCCTGGCAGCTTTCTCCTTCTTCGCCTTCTCCTTCTGAGCTTGTGCATGGACAGATGATGGCTCATTCTCAGTCATGACCACTTGGTTATCTTCAAAGTCTGGACGGATGGGCAGGTGTTCCTTATCCAAGAGGTATATGCCCGTGCCCATCTTGGAGCTGATGAGCTCCTGAATCTGTGGGGCATACCCACAGCTCCTCTTCTGGTCTGCTGCTGTCCTCTTGATTGTTTCTACTATGAGACTCATGACTTTGAATTTTTGAGGCACGTCAAAGACATGAAGCAAATTGATGACATGACCCTTGATCATCTTGTGATCTCCAGACTTGGGCAGAAGAGTGTGCCTAAGGATCCAGTTGATCGTAGGCAATCCTGACAGAAGATAGTGCACCGAGCCAAACTTGAACGTGTCAAGTGCTTCATTTGGAATCTCCTTGTACATGTTGGACATAGAGTTGTGGTCTATCTTCTTCTTGGCATAGATGTCCAAGTCATCATCCTGCTCCTCTGGGGCATTGATCAACTTCGCCCATTCCTCAACAGTGGATTGGTACCTTGTACCCTCTGACATCCAAGTGATCCTGCCATCCGGATAAAAGTGTGATGTGGAGTAGAATTGCATGATTAGCTCCTCGTTCCACTTTGTGAGCTTCTGCCCAACAAAGTCTGCCACTCCACACGCACTAAAGCTGTCATATACTCCAGGGTAGTGTTCCTCATTCTCCTTCATGTAGGTCCAGTCGACCCATCTCATGTCACATACAATTGGCTTCTTGTCAAGCAAAACTGTCTCATAGAAATCCTGCTGCTCCTTGGTATGAAACATGTAGTCCACTGCAGTCCTTCTCCTAGAAGCATACGGATCTGCTTCTCTCCACTTCCTCAGCCCTGAATCTCTCCTGAGCTTCATATCCTCAGCCATAGGATGAGCATCGTTGTGGTCTGGGATCTTGGGCTTGAGCTTCCTAAGGACATTCTCTTCTTCTTCTTCCTCTGCAACTTCGGGCACTGGGGCCTTGTTCTTCTCAGTGGCTGGGATACTTCTTGTGTTTCTCTTTGGTGCACTCTTAGGCTTAGATGCATGTTGGGGAACGCAGTAATTTCAAAATTTTCCTACGCACACGCAAGATCATGGTGATGCATAGCAACGAGAGGGGAGAGTATTGTCTACGTACCAACGCAGACCGACTGCGGAAGCGATCACACAACGTAGAGGAAGTAGTCGTACGTCTTCTTCCCGATCCAACCGATCCAAGCACCGTTACTCCGGCACCTCCGAGTTCTTAGCACACATTCAGCTCGATGACGTTCCTCGGGCTCCGATCCAGCAAAGCGTCGAGGAAGAGTTTCGTCAGCACGACGGCGTGATGACGATCTTGATGTACTACCGACGCAGGGCTTCGCCTAAGCACTACAACGGTACGATCGAGGTGGAATTTGGTGGCAGGGGGCACCGCACACGGCTAAGGAACGATCTCAAGGATCAAGTTGTGTGTCTATGGGGTGCCCCTGCCCCCGTATATAAAGGCCAGGGGCAAGGGGGTCGGCCGGCTAGGAGGGAGGCGCAGGGAGGAGTCCCACTCCTACCGGGAGTAGGACTCCTTCCCCCAAATCCTATTCCTAATAGGACTCTTCGGGAGAAAGAGAAGAGAAGAGAAGAGAGGGGGGCCGGCCCCTTCTCCTAGTCCTAATAGGACTAGGGAAGGGGGGTTCGGCCGGCTAGCATGTGGGCTGCCCCTTCTCTCTTTTCCACTAAGGCCCAATAGGCCCATTTGCCTCCCGGGGGGTTCCGGTAACCCTCCCGGTAATCCGGTAAAATCCCGATTTCACCCGGAACACTTCCGGTGCCCAAACATAGGCTTCCAATATACCAATCTTTACGTCTCGACCATTTCGAGACTCCTCGTCATGTCCGTGATCTCATCCGGGACTCCGAACAACCTTCGGTACATCAAAATGCATAAACTCATAATAACTGTCATCGTAACGTTAAGCGTGCGGACCCTACGGTTCGAGAACAATGTAGACATGACCGAGACACGTCTCCGGCCAATAACCAATAGCGGGACCTGGATGCCCATATTGGCTCCTACATATTCTACGAAGATCTTTATCGGTCAGACCGCATAACAACATACGTTGTTCCCTTTGTCATCGGTATGTTACTTGCCCGCGATTCGATCATCGGTATCCAATACCTAGTTCAATCTCGTTACCGGCAAGTCTCTTTACTCGTTCCGTAATACATCATCTCACAACTAACTTATTAGTTGCAGTGCTTGCAAGGCTTATGTGATGTGCATTACCGAGAGGGCCCAGAGATACCTCTCCGACAATCGGAGTGACAAACCCTAATCTCGAAATACGCCAACCCAACATCTACCATTGGAGACACCTGTAGTACTCCTTTATAATCACCCAGTTATGTTGTGACGTTTGGTAGTACCCAAAGTGTTCCTCCGGTAAACGGGAGTTGCATAATCTCATAGTTATAGGAACATGTATAAGTCATGAAGAAAGCAATAGCAACATACTAAACGATCGGGTGCTAAGCTAATGGAATGGGTCATGTCAATCAGATCATTCTACTAATGATGTGACCTCGTTAATCAAATAACAACTCCTTGTTCATGGTTAGGAAACATAACCATCTTTGATCAACGAGCTAGTCAAGTAGAGGCATACTAGTGACACTCTGTTGGTCTATGTATTCACACATGTATTATGTTTCCGGTTAATACAATTCTAGCATGAATAATAAACATTTATCATGATGTAAGGAAATAAATAATAACTTTATTATTGCCTCTAGGGCATATTTCCTTCAGTCTCCCACTTGCACTAGAGTCAATAATCTAGATTACACTGTAATGATTCTAACACCCATGGAGCCTTGGTGCTGATCATGTTTTGCTCGTGGAAGAGGCTTAGTCAACGGGTCTGCAACATTCAGATCCGTATGTATCTTGCAAATCTCTATGTCTCCCACCTGGACTAAATCCCGGATGGAGTTGAAGCGTCTCTTGATGTGTTTGGTTCTTTTGTGAAATCTGGATTCCTTTGCCAAGGCAATTGCACCAGTATTGTCACAGAAGATTTTCATTGGACCCGATGCACTAGGTATGACACCTAGATCGGATATGAACTCCTTCATCCAGACTCCTTCGTTTGCTGCTTCCGAAGCAGCTATGTACTCCGCTTCGCATGTAGATCCCGCTACGACGCTTTGTTTAGAACTGCACCAACTGACAGCTCCACCGTTTAAAGTAAACACGTATCCGGTTTGTGATTTAGAATCGTCCGGATCAGTGTCAAAGCTTGCATCAACGTAACCTCTTACGGTGAGCTCTTTGTCACCTCCATATACGAGAAACATATCCTTAGTCCTTTTCAGGTATTTTAGGATGTTCTTGACCGCTGTCCAGTGATCCATTCCAGGATTACTTTGGTACCTCCCTGCTAAACTTATAGCAAGGCACACATCAGGTCTGGTACACAGCATTGCATACATGATAGAGCCTATGGCTGAAGCATAGGGAACATCTTTCATTTTCTCTCTATCTTCTGCAGTGGTCGGGCATTGAGTCTTACTCAACTTCACACCTTGTAGCACAGGCAAGAACCCTTTCTTTGCTTGATCCATCTTGAACTTCTTCAATATTTTGTCAAGGTATGTGCATTGTGAAAGTCCAATTAAGCGTTTTGATCTATCTCTATAGATCTTTATGCCTAATATGTATGCAGCTTCCCCGAGGTCTTTCATCGAAAAACTTTTATTCAAGTATCCCTTTATGCTATCCAGAAATTCTATATCATTTCCAATTAGCAATATGTCATCCACATATAATATCAGAAATGCTACAGAGCTCCCACCCACTTTCTTGTAAATACAGGCTTCTCCAAAAGTCTGTATAAAGCCAAATGCTTTGATCACACTATCAAAGCGTTTATTCCAACTCCGAGATGCTTGCACCAGTCCATAAATGGATCGCTGGAGTTTGCATACTTTGTTAGCTCCTTTTGGATCGACAAAACCTTCTGGTTGTACCATATAAAACTCTTCTTCCAGAAATCCATTCAGGAATGCAGTTTTGACATCCATTTGCCATATTTCATAATCATAAAATGCGGCAATTGCTAACATAATTTTGACGGACTTAAGCATCGCTATGGGTGAGAAAGTCTCATCGTAGTCAACCCCTTGAACTTGTCGAAAACCTTTTGCGACAAGTCGAGCTTTATAGACAGTAACATTACCGTCAGCGTCAGTCTTTTTCTTGAAGATCCATTTATTCTCAATTGCTTGCCGATCATCGGGCAAGTCAACCAAAGTCCATACTTTGTTCTCATACATGGATCCCATCTCAGATTTCATGGCCTCAAGCCACTTTGCGGAATCTGGGCTCACCATCGCTTCTTCATAGTTCGTAGGTTCATCATGATCTAGCATCATGACTTCCAGAACAGGATTACCGTACCCCTCTGGTGCGGATCTCACTCTGGTTGATCTACGTGGTTCAGTAGTATCTTGTTCTGAAGCTTCATGATCATCATCATTAGCTTCCTCACTGATTGGCATAGGTGTCGCAGAAACAGTTTTCTGTGATGTACTATTTTCCAATAAGGGAGCAGGTACAGTTACCTCGTCAAGTTCTACTTTCCTCCCACTCACTTCTTTCGAGAGAAACTCCTTCTCTAGAAATGATCCATTCTTAGCAACGAATGTCTTGCCTTCGGATCTGTGATAGAAGGTATACCCAATAGTTTCCTTTGGGTATCCTATGAAGACACATTTCTCCGCTTTGGGTTCGAGCTTATCAGGTTGAAGCTTTTTCACATAAGCATCGCAGCCCCAAACTTTAAGAAACGACAACTTTGGTTTCTTGCCAAACCATAGTTCATAAGGCGTCGTCTCAACGGATTTTGATGGTGCCCTATTTAACGTGAATGCGGCCGTCTCTAAAGCATAACCCCAAAACGATAGCGGTAAATCAGTAAGAGACATCATAGATCGCACCATATCTAGTAAAGTACGATTACGACGTTCGGACACACCATTACGCTGTGGTGTTCCGGGTGGCGTGAGTTGCGAAACTATTCCACAATTTTTCAAATGTACACCAAACTCGTAACACAAATATTCTCCTCCACGATCAGATCGTAGAAATTTTATTTTCTTGTTACGATGATTTTCAACTTCACTCTGAAATTCCTTAAACTTTTCAAATGTTTCAGACTTATGTTTCATTAAGTAGATATACCCATATCTGCTTAAATCATCTGTGAAGGTGAGAAAATAACGATATCCGCCGCGAGCCTCAATATTCATCGGACCACATACATCGGTATGTATGATTTCCAACAAATCTGTTGCTCTCTCCATAGTACCGGAGAACGGTGTTTTAGTCATCTTGCCTATGAGGCACGGTTCGCAAGTACCAAGTGATTCATAATCAAGTGATTCCAAAAGCCCATCAGTATGGAGTTTCTTCATGCGCTTTACACCGATATGACCTAAACGGCAGTGCCACAAATAAGTTGCACTATCATTATTAACTTTGCATCTTTTGGCTTCTACATTATGAATATGTGTATTACTATCTTCGAGATTCAACAAGAATAGACCACTCTTCAAAGGTGCATGACCATAAAAGATATTATTCATATAAATAGAACAACCATTATTCTCTGATTTAAATGAATAACCGTCTCGCATTAAACAAGATCCAGATATAATGTTCATGCTCAACGCTGGCACCAAATAACAATTATTTAGGTCTAATATTAATCCCGAAGGTAGATGTAGAGGTAGCGTGCCGACCGCGATCACATCGACTTTGGAACCGTTTCCCACGCGCATCGTCACCTCGTCCTTTGCTAGTGTCCGCTTATTCCGTAGTCCCTGTTTCGAGTTGCAAATATTAGCAACAGAACCAGTATCAAATACCCAGGTGCTACTGCGAGCTCTAGTAAGGTACACATCAATAACATGTATATCACATATACCTTTGCTCACTTTGCCATCCTTCTTATCCGCCAAATACTTGGGGCAGTTCCGCTTCCAGTGACCAGTCTGCTTGCAGTAGAAGCACTCAGTTTCAGGCTTAGGTCCAGACTTGGGTTTCTTCTCTTGAGCAGCAACTTGCTTACTGTTCTTCTTGAAGTTTCCCTTCTTCTTCCCTTTGCCCTTTTTCTTGAAACTAGTGGTTTTTTTAACCATCAACACTTGATGCTCCTTCTTGATTTCTACCTCCGCAGCTTTTAGCATTGCGAAGAGCTCGGGAATAGTCTTGTTCTTCCCTTGCATATTATAGTTCATCACGAAGCTCTTGTAGCTTGGTGGCAGTGATTGGAGAATTCTGTCAATGACGCAGTCATCTGGAAGATTAACTCCCATCTGAATCAAGTGATTATTATACCCAGACATCTTGAGTATATGCTCACTGACAGAACTATTCTCCTCCATCTTACAGCTATAGAACTTATTGGAGACTTCATATCTCTCAATTCGGGCATTTGCTTGAAATATTAACTTCAACTCCTGGAACATCTCATATGCTCCATGACGTTCAAAACGTCGTTGAAGTCCCGATTCTAAGCCGTAAAGCATGGCACACTGAACTATCGAGTAGTCATCAGCTTTGCTCTGCCAGGCGTTCATAACATCTGGCGTTGCTCCAGCAGCAGGCCTGTCACCCAGCGGTGCTTCCAGGACGTAATTCTTCTGTGCAGCAATGAGGATAATCCTCAGGTTACGGACCCAGTCCGTGTAATTGCTACCATCATCTTTCAACTTTGCTTTCTCAAGGAACGCATTAAAATTCAACGGAACAATAGCACGAGCCATCTATCTACAAGCAACATAAACAAGCAAGATACTATCAGGTACTAAGTTCATGATGAGTTTAAGTTCAGTTAATCAAATTACTTAGGAACTCCCACTTAGATAGACATCCCTCTAATCCTCTAAGTGATCACGTGATCCAAATCAACTAAACCATAACCGATCATCACATGAGATGGAGTAGTTTTCAATGGTGAACATCGTCATGTTGATCATATCTACTATATGATTCACGCTCGACCTTTCGGTCTCTGTGTTCCGAGGCCATATCTGCATATGCTAGGCTCGTCAAGTTTAAACTGAGTATTCTGCGTGTGCAAAACTGGCTTGCACCCGTTGTAGATGGACGTAGAGCTTATCACACCCGATCATCACGTGGTGTCTGGGCACGACGAACTTTGGCAACGGTGCATACTCAGGGAGAACACTTCTTGATAATTTAGTGAGAGATCATCTTATAATGCTACCGTCAATCAAAGCAAGATAAGATGCATAAAAGGATAAACATCACATGCAATCAATATAAGTGATATGATATGGCCATCATCATCTTGTGCTTGTGATCTCCATCTCCGAAGCACCGTCATGATCACCATCGTCACCGGCGCGACACCTTGATCTCCATCGTAGCATCGTTGTCGTCTCGCCAATCTTATGCTTCCACGACTATTACTACCGTTTAGTAATCTAGTAAAGCATTACATCGCGATTGCATTGCATACAATAAAGCGACAACCATATGGCTCCTACCAGTTGCCGATAACTTAGTTACAAAACATGATCATCTCATACAACAAAATCAGCATCATGTCTTGACCATATCACATCACAACATACCCTGCAAAAACAAGTTAGACGTCCTCTACTTTGTTTGTTGCAAGTTTTACGTGGCTGCTACGGGCTTAAGTAAGAACTCATCTCACCTACGCATCAAAACCACAACGATAGTTCGTCAAATAGACTCCGTTTTAACCTTCTCAAGGACAGGGCGTAGTCACACTTGGTTCAACTAAAGTTGGAGAGACAGTCTTCCGCAAGCCATCTATGTGCAAAGCACGTCGAGGGAACCGGTCTCGCGTAAGAGTACGCGTAAGGTTGGTCCGGATCGTCTCAACCAACAATACCGCCGAACCAAAGTATGACATGCTGGTAGGCAGTATGACTTGTATCGCCCACAACTCACTTGTGTTCTACTCGTGCATATAACATCAAACCATAAAAACCTGGCTCGGATGCCACTGTTGGGGAACACAGTAATTTCAAAATTTTCCTACGCACACGCAAGATCATGGTGATGCACAGCAACGAGAGGGGAGAGTATTGTCTACGTACCAACGCAGACCGACTGCGGAAGCGATCACACAACGTAGAGGAAGTAGTCGTACGTCTTCTTCCCGATCCAACCGATCCAAGCACCGTTACTCCGGCACCTCCGAGTTCTTAGCACACGTTCAGCTCGATGACGTTCCTCGGGCTCCGATCCAGCAAAGCGTCGAGGAAGAGTTTCGTCAGCACGACGGCGTGATGACGATCTTGATGTACTACCGACGCAGGGCTTCGCCTAAGCACTACAACGGTACGATCGAGGTGGAATTTGGTGGCAGGGGGCACCGCACACGGCTAAGGAACGATCTCAAGGATCAAGTTGTGTGTCTATGGGGTGCCCCCTGCCCCCGTATATAAAGGCCAGGGGCAAGGGGGTCGGCCGGCTAGGAGGGAGGCGCAGGGAGGAGTCCCACTCCTACCGGGAGTAGGACTCCTTCCCCCAAATCCTATTCCTAATAGGACTCTTCGGGAGAAAGAGAAGAGAAGAGAAGAGAGGGGGGCCGGCCCCTTCTCCTAGTCCTAATAGGACTAGGGAAGGGGGGTTCGGCCGGCTAGCATGTGGGCTGCCCCTTCTCTCTTTTCCACTAAGGCCCAATAGGCCCATTTGCCTCCCGGGGGGTTCCGGTAACCCTCCCGGTAATCCGGTAAAATCCCGATTTCACCCGGAACACTTCCGGTGCCCAAACATAGGCTTCCAATATACCAATCTTTACGTCTCGACCATTTCGAGACTCCTCGTCATGTCCGTGATCTCATCCGGGACTCCGAACAACCTTCGGTACATCAAAATGCATAAACTCATAATAACTGTCATCGTAACGTTAAGCGTGCGGACCCTACGGTTCGAGAACAATGTAGACATGACCGAGACACGTCTCCGGCCAATAACCAATAGCGGGACCTGGATGCCCATATTGGCTCCTACATATTCTACGAAGATCTTTATCGGTCAGACCGCATAACAACATACGTTGTTCCCTTTGTCATCGGTATGTTACTTGCCCGCGATTCGATCGTCGGTATCCAATACCTAGTTCAATCTCGTTACCGGCAAGTCTCTTTACTCGTTCCGTAATACATCATCTCACAACTAACTTATTAGTTGCAGTGCTTGCAAGGCTTATGTGATGTGCATTACCGAGAGGGCCCAGAGATACCTCTCCGACAATCGGAGTGACAAACCCTAATCTCGAAATACGCCAACCCAACATCTACCATTGGAGACACCTGTAGTACTCCTTTATAATCACCCAGTTACGTTGTGACGTTTGGTAGTACCCAAAGTGTTCCTCCGGTAAACGGGAGTTGCATAATCTCATAGTTATAGGAACATGTATAAGTCATGAAGAAAGCAATAGCAACATACTAAACGATCGGGTGCTAAGCTAATGGAATGGGTCATGTCAATCAGATCATTCTACTAATGATGTGACCTCGTTAATCAAATAACAACTCCTTGTTCATGGTTAGGAAACATAACCATCTTTGATCAACGAGCTAGTCAAGTAGAGGCATACTAGTGACACTCTGTTGGTCTATGTATTCACACATGTATTATGTTTCCGGTTAATACAATTCTAGCATGAATAATAAACATTTATCATGATGTAAGGAAATAAATAATAACTTTATTATTGCCTCTAGGGCATATTTCCTTCAATGCAGCCTTGGGTGCTTCCCTGGGCTTGGATGCAGTTGTCCCTGACCTTATGGCATCTCCCATAAGTTTGGCTGCCTTGGGTGCTGGTGCAGCAACCTCTTCTTCTTCCTCATCTACCATGATGGAGGCCTTCCCAAGCACTCTGGCTACAGTCTTCTTCACTCTTTCTTTCCTCTTTTTTCCCTCAGCAGCAACGGGCTCAACGGGAGCAGGCTTCATAGTTGAAGCTCTAGCCTTTGACATGGGCTGCCTGCCTGCTGGCCTTTTGATTTTTAGGCCTGGCTTTGTTCCTTGAGCTGGCTCAACTCTCTTTGATGTGGCCTCTTCCTCTGCTACATAGTCTCCATCTTCAGAATCAGAAGTCCTCTTCTTTCTCTGACGTGTGGCAGCTTTAGGCAGGTTGCTGGGTGTGCTCCTGCTGCCATCATCTGAGGAACTTGAGGGGCTAGTGCCCTCACTCAACTGCACTTGCTGCTCTGACAAGTTCTGGCTGTCACTCTGGTCTGACATGATGCAAACTGACTGCTGACCCTGTGAATAGATTATAGATGAGATAGAGTGGATGAGCATCACAAAATGCAGATATTTTGCAAAAGAATAATTCAAAAACTTAGTTTTAGTTTCCCACTGAAATCATCTCGGATCTACCGATTTTCAAACTCGGTGACACCGAAGCAGTTTTGGCACCAGAACTAGTGAACTCAGTCAGACCGAGTCACAGTTCGGTGGCACCGAGACTGCTAGGGTTTCACAGAGTTCCAAAATCGGTCACACCGATAAGTAATTCTCGGTCAGACCGAGTTTTACTTGTGCAATGGCATAAGCCAAATCGGTGGGACCGAGTTTTTCAACTCGGTGGGTCCGAGATGGTTTCGGCGGAAACCTAACCCTAAAATTTTCAAATTAAACCTAATCTATGAGTTCATTGACTGGATAGGAGTTTATCAAACGTGGCAAGAATCATGATGATCACAATGTGCTAGGAATCAGATTGGAGAATAGCACAAAGATCGAGTCCATACCCTAGTTCGGCGGAGACTCGCTACGGCGGCAACGGCGGGGCAGAATTCCGTTGACGGCGGCGGAGACCAGCGACTGGAGGCTGCTAGCGGCGAGGAGGACGATCCGGAGACCCAGGAGGCAGATCGAGCTATGCGCGGGCGAAGAGGTTTCGGAGAAATTTCCAAAATTCTGTCCGTCACTATATATAGCCCGACCCTGTCGGTGTGACCGAGTGGTGTTGGGGAACGTAGTAATTTCAAAAAAATTCCTACGCACACGCAAGATCATGGTGATGCATAGCAACGAGGGGGAGAGTCTGATCTACGTACCCTTGTAGATCGCAACGGAAGCGTTGACACAACGTAGAGGAAGTAGTCGTACGTCTTCTTCCCGATCCAACCGATCCAAGCACCGTTACTCCGGCACCTCCGAGTTCTAAGCACACGTACAGCTCGATGACGATCCCCGGGCTCCGATCCAGCAAAGCTTCAGGGAGGAGTTCCGTCAGCACGACGGCGTGGTGATGATCTTGATGTACTACCGACGCAGGGCTTCGCCTAAGCACTGCAACAATATGATCGAGGTGGAATTTGGTGGCAGGGGCACCGCACACGGCTAAGGAACGATCACCAAGGATCAACTTGTGTGTCATGGGGTGCCCCCCTGCCTCCGTATATAAAGGAGCAAGGGGGAGGGGCCGGCCGGCCTAGGAGGAGGCGCGCCAAGGGGAGTCCTACTCCCACCGGGAGTAGGACTCCCTCCTTCCTTGTTGGAGTAGGAGAAGGGGAAAGAGGTGGAGAGGAATAAGGAAAAGGGGGTTGCGCCCCTTGTCCAATTCGGACCAGAGGGGGGGGGGGCGCAGGCCTCCTTCCTTTTGGCCTCTCTCCTCTATTCCCGTATGGCCCAATAAGGCCCATATACTCTCCGGCGAATTCCCGTAACTCTCCGGTACTCCGAAAAATACCCGAATCACTCGGAACCTTTCTGAAGTCGGAATATAGTCGTCCAATATATCGATCTTTACGTCTCGACCATTTCGAGACTCCTCGTCATGTCCCCGATCTCATCCGGGACTCCGAACTCCTTCGGTACATCAAAACTCATAAACTCATAATATAACTGTCATCGAAACCTTAAGCGTGCGGACCCTACGGTTCGAGAACAATGTAGACATGACCGAGACACGTCTCCGGTCAATAACCAATAGCGGGACCTGGATGCCCATATTGGCTCCTACATATTCTACGAAGATCTTTATCGGTCAGACCGCATAACAACATACGTTGTTCCCTTTGTCATCGGTATGTTACTTGCCCGAGATTCGATCGTCGATATCCAATACCTAGTTCAATCTCGTTACCGGCAAGTCTCTTTACTCGTTCTGTAATACATCATCTCACAACTAACACATTAGTTGTAATGCTTGCAAGGCTTATGTGATGTGCATTACCGAGAGGGCCCAGAGATACCTCTCCGACAATCGGAGTGACAAATCCTAATCTCGAAATACGCCAACCCAACACGTACCTTTGGAGACACCTGTAGTGCTCCTTTATAATCACCCAGTTACGTTGTGACGTTTGGTAGCACCCAAAGTGTTCCTCCGGCAAACGGGAGTTGTATAATCTCATAGTCATAGGAACATGTATAAGTCATGAAGAAAGCAATAGCAACATACTAAACGATCGGGTGCTAAGCTAATGGAATGGGTCATGTCAATCAGATCATTCAACTAATGATGTGACCTCGTTAATCAAATAACAACTCTTTGTTCATGGTTAGGAAACATAACCATCTTTGATTAACGAGCTAGTCAAGTAGAGGCATACTAGTGACACTCTGTTTGTCTATGTATTCACACATGTATTATGTTTCCGGTTAATACAATTCTAGCATGAATGATAAACATTTATCATGATATAAGGAAATAAATAATAACTTTATTATTGCCTCTAGGGCATATTTCCTTCAGTCTCCCACTTGCACTAGAATCAATAATCTAGATCACATCACCATGTGATTAACATCGATAGTTCACATCATCATGTGATTAACACCCATAGTTCACATCGCCATGTGACCAACTCCCAAAGGGTTTACTAGATTCAGTAATCTAGTTCACATCGCTATGTGATTAACACCCAAAGAGTACTAAGGTGTGATCATGTTTTGCTTGTGAGAGAATCTTAGTCAACGGGTCTGCCACATTCAGATCCACATGTATTTTGCAAATTTCTATGTCAACAATGCTCTGCTTGGAGCTACTCTAGCTAATTGCTCCCACTTTCAA
This sequence comes from Triticum monococcum, assembly GCA_034509565.1. NCBI lineage: Eukaryota > Viridiplantae > Streptophyta > Magnoliopsida > Poales > Poaceae > Triticum > Triticum monococcum. Next base: position 770,532,387 of record CM067847.1, read on the forward strand.
TATGTATCTAGACCGAGACTTAGAGTCATCTAGATTAGTGTCAAAACTTGCATCGGCATAACCCTTTACGACGAACCTTTTTATCACGTCCATAATCGAGAAACATATCCTTATTTCACTAAGGATAATTCTGACCGCTCTCCAGTGATCTACTCCTAGATCACTATTGTACTCCCTTGCCAAATCAGTGCAGGGTATACAATAGATCTGGTATACAGCATGACATACTTTATAGAACCTATGGCCAAGGCATAGGGAATGACTTTCATTCTCTTTCTATCTTCTGCCGTGGTCGGGCTTTGACTCTTACTCAACTTCACACCTTATAATACAGGCAAGAACTCTTTCTTTGACTGCTCCATTTTGAACTACTTCAAAATCTTGTCAAGGTATGTACTCATTGAAAAAACTTATCAAGCGTCTTGATCTATCTCTATAGATCTTGGAGCTCAATATGTAAGCAGCTTCACCGAAGTCTTTCTATGAAAAAATCCTTTTAAACACTCCTTTATGCTTTACAGAATAATTCTACATTATTTCCGATCAACAATATGTCATTCACATATACTTATCAGAAATGTTGTAGTGCTCCCACTCACTTTCTTGTAAATACAGGCTTCACCGCAAGTCTGTATAAAACTATATGCTTTGATTAGCTCATCAAAGCGTATATTCCAACTCCGAGATGCTTGCACCAGTCCATAGATGAATCGCTGGAGCTTGCATATTTTGTTAGCACCTTTAGGATTGACAAAACCTTCTTGTTGCATCACATACAACTCTTCTTTAATAAATCCATTAAGGAATGCAGTTTTGTTTATCCATTTGCCAGATTTCATAAAATGCGGCAATTACTAACATGGTTCGGACAGACTTAAGCATATATACGAGTGAGAAACTCTCATCGTAGTCAACACTTTGAACTTGTCGAAAACCTTTTGCGACAATTCTAGCTTTGTAGATAGTAACACTACTATCAACGTCCGTCTTCCTCTTGAAGATCCATTTATTTTCTATGGCTTGCCGATCATCGGGCAATTCAACCAAAGTCCATACTTTGTTTTCATACATGAATCCCATCTCAGATTTCATGGCTTCAAGCCACTTTGCGGAATCTGGGCTCATCATCGCTTCCTCATAGTTCGCAAGTTCATCATGGTCTAGTAACATGACTTCCAGAACAGGATTACCATACCACTCTAGTGCGGATCTCACTCTGGTTTACCTACGAGATTCGGTAGTAACTTGATCTGAAGTTTCATGATCATCATCATTAGCTTCCTCACTAATTGGTGTAGGTGTCACAGAAACCGGTTTCTGTGATGTACTACTTTCTAATAAGGGAGGAGGTACAGTTACCTCATCAAGTTCTACTTTCCTCCCACTCACTTCTTTTGAGAGAAACTCCTTCTCTAGAAAGTTTCCGAATATAGCAACAAAAGTCTTGCCTTCGGTCTTGTGATAGAAGGTGTATCCAATAGTTTATTTTGGATATCCTATGAAGACACATTTCTCCGATTTGGGTTCGAGCTTATCAGGTTGAAGCTTTTTCACATAAGCATCGCAACCCCAAACTTTAAGAAACGACAACTTTGGTTTCTTGCCAAACCACAGTTCATAAGGCGTCGTCTCAACGGATTTTGATGGTGCCCTATTTAACGTGAATGCAGCTGTCCCTAATGCATAACCCCAAAACGATAGTGGTAAATCGGCAAGAGACATCATAGATTGCACCATATCTAATAAAGTACGGTTACGATGTTCGGACACACCATCATCTTGTGGTGTTCCAGGCGGCGTGAGTAGTGAAACTATTTCACATTGTTTTTAACTGAAGACCAAACTCGTAACTCAAATATTTTACCTCTGCGATCATATCGTAGAAACTTTTATTTTCTTGTCACGATGATTTTCTTCTTCACTCTGAAATTCTTTGAACTGTTCAAATGTTTCAGACTTATGTTTCATCAAGTAGATATCCCCATATCTGCTCAAATCATCTGTGAAGGTCAGAAAATAATGATACTTGCTGCAAGCCTTAATATTCATCGGACCACATACATCAGTATGTATGATTTCCAACAAATCTGTTGCTTGCTTCATTGTTCCGGAGAACGGCGTTTTAGTCATCTTGCCCATAAGGCATGGTTCGCAAGCATCAACTGATTCATAATCAAGTGATTCCAAAAGCCCATCAACATGGAGTTTCTTCATGCGCTTTACACCAATATGACCTAAACGGCAGTGCCACAAATAAGTTGCACTATCATTATTAACTTTGCATCTTTTGGTTTCAATATTATGATTATGTGTATCACTACGATCGAGATCCAACGAACTATTTTCATTGGGTGTGTAACCATATAAAGTTTTATTCATGTAAACAGAACAACAATTTATTCTCTTACTTAAATGAATAACCGTATTACAATAAACATGATCAAATCATATTCATGCTCAACGCAAACACTAAATAACACTTATTTAGGTTCAACACTAATCCCGAAATTATAGGGAGTGTGCGATGATGATCATATCAATCTTGGAACCACTTCCAACACACATCGTCACTTCACCCTTAACTAGTCTCTGTTTATTCTGCAACTCCCGTTTCGAGTTACTAATCTTAGCAACTGAACTAGCATCAAATACTGAGGGGTTGCTATAAACACTAGTAAAGTACACATCAATAATATGTATATCAAATATACTTATGTTCACTTTGCCATCCTTCTTATCCGCCAATCACTTGGGGTAGTTCCGCTTCCAGTGACCAGTCCCTTTGCAGTAGAAGCACTTTGTCTCAGGCTTAGGACCAGACTTGGGCTTCTTCACATGAGTAGCAACTTGCTTGCCGTTCTTTTGAAGTTCCCCTTCTTCCCTTTGCCCTTTTCTTGAAACTAGTGATCTTGTCAACCATCAACACTTGATGTTTTTCTTGATTTCTACCTTCGTTGATTTCAGCATCACGAAGAGCTTGGGAGTTGTTTCCGTTATCCTTTGCTTATTATAGTTCATCACGAAGTTCTACTAACTTGGTGATGGTGACTAGAGAATTCTGTCAATCACTATCTTATGTGGAAGATTAACTCCCACTTGATTCAAGCGATTGTAGTACCCAGACAATCTGAGCACATGCTCACTGGTTGAGCGATTCTCCTCCATCTTTTAGCTATAGAACTTGTTGGAGACTTTATATCTCTCAACTCGGGTATTTGCTTGAAATATTAACTTCAACTCCTGGAACATCTCATATGGTCCATGGCGTTCAAAACGTCTTTGAAGTCCTGATTCTAAGCCATTAAGCATGATGCACTAAACTATCAAGTAGTCATCATATTGAGCTAGCCAAACGTTCATAACGTCTACATTTGCTCCTGCAATAGATCTGTCACCTAGCGGTGCATCAAGGACATAATTCTTCTGTGCAGCAATGAGGATAAACCTCAGATCACGGATCCAATCCGTATCATTGCTACTAACATCTTTCAACACAATTTTCTCTAGGAACATATAAACACAGGGAAGCAACAACGCGAGCTATTGATCTACAACATAATTTGCAAAATACTACCAGGACTAAGTTCATGATAAATTTAAGTTCAATTTAATCATATTACTTAAGAACTCCCACTTAGATAGACATCCCTCTAATCCTCTAAGTGATCACGTGATCCAAATCAACTAAACCATGTCCGATCATCACGTGAGATGGAGTAGTTTCATTGGTGAACATCACTATGTTGATCACATCTACTATATGATTCATGCTCGACCTTTCGGTCTCCGTGTTCCGAGGCCATATCTGTATATGCTTGGCTCGTCAAGTATAACCCGAGTATTCCGCGTGTGCAACTGTTTTGCACCCGTTGTATTTGAACGTAGAACCTATCACACCCGTGTTGGAAATATGCCCTAGAGGCAATAATAAAAGCATTATTATATTTCCTTGTTCATGATAATTGTCTTTGTTCATGCTATAATTGTATTATCCGGAAATCGTAGTACATGTGTGAATAACAGACACCAACATGTCCCTAGTGAGCCTCTAGTTGACTAGCCCGTTGATCAACAGATAGTCATGGTTTCCTGACTATGGACATTGGATGTCATTGATAACGAGATCACATCATTAGGAGAATGATGTGATGGACAAGACCCAATCCTAAACATAGCATAAAGATCGTATAGTTCGTCTGCTAGAGTTTTGCAATGTCAAGTATCTTTTCCTTAGACCATGAGATCGTGTAGCTCCCGGATACCGTAGGAGTGCTTTGGGTGTACCAAACGTCACAACGTAACTGGGTGACTATAAAGGTATACTACGGGTATCTCCGAAAGTATCTGTTGGGTTGACACGGATCAAGACTGGGATTTGTCACTCCGTAAGACGGAGAGGTATCACTGGGCCCACTCAGTAATGCATCATCATAATGAGCTCAAAGTGACCAAGTGTCTGGTCACGGGATCATGCATTACGGTACGAGTAAAGTAACTTGCCGGTAACGAGATTGAACGAGGTATTGGGATACCGACGATCGAATCTCGGGCAAGTAATATATCGATTGGCAAAGGGAATTGCATACGGGGTTAATTGAATCCTCGACATCGTGGTTCATCCGATGAGATCATTGTGGAGCATGTGGGAGCCAACATGGGTATCCAGATCCCGTTGTTGGTTATTGACCGGAGAGTCGTCTCGGTCATGTCTGCTTGTCTCCCGAACCCGTAGGGTCTACACACTTAAGGTTCGGTGACGCTAGGGTTGTGAAGATAAGTATATGCAGTAACCCGAATGTTGTTCGGGGTCCCGGATTAGATCCAGGACGTCACGAGGAGTTCCGGAATGGTCCGGAGGTAAAGAATTATATATAGGATGTGCAGTTTCGGCCATCGGGACAAGTTTCGGGGTACCCGGTATTGTACCGGGACCACCGGAAGGGTCCCGGGGGTCCACCGGGTGGGGCCACCTATCCCGGAGGGCCCCATGGGCTGAAATAGGTGGGAACCCAGCCCTTAGTGGGCTGGGGCGCCACCCCCCAAGGGCCCATGCGCCTAGGGTTGGGGGGGAACCCTAAAGGGGGCGCCCCCCTTGCTTGGGGGGCAAGCCCCCCACCCCTGGCCGCCGCCCCCCCTGGTAGATGCCATCTACCAGGGCCGGCGCCCCCCCTGGGCATCCCTATATATAGTGGGGGAGAGGAGGGACTTGATCCCCACGCTTTTGGTGCTTCCCTCTCTCCCTGTTACATCTCTCTCTCTTGTAGTATAGGCGAAGCCCTGCTACTGTGACGCCCTGCATCCACCACCACGCCGTCGTGCTGCTGGATCATCACCAACCTCTCCTTCCCCCTTGCTGGATCAAGAAGGAGGAGACGTCTCCCGTTCCGTACGTGTGTTGAACGCGGAGGTGCCGTCCGTTCGGCGCTGGTCATCGGTGATTTGGATCACGTCGTGTACGACTACTTCAACCTCGTTCTAACGAACGCTTCCGCTCGCGATCTACTAAGGTATGTAGATGGATCTCGTGACTCGTAGCTAGATGAACTCCTAGATGATCTTGGTGAAACGAGTAGGAAAATTTTTGTTTTCTGCAACGTTCCCCAACAGTGGCATCATGAGCGAGGTCTATGCGTAGTTCTTCTTGCGCGAGTAGAACACAATTTGTTGTGGGCGTGGATTTGTCAACTTTCTTGCCGCTACTAGTCTTTTCTTGCTTCAGCGGTATTGTGGGATGAAGCGGCCCGGACCAACCTTACACGTACGCTTACGTGAGACCGGTTCCACCGACTAACATGCACTAGTTGCATAAGGTGGCTGGCGGGTGTCTGTCTCTCCTACTTTAGTTGGAGCGGATTCGATGAACAGGGTCCTTATGAAGGGTAAATAGAAGTTGACAAATCACGTTGTGGCTTTCACGTAGGTAAGAAAACGTTCTTGCTAGAACCCTAATTCAGCCACGTAAAACTTGCAACAACAATTAGAGGACGTCTAACTTGTTTTTGCAGCAAGTGCTTTGTGATATGATATGGCCAAAGTTGTGATGAATGATGAATGATCTATATGTGATGTATGAGATGTTCATGCTATTGTAATAGGAATCACGACTTGCATGTCGATGAGTATGACAACCGGCAGGAGCCATAGGAGTTGTCATTATTCTTTTATATGACCTGCGTGTCATCAAGAAACGCCATGTAAATTACTTTACTTTATTGCTAAACGCGTTAGCCATAGTAGTAGAAGTAATAGTTGGCGAGCAACTTCATGGAGACACGATGATGGAGATCATGATGATGGAGATCATGGTGTCAAGCCGGTGACAGGATGATCATGGAGCCCCAAGATGGAGATCAAAGGAGCTATGTGATGTTGGCCATATCATGTCACGTTTATTATTTGATTGCATGTGATGTTTATCATGTTTTGCATCTTGTTTACTTAGAACGACGGTAGTAAATAAGATGATCCCTCATATTAATTTCAAGAAGTGTTCCCCCTAACTGTGCACCGTTGCGACAGTTCGCTGTTTCAAAACACCACGTGATGATCGGGTGTCTTATTCAGACGTTCACATACAACGGGTGTAAGACAGATTTACACATGCAAACACTTAGGTTGACTTGACGAGCCTAGCATGTACAGACATGGCCTCGGAACACAGAAGACCGAAAGGTCGAGCATGAGTCGTATGGAAGATACGATCAACATGAAGATGTTCACCGACGTTGACTAGTCCGTCTCACGTGATGATCGGACACGGCCTAGTTAACTCGGATCATGTAATACTTAGATGACTAGAGGGATGTCTAATCTAAGTGGGAGTTCATAAATAATTTGATTTGATGAACTTAATTATCATGAACTTAGTCTAAAATATTTTACAATATGTCTTGTAGATCAAATGGCCCACGTAGTCCTCAACTTCAACGCGTTCCTAGAGAAAACCAAGCTGAAAGACGATGGTAGCAACTATACGGACTGGGTCCGGAACCTGAGGATCATCCTCATAGCTGCCAAGAAAGATTACGTCCTACAAGCACCGCTAGGTGAAGCTCCCGTCCCACAGAACCAAGACGTTATGAACGCTTGGCAGACACGTATTGACGACTACTCCCTCGTTCAGTGCGGCATGCTTTACAGTTTAGAACCGGGGCTCCAAAAGCGTTTTGAGAGACATGGAGCATATGAGATGTTCGAAGAGCTGAAAATGGTTTTCCAAGCTCATGCCCGGATCGAGAGATATGAAGTCTCCAATAAATTCTTCAGCTGTAAGATGGAGGAAAATAGTTCTGTCAGTGAGCACATACTCACTATGTTTGGATTACATAACCGCTTGACTCAGCTAGGAGTTAATCTCCCGGATGATGCGGTCATTGACAGAATCCTCCAGTCGCTTCCACCAAGCTACAAGAGCTTTGTGATGAACTTCAACATGCAGGGGATGCGAAAGACCATTCCTGAGTTGTTTGCAATGCTGAAATCAGCGGAGGTAGAAGTCAAGAAGGAACATCAAGTGTTGATGGTCAATAAAACCACTAAGTTCAAGAAGGGCAAGGGTAACAAAGCCTTCAAGAAGGACGGCAAGGAAGTTGCCGCGCCCGGCAAGCAAGCTGCTGGGAAGAAGCCAAAGAATGGACCCAAGCCCGAGACTGAGTGCTTTTATTGCAAGGGAAGCGGTCACTGGAAGCGGAACTGCCCTAAATACTTAGCAGACAAGAAGGCCGGCAAAACAAAAGGTATATGTGATATACATGTAATTGATGTGTACCTTACTAGTGTCCGTAGTAGCTCCTGGGTATTTGATACCGGTGCAGTTGCTCACATTTGTAACTCAAAGCAGGGGCTGCGGAATGAGCGGAAACTGGCAAAGGACGAGGTGACGATGCGCGTCGGGAATGGTTCCAAGGTCAATGTGATCGCCGTCGGCATGCTACCTCTACATTTACCTTCGGGATTAGTTTTAAACCTTAATAATTGTGATTTAGTACCAACTTTGAGCATGAACATTGTATCGGGATCTCGTTTGATTCGAGATAGCTACTCATTTAAATCGGAGAATAATGGTTGTTCTATTTATATGAGAGATATGTTTTATGGTCATGCTCCTATGGTGAATGGTTTATTCTTCATGAATCTCGAACGTAATACTACACACGTTCATAATGTGAGTGCCAAAAGATGCAAGGTTGATAATGATAGTCCCACATACTTGTGGCACTGCCGCCTTGGTCACATAGGTGTCAAACGCATGAAAAAGCTCCATAAAGATGGACTTTTAGAGTCTCTAGATTATGAATCATTTGACACGTGCGAACCATGCCTTATGGGTAAAATGACCAAGACTCCGTTCTCAGGAACAATGGAGCGAGCAACCAACTTGTTGGAAATCATACATACCGATGTGTGCGGTCCAATGAGTGTTGAGGCTCGCGGTGGCTATCGTTATGTTCTCACCCTCACTGATGATTTGAGTAGATATGGATATATTTACTTAATGAAGCACAAGTCTGAAACCTTTGAAAAGTTCAAGGAATTTCAGAGTGAGGTCGAGAATCAACGTGACAGGAAAATCAAGTTTCTACGATCAGATCGTGGAGGAGAATACTTGAGTCACGAGTTTGGCACACACTTAAGAAAATGTGGAATAGTTTCACAACTCACGCCGCCTGGAAGACCTCAGCGAAACGGTGTGTCCGAACGTCGCAATCGCACTTTATTAGATATGGTGCGGTCTATGATGTCTCTTACCGATCTACCGCTATCTTTTTGGGGCTATGCTTTAGAGACTGCCGCATTCACTTTAAATAGGGCTCCGTCGAAATCCGTTGAGACGACACCGTATGAATTATGGTTTGGAAAGAAACCTAAGCTGTCGTTTCTAAAAGTTTGGGGATGCGATGCTTATGTCAAGAAACTTCAACCTGAAAAGCTCGAACCCAAGTCGGAAAAATGCGTCTTCATAGGATACCCAAAGGAAACTATTGGGTATACCTTCTACCTCAGATCCGAAGGCAAGATCTTTGTTGCCAAGAATGGATCCTTTCTAGAGAAAGAGTTTCTCTCAAAAGAAGTAAGTGGGAGGAAAGTAGAACTTGATGAAGTATTACCTCTTGAACCGGAAAATGGCGCAACTCAAGAAAATGTTCCTGAGGTGCCAGCACCGACAAGAGAGGAAGTTAATGATAATGATCAAGATACTTCTGATCAAGCTCCTACTGAAATTCGAAGGTCCACAAGGACACGTTCCGCACCAGAGTGGTACGGCAACCCTGTCTTGGAGATCATGTTGTTAGACAACAGTGAACCTTCGAACTATGAAGAAGCGATGGAGGGCCCGGATTCCGACAAATGGCTAAGAGCCATGAAATCCGAGATAGGATCCATGTATGAAAACGAAGTATGGACTTTGACTGACTTGCCCATTGAAAGGCGAGCCATAGAGAATAAATGGATCTTTAAGAAGAAGACAGACGCGGATGGTAATGTGACCATCTATAAAGCTCGGCTTGTCGCTAAAGGTTATCGACAAGTTCAAGGGGTTGACTACGATGAGACTTTCTCACCGGTAGCGAAGCTAAAGTCCGTCCGAATCATGTTAGCAATTGCCGCGTTTTACGATTATGAAATATGGCAAATGGACGTCAAAACGGCATTCCTTAATGGTTTCCTTAAGGAAGAATTGTATATGATGCAGCCGGAAGGTTTTGTCGATCCTAAGAATGCTGACAAGGTGTGCAAGCTCCAACGCTCGATTTATGGGCTGGTGCAAGCATCTCGGAGTTGGAACATTCGCTTTGATGAGATGATCAAAGCGTTTGGGTTTACACAGACTTATGGAGAAGCCTGTGTTTACAAGAAAGTGAGTGGGAGCTCTGTAGCATTTCTCATATTATATGTAGATGACATACTTTTGATGGGAAATGATATAGAACTCTTGGACAACATTAAGGCCTACTTGAATAAGAGTTTTTCAATGAAGGACCTTGGAGAAGCTGCTTATATATTAGGCATCAAAATCTATAGAGATAGATCGAGACGCCTCATAGGTCTTTCACAAAGTACATACCTTGATAAGATATTGAAAAAGTTTAATATGGATCAATCTAAGAAGGGGTTCTTGCCTGTGTTACAAGGTATGAAATTGAGCTCAGCTCAAAGTCCGACCACGGCAAAAGAAATAGAAGAGATGAGTGTCATCCCCTATGCCTCAGCCATAGGTTCTATTATGTATGCCATGCTGTGTACCAGACCTGATGTAAACCTTGCCGTAAGTTTGGTAGGAAGGTACCAAAGTAATCCCGGCAAGGAACACTGGACAGCGGTCAAGAATATCCTAAAGTACCTGAAAAGGACTAAGGAGATGTTTCTCGTTTATGGAGGTGACGAAGAGCTCGTCGTAAAGGGTTACGTCGACGCTAGCTTCGACACAGATCTGGATGACTCAAAGTCACAAACCGGATACGTGTATATTTTGAATGGTGGGGCAGTAAGCTGGTGCAGTTGCAAGCAAAGCGTCGTGGCAGGATCTACATGTGAAGCGGAGTACATGGCAGCCTCGGAGGCAGCGCATGAAGCAATTTGGGTGAAGGAGTTCATCACCGACCTCGGAGTCATACCCAATGCGTCGGGGCCGATCAAGCTCTTCTGTGACAACACTGGAGCTATTGCACTTGCCAAGGAGCCCAGGTTTCACAAGAAGACAAGGCACATCAAGCGTCGCTTCAACTCCATTCGTGAAAATGTTCAAGATGGAGACATAGAGATTTGTAAAGTACATACGGACCTGAATGTAGCAGATCCGTTGACTAAACCTCTCCCTAGGGCAAAACATGATCAACACCAGAATTCCATGGGTGTTCGATTCATCACAATGTAACTAGATTATTGACTCTAGTGCAAGTGGGAGACTGTTGGAAATATGCCCTAGAGGCAATAATAAAAGCATTATTATATTTCCTTGTTCATGATAATTGTCTTTGTTCATGCTATAATTGTATTATCCGGAAATCGTAGTACATGTGTGAATAACAGACACCAACATGTCCCTAGTGAGCCTCTAGTTGACTAGCCCGTTGATCAACAGATAGTCATGGTTTCCTGACTATGGACATTGGATGTCATTGATAACGAGATCACATCATTAGGAGAATGATGTGATGGACAAGACCCAATCCTAAACATAGCATAAAGATCGTATAGTTCGTCTGCTAGAGTTTTGCAATGTCAAGTATCTTTTCCTTAGACCATGAGATCGTGTAGCTCCCGGATACCGTAGGAGTGCTTTGGGTGTACCAAACGTCACAACGTAACTGGGTGACTATAAAGGTATACTACGGTTATCTCCGAAAGTATCTGTTGGGTTGACACGGATCAAGACTGGGATTTGTCACTCCGTAAGACGGAGAGGTATCACTGGGCCCACTCAGTAATGCATCATCATAATGAGCTCAAAGTGACCAAGTGTCTGGTCACGGGATCATGCATTACGGTACGAGTAAAGTAACTTGCCGGTAACGAGATTGAACGAGGTATTGGGATACCGACGATCGAATCTCGGGCAAGTAATATATCGATTGGCAAAGGGAATTGCATACGGGGTTAATTGAATCCTCGACATCGTGGTTCATCCGATGAGATCATTGTGGAGCATGTGGGAGCCAACATGGGTATCCAGATCCCGCTGTTGGTTATTGACCGGAGAGTCGTCTCGGTCATGTCTGCTTGTCTCCCGAACCCGTAGGGTCTACACACTTAAGGTTCGGTGACGCTAGGGTTGTGAAGATAAGTATATGCAGTAACCCGAATGTTGTTTGGGGTCCCGGATTAGATCCAGGACGTCACGAGGAGTTCCGGAATGGTCCGGAGGTAAAGAATTATATATAGGATGTGCAGTTTCGGCCATCGGGACAAGTTTCGGGGTACCCGGTATTGTACCGGGACCACCGGAAGGGTCCCGGGGGTCCACCGGGTGGGGCCACCTATCCCGGAGGGCCCCATGGGCTGAAATAGGTGGGAACCCAGCCCTTAGTGGGCTGGGGCGCCACCCCCCAAGGGCCCATGCGCCTAGGGTTGGGGGGGAACCCTAAAGGGGGCGCCCCCCTTGCTTGGGGGGCAAGCCCCCCACCCCTGGCCGCCGCCCCCCCTGGTAGATGCCATCTACCAGGGCCGGCGCCCCCCCCCTGGGCATCCCTATATATAGTGGGGGAGAGGAGGGACTTGATCCCCACGCTTTTGGTGCTTCCCTCTCTCCCTGTTACATCTCTCTCTCTTGTAGTATAGGCGAAGCCCTGCTACTGTGACGCCCTGCATCCACCACCACGCCGTCGTGCTACTGGATCATCACCAACCTCTCCTTCCCCCTTGCTGGATCAAGAAGGAGGAGACATCTCCCGTTCCGTACGTGTGTTGAACGCGGAGGTGCCGTCCGTTCGGCGCTGGTCATCGGTGATTTGGATCACGTCGTGTACGACTACTTCAACCTCGTTCTAACGAACGCTTCCGCTCGCGATCTACTAAGGTATGTAGATGGATCTCGTGACTCGTAGCTAGATGAACTCCTAGATGATCTTGGTGAAACGAGTAGGAAATTTTTTGTTTTCTGCAACGTTCCCCAACAACCCGATCATCACGTGGTGTCTCAGCACGAAGAACTTTCGCAATGGTGCATACTCAGGGAGAACACTTCTTGATAATTTAGTGAGAGATCATCTTATAATGCTACCGTCAATCAAAGCAAGATAAGATGCATAAAAAGATAAACATCACATGCAATCAATATAAGTGATATGATATGGCCATCATCATCTTGTACTTGTGATTTCCATCTCCGAAGCACCGTCATGATCACCATCGTCACCGGCGCGACACCATGATCTCCATCGTAGCATCGTTGTCGTCTCGCCAATCTTATGCTTCCACGACTATCACTACCGCTTAGTAATAAAGTAAAGCATTACATCGCGATTGCATTGCATACAATAAAGCAACAACCATATGGCTCCTGCCAGTTGCCGATAACTTGGTTACAAAACATGATCATCTCATACAATAAAATTTAGCATCATGCCTTGACCATATCACATCACAACATGCCCTGCAAAAACAAGTTAGACGTCCTCTACTTTGTTGTTTGCAAGTTTTACGTGGCTGCTACAGGCTTTAAGCAAGAACTCATCTCACCTACGCATCAAAACCACAACGATAGTTTGTCAAATAGACTCCGTTTTAACCTTCTCAAGGACCGGGCGTAGCCACACTTGGTTCAACTAAAGTTGGAGAGACAGTCGCCCGCAAGCCATCTATGTGCAAAGCACGTCGAGGGAACCGGTCTCGCGTAAGCGTACGCGTAAGGTTGGTCCGGGTCGTCTCGTCCAACAATACCGCCGAACCAAAGTATGACATGCTGGTAGGCAGTATGACTTATATCGTCCACAACTCACTTGTGTTCTACTCGTGCACATAACATCAAACCATAAAACCTAGGCTCGGATGCCACTGTTGGGGAACGTAGTAATTTCAAAAAATTTCCTACGCACACGCAAGATCATGGTGATGCATAACAACGAGGGGGAGAGTCTGATCTACGTACCCTTGTAGATCGCAATGGAAGCATTGACACAACGTAGAGGAAGTAGTCGTACGTCTTCTTCCCGATCCGACTGATCCAAGCACCGTTACTCCGGCACCTCCGAGTTCTTAGCACACGTACAGCTCGATGACGATCCCCGGGCTCCGATCCAGCAAAGCTTCAGGGAGGAGTTCCGTTAGCACGACGGCGTGGTGACGATCTTGATGTACTACCGACGCAGGGCTTCGCCTAAGCACTGCAACAATATGATCGAGGTGGAATTTGGTGGCAGGGGCACCGCACACGGCTAAGGAACGATCACCAAGGATCAACTTGTGTGTCATGGGGTGCCCCCTGCCTCCGTATATAAAGGAGCAAGGGGGAGGGGCCGGCCGGCCTAGGAGGAGGCGCGCCAAGGGGAGTCCTACTCCCACCAGGAGTAGGCCTCCCTCCTTCCTTGTTGGAGTAAGAGAAGGGGAAAGAGGTGGAGAGAAATAAGGAAAAGGGGGCTGCGCCCCTTGTCCAATTCGGACCAGAGGGGGGGGCGCAGGCCTCCTTCCTTTTGGCCTCTCTCCTCTATTCCCGTATGGCCCAATAAGGCCCATATACTCTCCGGCGAATTCCCGTAACTCTCCGGTATTCCGAAAAATACCCGAATCACTCGGAACCTTTCCGAAGTCCGAATATAGTCGTCCGATATATCGATCTTTATGTCTCGACCATTTCGAGACTCCTCGTCATGTCCTTGATCTCATCCGGGACTCCGAACTCCTTCGGTACATCAAAACTCATAAACTCATAATATAACTGTCATCGAAACCTTAAGCGTGCGGACCCTACGGTTCGAGAACAATGTAGACATGACCGAGACACGTCTCCGGTCAATAACCAATAGCGGGACCTGGATGCCCATATTGGCTCCTACATATTCTACGAAGATCTTTATCGGTCACACCGCATAACAACATACGTTGTTCCCTTTGTCATCCGTATGTTACTTGCCCGAGATTCGATCGTCGGTATCCAATACCTAGTTCAATCTCGTTACCGGCAAGTCTCTTTACTCGTTCCGTAATACATCATCTCACAACTAACACATTAGTTGTAATGCTTGCAAGGCTTATGTGATGTGCATTACCGAGAGGGCCCAGAGATACCTCTCCGACAATCGGAGTGACAAATCCTAATCTCGAAATACGCCAACCCAACATGTACCTTTGGAGACACCTATAGTGCTCCTTTATAATCACCCAGTTACGTTGTGACGTTTGGTAGCACCCAAAGTGTTCCTCCGGCAAACGGGAGTTGTATAATCTCATAGTCATAGGAACATGTATAAGTCATGAAGAAAGCAATAGCAACATACTAAACGATCGGGTGCTAAGCTAATGGAATGGGTCATGTCAATCAGATCATTCAACTAATGATGTGACCTCGTTAATCAAATAAAAACTCTTTGTTCATGGTTAGGAAACATAACCATCTTTGATTAACGAGCTAGTCAAGTAGAGGCATACTAGTGACACTCTGTTTGTCTATGTATTCACACATGTATTATGTTTCCGGTTAATACAATTCTAGCATGAATGATAAACATTTATCATGATATAAGGAAATAAATAATAACTTTATTATTGCCTCTAGGGCATATTTCCTTCAAGTGGAACAGCTCGGTGGCACCGGGATGCAAAACTGTATACAGTTATTGCAACTCGGTGTGACCGAGTGGTTCAAATCGGTTGCACCGAGATCGAAAACCTAGATCAACTTAATGATCTCGGTAGGACCGAAAGTATGGTATCGGCTAGACCGAGAATCACAAAGAGGTTTTGAAAGTTCAAGTCTATGACGAATCGGGGACTCCAAGCGCTCCTCACACAGAGTGGTTCGAATCTGACTTGATCAAATTTTTTGATGTAGCATGAATAGAGTTTGAGACGAGAAAATCATAGATAGCTAGAGGAGGTTCTTAGGCATTCTTGTCCATCCACTTGGCAAAAGAAGATAAAGCCGAACAATCAAAACAACAAGTGGATGTCCTCGAATGAGTAAAATATGCAACCAACATGCTCACACAATAAGATGGCAAATGAAATATGTGGCAAAGCATGCACAAACATTCTAGCATCTATCAAGCAATTTGCAATGACTAGGTCATCTATATATGAGTATATTGACTTAGGAGTCAAGTGAGAACACTTGATCGTAGGTCATACTCATCGTTTAAGCTCAAGTGGGGTTACCACTTTTACATAAAGCATTGTTGTATTCACATCTTTAGAGTTGCTTTAGCTCAAGTCTTAGAGTAAAGCTCCCCCTAGATGTGATATCCCCCCTAAGAGGGATGAACTAACCTTGGGTTTTGTCGATGATGACTTCATGTAGATGTTGAAGATGTGGATGCTCAATGTTGATGTAGATCACTTGGAGCTATCCATTTGAGTGAATTGCACTTTCAATACCTACATGGGTTAGTCCCACAAGGAACAAACAAGGATATCCATAGACATAGAGTGATGCATACACAAGATGATGTCCATGAAAACTTTAGGTTACCTTGTCCCTTGTCTTACCAACAAGAGGGTTTGTGACTCCTTGAACTAGTGCATGATGTGGAAGTTGATTGCACTTGTTCTTGCCAAAATGATGAGAGTGAAATATGTTGGCGGAGTCACCCTCAAGAACTCTCTAGTTCTTCTTCTTTTGGATCCACACCATCTTGATGGGAATCCTTGGAGTTGTAGTCGTACTTGATGAAGTGGAACTTGACGTGGTCTTGGGAATCCACTTGACTAAGGTCTTATGAGCTTCTTCAAATGCATCAATCTCCTCTTGAAGCTTGTCCTTGCCTTTTTGCTTGTAGTCTTGTGGTGGAAGATCATCTTGAGCTTGTGTCCCCTTGAAAGAAGTGTCATACTTCTCTTGTTGAGGAACAAACTTTGTCTTGGGGTATTGATATTCTTCCCATTCAACTCCATTGGCATTGAACTTTCGTTCAAAACCAACACCTTGATTCTTCCGGTGCATCCCTTGCTTGCGCACAATTTCCTCGAATTGCTTACTTCCGGCAAGGCTTTTGTATACTCCTTTCTCTATGATCCCCTTCAATAAGCTATTTTCTTGCTCAAGTGTAACTTGGCTAAGAGAATCATTAGTGGAATCAAGAGAACTACTAGAAGCAACAATATTGGATTTAGCATGATCATTGTTACTACTAGAGGAAGAATCTTTCTTGTTCTTGTTACTAGACATGACTTGAGGCATGTAAGTGGATAATAGTAAACGCTTGGCAATGTAAGAAGAACTTTTCTTGCGGAGATCATCATTGATTGCTTTTAAGAACTCATGCTCTTGCTCAAGATTGAGCTTTTCAAAGCGTAATTTCTCATGAGCTCTTAAAAGTTCTCGATAATCTTCGAAGATAGTTTCATGAGCTAACTTAAGAGTGTTTAGTTCTTTAGTTAGAGCCTCAATCTTCTCCTTATCATTGTCATTCATTTTAGCATGATTAATTGATGTTTCATCATAGTACTCATCACTAGAGTTGTCAACAAGCAAGTCATCATCACCTAACAAGTCATCTTCATCACTATTAAAATCAACATACTCGGGGTGTGTTACCTTAGGACCTTTGGAAATGAAGCATCTTCCAATTCCTTCATTTGGTGAGTCAAATATGTCGTAGGAGTTGGTTGACACAAGTGCTAGACCGGCAACACCTTCATCTTGAGTATCTTCGGAGTCGGAGTGATAACTTCTCTCGGAGTGGCTGTCGGAGTCGGAGCCGGATACCCATTCACCAACATGAGCTTGATGTCTTCGTTTTGTGTAGCTCCTTGATGATTTTTCTTTCCTTTCCGAATCCTTGCTTCTCCGTGAGTATCTCCGTTCATAACGATCATCTCTACTCCTTCTCTCTCTTGGTGGTGATTCTTTGCTTCTTCTTTTTGGAGAATCTTCTCTTCTCTTGTAGGGAGCCGTACACTCATTGGAATAGTGTCCGGGTCTTCCACAATTATAGCAGTTTCGCTCTCGACTAGAAGATCTTTTGTCATTGTATGACCTTGACTTGAAGCTTCTATCTTTGCTTCTACTCTTGTAGAACTTGTTGAAGTTCTTCACCATTAAGCTCAATTCTTCATTGAAGGTTTGTTTCTCACTTGATGATGTGGGGACTTCACATGCATGAGGCTTTGTAGGCACCACTTGATTTGTTGTGAAGTTCCTCTTTATCCTTAAGTGACATCTCATGAGCAACAATCCTTCCAATCACTTCCGTTGGCTTGAGATCTTTGTAATTTGGCATCATTTGAATCAATGTGCACACGATATCATATTTCCCATCCAAGGATCTTAGGATCTTCTTGATGATGAATCTATCGGTCATCTCTTCACTTCCTAAGCCGGCAATCTCATTTGTGATGAGAGCAACCCTAGAGTACATTTCGGCGACACCTTCACCATCCTTCATCTTGAACTTGTCAAGTTGACTTTGAAGCACATCCAACTTGGATTCCTTGACGGAGTCGGTACCTTCGTGCATATCAATCAAAGTGTCCCAAATTTCCTTTGCATTCTCAAGGCGGCTGATTTTGTTGAATTCTTCGGGGCACAATCCGTTGAAGAGAATATCACAAGCTTGAGCATTGTATTGCAACATCTTCAACTCATCCGCGGTAGCTTCACGGTTTGGTTCCCTCCCATCAAAGAACTCACCTTGCAAGCCAACACAAACAATAGCCCATACGGCGGGGTTATGTCCAAGAATATGCATTTTCATTTTATGCTTCCAACTAGCAAAATTAGTACCATCAAAGTAAGGACCTCTACGGTGATAATTTCCCTCGCTAAACGCCATACTCTCCTAGGTTGTGAAACCAAGGCTATGACCACCAAAGCTATGGAGATCAAGGCAAATGGAGACCAAGGCTCTGATACCACTTGTAGGATCGGAAGTATGTCTAGAGGGGGGGTGATTAGACTACTTGACCAAATAAAAACTTAACCTTTTCCCAATTTTAGTTCTTGGCAGTTTTTAGCTATCTTAGGACAAGTCAAGCAATCATTACACAATTCAAGCAAGCATGCAAAGAGTATATTAGCAGCGGAAAGTAAAGCATGCAACTTGCAAAAATATAAAGGGAAGGTTTGGAGAATTCAAACGCTATTGGAGACACGGATGTTTTTCCCGTGGTTCGGATAGGTGGTGCTATCCTACATCCACGTTGATGGAGACTTCAACCCACGAAGGGTAACGGTTGCGCGAGTCCAAGGAGGGCTCCACCCACGAAGGGTCCACGAAGAAGCAACCTTGTCTATCCCACCATGCCATCGCCCATGAAGGACTTGCCTCACTAGCGGTAGATCTTCACGAAGTAGGCGATCTCCTTGCCCTTACAAACTCCTTGGTTCAACTCCACAATCTTGTCGGAGGCTCCCAAGTGACACCTAGCCAATCTAGGAGACACCACTCTCCAAGAAGTAACGAATGGTGTGTTGATGATGAACTCCTTGCTCTTGTGCTTCAAATGATAGTCTCCCCAACACTCAACTCTCTCTCATAGGGTTTGGATCTGATGGAAAGAAGATTTGAGGGGAAAGCAACTTGGGAAAGGCTAGAGATCAAGATTCATATGGTTTGAATGGAATATCTTGGTCTCAACACATGAGTAGGTGGTTCTCTCTCAGAACATATGAGTTGGAATGGTGTATGTGTTCTGATGGCTCTCTCCACGAGTGAAGAGGAGGTGGAGGGGTATTTATAGCCTCCACACAAAATCCAACCGTTACACACAATTTATCAATCTTGGTGGGACCGAATCAGAAAACTCGGTCGGACCGAAATAGTAAACCTAGTGACCGTTAGGAATTTCGGTGGGACTGACATGCAACTCGGTAGGACCGATTCGGTTAGGGTTTGGGCATAACGTAATCTCGGTGAGACTGATTGCACAAATTCGGTGAGACCGAGTTTGGCAATAAGCTAACCAGAGAGTTGGTCAGGCAAACTCGGTGGGACCGACTCACTCTTTCGGTGAGACCGAAAATTTACAAGAAGGAAACATAGAGTTTACCTTGCATTCTCGATGGGACCGATTCGCTCTTTCGATGAGACCGAAAAGTTACGAAAGGGAAACAGAGAGTTTGCAAGCCCATCTCGGTGAGACCGAGATCCTTATCGGTAGGACCGAATTGCTAGGGTTTGGCAGTGGCAAATGACAAGTGAAACTCGGTGGCGCCGGATTGAAAGAATCCGGTATGACCGAGTTTGGCTTAGGGTTTAGGTCATTTGTGGATATGGGAAAGTAGCTGAGGATTTTGGAGCATATCATTAAGCACATAGAGCAAGAGGCTCATTAAGCAACACCTCATCCCTCCTTGATAGTATTGGCTTTTCCTAAAGACTTAATGTGATCTTGGATCACTAAAATATAAAATGAAGAGTCTTGAACTTTTGAGCTTGAGCCAATTCTTTGTCCTTAGCATTTTGAGGGTTCCACTTTCACATCCATGCCATGCCAATCATTGAGTTTTCCTGAAATAATCATCTTGAAATAGCATTAGCTCAATGAGCTATATGTTGTTATGAATTACCAAAACCACCTAGGGATAGTTGCACTTTCACCTGCTTTAAAGGTTGCACAGCTAACTAGTATGCTATGACTTTGATTCATAATAGAGTTGTAAAGCTAAGTTACTTATGTCTAAATCAGTCGAGGTTTCCACTACTTCTTTTCCGTTTTTCCAGTTTCTTTTCGTTTTCTTTTATTTCTTTTCTTTTTTCATTTCCTTTTACCATTTCTTTGTTTCGGTTTCTTTTTCCTTCTCCATTTTTTTGGATTTTCATTTTTTGGCTTTTCTTTGTCTCTTTGTGATTGTTATTATATATTCTTATATACATGATCAACATTTTTTCAAATACTTGTTCAACACTTTTTAAACACTTGTTCAAGAACTTTCAAACACTTTCAATACTTATTCAACATTTTCAAATACCTATTCAATATTTTTAAAATACTTGTTCAACATTTTTTAATAGCTATTCAACATTTTTCCAGTACGTGTTCAACATTTTCTAATGCTTATTCAATATTTTCTATGTTTGTTAAGCGATATTATTTCGGGAAAAGTGTGGGAAACCCGAGTAAGAAGAAAAAACACAGAAAAAAGCATGTTGTATTAGACGAGTAAAAATGAAGGAAGAGAAAAAGAAAGTAGAAATAGGGAAAGGAAGTAACATGGTAAAACCAGGCTTCTTTTTCTACTAGTAGGCCGAGCTCTCTATCCTAAACAAAAAGTCGTGCCTATCGCAGTGGCTAGCTGCGCTTTGAATCAACCAGCTGATCCCAGCATCGATCCCCAGCGAGCGTCATTTATTTAACTCTGGTTTTTCTGAGTATACTTGCTAGAGCGAGCGTCATTTATCTGTAGCGCTCGACGCGAGATTCCCATCTCGGCTCGCTTAATGCGAGGAATAGGGGCGCCCCATGATGGCAGGCTAGCCTGGACAGGTACGAAACATCACCACACTAGGCCCATGCGAGGCATTGGAATTTTCAGAGAAAAGAGCTAATTGTGCGAACCAAACTAGGGAAAACCCTATCTGCCGGCGATAGCCGGCCCAACTATCAGCAAAGTACGCGCTACAGTAGTGGACGGTTTTGGGAAGGTTCCAGTCGGTTTTTTCTCGTTTCAGGAACCTCCTAGAAGGTAAGGGAAGGTTCATGAACAGGTTTTATGTCTTTCTCTGTTTCTTTATCGTTATTTTCCTGTTTTTTCTATATTTTTTTCAGTTTTATTTCCTTTTGCGTGTTTTATTTTCTTTCTTTCTTTTTTCTTTCCTTTGTCATTTTCATTTTTTAACAAATTTTTAGAAATAAAAATATATTTCAGTTTTTGAAATTTTGTTCACAAATTTCAATAAATGTTCAGAAGTTCAAAGATTGTTTACTTTCTTTTTAAAAATGTTCTAAAACTCGAAAATATTTAGAGTTCCAAATTTTCAAAAATAGTTCCATTATTTTATTTTTTATGCATTAAAAACTGTTCGCATTTTCAAATTTTGTTTAGGATTTTCAAAATTCTCTTGATTTAAAATTTTCGTTCTGTAAATTCAAAAAATGTTTGAGATATTCAATTTTTTGTTCCCATGTTCAATGTTTTTCTCTAAATTAGAAGATGTTCAATGTTTCAACAAAATGTTCGGGATTTCAAATACTTTTTTCTCATGTTCAAATTTTGTTCCCAATTTCACAAATTTTGTTCTCACTTTCATAAATAAAAAATGTTCGCAATATAAAATTTTGTTCATGAATTAGAATTTGTTCATGATTTAAAAAAAATCCATTTTCGATGATGTATTACTGAACAAGTAAAGAGACTTACCGGTAACGAGATTGAACTAGGTATAAAGATACCGACGATTTAATCTCGGGCAAGTAACATACCGATGACAAAGGGAATAACGTATGTTGTCATTACGGTACGACCAATAAAGATCTTTGTAGAATATGTGGGAACCAATATGAGCATCATGGTTCCGCTGTTGGTTATTGACCGGAGAGGTGTCTCAGTCATGTCTACATAGTTCTCGAACCCGTAGGGTCCGAGCGCTTAACGTTCGATGATGATTTTGTATTATATGAGTTATGTGATTTGGTGACCGAATTTTGTTCGAAGTCCTGGATGAGATCACAAACATGAGAGGAGTCTCAAAATGGTTGAGAGGTAGGGACTCATATATTGGACGATGATATTCGGACACCGAAAGTGTTTCGGGGGTACCGAGTACATATTGGGTCACCAGAAGGGGTTTTGGGCATCCCCCCGGCAACTACATGGGCCTAATGGGCCAAGAAGGGGACAGACCAGCCCCTAGGGGGCTGGTGCGCCCCATGTAAGCGAAAATAAGGGGGAAGGAAAGAGGGGAAGAAAGAAAGGAAGGGGGAGCAATTTAGCCCCCCTTCCTTCTCTCCTCCCTCCTCCTTCCTTCCCACTCTAGATGTATATGGAAGGGGGGAGGCCGAATTGGGAGGCGCCCAAGTAGGATTCCTCCTACTTGGGGCGCCCCCTTGGCTGCCTCTGCTCCACAGTTTATGCCTCCATTGCTATATATACGAGGAGGGGGGGCACCGCTAGAACACACACCAACAATTGTTAGCCGTGTGCGGCGCCCCCCTTCACAGTTTATGCCTCCGGTCATATCTTCGTAGTGCTTAGGCGAAGCCCTGCGCGGATCACTTCACCATCACCGTCACCATGCCATCGTGCTGACGGAACTCTCCCTCGACACTTTGCTGGATCAAGAGTTTGAGGGACGTCATCGAGCTGAACGTGTGCAGAATTTGGAGGTGCCGTACGTTCGGTGCTTGATTGGTCGGAACGAGAAGAAGTTCGACTACATCAACCGCGTTGTCAATACCATTATCATGCTTGATTATCATTTTGATTGAACTCTATTCTCGTAAAGTACTTGTGGCAGGCACCCAGGAATAATTCATTCGCCACTCGACCTCTGAGCGGGGCTTATCTTCACAACAATTTGAAGTACGTAAATAATATTCACAATTTTATCTTATTACCATCAATTGTGTTAAGTTCAATATTCACAATTTTATCTTATCAACCTTTCAATTTGAAGTACAGTGGCGCTATTGTGCGCGAGCGCGCATAATGCTTAGCATGTGCTCCGGCTGGTCCTAATTAGGCGGACGGCTCGTGGGGCTCTCCACCGAATTTTTTCGAGGGTAATGGTGTTTGCAAGAAAAAGTAATGCATTTAATTTTTTTACCATGTGTGGTTCGCTCCATTCTGACTCGGTGATCACTATGCATTGGTAGTAATAGGGGTAATATAGATGGTAATAGACAAATATTCTTTACCAGACAATGCTTTATCGATGGTTTGATCCCTGAACATAGTAAAACCTTACTAACATGTAGTAAAGAATTACTAGCAGCAGTAAAAAGATGGACCGGAAGACAATGGAATAAAAAATATGAATGGAAAAAATTAGAGACGCTTTGGTCCTGCGCATGGTAAACCTAGTAAATCCGGGCTCACATGTAGTAAAGCATGACTACTACTATATAATAGTGACCTAGTAAATGTAGGCTCACATGTAGTAATGCATTACTACTGCTTTATAATATTGACCTAGTAAATCTAGACTTACATGTAGTAATGCATTGCTACTGCTATATAACAGTGACAGCGACATCATTACTACTTCATGCAGAACTAGTTTAGTTAGCGGTTGGTGATCGTAACTCATTAATGCTGGATTTTTTGCGAAGGAATCCATGCCAGGCAAAGCGCGTTGAGTCTGGTCGTAAGCAGTTACGGTAGATTACTAGCGAGCGCGTGGTTCGTCTAACTAGCGCGTACGGCCAGTTTGGTCGATCGATGACCGGAGCTTTAGGTTAAGATATAATGCGCGGAGCACGTCATACCTAAAGACGAAGAATACCATCGGGAATTGCAATGCAATTTTGGTAGATGATGTTAAGGATCATAAAAGATGTTATATGTATATATGCATGATCGTGTACTATATGTAGTAGCATTGAATAGAAATACGAAAACTTGTTCTTCGACCAAGCACGGAGAAAGTGTTGGGGATCGTAGCAGAAATTTAAAATTTTCTACGCATCACCAAGATCAATCTATGGAGTAATCTAGCAATGAGGGGAAGGGGAGTGCATCTACATACCCTTGTAGATCGCTAATCGGAAGCGTTGCAAGAACGCGGATGAAGGAGTCGTACTCGCAGCGATTCAGATTACGGTTGATTCCGATCTAAGCACCGAACAACGACGCCTCCGCGTTCAATACACGTGCAGCCCGGTGACGTCTCCCACGCCTTGATCCAACAAGGGGAGAAGAAGAGGTTGGGGAAGACTCCATCCAGCAGCAGCACGACGACGTGGTGGTGAAGGAGGAGCGTGGCAATCCTGCAGGGCTTCGCCAAGCACCGCGAGAGAGGAGGAGGACTTAGGAGAGGGGAGGGCTGCGCCAGAACTTGGGTGCGGCTGCCCTCCCACCCCCACATATATATAGGGGCAAGGGAGAGGGGGGCCGCCCCCCTCAGATCCAATCTGAGGAGGGGGCGGCGGCCAGGGGGGTTGCCTTGCCCCCCCAAGGCAAGGGGGCGCCCCCCTTTAGGGTTCCCCCAAACCCTAGGCGCATGGGCCCTAAGGGGGGAGGCGCCCAACCCACTAAGGGGCTGGTCCCTCTCCACACACAGCCCATAGGGCCCTCCGGGGTAGGTGAACCCTCCCGGTGGACCCCCGGAACCCCTTCGGTGGTCCCGGTACAATACCGGTAACCCCCCGAATTATTCCGGTGACCGTATGATGACTTTCCATATATAAATCTTTATCTTCGGACCATTCCGGAACTCCTCGTGACGTCCGCGATCTCATCCAGGACTCCGAATAACATTCGGTAACCACGTACATCTATTCCCTATAACCCTAGCGTCATCAAACCTTAAGTGTGTAGACCCTACGGGCTCGGGAGTCATGCACACATGGCCGAGACAACTCTCCGGTCAATAACCAACAACGGGATCTGGATACCCATGTTGGTTTCCACATGCTCCACGATGATCTCATCGGATGAACCACGATGTCAAGGATTCAATCATTCCCGTATACAATTCCCTTTGTCTATCGGTACGATACTTGCCCGAGATTCGATCGTCGGTATCCCGATACCTTGTTCAATCTCGTTACCGGCAAGTCTCTTTACTCGTTCCGTAACACATCATCC
The DNA here is from genome assembly GCA_034509565.1 of Triticum monococcum. Classification (NCBI taxonomy): domain Eukaryota; kingdom Viridiplantae; phylum Streptophyta; class Magnoliopsida; order Poales; family Poaceae; genus Triticum; species Triticum monococcum. Next base: position 770,557,726 of record CM067847.1, read on the forward strand.
CGTGATCAACTCCTTGGTCACATTGTGCACATTATGATGATGTCCTATCGAGTGGGCCCAGAGATACCTCTCCGTTACACGGAGTGACAAATCCCAGTCTCGATTCGTGCCAACCCAACAGACACTTTCGGAGATACCCGTAGTGCACCTTTATAGCCACCCAGTTACGCTGTGACGTTTGGCACACCCAAAGCACTCCTACGGTATCCGGGAGTTGCACAATCTCATGGTCTAAGGAAATGATACTTGACATTAGAAAAGCTTTAGCATATGAACTACACGATCTTGTGCTAGGCTTAGGATTGGGTCTTGTCCATCACATCATTCTCCTAATGATGTGATCCCGTTATCAACGACATCCAATGTCCATGGTCAGAAAACCGTAACCATCTATTGATCAACGAGCTAGTCAACTAGAGGCTTACTAGGGACATGGTGTTGTCTATGTATCCACACATGTATCTGAGTTTCCTATCAATACAATTCTAGCATGGATAATAAACGATTATCATGAACAATGAAATATAATATAATAATAACTAATTTATTATTGCCTCTAGGGCATATTTCCAACAGTCTCCCACTTGCACTAGAGTCTATAATCTAGTTCACATCGCCATGTGATTAACACTCACAGGTCACATCGCCATGTGACCAACATCCAAAGAGTTTACTAGAGTCAATAATCTGGTTCACATCACTATGTGATTAACACTCAATGAGTTCTGGGTTTGATCATGTTATGCTTGTGAGAGAGGTTGTAGTCAACGGGTCTACAATATTCAGATCCCTATGTATTTCGCAAAACTTTATGTCATATCATAGATGCTGCTACCACGTTCCACTTGGAGCTATTCCAAATTGTTGCTCCATTATACGTATCCGGTATCTCTACTCAGAGCTATCCGGATAGGTGTTAAGCTTGCATCGACGTAACTCTTTACGTTGAACTCTTTATCACCTCCATAACCGAGAAACATTTCCTTATTCCTCTAGGGATATTTTTGACCTCTATCTGGTGATCCACTCCTAGATCACCTTTGTACCCTTTTGCCAGACATGTGGCAAGGCACACATCAGGTGCGGTACTCAGCATGGCATACCGTATAGAGCCTATGACAAAAGCATAGGGGACGACCTTCGTCCTTCCTCTTTCTTATGCCGTGGTCAATCTTTGAGTCTTACTCAACTTCACACCTTACAACTCAGGTAAGAACCCCTTCTTTGACTGATCTATTTTGAACTCCTTCAAAAACATGTCAAGGTGTGCGTTCTTTGAAAGTATCATCAGGCGTCTTGATCTATCTCTATAGATCTTGATGCCCAATATGTAAGCAGCTTCATCCAGGTCTTCCTTTGAAAATCACTCTTCAAACAACCGTTTATGCTTTCCAGAAATTCTACATTATTTCGGATCAACAATATGTCATCCACATATACTTATCAGAAATGTTGTAGTTCTCCCACTCACTTTCTTGTAAATACAAGTTTCTAGCAAACATTGTATAAACCTAAAAGCTTTGATCACTCCATCAAAGCATATATTCTGACTCCGAGATGCTTGCTCTAGTCCATAGAAGGATCGCTGGAGCCAGCATACCTTTTAGCATCCTTAGGATCGACAAAACTTTGATTGTATCACATACAACTCTTTCTTACGAAAACTGGTAAGAAAACTTGTTTTGACATCCATCTGTCAGATTTCATAATCGAAAAATATAGCTAATGCTAACATGATTTCGACGGACTCAAGCATCACTACGGGTGAGAAATTCTCATCGTAGTCAACTCCTTGAACTTGTCAAAAGACTCTTTCTCACAAGTCGAGCTTCATAGACGGTAACATTACCGCCCATGTCCGTCTTCTTCTTAAAGATCCATTTATCTCAATGGCTTGCCGATCATCGGGCAAGTCCACCAAAGTCCATACTTTGTTCTGATACATGGATCCTATCTCGGATTTCATGGCTTCTAACCATTTATCGGAATACGGGCCCACCATCGCTTCTCCATAGCTCGTAGGTTCATCGTTGTCTAACAACATGATATCTAGGACAGGATTACCGTACCACTCAGGAGTAGTACATATCCTTGTCGACCTACGAGGTTTGATAGCAACTTGATCGGAAGCTTCATGATCACTATCATTAACTTCCTATTCAACAGACGTAGGCGCCACAGAAAACATCTTTCTGTGTTGCATCACTCTCTGGTTGAAGTAAAGGTTCTACAACCTCATCAAGTTCTATCTTCCTCCCACTTAATTCTTTCGAGAGTAACTCCTTCTCAAGAAAGGACCCGTTCTTAGCGACAAACAATTTGCCCTCGGATCTGAGATAGAAGGTATACCCAACTGTCACCTTTGGGTATCCTATGAAGATGTGTTTGTCCGCTTTTGGGTTCGAGCTTCTCCGACTGAAGCCTTAAGCATCGCAGCCCCAAACATTAAGAAACGGCAACTTTGGTTTCTTGCCAAACCATATTCATACGACATCGTCTCAACGGACTTAGATGGTGTCCTATCTAAAGTGAATGCATCTGTCTCTAACGCATATCCTCAAAATGAAAACGGTAGATCGGTAAGAGACATCATAGATCGCACCATATCTCATAAGGTTCGATTACGACGTCCGGACACACCATTACCCTGTGGTGTTCCAGGTGGCTTCAACTATGTAATAATTCCACAATGTCTTAAGTGATTGCCAAACTCATAACTCAGAAATTCTCATCGATCAGATCGTAGGAATTTGATCTTCTTGTTATGATGGTTCTTAACTTCACTCTGAAATCGCTTGAACTTTTCAAATGTTTCAGACTTGTGCTTCATTAAGTAAATATACCTATATCTACTCAAATCGTCAGTGAAGATGAGAAAATAGCGATATCCACCGCACGCTTCAATTCTCATTGGATCACACGCATCAGCATGTATGATTTCCAACAAGTCACTTGCCTGTTCCATTGTACCTGAAAACGGGATCTTAGTCATCCTGCCCATGAGGCATGGCTCGCATGTGTCAAGCGATTCAAAATCAAGTGACTCTAAACATCCATCAACATGGAGTTTCTTCATGCATTTTATGCCAAAATGACCTAAGCGACAGTGCCACAAGAAAGTGGTACTATCATTATTAACTCTTCATCTTTTGGCGTTAATATTATTATCATGTGTATTATTATGATCGAGATTCAATAAACCATTAGGTGCATGACCATAAAGGTATTATTCATGTAAACAGAATAACCATTATTCTCTAACTTAAATGAATAATCGTATTGCAATGAACATGATCTAATCATATTCATGATCAACGTAGACACCTGATAACATTTATCTAGGTTCAATACTAATCCCGAAGGCAGATGGAGAGTGCGATGGTGATCTCATCAACTTTGGAAACACTTCCAACACACATCGTCACCTCGCCCTTAGCCAGTCTCCGTTTAGTCCGTAGCTTTTGCTTCAAGTCACCAATAATAGCAACTGAACCGGTATCCAATACCCAGGTGCTACCAGGAGTACTAGTGAGGTACACATTAATAACACGTATATACTTTGTTGAAGTTGCCAGCCTTCTTATCTACCATGCATTTTGGGTAATTCCGCTACCAGTGACCGTTCCCCTTACAATAGAACCACTTAGTCTCGGGTTTGGGTTCAACCTTGGGTTCCTTCACTGGAGCGGCAACTGGTTTGCCATCCATGAAGTTTCCCTTCTAGCCCTTTCCCTTCTTGAAACCAGTGGTCTTGTTAAACCATCAACACTTGATGCTCCTTCTTGATTTCTACCTTTTGCGGTCTTAAGCACCGCGAACAGCTCCGGGATCAACTCCATCCCTTGCATGTCATAGTTCATCACGAAGATCTAGTAGCTTAGTGATAGTGGCTAGAGAACTATATCAATCACTATCTTATCTGGAAGTTTAACTCCCACTTGATTTAAGTGATTGTAGCACCCAGACATTCTGAGCACATGCTCAGTAGCTGAGCTATTCTCCTCCATCTTGTTGGCAAAAGAACTTGTCAGAGGTCTCATATCTCTCAACACGGGCATGAGCCTGAAATCCCAATTTCAGCTCTTGGAACATCTCATATGTCTTACGGCGTTCAAAACGTCATTGGAATCCTGATTCTAAGCCGTAAAGTATGGTGCACTAAACTATCAAGTAGTCATCAGGATGTGTCTGTCAGGTGTTCACAACATCCACAGACGACGTTGTAGGGGTTTGCACATCGAGCGGTGCATCAAAGATGTAAGCATTCTATGTAGCAATAAGGACACTCCTCGGACTACGGACCCAGTCCGCATCATTGCTTACAATATCTTTCAACTTAGTCTTTCTCTAGGAACGTATTGAAACAGGGAGCTACAATGTGAGCTATTTATCTACAACATATTTGCAAAGACAAATTAGACTATGTTCATGATAATTAAGTTCATCTAATCAAATTATTTAATGAAATCCCACTCAGATAGACATCCCTCTAGTCATCTAAGTGATACATGATCCGAGTCAACTAGGCCATGTCCGATCATCACGTGAGACGGACTAGTCATCATCGGTGAACATCTTCATGTTGATCGTATCTTCTATACGACTCATGTTCGACCTTTCGGTCTTCCGTGTTCCGAGGCGGCTCGTCAAGTCAACCTAAGTGTATTGCGTGTGTAAATCTGGCTTACACCCGTTGTATTCGAACGTTAGAATCTATCACACCCGATCATCACGTGGTGCTTCGAAACAACGAACCTTCGCAATGGTGCACAATTAGGGGGAACACTTTCTTGAAATTATTGCGAGGGATCATCTTATTTAAGCTGCCGTCGTTCTAAGCAAATAAGATGTAAAACAGGATAAACATCACATGCAATCAAATAGTGACATGATATGGCCAATATCATTTTGCTCCTTTTGATCTCCATCTTCGGGGCGCCATGATCATCATCGTCACCGGCATGACACCATGATCTCCATCATCGTGTCTTCATGAAGTCGTCTCGTCAACTATTACTTCTACTACTATGGCTAACGGTTTAGCAATAAAGTAAAGTAATAACATGATGTTTAAGTTGACACGCAGGTCATAAATAAATTAAGACAACTCCTATAGCTCCTGCTGGTTGTCATACTCATCGACATGCAAGTCGTGATTCCTATTACAAGAACATGATTAATCTCATACATCACATATATCATTCATCACATCCTTTTGGCCATATCACATCACAAGGCATATGCTGCAAAAACAAGTTAGACGTCCTCTAATTGTTGTTGCAAATTTTTACGTGGATACTATAGGTTTCTAGCAAGAATGTTTCTTACCTACGCCAAAACCACAACGTGATATGCCAATTTCTATTTACCCTTTATAAGGACCCTTTTCATCGAATCCGATCCGACTAAAGTGGGAGAGATAGACACCCGCTAGCCACCTTATGCAACTAGTGCATGTCAGTCGGTGGAACCTGTCTCACGTAAGAGTACGTGTAAGGTCGGTCCCGGCCGCTTCATCCCACGATGCCGTCGAATCAAGATAAGACTAGTAACGGCAAGTAAATTGGCAAAATCGACGCCCACAACAACTTGTGTTCTACTCGTGCATAGAAACTACACATAGACCTAGCTCATGATGCCACTGTTGGGGATCGTAGCAGAAATTTAAAATTTTCTACGCATCACCAAGAACAATCTATGGAGCAATCTAGCAACGAGGGGAAGGGGAGTGCATCTACATACCCTTGTAGATCGCTAAGCGGAAGCGTTGCAAGAACGCAGATGAAGGAGTCGTACTCGCAGCGATTCAGATCACGGTTGATTCCGATCTAAGCGCTGAACAACGGCACCTCCGCGTTCAACACACGTGCAGCCCGGTGACGTCTCCCATGCCTTGATCCAGCAAGGGGAGAAGGAGAGGTTGGGGAAGACTCCGTCCAGCAGCAACACGGCGGCGTGGTGGTGAAGGAGGAGCGTGGCAATCCTGCAGGGCTTCGCCAAGCACCGCGGAAGAGGAGGAGGACTTAGGAGAGGGGAGGGCTGCGCCAGAACTTGGGTGCGGCTGCCCTCCCACCCCCACATATATATATGGGCAAGGGAGAGGGGGGTCGGCCCCCTCAGATCTAATCTGAGGAGGGGGCGGCGGCCAGGGGGGTTGCCTTGCCCCCCAAGGCAAGGGGGGCGCCCCCCTTTAGGGTTCCCCTAAACCCTAGGCGCATGGGCCCTAAGGGGGAGGCGCCCAGCCCACTAAGGGGCTGGTCCCTCTCCACACACAGCCCATAGGGCCCTCCGGGGCAGGTGGACCCTCCCGGTGGACCCCCGGAACCCCTTCGGTGGTCCCGGTACAATACCGGTAACCCCCCGAATTATTCCGGTGACCGTATGATGACTTCCCATATATAAATCTTTATCTCCGGACCATTCCGGAACTCCTCGTGACGTCCGCGATCTCATCCGGGACTCCGAATAACATTCGGTAACCACGTACATCTATTCCCTATAACCCTAGCGTCATCAAACCTTAAGTGTGTAGACCCTACGGGCTCGGGAGTCATGCACACATGGCCGAGACAACTCTCCGGTCAATAACCAACAACGGGATCTGGATACCCATGTTGGTTTCCACATGCTCCACGATGATCTCATCGGATGAACCATGATGTCAAGGATTCAATCATTCCCGTATACAATTCCCTTTGTCTATCTGTACGATACTTGCCCGAGATTCGATCGTCGGTATCCCGATACCTTGTTCAATCTCGTTACCGGCAAGTCTCTTTACTCGTTCCGTAACACATCATCCCGTGATCAACTCCTTGGTCACATTGTGCACATTATGATGATGTCCTACCGAGTGGGCCCAGAGATACCTCTCCGTTACACGGAGTGACAAATCCCAGTCTCGATTCGTGCCAACCCAACAGACACTTTCGGAGATACCCGTAGTGCACCTTTATAGCCACCCAGTTACGCTGTGACGTTTGGCACACCCAAAGCACTCCTACGGTATCCGGGAGTTGCACAATCTCATGGTCTAAGGAAATGATACTTGACATTTAGAAAAGCTTTAGCATACGAACTACACGATCTTGTGCTAGGCTTAGGATTGGGTCTTGTCCATCACATCATTCTCCTAATGATGTGATCCCGTTATCAACGACATCCAATGTCCATGGTCAGGAAACCGTAACTATCTATTGATCAACGAGCTAGTCAACTAGAGGCTTACTAGGGACATGGTGTTGTCTATGTATCCACACATGTATCTGAGTTTTCTATCAATACAATTTTAGCATGAATAATACACGATTATCATGAACAATGAAATATAATATAATAATAACTAATTTATTATTGCCCCTAGGGCATATTTCCAACAGATAGAGAGGTCACTTCTCTCTATATGTGTTCATGACGATGTTGTGTAATTAATGGTTCCTCATTGCTATATGTAGTAGTTAGCGTCGAGTTGAATGAAAAACATAACATGAAAAGGGAAAACACAATATGAAACCACTAAGCCCTCCAAAACCTCTAAACCCTTCAAAACCCTTAAACCCCTTCTTAAAAAAAACCAGCGCCTGGTAGGTGCTGACGCGTGGCTATCTTTTAGTCCCGGTTGGTGTTACAAACCGGAACTAAAGGTCCTCCTGCCTGGGCTCCCCACAACGGTCACGTGAAGCACCTTTAGTCCCGGTTCATAACCCAACCGAAACTAAAAGTTGGGGCCTTTAGCCCCGATTGTTTAGTCCTGGTTGCAGAATCGGGACTAAAGGTCCTCCAGAACCGGAACTGATGCCTTGTTTTCTACTGGTGCTTTTCACTAGCTGCTCGTTGAGGGCCCTGAGACAGGCCACCTCCTCCCGCAGCATCGTCGTGTGCTCCTTCTTCTTCTTGCGGTACTTGCGCACAGCTGCCAGGTTGCCCTGCGGGTGGCGCTTCTTGCTTCGGGAGGTGGCGTGGGCGTCCTCGGGCTCGGCGGGGGAGTCGGCACCGGCATCGGAGGAGGCGGAGGTGGCCAACTTGGAGTGGACGTGGAGGCAGGTGTGGGTGTGGGGTCGTATGCGGGCAGGTTGCAGGTGTGGGTGTGGGTGCAGCACGCGCGGTGCTCCGCCGTGCCCCCAAGGACGTCGTCGAAGTAGCTGCCCGTGGAGAAGGCCAGGTCCCCATCGTCCATGGCCGCGATTTGCAGCGAACCGGAGACGCTTAATTAGCTTGTGTGTTCACGTGACGCTTGCATTTGTTGCATATTTTTTCGCGGAAGGTGTCGACATGATGAGAAATACTTCAACGTGGACCAAAGGAAGCCACTTCCGTTAAAAAATACAAACGCCAGCGATTGATTCATCCACGTATTTTTTCGTGAAAAAAGAAGCATCTGATGCGGAGTCCTGGGACAAAAATCCTACACACTTACGGTCTAATTTTTACTGAGGGGTGTGTCCTCCTCCCGGCTGCAAACTCTTCCCAGAAATGCTTGCCTTCAACCGATCGATCGTAGGTGAGCGTCCACTGCGTCGGATCGATTCTTTATTGGATAGTCGAGAGCCAATCTTCACATGTTTCACATTTCTGCAACTCAACCATTGTTTCAGAACGTCCCGCAACTAGGCCCTTGTTGCAAACCGGCCCAACCACGTTGCGCCCACATCACATGTCCGTCATCTCTCACCCATGTTCATAGGGACCTTCTAGTCCGCGTCTTAAGCGCTGGCTAGGAGAAACGACGCCCACACGCACGCCTTATGGGCTAGCCGAGGAAATGTTTCACAACCAGGCTGCTCGTTCCAGAAACCGTTTCACGGTCGCTCCTCAGGGTTGACTAGTTGACCGACAACAGTTAACTTTTGGGCACAAATACAAAAAAATGATTTTTTCTTTCAAAAAACCAATAAAATTAGTGAATTTAGATATGTTCAAAGATTTTGAAAAAAAGTTCACAAACTTCATAAAATCCATAGATTTGAAAAAAAAGCTCATCGATTTTGAGAAAAAGTTCACAAGTTTGAAAAAGAATTCGTCAATTTTGAAAAAAAAGTTCTTAAATCTTATTATTTTTTCTAAAATCTGAAAAGGTTCAATTTTTTTTTTAAGTTTGACAAATTTCGTCACTTTTTAAAAAATCATCGATTTTCAAAAAAATCAACTATTTTGGAATACTGTGTTATCATTTTAAAAAATGTTCACATATTTTGTAAAAATGTTCATAAATTCGAAGAAAGTGGTCAGATTTGAAAAAAAATCATGTATTTAAAAAATAAAAATAAATGGAAAAAAATGGAAAGATAAAGAAAGGATAAAAGCGTCCAGAAAACTAAAAAAGAAAAAACCGGTCAGAGTTTGTGAGCCACGAGGTGGTCCTTGTCCCAACGCTTAAAACGCGTTCCGGAAAACTTTTCCAGTTTTAAAGTAGCGGCAAAGTCTTGAATTGAAAAGTGTCATGTAGGTGCAAAATCTATGGACGGCCCAAAGAATGTCATGCAGGTGCATCCCCGGCCCGCCCAAGACGAAAACCCATTTTCTGTCATGATTTTTTTGTCATAGAAATACAAGCCCACCACATCTATGATGATACGTGTTTTTGTCACAATTATTGTCATATAAGTGTCATAACCATGCCATTTTTTTGTTCGGGCCATAATGTCACGGATGTGTCTTTTTTTAATGTAGGCGACTGTGTTTTTATGTCTTAGGCGATTTGAAAGGTGTGCAGTGGTTTAGGCGCCTTGGTTCGACGGGTTCAACTTAGTTTTAAAATGGTTTTATCTGATTCTTTGCCTAAGTCATGGCAATGTTGCGGAAACACATATGGGAGATAGAAAAAAAAGGTGTTGGACTGTACCTCGCCGTTGTGTTGATCTGGGTAGTCCTCCATCTTCGAACTGCTAGTCCAGAATACTGAAAATGATACCCTTCCCTCTAGTTTTTCACTTTTGTTTCGCTTGCATTTTTAATATGAGTTAGAACAGGTGTTGTAAAAACCCTTACTACTGGTGGCAAACCTTCCCTACACAAAAAACTATAAAATTGTGGTATGCAAAAAAAAAAACTTGCCTACTCCACTAAATCACTGATCACCCCCACCTTACGTTCATTTTCGCTGTACAAAAAATAGTCTTTTCAACTCAATTTGCCTGCTATAAAAAACTGAATCATCAATTATTTTGGATGGTATGAGATCCGCTCACTTTGCATGTGTTGTCAAAGTTTGTGGTAAAAAAACAGAACTTCCTACATCCAGTTCATCATCAACAACTCCACAGTTCTATCTATCATCAACTGGTCACTAGCTACTACATCCAGTTCATAATCAACAACTCCAAAATAATAAAAAACAACACATAATTGCATGCTTATGTCTTATCTAATTGTCTACAACAAAATACACAGAAATTGCATATTCTCTGATGCACAGTATTGCCTATGATGATAATTAAAATTGCCTACAAAATCAAAATGCACAACAGTTATTTGCCTACATAAAACAAAAACAGAGATGTTCCCCTGCAAAAACAACCTCTCTCTAAAAATGCCTAAATATATGTCGGCTGTCTAATTTAGTTGCCTATAATCTAAAAAATGGACAAAAAATCTGCCTAAAACAACAGAGACGCTGCCCACAAACCACCCAATTTGAGAGAGGTCTTGCTTCGTGGATGTTAGTGTCTAGCCAGAGGACAGAGGAAAAAACGTGCCCTCTCTGGAGGAAACAATGCTAAAGTGCATGTGAAAAACAAACTTGCCTACTCACAGTGCTTGTCCCCTTATGTATAAACTTGCCTACTGCTGGTACTAAAAATGTACACATAAAAACTTGCCTACTACTGGAACCAGGTATTGTGAAAACTTGCCTACTGAAGCAACAAAGCAAAAACAGGTTGAGGCATTAGCTGACAGACATCATGATCACAAGTTTGAAAATGTAGCTAGGCGAAGAGTAAACACTGCAGAAACACACTGCGCTGCATCTGATGGAGTGCATCTACAACTATTTTCACATGACCCAGGCGCTTGAGCACCTTATTCTTGTTAGAATAGATTCGGGGCACACAGACGATCTATCAAGAATCAAGCAATCCAACGAGCACGACACCAAAATTTGTTAACAAGGTTTATCGATATGGCTACATTCCGGGGCCTGACTACGGACGTTCCTTCTCATGACACCGTCACAATACCACACCCCGACCGCCCGGGCGCCGGCACACGCCGCCGGCTCCCCCGCGTGCCTGTGCTATTATGTTGGCATAGGTTACATCGTGTGTCTACCCCCGCTATATATGAGAGGCCTAAGATACGAGTGTCCTATTAGGACACAACTCCATATCCTGTCTACACACCGTACGACTTCAAGTCCAACTATAACCTAACATGTACAATAATATTCGACACAACTCTAACAAACTCCACCTTGACAAATATTCTCCACCACCTTGGATTCATCCATGCGTTGAACCTCCATGTACATTGAACTTGAGATACGTCATGATCACCGCTGCTACTTCCAGACTCCATGTGAGTCCACCTGTAACTGTAGTCCCTTCTTGTCTTCTTCATAGTCAACACTCGAGCAAAATTAAGTTCCTCATTACTTTACTTTGTGCTCTCAACTTTCGGACAATCCGTCCAACGCCATCACACACCGACTACTGCCTGTGTGAAAGTGAACAACTCATATATTGGATGCCACATATAGAGTTACCTAAACTCAACGTCACCGCTCTTTCTTGACTGCTTGTCTGAAACTTAAAGGAATTTCACTGTCGCCCTGTGTCACCCTCAGTCAAATTCGCAGTTGTCTCATCCTTTTTCCGGATAGTCTCTGGCATGTACCACAACTATAGCACTCCGCCTCCTTCTGTATTTGTCATCCGCATTTTTCCATGTGCACTGAACACGACAGAATATACGGTCATGTACTTTATTCGCTTTTGACAATTTTAGACTTTCTGCCACTTTCTCAGATTCTTCATGGTCAACTCATGTCCATCAACCGACACCGATAGACCCAGTCACCAACTTGAATCCGGTACTCATCAACACTGCTTCAGCACCCCCTGCATAATTTGTCTGGCCACATGTCTGACCACCAGTGCCTTGACTTGCCGCTTTGTCCCGTGCTTACCCACGCCTCGCCGCTATCACCGCATCGAGCCTCTGCTGTCCTGGTCGAGTCTCTAGGGCCACGGACCCATACCACTCAAACCCCTACTGCAGAGAATCACCGATCAGGCCGAGTATCACGCCTCCATCAGACCAATAGGCCCCAGTCTGGTCCACGTATCTCTCGCTATCCCGCTGGAATAGGCTTCGACTCTCCATGCATTTACATCGTAGCCCATCCATCAGCACAGAGTGATGTCTTCCGTTAGACTCCAGCTCCACCTTCAACATGACTCCATGTAGCTGCGCCATGCTACCCCGCGCCTTGTCGACTTCAAGCTCTCTCATATGTGCACCATCTTGAATCAACCTCGTGCCATAGTCTGTCGAAGCCGCACAAGCCCTCAGGCCCGCACCACGTGTTTCCACGCCCCAGAAGTCGGCCACTATCAGCATCACACTCCTATGTCGTCGTAGCTGAAATCACCGCCGTCTTCCGCTTTGACCAACATCCCCGTCGATCCGTCAGACTATCCAGTCCAACCCAGCCGAATTTATCCAATTGCAATCATGCTCCACCCTACGTCTTGTCCGCCCACACATCTCTATGCATTGCTTGACGCCTTATGTATGCATGATCCTCTTTGTGCAAAGCACCTCAATTCCTGTCTTGCTGTGCTGTCGAACAACACCACTGCTGCCAATGTGCCATCTCAAGTTCTCAACGTAACATGCAAAGAACTCCAGAAATAGCCCTTGGCAGTATCTGTGCACATGTAACAACCAGTTCAATCAACTTTATTACAACCAGCACCATGTGGAATTCCTTGACCAATTCTTGTTCTCTTGCTCTTTTGTTTTGTTCACACGTGAGATCAATGTGATGGCAGCCAATGGATCCCATATTCCAACACATTGCAACACCACTTGGGAATCGATATTTTTTCCAACAAATCTCGTGTCCACAACAGCTCCCGTCCCGCGTTCGCGCAACCTTGCCTTGATCCCGCTGCCTGGCTCCCGCCCGCTATCCGCACTCGGACCTGCCCTTCTCCGCCAGCCTAGCATGGGCCAGCAAAGGACCGCCACCTCAGCCACGCCCAAACGGGTCTTGGGCCACATCGCATCGCCTGGGCGGCCTCCTGCACTGCGCTCCGGTGCTGGCCGCCAAGCGCCACCGCCGCATGAATTGATGCCCAGCGGCTCCGCGTCTGCCACCGCCACGTGCCTGCTGCTTCCGATCGCTTCACTCCTTGCCGAGTGCTTCGCCTGGAACACACGCCTCGATCACGTCGAATCTTTGGATACGTCTGTCCAGTCCGCTTCCTCCAAACTCGCATCAGGCTCGTCGTAATGATAGGGCCAGTTCTTTTGGCGGCTTAAAAAATAAGCCGCCTCCTCCTGAACTAGTTATGAGATTACTAATCTAGAAGCCTCCATGAATTTTGGGAGCGGCTTATTTTTTAAGCTGGGGAGAGGCAGCTTATTTTTTAAGCCGTCCAAAAGAACTGGCCCATAGTATCATACCTAGTATCATGCATGTCAACTAGACTATTTTGCTGAGATGACATAGAAGTAAACAAAGAAAGAGAGTGTTGAATATCATACTATGATACTGTATCATATTAAATGTTATACTACTATGTGTCATGCATGCCAATAAATATAGTATCATAGCTTAGTATCATTTGCATGATACTAAAGTATGATACTACCCTTTACAAGCAGCCTAAGAAGAACAGTCATGATCCAATCTGACATCTTGATCCTGACTTGCATGCTTATGTCCCATCGCTTCTTGAAGAACTACGACAACCGTGTACACTTGATCGCTGCCTTCTGGTTACAACTCGACAGCGACAACTGGTCGAGTAACTCCGCTCCCATGGGTGCGATCCTTCACACAAGTCCGTCGGTACATTCTTCCTCTTCTAGATCAATCAGCCGCCTTCTTAAACCTTGCTCATGATACCACTTGTTAGAATAAATTCGAGGCACACAATTAATTTACCGAGGACCAAGCAATCCAACGAGCACGACACTGAGATTTGTTAACGAGGTTCACCGATATGGCTACATCCCCGGTGCCTGACTACGAGCGCTCCTCCCCATGACACCGTCACAAATACCGCACCCCCGGCCGCCCGGGTGCCGGCACACGCCGCCGGCTCCCCCGCGTGCCTGTGCTATTATGTCGGCATAGATTACATCGTGTTTCTACCCCGCTGTAAGAGGCCTAGGATACGAGTGTCCTATTAGGACACAAATCCATATCCTATCTACACACCGTACGACTCCAAGTCCAACTGTAACCTAACTTGTACAATAATATTCGACACAAATCTAACAGTTCTGCCTGTTGAAAATCACTTGAAGAAAAACACATTTCCCCTAATTAAAGGTATTTTCCTACTGAAGCACATTTTTTTGGCGTGCGAAAGTAATTTAAATTTCCTACACAATCGAAAAAAATGGAAAACACATAGTATTGCCTGTACTTATAAGTAAAATGCCCACAAAATCAAAATGCACAACAATTAATTTTCCTACATACACACAAAATGTTTTGCCTACAGAAAACTCTTCTGAAATGCCTATCCCATGTGTGATTTTACATACATACGTGTTGGTTGTCTAATTTACTCGAATGCACCGACACGGATACGGGTATCAGTATCGCGCCAATACGGATACATAAATTCTTTATTTTGAAAAAGTGCCAATACGGATACGTTTTACTATTTATATTTAATTTTTTAAAAGGGATTCAGAATGTCAACCATGACCTTTTTACATGCATGGATTCCATGGTTCCCTGTCTTCTTTGGCAAATGACCAGAACCTCTAGAGTAGCTACTCAAAGCTTCATGACCAGAGTAGTCACATTTCCATTTAGTGTTGCCCCCTCCAGGTGATTTCTCTATGATTTGAACATGGCTCCACAATGGTGCCCTTAGATTTGTAGGTATAGTAGGAGGTTCAGCAGGAGGATATGAGAAAAATGAGATCTTCACAGATCAGAGGAGGAAGAAGAAGGGATGAGCTTGGCTGGGCAGGAGAAAAGGAGAAGAGAAGTGTACATACCTGCTTGCTGCGTGACAGGAGGCGTTGGTGAGGAGTAGCAGCTCGTCGCCGGCTAGCCACCATTGCCGCCAGCCCTGGGTGAGTAGCTGCTAGGTACGCAGCCACCAGCCGCCGCCTGGTGTGAGCTCGGGAGGGAGGAAAGAAAACTGGGAGGGAAATGAAGTGGGCATTGGGGTACTAGGGTTGCTGTCTGCCTCTTAACTGGGCTGAGTGGTCTCTTAGATGGGCTGGATCGTATCCAAAACGAACTGAAAAAGTATCCTTCAAGTATCTGAATTATTTTAAATTGTTTATTCATGAATACTCCTTGGATACGTATCAGGGGCGTATCGGAGGAGTATCGGTATCCGATACCGATTCGCTAGTTGCCTGAAGTATCGGTGCATTCAAGCTAATTTAGTTGCCTACAGAACCAAAAATGCGCTGATGAGGACCGCAAGGTAATGATTGCCGGGTGTGAAGCGATTTAGGATGAAATTTCGTCTGCCCTGCTCGCGATTTTAGTCCCAATCCACCCCCTTGTGAATTGCAACTACCGCCCCGCCGCCCTCCTTCGCCGGCATTGGAGTAGGTAACCTATCGGGCAGAGAATCCCCTGCCCCCTTCCCCCCGGAGACGATGAGGAAAATATGTAGGAAGGGCCACCAGAAAAAACTGACCTCTAGTTCGTAGAATGTAGCTGACGAGCACCCCACTTCCTCCTCCTTCTCCTCTTCTCCCCGAGGCGCCTCGCGGCGAGGCGTCACCCCGCAGCTCTGATGTGGTGGTTCACTCCAACACAAAAGAGATGCTCCCTTGTCGCTTTTCGTTGGCGGTAGACTCTCGTCAGAGATGGGGCATCCAAACCCTAGATATTGCGTGAGAGGGAGGGGAAGGGCAACATCGAGCTGGAGAAAACTGGATGCGTTGTGTGTGGACCGAGTGCAATTATGCCGGAATACGAGAGCGCGATGTGAGCCGGAATACGAGAGCACGATGTGAGCCGGAATACGAGAGCGCGATGTGAGCCGGAATTCGCGCAAAGTAACAAACTGAGCATCAAACAGCTGGTTCCACCTCGGCGCGTAGGTGACTCCGTATGATCTCAGTCCGTAAGTGTAGCATTATTTGGACCGAGTGTCGTGTTCCTGAATATTGATGGACAGACTCCCAGCTTTGGTCAATCCACTTCGCCACGTGTTGCGTTGCTGAATCTTGATGGACGGACGTCGTGCGGCCGCTCCAGAGTTCTATATAGCGCGCATTAGACAATGTTTAGGTTTTTACGAAGGGATGTGTCCTCTTCCCACTACAAATTCTTCCCGGAAATGCTTGCCTTCAACCGAAGGATCCTAGGTGAGCATCCACCGCGTCGGATGGAGTAGGATGGTCGAGAACCAACCTCCACATATTCCACATTTCTACAACTCAACCATTGTTTCAAAACAATCCCGCAACAAGGTCATTATTGCAAACCAGCCCAACCACGTTACACACACGTCACATGTCCGTCATCTCTCACCCATGTCCGTAGGGACCTTCTAGTCTGCGTCGTAAGCATCGGCTAGGAGAAATGGCGCCACACGCACGCCTTATGGGCTGGCCCAGGAAACGTTTCAGAACCAGGCTGCTCATTTCAGAAACTGTTTTAGGGTAGCTCTTCAGGGTTGACCGATCAAGGGTTGACCATTTGACCGACAGCCGTTGACTTTCAAGATCGAATACGGCAACAATTAAAACAGATTTTTTCTTGAAAAAACCGATAAAATTTGTGAATACAGAAATGTTCACAGACTTTGAAGAAAAGTTCACAAACTTCCGACAATCCATAAATTTGAAAAAAGTTCATCGGTTTTGAGAAAAAGTTCACAAATTTGAAAACGAATTCATGAACTTTCAAAAAACTATTCTCAATTTTGTTTTTTCTCAAATCTGAAAACAGTTCAACAATTTTAAAATATCATAAATTTGAAACTTTCATCATTTTTTCAAAAATCATTGATTTTGTTAAAAAACATCTATTCTAGAATATATTTTTATCTATTTTGAAAAAATGTTCAGAAATTTCAAGAAAGTAGTCAGATTTGAAAAACAATCATGCATTTAAAAAATAAAAATAAAAGAAAAAGGAAGGATAAAAACCGTCCAGAAAACTTAAAAAAGGAAAAGACCCGATCCTTCACTAGTAGAAAAAGGGTCAAACGTGAAGCACATTAGTGCCGGTTTGAATTTGAGCCGGCACTAATGTGTACATTAGTGCCGGTTCCAACGGCTAGCCGGGCCGCTCTCATTAGTACCGGTTCGTGGCGAACCTTTAGCACCGGTTTGTGCCACGAACCGATACTAAAATGAGTGGTGGCAGGATGTTGTCAGTCCGGGGCCCCTCCAGCACATTTAGTACCGGGTCGTATCACGAACCGGTACTAAAGGTCGTCCTACATAGACCCTTCGTCCACCCGAGCTCGCTCTGTTCTTCCCCTTTCCCCTCTCCTCTCTGTTCTTTTCCCTCTTCCTCTCAAGCTCATCACACATTTTGCCCAAAATTTGTCAAGATTTGAAGGCCCCCATCCATTCAAATGATCACAAAGGTTAGCAACTTTTTCCTTTCATCTCTTATTGCTAGATTAGCTCGTGCAATGCTTTATACAGTGATTGATTTTTGAGTTTAGTAATTTGGGAGGAATTATATATATGTGCTAGTATTTGATTTATATGCAATTTGAGGTCAAAAATAACACTTAGTTTGCATATGTAGGTGCGGTTTACTTAGTACCTTCTAAATCTCCGTCGTAACCACCGTCGATCGCTCGCAACGTCCCGTCGCCGGCACCACCTTGTGGTGAGCCTCTTGTTCATGAAGTTTTATATAAAAAATTGATGTTTGTGTGATTTGGATATATAGTTACTCGTATAATTATCTTACCCATACGTTGTTTGTTATACATAGTGCCATGGTTTTGATATCCGTCCCCGTCGGCCCTCGTCCGGGTTATGATTCGGATGTGGTATATTCTCTTTTAAAACTATTCATTGCATTTCGTGTTTATGACAAATTATGCCCATGAAGTTGACATAGATATTTGTATGTAGGAGGTAGTTGAACCAGAAATTCCAACCGACCCTATTGTCGAGAGGTTAAATTTAGTTGAAAGAGAAAACGAGGATTTGAAGGAAACATTAAAAAGAATTGAGGGGGAGAAGATGGAATTGGAGTTGCATGTTGCCGATGTCGTCGATGATCACAAGATTAAGATGGAGGAAATGCGCTTGAAGATTAGAAAGATTAGAAAATATGCCATTCATAGTGAGGCTTGGTATCATTATGCTGTTGGATCAATTGTTACCTTAGTTGCGATCTTGATCGCATTTGTTGTTGCATTTAAATTCTTTAGCTAGAGAGTTATTTGTTTGTTGCATTTAAGTGTTGTATGATCTTTATGTATTGTATTAATTTGATGTTTTCGGTGCTGTGTATTGAAGATGAGCCGGCAATGGATGTACGATGACCGATGCTCTCCCGAGATTATTAATGGCGTGTGACTTTTCTGCTTGCGGCTGAGGCAAACAAGCGAGCGGATGGTTTTATGCATTGTCCATGTGCTGGCTGTAAGAATGGTCACAATTACTCTACGTCAAGAACCATTCATGTCCACCTGTTTGAGTCCGGTTTCATGCCCCACTATAATGTTTGGACCAAGCATGGAGAAAGATGGGTTATGATGGAAGACAATGAAGAAGAAGAGGACGACGACAGCTATCTTGGCCATGGGTTCCCTGAATACGATGATACAACAATGAGGGAAGAAGCTGAGCCGGTAATGCGGGAAGAAGCTGAGCCGGCAATGCGGGAAGAAGCTGAAGAAGAGGCATCGGATGAGCCCGTTGATGATCTAGGCCGGGCCATTGCCGATGCAAAGAGAAACTGCGCAAGTGATTTGGAGAAGAAGAAGTTGCAGCGCATGTTAGAGGATCACAACCAATTGTTGTACCCGAATTGCGTAGGTGACAAGAAAAAGCTGGGCACCACACTGGAATTGCTGCAATGAAAGGCAGAGAATGGTGTATCTGACAAGGGATTTGGAAAGTTGCTGGTAATGATAAAGGATATGCTTCCAAAGGACAACGAATTGCCCGAGAGTACATACGAAGCAAAGAAGGCTGTCTGCCCTCTAGGGTTAGAGGTGCAGAAGATACATGCATGCCCTAATGATTGCATCCTCTACCGCGGTGAGTACGAGGATTTGAACGCTTGCCCGGTATGCGGTGCATTGCGCTATAAGATCAGCCGCGATGACCCTGGTGATGTCGAGGGCGAGCGCCCCAGGAAGAAGATTCCTGCCAAGGTGATGTGGTATGCTCCTATAATACCACGGTTGAAACGTTTGTTCCAGAACAAAGAGCATGCTAAGACGATGCGATGGCACAGAGAAGACCGTAAGAAAGACGGAAAGTTGAGAGTACCCGCTAACGGGTCGCAGTGGAGAAAAATCGAAAGAAAGCACAGGAAGGAGTTTGTAGATGACGCAAGCAACGTATGGTTTGGTCTAAGTGCAGATGGCATTAATCCTTTTGGGGAGCAGAGCAGCAACCATAGCACCTGGCATGTGACTCTATGTTTGTATAACCTTCCTCCTTGGTTGTGCATGAAGCGGAAGTTCATTATGATGCCAGTGCTCATCCAAGGCCCTAAGAAACCCGGCAACGACATTGATGTGTACCTAAGGCCATTAGTTGAAGAACTCTTACAACTGTGGAATGGAACATGTGTACGTGCGTGGGATGAGCATATGGGGGAAGAATTTGACCTAAAGGCGTTGCTGTTCGTGACCATCAATGATTGGCCTGCTCTCAGTAACCTTTCAGGACAGACAAACAAGGGATACCGCGCATGCACGCACTGTTTGGACGATACTGACAGTATATATTTGGCTAATTGTAAGAAGAATGTGTACCATGGACATCGTCAATTTCTTCCGGGCAGGCATCCTTTAAGAAAGAAAGGCAAGCATTTCAAAGGTGAGGCGGATCACCGGATGAAGCCTCGCCACCGTACTGGTGCTGATATACATGATATGGTCAAGGATTTGAAGGTGGTCTTTGGAAAGGGTCCTGGTGGACAACCTGTTCCGAATGACGCTGACAGACGCGCACCCATGTGGAAGAAGAAATCTATATTTTGGGACCTGCCCTATTGGAAAGACCTAGAGGTCCGCTCCGCAATCGACGTGATGCACGTGACGAAAAATCTTTGTGTGACCCTGCTTGGCTTCTTGGGTGTGTATGGGAAGACAAAAGATACACCTGAGGCATGGGAGGACCAGCAACGTATGCACGGAAAAGACGGCATACATCAGGATTATGTAAGCTACGCTCTTACCAAAGAAGAGAAGGAAATCTTCTTTGAATGCCTGCTCAGTATTAAGGTACCGTCTGGCTTCTCGTCGAATATAAAGGGAATAATAAACATGGCAGAGAAAAAGTTCCAGAACCTAAAGTCTCATGACTGCCACGTGATTATGACGCAACTGCTTCCGGTTGCATTGAGGGGGCTTCTACCGGAAAATGTTCGATTAGCCATTGTGAAGCTATGTGCATTTCTCAATGCAATCTCTCAGAAGGTAATCGATCCAGAAATCATACCAAGGTTAGAGAATGATTTGGTGCAATGTCTTGTCAGTTTCGAGTTGGTGTTCCTACCATCCTTCTTCAACATCATGGCGCACGTCCTAGTTCACCTATGCGAAGAGATTAACGTTTTGGGTCCTGTATTTCTACACAATATGTTCCCCTTTGAGAGGTGCATGGGAGTCTTAAAGAAATATGTTCATAACCGTGCTAGGCCAGAAGGAAGCATCTCCAAGGTCCATGAAAATGAGGAGGTCATTGAGTTTTGTATTGACTTTATTCCTGACCTTAAGACGATTGGTATTCCTGAATCGCGGCATAAGGGCAGACTGGATGGAAAAGGCACGCTAGGAGGGGAACAAATAATATGTATGGACGGACATTCTCTCACTGAAGCACACTACACAGTTCTACAGAATTCTGCCTCGGTGGCTCCGTATATGGATGAACACAAGAATTTGCTACGCTCCAAACACCCGGAGTGGTCTGATGACTGGATTACACGTGAACAAACCAAGAGTTTCGCCAGCTGGTTGCAGACACGTACCATGCATGACACCTCTATTGAAGATGACCTGTACTTGCTGTCCCAGTTACCATCTTCGAATATAATGACTTTCAAAGGGTACGAGATAAATGGTAATACATTTTACACGATCTCCCAAGATAAGAAGAGCACCAACCAAAATAGTGGTGTCTGCTTTGATGCAGAAACCAAGACGGGAAAGAAAACATATTATGGTTATATACAGGACATATGGGAACTTGACTATCGATGTGGTTTGAAAGTCCCTTTGTTTCAGTGCAAATGGGTCAATATGACACGAGGCGGGGTAACGGAAGACTCGCAGTATGGAATGACAACAGTGGATCTCAACAATCTTGCGTATGCAGACGAACCATTCGTCCTAGCCAATGATGTGGCACAGGTTTTCTATGTGAAGGACATGTCTACCAAGCCAAGAAAAAGAAAAGATAAGTAAGCGAATGCATTGTACGATGAGCCAAAGCGGCACATAGTTCTTTCTGGGAAGAGAAACATCGTGGGAGTGGATGACAAGACAGACATGTCAGAAGATTATGAAAAGTTTGATGAAATTGCTCCATTCACAGTGAATATTGACCCGAGCATCCCATTAAATGATGAAGATTTTCCATGGTTACGGCGCAAAGGGACACACGCGAAGAAAAAGTTTTACACCCAAAGATCTGGGATGTGATCGGCTTCACTATCATCACTTTCTTCTGTGTTTCACACCCACGAGGGAATCTTTGTAATAGTTAGGGTAGTTATGTGTTTTGGCATTTGAAACGCGAAGAAATTTGATGTGCAAACAAATTCTTTCATGCCTTTACTGATTTTTAAAGTTAAGTTATTCACAAACTAGTGATTCACACTAATTTCAAATAATTCAAAATTTAAACTATTCAAATTTGAAAACTACGGGCACTAACAGAAAGTTTGTAATTTTTTGTACCTAAAGCAAAAATATTCACAAACAAACTCTAAATACACTGATTTTTAAAGTTAAGTTATTCACAAACTAGTGATTCACACTAATTTCAAATAATTCAAAATTTAAACTATTCAAATTTGAAAACTACGGGCACTAACAGAAAGTTTGTAATTTTTTATACCTAAAGCAAAAATATTCACAAAGAAACTCTAAATACACAAAAAAACAACTCAAAAAGAAATAAAGCGAAAAAAAATAAAAAAGCCCGCCTACTGGGCCAGAGCGGCCTGCATACGACTAGAAACCCAACCTGTTGTTGGGCCAGGATGCAGGCCCGCAAAGGCCCAGTAGGCCCACAGGGCAGCATAGAACATGTAGGCTCAGTAGGCCTGCTTTGGAGAGGAGCTCGAGAGAGCTACCGCACGGGGGGTTATAAACCAGTGCGGACGCCCCTCGGCTAGCGAGGTGGGACTAAACTTGCCGCACCGCACCTGCGCCAGCGCACCCCCTTTAGTACCGGGTGGTGGCACCAACCGGTACTAAAGGGGGGGCCTTTAGTACCGGTTGGAGCCACCACCCGGTACTAAAGGGGGTGCGCTTCCCGCCGCTTGGCCTGGCCAAAACAGGCCTTTAGTACCGGTTGGTGGCTCCAACCGGTACTAAAGGTCCATCCTATATAACTAAACACTTCAAAAATTTCAGTTTCTCATCTGCTTCTTCTCCTCTGCTCCGTCACCCGCCGCCCCCGTCTCCATATCCCTCGTCGCCGCCCCGTCCCCGTCGTCGCCGCCCCGTCGTCTCCGTCCCCGTCGTCCCCGTCGTCACCGCCGCGCCGTCCCGGCCCGTCCCGCGTCGTCCCCGTCCCCGTCATCGCCGCCCCGGCCCGTACGTCCCTGTCCCTGTCGTCGCCGCCCTGTCCCTGTCCCCGTCGTCGCCATCCCCGTCGCCGCCGCGCCCGTCGCCGCCCCCCGTCGCCTCTCGCCTCGCTGGTGAGCACACACACATACATTTTTTTTAGTTTTTTAGTTATAGAAATAGTTATAAAAATGTTAGAAAATTTTCTTTTTTAGTTATAGAAATAGTTAGTTATATAGCATTGTTAGAAATGTTAGAAATTTTTCTGTTTTTAGTTATAGAAATAGTTATAAAAAAGTTAGAAATTTTTCTTTTTTTAGTTATAGAAATATTAGAAATGTTATACAAATGTTAGTTATATATAGAAATGTTATAATTTTTTTCTTCTGTTTTTTAGTTATAGAAATATTAGAAATGTTAGTTATATAGCATTGTTAGAAATGTTATAGGAATGTTAGTTATATAGAAATGTTAGAAATTTTAGTTATCAAAATGTAATCATTAAAAAAATGTTACTTTTTGCGGGCATATAGCTAGTATTTGTTCTCGACGATGCCCGGCCCGCATCCTCGTCACCGACCCGTCCGGGACGACGTCTGGCTGACCCATGTACGGGACTGGGCTCCACCAGGCTGGCACTGGGAGGTGCTGCCTGGAGGGGCGCGCTGCTTGATGAGGAACCCGGCCCCGGGTCCCGTCGTCGACCCTGATCTCGTTTGGTGGCGTTCGCGTGGGCCAGTTTCGGTGCGGAGGGAGCCGGCCCCGCCGGAGGTGGTACGTCGCCGTGTCAGGAGGGAGGACGAGCACGTCCATCGCTACATGGTTGCGTTAGATGGCGGCAGGTTCTCCAATACCTGGCAGTTTCTTCAGGGATCTCACTTCAGCTATGATCCTGTGAGGGTTCCTTCTCTTTGGGTGTCCACCGCCCGCGCCGCATGAACCGCGATTGTCCTAGATTCTTCTGTAGTATTCGATCTTTATTAGCTACCTAGCCAGTGATGTATTCGATATATAATATTCGAGACGATGTATTCGAGATTATATATTAGACGATGTATTTGAGATTATATCTATTATTCGAGACGATGTATTCGAGATTATATCTATTATTCAAGACGATGTATTCGAGATTATATCTATTATTCGAGACGATGTATTCGAGATTATATCTATTATTCGAGATGACGTATTCGAGATTATATTCGATGATGATTATTATGTACTATGATTGATTCAGTTTTTCCTTATTAATTGATTGCATCCATGCATTGTAATTTGAATATATTTCTTTTGGATTAGTTAAACAAAACCTATGGCGGACAATACCGGCAGAGAGGGAGAAGAGGCCCTGTTCAATATCATACGCAATCCTCGCGGGCCAGATGATGATCAGAATGAAGAAGATTGTGACGGCTCCGAATATCTAAACAACACCGGGGAGGGTGATATGACATTCGATCGCGACGACCCAATTGATGAAGTCATGAACTATGAACATGACGAAGAAAAAGTTGATCTTGAAACAACAAAGACCGGCGAGGTATATATATTTATATAAGCAGGCATCTGGTGATCATCACATGTTTTAAATGACTTGAAGATATATTAACGAATCGATCTTTCTTCTTTCAGCCATCCGGATCGAGCAAATCTTCAGGCAACAGGACGAAACGAGGCCCAAACAAAAAGTTGAAGGAGGGCGTAAAGTACAATATCGAGGCAATCAGACCTAATGGCGAACCATTAGCGCCTAAGAAGATTGCGGACAAGTTCATTCGTCAGTGCGGAGTTCTTGTGAAGGACCAACTCCCGATCTCCCTTCAAGAATGGAGGGAGCTAGCAAAGCCTCGTCCAGGAGTTACTTTTGTCGATGACAGACAAAAAACATTTGCTTTGGGAAACGCTCATGGAACATTTCACCCTACTAGATCATTTCACAGATGCAGATGTGGAGAAAGTCAAGGACGCTGCTCTTAGGAAGATGGCGGTTGCATTCAAGAACCACAAGATTCGTGAATGGGCCAAGTACGTCAAGGGAGGAAGGAAGATTCCAGTATTTGAGGGAACACTAGAGAAGCAAAGTGCTCATTGGGACGATTTCGTAAAATTGAAGGATTCAGAATTATCTAAGGAACGGTCGAGAATAAACAAGGCCAATGCCGCAAAAAAGGATAAGTTCCATAAGCTGGGGCCAGCTGTGTATGCGGTGGGAATGCCTAAGTGGGATAAGTCTGAGAAAGAGATGCTGGATGCAGGTGTCACTCCAGAAACATTGAGCTAGCCCCCCAGGTGCAAGACTTGGTTCTATGCGCATGGGGGGGAGTTGGACCCGAAGACAGGCAAAGTTTCGAAGAAGGCATGTCTGGACGGAGCCAAAGATAAGCTACTTGTTGCAATAGAAGAGGCTCGATCGGGGTTGTTTGAGCCCAATAGAGAGAACGACGAGCTTACGCGTGCCCTGGGAAATCCTGAACACCCGGGAAGAACACGAGGCATGGGCACTATTCCGTGGTATGAGGGGTTTTCAGACTGGAACGCCGACTACAGAACCCGTGCGAGAAAGAAGATTGCGGAGGAGAAGAAGAGGAAGATGTAGGAGGAGCATAGGAAGCTAGACTATGAACGCCTTCAAGGCCTAGAATCAGCGCACGCGGACTTGGCAGTCAAATTCCAGCGGCAGCAGGAGCAGATCGACTCACTTAGCCAGCAAAGGGGGTCTCAGCAGCTAGCGGATGATCCACCATTGGATAGCACCGTCCCATCCATGCCGAGAAGCAGCGTGGGTTCCACCCCGGGCGACGCATTGCTGGATAGCTACCCAGTGGATGACATCATGGAGAACACTAACTGCGAGCTACACTTCAAAATGAAGAACATATCCATGAAGGTGGCGGACGCCCTTGCTTTTACAAATCCCCCCAAGGCAACCTTCCATTGCAACCCGATTCCAGTGGGCTATGCTCGTGTCTTGGTTGATGAGGTGGTGGTCCAATATTCGGGGCTAGAGCTTGACATTCCTGGAGGTGACGATGATCACACACTAGGAGAGGCCAACCATCGTATCATCCTATGGAGAAAAGATTGCATCATCTTTCGAAGGCCACCGACACCGCGTCATCCGACTCCTTGTCGCAGTCCGCCACCGAGTCAGCAGACTCCCGCTCCTCCAAGTCCACCAACGCGTCAGGCCACTCCTCCTCCAAGTCCGGCACAGCTTCAGGCCACTCCCCCTCCTCCAAGTCCGGCAAAGCATCAGACCACTCCTCCTCCAAGTCCGGCACAGCTTCAGGCCACTCCTCCTCCAAGTCCGGCACAGCTTCAAGCCACTCCTCCTCCTCCAACTCAGCCACGTCAGCCGTCTTTGCCGCCTCAGCAATCACGGAAGAGAGCCGCCTCAGCTATGGTGCGTAGCGGTACAAGTCAAGGTAGTACTGGAGGTACAAGCGGAGGCAAGCGATTTCAATATGGTCCAAGCCTCGTGCCTCTTCCGCAAACGCCTGACGACAAGTCTGAGGAGGAAAACGTAGCCATATCGAAGGCCGAGGTGGAAGCCCATTTTGCACCGAAACCGCCACCGCCGCCAAGGGAGAAAGTGCCTGTGGAAAAGATTGACCACTTCATTCGTATGGCTAGAGCACCAACTCCCAAGCTTGTTGACACAGACTATGAGCGCCACATCAAGAAGTTAAATCGAGCACGTCTACAGAAAGAGGCGAGCTCGAGCTCGAGCAAATCAGCTGGCAAAAGGAACGGTAAAACCGTTCCCCAGCTAGGAGAACAGGCGGCGCAATCAATCCCCTCGTTTGTTGTGCCAACAACACATGAGAGTAGGCGCGCCCAATATTATTGTGGGCAAACCGTTAACGTTCTCGGGGTGGGCGATGTGGTAATAACCGAGGAGCATATTGCGCATGCTGAATCGATCGGGATCACTGTTGGACAACTCCTCGATATCGAGCCCATGTCTCCGACTAGAGAGGAGGAAATAAAACGGAAATATGCCTGGGGCCAACCTTTGGTCGAGCCAGAGGAGGTCAATAAGCTCCCAATGAGAATGTATGAATTGCATCAATGGTACACGGACATTACCAAGATTTCCAATTGAGAGTCCCTCATGGTGAATGTCAACAAGGAGCATTACTACCATGAGAAAGCTGTGACCATTGAGTATTCAGAACTATTTCAGCTATACAATAAGACGCACTTGACAAATCTATCGTCAGTTGCTATTGTCTGTAAGTGATTTCTTTCTGTAATTTAAGTCTCAAGCTAGCGGTAGTGATCATTTTTATCAATCATTACCTGTAATTATCCTCACTATATTCTTTTCTGTGGTATTATGCAGGATGAAGATTTATGAAATGAAAAAAGGTGGACGCTATGGCATTGGGTTTGTTGACCCAAATACCATTAATGAATACACATGGAAAATAGATCCATATCACGAAAAAAGTGTAGAGGAAAGCATGCTACAGTTCTTCAAGGAACTCAAATACAATGAAGATATACTACTTCCTTACAACTTCCAGTGAGTCACACTGTCTTGTACTACAAATTCTGTTTTTCCCTACTAGCTATAGCTACATGTTTTTGCTTACATATGCCCTCTTAATTAAGACATGCAAACGTGTGTGCATGCAGATTTCACTGGATCTTGTTAATCATTAAAGTTGATGAAGGAACAGTTGAAGTACTAGACTCACTACTTAAGAAAGCAAGTGACTACACCATCGTGAAGGGGATAGTCAACAGTTAATTTCAATCATTATTAACTATATCTCGGCCTATTTAATTAGTTCGTCATTTCCTGATAACAACTATTTAATAACCCATTTATTCATTTTCTTTGTCGACAGACAGGGCTTGGGCAAAGTTCATCAGGGCCACTCCAGGCCCATAGAAACAAAATCTGAAATGGTATCGACTGATGAAGCCATGTACCTAGGGTAGGGGCACGGACCTGTCCTAAGAGCCCTACCCAAGGACATCCATAGAAGAAGTCACCCTTCAATCGACTTGAAGATACCCACTCGACGGGTTCAAGACACTCGACCAGGAAGCTATCACTCGACCACGAAGCCAACCACTCGACTGCCAAGAGATCTAAAGTCACTCCGCAGGCAAACGGTCGATCATTAAGTAGCCTTTATGGTCATTATAGCACTTTATTAGAGGCGTTACCAGTAACGCCCAACCTTAATGTACCTTAAACCCTGCATTACTGAGGGCAGGAGAGTGTTGGAAATATGCCCTAGAGGCAATAATAAATTAGTTATTATTATATTTCCTTGTTCACGATAATCGTTTATTGTCCATGGTATAATTGTATTGATAGGAAACTCAGATACATGTGTGGATACATAGACAACACCATGTCCCTAGTAAGCCTCTAGTTGACTAGCTCGTTGATCAATAGATGGTTACGGTTTCCTGACCATGGACATTGGATGTCATTGATAACGGGATCACATCATTAGAAGAATGATGTGATGGACAAGACCCAATCCTAAGCATAGCACTAGATCGTGTAGTTCGTGTGCTAAAGCTTTCCTAATGTCAAGTATCATTTCCTTAGACCATGAGATTGTGCAACTCCCGGATACCGTAGGAATACTTTGGGTGTACCAAATGTCACAACGTAACTGGGTGGCTATAAAGGTACACTACGGGTATCTCCGAAAGTGTCTGTTGGGTTGGCACGAATCGAGACTGGGATTTGTCACTCCGTGTGACGGAGAGGTATCTCTGGGCCCACTCGGTAGGACATCATCATAATGTGCACAATGTGACCAAGGAGTTGATCACGGGATGATGTGTTACGGAACGAGTAAAGAGACTTGCCGGTAACGAGATTGAACAAGGTATCGGTGTACCGACGATCGAATCTCGGGCAAGTATCGTACCGATAGACAAAGGGAATTGTATACGGGATTGATCGAATCCTCGACATCGTGGTTCATCCGATGAGATCATCGTGGAACATGTGGGAGCCAACATGGGTATCCAGATCCCGCTGTTGGTTATTGACCGGAGAACGTCTTGGTCATGTCTGCATGTCTCCCGAACCCGTAGGGTCTACAC
The DNA here is from genome assembly GCA_034509565.1 of Triticum monococcum. Taxonomy (NCBI): domain Eukaryota; kingdom Viridiplantae; phylum Streptophyta; class Magnoliopsida; order Poales; family Poaceae; genus Triticum; species Triticum monococcum. The sequence goes on from CM067847.1 coordinate 770,586,909, forward strand.
ACTTAAGGTTCGATGACGCTAGAGTTATAAAGGAAGTTTGTATGTGGTTACCGAATGTTGTTCCGAGTCCCGGATGAGATCCCGGACGTCACGAGGAGTTCCGGAATGGTCTGGAGGTAAAGATTTATATATGGGAAGTCATGTTTTGGACACCGAAAGAGTTTCGGGGTTTATCGGTAACGTACCGGGACCACCGGGAGGGTCCCGGTGAAGGAAATATGCCCTAGAGGCAATAATAAAAGTTATTATTTATTTCCTTGAATCATGATAAATGTTTATTATTCATGCTAGAATTGTATTAACCGGAAACATAATACATGTGTGAATACATAGACCAACAGAGTGTCACTAGTATGCCTCTACTAGACTAGCTCGTTAATCAAAGATGGTTATGTTTCCTGACCATGAACAAAGAGTTGTTATTTGATTAACGAGGTCACATCATTAGTTGAATGATCTGATTGACATGACCCATTCCATTAGCTTAGCACCCGATCGTTTAGTATGTTGCTATTGCTATCTTCATGACTTATACATGTTCCTATAACTATGAGATTATGCAACTCCCGTTTACCGGAGGAACACTTTGGGTACTACCAAACGTCACAACGTAACTGGGTGATTATAAAGGAGTACTACAGGTGTCTCCAATGGCAGATGTTGGGTTGGCGTATTTCGAGATTAGGGTTTGTCACTCCGATTGTCGGAGAGGTATCTCTGGGCCCTCTCGGTAATGCACATCACATAAGCCTTGCAAGCACTGCAACTAATAAGTTAGTTGTGAGATGATGTATTACGGAACGAGTAAAGAGACTTGCCAGTAACGAGATTGAACTAGGTATTGGATACCGACGATCGAATCTCGGGCAAGTAACATACCGATGACAAAGGGAACAACGTATGTTGTTATGCGGTCTGACCGATAAAAGATCTTCGTAGAATATGTAGGAGCCAATATGGGCATCCAGGTCCCGCTATTGGTTATTGACCGGAGACGTGTCTCGGTCATGTCTACATTGTTCTCGAACCGTAGGGTCCGCACGCTTAAGGTTACGATGACAGTTATTATGAGTTTATGCATTTTGATGTACCGAAGGTTGTTCGGAGTCCCGGATGAGATTACGGATATGACGAGGAGTCTCGAAATGGTCGAGACGTAAAGATTGGTATATTGGAAGCCTATGTTTGGACACCGGAAGCGTTCCGGGTAAAATCGGGATTTTACCGGATTACCGGGAGGGTTACCGGAACCCCCCGGGAGGTAAATGGGCCTATTGGGCCTTAGTGGAAAAGAGAGAAGAGGCAGCCCACACCTGGCCGGCGCCCCCCCCCTTTCCCAAGTCCTATTAGGACTAGGAAAGGTGGGCCGGCCCCCTCTTTCTCCTTCTTCCCCAAGAGTCCTAGTTGGAATAGGATTGGGGGGAAGGAGTCCTACTCCCGGTGGGAGTAGGACTCCTCCCTGCGCCTCCCCCTCCTAGCCGGCCGAACCCCCTGCCCCTGGCCTTTATATACGGGGGCAGGGGGCACCACAACACACACAAGTTGATCCTTGAGATCGTTCCTTAGCCGTGTGCGGTGCCCCCTGCCACTAAATTCCACCTCGATCATACCGTTACAGTGCTTAGGCGAAGCCCTGCGTCGGTAGTACATCAAGATCGTCACCACGCCGTCGTGCTGACGGAACTCTTCCTCGACGCTTTGCTGGATCGGAGCCCGAGGAACGTCATCGAGCTGAACGTGTGCTAAGAACTCGGAGGTGCCGGAGTAACGGTGCTTGGATCGGTCGGATCGGGAAGAAGACGTACGACTACTTCCTCTACGTTGTGTGATCGCTTCCGCAGTCGGTCTGCGTTGGTACGTAGACAACACTCTCCCCTCTCGTTGCTGTGCATCACCATGATCTTGCGTGTGCGTAGGAAAATTTTTGAAATTACTGCGTTCCCCAACAGTGGCATCCGAGCCTGGTTTTATGGTTTGATGTTATATGCACGAGTAGAACACAAGTGAGTTGTGGGCGATACAAGTCATACTGCCTACCAGCATGTCATACTTTGGTTCGGCGGTATTGTTGGTTGAGATGATCCGGACCAACCTTACGCATACTCTTATGCGAGACCGGTTCCCTCGACGTGCTTTGCACATAGATGGCTTGCGGAAGACTATCTCTCCAACTTTAGTTGAACCAAGTGTGACTACGCCCGGTCCTTGAGAAGGTTAAAACGGAGTCTATTTGACGAACTATCGTTGTGGTTTTGATGCGTAGGTGAGATGAGTTCTTACTTAAGCCCGTAGCAGCCACGTAAAACTTGCAACAACAAAGTAGAAGACGTCTAACTTGTTTTTGCAGGGCATGTTGTGATGTGATATGGTCAAGGCATGATGCTGATTTTATTGTATGAGATGATCATGTTTTGTAACCGAGTTATCGGCAACTGGCAGGAGCCATATGGTTGTCGCTTTATTGTATGCAATGCAATCGCGATGTAATGCTTTACTAGATTACTAAACGGTAGTAATAGTCGTGGAAGCATAAGATTGGCGAGACGACAACGTTGCTACGATGGAGATCAAGGTGGCACGCCAGTGACGATGGTGATCATGACGGTGCTTCGGAGATGAAGATCACAAGCACAAGATGATGATGGCCATATCATATCACTTATATTGATTGCATGTGATGTTTATCTTTTTATGCATCTTATCTTGCTTTGATTGACGGTAGCATTATAAGATGATCTCTCACTAAATAATCAAGAAGTGTTCTCCCTGAGTATGCACCGTTGCAAAAGTTCTTCGTGCTGAGACACCACGTGATGATCGGGTGTGATAGGCTCTACGTTCAAATACAACGGGTGCAAAACAGTTGCACACGCGGAATACTCAGGTTATACTTGACGAGCTATGCATATAAGATATGACCTCGGAACACGGAGACCGAAAGGTCGAGCGTGAATCATATAGTAGATATGATCAACATATTGATGTTCACCATTGAAAACTACTCCATCTCACGTGATGATCGGTTATGGTTTAGTTGATTTGGATCACGTGATCACTTAGAGGATTAGAGGGATGTCTATCTAAGTGGGAGTTCTTAAGTAAATTAACTGAACTTAAAAATTTATCATGAACTTAGTACCTGATAGTATCTTGCTTGTCTATGTTGATTGTAGATAGATGGCTCGTGCTGTTGTTCCGTTGAATTTTAATGCGTTCCTTGAGAAAGCTAAGTTGAAAGATGATGGTAGCAATTACACGGACTGGGTCCGTAACCTGAGGATTATCCTCATTGCTGCACAGAAGAATTACGTCCTGGAAGCACCGCTAAGTGCCAGGCCTGCTGCAAGAGCAACGCCAGAAGTTATGAACGTCTGGCAGAGCAAAGCTGATGACTACTCAATAGTTCAGTGTGCCATGCTTTACGGCTTAGAACCGGGACTTCAACGACGTTTTGAACGTCATGGAGCATATGAGATGTTCCAGGAGTTGAAGTTAATATTTCAAGCAAATGCCCGGATTGAGAGATATGAAGTCTCCAATAAGTTCTATAGCTGCAAGATGGAGGAGAACAGTTCTGTCAGTGAGCATATACTCAAAATGTCTGGGTATAATAATCACTTGATTCAATTGGGAGTTACACTTCCGGATGATTGCGTCATTGACAGAATTCTCCAATCACTGCCACCAAGCTACAAGAGCTTTGTGATGAACTATAATATGCAAGGGATGAACAAGACTATTCCCGAGCTCTTCGCGATGCTGAAAGCTGCGGAGGTAGAAATCAAAAAGGAGCATCAAGTGTTGATGGTTAACAAAACCACTAGTTTCAAGAAAAAGGGCAAAGGGAAGAAGAAAGGGAACTTCAAGAAGAACGGCAAGCAAGTTGCTGCTCAAGAGAAGAAACCCAAGTCTGGACCTAAGCCTGAAACTGAGTGCTTCTACTGCAAGCAGACTGGTCACTGGAAGCGGAACTGCCCCAAGTATTTGGCGGATAAGAAGGATGGCAAGGTGAACAAAGGTATATGTGATATACATGTTATTGATGTGTACCTTACTAATGCTCGCAGTAGCACCTGGGTATTTGATACTGGTTCTGTTGCTAATATTTGCAACTCGAAACAGGGACTACAGAATAAGCGGACACTAGCAAAGGACGAGGTGACGATGCGCGTGGGAAACGGTTCCAAAGTCGATGTGATCGCGGTCGGCACGCTACCTCTACATCTACCTTCGGGATTAATATTAGACCTGAATAATTGTTATTTGGTGCCAGCGTTAAGCATGAACATTATATCTGGATCTTGTTTGATGCGAGACGGTTATTCATTTAAATCAGAGAATAATGGTTGTTCTATTTATATGAGTAATATCTTTTATGGTCATGCACCCTTGAAAAGTGGTCTATTCTTATTAAATCTCGATAGTAGTAATACACATATTCATAATGTTGAAGCCAAAAGATGCAGAGTTGATAATGATAGTGCAACTTATTTGTGGCACTGCCGTTTAGGTCATATCGGTGTAAAGCGCATGAAGAAACTCCATACTGATGGGCTTTTGGAACCACTTGATTATGAATCACTTGGTGTTTGCGAACCGTGCCTCATGGGCAAGATGACTAAAACACCGTTCTCCGGCACTATGGAGAGAGCAGCAGATTTATTGGAAATCATACATACCGATGTATGTGGTCCGATGAATATTGAGGCTCGTGGCGGATATCGTTATTTTCTCACCTTCACAGATGATTTAAGCAGATATGGGTATATCTACTTAATGAAACATAAGTCTGAAACATTTGAAAAGTTCAAGGAATTTCAGAGTGAAGTTGAAAATCATCGTAACAAGAAAATAAAGTTTCTACGATCTGATCGTGGAGGAGAATATTTGAGTTACGAGTTTGGTGTACATTTGAAAAATTGTGGAATAGTTTCGCAACTCACGCCACCCGGAACACCACAACGTAATGGTGTGTCCGAACGTCGTAATCGTACTTTACTAGATATGGTGCGATCTATGATGTCTCTTACTGATTTACCGCTATCATTTTGGGGTTATGCTTTAGAGACGGCCGCATTCACGTTAAATAGGGCACCATCTAAATCCGTTGAGACGACGCCTTATGAACTATGGTTTGGCAAGAAACCAAAGTTGTCGTTTCTTAAAGTTTGGGGCTGCGATGCTTATGTGAAAAAGCTTCAACCCGATAAGCTCGAACCCAAATCGGAGAAGTGTGTCTTCATAGGATATCCAAAGGAAACTATTGGATACACCTTCTATCACAGATCCGAAGGCAAGACTTTTGTTGCTAAATTCGGAAACTTTCTTGAGAAGGAGTTTCTCTCGAAAGAAGTGAGTGGGAGGAAAGTAGAACTTGACGAGGTAACTATACCTACTCCATTATTGGGAAATAGTACATCACAGAAAACTGTTTCAGTGAGAACTACACCAATAAGAGAGGAAGTTAATGATGATGATCATGAAACTTTAGATCAAGATACTACTGTACCTCGTAGATCAACCAGAGCAAGATCCGCACCAGAGTGGTACGGTAATCCTGTTCTGGAAGTCATGCTACTAGATCATGATGAACCTACGAACTATGAAGAAGCGATGGTGAGCCCAGATTCCGCAAAGTGGCTTGAAGCCATGAAATCTGAGATGGGATCCATGTATGAGAACAAAGTATGGACTTTGGTTGACTTGCCCGATGATCGGCAAGCAATTGAGAATAAATGGATCTTTAAGAAAAAGACTGACGCTGATGGTAATGTTACTGTCTACAAAGCTCGACTTGTTGCAAAAGGTTTTCGACAAGTTCAAGGAGTTGACTACGATGAGACTTTCTCACCCGTAGCGATGCTTAAGTCTGTCAGAATCATGTTAGCAATTGCCGCATTTTATGATTATGAAATTTGGCAAATGGATGTAAAAACCGCATTCCTGAATGGATTTCTGGAAGAAGAGTTGTATATGATGCAGCCAGAAGGTTTTGTCGATCCAAAGGGAGCTAACAAAGTGTGCAAACTCCAGCGATCCATCTATGGACTGGTGCAAGCATCTCGGAGTTGGAATAAACGCTTTGATAGTGTGATCAAAGCATTTGGGTTTATACAGACTTTTGGAGAAGCCTGTATTTACAAGAAAGTGAGTGGGAGCTCTGTAGCATTTCTGATATTATATGTGGATGACATATTACTCATTGGAAATGATATAGAATTTCTGGATAGCATAAAGGGATACTTGAATAAAAGTTTTTCGATGAAAGACCTTGGGGAAGCTGCTTACATATTAGGCATAAAGATCTATAGAGATAGATCAAAACGCTTAATTGGACTTTCACAAAGCACATACCTTGACAAGATTTTGAAGAAGTTCAAAATGGATCAAGCAAAGAAAGGGTTCTTGCCTGTATTGCAAGGTGTGAAGTTGAGCCAGACTCAATGCCCGACCACTGCAGAAGATAGAAAGAATATGAAAGATGTTCCCTATGCTTCAGCCATAGGCTCTATCATGTATGCAATGCTGTGTACCAGACCTGATGTGTGCCTTGCCATAAGTTTAGCAGGGAGGTACCAAAATAATCCAGGGGTGGATCACTGGACAGCGGTCAAGAACATCCTGAAATACCTGAAAAGGACTAAGGATATGTTTCTCGTATATGGAGGTGACAAAGAGCTCACCGTAAGAGGTTACGTTGATGCAAGCTTTGACACTGATCCGGACGATTCTAAATCGCAAACCGGATACGTGTTTACTTTAAACGGTGGAGCTGTCAGTTGGTGCAGTTCTAAACAAAGCGTCGTAGCGGGATCTACATGTGAAGCGGAGTACATAGCTGCTTCGGAAGCAGCAAACGAAGGAGTCTGGATGAAGGAGTTCATATCCGATCTAGGTGTCATACCTAGTGCATCGGGTCCAATGAAAATCTTCTGTGACAATACTGGTGCAATTGCCTTGGCAAAGGAATCCAGATTTCACAAAAGAACCAAGCACATCAAAAGACGCTTCAACTCCATCCGGGATTTAGTCCAGGTGGGAGACATAGAGATTTGCAAGATACATACGGATCTGAATGTTGCAGACCCGTTGACTAAGCCTCTTCCACGAGCAAAACATGATCAGCACCAAGGCTCCATGGGTGTTAGAATCATTACTGTGTAATCTAGATTATTGACTCTAGTGCAAGTGGGAGACTGAAGGAAATATGCCCTAGAGGCAATAATAAAAGTTATTATTTATTTCCTTGAATCATGATAAATGTTTATTATTCATGCTAGAATTGTATTAACCGGAAACATAATACATGTGTGAATACATAGACCAACAGAGTGTCACTAGTATGCCTCTACTAGACTAGCTCGTTAATCAAAGATGGTTATGTTTCCTGACCATGAACAAAGAGTTGTTATTTGATTAACGAGGTCACATCATTAGTTGAATGATCTGATTGACATGACCCATTCCATTAGCTTAGCACCCGATCGTTTAGTATGTTGCTATTGCTATCTTCATGACTTATACATGTTCCTATAACTATGAGATTATGCAACTCCCGTTTACCGGAGGAACACTTTGGGTACTACCAAACGTCACAACGTAACTGGGTGATTATAAAGGAGTACTACAGGTGTCTCCAATGGCAGATGTTGGGTTGGCGTATTTCGAGATTAGGGTTTGTCACTCCGATTGTCGGAGAGGTATCTCTGGGCCCTCTCGGTAATGCACATCACATAAGCCTTGCAAGCACTGCAACTAATAAGTTAGTTGTGAGATGATGTATTACGGAACGAGTAAAGAGACTTGCCAGTAACGAGATTGAACTAGGTATTGGATACCGACGATCGAATCTCGGGCAAGTAACATACCGATGACAAAGGGAACAACGTATGTTGTTATGCGGTCTGACCGATAAAAGATCTTCGTAGAATATGTAGGAGCCAATATGGGCATCCAGGTCCCGCTATTGGTTATTGACCGGAGACGTGTCTCGGTCATGTCTACATTGTTCTCGAACCGTAGGGTCCGCACGCTTAAGGTTACGATGACAGTTATTATGAGTTTATGCATTTTGATGTACCGAAGGTTGTTCGGAGTCCCGGATGAGATTACGGATATGACGAGGAGTCTCGAAATGGTCGAGACGTAAAGATTGGTATATTGGAAGCCTATGTTTGGACACCGGAAGCGTTCCGGGTAAAATCGGGATTTTACCGGATTACCGGGAGGGTTACCGGAACCCCCCGGGAGGTAAATGGGCCTATTGGGCCTTAGTGGAAAAGAGAGAAGAGGCAGCCCACACCTGGCCGGCGCCCCCCCCCCTTTCCCAAGTCCTATTAGGACTAGGAAAGGTGGGCCGGCCCCCTCTTTCTCCTTCTTCCCCAAGAGTCCTAGTTGGAATAGGATTGGGGGGAAGGAGTCCTACTCCCGGTGGGAGTAGGACTCCTCCCTGCGCCTCCCCCTCCTAGCCGGCCGAACCCCCTGCCCCTGGCCTTTATATACGGGGGCAGGGGGCACCACAACACACACAAGTTGATCCTTGAGATCGTTCCTTAGCCGTGTGCGGTGCCCCCTGCCACTAAATTCCACCTCGATCATACCGTTACAGTGCTTAGGCGAAGCCCTGCGTCGGTAGTACATCAAGATCGTCACCACGCCGTCGTGCTGACGGAACTCTTCCTCGACGCTTTGCTGGATCGGAGCCCGAGGAACGTCATCGAGCTGAACGTGTGCTAAGAACTCGGAGGTGCCGGAGTAACGGTGCTTGGATCGGTCGGATCGGGAAGAAGACGTACGACTACTTCCTCTACGTTGTGTGATCGCTTCCGCAGTCGGTCTGCGTTGGTACGTAGACAACACTCTCCCCTCTCGTTGCTGTGCATCACCATGATCTTGCGTGTGCGTAGGAAAATTTTTGAAATTACTGCGTTCCCCAACACCCGGGGGGTCCACCAAGTGGGGCCACCAACCCCGGAGGCTTGCATGGGCCAAGAGTGGTGAGGGACCAGCCCCTTAGTGGGCTGGTGCGCCTCCCATAAGGGCCCATGGCGCCTAAAAGGTGGAAAGGGGGCAAACCCTAGGGGATATGGGCCTTAGGGCCCATATTGGTGCGCCTCCCTCTCCTCTCCCCCTCTTGGCCGCCACCTTTGATCCCCATCTAGGGCTGCCGCCCCCCTAGGGGTGGGAACCCTAGAGGGGGCGCAGCCCCTCCCCTTCCCTATATATATGAGGCCTAGGGCTGCCCATAACGCACGCGATTCAATCTCTCTTGGTGCAGCCCTGCGTCTCTTCTTCCTCCTCTTCTGTGGTGCTTGGCGAAGCCCTGCAGGATAGCCACGCTCCTCCACCACCACCACGCTGTTGTGCTGCTGTTGGATGAAGTCTTCCTCAACCTCTCCCTCTCTCCTTGCTGGATCAAGGCGTGGGAGACGTCACCGGGCTGTACGTGTGTTGAACGCGGAGGTGCTGTCCGTTCGGCACTTGGTCATCGGTGATTTGGATCACGACGAGTACGACTCCATCAACCCCGTTCACTTGAACGCTTCCGCTTAGCGATCTACAAGGGTATGTAGATGGACTCTCCTTCCCTCGTTGCTAGTCTCTCCATAGATAGATCTTGGTGACACGTAGGAAAATTTTGAATTTCTGCTATGTTCCCCAACAGTGGCATCATGAGCTAGGTCTATTGCGTAGATTCTATGCACGAGCAGAACACAAAGTAGTTGTGGGTGTTGATCTTGTTCAATATGCTTACCGTTACTAGTCCAATCTTGATTCAGTGGCATTGTGGGATGAAGCGGCCCGGACCAACCTTACACGTATGCTTACGTGAGACTGGTTCCACCGACAAACATGCACTAGTTGCATAAGGTGGCTGGCGGGTGTCTGTCTCTCCCACTTTAGTCGGATCGGATTCGATGAAAAGGGTCCTTATTAAGGGTAAATAGCAATTGGCATATCACGTTGTGGTTTTTGCATAGGTAAGAAACGTTCTTGCTAGAAACCCATAGCAGCCACGTAAAACATGCAAACAACAATTAGAGGACGTCTAACTTGTTTTTGCAGGGTATGCTATGTGATGTGATATGGCCAAGAAGAATGTGATGAATGATATGTGATGTATGAGATTGATCATGTTCTTGTAATAGGAATCACGACTTGCATGTCGATGAGTATGACAACCGGCAGGAGCCATAGGAGTTGTCTTTATTTATTTATGACCTGCGTGTCAACATAAACGTCATGTAATTACTTTACTTTATTGCTAACCGTTAGCTGTAGTAGTAGAAGTAATAGTTGACGTGACAACTTCAAGAAGACACGATGATGGAGATCATGGTGTCATGCCGTGACAATGATGATCATGGAGCCCCGAAGATGGAGATCAAAAGGAGCAAAGTGATATTGGCCATATCACGTCACTAGTTGATTGCATGTGATGTTTATCATGTTTATACATCTTATTTGCTTAGAACGACGGTAGTAAATAAGATGATCCCTCATTAAAATTTCAAGAAGTGTTCTCCCCTAACTGTGCACCGTTGCTAAAGTTCGTCGTTTCGAAGCACCACGTGATGATCGGGTGTGATAGATTCTTACGTTCGAATACAACGGGTGTTGACGAGCCTAGCATGTACAGACATGGCCTCGGAACACATGCAAACACTTAGGTTGACTTGACGAGCCTAGCATGTACAGACATGGCCTCGGAACACAGAAGACCGAAAGGCCGAGCATGAGTCGTATGGTAGATACGATCAACATGAAGATGTTCACCGATGTTGACTAGTCCGTCTCACGTGATGATCGGACACGGCCTAGTTGACTCAGATCATGTAATCACTTAGATGACTAGAGGGATGTCTATCTAAGTGGGAGTTCATAAGATGAACTTAATTATCCTGAACATAGTCAAAAGGATTTTGCAAATTATGTCGTAGCTCACGCTATAGTTCTACTATTTAGATATATTCCTAGAGAAAAATTAGTTGAAAGTTGATAGTAGCAATTATGCGGACTGGGTCCGTAAACTGAGGATTGTCCTCATTGCTTCTTAGAAGGCTTATGTCCTTAATGCATCGCTCAGTGTGCTGAACCTCGAACGTTGTCTGTGGATGTTGCGAACATCTGACATACACGTTTTGATAACTATGTGATAGTTCAGTTAAACGGTTTAGAGTTGAGGCACCAAAGACGTTTTGAAACGTCACGAAACATATGAGATGTTTCGAGGGCTGAAATTGGAGTTTCAGGCTCGTGCCCACGTCAAGAGGTATAAGACCTCCGACGATTTTCTCAGCCTACCAACTAAGGAGAAAGCTCAATTGTTGAGCTTGTGCTCAGATTGTCTGAGTACAACAATCATTTGAATCGAGTGGGAGTTGATCTTCCAGATGAGATAGTGATGTTTCTCCGAAGTCATTACCACCAAGCTGCTAGAGCTTCGTGATGAACTATGATATATCAGGGACATATATGATGATCCTTGAGATATTCGCGATGTTTGACACCACGAAAGTAGAAGTCAAGTAGGAGCATCAATTGTTGATGGTTAGTTAAAAACCACTAGTTTCAAGAAGGGCAAGGGCAAGAAAGGGATACTTCATGAAACGACAAGTCAGTTGCTGCTCAAGTGAAGAAACCCAAAGGATGAACCCCAACCCGAGACTAAGTGCTTCTGTAATAAGGGGAACAACCACTAGAGCAGAATTACCCTAGATACTTGGTAGATGAGAAGGCTGTCGATGGAAGTATATTGGATATACATTATTGTTAATGTGTACTTTACTAGTACTCCTAGTAGCACCAGGGTATTAGATACCGGTTCGGTTGCTAAGTGTTAGTAACTCGAAATAAAAGCTACGGATTAAACGGAGACTAGCTAAAGGTGAGCTGACGATATGTGTTGGGAGTGTTTCCAATGTTGATATGATCAAGCATCGCACGCTCCCTCTACCATCGAGATTGGTGTTAAACCTAAATAATTGTTATTTGGTGTTTGCGTTGAGCATAGACATGATTGGATTATGTCTATCGCAATACAGTTATTCATTTAAAGAGAATAATAGTTACTCTGTTTATTTGAATAATACCTTCAATGGTCTTATGCCTAAAATGAATGGTTTATTGAATCTCGATCGTAGTGATACACACGTTCATGCCAAAAGATATAGGATAGTAATGATAGTACCACCTACTTGTGGCACTGCCATTTAAGTCATATCGGTATAAAACACATGAAGAAGCTCCATGTTGATGGATCTTTGGACTCACTCATTTTTGAAAAGTTTGAGACATGTGGACCATGTCTATTGGTGTATATGCATGAAGAAACTCCATGCAAATGGACCGTTTGAACTCACTTGATTTTGAATCACTTGAGACATGCAAATCATACCACATGGGCAAGATGACTGAAAGCCTCGGTTTCAGTAAAGTGGAACTAGAAAGCAACTTGTTGGAAGTAATACATTTTGATGTGTGCAGTCCAATGAGTGCTGAGGCATGTAGTGGATATCGTTATGTTCTTACTTCACAGATGATTTGAGTAGATGTTGAGTATATTTACTAGATGAATCACGTGTCTGAATTATTGAAAGGTTCAAGTAATTTCAGGGTGAAGTTGAAAGATCGCCGTGACAAGAGGATAAAATATCTATGATATGATCATAGAGATGAATATCTGAATTACGAGTTTGGCACAGAATTAAGACATTGTGGAAATTGTTTCACAACTAATACGGCCTGGAACACCATAGTGTGATGGTGTGTCCGAACATCATAACTGCACCCTATTGGATATGATGCATACCATGATGTCTCTTATCGAATTACCACAATAGTTTATGGGTTAGGCATTAGAGACAACCACATTCACTTTAAAAGGGGCACTACGTAATTCCGGTGAGATGACACCGTATGAACTATGGTTTAGAGAAACCTAAGCTGTCATTTCTTAAAAGTTTGGGGCTGCGACGCTTATGTGGAAAAGTTTCAGGCTGATAAGCTCGAACCCAAAGCGGATAAATGCATCTTCATAGGACACCCAAAACAGTTGGGTATACCTCCTGTCTCAGATCCGAAAGCAATAAGGGATTGTTTCTAGAATCGGGTCCTTTTTCGAGGAAAAGTTTCTCTCGAAAGAATTGAGTGGGAGGATGGAGACTTGATGAGGTTATTGAACCGTCTCTTCAACTAGTGTGTGGCAGGGCACAGGGAGTTGTTCCTGTGGCACCTACACCAATTGAAGTGGAAGCTTATGATAGTAATCATGAAACTTCAGATCAAGTCACTACCAAACCTCGTAGGATGACAAGGATGCGTACTACTTCAGAGTGGTACGTAGTCCTGTCTTGGAAGTCATGTTGCTAGACAACAATGAACCTACGAGCTATGGAGAAGCGATGGTGGGCCTGGATTCCGATAAATGGCTCGAGGCCATAAAATCTGAGAGAGGATCCATGTATGAAAACAAAGTGTAGACTTTGGAAGAACTACTTGATGGTCGTAAGACTGATGAGTACAGATGGATTTTAAAAGGAAGACGGACAATGATGGTAAATGTCACCATTAAGAAAGCTCGACTTGTCGTTAAGATGTTTTCCGACAAGTTCAAGGAGTTGACTACGGTGAGACTTTCTCACTCATAGCGATGCTAAGAGTCTATTGGAATTATATTAGTGATTACTGCATTATTTATGAAATCTTGCAGATAGGATGTCAAAACATTGTTTCCTCGACGATTTTCTTGAGGAAAGGTTGTATGTGATACAACCGGAAGGTTTTGTCAATCCTGAAAGATGCTAATAAGTATGCAAAGCTCCAGCAATCCTTCTAAGGACTGGAGTAAGCATCTCGGAGTTGGAATGTATGCTTTGATGAGATGATCAAAGATTTTGGTGTATACAAAGTTTATGAGAAACTTGTATTTCCAAAGAAGTGAGTGGGAGCACTATAGAATTTCTGATGAGTATATGTTGTTGACATATTGTGGATCAGAAATGACGTAGAATTTCTGGAAAGCATATAGGGTTATTTGGAAAGTGTTTTTCAATGAAATCCTGGATTAAGCTACTTGAACATTAAGCATCAAGATCTATAAGGATAGATCAAAATGCTTAATGGTACTTTCAAATGAGCACATACCTTGACATGATCTTGAAGGTGTTCAAGATGGATCAGTCAAAGAAGGAGTTCTTGCCTGAGTTTTAAGGTATGAAGTTAAGACTTAAAGCTCGACCACGGCAGAATAGAGAGAAAGGACGAAGGTCGTCCCCTATGCTTAAGACGTAGGCTCTAAAGTATGCTATGCTGTGTACCGCACCTAAAGTGTGCCTTGCCATGAGTCAGTCAAAGGGGTACAAGAGTGATCCAAGAATGGATCACAGGACAGCGGTCAAAGTTATCCTTAGTAACTAGTGGACTAAGGAATTTTCTCAATTATGGAGGTGGTAAAAGAGTTCGTCGTAAAGGGTTACGCTGATGCAAACTTTGACACTAATCCAGATTATTCTGAGTAGTAAACTGGATTCATGTAGTAGAACAGTTATTTGGAATGGCTCCAAATAGAACGTGATAGCTGCATCTAGGAGATGACATAGAGATTTGTAAAGCACACACGAATCTGAAAGGTTCAGACCCGTTGACTAAAACCTCTCTCAGAAGCAACATGATCAAACCCAGAACTCATCGAGTGTTAATCACATGGTAAATGTGAACTAGATTATTGACTCTAGTAAACTCTTTGGGTGTTAGTCACGTGGGGATGTGACCTTGAGTGTTAATCACATATCGATGTGAACCAAGATTATTGACTCTAGTGCAAGTGGGAGACTGTTGGAAATATGCCCTAGAGGCAATAATAAATTAGTTATTATTATATTTCCTTGTTCACGATAATCGTTTATTGTCCATGATATAATTGTATTGATAGGAAACTCAGATACATGTGTGGATACATAGACTAGCTCGTTGATCAATAGATGGTTACGGTTTCCTGACCATGGACATTGGATGTCATTGATAATGGGATCACATCATTAGAAGAATGATGTGATGGACAAGACCCAATCCTAAGGATAGCACTAGATCATGTAGTTTGTGTGCTAAAGCTTTCCTAATGTCAAGTATCATTTCCTTAGACCATGAGATTGTGCAACTCCCGGATACCGTAGGAATACTTTGGGTGTACCAAACGTCACAACGTAACTGGGTGGCTATAAAGGTACACTACGGGTATCTCCGAAAGTGTCTGTTGGGTTGGCACGAATCGAGACTGGGATTTGTCACTCCGTGTGACGGAGAGGTATCTCTGGGCCCACTCGGTAGGACATCATCATAATGTGCACAATGTGACAAAGGAGTTGATCACGGGATGATGTGTTACGGAACGAGTAAAGAGACTTGCCGGTAACGAGATTGAACAAGGTATCGGTATACCGACGATCGAATCTCGGGCAAGTATCGTACCGATAGACAAAGGGAATTGTATACGGGATTGATCGAATCCTCGACATCGTAGTCCATCCGATGAGATCATCGTGGAACATGTGGGAGCCAACATGGGTATCCAGATCCCGCTGTTGGTTGTTGACCGGAGAACGTCTTGGTCATGTCTGCATGTCTCCCGAACCCGTAGGGTCTACACACTTAAGGTTCGATGACGCTAGGGTTATAAATGAAGTTTGTATGTGGTTACCGAATGTTGTTCGGAGTCCCGGATGAGATCCCGGACGTCACGAGGAGTTTCGGAATGGTCCGGAGGTAAAGATTTATATATGGGAAGTCATGTTTTGGACACCGAAAGAGTTTCGGGGTTTATCGGTAATGTACCGGGACCACCGGGAGGGTCCCGGGGGTCCACCAAGTGGGGCCACCAACCCCGGAGGCTTGCATGGGCCAAGAGTGGTGAGGGACCAGCCCCTTAGTGGGCTGGTGCGCCTCCCATAAGGGCCCATGGCGCCTAAGAGGTGGAAAGGGGGCAAACCCTAGGGGATATGGGCCTTAGGGCCCATATTGGTGCGCCTCCCTCTCCTCTCCCCCTCTTGGCCGCCACCTTTGATCCCCATCTAGGGCTGCCGCCCCCTAGGGGTGGGAACCCTAGAGGGGGCGCAGCCCCTCCCCTTCCCTATATATATGAGGCCTAGGGCTACCCATAACACACGCGATTCAATCTCTCTTGGTGCAGCCCTGCGTCTCTTCTTCCTCCTCTTCTGTGGTGCTTGGCGAAGCCCTGCAGGATAGCCACGCTCCTCCACCACCACTACGACATTGTGCTGCTGTTGGATGAAGTCTTCCTCAACCTCTCCCTCTCTCCTTGCTGGATCAAGGCGTGGGAGACGTCACCGGGCTGTACGTGTGTTGAACGCGGAGGTGCTGTCCGTTCGGCACTTGGTCATCGGTGATTTGGATCATGACGAGTACGACTCCATCAACCCCGTTCACTTGAACGCTTCCGCTTAGCGATCTACAAGGGTATGTAGATGCACTCTCCTTCCCTCGTTGCTAGTCTCTCCATAGATAGATCTTGGTGACACGTAGGAAAATTTTGAATTTCTGCTACGTTCCCCAATAGAGAGGGCTGGCGAACTCTATATAAGCCACCCCCTCCTCAGTATCAAGGGTTCGCACCCCTGTAATTCATACACACATAATCTAGTCGACCGCCTCCAGGCTCCGAGACGTAGAGCTATTACTTCCTCCGAGAAGGGCCTGAACTCGTACATCTTCGTGTGCTTACAGCTCCTGCATAGCTAAGATCTAGCCTCTCCATACTTATCCCCTACATCACTGTCAGACTTAGAACCATGACAGTTGGCGCCCACCTTGGGGCGGAATCTTAGTGCTTGATTGTAGGAGTTGCAATTTTTCCGATCTCCTTGATCATGGTTTCATGCGGAGTTTTGGTGGAGGGCCGCGAGATCCGTCTCGGCGCGCTAACGTTCATCGCCGACGCTCCGCCTGGCTTCAAGAGGCTCCGCTCGACATCGATGCACTCCCCGTCCACGGGGTGACACACTTTCGGGCATGTGTTCGGGCGTCCTATTGCGGCAGCCGTCGACCCAGTATCGGTCGGCTCCCGTGTCATCTCCCCGTCTCGTTTCTCGCCGGCGCAAGCGCTCTGGTCGATCGAGACTTCAGAGGTGGGTGAGGCATGCGGTGGCTTGCCAATCGGCCACCCCACAAGTCGCGGCAATCGAGCCCGACGAGTCTCTCTACGGCCTGTTCGACCTGTCGACTGGCTCCGCAGAGACCGCATCCGAGTGCGACAGTAGTGATCCTGCGGTGGAGGTCCTGGCAATTGATGGGACACGCAGCCCTCCCGGTTTTACTCATACCGATGGATGGGCAGGTGGGGGCGACCCGTCGCATCCCCACGAAGAATATCTCCCTGAGCCTCCCACGTCGCTGCAGCGAGAGGAGCTTCGTCGCCGGAACATGGATGCACTCCATACTCCTATCGTTGGAGAAACCCCCGAGGCCCGAGCCTTAGAGGACGCGCGCTTGGCTAACTTGGCCGAGCGCACTCGGCTGGAGAATCTCCAGCGCGCACTCGACGAGCAAGCGCGTCAGCGGGCTCCTGAGTCCAGTCGACGTCAGCTCTTCCCGCCTACGCAGGTATATTGAACTCCCGTTCAGAATTTGGCAGCCGCGGCCCGAATAGCAGAATCAATTCAGCCTTCCCAGTCAGAAGCCGGCAGAGGCTTGTTGCAAATCAGAGCATTGCTCCTGGCAGCGGGAAACCAGAATTCCGCCGTCTCTCAGTCGCAGAATAGGATCCACAGTCGATCCGTTGCAGCGGATACAGTGTAGTCGGCTCACAGCCCAAGATCGCCCCCGAGGCGTGAGGGATGTGGAGACCGACCAGATCAGTACAGAAGAAACGAGAAGTATGATCGTCGATTCGATCATGATGATCGACGTCGAGTGCCAACCCCTCCCCCGAGGAGTGGGTCGTATGCGCCTCGACAGCAGGATGACAGACGCCCTCATAGTGTTGGGCGGAGGATTCTAGTCGACCCCGGGGAACCAGGCTTTGACGCGAGATCCATCCTCGTTCAAGGTTTGGTCGACAGGAACAGGGCTCACAGAGAAGGACATGACAGAGATGCTCCTACCAGCAGCAGGATACATGTTTCAGGGCCAGAATGTTTCAGTCGAGCCACCAGGGCCACAGTGATTCCTCCCAACTTCCGGTTGGCGACTGGAGTCAGCAAGTTCACCGGCGAGTCTAAGCCTGACACTTGGCTCGAAGACTGCCGAGTGGCTGTCCAGATTGGCGGCGGCAATGATGAGGTGTCTATGAAGCATTTGCCTCTCCTGTTAGAGGGCTCAGCCAGAGCGTGGCTAAATCAGTTAGCACCCAACAACATCTACACTTGGGAGGATCTCTCTCGAGTGTTTGTCACGACCTTTGAAGGAACATGCAAGCAACCGGCAGGCCTTACAGAATTGCGGTCCTGCGAGCAGAAACCGAGTGAAACTCTGAGGGATTACATCCAGAGGTGGATCACTTTGCATCGCACAGTTGAGAATGTACCAGATCACCAAGCAGTTTGTGCCTTTAAAGAAGGCGTCAAGAACAGAGAGTTGAACCTGAAGTTCGGTCGGACCGGAGAAATGTCTCTGAATCGGATGATGGAAATTGCCACCAAATACGCTAACGGAGAAGATGAAGATCGACTGCGGAGTGGCAAGCAGAAAGCAGTCGCCCAGGAAACCGGAGGCAATTCCAGTCGGAAGCAGAAGCGGAAGGCCGAGCCAGCCACTCCTGGGGAGGCCCTGGCCGTAACCTAGGGGAAATTCAAGGGAAAACCCAAGGGGCCCTGGAACCCCAAGAAAGTAAAAGATCAAGACGGAAATGATGTTCTGGATCTGCCGTGTCACATTCACACCAAGAAAGACGAGGAGGGTAAATTCATTTACCCAAAGCATACCACTCGACAGTGTCGGCTCCTGATCCAGCAGTTCCAGGGCACCATCCAAAGACAAGGAAAAAGAGTCGGACAAGGTTGAGGATAAGGAACATAGTGACGACGGGTACCCCCAAGTCAATTCCACCTTGATGATTTTTGCTGATGTCGAAAGCAAAAGTCGACTGAAAGTCATTAATCGTGAAGTGAATATGGTTGCCCCGGCAACACCCAGCTACCTGAAGTGGTCTCAGACTGCCATCACGTTCGACCAGTCCGATCACCCTGCGCACATTGCCACCCCTGGGAGGCAAGCTCTGGTGGTCGATCCAGTTGTCGAAGGCACTCGACTGACCAAAGTGCTGATGGATGGTGGCGGCGGCCTGAACATACTGTATGTAGAAACGTTGAAAGGGATGGGCATTCCGATGTCCAGGCTCAGTGCCAGCAACATGAGTTTCCATGGAGTCATTCCTGGAAAGAAAGCCGAGTCACTCGGCCAGATTGCTCTCGATGTGGTTTTCGGTGATTCAAAGAATTACCGCAAGGAAAAGTTGACATTTGAGGTTGTGGACTTCCAAAGTGCTTATCATGCTATTCTGGGCCGGCCAGCTTATGCACGCTTCATGGCTCGACCATGCTATGTGTATCTCAAGTTGAAGATGCCCGGCCCCAGAGGTGTGATCACCGTTACAGGTAATCGGAAGAAAGTAGAGGAGTGTTTTCAGAAAGGATCAAAGATCGCTGATGTTCAGATGTCAGTAGTCGAGCTACAAGACTACTAGAAGACTGCTGATCCGAGTGAATTGCTGCGAGCCAAGAAGCCAGCTTCAAAATCAGCTTTTCAGTCGTCCGGTGAAACTAAGCCAGTTCACATTCACCCGACCGACCCCAATGCTACTCCGACTCACATCGCAACGACGCTCGACTCCAAATAGGAAGAAGCGCTCATCCAGTTCCTCCATGAGAACTGGGACATCTTCGCATGGAAGCCTGCCGACATGCCTGGAGTTCCCAGGGGGCTGGCTGAGCACCGTCTACGAGTCGACCCGAAGTTCAAGCCTGTGAAAGAACATCTTCGACGGTCCGCCGTGAAGAAGAGGAAAGCTATTGGCGAGGAGGTGGCTCGGCTCTTAGCAGCGGAGTTCATCCGAGAGATTTACCACTCCGAGTGGCTCGCCAATGTTGTCATGGTCCCCAAGAAGGACAAGTCACTTCGCATGTGCATTGACTTTAAACATATCAATCGGGCCTGCCCGAAAGACCATTTCCCTCTCCCCCGCATCGACCAGATAGTCGACTCGACCGTGGGGTGTGAGCGTTTGTCTTTTCTAGACGCTTATTCAGGGAACCATCAGATCCGTCTGTATGGACCCGACGAGATCAAAACGGCTTTCATCACCCCATTCGGGTGCTTCTGTTATGTCACCATGCCCTCCGGCCTCAAGAATGCTGGAGCCACGTTCATGAGGATGATTCAGAAGTGTTTGCTCACTCAGATCAGTCGGAACATAGAAGCATACATGGATGATATTGTGGTTAAGTCATGGAAAGGTTCTGACCTGCTGACTGACCTCGCCGAAACCTTTGCTAACCTCAGGAGATATGATATCAAGCTCAATCCATCAAAGTGCACATTCGGAGTTCCAGGTGGAAAGTTACTCAGTTTTCTCGTTTCCGAACGAGGAATCGACGCCAATCCCGAGAAAGTTGGCACCATACTCCGGATGAAGCGCCCTGTGCGTGTGCACGATGTCCAGAAGCTTACAGATTGCTTGGCCGCTCTAAGTCGATTCATTTCTCGTCTCAGTGAAAAGGCGTTGCCTCTTTACCGACTGATGAAGAAGTCTGACAAGTTCGAGTGGACTCCAGAAGCTAATGCAGCGTTTGCAGAGCTCAAAGCTCTGCTCTCCACCCAGCGGGTGCTTGCAGCCCCAATCAGTAAAGAGCCTCTGCTGCTTTACATCGCGGCCACGGGACAAGTTGTCAGTATAGTACTTACGGTCGAGCGGCAAGAAGAAGGAAAGGCCTTCAGAGTTCAGCACCCAGTATATTATGTGTCTGAAGTTTTGACTCCTTCGAAGCAAAGATATCCCCATTACCAGAAGCTTGTATATGGGATTTACATGACCACGAAGAAGGTTGCACACTACTTCTTTGACCATTCCATTACAGTCGTCAGCGACCCTCCACTGTCAGAGATTTTGCACAACAGAGATGCAACCGGTCGAGTGGCGAAGTGGGCGATTGAAGTCCTTCCCTTAGATATCAAGTTTGAAGCAAAGAAGGCTATCAAGTCCCAAGCAATTGCAGATTTCGTCGCCGAGTGGATTGAACAGCAGGTTCCGACAGAAGTTCACTCGGAGCACTGGATCATGTTCTTCGATGGATCTAAGATGCTGAATGGTTCCGGTGCTGGGGTAGTATTGGTCCCCCCCCCGAGGAGATAAGCTCAGATACGTTCTCCAGATTCACTTCGATTCCTCCAATAATGAAGCACAATATGAAGCACTCTTGTATGGGTTGCGCATGGCCATTTCACTCGGCATCCGGCGCCTCATGGTCTATGGCGACTCAGATTTGGTGGTTAATCAGGTGATGAAGGAGTGGGACGTCAGAAGCCCAGCTATGACTGGCTACTGCAACGCAGTAAGAAAGCTAGAAAAGAAATTCGAGGGGTTAGAGCTTCATCACATCCCCCGACTGAAAAATCAAGCAGCTGATGATCTGGCAAAGATAGGCTCCAAAAGAGAAGCCATTCCCAGCAATGTGTTTTTAGAGGACATCCGCTCGCCGTCAGTCCAGGAGGATCCTTTTACAGATGAAGCCCCGCAACCGAAAAGTGCCACAGATCCGACTGAAGTCGAAATTCCTGCTGTGGTCGAACTAGTCATGGAGGTCTTGGCAATCACTCCCGACTGGACGATACCATACATCGCGTATATTTTGAGGAAAGAACTTCCAGAGGACGAAGAAGAGGCTCGACAGATCATCCGTCGATCTAAAGCTTTCACAGTCATAAAAGGACAGTTGTATAGAGAAAGCACAACTGGAATCGGTCAGAAGTGCATAACGCCAGAAGAAGGTCAGATAATCCTTGATGATATCCACTCGGGGACCTGTGGTCACCATGCGTCCTCTCGGACCATTGTGGCCAAAGCATACCGAGCGGGTTTTTACTAGCCCAGGGCAAACGAAATGGCGAAAGAGATAGTCGACAAGTGTGAAGGCTGCCAGTTCTACTCCAACATGCCGCACAAGCCAGCATCAGCTCTGAGGACCATTCCACTCGTCTGGCCCTTCGCTGTTTGGGGACTGGACATGGTTGGTCCACTGAGAACAGGCAGGAGCGGATTCACACATGTGCTTGTGGCAGTCGACAAGTTCACCAAATGGATTGAAGCCAAGCCTATCAAAAATCTTGATGCTAGCACTGCTATCAGTTTCATCAGAGAGTTGATATTCAGATATGGAGTCCCGCATAGCATCATCACTGACAATGGGTCAAACTTTGATTCAGACAAGTTCAGAGCTTTTTGCGCCTCTCAAGGCACACGAGTCGACTACGCGTCGGTCGCGCATCCCCAGTCGAATGGACAAGCTGAAAGAGCAAATGGTTTGATTCTCAAAGGACTGAAGCCTCGACTGATGCATGATCTCAAGCACGCAGCAGGCGCTTGGGTCGACGAGCTTCCGTCAGTTTTGTGGGGATTGAGGACCACCCCGAACCGGTCGACTGGAAGAACGCCATTCTTTCTGGTTTACGGAGCCGAAGCCGTCCTGCCAAGTGATCTACTTCACAATGCCCCCAGAGTCGAGCTTTATAACAAAGACGAAGCAGAGCAAGCCCGGCAAGACGCATTCGACCTCCTAGAGGAGGAGAGGGAAATGGCTATGATCAGATCGACCATCTATCAGCAGGACTTGCGTCGATTCCATGCCAGAAATGTGAAGAGCCGAGCCTTCCAAGAAGGACATTTGGTCCTCCGAGTGGATCAACAGAAACCACACAAACTTGCTCCTACTTGGGAAGGCCCCTTCGTCGTCACCAGAGTCCTCCACAATGGAGCATATCATCTCTACAACATTGATCGCCGGATCGATGAGCCACGAGCATGGAATGCGGAACTACTCCGCCCATTTTACACTTGAATTCTCACTCGGATGAGATGTAATAAGAAAAACTTCTGTAGTTTATCTTTATCAAAGACAAGAGTGTCACAGTTCTTCCTGTAATTGCTGTCACTTTTGTTTGCGTACGAAATCCCCCAGTGGGTGGCTTAGCTGCGAATCCGTTTCGCCTAAGTTTGCAAAAAATCCTACCGAGTGGTGAGCTAGACTCCCACTCGGGGGGCTTAGCTGCAGCCCAGTGCTCGCCTAAGTGTTTGAAAATCCTACCGAGTGGTGAGCCAGACTCCCACTCGGGGGCTTAGCTGCAACCCAGTGCTCTCCTAAGTGTTTCAAAATCCTACCGAGTGGTGAGCCAGGCTCCCACTCGGGGGCTTAGCTGCAGCCCAGTGCTCGCCTAAGTGTTTGAAAATCCTACCGAGTGGTGAGCTAGACTCCCACTCGGAGGCTTAGCTGCAGCCCAGTGCTCACCTAAGTGTTTGAAAATCCTACCGAGTGGTGAGCCAGGCTCCCACTCGGGGGCTTAGCTGCAGCCCAGTGCTCGCCTAAGTGTTTGAAAATCCTACCGAGTGGTGAGCCAGACTCCCACTTAGAGGCTTAGCTGCAACTCTATGCTCGCCTATGTGTTCAAAAATCCTACCGAGTAGAGAGCAAACCTCCCACTCGGGGGCTTAGCTGCAGTCCAAGTACTCACCTAAGTATATAAAAATCCTACCGGGTGGAGAGCAGACCTCCCACTCGGAGGCTTAGCTGCAGCTCAGTGCTCGCCTAAGTGTTCAAAAATCCTACCGAGTGGAGAGCAAACCTCCCACTCGGGGGCTTAGCTGCAGTCCAAGTACTCGCCTAAGTATATAAAAATCCTACCGAGTGGAGAGCAAACCTCCCACTCGGAGGCTTAGCTGCAGCTCAGTGCTCGCCTAAGTGTTCAAAAATCCTACCGGGTGGAGAGCAAACCTCCCACTCGGAGGCTTAGCTGCAGTCCAAGTACTCGCCTAAGTATATAAAAATCCTACCGAGTGGAGAGCAAACCTCCCACTCGGAGGCTTAGCTGCAGCTTAGTGCTCGCCTAAGTGTTCAAAAATCCTACCGAGTGGAGAGCAAACCTCCCACTCGGGGGCTTAGCTGCAGTCCAAGTACTCGCCTAAGTATATAAAAATCCTACCGAGTGGAGAGCAAACCTCCCACTCGGGGGCTTAGCTGCAGTCCAAGTACTCGCCTAAGTATATAAAAATCCTACCGAGTGGAGAGCAAACCTCCCACTCAGAGGCTTAGCTGCGGCCTAGTGCTCGCCTAAGTGTTCAAAAATCCCACCGAGTGGAAAGCAAACCTCCCACTCGGAGGCTTAGCTGCAGCCCAGCGCTCGCCTAAGTATAAAGAAATCCTACCGAGTGGAGAGCAAACCTCCCACTCGGAGGCTTAGCTGCGGCCCAGCGCTCGCCTAGGTTCGGAACACAACCCAATCTGCAAGGACGAAGAGGCACAAATCGACTGTTACCTCTTCCTTCGGGGCTGCACCACAAATACGAAGTTATTTCGAGTGAAGACCAAGTTCCACTCGACAGATAATTCCCGAAGATATTCAACGATAAATCAAGTTTGGATAAAGCCCAAAGGTCCAAGACCTCAGATCAAAGTACTCGAGCCCTCGGCTCGACAGAGTTTAACGGTTACAGAGTCCACTCAGCATTCCGAGGCAAATTTAAAGTGAAGCATAAAAGTTTTTTACTCCCCCGGCGGAGGACTGGAAGGGGCAACGAACTCGTCCAAGTCGATCCCGTCTGCAATACGGGTGGCAGCAGCAATGAAAGTTTCCATGAAGTCTTGAAAGTTAAGCTTCCTGGTGTTGGCAACTTGGATGGCTGCCAGCTTCTCCTCTCGCACCTCCTTGCAGTGGACGCGGAAGAGGGACAAAGCGACATCGGCACCACACCTTGCGGAGGATTTCTTCCAGTCCGTCACTCGACCAGGAACGTCGTTCAGTCGAGTCATCAGAGACTTGCGATCATTTGAAAGCGTCGCCCTGGGCCAGAGAGACGTGTCGATCCGCGACACCGCAACTTTCAGCCGAGCCAGATGGTCAACCACGCTGGCAATACGAGACTCCAGACGGAGCACGTTCATTGCAGCCTCGTCCTTCACAAGAGAGTTAGCAGGGTCCAAGCCTAGCTCCACTCGACTGGTCTCCTCTTCAAAGTTCTGACAGAATTCTGCAAACACGATTCAAGAATAAGACAGTGGCTTTACTCGAGTTTGGTAACTACAAGACAGCCAGATCGGAGTAGTAACCTTCGATCATGACGAACAGCTTCTTGGCAAGTCCACCGAGATAAACCTCTAGATCGTTTACCTTCCCCGCCAGCTCACCTGCCTGGTCACTCAGAGTCATCTTCTCTTTCTTCAGATGGCTGGCCTCTTGATTAGCCACGTCGAGAGCGCTTTTCAGCTTGGAGTTTTCCTTTTCAAGAGTATCGACCGAAGCCAACTTTTCTTCATCGAGATTTGTTTTGCTCAAAGCCTCCTTCTGTGCCTCTGCAAGATCTCGATCCTTCTTCTTCAGAGCTTCTTCCAGTTTATCTACGGTACGTCGAGTGAAATCAACATCAAGAATGGACAAGAAAGAAAAGTCACTCGTCAAGAATGGAGAACCTCACCAGCCATACCTTTTGCTTCTTCTTGCGCCTTCTTCAAGTTCTCTTGAGCAAGCTTCAAGTCAAGGTTGAGCTGGATCTGCTTATTCTCCAACTTAGTATAGCGAGCTACAAGTTCGCTGGATTTCTGCAAAACAAAAATCAGTCGACAGACGTCCAGGATAAGTTGCTTCTGAGTAACTAAGAGGCAATGATGGCGTTTCTAAGACTACAGCCAAATCAAAAAACATTCGACAGTAGTCTCGGGGACTACACCCAGTGGGTGCACTCAGCGTGCCCCCACTGATTTTTTGAAAAAAAAGAAGAGAGAAAAAAAATCGACTGCCAGCAGTCGACCGGATACAGTTCCATTCGGTACGGCCTGACCAGACCGAGTGAAGAAGTACAACTACAACAACACAATGTAAAGACTATAGTCGACTGCCAGCAGTCCACCGTAGTCTCGGGGACTACACCCAGTGGGTGCACTCAGCGTGCCCCCACTCGTCCAAGAATTGGCAGACACACCCAGTGGGTGTACAGATGTAAAGATCTTCGGAAAAGAGATTCTTCTAAACAGCATGTCATAACAGACCAAGTGTTGAGTCGACTGACCTGGACGTTGCTCTGAAGAGCCGAACTTGCGTCATAGGCTGCTTGGTTGGCCTCCCGAACCACTTTCACTTGTTCCATCATGATCCCCGCCTGACATATAGCCTCTTTTGCGGCACTTGCTTGGTCCTCAGGGGCGGGGTACGCGGCAAAAAGTGAAGGAGGATTTGCGGTTGACGACGAAGGCCGCACGCTCGTCAGAGGATCGGCGAAAGTCACAGAAGCCCGAGTGGTGGCACCACCATCCCGAGCTACAGCCTCAGATGCCGGAGCAGATTGGGGGGGGGGGGGTCTTGCCAGCCAACGCCCGCCTATTCCTTCTCACTCTCAGCGGCTCGTCATCGTTGTCATCCGGGAGGCTAATAACATGAGGAGGAGCTACAAGAAAAAATTCAATCGACCAGGGTTGCAATAAATATCCAGTCGACTCAAGGCAGAACATCGGTAATCGTACCAGGGTTGGAGGTAACAACATCCTCCATCTCTTGATCGTCGTCCTTGGCTGAGAGCTCATAAGTAGCAGCGCTGCAAATCTCGAAAATCAGTCAGTTGACTCAATGAATCGACTAAGGATCTGTCCACGGTCGACAAAGGAGAACAAGTTCTATTATTACCCAGAAATGGTGGGGACGGTCATCTTCATCTTGGGCAGAGCCTTAGGCGGCTTGGACGGCGTTGCGCGTGGGTGCTTGGGAGCCTTTTCGGCCGGCAGAGGAGAAGAGGTCCGAGGGCGTTTCGACGACTTCCCAACAAGAGCAGTCGACTTACCACGTTCCCGCGCCGGGTCATGTGTAAGCTTGGATCGCCTCTCCGAGTGGGGGGGGGGGGGTTCAACTTCTTCCTCCTCCTCTTCGCTGGAGTCGACGTCGTCATCTCCCTCTCCTTCACCATCGGATTCCCACTCGGCTTGTTCATCTCCACTCTCACCGCCGCTCGCCTTCCCTTCCTCAGTCGGCTCCTACGCCCCGTTGGGTGTCGAGTACATCTCAGTAGTTTCCTGGAAAACAACAGACAAGATCAAAGTCAATCGACCAATTCAAAGAAGACCAATGAAGAAAACAAGATCTCAGTCAGGAGCATGATCTGGTCCACTTCGTATGTATTGTCGAGTGGAGGAACCCTCCTGGCTCCTCGGGGGTTGTCTTTGTTCCCTATGATGCTCGACAGCCATCCTTCTAGCATCTCATCGGTGACCTCCTCCGGGTGGATCCGAGTGGTGTCTTCAAGACCCGAGTACAGCCACATCGGGTGGTCGCGAGCCTGGAGCGGTTGGATGCGCCTCTGAAGGAAGACCTCCAGCAAGTCCATGCCAGTCACGCCGTCGTGGACAAGCTGAACCACTCGACCAACCAACACTTTGACTTGGGATTTTTCTTCCGGCGTCACTTTCAGAGAAGCAGGTTTTCGAGCTCGTTCCAAAGAAAAGGGGGAAGCCCAGTCGACTGTCCTGGAGTCGCCTGGTCTTTGCAGTAAAACCAGGTCGCCTGCCAACCGCGGACCGACTCAGGGAAAGTGATGGATGGAAAAGAGCTTTTTCCCCTCGTCTGGATCGCCAGACCCCCGCACAACTGGATCACCTGCGTCCTTTCGTCACTCGACTTGGCCTTTTTGAATGATTGGGAACGGCAAGTGAAGATGTGCTTAAAGAGTCCCCAATGGGGGCGGCAACCCAAGAAACTCTCACACAAGGAAATGGAAGCAGCCAGGTACACGATAGAGTTGGGAGTGAAGTGATGGAGCTGCGCTCCAAAGAAGTTCAGAAAGCTCCGAAAAAAAAGGATGAGGAGGCAGAGAAAACCCGCGATCGATATGGGTGGCGAGGAGCACACATTCACCATCAAGAGGTTGGGGCTCGACTTCCCTCCCCGGGAGACGCGCAGCTCCATAAGGGATGACTCCCCCCTCGACCATATCGTCGAGATCTTCCTGCCGAATCACCATCGGCATCCAGTCGCCCTGGATCCAGCCTCGGGGTAGAGAAGTCCTTGAAGAAGATCCGCCCTGAGCGGACCTCTTCCCTTTCCCTTGTGCCGACGCCTTCTTCGCACGCTCCAGAGCAGACGTCTTGTCCTTCACCATCGTCGCCGGCAAAGCTCGAACGGGCCTGTGGCGCTAGGGTGAGAGCAGAGGTGGCGGAGAACTTTGCGAAGGGAGAAGGGAAGGAGAGAGCACACTGTTTGGAAACCCTGAGCCGGTAGCTTATAAGAGGCCGCTTCCGAGTGGCTGACCGGTAGGCCCAGGCTATCCCGTCAAATCCCGCAACAGACGCGCACGTGGTACGTGGCGAAAAAGGTGGCGCGGGGATCGAGGAGTTTCCGCCTTATCATGTCCGATTACTGCGGCCGCTCCCGTCCCGCGCGCTTCCCGAAATTCAAATCCCGCGAAATCCGCGGGTTGCAGAACAATTTGTCAGACAGAAGATCCCTTTCACATCGTCATTCGGAACTCCACAAGCAAGGAAACTCACTCGACGAAAGACTTGGAATGGATCAAGGCGACTGAAAGAGGTTGATGACGTCATCCGTGATGATTGACCCAAAACAAGGCACTCACGTAGCACAAAGAACTAGTCGGAAAGGTCACCAACTCTTTCCCCACTCTAACCTCGATCCATTCGGGGGCTAATGATGAAGCCATGTACCTAGGGTAGGGGCACGGACCTGTCCTAAGAGCCCTAGCCCTACCCAAGGACATCCATAGAAGAAGTCACCCTTCAATCGACTTGAAGATACCCACTCGACGGGTTCAAGACACTCGACCAGGAAGCTATCACTCGACCACGAAGCCAACCACTCGACTGCCAAGAGATCTAAAGTCACTCCGCAGGCAAACGGTCGGTCATTAAGTAGCCTTTATGGTCATTATAGCACTTTATTAGAGGTGTTACCAGTAACGCCCAACCTTAATGTACCTTAAACCCTGCATTACTGAGGGCAGGAGAGGGCTGGCGAACTCTATATAAGCCACCCCCCTCCTCAGTATCAAGGGTTCGCACCCCTGTAATTCATACACACATAATCCAGTCGACCGCCTCCGGGCTCCGAGACGTAGGGCTATTACTTCCTCCGAGAAGGGCCTGAACTCGTACATCTTCGTGTGCTTACAGCTCCTGCATAGCTAAGATCTAGCCTCTCCATACTTACCCCCCTACATCACTGTCAGACTTAGAACCACGACATCGACCCAAGGTAAGTAATTAAGTAGTACTAGCTAGCTGCCATCTCTTTACTTATCATGCTTGATTAATTATCATCTGATCAAATTCCATTCTCGTAAAGGCCCTGAAGCAGGCGCCGGAGAATGATCTATGTGCATACTACGTTTGCGAGAACATTCGCATGATGGCGTCCGAAAGGAGCAAATCTCAAAGACAGGAGTGGGTACGATATCGACTGTCAGAACACTATTCACAATTTTTACACCATTATCAATATCTAGTCACACAACTAATACACATGCATATTGATCTCCTTCTTAACAATTCAAAGAGGTGCGGGACAAGCTCCTAGCACAGGACCGCATAGAAGCAATTCAAGAGGAAATGGCGGGATTTTTGCTCGACCAGGTCATAGATCCAAAAGGAGAATACTATTACCCGCTACCGCCCCATGAACCACTTCCAATTGTTATCGTGCTCCGAAGGCACCAATTAGCTAGGCTAATGCCACTGGCTCCGAATGCACCAATTAGTAGAAATTGTATATATATATATACATGTGTGTATATATGTGTGAATTAATTAATGGTGGTTGTGAGACATTCGATGATATATATATATATATATATTATGATCGGTTCTACTAGAAATTCTATTTATATATATGCATAACGTGTACAATATGTAGTATTGTAAAATACCAGCAAACGAAAAATAATTAAATGGAAAACACAAAATTAAATGAAAAAGAAACCATAAACCCCAAACCCCCCAATCTTTTAATACCGGTTGGTGACACCAACCGGCACTAAAGGGTTTCCTGCCCCCGAAGCTGGATCGTGCCACGTGGTTGCCCTTTAGCACCGGTTCGTGCTAAACCGGTACTAAAGGGGGGGGCCTTTAGTGCCTACATTTTAGCGCCGGTTACCAAACCGACACTAAAGGGCCTTACGAACCGGTGCTATTGCCCGGTTCTGCACTAGTGCTTGTCTGCAGACGCTTAAAATGCGTTTCGGTAAACTTTTCTAGTTTCAAAGTAATGGCAAAACCTTGAATCGAAAAGTGTCCAAAATAAGGTTTTTGGATTGCTGAAAATATTAGCATCTTTTTGATTAATCTAATCCATGAGTAGATAATAAACATGGCAATCACAATATGCAATTCATAGCGATATCTAAGCATGTGAGCGCGTACAATACCGATGTGGAGCATCCTATGGACATCACCATGTCAAGAGTCCATTTGGCAAGTGACACGTACGACATCTACTTCACATACATGAAGGTGAATCATCTTCTTTACATTTTCTCACTTCACCCCTTCGAGGATGGTATACTACTTGACACTCCACTCATGTGCATGCATATGTATTGTCGGAGCTTCACGGATGACGAGAAGGAGTGCAAGCGCCAAGGAACACCTACATCATCCACGAGGGAAGAGTGGAAGTGAAGACGGAAGAAGTCAGAGCTACGGAGCCTGCAGCGGTTGGACGACTGAGAGCCATCGGAAGTCCGATACTCTACAGCGCTCGGACGACCAGCGTCCACTGGACATCCGGTACCTAACGCAGCCCAGACAACGATAAGAGCTACCACCGACGAGTCCTACAGCGGCCGGATGACCGACGACCACCGGACGTCCGACGAGTGCCAGCTACTAGGCAACCGACGCCAACCGGACATCCGGTGCCACCAGTCCAGAGAAGAAATGTCGGAAGTCCGACGCCCTGCGGACGACCGGAGCCCGCGAGCGACCGGACGACCGACGTCCCTCGGACGTCCGACGCCTGCCAGTGCGCAGCCGGGCTTTGGCCTAGTATTCCACTCCCACTTACCCCTTCGTGGCTTAGACTATAAATAGAACTCCACCTTTTCCTTTCTAGGGGAGCAAACATGATAGCTCATTTGTATGTGAGCTTTGCTCCTACCTCCTCCACTTAAGAGAGAGAGAGAGAGAGAGAGAGACCACTCCCATGGAGATCAAGACCTCCATGTGAGAAGATTCCTAGTGAATTCAAGACCCCATCTAGGGAAGATCCTTCTAGGATTCAAGACCTCAACTCCTCCAAGGATTGGGATGAACTCTACCTTATATCTTTCTCTTTGTTGTCCATGTACCCTTGTGGATCTTGTGTGCTTGATTGTCTAGTGGATGTGTGATTGGACATTTTCTTGAGTGTTCATCTCGTGATTTCCCTCGGGTTCTTCATGTTCTTCACGGGATTCCCTCCATTTCGTGAAAGATCAGCCCCTAGGGTTCCACCATACATCATCTTGGTACTACGAGCCACGTTGATCACGAATTTGGAGTCCCCCACCGTTTTCTAGCCTAGTTTTGTTTGATTTCGTCCTAAATTTCGAAAATCCCCACCAAAGAGAGCCCCAATTGTTTTTGTGATTTTGTAGGTTTTATGATGTTTTGTTGAATTTGATCCATGGATTTGTTCTGTCTTGCTACTTCTTGAGCTTGCGTTGGTTTTTCCCTTAAAGGGGAAAGGGTGATGCAGCACAGTAGAGATAAGTAGTTCCCTTAGTTAAGAACCAAGGTATCAATCCAGTAGGAGAAGAACGCGCTGTTGGGGAACGTAGTAATTTCAAAAAATTTCCTACGCACACGCAAGATCATGGTGATGCATTGCAACGAGGGGGAGAGTCTGATCTACGTACCCTTGTAGATCGCAACAGAAGCGTTGACACAACATAGAGGAATTAGTCGTACGTCTTCTTCCCGATCCGACCGATCCAAGCACCGTTACTCCGGCACCTCCGAGTTCTTAGCACACGTACAGCTCGATGACGATCCCCGGGCTCCGATCCAGCAAAGCTTCAGGGATGAGTTCCGTCAGCACGACGGCGTGGTGACGATCTTGATGTACTACCAACGCAGGGCTTCGCCTAAGCACTGCAACGATATGATTGAGGTGGAATTTGGTGGCAGGGGGCACCGCACACGGCTAAGGAACGATCACCAAGGATCAACTTGTGTGTCATGGGGTGCCCCCTGCCTCCGTATATAAAGGTTTCCAAGGGGAGGGCTGGCCGGCCAACTATGGAGGCGCAGGAGGAGTCCTACTCCTACCGGGAGTAGGACTCCCCCCCAATCCTATTCCTAATAGGACTCCCAAGGAGAAAGAGAGGGAGAGAGGTGGCCGACCACCTCTCCTAGTCCTAATAGGACTAGGGGAGGGGGGAGGCGTGCAGCCCACCTTGGGCTGCCCCTTTCACCTTTCCACTAAGGCCCAATAAGGCCCATATGGTTCCTGCGGGGGTTCCGGTAACCTCCCGGTACTCCGGTAAAATCCCGATTTCACCCGGAACACTTCCGATGTCCAAACATAGGCTTCCAATATATCAATATTTATGTCTCGACCATTTCGAGACTCCTCGTCATGTCCGTGATCACATCCGGGACTCCGAACAACCTTCGGTACATCAAAATGCATAAACTCATAATAACTGTCATCGTAACGTTAAGCGTGCGGACCCTACGGTTCGAGAACAATGTAGACATGACCGAAACACGTCTCCGGTCAATAACCAATAGCAGGACCTGGATGCCCATATTGGCTCCTACATATTCTATGAAGATCTTTATCGGTCAGACCGCATAACAACATACATTGTTCCCTTTGTCATCGGTATGTTACTTGCCTGAGATTCGATCGTCGGTATCCAATACCTAGTTCAATCTCGTTACCGGCAAGTCTCTTTACTCGTTCTGTAATACATCATCTCGCAACTAACTCATTAGTTGCATTGCTTGCAAGGCTTAAGTGATGTGCATTACCGAGAGGGCCCAGAGATACCTCTCCGACAATCGGAGTGACAAATCCTAATCTCGAAATACGCCAACCCAACATCTACCGTTGGAGACACCTATAGTACTCCTTTATAATCACCCAGTTACGTTGTGACGTTTGGTAGCATCGAAAGTGTTCCTCCGGCAAACTGGAGTTGCATAATCTCATAGTCATAGGAACATGTATAAGTCATGAAGAAAGCAATAGCAACATACTAAATGATCGGGTGCTAAGCTAATGGAATGGGTCATGTCAATCAGATCATTCAACTAATGGTGTGACCTCGTTAATCAAATAACAACTCTTTTGTTCATGGTTAGGAAACTTAACCATCTTTGATTAACGAGCTAGTCAAGTAGAGGCATACTAGTGACACTCTGTTTGTCTATGTATTCACACATGTATTATGTTTCCGGTTAATACAATTCTAGCATGAATAATAAACATTTATCATGATGTAAGGAAATAAATAATAACTTTATTATTGCCTCTAGGGCATATTTCCTTTAGTCTCCCACTTGCACTAGAGTCAATAATCTAGTTCACATCGCCATGTGATTTAACAGCAATAGTTCACATCACCATGTGATTAACACCCATAGTTCACATCGTCATGTGACCAATACCCAAAGGGTTTACTAGATTCAGTAATCTAGTTCACATCTCTATGTGATTAACACCCAAAGAGTACTAAGGTGTGATCATGTTTTGCTTGTGAGAGAATCTTAGTCAACGGGTCTGTCACATTCAGATCCACATGTATTTTGCAAATTTCTATGTCAACAATGCTCTGCATGGAGCTACTCTAGCTAATTGCTCCCACTTTCAATATGTATCTAGACCGAGACTTAGAGTCATCTAGATTAGTGTCAAAACTTGCATCGGTGTAACCCTTTACGACGAGCCTTTTGTCACGTCCATAATCGAGAAACATATCCTTATTTCACTAAGGATAATTCTGACCACTGTCCAGTGATCTACTCCTAGATCACTATTGTACTCCCTTGCCAAATCAGTGCAGGGTATACAATAGATCTGGTATACAGCATGACATACTTTATAGAACCTATGGCCATGGCATAGGGAATGACTTTCATTCTCTTTTATCTTCTGCCGTGGTCGGGCTTTGAGTCTTACTCAACTTCACACCTTGTAATACAGGCAAGAACTCTTTCTTTGACTGTTCCATTTTGAACTACTTTAAAATCTTGTCAAGGTATGTACTTATTGAAAAAACTTATCAAGCGTCTTGATCTATCTCTATAGATCTTGAAGCTCAATATGTAAGCAGC
The DNA here is from genome assembly GCA_034509565.1 of Triticum monococcum. Taxonomy (NCBI): domain Eukaryota; kingdom Viridiplantae; phylum Streptophyta; class Magnoliopsida; order Poales; family Poaceae; genus Triticum; species Triticum monococcum. The sequence goes on from CM067847.1 coordinate 770,621,438, forward strand.
TTCACCGAAGTCTTTCTTTGAAAAACTCCTTTCAAACACTCCTTTATGCTTTACAGAATAATTCTACATTATTCCGATCAACAATATGTCATTCACATATACTTATCAGAAATGTTGTAGTGCTCCCACTCACTTTCTTGTAAATACAGGCTTCACCGCAAGTATGTATAAAACTATATGCCTTGATCAACTCATCAAAGCGTATATTCCAACTCCGAGATGCTTGCACCAGTCCACAGATGGATCGCTGGAGCTTGCACATTTTGTTAGCACCTTTCGGATTGACAAAACCTTCTGTTGCATCATATACAACTCTTCTTTAATAAATCCATTAAGGAATGCAGTTTTCTTTATCCATTTGCCAGATTTCATAAAATGCGGCAATTACTAACATGTTTCGGACAGACTTAAGCATCGCTACGGGTGAGAAGGTCTCATCGTAGTCAACCCCTTGAACTTGTCGAAAACCTTTTGCGACAAGTCGAGCTTTATAGACAGTAATATTACCGTCAGCGTCAGTCTTTTTCTTGAAGATCCATTTATTCTCAATTGCTTGCCGATCATCGGGCAAGTCAACCAAAGTCCATACTTTGTTCTCATACATAGATCCCATCTCAGATTTCATGGCTTCAAGCCACTTTGCGGAATCTGGGCTCACCATCGCTTCTTCATAGTTCGTAGGTTCATCATGATCTAGTAGCATGACTTCCAGAATTGGATTATCGTACCACTCTGGTGCGGATCTCACTCTGGTTGATCTACGTGGTTCAGTAGTATCTTGTCCTGAAGTTTCATGATCATCATCATTAGCTTCCTCACTAATTGGTATAGGTGTCGCAGAAACAGTTTTCTGTGATGTACTATTTTCCAATAAGGGAGCAGGAACAGTTACCTCGTCAAGTTCTGCTTTCCTCCCACTCACTTCTTTCGAGAGAAAATCCTTCTCTAGAAAGGATCCATTATAAGCAACGAATGTCTTGCCTTAGGATCTGTGATAGAAGGTGTACCCAACAGTCTCCTTTTGGGTATCCTATGAAGACATATTTCTCCGATTTGGTTTTGAGCTTATCAGGATGAAACTTTTTCACATAAGCATCACAACCTCAAACTTTAAGAAACGACAACTTTGGTTTCTTGCTAAAACACAGTTCAGATTATGTCGTCTCAACGGACTTAGATGGTGCCCTTTTTAACGTGAATGCAGCTGTCTTTAATGCATAATCCCAAAATGATATTGGTAAATCAGTAAGAAACATCATAGATTGTACTATATCCAAGAAAGTACGGTTATGACGTTCGGACACACCATTATCTTGTGGTGTTCCAGGCGGCGTGAGTAGTGAAACTATTTCACATTGTTTTTAACTGAAGACCAAACTCGTAACTCAAATACTCTTCTCTACGATCAGATCATAGAAACTTTATTTTCTTGTTACGATGATTTTTCACTTCACTCTGAAATTCTTTGAACTTTTCAAATGTTTCAGACTTATGTTTCATCAAGTAGATATACTCATATCTGCTCAAATCATCTGTGAAGATCAGAAAATAATGATACCTGTCGCGAGCCTCAATATTCATCGGACCACATACATCAGTATGTATGATTTCCAACAAATCTGTTGCTCGCTCCATTGTTCCGAGGAACAGAGTCTTAGTCATCTTGCCCATGAGGCATGGTTCGCAAGCATCAACTGATTCATAATCAAGTGATTCCAAAAGCCCATCAGTATGGAGTTTCTTCATGCGCTTTACACCAATATGACCTAAACGGCAGTGCTACAAATAAGTTGCACTATCATTATTAACTTTGCATCTTTTGGTTTCAATATTATGATTATGTGTATCACTACGATCGAGATCCAACGAACTATTTTCATTGGGTGTGTAACCATATAAGGTTTTATTCATGTAAACAGAACAACAATTTATTCTCTTACTTAAATGAATAACCGTATTACAATAAACATGATCAAATCATATTCATGCTCAACGCAAACACCAAATAACACTTATTTAGGATCAACACTAATCCCGAAATTATAGGGAGTATGCGATGATGATCATATCAATCTTGGAACCACTTCCAACACACATCGTCACTTCACCCTTAACTAGTCTCTGTTTATTCTGCAACTCCCGTTTCGAGTTACTAATCTTAGCAACTGAACTAGTATCAAATACTGAGAGTTTGCTATAAACACTAGTAAAGTACACATCAATAACATGTATATCAAATATACTTATGTTCACTTTGCCATCCTTCTTATCCGCTAATTACTTGGGGTAGTTCCGCTTCCAGTGACCAGTCCCTTTGTAGTAGAAGCACTCAGTCTCAGGCTTAGGTCCAGACTTGGGCTTCTTCACTTGAGCAGCAACTTGCTTGCTGTTCTTTTTGAAGTTCCCCTTCTTCCCTTTGCCCTTTTCTTGAAACTAGTGATCTTGTCAACCATCAACACTTGATGCTCTTTCTTGATTTCTACCTTCATTGATTTCATCATCATGAAAAGCTCGGGAGTCTTTTTCGTCATCCCTTGCATACTATAGTTCATCACGAAGTTCTACTAACTTGGTGATGGTGACTAGAGAATTCTGTCAATCACTATCTTATCTGGAAGATTAACTCCCACTTGATTCAAGCGATTGTAGTACCCAGACAATCTGAGCACATGCTCACTAGTTGAGCGATTCTCCTCCATCTTTTAGCTATAGAACTTTGTTGGAGACTTCATATCTCTCAACTCGGGTATTTGCTTGAAATATTAACTTCAACTCCTGGAACATCTCGTATGGTCCATGACGTTCAAAACGTCTTTTAAGTCCCGATTCTAAGCCATTAAGCATGGTGCACTAAACTATCAAGTAGTAATCATATTGAGCTAGCCAAATGTTCATAACGTCTGCATCTGCTCCTGCAATAGGTCCGTCACCTAGCGGTGCATCAAGGACATAATTCTTCTGTGCAGCAATGAGGATAAACCTCAGATCACGGATCCAATCCGCATCATTGCTACTAACATCTTTCAATATAATTTTCTCTAGGAACATATCAAAGTAAACACAGGGAAGCAACAAAGCAAGCTATTGATCTACAACATGATTTACAAAATACTACCAGGACTAAGTTCATGATAAATTTAAGTTCAATTAATCATATTACTTAAGAACTCCCACTTAGATAGACATCCCTCTAATCCTCTAAGTGATCACGTGATCCAAATCAACTAAACCATGTCCGATCATCACGTGAGATGGAGTAGTTTCAATGGTGAACATCACTATGTTGATCATATCTACTATATGATTCACGCTCGACCTTTCGGTCTCCGTGTTCCGAGGCCATATCTATATATGCTTGGCTCGTCAAGTATAACCTGAGTATTCCGCGTGTGCAACTGTTTTGCACCCGTTGTATTTGAACATAGAGCCTATCACACCCGATCATCACGTGGTGTCTCAGCACGAAGAACTTTCGCAACGGTGCATACTCAGGGAGAACACTTCTTGATAATTAGTGAGATATCATCTTAAAATGCTACCGTCAAACTAAGCAAAATAAGATGTATAAAAGATAAACATCATATGCAATCAAAATATGTGACATGATATGGCCATCATCATCTTGCTTCTTTGATCTCCATCTCCAAAGTACTGTCATGATCTATATCATTACTGGCATGACACCGTGATCTCCATCATCTTGATCTATATCAATGTGTCGTCACGTGGTCGTCTCGCCAACACTTGCTCTTGCAACTATTGCTATCGCATAGCGATAAAGTAAAGCAATTATTGGGTGCTTGCATCTTATGCAATAGACAGACAACCATAAGGCTTTTGCCAGTTGCCGATAAGTTCAACAAAACATGATCATCTTATATAACAACTTATAACTCATCACGTTTTGACCATATCACATCACAACATGCCCTGCAAAAACAAGTTAGACGTCCTCTACTTTGTTGTTGCAAATTTTACGTGGCTGCTACGGGCTTAAGCAAGAACCAATCTCACCTACGCATAAAAACCACAACGATAGTTTGTCAAATAGACTCCGTTTTAACATTCGCAAGGACCGGGCGTAGCCACACTCGGTTCAACTAAAGTTGGAGAGACAGTCGCCCGCAAGCCACCTGTGTGCAAAGCACATTGGGGGAACCGGTCTCGCGTAAGCGTACGCGTAAGGTTGGTCCGGGTCGTCTCGTCCAACAATACCGCCAAACCAAAGTATGACATGCTGGTAGGCAGTATGACTTGTATCGCCCACAACTCACTTGTGTTCTACTCGTGCAAATAACATCAAACCATAAAACCTAGGCTCGGATGCCACTGTTGGGGAACGTAGTAATTTCAAAAAATTTCCTACGCACACGCAAGATCATGGTGATGCATTGCAACGAGGGGGAGAGTCTGATCTACGTACCCTTGTAGATCGCAACGGAAGCGTTGACACAACGTAGAGGAAGTAGTCGTACGTCTTCTTCCCGATCCGATCGATCCAAGCACCGTTACTCCGGCACCTCCGAGTTCTTAGCACACGTACAGCTCGATGACGATCCCCGGGCACCGATCCAGCAAAGCTTCAGGGACGAGTTCCGTAAGCACGACGGCATGGTGACGATCTTGATGTACTACCGACGCAGGGCTTCGCCTAAGCACTGCAACGATATGATTGAGGTGGAATTTGGTGGCAGGGGGCACCGCACACGGCTAAGGAACGATCACCAAGGATCAACTTGTGTGTCATGGGGTGCCCCCTGCCTCCGTATATAAAGGTTGCCAAGGGGAGGGCTGGCCGGCCAACTATGGAGGCGCAGGAGGAGTCCTACTCCTACCTGGAGTAGGACTCCCCCCCCAATCCTATTCCTAATAGGACTCCCAAGGAGAAAGAGAGGGAGAGAGGTGGCCGGCCACCTCTCCTAGTCCTAATAGGACTAGGGGAGGGGGGAGGCGTGCAGCCCACCTTGGGCTGCCCCTTTCACCTTTCCACTAAGGCCCAATAAGGCCCATATGGTTCCCGGGGGGGTTCCGGTAACCTCCCGGTACTCCGGTAAAATCCTGATTTCACCCGGAACACTTCCGATGTCCAAACATAGGCTTCCAATATATCAATATTTATGTCTCGACCATTTCGAGACTCCTCGTCATGTCGGTGATCACATCCGGGACTCCGAACAACCTTCGGTACATCAAAAATGCATAAACTCATAATAACTGTCATCGTAACGTTAAGCGTGCGGACCCTATGGTTCGAGAACAATGTAGACATGACCGAGACACGTCTCCGGTCAATAACCAATAGCGGGACCTGGATGCCCATATTGGCTCCTACATATTCTACGAAGATCTTTATCGGTCAGACCGCATAACAACATACATTGTTCCCTTTGTCATCGGTATGTTACTTGCCTGAGATTCGATCGTCGGTATCCAATACCTAGTTCAATCTCGTTGCCGGCAAGTCTCTTTACTCGTTCTGTAATACATCATCTTGCAACTAACTCATTAGTTGCATTGCTTGCAAGGCTTAAGTGATGTGCATTACCGAGAGGGCCCAGAGATACCTCTCCGACAATCGGAGTGACAAATCCTAATCTCGAAATACGCCAACCCAACATCTACCTTTGGAGACACCTGTAGTACTCCTTTATAATCACCCAGTTACGTTGTGACGTTTGGTAGCACCGAAAGTGTTCCTCCAGCAAACGGGAGTTGCATAATCTCATAGTCATAGGAACATGTATAAGTCATGAAGAAAGCAATAGCAACATACTAAACGATCGGGTGCTAAGCTAATGGAATGGGTCATGTCAATCAGATCATTCAACTAATGATGTGACCTCGTTAATCAAATAACAACTATTTTGTTCATGGTTAGGAAACTTAACCATCTTTGATTAACGAGCTAGTCAAGTAGAGGCATACTAGTGACACTCTGTTTGTCTATGTATTCACACATGTATTATGTTTCCGGTTAATACAATTCTAGCATGAATAATAAACATTTATCATGATGTAAGGAAATAAATAATAACTTTATTATTGCCTCTAGGGCATATTTCCTTCACGCGCAAATCACCAATACCTACACAAACAAACAAACACTTGCACCCAACGCGATAAAGGGGTTTTCAATCCCTTCACGGTCATTTGCAAATGTGAGATCTGATAGAGATAGATAAATAAAACTAAACAAAAGATAAAATATTTTTGGGTATTTTGGTTTATAGATCTGAAAATAACATATTACAAAATAGTAGATCAGAAACTAATATGATGGAAAATAAACCCGGGGGGCATAGGTTTCACTAGAGGCTTCTCTCATGAAGGCAAATAATACGGTGGGTGAACAAATTCTGTCAAGCAATTGATAAAAAAGTGCAAAGTTATGACGATATCCAATGCAATGATTATGCAATATAGGCATCACGTCCGTGTCAAGTAGACCGACTCCTGCCTGCATCTACTACTATTACTCAACACATCGACCGCTATCCAGCATGCATCTAGAGTATTAAGTTCATAAAGAACAGAGTAACGCCTTAAGTAAGATTACATGATGTAGAGGAATAAACTCATGCAATATGATATAAACCCCATCTTTTTATCCTCGATGGCAACAATTCAATACGTGTCTCGCTACCCCTACTTTGTCACGCAAGATTGAGCCCAAAGCTAAGCACCTCTACCATTGCAAGAAAAACCCAATCTAGTTGGCCAAACCAAACCGGTAATTCGAAGAGATATACAAAGATACCAAATCATGCATATAAGAATTTAGAGAATATTCAAATAACATTCATAGATAAGATGATCATAAATCCACAATTCATCGGATCTCGACAAACACACTGCAAAAAAAGATTACATCGGATAGATGTCCAAGAACATCGAGGAGAACATGGTATTAAGAATCAAAGAGAGAGAAGAAGCCATCTATCTACTAGCTATGGACCCGTAGGTCTATGGTAAACTACTCATGCTTCATCGGAAGGGCAATAGAGTTGATGTAGATGGTCTTCGTGATCGAATCCCCCTCCGGCAGTATGCCGGAAAAGTCCCCAAAATGGGATCTCACGGGAACAGAAGGTTGCGGCGGTGAAAAATGTTTTCGTGGATGCTTCAGGTGTTTCTGGAATATATCTTTACTAATATTAAAGGACACACTGTTTCTCTGCTTTTTTTGGTTTGAAGTGAGTCCACATGTTTTTTCGTCCGTCATGTGACTAACGTTTGTCGTTTGTACAAAATTCTCTCGCACGAGTTTTCGTCCTTCAGTTAAAACTGGCAAAAAATTGCAGCCTAGGTGGGAGAGTCGAACTCGTGACCAGCAAGGGCAACACCAGCGCTCCTAACCATCCGGAATGGCTGCCTTCAATGCTAGATTGGCAGCGCGACCTTTAATAAAGAAACAGACGGCAGTGGCAGAACATAAAAACAACGGTGGAAGACTGGGATAAAACACATGACCTCCCGTAAGTTAACCACACGTCCCCAGCCACAGTAGTTCTTTAATTTTTTGTCCAAAAATGGCAGCTGAGTTTATATAGACTAAAGGTAGCGAAAGATTTATACCTTTTGAATTTCGAATGTGATTTTGTTTTTCACAAAAGTAAATACTTTTGGAAAAACAAACATTATAAAACATGTTAACAAAATTTAAAGACTCGAACATTCTTTACAAGCGGCAAATAGGATTTCGGAAAAAAATTGCATTGTGAGGACAAAACCTTGAGACCTCCTCGTCAAACATAAAGGTTGGAGTAAATTGGCCTAGCTCGTACTTCTCTATTACCTCCATCCATTATTATTATTATTGTTGTTGTTGTTGTTGTTGTTGTTGTTGTTATTATTATTATTATTATTATTATTATTATTATTATTAACTCAGGTACAATGAGTACATCCATTATTTTTGGTGATTGAGAAAAATGCTTGATTTAATCTCTCCGGTGCATTGTATGCGAGCCCAATTAGCCCACGTGGTAGCTAAAATATAATATTTACTGGAAACTGCTTCAATTTAAATTAAATAACCACTTCTCATTTTTCTAATCTAAATTACATCAATTTATATATGATTACAAGTTGTACGAAAAATCAATAAACCGCTCCAGGAATCGATAGATGGTGAAGAGTGGGTCCTGATTATCCCTAGAGAAAGGAATACACCATAGTTTTGTTACAGATGAGCTTGAATGATTTAAGTCCGCACTTCTCAAAAAGAAGAAATTAACTCCTAATACTTTGGATGCTTTATATGCGGGATCATGGATGAACATGAGACATGTGCTATATTATGAGACCGTGAGAGTATGGGAAGAAGGGAGCATAACTTAATATATAATGGCAATCGGACAGTGTCTAACTTGGCCGTGTTGCAGGTTTATCAACTGCACATTCACAACCTAGATTTAGGGTTAATATATATGATTATAACTTCAAATATAATGGTGAGTGCCCTTAGGGCAATTGAGTGTGTCTATCAATTATACATCAATTTTCTCCCCCGTTGCAATGCAGGGGCATATGTGCTATGTGAATAATTTGGAGGAAGGGCTAGGTCAGAGGAGTCCCGAGGAGGTGGCAAGTTAGGGGGGGCACGTCCCCCTAGGGCATGCCTCCCACCCTAGCCGCCGCCTCGCGGCTCTTCTGACTTGGACTCCAAGTCCCCGGGTGTCTTCTGGTCCAAGAAAAATCATCGTGAAGATTTTATTCCGTTTGGACTCCGTTTGGTATTCCTTTTCTGCGAAGCTCAAAAATAAGGAAAAAAATAGAAACTGGCACTTGGCTCTAGGCTAATAAGTTAGTCCCAAAAATAATATAAAATAGCATATTAATTCATATAAAACATCCAAAATAGATAATATAATAACATGGAACAATAAAAAATTATAGATACGTTGGAGACGTATCAAGCATCCCTAAGCTTAATTCCTGCTCGTTCGCGAGTAGGTAAATGATAAAAACAAAATTTTTGATGTGGAATGCTACCTAACATATTTATCAATGTAATTTTCTTTATTGTGGTATGAATGTTCTGATCCATAAGATTCAAAACAAAAGTTTCATATTGACATAAAAATAATAGTACTTTGATACGTCTCCAACATATCTATAATTTTTGATTGTTCCATGCTATTGTATTATCTATTTTGGATGTTAATGGGCTTTATTATACACTTTTATATTATTTTTGGGACTAACCTACTAACCCAAGGCCCAGTGCAAATTGCTGTTTTTTTTGCCTATTTTAGTGTTTCACAGAAAAGGAATATCAAACGGAATGAAACCTTCGGGAGAGTTATTTTTGGAACAAACGTGATCCAGAGGACTTGGAGTGGACGTTAAGAAAGAAACGAGGAGTCCACGAGGCAGGGGGCACGCCTACCCCCTGGGCATGCCCTCCCCCCTAGTGGCTCAACCGACCTACTTCTTCCTCCTATATATACTCATATACCCTAAAAAATACCAACAACACCACGAAACCCTATTTCCACCGCCGCAACCTTCTCTACCCAAGAGATCCCATCTTGGGGCCTTTTCCGGAGCTCCGCCGGATAGGGCATCAATCACGGAGGGCCTCTATATCAACTCCATGGCCTCTCCGATGATGTGTGAGTAGTTTCCTTCAGACCTTCGGGTCCATAGTTATTAGCTAGTTGGCTTCTTCTCTCTCTTTGGATCTCAATACAAAGTTCTCCTCGATCTTCTTGGAGATCTATTCGATGTAACTCTTTTTGCGGTGTGTTTGTCGAGCTCCGATGAAATGTGGGTTTATGATCAAGTATATCTATGAACAATATTTGATTCTTCTCTGAAATCTTTTATGTATGATTGGTTATCTTTGCAAGTCTCTTCGACTTATCAGTTTGGTTTGGCCTACCAGATTGATCTTCTTGCAATGGGAGAAATGCTTAGCTTTGGGTTCAATCTTGTAGTGCTCGATCCCAGTGACAGAAAGGGAAACAACACGTATTGTATTGTTGCCATCGAGGATAAAAAAAGATGGGGTTTATATCATATTGCTTGACTTCATCCCTCTACATCATGTCATCTTACCTAATGTGTTACTATGTTCTTATGAACTTAATACTCTAGATGCATGCTGGATAGCGGTGGATGTGTGGAGTAATAGTAGTAGATGTAGGCAGGAGTCGGTCTACTTGTCACGGACGTGATGCCTATATACATGATCATGCCTAGATATTCTCATAATTATCCACTTTTCTATCAATTGCTCGACAGTAATTTGTTCACCCACCGTAATACTTATGCTATCTTGAGAGAAGCCAGTAGTGAAACCTATGGCCCCCGGGTCTATCTTTTATCATATAAGTTTCCAATCTATTTTATTCTGCAATCTTTACTTTCAATCTTTATCATAAAAATACCAAAAATATTGTCTTATCATCTCTATCAGATCTCACGCTCGTAAGTGACCGTGAAGAGATTGACAACCCCTTTATCGCGTTGGTTGTGAGGTTCTTATTTGTTTGCTTAGGTACGAGGGACTTGCGTGTGGCCTCCTACTAGATTGATACTTTGGTTCTCAAAAACTAAGGGAAATACTTACGCTACTTTGCTGCATCATCCTTTCCTCTTCAAGGGAAAACCAACGCAGTGCTCAAGAGGTATCAAGAAGGATTTCTGGCGCCATTGCCGGGGAGTCTACGCAAAAGTCAAGACATACCAAGTACCCATCACAAACTCTTATCCCTCGCATTACATTATTTGCCATTTGCCTCTCGTTTTCCTCTCCCCCACTTCACCCTTGCCATTTTATTCGCCCTCTCTTTCCGTTCCCCTTCCCTTTTCTAGTCCGTCTCTTTTTGTTTGCCTTTTGCTCGTTTGTGTGTGTGGCACCCCGGCTCAGAGAATCCGGAACGCCCCGTATTCCAGCCCAGAGATCAAGGAGAAATCTTCTGGAATACGGTACTGCTTAGCATAGAACAAACCAGCTTTCTATTATTACACGTATATGAATAGAAGGTCTCCGATATTACAATGAATAACATCGGCGCGGCGACACTACGCCATCCTCAGTTGCTCTATGCAAGCAGGAGAACAACTCTAAGCAGCCGAAAAACTTCTAGTAGCGGAACAACGACGACAGTGGTGAACTCCACTCTGCAGGGACTCTGGCTAGAACGCTTATCCTAGCTCGCGAACACAGGAAAAACACCAAACAAGCAAGCAATCCTGGCACGACCTGCAAACTGGCATGACACGCCAGGTCGGTACATTGAATGTACTTGCAAGCTCACAATAACCAGAAGCATTCAAGACAAACAATAGCATGGCAATTTACATGTTAAGCATGAATTAACATGAGATCCTCATGACAACATGACATGAGCAACCTGAACATTATACAGCTAGAACAACATGAGCATGGCATGAACATATGAATCTGACGATACTAGCATGCAACATGATGACACTATATGCACTATTTCTTCTGCTCGGATTACTACGTAACCATCACATGCATCACTTACCAACCTCGGACATCACATGATTATCTCAGGATCAAATCAAGCTTGGTATAAACAATACCGTAGTAATCATTAAATGACCACAAGGAGCTTGATCTTTACCCACGATTCTCGCACAACATCATGAATATCCAACAACTCGGTATCCTCGATACCACGATGATCATTCCGGCGATCACAACCAACTTGTCTCATCATCGAACCGGGGTTGTCATTAATCAAGTTATTATTAATACTGTTGACACATAGTGTGACCAACTACGAACTGGGCCCTTATCCGTGGGCGCGGCTATCGATAGATTTAATATACACTCTGCAGAGGTTAGTACACTGTACCCACACCACGGAACCCATGGCCTCGCACTCCCATTCGGGTGGACCAACGGCGTTCCGACAAAACCGATCTACTGCCATGACACTCTCCCGGCCACTCCGACCAACTCCCCTTTGGGCTAAGTCATGGGTGGCCCCATGTCTACCAAAGACACAACGGCCACCGTCGTGGCCCGTCCCTAACAGGGACAAAAGCGCTTATCATCAAATCTAGGAGCACACAAGGTTATGTCCGCCTACCTGATCAGGGTAAGCACGCCCATAACCTTCCCTAGTTGGAGGCACCGACGAGATACATGACAATAGACCCACTTAGGACCTTCCCATAAAGGTAAGCGTGGTTGCACTAGTCAGTTTCGATATGGTGGCACCATGACTCATCCAACAGTTGTTCAAGTTCAATTTAATCCGGCTAAACTTGAATGCAATATGCTGAGCCATGATAAAATAACATGATGCGATAATGCATAAACATGATATCAACATCAGCACGGGGTGCAACATAATTATCCACCATATCCACAATGAATCATATCCATCTGAACATAGTATAATGACGAGCATGAAGATCAAAAGTACAACACTACTCATTGAAACCTAGCATGACCACTAGCATCAACAATAAATATCATGCAAGATATATCAACAATGCTACCATGCAATCATTTAACCAACTGGATGCAATGGAACATGCATAACAATGGTACTCGGGATAGACGGTAGTCATGCACCGAAGACCATCACCAATATCAACATGTACTACTAGCAAGCATAAGCATATGAAAGGAATACTAGCAACGAGCAGGGCATGATAACCAGGTGCATAACAACATACCAAGGAAGTAAGCACTAACCCAAAAGCATTACCGAAACAACGATAACCATATTTTAAACAAGCAATCATTTAATAAATATTCAAGTTGACAACCATGGCTACTGCATGACTATCGTGCAAGTGGGTATTGTGGCTTGCCTGGGGATGAAGAAGGCACCGGGAAGAAGTGCGGTGAAGCCGTGGAAAGATTTGCCGGAAACAGTTCTCTCTCGGAGGGGCTGTTTACGTGCAAGGGCAAAAAGGTCATTTTCACAGTGTCAAATGCTACCTCTTGAGCACTTGCGTTGGTTTTCCCTTGAAGAGGAAAGGGTGGTGCAGCAAAGTAGCGTAAGTATTTCCCTCAGTTTTGGAGAACCAAGGTATTAATCCAGTAGGAGGCTACGCGCGAGTCCCTCGCACCTGCACAAAACAAATAAATCTCCGCAACCAACGAGATAAGGGGTTGTCAATCCCTAGACGGTCACTTACGAGAGTGAGATCTGATAGATATGATAAGATAATATTTTTGGTATTTTTATGATAAAGATGCAAAGTCAAATAAAAGCAAAGTAAAAAAGCAAAGTATTGGAAGATTTAATATGATGAAGATAGACCCGGGGGCCATAGGTTTCACTAGTGGCTTCTCTCAAGAGCATAGGTATTTTACGGTGGGTGAACAAATTATTGTTGAGTAATTGATAGAATTGAGCAAAGTTATGAGAATATGTAGGTATGATCATGTATATAGATAGCACATCCGAGACAAGTAGACCGACTCCTACCTGTATCTACTACTATTACTCCATACATCGACCGCTCTCCAGCATGCATCTAGAGTATTAAGTTCATAAGAACAAAGTAACGCCTTAAGCAAGATGACATGATGTAGAGGGATAAACTCATGCAATATGATGAAAACCCCAACTTGTTATCCTTCATGGCAACAATACAATACGTGCCTTGCTGCCCCTACTGTCACTGGGAAAGGACACCGCACGATTGAACCCAAAGCTAAGCACTTCTCCCATTGCAAGAAAGATCAATCTAGTAGGCCAAACCAAACTGATAATTCGAAGAGACTTGCAAAGATAACCAATCATACATAAAAGAATTCAGAGAAGATTCAAATATTGTTCATAGATAAACTTGATCATGAACCCACAATTCATCGGTCTCAACAAACACACCGCAAAAAGAAGATTACATCAAATAGATCTCCACAAGAGAGGGGGAGAACTTTGTATTGAGATCCAAAAAGAGAGAAGAATCCGTCTAGCTAATAACTATGGACCCGAAGGTCTGAGGTAAACTACTCACACTTCATCGGAGAGGCTATGGTGTTGATGTAGAAGCCCTCCGTGATCGATGCCCCCTCCGGCGGAGCTCCGGAACAGGCCCCAAGATAGGATCTCGTGGATACAGAAAGTTACGACGATGGAATTAGGGTTTTGGCTCCGTATCTGATCGTTTGGGGGTACATAGGTATATATAAGAGGAAAAAGTACATCGGTGGAGCAACAGGGGGCCCACGAGGGTGGAGGGCGCGCCTGGGGGGGGGGGAGGGTAGGTGCGCCCCCTACCTCGTGGCCTCCCTGTTGGTTGCTTGACGTAGGGTCCAAGTCTCCTGGATCTTGTTCATTCCAAAAATTACGTTCCCGAAGGTTTCATTCCGTTTGGACTCCGTTTGATATTCCTTTTCTTCAAAACCCTAAAATAGGCAAAAAACAGCAATTCTGGACTGGGCCTCCGGTTAGTAGGTTAGTCCCAAAAATAATATAAAAGTGGATAATAAAGCCCAATAATGTCCAAAACAGAAGATAATATAGCATGGAGCAATAAAAAATTATAGATACATTGGAGACGTATCAAGCATCCCCAAGCTTAATTCCTGCTCGTCCTCGAGTACGTGAATGATAAAAACAGAATTTTTGATGTGGAATGCTACTTGGAATAATTTCAATGTAATTCTTCGTAATTGTGGTATGAATATTCAGATCCGAAAGATTCAAGACAAAAGTTTAATATTGACATAAAAATAATAATACTTCAAGCATACTAACTAAGCAATTATGTCTTCTCAAAATAACATGGCCAAAGAAAGTTATCCCTACAAAATCATATAGTCTGGCTATGCTCTATCTTCACCACACAAAATATTTAAATCATGCACAACCCCGATGACAAGCCAAGCAATTGTTTCATACTTTTGACATTCTCAAAACTTTTTCAATCTTCACGCAATACATGAGCGTGAGCCATGGACATAGCACTTTAGGTGTAATAGAATGATGGTTGTGGAGAAGACAAAAAAGGGAGAAGATAGTCTCACATCAACTAGGCGTATCAACGGGCTATGGAGATGCCCATCAATAGATATCAATGTGAGTGAGTAGGTTGATGGTGTCCTGGACTAGGGGGTACTCATCACATCGTCTCCCGATCAGTTGGATTGGGCCGAGGACCCCCTTGGCCATTTACTCATGGGCCAGTTCGGACAGCCAAAGACATATATGACGAAGATTCCACAAGACTTGCTGATCAAGACAAGGACTCCTCTCCACCGACGTATTCGACTAGGACTCTTGTTATCCTAGGCCTCTGGTATGTTATATAAGCTGAGGCCAGGCTAGTCAATAGAGGATTATGACATTAATCATCATAGTTGTAGGGTTTAGACCACAACATACGATCTCGAGGTAGATCAACTCTTGTAACACTCATATTAATCAATATCAATCAAGCAGGAAGTAGGGTATTACCTCCATTAAGAGGGCCCGAACCTGGGTAAACATCGTGTCCCCTGTCTCCTGTTACCATCGATCCTTAGACGCATAGTTCGGGACCCCCTACCTGAGATCTGCCGGTTTTGACACCGATAATGGTGCTTTCATTGAGAGTTCTGCTATGTGATCGACAAAAGGATCGATGGTTCATCTGCATATTAACTGCGATGTCGACATCTTCGTCACCGGTTCGACTGGTCATCTTGGCTTGACCGAGGATTGTGCCCTGCCTCCGATTGTCATGTTCGGACGAGGGCCTTCATCAACACCAACTCTGATCTCTATCAAGATCATGGAGGAATCGTCCCTAGAGCTCGGGGGCTCAACGTCAACATTGCCCTCGGGCGACCGTGCTGTTTTTCTGGACAGTGAACGCGTATCCGCCGCCACCGCCTCCTCGAGTGTCGTTTTAATGATTGGTTTGGTGGAATTGTGCAGAATCGAGTCTACAACAACCCTGGAAAATTTCGTCGAGTTCCGATGGAGGAATCTCTGACAATCTACGATATACCGGAGCCCTATCAAATCAAGCCAACCACTCGACTGCCAAGAGATCTAAAGTCACTCCGCAGGCAAACGGTCGGTCATTAAGTAGCCTTTATGGTCATTATAGCACTTTATTAGAGGCGTTACCAGTAACGCCCAACCTTAATGTACCTTAAACCCTGCATTACTGAGGGCAGGAGAGGGCTGGCGAACTCTATATAAGCCACCCCCCTCCTCAGTATCAAGGGTTCGCACCCCTGTAATTCATACACACATAATCCAGTCGACCGCCTCCGGGCTCCGAGACGTAGGGCTATTACTTCCTCCGAGAAGGGCCTGAACTCGTACATCTTCGTGTGCTTACAGCTCCTGCATAGCTAAGATCTAGCCTCTCCATACTTACCCCCCTACATCACTGTCAGACTTAGAACCACGACATCGACCCAAGGTAAGTAATTAAGTAGTACTAGCTAGCTGCCATCTCTTTAATTATCATGCTTGATTAATTATCATCTGATCAAATTCCATTCTCGTAAAGGCCCTGAAACAGGCGCCGGAGAATGATCTATGTGCATACTACGTTTGCGAGAACATTCGCATGATGGCGTCCGAAAGGAGCAAATCTCAAAGACAGGAGTGGGTACGATATCGACTGTCAGAACACTATTCACAATTTTTACACCATTATCGATATCTAGTCACACAACTAATACACATGCATATTGATCTCCTTCTTAACAATTCAAAGAGGTGCGGGACAAGCTCCTAGCACAGGACCGCATAGAAGCAATTCAAGAGGAAATAGCAGGATTTTTGCTCGACCAGGTCATAGATCCCAAAGAAGAATACTATTACCCGCTACCGCCCCATGAACCACTTCCAATTGTTATCGTGCTCCGAAGGCACCAATTAGCTAGGCTAATGCCACTAGCTCCGAATGCACCAATTAGTAGAAATTGTATATATATATACATGTGTGTATATATGTGTGAATTAATTAATGGTGGTTGTGAGACATTCGATGATATATATATATATATATATATTATGATCGGTTCTACTAGAAATTCTATTTATATATATGCATAATGTGTACAATATGTAGTATCGTAAAATACCAGCAAACGAAAAATAATTAAATGGAAAACACAAAATTAAATGAAAAAGAAACCATAAACCCAAAACCCCCCCAATCTTTTAATACCGGTTGGTGACACCAACCGGCACTAAAGGGTTTCCTGCCCCCGAAGCTGGCTCGTGCTACGTGGTTGCCCTTTAGCAACGGTTCATGCTAAACCGGTACTAAAGGGGGGGCCTTTAGTGCCTACATTTTAGCGCCGGTTACCAAACCGGCACTAAAGGGCCTTACGAACCGGTGCTATTGCCCGGTTCTGCACTAGTGCTTGTCTACAGACGCTTAAAATGCGTTTCGGTAAACTTTTCTAGTTTCAAAGTAATGGCAAAACCTTGAATCGAAAATTGTCCAAAATAAGGTTTTTGGATTGCTGAAAATATTAGCATCTTTTTGATTAATCTAATCCATGAGTAGATAATAAACATGGCAATCACAATATGCAATTCATAGCGATATCTAAGCATGTGAGCGTGTACAATACCGATGTGGAGCATCCTATGGACATCAACATGTCAAGAGTCCATTTGGCAAGTGACACGTACGACATCTACTTCACATACATGAAGGTGAATCATCTTCTTTACATTTGCTCACTTCACCCCTTCGAGGATGGTATACTACTTGACACTCCACTCATGTGCATGCATATGTATTGTCGGAGCTTCATGGATGACGAGAAGGAGTGCAAGCGCCAAGGAACACCTACATCATCCACGAGGGAAGAGTGGAAGTGAAGACGGAAGAAGTCAGAGCTACGGAGCCTGCAGCGGTTGGACGACTGAGAGCCATCGGAAGTCCGATACTCTACAGCGCTCGGACGACCAGCGTCCACTGGACATCCGGTACCTAACGCAGCCCGGACAACGATAAGAGCTACCACCGACGAGTCCTACAGCGGCCGGATGACCGACGACCACCGGACGTCCGATGAGTGCCAGCTACTAGGCGACCGACGCCAACCGGACATCCGGTGCCACCAGTCCAGAGAAGAAATGTCGGAAGTCCGACGCCCTGCGGACGACCGGAGCCCGCGAGCGACCGGACGACTGACGTCCCTCGGACGTCCGACGCCTGCCAGTGCGCAGCCGGGCTTTGGCCTAGTATTCCACTCCCACTTACCCCTTCGTGGCTTAGACTATAAATAGAACTCCACCTTTTCCTTTCTAGGGGAACTAGCATGATAGCTCATTTGTATGTGAGCTTTGCCCCTACCTCCTCCACTTAAGAGAGAGAGAGAGAGAGAGAGAGAGAGAGAGAGACCACTCCCATGGAGATCAAGACCTCCATGTGAGAAGATTCCTAGTGAATTCAAGACCCCATCTAGGGAAGATCCTTCTAGGATTCAAGACCTCAACTCCTCCAAGGATTGGGATGAACTCTACCTTATATCTTTCTCTTTGTTGTCCATGTACCCTTGTGGATCTTGTGTGCTTGATTGTCTAGTGGATGTGTGATTGGACATTTTCTTGAGTGTTCATCTCGTGATTTCCCTCGGGTTCTTCATGTTCTTCACGGGATTCCCTCCATTTCGTGAAAGATCAGCCCCTAGGGTTCCACCCTACATCATCTTGGTACTACGAGCCACGTTGATCACGAATTTGGAGTCCCCCACCGTTTTCTAGCCTAGTTTTGTTTGATTTCGTCCTAAATTTCGAAAATCCCCACCAAAAAGAGCCCCAATTTTTTTGTGATTTTGTAGGTTTTATGATGTTTTGTTGAATTTGATCCATGGATTTGTTCCGTCTTGCTACTTCTTGAGCTTGCGTTGGTTTTTCCCTTAAAGGGGAAAGGGTGATGCAGCACAGTAGAGATAAGTAGTTCCCTTAGTTAAGAACCAAGGTATCAATCCAGTAGGAGAAGAAGCGCTGTTGGGGAACGTAGTAATTTCAAAAAAATTCCTACGCACACGCAAGATCATGGTGATGCATTGCAACGAAGGGGTGAGTCTGATCTACGTACCCTTGTAGATCGCAACGGAAGCGTTGACACAACGTAGAGGAAGTAGTCGTACGTCTTCTTCCCGATCCGACCGATCCAAGCACCGTTACTCCGGCACCTTCGAGTTCTTAGCACACGTATAGCTCGATGACGATCCCCGGGCTCCGATCCAGCAAAGCTTCAGGGACGAGTTCCGTCAGCACGACGGCGTGGTGACGATCTTGATGTACTAACGACGCAGGGCTTCGCCTAAGCACTCCAACGATATGATTGAGGTGGAATTTGGTGGCAGGGGGCACCGCACACGGCTAAGGAACGATCACCAAGGATCAACTTGTGTGTCATGGGGTGCCCCCCTGCCTCCGTATATAAAGGTTGCCAAGGGGAGGGCTGGCCGGCCAACTATGGAGGCGTAGGAGGAGTCCTACTCCTACCGGGAGTAGGACTCCCCCCCAATCCTATTCCTAATAGGACTCCCAAGGAGAAAGAGAGGGAGAGAGGTGGCCGGCCACCTCTCCTAGTCCTAATAGGACTAGGGGAGGGGGGAGGCGCGCAGCCCACCTTGGGCTGCCCCTTTCACCTTTCCACTAAGGTCCAATAAGGCCCATATGGTTCCCGGGGGGGGGGGGTTCCGGTAACCTCCCGGTACTCCGGTAAAATCCCGATTTCACCCGGAACACTTCCGATGTCCAAACATAGGCTTCCAATATATCAATATTTATGTCTCGACCATTTCGAGACTCCTCGTCATGTCCGTGATCACATCCGGGACTCCGAACAACCTTCGGTACATCAAAATGCATAAACTCATAATAACTGTCATCGTAACGTTAAGCGTGCGGACCCTACGGTTCGAGAACAATGTACACATGACCGAGACACGTCTCCGGTCAATAACCAATAGCGGGACCTGGATGCCCATATTGGCTCCTACATATTCTATGAAGATCTTTATCGGTCAGACCGCATAACAACATACATTGTTCCCTTTGTCATCGGTATGTTACTTGCCTGAGATTCGATCGTCGGTATCCAATACCTAGTTCAATCTCGTTACCGGCAAGTCTCTTTACTCGTTCTGTAATACATCATCTTGCAACTAACTCATTAGTTGCATTGCTTGCAAGGCTTAAGTGATGTGCATTACCGAGAGGGCCCAGAGATACCTCTCCGACAATCGGAGTGACAAATCCTAATCTCGAAATACGCCAACCCAACATCTACCGTTGGAGACACCTATAGTACTCCTTTATAATCACCCAGTTACGTTGTGACGTTTGGTAGCACCGAAAGTGTTCCTCCGGCAAACGGGAGTTGCATAATCTCATAGTCATAGGAACATGTATAAGTCATGAAGAAAGCAATAGCAACATACTAAACGATCGGGTGCTAAGCTAATGGAATGGGTCATGTCAATCAGATCATTCAACTAATGATGTGACCTCGTTAATCAAATAACAACTCTTTTGTTCATGGTTAGGAAACTTAACCATCTTTGATTAACGAGCTAGTCAAGTAGAGGCATACTAGTGACACTCTGTTTGTCTATGTATTCACACATGTATTATGTTTCCGGTTAATACAATTCTAGCATGAATAATAAACATTTATCATGATGTAAGGAAATAAATAATAACTTTATTATTGCCTCTAGGGCATATTTCCTTCAGTCTCCCACTTGCACTAGAGTCAATAATCTAGTTCACATCGCCATGTGATTTAACAGCAATAGTTCACATCACCATGTGATTAACACCCATAGTTCACATCGTCATGTGACCAATACCCAAAGGGTTTACTAGATTCAGTAATCTAGTTCACATCGCTATGTGATTAACACCCAAAGAGTACTAAGGTGTGATCATGTTTTGCTTGTGAGAGAATCTTAGTCAATGGGTCTGTCACATTCAGATCCACATGTATTTTGCAAATTTCTATGTCAACAATGCTCTGCATGGAGCTACTCTAGCTAATTGCTCCCACTTTCAATATGTATCTAGACCGAGACTTAGAGTCATCTAGATTAGTGTCAAAACTTGCATCGGTGTAACCCTTTACGACGAGCCTTTTGTCACGTCCATAATCGAGAAACATATCCTTATTTCACTAAGGATAATTCTGACCACTGTCCAGTGATCTACTCCTAGATCACTATTGTACTCCCTTGCCAAATCAGTGCAGGGTATACAATAGATCTGGTATACAGCATGACATACTTTATAGAACCTATGGCCATGGCATAGGGAATGACTTTCATTCTCTTTCTATCTTCTGCCGTGGTCGGGCTTTGAGTCTTACTCAACTTCACACCTTGTAATACAGGCAAGAACTCTTTCTTTGACTATTCCATTTTGAACTACTTTAAAATCTTGTCAAGGTATGTACTTATTGAAAAAACTTATCAAGCGTCTTGATCTATCTCTATAGATCTTGAAGCTCAATATGTAAGCAGCTTCACCGAAGTCTTTCTTTGAAAAACTCCTTTCAAACACTCCTTTATGCTTTACAGAATAATTCTACACTATTTCCGATCAACAATATGTCATTCACATATACTTATCAGAAATGTTGTAGTGCTCCCACTCACTTTCTTGTAAATACAGGCTTCACCGCAAGTCTGTATAAAACTATATGCTTTGATCAACTCATCAAAGCGTATATTCCAACTCCGAGATGCTTGCACCAGTCCACAGATGGATCGCTGGAGCTTGCACATTTTGTTAGCACCTTTCGGATTGACAAAACCTTCTGTTGCATCATATACAACTCTTCTTTAATAAATCCATTAAGGAATGCAGTTTTGTTTATCCATTTGCCAGATTTCATAAAATGCGGCAATTACTAACATGTTTCGGACAGACTTAAGCATCGCTACGGGTGAGAAGGTCTCATCATAGTCAACCCCTTGAACTTGTCGAAAACCTTTTGCGACAAGTCGAGCTTTATAGACAGTAATATTACCGTCAGTGTCAGTCTTTTTCTTGAAGATCCATTTATTCTCAATTGCTTGCCGATCATCGGGCAAGTCAACCAAAGTCCATACTTTGTTCTCATACATAGATCCCATCTCAGATTTCATGGCTTCAAGCCACTTTGCGGAATCTGGGCTCACCATCGCTTCTTCATAGTTCGTAGGTTCATCATGATCTAGTAGCATGACTTCCAGAATTGGATTATCGTACCACTCTGGTGCGGATCTCACTCTGGTTGATCTACGTGGTTCAGTAGTATCTTGTCCTAAAGTTTCATGATCATCATCATTAGCTTCCTCACTAATTGGTATAGGTGTCGCAGAAACAGTTTTCTGTGATGTACTATTTTCCAATAAGGGAGTAGGTACAGTTACCTCGTCAAGTTCTGCTTTCCTCCCACTCACTTCTTTCGAGAGAAACTCCTTCTCTAGAAAGGATCCATTATAAGCAACGAATGTCTTGCCTTAGGATCTGTGATAGAAGGTGTACCCAACAGTCTCCTTTTGGGTATCCTATGAAGACATATTTCTCCGATTTGGTTTTGAGCTTATCAGGATGAAACTTTTTCACATAAGCATCACAACCTCAAACTTTAAGAAACGACAACTTTGGTTTCTTGCTAAACCACAGTTCAGATTATGTCGTCTCAACGGACTTAGATGGTGCCCTTTTTAACGTGAATGCAGCAGTCTTTAATGCATAATCCCAAAATGATATTGGTAAATCAGTAAGAAACATCATAGATTGTACTATATCCAATAAAGTACGGTTATGACGTTCGGACACACCATTATCTTGTGGTGTTCCAGGCGGCGTGAGTAGTGAAACTATTTCACATTGTTTTTAACTGAAGACCAAACTCGTAACTCAAATACTCTTCTCTACGATCAGATCATAGAAACTTTATTTTCTTGTTACGATGATTTTTCACTTCACTCTGAAATTCTTTGAACTTTTCAAATGTTTCAGACTTATGTTTCATCAAGTAGATATACTCATATCTGCTCAAATCATCTGTGAAGATCAGAAAATAATGATACCTGTCGCGAGCCTCAATATTCATCGGACCACATACATCAGTATGTATGATTTCCAACAAATCTGTTGCTCGCTCCATTGTTCCGAGGAACAGAGTCTTAGTCATCTTGCCCATGAGGCATGGTTCGCAAGCATCAACTGATTCATAATCAAGTGATTCCAAAAGCCCATCAGTATGGAGTTTCTTCATGCGCTTTACACCAATATGACCTAAACGGCAGTGCTACAAATAAGTTGCACTATCATTATTAACTTTGCATCTTTTGGTTTCAATATTATGATTATGTGTATCACTACGATCGAGATCCAACGAACTATTTTCATTGGGTGTGTAACCATATAAGGTTTTATTCATGTAAACAGAACAACAATTTATTCTCTTACTTAAATGAATAACCGTATTATAATAAACATGATCAAATCATATTCATGCTCAACGCAAACACCAAATAACACTTATTTAGGTTCAACACTAATCCCGAAATTATAGGGAGTGTGCGATGATGATCATATCAATCTTGGAACCACTTCCAACACACATCGTCACTTCACCCTTAACTAGTCTCTGTTTATTCTGCAACTCCCGTTTCGAGTTACTAATCTTAGCAACTGAACTAGTATCAAATACTGAGAGTTTGCTATAAACACTAGTAAAGTACACATCAATAACATGTATATCAAATATACTTATGTTCACTTTGCCATCCTTCTTATCCGCTAATTACTTGGGGTAGTTCCGCTTCCAGTGACCAGTCCCTTTGTAGTAGAAGCACTCAGTCTCAGGCTTAGGTCCAGACTTGGGCTTCTTCACTTGAGCAGCAACTTGCTTGCTGTTCTTTTTGAAGTTCCCCTTCTTCCCTTTGCCCTTTTCTTGAAACTAGTGATCTTGTCAACCATCAACACTTGATGCTCTTTCTTGATTTCTACCTTCATTGATTTCATCATCATGAAAAGCTCGGGAGTCTTTTTCGTCATCCCTTGCATACTATAGTTCATCACGAAGTTCTACTAACTTGGTGATGGTGACTAGAGAATTCTGTCAATCACTATCTTATCTGGAAGATTAACTCCCACTTGATTCAAGCGATTGTAGTACCCAGACAATCTGAGCACATGCTCACTAGTTGAGCGATTCTCCTCCATCTTTTAGCTATAGAACTTTGTTGGAGACTTCATATCTCTCAACTCGGGTATTTGCTTGAAATATTAACTTCAACTCCTGGAACATCTCGTATGGTCCATGACGTTCAAAACGTCTTTTAAGTCCCGATTCTAAGCCATTAAGCATGGTGCACTAAACTATCAAGTAGTAATCATATTGAGCTAGCCAAATGTTCATAACGTCTGCATCTGCTCCTGCAATAGGTCCGTCACCTAGCGGTGCATCAAGGACATAATTCTTCTGTGCAGCAATGAGGATAAACCTCAGATCACGGATCCAATCCGCATCATTGCTACTAACATCTTTCAATATAATTTTCTCTAGGAACATATCAAAGTAAACACAGGGAAGCAACAACGCGAGCTATTGATCTACAACATGATTTACAAAATACTACCAGGACTAAGTTCATGATAAATTTAAGTTCAATTAATCATATTACTTAAGAACTCCCACTTAGATAGACATCCCTCTAATCCTCTAAGTGATCACGTGATCCAAATCAACTAAACCATGTCCGATCATCACGTGAGATGGAGTAGTTTCAATGGTGAACATCACTATGTTGATCATATCTACTATATGATTCACGCTCGACCTTTCGGTCTCCGTGTTCTGAGGCCATATCTGTATATGCTTGGCTCGTCAAGTATAACCTGAGTATTCCGCGTGTGCAACTGTTTTGCACCCGTTGTATTTGAACGTAGAGCCTATCACACCCGATCATCACGTGGTGTCTCAGCACGAAGAACTTTCGCAACGGTGCATACTCAGGGAGAACACTTCTTGATAATTAGTGAGAGATCATCTTAAAATGCTACCGTCAAACTAAGCAAAATAAGATGTATAAAAGATAAACATCATATGCAATCAAAATATGTGACATGATATGGCCATCATCATCTTGCTTCTTTGATCTCCATCTCCAAAGTACTGTCATGATCTATATCGTTACTGGCATGACACTATGATCTCCATCATCTTGATCTATATCAATGTGTCGTCACGTGGTCGTCTCGCCAACACTTGCTCTTGCAACTATTGCTATCGCATAGCAATAAAGTAAAGCAATTATTGGGTGCTTGCATCTTATGCAATAGACAGACAACCATAAGGCTTTTGCCAGTTGCCGATAAGTTCAACAAAACATGATCATCTTATATAACAACTTATAACTCATCACGTTTTGACCATATCACATCACAACATGCCCTGCAAAAACAAGTTAGACGTCCTCTACTTTGTTGTTGCAAATTTTACGTGGCTGCTACGGGCTTAAGCAAGAACCAATCTCACCTACGCATCAAAACCACAACGATAGTTTGTCAAATAGACTCCGTTTTAACCTTCGCAAGGACCGGGCGTAGCCACACTCGGTTCAACTAAAGTTGGAGAGACAGTCGCCCGCAAGCCACCTGTGTGCAAAGCACGTTGGGGGAACCGGTCTCGCGTAAGCGTACGCGTAAGGTTGGTCTGGGTCGTCTCGTCCAACAATACCGCCGAACCAAAGTATGACATGCTAGTAGGCAGTATGACTTGTATCGCCCACAACTCACTTGTGTTCTACTCGTGCAAATAACATCAAACCGTAAAACCTAGGCTCGGATGCCACTGTTGGGGAACGTAGTAATTTCAAAAAATTTCCTACGCACACGCAAGATCATGGTGATGCATTGCAACGAGGGGGAGAGTCTGATCTACGTACCCTTGTAGATCGCAACGGAAGCATTGACACAACGTAGAGGAAGTAGTCGTACGTCTTCTTCCCGATCCGACCGATCCAAGCACCGTTACTCCGGCACCTCCGAGTTCTTAGCACACGTACAGCTTGATGACGATCCCCGGGCTCCGATCCAGCAAAGCTTCAGGGACGAGTTCCGCCAGCACGACGGCGTGGTGATGATCTTGATGTACTACCGACGCAGGGCTTCGCCTAAGCACTGCAACGATATGATTGAGGTGGAATTTGGTGGCAGGGGGCACCGCACACGGCTAAGGAACGATCACCAAGGATCAACTTGTGTGTCATGGGGTGCCCCCTGCCTTCGTATATAAAGGTTGCCAAGGGGAGGGCTGGCCGGCCAACTATGGAGGCGCAGGAGGAGTCCTACTCCTACCGGGAGTAGGACTCCCCCCCAATCCTATTCCTAATAGGACTCCCAAGGAGAAAGAGAGGGAGAGAGGTGGCCGGCCACCTCTCCTAGTCCTAATAGGACTAGGGGAGGGAGGAGGCGCGCAGCCCACCTTGGGCTGCCCCTTTCACCTTTCCACTAAGGCCCAATAAGGCCCATTTGGTTCCCGGGGGGGGGGGTTCCGGTAACCTCCCGGTACTCCGGTAAAATCCCGATTTCACCCGGAACACTTCCGATGTCCAAACATAGGCTTCCAATATATCAATATTTATGTCTCGACCATTTCGAGACTCCTCGTCATGTCCGTGATCACATCCGGGACTCCGAACAACCTTCGGTACATCAAAAATGCATAAACTCATAATAACTGTCATCGTAACGTTAAGCGTGCGGACCCTACGGTTCGAGAACAATGTAGACATGACCGAGACACGTCTCCGGTCAATAACCAATAGCGGGACCTGGATGCCCATATTGGCTCCTACATATTCTACGAAGATCTTTATCGGTCAGACCGCATAACAACATACATTGTTCCCTTTGTCATCGGTATGTTACTTGCATGAGATTCGATCGTCGGTATCCAATACCTAGTTCAATCTCGTTGCCGGCAAGTCTCTTTACTCGTTCTTTAATACATCATCTCGCAACTAACTCATTAGTTGCATTTCTTGCAAGGCTTAAGTGATGTGCATTACCGAGAGGGCCCAGAGATACCTCTCCGACAATCGGAGTGACAAATCCTAATCTCAAAATACGCCAACCCAACATCTACCTTTGGAGACACCTGTAGTACTCCTTTATAATCACCCAGTTACGTTGTGACGTTTGGTAGCACCGAAAGTGTTCCTCCGGCAAACGGGAGTTGCATAATCTCATAGTCATAGGAACATGTATAAGTCATGAAGAAAGCAATAGCAACATACTAAACGATCGGGTGCTAAGCTAATGAAATGGGTCATGTCAATCAGATCATTCAACTAATGATGTGACCTCATTAATCAAATAACAACTCTTTTGTTCATGGTTAGGAAACTTAACCATCTTTGATTAACGAGCTAGTCAAGTAGAGGCATACTAGTGACACTCTGTTTGTCTATGTATTCACACATGTATTATGTTTCCGGTTAATACAATTCTAGCATGAATAATAAAAATTTATCATGAGGTAAGGAAATAAATAATAACTTTATTATTGCCTCTTGGGCATATTTCCTTCACGCGCAAATCACCAATACCTACAGAAACAAACAAACACTTGCACCCAACGCGATAAAGGGGTTTTCAATCCCTTCACGGTCATTTGCAAATGTGAGATCTGATAGAGATAGATAAATAAAACTAAACAAAGGATAAAATATTTTTGGGTATTTTGGTTTATAGATCTGAAAATAACATATTACAAAATAGTAGATCAGAAACTAATATGATGGAAAATAGACCCGGGGGGCATAGGTTTCACTAGAGGCTTCTCTCATGAAGGCAAATAATACGATGGGTGAACAAATTCTGTCGAGCAATTGATAGAAAAGTGCAAAGTTATGACGATATCCAATGCAATGATTATGCAATATAGGCATCACGTCCGTGTCAAGTAGACCGACTCCTGCCTGCATCTACTACTATTACTCAACACATCGACCGCTATCCAGCATGCATCTACAGTATTAAGTTCATAAAGAATAGAGTAACGCCTTAAGTAAGATTACATGATGTAGAGGAATAAACTCATGCAATATGATATAAACCCCATCTTTTTATCCTCGATGGCAACAATTCAATACGTGTCTCGCTACCCCTACTTTGTCACGCAAGATTGAGCCCAAAGCTAAGCACCTCTACCATTGCAAGAAAAACCCAATCTAGTTGGCCAAACCAAACCGGTAATTCGAAGAGATATACAAAGATACCAAATCATGCATATAAGAATTTAGAGAATATTCAAATAACATTCATAGATAAGATGATCATAAATCCACAATTCATCGGATCTCGACAAACACACTGCAAAAAAAGATTACATCGGATAGATGTCCAAGAACATCGAGGAGAACATGGTATTAAGAATCAAAGGGAGAGAAGAAGCCATCTATCTACTAGCTATGGACCCGTAGGTCTATGGTAAACTACTCATGCTTCATCGGAAGGGCAATAGAGTTGATGTAGATGGTCTTCGTGATCGAATCCCCCTCCGGCAGTATGCCGGAAAAGTCCCCAAAATGGGATCTCACGGGAACAGAAGGTTGCGGCGGTGAAAAATGTTTTCGTGGATGCTTCAGGTGTTTCTGGAATATATCTTTACTAATATTAAAGGACACACTGTTTCTCTGCTTTCTTTGGTTTGCAGTGAGTCCACATGTTTTTTCGTCCGTCATGTGACTAACGTTTGTCGTTTGTACAAAATTCTCTCGCACGAGTTTTCGTCCTTCAGTTAAAACTGGCAAAAAATTGCAGCCTAGGTGGGAGAGTCGAACTCGTGACCAGCAAGGGCAACACCAGCGCTCCTAACCATCCGGAATGGCTGCCTTCAATGCTAGATTTGCAGCGCGACCTTTAATAAAGAAACAGAAGGCAGTGGCAGAACATAAAAACAGCGGTGGAAGACTGGGATCAAACACATGACCTCCCATAAGTTAACCACACGTCCCCAGCCACAGTAGTTCTTTAATTTTTTGTCCAAAAATGGCAGCTGAGTTTATATAGACTAAAGGTAGCGAAAGATTTATACCTTTTTGAATTTCGAATGTGATTTTGTTTTTCACAAAAGTAAATACTTTTGGAAAAACAAACATTATTAAACATGTTAACAAAATTTAAAGACTCGAACATTCTTTACAAGCGGCAAATAGGATTTCGGAAAAAAATTGCATTGTGAGGAGAAAACCTTGAGACCTCCTCGTCAAACATAAAGGTTGGAGTAAATTGGCCTAGCTCGTACTTCTCTATTACCTCCATCCATTATTATTATTATTGTTGTTGTTGTTGTTGTTGTTATTATTATTGTTATTATTATTATTATTATTATTATTATTATTATTATTATTATTATTATTATTAACTCAGGTACAATGAGTACATCCGTTATTTTTGGTGATTGAGAAAAATGCTTGATTTAATCTCTCCGGTGCATTGTATGCGAGCCCAATTAGCCCACGTGGTAGCTAAAATATAATATTTACTGGAAACTGCTTCAATTTAAATTAAATAACCACTTCTCATTTTTCTACTCTAAATTACATCAATTTATATATGTTTGCAAGTTGTACGAAAAATCAATAAACCGCTCCAGGAATCGATAGATGGTGAAGAGTGGGTCCTGATTATCCCTAGAGAAAGGAATACGCCATAGTTTTGTTACAGATGAGCTTGAATGATTTAAGTCCGCACTTCTCAAAAAGAAGAAATTAACTCCTAATACTTTGGATGCTTTATATGCGGGATCATGGATGAACATGAGACATGTGCTATATTATGAGACCGTGAGAGTATGGGAAGAAGGAAGCATAACTTAATATATAATGGCAATCGGACAGTGTCTAACTTGGCCGTGTTGCAGGTTTATCAACTGCACATTCACAACCTAGATTTAGGGTTAATATATATGATTATAACTTCAAATATAATGGTGAGTGCCCTTAGGGCAATTGAGTGTGTCAGTTAAAACTACTTAATCAATTATACATCAATTTTCTCCCCCGTTGCAATGCAGGGGCATATGTGCTATGTGAATAATTTGGAGGAAGGGCTAGGTCAGAGGAGTCCCGAGGAGGTGGCAAGTTAGGGGGGGCGCGTCCCCCTAGGGCATGCCTCCCACCCTAGCCGCCGCCTCGCGGCTCTTCTGACTTGGACTCCAAGTCCCTGGGTGTCTTCTGGTCCAAGAAAAATCATCGTGAAGATTTTATTCCGTTTGGACTCCGTTTGGTATTCCTTTTCTGCGAAGCTCCAAAATAAGGAAAAAAATAGAAACTGGCACTTGGCTCTAGGCTAATAAGTTAGTCCCTAAAATAATATAAAATAGCATATTAATTCATATAAAACATCCAAAATAGATAATATAATAACATGGAACAATAAAAAATTATAGATACGTTGGAGACGTATCAAGCATCCCTAAGCTTAATTCCTGCTCGTTCGCGAGTAGGTAAATGATAAAAACAAAATTTTTGATGTGGAATGCTACCTAGCATATTTATCAATGTAATTTTCTTTATTGTGGTATGAATGTTCTGATCCATAAGATTCAAAACAAAAGTTTCATATTGACATAAAAATAATAGTACTTTGATACGTCTCCAACATATCTATAATTTATGATTGTTCCATGCTATTGTATTATCTATTTTGGATGTTAATGGGCTTTATTATACACTTTTATATTATTTTTGGGACTAACCTACTAACCCAAGGCCCAGTGCAAATTGCTGTTCTTTTTGCCTATTTCAGTGTTTCACATAAAAGGAATATCAAACGGAATGAAACCTTCGGGAGAGTTATTTTTGGAACAAACGTGATCCAGAGGACTTGGAGTGGACGTTAAGAAAGAAACGAGGAGTCCACGAGGCAGGGGGCACGCCTACCCCCTGGGCATGCCCTCCCCCCTCGTGGCTCAACCGACCTACTTCTTCCACCTATATATACTCATATACCCTAAAAAATACCAACAACACCACGAAACCCTATTTCCACCGCCGCAACCTTCTCTACCCAAGAGATCCCATCTTGGGACCTTTTCCGGAGCTCCGCCGGATAGGGCATCAATCACGGAGGGCCTCTACATCAACTCCATGGCCTCTCCGATGATGTGTGAGTAGTTTCCTTCAGACCTTCGGGTCCATAGTTATGAGCTAGTTGGCTTCTTCTCTCTCTTTGGATCTCAATACAAAGTTCTCCTCGATCTTCTGGAGATCTATTCGATGTAACTCTTTTTGCGGTGTGTTTGTCGAGCTCCGATGAAATGTGGGTTTATGATCAAGTATATCTATGAACAATATTTGATTCTTCTCTGAAATCTTTTATGTATGATTGGTTATCTTTGCAAGTCTCTTCGACTTATCAGTTTGGTTTGGCCTACCAGATTGATCTTCTTGCAATGGGAGAAATGCTTAGCTTTGGGTTCAATCTTGTAGTGCTCGATCCCAGTGACAGAAAGGGAAACAACACGTATTGTATTGTTGCCATCGAGGATAAAAAAAGATGGGGTTTATATCATATTGCTTGACTTCATCCCTCTACATCATGTCATCTTACCTAATGTGTTACTATGTTCTTATGAACTTAATACTCTAGATGCATGCTGGATAGCGGTGGATGTGTGGAGTAATAGTAGTAGATGCAGGCAGGAGTCGGTCTACTTGTCACGGACGTGATGCCTATATACATGATCATGCCTAGATATTCTCATAATTATTCACTTTTCTATCAATTGCTCGACAGTAATTTGTTCACCCACCGTAATACTTATGCTATCTTGAGAGAAGCCAGTAGTGAAACCTATGGCCCCCGGGTCTATCTTTTATCATATAAGTTTCCAATCTATTTTATTCTGCAATCTTTACTTTCAATCTTTATCATAAAATACCAAAAATATTGTCTTATCATCTCTATCAGATCTCACGCTCGTAAGTGACCGTGAAGAGATTGACAACCCCTTTATCGCGTTGGTTGTGAGGTTCTTATTTGTTTGCTTAGGTACGAGGGACTTGCGTGTGGCCTCCTACTAGATTGATACTTTGGTTCTCAAAAACTAAGGGAAATACTTACGCTACTTTGCTGCATCATCCTTTCCTCTTCAAGGGAAAACCAACGCAGTGCTCAAGAGGTATCAAGAAGGATTTCTGGCGCCATTGCCGGGGAGTCTACGCACAAGTCAAGACATACCAAGTACCCATCACAAACTCTTATCCCTCGCATTACATTATTTGCCATTTGCCTCTCGTTTTCCTCTCCCCCACTTCACCCTTGCCATTTTATTCGCCCTCTCTTTCCGTTCCCCTTCCCTTTTCTAGCCCGTCTCTTTTTGTTTGCCTTTTGCTCGTTTGTGTGTGTGGCACCCCGGCTCAGAGAATCCGGAACGCCCCGTATTCCAGCCCAGAGATCGAGGAGAAATCTTCTGGAATACGGTACTGCTTAGCATAGAACAAACCAGCTTTCTATTATTACACGTATATGAATAGAAGGTCTCCGATATTACAATGAATAACATCAGCGTGGCGACACTACGCCATCCTCAGTTGCTCTATGCAAGCAGGAGAACAACTCTAAGCAGCGGAAAAACTTCTAGTAGCGGAACAACGACGACAGTGGTGAACTCCACTCCGCAGGGACTCTGGCTAGAACGCTTATCCTAGCTCGCGAACACAGGAAAAACACTAAACAAGCAAGCAATCCTGGCACGACCTGCAAACTGGCATGACACGCCAGGTTGGTACATTGAATGTACTTGCAAGCTCACAATAACCAGAAGCATTCAAGACAAACAATAGCATGGCAATTTACATGTTAAGCATGAATTAACATGAGATCCTCATGACAACATGACATGAGCAACCTGAACATTATACAGCTAGAACAACATGAGCATGGCATGAACATATGAATCTGACGATACTAGCATGCAACATGATGACACTATATGCACTATTTCTTCTGCTCGGATTACTACGTAACCATCACATGCATCACTTACCAACCTCGGACATCACATGATTATCTCAGGATCAAATCAAGCTTGGTATAAACAATACCGTAGTAATCATTAAATGACCACAAGGAGCTTGATCTTTACCCACGATTCTCGCACAACATCATGAATATCCAACAACTCGGTATCCTCGATACCACGATGATCATTCCGGCGATCACAACCAACTTGTCTCATCATCGAACCGGGGTTGTCATTAATCAAGTTATTATTAATACTGTTGACACATAGTGTGACCAACTACGAACTAGGCCCTTATCCGTGGGCGCGGCTATCGATAGATTTAATATACAATCTGCAAAGGTTAGTACACTGTACCCACACCACGGAACCCATGGCCTCGCACTCCCATTCGGGTGGACCAACGGCGTTCCGACAAAACCGATCTACTGCCATGACACTCTCCCGGCCACTCCGACCAACTCCCCTTTGGGCTAAGTCATGGGTGGCCCCGTGTCTACCAAAGACACAACGGCCACCGTCGTGGCCCGTCCCTAACAGGGACAAAAGCGCTTATCATCAAATCTAGGAGCACACAAGGTTATGTCCGCCTACCTGATCAGGGTAAGCACGCCCATAACCTTCCCTAGTTGGAGGCACCGACGAGATACATGACAATAGACCCAGTTAGGACCTTCCCATAAAGGTAAGCGTGGTTGCACTAGTCAGTTTCGATATGGTGGCACCATGACTCATCCAACAGTTGTTCAAGTTCAATTTAATCCGGTTAAACTTGAATGCAATATGCTGAGCCATGATAAAATAACATGATGCGATAATGCATAAACATGATATCAACATCAGCACGGGGTGCAACATAATTATCCACCATATCCACAATGAATCATATCCATCTGAACATAGTATAATGACGAGCATGAAGATCAAAAGTACAACACTACTCATTGAAACCTAGCATGACCACTAGCATCAACAATAAATATCATGCAAGATATATCAACAATGCTACCATGCAATCATTTAACCAACTGGATGCAATGGATCATGCATAACAATGGTACTCGGGACAGACGGTAGTCATGCACCGAAGACCATCACCAATATCAACATGTACTACTAGCAAGCATAAGCATATGAAAGGAATACTAGCAACGAGCAGGGCATGATAACCAGGTGCATAACAACATACCAAGGAAGTAAGCACTAACCCAAAAGCATTACCGAAACAACGATAACCATATTTTAAACAAGCAATCATTTAATAAATATTCAAGTTGACAACCATGGCTACTGCATGACTATCGTGCAAGTGGGTATTGTGGCTTGCCTGGGGATGAAGAAGGCACCGGGAAGAAGTGCGGTGAAGCCGTGGAAGATTTGCCGGAAACAGTTCTCTCTCGGAGGGGCTGTTTACGTGCAAGGGCAAAAAGGTCATTTTCACAGTGTCAAATGCTACCTCTTGAGCACTTGCGTTGGTTTTCCCTTGAAGAAGAAAGGGTGGTGCAGCAAAGTAGCGTAAGTATTTCCCTCAGTTTTGGAGAACCAAGGTATTAATCCAGTAGGAGGCTACGCGCGAGTCCCTCGCACCTGCACAAAACAAATAAATCCCCGCAACCAACACGATAAGGGGTTGTCAATCCCTAGACGGTCACTTACGAGAGTGAGATCTGATAGATATGATAAGATAATATTTTTGGTATTTTTATGATAAAGATGCAAAGTCAAATAAAAGCAAAGTAAAAAAGCAAAGTATTGGAAGATTTAATATGATGAAGATAGACCCGGGGGCCATAGGTTTCACTAGTGGCTTCTCTCAAGAGCATAGGTATTTTACGGTGGGTGAACAAATTATTGTTGAGTAATTGATAGAATTGAGCAAAGTTATGAGAATATGTAGGTATGATCATGTATATAGATAGCACATCCGAGACAAGAAGACCGACTCCTGCCTGTATCTACTACTATTACTCCATACATCGACCGCTCTCCAGCATGCATCTAGAGTATTAAGTTCATAAGAACAGAGTAACGCCTTAAGCAAGATGACATGATGTAGAGGGATAAACTCATGCAATATGATGAAAACCCCAACTTGTTATCCTTGATGGCAACAATACAATACGTGCCTTGCTGCCCCTACTGTCACTGGGAAAGGACACCGCACGATTGAACCCAAAGCTAAGCACTTCTCCCATTGCAAGAAAGATCAATCTAGTAGGCCAAACCAAACTGATAATTCGAAGAGACTTGCAAAGATAACCAATCATACATAAAAGAATTCAGAGAAGATTCAAATATTGTTCATAGATAAACTTGATCATGAACCCACAATTCATCGGTCTCAACAAACACACCACAAAAAGAAGATTACATCAAATAGATCTCCACAAGAGAGGGGGAGAACTTTGTATTGAGATCCAAAAAGAGAGAAGAATCCGTCTAGCTAATAACTATGGACCCGAAGGTCTGAGGTAAACTACTCACACTTCATCGGAGAGGCTATGGTGTTGATGTAGAAGCCCTCCGTGATCGATGCCCCCTCCGGCGGAGCTCCGGAACAGGCCCCAAGATAGGATCTCGTGGATACAGCAAGTTACGACGATGGAATTAGGGTTTTGGCTCCGTATCTGATCGTTTGGGGGTACATAGGTATATATAAGAGGAAAAAGTACATCGGTGGAGCAACAGGGGGCCCACGAGGGTGGAGGGCGCCTGGGGGGGGGGGGGGGGGTAGGTGCGCCCCCTACCTCGTGGCCTCCTTGTTGGTTGCTTGACGTAGGGTCCAAGTCTCCTGGATCTTGTTCGTTCCAAAAATTACGTTCCCGAAGGTTTCATTCCGTTTGGACTCCGTTTGATATTCCTTTTCTTCAAAACCCTAAAATAGGCAAAAAACAGCAATTCTGGACTGGGCCTCCGGTTAGTAGGTTAGTCCCAAAAATAATATAAAAGTGGATAATAAAGCTCAATAATGTCCAAAACAGAAGATAATATAGCATGGAGCAATAAAAAATTATAGATACATTGGAGACGTATCAAGCATCCCCAAGCTTAATTCCTGCTCGTCCTCGAGTAGGTGAATGATAAAAATAGAATTTTTGATGTGGAATGCTACTTGGAATAATTTCAATGTAATTCTTCGTAATTGTGGTATGAATATTCAGATCCGAAAGATTCAAGACAAAAGTTTAATATTGACATAAAAATAATAATACTTCAAGCATACTAACTAAGCAATTATGTCTTCTCAAAATAACATGGACAAAGAAAGTTATCCCTACAAAATCATATAGTCTGGCTATGCTCTATCTTCACCACACAAAATATTTAAATCATGCACAACCCCGATGACAAGCCAAGCAATTGTTTCATACTTTTGACATTCTCAAAACTTTTTCAATCTTCACGCAATACATGAGCGTGAGCCATGGACATAGCACTTTAGGTGTAATAGAATGATGGTTGTGGAGAAGACAAAAAAGGGAGAAGATAGTCTCACATCAACTAGGCGTATCAACGGGCTATGGAGATGCCCATCAATAGATATCAATGTGAGTGAGTAGGTTGATGGTGTCCTGGACTAGGGGGTACTCATCACATCGTCTCCCGATCAGTTGGATTGGGCCGAGGACCCCCTTGGCCATTTACTCATGGGCCAGTTCGGACAGCCAAAGACATATATGACGAAGATTCCACAAGACTTGCTGATCAAGACAAGGACTCCTCTCCACCGACGTATTCGACTAGGACTCTTGTTATCCTAGGCCTCTGGTATGTTATATAAGCTGAGGCCAGGCTAGTCAATAGAGGATTATGACATTAATCATCATAGTTGTAGGGTTTAGACCACAACATACGATCTCGAGGTAGATCAACTCTTGTAACACTCATATTAATCAATATCAATCAAGCATGAAGTAGGGTATTACCTCCATTAAGAGGGCCCGAACCTGGGTAAACATCATGTCCCCTGTCTCCTGTTACCATCGATCCTTAGACGCATAGTTCGGGACCCCCTACCTGAGATCTTCCGGTTTTGACACCGATAATGGTGCTTTCATTGAGAGTTCCGCTGTGTGATCGACAAAAGGATCGATGGTTCATCTGCATATTAACTGTGATGTCGACATCTTCGTCACCGGTTCGACTGGTCATCTTGGCTTGACCGAGGATTGTGCCCTGCCTCCGATTGTCATGTTCGGACGAGGGCCTACATCAACACCAACTCTGATCTCTATCAAGATCATGGAGGAATCGTCCCTAGAGCTCGGGGGCTCGACGTCAACATTGCCCTCGGGCGACCGTGCTGTTTTTCTGGACAGTGAACGCGTATCCGCCGCCACCGCCTCCTCGAGTGTCGTTTTAATGATCGGTATGGTGGAATTGTGCGGAATCGAGTCTACAACAACCCTGGAAAATTTCGTCGAGTTCCGATGGAGGAATCTCTGACAATCTACGGTATACCGGAGCCCTGTCAAATCAAGACGGGAATGTGGACGAGTTTAGGGAGTGGTCTACAGAGCCCATCTCGGAAGTCCTTTGGAAGATCCAACCGTTCATCTGCTGCGGAATTCCCATATCTACCACCTCTCAAAATTTCAGCTCGATCCAACCGTCCAAACTCCGGGAACCTTCCGATTAGTGCATCACTTTTCAGATGTGTTTCCTGCGCGAATACGGATCCGACCCGAATTCATGTTTCTTTAGGAACATGATATTTGACAACCTTTTTAAAATGAATTTTCTTTAAGGTATTGTGCGTTGTTTTTAACACGCTCCCATAAAATTTTAATCCTCCTCTAAGGTAATCTTCGCCATCACGCTGGTGTCAAACCAGTCCGGCAACATAGCTCCATGATTGCCAACCTGCGCTAGACATATCGTCGCTTTTTAAGCCAAGCTCAACTTCTTCGGATCCTCGCCTCGGCGAGCCGAATAAGAGTCCAGAATCGCCAAGGATAAATCATCACCAACATCACCGCCCCACGGATTACACGGAGCAGGCACACAGGCATCGCCGCATGGTCACTTCATCAAACTAGCATTGGTCGCGTCACAAGTTACAACCTGGGTCGGCATGGCCGCACTGTTGCTTCTTCGAGCCAATGTCCATCACACCGAACTACTTCAACACCTCGGCTGACATAGCAGCTACAACAACTCCTCACCGGCCTGCTCCGTCACCTCGGCTAGACCGGGGACTTGGGCTATTTCTTCATCAACATACTCTGGTGACTTCGGCGTCACCAGCCGACCAGCTTCATCACGTTAGCTGGGCCGAGGGCTTCGCCTCGGCAAGCCAACCTTTGCCAGCATCACTAGGCCATCACTCTATCACCCATCAGACAATGGGTGTGCGGATCGATTCCCGATATTGGGAGTCGTTTTTCTTCGGAATGCTACAACAAATAAACCAGGTGCTATTAATCCTAACATTTTTTTCTTGTTGGGTTTATTTTTCTTAAGAAATTATTACTCTGGTTTGTTCCATCATCTGTACACAGGTCTATCAAATGGCAGCCACATTAAAAACGGTCGCGTGGTGGTTCGGTCGGTTTCCGTACATAGTTCGGCAAATGCCGCATTCGGAGCCCGGACCGCCCTGCAAATTCAGGCTTTGTCACGCCTTCACTGTGTCACGCTGACGCCCTGCATCGACATTGGCTTCGGCGCCATGCCACATTTCTTTAAATAAATTATTTTTGCGTAAATAAATTATGCAAGGATTATATATATATATATATATATTATTATTTACTAGACCGCACTGTTTTATGTGTGCAGGTAATCGATTTTGACTGCGTTAGGTGGTCACTACTCCGGAATGCCGAACTCCTTGCCCGGATACCTCAGGCCCGGGGGCTGGGACCTCGGCCATGCCGAGGACTACGAACCTTGTCAGATCTGTCACAGATCAATGGGCGTCTTCGTCCCGCCACAAGCCCGAATCGCGTCATCAACACCGAGCACATTAACCAGCTAAGTTGCTTTCATGCTCAAAAACTTTTAGTTTTAAATTTTGTTTGGTTCGACCAAGCATTATACTTTTCGGCACAAAGTTGTTTGTGACAAAGTTCCTTGTCAAAACTTTGTTTGTGACGGGCATATTCAAATACCCCGTTTATTTGGGGGGCTCCCTTGATGGAGCTTTTCCTCTTGCATATGATTATACTTGCACAGCTTCGTTCCTTGTTCATGTATTACGCCACAATATGCACCATATTGACCTAAGCGATTTGCAAGCT
The DNA here is from genome assembly GCA_034509565.1 of Triticum monococcum. Lineage (NCBI taxonomy): Eukaryota > Viridiplantae > Streptophyta > Magnoliopsida > Poales > Poaceae > Triticum > Triticum monococcum. The sequence continues at coordinate 770,660,632 of CM067847.1, forward strand.
GGGTTGCCTCGCTCCTGTGTTTACCCCTACGTTCCCGATTGTTCGGCTAGGGAGTAAAGGGAGCACCTCTGCGATTGTCACGACCGGGTCATCCGAGCTCTGACCTCAGACTTGGTGAAGCCGAAAGCTAGCGCTCTTATTGTTTTCAATCATGGTCAGCACACAACGGAACTCATGAGTACAAAAATCTATTCCACAAGTCTCATAGTAATAATGAGCACCGAAGAAAGGTATCGGTGGGGGTACTATTTTCTTCGAAGATGCTTCTTACACTTCATCAGTAATATAGCATAAGTTCCCTAAGCGCGCTTTGTCTGTTACAGCCTTATGGCCTGATTGCCTGGTCATCGGAAACACCGTCGATACCCTCGACAGGTGGAGTACATGACACTTTTCGGCCCTTGGCCAAAGAGGGAGAAGCCGCCGGTCGGTTAAGACGGGTTTAAAGTTCGGGTGAACACATATATGATATAAGTACTTCGGTACATACAATCATTATACATAAAATTCTTTTTCCCAAGTCATTTGGGGGCTCTTAAAATTTATATGAGTTGTTTTATAGTGAATGTGTTTTCTTCTTGGTCGTTGCAAAGTCTTTTTCTACCTCTCCTTTTTCGACTCAAATTTATGGTAAATAGCCGGATAGGATGTCTTCTCTCTGAAAGCCGGTTGAGTTAAGTTTGCTAAACTAACCTCGGAGAAGTACTCCGCCTTTGGGATGAGGAGCTTGAAGCCATAGGCTGACCCGCGTGAAGTCTTGAGATCGGATGTGTCATGTTAAAGCATGACAGAAGCACAATTTTTTTTCCAATTTTTGGATTGGCACCGGACACTTGATCTTGTTCGGACGTCAAGTTTTTACTGACGTTTTTTGGTTTTCCAAGATTATGGCACTTTCAAACTATTTGTGTGTTTTCAGCACAAGTCTCACAGTGCAACGCCGGACACCTTTAGAGATTCGGCAAAAACATTCTCGGATATTGCTATATATGCATCGGTTTCGAATTGTTTCTTCGGTCAATAGTTGGGTTGCCCGGTCCTACGCTTGCCTCCTACGTTCCACTTTGTTCGGCTATGTGTGCAAAGGGAGAACCACTGCGATTGTGCTTCCAGCTCACATGGTTAAGCACCTCAATGGAGAAAGCCGAAAACTGACTATCACAATAAGCATAAACTGGTCAGCGATCCGATGACTGTGTTAAATGGTGGGCCATAACATTGGCCGAAGTGTTTACGGCTCGACCTCGACTGTCGCCGAAAACTACCGGGGGCTAGTAAGTGGCCTCCCAAACAAAATCCTCAATATTTTGCTCTTACATTAGAGCTGAGGTTTCATGATCATGCTTAGCATGACAACCCAAAGAAAGGAACTGATAGCGGGACTATTATCTTTGGAAGACATTTCTTATGTTAAACAATAATATAACATATCTCTCTGCATACCTTTGTTTATAAAACCGTATGGCCAAATTGCCTTGTTTGTCGTAAATCTTTGCGCTCATAAAGGCTTTATAAAGTAGGACAAACACTCCTCGGCTACTGGCCGAGGAGGTGGAAGCCGATGGTCGGTCAACAAAGTTTTGTACAATGCGGATCCGAGCATTAATGATGTAAAGTACTTGGATACATAGAATCATTACACATAATTTGTGATTTTACTATGGATATCGATCCTTAATTCGGCCACCCGTGCTCGCATTAAGGCTCGGGGGCTACTGGGCTCCGGGCTTATCATTTACTAATATTAAAGGGGCACATTGATCCCCTGATCTGGTGTTGCCACCCGACCAGTGTCTCGGGGGCTACTGCATTGGCAATCCAGTGCAGAAAATTTAAGTGCAATATTGTTTTCGAGGAGATTATGATCCTCAGGTTGGTCGGCCGCACCCAACCTGAGTCTCGAGGACTCTGCACACCGCTTTTTGTGTCCTGAAGTATTCTTCCGAGCTAGGAGTTGATCCTCAGACCGATTTTGAAAATCAACCTGAGTCTCAGCAGCTACTGGGATCAGCGGTCTCATGTCATCCTTCAGGTGCATCTCGGGTTTTAGACCGATACACACCTTGAGCGCTACTGGCTATATATCTTGGCAGAGAATAAATTGCACCAATCAAAAATGTTGACAAAAAAATCCGCCCACAGTCGGGGTGGTGCACCACCTCGGAAGCAGTCCGGCATATAGCTCGGGCGCCAGTGGCTGGCTCCATAGAGGGCATTCCCGACATTAAGCTTGGCTAAGCTCTTTCAACTTTTTTGAACCAAGGTGATCTATGACACCTCAGATATAGTCCGGCGTTGGAGCTTGGACATAGTCCGGCGTTGGAACTCGGATACATTCCGGCGTTGGTGCTCGTCTGCAAAAGATACCTTGAATATAGTCCGGCGTTGGAGCTCGGACGCAAGAGGACACTGCTGCCCGGGAACAACTTCAAACCCGAGGTGTGGCATAAAAATAACAAGGCATTGATAAAGGCCGAAGAATTAAAGGGCTCCTCGGATACCCGACGTGTGAGATCTTCAGATTTAGCTCAGCAATCCTCAAGATAGAAGATGTGAAGATTTGTTGGACCAGTTTTCAAGACCGATGACCGAAGACGAAGAATAGTTCGGAAGAACCAAGGAGCGTCCCCAAATTGAAGACCAGTTCAGGGGGCTACTAACGGTGTCCTGGACTAGGGGGTACTCACCACATCGTCTCCCGATCAGTTGGATTGGGCCGAGGACCCCAATGGCCGTTTACTCATGGGCCAGTTTGGACAGCCGAAGACATATACGAGGAAGATTCCACAAGACTTGCTGATCAAGACAAGGACTCCTCTCCACCGACGTATTCGACTAGGACTCTTGTTATCCTACGCCTCTGGTATGTTATATAAGCCGAGGCCAGGCTAGTCAATAGAGGATTATGACATTACTCATCATAGTTGTAGGGTTTAGACCACAACATACGATCTCGAGGTAGATCAACTCTTGTAACACTCATATCCATCAATATCAATCAAGCAGGACATAGGGTATTACCTCCATCAAGAGGGCCCAAACCTGGGTAAACATCGTGTCCCATGTCTCCTGTTACCATCGATCCTTAGACGCATACTTCGGGATTCCCTACCCGAGATCTGCCGGTTTTGTCACCGACATAGGGATTGCCATGCAACGGATCAACCAGAGCTATAAGTATATGAAAGCTCAAAAAGAAACTAAATGGGTGTGCATCCAACTTGCTTGCTCATGAAGACCTAGGGAATTTTGAGGAAGCCCATCATTGGAATATGCAAGCCAAGTTCTATAATGAAAAATTCCCACTAGTATATGAAAGTGATAACAAAGGAGACTCTCTATCATGAAGATCATGGTGCTACTTTGAAGCACGAGTGTGGTAAAAGGATAGTAGCATTGTCCCTTCTCTCTTTTTCTCTCCTTTTTTATTTGGGCCTTTTCTCTTTTTTATGGCCTCTTTTTATTTTCTATTTTTTATTTTTCTTCCGGAGTCTCATCCCGACTTGTGGGGGAATCATAGTCTCCATCATCCTTTCCTCACTGGGACAATGCTCTAATAATGATAATCACACTTTTATTTTCTTACAACTCAAGAATTACAACTCGATACTTAGAACAAGATATGACTCTATATGAATGCCTCTGGCGGTGTACCTGCAATGACTCAAGAGTGACATGTATGAAAGAATTATGAACGGTGGCTTTGCCACAAATACAATGTCAACTACATGATCATGCAAAGGAATATGACAATGATGGAGCGTGTCATAGTAAACGGAACGGTGGAAAGTTGCATGACAATATATCTCGGAATGGCTATGGAAATGCCATGATAGGTAGGTATGGTGGCTGTTTTGAGGAAGGTGTATGGTGGGTGTATGATACCGGCGAAAGGTGCGCGGTATTAAAGAGGCTAGCAATGGTGGAAGGGTGAGAGTGCGTATAATCCATGGACTCAACATTAGTCATAAAGAACTCATATACTTATTGCAAAAATCTACAAGTTATCAAAGCATAGTATTACGCGCATGCTCCTAGGGGGATAGATTGGTAGGAAAAGACCATCGCTTGTCCCCAACCGCCACTCATAAGGAAGACTATCAAGAAATAAATCATGCTCCGACTTCATCACATAACGGTTCACCATACGTGCATGCTACGGGAATCACAAAATTTAACACAAGTATTTCTCAAATTCACAACTACTCAACTAGCACAACTTTAATATCACCATCTCCATATCTCAAAACAATTATCAAGTATCAAACTTCTCATAGTATTCAACACACTCATAAGAGAATTTTATTATTAATCTTGTATACCTAGCATATTAGGATTATTTAAGAAAATGTGATGCCCCCGATTTAATCGTACACTAATCATACACGCAAACGTGTACGATCAAGATCAGGGACTCACGGGAAGATATCACAACACAACTCTACAAATAAAAATAAGTCATACAAGCATCATATTACAAGCCAGGGGCCTCGAGGGCTCGAATACAAGAGCTCGATCATAGACGAGTCAGCGGAAGCAACAATATCTGAGTACAGACATAAGTTAAACAAGTCTGCCTTAAGAAGGCTAGCACAAACTGGGATACAGATCGAAAGAGGCGCAGGCCTCCTGCCTGGGATCCTCCTAACTACTCCTGGTCGTCGTCAGCGGGCATCACGTAGTAGTAGGCACCTCCGGTGTAGGGGTCGTCGTCGACGGTGGCGTCTGGCTCCTGGGCTCCAACATCTGGTTGCGACAACCAGAAAGAAAGGAAAGGGGGGGAAAGGGGGGAGAAAGCAACCGTGAGTACTCATCCAAAGTACTCGCAAGCAAGGAGCTACTCTACATATGCATGGGTATCAAATGGAGTAAGGGTATCATATGTGGACTGAACTGCAGAAAGCCAGAATAAGAGGGGGATAACTAATCCTTTCGAAGACTACGCTTCTGGCAGCCTCCGTCTTGCAACATGTAGAAGAGAGTAGACTGAAGTCCTCCAAGTAGCATCGTATAGCATAATCCTAACCGATGAACCTCCCCTCGTCGCCCTGTGAGAGAGCGACCACCGGTTGTATCTGGCACTTGGAAGGGTGTGTTTTATTAAGTATCCGGTTCTAGTTGTCATAAGGTCAAGGTACAACTCCGGGTCGTCCTTTTACCGAGGGACACGGCTATTCGAATAGATAAACTTCCCTGCAGGGGTGCACCACATACCCCAACATGCTCGATCCCATTTGGCCGGACACACTTTCCTGGGTCATGCCCGGCCTCGGAAGATCAACACGTCGCAGCCCTACCTAGGCACAACAGAGAGGTCAGCACGCCGGTCTAAACCCTATGGCGCAGGGGTCTGGGCCCATCGCCCTTTGCACACCTGCACGTTGCGAACGCGGCCGAAAGCAGACCTAGCCTAGTGGCCTTCCAGTCCAATCCGGCGCGCGCCACTCAGTCGCTGACGTCACGAAGGCTTTGGCTGATACCACGACGTCGGGATACCCATAACTGCTCCCACGTAGATGGTTAGTGCGTATAGACCAAATGGCCAGACTCAGATCAAATACCCAGATCTCGTTAAGCGTGTTAAGTATTCGCGAACATCGACCAGGGCCAGGCCCACCTCTCTCCTAGGTGGTCGGAACCTGCCCTGTCGCTCCGCCTCAAAGATCCACTCGCGGGTGCTCCTACGAGCCTACCCGTCTTTAGTCACCACATGTATCATGTATAAAGTAAATAGTATATACCCGTGATCACCTCCCGAGTGATCACGGCCCGATAGTATAGCATGGCAGACGGACAAGAATGTAGGGCCACTGATGATAAACTAGCATCCTATACTAAGCATTAGGTTTGCAGGTAAAGGTATCAACAGTAGTAGCAAGGGCAGGCTATGCATCAGTATAGGATTAACGGAAAACAGTAACATGCTACACTACTCTAATGCAAGCAGTATAGAGAAGAGTAGGCGATATCTGGTGATCAAAGGGGGGGCTTGCCTGGTTGCTCTGGCAAGAGAGAGGGGTCGTCAACTCCGTAGTCGTACTGGGTAGCAGCGGCGTCGATCTCGGTGTCTATCGGGAGAAGAGGGGGGAGAAACAATAAATATTTAAGCAAGCATATGCATAGTGATGCATGACATGACAAGTAACGGCGTTAGAGGTGCCCTAACGCGGTAGTAGGTGATACCGGTGAAGGGGGATGACATCCGGGAAAGTATCCCCGGTGTTTTGCGTTTTCGGGCAGAGGACCGGAGGGGGAAAGTTGCGAGTTCGATAGGTTAGGGAGGTGTGGCCGACGAACGGGTTGCGTATCCGGAATCGTCTCGTCGTTCTGAGCAACTTTCATGTAGAAAGTATTTTCATCTGAGCTACGGTTTATTTTATATTAATTTTAAAAGATTTAAATCATTTTCAGGATTTATTTAATTATTTTAATACAACATTATCCAAAACAGTGTTTGCTGACATCATCATGACGTCAGCAGTCAACACGGCGTTGACTGGGTCAACCTGTCCAGTGGGTCCAGTGGGACCCACCTGTCATACACTGTTTTTAATTAACTAACAATTAATTAGGTTAAGTAATTTAATTAATTAATTTAAACATAATTAATTAAGTTAATTATTTAGTTAATTAATTGATTATTTAATTTTTAATTATATTTATTATTATCTCTTTTTTTTATCGTTCTGGGGCGCTGGGGCCCCCTGGTCAGTGGCTCACTAGGAGGGGGTTAGTGCTAATCTAACCCCCAATTAGCAGGGGCCTGCCCAATCCGGCAGAGACGCAGCCAGCAGGGGCTACGCCCGCGCACAGACGGGGCCGCCGGCGCGGCAGGCCGGCCGGCCGGAATGGCAGCGAGCGGCGCGGCATGGGAGTAGGAGGGGCGGGCGCGGGGCTGTGAAATCGGAGGGGCGAGCTCGCGCGGGGCTCCGGCCATGGCTGTCAGCGGCAGCGGCGGCAGCGGGAGGGCGACAAGCGTGAACGGGCGCTGGCGGAGGAGGGAGTAGTGGCAGGGCGAGGTCGGCGACCTAGCGCTGCCGGCGGGGTCGAGCGATGCGGGCGACAGTGGTGTGCGCGGGCGAGCGGCGTAGAGGCTGGGGCGCGAGGCACCCGTGGGCGCGGCCAGGGGGGTGCGCCCCGCCGCGGGCGAGCGGGAGGGGAGGCGCGGGGCTGTGCGGGGGCACGCAAGTCCATGAGCGGGATGGGCGGCGCGTGCGGCAGGGAGGCGCGGGCGCCGGTGCGCGGCGAGGCCAGGTGAGCACGAGCGGCGGCCGAAGCAAGGCAGAGGAGAAGGAGGGGGCTCACAAGGGGTTGCAGGGGTTCGGGCAGCGCTACTCGAGGAGGAGGTCGAGGAGGCCACGACGAGGTCGATCCGGCGACGGCAGCGGGCTTCGTGGCGCCGACGAGGAGCGACGGGGTGGCGCGCGGCATCTGCGTCGGCGGGGTCGGGGCGCGGCTGCCACCCGATGCAGACGAGGAAGGAGCGAGGCGTGAGACGGGGTCGAGGCGGCAAGGGTGGGGCGGCGCCGGAATCGACGAGCGGCGTCGGGGGACGCCGACGGCAAGGTGGGCACCGGGGGCAGAGCCCGATCCGGATCAAGGGGGAGTGAGGGAGGAGAGGGGATCGTGCGGGGAGTTGTGGAAGGAGTGTGAGCAAGTGGGGTGGGTGCGGCGCTAGGGTTCCAGAGGAGTGGGGTTAGGTGGGGCGTCGGCTGGGCCGACCTGGTGGCCCAGAGGCCAGTTGGGTCGAAGCCCAATGGCCAGGGGGGGGCTGGAGGCCAACTGGGCCGGGGTCCAGCCGGGGGGGGGGGGTTTCTCTTTTGTTTCTGTTTGCTTTCCTTTTTTACTATTTTGTTTATTCTCTGTTCTTTTCTATTTTAATTTTATATGTTAAATACATTAGTTGTGCCTAAATTAGTATGAATAAATATGCCACCACCACAATTTACTTGGCACCTAAATTGAATTAGTTTGTAATTGTTTATTATTTTAAAAGCATTTAAATAATCGTTCTCGCTACGTTTTATTCATTTTAGAGTATTTAAACAGTTTATAAAAAGTGTGGTCTCTCCACCATAATTACCTATGCATTATTTGGCACAAACCGAACATTTTAGTTTTAATATTTGAAAACTTTAATTGTTTGACTTGATTTTGAATTTGAATTTTGAGTCGGTTTTTGAACTAACCCTAGACTAACAACAGTAACGGAGGTGACGTGGCATCATTAGTAGAGGTTTACTGTAGCTTAATTATCCGGGCGTCACAATTCTCCTCCACTACAAGAAATCTCGTCCCGAGATTTAAGAGGTAGAGTAAGGGGGAAAAGGCTGGTTACGAAATTCTAACGGATCTTCTCGAAGAAGTTAATCCCTTTCGTTGATGTCTTCAATTCTTTATTCCAATGCATCATGATGAAGTTGTCGTCCTTCCATCGGGGAACTCCATCGTACTTACGAATAGGTAAGGGGCAGCTCTACCACGATAGGATGTTATAAGGGAAAATCATCTGGGGTATCCCAAGAACGAACATATGAGTATCTCTCGAGTTGAACAAATGATACACATCGAGAGCAAAGTAAGAAGGTACCATAAGAAGTTTGAAACGGATAGACAATCTTCGTTGCCTGAAACAAGGCAACGGTATAGGTATTGTGTTTAATACCACAATCGATGATTTCTCGGAAGGTGGTTCGTGAATCACAAACGAGGCCAAGTGCGAGGAATTAAATTTGGAAACCGGGGGTGTATAGGAGGGTCAGGTTTCGATCCTGTGTAACTGTGGGTTATGGGCCCACCATGTGGTTAAAAGTAGGAAAAGCGTTGATATCTCGCACGGTCATGATAGCAAGGCATGTCAGAGGCTAGTCTGTCAATTATGTCGGCAACAACATCGATACCAAGGGCGAGGGGCGAAGAGAACCATTTTCCCGCTCGTTGAACGAGGCGGACCAATAGGCAAAGTTCTCGTCCATCGGTGGTTACCAGGATGTCAACAACGATAGTAATAGGGTCTTACTGACAGAGTTGTACGTTGAGGTGCTTATAAAAGCAGTGACGTATTACTGCTTAGATTATATAAACCTCAAGAAGGTTAAACAGAACAATGGAAAGGAAGAATGTGATTCTTAGATTAAACAGAAGAATGGAAAGGAAAATATGATTAAACACATATTTCAGGGTATATCCTTCCCATGAACAAGCAGAGTATGATTTCCCAGACCGGATAGAAGGTAGAAAACTCTTTTAGGTAGGAGAGACAAATTTCATGACATTACCCATACAACGGTGTTTGGGTAATCTCAACAAGAAACATTTAGCATTGGGCTTCAAATGCTCTTATTGAAAATTCGGAGTACCACATACATGCTTCGAGATAGCATCGACATGGTCTTCGGGCAAAGGTCAGACTTTGGAAACACAAAGGATCCATCAGGTATAACTTGTGAAATAAGTCTTACAATTTCCTCACGGAAGAATGGCTAAACTTTCTAAAAAGGATACTACAACAATAGGTCCTCCGACCAGGTGTGCTAGGCATGACATAACCTTACCGGGTCATATATAAAGACCAACAGTATAACTCTTGGAAATAAGTTCCAACCATCATATCTGACCGAGATTCAGATCTGATTGGTGTCACGATACCTCAGACTTAGGATGCCTGAGAAGAAAAGGTGCAGCACAATTTGACGAGATGACATTGTAAGATTCTCGGGAAATGAACTATGGAAGCGAGTTCCGAAACAAGAGTTCATCAGTAAACCAAGGAGAGGATGAGGAGGTGGGTGATAGACTCAGCAACAAATCATCGAGATTTCCAAAGGATTGATTTCCACAATTATGTGAACAAGGAAATATCATTTGTCGGATCAAATGTCATAATGATGTATGCTCGAGGGAGACATACACTACTGAACAATGATAGAAGGGTGCACCCAGGAATCTGGACTAGGTAGTACGATCAATGTTTGAATGATGATTCAATAATCAATAGACTTAGAATGAAACTGTAGACCAATAACTTCAAGCAATAGGGTTGCTAGAAGTTTAGAATTTGCACAACACAGACCATTAGTCGGTATTCCGGTTAGAAACAATACGGAGACCAAGAGATGAACACAAAAGGCGAGAGATATTATTATATCAAGAATTCTCAAGAGGTGGTAAAATTACCACGACATTCTTGACATAAATGGTAGTAACATTCCAAGGTAAAGAAGAACAAATGCTGTATAGCAAGGATCTCAAGGTATAACTCAAAACACGAATAAGTTTGTGTTGGAGGGAAGGCAATAAAGTGGCCGATGATAATACAATTCATCGGGGGCAAGGATGGTATTTCTCATCATGAATTCAATTGATATCCAGGAAGACCTCATAAGGTTGATGATCTTCACGGCACATTGGTCGAGAGATTTCAAGATGTAATCAATCAGTGACAACATCAAATCAAAGGAATGATGAAGCGGAAGGTTATTAGAACCATGGGTAGGGCACAAACTTGAAATCAAGCTTGTTGTTCAAGGTGAATTGATATGATGAGGAAGATCGACGTAAGCTTAGCTCATCATCGAAAGTTGTGCTCCGGGATTAAGGACCAGGTAGCACAGTTAAATTTTAGCACGATAATGATATAGCCGATCAGGCTAGGAATGACATGATTGAGTACAAACTCGGACTTAAGGAACATTATCAAGAGTTGCTGAACCGTAGGGCAGACTCGGTTCAGTTATCGGTGTCTTTGAGTGTTTAATAACTCAGAGCCCATGAAAATTGTAATCAGTGAGAATGTAGTACTTGATGAAGAACTCATAAGAAGTTATGCAGTTTCAAGATAATCTCGAGATACCAGGGGGGTAATACTCGAAGACGGATCAAAGTAGAGGTTTGACCGAGGTATTGATCCACATGAGACAAGTGCTTACACTTGCATCGAAAATGGTATTTAAAAGAGAACATGGTCGGAACCCCGATTGCAAAAGGTCAGATCCCAGATATAAGATGAACTTATACCAAAGGAATAATTTACTTTAAGAGAAGCTTTAACGATAAGATCTACATCGTGTCCATGGGCATGAACACAAGTTCAAGGTCGACTCCCAATTCTTCCATGCATAACCTTTCATTTTACTTCTCGCTTTTGATGAAGCTGTAGTATAGAAATTTTATCTAGCAAAATACCAGAAGAGTATGACTCGTGAAAACTTTCGAGTTCACACAGTTTAGAGAAGGCATAAGTTCAACCCATCAGGGCATCTTAGGAGTATATACCAAAAATTTCAAGAATAAATAACACCAGCTCGATAGTAGAGCATGTTTGAGAAAGCAGAGGATACAATTTACCAAAGGTATTATGTATCCTAGGAAAGGCTCACAGACTTATTGAATATGAAGGACGTTGTCGGATAAAATCCCGCAAATGATCTGGTGGTTCTCAAGGAATCTGGTGCGAGCATCGGTACTCAACCAGAGGGAGAAACAATGCAAGGAGATCAGACTTTAGAAACAACTGACTAATTCAAGGCTCAAATGCAAAGGAATTATCAATTCCAAGACAAGGGATCAGAAGCAATGCTCTGATCAGGGATGGATAAGTTGAATAGCCTTAAGGGTACAATCGACAGCAATTTGATTGGTCGAGATCCAGCTCATGTTTTGAAATAACGTCTAAGCCGGAAAGATAATTTAAAAGGATCAGCTGATGATTGCGTGCATTCGCACTCAAGTTGAATCAATAGGATCAAAAGACGATGCCTAAGGATACTAACGAATATCGCCAGACATATGGAAAGCATCCATAATGCAAGCAGGCAAGTATTGCAGAGCAATAAGCTACTAAGGATTTTTGGAGGATCGAATAGTATTTCGAAGACCATTGTGAAACACATGAACAACTGGGGATGAGTGGATACTCGACAAGTGCGAGGATTTCATTGAAGGGGTATTCATGTGGCAAGGAACTGCTAGGCAGTAGGCACAAAGTATTCTCGGAATAATAGAGAAGACTCCGGGGTATCTTGTAATAACAAGATCAATGGGGGATGATCGTATGAATGGCAAGTGTAGGTAGTTATCCATAAGGATTTATCGGTGGTCGGGAATAGCAAAAGTGATGGGCACAAAGTCTCGAGAGGAATAGCAAAAGTGTATCTTCGGAATCTTCTGGTGAAGCAGGCCATCATCTGGAATGAAGGGGCTCTCCGGGGGAAAGTATTTACGAGATCCTAGAGCCAAAGTTAGTAAATTCATTTTAACCCGAATAGAAGAGAGATCAGAGCCCCAGAGTAATGATCGAGGAGTAAAAGATCCTAATACCACTCAAATGGCGATGTGGGCCCATGGGCCACACAGCCATGTTAGTAACACAGTTTTCATCGACTAGACTCAACTTCGGCCAAGGAGTTTGGAAAGGGGATTCCTACAGGCAGTCGGCTCTGATACCAACTTGTGACGCCCCCGATTTAATCGTACACTAATCATACACGCAAACGTGTACGATCAAGATCAGGGACTCACGGGAAGATATCACAACACAACTCTACAAATAAAAATAAGTCATACAAGCATCATATTACAAGCCAGGGGCCTCGAGGGCTCGAATACAAGAGCTCGATCATAGACGAGTCAGCGGAAGCAACAATATCTGAGTACAGACATAAGTTAAACGAGTCTGCCTTAAGAAGGCTAGCACAAACTGGGATACAGATCGAAAGAGGCGCAGGCCTCCTGCCTGGGATCCTCCTAACTACTCCTGGTCGTCGTCAGCGGGCATCACGTAGTAGTAGGCACCTCCGGTGTAGGGGTCGTCGTCAACGGTGGCGTCTGGCTCCTGGGCTCCAACATCTGGTTGCGACAACCAGAAAGAAAGGAAAGGGGGGGAAAGGGGGGAGAAAGCAACCGTGAGTACTCATCCAAAGTACTCGCAAGCAAGGAGCTACTCTACATATGCATGGGTATCAAATGGAGTAAGGGTATCATATGTGGACTGAACTGCAGAAAGCCAGAATAAGAGGGGGATAACTAATCCTTTCGAAGACTACGCTTCTGGCAGCCTCCGTCTTGCAACATGTAGAAGAGAGTAGACTGAAGTCCTCCAAGTAGCATCGTATAGCATAATCCTAACCGATGATCCTCCCCTCGTCGCCCTGTGAGAGAGCGACCACCGGTTGTATCTGGCACTTGGAAGGGTGTGTTTTATTAAGTATCCGGTTCTAGTTGTCATAAGGTCAAGGTACAACTCCGGGTCATCCTTTTACCGAGGGACACGGCTATTCGAATAGATAAACTTCCCTGCAGGGGTGCACCACATACCCCAACACGCTCGATCCCATTTGGCCGGACACACTTTCCTGGGTCATGCCCGGCCTCGGAAGATCAACACGTCGCAGCCCTACCTAGGCACAACAGAGAGGTCAGCACGCCGGTCTAAACCCTATGGCGCAGGGGTCTGGGCCCATCGCCCTTTGCACACCTGCACGTTGCGAACGCGGCCGAAAGCAGACCTAGCCTAGTGGCCTTCCAGTCCAATCCGGCGCGCGCCACTCAGTCGCTGACGTCACGAAGGCTTCGGCTGATACCACGACGTCGGGATACCCATAACTGCTCCCACGTAGATGGTTAGTGCGTATAGACCAAATGGCCAGACTCAGATCAAATACCCAGATCTCGTTAAGCGTGTTAAGTATCCGCGAACATCGACCAGGGCCAGGCCCACCTCTCTCCTAGGTGGTCGGAACCTGCCCTGTCGCTCCGCCTCAAAGATCCACTCGCGGGTGCTCCTACGAGCCTACCCGTCTTTAGTCACCACATGTATCATGTATAAAGTAAATAGTATATACCCGTGATCACCTCCCGAGTGATCACGGCCCGATAGTATAGCATGGCAGACGGACAAGAATGTAGGGCCACTGATGATAAACTAGCATCCTATACTAAGCATTAGGTTTGCAGGTAAAGGTATCAACAGTAGTAGCAAGGGCAGGCTATGCATCAGTATAGGATTAACGGGAAACAGTAACATGCTACACTACTCTAATGCAAGCAGTATAGAGAAGAGTAGGCGATATCTGGTGATCAAAGGGGGGGCTTGCCTGGTTGCTCTGGCCAGAGAGAGGGGTCGTCAACTCCGTAGTCGTACTGGGTAGCAGCGGCGTCGATCTCGGTGTCTATCGGGAGAAGAGGGGGGAGAAACAATAAATATTTAAGCAAGCATATGCATAGTGATGCATGACATGACAAGTAACGGCGTTAGAGGTGCCCTAACGCGGTAGTAGGTGATACCGGTGAAGGGGGGTGACATCCGGGAAAGTATTCCCGGTGTTTTGCGTTTTCGGGCAGAGGACCGGACGGGGAAAGTTGCGAGTTCGATAGGTTAGGGAGGTGTGGCGGACGAACGGGTTGCGTATCCGGAATCGTCTCGTCGTTCTGAGCAACTTTCATGTAGAAAGTATTTTCATCTGAGCTACGGTTTATTTTATATTAATTTTAAAAGATTTAAATCATTTTCAGGATTTATTTAATTATTTTAATACAACATTATCCAAAACAGTGTTTGCTGACATCATCATGACGTCAGCAGTCAACACGGCGTTGACTGGGTCAACCTGTCCAGTGGGTCCAGTGGGACCCACCTGTCATACACTGTTTTTAATTAACTAACAATTAATTAGGTTAAGTAATTTAATTAATTAATTTAAACATAATTAATTAAGTTAATTATTTAGTTAATTAATTGATTATTTAATTTTTAATTATATTTATTATTATCTCTTTTTTTTATCGTTCTGGGGCGCTGGGGCCCCCTGGTCAGTGGCTCACTAGGAGGGGGTTAGTGCTAATCTAACCCCCAATTAGCAGGGGCCTGCCCAATCCGGCAGAGGCGCAGCCAGCAGGGGCTACGCCCGCGCACAGACGGTGCCGCCGGCGCGGCAGGCCGGCCGGCCGGAATGGCAGCGAGCGGCGCGGCATGGCAGTAGGAGGGGCGGGCGCGGGGCTGTGAAATCGGAGGGGCGAGCTCGCGCGGGGCTCCGGCCATGGCTGTCAGCGGCGGCGGCGGCAGCGGGAGGGCGACAAGCGTGAACGGGCGCTGGCGGAGGAGGGAGTAGTGGCAGGGCGAGGTCGGCGACCTAGCGCTGCCGGCGGGGTCGAGCGATGCGGGCGACAGTGGTGTGCGCGGGCGAGCGGCATAGAGGCTGGGGCGCGAGGCACCCGTGGGCGCGGCCAGGGGGGTGCGCCCCGCCGCGGGCGAGCGGGAGGGGAGGCGCGGGGCTGTGTGGGGGCACGCAAGTCCATGAGCGGGATGGGCGGCGCGTGCGGCAGGGAGGCGCGGGCGCCGGTGCGCGGCGAGGCCAGGTGAGCACGAGCGGCGGCCGAAGCAAGGCAGAGGAGAAGGAGGGGGCTCACAAGGGGTTGCAGGGGTTCGGGCAGCGCTACTCGAGAAGGAGGTCGAGGAGGCCACGGCGAGGTCGATCCGGCGACGGCAGCGGGCTTCGTGGCGCCGACGAGGAGCGACGGGGTGGCGCGCGGCATCTGCGTCGGCGGGGTCGGGGCGCGGCTGCCACCCGATGCAGACGAGGAAGGAGCGAGGCGTGAGACGGGGTCGAGGCGGCAAGGGTGGGGCGGCGCCGGAATCGACGAGCGGCGTCGGGGGACGCCGACGGCAAGGTGGGCACCGGGGGCAGAGCCCGATCCGGATCAAGGGGGTGTGAGGGAGGAGAGGGGATCGTGCGGGGAGTTGTGGAAGGAGTGTGAGCAAGTGGGGGGGGGTGCGGCGCTAGGGTTCCAGAGGAGTGGGGTTAGGTGGGGCGTCGGCTGGGCCGACCTGGTGGCCCAGAGGCCAGTTGGGTCGAAGCCCAATGGCCAGGGGGGGGGGCTGGAGGCCAACTGGGCCGGGGTCCAGCCGGGGGGGGGGGGGTTCTCTTTTGTTTCTGTTTGCTTTCCTTTTTTACTATTTTGTTTATTCTCTGTTCTTTTCTATTTTAATTTTATATGTTAAATACATTAGTTGTGCCTAAATTAGTATGAATAAATATGCCACCACCACAATTTACTTGGCACCTAAATTGAATTAGTTTGTAATTGTTTATTATTTTAAAAGCATTTAAATAATCGTTCTCGCTACGTTTTATTCATTTTAGAGTATTTAAACAGTTTATAAAAAGTGTGGTCTCTCCACCATAATTACCTATGCATTATTTGGCACAAACCGAACATTTTAGTTTTAATATTTGAAAACTTTAATTGTTTGACTTGATTTTGAATTTGAATTTTGAGTCGGTTTTTGAACTAACCCTAGACTAACAACAGTAACGGAGGTGACGTGGCATCATTAGTAGAGGTTTACTGTAGCTTAATTATCCGGGCGTCACAGAAAATTACCATGCTATTTAAGACTCTCAAAATAATCTAAGTGAAGCATGAGAGATCAATAGTTTCTATAAAACAAATCCACCACCGTGCTCTAAAAGATATAAGTGAAGTACTAGAGCAAAACTATATAACTCAAAAGATATAAGTGAAGCACATAGCGTATTCTAATAATTTCCGAATCATGTGTGTCTCTCTCAAAAGGTGTATACAGAAAAGATGATTGTGGTAAAATAAAAAGAAAAGGCTGAAATCATACAAGACGCTCCAAGCAAAACACATACCATGTGGTGAATAAAAATATAGCTCCAAGTAAAGTTACCGATAGAAGTAGACGAAACAGGGGATGCCTTCCGGGGCATCCCCAAGCTTTGGCTTTTAGGTGTCCTTAGATTATATTGGGGGTGCCATGGGCATCCCCCAAGCTTAGGCTCTTGCCACTCCTTGTTCCATAATCCATCAAATCTTCACCCAAAACTTGAAAACTTCACAACACAAAACTTAAAGTAGAAAATCTCGTGAGCTCCGTTAGCGAAAGGAAACAAAACACCACTTCAAGGTGCTGTAATGAACTCATTCTTTATTTATATTGGTGTTAAACCTACTGTATTCCAACTTCTCTATGGTTTATAAACTATTTTACTAGCCATAGATTCATTAAAATAAGCAAACAACACACGAAAACAGAATCTGTCAAAAACAGAACAGTCTGTAGTAATCTGTAGCTAGCGCAAGATCTGGAACCCCAAAAATTCTAAAATATATTGCTGGACGTGAGTAATTTATCTATTAATCATCTGAAAAAATAATTAACTAAATATCACTTTACAAATAATAATGGCAGCAGTTCTCGTGAGCGCTAAAGTATCTGTTTTTTACAGCAAGATTAACAAGACTTTCCCCAAGTCTTCCCAATGGTTCTACTTGGCACAAACACTAATTAAACACAAAAAACACAACCAAAATAGAGGCTAGATAAATTATTTATTAATAAACAAGATCAAAAAGCAAGGAATAAAAATTAAATTGGGTTGCGTCCCAACAAAAGCTATCGTTTAACGCCCCTAGCTAGGCATAAAAAGCAAGGATAGATCTAGGTGTTGCCATCTTTCGTAGGCAATCCATAAGTGGCTCTCGTAATAGATTCATAAGGTTATTTGATTTTATTTCTAGGAAAGTGTTCCATGCCTTTCCTTAACGGAAATTGGAATCCTATATTTCCTTCCTTCGTATCAATAATTGCACCAATCGTTCTAAGGAAAGGTCTGCCAAGAATAATAGGACATGGAGGATTGCAATCTATGTCAAGAACAATAAAATCTACGGGCACATAATTCCTATTTGCAACAATAAGAACATCATTAATTCTTCCCATAGGTTTCTTAATAGTGGAATCCACAAGGTGCAAGTTTAGAGAGCAATCATCAAAATCTCGAAAACCTAACAAATCACACAAAGTTTTTGGAATCGTGGAAACACTAGCACCCAAATCACACAAAGCATAGCATTCATGATCTTTAATTTTAATTTTAATAGTTGGTTCCCACTCATCATAAAGTTTTGTAGGGATAGAAACTTCCAACTCAAGTTTTTCTTCATAAGATTGCATGAAAGCATCAACGATATGTTTGGTAAAAGCTTTATTTTGACTATAAGCATGAGGAGAATTTAACATGGATTGCAACAAGGAAATACAATCTATCAAAGAGCAATTACCATAATTAAATTCCTTGAAATCCAGAATAGTAGGTTCATTAACATCTAGAGTTTTGATCTCTTCAATCCCACTATTATCAAATTTAGCATCAAGATCTAAAAACTCCGAATTTTTGGAATGCCTTATAGGTAAAGGTGGATCATATTCAGTCCCATCATTATCAATATTCATATTGCAAAACAAAGATTTAATAGGGGACACATCAATAAGTTTTAGATCTTCATCTTTATTATCATGGAAACTAGAAGAACACACTCTTATAAAGGAATCTTTCTTAGCACGCACCCTAGCGGTTCTTTCTTTGCACTCATCAATGGAAATTCTCATGGATTTGAGAGACTCATTGATATCATGCTTAGGTTTAATAGATCTAAGTTTCAAAGAATCAACATCAAGAGAAATTCTATCAACGTTCCTAGCCAACTCATCAATCTTAAGCAAATTTTCTTCAATCAAAGCATGGAAATTCTTTTGAGAAGTAATAAATTCTTTAATATTAGATTCAAAATAAGAGGGAATCTTATTATAATTTCCATAAGAATTGTTCTAGGAATTACCATAATTATTAGAGGAATTACTAGGATAAGGCCTAGGATTAAAGTTTCCTCTATACGCATTGTTACCAAAATTGTTCCTACCAACAAAATTCACATCCATAGATTCATTATTATTCTCAATCAAAGTAGACAAAGGCATATCATTAGGATCAGAAGAAACACTTTTATTAGCAAATAATTTCATAAGTTCATCCATCTTTCCACTCAAAAGATTAATTTCTTCTATCGCATGCACTTTCTTATTAGTAGATCTTTCAGTGTGCCATTGAGAATAATTAACCATAATATTATCTAGGAGTTTAGTAGCTTCTCCTAAAGTGATTTCCATAAAAGTGCCTCCCGCGGCCGAATCTAAAAGATTTCTAGAAGCAAAATTCAACTCGGCATAAATTTTTTGTATAATCATCCACAAATTTAAACCATGTGTTGGGCAATTATGTATCATTAATTTCATCCTCTCCTAAGCTTGTGCAACATGTTCATGATCAAGTTGCTTTAAATTCATAATATCGTTTCTAAGAGAGATGATCTTAGCGGGAGGAAAACACTTAGAGATAAAAGCATCTTTGCACTTATTCCACGAATCAAAACTATTTTTAGGGAAAGACGAAAACCAAGTTTAGCACGATCTCTAAACGAAAAAGGAAATAGCTTCAATTTAACAATATCATTGTCCACATCTTTATTCTTTTGCATATCACACAAATCAACACAACTATTTAGATGGGTAGCGACATCTTCACTAGGAAGGCCAGAAAACAGATCTTTCATGACAAGATTCAGCAAGCCAGCAATAATTTCACAAGATTCGGCATCGGTAAGAGGAGCAATCGGAGTGCTAATAAAATCATTGTTGTTGGTATTGGTAAAGTCACACAATTTAGTGTTATCTTGAGCCATCGCGACAAGCAAGCAATCCAACACTATAGGGCGAATAAAACGGAAAGGATGAAGTGGGGGAGAGGAAAACGAGAGTCAAATGGCAAATAATGTAATGCGGGAGATAAGGGTTTGTGATGGGTACTTGGTATGTTGACTTTTGCGTAGACCTCCCCGGCAACGGTGCCAGAAATCCTTCTTGCTACCTCTTGAGCACTTGCGTTGGTTTTCCCTTGAAGAGGAAAGGGTGGTGAAGCAAAGTAGCGTAAGTATTTCCCTCAGTTTTTGAGAACCAAGGTATCAATCCAGTAGGAGGCTACGCGCGAGTCCCTCACACCTGCCCAAAACAAATAAATCCTCGCAACCAACGCGATAAGGGGTTGTTAATCCCTACACGGTCACTTACGAGAGTGAGATCTGATAGATATGATAAGCTAATATTTTTGGTATTTTTATGATAAAGATGCAAAGTAAAATAAAAGCAAAGTAAAAAAGAAAAGTATTGGAAGATTTAATATCATGAAGATAGACCCGGGGCCATAGGTTTCACTAGTGGCTTCTCTCAAGAGCATAGATATTTTACGGCGGGTGAACAAATTACTGTTGAGCAATTGACAGAACTAAGCATAGTTATGAGAATACCTAGGTATGATCATGTATATAGGCATCACGTCCGAGACAAGTAGACCAACTCCTGCCTGCATCTACTACTATTACTCCACACATCGACCGCTATCCAGCATGCATCTAGAGTATTAAGTTCATAAGAACAGCGTAACGCTTTAAGCAAGATGACATTATGTAGAGGGATAACCTCATGCATTATGATGAAAACCCCAACTTGTTATCCTCTATGGCGACAATACAATACGTGCCTTGCTGCCCCTACTCTCACTGGGAAAGGACACCGCAAGATTGAACCCAAAGCTAAGCACTTCTCCCATTGCAAGAAAGATCAATCTAGTAGGCCAAACCAAACTCATAATTCGAAGAGACTTGCAAAGATAACCAATCATACATAAAAGAATTCAGAGAAGATTCAAATATTGTTCATAGATAAACTTCATCATTAACCCACAATTCATCGGTCTCAACAAACACACCGCAAAAAGAAGATTACATCGAATAGATCTCCACAAGAGAGGGGGAGAACTTTGTATTGAGATCCAAAAAGAGAGAAGAAGCCATCTAGTTAATAACTATGGACCCGAAGGTTTGAGGTAAACTACTCACACTTCATCGGAGAGGCTATGGTGTTGACGTAGAAGTTCTCCGTGATCGATGCCCCCTCCGGCGGAGCTCCGGAACAGGCCCCAAGATGGGATCTCGTGGATACAGAAAGTGACGATGGTGGAATTAGGGTTTTGGCTCCGTATCTGATCGTTTGGGGGTACGTAGGTATATATAGGAGGGAAAAGTACATCGGTGGGGCAACAAGGGGCCCACGAGGGTGGAGGGCGCGCCTGGGGGGGGTAGGTGCGCCCCTACCTCATGGCCTCCCTGTTGGTTTCTTGACGTAGGGTCCAAGTCTCCTGGATCTTGTTCGTTCCAAAAATTATGTTCCCGAAGGTTTCATTCCGTTTGGACTCCGTTTGATATTCCTTTTCTTCGAAACCCTAAAATAGGCAAAAAACAGCAATTCTGGGCTGGGCCTCCAGTTAGTAGCTTAGTCCCAAAAATAATATAAAAGTGGATAATAAAGCCCAATAATGTCCAAAACAGAAGATAATATAGCATGGAGCAATCAAAATTATAGATACGTTGGAGACGTATCATCAAACCATAGTGAAAATGAAACCAACAGAACGGGTTTGACGAAACGAAGACGTGGGCTTTGGAATCACCTCATTTGGAGTTACGAGTAAAAAGTTGTGAGGTGTGGAAGTTCAGGGACTAATCTGCAAAAATATCATCAGAAACAAGCCCCTGAGTGGATAAGGCAGAAGCAGATTTCGGAAAATACGCTTTCCAGAGAGGAAAGCACATTTGCGCCCGGAGAACAAACGAAATACGCTTACCCAAAGAGGAAGCGCACTTCAGGCGATACGCTTTTTGCAGATGAAAACACACACGCCCGAATACGTCTCCACTTGCCACGTCAGCGTCAGTGGGGTCAACCCCCCAGGTCACTTACTGGTGGGGTCACGGGGTCCACGCGCTCGGTCAACTCCCTCCTCCCGCTCCTCCTCTTCTTACCCTCGATGCGGGCACATAACAAAGGGAGGGGCGCCGGCCCTGGCGATGGCCTCGCGGCTCCGGCCAACTTCGGCCAAGGGGAGGGCAACGGCGGGACCATGGCGAGGCGCCCCACCCACATGGACCGGTTGGGGATGCCGAGGAGGGACTGTGAGGCGACGGCCAAAGACGGGGCAGACGACATCTCTGGTTGGCGTTGGGCACGGCCCCACAGGCGCTCCGGCGACGAGCTGAGGGTCAGGGTGGTCTTGCAGGAGTGGAGGAGGAGTTCTGGAGTGGAAAAGAGGAGGGGAGGGGCTCTGCCTAGCTCGAATTTGAGCAAGGCCCGATGGCGGCAATGGAGGACAGAGGAGTGGAACGGGAGCTCCTAGAGCTCGGGCAAGGCACTAGGAAGGACTAGAGGAGCGAGGCGAGGCGGGTGGTGAGATCGAACGAGGCCGGGGATGGCTATTTATAGCCGGGCGAGGGAGTGTCGAGCTTGCGTCGCCACAGACGCTTGGTCGGCGCCGCGGACGCGTGTGCGCGTGCTCGAGCTCAGGGGAAGGCAACGGGGAGACGCAGGGAGAAGCCCACGGGGCAGAGGGAGCCCACAGAGCACGGGGATGAAGAAGACAGCGACGAACAGAGCCAAATGGCCACTGTTCGCCCGTGGTCACGCGGCGGCGAGCGTCGGTGAGCAAGCAGACGAAGGGGGGGAGGGGTCCAGGGAGTGGGCGACAACGAGGGCTATCTGCTGGACACGCTCACGCGCACGAAGCCGACGAGAGGGGGAGGGGCCCGAGCAAGAAACCATCCAGCTCGCGTCCATGGCATGCCAGGGAGGTGGTCACCACGCGCACTGGTGCACACAGTGGCATACAACCGGCCAAACAATCTCTGGGGGCTTGTCCTTCCTAGGGAGGTTGCAACTGCGATGGTAGTTTGGTTAAAAGTGACATGGTTAAATGGTAGTTAACACCTGAAGTTTACTGCAGTAAACTTGACCAAGCACTGCTGATCAACAGGAAGGGGTTTGGAAGCAACGGAGTTGTCTCGTAGGTTTAGGGTAAGAAGGACATTCACCCTGGTAACTTTGAGGGGATTAGGAGATTTAATATAGTTGTTTTACAACTGCCAAATCTGGTCCAGAAATGAGGTTTGGATGATGCACTCGCATGGTGATGCCACTTGAGCTCAAATTTGGCAAGGCCTATTGATTTGGTCATAGTAAGATGCTGTAAAAATTTCAAACCAAATGGATAAGCCAAAGTGGTACTTGCTTCACAAACATCTCCTCTGGACAGAAACTTGAAAAACATTCTATAGGAAAAATGGCTTGATGAACCATGCCCAAAATGGGTGGAGGTAGGTATATGGATAACAAAAGGCCTAGAAAAATTGGCGGCCATAATGGAGCAAGATAAAATATACTTGCTTCACAAACTGAAATTTTGGAAAGAATCAAAGAATTGAAGATGAGCTCATATGGAGGCATGAAATGAGCTCTGCTTTGGTGGAGGGCTATGATATGACGATATGAGGGATCATGCAAAATGGCAACTCATTTGGACATGCCTAGCTTGCACATCCTTCACAAAGCTTCTTTCTGGATAGAAACTTTGGAAAATCATAATTATATAATTACTAGGCAAATGAGGTTTCATTTTGGCATGGGGCAATTATATGGACAGGAAAAGGTGTCCAAGGAATTTGAGGTCAATTGGGAAAAGGAAAATAGCATTTGCTTCACAATGTGCCATTTAGGGCAGAATAGGAAATGAATTATTTGAGCATGATGATAAACATGACAAATGAAATATTTTGCCATATTTGAGAAAGATATGATCCAAACAATTTATGAGAATTATTTGGGAATTTTAGGAGTGATCGAAATAAAGGTTGCTTCACAACCTAGGGCAATTTGAGTTATTCCTTTAATAGAAAAGGAATATTCCCAATAAAAAGAAATATTGGGATTCATGCTAGGATGAAAATAACTAGGTCTAGGGAAGGATTTGGGAATGACAAGCCACTCTAGAAACAAAGAAGATGGCATCTTCTTCAGTTTCCAGACCACAAAGCCACGGAAAAAGAAAACTCAAGCAAAAACCTCAGAAAAACAAAAGAAAAAGAAAGGGCCAAAAATAAGGCTATCACAGTGTGTTCGATTGTTTTCCATGATGGCCTTACCAAAATTTTTGATCTTCACCTTAGAAGGTTGGAAGAAATTGAAAACAACGTTAGAAGTTTTATGTCCGTGCAGTTTGAGCATAATAAGTTCTTCAGAAACGAGCTTAAAGAACAAAAAAGTTTTATAGGGTACATGAATAAAGAGCTCGATGATATTTCTAAAGAATTTTATGGTTTGAAATCTCAGTTCGCTCATATTGAAAACTTAATAACCCAAATTTCGGATAAGCAGGCCACCTTAGTTAATAAGATGGCCACCAAACCGGAAGAACTTGATGGTAATAAGGATGAAGATATAAAAGTTATTGATGTGTGTCCCCTATTAAATCTTTGTTTTGCAATATGAATCTTGATAATTATGGGACTGGAGATGAGTCAACTTTAGTTAGAAGGCATCCCAATGATTCGAAATTTTTAGATCTTGATGCAAAAATTGATAAAAGTGGGATGGGAGAGGTCAAAACTTTAAATAGCAATGAACCCACTATCTTGGATTTCAAGGAATTTAATTATGATAATTGTTCTTTAATAGATTGTATTTGCTTGTTGCAATCCGTGCTAAATTCTCCGCATGCTTATAGTCAAAATAAAGCTTTTACTAAACATATATTTGATGCTTTAATGCAATCTTATGAAGAAAAGCTTGAATTGGAAGTTTCTATATCTAGAAAACTTCATGATGAGTGGGAACCTACTATTAGAATAATGCTATGCTTTATGTGACTTGGGTGCTAGTGTTTCCACGATTCCTAAAACTTTGTGTGATTTGCTAGGTTTCCGTGAATTTGATGATTGTTCTTTAAAATTGCATCTTGCGGATTCCACCATTAAGAAACCTATGGGAAGAATTAATGATGTTCTTATTGTTGCAAATATGTATTATGTGCCCGTAGATTTCATTGTTCTTGATATTGATTGCAATCCTTCATGTCCTATTATTCTTGGTAGACCTTTCCTTCGAACAATTGGTGCAATTATTGACATGAAAGAAGGGAATATTAGATTCCAATTTCCATTAAGGAAGGGCATGGAAAACTTTCCTAGAAAGAAAATTAAATTACCTTATGAATCTATTATGAGGGCCACTTATGGATTGCATACCAAATATGACAATACCTAGATCTATCCTTGCTTTTATGCCTAGGTAGGGGCGTTAAAGAATAGCGCTTGTTGGGAGGAAACCCTATTTTATTTTTGTTCCTTGATTTTTGGTTCTGTTTAGTAATAAATAATTCATCTAGCCTCAGTTTGGATGTGGTTTTATGCTTTTAATTAGTGTTTGTGCCAAGTAGAACCTTTGGGAAGACTTGGGGAAAGTCTTTGCGATCTTGCTGTAAAAAACAGAAACTTTAGCACTCACGAGATTTGCTGCCATTTTTTACTGGAGAGTGCTATTTAGTTAATTATTTTTGAAGATGATTAATAGATAAATTCCTCACGTCCAGCAATTTATTTTCGAATTTTTGGGGTTCCATAAGTATTCAAAACCTACAGATTACTAAAGACCGTTCTGTTTTTTACAGATTCTGTTTTTCGTGTGTTGTTTGCTTATTTTGATGAATCTATGGACAGTAATAGAGTTTATGAACCATAGAAAAGTTGGAATACATTAGGTTTGACACCAATATAAATAAATAATGAGTTCACTACAATACCTTGAAGTTGTGGTTTGTTTTCTTTTACTAACGGAGCTCACAAGATTTTCTTAAGTTTTGTGTTGTGAAGTTTTCATGTTTTGGGTAAAGATTTGATGGATTATGGAACAAGGAGTGGAAAGAGCCTAAGCTTGGGGATTCCCAAGGAACCCCAAGGTAAAATAAAAGGAAAACCAAAAGCCTAAGCTTAGGGATGCCCCGGAAGGCATCCCCTCTTTCGTCTTCGTCCATCAGTAACTTTACTTGGGGCTATATTTTTATTCACCACATGATATGTGTTTTGCATGGAGCATCTTGTATGATTTGAGTCTTTGCTTTTTAGTTTACCACAATCATCCTTGCTGTACACACCTTTTGGGAGAGACACACATGAATCGGAATTTATTAAAATACTCTATGTGCTTCGCTTATATCTTTTGAGCTAGATAATTTTGCTCTAGTGCTTCGCTTATATGTTTTAGAGCATGGCGGTGGTCTTATTTTATATAAATTATTGATCTCTAATGCTTCACTTATATTATTTTGAGAGTCCTTTAAAAAGCATGGTAATTTTCTTTGGTTGTGAATTTAGTCCTAATATGATAGGTATCCAAGATCGGTATAATAAAAACTATCATAAAAAGTGCATTGAATACTATGAGAAGTTTAATACTTGATGGTTGTTTTGATATTAGAGTATGCTAGTTGAGTAGTTGTGAATTTGAGAAGTACTTGTTCTAAAGTTTGTGATTCCCATAGCATGCACGTATGGTGAACCGTTATGTGATGAAGTCGGAGCATGATTTATTTATTGACTGTCTTCCTTATGAGTGGCGGTCGGGGACGAGCGATGGTCTTTTCCTACCAATATATCCCCCTAGGAGCATGCGCGTAGTACTTTGTTTCGATAACTAATAAATTTTTGCAATAAGTATATGAGTTCTTTATGACTAATGTTGAGTCCATGGAATATACGCACTCTCATCCTTCCACCATTGCTAGGCTCTCTAGTACCGCGCAACTTTCGCCGGTACCATAAACCCACCATATACCTCCCTCAAAACAGCCACCATACCTACCTATTATGGCATTTCCATAGCCATTCCGAGATATATTGCCATGCAACTTTCCACCGTTCCGTTTGTTAGGACACGCTTCATCATTGTCATATTGCTTTTCATGATCATGTAGTTGACATCGTATTTGTGGCAAAGCCACCGTTCATATTTTTTCATACATGTCACTCTTGATTCATCGCAATCCCAGTACACCACCGGAGGCATTCACATAGAGTCATATTTTGTTCTAAGTATCGAGTTGTAATTCTTGAGTTGTAAGTAAATAAAGTGTGATGATCCTCATTAGTAGAGCATTGTCCCAAGTGAGGAAAGGATGATGGAGACTATGATTCCCCCACAAGTCGAGATGAGACTCTGGATGAAAAAAAGAGGCCATAAAAAAGAAGGCCCAAATAAAAAATGAGAGAAAAAGAGAGAAGGGACAATGTTACTATCATTTTCCATACTTATGCTTCAAAGTTGCACCATGATCTTCATGATAGAGAGTCTCATATGTAATCACTTTCATATACTAGTGGGAATTTTACATTATAGAACTTGGCTTGTACATTCCAATGATGGGCTTCCTCAAATGCCCTAGGTCTTACTTGAGCGAGCAAGTTGGATGCACACCCACTTAGTTTCTTTTTGAGCTTTCATACACTTATAGCTCTAGTGCATCCGTTGCATGGCAATCCCTACTCACTCACATTCATATCTATTGATGGGCATCTCCATAGCCCATTGATACGCCTAGTTGATGTGAGACTATCTTCTCCTTTTTGTCTTCTCCACAACCACCATTCTATTCCACATATAGTGCTATGTCCATGGCTCACGCTCATGTATTGCGTGAAGATTGAAAAAGTTTGAGAACATCAAAAGTATGAGACATTTGCTTGGCTTCTCATCGGGTTTGTGCATGTTTTAAATACTTTGTGTGGTGAAGATAGAGCATAGCCAGACTATATTATTTTGGAGGGATAACTTTCTTTGGCCATGTTATTTTGAGAAGACATAATTACTTAGTTAGTACGCTTGAAGTATTATTATTTTCATGTCAATATTAAAGTTTTGTCTTGAATCTTTCGGATCTGAATATTCATGCCACAATAAAAAGAATTACATTGAGAATTATGCTAGGTAGCATTCCACATCAAAAATTCTGTTTTTATCATTTACCTACTCGAGGACAAGCAGGAATGAAGCTTGGGGATGCTTGATACGTCTCCAACGTATCTATAATTTTTGATTTTTCCATGCTATTATATTATGTATTTTGGATGTTAATGGGCTTTATTTTACACTTATATATTATTTTTGGGACTAACCTACTAACGCAAGGCCTAGCGCAAATTGCTATTTTTTGCCTATTTTAGTGCTTCGCAGAAAAGGAATATCAAACGGAATAAAAGCTTCGGGAGAGTTATTTTTGGAACAAAGATGATCCAGAGGACTTGGAGTGGACGTCAAGAAACAAACGAGGAGTCCACGAGCTAGGGGGCGCGCCTACCCCCTGGGAGCACCCTCCCCCCTCATGGGCCTCTCGTGGCTCAACCGACCTGCTTCTTCCTCCTATATATACTCATATACCCTGAAAACAACCAGGAGCACCACAAAACCCTATTTCCACCGCCGCAACCTTCTGTACCCAAGAGATCCCATCTTGGGGCCTTTTCCGGAGCTCCGCCGAAGAGGGCATCGATCATGAAGGGCCTCTACATCAACTCCATGGCCTCTCCGGTGATGTCTGAGTAGTTTACTTCAGACCTTCGGGTCCATAGTTATTAGCTAGATGGCTTCTTCTCTCTCTTTGGATCTCAATACAAAGTTCTCCTTGATTTTCTTGGAGATCTATTCGATGTAACTCTTTTTGCGGTGTGTTTGTCGAGATCCGATAAATTGTGGGTTTATGATCAAGTCTATCTATGAACAATATTTGATTCTTCTCTGAAATCTTTTATGTATGATTGGTTATCTTTACAAATCTCTTCGAATTATCATTTTGGTTTGGCCTACTAGATTTATCTTTCTTGCAATGAGAGAAGTGCTTAGCTTTGGGTTCAATCTTGCGGTGCTCGATCCCAGTGACTAAAAGGGAAACAACACGTATTGTATTGTTGCCATCGAGGATAAAAAGATGGGGTTTATATCATATTGCTTGAGTTTATCCCTCTACATCATGTCATCTTACCTAATGCGTTACTCTGTTCTTATGAACTTAATACTCTAGATGCATGCTGGATAGCGGTCGATGTGTGGAGTAATAGTAGTAGATGCAGGCAGGAGTCGGTCTACTTGTCACGGATGTGATGCCTATATACATGATCATGCCTAGATATTCTCATAATTATTCACTTTTCTATCAATTGCTCAACAGTAATTTGTTCACCCACCGTAATACATATGCTATCTTGAGAGAAGCCACTAGTGAAACCTATGCCCCCACCTCGAGTCTATCTATTATCATATAAGTTTCCAATCTATTTTATTTTGCAATCTTTACTTTCAATCTTTATCATAAAAATACCAAAAATATTATCTTATCATCTCTATCAGATCTCACTCTCGTAAGTGACCGTGAAGGGATTGACAACCCCTTTATCACGTTGGTTGCGAGGTTCTTATTTGTTTGTGTAGGTACGAGGGACTTGCGTGTGGCCTCCTACTGGCTTGATACCTTGGTTCTCAAAAACAGAGGGAAATACTTATGCTACTTTGCTGCATCACCCTTTCATCTTCAAGGGAAAACCAACGCAGTGCTCAAGAGGTAGCATATTTCAAGCATACTAGCAAGGAAATTATGTCTTCTCAGAATAACATGGCCAAAGAAAGCTATCCCTACAAAAGCATATAGTCTCGCTATGCTCCATCTTCAGCACACAAAATATTCAAATCATGCACAACCCCGATGACAAGCCAAGCAATTATTTCATACTTCTGATGCTCTCAAACCTTTTCAAGTTTCACGCAATACATGAGCGTGAGCCATGGACATAGCACTATATGTGGAATAGAATATGGTGGTTGTGGAGGTGACAAAAGAGAAGAAGGATATAGACTCACATCAACTAGGTGTATCAATGGGCTATGAGGATGCCCATCAATAGATATCGATGTGAGTTAGTAGGGATTGCCATGCAACAAATGCACTAGAGCTATAAGTTTATGAAAGATCAAAAGAAAACTTTGTGGGCGTGCATCCAACTTGCTTGCTCACGAAGACCTAGGGCAATTTGAGGAAGCCCATCGTTGGAATATACAAGCCAAGTTCTATAATGAAAAATTCCCACTAGTATATGAAAGCGACAATATAGGAGACTCTCTATCATGAAGATCTTGGTGCTACTTTGAATCACAAGTGTGGAAAAAGGATAGTAACATTCCCGCTTCTCTCTTTTCTCTCATTTTTTTGTTTGGCTTCCTTGGCCTCTTTTTTTGTTGGCTTCTTTGGCCCCTTTTATTTTTCTCCCCACATGGAGCAATGCTCTAATAATGAAGATCATCACACTTTTATTTACTTACAACTCAAGAATTACAACTCGATACTTAGAACAAAATATGACTCTATGTGAATGCCTCCGACGGTATACCGGGATGTGCAATGACTCAAGAGTGACATGTATGAAAAAATTATGAAAGGTGGCTTTGCCACAAATACTAGGTCAACTACATGATCATGCAAAGCAATATGACAATGATGGTATGTGTCATAATAAAATGAAACGATGGAAGTTGCATGGCAATATATCTTGGAATGGCTATGGAAATACCATAATAGGTAGGTATGGTGGCTGTTTTGAGGAAGGTAATAGGTGGGTGTATGGCACAGACGAAAGTTGCGTGGTACTAGAGAGGCTAGCAATGGCGGAAGGGTGAGAGTGCGTATAATCCATGGAGTCAACATTACTCATAAAGTACTCACATACTTATTGCAAAAATCTATTAGTCATCGAAACAAAGTACTATGCGCATGCTCCTAGGGGGATAGATTGGTAGGAAAATACCATCGCTTGTCCCCGACCGCCACTCATAAGGAATACAATCAATAAATAAATCATACTCCAACTTCGCTACATAATGATTCACCATACGTGCATGCTACGGGAATCACAAACGTTAACACAAGTATTTCTCTAACCCACAATTACTCACTAGAGTGACTAATATCACCATATTTATATCTCAAAACAATCATAAGGAATCAAACTTCTCATAGTATTCAATGCACTTTATATGAAAGTTTTTATTATATTCGTCTTGGATGCATATTATATCTTTACCTACTAATAAACCATCTATTGCCTCTGGTCGTCCGTCATCGGCCTTTTTACAAAAACATCCCCCTGTTTCTGTGAAATTAACCCGCAGTCCTTTGTTAAGTGAGACAAACGTTTCATTTAGAAATTTTACAAATAAAACCCTATAGTTTCACGGATTCAATCAGAAACACTCCTCTTTCTCCCCCGATCCCAGCCGCCAGGAAGCGCCCCACCCCGCGCGAGCCTCGATCCGGTGCCGCGCTGATCTGGTGGCGGGTACGGCGTCTTGCTCCCGTGGCGACAATGTCCTGCTGATCCAAAGAAAGAGGGAGCTAGGGCGTGAAGGAGAGAGGAAAGAGAGGAAGGAGAAAGGGCACAAGGTGAGGGAGGCTCTCACCGGCGGTGGCGGCTCCGGTGACTGGCCGGCGGTTGCGGGCTTGGATCTGGGTGATCCTTCTCCCCCGCCCTCCCCCTCCATGGCCAACGGCGCGATGTGCAACGACCTCTTCCGCCCCCCGCCATGGCTCCTCACTATCACACCACCAGCACCCTCCTCATCCCTTCCCCACTCTCGGCTGATCCCCAAGGTTGCCCCCTCTCTCATTAGATCTAGTCCGGACGATCACTCGACCGAACTCGATACCATACTGCCTGTATTGGATGGCCGGAACATATTGTTGGCCATCTCACACTTTGGTTGCAGCAATTGGATGTGCCGTGTGAAACCTAAAACATTTGAGCATTGCAAGTGGCGGTATGGCAGTCTAAATCCTGAAGTTCTTGGGAGTGCAGGTGAGGACAATCCTAATTTGTTAGCTCCAGACAACCGATGAAAGAATATTGGTTTCCATTCCCATGTTGCCAGTTTTCTACCCCGTGACAAAATTGCAACCTTCGAATAACCTTGTTAGTTCTAATAGGTTGAGTGTTTGTTCGAAATAGGGGAGCGAGACCCATAGCTCCTTAAAAAAGGTGTATTTCCTCTCAATCACTTGCACAAGCAAACAAGTACTTCCTGGTCAGTTGTATTCGTTTTGTTATATTTATGAGAACTGCCTTTTCAAACAGGAGAAGAGCGGCTATCTTGCTTTTCTGAAATCAACATGAGCTCAGTCTGGAAAAATGTTGGATATTCTTGAAGAAATACTTGCGATGAAGGATAGCCATTGTTTGCATGCTTCCTCCCTGTGTAAGAATTTCATAACCATTGTATTGTAAGTATTGTAGTTAGCTTATTTTTTGGCACATCCATAAACAAACCAATTTCTATATGATGATTTAGGGTGCATTTGGTTCCTAAGCCATCCTCTCAAGCTCCCATTTCGATAGTTGTGATCCCTGGGTCTGCGAAGCCAGGTTTGCAGAAGAAATTGGGGGGCTCAAGTCTGCAATTAAGGGAGTCTGCATGGTGGTCTCTGTTGTTTGAAGGCAAGGTGCTCGGGAATGAGCCACTAGCTAAATGGTTTGGTGATCTCAAGGATGTGCTCTCTGATGTGGGAAACGTGGTCGACGACAAGCTCTGACTACTACAGGCTCCAACAAGGTAGAATTAATTTAGTTGTGGTTTTATATTGCAAAACACAGTGAAATTAGAATTTATCCGAGTTTCTTTGTTTAGGTGGTGTTGTAGAAATAGCAATGTCGATGCTACTGTCAAATGTTTTGTTCAGTTCGTACGTGCTACTAAAGATGCACTCGATCTTCCTTTGCTTGGTTCCTGAAAATTGCTATGTTGATTCTATTTTGAATTTGCAAGCATGTAGATTGAATCCAAATGTCCAATGATAAGAAAATATTAACCTTTTATCAATAGAAGTGTACACCGAAATATCACTGATTTGCCAAGACTACATATTTTGTTATTATTTTGGTTAATCGCATTAGATAATTACGGCTCTTTGGATTAGTCTTCAATCCTAATGCTTTGAAAATGCAAGCAGTAGTTCTATATACCTTCTAATCACTGGGGTGCTTGTGTTTTCCTTCGCAGTATTGTGATTATCTTCAATCTTTATCTTCAGGCTTCTATTCTGAACCAATAAACTTGAACAGCTACAAGAAGCATCTTTCCATGGAGCTTAAATGCCTTTTCCAATACATAGTTAATCAACCGGCGAAAGGATTGGGTACTGAGCTTCTTGTACTTGAGGTTTGTTGGCTATGTCGAAACTTTCTTGCTGTCTGAAGTTTAAATTGATGTACCATGTAGAAACTCTTCAGCAAATGGCAAATGTACAGTACACTGAGAACATGACTAATGAACAGGATGCTATGTCAGGAAGTGAAACGTTGTGGCTTCAAGGAGTGAAGAAATTGGATTGGGATCAATGGAGTAAATCAAACAAGGATGCAACTCATGTTCGTGTTGGTAGTCATTCATACATTTATTAACTTTGTAGCAAATAGTTCACATGGTAGAGCTAGCCGTGGTGCAGAGGCTAGATAGTTTTAGTATTCAGACTTTCGGTTGCTGCTAGCTCTACTCTGCTTTGTCCTTTCATAATGGCAATGTAGCAGCTGTGTGATACGTTTGCATCACGGAGTCTTCACTGCATATTACCTACCGGAACCGATATGTGTTTGTCGACATAAAATTTTAACCTAAATTTTCTATTCAGGTGGCAAATCCAATAATTTATGTACTGTATTTGCATTTTGCAAGATAATTTGGCTGCCAAAGTGCTACATCGTATCTCACTGGACCTATTGAGTAAGTGGTAATTTTTCATTTATATACCATTCAGATTTCTATATGCACTGTTCATAGATTCCTTGCATTGTTTAGTTACCAATTTTCGTAAGGGTCATACTTACTGGACCATGGCACACCCTTCCAATGCAGGTTTCTTCCATGACCATACTTCAAATAGGGGTATATTAGTTTGCCTCTCATCATCAACTTTGGACCCTCTTTATGTGGGCATTTTTTTCAAAGCGTACTTGTATAAAATAAACTGTATTTGGTTTTCAGTTTATATCTGTCCATGGTTTTGCTCACATCACAAATTTTGACAGCTAGACAGTTCCCGAGTTCGGTCCAACCGAAACACTGCATTTATCTTTCTCCATGAGTATGGTGGAATCCAACATCCATTCAACCTCTAAAATGGGGCTCCATGGCTACCAACCGATGGAGCAAGACTGGAGACCACCCTCTCCTCCTCCAATTTGGAGCTCCATGCCGCCATTCAACAGGCGCACTGCCATCGTTGC
This sequence comes from Triticum monococcum, assembly GCA_034509565.1. Lineage (NCBI taxonomy): Eukaryota > Viridiplantae > Streptophyta > Magnoliopsida > Poales > Poaceae > Triticum > Triticum monococcum. The sequence continues at coordinate 770,694,685 of CM067847.1, forward strand.
CTCCTCACCGCCTCACCTAGGAGAGCACAGGCGCCAACATTGCCCACGACCCGCCGCATGTTCGATCAACAAATTATAGTTCAATTAGGTCTGTTGCTCCTCTTACATGCAAAGCCTGGGAAGATCATGGTCTTCTCTCATTCTCTTGTGAACAATATATACATTGTAGGTGTGCGAGAAGAAATATTGTATTGCTTGGAAAAAGATATGCGAAATTAGGAGGCATCAATTTGACCATGTTTACAAGCTATTAGATGTGCATTTTTAAGATGCAGTAGTCATACTTTGTACTGGAATTTGACTTATAATTCTAAAAATTTGATGAGCAATGTATCAACAGAATGCAGCTGCAACTTGAATTTTTTATGTCAACTAGACTTTAGATGAAGAACACATCTCTTTCTAGAATGTTGACCTGTTTCTATATGCAAAATGAACTATTGTACTTTATAAAACTAAATATGTGCAATGGTTGCTGACAAGGAATTTTTGCTTAATGCCTTTCTATTTTCTCTCTCATTTGAACCATAATGAAGATGACATGGTCAAATTATTTGAGGTGACTCGTCCTGGTTTATTTTCTCATTGTCATATAAAGTGCCAAATATCAATATTCTACATTAATTTGCTGCCAATATTTTACAAATTAGCTTCAGTTATTTATTGTTGTGCATCTTTTTTTTCTTGAGATGCTTCTATATATATTTGCTGCCCACGACCATTTTGTTGGTTACATAATAATAATTGACCTGTTTTTTTCTATACCTCACTCTTTCTTGGTGTTCCTGTTTTCTGTAGAATCAATGTGGTATATTTCATAGTTGATGCAGTTTTGCCATTGTAGGTGTGCTTTTCTGGTACAGGGAGGAGAGTTCTATTTTTCTAGAACATACAGTAACGATAGTTCAGCAGAAACTTTCACAAAGTAATAGTTATGTATTGCGTATGCCCAACTTTCAGGAAGTGGTATCGAGGAACGTGTTTCTTGATGAAGGATCAAGGCAGATAGTTGAAGTACAAGATGCAGAAGTATGGAAATTGGTGGGCAGTCTGCTGCTTTTTTTAGGGGAGGGGATGGTGGTTCCCTTTATTGGTATCAAATAATAGTTACACTGTTTATGAGATTACATTGAGAAAAGCTCAGGGTTCATTGGCCCAATTACATTGGTTTTTACCCTAAAAACAGAAGCTAGCTAGCTCTTGTGTCATCTCTTTCACTTCTCTTGCATGGTGCTTGCATTTGATCTTCCAATTGGATTAACAATTTAAGCATTAGTTTGTGAAGCCGGCGGATTGATGAAGCGCATAGTGGTCGAGGGAGACATGATGCGAGAGAGAAACTTTAGCACTTGTTTCAACGCACATTCATTCCTCGCCCTTTCTCTTCAGCGAAGCACGTACCTATACGTACTCTAATCTAAGCATCACAGAAGTGAATAATAACTTCGAAACTGTTTAAAAAAATCTATAGGAATAACCCATTAGTATTTGATTGAATAACTTTGAACCAGTTACTATTTTTAAAATAGGATGCTGTGTTGAAATAGAAGGTGGCAGTCTCCATCCATATTTTCACCGAGTACTGTTTTCTCCCATTGCATCGCACGGGCATTTGTGCTAGTTAGGATTAAATTCATAACCAAAGCAAATTACCATGCTGTTTAGAGAGACTCTCAAAATAATATAAGTTAAGCATGAGAGTTCAATGATTTCTACAAAATAAAACCACCGCCGTGCTCTAAAAATATATAAGTGAAGCACTAGAGCAAAATTGCCTAGGTCAAAAGATATAAGTGAAGCACATAGAGTATTCTAATAAATCACGATTCATGCGTGCCCCTCTAAAAATGTGTGTACAACAAGAATTATTGTGGCAAACTAAAAAGTAAAGACTCATATCATATAAGACGCTACAAGCAAAACACATATCATGTGGTGAATAAAAATATATCCTCAAGTAAATTTATCAATAGACGAAGACGAAAGAGGGTATGCCATCCGGGGCATCCCAAAGCTTAGGCTCTTGGTTGTCCTTGAATATTACCTTGGGGTGCCTTTGGCATCCCCGAGCTTAGGATCTTGCCACTCCTTATTCCATAGTCCATCAAATCTTTATCCAAAACTTGAAAACTTCACAACACAAAACTCAACAGAAAATCTCACAAGCTCCATTAGTATAAGAAAATAAATAACCACTTTTGGTACTGTTGTGAACTCATTCTTTATTTATATTGGTTTAATATCTACTGTATCCAACTTTTCCATGGTTCATACCACCGATACAACCCATAGATTCATCAAAATAAACAAACAACACATAGAAAACAGAATCTGTCAAAAACAGAACAGTCTGTAGCAATCTGTAAACTTCGAATACTTCTGTAACTCCAAAACTTATGAAAAATTAGGAAAACCTGGGAAATTTGTGTACTAGTCTTGTGAAAAAAGAATCAGATATAAATCACACTTCTCTAAAAAATGGAAATTATTTTCTTGGGCGCGGAAGTTTCTGTTTTTCAGCAAGATCAAAACAACTATCACCGTAAGGCATTCCAAAGGTCTTACTTGGCACAAACACTAATAAAAGCACAAAAACACATCTAACTAGAGGCTAGATGAATTATTTATTGAAAATCAGAACCAAAAAAAGAAAGAACAAAAATAAAATTGGGTTGCTGATACGTCTCCAACGTATCTCTAATGTTTGATTGTTCCATGCTGTTATATTATCAATCTTGGATGTTTTATAATAATTTTATATCATTTTTTGGTACTAACCTATTGACATAGTGCCAAGTGCCAATTCCTGTTTTTTCCGTGTTTTGTACATCATAGAAAATCAATATCAGATGGAGTGAAATGTCACGAAACTTTACAGAGAATTTTTATGGGCCAAAAGGAACACAACGGGCCCTGGCTGCGCCTAGGGGGGTGCCCCAAGGGGGCACAACCCACCAAGGTGTGCCAGGAGGCCCAGGCGTACCCTGGTGGGTTGTGCCCACATCGGGTGCCCCCCAGACCGCCTCTTTGCTTTATAAATACCCCAAAAATCCCAGAACCCTAGGGGAGTCGACAAAATATTCATCCGGCTGCCGCAGAGTCCAGAACCACCAGATCTAATCTAGACACCATCTCAGATGGGGTTCACCACCTCCATTGGTGCCTCTCCGATGATGCGTGAGTCGTTCTTTGTAGACCTTTGGGTCCGTAGTTAGTAGCTAGATGGCTTCATCTCTCGCTCTCTTGATTCTCAATACAATGGTCTCTTGGAGATCCATATAATGTAACTCTTTTGCGGTGTGTTCAGATCGATAAACTTTGAGTTTATGATCGGATCTATCTTTTTATATCCATGAAAGTTATTTAGTTTCTTTGATCTCTTATATGCATGGTTTCTTATAGCCTCGTATTTCTTCTCTGATATTTGGGTTTTGTTTGGCCAACTTGATCTATTTATCTTGCAATGGGAAGAGGTGCTTTGTAGTGGGTCCGATCTTACGGTACTTGATCCCAGTGATAGAAAGGGAAACAACACGTATGTATCGTTGCTACTAAGGATAAAATGATGGGGTCTATCTCTACATAGATAGATCTTGTCTACATCATGTCATCATTCTTATTGCATTACTCCGTTTCTCCATGAACTTAATACATTAGATGCATGCCGGATAGCGGTCGATGTGTGGAGTAATAGTAGTAGATGCAGGTAGGAGTCGGTCTACTAATCTTGGACATGATGCCTATATAATGATCATTGCCTGGTGCTACCTCTTGAGCACTGCGTTGGTTTTGCCTTGAAGAGGAAAGGGTGATGCAGTAAAGCAGCGTAAGTATTTCCCTCAATTTTTGAGAACCAAGCTATCAATCCAATAGGAGACCACACGCGAGTCACCTCGTACCTACACACAAAAAAAGAACCTCGCAACCAACGCGATAAAGGGGTTGTCAATCCCTTCACGACCACTTGCAAGAGTGAGATATGATAGAGATAATAATAATAAGATAAATATTTTTGGTATTTTTATGATATAGATTGAAAGTAAAGATTGCAAAATAAACGGTAATGGAAATAACGGTAGATTAATATGATGGAAGATAGACCCGGGGGCCATACGTTTCACTAGTGGCTTCTCTAAAGATAGCATAAGTATTACGGAGGGTAAACAAATTATTGTCGAGCAATTGATAGAAAAGCAAATAATTATGAGAATATCTAGGCATGATCATGTATATAGGCATCACGTCCACGACAAGTAGACCGAAACGACTCTGCATCTACTACTATTACTCCACACGTCGACCGCTATCCAGCAGGCATCTAGAGTATTAAGTTCATAAGAACAGAGTAACGCCTTAAGCAAATGACATGATGTAGAGGGATAAACTCATGCAATATGATATAAACCCCATCTTTTTATCCTCGATGGCAACAATACAATACGTGTAGTTTCCCCTACTATCACTGGGATCGAGCACCGCAAGATTGAACCCAAAGCTAAGCACTTCTCCCATTGCAAGAAAGATCAATCTATGCCAAACCAAACTGATAATTAGAAGAGACTTGCAAAGATAAACCAATCATACATAAAATAATTTAGAGAAGAATCAAATATTGTTCATATATAATCTTGATCACAAACCCACAATTCATTAGATCTCGACAAATACACCGCAAAAGAAGATTACATCGAATAGATCTCCAAGAGAATCAAGGAGAACTTTGTATTGAGATCCAAAGAGAGAGAAGAAGCCATCTAGCAACTAGCTATGGACCCGAAGGTCTGAAGTAAACTACTCACACATCACCGGAGAGGCCATGGAGTTGATGTAGAGGCCCTCTGTGATCAATGCACCCTCCCGTGGAGCTCCGGAAAAGGCCCAAAGATGGGATCTCTCGGGTACAGGAGGTTGGGGTGGTGGAATTAGGTTTTCGTGGTGCTACTGGATGTTTGCGGGGTACGTGGACTTATATAGGAGGAAGAAGTAGGTCGGTGGAGCAACAAGGGGCCCACGATGGTGGAGGGCGCGCCCCCTGCCTTATGGCCTCCTCGATTGTTTCTTGACGCCCACTCCAAGTCTCCTGCCTCACGTTTGTTGAGAAAATCACGTTCCCGAAGGTTTCATTCCTTTTGGACTTCGTTTGATATTCCTTTTCTATGAAACACTAAAATAGGCAAAAAACTGCAATTTGGGCTGGGCTTCCGGTTAATAGGTTAGTCCCAAAAATGATATAAAAGTGTAAAATAAAGCCCATTAACATCCAAAACAGATAATATAATAGCATGGACCAATCAAAAATTATAGATACATTGGAGACCTCCTAACAGGAGCAAAAATCAAGGAATGAAAAAAATGGGTTGCCTCCCAACAAGCGCTATAGTTTAACGCCCCTAGCTAGGCATAAAAGTGAAGATAGATCTAGGCATTGCCATATTTGGTAGGCAATACATAAGTGGCTCTCATAATAGATTCATATGGTAATTTAACTATATTTCTAGGGAAGTGTTTCATGCCTTTCCTTAACGGAAATTGGAATTTAATATTCCCTTCCTCCATATCAATAATTGCACCAATCATTCTAAGGAAAGGTCTACCAAGAATAATAGGACATGAAGGATTGCAATCTATGTGAGAAGAATGAAATATACGGGCACATAATTCCTATTTGCAAAAATAATAACATCATTAGTTCTTCCCATAGGTTTATTAATGGTGGAATCCGCAAGATGCAAGTTTAAAGAACAATCATCAAAATCACGGAAACCTAGCAAATCACACAAAGTTTTTTGGAATCATGGAAACACTAGCACCCAAATCACACAAAGCATAACACTCATGATATTTAATTGTAATTTTTATTGTAGGTTCCCACTCATCATAAAGTTTTCTAGGGATAGAAACTTCCAACTCAAGTTTTTCTTCATAAGATTTCATCAAAGCATCAACGATATGTTTAGTAAAAGCTTTATTTTGACTATAAGCATGAGGAGAATTAGCACGGATTGCAACAAGGAAATACAATCTATCAAAGAGCAATTATCATAATTAAATTCCTTGAAATCCAAGATAGTAGGTTCATTGCTATCTAAAGTTTTAACCTCTTCAATCCCACTTTTATCAATTTTAGCATCAAGATCTAAAAACTCCAAATTTTTGGGACGCCTTCTAACTAAAGTTGACTCATCTCCAGTCCCATCATTATCAAGATTCATATTGCAAAACAAATATTTAATAGGGGACACATCAATAGGTTTTAGATCTTCATCTTTGTTATCTAACTCTTCCGGTTTAGCGGCCATCTTATTAACTAAAGTGGCCTGCTTATCAGAAATTTGGGAAATTATTTTTTCAAGATGAGAAAACTGAGATTTCAAACCATAAAATTCCTTAGACATATCATTGAGCTCTTTATTCATGAAACCAATAAAACCTTTTTGTTCCTTAAGCTCGTTTCTAAAGAAATTATTATGCTCAAACTACAAGGACATAAAACTCCTAACGTTGTTTTCGATTTCTTCCAACCATTTAAGGCGAAGATAAACACGTTTTGGTAAAGCCATAAGGGAAAAAAGCAACAAGAGGCAAGTGAAAAGAGACGAACTAGAAAAGAGAGGGTGAAAGGAAAAGCGGGCGAATAAAATGGCAAGGGTCAAGTGGGGGAGAGGAAAACGAGAGGCAAATGGCAAATAATTTAATGCGGAGGATAAGAGTTGTGATGGGTACTTGGTATGTCTTTACTTGGCATAGATCTCCCTGGCAATGGCGCCAGAAATTCTTCTTGCTACCTCTTGAGCACTACGTTGGTTTTCCCTCGAAGAGGAAATGGTGATGCAGTAAAGCAGCGTAAGTATTTCCCTCAATTTTTGAGAACCAAGCTATCAATCCAATAGGAGACCACACGCGAGTCACCTCGTACCTACACACAAAAAAAGAACCTCGCAACCAACGCGATAAAGGGGTTGTCAATCCCTTCACGGCCACTTGCAAGAGTGAGATCTGATAGAGATAATAATAATAAGATAAATAATTTTTGGTATTTTTATGATATAGATTGAAAGTAAAGATTGCAAAATAAATGGTAATGGAAATAACGGTAGATTAATATGATGGAAGATAGACCCGGGGACCATAGGTTTCACTAGTGGCTTCTCTCAAGATAGCATAAGTATTACGGTGGGTACACAAACTACCGTCGAGCAATTGATAGAAAAGCGAATAATTATGAGAATATCTAGGCATGATCATGTATATAGGCATCAAGTCCGCGACAAGTAGACCGAAACGATTCTGCATCTACTACTATTACTCCACACATCGACTGCTATCCAGCATGCATCTAGAGTATTAAGTTCATAAGAACAGAGTAATGCCTTAAGCAAGATGACATGATGTAGAGGGATAAACTCATGCAATATGATATAAACCCCATCTTTTTATCCTCGATGGAAACAATACAATACGTGTCGTTTCCCCTACTGTCACTAAAATCGAGCACCGCAAGATTGAACCCAAAGCTAAGCACTTCTCCCATTGCAAGTAAGATCAATCTAGTAGGCCAAACCAAACTCATAATTCGAAGAGACTTGCAAATATAAACCAATCATACATAAAATAATTCGGAGAAGAATCAAATATTGTTCATAGATAATCTGGATCATAAACTCACAATTCATCGGATCTCGACAAACACACTGCAATAGAAGATTACATCGAATAGATCTCCAAGAGAATCATGGAGAACTTTGTACAAAGAGAGAGAAGAAGCCATCTAGCTACTAGCTATGGACCCGAAGGTTTGAAGTAAACTACTCACACATCCCCGGAGAGGCCATGGAGTTGATGTAGAGGCCCTCCGTGATCAATGCACCCTCCGGTGGAGCTCCGGAAAAGGCCCAAAGATGGGATCTCTCAGGTACAAAAGGTTGCGGCGGTGGAATTAGGTTTTCGTGGTGCTACTGGATGTTTGCGGGGTACGTGTACTTATATAGGAGGAAGAAGTAGGTCGGTGGAGCAACGAGGGGCCCACGATGGTGGAGGGCGCGCCCCTTGCCGTATGGCCTCCTCGATTGTTTCTTGACGCCCACTCCAAGTCTCCTGGTTCACGTTTGTTGAGAAAATCATGTTCCCGGAGGTTTCATTCCGTTTGGACTTTGTTTGATATTCCTTTTTTGCGAAACACTGAAATAGGCAAAAAATAGCAATTTGGGCTAGGCCTCCGGTTAATAGGTTAGTCCCAAAAATGATATAAAAGTGTAAAATAAAGCCCATTAACATCCAAAACAGATAATATAATAGCATGGAGCAATCAAAAATTATAGATACGTTGGAGACGTATCACCTAGATATCGTTATAATTATTTGAGGTTCTATCAATTTCCAAACAGTAATTTGTTTACCCACCGTTTGCTATTTTTCTCGAGAGAAGCCACCAGTGAAACCTACGCCCCCGGGTCTTCTTTCTCATATATTTGCCTTTGCGATCTATTTTTATCTTGCATTTATTTTCAGATCTACTAAACCAAAAACCTAAAAATACCTTGCTGCATTTTTTCCTTATTTATTTTGTTTGGTGTTCGATCTATCAATCTACTACAAATTTATCTCACGTCCGCTTTGCCTATCTTGAGGCGCCGTACCCCGAAAGGGATTGACAACCCCTTTAAGACGTCGGGTTGCGAGGATTTGTTATCTGTGTGCAGGTGTTGTTTACATTGTGTTGCTTGGTTCTCCTACTAGTTCGATAACCTTGGTTTCATATCTGAGGGTAATACCTACCTCCGCTTTGCTGCATCACCCTTCCTCTTTGGGGAAATACCGACGTAGCTTCAAGTGACATCAAAAATTTTCTTCTCGTTTTCCTCTTGAGCCTGCGTTGGTTTTTCCCTTGAAGAGGAAAGGGTGATGCAGCAAAGTAGAGATAAGTATTTCCCTCAATTAAGAACCAAGTATCAATCCAGTAGGTGAAAAATGCGCAAATCACCAATAATACCCGCACAAGCAATCAAACACTTGCACCCAACGCGATAAAGGGGTTGTCAATCCCTTCATGGTCACTTGCAAAGGTGAGACCTGATAGAGATAGATAAATAAAACTAAACAAAAGATAAAATATTTTTGGGTATTTTGGTTTATAGATCTAAAAATAAAAGATTGCAAAATAGTAGATCAGAAACTAATATGATGGAAAATAGACTCCGGGGCCATAGGTTTCACTAGAGGCTTCTCGAGCAATTGATAGAAAAGCGCAAAGTTATGATGATATCCAAGGCAATCATTATGCAATATAGGCATCACGTCCGTGTCAAGTACACCGACTCCTGCCTGCATCTACAACTATTACTCCACATATCGATCGCTATCCAGCATGCATCTAGATGATTAAGTTCATAAAGAACGGAGTACCACTTTAACTAAGATGACATGATGTAGAGGAATAAACTCATGCAATATGATATAAACCCCATCTTTTTATCCTCGATGGCAAAAATTCAATACATGTCTCACTACCCCTACTTTGTCACGGGGTGAAATCATGCAAGATTGAACCCAAAGCTAAGCACCTCTCCCATTGCAAGAAAGACCAATCTAGTTGGCCAAACCAAACCGATAATTCGAAGAGAAATACAAAGATACCAAATCGTGCATATAAGAATTCAGAGAAGATTCAAATAATATTCATAGATAAGCTGATCATAAATCCATAATTCATCTGATCTCGACAAACACACCGCAAAAGAAGATTACATCGGGTAGATCTCTAGGAACATCGAGGAGAACATGGTGTTGAGAATGAAAGAGAGAGAAAAAGCCATCTAGCTACTAGCTATGGACCCGTAGGTCTGTGGTAAACTACTCAAGCTTCATCGAAAGGGCAATAGAGTTGATGTAGATGCCTCGAATCCCCCTGCGATAGGATGCCGGAAAAGGCCCCAAGATGGGGTCTCACGGGAACAGAAGGTTGTGGCAGTGGAAAAGTGTTTTCATGGATGCTTCTGGTGTTTCTGGAATATATGCGAATATATAGGAGGAAGGGCTAGGCCAGAGGAGTCCCGAGGAGGTGGCAAGGTAGGGGGGCGCCTCCCACCCTTGCCACCGCCTCGCGGCTCTTCTGACTTGGACTCCAAGTCCCCTGGGTGTCTTCTGGTCCAAGAAAAATCATCGCAAAGATTTTATTCCGTTTGGACTCCGTTTGGTATTCCTTTTCTGCGAAGCTCAAAAATAAGAAAAAAAATAGAAACTGGCACTGTGCTCTAGGTTAATAAGTTAGTCCCAAAAACAATTTAAAATAGCATATTAATGCATATAAAACATCCAGGACAGATAATATAATAGCATGGAACAATAAAAAAATTATAGATACGTTGGAGACGTATCATGCCTCGAATGGATCTAGCATCTCCACAAGTTTCCCCAACTTCCATCCACAAAATCTCCTCAATTTTGCCCTTGAAATCATCAATTTCTGCCCAAAATCGCGTCCCGGATCTGAAATTCCGAGTTGACCCAGACCCATCGGACGTCCGACACTTTTCCGGATGACCGGACCCTTCCAAAGCACCGGACGTCCGACATTTACCGGACGACCTGAACCACGCAATAGAACGTAAACCTCGGATTTCTGGTCTTTTCCGGACGTCCGTCCCACGCTCCAGCCATTGGACTTCTGACAACTCTCGGATGTCCGACACATATAGATGTTAACTTCGGCTGATTCTTGTTTCGCCTATAACTAATTCATCCGGACTTCGATTCTGACGTTCTTTAGCTTGTTTTGAAGCTATTTTCATCCCCCATCCCACAAAAATACCACAATCATCATTTGACTCCATCAAATGTTCCAAAATTTGGCAAGTTTGCCTACGCCCTCCACTACATCATCTGCATTACCACCATAGACTTCCGCAACCTAACCCATTTTGTTTGCCATAGCATTAGTGGTTGCTTGAGTAGTGATTCGAGTCTCCTAAGGTGTTTCGGCTACTTAGGGACGGTTCCTTCTTCATCAACCACCACCATACGTTTCTGCCACCCCGACTTAACCCAAATTTGTTTGAGCTTGTTTGAGTTGTGGCTTGTGTCTCCTAAGGTGTTTCGGCTACTTAGGGACGGTCACTTCAACTTCGACTCGCATAACCCATCATTTCACTTCCGCATTGCCGAGTGCAAAACCACTACCGCTTTCCGCTACCATCATTTGACATTTGCATTTGAGGTTTCGAGTTCGCGATTTTTTCGTTTCCTAAGGTACTTTGGCTAATTAGGAACGGTTCGACATCACAAACACTGCCACTCATCATCGCCACGAGGTCTTCATAGTACATAAGGACGATAACCTCGACGACACCATGGTATATTCCCCTTGCCATTACATTGATAATCCCTAGCCCATTTTGCGTCACTTGCCTATCGAGACTAGCCATTGAGTATTGCCGGCAACGCTACTTGTGCACATTAGTGATCTACACCTCTCGTTGCATACATACCATGTCATCTTGATATCATCATATCATCTATTGTGTAACAAGATTGTTCCCGCATATACACAATTGATATCTTGGTTTGAGCATTTCGCATAGTGGCCATAATAAAAAAGAAGACGAATAAGCTTTCAAGTAGAATAGTGAACAAAGATCTTGTAAGCAATAGCCATAGCATCATACCACATTGCATATAAGATTGTCATATCCGATCATCTTGGATCATCTTGAGAGGACCAGCCGGGACCATACATACATAGCATACTTGGGATAGAAAGTCCATACATTTTGCATCTTATAGGTTGTGCACAAGTGTCCTATCGGCCTATTGAGAAATCGTGCTAGCGTCTCTTGAGTTGTGCAACACAAGAGTTTTCTGCAGACTCCACATTTTGTGCTCATTCCTTGGTTGCACGACCCCATTTATCTATCTGTGTGGGCGTTTCCGTGTGCCATTCCTTAGTATTGGCCTACTTGTTTCATTTGTGAATTTGTGAATCTCTTTCAACATTATTGACTTTTGCTAACAATTTGCATCAAAATTTTGTGCCCCTATCCTCACCAATCTCCACCAAAAGCTTTACTTTGTAGGTGTGAGTGAGCAAGTCCGGTACCAATTCCACTATTCATTCATTCCACATTGAGTGAAACGAGATACATACTCAACTTTGGGAAAATGTAGCTTGGTATTGTTTATCTCATTTCCTACTCACCTTTGCTTGAGTCTTGTGATGGATAGGCAAAGCACACCTCCTTCGGTCTACAACAACAACTACGAGTTCGATGCCATGAAAAAGCACATCAATGCCAAGATGGATGCTCGAATGGAGGAGCTCAAAGCCCTCATCAAGGCCTACAAGCGGTCTTCTCCATCTTCGAGAAGATGCTCAAGTACACATGCTTCCGAGCTACCATCTAAGGCAAGGTCACATCAGCATCAACACCATCACCAACAAGAACATGAAGGTCAAGAGCTCAACACCAACAACCGCTCAAGGACTTCACCATCTACCTTGGCATCTTCGCCAAGCAACTTCAAGGCATCTTCCCCTTTGGACATGAGACGTTGCTACCTCTTGAGCATGTGTTCGTTTTCCCTTGAAGAGGAAAGGGTGATGCAGCAAAGTAGCGTAAGTATTTCCATCAGTTTTTTAGAACAAACGTATCAAATCCAGTAGGAGACAATGCTCAAGTCACCTAGTACCTACACAAACAATCAAGAACCTCGCAACCAACGCGATAAAGGGGTTGTCAATCCCTTCACGGTCACTTGCGAAAGTGAGATCTGATAGAGATAGTAAGATAAATATTTTGGTATTTTTTGTATATATTGGAAAGTAAAGATTGCGAAATAGTAAACGAGATGCGATAATAAAAGAGATGCAATATAATAAGAAAGAGACTTGGGGCCATAGGTTTCACTAGTGGCTTCTCTCATAATAGCATGCATTACGGTGGGTGAACAAATTACTGCCAAGCAATGCTACGTCTCGAGCTAGCGTTGGTTTTCCCCACAGAGGAGGGGGTGATGCAGCACAGTAGCGTAAGTATTTCCCTCAGTTTTTGAGAACCAAGGTATCAATCCAGTAGGAGGTCACGCGCAAGTCCCTCGTACCTGCACAAAACGGTAGCAACTCGCAACCAACGCTTAGGGGTTGTCAATCCCTTCACGGTCACTTACGAGAGTGAGATCTGATAGAGATAATATTTTTGGTATAAAGATGCAAAGTGAAAAGTAAAAGAAAAACAAGTAAAATAAAGTAATGGAGATTGATATGATGAGAATAGACCCGGGGGCCATAGGTTTCACTAGTGGCTTCTCTCAAGAGCATAGATATTCTACGGTGGGTGAACAAATTACTGTTGAGCAATTAATAGAATTGAGCATAGTTATGAGGTTATCTAGGTATGATCATGTATATAGGCATCACGTCCGTGACAAGTAGACCGACTCCTGCCTACATCTACTACTATTAGTCCACTCATCGACCGCTATCCAGCATGCATCTAGAGTATTAAGTTAAAAACAGAGTAACGCCTTAAGCAAGATGACATGATGTAGAGGAATAAATTCATGCAATATGATAAATACCCCATCTTGTTATCCTCGATGGCAACAATACAATACGTGCCTTGCAACTCTTTCTTTCACTGAGTAAGGACACCGCAAGATTGAACCCAAAGCTAAGCACTTCTCCCATTGCAAGAACTACCAATCTAGTTGGCCAAACCAAACGGATAATTCGAAGAGACTTGCAAAGATAACTCAATCATACATAAAAGAATTCAGAGAAGATTCAAATATATTCATAGATAAGTTGGATCATACACCCACAATTCATCGGTCTCAACAAACACAACACAAAAAGAAAATTACATCGAATAGATATCCACGAGAGAGGGGGAGAACATTGTATTGAGATCCAAAAAGAGAGAAGAATCCATCTAGCTAGTAGCTATGGACCCGAAGGTCTGAAGTAAACTACTCACACTTCATCGGAAGGGCTATCGTGTTGATGTAGAAGCCCTCCGTGATGGATGCCCTCTCCGGCGGAGGTCCGAAATAGGCCCCAAGATGGGATCTCGTGGATACAGGAAGTTGCGGTGGTGGAATTAGGTTTTTGGCTCCGTCTCTGGTCTAATGGGGGTACGTAGGTATATATAGGAGGAATGAGCACATCGGTGGAGCTCCGAGGGGCCCACGAGGCAGGAGGCGCGCCCAGGGGGTGCGCCCTCCACCCTCGATCGTGACCTCCCCGGAAACTTCTTGGAGTAGGGTCCAAGTCTCCTGGATCATGTTCGGTGAGAAGATTACGTTCCCGAAGGTTTCATTCCGTTTGGACTCCGTTTGATATTCTGTTTCCTCGAAATACTGAAATAGGCAAAAACAGCAATTCTGGGCTGGGCCTCCGGTTAATAGGTTAGTCCCAAAAATAATATAAAAGTGGAAAATAAAGCCCAATATAGTCCAAAACAGTAGATAAGGTAGCATGGAACAATAAAAAATTATAGATACGTTGGAGACGTATTAGGCATCTTCGCCTACAAACACCTCAAGAGTACGCTCATAAGAAGCTCCACAAGCTCAAGTCTGCGACTTCCACGAGCTACTACGACCTCGACACCGACCACGAGCTTCCTTTCTAAGGGACTCAAGACCCCAAGGAGTATCTCGAGAGGGAGCGTCAGATGGACGTCTACCTCAAGCTACATCAAGTACCCTCCGAAGATCAAGTGAAGTGCACCACAAGTAACTTCCACGACTACGTGTCGACATGGTGGCTTCACACACCTTCAAAGACCTTCGACGTGAGTTGGCCCAAGACGAAGAAAGCTATGCAGCAAGAGTTTTTTCCTTCCACCTACATGGAACATATTCAACACCAATTGGAGAACACCATCCAAGGATCCAATTCCATCGACAAGTACTTCAAGGAGATGGAGAAAGCCTTGCGAGGAGAGCTGGCGTGTTCGACCCCATTTGGATGAAGTTCCACTTCATGATGGGATTGAACAATGACATCTCCAAGACTATCTTGCATGAGAACTACAAGTCCCTCTACGACAACTACATTGGTGCTCTCAAGGTGGAAAAAGACTTTATGAAAGCCAAGGCTTCTTCACCCCAAGCTCACATCGCGACGACCAAGCTCCATGTGAACGAGCATGAGGATAGTACCACCAAGATGCCACAAAGAGGGATGGCGGTGAAGTAGAACTTGGGAGCATCGTCTTGGAGCTCGTCGGTCTTGGACATCTTGGTGGTACTATCCTCATGCTCGTTCACATGGAGCTTGGTCATCGCGAAGTGAGCTTGGGGTGAAGAAGCCTTGGCCTTCATGAAGTCTTTTTCCACCTTGAGAGCACCAATGTAGTTGTCATAGAGGGATTTGTAGTTCTCATGCAAGATAGTCTTGGAGATGTCATTGTTCAATCCCATCATGAAGTGGAACTTCATCCAAATGGGGTCGAACACGCCAGCTCCTCGCAAGGCTTTCTCCATCTCCTTGAAGTACTTGTCAATGGAATTGGATCCTTGGATGGTGTTCTCCAATTGGTGTTGAATATGTTCCGTGTAGGTGGAAGGCAAAAACTCTCGCTGCATAGCTTTCTTCGTCTTGGGCCAACTCATGTCGAAGGTCTTCGATGGTGTGTGTGAAGCCACCATGTCGACGCGTAGTCGTGGAAGTTACTTGTGGTGCACTTCACTTAATCTTCGGAGGGTACTTGATGTAGCTTGAGGTAGACGTCCATCTGACGCTCCCTCTCGAGATACTCCTTGGGGTCTTGAGTCCCTTAGAAAGGAAGCTCGTGGTTGGTGTCGAGGTCGTAGTAGCTCGTGGAAGTCGCAGACTTGAGCTTGGGGAGCTTCTTGTGAGCGTACTCTTGAGGTGTTTGTAGGCGAAGATGCCTGATACATCTCCAACATATCTATAATTTTTGATTGTTCCATGCTATTATATTATCTATTTTGGATGTTTAATGGGATTTAATATGCTCATTTATATTATTTTTGGGACTAACCTATTAACCGGAGGCCTAGTGCCAGTTTTTGTTGTTTTTTGCCTATTTCAGTGTTTCGCAGAAAAGGAATACCAAAAGGAATCCAAACAGAACGAAACCTTCGCGATGATCTTTCTTGGACCGAAAGCAAACCAGGAGACTTGGAGTGGAAGTCTAGAACTCCGTGAGGTGGCCACGAGATAGGAGTGTGATAGTTGATAGGTCATGTGAGGACATTTTGAACTCTAATGACTTAACCTCTACCTCTATTGTGTCTTCTCATATGGTGCTAGGTCCCATATATGATGAAGCGGCGACCCACGACGACTTCATCCTTCCTTTGGACAAGACAATGGCCATGGTGGCATATGATGCACCCCCACATGGTTCCATAAAGATGATGATATTGACCACCACTTGGTCTTTCTCACCTCACCTACACCACTTGAGTGGAGTGAAAAAGGTAACGTAGGTGAAGGTGATGCTCTAGTCCAACTAGTGGACATTCTTGACATTGATTGCTTCCTGATGTTGATCAACCTAGTACCATGCTTCATGCTAGTGTGACTTCCCCATGTGATAATTTACCCATTTATGATGAGTTTGATGATTTCCGTGAGGAGTCTATTAGCTGTGATGCCATGTTACATAGGATTTCTTGTGACAATTCTCTAGGTCACATCATGTTTGACAATCCGCTTGACTTGTCATATGCTATGCATGAGATCAACCCTATGTCATATTTGCAATCTCATTGTAGTGACTATGCACATGCCATTAACATCAACCGAATTTGCACATATGACATAGATGACAAGCCCATGGTTGTTGGCATTTGTTTTTCTTGCGATGATATTGATATGACCCCTTTGCATCATTTCAATCATATGCCATGCCATGACCACCTAGCTTCGGATATGCATTGTTTTGGATGTTGTCCATTTTCTCCATATGATGTGTCCGATATGCTCATGAAGAGACCCCCATAGTTTCCTCATAAATTTTAGGAGATTTTGATCCATCCCCTCCATTGCATGGTCCCAATAATTGTGTCCACAATATGCTCCCCATGAATGAACGATATTGATGTGCCATATACTAGTATGCTCAATTTGTGTCCCCATCGTGTCATACATAACAACTAGTGTTTCATGATGGATGGCATGTTCATATACCATGCTTCAAATTTCTTTGAGCATTGCTTATCTTGTGCTAACTCACACGTGCACATACATATCATGATGGATGATGTGTACATTTACCCCACACACAATTTCTTTCGTTTGTGTACTTGTTGTGTAGGTACCTATGAATACTTGTCAACCTCACAATCCCATGAGTTGACAAAATGAGCTCTATAGAGCAATGATTACTTGGGATCTTGTGGATTGTCCTTACCACCGTTCCCTTCGTGCAAAGACTTCGCACATTTATTCTACATGGCCCTCACATGGTTATGGGTTATTGTCCATTACATACTCTATGCCCATCTTTCCATATTCACTTTGCATGATATGCTCATTCCTATGAATATTACACATGATGATTGATTCTACCACTTGTATGTGTATCTGCAAGCTTGGTGGAGATATTGCTCGTTCTTGCCATTTTTCCTTTGTGACCCATTCCTATGATGATACTATGATCTTGCTTTGTGCTTGTACTTGCGATATGTCACGTACATTGTCTATGCATACTATTTGCTCACATGACATGATTGCCATGATTTCCTCTAGTGTGTTGCATCTTCGCTCCACTAGTTTACATGACTTGATTTCTATGCTTGCTTATGTTGCATCACCCATGATTCATACTTGCTCATTTCATGTGGTTGATGACAACCATTACCATGCTTTGCACATGATTCATATTGCTTCTTCTCATATATCTCCATATGTTTCCTCTCTTATGCTAGATGATTTGCCATGTATTGAGCGCAATGATGCATTTAGCCTTGCTAATAAGATTGCCCTCGTAGCTTTCTCCCATATGTTTGGAGATTTCGACATATTTCTTGTGTAGCATACTTGTCTTCCTTCTTTGCACCATATGCTTAGTGCCATGAACATTAAGGCCCCCTTTGTTACAGCTAAAGATTCTTGAAAATCTGCTTTGGCTTGGATTCTAAGAATCGGCTGCAGCTACAGATTATGAGAATCTGAAGCAGCCTGTTTCTTTGCCCCGCTCTAGAAAAATCAGAAGTGTTGAGAAATGTCTGCAACACCCTCGAGTACACAAATGAGGTGACCTTGTGGGTGTCGCCGCTGGAGCCAAGCTTGAGGTCAGGCGTGGAGGCGGGGCCAAGGTTGACCTGTAGTGCGGTGCAGCCGAGCCACCGATCTGGTGCATGGAGAGCTCGGCCGAGCGGTGCAGGTCGAGATCAGGAGCGGCAGGGGAGGCGGAGGTCAGGGGTGGCACAGCTCAGGCGAAGCTACGGGACGGCGGCGTAGAGGACCTCATGGCCGGAGTATGTTGGGGGGAGGTGCCAAGATCTACCCGCCGTCATGCACACGAGGTTGGCGAAGGTCGCGGCGACCGAAACCCTAGTTCCCCATTCTCTCTCGTGGGCTCGTGCATGCCCTCGAAAAGAAACTGGGAGGAAGCGAATGAGGAAGGCACTGATTTCCAGTTGGGTTCGGTCAGCGAGGGTGGAAAGGCATTTTCCGTGTAATAACTGGCAAAACATCGGGTATAGTGCTAAGGGGATAAGTGGCAGCTAGGGAATCGCTAGAATCACCGAAATCACATCTTCTAGCTGGGCGTGTATGCTAGTTGTTTTTTCGGAAGCGATTCTACAAAGCTACGTTCAAAATCTGTATGTTTGTTTTAGATTCGGATTTTCTGGTACCTAGAATCTGAGAATCTATAGTTGTGGCCCAAACAAAGGCCACCTAAGATTGTTGCTTCATATTCTTCATGCAATTTTGCTACTAATGGTTATGTGCAAGAGAAGAGAACCATCACGATGGATGGTGTGTTTATCTACCATGCACATACGTTCTTTGTTTTGTTGTGTGCATGTGTAGGATACTTGGACTTCGTGTCGGCTTCTACTTCACTTGAGTTGACCATTCAAGCTCTTGGGAGCGAGCCTCATACAGTCTACCACGACCCGCTTCTACACTGCATTTACTTGCACTTCGGCATTATAAAGGATCCACAAGGACATACCTTCAAGGTGACATCTTTCTTGAGCATGGATATTCCGGATCATACTACTTGTGTTCCTTGCACCATGAGACTTATCGGTCATCTTGGACTACTTGATTGCGCACATGTTAGAGATCTTGCTTCGACTTGTCATTTTCACCTTCCCATGCCTCATGACATATATGCCTTGTGTGTTGCATCCAATTCTTGTATTACTTGCTACTATCATATGGTTGGTTGCACCAATATCATTTCTTCACATATGCCATGTCCCATTGCTTGTCACATGATTGACTTGATTGCCTCACACATGTTGAACAATTGTGCTTTCTGTTGTGTTGAGTGCCACACTATATTCACTACACCCTATGCACGTTATGCTTGGATTGTCTTGCACTTGTCCCATGTGTGTAGACACTTCATTTTATTTGGTGTTGTGAATGATTCTTATGCCTACCACCGACCATTTATCGACCGCTTTATGCATGATTGCTATGACCTTGAGGTAGATGCTTGTTCTATTGTCACACATATTAGCATCTCCACCTCCCATTTGCAAGTTTGTTTCCATGATATCCTTGATTGTGCTCAATTCACATGCTTATATGCCATGTCACAATCTTTTATTGTACCTTATGCTATTCATGCTGACGACACTTAATTGATGAATCACCTCTTGAATTCTTGGTTTTGCACTCACGCTAACCACATTTGTTTTTCTTGCTCCTTTTGAAGGAACCACTGGATGGTGCGACATTGGAGAGTGCCCATTTCGAACTACTAGATGATGAGTACTTGGTAAACGTTCACTTCTACACAATGAAGCCATCTCTTTCCCACGGTGATTTAGTTTTCGATCCGAGGTCAGATCTTTCTCAAGGGGGGGGGAGATGATGCGAAGCATCCTACGGATATCACCATGTCAATAGTCCATTTGGCAAGTGACACATACGACATCTACTTCACATACATGAAGGTGAATCAACTCCTTTACATGTGCTCACTTGACCCCTTCGAGGATCGTATACTACTTGACACTCCACTCGTGTGCATGCATAGGTATTATCGGAGCTTCACGGACGACGAGAAGGAGTGCAAGCGCCAAGGAACGCCTACACCATCCGCGAGGGAAGCGTGAAAGCGAAGACGGAAGAAGACTGAGCTACGGAGCCTACAACGGCCGGAGGACCGAGAACCACCGGACGTCCAACACTCTACAACGCCCGGACAACCAGCGTCCACCGGACATCCGGTACCTGACGCAGCCCAGATGGCTAGAAGAGCTACCACTGACGAGTCCTACAATGGCCGGACGACCGAGGACCACCAGACGTCCGACGAGTCCTAGCTAACGGATGACTGACGCCAACCGGACATCCTGTGCCACCAGTCCAAAGAAGAAACGTCAGAAGTCCGACGCCCTCCGGACGACCAGAGCTCGCGAGCGACCGGACGACCGACGTCCCTCAGAAGTCTGACGCTTGCCGGTGCGTAGCCGGGCCTTTGGCCTTGTATCCCTCTCCCACTTACCCCTTCGTGGCTTAGACTATAAATAGAACTCCCCCTTCTCCTTTCTAGGGGAGCAAACATGATAGCTCATTTGTATGTGAGCTTTGCTCCTACCTCCTCCTCTTGAGAGAGAGAGAGAGAGAGAGAGAGAGAGAGAGACCACTCCCATGGAGATCAAGACCTCCTTGTGAGAAGATCCCTAGTAGATTTAAGACCCCATCTAGGGAAGATCCTTCTAGAATTCAAGACCTCAACTCCTCCAAGGATTGGGATGAACTCTACCTTGTATCTTTCTCTGCGTTGTTCATGTACCCTTGTGGATCTTGTGTGTTTGATTGTCTAGTGGATGTGTGATTGGACGTGTTCTTGAGTGTTCCTTTTGTGATTTCCCTCGTGTTCTTCGTGTTCTTGGCGGGATTCCCTCCATTTCGTGAAAGATCGGCCCCTAGGGTTTCACCCTACATCAAGTACATAGAACCAAAACATCTATAAACACAACATACACGGCTAGCACATGTACGAGCAAATAGGGAATGAACGAATCATACCTCCCGTTAGCGGCTCATTAATTAATCCATAATTAATTAACCATTTCTGACGGGCAAAAATGAGACTTGGCTCGCGCGTCGTGACGGGCGGCGGAGGAGCGCATGTGTACCATTCCTCTTCGCAAGCTTCCAAGTTCCAACGGCAAATGATAGAGCAGCCTTTATGATGGGTCTCACTTTTACTACAGTAGGAGTATGGTACTAAACTTCTCATCATTTGACATGCACCTAAATGAACCTTATAGATTAACCAAGGATTATTTTGTTATTTGGGTCAAAGCCCATTTGTAATCCAACACAATCCATCACACACATCGCGAGTGAATGATAAAAGAGACGCTCGGTTACATGGTACGTACGTGAGCACACATAAGATAACGATTACAATGGTTGCAAATCAGGAACGAACGACCATATGGAGTTTATCGTTCATGTTTAGACCACCGTCCGGGTTGGGTTTATTATGTAGTGTAAGCTAGCTAGTGGCTTAGCACGTCGGGAATGTCCACTGGATACCTGTGGATAGACGTGCTCCACGGCCCATGGGTGTTGTGGGCAGGTGGCTGGATGCACTCCCACACCACGCTGTTGCACTTGAACCCTGAGCCGAAACCGATCATCCAAACGCGGTGGCCCTTGCGCATCCGCCCTTTGGCCTCCACGTAGGCCAGCTCGTACCACGGCGAGCTGCTAGACGTGTTTCCGAACCGGTGCAGAGTCATCCGCGACGCCTCCACCTGCTCGTCGGAGAGCCGGAGCTTTCTCTGCAGCTCGTCGATGACCGCGCGGCCGCCCGCGTGAATGCACAGGTGCTTGAATGCTGTCGAGAAGTCCGGGATGTAGGGCCTGATCCTCGCGCCGCGAAGCGCCTTCCGTGCCACGAAGGAGAGCGCGAAGAGGAGCTGCTCCGAGACCGGCAGAACGAGTGGCCCGATCCTGGTGATGTTGGCCTGCAGCGAGTCCCCGGCGATGGCCATCAGGTTCTTGCTGAGGTTGATCCCGACGTTCCCTTGCTCGTCCTCCTCCTGGAACACGCACCGGTAAGCATTGTCGTTGTTCGCGCCAGTGAAGGTGCGTACGACGTGCTTGAGGCGGAACCGGGCGTTCGCGGGGGACGTCGATAGCAGCGCCGCCACCCCGCCGACGCGGAATAGGCAGTTTGGCAGGAGCATCGCG
Organism: Triticum monococcum; assembly: GCA_034509565.1. Taxonomy (NCBI): domain Eukaryota; kingdom Viridiplantae; phylum Streptophyta; class Magnoliopsida; order Poales; family Poaceae; genus Triticum; species Triticum monococcum. The sequence continues at coordinate 770,717,048 of CM067847.1, forward strand.
CGCTCGTTGCCGACGTAGTAGTTTGGCGTGATGGTCTCTGTGGAGACGACCAGCGCGCGGGAGCCCCGGGGAATGACCTGCAGGAGGTTGCTGACGAGTTCCACGGAGATGAGCCCCGCACTGCACCCCATGCCCGAGAGGTTCACGCTACGGATGTCGCAGCGCAGGTTGTACTTGTTCACGATGATGTCGACCAGGGATGGTGTGGGACAGAAGAGGCTGCAGTTGAGGACGAGCACACCGATGGAGTCTGGGGCGACGCCTGTCCTGGAGAGCAGGTCATCGATTGCCGAGAAGACGACGAGCTCGAACTCAGCGCGGGCATTCTCGAGGGTGCAGTACTCGTGCGTCGGGATGTAGTTGTGCGCCGCCGGCAAGCGGGTCTCCTCCCCGAGCCCGGAGCGTGCCAGCAGCCGCGACATGAACCGGACGCTGCGGTCGCTGATGCTGGGAGTATGCTTGGTGTGCTCGATGAATGAGGCCATGGGGATGCGGACGAGCGGCGAGGTGTCGAAGCAGGCGTAGTCGATCAGGTACACCGCGCGCGGGCGGAGCATGAGGTACACGGCGGCGGCGGCGGCTGCAAATAACAGATGCACTGGGCGGATGTAGCTGATGAGCTCCGCCGGGCCGAGCCGCAGGAGGGCGACGACACAGGAAGCGGCAAGGAAGTTGTCCACGATCAGCCGGTACACGGCCTTGAGCTTGAGCCGCATGGGTTGGGCCTGGACCAACGACCTCATGCCGCTCTTTCTTTTCCTTAGAAGTACTCTTTCCTTTATGAGCTAGGTTTTGTGTGTGTGTGTGTGTGTGTGTGTGTGTGTGTGTGTGTGTGTGTCTTAATTTGGTGCGTTTAGTGCTTGCACTTATATAGTCTTTAGTGCAAACAAAGCATTAATTTGTAGTCACCGGTAGGCTTTTTGCATTTGATGATTCTGGTTGCTAACAGCGAATTGATGGGTGACTAACGCAAGCATATCACTTCCGGCCGTCACTGTCAGCTCGTGGCCATGCTGTTGCGACTCGGCAGGCTACATCTTTAATTAAACTCTCAATGTTGAACAGGAAAACAGAGGCGCAATTATTGATTTTGCGCTCTTTTGGACCTGATATTTTTTAGAAACGAAGTATTCCCTCAATAAAGAAATATAAGACCTATTTAGATCACTAGGGAGCACGACACAGACGCTCACATGTACACACATACACTCAATCTAATAAACGCGCATATGTACACCATACCCTTATAAGCTCCTCTGAGAGGCTTAGTCGATGAGTATTATGATTGACGAAGCCATCATAGGCACCTCACTAGCAATGAGACCACCGCCTTCCACTGAAAGAATAGTCCGCCTTTACAAGATACACATGTGTCAAACCTGAAGTTTCATCCCTGGTAGGCTGGGGGTACAACCAACCTATGAACCATCCAGTCAGAGATTGATTCTTCAACTGGACCTAAAATTTTCTTGAAGAGCCAGCAAGGAAGTGGGGGCAAATTGCAAGGGTGGTTGTGAAATGTTAAACCTTATGTGCGGGGGTGGCTGCCCAGTACGCCCCAGAGCCGAGCACCGTAACCACGACATGACATGAGAGAAAGTAGCGAAATGGTAGCCAGGATGATGTTTTAACAAAAGATGCGATGCACAAAATAGGATGGACTAATAATCCCACTTGTTCCTTCTGTGATAAGGTCGAGTCATCTTAGCACCCTTTTTTCTTGTGCCACGTTGCTAGGGTAGTCTCGATAACGGTCAGGTCTTCCTTTGGCACTGATAGGTGCCCAAACACCTATCTGATTGATGTTTTTTGAAGTGTATATCATGATGCGAGTGATTGCTTACTTGAATATAAATGGTGACACATGCGAGATTTGTAAAAATAAAGCTAAATTTTTGCCATAAAAATATTAATTTATTGACATAGTCTACGTCTCTTGTTGCTATACTAAATAACCGTCTAGATTTTGTATGTGCCCTATTAAAATCGTCTAGATATTTTATTTTATCTTCCATTGAATATGCTCATGCGCAGTTTGCATTTTTTCGTCAAGAAAATACATGTCTGGTGCCCTGGGTAAGAAAAAAAATGCAAAATTGATACTAAGAAGAAAGCCTTTTATGCCACTCATTTTTGTTTTTTTAACCAAACAACACCACTTTTTTCAAGGGCAAAAACTGGCATGCATGTAGTTTGAAGACATGTTCAGGTTCGTTGTGGACTGAACTGTTGCGATAATTAGTTAGCAACTCAGGCTGCCAACTATGCGATTCCATAGGTCAAGCATCTAAGCTATGCGATGCCTTCTAAGTGGAATGCTAAAATTATAGTCCAGACACAGAAACACTCCATGACATGACAGAGTAGTGTTGCTTTTGAGATGTCAAAAAGCACATTAACTGGTATATAATCCAACAAAGAATCTTTTCAAAGCCATAATGTTTCAAATTTACGGTTTGGCTTTTTATCAGGTACCGTTTTTTATTACCTACGTGTAACACACTAAATAGTTATAGGGCACGACGTGCATGCATGCCTGCGGCCACACAGCCATGCAACAAGTAGTCAAACTATTTCGAAAAAAGACATAGATACAGTGCACACTTCTCTTGTCATGCACTGACTAATGGCCGGAATCCGGGAGTGTTAATTGATAAATTAAAGTATTTTTTCTCTGTAAGTAAAATTTAAAGAACTTGTTTTCCATGCATCTCTTTCCTATTATATTTCTTTTTCTCTGTCAGCAATTTTGCTATTTGACAGGTGGCTGAATTTTATTTTATTTTGTATTTCCTAAAACAGTCGCCTATGTTTGGCAAAAATGTAATCGATTTCTCGATTATCTAATCTAGAAATTAGGGAACTATAATAAGGGGCTATATACTCGATGATATGGTACATTTGCCTATGTAGATTAGAGAGGTAATAAAGAACATAAAGCCTCGAGGAGGCCATATAATACATCTCCTTCAGGTTATTTAAGCAAATGCACGCGGCGGTCGCCTCCGGGAAACAAGACCCCTTTGAATGAACTCTTTGCTTAGGGAATCATGCCACTAAAAGAGGGTCAAGAATACCATGCAATACCAACTCTAGTGCGACTAACCCCATAAAAAACTGTAATGCGATTAATGGAAATTGTCTCTAAGAGTCGATTAACACGCAATTGTATGGTGGAAGACTTTGGTGCTCCCTCCCTCCAGATATACAAGGCCAATTCGTCAATGAAAACACCAGTCCTAGTATGCATTTCGAGGTTGACATTGACATCCGGTTAGAATAATAAAATATGATGTGTATGTTACAATAAGTATACGGTCAAATTCGTACCTGAAAGGAGTTTTTAATGGCATAATTTTCACATCATACATCCTCATTTTTATATATCTTATAAATGGTCAAAGGTATCCTAAAAAAAATATTAGGCCCTATATATTTCGATGAAGGGAGTACACAAAGTTGCAAAGCAATGAACCAGTCCACACACTTAGTAAGCAGGTACAAAATAGTCCAAATCACTCCGAACCAGCCACAATCATACATTGTTTCACACAATCCCCATGGAGCTTTACCTTTTCACAAATAGGTCCTCAATCAATCCATTTGGATATTTCCTCATGTGCACCCACCATTGTGAATCTACTCTGCGCCCGCCAATGATGGCTAGCATTTAGTGGAATGCATTGTGTTAATTGCAGCAGATAGCTAGCATGGTGGCGGAAGATAGTACCGGCGAAATGCATTGTGTTATTCGCAGTTGGAGATAGGTTCTAATATTTTTTATTATGCAAACCAGACAATCATTTCGGGGAAGGTGCACTTTTATGCACTAGTTGGAGCACCTTCATTTGGCGGGAGCCAAATACTCATATTTGGTGAGCTTGGGGCTTAGTAGCTAAATTGGGCAAGATTTGGCGGAAGCTACAGAAGCACTATGATTAGTAGCCTTCCGCCATACTAACAGCTAATAATCTTTTTTAAGTTAATAGAGCCGAGTATTTACTGTATACGGTTGGATGACCGGCTCCCCGCGTAACTGTCCGCGGATTAGTCCTCCCGGTCGAAGGTCAATGTTGGAGATGCCCTAACGTCGACAACTACATACAAGTACTATGTAATTCATGTCAAATTACACCGTTGTGAAAATTTACATTGCTATATGTGTACTCTTGCACATTGCGAACTAGTGCAAGTTCTATGCAATTTGTACACAAATGTTTTTTCATGATGTACTTTGAGTTTTATTTCTTCATTTTCTTTCCTCTTTATGCTAGTACCGGTGCAACTAATTCATTCTTTCCTACAATATATATAAAAAATCATTTTTTGCTTTGTTTTGGTATATGGCTCTGTTTTTCCTTTCTTTTAGGATAATACCGATGTCCTTGCTTTATTCTTCGTTAAAAAAGCTTATTTTTTTGTATTTTTGTTTTGTTTTGTATTCGTTTTATTTTTTCTTCTGCCTATTGAGTAGGGCCGGGCCCATAGTTGTGCACACCGTGCGGCCCGCACAGGGCCCACGAATTTTAGGGGCCCCATTTTTTTTCTACAGGCCTAATTAAGCCAGCAGGTTGAAAGGCCCGGATACGATGGCCTGAAAGAATACCGATCCTTCGCACGATCTACAGCCGTGAGCGCAGGAGCAGGACCCCGATCTACGATACTAACCCTGACGTACGGCGCAGTAGCCAAATCGCAGCTGCAGGCTAACGACGCAGCACAGGACCGGCGGCAAGGACGCTGGGAGGCACGACAACAATAACAACAGGTGAGTAGGACAGGCACACGGCTGTTTTCCGGCGACGCGCACGCTAAATCAGCTTAATCAAATCAATCTTCAAATTAAATATTCAGGAGCACTGACTATATCCTTCATGACAGATGCTAGATCGCTCGTTGCCACTTTCCCTCTTCTTTTTTCAATCATAGTAATACTAATCAAGGTGGATCGGCTTCGTCAATCAATCTCGGTGTGATGGCGTCTCACCTCCAGGCTGCTCGCCACTCCTTCAGTCCCTCTTGCCTCGTCCAGGAACAATTCAACTAGGCAAGTTTCACGTCTGTGAATTCTGCTGTCTCAGTTCAACAAATAGTTCGCTGCTAGATCTCAAAAAAATAGTTTGCTGCTAACTGTTTGATGTGTATCCCTTTAAATTTTTCCATCATTTGGATAGTTTTATATTAATTGGTCTAGTCGTCCCGCGTTTCAAAAGCCAAGTTATATCCTCTAAAAATATATCTAGGGAATTTAAATCTGGTTACCAGAAACATCAGAAAAGAAAAAAGGAATTAGAGGATTTAATTCAATATCGTAAAGGAGTTGTAGATAAATCGATTATAATTTTATTTTTCTAAGAAAGTAGGCCTCATTTTAGAGTTTGGCACACGGCCCCGAATTTTTCCGGCCCGGCCCTGCTATTGAGTGAGTGTCAAAGTGGTATAATTGACAGCTTATGCTACTCATTAATTGATGCTATTACAATTTACGGAAGATCAGATCACAATGGTAGCCTGGTTTAAGCTGGCAAAGTGCATGCATGCATACAGAGAGATGCATGGAGAGGCGTGGGCTACAGGGTGATGTTCGTGGACGTGAGCCAACAACTTCCTCCTGTTTGCCTAACAGTTCAAGCCCACGCGGCCACCACGCACACCGCGTGAACATGGAACCGGCGCTGTTGAGGATCACTGAGCACTGCTCCTGTGATTGTCTGATTAACGCCGTTGCTGTCTGGTCACCATGACTCGGCGTCCGCTCCTATCTACGCCATGGCCCAACCGCCTATCGAGCTGGGAAGGACAACCGGCGAGATATCGATTAAACATGCATGCGCTAGGCTTCCGTTTAGGAAAGTGGAATAAAACATATGTGATTCCTCTCTTTTGGTCGACATTGATGAACATGCATGCTTGTTTGCTTGATTAATTGGCCATCATTTCGCTATTCTATTCAAAGTTGTCAATTTGGCTATGGAAAAAATTAATATTGACATTGATAGTTTACCATCCAAAGTAATATAACAATTACATTGTTGTCAGAGGTGAGAGCAGTTCTTTTTTAACGAAAGCAACTATAACGTAGAATACTTCTCCGGGTTTGCCAAACATAGCCTCCTCCTGCATTTTGTCCCATTTATCTAGTGGTTCAGCATAACCAGACCACTAAACTTTATTTTGTGTAGATATATCAAAAGTTTGGTTATTTGTATGTGTAAAGGTATTGATTATTTGTATTTGTAAAGGTTTTGATTATTTGTTTAGAGTTCTATATACTTTATTTTGTATATCGCAAAGGGTTTTGGTTATTTGATTTGGTGTTGCTTATATACTTTTTAGGCGGGATGGTAAAAGTCATCAACAAGTCGTTTTGTGTACTGGACCCCCCTTCCTTCCCTGTCTTGCCTTCCTCTGGCGACATGGGGAACCGTAGCAGCCGCCTTCCCTACAACCGCTCCTCCCTCTCTTCTCGCGTCGCCGCTAGTTGAGGGGCCGCCGGCAAAGCAGGGTCGGCTCCAGGGAAGGTGGCGGCGGGCCTTGTTGCTTTTTCAGTGGTGGCCCCTCATGCAGGGTGCGCGGATACACGGTATTGGCAGCGTCACACAATGTTGGATGGCACGATGCTAGGTTGCTCCGGCGCGACGCTTGGGCAGTAGCATGGGCGCAGAGACCCTCCCTTTGCCGGCGTGGCCGGGGCGGGCAGGGGACATACCGTGGAGAGTTGCTTCGTTGGGTTCCTATCTTTCATACCTGACCACGTTGTCACCATTCTCAGTCCTTCTTGTCCGATAACAGGATCCGCGCTCTACCTACCCTCTCCAGCAATGGCTTGGTGTGTTCGATGTAACGATGTGCGGTGGTACTCAAGGAGGCTTGATCTCATTCCTTGTCCGTAGTCTAGGTTGATTATTGCTGGGTGTGGCTTGTACAAATATTTGTCTTGGTTTTGAGTTGGTGGTGTTCTTGCTACTGTCTCAATTGTTTTACATTTTCTTTTTGACTTGTTCTATAAGAGGATTTCCTCATCAACATGTATCAGTTTGGCCATTGGTACTTTACCTATAAAGCGGGGCGAAAGACTGTTTTGACAAATGTAATCTTTAGACATATCTCATTTTTAAATTATAACTTCTTTTGTGTGCGATTGGACCATTTTCTAGATTTGCTAAAACACCATGGCCTGCATTTTTGCAAAAAAAAAAACTGTTGAGTTGAGGACCGCCATAGTGGCATGTGTTTTGGCAAAAACGTATCAATATATGTACTGCTTGATCATTGCTCCGAGACTAGTTTAAGTTCCTATATTTTAGAAAAAATAAAATTTAACACATGCAGTTTTGCTTTTGGTTGGTATCGATGAACATGCTCTTTTGCTTGATTTGCCATCACGTTCCTGTTCTATTCAATTTTGTCAATTCAGTTATGTAAAACACTGATATTGATAGTTCACCGTCCCAAAATAATAGCATAACAATAACACTGTTATGAGAGGTGACACCAACTATTTCCATCAAAAAAATGCAGAATAGTTTTCCGGGTTAACCAAGCACAAGTCGCCTGCATTTTGGCAAAATGCGGTCTATTTGGGGACTACCTGATCTTTGTACAATATTTTTTTAGATTTGCTAAAACACAGCCGCCTGCAAACGCAGTTGATTTGAGGACTGCCGTTGTCGCATGTGTTTATGGATCGCCTGATTTTTGCTCTACGACTCGTCCATGCTTGTGCGTTGTAATGGGAGAAAAAATTGGCATGCCCCTACAATAAAGTAAACATGACTCAAGACCCTTCCATAGATATATGTTATCTATTTGAACATAGTGCATCATCCGTGTTGTGGCTTATCGTCCTTATCGCCTTCATTGACCATGGTCGTCGTGTCTTCCTGATTGCAATGCGTCCGGACATGTTCAATAATCCCAAAGTGATTATCTTGGCCATAGGACGCACAACTGCCACTGAACCATGCCATTGCAAGTCCGTCTAATAGTTTTAAACCTAATCTTATGAAGCTGGACGTGATGGGCGCCCTTCCCTAGGTACGGTCTACACCTAGCAAGTGTGCCTATGTATTGCACCTGGTGGGAAAAAAAATCCTCGCACGCCTCGAGCGATCCATCCATGATGAGAAGTGCCACATTTATCCTTCACTACCGTCACTAATGGTTGTTATGTTGTGCACCTATTCCCGCCAAATGTGATCAATTTCAAGAAGACAAGCTTGGTCATCACACTCTAGCACACCGCTTTCGTGGGCCCCTTTCTGCTCTGACTTGTAATTCTATTGACATAGCTCGAGTTTTGCTATGGAATAAATGTGGCCCTACTCGTCGTGATAGGGCGTCGGCGGGTCAAGAAAGGTGGTATTCTACCATGTGGCTTCAACAGATGAGTGCGCCAGTGATGCACACGAGCTGCTCGACATGATCATCATCGATGAAGATGTGGTGACAACAAAAATCATATATGCCGATGAAGAGATGGTGTTTCTTAACGATTGAGATCTTAAGGAGGAGCACTCAACGGAAACCCAGAGGAGGGCCAACCAGATCCAGCCAATTGAGTCTTTCCATCAAGAACATGTAAGCTGGCTTGGCTTCTACCAATTACTTTCCGGCACAGCCTGGTGGATCGATTTTCTCGATGCTGGCTCAAGCACGCACACTGACGGATCGATCTGCCAAAAGCATGAAAAATCATGTGAACACTGCTGGTTGTTACAAGTTGTTCATTTTGATGGTTGTTCATTTCTTTTGTTCTGGTTGACAAGGGTAGTCATGTATAGGTATATATAAAACTATCTATCTGTACATAACCGACACGGTCTTGGCTACACTGAACAGGCTAACCTAAATGTTATTTACTACAACAGCGGACATAAGAAGTAAACTTTCCCAGTTGGTAGTGAGGATTCATGAGTTGGAATCCCCCACGCCCCACTCCTATTTTTGTATATTAGTCATTTTTTATGGTAGTTTGATTTAATTTAAAGGCAGCCCGAGGCCGAAAGGAAAGCTGGATTCCAATAGATCGTGCCGGTGTGTGTGTGTGTGTGTCCAAAACGGGATGGATGGAGCGAGCCATTTTACTTGCAACAACGTATACGAAGAAATTGGTAGACTTTTGGAGGAAAACACATTCCTCCTTTTTAGACTACCTAGGTTCTTTTCTTTACGAAAAACGGCTTGATGAGTTGCTTAGTGCATGCTGGCCAATTCCGTGCCACCAAGGTTTGAATCCGTGGTTTACTGCTAATTCTATTTGAATACGTGGTGTACTGCTATTTGCTTTTTTTATAAAGGCTGCATTCAATGACATGACCGATGAATATGTCGTACGAAACAACCCACAAAAAAAGAGACGTACAAAGTACATTATTTTATATCTCAGCCGTCAATCTTTATAGTTAACATAAAATTGACGGATATAAATGGATGAGGGGAAGAGAACCAATAAATCATCCTCCCTTTATTATTAGTTATATATAAATATAAAAAGGGAAGGAAACATGTGCAGTCTCTCTATTGGTCGACATCGATGAACATGGCCGGTTGCTTGATTTGTCATCACATGCTTGTTTTCTTTAAAGTTGTAAATTTTGATACGGGGAACACTTATATTGATAGTTTATCGTCCCAACACAAAAGTAACATTGTTATAAAGGTGACATCATTTATACCAAATTCAACCATAATGTAGAATACATTTCTCGATTTGCTAATTATAGTCACACGTGTTTCGGCAAAAACATGGTCAGTTTGTGGACTGACTGGTCTTCATAGATACTTTGTTTGTATTTCCTAAAACATAGTCACTTGTGTTTGGCAAAATGAAATCAATTTGTGAACTATCTAATGTGGCAATTAGAGAAATATAGTAAGGGGCTATAGTCTCGAAGATATGGCACATTTGCCAGTGTAGAGACGAGAGAGAAGAAAAATAGAGCATTGAGAAGGCCATGTGATACCTCTGCTTCTGGATATTCCAGCAAATGCACGCGGCCGCCTCCCAAAAATGGGTCTATATGAATGAATTGTTTGCTTAGGGAATCATGCCACTAATGAAGGGTCGAGAAGACTAGTAACTTCATGCCAGCACCACTAAAAGCAAGTATAATAAGGTGATGTAAGTGGGCTATAAAGATTTATATGATATATATATATTCTTACTGAGTTGGACAAGAGAGAAGAAGAGAGAGAAGAGAAGTAAGTTGTAGATTAACATCCAGCTGGAAACTTTATGAGAGTCTAAGACGGGCCATAGTAGTATATATTTATAGCTAACTATTATATGTGTTGACTACAAGATCGACTATAGAGGACATGACAATAACAATATAGCCAATAGCCGGCTATACAATTAACAATGCTCTAAGCAAAGGGGCATTCCATGAATACACAATTTCTTGTCTCCAAAGTGGAAGCTTGGCATAGCAACACGGTCCCATAGTCAAGTTGCCCAGTGCATTGCTTGCGCTGCATTTGGTCTTTAGTAAGAGAGCCATGAACAATAGCTACATAATGTTTTTTATTTCTAGTTTTATAGACATTTACTTCGTCAAACTTCTTTGGAATAACTTGGGAGTTGCAAGATAAAAAAATGGGTGTTGGGATAGAAAAGTTTTGAAATAAGAGCTTGTAGTATTTGGATGGAGAATACTGTTGAGATCCCCACGGATAAGAATCATGATCCACCATTGCTCTACAATCATGATCCATTCATCTTGGTTGTGGGTTCACCACTATGATGGTCATGTCCACCATCAAGGGGTAGATCACTCGTCGTGCCCGACATCTTGGGACTTTTCATCGCTTTTTCTCGGCATCTGCTTTGACATGTTTTGCTCAGGGAGAATTTTCAGCTTTGATTAGTGGTTATTTTCTTCATGTAGATATTACTGCTCATGGAGTCTTTTTTTATAAGCATTGTTAGACATTCACTCATGTCCAATTTGTAATGAGAAATCTTCACAGCTAAATTTGATCATGATGTTAAATATGTAATAAGAACTCTTATATAAGCACTAAAGTCTGCCTGGTACCTGTTATGTTTGTGTCCTGAAGAAAATCCATGTCTGGACGGATATGATAGCCTGGTCAAGTTTAAAAAATAAGGATCCCAATGGTCAACAATTGTTTCCAGGGAAGGGATGACAATTGCGAACGTTTTGATGGCAATTTTAATTAACGCGATCATGATAATTTTAGTTAGCAAGCATGGCAACTACGTTGCAGTTCTAGTTTCTGTTAGAAAATTGAAATGCTAGCTAACTTATATTTCCATCTTTGCCTATGCTCGCGAAAAGTAAAGTTGCCATCAAAACTTTTGCAATTGCCCTCTTCCCAGGGAACTTTCGCTGGATAATATTATCAAAAAACAAAGAGGAAAAAAAGATGCATAGATCAAGGAGAGGGATTGGCCTGGCCGACCTGGCCCATGCGTCCAGTTTCTTTCCCCTGGACATGTTGCAACAGGTCTAGGCCCTATTAAAGATTCTTTAATTGCTAGATGCCGTTGTAGCAGGGCAGGATGGCAGAATAGGCTGGACAGGTACGGAACATTACCACACTATATGCCCAGGCCTGGCATTGGAATTTTCCAAGTAAGGAGCCAAGGTGCGAGCCAAATTAGCCCTAGTTCGACAGCTCTTGTTCTACACAGTGAACGTTAAAAAATGAGACCAGCACAGAGCTAACCCTTATTGGATTTTTTATAGGAGAAAACTCCATGAGCACCGCATGCTAGAGCCGAGGCTTGAACGCGGGTGGGCTGACAACTAGCCTAATTGCCCAGCCAACGGCTCGACGCCCCGTTCTCTATGCAGTGCACATTGGAAACACTTGAATGGTGCACCTGTCACACGACTTTCGGTTGGCGCATCGTGGAAAGCCAGCTTGCATGGACATGTTACGCTCTGGATGTGTGTGTTGGCACATCTACGGATGAGAGGCCTCCACACGGGCGCACATGGACATCTGCTCTTCTTTTTTCCGAATGTTCTTTTTTTTCATGTTTATATTAATTTTTGAATGACATTCAAAAAATGATCAAGAGAACTCTAAAACGAACATGACTTTGAATTTTTGGGGGAATTTGAAATATGTTCAACAAATATAAAAAATTTAGAGACTTGAAAAAATGTTCAGGGATTTAAAAACCTATACAATAATTTGAAAAAGTTCACTAATCAGGGAAATATTCGCATATTTACAGGAAATGGTTGCGAATTTGTAAAAATGTTCATGAATTTGAAAAGATAATCATGAATTGAAAACAAATGTTCACGGAGTTGAAAAAATGCTTGGGAAATAGAACATAATAAAATAGTTTTGAGAAATTCGATTTTTTCTTATGTAAAGAAAACTTCGCAAGGCTAATGTTCGTAAATTTGAAAAAATATGCGGGAATTAAAACAATCACGAACTTCTTCCTTTTGTTAATTCATAAAATGTCTGTGGTATTTTTTAATTATAAACAAATATTTTTATATTTTTGAAACATTATCGTGAGTTCAAATAATATTTGTGATTTTGAAGTTTGTAGTAGATTCAGAAAAAGCTTGTGAAATTAATAAAATGTATGTCAATTCTGATAATGTTTTATAAATAGTTTTTTTGGGTGAAATTCCAAATGTGTTCATGAATTCAAAAAATATTTGTGGAGTCAATAGTATGGTTATAAAATTGATGAAATGTTTGCAAATTTAAATTCCCCTCGAAAGTAAAAAAAAATATGAATCCACGAAGTTTCTTGTGAAATTGATTTTTTTATCAATTGACATATTGGTCAGGAATTTGAAAAAGTTAGCTAAATGAAAAAGTGTTCACAAATGTTAAAAATGACAAAGAAGTGTAATAAATGTTTGTGCAGTCCAATAAATGTTTGCAAGTTTTACAAGTGTTCGTGAATAGGACACCATGTTTGCAAATTTAAAAAATAAAAATGAAGAAATGTTTGCGAATTAATATTTGTTCACGATATTGAAAAAATGTTCTTGGATTTAGAAAATGTTTATCTAGTTGAAAACATTTTGAAAAATGTGATAAATATTTTTGAACTATAAAATGTACATGAATCTGAAAATGAAATAGAAAAAATAAAGAAAAAACAAAAGAAAAACACAAAATAAAGGAAAATTGGTCCAAAAACGGGAGTCACTGGATGGCTGTGGTTGGGTTGGCCGATCTTTGCATAGTGGGAAGTGCGGGGGTAAGTGGTAGTCAGCTATCCAGCGACCTACGCACACTATAGGAATCATACGCTAATTCGGCTAGGGTTGGGCTGTTTTGGCTGGACAAAGGTCGGCGTATGAGAGAGAGAGAGAGAGAGAGAGAGAGTGAGAGAGAGAGAGAGAGATTTCTAACCAGAGCCAGGCCCACCTCCACAATACAGGCAGATGACACGAGGTCCTGCACCGCACGAGCTATGTTTCACCTACCATCTTGAAATAGGCAATTGCTAGGTTGGGCCCCCTAAATTTTTTTGCTAGGTTCGGTCGTCCCAATATAATGCTTTTAGTGAGTTGTTTTGCACCTGTTTGTGGGATGATCCATCCATTTAAAAATATTTCATGCATTTTGTTTTGTTGTTGTTGTCTTTATTTTATAGTTTTCATCCGGTTTTCATTCTTTTTTGTTTTTATTATTTATTATTTTCCTTTTTCAAAAATACATGTTGAGCTTTTAATACATCTTTTACATTTTTGCATACACGTTGAACATTTGTTTGATGTATGATGAACATTGTTTTTTCCAAATACTTGTTAAACATTTCTCAAATACACACTGATAATTATTTAAATACATTGGAATTACTTTTTAAAATAAAATTTTAAACTTTTTAAAAATACACGATGACACTTTTTTCACATACACATTGAGCATTTTTAAATACACGTTGTACATTTTTCGCGTACACGTCGGTCACTTTTTAACAAAAGTTGAACATTTTTCAAATATATGATGAATGGTTTTTGAAATACACGATTGAACGTTTTTCTGAATATTTAATTAAAATTTTAAAATACACGATGTTTTTTGTCAATACATGTGAAACATTTTTCAGACACACATTGAACATTTCTTCTAAATACACGATGAACATTTGTTCATCTACAAGTTGAACATCTTTCGAATTTACATTGTACATTTTACGTAATACATTTTTCAAGTACATGTTTGAACATTGTTTCCTGAATACATGTTAAAAAAATTAAATACATGTTTCTTCATGTAAAACATTTTTTGATGGATAATTTTTTTAAAAAAACTTGCGTCAACAACTTTTACGCTACACGACCATTTGGTAAATGCATGATCTATTATATTATTAAGACGATGGAAACGGATGGTAGGGATTGAGCTATAAAACGTTAAGATATATCAACGATGAAGATTTATCAGCATGTCTATAGGATCCATGTGCAAGAATAAATCATATATATGTATGTGTACAAGGCAACATGGATTTCGCCTAGACAAGACGATTGATTAGTTTCCATCTAGAACCAGAGATGGACAGGGGCAAAAATCCATGCGGTTGAAAGAAAACTTACCGATCTAGGTCAATGGGAGAAAAAAAATACATGCAAGTCTTTTTCCAAATAAAAAACACGATGATAAATCCCGAACTTTCGGATTTTACGCATGGCAACCCGAACGTTTTTCATGGCAACTTTAGTTCACGCGAGGTAGGCAAACTTGGCAATTTTCAGACAAAAAAAGTACTAGGGGCAAAGTTGCCATGTTTTAAGAATTAAAGTTGCCACCGCGCATCAACTAAAGTTGCCATGAAAAAATGTTTGGGATGACATGCTTAAAATCCAAAAGTTCGAGATTTATCGGGGTCCATAAAAAAGAATGCAATATCTTTCTTTTTGCGGGTGACATGAATACAATATCAGACAACCTTTAGGACAGCAACGTGACTACAAACAGTTCTCAAAAGACCCCAGGAAAAAAATTTTCTCAAATCAAAAGAAAAAATAAGCAAGAAAACGTATAAAATTTGGTCACGAGTAGATATAAGAAAACAGGCCATGTACATATAAAAAAACTTACGGGTTGGTCTTTCCAAGAAAGAGATACATCTTAAAAAATGAATGATAAGGATAAGTGTGTGAAAGCCCAAATAATAAGTGGCACATGTTGCTATATGTTCATGCCACACGTATGGCACTTGTCAGGATCCTTAAAAAACATGCATGCATACAACGGATAGCCTACTTTAGGAGTGCAACAAAGATACATATAATTCATCTAAAAAGAGAATGCATACAATTTCCTGAAATGAATTGGTGATCAAGGATGCCAATGCATATTAGAGCCATGGAAAAAAATCATTGAACATGTACAAACAAAGCCTCTAATTTTTTTATTCTAAGCTAGAATCTATAAACATGCAGTTCATCAGAGATGATCTTGGTTTTGGGTTGGGTTGTCAAAAATAATAATACGATACATATATCATTTGATGGTTTTGAACGGGGAGCTTTACATATGAAGTTCAACATAATAAGTAGTAGTAGTAGTAGTAGTAGTAGTAGTAGTAGTAGTAGTAGTAGTAGTAATAATAATAATAATAATAATAATAATAATAATAATAATAATAATAATAATAATAATAATAATAACACAGTAAGAAAACCCATGACATGATTCAGCGAGAGAATTTTTACTTAGAACTAGATGGCTACGCCACATAGACACTCGAGCACCCGAAAGCTTGCATGGAAGATCGAGAGGCATGATATTATTAGGAATTTCCAATTGCAACACACATAGTGGCAATAGGGATATAAGAAGCTAGGGTACTACAATTTAGGCATTTAATTATTCATGAAATGGTTTCATGTGATAGGATACCATGCTCAGTGTCATTAGTCACATGTAGTCACATGCCATTGTATTTACCAATGCCAATATTATTAACCAATAGGTTTTAGCTAGAGCTTACTCGTGTTTCCCAAAAACGCACATTCCAACTACTATCTTTTTCTGTAATTCAAATGATATATCAATGATAATGTTTTATGCGGGGTAAAATAGCGACTAATGAAAAGAATCAGAAGAGAAACACATGAGGATTGGAAAGGAATTATGCGTTGTAGCATTGTGATGTTTGTCGCATACCGATGTGTTTACAAATGAAAATATGATTAGACTTGAATTTCACATCAAAGTCATGTCATGCTCCCCGAGACACGTGTTGGTATTATATTTTTCCATTACATTTAATACTATATCAATGCTATGCAACAAATATTATATATTCAATACATCTGGCCAGAGGGAGCATTACTGGCTGAGAAAACAATATAAAATCTCTACTCCTAATATCTGAGTACGTACGTCGTTCGTTCATTCGACCTCCCCTCTCTCTCGCAAACTGCCCCTTCAATCCACCGATTTTTCTGTTTAAACCGATGCCCCACCCCGCACGCGAATATAACAAAAAAGCCAGGGAAGAAAAAACGCTGATGGTCATGGAACACACGGGCCGCGCCCGTCCCCTCCTACCACAAACCCTAGCCACCGCACGTCTCTCCTCTAGCCTCACGTATCTTTTTGAGCCCCGATCTAGATGGCACAGATCGAGGGAGGAGGAGAGGAGGGACAGGAGGATGCACACCGCCGGCCTCTCTGCACTCCAAGTCTCTAACGCCGGCCTCACCAGTCACCACATGCCCGCCGGCCGCGTCCTCGGTGGCATACATCCAAGAAGTCCTAGCGCGGTGAAGGCCCACTCTCCAAAGTTTTGATCCGCTCCAAGCCGCCTAGCCCACCATGGCCGCAGCAGAGGAGGCATAGGACTTTCGCCCACTCGAGAAGGTGTCCCTGGTAGGCTACATCCATGCCATCTCCGCCCCGCATCGATGCACTCACCGTCAGGGAGGTCGGTGACGGTAATGACCTCCGATGTTGGGGTCGTCGTCATCAAGATAGTTCATGCGCCAGTCCACCCATCGCTCTCACGGTCCCACCACACGGAAGAAGAAATGCAAGCACATCCCCCGCCTACTCCCATCCTGACCTGGAACTAACACGCTATGGTTAGTGTCGTCTCCAACCCCACCGTGCCACTCGCTACATGCATGGCCACCTTCACCCTCGCCCATGTCATTCGTCGATCTCTCCGATCCCGTGGGTACGCTCGCCCCGCCCTAGCCAGCATGGTGGCAACCTACCTGTGAACCCCATCTCCGCCGCCAGTGGCGCTCAGCAAGTTTATGCCGGCTAACACTGCCTATGTCACTGACGCGGAAAGAAGCATGAGAAATCAAGCTAATAAGCCAAGCCTATTAGTTAATTTGCAGTGCTACATACTACCAAGATGTTACTTTGTTAACGTTTTCCTGCTGTTATTTGCATCCAGGTTTGTTCTATTATGTTCAATCGAATGTGTTTTCTCTGTACATCAATATAGGTTTCATAGATTGAAATTTTTCTCCATTTCCTGCTATGTTTTCTTGCTATGAGGCGGACTTTGCCTTTCTTAATACTACAACCACCAGATTTTGTTTCGAATGCCCTTGATGTCGTGGTGCGGGAATTGATTGCTACCGCAATGCATAGACAAGGCATGAGCCCTTCCAACCTTTGAGAGTAATCACTGAAGCTGCATGTTCTAAAACATGATTTGGTTTCCATGTATTCAGTGACAGAGAATGAACTGACATGTGTGAAGAATCTTGAATCGAGGGTAATTCGAGCCCACGAACAAATATTGTTTCTTGTCAGTTATCACATATATATAACCCCATGTAAACTTTGCACTATAGGTAATTGTTGCAGAAGATATAGGGAAACATCTTTTGACTTACGGCTGCAGGTTACTCAATATCTTCAGTTTGAACCATATTTCACAAACCCGTCTTATACTAATTGATCCCCTCTCTTTATTGTTGGAATTACAACACCTATCTATTATTTCTTCTCGGTGTATGGATGAGTTGTCCCTAGATGATATTACAACATTTGCTAAGAAGTTTTTGTCTTCCCAACCCACAATGGTTAGCTGGGGAGATTGCATGCTCCTTGATTTCCCTTTAGGTTTCAACTGCTCTTGACGATATAATGTTCACTGTTTCACCATTTTTCTTTGTATGGTGTATGGTTCAGATGTGCTAAGTCCTTGGTTTTACTATGTTAAGTTGAGATCTTGACACAGACGAGTCCAGTCGCCGCACAGGATGTTCATCCTCATAGCAAACTTGACGAGTCCAGTCAAAGTAAGGAGCACCATGACAGGTTTCTCATGCCTTCCACTGCTTGTGTGAGCTAGAGCGCTTCCAGCGGTGAGAAAATTCACCACTTCCATATCCAGCCACCGAAGGAACAATCACGGCAGGTAAGCCTTTGACTTAACATGCACGTCTTGCAGGATTATAACACTTAATGTGATTTGGTAACCCTTGCCGCTGTGATGGCCGGCGTGAGGTCCCTCTCCTTTTTTCCCGAGTGAGGAAGAAGAGAAGAGAAACATAGGAGGAGGAATTCAGAACTGTATTTCATCAATTCAGATTTGCCTTTGTTCACTTACAGGTTTCAGACCAAGTACCTCACCTAGCCGGCACACATGCCCCACTCACACGTAATTAACTCTCACACACACCCTTGATGCACCACCGAACACCACATATGGAGGAGGTGGCACCAGCGTACAGCTAAGGCACGGCGTCAGGCGTGACATGATTTTGTATTCTGATCATTTTTTGGACGCAACATTTCTTGGGTAAGTCTATACAGTGTGATACAAATAATTTAAACATGCTCTGGGTGTTGGAACGATTTATTTATTTTTGCGTTTTTGTTTGTCCTCTATTTATTTATTTTTTATGCTGATATTGCAGGGTTTAAGGACTGCTTCAATATTGTAGGAAAAAGTGTGGAATTGGAAGCATCGAAAGAAACGGTAATGAAGGAAAAGAACGACTTAGAAAAGCTTTTGGTTGTTGTTTACTGTGGTCTTCTTACATAATTTAAGTTTTAGATCCAATGCATAAGCAAAAAATGCTAGCTTCTTAACACCTGTGAGATGATATGCAGGAGAGTATAATTATTTATTTACCGAGGGAAGGAGAGGATATAATTTAGGTATAAGGTACATGTTCATTTTACTTTTACTTCGGCATATGGTTATGCTCCTTTTTTGTAGCCAGATCAAACTCGGCACAGATGCACATGCACCATGCACCTCACTGATGTGAGGATCCATTCCCCTCAATCTCCTCTTAATCTCCAACATCCCCCCTTTCTGATGTTCATGTACTTGACCAAAAGTGAGTGCTCCATGGAGCAAAGCTCAACCTGGGTCTTCATCAATGCAAGACGGGGCGGGAGGGAGCGGGGAGTTTTTCAGCCGCATGAATGTGGAAGGCGCTAGACAAATCAAAGATGTATTATGCTTCTGTCGAGGTAATTGATGGGAGAGGCTCTCATGTTTTGTTATTGATCCTCAAATAAAGCGATTGGTTACTGTGTTTCTGTACGATGCCCAAATGCCCTTACATGTTTCAACTTTCATTTTTTTAGTCTTAATAGGTGGGTCTCATCTATTTTTGGTTGCATGTTTGAGGGGGCAGCATACACATAAGAGGGGTTCAATATCTTTAACTCACAGACCAGGTTAGCACACATGGCATGCAGATTCTACTACTTGATGTAGCCTTTCTTATAGATGTAAGTAGTATTTTTAATGTGCTACACTTTGATGTCGAGTAGTTTTTTCATGTATTGTTTTAGATGCCAAATATGATTAAATGGAATATAAGTTTCAAAGTCTCCTAGGATAGATGTAAAGTACATGAAGGTAAACCAATATGTCCCCTACCACTCGTATAGTTATGGCCGTCCTTGACTATAGTGTACTTAGGAGGAGGAGATGAACATGAAGAATGAGTTTGCAGTGTGGGTGTTGTTGATGAATGACACCCCAAGAAGTGGTGATAACGACCATGGGGAGGGGAGCAAGAACTGAAAGGCAAATATAGATTCCTCAGACCACTGAACAATATTGCTATGATGACCATTTCCCATGTCTTTGCAATATCTACATGCTCTAATGTAAAAGTATAATGTGCTTCACAGATTTTTTTTATTTCTTTTGATTTTGCCTTTCTTATTATTTATGCTTACATCTTTATATGTGGGATTCTATTTCAGGACACCTTTTTCAGTTGTTAGTTGAGGTGCTTCTGAGTTTCTCAATCAGTTGACGTATTTGGTGCCCTTTCTGAATTCTGTTTTTTTTCTTCCTTGCATCTCAAGTGCAAGCAACAATGCTTCTACCAAGGCTTAGAAGAAGCCATGGAGTATGTTCCAGAACGTCTTTTATATTATATCATCACAAAAATTTACTGCAATATTTTTTCTTTTTCCTAAATACACATGATAGACTTGAACGATCTTCTGTTATATTGCATGATGCCCTATTGATATGATACAAAAAAAATCAGATTGTAAGGTTTATCTTCACAGCTTACAGGAAATATGTTGCAACTTAAGAAATCTAAATTGATGGTTTTGATGTTAATGGTCAGGATGAGGCGATAGGCCCTTTTGATCCGTACTAATTTTTCAAAGGTCGAAAGATAACTTTACTGTCATGTTTATAGTCATCAAATGGTCCTTCATTACCTGATTGCAGGATATTGTCAAGAATTTCACCCCACCCATTGCTTTGGATATCACCTCTGGCTGCAGCAAAAGTGTGTCAATCTAGCTCACATGAATTGAACTGCGCAATGTCCTATTATTACTCTGTTACTCAAAGAGTTGGTATTCCCAAATAGTAAGAACAGAGAAGATCTTTAGTGAGTTATTGCACATATTTTATTCTGAGCTTCTAGAAAATCTTTTGCGGTTTAAGCACAATCCATATTATAGTTCTTTTATACCAGTTAAGTTCACTATTCAACGGAATTCCTTTTCACTGAAATAAGAACCACGTAATGCTTACACTTGATCTGGTCAGCTGGATAACTAAATGAGTTAATACTATGCATAGTATCTTTTGACATATGTAATGTGGGGTAGAAGACCAATGTCTCTTGCTAGGGATTTCTGAAGGCAACATGCCTCTGATTGCATGCACTTAACTATTTTGCTTTTGGCTTCCTGCTATTGTGTTTTATGTTGTCTACTACTACTTTTAAGGCTTTCTCATACTGAATTTCAAATGCTAATACTTTTACAACAAGCTGACTCGGATAATACAACAACCCAGACATCAATGAAGCAAATAACTTGATTAAAAGGTACATTCCTGATTACCAATGTCTTGCTATTTTTCAATCTTGACTAACACAAAGGGTGCAATATGTAGGTTCAAGGAGCTCCGACGCTTTCTATGGCCAAAGAATTCATTCAAGCCAGATTTTCCTTCAAGATAACAATATTGCCTGTCCATTGAACAATACGAGAGAGATAGAGCGTTACTGCCTTACATTTTTCAATATCCCTAGCTTTATTTTCATTGTTATGGTAATTGTGGTACTTAAAAAATTAGAATGCCTTGTGCCATGATGTGTGGATTTTGCAACCTATATTATCTCCTATTAGACTGGATGTGATCATAATAGTTCTTTTTTTATCATTGGTTGTCATGAAGTAGAGCTTATTTTGTGGATGGATGCATTTTTCAATGTTTCCAGGCTTTTGCTTTTCCCTTATAATATTGAGTTGATTCCCGTGAAGGGCGGCGACCCATGTTGGATGTATAAATGAGGGGAGTGTCATTGACGCGGTACCGGAGACGTCTCATGGAGAGAGGGGAGGGTGTAAAAGTGGTGGATTGCAAATGTTTGGATGTGCTTGATCTAGCGATTGGTATGCACAGTGGCAGAGCTTAGTGAGGGCCATTGCCCCCCCCCCCCCCAGCCCATGAGATTTTCGCATGCTTGAACAATAGTACTTATGTTACCTGAGGACTAATGTAAGATGCAGTGAAACATGGTGGACCTGGCTTCATGACGGAGCTGGCCGAGAGATATCCGGGGTGATGTTGAGGCCGGCGGCGGAAGAAATGGCCAAATGGGGTTCCTAAGTACGAGTGAGAAGGCCGATCGGTTCCCATGGAGCAATGCAATGTTGCAGCAAAAACTGGATTGGGTTCCATTTTCAGGTGGAGAAGAAGTGATTAAGGCATGTGCACGGTTCATTTGTTCATTCATTTGATCCTTCCTTATTTCACTTAACTTAGATTCATCTACTTTTATACTTACCCATGGTTGATGGATCGGGAAATTTAGTGACACTAATTGCAATGAGGAATATCATATTACCATAAAACTTAGATATTTTTTCAATCAAACATGATAATGATGAGTCAGTAAGAGTTTTGATTTTTTAAATGCCCGTGGCAACGCACGGGCATTCTACTAGTATAAATATAAATATAAGATGTGACTAAATGATAGAGGATGTTTTATCAGGAAAACATAAGCAGCAATTCATATCAAATATAACAAATAATTTATTTTTTGTTCAAAGACAATGAAAGTCACAAGTAATTGGATCACCAGAACTCAATGTATATACATTGGTTAAGATTGGAGTGCCATATAAAATTACATTTAAAGTAGAAGACAACGAAGCATATATATGGATGGAACATACTAAATGGTACAATTACATATCATCAACACTCATGTTTACTTGGTGAAAAATCCTTGAAATACATTGAGTGCAAAGATAAATGTCGCAGTTGACAAAATGATGAACAAGGGCAGGAAGATAGTAGTATGGAAGTACGTGGTAGGGCATACACCATGATATTTTTGGTATTTCATTGTCATTCATCCATATTGTTATCCAACTTTATAGAAATGATGGACATATTCATACCAAAGTTTTATCATGTATTTTGATTGTACACAATTTAAATGTATTTTTATATAAATATTCATTTAGCACCTATCAAATGAAATAAGATAGGAAGAAAAAGTGTCAAGATATAAAATTGTGTATTGCAAATCTAGTCGCGCAAATGTGCGGGTCACCATGCTAGTTTTTTCTTAAATGTGATGAACATTTTTATAAATTACATGAATAAGATTTTACATTACATGAATATATAGAAATGCGGTGAACCCTTTACAAATTTAAGAAAAAGTAATTTTTGACATATATATATAGTTTTTTAAATATGTTTGAAACATTAAAGCGAAAATGAAAAGTGAAAAAAGTGAAACAAAAATGAACGAATGAAAGAAGTAACAACTCCGACTACACGTGGCCCACTACAATGTCCCTTGAGGTGAGCGGCCATTCGGTCTCGCGTGTGGCTGGATAAAACACGCCCGTCCTTGATGCATCCCCCTCATGTATCTCCCCGTTCCCTTCCCGTCGAGCCACGCTGAACTTACAGGAGCCCTCAGCACCCTACTCCCTTCCATGGATTTCACGGAGTGGCCGGCTTCCTCACTTCTCCGCCCCGACCAGGTCGACATTCTCACCATGCCTGGCCGCACTACCGGGCAGTAGATGGAGGCCATGTGAGAGGACAAAGGATGAGTCACGCACAGGGGGCAGGAGATCATTTGCGGACCCAAGAATGATGCGTGGTGGAGTGGTGGCAGGCACCTTGCGGTTGTTGTCACTTCCGTAAGTGTGGGCGTCTACACTCCGGAATATCTCGAAAATAAGAAACCATAGAAATATAAGGAAATAATTCCCACAACCAAGATTACCTTCTTTTGGTTTGCAGTATATAGAAGTTTTTATATCAAGTGTGTTTTTAATTATAATCATACAAATGTATCTCGTGTGATAAAGTGGTGGATTGTAAGGAGTTGTGATTGTCTATGGCTTTTGGCGTTTCATAATTCGTTGCTAGATTAGTAAGTTAAACTAAACCATGACACAGTGTCCAAGATGAATGGGTATCTAATTGTTTTAAAGGGCTTTTTATTCAGCTAAGTAAGCTATATAACGTTCCTCTCATGTTTTATTGCCCGCAGTTCACTAATGTTCATATTTTTATGGATGGTGCTACGTTAAATTGGCAAAATAAGTTTAATTGTCATGATTCATGTTCTACTAATATCTACCGAAGTTTGATCCCATAAAAGCGTTTGATAGAAGTTTTTTTGCGGGAAAACTTCCTATCTATTCATCATCAATCATGACAGTACAACTAACAACAAAAATTATAAAAAATACATCCAGATCCATAGACCACCTAGCGATGACTACAAGCACTGAAGCAAGCCGAAGGCGTGCCGCTGCCATCAACCCCCCCCCCCTCCCCCCTTCCCCCCCTCACCGGAGTCGGGCAATACTTGTACTCCCTCCGTCCGGGAAAAGTTGTCCCCGCCGACATTTTACAAAACCCCCCTCCCCTTTCTTCCGACAAGCCACGCAGCCCACTGCGCCTGCTCCGTCGCATCGCCACGCGCCGGCCGCGTGCTCCGCCGGCTTGCCGCCTGCTCTGCTGCCTCGGCGCCTGCTCCGCCGCCTCGCCATGTGCCGGCCGCCTCCTCCCGCTCGTCTCGCCGCTTCTTTTGGTCCGCACCAGGAGATCCAGAGGGAAGGATCCCCTTTTTTGCAAAGCCCGCGACTTGCCGGCTCCGGCGGCGGCACTCGCGTCCTGGAGGGAGTTGGGGCTCGATCTGGAGGCATGGAAGATTCTCTAGCTCCTCGTCCTCGAGCTCCTCATCGACCAGCTCCTCCTCCAGGCCCGGAGCGGCAGCTGCGGAAATCGACGGCGTGGGGAAGACGACCACGGCATGGGAAGACGAAGACTTGCTCCAGCCACATGCCACTGCCCCGTGCTCGTCTTGCCGCTGCCATTCCCCTCCTCGAGTTAGCAGACTGATGCTGGAGGACCTGCCCTTTTCGCTCCACCGGCGCCGTCGCTGCCGCTTCTGCTTCTGCTGCCCGCTCGCCCATGGCAGCGCAGGTCCGTCTTCTAGCTGCTGATTTTTGTGTGGTGAAGCAAGCAGCTGTGCTGGTTTTGTTCTTGTCCTCTTGGATTGTGCAGCGATTGGAGGACTTGGTGCAGAGGAATGGAGTACGAATACGGATGCTGCTTCCGTTGATCTCATGTAAGTTTGCTAAACAAGTACAGATGCACCCTTAGTGATTTTAAAACTACTGTTAGCCATGGAATTCGAGAGAGCAACCACACAATGAAACATCATTGGGCATACAATATGCTTTGATCTCCAATGTTCAACTACTGTTAGCTTGAGATGAACATACAGTATGCTTGACTGTATAACTGTAAATTTTCCTGAACATATGCTTGAGATGAACATACATTATGCTTGACTGAAATAGCTGTTCATACATCTGGAAATGTTACTATGAGTATAACAGTATTTGGAGTATTTATGATGATCAAAGTCTTTCTTACTCAAGTGTAATTTGTTGCCTCATCCACCATTTAGTATCCCCTTCTTGATTCAAGCTCAGAATTTTGGAGTACATTTTGTGTACTGAGCATTTTGTGCTCTGTTGCAGTAAGATATGATAAAACCATGAAAAAATTCTGTACTGAGAATTTTGTGCTCTATTGATTCAAGTTTAACTTTGGTTGTCTAGTAAGATAAGATAAAACCATGACAATTTTGACTAGGAAGCATGACAATCTCAAACTAATTGAGTAAAAATTCAGTAAACTTGACAGATAAAAACCTGACAGAAATTGATAGGTTTTGGAAGAAAATGATCTGAGCAACAACTTGACTGAACAAAGATCTTGACTGACTAATATAGTGGTCAATTCAGAAATGTTCACTAGGATTTAGAAGAACATGCATTTTCCATCTAACTTAATTCAAGTAAAGCAAGAAGAATCTAACTTAATTCAAATAATTCCAACTTAATTCCTATTGTCATGTCGTTTCTTTATTATATATTTTTCCTTTTTTAAGTACAGTAGTTGCTTGCTTGGTAAAGTTTGAAGTATCGCTGAAGTTCTCCTCCTTCTCGGTGCAGTTCTTGAGAGCATGTTTTAGATTCATCCAAGCATCCATCCATTCTTCATCAAGCCGTCACAAGCAGGCAGGCATGCAACATGCCAACATGCACAGACAAGAATTTTCTGGAGTAAATTTGGTTTTCAGTAGTGAGTCTGAGATCTTACTGTAGTTAAGAGTTCAAATCAATAGCTGCCTGTTTTTGCAAGTTCAAATCAATGGATGTGAACTAGTTTTTTTTTCATTTTGGATTAGTCACTAATTTTCTGGAGCATTTCACTCATTGCAAAAGCTACTGCATTTTCCAGTTACGTGAAATGGATGATCCAAAAAAATTGCAGGACCATCCACTCATTGCAAGTATACCCCCTACAGTGAAATGCTCTGTCTACTAATTTTCAGTTAACAGCGATCCATGATTTTTTTTTCAGGTACAGTACTCTGAAGTCTGATGAAACAGCAAAGATTTCACAAAGTACAGTGCTTACATAAGTGTGCTGATACTGCAATTGACAGTGTAACTGGAACTGCGATTGACATTCCTATACTCACTATCATCAATCTACACGTAATTCTAATCATCGACATTCCTCTTCCAGAAAACAATTGACACTGTAACTGAAACCTGCATCATTAGGCAATTCCAGATAAAGAGAGGTTCAGATCAATCAGCCACAATCAGTCCATTTTTTCAGGAAAACTACCTACAGCCAACATCAGTAGCAGAGGCAGTCGCCGACAGCAGCAGCAGGTCCGCGCGGACTCGATCAGGCGGGCTGCAGCGGCACAGCAGCAGCAGGTCCGTGCGGGCTCGATCGGGCGGGCTGCAGCGGCATCAGTAGGTGGCGGGCGACGGTAGCGGCATCAGTAGGTGGCGGACGGACGGACGGCAGCGGCAGCAACAGGTCCCGCCACCGGGGAAGACCCGCGTGGCCCTGCCTGCCGAAGTCAGCGAGAGGGGAGCGGCGGCTGGGGTTGCCGCAGGCGCGAGGAACCATCCAGGGACGCGAGCAGGGCAACGATGAGGAGGCGCCCGTCGAGGTGGTCGCCTTGGAGGAGCAGCCGCAGCTGGGCGGCGGGGCAGCGGCGCAGGTGGTCGGGGCGCAGGTGGGTGGCGGGACAGCGGCACAGGTGGGTGGCGGAGCAGCGGCGCAGGTGGACGGCGGCGCAGGTGGGCGCCCGCTGTTTCTACAGCGGCTTCCGCCGGTGGCTACGACGGCTACTTGGTCCAGCCGCGGTCCAAGGTGGAAGAAGCAGAGGCAAGGGGGATTAGCACAAGATTTAAAACCAGGAGGTTTTTTTTGCAAAATTAGAAATAAACTGAGCTGTGGACAACTTTTTCCGGACAGAGGGAGTAGTAGACAGTCCGGAAGTCGTCGTGCTAAGGCCCCATAGGACGAGCGCATCAGAACAATAATCAGCGCCGATGAAGATAAGCGTAGATCGAAAGGATCTAACCTGAAGACACACTGATTTGGACGAACAAAGACCGTATTCGAGTGGATCCACTAAAGACAACGACCAAGTGAATCCTGCAAGATCCGCTGAAGACACACCTCCACCCGCCATCTAATGATGCTAGACGCACTACTGGGACGGGGGCTAGGCGGGAAGAACCTCATTCCATTTTCAGAGAGCCACTACCTTCTTGTTTTCTTAAGCAGGACATAAACCCTAGCACAACTCAAAGAATCATATAAAAACAGAGTCCCCACTAAAAGCCATTGGTTTCACTGCTCACGGGCTTTGCTGGGAGCGTCAGAACTTTAACCATGTCATTGCCGTCGCAACACTGAAGAAAATCACGGTGGTGAAACCACCAAGCTAGAGAGGATTATATGACGAATAAATCCTCATAACAGTCTTCGACATTACCATTGCCATCATGGTGCATGTTGACAAGTATAGTCGTGTCAGCTACCATTCCCGGTTTTCCCTTCCCTCGGGCCAACTGGACCCGGAAGAATTCGTAGACGCCATGTACCATGGGGACGACATCTTTGCCGTCACCGGCCACAGATCCTGCTTCGCGTGGAATCCATTCAAATTCGGTAAGGTCTAAGAGCAACTCCAACAGTCCGACCCAAACGGACGACGTTTTTATTCGCTTTTTGTCCGTTTGGGTCGGCTAGACGGACACGGATGCCCGTTTTCGTATTTGGGTCGACGCTTACGCCTAATGCTGGCCTGAGACCTATTTTAACGACGCTAAAAAAATTGAACGCATGCATATTTAGAAAAAGAGAAATAATATTAAATAAACATTAAAGCCGGCCACGGAGGCCGGCAAGAGTCCACGCGTCCACATTTGCATTTAAAAAAATAAAAACAGCCCAAACTACGAGGCGGCGCGCTGCCCTAGGCGTCGTCGTCGTCCTCGGGGTCTGTGAGGTCGATGAGCGTCGGCGCCGGCCCGGCCCAGGCGAACGCCGTGTTCCAGAGCGCCACCATGTCGGGCTGTGCCGACGCAGGCAGTGCCGGGGCGGGGGGCTTTGCAGCCGCCTGTGCAGCCGCGGCCTGGCGCGCCTCCTCCTTGGCCTCGCGCGCCTCCTACTCGATGTCGCCCTCGAGCATCTCCTCGTACTCGCCTTGACGGCGCTCCTCTGCCAGCCGGCGCTGGCGCCACATCTCGAGGTAGGCCTGCTCCTGCGCCGGCTCGCCCCCAGCCAAAACCGGTGGCGGGGACACCCACTCGCGCACCACTCTAATCCAGAAGAAGCGCGCGATGGGGTCGGGCTCGGGCTCCGGCTGCAGCTCCGGCTTGATGCGGGACGGCGGGGCCACCGGTGGCACCACGCTGTCGCCCGCTGCGGAGAGGGTAAGGGCATGCGCCATTGCCGCCTTGTAGCGGGCCTCCTCTGCCGCCTCCGCTCTGCGCCGCTCGTCCTCCTTGCTCTCCCGGTAGATGGCCGCAAGGGCCGCCTGGTAGGCGTCCTCCGCCGCCTGGTCCTCCTCGCGGACAACGAGCGGTGTTGGCCTCCGGTCGATCTCGCGCACACCCCGTCGCCTCGCCTCCTCGTGCTCGAAGGCGAACCACGTCGCCCAGTTGGCCGAGTCGGTTGCGTAGGCCTTGTCGAGGCGCTGCTCCGGCGTCAGCAGCGCCCGCCGGCGCCGCACCTCCTCCGCGTGAGCACGAGCCGTCTGCGGCGCCGCCGGCACTGGGATCCTATCTGAATCCAGATGTCAGTCGTGCGGCAGCGTCACGTCCGAATACGGCAGAGGCTGGCGGTTCTGCCAGTGCCACTCCGCCTGGTGCACTGACACGCAGACGCACTGCCTCTTGCTGCCGCTGGCGCCGGAGAAGAGACCCATCTCGCTATGGTTGTGGTGGCTAGGGTTTGTCGGCGACGAGGGAGCAAAGATGGGCAGATGTGGACGGCGAGTATGGATGAGGACGGCCCCGCCGTACGGTCGGCTTAAATAAGGACGAGCGCCGTCGCTGACGTGTGGGCCTGTCGTCATAAATTAAGCTGACCACGTGGGCAGCGGGTAGTTGGACGGCTGTCATGTGAGGACGCGGCGGATAGCGAGAAGGCGCGCGAAGCGTCTGTTCGGCGTCCACCCTGACGCATTTGGGGCGCAAATTTAAGCCGCAAATGCGTCGGCGCGTACGCGACGCGGACGTGATTTGGATTTAGGTCAGCGCGTTGGGTCATCATTTTTGTCCACGCCGATTCAAACGGACGCATGCGGACAACATGGGTCGGTCCTCTGAAGTTGGCTCTAAGCCACCCATAGGGCACATCGATGCTGGCACTTTCATCACAATTCAGCGAGGTTAGGGAGCATCATTTTTCTTTGAAGTCACAGGGTCGCTGCACCCGCATCAGAATATCGAAGCGCCAGGCACGTATGAAGTGCATAGGCAGAACAATCTCACGTGGAACCTAGTGCCGGACGAAATGGACGACAGATCGATCCCGCTTGCCCGTATAGCAAACGGTATCACCGGAACAGGGCCGAGATGGACGTGCCACCACATGGTCTGACAACACAGCTCTTAGATATGATCACGTGTCCCGGCCAAGTAGGTTTGTTTGGCTGGCTGCGCATTATGTCTACCTCACTCAGAAGCCCGCCTGCGATAGGCCCGGTACGGAGCCGATGTACTGGCCGTCCGGTCAAGAGGACGCCAGAAAGCACAGAAGGCCGGGCGCCGGGTATGGCTGGTCAGCGAACATGCGGTGCCGAAAGACATCAACGCCGTTGTCCATCCCATCGCATGCCAGGGGTCACATTCGCCCACCTTGTACGGTTCTTATCAGTAGTTTCTGCCACAATCCAGTCACATTTGTCTTCGATGTGTTGTATGCTATAATCTGCGGGCGGTTCGTTTGCTGGCGGCCACTAGGTTCCGATGCAGTGACATAATCACGGAGCCAAGGAATGATGAAAACCTTTAGCTGGAGGTTGAGCAGATCTGGCAACTTCGGGGTCCCTGAGCAAGTACAATAGCAGGCTTATAGCCCGCTTACATGGCAGTTTTGCCTATGTGGAAAAGAAAGATATAAAAAAGTGTGGGGAGTGGGCTCTAATACAACAGCCTAGCTGTATGATAACTCCTAGGCAGATACAATTAATATGAAGAAAGAGATAGAGAGGTGGTAAAAGTACTACTTTTATAGCCCACCTTATAGGCAACCTTACTGTATGAGTGACTGTAAGTAGTGACTATATATACATGACATGACAACATTACATAACCATTAGTTGGCTACACTATTGCCAATGCTCTGATACACTGGTCGCTACGACAACAAACGCCAATGGAACCCACAAACCACACGAGAATGTTATGCCAACTAGCCGAGGAAACACGCACACACATTCCAAAGCAGGTCAACCAGGAAGATCTAATGTCTTTGAAATGTATAGGGGCCATTGGAAAACTCGCTAGGAAACCAGGGCTAGTGACCGCAAGAAGGTGGGTAGGGAAATATATAGCAAATCAGGTAATATACACGTGGAGAGAGCGGAGGGCGGACGAAACGCTTTACATGACGCGGTTTGCATGGCAGGAAACAGAACCTTAGATTCTTTTTAGATAATACAGATAGTGAAGTTGTGTATATATAGGTGGTGTGGTGTTCAGTGTTAGGTACCAAACGGAGGAACAAAATCGAAATAGCTATTGGGGTTGCGCCCTCAGTGGATTTTCGACGTTGCTAACCTTGCAAAATCTAACCAGAATTTAAGGAGAATTTCCACGTTAGATGCTTAAAGGATAATTGAATTTAAATCACATAGTGTTGCAATACAAATGTGAACATTTGCTCAACAGAAAAAAAACACAAACAAATTCAACCTTGATGTAGACAGGGTGGCTGTCGTACTACCTCAGTTACTGAGTAAGGCGAACTCAAACGCACCACGAATTTTCCATCAGTAGCTATAAGGAGAAATTTGAGAAGAGAAGAGCATTCTGTTTTTTAGGTGTAAATTTCGTCTGATATTTTTAAGGCGCCGACGTTGTGCATAAGTTGCCTAAGGAGCCTCCCAGTCCTATATAAGAACCCCCTTGGCCGATGGGGAGAGGAAGTGCGGCCAGAAGAAACTTCGCTCAGAGTTGTTCGCTCCTGTTTGCCGTTCTAGACCAAGTAACCATGGCGACCACTGTGGCGAGACTCCTGCTCGCGGTGACCATGGTCTTGCTCCTCGCCATGCCCGCCGCGAGTGGCGGCACCATCACCATGTCGTTCGCCTCGGAGGAGGTCGCGTCGGAGGAGGCCCTCCTCTCTCTGTACGAGCGGTGGGCGCAGCACTTCGGGAAGGCTCTCCCAAGTGGAGGAGCACGCGGCAGCACCCGCTTCGCCGTCTTCGCGCAGAGTGTCCGGCTCGCGCACCAGCGCGGCCCGGGCAAACTGAAGCTCAACGAGTTCGCTGACACCGCCCTGAGCAACGACTACAGCATCCGCTGCTACATTCCGCTGGCGCGAGCCGGCGTCCCGGAGGGCCAGAGGAGAAAATACCCAGACCCACCGGCGTCCATGGACTGGCGCACCGGGGGCGTCGTGACGCCGGTCAGGGATCAAGGGACACACTGTGGAAGCTGCTGGGCTTTTGCAACCGCATCGGCCATTGAGAGCCTTTACAAGATTGAACACGGGGACCTGATCCCGCTGTCGCCCCAGCAGCTCGTCGACTGCGACGGCAGCAATGGGCACTGTGGAGGCGGCACCCCAGCCAAGGCATTCCAAACCATTAAGCTTGGTGGCATCTCGCGATGGGCAGACTATCCGTACAAAGGCGTTAAGGGCTGGTGCTACCCGGCCCGCAAGGGCGTGGGTATCAGGGGCTGGGAGCGTGTGGAGCCGCGGAACGAGTGGGCGCTCATGTGGGCAGTGTTCAAACACCCCGTCACCGTAGGGGTCGACGCCAACAGCACGGCCTTCATACATTACCGTGGCGGCCTCTTCGACGGGCCCTGCAACACCACTCTCGGGCATGCCATGACCCTTGTCGGCTACGGCACTACCGGGCACAACGACCATTACGGCGAGCCAGCGGGAGTCGACTTTTGGCTCCTCAAAAATTCCTGGTCGACGGCGTGGGGCGAAGCCGGCTATATGCGGCTCCGGCGTGGCGCCGAGGCCAAGGGTGGGGTCTGCGGGGTAATGCTCGAGGCGACATATCCGGTCCGTTCCTATAGGCTATTTTAATTAGAGGAACAATGTGCCTATATATGAGCTTTAACCAGTAGTTAGTGATGAAATGGAATAAATTAAAGCAAGCCAGTGGTTGGTTGCAAACAGGGACAGAATATAAGTTGGCAGTAAGAGATTCGAGCCGCCGACTGATCGGATCCCATGAGATCATGCGCTGCTCTATCCTTGTTTTTTTTGCCTTCATTGTTCTCGTCTCCACCCCTAGTTCCTATCCATAAGCTACCGCTTCTTTATTTTATGTTTTTCACTATGCGCTGCTCCCTGTCATCGCGAACGCTCCATTCCCCGATCACCCCCGCGACTCACCTTCTCTTCCCTCACCATGGTGACCCATGAGGCACAGGGGTGCGACACTGCTACTGCAAATGTACCACCGTTGCTGGCTGCTAGGGCGAGCCACCACATGTGAAGAAACCGACAACAGATACCAACGCCTCCTTCTCTGCCTCTTCCCTCTCCTACCCACCACATAATGTAACGGCACAGGCGAGCTAACGATGCCCACGACGGGTTTTTCACACGTGCTACGACAATAGCAGAGCGCTTGCGATGAGTCGAGGAGCTTAGGCAAGTGGTGCATCAAGCATGGAGCGACCGTGCGCACGAGGTGGAACGGCCAGCATAGGGTCAATCCAACGGCACGCAGTGGGGCGATCTGGCCTTCTGGCCAATAGGAAAACTGTTTGTCAAGTACCCAACAACTAGAACTTGGAACCTGCCCTTTGCCTGAAGGGTGTGGGCCGGGTACCCTAAGTCGACAGCTGAATTCAGCACACGGTCTGCCGAATTCAACTGGTTTTTGCCGAGTTTTCTGGGCACTTTAAAGTACAATAATTGCAATATATAGCGACAAGAGGCACAACCTCGGTGATGTGGCTTGTCGGTGAGTGCGTAGAGTTAGGCCGCGGTGCTGCTAATATGTCCTTTGGACCTGTGATTCGAGGAAATGATGAAACAAGACGAGCTAAGCACTTAAGATTTGGGACTGGCACATGACGGGGAAAGAGACTGATTTTACCCTTTTAATTTAATGAAAAGGTATATTTTAATATTCACTACTAATTTGCGTCAAAATTTGTAAACTTTTGCACACTCGAGATATCCATCTATCTATCCATCCATCCATCTCTCTATCTATCTATTCTATTCTATATCTGTCTCTATCGATCTATCTATATAGCTCATTTATCCATCCATCCATCTATCTATCTATATATCTATCTATCCATCTATCCATCTCTCTATCTATCTATTCCATTCTATATCTCTCTCTATCGATCTATCTATATATCTATCCATCCATCCATCTATCTATCCATCTCTCTGTCTCTCTCTTTATCTATCTATCTATCTATCTATCTATCTATCTATCTATCTATCTATCTATCTATTCTATTCTATTCTATCTATCTATTATTTATATTATTAAAACAGAAGACAAACAAGCCACCACATTTATCCATATAACCCATTGATTCTAATTAGGGAAACAATTGAGATTAAAATACAAAAAAGGTTATGTAAAATGTAAAACGCGTACAAACAATCCATCGACACATGCATATTGAGCCCAACATGGGAGGTTACATAGAATATAAAATGCATACAAACAATCCATCATTGACACGTGCATATTGAGGCCAACATGGGTGCACACATGTAAAATACATGGTTACATAGAAAATTAGACTACATGTATAAATAAGAGGAAGGAAACTTATGCCAAGCCCTATTCGTTATCACTATAAGAAATATGTCAACTTGCGATCATCACTATTGGTCGGTGGATGGTCATTGGTTTTTCATTTGCGACCTTTCTACGACCAAAACAATTGGTCAAAAGTTGACCGTCTTTAATGAAACTTAACGACCTTCTCTATGATATAGTCGTATAAGGCAACGACCAAAACAAAAGGTTGTTGGTCCTACGACCAATTGTTTTGGTCGCTGGTTGTCTGCCCAGACCACGTTAGATCCAACGTGGTAAAATTGCGACCAATTGAGTTGGACGTTGACAAGAATCAGCCCGGTCCATTTCGGTGTCTATATGGGCCGAGCCCATTAATTCAGCCCTCTAATATATTTTTTCTATTAATTTTGGTCAGCTAAATGAGCTAAGCCCGGCACTACAGCCTTTTCATTTTTGGGCCGTGGCCTTTTTATCTTATTTTTGGGCCATGGCCTTTTTATCTCAATAGTTTGTTTTTTTATATTTATTATGGTCCACTAGTCATATGGGTCCCAGTTATCATGTTCTGATAAGTGGGTCCAAGTTGTCAGGTTTTAGTAACTGGGTCCGACTTGTTAGGGCCATATTCCTCATATTTCATTTTGACAGTTAATAAATAACCAATATTCAAATTGGCACAGACAAAAAACACATATAATACTTCAAATAACAACAGCCAGATTCAGTCTAGAGAGATTCGGTATGGAGCTCCTGCAATATAAATAACACGTAATACGATGTAAAATATAAAACACATTGATACGTCTCCGTCGTATCTACTTTTCCAAACACTTTTGTCCTTGTTTTG
The DNA here is from genome assembly GCA_034509565.1 of Triticum monococcum. Taxonomy (NCBI): domain Eukaryota; kingdom Viridiplantae; phylum Streptophyta; class Magnoliopsida; order Poales; family Poaceae; genus Triticum; species Triticum monococcum. The sequence goes on from CM067847.1 coordinate 770,752,169, forward strand.
GACTCTAACTTGCATGATTTGAATGGAAGTAACCCGTACTAACGATGTTTTCAGCAGAATTGCCATGGTGTTATTTTTGTGCAGAAATAAAAGTTCTCGGGAATGACCTGAAAATCAACGGAGATGTTTTTTGGAATATGTAAAAAATACTGGAAGAATCCGCGTCAGGGGGCCCACACCCTATCCACGAGGGTGGGGGGTGCGCCTACCCCCCATGGGCGCGCCCCCTGCCTCGTGGGACCCCCTGATGCTCCACCGACCTCAACTCCAACTCCATATATTCACTTTCGGGGAGAAAAAAATCCGGAGAGAAGGATTCATCGCGTTTTACGATACGGAGCCGCCGCCAAGCCCTAAACTATCTCGGGAGGGCTGATCTGGAGTCCGTTCGGGACTCTGGAGAAGGGAATCTGTCGCCATCGTCATCATCAACCTTCCTCCATCACCAATTTCATGATGCTCACCGCCGTGCGTGAGTAATTCCATCGTAAGCTTGCTGGACGGTGATGGGTTGAATGCGATTTATCATGAATTGAGTTAGTTTTGTTAGGGTTTGATTCCTAGTATCCACTATGTTCTGAAATTGATGTTGCTATGACTTTGCTGTGCTTAATGCTTGTCACTAGGGCCCGAGTGCCATGCTTTCATATCTGAACCTATTATGTTTTCATTAATATATGTGAGTTCTTGATCCTATCTTGCAAGTCCATAGTCACCTATTATGTGTTATGATCCGTTAACCCCGAAGTGACAATAATCGGGATACTTATCGGTGATGACCATAGTTTGAGGAGTTCATGCATTCACTATGTGTTAATGCTTTGGTCCGGTACTCTATTAAAAGGAGGCCTTAATATCCCTTAGTTTCCAATAGGACCCCGCTGCCACGGGAGGGTAGGAAAAAAGATGTCATGCAAGTTCTTTTCCATAAGCACGTATGACTATATTCGGAATACATGCCTACATTACATTGATGAATTGGAGCTAGTTCTGTGTCACCCTATGTTATAATTGTTGCATGATTGATCGCATCCGACATAATTCTCCATCACCGATCCAATGCCTACGAACTTTTCATATATTTTTGTTCGCTTATTTACTTTTCCATTGCTACTGTTACAATCACTATACAACCGAAAATATTATTATTGCTACCATTACCACTACTATCGTATTACTTTGCTACTAAATACTTTGCTGCAGATATTAAGTTTCCAGGTGTGGTTGAATTGACAACTCAGCTGCTAATACTTGAGAATATTCTTTGGCTCCCCTTGTGTCGAATCAATAAATTTGGATTGAATACTCTACCCTTGAAAACTGTTGCGATCCCCTATACTTGTGGGTTATCAAGACTATTTTCTGGCACCGTTGCCAGGGAGCATAGCTCTATTCTTTGAGTCACTTGGGTTTATATCTGCTTATCATTATGAAGAACTTGAAAGATCAAAGAACCAAGATTTTTCCTCAACTACGAGGGGAGGTAAGGAACTGCCATCTAGCTCTGCACTTGATTCACCTTCTGTTTTGAGTAAACTTGCAACACCTACACATGCTATTGATTTCGATAGGTCGCATGTTATTGATGATGCCACTTCTGCTTTGCATGATACTTATGATGAAACTACTTCTATGCTTGATAATACTGTGCCACTAGGTGAATTTCTTGATGAACAACTTGCTAGGGCTAGAGAGAATGAAATTATTGAAACTGATAATATTGATGAAGTGATGATGAAGATTCTCCCCCTAGATATGAATTGCCTATTGTTATGTTATGGATGAATAAACTACTAGAGAATTCTTAGCTTGCAATGATAGATCTGATCTTAAGAAATTACTAGCTAAGCTTAAAGAAAAGTCTTTGAATGCTAGAATGAAATATGACCCTGCTTTTGCTACTTCACCTATGTTTATTACTGATAAGGATTATGAATTCTCTGTCGATCCTGAGTTAATTACTTTGGTTGAATATGATCCTTTTTATGGCTATGAATCTAAAACTGTTGTGGCACATCTTACTAAATTAAATGATATAGCCACCCTGTTTACTCATGATGAGAAAACTAGCTATTACTTTATCCTTAAGTTGGTTCCGTTCTCATTAAAGGGTGATGCTAAGACATGGTTTAATTCTCTTGATTCTGGTTGTGTGCGTAGTCTCCATGATATGATTTATTACTTCTCTGCTACATATTTCCCAGCTCATAAGAAACAAGCTTCTTTAAGGGAAATATATAATTTTGTGCAAATTGAAGAAGAGAGTCTCCCACTAGCTTGGGGGAGGCTTCTCCAATTACTTAATGTTTTGCCTGATCATCCTCTCAAGAAAAATGAAATACTTGATATCTTTTATAATGGACTAATCGATGCTTCCAGAGATTACCTGGATAGTTGTGCTGGTTGTGTTTTCAGGGAAAGAACCGTTGATCAAGATGAATTGCTATTGAATAATATGTTGACTAACGAAAAAATTGGACACTTCCTGAACCAACTCCTAAGCCAACTCCGAAGAAAAGGGGTATTCTATTTCTCAGTCCTGAATATATGCAAGAGGCGAAGAAATCTATGAAAGAAAAAGGTATTAAAGGTGAAGATGTTAAGAATTTACCACCTATTGAAGAAATACATGGTCTTGATAACCGACTCAGGTAGTAAGGGTAAATTCTCTCTATAGATTTGATAAGTGTGAAATTCCATTTACTAAGTTTGCTAGCCAATGCTTGGATGAGTTTGATGACTTTATGGTTAAGCAAGAAAACTTCAATGCTTATGTTGGTAGACAGTTGAAACACAATGATGATATGCTTGAACACTTGAGTGATTATATGGCTAGTGTTAAAGGTGAACTTAAACTTATTAGTAAACATGCTTCTATGGTTACCACTCAAGTAGAACAAGTACTTAAGGCTCAGAATGATTTGCTCAATGAATTAAATAATAAGAAGAATGATAATGCTGTTAGAGTTATGACTAGAGGTGGTAAAATGACTCAGGAACCTTTGTACCCTGAGGGCCATCCTAAGAGAATTGAGCAAGATTCTCAGAGGACTAATGTTGATGCACCTAGTCCTTCTAAAAGGAAGAAAAGAAAAATGATAGGACTTTGCATGCTTCTAGTGAACCTGTTGTTGGCACACCCGAGAACCCAAACGATATCTCTATTTCTGATGCTGAAACACAATCTGGTAATGAACATGAAATTAGTGATAATGTTAATGATGATGTTCATGTTGATGCTCAACCTAGCAATGATAATGATGTAGAGATTGAACCTGTTGTTGATCTTGGTAACCCACAGTCAAAGAATCAACGTTATGATAAAAGGGACTTTGTTGCCAGGAAGCACAGTAAAGAAAGAGAACCATGGGTTAAGAAACTCATGCCTTTTCCTCCTAAACCATCCAAGAAAAAGGATGATGATGATTTTGAGCGCTTTGCTGAAATAATTAGACCTATCTTTTTGCGTATGCATTTGACTAATATGCTTAAAATGAATGCTTATGCTAAGTACATGAAAGATATTGTTATAAATAAAAGAAAGATACCGGAAACTGAAATTTCCACCATGCTTGCTAATTATACTTTTAAGGGTGGAATACCAAAGAAACTTGGAGATCCAGGAGTACCAACTATTGAAGGAAATATGCCTTAGAGGCAATAATAAAGTTATTATTTATTTCCTTATATCATGATAAATGTTTATTATTCATGCTAGAATTGTATTAACCGAAAACATAATACATGTGTGAATACATAGACAAACAGAGTGTCACTAGTATGCCTCTACTTGACTAGCTCGTTAATCAAAGATGGTTATGTTTCCTAACGATGGACAAAAGAGTTGTTATTTGATTAACGAGGTCACATCATTAGTTGAATGATCTGATTGACATGACCCATTCCATTAGCTTAGCACCCGATCGTTTAGTATGTTGCTATTGCTTTCTTCATGACTTATACATGTTCCTATGACTATGAGATTATGCAACTCCCATTTGCCGGAGGAACACTTTGGGTGCTACCAAACGTCACAACGTAAATGGGTGATTATAAAGGAGCATTACAGGTGTCTCCAAAGGTAGATGTTGGGTTGGCGTATTTCAAGATTAGGATTTGTCACTCCGATTGTCGGAGAGGTATCTCTGGGCCCTCTCGGTAATGCACATCACCTAAGCCTTGCAAGCATTGCAACTAATATGTTAGTTGTGAGATGATGTATTACGGAACGAGTAAAGAGACTTGCCGGTAACGATATTGAACTAGGTATTGGGATACCGACGATCGAATCTCGGGCAAGTAACATACCAATGACAAAGGGAACAACGTATGTTGTTATGCGGTCTGACCGATAAAGATCTTCGTAGAATATGTAGGAGCCAATATGGGCATCCAGGTCCCGCTATTGGTTATTGACTGGAGACGTGTCTCGGTCATGTCTACATTGTTCTCGAACCGTAGGGTCCGCACACTTAAAGTTTCGATGACAGGTTATATTATGAGTTTATGAGTTTTGATGTACCGAAGGAGTTCGGAGTCCCGGATGAGATCGGGGACATGACGAGGAGTCTCGAAATGGTCGAGATGTAAAGATCGATATATTGGACGACTATATTCGGACATCGGAAAGGTTCCGAGTGATTCGGGTATTTTTCGGAGTACCAGGTAGTTACGGGAGAAGTAATGGGCCTTGATGGGCTTTAGTGGGAAGAGGAAAAAGGCTGCTGTGCCCCCCCTCCCCTCTAGTCCGAATTGGACTAGGGAAAAGGGGGCCGGCCACCTTTCCTACTCCTCCACTTCCTTCCCCCTTCCTCCCCTCTTGATGGACTCCTACTAGGACTTGGAGTCCTAGTAGGACTCCCATCCTGGCCGCACCAATAGCCTTGGCCGGCCTCCTCCTCCTCCATCCTTTATATACTGAGGTAGGGGGCACCCCATAGACACACAAGTTGATCATTGAGATCGTTCCTTAGCCGTGTGCGGTGCCCCCTGCCACCATATTCCACCTCGATCATATCGTTGTAGTGCTTAGGCGAAGCCCTGCGTCGGTAGAACATCAAGATCGTCACCACGCCGTCGTGCTGACGGAACTCCTCCCCGAAGCTTTGCTAGATCGGAGCCCGGAGATCGTCATCGAGCTGAACGTGTGCTAAGAACTCGGAGGTGCCGGAGTAACGATGCTTGGATCGGTCGGATCGGGAAGAAGACGTACGACTACTTCCTCTACGTTGTGTCAACGCTTCCATTGCGATCTACAAGGGTACGTAGATCAGACTCTCCCCCTTGTTGCTATGCATCACCATGATCTTGCATGTGCGTAGGAAAATTTTGAAATTACTACGTTCCCCAACAGTGGCATCCGAGCCTAGGTTTTATGGTTTGATGTTATATGCATGAGTAGAACACAAGTGAGTTGTGGGCGATATAAGTCATACTGCCTACCAGCATGCCATACTTTGGTTCGGCGGTATTGTTGGATGAAGCGGCCCGGACCGACATTACGCGTACGCTTACGCGAGACCGGTTTCCCCGACGTGCTTTGCACATAGGTGACTTGCGGGTGACTGTTTCTCCAACTTTAGTTGAACCGAGTGTGGCTACGCCCGGTCCTTGCGAAGGTTAAAACGGAGTCTATTTGACAAACTATCGTTGTGGTTTTGATGCGTAGGTAAGATTGGTTCTTGCTAAGCCCGTAGCAGCCACGTAAAATTTGCAACAAAAAAGTAGAGGACGTCTAACTTGTTTTTGCAGGGCATGTTGTGATGTGATATGGTCAAAACGTGATGAGTTATAAGTTGTTGTATAAGATGATCATGTTTTGTTGAAGTTATCGGCTGGCAAAAGCCTTATGGTTGTCTGTCTATTGCATAAGATGCAAGCGCCCAATAATTGATTTACTTTATCGCTATGCGATAGAAATAGTTGCAAGAGCAATAGTTGGCGAGACGACCATGTGACGACATATTGATATAGATCAAGATGATGGAGATCATGATGTCATGCCGGTGACGATGGAAATCATGACGATGCTTTGGAGATGGAGATCAAAGGCACAAGATGATGATGGCCATATCATGTCACATATTTTGATTGCATGTGATGTTTATCTTTTTATGCATCTTATCTTGCTTTGATTGACGGTAGCATTATAAGATGATCTCTCACTAAATTATCAAGAAGTGCTCTCCCTGTGTATGCACCATTGCCAAAGTTCGTCGTGCCCAGACACCACGTGATGATCGGGTGTGATAAGCTCTACGTCCATCTACAACGGGTGCAAGCCAGTTTTGCACACGCAGAGTACTCAGGTTAAACTTGACGAGCCTAGCATATGCAGATATGGCATCGGAGCACGGAGACCGAAAGGTCGAGCGTGAATCATATAGTAGATATGATCAACATAACGATGTTTACCATTGAAAACTACTCCATCTCACGTGATGATCGGCTATGGTTTAGTTGATTTGGATCACGCGATCACTTAGAGGATTAGAGGGATGTCTATCTAAGTGGGAGTTCTTAAGTAATATGATTAATTGAACTTTAATTTATCATGAACTTAGTCCTGGTAGTATTAGCATATCTATGTTGTAGATCAATAGCTCGCGTTGTTGCTTTCATATGTTTATTTTGATATGTTCCTAGAGAAAATTGTGTTGAAAGATGTTAGTAGCAATGATACGGATTGGATCCGTGATCTGAGGTTTATCCTCATTGCTGCACAGAAAAATTATGTCCTTGATGCACCACTAGGTGACAGACCTATTGCAGGAGCAGATGCAGACGTTATGAACATTTGGCTAGCTCAATATGATGACTACTTGACAGTTTAGTGCACCATGATTAATGGCTTAGAATCGGGACTTCAAAGACGTTTTGTCAGGACCCCGATCCTAGGTCACACCGATCTAGCATGTAACACATCATATCACTTTGTGGCCTCACGCACGGTATTCCCACGGGTGCCACCTTACCTGGCCCGGGACCGTTTGCGCCTTTTGGCTCACGTATATGATAGTGTCGCTAGCATCCATTTGACAAAGAACCCGGGCCGACATGGCTAGTCGTGAACCCAAAGCGGCACTAACCCATGGGGACAGGCATATATGAATCAACCTCGAGCATGTCGGTCAACAGCGTGTGAATCCGGGCTGTAGCACTGGGCTAACAGGACTCCGGTACCCCGGGCTGTAGCAGGCTAGGCAGGACTCCGGATGTCACCGCGTGACATTTCCCCAAAGGGACACACACAGGAACAAAGTGAAACACATGCCGGCCAGTCAAGTGTCCTGAGCAGTAGTGCTGGGCTAGCAGGACTCCGGTGAACCGGGCTGTAGCGGACTACTATCGCTCAGAAAGCACTAGACTACATTTCCCCATATGATAGGCTGCCAAGGATAAACAACTAGATTGTCGGATCCCACTCATACCAAGCATTTCAATCATACACACAATATGCTCGATATGTGTAAATACAACATGGCATCACAACATAACTCTACAACTCAAGTATTAATTCATTAGGCTCCGAAGAGCCAGATATTACAAACATGGGTCTCATGACCCAGCAGTCATAGCATACAATGCAAAGCACATGCGGAAGCTTAACATGTCTGAGTACAGACATCTACAAATGAAAAAGGATAAGAAGCCTGACTATCTACCAGATCCCGCCGAGGGCACAGGGTCGTAGTTGAGGTATCAAGCTAAACGTCGAAGTCCATGCGGAACTACTAGCGAGACTGAAATCTCTCTGCAAAACATAAATTAAGCAAACGTGAGTACAAAGGTACTCAGCAATACTTACATCAGTACTAAACTACATATGCATCGGTATCAACAAGGGGGTGGTGGAGTTTAACTGCAGCAAGCCAGCTTTGACTCAGTGGCTAACCTGAACTACGATTGCGAGCAACTATTTTGAGGTGGCGCACACGAGTCCACATATTCACCATTCAATACACCGCTATGGATCCGCTCCCGTCTCCCTACGAGAAGGCCATCCATAGCACTCACACTTATCTTGCGAGTTTTAGAGTATCCACTTTCACTTGTCTATGAACTGTTATAGGCAACCCAGAAGTCCTTTACCGCGGACACGGCTATTCGAATAGATCATTTATAACCCTGCAGGGGTGTACTTCGTCACACATGTTTCCACCACTTAGCGTCTACACACGACATGTGCTCGGCAGACTTCAAGCGAAAGCCGACGTGGGTGTAGACCACGACCTGACTAACCACACAAGTCTCTAGTCCAGGTTTATCGCCTATTCGGGTTCCATCCGCGAGGAGATCACAGCCCCAAACGATGTGTGCAGGGTTCCCGAGACACCAAACGGGCGCCCGGTACACCGTGCCACAGTGTATCTACCGCATCATAGCCCACCCCTGGGGTCAGCGCTACACACGGCCGCCAACACATATCCTATAAACACCAGAAACTAATTGCAACTCCTGGACAGAGGACGAGAGGGGTCAGTACGTCGAGCGGGGTCATATTTCAGGGCCCAACGTGTGGTAGTAGCTGTTTCATGGATCACAAACACAGAACTCAGTTCCTGAGGACGGTTTCAATGAGACAACCCACCATGTACTCCTACATGGCCTCTCACCACTACCTTTACCAAATTGTGTTCACACACTTAGCTCACACACAGTAGGACATGTTCACAACTTTCCAATTCATCCCCGATGAGTCAGACCTGACACAACTCTAAGCAATAGCAGGCATGACAACCAAAAATGAATGAGTAGGCACATCAGGGCTCAGACAACTCCTACTCATGCTAGTGGGTTTCATCTATTTACTGTGGCAATGATAGGTCATGCAGAGGATAAGGGGTTCAACTACCGCAACAAGTAACAGATGAATCGTTGTTGTCCGAATGCAGTAAAAGAGAGCAGGAGCGAGAGAGTGGGCTTGTATTGAAATGAACAAGGGGGTTGTGCTTGCCTAGCACTTCTAAAGATATCATTGGGTCTTCATCAGTGTCAACGATCACATCGTCGGTACAACGTCTATCGAGAGGGGACAAATACCGGCAACAGAGAAAGAAACACAATCAATGCAATGCACAATATGATGCATGATCATGACATGTCAATATGCTGTGGTTTGAGCTAATGCAACTAGCTATGATTTAAATGAAGTTGGTTTGAGTACAGGATTCAAATTCCAACCACATATATGATTATTTAAATGCCCTTTATTTGTTTTGTCCAAAACAGAGGACAAAAATTGTTCAAACATGCTTTAAAATTGTACAGATGGATTCCTTGAATTTCTCTGATAATTTTTCATATATAATTTATTTCATTTGGAGTTACGGTTGAATTTCTATGATTTTTAGAAGTTGTAAACATTTTCTGGAATTTCCTGGTTATTTAGAAATAAATCAAATCCAGAAAAGGACTTATTGCGTCAGCATGACATCACCCTGATGTCAGCAGGTCAACTGGGCGCCTCCAGGTCAAACCTGACCAGTGGGGTCCACTAGTCAGTGACACAGAGCTGTCTGGGTCACAGACGTGTGGGGTCGGTCAACGCGTGACATGGCAGGGTCAAACAGACCCGTGGGGCCGGTGTGGTTAGTTTAATCTAAACAAAAACAAAATCAGATTTAATTAGGTAGTGGGGCCCATGTGCCAGTGAAACAGGGGGTTGGTTAGGGGGGTGATTAGTCGCTAACTAATCTCCTGAGCGGCGGGGGCCACCGATTAGCGGCTCAGGCGACGGCTCGTCGCCGGTGACCACTGGCCGCGGCGGTGCCCGCTTCGGGTTTGCTCTACAGGCCACGGTTCGACGCGCGGAAGGGCGCGTTTGAAAGAGGGGAGAGAGACGCAACCGTGGGTGGCCGTGGTTCGAGCGGGGATGGACGGAGTCAGCGACGGCGACCAAAACGGCGGCAGCCGGAGCACGGGCTCGACGGACTCGTTGCTACGGTGCATCAGGGAGCAAATGGAGAGGCTGGGCAGCATCGGCTCGACATGGGGAGCACTAAGAGCAGCACGGTGAGGCCAGGGGAGCACAGAGGCTACGCGTGCAGCAGCAATGGCGGACGGCGGCTCCGGTGCTCGTGGGGAACGGCGCTACGGCGTGAAAATGGGACAACGGGGAGGGGGGTTCGAGGGAGAGGCTTACGGCGGTTGCAGCGGTGCGGACAGCAAGCTCGGAGGAGGCCAGGAGCGGTCGGGGCGGCGAGATGGATCTTCGGTGACCGAGGAGGAAGAAGGGGTCGGGGACGGCGAGGCGAGGCACGTCCGCTCGCGCGGCTTGGCGGAGACGATGTAGCGGTCGACGGAGGAGCTCCTTGGCGCGTCGGGGAGGCGAGGGGAGCACGGTGGCTGCGAGCTTCACGGTGGCGAGCGCTCGGCAGCGCCGGCCATGGCGATCAGAGGAGAGGAAGAGAGCGAGGGAAGGAGTGATCGATCCACACAGGTCTTGGGGGGCGACGTGGCGCGACGGAAGGCTCGGGGCGCCCCGGGAAGCAGGAGGTGGCCGGGCGCGCGCGTGCGTGCCGCGGGCACACGCCCTCCTGCCCACTGGCAGGAGGTGGAAGACGACAGGGAAGTGGAGGTGGGCTGGGCTGGCTTTGCCCGGCTGGGCTGCTACAGTGGTGGGCCGGTTGGCCCACCAGGTAGGTTCTCCCTCTTTCTCTTATAATTTGTTTTTTCTATTTTTTTGCAGTATGTTTTGACTTATTTTAAATACTAAAACACTTTATAAAATTCTGCAAACTTTTATGGGCACTATCTGATTTGAACCAGAGGCCCTCACCAAGTTTCAGAATATTTGGAGCTACCAAATATTTTATAGGAATTAGTAGCCCTAATTCAAATAAGTATTGACTTAATTCAAAGGCCCAAATAATTATTTCTATGATTTCAAAAATATTGGTTTGAATTTTACCTCTTGCCAATATTTCCAGAAATGAACAGGAACATTTTCTTGGGTTTATTTGAAGCAATTTTTAATGTTGATCATTTTTTTAGAAATGATTTCTAAGGCTTTCAGCTTTCCCCAATTCAACTTTCAGAAATTTAAACATGATTTCATGGATGCTTATGAAACTAATTGCAATCAAATTCTAGGGCTGTGACAACTTGCCCCCACTAAACAAGAATCTCGTCCCGAGATTCAAGACGTGAGGTAAGAAGACAGAGGGAACGCCAATAAAGAATCTTCACGATCCGATTGCCCTTCTCGAAGATGTTGATTCATTGCATCATGTCGATCTTGACATCCTCGCTTTTGAGATCTTCATCCACGCGATGACGACGGAAAGAGACTCAACTAGGATTGAGCTTCTCGAAGATCGAGCTAAACAATATCAACTCGCGGAATGAGATGTTGAAACATCTTGAGTTGAGACACAGAACACATCGAGAGGAATGGAAGAACAAACGACGGGGTTTGAGTTGGTGGGAAACAATTCCACGCTTAAGTAGGATGATGCATGGTTTCAAAGTAGCGAGGAGATAATTGCCATGATACCATAACGAGACATCTTAAGGAAGGTGACTCGCAGAATTATTCCCTTAAGTGGCAAAAAGAATTACTTTTGATTCAGAGATCGTTGGAACTCTTCATACCAGCTTAAGGCAATTTACAATCGATCGTTTGAGATAGCTTGAAGAGATGGCATACTTGGACTAGGATGGATGATTTTTAGCTTATCATCGGAAATGGATGGGACCCATGGTAAGTCCACTTTTGAAGATGATCCTGAACAACAGCTACTGAGGTGTAAGCTGGGAACAAAATGCAAATGTCGGGAATGATTCTAGTAACTGGGGAGAAGGTTCACCGGCAAAGGTGATTCCACCAATTGGATGGCTAACAAACAACTGCGAGGACGGACGCACATTCCAGTTAATGACAATGTCAGAACCTAGTGCCTGAGCGTGCCCTCAAGAACTTGAGCATTTCCGTATTCATCAAGGTTCTGCCAATATCCGTGTCAAGGATCCTGGCAACACAACCTGCTACCACGATGAATAATGGTGGAAGATGCAGATGCAAAGAAAGATAACACTTCTCAGATTTTACCTTAGCGAGGCCAAGGAAACAAATCTGGATAATCGATCGAGAGACATTTAGCACTCCGCTTCTAATGTTCTCCTTGATGCGCCAGGATAGCTCATTTATTGATATGGTTTGGTATCTAGGACATCAAGTAAGAGGTCGGACTTCGGGAGCACAAGAATCCGTAAGGATTAACTACGGAGGTAAATCCTACGGAATCCTCATGGGGAGGTGGCCAAGTTTCTTCAATCCAGATACTACAATAATAGGTCTTCCGGCTGGATGTGTTGGCCACGACATCCACTTTACCGGTTATCGAGAGACCAATATTATAGTTCTTGGAAGAAGCCCCAACCATCATATCTGCCTGAGATTCAGATTTGGTTGGTGTCAGGATATTCCAGACTCATAGAGTCTAGAAAGAAAATGAAGTTTTTGCAACACAAATCGACGAGATGACGTTGCGAGATTCTCGGGGAATGAACTACGATAGTAAGCTCCAAAACATGAGATGGTTCTGCTACAAACATGTGAACACACTGTCCCAGACAAGAATGACCACGTAGTAGTCTTATAATAAAACACTACCGAGTTCAAGTGGGGAACCATCATTGCGGATAACGAAGTCCTTGCGTAATTCTAGCCCCTAAGAAGAAACTTCTTCTCCTTGAACAAATCAATCAGTGGCTTGGTGTGCTAGGGATACATATAGAATGAAGGTTGCAAGTCTCCGAACCACAGTATACTTCGCACGTATGCGTGACCGATTTGGGATGATTCCAGAGAAAGCAAGACAAACTTTCCCAAATTCACGGCGGCAACTTGCAACATATGCACATGAATCAGGGAAAGTCACTACTTTCATCCAAACATATGCTTCATGAACGAAACACGAAGATAATGCTTATAAAGTTTCCAATGCTAGTGTGGCGTTCGACATGAATCATGGGGGAGATAAAATGCTGCTGATGGGCTCAACAACAACTCATTGGTATTTCCATATCACTGGACTTCCACCATCATGTGAACGATGTGATAGTATTGGTCAGACCAAAAGATGTAATGGTGTATGCTCGAGGGATCAACCACGGGTAAGACAACATTACGAACATCATTGGTTCTGATTTGACTTGACGATAGCCCATACTCAAGTCAAAGTTTTGACAAGGCAATAGATCCAACAACTGATCACGAGGACCAATTGGTGAAGATATCATCTTTCTTCAACACACGCACAAACACAAAGATATCCCTTAACATGAATTAAGTCAGATAAGCTTTTATCTTCCAACTCTCCAAGTTGTTGTTAAGCTTAACCAACTAGCTCAGGGGTATCCAACACAAATTCTTGGAGAATGGGTGGTTGGAGGAAAACCAACATGATCACGAACTCAACATAGTGGTCAGGTGACAACCAGGTAATACTTCCAAGAAGATAATCGGAACATCATGAACCACCGGCATGTTACTAAGCTCGAGAACAACCTTGCTTTTCAGGGCAAGATGATATGATCAAAGAGTGAGGGATTGACACGATCCTAACTCGTTGATCGAAGAGTGCACCGGAAATAAGGACTAGGTAGCACGATCAATCTTAGAATGATGATTTGATAACCAACACGCTAAGAATGAGAATAGTGTCCATTAACTACCAAGCAACACAGTTGCTAGGAGTATTGATTTCACACATCACGACTCACGTGCCGGCATTCCGGTTACAATAACACGGGAACCGACGAATGAACAATGATGGCAAGAAGTATCACTGCGTCAAGAATTCATAGGAGAAGGTGCAATTCTCACGACGCTCTTGACATAAGGTGGGTAATACTTCAGGGTAGAACAGAACCAAAAGCTGGGTTGCATTTTGATCTGCGGAATACAACTATTTTGACCCAACCCTACATATGGATGAGGTACTGGAGTTTGTTTCTCCTAGTCATTCTAAAATAGAACGGCTCGACGGACCACAAGAATAATAGGCACCGATGAACGAATGCTCACATACTCTTGTCTATCAATTGATAGATGAGGGTCGGAACATAACGGAAGGGGGACAACTCAAAGGAACATATACTTTCTGAGTTGTGGATACATGGATTAGTATGTCGAACGAGTTCAACATATTTCTTCCGGATAACCCATGCAGGAAGATAGGGTTGGCAGAGTCACAACATAGAATGGAGAACTCATCAGGAGCACTTTGTCGTGACCTTTTGGTTCAAAAGAACTCCTGCCAAGAATGGTTCATGATAATTGGAAGAAGGATATACCATGAACCTCGAGGACTGATGCAAAGGTTACTAATATCCTAAAGGAACTATCAAACACTATCAACATGAGGTAAGTAGGGTGAATCTCGGGTTAAGGAACCCATGAATAGAATACCTACCACTACATGGAATCACGGGATGCTTTTGAGAATAATGGCCAGAATCACACACTGGGGATACAAAACATGGCTAGATCACTAGGTGACTCCCTAAAACACCTAGGGTCATAGTAATAGCTCCAACATATATGTCGAGACAACAAAGTACCTCAACTCACCGATTAGTATGATTAATCTGGCCCAAATGGACATCAGGAACAGAAGGAAGGGATTTGCAAATGCATCAGACTATTTAGAAACCTGGGATGACTCGGACAGCATAACAGCTGTAAATGCTCGAAAAGATTTGAGACATCCTGCAAAAATGGTGGCATAACCACTCAGAATCATAATATCAAGGTTCCGAGAACAACTATGAACACACGGAAGTAGTAGAAACTGAACTGGGCTTGAATCCATCATTCCTATAAGTCTATAACATAGTAACTTGTCATCCTGATAGATAGATGGGAAGGCCTAGTTCTTAATCCCCATAGAAAGGAAGAGGATGACTCAGATCAGAAGGGCATGAGGTATAAGGAGTAAAAAGAGCCTTACGTTCCCTTCCGCAATCAATTCCCTTACATAACTAAGCATTTCTAGACTCAACTTCGACCAGTTTGGCTTGGTAATCCTACATGCAGTCAGGCTCTGATACCAACGCTGTCAGGACCCCGATCCTAGGTCACACCGATCTAGCATGTAACACATCATATCACTTTGTGGCCTCACGCACAGTATTCCCACGGGTGCCACCTTACCTGGCCCGGGACCGTTTGCGCCTTTTGGCTCACATATATGATAGTGTCGCTAGCATCCATATGACAAAGAAATCGGGCCGACATGGCTAGTCGTGAACCCAAAGCGGCACTAACCCATGGGGACAGGCATACATGAATCAACCTCGAGCATGTCGGTCAACAGCGTGTGAATCCGGGCTGTAGCACTGGGCTAACAGGACTCCGGTACCCCGGGCTGTAGCAAGCTAGGCAGGACTCCGGATGTCACCGCGTGACATTTCCCCGAAGGGACAGACACAGGAACGAAGTGAAACACATGCCGGCCAGTCAAGTGTCCTGAGCAGTAGTGCTGGGCTAGTAGGACTCGATGAACCGGGCTGTAGCGGACTACTATCGCTCAGAAAGCACTAGACTACATTTCCCCATATGATAGGCTGCCAAGGATAAACAACCAGATTGTCGGATCCCACTCATACCAAGCATTTCAATCATACACACAATATGCTCGATATGTGTAAATACAACATGGCATCACAACATAACTCTACAACTCAAGTATTAATTCATTAGGCTCCAAAGAGCCAGATATTACAAACATGGGTCTCATGACCCAGCAGTCATAGCATACAATGCAAAGCACATGCGGAAGCTTAACATGTCTGAGTACAGACATCTACAAATGAAAAAGGATAAGAAGCCTGACTATCTACCAGATCCTGCCGAGGGCACAGGGTCGTAGCTGAGGTATCAAGCTAAACGTCGAAGTCCACGCGGAACTACTAGCGAGACTGAAATCTCTCTGCAAAACATAAATTAAGCAAACGTGAGTACAAAGGTACTCAGCAAGACTTACATCAGTACTAAGCTACATATGCATCGGTATCAACAAGGGGGGGTGGTGGAGTTTAACTGCAGCAAGCCAGCTTTGACTCAGTGGCTAACCTGAACTACGATTGCGAGCAACTCTTTTGAGGTGGCACACACGAGTCCACATATTCACCATTCAATACACCGCTATGGATCCGCTCCCGTCTCCCTACGAGAAGGCCATCCATAGCACTCACACTTATCTTGCGAGTTTTAGAGTATCCACTTTCACTTGTCTATGAACTGTTATAGGCAACCCAGAAGTCCTTTACCGCAGTCACGGCTATTCGAATAGATCATTTATAACCCTGCAGGGGTGTACTTCGTCACACATGTTTCCACCACTTAGCGTCTGCACACGACATGTGCTCGGCAGACTTCAAGCGAAAGCCGATGTGGGTGTAGACCACGACCTGACTAACCACACAAGTCTCTAGTCCAGGTTTATCGCCTATTCGGGTTCCATCCGCGAGGAGATCCGGCCGGAGTTTCGCTCACAGCCCCAAACGATGTGTGCAGGGTTCCCGAGACACCAAATGGGCGCCCGATACAACGTGCCACAGTGTATCTACCGCATCATAGCCCACCCCTGGGGTCAGCGCTACGCACGGCCGCCAACACATATCCTATAAACACCAGAAACTAATTGCAACTCCTGGACAGAGGACGAGAGGGGTCAGTAAGTCGAGCGGGGTCATATTTCAGGGCCCAACGTGTGGTAGTAGCTGTTTCATGGATCACAAACACAGAACTCAGTTCCTGAGGACAGTTTCAATGAGACAACCCACCATGTACTCCTACATGGCCTCTCACCGCTACCTTTACCAAATCGTGTTCACACACTTAGCTCACACACAGTAGGACATGTTCACAACTTTCCAATTCATCCCCGATGAATCAGACCTGACACAACTCTAAGCAATAGCAGGCATGACAAGCAAAAATGAATGAGTAGGCACATCAGGGCTCAGACAACTCCTACTCATGCTAGTGGGTTTCATCTATTTACTGGGGCAATGACAGGTCATGCAGAGGATAAGGGGTTCAACTACCGCAACAAGTAACAGATGAATCGTTGTTGTCCTAATGAAGTAAAAGAGAGCAGGAGCGAGAGAGTGGGCTTGTATCGGAATGAACAAGGGGGTTGTGCTTGCCTGGCACTTCTGAAGATATCATTGGGTCTTCATCAGTGTCAACGATCACATCGTCGGTACAACGTCTATCGAGAGGGGACAAATACCGACAACAGAGAAAGAAACACAATCAATGTAATGCACAATATGATGCATGATCATGACATGTCAATATGCTGTGGTTTGAGCTAATGCAACTAGCTATGATTTAAATGAAGTTGGTTTGAGTATAGGATTCAAATTCCAACCCCATATATGATTATTTAAATGCCCTTTATTTGTTTTGTCCAAAACAGAGGACAAAAATTGTTCAAACATGCTTTAAAATTGTACAGATGGATTCCTTGAATTTCTCTGATAATTTTTCATATATAATTTATTTCATTTGGAGTTACGGTTGAATTTCTATGATTTTTAGAAGTTTTAAACATTTTCTGGAATTTCCTGGTTATTTAGAAATAAATCAAATCCAGAAAAAGACTTATTGCGTCAGCATGACGTCACCCTGATGTCGGCAGGTCAACTGGGCGCCTCCAGGTCAAACCTGACTAGTGGGGTCCACTGGTCAGTGACACAGAGCTGTCTGGGTCACAGACGTGTGGGGTCGGTCAACGCGTGACATGGCAGGGTCAAACAGACCTGTGGGGCCGGTGTGGTTAGTTTAATCTAAACAAAAACAAAACCAGATTTAATTAGGCAGTGGGGCCCATGTGCCAGTGACATAGGGGGTTGGTTAGGGGGGTGATTAGTCGCTAACTAATCTCCTGAGCGGCGGGGGCCACCGATTAGCGGCTCAGGCGATGGCTCGTCGCCGGTGATCACTGGCCGCGGCGGTGCTTGCTTCGGGTTTGCTCTACGGGCCACGGTTCGACGCGCGGAAGGGCGCGTTTGAAAGAGGGGAGAGAGACGCAACCGTGGGTGGCCGTGGTTCGAGCGGGGATGGACGGAGTCAGCGACGGCGACCAAAACGGCGGCGGCCGGAGCACGGGCTCGACGGACTCGTCGCTACGGTGCATCAGGGAGAAAATGGAGAGGCTGGGCAGCATCGGCTAGACATGGGGAGCACTAAGAGCAGCACGGTGAGGCCAGGGCAGCACGGAGGCTACGCGTGCAGCAGCAATGGCGGACGGCGGCTCCGGTGCTCGTGGGGAACGGCGCTACGGCGTGAAAATGGGACAACGGAGAGGGGGGTTCGAGGGAGAGGCTTACGGCGGTTGCAGCGGTGCGGACAGCAAGCTTGGAGGAGGCCAGGAGCGGTCGGGGCGGCGAGATGGATCTTCGGTGACCGAGGAGGAAGAAGGGGTCGGGGACGGTGAGGCGAGGCACGTCCGCTCGCGCGGCTTGGCGGAGACGATGTAGCGGTCGACGGAGGAGCTCCTTGGCGCGTCGGGGAGGCGAGGGGAGCACGGTGGCTGCGAGCTTCACGGTGGCGAGCGCTCGGCAGCGCCGGCCATGGCGATCAGAGGAGAGGAAGAGAGCGAGGGAAGGAGTGATCGATCCACACGGGTCTTGGGGGGGCGGCGTGGCGCAACGGAAGGCTCGGGGAGCCCCGGGAAGCAGGAGGTGGCCGGGCGCGCGCGTGCGTGCCGCGGGCACACGCCCTCCTGCCCACTGGCAGGAGGTGGAAGACGACAGGGAAGTGGAGGTGGGCTGGGCTGGCTTTGCCCGGCTGGGCTGCTACAGTGGTGGGCCGGTTGGCCCACCAGGTAGGTTCTCCCTCTTTCTCTTATAATTTGTTTTTTTCTATTTTTTTGCAGTATGTTTTGACTTATTTTAAATACTAAAACACTTTATAAAATTCTGCAAACTTTTATGGGCACTATCTGATTTGAACCAGAGGCCCTCACCAAGTTTCAGAATATTTGGAGCTACCAAATATTTTATAGGAATTAGTAGCCCCAATTCAAATAAGTATTGACTTAATTCAAAGGCCCAAATAATTATTTCTGTGATTTCAAAAATATTGGTTTGAATTTTACCTCTTGCCAATATTTCCAGAAATGAACAGGAACATTTTCTTGGGTTTATTTGAAGCAATTTTTAATGTTGATCATTTTTTTAGAAATGATTTCTGAGGCTTTCAGCTTTCCCCAATTCAACTTTCAGAAATTTAAACATGATTGCATGGATGCTGATGAAACTAATTGCAATCAAATTCTAGGGCTGTGACACGTTTTGAACGTCATGGACCATATGAGATGTTCCAGGAGTTGAAGTTAATATTTCAAGCAAATACCCGAGTTGAGAGATATGAAGTCTCCAACAAGTTCTATAGCTAAAAGATGGAGGAGAATCGCTCAACTAGTGAGCATGTGCTCAGATTGTCTGGGTACTACAATCGCTTGAATCAAGTGGGAGTTAATCTTCCAGATAAGATAGTGATTGACAGAATTCTCTAGTCACCATCGCCAAGTTAGTAGAACTTTGTGATGAACTATGATATGCAAGGGATAACGGAAACGATTCCCAAGCTCTTCGTGATGCTGAAATCGACGAAGGTAGAAATCAAGAAAAACATCAAGTGTTGATGGTTGACAAGACCACTAGTTTGAAGAAAAGGGCAAAAGGGAATAAGGGGAACTTCAAGAAGAACGGCAAGAAAGTTGCTGCTCAAGTGAAGAAGCCCAAGTCTGGTCCTAAGCCTGAGACTAAGTGCTTCTACTACAAAGGGACTGGTCACTGGAAGTGGAACTGCCCCAAGTATTTGGCGGATAAGAAGGATGGCAAAGTGAAAAAAAGTATATTTGATATACATGTTATTGATGTGTGCTTTACTAGTGTTTATAGCAACCCCTCAGTATTTCATATTGGTTCAGTTGCTAAGAGTAGTAACTCGAAACAGGAGTTGCAGAATAAACAGAGACTAGTTAAGGGTGAAGTGACGATGTGTGTTGGAAGTAGTTCCAAGATTGATATGATCATCATCACACACTCCCCTATACTTTCGGGATTAGTGTTGAACTTAAATAAGTGTTATTTGGTTTTTGCGTTGAGCATGAATATGATTTGATCATGTTTATTGCAATACGGTTATTCATTAAAGTCAGAGAATAATTGTTGTTCTGTTTACATGAATAAAACCTTCGATGGTCATACACCCAATGAAACAAGTTCGTTGGATCTCGATCGTAGTGATACACATATTCATAATATTGAAACCAAAAGATGCAAAGTTAATAATGATAGTGCAACTTATTTGTGGCACTGCCGTTTAGGTCATATTGGTATAAAGCGCATGAAGAAACTCCATGCTGATGGGCTTTCGGAATCACTTGATTATGAATCACTTGATGCTTCCGAACCATTCCTTTTGGGCAAGATGACTAAAATGCCGTTCTCCGGAACAATGGAGCAAGCAACAGATTTGTTGGAAATCATACATACTGATGTATGTGGTCCGATGAATATTTAAGGCTTGCAGCGGGTATCATTATTTTCTGACCTTCACAGATGATTTGAGCAGATATGGGTATATCTACTTAATGAAATAGAAGTATGATACATTTGAAAAGTTCATATAATTTCAGAGTGAAGTGGAAAATCATCGTAACAAGAAAATAAAGTTTCTACGATCTGATCATGGAAAAGAGTATTTGAGTTACGAGTTTGGTCTTCAGTTAAAACAATGTGAAATAGTTTCACTACTCACGCCACCTGGAACACCACAGCATAATGGTGTGTCCGAACGTCATAACCGTACTTTATTGGATATAGTGCAATCTATGATGTTTCTTACCGATTTACCACTATCGTTTTTGGGGTCATGCATTAGAGACAGCTGCATTCACGTTAAAAAGGGGCACCATCTATATCCGTCGAGACGACGCCTTATGAACTATGGTTTGGCAAGAAACCAAAGTTGTCGTTTCTTAAAGTTTGGGGTTGCGATGCTTATGAGAAAAAGTTTCATCCTGATAAGCTCAAACCCAAATCGGAGAAATATGTCTTCATAGGATACCCAAAGGAGACTGTTGGGTACACCTTCTATCATAGATCCTAAGGCAAGACATTCGTTGCTTATAATGGATCCTTTCTAGAGAAGGAGTTTCTCTTGAAAGAAGTGAGTGGGAGGAAAGTAGAAAACTTGATAAGGTAATTGTACCTTCTACCTTATTGGAAAGTAGTTCATCACAAAAATCTGTTCTTGTGACTACTACACCAATTAGTGAGGAAGCTAATGATGATGATCATGTAACTTCAGATCAAGTTACTACCGAATCTCGTAGGTAAACCAGAGTGAGATCCGCACCAGAGTGGTACAGTAATCCTGTTTTGGAGGTCATGTTACTTGACCATGACGAACCTACGAACTATGAGGAAGCGATGATGAGCCCAGATTCCGCAAAATGGTTTGAGGCCATGAAATCTGAGATATGATCCATATATGAGAACAAAGTTTGGACTTTGGTTGACTTGCCCGATGATCGGCAAGCAATTGAGAATAAATGGATCTTCAAGAGGAAGACGGACGCTGATAGTAGTGTTACTATCTACAAAGCTAGAATTGTCGCAAAAGGTTTTCGACAAGTTCAAGGTGTTGAATACGATGAGAGCTTCTCACACGTATCTATGCTTGAGTCTGTCCGAATCATGTTGGTAATTGCCGCATTTTATGAAATCTGGCAAACGGATAAACAAAACTGCATTCCTTAATGGATTTATTAAAGAAGAGTTGTATATGATGCAACCAGAAGATTTGTCAATCCGAAAGGTGCTAACAAAATGTGCAAGCTCCAGCGATCCATCTGTGGACTGGTGCAAGCATCTCGGAGTTGGAATATACGCTTTGATAAGTTGATCAAAGCATATAGTTTTATATAGACTTGCGGTGAAGCCTGTATTTACGAGAAAGTGAGTGGGAGCACTACAGCATTTCTGATAAGTATATGTGAATGACATATTGTTGATCAGAATAATGTAGAATTATTCTGTAAAGCATAAAGGAGTGTTTGAAAGGAGTTTTTCAAAGAAAGACTTCGGTGAAGCTGCTTACATATTGAGCTTCAAGATCTATAGAGATAGATCAAGACGCTTGATAAGTTTTTTCAATGAGTACATACCTTAACAAGATTTTGAAGTAGTTCAAAATGGAGCAGTCAAAGAAAGAGTTCTTGCCTGTATTACAAGGTGTGAAGTTGAGTAAGACTCAAAGCCCGACCACGGCAGAAGATAGAAAGAGAATGAAAGTCATTCCCTATGCCTTGGCCATAGGTTCTATAAAGTATGTCATACTGTATACCAGATCTATTGTATACTCTGCATTGATTTGGCAAGGGAGTACAATAGTGATCTAGGAGTAGATCACTGGACAGCGGTCAGAATTATCCTTAGTGAAATATGGATATGTTTCTCGATTATGGACGTGACAAAAAGGTTCGTCATAAAGGGTTACGTCGATGCAAGTTTTTGACACTGATCCAGATGAATCTAAAGTCTCAATCTGGATACATATTGAAAGTGGGAGCAATTAGCTAGAGTAGCTCCGTGTAGAGCATTGTAGACATAGAACTTGCAAAATACTTACGGATCTGAATGTGACAGACCCGTTGACTAAAATTATCTCACAAGCAAAACATGATCACACCTTAGTACTCTTTGGGTGTTAATCACATAGATATGTGAACTAGATTACTGACTCTAGTAAACCCTTTGAGTGTTGGTCACATGACGATGTGAACTATGGGTGTTAATCATATGGTGATGTGAACTATTGCTGTTAAATCACATGGCGATGTGAACTAGATTATTGACTCTAGTGCAAGTGGGAGACTGAAGGAAATATGCCCTAAAGTTATTATTTATTTCCTTATATCATGATAAATGTTTATTATTCATGCTAGAATTGTATTAACCGGAAACATAATACATGTGTGAATACATAGACAAACAGAGTGTCACTAGTATGCCTCTACTTGACTAGCTCGTTAATCAAAGATGGTTATGTTTCCTAACCATGGACAAAAGAGTTGTTATTTGATTAACGAGGTCACATCATTAGTTGAATGATCTGATTGACATGACCCATTCCATTAGCTTAGCACCCGATCATTTAGTATGTTGCTATTGCTTTCTTCATGACTTATACATGTTCCTATGACTATGAGATTATGCAACTCCCGTTTGCCGGAGGAACACTTTGGGTGCTACCAAACGTCACAACGTAAATGGGTGATTATAAAGGAGCATTACAGGTGTCTCCAAAGGTAGATGTTGGGTTGGCGTATTTCGAGATTAGGATTTGTCACTCCGATTGTCGGAGAGGTATCTCTGGGCCCTCTCGGTAATGCACATCACCTAAGCCTTGCAAGCATTGCAACTAATATGTTAGTTGTGAGATGATGTATTACGGAACGAGTAAAGAGACTTGCCGGTAACAAGATTGAACTAGGTATTGGGATACCGACGATCGAATCTCGGGCAAGTAACATACCGATGACAAAGGGAACAACGTATGTTGTTATGCGGTCTGACCGATAAAGATCTTCGTAGAATATGTAGGAGCCAATATGGGCATCTAGGTCCCGCTATTGGTTATTGACTGGAGACGTGTCTCGGTCATGTCTACATTGTTCTCGAACCGTAGGGTCCGCACGCTTAAGGTTTCGATGACAGTTATATTATGAGTTTATGAGTTTTGATGTACCGAAGGAGTTCGGGGTCCCGGATGAGATCGGGGAGATGGCGAGGAGTCTCGAAATGGTCGAGACGTAAAGATCGATATATTGGACGACTATATTCGGACATCGGAAAGGTTCGAGTGATTCGGGTATTTTTCGGAGTACCGGGTAGTTACGGGAAAAGTAATGTGCCTTGATGGGCTTTAGTGGGAAGAGGAAAAAGGCTGCTGCGCCCCCCCTCCCCTCTAGTCCGAATTGGACTAGGGAAAAGGGGGCCGGCCACCTTTCCTACTCCTCCACTTCCTTCTCCCTTCCTCCCCTCTTGATGGACTCCTACTAGGACTTGGAGTCCTAGTAGGACTCCCATCCTGGCCGCACCAATAGCCTTGGCCGGCCTCCTCCTCCTCCATCCTTTATATACTGAGGCAGGGGGCACCCCATAGACACACAAGTTGATCATTGAGATCGTTCCTTAGCCGTGTGCGGTGCCCCCTGCCACCATATTCCACCTCGATCATATCGTTGTAGTGCTTAGGCGAAGCCCTGCGTCGGTAGAACATCAAGGTCGTCACCACGCCGTCGTACTGACGGAACTCCTCCCCGAAGCTTTGCTGGATCGGAGCCCGGGGATCGTCATCGAGCTGAACGTGTGCTAAGAACTCGGAGGTGCCGGAGTAACGGTGCTTGGATCGGTCGGATCGGGAAGAAGACGTACGACTACTTCCTCTACGTTGTGTCAACGCTTCCGTTGCGATCTACAAGGGTACGTAGATCAGACTCTCCCCCTCGTTGCTATGCATCACCATGATCTTGCATGTGCGTAGGAAAATTTTGAAATTACTACGTTCCCCAACAACTATACCATGCTCCATTAAAAGAAACTATGTTAAAACTGCTTTATGTGATCTCGGAGCCGGTGTTAGTGTTATGCCTCTCTCTTTATATCGTAGACTTGATTTGAATAAGTTGGCACCTATTGAAATATCTTTTGCAAATGGATGATAAATCAACTGCTATACCTGTCAGTATTTGTGAGGATGTGCATGTGGTGGTTGCAAACGTTACTATTTTAACGGACTTTGTTATTCTTGATATTCTTGAGGACGATAGCATGTCCATTATTCTTGGAAGACCCTTTTTGAATACTGCAGGGGCTGTTATTGATTGCAATAAATGCAATGTCAGTAAATGCAATGTCACTTTTCATGTGAATGGTAATGAGCATACGGTACACTTTTTGAGGAAACAACCTCAAGTCCACAGTATCAATTCTATTGGAAAAAAATTCAACAATCACTATTGGAGGTTTTGAATTTCCTCTTCCTACTGTCAAGAAGAAATATGATATTCTTATTGTGGGGGATGTGCATATCCCCGTTGAGGTAACCTAATGTTATTAGAAAATTCTTTGGTTTCATGTTATTCGAAATGAGTTTGTTAACAAGACCTGATCAACCTTGTTAGTGGATTCCTTTTGATGAGCATGAGATGGATGAAGTTAGAAAACACTACTCTCTGTACCCTCCTTTTACTTTCTGTTATTTAGTTTAAATAAAGCAAAAATAGTATTTTCTGTCAGTTTTCTGAATTATCTTTGCAATAAAAAATACCCCAAAAATAGAAGTTCTCCAAATGCCCTGAAAATTAAATATGATTTTTTCTAGAATATTTGAGAATATCTTGCACTAAGAACACAGGAGGGGGAGCAGCCACATGCCCACGAGGGTGGAGGGCGCGCTCACCCCCCTGGCGCGCCCCCTGCCCCGTGGACCCCACGTGGGTCCCCTTCACTTATCCTTGCACCCACACACTTCGTCTTGCTCCAAAAAAAATCACTAGCCAGCTCAAACCCAAGTTCTTGCTCATCTTGTTGCCATTTTCGATCTCCTTGCTCAAAGCTCCTTTCACAAAATTGCTTTGGTGGATTGTTCTTTGGTATGTGACTCCTCCAATGGTCCAATTAGTTTTTGTTCTAGTGCTTTATTCATTGCAAATATTTGCTCCTTAGGTGACCCTGTTCTTGAGCTTGCATGTCAAATTTATGTGGTCAAAAGTAGTTTTAATGCATGATATGGCCTCTAGGCACTTGTAGGAGTAGTTGCTATCAATCTTGTTGAGTTTGGTTCACTTTTATTTTAAGTTACAAAAAATTTCAGAAATTTTTCAGAGTAAGAAATATGTTTAGGAAAATGTACCAAGGTGGTTCCTCAAGGAAACAAGGACCCATGCCCGCAATACGCGAGCCGGACAATGAACTACCAAGGGAGGCTCAAGTGCGGCCTTGTGAATGGCCGTCAGAGGACTTCATGATTCGAGCAGGAATCAAGGAGGAATATGACACATATGTGCGTAATGCTGATCTTGAGAGCTTTGAGGCAGATAAGTGCTGTCAGTACTACTACTTCATTGATTCCTTTGTGAGAAGGTTTGAATTTACATCATCACGCAATTCTCAAACTGTCATGGTTGATCTTTATGATAAATCTTATACCATGGACTTAGAAGATTTTAATACCACTTGTAAACTCACACAGTGGTGTAATGTTAGTGAACCTCGTAAATATGAATATAAGGATTTTCTTGCTAGTATCATTGTGGGGGAATCTAGGGACCATAGGGAGCATTCATTTTCATTTTTGCTCTCTTTATAGGTAGATGCATAAATGGTAAGGATGAAGTATGTCACATGTGTGTTCCAGATCTTAGTGTTCTCAAGAGTGCTATATTAGGAGATAAACAATATAACTTGGGGGCCATTGTTGCACGTAGGTTGCATAATAACAAAATTAATGGAGATTTCTTTGGTGGAATTTATGCAACCCGTTTAGCTAAATTTCTTGAGATACCCATTCGTGGATATGATATTGAGTTGCCTCCTGCTTATTTAGATTATGATGCTATGGTTTGTCATCAGTTCGTTGAGAGGAACAATCAGTCCCTTCAATACCGACTAATCTTTGACAGACGACGCATCTATCACGTCGCTCTCCCTGCTCCTACTTTCTTTGACTTTCAGGAAAAAGGAAGATATGTTATAACCAGGGAGGAGGTGGACGAGTACGACAGGAGGGTGGAGGCAGCTCACCTCCAAGCTGCAGCTCATCAGCAATTGCAGCTGCATATCTCAGTACGACCCCAATTACAACTTTGATCCATGGGCATAGACCAACTTAGGCAAAAAGCCTAAGCTTGGGGGAGTACATATTTCTCACCGACATTACAATCATGTTCACACACTCATGCCAGTTGTCGGTGCTCATACTTTTTCATTGTATCATCCATGCTAGTTTATTTTCCCTTTTAGTTTTCTTCTTGTGTGTTTGAAAAGCCTTAAGAAAAACCAAAAAAATTAATTGTAGCTTTTAGTTAGCTTACTTTCCATGCCTGTAGTAGTAGTAATTAAAAACAAAACCCAAAAAAGTTTCTCATTCTTGTTTTGCTTGTTGGGAGCTTTCTTGTGTAAATAGTTTTGTTTCTTTACTTTCCTTTGGGGGTCGAGAGGAGAAGACCATAATGAAAATGTGGAGTGGCTATTATACGCATTATTTTTGATCTAACAATAAGGCCATATTACCTTGTGTTCTCTCTTGAATTGAATGCTTGCAGATTCCTGCTTAGTCCAATGCATGTGCACTATTATTATTATCCACACTATTCGGTCCTGCAAGTGAAAGGCAATAATGATAATATATGATGAATTGATCAAGATTAGAAAAGCTGGTATGAACCCGACCGCTCTTGTTTTTGTAAATATGATTAGTTCATCGTTCCTGATTCAGCCTATTATGAAAGAAACATGTTTGCAATGACAATTAGAGATTGTAGTTGCTTATGGCATGCTTAATTAGATAAGAGTTTATAATTGTTTACCTTGTGTGCCAACATGCTATTAAAATGGTTGTGATGTGGTATGATAGGGTGATATCCTCCTTTGAACGATTCGAGTGACTTGACTTGGCACATGTTCACGCATGTAGTTGAAATAAAACCAACATAGCCTCTACAATATTTATGTTCATGGTGAATTATATCCTACACATGCTTGCATCCAGTGTTGATTAATTTTAATGCACCTTCATGACTGTTGTCGCTCTCTAGCTGGTCGCTTACCAGTCTTTTCTAGCCTTCGCTTGTACTAAGCAGGAATACTGCTTGTGCATCCAATTCCATAAACCCCAAAGTTATTCCATATGAGTCCACCATACCTTCCTATATACGGTATCTACCTGTCGTTCCAAGTAAATTTGTATGTGCCAAACTCTAAACCTTCAAATAAACATTCTATTTTGTATGCTCGAATAGCTCATGTACCAACTAGGGCTGTCTGTATCCTCCATGCTAGGCGGGTTATTCTCAAGAGGAGTGGACTCCGCTCCACATTCACGATAAAATGGCTGGTCACCGGGATGCCCAGTCCCATGGTCAAATCAAATCAAAATAATGACGAACAAAACTCCCCCAGGATTGTTGTTAGTTGGAGGGACCCGTTGTTTCGGGCAAGCCATGGATTGATGCTTGTTGATGGTGGGGGAGTACAAACTTTACCATTCTCCTTGGGAACCGCCTATAATGTGTGTAGCATGGAAGATATCGAGATCTCTCGGTTGTTATGTTGACAATGAAAGTATACCGCTCAAAATAGTATTCATATCTATTTCAAAACCGAGCTCTGGTACCTCTACAAATCCCTGCTTCCCTCTGCGAAGGGCCTATCTATTTACTTTTATGCTGAGTCATCATCCTCTTATTAAAAAGCACCAGTTGGAGAGCACCGCTGTCATTTGCATCCATTACTGTTAGTTTACATTGAGTATAACTTGACTGGATCTCTTTTACCATGAATTACAATGTCTAGTCAGTCCTTGATCTTTAAAGGTGCTCTGCATTTATGTTTTGTGGTCTCAGAAAGGGCTAGCGAGATACCATCTTGTTATATCATATCATGATTGTTTTGGGAAAGTGTTGTCATCCGAGATTTGTTATTATTGCTCGCTAGTTGATTATGCCATTGATATGAGTAAACAAGAGACCTAAGTTTTATTGTGAATATGGTAAGTTCAAAATTTTTGCTAAAAAAATTGAATGTTGGCTTTACATATTTACAACAACAAGAGCAAACAGAGTTTGTAAAAGTTTTTCTTTACCACTTTCAGTTTATCAACTGAATTGCCTGAGGACAAGCAAAGGTTTAAGCTTGGGGGAGTTGATACTTCTCCGTCGTATCTATTTTTCCAAACACTTTTGCCCTTGTTTTGGACTCTAACTTGCATGATTTGAATGGAACTAACCCGGACTGACGCTGTTTTCAGAAGAATTGCCATGGTGTTATTTTTGTGCAGAAATACAAGTTCTCGGAATGACCTGAAAATCAACGAGATTATTTTTGGAATATATGAAAAATACTGGAAGAAGAATCCATGTCAGGGGGCCCACACCCTATCCACGAGGGTGGGGGCGCGCCTACCCCACCTGGTCGCGCCCCCTGCCTCGTGGGCCCCCTGATGCTCCACCAACCTCAACTCCAACTCCATATATTCACTTTCGAGGAGAAAAAATCAGAGAGAATGATTTATCGCGTTTTACGATACGGAGCCGCCGCCAAGCCCTAAACTTTCTCGGGAGGGCTGATCTGGCGGGAGGGCTGATCTGGAGTCCGTTCGGGGCTCCGGAGAGGGGAATCCGTCGCCATCGTCATTATCAACCTTCCTCCATCACCAATTTCATGATGCTCACCGCAGTGTGTGAGTAATTCCGTCATAGGCTTGTTGGACGGTGATGAGTTGGATGAGATAGTTAGTATTTTTAGGGTTTGATCCCTAGTATCCACTATGTTTTGAGATTGATGTTGCTATGACTTTGCAATGCTTAATGTTTGTCACTAGGGCCCGAGTGCCATGATTTCAGATCTGAACCTATTATGTTTTCATCAGTATATGTGAGTTCTTGATCCTATCTTGCAAGTCTATAGTCACCTATTATGTGTTATGATGATCCATTAACCCCGAAGTGACAATAATCGGGATACTTACCGGTGATGATCGTAGTTTGAGGAGTTCATGCATTCACTATGTGTTAATGCATTGGTCCGGTACTTTATTAAAAGGAGGCCTTAATATCCCTTAGTTTCCAATAGGACCCCGCTGCCACGGGAGGGTAGGACAAAAGATGTCATGCAAGGTCTTTTCCATAAGCGCGTATAACTATATTTGGAATACATGCCTACATTACATTGATGAATTGGAGCTAGTTCTGTGTCACCCTATGTTATAACTGTTGCATGATCGATCGCATCCGACATAATTCTTCATCACCGATCGAATGCCAACGAGCTTTTCATATATTGTTCTTCGCTTATTTACTTTTCCGTTGCTACTGTTACAATCACTATAAACCCAAAAATATTACTATTGCTACCGTTACCACTACTATCATATTACTTTGCTACTAAATACTTTGCTGCAGATATTAAGTTTGCAGGTGTGGTTGAATTGACAACTCAGTTGCTAATACTTGAGAATATTCTTTGGCTCCCCTTGTGTCGGATCAATAAATTTGGGTTGAATGCTCTACCCTCAAAAACTGTTGCGACCCCCTATACTTGTGGGTTATCACACATACAAACAATCCATTATTGACACATGCATATTGAACGATATCCAAGGCAATGATCATACATAGGCATGACGTCCGAGACAAGTAGACCGAAACTATTCTGCATCTACTACTATTACTCCACACATCGACCGCTATCCAACATGCATCTAGAGTGTTACTCCCTCCGTCTCGGTGAATAAGTCATTCACGTAGTTCTAGGTCAATGATGAAACTATCTAAATATGTACTATATGTGACAAAAATATATATTTAGAAACTACACTGGCGCATATGCCCGTGCGTTGCAACGTGGAAAAAATTATGGCACTCCCCTACCCTTATAAGCATGGCTTAAGATGACCCTTCCACCAACACATACACATGTCCACATCATTTATTTTAGCATGACACATCACATGTGTCGCTTTTTATCTTCCTGCCCACCCTTGTTGGAAGTGGCCACGAACCAATTTATATCAATAGACTTCTATGCAATATATTCTAATACTATGTAATTTTTTTTCTATCTAAAACAAATTTATTGTCTACATTAATGGTAAAGGTATTCTCAAAAGAACTCCATTTTTGGATATGATTTCTCAATTCTCATCAAGGGTAAGTTGTGCCATGTAAGATCATATCATATAACCATGGGGGAAAATGAGGATTCTTATCAATGCTATATATCCAGGGGAGCCTCATTTACACTTATTATATCACTACAATGCACAGTAGTTTTTTTTTTGTGATGTACCACTTGGTAGCAAACCCTATCTCTGCCACCCATTTGTATCGGCCGAGATCCATCCTCATATATAAGTGGAAATAGAGAAGAGAGAGAAAGTTGTCACATGATCAGTTTGAGGGCTATCCTAATTAACTTTCAGCGGCACGTCAAAAGTTTATATATAAGTCTATTACGAATATTGTCTTTAGAGGCCGAGCTCCATGGAGCTCGGTTTTGTATATAATGTACATTTTTTAGTGAATGTTATTCTCCTCTAACTTGTTGTTCTAAATTTTATATATACTATCAGATAAAATTTTGTTATCAAATTTCATTACCATCTTGAAGGAGTATTATTCTTTTTTTTTGCCAAATTCCAAGGAGTATTATTCATGAAAATAATAATGCCCGGTTCATCTAAACATGGTCATTAACCTGGTTGTGCCCCAACAGACCACGTATATAGTATAGCTTATATAATGTATAAACGGTTGTGGCATATTAATTTGATGTTGATTTTCTCGTATATAATATTTTATATTTGTTAAAGACAATGTATCCATCAAACGGTGAGGCATTAGTTGTGACCTCATTAATTTACAGGACTTACAAAAATATGCTGACGGTCTATGTGTGCATATGTCCAATGAGAGTGATGTGCGTATATATGCCTATGTATTACTTGTATCCATTAGTTTCAAAAAAAAATTACATGTTACGTAGTATGTTGTTGTTTTCTGACCAAATGTTACCTGCTTTTTTACCAAATCTTTTGTTTCAAGAATCACCAAATGTACCTATCTAATATTTCACGTAGAGGCTTCCACAGGATCGAGCCTACGCTCCAAATCGTGATTTTTTTTACTACTACTGTTTATCGGCAGGCTCAGCCCAGGTAAAGCTGGTCAGCTGGCCCATCTAGCGAATTAGGCATGCGAGGCCACGAGCAGGCAGCCACACGAGCTGTGTAGAGAGGCAGCCCGCACGGCCGCACGCTCCCATGCCCTCGACGACATAGCTGCCGAACGGGCGGAGCTGTGGAGGCGCGGAGGTCGCCACCTCGCCGGTCGTCGGAAGCCGCCACACCATGCAAACCTCGGTACCCCACCGGTCGCCGGCTCGCCGCCATACTGTTCGAGACTTCGATCGAGCTCGCCGTAAACCGAGGGAGCCAGGGAGGCAAACAGCTCATCACCCATCGGCCGTTGTCAGGGCCCAGGCAAGCGAGCCGCACTCCGCACGTGCTCTCCGGCGACCAGAGCCACATCTCGTCGGCCACCTCCTCCCGTCAAGCCTGGTCCTTGGCATGGGGACGCGCACATGGTCCAGTCGCGTCCGGGCACCGCACATCTCGCGGGAGTCCTACCTCATACAGAGCCGCTCAAAGCCTCCAACTCTGCTCCGCAGGCGTTGCCGTCGCCTTGACTTCCCTTATCCGTGCCTGGTGGTGGCGCACTGGCGCTTTGAGCACGTCAAAACGCCGCCGACTTCCGCACCTCCAGTATGTCGGTTCCCCTCCTCCTCAGATGTGGACTGCCTCCCCTCCTAGGCCTCCTTGCTGGCTGAGCTCCCATTCTTTGGCGGGGGCGCCGGCTTGGAGGCAGCGGCCTCGGGAAGGATATCTTCCTCACTACCATGGGGGCCGATGGTCCTATGCTTTTGACCTTGTGCGCAATCTCCCACCTCTCAGGCAGTACAGGCCGAGGGCCTAGGCACGGGGCTCTGACGGCTCATCGATGTCCCGGATGGCCGGGTGGGGCGAGGTCGAATAGGTGTGCTGCAAGGGAACGAAAACGAGATCGGTGGCCATGGTTCTCTTTTTTTCCTTCCTTTACTAGGAAGCTTGCACGTGCCATGCACATATCCTGTTGCCAAAGCCATGTCATGTATATGCAATAATGGCACCCCTCCCCACCTCATCCCATGTCAGGCACACCTGCGCTCGGCCATCAGGGCTGCCTCTCTCCTTGCCTTCCCTTTGTCATAATTGGTTTGGTGCCAATTGTTGGCAAGTCTAAAAATTTGGCTCTCAATTGGTTGGCTACCAATTGGTTCTTGCCCACCTATCAAAAATTTGCCAATTCTTGGAAACTTTTGGTTTTGCGAAATGTTAGCTTGCTGAATATTGGCAATGCCAAACTTTGGCAGCGAAGCAATTATGACAAAGGAGAGGAGAGTGGACACGTTGAGTTTTATCCGCACGTTTCCTGGAACACGCATCTATGCCAGACATAATAGATCCTGAGGAATCCCTATCAATCACATGTACTGGTAGTGTGGTATGTGTTCTTGCCGCAGTCAACAAGCCCTCCCCGTGGTGGAGAGCAGGAGACCTTGCCGGAGCCGGGCGGGAAGAGAGATGGGTGGCAGGGCCGTGCGGAGCAGGTGGCAAGGGGCGGCAAGGAGGCAAGCAAGATGCGGGCGTCACCGCGTCAGGGAGAGCGGCTGCTGATGTGCGGCGATGCAGGCATCCAGGGAGGGTGGCGGCGGGGCTCTGCAGATGGATCACCAGGGGGGAGCGGGCGGGCGGGCGGGCGCAAGGAGGGCTGGCGAGGATTAGGTGTCGCGGGGGAGTTTGTTGCGTGATTGAGGTTTTTTTAATCAGGTAGATTACCACGTGGATAAGGTTGTTTTTTTAGTCTATTGTACTCGGGATGTGGGGCGTGGGACGTGGAGCGAACCTTTCCTATGGGGATGGCAGAGTTTCGTCCACCCCTGAAAATTGCCCCCGGTACTTTTCGCGAGGGTAGTTTTACATAGACGGTTAGATCTACCTGAATAGGCTAATCGGGACCCTTTAATTCATGTGTTTTCTCCTGTGTGCGCTAAATGGGATGCGTTTAGGAGAATTAATGTTTGCTTATTTAATAGTAGTAGTGATTAATGTCATGTTAAATCTCGGCTAACGGTTTTTAAGGTTAATATAAAATCAACGGATATAAAAAGTGACTTATGGAGAACCATGAAAGGCTCTGTCTTCTAATATTAGGTAAAGATACGTGTAGAAATCTAGTGCTATACTTTTCATGACATATAACACATATTTAATTCTTCAAATCGATGACCTAAAACTACGCGGATGACTTATTCACCTAGACGGAGGTAATAAGTTCATAAAGAACGGAGTAACGCCTTAAGCAAGATGACATGATGTAGACAAGATATACTCACATATGAATAAACTCCATCCTTTTATCCTTAATGGCAATGACAAATATGTGCCATGCCCCTTTCTGTCACTAGGATTGAGCACCGCAAGATCGAACCCATTACAAAGCACGTCTTTCCATTGCAAGATAAATCAATCTGGTTAGCCAAACCAAATCAATAGAACGGAGAAAAAATACGAAGCTTAGTAATCATGCATAAAGGAGTCCAAAGAAAACTCAAATAATATTCATGGGTAGATCTGATCATAAACTCACAATCCATCGGATTCCAACAAACACACCACAAAAAATGGTAACATCAAATGGAACTCCAAGAATATCAAGGAGAACATTGTATTGAAGAATATTGAGAGAGAAAAAGCCATGCAACTATTAACTATGGACCCGTAGGTCTGTGGTAAACTACGCACGCATCATCGGAAGGGCAACAAGATTGATTCCCTCTCTGGCAGAGTACCGGAAAAGGTCCGCAGATGGGACCTCTCGAGAACAAAGGTTTCGGCGGCGAAAAAGTATTTCGTGGAGTCATCTCTTGGTTTCACAATTTTATAGAATTTACAGAGGCCCCATGAGTTAGGTCAAATGGAGCCATGTGGGCCCCACAAGACACTAGGGCGTGCCCTGCTGCCTCATGGGCAATTGCTCCATCTTCTGGTCCCCTCCCAAAGGTTCCAGGGTCTTTTATGTCTAGAAAAAATCACCAAAAAGTTTTGTGGCATTTGGACTTTGTTTAGTATTGATATTCTGCAAAATAAAAAACAAGCAAAAAACAACAACTGGTACTGGACACTAAATTAATTTTTTAGTCCCAAAAATGATATATAGTTGCGTGTAAATGTATATAAAACATCCAGGATTGATACTATAATAGCATGGAACAATCAAAATTTATAGATACGTTGGAGACGTATCAGGAAAGTATGACAGGGGACTAGATAGCTCACGATTGGGATGTTCTCCTCCAGCGATGGCAAGATATTCTTTGGGCCCTCTTGGTGTTACGATTACGGGATGCCGGAACGTGGGAAAGAGAAAAGAGAACAAAACCTATAACGAGGAAACTAGCATGGCGAGCATGGTGAACAAATTTGTTGACTCACGGGGATGCCACTAAATCTCACCTCAGGTATTTGTAACATATTGCGAAGCAACAATAACAACATTTGGTAAACTACAAGTTTTCTCGAATATTTATTCATGTGGGTATAGGGATCAACATGGATCTCCATGGTTCCACTATTGATCACTGATCGGAAAGTTTTCGGATCATGTCTATACTTCACTGAACCTGCAAGGTCAAACATTTAAGGTTCATCTATCTACTGATTAGTAGGCATGGAGTCCTATAAAAACAAACTGGAAAAGTTTCGGAGGGAGTACCGGAAATGTTTCGGAGTAAAAACATCATACCGGAAATGTTCTGAAACGCGTCCAGAATTATTTTAGTAGGTGCCGAAAATATTCTAGACCTTCCGAATTCTTTGTCTGATTAAACAGTCACGGGTATTTTCAAGAATGGTGAGATGAATAGGAAACACTACTAGGGTACAACCCCCCTTTTGGTAGCTTTTTGGTTCGGGATTTGTCCCTAAAGTTGTTGGGATGACATGGGGTGGTGGCCCCTCCAAAATGGGGCCCACACACATGTGCGGATGGTTGGGAAGGGGGCCCTCCATGGAGCTTCTTTCACTATGAAATTTGCTCTATTCAGTGACAAACACACCGGCGACGAAATAGAAACGTTGCCTAAAATCATTTTTTTTGACGGTCTACCATCATGAGGTGTTTTACTCCCGGGGCAGCGCCCTTGGTAACTTTGGCGACGCTTTTGGGCGTCACTAGGCGTGCCCATTTTCTGGGATAATTCATAGTGCCACAGAAAAATGTTGAGCAGGGCAATGTCTTAAAATGTAATAAGAAAAATAACTGATTGTTTTTGAAGCTGACTAATCTAGTGTTGAAAGTCTATGTAGATATTTTCTCTGAAAGTAGTCAATCTACTTTTTGATAGTGTTCCTGAAAATTTTGGAGAATCTCTACACTATCTAATTTAAAAAGGGCAAACAAAAATTTGTGCTTCGTGTGGCTCGAACGCAAAAAGTCGAGTACGTAGTACATAATGCATTGCCAGTACGCCATTGGTAAGTTATGAATCATAATGTCGGTACTCGTTTACATATAGGATGTCTAGTAGAGTCTACCGATCCAAGCGACTCATCTCGTCGCGTGACGAAGGCATACACCAAGCTTCAATGCTGTGACGTGTCAAGTAATGATGGCCAGCGCGTACCAATAACCATCAGCCATTGACTTCACTTTTTCCCACCGCCGTCCAACTTTTTGCCGCCACTTTTTCTGGCCCGCCACCCGCCGCTCGTGGCTATAAGAAGACCCTCGCGATGACCAAACAACTCATCCTCTATCCTCACAGTCTCCACATCCCTCCACATTGACATGGTCGAATAGATGACCTCCTCCGTGACCAGTTAGCTCATTCTCTTTCAGCCTCCCCCAACCCATTTCATTGTCATATCTGAATAACTCACCGTGGCCTTGATGCTTAGTATCTATGAGCAGCCGGTCTTGGGGCCAGTCTGGAAGGAGGATCCCTTCGCCATCTTGCGGTGTTGCCACGATAAAGCTGGCGCTCATTGCTCTTTTTGGGCACCAGCAGCTTGCTTGTTGCACTGTGTAATGGAGTCAAATGAGGTGCCGTCACATGGCTCCATTACACGGAGCAACATGCACACATGGTGCATAGACGAGGAGGCAGCTGTTAGAAAATAAACCATGAGTGTATTATGGCGTGTGTTGTAGCAGCTGTAGAGATCCGTTGGACTGGCCGCGTTGAGTGGAGCAGTCGTGGCTGGCTTAGCTATATGCATGGCGGGTCACGTGGCCGTTGGAAGAGGCTGGATCTGGGCGTGCATGCAGGTAGTGGCTGGTGCGGTGAGCGTGCAGTTGGCGCATGCATGAGTTAGTTAGCTAGTGGAGGCATTTTAGGAGTAGACTGCTTGGCTGTTGCCTTGCCGTAGCCTTTAAAAGGGGTCGTGTAATCGTGTTGTCGAAGTGCCAAACCCAGTGAATAAAGGTTGCCAAGATACAGGCCGGTTCGCGGCCGCGGCGTTCGTCGCCATTGCTCTGAGTTCGTGCTCGACTTGGGTTATCTTGTGCGTATGGTTTCCGGGTTTGCGCCAACAGCAGCTCGTCACATCTGCATGCCCCACGTGCAGCATTCACCATCACCGTGTTGATAAGCACAACAACTAGTGTAGTCACTTCTTCATGTTGGTACACGGGCGTTGTAACATCTTCCACAGGCCGAAAAAACTATTACAATCTTTCCTGCGATGTTCATGTGATGGAAGGACACGTTAATATCGACTACGGAGTGTATGTGTGTATGCATGAGCGTATGCATCTGTACTTATTATGATATTGTGATGAAACACATATGCACAGAAAAAATGGAGACTTGTAGTTGCAATTGTCATGAGATGGACAAAGAGCATATGAAGATGGTTATTATGGACCAAGAACAAACAATCAGACAATAGGTATGTTGTTTTTCCTTGAACCTACCAGAGAAGGTGCTTCTGTAGAGTTGCAATTAATATCATCTTAGAATTCGAACTTAAAGCAATGCTTGTAGCCACCTCTCAATCGCACCCAGTTAGCATCATTGTATTTGGTTCTTTATATTACATCCACTGTGATGATTTAATGTGTGTGTATTCCTGAAGTTCAACAAGGTGATTTTGTTGGTTGTGGAAGCTTAACCTTTTCATTTGATTCCTTTCTTGCATTGGCCCTTGGATTGTCATTCATTTCATTGCGGCCTATGTTGAACAAGATGTTGGTGTAAGGTATGCGCCTAAGGAGCATATGAGGGTTCTCTTATTTATTAAGTATCTGATCTCCGTGCTGTATGAAAATGAGGCATATACATTGCTGATACATATTACTCAATCCTTCCATTTCTAAAAAAATATTACTCAATCCTTTGTTCGACCCGATGAAACACAATGTCCGATCATTGTGTTTTTAGAATGCATGTACTAAACATCATTACAGAACTGGAATCAAACAGACATCAACACCATTGTCCATCCCGTCGCACATCAGTGGTCACATCCGCCCACCTTGTACGGTTCTGAACGGCAGTTTATGCCACAGTACAATCACGATTGCCTTCGATGTGCCGTATGCTATAATCTGCGGACGGTTGGCTTGCTGGTCGGCCACTATGTTCCGGTGCGGTGATAACCATGAAGCCAAGGAACGATGAATCCCATTAGCTGGAGGTGGAGTAGATCCGGCATCTCCAGGTCCCTAAGAGCAAGTACAATTAATAGCAAGCTTATAACTCACATGGCAATTTTTCCTATGTGGAGGAGAGAGATATGAAAAAGTGAGGAAAGTGGGCTTTAATGCAAGTGCCAAGCTGTATACTAACTCCTAGGCGGATACAATAAATGTAAAGAAAGAGATACTCCCTCTGTCACAGACAGTTTATAGGGCGTCTAGCCCAGATCGCTGGAACCAAGAGATGCAGCGATTGGCTCCATTTTATCCATAGCGTAGTTAATTGTATGCGCCTAATTAGCTGAGAAGTTAATGATTCGGTAAACCCCACCTCCAATAAACGAGCAGCCTCCTTGCATGCATTGGTGGAGACCAATTCCACACCATGTTCACACCCCACGTTCACACCATACATGCAGCTAGTACTAGTACTCCTAATTACTCATGCATGGTGTACTACTAGGCACTAAATGAAACACGCCTTAATCCTTCTCAATTCTGAAAATGCATGAAATCTGAAAGGTGCTTTATAAACTGTGACGGAGGGAGTACTAAGAAGGTGGAAAAACTATTACCCGTATAGCCAAAAATAGCTTTCAGAGCTCGATCTCCATGGAGGCTGGTTTTTGAAAAATTCAAAATTCATATGTTTACATTTCAAAAAATTCTGAAGAAAATACGGACAAACATGGAGGCATAACACATATATGTGTACATTTTGAAGACGGAATACGTTGAAATGAGGCTATGCCAAAAAGACAAATCCATGATTTTTCAACACATGATACTATTCATTCCAAAGGTCCATGAGTTTGTTCTTTTTGCACAGAT
The DNA here is from genome assembly GCA_034509565.1 of Triticum monococcum. NCBI lineage: Eukaryota > Viridiplantae > Streptophyta > Magnoliopsida > Poales > Poaceae > Triticum > Triticum monococcum. The sequence goes on from CM067847.1 coordinate 770,791,552, forward strand.
CACATATCAAGGGATTTGATCCTGAAATTTTACACACATACACATCACATCCTTGTATACTTCTACAAAAAATTTCAGATTTTTTTGAAACCGAAAAAAATGAATTTTTAGTTTTTTTTGAAACCAAAAAGTCCGGCCTCCATGAAGGCCAAGCTCTAAAATGCCGTTCTCCCTTATAGCTAACCTTATTGTATGAGTGACTACAAGTGGTGACAGTATTCCAAAGCAGGCCAACCAGGCAGATCCAATGCCTTTGAAATGCACAGTGTCCATTCGGAAACACTCCCGGAAACCAGGACCAGCAAACGCAAGAAGGCAGGTAGGGAAATATATAGAAATCTAGTAAAACCCGTGGGAAGGGTGGATGAAACGCTCGGCAGGACACGGTCTATAGTGAAATATGATCTTCTGTTCGACCTGGTGAAACACAACGTCGGATCATTGCGTTTTGGGGTTAACATGGCATTACAAAATTGAAACCAAACGGTTACCAAGATGGATGGATGATGCCCTTGACATATGGGACTATTGTATTATACCATGAATATAGTGAAGTAAATATGCCCTAGAGGCAATGATAAAGTTGTTATTTATATTTTCCTTATATCATGATAAATGTTTATTATTCATGCTAGAATTGTATTAATCGGAAATTTGATACATGTGTGAATACATAGAGAAAACAGAGTGTCCCTAGTATGCCTCTACTTGACTAGCTCGTTAATCAAAGATGGTTAAGTTTCCTGCCATAGACATGTGTTGCCATTTGATGAACGGGACCACATCATTAGAGAATGATGTGATGGACTAGACCCATCCGTTAGCTTAGCATAATGATCGTTAAGTTTTATTGCTATTGCTTTCTTCATGCCTTATACATATTCCTTTGACTATGAGATTATGCAACTCCCGAATACCGGAGGAACACCTTGTGTGCTATCAAACATCACAACGTAACTGGGAGATTATAAAGATTTTCTACAGGTGTCTCCGAAGGTGTTTTGTTGGGTTGGCATAGATCAAGATTACGATTTGTCACTCCGAGTATGAGAGAGGTATCTCTGGGCCCTCTCGGTAATGCACATCACGATAAGCCTTGCGAGCAATGTGACTAATGAGTTAGTTGCAGGATGATGCATTACGGAATGAGTAAAGAGACTTGCCGGTAACGAGATTGAACTAGGTATGTGGATACCGATAATCGAATCTCGGGCAAGTAACATACCGATGACAAAGGGAATAATGTATCTTTTCATTGCGGTTTGACGATAAAGATCTTCGTAGAATATGTAGGAACCAATATGAGCATCCAGGTTCCGCTGTTGGTTATTGACCGGAGATATGTCTCGGTCATGTCTACATAGTGCTCAAACCCGTAGGGTCCGCACGCTTAAAATTCGATGACGATTTGATGAGATCACGGACATGATGAGGAGTCTCGAAATGGTCGAGAGGTAAAGATTTATATATTGGATGATAGTATTTTGACACCGGAACGGTTCCGGATCATTTCGGATATTTTTTGGAGTACTGGGAGGTTACCGGAACCCCGTGGGGAAAGTAATGGGCCACTATGGGCTTAGGGGAGAGAGGAGGCAGCCCACAAGGGGTGCCCCCCCATGGGAGTCCCAATTGGACTAGGGGAGGGGGCGGCGCCCCCCCTTTCCTTCTCCTCCTCCCTCTCCTTCCCCCTTTTCCCCCTCCATGAGAAGGAATAAGAGGGGGGCGAATCCTACTAAGACTGGGAGTCCTTGTAGGACTCCCCCACTTGGCGCGCCCCCTAGGGCCGGCCTCCTCCCTCTCCCTCCTTTATATACGTGGGCAGGGCATCCCTTGGAGACACATCAATTGTTCCAAGCAGTGTGCAACGTCTCCCTCCACAGTTTACTCCTCCGCTCATATTGTCGTAGTGCTTAGGCGAAGCCTTGCGCGGATCACATCACCAGCACCGTCACCATGCCATCATGCTGAAGAAACTCTCCCTCAACACTTGCTGGATCAAGAGTTCGAGGGACGTCATCGAGCCGAACATGTGCTGAACTCAGAGGTGCCGTACGTTTGGTACTTGATCGATTGGATTGCGAAGACGTTTGACTACATCAACCGCGTTATAACGCTTCCGCTTTTGGTCTATGAGGGTACGTGGACACACTCTCCCCCTCTCATTGCTATGCATGTCCTAAATAGATATTGCGTGATCGTAGGATTTTTTTTTTAAAATTACATGCTACGTTCCTCAACATATATGATACTGCTAATGTATATTGTTTTCTAGTATCACGAGCACACCGGTGCCTGTTGGCTTAATATAATTATTAATCAAATTTATCATCCCTATTTTTCTATATCCATTATAAATACTAAATATACAGTGGCAGTTGTTGTAGCTGAGGACCAGAATAAATAATTAAATGCAGCTAGTGTGCATGCATGTTGATCCAGTTGGTCTTTGTTTGGTATTCACCTTGAAAGATACACGCTTTCTGGTAGACATCAAGGAATCAGCATTCACACTTGTGACCGTTTACATCTACTCGGTAGTCAATAATCACTTTTAATTTAAGGCTATATCAAGCTTGCTCTGTCAGGGCAAGAGGTCTCACTCACCTTCAAACTATCCATCATCTGCTGCTTTGTGGAGTTTGGTTTGATACATCCTACATCATCGTCCATGGCAAACTGCTTCCGGAGGCCGTTGACGACGGTGCCCGTGGCCCCTAGGAGCGAGGACGAGATCCTCCAGCCAGCCAACCTCAGAAGTTTCACCTTTAAGGACCTCAAGAAGGCCATGAGGAACTTCCGGCCGGATAGCGTGCTCCGTGAGAGCGGCTTTGGATCGATCTTCAAAGGGTGGGCTGACGAAGCCTACTTCGCCCGGGCTAGCTCTGGCACTGGCATACCCATCGCCATCAAGAAGCTCAACCAGGAAAGCTTCCAGATCCACAAGGAATGGCTGGTCAGTGTTGCTCAGTGCCAACCATTTTTTAAGTCGGTACCAATCAATTCTTCCAATTCATTCTTGAATCTGTTTCTCAACCTTATATGCAGGATGAGGCAAGTCACCTAGGCCGATTGTCCCATCCCAATCTAGTGAAGCTACTATGACTGCCTCGAAGACGAGCAACACATACTTGTCTGTGAGTTCATGCCACAAGGAAGCTTGTAGAACCATCTTTTCAAGAGTAATTAACAGTTTACCACATAATCTTCTTCTAGCCACCACTGATCAGTTAACACCTCCCAAATTAGTTACTACTGGGGGTGAGATAATAACAAGTTTGGGCGAATGATGATGTAGGGGCCTCACATCTCCAACCACTGTCATGGGATTTGAGGATGAAGGTTGCTCTTGGGGCAGCCAAAGGGGTCACATTCCTCCACGGCGACAAGGCCAATGTCATCTGCGGTGATTTCAAGACATCAGACATTCTTCTTGATTCGCTATTTTTCCGTTCTTTCATTCTAATTGGATCGAGAAGACAATTTGTTCTATTAATTCTGTTTTTGTCAATTGATGGGATATGGATTGCAGAGCTACAATGCAAAGATGTCTGATTTTGGGAAGCCAAAGGAAGAACCAACTGTTGATCTGAGCTTTTATATTGATGAATTGCCGAGCTACAATGCAAAGCTGTCTGATTTTGGGAAGCCAAAGGCTGTCTGATCTTGGGTTGTCGACCGGTAATACAGAGCTTGGAGCTTAGTTAGTTTCTTTAAAGAAATGATCAGCTGCACATGATATATTTACATACTTTGGTGTTTGCTGAAACGCTTCTATTCATTTTCTAAAACCTCCACTTTATAGTGTATATTTATATACTAAAAAGGCTATGAAGTTTGAGCATCATAGTTTGCTTCTCAGGGTTGAATGATGTTGTTGCGATGCAGTAGCCTGTAGGTATGGTTGTTATGAATAACTACAAGAAACATCGAGGACGCTATTAAATTTTTGGGTTGGTTGTTGAGGTCTTGAGGAGGTCAAATTAGTTAGGTACAACTCAACTGCTCCAATATTTTTTATGGTTTCAGACCTAGCTGGACCCCTTCACCATATGATATATTGTCTATATGCGCTTTAACTTTAGGGAGTAATAGCCTAAGAGGTGATCGATCTATAAAAGGATCCAACACAAACTTGCAGCTAGATAAGCATCCATACACGGCCGGGAATGAGCAGTGTAGTGCGATCCTCATACAATATTGCTAATGTGTTGCCCTTTATCAAAAAAAAATATTGGTAATGTTTTTTTAGAATCACCGGGGGCGGGGGGGGGCGGGGGGGGGGGGGGGGGGGAGGTCCCCACCTGGATATATTACTCAAAAGACGCCGAGGTAGCAAGTACAAAATTACATAGGCACGACACAACGTGCAGAGAGGTAGGAACGCCGCGAGGAGACGTCCTCCTTGTCACATATTGCCATGAGACGGTGTGACCAGAGATCCAAGTCAGAAATAAGGGCCCTGAGGGTTATTAGAGAACATTGATCAATATTTCTAAACAACATATCATTACGTGTTGCCCAGATCTTCTATAGGAGTGACATGAGGACCAGTGGCCATGCCTTGTTCGGAAGGTGATGCGGTAGAGGAGTATCCCAAAGGTCGGCGATGTCGTCCGTCTGAGGCAGGATACCCATGCGCTGCCACACCCGGCTGGCAAGTGGGCAGGTGATGAGGAAGAGGTGCATGGAGTCTTCAGGTAACATAGCACATCGAGGACATGTGTCAGTGGAGATGATGTGCTGGTGAGCGAGGTTGGCCCTGGTATTGAGGCGGTCCTTGAAGAGGAGCCAAGCAAAAAAAAAATCTTGCGTGGAACCTTGGAGCACCATATGAGGGAGCAAGGGGATCGTTGTTAGGCCTTACCATGAGGGCGCCGTACGCGTGCTTGGTGGAGAAGTCGTGACCTCGATGTAGAAACCTTTGGTCTTCCTCTATTGAAGGAACGAAGTCCTGCAAAATAGCCAACAACAAAACAAGCTCTTGCTCTGCCAGAAGGGAGAGACAATTATGGAGGTTAGCTTCTAAACCGTAATGCGGTATATTAGCCACTTTAACCAACTGAAGGGTGGAGTGTGAGAAGAAGTGGGGGAAGGAGGAGGCTTGAGGCGTTGGAGTCAACCAAGTATCAAGCCAGAAGTAAGTTTCTGACCCACTGTTTGTTAGGACAAATGAGATTGTGTGCAAGGTGGGGATTTGCTGAGCAATGGTGCAGCAGAGGAAAGAGGTTTGTGGGCAAGAGGAGACTAGTGTGTTTGGGTGTTGACGATCTAACCACTCTAGCAAAGGGGCCGAGGACGAGGTCAAGGCCTTGGCTGCGAATTTCATGAGTAGGCAGTTGTTCTGAATATGAATGTTTTTTAGCCCTAGACCACCATATTTCTTCGGCACACACACGTTTTTCCATGCAATAAGGCATTGAGCTCGTGAACAAGAATCCTCTCCCACCCAGAAGAAAGCCCTACGGAGGGTGTCTATGGTTTTGAGGACCTTTTTTAGAATGTGGAAGACCGACATGAAGGAGGTGATGATGGAGTCTAGGACCGCGGAGATGAGAATGAGATGATCACCTTTGTCTAGCAGTTTGGCTCGCCATCCTGCCAACAACTTGCCAGAGAGTTCTAACAGTGGATCGAAGGCATTGGATGGTGGTTTTGTAGGGGAGAGATGTAGGCCGATGTATGTTTGGGGGAAGGGGGCGCGTGAGCAGCCCATGACAAGGGCGGTGGCATTAGCTGCAGTGTCATATGTGTGGAGAGTGGCTAGAGTGGTTCTGGAGAAGTTGATGATCACACCTGTAGCATTCGCAAAGTTGTTTAAGATTACTTTGTGAGCTGCAGCGGCAACAGGGGAGGCAGCAGCAATGATGAGCGTATCATCGACATACCAAAGAACAGTGGGAGGTAAGTGTGAGAAAATGGGGTGGTGGAGAGCTGCCTCCGTGTTCTTGAAGATGAGTTGCTGGAATAGGTCTACGACGATGAGAAAGAGGTAGGGAGAGATCGGGTCACCTTGCCGCAGGCCATTTTTGCATTCAATCCAATTGCCTGGAACACCCACTAGTGCAGAACCGGGATGTATCACCAGTTCTGCAACCGGCACTAAAAAGTGGGGACTAAAGGTCCCCTTTAGTACCGGTTCTGCATGAACCGCTGCTAAAGGGCCACCACGTGGCACGAGCCAGCGCCGGGGGCGGGGAGCCCTTTAGTACCGGTTGGTAACACCAACCGGTACTAAAATATTTGGGGGGTTTTGGTTTTATTTTTTATTTTTCCTTTATTTTTGTGTTTTCCATTTAATTCTTTTTTTTCTGGTATTTTACGATACTACATATTGTACACGTTATGCATATATATAAATAGAATTTCTCGTAGAACCGATCATATTCACACATACACATGTGTGTATATATATATACACATAATTTCTCCTACATGTTGCCTTGGTGCCTTCGAAGCACGATGACAATTAGGAGTTGTTCATGGGGGCAGTAGCGGGTAATAGTATTCTCCTTTGGGATCTATGACCTGGTCGAGCAAAAATCCCGCTATTTCCTCTTGAAGTGCCAGTATGCGCTCCGTTGCTAGGAGCTGGTCCCGCACCTTTTTGAACTATTAAGAAGAAGATCAATATGCATGTGTATTAGTTATGTGACTAGATATCGATAATCACGTAAAAATTGTGAATAGTGTTCTGGCAAATGTACACATTCCTGTCTTTGAGATTTGCTCCTTTCGGACGCCACCATGCGAATGTTCTCGAAAACGTAGTATGCACACACATCAGTCCCCAACACCTACTTCAGGGCCTTTACGAGAAAAGAATTTAATCAAATTATAATTAATCAAGCATGATAATTAATTAATGGTATTTAAACAAGAATTAAAAAGATGGTAGCTAGTTAGTACTACTTAATTACTGACCTTGGGTCGATACCACAACAGCTTTTTTCTCCATTTTCCTGGAGTCACCTTGATGAACTTTGCCCAAGCCCTGCCTGCCGGCAAAGAAAATTAATAAAGGGGTTATTAAATAGTTGATATCAGGAAATGACGAACTAAATAGGCCGAGATATAGTTAATAATGATTGAAATTACCTGTCGAGTATCCCCTTCACGATGGTGAAGTCACTTTCTTTTTTAAGTAGTGAGTCTAGTACTTCAACTTTTCCTTCTTCAACTTTAATGTCTAACAGGACCCAGTGGTAACTGCATGCGCACACGTTTGCATGTCTTAATTAAGCAGGCATGTGCATAACACTAATCAACTACCCTAAACCCTATACACTTAATTATTAACATCTAGCTAGCTAGTAAGCAAAAACAGAATTTGCAGGACAAGAGAGTGTGACTCACCGAAAGTTGTAAGGAAGTAGTATATCTTCATTGCTATTGAGGCGCTTCAAGAACTCTAGCATTTTATTCTCTACATCTTGTTTATAATATTCATATGTCCATATCTGTTCATTAATGGTATTTGGTCAATGAACCCAATGCCATAGCATCCAGCTTTTTTCATTTGATACATCTTCATCCTACATAATACCACAAAAAAGAATATAGTGAGGATAATTACAGGTAATGATCGATCAATGAGCACTAAATCTAGCTTGAGACTTTAATTACAGAAAGAAATCACTTACATAGAATAGCAACTGATGAGAGATTTGTCAAGTGCATCTTGATTGAATAACTGAAATAGTTCTGAATACTCAACGGACAGAGCTAGCTTATGGAAGTAATGCTCTTCCTTGACCTTCACCATGAGGGACTCTCGATTGGAACTCTTTGTAATTTTCATCTTCCAATCATGCAATTCATACATTCTCGTTGGGAGGTTCTTGACCTCCCCAGGCTCGACCAAAATTTGGCCACGGACATATTTCCGTTTTATTTCCTCCTCTCTAAGTGGAGACATGGGCTCGATCTCGAGGAGTTGTCCAACAGTGATATTGAGCATTTGAGCCTGCATTATATGCTCCTCGGTTATTACTAGATTGCCTAGCTGGGGAACGGTTTGCCCACATCTATATAAGGCGGCGGTACTCTCATGTGTTGTTGGCAAAACAAGCGGGGGGATCGACTGCGCCGCCTGTTCTCCCAGCTGGGGAATAGTTTTCCCACATTTTTTGCCAGCTTCTTAGCTCGAGCTCGAGCTCGACTTCTTCTGTAGTCGTGCTTGATGTGCCTTCCTGATTTGGCGCTCATAGTCTGAGTCAACATGCTTGGGAGCTGGTGGTCTAGCCATACGAATGAAGTGGTCAATCTTTTCCTCAGGCACTTTCTCCCTTGGCGGCGGTGCCGGTTTCGGTCCAAAATGGGAGTCCACTTGGGCCTACACTATGGCTGCGTTTTGCTTCTAGGTCATCTCGTAAGGCCTCTGAGGAAGAGGAGCGAGACTTGGACCACATTTATATCGCTTGCCTCCGCCTGTACCTCCTGTACTACCTTGACTCGTAGCTCTACGCACCATAGCTGCGGCGGCTCTCTTCTGCGATTGCTGAGGCGGCGGAGACGACTGACGTGGCTGAGTTGGAGCAGGAGGAGTGGCCTGACGTTGTGCCTGACTTGGAGGAGGAGGAGTGGCCTGGCCCATTGGTGGACTTGGAGGAGCGGGAGTCTGCTGACGCGGTGGCGGACTTCGAGGAGGAGTCTGCGGACGTTGTGTCGGACTTGAAGCAGGAGGAGTGGCCTGACGCTTTGCCGGACTTGGAGGAGGAGGAGTGGCCTGACGCTTTGCCGGATTTGGAGGAGGAGGAGTGGCCTGATGTGGTGGCGGACTTCGAGGAGGAGTCGGCTGACGCGGTGTCGGTGGCCTTAGAAAGATGATGCAATCCTTTCTCCATAGGATGATACAATGTTTGGCCTCTCCCAGTGTGTGCTCCTCGTCACCTCCAGGAATGCCAAGCTCTAGGCCCGAATATTGGTCCACCACTTCATCAACCTGGACACGAGCATAGCCGGCTGGAATCGGGTTGCAATGGAAGGTTGCATCGGGGGAATTTGTATAAGCAATGGTGTCCGCCACCTTCATGGATATGTTCTTGATTTTGAAGTGTAGCTCACAGTTAGTGCTCTCCATGATGTCATCCACAGGGTATCTATCCAGCAGTGCGTCGCCCGGGGCGGAACCAACGTTGCTTCTTGGCATGGATGGGACAGTGCTATCCAATGCTGGATCATCCGCTGTTGAGACCCTCTTTCCTGGATAAGTGAGTCGATCTGTTGCTGCTGCCACTGGAATTTGAGTGCCAAGTCCGCGTGCGCTGACTCTAGGCCTTGAAGGCGTTCTGCTTCCTTCTTCCTCTGCTCCTCCTCCAACTTCCTCTTCTTCTCCTCCTCCATCCTCCTTCTTGCACGGGTTTTGCAGTCGACGTTCCAGTCTGAAAAGCCCTCATACCACGGAACAACGCCCTTGCCTTGTGTTCTTCTCGGGTGTTCAGGATTTCCCAGGGCGCGCGTAAGCTCGTCGTTCTCTCTGTTGGGCGTGAACACCCCCGTTCGAGCATCTTCTATTGCTTGAAGTAACTTATCTTCGGCTCCTTTTAGACTTGCCTTCTTCGAAATCAGGCCTGTCTTCGGGTCCAACGCCCCCCATGCGCATAGAACCAAGTTCTGCACCTGGGTGTCCAGATACTAGTAACTGGATCGACCCCTGCATCCAGCATCTCTTGCTCAGACTTATCCCACTTAGGCATTTCCACCGCGTAGCCACCTGGCCCCAGCCTATGGAACAACGTCTTTTTTGCGGCATTGGCCTTGTTTTTTCTCGACCGTTCCTTAGATAATTTTGATTCCTTGAATTTCATGAAAGTGGGCCAGTGTTCTCTTTGCTTCTCCAGTGTTCCTTTGAATTCTGAAGTCTTCCATCCTTCCTCGATGTGTTGGCCCATACAGTTTTCTTGTGGGTGTTGAATGCAATTGCCATCTTCCTAAGAGCAGCTTCCTTGACTTTCTGCACATCTGCATCAGTGAAATGATCTGGTAGGGTGAAATGTTCCATGAGAGATTCCCAAAGCTTTTTTTTGCTCTGTCGCCGACCCAAGTAACATATGGATATTTATTTTTTGGATCTTTCCATTCTTGAATGGAGATCGGGAGTTAGTCCTTCACAAGAACTCCGCACAGACAAATGAACTTGTTCGCAATGTTCTTAGGCGTGATTGGTTCGCCATTAGGTTTGATGGCATCGATGTTGTACTTTACACCATCCTTCAACTTTTTGCCCGGGCCTCGCTTTGTCCTGCTGTCTATAAAAGCATATTTGCTCGATCCGGAGGGCTGAAAGAAGAAAGATCGATTCGTTAATATATCTTCAAATCAGAAAACATGTGATGACCACCAGATGCCTGCTTATATAAATATAGCTCACCGGTCTATGTTATTTCAAGATCAACATTGTCTGCGTCATCATAATCATAATCATAGTTCATGACTTCATCAATTCGGTCGTCGACATCGAATATCTTATCATCACCCTCCACGGTATTGTTTAGATATTCGGAGCTGTCATAATCTTCATTCTGATCATCTGGCCTGCGAGGGCTGCGTATGATCTCGAACATGGTCTCTTCTCCTTCTCTGCCGGTATTGTCCGCCATAGGTTTTATTTAACTAATCCAGAAGAAATATAAGACAATTTAGTCTTCAAATTACAATGCATGGATGCAATCAATAAGGAAAAATTGAATCATAGTACATAATATGCAGCATCTCGAATAATATATAATCTCGAATACATCGTCTCGAATAATATATAATCTCGAATACATTGTCTCTAATAATATATATAGTCTCGAATACATCATCTCGAATATTATATATCGAATACATCACTAGCTAGCTAGCTAGCTAATAAAGATCGAATACTACAAAAGAATCTAGGCCACTCGCGGTTCCTGAGGAGCGGGCGGTGGACACCCAAAGAGAAGGAACCATCACAGGATCATATCTCCGGTCATCTGCCCAAAGAACCTGCCAGGTATTGGAGAACCTGACGTCCATAGTAGCCATGTAGCGACGGACATGCTCGTCCTCCTCCCTGACACGGCGACGCACCACCTCCGGCGGGCCCGGCTCCCTCTGCACCGAATGTGGCCCACGCGAACGCCACCAAAGGAGATCAGGGTCGACGATAGGACCCGGGGCCGGGTTGCTCACCAAGCGGCGTGCCCCTGAAGGTAGCACCTCCCAGTGCCAGCACGACGGAGCCCAGTCTCGGACATGGGTCCTCTGAAGTAGGACGTCGTCGCGAACGGGTTGACGGCGATGATGCGAGCCGGGCATCATCGAAAACAAATACTATATGACCGCAAAAGGTAACATTCATTAAATTATTGGATTGTGATAACTAAAATTCTATATGCAAATTCTAAATTTTTCTATAACTAAAATTATAAGAAACTAAAAAAACATCGATCATCGTCTAACAATTTGACATTAATCTAATTCATCTAGCTAAAACTAACATTTCTATATAACTAACATTTGAATAATTTTTTTAATATTTCTATAACTAAAAAACAGAAAAATTTCTGACATTTCTATAACTAAAAATATAAAAAATACTAACAATTTTACAACTAATTAACAATGTGTGTGTGTGTGTGTGGACATGGCGGCCGGGGCAAGAGCTCACCGGCGAGGCGAGGTGATGGGGGCGGCGACGGGGACGGGGCCTCGACGATGGGGACAGGGCGGCGACGACGGTGACGGGGACGGGGCGGCGACGGGGGCATCGACGAGTGCGTCGACGAGGGGTGGCGATGGGGGCCGGCAGCGAAGGGGGCGGCGGGCTACGGGGCAGAGGAGAAGAAGCAAACAAAAACTGCCGAAATTTGTAAATGCTGCTTATATAGGATGGGCTTTTAGTACCGGTTGGTGCCACCAACCGGTACTAAAGGTCAGTACCGGTTGGTGGCACCAACCGGTACTAAAGACCCCCCCTTTAGTACCAGTTGGAGCCACCACCCGGTACTAAAGAGTCTGCGCTGCCAGGCGAGGCGCGCAAAGTTTAGTCCCACCTCGCCTAGCGAAGGGCACCGCACTGGTTTATAAACCCAGCCGTGGCTGCTCTTTCGAGCTCCTCTCCAAAGCAGGCCTTCTGGACCTACTTGTTTTGTGCTGCCCTGTGGGCCACCTGGGCCTTGTGGGCCTGCATCCTGACCCAACAACAGGTTGGGTTTCTAGTCGTCAGCAGGCCGCTGTGGCCCAGTAGGCAGGGCTTTTTATTTTATTTTTATTTTTTGCCTTATTTATTTTCTTTTATTTATTTCTGAGTTGTTTTTTTCCTGTATTTAAAGTTTCTTTGTGAATATTTTTTCTTTATGTACAAAAATTACAACGTTCTGTTAGTGCCGGTAGTTTTCAAATTTGAATAGTTTAAATTTTGAATTATTTGAAATTTGTGTGAATCACTAGTTTGTGAATAACTTAACTTTAAAAATACATTTTTCAGTCATTCTTTTTTCTTATGTTTAATATTAGTGTGTTTTATCATTATATTGAATTTGGTAATGCTTAGGTTATTTAAAAAATGAAATGCCTTTGTAACAGATGAGTTTTCGTGCGAAACCCTCATACTTCGAAAAAGATTGTCCATTTTGTACACGAAGTGCATCCATTTTTTCCCGTAACCCTCTCTACTTTTTTGCACATGCTATGTAGGTGAAATTATGATACCATGCCAACTTTCAACCTTTTCGGAGTTCATTTGAAGTGTTTTTCAATTTCAGGGTCATTTAGTTGAAAAAATCAATAAATGCATGTAATAATTTGTTTGCAAATAAAATTTCTTCGCGTTTCAAATGACAAAACACATAACTACCCTAACTAGTACAGAGATTCCCTCCTGGGTGTGAAACACATAAGAAAGTGATGATAGTGAAGCCGATCACATCCCAGATCTTTGGGTGTGAAACTTTTTCTTTGCGTGTGTCCCTTTGCGCCGTAACCATGGAAAATCTTCACCATTTAACTGGATGCTCGGGTCAATATTCACTGTGAATGGAGCAATTTCATCAAACTTTTCATAATCTTCTGACAAGTCTGTTTTGTTATCCACTCCCACGATGTTTCTGTTCCCAAAAAGAACTATGTGGCGCTTTGGCTCATCGTATGATGCATTCGCTTCCTTATCTTTTCTTTTTCTTGGCTTGGTAGACATGTCCTTCACATAGAAAACCTGTGCCACATCATTACCTAGGATGAATGGTTCACTGCGACCCGTTAGCGGGTACTCTAAACTTTCCGTCTTTCTTACGATCTTGTCTGTGCCATCGCATCGCCTTGGCATGCTCTTTGTTTTGGAACAAACATTTCAACCATGGTATTATAGGAGCATAACATCACCTTGGCAGGAATCTTCTTCCCGGGGCGCTGGCCCTCGACATCACCAGGGTCATCGCGGCTGATCTTATAGCCCATTGCACCGCATACCGGACAAGTGTTCAAATCCTCGTACTCACCGCGGTAGAGGATGCAATCATTAGGGCATGCATGTATCTTCTGCACCTCTAACCCTAGAGGGCAGACATCCTTCTTTGCTTCGTATGTACTCTCGGGCAATTCATTGTCCTTTGGAAGCATATTCTTTATCATTACCGGCAACTTTCCAAATCCCTTGCCAGATACACCATTCTCTGCCTTCCATTGCAGCAATTCCAGTGTGGTGCCTAGCTTTTTCTTGTCAGCTTCGCAATTCGGGTACAACAATTTCTTGTGATCCTCTAACATGCACTGCAACTTCTTCTTCTCCAAATCATTTGCGCAGTTTGTCTTTGCATCGGCAATGGCCCGACCTAGATCATTAGTGGGCTCATCTGATGCCTCTTCTTCAGCTTCTTCCCGCATTGCCGGCTCAGCTTCTCCCCCCATTGTTGTATCATCGTATTCAGGGAAACCATGGCCAGGATAGCTATCGTCGTCCTCTTCTACATCATTGTCTTCCATCATAACCCCTCTTTCTCCGTGCTTGGTCCAAACATTATAGTGAGGCATGAAGCCGGACTCAAACAGGTGGATGTGAATGGTTCTTGACTTAGAGTAATTGTGATCATTCTTACAGCCACCACATGAACAAGGCATAAAACCATCCGCCCGCTTGTTTTCCTCAGCCGCAAGCAGAAAAGTTTGCACGCCATTAACGAACTCGGGAGAGCATCGGTCATCGTACATCCATTGTCGGCTCATCTTTATTACAAAACACCGAAAAGACCAAATTAATACAAGTTCATACATAAAGTTCATACAACACTTAAATGCAACATATAAATAGCTCTCTAGCTAAAGAATTTAAATGCAACAACAAATGCGATCAAGATCGCAACTAAGGTAACAATTGATCCAACAACATAATGATACCAAGCCTCACTATGAAAGGCATATTTTCTAATCTTTCTAATCTTCAAGCGGATTTTCTCCATCTTGATCTTTTGATCATCGACGACATCGGCAACATGCAACTCCAATTCCATCTTCCCCCCTCAATTCTTTTCAATTTTTCTTTCAAATACTTGTTTTCTCTTTCAACTAATTTTAACCTCTCGACAATAGGGTCGGTTGGAATTTCTGGTTCACATACCTCCGAGATAAAAAAATCTATGTCAATTTGATGGGCATAATTTCTCATAAACACAAAATGCAACAAAATAGTAATAAAAGAAAATATACCACATCCGAATCATAACCCGAATGAGGGCGGCGGGGATGGATATCACAACTATGGCACTATGAATAACAAATAATGTACGGGTAAGATAATTATACAAGTAACTATATATCTAAATCACACAAACATGAATTTTTATATAAAAAAGATAAGAACAGTAGGCTCACCAGAAGGTGGTGCCAGCGACGGGACGGTGCGGGCGATCGACAGTGGTTACGACGGAGATATAGAAGGCACTAAGTAAACCACACCTACATATTCAAACTAAGTGTTATTTTGACCTCAAATTCCATAAAATCAAATACTACCACATATAATTCCTCCAAAATTACTGAAACCCAGAAATTAATCACTATGTAAACCATTGCAAGAGCTAATCTCGCAATGAGAGATGAAAGGACAAAGTTGCTAACCTTTATAATCATTTGAATGGATGGGGGCCTTCAAATCTTGACAAAATTTGGGCAAATTTTGTGATGATCTCGAGAGGAAGGGAAGAATAGAGGAGAGGGGAAAGGGGGAAGAAGCGACTCGGGTGGACGAAGGGTTTATATAGGGCAACCTTTAGTACCGGTTCATTGCACGAACCGGTACTAAAGGTGCTGGTGGGGCCCCAGACTGACAACATCCTGCCACCACTCTCATTACTATCGGTTCATGGCACGAACCGGTGCTAAAAGTTCGGAAAGAACCGGTACTAATGAGAGCGGCCCGGCTAGCCGTTGGAACCGGCACTAA
This sequence comes from Triticum monococcum, assembly GCA_034509565.1. Lineage (NCBI taxonomy): Eukaryota > Viridiplantae > Streptophyta > Magnoliopsida > Poales > Poaceae > Triticum > Triticum monococcum. Next base: position 770,806,958 of record CM067847.1, read on the forward strand.
TGGACACATTAGTGTCGGCTCAAATTCAAACCGGCACTAATGAGCTGAACATTTGACCCTTTCAGGAGTATGGCAGTTTTGCCCATGTGAAGAATGTTCTGGATCCAGTTACGGAAAGTTTGGGAGAAATCACAAGCGAGGAGAATCTTGTCAAGGGCAGGCCATGCCACGGAGTCGAAGGCTTTACGAAAGTCCAGTTTGAAGACCATGGTAGGCCTTTTTCTAGTGTGGCAGGAGCATATGAGATCGGCTGCAAAGACATAATTCTCAGCAATATTCCTACCGGAGATAAACCCAATATGATTTCCATGTACTAACAAAGGTATGAGTGTTAGGGAATGTAGTAATTTCAAAATTTTCCTACGCACATGCAAGATCATGGTGATGCATAGCAACGAGACGGAGAGTGTTGTCCACGTACCCACGTAGACCGAAAGCAGAAGCGTTAGCACAACACGGTTGATGTAGTCGTACATCTTCATGTTCCGACCGATCCAAGTACCGAACGTACGACACCTCCGAGTTCAGCACACATTCAGCTCGATGACGTCCCGCGAACTCCGATCCAGCAGAGCTTCACGGGAGAGTTCCGTCAGCACGACGGCGTGGTGACGGTGATGATGTTGCTACCGATGCAGGGCTTCGCCTAAGCACCGCTACGATATGACCGAGGTGGAATATGGTGGAGGGGGGCACCGCACACGGCTAAGAGACGATCAACTTGATCAACTGGTGTGTCTAGAGGTGCCCCCCTGCCCCCGTATATAAAGGAGCAAGGGGGGAGGACGGCCGGCCCTCTATGGGCGCGCCAGGAGGAGGAGTCCTCCTCCTAGTAGGAGTAGGACTCCCCTTTCCTACTCCTACTAGGAGGAGGAAAGGAAGGAGGAGAAGGAGAAGGAAGGAAAGGGGGGCGGCCCCCTAGTCCAATTCGGTTTGGGCTAGGGGGGCCGCGCGCCCTGCCTCCTCTCTTCCACCACTTGGCCCATGAGGCCCATTACTTCTTCCTCGTATTCCTATAACTCCCCGGTACCCCCGAAAATACCCGAATCACTCGGAACCTTTCCGATGTCCGAATATAGTCGTCCAATCACTGCTGGAAAAAGGGCCTTTGGTCGCGGTTCGCAACTGCCATTAGTCGCGGTTGCGCAACCGCGACCAAATAGGCGCGACTAAAGGACCCCCACTTTAGTCGCGGTTGCTTAAGAACCGCGACTAAAGGCCCGTCCACGTGGGCGCCAGGCGGCCGTCGGGGCGGAGGACCTTTAGTCGCGGTTCTTCTGGCCAACCGCGACTAAAGGCCGCCACAGGTTTAGGGTTTTAGCCCCCCCTAAACCTGTTTTCTGTTTAATTTGTATTGTTTTATTTCTTTTGTGCTTTATTTTAATTTTGAAGGAGTTTCACATATTCTACGGTACTACATACATGCATATGAATGTACAATTTCAAACAAATTTGAAATTAGAACCAAAAAGAATTCAAGAGGAATATACAATATATATTCAATATCATCGGATGACCATATACAATTTTGAACAAGTTTCCATACATAATTTAATGCATATAAAGTTCTACGTCCTCGTAATGGTGTTCTCCTTTACGATGGAGGACTTCCCTACTGAACCATCCAGCTAGTTCCTCTTGAAGTGGTCGGAAGAGAGCTTCTGGACTAAGCATCATCCGGAGGTTATTCCTCTGAGCATTGGTATCACTCGGAACCCGCTCAGAGGTGTATCTCCGGATCATCTCACAGACATAGTATCCACATAGATTGGCCCCCGCTGGCTGAATATCCCCAGCATTCTTAGGCTTTGACCTTTTGAATTCTAGCTCTTTCTTGAATTCACCGACCTTTGTATCTACGAACCGTCTCCAAACCCTACGAGGCAAAGAAAATTAAATGAACAAGAGAGTTATTAGTTACTTGATATTAGGAAATGAACGAAATAGGCCGATCGATATAGAGCGCAAATGAATGAAAATAATTACTTCTGCAGCATTCTTCTCATGCCGCCCCAAAGCTTTGGATCCTTATTCAGAGAGTCGTGGACGAGACATTCTGAGGTATCAACTTTAATTACTAGCAGAATCCAGTGGAACCTGCGGACACGATACATGCACAGTACGTCATGCATAACTCATCGATTAGCCGGCCACATACCATGCATGGAGTAAACAAAAGAGAATGTGCTCAAGACAGAAACACTCACCCAAAATGGTAAGGAAATAGAATATCACTTTTGAGTTCCTGCTTTGTAAGAAACTGCCACAGGTCTGCCTCCATGTCGGCGGGGTGATGCTCCAACACATATTCATTAACGATGTGTGGGTCAATGAACTCAACATCATGGATGTTCCTTACTCTGCATTCCTTAATCTTCATTCTGCATGTATAATAGCGGACACAACAATATAGTTAGGACATATATATAGTGCAGGAAATATGAACGAGATGGGGTAGAAATAAATCACTTACAGAACGTAGCAACTGATGATAGATTTGTCGAGCTCGCGCAGATTGAAAAGCTGGAACAATTCACTCAGATGAATTTGTACATAGTAATGTTTGAAGTGATGCTCATATCTAACTTCCGCATAAATATATTCTTTGGCGTTCTTATTTTTTATGTAACCCTTGTACCATTTCAGCAGACCTTTCATTTGTGGAGGTAGATCCTTTTCCTGCGCAGGCTCGACGAGAGGCCCATTCTTCACATATGTAATTACTACCTCCTTCACTGGCGCCTCATCAAGGCCTAACAGTTCACGAAGAGTAATACCTAAGTTGGCCGCTTGTTCTCTGGCACTCGTTACAGTCAATCCATGTGCTGCCGCAGCTGCTATGATATCGGGGTCATCTGGACCGGCGGCTTTCACTATAAGCGGGGCAATCGATTGTTTACTTTGTTCCCCGAGCTGGGCAACTCGTTTCCCGCTTTTTTTACTTTCTAATTCCGTTTTCTCGGCCTCCTCCAAGGCTTTGTTCTCCTGGTTCTCCGCCCGCTCTTTCTTCTCCTTCAACATGAGTGCCTGCCTACGAAGTTCACGTGCATAGTCGTCAGGCAGATTCTTCGCGGCTTGGGACGGTGTGCTCAAAAATGACTTATCCCACTTCTTTTGCTCAAAAATACTGGCTTGGGCTCGGGCTCTCTTTTCTTCTTGCAGTCCGCCTTCCATTTGTCATGATCAGCAGCCGCGGCCGCGGCAGTTTCCTCGGCAGTACGTTCCCAAGGCCTTGTGGGGAGAGGCTTCAGTGATGGCTCCGGTACCTTTGTGGTCTTAGGTACATAAGGGTCCGGGTTAATAATCCAGGACTGCTTCTGCTTCTTTGCCGGAGGTGGATTGGGGGGCGGCGTCTGATCACCCGCCGGACGAGGACTGGGGGGCGGCGTCTGATCACCCGCCGGACGTTGTGGACTGAGGGGCGTCGGCTGACGTGACGGAGGTGTAGGTGAACCGCCACCACCACCACCGCCACCGCCACCACCACCATCGTAGGGGGGTGGACTTGTTATCCTTGGCGCCTCGCCTGGAAACTTGATAAACTTCTTTTGCCATAGAATGAAATGGCGCTTGACATCTCCAAGTCTTTTCTCCCCTTCAGGTGTAGCAATGTCAATCTCCAGGTCCTCAAACCCTTGGACTACGTCCTCCACCGTGACACGAGCATAGCCATCTTGAATGGGGTTGTTGTGGTGGAGTGCTCCAGGTAAACATGGTAAAGCACTGCCGATGGCTACCTTCATGGACATGTTCCCGATAGGATAATACAGATGACATTCTTTCATCTCCTTTATATCGTCCACGGGGTAGCGAGGAGGCTCCGGTGCAGTAATTTCCACCACCAGAGGCTCCGGTGCAGTAATTTCGATCGTCGGTGCATCTGCACCAGCCGGTGGGGCCTCCGTGGAAGCCACGCTGCTTCTCCGCTGCAGGCTTCCGAGATCCGCTGAATGATCTTCATGCTGCGCCCGAGCTGCATCTCTTTCGGCTACTAGTACACTCACGGTTTTCTTTATCACATCCATTTCCGATGCCAACCGCGCCACAACATCTGCTTCCCGATCCATCTTTCTCTTACGGCTTCTGTAACCGTACGGGTCATCGTTCTGGGGGAACCCTATTTTCCACGGAATGTGCCCCATGCCTCGTACACGTCCTCCGTGTTCAGGATTCCCGAGGGCTTTTGTCAGCGCGTCGTTCTCTCTGTTGAACTTGATCTTCCCCTCTTGAGCATCCCTCATTGCGTCAATAAGGGCTTGGGTGGGTTTAATTATTTTGCCCCGGTAAACACACTCCCCTGTCTCCGGGTTCAGCGTTCCCCCATGCCTGTACCACCAGCTTTTGGCCCTTGGGTCCCAGCCCTCCGTACCTGGACCGATTCCTCGCGCCCTCAGCTCGTTCTCCATCTTCTCCCACCTAGGCACTCAAAGGCGATACCCTCCTGGCCCCATAATATGATTGTACTCCTTCTTAGCCGCATTTTCCTTATTTTTTTTCGATATTTCAATGAACTGCTCCGATTTCTTTTGTTTCACAAATTCTGGCCAATCATGTTTCAGTTTCTCATATTGTCCTTTGAAATCCGGAGTCTTGTTCTGCTTGACAAAGTCACGGGCTAGATTTTGCTTGAATTTCCGGAATGCGTCCGCCATCTTATGAAGAGCGAACTGTTTGACTAGCCTCCTCCTCTCCTTGTTTTCCTCAATCTTGTTACCCTCCTCATCGAATTTGTTGTATTCCGGAGGTAGAACGAAAAGTTCCATAAGCTTCTTGAAGCAATCTTTTTTGTTCTCTTATCGACAAAAGTGAAACCAGCAATTCGTGCCTTCTTTGGCTCATTCCACTCCTGGACGGTGATCGAGACGTTGTATCTAACAACGGCTCCGCATTGGTTGACAAACTTGGTGGCGTTCTTGCGGGGCTCCAGCGGCCTACCGGTTGCACTGTCGACAACCTCGATGGTGCATGTTTCTCCTTGTCTCATCGTCTTGGTTGCGCCACGCTTTGACGACGTACTTGATTGTTTCGACGATTCGGCCGAGGGCTAAAATAAGAAAGAGAGTCGCGCGCGTTAGTACACACATATTTATTCAAATCAGTTAGTTTGTATCACCAGAGGCTCAATGTATATATATACCTCGGCGCCGGAGGTGGTTGCTACTTCCATTTGAAGATCGTCGTTTATCGACGTTTGTTCGGCATCGTCTTGCTGACGGCGCCCTTCATCTTCACCGTCAAGGTTCAGATAAGAAGAGACATCATCTTCTTCTTGTCCGGTCGGCACATATAGAATATCGCCGTTTATGATGCCGAACATATGTGCTTCACCGTCCGGATCATAGTTGTCCATAATCGGGTCAGCTCTATCGTCCGCCATTATGTCAGTCCTGAAAACATGTAGTAAAAACAAATTAATTAAGTGAAGAAGGGGGGCGGTGGCGGTGGCGAAAGGGCGGTGGCAAAAGGAGGGGGCGAGGAAGGGGTGGGAGACGGTTTACACATTTTTGTATGAACCATGGCAAATTTTAGTAATTCATCATGGCAAGTTTTTTATTTGCTAGGTGTACCATAACGCGGTACGAGGTGGTACCGGTGAAGGGGGGAAACATCCGGGAAAGTATTCTCGGTGTTTCGTGTTTTCAGACAGATGGGTCGGAGGGGGAAAGTTGCGTGTTCGCTATGCTAGGGATGCGTGATGGACGAACGGGCTGCGTATCCGGATTCGTCTCGTCGTTCTGAGCAACTTTCATGTACAGAGTTTTCCCATCCGAGTTACGGTTTATTTTCTATTAATTTTTAAAGTTTTGGTTCATTTTCTAATATTCTGATTTTAGTCCCAGTCAACAGTCAACAGTCCCAGTTGACTGGTCAAAGTGGGCCAGGGGGGCACTTCACCGGAGGGCGCGAGGGCTCCGGTGAGCCTCTCCCGTGGGCGAGGGAGGCGGTGCGGGCGAGCGAGGCGGCGCGGGCGGTGGGCGAGGGAGGCCAGACCAACCGGAGTCGACGGCGAGGGCGAGCGGCGTCGAGCGAGGGCGAGCGTCGACGCCGAGGGTGCGCGGCGTCGAGCGAGGGCGAGGGCGCGACGGCGACGACGACGGCGGGCGGCGTCGAGGGCGGCGTCGAGCGAGCGCGACGGCGACGGCGACGGCGGGCGGCGTCGAGGGCGGCGTCGAGCGAGGGCGAGGGCGACGGCGACGGCGGGCGGCGTCGAGCGAGGGCGAGGGCGACGGCGAGAGAATCGGAGAAGACGATATGGAGGCATCGGGCCATTGTATTTATAGCCCCCCCCTTTAGTCGCGGTTGGGGAGGCGACCCGCGACTAAAGGGTAACCTTTAGTCGCGGCTCGCCTCGCCAACCGCGACTAAAGGGTTTTTTTTTTCCCGCGCGCAACGACCTTTAGTCGCGGTTGGTCTGGCGAGCCGCGACCAACCGCGACTAAAGGTATTTTTCAGAAAAATAAAACTAATTCAATTCAAAATCTTAAAAATACAAATAATATATCAAAAAATTCAGAAAAATAGAACTAATTCAATTCAATATGTTAAAAACACAAATATTATATCAAAAAATTCAGAAAAATAAAACTAATTCATTTCAAAATTCTAAAAATACAAATAATATATCAAAAAATTCAGAAAAATAAAACTAATTCAATTCAATATTTTAAAAATACAAATAATATATCAAAAAATTCAGAAAAATAGAACTAATTCAATTCAATACGTTAAAAACACAAATATTATATCAAAAAATTCAGAAAAATAAAACTAATTCAATTCAAAATCTTAAAAATATATCAAAAAATTCAGAAAAATAGAACTAATTCAATTCAATATGTTAAAAACACAAATATTATATCAAAAAATTCAGAAAAATAAAACTAATTCAATTCAATATGTTAAATATACAAATAATATATCAAAAAATTAAGAAAAATAGAACTAATTCATTTCAAAATTCTAAAAATACAAACAATATATCAAAAAATTCAGAGAAGTTCTTCCCTGTCTTCCCGCCTCTTTCATCCCGCCACTTTCTTCCCTGTCTTCCCGCCACTTTCTTCCCTGTCTTCCCGCCTCTTTCTTCCCGCCACTTTCTTCCCGCCTCCTGTCTTCCCGCTCCCATTTTTCCCGCCATTTCTCACTACATATATGTAGCCCGGCTTGCCCAGCATTATCACATCTCTAGAATCTCTCATCACTCTCTCATGGCTTCCACCGCACCCACTCTAACCTACCAGCAGGTGGAGGAGCTTTGCGCCCGAACTACCCTTGTCCACCGGGCTACCGCGTCCCCACCGGCTGGAGCCTAAGCGCCGGCGGCGTGCCGGTCCCTCCCGTCCCTCAGGGTACTGCGCGCCGGGCGGCCATCACGAACCACTACTACCTCGACCTCACGCCGGAGCAGCGGATGAATCCCCGCTGGCATCCCGATAACCAGCATACTTGGGACGCCTTCTTCATCAATCGGCGTGAGAGGGCGCTCGCCAGGTATGAGGAGGACGGTCTGCCTCCTGGGAACTTCCACGAGGCCGGCCGTCGGCTATGGTGGTACGGCCGGACTCTGCAGAGCGTCATGGACTACATCACGGCCGGCGATATCCCCCGCCTGCGCTACCCTCAGTTCGAGCCACGAGCGCCGCCCGACGACAGCGACGACAGCGACGACGACGACGGCGGCAACTTAGAAGGCGACGACAGCAGCGACGACGACGGCGGCTATGAAGACTACGAGTATGCATATTATACGCCTAGGCAGGAGTATGACTAAATCACTCCAAATTTCATGTATCATCAGTGGTATCTCGAATCATTCGAAAATGGACACCAAACACATCACGGGTAATATAATTCACATGATCCATTCAACAAAGTTTGGTACAATAAATTATTACACATCATTTCTTCCCTTGTGTCCCTGCTTGCTTACGATTGTGCCGTATCCATGGAGCATCCTCATCATTTAACTTAATGCTTGGGTCGGTGTTCACTTTGAAGGGCGGAATTTCAGCGAACATATTATAATCTTCTGACATGTCTGTCTTGTCCCCACTCCCACGATGTTTCTTTTCCCTGAAAGAACAATGTGGCGCTTTGGATCATCGCATGATGTACTGATCGTTTTCTTATCTTTCCGTTTCCTCGGTTTGCTACTCATGTCCTTCACATAGAAAACCTGAGCGACATCTTTCGCTAGGACGAATGGTTCGTCAAGGTAACCAAGATTGTTGAAATCCACCATTGTCATTCCGTATTGCTGGTCCACCTTTACCCCACCTCCTGTTAGCTTGAACCATTTGCACCGGAACAAAGGGACCTTAAAGGAGGGTCCATAGTCAAGTTCCCATATCTCCTCTATGTAACCATAATATGTGACCTTTTGCCCATTCTCGGTTGCTGCATCAAAGCGGACACCACTGTTTTGGTTGGTGCTCTTTTTATCTTGGGCGATCGTGTAAAATGTATTCCCATTTATCTCGTATCCTTGGAAAGTCGTTATAGTCAAAGATGGTGTCTTGGCCAACATGTACAGCTGATCTACAACATCATTGTCATTCATTAAATGTTTTCTCAACCAACTGCCGAAAGTCTCCATGTGGGCCTTCCTAATCCAGGATTCAGGCTTCCCCGGGTTGTCCGAGCGTAAAATATTCTTGTGTTTCTCAAAGTATGGAGCCACCAAGCTGGAATTGGTCAGTACAGTGTGGTGTGCTTCAGTCAGAGAATGACCGTCCATACATATCGTTGATTTCCTTCCGATCGTGCCTTTTCCACTTAGTCTCCCCTCGTGACGCGATCGAGGAAGACCAATCGGCTTAAGGTCAGGAACAAAGTCAACACAAAACTCAATTACCTCCTCATTTCCATAGCCCTTGGCGATGCTTCCTTCTGGCCTAGCACGGTTACGGACATATTTCTTTAATACTCCCATGAACCTCTCGAAGGGGAACATATTGTGTAGAAATACAGGACCGAGAATGAAAATCTCTTCGACTAGGTGAACCAGGAGGTGCGTCATAATATTGAAGAAGGATGGCGGGAACACCAACTCGAAACTGACAAGACATTGGATCACATCGTTCTGTAACCGTGGTAGAACTTCTGGATTGATTACCTTCTGAGAGATTGCATTGAGGAATGCACATAGCTTCACAATGGCTACTCGAACATTTTCCGGCAGGAGCCCCCTCAAAGCAATCGGAAGCAATTGCGTCATAATCACGTGGCAGTCGTGAGACTTCAGGTTTTGGAACTTTTTCTCCGCCATGTTTATTATTCCCTTTATATTGGACGAGAATCCAGACGGGACCTTCATACTGCTCAGGCATTCAAAAAAGATGACCTTCTCTTCTTTGGTCAGAGCGTAGCTGGCACGACCTTGAAACCATTCCGGATGACGGTCATCAGGGTCTTTCAAACGTTGCTGGTCCTGCCGTGCTTCCTTTGTATCATTTGTCTTCCCATACACGCCCAAGAAGCTTAGGAGGTTCACGCAAATATTTTTCGTAACGTGCATCACGTCGATTGCAGAGCGGACTTCTAGGACTTTCCAATATTCTAGCTCCCAGAATATAGATTTCTTCTTCCACATGGCTGCGTGCCCGTCAGCTCCCTTCGGAACTGATTTTCCGCCAGGACCCTTTCCAAAGATGACTTTCAAATCCTTGACCATATCAAATACCTCAGCACCAGTGCGTTCCGCAGGCTTCGGCCGGTGATCTGCCTTGCCGTTGTAATGCTTGCCTTTCTTTCTTACTGGATGAATTTTCGGAAGAAATCGACGATGCCCAAGGTACACGTTCTTCTTACAATTTGGCAAATGTACACTTTCAGTCTCATGTAAGCAGTGCGTGCATGCATTGTATCCCTTATTTGATAGTCCCAAAAGGTTACTAAGAGCAGGCCAATCGTTGATGGTTACGAAAAGCAACGCTCGTAGGTCAAATTCCTCTTCTTTCTGCTCATCCCACACACGGACACCAGGTCTGCCCCACAGCTGTAAAAGTTCATCAACTAATGGCCTTAGGTACACATCGATGTCGTTGCCGGGTTGCTTCGGACCTTGGATGAGCACTGGCATCATAATGAACTTTCGCTTCATGCACAACCAAGGAGGAAGGTTGTAGATGCATAGAGTCACGGGCCAGGTGCTATGGCTGGAGCTCTGCTCGCCAAAAGGATTCATGCCATCTGTACTTAGACCAAATCTTATGTTCCTTGCGTCAGCTGCAAAATCTTTGAACTCTCTGTCGATCTTTCTCCATTGCGTTCCATCTGCGGTGTGTCTCAACTCCCCGTCTGACTTACGGTCCTCTTTGTGCCATCGCAACAACTTGGCATGCTCTTTGTTCCTGAACAGACGTTTCAACCGTGGTATTATAGGAGCATACCACATCACCTTGGCAGGAACCCTCTTCCTGGGTTTCTCGCCCTCAACATCGTCACCAGGGTCATCGCCTCTGATCTTATAACGCAATGCAGTGCATACCGGGCATTCATTCAAATTCTCGTATTCACCGCGGTAGAGGATGCAGTCGTTGATGCATGCATGTATCTTCAGAACCTCTAAACCTAGAGGGCAGACAACCTTCTTTGCTTCGTACGTACTGGCGGGCAACTCGTTATTCTTTGGAAACATATTCTTCAACATTTTCAGCAAGTTTTCAAATGCCGAGTCAGCTACACCTGCCTGTGCCTTCCATTTCAGCAAATCCAGTGTGCAGCCCAGCTTTTTCAGACCATCATCGCATCCGGGGTACAACGACTTTCTGTGATCCTCTAACATGCGATCCAAATTCTCCCTCTCCTTTTCAGTTTCGCAGCGTCTCCGTGCATCAGCAATGGTCCGACCAAGATCATCAACGGTCTCATCACGTGCCTCTTCTTCACCTTCACCTTCCCCTTCACCTTCCCCTTCACCTTCAGCATCCTCCATGAAAGTATCACCGAAATGAGCAAGATAGCTTTCATCGATGAAATCATCCCCTTCTTCATCTTCTTCCATTATAACCCCTCTTTCTCCATGCTTGGTCCAACAATTATAGCTTGGCATGAAACCGTGCCGAAGCAGGTGCAGGTGAACTTCTCTTGAGGAAGAGTAACCCTTCTGATTCTTACAATCAACACATGGACAGATAACAAAACCCTTCTGCTTGTTCGCATTAGCCACTACTAGGAAATCTTTCAAACCCGTAGTGAACTCGCGGGAGAGTCGGTTACCGTACATCCATTGCCGATTCATCTGCATTATTATAATATAAAATATATAATTAACCATCATGCATTTGTTAAACTAACTAGCTATAAACAATAGAAATTAAATAATGAACAACACACATGCATATTTTATCAATGACACACATGCATGAAAGGTTCAAGTTGCTAACCGCGATAGAGGAGGAAAAAATAAATGAGGAACCTCAAGTGTGGCTCCAACACTTCATATCATGTTTGTTTCACGCTCTTAGGGCATTTCATCAAACACCTTGTGTGCATAAGAGGAACCAAAAGCAAACCTACACCCCCTTGTGAAGCTTGCGAAGAGAAGTGGCACCAAATGGCTAAGTGAGTGTGCTGAACTGGTATATATAGGGGAGGAGCTTTAGTCGCGGTTGGCCTGGCCAACCGCGACTAAAGGCCTTTGGGCACCTTTAGTCGCGGTTGGCCTGGCCAACCGCGACTAAATCCCCTCACGTGCACCAGCTGGCCACCGAGCGCCTTGGGCCCAGGCATTTGGTCACGGTTCGTCTGCCGAACCGCGACTAAAGACTTCATTAGTCGCGGTTCCTACAGTTTCGCGACTAATGGGGCTGGACGGAAGCCTCTTTTTCTACCAGTGAATATATCGATCTTTACGTCTCGACCATTTCTAGACTCCTCGTCATGTCCCCGATCTCATCCGGGACTCCGAACTACCTTAAGTACATCAAATTACATAAACTCATAATACAATCGTCACCGAAACTTTAAGCGTGCGGACCCTACGGGTTCGAGAACTATGTAGACATGACCGAGACATGTCTCCGGTCAATAACCAATAGTGGAACCTGGATGCTCATATTGGCTCTCACATATTCTACGAAGATCTTTACAGTCAGACCGCATAACAACATACGTTGTTCCCTTTTTCATCGGTATGTTACTGGCCCGAGATTCGATCGTTGGTATCTCAATACCTAGTTCAATCTCGTTACCGGCAAGTATCTTTACTCGTTCCATAACACATCATCCCGCAACTAACTTATTATTCGCAATGCTTGCAAGGCTTATAGTGATGTGCATTACCGAGTGGGCCCAGAGATACCTTTCCGACAATCGGAGTGACAAATCCTAATCTCGAAATATGCCAACCCAACAAGTACCGTCGGAGACACCTGTAGAGCACCTTTATAATCACCCAGTTACGTTGTGACGTTTGGTAGCACACAAAGTGTTCCTTCGGTAAACGGGAGTTGCATAATCTCATAGTCATAGGAACATGTATTAGTCATGAAGAAAGCAATAGCAACAAACTAAACGATCAAGTGCTATGCTAACGGAATGGGTCAAGTCAATCACATCATTCTCTAATGATGTGACCCCGTTAATCAAATGACAACTCATGTCTATGGCTAGGAAACTTAACCAACTTTGATTCAACGAGCTAGTCAAGTAGAGGCATACTAGTGACATACTGTTTGTTTATGTATTCACACATGTATTATGTTTCCGGTTAATACAATTCTAGCATGAATAATAAACATTTACCATGATATAAGCAAATAAATAATAACTTTATTATTGCCTCTAGGGCATATTTTCTTCAGTCTCCCACTTGCACTAGAGTCAATAATCTAGTTCACATCGCCATGTGATTTAATACCAATAGTTCACATCACCATGTGATTAACACCCATAGTTCACATCGACATGTGACCAACACCCAAGGGGTTAACTAGAGTAAATAATCTAGTTCACATCGCTATGTGATTAACACCCAAAGAGTACTAAGGTGTGATCATGTTTTGCTTGTGATAGAAGTTTAGTCAATGGGTTTGCCACATTCAGATCCGTATGTATTTTGCAAATTTCTATGTCAACAATGCTCTGCACGGAGCTACTCTAGCTAATTGCTCCCACTTTCAATATGTATCCACATTGAGACTTTGAGTCATCTGGATCAGTGTGAAAATTTGCATCGACGTAACCCTTTACAACGAACCTTTTTGTCACCTCCATAATCGAGAAACATATCCTTATTCCACTAAGGATAATTTTGACCGCTGTCTAGTGATCTACTCCTAGATCACTATTGTACTCCATTGCCAAAAACAGTGTAGGGTATACAATAGATTTGGTACACAACATGGCATACTTTATAGAACCTATGGCCAAGGCATAGGGAATGACTTTCATTCTCTTTCTATCTTCTGCCGTGGTCGGGCTTTGAGTCTTACTCAATTCCACACCTTGTAACGTAGGCAAGAACTCTTTCTTTGACAGTTCCATTTTGAACTACTTCAAAAACTTGTCAAGGTATGTACTCATTGAAAACTTATCAAGCGTCTTGATCTATCTCTATAGATCTTGATGCTTAATATGTAAGCAGCTTCACCGAGGTCTTTCTTTGAAAAAACTCCTTTCAAACATTAGTTTATGCTTTGCAGAATAATTCTACATCATCTCCGATCAACAATATGTCATACATATACTTATCAGAAATGTTGTAGTGCTCCCACTCACTTTCTTGTAAATACAGGCTTCACCGCAAGTCTGTAAAAAACTATATGCTTTGATCAACTTATCAAACGTATATTCCAACTCCGAGATGCTTGCACCAGTCCATAGATGGATCGCTGGAGCTTGCATATTTTTTTAGTACCTTTAGGATCGACAAAACCTTCTGGTTGCATCATATGCAACTCTTCTTTAATAAATCCTATTAAGAAATGCAGTTTTGTTTATCCATTTGCCAGATTTCATAAAATGCAGAAATAGCTAACATGATTCGGACAGACTTAAGCATAGATACGAGTGAGAAATTCTCATCGTGGTCAACACCTTCAACTTGTCGAAAACCTTTTTGCGACAATTCTAGCTTTGTAGATAGTAACACTACTATCAGTGTCCGTCTTCCTCTTGAAGATCCATTTAATCTCAATGTCTCGCCGATCTTTGGGCAAGTCAATCAAAGTCCATACTTTGTTCTTGTACATGGATCCCTTCTCAGATTTCATGGCCTCAAGCCATTTCGCGGAATCTGGGCTCATCATCGCTTCCTCATAGTTCGTAGGTTCTTCATGGTCAAGCAACATGACCTCCAGAACATGATTACCATACCACTTTGGTGCGGATCTCACTCTGGTTTACCTACGAGGTTCGGTAGTAACTTGATCTGAAGTTACATGATCATCATCATTAGCTTCCTCATTAATTTGTGTAGTAGTCACAGGAACAGATTTCTGTGATGAACTACTTTCCAATAAGGGAGCAGGTACAATTACCTCATCAAGTTCTACTTTTCTCCCACTGACTTCTTTCGAGAGAAACTCCTTCTCTAGAAAGGATCCATTCTCAGCAATGAATAACTTGCCTTCGGATCTGTGATAGAAGGTGTACCCAACATTTTCTTTTGGGTTTCCTATGAAGACGCACTTCTCCGATTTGAGTTTGAGCTTATCAGGTTGAAACTTTTTCACATAAGCATTGCAACCTCAAACTTTAAGAAACGACAGCTTAGGTTTCTTGTCAAACCATAGTTCATACGGTGTCGTCTCAACGGATTTAGATGGTGCCCTATTTAATGTGAATGTAGTTATCTCTAATGCATAACCCCAAAATGATAGTGGTAAATCGGTAAGAGACATCATAGATCACACCATATCTAATAAAGTACGGTTACTATTTTCGGACACACCATTACACTGTGGTGTTCTAGGTGGCGTGAGTAGTGAAACTATTTCACATTGTTTTAACTGAAGGCCAAACTCGTAACTCAAATATTTTACTTCTGCGATCATATC
Organism: Triticum monococcum; assembly: GCA_034509565.1. Lineage (NCBI taxonomy): Eukaryota > Viridiplantae > Streptophyta > Magnoliopsida > Poales > Poaceae > Triticum > Triticum monococcum. The sequence continues at coordinate 770,821,960 of CM067847.1, forward strand.
ATAGAAACTTTTATTTTTGTTACGATGATTCTCCACTTCACTCTGAAATTCTTTGAACTTTTCAAATGTTTCAGACTTGTGTTTCATCAAGTAGATATACTCATATCTGCTCAAATCATCTATGAAGATCAGAAAATAATGATACCTACCACGAGCCTCAATATTCATCGGACCACATACATCAGTATGTATGATTTCCAACAAATTTGTTGCTCGCTCCATTGTTCCGGAGAACGGAGTCTTAGTCATCTTGCCCATGAGGCATGGTTCGCAAGCATCAACTGATTCATAATCAAGTGATTCCAAAAGCCCATCAGCATGGATTTTCTTCATGCACTTTACACCAATATGACCTAAACGGCAGTGCCACAAATAAGTTGCACTATCATTATTAACTTTGCATCTTTTGGCTTCAATATTATGAGAAGGTGTATCACCACAATCGAGATCCAACAAACCATTTTCATTGGGTGTATGACCATAGAAGGTTTTATTCATGTATATAGAACAATAATTTATTCTCTTACTTAAATGAATAACCGTATTGCAATAAACATGATCAAATCATATTCATGCTCAACGGAAACACCAAATAACACTTATTTAGGTTCAACACTAATCCTGAAAGTATAGGGAGTGTGCGATGATGATCATATCAATCTTGGAACCACTTCCAACACACATCGTCACTTCACCCTTAACTAGTCTCTATTCATTATGGAACTCCCGTTTCGAGTTACTACTCTTAGCAACTGAACCAGTATCAAAAACCGAGGGGTTGCTACGAACACTAGTAAAATAAACATCAATAATCTGTATATAAAATATACCTTTGTTCACTTTGCCATCCTTCTTATCCGCCAAATACTGTTGGGGAACGTAGAAATAATTCAAAATTTTCCTACGTGTCACCAAGATCAATCTAGGAGATACTAGCAACGAGAGAGAGGGAGTGCATCTTCATACCCTTGAAGATCGCTAAGCGGAAGCGTTCAAGAGAACGGGGTTGATGGAGTCGTATTCGTCGTGATCCAAATCACCGATGATCCTAGCGCCGAACGGACGGCACCTCCGCGTTCAACACACGTACGGAACGGAGAGACGTCTCCTCCTTCTTGATCCAGCAAGGGGAGAGGAGAGGTTGATGGAGAACTAGCAACACGACGGTGTGGTGGTGGAAGCAGCGGGATCTTGGCAGGGCTTCGCCAAGCACCAACGAGAGGGAGAGGTGTCACGGAGGGAGAGGGAGGCGCTAGGGACTTGGGGTGAGGCTGCCCTCCCTCCTCTCCACTATATATAGGGCCCCCAGGGGGTGCGCCGGCCCTAGGAGATCCCATCTCCAAGGGGGGGCAACGGCCAAGGGGGAACTCCCCCCCCCCAAGTCAGGTGGGGCGCCCCCACCCCTTGGGTTTCCAACCCTAGGCTCAGGGGGAGGCCCATGGGGGGTGCACCAGCCCACCAGGGGCTGGTTCCCCTCCCACTTCAGCCCATGGGGCCCTCCGGGATAGGTGGCCCCACCCGGTGGACCCCTGGGACCCTTTCGATGGTCCGGGTACAATACTGGTGACCCCCGAAACTTTCCCGGTGGCCGAAACTGGACTTCCAGTGTACAATTCTTCACCTCCGGACCATTCTGGAACTCCTCGTTACGTCCGGGATCTCATCTGGGACTCCGAACAACTTTTGGGTTACCGCATACTAATATCTCTACAACCCTAGCGTCACCGATCCTTAAGTGTGTAGACCCTATGGGTTTGGGAGACCCGCAGACATGACCGAGATGACTCCCTGGTCAATAACCAACAACGGGATCTGGATACCCATGTTGGCTCCCACATGCTCCTCGATGATCTCATCAGATGAACCACGATGTCGAGGATGCAAGTAATCCCATATACAATTCCCTTTGTCTACCGGTACGATACTCGCCCGAGATTCGATCGTCGGTATCCCGATACCTCGTTCAATCTCGTTACCGGCAAGTCTCTTTACTCATTCCATAACACATCATCCCGTGATCAACTCATTGGTCACATTGTGCACATTATGATGATGTCCTACCGAGTGGGCCCAGAGATACCTCTCCGTTATACGGAGTGACAAATCCCAGTCTCGATTCGTGCCAACCCAACAGACACTTTCGGAGATACCTGCAGTGCACCTTTATAGTGTTGGGGAACGCAGTAATTTCGAAAATTTTCCTACGCACACGCAAGATCATGGTGATGCACAGCAACGAGAGGGGAGCGTGTTGTCTACGTACCAACGCAGACCGACTGCGGAAGCGATCACACAACATAGAGGAAGTAGTCGTACGTCTTCTTCCCGATCCGACCGATCCAAGCACCGTTACTCCGGCACCTCCGAGTTCTTAGCACACGTTCAGCTCGATGACGATCCTCGGGCTCCGATCTAGCAAAGCATCGAGGAAGAGTTCCGTCAGCACGACGGCGTGGTGACGATCTTGATGTACTACCAACGCAGGGCTTCGCCTAAGCACTACAACGGTATGATCGAGGTGGAATTTGGTGGCAGGGGGCACCGCACACGGCTAAGGAACGATCTCAAGGATCAACTTGTGTGTCTTGGGGTGTCCCCTGCCCCCGTATATAAAGGTTGGAGGGAGGAGGGCTGGCCGGCCAGAGAGAGGGAGGCGCAGGGGGAGTCCTACTCCTACCGGGAGTAGGACTCCCCCCTCCAATCCTATTCCAACTAGGACTCTCAAGGGGGAAAGGAGAGAGAGGGGGGGCCGGCCCCTTCTCCTAGTCCTACTAGGACTTGGGGAAGGGGGGGGGCGCGGCCAGCTGTGGGCTGCCCCTTTTCTCTTTTCCACTAAGGCCCAATAGGCCCATTAGTCTCCCGGGGGGTTCCGGTAACCCTCCCGGTATTCCGGTAAAATCCCGATTTCACCCGGAACACTTCCTATGTCCAAACATAGGCTTCCAATATATCAATCTTTACGTCTCGACCATTTCGAGACTCCTCTTCATGTCCGTGATCTCATCCGGGACTCCGAACAACCTTCGGTACATCAAAATGCATAAACTCATAATAACTGTCATCGTAACGTTAAGCGTGCGGACCCTACGGTTCGAGAACAATGTAGACATGACCGAGACACGTCTCCGGTCAATAACCAATAGCGGGACCTGGATGCCCATATTGGCTCCTACATATTCTACAAAGATCTTTATCGGTCAGACTGCATAACAACATACGTTGTTCCCTTTGTCATCGGTATGTTACTTGCCCGAGATTCGATCGTCGGTATCCAATACCTAGTTCAATCTCGTTACCGGCAAGTCTCTTTACTCGTTCCGTAATACATCATCTCACAACTAACATATTAGTTGCAGTGCTTGCAAGGCTTATGTGATGTGCATTACCGAGAGGGCCCAGAGATACCTCTCCGACAATCGGAGTGACAAACCCTAATCTCGAAATACGCCAACCCAACATCTACCATTGGAGACACCTGTAGTACTCCTTTATAATCACCCAGTTACGTTGTGACGTTTGGTAGTACCCAAAGTGTTCCTCCGATAAACGGGAGTTGCATAATCTCATAGTTATAGGAACATGTATAAGTCATGAAGAAAGCAATAGCAACATACTAAACGATCGGGTGCTAAGCTAATGGAATGGGTCATGTCAATCAGATCATTCAACTAATGATGTGACCTCGTTAATCAAATAACAACTCTTTGTTCATGGTTAGGAAACATAACCATCTTTGATTAACGAGCTAGTCAAGTAGAGGCATACTAGTGACACTCTGTTGGTCTATGTATTCACACATGTATTATGTTTCCGGTTAATGCAATTCTAGCATGAATAATAAACATTTATCATGATATAAGGAAATAAATAATAACTTTATTATTGCCTCTAGGGCATATTTCCTTCAGTCTCCCACTTGCACTAGAGTCAATAATCTAGATTACACAGTAATGATTCTAACACCCATGGAGCTTTGGTGCTGATCATGTTTTGCTCGTGGAAGAGGCTTAGTCAACGGGTCTGCAACATTCGGATCCGTATGTATCTTGCAAATCTCTATGTCTCCCACCTGGACTAAATCCCGGATGGAGTTGAAGCGTCTCTTGATGTGTTTGGTCCTTTTGTGAAATCTGGATTCCTTTGCCAAGGCAATTGCACCAGTATTGTCACAGAAGATTTTCATTGGACCCGATGCACTAGGTATGACACCTAGATCGGATATGAACTCCTTCATCCAGACTCCTTCGTTTGCTGCTTCCGAAGCAGCTATGTACTCCGCTTCACATGTAGATCCCGCTACGACGCTTTGTTTAGAACTGCACCAACTGACAGCTCCACCGTTTAAAGTAAACACGTATCCGGTTTGCGATTTAGAATCGTCCGGATCAGTGTCAAAGCTTGCATCAACGTAACCTCTTACGGTGAGCTCTTTGTCACCTCCATATACGAGAAACATATCCTTAGTCCTTATCAGGTATTTCAGGATGTTCTTGACCGCTGTCCAGTGATCCATTCCTGGATTACTTTGGTACCTCCCTGCTAAACTTATAGCAAGGCACACATCAGGTCTGGTACACAGCATTGCATACATGATAGAGCCTATGGCTGAAGCATAGGGAACATCTTTCATTTTCTCTCTATCTTCTGCAGTGGTCGGGCATTGAGTCTGACTCAACTTCACACCTTGTAACACAGGCAAGAACCCTTTCTTTGCTTGATCAATTTTGAACTTCTTGAAAATCTTGTCAAGGTATGTGCTCTGTGAAAGTCCAATTAAGCGTTTTGATCTATCTCTATAGATCTTTATGCCTAATATGTAAGCAGCTTCCCCGAGGTCTTTCATCGAAAAACTTTTATTCAAGTATCCCTTTATGCTATCCAGAAATTCTATATCATTTCCAATCAGCAATATGTCATCCACATATAATATTAGAAATGCTACAGAGCTCCCACTCACTTTCTTGTAAATACAGGCTTCTCCAAAAGTCTGTATAAAGCCAAATGCTTTGATCACACTATCAAAGCGTTTATTCCAACTCCGAGATGCTTGCACCAGTCCATAAATGGATCGCTGGAGTTTGCATACTTTGTTAGCTCCCTTTGGATCGACAAAACCTTCTGGTTGTATCATATACAACTCTTCTTCCAGAAATCCATTCAGGAATGCAGTTTTGACATCCATCTGCCATATTTCATAATCATAAAATGCGGCAATTGCTAACATAATTCTGACGGACTTAAGCATCGCTACGGGTGAGAAGGTCTCATCGTAGTCAACCCCTTGAACTTATCGAAAACCTTTCGCGACAAGTCGAGCTTTATAGACAGTAATATTACCGTCAGCGTCAGTCTTTTTCTTGAAGATCCATTTATTCTCAATTGCTTGCCGATCATCGGGCAAGTCAACCAAATTCCATACTTTGTTTTCATACATGGATCCCATCTCAGATTTCATGGCCTCAAGCCACTTTGCGGAATCTGGGCTCACCATCGCTTCTTCATAGTTTGTAGGTTCATCATGATCTAGTAGCATGACTTCCAGAACTGGATTACCGTACCACTCTGGTGCGGATCTCACTCTGGTTGATCTACGTGGTTCAGTAGTATCTTGTCCTGAAGCTTCATGATCATCATCATTAGCTTCCTCACTGATTGGTATAGGTGTTGCAGAAACAGTTTTCTGTGATGTACTATTTTCCAATAAGGGAGCAGGTACAGTTACCTCGTCAAGTTCTACTTTCCTCCCACTCACTTCTTTCGAGAGAAACTCCTTCTCTAGAAAGTTTCCGAATTTAGCAACAAAAGTCTTGCCTTCGGATCTGTGATAGAAGGTGTATCCAATAGTTTCCTTTGGATATCCTATGAAGACACATTTCTCCGATTTGGGTTCGAGCTTATCAGGTTGAAGCTTTTTCACATAAGCATCGCAGCCCCAAACTATAAGAAACGACAACTTTGGTTTCTTGCCAAACCATAGTTCATAAGGTGTCGTCTCAACGGATTTTGATGGTGCCCTATTTAACGTGAATGCGGCCGTCTCTAAAGCATAACCCCAAAACGATAGCGGTAAATCAGTAAGAGACATCATAGATCGCACCATATCTAGTAAAGTACGATTACGACGTTCGGACACACCATTACGCTGTGGTGTTCCGGGTGGCGTGAGTTGCGAAACTATTCCACAATTTTTCAAATGTACACCAAACTCGTAACTCAAATATTCTCCTCCAGGATCAGATCGTAGAAACTTTATTTTCTTGTTACGATGATTTTCAACCTCACTCTGAAATTCTTTGAACTTTTCAAATGTTTCAGACTTATGTTTCATTAAGTAGATATACCCATATCTGCTTAAATCATCTGTGAAGGTGAGAAAATAACGATATCCGCCACGAGCCTCAATATTCATCGGACCACATACATCGGTATGTATGATTTCCAATAAATCTGTTGCTCTCTCCATAGTACCGGAGAACGGTGTTTTAGTCATCTTGCCTATGAGGCACGGTTCGCAAGTACCAAGTGATTCATAATCAAGTGGTTCCAAAAGCCCATCAGTATGGAGTTTCTTCATGCGCTTTACACCGATATGACCTAAACGGCATTGCCACAAATAAGTTGCACTATCATTATTAACTTTGCATCTTTTGGCTTCTACATTATGAATATGTGTATCACTATCATCGAGATTCAACAAGAATAGACCACTCTTCAAAGGTGCATGACCATAAAAGATATTACTCATATAAATAGAACAACCATTATTCTCTGATTTAAATGAATAACCGTCTCGCATCAAACAAGATCCAGATATAATGTTCATGCTTAACGCTGGCACCAAATAACAATTATTTAGGTCTAATATTAATCCCGAAGGTAGATGTAGAGGTAGCGTGCCGACCGCGATCACATCGACTTTGGAACCGTTTCCCACGCGCATCGTCACCTCGTCCTTTGCTAGCGTCCGCTTATTCCGTAGTCCCTATTTCGAGTTGCAAATATTAGCAACAGAACCAGTATCAAATACCCAGGTGCTACTGCGAGCTCTAGTAAGGTACACATCAATAACATGTATATCACATATACCTTTGTTCACTTTGCCATCCTTCTTATCCGCCAAATACTTGGGGAAGTTCCGCTTCCAGTGACCAGTCTGCTTGCAGTAGAAGCACTCAGTTTCAGGCTTAGGTCCAGACTTGGGTTTCTTCTCCTGAGCAGCAACTTGCTTGCTGTTCTTCTTGAAGTTTCCCTTCTTCTTCCCTTTGCCCTTTTTCTTGAAACTAGTGGTTTTGCTAACCATCAACACTTGAAGCTCCTTCTTGATTTCTACCTCCGCAGCTTTCAGCAATGCGAAGAGCTCGGGAATAGTCTTGTTCATCCCTTGCATATCATAGTTAATCACGAAGCTCTTGTAGCTTGGTGGCAGTGATTGGAGAATTCTGTCAATCACGCAGTCATCTGGAAGATTAACTCCCATCTGAATCAAGTGATTATTATACCCAGACATTTTGAGTATATGCTCACTGACAGAACTGTTCTCCTCCATCTTGCAGCTATAGAACTTATTGGAGACTTCATATCTCTCAATTCGGGCATTTGCTTGAAATATTAACTTCAACTCCTGGAACATCTCATATGCACCATGACGTTCAAAACGTCGTTGAAGTCCCGATTCTAAGCCATAAAGCATGGCACACTGAACTATCGAGTAGTCATCAGCTTTGCTCTGCCAGACGTTCATAACATCTGGCGTTGCTCCAGCAGCAGGCCTAGCACCCAGCGGTGCTTCCAGGACGTAATTCTTCTGTGCAGCAATGAGGATAATCCTCAGGTTACGGACCCAGTCTGTGTAATTGCTACCATCATCTTTCAACTTTGCTTTCTCAAGGAACGCATTAAAATTTAACGGAACAACAGCACGAGCCATCTATCTACAATCAACATAAACAAGCAAGATACTATCAGGTACTAAGTTCATGATAAGTTTAAGTTCAGTTAATCAAATTACTTAAGAACTCCCACTTAGATAGACATCCCTCTAATCCTCTAAGTGATCACGTGATCCAAATCAACTAAACCATAACCGATCATCACGTGAGATGGAGTAGTTTTCAATGGTGAACATCGTTATGTTGATCATATCTACTATATGATTCACGCTCGACCTTTCGGTCTCCGTGTTCCGAGGCCATATCTGTATATGCTTGGCTCGTCAAGTATAACCTGAGTATTCTGCATGTGCAACTGTTTTGCACCCGTTGTATTTGGACGTAGAGCTTATCACACCCGATCATCACGTGGTGTCTGGGCACGACGAACTTTGGCAACGGTGCATACTCAGGGAGAACACTTCTTGATAATTTAGTGAGAGATCATCTTATAATGCTACCGTCAATCAAAGCAAGATAAGATGCATAAAAGGTTAAACATCACATGCAATCAATATAAGTGATATGATATGGCCATCATCATCTTGTGCTTGTGATCTCCATCTCCGAAGCACCGCCATGATCACCATCGTCACTGGCGCGACACCTTGATCTCCATCATAGCATCGTTGTCGTCTCGCCAATCTTATGCTTCCACGACTATCACTACCGCTTAGTAATAAAGTAAAGCATTACATCGCGATTGCATTGCATATAATAAAGCGACAACCATATGGCTCCTGCCAGTTGCCGATAACTCGGTTACAAAACATGATCATCTCATACAATAAAATCGGCATCATGCCTTGACCATATCACATCACAACATACCCTGCAAAAACAAGTTAGACGTCCTCTACTTTGTTGTTGCAAGTTTTACGTGGCTGCTACGGGCTTAAGTAAGAACTCATCTCACCTACGCATCAAAACCACAACGATAGTTCATCAAATAGACTCCGTTTAACCTTCTCAAGGACCGGGCGTAGTCACACTTGGTTCAACTATAGTTGGAGAGACAGTCTTCCGCAAGCCATCTATGTGCAAAGCACGTCGAGGGAACCGGTCTCGCGTAAGAGTACGCGTAAGGTTGGTCCAGATCGTCTCACCCAACAATACCGCCGAACCAAAGTATGACATGCTGGTAGGCAGTATGACTTGTATCGCCCACAACTCACTTGTGTTCTACTCGTGCAAATAACATCAAACCATAAAACCTAGGCTCGGATGCCACTGTTGGGGAACGCAGTAATTTCGAAAATTTTCCTACGCACACGCAAGATCATGGTGATGCACAGCAACGAGAGGGGAGAGTGTTGTCTACGTACCAACGCAGACCGACTGCGGAAGCGATCACACAACGTAGAGGAAGTAGTCGTACGTCTTCTTCCCGATCCGACCGATCCAAGCACCGTTACTCCGGCACCTCCGAGTTCTTAGCACACGTTCAGCTCGATGACGATCCTCGGGCTCCGATCCAGCAAAGCATCGAGGAAGAGTTCCGTCAGCACGACGGCGTGGTGACGATCTTGATGTACTACCGACGCAGGGCTTCGCCTAAGCACTACAACGGTATGATCGAGGTGGAATTTGGTGGCAGGGGGCACCGCACACGGCTAAGGAACAATCTCAAGGATCAACTTGTGTGTCTTGGGGTGTCCCCTGCCCCCGTATATAAAGGTTGGAGGGAGGGGGGCTGGCTGGCCAGAGAGAGGGAGGCGCAGGGGGAGTCCTACTCCTACCGGGAGTAGGACTCCCCCCTCCAATCCTATTCCAACTAGGACTCTCAAGGGGGAAAGGAGAGAGAGGGGGGCCGGCCCCTTCTCCTAGTCCTACTAGGACGTGGGGAAGGGGGGGGCGCGGCCAGCTGTGGGCTGCCCCTTTTCCCTTTTCCACTAAGGCCCAATAGGCCCATTAGTCTCCCTGGGGGTTCCGGTAACCCTCCCGGTATTCCGGTAAAATCCCGATTTCACCCGGAACACTTCCTATGTCCAAACATAGGCTTCCAATATATCAATCTTTACGTCTTGACCATTTCGAGACTCCTCGTCATGTCCGTGATCTCATCCGAGACTCCGAACAACCTTCGGTACATCAAAATGCATAAACTCATAATAACTGTCATCGTAACGTTAAGCGTGCGGACCCTACGGTTCGAGAACAATGTAGACATGACCGAGACACGTCTCCGGTCAATAACCAATAGCGGGACCTGGATGCCCATATTGGCTCCTACATATTCTACGAAGATCTTTATCGGTCAGACCGCATAAAAACATACGTTGTTCCCTTTGTCATCGGTATGTTACTTGCCCGAGATTCGATCGTCGGTATCCAATACCTAGTTCAATCTCGTTACCGGCAAGTCTCTTTACTCGTTCCGTAATACATCATCTCACAACTAACATATTAGTTGCAGTGCTTGCAAGGCTTATGTGATGTGCATTACCGAGAGGGCCCAGAGATACCTCTCCGACAATCGGAGTGACAAACCCTAATCTCGAAATACGCCAACCCAACATCTACCATTGGAGACACCTGTAGTACTCCTTTATAATCACCCAGTTACGTTGTGACGTTTGGTAGTACCCAAAGTGTTCCTCCGATAAACGGGAGTTGCATAATCTCATAGTTATAGGAACATGTATAAGTCATGAAGAAAGCAATAGCAACATACTAAACGATCGGGTGCTAAGCTAATGGAATGGGTCATGTCAATCAGATCATTCAACTAATGATGTGACCTCGTTAATCAAATAACAACTCTTTGTTCATGGTTAGGAAACATAACCATCTTTGATTAACGAGCTAGTCAAGTAGAGGCATACTAGTGACACTTTGTTGGTCTATGTATTCACACATGTATTATGTTTCCGGTTAATACAATTCTTGCATGAATAATAAACATTTATCATGATATAAGGAAATAAATAATAACTTTATTATTGCCTCTAGGGCATATTTCCTTCATATAGCCACCCAGTTACGCTGTGACCTTTGGTACATCCAAAGCATTCCTACGGTATCCGGGAGTTGCACAATCTCATGGTCTAAGGAAATGATACTTGGCATTAGAAAAGCTTTAGCAAACGAACTACACGATCTTTTGCTAGGCTTAGGATTGGGTCTTGTCCATCACATCATTCTCCTAATCATGTGATCCCGTTATCAACGACATCCAATGTCCATGGTCAGGAAACCGCAACCATCTATTGATCAACGAGCTAGTCAACTAGAGGCTTACTATGGACATGGTGTTGTCTATGTATCCACACATGTATCTGAGTTTCCTATCAATACAATTCTGGCATGGATAATAAATGATTATCATGAACAAGGAAATATAATAATAACTAATTTATTATTGCCTCTAGGGCATATTTCCAACAGTCTCCCACTTGCACTAGAGTCAATAATCCAGTTCACATCGCTATGTGATTAACACTCAAGGTCACATCCCCATGTGACTAAGACCCAAAGAGTTTACTAGAGTCAATAATCTAGTTCACATTACCATGTGATTAACACTCAATGAGTTCTGGGTTTGATCATGTTATGCTTGTGAGAGATGTTATAGTCAATGGGTCTGAACCTTTCAGATCCGTGTGTGATTTACAAATCTCTATGTCATCTTGTAGATGCAGCTACCACACTCTATTTGGAGCTATTCCAAATAACTGTTCTATTATACGAATCCGGTTTACTACTCAGAATCATCCAGATTAGTGTGAAAGATTGCATCGGCGTAACCCTTTACGACGAACTCTTTTACCACCTCCATAATTGAGAAAATTCCTTAGTCCACTAGTTACTAAGGATAACCTTGACCGCTGTCCTGTGATCCATTCCTAGATCACACTTGTACCCCTTGACTGACTCATGGCTTGGCACACTTCAGGTGCGGTACACAACATAGCATACTGTAGAGCCTATGTCTAAAACATAGGGGATGACCTTCGTCTTTTCTCTCTATTCTGCCGTGGTCAGGTCTTGAGTCTTACTCAATACCCATACCTTATAACATAGCCAAGAATTCCTTCTTTGCCGATCTATTTTGAACTCCTTCGAAATCTTGTCACGGTATGTATTCATTTGAAAGTACCATTAAGCGTTTTTGATCTATCCTTATAGATCTTGATGCTCAATGTTCAAGTAGCTTAATCCAGGTTTTCCATTGAAAAATACTTTTCAAATAACCCTGCATGCTTTCCAGAAATTCCACATCATTTATGATCAACAATATGTTAACAACACATACTCATCAAAAATTCTATAGTGCTCCCACTCACTTCTTTGGAAATACAAGTTTCTTATAAACTTTGTATAAACCCAAAATCTTTGATCATCTCATCAAAGCGTACATTCCAACTCCGAGATGCTTACTCCAGTCCTTAGAAGGATTGATGGAGCTTTGCATACTTGTCAGCATCTTTCAAGATTTACAAAACTTTTCTGGTTGTATCACATACAACCTTTCCTCAAGAAAAATGTCGAGGAAACAATGTTTTGACATCCTATCTGCAAGATTTCATAAATAATGCAGTAACTGCTAACATAATTCCAACAGACTCTTAGCATCGCTATGAGTGAGAAAGTTCATCGTAGTCAACTCCTTGAACTTGTCGGGAAACATTTAAACGAGAAGTCGAGCTTTCTTAATGGTGACACTTACCATCATTGTCTGTCTTCCTTTTAAAATCCATCTGCACCTAACAGCCTTACGACCATCAAGTAGTTCTTTCATAGTCTATACTTTCTTTTATACATGGATCCTTTCTCGGATTTTATGGCCTCGAGCCATTCTTCGGAATCCAGGCCCACCATCGCTTCTCCATAGCTCGTAGGTTCATTGTTGTCTAGCAACATGATTTCTAAGACAGGATTACGTACCACTCGGAAGTAGTACACATCCTTGTCGACCTATGAGGTTTGGTAGTGACTTGATCTGAAGTTTCATGATCACTATCATAAGCTTCCACTTCAATTGGTGTAGGTGCCACAGGAACAACTTCCTGTCCCCTGCTACACACTAGTTGAAGTGATGGTTCAATAACCTCATCAAGTCTCCACCATCCTCCCACTCAATGTTTCGAGAGAAACTTTTCCTTGAGAAAGGACCCGTTTCTAGAAACAATCACTTTTGCTTCTAGATCTGAAATAGGAGGCATACCCAACTATTTTTGGGTATTCTATGAAGATGCATTTATCCGCTTTGGGTTCGAGCTTATCAGCCTGAAACTTTTATAAGCATCGCAGCCCCAAACATTTAAGAAACGACAGCTTAGGTTTCTCTAAACCATAGTCGTCTCAACGGAATTGCGTGGTGCCCTATTTAAAGTGAGTGCAGTTGTCTCTAATGCCTAACCCATAAACGATAGTGGTAATTCGATAAGAGACATCATGGTATGCACCATATCCAATAGGGTGCAATTATGATGTTCAGACACACCTTCACACTATGGTGGTCCAGGCGGTATTAGTTGTGAAACAATTTCCACAATGTCTTAATTGTGTGCCAAACTCGTAACTCAGATATTCATCTCTATGATCATATCATAGACATTTTATCATCTTGTCACGATGATCTTCAACTTCATTCTGAAATTACTTGAACCTTTCAATAATTCAGACTTGTGTTTCATCAAGTAAATATACTTAGCATCTACTCAAATCATCTGTGAAGTAAGAACATAACGATATCCACTGCGTGCCTCAACACCCATTGGACTGCACACATCAAAATGTATTACTTCCAACAAGTTGCCTTCTTGTTCCATCTTACTGAAAACGAGGCCTTTCAGTCATCTTGCCCATGTGGTATGATTTGCATGTCTTAAGTGATTCAAAATCAAGTGAGTCCAAATGATCCATCTGTATGGAGTTTCTTCATGCATATCTACCAATAGACATGATTCGCATGTCTCAATCTTTTCAAAAAATGAGTGAGTCCAAAGATCCATCAACATGGAGCTTCTTCATGCGTTTTATACCAACATGACTCAAATGGCAGTGCCACAAGTATGTGGTACTATCATTACTATCTTATATCTTTTGGCATGAACATGTGTATCACTATGATCGAGATTCAATAAACCATTTATTTTTAGGTGCAAAACCATTGAAGGTATCATTCAAGTAAACAGAGTAACCATTATTCTCCTTAAATGAATAACCGTATGGCGATAAACATAATCCAATCATGTCTATGCTCAACGCAAACACCAAATAACAATTATTTAGGTTTTAACACCAATCTCGATGGTAGAGGGAGCGTGCGATGTTTGATCATATCAACCTTGGAAACACTTCCAACATATCGTCATCTCACCTTTAGCTAGTCTCCGTAGCCTTTTATTTTGAGTTACTAACACTTAGCAACCGAACCGGTATTTATTACCCTGGTGCTACTAGGAGTACTAGTAAAGTACACAATAATATAATGTATATTCAAAATACTTATGTCGACCTTGCCAGCCTTCTCATCTACCAAGGATCTAGGGTAGTTCTGCTTCAGTGATCATTCCCCTCATTATAGAAGCACTTAGTCTCGGGTTTGGTTCAACCTTGGGTTTCTTCACTAGAGCAGCAACTAATTTGCCGTCTCATGAAGTATCCCTTCTTTCCCTTGCCCTTCTTGAAACTAGTGGTTTTACTAACCATCAACAATTGATGCTCGTACTTGATTTCTACTTTCACGGTGTCAAACATCGCGAATTGCTCAAGGATCATCATGTCTATCCTTGATATGTTATAGTTCATCACTAAGCTCTAATAGCTTGGTGGCAGTGACTATGGAGAACTATCACTATCTCATCTGGAAGATTAACTCTGTCACGACCGGTTTTCCAATAAAAATATTTATTGAGAAACCAATCTTTTGAGTCCAGTATGAGAGAAATCCTCCTCACTGGTAGACAAATTCTTGATACAATAAGCTAGTAGCATAGAATATATTATAGGGTTGAGCTAGGGCTGCTCAACAAATTATTACAAGCGCGCCAATAATTATACATAATGGCGGATATAACACAATGGTGTGGTGGCATACTACTGACTCGAGGATAAAGCGATGGTGGAATAACACAGTGGGGAGTGTGGTAACACGACTCTCAAACTGGCACCTCATCGAGCGTCGAGGTGAGGCTCGATAAATTTATTCGGGTTGCGGAAGCGGATATAATACAGTGACCAAGTACAGGGTCGCACGAGACTGACTGGGATTCCTCTAGGCGTCGGACTCGCTATCGAACCCTTCATCCATGAGATCACCTTCGTCAGCATCTGGCCAAATCAACAAGCCAGTGAGTACTTTGAAAATACTCGCAAGACAGTTCGGACGTAAGATATAACAAATGCATGCATGAATGCGTCATGATTAATCTTTCCAATGCACAATTAAAAATTTGCATAACGAAGTAAGTACGAGGGAAACGACGGTAGTCCGCCTGAAATCCCAACAAAATATAAATGAAAACCGATCGGGTGTCTGAAGCGACGCCTCGAAAGGTGAACAAATAATAACAGAAAATCATGCCACAGTCGGGCGTCTTAGCGACACCACATAAAGGGCTTTAAAAGAAATGCCACAGTCGGACGTCTGAGCGACATCACAGAGAGGGCTTTTAAAAGAAATGCCACAGTCGGACGTCTGAGCGACATCGCAGAAAGGGCTTTAAAAGAAATGCCACAGTCGGACGTCTGAGCGACATCATAGAAAGGGCTTTAAAAGAAATGCCACAGTCAGACGTCTGAGCGACATCACAGAAAGGGTTTTAAAAGAAATGCCACAGTCGGACGTCTGAGCGACATCACAGAAAGGGCTTTTATTCACAAGTAAATAATACTCATAATAAATATTCAGTTCATGATAATAGACGGGTTAGTCCATCCACAGGAATAAACTCTTAACCAGGCTTAGCGCTCATGTGATTCACCGGAGTATCTGTCACCAAAACTGGCACTTGTCAGAATAGGTCAGCGCAAAATTTGGATATGGATAAGATGATTTGGAGATTTATGACTCTGCAGAGTTTGTACAAAAATTTCCCACAGCTAACGGATTTCCGTAGTCTCGAAGGACTAGTTCCGTTTACGGTATTTCGGAAGAAAACACAGCTAACCAGTACACACCCATCCTACCTCTCGATGCCAGGACTCACCCTAGACATCGTCCAAGAAAAACTTTGAGACGGGGAGATCACAATCTCGAATAGCATGGAATCAA
The DNA here is from genome assembly GCA_034509565.1 of Triticum monococcum. Classification (NCBI taxonomy): domain Eukaryota; kingdom Viridiplantae; phylum Streptophyta; class Magnoliopsida; order Poales; family Poaceae; genus Triticum; species Triticum monococcum. The sequence continues at coordinate 770,838,109 of CM067847.1, forward strand.
ATTTATATACGCGCGCTCTAAGGGGTGCCCCCCTCTTGGTCCCAACCGGAAACACCCATGCCTCCTGACCGGATGACTGGCTTTAATCCAGGGCCATGGAACCATCATCCCGGCCTCTCCTTTTGGTGTGTACCAGGAAAGCGGTTTGCAACTTACTAAGCCATATTCCTTGAAGAAAACATGTGGTAGTACAGGGAAGGAAATGGGAGGAACTGGAATGATACGGTTTGACACTGAAGTCAAATAGTCTGGCATAAGACTGGCATGCTACAACACTGCCATCTTACCCATACTCATGCCAACACATGGCCATTCATGCTCACATCCATCCACCTATGGATCACCGAGCTCACTTACCTCAACAATGCATGAAAATAACGTTCATCGGTATGCTCATCAACATGCCATGAAACTAACTAAATGCAAAACATGCCAAGACACTCATCATATCAAAAGTTCAAACATGCTTGCCTGGTTCAGAGTAGTCGGAGCCTAGCTCGGTGAAGTTCGCGGCTCCGTCACCTCCTTTGGTATCTAGGGTATAAAGAAAATATAGGTGCTATTGTAAATACCAAGATGTGCACAAAAAGTATTCCAAATATTTTTCAAATAAATCTGATAAAAAACTAGACAAAATTTCAAAGAGAACAGAAAAATAATCAATCAAAAATACTTTTCTGTTTAAAAGTTATAAAGGTTTTAGTCCAGGGACTCATCTATAATGAAACAGAAAGTTTCCAGGGACTAGCTCATAAAAACGGAAAACGCTTCGGTCTCGAATACGCCAGCCCAGAGAGGAAACGCATTTTGCCCGAAGGCGTTTTCAGAAAACGATTCGTGTAAGAAGCACTGAGAGGCTGACTGGCGTGTCCCACCCGTCAGGTTTGAAAGTTTAAAAAGAGGCGGCAGAGCTCGACGGTGCCCGAGAGCCGCGGTGGTCGCCGGCGGCGATCCACGGCGAGGCAGGGGGATCGGAGGGTACCTCCGTGTTCAGGGCGCCCTTCCGCGTCGGTTGGTGGTGGTGGTGGTCGCCGTCGAGTACCACGTCGACGGCGAGCCTTGCTCCGGCAGATGGCGGCTCGGGTGGAGATGGATCTCGCCGGGGAGAGCTGCGAAGGTCAAATTGATGCTTGGGTTAGCTCACTGGGTGCTCGAGGAAGCTACTGACGAAGTTTGGGCGCCGGAGATGGCCTCACCGGAGCGAATCGAGGTGGAGGCCGAGGCGGAATGAGGCGGCCGGAGTCAAGGAAGAAGGGCCCCTCGAGGCTCTTCTAGTTGCTGGTCGGGGTCCAGTGAGGTAGTGGAGGTGTGCGGGGGCGAGAGGGAGCTTGGGGGCGCTATATATAGCCGGCCCGAGGCGGTTGCCGCGAACGGGATAAGTCCGGCGAGTGATTACGGCGGCGCTGTGGTTGGGCAGTGGGATTAGGGGCTTGGGCATCGCCTAGGTGGAGTAGTGGTTCCATTCCAGGGTCCAACTCAGCACGGGAGGGAAGTTTACGGCCTGTCCCAACAGAACGGCCGTGCGGCACGTCGGCGGCAGGGAGCACGTTCTGTGCTTGCCGGGCCACGGCGACGGTGCAGCGGGGCTGCGCTGGCATGCATGTGCCACGCGGAGAGCCAGGGAGCGTTGGGCGGCGCCGAACGGCGTTGAGCCGCTGTTTTGATCCCTGTCGGCCACTACGGTGGTTCGGCCGCCGCAAGACACGCCGGCGCAGGCGGGAGGGCGCCACCGACGCCAGGAAGGCGCCAAGCGCGCGTGTGGCGCTCCAGACAGGATGAAGAGGCGGCGAGGATTGTGCCAAGGGCACTGTGAGCATGTGATTGAACTCCTGACGAAGATCGACACTGAACTCTGAACTTTTACTGAATTATTGAAAGTGCAAGATACAATGCATGCAAGGTGTTCGACAGAATGATACTGGCCTCTATGGATTTTTCCTAGAGCTGATTTTTGGTGGAGTGGCTACTCATTGGTCCAGTAGGCTGCCTGAATTTTGGTAGAATTTTTGGGGAAGTGTAGATATGAATTTCACCAAATTTGGCAAATCTGGTCCAAACTTGTAGAGGCTGAAATTTGAAAATTTTGAAAAGAAGGGGAGTGGATCAAGATGTTTCTGAGTTGTGGATGCTAAGGACAATCCAGAGGAGTTGGTTTGAGATCAAAACTCAAAGGAAATAAGGTACTTGTTTTGTAAATGACTCAGGCTCCAAATAATTGACAGAAATGGTTTGAGAGGAAAAATGATTGAAATAAAATACAAAACTTGTTTGGATTAGTTGGGACAGAGAACTTAGGTTGTTCCAAGGAGGAGGGGAGGTTTTTGGAGGGGTATTACCACCTGTGATATGGTAAAATCATGGGTGGTTTCAAAAAGAAGGAAGTCCCAAAACTCCTAGGATTTCTTTTTAAATGAAAATAAATAAGTTTGAGAGGGGAAACAACCAGAAGAAAAGTTTCCAAAAATTCAACACCAAATTTGAAAAGGAAAAGGAAATCCTTGCCAAAGGTGAAAGGAAGTTTTTTTTAAGAGGAAGGATTTCTGGAAAAGAAATTTTAAATGCCCTCTTTTAAAATTCAACAAAGTTTTTGATGAAAACCAAATCAAAAATTTTGGAGTGTCACAACACCTACCCCCTTAGGAAAAATCTCGTCCCCGAGATTTCAGCTGTCCCTCAAATAAGTGTGGATGCTCTGTCCGAAGAAAATCCTCTCTTTCCCAAGTTGCTTCACTGTCGGTGTGATTGCTCCACTGGACTCTGAAGAATTTGATGGTCTTCTGTCGGGTCCTCCTTTCAGACTCCTCTAATATTCTTACTGGACGTTCCCGATAAGTGAGGTCTGGCTGCACGTCAATGCTCTCATGGGATACTTGTTTCTTTGGGTTGCTTACGCACTTCCTCAATTGCGAGACGTGGAACACGTCGTGGACATCGGATAATTCCTCGGGTAAGTCTAGCTGGTAGGCTACCGTGCCTCTTCGCGCCATTATACAGAATGGTCCAATGAATCTTGGTGCTAGCTTCCCTTTAATCTTGAATCGTTGCAATCCTCTCATAGGAGATACTTTCAGGTATACGAACTCACCGGGCTTGAAGCTGACCCTACGATGTTTCTGATCATAATAACTCTTTTGTCGACTTTGAGCGGTCTTAAGTCGGTCTCTGATTAGCTTGACTTTTTCCTCGGCTTCTCTGAGCATGTCTGGTCCGAAGATGTGGCTGTCTCCGGTCTCTGACCAATTCAACGGGGTACGACATCTCCGTCCGTATAAAGCCTCAAATGGTGCCATTTGCAGGCTGGCCTGGTAGCTATTGTTGTACGCGAACTCGGCGTATGGCAGGCTTTCTTCCCAACTGGTTCCATATGTGAGGACACATGTTCTCAGCATGTCTTCTAAAACCTGGTTTACACGTTCCGTTTGTCCATCAGTCTGTGGGTGGTATGCGGTACTGAAGGCTAGTTGGGTTCCCAGAGCCTGTTGTAAATGCTCCCAAAATCTCGAGACGAACTAAGTGCCTCTGTCGGATATTATAATCTTCGGGACTCCATGCAGACAAACTATACGGGAGAGATAAATCCTGGCAAGCCTCTGAGTGTTGTAGGTTGTCTTTACTGGAATGAAATGTGCCACCTTGGTTAACCTGTCAGTGATGACCCATATGGCATTATTCCCATGCTGTGACCGAGGTAGTCCGACAATGAAATCCATCCCTATTTCATCCCATTTCCACTCAGGTATTTTGTTTGGTTGTAGTAGTCCGGCTGGTCTCTGATGCTCAGCTTTTATGCGTTGACAAGAGTCGCAACGTGCAATGAAGGTGGCTATGTCCCTCTTCATACCGTGCCACCAAAATCTTTCTTGAATATCTTTATACATCTTGGTTCCTCCAGGGTGGATTGAGTACGGGGCAGTGTGGGCTTCAGCTAGAATTTGCCGCTTAAGGTCTTCTATGTTTGGCACGCAGAGTCTTTCTCCGTACCACAATATTCCTCCATCGTCTATGACGAACTTCGAGGCCTTGCCCATACTCACCTTTCTTTTGATGCCTTCGATGCTGGGGTGACCGGGTTGAGCTCCTTTAATTTCCTCCACAAGGTCGTGTTGTATTTCCAAGTTTGATATGGTGCCTTCTGCTACCATTATCAAGTTGAGCTTGGCAAATTCTTGTTGGAATTCGGTTCTCAAGCTTTGCAGATTGCTTTCGTCGGAGTTGGGTTTCCGACTAAGAGCATCGGCCACTACATTTGCTTTTCCTGGATGGTAATGGATACCAACATCATAATCCTTTACCAATTCCAACTAGTGTCTTTGTCGTAAATTTAGTTCTAGCTGCGTGAAAATATATTTGAGACTTTTGTGATCCGTATATATTTCACATCGGTTCCCAAGTAAGAAATGCCTCCATTCCTTAAGTGCATGAATGACTGTTGCCATTTCTAAGTCATGAGTGGGATAATTTTCCTCATGCTTGCGAAGTTGCCTTGAAGCATAGGCGACAACCTTGCCTTCCTGCATCAACACGCATCCGAGACCCTTTCTGGACGCGTCACAAAACACTTCAAAATTTTTGTGTATGTCTGGCACAATTAATACTGGTGCTGTTGTTAATTTCTGCTTTAGCTCTTGGAAAATTTTTTCGCAGGCTTCTGTCCATTCAAACTTCTTGTCTTTCTTGAGTAACTGCATCATAGGCTTGTCTATGGTGGAGAATCCTTCAATAAATCTGCGGTAATATCCTGCCATTCCCAAGAAACTACGTATGTCTGTTACGCTCGCTGGCGACTTCCAGCCAAGTATGGCCTTGACTTTCTCTGGGTCCACTGCGATACCGTCCTGGGTTAGCACGTGGCCTAGAAAGCCTACTTGTCTTAGCCAAAATTCGCACTTGCTGAACTTGGCATACAATTGGTGTTTCCTGAGTTCTCCTAGCACAATCCTGAGATGTTCTGCGTGCTCTTCTGGTGTCTTGGAGTATACCAGAATATCGTCGATGAATACCACGACGAACTTGTCCATAAACTTCATAAATACTTTGTTCATGAGGTGAACAAAATATGCAGGGGCGTTAGTTAATCCAAATGGCATTACTGTGAACTCATACAGTCCATATCTGGAGGTGAAGGCTGTTTTGGGGATATCTTCCGTTCGCACCTTTAATTGATGGTATCCAGACCTTAAGTCAATTTTTGAGAATACCTTGGCCTGAGCGAGTTGATCAAATAAATCGTTTATCCTTGGCATCGGATATTTGTTCTTGACTGTGACCATGTTAAGTGCTCGATAGTCAATACACAATCTCAGTGTTCCATCCTTCTTTTTGGCAAATAAAATTGGTTATCCCCAAGGTGAGGAGCTGGCTCGAATGTATCCTTTGTCCAGCAATTCTTTTATTTGTTTCTTCAATTCAACCAACTCGGATGGTGCCATTCGGTATGGTTTCTTGTATATGGGGGTGGTTCCTAGTGCGAGCTCAATGCAGAACTCTATCTCTCGGTCTAGGGGCATGCCTGGTAGTTCTTCAGGGAATACATCTGGAAATTCACATACTACTGGAACCTTGTTTAGCTCAGAAACGTCTACCTTATTCAATCTCGGTTGCCGGGGTATTTTTCCTTCCTTGGCTGACACTCTTATTGTCTTCCCGTGGTGGTGTGTGAGGATTACGGTCCGGTTGAAACAGTCAATAAAACCCTTGTTGGTGGTTAGCCAGTCCATCCCTAGGATGACATCCAGTCCTTTGTTTTCCAACACAATAAGATTTGCGTGAAACTCCAATCCTTTGAACTCAATGACCATATTCTGACAGTAATTCTGAGTAACTTGCTGAATCCCAGGGGACTTGATGATCATGGATTTCTCCAAAGGAAGCATCGAAAAATTATTTTGCAAAGCAAAACTTTTTGAAATGAAAGAGTGAGAAGCTCCAGAATCAAACAAAACCATTGCAGGTATTGTGTTGACAGGAAACGTACCGAGCACGATATCCGGAGCATTTTGTGCCTCCTCTTTGGTTACGTGGTTCAGATGACCTTTCCTGTGGTTGTTGCTGGGATTGAAATTGTTTCGCTTGGGCGCTAAATTATTGCCGCCGTTGTTTGGCTTTGGGGTTGAGTTTCTAGGCTTGGGACACTGCTTGGCATAGTGTCCTTCCTCTCCGCAGGCGTAACAAGTAACGCCGGGGCGATATGTGAACTCCTTGTCCCTTGCATGAAAATTCTTGATTTGGCGTGAGACATTGGATGGGAATTTGTGTGTCCCACCCTTTTGAAAATCTGTCTTGCTTCAGTGATTGCGAGCATGGTTAGTCTGATCCCTTTTTCGCTTGCGGATATCTTCCAGACTACGTCTCTCATTTTCCTGAGTAATGGCTTTGTCCACCAGTGTTTTAAAATCAGGAAAAGTGTGCACGACCAGTTGGCATTTAAGTGCGGGCGCCAGACCGTCAAGGAATTTCTCCATCTTCTTGCTTTCAGTCATACGCTCTTCATTGGCGTAGCGAGACAATAGAGTAAACTGACTGTTGTAATCTGCCACTGTCATGTTCCTTTGTTTGAGGTCGTTGAACTCTCTCTTCTTGATTTTCATAATACTCTTAGGAATATGTGCACCACGGAAACCTTCCTTGAAATCTTCCCAGGTTATGTCACCTTCGTTGGGATGCATGTGCAGAAAATTCTCCCACCATGATGCGGCTGCTCTTGCGAGATAGTGCGGAGCATACAATACCTTCTCGGGGTCTGAACATTTTGCAATAATAATTAATTTTCCTCTCCATTTCCCAAAGCCAGTCCTCGGCTTCAAGAGGCTTGTCAGTATGAGAAAATGTTTGGGGACGCGTCTTCTGTAGCTCAGATAACTTGGAATGCTGTGGATACTGTCCATGGTAATTTCCCATGTTGATGACTTGGTTCATCATTTCACGATGTTGTTGCTGACTCTGTTCATAAAGGCGGCACATTTGGGAAAGTGCCGTTTCACTGCCCTGTTGACTTGATTGCCCTTGTGTGAAATTGTTGCCTGGTTGAGAGTCATAATTTTCCTCTGGCGGAGTAGGCATGGAGCGAGTCCAAGGACGAGACATTTTTCACTCTGGGGATATATTTTGTAAAACTCATAAGAAAAGTGAAGATGGTCGCCAAAAAGAACTCCAAAAATGCACAAGGATGGCAAATAATTTAAATGACCAAGATCACTTAAGAAAACAAATTGATTTGCACACTGAGAAGGACTGCTCATTACATATCTTACACGCGGGCGATAATTATACAGTACATCACTCAGGATATGCGTACATAATCCTGACATGTTATTTAGGCTAGTACACTTCTCCAGTTCTACATGATGCGCAAACAAGCTACTTCTCACAACCTATGTACATATAAACATATCTTACAAAGCGGTACATCGCATGACGGGCAAACGCACTCAGCCGGAAATGTCGACGATCTCCTTGGCCCTGCCAAGGGTGAGGTGCAGTGAGGCTGGGGACTCGACCTCCTCCTCACTAATAGGCTCCAGACGTGAAGAGCCGCGTCGGGTAGATGGAGCGGGTGCCAGGGGCGGAGCAACACGAATAGGAGTGGGCACAACGGGTGGTGCAGTGCGCGCTGGAGTGGGCGCAAAGGCCTGGTTGAACCCTTCGGTGGTAGGTAGGTGACGAGTAGGTGCATGAGATGCTGAGGACGAGACAAAAGTCAGTGGCGGTGCGGTGAGCAGGAGCTCCCTCCTGTTGGCGGCATAGCCATGGACTGAGTCCATGCGGGCAACCACGAAGTCGTCCACCAGGTTGTCGAAGGCTGCCTCCAGAGCCCGGGATACTCAATAAGCATCTCAAAAGCCTCGTCTCGTTCTCCTCTTGGGAAGGAGAATGCGTAGTGGCATGTGTAGGGCACATGGCATGGAAGATAGCGGTAGCGACGAGTCTTCATCGCGGGAAGGACATCCCTGAGGCGAGCTATCGCCTCACGGGCTGCCATCTGCATAGCATGCCTCTCCGTAGGCATGGCTCTTCCCACGAACAGGAAGCGGCGTAACTCACCACGCCCTCCCTTGAACTGCACCGTGGCCTGGTGCATGGTCAGACTGTCGTTGACTCTGTGCTGGCGGAGTGTGAAGACTGGGCGCACGGATGGCCCCATCGCGACCTGAACGATGAAGGAGAGAAGCTTGACGAACCCATCGGGTACGTTGGCGAAGGTCTGAGACTCGCAGCTGTTGTCGGCCATCTACAAAAGTAGGCAAAAATCCTGAATGGTCAGATCATAAATTTATGCTGACTGTCAGAAAATGACTACAATTGCAAAAAAAATTAAATCGGCTATATCATGCTAATAACCGATTAGCGATCGCACTTAGTGGCTTCCTACAGTTAGCCTGGCTCTGGTACCAATCTTGTCACGACCGGTTTTCAATAAAAATATTTATTGAGAAACCAATCTTTTGAGTCCAGTATGAGAGAAATCCTCCTCACTGGTAGACAAATTCTTGATACAATAAGCCAGTAGCATAGAATATATTACAGGGTTGAGCTAGGGCTGCTCAACAAATTATTACAAGCGCGCCAATAATTATACATAATGGCAGATATAACACAATGGTGTGGTGGCATACTACTGACTCGAGGATAAAGCGATGGTGGAATAACACAGTGGGGAGTGTGGTAACACGACTCTTAAACTGGCATCTCATCGAGCGTCGAGGTGAGGCTCGATAAATTTATTCGGGTTGCGGAAGCGGATATAATACAGTGACCAAGTCCAGGGTCGCACGAGACTGACTGGGATTCCTCTAGGCGTCAGACTCGCTATCGAACTCTTCATCCATGAGATCACCTTCGTCAGCATCTGGCCAAATCAACAAGCCAGTGAGTACTTTGAAAGTACTCGCAAGACAGTTTGGACGTAAGATATAACAAATGCATGCATGAATGCGTCATGATTAATCTTGCCAATGCACAATTAAAAATTTGCATAACGAAGTAAGTATGAGGGAAACGGCGGTAGTCCGCCTGAAATCCCAACAAAATATAAATGAAAACCGATCGGGTGTCTGAAGCGACGCCTCGAAAGGTGAACAAATAATAACAGAAAATCATGCCACAGTCGGGCGTCTTAGCGACACCACATAAAGGGCTTTAAAAGAAATGCCACAGTCGGACGTCTGAGCGACATCACAGAGAGGGCTTTTAAAAGAAATGCCACAGTCGGACGTCTGAGTGACATCACAGAAAGGGCTTTAAAAGAAATGCCACAGTCGGACGTCTAAGCGACATCACAGAAAGGGCTTTAAAAGAAATGCCACAGTCGGACGTCTGAGCGACATCACAGAAAGGGCTTTAAAAGAAATGCCACAGTCGGACGTCTGAGCGACATCACAGAAAGGGCTTTTATTCCCAAGTAAATAATACTCATAATAAATATTCAGTTCATGATAATAAACGGGTTAGTCCATCCACAGGAATAAACTCTTAACCGGGCTTAGCGCTCATGTGATTCACCGGAGTATCTGTCACCAAAACTGGCACTTGTCAGAATAGGTCAGCTCAAAATTTGGATATGGATAAGATGATTTGGAGATTTATGACTCTGCAGAGTTTGTACAAAAATTTCCCACAGCTAACGGATTTCCGTAGTCTCGAAGGACTAGTTCCATTTACGGTATTTCGGAAGAAAACACGGCTAACCAGTACACACCCATCCTACCTCTCGATGCCAGGACTCACCCTAGACATCGTCCAAGAAAAACTTTGGACGGGGAGATCACAATCTCGAATAGCATGGGATCAAATTTATATATGCGCGCTCTAAGGGGTGCCCCCCTCTTGGTCCCAACCGGAAACACCCATGCCCCCTGACCGGATGACTGGCTTTAATCCAGGGCCATGGAACCATCATCCCGGCCTCTCCTTTTGGTGTGTACCAGGAAAGCGGTTTGCAACTTACTAAGCGATATTCCTTGCGGAATACATGTGGTAGTACAGGGAAGGAAATGGGAGGAACTGGAATGATACGGTTTGGCACTGAAGTCAAATAGTCTGGCATAAGACTGGCATGCTACAACACTGCCATCTTACCCATCCTCATGCCAACAGATGGCCATTCATGCTCACATCCATCCACCTATGGATCACCGAGCTCACTTACCTCAACAATGCATGAAAATAACGTTCATCGGTATGCTCATCAACATGCCATGAAACTAACTAAATGCAAAACATGCCAAGACACTCATCATATCAAAATTTCAAACATGCTTGCCTGGTTCAAAGTAGTCGGAGCCTAGCTCGGTGAAGTGCGCGGCTCCGTCACCTCCTTCGGTATCTACGGTATAAAGAAAATATAGGTGCTATCGTAAATACCAAGATGTGCACAAAAAGTATTCCAAATATTTTTCAAATAAATCTGATAAAAAACTAGACAAAATTTCAAAGAGAACAGAAAAAGAATCAATCAAAAATACTTTTCTGTTTAAAAGTTATAAAGGTTTTAGTCCAGGGACTCATCTGTAATGAAACAGAAAGTTTCCAGGGACTAGCTCATAAAAACGGAAAACACTTCGGTCTCGAATACGCCAGCCCAGGGAGGAAACGCATTTTGCCCGAAGGCGTTTTCAGAAAACGATTCGTGTAAGAAGCACTGAGAGGCTGACTGGCGTGTCCCACCCGTCAGGTTTGAAAGTTTAAAAAGAGGCGGCAGAGCTCGACGGTGCCCGAGAGCCGCGGTGGTCGCCAGCGGCGATCCACGGCGAGGCAGGGGGATCGGAGGGAACCTCCGTGTTCAGGGCGCCCTTCCGCATCGGTTGGTGGTGGTGGTGGTGGTCGCCGGCGAGTACCACGTTGACGGCGAGCCTTGCTCCGGCGGTTGGCGGCTCGGGTGGAGATGGATCTCGCCGGGGAGAGCTGCGAAGGTCAAATTGATGCTTGGGTTAGCTCACTGGGTGCTCGAGGAAGCTACTGACGAAGTTTGGGCACCGGAGATGGCCTCACCGGAGCGAATCGAGGTGGAGGCCGAGGCGGAACGAGGCGGCCAGAGTCGAGGAAGAAGGGCCCCTCGAGGCTCTTCTAGTTGCTGGTCGGGGTCCAGTGAGGTAGTGGAGGTGTGCGGGGGCGAGAGGGAGCTTGGGGCGCTATATATAGCCAGCCCGAGGCGGTTGCCTCGAACGGGATAAGTCCGGCGAGTGATTACGGTGGCGCTGTGGTTGGGCAGTGGGATTAGGGGCTTGGGCATCGCCTAGGTGGAGTAGTGGTTCCATTCAAGGGTCCAACTCAGCACGGGAGGGAGGTTTACGGCCTGTCCCAACAAAACGGCCGTGCAGCACGTCGGCGGCAGGGAGCACGTTCTGTGCTTGCCGGGCCACGGCGACGGTGCAGCGGGGCTGCGCTGGCATGCATGTGCCACGCGGAGAGCCAGGGAGCGTTGGGCGGCGCCGAACGGCGTTGAGCCGCCGTTTTGATCCCTGTCGGCCGCTACGGTGGTTCGGCCGCCACAAGACACGCCGGCGCAGGCGGGCCAGGGCGCCACCGACGCCAGGGAGGCGCCAAGCGCGCGTGCGGCGCTCCAGACAGGAGGAAGAGGCGGCGAGGATCGTGCCAAGGGCACTGTGAGCATGTGACTGAACTCCTGACGAAGATCGACACTGAACTCTGAACTTTTACTGAATTACTGAAAGTGCAAGATACAGTGCATGCAAGGTGTTCGACAGAATGATACTGGCCTCTAGGGATTTTTCCTAGAGCTGATTTTTGGTGGAGTGGCTACTCATTGCTCCAGTAGGCTGCCTGAATTTTGGTAGAATTTTTGGGGAAGTGTAGATATGAATTTCACCAAATTTGGCAAATCTGGTCCAAACTTGTAGAGGCTTAAATTTGAAAAATTTGAAAAGAAGGGGAGTGGATCAAGATGGTTCTGAGTTGTGGATGCTAAGGACAATCCAGAGGAGTTGGTTTGAGATCAAAACTCAAAGGAAATAAGGTACTTGCTTTGTAAATGACTCAGGCTCCAAATAATTGACAGAAATGGTTTGAGAGGAAAAATGATTGAAATAAAATACAAAACTTGTTTGGATTAGTTGGGACAGAGAACTTAGGTTGTTCCAAGGAGGAGGGGTATTACCACCTGTGATATGGTAAAATCATGGGTGGTTTCAAAAAGAAGGAAGTCCCAAAACTCCTAGGATTTCTTTTTAAATGAAAATAAATAAGTTTGAGAGGGGAAACAACCAGAAGAAAAGTTTCCAAAAATTCAACACCAAATTTGAAAAGGAAAAGGAAATCCTTGCCAAAGGTGAAAGGAATTTTTTTTAAGAGGAAGGATTTCTGGAAAAGAAATTTTAAATGCCCTCTTTTAAAATCCAACAAAGTTTTTGATGAAAACCAAATCAAAAATTTTGGAGTGTCACAAACTCCCACTCGACTCAATCGATTGTAGTACTCAGACAATCTGAGCGCATGCTCAACGATTGAGCTTTTCTCCCTTAGTTTGCAGGCTTAAGAAACTTGTCAGAGGTCTCATACCTCTTGACGTGGGCACTAGTCTAAAATCCCAATTTCAGTCTTTGGAACATCTCATATGTTCTGCGACGTTTCAAAAACGTCTTTGGTGCCCCAATTCTAAACCGTTAGTATTACGCACTGAATTATCATGTAGTCATCAAAACGTGTATGTGAGATGTTTCCCAACATCCACAGACGACGCTCAAGGTTCAACGCACTAAGCGGTGCATTAAGGACATAGCCCTTCTGTGCAGCAATGAGGACAATCCTCAGTTCACGGACCCAGTCCGTATAATGGCTACTGTCAACTCTCAACTAAATTTTCTCTAGGAACATATCTAAAACAGTAGAACTAAAGCGTGAGCTACGACATAATTTGCAAAGACCTTTTGACTGTGTTCATGATAATTAAGTTCATCTAATCGAATTATTCAATGAACTCCCACTTAGATAGACATCCCTCTAGTCATCTAAGTGATACATCATCCGAGTCAACTAGGCCGTGTCCGATCATCACGTGAGACGGACTAGTCATCATCGGTGAACATCTTCATGTTGATCGTATCCACTATACGACTCATGTTCGACCTTTCGGTCTTCCGTGTTCCGAGGCCATGTCTGTACATGCTAGGCTCGTCAAGTCAACCTAGGTGTTTCACATGTGTAAATCTGGCTTACACTCGTTGTATGCGAACGTTAGAATCTATCACACCCGATCATCATGTGGTGCTTCGAAACAACGAACCTTCGCAATGGTGCACAGTTAGGGGGAACACTTTTTTTGAAATTTCAGCGAGGGGTCATCTTATTTATGCTACCATCGTTCTAAGCAAATAAGATGTAAACATGACAAACATCACATGCAAATCATAAAGTGACATGATATGGCCAATGTCATCTTGCGCCTTTTGATCTCCATCTTCGAGGCGCGGCATGATCACCTTTGTCACCGGCATGACACCATGATCTCCATCATCGTGTCTTCATGAAGTTGCCTCGCCAACTATTACTTATACTACTATGGCTAACGGTTAGCAATAAAGTAAACTAATTACATGGCGTTTTCATTGACACGCAGGTCATAAATAAATTAAGACAACTCCCATGGCTCCTGCCGGTTGTCATACTCATCGACATGCAAGTTGTGATTCATATTACAATAACATGATCAAGCTCATACATCACATATATCATTCATCACATCCTTTTGGTCATATCACATCACATAGCATAACCTGCAAAAACAAGTTAGACGTCCTCTAATTGTTGTCGCATGTTTTACGTGGCTGCTATGGGTTTCTGGCAAGAACGTTTCTTACCTACGCAAAACCACAACGGTGATATGCCAATTGCTATTTACCCTTCATAAGGACCTTTTTCATCGAATCTGATCCGACTAAAGTGGGAGAGACAGACACCCATCAGCCACCTTATGCATCAAGGCATGTCAGTCGGTGGAACCAGTCTCACGTAAGCGTACGTGTAAGGTCGGTCCGGGGCGCTTCATCCCACAATGCCGCCGGATCAAGATAAGACTAATAACGGTAAGCAAATTGACCAAATCATCGCCCACAACTGCTTTGTGTTCTACTCGTGCATAGAATCTACGCATAGACCTAGCTCATGATGCCACTGTTGGGGAACGTAGCAATAATTCAAAATTTTCCTACGTGTCACCAAGATCAATCTAGGAGATACTAGCAACGAGAGAGAGGGAGTGCATCTTCATACCCTTGAAGATCGCTAAGCGGAAGCGTTCAAGAGAACGGGGTTGATGGAGTCGTACTCGTCGTGATCCAAATCACCGATGATCCTAGCACCGAACGGACGGCACCTCCGCGTTCAACACACGTACGGAACGGAGAGACGTCTCCTCCTTCTTGATCCAGCAAGGGGAGAGGAGAGGTTGATGGAGATCCAGCAACACGACGGCGTGGTGGTGGCAGCAGCGGGATCTTGGCAGGGCTTCGCCAAGCACCAACGAGAGGGAGAGGTGTCATAGAGGGAGAGGGAGGCGCCAGGGACTTGGGGTGCGGCTGCCCTCCCTCCCCTCCACTATATATAGGGCCCCCAGGGGGGGCGCCGGCCCTAGGAGATCCCATCTCCAAGGGGGGGCGGCGGCCAAGGGGGAACTTGCCCCCCAAGTCAAGTGGGGCGCCCCCCACCCCTATGGTTTCCAACCCTAGGCGCAGGGGGTGGCCCATGGGGGTGCACCAGCCCACCAGGGGCTGGTTCCCCTCACACTTCAGCCCATGGGGCCCTCCGGGATAGGTGGCCCCACCCGGTGGACCCCTAGGACCCTTCCGGTGGTTCGAGTACAATACCGTGACCCCCGGTGGACCCCTGGGACTCTCCAAAAGTCTGTATAAAGTCAAATGCTTTGATTACACTATCAAAGCGTTTATTCCAACTCCGAGATGCTTGCACCAGTCCATAAATGGATCGCTGGAGTTTGCATACTTTGTTAGCTCCCTTTGGATCGACAAAACCTTCTGGTTGCATCATATACAACTCTTCTTCCAGAAATCCATTCAGGAATGCAGTTTTGACATCCATTTGCCATATTTCATAATCATAAAATGCGGCAATTGCTAACATGATTCTGACAGATTTAAGCATCGCTACGGGTGAGAAGGTCTCATCGTAGTCAACCCCTTGAACTTGTCGAAAACCTTTTGCGACAAGTCGAGCTTTATAAACAGTAATATTACCGTCAGCGTCAGTCTTTTTCTTGAAGATCCATTTATTCTCAATTGCTTGCCGATCATCGGGCAAGTCAACCAAAGTCCATACTTTGTTCTCATACATGGATCCCATCTCAGATTTCATGGCCTCAAGCCACTTTGCGGAATCTGGGCTCACCATCGCTTCTTCATAGTTCGTAGGTTCATCATGATCTAGTAGCATGACTTCCAGAACTGGATTACCGTACCACTCTGGTGCGGATCTCACTCTGGTTGATCTACGTGGTTCAGTAGTATCTTGTCCTGAAGCTTCATGATCATCATCATTAGCTTCCTCACTAATTGGTATAGGTGTCGCAGAAACAGTTTTCTGTGATGTACTATTTTCCAATAAGGGAGCAGGTACAGTTACCTCGTCAAGTTCTACTTTCCTCCCACTCACTTCTTTCAAGAGAAGCTCCTTCTCTAGAAATGATCCATTCTTACCAACGAATGTCTTGCCTTCGGATCTGTGATAGAAGGTATACCCAACAGTTTCCTTGGGGTATCCTATGAAGACACATTTCTCCGCTTTGGGTTCGAGCTTATCAGGTTGAAGCTTTTTCACATAAGCATCGCAGCCCCAAACTTTAAGAAACGGCAACTTTGGTTTCTTGCCAAACCATAGTTCATAAGGCGTCGTCTCAACAGATTTTGATGGTGCCCTATTTAACGTGAATGCGGCCGTCTCTAAAGCATAACCCCAAAACGATAGCGGTAAATCAGTAAGAGACATCATAGATCGCACCATATCTAGTAAAGTACGATTACGACGGTCGGACACACCATTACGCTGTGGTGTTCCGGGTGGCGTGAGTTGCGAAACTATTCCACAATTTTTCAAATGTACACCAAACTCGTAACTCAAATATTCTCCTCCACGATCATATCGTAGAAACTTTATTTTCTTGTTACGATGATTTTCAACTTCACTCTGAAATTCCTTGAACTTTTCAAATGTTTCAGACTTATGTTTCATTAAGTAGATATACCCATATATGCTTAAATCATCTGTGAAGGTGAGAAAATAACGATATCCGCCACGAGCCTCAATATTCATCGGACCACATACATCGGTATGTATGATTTCCAATAAATCTGTTGCTCTCTCCATAGTACCGGAGAACGGTGTTTTAGTCATCTTGCCTGTGAGGCACGGTTCGCAAGTACCAAGTGATTCATAATCAATTGGTTCCAAAAGCCCATCAGTATGGAGTTTCTTCATGCGCTTTACACCGATATGACCTAAACGGCAGTGCCACAAATAAGTTGCACTATCATTATCAACTCTGCATCTTTTGGCTTCTACATTATGAATATGTGTATCACTACTATCGAGATTTAATAAAAATAGACCACTCTTCAATGGTGCATGACCATAAGAGATATTACTCATATAAATAGAACAACCATTATTCTCTGATTTAAATGAATAACCGTCTCGCATCAAACAAGATCCAGATATAATGTTCATGCTCAACGCTGGCACCAAATAACAATTATTTAGGTCTAATATTAATCCCGAAGGTAGATGTAGAGGTAGCGTGCCGACCGCGATCACATCGACTTTGGAACCGTTTCCCTCGTGCATCGTCACCTCGTCCTTTGCTAGCGTCCGCTTATTCCGTAGTCCCCGTTTCGAGTTGCAAATATTAGCAACAGAACCAGTATCAAATACCCAGGTGCTACTGCGAGCTCTAGTAAGGTACACATCAATAACATGTATATCACATATACCTTTGTTTACCTTGCCATCCTTCTTATCCGCCAAATACTTGGGGCAGTTCCGTTTCCAGTGACCAGTCTGCTTGCAGTAGAAGCACTCAGTTTCAGGCTTAGGTCCAGACTTGGGTTTCTTCTCCTGAGCAGCAACTTGCTTGCTGTTCTTCTTGAAGTTTCCCTTCTTCTTCCCTTTGCCCTTTTTCTTGAAACTAGTGGTTTTGCTAACCATCAACACTTGATGCTCTTTCTTGATTTCTACCTCCGCGGCTTTCAGCATTGCGAAGAGCTCGGGAATAGTCTTGTTCATCCCTTGCATATTATAGTTCATCACGAAGCTCTTGTAGCTTGGTGGCAGTGATTGGAGAATTCTGTCAATGACGCAATCATCTAGAAGATTAACTCCCATCTGAATCAAGTGATTATTATACCCAGACATTTTGAGTATATGCTCACTGACAGAACTGTTCTCCTCCATCTTGCAGCTATAGAACTTATTGGAGACTTCATATCTCTCAATTCGGGCATTTGCTTGAAATATTAACTTCAACTCCTGGAACATCTCATATGCTCTATGACGTTCAAAACGTCGTTGAAGTCCCGATTCTAAGCCGTAAAGCATGGCACACTGAACTATCGACTAGTCATCAGCTTTGCTCTGCCAGACGTTCATAACATCTGGCGTTGCTCCAGCAGCAGGCCTGGCACCCAGCGGTGCTTCCAGGACGTAATTCTTCTGTGCAGCAATGAGGATAATCCTCAGGTTACGGACCCAGTCCGTGTAATTGCTACCATCATCTTTCAACTTTGCTTTCTCAAGAAATGCATTAAAATTCAATGGAACAACAGCACGATCCATCTATCTACAATCAACATAAACAAGCAAGATACTATCAGGTACTAAGTTCATGATAAGTTAAAGTTCAGTTAATCAAATTACTTAGGAACTCCCACTTAGATAGACATCCCTCTAATCCTCTAAGTGATCACGTGATCCAAATCAACTAAACCATAACCGATCATCACGTGAGATGGAGTAGTTTTCAATGGTGAACATCCTCATGTTGATCATATCTATTATATGATTCACGCTCGACCTTTCGGTCTCTGTGTTCCGAGGCCATATCTGCATATGCTAGGCTCGTCAAGTTTAACCTGAGTATTCTGCGTGTGCAAAACTGGCTTGCACCCGTTGTAGATGGACGTAGAGCTTATCACACCCGATGATCACGTGGTGTCTGGGCAGGACGAACTTTGGCAACGGTGCATACTCAGGGAGAACACTTCTTGATAATTTAGTAAGAGATCATCTTATAATGCTACCGTCAATCAAAGCAAGATAAGATGCATAAAAGGATAAACATCACATGCAATCAATATAAGTGATATGATATGGCCATCATCATCTTGTGCTTGTGATCTCCATCTCCAAAGCACCGTCATGATCACCATCGTCACCGGCGCGACACCTTGATCTCCATCGTAGCATCGTTGTCGTCTCGCCAATCTTATGCTTTCACGACTATCACTACCGCTTAGTAATAAAGTAAAGCATTACATCGCGATTGCATTGCATACAATAAAGCGACAACCATATGGCTCCTGCCAGTTGCCGATAACTCGGTTACAAAACATGATCATCTCATACAATAAAATCAGCATCATGCCTTGACCATATCACATCACAACATGCCCTGCAAAAACAAGTTAGACGTCCTCTACTTTGTTGTTGCAAGTTTTACGTGGCTGCTACGGGCTTAAGTAAGAACTCATCTCACCTACGCATCAAAACCACAACGATAGTTCGTCAAATAGACTCCATTTTAACCTTCTCAAGGACCGGGCGTAGCCACACTTGGTTCAACTAAAGTTGGAGAGATAGTCTTCCGCAAGCCATCTATGTACAAAGCACGTCGAGGGAACCGGTCTCGCGTAAGAGTACGCGTAAGGTTGGTCCGGATCGTCTCGCCCAACAATACCGCCGAACCAAAGTATGACATGCTGGTAGGCAGTATGACTTGTATCGCCCACAACTCACTTGTGTTCTACTCGTGCAAATAACATCAAACCATAAAACCTAGGCTCTGATACCACTATTGGGGAACGTAGTAATTTCGAAAATTTTCCTACGCACACGCAAGATCATGGTGATGCATAGCAACGAGGGGGAGAGTATTGTCTACGTACCAATGCAGACCGACTGCGGAAGCGATCTCACAACATAGAGGAAGTAGTCGTACGTTTTCTTCCCGATCCGACCGATCCAAGCACCGTTACTCCGGCACCTCCGAGTTCTTAGCACACGTTCAGCTCGATGACGATCCTCAGGCTCCGATCCAGCAAAGCGTCGAGGAAGAGTTCCGTCAGCACAACGGCGTGGTGACGATCTTGATGTACTACCGACGCAGGGCTTCGCCTAAGCTCTACAATGATATGACCGAGGTGGAATTTGGTGGCAGGGGGCACCGCACACGGCTAAGGAACGATCAACAATGATCAACTTGTGTGTCTATGGGGTGCCCCCTGCCCCCGTATATAAAGGAGCAGGGGGAGGGGTTCGGCCGGCTAGGGAGAGAGGCGCAGGGGGAGTCCCACTCCTACCGGCAGTAGGACACCCCCCCAATCCTATTCCTAATAGGACTCTCCAAAGAGAAGAGAGAAGAGAGGGGGGCCGGCCCCTTCTCCTAGTCCTAATAGGACTAGGGAAGGGGGGAGGCGCGCAGCCCTTGTGGGCAGCACCTTTTCACTTTTCCACTAAGGCCCAATAGGCCCATTTGCCTCCCGGGGGGTTCCGATAACCCTCCCGGTATTCCGGTAAAATCCCGATTTCACCCGGAACGCTTTCGGTGTCCAAACATAGGCTTCCAATATATCAATCTTTACGTCTCCACCATTTCGAGACTCCTCGTCATGTCCGTGATCACATCCGGGACTCCGAACAACCTTCGGTACATCAAAATGCATAAACTCATAATAAATGTCATCGTAACGTTAAGCGTGCGGACCCTACGGTTCGAGAACAATGTAGACATGACCGAGACACGTCTCCGGTCAATAACCAATAGCGAGACCTGGATGCCCATATTGGCTCCTACATATTCTACGAAGATCTTTATCGGTCAGACCGCATAACAACATACGTCGTTCCCTTTGTCATCGGTATGTTACTTGCCCGAGATTCGATCGTCGGTATCCAATACCTAGTTCAATCTCGTTACCGGCAAGTCTCTTTACTCGTTCCGTAATACATCATCTCACAACTAACATATTAGTTGCAGTGCTTGCAAGGCTTATGTGATGTGCATTACCGAGAGGGCCCAGAGATACCTCTCCGACAATCGGAGTGACAAACCCTAATCTCGAAATACGCCAACCCAACATCCACCATTGGAGACACCTGTAGTACTCCTTTATAATCACCCAGTTACGTTGTGACGTTTGGTAGTACCCAAAGTGTTCCTCCGGTAAACGGGAGTTGCATAATCTCATAGTTATAGGAACATGTATAAGTCATGAAGAAAGCAATAGCAACATACTAAACGATCGGGTGCTAAGCTAATGGAATGGGTCATGTCAATCAGATCATTCAACTAATGATGTGACCTTGTTAATCAAATAACAACTCTTTGTTCATGGTTAGGAAACATAACCATCTTTGATTAACGAGCTAGTCAAGTAGAGGCATACTAGTGACACTCTGTTGGTCTATGTATTCACACATGTATTATGTTTCCGGTTAATACAATTATAGCATGAATAATAAACATTTATCATGATATAAGGAAATAAATAATAACTTTATTATTGCCTCTAGGGCATATTTCCTTCAACAACTATGGGGGTAGACCCGGAACCTGTCCGTCAGGAGCCGACTGAACCCGTTGTTGAGCATGAAAGGGAGGTACATCAGCAAATTTTAGAAGAAGTGCCAGAAGTTGAGGCAGAGAATGTGCCTGAAACTGAGGCCCTTAGAAGGTCTACAAGACTAAGAAAGTCAGCTATTTCTACTGACTTTAAAGTTTATAACACAGAAATGGTTCATGTGGAAAAAGATTCCACCTCATATGAAGAAGCCATGAGAAGCCCTCATTCATCGATGTGGATGAAGGCAATGGAAGACCAGATGATATCGATGAGTTCCAAAGATGTTTGGGACTTAGAGGAAATTCCTAAAGGAGCCAAAATAGTAGGCTGCAAATGGGTCTACAAAATTAAGTATGACTCTAAAGGGAATGTAGAAAAGTATAAAGCACGACTCATGGCAA
This sequence comes from Triticum monococcum, assembly GCA_034509565.1. NCBI lineage: Eukaryota > Viridiplantae > Streptophyta > Magnoliopsida > Poales > Poaceae > Triticum > Triticum monococcum. The sequence continues at coordinate 770,859,308 of CM067847.1, forward strand.
AAGGACTTACACAAAGAGAAGCGATAGATTACAATGAGACATTTTCTCCATTATCATGTAAGGATTCCTTCAGAATCATAATGGCATTAGTTGCTCATTTTGATTTAGAGTTACATCAAATGGATGTAAAGACGGCATTTCTCAATGGGGATTTAAAAGAAAATGTCTACAATAAACAACCCAAAGGTTTTATCATGGAAGGCCAGGAAAATATGGGATGCCGCCTGAAGAAATCCATTTATGGATTAAGACAAGCCTCTCGGCAGTGGTATCTAAAGTTTAATCAAATGATTAAAAGTTTTGGATTTAAAGAAAAATATTGAGGATAATTGCATTTATGCAAAGTTTAAAAATGGGAAATATATTTTCCTAATCTTGTATGTGGATGATATCCTGGTTGCTAGTAGTGATGTTAGTCTACTACAAGAAACAAAGAAATACTTATCCTCAAATTTTGACATAAAAGATCTTGGTGAAGCATCATATGTTTTGGGCACAGACATTCACCGAGATAGGGATAATGGAGTCTTAGGACTATCGCAGAAAGCATATTTAGAAAAGGTTCTTAAAAAGTATATTATGCATGCGAGTAAAGCCACACCTGCTCCTATAGTTAAGGCGATAGTTTTGGGAAATTCCAATGTCCCAAGAACTAGTACGAGATCGATCAAATGAAAGCAGTACCATATGCTTCGGCAGTTGGCAGCTTACAGTATGCACAAGTGTGCACTCGCCCTGACTAAGCTTTTATCACCGGGGTACTCGGTAGATATCAAAAGAATCCAGGCATGGAGCACTGGAAGATGGTAAAGAAAGCATTGCGTTATGCGCAAGGCACGAAGGACTACATGCTAATATACAAGAGAAGTGATTCCCTATAGATAAAAGGGTATACGAACGCAGATTTTGTGGGGGACAGAGACGATAAAAAATACACGTCAGGATACGTCTTCACTCTCGCTGGGGGAGCTATTTCCTGAAAAAGCTCCAAACAGTCGATAGTTGCATCATCCACGATGTATGAAGAATTCATAGTATGCTTCGAAGCCACGGGGCAGGCGATATGGCTAAAGAAATTTATACCCGACTTGAAAGTGGTAGATTGTATTCACAAACCACTAAAGATGTACTGCGACAACCAGCCTGCAGTATTTTACGCTCACAACAACAAGTCGAGTAATGCTGCCAAAACAATAGAGATAAGGTATTATGTGTTGGAAATATGCCCTAGATGCAATAATAAATTAGTTATTATTATATTTCCTTGTTCATGATAATCGTTTATTATCCATGCTAGAATTGTATTGATAGGAAACTCAGATACATGTGTGGATACATAGACAACACCATGTCCCTAGTAAGCCTCTAGTTGACTAGCTCGTTGATCAATAGATGGTTACGGTTTCCTGACCATGGACATTGGATGTCGTTCATAACGGGATCACATCATTAGGAGAATGATGTGATGGACAAGACCCAATCCTAAGCATAGCACTAGATCGTGTAGTTCGTATGCTAAAGCTTTTCTAATGTCAAGTATCATTTCCTTAGACCATGAGATTGTGCAACTCCCGGATACCGTAGGAATACTTTGGGTGTGCCAAACGTCACAACGTAACTGGGTGGCTATAAAGGTACATTACAGGTATCTCCGAAAGTGTCTGTTGGGTTGGCACGAATCGAGACTGGGATTTGTCACTCCGTGTAAGCGAAGAGGTATCTCTGGGCCCACTCGGTAGGACATCATCATAATGTGCACAATGTGATCAAGGAGTTGATCACGGGATGATGTGTTACAGAACGAGTAAAGAGACTTGCCGGTAACGAGATTGAACAAGGTATCGGGATACCGACGATCGAATCTCGGGCAAGTATCGTACCGATAGACAAAGGGAATTGTATACGGGATTGATTAAGTCCTTGACATTGTGGTTCATCCGATGAGATCATCGTGGAACATGTGGGAGCCAACATGGGTATCCAGATCCCGCTGTTGGTTATTGACCGAAGAAGGTCTCGGTCATGTCTGCATGTCTCCCTAACCCGTAGGGTCTACACACTTAAGGTTCGATGACGCTAGGGTTATAAAGGAAGTTTGTATGTGGTTACCGAATGTTGTTCGAGTCCCGGATGAGATCCCGGACGTCACGAGGAGTTCCGGAATGGTCCGGAGGTAAAGATTTATATATGGGAAGTCCTGTTTTGGTCACCGGAAAAGTTTCGGGATTTATCGGTAACGTACCGGGACCACCGGGAGGGTCCCGGGGGTCCACCAAGTGGGGCCACCAACCGCAGAAGGTTGCATGGGCCAAGAGTGGTGAGGGACCAGCCCCTTAGTGGGCTGGTGCTCCTCCCACCAAGGCCCAAGGCGCATGGGAAGTGGGAGGAGGCAAACCCTAGGTCCAGATGGGCCTTAAGGCCCACCCTAGGGGCGCCTCCCCCTTCTCCCCTCCCTTGGCCGCCACCCCTTGGCCATCTAGGGCTGCCGCCCCCCTTTGGGGTGGGAAACCCTAGAGGGGGTGCAGCCCTCCCCTTCCCCTATATATATGAGGCCTAAGGGGGCTGCCCAACACACACGCGATTCAATCTCGTTGGTGCAGCCCTGCGTCTCTTCTTCCTCCTCTTCTGTAGTGCTTGGCGAAGCCCTGCAGGATAGCCACGCTCCTCCACCACCACCACGCCATTGTGCTGCTATTGGATGAAGTATTCCTCAACCTCTCCCTCTCTCCTTGCTGGATCAAGGCATGGGAGACGTCACCGGGCTGCACGTGTGTTGAACGCGGAGGTGCCGTCCGTTCGGCACTCGGTCATCGGTGATTTGGATCACGACGAGTACGACTCCATCAACCCCGTTCACATGAACGCTTCCGCTTAGCGATCTACAAGGGTATGTAGATGCAACTCTCCTTCCCCTCGTTGCTGGTCTCTCCATAGATAGATCTTGGTGACACGTAGGAAAATTTTGAATTTCTGCTACGTTCCCCAACAGTGGCATCATGAGCTAGGTCTATTGCGTAGATTCTATGCACGAGTAGAACACAAAGTAGTTGTGGGCGTTGATTTTGTTAAATATGCTTGCCGTTACTAGTCTTATCTTGATTCGGCGGCATCGTGGGATGAAGCGGCCCGGACCAACCTTACACGTACTCTTACGTGAGACCGGTTCCACCGACAAACATGCACTAGTTGCATAAGGTGGCTGGCGGGTGTCCGTCTCTCCCACTTTAGTCGGATCGGATTCGATGAAAAGGGTCCTTATGAAGGGTAAATAGCAATTGGCATATCACATTGTGGTCTTTGCGTAGGTAAGAAACGTTCTTGCTAGAAACCCATAGCACCCACGTAAAACATGCAAACAACAATTAGAGGACGTCTAACTTGTTTTTGCAGGGTATGCCATGTGATGTGATATGGCCAAAGGATGTGATGAATGATATATGTGATGTATGAGATTGATCATGTTCTTGTAATAGGAATCACGACTTGCATGTCGATGAATATGACAACCGGCAGGAGCCATAGGAGTTGTCTTTATTTATTTATGACCTGCGTGTCAACTTAAACGTCATGTAATTACTTTACTTTATTGCTAACCGTTAGCTGTAGTAGTAGAAGTAATAGATGACGTGACAACTTCAAGAAGACACGATGATGGAGATCATGATGATGGAGATCATGGTGTCATGCCGGTGACGATGATGATCATGGAGCCCCGAAGATGGAGATCAAAAGGAGCAAAGTGATATTGGCCATATCATGTCACTATTTGATTGCATGTGATGTTTATCATGTTTATACATCTTATTTGCTTAGAACGACGGTAGTAAATAAGATGATCCCTCATTAAAATTTCAAGAAGTGTTCTCCCCTAACTGTGCACTGTTGCTACAGTTCGTCGTTTCGAAGCACCACGTGATGATCGGGTGTGATAGACTCTAACGTTCACATACAATGGGTGTTGACGAGCCTAGCATGTACAGACATGGCCTCGGAACACATGCAAACACTTAGGTTGACTTGACGAGCCTAGCATGTACAGACATGGCCTCGGAACACAGAAGACCGAAAGGTCGAGCATGAGTCGTATAGAAGATACGATCAACATGAAGATGTTCACCGACGTTGACTAGTCCGTCTCACGTGATGATCGGACACGGCCTAGTTGACTCGGATCATGTAATCACTTAGATGACTAGAGGGATGTCTATCTGAGTGGGAGTTCATAAGATGAACTTAATTATCCTGAACATAGTCAAAAGGATTTTACAAATTATGTGGTAGCTCGCGCTTTAGTTCTACTGTTTAGATATGTTCCTAGAGAAAAATTAGTTGAAAGTTGATAGTAGCAATTATGCGGACTAGGTCCGTAAACTGAGGATTGTCCTCATTGCTTCATAGAAGGCTTATGTCCTTAATGCACCGCTCAGTGTGCTGAACCTCGAACGTGGTCTGTGGATGTTGCGAACATCTAACATACACGTTTTGATAACTACGTGATAGTTCAGTTAAACGGTTTAGAGTTGAGGCACCGAAGACGGTTTTGAAACGTCGCGAAACATATGAGATGTTTTGAGGGCTGAAATTGGGATTTCAGGCTCATGCCCACGTCAAGAGGTATAAGACCTCCGACGATTTTCTTAGCCTACAAACTAAGGGAGAACAGCTCAATTGTTGAGCTTGTGCTCAGATTGTCTGAGTACAACAATCACTTGAATCGAGTGGGAGTTGATCTTCCAGATGAGATAGTGATGTTTCTCCGAAGTCATTACCACCAAGCTGCTAGAGCTTCGTGATGAACTATAATATATCAGGGACATGTATGATGATGCTTGAGATATTCGTGATGTTTGACACCAAAGTAGAAATCAAGAAGGAGCATCAATTGTTGATGGTTGGTGAAACCACTAGTTTCAAGAAGGGCAAGGGCAAGAATGGATACTTCATGAAACGGCAATTCAGCTGCTGCTCTAGTGAAGAAACCCAAAGTTGAACCCAAACCCGAGACTAAGTGCTTCTGTAATAAGAGGAACAGCCACTGGAGCGAAATTACCCTAGATACTTGGTAGATTAGAAGGCTGGCAAGGTCGATAGAAGTATATTGGATATACATTATGTTAATGTGTACTTTACTAGTACTCCTAGTAGCACCAGGGTATTAGATACCGGTTCGGTTGCTAAGTGTTAGTAACTCGAAATAAAAGCTGCGGAATAAACGGAGACTAGCTAAAGGTGAGATAACGATATGTGTTGGAAGTATTTCCAAGGTTGATCAAATATCGTACGCTCCCTCTACCATCGAGATTGGTGTTTGCGTTGAGCATAGACATGATTGGATTATGTCTATTGCAATACGGTTATTCATTTAAGGAGAATAATAGTTACTCTGTTTATTTGAATAATACCTTCAATGGTCTTACACCTAAAATGAATGGTTTATTGAATCTCGATCGTAGTGATACACATGTTCATGCCAAAAGATAGTAATGATAGTACCACCTACTTGTGGCACTGCCACGTAAGTCATATCGGTATAAAACGCATGAAGAAGCTCCATGTTGATGGATCTTTGGACTCACTCATTTTTGAAAAGTTTGAGACATGCAAACCGTGTCTATTGGTGTATATGCATGAAGAAACTCCATGCAGATGGATCGTTTGGACTCACTTGATTTTGAATCACTTGAGACATGCAAATCATACCACATGGGCAAGATGACTGAAAGCCTCGTTTTCAGTAAAATGGAACTAGAAAGCAACTTGCTGGAAGTAATACATTTTGATGTGTGCAGTCCAATGAGTGCTGAGGCATGTAGTGGATATCGTTATGGTCTTACTTCACAGATGATTTGAGTAGATGTTGAGTATATTTGCTTGATGAATCACGAGTCTGAATTATTGAAAGGTTCAAGTAATTTCAGTGTGAAGTTGAAAGATCGTCGTGACAAGAGGATAAAACATCTATGATATGATCATAGAGATGAATATCTGAATTACGAGTTTGGCACAGAATTAAGACATTGTGGAAATCGTTTCACAACTAATACAGCCTGGAACACCATAGTGTGATGGTGTATCTGTATATCATAACTGCACCTTATTGGATATGATGCATACCATGATGTCTCTTATCGAATTACCACGATAGTTTATGGGTTAGGCATTAGAGACAACCAGATTCACTTTAAATAGGGCACCACGTAATTCCGATGAGATGACACCGTATGAACTATGGTTTAGAGAAACCTAAGCTGTCATTTCTTAAAAGTTTGGGGCTACGACGCTTATGTGAAAAGGGTTTCAGACTGATAAGCTCGAACCCAAAGCGGATAAATGCATCTTCATAGGACACCCAAAACAGTTGGGTGTACCTCCTGTCTCAGATCCGAAAGCAATAAGGGATTGTTTCTAGAATCGGGTCCTTTTTCGAGGAAAAGTTTCTCTCGAAGGAATTGAGTGGGAAGATGGTGGAGACTAGATGAGGTTATTGAACCATCTCTTCAACTAGTGTGTGGAAGGGCACAGGGAGTTGTTCCTGTGGCACCTACAGCAATTGAAGTGGAAGCTTATGATAGTGATCATGAAACTTCAGATCAAGTCACTACCAAACCTCGTGGGATGATAAGGATGCGTACTACTTCAGAGTGGTATGTAATCCTGTCTTGGAAGTCATGTTGCTAGACAACAATGAACCTACGAGCTATGGAGAAGCGATGGTGGGCCCGGATTCCGATAAATGGCTCAAGGCCATAAAATCCGGGGTAGGATCCATGTATGAAAACAAAGTGTAGACTTTGGAAGAACTACTTGATGGCCGTAAGGCTGTTGAGTACAGATGGATTTTAAAAGGAAGACAGACAATAATGGTGTGTATCACCATTAAGAAAGCTCGACCTGTCGTTAAAATGTTTTCCGACAAGTTCAAGGAGTTGACTACGGTGAGACTTTCTCACTCATAGCGATGCTGAGAGTCTGTTGGAATTATATTAGCGATTACTACATTATTTATGAAATCTTGCAGATAGGATGTCAAAACATTGTTTCCTCGACGATTTTCTTGAGGAAAGGTTGTATGTGATACAACCGGAAGGTTTTGTCAACCCTGAAATATGCTAATAAGTATGCAAAGCTCCAACAATCCTTCTAAGGACTGGAGTAAGCATCTCGGAGTTGGAATGTGTGCTTTGATGAGATGATCAAAGATTTTGGTTTATACAAAGTTTATGAGAAACTTGTATTTCCAAAGAAGTGAGTGGGAGCACTATAGAATTTCTGATGAGTATATGTTGTTGACATATTATGGATCAGAAATGATGTAGAATTTCTAAGAAAGCATATAGGGTTATTTGGAAAGTGTTTTTCAATGGAAAGCCTAGATTAAGCTACTTGAACATTGAGCATCAAGATCTATAAGGATAGATCAAAACGCTCAATGGAACTTTCAAATGAGCACATACCTTGACATGATCTTGAAGGTGATCAAGATGGATCAGTCAAAGAAGGAGTTCTTGCCTGAGTTGTAAGGTATGAAGTTAAAGCTCGACCACGGCAGAATAGAGAGAAAGGACGAAGGTCGTCCCCTATGCTTAAGCCATAGGCTCTACAGTATGCTATGCTGTGTACCGCACCTGAAGTGTGCCTTGCCATGAGTCAGTCAAGTGGTACAAGAGTGATCCAAGAATGGATCACAAGACAGCGGTCAAAGTTATCCTTAGTAACTAGTGGACTAAGGAATTTTCTCGATTATGGAGGTGGTAAAAGTGTTCGTCGTAAAGGGTTACGTCGATGCAAGCTTAACACCTATCCGGATAGCTCTGAGTAGAGATACCGGATACGTATAATGGAGCAACAATTTAGAATAGCTCCAAGTAGAACAGTTATTTGGAATAGCTCCGAATAGAACGTGGTAGCTACATCTAGGAGATGACATAGAGATTTGTAAAGCACACACGGATCTGAAAGGTTCAGACCCGTTGACTAAAACCTCTCTCACAAGCAACATGATCAAACCTAGAACTCATTGAGTGTTAATCACATAGTGATGTGAACTAGACTACTGACTCTAGTAAACTCTTGGGTGTTAGTCACATGGCGATGTGATCTGTGAGTGTTAATCACATGGCGATGTGAACTGGATTATTGACTCTAGTGCAAGTGGGAGACTGTTGGAAATATGCCCTAGAGGCAATAATAAATTAGTTATTATTATATTTCCTTGTTCATGATAATCGTTTATTATCCATGCTAGAATTGTATTGATAGGAAACTCAGATACATGTGTGGATACATAGACAACACCATGTCCCTAGTAAGCCTCTAGTTGACTAGCTCGTTGATCAATAGATGGTTACGGTTTCCTGACCATGGACATTGGATGTCGTTGATAACGGGATCACATCATTAGGAGAATGATGTGATGGACAAGACCCAATCCTTAGACCATGAGATTGTGCAACTCCCGGATACCGTAGGAATACTTTGGGTGTGCCAAACGTCACAACGTAACTGGGTGGCTATAAAGGTACATTACAGGTATCTCCGAAAGTGTCTGTTGGGTTGGCACGAATCGAGACTGGGATTTGTCACTCCGTGTAAGCGGAGAGGTATCTCTGGGCCCACTCGATAGGACATCATCATAATGTGCACAATGTGATCAAGGAGTTGATCACGGGATGATGTGTTACAGAACGAGTAAAGAGACTTGCCGATAACGAGATTGAACAAGGTATCGGGATACCGACGATCGAATCTCGGGCAAGTATCGTACCGATAGACAAAGGGAATTGTATACGGGATTGATTAAGTCCTTGACGTCGTGGTTCATCCGATGAGATCATCGTGGAACATGTGTGAGCCAACATGGGTATCCAGATCCCGCTGTTGGTTATTGACCGGAGAACGTCTCGGTCATGTCTGCATGTCTCCCGAACCCGTAGGGTCTACACACTTAAGGTTCGATGACGCTAGGGTTATAAAGGAAGTTTGTATGTGGTTACCGAATGCTGTTCCGAGTCCCGGATGAGATCCCGGACGTCACGAGGAGTTCCGGAATGGTCCGGAGGTAAAGATTTATATATGGGAAGTCCTGTTTTGGTCACCGGAAAAGTTTCGGGATTTATCGGTAACGTACCGGGACCACCGGGAGGGTCCCGGGGGTCCACCAAGTGGGGCCACCAACCGCAGAAGGTTGCATGGGCCAAGAGTGGTGAGGGACCAGCCCCTTAGTGGGCTGGTGCGCCTCCCACCAAGGCCCAAGGCGCAGGGGAAGTGGGAGGAGGCAAACCCTAGGTCCAGATGGGCCTTAAGGCCCACCCTAGGGGCGCCTCCCCCTTCTCCCCTCCCTTGGCCGCCACCCCTTGGCCATCTAGGGCTGCCGCCCCCCTTTGGGGTGGGAAACCCTAGAGGGGGCGCAGCCCTCCCCTTCCCCTATATATATGAGGCCTAAGGGGGCTGCCCAACACACACGCGATTCAATCTCGTTGGTGCAGCCCTGCGTCTCTTCTTCCTCCTCTTCTGTAGTGCTTGGCGAAGCCCTGCAGGATAGCCACGCTCCTCCACCACCACCACGCCGCTGTGCTGCTGTTGGATGAAGTCTTCCTCAACCTCTCCCTCTCTCCTTGCTGGATCAAGGCATGGGAGACGTCACCGGGCTGCACGTGTGTTGAACGCGGAGGTGCCGTCCGTTCGGCACTCGGTCATCGGTGATTTGGATCACGACGAGTACGACTCCATCAACCCCGTTCACATGAACGCTTCCGCTTAGCGATCTACAAGGGTATGTAGATGCAACTCTCCTTCCCCTCGTTGCTGGTCTCTCCATAGATAGATCTTGGTGACACGTAGGAAAATTTTGAATTTCTGCTACGTTCCCCAACATTATATTGTGAAAGATAAAATCCAAGATTAAACTATAAGTCTCGAGCATATAAGGACAAAGGATATGCTTGCGGATCCGGTAACGAAAGGCTTACTACCCAATATGTTCAAGGAACACTTAGTCGGCATGGGTTTAAGGGAAAGCCTTATGATTCCTGGATAGGCCCAAAAGGAACATAATTTGTTTCTGAACAAAACGTATGTTGTAGCTGTATGATTCTATCGACAATTGAGCTGTGACGATAAAACATGCTCTATATACCAGTATGTGATGAAACAAATAAACTAGAGAGTACAAGGTTAAAAGTGTTGAGATCAAGGGGGAGAATGTTAGGTTGATCTCCTCTGTGCAGGCCCAACGGCCTGCCAGGCCCTTGGTCAATGCGCCCTGATCGGGGGCGCCCAACCCATTATGGTTGGTGGGCCCCTATGACCCGCGCTATATAAACAGAGGTGGGGGCCGGGGCACGACTTACGAGGTTGATCGCTGCCACAATCCCTACCGATCTAGGGTTAGCGCGGTGCTCATGGGAAGCACACCACCGCCGCCATCCACTCTCTGCCATCACCGGCGACCGTCACCATGGCCGGGCACCGGGAGTTCCTCGTCTGGACAAGCAGAAGGTAGGTCTACCGGAGAATCTAACCTATCCGATCCAAAGCGATCTAACACTAGGTTGTCTAGAGCTTGGTGGAACGCGTTAGCTTCTGACCGACGAAAGGTATTGTTGTTTTTGTCGGAGGGGAAGCATAGGAGGTTGAAGTCTCCAACAACTAACCACGGGGAATCATCCGGTTGTGCAATAGATAGGAGCTCATCGAGGAAGCATTTTTTGAGAGCCCAGATGGAGGGGGCGTAGATATTGGTGATGAAAATGTTATGAGCACATGCAGTTGATCTTACAATTATGATGGAGGAAAAGGTTAGGTGAGAGTATGAGATAACCTGAAGAGAAGATGTGTTAACGGCCGAAATGGTGCCGCTAGCCGTGCCAATGGAAAACATGGTCGAGATGGTGTGGTAAGAAAGATCTTAGCTTGGCATCGGAGTAAGTCTCAAGGTGGATCATTGTCTGTCCCTCTGCAGTATCTGAGTGTGAACTAGTCGCAGTGACAATGCATGTCGTTAAAAAGAATATGAACTACTCCTAGTCCCTTCTGAATCTTTGCTTTGACAGAGGACCCAACGGCAGAGAGCGACGTGTACAGCTTCCGGGTGGTGCTGCTGGAGATACTGGCCGGCCAGCGCCGACTAGACAGGAACCGACCATCCGGTGAGCAAGACCTGGTGGAGTGGGCGCGGACGCACCTAAGGCGCAAGCGCCAGATCTCCCACATGGCCACATCCTGGACGAGCGGCTGGGCGGATAGTACTCCCTCGCTGGAGCGCAGAAGGCCGCCTCACTGGCGCTCAAGTGCCTGTCCAGCGACGTGAGTGCGTGTACGGGCATGGAGCAGGTGGTGACAACCCTTGAGCAGCTCCAGGGCTCCAAGGAGACCACAGTGAGCGATCAAGAAATGGGGAGCGGCGGTGGCAGCTGTGGCTTCGTCGGAAAGTTTGGCCGTAGCTGGCAGCGGCAACCCTAGCCGGCGGCGAAGGGGCAGCATCCGAGGCATCGCTACTGCACGGGTGACGAATTCTGATTTGTAAAGAGGGAGGCAGACGACTGCCTCTGAATGTTTAATTAGTGCTTCTGCTTTTGCAAGTTCAGGTCCGCCGTTATTTTGCTTCTTTGTACTGAAGAAGGGATGACGATTTTTCCTCGGTGGAGTTTCTGTTTTGAGAACTCTGCCGTCTCGCTGATTTCCCGTTGGAAATAAGCTGAACAGCAGTAATATGGAAACATGGATGAATAAATGCATGAATCAATTCATGGAATGTTAAGTGAACTGGTCGGTTATACACTTATACTGCACAAGTATACTGCACAAGTTTGCTCAAGAGTCATTCTACCAGCAATAAACATTTTGCTGGGGCATCATTATGATTACGATTTATATTCCACAGGAAAGCTAAAACTAGTTTTACGCACTCGATCCCAAATTGATTGCAAAGTTGACTCTATGTTGGCCCAAGTCTATGGGGGAAAATGTGTTAGTATTTGATAACATTGAAAGTATACACTACAGAATTATATTTTATGATGGATCGCATGAAACTTGTTTAATATTGTATAGATGCTGATATATTTTTCTCTAAACTTGGTCAACTTTAGTACTAGAATCAAGGGCAATGATTTGGTTTGCAGAACCTAATGTGGCCTGATCTTGGGCTATTGCAAAGCTTGCAGAATCCATGATGGCATGAGCGCACATCTGACTTGCAGGAAGAGCTCTACTTGTAGTGAAAAGGCTATATCATTCATAGCTTTCCAAAGACACAAAATTTGGAAATCAAAAGAGTGTCCTGAAGAAAGTACTAAGCTTTTTTTAATCAAAGTTGGCATGTCAGGGACAAGACGGGTAAGAATTTCAGCTGCTTTGTACCATGGGGACTTGAGCATTTGAAAACATCCATGGTAGATATACCCATCAGGTGAAAAGTTAACGTGGTATTTGTACGTGAGTTATTAGCTCTGACTTGCGCATATAACCATGTTATATACACCAAAGTTATTAGCGGTGTGTTTTTGAACAACTTTTATCTCGGAGGGGAACAATTAACATGTTGTTTGTACATAAGCTATCAGCTGTTGCGCATATATTATCATGCTAATTTATACAGAAGTTATTGTGTGTATGTATTTTAACACATTTTTTCCCGAGTCAAAAAGTTATCGTATATTCGTATGTGAGTTATCACTTTATTGTTTGTGTATTACCATGGTACTTGCACACAAGTTATCGGGATATATTTTTCAACAACCTTTTTCTCACTAATTTTTTTACCATGGTGTTTTATATGAGTTATTAGCTTTATTGTGTGTATATTATCATGTTACTTCCACATAAGTTGTCAGCGTATATTTTTCAACAACCTTTTTTCCCATTAAAAAAGTTATTCTGTTGTTTATATGTGAGTTACATCTCTATTGTATGTATATTAATGCTAGTTACACACAAGTTATCGGGTGATGTTTTTCTACAATATTTTCTTATTACAAAAATTACCGTTGTGTTTGTACAGGAGTTATCAGCTCTACTGTGTGTATATTACCATGCTACATGCACACAAGTTACCGGGTATGTTTTTCAACATTTTTTTTCCATTCAAAGTTACCGATGTTTGTTGGCGAATTATCAGTTTAGCCTATATCACCATCATATTTATATAGCAGCCATATATCGGGGTATATATTTTCCATCAATTTTCGACCCATGATGAAAAGTTACCATAGTATTTACCGTGGTGCGTTTTCATAACTTTTCCCTGCCTCAAAATTACAATTCTATTTTTGTGTGTAAAATTACCGCATAAAAATCCGCAGCATGAATGCTTAAGTAGCTCTTTAAAAAAAATCTCCACTTATAGTCCTGAAGAAAAAGGGCATGGTTCGGTGGGAAAGTAGAAAAAAATGGGTTGTTACGCTAGTACAAAAATATTGTAGCTCATATCAAATCAAAACATGGAGGTCCTCCAGATGGTTACATAGCCGAATATTTTTTTTGAGCATCAGTACAGACACAAGCGCCCATATACACGCGCATACACTCACCCCTATGAACGCATACACGCACACCTACCCCTATGAGCACCTTCGAGAGACTGAGCCTGCATATCATCTTGAGATTTACGAAGTCACCGTAGGCGCCTCGTCGTCGACGGGAACGTCTGCATCGCCGGAAATCCTGAAATAAATCCAGGAATAATGCGAGCACCAGGATTTGAACCCTGGTGGGTTGGGGATACCACTGTCCACCTAATCAACTCAACCACAGGTTGATTCGCACATAGCCGAATATTTAAGAGATCAAATTCTCCAATATCAAAGGTTCGACTAGTACAGGCTCCTCTTTTTGGCGAAATTAACCACGATTATGATTTAATGCAGCAAAATCAGTGCCGCCAGATTGTAATCAATCACCATTTAATGCTACGAAAATACAGCCGCGCGATCCGATTGCCATATAATGGAGCAAAATCAGTCACGATTTAATATCAGCGAAATTAGTGCCGTGAGATCGGGATCAGACGAAGATCGGATCGTTCGGATTTGTTGCTAAAATCCATACGTTCGGACTTTTTAGCTTTTCCGTTAAATCATACTCCCTCGATTCTTTGATATAAGGTGTATAGATTTTTCAGAAAAAAATCGAAATATAAGATGTATTCTGTTGCACCACTCGTTTGGATATTCTTTTTAGAAATTTGATTACATTTTATTATATTATATCAGGCAAGCTCATCTTTTTTCTCATATCAATTAGTCAGGTGTAATCTTAGTCAAAACTTGTGAAATTTTTCCTTCATATGTGCTCTTTAATTTCCGTGCCAAAAACTATACGCCCTATATTTAGGAACAAAGGAAGTATAGTGTTGCAACACAAGTGTGAACATTTGCTCAACAAAAAAAAAGTTGTCCTTGATGTACACAGGGTTGCTGTTGTACTATCTCAGTTACCGAGCAAGGCAAACTCAAACGCACCTAGAATTTTCCATCAGCAGCTATAAGGAGAAACGTGAGACAAGATAAGATATTTTCAAAGCACAAACGTTGTGCATAAGTTGCCTGCCGAGCCCTCCCAGTCCTATATAAGAATCCCCATGGCCGATGAGGAGAGGAAGTTAGGTGCGGCCAGAAGAAACTTCGCTCAGAGTTGTTCGCTCATGTTTGTCGTCCTAACCAAGTAACCATGGCCACCACTGTGGCGAGACTCCTGCTCGTGGTGACCATGGTTTTCCTCCTCGCCACGCCCATGGCGAGTGGCGACAACATCACAGTGTCGTTCGCCTCGGAGGAGGTCACGTCGGAGGAGGCCCTCCTCTCTCTGTACGAGCGGTGGGCGCAGCACTTCGGGAAGGCTCTCCCAAGTGGAGGAGCACGCGGCAGCACCCGCTTCGCCGTCTTCGCGCAGAGTGTCCGGCTCGCGCACCAGCGCGGCCCGGGCAAACTGAAGCTCAACGAGTTCGCTGACACCGCCCTCAGCAATGACTACGGCAGCCGCTGCTACATTCCGATGGCGCAAGCCGTCGTCCCGGAGGGCCAGCGGAGAAAATACCCAGATCCGCCGGCGTCCGTGGACTGGCGCACCGCGGGCGCCGTGACGCCGGTGAGGGATCAAGGGACGCACTGTGGAAGCTGCTGGGCTTTTGCAACCGCATCAGCCATCGAGGGCCTTTACAAGATCGAGCACGGGGACCTGATCCCCCTATCGCCCCAGCAGCTCGTCGACTGCGACGGCAGCAACAGGCACTGTAGAGGCGGCACCCCGGCCAAGGCATTCCAAACCATTAAGCTTGGTGATGGCATCGCGCGATGGGCGGACTATCCGTACAAAGGTGTTATTGGCTGGTGCTACCCGGCCCGCAAAGGCGTGGGCATCAGGGGCTGGGAGCGTGTGGAGCCACGGGACAAGATTGCGCTCATGTGGGCGGTGTTCAAGCGCCCAGTCACGGTAGGGGTAGACACCAACAGCACGGCCTTTATACAATACCGCGGTGGCCTATTTGACGGGCCCTGCAATACCACTCTCGGACACGCCATGACCCTAGTTGGGTATGAAACTATCGGACACAGCGACCCTTACGGCGAGCCGGAGGGAGTCGACTTTTGGCTCCTAAAAAATACCTGGTCCACGGCGTGGGGTGAAGCCGGCTATATGCGGCTCCGGCGCGGTGCCGAGGCCAAAGGTGGGGTCTGTGGGGTAATGCTCGAGGCCACCTATCCGATCCATTCCTATGCACTATTTTAATTATAGAGGAAACAATGTGCCTATATATGAGCTTTAACTAAATAATCCCTCCTCAGTCCCATAATATAAGGGCATTTTTAATATTAATGTATTGATAAAAACACTCTTATATTATGGAACGAAGGTAGTAATATAGTTAGTGATGAAATGAAATAAATTAAAGCAAGCCACTCGTTGGTTGTACACAGGGGTAGAATATAAGTTGGTAGCCAGAGATTTCAGTGGGGAGACCGATCTCATTCGCGCGAACGGTAGCATGAGCGACATCGGATTCCATGAGATCATGCGCTCCTCTATCCTTGTTTCTTTCCTGCATTGTTCTCTTCTCCACCCCTCGTTATTATCCATAAGCCACCACTTCTTTATTCTACGTCTTTCACTACGCGCTGCTCCCTGTCATTGCAAGCGCTCCATATTCCTCGATCTCTGCCATAACTCACCTTCTCTTCCTTCACCAGCGTGAGCCGTGAGGCACATGGGTGCGGCACTGCTGCTGTAAACGTACCACCGTTGCTTGCTGCTAGGGCGAGCGACCACATGCGAAGAAAACGACAACACACACCAACGCCTCCTTCTACCCTCTCCCTTCCGACCCACGACGAAGGTTTCGGATCCCAAATAGGCAAATTTTCTTGTGGGTGGGCGATATTCCCGGTAACCACGGTTACCGAAAAATACCGAACAAATTTCGGACGAAATTTATAATTGAATTTTGAATTAAAACAATTTTAAATTAGATATAATAATATCTTGAACTAATGCCATTCGCAAAAGGGGTAGTAGCTCAGTGGTACCTCAAGTCCTCAACTACGTGCGCTAGTTCTGTTGAGGTAGCGAGTTCAATTCTTTTGGCCGTCATTTTTTCACGTTTTTTACTGTCTATTCTGAAAAATAACAAAAACAACAAAATAAAGAGCGGAAGGAGGACTCGAACCAGCTACCCCTCGACATAACACATGGTTAGCACTACGCCAGAGTAAGAGCACTCTCTAAATTGAGGAACAAAGCTAATTTATTAGACCTTGAGCGTTCAGATCCAAATTATTCAAAAAAGTCGGTATTTTTTGCTCGGGATTGGTATTTCTCGTGGGGCGGCGAGAAACACGGTAACCGCCCGGTATCCGTTTTTCTCGGGCAGTACCCAAAACCATGCCCACGACATGATGTAATGGCACGGGCGAGGTGACGATGCCCACGAAGGTTTTTGCACACATGTGCTACGACGGCAGCAGATCATTTGCGATGACTTGAGGAGCACAGGCGAGGGGCGCGGCAAGCTTCGAGCGGCATGCGCCGATGCTTCAATCGACGACGAAATGTTCTATGAGCATGTGACGGCACAGCATAGGGGGTGTTGTCAGAGGGGATGCACAAGATGACTCTTCAAGTGGAGACACGAGAGAGCTGGATGGTGTCTATGGCGGGGGGAGGAGGCAGGCGCGAGGTACCGGTTTGCAGCTCTAACGGCGAGCATGTGCTGCTCGGTAGGAGGAAGTGGTTGGAGACCAAGACTAGTAACATAACGCACGGGGTTGAATGGCCAGCGTAGTGCCAATCCAACGGCACAAAGCGTGGGGATCTGGCCTTCTAGCCGGTAGAAAAAGTGTTTGTCGAGCACCCGACAACTAGAACTTGGGAACGTGTCCTTTGCCTGGAGGGTGTGGGCCAAGTACCCTAAGCCGAGAGCTGAATTCAGCACACGTTTTGCCAAGTTTCAACTGGTTTTTGCGAGTTTTTTGTGCACTTTGAAAATACAATAATTGCAATAGTGACCAAAGGCACAACCTCGGTGATGTGGCTTGTCGGTGAGTGCGCAGTGGTGCTGCTAATATGTCCTCTGGACCGGTGATTTGAGGAAACGATGAAACAAGACGAGCTAAGCGGTTTAAGATTTGGGAACAGCACATGATGGGGAAAGAGAATGATTTACCCTTTTAATTTAATGAAAAGGTTCTATTTTAATATTCACTACTAATTTGTGTCAAATTGTGTAAAATTTTCCACACTCGAAATACGCCAGGTGAGGCCAACATGGATGCACACATGTAAAATAGATGGTTACATAGAAAATTAGACTACATGTATAAATAAGAGAAAGGAAAATTATGCCAAGGCCAATTCGTTATGTATAATGTAAAACGCATACAAACAATCCATTATTGACACGTGCATATTTAACCTAACATGGGAGATTACATAGAATATAAAATGCATACAACAAATCCATCATTGACATGTGCATATTGACTCCAACATGGGTGCACACATGTAAAAACACATGGTTACATAGAAATTAGACTGCGTGTATAAATAAGAAGAGAAGGAAAACTTATGCAAAGGCGTATTCGGAATACCACAAAATTTTCAGATTTTTTTGAAACCAAAAAAATATGAATTTTGAATTTTTCAAGAAGTCCTGCGTCCATGAAGGACGAGCTCCAAAATGTTGTTCTTCCTTATAGCTAACCTTATTATATGAGTGACTATAAGTGGTGACTATATTCCAAAGCAGGCCAACCGGACAGATGCAATGCCTTTGAAACGCATAGTGGCCATACGAAAACACTCCAGGAAAATCCGGGTGCTCGCATTATTCTTGGATTTATTTCAGGATTTTCGGCGATGCGCTTTCAGTGGGAGGAGACGTTCCCGTCGACGACGAGGCGCCTACGGTGACTTCGTAAATCTCAAGATGATATGCCGGCTCAGTCTTTCGGAGGTGCTTATAGGGGTAGGGTGTGCGTGTGTGCGTTCATAGGGATGAGTGTATGCGCGTGTATATGAGCGCTTGTGTCTGTACTGATGTTAAAAAAAAAGGAAGCCAGGACCAACGGACACAAGTAGGTGGGTAGGGAAATATATAGCAAATCTAATAATATATAGCAAATCTAATAAAACCTGTGGGAAGAGCGGATGAAACGCTCGGCATGATGCGGTCTGTGTGGCAGGAAAGAGAACCTTAGGTTCTAGTATTAGATAGTACAGATAGAGGAGTTTTACCTCTATATAGGGCCGTGGTGTGTCACGTTAGCTATGAAGCGGAACATTTGCTCAACCAAAAAACACAAAAACAAATTTAACCTTGATGTACACAGGGTTGCTTTCATATTATCTCAGTTACTAGAGTAAGGCAAACTCAAACGCACCTCGAATTTTACATCAAAAGGTTCGTCCATAGTGTAGCCATTGAAGAAGTAAGACGTATGTAAATGTCAAGATTCTATACTAAAATGTTTTCAACAAGAAAAAACAGAGTGTGCCACTTCAAATTAAAATGGTACTTGTTGTATCCTTTTAAGCAGCCCATTCTCCCATGTAAGCATGGAACATGAAGAACGTAGTAGTGCACACCTAGGGTCCCTTTGTCAAAATACTTCCATCTTGCTGTTGGCACAAAGGGATTTTTTTGCGAGGAAAACATACAATCTATTCATCAACTATCAATGTAGTACAAAAAAACACAATGTAGAAATGTATGTATGTTACATGCATGGATGCACATAATACCTTCACCATGGCTGTTGTAGTGACCAGACCTCAAACGGTCCAATCTCTGTGCTCATGTGTCATCCCTGGATCAGTAATGCTGACACCACACAGTACTTAAAGGATTTATAACAGAGTTGCAATCACACACTTATTACATCGAGTGTCTCAAAAGAGAACTTATTACAATAAATATGGCTTAAGGCCATCTAATAATGATAACAGCGAAATGCTTGGAAGATAAGTGAGTCCATCAACTCCAACAGCATCACTGAGTATAGAACCACGACCTAAAATGCACCTTACTCGTCGTCTAAAAAGTCTGCAACATGAACGTTGCAGCCCGAAACGGGTCAGCACATGAAATATGCTGGCAATGTAACACATACAGAGCAATGAAGGAATAAGACTATACTATATGCATATTTGGCTGGTGGAAAGCTCTATGGTTACAGTTTTGCGTAAAGCTAATTTTTCCCTACTGCGAAGGAATAAATTTTATTTAACTATCATGGTGGTTGTTAAACATTGAGAGTGTAGACACACTCTCGATCCCAATTAAACATCATCATTAAAACCCAACAAAATTAATTAGAGTAACATGATGAGATTCACATGATAATCCAGGTACTAGATACTCAAGATGTCCATAACCGGGGACACGGCTAACCATGATTAGTTTATACACTCTGCAGAGGTTTGCGCACTTTTCCCCACAAGACTCGATCTCCTTCGTTGGGATTCTCGCACTACATGGTGTTTGAGAAACGGATGACCGAGACATAGTCTTTCAGAAGCGCTAGCACCTTACGATCGGGTAGACCGTTACACCTACTTTCCCCTACATCTGCTAGTCTACCACTGTAAGAGTTCGCACGACTTAATCAACTATACTAGAGCCCATAGTAGCTTGTGGCTGCACACGGAAGTTTTTAGTATGAACAATCTCATGATCCCTTTGAGCCTGGGTGGCGGTCCAAAAGAAAAACAGGCAATCGCTGGAATACTCAGGTGCCTCAATCCACACAGATGTGTACTTAAGTTGCCACCTTAGATAAACCATTAATTTAACAATCTCACATCTGTCATGGATTTCACTCACCCAATCCACCTCTAATAGCATAGCATGGCATAATAAGCAAATGTAGAAGTAACTCCCAAAGGTTTGATAATAAAATTGGTGATAGGTACTACCTCATCTACTTCCCCACCCACAATTTAATTCGATCCTAATCATGCAATGTGTGAGGATGTTTCTAATGCAAAAAAACTGGGTATTAGGAGGTATGATTAAAGTGTTACTTGTCTTGCTGATGATCCGCAAAACCTAGTGATTCGAGGTAGCAAGCGGCGCACTCCGGGTACTCTATCGCAAACAAACAAGCATACAATAAGTACTCAATTAATGCACAGGTAAAACTCAAATAAGAGATCTAACCATAAAGTTCAACTTAAGAACTCCGGTTGGCAAAAATAACCAAATCGAACGAAGCAACGAAAAACAAACGGCAAAAGAAACAAGCTTCGTTTACTATTCTGGATCTAGGTCAAACTTTACAGAGGCAAAAACTTGTTTGAGTTGGTTAAACGGAAAGAGGGTTTCGAGACGAAACTCCAGGCGCTCGAATCGCCTGATTCCGATAAACGAGCGAAAAGTTATACTAGAACGAAAATCGGATCAGGAATCACGATCGGAAAAATCACGGATTTAATCCGAGGAAAAAGAAAAACGACGAATAGATTAACAAACGAACGTTTGTTATTTGGATCTAAACGATGAACGCGTTCGTTAAAACGAACGAATGAGCGAACGCTCGCTAAATAAACTAAACCAAAAAATAAACCGAACCGGCGAAAATAAAAAAATGGATCTAGGTTTTCGTAAAAAACCGATCGGTTTTCTTCGCAAAAACCGAGGCAACGGCAGCTACCTCGGGCGGCTCCGGCGAACGATGGCGGGGCGGCGCGGCTCTGGCGAACGACGGCGGCGGCTGGTGCGGCGGGAGGTGGCGCGCGGATCGAGGCGGTGGCGGCTCGCGGATCGAGGTGGCGGCGGCGCTCCTGGTGGCTAGGGTTTCGGCTGGGGCTACGGCTCCGCTCGGGCCCTCGCGGCTATAAAAGGCCGGTTGGGCCAGGTGTCCTGGTCGGACACGGCCCGGTTAGGTCGGTTCGACTTAAAAAAAATTACGCTCAGAAAAAAAAGGAATATTAAACGAACTCCAAAAATCCCAAAATAAAATTTTCCCGGCTTCTAGAATCAAGCCGCACAGGATGGACATTTATTTGGGGCCTAAATGCAATTTTGAAAAACGCGCATTTTTCCTAAATTCAAATAAAATAGCAAATAAAATCAAAATAAAATCTTATTTGTTTTTTTATTAAATCCTCAATATTTATTTATTTTAGGAAAGTCATTTTATTCCCTCTCTCATATTTTGATAATATAAATAATTGAAGGTAAAATAAAGAAAATCAAATGATCCTATTTTCAAATTTTGAGAAAACTCAAATTTGAAAATAACGAAATCCCCAACTCTCTCCGAGGGTCCTTGAGTTGCGTAAAATTTCTAGGATCAACCTAAATGCAATAAAACATGATATGCAATGATGATCTAGTGTATAACATTCCAAATTGAAAATTTGGAATGTTACAAACCTACCCCACTTAAGATGAATCTCGCCCTCGAGATTCGGGTTGCCTAGAAAATAGGTGAGGGTGGTACTTCAGCAATTCTTCCTCTCGTTCCCAGGTGGCTTCATCCTCCGTGTGGTGGCTCCACTGAACTTTGCAAAACTTGATAACCTTGTTGCGGGTGACTCGACTGGCATACTCAAGAATCTTGACTGGTTTCTCCTCGTAGGTCAAATCACCATCCAACTGAATCGCTTCCAGCGGCACTGTACCTCTCAGCGGTATATCAGCCATCTCTGCGTGGCAATTCTTCAACTGGGAAACGTGGAATACATCGTGAACTCCTGACAATCCTTCCGGCAATTCCAACTTGCAGGCTACTTCTCCCATGCGTTCCAAAACCTTGTATGGTCCTACAAAACGTGATGCTAACTTTCCCTTAACTCCAAAGCGCTTGACTGCTCGAAGTGGAGATACTCGAAGATAAACTCGGTCTCCGACTTCGTAAAATGTCTCCTTGCGTTTTGAATCTGCGTAGCTCTTCTTTCTGGATTGGGCTACCTTGAGCCTATCGCGAATCAATTTCACCTTCCGTTCAGACTCCTTAATAAGATCCGGTCCAAACAACTGTCGGTCTCCAACTTCATCCCATGACAATGGTGTTCTACACTTTCTTCCGTACAAAGCTTCAAAAGGGGCCATCTTCAAACTGGATTGATAACTGTTGTTATAAGAGAACTCTGCGTATGGCAAATTCTCGTCCCAATTAAATCCGTAATCTAGCGCACAAGCTCTCAGCATATCCTCCAAAATCTGATTGACTCTCTCGGTCTGTCCATCTGTCTGCAGATGGAAAGCTGTACTGAACTCTAGCCTGGTACCCAAGGTTTCATGCAACTGATTCCAGAACATTGAGGTAAACTGGATTCCTCTATCTGATACAATGCTCCTTGGAACTCCATGCAGACATACGATCCTGGTCATGTATATCTTTGCTAACTTAGCACTAGTATAGGTAGTCTTCACTGGGATGAAGTGAGCTACCTTTGTCAAACGATCGACTACAACCCATATCAAGTCATAGCCTGAACGTGTTCGGGGCAATCCTGTGATAAAATCCATGCCTAACTTATCCTACTTCCATTCGGGTATTGGCAATGGTTGTAGCAATCCCGCTGACTTCTGATGCTCAGCATTTACTCTCTGACATACATCACAAACTGCTACATACTCCGCAATATCCTTCTTCATTCCGGTCCACCAGAAAGTATCCTCAAATCCAAATACATCTTGGTATTTCCTGGGTGAATCAAATATGGTGAATCACGGGCCTCTTGCAGAATTAACTTCCTGATCTTCGGGTCGTTGGGCACATAAACACGGTCTTCAAACCATAAGGTATCGTGCTCATCCTCACAAAATCCTTTAGCATTTCCTTTGCTCATTTTCTCCTTAATAGAAGCGATCTCCTTTTCAGTCCTTTGAGCTTCTCTGTGAAGGAAATATGCCCTAGAGGCAATAATAAAGTTATTATTTATTTCCTTATATCATGATAAATGTTTATTATTCATGCTAGAATTGTATTAACCGGAAACATAATACATGTGTGAATACATAGACCAACAGAGTGTCACTAGTATGCCTCTACTTGACTAGCTCGTTAATCAAAGATGGTTATGTTTCCTAAGCATGAACAAAGAGTTGTTATTTGATTAACGAGGTCACATCATTAGTTGAATGATCTGATTGACATGACCCATTCCATTAGCTTAGCACCCGATCGTTTAGTATGTTGCTATTGCTTTCTTCATGATATACATGTTCCTATAACTATGAGATTATGCAACTCCCGTTTACCGGAGGAACACTTAGGGTACTACCAAACGTCACAACGTAACTGGGTGATTATAAAGGAGTACTACAGGTGTCTCCAATGGTAGATGTTGGGTTGGCGTATTTCGAGATTAGGGTTTGTCACTCCGATTGTCGGAGAGGTATCTCTGGGCCCTCTCGGTAATATACATCACATAAGCCTTGCAAGCATAATAACTAAGATGTTAGTTATGAGATGATGTATTACGGAACGAGTAAAGAGACTTGCCAGTAACGAGATTGAACTAGGTATTGGATACCGACGATCGAATCTCAGGCAAGTAACATACCGATGACAAAGGGAACAACGTATGTTGTTATGCGGTCTGACCGATAAAGATCTTCGTAGAATATGTAGGAGCCAATATGGGCATCCAGGTCCCGCTATTGGTTATTGACCGGAGACGTGTCTCAGTCATGTCTACATTGTTCTCGAACCGTAGGGTCCGCACGCTTAACGTTACGATGAAAGCTCTATGGTTACAGTTTTGCGTAAAGCTAATTTTTCCCTACTGCGAAGGAATAAATTTTATTTAACTATCATGGTGGTTGTTAAACATTGAGAGTGTAGACACACTCTCGATCCCAATTAAACATCATCATTAAAACCCAACAAAATTAATTAGAGTAACATGATGAGATTCACATGATAATCCAGGTACTAGATACTCAAGATGTCCATAACCGGGGACACGGCTAACCATGATTAGTTTATACACTCTGCAGAGGTTTGCGCACTTTTCCCCACAAGACTCGATCTCCTTCGTTGGGATTCTCGCACTACATGGTGTTTGAGAAACGGATGACCGAGACATAGTCTTTCAGAAGCGCTAGCACCTTACGATCGGGTAGACCGTTACACCTACTTTCCCCTACATCTGCTAGTCTACCACTGTAAGAGTTCGCACGACTTAATCAACTATACTAGAGCCCATAGTAGCTTGTGGCTGCACACGGAAGTTTTTAGTATGAACAATCTCATGATCCCTTTGAGCCTGGGTGGCGGTCCAAAAGAAAAACAGGCAATCGCTGGAATACTCAGGTGCCTCAATCCACACAGATGTGTACTTAAGTTGCCACCTTAGATAAACCATTAATTTAACAATCTCACATCTGTCATGGATTTCACTCACCCAATCCACCTCTAATAGCATAGCATGGCATAATAAGCAAATGTAGAAGTAACTCCCAAAGGTTTGATAATAAAACTGGTGATAGGTACTACCTCATCTACTTCCCCACCCACAATTTAATTCGATCCTAATCATGCAATGTGTGAGGATGTTTCTAATGCAAAAAAACTGGGTATTAGGAGGTATGATTAAAGTGTTACTTGTCTTGCTGATGATCCGCAAAACCTAGCGATTCGAGGTAGCAAGCGGCGCACTCCGGGTACTCTATCGCAAACAAACAAGCATACAATAAGTACTCAACTAATGCACAGGTAAAACTCAAATAAGAGATCTAACCATAAAGTTCAACTTAAGAACTCCGGTTGGCAAAAATAACCAAATCGAACGAAGCAACGAAAAACAAACGGCAAAAGAAACAAGCTTCGTTTACTATTCTGGATCTAGGTCAAACTTTACAGAGGCAAAAAATTGTTTGAGTTGGTTAAACGGAAAGAGGGTTTCGAGACGAAACTCCAGGCGCTTGAATCGCCCGATTCCGATAAACGAGCGAAAAGTTATACTAGAACGAAAATCGGATCAGGAATCGCGATCGGAAAAATCGCGGATTTAATCCGAGGAAAAAGAAAAACGACGAATAGATTAACAAACGAACGTTCGTTATTTGGATCTAAACGATGAACGCGTTCGTTAAAACGAACGAATGAGCGAACGCTCGCTAAATAAACTAAACCAAAAAATAAACCGAACCGGCGAAAATAAAAAAATGGATCTAGGTTTTCGTAAAAAAACCGATCGGTTTTCTTCGCAAAAACCGAGGCAACGGCAGCTACCTCGGGCGGCTCCGGCGAAAGACGGCGGGGCGGCGCGGCTCTGGCGAACGACGGCGGCGGCAGGGGCGGCGGGAGGCGGCGTGCGGATCAAGGCGGTGGCGGCTCGCGGATCGAGGTGGCGGCGGCGCTCCTGGTGGCTAGGGTTTCGGCTGGGGCTGCGGCTCCGCTCGGGCCCTCGCGGCTATAAAAGGCTGGTCGGGCCAGGTGTCCTGGTCGGACACGGCCCGGTTAGGTCGGTTCGACTTAAAAAAAAATTACGTTCAGAAAAAAAAGGAATATTAAACGAACTCCAAAAATCCCAAAATAAAATTTTCCCGGCTTCTAAAATCAAGCCGCACAGGATGGACATTTATTTGGGGCCTAAATGCAATTTTTAAAAACGCGCATTTTTCCTAAATTCAAATAAAATAGCAAATAAAATCAAAATAAAATCTTATTTGTTTTTTTATTAAATCCTCAATATTTATTTATTTTAGGAAAGTCATTTTATTCCCTCTCTCATATTTTGATAATATAAATAATTGAAGGTAAAATAAAGAAAATCAAATGATCGTATTTTCAAATTTTGAGAAAACTCAAATTTGAAAATAACGAAATCCCCAACTCTCTCCGAGGGTCCTTGAGTTGCGTAAAATTTCTAGGATCAACCTAAATGCAATAAAACATGATATGCAATGATGATCTAGTGTATAACATTCCAAATTGAAAATTTGGAATGTTACAAACCTACCCCACTTAAGATGAATCTCGCCCTCGAGATTCGGGTTGCCTAGAAAATAGGTGAGGGTGGTACTTCAGCAATTCTTCCTCTCGTTCCCAGGTGGCTTCATCCTCCGTGTGGTGGCTCCACTGAACTTTGCAAAACTTGATAACCTTGTTGCGGGTGACTCGACTGGCATACTCAAGAATCTTGACTGGTTTCTCCTTGTAGGTCAAATCACCATCCAACTGAATCGCTTCCAGCGGCACTGTACCTCTCAGCGGTATATCAGCCATCTCTGCGTGGCACTTCTTCAACTGGGAAACGTGGAATACATCGTGAACTCCTGACAATCCTTCCGGCAATTCCAACTTGCAGGCTACTTCTCCCATGCGTTCCAAAACCTTGTATGGTCCTACAAAACGTGATGCTAACTTTCCCTTAACTCCAAAGCGCTTGACTGCTCGAAGTGGAGATACTCGAAGATAAACTCGGTCTCCGACTTCGTAAACTGTCTCCTTGCGTTTTGAATCTGCGTAGCTCTTCTTCCTGGATTGGGCTACCTTGAGCCTATCGCGAATCAATTTCACCTTCCGTTCAGACTCCTTAATAAGATCCGGTCCAAACAACTGTCGGTCTCCAACTTCATCCCATGACAATGGTGTTCTACACTTTCTTCCGTACAAAGTTCAAAAGGGGCCATCTTCAAACTGGATTGATAACTGTTGTTATAAGAGAACTCTGCGTATGGCAAATTCTCGTCCCAATTAAATCCGTAATCTAGCGCACAAGCTCTCAGCATATCCTCCAAAATCTGATTGACTCTCTCGGTCTGTCCATCTGTCTGCAGATGGAAAGCTGTACTGAACTCTAGCCTGGTACCCAAGGTTTCATGCAACTGATTCCAGAACATTGAGGTAAACTGGGTTCCTCTATCTGATACAATGCTCCTTGGAACTCCATGCAGACATACGATCCTGGTCATGTATATCTTTGCTAACTTAGCACTAGTATAGGTAGTCTTCACTGGGATGAAATGAGCTACCTTTGTCAAACGATCGACTACAACCCATATCAAGTCATAGCCTGAACGTGTTCGGGGCAATCCTGTGATAAAATCCATGCCTAACTTATCCTACTTCCATTCGGGTATTGGCAATGGTTGTAGCAATCCCGCTGACTTCTGATGCTCAGCATTTACTCTCTGACATACATCACAAACTGCTACATACTCCGCAATATCCTTCTTCATTCCGGTCCACCAGAAAGTATCCTCAAATCCAAATACATCTTGGTATTTCCTGGGTGAATCAAATATGGTGAATCACGGGCCTCTTGCAGAATTAACTTCCTGATCTTCGGGTCGTTGGGCACATAAACACGGTCTTCAAACCATAAGGTATCGTGCTCATCCTCACAAAATCCTTTAGCATTTCCTTTGCTCATTTTCTCCTTAATAGAAGCGATCTCCTTTTCAGTCCTTTGAGCTTCTCTGTGAAGGAAATATGCCCTAGAGGCAATAATAAAGTTATTATTTATTTCCTTATATCATGATAAATGTTTATTATTCATGCTAGAATTGTATTAACCGGAAACATAATACATGTGTGAATACATAGACCAACAGAGTGTCACTAGTATGCCTCTACTTGACTAGCTCGTTAATCAAAGATGGTTATGTTTCCTAAGCATGAACAAAGAGTTGTTATTTGATTAACGAGGTCACATCATTAGTTGAATGATCTGATTGACATGACCCATTCCATTAGCTTAGCACCCGATCGTTTAGTATGTTGCTATTGCTTTCTTCATGATATACATGTTCCTATAACTATGAGATTATGCAACTCCCGTTTACCGGAGGAACACTTAGGGTACTACCAAACGTCACAACGTAACTGGGTGATTATAAAGGAGTACTACAGGTGTCTCCAATGGTAGATGTTGGGTTGGCGTATTTCGAGATTAGGGTTTGTCACTCCGATTGTCGGAGAGGTATCTCTGGGCCCTCTCGGTAATATACATCACATAAGCCTTGCAAGCATAATAACTAAGATGTTAGTTATGAGATGATGTATTACGGAACGAGTAAAGAGACTTGCCAGTAACGAGATTGAACTAGGTATTGGATACCGACGATCGAATCTCAGGCAAGTAACATACCGATGACAAAGGGAACAACGTATGTTGTTATGCGGTCTGACCGATAAAGATCTTCGTAGAATATGTAGGAGCCAATATGGGCATCCAGGTCCCGCTATTGGTTATTGACCGGAGACGTGTCTCGGTCATGTCTACATTGTTCTCGAACCGTAGGGTCCGCACGCTTAACGTTACGATGACAGTTATTATGAGTTTATGCATTTTGATGTACCGAAGGTTGTTCGGAGTCCCGGATGTGATCACGGACATGACGAGGAGTCTCGAAATGGTCGAGACGTAAAGATTGATATATTGGAAGCCTATGTTTGGACATCGGAAGTGTTCCGGGTGAAATCGGGATTTTACCGGATTACCGGGAGGGTTACCGGAACCCCCCGGGAGCCAAATGGGCCAACATGGGCCTTAGTGGAAAGGTGAGAGGGCAGCCCACATAGGGCTGCGCCTCCCCCCCTCTCCCTAGTCCTATTAGGACTAGGAGAGGGGCCGGCCACCTCTCTCTCTCTCTCCTTTGAAGGATTCCTAGTTGGACTAGGATTGGAGGGGGGAGTCCTACTCCCGGTAGGAGTAGGACTCCTCCTGCGCCTCCCTCCTTTGGCCGGCCAGCTCCCTCCCCTTCAACCTTTATATACGGGGGCAGGGGACACCCCAGGAGACAAGTTGATCCTTGAGATCGTTCCTTAGCCGTGTGCGGTGCCCCCTGCCACCAAATTCCACCTCGATCATACCGTTGTAGTGCTTAGGCGAAGCCCTGCGTCGGTAGTACATCAAGATCGTCACCACGCCGTCGTGCTGATGGAACTCTTCCTCGACGCTTTGCTGGATCGGAGCCCGAGGATCGTCATCGAGCTAAACGTGTGCTAAGAACTCGGAGGTGCCGGAGTAACGGTGCTTGGATCGGTCGGATCGGGAAGAAGACGTACGACTACTTCCTCTACGTTGTGTGATCGCTTCCGCAGTCGGTCTGCGTTGGTACGTAGACAACACTCTCCCCTCTCGTTGTTGTGCATCACCATGATCTTGCGTGTGCGTAGGAAATTTTTCGAAATTACTGCGTTCCCTAACAGTGGCATCCGAGCCTAGGTTTTATGGTTTGATGTTATTTGCACGAGTAGAACACAAGTGAGTTGTGGGCGATACAAGTCATACTGCCTACCAGCATGTCATACTTTGGTTCGGCGGTATTGTTGGGTGAGACGATCCGGAACAACATTACGCGTACTCTTACGCGAGACCGGTTCCCTCGACGTGCTTTGCACATAGATGGCTTGCGGAAGACTGTCTCTCCAACTTTAGTTGAACCAAGTGTGACTACGCCCGGTCCTTGAGAAGGTTAAAACGGAGTCTATTTGACGAACTATCGTTGTGGTTTTGATGCGTAGGTGAGATGAGTTCTTACTTAAGCCCGTAGCAGCCACATAAAACTTGCAACAACAAAGTAGAGGACGTCTAACTTGTTTTTGCAGGGTATGTTGTGATGTGATATGGTCAAGGCATGATGCTGATTTTATTGTATGAGATGATCATGTTTTGTAACCGAGTTATCGGCAACTGGCAGGAGCCATATGGTTGTCGCTTTATTGTATGCAATGCAATCGCGATGTAATGCTTTACTTTATTACTAAGCGGTAGTGATAGTCGTGGAAGCATAAGATTGGCGAGACGACAACGATGCTACGATGGAGATCAAGGTGTCGCCCCGGTGACGATGGTGATCATGACGGTGCTTCGGAGATGGAGATCACAAGCACAAGATGATGATGGCCATATCATATCACTTATATTGATTGCATGTGATGTTTATCCTTTTATGCATCTTATCTTGCTTTGATTGACGGTAGCATTATAAGATGATCTCTCACTAAATTATCAAGAAGTGTTCTCCCTGAGTATGCACCGTTGCCAAAGTTCTTCGTGCCCAGACACCACGTGATGATCGGGTGTGATAAGCTCTACGTTCAAATACAACGGGTGCAAAACAGTTGCACACGCAGAATACTCAGGTTATACTTGACGAGCCAAGCATATACAGATATGGCCTCGGAACACGGAGACCGAAAGGTTGAGCGTGAATCATATAGTAGATATGATCAACATAACGATGTTCACCATTGAAAACTACTCCATCTCACGTGATGATCGGTTATGGTTTAGTTGATTTGGATCACGTGATCACTTAGAGGATTAGAGGGATGTCTATCTAAGTGGGAGTTCTTAAGTAATATGATTAAATTGAACTTAAATTTATCATGAACTTAGTCCTGGTAGTATTTTGCAAATCATGTTGTAGATCAATAGCTCGCGTTGTTGCTTCCCTGTGTTTATTTTGATATGTTCCTAGAGAAAATTGTGTTGAAAGATGTTAGTAGCAATGATGCGGATTGGATCCGTGATCTGAGGTTTATCCTCATTGCTGCACAGAAGAATTATGTCCTTGATGCACCGCTAGGTGACAGACCTATTGCAGGAGCAGATGCAGACGTTATGAACGTTTGGCTAGCTGAATGTGATGACTACTTGATAGTTTAGTGCACCATGCTTAACGGCTTAGAATCGGGACTTCAAAGACGTTTTGAACGTCATGGACCATATGAGATGATTCCAGGAGTTGAAGTTAATATTTCAAGCAAATACCCGAGTTGAGAGATATGAAGTCTCCAACAAGTTCTATAGCTAAAATATGGAGGAGAATCGCTCAACTAGTGAGCATGTGCTGAGATTGTCTGGGTACTATAATCGCTTGAATCAAGTGGGAGTTAATCTTCCAGATAAGATAGTGATTGACAGAATTCTCTAGCCACCATCACCAAGTTAGTAGAACTTCGTGATGAACTATAATATGCAAGGGATAACAGAAACAACTCCCAAGCTCTTCGTGATGCTGAAATCAACGAAGGTAGAAATCAAGAAAAACATCAATTGTTGATGGTTGACAAGACCACTAGTTTCAAAAAAAGGGCAAAGGGAAGAAGGGGAACTTCAAGAAGAACGGCAAGCAAGTTGCTGCTCAAGTGAAGAAGCCCAATTCTGATCCTAAGCCTGAGACTAAGTGATTCTACTGCAAAGGGACTGGTCACTGGAAGCGAAACTACCCCAAGTGATTGGCGGATAAGTAGGATGGCAAAATGAACATAAGTATATTTGATATACATGTTATTGATGTGTACTATACTAGTGTTTATAGCAACCCCTCAGTATTTGATGCTAGTTCAGTTGCTAAGATTAGTAACTCGAAACGGGAGTTGCAGAATAAACAGAGACTAGTTAAGGGTGAAGTGACGTGTGTGTTGGAAGTAGTTCCAAGATTGATATGATCATCATCACACACTCCCCTATACTTTCGGGATTAGTGTTGAACTTAAATAAGTGTTATTTGGTTTTTGCGTTGAGCGTGAATATGATTTGATCATGTTTATTGCAATACGGTTATTCATTAAAGTCAGAGAATAATTGTTGTTCTGTTTACATGAATAAAACCTTCGATGGTCATACACCCAATGAAACAAGTTCGTTGGATCTCGATCGTAGTGATACACATATTGAAACCAAAAGATGCAAAGTTAATAATGATAGTGCAACTTATTTGTGGCACTACCGTTTAGGTCATATTGGTGTAAAGCGCATGAAGAAACTCCATACTGATGGGCTTTCGGAATCACTTGATTATGAATCACTTGATGCTTG
Source organism: Triticum monococcum (assembly GCA_034509565.1). Classification (NCBI taxonomy): domain Eukaryota; kingdom Viridiplantae; phylum Streptophyta; class Magnoliopsida; order Poales; family Poaceae; genus Triticum; species Triticum monococcum. Next base: position 770,891,531 of record CM067847.1, read on the forward strand.
TAAACCATGCCTTTTGGGCAAGATGACTAAAACGCCGTTCTCCGGAACAATGGAGCAAGCAAAAGATTTGTTGGAAATAATACATACTGATGTATGTGGTCCGATGAATATTGAGGCTCGCGACAGGTATCATTATTTTCTGATCTTCACAGATGATTTGAGCAGATATGAGTATATCTACTTGATGAAACATAAGTCTGAAACATTTGAAAAGTTCAAAGAATTTCAGAGTGAAGTGAAAAATCATCGTAACAAGAAAATAAAGTTTCTATGATCTGATCATAGAGAAGAGTATTTGAGTTACGAGTTTGGTCTTCAGTTAAAAACAATGTGAAATAGTTTCACTACTCAAGCCACCTGGAACACCACAGCATAATGGTGTGTCCGAACGTCATAACCGTACTTTATTGGATATAGTGCAATATATGATGTTTCTTACCGATTTACCACTATCGTTTTGGGGTTATGCATTAGAGACAGCTGCATTCACGTTAAACAGGGCACCATAAAAATCCGTTGAGACGACACCTTATGAACTATGGTTTGGCAAGAGACCAAAGTTGTCGTTTCTTAAAGTTTGGGGCTGCGATGCTTATGTGAAAAAGCTTCAACCTGATAAGCTCGAACCCAAATCGGAGAAATGTGTCTTCATAGGATATCCAAAGGAAACTATTGGATACACCTTCTGTCACAGATCCGAAGGCAAGACTTTTGTTGCTAAATTCGGAAACTTTCTAGAGAAGGAGTTTCTCTCGAAAGAAGTGGGAGGAAAGTAGAACTTGACGAGGTAACTGTACCTGCTCCCTTATTTGAAAGTAGTACATCACAGAAAAATGTTTCTGTGACACCTACACCAGTTAGTGAGGAAGCTAATGATGATGATCATGAAACTTCAGAACAAGACACTACTGAACCTCGTAGATCAACCAGAGTAAGATCCGCGCCAGAGTGGTACGGTAATCCTGTTCTGGAAGTCATGCTACTAGATCATGATGATCCTACGAACTATGAAGAAGCGATGGTGAGCCCAGATTCCGCAAAGTGGCTTGAAGCCATGAAATCTGAGATATGATCCATGTATGAGAACAAAGTATGGACTTTAGTTGACTTGCCCGATGATCGGCAAGCCATAGAAAATAAATGGATCTTCAAGAGGAAGACGGACGTTGATAGTAGGGTTACTATCTACAAAGCTAGAATTCTCGCAAAAGGTTTTCGACAAGTTCAAGGTGTTGACTACGATGAGAGCTTCTCACTCGTATCTATGCTCGAGTCTGTCCGAATCATGTTAGTAATTGCCGCATTTTATGAAATCTGGCAAAAGGATAAACAAAACTGCATTCCTTAATGGATTTATTAAAGAAGAGTTGTATATGATGCAACAGAAGGTTTTGTCAATCCGAAAGGTGCTAACAAAATGTGCAAGCTCCAGCGATCCATCTGTGGACTGGTGCAAGCATCTTGGAGTTGGAATATACGCTTTGATGAGTTGATCAAAGCATATAGTTTTATACAGACTTGCGGTGAAGCCTGTATTTACAAGAAAGTGAGTGGGAGCACTACAACATTTCTGATAAGTATATGTGAATGACATATTGTTGATCGGAAATAATGTAGAATTATTCTGTAAAGCATAAAGGAGTGTTTGAAAGGAGTTTTTCAAAGAAAGACTTCGGTGAAGCTGCTTACATATTGAGCTTCAAGATCTATAGAGATAGATCAAGACGCTTGATAAGTTTTTTCAATGAATACAAACCTTGACAAGATTTTGAAGTAGTTCAAAATGGAACAGTCAAAGAAAAGGTTTCTTGCCTATGTTACAAGGTGTGAAGTTGAGTAAAGACTCAAAGCCCGACCACGGCAGAAGATAGAAAGAGAATGAAAGTCATTCCCTATGCCTCATTCATAGGTTCTATAAAGTATGCCATGCTGTGTACCGGATCTATTGTATACCCTGCACTGATTTGGCAAGGGAGTACAATAGTGATCTAGGAGTAGATCACTGGACAGCGGTCAGAATTATCCTTAGTGAAATAAGGAAATGTTTCTCGATTATGGACGTGACAAAAAGGTTCGTCGTAAAGGGTTACGTCGATGCAAGTTTTTGACACTGATCCAGATGATTCTAAATCTGGATACATATTGAAAGTGGGAGCAATTAGCTAGAGTAGCTCCGTGTAGAGCATTGTAGACATAGAACTTGCAAAATACTTACGGATCTGAATGTGACAGACCCATTGACTAAAATTATCTCACAAGCAAAACATGATCACACCTTAGTACTCTTTGGGTGTTAATCACATAGATATGTGAACTAGATTACTGACTCTAGTAAACCCTTTGAGTGTTGGTCACATGACGATGTGAACTATGGGTGTTAGTCACATGGTGATGTGAACTATTGTTGTTAAATCACATGGCGATGTGAACTAGATTATTGACTCTAGTGCAAGTGGGAGACTGAAGGAAATATGCCCTAGAGGCAATAATAAAGTTATTATTTATTTCCTTATATCATGATAAATGTTTATTATTCATGCTAGAATTGTATTAACCGGAAACATAATACATGTGTGAATACATAGACCAATAGAGTGTCACTAGTATGCCTCTACTTGACTAGCTCGTTAATCAAAGATGGTTATGTTTCCTAACCATGAACAAAGAGTTGTTAGTTGATTAACGAGGTCACATCATTAGTTGAATGATCTGATTGACATGACCCATTCCATTAGCTTAGCACCCGATCGTTTAGTATGTTGCTATTGCTTTCTTCATGACTTATACATGTTCCTATAACTATGAGATTATGCAACTCCCGTTTACCGGAGGAACACTTTGGGTACTACCAAACGTCACAACGTAACTGGGTGATTATAAAGGAGTACTACAGGTGTCTCCAATGGTAGATGTTGGGTTGGCGTATTTCGAGATTAGGGTTTGTCACTCCGATTGTCGGAGAGGTATCTCTGGGCCCTCTCGGTAATATACATCACATAAGCCTTGCAAGCATAATAACTAAGATGTTAGTTATGAGATGATGTATTACGGAACGAGTAAAGAGACTTGCCAGTAACGAGATTGAACTAGGTATTGGATACCGACGATCGAATCTCAGGCAAGTAACATACCGATGACAAAGGGAACAACGTATGTTGTTATGCGGTCTGACCGATAAAGATCTTCGTAGAATATGTAGGAGCCAATATGGGCATCCAGGTCCCGCTATTGGTTATTGACCGGAGACGTGTCTCGGTCATGTCTACATTGTTCTCGAACCGTAGGGTCCGCACGCTTAATGTTACGATGACATTTATTATGAGTTTATGCATTTTGATGTACCGAAGGTTGTTCGGAGTCCCGGATGTGATCACGGACATGACGAGGAGTCTCGAAATGGTCGAGACGTAAAGATTGATATATTGGAAGCCTATGTTTGGACATCGGAAGTGTTCCGGGTGAAATCGGGATTTTACCGGATTACCGGGAGGGTTACCGGAACCCCCCGGGAGCCAAATGGGCCAACATGGGCCTTAGTGGAAAGGTGAGAGGGCAGCCCACATAGGGCTGCGCCTCCCCCCCTCTCCCTAGTCCTATTAGGACTAGCAGAGGGGCCGGCCACCTCTCTCTCTCTCCTTTGAAGGATTCCTAGTTGGACTAGGATTGGAGGGGGGAGTCCTACTCCCGGTAGGAGTAGGACTCCTCCTGCGCCTCCCTCCTTTGGCCGGCCAGCTCCCTCCCCTTCAACCTTTATATACGGGGGCAGGGGACACCCCAGGAGACAAGTTGATCCTTGAGATCGTTCCTTAGCCGTGTGCGGTGCCCCCTGCCACCAAATTCCACCTCGATCATACCGTTGTAGTGCTTAGGCGAAGCCCTGCGTCGGTAGTACATCAAGATCGTCACCACGCCGTCGTGCTGACGGAACTCTTCCTCGATGCTTTGCTGGATCGGAGCCCGAGGATCGTCATCGAGCTGAACGTGTGCTAAGAACTCGGAGGTGCCGGAGTAACGGTGCTTGGATCGGTCGGATCGGGAAGAAGACGTACGACTACTTCCTCTACGTTCTGTGATCGCTTCTGCAGTCGGTCTGCGTTGGTACGTAGACAACACTCTCCCCTCTCGTTGCTGTGCATCACCATGATCTTGCGTGTGCGTAGGAAAATTTTCGAAATTACTGCGTTCCCCAACACTCTGATCTTATCCATCAGAGTAGACTGAATCTTCAATGCTGCTACATAGCCTCTCGGGACTATCTCCAAACATAGCTCACAAAGATTTTCCGCTAACTCCCTTGGTAAATCTCTCGTCATTAGGGTGTTGACATGGCTCTTACAGCTCAGCACATCGGCTACTACGTTAGTCTTTCCGGGGTGATAACGCAATCTCATATCATAATCCTTGATGAGCTCCAACCATCAACTTTGCTTGAGATTCAACTCCTTCTGCGTGAAAATATACTTCAAACTCTTGTGATCCGTGTACACCTCGCAATGGTTCCCAATGAGAAAATGTCTCCAAGTCTTCAACGCATGCACTACGGATGCTAATTCCAAATCATGGGTGGAATAATTTAACTCATGTGGCTTAAGGTGTCATGAGGCATAGGAAACAACTCTTCCTTCCTGCATAAGCACTGCTCCAAGTCCTCGACATGAAGCGTCACAATACACCTCATAATCCTTGGTCTGACCTGGCAAAATCAACACTGGTGTAGGATCGAAAGTATGTCTAGAGGGGGGGGGGTGATTAGACTACTTGACCAAATAAAAACTTAACCTTTTCCCAATTTTAGTTCTTGGCAGATTTTAGCTATTTTAGGACAAGTCAAGCAATCATCACACAATTCAAGCAAGCATGCAAAGAGTATATTGGCAGCGGAAAGTAAGCATGCAACTTGCAAGAATGTAAAGGGAAGGGTTTGGAGAATTCAAACGCAATTGGAGACACGGATGTTTTTCCCGTGGTTCGGATAGGTGGTGCTATCCTACATCCACGTTGATGGAGGCTTCAACCCATGAAGGGAAATGGTTGCGCGAGTCCACGGATGGCTCCACCCACGAAGGGTCCATGAAGAAGCAACCTTGTCTATCCCACCATGGCCATCGCCCACGAAGGACTTGCCTCACTAGCGGTAGATCTTCATGAAGTAGGCGATCTCCTTGCCCTTACAAACTCCTTGGTTCAACTCCACAATCTTGTTGGAGGCTCCCAAGTGACACCTAGCCAATCTAGGAGACACCACTCTCCAAGAAGTAACAAATGGTGTGTTGATGATGAACTCCTTGCTCTTGTGCTTCAAATGATAGTCTCCCCAACACTCAGCTCTCTCTCACAGGATTTGGATTTGGTGGAAAGAAGATTTGAGTGGAAAGCAACTTGGGGAAGGCTAGAGATCAAGATTCATATGGTAGGAATGGAATATCTTGGCCTCAACACATGAGTAGGTGGTTCTCTCTCAGAACATATGAGTTGGAAGTGTAGATGTGTTTTGATGGCTCTCTCCACGAATGAAGAGGAGGTGGAGGGGAACCGTTACACACAATTTACCAATCTCGGTGGGACCGAATTAACAAACTCGGTCGGGCCGAAATAGTAAACCTAGTGACCGTTAGAGATTTTCGGTGGGACTGACATGCAACTCGGTAGGACCGATATGGTTAGGGTTAGGGTATAACGTAATCTCGGTGAGACCGATTACACAAACTCGGTGAGACCGATTTTGGTAATTAGCTAACCAGAGAGTTGGTCAGGCAAACTCGGTGGGACGGATTTGCTCTTTCGGTGAGACCGAAAAGTTACAAAAAGGAAACAGAGAGTTTGCATTGCAATCTCAGTGGGACTGATCCGCTCTTTTGGTGAGACCGAAAAGTTACGAAAAGGAAACAGAGAGTTTGCAATCCCATCTCGGTGAGACCGAGATCCCTATCGGTAGAACCGATTTGCTAGGGTTTGGCAGTGGCTTATGACAAGTGAAACTCGGTGGCGCCGGGTTGAAACAATCTGTATGACCGAGTTTGGCTTTGGGTTTAGTTCAAATGTGGATATGGGAAGGTAGTTGAGGGTTTTGGAGCATATCACTAAGCACATGAAGCAAGAGGCTCATTAAGCAACACCTCATCCCTCCTTGATAGTATTGGCTTTTCCTAAAGACTCAATGTGATCTTGGATCACTAAAATATAAAATGAAGAGTCTTGAGCTTTTGAGCTTGAGCCAATCCCTTGTCCTTAGCATTTTGAGTGTTCCACTTTCACCATCCATGCCATGCCAATCATTGAGCTTTCCTGAAATGATCATCTTGGAATAGCATTAGCTCAATGAGCTATATGTTGTTATGAATTACCAAAACCACCTAGGGATAGTTGCACTTTCAATCTCCCCCTTTTTGGTAATTGATGACAACATATAGATCAAAGCTTCGACAAATAATAAGAATGAAATATATCGTTGCTTTGAGAAGTATGTGATAAGTAAGAGCTCCCCCTAAATTTGTGCATATTTAAAATTTGCTTTGGACTGCAAATGCACAAAGAGTTAGAGTCATGGGTTACTCTTCCATGTCACATACATCTTGGTGGAGCGCTCAAAATGATAAGAATTAAGTACATGCACTCATCACCAAAGAAAGTGAATGATCACATAAGATAGATAGGATAATATCAAGCATGCATAAGTGTAGCTTATGATCAAACACATGATCATCAATGTCTCACAAGCATATCAAAGTATCTCACACAAAAGCAAACAAGGTTTGAAAAACCACCAAATAAAGAAAGAGAGAATAAAAGCAACTCTCTCTCTCTCTCTCAAAGCCTATGATCTATACAATTTTCTCCCCCTTTGGCAACAAGTTACCAAAAAGTTCCTAGAAAATGCATAGTGCTAGATCAACACTCAGGCTTGATCTTCTGGTGGTGGTGGAGTCTGGATCACTCCAAGGACGAAGCCTTCTGTAGACGTGGTTGGAGTTGAAGCTGATGTAGATGCTGGAGCTGGTTGGGCTGGTGTTGTAGTTGGAGCTGAGGCGGTGGCTCTGGTGTCAGGAATTGGCACTGCAGTCGACCTCGGAGCTCGTGGCACTCTGGCAAATGCATCAGTTGTAGTCTTCCCTCTCCTCTCCTGCATGTCATCTTGAAGTTGCTCCACTGCAGACTGAATCTCTGTTACTTTTATATCCAAGTCATAGAACTTTTGTTCCATGATCCTCTCTAAGCTCTGCTGATTCTGAGTGAGGGTGTCCAGTCCTTTCTCAATCCTCAGTGTTGATGCAATCAAGTAACCAAGCTGCTCTTGTTTGGTTTTCAAGAAGTACTCAGATGCCTCCTCTTGAGTTCGCATCTTGGCAGCTTTCTCCTTCCTTGCCTTCTCCTTCTTTGCTTGTGCTTGAACTGATGTTGGTTCATTCTCATTCATGAAAACTCGATTGTCCTCAAAGTCTGGATGGATGGGCAGGTGTTCCTTGTCCAGTAGGTATATGCCGGTGCCCATCTTTGAGTTGATTAACTCCTGAATTTGAGGGGCATATCCACAGCTCCTCTTCTGATCAGTTATTGTCCTCTTAATGGTCTCTGCCATGAGGCTCATCACCTTGAACTTCTGTGGCACATCAAATATATGAAGCAAATTGATTGCATGGCCTCTGATCATCTTGTGATCACCTGACTTGGGCAACAGAGTGTGCCTTAGAATCTAGTTGATAGTTGGCAGCCCTGACAGAAGATAATGCACTGAGCCAAACTTGAAAGTTTCAAGAGCTTCATTTGGAATTTCCTTGTACATGTTGGACATGGAGTTGTGGTCCATCTTCTTCTTGGCATAGACATCCAAGTCATCTTCATTTTCCTCTGGGGCATTGATCAACTGAGCCCATTCAGCAACTGTAGATTGATATCTAGTACCTTCAGACATCCATGTTATTCTATCATCTGGATAGAAGTGTGTTGTGGAGTAGAATTGCATAATGAGCTCCTTGTTCCACTTTGTGAGCTTCTACCCAACAAAGTCTGCTACTCCACAAGCATTGAAGCTGTCATACACTCCAGGATAGTGTTCTTCATTATCCTTGATGTACTCCCAATCAACCCATCTCATGTCACAAACAATGGGATTCTTATCAAGCAAAACTGTCTCATAGAAGTCCTGCTATTGCTTTGTGTGGAACCTGTAGTCAACAGCAGTTCTTCTCCTTGAAGCATATGGATCTGCTTCTCTCCACTTCCTGAGCCCTGAATCTCTTCTGATTTTCATGTCCTCAGCCACAGGATGAGCATCATTGTGGTCTGGGATCTTGGGCTTAAGCTTCCTGAGCACTTGACCTTCTTCTTCCTCATCAATGTCAGGCACTGGGGTCTTGTTCTTCTCAGCAGCTGGTATGCTCCTTGTATTCCTCTTTGGAGCTGACTTGGGCTTGGAGGCGGCTTTGGGTGCTTCTTTGGGCTTTGATGCAGCAGCCCCTGTCCTGATAGCATCACACATAAGCTTAGGTGCCTTAGGTGCTGGTGCAGCAACCTCTTCTTCCTCTTCCTCTTCAGAATCTCTCATGATTGAGGATCTCCCAAGCACTCTAGCAGTGGTCTTTTTGACCCTCTCCTTCCTCTTGTTCCCTTCAGGAGCAACTGGCTCTATGGGTGCAGGCTTTTCAGGAATCTAAGTTGAAGCTCTGGCCTTGGGCATAGGCTGTCTACCTGTTGGCCTTTTGATTTTCATCCCTGGCTTTGTGCTCTGTGCTGGGCCATATTCCTTCTTGAGCACAACTCTCTTGGAAGTTGCTTCCTCTTGTGCCACATAGTCCTCATCCTCTGAGTCTGAGGTTCTCTTCTTCCTTTGTCTGGTGGCAGCTTTTGGCAGGTTGCTAGGGGTGCTCCTGCTGCCTTCATCTGAAGAACTGGAGGGACGAGTGCCCTCACTCATGTGCACTTGCTATTCTGACACATTCTGGCTGTCACTCTGATCAGACATAATGAAAAAGCTGACTGATGACCCCGTGAATAGTTTATAGATGAGGTAGAGTGGATGACATCACAAAATGCAGAGATTTTTGCAAAAGAATGATTCAAAATCTTAGTTTTAGTTTCCCACTGAAATCATCTCGAATCTACCGATTTTTAAACTCGGTGATACTGAAGCAGTTTTGGAACCTAAACTAGTGAACTCGGTCAGACCGAGTCACAGTTCGGTGGCATCGAGACTGCTAGGGTTTCACAAAGTTCCAAAATCGGTCACACCGATTAGTAATTCTCGGTCAGACCGAGTCTTACTTGTGCAATGTCATGAGCCAAATCAGTGGGACCGAGTTTTTCAACTCGGTGGGTCCGAGATGGTTTCGGCGGAAACCTAACCCTAAAATTTTCGAATCAATCCTATTCTACGAACGTATTGACTGGATAGGAGTGTTTCAATCGTGGCTAGAAACAATATGATCACAATGTGCTAGGAATCAGATTGGGGATAGCACAAAGATCAAGTCAATACCCTAGTTTGGCGGAGACTCGCTACGGCGGCAACGGCGGGGTTGAATTCCGTTGACGGTGATGGAGACCAGCGACTGGAGGCGGCTGGCGGCGAGGAGACGATCCGGAGACCACGTTGGCAGAGGGAGCTATCGCGCGGGCGAAGGGGTTCGGAGAAATTTCCAAATTTTTGCCCGTGACTATATATAGCCCGACCCTGTCGGTGTGACCGAGTGGAACAACTCAGTGGCACCGAGATGCAAAACTGTATACAGTTATTGCAACTCGGTGTGACTGAATGGTTCAAATCGGTTGCACCGAGATCGAAAATTCAGATCAACTTAATGATCTCGGTAGGACCGAAAGTAGGATATCGATCAGACCAAGAATCACAAAGAGGCTTTGGAAGTTTAAGTCTATGACGAATCAGGGACTCCGAGTGCTCCTCACACAGAGTGGTTCGAATCTGACTTGATCAAATTTTGTGATGTAGCATGAATAGAGTTTGAGACGAGAAAAGCATAGATAGCTAGAGGAGGTTCTTAGGCATTCTTGTCCATCCACTTGGCAAAAGGAAATAAAACCAAACAATCAAAACAACAAGTGGATGTCCTCGAATGAGTAAAATATGCAACCAACATGCTCACATAATAAAATGGCAATTGAAATATGTGACAAAGCATGCACAACCAATTCTAGCATATATCAAGCAATTGGCGATGACTAGGTCATCTATATATGAGTATATTGACTTAGGAGTCAAGTGAGAACACTTGATCATAGGTCATTCTCATCGTTTAAGCTCAAGTGGGGTTACCACTTTTACATAAAGCATTGTTGTGTTCACATCTTTAGAGTTGCTTTAGCTCAAGTCTTAGAGTAAAGCTCCCCCTAGATGTGATATCCCCCCTAAGAGGGATGAACTAACCTTGGGTTTTGTCGATGATGACTTCATGTAGATGTTGAAGATGTGGATGCTCAATGTTGATGTAGATCACTTGGAGCTATCCATTTGAGTGAATTGAACTTTCAATACCTACATGGGTTAGTCCCATAAGGAACAAACAAGGATATCCATAGACATAGAGTGATGCACACACAAGATGATGTCCATGAAAACTTTTAGGTTACCTTGTCCCTTGTCTTACCAACAAGAGGGTTTGTGACTCCTTGAACTAGTGCAAGATGTTGAAGTTGATTGCACTCGTTCTTGCCAAAATGATAAGAGTGAAGTATGTTGGCGGAGTCACCCTCAAGAACTCTCTAGTTCTTCTTCTTTTGGATCCACACCATCTTGATGGGAATCCTTGGAGTTGTAGTCGTACTTGATGAAGTGGAACTTGAAGTGGTCTTGGGAATCCACTTGACTAAGGTCTTAGGAGCTTCTTCAAATGCATCAATTTCCTCTTGAAGCTTGTCCTTGCCTTTTTGCTTGTAGTCTTGTGGTGGAAGATCATCCTGAGCTTGTGTCCCCTTGAAGGAAGTATCATACTTCTCTTGTTGAGGAACAAACTTTGTCTTGGGGTATTGATCTTCTTCCCACTCAACTCCATTGGCATTGAACTTTCCTTCAAAACCAACACCTTGATTCTTCCGGTCCCTTCCTTACTTGTGCACAATTTCCTCGAATTGCTTACTCCCGGCAAGGCTTTTGTACACTCCTTTCTCTATAATTCCCTTCAATAAGCTATTTTCTTGCTCAAGTGTAACTTGGCTAAGAGAATCATTAGTGGAATCAAGAGAACTACTAGAAGCAACAATATTGGATTTAGCATGATCATTGTTACTACTAGAGGAAGAATCTTTCTTGTTCTTGTTACTAGACTTGACTTGAGGCATGTAAGTGGATAAGAGTAAACGCTTGGCAATGTAAGAAGAACTTTTCTTGCGGAGATCATCATTGATTGCCTTTAAAAACTCATGCTCTTGCTCAAGATTGAGCTTTTCAATGCGTAACTTCTCATGAGCTCTTAAAAGTTCTCGATGATCTTCGAAGATAGTTTCATGAGCTAACTTAATAGTGTTTAGTTCTTTACTTAGAGCCTCAATCTTATCCTTATCATTGTCATTCGTTTTATCTTGATTAGCATGATTGATTGACGTTTCATCATAGTATTCATCACTAGAGTTGTCAACAAGTAAATCATCATCACCTAACAAGTCATCTTCATCACTATTAAAATCAACATACTCGGGGTGTGTTACCTTAGGACCTTTGGTCATGAAGCATCTTCCAATTCCTTTATTGGGTGAGTCAAATATGTCGTAGGAGTTGGTTGACACAAGTGCTAGACCGGCAACACCTTCATCTTGAGTATATTCCGAATCGGAGTGATAACTTCTCTCGGAGTGGTCGTCAGAGTCAGAGCCGGATACCCATTCACCAACATGAGCTTGATGTCTTCGTTTTGTGTAGCTCCTTGATGATTTTTTCCTTCCTTTCCGAATCCTTGCTTCTCTGTGAGTATCTTCGTTCATAACGATCATCTCTACTCCTTCTCTCTCTTGGTGGTGATTCTTCTCTTTTGCTTCTTCTTTTTGGAGAGTCTTCTCTTCTCTTGTAGGGAGCTGTACACTCATTGGAATAGTGTCCGGGTCTTCCACAATTGTAGCAGTTTCGCTCTCGACTAGAAGATCTTTTGTCATTGTAGGACCTTGATTTGGAGCTTCTATCTTTGCTTCTACTCTTATAGAACTTGTTGAAGTTTTTCACCATTAAGCTCAATTCTTCATTGAAGTTTTGTTTCTCACTTGATGATGTAGGGGCTTCACATGAGGCTTTGTAGGCACCACTTGATTTGTTGTGAAGTTCCTCTTTATCCTTAAGTGACATCTCATGAGCAACAATTCTTCCAATTACTTCCGTTGGCTTGAGATCTTTGTAATTGGGCATCATTTGGATCAGTGTGCACACGGTATCATATTTTCCATCCAAGGCTCTTAGAATCTTCTTGATGATGAATCTATCGGTCATCTCTTCACTTCCTAAGCTGGCAATCTCATTTGTGATGAGAGCAAGCCTAGAGTACATTTCAGCGGCACCTTCACCATCCTTCATTTTGAACTTGTCAAGTTGACTTTGAAGCACATCTAATTTGGATTCCTTGATGGAGTCGGTACCTTCGTGCATATCAATCAAAGTGTCCCAAATTTCCTTTGCATTCTCAAGACGGCTGATTTTGTTGAATTCTTCAGGGCACAATCCGTTGAAGAGAATATCACAACCTTGAGCATTGTATTGCAACATCTTCAACTCATCCGCGGTAGCTTCACGGTTTGGTTCTCTCCCATCAAAGAAGTCGCCTTGCAAACCAACACACACAATAGCCCAAACGGCGGGGTTATGTCCAAGAATATGCATTTTCATTTTATGCTTCCAACTAGCAAAATTAGTACCATCAAAGTAAGGACCTCTACGGTGATAATTTCCCTTGCTAGACGCCATACTCTCCTAGGTTGTGAAACCAAGGCTATGACCACCAAAAGCTATGGAAATCAAAGCAAATGGAGACCAAAGCTCTGATACCACTTGTAGGATCGAAAATATGTCTAGAGGGGGGTGATTAGACTACTTGACCAAATAAAAACTTAACCTTTTCCCAATTTTAGTTCTTGGCAGATTTTAGCTATTTTAGGACAAGTCAAGCAATCATCACACAATTCAAGCAAGCATGCAAAGAGTATATTGGCAGCGGAAAGTAAAGCATGCAACTTGCAAGAATGTAAAGGGAAGGGTTTGGAGAATTCAAACGCAATTGGAGACACGGATGTTTTTCCCGTGGTTCGGATAGGTGGTCCTATCCTACATCCACGTTGATGGAGACTTCAACCCACGAAGGGTAACGGTTGTGCGAGTCCACGGAGGGCTCCACCCATGAAGGGTCCACGAAGAAGCAACCTTGTCTATCCCACCATGGCCATCGCCCATGAAGGACTTGCCTCACTAGCGGTAGATCTTCACGAAGTAGGCGATCTCCTTGGCCTTACAAACTCCTTGGTTCAACTCCACAATCTTGTCGGAGGCTCCCAAGTGACACCTAGCCAATCTAGGAGACACCACTCTCCAAGAAGTAACAAATGGTGTGTTGATGATGAACTCTTTGCTCTTGTGCTTCAAATGATAGTCTCCCCAACACTCAACTCTCTCTCACAGGATTTGGATTTGGTGGAAAGAAGATTTGAGTGGAAAGCAACTTGGGGAAGGCTAGAGATCAAGATTCATATGGTAGGAATGGAATATCTTGGCCTCAACACATGAGTAGGTGGTTCTCTCTCAGAACATATGAGTTGGAAGTGTAGATGTGTTTTGATGGCTCTCTCCACGAATGAAGAGGAGGTGGAGGGGTATATATAGCCTCCACACAAAATCCAACCCTTACACACAATTTACCAATCTCGGCGGGACCGAATCAACAAACTCGGTCGGACCGAAATAGTAAACCTAGTGACCGTTAGAGATTTTCAGTGGGACTGACATGCAACTCGGTAGGACCGGTATGGTTAGGGTTAGGGCATAACGTAATCTCGGTGAGACTGATTACACAAACTCGGCGAGACTGATTTTGGTAATTAGCTAACCAGAGAGTTGGTCAGGCAAACTCGGTGGGACGGATTTGCTCTTTCGGTGAGACCAAAAAGTTACAAAAAGTAAACAGAGAGTTTGCATTGCATCTCGGTGGGACCGATCCACTCTTTCGGTGAGACCGAAAAGTTACGAAAAGGAAACAGAGAGTTTGCAATCCCATCTTGCTGAGACCGAGATCCCTAACGGTAGAACCGATTTGCTAGGGTTTGGCAGTGGCTTATGACAAGTGAAACTCGGTGGCGCCGGGTTGAAAGAATCGGTATGACCGAGTTTGGCTTTGGGTTTAGGTCAAATGTGGATATGGGAAGGTAGTTGAGGGTTTTGGAGCATATCACTAAGCACATGAAGCAAGAGGCTCATTAAGCAACACCTCATCCCTCCTTGATAGTATTGGCTTTTCCTAAAGACTCAATGTGATCTTGGATCACTAAAATATAAAATGAAGAGTCTTGAGCTTTTGAGCTTGAGCCAATCCTTTGTCCATAGCATTTTGAGGGTTCCACTTTCACCATCCATGCCATGCCAATCATTGATCTTTCCTGAAATGATCATCTTGGAATAGCATTAGCTCAATGAGCTATATGTTGTTATGAATTACCAAAACCACCTAGGGATAGTTGCACTTTCAATTGGTGATGTAACCAAACGTTTCTTCAACTCCTGGAAACTGGCCTCACATTCCTCGGTCCATATGAACTTGGTATCCTTCTTCAACAACTCTGTCATAGGCTTTGCAATCTTCGAGAAATTTTCAATGAATCTCCGGTAGTATCCTGCAGGTCCAAGAAAACTCCGGATCTCTCCAACTGTTGTTGGCGCTTCCCAATTTATCAGAGTGTCAACCTTGGTGGGATCTACTGCTATACCTTCTCCGGATATAACGTGCCCGAGAAATCCAACTTCCTTCAACCAAAACTCACATTTGCTAAACTTGGCATATAACTGATGTTCTCTGAGCTTACCAAGTACCAAACGCAAATGCTCCTTATGCTCCTCTTCATTCTTCTAGTAAACCAGGATATCATCGATGAACACTATGATGAACTTATCCAAAAACTCCATAAACACTTTGTTCATCATGTTCATAAAATATGTCGGTGCGTTAGTCAGACCAAATGACATAACTGTATACTCGTACATCCCATACCTGGTGGTAAAAGCTGTCTTAGGTATATCCTGTGCTCGAATCTTCAACTGATGGTATCCTGATTGCAGATCAATCTTGGAAAATAGCTTAGCTCCTTGTAATCGATGAAACAGATCATTGATCATCGGTAGTGGGTACTTGTTCTTGATGGTTACTTCATTCAATCCTCGATAATCAACAACCATCCTTAACTATCCATCCTTCTTCTCCACTAGAAGTACTGGTGATCCCCAAGGCGAAGAACTTGGGCGGATATAACCTTTATCCAGTAACGCCTTAATCTGCTTCATAATCTCTTACAAATCCTTTGCGGGCATCCTATATGGTCTCTTAGATATTGGCCATGTGCCTGGCAAAAGCTCAATCAAAAACTCAATATCTCTATCTGGTGGCATGCCTGGCAACTCTTCTGGAAATACATCAGGGAAATCCTTCACTATTGGTACTTCCTCCTGCACAACTCCTGTTAACGAATTTACTTGAGTCCTTTTTGGCACATGTCGGGATACATACTTGATCCTTCTTCCTTCTAGGGTGGTAAGAAAAATTGACTTACTGGCACAATCGATGTTTCCTCCATACATCGACAGCCAATGCATACCCAGAATTACATCCAAACCTTGTGATTCCAAAATGATCAAATCCGAGGGGAACACATGCCTACCTATACTCAATGGCACTTGGAAACATCCCTTACTAGCCATATACTCCACTCCTGGTGAGCTTACTAACATAGGTGTTCTAAGAACTTTTGTGGGCAGGTTATACTTATCCACAAATCCCCTTGATATGTATGAATGCGATGGACCAGTATCGAAAAGAACGAGTGCAATAAATGACTTCACCAAAAACTTACCGATTACTGCATCTGGCTACTCTTCAACCTCCTCCACGTTAACGTGGTTCACCTGTCCCCTATTGAAAGGGTTTGGCTTCTTCCCAGAGCTTCCATTGCCATTTCCATTCTGGGATTCAGGACATTCATTGGCATAATGTCCGGTTCAGGTCTCTCTTGGCTAGGGTTGATGGGTTGGTACAGTTCTGGCCGTTGCTTCCTCCATTCCCATAACCATTCTTGGTGCCATTGTGATTGTGCGAGCTACCTCCTCCATGGGTATGCTGAAAATGTCCTCCCGGTCTAGGGGTAAAACGTGGCTTCTGCTGAGCTCCTGAATTGTACTTTCCTTGGCCATACATCCTCTTGCGATTCTCAATTTGCTGTTGCTTCCCTTCAATCATGAGAGCACGATCTACCAACTCCTGGTAGTTGTTGAAGGTTGCTACCATCAACTGCATGCTCAACTCATCATTCAGTCCTTCCAGAAATTTCTCCTGCTTAGCTGCATCCGTGGCAACGTCATCTGGGGCATAACGTGCTAGTTTACTAAGGTCCTCCACATACTGGCCAACTGTCCGTCCTCCTTGGCGCAAGTTGCGAAACTCTCGCTTCTTCATGGCCTTAGCTCCTGCTGAAACATGGGCAGTATGGAAAGGACAATCCAGAGGAGTTGGTTTGAGATCAAAACTCAAAGGAAATAAGGTACTTGCTTTGTAAATGACTCAGGCTCCAAATAATTGACAGAAATGGTTTGAGAGGAAAAATGATTGAAATAAAATACAAAACTTGTTTGGATTAGTTGGGACAGAGAACTTAGGTTGTTCCAAGGAGGAGGGGTATTACCACCTGTGATATGGTAAAATCATGGGTGGTTTCAAAAAGAAGGAAGTCCCAAAACTCCTAGGATTTCTTTTTAAATGAAAATAAATAAGTTTGAGAGGGGAAACAACCAGAAGAAAAGTTTCCAAAAATTCAACACCAAATTTGAAAAGGAAAAGGAAATCCTTGCCAAAGGTGAAAGGAAGTTTTTTTTAAGAGGAAGGATTTCTGGAAAAGAAATTTTAAATGCCCTCTTTTAAAATCCAACAAAGTTTTTGATGTAAACCAAATCAAAAATTTTGGAGTGTCACAAACTCCCACTCGAATCAATCGATTGTAGTACTCACACAATCTGAGCGCATGCTCAACGATTGAGCTTTTCTCCCTTAGTTTGCAGGCTTAAGAAACTTGTCAGAGGTCTCATACCTCTTGACGTGGGCACTAGTCTGAAATCCCAATTTCAGTCTTTGGAACATCTCATATGTTCTGCGACGTTTCAAAAACGTCTTTGGTGCCCCAATTCTAAACCGTTAGTATTACGCACTGAATTATCACGTAGTCATCAAAACGTGTATGTGAGATGTTTCCCAACATCTACAGACGACGCTCAAGGTTCAACGCACTAAGCGGTGCATTAAGGACATAGCCCTTCTGTGCAGCAATGAGGACAATCCTCAGTTCACGGACCCAGTCCGCATAATGGCTACTGTCAACTCTCAACTAAATTTTCTCTAGGAACATATCTAAAACAGTAGAACTAACGCGTGAGCTACGACATAATTTGCAAAGACCTTTTGACTGTGTTCATGATAATTAAGTTCATCTAATCGAATTATTCAATGAACTCCCACTTAGATAGACATCCCTCTAGTCATCTAAGTGATACATCATCCGAGTCAACTAGGCCGTGTCCGATCATCACGTGAGACGGACTAGTCATCATCGGTGAACATCTTCATGTTGGTCGTATCCACTATACGACTCATGTTCGACCTTTCGGTCTTCCGTGTTCCGAGGCCATGTCTGTACATGCTAGGCTCGTCAAGTCAACCTAGGTGTTTCACATGTGTAAATCTGGCTTACACTTGTTGTATGCGAACGTTAGAATCTATCACACCCGATCATCATGTGGTGCTTCGAAACAACGAACCTTCGCAATGGTGCACAGTTAGGGGGAACACTTTTCTTGAAATTTCAGCGAGGGATCATCTTATTTATGCTACCATCGTTCTAAGCAAATAATATGTAAACATGACAAACATCACATGCAAATCATAAAGTGACATGATATGGCCAATGTCATCTTGCGCCTTTTGATCTCCATCTTCGAGGCGCGGCATGATCACCTTTGTCACCGGCATGACACCATGATCTCCATCATCGTGTCTTCATGAAGTTGCCTCGCCAACTATTACTTATACTACTATGGCTAACGGTTAGCAATAAAGTAAACTAATTACATGGCGTTTTCATTGACACGCAGGTCATAAATAAATTAAGACAACTCCCATGGCTCCTGCCGGTTGTCATACTCATCGACATGCAAGTTGTGATTCATATTACAAGAACATGATCAAGCTCATACATCACATATATCATTCATCACATCCTTTTGGTCATATCACATCACATAGCATAACCTGCAAAAACAAGTTAGACGTCCTCTAATTGTTGTCGCATGTTTTACGTGGCTGCTATGGGTTTCTGGCAAGAACGTTTCTTACCTACGCAAAACCACAACGGTGATATGCCAATTGCTATTTACCCTTCATAAGGACCTTTTTCATCGAATCCGATCCGACTAAAGTGGGAGAGACAGACACCCACCAGCCACCTTATGCATCAAGGCATGTCAGTCGGTGGAACCAGTCTCACGTAAGCGTACGTGTAAGGTCGGTCCGGGGCGCTTCATCCCACAATGCCGCCGGATCAAGATAAGACTAATAACGGTAAGCAAATTGACCAAATCATCGCCCACAACTGCTTTGTGTTCTACTCGTGCATAGAATCTACGCATAGACCTAGCTCATGATGCCACTGTTGGGGAACGTAGCAATAATTCAAAATTTTCCTACGTGTCACCAAGATCAATCTAGGAGATACTAGCAACGAGAGAGAGGGAGTGCATCTTCATACCCTTGAAGATCGCTAAGCGGAAGCGTTCAAGAGAACGGGGTTGATGGAGTCGTACTCGTCGTGATCCAAATCACCGATGATCCTAGCACCGAACGGACGGCACCTCCGCGTTCAACACACGTACGGAACGGAGAGACGTCTCCTCCTTCTTGATCCAGCAAGGGGAGAGGAGAGGTTGATGGAGATCCAGCAACACGACGGCGTGGTGGTGGCAGCAGCGGGATCTTGGCAGGGCTTCGCCAAGCACCAACGAGAGGGAGAGGTGTCACAGAGGGAGAGGGAGGCGCCAGGGACTTGGGGTGCGGCTGCCCTCCCTCCCCTCCACTATATATAGGGCCCCCAGGGGGGGCGCCGGCCCTAGGAGATCCCATCTCCAAGGGGGGGCGGCGGCCAAGGGGGAACTTGCCCCCCAAGTCAAGTGGGGGCGCCCCCCACCCCTATGGTTTCCAACCCTAGGCGCAGGGGGAGGCCCATGGGGGTGCACCAGCCCACCAGGGGCTGGTTCCCCTCCCACTTCAGCCCATGGGGCCCTCCGGGATAGGTGGCCCCACCCGGTGGACCCCTGGGACCCTTCCGGTGGTTCGAGTACAATACCGGTGACCCCCGGTGGACCCCTGGGACTCTCCAAAAGTCTGTATAAAGTCAAATGCTTTGATTACACTATCAAAGCGTTTATTCCAACTCCGAGATGCTTGCACCAGTCCATAAATGGATCGCTGGAGTTTGCATACTTTGTTAGCTCCCTTTGGATCGACAAAACCTTCTGGTTGCATCATATACAACTCTTCTTCCAGAAATCCATTCAGGAATGCAGTTTTGACATCCATTTGCCATATTTCATAATCATAAAATGCGGCAATTGCTAACATGATTCTGACAGATTTAAGCATCGCTACGGGTGAGAAGGTCTCATCGTAGTCAACCCCTTGAACTTGTCGAAAACCTTTTGTGACAAGTCGAGCTTTATAAACAGTAATATTACCGTCAGCGTCAGTCTTTTTCTTGAAGATCCATTTATTCTCAATTGCTTGCCGATCATCGGGCAAGTCAACCAAAGTCCATACTTTGTTCTCATACATGGATCCCATCTCAGATTTCATGGCCTCAAGCCACTTTGCGGAATCTGGGCTCACCATCGCTTCTTCATAGTTCGTAGGTTCATCATGATCTAGTAGCATGACTTCCAGAACTGGATTACCGTACCACTCTGGTGCGGATCTCACTCTGGTTGATCTACGTGGTTCAGTAGTATCTTGTCCTGAAGCTTCATGATCATCATCATTAGCTTCCTCACTAATTGGTATAGGTGTCGCAGAAACAGTTTTCTGTGATGTACTATTTTCCAATAAGGGAGCAGGTACAGTTACCTCGTCAAGTTCTACTTTCCTCCCACTCACTTCTTTCAAGAGAAACTCCTTCTCTAGAAATGATCCATTCTTACCAACGAATGTCTTGCCTTCGGATCTGTGATAGAAGGTATACCCAACAGTTTCCTTGGGGTATCCTATGAAGACACATTTCTCCGCTTTGGGTTCGAGCTTATCAGGTTGAAGCTTTTTCACATAAGCATCGCAGCCCCAAACTTTAAGAAACGGCAACTTTGGTTTCTTGCCAAACCATAGTTCATAAGGCGTCGTCTCAACGGATTTTGATGGTGCCCTATTTAACGTGAATGCGGCCGTCTCTAAAGCATAACCCCAAAACGATAGCGGTAAATCAGTAAGAGACATCATAGATCGCACCATATCTAGTAAAGTACGATTACGACGTTCGGACACACCATTACGCTGTGGTGTTCCGGGTGGCGTGAGTTGCGAAACTATTCCACAATTTTTCAAATGTACACCAAACTCGTAACTCAAATATTCTCCTCCACGATCATATCGTAGAAACTTTATTTTCTTGTTACGATGATTTTCAACTTCACTCTGAAATTCCTTGAACTTTTCAAATGTTTCAGACTTATGTTTCATTAAGTAGATATACCCATATCTGCTTAAATCATCTGTGAAGGTGAGAAAATAACGATATCCGCCACGAGCCTCAATATTCATCGGACCACATACATCGATATGTATGATTTCCAATAAATTTGTTGCTCTCTCCATAGTACCGGAGAACGGTGTTTTAGTCATCTTGCCTATGAGGCACGGTTCGCAAGTACCAAGTGATTCATAATCAAGTGGTTCCAAAAGCCCATCAGTATGGAGTTTCTTCATGCGCTTTACACCGATATGAACTAAACGGCAGTGCCACAAATAAGTTGCACTATCATTATCAACTCTGCATCTTTTGGCTTCTACATTATGAATATGTGTATCACTACTATCGAGATTTAATAAAAATAGACCACTCTTCAATGGTGCATGACCATAAGAGATATTACTCATATAAATAGAACAACCATTATTCTCTGATTTAAATGAATAACCGTCTCGCATCAAACAAGATCCAGATATAATGTTCATGCTCAACGCTGGCACCAAATAACAATTATTTAGGTCTAATATTAATCCCGAAGGTAGATGTAGAGGTAGCGTGCCGACCGCGATCACATCGACTTTGGAACCGTTTCCCTCGCGCATCGTCACCTCGTCCTTTGCTAGCGTCCGCTTATTCCGTAGTCCCTGTTTCGAGTTGCAAATATTAGCAACAGAACCAGTATCAAATACCCAGGTGCTACTGCGAGCTCTAGAAAGGTACACATCAATAACATGTATATCACATATACCTTTGTTTACCTTGCCATCCTTCTTATCCGCCAAATACTTGGGGCAGTTCCGTTTCCAGTGACCAGTCTGCTTGCAGTAGAAGCACTCAGTTTCAGGCTTAGGTCCAGACTTGGGTTTCTTCTCCTGAGCAGCAACTTGCTTGCTGTTCTTCTTGAAGTTTCCCTTCTTCTTCCCTTTGCCCTTTTTCTTGAAACTAGTGGTTTTGCTAACCATCAACACTTGATGCTCTTTCTTGATTTCTACCTCCGCGGCTTTCAGCATTGCGAAGAGCTCGGGAATAGTCTTGTTCATCCCTTGCATATTATAGTTCATCACGAAGCTCTTGTAGCTTGGTGGCAGTGATTGGAGAATTCTGTCAATGACGCAATCATCTAGAAGATTAACTCCCATCTGAATCAAGTGATTATTATACCCAGACATTTTGAGTATATGCTCACTGACAGAACTGTTCTCCTCCATCTTGCAGCTATAGAACTTATTGGAGACTTCATATCTCTCAATTCGGGCATTTGCTTGAAATATTAACTTCAACTCCTGGAACATCTCATATGCTCCATGACGTTCAAAACATCGTTGAAGTCCCGATTCTAAGCCGTAAAGCATGGCACACTGAACTATCGACTAGTCATCAGCTTTGCTCTGCCAGACGTTCATAACATCTGGCGTTGCTCCAGCAGCAGGCCTGGCACCCAGCGGTGCTTCCAGGACGTAATTCTTCTGTGCAGCAATGAGGATAATCCTCAGGTTACGGACCCAGTCCGTGTAATTGCTACCATCATCTTTCAACTTTGCTTTCTCAAGAAATGCATTAAAATTCAATGGAACAACAGCACGAGCCATCTATCTACAATCAACATAAACAAGCAAGATACTATCAGGTACTAAGTTCATGATAAGTTTAAGTTCAGTTAATCAAATTACTTAGGAACTCCCACTTAGATAGACATCCCTCTAATCCTCTAAGTGATCACGTGATCCAAATCAACTAAACCATAACCGATCATCACGTGAGATGGAGTAGTTTTCAATGGTGAACATCCTCATGTTGATCATATCTATTATATGATTCACGCTCGACCTTTCGGTCTCTGTGTTCCGAGGCCATATCTGCATATGCTAGGCTCATCAAGTTTAACCTGAGTATTCTGCGTGTGCAAAACTGGCTTGCACCCGTTGTAGATGGACGTAGAGCTTATCACACCCGATGATCACGTGGTGTCTGGGCAGGACGAACTTTGGCAACGGTGCATACTCAGGGAGAACACTTCTTGATAATTTAGTGAGAGATCATCTTATAATGCTACCGTCAATCAAAGCAAGATAAGATGCATAAAAGGATAAACATCACATGCAATCAATATAAGTGATATGATATGGCCATCATCATCTTGTGCTTGTGATCTCCATCTCCAAAGCACCGTCATGATCACCATCGTCACCGGCGCGACACCTTGATCTCCATCGTAGCATCGTTGTCGTCTCGCCAATCTTATGCTTTCACGACTATCACTACCGCTTAGTAATAAAGTAAAGCATTACATCGCGATTGCATTGCATACAATAAAGCGACAACCATATGGCTCCTGCCAGTTGCCGATAACTCGGTTACAAAACATGATCATCTCATACAATAAAATCAGCATCATGCCTTGACCATATCACATCACAACATGCCCTGCAAAAACAAGTTAGACGTCCTCTACTTTGTTGTTGCAAGTTTTACGTGGCTGCTACGGGCTTAAGTAAGAACTCATCTCACCTACGCATCAAAACCACAACGATAGTTCGTCAAATAGACTCCATTTTAACCTTCTCAAGGACCGGGCGTAGCCACACTTGGTTCAACTAAAGTTGGAGAGATAGTCTTCCGCAAGCCATCTATGTACAAAGCACGTCGAGGGAACCGGTCTCGCGTAAGAGTACGCGTAAGGTTGGTCCGGATCGTCTCGCCCAACAATACCGCCGAACCAAAGTATGACATGCTGGTAGGCAGTATGACTTGTATCGCCCATAACTCACTTGTGTTCTACTCATGCAAATAACATCAAACCATAAAACCTAGGCTCTGATACCACTGTTGGGGAACGTAGTAATTTCGAAAATTTTCCTACGCACACGCAAGATCATGGTGATGCATAGCAACGAGGGGGAGAGTATTGTCTACGTACCAATGCAGACCGACTGCGGAAGCGATCTCACAACATAGAGGAAGTAGTCGTACGTTTTCTTCCCGATCCGACCGATCCAAGCACCGTTACTCCGGCACCTCCGAGTTCTTAGCACACATTCAGCTCGATGACGATCCTCAGGCTCCGATCCAGCAAAGCGTCGAGGAAGAGTTCCGTCAGCACAACGGCGTGGTGACGATCTTGATGTACTACCGACGCAGGGCTTCGCCTCAGCTCTACAACGATATGACCGAGGTGGAATTTGGTGGCAGGGGGCACCGCACACGGCTAAGGAACGATCAACAATGATCAACTTGTGTGTCTATGGGGTGCCCCCTGCCCCCGTATATAAAGGAGCAGGGGGAGGGGTTCGGCCGGCTAGGGAGAGAGGCGCAGGGGGAGTCCCACTCCTACCGGGAGTAGGACACCCCCCCAATCCTATTCCTAATAGGACTCTCCAAAGAGAAGAGAGAAGAGAGGGGGGCCGGCCCCTTCTCCTAGTCCTAATAGGACTAGGGAAGGGGGGAGGCGCGCAGCCCTTGTGGGCAGCACCTTTTCACTTTTCCACTAAGGCCCAATAGGCCCATTTGCCTCCCGGGGGGTTCCGGTAACCCTCCCGGTATTCCGGTAAAATCCCGATTTCACCCGGAACGCTTCCGGTGTCCAAACATAGGCTTCCAATATATCAATCTTTACGTCTCGACCATTTCGAGACTCCTCGTCATGTCCGTGATCACATCCGGGACTCCGAACAACCTTCGGTACATCAAAATGCATAAACTCATAATAAATGTCATCGTAACGTTAAGCGTGCGGACCCTACGGTTCGAGAACAATGTAGACATGACCGAGACACGTCTCCGGTCAATAACCAATAGCGAGACCTGGATGCCCATATTGGCTCCTACATATTCTACGAAGATCTTTATCGGTCAGACCGCATAACAACATACGTCGTTCCCTTTGTCATCGGTATGTTACTTGCCCGAGATTCGATCGTCGGTATCCAATACCTAGTTCAATCTCGTTACCGGCAAGTCTCTTTACTCATTCCGTAATACATCATCTCACAACTAACATATTAGTTGCAGTGCTTGCAAGGCTTATGTGATGTGCATTACCGAGAGGGCCCAGAGATACCTCTCCGACAATCGGAGTGACAAACCCTAATCTCGAAATACGCCAACCCAACATCCACCATTGGAGACACCTGTAGTACTCCTTTATAATCACCCAGTTACGTTGTGACGTTTGGTAGTACCCAAAGTGTTCCTCCGGTAAACGGGAGTTGCATAATCTCATAGTTATAGGAACATGTATAAGTCATGAAGAAAGCAATAGCAACATACTAAACGATCGGGTGCTAAGCTAATGGAATGGGTCATGTCAATCAGATCATTCAACTAATGATGTGACCTTGTTAATCAAATAACAACTCTTTGTTCATGCTTAGGAAACATAACCATCTTTGATTAACGAGCTAGTCAAGTAGAGGCATACTAGTGACACTCTGTTGGTCTATGTATTCACACATGTATTATGTTTCCGGTTAATACAATTATAGCATGAATAATAAACATTTATCATGATATAAGGAAATAAATAATAACTTTATTATTGCCTCTAGGGCATATTTCCTTCAACAACTATGGGGGTAGACCCGGAACCTGTCCGTCAGGAGCCGACTGAACCCGTTGTTGAGCATGAAAGGGAGGTACATCAGCAAATTTTAGAAGAAGTGCCAGAAGTTGAGGCAGAGAATGTGCCTGAAACTGAGGCCCTTAGAAGGTCTACAAGACTAAGAAAGTCAGCTATTTCTACTGACTTTAAAGTTTATAACACAGAAATGGTTCATGTGGAAAAAGATTCCACCTCATATGAAGAAGCCATGAGAAGCCCTCATTCATCGATGTGGATGAAGGCAATGGAAGACCAGATGATATCGATGAGTTTCAAAGATGTTTGGGACTTAGAGGAAATTCCTAAAGGAGCCAAAATAGTAGGCTGCAAATGGGTCTACAAAATTAAGTATGACTCTAAAGGGAATGTAGAAAAGTATAAAGCACGACTCATGGCAAAAGGACTTACACAAAGAGAAGCGATAGATTACAATGAGACATTTTCTCCATTATCATGTAAGGATTCCTTCAGAATCATAATGGCATTAGTTGCTCATTTTGATTTAGAGTTACATCAAATGGATGTAAAGACGGCATTTCTCAATGGGGATTTAAAAGAAAATGTCTACAATAAACAACCCAAAGGTTTTATCATGGAAGGCCAGGAAAATATGGGATGCCGCCTGAAGAAATCCATTTATGGATTAAGACAAGCCTCTCGGCAGTGGTATCTAAAGTTTAATCAAATGATTAAAAGTTTTGGATTTAAAGAAAAATATTGAGGATAATTGCATTTATGCAAAGTTTAAAAATGGGAAATATATTTTCCTAATCTTGTATGTGGATGATATCCTGGTTGCTAGTAGTGATGTTAGTCTACTACAAGAAACAAAGAAATACTTATCCTCAAATTTTGACATAAAAGATCTTGGTGAAGCATCATATGTTTTGGGCATAGACATTCACCGAGATAGGGATAATGGAGTCTTAGGACTATCGCAGAAAGCATATTTAGAAAAGGTTCTTAAAAAGTATATTATGCATGCGAGTAAAGCCACACCTGCTCCTATAGTTAAGGCGATAGTTTTGGGAAATTCCAATGTCCCAAGAACTAGTACGAGATCGATCAAATGAAAGCAGTACCATATGCTTCGGCAGTTGGCAGCTTACACTATGCACAAGTGTGCACTCGCCCTGACTAAGCTTTTATCACCGGGGTACTCGGTAGATATCAAAAGAATCCAGGCATGGAGCACTGGAAGATGGTAAAGAAAGCATTGCGTTATGCGCAAGGCACGAAGGACTACATGCTAATATACAAGAGAAGTGATTCCCTATAGATAAAAGGGTATACGAACGCAGATTTTGTGGGGGACAGAGACGATAAAAAATACATGTCAGGATACGTCTTCACTCTCGCTGGGGGAGCTATTTCGTGAAAAAGCTCCAAACAGTCGATAGTTGCATCATCCACGATGTATGAAGAATTCATAGTATGCTTCGAAGCCACGGGGCAGGCGATATGGCTAAAGAAATTTATACCCGACTTGAAAGTGGTAGATTGTATTCACAAACCACTAAAGATGTACTGCGACAACCAGCCTGCAGTATTTTACGCTCACAACAACAAGTCGAGTAATGCTGCCAAAACAATAGAGATAAAGTATTATGTGTTGGAAATATGCCCTAGATGCAATAATAAATTAGTTATTATTATATTTCCTTGTTCATGATAATCGTTTATTATCCATGCTAGAATTGTATTGATAGGAAACTCAGATACATGTGTGGATACATAGACAACACCATGTCCCTAGTAAGCCTCTAGTTGACTAGCTCGTTGATCAATAGATGGTTACGGTTTCCTGACCATGGACATTGGATGTCGTTGATAACGGGATCACATCATTAGGAGAATGATGTGATGGACAAGACCCAATCCTAAGCATAGCACTAGATCGTGTAGTTCCTATGCTAAAGCTTTTCTAATGTCAAGTATCATTTCCTTAGACCATGAGATTGTGCAACTCCCGGATACCGTAGGAATACTTTGGGTGTGCCAAACGTCACAACGTAACTGGGTGGCTATAAAGGTACATTACAGGTATCTCCGAAAGTGTCTGTTGGGTTGGCACGAATCGAGACTGGGATTTGTCACTCCGTGTAAGCGAAGAGGTATCTCTGGGCCCACTCGGTAGGACATCATCATAATGTGCACAATGTGATCAAGGAGTTGATCACGGGATGATGTGTTACAGAACGAGTAAAGAGACTTGCCGGTAACGAGATTGAACAAGGTATCGGGATACCGACGATCGAATCTCGGGCAAGTATCGTACCGATAGACAAAGGGAATTGTATACGGGATTGATTAAGTCCTTGACATCGTGGTTCATCCGATGAGATCATCGTGGAACATGTGGGAGCCAACATGGGTATCCAGATCCCGCTGTTGGTTATTGACCGGAGAAGGTCTCGGTCATGTCTGCATGTCTCCCTAACACGTAGGGTCTACACACTTAAGGTTCGATGACGCTAGGTTTATAAAGGAAGTTTGTATGTGGTTACCGAATGTTGTTCGAGTCCCGGATGAGATCCCGGACGTCACGAGGAGTTCCGGAATGGTCCGGAGGTAAAGATTTATATATGGGAAGTCCTGTTTTGGTCACCGGAAAAGTTTCGGGATTTATCGGTAACGTACCGGGACCATCGGGAGGGTCCCGGGGGTCCACCAAGTGGGGCCACCAACCGCAGAAGGTTGCATGGGCCAAGAGTGGTGAGGGACCAGCCCCTTAGTGGGCTGGTGCGCCTCCCACCAAGGCCCAAGGCGCAGGGGAAGTGGGAGGAGGCAAACCCTAGGTCCAGATGGGCCTTAAGGCCCACCCTAGGGGCGCCTCCCCCTTCTCCCCTCCCTTGGCCGCCACCCCTTGGCCATCTAGGGCTGCCGCCCCCCTTTGGGGTGGGAAACCCTAGAGGGGGCGCAGCCCTCCCCTTCCCCTATATATATGAGGCCTAAGGGGGCTGCCCAACACACACGCGATTCAATCTCGTTGGTGCAGCCCTGCGTCTCTTCTTCCTCCTCTTCTGTAGTGCTTGGCGAAGCCCTGCAGGATAGCCACGCTCCTCCACCACCACCACGCCGTTGTGATGCTGTTGGATGAAGTATTCCTCAACCTCTCCCTCTCTCCTTGCTGGATCAAGGCATGGGAGACATCACCGGGCTGCACGTGTGTTGAACGCGGAGGTGCCGTCCGTTCGGCACTCGGTCATCGGTGATTTGGATCACGACGAGTACGACTCCATCAACCCCGTTCACATGAACGCTTCCGCTTAGCGATCTACAAGGGTATGTAGATGCAACTCTCCTTCCCCTCGTTGCTGGTCTCTCCATAGATAGATCTTGGTGACACGTAGGAAAATTTTGAATTTCTGCTACGTTCCCCAACAGTGGCATCATGAGCTAGGTCTATTGCGTAGATTCTATGCACGAGTAGAACACAAAGTAGTTGTGGGCGTTGATTTTGTTCAATATGCTTGCCGTTACTAGTCTTATCTTGATTCGGCGGCATCGTGGGATGAAGCGGCCCGGACCAACCTTACACGTACTCTTACGTGAGACCGGTTCCACCGACAAACATGCACTAGTTGCATAAGGTGGCTGGCGGGTGTCCGTCTCTCCCACTTTAGTCGGATCGGATTCGATGAAAAGGGTCCTTATGAAGGGTAAATAGCAATTGGCATATCACATTGTGGTCTTTGCGTAGGTAAGAAACGTTCTTGCTAGAAACCCATAGCAGCCACGTAAAACATGCAAACAACAATTAGAGGACGTCTAACTTGTTTTTGCAGGGTATGCCATGTGATGTGATATGGCCAAAGGATGTGATGAATGATATATTTGATGTATGAGATTGATCATGTTCTTGTAATAGGAATCACGACTTGCATGTCGATGAATATGACAACCGGCAGGAGCCATAGGAGTTGTCTTTATTTATTTATGACCTGCGTGTCAACTTAAACGTCATGTAATTACTTTACTTTATTGCTAACCGTTAGCTGTAGTAGTAGAAGTAATAGATGACGTGACAACTTCAAGAAGACACGATGATGGAGATCATGATGATGGAGATCATGGTGTCATGCCGGTGACGATGATGATCATGGAGCCCCGAAGATGGAGATCAAAAGGAGCAAAGTGATATTGGCCATATCATGTCACTATTTGATTGCATGTGATGTTTATCATGTTTATACATCTTATTTGCTTAGAACGACGGTAGTAAATAAGATGATCCCTCATTAAAATTTCAAGAAGTGTTCTCCCCTAACTGTGCACCGTTGCTACAGTTCGTCGTTTCGAAGCACCACGTGATGATCGGGTGTGATAGACTCTAACGTTCACATACAATGGGTGTTGACGAGCCTAGCATGTACAGACATGGCCTCGGAACACATGCAAACACTTAGGTTGACTTGACGAGCCTAGCATGTACAGACATGGCCTCGGAACACAGAAGACCGAAAGGTCGAGCATGAGTCGTATAGAAGATACGATCAACATGAAGATGTTCACCGATGTTGACTAGTCCGTCTCACGTGATGATCGGACACGGCCTAGTTGACTCGGATCATGTAATCACTTAGATGACTAGAGGGATGTCTATCTGAGTGGGAGTTCATAAGATGAACTTAATTATCCTGAACATAGTCAAAAGGATTTTACAAATTATGTGGTAGCTCGCGCTTTAGTTCTACTGTTTAGATATGTTCCTAGAGAAAAATTAGTTGAAAGTTGATAGTAGCAATTATGCGGACTAGGTCCGTAAACTGAGGATTGTCCTCATTGCTTCATAGAAGGCTTATGTCCTTAATGCACCGCTCAGTGTGCTGAACCTCGAACGTGGTCTGTGGATGTTGCGAACATCTAACATACACGTTTTGATAACTACGTGATAGTTCAGTTAAACGGTTTAGAGTTGAGGCACCGAAGACGGTTTTGAAACGTCGCGAAACATATGAGATGTTTTGAGGGCTGAAATTGGGATTTCAGGCTCATGCCCACGTCAAGAGGTATAAGACCTCCGACGATTTTCTTAGCCTACAAACTAAGGGAGAAAAGCTCAATTGTTGAGCTTGTGCTCAGATTGTCTGAGTACAACAATCACTTGAATCGAGTGGGAGTTGATCTTCCAGATGAGATAGTGATGTTTCTCCGAAGTCATTACCACCAAGCTGCTAGAGCTTCGTGATGAACTATAATATATCAGGGACATGTATGATGATCCTTGAGATATTCGTGATGTTTGACACCAAAGTAGAAATCAAGAAGGAGCATCAATTGTTGATGGTTGGTGAAACCACTAGTTTCAAGAAGGGCAAGGGCAAGAAGGGATACTTCATGAAACGGCAATTCAGCTGCTGCTCTAGTGAAGAAACCCAAAGTTGAACCCAAACCCGAGACTAAGTGCTTCTGTAATAAGAGGAACAGCCACTGGAGCGAAATTACCCTAGATACTTGGTAGATTAGAAGGCTGGCAAGGTCGATAGAAGTATATTGGATATACATTATGTTAATGTGTACTTTACTAGTACTCCTAGTAGCACCAGGGTATTAGATACCGGTTCGGTTGCTAAGTGTTAGTAACTCGAAATAAAAGCTGCGGAATAAACGGAGACTAGCTAAAGGTGAGATAACGATATGTGTTGGAAGTATTTCCAAGGTTGATCAAATATCGTACGCTCCCTCTACCATCGAGACTGGTGTTTGCGTTGAGCATAGACATGATTGGATTATGTCTATTGCAATACGGTTATTCATTTAAGGAGAATAATAGTTACTCTGTTTATTTGAATAATACCTTCAATGGTCTTACACCTAAAATGAATGGTTTATTGAATCTCGATCGTAGTGATACACATGTTCATGCCAAAAGATAGTAATGATAGTACCACCTACTTGTGGCACTGCCACGTAAGTCATATCGGTATAAAACGCATGAAGAAGCTCCATGTTGATGGATCTTTGGACTCACTCATTTTTGAAAAGTTTGAGACATGCAAACCGTGTCTATTGGTGTATATGCATGAAGAAACTCCATGCAGATGGATCGTTTGGACTCACTTGATTTTGAATCACTTGAGACATGCAAATCATACCACATGGGCAAGATGACTGAAAGCCTCGTTTTCAGTAAAATGGAACTAGAAAGCAACTTGCTGGAAGTAATACATTTTGATGTGTGCAGTCCAATGAGTGCTGAGGCATGTAGTGGATATCGTTATGGTCTTACTTCACAGATGATTTGAGTAGATGTTGAGTATATTTGCTTGATGAATCACGAGTCTGAATTATTGAAAGGTTCAAGTAATTTCAGTGTGAAGTTGAAAGATCGTCGTGACAAGAGGATAAAACATCTATGATATGATCATAGAGATGAATATCTGAATTACGAGTTTGGCACAGAATTAAGACATTGTGGAAATCGTTTCACAACTAATACAGCCTGGAACACCATAGTGTGATGGTGTATCTGTATATCATAACTGCACCTTATTGGATATGATGCATACCATGATGTCTCTTATCAAATTACCACGATAGTTTATGGGTTAGGCATTAGAGACAACCAGATTCACTTTAAATAGGGCACCACGTAATTCCGATGAGATGACACCGTATGAACTATGGTTTAGAGAAACCTAAGCTGTCATTTCTTAAAAGTTTGGGGCTACGACGCTTATGTGAAAAGGGTTTCAGACTGATAAGCTCGAACCCAAAGCGGATAAATGCATCTTCATAGGACACCCAAAACAGTTGGGTGTACCTCCTGTCTCAGATCCGAAAGCAATAAGGGATTGTTTCTAGAATCGGGTCCTTTTTCGAGGAAAAGTTTCTCTCGAAGGAATTGAGTGGGAAGATGGTGGAGACTAGATGAGGTTATTGAACCATCTCTTCAACTAGTGTGTGGAAGGGCACAGGGAGTTGTTCCTGTGGCACCTACACCAATTGAAGTGGAAGCTTATGATAGTGATCATGAAACTTCAGATCAAGTCACTACCAAACCTCGTGGGATGATAAGGATGCGTACTACTTCAGAGTGGTATGTAATCCTGTCTTGGAAGTCATGTTGCTAGACAACAATGAACCTACGAGCTATGGAGAAGCGATGGTGGGCCCGGATTCCGATAAATGGCTCAAGGCCATAAAATCCGGGGTAGGATCCATGTATGAAAACAAAGTGTAGACTTTGGAAGAACTACTTGATGGCCGTAAGGCTGTTGAGTACAGATGGATTTTAAAAGGAATACAGACAATAATGGTGTGTATCACCATTAAGAAAGCTCGACCTGTCGTTAAAATGTTTTCCGACAAGTTCAAGGAGTTGACTACGGTGAGACTTTCTCACTCATAGCGATGCTGAGAGTCTGTTGGAATTATATTAGCGATTACTACATTATTTATGAAATCTTGCAGATAGGATGTCAAAACATTGTTTCCTCGACGATTTTCTTGAGGAAAGGTTGTATGTGATACAACCGGAAGGTTTTGTCAACCCTGAAATATGCTAATAAGTATGCAAAGCTCCAACAATCCTTCTAAGGACTGGAGTAAGCATCTCGGAGTTGGAATGTGTGCTTTGATGAGATGATCAAAGATTTTGGTTTATACAAAGTTTATGAGAAACTTGTATTTCCAATGAAGTGAGTGGGAGCACTATAGAATTTCTGATGAGTATATGTTGTTGACATATTATGGATCAGAAATGATGTAGAATTTCTAAGAAAGCATATAGGGTTATTTGGAAAGTGTTTTTCAATGGAAAGCCTAGATTAAGCTACTTGAACATTGAGCATCAAGATCTATAAGGATAGATCAAAACGCTCAATGGAACTTTCAAATGAGCACATACCTTGACATGATCTTGAAGGTGTTCAAGATGGATCAGTCAAAGAAGGAGTTCTTGCCTGAGTTGGAAGGTATGAAGTTAAAGCTCGACCACGGCAGAATAGAGAGAAAGGACGAAGGTCGTCCCCTATGCTTAAGCCATAGGCTCTACAGTATGCTATGCTGTGTACCGCACCTGAAGTGTGCCTTGCCATGAGTCAGTCAAGTGGTACAAGAGTGATCCAAGAATGGATCACAAGACAGCGGTCAAAGTTATCCTTAGTAACTAGTGGACTAAGGAATTTTCTCGATTATGGAGGTGGTAAAAGTGTTCGTCGTAAAGGGTTACGTCGATGCAAGCTTAACACCTATCCGGATAGCTCTGAGTAGAGATACCGGATACGTATAATGGAGCAACAATTTAGAATAGCTCCAAGTAGAACAGTTATTTGGAATAGCTCCGAATAGAACGTGGTAGCTACATCTAGGAGATGACATAGAGATTTGTAAAGCACACACGGATCTGAAGGTTCAGACCCGTTGACTAAAACCTCTCTCACAAGCAACATGATCAAACCTAGAACTCATTGAGTGTTAATCACATAGTGATGTGAACTAGACTACTGACTCTAGTAAACTCTTGGGTGTTAGTCACATGGCGATGTGATCTGTGAGTGTTAATCACATGGCGATGTGAACTGGATTATTGACTCTAGTGCAAGTGGGAGACTGTTGGAAATATGCCCTAGAGGCAATAATATATTAGTTATTATTATATTTCCTTGTTCATGATAATCGTTTATTATCCATGCTAGAATTGTATTGATAGGAAACTCAGATACATGTGTGGATACATAGACAACACCATGTCCCTAGTAAGCCTCTAGTTGACTAGCTCGTTGATCAATAGATGGTTACGGTTTCCTGACCATGGACATTGGATGTCGTTGATAACGGGATCACATCATTAGGAGAATGATGTGATGGACAAGACCCAATCCTAAGCATAGCACTAGATCGTGTAGTTCGTATGCTAAAGCTTTTCTAATGTCAAGTATCATTTCCTTAGACCATGAGATTGTGCAACTCCCGGATACCGTAGGAATACTTTGGGTGTGCCAAACGTCACAACGTAACTGGGTGGCTATAAAGGTACATTACAGGTATCTCCGAAAGTGTCTGTTGGGTTGGCACGAATCGAGACTGGGATTTGTCACTCCGTGTAAGCGGAGAGGTATCTCTGGGCCCACTCGATAGGACATCATCATAATGTGCACAATGTGATCAAGGAGTTGATCACGGGATGATGTGTTACAGAACGAGTAAAGAGACTTGCCGATAACGAGATTGAACAAGGTATCGGGATACCGACGATCGAATCTCGGGCAAGTATCGTACCGATAGACAAAGGGAATTGCATACGGGATTGATTAAGTCCTTGACATCGTGGTTCATCCGATGAGATCATCGTGGAACATGTGTGAGACAACATGGGTATCCAGATCCCGCTGTTGGTTATTGACCGGAGAACGTCTCAGTCATGTCTGCATGTCTCCCGAACCCGTAGGGTCTACACACTTAAGGTTCGATGACGCTAGGGTTATAAAGGAAGTTTGTATGTGGTTACCGAATGTTGTTCGGAGTCCCGGATGAGATCCCGGACGTCACGAGGAGTTCCGGAATGGTCCGGAGGTAAAGATTTATATATGGGAAGTCCTGTTTTGGTCACCGGAAAAGTTTCGGGATTTATCGGTAACGTACCGGGACCACCGGGAGGGTCCCGGGGGTCCACCAAGTGGGGCCACCAACCGCAGAAGGTTGCATGGGCCAAGAGTGGTGAGGGACCAGCCCCTTAGTGGGCTGGTGCGCCTCCCACCAAGGCCCAAGGCGCAGGGGAAGTGGGAGGAGGCAAACCCTAGGTCCAGATGGGCCTTAAGGCCCACCCTAGGGGCGCCTCCCCCTTCTCCCCTCCCTTGGCCGCCACCCCTTGGCCATCTAGGGCTGCCGCCCCCCTTTGGGGTGGGAAACCCTAGAGGGGGCGCAGCCCTCCCCTTCTCCTATATATATGAGGCCTAAGGGGGCTGCCCAACACACACGCGATTCAATCTCGTTGGTGCAGCCCTGCGTCTCTTCTTCCTCCTCTTCTGTAGTGCTTGGCGAAGCCCTGCAGGATAGCCACGCTCCTCCACCACCACCACGCCGTTGTGCTGCTGTTGGATGAAGTCTTCCTCAACCTCTCCCTCTCTCCTTGCTGGATCAAGGCATGGGAGACGTCACCGGGCTGCACGTGTGTTGAACGCGGAGGTGCCGTCCGTTCGGCACTCGGTCATCGGTGATTTGGATCACGACGAGTACGACTCCATCAACCCCGTTCACATGAACGCTTCCGCTTAGCGATCTACAAGGGTATGTAGATGCAACTCTCCTTCCCCTCGTTGCTGGTCTCTCCATAGATAGATCTTGGTGACACGTAGGAAAATTTTGAATTTCTGCTACGTTCCCCAACATTATGTTGTGAAAGATAAAATCCAAGATTAAACTATAAGTCTCGAGCATATAAGGACAAAGGATATGCTTGCGGATCCGGTAACGAAAGGCTTACTACCCAATGTGTTCAAGGAACACTTAGTCGGCATGGGTTTAAGGGAAAGCCTTATGATTCCTGGATAGGCCCAAAAGGAACATAATTTGTTTCTGAACAAAACGTATGTTGTAGCTGTATGATTCTATCGACAATTGAGCTGTGACGATAAAACATGCTCTATATACCAGTATGTGATGAAACAAATAAACTAGAGAGTACAAGGTTAAAAGTGTTGAGATCAAGGGGGAGAATGTTAGGTTGATCTCCTCTGTGCAGGCCCAACGGCCTGCCAGGCCCTTGGTCAATGCGCCCTGATCGGGGGCGCCCAACCCATTATGGTTGGTGGGCCCCTATGACCCGCGCTATATAAACAGAGGTGGGGGCCGGGGCACGACTTACGAGGTTGATCGCTGCCACAATCCCTACCGATCTAGGGTTAGCGCGGTGCTCACGGGAAGCACACCACCGCCGCCATCCACTCTCTGCCATCACCGGCGACCGTCACCATGGCCGGGCACCGGGAGTTCCTCGTCTGGACAAGCAGAAGGTAGGTCTACCGGAGAATCTAACCTATCCGATCCAAAGCGATCTAACACTAGGTTGTCTAGAGCTTGGTTGAACGCGTTAGCTTCTGACCGACGAAAGGTATTGTTGTTTTTGTCGGAGGGGAAGCATAGGAGGTTGAAGTCTCCAACAACTAACCACGGGGAATCATCCGGTTGTGCAATAGATAGGAGCTCATCGAGGAAGCATTTTTTGAGAGCCCAGATGGAGGGGGCGTAGATATTGGTGATGAAAATGTTATGAGCACATGCAGTTGATCTTACAATTATGATGGAGGAAAAGGTTAGGTGAGAGTATGAGATAACCTGAAGAGAAGATGTGTTAACGGCCGAAATGGTGCCGCTAGCCGTGCCAATGGAAAACATGGTCGAGATGGTGTGGTAAGAAAGATCTTAGCTTGGCATCGGAGTAAGTCTCAAGGTGGATCATTGTCTGTCCCTCTGCAGTATCTGAGTGTGAACTAGTCGCAGTGACAATGCATGTCGTTAAAAAGAATATGAACTACTCCTAGTCCCTTCTGAATCTTTGCTTTGACAGAGGACCCAACGGCAGAGAGCGACGTGTACAGCTTCCGGGTGGTGCTGCTGGAGATACTGGCCGGCCAGCGCCGACTAGACAGGAACCGACCATCCGGTGAGCAAGACCTGGTGGAGTGGGCGCGGACGCACCTAAGGCGCAATCGCCAGATCTCCCACATGGCCACATCCTGGACGAGCGGCTGGGCGGATAGTACTCCCTCGCTGGAGCGCAGAAGGCCGCCTCACTGGCGCTCAAGTGCCTGTCCAGCGACGTGAGTGCGTGTACGGGCATGGAGCAGGTGGTGACAACCCTTGAGCAGCTCCAGGGCTCCAAGGAGACCACAGTGAGCGATCAAGAAATGGGGAGCGGCGGTGGCAGCTGTGGCTTCGTCGGAAAGTTTGGCCGTAGCTGGCAGCGGCAACCCTAGCCGGCAGCGAAGGGGCAGCATCCGAGGCATCGCTACTGCACGGGTGACGAATTCTGATTTGTAAAGAGGGAGGCAGACGACTGCCTCTGAATGTTTAATTAGTGCTTCTGCTTTTGCAAGTTCAGGTCCGCCGTTATTTTGCTTCTTTGTACTGAAGAAGGGATGACGATTTTTCCTCGGTGGAGTTTCTGTTTTGAGAACTCTGCCGTCTCGCTGATTTCCCGTTGGAAATAAGCTGAACAGCAGTAATATGGAAACATGGATGAATAAATGCATGAATCAATTCATGGAATGTTAAGTGAACTGGTCGGTTATACACTTATACTGCACAAGTTTGCTCAAGAGTCATTCTACCAGCAATAAACATTTTGCTGGGGCATCATTATGATTACGATTTATATTCCACAGGAAAGCTAAAACTAGTTTTACGCACTCGATCCCAAATTGATTGCAAAGTTGACTCTATGTTGGCCCAAGTCTATGGGGGAAAATGTGTTAGTATTTGATAACATTGAAAGTATACACTACAGAATTATATTTTATGATGGATCGCATGAAACTTGTTTAATATTGTATAGATGCTGATATATTTTTCTCTAAACTTGGTCAACTTTAGTACTAGAATCAAGGGCAATGATTTGGTTTGCAGAACCTAATGTGGCCTGATCTTGGGCTATTGCAAAGCTTGCAGAATCCATGATGGCATGAGCGCACATCTGACTTGCAGGAAGAGCTCTACTTGTAGTGAAAAGGCTATATCATTCATAGCTTTCCAAAGACACAAAATTTGGAAATCAAAAGAGTGTCCTGAAGAAAGTACTAAGCTTTTTTTAATCAAAGTTGGCCTGTCAGGGACAAGACGGGTAAGAATTTCAGCTGCTTTGTACCATGGGGACTTGAGCATTTGAAAACATCCATGGTAGATATACCCATCAGGTGAAAAGTTAACGTGGTATTTGTACGTGAGTTATTAGCTCTGACTTGCGCATATAACCATGTTATATACACCAAAGTTATTAGCGGTGTGTTTTTGAACAACTTTTATCTCGGAGGGGAACAATTAACATGTTGTTTGTACATAAGCTATCAGCTGTTGCGCATATATTATCATGCTAATTTATACAGAAGTTATTGTGTGTATGTATTTTAACACATTTTTTCCCGAGTCAAAAAGTTATCGTATATTCGTATGTGAGTTATCACTTTATTGTTTGTGTATTACCATGGTACTTGCACACAAGTTATCGGGATATATTTTTCAACAACCTTTTTCTCACTAATTTTTTTACCATGGTGTTTTATATGAGTTATTAGCTTTATTGTGTGTATATTATCATGTTACTTCCACATAAGTTGTCAGCGTATATTTTTCAACAACCTTTTTTCCCATTAAAAAAGTTATTCTGTTGTTTATATGTGAGTTACATCTCTATTGTATGTATATTAATGCTAGTTACACACAAGTTATCGGGTGATGTTTTTCTACAATATTTTCTTATTACAAAAATTACCGTTGTGTTTGTACAGGAGTTATCAGCTCTACTGTGTGTATATTACCATGCTACATGCACACAAGTTACCGGGTATGTTTTTCAACATTTTTTTTCCATTCAAAGTTACCGATGTTTGTTGGCGAATTATCAGTTTAGCCTATATCACCATCATATTTATATAGCAGCCATATATCGGGGTATATATTTTTCATCAATTTTCGACCCATGATGAAAAGTTACCATAGTATTTACCGTGGTGCGTTTTCATAACTTTTCCCTGCCTCAAAATTACAATTCTATTTTTGTGTGTAAAATTACCGCATAAAAATCCTCAGCATGAATGCTTAAGTAGCTCTTTAAAAAAAATCTCCACTTATAGTCCTGAAGAAAAAGGGCATGGTTCGGTGGGAAAGTAGAAAAAAATGGGTTGTTACGCTAGTACAAAAATATTGTAGCTCATATCAAATCAAAACATGGAGGTCCTCCAGATGGTTACATAGCCGAATATTTTTTTTGAGCATCAGTACAGACACAAGCGCCCATATACACGCGCATACACTCACCCCTATGAACGCATACACGCACACCTACCCCTATGAGCACCTTCGAGAGACTGAGCCTGCATATCATCTTGAGATTTACGAAGTCACCGTAGGCGCCTCGTCGTCGACGGGAACGTCTGCATCGCCGGAAATCCTGAAATAAATCCAGGAATAATGCGAGCACCAGGATTTGAACCCTGGTGGGTTGGGATACCACTGTCCACCTAAT
Source organism: Triticum monococcum (assembly GCA_034509565.1). Classification (NCBI taxonomy): domain Eukaryota; kingdom Viridiplantae; phylum Streptophyta; class Magnoliopsida; order Poales; family Poaceae; genus Triticum; species Triticum monococcum. Next base: position 770,931,271 of record CM067847.1, read on the forward strand.
CAACTCAACCACAGGTTGATTCGCACATAGCCGAATATTTAAGAGATCAAATTCTCCAATATCAAAGGTTCGACTAGTACAGGCTCCTCTTTTTGGCGAAATTAACCACGATTACGATTTAATGCAGCAAAATCAGTGCCGCCAGATTGTAATCAATCACCATTTAATGCTACGAAAATACAGCCGCGCGATCCGATTGCCATATAATGGAGCAAAATCAGTCACGATTTAATATCAGCGAAATTAGTGCCGTGAGATCGGGATCAGACGAAGATCGGATCGTTCGGATTTGTTGCTAAAATCCATACGTTCGGACTTTTTAGCTTTTCCGTTAAATCATACTCCCTCGATTCTTTGATATAAGGTGTATAGATTTTTCAGAAAAAAATCGAAATATAAGATGTATTCTGTTGCACCACTCGTTTGGATATTCTTTTTAGAAATTTGATTACATTTTATTATATTATATCAGGCAAGCTCATCTTTTTTCTCATATCAATTAGTCAGGTGTAATCTTAGTCAAAACTTGTGAAATTTTTCCTTCATATGTGCTCTTTAATTTCCGTGCCAAAAACTATACGCCCTATATTTAGAAACAAAGGAAGTATAGTGTTGCAACACAAGTGTGAACATTTGCTCAACAAAAAAAAAGTTGTCCTTGATGTACACAGGGTTGCTGTTGTACTATCTCAGTTACCGAGCAAGGCAAACTCAAACGCACCTAGAATTTTCCATCAGCAGCTATAAGGAGAAACGTGAGACAAGATAAGATATTTTCAAAGCACAAACGTTGTGCATAAGTTGCCTGCCGAGCCCTCCCAGTCCTATATAAGAATCCCCATGGCCGATGAGGAGAGGAAGTTAGGTGCGGCCAGAAGAAACTTCGCTCAGAGTTGTTCGCTCATGTTTGTCGTCCTAACCAAGTAACCATGGCCACCACTGTGGCGAGACTCCTGCTCGTGGTGACCATGGTTTTCCTCCTCGCCACGCCCATGGCGAGTGGCGGCAACATCACAGTGTCGTTCGCCTCGGAGGAGGTCACGTCGGAGGAGGCCCTCCTCTCTCTGTACGAGCGGTGGGCGCAGCACTTCGGGAAGGCTCTCCCAAGTGGAGGAGCACGCGGCAGCACCCGCTTCGCCGTCTTCGCGCAGAGTGTCCGGCTCGCGCACCAGCGCGGCCCGGGCAAACTGAAGCTCAACGAGTTCGCTGACACCGCCCTCAGCAATGACTACGGCAGCCGCTGCTACATTCCGATGGCGCAAGCCGTCGTCCCGGAGGGCCAGCGGAGAAAATACCCAGATCCGCCGGCGTCCGTGGACTGGCGCACCGCGGGCGCCGTGACGCCGGTGAGGGATCAAGGGACGCACTGTGGAAGCTGCTGGGCTTTTGCAACCGCATCAGCCATCGAGGGCCTTTACAAGATCGAGCACGGGGACCTGATCCCCCTATCGCCCCAGCAGCTCGTCGACTGCGACGGCAGCAACAGGCACTGTAGAGGCGGCACCCCGGCCAAGGCATTCCAAACCATTAAGCTTGGTGATGGCATCGCGCGATGGGCGGACTATCCGTACAAAGGTGTTATTGGCTGGTGCTACCCGGCCCGCAAAGGCGTGGGCATCAGGGGCTGGGAGCGTGTGGAGCCACGGGACGAGATTGCGCTCATGTGGGCGGTGTTCAAGCGCCCAGTCACGGTAGGGGTAGACACCAACAGCACGGCCTTTATACAATACCGCGGTGGCCTATTTGACGGGCCCTGCAATACCACTCTCGGACACGCCATGACCCTAGTTGGGTATGGAACTATCGGACACAGCGACCCTTACGGCGAGCCGGAGGGAGTCGACTTTTGGCTCCTAAAAAATACCTGGTCCACGGCGTGGGGTGAAGCCGGCTATATGCGGCTCCGGCGCGGTGCCGAGGCCAAAGGTGGGGTCTGTGGGGTAATGCTCGAGGCCACCTATCCGATCCATTCCTATGCACTATTTTAATTATAGAGGAAACAATGTGCCTATATATGAGCTTTAACTAAATAATCCCTCCTCAGTCCCATAATATAAGGGCATTTTTAATATTAATGTATTGATAAAAACACTCTTATATTATGGAACGAAGGTAGTAATATAGTTAGTGATGAAATGAAATAAATTAAAGCAAGCCACTCGTTGGTTGTACACAGGGGTAGAATATAAGTTGGTAGCCAGAGATTTCAGTGGGGAGACCGATCTCATTCGCGCGAACGGTAGCATGAGCGACATCGGATTCCATGAGATCATGCGCTCCTCTATCCTTGTTTCTTTCCTGCATTGTTCTCTTCTCCACCCCTCGTTATTATCCATAAGCCACCACTTCTTTATTCTACGTCTTTCACTACGCGCTGCTCCCTGTCATTGCAAGCGCTCCATATTCCTCGATCTCTGCCATAACTCACCTTCTCTTCCTTCACCAGCGTGAGCCGTGAGGCACATGGGTGCGGCACTGCTGCTGTAAACGTACCACCGTTGCTTGCTGCTAGGGCGAGCGACCACATGCGAAGAAAACGACAACACACACCAACGCCTCCTTCTACCCTCTCCCTTCCGACCCACGACGAAGGTTTCGGATCCCAAATAGGCAAATTTTCTTGTGGGTGGGCGATATTCCCGGTAACCACGGTTACCGAAAAATACCGAACAAATTTCGGACGAAATTTACAATTGAATTTTGAATTAAAACAATTTTAAATTAGATATAATAATATCTTGAACTAATGCCATTCGCAAAAGGGGTAGTAGCTCAGTGGTACCTCAAGTCCTCAACTACGTGCGCTAGTTCTGTTGAGGTAGCGAGTTCAATTCTTTTGGCCGTCATTTTTTCACGTTTTTTACTGTCTATTCTGAAAAATAACAAAAACAACAAAATAAAGAGCGGAAGGAGGACTCGAACCAGCTACCCCTCGACATAACACATGGTTAGCACTACGCCAGAGTAAGAGCACTCTCTAAATTGAGGAACAAAGCTAATTTATTAGACCTTGAGCGTTCAGATCCAAATTATTCAAAAAAGTCGGTATTTTTTGCTCGGGATTGGTATTTCTCGTGGGGCGGCGAGAAACGCGGTAACCGCCCGGTATCCGTTTTTCTCGGGCAGTACCCAAAACCATGCCCACGACATGATGTAATGGCACGGGCGAGGTGACGATGCCCACGAAGGTTTTTGCACACATGTGCTACGACGGCAGCAGATCATTTGCGATGACTTGAGGAGCACAGGCGAGGGGCGCGGCAAGCTTCGAGCGGCATGCGCCGATGCTTCAATCGACGACGAAATGTTCTATGAGCATGTGACGGCACAGCATAGGGGGTGTTGTCAGAGGGGATGCACAAGATGACTCTTCAAGTGGAGACACGAGAGAGCTGGATGGTGTCTATGGCGGGGGGAGGAGGCAGGCGCGAGGTACCGGTTTGCAGCTCTAACGGCGAGCATGTGCTGCTCGGTAGGAGGAAGTGGTTGGAGACCAAGACTAGTAACATAACGCACGGGGTTGAATGGCCAGCGTTGTGCCAATCCAACGGCACAAAGTATGGGGATCTGGCCTTCTAGCCGGTAGAAAAAGTGTTTGTCGAGCACCCGACAACTAGAGCTTGGGAACGTGTCCTTTGCCTGGAGGGTGTGGGCCAAGTACCCTAAGCCGAGAGCTGAATTCAGCACACGTTTTGCCAAGTTTCAACTGGTTTTTGCGAGTTTTTTGTGCACTTTGAAAATACAATAATTGCAATAGTGACCAAAGGCACAACCTCGGTGATGTGGCTTGTCAGTGAGTGCGCAGTGGTGCTGCTAATATGTCCTCTGGACCGGTGATTTGAGGAAACAATGAAACAAGACGAGCTAAGCGGTTTAAGATTTGGGAACAGCACATGATGGGGAAAGAGAATGATTTACCCTTTTAATTTAATGAAAAGGTTCTATTTTAATATTCACTACTAATTTGTGTCAAATTGTGTAAAATTTTCCACACTCGAAATACGCCAGGTGAGGCCAACATGGATGCACACATGTAAAATAGATGGTTACATAGAAAATTAGACTACATGTATAAATAAGAGAAAGGAAAATTATGCCAAGGCCAATTCGTTATGTATAATGTAAAACGCATACAAACAATCCATTATTGACACGTGCATATTTAACCTAACATGGGAGATTACATAGAATATAAAATGCATACAACAAATCCATCATTGACATGTGCATATTGACTCCAACATGGGTGCACACATGTAAAAACACATGGTTACATAGAAATTAGACTGCGTGTATAAATAAGAAGAGAAGGAAAACTTATGCAAAGGCGTATTCGGAATACCACAAAATTTTCAGATTTTTTTGAAACCAAAAAAATATGAATTTTGAATTTTTCAAGAAGTCCTGCGTCCATGAAGGACGAGCTCCAAAATGTTGTTCTTCCTTATAGCTAACCTTATTATATGAGTAACTATAAGTGGTGACTATATTCCAAAGCAGGCCAACCGGACAGATGCAATGCCTTTGAAACGCATAGTGGCCATACGAAAACACTCCAGGAAAATCCGGGTGCTCGCATTATTCTTGGATTTATTTCAGGATTTCCGGCGATGCGCTTTCAGTGGGAGGAGACGTTCCCGTCGACGACGAGGCGCCTACGGTGACTTCGTAAATCTCAAGATGATATGCCGGCTCAGTCTTTCGGAGGTGCTTATAGGGGTAGGGTGTGCGTGTGTGCGTTCATAGGGATGAGTGTATGCGCGTGTATATGAGCGCTTGTGTCTGTACTGATGTTAAAAAAAAGGAAGCCAGGACCAACGGACACAAGTAGGTGGGTAGGGAAATATATAGCAAATCTAATAATATATAGCAAATCTAATAAAACCTGTGGGAAGAGCGGATGAAACGCTCGGCATGATGCGGTCTGTGTGGCAGGAAAGAGAACCTTAGGTTCTAGTATTAGATAGTACAGATAGAGGAGTTTTACCTCTATATAGGGCCGTGGTGTGTCACGTTAGCTATGAAGCGGAACATTTGCTCAACCAAAAAACACAAAAACAAATTTAACCTTGATGTACACAGGGTTGCTTTCATATTATCTCAGTTACTAGAGTAAGGCAAACTCAAACGCACCTCGAATTTTACATCAAAAGGTTCGTCCATAGTGTAGCCATTGAAGAAGTAAGACGTATGTAAATGTCAAGATTCTATACTAAAATGTTTTCAACAAGAAAAAACAGAGTGTGCCACTTCAAATTAAAATGGTACTTGTTGTATCCTTTTAAGCAGCCCATTCTCCCATGTAAGCATGGAACATGAAGAACGTAGTAGTGCACACCTAGGGTCCCTTTGTCAAAATACTTCCATCTTGCTGTTGGCACAAAGGGATTTTTTTGCGAGGAAAACATACAATTTATTCATCAACTATCAATGTAGTACAAAAAAACACAATGTAGAAATGTATGTATGTTACATGCATGGATGCACATAATACCTTCACCATGGCTGTTGTAGTGACCAGACCTCAAACGGTCCAATCTCTGTGCTCATGTGTCATCCATGGATCAGTAATGCTGACACCACACAGTACTTAAAGGATTTATAACAGAGTTGCAATCACACACTTATTACATCGAGTGTCTCAAAAGAGAACTTATTACAATAAATATGGCTTAAGGCCATCTAATAATGATAACAGCGAAATGCTTGGAAGATAAGTGAGTCCATCAACTCCAACAGCATCACTGAGTATAGAACCACGACCTAAAATGCACCTTACTCGTCGTCTAAAAAGTCTGCAACATGAACGTTGCAGCCCGAAATGGGTCAGCACATGAAATATGCTGGCAATGTAACACATACAGAGCAATGAAGGAATAAGACTATACTATATGCATATTTGGCTGGTGGAAAGCTCTATGGTTACAGTTTTGCGTAAAGCTAATTTTTCCCTACTGCGAAGGAATAAATTTTATTTAACTATCATGGTGGTTGTTAAACATTGAGAGTGTAGACACACTCTCGATCCCAATTAAACATCATCATTAAAACCCAACAAAATTAATTAGAGTAACATGATGAGATTCACATGATAATCCAGGTACTAGATACTCAAGATGTCCATAACCGGGGACACGGCTAACCATGATTAGTTTATACACTCTGCAGAGGTTTGCGCACTTTTCCCCACAAGACTCGATCTCCTTCGTTGGGATTCTCGCACTACATGGTGTTTGAGAAACGGATGACCGAGACATAGTCTTTCAGAAGCGCTAGCACCTTACGATCGGGTAGACCGTTACACCTACTTTCCCCTACATCCGCTAGTCTACCACTGTAAGAGTTCGCACGACTTAATCAACTATACTAGAGCCCATAGTAGCTTGTGGCTGCACACGGAAGTTTCTAGTATGAACAATCTCATGATCCCTTTGAGCCTGGGTGGCGGTCCAAAAGAAAAACAGGCAATCGCTGGAATACTCAGGTGCCTCAATCCACACAGATGTGTACTTAAGTTGCCACCTTAGATAAACCATTAATTTAACAATCTCACATCTGTCATGGATTTCACTCACCCAATCCACCTCTAATAGCATAGCATGGCATAATAAGCAAATGTAGAAGTAACTCCCAAAGGTTTGATAATAAAACTGGTGATAGGTACTACCTCATCTACTTCCCCACCCACAATTTAATTCGATCCTAATCATGCAATGTGTGAGGATGTTTCTAATGCAAAAAAACTGGGTATTAGGAGGTATGTTTAAAGTGTTACTTGTCTTGCTGATGATCCGCAAAACCTAGCGATTCGAGGTAGCAAGCGGCGCACTCCGGGTACTCTGTCGCAAACAAACAAGCATACAATAAGTACTCAACTAATGCACAGGTAAAACTCAAATAAGAGATCTAACCATAAAGTTCAACTTAAGAACTCCGGTTGGCAAAAATAACCAAATCGAACGAAGCAACGAAAAACAAACGGCAAAAGAAACAAGCTTCGTTTACTATTCTGGATCTAGGTCAAACTTTACAGAGGCAAAAACTTGTTTGAGTTGGTTAAACGGAAAGAGGGTTTCGAGACGAAACTCCAGGCGCTTGAATCGCCTGATTCCGATAAACGAGCGAAAAGTTATACTAGAACGAAAATCGGATCAGGAATCGCGATCGGAAAAATCGCGGATTTAATCCGAGGAAAAAGAAAAACGACGAATAGATTAACAAACAAACGTTTGTTATTTGGATCTAAACGATGAACGCGTTCGTTAAAACGAACGGATGAGCGAACGCTCGCTAAATAAACTAAACCAAAAAATAAACCGAACCGGCGAAAATAAAAAAATGGATCTAGGTTTTCGTAAAAAACTGATCGGTTTTCTTCGCAAAAACCGAGGCAACGGCAGCTACCTCGGGCGGCTCCGGCGAAAGACGGCGGGGCGGCGCGGCTCTGGCGAACGACGGCGGCGGCAGGGGCGGCGGGAGGCGGCGCGCGGATCGAGGCGGTGGCGGCTCGCGGATCGAGGTGGCGGCGGCGCTCCTGGTGGCTAGGGTTTCGGCTGGGGCTGCGGCTCCGCTCGGGCCCTCGCGGCTATAAAAGGCCGGTCGGGCCAGGTGTCCTGGTCGGACACGGCCCGGTTAGGTCGGTTCGACTTAAAAAAAATTTACGCTCAGAAAAAAAAGGAATATTAAACGAACTCCAAAAATCCCAAAATAAAATTTTCCCGGCTTCTAAAATCAAGCCGCACAGGATGGACATTTATTTGGGGCCTAAATGCAATTTTGAAAAACGCGCATTTTTCCTAAATTCAAATAAAATAGCAAATAAAATCAAAATAAAATCTTATTTGTTTTTTTATTAAATCCTCAATATTTATTTATTTTAGGAAAGTCATTTTATTCCCTCTCTCATATTTTGATAATATAAATAATTGAAGGTAAAATAAAGAAAATCAAATGATCCTATTTTCAAATTTTGAGAAAACTCAAATTTGAAAATAACGAAATCCCCAACTCTCTCCGAGGGTCCTTGAGTTGCGTAAAATTTCTAGGATCAACCTAAATGCAATAAAACATGATATGCAATGATGATCTAGTGTATAACATTCCAAATTGAAAATTTGGAATGTTACAAACCTACCCCACTTAAGATGAATCTCGCCCTCGAGATTCGGGTTGCCTAGAAAATATGTGAGGGTGGTACTTCAGCAATTCTTCCTCTCGTTCCCAGGTGGCTTCATCCTCCGTGTGGTGGCTCCACTGAACTTTGCAAAACTTGATAACCTTGTTGCGGGTGACTCGACTGGCATACTCAAGAATCTTGACTGGTTTCTCCTCGTAGGTCAAATCACCATCCAACTGAATCGCTTCCAGCGGCACTGTACCTCTCAGCGGTATATCAGCCATCTCTGCGTGGCACTTCTTCAACTGGGAAACGTGGAATACATCGTGAACTCCTGACAATCCTTCCGGCAATTCCAACTTGCAGGCTACTTCTCCCATGCGTTCCAAAACCTTGTATGGTCCTACAAAACGTGATGCTAACTTTCCCTTAACTCCAAAGCGCTTGACTGCTCGAAGTGGAGATACTCGAAGATAAACTCGGTCTCCGACTTCGTAAACTGTCTCCTTGCATTTTGAATCTGCGTAGCTCTTCTTCCTGGATTGGGCTACCTTGAGCCTATCGCGAATCAATTTCACCTTCCGTTCAGACTCCTTAATAAGATCCGGTCCAAACAACTGTCGGTCTCCAACTTCATCCCATGACAATGGTGTTCTACACTTTCTTCCGTACAAAGCTTCAAAAGGGGTCATCTTCAAACTGGATTGATAACTGTTGTTATAAGAGAACTCTGCGTATGGCAAATTCTCGTCCCAATTAAATCCGTAATCTAGCGCACAAGCTCTCAGCATATCCTCCAAAATCTGATTGACTCTCTCGGTCTGTCCATCTGTCTGCAGATGGAAAGCTGTACTGAACTCTAGCCTGGTACCCAAGGTTTCATGCAACTGATTCCAGAACATTGAGGTAAACTGGGTTCCTCTATCTGATACAATGCTCCTTGGAACTCCATGCAGACATACGATCCTGGTCATGTATATCTTTGCTAACTTAGCACTAGTATAGGTAGTCTTCACTGGGATGAAATGAGCTACCTTTGTCAAACGATCGACTACAACCCATATCAAGTCATAGCCTGAACGTGTTCGGGGCAATCCTGTGATAAAATCCATGCCTAACTTATCCTACTACCATTTGGGTATTGGCAATGGTTGTAGCAATCCCGCTGACTTCTGATGCTCAGCATTTACTCTCTGACATACATCACAAACTGCTACATACTCCGCAATATCCTTCTTCATTCCGGTCCACCAGAAAGTATCCTCAAATCCAAATACATCTTGGTATTTCCTGGGTGAATCAAATATGGTGAATCACGGGCCTCTTGCAGAATTAACTTCCTGATCTTCGGGTCATTGGGCACATAAACACGGTCTTCAAACCATAAGGTATCGTGCTCATCCTCACGAAATCCTTTAGCATTTCCTTTGCTCATTTTCTCCTTAATAGAAGCGATCTCCTTTTCAGTCCTTTGAGCTTCTCTGTGAAGGAAATATGCCCTAGAGGCAATAATAAAGTTATTATTTATTTCCTTATATCATGATAAATGTTTATTATTCATGCTAGAATTGTATTAACCGGAAACATAATACATGTGTGAATACATAGACCAACAGAGTGTCACTAGTATGCCTCTACTTGACTAGCTCGTTAATCAAAGATGGTTATGTTTCCTAACCATGAACAAAGAGTTGTTATTTGATTAACGAGGTCACATCATTAGTTGAATGATCTGATTGACATGACCCATTCCATTAGCTTAGCACCCGATCGTTTAGTATGTTGCTATTGCTTTCTTCATGATATACATGTTCCTATAACTATGAGATTATGCAACTCCCGTTTACCGGAGGAACACTTAGGGTACTACCAAACGTCACAACGTAACTGGGTGATTATAAAGGAGTACTACAGGTGTCTCCAATGGTAGATGTTGGGTTGGCGTATTTCGAGATTAGGGTTTGTCACTCCGATTGTCGGAGAGGTATCTCTGGGCCCTCTCGGTAATATACATCACATAAGCCTTGCAAGCATAATAACTAAGATGTTAGTTATGAGATGATGTATTACGGAACGAGTAAAGAGACTTGCCAGTAACGAGATTGAACTAGGTATTGGATACCGACGATCGAATCTCAGGCAAGTAACATACCGATGACAAAGGGAACAACGTATGTTGTTATGCGGTCTGACCGATAAAGATCTTCGTAGAATATGTAGGAGCCAATATGGGCATCCAGGTCCCGCTATTGGTTATTGACCGGAGACTTGTCTCGGTCATGTCTACATTGTTCTCGAACCGTAGGGTCCGCACGCTTAACGTTACGATGAAAGCTCTATGGTTACAGTTTTGCGTAAAGCTAATTTTTCCCTACTGCGAAGGAATAAATTTTATTTAACTATCATGGTGGTTGTTAAACATTGAGAGTGTAGACACACTCTCGATCCCAATTAAACATCATCATTAAAACCCAACAAAATTAATTAGAGTAACATGATGAGATTCACATGATAATCCAGGTACTAGATACTCAAGATGTCCATAACCGGGGACACGGCTAACCATGATTAGTTTATACACTCTGCAGAGGTTTGCGCACTTTTCCCCACAAGACTCGATCTCCTTCGTTGGGATTCTCGCACTACATGGTGTTTGAGAAACGGATGACCGAGACATAGTCTTTCAGAAGCGCTAGCACCTTACGATCGGGTAGACCGTTACACCTACTTTCCCCTACATCTGCTAGTCTACCACTGTAAGAGTTCGCACGACTTAATCAACTATACTAGAGCCCATAGTAGCTTGTGGCTGCACACGGAAGTTTCTAGTATGAACAATCTCATGATCCCTTTGAGCCTGGGTGGCAGTCCAAAAGAAAAACAGGCAATCGCTGAATACTCAGGTGCCTCAATCCACACAGATGTGTACTTAAGTTGCCACCTTAGATAAACCATTAATTTAACAATCTCACATCTGTCATGGATTTCACTCACCCAATCCACCTCTAATAGCATAGCATGGCATAATAAGCAAATGTAGAAGTAACTCCCAAAGGTTTGATAATAAAACTGGTGATAGGTACTACCTCATCTACTTCCCCACCCACAATTTAATTCGATCCTAATCATGCAATGTGTGAGGATGTTTCTAATGCAAAAAAACTGGGTATTAGGAGGTATGTTTAAAGTGTTACTTGTCTTGCTGATGATCCGCAAAACCTAGCGATTCGAGGTAGCAAGCGGCGCACTCCGGGTACTCTATCGCAAACAAACAAGCATACAATAAGTACTCAACTAATGCACAGGTAAAACTCAAATAAGAGATCTAACCATAAAGTTCAACTTAAGAACTCCGGTTGGCAAAAATAACCAAATCGAACGAAGCAACGAAAAACAAACGGCAAAAGAAACAAGCTTCGTTTACTATTCTGGATCTAGGTCAAACTTTACAGAGGCAAAAACTTGTTTGAGTTGGTTAAACGGAAAGAGGGTTTCGAGACGAAACTCCAGGCGCTTGAATCGCCTGATTCCGATAAACGAGCGAAAAGTTATACTAGAACGAAAATCGGATCAGGAATCGCGATCGGAAAAATCGCGGATTTAATCCGAGGAAAAAGAAAAACGACGAATAGATTAACAAACAAACGTTTGTTATTTGGATCTAAACGATGAACGCGTTCGTTAAAACGAATGAATGAGCGAACGCTCGCTAAATAAACTAAACCAAAAAATAAACCGAACCGGCGAAAATAAAAAAATGGATCTAGGTTTTCGTAAAAAACCGATCGGTTTTCTTCGCAAAAACCGAGGCAACGGCAGCTACCTCGGGCGGCTCCGGCGAAAGACGGCGGGGCGGCGCGGCTCTGGCGAACGACGGCGGCGGCAGGGGCGGCGGGAGGCGGCGCGCGGATCGAGGCGGTGGCGGCTCGCGGATCGAGGTGGCGGCGGCGCTCCTGGTGGCTAGGGTTTCGGCTGGGGCTGCGGCTCCGCTCGGGCCCTCGCGGCTATAAAAGGCCGGTCGGGCCAGGTGTCCTGGTCGGACACGGCCCGGTTAGGTCGGTTCGACTTAAAAAAAATTTACGCTCAGAAAAAAAAAGGAATATTAAACGAACTCCAAAAATCCCAAAATAAAATTTTCCCGGCTTCTAAAATCAAGCCGCACAGGATGGACATTTATTTGGGGCCTAAATGCAATTTTGAAAAACGCGCATTTTTCCTAAATTCAAATAAAATAGAAAATAAAATCAAAATAAAATCTTATTTGTTTTTTTATTAAATCCTCAATATTTATTTATTTTAGGAAAGTCATTTTATTCCCTCTCTCATATTTTGATAATATAAATAATTGAAGGTAAAATAAAGAAAATCAAATGATCCTATTTTCAAATTTTGAGAAAACTCAAATTTGAAAATAACGAAATCCCCAACTCTCTCCGAGGGTCCTTGAGTTGCGTAAAATTTCTAGGATCAACCTAAATGCAATAAAACATGATATGCAATGATGATCTAGTGTATAACATTCCAAATTGAAAATTTGGAATGTTACAAACCTACCCCACTTAAGATGAATCTCGCCCTCGAGATTCGGGTTGCCTAGAAAATAGGTGAGGGTGGTACTTCAGCAATTCTTCCTCTCGTTCCCAGGTGGCTTCATCCTCCGTGTGGTGGCTCCACTGAACTTTGCAAAACTTGATAACCTTGTTGCGGGTGACTCGACTGGCATACTCAAGAATCTTGACTGGTTTCTCCTCGTAGGTCAAATCACCATCCAACTGAATCGCTTCCAGCGGCACTGTACCTATCAGCGGTATATCAGCCATCTCTGCGTGGCACTTCTTCAACTGGGAAACGTGGAATACATCGTGAACTCCTGACAATCCTTCCGGCAATTCCAACTTGCAGGCTACTTCTCCCATGCGTTCCAAAACCTTGTATGGTCCTACAAAACGTGATGCTAACTTTCCCTTAACTCCAAAGCGCTTGACTGCTCGAAGTGGAGATACTCGAAGATAAACTCGGTCTCCGACTTCGTAAACTGTCTCCTTGCGTTTTGAATCTGCGTAGCTCTTCTTCCTGGATTGGGCTACCTTGAGCCTATCGCGAATCAATTTCACCTTCCGTTCAGACTCCTTAATAAGATCCGGTCCAAAGAACTGTCGGTCTCCAACTTCATCCCATGACAATGGTGTTCTACACTTTCTTCCGTACAAAGCTTCAAAAGGGGTCATCTTCAAACTGGATTGATAACTGTTGTTATAAGAGAACTCTGCGTATGGCAAATTCTCGTCCCAATTAAATCCGTAATCTAGCGCACAAGCTCTCAGCATATCCTCCAAAATCTGATTGACTCTCTCGGTCTGTCCATCTGTCTGCAGATGGAAAGCTGTACTGAACTCTAGCCTGGTACCCAAGGTTTCATGCAACTGATTCCAGAACATTGAGGTAAACTGGGTTCCTCTATCTGATACAATGCTCCTTGGAACTCCATGCAGACATACGATCCTGGTCATGTATATCTTTGCTAACTTAGCACTAGTATAGGTAGTCTTCACTGGGATGAAATGAGCTACCTTTGTCAAACGATCGACTACAACCCATATCAAGTCATAGCCTGAACGTGTTCGGGGCAATCCTGTGATAAAATCCATGCCTAACTTATCCTACTACCATTCGGGTATTGGCAATGGTTGTAGCAATCCCGCTGACTTCTGATGCTCAGCATTTACTCTCTGACATACATCACAAACTGCTACATACTCCGCAATATCCTTCTTCATTCCGGTCCACCAGAAAGTATCCTCAAATCCAAATACATCTTGGTATTTCCTGGGTGAATCAAATATGGTGAATCACGGGCCTCTTGCAGAATTAACTTCCTGATCTTCGGGTCGTTGGGCACATAAACACGGTCTTTAAACCATAAGGTATCGTGCTCATCCTCACGAAATCCTTTAGCATTTCCTTTGCTCATTTTCTCCTTAATAGAAGCGATCTCCTTTTCAGTCCTTTGAGCTTCTCTGTGAAGGAAATATGCCCTAGAGGCAATAATAAAGTTATTATTTATTTCCTTATATCATGATAAATGTTTATTATTCATGCTAGAATTGTATTAACCGGAAACATAATACATGTGTGAATACATAGACCAACAGAGTGTCACTAGTATGCCTCTACTTGACTAGCTCGTTAATCAAAGATGGTTATGTTTCCTAACCATGAACAAAGAGTTGTTATTTGATTAACGAGGTCACATCATTAGTTGAATGATCTGATTGACATGACCCATTCCATTAGCTTAGCACCCGATCGTTTAGTATGTTGCTATTGCTTTCTTCATGATATACATGTTCCTATAACTATGAGATTATGCAACTCCCGTTTACCGGAGGAACACTTAGGGTACTACCAAACGTCACAACGTAACTGGGTGATTATAAAAGAGTACTACAGGTGTCTCCAATGGTAGATGTTGGGTTGGCGTATTTCGAGATTAGGGTTTGTCACTCCGATTGTCGGAGAGGTATCTCTGGGCCCTCTCGGTAATATACATCACATAAGCCTTGCAAGCATAATAACTAAGATGTTAGTTATGAGATGATGTATTACGGAACGAGTAAAGAGACTTGCCAGTAACGAGATTGAACTAGGTATTGGATACCGACGATCGAATCTCAGGCAAGTAACATACCGATGACAAAGGGAACAACGTATGTTGTTATGCGGTCTGACCGATAAAGATCTTCGTAGAATATGTAGGAGCCAATATGGGCATCCAGGTCCCGCTATTGGTTATTGACCGGAGACTTGTCTCGGTCATGTCTACATTGTTCTCGAACCGTAGGGTCCGCACGCTTAACGTTACGATGAAAGCTCTATGGTTACAGTTTTGCGTAAAGCTAATTTTTCCCTACTGCGAAGGAATAAATTTTATTTAACTATCATGGTGGTTGTTAAACATTGAGAGTGTAGACACACTCTCGATCCCAATTAAACATCATCATTAAAACCCAACAAAATTAATTAGAGTAACATGATGAGATTCACATGATAATCCAGGTACTAGATACTCAAGATGTCCATAACCGGGGACACGGCTAACCATGATTAGTTTATACACTCTGCAGAGGTTTGCGCACTTTTCCCCACAAGACTCGATCTCCTTCGTTGGGATTCTCGCACTACATGGTGTTTGAGAAACGGATGACCGAGACATAGTCTTTCAGAAGCGCTAGCACCTTACGATCGGGTAGACCGTTACACCTACTTTCCCCTACATCTGCTAGTCTACCACTGTAAGAGTTCGCACGACTTAATCAACTATACTAGAGCCCATAGTAGCTTGTGGCTGCACACGGAAGTTTCTAGTATGAACAATCTCATGATCCCTTTGAGCCTGGGTGGCAGTCCAAAAGAAAAACAGGCAATCGCTGGAATACTCAGGTGCCTCAATCCACACAGATGTGTACTTAAGTTGCCACCTTAGATAAACCATTAATTTAACAATCTCACATCTGTCATGGATTTCACTCACCCAATCCACCTCTAATAGCATAGCTTGGCATAATAAGCAAATGTAGAAGTAACTCCCAAAGGTTTGATAATAAAACTGGTGATAGGTACTACCTCATCTACTTCCCCACCCACAATTTAATTCGATCCTAATCATGCAATGTGTGAGGATGTTTCTAATGCAAAAAAACTGGGTATTAGGAGGTATGTTTAAAGTGTTACTTGTCTTGCTGATGATCCGCAAAACCTAGCGATTCGAGGTAGCAAGCGGCGCACTCCGGGTACTCTATCGCAAACAAACAAGCATACAATAAGTACTCAACTAATGCACAGGTAAAACTCAAATAAGAGATCTAACCATAAAGTTCAACTTAAGAACTCCGGTTGGCAAAAATAACCAAATCGAACGAAGCAACGAAAAACAAACGGCAAAAGAAACAAGCTTCATTTACTATTCTGGATCTAGGTCAAACTTTACAGAGGCAAAAACTTGTTTGAGTTGGTTAAACGGAAAGAGGGTTTCGAGACGAAACTCCAGGCGCTTGAATCGCCTGATTCCGATAAACGAGCGAAAAGTTATACTAGAACGAAAATCGGATCAGGAATCGCGATCGGAAAAATCGCGGATTTAATCCGAGGAAAAAGAAAAACGACGAATAGATTAACAAACAAACGTTTGTTATTTGGATCTAAACGATGAACGCGTTCGTTAAAACGAACGAATGAGCGAACGCTCGCTAAATAAACTAAACCAAAAAATAAACCAAACCGGCGAAAATAAAAAAATGGATCTAGGTTTTCGTAAAAAACCGATCGGTTTTCTTCGCAAAAACCGAGGCAACGGCAGCTACCTCGGGCGGCTCCGGCGAAAGACGGCGGGGCGGCGCGGCTCTGGCGAACGACGGCGGCGGCAGGGGCGGCGGGAGGCGGCGCGCGGATCGAGGCGGTGGCGGCTCGCGGATCGAGGTGGCGGCGGCGCTCCTGGTGCCTAGGGTTTCGGCTGGGGCTGCGGCTCCGCTCGGGCCCTCGCGGCTATAAAAGGCCGGTCGGGCCAGGTGTCCTGGTCGGACATGGCCCGGTTAGGTCGGTTCGACTTAAAAAAAATTTACGCTCAGAAAAAAAAGGAATATTAAACGAACTCCAAAAATCCCAAAATAAAATTTTCCCGGCTTCTAAAATCAAGCCGCACAGGATGGACATTTATTTGGGGCCTAAATGCAATTTTGAAAAACGCGCATTTTTCCTAAATTCAAATAAAATAGCAAATAAAATCAAAATAAAATCTTATTTGTTTTTTTATTAAATCCTCAATATCTATTTATTTTAGGAAAGTCATTTTATTCCCTCTCTCATATTTTGATAATATAAATAATTGAAGGTAAAATAAAGAAAATCAAATGATCCTATTTTCAAATTTTGAGAAAACTCAAATTTGAAAATAACGAAATCCCCAACTCTCTCCGAGGGTCCTTGAGTTGCGTAAAATTTCTAGGATCAACCTAAATGCAATAAAACATGATATGCAATGATGATCTAGTGTATAACATTCCAAATTGAAAATTTGGAATGTTACAAACCTACCCCACTTAAGATGAATCTCGCCCTCGAGATTCGGGTTGCCTAGAAAATAGGTGAGGGTGGTACTTCAGCAATTCTTCCTCTCGTTCCCAGGTGGCTTCATCCTCCGTGTGGTGGCTCCACTGAACTTTGCAAAACTTGATAACCTTGTTGCGGGTGACTCGACTGGCATACTCAAGAATCTTGACTGGTTTCTCCTCGTAGGTCAAATCACCATCCAACTGAATCGCTTCCAGCGGCACTGTACCTCTCAGCGGTATATCAGCCATCTCTGCGTGGCACTTCTTCAACTAGGAAACGTGGAATACATCGTGAACTCCTGACAATCCTTCCGGCAATTCCAACTTGCAGGCTACTTCTCCCATGCGTTCCAAAACCTTGTATGGTCCTACAAAACGTGATGCTAACTTTCCCTTAACTCCAAAGCGCTTGACTGCTCGAAGTGGAGATACTCGAAGATAAACTCGGTCTCCGACTTCGTAAACTGTCTCCTTGCGTTTTGAATCTGCGTAGCTCTTCTTCCTGGATTGGGCTACCTTGAGCCTATCGCGAATCAATTTCACCTTCCGTTCAGACTCCTTAATAAGATCTGGTCCAAACAACTGTCGGTCTCCAACTTCATCCCATGACAATGGTGTTCTACACTTTCTTCCGTACAAAGCTTCAAAAGGGGTCATCTTCAAACTAGATTGATAACTGTTGTTATAAGAAAACTCTGCGTATGGCAAATTCTCGTCCCAATTAAATCCGTAATCTAGCGCACAAGCTCTCAGCATATCCTCCAAAATCTGATTGACTCTCTCGGTCTGTCCATCTGTCTGCAGATGGAAAGCTGTACTGAACTCTAGCCTGGTACCCAAGGTTTCATGCAACTGATTCCAGAACATTGAGGTAAACTGGGTTCCTCTATCTGATACAATGCTCCTTGGAACTCCATGCAGACATACGATCCTGGTCATGTATATCTTTGCTAACTTAGCACTAGTATAGGTAGTCTTCACTGGGATGAAATGAGCTACCTTTGTCAAACGATCGACTACAACCCATATCAAGTCATAGCCTGAACGTGTTCGGGGCAATCCTGTGATAAAATCCATGCCTAACTTATCCTACTACCATTCGGGTATTGGCAATGGTTGTAGCAATCCCGCTGACTTCTGATGCTCAGCATTTACTCTCTGACATACATCACAAACTGCTACATACTCCGCAATATCCTTCTTCATTCCGGTCCACCAGAAAGTATCCTCAAATCCAAATACATCTTGGTATTTCCTGGGTGAATCAAATATGGTGAATCACGGGCCTCTTGCAGAATTAACTTCCTGATCTTCGGGTCGTTGGGCACATAAACACGGTCTTCAAACCATAAGGTATCGTGCTCATCCTCACGAAATCCTTTAGCATTTCCTTTGCTCATTTTCTCCTTAATAGAAGCGATCTCCTTTTCAGTCCTTTGAGCTTCTCTGTGAAGGAAATATGCCCTAGAGGCAATAATAAAGTTATTATTTATTTCCTTATATCATGATAAATGTTTATTATTCATGCTAGAATTGTATTAACCGGAAACATAATACATGTGTGAATACATAGACCAACAGAGTGTCACTAGTATGCCTCTACTTGACTAGCTCGTTAATCAAAGATGGTTATGTTTCCTAACCATGAACAAAGAGTTGTTATTTGATTAACGAGGTCACATCATTAGTTGAATGATCTGATTGACATGACCCATTCCATTAGCTTAGCACCCGATCGTTTAGTATGTTGCTATTGCTTTCTTCATGATATACATGTTCCTATAACTATGAGATTATGCAACTCCCGTTTACCGGAGGAACACTTAGGGTACTACCAAACGTCACAACGTAACTGGGTGATTATAAAGGAGTACTACAGGTGTCTCCAATGGTAGATGTTGGGTTGGCGTATTTCGAGATTAGGGTTTGTCACTCCGATTGTCGGAGAGGTATCTCTGGGCCCTCTCGGTAATATACATCACATAAGCCTTGCAAGCATAATAACTAAGATGTTAGTTATGAGATGATGTATTACGGAACGAGTAAAGAGACTTGCCAGTAACGAGATTGAACTAGGTATTGGATACCGACGATCGAATCTCAGGCAAGTAACACACCGATGACAAAGGGAACAACGTATGTTGTTATGCGGTCTGACCGATAAAGATCTTCGTAGAATATGTAGGAGCCAATATGGGCATCCAGGTCCCGCTATTGGTTATTGACCGGAGACTTGTCTCGGTCATGTCTACATTATTCTCGAACCATAGGGTCCGCACGCTTAACGTTACGATGAAAGCTCTATGGTTACAGTTTTGCGTAAAGCTAATTTTTCCCTACTGCGAAGGAATAAATTTTATTTAACTATCATGGTGGTTGTTAAACATTGAGAGTGTAGACACACTCTCGATCCCAATTAAACATCATCATTAAAACCCAACAAAATTAATTAGAGTAACATGATGAGATTCACATGATAATCCAGGTACTAGATACTCAAGATGTCCATAACCGGGGACACGGCTAACCATGATTAGTTTATACACTCTGCAGAGGTTTGCGCACTTTTCCCCACAAGGCTCGATCTCCTTCGTTGGGATTCTCGCACTACATGGTGTTTGAGAAACGGATGACCGAGACAGTCTTTCAGAAGCGCTAGCACCTTACGATCGGGTAGACCGTTACACCTACTTTCCCCTACATCTGCTAGTCTACCACTGTAAGAGTTCGCACGACTTAATCAACTATACTAGAGCCCATAGTAGCTTGTGGCTGCACACGGAAGTTTCTAGTATGAACAATCTCATGATCCCTTTGAGCCTGGGTGGCAGTCCAAAAGAAAAACAGGCAATCGCTGGAATACTCAGGTGCCTCAATCCACACAGATGTGTACTTAAGTTGCCACCTTAGATAAACCATTAATTTAACAATCTCACATCTGTCATGGATTTCACTCACCCAATCCACCTCTAATAGCATAGCATGGCATAATAAGCAAATGTAGAAGTAACTCCCAAAGGTTTGATAATAAAACTGGTGATAGGTACTACCTCATCTACTTCCCCACCCACAATTTAATTCGATCCTAATCATGCAATGTGTGAGGATGTTTCTAATGCAAAAAAACTGGGTATTAGGAGGTATGTTTAAAGTGTTACTTGTCTTGCTGATGATCCGCAAAACCTAGCGATTCGAGGTAGCAAGCGGCGCACTCCGGGTACTCTATCGCAAACAAACAAGCATACAATAAGTACTCAACTAATGCACAGGTAAAACTCAAATAAGAGATCTAACCATAAAGTTCAACTTAAGAACTCCGGTTGGCAAAAATAACCAAATCGAACGAAGCAACGAAAAACAAACGGCAAAAGAAACAAGCTTCGTTTACTATTCTGGATCTAGGTCAAACTTTACAGAGGCAAAAACTTGTTTGAGTTGGTTAAACGGAAAGAGGGTTTCGAGACGAAACTCCAGGCGCTTGAATCGCCTGATTCCGATAAACGAGCGAAAAGTTATACTAGAACGAAAATCGGATCAGGAATCGCGATCGGAAAAATCGCGGATTTAATCCGAGGAAAAAGAAAAACGACGAATAGATTAACAAACAAACGTTTGTTATTTGGATCTAAACGAAGAACGCGTTCGTTAAAACGAACGAATGAGCGAACGCTCGCTAAATAAACTAAACCAAAAAATAAACCGAACCGGCGAAAATAAAAAAATGGATCTAGGTTTTCGTAAAAAACCGATCGGTTTTCTTCGCAAAAACCGAGGCAACGGCAGCTACCTCGGGCGGCTCCGGCAAAAGACGGCGGGGCGGCGCGGCTCTGGCGAACGACGGCGGCGGCAGGGGCGGCGGGAGGCGGCGCGCGGATCGAGGCGGTGGCGGCTCGCGGATCGAGGTGGCGGCGGCACTCCTGGTGGCTAGGGTTTCGGCTGGGGCTGCGGCTCCGCTCGGGCCCTCACGGCTATAAAAGGCCGGTCGGGCCAGGTGTCCTGGTCGGACACGGCCCAGTTAGGTCGGTTCGACTTAAAAAAAATTTACGCTCAGAAAAAAAAGGAATATTAAACGAACTCCAAAAATCCCAAAATAAAATTTTCCCGGCTTCTAAAATCAAGCCGCACAGGATGGACATTTATTTGGGGCCTAAATGCAATTTTGAAAAACGCGCATTTTTCCTAAATTCAAATAAAATAGCAAATAAAATCAAAATAAAATCTTATTTGTTTTTTTATTAAATCCTCAATATTTATTTATTTTAGGAAAGTAATTTTATTCCCTCTCTCATATTTTGATAATATAAATAATTGAAGGTAAAATAAAGAAAATCAAATGATCCTATTTTCAAATTTTGAGAAAACTCAAATTTAAAATAACGAAATCCCCAACTCTCTCCGAGGGTCCTTGAGTTGCGTAAAATTTCTAGGATCAACCTAAATGCAATAAAACATGATATGCAATGATGATCTAGTGTATAACATTCTAAATTGAAAATTTGGAATGTTACAAACCTACCCCACTTAAGATGAATCTCGCCCTCGAGATTCGGGTTGCCTAGAAAATAGGTGAGGGTGGTACTTCAGCAATTCTTCCTCTCGTTCCCAGGTGGCTTCATCCTCCGTGTGGTGGCTCCACTGAACTTTGCAAAACTTGATAACCTTGTTGCGGGTGACTCGACTGGCATACTCAAGAATCTTGACTGGTTTCTCCTTGTAGGTCAAATCACCATCCAACTGAATCGCTTCCAGCGGCACTGTACCTCTCAGCGGTATATCAGCCATCTCTGCGTGGCACTTCTTCAACTGGGAAACGTGGAATACATCGTGAACTCCTGACAATCCTTCCGGCAATTCCAACTTGCAGGCTACTTCTCCCATGCGTTCCAAAACCTTGTATGGTCCTACAAAACGTGATGCTAACTTTCCCTTAACTCCAAAGCGCTTGACTGCTCGAAGTGGAGATACTCGAAGATAAACTCGGTCTCCGACTTCGTAAACTGTCTCCTTGCGTTTTGAATCTACGTAGCTCTTCTTCCTAGATTGGGCTACCTTGAGCCTATCGCGAATCAATTTCACCTTCCGTTCAGACTCCTTAATAAGATCCGGTCCAAACAACTGTCGGTCTCCAACTTCATCCCATGACAATGGTGTTCTACACTTTCTTCCGTACAAAGCTTCAAAAGGGGCCATCTTCAAACTGGATTGATAACTGTTGTTATAAGAGAACTCTGCGTATGGCAAATTCTCGTCCCAATTAAATCCGTAATCTAGCGCACAAGCTCTCAGCATATCCTCCAAAATCTGATTGACTCTCTCGGTCTGTCCATCTGTCTGCAGATGGAAAGCTGTACTGAACTCTAGCCTGGTACCCAAGGTTTCATGCAACTGATTCCAGAACATTGAGGTAAACTGGGTTCCTCTATCTGATACAATGCTCCTTGGAACTCCATGCAGACATACGATCCTGGTCATGTATATCTTTGCTAACTTAGCACTAGTATAGGTAGTCTTCACTGGGATGAAATGAGCTACCTTTGTCAAACGATCGACTACAACCCATATCAAGTCATAGCCTGAACGTGTTCGGGGCAATCCTGTGATAAAATCCATGCCTAACTTATCCTACTACCATTCGGGTATTGGCAATGGTTGTAGCAATCCCGCTGACTTCTGATGCTCAGCATTTACTCTCTGACATACATCACAAACTGCTACATACTCCGCAATATCCTTCTTCATTCCGGTCCACCAGAAAGTATCCTCAAATCCAAATACATCTTGGTATTTCCTGGGTGAATCAAATATGGTGAATCACGGGCCTCTTGCAGAATTAACTTCCTGATCTTCGGGTCGTTGGGCACATAAACACGGTCTTCAAACCATAAGGTATCGTGCTCATCCTCACGAAATCCTTTAGCATTTCCTTTGCTCATTTTCTCCTTAATAGAAGCGATCTCCTTTTCAGTCCTTTGAGCTTCTCTGTGAAGGAAATATGCCCTAGAGGCAATAATAAAGTTATTATTTATTTCCTTATATCATGATAAATGTTTATTATTCATGCTAGAATTGTATTAACCGGAAACATAATACATGTGTGAATACATAGACCAACAGAGTGTCACTAGTATGCCTCTACTTGACTAGCTCGTTAATCAAAGATGGTTATGTTTCCTAACCATGAACAAAGAGTTGTTATTTGATTAATGAGGTCACATCATTAGTTGAATGATCTGATTGACATGACCCATTCCATTAGCTTAGCACCCGATCGTTTAGTATGTTGCTATTGCTTTCTTCATGACTTATACATGTTCCTATAACTATGAGATTATGCAACTCCCGTTTACCGGAGGAACACTTAGGGTACTACCAAACGTCACAACGTAACTGGGTGATTATAAAGGAGTACTACAGGTGTCTCCAATGGTAGATGTTGGGTTGGCGTATTTCGAGATTAGGGTTTGTCACTCCGATTGTCGGAGAGGTATCTCTGGGCCCTCTCGGTAATATACATCACATAAGCCTTGCAAGCATAATAACTAAGATGTTAGTTATGAGATGATGTATTACGGAACGAGTAAAGAGACTTGCCAGTAACGAGATTGAACTAGGTATTGGATACCGACGATCGAATCTCAGGCAAGTAACATACCGATGACAAAGGGAACAACGTATGTTGTTATGCGGTCTGACCGATAAAGATCTTCGTAGAATATGTAGGAGCCAATATGGGCATCCAGGTCCCGCTATTGGTTATTGACCGGAGACGTGTCTCGGTCATGTCTACATTGTTCTCGAACCGTAGGGTCCGCACGCTTAACGTTACGATGACAGTTATTATGAGTTTATGCATTTTGATGTACCGAAGGTTGTTCGGAGTCCCGGATGTGATCACGGACATGACGAGGAGTCTCGAAATGGTCGAGACGTAAAGATTGATATATTGGAAGCCTATGTTTGGACATCGGAAGTGTTCCGGGTGAAATCGGGATTTTACCGGATTACCGGGAGGGTTACCGGAACCCCCCGGGAGCCAAATGGGCCAACATGGGCCTTAGTGGAAAGGTGAGAGGGCAGCCCACATAGGGCTGCGCCTCCCCCCCTCTCCCTAGTCCTATTAGGACTAGGAGAGGGGCCGGCCACCTCTCTCTCTCTCTCCTTTGAAGGATTCCTAGTTGGACTAGGATTGGAGGGGGGAGTCCTACTCCCGGTAGGAGTAGGACTCCTCCTGCGCCTCCCTCCTTTGGCCGGCCAGCTCCCTCCCCTTCAACCTTTATATACGGGGGCAGGGGACACCCCAGGAGACAAGTTGATCCTTGAGATCGTTCCTTAGCCGTGTGCGGTGCCCCCTGCCACCAAATTCCACCTCGATCGTACCGTTGTAGTGCTTAGGCGAAGCCCTGCGTCGGTAGTACATCAAGATCGTCATCACGCCGTCGTGCTTACGGAACTCTTCCTCGACGCTTTGCTGGATCGGAGCCCGAGGAACGTCATCGAGCTGTACGTGTGCCAAGAACTCGGAGGTGCCGGAGTAACGGTGCTTGGATCGGTCGGATCGGGAAGAAGACGTACGACTACTTCCTCTATGTTGTGTGATCGCTTCCGTAGTCGGTCTGCGTTGGTACGTAGACAACACTCTCCCCTCTCGTTGCTGTGCATCACCATGATCTTGCGTGTGCGTAGGAAAATTTTCGAAATTACTGCGTTCCCCAACACTCTGATCTTATCCATCAGAGTAGACTGAATCTTCAATGCTGCTACATAGCCTCTCGGGACTATCTCCAAACATAGCTCACAAAGATTTTCCGCTAACTCCCTTGGTAAATCTCTCGTCATTAGGGTGTTGACATGGCTCTTACAGCTCAGCACATCGGCTACTACGTTAGTCTTTCCGGGGTGATAACGCAATCTCATATCATAATCCTTGATGAGCTCCAACCATCAACTTTGCTTGAGATTCAACTCCTTCTGCGTGAAAATATACTTCAAACTCTTGTGATCCGTGTACACCTCGCAATGGTTCCCAATGAGAAAATGTCTCCAAGTCTTCAACGCATGCACTACGGATGCTAATTCCAAATCATGGGTGGAATAATTTAACTCATGTGGCTTAAGGTGTCATGAGGCATAGGAAACAACTCTTCCTTCCTGCATAAGCACTGCTCCAAGTCCTCGACATGAAGCGTCACAATACACCTCATAATCCTTGGTCTGACCTGGCAAAATCAACACTGGTGTAGGATCGAAAGTATGTCTAGAGGGGGGGGGTGATTAGACTACTTGACCAAATAAAAACTTAACCTTTTCCCAATTTTAGTTCTTGGCAGATTTTAGCTATTTTAGGACAAGTCAAGCAATCATCACACAATTCAAGCAAGCATGCAAAGAGTATATTGGCAGCGGAAAGTAAGCATGCAACTTGCAAGAATGTAAAGGGAAGGGTTTGGAGAATTCAAACGCAATTGGAGACACGGATGTTTTTCCCGTGGTTCGGATAGGTGGTGCTATCCTACATCCACGTTGATGGAGGCTTCAACCCATGAAGGGAAATGGTTGCGCGAGTCCACGGATGGCTCCACCCACGAAGGGTCCATGAAGAAGCAACCTTGTCTATCCCACCATGGCCATCGCCCACGAAGGACTTGCCTCACTAGCGGTAGATCTTCATGAAGTAGGCGATCTCCTTGCCCTTACAAACTCCTTGGTTCAACTCCACAATCTTGTTGGAGGCTCCCAAGTGACACCTAGCCAATCTAGGAGACACCACTCTCCAAGAAGTAACAAATGGTGTGTTGATGATGAACTCCTTGCTCTTGTGCTTCAAATGATAGTCTCCCCAACACTCAGCTCTCTCTCACAGGATTTGGATTTGGTGGAAAGAAGATTTGAGTGGAAAGCAACTTGGGGAAGGCTAGAGATCAAGATTCATATGGTAGGAATGGAATATCTTGGCCTCAACACATGAGTAGGTGGTTCTCTCTCAGAACATATGAGTTGGAAGTGTAGATGTGTTTTGATGGCTCTCTCCACGAATGAAGAGGAGGTGGAGGGGAACCGTTACACACAATTTACCAATCTCGGTGGGACCGAATTAACAAACTCGGTCGGGCCGAAATAGTAAACCTAGTGACCGTTAGAGATTTTCGGTGGGACTGACATGCAACTCGGTAGGACCGATATGGTTAGGGTTAGGGTATAACGTAATCTCGGTGAGACCGATTACACAAACTCGGTGAGACCGATTTTGGTAATTAGCTAACCAGAGAGTTGGTCAGGCAAACTCGGTGGGACGGATTTGCTCTTTCGGTGAGACCGAAAAGTTACAAAAAGGAAACAGAGAGTTTGCATTGCAATCTCAGTGGGACTGATCCGCTCTTTTGGTGAGACCGAAAAGTTACGAAAAGGAAACAGAGAGTTTGCAATCCCATCTCGGTGAGACCGAGATCCCTATCGGTAGAACCGATTTGCTAGGGTTTGGCAGTGGCTTATGACAAGTGAAACTCGGTGGCGCCGGGTTGAAACAATCTGTATGACCGAGTTTGGCTTTGGGTTTAGTTCAAATGTGGATATGGGAAGGTAGTTGAGGGTTTTGGAGCATATCACTAAGCACATGAAGCAAGAGGCTCATTAAGCAACACCTCATCCCTCCTTGATAGTATTGGCTTTTCCTAAAGACTCAATGTGATCTTGGATCACTAAAATATAAAATGAAGAGTCTTGAGCTTTTGAGCTTGAGCCAATCCCTTGTCCTTAGCATTTTGAGTGTTCCACTTTCACCATCCATGCCATGCCAATCATTGAGCTTTCCTGAAATGATCATCTTGGAATAGCATTAGCTCAATGAGCTATATGTTGTTATGAATTACCAAAACCACCTAGGGATAGTTGCACTTTCAATCTCCCCCTTTTTGGTAATTGATGACAACATATAGATCAAAGCTTCGACAAATAATAAGAATGAAATATATCGTTGCTTTGAGAAGTATGTGATAAGTAAGAGCTCCCCCTAAATTTGTGCATATTTAAAATTTGCTTTGGACTGCAAATGCACAAAGAGTTAGAGTCATGGGTTACTCTTCCATGTCACATACATCTTGGTGGAGCGCTCAAAATGATAAGAATTAAGTACATGCACTCATCACCAAAGAAAGTGAATGATCACATAAGATAGATAGGATAATATCAAGCATGCATAAGTGTAGCTTATGATCAAACACATGATCATCAATGTCTCACAAGCATATCAAAGTATCTCACACAAAAGCAAACAAGGTTTGAAAAACCACCAAATAAAGAAAGAGAGAATAAAAGCAACTCTCTCTCTCTCTCTCAAAGCCTATGATCTATACAATTTTCTCCCCCTTTGGCAACAAGTTACCAAAAAGTTCCTAGAAAATGCATAGTGCTAGATCAACACTCAGGCTTGATCTTCTGGTGGTGGTGGAGTCTGGATCACTCCAAGGACGAAGCCTTCTGTAGACGTGGTTGGAGTTGAAGCTGATGTAGATGCTGGAGCTGGTTGGGCTGGTGTTGTAGTTGGAGCTGAGGCGGTGGCTCTGGTGTCAGGAATTGGCACTGCAGTCGACCTCGGAGCTCGTGGCACTCTGGCAAATGCATCAGTTGTAGTCTTCCCTCTCCTCTCCTGCATGTCATCTTGAAGTTGCTCCACTGCAGACTGAATCTCTGTTACTTTTATATCCAAGTCATAGAACTTTTGTTCCATGATCCTCTCTAAGCTCTGCTGATTCTGAGTGAGGGTGTCCAGTCCTTTCTCAATCCTCAGTGTTGATGCAATCAAGTAACCAAGCTGCTCTTGTTTGGTTTTCAAGAAGTACTCAGATGCCTCCTCTTGAGTTCGCATCTTGGCAGCTTTCTCCTTCCTTGCCTTCTCCTTCTTTGCTTGTGCTTGAACTGATGTTGGTTCATTCTCATTCATGAAAACTCGATTGTCCTCAAAGTCTGGATGGATGGGCAGGTGTTCCTTGTCCAGTAGGTATATGCCGGTGCCCATCTTTGAGTTGATTAACTCCTGAATTTGAGGGGCATATCCACAGCTCCTCTTCTGATCAGTTATTGTCCTCTTAATGGTCTCTGCCATGAGGCTCATCACCTTGAACTTCTGTGGCACATCAAATATATGAAGCAAATTGATTGCATGGCCTCTGATCATCTTGTGATCACCTGACTTGGGCAACAGAGTGTGCCTTAGAATCTAGTTGATAGTTGGCAGCCCTGACAGAAGATAATGCACTGAGCCAAACTTGAAAGTTTCAAGAGCTTCATTTGGAATTTCCTTGTACATGTTGGACATGGAGTTGTGGTCCATCTTCTTCTTGGCATAGACATCCAAGTCATCTTCATTTTCCTCTGGGGCATTGATCAACTGAGCCCATTCAGCAACTGTAGATTGATATCTAGTACCTTCAGACATCCATGTTATTCTATCATCTGGATAGAAGTGTGTTGTGGAGTAGAATTGCATAATGAGCTCCTTGTTCCACTTTGTGAGCTTCTACCCAACAAAGTCTGCTACTCCACAAGCATTGAAGCTGTCATACACTCCAGGATAGTGTTCTTCATTATCCTTGATGTACTCCCAATCAACCCATCTCATGTCACAAACAATGGGATTCTTATCAAGCAAAACTGTCTCATAGAAGTCCTGCTATTGCTTTGTGTGGAACCTGTAGTCAACAGCAGTTCTTCTCCTTGAAGCATATGGATCTGCTTCTCTCCACTTCCTGAGCCCTGAATCTCTTCTGATTTTCATGTCCTCAGCCACAGGATGAGCATCATTGTGGTCTGGGATCTTGGGCTTAAGCTTCCTGAGCACTTGACCTTCTTCTTCCTCATCAATGTCAGGCACTGGGGTCTTGTTCTTCTCAGCAGCTGGTATGCTCCTTGTATTCCTCTTTGGAGCTGACTTGGGCTTGGAGGCGGCTTTGGGTGCTTCTTTGGGCTTTGATGCAGCAGCCCCTGTCCTGATAGCATCACACATAAGCTTAGGTGCCTTAGGTGCTGGTGCAGCAACCTCTTCTTCCTCTTCCTCTTCAGAATCTCTCATGATTGAGGATCTCCCAAGCACTCTAGCAGTGGTCTTTTTGACCCTCTCCTTCCTCTTGTTCCCTTCAGGAGCAACTGGCTCTATGGGTGCAGGCTTTTCAGGAATCTAAGTTGAAGCTCTGGCCTTGGGCATAGGCTGTCTACCTGTTGGCCTTTTGATTTTCATCCCTGGCTTTGTGCTCTGTGCTGGGCCATATTCCTTCTTGAGCACAACTCTCTTGGAAGTTGCTTCCTCTTGTGCCACATAGTCCTCATCCTCTGAGTCTGAGGTTCTCTTCTTCCTTTGTCTGGTGGCAGCTTTTGGCAGGTTGCTAGGGGTGCTCCTGCTGCCTTCATCTGAAGAACTGGAGGGACGAGTGCCCTCACTCATGTGCACTTGCTATTCTGACACATTCTGGCTGTCACTCTGATCAGACATAATGAAAAAGCTGACTGATGACCCCGTGAATAGTTTATAGATGAGGTAGAGTGGATGACATCACAAAATGCAGAGATTTTTGCAAAAGAATGATTCAAAATCTTAGTTTTAGTTTCCCACTGAAATCATCTCGAATCTACCGATTTTTAAACTCGGTGATACTGAAGCAGTTTTGGAACCTAAACTAGTGAACTCGGTCAGACCGAGTCACAGTTCGGTGGCATCGAGACTGCTAGGGTTTCACAAAGTTCCAAAATCGGTCACACCGATTAGTAATTCTCGGTCAGACCGAGTCTTACTTGTGCAATGTCATGAGCCAAATCAGTGGGACCGAGTTTTTCAACTCGGTGGGTCCGAGATGGTTTCGGCGGAAACCTAACCCTAAAATTTTCGAATCAATCCTATTCTACGAACGTATTGACTGGATAGGAGTGTTTCAATCGTGGCTAGAAACAATATGATCACAATGTGCTAGGAATCAGATTGGGGATAGCACAAAGATCAAGTCAATACCCTAGTTTGGCGGAGACTCGCTACGGCGGCAACGGCGGGGTTGAATTCCGTTGACGGTGATGGAGACCAGCGACTGGAGGCGGCTGGCGGCGAGGAGACGATCCGGAGACCACGTTGGCAGAGGGAGCTATCGCGCGGGCGAAGGGGTTCGGAGAAATTTCCAAATTTTTGCCCGTGACTATATATAGCCCGACCCTGTCGGTGTGACCGAGTGGAACAACTCAGTGGCACCGAGATGCAAAACTGTATACAGTTATTGCAACTCGGTGTGACTGAATGGTTCAAATCGGTTGCACCGAGATCGAAAATTCAGATCAACTTAATGATCTCGGTAGGACCGAAAGTAGGATATCGATCAGACCAAGAATCACAAAGAGGCTTTGGAAGTTTAAGTCTATGACGAATCAGGGACTCCGAGTGCTCCTCACACAGAGTGGTTCGAATCTGACTTGATCAAATTTTGTGATGTAGCATGAATAGAGTTTGAGACGAGAAAAGCATAGATAGCTAGAGGAGGTTCTTAGGCATTCTTGTCCATCCACTTGGCAAAAGGAAATAAAACCAAACAATCAAAACAACAAGTGGATGTCCTCGAATGAGTAAAATATGCAACCAACATGCTCACATAATAAAATGGCAATTGAAATATGTGACAAAGCATGCACAACCAATTCTAGCATATATCAAGCAATTGGCGATGACTAGGTCATCTATATATGAGTATATTGACTTAGGAGTCAAGTGAGAACACTTGATCATAGGTCATTCTCATCGTTTAAGCTCAAGTGGGGTTACCACTTTTACATAAAGCATTGTTGTGTTCACATCTTTAGAGTTGCTTTAGCTCAAGTCTTAGAGTAAAGCTCCCCCTAGATGTGATATCCCCCCTAAGAGGGATGAACTAACCTTGGGTTTTGTCGATGATGACTTCATGTAGATGTTGAAGATGTGGATGCTCAATGTTGATGTAGATCACTTGGAGCTATCCATTTGAGTGAATTGAACTTTCAATACCTACATGGGTTAGTCCCATAAGGAACAAACAAGGATATCCATAGACATAGAGTGATGCACACACAAGATGATGTCCATGAAAACTTTTAGGTTACCTTGTCCCTTGTCTTACCAACAAGAGGGTTTGTGACTCCTTGAACTAGTGCAAGATGTTGAAGTTGATTGCACTCGTTCTTGCCAAAATGATAAGAGTGAAGTATGTTGGCGGAGTCACCCTCAAGAACTCTCTAGTTCTTCTTCTTTTGGATCCACACCATCTTGATGGGAATCCTTGGAGTTGTAGTCGTACTTGATGAAGTGGAACTTGAAGTGGTCTTGGGAATCCACTTGACTAAGGTCTTAGGAGCTTCTTCAAATGCATCAATTTCCTCTTGAAGCTTGTCCTTGCCTTTTTGCTTGTAGTCTTGTGGTGGAAGATCATCCTGAGCTTGTGTCCCCTTGAAGGAAGTATCATACTTCTCTTGTTGAGGAACAAACTTTGTCTTGGGGTATTGATCTTCTTCCCACTCAACTCCATTGGCATTGAACTTTCCTTCAAAACCAACACCTTGATTCTTCCGGTCCCTTCCTTACTTGTGCACAATTTCCTCGAATTGCTTACTCCCGGCAAGGCTTTTGTACACTCCTTTCTCTATAATTCCCTTCAATAAGCTATTTTCTTGCTCAAGTGTAACTTGGCTAAGAGAATCATTAGTGGAATCAAGAGAACTACTAGAAGCAACAATATTGGATTTAGCATGATCATTGTTACTACTAGAGGAAGAATCTTTCTTGTTCTTGTTACTAGACTTGACTTGAGGCATGTAAGTGGATAAGAGTAAACGCTTGGCAATGTAAGAAGAACTTTTCTTGCGGAGATCATCATTGATTGCCTTTAAAAACTCATGCTCTTGCTCAAGATTGAGCTTTTCAATGCGTAACTTCTCATGAGCTCTTAAAAGTTCTCGATGATCTTCGAAGATAGTTTCATGAGCTAACTTAATAGTGTTTAGTTCTTTACTTAGAGCCTCAATCTTATCCTTATCATTGTCATTCGTTTTATCTTGATTAGCATGATTGATTGACGTTTCATCATAGTATTCATCACTAGAGTTGTCAACAAGTAAATCATCATCACCTAACAAGTCATCTTCATCACTATTAAAATCAACATACTCGGGGTGTGTTACCTTAGGACCTTTGGTCATGAAGCATCTTCCAATTCCTTTATTGGGTGAGTCAAATATGTCGTAGGAGTTGGTTGACACAAGTGCTAGACCGGCAACACCTTCATCTTGAGTATATTCCGAATCGGAGTGATAACTTCTCTCGGAGTGGTCGTCAGAGTCAGAGCCGGATACCCATTCACCAACATGAGCTTGATGTCTTCGTTTTGTGTAGCTCCTTGATGATTTTTTCCTTCCTTTCCGAATCCTTGCTTCTCTGTGAGTATCTTCGTTCATAACGATCATCTCTACTCCTTCTCTCTCTTAGTGGTGATTCTTCTCTTTTGCTTCTTCTTTTTGGAGAGTCTTCTCTTCTCTTGTAGGGAGCTGTACACTCATTGGAATAGTGTCCGGGTCTTCCACAATTGTAGCAGTTTCGCTCTCGACTAGAAGATCTTTTGTCATTGTAGGACCTTGATTTGGAGCTTCTATCTTTGCTTCTACTCTTATAGAACTTGTTGAAGTTTTTCACCATTAAGCTCAATTCTTCATTGAAGTTTTGTTTCTCACTTGATGATGTAGGGGCTTCACATGAGGCTTTGTAGGCACCACTTGATTTGTTGTGAAGTTCCTCTTTATCCTTAAGTGACATCTCATGAGCAACAATTCTTCCAATTACTTCCGTTGGCTTGAGATCTTTGTAATTGGGCATCATTTGGATCAGTGTGCACACGGTATCATATTTTCCATCCAAGGCTCTTAGAATCTTCTTGATGATGAATCTATCGGTCATCTCTTCACTTCCTAAGCTGGCAATCTCATTTGTGATGAGAGCAAGCCTAGAGTACATTTCAGCGGCACCTTCACCATCCTTCATTTTGAACTTGTCAAGTTGACTTTGAAGCACATCTAATTTGGATTCCTTGATGGAGTCGGTACCTTCGTGCATATCAATCAAAGTGTCCCAAATTTCCTTTGCATTCTCAAGACGGCTGATTTTGTTGAATTCTTCAGGGCACAATCCGTTGAAGAGAATATCACAACCTTGAGCATTGTATTGCAACATCTTCAACTCATCCGCGGTAGCTTCACGGTTTGGTTCTCTCCCATCAAAGAAGTCGCCTTGCAAACCAACACACACAATAGCCCAAACGGCGGGGTTATGTCCAAGAATATGCATTTTCATTTTATGCTTCCAACTAGCAAAATTAGTACCATCAAAGTAAGGACCTCTACGGTGATAATTTCCCTTGCTAGACGCCATACTCTCCTAGGTTGTGAAACCAAGGCTATGACCACCAAAAGCTATGGAAATCAAAGCAAATGGAGACCAAAGCTCTGATACCACTTGTAGGATCGAAAATATGTCTAGAGGGGGGTGATTAGACTACTTGACCAAATAAAAACTTAACCTTTTCCCAATTTTAGTTCTTGGCAGATTTTAGCTATTTTAGGACAAGTCAAGCAATCATCACACAATTCAAGCAAGCATGCAAAGAGTATATTGGCAGCGGAAAGTAAAGCATGCAACTTGCAAGAATGTAAAGGGAAGGGTTTGGAGAATTCAAACGCAATTGGAGACACGGATGTTTTTCCCGTGGTTCGGATAGGTGGTCCTATCCTACATCCACGTTGATGGAGACTTCAACCCACGAAGGGTAACGGTTGTGCGAGTCCACGGAGGGCTCCACCCATGAAGGGTCCACGAAGAAGCAACCTTGTCTATCCCACCATGGCCATCGCCCATGAAGGACTTGCCTCACTAGCGGTAGATCTTCACGAAGTAGGCGATCTCCTTGGCCTTACAAACTCCTTGGTTCAACTCCACAATCTTGTCGGAGGCTCCCAAGTGACACCTAGCCAATCTAGGAGACACCACTCTCCAAGAAGTAACAAATGGTGTGTTGATGATGAACTCTTTGCTCTTGTGCTTCAAATGATAGTCTCCCCAACACTCAACTCTCTCTCACAGGATTTGGATTTGGTGGAAAGAAGATTTGAGTGGAAAGCAACTTGGGGAAGGCTAGAGATCAAGATTCATATGGTAGGAATGGAATATCTTGGCCTCAACACATGAGTAGGTGGTTCTCTCTCAGAACATATGAGTTGGAAGTGTAGATGTGTTTTGATGGCTCTCTCCACGAATGAAGAGGAGGTGGAGGGGTATATATAGCCTCCACACAAAATCCAACCCTTACACACAATTTACCAATCTCGGCGGGACCGAATCAACAAACTCGGTCGGACCGAAATAGTAAACCTAGTGACCGTTAGAGATTTTCAGTGGGACTGACATGCAACTCGGTAGGACCGGTATGGTTAGGGTTAGGGCATAACGTAATCTCGGTGAGACTGATTACACAAACTCGGCGAGACTGATTTTGGTAATTAGCTAACCAGAGAGTTGGTCAGGCAAACTCGGTGGGACGGATTTGCTCTTTCGGTGAGACCAAAAAGTTACAAAAAGTAAACAGAGAGTTTGCATTGCATCTCGGTGGGACCGATCCACTCTTTCGGTGAGACCGAAAAGTTACGAAAAGGAAACAGAGAGTTTGCAATCCCATCTTGCTGAGACCGAGATCCCTAACGGTAGAACCGATTTGCTAGGGTTTGGCAGTGGCTTATGACAAGTGAAACTCGGTGGCGCCGGGTTGAAAGAATCGGTATGACCGAGTTTGGCTTTGGGTTTAGGTCAAATGTGGATATGGGAAGGTAGTTGAGGGTTTTGGAGCATATCACTAAGCACATGAAGCAAGAGGCTCATTAAGCAACACCTCATCCCTCCTTGATAGTATTGGCTTTTCCTAAAGACTCAATGTGATCTTGGATCACTAAAATATAAAATGAAGAGTCTTGAGCTTTTGAGCTTGAGCCAATCCTTTGTCCATAGCATTTTGAGGGTTCCACTTTCACCATCCATGCCATGCCAATCATTGATCTTTCCTGAAATGATCATCTTGGAATAGCATTAGCTCAATGAGCTATATGTTGTTATGAATTACCAAAACCACCTAGGGATAGTTGCACTTTCAATTGGTGATGTAACCAAACGTTTCTTCAACTCCTGGAAACTGGCCTCACATTCCTCGGTCCATATGAACTTGGTATCCTTCTTCAACAACTCTGTCATAGGCTTTGCAATCTTCGAGAAATTTTCAATGAATCTCCGGTAGTATCCTGCAGGTCCAAGAAAACTCCGGATCTCTCCAACTGTTGTTGGCGCTTCCCAATTTATCAGAGTGTCAACCTTGGTGGGATCTACTGCTATACCTTCTCCGGATATAACGTGCCCGAGAAATCCAACTTCCTTCAACCAAAACTCACATTTGCTAAACTTGGCATATAACTGATGTTCTCTGAGCTTACCAAGTACCAAACGCAAATGCTCCTTATGCTCCTCTTCATTCTTCTAGTAAACCAGGATATCATCGATGAACACTATGATGAACTTATCCAAAAACTCCATAAACACTTTGTTCATCATGTTCATAAAATATGTCGGTGCGTTAGTCAGACCAAATGACATAACTGTATACTCGTACATCCCATACCTGGTGGTAAAAGCTGTCTTAGGTATATCCTGTGCTCGAATCTTCAACTGATGGTATCCTGATTGCAGATCAATCTTGGAAAATAGCTTAGCTCCTTGTAATCGATGAAACAGATCATTGATCATCGGTAGTGGGTACTTGTTCTTGATGGTTACTTCATTCAATCCTCGATAATCAACAACCATCCTTAACTATCCATCCTTCTTCTCCACTAGAAGTACTGGTGATCCCCAAGGCGAAGAACTTGGGCGGATATAACCTTTATCCAGTAACGCCTTAATCTGCTTCATAATCTCTTACAAATCCTTTGCGGGCATCCTATATGGTCTCTTAGATATTGGCCATGTGCCTGGCAAAAGCTCAATCAAAAACTCAATATCTCTATCTGGTGGCATGCCTGGCAACTCTTCTGGAAATACATCAGGGAAATCCTTCACTATTGGTACTTCCTCCTGCACAACTCCTGTTAACGAATTTACTTGAGTCCTTTTTGGCACATGTCGGGATACATACTTGATCCTTCTTCCTTCTAGGGTGGTAAGAAAAATTGACTTACTGGCACAATCGATGTTTCCTCCATACATCGACAGCCAATGCATACCCAGAATTACATCCAAACCTTGTGATTCCAAAATGATCAAATCCGAGGGGAACACATGCCTACCTATACTCAATGGCACTTGGAAACATCCCTTACTAGCCATATACTCCACTCCTGGTGAGCTTACTAACATAGGTGTTCTAAGAACTTTTGTGGGCAGGTTATACTTATCCACAAATCCCCTTGATATGTATGAATGCGATGGACCAGTATCGAAAAGAACGAGTGCAATAAATGACTTCACCAAAAACTTACCGATTACTGCATCTGGCTACTCTTCAACCTCCTCCACGTTAACGTGGTTCACCTGTCCCCTATTGAAAGGGTTTGGCTTCTTCCCAGAGCTTCCATTGCCATTTCCATTCTGGGATTCAGGACATTCATTGGCATAATGTCCGGTTCAGGTCTCTCTTGGCTAGGGTTGATGGGTTGGTACAGTTCTGGCCGTTGCTTCCTCCATTCCCATAACCATTCTTGGTGCCATTGTGATTGTGCGAGCTACCTCCTCCATGGGT
Source organism: Triticum monococcum (assembly GCA_034509565.1). Taxonomy (NCBI): domain Eukaryota; kingdom Viridiplantae; phylum Streptophyta; class Magnoliopsida; order Poales; family Poaceae; genus Triticum; species Triticum monococcum. Next base: position 770,968,314 of record CM067847.1, read on the forward strand.
ATGCTGAAAATGTCCTCCCGGTCTAGGGGTAAAACGTGGCTTCTGCTGAGCTCCTGAATTGTACTTTCCTTGGCCATACATCCTCTTGCGATTCTCAATTTGCTGTTGCTTCCCTTCAATCATGAGAGCACGATCTACCAACTCCTGGTAGTTGTTGAAGGTTGCTACCATCAACTGCATGCTCAACTCATCATTCAGTCCTTCCAGAAATTTCTCCTGCTTAGCTGCATCCGTGGCAACGTCATCTGGGGCATAACGTGCTAGTTTACTAAGGTCCTCCACATACTGGCCAACTGTCCGTCCTCCTTGGCGCAAGTTGCGAAACTCTCGCTTCTTCATGGCCTTAGCTCCTGCTGAAACATGGGCAGTATGGAAAGGACAATCCAGAGGAGTTGGTTTGAGATCAAAACTCAAAGGAAATAAGGTACTTGCTTTGTAAATGACTCAGGCTCCAAATAATTGACAGAAATGGTTTGAGAGGAAAAATGATTGAAATAAAATACAAAACTTGTTTGGATTAGTTGGGACAGAGAACTTAGGTTGTTCCAAGGAGGAGGGGTATTACCACCTGTGATATGGTAAAATCATGGGTGGTTTCAAAAAGAAGGAAGTCCCAAAACTCCTAGGATTTCTTTTTAAATGAAAATAAATAAGTTTGAGAGGGGAAACAACCAGAAGAAAAGTTTCCAAAAATTCAACACCAAATTTGAAAAGGAAAAGGAAATCCTTGCCAAAGGTGAAAGGAAGTTTTTTTTAAGAGGAAGGATTTCTGGAAAAGAAATTTTAAATGCCCTCTTTTAAAATCCAACAAAGTTTTTGATGTAAACCAAATCAAAAATTTTGGAGTGTCACAAACTCCCACTCGACTCAATCGATTGTAGTACTCACACAATCTGAGCGCATGCTCAACGATTGAGCTTTTCTCCCTTAGTTTGCAGGCTTAAGAAACTTGTCAGAGGTCTCATACCTCTTGACGTGGGCACTAGTCTGAAATCCCAATTTCAGTCTTTGGAACATCTCATATGTTCTGCGACGTTTCAAAAACGTCTTTGGTGCCCCAATTCTAAACCGTTAGTATTACGCACTGAATTATCACGTAGTCATCAAAACGTGTATGTGAGATGTTTCCCAACATCTACAGACGACGCTCAAGGTTCAACGCACTAAGCGGTGCATTAAGGACATAGCCCTTCTGTGCAGCAATGAGGACAATCCTCAGTTCACGGACCCAGTCCGCATAATGGCTACTGTCAACTCTCAACTAAATTTTCTCTAGGAACATATCTAAAACAGTAGAACTAACGCGTGAGCTACGACATAATTTGCAAAGACCTTTTGACTGTGTTCATGATAATTAAGTTCATCTAATCGAATTATTCAATGAACTCCCACTTAGATAGACATCCCTCTAGTCATCTAAGTGATACATCATCCGAGTCAACTAGGCCGTGTCCGATCATCACGTGAGACGGACTAGTCATCATCGGTGAACATCTTCATGTTGGTCGTATCCACTATACGACTCATGTTCGACCTTTCGGTCTTCCGTGTTCCGAGGCCATGTCTGTACATGCTAGGCTCGTCAAGTCAACCTAGGTGTTTCACATGTGTAAATCTGGCTTACACTTGTTGTATGCGAACGTTAGAATCTATCACACCCGATCATCATGTGGTGCTTCGAAACAACGAACCTTCGCAATGGTGCACAGTTAGGGGGAACACTTTTCTTGAAATTTCAGCGAGGGATCATCTTATTTATGCTACCATCGTTCTAAGCAAATAATATGTAAACATGACAAACATCACATGCAAATCATAAAGTGACATGATATGGCCAATGTCATCTTGCGCCTTTTGATCTCCATCTTCGAGGCGCGGCATGATCACCTTTGTCACCGGCATGACACCATGATCTCCATCATCGTGTCTTCATGAAGTTGCCTCGCCAACTATTACTTATACTACTATGGCTAACGGTTAGCAATAAAGTAAACTAATTACATGGCGTTTTCATTGACACGCAGGTCATAAATAAATTAAGACAACTCCCATGGCTCCTGCCGGTTGTCATACTCATCGACATGCAAGTTGTGATTCATATTACAAGAACATGATCAAGCTCATACATCACATATATCATTCATCACATCCTTTTGGTCATATCACATCACATAGCATAACCTGCAAAAACAAGTTAGACGTCCTCTAATTGTTGTCGCATGTTTTACGTGGCTGCTATGGGTTTCTGGCAAGAACGTTTCTTACCTACGCAAAACCACAACGGTGATATGCCAATTGCTATTTACCCTTCATAAGGACCTTTTTCATCGAATCCGATCCGACTAAAGTGGGAGAGACAGACACCCACCAGCCACCTTATGCATCAAGGCATGTCAGTCGGTGGAACCAGTCTCACATAAGCGTACGTGTAAGGTCGGTCCGGGGCGCTTCATCCCACAATGCCGCCGGATCAAGATAAGACTAATAACGGTAAGCAAATTGACCAAATCATCGCCCACAACTGCTTTGTGTTCTACTCGTGCATAGAATCTACGCATAGACCTAGCTCATGATGCCACTGTTGGGGAACGTAGCAATAATTCAAAATTTTCCTACGTGTCACCAAGATCAATCTAGGAGATACTAGCAACGAGAGAGAGGGAGTGCATCTTCATACCCTTGAAGATCGCTAAGCGGAAGCGTTCAAGAGAACGGGGTTGATGGAGTCGTACTCGTCGTGATCCAAATCACCGATGATCCTAGCACCGAACGGACGGCACCTCCGCGTTCAACACACGTACGGAACGGAGAGACGTCTCCTCCTTCTTGATCCAGCAAGGGGAGAGGAGAGGTTGATGGAGATCCAGCAACACGACGGCGTGGTGGTGGCAGCAGCGGGATCTTGGCAGGGCTTCGCCAAGCACCAACGAGAGGGAGAGGTGTCACAGAGGGAGAGGGAGGCGCCAGGGACTTGGGGTGCGGCTGCCCTCCCTCCCCTCCACTATATATAGGGCCCCCAGGGGGGGCGCCGGCCCTAGGAGATCCCATCTCCAAGGGGGGGCGGCGGCCAAGGGGGAACTTGCCCCCCAAGTCAAGTGGGGGCGCCCCCCACCCCTATGGTTTCCAACCCTAGGCGCAGGGGGAGGCCCATGGGGGTGCACCAGCCCACCAGGGGCTGGTTCCCCTCCCACTTCAGCCCATGGGGCCCTCCGGGATAGGTGGCCCCACCCGGTGGACCCCTGGGACCCTTCCGGTGGTTCGAGTACAATACCGGTGACCCCCGGTGGACCCCTGGGACTCTCCAAAAGTCTGTATAAAGTCAAATGCTTTGATTACACTATCAAAGCGTTTATTCCAACTCCGAGATGCTTGCACCAGTCCATAAATGGATCGCTGGAGTTTGCATACTTTGTTAGCTCCCTTTGGATCGACAAAACCTTCTGGTTGCATCATATACAACTCTTCTTCCAGAAATCCATTCAGGAATGCAGTTTTGACATCCATTTGCCATATTTCATAATCATAAAATGCGGCAATTGCTAACATGATTCTGACAGATTTAAGCATCGCTACGGGTGAGAAGGTCTCATCGTAGTCAACCCCTTGAACTTGTCGAAAACCTTTTGTGACAAGTCGAGCTTTATAAACAGTAATATTACCGTCAGCGTCAGTCTTTTTCTTGAAGATCCATTTATTCTCAATTGCTTGCCGATCATCGGGCAAGTCAACCAAAGTCCATACTTTGTTCTCATACATGGATCCCATCTCAGATTTCATGGCCTCAAGCCACTTTGCGGAATCTGGGCTCACCATCGCTTCTTCATAGTTCGTAGGTTCATCATGATCTAGTAGCATGACTTCCAGAACTGGATTACCGTACCACTCTGGTGCGGATCTCACTCTGGTTGATCTACGTGGTTCAGTAGTATCTTGTCCTGAAGCTTCATGATCATCATCATTAGCTTCCTCACTAATTGGTATAGGTGTCGCAGAAACAGTTTTCTGTGATGTACTATTTTCCAATAAGGGAGCAGGTACAGTTACCTCGTCAAGTTCTACTTTCCTCCCACTCACTTCTTTCAAGAGAAACTCCTTCTCTAGAAATGATCCATTCTTACCAACGAATGTCTTGCCTTCGGATCTGTGATAGAAGGTATACCCAACAGTTTCCTTGGGGTATCCTATGAAGACACATTTCTCCGCTTTGGGTTCGAGCTTATCAGGTTGAAGCTTTTTCACATAAGCATCGCAGCCCCAAACTTTAAGAAACGGCAACTTTGGTTTCTTGCCAAACCATAGTTCATAAGGCGTCGTCTCAACGGATTTTGATGGTGCCCTATTTAACGTGAATGCGGCCGTCTCTAAAGCATAACCCCAAAACGATAGCGGTAAATCAGTAAGAGACATCATAGATCGCACCATATCTAGTAAAGTACGATTACGACGTTCGGACACACCATTACGCTGTGGTGTTCCGGGTGGCGTGAGTTGCGAAACTATTCCACAATTTTTCAAATGTACACCAAACTCGTAACTCAAATATTCTCCTCCACGATCATATCGTAGAAACTTTATTTTCTTGTTACGATGATTTTCAACTTCACTCTGAAATTCCTTGAACTTTTCAAATGTTTCAGACTTATGTTTCATTAAGTAGATATACCCATATCTGCTTAAATCATCTGTGAAGGTGAGAAAATAACGATATCCGCCACGAGCCTCAATATTCATCGGACCACATACATCGATATGTATGATTTCCAATAAATTTGTTGCTCTCTCCATAGTACCGGAGAACGGTGTTTTAGTCATCTTGCCTATGAGGCACGGTTCGCAAGTACCAAGTGATTCATAATCAAGTGGTTCCAAAAGCCCATCAGTATGGAGTTTCTTCATGCGCTTTACACCGATATGAACTAAACGGCAGTGCCACAAATAAGTTGCACTATCATTATCAACTCTGCATCTTTTGGCTTCTACATTATGAATATGTGTATCACTACTATCGAGATTTAATAAAAATAGACCACTCTTCAATGGTGCATGACCATAAGAGATATTACTCATATAAATAGAACAACCATTATTCTCTGATTTAAATGAATAACCGTCTCGCATCAAACAAGATCCAGATATAATGTTCATGCTCAACGCTGGCACCAAATAACAATTATTTAGGTCTAATATTAATCCCGAAGGTAGATGTAGAGGTAGCGTGCCGACCGCGATCACATCGACTTTGGAACCGTTTCCCTCGCGCATCGTCACCTCGTCCTTTGCTAGCGTCCGCTTATTCCGTAGTCCCTGTTTCGAGTTGCAAATATTAGCAACAGAACCAGTATCAAATACCCAGGTGCTACTGCGAGCTCTAGAAAGGTACACATCAATAACATGTATATCACATATACCTTTGTTTACCTTGCCATCCTTCTTATCCGCCAAATACTTGGGGCAGTTCCGTTTCCAGTGACCAGTCTGCTTGCAGTAGAAGCACTCAGTTTCAGGCTTAGGTCCAGACTTGGGTTTCTTCTCCTGAGCAGCAACTTGCTTGCTGTTCTTCTTGAAGTTTCCCTTCTTCTTCCCTTTGCCCTTTTTCTTGAAACTAGTGGTTTTGCTAACCATCAACACTTGATGCTCTTTCTTGATTTCTACCTCCGCGGCTTTCAGCATTGCGAAGAGCTCGGGAATAGTCTTGTTCATCCCTTGCATATTATAGTTCATCACGAAGCTCTTGTAGCTTGGTGGCAGTGATTGGAGAATTCTGTCAATGACGCAATCATCTAGAAGATTAACTCCCATCTGAATCAAGTGATTATTATACCCAGACATTTTGAGTATATGCTCACTGACAGAACTGTTCTCCTCCATCTTGCAGCTATAGAACTTATTGGAGACTTCATATCTCTCAATTCGGGCATTTGCTTGAAATATTAACTTCAACTCCTGGAACATCTCATATGCTCCATGACGTTCAAAACATCGTTGAAGTCCCGATTCTAAGCCGTAAAGCATGGCACACTGAACTATCGACTAGTCATCAGCTTTGCTCTGCCAGACGTTCATAACATCTGGCGTTGCTCCAGCAGCAGGCCTGGCACCCAGCGGTGCTTCCAGGACGTAATTCTTCTGTGCAGCAATGAGGATAATCCTCAGGTTACGGACCCAGTCCGTGTAATTGCTACCATCATCTTTCAACTTTGCTTTCTCAAGAAATGCATTAAAATTCAATGGAACAACAGCACGAGCCATCTATCTACAATCAACATAAACAAGCAAGATACTATCAGGTACTAAGTTCATGATAAGTTTAAGTTCAGTTAATCAAATTACTTAGGAACTCCCACTTAGATAGACATCCCTCTAATCCTCTAAGTGATCACGTGATCCAAATCAACTAAACCATAACCGATCATCACGTGAGATGGAGTAGTTTTCAATGGTGAACATCCTCATGTTGATCATATCTATTATATGATTCACGCTCGACCTTTCGGTCTCTGTGTTCCGAGGCCATATCTGCATATGCTAGGCTCGTCAAGTTTAACCTGAGTATTCTGCGTGTGCAAAACTGGCTTGCACCCGTTGTAGATGGACGTAGAGCTTATCACACCCGATGATCACGTGGTGTCTGGGCAGGACGAACTTTGGCAACGGTGCATACTCAGGGAGAACACTTCTTGATAATTTAGTGAGAGATCATCTTATAATGCTACCGTCAATCAAAGCAAGATAAGATGCATAAAAGGATAAACATCACATGCAATCAATATAAGTGATATGATATGGCCATCATCATCTTGTGCTTGTGATCTCCATCTCCAAAGCACCGTCATGATCACCATCGTCACCGGCGCGACACCTTGATCTCCATCGTAGCATCGTTGTCGTCTCGCCAATCTTATGCTTTCACGACTATCACTACCGCTTAGTAATAAAGTAAAGCATTACATCGCGATTGCATTGCATACAATAAAGCGACAACCATATGGCTCCTGCCAGTTGCCGATAACTCGGTTACAAAACATGATCATCTCATACAATAAAATCAGCATCATGCCTTGACCATATCACATCACAACATGCCCTGCAAAAACAAGTTAGACGTCCTCTACTTTGTTGTTGCAAGTTTTACGTGGCTGCTACGGGCTTAAGTAAGAACTCATCTCACCTACGCATCAAAACCACAACGATAGTTCGTCAAATAGACTCCATTTTAACCTTCTCAAGGACCGGGCGTAGCCACACTTGGTTCAACTAAAGTTGGAGAGATAGTCTTCCGCAAGCCATCTATGTACAAAGCACGTCGAGGGAACCGGTCTCGCGTAAGAGTACGCGTAAGGTTGGTCCGGATCGTCTCGCCCAACAATACCGCCGAACCAAAGTATGACATGCTGGTAGGCAGTATGACTTGTATCGCCCATAACTCACTTGTGTTCTACTCATGCAAATAACATCAAACCATAAAACCTAGGCTCTGATACCACTGTTGGGGAACGTAGTAATTTCGAAAATTTTCCTACGCACACGCAAGATCATGGTGATGCATAGCAACGAGGGGGAGAGTATTGTCTACGTACCAATGCAGACCGACTGCGGAAGCGATCTCACAACATAGAGGAAGTAGTCGTACGTTTTCTTCCCGATCCGACCGATCCAAGCACCGTTACTCCGGCACCTCCGAGTTCTTAGCACACATTCAGCTCGATGACGATCCTCAGGCTCCGATCCAGCAAAGCGTCGAGGAAGAGTTCCGTCAGCACAACGGCGTGGTGACGATCTTGATGTACTACCGACGCAGGGCTTCGCCTCAGCTCTACAACGATATGACCGAGGTGGAATTTGGTGGCAGGGGGCACCGCACACGGCTAAGGAACGATCAACAATGATCAACTTGTGTGTCTATGGGGTGCCCCCTGCCCCCGTATATAAAGGAGCAGGGGGAGGGGTTCGGCCGGCTAGGGAGAGAGGCGCAGGGGGAGTCCCACTCCTACCGGGAGTAGGACACCCCCCCCAATCCTATTCCTAATAGGACTCTCCAAAGAGAAGAGAGAAGAGAGGGGGGCCGGCCCCTTCTCCTAGTCCTAATAGGACTAGGGAAGGGGGGAGGCGCGCAGCCCTTGTGGGCAGCACCTTTTCACTTTTCCACTAAGGCCCAATAGGCCCATTTGCCTCCCGGGGGGTTCCGGTAACCCTCCCGGTATTCCGGTAAAATCCCGATTTCACCCGGAACGCTTCCGGTGTCCAAACATAGGCTTCCAATATATCAATCTTTACGTCTCGACCATTTCGAGACTCCTCGTCATGTCCGTGATCACATCCGGGACTCCGAACAACCTTCGGTACATCAAAATGCATAAACTCATAATAAATGTCATCGTAACGTTAAGCGTGCGGACCCTACGGTTCGAGAACAATGTAGACATGACCGAGACACGTCTCCGGTCAATAACCAATAGCGAGACCTGGATGCCCATATTGGCTCCTACATATTCTACGAAGATCTTTATCGGTCAGACCGCATAACAACATACGTCGTTCCCTTTGTCATCGGTATGTTACTTGCCCGAGATTCGATCGTCGGTATCCAATACCTAGTTCAATCTCGTTACCGGCAAGTCTCTTTACTCATTCCGTAATACATCATCTCACAACTAACATATTAGTTGCAGTGCTTGCAAGGCTTATGTGATGTGCATTACCGAGAGGGCCCAGAGATACCTCTCCGACAATCGGAGTGACAAACCCTAATCTCGAAATACGCCAACCCAACATCCACCATTGGAGACACCTGTAGTACTCCTTTATAATCACCCAGTTACGTTGTGACGTTTGGTAGTACCCAAAGTGTTCCTCCGGTAAACGGGAGTTGCATAATCTCATAGTTATAGGAACATGTATAAGTCATGAAGAAAGCAATAGCAACATACTAAACGATCGGGTGCTAAGCTAATGGAATGGGTCATGTCAATCAGATCATTCAACTAATGATGTGACCTTGTTAATCAAATAACAACTCTTTGTTCATGGTTAGGAAACATAACCATCTTTGATTAACGAGCTAGTCAAGTAGAGGCATACTAGTGACACTCTGTTGGTCTATGTATTCACACATGTATTATGTTTCCGGTTAATACAATTATAGCATGAATAATAAACATTTATCATGATATAAGGAAATAAATAATAACTTTATTATTGCCTCTAGGGCATATTTCCTTCAACAACTATGGGGGTAGACCCGGAACCTGTCCGTCAGGAGCCGACTGAACCCGTTGTTGAGCATGAAAGGGAGGTACATCAGCAAATTTTAGAAGAAGTGCCAGAAGTTGAGGCAGAGAATGTGCCTGAAACTGAGGCCCTTAGAAGGTCTACAAGACTAAGAAAGTCAGCTATTTCTACTGACTTTAAAGTTTATAACACAGAAATGGTTCATGTGGAAAAAGATTCCACCTCATATGAAGAAGCCATGAGAAGCCCTCATTCATCGATGTGGATGAAGGCAATGGAAGACCAGATGATATCGATGAGTTCCAAAGATGTTTGGGACTTAGAGGAAATTCCTAAAGGAGCCAAAATAGTAGGCTGCAAATGGGTCTACAAAATTAAGTATGACTCTAAAGGGAATGTAGAAAAGTATAAAGCACGACTCATGGCAAAAGGACTTACACAAAGAGAAGCGATAGATTACAATGAGACATTTTCTCCATTATCATGTAAGGATTCCTTCAGAATCATAATGGCATTAGTTGCTCATTTTGATTTAGAGTTACATCAAATGGATGTAAAGACGGCATTTCTCAATGGGGATTTAAAAGAAAATGTCTACAATAAACAACCCAAAGGTTTTATCATGGAAGGCCAGGAAAATATGGGATGCCGCCTGAAGAAATCCATTTATGGATTAAGACAAGCCTCTCGGCAGTGGTATCTAAAGTTTAATCAAATGATTAAAAGTTTTGGATTTAAAGAAAAATATTGAGGATAATTGCATTTATGCAAAGTTTAAAAATGGGAAATATATTTTCCTAATCTTGTATGTGGATGATATCCTGGTTGCTAGTAGTGATGTTAGTCTACTACAAGAAACAAAGAAATACTTATCCTCAAATTTTGACATAAAAGATCTTGGTGAAGCATCATATGTTTTGGGCATAGACATTCACCGAGATAGGGATAATGGAGTCTTAGGACTATCGCAGAAAGCATATTTAGAAAAGGTTCTTAAAAAGTATATTATGCATGCGAGTAAAGCCACACCTGCTCCTATAGTTAAGGCGATAGTTTTGGGAAATTCCAATGTCCCAAGAACTAGTACGAGATCGATCAAATGAAAGCAGTACCATATGCTTCGGCAGTTGGCAGCTTACACTATGCACAAGTGTGCACTCGCCCTGACTAAGCTTTTATCACCGGGGTACTCGGTAGATATCAAAAGAATCCAGGCATGGAGCACTGGAAGATGGTAAAGAAAGCATTGCGTTATGCGCAAGGCACGAAGGACTACATGCTAATATACAAGAGAAGTGATTCCCTATAGATAAAAGGGTATACGAACGCAGATTTTGTGGGGGATAGAGACGATAAAAAATACACGTCAGGATACGTCTTCACTCTCGCTGGGGGAGCTATTTCGTGAAAAAGCTCCAAACAGTCGATAGTTGCATCATCCACGATGTATGAAGAATTCATAGTATGCTTCGAAGCCACGGGGCAGGCGATATGGCTAAAGAAATTTATACCCGACTTGAAAGTGGTAGATTGTATTCACAAACCACTAAAGATGTACTGCGACAACCAGCCTGCAGTATTTTACGCTCACAACAACAAGTCGAGTAATGCTGCCAAAACAATAGAGATAAAGTATTATGTGTTGGAAATATGCCCTAGATGCAATAATAAATTAGTTATTATTATATTTCCTTGTTCATGATAATCGTTTATTATCCATGCTAGAATTGTATTGATAGGAAACTCAGATACATGTGTGGATACATAGACAACACCATGTCCCTAGTAAGCCTCTAGTTGACTAGCTCGTTGATCAATAGATGGTTACGGTTTCCTGACCATGGACATTGGATGTCGTTGATAACGGGATCACATCATTAGGAGAATGATGTGATGGACAAGACCCAATCCTAAGCATAGCACTAGATCGTGTAGTTCCTATGCTAAAGCTTTTCTAATGTCAAGTATCATTTCCTTAGACCATGAGATTGTGCAACTCCCGGATACCGTAGGAATACTTTGGGTGTGCCAAACGTCACAACGTAACTGGGTGGCTATAAAGGTACATTACAGGTATCTCCGAAAGTGTCTGTTGGGTTGGCACGAATCGAGACTGGGATTTGTCACTCCGTGTAAGCGAAGAGGTATCTCTGGGCCCACTCGGTAGGACATCATCATAATGTGCACAATGTGATCAAGGAGTTGATCACGGGATGATGTGTTACAGAACGAGTAAAGAGACTTGCCGGTAACGAGATTGAACAAGGTATCGGGATACCGACGATCGAATCTCGGGCAAGTATCGTACCGATAGACAAAGGGAATTGTATACGGGATTGATTAAGTCCTTGACATCGTGGTTCATCCGATGAGATCATCGTGGAACATGTGGGAGCCAACATGGGTATCCAGATCCCGCTGTTGGTTATTGACCGGAGAAGGTCTCGGTCATGTCTGCATGTCTCCCTAACACGTAGGGTCTACACACTTAAGGTTCGATGACGCTAGGTTTATAAAGGAAGTTTGTATGTGGTTACCGAATGTTGTTCGAGTCCCGGATGAGATCCCGGACGTCACGAGGAGTTCCGGAATGGTCCGGAGGTAAAGATTTATATATGGGAAGTCCTGTTTTGGTCACCGGAAAAGTTTCGGGATTTATCGGTAACGTACCGGGACCATCGGGAGGGTCCCGGGGGTCCACCAAGTGGGGCCACCAACCGCAGAAGGTTGCATGGGCCAAGAGTGGTGAGGGACCAGCCCCTTAGTGGGCTGGTGCGCCTCCCACCAAGGCCCAAGGCGCAGGGGAAGTGGGAGGAGGCAAACCCTAGGTCCAGATGGGCCTTAAGGCCCACCCTAGGGGCGCCTCCCCCTTCTCCCCTCCCTTGGCCGCCACCCCTTGGCCATCTAGGGCTGCCGCCCCCCTTTGGGGTGGGAAACCCTAGAGGGGGCGCAGCCCTCCCCTTCCCCTATATATATGAGGCCTAAGGGGGCTGCCCAACACACACGCGATTCAATCTCGTTGGTGCAGCCCTGCGTCTCTTCTTCCTCCTCTTCTGTAGTGCTTGGCGAAGCCCTGCAGGATAGCCACGCTCCTCCACCACCACCACGCCGTTGTGATGCTGTTGGATGAAGTATTCCTCAACCTCTCCCTCTCTCCTTGCTGGATCAAGGCATGGGAGACATCACCGGGCTGCACGTGTGTTGAACGCGGAGGTGCCGTCCGTTCGGCACTCGGTCATCGGTGATTTGGATCACGACGAGTACGACTCCATCAACCCCGTTCACATGAACGCTTCCGCTTAGCGATCTACAAGGGTATGTAGATGCAACTCTCCTTCCCCTCGTTGCTGGTCTCTCCATAGATAGATCTTGGTGACACGTAGGAAAATTTTGAATTTCTGCTACGTTCCCCAACAGTGGCATCATGAGCTAGGTCTATTGCGTAGATTCTATGCACGAGTAGAACACAAAGTAGTTGTGGGCGTTGATTTTGTTCAATATGCTTGCCGTTACTAGTCTTATCTTGATTCGGCGGCATCGTGGGATGAAGCGGCCCGGACCAACCTTACACGTACTCTTACGTGAGACCGGTTCCACCGACAAACATGCACTAGTTGCATAAGGTGGCTGGCGGGTGTCCGTCTCTCCCACTTTAGTCGGATCGGATTCGATGAAAAGGGTCCTTATGAAGGGTAAATAGCAATTGGCATATCACATTGTGGTCTTTGCGTAGGTAAGAAACGTTCTTGCTAGAAACCCATAGCAGCCACGTAAAACATGCAAACAACAATTAGAGGACGTCTAACTTGTTTTTGCAGGGTATGCCATGTGATGTGATATGGCCAAAGGATGTGATGAATGATATATTTGATGTATGAGATTGATCATGTTCTTGTAATAGGAATCACGACTTGCATGTCGATGAATATGACAACCGGCAGGAGCCATAGGAGTTGTCTTTATTTATTTATGACCTGCGTGTCAACTTAAACGTCATGTAATTACTTTACTTTATTGCTAACCGTTAGCTGTAGTAGTAGAAGTAATAGATGACGTGACAACTTCAAGAAGACACGATGATGGAGATCATGATGATGGAGATCATGGTGTCATGCCGGTGACGATGATGATCATGGAGCCCCGAAGATGGAGATCAAAAGGAGCAAAGTGATATTGGCCATATCATGTCACTATTTGATTGCATGTGATGTTTATCATGTTTATACATCTTATTTGCTTAGAACGACGGTAGTAAATAAGATGATCCCTCATTAAAATTTCAAGAAGTGTTCTCCCCTAACTGTGCACCGTTGCTACAGTTCGTCGTTTCGAAGCACCACGTGATGATCGGGTGTGATAGACTCTAACGTTCACATACAATGGGTGTTGACGAGCCTAGCATGTACAGACATGGCCTCGGAACACATGCAAACACTTAGGTTGACTTGACGAGCCTAGCATGTACAGACATGGCCTCGGAACACAGAAGACCGAAAGGTCGAGCATGAGTCGTATAGAAGATACGATCAACATGAAGATGTTCACCGATGTTGACTAGTCCGTCTCACGTGATGATCGGACACGGCCTAGTTGACTCGGATCATGTAATCACTTAGATGACTAGAGGGATGTCTATCTGAGTGGGAGTTCATAAGATGAACTTAATTATCCTGAACATAGTCAAAAGGATTTTACAAATTATGTGGTAGCTCGCGCTTTAGTTCTACTGTTTAGATATGTTCCTAGAGAAAAATTAGTTGAAAGTTGATAGTAGCAATTATGCGGACTAGGTCCGTAAACTGAGGATTGTCCTCATTGCTTCATAGAAGGCTTATGTCCTTAATGCACCGCTCAGTGTGCTGAACCTCGAACGTGGTCTGTGGATGTTGCGAACATCTAACATACACGTTTTGATAACTACGTGATAGTTCAGTTAAACGGTTTAGAGTTGAGGCACCGAAGACGGTTTTGAAACGTCGCGAAACATATGAGATGTTTTGAGGGCTGAAATTGGGATTTCAGGCTCATGCCCACGTCAAGAGGTATAAGACCTCCGACGATTTTCTTAGCCTACAAACTAAGGGAGAAAAGCTCAATTGTTGAGCTTGTGCTCAGATTGTCTGAGTACAACAATCACTTGAATCGAGTGGGAGTTGATCTTCCAGATGAGATAGTGATGTTTCTCCGAAGTCATTACCACCAAGCTGCTAGAGCTTCGTGATGAACTATAATATATCAGGGACATGTATGATGATCCTTGAGATATTCGTGATGTTTGACACCAAAGTAGAAATCAAGAAGGAGCATCAATTGTTGATGGTTGGTGAAACCACTAGTTTCAAGAAGGGCAAGGGCAAGAAGGGATACTTCATGAAACGGCAATTCAGCTGCTGCTCTAGTGAAGAAACCCAAAGTTGAACCCAAACCCGAGACTAAGTGCTTCTGTAATAAGAGGAACAGCCACTGGAGCGAAATTACCCTAGATACTTGGTAGATTAGAAGGCTGGCAAGGTCGATAGAAGTATATTGGATATACATTATGTTAATGTGTACTTTACTAGTACTCCTAGTAGCACCAGGGTATTAGATACCGGTTCGGTTGCTAAGTGTTAGTAACTCGAAATAAAAGCTGCGGAATAAACGGAGACTAGCTAAAGGTGAGATAACGATATGTGTTGGAAGTATTTCCAAGGTTGATCAAATATCGTACGCTCCCTCTACCATCGAGACTGGTGTTTGCGTTGAGCATAGACATGATTGGATTATGTCTATTGCAATACGGTTATTCATTTAAGGAGAATAATAGTTACTCTGTTTATTTGAATAATACCTTCAATGGTCTTACACCTAAAATGAATGGTTTATTGAATCTCGATCGTAGTGATACACATGTTCATGCCAAAAGATAGTAATGATAGTACCACCTACTTGTGGCACTGCCACGTAAGTCATATCGGTATAAAACGCATGAAGAAGCTCCATGTTGATGGATCTTTGGACTCACTCATTTTTGAAAAGTTTGAGACATGCAAACCGTGTCTATTGGTGTATATGCATGAAGAAACTCCATGCAGATGGATCGTTTGGACTCACTTGATTTTGAATCACTTGAGACATGCAAATCATACCACGTGGGCAAGATGACTGAAAGCCTCGTTTTCAGTAAAATGGAACTAGAAAGCAACTTGCTGGAAGTAATACATTTTGATGTGTGCAGTCCAATGAGTGCTGAGGCATGTAGTGGATATCGTTATGGTCTTACTTCACAGATGATTTGAGTAGATGTTGAGTATATTTGCTTGATGAATCACGAGTCTGAATTATTGAAAGGTTCAAGTAATTTCAGTGTGAAGTTGAAAGATCGTCGTGACAAGAGGATAAAACATCTATGATATGATCATAGAGATGAATATCTGAATTACGAGTTTGGCACAGAATTAAGACATTGTGGAAATCGTTTCACAACTAATACAGCCTGGAACACCATAGTGTGATGGTGTATCTGTATATCATAACTGCACCTTATTGGATATGATGCATACCATGATGTCTCTTATCAAATTACCACGATAGTTTATGGGTTAGGCATTAGAGACAACCAGATTCACTTTAAATAGGGCACCACGTAATTCCGATGAGATGACACCGTATGAACTATGGTTTAGAGAAACCTAAGCTGTCATTTCTTAAAAGTTTGGGGCTACGACGCTTATGTGAAAAGGGTTTCAGACTGATAAGCTCGAACCCAAAGCGGATAAATGCATCTTCATAGGACACCCAAAACAGTTGGGTGTACCTCCTGTCTCAGATCCGAAAGCAATAAGGGATTGTTTCTAGAATCGGGTCCTTTTTCGAGGAAAAGTTTCTCTCGAAGGAATTGAGTGGGAAGATGGTGGAGACTAGATGAGGTTATTGAACCATCTCTTCAACTAGTGTGTGGAAGGGCACAGGGAGTTGTTCCTGTGGCACCTACACCAATTGAAGTGGAAGCTTATGATAGTGATCATGAAACTTCAGATCAAGTCACTACCAAACCTCGTGGGATGATAAGGATGCGTACTACTTCAGAGTGGTATGTAATCCTGTCTTGGAAGTCATGTTGCTAGACAACAATGAACCTACGAGCTATGGAGAAGCGATGGTGGGCCCGGATTCCGATAAATGGCTCAAGGCCATAAAATCCGGGGTAGGATCCATGTATGAAAACAAAGTGTAGACTTTGGAAGAACTACTTGATGGCCGTAAGGCTGTTGAGTACAGATGGATTTTAAAAGGAATACAGACAATAATGGTGTGTATCACCATTAAGAAAGCTCGACCTGTCGTTAAAATGTTTTCCGACAAGTTCAAGGAGTTGACTACGGTGAGACTTTCTCACTCATAGCGATGCTGAGAGTCTGTTGGAATTATATTAGCGATTACTACATTATTTATGAAATCTTGCAGATAGGATGTCAAAACATTGTTTCCTCGACGATTTTCTTGAGGAAAGGTTGTATGTGATACAACCGGAAGGTTTTGTCAACCCTGAAATATGCTAATAAGTATGCAAAGCTCCAACAATCCTTCTAAGGACTGGAGTAAGCATCTCGGAGTTGGAATGTGTGCTTTGATGAGATGATCAAAGATTTTGGTTTATACAAAGTTTATGAGAAACTTGTATTTCCAATGAAGTGAGTGGGAGCACTATAGAATTTCTGATGAGTATATGTTGTTGACATATTATGGATCAGAAATGATGTAGAATTTCTAAGAAAGCATATAGGGTTATTTGGAAAGTGTTTTTCAATGGAAAGCCTAGATTAAGCTACTTGAACATTGAGCATCAAGATCTATAAGGATAGATCAAAACGCTCAATGGAACTTTCAAATGAGCACATACCTTGACATGATCTTGAAGGTGTTCAAGATGGATCAGTCAAAGAAGGAGTTCTTGCCTGAGTTGTAAGGTATGAAGTTAAAGCTCGAGCACGGCAGAATAGAGAGAAAGGACGAAGGTCGTCCCCTATGCTTAAGCCATAGGCTCTACAGTATGCTATGCTGTGTACCGCACCTGAAGTGTGCCTTGCCATGAGTCAGTCAAGTGGTACAAGAGTGATCCAAGAATGGATCACAAGACAGCGGTCAAAGTTATCCTTAGTAACTAGTGGACTAAGGAATTTTCTCGATTATGGAGGTGGTAAAAGTGTTCGTCGTAAAGGGTTACGTCGATGCAAGCTTAACACCTATCCGGATAGCTCTGAGTAGAGATACCGGATACGTATAATGGAGCAACAATTTAGAATAGCTCCAAGTAGAACAGTTATTTGGAATAGCTCCGAATAGAACGTGGTAGCTACATCTAGGAGATGACATAGAGATTTGTAAAGCACACACGGATCTGAAAGGTTCAGACCCGTTGACTAAAACCTCTCTCACAAGCAACATGATCAAACCTAGAACTCATTGAGTGTTAATCACATAGTGATGTGAACTAGACTACTGACTCTAGTAAACTCTTGGGTGTTAGTCACATGGCGATGTGATCTGTGAGTGTTAATCACATGGCGATGTGAACTGGATTATTGACTCTAGTGCAAGTGGGAGACTGTTGGAAATATGCCCTAGAGGCAATAATAAATTAGTTATTATTATATTTCCTTGTTCATGATAATCGTTTATTATCCATGCTAGAATTGTATTGATAGGAAACTCAGATACATGTGTGGATACATAGACAACACCATGTCCCTAGTAAGCCTCTAGTTGACTAGCTCGTTGATCAATAGATGGTTACGGTTTCCTGACCATGGACATTGGATGTCGTTGATAACGGGATCACATCATTAGGAGAATGATGTGATGGACAAGACCCAATCCTAAGCATAGCACTAGATCGTGTAGTTCGTATGCTAAAGCTTTTCTAATGTCAAGTATCATTTCCTTAGACCATGAGATTGTGCAACTCCCGGATACCGTAGGAATACTTTGGGTGTGCCAAACGTCACAACGTAACTGGGTGGCTATAAAGGTACATTACAGGTATCTCCGAAAGTGTCTGTTGGGTTGGCACGAATCGAGACTGGGATTTGTCACTCCGTGTAAGCGGAGAGGTATCTCTGGGCCCACTCGATAGGACATCATCATAATGTGCACAATGTGATCAAGGAGTTGATCACGGGATGATGTGTTACAGAACGAGTAAAGAGACTTGCCGATAACGAGATTGAACAAGGTATCGGGATACCGACGATCGAATCTCGGGCAAGTATCGTACCGATAGACAAAGGGAATTGCATACGGGATTGATTAAGTCCTTGACATCGTGGTTCATCCGATGAGATCATCGTGGAACATGTGTGAGCCAACATGGGTATCCAGATCCCGCTGTTGGTTATTGACCGGAGAACGTCTCAGTCATGTCTGCATGTCTCCCGAACCCGTAGGGTCTACACACTTAAGGTTCGATGACGCTAGGGTTATAAAGGAAGTTTGTATGTGGTTACCGAATGTTGTTCGGAGTCCCGGATGAGATCCCGGACGTCACGAGGAGTTCCGGAATGGTCCGGAGGTAAAGATTTATATATGGGAAGTCCTGTTTTGGTCACCGGAAAAGTTTCGGGATTTATCGGTAACGTACCGGGACCACCGGGAGGGTCCCGGGGGTCCACCAAGTGGGGCCACCAACCGCAGAAGGTTGCATGGGCCAAGAGTGGTGAGGGACCAGCCCCTTAGTGGGCTGGTGCGCCTCCCACCAAGGCCCAAGGCGCAGGGGAAGTGGGAGGAGGCAAACCCTAGGTCCAGATGGGCCTTAAGGCCCACCCTAGGGGCGCCTCCCCCTTCTCCCCTCCCTTGGCCGCCACCCCTTGGCCATCTAGGGCTGCCGCCCCCCTTTGGGGTGGGAAACCCTAGAGGGGGCGCAGCCCTCCCCTTCTCCTATATATATGAGGCCTAAGGGGGCTGCCCAACACACACGCGATTCAATCTCGTTGGTGCAGCCCTGCGTCTCTTCTTCCTCCTCTTCTGTAGTGCTTGGCGAAGCCCTGCAGGATAGCCACGCTCCTCCACCACCACCACGCCGTTGTGCTGCTGTTGGATGAAGTCTTCCTCAACCTCTCCCTCTCTCCTTGCTGGATCAAGGCATGGGAGACGTCACCGGGCTGCACGTGTGTTGAACGCGGAGGTGCCGTCCGTTCGGCACTCGGTCATCGGTGATTTGGATCACGACGAGTACGACTCCATCAACCCCGTTCACATGAACGCTTCCGCTTAGCGATCTACAAGGGTATGTAGATGCAACTCTCCTTCCCCTCGTTGCTGGTCTCTCCATAGATAGATCTTGGTGACACGTAGGAAAATTTTGAATTTCTGCTACGTTCCCCAACATTATGTTGTGAAAGATAAAATCCAAGATTAAACTATAAGTCTCGAGCATATAAGGACAAAGGATATGCTTGCGGATCCGGTAACGAAAGGCTTACTACCCAATGTGTTCAAGGAACACTTAGTCGGCATGGGTTTAAGGGAAAGCCTTATGATTCCTGGATAGGCCCAAAAGGAACATAATTTGTTTCTGAACAAAACGTATGTTGTAGCTGTATGATTCTATCGACAATTGAGCTGTGACGATAAAACATGCTCTATATACCAGTATGTGATGAAACAAATAAACTAGAGAGTACAAGGTTAAAAGTGTTGAGATCAAGGGGGAGAATGTTAGGTTGATCTCCTCTGTGCAGGCCCAACGGCCTGCCAGGCCCTTGGTCAATGCGCCCTGATCGGGGGCGCCCAACCCATTATGGTTGGTGGGCCCCTATGACCCGCGCTATATAAACAGAGGTGGGGGCCGGGGCACGACTTACGAGGTTGATCGCTGCCACAATCCCTACCGATCTAGGGTTAGCGCGGTGCTCACGGGAAGCACACCACCGCCGCCATCCACTCTCTGCCATCACCGGCGACCGTCACCATGGCCGGGCACCGGGAGTTCCTCGTCTGGACAAGCAGAAGGTAGGTCTACCGGAGAATCTAACCTATCCGATCCAAAGCGATCTAACACTAGGTTGTCTAGAGCTTGGTTGAACGCGTTAGCTTCTGACCGACGAAAGGTATTGTTGTTTTTGTCGGAGGGGAAGCATAGGAGGTTGAAGTCTCCAACAACTAACCACGGGGAATCATCCGGTTGTGCAATAGATAGGAGCTCATCGAGGAAGCATTTTTTGAGAGCCCAGATGGAGGGGGCGTAGATATTGGTGATGAAAATGTTATGAGCACATGCAGTTGATCTTACAATTATGATGGAGGAAAAGGTTAGGTGAGAGTATGAGATAACCTGAAGAGAAGATGTGTTAACGGCCGAAATGGTGCCGCTAGCCGTGCCAATGGAAAACATGGTCGAGATGGTGTGGTAAGAAAGATCTTAGCTTGGCATCGGAGTAAGTCTCAAGGTGGATCATTGTCTGTCCCTCTGCAGTATCTGAGTGTGAACTAGTCGCAGTGACAATGCATGTCGTTAAAAAGAATATGAACTACTCCTAGTCCCTTCTGAATCTTTGCTTTGACAGAGGACCCAACGGCAGAGAGCGACGTGTACAGCTTCCGGGTGGTGCTGCTGGAGATACTGGCCGGCCAGCGCCGACTAGACAGGAACCGACCATCCGGTGAGCAAGACCTGGTGGAGTGGGCGCGGACGCACCTAAGGCGCAATCGCCAGATCTCCCACATGGCCACATCCTGGACGAGCGGCTGGGCGGATAGTACTCCCTCGCTGGAGCGCAGAAGGCCGCCTCACTGGCGCTCAAGTGCCTGTCCAGCGACGTGAGTGCGTGTACGGGCATGGAGCAGGTGGTGACAACCCTTGAGCAGCTCCAGGGCTCCAAGGAGACCACAGTGAGCGATCAAGAAATGGGGAGCGGCGGTGGCAGCTGTGGCTTCGTCGGAAAGTTTGGCCGTAGCTGGCAGCGGCAACCCTAGCCGGCAGCGAAGGGGCAGCATCCGAGGCATCGCTACTGCACGGGTGACGAATTCTGATTTGTAAAGAGGGAGGCAGACGACTGCCTCTGAATGTTTAATTAGTGCTTCTGCTTTTGCAAGTTCAGGTCCGCCGTTATTTTGCTTCTTTGTACTGAAGAAGGGATGACGATTTTTCCTCGGTGGAGTTTCTGTTTTGAGAACTCTGCCGTCTCGCTGATTTCCCGTTGGAAATAAGCTGAACAGCAGTAATATGGAAACATGGATGAATAAATGCATGAATCAATTCATGGAATGTTAAGTGAACTGGTCGGTTATACACTTATACTGCACAAGTTTGCTCAAGAGTCATTCTACCAGCAATAAACATTTTGCTGGGGCATCATTATGATTACGATTTATATTCCACAGGAAAGCTAAAACTAGTTTTACGCACTCGATCCCAAATTGATTGCAAAGTTGACTCTATGTTGGCCCAAGTCTATGGGGGAAAATGTGTTAGTATTTGATAACATTGAAAGTATACACTACAGAATTATATTTTATGATGGATCGCATGAAACTTGTTTAATATTGTATAGATGCTGATATATTTTTCTCTAAACTTGGTCAACTTTAGTACTAGAATCAAGGGCAATGATTTGGTTTGCAGAACCTAATGTGGCCTGATCTTGGGCTATTGCAAAGCTTGCAGAATCCATGATGGCATGAGCGCACATCTGACTTGCAGGAAGAGCTCTACTTGTAGTGAAAAGGCTATATCATTCATAGCTTTCCAAAGACACAAAATTTGGAAATCAAAAGAGTGTCCTGAAGAAAGTACTAAGCTTTTTTTAATCAAAGTTGGCCTGTCAGGGACAAGACGGGTAAGAATTTCAGCTGCTTTGTACCATGGGGACTTGAGCATTTGAAAACATCCATGGTAGATATACCCATCAGGTGAAAAGTTAACGTGGTATTTGTACGTGAGTTATTAGCTCTGACTTGCGCATATAACCATGTTATATACACCAAAGTTATTAGCGGTGTGTTTTTGAACAACTTTTATCTCGGAGGGGAACAATTAACATGTTGTTTGTACATAAGCTATCAGCTGTTGCGCATATATTATCATGCTAATTTATACAGAAGTTATTGTGTGTATGTATTTTAACACATTTTTTCCCGAGTCAAAAAGTTATCGTATATTCGTATGTGAGTTATCACTTTATTGTTTGTGTATTACCATGGTACTTGCACACAAGTTATCGGGATATATTTTTCAACAACCTTTTTCTCACTAATTTTTTTACCATGGTGTTTTATATGAGTTATTAGCTTTATTGTGTGTATATTATCATGTTACTTCCACATAAGTTGTCAGCGTATATTTTTCAACAACCTTTTTTCCCATTAAAAAAGTTATTCTGTTGTTTATATGTGAGTTACATCTCTATTGTATGTATATTAATGCTAGTTACACACAAGTTATCGGGTGATGTTTTTCTACAATATTTTCTTATTACAAAAATTACCGTTGTGTTTGTACAGGAGTTATCAGCTCTACTGTGTGTATATTACCATGCTACATGCACACAAGTTACCGGGTATGTTTTTCAACATTTTTTTTCCATTCAAAGTTACCGATGTTTGTTGGCGAATTATCAGTTTAGCCTATATCACCATCATATTTATATAGCAGCCATATATCGGGGTATATATTTTTCATCAATTTTCGACCCATGATGAAAAGTTACCATAGTATTTACCGTGGTGCGTTTTCATAACTTTTCCCTGCCTCAAAATTACAATTCTATTTTTGTGTGTAAAATTACCGCATAAAAATCCTCAGCATGAATGCTTAAGTAGCTCTTTAAAAAAAATCTCCACTTATAGTCCTGAAGAAAAAGGGCATGGTTCGGTGGGAAAGTAGAAAAAAATGGGTTGTTACGCTAGTACAAAAATATTGTAGCTCATATCAAATCAAAACATGGAGGTCCTCCAGATGGTTACATAGCCGAATATTTTTTTTGAGCATCAGTACAGACACAAGCGCCCATATACACGCGCATACACTCACCCCTATGAACGCATACACGCACACCTACCCCTATGAGCACCTTCGAGAGACTGAGCCTGCATATCATCTTGAGATTTACGAAGTCACCGTAGGCGCCTCGTCGTCGACGGGAACGTCTGCATCGCCGGAAATCCTGAAATAAATCCAGGAATAATGCGAGCACCAGGATTTGAACCCTGGTGGGTTGGGATACCACTGTCCACCTAATCAACTCAACCACAGGTTGATTCGCACATAGCCGAATATTTAAGAGATCAAATTCTCCAATATCAAAGGTTCGACTAGTACAGGCTCCTCTTTTTGGCGAAATTAACCACGATTACGATTTAATGCAGCAAAATCAGTGCCGCCAGATTGTAATCAATCACCATTTAATGCTACGAAAATACAGCCGCGCGATCCGATTGCCATATAATGGAGCAAAATCAGTCACGATTTAATATCAGCGAAATTAGTGCCGTGAGATCGGGATCAGACGAAGATCGGATCGTTCGGATTTGTTGCTAAAATCCATACGTTCGGACTTTTTAGCTTTTCCGTTAAATCATACTCCCTCGATTCTTTGATATAAGGTGTATAGATTTTTCAGAAAAAAATCGAAATATAAGATGTATTCTGTTGCACCACTCGTTTGGATATTCTTTTTAGAAATTTGATTACATTTTATTATATTATATCAGGCAAGCTCATCTTTTTTCTCATATCAATTAGTCAGGTGTAATCTTAGTCAAAACTTGTGAAATTTTTCCTTCATATGTGCTCTTTAATTTCCGTGC
Organism: Triticum monococcum; assembly: GCA_034509565.1. NCBI lineage: Eukaryota > Viridiplantae > Streptophyta > Magnoliopsida > Poales > Poaceae > Triticum > Triticum monococcum. Next base: position 770,992,326 of record CM067847.1, read on the forward strand.
CAAAAACTATACGCCCTATATTTAGAAACAAAGGAAGTATAGTGTTGCAACACAAGTGTGAACATTTGCTCAACAAAAAAAAAGTTGTCCTTGATGTACACAGGGTTGCTGTTGTACTATCTCAGTTACCGAGCAAGGCAAACTCAAACGCACCTAGAATTTTCCATCAGCAGCTATAAGGAGAAACGTGAGACAAGATAAGATATTTTCAAAGCACAAACGTTGTGCATAAGTTGCCTGCCGAGCCCTCCCAGTCCTATATAAGAATCCCCATGGCCGATGAGGAGAGGAAGTTAGGTGCGGCCAGAAGAAACTTCGCTCAGAGTTGTTCGCTCATGTTTGTCGTCCTAACCAAGTAACCATGGCCACCACTGTGGCGAGACTCCTGCTCGTGGTGACCATGGTTTTCCTCCTCGCCACGCCCATGGCGAGTGGCGGCAACATCACAGTGTCGTTCGCCTCGGAGGAGGTCACGTCGGAGGAGGCCCTCCTCTCTCTGTACGAGCGGTGGGCGCAGCACTTCGGGAAGGCTCTCCCAAGTGGAGGAGCACGCGGCAGCACCCGCTTCGCCGTCTTCGCGCAGAGTGTCCGGCTCGCGCACCAGCGCGGCCCGGGCAAACTGAAGCTCAACGAGTTCGCTGACACCGCCCTCAGCAATGACTACGGCAGCCGCTGCTACATTCCGATGGCGCAAGCCGTCGTCCCGGAGGGCCAGCGGAGAAAATACCCAGATCCGCCGGCGTCCGTGGACTGGCGCACCGCGGGCGCCGTGACGCCGGTGAGGGATCAAGGGACGCACTGTGGAAGCTGCTGGGCTTTTGCAACCGCATCAGCCATCGAGGGCCTTTACAAGATCGAGCACGGGGACCTGATCCCCCTATCGCCCCAGCAGCTCGTCGACTGCGACGGCAGCAACAGGCACTGTAGAGGCGGCACCCCGGCCAAGGCATTCCAAACCATTAAGCTTGGTGATGGCATCGCGCGATGGGCGGACTATCCGTACAAAGGTGTTATTGGCTGGTGCTACCCGGCCCGCAAAGGCGTGGGCATCAGGGGCTGGGAGCGTGTGGAGCCACGGGACGAGATTGCGCTCATGTGGGCGGTGTTCAAGCGCCCAGTCACGGTAGGGGTAGACACCAACAGCACGGCCTTTATACAATACCGCGGTGGCCTATTTGACGGGCCCTGCAATACCACTCTCGGACACGCCATGACCCTAGTTGGGTATGGAACTATCGGACACAGCGACCCTTACGGCGAGCCGGAGGGAGTCGACTTTTGGCTCCTAAAAAATACCTGGTCCACGGCGTGGGGTGAAGCCGGCTATATGCGGCTCCGGCGCGGTGCCGAGGCCAAAGGTGGGGTCTGTGGGGTAATGCTCGAGGCCACCTATCCGATCCATTCCTATGCACTATTTTAATTATAGAGGAAACAATGTGCCTATATATGAGCTTTAACTAAATAATCCCTCCTCAGTCCCATAATATAAGGGCATTTTTAATATTAATGTATTGATAAAAACACTCTTATATTATGGAACGAAGGTAGTAATATAGTTAGTGATGAAATGAAATAAATTAAAGCAAGCCACTCGTTGGTTGTACACAGGGGTAGAATATAAGTTGGTAGCCAGAGATTTCAGTGGGGAGACCGATCTCATTCGCGCGAACGGTAGCATGAGCGACATCGGATTCCATGAGATCATGCGCTCCTCTATCCTTGTTTCTTTCCTGCATTGTTCTCTTCTCCACCCCTCGTTATTATCCATAAGCCACCACTTCTTTATTCTACGTCTTTCACTACGCGCTGCTCCCTGTCATTGCAAGCGCTCCATATTCCTCGATCTCTGCCATAACTCACCTTCTCTTCCTTCACCAGCGTGAGCCGTGAGGCACATGGGTGCGGCACTGCTGCTGTAAACGTACCACCGTTGCTTGCTGCTAGGGCGAGCGACCACATGCGAAGAAAACGACAACACACACCAACGCCTCCTTCTACCCTCTCCCTTCCGACCCACGACGAAGGTTTCGGATCCCAAATAGGCAAATTTTCTTGTGGGTGGGCGATATTCCCGGTAACCACGGTTACCGAAAAATACCGAACAAATTTCGGACGAAATTTACAATTGAATTTTGAATTAAAACAATTTTAAATTAGATATAATAATATCTTGAACTAATGCCATTCGCAAAAGGGGTAGTAGCTCAGTGGTACCTCAAGTCCTCAACTACGTGCGCTAGTTCTGTTGAGGTAGCGAGTTCAATTCTTTTGGCCGTCATTTTTTCACGTTTTTTACTGTCTATTCTGAAAAATAACAAAAACAACAAAATAAAGAGCGGAAGGAGGACTCGAACCAGCTACCCCTCGACATAACACATGGTTAGCACTACGCCAGAGTAAGAGCACTCTCTAAATTGAGGAACAAAGCTAATTTATTAGACCTTGAGCGTTCAGATCCAAATTATTCAAAAAAGTCGGTATTTTTTGCTCGGGATTGGTATTTCTCGTGGGGCGGCGAGAAACGCGGTAACCGCCCGGTATCCGTTTTTCTCGGGCAGTACCCAAAACCATGCCCACGACATGATGTAATGGCACGGGCGAGGTGACGATGCCCACGAAGGTTTTTGCACACATGTGCTACGACGGCAGCAGATCATTTGCGATGACTTGAGGAGCACAGGCGAGGGGCGCGGCAAGCTTCGAGCGGCATGCGCCGATGCTTCAATCGACGACGAAATGTTCTATGAGCATGTGACGGCACAGCATAGGGGGTGTTGTCAGAGGGGATGCACAAGATGACTCTTCAAGTGGAGACACGAGAGAGCTGGATGGTGTCTATGGCGGGGGGAGGAGGCAGGCGCGAGGTACCGGTTTGCAGCTCTAACGGCGAGCATGTGCTGCTCGGTAGGAGGAAGTGGTTGGAGACCAAGACTAGTAACATAACGCACGGGGTTGAATGGCCAGCGTAGTGCCAATCCAACGGCACAAAGTATGGGGATCTGGCCTTCTAGCCGGTAGAAAAAGTGTTTGTCGAGCACCCGACAACTAGAGCTTGGGAACGTGTCCTTTGCCTGGAGGGTGTGGGCCAAGTACCCTAAGCCGAGAGCTGAATTCAGCACACGTTTTGCCAAGTTTCAACTGGTTTTTGCGAGTTTTTTGTGCACTTTGAAAATACAATAATTGCAATAGTGACCAAAGGCACAACCTCGGTGATGTGGCTTGTCAGTGAGTGCGCAGTGGTGCTGCTAATATGTCCTCTGGACCGGTGATTTGAGGAAACAATGAAACAAGACGAGCTAAGCGGTTTAAGATTTGGGAACAGCACATGATGGGGAAAGAGAATGATTTACCCTTTTAATTTAATGAAAAGGTTCTATTTTAATATTCACTACTAATTTGTGTCAAATTGTGTAAAATTTTCCACACTCGAAATACGCCAGGTGAGGCCAACATGGATGCACACATGTAAAATAGATGGTTACATAGAAAATTAGACTACATGTATAAATAAGAGAAAGGAAAATTATGCCAAGGCCAATTCGTTATGTATAATGTAAAACGCATACAAACAATCCATTATTGACACGTGCATATTTAACCTAACATGGGAGATTACATAGAATATAAAATGCATACAACAAATCCATCATTGACATGTGCATATTGACTCCAACATGGGTGCACACATGTAAAAACACATGGTTACATAGAAATTAGACTGCGTGTATAAATAAGAAGAGAAGGAAAACTTATGCAAAGGCGTATTCGGAATACCACAAAATTTTCAGATTTTTTTGAAACCAAAAAAATATGAATTTTGAATTTTTCAAGAAGTCCTGCGTCCATGAAGGACGAGCTCCAAAATGTTGTTCTTCCTTATAGCTAACCTTATTATATGAGTAACTATAAGTGGTGACTATATTCCAAAGCAGGCCAACCGGACAGATGCAATGCCTTTGAAACGCATAGTGGCCATACGAAAACACTCCAGGAAAATCCGGGTGCTCGCATTATTCTTGGATTTATTTCAGGATTTCCGGCGATGCGCTTTCAGTGGGAGGAGACGTTCCCGTCGACGACGAGGCGCCTACGGTGACTTCGTAAATCTCAAGATGATATGCCGGCTCAGTCTTTCGGAGGTGCTTATAGGGGTAGGGTGTGCGTGTGTGCGTTCATAGGGATGAGTGTATGCGCGTGTATATGAGCGCTTGTGTCTGTACTGATGTTAAAAAAAAGGAAGCCAGGACCAACGGACACAAGTAGGTGGGTAGGGAAATATATAGCAAATCTAATAATATATAGCAAATCTAATAAAACCTGTGGGAAGAGCGGATGAAACGCTCGGCATGATGCGGTCTGTGTGGCAGGAAAGAGAACCTTAGGTTCTAGTATTAGATAGTACAGATAGAGGAGTTTTACCTCTATATAGGGCCGTGGTGTGTCACGTTAGCTATGAAGCGGAACATTTGCTCAACCAAAAAACACAAAAACAAATTTAACCTTGATGTACACAGGGTTGCTTTCATATTATCTCAGTTACTAGAGTAAGGCAAACTCAAACGCACCTCGAATTTTACATCAAAAGGTTCGTCCATAGTGTAGCCATTGAAGAAGTAAGACGTATGTAAATGTCAAGATTCTATACTAAAATGTTTTCAACAAGAAAAAACAGAGTGTGCCACTTCAAATTAAAATGGTACTTGTTGTATCCTTTTAAGCAGCCCATTCTCCCATGTAAGCATGGAACATGAAGAACGTAGTAGTGCACACCTAGGGTCCCTTTGTCAAAATACTTCCATCTTGCTGTTGGCACAAAGGGATTTTTTTGCGAGGAAAACATACAATTTATTCATCAACTATCAATGTAGTACAAAAAAACACAATGTAGAAATGTATGTATGTTACATGCATGGATGCACATAATACCTTCACCATGGCTGTTGTAGTGACCAGACCTCAAACGGTCCAATCTCTGTGCTCATGTGTCATCCATGGATCAGTAATGCTGACACCACACAGTACTTAAAGGATTTATAACAGAGTTGCAATCACACACTTATTACATCGAGTGTCTCAAAAGAGAACTTATTACAATAAATATGGCTTAAGGCCATCTAATAATGATAACAGCGAAATGCTTGGAAGATAAGTGAGTCCATCAACTCCAACAGCATCACTGAGTATAGAACCACGACCTAAAATGCACCTTACTCGTCGTCTAAAAAGTCTGCAACATGAACGTTGCAGCCCGAAATGGGTCAGCACATGAAATATGCTGGCAATGTAACACATACAGAGCAATGAAGGAATAAGACTATACTATATGCATATTTGGCTGGTGGAAAGCTCTATGGTTACAGTTTTGCGTAAAGCTAATTTTTCCCTACTGCGAAGGAATAAATTTTATTTAACTATCATGGTGGTTGTTAAACATTGAGAGTGTAGACACACTCTCGATCCCAATTAAACATCATCATTAAAACCCAACAAAATTAATTAGAGTAACATGATGAGATTCACATGATAATCCAGGTACTAGATACTCAAGATGTCCATAACCGGGGACACGGCTAACCATGATTAGTTTATACACTCTGCAGAGGTTTGCGCACTTTTCCCCACAAGACTCGATCTCCTTCGTTGGGATTCTCGCACTACATGGTGTTTGAGAAACGGATGACCGAGACATAGTCTTTCAGAAGCGCTAGCACCTTACGATCGGGTAGACCGTTACACCTACTTTCCCCTACATCCGCTAGTCTACCACTGTAAGAGTTCGCACGACTTAATCAACTATACTAGAGCCCATAGTAGCTTGTGGCTGCACACGGAAGTTTCTAGTATGAACAATCTCATGATCCCTTTGAGCCTGGGTGGCGGTCCAAAAGAAAAACAGGCAATCGCTGGAATACTCAGGTGCCTCAATCCACACAGATGTGTACTTAAGTTGCCACCTTAGATAAACCATTAATTTAACAATCTCACATCTGTCATGGATTTCACTCACCCAATCCACCTCTAATAGCATAGCATGGCATAATAAGCAAATGTAGAAGTAACTCCCAAAGGTTTGATAATAAAACTGGTGATAGGTACTACCTCATCTACTTCCCCACCCACAATTTAATTCGATCCTAATCATGCAATGTGTGAGGATGTTTCTAATGCAAAAAAACTGGGTATTAGGAGGTATGTTTAAAGTGTTACTTGTCTTGCTGATGATCCGCAAAACCTAGCGATTCGAGGTAGCAAGCGGCGCACTCCGGGTACTCTGTCGCAAACAAACAAGCATACAATAAGTACTCAACTAATGCACAGGTAAAACTCAAATAAGAGATCTAACCATAAAGTTCAACTTAAGAACTCCGGTTGGCAAAAATAACCAAATCGAACGAAGCAACGAAAAACAAACGGCAAAAGAAACAAGCTTCGTTTACTATTCTGGATCTAGGTCAAACTTTACAGAGGCAAAAACTTGTTTGAGTTGGTTAAACGGAAAGAGGGTTTCGAGACGAAACTCCAGGCGCTTGAATCGCCTGATTCCGATAAACGAGCGAAAAGTTATACTAGAACGAAAATCGGATCAGGAATCGCGATCGGAAAAATCGCGGATTTAATCCGAGGAAAAAGAAAAACGACGAATAGATTAACAAACAAACGTTTGTTATTTGGATCTAAACGATGAACGCGTTCGTTAAAACGAACGGATGAGCGAACGCTCGCTAAATAAACTAAACCAAAAAATAAACCGAACCGGCGAAAATAAAAAAATGGATCTAGGTTTTCGTAAAAAACTGATCGGTTTTCTTCGCAAAAACCGAGGCAACGGCAGCTACCTCGGGCGGCTCCGGCGAAAGACGGCGGGGCGGCGCGGCTCTGGCGAACGACGGCGGCGGCAGGGGCGGCGGGAGGCGGCGCGCGGATCGAGGCGGTGGCGGCTCGCGGATCGAGGTGGCGGCGGCGCTCCTGGTGGCTAGGGTTTCGGCTGGGGCTGCGGCTCCGCTCGGGCCCTCGCGGCTATAAAAGGCCGGTCGGGCCAGGTGTCCTGGTCGGACACGGCCCGGTTAGGTCGGTTCGACTTAAAAAAAATTTACGCTCAGAAAAAAAAGGAATATTAAACGAACTCCAAAAATCCCAAAATAAAATTTTCCCGGCTTCTAAAATCAAGCCGCACAGGATGGACATTTATTTGGGGCCTAAATGCAATTTTGAAAAACGCGCATTTTTCCTAAATTCAAATAAAATAGCAAATAAAATCAAAATAAAATCTTATTTGTTTTTTTATTAAATCCTCAATATTTATTTATTTTAGGAAAGTCATTTTATTCCCTCTCTCATATTTTGATAATATAAATAATTGAAGGTAAAATAAAGAAAATCAAATGATCCTATTTTCAAATTTTGAGAAAACTCAAATTTGAAAATAACGAAATCCCCAACTCTCTCCGAGGGTCCTTGAGTTGCGTAAAATTTCTAGGATCAACCTAAATGCAATAAAACATGATATGCAATGATGATCTAGTGTATAACATTCCAAATTGAAAATTTGGAATGTTACAAACCTACCCCACTTAAGATGAATCTCGCCCTCGAGATTCGGGTTGCCTAGAAAATATGTGAGGGTGGTACTTCAGCAATTCTTCCTCTCGTTCCCAGGTGGCTTCATCCTCCGTGTGGTGGCTCCACTGAACTTTGCAAAACTTGATAACCTTGTTGCGGGTGACTCGACTGGCATACTCAAGAATCTTGACTGGTTTCTCCTCGTAGGTCAAATCACCATCCAACTGAATCGCTTCCAGCGGCACTGTACCTCTCAGCGGTATATCAGCCATCTCTGCGTGGCACTTCTTCAACTGGGAAACGTGGAATACATCGTGAACTCCTGACAATCCTTCCGGCAATTCCAACTTGCAGGCTACTTCTCCCATGCGTTCCAAAACCTTGTATGGTCCTACAAAACGTGATGCTAACTTTCCCTTAACTCCAAAGCGCTTGACTGCTCGAAGTGGAGATACTCGAAGATAAACTCGGTCTCCGACTTCGTAAACTGTCTCCTTGCATTTTGAATCTGCGTAGCTCTTCTTCCTGGATTGGGCTACCTTGAGCCTATCGCGAATCAATTTCACCTTCCGTTCAGACTCCTTAATAAGATCCGGTCCAAACAACTGTCGGTCTCCAACTTCATCCCATGACAATGGTGTTCTACACTTTCTTCCGTACAAAGCTTCAAAAGGGGTCATCTTCAAACTGGATTGATAACTGTTGTTATAAGAGAACTCTGCGTATGGCAAATTCTCGTCCCAATTAAATCCGTAATCTAGCGCACAAGCTCTCAGCATATCCTCCAAAATCTGATTGACTCTCTCGGTCTGTCCATCTGTCTGCAGATGGAAAGCTGTACTGAACTCTAGCCTGGTACCCAAGGTTTCATGCAACTGATTCCAGAACATTGAGGTAAACTGGGTTCCTCTATCTGATACAATGCTCCTTGGAACTCCATGCAGACATACGATCCTGGTCATGTATATCTTTGCTAACTTAGCACTAGTATAGGTAGTCTTCACTGGGATGAAATGAGCTACCTTTGTCAAACGATCGACTACAACCCATATCAAGTCATAGCCTGAACGTGTTCGGGGCAATCCTGTGATAAAATCCATGCCTAACTTATCCTACTACCATTTGGGTATTGGCAATGGTTGTAGCAATCCCGCTGACTTCTGATGCTCAGCATTTACTCTCTGACATACATCACAAACTGCTACATACTCCGCAATATCCTTCTTCATTCCGGTCCACCAGAAAGTATCCTCAAATCCAAATACATCTTGGTATTTCCTGGGTGAATCAAATATGGTGAATCACGGGCCTCTTGCAGAATTAACTTCCTGATCTTCGGGTCATTGGGCACATAAACACGGTCTTCAAACCATAAGGTATCGTGCTCATCCTCACGAAATCCTTTAGCATTTCCTTTGCTCATTTTCTCCTTAATAGAAGCGATCTCCTTTTCAGTCCTTTGAGCTTCTCTGTGAAGGAAATATGCCCTAGAGGCAATAATAAAGTTATTATTTATTTCCTTATATCATGATAAATGTTTATTATTCATGCTAGAATTGTATTAACCGGAAACATAATACATGTGTGAATACATAGACCAACAGAGTGTCACTAGTATGCCTCTACTTGACTAGCTCGTTAATCAAAGATGGTTATGTTTCCTAACCATGAACAAAGAGTTGTTATTTGATTAACGAGGTCACATCATTAGTTGAATGATCTGATTGACATGACCCATTCCATTAGCTTAGCACCCGATCGTTTAGTATGTTGCTATTGCTTTCTTCATGATATACATGTTCCTATAACTATGAGATTATGCAACTCCCGTTTACCGGAGGAACACTTAGGGTACTACCAAACGTCACAACGTAACTGGGTGATTATAAAGGAGTACTACAGGTGTCTCCAATGGTAGATGTTGGGTTGGCGTATTTCGAGATTAGGGTTTGTCACTCCGATTGTCGGAGAGGTATCTCTGGGCCCTCTCGGTAATATACATCACATAAGCCTTGCAAGCATAATAACTAAGATGTTAGTTATGAGATGATGTATTACGGAACGAGTAAAGAGACTTGCCAGTAACGAGATTGAACTAGGTATTGGATACCGACGATCGAATCTCAGGCAAGTAACATACCGATGACAAAGGGAACAACGTATGTTGTTATGCGGTCTGACCGATAAAGATCTTCGTAGAATATGTAGGAGCCAATATGGGCATCCAGGTCCCGCTATTGGTTATTGACCGGAGACTTGTCTCGGTCATGTCTACATTGTTCTCGAACCGTAGGGTCCGCACGCTTAACGTTACGATGAAAGCTCTATGGTTACAGTTTTGCGTAAAGCTAATTTTTCCCTACTGCGAAGGAATAAATTTTATTTAACTATCATGGTGGTTGTTAAACATTGAGAGTGTAGACACACTCTCGATCCCAATTAAACATCATCATTAAAACCCAACAAAATTAATTAGAGTAACATGATGAGATTCACATGATAATCCAGGTACTAGATACTCAAGATGTCCATAACCGGGGACACGGCTAACCATGATTAGTTTATACACTCTGCAGAGGTTTGCGCACTTTTCCCCACAAGACTCGATCTCCTTCGTTGGGATTCTCGCACTACATGGTGTTTGAGAAACGGATGACCGAGACATAGTCTTTCAGAAGCGCTAGCACCTTACGATCGGGTAGACCGTTACACCTACTTTCCCCTACATCTGCTAGTCTACCACTGTAAGAGTTCGCACGACTTAATCAACTATACTAGAGCCCATAGTAGCTTGTGGCTGCACACGGAAGTTTCTAGTATGAACAATCTCATGATCCCTTTGAGCCTGGGTGGCAGTCCAAAAGAAAAACAGGCAATCGCTGAATACTCAGGTGCCTCAATCCACACAGATGTGTACTTAAGTTGCCACCTTAGATAAACCATTAATTTAACAATCTCACATCTGTCATGGATTTCACTCACCCAATCCACCTCTAATAGCATAGCATGGCATAATAAGCAAATGTAGAAGTAACTCCCAAAGGTTTGATAATAAAACTGGTGATAGGTACTACCTCATCTACTTCCCCACCCACAATTTAATTCGATCCTAATCATGCAATGTGTGAGGATGTTTCTAATGCAAAAAAACTGGGTATTAGGAGGTATGTTTAAAGTGTTACTTGTCTTGCTGATGATCCGCAAAACCTAGCGATTCGAGGTAGCAAGCGGCGCACTCCGGGTACTCTATCGCAAACAAACAAGCATACAATAAGTACTCAACTAATGCACAGGTAAAACTCAAATAAGAGATCTAACCATAAAGTTCAACTTAAGAACTCCGGTTGGCAAAAATAACCAAATCGAACGAAGCAACGAAAAACAAACGGCAAAAGAAACAAGCTTCGTTTACTATTCTGGATCTAGGTCAAACTTTACAGAGGCAAAAACTTGTTTGAGTTGGTTAAACGGAAAGAGGGTTTCGAGACGAAACTCCAGGCGCTTGAATCGCCTGATTCCGATAAACGAGCGAAAAGTTATACTAGAACGAAAATCGGATCAGGAATCGCGATCGGAAAAATCGCGGATTTAATCCGAGGAAAAAGAAAAACGACGAATAGATTAACAAACAAACGTTTGTTATTTGGATCTAAACGATGAACGCGTTCGTTAAAACGAATGAATGAGCGAACGCTCGCTAAATAAACTAAACCAAAAAATAAACCGAACCGGCGAAAATAAAAAAATGGATCTAGGTTTTCGTAAAAAACCGATCGGTTTTCTTCGCAAAAACCGAGGCAACGGCAGCTACCTCGGGCGGCTCCGGCGAAAGACGGCGGGGCGGCGCGGCTCTGGCGAACGACGGCGGCGGCAGGGGCGGCGGGAGGCGGCGCGCGGATCGAGGCGGTGGCGGCTCGCGGATCGAGGTGGCGGCGGCGCTCCTGGTGGCTAGGGTTTCGGCTGGGGCTGCGGCTCCGCTCGGGCCCTCGCGGCTATAAAAGGCCGGTCGGGCCAGGTGTCCTGGTCGGACACGGCCCGGTTAGGTCGGTTCGACTTAAAAAAAATTTACGCTCAGAAAAAAAAAGGAATATTAAACGAACTCCAAAAATCCCAAAATAAAATTTTCCCGGCTTCTAAAATCAAGCCGCACAGGATGGACATTTATTTGGGGCCTAAATGCAATTTTGAAAAACGCGCATTTTTCCTAAATTCAAATAAAATAGAAAATAAAATCAAAATAAAATCTTATTTGTTTTTTTATTAAATCCTCAATATTTATTTATTTTAGGAAAGTCATTTTATTCCCTCTCTCATATTTTGATAATATAAATAATTGAAGGTAAAATAAAGAAAATCAAATGATCCTATTTTCAAATTTTGAGAAAACTCAAATTTGAAAATAACGAAATCCCCAACTCTCTCCGAGGGTCCTTGAGTTGCGTAAAATTTCTAGGATCAACCTAAATGCAATAAAACATGATATGCAATGATGATCTAGTGTATAACATTCCAAATTGAAAATTTGGAATGTTACAAACCTACCCCACTTAAGATGAATCTCGCCCTCGAGATTCGGGTTGCCTAGAAAATAGGTGAGGGTGGTACTTCAGCAATTCTTCCTCTCGTTCCCAGGTGGCTTCATCCTCCGTGTGGTGGCTCCACTGAACTTTGCAAAACTTGATAACCTTGTTGCGGGTGACTCGACTGGCATACTCAAGAATCTTGACTGGTTTCTCCTCGTAGGTCAAATCACCATCCAACTGAATCGCTTCCAGCGGCACTGTACCTATCAGCGGTATATCAGCCATCTCTGCGTGGCACTTCTTCAACTGGGAAACGTGGAATACATCGTGAACTCCTGACAATCCTTCCGGCAATTCCAACTTGCAGGCTACTTCTCCCATGCGTTCCAAAACCTTGTATGGTCCTACAAAACGTGATGCTAACTTTCCCTTAACTCCAAAGCGCTTGACTGCTCGAAGTGGAGATACTCGAAGATAAACTCGGTCTCCGACTTCGTAAACTGTCTCCTTGCGTTTTGAATCTGCGTAGCTCTTCTTCCTGGATTGGGCTACCTTGAGCCTATCGCGAATCAATTTCACCTTCCGTTCAGACTCCTTAATAAGATCCGGTCCAAAGAACTGTCGGTCTCCAACTTCATCCCATGACAATGGTGTTCTACACTTTCTTCCGTACAAAGCTTCAAAAGGGGTCATCTTCAAACTGGATTGATAACTGTTGTTATAAGAGAACTCTGCGTATGGCAAATTCTCGTCCCAATTAAATCCGTAATCTAGCGCACAAGCTCTCAGCATATCCTCCAAAATCTGATTGACTCTCTCGGTCTGTCCATCTGTCTGCAGATGGAAAGCTGTACTGAACTCTAGCCTGGTACCCAAGGTTTCATGCAACTGATTCCAGAACATTGAGGTAAACTGGGTTCCTCTATCTGATACAATGCTCCTTGGAACTCCATGCAGACATACGATCCTGGTCATGTATATCTTTGCTAACTTAGCACTAGTATAGGTAGTCTTCACTGGGATGAAATGAGCTACCTTTGTCAAACGATCGACTACAACCCATATCAAGTCATAGCCTGAACGTGTTCGGGGCAATCCTGTGATAAAATCCATGCCTAACTTATCCTACTACCATTCGGGTATTGGCAATGGTTGTAGCAATCCCGCTGACTTCTGATGCTCAGCATTTACTCTCTGACATACATCACAAACTGCTACATACTCCGCAATATCCTTCTTCATTCCGGTCCACCAGAAAGTATCCTCAAATCCAAATACATCTTGGTATTTCCTGGGTGAATCAAATATGGTGAATCACGGGCCTCTTGCAGAATTAACTTCCTGATCTTCGGGTCGTTGGGCACATAAACACGGTCTTTAAACCATAAGGTATCGTGCTCATCCTCACGAAATCCTTTAGCATTTCCTTTGCTCATTTTCTCCTTAATAGAAGCGATCTCCTTTTCAGTCCTTTGAGCTTCTCTGTGAAGGAAATATGCCCTAGAGGCAATAATAAAGTTATTATTTATTTCCTTATATCATGATAAATGTTTATTATTCATGCTAGAATTGTATTAACCGGAAACATAATACATGTGTGAATACATAGACCAACAGAGTGTCACTAGTATGCCTCTACTTGACTAGCTCGTTAATCAAAGATGGTTATGTTTCCTAACCATGAACAAAGAGTTGTTATTTGATTAACGAGGTCACATCATTAGTTGAATGATCTGATTGACATGACCCATTCCATTAGCTTAGCACCCGATCGTTTAGTATGTTGCTATTGCTTTCTTCATGATATACATGTTCCTATAACTATGAGATTATGCAACTCCCGTTTACCGGAGGAACACTTAGGGTACTACCAAACGTCACAACGTAACTGGGTGATTATAAAAGAGTACTACAGGTGTCTCCAATGGTAGATGTTGGGTTGGCGTATTTCGAGATTAGGGTTTGTCACTCCGATTGTCGGAGAGGTATCTCTGGGCCCTCTCGGTAATATACATCACATAAGCCTTGCAAGCATAATAACTAAGATGTTAGTTATGAGATGATGTATTACGGAACGAGTAAAGAGACTTGCCAGTAACGAGATTGAACTAGGTATTGGATACCGACGATCGAATCTCAGGCAAGTAACATACCGATGACAAAGGGAACAACGTATGTTGTTATGCGGTCTGACCGATAAAGATCTTCGTAGAATATGTAGGAGCCAATATGGGCATCCAGGTCCCGCTATTGGTTATTGACCGGAGACTTGTCTCGGTCATGTCTACATTGTTCTCGAACCGTAGGGTCCGCACGCTTAACGTTACGATGAAAGCTCTATGGTTACAGTTTTGCGTAAAGCTAATTTTTCCCTACTGCGAAGGAATAAATTTTATTTAACTATCATGGTGGTTGTTAAACATTGAGAGTGTAGACACACTCTCGATCCCAATTAAACATCATCATTAAAACCCAACAAAATTAATTAGAGTAACATGATGAGATTCACATGATAATCCAGGTACTAGATACTCAAGATGTCCATAACCGGGGACACGGCTAACCATGATTAGTTTATACACTCTGCAGAGGTTTGCGCACTTTTCCCCACAAGACTCGATCTCCTTCGTTGGGATTCTCGCACTACATGGTGTTTGAGAAACGGATGACCGAGACATAGTCTTTCAGAAGCGCTAGCACCTTACGATCGGGTAGACCGTTACACCTACTTTCCCCTACATCTGCTAGTCTACCACTGTAAGAGTTCGCACGACTTAATCAACTATACTAGAGCCCATAGTAGCTTGTGGCTGCACACGGAAGTTTCTAGTATGAACAATCTCATGATCCCTTTGAGCCTGGGTGGCAGTCCAAAAGAAAAACAGGCAATCGCTGGAATACTCAGGTGCCTCAATCCACACAGATGTGTACTTAAGTTGCCACCTTAGATAAACCATTAATTTAACAATCTCACATCTGTCATGGATTTCACTCACCCAATCCACCTCTAATAGCATAGCTTGGCATAATAAGCAAATGTAGAAGTAACTCCCAAAGGTTTGATAATAAAACTGGTGATAGGTACTACCTCATCTACTTCCCCACCCACAATTTAATTCGATCCTAATCATGCAATGTGTGAGGATGTTTCTAATGCAAAAAAACTGGGTATTAGGAGGTATGTTTAAAGTGTTACTTGTCTTGCTGATGATCCGCAAAACCTAGCGATTCGAGGTAGCAAGCGGCGCACTCCGGGTACTCTATCGCAAACAAACAAGCATACAATAAGTACTCAACTAATGCACAGGTAAAACTCAAATAAGAGATCTAACCATAAAGTTCAACTTAAGAACTCCGGTTGGCAAAAATAACCAAATCGAACGAAGCAACGAAAAACAAACGGCAAAAGAAACAAGCTTCATTTACTATTCTGGATCTAGGTCAAACTTTACAGAGGCAAAAACTTGTTTGAGTTGGTTAAACGGAAAGAGGGTTTCGAGACGAAACTCCAGGCGCTTGAATCGCCTGATTCCGATAAACGAGCGAAAAGTTATACTAGAACGAAAATCGGATCAGGAATCGCGATCGGAAAAATCGCGGATTTAATCCGAGGAAAAAGAAAAACGACGAATAGATTAACAAACAAACGTTTGTTATTTGGATCTAAACGATGAACGCGTTCGTTAAAACGAACGAATGAGCGAACGCTCGCTAAATAAACTAAACCAAAAAATAAACCAAACCGGCGAAAATAAAAAAATGGATCTAGGTTTTCGTAAAAAACCGATCGGTTTTCTTCGCAAAAACCGAGGCAACGGCAGCTACCTCGGGCGGCTCCGGCGAAAGACGGCGGGGCGGCGCGGCTCTGGCGAACGACGGCGGCGGCAGGGGCGGCGGGAGGCGGCGCGCGGATCGAGGCGGTGGCGGCTCGCGGATCGAGGTGGCGGCGGCGCTCCTGGTGCCTAGGGTTTCGGCTGGGGCTGCGGCTCCGCTCGGGCCCTCGCGGCTATAAAAGGCCGGTCGGGCCAGGTGTCCTGGTCGGACATGGCCCGGTTAGGTCGGTTCGACTTAAAAAAAATTTACGCTCAGAAAAAAAAGGAATATTAAACGAACTCCAAAAATCCCAAAATAAAATTTTCCCGGCTTCTAAAATCAAGCCGCACAGGATGGACATTTATTTGGGGCCTAAATGCAATTTTGAAAAACGCGCATTTTTCCTAAATTCAAATAAAATAGCAAATAAAATCAAAATAAAATCTTATTTGTTTTTTTATTAAATCCTCAATATCTATTTATTTTAGGAAAGTCATTTTATTCCCTCTCTCATATTTTGATAATATAAATAATTGAAGGTAAAATAAAGAAAATCAAATGATCCTATTTTCAAATTTTGAGAAAACTCAAATTTGAAAATAACGAAATCCCCAACTCTCTCCGAGGGTCCTTGAGTTGCGTAAAATTTCTAGGATCAACCTAAATGCAATAAAACATGATATGCAATGATGATCTAGTGTATAACATTCCAAATTGAAAATTTGGAATGTTACAAACCTACCCCACTTAAGATGAATCTCGCCCTCGAGATTCGGGTTGCCTAGAAAATAGGTGAGGGTGGTACTTCAGCAATTCTTCCTCTCGTTCCCAGGTGGCTTCATCCTCCGTGTGGTGGCTCCACTGAACTTTGCAAAACTTGATAACCTTGTTGCGGGTGACTCGACTGGCATACTCAAGAATCTTGACTGGTTTCTCCTCGTAGGTCAAATCACCATCCAACTGAATCGCTTCCAGCGGCACTGTACCTCTCAGCGGTATATCAGCCATCTCTGCGTGGCACTTCTTCAACTAGGAAACGTGGAATACATCGTGAACTCCTGACAATCCTTCCGGCAATTCCAACTTGCAGGCTACTTCTCCCATGCGTTCCAAAACCTTGTATGGTCCTACAAAACGTGATGCTAACTTTCCCTTAACTCCAAAGCGCTTGACTGCTCGAAGTGGAGATACTCGAAGATAAACTCGGTCTCCGACTTCGTAAACTGTCTCCTTGCGTTTTGAATCTGCGTAGCTCTTCTTCCTGGATTGGGCTACCTTGAGCCTATCGCGAATCAATTTCACCTTCCGTTCAGACTCCTTAATAAGATCTGGTCCAAACAACTGTCGGTCTCCAACTTCATCCCATGACAATGGTGTTCTACACTTTCTTCCGTACAAAGCTTCAAAAGGGGTCATCTTCAAACTAGATTGATAACTGTTGTTATAAGAAAACTCTGCGTATGGCAAATTCTCGTCCCAATTAAATCCGTAATCTAGCGCACAAGCTCTCAGCATATCCTCCAAAATCTGATTGACTCTCTCGGTCTGTCCATCTGTCTGCAGATGGAAAGCTGTACTGAACTCTAGCCTGGTACCCAAGGTTTCATGCAACTGATTCCAGAACATTGAGGTAAACTGGGTTCCTCTATCTGATACAATGCTCCTTGGAACTCCATGCAGACATACGATCCTGGTCATGTATATCTTTGCTAACTTAGCACTAGTATAGGTAGTCTTCACTGGGATGAAATGAGCTACCTTTGTCAAACGATCGACTACAACCCATATCAAGTCATAGCCTGAACGTGTTCGGGGCAATCCTGTGATAAAATCCATGCCTAACTTATCCTACTACCATTCGGGTATTGGCAATGGTTGTAGCAATCCCGCTGACTTCTGATGCTCAGCATTTACTCTCTGACATACATCACAAACTGCTACATACTCCGCAATATCCTTCTTCATTCCGGTCCACCAGAAAGTATCCTCAAATCCAAATACATCTTGGTATTTCCTGGGTGAATCAAATATGGTGAATCACGGGCCTCTTGCAGAATTAACTTCCTGATCTTCGGGTCGTTGGGCACATAAACACGGTCTTCAAACCATAAGGTATCGTGCTCATCCTCACGAAATCCTTTAGCATTTCCTTTGCTCATTTTCTCCTTAATAGAAGCGATCTCCTTTTCAGTCCTTTGAGCTTCTCTGTGAAGGAAATATGCCCTAGAGGCAATAATAAAGTTATTATTTATTTCCTTATATCATGATAAATGTTTATTATTCATGCTAGAATTGTATTAACCGGAAACATAATACATGTGTGAATACATAGACCAACAGAGTGTCACTAGTATGCCTCTACTTGACTAGCTCGTTAATCAAAGATGGTTATGTTTCCTAACCATGAACAAAGAGTTGTTATTTGATTAACGAGGTCACATCATTAGTTGAATGATCTGATTGACATGACCCATTCCATTAGCTTAGCACCCGATCGTTTAGTATGTTGCTATTGCTTTCTTCATGATATACATGTTCCTATAACTATGAGATTATGCAACTCCCGTTTACCGGAGGAACACTTAGGGTACTACCAAACGTCACAACGTAACTGGGTGATTATAAAGGAGTACTACAGGTGTCTCCAATGGTAGATGTTGGGTTGGCGTATTTCGAGATTAGGGTTTGTCACTCCGATTGTCGGAGAGGTATCTCTGGGCCCTCTCGGTAATATACATCACATAAGCCTTGCAAGCATAATAACTAAGATGTTAGTTATGAGATGATGTATTACGGAACGAGTAAAGAGACTTGCCAGTAACGAGATTGAACTAGGTATTGGATACCGACGATCGAATCTCAGGCAAGTAACACACCGATGACAAAGGGAACAACGTATGTTGTTATGCGGTCTGACCGATAAAGATCTTCGTAGAATATGTAGGAGCCAATATGGGCATCCAGGTCCCGCTATTGGTTATTGACCGGAGACTTGTCTCGGTCATGTCTACATTATTCTCGAACCATAGGGTCCGCACGCTTAACGTTACGATGAAAGCTCTATGGTTACAGTTTTGCGTAAAGCTAATTTTTCCCTACTGCGAAGGAATAAATTTTATTTAACTATCATGGTGGTTGTTAAACATTGAGAGTGTAGACACACTCTCGATCCCAATTAAACATCATCATTAAAACCCAACAAAATTAATTAGAGTAACATGATGAGATTCACATGATAATCCAGGTACTAGATACTCAAGATGTCCATAACCGGGGACACGGCTAACCATGATTAGTTTATACACTCTGCAGAGGTTTGCGCACTTTTCCCCACAAGGCTCGATCTCCTTCGTTGGGATTCTCGCACTACATGGTGTTTGAGAAACGGATGACCGAGACAGTCTTTCAGAAGCGCTAGCACCTTACGATCGGGTAGACCGTTACACCTACTTTCCCCTACATCTGCTAGTCTACCACTGTAAGAGTTCGCACGACTTAATCAACTATACTAGAGCCCATAGTAGCTTGTGGCTGCACACGGAAGTTTCTAGTATGAACAATCTCATGATCCCTTTGAGCCTGGGTGGCAGTCCAAAAGAAAAACAGGCAATCGCTGGAATACTCAGGTGCCTCAATCCACACAGATGTGTACTTAAGTTGCCACCTTAGATAAACCATTAATTTAACAATCTCACATCTGTCATGGATTTCACTCACCCAATCCACCTCTAATAGCATAGCATGGCATAATAAGCAAATGTAGAAGTAACTCCCAAAGGTTTGATAATAAAACTGGTGATAGGTACTACCTCATCTACTTCCCCACCCACAATTTAATTCGATCCTAATCATGCAATGTGTGAGGATGTTTCTAATGCAAAAAAACTGGGTATTAGGAGGTATGTTTAAAGTGTTACTTGTCTTGCTGATGATCCGCAAAACCTAGCGATTCGAGGTAGCAAGCGGCGCACTCCGGGTACTCTATCGCAAACAAACAAGCATACAATAAGTACTCAACTAATGCACAGGTAAAACTCAAATAAGAGATCTAACCATAAAGTTCAACTTAAGAACTCCGGTTGGCAAAAATAACCAAATCGAACGAAGCAACGAAAAACAAACGGCAAAAGAAACAAGCTTCGTTTACTATTCTGGATCTAGGTCAAACTTTACAGAGGCAAAAACTTGTTTGAGTTGGTTAAACGGAAAGAGGGTTTCGAGACGAAACTCCAGGCGCTTGAATCGCCTGATTCCGATAAACGAGCGAAAAGTTATACTAGAACGAAAATCGGATCAGGAATCGCGATCGGAAAAATCGCGGATTTAATCCGAGGAAAAAGAAAAACGACGAATAGATTAACAAACAAACGTTTGTTATTTGGATCTAAACGAAGAACGCGTTCGTTAAAACGAACGAATGAGCGAACGCTCGCTAAATAAACTAAACCAAAAAATAAACCGAACCGGCGAAAATAAAAAAATGGATCTAGGTTTTCGTAAAAAACCGATCGGTTTTCTTCGCAAAAACCGAGGCAACGGCAGCTACCTCGGGCGGCTCCGGCAAAAGACGGCGGGGCGGCGCGGCTCTGGCGAACGACGGCGGCGGCAGGGGCGGCGGGAGGCGGCGCGCGGATCGAGGCGGTGGCGGCTCGCGGATCGAGGTGGCGGCGGCACTCCTGGTGGCTAGGGTTTCGGCTGGGGCTGCGGCTCCGCTCGGGCCCTCACGGCTATAAAAGGCCGGTCGGGCCAGGTGTCCTGGTCGGACACGGCCCAGTTAGGTCGGTTCGACTTAAAAAAAATTTACGCTCAGAAAAAAAAGGAATATTAAACGAACTCCAAAAATCCCAAAATAAAATTTTCCCGGCTTCTAAAATCAAGCCGCACAGGATGGACATTTATTTGGGGCCTAAATGCAATTTTGAAAAACGCGCATTTTTCCTAAATTCAAATAAAATAGCAAATAAAATCAAAATAAAATCTTATTTGTTTTTTTATTAAATCCTCAATATTTATTTATTTTAGGAAAGTAATTTTATTCCCTCTCTCATATTTTGATAATATAAATAATTGAAGGTAAAATAAAGAAAATCAAATGATCCTATTTTCAAATTTTGAGAAAACTCAAATTTAAAATAACGAAATCCCCAACTCTCTCCGAGGGTCCTTGAGTTGCGTAAAATTTCTAGGATCAACCTAAATGCAATAAAACATGATATGCAATGATGATCTAGTGTATAACATTCTAAATTGAAAATTTGGAATGTTACAAACCTACCCCACTTAAGATGAATCTCGCCCTCGAGATTCGGGTTGCCTAGAAAATAGGTGAGGGTGGTACTTCAGCAATTCTTCCTCTCGTTCCCAGGTGGCTTCATCCTCCGTGTGGTGGCTCCACTGAACTTTGCAAAACTTGATAACCTTGTTGCGGGTGACTCGACTGGCATACTCAAGAATCTTGACTGGTTTCTCCTTGTAGGTCAAATCACCATCCAACTGAATCGCTTCCAGCGGCACTGTACCTCTCAGCGGTATATCAGCCATCTCTGCGTGGCACTTCTTCAACTGGGAAACGTGGAATACATCGTGAACTCCTGACAATCCTTCCGGCAATTCCAACTTGCAGGCTACTTCTCCCATGCGTTCCAAAACCTTGTATGGTCCTACAAAACGTGATGCTAACTTTCCCTTAACTCCAAAGCGCTTGACTGCTCGAAGTGGAGATACTCGAAGATAAACTCGGTCTCCGACTTCGTAAACTGTCTCCTTGCGTTTTGAATCTACGTAGCTCTTCTTCCTAGATTGGGCTACCTTGAGCCTATCGCGAATCAATTTCACCTTCCGTTCAGACTCCTTAATAAGATCCGGTCCAAACAACTGTCGGTCTCCAACTTCATCCCATGACAATGGTGTTCTACACTTTCTTCCGTACAAAGCTTCAAAAGGGGCCATCTTCAAACTGGATTGATAACTGTTGTTATAAGAGAACTCTGCGTATGGCAAATTCTCGTCCCAATTAAATCCGTAATCTAGCGCACAAGCTCTCAGCATATCCTCCAAAATCTGATTGACTCTCTCGGTCTGTCCATCTGTCTGCAGATGGAAAGCTGTACTGAACTCTAGCCTGGTACCCAAGGTTTCATGCAACTGATTCCAGAACATTGAGGTAAACTGGGTTCCTCTATCTGATACAATGCTCCTTGGAACTCCATGCAGACATACGATCCTGGTCATGTATATCTTTGCTAACTTAGCACTAGTATAGGTAGTCTTCACTGGGATGAAATGAGCTACCTTTGTCAAACGATCGACTACAACCCATATCAAGTCATAGCCTGAACGTGTTCGGGGCAATCCTGTGATAAAATCCATGCCTAACTTATCCTACTACCATTCGGGTATTGGCAATGGTTGTAGCAATCCCGCTGACTTCTGATGCTCAGCATTTACTCTCTGACATACATCACAAACTGCTACATACTCCGCAATATCCTTCTTCATTCCGGTCCACCAGAAAGTATCCTCAAATCCAAATACATCTTGGTATTTCCTGGGTGAATCAAATATGGTGAATCACGGGCCTCTTGCAGAATTAACTTCCTGATCTTCGGGTCGTTGGGCACATAAACACGGTCTTCAAACCATAAGGTATCGTGCTCATCCTCACGAAATCCTTTAGCATTTCCTTTGCTCATTTTCTCCTTAATAGAAGCGATCTCCTTTTCAGTCCTTTGAGCTTCTCTGTGAAGGAAATATGCCCTAGAGGCAATAATAAAGTTATTATTTATTTCCTTATATCATGATAAATGTTTATTATTCATGCTAGAATTGTATTAACCGGAAACATAATACATGTGTGAATACATAGACCAACAGAGTGTCACTAGTATGCCTCTACTTGACTAGCTCGTTAATCAAAGATGGTTATGTTTCCTAACCATGAACAAAGAGTTGTTATTTGATTAATGAGGTCACATCATTAGTTGAATGATCTGATTGACATGACCCATTCCATTAGCTTAGCACCCGATCGTTTAGTATGTTGCTATTGCTTTCTTCATGACTTATACATGTTCCTATAACTATGAGATTATGCAACTCCCGTTTACCGGAGGAACACTTAGGGTACTACCAAACGTCACAACGTAACTGGGTGATTATAAAGGAGTACTACAGGTGTCTCCAATGGTAGATGTTGGGTTGGCGTATTTCGAGATTAGGGTTTGTCACTCCGATTGTCGGAGAGGTATCTCTGGGCCCTCTCGGTAATATACATCACATAAGCCTTGCAAGCATAATAACTAAGATGTTAGTTATGAGATGATGTATTACGGAACGAGTAAAGAGACTTGCCAGTAACGAGATTGAACTAGGTATTGGATACCGACGATCGAATCTCAGGCAAGTAACATACCGATGACAAAGGGAACAACGTATGTTGTTATGCGGTCTGACCGATAAAGATCTTCGTAGAATATGTAGGAGCCAATATGGGCATCCAGGTCCCGCTATTGGTTATTGACCGGAGACGTGTCTCGGTCATGTCTACATTGTTCTCGAACCGTAGGGTCCGCACGCTTAACGTTACGATGACAGTTATTATGAGTTTATGCATTTTGATGTACCGAAGGTTGTTCGGAGTCCCGGATGTGATCACGGACATGACGAGGAGTCTCGAAATGGTCGAGACGTAAAGATTGATATATTGGAAGCCTATGTTTGGACATCGGAAGTGTTCCGGGTGAAATCGGGATTTTACCGGATTACCGGGAGGGTTACCGGAACCCCCCGGGAGCCAAATGGGCCAACATGGGCCTTAGTGGAAAGGTGAGAGGGCAGCCCACATAGGGCTGCGCCTCCCCCCCTCTCCCTAGTCCTATTAGGACTAGGAGAGGGGCCGGCCACCTCTCTCTCTCTCTCCTTTGAAGGATTCCTAGTTGGACTAGGATTGGAGGGGGGAGTCCTACTCCCGGTAGGAGTAGGACTCCTCCTGCGCCTCCCTCCTTTGGCCGGCCAGCTCCCTCCCCTTCAACCTTTATATACGGGGGCAGGGGACACCCCAGGAGACAAGTTGATCCTTGAGATCGTTCCTTAGCCGTGTGCGGTGCCCCCTGCCACCAAATTCCACCTCGATCGTACCGTTGTAGTGCTTAGGCGAAGCCCTGCGTCGGTAGTACATCAAGATCGTCATCACGCCGTCGTGCTTACGGAACTCTTCCTCGACGCTTTGCTGGATCGGAGCCCGAGGAACGTCATCGAGCTGTACGTGTGCCAAGAACTCGGAGGTGCCGGAGTAACGGTGCTTGGATCGGTCGGATCGGGAAGAAGACGTACGACTACTTCCTCTATGTTGTGTGATCGCTTCCGTAGTCGGTCTGCGTTGGTACGTAGACAACACTCTCCCCTCTCGTTGCTGTGCATCACCATGATCTTGCGTGTGCGTAGGAAAATTTTCGAAATTACTGCGTTCCCCAACACTCTGATCTTATCCATCAGAGTAGACTGAATCTTCAATGCTGCTACATAGCCTCTCGGGACTATCTCCAAACATAGCTCACAAAGATTTTCCGCTAACTCCCTTGGTAAATCTCTCGTCATTAGGGTGTTGACATGGCTCTTACAGCTCAGCACATCGGCTACTACGTTAGTCTTTCCGGGGTGATAACGCAATCTCATATCATAATCCTTGATGAGCTCCAACCATCAACTTTGCTTGAGATTCAACTCCTTCTGCGTGAAAATATACTTCAAACTCTTGTGATCCGTGTACACCTCGCAATGGTTCCCAATGAGAAAATGTCTCCAAGTCTTCAACGCATGCACTACGGATGCTAATTCCAAATCATGGGTGGAATAATTTAACTCATGTGGCTTAAGGTGTCATGAGGCATAGGAAACAACTCTTCCTTCCTGCATAAGCACTGCTCCAAGTCCTCGACATGAAGCGTCACAATACACCTCATAATCCTTGGTCTGACCTGGCAAAATCAACACTGGTGTAGGATCGAAAGTATGTCTAGAGGGGGGGGGTGATTAGACTACTTGACCAAATAAAAACTTAACCTTTTCCCAATTTTAGTTCTTGGCAGATTTTAGCTATTTTAGGACAAGTCAAGCAATCATCACACAATTCAAGCAAGCATGCAAAGAGTATATTGGCAGCGGAAAGTAAGCATGCAACTTGCAAGAATGTAAAGGGAAGGGTTTGGAGAATTCAAACGCAATTGGAGACACGGATGTTTTTCCCGTGGTTCGGATAGGTGGTGCTATCCTACATCCACGTTGATGGAGGCTTCAACCCATGAAGGGAAATGGTTGCGCGAGTCCACGGATGGCTCCACCCACGAAGGGTCCATGAAGAAGCAACCTTGTCTATCCCACCATGGCCATCGCCCACGAAGGACTTGCCTCACTAGCGGTAGATCTTCATGAAGTAGGCGATCTCCTTGCCCTTACAAACTCCTTGGTTCAACTCCACAATCTTGTTGGAGGCTCCCAAGTGACACCTAGCCAATCTAGGAGACACCACTCTCCAAGAAGTAACAAATGGTGTGTTGATGATGAACTCCTTGCTCTTGTGCTTCAAATGATAGTCTCCCCAACACTCAGCTCTCTCTCACAGGATTTGGATTTGGTGGAAAGAAGATTTGAGTGGAAAGCAACTTGGGGAAGGCTAGAGATCAAGATTCATATGGTAGGAATGGAATATCTTGGCCTCAACACATGAGTAGGTGGTTCTCTCTCAGAACATATGAGTTGGAAGTGTAGATGTGTTTTGATGGCTCTCTCCACGAATGAAGAGGAGGTGGAGGGGAACCGTTACACACAATTTACCAATCTCGGTGGGACCGAATTAACAAACTCGGTCGGGCCGAAATAGTAAACCTAGTGACCGTTAGAGATTTTCGGTGGGACTGACATGCAACTCGGTAGGACCGATATGGTTAGGGTTAGGGTATAACGTAATCTCGGTGAGACCGATTACACAAACTCGGTGAGACCGATTTTGGTAATTAGCTAACCAGAGAGTTGGTCAGGCAAACTCGGTGGGACGGATTTGCTCTTTCGGTGAGACCGAAAAGTTACAAAAAGGAAACAGAGAGTTTGCATTGCAATCTCAGTGGGACTGATCCGCTCTTTTGGTGAGACCGAAAAGTTACGAAAAGGAAACAGAGAGTTTGCAATCCCATCTCGGTGAGACCGAGATCCCTATCGGTAGAACCGATTTGCTAGGGTTTGGCAGTGGCTTATGACAAGTGAAACTCGGTGGCGCCGGGTTGAAACAATCTGTATGACCGAGTTTGGCTTTGGGTTTAGTTCAAATGTGGATATGGGAAGGTAGTTGAGGGTTTTGGAGCATATCACTAAGCACATGAAGCAAGAGGCTCATTAAGCAACACCTCATCCCTCCTTGATAGTATTGGCTTTTCCTAAAGACTCAATGTGATCTTGGATCACTAAAATATAAAATGAAGAGTCTTGAGCTTTTGAGCTTGAGCCAATCCCTTGTCCTTAGCATTTTGAGTGTTCCACTTTCACCATCCATGCCATGCCAATCATTGAGCTTTCCTGAAATGATCATCTTGGAATAGCATTAGCTCAATGAGCTATATGTTGTTATGAATTACCAAAACCACCTAGGGATAGTTGCACTTTCAATCTCCCCCTTTTTGGTAATTGATGACAACATATAGATCAAAGCTTCGACAAATAATAAGAATGAAATATATCGTTGCTTTGAGAAGTATGTGATAAGTAAGAGCTCCCCCTAAATTTGTGCATATTTAAAATTTGCTTTGGACTGCAAATGCACAAAGAGTTAGAGTCATGGGTTACTCTTCCATGTCACATACATCTTGGTGGAGCGCTCAAAATGATAAGAATTAAGTACATGCACTCATCACCAAAGAAAGTGAATGATCACATAAGATAGATAGGATAATATCAAGCATGCATAAGTGTAGCTTATGATCAAACACATGATCATCAATGTCTCACAAGCATATCAAAGTATCTCACACAAAAGCAAACAAGGTTTGAAAAACCACCAAATAAAGAAAGAGAGAATAAAAGCAACTCTCTCTCTCTCTCTCAAAGCCTATGATCTATACAATTTTCTCCCCCTTTGGCAACAAGTTACCAAAAAGTTCCTAGAAAATGCATAGTGCTAGATCAACACTCAGGCTTGATCTTCTGGTGGTGGTGGAGTCTGGATCACTCCAAGGACGAAGCCTTCTGTAGACGTGGTTGGAGTTGAAGCTGATGTAGATGCTGGAGCTGGTTGGGCTGGTGTTGTAGTTGGAGCTGAGGCGGTGGCTCTGGTGTCAGGAATTGGCACTGCAGTCGACCTCGGAGCTCGTGGCACTCTGGCAAATGCATCAGTTGTAGTCTTCCCTCTCCTCTCCTGCATGTCATCTTGAAGTTGCTCCACTGCAGACTGAATCTCTGTTACTTTTATATCCAAGTCATAGAACTTTTGTTCCATGATCCTCTCTAAGCTCTGCTGATTCTGAGTGAGGGTGTCCAGTCCTTTCTCAATCCTCAGTGTTGATGCAATCAAGTAACCAAGCTGCTCTTGTTTGGTTTTCAAGAAGTACTCAGATGCCTCCTCTTGAGTTCGCATCTTGGCAGCTTTCTCCTTCCTTGCCTTCTCCTTCTTTGCTTGTGCTTGAACTGATGTTGGTTCATTCTCATTCATGAAAACTCGATTGTCCTCAAAGTCTGGATGGATGGGCAGGTGTTCCTTGTCCAGTAGGTATATGCCGGTGCCCATCTTTGAGTTGATTAACTCCTGAATTTGAGGGGCATATCCACAGCTCCTCTTCTGATCAGTTATTGTCCTCTTAATGGTCTCTGCCATGAGGCTCATCACCTTGAACTTCTGTGGCACATCAAATATATGAAGCAAATTGATTGCATGGCCTCTGATCATCTTGTGATCACCTGACTTGGGCAACAGAGTGTGCCTTAGAATCTAGTTGATAGTTGGCAGCCCTGACAGAAGATAATGCACTGAGCCAAACTTGAAAGTTTCAAGAGCTTCATTTGGAATTTCCTTGTACATGTTGGACATGGAGTTGTGGTCCATCTTCTTCTTGGCATAGACATCCAAGTCATCTTCATTTTCCTCTGGGGCATTGATCAACTGAGCCCATTCAGCAACTGTAGATTGATATCTAGTACCTTCAGACATCCATGTTATTCTATCATCTGGATAGAAGTGTGTTGTGGAGTAGAATTGCATAATGAGCTCCTTGTTCCACTTTGTGAGCTTCTACCCAACAAAGTCTGCTACTCCACAAGCATTGAAGCTGTCATACACTCCAGGATAGTGTTCTTCATTATCCTTGATGTACTCCCAATCAACCCATCTCATGTCACAAACAATGGGATTCTTATCAAGCAAAACTGTCTCATAGAAGTCCTGCTATTGCTTTGTGTGGAACCTGTAGTCAACAGCAGTTCTTCTCCTTGAAGCATATGGATCTGCTTCTCTCCACTTCCTGAGCCCTGAATCTCTTCTGATTTTCATGTCCTCAGCCACAGGATGAGCATCATTGTGGTCTGGGATCTTGGGCTTAAGCTTCCTGAGCACTTGACCTTCTTCTTCCTCATCAATGTCAGGCACTGGGGTCTTGTTCTTCTCAGCAGCTGGTATGCTCCTTGTATTCCTCTTTGGAGCTGACTTGGGCTTGGAGGCGGCTTTGGGTGCTTCTTTGGGCTTTGATGCAGCAGCCCCTGTCCTGATAGCATCACACATAAGCTTAGGTGCCTTAGGTGCTGGTGCAGCAACCTCTTCTTCCTCTTCCTCTTCAGAATCTCTCATGATTGAGGATCTCCCAAGCACTCTAGCAGTGGTCTTTTTGACCCTCTCCTTCCTCTTGTTCCCTTCAGGAGCAACTGGCTCTATGGGTGCAGGCTTTTCAGGAATCTAAGTTGAAGCTCTGGCCTTGGGCATAGGCTGTCTACCTGTTGGCCTTTTGATTTTCATCCCTGGCTTTGTGCTCTGTGCTGGGCCATATTCCTTCTTGAGCACAACTCTCTTGGAAGTTGCTTCCTCTTGTGCCACATAGTCCTCATCCTCTGAGTCTGAGGTTCTCTTCTTCCTTTGTCTGGTGGCAGCTTTTGGCAGGTTGCTAGGGGTGCTCCTGCTGCCTTCATCTGAAGAACTGGAGGGACGAGTGCCCTCACTCATGTGCACTTGCTATTCTGACACATTCTGGCTGTCACTCTGATCAGACATAATGAAAAAGCTGACTGATGACCCCGTGAATAGTTTATAGATGAGGTAGAGTGGATGACATCACAAAATGCAGAGATTTTTGCAAAAGAATGATTCAAAATCTTAGTTTTAGTTTCCCACTGAAATCATCTCGAATCTACCGATTTTTAAACTCGGTGATACTGAAGCAGTTTTGGAACCTAAACTAGTGAACTCGGTCAGACCGAGTCACAGTTCGGTGGCATCGAGACTGCTAGGGTTTCACAAAGTTCCAAAATCGGTCACACCGATTAGTAATTCTCGGTCAGACCGAGTCTTACTTGTGCAATGTCATGAGCCAAATCAGTGGGACCGAGTTTTTCAACTCGGTGGGTCCGAGATGGTTTCGGCGGAAACCTAACCCTAAAATTTTCGAATCAATCCTATTCTACGAACGTATTGACTGGATAGGAGTGTTTCAATCGTGGCTAGAAACAATATGATCACAATGTGCTAGGAATCAGATTGGGGATAGCACAAAGATCAAGTCAATACCCTAGTTTGGCGGAGACTCGCTACGGCGGCAACGGCGGGGTTGAATTCCGTTGACGGTGATGGAGACCAGCGACTGGAGGCGGCTGGCGGCGAGGAGACGATCCGGAGACCACGTTGGCAGAGGGAGCTATCGCGCGGGCGAAGGGGTTCGGAGAAATTTCCAAATTTTTGCCCGTGACTATATATAGCCCGACCCTGTCGGTGTGACCGAGTGGAACAACTCAGTGGCACCGAGATGCAAAACTGTATACAGTTATTGCAACTCGGTGTGACTGAATGGTTCAAATCGGTTGCACCGAGATCGAAAATTCAGATCAACTTAATGATCTCGGTAGGACCGAAAGTAGGATATCGATCAGACCAAGAATCACAAAGAGGCTTTGGAAGTTTAAGTCTATGACGAATCAGGGACTCCGAGTGCTCCTCACACAGAGTGGTTCGAATCTGACTTGATCAAATTTTGTGATGTAGCATGAATAGAGTTTGAGACGAGAAAAGCATAGATAGCTAGAGGAGGTTCTTAGGCATTCTTGTCCATCCACTTGGCAAAAGGAAATAAAACCAAACAATCAAAACAACAAGTGGATGTCCTCGAATGAGTAAAATATGCAACCAACATGCTCACATAATAAAATGGCAATTGAAATATGTGACAAAGCATGCACAACCAATTCTAGCATATATCAAGCAATTGGCGATGACTAGGTCATCTATATATGAGTATATTGACTTAGGAGTCAAGTGAGAACACTTGATCATAGGTCATTCTCATCGTTTAAGCTCAAGTGGGGTTACCACTTTTACATAAAGCATTGTTGTGTTCACATCTTTAGAGTTGCTTTAGCTCAAGTCTTAGAGTAAAGCTCCCCCTAGATGTGATATCCCCCCTAAGAGGGATGAACTAACCTTGGGTTTTGTCGATGATGACTTCATGTAGATGTTGAAGATGTGGATGCTCAATGTTGATGTAGATCACTTGGAGCTATCCATTTGAGTGAATTGAACTTTCAATACCTACATGGGTTAGTCCCATAAGGAACAAACAAGGATATCCATAGACATAGAGTGATGCACACACAAGATGATGTCCATGAAAACTTTTAGGTTACCTTGTCCCTTGTCTTACCAACAAGAGGGTTTGTGACTCCTTGAACTAGTGCAAGATGTTGAAGTTGATTGCACTCGTTCTTGCCAAAATGATAAGAGTGAAGTATGTTGGCGGAGTCACCCTCAAGAACTCTCTAGTTCTTCTTCTTTTGGATCCACACCATCTTGATGGGAATCCTTGGAGTTGTAGTCGTACTTGATGAAGTGGAACTTGAAGTGGTCTTGGGAATCCACTTGACTAAGGTCTTAGGAGCTTCTTCAAATGCATCAATTTCCTCTTGAAGCTTGTCCTTGCCTTTTTGCTTGTAGTCTTGTGGTGGAAGATCATCCTGAGCTTGTGTCCCCTTGAAGGAAGTATCATACTTCTCTTGTTGAGGAACAAACTTTGTCTTGGGGTATTGATCTTCTTCCCACTCAACTCCATTGGCATTGAACTTTCCTTCAAAACCAACACCTTGATTCTTCCGGTCCCTTCCTTACTTGTGCACAATTTCCTCGAATTGCTTACTCCCGGCAAGGCTTTTGTACACTCCTTTCTCTATAATTCCCTTCAATAAGCTATTTTCTTGCTCAAGTGTAACTTGGCTAAGAGAATCATTAGTGGAATCAAGAGAACTACTAGAAGCAACAATATTGGATTTAGCATGATCATTGTTACTACTAGAGGAAGAATCTTTCTTGTTCTTGTTACTAGACTTGACTTGAGGCATGTAAGTGGATAAGAGTAAACGCTTGGCAATGTAAGAAGAACTTTTCTTGCGGAGATCATCATTGATTGCCTTTAAAAACTCATGCTCTTGCTCAAGATTGAGCTTTTCAATGCGTAACTTCTCATGAGCTCTTAAAAGTTCTCGATGATCTTCGAAGATAGTTTCATGAGCTAACTTAATAGTGTTTAGTTCTTTACTTAGAGCCTCAATCTTATCCTTATCATTGTCATTCGTTTTATCTTGATTAGCATGATTGATTGACGTTTCATCATAGTATTCATCACTAGAGTTGTCAACAAGTAAATCATCATCACCTAACAAGTCATCTTCATCACTATTAAAATCAACATACTCGGGGTGTGTTACCTTAGGACCTTTGGTCATGAAGCATCTTCCAATTCCTTTATTGGGTGAGTCAAATATGTCGTAGGAGTTGGTTGACACAAGTGCTAGACCGGCAACACCTTCATCTTGAGTATATTCCGAATCGGAGTGATAACTTCTCTCGGAGTGGTCGTCAGAGTCAGAGCCGGATACCCATTCACCAACATGAGCTTGATGTCTTCGTTTTGTGTAGCTCCTTGATGATTTTTTCCTTCCTTTCCGAATCCTTGCTTCTCTGTGAGTATCTTCGTTCATAACGATCATCTCTACTCCTTCTCTCTCTTAGTGGTGATTCTTCTCTTTTGCTTCTTCTTTTTGGAGAGTCTTCTCTTCTCTTGTAGGGAGCTGTACACTCATTGGAATAGTGTCCGGGTCTTCCACAATTGTAGCAGTTTCGCTCTCGACTAGAAGATCTTTTGTCATTGTAGGACCTTGATTTGGAGCTTCTATCTTTGCTTCTACTCTTATAGAACTTGTTGAAGTTTTTCACCATTAAGCTCAATTCTTCATTGAAGTTTTGTTTCTCACTTGATGATGTAGGGGCTTCACATGAGGCTTTGTAGGCACCACTTGATTTGTTGTGAAGTTCCTCTTTATCCTTAAGTGACATCTCATGAGCAACAATTCTTCCAATTACTTCCGTTGGCTTGAGATCTTTGTAATTGGGCATCATTTGGATCAGTGTGCACACGGTATCATATTTTCCATCCAAGGCTCTTAGAATCTTCTTGATGATGAATCTATCGGTCATCTCTTCACTTCCTAAGCTGGCAATCTCATTTGTGATGAGAGCAAGCCTAGAGTACATTTCAGCGGCACCTTCACCATCCTTCATTTTGAACTTGTCAAGTTGACTTTGAAGCACATCTAATTTGGATTCCTTGATGGAGTCGGTACCTTCGTGCATATCAATCAAAGTGTCCCAAATTTCCTTTGCATTCTCAAGACGGCTGATTTTGTTGAATTCTTCAGGGCACAATCCGTTGAAGAGAATATCACAACCTTGAGCATTGTATTGCAACATCTTCAACTCATCCGCGGTAGCTTCACGGTTTGGTTCTCTCCCATCAAAGAAGTCGCCTTGCAAACCAACACACACAATAGCCCAAACGGCGGGGTTATGTCCAAGAATATGCATTTTCATTTTATGCTTCCAACTAGCAAAATTAGTACCATCAAAGTAAGGACCTCTACGGTGATAATTTCCCTTGCTAGACGCCATACTCTCCTAGGTTGTGAAACCAAGGCTATGACCACCAAAAGCTATGGAAATCAAAGCAAATGGAGACCAAAGCTCTGATACCACTTGTAGGATCGAAAATATGTCTAGAGGGGGGTGATTAGACTACTTGACCAAATAAAAACTTAACCTTTTCCCAATTTTAGTTCTTGGCAGATTTTAGCTATTTTAGGACAAGTCAAGCAATCATCACACAATTCAAGCAAGCATGCAAAGAGTATATTGGCAGCGGAAAGTAAAGCATGCAACTTGCAAGAATGTAAAGGGAAGGGTTTGGAGAATTCAAACGCAATTGGAGACACGGATGTTTTTCCCGTGGTTCGGATAGGTGGTCCTATCCTACATCCACGTTGATGGAGACTTCAACCCACGAAGGGTAACGGTTGTGCGAGTCCACGGAGGGCTCCACCCATGAAGGGTCCACGAAGAAGCAACCTTGTCTATCCCACCATGGCCATCGCCCATGAAGGACTTGCCTCACTAGCGGTAGATCTTCACGAAGTAGGCGATCTCCTTGGCCTTACAAACTCCTTGGTTCAACTCCACAATCTTGTCGGAGGCTCCCAAGTGACACCTAGCCAATCTAGGAGACACCACTCTCCAAGAAGTAACAAATGGTGTGTTGATGATGAACTCTTTGCTCTTGTGCTTCAAATGATAGTCTCCCCAACACTCAACTCTCTCTCACAGGATTTGGATTTGGTGGAAAGAAGATTTGAGTGGAAAGCAACTTGGGGAAGGCTAGAGATCAAGATTCATATGGTAGGAATGGAATATCTTGGCCTCAACACATGAGTAGGTGGTTCTCTCTCAGAACATATGAGTTGGAAGTGTAGATGTGTTTTGATGGCTCTCTCCACGAATGAAGAGGAGGTGGAGGGGTATATATAGCCTCCACACAAAATCCAACCCTTACACACAATTTACCAATCTCGGCGGGACCGAATCAACAAACTCGGTCGGACCGAAATAGTAAACCTAGTGACCGTTAGAGATTTTCAGTGGGACTGACATGCAACTCGGTAGGACCGGTATGGTTAGGGTTAGGGCATAACGTAATCTCGGTGAGACTGATTACACAAACTCGGCGAGACTGATTTTGGTAATTAGCTAACCAGAGAGTTGGTCAGGCAAACTCGGTGGGACGGATTTGCTCTTTCGGTGAGACCAAAAAGTTACAAAAAGTAAACAGAGAGTTTGCATTGCATCTCGGTGGGACCGATCCACTCTTTCGGTGAGACCGAAAAGTTACGAAAAGGAAACAGAGAGTTTGCAATCCCATCTTGCTGAGACCGAGATCCCTAACGGTAGAACCGATTTGCTAGGGTTTGGCAGTGGCTTATGACAAGTGAAACTCGGTGGCGCCGGGTTGAAAGAATCGGTATGACCGAGTTTGGCTTTGGGTTTAGGTCAAATGTGGATATGGGAAGGTAGTTGAGGGTTTTGGAGCATATCACTAAGCACATGAAGCAAGAGGCTCATTAAGCAACACCTCATCCCTCCTTGATAGTATTGGCTTTTCCTAAAGACTCAATGTGATCTTGGATCACTAAAATATAAAATGAAGAGTCTTGAGCTTTTGAGCTTGAGCCAATCCTTTGTCCATAGCATTTTGAGGGTTCCACTTTCACCATCCATGCCATGCCAATCATTGATCTTTCCTGAAATGATCATCTTGGAATAGCATTAGCTCAATGAGCTATATGTTGTTATGAATTACCAAAACCACCTAGGGATAGTTGCACTTTCAATTGGTGATGTAACCAAACGTTTCTTCAACTCCTGGAAACTGGCCTCACATTCCTCGGTCCATATGAACTTGGTATCCTTCTTCAACAACTCTGTCATAGGCTTTGCAATCTTCGAGAAATTTTCAATGAATCTCCGGTAGTATCCTGCAGGTCCAAGAAAACTCCGGATCTCTCCAACTGTTGTTGGCGCTTCCCAATTTATCAGAGTGTCAACCTTGGTGGGATCTACTGCTATACCTTCTCCGGATATAACGTGCCCGAGAAATCCAACTTCCTTCAACCAAAACTCACATTTGCTAAACTTGGCATATAACTGATGTTCTCTGAGCTTACCAAGTACCAAACGCAAATGCTCCTTATGCTCCTCTTCATTCTTCTAGTAAACCAGGATATCATCGATGAACACTATGATGAACTTATCCAAAAACTCCATAAACACTTTGTTCATCATGTTCATAAAATATGTCGGTGCGTTAGTCAGACCAAATGACATAACTGTATACTCGTACATCCCATACCTGGTGGTAAAAGCTGTCTTAGGTATATCCTGTGCTCGAATCTTCAACTGATGGTATCCTGATTGCAGATCAATCTTGGAAAATAGCTTAGCTCCTTGTAATCGATGAAACAGATCATTGATCATCGGTAGTGGGTACTTGTTCTTGATGGTTACTTCATTCAATCCTCGATAATCAACAACCATCCTTAACTATCCATCCTTCTTCTCCACTAGAAGTACTGGTGATCCCCAAGGCGAAGAACTTGGGCGGATATAACCTTTATCCAGTAACGCCTTAATCTGCTTCATAATCTCTTACAAATCCTTTGCGGGCATCCTATATGGTCTCTTAGATATTGGCCATGTGCCTGGCAAAAGCTCAATCAAAAACTCAATATCTCTATCTGGTGGCATGCCTGGCAACTCTTCTGGAAATACATCAGGGAAATCCTTCACTATTGGTACTTCCTCCTGCACAACTCCTGTTAACGAATTTACTTGAGTCCTTTTTGGCACATGTCGGGATACATACTTGATCCTTCTTCCTTCTAGGGTGGTAAGAAAAATTGACTTACTGGCACAATCGATGTTTCCTCCATACATCGACAGCCAATGCATACCCAGAATTACATCCAAACCTTGTGATTCCAAAATGATCAAATCCGAGGGGAACACATGCCTACCTATACTCAATGGCACTTGGAAACATCCCTTACTAGCCATATACTCCACTCCTGGTGAGCTTACTAACATAGGTGTTCTAAGAACTTTTGTGGGCAGGTTATACTTATCCACAAATCCCCTTGATATGTATGAATGCGATGGACCAGTATCGAAAAGAACGAGTGCAATAAATGACTTCACCAAAAACTTACCGATTACTGCATCTGGCTACTCTTCAACCTCCTCCACGTTAACGTGGTTCACCTGTCCCCTATTGAAAGGGTTTGGCTTCTTCCCAGAGCTTCCATTGCCATTTCCATTCTGGGATTCAGGACATTCATTGGCATAATGTCCGGTTCAGGTCTCTCTTGGCTAGGGTTGATGGGTTGGTACAGTTCTGGCCGTTGCTTCCTCCATTCCCATAACCATTCTTGGTGCCATTGTGATTGTGCGAGCTACCTCCTCCATGGGTATGCTGAAAATGTCCTCCCGGTCTAGGGGTAAAACGTGGCTTCTGCTGAGCTCCTGAATTGTACTTTCCTTGGCCATACATCCTCTTGCGATTCTCAATTTGCTGTTGCTTCCCTTCAATCATGAGAGCACGATCTACCAACTCCTGGTAGTTGTTGAAGGTTGCTACCATCAACTGCATGCTCAACTCATCATTCAGTCCTTCCAGAAATTTCTCCTGCTTAGCTGCATCCGTGGCAACGTCATCTGGGGCATAACGTGCTAGTTTACTAAGGTCCTCCACATACTGGCCAACTGTCCGTCCTCCTTGGCGCAAGTTGCGAAACTCTCGCTTCTTCATGGCCTTAGCTCCTGCTGAAACATGGGCAGTATGGAAAGGACAATCCAGAGGAGTTGGTTTGAGATCAAAACTCAAAGGAAATAAGGTACTTGCTTTGTAAATGACTCAGGCTCCAAATAATTGACAGAAATGGTTTGAGAGGAAAAATGATTGAAATAAAATACAAAACTTGTTTGGATTAGTTGGGACAGAGAACTTAGGTTGTTCCAAGGAGGAGGGGTATTACCACCTGTGATATGGTAAAATCATGGGTGGTTTCAAAAAGAAGGAAGTCCCAAAACTCCTAGGATTTCTTTTTAAATGAAAATAAATAAGTTTGAGAGGGGAAACAACCAGAAGAAAAGTTTCCAAAAATTCAACACCAAATTTGAAAAGGAAAAGGAAATCCTTGCCAAAGGTGAAAGGAAGTTTTTTTTAAGAGGAAGGATTTCTGGAAAAGAAATTTTAAATGCCCTCTTTTAAAATCCAACAAAGTTTTTGATGTAAACCAAATCAAAAATTTTGGAGTGTCACAAACTCCCACTCGACTCAATCGATTGTAGTACTCACACAATCTGAGCGCATGCTCAACGATTGAGCTTTTCTCCCTTAGTTTGCAGGCTTAAGAAACTTGTCAGAGGTCTCATACCTCTTGACGTGGGCACTAGTCTGAAATCCCAATTTCAGTCTTTGGAACATCTCATATGTTCTGCGACGTTTCAAAAACGTCTTTGGTGCCCCAATTCTAAACCGTTAGTATTACGCACTGAATTATCACGTAGTCATCAAAACGTGTATGTGAGATGTTTCCCAACATCTACAGACGACGCTCAAGGTTCAACGCACTAAGCGGTGCATTAAGGACATAGCCCTTCTGTGCAGCAATGAGGACAATCCTCAGTTCACGGACCCAGTCCGCATAATGGCTACTGTCAACTCTCAACTAAATTTTCTCTAGGAACATATCTAAAACAGTAGAACTAACGCGTGAGCTACGACATAATTTGCAAAGACCTTTTGACTGTGTTCATGATAATTAAGTTCATCTAATCGAATTATTCAATGAACTCCCACTTAGATAGACATCCCTCTAGTCATCTAAGTGATACATCATCCGAGTCAACTAGGCCGTGTCCGATCATCACGTGAGACGGACTAGTCATCATCGGTGAACATCTTCATGTTGGTCGTATCCACTATACGACTCATGTTCGACCTTTCGGTCTTCCGTGTTCCGAGGCCATGTCTGTACATGCTAGGCTCGTCAAGTCAACCTAGGTGTTTCACATGTGTAAATCTGGCTTACACTTGTTGTATGCGAACGTTAGAATCTATCACACCCGATCATCATGTGGTGCTTCGAAACAACGAACCTTCGCAATGGTGCACAGTTAGGGGGAACACTTTTCTTGAAATTTCAGCGAGGGATCATCTTATTTATGCTACCATCGTTCTAAGCAAATAATATGTAAACATGACAAACATCACATGCAAATCATAAAGTGACATGATATGGCCAATGTCATCTTGCGCCTTTTGATCTCCATCTTCGAGGCGCGGCATGATCACCTTTGTCACCGGCATGACACCATGATCTCCATCATCGTGTCTTCATGAAGTTGCCTCGCCAACTATTACTTATACTACTATGGCTAACGGTTAGCAATAAAGTAAACTAATTACATGGCGTTTTCATTGACACGCAGGTCATAAATAAATTAAGACAACTCCCATGGCTCCTGCCGGTTGTCATACTCATCGACATGCAAGTTGTGATTCATATTACAAGAACATGATCAAGCTCATACATCACATATATCATTCATCACATCCTTTTGGTCATATCACATCACATAGCATAACCTGCAAAAACAAGTTAGACGTCCTCTAATTGTTGTCGCATGTTTTACGTGGCTGCTATGGGTTTCTGGCAAGAACGTTTCTTACCTACGCAAAACCACAACGGTGATATGCCAATTGCTATTTACCCTTCATAAGGACCTTTTTCATCGAATCCGATCCGACTAAAGTGGGAGAGACAGACACCCACCAGCCACCTTATGCATCAAGGCATGTCAGTCGGTGGAACCAGTCTCACATAAGCGTACGTGTAAGGTCGGTCCGGGGCGCTTCATCCCACAATGCCGCCGGATCAAGATAAGACTAATAACGGTAAGCAAATTGACCAAATCATCGCCCACAACTGCTTTGTGTTCTACTCGTGCATAGAATCTACGCATAGACCTAGCTCATGATGCCACTGTTGGGGAACGTAGCAATAATTCAAAATTTTCCTACGTGTCACCAAGATCAATCTAGGAGATACTAGCAACGAGAGAGAGGGAGTGCATCTTCATACCCTTGAAGATCGCTAAGCGGAAGCGTTCAAGAGAACGGGGTTGATGGAGTCGTACTCGTCGTGATCCAAATCACCGATGATCCTAGCACCGAACGGACGGCACCTCCGCGTTCAACACACGTACGGAACGGAGAGACGTCTCCTCCTTCTTGATCCAGCAAGGGGAGAGGAGAGGTTGATGGAGATCCAGCAACACGACGGCGTGGTGGTGGCAGCAGCGGGATCTTGGCAGGGCTTCGCCAAGCACCAACGAGAGGGAGAGGTGTCACAGAGGGAGAGGGAGGCGCCAGGGACTTGGGGTGCGGCTGCCCTCCCTCCCCTCCACTATATATAGGGCCCCCAGGGGGGGCGCCGGCCCTAGGAGATCCCATCTCCAAGGGGGGGCGGCGGCCAAGGGGGAACTTGCCCCCCAAGTCAAGTGGGGGCGCCCCCCACCCCTATGGTTTCCAACCCTAGGCGCAGGGGGAGGCCCATGGGGGTGCACCAGCCCACCAGGGGCTGGTTCCCCTCCCACTTCAGCCCATGGGGCCCTCCGGGATAGGTGGCCCCACCCGGTGGACCCCTGGGACCCTTCCGGTGGTTCGAGTACAATACCGGTGACCCCCGGTGGACCCCTGGGACTCTCCAAAAGTCTGTATAAAGTCAAATGCTTTGATTACACTATCAAAGCGTTTATTCCAACTCCGAGATGCTTGCACCAGTCCATAAATGGATCGCTGGAGTTTGCATACTTTGTTAGCTCCCTTTGGATCGACAAAACCTTCTGGTTGCATCATATACAACTCTTCTTCCAGAAATCCATTCAGGAATGCAGTTTTGACATCCATTTGCCATATTTCATAATCATAAAATGCGGCAATTGCTAACATGATTCTGACAGATTTAAGCATCGCTACGGGTGAGAAGGTCTCATCGTAGTCAACCCCTTGAACTTGTCGAAAACCTTTTGTGACAAGTCGAGCTTTATAAACAGTAATATTACCGTCAGCGTCAGTCTTTTTCTTGAAGATCCATTTATTCTCAATTGCTTGCCGATCATCGGGCAAGTCAACCAAAGTCCATACTTTGTTCTCATACATGGATCCCATCTCAGATTTCATGGCCTCAAGCCACTTTGCGGAATCTGGGCTCACCATCGCTTCTTCATAGTTCGTAGGTTCATCATGATCTAGTAGCATGACTTCCAGAACTGGATTACCGTACCACTCTGGTGCGGATCTCACTCTGGTTGATCTACGTGGTTCAGTAGTATCTTGTCCTGAAGCTTCATGATCATCATCATTAGCTTCCTCACTAATTGGTATAGGTGTCGCAGAAACAGTTTTCTGTGATGTACTATTTTCCAATAAGGGAGCAGGTACAGTTACCTCGTCAAGTTCTACTTTCCTCCCACTCACTTCTTTCAAGAGAAACTCCTTCTCTAGAAATGATCCATTCTTACCAACGAATGTCTTGCCTTCGGATCTGTGATAGAAGGTATACCCAACAGTTTCCTTGGGGTATCCTATGAAGACACATTTCTCCGCTTTGGGTTCGAGCTTATCAGGTTGAAGCTTTTTCACATAAGCATCGCAGCCCCAAACTTTAAGAAACGGCAACTTTGGTTTCTTGCCAAACCATAGTTCATAAGGCGTCGTCTCAACGGATTTTGATGGTGCCCTATTTAACGTGAATGCGGCCGTCTCTAAAGCATAACCCCAAAACGATAGCGGTAAATCAGTAAGAGACATCATAGATCGCACCATATCTAGTAAAGTACGATTACGACGTTCGGACACACCATTACGCTGTGGTGTTCCGGGTGGCGTGAGTTGCGAAACTATTCCACAATTTTTCAAATGTACACCAAACTCGTAACTCAAATATTCTCCTCCACGATCATATCGTAGAAACTTTATTTTCTTGTTACGATGATTTTCAACTTCACTCTGAAATTCCTTGAACTTTTCAAATGTTTCAGACTTATGTTTCATTAAGTAGATATACCCATATCTGCTTAAATCATCTGTGAAGGTGAGAAAATAACGATATCCGCCACGAGCCTCAATATTCATCGGACCACATACATCGATATGTATGATTTCCAATAAATTTGTTGCTCTCTCCATAGTACCGGAGAACGGTGTTTTAGTCATCTTGCCTATGAGGCACGGTTCGCAAGTACCAAGTGATTCATAATCAAGTGGTTCCAAAAGCCCATCAGTATGGAGTTTCTTCATGCGCTTTACACCGATATGAACTAAACGGCAGTGCCACAAATAAGTTGCACTATCATTATCAACTCTGCATCTTTTGGCTTCTACATTATGAATATGTGTATCACTACTATCGAGATTTAATAAAAATAGACCACTCTTCAATGGTGCATGACCATAAGAGATATTACTCATATAAATAGAACAACCATTATTCTCTGATTTAAATGAATAACCGTCTCGCATCAAACAAGATCCAGATATAATGTTCATGCTCAACGCTGGCACCAAATAACAATTATTTAGGTCTAATATTAATCCCGAAGGTAGATGTAGAGGTAGCGTGCCGACCGCGATCACATCGACTTTGGAACCGTTTCCCTCGCGCATCGTCACCTCGTCCTTTGCTAGCGTCCGCTTATTCCGTAGTCCCTGTTTCGAGTTGCAAATATTAGCAACAGAACCAGTATCAAATACCCAGGTGCTACTGCGAGCTCTAGAAAGGTACACATCAATAACATGTATATCACATATACCTTTGTTTACCTTGCCATCCTTCTTATCCGCCAAATACTTGGGGCAGTTCCGTTTCCAGTGACCAGTCTGCTTGCAGTAGAAGCACTCAGTTTCAGGCTTAGGTCCAGACTTGGGTTTCTTCTCCTGAGCAGCAACTTGCTTGCTGTTCTTCTTGAAGTTTCCCTTCTTCTTCCCTTTGCCCTTTTTCTTGAAACTAGTGGTTTTGCTAACCATCAACACTTGATGCTCTTTCTTGATTTCTACCTCCGCGGCTTTCAGCATTGCGAAGAGCTCGGGAATAGTCTTGTTCATCCCTTGCATATTATAGTTCATCACGAAGCTCTTGTAGCTTGGTGGCAGTGATTGGAGAATTCTGTCAATGACGCAATCATCTAGAAGATTAACTCCCATCTGAATCAAGTGATTATTATACCCAGACATTTTGAGTATATGCTCACT
Organism: Triticum monococcum; assembly: GCA_034509565.1. Taxonomy (NCBI): domain Eukaryota; kingdom Viridiplantae; phylum Streptophyta; class Magnoliopsida; order Poales; family Poaceae; genus Triticum; species Triticum monococcum. The sequence continues at coordinate 771,034,648 of CM067847.1, forward strand.
GACAGAACTGTTCTCCTCCATCTTGCAGCTATAGAACTTATTGGAGACTTCATATCTCTCAATTCGGGCATTTGCTTGAAATATTAACTTCAACTCCTGGAACATCTCATATGCTCCATGACGTTCAAAACATCGTTGAAGTCCCGATTCTAAGCCGTAAAGCATGGCACACTGAACTATCGACTAGTCATCAGCTTTGCTCTGCCAGACGTTCATAACATCTGGCGTTGCTCCAGCAGCAGGCCTGGCACCCAGCGGTGCTTCCAGGACGTAATTCTTCTGTGCAGCAATGAGGATAATCCTCAGGTTACGGACCCAGTCCGTGTAATTGCTACCATCATCTTTCAACTTTGCTTTCTCAAGAAATGCATTAAAATTCAATGGAACAACAGCACGAGCCATCTATCTACAATCAACATAAACAAGCAAGATACTATCAGGTACTAAGTTCATGATAAGTTTAAGTTCAGTTAATCAAATTACTTAGGAACTCCCACTTAGATAGACATCCCTCTAATCCTCTAAGTGATCACGTGATCCAAATCAACTAAACCATAACCGATCATCACGTGAGATGGAGTAGTTTTCAATGGTGAACATCCTCATGTTGATCATATCTATTATATGATTCACGCTCGACCTTTCGGTCTCTGTGTTCCGAGGCCATATCTGCATATGCTAGGCTCGTCAAGTTTAACCTGAGTATTCTGCGTGTGCAAAACTGGCTTGCACCCGTTGTAGATGGACGTAGAGCTTATCACACCCGATGATCACGTGGTGTCTGGGCAGGACGAACTTTGGCAACGGTGCATACTCAGGGAGAACACTTCTTGATAATTTAGTGAGAGATCATCTTATAATGCTACCGTCAATCAAAGCAAGATAAGATGCATAAAAGGATAAACATCACATGCAATCAATATAAGTGATATGATATGGCCATCATCATCTTGTGCTTGTGATCTCCATCTCCAAAGCACCGTCATGATCACCATCGTCACCGGCGCGACACCTTGATCTCCATCGTAGCATCGTTGTCGTCTCGCCAATCTTATGCTTTCACGACTATCACTACCGCTTAGTAATAAAGTAAAGCATTACATCGCGATTGCATTGCATACAATAAAGCGACAACCATATGGCTCCTGCCAGTTGCCGATAACTCGGTTACAAAACATGATCATCTCATACAATAAAATCAGCATCATGCCTTGACCATATCACATCACAACATGCCCTGCAAAAACAAGTTAGACGTCCTCTACTTTGTTGTTGCAAGTTTTACGTGGCTGCTACGGGCTTAAGTAAGAACTCATCTCACCTACGCATCAAAACCACAACGATAGTTCGTCAAATAGACTCCATTTTAACCTTCTCAAGGACCGGGCGTAGCCACACTTGGTTCAACTAAAGTTGGAGAGATAGTCTTCCGCAAGCCATCTATGTACAAAGCACGTCGAGGGAACCGGTCTCGCGTAAGAGTACGCGTAAGGTTGGTCCGGATCGTCTCGCCCAACAATACCGCCGAACCAAAGTATGACATGCTGGTAGGCAGTATGACTTGTATCGCCCATAACTCACTTGTGTTCTACTCATGCAAATAACATCAAACCATAAAACCTAGGCTCTGATACCACTGTTGGGGAACGTAGTAATTTCGAAAATTTTCCTACGCACACGCAAGATCATGGTGATGCATAGCAACGAGGGGGAGAGTATTGTCTACGTACCAATGCAGACCGACTGCGGAAGCGATCTCACAACATAGAGGAAGTAGTCGTACGTTTTCTTCCCGATCCGACCGATCCAAGCACCGTTACTCCGGCACCTCCGAGTTCTTAGCACACATTCAGCTCGATGACGATCCTCAGGCTCCGATCCAGCAAAGCGTCGAGGAAGAGTTCCGTCAGCACAACGGCGTGGTGACGATCTTGATGTACTACCGACGCAGGGCTTCGCCTCAGCTCTACAACGATATGACCGAGGTGGAATTTGGTGGCAGGGGGCACCGCACACGGCTAAGGAACGATCAACAATGATCAACTTGTGTGTCTATGGGGTGCCCCCTGCCCCCGTATATAAAGGAGCAGGGGGAGGGGTTCGGCCGGCTAGGGAGAGAGGCGCAGGGGGAGTCCCACTCCTACCGGGAGTAGGACACCCCCCCCAATCCTATTCCTAATAGGACTCTCCAAAGAGAAGAGAGAAGAGAGGGGGGCCGGCCCCTTCTCCTAGTCCTAATAGGACTAGGGAAGGGGGGAGGCGCGCAGCCCTTGTGGGCAGCACCTTTTCACTTTTCCACTAAGGCCCAATAGGCCCATTTGCCTCCCGGGGGGTTCCGGTAACCCTCCCGGTATTCCGGTAAAATCCCGATTTCACCCGGAACGCTTCCGGTGTCCAAACATAGGCTTCCAATATATCAATCTTTACGTCTCGACCATTTCGAGACTCCTCGTCATGTCCGTGATCACATCCGGGACTCCGAACAACCTTCGGTACATCAAAATGCATAAACTCATAATAAATGTCATCGTAACGTTAAGCGTGCGGACCCTACGGTTCGAGAACAATGTAGACATGACCGAGACACGTCTCCGGTCAATAACCAATAGCGAGACCTGGATGCCCATATTGGCTCCTACATATTCTACGAAGATCTTTATCGGTCAGACCGCATAACAACATACGTCGTTCCCTTTGTCATCGGTATGTTACTTGCCCGAGATTCGATCGTCGGTATCCAATACCTAGTTCAATCTCGTTACCGGCAAGTCTCTTTACTCATTCCGTAATACATCATCTCACAACTAACATATTAGTTGCAGTGCTTGCAAGGCTTATGTGATGTGCATTACCGAGAGGGCCCAGAGATACCTCTCCGACAATCGGAGTGACAAACCCTAATCTCGAAATACGCCAACCCAACATCCACCATTGGAGACACCTGTAGTACTCCTTTATAATCACCCAGTTACGTTGTGACGTTTGGTAGTACCCAAAGTGTTCCTCCGGTAAACGGGAGTTGCATAATCTCATAGTTATAGGAACATGTATAAGTCATGAAGAAAGCAATAGCAACATACTAAACGATCGGGTGCTAAGCTAATGGAATGGGTCATGTCAATCAGATCATTCAACTAATGATGTGACCTTGTTAATCAAATAACAACTCTTTGTTCATGGTTAGGAAACATAACCATCTTTGATTAACGAGCTAGTCAAGTAGAGGCATACTAGTGACACTCTGTTGGTCTATGTATTCACACATGTATTATGTTTCCGGTTAATACAATTATAGCATGAATAATAAACATTTATCATGATATAAGGAAATAAATAATAACTTTATTATTGCCTCTAGGGCATATTTCCTTCAACAACTATGGGGGTAGACCCGGAACCTGTCCGTCAGGAGCCGACTGAACCCGTTGTTGAGCATGAAAGGGAGGTACATCAGCAAATTTTAGAAGAAGTGCCAGAAGTTGAGGCAGAGAATGTGCCTGAAACTGAGGCCCTTAGAAGGTCTACAAGACTAAGAAAGTCAGCTATTTCTACTGACTTTAAAGTTTATAACACAGAAATGGTTCATGTGGAAAAAGATTCCACCTCATATGAAGAAGCCATGAGAAGCCCTCATTCATCGATGTGGATGAAGGCAATGGAAGACCAGATGATATCGATGAGTTCCAAAGATGTTTGGGACTTAGAGGAAATTCCTAAAGGAGCCAAAATAGTAGGCTGCAAATGGGTCTACAAAATTAAGTATGACTCTAAAGGGAATGTAGAAAAGTATAAAGCACGACTCATGGCAAAAGGACTTACACAAAGAGAAGCGATAGATTACAATGAGACATTTTCTCCATTATCATGTAAGGATTCCTTCAGAATCATAATGGCATTAGTTGCTCATTTTGATTTAGAGTTACATCAAATGGATGTAAAGACGGCATTTCTCAATGGGGATTTAAAAGAAAATGTCTACAATAAACAACCCAAAGGTTTTATCATGGAAGGCCAGGAAAATATGGGATGCCGCCTGAAGAAATCCATTTATGGATTAAGACAAGCCTCTCGGCAGTGGTATCTAAAGTTTAATCAAATGATTAAAAGTTTTGGATTTAAAGAAAAATATTGAGGATAATTGCATTTATGCAAAGTTTAAAAATGGGAAATATATTTTCCTAATCTTGTATGTGGATGATATCCTGGTTGCTAGTAGTGATGTTAGTCTACTACAAGAAACAAAGAAATACTTATCCTCAAATTTTGACATAAAAGATCTTGGTGAAGCATCATATGTTTTGGGCATAGACATTCACCGAGATAGGGATAATGGAGTCTTAGGACTATCGCAGAAAGCATATTTAGAAAAGGTTCTTAAAAAGTATATTATGCATGCGAGTAAAGCCACACCTGCTCCTATAGTTAAGGCGATAGTTTTGGGAAATTCCAATGTCCCAAGAACTAGTACGAGATCGATCAAATGAAAGCAGTACCATATGCTTCGGCAGTTGGCAGCTTACACTATGCACAAGTGTGCACTCGCCCTGACTAAGCTTTTATCACCGGGGTACTCGGTAGATATCAAAAGAATCCAGGCATGGAGCACTGGAAGATGGTAAAGAAAGCATTGCGTTATGCGCAAGGCACGAAGGACTACATGCTAATATACAAGAGAAGTGATTCCCTATAGATAAAAGGGTATACGAACGCAGATTTTGTGGGGGATAGAGACGATAAAAAATACACGTCAGGATACGTCTTCACTCTCGCTGGGGGAGCTATTTCGTGAAAAAGCTCCAAACAGTCGATAGTTGCATCATCCACGATGTATGAAGAATTCATAGTATGCTTCGAAGCCACGGGGCAGGCGATATGGCTAAAGAAATTTATACCCGACTTGAAAGTGGTAGATTGTATTCACAAACCACTAAAGATGTACTGCGACAACCAGCCTGCAGTATTTTACGCTCACAACAACAAGTCGAGTAATGCTGCCAAAACAATAGAGATAAAGTATTATGTGTTGGAAATATGCCCTAGATGCAATAATAAATTAGTTATTATTATATTTCCTTGTTCATGATAATCGTTTATTATCCATGCTAGAATTGTATTGATAGGAAACTCAGATACATGTGTGGATACATAGACAACACCATGTCCCTAGTAAGCCTCTAGTTGACTAGCTCGTTGATCAATAGATGGTTACGGTTTCCTGACCATGGACATTGGATGTCGTTGATAACGGGATCACATCATTAGGAGAATGATGTGATGGACAAGACCCAATCCTAAGCATAGCACTAGATCGTGTAGTTCCTATGCTAAAGCTTTTCTAATGTCAAGTATCATTTCCTTAGACCATGAGATTGTGCAACTCCCGGATACCGTAGGAATACTTTGGGTGTGCCAAACGTCACAACGTAACTGGGTGGCTATAAAGGTACATTACAGGTATCTCCGAAAGTGTCTGTTGGGTTGGCACGAATCGAGACTGGGATTTGTCACTCCGTGTAAGCGAAGAGGTATCTCTGGGCCCACTCGGTAGGACATCATCATAATGTGCACAATGTGATCAAGGAGTTGATCACGGGATGATGTGTTACAGAACGAGTAAAGAGACTTGCCGGTAACGAGATTGAACAAGGTATCGGGATACCGACGATCGAATCTCGGGCAAGTATCGTACCGATAGACAAAGGGAATTGTATACGGGATTGATTAAGTCCTTGACATCGTGGTTCATCCGATGAGATCATCGTGGAACATGTGGGAGCCAACATGGGTATCCAGATCCCGCTGTTGGTTATTGACCGGAGAAGGTCTCGGTCATGTCTGCATGTCTCCCTAACACGTAGGGTCTACACACTTAAGGTTCGATGACGCTAGGTTTATAAAGGAAGTTTGTATGTGGTTACCGAATGTTGTTCGAGTCCCGGATGAGATCCCGGACGTCACGAGGAGTTCCGGAATGGTCCGGAGGTAAAGATTTATATATGGGAAGTCCTGTTTTGGTCACCGGAAAAGTTTCGGGATTTATCGGTAACGTACCGGGACCATCGGGAGGGTCCCGGGGGTCCACCAAGTGGGGCCACCAACCGCAGAAGGTTGCATGGGCCAAGAGTGGTGAGGGACCAGCCCCTTAGTGGGCTGGTGCGCCTCCCACCAAGGCCCAAGGCGCAGGGGAAGTGGGAGGAGGCAAACCCTAGGTCCAGATGGGCCTTAAGGCCCACCCTAGGGGCGCCTCCCCCTTCTCCCCTCCCTTGGCCGCCACCCCTTGGCCATCTAGGGCTGCCGCCCCCCTTTGGGGTGGGAAACCCTAGAGGGGGCGCAGCCCTCCCCTTCCCCTATATATATGAGGCCTAAGGGGGCTGCCCAACACACACGCGATTCAATCTCGTTGGTGCAGCCCTGCGTCTCTTCTTCCTCCTCTTCTGTAGTGCTTGGCGAAGCCCTGCAGGATAGCCACGCTCCTCCACCACCACCACGCCGTTGTGATGCTGTTGGATGAAGTATTCCTCAACCTCTCCCTCTCTCCTTGCTGGATCAAGGCATGGGAGACATCACCGGGCTGCACGTGTGTTGAACGCGGAGGTGCCGTCCGTTCGGCACTCGGTCATCGGTGATTTGGATCACGACGAGTACGACTCCATCAACCCCGTTCACATGAACGCTTCCGCTTAGCGATCTACAAGGGTATGTAGATGCAACTCTCCTTCCCCTCGTTGCTGGTCTCTCCATAGATAGATCTTGGTGACACGTAGGAAAATTTTGAATTTCTGCTACGTTCCCCAACAGTGGCATCATGAGCTAGGTCTATTGCGTAGATTCTATGCACGAGTAGAACACAAAGTAGTTGTGGGCGTTGATTTTGTTCAATATGCTTGCCGTTACTAGTCTTATCTTGATTCGGCGGCATCGTGGGATGAAGCGGCCCGGACCAACCTTACACGTACTCTTACGTGAGACCGGTTCCACCGACAAACATGCACTAGTTGCATAAGGTGGCTGGCGGGTGTCCGTCTCTCCCACTTTAGTCGGATCGGATTCGATGAAAAGGGTCCTTATGAAGGGTAAATAGCAATTGGCATATCACATTGTGGTCTTTGCGTAGGTAAGAAACGTTCTTGCTAGAAACCCATAGCAGCCACGTAAAACATGCAAACAACAATTAGAGGACGTCTAACTTGTTTTTGCAGGGTATGCCATGTGATGTGATATGGCCAAAGGATGTGATGAATGATATATTTGATGTATGAGATTGATCATGTTCTTGTAATAGGAATCACGACTTGCATGTCGATGAATATGACAACCGGCAGGAGCCATAGGAGTTGTCTTTATTTATTTATGACCTGCGTGTCAACTTAAACGTCATGTAATTACTTTACTTTATTGCTAACCGTTAGCTGTAGTAGTAGAAGTAATAGATGACGTGACAACTTCAAGAAGACACGATGATGGAGATCATGATGATGGAGATCATGGTGTCATGCCGGTGACGATGATGATCATGGAGCCCCGAAGATGGAGATCAAAAGGAGCAAAGTGATATTGGCCATATCATGTCACTATTTGATTGCATGTGATGTTTATCATGTTTATACATCTTATTTGCTTAGAACGACGGTAGTAAATAAGATGATCCCTCATTAAAATTTCAAGAAGTGTTCTCCCCTAACTGTGCACCGTTGCTACAGTTCGTCGTTTCGAAGCACCACGTGATGATCGGGTGTGATAGACTCTAACGTTCACATACAATGGGTGTTGACGAGCCTAGCATGTACAGACATGGCCTCGGAACACATGCAAACACTTAGGTTGACTTGACGAGCCTAGCATGTACAGACATGGCCTCGGAACACAGAAGACCGAAAGGTCGAGCATGAGTCGTATAGAAGATACGATCAACATGAAGATGTTCACCGATGTTGACTAGTCCGTCTCACGTGATGATCGGACACGGCCTAGTTGACTCGGATCATGTAATCACTTAGATGACTAGAGGGATGTCTATCTGAGTGGGAGTTCATAAGATGAACTTAATTATCCTGAACATAGTCAAAAGGATTTTACAAATTATGTGGTAGCTCGCGCTTTAGTTCTACTGTTTAGATATGTTCCTAGAGAAAAATTAGTTGAAAGTTGATAGTAGCAATTATGCGGACTAGGTCCGTAAACTGAGGATTGTCCTCATTGCTTCATAGAAGGCTTATGTCCTTAATGCACCGCTCAGTGTGCTGAACCTCGAACGTGGTCTGTGGATGTTGCGAACATCTAACATACACGTTTTGATAACTACGTGATAGTTCAGTTAAACGGTTTAGAGTTGAGGCACCGAAGACGGTTTTGAAACGTCGCGAAACATATGAGATGTTTTGAGGGCTGAAATTGGGATTTCAGGCTCATGCCCACGTCAAGAGGTATAAGACCTCCGACGATTTTCTTAGCCTACAAACTAAGGGAGAAAAGCTCAATTGTTGAGCTTGTGCTCAGATTGTCTGAGTACAACAATCACTTGAATCGAGTGGGAGTTGATCTTCCAGATGAGATAGTGATGTTTCTCCGAAGTCATTACCACCAAGCTGCTAGAGCTTCGTGATGAACTATAATATATCAGGGACATGTATGATGATCCTTGAGATATTCGTGATGTTTGACACCAAAGTAGAAATCAAGAAGGAGCATCAATTGTTGATGGTTGGTGAAACCACTAGTTTCAAGAAGGGCAAGGGCAAGAAGGGATACTTCATGAAACGGCAATTCAGCTGCTGCTCTAGTGAAGAAACCCAAAGTTGAACCCAAACCCGAGACTAAGTGCTTCTGTAATAAGAGGAACAGCCACTGGAGCGAAATTACCCTAGATACTTGGTAGATTAGAAGGCTGGCAAGGTCGATAGAAGTATATTGGATATACATTATGTTAATGTGTACTTTACTAGTACTCCTAGTAGCACCAGGGTATTAGATACCGGTTCGGTTGCTAAGTGTTAGTAACTCGAAATAAAAGCTGCGGAATAAACGGAGACTAGCTAAAGGTGAGATAACGATATGTGTTGGAAGTATTTCCAAGGTTGATCAAATATCGTACGCTCCCTCTACCATCGAGACTGGTGTTTGCGTTGAGCATAGACATGATTGGATTATGTCTATTGCAATACGGTTATTCATTTAAGGAGAATAATAGTTACTCTGTTTATTTGAATAATACCTTCAATGGTCTTACACCTAAAATGAATGGTTTATTGAATCTCGATCGTAGTGATACACATGTTCATGCCAAAAGATAGTAATGATAGTACCACCTACTTGTGGCACTGCCACGTAAGTCATATCGGTATAAAACGCATGAAGAAGCTCCATGTTGATGGATCTTTGGACTCACTCATTTTTGAAAAGTTTGAGACATGCAAACCGTGTCTATTGGTGTATATGCATGAAGAAACTCCATGCAGATGGATCGTTTGGACTCACTTGATTTTGAATCACTTGAGACATGCAAATCATACCACGTGGGCAAGATGACTGAAAGCCTCGTTTTCAGTAAAATGGAACTAGAAAGCAACTTGCTGGAAGTAATACATTTTGATGTGTGCAGTCCAATGAGTGCTGAGGCATGTAGTGGATATCGTTATGGTCTTACTTCACAGATGATTTGAGTAGATGTTGAGTATATTTGCTTGATGAATCACGAGTCTGAATTATTGAAAGGTTCAAGTAATTTCAGTGTGAAGTTGAAAGATCGTCGTGACAAGAGGATAAAACATCTATGATATGATCATAGAGATGAATATCTGAATTACGAGTTTGGCACAGAATTAAGACATTGTGGAAATCGTTTCACAACTAATACAGCCTGGAACACCATAGTGTGATGGTGTATCTGTATATCATAACTGCACCTTATTGGATATGATGCATACCATGATGTCTCTTATCAAATTACCACGATAGTTTATGGGTTAGGCATTAGAGACAACCAGATTCACTTTAAATAGGGCACCACGTAATTCCGATGAGATGACACCGTATGAACTATGGTTTAGAGAAACCTAAGCTGTCATTTCTTAAAAGTTTGGGGCTACGACGCTTATGTGAAAAGGGTTTCAGACTGATAAGCTCGAACCCAAAGCGGATAAATGCATCTTCATAGGACACCCAAAACAGTTGGGTGTACCTCCTGTCTCAGATCCGAAAGCAATAAGGGATTGTTTCTAGAATCGGGTCCTTTTTCGAGGAAAAGTTTCTCTCGAAGGAATTGAGTGGGAAGATGGTGGAGACTAGATGAGGTTATTGAACCATCTCTTCAACTAGTGTGTGGAAGGGCACAGGGAGTTGTTCCTGTGGCACCTACACCAATTGAAGTGGAAGCTTATGATAGTGATCATGAAACTTCAGATCAAGTCACTACCAAACCTCGTGGGATGATAAGGATGCGTACTACTTCAGAGTGGTATGTAATCCTGTCTTGGAAGTCATGTTGCTAGACAACAATGAACCTACGAGCTATGGAGAAGCGATGGTGGGCCCGGATTCCGATAAATGGCTCAAGGCCATAAAATCCGGGGTAGGATCCATGTATGAAAACAAAGTGTAGACTTTGGAAGAACTACTTGATGGCCGTAAGGCTGTTGAGTACAGATGGATTTTAAAAGGAATACAGACAATAATGGTGTGTATCACCATTAAGAAAGCTCGACCTGTCGTTAAAATGTTTTCCGACAAGTTCAAGGAGTTGACTACGGTGAGACTTTCTCACTCATAGCGATGCTGAGAGTCTGTTGGAATTATATTAGCGATTACTACATTATTTATGAAATCTTGCAGATAGGATGTCAAAACATTGTTTCCTCGACGATTTTCTTGAGGAAAGGTTGTATGTGATACAACCGGAAGGTTTTGTCAACCCTGAAATATGCTAATAAGTATGCAAAGCTCCAACAATCCTTCTAAGGACTGGAGTAAGCATCTCGGAGTTGGAATGTGTGCTTTGATGAGATGATCAAAGATTTTGGTTTATACAAAGTTTATGAGAAACTTGTATTTCCAATGAAGTGAGTGGGAGCACTATAGAATTTCTGATGAGTATATGTTGTTGACATATTATGGATCAGAAATGATGTAGAATTTCTAAGAAAGCATATAGGGTTATTTGGAAAGTGTTTTTCAATGGAAAGCCTAGATTAAGCTACTTGAACATTGAGCATCAAGATCTATAAGGATAGATCAAAACGCTCAATGGAACTTTCAAATGAGCACATACCTTGACATGATCTTGAAGGTGTTCAAGATGGATCAGTCAAAGAAGGAGTTCTTGCCTGAGTTGTAAGGTATGAAGTTAAAGCTCGAGCACGGCAGAATAGAGAGAAAGGACGAAGGTCGTCCCCTATGCTTAAGCCATAGGCTCTACAGTATGCTATGCTGTGTACCGCACCTGAAGTGTGCCTTGCCATGAGTCAGTCAAGTGGTACAAGAGTGATCCAAGAATGGATCACAAGACAGCGGTCAAAGTTATCCTTAGTAACTAGTGGACTAAGGAATTTTCTCGATTATGGAGGTGGTAAAAGTGTTCGTCGTAAAGGGTTACGTCGATGCAAGCTTAACACCTATCCGGATAGCTCTGAGTAGAGATACCGGATACGTATAATGGAGCAACAATTTAGAATAGCTCCAAGTAGAACAGTTATTTGGAATAGCTCCGAATAGAACGTGGTAGCTACATCTAGGAGATGACATAGAGATTTGTAAAGCACACACGGATCTGAAAGGTTCAGACCCGTTGACTAAAACCTCTCTCACAAGCAACATGATCAAACCTAGAACTCATTGAGTGTTAATCACATAGTGATGTGAACTAGACTACTGACTCTAGTAAACTCTTGGGTGTTAGTCACATGGCGATGTGATCTGTGAGTGTTAATCACATGGCGATGTGAACTGGATTATTGACTCTAGTGCAAGTGGGAGACTGTTGGAAATATGCCCTAGAGGCAATAATAAATTAGTTATTATTATATTTCCTTGTTCATGATAATCGTTTATTATCCATGCTAGAATTGTATTGATAGGAAACTCAGATACATGTGTGGATACATAGACAACACCATGTCCCTAGTAAGCCTCTAGTTGACTAGCTCGTTGATCAATAGATGGTTACGGTTTCCTGACCATGGACATTGGATGTCGTTGATAACGGGATCACATCATTAGGAGAATGATGTGATGGACAAGACCCAATCCTAAGCATAGCACTAGATCGTGTAGTTCGTATGCTAAAGCTTTTCTAATGTCAAGTATCATTTCCTTAGACCATGAGATTGTGCAACTCCCGGATACCGTAGGAATACTTTGGGTGTGCCAAACGTCACAACGTAACTGGGTGGCTATAAAGGTACATTACAGGTATCTCCGAAAGTGTCTGTTGGGTTGGCACGAATCGAGACTGGGATTTGTCACTCCGTGTAAGCGGAGAGGTATCTCTGGGCCCACTCGATAGGACATCATCATAATGTGCACAATGTGATCAAGGAGTTGATCACGGGATGATGTGTTACAGAACGAGTAAAGAGACTTGCCGATAACGAGATTGAACAAGGTATCGGGATACCGACGATCGAATCTCGGGCAAGTATCGTACCGATAGACAAAGGGAATTGCATACGGGATTGATTAAGTCCTTGACATCGTGGTTCATCCGATGAGATCATCGTGGAACATGTGTGAGCCAACATGGGTATCCAGATCCCGCTGTTGGTTATTGACCGGAGAACGTCTCAGTCATGTCTGCATGTCTCCCGAACCCGTAGGGTCTACACACTTAAGGTTCGATGACGCTAGGGTTATAAAGGAAGTTTGTATGTGGTTACCGAATGTTGTTCGGAGTCCCGGATGAGATCCCGGACGTCACGAGGAGTTCCGGAATGGTCCGGAGGTAAAGATTTATATATGGGAAGTCCTGTTTTGGTCACCGGAAAAGTTTCGGGATTTATCGGTAACGTACCGGGACCACCGGGAGGGTCCCGGGGGTCCACCAAGTGGGGCCACCAACCGCAGAAGGTTGCATGGGCCAAGAGTGGTGAGGGACCAGCCCCTTAGTGGGCTGGTGCGCCTCCCACCAAGGCCCAAGGCGCAGGGGAAGTGGGAGGAGGCAAACCCTAGGTCCAGATGGGCCTTAAGGCCCACCCTAGGGGCGCCTCCCCCTTCTCCCCTCCCTTGGCCGCCACCCCTTGGCCATCTAGGGCTGCCGCCCCCCTTTGGGGTGGGAAACCCTAGAGGGGGCGCAGCCCTCCCCTTCTCCTATATATATGAGGCCTAAGGGGGCTGCCCAACACACACGCGATTCAATCTCGTTGGTGCAGCCCTGCGTCTCTTCTTCCTCCTCTTCTGTAGTGCTTGGCGAAGCCCTGCAGGATAGCCACGCTCCTCCACCACCACCACGCCGTTGTGCTGCTGTTGGATGAAGTCTTCCTCAACCTCTCCCTCTCTCCTTGCTGGATCAAGGCATGGGAGACGTCACCGGGCTGCACGTGTGTTGAACGCGGAGGTGCCGTCCGTTCGGCACTCGGTCATCGGTGATTTGGATCACGACGAGTACGACTCCATCAACCCCGTTCACATGAACGCTTCCGCTTAGCGATCTACAAGGGTATGTAGATGCAACTCTCCTTCCCCTCGTTGCTGGTCTCTCCATAGATAGATCTTGGTGACACGTAGGAAAATTTTGAATTTCTGCTACGTTCCCCAACATTATGTTGTGAAAGATAAAATCCAAGATTAAACTATAAGTCTCGAGCATATAAGGACAAAGGATATGCTTGCGGATCCGGTAACGAAAGGCTTACTACCCAATGTGTTCAAGGAACACTTAGTCGGCATGGGTTTAAGGGAAAGCCTTATGATTCCTGGATAGGCCCAAAAGGAACATAATTTGTTTCTGAACAAAACGTATGTTGTAGCTGTATGATTCTATCGACAATTGAGCTGTGACGATAAAACATGCTCTATATACCAGTATGTGATGAAACAAATAAACTAGAGAGTACAAGGTTAAAAGTGTTGAGATCAAGGGGGAGAATGTTAGGTTGATCTCCTCTGTGCAGGCCCAACGGCCTGCCAGGCCCTTGGTCAATGCGCCCTGATCGGGGGCGCCCAACCCATTATGGTTGGTGGGCCCCTATGACCCGCGCTATATAAACAGAGGTGGGGGCCGGGGCACGACTTACGAGGTTGATCGCTGCCACAATCCCTACCGATCTAGGGTTAGCGCGGTGCTCACGGGAAGCACACCACCGCCGCCATCCACTCTCTGCCATCACCGGCGACCGTCACCATGGCCGGGCACCGGGAGTTCCTCGTCTGGACAAGCAGAAGGTAGGTCTACCGGAGAATCTAACCTATCCGATCCAAAGCGATCTAACACTAGGTTGTCTAGAGCTTGGTTGAACGCGTTAGCTTCTGACCGACGAAAGGTATTGTTGTTTTTGTCGGAGGGGAAGCATAGGAGGTTGAAGTCTCCAACAACTAACCACGGGGAATCATCCGGTTGTGCAATAGATAGGAGCTCATCGAGGAAGCATTTTTTGAGAGCCCAGATGGAGGGGGCGTAGATATTGGTGATGAAAATGTTATGAGCACATGCAGTTGATCTTACAATTATGATGGAGGAAAAGGTTAGGTGAGAGTATGAGATAACCTGAAGAGAAGATGTGTTAACGGCCGAAATGGTGCCGCTAGCCGTGCCAATGGAAAACATGGTCGAGATGGTGTGGTAAGAAAGATCTTAGCTTGGCATCGGAGTAAGTCTCAAGGTGGATCATTGTCTGTCCCTCTGCAGTATCTGAGTGTGAACTAGTCGCAGTGACAATGCATGTCGTTAAAAAGAATATGAACTACTCCTAGTCCCTTCTGAATCTTTGCTTTGACAGAGGACCCAACGGCAGAGAGCGACGTGTACAGCTTCCGGGTGGTGCTGCTGGAGATACTGGCCGGCCAGCGCCGACTAGACAGGAACCGACCATCCGGTGAGCAAGACCTGGTGGAGTGGGCGCGGACGCACCTAAGGCGCAATCGCCAGATCTCCCACATGGCCACATCCTGGACGAGCGGCTGGGCGGATAGTACTCCCTCGCTGGAGCGCAGAAGGCCGCCTCACTGGCGCTCAAGTGCCTGTCCAGCGACGTGAGTGCGTGTACGGGCATGGAGCAGGTGGTGACAACCCTTGAGCAGCTCCAGGGCTCCAAGGAGACCACAGTGAGCGATCAAGAAATGGGGAGCGGCGGTGGCAGCTGTGGCTTCGTCGGAAAGTTTGGCCGTAGCTGGCAGCGGCAACCCTAGCCGGCAGCGAAGGGGCAGCATCCGAGGCATCGCTACTGCACGGGTGACGAATTCTGATTTGTAAAGAGGGAGGCAGACGACTGCCTCTGAATGTTTAATTAGTGCTTCTGCTTTTGCAAGTTCAGGTCCGCCGTTATTTTGCTTCTTTGTACTGAAGAAGGGATGACGATTTTTCCTCGGTGGAGTTTCTGTTTTGAGAACTCTGCCGTCTCGCTGATTTCCCGTTGGAAATAAGCTGAACAGCAGTAATATGGAAACATGGATGAATAAATGCATGAATCAATTCATGGAATGTTAAGTGAACTGGTCGGTTATACACTTATACTGCACAAGTTTGCTCAAGAGTCATTCTACCAGCAATAAACATTTTGCTGGGGCATCATTATGATTACGATTTATATTCCACAGGAAAGCTAAAACTAGTTTTACGCACTCGATCCCAAATTGATTGCAAAGTTGACTCTATGTTGGCCCAAGTCTATGGGGGAAAATGTGTTAGTATTTGATAACATTGAAAGTATACACTACAGAATTATATTTTATGATGGATCGCATGAAACTTGTTTAATATTGTATAGATGCTGATATATTTTTCTCTAAACTTGGTCAACTTTAGTACTAGAATCAAGGGCAATGATTTGGTTTGCAGAACCTAATGTGGCCTGATCTTGGGCTATTGCAAAGCTTGCAGAATCCATGATGGCATGAGCGCACATCTGACTTGCAGGAAGAGCTCTACTTGTAGTGAAAAGGCTATATCATTCATAGCTTTCCAAAGACACAAAATTTGGAAATCAAAAGAGTGTCCTGAAGAAAGTACTAAGCTTTTTTTAATCAAAGTTGGCCTGTCAGGGACAAGACGGGTAAGAATTTCAGCTGCTTTGTACCATGGGGACTTGAGCATTTGAAAACATCCATGGTAGATATACCCATCAGGTGAAAAGTTAACGTGGTATTTGTACGTGAGTTATTAGCTCTGACTTGCGCATATAACCATGTTATATACACCAAAGTTATTAGCGGTGTGTTTTTGAACAACTTTTATCTCGGAGGGGAACAATTAACATGTTGTTTGTACATAAGCTATCAGCTGTTGCGCATATATTATCATGCTAATTTATACAGAAGTTATTGTGTGTATGTATTTTAACACATTTTTTCCCGAGTCAAAAAGTTATCGTATATTCGTATGTGAGTTATCACTTTATTGTTTGTGTATTACCATGGTACTTGCACACAAGTTATCGGGATATATTTTTCAACAACCTTTTTCTCACTAATTTTTTTACCATGGTGTTTTATATGAGTTATTAGCTTTATTGTGTGTATATTATCATGTTACTTCCACATAAGTTGTCAGCGTATATTTTTCAACAACCTTTTTTCCCATTAAAAAAGTTATTCTGTTGTTTATATGTGAGTTACATCTCTATTGTATGTATATTAATGCTAGTTACACACAAGTTATCGGGTGATGTTTTTCTACAATATTTTCTTATTACAAAAATTACCGTTGTGTTTGTACAGGAGTTATCAGCTCTACTGTGTGTATATTACCATGCTACATGCACACAAGTTACCGGGTATGTTTTTCAACATTTTTTTTCCATTCAAAGTTACCGATGTTTGTTGGCGAATTATCAGTTTAGCCTATATCACCATCATATTTATATAGCAGCCATATATCGGGGTATATATTTTTCATCAATTTTCGACCCATGATGAAAAGTTACCATAGTATTTACCGTGGTGCGTTTTCATAACTTTTCCCTGCCTCAAAATTACAATTCTATTTTTGTGTGTAAAATTACCGCATAAAAATCCTCAGCATGAATGCTTAAGTAGCTCTTTAAAAAAAATCTCCACTTATAGTCCTGAAGAAAAAGGGCATGGTTCGGTGGGAAAGTAGAAAAAAATGGGTTGTTACGCTAGTACAAAAATATTGTAGCTCATATCAAATCAAAACATGGAGGTCCTCCAGATGGTTACATAGCCGAATATTTTTTTTGAGCATCAGTACAGACACAAGCGCCCATATACACGCGCATACACTCACCCCTATGAACGCATACACGCACACCTACCCCTATGAGCACCTTCGAGAGACTGAGCCTGCATATCATCTTGAGATTTACGAAGTCACCGTAGGCGCCTCGTCGTCGACGGGAACGTCTGCATCGCCGGAAATCCTGAAATAAATCCAGGAATAATGCGAGCACCAGGATTTGAACCCTGGTGGGTTGGGATACCACTGTCCACCTAATCAACTCAACCACAGGTTGATTCGCACATAGCCGAATATTTAAGAGATCAAATTCTCCAATATCAAAGGTTCGACTAGTACAGGCTCCTCTTTTTGGCGAAATTAACCACGATTACGATTTAATGCAGCAAAATCAGTGCCGCCAGATTGTAATCAATCACCATTTAATGCTACGAAAATACAGCCGCGCGATCCGATTGCCATATAATGGAGCAAAATCAGTCACGATTTAATATCAGCGAAATTAGTGCCGTGAGATCGGGATCAGACGAAGATCGGATCGTTCGGATTTGTTGCTAAAATCCATACGTTCGGACTTTTTAGCTTTTCCGTTAAATCATACTCCCTCGATTCTTTGATATAAGGTGTATAGATTTTTCAGAAAAAAATCGAAATATAAGATGTATTCTGTTGCACCACTCGTTTGGATATTCTTTTTAGAAATTTGATTACATTTTATTATATTATATCAGGCAAGCTCATCTTTTTTCTCATATCAATTAGTCAGGTGTAATCTTAGTCAAAACTTGTGAAATTTTTCCTTCATATGTGCTCTTTAATTTCCGTGCCAAAAACTATACGCCCTATATTTAGAAACAAAGGAAGTATAGTGTTGCAACACAAGTGTGAACATTTGCTCAACAAAAAAAAAGTTGTCCTTGATGTACACAGGGTTGCTGTTGTACTATCTCAGTTACCGAGCAAGGCAAACTCAAACGCACCTAGAATTTTCCATCAGCAGCTATAAGGAGAAACGTGAGACAAGATAAGATATTTTCAAAGCACAAACGTTGTGCATAAGTTGCCTGCCGAGCCCTCCCAGTCCTATATAAGAATCCCCATGGCCGATGAGGAGAGGAAGTTAGGTGCGGCCAGAAGAAACTTCGCTCAGAGTTGTTCGCTCATGTTTGTCGTCCTAACCAAGTAACCATGGCCACCACTGTGGCGAGACTCCTGCTCGTGGTGACCATGGTTTTCCTCCTCGCCACGCCCATGGCGAGTGGCGGCAACATCACAGTGTCGTTCGCCTCGGAGGAGGTCACGTCGGAGGAGGCCCTCCTCTCTCTGTACGAGCGGTGGGCGCAGCACTTCGGGAAGGCTCTCCCAAGTGGAGGAGCACGCGGCAGCACCCGCTTCGCCGTCTTCGCGCAGAGTGTCCGGCTCGCGCACCAGCGCGGCCCGGGCAAACTGAAGCTCAACGAGTTCGCTGACACCGCCCTCAGCAATGACTACGGCAGCCGCTGCTACATTCCGATGGCGCAAGCCGTCGTCCCGGAGGGCCAGCGGAGAAAATACCCAGATCCGCCGGCGTCCGTGGACTGGCGCACCGCGGGCGCCGTGACGCCGGTGAGGGATCAAGGGACGCACTGTGGAAGCTGCTGGGCTTTTGCAACCGCATCAGCCATCGAGGGCCTTTACAAGATCGAGCACGGGGACCTGATCCCCCTATCGCCCCAGCAGCTCGTCGACTGCGACGGCAGCAACAGGCACTGTAGAGGCGGCACCCCGGCCAAGGCATTCCAAACCATTAAGCTTGGTGATGGCATCGCGCGATGGGCGGACTATCCGTACAAAGGTGTTATTGGCTGGTGCTACCCGGCCCGCAAAGGCGTGGGCATCAGGGGCTGGGAGCGTGTGGAGCCACGGGACGAGATTGCGCTCATGTGGGCGGTGTTCAAGCGCCCAGTCACGGTAGGGGTAGACACCAACAGCACGGCCTTTATACAATACCGCGGTGGCCTATTTGACGGGCCCTGCAATACCACTCTCGGACACGCCATGACCCTAGTTGGGTATGGAACTATCGGACACAGCGACCCTTACGGCGAGCCGGAGGGAGTCGACTTTTGGCTCCTAAAAAATACCTGGTCCACGGCGTGGGGTGAAGCCGGCTATATGCGGCTCCGGCGCGGTGCCGAGGCCAAAGGTGGGGTCTGTGGGGTAATGCTCGAGGCCACCTATCCGATCCATTCCTATGCACTATTTTAATTATAGAGGAAACAATGTGCCTATATATGAGCTTTAACTAAATAATCCCTCCTCAGTCCCATAATATAAGGGCATTTTTAATATTAATGTATTGATAAAAACACTCTTATATTATGGAACGAAGGTAGTAATATAGTTAGTGATGAAATGAAATAAATTAAAGCAAGCCACTCGTTGGTTGTACACAGGGGTAGAATATAAGTTGGTAGCCAGAGATTTCAGTGGGGAGACCGATCTCATTCGCGCGAACGGTAGCATGAGCGACATCGGATTCCATGAGATCATGCGCTCCTCTATCCTTGTTTCTTTCCTGCATTGTTCTCTTCTCCACCCCTCGTTATTATCCATAAGCCACCACTTCTTTATTCTACGTCTTTCACTACGCGCTGCTCCCTGTCATTGCAAGCGCTCCATATTCCTCGATCTCTGCCATAACTCACCTTCTCTTCCTTCACCAGCGTGAGCCGTGAGGCACATGGGTGCGGCACTGCTGCTGTAAACGTACCACCGTTGCTTGCTGCTAGGGCGAGCGACCACATGCGAAGAAAACGACAACACACACCAACGCCTCCTTCTACCCTCTCCCTTCCGACCCACGACGAAGGTTTCGGATCCCAAATAGGCAAATTTTCTTGTGGGTGGGCGATATTCCCGGTAACCACGGTTACCGAAAAATACCGAACAAATTTCGGACGAAATTTACAATTGAATTTTGAATTAAAACAATTTTAAATTAGATATAATAATATCTTGAACTAATGCCATTCGCAAAAGGGGTAGTAGCTCAGTGGTAC
This sequence comes from Triticum monococcum, assembly GCA_034509565.1. Taxonomy (NCBI): domain Eukaryota; kingdom Viridiplantae; phylum Streptophyta; class Magnoliopsida; order Poales; family Poaceae; genus Triticum; species Triticum monococcum. The sequence continues at coordinate 771,055,027 of CM067847.1, forward strand.
CTCAAGTCCTCAACTACGTGCGCTAGTTCTGTTGAGGTAGCGAGTTCAATTCTTTTGGCCGTCATTTTTTCACGTTTTTTACTGTCTATTCTGAAAAATAACAAAAACAACAAAATAAAGAGCGGAAGGAGGACTCGAACCAGCTACCCCTCGACATAACACATGGTTAGCACTACGCCAGAGTAAGAGCACTCTCTAAATTGAGGAACAAAGCTAATTTATTAGACCTTGAGCGTTCAGATCCAAATTATTCAAAAAAGTCGGTATTTTTTGCTCGGGATTGGTATTTCTCGTGGGGCGGCGAGAAACGCGGTAACCGCCCGGTATCCGTTTTTCTCGGGCAGTACCCAAAACCATGCCCACGACATGATGTAATGGCACGGGCGAGGTGACGATGCCCACGAAGGTTTTTGCACACATGTGCTACGACGGCAGCAGATCATTTGCGATGACTTGAGGAGCACAGGCGAGGGGCGCGGCAAGCTTCGAGCGGCATGCGCCGATGCTTCAATCGACGACGAAATGTTCTATGAGCATGTGACGGCACAGCATAGGGGGTGTTGTCAGAGGGGATGCACAAGATGACTCTTCAAGTGGAGACACGAGAGAGCTGGATGGTGTCTATGGCGGGGGGAGGAGGCAGGCGCGAGGTACCGGTTTGCAGCTCTAACGGCGAGCATGTGCTGCTCGGTAGGAGGAAGTGGTTGGAGACCAAGACTAGTAACATAACGCACGGGGTTGAATGGCCAGCGTAGTGCCAATCCAACGGCACAAAGTATGGGGATCTGGCCTTCTAGCCGGTAGAAAAAGTGTTTGTCGAGCACCCGACAACTAGAGCTTGGGAACGTGTCCTTTGCCTGGAGGGTGTGGGCCAAGTACCCTAAGCCGAGAGCTGAATTCAGCACACGTTTTGCCAAGTTTCAACTGGTTTTTGCGAGTTTTTTGTGCACTTTGAAAATACAATAATTGCAATAGTGACCAAAGGCACAACCTCGGTGATGTGGCTTGTCAGTGAGTGCGCAGTGGTGCTGCTAATATGTCCTCTGGACCGGTGATTTGAGGAAACGATGAAACAAGACGAGCTAAGCGGTTTAAGATTTGGGAACAGCACATGATGGGGAAAGAGAATGATTTACCCTTTTAATTTAATGAAAAGGTTCTATTTTAATATTCACTACTAATTTGTGTCAAATTGTGTAAAATTTTCCACACTCGAAATACGCCAGGTGAGGCCAACATGGATGCACACATGTAAAATAGATGGTTACATAGAAAATTAGACTACATGTATAAATAAGAGAAAGGAAAATTATGCCAAGGCCAATTCGTTATGTATAATGTAAAACGCATACAAACAATCCATTATTGACACGTGCATATTTAACCTAACATGGGAGATTACATAGAATATAAAATGCATACAACAAATCCATCATTGACATGTGCATATTGACTCCAACATGGGTGCACACATGTAAAAACACATGGTTACATAGAAATTAGACTGCGTGTATAAATAAGAAGAGAAGGAAAACTTATGCAAAGGCGTATTCGGAATACCACAAAATTTTCAGATTTTTTTGAAACCAAAAAAATATGAATTTTGAATTTTTCAAGAAGTCCTGCGTCCATGAAGGACGAGCTCCAAAATGTTGTTCTTCCTTATAGCTAACCTTATTATATGAGTAACTATAAGTGGTGACTATATTCCAAAGCAGGCCAACCGGACAGATGCAATGCCTTTGAAACGCATAGTGGCCATACGAAAACACTCCAGGAAAATCCGGGTGCTCGCATTATTCTTGGATTTATTTCAGGATTTCCGGCGATGCGCTTTCAGTGGGAGGAGACGTTCCCGTCGACGACGAGGCGCCTACGGTGACTTCGTAAATCTCAAGATGATATGCCGGCTCAGTCTTTCGGAGGTGCTTATAGGGGTAGGGTGTGCGTGTGTGCGTTCATAGGGATGAGTGTATGCGCGTGTATATGAGCGCTTGTGTCTGTACTGATGTTAAAAAAAAGGAAGCCAGGACCAACGGACACAAGTAGGTGGGTAGGGAAATATATAGCAAATCTAATAATATATAGCAAATCTAATAAAACCTGTGGGAAGAGCGGATGAAACGCTCGGCATGATGCGGTCTGTGTGGCAGGAAAGAGAACCTTAGGTTCTAGTATTAGATAGTACAGATAGAGGAGTTTTACCTCTATATAGGGCCGTGGTGTGTCACGTTAGCTATGAAGCGGAACATTTGCTCAACCAAAAAACACAAAAACAAATTTAACCTTGATGTACACAGGGTTGCTTTCATATTATCTCAGTTACTAGAGTAAGGCAAACTCAAACGCACCTCGAATTTTACATCAAAAGGTTCGTCCATAGTGTAGCCATTGAAGAAGTAAGACGTATGTAAATGTCAAGATTCTATACTAAAATGTTTTCAACAAGAAAAAACAGAGTGTGCCACTTCAAATTAAAATGGTACTTGTTGTATCCTTTTAAGCAGCCCATTCTCCCATGTAAGCATGGAACATGAAGAACGTAGTAGTGCACACCTAGGGTCCCTTTGTCAAAATACTTCCATCTTGCTGTTGGCACAAAGGGATTTTTTTGCGAGGAAAACATACAATTTATTCATCAACTATCAATGTAGTACAAAAAAACACAATGTAGAAATGTATGTATGTTACATGCATGGATGCACATAATACCTTCACCATGGCTGTTGTAGTGACCAGACCTCAAACGGTCCAATCTCTGTGCTCATGTGTCATCCATGGATCAGTAATGCTGACACCACACAGTACTTAAAGGATTTATAACAGAGTTGCAATCACACACTTATTACATCGAGTGTCTCAAAAGAGAACTTATTACAATAAATATGGCTTAAGGCCATCTAATAATGATAACAGCGAAATGCTTGGAAGATAAGTGAGTCCATCAACTCCAACAGCATCACTGAGTATAGAACCACGACCTAAAATGCACCTTACTCGTCGTCTAAAAAGTCTGCAACATGAACGTTGCAGCCCGAAATGGGTCAGCACATGAAATATGCTGGCAATGTAACACATACAGAGCAATGAAGGAATAAGACTATACTATATGCATATTTGGCTGGTGGAAAGCTCTATGGTTACAGTTTTGCGTAAAGCTAATTTTTCCCTACTGCGAAGGAATAAATTTTATTTAACTATCATGGTGGTTGTTAAACATTGAGAGTGTAGACACACTCTCGATCCCAATTAAACATCATCATTAAAACCCAACAAAATTAATTAGAGTAACATGATGAGATTCACATGATAATCCAGGTACTAGATACTCAAGATGTCCATAACCGGGGACACGGCTAACCATGATTAGTTTATACACTCTGCAGAGGTTTGCGCACTTTTCCCCACAAGACTCGATCTCCTTCGTTGGGATTCTCGCACTACATGGTGTTTGAGAAACGGATGACCGAGACATAGTCTTTCAGAAGCGCTAGCACCTTACGATCGGGTAGACCGTTACACCTACTTTCCCCTACATCCGCTAGTCTACCACTGTAAGAGTTCGCACGACTTAATCAACTATACTAGAGCCCATAGTAGCTTGTGGCTGCACACGGAAGTTTCTAGTATGAACAATCTCATGATCCCTTTGAGCCTGGGTGGCGGTCCAAAAGAAAAACAGGCAATCGCTGGAATACTCAGGTGCCTCAATCCACACAGATGTGTACTTAAGTTGCCACCTTAGATAAACCATTAATTTAACAATCTCACATCTGTCATGGATTTCACTCACCCAATCCACCTCTAATAGCATAGCATGGCATAATAAGCAAATGTAGAAGTAACTCCCAAAGGTTTGATAATAAAACTGGTGATAGGTACTACCTCATCTACTTCCCCACCCACAATTTAATTCGATCCTAATCATGCAATGTGTGAGGATGTTTCTAATGCAAAAAAACTGGGTATTAGGAGGTATGTTTAAAGTGTTACTTGTCTTGCTGATGATCCGCAAAACCTAGCGATTCGAGGTAGCAAGCGGCGCACTCCGGGTACTCTGTCGCAAACAAACAAGCATACAATAAGTACTCAACTAATGCACAGGTAAAACTCAAATAAGAGATCTAACCATAAAGTTCAACTTAAGAACTCCGGTTGGCAAAAATAACCAAATCGAACGAAGCAACGAAAAACAAACGGCAAAAGAAACAAGCTTCGTTTACTATTCTGGATCTAGGTCAAACTTTACAGAGGCAAAAACTTGTTTGAGTTGGTTAAACGGAAAGAGGGTTTCGAGACGAAACTCCAGGCGCTTGAATCGCCTGATTCCGATAAACGAGCGAAAAGTTATACTAGAACGAAAATCGGATCAGGAATCGCGATCGGAAAAATCGCGGATTTAATCCGAGGAAAAAGAAAAACGACGAATAGATTAACAAACAAACGTTTGTTATTTGGATCTAAACGATGAACGCGTTCGTTAAAACGAACGGATGAGCGAACGCTCGCTAAATAAACTAAACCAAAAAATAAACCGAACCGGCAAAAATAAAAAAATGGATCTAGGTTTTCGTAAAAAACTGATCGGTTTTCTTCGCAAAAACCGAGGCAACGGCAGCTACCTCGGGCGGCTCCGGCGAAAGACGGCGGGGCGGCGCGGCTCTGGCGAACGACGGCGGCGGCAGGGGCGGCGGGAGGCGGCGCGCGGATCGAGGCGGTGGCGGCTCGCGGATCGAGGTGGCGGCGGCGCTCCTGGTGGCTAGGGTTTCGGCTGGGGCTGCGGCTCCGCTCGGGCCCTCGCGGCTATAAAAGGCCGGTCGGGCCAGGTGTCCTGGTCGGACACGGCCCGGTTAGGTCGGTTCGACTTAAAAAAAATTTACGCTCAGAAAAAAAAGGAATATTAAACGAACTCCAAAAATCCCAAAATAAAATTTTCCCGGCTTCTAAAATCAAGCCGCACAGGATGGACATTTATTTGGGGCCTAAATGCAATTTTGAAAAACGCGCATTTTTCCTAAATTCAAATAAAATAGCAAATAAAATCAAAATAAAATCTTATTTGTTTTTTTATTAAATCCTCAATATTTATTTATTTTAGGAAAGTCATTTTATTCCCTCTCTCATATTTTGATAATATAAATAATTGAAGGTAAAATAAAGAAAATCAAATGATCCTATTTTCAAATTTTGAGAAAACTCAAATTTGAAAATAACGAAATCCCCAACTCTCTCCGAGGGTCCTTGAGTTGCGTAAAATTTCTAGGATCAACCTAAATGCAATAAAACATGATATGCAATGATGATCTAGTGTATAACATTCCAAATTGAAAATTTGGAATGTTACAAACCTACCCCACTTAAGATGAATCTCGCCCTCGAGATTCGGGTTGCCTAGAAAATATGTGAGGGTGGTACTTCAGCAATTCTTCCTCTCGTTCCCAGGTGGCTTCATCCTCCGTGTGGTGGCTCCACTGAACTTTGCAAAACTTGATAACCTTGTTGCGGGTGACTCGACTGGCATACTCAAGAATCTTGACTGGTTTCTCCTCGTAGGTCAAATCACCATCCAACTGAATCGCTTCCAGCGGCACTGTACCTCTCAGCGGTATATCAGCCATCTCTGCGTGGCACTTCTTCAACTGGGAAACGTGGAATACATCGTGAACTCCTGACAATCCTTCCGGCAATTCCAACTTGCAGGCTACTTCTCCCATGCGTTCCAAAACCTTGTATGGTCCTACAAAACGTGATGCTAACTTTCCCTTAACTCCAAAGCGCTTGACTGCTCGAAGTGGAGATACTCGAAGATAAACTCGGTCTCCGACTTCGTAAACTGTCTCCTTGCATTTTGAATCTGCGTAGCTCTTCTTCCTGGATTGGGCTACCTTGAGCCTATCGCGAATCAATTTCACCTTCCGTTCAGACTCCTTAATAAGATCCGGTCCAAACAACTGTCGGTCTCCAACTTCATCCCATGACAATGGTGTTCTACACTTTCTTCCGTACAAAGCTTCAAAAGGGGTCATCTTCAAACTGGATTGATAACTGTTGTTATAAGAGAACTCTGCGTATGGCAAATTCTCGTCCCAATTAAATCCGTAATCTAGCGCACAAGCTCTCAGCATATCCTCCAAAATCTGATTGACTCTCTCGGTCTGTCCATCTGTCTGCAGATGGAAAGCTGTACTGAACTCTAGCCTGGTACCCAAGGTTTCATGCAACTGATTCCAGAACATTGAGGTAAACTGGGTTCCTCTATCTGATACAATGCTCCTTGGAACTCCATGCAGACATACGATCCTGGTCATGTATATCTTTGCTAACTTAGCACTAGTATAGGTAGTCTTCACTGGGATGAAATGAGCTACCTTTGTCAAACGATCGACTACAACCCATATCAAGTCATAGCCTGAACGTGTTCGGGGCAATCCTGTGATAAAATCCATGCCTAACTTATCCTACTACCATTTGGGTATTGGCAATGGTTGTAGCAATCCCGCTGACTTCTGATGCTCAGCATTTACTCTCTGACATACATCACAAACTGCTACATACTCCGCAATATCCTTCTTCATTCCGGTCCACCAGAAAGTATCCTCAAATCCAAATACATCTTGGTATTTCCTGGGTGAATCAAATATGGTGAATCACGGGCCTCTTGCAGAATTAACTTCCTGATCTTCGGGTCGTTGGGCACATAAACACGGTCTTCAAACCATAAGGTATCGTGCTCATCCTCACGAAATCCTTTAGCATTTCCTTTGCTCATTTTCTCCTTAATAGAAGCGATCTCCTTTTCAGTCCTTTGAGCTTCTCTGTGAAGGAAATATGCCCTAGAGGCAATAATAAAGTTATTATTTATTTCCTTATATCATGATAAATGTTTATTATTCATGCTAGAATTGTATTAACCGGAAACATAATACATGTGTGAATACATAGACCAACAGAGTGTCACTAGTATGCCTCTACTTGACTAGCTCGTTAATCAAAGATGGTTATGTTTCCTAACCATGAACAAAGAGTTGTTATTTGATTAACGAGGTCACATCATTAGTTGAATGATCTGATTGACATGACCCATTCCATTAGCTTAGCACCCGATCGTTTAGTATGTTGCTATTGCTTTCTTCATGATATACATGTTCCTATAACTATGAGATTATGCAACTCCCGTTTACCGGAGGAACACTTAGGGTACTACCAAACGTCACAACGTAACTGGGTGATTATAAAGGAGTACTACAGGTGTCTCCAATGGTAGATGTTGGGTTGGCGTATTTCGAGATTAGGGTTTGTCACTCCGATTGTCGGAGAGGTATCTCTGGGCCCTCTCGGTAATATACATCACATAAGCCTTGCAAGCATAATAACTAAGATGTTAGTTATGAGATGATGTATTACGGAACGAGTAAAGAGACTTGCCAGTAACGAGATTGAACTAGGTATTGGATACCGACGATCGAATCTCAGGCAAGTAACATACCGATGACAAAGGGAACAACGTATGTTGTTATGCGGTCTGACCGATAAAGATCTTCGTAGAATATGTAGGAGCCAATATGGGCATCCAGGTCCCGCTATTGGTTATTGACCGGAGACTTGTCTCGGTCATGTCTACATTGTTCTCGAACCGTAGGGTCCGCACGCTTAACGTTACGATGAAAGCTCTATGGTTACAGTTTTGCGTAAAGCTAATTTTTCCCTACTGCGAAGGAATAAATTTTATTTAACTATCATGGTGGTTGTTAAACATTGAGAGTGTAGACACACTCTCGATCCCAATTAAACATCATCATTAAAACCCAACAAAATTAATTAGAGTAACATGATGAGATTCACATGATAATCCAGGTACTAGATACTCAAGATGTCCATAACCGGGGACACGGCTAACCATGATTAGTTTATACACTCTGCAGAGGTTTGCGCACTTTTCCCCACAAGACTCGATCTCCTTCGTTGGGATTCTCGCACTACATGGTGTTTGAGAAACGGATGACCGAGACATAGTCTTTCAGAAGCGCTAGCACCTTACGATCGGGTAGACCGTTACACCTACTTTCCCCTACATCTGCTAGTCTACCACTGTAAGAGTTCGCACGACTTAATCAACTATACTAGAGCCCATAGTAGCTTGTGGCTGCACACGGAAGTTTCTAGTATGAACAATCTCATGATCCCTTTGAGCCTGGGTGGCAGTCCAAAAGAAAAACAGGCAATCGCTGAATACTCAGGTGCCTCAATCCACACAGATGTGTACTTAAGTTGCCACCTTAGATAAACCATTAATTTAACAATCTCACATCTGTCATGGATTTCACTCACCCAATCCACCTCTAATAGCATAGCATGGCATAATAAGCAAATGTAGAAGTAACTCCCAAAGGTTTGATAATAAAACTGGTGATAGGTACTACCTCATCTACTTCCCCACCCACAATTTAATTCGATCCTAATCATGCAATGTGTGAGGATGTTTCTAATGCAAAAAAACTGGGTATTAGGAGGTATGTTTAAAGTGTTACTTGTCTTGCTGATGATCCGCAAAACCTAGCGATTCGAGGTAGCAAGCGGCGCACTCCGGGTACTCTATCGCAAACAAACAAGCATACAATAAGTACTCAACTAATGCACAGGTAAAACTCAAATAAGAGATCTAACCATAAAGTTCAACTTAAGAACTCCGGTTGGCAAAAATAACCAAATCGAACGAAGCAACGAAAAACAAACGGCAAAAGAAACAAGCTTCGTTTACTATTCTGGATCTAGGTCAAACTTTACAGAGGCAAAAACTTGTTTGAGTTGGTTAAACGGAAAGAGGGTTTCGAGACGAAACTCCAGGCGCTTGAATCGCCTGATTCCGATAAACGAGCGAAAAGTTATACTAGAACGAAAATCGGATCAGGAATCGCGATCGGAAAAATCGCGGATTTAATCCGAGGAAAAAGAAAAACGACGAATAGATTAACAAACAAACGTTTGTTATTTGGATCTAAACGATGAACGCGTTCGTTAAAACGAATGAATGAGCGAACGCTAGCTAAATAAACTAAACCAAAAAATAAACCGAACCGGCGAAAATAAAAAAATGGATCTAGGTTTTCGTAAAAAACCGATCGGTTTTCTTCGCAAAAACCGAGGCAACGGCAGCTACCTCGGGCGGCTCCGGCGAAAGACGGCGGGGCGGCGCGGCTCTGGCGAACGACGGCGGCGGCAGGGGCGGCGGGAGGCGGCGCGCGGATCGAGGCGGTGGCGGCTCGCGGATCGAGGTGGCGGCGGCGCTCCTGGTGGCTAGGGTTTCGGCTGGGGCTGCGGCTCCGCTCGGGCCCTCGCGGCTATAAAAGGCCGGTCGGGCCAGGTGTCCTGGTCGGACACGGCCCGGTTAGGTCGGTTCGACTTAAAAAAAATTTACGCTCAGAAAAAAAAAGGAATATTAAACGAACTCCAAAAATCCCAAAATAAAATTTTCCCGGCTTCTAAAATCAAGCCGCACAGGATGGACATTTATTTGGGGCCTAAATGCAATTTTGAAAAACGCGCATTTTTCCTAAATTCAAATAAAATAGAAAATAAAATCAAAATAAAATCTTATTTGTTTTTTTATTAAATCCTCAATATTTATTTATTTTAGGAAAGTCATTTTATTCCCTCTCTCATATTTTGATAATATAAATAATTGAAGGTAAAATAAAGAAAATCAAATGATCCTATTTTCAAATTTTGAGAAAACTCAAATTTGAAAATAACGAAATCCCCAACTCTCTCCGAGGGTCCTTGAGTTGCGTAAAATTTCTAGGATCAACCTAAATGCAATAAAACATGATATGCAATGATGATCTAGTGTATAACATTCCAAATTGAAAATTTGGAATGTTACAAACCTACCCCACTTAAGATGAATCTCGCCCTCGAGATTCGGGTTGCCTAGAAAATAGGTGAGGGTGGTACTTCAGCAATTCTTCCTCTCGTTCCCAGGTGGCTTCATCCTCCGTGTGGTGGCTCCACTGAACTTTGCAAAACTTGATAACCTTGTTGCGGGTGACTCGACTGGCATACTCAAGAATCTTGACTGGTTTCTCCTCGTAGGTCAAATCACCATCCAACTGAATCGCTTCCAGCGGCACTGTACCTATCAGCGGTATATCAGCCATCTCTGCGTGGCACTTCTTCAACTGGGAAACGTGGAATACATCGTGAACTCCTGACAATCCTTCCGGCAATTCCAACTTGCAGGCTACTTCTCCCATGCGTTCCAAAACCTTGTATGGTCCTACAAAACGTGATGCTAACTTTCCCTTAACTCCAAAGCGCTTGACTGCTCGAAGTGGAGATACTCGAAGATAAACTCGGTCTCCGACTTCGTAAACTGTCTCCTTGCGTTTTGAATCTGCGTAGCTCTTCTTCCTGGATTGGGCTACCTTGAGCCTATCGCGAATCAATTTCACCTTCCGTTCAGACTCCTTAATAAGATCCGGTCCAAACAACTGTCGGTCTCCAACTTCATCCCATGACAATGGTGTTCTACACTTTCTTCCGTACAAAGCTTCAAAAGGGGTCATCTTCAAACTGGATTGATAACTGTTGTTATAAGAGAACTCTGCGTATGGCAAATTCTCGTCCCAATTAAATCCGTAATCTAGCGCACAAGCTCTCAGCATATCCTCCAAAATCTGATTGACTCTCTCGGTCTGTCCATCTGTCTGCAGATGGAAAGCTGTACTGAACTCTAGCCTGGTACCCAAGGTTTCATGCAACTGATTCCAGAACATTGAGGTAAACTGGGTTCCTCTATCTGATACAATGCTCCTTGGAACTCCATGCAGACATACGATCCTGGTCATGTATATCTTTGCTAACTTAGCACTAGTATAGGTAGTCTTCACTGGGATGAAATGAGCTACCTTTGTCAAACGATCGACTACAACCCATATCAAGTCATAGCCTGAACGTGTTCGGGGCAATCCTGTGATAAAATCCATGCCTAACTTATCCTACTACCATTCGGGTATTGGCAATGGTTGTAGCAATCCCGCTGACTTCTGATGCTCAGCATTTACTCTCTGACATACATCACAAACTGCTACATACTCCGCAATATCCTTCTTCATTCCGGTCCACCAGAAAGTATCCTCAAATCCAAATACATCTTGGTATTTCCTGGGTGAATCAAATATGGTGAATCACGGGCCTCTTGCAGAATTAACTTCCTGATCTTCGGGTCGTTGGGCACATAAACACGGTCTTTAAACCATAAGGTATCGTGCTCATCCTCACGAAATCCTTTAGCATTTCCTTTGCTCATTTTCTCCTTAATAGAAGCGATCTCCTTTTCAGTCCTTTGAGCTTCTCTGTGAAGGAAATATGCCCTAGAGGCAATAATAAAGTTATTATTTATTTCCTTATATCATGATAAATGTTTATTATTCATGCTAGAATTGTATTAACCGGAAACATAATACATGTGTGAATACATAGACCAACAGAGTGTCACTAGTATGCCTCTACTTGACTAGCTCGTTAATCAAAGATGGTTATGTTTCCTAACCATGAACAAAGAGTTGTTATTTGATTAACGAGGTCACATCATTAGTTGAATGATCTGATTGACATGACCCATTCCATTAGCTTAGCACCCGATCGTTTAGTATGTTGCTATTGCTTTCTTCATGATATACATGTTCCTATAACTATGAGATTATGCAACTCCCGTTTACCGGAGGAACACTTAGGGTACTACCAAACGTCACAACGTAACTGGGTGATTATAAAAGAGTACTACAGGTGTCTCCAATGGTAGATGTTGGGTTGGCGTATTTCGAGATTAGGGTTTGTCACTCCGATTGTCGGAGAGGTATCTCTGGGCCCTCTCGGTAATATACATCACATAAGCCTTGCAAGCATAATAACTAAGATGTTAGTTATGAGATGATGTATTACGGAACGAGTAAAGAGACTTGCCAGTAACGAGATTGAACTAGGTATTGGATACCGACGATCGAATCTCAGGCAAGTAACATACCGATGACAAAGGGAACAACGTATGTTGTTATGCGGTCTGACCGATAAAGATCTTCGTAGAATATGTAGGAGCCAATATGGGCATCCAGGTCCCGCTATTGGTTATTGACCGGAGACTTGTCTCGGTCATGTCTACATTGTTCTCGAACCGTAGGGTCCGCACGCTTAACGTTACGATGAAAGCTCTATGGTTACAGTTTTGCGTAAAGCTAATTTTTCCCTACTGCGAAGGAATAAATTTTATTTAACTATCATGGTGGTTGTTAAACATTGAGAGTGTAGACACACTCTCGATCCCAATTAAACATCATCATTAAAACCCAACAAAATTAATTAGAGTAACATGATGAGATTCACATGATAATCCAGGTACTAGATACTCAAGATGTCCATAACCGGGGACACGGCTAACCATGATTAGTTTATACACTCTGCAGAGGTTTGCGCACTTTTCCCCACAAGACTCGATCTCCTTCGTTGGGATTCTCGCACTACATGGTGTTTGAGAAACGGATGACCGAGACATAGTCTTTCAGAAGCGCTAGCACCTTACGATCGGGTAGACCGTTACACCTACTTTCCCCTACATCTGCTAGTCTACCACTGTAAGAGTTCGCACGACTTAATCAACTATACTAGAGCCCATAGTAGCTTGTGGCTGCACACGGAAGTTTCTAGTATGAACAATCTCATGATCCCTTTGAGCCTGGGTGGCAGTCCAAAAGAAAAAGAGGCAATCGCTGGAATACTCAGGTGCCTCAATCCACACAGATGTGTACTTAAGTTGCCACCTTAGATAAACCATTAATTTAACAATCTCACATCTGTCATGGATTTCACTCACCCAATCCACCTCTAATAGCATAGCTTGGCATAATAAGCAAATGTAGAAGTAACTCCCAAAGGTTTGATAATAAAACTGGTGATAGGTACTACCTCATCTACTTCCCCACCCACAATTTAATTCGATCCTAATCATGCAATGTGTGAGGATGTTTCTAATGCAAAAAAACTGGGTATTAGGAGGTATGTTTAAAGTGTTACTTGTCTTGCTGATGATCCGCAAAACCTAGCGATTCGAGGTAGCAAGCGGCGCACTCCGGGTACTCTATCGCAAACAAACAAGCATACAATAAGTACTCAACTAATGCACAGGTAAAACTCAAATAAGAGATCTAACCATAAAGTTCAACTTAAGAACTCCGGTTGGCAAAAATAACCAAATCGAACGAAGCAACGAAAAACAAACGGCAAAAGAAACAAGCTTCGTTTACTATTCTGGATCTAGGTCAAACTTTACAGAGGCAAAAACTTGTTTGAGTTGGTTAAACGGAAAGAGGGTTTCGAGACGAAACTCCAGGCGCTTGAATCGCCTGATTCCGATAAACGAGCGAAAAGTTATACTAGAACGAAAATCGGATCAGGAATCGCGATCGGAAAAATCGCGGATTTAATCCGAGGAAAAAGAAAAACGACGAATAGATTAACAAACAAACGTTTGTTATTTGGATCTAAACGATGAACGCGTTCGTTAAAACGAACGAATGAGCGAACGCTCGCTAAATAAACTAAACCAAAAAATAAACCAAACCGGCGAAAATAAAAAAATGGATCTAGGTTTTCGTAAAAAACCGATCGGTTTTCTTCGCAAAAACCGAGGCAACGGCAGCTACCTCGGGCGGCTCCGGCGAAAGACGGCGGGGCGGCGCGGCTCTGGCGAACGACGGCGGCGGCAGGGGCGGCGGGAGGCGGCGCGCGGATCGAGGCGGTGGCGGCTCGCGGATCGAGGTGGCGGCGGCGCTCCTGGTGCCTAGGGTTTCGGCTGGGGCTGCGGCTCCGCTCGGGCCCTCGCGGCTATAAAAGGCCGGTCGGGCCAGGTGTCCTGGTCGGACATGGCCCGGTTAGGTCGGTTCGACTTAAAAAAAATTTACGCTCAGAAAAAAAAGGAATATTAAACGAACTCCAAAAATCCCAAAATAAAATTTTCCCGGCTTCTAAAATCAAGCCGCACAGGATGGACATTTATTTGGGGCCTAAATGCAATTTTGAAAAACGCGCATTTTTCCTAAATTCAAATAAAATAGCAAATAAAATCAAAATAAAATCTTATTTGTTTTTTTATTAAATCCTCAATATCTATTTATTTTAGGAAAGTCATTTTATTCCCTCTCTCATATTTTGATAATATAAATAATTGAAGGTAAAATAAAGAAAATCAAATGATCCTATTTTCAAATTTTGAGAAAACTCAAATTTGAAAATAACGAAATCCCCAACTCTCTCCGAGGGTCCTTGAGTTGCGTAAAATTTCTAGGATCAACCTAAATGCAATAAAACATGATATGCAATGATGATCTAGTGTATAACATTCCAAATTGAAAATTTGGAATGTTACAAACCTACCCCACTTAAGATGAATCTCGCCCTCGAGATTCGGGTTGCCTAGAAAATAGGTGAGGGTGGTACTTCAGCAATTCTTCCTCTCGTTCCCAGGTGGCTTCATCCTCCGTGTGGTGGCTCCACTGAACTTTGCAAAACTTGATAACCTTGTTGCGGGTGACTCGACTGGCATACTCAAGAATCTTGACTGGTTTCTCCTCGTAGGTCAAATCACCATCCAACTGAATCGCTTCCAGCGGCACTGTACCTCTCAGCGGTATATCAGCCATCTCTGCGTGGCACTTCTTCAACTGGGAAACGTGGAATACATCGTGAACTCCTGACAATCCTTCCGGCAATTCCAACTTGCAGGCTACTTCTCCCATGCGTTCCAAAACCTTGTATGGTCCTACAAAACGTGATGCTAACTTTCCCTTAACTCCAAAGCGCTTGACTGCTCGAAGTGGAGATACTCGAAGATAAACTCGGTCTCCGACTTCGTAAACTGTCTCCTTGCGTTTTGAATCTGCGTAGCTCTTCTTCCTGGATTGGGCTACCTTGAGCCTATCGCGAATCAATTTCACCTTCCGTTCAGACTCCTTAATAAGATCTGGTCCAAACAACTGTCGGTCTCCAACTTCATCCCATGACAATGGTGTTCTACACTTTCTTCCGTACAAAGCTTCAAAAGGGGTCATCTTCAAACTAGATTGATAACTGTTGTTATAAGAAAACTCTGCGTATGGCAAATTCTCGTCCCAATTAAATCCGTAATCTAGCGCACAAGCTCTCAGCATATCCTCCAAAATCTGATTGACTCTCTCGGTCTGTCCATCTGTCTGCAGATGGAAAGCTGTACTGAACTCTAGCCTGGTACCCAAGGTTTCATGCAACTGATTCCAGAACATTGAGGTAAACTGGGTTCCTCTATCTGATACAATGCTCCTTGGAACTCCATGCAGACATACGATCCTGGTCATGTATATCTTTGCTAACTTAGCACTAGTATAGGTAGTCTTCACTGGGATGAAATGAGCTACCTTTGTCAAACGATCGACTACAACCCATATCAAGTCATAGCCTGAACGTGTTCGGGGCAATCCTGTGATAAAATCCATGCCTAACTTATCCTACTACCATTCGGGTATTGGCAATGGTTGTAGCAATCCCGCTGACTTCTGATGCTCAGCATTTACTCTCTGACATACATCACAAACTGCTACATACTCCGCAATATCCTTCTTCATTCCGGTCCACCAGAAAGTATCCTCAAATCCAAATACATCTTGGTATTTCCTGGGTGAATCAAATATGGTGAATCACGGGCCTCTTGCAGAATTAACTTCCTGATCTTCGGGTCGTTGGGCACATAAACACGGTCTTCAAACCATAAGGTATCGTGCTCATCCTCACGAAATCCTTTAGCATTTCCTTTGCTCATTTTCTCCTTAATAGAAGCGATCTCCTTTTCAGTCCTTTGAGCTTCTCTGTGAAGGAAATATGCCCTAGAGGCAATAATAAAGTTATTATTTATTTCCTTATATCATGATAAATGTTTATTATTCATGCTAGAATTGTATTAACCGGAAACATAATACATGTGTGAATACATAGACCAACAGAGTGTCACTAGTATGCCTCTACTTGACTAGCTCGTTAATCAAAGATGGTTATGTTTCCTAACCATGAACAAAGAGTTGTTATTTGATTAACGAGGTCACATCATTAGTTGAATGATCTGATTGACATGACCCATTCCATTAGCTTAGCACCCGATCGTTTAGTATGTTGCTATTGCTTTCTTCATGATATACATGTTCCTATAACTATGAGATTATGCAACTCCCGTTTACCGGAGGAACACTTAGGGTACTACCAAACGTCACAACGTAACTGGGTGATTATAAAGGAGTACTACAGGTGTCTCCAATGGTAGATGTTGGGTTGGCGTATTTCGAGATTAGGGTTTGTCACTCCGATTGTCGGAGAGGTATCTCTGGGCCCTCTCGGTAATATACATCACATAAGCCTTGCAAGCATAATAACTAAGATGTTAGTTATGAGATGATGTATTACGGAACGAGTAAAGAGACTTGCCAGTAACGAGATTGAACTAGGTATTGGATACCGACGATCGAATCTCAGGCAAGTAACACACCGATGACAAAGGGAACAACGTATGTTGTTATGCGGTCTGACCGATAAAGATCTTCGTAGAATATGTAGGAGCCAATATGGGCATCCAGGTCCCGCTATTGGTTATTGACCGGAGACTTGTCTCGGTCATGTCTACATTATTCTCGAACCATAGGGTCCGCACGCTTAACGTTACGATGAAAGCTCTATGGTTACAGTTTTGCGTAAAGCTAATTTTTCCCTACTGCGAAGGAATAAATTTTATTTAACTATCATGGTGGTTGTTAAACATTGAGAGTGTAGACACACTCTCGATCCCAATTAAACATCATCATTAAAACCCAACAAAATTAATTAGAGTAACATGATGAGATTCACATGATAATCCAGGTACTAGATACTCAAGATGTCCATAACCGGGGACACGGCTAACCATGATTAGTTTATACACTCTGCAGAGGTTTGCGCACTTTTCCCCACAAGGCTCGATCTCCTTCGTTGGGATTCTCGCACTACATGGTGTTTGAGAAACGGATGACCGAGACATAGTCTTTCAGAAGCGCTAGCACCTTACGATCGGGTAGACCGTTACACCTACTTTCCCCTACATCTGCTAGTCTACCACTGTAAGAGTTCGCACGACTTAATCAACTATACTAGAGCCCATAGTAGCTTGTGGCTGCACACGGAAGTTTCTAGTATGAACAATCTCATGATCCCTTTGAGCCTGGGTGGCAGTCCAAAAGAAAAACAGGCAATCGCTGGAATACTCAGGTGCCTCAATCCACACAGATGTGTACTTAAGTTGCCACCTTAGATAAACCATTAATTTAACAATCTCACATCTGTCATGGATTTCACTCACCCAATCCACCTCTAATAGCATAGCATGGCATAATAAGCAAATGTAGAAGTAACTCCCAAAGGTTTGATAATAAAACTGGTGATAGGTACTACCTCATCTACTTCCCCACCCACAATTTAATTCGATCCTAATCATGCAATGTGTGAGGATGTTTCTAATGCAAAAAAACTGGGTATTAGGAGGTATGTTTAAAGTGTTACTTGTCTTGCTGATGATCCGCAAAACCTAGCGATTCGAGGTAGCAAGCGGCGCACTCCGGGTACTCTATCGCAAACAAACAAGCATACAATAAGTACTCAACTAATGCACAGGTAAAACTCAAATAAGAGATCTAACCATAAAGTTCAACTTAAGAACTCCGGTTGGCAAAAATAACCAAATCGAACGAAGCAACGAAAAACAAACGGCAAAAGAAACAAGCTTCGTTTACTATTCTGGATCTAGGTCAAACTTTACAGAGGCAAAAACTTGTTTGAGTTGGTTAAACGGAAAGAGGGTTTCGAGACGAAACTCCAGGCGCTTGAATCGCCTGATTCCGATAAACGAGCGAAAAGTTATACTAGAACGAAAATCGGATCAGGAATCGCGATCGGAAAAATCGCGGATTTAATCCGAGGAAAAAGAAAAACGACGAATAGATTAACAAACAAACGTTTGTTATTTGGATCTAAACGAAGAACGCGTTCGTTAAAACGAACGAATGAGCGAACGCTCGCTAAATAAACTAAACCAAAAAATAAACCGAACCGGCGAAAATAAAAAAATGGATCTAGGTTTTCGTAAAAAACCGATCGGTTTTCTTCGCAAAAACCGAGGCAACGGCAGCTACCTCGGGCGGCTCCGGCAAAAGACGGCGGGGCGGCGCGGCTCTGGCGAACGACGGCGGCGGCAGGGGCGGCGGGAGGCGGCGCGCGGATCGAGGCGGTGGCGGCTCGCGGATCGAGGTGGCGGCGGCACTCCTGGTGGCTAGGGTTTCGGCTGGGGCTGCGGCTCCGCTCGGGCCCTCACGGCTATAAAAGGCCGGTCGGGCCAGGTGTCCTGGTCGGACACGGCCCAGTTAGGTCGGTTCGACTTAAAAAAAATTTACGCTCAGAAAAAAAAGGAATATAAAACGAACTCCAAAAATCCCAAAATAAAATTTTCCCGGCTTCTAAAATCAAGCCGCACAGGATGGACATTTATTTGGGGCCTAAATGCAATTTTGAAAAACGCGCATTTTTCCTAAATTCAAATAAAATAGCAAATAAAATCAAAATAAAATCTTATTTGTTTTTTTATTAAATCCTCAATATTTATTTATTTTAGGAAAGTAATTTTATTCCCTCTCTCATATTTTGATAATATAAATAATTGAAGGTAAAATAAAGAAAATCAAATGATCCTATTTTCAAATTTTGAGAAAACTCAAATTTAAAATAACGAAATCCCCAACTCTCTCCGAGGGTCCTTGAGTTGCGTAAAATTTCTAGGATCAACCTAAATGCAATAAAACATGATATGCAATGATGATCTAGTGTATAACATTCTAAATTGAAAATTTGGAATGTTACAAACCTACCCCACTTAAGATGAATCTCGCCCTCGAGATTCGGGTTGCCTAGAAAATAGGTGAGGGTGGTACTTCAGCAATTCTTCCTCTCGTTCCCAGGTGGCTTCATCCTCCGTGTGGTGGCTCCACTGAACTTTGCAAAACTTGATAACCTTGTTGCGGGTGACTCGACTGGCATACTCAAGAATCTTGACTGGTTTCTCCTTGTAGGTCAAATCACCATCCAACTGAATCGCTTCCAGCGGCACTGTACCTCTCAGCGGTATATCAGCCATCTCTGCGTGGCACTTCTTCAACTGGGAAACGTGGAATACATCGTGAACTCCTGACAATCCTTCCGGCAATTCCAACTTGCAGGCTACTTCTCCCATGCGTTCCAAAACCTTGTATGGTCCTACAAAACGTGATGCTAACTTTCCCTTAACTCCAAAGCGCTTGACTGCTCGAAGTGGAGATACTCGAAGATAAACTCGGTCTCCGACTTCGTAAACTGTCTCCTTGCGTTTTGAATCTACGTAGCTCTTCTTCCTAGATTGGGCTACCTTGAGCCTATCGCGAATCAATTTCACCTTCCGTTCAGACTCCTTAATAAGATCCGGTCCAAACAACTGTCGGTCTCCAACTTCATCCCATGACAATGGTGTTCTACACTTTCTTCCGTACAAAGCTTCAAAAGGGGCCATCTTCAAACTGGATTGATAACTGTTGTTATAAGAGAACTCTGCGTATGGCAAATTCTCGTCCCAATTAAATCCGTAATCTAGCGCACAAGCTCTCAGCATATCCTCCAAAATCTGATTGACTCTCTCGGTCTGTCCATCTGTCTGCAGATGGAAAGCTGTACTGAACTCTAGCCTGGTACCCAAGGTTTCATGCAACTGATTCCAGAACATTGAGGTAAACTGGGTTCCTCTATCTGATACAATGCTCCTTGGAACTCCATGCAGACATACGATCCTGGTCATGTATATCTTTGCTAACTTAGCACTAGTATAGGTAGTCTTCACTGGGATGAAATGAGCTACCTTTGTCAAACGATCGACTACAACCCATATCAAGTCATAGCCTGAACGTGTTCGGGGCAATCCTGTGATAAAATCCATGCCTAACTTATCCTACTACCATTCGGGTATTGGCAATGGTTGTAGCAATCCCGCTGACTTCTGATGCTCAGCATTTACTCTCTGACATACATCACAAACTGCTACATACTCCGCAATATCCTTCTTCATTCCGGTCCACCAGAAAGTATCCTCAAATCCAAATACATCTTGGTATTTCCTGGGTGAATCAAATATGGTGAATCACGGGCCTCTTGCAGAATTAACTTCCTGATCTTCGGGTCGTTGGGCACATAAACACGGTCTTCAAACCATAAGGTATCGTGCTCATCCTCACGAAATCCTTTAGCATTTCCTTTGCTCATTTTCTCCTTAATAGAAGCGATCTCCTTTTCAGTCCTTTGAGCTTCTCTGTGAAGGAAATATGCCCTAGAGGCAATAATAAAGTTATTATTTATTTCCTTATATCATGATAAATGTTTATTATTCATGCTAGAATTGTATTAACCGGAAACATAATACATGTGTGAATACATAGACCAACAGAGTGTCACTAGTATGCCTCTACTTGACTAGCTCGTTAATCAAAGATGGTTATGTTTCCTAACCATGAACAAAGAGTTGTTATTTGATTAATGAGGTCACATCATTAGTTGAATGATCTGATTGACATGACCCATTCCATTAGCTTAGCACCCGATCGTTTAGTATGTTGCTATTGCTTTCTTCATGACTTATACATGTTCCTATAACTATGAGATTATGCAACTCCCGTTTACCGGAGGAACACTTAGGGTACTACCAAACGTCACAACGTAACTGGGTGATTATAAAGGAGTACTACAGGTGTCTCCAATGGTAGATGTTGGGTTGGCGTATTTCGAGATTAGGGTTTGTCACTCCGATTGTCGGAGAGGTATCTCTGGGCCCTCTCGGTAATATACATCACATAAGCCTTGCAAGCATAATAACTAAGATGTTAGTTATGAGATGATGTATTACGGAACGAGTAAAGAGACTTGCCAGTAACGAGATTGAACTAGGTATTGGATACCGACGATCGAATCTCAGGCAAGTAACATACCGATGACAAAGGGAACAACGTATGTTGTTATGCGGTCTGACCGATAAAGATCTTCGTAGAATATGTAGGAGCCAATATGGGCATCCAGGTCCCGCTATTGGTTATTGACCGGAGACGTGTCTCGGTCATGTCTACATTGTTCTCGAACCGTAGGGTCCGCACGCTTAACGTTACGATGACAGTTATTATGAGTTTATGCATTTTGATGTACCGAAGGTTGTTCGGAGTCCCGGATGTGATCACGGACATGACGAGGAGTCTCGAAATGGTCGAGACGTAAAGATTGATATATTGGAAGCCTATGTTTGGACATCGGAAGTGTTCCGGGTGAAATCGGGATTTTACCGGATTACCGGGAGGGTTACCGGAACCCCCCGGGAGCCAAATGGGCCAACATGGGCCTTAGTGGAAAGGTGAGAGGGCAGCCCACATAGGGCTGCGCCTCCCCCCCTCTCCCTAGTCCTATTAGGACTAGGAGAGGGGCCGGCCACCTCTCTCTCTCTCTCCTTTGAAGGATTCCTAGTTGGACTAGGATTGGAGGGGGGAGTCCTACTCCCGGTAGGAGTAGGACTCCTCCTGCGCCTCCCTCCTTTGGCCGGCCAGCTCCCTCCCCTTCAACCTTTATATACGGGGGCAGGGGACACCCCAGGAGACAAGTTGATCCTTGAGATCGTTCCTTAGCCGTGTGCGGTGCCCCCTGCCACCAAATTCCACCTCGATCATACCGTTGTAGTGCTTAGGCGAAGCCCTGCGTCGGTAGTACATCAAGATCGTCACCATGCCGTCGTGCTGATGGAACTCTTCCTCGACGCTTTGCTGGATCGGAGCCCGAGGATCGTCATCGAGCTGAACGTGTGCTAAGAACTCGGAGGTGCCGGAGTAACGGTGCTTGGATCGGTCGGATCGGGAAGAAGACGTACGACTACTTCCTCTACGTTGTGTGATCGCTTCCGCAGTCGGTCTGCGTTGGTACGTAGACAACACTCTCCCCTCTCGTTGCTGTGCATCACCATGATCTTGCGTGTGCGTAGGAAATTTTTCAAAATTACTGCGTTCCCCAACAGTGGCATCCGAGCCTAGGTTTTATGGTTTGATGTTATTTGCACGAGTAGAACACAAGTGAGTTGTGGGCGATACAAGTCATACTGCCTACCAGCATGTCATACTTTGGTTCGGCGGTATTGTTGGGTGAGACGATCCGGACCAACATTACGCGTACTCTTACGCGAGACCGGTTCCCTCGACGTGCTTTGCACATAGATGGCTTGCGGAAGACTGTCTCTCCAACTTTAGTTGAACCAAGTGTGACTACGTCCGGTCCTTGAGAAGGTTAAAACGGAGTCTATTTGACGAACTATCGTTGTGGTTTTGATGCGTAGGTGAGATGAGTTCTTACTTAAGCCCGTAGCAGCCACATAAAACTTGCAACAACAAAGTAGAGGACGTCTAACTTGTTTTTGCAGGGTATGTTGTGATGTGATATGGTCAAGGCATGATGCTGATTTTATTGTATGAGATGATCATGTTTTGTAACCGAGTTATCGGCAACTGGCAGGAGCCATATGGTTGTCGCTTTATTGTATGCAATGCAATCGCGATGTAATGCTTTACTTTATTACTAAGCGGTAGTGATAGTCGTGGAAGCATAAGATTGGCGAGACGACAACGATGCTACGATGGAGATCAAGGTGTCACCCCGGTGACGATGGTGATCATGACGGTGCTTCGGAGATGGAGATCACAAGCACAAGATGATGATGGCCATATCATATCACTTATATTGATTGCATGTGATGTTTATCCTTTTATGCATCTTATCTTGCTTTGATTGACGGTAGCATTATAAGATGATCTCTCACTAAATTATCAAGAAGTGTTCTCCCTGAGTATGCACCGTTGCCAAAGTTCTTCGTGCCCAGACACCACGTGATGATCGGGTGTGATAAGCTCTACGTTCAAATACAACGGGTGCAAAACAGTTGCACACGCAGAATACTCAGGTTATACTTGACGAGCCAAGCATATACAGATATGGCCTCGGAACACGGAGACCGAAAGGTTGAGCGTGAATCATATAGTAGATATGATCAACATAACGATGTTCACCATTGAAAACTACTCCATCTCACGTGATGATCGGTTATGGTTTAGTTGATTTGGATCACGTGATCACTTAGAGGATTAGAGGGATGTCTATCTAAGTGGGAGTTCTTAAGTAATATGATTAAATTGAACTTAAATTTATCATGAACTTAGTCCTGGTAGTATTTTGCAAATCATGTTGTAGATCAATAGCTCGCGTTGTTGCTTCCCTGTGTTTATTTTGATATGTTCCTAGAGAAAATTGTGTTGAAAGATGTTAGTAGCAATGATGCGGATTGGATCCGTGATCTGAGGTTTATCCTCATTGCTGCACAGAAGAATTATGTCCTTGATGCACCGCTAGGTGACAGACCTATTGCAGGAGCAGATGCAGACGTTATGAACGTTTGGCTAGCTCAATGTGATGACTACTTGATAGTTTAGTGCACCATGCTTAACGGCTTAGAATCGGGACTTCAAAGACGTTTTGAACGTCATGGACCATATGAGATGATTCCAGGAGTTGAAGTTAATATTTCAAGAAAATACCCGAGTTGAGAGATATGAAGTCTCCAACAAGTTCTATAGCTAAAAGATGGAGGAGAATCGCTCAACTAGTGAGCATGTGCTGAGATTGTCTGGGTACTATAATCGCTTGAATCAAGTGGGAGTTAATCTTCCAGATAAGATAGTGATTGACAGAATTCTCTAGCCACCATCACCAAGTTAGTAGAACTTCGTGATGAACTATAATATGCAAGGGATAACAGAAACAACTCCCAAGCTCTTCGTGATGCTAAAATCAACGAAGGTAGAAATCAAGAAAAACATCAATTGTTGATGGTTGACAAGACCACTAGTTTCAAAAAAAGGGCAAAGGGAAGAAGGGGAACTTCAAGAAGAACGGCAAGCAAGTTGCTGCTCAAGTGAAGAAGCCCAAGTCTGATCCTAAGCCTGAGACTAAGTGATTCTACTGCAAAGGGACTGGTCACTGGAAGCGGAACTACCCCAAGTGATTGGCGGATAAGTAGGATGGCAAAATGAACATAAGTATATTTGATATACATGTTATTGATGTGTACTATACTAGTGTTTATAGCAACCCCTCAGTATTTGATGCTAGTTCAGTTGCTAAGATTAGTAACTCAAAACGGGAGTTGCAGAATAAACAGAGACTAGTTAAGGGTGAAGTGACGATGTGTGTTGGAAGTAGTTCCAAGATTGATATGATCATCATCACACACTCCCCTATACTTTCGGGATTAGTGTTGAACTTAAATAAGTGTTATTTGGTTTTTGCGTTGAGCGTGAATATGATTTGATCATGTTTATTGCAATACGGTTATTCATTAAAGTCAGAGAATAATTGTTGTTCTGTTTACATGAATAAAACCTTCGATGGTCATACACCCAATGAAACAAGTTCGTTGGATCTCGATCGTAGTGATACACATATTGAAACCAAAAGATGCAAAGTTAATAATGATAGTGCAACTTATTTGTGGCACTACCGTTTAGGTCATATTGGTGTAAAGCGCATGAAGAAACTCCATACTGATGGGCTTTCGGAATCACTTGATTATGAATCACTTGATGCTTGTAAACCATGCCTTTTGGGCAAGATGACTAAAACGCCGTTCTCCGGAACAATGGAGCAAGCAAAAGATTTGTTGGAAATCATACATACTGATGTATGTGGTCCGATGAATATTGAGGCTCGCGACAGGTATCATTATTTTCTGATCTTCACAGATGATTTGAGCAGATATGAGTATATCTACTTGATGAAACATAAGTCTGAAACATTTGAAAAGTTCAAAGAATTTCAGAGTGAAGTGAAAAATCATCGTAACAAGAAAATAAAGTTTCTATGATTTGATCATAGAGAAGAGTATTTGAGTTACGAGTTTGGTCTTCAGTTAAAAACAATGTGAAATAGTTTCACTACTCAAGCCACCTGGAACACCACAGCATAATGGTGTGTCCGAACGTCATAACCGTACTTTATTGGATATAGTGCAATATATGATGTTTCTTACCGATTTACCACTATCGTTTTGGGGTTATGCATTAGAGACAGCTGCATTCACGTTAAACAGGGCGCCATAAAAATCCGTTGAGACGACACCTTATGAACTATGGTTTGGCAAGAGACCAAAGTTGTCGTTTCTTAAAGTTTGGGGCTGCGATGCTTATGTGAAAAAGCTTCAACCTGATAAGCTCGAACCCAAATCGGAGAAATGTGTCTTCATAGGATATCCAAAGGAAACTATTGGATACACCTTCTGTCACAGATCCGAAGGCAAGACTTTTGTTGCTAAATTCGGAAACTTTCTAGAGAAGGAGTTTCTCTCGAAAGAAGTAAGTGGGAGGAAAGTAGAACTTGACGAGGTAACTGTACCTGCTCCCTTATTTGAAAGTAGTACATCACAGAAAAATGTTTCTGTGACACCTACACCAGTTAGTGAGGAAGCTAATGATGATGATCATGAAACTTTAGAACAAGACACTACTGAACCTCGTAGATCAACCAGAGTAAGATCCGCGCCAGAGTGGTACGGTAATCCTGTTCTGGAAGTCATGCTACTAGATCATGATGATCCTACGAACTATGAAGAAGCGATGGTGAGCCCAGATTCCGCAAAGTGGCTTGAAGCCATGAAATCTGAGATATGATCCATGTATGAGAACAAAGTATGGACTTTAGTTGACTTTCCCGATGATCGGCAAGCCATAGAAAATAAATGGATCTTCAAGAGGAAGACGGACGTTGATAGTAGGGTTACTATCTACAAAGCTAGAATTGTCGCAAAAGGTTTTCGACAAGTTCAAGGTGTTGACTACGATGAGAGCTTCTCACTCGTATCTATGCTCGAGTCTGTCCGAATCATGTTAGTAATTGCCGCATTTTATGAAATCTGGCAAAAGGATAAACAAAACTGCATTCCTTAATGGATTTATTAAAGAAGAGTTGTATATGATGCAACAGAAGGTTTTGTCAATCCGAAAGGTGCTAACAAAATGTGCAAGCTCCAGCGATCCATCTGTGGACTGGTGCAAGCATCTTGGAGTTGGAATATACGCTTTGATGAGTTGATCAAAGCATATAGTTTTATACAGACTTGCGGTGAAGCCTGTATTTACAAGAAAGTGAGTGGGAGCACTACAACATTTCTGATAAGTATATGTGAATGACATATTGTTGATCGGAAATAATGTAGAATTATTTTGTAAAGCATAAAGGAGTGTTTGAAAGGAGTTTTTCAAAGAAAGACTTCGGTGAAGCTGCTTACATATTGAGCTTCAAGATCTATAGAGATAGATCAAGACGCTTGATAAGTTTTTTCAATGAATACAAACCTTGACAAGATTTTGAAGTAGTTCAAAATGGAACAGTCAAAGAAAAGGTTTCTTGCCTATGTTACAAGGTGTGAAGTTGAGTAAAGACTCAAAGCCCGACCACGGCAGAAGATAGAAAGAGAATGAAAGTCATTCCCTATGCCTCATTCATAGGTTCTATAAAGTATGCCATGCTGTGTACCGGATCTATTGTATACCCTGCACTGATTTTGCAAGGAGTACAATAGTGATCTAGGAGTCGATCACTGGACAGCGGTCAGAATTATCCTTAGTGAAATAAGGAAATGTTTCTCGATTATGGACGTGACAAAAAGGTTCGTCGTAAAGGGTTACGTCGATGCAAGTTTTTGACACTGATCCAGATGATTCTAAATCTGGATACATATTGAAAGTGGGAGCAATTAGCTAGAGTAGCTCCGTGTAGAGCATTGTAGACATAGAACTTGCAAAATACTTACGGATCTGAATGTGACAGACCCGTTGACTAAAATTATCTCACAAGCAAAACATGATCACACCTTAGTACTCTTTGGGTGTTAATCACATAGATATGTGAACTAGATTACTGACTCTAGTAAACCCTTTGAGTGTTGGTCACATGACGATGTGAACTATGGGTGTTAGTCACATGGTGATGTGAACTATTGTTGTTAAATCACATGGCGATGTGAACTAGATTATTGACTCTAGTGCAAGTGGGAGACTGAAGGAAATATGCCCTAGAGGCAATAATAAAGTTATTATTTATTTCCTTATATCATGATAAATGTTTATTATTCATGCTAGAATTGTATTAACCGGAAACATAATACATGTGTGAATACATAGACCAACAGAGTGTCACTAGTATGCCTCTACTTGACTAGCTCGTTAATCAAAGATGGTTATGTTTCCTAACCATGAACAAAGAGTTGTTATTTGATTAACGAGGTCACATCATTAGTTGAATGATCTGATTGACATGACCCATTCCATTAGCTTAGCACCCGATCGTTTAGTATGTTGCTATTGCTTTCTTCATGACTTATACATGTTCCTATAACTATGAGATTATGCAACTCCCGTTTACCGGAGGAACACTTTGGGTACTACCAAACGTCACAACGTAACTGGGTGATTATAAAGGAGTACTACAGGTGTCTCCAATGGTAGATGTTGGGTTGGCGTATTTCGAGATTAGGGTTTGTCACTCCGATTGTCGGAGAGGTATCTCTGGGCCCTCTCGGTAATATACATCACATAAGCCTTGCAAGCATAATAACTAAGATGTTAGTTATGAGATGATGTATTATGGAACGAGTAAAGAGACTTGCCAGTAACGAGATTGAACTAGGTATTGGATACCGACGATCGAATCTCAGGCAAGTAACATACCGATGACAAAGGGAACAACGTATGTTGTTATGCGGTCTGACCGATAAAGATCTTCGTAGAATATGTAGGAGCCAATATGGGCATCCAGGTCCCGCTATTGGTTATTGACCGGAGACGTGTCTCGGTCATGTCTACATTGTTCTCGAACCGTAGGGTCCGCACGCTTAATGTTACGATGACATTTATTATGAGTTTATGCATTTTGATGTACCGAAGGTTGTTCGGAGTCCCGGATGTGATCACGGACATGACGAGGAGTCTCGAAATGGTCGAGACGTAAAGATTGATATATTGGAAGCCTATGTTTGGACATCGGAAGTGTTCCGGGTGAAATCGGGATTTTACCGGATTACCGGGAGGGTTACCGGAACCCCCCGGGAGCCAAATGGGCCAACATGGGCCTTAGTGGAAAGGTGAGAGGGCAGCCCACATAGGGCTGCGCCTCCCCCCCTCTCCCTAGTCCTATTAGGACTAGGAGAGGGGCCGGCCACCTCTCTCTCTCTCTCCTTTGAAGGATTCCTAGTTGGACTAGGATTGGAGGGGGGAGTCCTACTCCCGGTAGGAGTAGGACTCCTCCTGCGCCTCCCTCCTTTGGCCGGCCAGCTCCCTCCCCTTCAACCTTTATATACGGGGGCAGGGGACACCCCAGGAGACAAGTTGATCCTTGAGATCGTTCCTTAGCCGTGTGCGGTGCCCCCTGCCACCAAATTCCACCTCGATCATACCGTTGTAGTGCTTAGGCGAAGCCCTGCGTCGGTAGTACATCAAGATCGTCACCACGCCGTCGTGCTGATGGAACTCTTCCTCGACGCTTTGCTGGATCGGAGCCCGAGGATCGTCATCGAGCTGAACGTGTGCTAAGAACTCGGAGGTGCTGGAGTAACGGTGCTTGGATCGGTCAGATCGGGAAGAAGACGTACGACTACTTCCTCTACGTTGTGTGATCGCTTCTGCAGTCGGTCTGCGTTGGTACGTAGACAACACTCTCCCCTCTCGTTGCTGTGCATCACCATGATCTTGCGTGTGCGTAGGAAAATTTTCGAAATTACTGCGTTCCCCAACACTCTGATCTTATCCATCAGAGTAGACTGAATCTTCAATGCTGCTACATAGCCTCTCGGGACTATCTCCAAACATAGCTCACGAAGATTTTCCGCTAACTCCCTTGGTAAATCTCTCGTCATTAGGGTGTTGACATGGCTCTTACAGCTCAGCACATCGGCTACTACGTTAGTCTTTCCGGGGTGATAACGCAATCTCATATCATAATCCTTGATGAGCTCCAACCATCTCCTTTGCTTGAGATTCAACTCCTTCTGCGTGAAAATATACTTCAAACTCTTGTGATCCGTGTACACCTCGCAATGGTTCCCAATGAGAAAATGTCTCCAAGTCTTCAACGCATGCACTACGGCTGCTAATTCCAAATCATGGGTGGAATAATTTAACTCATATGGCTTAAGGTGTCATGAGGCATAGGAAACAACTCTTCCTTCCTGCATAAGCACTGCTCCAAGTCCTCGACATGAAGCGTCACAATACACCTCATAATCCTTGGTCTGACCTGGCAAAATCAACACTGGTGTAGGATCGAAAGTATGTCTAGAGGGGGGGGTGATTAGACTACTTGACCAAATAAAAACTTAACCTTTTCCCAATTTTAGTTCTTGGCAGATTTTAGCTATTTTAGGACAAGTCAAGCAATCATCACACAATTCAAGCAAGCATGCAAAGAGTATATTGGCAGCGGAAAGTAAGCATGCAACTTGCAAGAATGTAAAGGGAAGGGTTTGGAGAATTCAAACGCAATTGGAGACACGGATGTTTTTCCCGTGGTTCGGATAGGTGGTGCTATCCTACATCCACGTTGATGGAGACTTCAACCCATGAAGGGCAATGGTTGCGCGAGTCCACGGATGGCTCCACCCACGAAGGGTCCATGAAGAAGCAACCTTGTCTATCCCACCATGGCCATCGCCCACGAAGGACTTGCCTCACTAGCGGTAGATCTTCATGAAGTAGGCGATCTCCTTGCCCTTACAAACTCCTTGGTTCAACTCCACAATCTTGTTGGAGGCTCCCAAGTGACACCTAGCCAATCTAGGAGACACCACTCTCCAAGAAGTAACAAATGGTGTGTTGATGATGAACTCCTTGCTCTTGTGCTTCAAATGATAGTCTCCCCAACACTCAACTCTCTCTCACAGGATTTGGATTTGGTGGAAAGAAGATTTGAGTGGAAAGCAACTTGGGGAAGGCTAGAGATCAAGATTCATATGGTAGGAATGGAATATCTTGGCCTCAACACATGAGTAGGTGGTTCTCTCTCAGAACATATGAGTTGGAAGTGTAGATGTGTTTTGATGGCTCTCTCCACGAATGAAGAGGAGGTGGAGGGGAACCGTTACACACAATTTACCAATCTCGGTGGGACCGAATTAACAAACTCGGTCGGGCCAAAATAGTAAACCTAGTGACCGTTAGAGATTTTCGGTGGGACTGACATGCAACTCGGTAGGACCGATATGGTTAGGGTTAGGGTATAACGTAATCTCGGTGAGACCGATTACACAAACTCGGTGAGACCGATTTTGGTAATTAGCTAACCAGAGAGTTGGTCAGGCAAACTCGGTGGGACGGATTTGCTCTTTCGGTGAGACCGAAAAGTTACAAAAAGGAAACAGAGAGTTTGCATTGCAATCTCAGTGGGACTGATCCGCTCTTTTGGTGAGACCGAAAAGTTACGAAAAGGAAACAGAGAGTTTGCAATCCCATCTCAGTGAGACCGAGATCCCTATCGGTAGAACCGATTTGCTAGGGTTTGGCAGTGGCTTATGACAAGTGAAACTCGGTGGCGCCGGGTTGAAACAATCTGTATGACCGAGTTTGGCTTTGGGTTTAGTTCAAATGTGGATATGGGAAGGTAGTTGAGGGTTTTGGAGCATATCACTAAGCACATGAAGCAAGAGGCTCATTAAGCAACACCTCATCCCTCCTTGATAGTATTGGCTTTTCCTAAAGACTCAATGTGATCTTGGATCACTAAAATATAAAATGAAGAGTCTTGAGCTTTTGAGCTTGAGCCAATCCCTTGTCCTTAGCATTTTGAGTGTTCCACTTTCACCATCCATGCCATGCCAATCATTGAGCTTTCCTGAAATGATCATCTTGGAATAGCATTAGCTCAATGAGCTATATGTTGTTATGAATTACCAAAACCACCTAGGGATAGTTGCACTTTCAATCTCCCCCTTTTTGGTAATTGATGACAACATATAGATCAAAGCTTCGACAAATAATAAGAATGAAATATATCGTTGCTTTGAGAAGTATGTGATAAGTAAGAGCTCCCCCTAAATTTGTGCATATTTAAAATTTTCTTTGGACTGCAAATGCACAAAGAGTTAGAGTCATGGGTTACTCTTCCATGTCACATACATCTTGGTGGAGCGCTCAAAATGATAAGAATTAAGTACATGCACTCATCACCAAAGAAAGTGAATGATCACATAAGATAGATAGGATAATATCAAGCATGCATAAGTGTAGCTTATGATCAAACACATGATCATCAATGTCTCACAAGCATATCAAAGTATCTCACACAAAAGCAAACAAGGTTTGAAAAACCACCAAATAAAGCAAGAGAGAATAAAAGCAACTCTCTCTCTCTCTCTCAAAGCCTATGATCTATACAATTTTCTCCCCCTTTGGCAACAAGTTACCAAAAAGTTCCTAGAAAATGCATAGTGCTAGATCAACACTCAGGCTTGATCTTCTGGTGGTGGTGGAGTCTGGATCACTCCAAGGACGAAGCCTTCTGTAGACGTGGTTGGAGTTGAAGCTGAAGTAGATGCTGGAGCTGGTTGGGCTGGTGTTGTAGTTGGAGCTGAGGCGGTGGCTCTGGTGTCAGGAATTGGCACTGCAGTCGACCTCGGAGCTCGTGGCACTCTGGCAAATGCATCAGTTGTAGTCTTCCCTCTCCTCTCCTGCATGTCATCTTGAAGTTGCTCCACTGCAGACTGAATCTCTGTTACTTTTATATCCAAGTCATAGAACTTTTGTTCCATGATCCTCTCTAAGCTCTGCTGATTCTGAGTGAGGGTGTCCAGTCCTTTCTCAATCCTCAGTGTTGATGCAATCAAGTAACCAAGCTGCTCTTGTTTGGTTTTCAAGAAGTACTCAGATGCCTCCTCTTGAGTTCGCATCTTGGCAGCTTTCTCCTTCCTTGCTTTCTCCTTCTTTGCTTGTGCTTGAACTGATGTTGGTTCATTCTCATTCATGACAACTCGATTGTCCTCAAAGTCTGGATGGATGGGCAGGTGTTCCTTGTCCAGTAGGTATATGCCGGTGCCCATCTTTGAGTTGATTAACTCCTGAATTTGAGGGGCATATCCACAGCTCCTCTTCTGATCAGTTGTTGTCCTCTTAATGGTCTCTGCCATGAGGCTCATCACCTTAAACTTCTGTGGCACATCAAATATATGAAGCAAATTGATTGCATGGCCTCTGATCATCTTGTGATCACCTGACTTGGGCAACAGAGTGTGCCTTAGAATCTAGTTGATAGTTGGCAGCCCTGACAGAAGATAATGCACTGAGCCAAACTTGAAAGTTTCAAGAGCTTCATTTGGAATTTCCTTGTACATGTTGGACATGGAGTTGTGGTCCATCTTCTTCTTGGCATAGACATCCAAGTCATCTTCATTTTCCTCTGGGGCATTGATCAACTGAGCCCATTCAGCAACTGTAGATTGATATCTAGTACCTTCAGACATCCATGTTATTCTATCATCTGGATAGAAGTGTGTTGTGGAGTAGAATTGCATAATGAGCTCCTTGTTCCACTTTGTGAGCTTCTACCCAACAAAGTCTGCTACTCCACAAGCATTGAAGCTGTCATACACTCCAGGATAGTGTTCTTCATTATCCTTGATGTACTCCCAATCAACCCATCTCATGTCACAAACAATGGGATTCTTATCAAGCAAAACTGTCTCATAGAAGTCCTGCTATTGCTTTGTGTGGAACCTGTAGTCAACAGCAGTTCTTCTCCTTGAAGCATATGGATCTGCTTCTCTCCACTTCCTGAGCCCTGAATCTCTTCTGATTTTCATGTCCTCAGCCACAGGATGAGCATCATTGTGGTCTGGGATCTTGGGCTTAAGCTTCCTGAGCACTTGACCTTCTTCTTCCTCATCAATGTCAGGCACTGGGGTCTTGTTCTTCTCAGCAGCTGGTATGCTCCTTGTATTCCTCTTTGGAGCTGACTTGGGCTTGGAGGCGGCTTTGGGTGCTTCTTTGGGCTTTGATGCAGCAGCCCCTGTCCTGATAGCATCACACATAAGCTTAGGTGCCTTAGGTGCTGGTGCAGCAACCTCTTCTTCCTCTTCCTCTTCAGAATCTCTCATGATTGAGGATCTCCCAAGCACTCTAGCAGTGGTCTTTTTGACCCTCTCCTTCCTCTTGTTCCCTTCAGGAGCAACTGGCTCTATGGGTGCAGGCTTTTCAGGAATCTAAGTTGAAGCTCTGGCCTTGGGCATAGGCTGTCTACCTGTTGGCCTTTTGATTTTCATCCCTGGCTTTGTGCTCTGTGCTGGGCCATATTCCTTCTTGAGCACAACTCTCTTGGAAGTTGCTTCCTCTTGTGCCACATAGTCCTCATCCTCTGAGTCTGAGGTTCTCTTCTTCCTTTGTCTGGTGGCAGCTTTTGGCAGGTTGCTAGGGGTGCTCCTGCTGCCTTCATCTGAAGAACTGGAGGGACGAGTGCCCTCACTCATGTGCACTTGCTATTCTGACACATTCTGGCTGTCACTCTGATCAGACATGATGAAAAAGCTGACTGATGACCCCGTGAATAGTTTATAGATGAGGTAGAGTGGATGACATCACAAAATGCAGAGATTTTTGCAAAAGAATGATTCAAAATCTTAGTTTTAGTTTCCCACTGAAATCATCTCGAATCTACCGATTTTTAAACTCGGTGATACCGAAGCAGTTTTGGAACCTAAACTAGTGAACTCGGTCAGACCGAGTCACAGTTCGGTGGCATCGAGACTGCTAGGGTTTCACAAAGTTCCAAAATCGGTCACACCGATTAGTAATTCTCGGTCAGACCGAGTCTTACTTGTGCAATGGCATGAGCCAAATCAGTGGGACCGAGTTTTTCAACTCGGTGGGTCCGAGATGGTTTCGGCGGAAACCTAACCCTAAAATTTTCGAATCAATCCTATTCTACGAACGTATTGACTGGATAGGAGTGTTTCAATCGTGGCTAGAAACAATATGATCCCAATGTGCTAGGAATCAGATTGGGGATAGCACAAAGATCGAGTCAATACCCTAGTTTGGCGGAGACTCGCTACGGCGGCAACGGCGGGGTTGAATTCCGTTGACGGTGATGGAGACCAGCGACTGGAGGCGGCTGGCGGCAAGGAGACGATCCGGAGACCACGTTGGCAGAGGGAGCTATCGCGCGGGCGAAGGGGTTCGGAGAAATTTCCAAATTTTTGCCCGTGACTATATATAGCCCGACCCTGTCGGTGTGACCGAGTGGAACAACTCGGTGGCACCGAGATGCAAAACTGTATACAGTTATTGCAACTCGGTGTGACTGAATGGTTCAAATCGGTTGCACCGAGATCGAAAATTCAGATCAACTTAATGATCTCGGTAGGACCGAAAGTAGGATATCGATCAGACCAAGAATCACAAAGATGCTTTGGAAGTTTAAGTCTATGACGAATCAGGGACTCCGAGTGCTCCTCACACAGAGTGGTTCGAATCTGACTTGATCAAATTTTGTGATGTAGCATGAATAGAGTTTGAGACGAGAAAAGCATAGATAGCTAGAGGAGGTTCTTAGGCATTCTTGTCCATCCACTTGGCAAAAGGAAATAAAACCAAACAATCAAAACAACAAGTGGATGTCCTCGAATGAGTAAAATATGCAACCAACATGCTCACATAATAAAATGGCAATTGAAATATGTGACAAAGCATGCACAACCAATTCTAGCATATATCAAGCAATTGGCGATGACTAGGTCATCTATATATGAGTATATTGACTTAGGAGTCAAGTGAGAACACTTGATCATAGGTCATTCTCATCGTTTAAGCTCAAGTGGGGTTACCACTTTTACATAAAGCATTGTTGTGTTCACATCTTTAGAGTTGCTTTAGCTCAAGTCTTAGAGTAAAGCTCCCCCTAGATGTGATATCCCCCCTAAGAGGGATGAACTAACCTTGGGTTTTGTCGATGATGACTTCATGTAGATGTTGAAGATGTGGATGCTCAATGTTGATGTAGATCACTTGGAGCTATCCATTTGAGTGAATTGCACTTTCAATACCTACATGGGTTAGTCCCATAAGGAACAAACAAGGATATCCATAGACATAGAGTGATGCACACACAAGATGATGTCCATGAAAACTTTTAGGTTACCTTGTCCCTTGTCTTACCAACAAGAGGGTTTGTGACTCCTTGAACTAGTGCAAGATGTGGAAGTTGATTGCACTCGTTCTTGCCAAAATGATAAGAGTGAAGTATGTTGGCGGAGTCACCCTCAAGAACTCTCTAGTTCTTCTTCTTTTGGATCCACACCATCTTGATGGGAATCCTTGGAGTTGTAGTCGTACTTGATGAAGTGGAACTTGAAGTGGTCTTGGGAATCCACTTGACTAAGGTCTTAGGAGCTTCTTCAAATGCATCAATTTCCTCTTGAAGCTTGTCCTTGCCTTTTTGCTTGTAGTCTTGTGGTGGAAGATCATCCTGAGCTTGTGTCCCCTTGAAGGAAGTATCATACTTCTCTTGTTGAGGAACAAACTTTGTCTTGGGGTATTGATCTTCTTCCCACTCAACTCCATTGGCATTGAACTTTCCTTCAAAACCAACACCTTGATTCTTCCGGTCCCTTCCTTACTTGCGCACAATTTCCTCGAATTGCTTACTCCCGGCAAGGCTTTTGTACACTCCTTTCTCTATAATTCCCTTCAATAAGCTATTTTCTTGCTCAAGTGTAACTTGGCTAAGAGAATCATTAGTGGAATCAAGAGAACTACTAGAAGCAACAATATTGGATTTAGCATGATCATTGTTACTACTAGAGGAAGAATCTTTCTTGTTCTTGTTACTAGACTTGACTTGAGGCATGTAAGTGGATAAGAGTAAACGCTTGGCAATGTAAGAAGAACTTTTCTTGCGGAGATCATCATTGATTGCCTTTAAAAAGTCATGCTCTTGCTCAAGATTGAGCTTTTCAATGCGTAACTTCTCATGAGCTCTTAAAAGTTCTCGATGATCTTCGAAGATAGTTTCATGAGCTAACTTAATAGTGTTTAGTTCTTTACTTAGAGCCTCAATCTTATCCTTATCATTGTCATTCGTTTTATCTTGATTAGCATGATTGATTGACGTTTCATCATAGTATTCATCACTAGAGTTGTCAACAAGTAAATCATCATCACCTAACAAGTCATCTTCATCACTATTAAAATCAACATACTCGGGGTGTGTTACCTTAGGACCTTTGGTCATGAAGCATCTTCCAATTCCTTTATTGGGTGAGTCAAATATGTCGTAGGAGTTGGTTGACACAAGTGCTAGACCGGCAACACCTTCATCTTGAGTATATTCCGAATCGGAGTGATAACTTCTCTCGGAGTGGTCGTCGGAGTCAGAGCCGGATACCCATTCACCAACATGAGCTTGATGTCTTCGTTTTGTGTAGCTCCTTGATGATTTTTTCCTTCCTTTCCGAATCCTTGCTTCTCTGTGAGTATCTTCGTTCATAACGATCATCTCTACTCCTTCTCTCTCTTGGTGGTGATTCTTCTCTTTTGCTTCTTCTTTTTGGAGAGTCTTCTCTTCTCTTGTAGGGAGCTGTACACTCATTGGAATAGTGTCCAGGTCTTCCACAATGTAGCAGTTTCGCTCTCGACTAGAAGATCTTTTGTCATTGTAGGACCTTGATTTGGAGCTTCTATCTTTGCTTCTACTCTTATAGAACTTGTTGAAGTTTTTCACCATTAAGCTCAATTCTTCATTGAAGTTTTGTTTCTCACTTGATGATGTAGGGGCTTCACATGAGGCTTTGTAGGCACCACTTGATTTGTTGTGAAGTTCCTCTTTATCCTTAAGTGACATCTCATCAGCAACAATTCTTCCAATTACTTCCGTTGGCTTGAGATCTTTGTAATTGGGCATCATTTGGATCAGTGTGCACACGGTATCATATTTTCCATCCAAGGCTCTTAGAATCTTCTTGATGATGAATCTATCGGTCATCTCTTCACTTCCTAAGCTGGCAATCTCATTTGTGATGAGAGCAAGCCTAGAGTACATTTCAGCGGCACCTTCACCATCCTTCATTTTGAACTTGTCAAGTTGACTTTGAAGCACATCTAATTTGGATTCCTTGATGGAGTCGGTACCTTCGTGCATATCAATCAAAGTGTCCCAAATTTCCTTTGCATTCTCAAGACGGCTGATTTTGTTGAATTCTTCGGGGCACAATCCGTTGAAGAGAATATCACAACCTTGAGCATTGTATTGCAACATCTTCAACTCATCCGCGGTAGCTTCACGGTTTGGTTCTCTCCCATCAAAGAAGTCGCCTTGCAAACCAACACACACAATAGCCCAAACGGCGGGGTTATGTCCAAGAATATGCATTTTCATTTTATGCTTCCAACTAGCAAAATTAGTACCATCAAAGTAAGGACCTCTACGGTGATAATTTCCCTTGCTAGACGCCATACTCTCCTAGGTTGTGAAACCAAGGCTATGACCACCAAAAGCTATGGAAATCAAAGCAAATGGAGACCAAAGCTCTGATACCACTTGTAGGATCGAAAGTATGTCTAGAGGGGGGTGATTAGACTACTTGACCAAATAAAAACTTAATCTTTTACCAATTTTAGTTCTTGGCAGATTTTAGCTATTTTAGGACAAGTCAAGCAATCATCACACAATTCAAGCAAGCATGCAAAGAGTATATTGGCAGCGGAAAGTAAAGCATGCAACTTGCAAGAATGTAAAGGGAAGGGTTTGGAGAATTCAAACGCAATTGGAGACACAGATGTTTTTCCCGTGGTTCGGATAGGTGGTGCTATCCTACATCCACGTTGATGGAGACTTCAACCCACGAAGGGTAACGGTTGCGCGAGTCCACGGAGGGCTCCACCCATGAAGGGTCCACGAAGAAGCAACCTTGTCTATCCCACCATGGCCATCGCCCACGAAGGACTTGCCTCACTAGCGGTAGATCTTCACGAAGTAGGCGATCTCCTTGGCCTTACAAACTCCTTGGTTCAACTCCACAATCTTGTCGGAGGCTCCCAAGTGACACCTAGCCAATCTAGGAGACACCACTCTCCAAGAAGTAACAAATGGTGTGTTGATGATGAACTCTTTGCTCTTGTGCTTCAAATGATAGTCTCCCCAACACTCAACTCTCTCTCACAGGATTTGGATTTGGTGGAAAGAAGATTTGAGTGGAAAGCAACTTGGGGAAGGCTAGAGATCAAGATTCATATGGTAGGAATGGAATATCTTGGCCTCAACACATGAGTAGGTGGTTCTCTCTCAGAACATATGAGTTGGAAGTGTAGATGTGTTTTGATGGCCTTCTCCACGAATGAAGAGGAGGTGGAGGGGTATATATAGCCTCCACACAAAATCCAACCCTTACACACAATTTACCAATCTCGGTGGGACCGAATCAACAAACTCGGTCGGACCGAAATAGTAAACCTAGTGACCGTTAGAGATTTTCAGTGGGACTGACATGCAACTCGGTAGGACCGGTATGGTTAGGGTTAGGGCATAACGTAATCTCGGTGAGACCGATTACACAAACCCGGCGAGACCGATTTTGGTAATTAGCTAACCAGAGAGTTGGTCAAGCAAACTCGGTGGGATGGATTTGCTCTTTCGGTGAGACCGAAAAGTTACAAAAAGTAAACAGAGAGTTTGCATTGCAATCTCGGTGGGACCGATCCACTCTTTCGGTGAGACTGAAAAGTTACGAAAAGGAAACAGAGAGTTTGCAATCCCATCTTGGTGAGACCGAGATCCCTATCGGTAGAACCGATTTGCTAGGGTTTGGCAGTGGCTTATGACAAGTGAAACTCGGTGGCGTCGGGTTGAAAGAATCGGTATGACCGAGTTTGGCTTTGGGTTTAGGTCAAATGTGGATATGGGAAGGTAGTTGAGGGTTTTGGAGCATATCACTAAGCACATGAAGCAAGAGGCTCATTAAGCAACACCTTATCCCTCCTTGATAGTATTGGCTTTTCCTAAAGACTCAATGTGATCTTGGATCACTAAAATATAAAATGAAGAGTCTTGAGCTTTTGAGCTTGAGCCAATCCTTTGTCCATAGCATTTTGAGGGTTCCACTTTCACCATCCATGCCATGCCAATCATTGATCTTTCCTGAAATGATCATCTTGGAATAGCATTAGCTCAATGAGCTATATATTGTTATGAATTACCAAAACCACCGAGGGATAGTTGCACTTTCAACTGGTGATGTAACCAAACGTTTCTTCAACTCCTGGAAACTGGCCTCACATTCCTCGGTCCATATGAACTTGGCATCCTTCTTCAACAACTCCGTCATAGGCTTTGCAATCTCCGAGAAATTTTCAATGAATCTCCGGTAGTATCCTGCAGGTCCAAGAAAACTCCGGATCTCTCCAACTGTTGTTGGCGCTTCCCAATTTATCAGAGTGTCAACCTTGGTGGGATCTACTGCTATACCTTCTCCGGATATAACGTGTCCGAGAAATCCAACTTCCTTCAATCAAAACTCACATTTGCTAAACTTGGCATATAACTGATGTTCTCTGAGCTTACCAAGTACCAAACGCAAATGCTCCTTATGCTCCTCTTCATTCTTCTAGTAAACCAGGATATCATCGATGAACACTATGACGAACTTATCCAAAAACTCCATAAACACTTTGTTCATCATGTTCATAAAATATGTCGGTGCGTTAGTCAGACCAAATGACGTAACTGTATACTTGTACATCCCATACCTGGTGGTAAAAGCCGTCTTAGGTATATCCTGTGCTCGAATCTTCAACTGATGGTATCCTGATTGCAGATCAATCTTGGAAAATAGCTTAGCTCCTTGTAATCGATGAAACAGATCATTGATCATCGGTAGTGGGTACTTGTTCTTGATGGTTACTTCATTCAATCCTCGATAATCAACAACCATCCTTAACTATCCATCCTTCTTCTCCACTAGAAGTACTGGTGATCCCCAAGGCGAAGAACTTGGGCGGATATAACCTTTATCCAGTAACGCCTTAATCTGCTTCATAATCTCTTCCAAATCCTTTGCGGGCATCCTATATGGTCTCTTAGATATTGGCCGTGTGCCTGGCAAAAGCTCAATCAAAAACTCAATATCTCTATCCGGTGGCATGCCTGGCAAATCTTCTGGAAATACATCAACGAATTTACTTGAGTCCTTTTTGGCACATGTCGGGATACATACTTGATCCTTCTTCCTTCTAGGGTGGTAAGAAAAATTGACTTACTGGCACAATCAATGTTTCCTCCATACATCGACAGCGAATCCATACCCAGAATTACATCCAAACCTTGTGATTCCAAAATGATCAAATCCGAGGGGAACACATGCCTACCTATACTCAATGGCACTTGGAAACATCCCTTACTAGCCATATACTCCACTCCTGGTGAGCTTACTAACATAGGTGTTCTAAGAACTTTTGTGGGCAGGTTATACTTATCCACAAATCCCCTTGATATGTATGAATGCGATGGACCAGTATCGAAAAGAACGAGTGCAGTAAATGACTTCACCAAAAACTTACCGATTACTGCATCTGGCTGCTCTTCAACCTCCTCCACGTTAACGTGGTTCACCTGTCCCCTATTGAAAGGGTTTGGCTTCTTCCCAGAGCTTCCATTGCCATTTCCATTCTGGGATTCAGGACATTCATTGGCATAATGTCCGGTCTTCTCGCACTTAAAGCAAGTGACTTGGCTCAGGTCTCTCTTGGCTAGGGTTGATGGGTTGGTACGGTTCTGGCCGTTGCTTCCTCCATTCCCATAACCATTCTTGGTGCCATTGTGATTGTGCGAGCTACCTCCTCAATGGGTATGCTGAAAATGTCCTCCCGGTCTAGGGGTATAACGTGGCTTCTGCTGAGCTCCTGAATTGTACTTTCCTTGGCCATACATCCTCTTGCGATTCTCAATTTGCTGCTGCTTCCCTTCAATCATGAGAGCACGATCTACCAAACTCCTGGTAGTTGTTGAAAAAATGAGGTGTCAGAATGAGACGAGTGAGTAGTGATCTAGGGCTTTAGCTTAGTGGTCGTGTCGTATAGTCAGCGTGTGCTCTGATATCATCTTGTAGCGACCAGACCTTAAACGGTCCAATCTTTGTGCTCATGTGTCATCCCTGGATCAGTAATGCTGACACCACACAGTACTTGAAGGATTTATAACAAAGTAGCAATCACACACTTATTACATCGAGTGTCTCAAAAGAGAACTTATTACAATAAATATGGCTTAAGGCCATCTAATAACGATAACATCGGAAGGCTTGGAAGATAAGTGAGTCCATCAACTCCAACAGCATCACTGAGTATAGAACCATGACCTAAAAGGCACCTTACTCGTCGTCTGAAAAGTCTGCAACATGAACGTTGCAGCCCGAAACGGGTCAGCACATGGAATATGATGGCAATATAACACATACAGAGCAATGAAGGAATAAGACTATACTATATGCATATTTGGCTGGTGGAAAGCTCTATGGTTACAGTTTTGCGTAAAGCCAATTTTTCCCTACTGCAAAGGAATAAATTTTATTTAACTATCATGGTGGTTGTTAAACATTGAGAGTGTAGACACGCTCTCAATCCCAATTAAACATCATCATTAAAACCCAAAAAATTAATTAGAGTAACATGATGAGATTCACATGATAATTCAGGTACTAGATACTCAAG
The DNA here is from genome assembly GCA_034509565.1 of Triticum monococcum. NCBI lineage: Eukaryota > Viridiplantae > Streptophyta > Magnoliopsida > Poales > Poaceae > Triticum > Triticum monococcum. The sequence continues at coordinate 771,096,948 of CM067847.1, forward strand.
ATGGCCATAACTGGGGACATGGCTAACCATGATTAGTTTTTACACTCTGCAGAGGTTTGCGCACTTTTCCCCACAAGACTCGATCTCCACCGTTGGGATTCTCGCACTACATGGTGTTTGAGAAACGGATAACCGAGACATAGTCTTTCAGAAGCACTAGCACCTTACGATTAGGTAGACCGTTACACCTACTTTCCCCAACATCTGGTAGTCTACCACTGTAAGAGTTCGCACGACTTAATCAACTATGCTAGAGCCCATAGTAGCTTGTGGCTGCACACGGAAGTTTCTAGTATGAATAATCTCATGATCCCTTTGAGCCTGGGTGGCGGTCCAAAAGAAAAACAGGCAATCGCTGGAATACCCAGGTGCCTCAATCCACACAGATGTGTACTTAAGTTGCCATCTTAGATAAACCATTAATTTAACAATCTCACATCTGTCATGGATTTCACTCACCCAATCCACGTCTACTAGCATAGCATGGCATAATAAGCAAACGTAGAAGTAACTTCCAAAGGTTTGATAATAAAACAGGTGATAGGTACTACCTCTTCTACTTCCCCACCCGCAATTTAATTAGATCCTAATCATGCAATGTGTGAGGATAGATCTAATACAAAAAAACTGGGTAGTAGGAGGTATGATCAAAGTGTTACTTGCCTTGCTGATGATCCGCAAAACCTATCGATTCGAAGTAGCAAGCGATGCACTCCGGGTACTCTATCGCAAACAAATAAGCATACAATAATTACTCAACTAATGCACAGGTAAAACTCAAATAAGAGATCTAACCAGAAAGTTCAACTTAAGAACTCCGGTTAGCAAAAAGAACCAAATCGAACGAAGCAACGAAAAACAAACGGCAAAAGAAACAAGCTTCGTTTATTATTCTGTATCTAGGTCAAATTTTACAGAGGGAAAAACTTGTTTGAGTTGGTTAAACGGAAAGAGGGTTTCGAGACGAAACTACAGGCGCTTGAATCGCCTAATTCCGATAAACGAGCGAAAAGTTATATTAGAACGAAAATCGGATCAGGAATCACGATCAGAAAAATCACGAATTTAATCCGAGAAAAAAGAAAAATGACGAACAGATTAACGAACGAATGTTCATTATCTGCATCTAAACGATGAACGCGTTCGTTAAAACGAACGAATGAGCGAACGCTCACTAAATAAACTAAACCGGAAAAATAAACCGAACCGGAGAAAAATAAAAAAAGGATCTAGGTTTTCGTAAAAAAACCGATCGGTTTTCTTCACGAAAACCGAGGCAACGGCGGCTACCTCGGGCGGCTCCGGCGAACGACGGCGGGGCGGCGCGGCTCCGGCGAACGACAGCGGCGGGAGGCGGCGGCGGCGGCGGGAGGCGGCACACAGATCGAGGCGGCGGCGGCGCTCCTGGCGGCTAGGGTTTCGACTGGGGCTGCGGCTCCGCTCAGGCCCTTGCGGCTATAAAATGCCAGCCGGGCCAGGTGTCCTAGTCGGACACGGCCTGGTTAGGAATACTAAACGGACTCCAAAAATTCCCCGGCTTCTAAAAACGCGCATTTTTTTAAATAATTACGCTTAGAAAAAAACAAAAGGAATACTAAACGGACTTCAAAAATTTCGAAATAAATTTTCCCCGGCTTCTAAAATCAAGCCGCATAGGATGGACATTTATTTGGGGCCCAAATGCAAACTAAAAAAATGCGCATTTTTCCTAAATTGAAATAAAATAGCAAATAAATCCAAAATAAAATCTTATTTGATTTTTTTATTAAATCCTAAATATTTATTTATTTGGGGAAAGTCATTTTATTCCCTCTCTCATATTTTGATAATAGAAATAATTGAAGATAAAATAAAGAAAATCAAATGATCCTATTTTCAAATTTTAAGAAAACTCAAATTTGAAAATAAAGAAATCCCCAACTCTCTCCGAGGGTTTTTGAGTTGCGTAAAATTTATAGGATCAATCTAAATGCGATAAAACATGATATGCAATGATGATCTAGTGTATAACATTCCAAATTGAAAATTTAGGATGTTACAGCTGTCTTTTTCTGTTTTTTACCATGTTGTCCTTTTCTCATTCAGAGAGAAGATTGAATAGCTGGGAAAAAAAGGTTAGTGTGTAACCTTTAGGCATGACATGATGGGGTTGCTGGTGAAGTAGGCCATTGAGGCTTCTAAGTTCTAACACAACCTGTGCTCATCAGTGCCTTGGAACATGTACAAATTGAGCAGTAGTTAATTTAACAATAGCTTGCTCAATTGGTTGATGATTCAGCGTACTTAGCATACAACGATGCTTCCTTCTCACATGATGGCTTTCTGGTCATAGTAGATGTGGTACCCCCTTTTGGATACAATGTATCACCAATGTACCCTCTTCTCCATTTATGCATCGTGATCCGTGCAGACGCATTTGTCTTATTTGTTTCTCTCAAACGACATAGCATATAAACTTCAAATTTTGCAGAGTGACAATACATTCTAACTACAATCTGGGAAAAGACTTTCAGATATTTTCATGCATTTTAAATACTTAAAATAATATTTTTAGTCAAACAAAATCTCATATTGTATATTTATATCAGACCAAAAAATATGAATGTTTTTTCACACATTGATGTTCTAATGTTTGTTCGATCTGCAAAGTTTGAAGTTCATATGTTGTTTCATTTTAGAGAAACAAAAAAGAGAAATCTTTTTGTTGTAATTTAGTTAGAGAGTACGGATCTCAAAGCAAGACTGGAGGGTTTAGAATAAGAGGTTCCATCTAGCCTGAGCTATAAAGGAACTTTGCGATAATAATATCAAGTACACCCCCTCTCCCTAAATTATTTGGAAAAATGGTGTTTGGCTTTGTCCCTCTAAAATCACCTCCTGCCGGGTCTTCCTCGCCGCCCACACGCACTGTCGGTCAAGGACCTTCAATATGGCGGCCTCCATCAACCTGAGGAGTTGGACCCTGTGGATGTCTCCCCTCACCAGCATGCCGGTGCTGCGGGGTCATCTAGCATGCTACCCGAGACGAGTCCATTGCGTCTACGCATTAGCGCGAGTCCGGACAAAAAAGGATCGGCGTCGGAGCTGTAACGAAACGACGTCTCATTTAAGGGGGTGATTGTTGGAAGTAAACCCAACAACGGTACGACTGCATGTGTGTACGTGTTCAATTAGTGCATCAATTCCCCCGCAAAAAAAAATTAGTGCATCAATTAGCAACCTTGTAGGATTAGTATACTTGGCTGATTTGGGCATGGAACTATAGGTAGCCTAGCTTATATTTATACCCATATAGACTCCTGTAAACATCATCAAGAAATCCAAATTGTTAGTGTCACATGTGTGGCATGAAGCAATTCAGTACTTTTATTTTTTACTACTAAAGTTGTCATCCGAAAAGAAAAACTCAAAAACTGAAACTTGCAATTTTTTTAAAAAAGTTACCACACTTTACAATGAAAGTTGTCATCCTCGTGTCACTAAATTTGTCATAAAAAAGTTCGGAGTTGCCATATGTTCGTGCCACGCAGATGACATTTATCTATACCTACTAATAAAGCAAGGCCCAGAAAAAAAAGAGTTTTGTTTAGAATTTCGTATGTGGGCACCACGCTCTAAGTTCCAGAAAAGCCACCCATTTATATCTTCCGCATGCAGCTGGGAAACCTTATTTCTCGCACAGAGCGGCATATAGTTGGAGTTTCCCATTGGTCGCCCAGAGTTGAGCCGGTCCATTTTCATTTTTTTCTGTGTTCTTCTTCTATTTTTACCTTTTCCTTTCCAAGTTATATTTTTCCTTTTCCATAAATTTCCTATTTTAATTTTCAAATTTTCGTTTTTGTATGAATTTTCGTTAAATCTTAGAATTTCAAATTTTGTTTCCATTTTAAAAAATATCTGGAACTTTAAATTTTTATTTTTGTTCAAATTTGTTCGAAATTCAAAAAATATTAGATATTTCTAAAATAAATTTCATTTTAAAATAAATATAAATTCGAACAATATTCTTTTTATTGAAATGTTCACAAATTCAAAATAATGTTCGTAATTAAAAACACATTTTTGAAAATGTTTTTGAATGTTCAAAACAAGTTTGCATTTTCAAAAATTGTTTAGAAATTCAAAAAATGTTCGTTTCTCCGCCTTAAAAATGGTCCAGTTTTTGAAAAAATGGTTGTGAGAAACAAAAAATCTTCCTATTTCAAGTTTATTTGCCTCTTTCCAGGGTTTAATGAATTTTTCAAAAACAATGCTCGCATGTTTTAAAAAAACATCTGGAGGACACCACAAGCTCGACAAGGAGGTGAACCTAAAGGAAAAAAAAAGGCACGAGTTGGGTAGTGGCCGCCACTCTGACCAACCCAACTACTATAAAGATATCGCGGGCCAAACATGACCCGCAAGAACACCACAGCGCTCCGCTCTGTCGCTCCACTGTTGTGGAGACCGTTTTGATGGACATATCAATTATTCTCCCGATGCTTCTGGCAAAATGGCTCTCCCATTGCAATGCACGGGCATATGTGCTAGTCAGGTCCTATAAAAATTATTCCCTCCATCCTATAATGTAGAGTATTTAACAAAAAACTGCCACAATTCATGGAACCGTGCCTACAAACTACCACTTTACAAATTTATGCCGAAAACTACCACTTTTTGTCTAATCTTTAACTAAAAACTACCATGTCGGGAAAGTGCCTAATTCGCCTCTTCTAAACGCCTTTCTGACAGGATGGGCCCACCTGTCAGCATTAATCTTTTTCCTCCTCTCTCTGGCATTTCCTCAAAACACTTCATGTGCACTCCGCCGCTCTGCCCCGCTACCCGCGCCGCCCTCCCTCCTAGCCAAGCCGCCTGCTCGCCTTGGCCATGGCGGCCGCCGTCGTGCCAAGGCCTCGCCACCCCCCCCCCCCCCCTGACAGGATGGGCCCACCTGTCAGCATTAATCTTTTTCCTCCTCTCTCTGGCATTTCCTCAAAACACTTCATGTGCACTCTGCCGCTCTGCCCCGCTACCTGCGCCGCCCTCCCTCCTAGCCAAGCTGCCTGCTCGCCTTGGCCATGGCGGCCGCCGTCGTGCCAAGGCCTCGCCACCCCCCCCCCCCCCCCCCCCCCCCCCCCCCCCCCCCCCCCGCTCGGGCGCTCTGGCGACACGGTGGCCATCAAGAGGATCTGAAGCAACGGGTCGCAGGGGATGCGCGAGTTCGTCGCCGAGGTGGCGAACCTCGGGCGCATGCGGCACCAGAACCTAGTCGAGCTGCGCGGGTCATGCAAGCGCGGGCAAGACCTACTTCTGGTCTACGACTTCATGCCCAACGGCAGCCTCGACGCACACATGTTCGGCAGTGCCCGTGTCCGTGCGGGCGCTAGCGTCGGCGTGTACCCATCGCCGGCGTTGCTCACGTGGGAGCAGCATGTGAGGATCCTCAAGGGCGTCGCGTCTGGGCTGGTGTACCTGCACGAGGGGTGGGAGCTGGTGGTGGTGCACCGCGACGTCAAGGCCAGCAGCGTGCTGCAGGGCGCGGACATGAGCGCGCGGCTCGGCGACTTCGGCCTCGCACGCCTCTACAAGCACGCGGAACCTGCCATGACTCGCGTCGTCAGGACGTTGGGCTACATGGCGCCGGAGCTCACCGTGACTGGCAAGGCCACCACGGCCAGCGACCCGTTCGGTTTCGGCGGCCTGCTTCTCGAGGTGGCGAGCGGGCGCCGGCCCATCGACCCCATCACCGGCGTGAACCTGGTGCGCTGGGACCGAAACCACGACGTCAGGCGGCAGGGCCGAGCAGGGGGTGGCGAGACCTTGGCACGACGGCGGCCGCCATGGCCAAGGCGAGCAGACGGCTCGGCTAGGAGGGAGGGCGGCGCAGGTGGCGGGGCAGAGCGGTGGAGTGCACATGAAGTATTTGACGAAATGCTCGTGTTTGTCTAGCTAGTCGACTCGATCAAGCAAGATCGATCAGCTTACTGTTGTGTACTTGCGTGAGTTGTGCGGCCGGAGTACGTACTCGTGCGGCGTACGTAGCTATTTTTGCTAGCTTCCATCAATCGGGAATCTCGTCGTCGTCGGTCTTCGCGTGTCACCGTAAAGTACTCGACGGTGCAGAGAGTAGCTAACAAAATTCTTGGGAAGTGGACCCAGCACGAAATACTGATGTCTGGTGTCAGGTCAGCCTGAAGGTTCTCAAGCGGATCAAAAGGTACCGACTTTCCGAAAATTTCATATCGAATCTGCCTTCATTTTTAGTCACACAAATTTATACGGTGTTATAAAGTGGAACTGCAATTGTCTACGGCTTTTGGCACTTCATAATGCATGTTTAGGTATAAGTATCACTAGTAAAAAACATGGCTTTGGTTACAGCTCAATGTACACAGTAGTCCCGGTTGTATTACGAATCGGGACTAATATGAGGATTAGTCCCGGTTCGAGCGGTTAAAGGCATTAGTCCCGATTCAAATGATGTTAGATGAGGGGTGATTAGAGATTAGATGTTAAATTGACCAGTGATGAGGAGTGATTAGAGATTAAATTGCAAAATAATTTAGAAATTTGAAAAAAAAATAAAAAAAATTTAAAAAAATAAAAAAATCATAAAATTTCCTTTAGTCCCGGTTGGTGTTACTAACCGGGGAGCTCCAGACAGAGGCCACATGAAGGGCCTTTAGTCCCAGTTTGTAACATAACCGGGACTAGGGGGAGGGGGTGCCTTTAGTCCCGGCTTTTTTCTACTAGTGTAGATTCAACTCAACTACTCTATCTCTTCAAAATAAGTGTCTCAACTTTAGTACAACTTGAGACACTTATTTTGAGACCGAGGGAGTATGACACATTGTCCAACATGAATGGGCATATCATTGTTCTTTAAGGGCCTCTTAGTTAAGTAAACTATTTGTTCCTGTCATGTTTATATGTTCCATATGCGAATAAGAAATAATAGCTTTTTTGGGTAAAATAGGTGAGATTAGTATGTGGATAATACTTTTTTGGAGTAATACTAATACTAATGCTAATTGAATGAAATAATACTGTACTGTACCATGAATATAGAATAATGCTAATGGGTATGGTTTTCTATCACCAGCCGGTGCCTGCTGTCTTAATATAAGTAATAATTAAATTTATCATCCCTCTTTCTTATCCATTAAATACGGAACAGACAATGATCCAGCTTAGATATAACCCAACATGGGTTAGCGTACACATTAGCAATGAGAATTACACTTGACAGCTCATCCCTACTCCCTGTTTGTCTATACAGTGGTACTTGTTGTAGCCGAGGACCAGAATAAATAATTAAGTGCAGCTAGTGTGCATGCATGTTGATCCAGTTGGCCTTTGTTTGGTCTTCACCTTGAAAGCTACGCGCTTTCTGGTAGACATCAAGGAATCAGCATTCACACTTGTGAGCGTTTACGTCTACTCAATAGGCAATCATCACTTGAAATTTTAGGCTATATCAAGTTTGCTCGGTCAGGGCAAGAGGTCTCACTCACCTTCAAACTCTCCATCATCTGCTGCTTCGTGGAGTTTGGTTTGATTTGATACATCCTACATCACCGTCCATGGCAAACTGCTTCAGGAGGCCGTCGACGACGGTGCCCGCGGCCCCTAGGAGCGAGGAAGAGATCCTCCAGCCAGCCAACCTCAGAAGTTTCACCTTTAAGGACCTCAAGAAGGCCACGAGGAACTTCCGGCCGGATAGCGTGCTCGGTGTGGGCTGCTTCGGATCAGTGTTCAAAGGGTGGGTTGACGAGGCCTCCTTCGCCCCGGCAAGCCCTGGCACCGGCATGCCCATCGCCATCAAGAAGCTCAACCAGGAAAGCTTCCAGATCCACAAGGAATGGCTGGTCAGTGTTGCTCAGTAGTCAGTACCAACTATTTTTTAACTCAGTACCAACCAATTCCAATTCATTCATGTACCTGTTTCTGAACCTTATGTGCAGGATGAAGTGAATCACCGAGGCCGATTGACGCACCCCTATCTGGTGAAGCTGCTAGGGTACTGCCTCGAAGACGAGCAGCACCTACTCGTCTATGAGTTCATGCAACACGGAAGCTTGAAGAACCATCTTTTCAGGAGTAATTACCAGTTTACTACATAACCTGCTCCTAGCCTTCCACTGATCAGTTAACACCTCCCAAATTAGTTACTACTGGGAGTGAGATAATAACAAGTTCAAATGAATGTCTGAATGATCATGTAGGGGGCTCACATTTCCAACCACTGTCATGGGATCTTAGGATGAAGGTTGCTCTTGGGGCAGCCAAAGGGCTCGCATTTCTCCACAGCAACAAGGCCAATGTCATCTACGGTTATTTCAAGACATCAGATATTCTTCTTGATTCGGTATGTTTCGGCTCTTTCATTCTAATTGGATCGAGAAGATGATTTGTTCTATTAATGCTGTTTTTGTCAATTGATGGAATATGGATTGCAGAGCTACAATGCAAAGCTGTCTGATTTTGGGAAGCCAAAGGAAGAACCAACCGCTGATCCGAGCTTTTATATTGATGAATTGCCGAGCTACTATGCAAAAAGGCTGTCTGATCTTGGGTTGTCAACCGGTAATACAGGTGAATTAAATTACCTCATCTTGGAGCTTAGTTTGTTTCTTTAAAGCAACTAGTAGAGTGGCCTGCCCGATGTGCGGGCTAGAATTTTCAAGTGCATTATTTGATTTTATTTCTACAGAAAATTGTTACCAAATGTGATCACGTTTAGAAAAATGTGCCTTTTGCAAACATAGTTTTGTGTGAGGTAATTTTAGTTTTCTCATTAATATATAAATATGTATGTTACAGAGTAATCATGTGCTTTCTTGTTATGGTGACTATACACTATTTTTTTGCGGGGGACTATACACTATATTAACTATTCATAATAAGTCCTATTGTGCAGTTTATATTTGTATCATTATTTTGGCTTCCATGTTGGCTTCTTTGAAGGTTTTCTATTGAAACAAAGGTAGACACATGTATATTTGCTAAATGCTGTGTAAAAAACCATACTCCTACTAAAAAGGCTATGAAGCTTGAGCATCATAGTTTGCTTCTCAGGGTTGAATGATGTTGTTGCTATGCAGTAGCCAGTAGGTATGGTTGCTGACAAGCACTACGGGAAACAGCGAAGAACACTATATTAAAATTCTGGGTTGGTTGTTGATGTCTTGACGAGGTTATATTGGTTAGGTATAGCACAGCTGCTCCAAACTTTTTATGGTTTCAGACCAAACTGGACCCCATCACCACACGCGCTAAACCTTTAGATTAGTTAAGTATCAGCACTAGCTATATGCACTTTAATTGTAAGGGAGTAGCAGGGGATCGATCCATGAAAGGTTCCTGCATAATCTTGCAGCTAGATAAGCATCCATGTACTTTGCAACGGGTCAATGCTGGCCAGCACATGTTTTTTGGTTTAGTTTAGTACTCCCTCTGCCCCCATGTTAATTTTCGCTCAAACGGATGTATATCTAGCACTTAATATGGGACGGAGGGAGTAGGGATGTGCTGCGTAGTGTAATCCCCATATATCATTGCTAATGTGTACGCTAATCCATGTTGGGTTATATCTAAGCTGGATCATTGTCTGTTCCTCCAGAGCATCTGAATATGAGCAAGGAATTAGTTTTCTTATGATTTTGATGCCTATGGAATCTGAATATGAAGAAGTCGCAGTGACCCTGCATTTTGTCAAAAAGAATATGAACTGGTCCTTTCTGAATGCTTGCTCTGACAGAGCATCTGACAGCAGAGGACGACGTGCGCAGCTTCGGGGTGGTGCTGCTGGAGATACTAGCCGGCCGGCGCCGACTGGATGGGAAACGGCCATCCGCTGAGCCAGACCTAGTGGAGTGGGCGCGGCCGCGCCTGAGCAAGCGCCAGATCTCCCAGATCCTGGACGCACGGCTGGGCGAACAATACTCCCTCGCCGGTGCACAGAAGGCCGCCGCGCTGGCGTGCAAGTGCCTCTCTGATAACTTGAGTGTCCGGCCGAGCATGGAGCAGGTGGTTGCGGCGCTGGAGCAGCTACAGGACACCAAGGAGACCACAGTGAGCGATCAGGGGAAGGCGAGCGGTGGTGGCACCTGCCGCGTTGTCAGGAAGTTTGGTGGTAGCCGGCAGCAGCAACCGTAGTTGGCAGAGAAAAGACAGCATCGGGGGCGTTGCTGCTGAGTGCCGAGCCAATGATGAAGTGTAAAGAGGGAGGCAGAGACGATTTTGTCTCTGAATGTGAAATTTGTGCTTGTTGCTTTTGCAAATTCAGGTCTGCGGTCTGCCATGGTTTTGCTTCTTTATACGAAAGGAAAGATGATTGGCGAAGCATCTATTTTGAGGAGTCAGCTGTCTCGATGGTTGGAAATGAGCAAGAATAAACGTTGTGATGACTTAATGTCGTGTACTTTGCTGAAGTTTAACATCAAGATTTTGTGGTGTGTGGAAACTTGACTTTGTCAGTTGATTCCTTTCTTGATGAAGTCCTTGGCTCGCCACTCCATTTGATTGCGGCCTATTTTTAACACTCTTAGGCCTTCTTTGGTTTAGAGGAATCTTGTAGGAATTTCATAGAGTAGGATTTCTATAAAAAAAAAATTCTTTAGAGCCCTTTGGTTTGTAGGAATAAAATCCTATTCCTATGGAGGAATTCTTCCTATCCTTCACATTTCATAGGAAAATAAACATTAACCTAGACTTAATGAAAAAAAATCCTATGATGTGAATCAAAGGGTATCTTATTTTCTATTCCTACTCATAGGATTTGAGATACATGTCATCTCATTTCCTATGACTTTCCTATTCCTACGATTTTCCTACCCAATGAACCAAAAGAGGCCTTATTGGTATATGCATGAGCCTGGTGTCGCCCCCGCGTTGCTCCCAAGAGGGGCGACTCGGGCGGATCCCTCGAGCACGCCGCCGCCCCTTCCTCCTCCGATCCTCCTCCCCTCGCTGCCGCCGAAGGAGGCCTCTGGTCTAAAGCCGCGAGGCTGACGGCGGTGGCGGGTCCTCATCCTCCTCACGAGACTGATCGCGGCGGGGTCCCGTCCCCCTCGCGTTGCGGGATATCCTCGCGAGGCTGATGGCGACGGGGGCCCATCCCTGGACGGCATGGTTCTTACGGCGGAGATGGGCGCCGGGGCGGCGACCCCGGATTTTTCCAGCGACCACGACTGCAGCTGTGCCCGCGAGGGCGGCATGGTGTCTGGTTCGGGGGGCTCGGTGCGGCTCAGCTACTCATCTCCGCGTGGATGCGGGTGGTGGTGGTGGTGCCCGCTGAGATCTCCGGCCTGCTGTTGGGAGCCGGCGGGTGGCGCAGTCCTTTGGTTCTTTTTGCTATGAGATGGTGTTATGCCGGTTGACGACCCCCATGGATCTGGCCATTGACGAGTTCCGGAATGCTCCGATGGAGATCTTCATTGGGTGCTTGGTGCCTGTAGATTTCTGGATCAGATGGGATTCGGTCTTGTGCACCCCTATTTCAGCCCGAGTGGCTTCAGGAAGGTGTGACGCGAAACTTTGTTGTTTGTTGGTAGTATGGGACAAGTCGGTATTTCAATTTTCATGGTGAAGACAGTGACAGAGAATGTCATGGTGGCTGAAGTCCGAGGTCTTGTAATGGCGGATCGAGTTTTCGCGGCGATGAGGACGTTGCTTGGTGATTCATGACTTGTGGCAGCGGCAGCGGCAAGTGGGGGCGGCAACACAGGTGGAATACAGAGTCTTAGCTTTCAGGCTGAAAGCCCAAGGCCTGGCCTTAATTGGTTGTACGTGGCAGTGACCTTGTTGAAGGCATTGTTTTGAGAGCGCGGATCTTCTCTAGGATGAAAACCTAAAATCTAGGATCGGGCAATGATGGTGTTTCTGCACTGTTTCCTTCTTGGAGGCGTCGCTTTTGGAGAATTAGGACTTTGGGTGTTGTCTAGGTGGTGGTTCGTGCTGCAGCTATGAGGAATTGATCACTGTTGCGGGATTTTTTTTCTTTTCTTCTTTTTATTGTTTTTGGTTGTGTGCATCCATAATGTCTTTATAATATTGCGTTGTTGCACAGGCCGGATGTAATTGGTATCTCTGTGATATTAATATATTCTTTTTGTCAAAAAAAATGCATTAGCCAGGGGAGCATACGAGGGTCTTTTACCTATTATAAGTATCTCATGCTCCATGCTGTACGGAAGTAATATGTACATATTGTACGATACATATGACTCGACCTTCTGTTTGAACTGGTGAAACACAATGTCAGATCATTGTGTTTTTGGGTTAACCAACGACTGTAAACTCCGCTAATCCACATATGTAACTGGTTCCTTTTCCTTTACCAAAAAAAATTTGGTATTACACAGGATTGAAATCAGACAGTTGCTGATATTGTTGCGACATTAGTTCAGTTGGCTGAGTTATGGATGGATGGATGAATGATGCCCTTGATTTATGGAACTACTGTATTGTACCATGAATAACGAGATTGCAGTATACTAATATAGAAGCACTGCGAGTGTATATGGTTATCTATCACGAATGTACTGACTGGTGCCTGCTGCCTTAATATAATGTAATTAAATTAAGTATCCCCCTTATTCACGTTCATTAATTCAGAATATGAAATACTAGTGGTAGTTGTTGTAGGATATAATTAAGTGCAGCTAGTGTGCATGCACATCATCCAGTTGACCTTTGTTTGGTCCTTCCCTTGAAAGCTACGCGGTTTCTGGTAGACATCGAGGAACCAGGAGTCCAGGATTCACACTTCAGTAGTCAAGTCAATCACCACTTTTAAGTTTTAAGGCTATATATCAAGCTTGCTTGGTCAGGGTGAGATGTCTCACTTACATACAGACCTTCTAACTCTCCAGCACCTGCTGCTTCGTGGAGTTTGGCTTGATTTGGTATATCATCGTCCATGGCAAGCTGCTTTCGGAGACCGTCGACAACAATGCCTGCAACCCCTATGAGCAAGGGCGAGATCCCCCAGCAGGCTGACCTCAGGAGCTTTGCCTTCAAGGACCTCAAGGCAGCCACCATGAACTTTCGGCCGGACAGCGCGCTCGGCCAGGGCAGGTTCGGATCGGTGTTCAAAGGGTGGGTCGACGAGACCTCCTTTGCTCCGGCCAGCCGTGCCGCCGGTATGCCCATCGTTGTCAAAATAGTCGAGCAGAAAGACTTACAAGGCCACATTGACTGGCTGGTCAGTGCCAATCCCTTCATCTCTTCATTTCTGCACATTTACACATTCAGAATTAATAAATCAATGGATTTCTGAATCCATTTTTTATTGGATAATATACGTTCTTAGTTTTCGGATCTGTTTCTGAATCTCATGGGCAGGCTGAAGTGAATCGCCTTGGCCAATTGTCGCACCCCAATCTGGCGAAGCTTCTAGTGTACTGCCTCGGAGACCATATCTGCTCCTCGTTTATGAGTTCATACCGCAAGGAAGCTTGGAGAATCATCTTTTCAGTAGTAATTGTCAACTAATCTTTTTCTAGCCTTCCACTGGTCATTGTAAGCACCTCCCAAATTAGTTTCTACTGGGGGTGAATAATGACAAGTTTGGTGAATGATGGTGTAGGGGGCTCAAATTTACAATCACTGTCATGGGATGTGAGGATGAAGGTTGCTCTTGGGGCAGCCAAGGGGCTCGCGTTCCTCCATAGCGACAAGGCCAATATCAGCTACGGTGATTTCAGGACGTCGCATATTCTTCTTGATTCGGTATGCTTCTGTTCTTCCATTCTAGTTTGTCTGAGAAAGTAATTTTTTCAGCACCTTAGTAATGCTAATTGCGTCATTTTATGGAATATGGATTGCAGAGCTACAATGCAAAGCTGTCTGATTTGGGATGCCGAAGGATGAACCAACCGTTGATCGGAGCTTTTATATCGCTGGGGGGGGGGGGGGGGGGGGGGGTCGAACAAGCATGAGAGAGAGGCGGTCCGCTAGCCCGACCAACTATCGAGGCCACCCAAACCCTAGAAGAAAGAGTGTCTTTGTCGATCTACTCCGGCCCTCCCAGATAACTTCGACATGAGGGGGGACGTCGGACATCCATGAGAGACAGGCGGTCCGCTCGCCCGACCAACTATCGAGGCCACCGAAACCCTAGAAGAAAGAGCGCCGTTGTCGATCTACCCCCTCCCCGATAACTTCGACATGAGGAGGGACGTCGGACATGCATGAGAGAGAGGCGGTCCACAACTAATCCATTGCTCATATATGCATATGATTCCTGTTGTGGTTAGCTAGGTCTATGTTTGCCACTAATATATCCATCTCTCATGTTTATATATTGCCATGTTGTAATATTTGCAGAAACATATGGAAAAAGACTTAGAATAAGAACAGTTGTTGGGGGATATAATCCTCGCCGGTGCTGATCTCTTGTCGTTTCTCAACGATATCGATAGTCAGCAAGGAGAGGATGACAGCTCCGGTAATCCAACAATGGAGGAGGAAGGAGATCATGACGGCTCTGGTGACCGAATGGCGGAGGAACGAGATCATGATCTGTAGAGAGGCGGTCCGCTTGCCCGAACACTAGAAATAATAAAAATTACATCTAGATCCGTAGAACATCTAGCGACGATTATAAGCCCCGAAGCGAGCTGAAGGCGCGTCACTGTCATCACCGCTCTCTCACTAGAGCCGGGCAAACCTTATTGTAGTAGATAGTGGGAAACTCGTCGTGCTAAGGCCCCATAAAACTAACACATCATAACAGCAACCGTCGCCGATGAAGAGTGTAGATAAGAAGGATCCAACCTGAAAACACACGAACAAATATGAACGACGAACAGATCCGAGAAAATCCACCAAAGACAGATCCCCCGGAGACACACCTCCACACGCCTACCGACGAGCCTATACGCATCACTGGAACGGGGGCTAGACGAAGAGACTTTTATTCCATCTTCAGAGAGCCGCCGCCGTCTCGTCTTTCTTAATAGGATACAAACCCTAACAAACCTCGAAAAACATCTAAAAATATCCAAAGTGTTATCGCATCATGTCTTACATTTCCTGAATCACTTACATCCTTAAGCTAGGAAGAAGATGCAAAACTGAAATGAAAGTATGTCGCGGACTTGGTTTGAAAGACACAAATATTCTGAGAATATATTCGTCACCAAACTTTCGACTTAATATTATCCTGAAAGCAACTACCGAATGAGTCCACTATTTATCTTGAATAACAAATCCCCAACTCATCAGAGTTCAAATTCTGGTGCTCGCATTATTTCTGAATTTATTTCAGGATTTCCGACGATGCGCTTTCAGTGGGAGGAGACGTTCCCATCGACGACGAGGCGCCTACGGTGACTTCGTAAATCTCAAGATGATATGCCGGCTCAGTCTTTCGAAGGTGCTTATAGGGGTAGGGTGTGCGTGTGTGCGTTCATAGGGGTGAGTGTATGCGCGTATATATGAGCGCTTGTGTCTGTACTGATGCTCCAAAAAAAATACATATGGTGCGATGCTACAGTGTTTTGTTCCAACTCTTCATGATATATTATAGTTTATTCAGGAGTATAGAACTTGCTAGATTAAAGAGGTGTTAGTGCACTAAATTACTTCTGGCACATATGATGGTATAAAAGAATAATTATCTTCCCTACACTGCTGCAAAATTCAGTTAAAAAGGGGTATACTGACCTACTGGATTTATTTCTTGGTATCAATATTCTCATTAATTTCCATTGGAATTGTAGTTGGTGCTAAGAAAATCCAATACATGCATATAAATGAATCGAATCTAATCATTAGAATGCTCCATTGACCTCTTCAAGAACTTCTTGCTGCTCAATTCAACACAACAATCTAACCTGCAAACATGGAATCACAAATATATATACGTCAGAAGCGAGCATAAAAGTGGGATAAAATCAACCAATCTTCTAAGGGAGGATTTTAGAGCATCTCCAGCCGCGCCCCCAATAGGTCCCCCAAGGGCCATTTTTTGGCGCCGGCACCCAACAACCGGCCCAGTCGCGCCCCCAGGAACCCATTTTTCGCCGGTTAGGCCCGAAACTTGCACCGGCGGATCCAGGCTGAACCCGATGCGCTGGGGGCGTCCGGGGACTCCGGGGCAATCGTTTTTGGCGCGAAAGAAGGGCGTGCCCGCAGAGTCAGCCTTCCATTGATTCCTCACAGGCGGGGCGGTGCGGCGACGCGCCCCCTCCTGTCACGCGTACACACAATGCCGCCCCCGGCCGCTATATAAAGCAACACCTTCCTCGCCGATGGACACACCCACCCACAGTTCCTCTCTCTCCCCGTCCACAGCCGTCGCCGACGAACCCTTTCCTCTCTCTCTCCCCCCGTTCACAGCTGCCGCAGACGATGGGCGAGAGGTTCCCAGGCGATGGGGCGGCGGCCAATGGCTTCGGCCGCCGCTCTCTGCACGAGTGGGAAGCCCACCTCCTGCATGAAGCCGACTACCTGGCGCCTCTCGACATGCGCGCGCCGGGGCGGTGGAGGCTCAGTGCCGGGGGTGTCCCCGTCCCCCCCGCTGCCCGCCATCATCACACGGCCCGACTACTTCGGAGCCGAGGTCGAGCGCGTGCGGGCGTCTCTGTCGGAGGAGCAGCGCGCCCTCCTGGAATACGCCGCTGGCAACCATGAGGCGTGGGCGGCGTACTTCGAACGCCGGCAGGCGGAGCGGCTGGCCTCCATCAACACGACGCCAGTGGTGCGGGGGACCAAGAACAGCGACGGCCGCCGTCTGTGGTGGGGCGCCCCCAGCCGCATGCTCCACGCCGTCCTCGAGCACCTCAAGGGTGACAACAATCCGCCGTTGAAGTACCCTGCCGCCCCGGTCCCCCGCCGGAGTGGCGGCCAATGGATGCCGAGGAGGACCGGCTCCTCTTCCTCCTCCTCCCGCTCCTCTTCCCACTTCTCCGGATCGCTGGCACTCTTCAGCGTCAAGGCCGAGCCCGCGGAGACGCCGCTCGGCCAGCGCACCCGTAGCGCCGGCATCGTCATCAACGAGGTTGGGCGTGCCTCCTCCTCGGCTCCTCCCCGCCTCTTCAAGCCAAAGACGGAGCCGGGGCTCGCTGCCATGAAGACGGAGCCAGGGATCGCCGACATGAAGATAGAGCCGTGGCTCGACGACTCGGCGGCCATGAAGTGGGCGCGGATGGAGTTGGAGCGCCAGCGCCACGCCCTAGAGGAGATCGCCGCTCGGCGCCGTGGCCGCGACGAGGGAGGCGTCGTTTCTCAAGGACAGCGATGACGACGCACCGCCACCAGCCAAACCAGTCTGCCAGGGCGACCCCAGGAAGGGGTCCAGTAGGGGCGGCCGCTTGAAGCAGGAGAAGGACGACGACGACGGCGGTGACTACGCCGCGTTCGGCAAGTTCTTCAGCCTGTAGTCATGGCCCTTTGTTTTTTTAGTAAATTTTAAGTTTGCTATGTAAAAAATTGTGGAACGGCGAAGTTTATGTCCTGTTTGCCGAATATTTGTCCTCTTTGCCGAATTTTAGCCGAATTTATTTTCAAAAATGTTTCAAAAAGGCATCTGGGGTGCGACTCTGGGGGCGGCGACTGGAAACCCGATCGCCCCCAAGCCGATTTTAGCGCCATGCAGTTCGCCCCCAGACATCAATTTTTCGAGCCCCTGGGGAGCCAACGGCTGGAGATGCTCTTACATAAGGAGGCTACATGCCACGAGCTGGAGTCTGAAATATCAATGGTATAGAAACAACTTTTTTAGAGTACGCAAAATGCGTACCATTGATTTATAAAATGCAGAGATTAGTTACAAGAATTACAACAGATGGCCAACCCACAACCGGATGGCACATCGAACACAACACTCCAACTCACGCACTCTTCAATGGTACCTCAAAACTGAAGGTATAGAAACATCAAGCATAGGCTCTGTTAAAAAATGGAACCTCTTCAATGGTATTAGAGATAAATAAATGGATAAAAAATAGATTAACTTACATCAGACAGATATAGAAAGTAACATTTGTAAAAACAAAACTGAAATTTGTTAAGGTTTTTGATCCGGTTTTCCTTATAAACTGGATCACTACTCTGGCATTTTGGCCACTTTGAGTAATATATTCAGGTCGGAACCCCCCCCCCCTCCCCCCCCCCCCCCCCACGGTGATTCTAAAAAAAAACATTTGTAAAAACAAAACTGAAATTTGCATGATGGGGAATGATATGATATATAGATGCTATGGATGTTTGTCAGAAGATAAAATATGGAGTAGGGAACATTAGCAAACATTGATATAAAATACATATGTAGTGCCCAAGATTTGATATCTAATCAAGTGCCCCAAGTTCTCCATGTGGCACTGCATCTATTTTTTAGTTTCTCTCATTGCAACAACAAAACAGAAGAAACTTATGCAGCGGTCGGTTGCAAAGTGTAAGCTTAAGTAAAATAATCAAAAAAGAAGAACAATTACTGAAATATTTGCACTTCGCCGCATATTTTGATTTGTACAGCAGCAATATCAAACTATTGTTATATAATATTTGTTTGAGAAGAGACTCAAAAATGTCTTAGATCTGTTGCTTTGTACAACTTCAGTTAGAAAAATGTATGCCAGTGTGGAAACTTCACTGTGTTTGACTGCAGGATTTCACATCAACTGGTAGTACGTAGTAGCAAATACATGTGCCTAGATAATAAGACTGGAGGATTTCACATCAACTCACGACCGGTACGTAGTACCAAATACATTATTTATATGATGTAATGACTGGGGCATTTACTAACAAATATATATACAACAAAATGGTATAAGAAACAGTAGAAGTACTGTACCTGTACCTAGTGGATATAAGGTGAGAGAGGAGATGGGCAGCTGAACATGGAAAGAAAAGAAAAGAGGAGTTGCTGCAAGTGGGTTGCTCCGCGGGACATGGAAAAGGGAAGGAGAGAAGGCATCAGGGGATGGAGGAACTCACCTGCGACCCATTTTGCCTTCTCCTTTGTCGTTGTTACTTGTTAGTGGCGGCAATGGATGGTGGGCAAGCTGCCGACGCGGCGTAACTTCGGTCTTCGGACTGCAGGGGGG
Source organism: Triticum monococcum (assembly GCA_034509565.1). Classification (NCBI taxonomy): domain Eukaryota; kingdom Viridiplantae; phylum Streptophyta; class Magnoliopsida; order Poales; family Poaceae; genus Triticum; species Triticum monococcum. Next base: position 771,115,988 of record CM067847.1, read on the forward strand.
CAGCATTGGAGGAAGAGGTGGAGTGGGGTGGCGGTACGTGGTGGCGTCGGGAAGGGCAGGAGGCAGGCTGCGCGTGGAGTGCGCCGTCGACGGCGGCCGCAGCCAGGTCACCACACCCGGCCCGCGACGTCCAGGACTCCAGGTCGCGCTTAAGGAGGCGACGGCCTGCGCCGCCGCTGCGCTTCACTTCGACCTCGCTCTTTATATTCGAATGCAGATTTTGTGAGCTTATGCATCCGGGCCTCATTATCCTAACACTCCAATGTTGTTTTGAGATCTGTGCTACACAACTACCTTATTATATAAAATTTTCTCTTTTTTGTTCCTCTCATATAAAACATGTCTTGCACTTCAAACTTTGCAGTACAACATAACTTTGTAACTAGAAAGTGACATAAAACTTTTAGATTTTTTTGTCCGACATAAATATGAAAAATAAGATTTTTATAATTAAACAAATCTCATTTTGTATATTTATGTTGGACCAAAAAATCTGTAAGTTTTATCCCACGTTCTACATAGAAAGCTTTGTTATGCTGCAAAGTTGAAGTACAAATACATGTTCTATATGAGAGAAACAAAAAAGAGAAAATTATTTGCACGAATCGTGATGCAGGAATGAGTGGTTGGATAAGGAGTACCCGGGTGCATAGGCTCTAAAACATGTTTTCGCTCTATATTCCATGACCGGCACAATGAACGGGCCTGTGGCAAGCACTCGTCTAGATCCAGCACAGCCGGCACTGCTTCTCTCCCTCTCTCTTCCATGGCCGGGAGGGCGGTGGCAGCCCCTCGTCTAGTTCCAGATCGAACGTGGGGTGGCTTTGGAACCTTTCCACGGGAAAGAAGGAAACCACAGTGAAAAGAAATCGTGGGGCAGCGGGGCCGAGCAGCAGCGGCGCGGCGAGAAGGTGGGGCGGGGCAAACGTTTGGCGGCATCGCCGGTGGGGGCCGAGCAATTGACGCGGCCTTCAGAAGTGGGGCGTGTGGGTTTTTTTTTTTGTGGAGAGAAGAGACGTCACGGGGTGATTTGGTTAGCGATCGATTTCGTTAACGATCAATTTGGTTAACAAAGGCTTTAGGCTGTTAATTAGATTGTGAAATTAATAATTGAGATGGTGATTTGGATCTGCCCTCTCGTGTTTTTATAATGGTAGTAGATAGATAGTAAAAGATGAAAGGCGAAACGATTCAGTTTCCCCGGATCAGCAGAGCCACGGATCAACCAAACCATGAACCATTAATTACATACAGATACAAGATACAGGAGTACAGGATGAACAGAAACCATGAACCATTACATATACTATATATACTACCGAGAATCAGAAGGACACTACCGACAGACAAGAGAAAGCATGCATGAACCATTTATTACATATAGATACAGGACGAAACTCGGCAACACGTACTACATGCATGCAGCGTACGTACTACTCCTCGGCGGCGGCCTTGTTTAACTTGGAGTCTTGGAGGACTTGAACTTGCTGGCCTTGTGGGCGGTCTTGTTGTTCTTGGGGAGCAGCACGGGGTTGATGTAGGGTACGACGCCGGCCTGGGCGATGGTGACGCCGGCGAGCAGCCTGCTGAACTCGTTGTCGTTGCGGATGGCCAGAAGCAGGTGGCGAGGGGTGATGAGCTTCTTCTTGTTGTCCTTGGCCGCGTTGCCGGCTATCTCCAGGACCTGCATGCATGCATGCGATGCCATTCAAGAAAAGCCCGCCAGAAAGGAAAGGAAGCCGGCGGCTCAATTAAAGTCGTCATCCGTGGCGTGGAAGTGGAACACGAGGAGAAGAAGATCACTTGGTCGAGGAGGGAGGAAGGGAGGGGAAAGGAATCGGATCGGTTGTGACCTCGGCGACGAGGTACTCGAGGACGGCGGCGAGGAAGACCGGGGCCAGCGCCGCGACGCGACGCGCATAGCGGCCCTGCCTGAGGTACCGGCCGACGCGGCTGATCGGGAACTTGATCCCGGCCTTGAGGGGCCACGACGTGCCTATGTTCCACAGCGCGCATCGTATCCTCCTCTTTACTTCTTCTTCTTCTTCTTCTTTTCTTCTCAGGTCGGCCGGCGACGGGGAACTAACTGCAGCCATCGTCGTGTTATTTTGGCGCTGGACCGGAACTGCTTCGATTGGTGGATTGGATTTGGATGGGCGTCGAGGGCGCGAGTTTCCTTCCTTTATATGTGGGGCGCGATCCGTGGGAGGGTCAAATCCTCCAATCACAACGCTCGTGCGTGCGTGTGTCCAGTTACCATGCATGCACGATCTAGATCTCCGTTACGTGGATGCGCTAACTTCCTATTCTCTTTTCACTTCTTCTTTTCCTGGATCGTTTTTGGCTGAGGGAGGCGGAATTCGAAATTTGGGGAACCGGGGGAATGATGCATGGATAAACGAAATTCATTTACAGCTTTGTTTGGCACCTTCGATTCATTTCATTTGGTTGAAATCAAATGAAATGCAGTTTCTGCACAGCTCACTTGGCACCCAGGTTTTCATTTCATTTGGTGGAAATGAATGAAAACTTGCTCCTCGGAGGATTTCATTTGGTGGGATTTGAATTTCAAGTCCAATTTTCTTGTTTGGCCGTCAGGGGATCGTTTAAATAAATGCCATATGTTGTTTGGCTGCTATTTTGAATTGTAACCATAAACAATCAACATGCGCATCTCAATACTTATATTCAAAGCATTAACTATATAAAAATTATAATCAACCCAAAAATAATTGGGCATTTTTTTTTCAACGATCATGATCAAAAGTTATCTAGACACACTACATGAAAACTCACATGTTGACCCGCTAAAAAAAACTCACACATCGCCGTGTGGCCCGACGTACGCCCAGTGTAAAATGCAGTACTCGGTTTAGTTCTAGACGAGTACTGAGTGGTGGATGCTTGATAAAGGAAGGGTACTCAGCTTAACTACAGCTGATAGGCCGAGTATGTGAAAAAAGGTGCTCGTCTTACAAAACATACTTGGCATATTGAACGAAAAGCTCTCAGCTTACAATGAAGAGTCTTTAAAAAATATAACAGATGTCTGCTAAACTAAACGACGACTTTGAGAATCTACAAGTAGTACCCTGAATCCAGTGTTGATTTTTTTATCCAAATCTGAATAAGAAGGACAAGATGAGAGACGACTGCATGAACTCCCTTCTCTTGTATAACGGCTGGTTCGTGCGCCAGCTAGGCGCCGTCGACTGCGTGGTGTGGATCTCCCTTGCTCGTCTCGTCCTTCTCAGTTCAGTGCAGCGAGCAATCGATTTGTTGATATCATTCCTTCATGTGGAGCTAGTTCCATGTTGATATTTAGTGCTTTGGAGTTGAAATGCAGCATGAAGCTTAGCTTAGTGCGTTCCACAAGAATTCTAGTCTTGCAGCGTATTTGTTTCTTTGTGGATACGTGGTAACTGACGGCACCCCAACCTTGTTCTGTGAAGTACAGAAGAAAAATGATGCATCTGGTCGATCGCATACCACTAATAATCAAGTAGTTGCTTTCAGTTATTTGAGTCATTCATGTATGTGCATTCTAATGGCTCCCTTGCTATTGTTTGGTTTCTTTACTAGCTACTAGGAGTTGCGGGATCTTTTCATTTTGGTGGACATTGAATTCCCATGCTATTCTTTTAAGACAGATCCAGATTGATCCTTTGTTGTTTGCGTAAGAGAGGCTCAGCATAGTTATCAAATGATGGTTGTGTTAGGGCATGTACATTAGTGTAGACACCTGCTGTCTATAACAGCGCTCCATGTCAGCTCTAGACAGCACTAAAAATTCCCTTTACAATGGACCAACTCTTTTGCTGTCTGTTAGGAGGAAAGGTTTCCTCTTTTTGAGAATGTTAGGAGGAAAAGATCCATCGGGATTGGACTTGTGGAGCAGGAGATTCGGCGGTTCGGCTGGGTCATGGGCACAAACAGAAAATTACCAACGGTGCGCACGTATAATGGCAAAAGTCTATCGATAACGATCGATATTTTTGGGATACCGATCGTCTGCAAAACTACAGACACCCTCATTCTCTTACCTCATTCTCTCTCCTCCACCTAGATAAATTTATGACGTGGTAGTTGTTATAGACAGCTGAGTAGACATCACTGTACATGCCCTTAAACAGACTTAGTTGCTAGGGGTTTATGTAATGATATTTCTTACTTGGTGATTAAGGTTGTAAGGCAAACTGCTTTGGGGACTTGTGCATCTTCTCATTAATTAGTAATTACTAGGACTAGCAAATATGCCCGTGCATTGCAACGGGGAAAGAATTTATCTTGCCTCTTGCACAATAAGCATAACTCAAAACTCTCAACATGTCCATGTCATATATTTCAACACGTCACCCTACCTTTAGTGCCTATCCTCCTTGCCACCCACACCGACGATGATAGCGGTGTTTGCCTGAGCACAACGCATCCGAACATGGTCAATCCCACGTCAATGACCTCGCCACCAGATGTCACACCCTTCATTGCGCCTATGCAAGGGAATATTTCAAAATCAAAACTTTAGAACACTAATATGATTGAAATGGATATGATGGCCGACATCCAAGATTCACGTTGTGCATCAGATCCATACACCTTCCCGCATATTCCTAACCATTTATGCATAGGATTGGTCGGATCTAGGAACTGGGTCGCGAAACATCGTCGGGGATGGAAGGCACACTGAGGGCGGAGTTCGAGGGAAGTACGTAGAAGGCGGACGGGACATGGCAGGATTGGGAGTTTGGTCAATCATTATCAATTCTAAAAATTCCGTATACTTGGCAGATGGTGTTCCCTCCTGGCAAGCTAGGTATGGGCGTAGCCAGCAAACCAACACAACACATAGATGCAATACCATGGCTAAACAAAATCTAATGACTTAAAGTATATCCATGTGTTTAAATTTCAGACAATCACATACTAGTGACGTGCCCATCATGCCTCCAGTGGCTCGTTTCCCTCGTGGAGTCTCATGGTCCAGCTCTTAACCACTCCTTACTCTATTTCCTCATAGTCCACCTGCGCGTGCCCATGATGACGTATTGACATACATGTGAGACCAGCAAGAGGCACGTCTGGGTGACGCGAGAAAAACGCAAATGGCGACCACGTCGTCGCTAGGTTGGATCACATGGTGCATGGGGATGGGGCGAGGACAACAGGGTTTTACAACGGGACAGCAACATGCGTCATGGTGCGCTAGTGTTGTGCACCGTGGGGAGCGCTGGTGCTGGAGTACATGCCCGGCGGCAGCCTGGCTGACCAGCTCCACTGCACCACGCAACCGTTCACCTGGCGCCACCGCATGCGCGTCCTCGAAGACGTGGCCATTGCGCTGGAGCACCCCCACGACGACATCTCCATGGTGCACAGTGACGTCTCATCCTCCAACATGCTTGTGGACGGCTACGGTCGCGTGCAGCTCTGTGAACCGGGGTCGGCTTGCGAGGGCACCTTCTCGGCCACCGCCGCGGGCTATATGGGCCCCTTCTTCCTCTGCATGGGCATCGTGTCTAAGCAGACCGATGTGTATGGCTTCGCGTGCTGCCGCTCGAGGCCATCACTGGCTAGCCGGATGCCGGCCGGAGCGGAAGGCCTGGACGACAACGACCAGTACCTAGCGGCGAAGGTGCTGCCGCACGTGACCATGGACGGTGTGGCGGGGCTCGTGGATGGCAGGCTAGGCGACGACCACACCGCCGTGGAGGAAGCCGATGGCGCGTAGATTGTCGTCGATCGCGTTGGGACACAGCTGAGGCGCCGGCCGCCGATGGCGCAGGTGCGGGCGACCATCGTGCAAAAGGTGGCGAGGTCCATCGCGTGGACGGAAGAAAGCCATATGATGGCGCCGGTGTCGGCGCGGCCGTGTACCGACCCACTTTAGCGCCACTGCATCGAAACCGCCTTCCGCTATGGCTTATTACCAAGATATTGTTTTGATTTGGAAGAGGTATTTAAAATATGTGGATATATTGCATACGAACTCCTACGGACGTTGGGATGCGCTTGTCTGAAACCAAATGATGAACAGAAGACCATGCATGGCTGCGTTCCGTGAAAGCCCATCAACGCACAACTACATCATCCAAGCCAACTTAGCATGTGTGCCAGGGAACCCATCTTGTAGGAAACCTTAGCGTAGAAAATCGATTGGTCCCTATTTTGGTCTGAACAGTTATCGTAGATTCATTAATTCTCAACCATCAATATTTACGATTTACATAAAATCAACGGATATAAAAACATGACTTATGGAGAATCAGAAAAGGCTTCGTACTTTAATATTACGTATAGAAGCATGACTGATTCAGTAGACACGAACATGTTGAATAACTAAGATTTTGAAATTGTTTCATAATTAAAACTGTAGCAATATTGGAACTTTGACTTGACTAGATTAACCGTGGAGGAAAACCAAATCACCCAGCGAAAACAGATCGCCTAGGTCGCTCCCACAGGCGGCTGGGCGAAACCCTAGCCGCCGCCCACACCTCTTCCCCGCCACCTACTCCCCTCCCCGTCGCCGGAGGGAGCTGCCGGGCGAAGCCTAGCTGGCGTCGGCGACGGCGGCACCCCTTATCCATCCTCCCCTAGTGGCTACAGCACGGGACGTGGCGAGCGGGCTGGGAGCATTGTCCTCCCGCAGAGTGTTGCGGCGGTGTCGGCCGGGCCTTGGGCGCGGCGGTGCGGTGCGTGGACGCGGCGGCGGCTGCGTGGTGAAGGTGGCGGGGCGGGCTGGCGCTGCATGATGGCAGGGTGGCTGGTGCCGGTTCCGTCGGATCTAGCGCTAGGAGTTGCGAGCTGTGGGCAGCGAAGGCCGGTGTCCTCCATCGTGGCAGCGATTACATCAGCATGTTGGAAGCAACTGTGTGGTGGCTGTCCTTGTGCACTTGTCGCATCACAGCAACGATCCTCCTCGATCTGGCCTTCGACGTGTTCCGAAACTATTGCCGGACATCTTGCCCAAGAATATCTGGATCCGATAGTATCCGGTCGTGCGCGTCCATATCAGCCTCCATGGCTCCAGGAGGGCGTGGCGCGAAGTTCTGTTTTTTGTTGACACCATGGGACATGCCGGCATCTCGATTTCCATGGCACAGGCAATGGCAGAGAATGTCTTGAAGACTAAGATTGGAGGATCAGTAAGGCGGAGGGGGCCTTCAAGGCGATGGAGTCAGCCGGGTGTTTGATATATTTCATTAGCAACAGCGTCAATTGGGGGTCCTCCTCGGGTGCCGAGTCATGGCTTTCAGGGTGAAAATCTAAGGTTTGTCCTTCATTGGTTGTGCATGGCAACTTCCTTATTAAAGGTATTGTTTTGAGAGTTTGGTCTTTCTCCAGGGTGAAAACCTATGATCTTGGATCGGGAGACGGGGCGCTTGTTCAATGTCTCCTTCTTGAAGGCGTCACTTTCAGAGGCCTCTTATGTTTTCCGGGTGCTGTCTTTGGTGGTGGTTGGGTACTGATGCTGAGGGGAGTTGGTCACTTTGGCGAGGCCATTTTTTCCTTTCTTTTTTCTTTTCTTTTCGGGATGTGTGCATCCTAAATGTTTTTGTGACTTCTTGTTGATGGAGAGGTTGGGTGTAATGGTATCTCCATGATATTAATATATTCCTCTTTTCAAAAAATTACTGCATTAATATTTGTTATTTTTATGCAGTGTGCAATGGATTTTGAATCCACCCAAATACTATGGCAATTTCCAAGAGAAATTACACAATACTTAGTTGGTGTAGATGAATTTCTCGAGTTTGCATATAAAAATATACCAGCAGAAACAATGATCCTATGTCCATGTCCGATGTCACACTTCACTACTATCAAGGGATGATGTCCGTGGCCATTTGATATGGAATGATATGCTTCAAAGCTATGATAAATGGGTTTTTCACAGCGAGTCTTCATCCGAACACAATGATGATCAACAACCACAAACCGAAACTAACAGAAAAGCCAATATGCATGAAATGATTTTGGATTCAATTAGGAAAATATATGATGGTGAATCCCTATGAGTGATAGTACATATTTTTCAAATTCAGTTCCATATGGAGCAACTAAAGAAGCATAAGCACTGTACAAATTAATTCAAGATACAGAGAAGCCTTTGTGGGGAGGATGTGAATCGTCTCAGCTATCCTTGCGCTTTTGTTCAACACATAATCCATAAACTAATGGTCAGATAATTCACTTGGAGATCTACTTAATATTCTGCACATAGCTATTCCAAAAGGTAAAGATCTGCGCCAAAAAATTTACGAGGCCAAGAAGATCATATCGAAGTTTGGATTAGGATATCAGAAAATTCAAGCCTGCCCAAATAACTGTGAGTTGGTCTGGAAAGAGATAGAAAATGATGATTTTTGCTATAAATGCAAGGCTTCTGGGTGGAAAGATAAAATGCCCGAAACCAAATTAAGTAAAGAGGAAAGAAAGAGAGCTACGCAAATGAAAGTTGTGAGATACTTTCCAATCAAAGATTGGCTAAAGAGGATATTCATGTGAAAAGAAACAACAACTCTAGCTCGATGGCACGATGAAGGGCGCACCATGCAACATGGAGTTCTATGGCATCCAGCAGATTCCGAGGCATGGAAGAAATTTGATGAGAAACATGAATTTGCAGATGATTGTCGTAATTTTAGGTTTATCCTAGCAAATGATGGATTTAACCACTACTACAGTAATGCCTAACAGTGGTGGACGCAAAGAGCCCAGCAGTGGCGGGCCAGGCTCTCAGGGCGCCCACCACTAACATCCTGCCACTGCTCATATCGCATTAGTGGCGGGCACTCTGTAATGGCGGACTTGTTTAGACGCCCGCCAATAGGAGATATTGTTAGTCTGGGGTCCCCGCCACAACTATTGGTCCGGCCAGGAGAGCTTCCAGTGCAAAACCAGGCATGAAAGATTAATTACCATATTTCGATCATATGCATTACAGTAGATGTGTCGAAGTTTAGAAGCAACACATTTTACCATAACAATAATCCAAATAGATGTACGCATAAGAGTACAATGAACATAACATCATAAGTAAGTACACATAGCCTTCTCAGCGAATGCTCTGAAATGTTGCATGTTACGTACATATACGACCTCATGATAAAAACAACACCATAATGACAATGAACTCGATAAAGGTTATCAAAGTCTTTACTCGTCCACAGTCTTGCATATTACATAGTTGATTTTCTCTATGTGGACGAAGTTGGAGTAACAATACTCTGCTTCTTTTTTAGTTTTATATCCTTTGTAGCAGTTGTTCTCTTAACCGACGACTTGCTCATTGCGTCTCTCCCATGAATCATAGACTCCCGAATTCTTCACATAGTACACCACATACCCCTCCATCTGCTAAGACAAATAAACAAGCTAACAAGTCAATTACTGATATGTCCATTTTGCGTCATGCTTTTTACTGTCATTTATATTGTTTTAAAATAATATTTCACTCTATGATTGAATTATAATGCCTTTTCTCTCTTATTATACAAGATATACATGCAGTGGGAAATTGCCGGCAGCTAGAATTCTGGACCTGAAAAGAGCTACAGCAGAGATAGTTATTCCCAAAGATCCAAATGGCCTAAAAGTTTAGGGAGATTTATTTTGGAATAAATATAAAATACAGGAAGAACAATCATCAAGAGAGGCTAATATGTCTCCGTCGTATCTATAATTTTTGATTGTTTCATGCCAATATTTTACTACATCCACATACTTTTTGGCGAAAATTTATATGATTTATAGGACTAACATACTAACCTAGTAAACAGTGACGGTTCCTATTTTTGCATGTTTTCTGTTTCACAGAAAAATCCATATCAAATGAAGTCGAAACATGATAAAATTTTACTGAAATTTTTTATGTAATATATATGATTTTCTAGCGCAAGAATCAACAAAATAGGGGACCCACAGGCTCCACAAGGCAAGGGGCGCGCCAACCCCCCAGGTCATGGCAAGGCTCCTTGTGGGTATCCCCTAAGTCGATTGAAGCTCTCCATCGGGCTCAAGGATGCTGGGGAACGTTGTATTTTAAAAAATTACCTATGCTCACGCAAGATCTATCTAGGAGATGCATAGCAACGAGAGGGGAGAGTGTGTCAATGTACCCTCGTAGACCGAAATCGGAAGCATTTAGTAACGCGGTTGATGTAGTCGAACGTCTTCACGATCCAACCGATCCACCGAATGTACGGCACATCCATGATCAGCACACGTTCATCTCGATGACATCCCTCGGACTCTTGATCCAGTTGAGGCCGAGGGAGAGTTCCGTCAGCACGACGGCATGGTGACGGTGATGATGAAGTTACCGACATAGGGCTTCGCCTAAGCACTACAACGATATGACCGAGGTGTGTAACTGTGGAGGGGGGGGCACCGCGCACGGCTAAAAGATCAACATGTGTGCCTTTGGGGTGCCCCCTTCCCACGTATATAAAGGAGGGGGAGGCGGAGGCCGGCCAAGGTGTGGTGCACCAAGGGGGGGGGGAGTTCTACTTGGACTCCCGGCCCAAGTAGGATTCGCCCCCCCCTTCCTAGTCCAAGAAGGAGAAGGGGGAAAGAGAGGGAGGATAAGAAGGAAAGGGGGGCCACGCCCCAACCCTAGTCCAATTCAGATTGGGCTTGGGGGCGCGCGCCTCCACCTGGACGCCACCTCCTCTCGCCCACTAGGGCCCATGAAGGCCCATTAATCCCCCAGGGGGTTCCGGTAACCCCCAGTACTCCTAAAAATGCCCGAACCTATCTGAAACCATTCCGGTGTCCAAACATAACCTTCCAATATATCAATATTTATGTCTCGACCATTTTGAGACTCCTCGTCATATCCGTGATCTCATTCAGGACTCCGAACAAAATTCAGTTCACCAAAACACATAACTCATAATACAAACCGTCATAGAATGTTAAGCGTGCGGACCCTACGGGTTCGAGAACTATGTAGACATGACCGAGACACATCTCTGGTCAATAATCAATAGCAGAACCTGGATGCTCATATTGGCTCCTACATATTCTACGAAGATCTTTATCGGTCAAACCACATAACAACATATGTTGTTCCCTTTGTCATCAGTATGTTACTTGCCCGAGATTTGATCGTCGGTATCATCATACCTAGTTCAATCTCGTTACCGGCAAGTCTCTTTACTCGTTTCGTAATGCATCATCCCATAACTAACTCATTAGTCACATTGCTTGCAAGGCTTATAGTGATGCGCATTACCGAGAGGGCCTAGAGATACCTCTCCGATACACGTGGTGACAAATCCTAATCTTGATCTATGCCAACCCAACAAACACCTTCGGAGACACCTGTAGAGCATCTTTATAATTATCTAGTTATGTTGTGACGTTTGATAGCACACAAGGTGTTCCTCCGCTATTCAGGAGTTGCATAATCTCATAGTCAGAGGAATATGTATAAGTCATGAAGAAAGCAATAGCAATAAAACTAAACGATCATAATGCTACGCTAACGGATGGGTCTTGTCCGTCACATCATTCTCCTAATGATGTGATCCCATTCATCAAATGACAACACATGTCTATGGTTAGGAAACTTAACCATCCTTGATTAACGAGCTAGTCAAGTAGAGGTATACTAGAGACACTCTATTTTTTCTATGTATTCACACATGTACTAAGATTCTGGTTAATAAAATTCTAGCATGAATAATAAACGTTTACCATGAAATAAGGAAATATAAATAACAACTTTATTACTTCCTAGGGCATATTTCCTTCAGTCTCCCACTTGCACTAGAGTCAATAATCTAGTTCAAATCACCATGTGATTTCACACCAAGTGTTCACATCACTATGTGACCAACACCCAAAGCGTTTACTAGAGTCAACAATCTAGTTCACATCGTCATGTGATTAACACCCAAAGAGTAATAAGGTGTGATCATGTTTTGCTTGTGAATGAAGTTTAGTCAACGGGTCTGCCACATTCAGATTCGTATGTATTTTGCAAATTTTTATGTCTACAATACTCTGCATGGAGCTACTCTAGCTAATTTCTTCCACTTTTAATATGTATCCAGATTGAGACTCATAGTCACCCAGATCAGTGTTAAAGCTTGCATGGACGTATCTCTTTATGATGAACTCTTTATCACCTCCATAACGGAGAAACATATCCTTATTCCTGGATCACTATTGTAACCTCTTGCCAATCTCATGGTGAGGTACACAATAGGTCTGGTACACAGCATAGCATACTTTATAGAACCTATGACTGAGGCATAGGGAATGACTTTTCATTCTCTTTCTATTTTCTGCCGTGGTCGGGTTTTGAGTCTTTACTCAACTTCGGACCTTGCAACACAGACAAGAACTCCTTCTTTGACTTTTCCATTTTGAACTACTTCAAAATCTTGTCAAGGTATGTACTCATTGAAAAAACTTATCAAGCATCTTGATCTATCTCTATAGATCTTGTTGCTCAATATGTAAGCAACTTCATCGAGTTCTTTCTTTGAAAAACTCCTTTCAAACACTCCTTTATGCTTTCCAGAAAATTCTACATCATTTCCGATCAACAATACATCATTTACATATACTTATCAAAAAGGTTGTAGTGCTCCCACTCACTTTCTTGTAAATACAGACTTCTCCGAAAGTCTGTATGAAATTATATGCTTTGATCAACTCATCAAACCATATATTCCAACTCCGAGATGCTTGCACCAGTCAATAGATGGATCACTGGAGCTTGCACACTTTGTGAGAACCTTTAGGACCGACAAAACCTCCTAGTTGCATCATATACAACTCTTCTTTAATAAATCCATCAAGGAAAGCAGTTTTGACATCCATTTTCGAAATTTCATAAAATGCGGCAATTGCTAACATGATTCGGACAGACTTTAAGCATCGATGCGAGTGAGAAAATCTCATCGTAGTTAACACCTTGAACTTGTCAAAAACCCTTTTCAAAAAGTCGAGCTTTGTAGATAGTAACACTACTACCAGCGTCTGACTTCCTCTTGAAGATCCATTTATTCTCATTGGCTTGCCGATCATCGGGCAAGTCCACCAAAGTCCACACTTTGTTCTCATACATGGATTCTATCTCAGATTTTATGGCCTCAAGCCATCTGTTGGAATCTGGGCTCATCATCGCTTCCTCATAGTTCGTAGGTTCATCATGGTCTAGTAACATGACTTCCAGAACAGGATTACCATACCACTATGGTGCGGATCGTACTCTGGTTGACCTACGAGGTTCGATAGGAACTTGATCTGAAGTTTCATGATCATCATCATTAACTTCCTCACTAATTGGTGTAGGCATCACTAGAACTGATTTCTATGATGAACCATTTTCCAATTCAAGAGAAGGTAAAACTACCTCATCAAGTTTTACTTTGCTCCCACTCACTTCTTTCGAGAGAAACTCCTTTTCAAGAAAGGATCCATTCTTAGCAACAAATATCTTGCATTCGGATCTGTGATAGAAGGTGTACCCAATAGTTTCTTTTGGGTATCCTATGAAGAGACACTTCTCCGATTTGGTTTCAAGCTTACCAGTTTGAAACTTTTTCACATAAACATCGCAACCCCAAACTTTAAGAAACGACAGCTTTGGTTTCTTACCATACGGTGTCGTCTCAACGGGTTCATATGGTGCCCTATTTAACGTGAATGCAGCTGTCTCTAATGCCTAACCCCAAAACGATAGTGGTAAATTGGTAAGAGGCATCATAGATTGTACCATATCTAATAAAGTGCGGCTACGACGTTCAGACACACTATTACGCTGTGGTGTTCCAGGTGGCGTGAGTTGCGAAACTATTCCACATTGTTTCAAATGAAAACCAAACTCGTAACTCAAATATTCGCCTCCGCGATCAGATCGTAGAAACTTTATTTTCTTGTTACAATGATTTTCCACTTCACTCTGAAATTCTTTGAACTTTTCAAATGTTTCATACTTATGTTTCATTAAGTATATATACCCATATCTGCTCAAATCATTTGTGAAGGTCAGAAAATAACGATACCCACCGCGAGCCTCAACACTCATCGGACTGCATACATCGGTATGTATTATTTCCAGTAAGTCAGTGGCTCGCTGCATTGTTCTGAAGAACGAAGTCTTAGTCATCTTGCCCATGAGGCATGGTTCTCAAGCATCAAGTGGTTCCAAAAGCCCATTAGCATGGAGTTTCTTCATGCGCTTTACACTCATATGACCTAAACGGCAGTGCCACAAATATGTTGCACTATCATTATCAACTTTGCATCTTTTGGCTTTAATATTATGAATATGTGTATCACTACAATCGAGATTCAATAAACCATTTACATTGGGTGTATGACCATAGAAGGTTTTATTCATGTAAACAGAACAACAATTATTCTCTGACTTAAATGAATAACCGTATTGCAATAAACATGATCTACTCATTCATGCTCAACGCAAACACCAAATAATATTTATTTCAAGTTCAATACTAATCTCGAAGGTAGAGGGAGTGTGCGATGGTGATCGTATCAACCTGGGAATCACTTCCAACACACATCATCACTTCGCTCTTAACTAGTCTCTGTTCATTATGCAACTCCTGTTTTGAGTTACTAATTTTAGCAACTAAACCGGTATCAAATACCCAGAGGCTACTACGAACACTAGTAAAGTACACATCAATAACCTGTATATCAAATATACCTTTGTTCACTTTGTCATCCTTCTTATCCGCCAAGTATTTGGGGTAGTTCCGCTTCCAGTGACCATTCTCTTTGAAGTAGAAGCACTCATTTTCAAGCTTAGGTCTAGCTTTGGGCTTTTTCACGGGAGTGGTAACTTGCTTGCCATTCTTTTTGAAGTTGCCTTTCTGTTCCTTTGACCCTTTTCTTGAAACTGGTGGTCTTGTTAACCATCAACACTTGATGCTCTTTCTTGATTTCTACCTTCGCCGATTTTAGCATCACGAAGAGCTCGGGAATTGTTTTCGTCATCCCTTGCATATTATAGTTCATCACGAAGTTCCAGTAACTTGGGGATAATGACTACACTAGTAGAAAAAGGGCCTTCGGTCCCGGTTCATAAGGGCCTTTAGTCCCGGTTCTGGAACCGGGACTAAAGGGTCGGTACTAAAGCCTCCCCCTTTAGTCCCGGTTCTTTCTGGAACCGGGACTAAAGGCCCTCCATGTGGCCGCTGCCTGGAGGTCCACCTTTAGTCCCGGTTGGTAACACCAACCGGTACTAAAGGAAATTTTATGATTTCATTCTAATTTTTTTTGATTTTTTTTGAATTTCAAATTTCTGAATTTTTTAACCTCTAATCTCTAATCACACCTCATCACTGCTCAATTTAACCTTTAATCTCTAATCACCCCTCATCATTCAGAATCATCTAACTTCCCGAACGGTCTCCCATCCTGTCACTACTCTAGCCTGAGCATGCTTAACTTCCGGGTTCTATTCTCCCTCGTTTCCAAGTCTGCACTTGTTGTTTTCCTGACAATAGTAAGGTGTCAATCCTATTAACCCTCAGGATTTTAGCTTGAGCATGAAGTCACACATTTCACTGTTTGAGTTTGAAACTATTGTTCTAAAAATCAATAATTATTTAGTAACACTAATATTTCTTGAATAAGTAGTTTGACCATAGTTTGACACTAGTTTGACCACAGTTTGACCATAGTTTGACCAGATTTGACCAAAATTCAAAAAACTGAAATAATTATTTAGTAACACTAATATTTCTTGATTAAGTAGTTTGACCATTGTTTGACCACAGTTTGACCATAGTTGACCAAAATTCAAAAAAACTGAAATAATTATTTAGTAACACTAATACTTCTTGAATAAGTAGTTTGACCATAGTTTGACCAGATTTAATAAAAATTAAAAAAAAACTAAAATTTGAGCATAACTTTTTTCCCTTTTAGAACTTGAGGATTCTAAAAAATAGCAAACAGGCCGTAGGCGGTCTCCATCAGATGCGGATTTTCGTGCTGAATTTTTTGATATGTTTCTGTACAGGATGTCATCGACGAACTAGTACATAGTAGAGCGACGGGCTACTTTTTCCGCTTCTTTCTGTTCCTCAGGAAGTTCCCCTGTTTGGAGGAATTGGACAGTATGCTGTCCCCACGCTGGAGCCTGGGGCTCGACGGCGAGGACTAAAGGCATTTCCTCCGCTATAGGAGCGGCTGTCTCCACGGCAAGAGCTTGATGCTCTGTCGGAGCTAGCTGTCCTGTGGCGGGCTCAGTGTCTCCGGCAACATCCTTGCCGGCGGCTTCGGGGAGCTCGGCGGGAAAGTACTTGCCGGGCCCTGATTTTCTCCTCTTGTTCTGCTCTGTTGATGGATCAATGGATGACTGAGTTAGCCGAAGCACAAAGGTACCTGGTTCCACGGGTAGCTTGAGGGCAACGCGTTTTGACAGGTAATCGGCGATGTCATTCTCCGCTCGGGGAACGTATTCTGCCTGTATACTGTCAAAACCCTCTTCCAGCTTTCTCACTTCATCGACGTAGGCCTTCATCAACGGGCTCTAATAATCCTTGTTGACTTGTTTGATGACAAGTTGTGAGTCGCCACTGACGACGAGTTTCTTGATTCCGAGGTCCGCCGCGATCCTAAGACCGTCAAGCAGCCCTTAGTACTCAGCCGTATTGTTTGTTGACACCTCCCTGGGGAAGTGCATCTAGATCACGTACTTGAGGTGCTCTCCGGTGGGCGCGACAAGCAGTACGCCAGCCCCGGCACCCTGTAAGGAGAAAGCTCCATCAAAGTGTTGGGGAACGTAGTAATTTCGAAAATTTGCCTACGCACACGCAAGATCATGGTGATGCATAGCAACGAGAGGGGAGAGTGTTGTCTACGTACCAACGCAGACCGACTGCGGAAGCGATCACACAACGTAGTGGAAGTAGTCGTACGTCTTCCCGATCCGACCGATCCAAGCACCGTTACTCCGGCACCTCCGAGTTCTTAGCACACGTTCAGCTCGATGACGTTCCTCGGGCTCCGATCCAGCAAAGCGTCGAGGAAGAGTTCCGTCAGCACGACGGCGTGGTGACGATCTTGATGTACTACCGACGCAGGGCTTCGCCTAAGCTCTACAACGATGTGACCGAGGTGGAATTTGGTGGCAGGGGGCACCGCACACGGCTAAGGAACGATCTCAAGGATCAACTTGTGTGTCTTGGGGTGTCCCCTGCCCCCGTATATAAAGGATGGAGGGAGGGGGGCTGGCCGGCCAGAGAGAGGAAGGCGCAGGAGGAGTCCTACTCCTACCGGGAGTAGGACTCCCCCCTCCAATCCTAGTCCAACTAGGAATCCTTGAAGGAGAGAGGGAGAGAGGTGGCCGGCCCCTCTCCTAGTCCTAATAGGACTAGGGAGATGGGGGGAGGCGCAGCCCTATGTGGGCTGCCCTCTCACCTTTCCACTAAGGCCCATGTTGGCCCATTTGGCTCCCGGGGGGTTCCGGTAACCCTCCCGGTAATCCGGTAAAATCCCGATTTCACCCGGAACACTTCCGGTGTCCAAACATAGGCTTCCAATATATCAATCTTTACGTCTCGACCATTTCGAGACTCCTCGTCATGTCCGTGATCTCATCCGGGACTCCGAACAATCTTCGGTACATCAAAATGCATAAACTCATAATAACTGTCATCGTAACGTTAAGCGTGCGGACCCTACGGTTCGAGAACAATGTAGACATGACCGAGACACGTCTCCGGTCAATAACCAATAGCGGGACCTGGATGCCCATATTGGCTCCTACATATTCTACGAAGATCTTTATCGGTCAGACCGCATAACAACATACGTTGTTCCCTTTGTCATCGGTATGTTACTTGCCCGAGATTTGATCGTTGGTATCCAATACCTAGTTCAATCTCGTTACTGGCAAGTCTCTTTACTCGTTCCGTAATACATCATCTCATAACTAACATCTTAGTTATTATGCTTGCAAGGCTTATGTGATGTGTATTACCGAGAGGGCCCAGAGATACCTCTCCGACAATCGGAGTGACAAACCCTAATCTCGAAATACGCCAACCCAACATCTACCATTGGAGACACCTGTAGTACTCCTTTATAATCACCCAGTTACGTTGTGACGTTTGGTAGTACCCAAAGTGTTCCTCCGGTAAACGGGAGTTGCATACTCTCATAGTTATAGGAACATGTATAAGTCATGAAGAAAGCAATAGCAACATACTAAACGATCAGGTGCTAAGCTAATGGAATGGGTCATGTCAATCAGATCATTCAACTAATGATGTGACCTCGTTAATCAAATAACAACTCTCTGTTCATGGTTAGGAAACATAACCATCTTTGATTAACGAGCTAGTCAAGTAGAGGCATACTAGTGACACTCTGTTGGTCTATGTATTCACACATGTATTATGTTTCCGGTTAATACAATTCTAGCATGAATAATAAACTTTTATCATGATATAAGGAAATAAATAATAACTTTATTATTGCCTCTAGGGCATATTTCCTTCAGTCTCCCACTTGCACTAGAGTCAATAATCTAGATTACACAGTAATGATTCTAACACCCATGGAGCCTTGTTGCTGATCTTGTTTTGCTCGTGGAAGAGGCTTAGTCAACGGGTCTGCAACATTCAGATCCGTATGTATCTTGCAAATCTCTATGTCTCCCACCTGGACTAAATCCCGGATGGAGTTGAAGCGTCTCTTGATTTGTTTGGTTCTTTTGTGAAATCTGGATTCCTTTGCCAAGGCAATTGCACCAGTATTGTCACAGAAGATTTTCATTGGACCCGATGCACTAGGTATGACACCTAGATCGGATATGAACTCCTTCATCCAGACTCCTTCGTTCGCTGCTTCCGAAGCAGCTATGTATTCCGCTTCACATGTAGATCCCGCTACGACGCTTTGTTTAGAACTGCACCAACTGACAGCTCCACCGTTTAAAGTAAACACGTATCCGGTTTGCGATTTAGAATCGTCCGGATCAGTGTCAAAGCTTGCATCAACGTAACCTCTTACGGTGAGCTCTTTGTCACCTCCATATACGAGAAACATATCCCTAGTCCTTTTCAGGTATTTCAGGATGTTCTTGACCGCTGTCCAATGATCCACTCCTGGATTACTTTGGTACCTCCCTGCTAAACTTATAGCAAGGCACACATCAGGTCTGGTACACAGCATTGCATACATGATAGAGCCTATGGCTGAAGCATAGGGAACATCTTTCATTTTCTCTCTATCTTCTGCATTGGTCGGGCATTGAGTCTGACTCAACTTCACACCCTGTAACACAGGCAAGAACCCTTTCTTGGCTTGATCAATTTTGAACTTCTTCAAAATCTTGTCAAGGTATGTGCTTTGTGAAAGTCCAATTAAGCGTCTTGATCTATCTCTATAGATCTTTATGCCTAATATGTAAGCAGCTTCCCCGAGGTCTTTCATCGAAAAACTTTTATTCAAATATCCCTTTATGCTATCCAGAAATTCTATATCATTTCCAATCAGCAATATGTCATCCACATATAATATCAGAAATGCTACAGAGCTCCCACTCACTTTCTTGTAAATACAGGCTTCTCCAAAAGTCTGTATAAAGCCAAATGCTTTGATCACACTATCAAAGCGTTTATTCCAACTCCGAGATGCTTGCACCAGTCCATAAATGGATCGCTGGAGTTTGCACACTTTGTTAGCTCCCTTCGGATCGACGAAACCTTCTGGTTGCATCATATACAACTCTTCTTCCAGAAATCCATTCAGGAATGCAGTTTTGACATCCATTTGCCATATTTCATAATCATAAAATGCAGCAATTGCTAACATAATTCTGACGGACTTAAGCATCGCTACGGGTGAGAAGGTCTCATCGTAGTCAACCCCTTGAACTTGTCGAAAACCTTTTGCGACAAGTCGAGCTTTATAGACAGTAATATTACCGTCAGCGTCAGTCTTTTTCTTGAAGATCCATTTATTCTCAATTGCTTGCCGATCATCGGGCAAGTCAACCAAAGTCCATACTTTGTTCTCATACATGGATCCCATCTCAGATTTCATGGCCTCAAGCCACTTTGCGGAATCTGGGCTCACCATCGCTTCTTCATAGTTCGTAGGTTCATCATGATCTAGTAGCATGACTTCTAGAACTGGATTACCGTACCACTCTGGTGCGGATCTCACTCTGGTTGATCTACGTGGTTCAGTAGTATCTTGTCCTGAAGTTTCATGATCATCATCATTAGCTTCCTCACTAATTGGTATAGGTGTCGCAGAAACAGTTTTCTGTGATGTACTATTTTCCAACAAGGGAGCAGGTACAGTTACCTCGTCAAGTTCTACTTTCCTCCCACTCACTTCTTTCGAGAGAAACTCCTTCTCTAGAAATGATCCATTCTTAGCAATGAATGTCTTGCCTTCGGATCTGTGATAGAAGGTATACCCAACAGTTTCCTTTGGGTATCCTATGAAGACACATTTCTCCGCTTTGGGTTCGAGCTTATCAGGTTGAAGCTTTTTCACATAAGCATCGCAGCCCCAAACTTTAAGAAACGACAACTTTGGTTTCTTGCCAAACCATAGTTCATAAGGCGTCGTCTCAACGGATTTTGATGGTGCCCTATTTAACGTGAATGCGGCCGTCTCTAAAGCATAACCCCAAAATGATAGCGGTAAATATGTAAGAGACATCATAGATCGCACCATATCTAGTAAAGTACGATTACGACGTTCGGACACACCATTACGTTGTGGTGTTCCGGGTGGCGTGAGTTGCGAAACTATTCCACAATTTTTCAAATGTATACCAAACTCGTAACTCAAATATTCTCCTCCATGATCAGATCGTAGAAACTTTATTTTCTTGTTACGATGATTTTCAACTTCACTCTGAAATTCCTTGAACTTTTCAAATGTTTCAGACTTATGTTTCATTAAGTAGATATACCCATATCTGCTTAAATCATCTGTGAAGGTGAGAAAATAACGATATCCGCCATGAGCCTCAATATTCATCGGACCACATACATCGGTATGTATGATTTCCAATAAATCTGTTGCTCTCTCCATAGTACCGGAGAACGGTGTTTTAGTCATCTTGCCTATGAGGCACGGTTCGCAAGTACCAAGTGATTCATAATCAAGTGGTTCCAAAAGCCCATCAGTATGGAGTTTCTTCATGCGCTTTACACCGATATGACCTAAACGGCAGTGCCACAAATAAGTTGCACTATCATTATCAACTCTGCATCTTTTGGCTTCTACATTATGAATATGTGTATTACTACTATCGAGATTCAATAAGAATAGACCACTCTTCAAGGGTGCATGACCATAAAAGATATTACTCATATAAATAGAACAACCATTATTCTCTGATTTAAATGAATAACCGTCTCGCATCAAACAAGATCCAGATATAATGTTCATGCTCAACGCTGGCACCAAATAACAATTATTTAGGTCTAATATTAATCCCGAAGGTAGATGTAGAGGTAGCGTGCCGACCGCGATCACATCGACTTTGGAACCGTTTCCCACGCGCATCGTCACCTCGTCCTTTGCTAGCGTCCGCTTATTCCGTAGTCCCTGTTTCGCGTTGCAAATATTAGCAACAGAACCAGTATCAAATACCCAGGTGCTACTGCGAGCATTAGTAAGGTACACATCAATAACATGTATATCACATATACCTTTGTTCACCTTGCCATCCTTCTTATCCGCCAAATACTTGGGGCAGTTCCGCTTCCAGTGACCAGTCTGCTTGCAGTAGAAGCACTCAGTTTCAGGCTTAGGTCCAGACTTGGGTTTCTTCTCTTAAGCAGCAACTTGCTTGCTGTTCTTCTTGAAGTTCCCCTTCTTCTTCCCTTTGCCCTTTTTCTTGAAACTAGTGGTTTTGCTAACCATCAACACTTGATGCTCCTTCTTGATTTCTACCTCCGCAGCTTTCAGCATTGCGAAGAGCTCGGGAATAGTCTTGTTCATCCCTTGCATATTATAGTTCATGACGAAGCTCTTGTAGCTTGGTGGCAGTGATTGGAGAATTCTGTCAATGACGCAATCATCTGGAAGATTAACTCCCATCTGAATCAAGTGATTATTATACCCAGACATTTTGAGTATATGCTCACTGACAGAACTGTTCTCCTCCATCTTGCAGCTATAGAACTTATTGGAGAGTTCATATCTCTCAATTCGGGCATTTGCTTGAAATATTAACTTCAACTCCTGGAACATCTCATATGCTCCATGACGTTCAAAACGTCGTTGAAGTCCCGATTCTAAGCCGTAAAGCATGGCACACTGAACTATCGAGTAGTCATCAGCTTTGCTCTGCCAGACGTTCATAACATCTGGCGTTGCTCCAGCAGCAGGCCTGGCACCCAGCGGTGCTTCCAGGACGTAATTCTTCTGTGCAGCAATGAGGATAATCCTCAGGTTACGGACCCACTCCGTGTAATTGCTACCATCATCTTTCAACTTTGCTTTCTCAAGGAACGCATTAAAATTCAACGGAACAACAGCACGAGCCATCTATCTACAATCAACATAAACAAGCAAGATACTATCAGGTACTAAGTTCATGATAAGTTTAAGTTCAGTTAATCAAATTACTTAGGAACTCACACTTAGATAGACATCCCTCTAATCCTCTAAGTGATCACGTGATCCAAATCAACTAAACCATGTCCGATCATCACGTGAGATGGAGTAGTTTCATCGGTGAACATCATTATGTTGATCATATCTACTATATGATTCACGCTCGACCTTTCGGTCTCTGTGTTCCGAGGCCATATCTGCATATGCTAGGCTCGTCAAGTTTAACCTGAGTATTCTGCGTGTGCAAAACTGGCTTGCACCCGTTGTAGATGGACGTAGAGCTTATCACACCCGATCATCACGTGGTGTCTGGGCACGACGAACTTTGGCAATGGTGCATACTCAGGGAGAACACTTCTTGATAATTTAGTGAGAGATCATCTTATAATGCTACCGTCAATCAAAGCAAGATAAGATGCATAAAAGGATAAACATCACATGCAATCAATATAAGTGATATGATATGGCCATCATCGTCTTGTGCTTGTGATCTCCATCTCCGAAGCACCGTCATGATCACCATCGTCACCGGCGCGACACCTTGATCTCCATCGTAGCATCGTTGTCGTCTCATCAATCTTATGCTTCCACGACTATCACTACCGCTTAGTAATAAAGTAAAGCATTACATCGTGATTGCATTGCATACAATAAAGCGACAACCATATGGCTCCTGCCAGTTGCCGATAACTCGGTTACAAAACATGATCATCTCATACAATAAAATCAGCATCATGCCTTGACCATATCACATCACAACATGCCCTGCAAAAACAAGTTAGACATCCTCTACTTTGTTGTTGCAAGTTTTACGTGGCTGCTACGGGCTTAAGTAAGAACTCATCTCACCTACGCATCAAAACCACAACGATAGTTCGTCAAATAGACTCCGTTTTAACCTTCTCAAGGACCGGGCGTAGTCACACTTGGTTCAACTAAAGTTGGAGAGACAGTCTTCCGCAAGCCATCTATGTGCAAAGCACGTCGAGGGAACCGGTCTCGCGTAAGAGTAGGCGTAAGGTTGGTCCGGATCGTCTCGTCCAACAATACCGCCGAACCAAAGTATGACATGCTGGTAGGCAGTATGACTTGTATCGCCCACAACTCACTTGTGTTCTACTCGTGCAAATAACATCAAACCATAAAACCTAGGCTCGGATGCCACTATTGGGGAACATAGTAATTTCGAAAATTTGCCTACGCACACGCAAGATCATGGTGATGCATAGCAACGAGAGGGGAGAGTGTTGTCTACGTACCAACGCAGACCGACTGCGAAAGCGATCACACAACGTAGTGGAAGTAGTCGTACGTCTTCCCGATCCGACCGATCCAAGCACCGTTACTCCGGCACCTCCGAGTTCTTAGCACACGTTCAGCTCGATGACGTTCCTCGGGCTCCGATCCAGCAAAGCGTCGAGGAAGAGTTCCGTCAGCACGACGGCGTGGTGACGATCTTGATGTACTACCGACGCAGGGCTTCGCCTAAGCTCTACAACGATGTGACCGAGGTGGAATTTGGTGGCAGGGGGCACCGCACACGGCTAAGGAACGATCTCAAGGATCAACTTGTGTGTCTTGGGGTGTCCCCTGCCCCCGTATATAAAGGATGGAGGGAGGGGGGCTGGCCGGCCAGAGAGAGGAAGGCGCAGGAGGAGTCCTACTCCTACCGGGAGTAGGACTCCCCCCTCCAATCCTAGTCCAACTAGGAATCCTTGAAGGAGAGAGGGAGAGAGGTGGCCGGCCCCTCTCCTAGTCCTAATAGGACTAGGGAGATGGGGGGAGGCGCAGCCCTATGTGGGCTGCCCTCTCACCTTTCCACTAAGGCCCATGTTGGCCCATTTGGCTCCCGGGGGGTTCCGGTAACCCTCCCGGTAATCCGGTAAAATCCCGATTTCACCCGGAACACTTCCGGTGTCCAAACATAGGCTTCCAATATATCAATCTTTACGTCTCGACCATTTCGAGACTCCTCGTCATGTCCGTGATCTCATCCGGGACTCCGAACAATCTTCGGTACATCAAAATGCATAAACTCATAATAACTGTCATCGTAACGTTAAGCGTGCGGACCCTACGGTTCGAGAACAATGTAGACATGACCGAGACACGTCTCCGGTCAATAACCAATAGCGGGACCTGGATGCCCATATTGGCTCCTACATATTCTACGAAGATCTTTATCGGTCAGACCGCATAACAACATACGTTGTTCCCTTTGTCATCGGTATGTTACTTGCCCGAGATTCGATCGTCGGTATCCAATACCTAGTTCAATCTCGTTACTGGCAAGTCTCTTTACTCATTCCGTAATACATCATCTCATAACTAACATCTTAGTTATTATGCTTGCAAGGCTTATGTGATGTGTATTACCGAGAGGGCCCAGAGATACCTCTCCGACAATCGGAGTGACAAACCCTAATCTCGAAATACGCCAACCCAACATCTACCATTGGAGACACCTGTAGTACTCCTTTATAATCACCCAGTTACGTTGTGACATTTGGTAGTACCCAAAGTGTTCCTCCGGTAAACGGGAGTTGCATAATCTCATAGTTATAGGAACATGTATAAGTCATGAAGAAAGCAATAGCAACATACTAAACGATCGGGTGCTAAGCTAATGGAATGGGTCATGTCAATCAGATCATTCAACTAATGATGTGACCTCGTTAATCAAATAACAACTCTTTGTTCATGGTTAGGAAACATAACCATCTTTGATTAACGAGCTAGTCAAGTAGAGGCATACTAGTGACACTCTGTTGGTCTATGTATTCACACATGTATTATGTTTCCGGTTAATACAATTCTAGCATGAATAATAAACTTTTATCATGATATAAGGAAATAAATAATAACTTTATTATTGCCTCTAGGGCATATTTCCTTCACAAAGTACATGATCCAGTTGCAACTTGCCTCCTTGTCGGGGAGAGCAGTCTCTTGGGCTTCTTCGTGCAATGAACTCCGCCAGGACTCGGCTTTGAATCGTCGAGGTACTCTCAAACTTGAGGCCAAAGCTGGACAGTTCCAGTGCCCACTCTACGATTCTTCCCGTTGCGTCTGGATTGTGCAATATCCGTTGCAGAGGGAGGCGAGTGACGATAGTGATTTCTTGCGCCTGGAAGTAGTGACGCAGCTTCCTCGAGGCCATAAGAAGGCCGAAGAGCAGTTTCTGCACACCGGAGTACCTTGATCTAGCTCCCTGCAGGAGGGAACTAACAAAGTAGACCGGGTGCTGCACCATTTTCTTCTTTGGCGGCACTCCAACTGGCTGTGTCGTCTCTGCATCGGTGGCATCGGGCTCCGTCGCTGCTATTACCTCGTTATCAATTTCTCTCTATGCCACTAGTGCGGCGCTGACCACCTGGTTCGTTGCCGCCAGGTATAGCAGCAACGGTTCCTGTGGCCTAGGCGCAACTAGTATCGGCGCGGAGGAGAGGTACCTCTTCAAATCTTGCAATGCTGCTTTGGCTTTTGGCATCCACTCCATTGGGCCCGCCTTTTTCAAAATCTTGAAAAAGGGAAGGGCGCGCTCGGCGGACTTGGAAATGAACCTGCTCATGGCGGCAACGCAACCAGCAAGCCAACGCACATCCTTGACTCGCTTGGGTGCTTCAATCTGCTCTATAGCTTTGATCTTGTCCGGATTGGCCTCTATCCCACGCTGTGACACAAAGAACCCGAGAAGCTTGCTGGATGGTACGCTGAAGACGCACTTCTCAGGGTTCAACTTGAGATTGATCTTGCGTAGGTTTGCAAATGTTTCTTGTAAATCCGATATAAGGGTTGCCCTATTCTTGGTTTTGACCACTATATCATCCATATAAGCTTCCATATTTCTATGGAGCTGGGGTTCAAAACCACTCTGGAACGCCCTTGCAAACGTTGAACCAGCACTCTTCAACCCGAAAGGCATCCGTATAAAACAATATGTACCACATGGGGTGATGAATGCCGTTTTCTCTTCGTCTTCTCTTGTCATGAAGATCTGGTGATAGCCGGAGTAGGCATCAAGGAATGATAACAGATCACACCCAGCTGTGGAGTCAACAATCTGGTCGATGCGTGACAACGGGAAGGGGTCTTTGGGACAAGCCTTATTGATATCTGTGTAATCAATACACAGCCTCCACTTCCCATTTGCCTTGCGCACTACCACCGGATTGGCCAACCACGTTGGATGGAGCACTCCTCTTACCAAACCCGCTGCTTCCAGTTTCCGGATCTCCTCTGTGATGAACTCTTGTCGTTCCAAAGCTTGCTTTCTAACCTTCTGCTTGACGGGCCGTGCGTGAGGACAGACAACAAGGTGGTGCTTAATCACCTCCCTGGGAACGCCGGGGATGTCAGATGCTTGCCATGCAAACACATCGACATTCGCCCGCAGGAAGGTGACGAGCGCGTCTTCCTATTTGTCGTCAAGGGTGGAGCTTATGGTAAAAGCTCCTCCCGTGTCGTCCTCCTTGATAGAAACCTTCTTGGTTCCCGGTGGTGTGGCCCTGGACTTCTTGTTTCTGTCGGTGTGGGTGCCTGAGGTCTCACCGGTTTTCTTCTTTTGCCTTCCCGGGGCTCC
This sequence comes from Triticum monococcum, assembly GCA_034509565.1. Lineage (NCBI taxonomy): Eukaryota > Viridiplantae > Streptophyta > Magnoliopsida > Poales > Poaceae > Triticum > Triticum monococcum. The sequence continues at coordinate 771,143,157 of CM067847.1, forward strand.
AGCGGCAGGAGCAAGCGCCATAGCAGTGGCGGCTGCTACAACTGCTTGTTCGTAGAGTTGGTCAGTGCAAATTAGCGCATCCTTCTTGTCTGATGGGACGGTGATGATCGTCACAGGCCTTGGCATCTTCAGGGTGTTGTAGGCGTAATGTGATGCCACCATGAACTTGGCTAGCGCTGTGCGGCCAAGGATCCCGTTGTAAGGCAAGGGGATCTTGGCAATGTCGAACACAATCCTTTCTGTCCTATAGTTCAGATCACTCCCAAAAGTCACGGGCAACGTGACCTTTCCCTTTGGTTGACTTCTTCCCGGGTTGACCCCCTGAAACGTGCCCGTCTCTTTGAGGTCTTCATCAGGAATCTGCAATTTCTCAATCATGGCAGGCGAGATTAAGTCCGGACCGGCCCCGCCATCGACTAGCATCTTTGTCACCTTGAGGTTGCGTATTGTTGGTGAAACCAACAATGGCAAGCACCCGACTGCAGTAGTGCGATCAGGGTGATCCTCAGTGTCAAAAATGATTGGTGTGCTGGACCACTTCAGCGGCCTTTGGGCATCAAACGACGGCTCTGCCGCTGTAATCTCACGCGCCCACTGTTTAAGCTGGCGGTGAGAGGTATGTAGCGAGGCGCCGCCATCGACGCACATGGCCTATGTAGCTTTCTGAAATTCTTGGTCACCAGACTCATCATCCTCTTCATGATCATCGTCTTCTGGCTTTTTGTCACGGCCCCGGGCGGGCCTCTCCTGCTGTTTATCTTTGCCGCGACGGCCCGCCTGGCTGTCACGCTTCTTGCCGGACCCTCAGCACCATCCTGGCCTTTCTCCTTGTCCCGCCTCTCATATTCAGCCCTCTGCTTCTCAGCAAGGAGCTCAACCTGTTGGCAGTTCTGGAGATCATGGCCTTTGGTGCGATGGATCTTGCAGTATTGCTTGTCAGAGTTTCCTGGCTTCTCGGTAGCCGCCAAGGCCCGGCAGGCGACACATCCGGCAATTTCCTTGCCGGGGTCATCTGCCTTGGTTTTCTTGGCGGAGCCGGCGTTGTCAGATCCCTCGACGGCAAGCACGGCTTTACCTTTGCGCTTCCTGTTGCAGCACCGGGCTTTCTTCGCCGGGGCGGCAGTATCCTCATCTGAGGAGTCGGTTTCCACGCCGGCGTCTTCGCCGGGGTACTTCCTTCCCTCCTGAACTTAGAGTCAGGCGACGGGCTGGATTCATTAGACAACATCCAGGAATTCAAATTGTCGAGTTCAAAAATTCCTCGGCCTCTGAGCCTTAGATTGGGTGAGGCTTTGGATTTAATTCCACCCACCCACCCCAACATAAGCGATCTATCCAAAATCAGGCAAGAACCCGATGAAACAGTACATCATTACTGGGCCAGATTCCTCCTGGTTAAGAACAGGCTAAGGGACTGCCGCGAGGAAGACGCAATCTCAATCTTCTGCAATAATTGCACGGACAAGGGAATACTCAACGCCATAAGTCGCCGTGACATTACACGCTTCGCTGACTTGGCATCCATTGTACGAAAGTACTGTGCGATGGAAAGCTCCTGGAAAACCAAAATAAATTTTTGGGACAATCCGTCCCTAAATACAAACCCAGTCCGAAATAAAAGGGTGCATAATCACCATTCACCCGGGTCAAGCACTAAAAAGCAAAAATCCTCTACAGGGCATGGAACCGTACTGGAAGGGTGGCTTAATGGACCCTGTAAAATTCACGGTACAGAGGACGCCACACCAACTCACAGCCTCAGAGAATGTTGGATACTCCGGTAGGTGGCCAAAATTGGCGAAAATCTCCTAATTCCGGAGGCCACAGAAAGCCACCCCAGAGACACCAATACGGTATTAACAGTCTTCGAGACTTTCGCATCAAATAATATGCGAAAAAGGACACTCCGCAGCCTTGCCGAAGTCTACCAAGTAGCAACAATAAACCCATGGAGTGACACGGCTATTACCTTTAACGCTAGTGATGAACCTAAATTCCGAACAGCCCGAGCACCAGCCGCATTGGTCCTCAGTCCAATAGTGGACGACTTTCGTCTTACCAAGGTACTCATGGACGGCGGCAGCGGATTGAACCTCATTTACGAGGAGACTCTTCAAAAAATGGAAATAGACTGGAACCGCATTGAGCGAAGCAGCACAACCTTTAGAGGAATAATCCCCAGTCGGGAAGCGCGCTGTACAGGAAAAATCACACTAGATGTGGTGTTCGGCATGCCGGATAATTATAGGTCCGAAGAGGTCATGTTCCAGGTGGCTCCGTTTAGCAGCGGTTATCACACTCTGCTAGGGCGGGAAGCGTTTACAATCTTCTAAGCAATACCCCATTACGGGTACATGAAGCTCAAGATGCCCGGGCCTAACGGGACCATCACTCTCGCTAGTGATCTGGACATAGCACTCTGCGCCGAAAACAAGACAGCCGCATTGGCCCTCGAGGCACTATCCGAAGCCCTAGCAGCTGAGGAGCTAACTGCGCTGTGCTCTACGGTGAATAGGGACGATGTGGTACTCGACAAAAGATCCAAGTCCACCTCCTTTAAGCCGGCGGACGAAATAGTTAAATTCCATGTCCATACAACGGACCCCAATAAAACAGCTTCCATCGGGGCACAGTTAAACCCTGATGTCGACACCGCATTTCGAGAGTTCCTACGAGAGAACTGGGACATTTTCGCCTGGCACCCTTCAGACATGCCAGGAATCCCACGCAGGCTGGCCGAGCACAGCTTAAATATCCAAACAGGATTCAAACCTGTCAAACAAGCTCTTCGGCGTTTTTCTGAACCTAAGAGACAGGCCATGGGAGAGGAGCTAGCAATGCTATTGGAGGCCGGATTCATCAGAGATATAAAACATTTGGACTGGCTAGCAAACCTGGTGATGGTACCAAAGAAGGACAAATCCTGGCACCTGTGCGTTGATTTCAAAGACCTTAACAAGGCTTACCCAAAGGATCCCTTCCCCCTCCCTCGCATCGACCAAATTATCGATGATACCGCAGGACACGATTCGTTGTGTTTCCTCGACGCATATTCTGGCTACCATCAAATCAAGATGGCAGAACCGGACCAAGCCACAACGGCATTTATCACACCATACGGGCCATTCTGCTTCAACACGATGCCCTTCGGGCTCAAAAATGCTGGTGCAACATATCAGCGCATGATTCAGACATGTCTGGCAAGCCAGATCTGCAAAATAGTGGAGGCATATGTAGATGATGTGGTCGTCAGAACAAGAGATGTTGAATCTCTAGTAGACGACCCGAGGCTCACATTTGATAACCTCCGAACATACGACATCAAGCTCAATCCGGAAAAATGCGTTTTCGGCATTCCAGCTGGAAAGCTCTTGGGCTTCATTGTATCCGGTAGAGGAATTGAAGCAAATCCAGCCAAGATCCGAGCTCTATCGCAACTGGATATCCCAAAGGACCTCAAGCAAATACAAAAGTTAACCGGATGCATGGCGGCTCTAAGCCGCTTTATCTCCCGCTTGGGAGAAAAGGCCCTACTCCTTTACCGCCTCCTTCGGTGCACCGAACACTTCAAATGGATGGACGCAGCCATGGCCGGACTCGACAAAATAAAAGCCATATTGGCAACAAACCCAGTCCTGGCCGCGCCAAACATTGGCGAACCAATGCTATTATACATTGCAGCAACACATCGGGTTTTAAGCGCAGTGCTCGTCATCGAACGAGAAGCGGACGGACACAAATTCCCCCTTCAAAAGCCGGTCTATTATGTGTCCACTGTCCTCACTCACTGCAAATCACGGTACCCGCATTATCAAAAGATTGCGTACGCGGTATTCATGGCATCCCGGAAGCTATGACACTACTTTCAAGAGTGTTCAATAACAGTAGCCTCGAAATTACCACTTAACGATATTATAAACAACCGCGACGCAACGGGCCGGATTGCGAAATGGGCCATCGAGCTCCCCCCCGTTCGACATAACTTATAAGCCACGACGAGCCATCAAGTCACAAGTCTTGGCCGACTTCGTCGCAGAAAGGACGGAGGCCGAACTCCCTAAAGAGTACGGCACATATTCAAATTGGATCATGCATTTTGATGGCTCCAAGATGTTGGCCAGACTGGGGGCTGGCGTCGTTTTGACGTCCCCCATAGGAGACACAGTTCAATACGTACTATTGATTATGTACGCGGACTCCAACAATGCAGCCGAATATGAGGCCCTTTTACATGGTCTCCGGATGGCAGTATCCATGGGCATCCAACGCCTAGAGGTGCGCGGGGACTCGAACCTCGCAATATCCCAAATAAATGGAGACTTCGAGGCCAAGGATCCAAAAATGGTAGCTTACCGCAACGCCGTCCTAAAAATGTCAGCTCGGTTCGAGGGGCTTGAATTTCACCATATAGCCCGGGAAAATAATCAGGCGGCAGATGTCCTGGCACGCATCAGCGCAAAACGCGATGTAGTCCCCCCCAACATCTTCTTGGAAAGACTGCTCAAGCCATCCGTAGCATGGGAAGGGGAGCTGAACAGTAACAGCCCGGACCCAACCGCACTGCCCGACACCGACCATTCTGACACAATCGGAGGCTCTGCCAATGAAATAACACCTTCAGCCCACGTAATAATGGCCGTCATCGCCCCGTGGACAGAACCATTCCTCGCCTACCTTACTAGGCAGGAACTCCCCGAGGACCAAAATGAGGCACGCTGCATAGTGCGGCGATCCAAAGCCTACAGAGTCCACGAGGGAGAGCTTTATAAGAAAAGCACTACCGGAGTCCTTCAAAGGTGCATCTCCGAAGAGGAGGGGCGGAATCTCCTGGCTGAAATTCATGCCGGACTCGGCGGTCATCATGCTGCAGCCCGGACCCTTGTGAGCAAGGCCTTCTGTACAGGCTTTTATTGGCCGACAGCCCGGGCAGACGCTTAGGACTTAGTCCAATGATGCACCGGTTGCCAGCTCTTTGCAAACCAAAGCCATATGCCACCCACCGCCCTCCAAACCATCCTCATTACTTGGCCCTTCGCGGTCTGGGGGCTTGACATGGTTGGACCCCTTAAAGGCGGAACCCACAAGCAAAAATACTTACTGGTCATGGTGGATAAGTTCACCAAATGGATAGAAGCCAAGCCTGTTAAGACGGCCGAATCCGGGGTTGTACACCGTTACGGCGTCCCCCACAGCATCATCACTGATAACGGCACGAACTTCACGGCCGACGAGGTAAAACTCTGGTGCAAAAACATGGGCATCAAGCTCGATTATGCTTTCGTCTATCACCCACAAACTAACGGCCAGGTCAAACGTGCAAATGGTCTTATCATGAGCGGAAATAAACCCAGATTAGTGCGGTCCCTTAAGGAATCTAACATGAACTGGGTAGAGGAGCTCGACTCCGTACTCTGGGGGCTGCGGACCACGCCGAATCGCACCACCGGATACACACCATTCTTTATGGTGTACGGCGCAGAGGCAGTTTTGCCTTGCGACATAATTCATGACTCACCTCGAGTGCGCATGTACGAAGAAAGAGAAGCCGAGCTCGATCCACAGGACAGCTTGGACGCATTGGAGGAGGAACGTGGCGTGGCAAAAGCCCGTTCCGCATTTTATCAACAGCAGGCTCGAAGATACCAAAACAGAGAAGTGCGGGCCAAAAATTACAACGTTGGCGAATTAGTTCTACGACTACCGGATAAGAAAAAGGACAAACTCAAGCCCAAGTTGGAAGGTCCCTTCATAATTGACCAAGTCCTGACTGGTGGAGCGTACCGCCTGCGGGATGCATCGGATAACTGACTCGAGCCAAACCCATGGAATGCAGCCTGTCTCTGAAGATTCTATGCCTAGCGCCGGACTCTGTGTTCGTCTCCTTCCTCTGTCCATTTTTTATATTTTTTGTCTTACATTTCTCTTCCCTCTCTCTCTCTCTCTCTCTCTCTCTCTCTCTCTCTCTCTCTCTCTTATAGCCTCTAAAGGCTCATAAAGTGATGCACTATCCGCGCTCATTAAACCTGGGGGCTTCTTTAAACATAAGCTTATTCATACGGGCTTCATGCCCAACACATGTGTCACACTTCCGCATGCACCTTTTATTCACCATTATATACATCGATATGACTTAAGTTTTGGCCAAGCTGGGTTGCCTGGCTCCTGTGCTTACCCCTACGTTTTCGATTGCTCCTGTGCTCCTGGGTCAGCCGGATGTGTACCTCAGACTGGGTGAAGCCGAAAGCTAGCATTCTTAAGGGAATATTCGGTCGGTGAACTAAAGATGATCTTCTTTTATTTTTATCTATACCCCCCAGATGTTTTTCCTGCGTTTCTTTTCGCAGCATGGACATGCACCTTAGGGCATGCCTCCCAGGGAAATGAACCCCTGACGGAACTATTCTCCTTGGAAGATGTTTCTTACTAACCATGTAATATAACATACCTAGTCGGGCACTTGTCTGTTCACGCCCTAATGACCCCTACGCCTGGTCTCCATGCATTCCCCAGTTCCTATATAACCGCATGGGAATTCGGACACACTCCGGACCGTCAGGTCCCGAGGCTGAAGCGAAAAGGTCGGCCATGACAAATGATCTACAATCCGGCTAGAAGGCATTATAAATGTCAATTAAATTATATAGTCATTTTGACTGGTTGTATTCCTCTTCAATACCATCTAACAGGCTGTCTAATTTACAGTCCTGCTGGGAATACTTTGCGGCCAACTCTACTTGGCAGTATACTAAGCTTACAGGGAATTCCTTCCCATCGGGCCCTACAGGACCGACCTCGGCCATGTGGTTGGGGTCAGCCTTTGCGTACCGCATCTTCACCATGGCCCAGGCCTCCCTAGCGCCTTGACGGCAGGCTGATATCTTCCACAATCGGAAGCGCCGCCGTGCTCCCTTTAGCTTCTCTGCAAGCTCTCCAAGACCTTCGGGCATGGAGACGGATGGCCATAGGGCCTGGGCGACGCCTCGCATCGCCTGCCGAACTCGATCAAGCAGTTGCGAGAGCTCGGGAAGAAGGTCACCCGTAGAACCGGGCATCTCCTCTGCAGGACGACCTGTTAGCACACCTACAGACATTGCTCTGTTAGTCGATTTCCCCACCGAACTTTCTTTCAAAAGGTTCGTTCAAACACTTATTAAATATGCCATGCCGAAGCCGCTGATTCTCCTTCACGGAGTCTGACAGCTGGGCACGAACATCTTTCAACTCGACGCCCAGCTTGGTGTTGGCATGTTGGAGATTGTTCTTCTCCCCCATCACCTTTAGCAGCACCCTCTTACCAGCCTTTAGCTGGCGTAGGAGGTGTTGCCTTTCCGGATTCAATCCGGCGCCATCTGCAATTTCATTTGTCAGATTCGCACCAAAGCCATGCTTCGCAAAATACTTATCTTTCAAAGTGTATATTACCAAAGGGGGTCTCCTTAGGCTCCCCTGCCGCGACTAGTGCGGCCTCCAGTTGGGCTTTGCACTCTTCCAGCTCCTTGGACAGTAGGGAATTCTTTTCTGTAAGAACCTGCATATCAAATGATCCTTAAATCAGTTATTCTAACTGTTTGAAGTCTCGGGGGCTACTGCTATATATATAATTACCAAAATTTTCTTACCCGTATGTCTTTTACACATTGCTCCGTGGCTCTGGCTAGACCATTTTGAGTGGCACGGAGGTGCGCATCTCCCGAGTTGAAGGCATCTAATGCCCCTTGGGAGAGGCAAGCGTCGCGAAGAATTGTCCGGCGACACCTGTGGTTCATGGCACTCTCCACCTCAGAGTTGGTGGCAGACAACCCGTCCACATCCTCCGTCGGAGGAGCGTCTGGCGCGCGCCTTGCGTTCGCCTCCGCCTCCGGACCAGGCTTTGGAGCCTGGCTGGTGGAGGCGCGATTGGCAGCCTCTCCGGGTATAGTCCGGCGAGGTCTCTTTGCCCTGAAGAGAGCACGAGTGTCAATATGCCTCGAAGGTATAACACCTGGGATAAGGGGGCGTGCCATACCTTTGCGCTGACGCCTCGGTCCGGACCGCACTTCTTTTCGGCCCACGGAGCCCTATGGCCCCTCGTTGGCTTGTCGCCGCAGGTTCGGCCTTCCGCCTTAAAAACCTCCCCTGCAAAGTTCGGTTGCAATCAGGAAACTGAACACGAGTGGCGGACACCTATTCGGGGTACTGGGACTTCAATCTCAAGTACCTGGGGCGTCAGGATTAGCCCTGGGTAATCGGCCGTAATGGCCACCAAGGCATTGTCCTCGCTCAATTGATGGAACACTCCATCAATCAGCTCCACAGATATGTCCGGATCCTCTTGAGAGGCCGGGTCGAGGGACCGTCCTGGGTCCTCGGGTTGTGGAGGAGGGCTGCTTATTTCCTTAACAGCCCGGCGCAGTTCTTGCGTTAAAGTCATCAGACTGAATATTTAACAATGGGAATACAAAACGGATGGACAAGTAAATACGGCCGCTTACCTAGCTCGGGGGATTGTGCATGGAGAATCCACCCTGAGGGTTGACGCGGAGAAATTCCTCCTCTTCTCCCTTATACAAAGTGGACAAGATCTTTAGTAGAGCGGCAGCTGAGTCCGGCCCCTTACGACCGTAGCGGGTGGCGTCGTCCTCCCCGTTGAAGTCCCACATGGGGTGGCTTCTATACTGAAGTGGCTGCACCCCCTGCATAATGTATTCGGCCATAACCCCGATCATGCTTAGTCCAGAATGGGCTAACAATCTTATTCGGCCAATCAGGTAAATGATGTCCCTGTCACTTTCCCTCTGACGGCTCCGTGGGCGCCAGCTTAGGCGCTTCTTTAAGGGAGCACTGTTGAATTCAGGGAGGCCGATCCAGACAGTATCCGGCAGCGGGACGTCTTCTATATAGAACCATTCCGAGGGCCAGTCTTCGGACGCCTTCTTTGGGGTTCCGGACAGGTATCCGGTCCCGGCGATGTGCCACACTTCGGCTCGCCCACTTGATACATTGGCCCCTTCTTGGAACGGGGCACGAGGCAAAATAGCTCCTTCTATAGTCTGAAATGAGCTTCAACACCCAAGAACAGCTCGCAGAGGGCTACAAAGCCTGCGATATGCAATATTGAGGCAGGCGTGAGATGATGTAGATGGAGGCCGTAGAACTCCAGCAGCCCCCAGAGAAATGGGTGGATTGGGAATCCGAGCCCCCTTATTAAGTAAGGGACAAGGCACACCCGCTCTCCTTTGTAGGGATTAGGTGTATTCTCTGCTTGCTCTCCGCCGTTGTAGACGGCATGACCGGCTCGAACTGGGACCATATAGGCCGGGGGGAGAAATCCTTTGGTCTGGAGCATCACTAGCTCGCTATGCAGGGTGGAACATCTCTCCCAATATCCAGGCTTAGGGCTGGAGGGGCGAGGGGAGGAGTTGCGACGGCTGGCCATGGTGGAATGGACCTTTTTCGGATGCGCTCTGATGAACACTCGCGGAGGGGAGAAGGTGTGGATTGGATCTAAATCCTCGTCCCCTTAAATAGGGCAGCTCATTTACGCGGCTAGGGGTGTGAATGTAAAAACACTCAAACTTTTCATATTCGTTTGCCACGTGGGAAGCGGCCATTATTGGGCGTAGAAGCCAAGGAGCGCAACATCTACAAGAAACCTGACTTTGTTCAAACAGGTACACGGAATTTGGAGGAGAACCCGCCTTGCAATGCCGAAGACAATCTGCGCGCCAGACTCATCGTCATTGAAGCCTGGTTCGAGGGCTACTGAGGGAGTCCTAGATTACGGGGTGTTCGGATGGCCGGACTATACCTTCAGCCGGACTCCTGGACTATGAAGATGCAAGATTGAAGACTCCGTCCCGTGTCCGGAAGGGAGTTTCCTTGGCGTGGAAGGCAAGCTTGGCGATACGGATATGAAGATATCCTACCATTGTAACCGACTTTGTGTAACCCTAACCCTATCCGGTGTCTATATAAACCGGAGGGTTTTAGTCCGTAGGACGACATACACATCAACAATCATACCATAGGCTAGCTTCTAGGGTTTAGCCTCCTCAATCTCGTGGTACATCTACTCTTGTACTACCCATATTATCAATATTAATCAAGCAGGACATAGGGCTTTACCTCCATCGAGAGGGCCCGAACCTAGGTAAAACTTCGTGTCCCTTGTCTCCTGTTACCATCCGGCCTAGACGCATAGTTCGCGACCCCCTACCCGAGATCCGCCAGTTTTGACACCGACATGGCCCCTACAATAGCCACGATAATCCTGTCATTTTTTGCAATTACACTTCTTTTATATTTAAACAAGGTATTTCTTACCTTCCTTGTCCTCGAGCTGCTTCTTGGCACGCCCGAGCTCTTGCTCGGACTGCTCGAGCTTCTGCTTTAGCGTGTCCACTTCAGCAGTTAGTACGGCGGACGCCAGCAGAGAAGCCTGCATACGCATATTGACTCCTTTTTGTTAGACTCCTAGGAATTTAAGTTGATCCTCTATTCGGCTTTTCTTCCCAAACGCCAAACAGAGCATCAGGGGCTACTGTCTATGCGGTAATATTACTTACACATTCTTTACTTACCTCAAAGCCTGTTAAAAGGCTAGCACGAGATTCAGTCAGTCCGCTCTTGGCGGACTGAACCTTCTAGACCACCACACTCATAATGGTGCGGTGCTCCTTGTTGATGGAGGCGCCTTTGAGCACCTCCAACAGATTGTCCGGCGCCTCCGGTTGGACGGGGAACACCGGCACGGTGGGCTTGCTCCTCTTGGAAGGAGGTCGCCTGCCGGACTCTGGAACCTTTGAAGGTTCCGGAGCGGTGTCCGGCCTAGGGCCGGACTTGGAGCCGTGGGGGGTTTTATCCCCTTTACTCCTGGAGTCCGGGAGGTCGCCTTGCGGCGCCTCTAGGACCACCTCCTCCTGGCTTGGAACCTGTTGGGACCATACTTCGGCGTCGTTCGTAGGGAGTGGGGAGGAAGCCGTCGGAAGCGAATTCACATCCGACGAGTCCAGAGAACCGCTCGACGATGCGTCGAGCTGGTCTTTGGGTGGGCTGCATAATCATATTCGACATAAGGGAAAGCTATGCAATAAAGGAATACTATGAATTACTCTGGTATCCGGATACTTACGATTTCGCCAGGGGCTTGGCCCTGAGCGGCCACTCCTCTCCGGCGTCGTTGGCGTTGGTGGAGTAGTCCGAAGGAAAGGTTTTCCCCTTCTTGGACCCTTTCGCCTCCCCAGTGAGGGCGGCCTTCCTTTTCTTCTCTCCCCCCGCTGGAGGGGGAGAGGTCTCTTCTTCCTCGTCCTCCTCTTCACGGGAGGAATGCGCCTTGGAGCCGTCGGATGATGAACCCGACACCTCCTGGCGCCGGGCACTTACTCGAGTCCCCATGGCCTTCTTCGTGGCCTTCTTCTCCGGCACCACATAGGGTGCCGGAACCAGCAACTACGCCAAGCGGGCATCGGCTGGATCTTCGAGCAAAGGAGCCGGACAGTCGACCTGTCCGGACTTCGCCTGCCAAACCTATCAAAGGTAAGGGAGCTTAGATCCCGCATAGAGTTAAACTATGAAAAACTAATACCCTGTAAAAGGCACAAATAACTTACCGCGCTAGCGTGACGCTGCGCGCTGAATCCGCGATCCTCGGTAGCGGATGCGGGAGCCTCGGCTCCCTTGAAAAGCACCTACCAGACATCTTCGTACGTTGTGTCGAAGAGCCTGCTCAGAGTTCGGTGCTGCGCCGGGTTGAACTCCCACAGATTGAAGGCCTGTTGTTGACACGGGAGGATCCGGCGGATGAGCATGACCTAGACTACGTTGACAAGCTTGAGCTGCTTGTCCACCAGGGTTTGGATGCAAGTTTGCAGTCCAGTCACCTCTCCTTTGCTGCCCCATGACAGGCCCGTCTCTTTCCAGGATGTGAGCCGCGTTGGGGGTCCGGACCGGATTTCGGGGGCTGTGACCCACTCAGGGTCGCGCGTCTCGGTGATGTAAAATCACCACGATTGCCACCCCTTCAGGGTCTCCACAACGGAGCCCTCGAGCCATAAGACGATGGGCATCTTGCCCACCATGGCGCCTCCGCACTTCGCCTGGTTGCCACGCACCACCTTCGGCTTGACATTGAAAGTCTTGAGCCATAGGCCGAAATGGGGGCGGATGCAGAGGAAAGCCTCGCACACGACGATAAACGCCGAGATGTTGAGGATGAAGTTTGGGGCCAGATCATGGAAATCCAGGCCGTAGTAGAACATTAGTCCCCGGACGAATGGGTGGATAGGAAAGCCCAGTCCACGGAGGAAGTGGGGAAGGAACACTACCCTCTCATGGGGCCTTGTGGTGGGGCGGAGCTGCCCCTCTTCGGGAAGCCAGTACGTGATGTCGTTAGACAAGTATCCGGCCTTCCTCAGTTTTTTGATGTGTCCCTCCGTGATGGAGGAGACCATCCACTTGCCTCCCGCTCCGGACAGGGCTGGAGAAGCTTGAGGTGGGGAGTGCGTACTTGGGTGCTGGAGCTCGAGTGCGTGAAAATGGATAGGCAAAGGAGGAAGAAGGCGTAGGTGAAAAGGTGGATCCTTATCCCCTTATACGGGTGGACGCAACTACGTGTCCCCACCAGCCTGGTAAAACTCGCTTATCTCCAAGCGCCGTAATCAATGGCACGGTTGGGTTACCCACGCCAGTATTGATGAGAATCCCGGAATAAGGGGACACGATCTCTGCTTTAACAAGACGTACCAAGGAAACCGCCTCGCGTGACACGCTGAGGTGGGATAATAAAACGATTCGAATAAAGGCTTGGCCGTGGTGCGTCCAACTATGGAATACGTCAGCAGATTATATTTGTGTAAATATTATTCTCTCTATGGCAATATGTGGAAACTTATTTTGCAGAGTCGGACACTATCTTTGTGTTCAAAACCTTCTATGAAGTACTTGGAGGAGGAACCCGCCTTGCAATGCCGAAGACAATCTGCGCACCGGACTCGTCGTCATTGAAGCCTGGTTCAGGGGCTACTGAGGGAGTCCTGGATTAGTGGGTGTCCGGATGGCCGGACTATACCTTTAGCCGGACTCTTGGACTATGAAGATACAAGATTGAAGACTTCGTCCCATGTCCGGAAGGGACTTTCCTTGGCGTGGAAGGCAAGCTTGGCGATACGGATATGTAGATCTCCTACCATTGTAACCGACTTTGTGTAACCCTAACCCTCTCCGGTGTCTACATAAACCGGAGGGTTTTAGTCCGTAGGAGAACATACAGAACAACAATCATACCATAGGCTAGCTTCTAGGGTTTAGCCTCTCCGATCTCATGGTAGATCTACTCTTGTACTACCCATGTCATCAATATTAATCAAGCAGGACATAGGGTTTTACCTCCATCAAGAGGGCCCGAACCTGGGTAAAACTTCGTGTCCCTTTCCTCCTATTACCATCCGGCCTAGATGCACAGTTTGGGACCCCCTACCCGAGACCTGCCGGTTTTGACACCGACAGTGGCCATCTGAGCAAAGGACAGTATGGTAGAGTGAGTGCTTTGGAAACTGCTAAGATTATCTGGGATAGGCTGTCCAAAGTCAATGAAGGAGTCTCAACACAGTGTGACTCGCGAGTTGACGTTCTTCACAATCTCTTCCACTTCTTCAAAAGACTCGACAATGAAAATGTTCAAAAAACCTTCGATCGCCTCACTGACATCTCAAATGAGTTTCAAGCACTTGGTGCCACTGACATCACCGACCATGAGGTGGTGAAGGAATTGCTGAGATCGATTGATTCCTCATTTGATACTCTGGCACTGATGATACAAGAACGTGGAGATTACAAGTCACTTGATCCCACTGATATCCTCGAGAGGCTAAACACTCATGAGTTCCAACTTGCTGAGAAGAGAGATCTCTATGGCTCAAGCTATGGCAGATCATGTGCCCTGAAGGCCAAGGCAGTTTCGGGTTAGATCGGGAGTATACCGGAGCACCGGGGAAAGGAGCAAAGGAGGGGGCGCGCCCCCACACCCAATCCGAATTGGGAGGGGGCCCGCCCCTTTCCTTCCTCCTTCCCCCCCTTCCTTCCACTCCTAGTCCAACTAGGGAAGGGGGGGAATCCTACTCCCGATTGGAGTAGGACTCCCCATGGGGCGCGCCATAGGAGGGCCGACCCTCCCCCTCCTCCACTCCTTTATATATGGAGGAGGGGGGCACCCCATAGACACACAAGTTGATCATTGATCTTTTAGCCATGTGCGGTGCCCCCCTCCACCATAATCCACCTCGGTCATATCATAGCGGTGCTTAGGCGAAGCCCTGTTCTGGTAGCTTCATCATTACCGTCATCACGCCGTCGTGCTGACGAAACTCTCCCTCGAAGCTCTACTGGATCGTGAGTTCGTTGGACATCACCAAGTTGAACGTGTGCAGATCACGGAGGTGCCGTACCTTCGGTTCTAGATCGGTCGACCATGAAGACGTACGACTACATCAACCGCGTTGTCATAACGCTTCCGCTTATGGTTTACGAGGGTACGTGGACAACACTCTCCCCTCTCGTTGCTATGCATCACCATGATCTTGCGCGTGCGTAGGAACCTTTTGAAATTGCTACGTCCCCCAACAGTGGCATCCGAGCCAGGTTTATGCGCAGATGTTATATGCACGAGTAGAACACAAAGGAGTTGTGGGCGTGGGTATATACATATTGCTTGCCGTCACTAGTTGATTCTTGATTCAGCGGTATTGTTGGATGAAGTGGCCCAGACCGACATTACGCGTACGCTTACGTGAGACTGGTTCTACCGATGTGCTTCGCACATAGGTAGCTGGTGGGTGTCAGTTTCTCCAACTTTAGTTGAATCAGATTCAATGAACAGGGTTCTTTCTGAAGATCAAAAAGCAATCACTATACCGCGTTGTGGTTTTTGATGCGTAGGTAAGAACGGTTCTTGCTCAGCCCGTAGCAGCCACGTAAAACTTGCAACAACAAAGTAGAGGACGTCTAACTTGTTTTTGCAGGGCATGTTGTGATGTGAGATGGTCAAGACATGATGCTAAATTTTATTGTATGAGATGATCATGTTTTGTAACACAGTTATCGGCAACTAACATGAGCCTTATGGTTGTCGCTTTATTGTATGAAATGCAATCACCACGTAATTGCTATACTTTATCACTAAGCTGTAGCGATAGTCGTGGAGGCAATAGTTGGCGTGACGACAACGATGCTTAGATGGAGATCAAGGTGTCAAGTCGGTGACAATGGTGATCATGATGGTGCTTTGGAGATGGAGATCAAAGGCACAAGATGATGATGGCCATATCATATCACTTATATTGATTGCATGTGATGTTTATCCTTTATGCATCTTATTTTGCTTAGTACCACGGTAGCATTATGAGATGATCCCTCACTAAATTTCAAGGTCTAAGTGTTCTCCCTGAGTATGCACCGTTGCTACAGTTCATCGTGCCGAGACACCACGTGAAGATCGGGTATGATAAGCTCTACGTTCACATACAACGGGTGCAAGACAGTTTTGCACACGCAGAATACTCGGGTTAAACTTGACGAGCCTAGCATATGCAGATATGGCCTCGGAACACTAAGATAGAAAGGTCGAGCATGAATCATATAGTAGATATGATCAACATAGTGATGTTCACCATTGAAAACTACTCCATCTCACGTGATGATCGGACATGGTTTAGTTGATATGGATCATGTGATCACTTAGATGATTAGAGGGATGTCTATCTAAGTGGGAGTTCTTAAGTAATTTGATTAATTGAACTTTAATTTATCATGCACTTAGTACCTGATAATATTTTGCATGTCTATGTTGTTGTAGATAGATGGCCCGTGCTGTTGTTCCATTGAATTTTAATGTGTTCCTAGAGAAAGCTAAGTTGAAAGATGATGGTAGCAACTACACGGACTGGGTCCGTAACTTGAGGATTATCCTCATTGCTGCACAGAAGAATTACGTCCTAGAAGCACCGCTGGGTGCCAAACCCGCTCCAGGAGCAACGCCAGATGTTATGAACACCTGGCAGAGCAAAGCTGATGACTACTCGATAGTTCAGCGTGCCATGCTTTACGGCTTAGAACCGGGACTTCAACAATGTTTTGAACGTCATGGAGCATATGAGATGTTCCAGGAGTTGAAGATAATATTTCAAGCAAATGCCCAGATTGAGAGATATGAAGTCTCCAATAAGTTCTATAGCTGCAAAATGGAGGAGAATAGTTCTGTTAGTGAACATATACTCAGAATGTCTGGGTACCACAACCACTTGACTCGGCTGGGAGTTAATCTTCCTGATGATAGTGTCATTGACAGAGTTATTCAATCACTGCCACCAAGCTACAAGAGCTTTGTGATGAACTATAATATGCAAGGGATGGATAAGACGATTCCCGAGCTCTTCGCAATGCTAAAGGCTGCGGAGGTAGAAATCAAGAAGGAGCATCAAGTGTTGATGGTCAACAAGACCACCAGTTTCAAGAAAAAAGGTAAAGGGAAGAAGGGGAACTTCAAGAAGAACAACAAGCCAGTTGCTGCTCAAGTGAAGAAGCCCAAGTCTGGACCTAAGCCTGAGACTGAGTGCTTCTACTTCAAAGGGACTGGTCACTGGAAGCAGAACTGCCCCAAGTATTTGGCGGAGAAGAAGGACGGCGAAGTGAAAGGTATATTTGATATATGTGTTATTGTTGTGTACCTTACTAATGCTCGCAATAGCGCCTGGGTATTTGCTACTGGTTCTGTTGCTAATATTTGCAACTCGAAACAGAGGCTACAGATTAAGCTAAGATTGGCTAAGGACAAGGCGACGATGCGCGTGGGAAATGGTTCCAAAGTCGACGTGATCGCTGTAGGCACGCTACCTCTACATCTACCTTCGGGATTAGTTTTAGACCTAAATAATTGGTATTTGGTGTTAGCGTTGAGCATGAACATTATATCTGGATCTTGTTTGATGCGAGACGGTTATTCATTTAAATCAGAGAATAATGGTTGTTCTATTTATATGAGTAATATCTTTTATGGTCATGCACCCTTGATGAGTCATCTATTTTTACTAAATCTTGATAGTAGTAATACACATGTTCATAGTATTGAAGCCAAAAGATATAAGTTTAATAATGGTAGTGCAACTTATTTTTGGCACTGTCATTTGGGTCATATTAGTGTAAAGCGCATGAAGAAACTCCATGCTGATGGGCTTTTGGAATCACTTAATTATGAATCACTTGATGCTTGCGAACCATGCCTCATGGGCAAGATTACAAAAACTCCATTCTCCGTAACAATGGAGTGAGCAACAGACCTGTTGGAAATAATACATACTGATGTATGTTGTCTGATGAGTGTTGATGCTCGCAGAGGGTATTGTTATTTTCTTACCTTCATAGATGATTTGAGCAGATATGGGTATATCTACTTGATGAAACATAAGTCTGAAACATTTGAAAAGTTCATATAATTTCAGAGTGAAGTGGAAAATCATCGTAACAAGAAAATAAAGTTTCTACGATCCGATCATGGAGGAGAATATTTGAGTTACGAGTTTGGTCTTCATTTGAAACAATGTGGAATAGTTTCGCAACTCACGCCACCTGGAACACCACATCGTAATGGTGTGTTCGAACGTCGTAATCGCACTTTACTAGATATGGTTAGATCTATTATGTCTCTCACTGATTTACCGCTATCGTTTTTGGGGTTATGCTTTAGAGACGGCTGCATTCACGTTAAATAGGGCACCATCTAAATCCATTGAGATGACACCTTATGAACTGTGGATTGGCAAGAAACCTAAGTTGTCGTTTCTTAAAGTTTGGGGTTGCGATGCTTATGTGAAAAAGCTTCAACCTGATAAGCTCGAACCCAAATCGGGAAAATGTGTCTTCATAGGATACCCAAAGGAGACTGTTGGGTACACCTTCTATCATAGATCCAAAGGCAAGATTTTCGTTGCTAAGAATGGATCCTTTCTAGAGAAGGAGTTTCTCTCGAAAGAAGTGAGTGGGAGGAAAGTAGAACTTGATGAGGTAATTGTACCTTCTCCCGAGTTGGAAATTAGTCAATTATAGAAGTCAGTTCTAGTGATTCCTACAGCAACTAGTGAGGAAGCTAATGATGATGATCATGAAACTTCAGATCAAGTTACTACTGAACCTCGTAGGTCAACCAGAGTAAGATCCACACCAGAGTGGTACGGTAATCCTGTTCTGGAAGTCATGTTTCTCGACCATGACGAACCTACGAACTATGAGGAAGTGATGATGAGCCCAGATTCCGCAAAATGGCTTGAGGCCATGAAATCTGAGATGGGATCGATGTATGAGAACAAAGTGTGGACTTTGGTTGACTTGCCCGATGATCGGCAAGCCATAGAGAATAAATGGATCTTCAAGAAGGAGACTGATGCTGATGGTAATGTTACTGTCTACAAAGCTCGACTTGTTGCAAAAGGTTTTCGACAAGTTCAAGGAGTTGACTACAATGAGACTTTCTCACCTGTAGCAATGCTTAAGTCCGTCCGAATCATGTTAGCAATTGGCGCATTTTATGATTATGAAATTTGGCAAATGGATGTCAAAACTGCATTCCTTAATGGATTTCTTAAAGAAGAGTTGTATATGATGCAACCAGAAGGTTTTGTCGATCTAAAAGGTGCTAACAAAGTGTGCAAGCTCCAGCGATCCATTTATGGACTAGTGCAAGCCTCTCGGAGTTGGAATATACGCTTTGATAGTGTGATCAAAGCATATGGTTTTATACAGACTTTTGGAGAAGCCTGTATTTACAAGAAAGTGAGTGACATATTATTGATCGGAAATGATACTGAATTTCTGAATACCATAAAAGGATACTTGAATAAGAATTTTTGAATGAAAGACCTCAGTGAAGCTACTTATATATTGGGCATCAAGATCTATAGAGATAGATCAAGACGCTTGATTGGACTTTCACAAAGCACATACCTTGATAAAGTTTTGAAGAATTTCAAAATGGATCAGGCAAAGAAAGGGTTCTCGCCTGTATTACAAGGCGTGAAGTTGAGTCAGACTCAATGCCCGACCACTGCAGAAGATAGAGAGAAAATGAAAGGTGTTTGCTATGCTTCAACCATAGGCTCTATCATGTATGCAATGCTGTGTACCATACCTGACGTGTGCCTTGCTATAAGTTTAGCAGGGAGGTACCAAAGTAATCCAGGAGTGGATCACTGGACAACGGTCAAGAACATCCTGAAATACCTGAAAAGGACTAAGGATGTGTTTCTCGTATATGGAGGTGACAAAGAGCTCGTCGTAAACGGTTACGTCGATGTAAGCTTTGACGCTGATCCGGATGACTCTAAGTCACAAACCGGATACATGTTTTTATTAAATGGTGGAGCTGTCAGTTGGTGCAGTTCCAAGCAGAGCGTCGTGGCGGGATCTACGTGTGAAGTGGAATACATAGCTGCATCGGAAGCAGCAAATGAAGGATTCTGGATGAAGGAGTTCATATCCAATCTAGGTGTCATACCTAGTGCATCGGGTCCAATGAAAATCTTTGTGACAATACTGGTGCAATTACCTTGGCAAAGGAATCCAGATTTCACAAGAGAACCAAGCACATCAAGAGACACTTCAATTCCATCCGTGATCAAGTCAAGGAGAGATACATAGAGATTTGCAACATACATACGGATCTGAATGTTGCAGGCCCGTTGACTAAGCCTCTCTCACGAGGAAAACATGATCAACACCAAGACTCCATGGGTGTTAGAATCATTACAATGTAATCTAGATTATTGACTCTAGTGCAAGTGGGAGACTGAAGGAAATATGCCTTAGAGGCAATAATAAAGTTGTTATTTATATTTCCTTATATCATGATAAATGTTTATTATTCATGCTAGAATTGTATTAACCGTAAACTTAGTACATGTGTGAATACATAGACAAAGAGAGTGCCACTAGTTTGCCTCTACTTGACTAGCTCGTTGAATCAATGATTGTTATGTTTCCTAACCATAGACATGAGTTGTCATTTGATTAACGGGATCACATCATCAGAGAATGATGTGAATGACTTGAACCCATCCGTTAGCTTAGCACGATGATCGTTTAGTTTGTTGCTATTGCGTTCTCCATAACTATACATGTTCCTATAACTATGCGATCATGCAACTCCCGAATACCGGAGGAACACTTTGTGTGCTACCAAACGTCACAACGTAACTGGGTGATTATAAAGGTGCTCTACAGGTGTCTCCGATGGTGTTTGTTGAATTCGCATGGATCAAGATTAGGATTTGTCACTCCGATTGTCGGAGAGGTATCTCTGGGCCCTCTCGGTAATGTACATCACAATAAGCCTTGCAAGCAATATAGCTAATGAGTGAGTTACAGTATGTAACATTACGGAACGAGTAAAGAGACTTGATGGTAACGAGATTGAACTAGGTATTGAGATACCGACGATCGAATCTCGGGCAAGTAACATACTGATGACAAAGGGAACAACGTATGTTGTTATGCGGTTTGACCGATAAAGATCTTCGTAGAATATGTAGGAACCAATATGAGCATCTAGGTTCCACTATTGGTTATTGACCGGAGATGAGTCTCGGTCATGTCTACATAGTTCTCGAACCCGTAGGGTCCGCACGCTTAACGTTCGGTGATGATCGGTATTATGAGTTTATGTGTTTTGATGTATCGAAGGTAGTTCGGAGTCCCAGATATGATCATGGACATGATGAGGAGTCTCAAAATGGTCGAGACATAAAGATTGATATATTGGACGACTATGTTTGGACATCGGAATGGTTCCGGGTGAGATCGGGAGTATACCGGAGCACTGGGAGGTTACCGGAACCCCCCCGGGAGGTATATGGGCCTTATTGGGCCTTAGTGGGAGAGAGGGGAAAGGAGCAAAGGAGGGGGCATGCCGCCCCCAAGCCCAATCCGAATTGGGAGGGGGGCCGGCCCCCGCTTTCCTTACTCCTTGCTCCCCCTTCCTTCCACTCCTAGTCCAACTAGGGAAGGGGGGAATCCTACTCCCGGTGGGAGTAGGACTCCCCATGGGGCGCTCCATAGGAGGGCCGGCCCTCCCCCTCCTCCACTCCTTTATATACAGAGGAGGGGGGCACCCCATAGACACACAAGTTGATCATTGATCTTTTAGCCGTGTGCGGTGCCCCCCTCCACCATAATCCACCTCGGTCATATCATAGCAGTGCTTAGGCGAAGCCCTGTTCTGGTAGCTTCATCATCACCATCATCACGCCGTCGTGCTGACAAAACTCTCCCTCGAAGCTCTACTGGATCGTGAGTTCGTGGGACGTCACCGAGCTGAACGTGTGCATATCACGGAGGTGCCGTACCTTCGGTGCTAGATCGGTTGATCATGAAGATGTACGACTACATCAACCGCATTGTCATAACGCTTCCACTTACGGTCTACGAGGGTACGCGGACAACACTCTTCCCTCTCGTTGCTATGCACACCATAATCTTGCATGTGCGTAGGTTTTTTTTAAATTTCTACGTTCCCCAACACTTTTCTGCCTCACGCACGCAGCAACTCAACTCTATGCACAGAGAGGAGGATGAAGACACCCATCCATGGATTTTGAGCAGCAACAACTTAAGGACAAAGTGCGCCACCTCCCGCCTCCCCTCTATATTTGATTCAATTCTACAGTTGTGTATGCGGGTTCTTCACAGCTTGTGCTCCGTTGGTGTTCGTGCCGGGCTGTAGGAGACCACAACACGCCAATGGATGCAGCCAACCTCCAACTCACCCAGCCATGGGGCAGCAGCAACCCAAGGTCAAGCCTCCCTCTACCTCTCTCTCATTTTGATTTCATAGGTTTGGTTCCCTGATTTTTCTGCTGCTCTAGATTCACTTGCATGCTTAACTGAATCTAATTGCTCTCAGGCCCTAGTGTTCAATGAGATAGGCATTGCACTGTTTACCAATTTAATTTGCTTTGCAGCCACATGGTCTAGAGATAGAATTGAGATATTCAGACTAAGTTTAATGATTTGCTAGTCATAATTACTGAATTTCGCTTGGTGCTATCACTGTCAGACTCTAGTGTTGAATCAGTTGGTGTCGGTGGGAACGACACCTATGGGATCACAAGAATCCCTACTATGGTCAGCGGGGCGCGGGGTCGTGAGAAGAGCGGATCAAATTGATAGTACACAGTTTGTTTATCCAGGTTCGGGCCGCGAGGATGCGTAAAACCCTACTCCTACTTTGGTGGATGTATATTCCTGTTCTTGAACTAGCTCTGGGGCGTTGGGAGCTCCAAAAAGCCGAATCCTTCTCCTGGTCGCCTCGGGCCTCCTTTTATAGAAAAAGGGGTCGCCACAGTGGCACACAGGAGGTGGAAAGGGTACAGTGCTGTGAGGTTATCCCCCGCATTACATGACAAGGCACATTTAATGCGTCTTGCTTAGGTGTCCTCGCTTTATCGGGGACGGGGGAGAAACCTGTCTTGTTCGTCGCCGCTCCTTCTTGTGTCGACACGCGCCCTGGCCAGCGATGCATGTGATGCCATGTAGGTAGGCAGGCAGCTGAGGTGGCGCAGTGGTGGGTCTTCACGAAGATCTGCATGCCGCCACGCAGGTGCCTGCCCAGCTGGGTGGGTCGGCAGCTGCACGCGTACGGTGGTGGAGGTTTAGTCAGTGTGGGCCTGATGGTGGCCCTGTGGGTGTCCTCGGCAAGGGCCTTGCCGGGGCCCCGGCAAGGGTCTTGCCAAGGCGCCTTCTGTCATCCCCGGCAAGGCGCTTGCCGG
Organism: Triticum monococcum; assembly: GCA_034509565.1. NCBI lineage: Eukaryota > Viridiplantae > Streptophyta > Magnoliopsida > Poales > Poaceae > Triticum > Triticum monococcum. Next base: position 771,165,941 of record CM067847.1, read on the forward strand.
GGGCCTTGTGGTCTTCCTCGGCTGGGATCCCGCCAAGGGTCGTCATCTTCTATAGCGCGTATATGATCTTGAATATCTTCACAAATATCTGCATGCCACCACGGGGATGTCTCCCGAATCCTTGCCCCATGGGGGCAGTGGACTCAAGGGTGATTTGCTCCGTAGGCGTGGGGCGAGTTGCCGCGGCAAGGGTCTTGCCGGGGTTGCTAAAACTGTCTCCCGGCAAGGATCTTGCCGGGGGAGTTCGCTTCGTCCCCTTTGCTCTTCGTGGTCTTGGCCTTGGCGTCGTTCTTGTTCCCTTGAGCTTGGGTCTTACCCTGGCTCACCTTCCTTGCCGTGCTTGGTGTGGTGGTGCCCGTGGCTCAGACTGCCCGTGCACAGTTATAGGGGTACAAAAAGTGTACCCCTCTTTTTGTACACAGACAGGAGCCCCCGGGCCTGGGCCACACATAAGCGCAACACATTGTTGGGCCAGGCCCAGAAACGGTGCGCGGGCAGGCGGGGCGGTTTTTATCGCGGTAAGATTCTTCGCGCGCTACGCTTCCCACGACTCCCGCGCGTGGCGCGATGTGGGGAGGTGGGCGTGACGTGGGCAGCATGCGTGGGGTTGGTCTCTGGACGCATGCATCACGTCATAGTAAAGGGGCGGTCGCGCCTTCCCCATAAACGGAGGGAGGCATGGAGGCGCGACCCATTTACTGAATGGGGCTGAGGCGCGGTCTTCAAGGCGTCCACTCCCCATGATCACAGGGTGGGGAGAGGTCGTCTCACCTGTCCCCTCGGTTCTGCACGTCCGCCATGTGTCTCCCGTGCACCTGGGGTGGCAAACGGTGGAGGCGGGAAACCGGGCCGTCGCTGGTTGGGGTGGCAGGTCGGTCCTGGCTCCCTGCGCCTTCCGTATCTCGATTGGCCGAGCGGGGCGGCCGAGCCCCAACCACGGTCCTTTATAAAGAGCGGGAGGGGGGGATGGCGTCCCGCATTCTTTCATCTTCTTCTTCCTTCAGCTTCTGCTCCTCCCTTCCATCCGTCATGGAGAGAGGGAATCCCGGTCCTTCAACGGTGGCGGCGAGGGTCGCCGCTCGACAACGCGTCCCTCCTTCTCCCGTGCCTGCAGTGGCAGATCCAGCTGCGAGGGGAAGGGGGAGGGGCGAGGCCGTGGGTGAGGCCGGGGCGCTCGGGGAAGAGGAGGACAGGGTGGCGCGCCGGCCTCGCCTCCGCCAGCAGCTCCTCCTCCAATGGAGGGCCATGTTGGGGATGACCCTTGTGAGTTCTTCATCAGGCTGCGCCGGCCGCCGCGCCGTCGCCTTTGTCTCCCGACTCCATTTGCGCGGGAGATGGAGCTGGATCCGTCGGAGTCATTGCGGCTGCATATGAGGGGCCGTGGGATCAGTGGCACGCGGGTCCGCGTCGACTTCCCCGCTCCTCACGTGATGTATCTTCATCGGGGATGGAAGACGTTTGCTCATATCCATGCTCGATGGAGGGGCTCACTCTCCATTTTAAGCTAATGGAGGGTGGCCTTCTCTCCGTCAAGGTCTTCGGGCTCTTTGGGACCCATACAAGGTGCTGCGTGGAGAGCTCTTCTGATAGTGAAGACTCCTCCTCGGGCGGGAGTGATGAGGAGGACAGCGGCAGCGACGATGAGGGCGGTAGGCGGCAGGATGACGGGTCCGACTAGGTGTCGGGTGCCGCTCCGTGCGGCACCGACGACCCCATCATCCATGTCACCGGCTCCTTGAACTTCTCGGGGTCGTCTCCTTGGGCGCCTGGCGTTGGGAGGCTGCGGAAGAGGAAGAGGGCGGGCGGCAAGGCCGTCAAGTCAGAGTACGCGGGCATCGACGCCTTCGACGCGTGCTGATGTCCTGCCGTCTCGTCTTCGAGCTCTGCTTCCGGCGCCGCCATCACCATCCAGCCTTCGGATGGCCACCGAGATGTTCTCTCTGCGTCTTCTGCCACCCGTAGCTCGCCTAGGTGCTCCTTTTGCCCTTCTCTCCTCTTTGACCTGCCTCCTGAGGAGAGGGACAAGAAAGGGATTACGGGCACCTTATCTCTTTTTAGTTTGTAAGCCTTGGGGCCTTTGTTGAATTTAAAACTTGTAATCCCATCATTCATGTTTTTCATTCGCTATGGACTGTACCTGAGTGGAATGTTTTTAATGAAAAAGGGATGCTTGCCGGGTCATTTGTTTGCGGGTGGAACCCATGACAAGGAGTAAATCCTTGATATCTCCAAGATAAACAGTTCCTCGCCCGTCAACAGGCCTTGCCGTCTCCCCATTTCGCTCGACCTTTCTCAGGCCTTTGGCGGAGGCAGGGATGAGGCGGGTTCAGGCTCCTTGTTTCATCCTTTCGCTGCCACGTCTACGACCAAACCTGGCCCCAGGAACGAGCCCTCGGGCCTAGAGTTAGGGGAGCACGGTAGCTTAGGGAAAAACGAGGTTTCACATACCTCAGTCCATAATGGAATGCATGACAAGGGATGAAGAACTTATCTGAAGCTGCAGTCCCCGGCAACCCTGGTTTGCCGTGGGTGAATCTTTGCTCTTGCAGCCCCCGGCAATACTGGCTTGCCGGGGCCTAGATGCTGGTCTGTTCCTCTTTTTTTCCCAAGTGCTTTGGCAAGGATATCTGTGTGTCCTATGAACCAAGGAAGACAAAAGAAAGACAAAGAGACGCACACTCGACCTCTAAGCTAGGGGTTAGTCGCCGCTAAGCACTATCAACCCTAACCAAGGACGAGACTTGACCTAGCATGCATGCTATAACTTAGGGCGCCAGCGCTTCATTTATTTATGCTCAGGGTCTGCGCCTGTCTTTGTACAAAGGGTTACATGCATCATCGGCAAGGCTCGTACAAAAGGTGGCTTGCCGGGGGGCCCGGCAAGCCGCGCCTCATGGGTAAAACTTGCGAAGATGCTCAATCTTCCAGGAGTTACTCGCCGGAACGGCATCTTCGGTCTCCAGGCGGACTACCCGATAAGGGCCTTCCCACTTTGGCGTCAACTTGTTGGAATTCTTGGCCGATTGAACGCGCTGAAGAACAAGGTCGCCTTCCTCAAAGCTTCGGGCATGAACCTTGCGGCTATGGTAGCGGCGCAAGGCTTGCTGGTAGCGCGCTGCTCTCACAGCCGCCCGAAGATGATCTTCCTCAAGGAGCGTTGCATCATCTTGTCGTAATTGCTCTTGCTCAAGCTCGTCATAAGCGAGTACTCGAGGTGACCCGTATATGAGTTCCGTGGGGAGAACTGCTTCTCCCCCGTACACTAGCGCAAAGGGTGTCTGGCCAGTGGCTCGATTTGGTGCCATTCTGATTGACCAAAGAACCGCCGGCAATTCATCAATCCAGCGCCTTCCACTCTTGTGCAGTCTGTCAAAGGTCTTTGTTCTCAGGCCTCGCTGTACTTCAGCATTTGCCCTCTCAGCTTGACAATTGCTTCGTGGGTGAGCAATGGAAGCGAAACAGACCTTGCTGCCGAGGTCTTGAATATATTGCATGAAGGTGTGGCTTGTGAACTGCGTGCCGTTGTCGGTGATAACCCTATTGGGTACACCAAAATGGCACACCAGTCCTTTGAAGAACTCGACGGCTGACTGTGCTGTGACCTTCCTCACTGCTTCCACTTCTGGCCACTTTGTGAACTTGTCGATTGCAATGTACAAGTACTCAAAGCCCCCGACAGTGCGGGGGAAAGGGCCCAGTATGTTGAGCCCCCAGACCGAGAAAGGCCAGGAGAGAGGAATGGTTTGAAGGGCTTGAGCTGGCTGCTGAAGCTTCTTTGAATGGAACTGACACGCTTTGCTGGCAAGGGCCCTTTACTCGATGTGGGATCCACATATGCCTCCATGTATCTCCGCCAACAGCCCCAGTCCTTCCTCTCGAGGGATACACTTCAATTTCACGCCGTTCGGCCCCTCACTGGTAGAAAAAGGGCCTATAGTCCCGGTTCGTAAGGGCCTTTAGTCCCGGTTCCTGAACCGGGACTAAAGTGTCGGTACTAATACCTCCCCCCTTTAGTCCCGGTTCAATCCAGAACCGGGACTAAAGCCCCTCCATGTGGGCAGTGCGCAGAGCCCAGTCAGTAGACCCTTTGGTCCCGGTTGGTGGCACCAACCGGGACCAATAGGCATCCACGCGTCAGCTTTTTTGTGGCTAGGGTTTTTGTTTTTTTTTGAAAGGGGGGGGGGGTTGGGGGTTTTGGGGGGTTAATTTAGGTGTTTCATATATTGTGTTAGCTAGCTATAATTAATATAGAGAAGTGTCCTCTCTTATGTCCGTGCTTGGTCGACGCTACGTACTATACATACGTATAGAGAGGACTAGACACGCTGGCTAGCTAGTAAAGCAAACAAAGGAAACAGAAGATCGTCATGAACATATATGCATACAGAGAGAAGTGATATCGACCACCTCTCCTTCTCCGAGAGATTGGTCGAACAACAAGTTCTCGTATATCTATCTGACAGTACCGGCTACATATATACAATAATTATCTCTTACAAATATAATCATACGGACTCAGGGTTCACATAGAATTCTCCGTCTTCAGGGATCACATGGTCAAGAAAGAATGCCGCCAATTCCTCTTGAATTGCTCGCATGCGAGCTGGTGCTAGGAGTTCATCCCGCTTCCGAAACATCTAATTTGAAGAAGGGGGTCAATACATATATATATATATGATTGAATGAAACTCAACACAAATGATGGTAATAAAATAAAATTGTGAATATTGTTATTTACGTACTTCATATTGTTCGTTAGAGTACCCGCCCTGCTCACACGTCGTGTGGCGGATGGACTCGCAGATGTAGTATCCACAGAAATCATTCCCTTGTTCCTGTCACAACCACTTTACAAGAAATAGAGGTCAATCAAACTGATAAGCAAGAATGCTAAATGGTATTGATGAAACTAGCGCGTGAATCACCAGGAGATGCGCGGAACATGCTACTATAGTACTTACTTTCGGGTGTCTAAATTCCAGCTCCTTCGGCAGTCCCGGAACTTTTTTGGTGAATTTTCTCCAAACCCTGCCGGACAAAGAAAACAATTACTTGATATCAGGAAATGAACAAAGTTGCTGATATGGTGGATAATGATCGATTTAACTTACTTCTTGAGGATTTCAGTCATGTCTGCATAGTCCTGGGGATCTTTTTGTTTTGAGTCTAAGACGGTTACTAGTCCCTGCTCAAGCTTAATCTCTAGGAGAATATAGTGGAAACTGCACACGCATGCATAACTCATGAATTACATGACTATAACCTTGAGTAATATATAAGGGAAACCGAATACGCACAAGACAGTAACACTCACTTGAAGTTGTAAGGAAAGAGTATTATATCTTTGTTTTGATTTATTACGAACGATTGTAGCAAGTTGGCCTCGGTAGCTGCGGCATGAAGTTTAACCTGAATTGCAGCTATGAGATATGTGTTAATGAACCCAATATCACCGACTTGTCTTTTCTTCCATTCGACGATCTTCAATCTGCATAATTTAGTGAGGATGATTATAAATACATGCAATGAAAGAGCTAAGCTATATAGAGAAACTTAATGATAGAAGTAGTACTACTTACAGACAGTAGCAGGCGACCGTTGTTTTATCGAGGGCCAATTGATTGAAAAACTGATAGAACTCCTCAAATGGAACAGGCAACAGATCAATTCCAACGAGGTCATGCTCCTTTTTAACTTTCACATACAAAGTACTACTCCCCCCAGAGTCTCTGCAGATTTTCAAGTACCAATCATGCAATCTTCGCATCATCGTTGATAGAGATCGTTCATCTTTGACGAGAGGCTTCCCGTACTCGTATCTTTGCATCTACATCTCCATGGGTTCATAATGTTCTTCGTCGGGCAGGTAATCTACAAGATTGCTATAACCGGGCACCATCCTCGGATCATTAGCGACGTTGTGGCTAGGCACCTTGAGCGGGGGGCATGATTGCTTCGCTTGTTTGCCGAGCTGGGCAATTTGTTTCCCAGCTCGTCGTTTTTTCAGCCTTTCATCACTGACAGTACTTCCCGACCGCTCCGCTTCGGCAAATTCCTTTCCAATAATGCGCTCATAGTTTCCTTTCGGCGGATCAGACTTTGGTGGTTTTGTCAGGGCAGCCAGAGTGCGCTTCACTTTCACCCCATCTACCTTCTCCTCCGGAGGTGGATGTTTCTTTGCTTTCACCCCTTCAAAGAATTTCCTCACTTCTTCTCGCGCGATCTCGGCGTTCTCCTCCTGGGTCCTCTCGTATGGTAACTTCTCTGGAGTCTTCAGAGAAGGACCGAATCTGTATGTCCTCCCGCCTCTGGTTGTACTGCTAGACGCCGACCGAGCAGACGAAGCGGTTGTCTTCTTTACTTGCTTAAGAGGCGGAGGAGAAGGACTACGACCCGCCGGAGCAGCTGGAGCGGCGGCAGGTCTCTTATGCCCTTGCTGACGAGGCGGAGAAGGAGGAGGTTGGCTGCTCGGGCGCGTCGGCGCAGGCGGAGATGGAGGCGGAGTGCCGCCACGCGCCGGAGAGGGAGTCGGGCGAGGGCCCTGATCGTCACTCGCCGGAGGAGGAGGTGGTGGAGGAGGCGGAGTGCCCTGACTCGCCGGAGGAGGAGGAGGAGGCGGAGGCGTCCAGTTCGGAAGGTTGATGAGGTCCTTCCGCCATAGGCATGGAGTCTTCAGAGCAGACCCCAGCCGAGTCTCCCCTTCACGGGTAGGGTGGTCAAGCTGGAGGTCCTCAAATCCCTCCGTTATCTCATCCACCATCACCCTAGCATATCCTTCTAGAATCGGCATGCAGTGAAAAGTTGCGCCGGGTTCAGTAGGATAAATAGAGCCAACAGCCGCCTTGACCTTCAAATTCATCCATTGCGTCATAAGGTGGCAATTTTGAGACTCCGTTATAGCATCCACAGGATAGCTGGCAGGAGCCGTCAAGGCATGCTGCAGCTGAAGCAGCTCGGTGGAAGCCACGCTGCTTCGTGCTGAGATGGCGGGGTAGCTTCGGGGAAGGCTTCGGCAGTACATTTGCTGCGATTTGCTTCTCGTTCCTCTATCGCTTGTACCCTTGCGTGCAGTGCCTGCAGTTCGGTCTGCTGCACTTTTTTCCTCCTCTCATGGGATTTGTAACCGCCTGCGTCCGGAAACCCAACCTTCCATGGAACGGAGCCTGGCGTGCCTCGTGTCCGTCCAGGGTGCTCAGGATTCCCGAGGGCCATTGTGAGCTCGTCGTGCTCTCTGTCTGGAAAGAACGTCCCTTCCTGCGCTGCGTCGATATAGTGCTTAAGCTTACTGACTGGTATGTCCATTTGTTCGTTCGTCCAAATGCATTTCCCTGTTTCAGGGTGCAAGGTTCCGCCAGCCCCGAAGAACCAAGTCCGGCAACGGTCTGGCCAGTTATTTGTCTCTGGTTCGATCCCTTTATGAACTAGATCATTCTCAACCTTGGACCACTTAGGCCGGGCTACGAGGTAGCCACCTGACCCCGTGCGATGGTGAAGCTTCTTCTTCGTGGCATTTTGCTTGTTTGTCGCCGACATCTTCTTACTCTTTTCCGATGTCTTGTAGGCCACAAATGTGGGCCAGTGATCTCTGATCTTCTCATATTTGCCCTTGAATTCTGGTGTCTCTTTTTTATCGACAAACCTATTCAGCTCTTTCTTCCACCTCCTGAATAGATCTGCCATCCTCTTTAGAGCAAAAGACTTGATTAATTTCTCTTTAATTGCGTTCTCTGGATTATCCTCTGGCGGTAGGGTGAAATTTGACTTCAGCTCAGTCCAAAGATCATTTTTCTGCATATCATTGACATAAGACACCTCAGGGTCTTCTATAGCCGGCTTAAACCATTGCTGGATGCTTATCGGGATCTTGTCCCTAACCAGAACCCCGCACTGAGCAACAAATGCACTCTTTGTCCGAAGGGGTTCAATAGGTTGGCCGTCGGGCGCGATTGCTGTGATCTCAAGCTTTTCATCCGAGCTCAACTTTTTCTTCGGGCCTCGTCTCTTTACCGAAGTTGTGCTCGATCCGGAGGGCTAGAAAAAAGAACAAAGACTTAATTAATATGTGTACATACCAAAACAATGAATGCATCAATCAGCTAGTCAGCATACGCTTAACTAATATATATACCTAGCCGGACTCGGTTCGGTCACCGGAGCCGTCATCACGGTCTCCTTCTTGCACCGACATTGGGTCACCGGCGCCGTCCTCATGTTCTTCTTCTTGCACCGGCATTAGGTCACCGTAGCCAGCTTGTTCACCCTCTCCTTCCAGACCATCGATATCGTTGAGATAGTACGAGACGGCATCACTTCCTTGTGCGATTATCTCCCTCAACAATGCTTCTTTTGTTGCTTCGTCTAGGGCGGTGTCCATAGTTTCTACAAATATTTACAACATGGCAATTATTATTCAAACATGACAAATGGATATATTAGTGCCAAACGCAGAACTAGCTACCTAATCATAGTAAGCTATCGGGAGGGGGTATATATCGACAACGACGACACTACATCTATATATGTCCCTCGACGACCCTCGTTCCCGATAAAAAAAGAGGAATAAGAAGAAGAAAAAAGAGGAGAAGAAAGAATAGAGGAGTTCTTCTCCTCTATTCTTTCTTCTCCTCTTTTTTCTTCTTCTTCCTCTTCTTTTTGTATCCTCTTCTTCCTCTCATGTTCGAGAGGATCGCCTTGGGGTCGGGAGGTTGCCTAGTGTCAAAGGATTCAACAAAACCATGTCTTCATCATTAGGCAAAAGTAACATGTGCATGATGGTAGGAAGCTCTTCAAAGTTGTTCTGGAACGGAGTCCCAGATAGGATAATTCGCTTTTTGGTACAAAGTTCAGCAAGAGCCTTCCGAATATCGCTATTTGGAAGGCCTTTGCTGAATTCGTACCAAAAGGTGGATTATTCTATTCGGGACTCCATTCCAGAACAACTTTGTAGAACTTCGTACCAACATGCCCTGGTTACTTCCGGCTAATGATGAAGGCATGGATTTCTTCAATACTTTGACACTAGGAAACCTCTCTCGACCCCTCAGCGATTGTTGACCCCTCGAACCCTCAGCGACCCTGAAACCCTCGACCCTTGACCCCTTAACGACCCTCGACCCTCTACCCTAGTTCCCGACCCTCGACCAATAGAGGAGAAGAAGAAAGGAATAGCTAAAGGAGAAGATCGAAGAAAAAAAGAAGAAACAAAAGAGGAGAAGAAGAAAGGAATAGTGGAGAAGAAGAGAAAATAGAATATTCTATTTTCTCTTCTTCTCCACTATTCCTTTCTTCTTCTCCTCTTCTTTTTCTTCTGTTTTCTTCTTCTTATTTATTTCTCCTCTTCTTTTCGGTAGAGGAAACCCTAAATAGCTAGCAAGTATCGTGGGTGTGAGATACATGTGTCCTTCGGTGTCGGACACTACATCCACGTCCCACAAGTGACGTGGGCGTCGAAACCCGCGCCACTTGTGGGATGTGGATGTAGTGTCCGACACCGACGGTACATGTATCTCACACCGACGATACTTTCTATTTAGGGTTTCTCGACCCTCGACCCTCGACCCCTAGCCGACAGTCGATCCCTCTCTTTTTTTTCTTCCTCTTCTTTTTTATCCTCTTCTTCCTCTACCGCTCGGCGACCCTCGACGACCCTCGTTCCCGATAAAAAAAAGAGGAAGAAGAAAAAAAAAAGAGGAGAAGAAAGAATAGAGGAGATCTTCTCCTCTATTCTTTCTTCTCCTCTTTTTTCTTTTCTTATTCCTCTTCTTTTTTTATCCTCTTCCTCCTCTCATGTTCGACGACCCTCGACCCCTCGGCGACCCTAGACCCCCTCTCGACCCCCTCTTCTTCTCCCTCTTCTTCCCCTTCTTCCCCGCCTAAAATGACCTAAAATGAAAATAACCTAAAATTCACTAAAGTTATCGATGACCCTCTTCTCCCCTCTTCTTCTCCTTTCTTACACATATACATTATAGCCACATACACATATATGAACAGAAAAAATAGACATATACATTGTTCACATACACATATACATTTTATGAACAGAAAAAATCCTAGTTTTTCAAAAAAACAGAAAAAATAGAAAAAATCCTAATTGTTCACATACACATATACACATATATGAACAGAAAAAATAGACATATATGAACAGAAAAAATAGACATATATGAACAGAAAAAATCCTAATTTTTCTAAAAAACAGAAAAAAAATAGAAAAGATCCTAATTGTTCACATACACATATACACATATATGAACAGAAAAAATAGACATATATGAACAGAAAAAATAGACATATACATTGTTCACATACACATACATTTTATGAACAGAAAAAATCCTAATTTTTCTAAAAAACAGAAAGAATAGAAAAAATCCTAATTGTTCACATACACATATACACATATATGAACAGAAAAAATAGACATATACATTAGAAAAAAAATATACATATACATTGTTCACATACACATATACATTTTATGAACAGAAAAAATCCTAATTTTTCTAAAAAACAGAAAAAATCCTAATTTTTCTAAAAAACAGAAAAAATCTATGAACACATTAAGGAAGGAAGGAGAGGATGGGGCGGTAGCTAGCTACCTCTCCCGGAGGGATCGGGGAGGAGACGCGGGCGGCCGGGGTCGGGGTCGGCGAGGGCGAGGGCGACGGCGGGGCGCGCTCGGCGGCGGCGGACGGCGGAGCTCGGGGGCGCGCGGGGTAGGAGCTCGGGGGCTCGGGGACGGCGGAGCTCGAGGGCGAGGGCGAGGGCGACGGCGGGGCGGCTCGGGGTCGGCAACGGCGAGCACGGGGCACGGGCGCGGGGCGACGGCGACGGCGAGCACGGGGCAGGGGCGCGGGGCGACGGCGAGCACGGGCAGGGGCGCGGGGCGTCGTCGGGGATGGGAACTGGCGATGAAATCTGAAAAAACGCCAAGTCTTTGCTTATATAGAAAAGGCATTGGTCACGGTTCGTGGCACGAACCGTGACCAATGCCCCCTTTTAGTCCCGGTTGGTGCCACGAACTGGGACCAAAGGCCAATTTTCGGCAGCCCAAAGGGCGGGAAGCGGCGGTCTTTGGTCCCGGTTGGTGGCACCAACCGGGACTAAAGGGGGCATTGGTCACGGTGGGTGCCACGAACCGTGACCAATGCCCCCTTTAGTCCTGGTTAGTGCCACCAACCGGGACCAATGCCCTTGTGCTTCCCGCGCCCAAAAGTTTAGTCCCACATCGCTAGTTGAGAGGGCTCGGGAGTGGTTTATAAGCGCTGCTGCGCCCACCCTCCTAAGCTCCTCTCAACTGCAGGCTTTCGGGCCTAACCTGTCATTGCAATGCCTGTGGGCCTACTAGCCTGCTGCGTGCCTGAATCCTGGCCCATGTAGGGTTTCTAGTCGTATTCAGGCCGTGGAGGCCCAGTAGGTGGCATTTTTTTCTTTTTTATTTCTACATTTTTTTGGTTTTTTATTTTTTGCTTTTAGGTCACAAAAATTATAAACTTTCTATTAGTGCCATTAGTTTTAAATTTTAAATAGTTTAAATTTGAATTTTTAAAAATTTGTGTGAGTCACTAGTTTATGAATAACTTTACTATAAAATTAGAATTTTTTTCTATTTATTTTTTATTTCTACTTAAAACTAAATACTTACAGTTTTTTAGTGATTTCTTTTTGCTTTTAGGTCACAAAAATTATAAACTTTCTGTTAGCGCCATTAGTTTTAAATTTTAAATAGTTTATATTTGAATTTTTAAAAATTTGAAGAATATTATAGTTTTATTTTAGTTTAATTACTTACAGTTTTTTAGTGATACTTATAGTTTTATTTTACTTATAATTTAATTTTTTTGTTTTCTTCTTTTGTTTTTTATTTTTTGCTTTTTATTTTTTTTATTTGTACTCTATGTATGTGAATCACTAGTTTATGAATAACTTTACTATGAAGTTAGATTTTTGAGTGATTCTTTTTCCTGCTACTTAATATTACAGTATTTTATCATTATACTCTATTTGGTAATTTTAGGTTATTTTTAATATCTGTTTTAATCAAAAACAAATTTTGTTATTTTTTTGCTATTAAATTCTTTTTGCTATTAATGTGTTGAACAAAAAATACTTTCTGAATTTAAGTTGCATAAATTTTATATAAGTTTAGTTTCAAAAATACTAGAGGTTTATAAAAACTTTTTAATTGATTCCTTTTGCTTTTTTGAGCTATAAGACCCTGAAATTGATAAGCATTTCAAATGAACTCCGAAAAGGTTGAAAGTTGGCATGGTATCATCATTTCACCCACATAGCATGTGCAACAAAGTTGAGATGGTTACGGCAAAAATTGGATGCACTTCGTGTACAAAACGGACAATCTCTTTCGAAGTATCAGGGTTTCGGACGAAAGATCATCTGTTACAAAGGGATTTCATTTTCTTGAACTTATTTGAACTCCATATTTTTTTCTGTGTTCAAAATGCACCATTCAAAGACACATCATCAATTTTCAACCCTTTCTGACTTCATTTGTTATTTTTCATGCATTTATTGATTTTTTTTGAGCTATAAGACCCTGAAATTGAAAAGCATTTCAAATGAACTCCGAAAAGGTTGAAAGTTGGCATGGTATCATCATTTCACCCACATAGCATGTGCAACAAAGTTGAGATGGTTACGGCAAAAACTGGATGCACTTCGTGTACAAAACGGACAATCTCTTTCGAAGTATCAGGGTTTCGGACGAAAGATCATCTGTTACAAAGGGATTTCATTTTCTTGAACTTATTTGAATTCCATATTTTTTTCTGTGTTCAAAATGCACCATTCAAAGACACAACAATTTTCAACCCTTTCTGACTTCGTGTACTTTCTCTCGATTTTTCTCCACTGCGACCCGTCAGCGGGTGCTCTCAACTTCCCATCTTTCTTTCGGTTCTCACTGTGCCATCGCATCAACTTGGCATGCTCTTCGTTTCTGAACAGACGTTTCAACCATGGTATTATAGGAGCATACCACATCACCTTTGCAGGAACCCTCTTCCTGAGGGGCTCGCCTTCAACATCACCGGGGTCATCTCGTCTGATCTTATACCGCAACGCACCGCATACCGGGCATGCGTTCAGATCCTTGTATGCACCGCGGTAGATGATGCAGTCATTAGGGCATGCATGTATCTTCTCCACCTCCAATCCTAGAGGGCATACGACCTTCTTTGCTGCGTATGTACTGTCGGGCAATTCGTTATCCTTTGGAAGCTTCTTCTTCAATATTTTCAGTAGCTTCTCAAATCCTTTGTCAGCCACAGCATTCTCTTCCTTCCACTACAGCAATTCCAGTACAGTACCGAGCTTTGTGTTGCCATCTTCGCAATTGGGGTATAACCCTTTTTTGTGATCCTCTAACATGCGATCGAACTTTAGCTTCTCCTTTTGACTAATGCATTGCGTCCTTGCATCGACAATGACCCGGCGGATATCATCATCATCGGGCATATCGTCTGGTTCCTCTTGATCTTCAGCAGCTTCACCCGTGGCAGCATCATTGGGCACATCATCGTCTGGTTCCTCTTGATCTTCACCAGCTCCCCCCGTTGCAGCATCACCGTATTCAGGGGGCACATAGTTGTCATCGTACTCTTCTTCTTCGCCGTCTTCCATCATAACCCCTATTTCTCCGTGCCTCGTCCAAACATTATAGTGTGGCATGAAACCCTTGTAAAGCAAGTGAGAGTGAAGGATTTTCCGGTTAGAGTAAGACCTCGTATTCCCACATTCAGTGCATAGACAACACATAAAACCATTCTGCTTGTTTGCCTCAGCCGCATCGAGAAACTCATGCACGCCCTTAATGTACTCGCGGGTGTGTCTGTCACCGTACATCCATTGCCGGTTCATCTGCGTGCATTATATATAATTAAGTGTCCAAATTAATAGAAGTTCATCATCACATTAAAACCAAAGTGCATACATAGTTCTCATCTAACAACATATAGCTCTCCAGAGCATCTAATTAATTAAACCATACATTGAAACTATGTAAAACATTTCAATGCGAAAACAAATGCGATCATAATCGCAACCAACGTAACAATTGATCCAACGGCATAAAGATACCAAGCCTCGGTATGAATGGCATATTTTCTAATCTTTCTAATCTTCAAGCGCATTGCATCCATCTTGATCTTGTGATCATCGACGACATCCGCAACATGCAACTCCAATATCATCTTCTCCTCCTCAATTTTTTTTATTTTTTCCTTCAACAAATTGTTTTCTTCTTCAACTAAATTTAACCTCTCGACAAGGTCGGTTGGCATTTCCGATTCACATACATCCTAGATAAATAAAATCTATGTCACGTTGGTCGGCATAATTTTCATAAACAATAAATGAACCAATAGTTATAAAGATAATAGACAGGACGAGGGCCGACGGGGGCGGATACCAAAACCATCGCACTATATAAGATGCAATAATAAATGTAAGAAAATGATACAAGTATCTATCTAAACATACAAGTAAGAATATTTTTCCTTTCAGAAAGAAGATAAGAATAAGAGGCTCACCACGGTGGTGTCGGTGATGAGATCGGCGCGGGTGATCGACGGCGGTGAAGACGGGGACGGGGCGTGACGGACCGCTAAATCTAGACAAATCTCGAGGAAAATGGAGCTTGGAGGTCGAGCTTCAAGAGGAGAAAGCTTAAGTAGTGTGGCTCGGGCATTCCATCGAACACCTCATGTGCATAGGAGGTGAGCTAGAGCACCACAAAGGCCTCTCCCCCTCGGCCAGAAAAAACAGCGCACTGTGCTCTGCTCTTGCGCGAGGGGGTATATATAGGCAATTCATTGGTCCCGGTTCGTGGCATGAACCGGGACTAAAGGGGAGCCTTTGGTCCCGGTTCAAGCCACCAACCGGGACCAATGGTCGTGGGCTAGGAGGGAGGCCCTTTGGTCCCGGTTCGTCCCACCAACCGGGAACAAAAGGTCTAGACGAACCGGGACCAATGGCCCACGTGGCCCGGCCGGCCCCCTGGGTTCACGAACCGGGACCAGTGCCCACATTGGTCCCGGTTCAAGATTGAACCGGGACTAATGGGCTGAGGCGGCCTAGACCATAGCCCCTTTTTCTACTAGTGGTTATACGCTTTTTCCGACATCATATGTAAAAGTTATAGCCGTTTTACATTTTCCCTGCACTTTTTGCAAAACACGTCCAAATTTAAGTTTTTAAATTTTCCTAACTAGTAGATGTAGTAATATAACTACCTCTCGAAGGATTTTATTTTTTGAAGTTTTTATCATTTGATTTTGATTTTTTCAAAACATAAAAGGTGATCCACAGGGGGGTAGAGTTTGAAAATGGGACCTTTAGTCCCGGTTTGAGACACAAACCGGGACTAAAGGGCATCGCACCCTTTAGTCCTGGTTCGTGTCTCAAACCGGGACTAAAGGTCTAATCTTTTGCCCCGGTTTGAGACACAAACCGGGACTAAAGGGCATCGCACCCTTTAGTCTCGGTTCATGTCTCAAACCGGGACTAAAGGGCTCAGGTGAACCAGGACTAATGCCTTAGCCGCACGAACCGGGACCAATGCTCACATTAGTCCCGGTTCGTGACTGAACCGGGACTAATGTGAATATTGCCCCGTGACCAAAGCCCTGTTTTCTACTAGTGCTCGAGAACTCTATCAATCACTATCTTATCTGGAAGATTAACTCCCACTTGATTCAAGCGATTATAGTACTCAGACATTCTCAGCACATGCTCACTGGTTGAGCTATTCTCCTTCATCTTATAGGCAAAGTACTTGTAAGAGGTCTCATACCTCTCGACTCGGGCATGAGTATGAAATACCAATTTCAGCTCTTGGAACATCTTATATGCTCTGTGGCGTTCAGACGTTTTTGAAGTCCCGGTTCTAAGCCGTAAATCATGGCACACTAAACTATCAAGTAATCATCATACCGAGCTTGCCAGACATTCATAACGTCAGCATCTGCTCCTGCAATAGGTCCGTCACCTAGCGGTGCATTAAGGACATAATTCTTCTATGCAGCAATGAGGATAATCCTCATATCACGGATCCAGTCTGCATCATTGCTACTATCATCTTTCAACTTATTTTCTCTAGGATCACATCAAAAATAAACGGAGAGCTATAACATGAGCTATTGATCTACAACATAATTTGCAAATACTATTCGGACTAAGTTCATGATAAATTAAAGTTCAATTAATCATATTACTTAAGAACTCCCACTTAGATAAACATCCCTCTAGTCATCTAAATGATCATGTGATCCATATCAACTAAACCATGTCCAATCATCACGTGAGATGGAGTAGTTTTCAATGGTGAACATATCTATGTTGATCATATCTACTATATGATTCACGTTCGACCTTTCGGTCTCTAGTGTTCCGAGGCCATATCTGCATATGCTAGGCTCGTCGAGTTTAATCCGAGTATTCTACACGTGCAAAACTGACTTGCACCCATTGTATGCGAACATAGAGCTTATCACACCCGATCATCACGTTGTGTCGGGGCACGACGAACTATCACAACGGTGCATACTCAGGGAGAACACTTATAACTTGAAATTTTAGTAAGGGATCATCTCATAATGCTACCTAACGGTGTCCTAGACTAGGGGGTACTCACCACGTCATCTCCCGACCAGCTGGATTGGGCCAAGGACCCCCATGGCGGTTCACTCATAGGCCACTTCGGGCAGCCCATGCCGCACACGAGCAAGATTCCACAAGACTTGATGATCAAGACAAGGACTCCTCTCCACCAACGTACTCCACTAGGACTCTTGTTATCCTAGGCCTCCGGTACATTTTATAAGCCGAGGCCAGGCTAGTCGCTAGATTGTGATGACATTATTCATCATACCCTCAGGTTTTAGACCACAAAATATGATCTCGAGGTAGATCAACTTTGTACTTGATACTCCATCAATATAAACAAGAGCAGGACGTAGGGTTTTTACCTCCATCAAGAGGGCCCGAACCTAGGTAAAACATCATCTCCTTCGTTCCTATTACCATTGATCCGAGAATCCACAGCTCGGGACCCCCTACCCCGAGATCTACCGGTTTTGACACCGATAATGGTGCTTTCATTGAGAGTTCCGCTGTGTGATTGGCAAAAGGATCAATGGCTCGCCTGCAGATCAACTATGACGTCGGCGTCTTCGTCGCTGCATTGACTGGTCACCTCGACTTGACCAAGGACTGGCCCTACCTCCAATTACCATGTTCGGAGGAGGGCCTTCAGCAACATCAACCCTGATCTCTATCAAGATCATGGAGGAATCATCCATGGAGCTCGGGGGCTCAACGTCAACATAGCCATCGGGCGATGCTGTTTTTCTGGACAGTGAACTTGAATCCGCCGCCACCGCCTCCTTGAGTGTTTTTTTAACGATTGCTTCAACGTAATTGTGCGGAATTAGGTCCACAACAACCATGCAAAATTTCGTCAAGTTCCGATGGAGGAATCTCCGGCAATCTATGATATACCAGAGCCGTGTCAAATCTGGACGTGAATCTGGACGAATTTAGGCGTGGTCTCCAGAGGCAAGCTCGGAGGTCCTTCGGAAGATCCAACCGTTCATCTGCTGCGGAACTCCCATATCTACCACCCCTCCAAATTTCAGCTTGATCCGACGGTTCAAACTCCAGGAACCGACCCGAATTCATGTTTCTTCATGAACATGATATTGGACAACCTTTTTAAAGGAATTTTTTCTAGGGTATTGTGTTTCGTTTTCGAACACATGCTCACAAATTTTCCTCATTTTCGTAGGTAACCTTCACTGTCACGCTGGTGTCAAACCAGTCCGGCAACATTTCTCCATGGCTGCCGACTTTCGCCAGACGGATCATCGCATCAACAAGCTGAGCCCAGCCTTATCGGATCATCAGCTCGGCAAGTGGAACAAGAGTTCGACATCGTGAAGACAAAATTATCACCAACACCCTCATCCCACATATTGCATGGGTCAGGCGCTCCGACATCGCCACTCGGTCTCTTCATCAATCCGGTTTTGATCGCGTCACAAGTTACGACCAGCGTTGGCATGGCCACACAGTTGCTTCTTCAAGCTGATGTCCATCACGCTGAACTACTTCAATACCTCGACTGACATGGTAGCTGCAACGCCTCCTTACCGACCCGCTCTGTCACCTCGACTGGATCGGGGGCTTCACAATATCTTTATCAAACCTACTTCGGTGACTTCGGCATCACCAGCCGACCTGCTTCGACTCCTCGGCTGACATGGAGGCTTCGACACCTCGGCTGGATCGGGACTTTTCTATTTCTTCATCAACATACTCCGGTGATTCTGGCATCACTAGCCGACCAGCTTCGTCACGTTAGCTGGACCGCGGGCTTTGCCTCGATGAGCCAACCTTTGCCAGCGTCGCCATGCCGTCGCTTTATCGCCCATCAGGCAATGGGTGTGCGATCGAGTCCCAATTTTGGGAGTCACCTTTCTTCGGATTGCTACAACAAATAAACCAGGTCCTATTAATCCTAGTAACTTTTGCTTGTTTGAGTTTATTTTTCCTGAGGAATTATTACGCTGGTTAGTTCCATCTCCTGTACACAGGTCTATCAAATGATGGCCGCATTAACGACGGTCGCGTGGTGGTTCGGTCAGTTTCCGTTCATAGTTCGGCGAACGCCGCATCCGGCGCTCAGACTGACCTGGGAATTCGGCTTTGCCACACCTTTACCGCATCATGCCGACATCCTGCATCGACATTGACTTCGGCGCTAGGCCACATATCTTTAAATAAATTATTTTTGCGAAAAGCAATTAGGCAAGGATTATATATATATATATTATTCGTTTTGGACCGCACTATTTTATGTGTGTAGGTGATCGACTTCGACCGCGTCATGCGGTCACTTCGGCAAGCCAACGTCATCGTCCCAAATGGCATAAATCGCCTCGCATGATCATCTTGTTGATTAAATTGCCATACCGACATGTTCGGTTGCCTCGGGGACTTCAGCATCATCAAGAGGGTCCTACCTCGTCGTGTGTTTGGCGCACGGGCCATATTTCTTCTATTACTCACTTTGCATGAATTATTAATCTTGCAACCTTTTTTTATTACTATTATCTCCGGCTTGCACTATCTTTTGTGCACAGGTAAATGATCCGGATTGGGCAGCGATGTCACCTCGGCTAGACCGGGGGCTTCGTCATCACTTCATTAACCCATGCCTTGGACTTCGGCGTCACTCTGCTGGCCTGCATTGGCCAAGCCATGTCAGTACCTCGGAGTGCCGAACTCCTTGCTTGGACACCTCAGGCTTGGAGGCTGGGACTTCGGCCATGCCGAGGACTGGGAACCTTGTCGGACCTGTCATAAATCAATGGGCATCTTCGTCCCGCCACAAGCCCGAATCGCGTCATCAACACCGAGCACATTAACCAGCTAAGTCGCTTTCATGCTCAAAAACTTTCAGTTTTAAATTTTGTTTGGTTCGACCAAGCATTATACTTTTTGGCAAAAACTTGTTTGTGACAAAATTCTTTGTAAAAACTTTGTTTGTGGCACACAAATTCAAATACCCCGTTTATTTAGGGGCTTTCTTTATGAAGCTTTTCCTCTTGCATATGATTATACTTGTATGGATTCGTTCCTTGTTCGTGTATTACGCCACAATATGCGCCATGTTGACTTAAGTGTTCCGCAAGCTGGGTTGCCTGGCTCCTATGCTTACCCCTACGTTCCTAATTGTTCGGCTAGGCGGTAAAGGGAGCACCTCTGTGATTGTTACTACCGGGTCATCCGAGTTAGTACCTCAGACTGGGTGAAGCCGAAAGCTAGCGCTCTTATTATTTTCAATCATGGTCGGCACACAATGGAACTCATGAGTACAAAATATCTGTTGCACATGTCTCATGGTAACAATGAGCAACCGAAGAAAGTTATCGGTGGGCGTACTATTTTCTTTGAAGATGCTTCTTACACTTCGTCGGTAATATAGCATAAGTTCCCTGAGCGCGCTTTGTCTGTTACAGCCTTACTGACAGATTGCCCTGGTTATCAAAAACATCGTCGATATTCTTGACAGGTGGAGTACACAACACTTTTCATCCCTTGACAAAAGAGGGAGAAGCCGACGGTCGGTTAAGACGCATTTAAAGTTCGGATGAACACAGATATGATATAAGTACTTCGGTACATACAATCATTATACATAAAATTCTTTTACCCAAGTCACTTGGGGGCTATTAAAACTTATATGAGTTGTTTTATAGTAAATGTGTTTTCTTCTTGGTCGTTGCAAAGTCTTATTCTACCGCTCCTTTTTCCACTCGAGTGTACGGTCAATAGCCGGATAGCCTGTCTTCTCTGTAAAAGCCGCTCGAGTTTAGTTTGCTAAACTGACCTCGGAGAAGTACTCTACCTTTGGGATAAGGAGCTTGAAGCCGTAGGCTGACCCGCGTGAAGTCTTGAGATCGGATGTGTCATGTTAAAGCATGATAGAAGCACAATTTTTTTTCCAATTTTTGGATTGTTACCGAACACTTGATCTTGTTCGGACGTCAAGTTTTTACTGACATTTTTTGGTTTTCCAAGCTTATGGCACTTTTGAACTAATTGTGTGTTTCCGACATAAGTCTCGCAGTGCAACTCCGGACACCTTTAGAGGTTCGGCAAAAACATTCTCAGATATTGCTATATATGCATCGGTTTCGAATTGTGTCTTCAGTCAATAGTTGGGTTGCCCGGCTCCTGTGCTTGCCTCCTATGTTTCGCTTTGTTCGGCTAGGTGCGCAAAGGGAGAACCATTGCGATTGTGCTTCTAGCTCGAATGGTTAAGCACCTCAGTGGAGAAAACCGAAAACTGACTGGCACAATAAGCGTAAACTGGTCAACTATCTGATGACTATAAGATAGATAGAGGTCACCATGCGTTAAATAATGGGCCATTCATAACATTGGCCGAAGTGTTTACGGTTCAACCTCCACTGTCGCCGAACACTAACCGGGGGCTAGTAACCAGCCTCCCAACTTTAAGCAACTATGACTAAGTGATTGCCTTGTTTCCGCTAACACAACCGCCTTCGGGCACCGAGACATCGGCTAAGGGTTGTTTTGTTATTGCAGAAACACCCTGCTTAGCATCTACAAAGGGGTGGAAGCCGACGATGGGCCACTTTCAAATGATAAACGATCGCAATGGAGTCAACATAAACATATCCTTAGCGTTTGTATTCAATATACGAATGTGGCCTTCCATAATTCTCGTTATAAAGCCGTAAATATGCATCAATTTGACTTAAGCTTTTGACAAGTTGGGTTGCCTGGCTCCTGTGCTTACCCCTATGTTCCCGATTGTTCGGCTAGGCGGTAAAGGGAGCACCTCTATGATGGTTACTACCGGGTCATCCGAGTTAGTACCTCAGACTAGGTGAAGCCAAAAGCTAGCAATCTTAAAGGATATAATTGGTCGGCAACGACGGAAGTGAAAATTTTGGTTCATTTTGACCACAGAGCTCGGAAACTTTCCCCGAACTAAATCCTCAAATATTTTCCTCCCACATTGATTGGAGGTGAGGTTTCATGATCATGATCGACATGACAACCTAAGGAAAGGAACCGATAGCGGGATTATTTTCTTTGGAAGATGTTTCACGTATCTTTGTGTACCTTTGTTTATAAAACCGTATGGTCGTATTGCCTTGTTTTCCATAAATCATTGCCCTTATAACGACTTTATAAAGTAGGACAAACACTACCCGGCTTCTGGCCGAGGAGGTTGAAGCCGATGGTCGATCAACAAAGTTTTGTACGATGTGGATCCGAGCATTAATGATGTAAAGTACTTGGATACGTAGAATCATCACACATAATTTGTGATTTTACTCTGGATATCGATCCTTAATTCGGCCACTCGTGCCCACATTAAGGCTCGGGGGCTACTGGACTTCGGGCTTATCATTCACTAATATTAAAAGGGGCGTATCGATCCCTTGATCTGGTGTTGCCACCCGACCAGTGTCTCGGGGGCTAATGCATTGCCTATTCAATGCAGAAAATTCAAAGTGCTCAGTGTTCGGCTGGACCGAACTATGGGCAAACACATCTTCGGACAACAATAAGTACCATCTGGGACTTATCCGGCATCAAGCTAATTTATTACGGAAACTTCTCAAAATCCTCTCTCAAGGGCCCGTCAGTCGATCACTATTACCTCTAATATGTTACACTGTGTTTTTATTCCTATGTATGCTGCCGAGCTAGGAGTTGATACCTCGGACCTGAGTCTCAGAAGCTACCAGGATCAATGGTTTCATATTTTCCTTCAGGTGCATCTTGGATTTTTGGCCGACAGACACATTGAAGGCTACTGGCCATACATCTCGTCAGCAAATAAATTTATATGCATCGGAAATAAAATATTCACAAAAATCAGCCCGTGGTCGGGGTGGTGCACCACCTCGGATGCAGTCCGGCATAAATCTTGGGCACCAGTGGCTGGCTCCAAAGAGGGGATTTCCGAGATTAAGCTCGGCTGAATTCGTTCAATCTTTTAAAAGACCGAGGTAGTTTATGACACCTCAAATGCTGACCATCGTTGGAGCTCAAAAGTAGTCCGACATAAAGCTTGGATTCAAATGGCTCGTTCCAAAGAGAACTTTTCAGCATTAAACTCGGATAACCTCCTTCAAACTTTTTCAAGCCAAGGTGATCTATGACACCTCGGATATAGTCCGGCATTGGAGCTAGGATATAGTCCGGGGTTGGAGCTAGGATACAGTCCGATGTTGGAGCTCGGATATAGTACAGCATTGGTGCTCGGCTGCAAAAGATATCTCGAATGCAGTCTGGCGTTGGAGCTCGGATCACTAGTAGAAAAAGGGCCTTTAGTCCCGGTACTAAAGGAAATTTGTTGCATTTTTTTATTTTCAAATTTCCGAATTATTTTAACCTCTAATCTCTAATCACCCCTCATCACTGCTCAATTTAACGTCTATTCTCTAATCACCCCTTATCATTGCAAATCATCTAACTTCCCGGACGGTCACCCATCCTCTCACTACTCCAGCCTAAGCACGCTTAACTTCCGGGTTCTATTCTCCCTCGTTTCCAAGTCTGCACTTGTTGTTTTCGTGAAAATAATAAGATGTCAATCCTATTAACCCTCAGGAATTTAGCTTGAGCATGAAGTCACACATTTCACGGTTTGAGTTTGAAACTACTGTTCTAAAAACAATATTAATTTAGTAACACTAATATTTCTTGAATAAGTAGTTTGACCATAGTTTGACCAATGTTTGAGCAGATTTGACCAAAATTGAAAAAACTGAAATAATTATTTAGTAACACTAATATTTCTTGAATAAGTAGTTTGACCATTGTTTGACCACTGTTTCACTAGATTTGACCAAAATTCAAAAAAACTGAAATAATTATTTAATAACACTAATATTATTGAATAATTATTTAGTAACACTAATACTTTTTGAATAAGTAGTTTGACCATAGTTTGACCAGATTTAACAAAAATTCAAAAAAAACTGAAATTTGAGCATAACTTTTTTTCCTTTTAGAATTTGAGAATTCTAAAAATTTGCAAACAGGCCGTAGGCAGTCAAAATCGGATGCGGATTTTCGTGCTGAACATTTTGATATATTATACTTTTTTCTGACATCGTATCAAAAGTTATAGCCATTTTACATTTTCCCTGCACTTTTTGCAAAACATGTCCAAATTTAAGTTTTTAAATTTTCCTAACTAGTGGATGTGGTAACATAACTACATCTCGAAGGATTTTAACTTTTGAAGTTTTTATCATTTTCTTTTGCTTTTTACAAAACTGAAAAGGCGATACACTAGGGGGGGGGGTAGGATTTGAAAATTGCACCATTAGTACGGGTTCGTGGCATGAACCGGTACTAAAGGTCTCAACCCCATTAGTACCGGTTCGTGCCACGAACCGGTACTAATGGGCATCACACCCTTCAGTACTGGTTCGTGGCACCAACCGGAACTAAAGGTGTCATTTGAACCGGAAGTAATGCATGTACGGTGCCCTCGCCGCTCGAACCAGGACTAATGCTCACATTAGTCCCGGTTCGTAACACAACCGGGATTAATGCTCTTTTCTGGCCGAATGAAAGCCCTGTTTTCTACTAGTGGATGCAAGAAGACACCGCCACGCAGGAACAACTTCAAACCCGAGGTGGGCATAAAAATAACAAGGCATTGATAACAGCAAATAACTTAAAGGGGTTCCTCAGTGTAACAGCCCCAAAATTGGGTTATCAATTTTTGTGTTGTTATTCCTTCCTAGCACTCATTTTTCAAAAATTTCCCCTGAGTTTCCTGGGTGACT
This sequence comes from Triticum monococcum, assembly GCA_034509565.1. Lineage (NCBI taxonomy): Eukaryota > Viridiplantae > Streptophyta > Magnoliopsida > Poales > Poaceae > Triticum > Triticum monococcum. Next base: position 771,190,309 of record CM067847.1, read on the forward strand.
GTGACAATTCTTGTCATTTACAGACTTTTCCAAAAAAACCTTGCTCATATATTTGTTAGTGGGCAAGCCCTCATCAACATCATCTCAACCCTCTCAAACCCTAATTCCAAATATTTGGAAATTGGATATGCCCTTTGTGCATACAAAGGAGCCATCATTTTCCTTGATCTGTTGAACCTCCCAATTGTTTCCAGAGATCCTCCTATCTTTCTGAACCTTGGATGAGCAAAAATATTGCTAAGTCCCATGCAATATTTTTGAATTTTGATTTATTCCTTGTCTTGCCTTTCTGAGGAATAAAACCCAAAGGCATAGCTAGCCATCTCCTAAATTCATGAAAATTGGTGGAGTTGATGCTTATGCCTAATCCAAGCTCTGGAAAATATATTTGCCATAATTAAAATTAGGAAAATTGCCTTTTCTTATTTAATGCCAATATTGCATCTATGCCACTTTCTAAAGGAACTACCATTTTTATAGCAGGGAAAATTCCCACATAAATTGTGGAGCTTTTCCTTGCTATGTAATTACTACTTCCATCCTTATCTCATGTTCCACAGATCAAAAATGGAGCACATGATCCAATGCAAGTTTCTGCCTTCTTTGAAATTTTGCAAAGGAAGTGCTTTATTCCTAATCCCAATGGAGCTGCAATTTGGCAGGTTGTTAACATTGTTAAATAACCCATGGATGCCAAATATGATCTCAATCCATTCATCCTAGCTCCCTGTGCAATTTTTCAAAGTTTCTGACCAGAACACAACTTTGTGAAGGAAGTACCTTCATAGAGTTTCCAAATGGGATGAAACTTTTCCATCCTCTGAAGTATCTCAAATCATTAGCCTCCACCTAAATTTAGTTCATTGCCTTGAACTATGTGAGCACAGGAGCAATTCTTGGTTTCTGTCAAAATTTTCATTTTGTGAAGCAAGTGTATTTTATCTTGCTCCATTATGCTGAAACTTTTTCCAGACCTTCTCCTATAGATATGATCCATATCCACAAGGTTTTGGTTCATTTCAATTAGCCATTAGCCTTGAGGATTTTCCTCAAGTTTCTGGACAGAGGAGATGTTTGTGAAACAAGTACCATTTTGGCAAGTCCATTTGGGTATGAAAGCTTGACATCATCATGGTATGTTCAAGTCATTAAGGTTTGCCAAGTTTTAGCTCAATCCATCACTCCTAGTAAGTGCTTCTTCCTAATGTAGTTTCTGGGTCAGGTTTAGCAGTTGCACAGCAACTATGCTAAATACTTGACCAAATGATTTCATAATTTACAGGACCATGGTCCTTTCTACCCTAAGCCTCTCAGACATCAATTTTAACTTTTACCCTCTCTGGTTTAATCTCTAGAGTGTGGCCAAGTTTGCAACAGCAAACTTGTGAAGCTCAGTTTACTCAGCTCCATTTGGCTCTGCCCGATCCTTTACCGTAGTAACACTCCCTCTTCGAAGTACTACGCAATAGACATGAGCTGGCATCGGTAAAAAAAAATAGAGCGCGCCTTGACCGTGGTGACCATGGGAGTAACCAGCCCAAAACGGTGGTCTAGCCACTGTTCGCGTCGTCATCACTGCCTCGACCGGCTCTGTCCTCGCCATTAATGTCCTACAGCTCCCCCTCGACGTCTTCTTTCCCCTGGACCTCTGGCCCCCTTCGTTTTCTTCTCCGGCGAGCTGTGCCACAACTAGTAGAAAACGGAGCTTTAGTGCCGGTTCCATAACGGGCACTAAGCCCCCCCCCTTTAGTACCAGTTCGGCACGAACCGGCGCTAAAGTGCCACCACGTGGCATGAGCTCGCGCCCTGGTATGGGGGACCTTTAGTACCGGTTGGTGTTACTAACCGGTACTAAAGGTTTTTTTGAATTTTTTTTGTAAATTTTGGAGAAATTTTTTGATTTTTTTTCGATTTTTTATTTTTTTGAATTATTTGATGATTTAGTCTCTAATCACCTCTCTTAATTGCTCAAGTGTGGATCACTCATTGCAAATCGCCTGACTTCTCGGCCGGTCACCCATCCTCTCACTCCCCCAGCCTGAGCACGCTTAACTTCGGAGTTCTATTCCCCCTACATTCCAAGTTTGCACTTGTTGTTTTCCTGACAAATGTAAGCTGCCAATCCTATTAACCCTCAGCAGTTTAGCTTGAGCATTAGGTCACACGTTTCACCGTTTGAGTTTTGAAACTATTATTCTAAAAAAACAGTAATTATTTAGTAACACTAATATTTCTTGAATAAGTTTGACCATAGTTTGACCACAGTTTGACCAGATTTGACCAAAATTTAAAAAATTGAAATAATTATTTAGTAGCACTAATATTCTTGAATAATTATGCACTAACGTTAATACTTCTTGAATAAGTAGTTTGACCAGATTTAACCAATTTTTTTTAAAAAAAACTGAAATTTGACCATATCTTTTTTCGTTTTGGAATTTGAGGATTCTAAAAAATTGCAAACAGGCCGTAGGCAGTCTCCATCGGATGAGGATTTTCGTGCTGAATTTTTTGATATATTATACGTTTTTTCCGACATCGTATGCAAAAGTTATAGCCTTTTTACATTTTCCCTACACTTTTTGCAAAACATGTCCAAATTTAAGTTTTCAAATTTTCCTAACTAGTAGATGTAGTAATATAACTACCTCTCGAAGGATTTTATTTTTTGAAGTTTTTATCATTTTATTTTGATTTTTTCAGAATAGAAACGGCGACACACGGGGGGGGGGGGGGGGGTAGAGTTTGAAAATTGCCGTATAGTGTCGGTTTGTGTCACAAACCGGTACTATAGGTCAGACCGCTTTAGTACCGGTTCGTGGCACAAACCGGTACTAAAGGTTAACCCTTTAGTACCGGTTTGTGACACGAACCGGTACTAAAGGTGATCTTGGGGCCCCGGCCTGACGCCAGCCTGCCATCACCGCTTTAGTACTGGTTCGTGGCACGAACCGGTACTAAAGGTTCAACACGAACCGGCATTAATGCATAGCCGTTCGAACCGGCACTAATGGTACCATTAGTACCGGGCTAAAATCAAACCGGCACTAATGTGTCTCACATTAAGTCCTTTTTCTACTAGTGTAATGACCGGAATAGTGCGCTCCTGTGCATCGTCGCTTTCCTCCCCGGTGTCCTCTTCCTCCGTTCATCTCCGAGCACTGCTCGTCTCCGTGAGCCACCTGGCGCTCGTCTGCTTCCCCCTCGTCGCGTTCCCACCGCTTCCAGTGAGCGTTGGTCGCGCCTGCCGACACTGCGCCCCTCGCCGGCGCACGAACATGTCACTCGCCGCGTGCCACCTCCTCCACTCCTTCCTGAGCTCTCCCCGCGGCTATAAATAGTTGCCCCGAGCTCTCTCGCAGTCCTCAAGCCTCCCCAAGCCCCTCACCCCTCCCTGGAGTCGCTCTCTGACCACCACCATCGCCATAGCCGCCACCTCGGGTGTCACCCGAGTTCGGTGATCCCGAGCTCCCCTCGCCGATCCTCCACCACCACCGCATCCCCCATACTCCAGCAAGCCTCCCCGTGACCTCGGCCTCTGCCCTTCTCCATCGTAGCGCTGTGTCCACCGGCGGCCGAATCCACTCTCCGCCGTGGGTTGTGCAGCTCTCTCCCTGGTGTTCCTCGGCGGAAGCTAGCACCACCCCGAGGTGCCCCTCGTCGTCCTGAGCATTTCAGTAGGTCGCCCATCCGCTGCCGTGGCCGGACGCGCCAGCGAGCGCTGTCGGGATGGGCGTCTCCCCTCGGTCACGTGTGCATCGAGCGGGAGGAAGAAGAAGCCAGCTAGTCGGGCCCCACCCCTCGCGGGTCCCCCTCGCCAGCGACCCCGGGTTGACCCCACCTCGCCACGTCAGTTAAGTGGCGGCGCCTCGGGCTGTTTTCCGTTTTCAGAACCCCGAAGGCGTATTCCCTGGAGTGCGCTTTCCCTCAGCCGGAAGCGTATTCCTCCTCTTCTTCGGGCCAGAATGCGCTTTCCTCTCTGGAAAGCGCATTTTTGAGAAAGACGCGATCTGTTTTTCTACCAGGGGCCAGTTTGTAATGATTTTCTTTACAAATTGGTCCCTGGTAGTTAAACAATCATATCTTTTTACTCGTAGCTCCAAATCAGGTGATTCTAAAGCCCACGTCTTTGTTTCGTCGAGCCCGTTCAGGTTGTATCATTTTCATGATACTTTCACATAGTGAAAATGACCCTTTTGCCCTTCCCTGTAAACAGCTCCCGGGAGAGAACTGTTTCCAGCAAATCTTTTCGCGATCATTCTACACCTTTTTCTCGGAGTATTTGTCGACCCCAGGCAAGCCAACCTCTTATCATGAGCCCCGAACTTGCATGTTCTCTTTGCTTGCACCTTGTGTGCGTGTAGTTACAATTGCTATTTACCGTTTTCATCCGCGGTTATTCTGTTATGATTATCATGCATTCTTATGTTATCATGATATCTTTTGCCATGCTAATTAGAATGTTAGTATCAATATTGCTTGGAGTTTTAGAAATTATATTTGGATGATTATGTGGATGACATGTTGTCTTTGATTCTTAGTGGCTAGTATGATTACGTTCATGATGGTATTATGCTTTGGAGTATTACTTTGGATATCATGTTGCCTTTGGATTAGTAGTGGCTATTATGATAGCTATGATGATTGTAATGCACCGTGGATATGCTAGTACTTGGTATTGTCATGTTCTTGAGGTTGTCGTCGTTCACTTGAGAAGTTTAGGATTTTATCAAAGCATTTGCATGATGCACGTTCATTTTTGCATCTATGTTCATGATGATGGAGAAGGAAATAAAATGACCTAATAACAACAACCTCCTCCGTCATTGATGGGATCGAGTCATAGTGCCACCAAATCAAACTTTGTCAGTGCAGCCACATTTTGCCTTTATGGGAAGGCCTTAATGTGATCTATTGTCGTGCCTCTCGCCGGTGCCTCCAAAGAGGGAAGGTTATGGGCGCGCGCTATCCTGATCAAGTAGGCGGACATAATCTCGTGTGCCTGTTGTTGAGATTTTTGGTACCAGTCCCCGTGAGGGACATTTCGGCCACGACGGTGGTCGTTGTGTCTTTGGTAGACACGGGGCCACCCAGGACTAGCGCAGTGGGGAGTGAGTCGGAGTGGTCAGGAGAGTGTCATGGCAGTAGGTCGGTTTCGCCGGAATGCCGTTGGTCCACCCGAATGGGATGACGAGGCCATGGGTTCCGTGGTGTGGGTACAGTGTGCTACCTCTGCAGAGTGTCTATAAAGTCTACTGATAGCAACACAGTTCATAGTAGGTCACACTATCAAGTCTTGGTCAAAATGGAGGATAAACCTGAAATAATTAAGTAATTAATTTGATAACAAGAATGTGGTGACTTGGACCATGATATAGTCGTGAGAAGTCACGGTGATGTTTTGATATGATCACGAGACGAGGTCTCAGTGAGTGTTGGAGACCAAGTGTTGGTCGTGGTTGGGATCACCGAAAAGATCACTGTTTGGTTGTGAGGCAGCCCGTTGGTAAGAGAGTCCGAGGGACTCAGTGCACAAGTTTGGTTGCATTGCATGAGTAATATGTTGCTATTTGCATTTAAAGAACCATGTCAGAACAAAAGATGTTTGCATAAAGTTAACATGTTATATCTGCATTGAATATGATTGGTAGTTTATTTTTCAGCACAGTTTCTTGATGCCATGCCATGCGTGGATTGATTATGCTATGTTTTGCTATTGCCCTGTTAGAAGCATGTTTTGGATATGCCATGTGATTACCATGATTAGTAGATGTTGTGATGTTGTTCATGCTTAGTTGATATTTTTATCATGCCATGTTTAATAATTGATATGAGATAGATGGTTGTATGCACTTGGTTCTTGCTTTGTCTTCTTCCTGTTTGGATGCTTTGTATTTGGTTATCTTGCAAGTACATTCAATGTACTGACCTCACGTGTCATGCTAGTTTTGTAGGTCATACCCGAAGTGTTCGCTTGACCTGTCGTGCTAGGCCGTAACCTTGCCAGTCCTGTGAGTTGTGGAGCCCAGCCTGAGTTGTTATGCTGCCAAACCAAGACTTATGCCGCCATTTAAATAAGTTTCCGCTGCCATTTAAATAGCCTTAGGGCTATGCCAGATAATTGTATTCATCAATGATGTAATCTTCTATACATGTATTTGATGAATATTCTTGTACCTGGAATGCTGTATTATGGACCTGTCGTGCGTCAGGTGTTATCCTGGGCTGACGTACGAAGGCCCCTGCTCCATGCGGATCGGGGTGCCATAGGACACGGTATCAAAGCAGCCAGGCTGGCATAGGTTATCCTAGTATTAGATCACCGCTACCATTAAACCGTAATAACCCTAAGGGATTTGACTCATCCTTGGCATCCGGCATGGCCACTATTAATCCACATGTGGCGCAGTCGGGACCGACACGTCCTCACCCTCCTGTCCCCGCCTAGTTATCCGTGGAGCAAGTAGCAACCATATCCTTTCTGGTCGGCCGCACCGCTTGCCCTTCGCCATTAAGGGAAAGGGGCCACACCATGCGGGCATGTCCCGCATAGCTGCCTATAAAAGCCCCCTTTCCGCTAGCCGTATCGCTCACTCCTCATTCAGCCATGTCCCTGCAGAGAAGCCTAGCTAGTAACACTCCAGCCATGGCTAGTACCCTCAAAACTACTAAGTTCCACAGCCGCACAAGCGTCGTCAACCATGCTGGCTTGCCACCCCTTCTTGCTGAGATGCTCACCCAAGCCTTTGGCTATGATGCTAGCCCCGACTACCTGGTGTTCCAGTCAACACCCATTCCTCACCTTCATCGCTATGATGCAAGGGTGCACCCAGGTCCCGTAGCAGATGGGCAGCCATTGGTTTTTCAGGGTAGAACCATGCCTACCACTGATTTGGCCATTCAAGCCGCTACTGTGCAGGCGATCCTATACCTCCGAACCAAGTACCCGCAAGTGGCAGATCGGAGGGAGTTTTGCTTCTTCCCCATCATAACAGCGTCAGGAATTCAGCCTTCTCCCTCTATCCAAGGAGATGACCCCACAATCGCTCACCTGGTGCAATATATCACTGCCCAAGGGATGATGATTTCAAGGATGCTTGCCGAATTTAGAACCTTGGACAACGATGCGGTGCGAGTTGTCAAGGAAGCTTATCGTGAGGCTCGTAAATTCGCATATCAAGTGGTTCACCAAACGCTATCCGAGCCAGTGCTACCCTCTCAGCCTGTGTTGTGGCCTCGGCCAAACATCATCACCCTCGACAAGACTCTTTTCCGGATCCACCAGCAGCATATACTTGGATCAATTTCATCACCCTCAACACAACCAAAGATGAAGAATAGTTTCGAAGAATCAAGGAGCGTCCCCAACTTGAAGGCCGGTTCAGGGGGCTACTGATGGTGTCCTGGACTAGGGGGTACTCACCACGTCATCTCCCGACCAGCTGGATCGGATCGAGGACCCCCATGGCGGTTCACTCATGGGCCACTTCGGGCAGCCCATGCCGCACACGAGGAAGATTCCACAAGACTTGATGATCAAGACAAGGACTCCTCTCCACCAACGTATTCGACTAAGACTCTTGTTATCCTAGGCCTCCGGTACATTATATAAGCCGAGACCAGGCTAGTCACTAGATTATTATGACATTATTCATCATACCCTCAGGTTTTAGACCACAACATATGATCTAGAGGTAGATCAACTATGTACTTGATACTCCATCAATATAAACAAGAGCAGGATGTAGGGTTTTTACCTCCATCAAGAGGGCCCGAACCTGGGTAAAACATCATCTCCTTCGTTCCTATTACCATTGATCCGAGAGTCCACAGCTCGGGACCCCCTACCCCGAGATCTGTCGGTTTTGACACCGACACTACGATCGTACTAAGCAAAATAAGATGCATAAAAGATAAACATCACATGCAATCAAAATATGTGACATGATATGGCCATCATCATCTTGTGCCTTTGATCTCCATCTCCAAAGTACCGTCATGATCTCCATCGTCATCGGCATGACACCATGATCTCCATCATCTTGATCTCTATCAATGTGTCGCCACATGGTCGTCTCGCCAAATATTGCTTTTGCAAATATTTCTATCGCATAGCGATACAGTAAGTCAATTATATGGTGCTTACATCTTATGCAATAAAGAGACAACCATAAGGCTTCTGCCAGTTGCCGATAACTTTTACAAAACATGATCATGTCATACAACAATTTATATCTCATCACATCTTCACCATATCACATCACAACATGCCCTGCAAAAAAAAGTTAGACGTCCTCTACTTTGTTGTTGCAAGTTTTACGTGGCTGCTACGGGTTTCAAGCAAGAATCTTTCTTACCTACGCATCAAAACCACAATGATTTTTTGTCAACTGTGCCGTTTTAACCTTCAACAAGGACCGGCCGTAGTCAAACTCGATTCAACTAAAGTTGGAGAAATAGACACCCGCCAGCCACTTGTGTGCGAAGCACGTCGGTAGAACCAGTCTCATGAATGTGGTCATGTAATGTCGGTCCGAGCCGCTTCATCCAACAATACCGCCGAATCAAAGTAAGACATTGGTGGTAAGAAATATGACTATTATCGCCCAGAACTTATTGTGTTCTACTCATGCATATAACATCTACACATAGACCTGGCTCAGATGCCACTATTGGGGAACGCAGTATTTCATAAATTTTACCTACGATCACGCAAGATCTATCTAGGAGATGCATAGCAACGATAGGGGAGAGTGTGTCTATGTACCCTCGTAGACCAAAAGCGGAAGCATTTAGTAATGTGGTTGATGTAGTCGAATGTCTTCGCGATCCAACCGATCCAAGTACCAAACGCATGGGCACCTCCGCGATCAGCACATGTTTAGCTCAATGACGTACCTCGAACTCTTCATCCTGTTGAGGCCGAGGGAGAGTTCCGTCGGCACGATGGCGTGGTGACAGTGACGATGAAGTTACCGACGCAGGGCTTCGCCTAAGCACTACAACAATATGACCGAGGTGTATAACTGTGGAGGAAGGCACCGCACACGGCTAAAAGATCAACTTCTGTGCCTTTGGGGTGCCCCCATCCCACGTATATAAAGGAGGGGGGAGGAGGAGGTCGGACAAGGTGTGTTGTGCCAAGGGGGGAGTCCTAATTAGACTCCTGGTCCAAGTAGGATTCGCCCCCCTTTCCTATTCCAAGAAGGAGAAGGGGGAAAGAGATGGAGGATAAGAAGGAAAGGGGGGACGCCTAAGCACTACAATGATATGACCGAGGTGTGTAACTATGGAGGGGGCACTGCACACGGCTAAAAGATCAACTTGTGTGCCTTTGGGGTGACCCCTTCCCACGTATATAGAGGAGGGGGGAGGAGGAGGCCGACCAAGGTGTGGTGCACCAAGGGGGGAGTCCTACTTGGACTCCCGGTCCAAGTAGGATTCGCCCCCTCCCCCTTACCTATTCCAAGAAGGAGAAGGGGGAAAGAGTGGGAGGATAAGAAAGAAAGGGGGGCCCCCCAACCCTAGTCCAATTAGGATTGGGCTTGGGGGGCGCGCGCCTCCACCTGGCCGCTGCCTCCTCTATTCCACTAGGGCCCATGAAGGCCCACTAACCCCGCCCAATACTCCGGAGGATGCCCGAACCTATCCGAAACCATTTGATGTCCAAACATAACCTCCCAATATATCAATCTTTATGTCTTGACCAATTAGAGACTCCTCGTCATGTCCGTGATCTCATCCGGGACTCCGAACAAACTTCGGTTCATCAAAACAGATAACTCATAATACAAACCATCATCGAACGTTAAGCGTGCAGACCATACGGGTTCGAGAACTATGTAGACATGACCGAGACACATCTCCGGTCAATAACCAATAGCGGAACCTGGATGCTCATATTGGCTCCTACATATTCTACGAAGATCTTTATCGGTCAAATCGCATAACAACATACGTTGTTCCCTTTGTCATCGATATGTTACTTGCCCGAGATTTGATCGTCGGTATCATCATACCTAATTCAATCTCGTTACCGGCAAGTCTCTTCACTCGTTCCGTAATGCATCCTCCCGTAACTAACTCATTAGTCACATTGCTTGCAAGGCTTATAGTGATATGCATTATTGAGAGGGCCCAGAGATACCTCTCCGATACATGGAGTGACAAATCCTAATATTGATCTATGCCAACCCAACAAACACCTTCAGAGACACCTGTAGAGCATCTTTATAATCACCCAGTTATGTTGTGACCTTTGATAGCACACAAGGTGTTCCTCCGGAATTCGGGAGTTGCATAATCTCATAGTCGGAGAATATGTATAAGTCACGAAAAAAGAAATAGCAATAAAACTTAATGATCATAATGCTAAGCTAACGGATGGGTCTTGTCCATCACATCATTCTCCTAATGATGTGATCCCGTTCATCAAATGACAACACATGTCTATGGTTAGGAAACTTAACCATCCTTGATTAACGAGCTAGTCAAGTAGAGGCATACTAGGGACACTCTGTTTTGTCTATGTATTCACACATGTACTAAGTTTCCGGTTAATACAATTCTAGCATGAATAATAAACATTTATCATGATATAAGAAGATATAAATAACAACTTTATTATTGCCTCTAGGGCATATTTCCTTCAAAGGAAGATAATATCCAGATAAAATTCCCCTCAGAATTTCATCCCAATCAGAGCTATGGGTCTCCGGGAATATAAGAAATGGTTTTCGGCCAAAAACAAAGATGTGAAAATAGAAGAGAAACATAGAGATATCCAATCTCGGAGGGGTCCTGCCCTCCGGGAGCCATAGCGACCAAGGACCAGAGGTGAAACCCTCCTCCCATCTAGAGAGAAGGGAAATGAATAAGGAGGAGGGGGCTCTCTCCTCGTTTCTTCTGGCAGCATCGGAGCGCTGCCGGGGGAACCATCGTGACGGATGTCGACATCAACAACTTCCCCGCCATCAACCCGAACTCTTTCCCCCTCTATGCAGCAGTGCAACCTCTCTTTCATTGTAATCTCTACTTAAACATGGTGCTTTATGACACACTAGTCGTTAACCCGTGCTACTGCATGGGGTAGTGATTCTAAACCAATTTTGTTATATTATCCTAATGCTTGATAAAACATTGTTTTTATGTTTTCATACTATCATAGAAGCATACATTTACTTTTGTCGATCGGTTTGGGGACATACGGATTCATGAAATACTATTGCCGCTTGCTTAAGATTTTATTGTAGAAGGAAGATCGCTATATATTTTACCAATATAAGCTGCATGGATAGCTATCCCAAACATCATAAATCCCATATCAATGTAACAGATAAAATAAAAAGGAATAGTTTACTTACATAAGTCAATCTTTATACATTTGAAAATTTGGAATTTTTCATCAAAAAATTAGTTAGATTATACTTGAAACCTTTCCTCAAAAATTTAGATAGATTAATTAGCCGATAGGCAACCTGGGAAAATAAAAAGATAGCACCAGAGAAAGAAGTATTTCCATCACCTCGTACAGTAATAGATGAACTCTTGCCAACTCATCGACTGCTCAATATTGGACAACTGATATTTTCATCTGAACATATGTAACCTTGAATAATTTATTTGTGCACTTATAGTCAGTACATTGTTTAACGGTTTATTATCAGAGTATTCATGGTATCAATCACATTACCAATGCAAAAATGCTATCGATGCATAACTTCTCATGGAGATCTACTTGCTTAGAATCTGAACTGCAGCTTATTTTACAGTATCTAGCAACATAATCATGTCAAAATTAAATAGGAAATAACGTTCCTAAATGACTGAGTGATGTCACCTATTCCGGAATTAAAACATGGAACCGGCGGGAATGAAAAGAACACATTTCTTACTTGAGATCAGTAAAACTTATTTCAGATCGGAGTACACGATTCCGACCAAGATTAAGGAAGATGGCTGCGCAAACCTAACCATCGCGGCTATGTGCTATGGAGCCGTGGAGCCTCAAAATCTTCTATGTGATGTGGCGGAGAGGCCATGGGGATGCACATGCAGTGGCCCCACCGTTGATGCAGTGGCTATCTCAACCAGGTGCATTTCAGCAAAGGAGAGGACACCGACACTAAGAACTTTGTCCTGAGAGACACGAAGAGGGACCAAGGGGAGGCGCTCAGAACTTTGCCCCGAGAGACACGAACAGAGACCAAGGGGGAGGATTGCCTCATATATACGATCAAGCTGGAGAGGATTGTATTTTCATGTTATTTGTTTCTATGCCTTGTGTACGTCAAATCTAGGAGAGACTCGGATTTTTTTTTATTCAAATGAAGATAGAGTCCTAGTGGAGTACGCTTGGGAAAGGAGAGCCTCACGTTTATTATTCAAGGGAAAGAGAGAGTCCTTTTTTTGCGCTAAAGAGGTATACGTGGGAGATTGGTCTTGGTTTTTTTTGTTGGGGAACGTAGTAATTTCAAAAAAATTCCTACGCACACGCAAGATCATGGTGATGCACAGCAACGAGGGGGAGAGTGTTGTCTACGTACCAACGCAGACCGACTGCGGAAGCGATTACACAACGTAGAGGAAGTAGTCGTACGTCTTCTTCCCGATCCGACCGATCCAAGCACCGTTACTCCGGCACCTCCGAGTTCTTAGCACACGTTCAGCTCGATGACGATCCCCGGGCTCCGATCCAGCAAAGCTTCGGGGAGGAGTTCCGTCAGCACGACGGCGTGGTGACGATCTTGATGTACTACCGACGCAGGGCTTCGCCTAAGCACTACAACGGTATGATCGAGGTGGAATTTGGTGGCAGGAGGCACCGCACACAGCTAAGGAACGATCAACAATTTTCAATTGTGTGTCCCAAGAGGTGCCCCCTGCCCCCGTATATAAAGGAGCAAGGGGAAGGGGTTCGGCCGGCCAAGGGAGAGGGGCGCATGAGGAGTCCTACTCCCACCGGGAGTAGGACTCCCCCCCAATCCTATTCCTAATAGGAGTCCTCAAGGGGGAAAGAGAGAAGGGGTGGCCGGCCACCTTCCCTAGTCCTAATAGGACTAGGGAAAGGGGGGAGGTGCGCAGCCCTCTATGGCAGCCCCTTTCACTTTTCCACTAAGGCCCAATAGGCCCATTTGCCTCCCGGGGGGTTCCGGTAACCCTCCCGGTATTCCGGTAAAATCCCGATTTCACCCGGAAAACTTCCGATGTCCAAACATAGGCTTCCAATATATCAATCTTTACGTCTCGACCATTTCGAGACTCCTCGTCATGTCCGTGATCACATCCGGGACTCCGAACAACCTTCGGTATATCAAAATGCATAAACTCATAATAACTGTCATCGTAACGTTAAGCGTGCGGACCCTACGGTTCGAGAACAATGTAGATATGACCGAGACACGTCTCCGGTCAATAACCAATAGCGGGACCTGGATGCCCATATTGGCTCCTACATATTCTACGAAGATCTTTATCGGTCAGACCGCATAACAACATACGTTGTTCCCTTTGTCATCGGTATGTTACTTGCCCGAGATTCGATCGTCGGTATCCAATACCTAGTTCAATCTCGTTACTGGCAAGTCTCTTTACTCGTTCCGTAATACATCATCTCACAACTAACATCTTAGTTATAATGCTTGCAAGGCTTATGTGATGTGTATTACCGAGAGGGCCCAGAGATACCTCTCCGACAATCGGAGTGACAAACCCTAATCTCGAAATACGCCAACCCAACATCTACCATTGGAGACACCTGTAGTACTCCTTTATAATCACCCAGTTACGTTGTGACATTTGGTAGTACCCAAAGTGTTCCTCCGGTAAACGGGAGTTGCATAATCTCATAGTTATAGGAACATGTATAAGTCATGAAGAAAGCAATAGCAACATACTAAACGATCGGGTGCTAAGCTAATGGAATGGGTCATGTCAATCAGATCATTCAACTAATGATGTGACCTCGTTAATCAAATAACAACTCTTTGTTCATGGTTAGGAAACATAACCATCTTTGATTAACGAGCTAGTCAATTAGAGGCATACTAGTGACACTCTGTTTGTCTATGTATTCACACATGTATTATGTTTCCGGTTAATACAATTCTAGCATGAATAATAAATATTTATCATGATATAAGGAAATAAATAATAACTTTATTATTGCCTCTAGGGCATATTTCCTTCAGTCTCCCACTTGCACTAGAGTCAATAATCTAGATCACATCACCATGTGATTAACATCGATAGTTCACATCATCATGTGATTAACACCCACAGTTCACATCGCCATGTGACCAACACCCAAGGGGTTTACTAGATTCAGTAATCTAGTTCACATCGCTATGTGATTAACACCCAAAGAGTACTAAGGTGTGATCATGTTTTGCTTGTGAGAGAATCTTAGTCAACGGGTCTGCCACATTCAGATCCACATGTATTTTGCAAATTTCTATGTCAACAATGCTCTGCATGGAGCTACTCTAGCTAATTGCTCCCACTTTGAATATGTATCTAGACCGAGACTTAGAGTCATCTAGATTAGTGTCAAAACTTGCATCGGCGTAACCCTTTACGACGAACCTTTTTATCATGTCCATAATCGAGAAACATATCCTTATTTCACTAAGGATAATTCTGACCGATGTCCAGTGATCTACTCCTAGATCACTATTGTACTCCCTTGCCAAATCAGTGCAGGGTATACAATAGATCTGGTATACAGCATGACATACTTTATAGAACCTATGGCCAAGGCATAGGGAATGACTTTCATTCTCTTTCTATCTTCTGCCGTGGTCGGGCTTTGAGTCTTACTCAACTTCACACCTTATAATACAGGCAAGAACTCTTTCTTTGACTGCTCTATTTTGAACTACTTCAAAATCTTGTCAAGGTATGTACTCATTGAAAAAACTTATCAAGCGTCTTGATCTATCTCTATAGATCTTGAAGCTCAATATGTAAGCAGCTTCACCGAAGTCTTTCTTTGAAAAACTCCTTTCAAACACTCCTTTATGCTTTACAGAATAATTCTACATTATTTCCGATCAACAATATGTCATTCACATATACTTATCAGAAATGTTGTAGTGCTCCCACTCACTTTCTTGTAAATACAGGCTTCACCGCAAGTCTGTATAGAACTATATGCTTTGATCAACTTATCAAAGCGTGTATTCCAACTCTGAGATGCTCGCACCAGTCCATAGATGAATCGTTGGAGCTTGCATATTTTGTTAGCACCTTTAGGATTGACAAAACCTACTGGTTGCATCATATACAACTCTTCTTTAAGAAATCCATTAAGGAATGCAGTTTTGTTTATCCATTTGCCAGATTTCATAAAATGCGGCAATTGCTAACATGATTCGGACAGACTTAAGCATAGATACGGGTGAGAAACTCTCATCGTAGTCAACACTTTGAACTTGTCGAAAACCTTTTGCGACAATTCTAGCTTTGTAGATAGTAACACTACTATCAGCATCCGTCTTCCTCTTGAAGATCCATTTATTCTCAATTGCTTGCTGATCATCGGGCAAGTCAACCAAAGTCCAAACTTTGTTCTCATACATGGATCATATCTCAGATTTCATGGCCTCAAACCATTTCGCGGAATCTGGGCTCATCATCGCTTCCTCATAGTTCGCAAGTTCGTCATGGTCTAGTAACATGACTTCCAGAACAGGATTACCGTACCACTCTGGTGCGGATCTCACTCTGATTTACCTACGAGATTCGGTAGTAACTTGATCTGAAGTTACATGATCATCATCATTAGCTTCCTCACTAATTGGTGTAGGTGTCACAGAAACTGGTTTCTGTGATGTACTACTTTCCAATAAGGGAGAAGGTACAATTACCTTATCAAGTTTTCTACTTTCCTCCCACTCACTTCTTTCGAGAGAAACTCCTTCTCTGGAAAGGATCCATTCTCGGCAACGAATATCTTGCCTTCGGTTCTGTGATAGAAGGTGTACCCAACAGTCTCCTTTTGGGTATCCTATGAAGACTTATTTCTCCGATTTGGTTTTGAGCTTATCAGGATGAAACTTTTTCACATAAGCATCACAACCCCAAACTTTAAGAAACGACTACTTTGGTTTCTTGCTAAACCACAGTTCAGATTGTGTCGTCTCAACGGACTTACATGGTGCCCCTTTTTTAACCTGAATGCAGCTGTCTCTAATGCATAACCCCAAAACGATAGTGGTAGATCGGTAAGAGACATCATAGATCGCACAATATCTAATAAAGTACGGTTATGACGTTCGGACACACCATTACACTATGGTGTTCCATGTGGCGTGAGTAGTGAAACTATTTCACATTGTTTTTAACTGAAGGCCAAACTCGTAACTCAAATACTCTTCTCTACGATCAGATCATAGAAACTTTATTTTCTTGTTACGATGATTTTTTTTCACTTCACTCTGAAATTCTTTGAACTTTTCAAATGTTTCAGACTTTATGTTTCATCAAGTAGATATACTCATATCTGCTCAAATCATCTGTGAAGATCAGAAAATAATGATACCCGCTGCAAGCCTTAAATATTCATCGGACCACATACATCAGTATGTATGATTTCCAACAAATCTGTTGCTTGCTCCATTGTTCCGGAGAACGGCGTTTTAGTCATCTTTCCCAAAAGGCATGGTTCGCAAGCATCAAGTGATTCATAATCAAGTGATTCCGAAAGCCCATCAGCATGGAGTTTCTTCATGCGCTTTATACCAATATGACCTAAATGGCAGTGCCACAAATAAATTGCACTATCATTATTAACTTTGCATCTTTTGGTTTCAATATTATGAATATGTGTATCACTACGATCGAGATCCAACGAACTTGTTTCATTGGGTGTATGACCATCGAAGATTTTATTCATGTAAACAGAACAACAATTATTCTCTGACTTTAATGAATAACCGTATTGCAATAAACATGATCAAATCATATTCATGCTCAACGCAAAAACCAAATAACACTTATTTAAGTTCAACACTAATCCCGAAAGTATAGGGGAGTGTGCGATGATGATCATATCAATCTTGGAACTACTTCCAACACACATCGTCACTTCACCCTTAACTAGTCTCTGTTTATTCTGCAACTCCTGTTTCGAGTTACTACTCTTAGCAACTGAACCAATATCAAATACTGAGGGGTTGCTATAAACACTAGTAAAGCACACATCAATAACATGTATATCAAATATACTTTTGTTCACTTTGCCATCCTTCTTATCCGCCAAATACTTGGGGCAGTTCCGCTTCCAGTGACCAGTCCCTTTGCAGTAGAAGCACTTAGTCTCAGGCTTAGGACCAGACTTGGGCTTCTTCACTTGAGCAGCAACTTGCTTGCCGTTCTTCTTGAAGTTCCCCTTCTTCCCTTTTGCCCTTTTCTTCAAACTAGTGGTCTTGTCAACCATCAACACTTGATGTTTTTCTTGATTTCTACCTTCATTGATTTCAGCATCACGAAGAGCTTGGGAATCGTTTCCGTTATCCCTTGAATATCATAGTTCATCACGAAGTTCTACTAACTTGGTGATGGTGACTAGAGAATTCTGTCAATCACTATCTTATCTGGAAGATTAACTCCCACTTGATTCAAGCGATTGTAGTACCCAGACAATCTGAGCACATGCTCACTAGTTGAGCGATTCTCCTCCATCTTTTTGCTATAGAACTTGTTGGAGACTTCATATCTCTCAACTCGGGTATTTGCTTGAAATATTAACTTCAACTCCTGGAACATCTCATATGGTCCATGACGTTCAAAACGTCTTTGAAGTCCCGATTCCAAGCCATTAAGCATGGTGCACTAAACTATCAAGTAGTCATCATATTGAGCTAGCCAAACGTTCATAACGTCTGCATCTGCTCCTGCAATAGGTCTGTCACCTAGCGGTGCATCAAGGACATAATTTTTCTGTGCAGCAATGAGGATAAACCTCATATCACGGATCCAATCTGTATCATTGCTACTAACATCTTTCAACAAAATTTTCTCTAGGAACATATCAAAATAAACATATGAAAGCAACAACGCGAGCTATTGATCTTCAACATAGATATGCTAATACTACCAGGACTAAGTTCATGATAAATTAAAGTTCAATTAATCATATTACTTAAGAACTCCCACTTAGATAGACATCCCTCTAATCCTCTAAGTGATCACGTGATCCATATCAACTAAACCATAACCGATCATCACGTGAGATGGAGTAGTTTTCAATGGTGAACATCGTTATGTTGATCATATCTACTATATGATTCACGCTCGACCTTTCGGTCTCCATGTTCCGAGGCCATATCTGCATATGCTAGGCTCGTCAAGTTTAACCTGAGTATTCTGCGTGTGCAAAACTGGCTTGCACCCGTTGTAGATGGACGTAGAGCTTATCACACCCGATCATCACGTGGTGTCTGGGCACGACGAACTTTGGCAACGGTGCATACTCAGGGAGAACACTTCTTGATAATTTAATGAGAGATCATCTTATAATGCTACCGTCAATCAAAGCAAGATAAGATGCATAAAAAGATAAACATCACATGCAATCAAAATATGTGACATGATATGGCCATCATCATCTTGTGCCTTTGATCTCCATCTTCAAAGCATCGTCATGATTTCCATCGTCACCGGCATGACATCATGATCTCCATCATCTTGATCTATATCAATATGTCGTCACATGGTCGTCTCGCCAACTATTGCTCTTGCAACTATTGCTATCGCATAGCCATTAAGTAAAGCAATTATTGGGCGCTTGCATCTTATGCAATAGACAGACAACCATAAGGCTTTTGCCAGTTGCCGATAACTTCAACAAAACATGATCATCTTATACAACAACTTATAACTCATCACGTTTTGACCATATCACATCACAACATGCCCTGCAAAAACAAGTTAGACGTCCTCTACTTTGTTGTTGCAAATTTTACGTGGCTGCTACGGGCTTAAGCAAGAACCGATCTCACCTACGCATCAAAACCACAACGATAGTTTGTCAAATAGACTCCGTTTTAACCTTCGCAAGGACCGGGCGTAGCCAGACTCGGTTCAACTAAAGTTGGAGAAACAGTCACCCGCAAGTCACCTATGTGCAAAGCACGTCGGGGAAACCGGTCTCGCGTAAGCGTACGCGTAATGTCGGTCTGGGCCGCTTCTTCCAACAATACCGCCGAACCAAAGTATGACATGCTGGTAGGCAGTATGACTTGTATCGCCCACAACTCACTTGTGTTCTACTCGTGCAAATAACATCAAACCATAAAACCTGGCTCTGATACCACTGTTGGGGAACGTAGTAATTTCAAAAAAAATTCCTACGCACACGCAAGATCATGGTGATGCACAGCAACGAGGGGGAGAGTGTTGTCTACGTACCAACGCAGACCGACTGCGGAAGCGATCACACAACGTAGAGGAAGTAGTCGTACGTCTTCTTCCCGATCCGACCGATCCAAGCACCGTTACTCCGGCACCTCCGAGTTCTTAGCACACGTTCAGCTCGATGACGATCCCCGGGCTCCGATCCAGCAAAGCTTCGGGGAGGAGTTCCGTCAGCATGACGGCGTGGTGACGATCTTGATGTACTACCGACGCAAGGCTTCGCCTAAGCACTACAACGGTATGATCGAGGTGGAATTTGGTGGCAGGGGGCACCGCACACGGCTAAGGAACGATCAACAATGATCAATTGTGTGTCCCAAGAGGTGCCCCCTGCCCCCGTATATAAAGGAGCAAGGGGAAGGGGTTCGGCCGGCCAAGGGAGAGGGGCGAAGGAGGAGTCCTACTCCCACCGGGAGTAGGACTCCCCCCCAATCCTATTCCTAATAGGAGTCCTCAAGGGGGAAAGAGAGAAGGGGTGGCCGGCCACCTTCCCTAGTCCTAATAGGACTAGGGAAAGGGGGGAGGTGCGCAGCCCTCTATGGCAGCCCCTTTCACTTTTCCACTAAGGCCCAATAGGCCCATTTGCCTCCCGGGGGGTTCCGGTAACCCTCCCGGTATTCCGGTAAAATCTCGATTTCACCTGGAACACTTCCGATGTCCAAACATAGGCTTCCAATATATCAATCTTTACGTCTCGACCATTTCAAGACTCCTCGTCATGTCCGTGATCACATCCGGGACTCCGAACAACCTTCGGTACATCAAAATGCATAAACTCATAATAACTGTCATCGTAACGTTAAGCGTGCGGACCCTACGGTTCGAGAACAATGTAGACATGACCGAGACACGTCTCCGGTCAATAACCAATAGCGGGACCTGGATGCCCATATTGGCTCCTACATATTCTACGAAGATCTTTATCGGTCAGACCGCATAACAACATACGTTGTTCCCTTTGTCATCGGTATGTTACTTGCCCGAGATTCGATCGTCGGTATCCAATACCTAGTTCAATCTCGTTACTGGCAAGTCTCTTTACTCGTTCCGTAATACATCATCTCACAACTAACATCTTAGTTATAATGCTTGCAAGGCTTATGTGATGTGTATTACCGAGAGGGCCCAGAGATACCTCTCCGACAATCGGAGTGACAAACCCTAATCTCGAAATACGCCAACCCAACATCTACCATTGGAGACACCTGTAGTACTCCTTTATAATCACCCAGTTACGTTGTGACGTTTGGTAGTACCCAAAGTGTTCCTCCGGTAAATGGGAGTTGCATAATCTCATAGTTATAGGAACATGTATAAGTCATGAAGAAAGCAATAGCAACATACTAAACGATCGGGTGCTAAGCTAATGGAATGGGTCATGTCAATCAGATCATTCAACTAATGATGTGACCTCGTTAATCAAATAACAACTCTTTGTTCATGGTTAGGAAACATAACCATCTTTGATTAACGAGCTAGTCAATTAGAGGCATACTAGTGACACTCTGTTTGTCTATGTATTCACACATGTATTATGTTTCCGGTTAATACAATTCTAGCATGAATAATAAATATTTATCATGATATAAGGAAATAAATAATAACTTTATTATTGCCTCTAGGGCATATTTCCTTCATTTTTTTCTCTAAAAAGAGGTAAACGTGGAATAGCAGCCCTGATTTTTCTCTCTATATAAAAAGGAGGTATAGACATGGGATAGAAGCCAAGGACTCCTAAGGTACCTCATCCGATGGTTATAGATGATTAATTTGGAGATCGTACTGACAGTTTATTTAGTTCTGAGGATTAACGTAGAGCCTCGTATGGTGCCTCGTATTATTATCCAATGATGTGTAGCCATCATGTGATGTTTGAGTAAATTTCTTTTGTCCTACGGCTTAATTGTGGTATGGTGTGATTGATATGATTTGTATGTTGATATGGTGTAGTCCTATGGTGCCCTTCATGCCGCTGATACATCTCCAACGTATCTATAAGTTTTTATTGTTCCATGCTGTTATATTATCAATCTTGGATGTTTTATCATAATTTTATATCATTTTTTGGTACTAACCTATTGACATAGTGCCAAGTGCCAGTTGCTGTTTTTTCCATGCTTTTTACATCGCAGAAAATCAATATCAGATGGAGTCCAAATGCCCTGAAACTTTATGGAGATTTTTATGGGCCAGAAGGAAGACACCAGGCCCTGACTATGCCTGGTGGGTGCCCCTTGGGAGGCACAACCCACCAAGGCATGCTAGGAGGCCCAGGCGCGCCATGGTGGGTTGTGCCCACCTCGGGTGCCCCCCCGAACTGCCTCTTTGCTCTATAAATACCCCAATATTTCCAGAACCCTAGGAGAGTTGACGAAATATTCATCCAGCCGCCGCAGAGTCCAGAACCACCAGATCCAATCTAGACACCATCTCGGATGGGGTTCACCACCTCCATTGGTGCCTCTCCGATGATGCATGAGTAGTTCTTTGTAGACCTTTGGGTCTGTAGTTAGTACCTAGATGGCATCATCTCTCTCTCTCTCTCTCTCTGAATTCTCAATACAATGGTCTCTTGGAGATCCATATGATGTAACTCTTTTGCGGTGTGTTTGTTGGGATCGACGAACTTTGAGTTTATGATCCGATCTATCATTTTATATCCATTAAAGTATTTGAGTTTCTTTGATCTCTTTTATGCATGATCTCTTATAGCCTCATATTTCTTCTCCGATATTTGGGTTTTGTTTGGCCAACTTGATCTATTTATCTTGCAATGGGAAGAGGTGCTTTGTGGTGGGTTTGATCTTACGGTGCTTGATCCCAGTGACAGAAAGGGAACCAAAACGTTTGTATGGCTGCTACTAAGGATAACACGATGGGGTCTGTCTCTACATAGATAGATCTTGTCTACATCATGTCATCGTTCTTATTGCATTACTCTGTTTTTCCATGAACTTAATACACTCGATGCATGCTGGATAGCGGGCAGGAGTCGGTCTACTAATCTTGGACGTGATGCCTATATAATGATCATTGCCTGGATATCGTCATGAGTATTTGAAGTTCTATAAATTGCCCGATAGTAATTTGTTCACCCACCGTTTGCTATTTTTCTTGAGAGAAGCCACTAGTGAAACCTACGGCCCCCGGGTCTCTTTCTTATATTATTTGCCTTTGCGATCTATTTTCCTTTGCATTTATTTTCAGATCTATGAAAGAAAAATACAAAAATACCTTGTCGCAATTTTTCCTTATTTATTTTATTTGGTGTTCGATCTATCAATTTACTACAAATTTATCTCACGTCCGTTTGCCTATCTTGAGGCACCGTCCCCGGAAGGAATTTCTGGCGCCGTTGCCGGGGAAGATCTTCAGCATATACCAGGTTCCTAATCACAAATCTCATCTCCTTGCAATTTACATTATTTGCCATTTTCCTCTCATTTTCCTCTCCCCAACTTCACAAAAAATTGCCGTTTTATTCGCCCCTCTCTTTCCCGTTCATCGTCTTCTTGTCGGATCTATCATTTGCTTGCAATCATGAGTGATTTTGGTGTGGCACCAATAGATGATGGCCTAACTTCTAATATTTGACGTACATGCAATCTGGATGCTAAAACTTTTATCTTGGGGCAAGGGAACGTTATGGGAAAAGAACGTATCCAAGAATTTTTCAATTGTGTGGGAAATTGGAGTCTTGATGATGCTCCTATACTTAAAACTACTAGATCTTATGCGGATGCTATTTCAGCACTAGTTCTGAAAATTGAAAGTAAATTTATTCGTACCCATCCTCCTTTGTAAAGATTTTTTTTGAGCTTCCCATAATAAAGAATCCTAGGACTAAAAAGTTGGCCACTCTCGTTCTTATGAATGAGTTTGACTACATAATACGGGAAGCTAGGAAGATCTTTGACTTTTATGGTATGAATCGTGAAAAATCAGTGATAGATGAAATTCTTTACAATAGTGAGTATGCTTTTAAGAAATTTTCTTGGGGATAATAAAATCTTTGATGAGAATCTTAAAAAGGAAGTCCCTGTTTTAGATGTAATCCAACAGGTTTTCAATAATGTTAATCAACATTATTCTTGGATTGTTGCAGGGAATCAAAAAAGTTATGATGGACACCAACTTAGGAACGCTAAGGTTTCCATGGATAACATGTTTTATGTTGTGTTCACAAAACCCCATGATGGAAATACCTCTAAGAAAGTTAGGAAGAAAGATGACAAAACTTAGATCCTTGCTTTATGCCTAGCTAAGGGCGTAAAACTATAGAGCTTGTTGGGAGGCAACCCAATGAATAAAATTTATTTTGGCTTTTTGCTTTCTGTTCTTGAGTGTTTGCAAAATTATGCTGCTGTTATGATTGTGTGTTTTGTGTTTTAATTAGTGTTTGTGCCAAGTGAAGGCTTTACGATCTTCTTGAGTGATAGTTGTTTGATCTTGCTGAAAAACAGAAACTTTTACGCTCACAAAAACAATTCTCATTTTTTACCAGAGCGTGATAAAATACCAATTCCAATTGTAGTAGATCAATATGAAAATTTCTCAGGTTGTCCTAATTTTTCAGAAATTTTGGATTTCCAGAAGTTTTGGAAATAGTCAGATTGCTACAGACTGTTCTGTTTTGACAGATTCTGTTTTCTTTGCGTTGTGTGCTTATTTTGATGGCTCTGTGGTTTTCTTTGATGAGTTTTTGCCATAGAAAAGTTGGAATACAGTAGATATAATGCAAAAACAAAATATGAATTGGTTTGGTACAGTACTTATAGTAGTTATTTGCTTTGCTGCAATAACGGATCTCACGAATGTTTTGTTGAGTTTTGTGTGATTGGAGTTTTCAAGTTTTGGGTTATCTTAAGATGGATGAAGGAATAAAGTATAGAAGAACCTAATTGTGGATGCCCCGGCATCCCAAGCTATTATCCAAAAATAAGCAACCAACTAAGCTTGGGGATGCCCCTGAGTGGCATCCCCTCTTTCTTCTAACGACCATCGGTATTTGATAAACCACAAGTATAGGGGGTCGCAACAGTTTTTGAGGGTAGATTATTCAACCCAAATTTATTGATTCGACACAAGGGGAGCTAATGAATATTCTCAAGTATTAGTAGTTGAGTTGTCAATTCAACCACACCTGAAAGACTTAATATCTACAGCAAAGTATGTACTAGCAAAGTAGTATGGAAGTAATGGTAACGGTGGCAAAAGTAACAGTAGTAGTTTTTGTATCAATCGTAATAGTGGCAACGGAAAAGTAACTAAGCAAAGATCAATATGTGAAAAGCTCGTAGGCAATGGATCAATGATGGATAATTATGTCAGATGCGATTCCTCATGCAACAATTATAACATAGGGTGACACAGAACTAGCTCTAGATCATCAATGTAATGTAGGTATGTATTTCGAATATAGTCATACATGCTTATGGAAAAGAACATGCATAACATGTTTTGTCCTACCCTCCCGTGGCAGCGGGGTCCTATTGGAAACTAATGGATATTAAGGGCTCCTTTTAATAGAGTACCGGACCAAAGCATTAACACTTAGTGAATACATGAACTCCTCAAACTACGGTCATCCTGAGAACTTTTATTTCTGCACAAAAATAACACCATGGCAGTTCTGCTGAAAACGGCGCCAATCCTGGTTAGTTCCATTCAAATCATGCAATTTAGAGTCCAAAACAAGGGCAAAAGTGTTTGGACAAGTAGATACGTTGGATATGTATCAACTCCCCCAAGCTTAGACCTTTGCTTGTCCTCAAGCAATTCTGTTGACAAACTGAAGTGATAAAGAAAAACTTTTACAAACTCTATTTGATCTTGTTGTTGCAAATATGTAAAGCCAGCATTCAAGTTTTTAGCAAAGATTATGAACTAACCATATTCCCAATAACATTTAGGTCTCAGGTTTACTCATATCAATTGAATAATCA
This sequence comes from Triticum monococcum, assembly GCA_034509565.1. NCBI lineage: Eukaryota > Viridiplantae > Streptophyta > Magnoliopsida > Poales > Poaceae > Triticum > Triticum monococcum. The sequence goes on from CM067847.1 coordinate 771,215,670, forward strand.
ACTAGCGAGCAATAATAATAAATCTCGGATGAAAACACTTTCTCAAAACAATCATAACATGATATAACAAGATGATATCTCGCTAGCCCTTTCTGAGACCGCAAAACATAAATGCAGAGCACCCCTAAAGAGAAAGGACTGGCTAGACATTGTAATTCATGGCAAAGGAGATCCAGTCATACTCAATGTAAATTAATAGCAATGCATGCGAATGATAGCGGTGCTCTCCAACTGGTGCTTTTTAATAAGAGGATGATGACTCAACATAAAAGTAAATAGATAGGCCCTTCGCAGTGGGAAGCAGGGATTTGCAGAGGTGTCAGAGCTCGAGTTTTGAAACAGAGGTAAATAATATTTTGAGTGGCATACTTTCATTGTCAACATAACAACCAAGAGATCTCAATATCTTCCATGCTACACACATTATAAGCGGTTCCCAAACAGAATGGTAAAGTTTATACTCCCTCACCACCAACAAACAGCAATCCATGGCTTGTCCGAAACAACGGGTGTCGTCCAACTAACAACAATCCTAGGGGAGTTTTGTTTGCAATTATTTTGATTTGATTTGAGAATGGGAATGGGCATCCCGGTTACCGTCCATTTTCTCGTGAATGATGAGCGGAGTCCACTCATCGTGAGAATAACCCACCTAGCATGGAAGATATAGACAGCCCTAGTTGATACATTAGCTATTCGAGCATACAAAACGGAATTTCATTTGAAGGTTAGAGTTTGGCATATAAAAATTTACTTGGAACGGGAGGTAAATACCGCATATAGGAAGGTATGGTGGACTCATATGGAATAACTTTGGGGTTTATGGAAGTGGATGCACAAGCAGTATTCCCGCTTAGTACAAGTGAAGGCTAGAAAGAGACTGGGACGCGACCAACTAGAGAGTGACAACAGTCATGAACATGCATTAAGATTAATCAACAATGAGTGCAAGCATGAGTAGGATATAAATCACCATGAACATAAATATCATGGTGGCTATGTTGATTTATTTCAACTACATGCGTGAACATGTGCCAAGTCAAGCCACTCGAATCGTTCAAAGAAGGATACCACCCTAGCATACCACATCACAACCATTTTAATAGCATGTTGGCACGCAAGGTAAACCATTATAAACTCCTAGCTAATTAAGCATGGAATGGGCAACTATAATTTCTAATTGTCATTGCGAACATGTTTCATTCATAATAGGATGAATCAGGAACAATGAACTAATCATATTTACAAAAACAAGAGAGGTCGAGGTCATACCAGCTTCTCTCATCTCACTCAGTCCATCATATATCGTCATTATTGCCTTTCACTCGCACGACCGAACGGTGTGGATAATAATAATAGTAGTGCACGTGCATTGGACTAAGCTGAAATCTGCAAGCATTATATACAAAGGAGAAGACAAGGTAATATGGGCTCTTGGTTAAATCAACAATAATGCATATGAGAGCCACTCAACATTTTCATCATGGTCTTCTCCTCTCGACCACCAAAGAATAAGAAAGGAAATAAAACTATTTACACGGGAAAGCTCCCAACAAGCAAAAGAAGAACAAGAATTTTTTTTGGGTTTTCTTTTAGTTACTACTACTACAGGCATGGAAAGTAAACTAGCTAAAAGTTACAACTAATTTTTTATTTTTATTAAGGTTTTTCAAACACACAAGAACAAGGCTTAGAAAAGAAAATAAACTAGCATGGATAGTACAATGAAAAAGTATGAGCACCGACAACTAGAATGAGTGTGTGAACAAGAATGTAATGTCGGTGAGAAATACGTACTCCCCCAAGCTTAGGCTTTTGGCCTAAGTTGGTCTGTGGCCACTGCTAGCCTGGTGGATGTCCAAAGTCGTAGCTGGGGTTGTACTGAGATGCAACAGCTACTGCCTGAAGAGCTGCAGCTTGGAGGCGAGCTGCCTCCATCCTCCTCTCATACTCGTTCGCCTCCTCCTTGTTTATAACATATCTCCTTTTTGCCTGAAAGTTAAAGAAAGTAGGATTAGGGAGGGCAACATGGACAGTGCGTTGTCTGTCAAAGATTAATCGGTACTAGAGGAACTGTTCATTCCTCTCAAGAAACTGATGGCGAATCATAGCACTATAATCTAGATAAGCAGGAGGCAACTCCATATCATTTCCATGTATGGGTACACCAAGATAATTAGCTACACGAGTTGCATAAATTCCACCAAACAAATCTCCACTTGTACCGTTAAGATGCAACCTTCGTGCAACAATGGCCCCTAAGTTATATTGTTTATCACCTAATACCGCACTCTTGAGGATACTAAGATCTGGAACGCACATGTGACAAGCCTCATCTTTACCGTTAATGCATCTACCTATAAAGAGAGCAAAATAATGTATGGACTGGAAATGAATGCTCCCTATGGTAGCTTGTGTGATTTCCCTAGATTCCCCCACAAGGATACTAGCAAGAAAGTCTTTATATTCAGATTTGCGAGGTTCACTAACATTGCCCCACTTTGGGAGTTTATCTATAGTATTAAAATCTTCTAGGTCCATGGTATATGATATATGATAAAGATCAAATAAAACAGTGTGAGAATTGCGCGAGGATGTAAATTCAAACCTCCTCACAAAGGAATCAGTTAGGTAGTGGTACTGTAGGCACTTATCTGACACGAAGTCCTCAAGATCAACATTACGTACATACGCGCCAAATTCATCCTTGATGTCTGCCTGGACCACAAACTCCTCTCACGGCCATTCACACGGCCGCACTTGAGATTCCCTCGGTGGTTCATCGTCCGGCTCACGTATCGCGAGCCTTGGTTCTTGCTTACTTGAGGAACCACCATGGTACATTTTCCTATGCATTTTTCTTCTCCGAATTTTTTTTGAAATTTTAGTGATTCAAAATATAAGTGAAGCAAACTCAACGAGATTGATAGCAACTACTCCCACAAGTGCCTAGAAGCTATATCATGCATTAAAACTACTTTTGACCATATAAATTTGACATGCAAGCTCAAGAACAAGGTCACCTTGGCAGCAAAAATTTGCAATAAATAAAACACTAGAAGAAAAACTAATTGGACCATTGGAGGATTCTCATACTGAAGAACAATCCCCCAAAACAATTTCGTGAATGGAGCTTTGAGCAAAGAGATCTAAAATTGCAGCAAGATGAGCTAGAACACGGGTTTGAGCTATGGGAGGATTTTTTTTGGAGGAAGACGAAGTGAGTGTGTCGGTGTCAAAACCAGCGGATCTCGGGTAGGGGGTCCCGAACTGTGCGTCTAAGGCGGATGGTAATAGGAGGCAGGGGACACGATGTTTACCCAGGTTCGGGTCCTCTTCATGGAGGTAATACCCTACGTCCTGCTTGATTGTTCTTGATAATATGAGTAATACAAGAGTTGATCTACCACGAGATCAGAGAGGCTAAACCCTAGAAGCTATCCTCTGGTATGATTGTTGTTCTTGGTCCTACGGACTAAACCCTCTGGTTTATATAGACACCGGAGGGCACTAGGGTTACACAGAGTCGGTTACAAGGAAAGAGATCTACATATCCATATTGCCAAGCTTGCCTTCCCCGCCAAGGAGAGTCCCATCTAGACACGGGACGAAGTCTTCAATCTTGTATCTTCATAGTCCAACAGTCCGGCCAAAGGATATAGTCCGGCTGTCCGGATACCCCCTAATCCAGGACTCCCTTAGAGTGGGTGCTAGAATAAGTGGCGGGGGTCCACGTGGGGCCCACGAGGCAGGGGGCACGCCCTAGGGGGGTGGGCTCGCCCTGTGCCCTCGTGGCCAAATGGTGGGGGCCCCTGGTGAGTTCTCAATGCCAGAAATTCTTAAATATTCTGCAAAAAATCATATTTCATTTTGAGGACATTTGGAGAACTTTATTTTTGAGGTATTTTTATTGCAAGGATAATTCAGAAAACAGATAAAAAATACTATTTTGCTTTATTTAATCTAAATAACAGAAAGTAAAAGGAGGGTGCAGAGAGTCGTGCTTTCTAACTTCATCCATCTTCTGCTCATCAAAAGGAATCCACTAACAAGGCTGATCAAGTCTTGTTAACAAACTCTTTCCGAATAACATGAAACCAGAGAATTTCGAATAACACTAGGTTATGTCAACGGGGATATGCATGGCCCCAACAATAAGAATATCATATTTCTTCTTGATAGTACGAAGAGGGTATTCAAAACCTCCAATAGTAATCGTTGAAAAATTTCCAATAGAATTGATACTGTGGACTTGAGGTTGTTTCCGCGGAAAGTGTACCGTATGCTCACTACCATTAACATGAAAAGTGATATTGCCTTTGTTGCAATCAATAACAGCCCCTGCAGTATTCAAAAAGGGTCTACCAAGGATAATTGACATACTATCGTCCTCGGGAATATCAAGAATAGCAAAGTCCGTTAAAATAGTACTGTTTGCAACCAGAATAGGCACATCCTCACAGATACCGACAGGTATAGCAGTTGATTTATCGGCCATTTGCAAAGATATTTCAATAGGTGTCAACTTATTCAAATCAAGTCTACGATATAAAGATAGAGGCATAACAGTAACACCGGCTCCAAGATCACATAAAGCAGTTTTAACATAGTTTCTATTAATGGAGCATGGTATCGTTGGTACTCCGGGATCTCCTAGTTTCTTTGGTATTCCACCTTTAAAAGTATAATTGGCAAGCATGGTGGAAATTTCAGCTTCCGGTGTCTTTCTTTTATTTGTAACAATATCTTTCATATACTTAGCATAAGGATTCATTTTAAGCATATTAGTCAAACGCGTACGCAAAAAGATAGATCTAATCATTTTAGCAAAGCGCTCAAAATCCTCATTATCCTTGTTCTTGGATGGTTTAGGAGGAAAAGGCATGGGTTTCTCAACCCATGGTTCTTTTTCTTTACTGTGCTGCCTAGCAACGAAGTCTCTCTTATCATAACGTTGGTTCTTTGATTGTGGGTTATCAAGATCAACAGTTGGTTCAATCTCTAAATCATTGTTATTGCTAGGTTGAGCATCAACATGAACATCATCATTATCACTATGTTCATGTTCATTACCAGATTGTGTTTCAGCATCAGAAATAGAAATATCATTGGGATTCTCAAGTGTGTCAACAACAGGTTCACTAGAAGCATGCAAAGTCCTATCATTTTTTTTCTTCTTAGAAGGACTATGTTGGGGATATAACTACTGGGCATAAACCGGCCTATCTGGGCCGGGTTAACTTCGTCAGTAGTTAAGTACGCTAAAGCCCAAGAAGACAGAGGAGGGCTCAAGGCCCATGGTCGGTTCAAGGCCTGTAGCCGTAAACCGGCGTTAGTAGTTAACCTGTATTGTAAGTTAGGAATAAATAGAGAACAAACCGGACACATCTATGAGCCGGTATTGGGACTCCGTAAGCCGACGGGAGTCACCCGTGTATATAAGGGGACGACCCGGCGGCGGTTCAAGGACAACAGACGACAACTCGAGACATAGGCGAAGCTTGTTTGCTCCCTAGTCATCGAAACTCCATCAATTCCATAACAACTAGACGTAGGCTTTTACCTTCATCGAAGGGGCCGAACTAGTATAAACTCTCTTGCGTCCTTGTGTCCGCTTTAACCCATTCAAGCTAACCCGTCGTGATGGCTCCACGACTAAGTCCTTTCTCTAGGACATCTGCCGTGACAAAACCATGACAGTTGGCGCCCACCGTGGGGCTGTCGCACGATGGTTTCCGGTTCTTGGAGGGCCACTTTGAAGGACTCGAGGGCTACGTTGTAGGCCGGATGACTAAGAGTCGTCGCGGTAAGCTCTACATCGACGACGCGGGCTGGGGCCCCGAGGCCGGCTCAATCGAGAACGGGTACCGGGTCCCCTTTGGTAGCATTCACGTTTTCATTGGCAAGATCGGTGAACCGGGCCCTGAGCCGGACATCTGCACCGACCTCGTCGAGACGGCTCAGCGTGTGTGATCCGCCCGAGTTAAACCGGCCATGAAGCGTGCCTTCGGGGGAGTCATCCATGGAGGAAGTTATGAGGACGGATCGGAATTTCGCGGCGCGATCATCGTTTGTTCCGGTGACGAATCTTCGACCGGAGAAACCGAATCTCTTTATCAGCTACAAGATGGCCGGATTGGGAGTTGTTCCGATGGCGATAGTATTCCGGACCCCTCTGATCTGGCCAACCAGGTTGGAATATTCATGGTCGGAACACAAGCAGCGCTTCATTCTTCGACAGCTGCGGGAATGGTCTCCGGTTCAGCAGCGGCGACGGCTGCCGGGGCAGGAGGCCCTGTGCGCCCGCCGGCTCAGGTTCTATCAGAACTATTTGATATGTTGGTTGTGCTTATGGCGGAAGTTAATCCGCCAGATCAGGACGTACACAACGCGGAGATTGCAAAGGTAAAGGAACAGATCACCCAGGCCAAGGCAGATCTGGCGGCTGAGGACACCAGGATGGCCGCAGAGCGGGCCACTTTAGATGCATAGGCCTACAAGCTTATGTTGGACCAGAGCGCGTCGCATGAAGTCATGAGGAGGAAGCACCGATCCCGCTTACCTCCGGTTTTTGAGGCCAGAGACCTTTTCAACACTCCAGGACCAAGAGCCGGCAATCCGCTGGAGGGAAACCGGGCAGCAACCCCTGGGGTCGGTGCACCGGTTCAGCCTCGTCAGATGGACCCGCCTCGTCAAAACACCGTTGTACCTCAGGCTGCTTTAACACCTCCGGGTCACTACTCCAACCCAATGGACAATCTTGTTGCCGCTGCTGCATGGTTGGAGGCCATTCCAATTGAAGGTGACTCGCCGCAGGCAGTAGAGACGCGACGGGTCAAGGAACTTCTGAGGACAGCTTTGGCCCAACAGGAAGCATACTCGTACAGCCGCGACCGGATCCACTCGACCCCCCGTCCAAGCTGGAGCTATAGCAGACACATGGATGAACCGGCAGTGTCGAGTAATGAACGACGTGGGGCACCCCGTGACAACAACCCGGTGGGTGGTGCTGATGACGCTCAGGGAGTGGTGGAGCGGGCCCGCGCGCGCAGGGAGGCCGAGTTAGCCACACAGCATCAGGCTCAGCAGCTCACGCCGGTTCGTCCAACCACCTTGACTGAACCTGGTGTTACTTCTAGTTCTTTGGGGGTGCCTTGCCTTATCCCCGCTTTACGCAATGTGCGCCTGCCCAAGGATTTCAAAGGCCCACGCAAGGTACCATATTACACGGCGGATCAACCTCCAGAGACATGGGTGGAGAGCTATGAGATGGCCATGGAGATGCTTGATGTGGATGACGCGGCGTGTGCGAAATACTTCACCATGATGCTCGAAGGAACGGCCCGTACTTGGTGAAAAAGCTTGCCGGCTAATTCTATCAGTTCATGGGCCCAATTACGAGCCCGGTTTATCAGCAGTTTCAAAGATACATGTAAACAGCCTATGTCGATAGTGGACTTAGATGCATGCGTCCAGGAGGAAGGAGAATCAACGACCCATTGGGTGCACCGGGTTTCACAAGTGTTGCACTCCTCAGACCGCATCAACGCTGACACCGCAGTATTAACCCTAGAAAGCAACTGCCGGTTTGGACCCCTGAAGCTGAAGTTGGGATGGATGAAGCGTCATTGCACTGACATGGGGACCCTCATAGCCGCTTTGGTGAAATATGCTGATTCTGATAGCACCAAGGATCCCGAATCTGATGATGACAAGACAGGGAAAGGGAAGAAGAACAGCAGCTCCAAAGGTCAACAGCATCACTGGGCAGGCAATGGTGGAGGAGGCAAGCGTAAAGCGGATGGTAACATGGACTTTGTGGCTAATACCAACGCACAGGACAATGGCCAGCGACGCAAGTGTAGGCCAAAAAATCATAATGGAGCGCCTAACCCTAACCCAAACCGCCTAAACTATCTGCTAAGCCAGCCCTGTCCAAGACAAGGGACAAAGGAGGCGCCGGCAAACCACCTTTGGAAAGATTGCTTTATTATGCAGGAGTTCAAGAATTCTAATAATTTCCGGTATGATCATGAATCTAGCGGTGGCTCGGGATCCGGGCCGGATTACGGAGGAGGAAGTTCCGGTTCAGGATTCAATGGTAATCTGGGCGGACATATTGGTCAAAATAGTCAGAACAACTAGGGTGGTTACAACCAACAGCAGCAACAGTCAGGTTACCAGAGCAACCCAAAGCAGTTGAGTAATGGGCAGTACCATGTCTTCACCACTAGCTTGGACAAGCGAGACCGGAAAGTTCAAAGGCGGGCGGTCAACTCTGTTGAACCGGCCATACCCCGTTATCTACGTTGGTCTGAACAGCCAATCATATGGAGCAGAGAAGATCACCCTCCCCAGGTCGATAATCCGGGTCAGTTGGCTTTGGTGGTGGCGCCTCAGGTGGGAGGTTACAAGTTCACCAAGGTGCTCATGGATGGAGGGAGCAGCATTAACATCCTGTACTATGAGACCTTCCGTCGTATGGGACTAACAGATAAGAATCTCAAACCGTCTAATATAGTATTCCACGGTGTAGTGCCTGGCAGATCAGCATATCCCGTTGGTAACATAGCTCTGGAAGTGGCCTTTGGGGATGATCATGATTCCAGGTCGGAGATATTGACGTTTGAAGTGGTGAAAATCCAAAGTCCATATCATGCCCTGTTTGGGCGACCGGCCTACGCCAAGTTTATGGCTCGGCCCTGTTATGTGTATTTGCAGCTCAAGATGCCGGGTGACAAGGGGACAATAACGGTTCACGGAAGCCGCAAAATCGCTTTGGAATGCGAGGAAGGTGATGCGGCTTATGCAGAGTCGGTTTGTGCCACCGGCGGACATGACTCCGTTGAAGAAGCCAACTACGGAGCATGATCCGGCCCTGAAGTTCAAATCGGCAGCAGAAACTAAGTTTGTTGACTTCGTACCTGGTGATTCATCCAAGCAGTTCAGCATCAGTGCCAACTTGGATCCGAAATAGGAAAGCGCGCTCATCGAGTTCATCTGTGAGAATCGGGACATTTTTGCATGGAAGCCCTCTGACATGCCAGGTGTACCGAGGCAACTCGCTGAGCACACACTTAATGTGGATCCTAAATATAAACCGGTGAAACAGTTCCTCCACCGGTTTAACGAAGAAAGACGCAAGGCAATTGGAGAAGAGGTAGCCAGGCTCTTAGCAGTTGGCTTTATTGTTGAAGTTTTTCACCCTGAGTGGCTTGCCAATCCGGTGCTGGTCCTCAAGAAAAATGGCACCTGGCGCATGTGTGTGGATTACACAGATCTTAATAAGGCTTGTCCAGCTGATCCTTTTGCTCTCCCCCGTATTGATCAAATTATTGATGCTACAGTGGGCTGTGAGCGTTTAAGTTTTTTGGATGCGTATTCTGGCTATCATCAGATCAAAATGGCAGTTAAGGACCGGGAGAAGATGGCGTTTATAACTCCCTTTGGAGCCTTCTGCTATGTGTCTATGCCCTTCGGGCTCAAGAGTGCCCAAGCGACTTACCAACGGTGTGTACAAAATTGTCTTCACAAGCAGATTGGCCGTAATGTACATGCTTACGTGGATGATATCGTGGTTAAGTCCAGGGAGAAGGAGACTCTGATTGATGACTTGAAGGAAACCTTTGATAACCTGAGGACATACAAGATGATGCTTAATCCGGACAAGTGTGTCTTTGGTGTACCGGCGGGCAAGTTATTAGGCTTCTTGGTGTCCAATAGGGGAATTGAGGCTAATCCGGAGAAGATCACAGCCATCACCTCCCTCGCTAAACCGAAGTGTATCAATGATGTTTAGCGCCTGGCAGGCCGGATTGCTGCGTTAAGCCGGTTTATCAGTCGCCTCGGTGAGAAGGCAATCCCTTTGTATCAGATGTTGAAAAAGACGGATCAGTTTGTCTGGAGTTCTGCTGCTGATGAAGCATTTGAGGACTTAAAACGGAAATTGGCCAATCCGCCTGTGCTCGCTGCTCCCATTGACAAGGAGCCGTTGCTACTATATGTTGCTGCTAATGCTCGGGCGGTCAGCGTGGCTATTGCGGTAGAGCAAAAGGAGGCAGGTAAGGAGCATCCGGTTCAACGTCCGGTCTATTATATCAGTGAGGTGCTCATTGAGTCCAAGCAAAGGTATCCGCATTGGCAGAAGCTGGTGTATGGAGTTTCTATGGCAAGCCGGAAGCTTAAACAATACTTCCAAGGGCATCCAATTACAGTGGTCAGTTCTGCTCCTTTGGGAGATATCATCCAGAACTAGGAAGCAACTGGCCGGATTGCAAAATGGGATATAGAGCCGGGGCTGTACAGTTTGAAGTATGTGCCTCGGACAGCGGTTAAGTCTCAAGCACTTGTTGATTTCATCAATGATTGGACGGAAATACAAGCACCTGAAGAAAAGCCAGATCATACGTATTGGACCATCCATTTTGACGGATCTAGGAAATTGGAAGGCTCGGGGGCTGGAGTCGTATTAACCTCCCCACGAGGTGATAAGTTTTGTTATGTTCTCCGCTTAATGTTCCCTTGTACTAACAATGCAGCTGAGTATGAAGCCTTGCTCCATGGTCTCCGGATTGCTAAGGAGATGAATCTAAGTCGAGTTAAGTGCTTCGGTGACTCGGACCTTGTGGCTCAGCAGGTGTCTGGCACTTGGGACTCCAAGGACCCACTCATGGCAGCATATTGTCGTGAGGTGGATATTGTTGCAGGTTATTTCAGAGGCTATCAGGTGGACCATGTGGACCGGCGGAAAAATGAAGCGGCGGACGCTTTAAGCCGGCTGGGCTCTCAGCGCAAACCAGTCCCGCCCAATGTTTTTTTGGATGTGCTGCACAACCCGTCGGTGAAGATCCCTGGTGAAGAAGATTTGGCTATTCCTGATCCGGAGGCTCAATTGGTGGCAGCTCTTCATGTTATTCCGGATTGGACGCTTCCTTACCTGGCGTACAAGAACCGGGGCGAGTTGCCAGAGGATGAGATTCTGGCCCGGCAGATAATCCGGCGATCCAAGTCCATGGCTATCATCAATGGCGAGTTGCATCATTGCAGTGTATCAGGAGCTTTTCAACGTTTCTTGTCCCCTGAAGAAGGCCGTGAAATTTTGCGTGAGATCCACGAAGGAGATTTTGGTCACCATGCCGGTTCAAAGTCTCTGGTGGCTAAAGCGTTTCACCATGGCTTCTACTGGTTAACTGCTCATGCTGATGCGAAGGATCTGGTCAGACGATGTGATGGTTGCCAAAGGTTTTCAAGACGTGCTCATGTACCGGCTCAAGAATTGAGAATGATTCCAATTACTTGGCCGTTTGTGACTTGGGGGCTGGATATGGTTGGGCCTTTCAAAAGGTCCAAAGATAAGAGGACCCACCTCCTGGTGGCGGTTGACAAGTTTACAAAGTGGGTGGAGGCCGAACCTATTAGCAAGTGTGATGCGGCCACGGCGGTTCAGTTCATCAAAAAGGTGATTTTCCGGTTTGGCTTTCCCCACAGTATTATCACAGATAATGGTACCAATTTGTCCAAAGGTGCTATGAAGGAGTTCTGTGAACGGGAGCACATCCGGCTCGACGTTTCATCAGTGGCACATCCACAGTCCAATGGTCAAGCAGAAAGAGCTAATCAAGAGATCCTGAGAGGCATCAAGCCCCGGCTCATGGTTCCTTTGCAGAGAACGCCGGGTTGTTGGGTAGAAGAATTACCATCTGTGCTATGGAGCATCAATACAACACCCAACAGATCAACAGGATACACACCGTTCTTCATGGTTTATGGAGCGGAGGCGGTTCTCCCCAGTGATATCCGTCATGATTCACCTCGTGTAACAGCTTATATTGAAGCGGACAATGAGATAGCACGGCAAGATGCTTTGGACCGGTTGGATGAAGAGCGTGACATCGCAGCCGCCCGATCGGCGATTTACCAGCAGGATCTTCGTCGTTATCACAGTCGCCGAGTCAGAACCAGAACCTTTCAGGAGGGAGATTTGGTGCTTCGGCTCATCCAAGATCAGACTGGTATGCATAAGTTATCCCCACCTTGGGAGGGGCCTTTCGTGGTCAGCAAGAATCTGCACAACGGGTCATACTATCTGATCGATATTCAAGAACATAAGGACTCACGTACATCAGAGGAGGAGACCAACAGGCCGTGGAACATAGCTCATCTTCGGCCTTATTATACCTGATCCATTGGTTCTACTTATGTACATATTATAGCGACGTATATATTAACTATAATAAACCGGAACCTCAGCTAAAGCGGGGTATCTATTCTTTTACATCATGTGTGGTTACACGGAGTTGTTTTATAGCGGCTTCTGGTTTACTCCTTGAGTTCGCTTTGCTAAAAGCATCGTGTTATATCACTTGGAGGATTGGTCGTGTCCGAACCAATACCATGCCTCTTGATAGGCGAGAGCCACCAGATCACTTGGGGACTTGGTCATGTCTGAACCAGTCATGCCTCTTGATCGGCCTAAGGCCACAGAATCACTTGGGGGCTTGGTCGAACCCGAACCATGACCATGCCATTTGGTCGGCATAAATGCCACGGTTTCATTTGGGGACCTGGCTGACTAGAACCATAGTTACACCTAACGGGAGCTTGGTCGTGTTTGGCCATGGTAACGCCATTTGATCAGCTTAAATAAACCTTTTTTGGCAAACGGTTTTGTCATTGCTTTTGCTTCACACTTTTCTTTGAAGGGGTTTTTTTTGCTTTTTATTATGTTTTTTAAACTGACAAAGTTTTTTAACCAATCAATTGACGGAACACAGTTCACGTCAATCCGGAGACTATTTGCCCGGTTTGATCCTTGTTGTTAACATCCTCTTATGGAGTAACACGGTGTTTATTATAACCCGGCACGGTTTACATGGTAAAGCAGCGTCATATATATATATATGAGCTTTTATCTCCTCCAACAGTGTGGGTTTGCAAAACTCTGCTTCAATATTGGCCAAGCCAACTTCACACTCAACGATGGCAGGTATTATGTATCTCAAAATTTTGATCATATACTTAAAATTTTGTTTTGGATGTTTTGATTTCATATATACAGACATCATATTCCGCCTGATGGTACAACCGCGGTGGCACTTGACGAATTTCTCATTTCAGAAAGTGTTTTGGAAAGTTCATTGCCACAGGAAGAACAAATTATGCATGAAGGCATATCAACATCAAAGGTATCAGCTAGCCTATTACAAGGCAACATGGTGCCCATAATCGTATAATTATTTTTCACAAAGGAGAGGCAGTTTTAAAACCGGCTTCCAGTTCAAGCTTGGTCACCAGCCTGGCCTGATGGTTGTGGGTCATCCTGCGCCGCTTCAGCCTCCGTTTCTCTACCCAGTGGCTGGAAATCCACAGTTGTCCAGTCGATTCCCATTAATGCTTGAAAACAGCTTCATCATGGATCAGCAATGACGGGTCAATATCGGGAGCGTAAGTATGCTTATGGATTGGAGGGATCAGATTTTCCGATTCATGGATTGGTGCAGCTATTCGCTTGTTCTGACTGTCATATTGCGCTTGATAATGAGACAAGTCTGCTTCCTCAGCCAACTGACAAGCTAGCGGACGTACCTCCCGGTTTATTGCTTGCAGATCCGCTTCACCAAATTCTGACCCGTCTTCCTTCAAGCTGGGATAGCCCTGAGCCGCTTCAATAGGATCAAAATCCGGCACCCAGGATTTTGCCCGGATTGAGGCCTTGATTGCACCGGTTCGAGCAGCAGATTTCTTTAGCTCTTCAACCCGGGCAGGAAGCACTGACAGTTTCATCAGAGTATCTTGAATCAAAGTGGGCGCCGGTTTGTTATGAGACGCGGTACAGATGATCCGCCGGGCACCAGTATACAATTGTTCAACCAATGTATAGGCGGCTTTCAATTTCTTCCGCACATCTAACCCCAAGTGACCAATGTGTGTCCCTGAAATACCGTAAAGGGTTAATAAACCGGCGACTCTGTAAGAAGGCAGAGACAAATTCAGAAGGCAAGCTGGCTTACCAAAGATAGCAGTGGTCATGGCATGCACGTGCCGCTTTATGCTGGTCAGTTCGTCCGTCACTGGTTTTAGTGCAGCCTCGGCATCCTCTGCTCTTTTGATCAAAGCGGACTTTTCAGTGGCCCAATCCGCCCGTTTCTTCTTGAAGTTCTCCTTAAGTTGTTCCATGGTGCTTAAAGCGCTGGCCAATTCCTCTTTTGCTTTGGAAGTTTCAGCCTGTTGGGTTTTCAGGTTTTCTTGAAGATCGATGACTTGGTTTTCTTTCGTCTTCAGCTCCACCTGCATGCATATAGATATATGCTTCAACAAATTGGTATAAGGATTCAAGTACCAACCACATAACAAGTTATGCGCTTAGCACTTGGGGGCTAATGCATATTCAATCTTCATCTTTCAATGGTTTACAAAGTCCCAAGATCAATACAAGTATTCATCTTGGCACTTGGGGGCTAATGGCTATTTGATCATATATATTCTGATGCGGCAGTTTCAATTACTTAAAGTACCGGTTTAACTACGCTAAGTTGAACCGGCCCTTGGGGGCTACATCAGCGAATTTCAAAGCATCAAGATTTATATTATTAAGTCCCGGTTTGAAAGAATATTTCAAACCGGCACTTGGGGGCTAGGAGAGTCAGCAAGAATGGAAGCATACAAGCAGAAAGGAGCATATGGAAGTTACCTCATATTTATCTTTCATCATATTAACCAGACCGGCTTCATAGTCACGACTGGTATACAGCCGGTTCAGATAGCCGGAATGGATATCTTGGGTGTTCAGAGCAGCGTAAGTCGTCAGATCAGCGTTCCACTTGCCTTTGCCAAAGGCAGCAAATTCTTCCTTGGCAGAATGTTTGGATAAAGCGACAGGATTGCTTGGCTCAGTATGGCCAGTGCCAGTAATGACAACCTCATCATCCTTGGTACCGCCGGTTTGCACTGGAGCTGTTGGCTTGTCAATAGATTTTGCTGGACCGGTGTAGCTTTCAATCCGGATGGAACCTGTGGGCTGATGGATAGGACCTGAGGTATCAGTAGGTCTCTCTTCAGTAATAAGATCATCATCTTGCTGCGGTGGATCGTTGGGAATATCCTCAGGAATGGCCGCTTCAGCATTGGGTGTCTTGCCTGCTTCAAGAACGACATCTTCTTCGGCCGTTTTGTCCAGGCGGGCCTTCTTGCTTGGCCTAGGTTTGGCCCTGAGAAGAATAATAAACAAATGTAGCATATGTTCTAAAGCGATGTACTGCAAACATCACAATAAGTATAGCTTACCCAAGCACCGTTTTAAGCGGTGGGAGTTGAGTAGCCGATGACTCGCCAGAAGATGAGTGGGAAGTAACCTGGTAATCGGAGTCAGACGGATTAAGAGGTTGACGAAAGCAGCCCGCTTTAGGACAAGCACTGACAAGCAAATTAGAGACCTCTGAATGGCGTTTCCGAACCGGACTATTCGGTAAATCGGCGGAGGTAACTACCTGGCCGCTATGCCGGGTTGTGCGACGAGCTTCGTGTTGTTGGGTCTTCATAAGAAATTGAGGATCCAAATAAGCAAGAGGATGAGAAAATTTAACTTTCTGGTTTGCCTGGCAGATTTTTTGTGAAGGCAAAGTTTCTGAATCGGAAGAGAGAATAATTACCTCTGCAACATCCGCGTGGCTGGCTTCGGCATCATCCTGACAAATATCATCATCAATAAGACGCATGAAAAATAAACCAAGTGAGTCAAGCTCTACCTCAAAGTCCGGATTATCCACATCATCATCAGGGGCCGGATTAGAAGATGCAGTGGTTCTTTTCCTATGGGAAGTCTTCTTCACAACTTTAGTCTTTTGCCGGGTTGCTCTTTCCGGTTTATCTGGTTTCTCCTGCGGCAGTGTTTTGCTCCAAAACAGATCATTGCCCTGATTATGCAAACTCTGATATTAAACAATGACCAGACATATCAATAACAAATTCAGCAAAGAGAAAAATCAAAGTTTTACAGCTGGCGGTTTGTTGGTGGCACAGAAGGGAAGCAGGCCGGTTCTAGCGCACACGTGTTCTGGTTCATTCAGCATCTTATTCGCAGCCTCTGTGATTTCTTCATCGAAGAGCTGGATTTTTGAATGTTGCAGTGGGTCATCCACACTGTCAGTATACTCTCACATCAAACCGGAGCGCTGACTAAGGGGCAGTATGCTCCATGATATCCAACAGCGAGCGAGATCAACCCCTGTTAAACCGTTGGCCATAAAGGCTCTGAGCTTTGACAGTTGGGGAGCATATTTGCTTCTCTCCTGGGCAGTCAATCTTTGAGGAAAAGGGTGTGTATTGCTGAGCCGCTCCAGACGAAAGCCAGGCAAGGGATTCTCACCAGCAGGGGAGGTGTCTTTGTAGTAGAACCATGTCTGATTCCACTCCTTGGGGTGACTGTGCAGCTTGGCGTGAGGGTATGTGACCTCTTTCCTTTTCTGAATCGCCACGCCACCCAACTCTGTATTAGAGCAATCAGTAAACTCAGTACGGCGGTTTAGATGGAAAAGGTCTCTGAACAATTCCACTGTGGGCTCCTCTTGAAAGAACACCTCACAAAGCACTTGGAAGTGACACATATTTGTAACAGAGTTGGGGCCAGTGTCTTGCGGATGGAGTTGGAAATCGGCTAAAACATCTCGGTAAAATTTAGAACCGGGCGGCTTAAAGCCCCGGGCTAAGTGATCTACGAAAACAACAACCTCTCCTTCTCGAGGTGTGGGAGGGCATTCTTTGCCAGGAGCCCTCCAATGGATGGTATCTTTGCTGCCTAAAGCGCCAATCAGGACTATATCGTCCAGTTGATCCTCTGTGACACGAGAAGGAACCCAATTGCACTCGTATACTTGCTTGGCCATGATGGAATCTGCAAGGTAGAAGATCTCGGTTCAAAAATGCGTTTGATCAAGGTACGTTGGTATGTGCACTGTTAAACCGGAGACAGAACTATATGAACCAGAGTTTCATGAAGCAACCAACATCTGGCGGTTCAACAAGGGGACTAATGGCATATGCCAGTTTGGAAAATTTTCTATAAGGTTAAACCGCCTGATCTAAGCATTGAAAAGCTAAGGTTGCAGATGGACAAGTACGCAGAAACAGGTTTCACAAGTTTTCTTTACAGCATTGGATCTGAAGCAAGTTCACAAAAGAGATAAATGCTTAGAGGTTCAAAGGAGTAGTACCGAACCAATGAGCAAAACGTTCATATAGATCTATGGTTTGAGATGCATAAGTGAAGGCGAAGGTCAAACAACTATCGTTGCACAGAGTAAAGATTTGCGGATTCATCTAAAGATCTATCGTATGAGCAAGATGCACGATGAACACGGAAGAACTGCGAAACCCTAGGCCAGATCTGCGGGGGAAAGGATAGAAGGTTTACCGGAGCTGAGGAAGATGCGGAAGGTTGCCACGATGTTCTGGTGCGCTCAGGTTGATGCAGCGGCCAAGGATGAGGCAGAGGTCGACGGCGGCGGCGGAGCTCCGAGGTTGGCGACGCGAGGAAGATGAAGAAGGCACGGAAGGAGAAAAGAAATGACCCTTCGGTCCTATTTATAAGGCGAAAGAACATGAGTCAGGCGCGACAATCAAGGGGCCACAAAACGGAGCTGTCGCCTCGATTTCCACCGATCTATTAAACAAAGAAGCATAATGGATAGCTTCGTTATGACAGGTGACGTCACTCCGGTTTACAGCAATCAGAGAAGATGACATCATGGCGGTTTACCAATTTATAAAAAGATGTTGAAGATGAAGCTTTTATTAAAGGATTGACATGAACCCGTTCAAATCAATCTGGGGCCTAATGTTGGGGATATTACTACTGGGCGTAAACCGGCTTATCTGGGCCGGGTTAACTTCGTCAATAGTTAAGTATGCTAAAGCCCAAGAAGACAGAGGAGGGCTCAAGGCCCATGGTCGGTTCAAGGCCTGTAGCCGTAAACCGGCGTTAGTAGTTAACCTGTATTGTAAGTTAGGAATAAATAGAGACCAAACCGGACACATCTATGAGCCGGTATTGGGACTCCGTAAGCCGACGGGAGTCACCCGTGTATATAAGGGGACGACCTGGTGGCGGTTCAAGGACAACAGACGACAACTCGAGACATAGGCGAAGCTTGTTTGCTCCCTAGTCATCGAAACCCCATCAATTCCATAACAACTAGACGTAGGCTTTTACCTTCATCGAAGGGGCCGAACTAGTATAAACTCTCTTGCGTCCTTGTGTCCGCTTTAACCCCTTCAAGCTAACCCGTCGCGATGGCTCCACGACTAAGTCCTTTCTCTAGGACATCTGCCGTGACAAAACCACGACAGACTAGGTGCATCAACATTAGTTCTGTGATAATCTTGCTCAACTCTCTAAGGGTGGACCTTAGGATACAAAGGTTCCTGAGTCATTTTAGCCCCTCTAGTCATAACTCTAACAGCATTATCATTTTTCTTTTTATTTAATTCATTAAGCAAATCATCTTGTGCTTTAAGCACTTGTTCTACCTGAGTGGTAACCATAGAAGCATGTTTACTAATAAGTTTAAGGTCACCTTTAACTCGAGACATATAATCACTCAAGTGTTCAACCATATAAGCATTACATTTCAATTGTCTACCAACATAAGCATTGAAGTTTTCTTGTTTCACAATAAATTATCAAACTCATCCAAGCATTGGCTAGTAGACTTATTACGAGGAAATCACCTTCATCAAATCTATAGAGAATTTACCTTTACTACCTGTGTCGGGTTATTAAGACCATGTATTTCATCAATAGGTGGTAAATTCTTAACATCTTCAGCTTTAATACCCTTTTCTTTCATATATTTCTTTGCCTCTTGCATATCTTCAGGACTGAGAAATAGAATACCCCTTTTCTTTGGAGTTGGCTTAGGAGTTGGTTCAGGAAGTTTCCAATCATTATCATTACTCAATATACTATTCAATAGAAATTCAGCTTGCTCAATAGTTCTTTCTCTGAAAACACAACCAGCACAACTATCCAGGTGGTCTCTGGAAGCATCGGTTAGTCCATTATAAAAGATATCAAGTATTTCATTTTTCTTGAGAGGATGATCGGGCAAAGCATTAAGTAATCGGAGAAGCCTCCCCCAAGCTTGTGGGAGACTCTCTTCTTCAATTTGCACAAAATTATATATTTCCCTTAAGGAAGCTTGTTTCTTATGAGTGGGGAAATATTTAGCAGAGAACTAATAAATCATATCCTGGGGACTACGCACACAACCAGGAGCAAGAGAATTAAACCATGTTTTAGCATCACCTTTTAATGAGAACGGAAATAACTTAAGGATATAGTAGTAACGATTTTTTTCCTCATGAGTGAATAGGGTGGCTATATCATTCAATTTAGTAAGATGTGCCACACCAGTTTCAGATTCATAGGCATAAAAAGGATCAGATTCAAAAAAAGTAATCAACTCAGGACCGAGAGAGAAATCATAATCCTTATCAGAAATAAAGATAGGTGAAGTAGCAAAAGAAGGGTCATATTTCATTCTAGCATTCAAAGACTTTTCTTTTAGATTAGCTAACAGTTTCTTAAGATCATATCTATCTTTGCAAGCAAAAAGGTCTCTAGTAGTTTCTTCATCCATAACATAACCCTCCGGCACATCAGGCAATTCATATCTAGGGGGATAATCTTCATCATCACTTTCATCAATATTATTTGTTTCAATAATTTCATTTTCTCTAACCCTAGCAAGTTGTTCATCAAGAAATTCACCTAATAGCACGGTATTATCAAGCATAGAAGTAGTTTCACCATAAGCATCATGCATAGCAGAAGTGGGATCATCAATAACATGCAACATATCAGAATCAATAACAGGTGTAGGTATCGCAAATTTACTCATAACTGAAGGGAATCAAGTGCAAAGCTAGATGGCAGTTCCTTACCTCTCCTCGTAGTTGAGGGAAAAATCTTGGTTCTTTCATCTTTCAAGTTCCTTATAGTGATCAATACATATAAATCCGAAGTGACTCAAAGAATAGAGCTATGCTCCCCGGCAACGGCGCCAGAAAATAATCTTGATAACCCACAAGAATAGGGATCGCAACAGTTTTCGAGGGTAGAGTATTCAACCCAAATTTATTGATTCGACACAAGGGGAGCCAAAGAATATTATCAAGTATTAGTAGTTGAGTTATCAATTCAACCACACCTAAAAGACTTAATATCTGCAGCAAAGTATTTAGTAGCAATGTAGTATGGAAGTAACGGTAACAGTGGCAAAAGTAACAGTAGTAGTTTTTGTAGCAATTGTAACAGTGGCAACGAAAAAGTAACTAAGCAAAGATCAATATGTGAAAAGCTCGTAGGCAATGGTTCAATGATGGATAATTATGTCGGATGAGATTCCTCATGCAACAGTTATAAGATAGGGTGACACATAACTAGCTCCAGTTCATCAATGTAATGTAGGCATGTATTCTGAATATAGTCATACGTGCTTATGGAAAAGAACTTGCATGACATCCTTTGTCCTACCCTCCCGTGGCAGCAGGTTCCTACAGGAAACTAAGGGATATTAAGGCCTCCTTTTAATAGAATACCGGACCAAAGCATTAACACTTAGTGAATACATGAACTCCTCAAACTACAGTCATCACCGGGAGTGGTCCTGATTTTGTCACTTCGGGGTTGCCGGATCATAACACATAGTAGGTGACTATTGACATGCAAGATAGGATCAAGAACTCACATATATTCATGAAAACATAATAGGTTCAGATCCGAAATCATGGCACTCGGGCCCTACTGACAAGCATTAAGCATAGCAAAGTCATAGCAACATCAATCTTAGAACATAATGGATACTAGGGATCAAACCCTAACAAAACTAACTCGATTACATGGTAAATCTCATCCAACCCATCACCGTCCAGCAAGCCTACGATGAGATTACTCACGCACGGCAGTGAGCATCATGAAATTGGTGATGGAGGATGGTTGACGATGACTATGGTGACATATTCTGCTCTCCGGAGCCTTGAACAGACTCCAGATCAGCCTCCCGAGGAAGATTAGGGCTTGGCGGCGGCTTCGTATCGTAAAACGCGATGAATCCTTCTCTCTGATTTTTTTCTCCCCAAAAGTGAATATATGGAGTTGAGGTTGAGGTCGGTGGAGTCCCAGGGGGCCCATGAGGCAAGGGGGCGCGCCCTGCACCCTCGCGGACAGGGTGTGGGCCCCCTGATGCTGATTCTTTCGCCAGTATTTTTCATTAATTCCAAAACATGTCTCCATGAATTTTTAAGTCATCCCGAGAACATTTATTTCTGCACAAAAATAACACCATGGCAGTTCTGCTGAAAACAGCGTCAGTCTGGGTTAGTTCCATTCTAATCATGCAAGTTAGAATCCAAAACAAGGGCAAAAGTGTTTGGAAAAGTAGATACGTTGGAGACATATCAGTATTTTACTCGAAGCTATATTTTTATTCGCCACATAATATGTGTCTTGCTTGGAGCGTCTTGTATGATATGAGTCTTTGCTTGTTTTATTTTGTGATTTAAGTCTTGATCCTTTGCTGGACACACCTATTTGAGAGAGCTAAAATTATGTCATGACTTTTAGAATTTCTCTCTATGCTTCACTTAAATTTTTATGAGCAATGGATTTGCTCTAGTGCTTCACTTATATCTTTTTGAGCATGGTGTGCTTAGTATTTTTGATGAAATGCTCTCTTGCTTCACTTAGATTTATTTGAGAGTTAGTAAAATTTGCAAGAAATTATCTCTTGCTTCACTTAAATTAATTTGAGAGAAAGAAAAATATTATGCTCATGATCTTCACTTATATTTGTTGGAGCTTGTCAAAAGCAATACATGAAAATTAGTCCCAAAGTGATAGATATCCAAGAAAGATATAATAAAAACTTCCATGAAGATCATTGGACAAAATAAACTTGATTCTTAGTAACAGTTTTGAGATATGATAATGTGATATGTGAGTTATGTTGGTGAGTAATTATGCTTTAGTAAGAATTTTGGTGTTAAGGTTTGTAATTTCCTATGCAAGTACGAAAGTCAATAGTCGTGCAATGAAATTATATCCTACTTGTGGTGCATTATTCAGTGTTATTTATGCTTAATGCTTGCTTATGAGATTATCCGTTTTTTGGTTGGTCGCTTCTCAATCTTTTGCTAGCCTTCATTTTGCACTAAGTATGATTTCTACTTGTGTATTCAAAAACCTTTAAACCAGTTTTGCTACATGAGTCCATTATCTTTACCTAATATTAAAGGATGGAGGCTTTCATAGTTCTCCATACGTCATCATTTTACATCCGTTGATTTTATAGTTAACCATGAAGATTGGCGGCTGAGACTTAAAGAGAGGATTGTTAAATCCTACTAAAGGGTGAACTGTGGTCTTTGGAAAGTTCACGTGACGTCTATGCACAAACCATGTTATACCTTTATTAATTCTTTTCTTTTCTATAAAGGTGGGTGTGTAGGCTAGCGATCGAGGCAGCCTGGCCGGGTCCATCGTCGCTGTATATGCAACAAAAAAATGTTCTGTTTTTCCTTCTAAACATGCTGCATTGGGCCTCTCGCGTCCTCTCTGGACCCGGTATTTCTCTTCTGGGCCGTGTGATTTTTTTTTTGAATTTCCTAAAAAAGGAATCGAGACCTATCTGTCCAACGAGATGAGATGAAAGCATCAGTTTAGAACCGTCGTTGCCGCTGCGGCAGACACCTGGCGCTGCCCTGTTGCCCGGAGCTCGCGACGGATTGAAGAAAGATGCAGAGCAGTTGACGAGGTTTGGGTGGTTCAGCTTTGCCACCGGAGCTTCTGTCCCGTCTTGTTAAAATAAATTTGAGGCATACCGTTGATTATTCGAGAACCAAACAATCAAATAAGCACGACACCGAGATTTGTTAACGAGATTCACCGATATGGCTACATCCCCGGGGCCTGACTATGGGTACTTCTCCCCATGACACCGCGACAATACCGCACCAGGTCGCCCTGGACACCGGTACATGCCGCCGGCTTCCCCTGCGTTCCTGTGCTATTATGTTGGCATAGGTTACATCGTGTGTCTACCCCCGCTATATATGACAGGCCTATGATACAAGTGTCCTACTTGGACACCACTCCGTATCCTGTCTATACACCGTACGACTCCAAGTCCAACTGTAACCTAACTTGTACAATAATATTCGACACAATTCTAACAAACTCTACCTTGAATTCGTCCGTGCGTCGAACCTCCATATACATTGGACTTGAGATACGCCATGAGCCCCACTACTACTCCCAGGCTCCATGTGACTCCACCTGCAACTCACATATTGGACGCCACATATAAGAGTTACATAAACTCAACGTCACCGCTCTTTCTATACTGCTTTTCTAAAACTTGAAGGAATTTCACCGTCGCCCTGTGTCACCCTGAGTCAAATTCGCAGTTGTCTCACCCTTCTTTCAGATAGTCTCTGACATGTCCCACCGCTATAGCACTGCGCCTCCTTCTGCCTTGTCATCCGCACTTTGCCATGTGCACTGAACACCACAAAATATACAGCCATGTACTCTCTCAGCTTTTGACAATTTTAGACTTCCCGCCACTTTCTCAGATTCTCCATGGTCAACTCCTGTCCATCTTCCGGCACCGATAGACCCAGTCACCAATTTGAATCTAGTACTCGTCAACACCGCTTCAGCATCCCCTGCACAATTTGTCTGACCACACGTCTGACCGCTAGTGCCTTGGCCTGTCGCTATGTCCCGTGCTTACCGCACGCCTCGCTGCTATCACCGTGTCGAGCCTCTGCTGCCCTGGTCGAGTCTCCCGGGTAGCTAGCCCACACTGTCTCAACCCCCACTACAGAGAACCACCGATCATCACCGACCGATGCCGAGTATCACGTCTCCATCATACCACTGGTACCCAGTCCGACCCATGTGTCTCTCACCTTCCCGCTGAAATAGGCTACGATTCTCCGGATCCTTACGTCGTAGCCCCTCCATCAGCACAGAGTGAAGTCTTTCGCTAGACTCCAGCTCCACCTTCAACATGACTCCATGTAGCTGCGCTATGCTACCCCGCGCCCTGTTGACTTCAAGCTCTCATGTGTACACAACCTTGAATCAACCCTGCGCCATAGTCTGTTAAAGCCGCACAGGCCCTCGAGTCTGCACCACGTGTTTCCACGCCCCAGAAGTCGGCCACCATCAGCATCACGCTCCTATGTCGTCGTCGCTGAAATCACCACCGCCTTCTGCTTTGACCGACATCCCCGCCGATCCATCAGACAGTCCAGTCCGACCCAGCTGAATTATCCGACTGCACCATGCTCCACCCTGCATCGTGTCCGCCTCGCACATATGTGCATTGCCTTGACGCCATGTGTACGCATGATCCCCGCACGAAGCACTCCAGGCTTCCAAATCATCTCCCGCGAATTGTCATACAGCGGCGGAGCCAGGGGGACGAGCAGGGAGTAGAAGCAACTAGTAATTATCAACAAGATTCGATCAATACACGTACTCGCCCACCCCCCCCCCCCCCCATACTCGAATCCTGGCTCCGCCACTGTTGTCATACATCATATAATTTCCATCTTAGCTGTATGGGCTTCTGCAACACTGTCAAACATCACTGCTATACCGACCGAGCTACTCCACTCCTACCGTAAAATCCAACCATGAGACAATATCCTTTGGTCCATACGTGGTGGTGCTTCTCTTGGCACAAACTCCAATGCTTGAGGTTGATTTGTTTTCTCAGCCAACGTCATGGCTACCAGATGAAAGATATCCATATGATTAGTTTCCTTCCTGATTGATTTCCTCCTGCCTTACGCGCGTGCATTCTTTTTCACAAACAAAATCTCGTTGCATCCATGCCCTTTGCCTTCTACAGCAAGGCGCACGCAGCCGGCAGCCTCTGTCTTAGCTCCGCTTTTAGCCTTACGCACCGAATCAGCCACGCCCGCCACTGGACCTGCCGCTCAGCCTGCTTCCTGGGCTGTGCCCCCCCCCCCTCGCAAATCCCCATTTGGGCCACGGGCCAGCAGGCCTCTCCACATGCGTGACACCGCGTCGCACCAGCTCCGCGTGGCGTTCGCCTTGCAGCACTGCTGCTCCACGTTTACGCCGCCGCCGCTTGCACGCGTCTCGATCGGATGAATCCGATCTGGCCAAGCCCTTGCACAGAACACGCCGTCGCCGCCACACAAGTTGATTCCGATTGCTTCGATTCCCGTGCCATCAATTTGCAACACACGCCGATAAGTCACACTAGTAGAAAACCGGGCAATAGCACCGGTTCGTAAGGGCCTTTAGTGCCGGTTATGGAACCGGCACTATTATTTCGGCACTAAAGGCCCCCCCCTTTAGTACCGGTTCAGCACGAACCGGTGCTAAAGGGGTACCACGTGGCACGAGCCAGCTCCGGGGGCCGGGAGCCCTTTAGTACCGGTTGGTAAAACCAACCGGTACTAAATGGTTGTGGGTTTTTGTTTTATTTTGTATTTTTTAATTAAATTTGTGTTATCAATTTAATTTAGGATTGTTTTACGTTATAATGAGTTGTAGTCGTCATCATCATCATCATCATCGCATATTAATAAATAAATAAACTCTAGCTAGCTAAAAATCATCGCGGTCGTCTAATTACCACTATTTAATCATCATAGTCATTACCGCTAGCTATGTAATTCATCATCAACGTTGGCTAGCTTAAAGAGGAAACATTCACTTTGTAACAGAAGCAAAGAGATATCATCAAGTTCAACATAATCATCACCAACATCAAAGTTCAGGACACGGATCCATGAGACAAGTACTAATTAAGAGCATGAAGAGTAGCTACTGATCCTGCTGCTCCCTCTCAGGTAGAATAGCATAGAACATGTATAGCTCTCCTGATTCATCATACTGGAGCATGCAGATGAATCTGTCTCCTAATCTTGGGTTGCGCTTCTCCTTACTGCCCCCTAGTACTTCTCTGCGATCGTTAACAATTTTGCTCCAATCTTTCACTATTAAGCATTCTTCTCTTTTAGAAATCCTGAATGCACTCATGTGCAATGTAGGAAATCTTGGTCGTAAGCTAACCATTGACATGTGACCTTTTGTCTCGATCCACTGGGGCACAACTGTCATCGGAAGTCTCTGTTGAACAACATCGTATAGTAATTAATATATTAAGCAATGAAAGTTTAGCTTCAAAAATAATGTATGCAAAAGATGCACTAATTAAGGACAAATATTTAAAATCTTACCATCTTTTGATTATAGATGTGACCGTAGTTCAATACGATCACCATTGGTCGCACGTTTTGAGTACTAACATTTCTAAGTGTAAGGAAAAAATTTGTCTTGACAGTATTAAGATCCTCAAGCCATGAAACATAATGACTTATCTCCTCGCAGTTTAGTTGAGCCCCGGGGCAGTAGTAGGTCCTGTCTACCAAGCGCCAGACATGTTTGCTTGAACCGAAATAAGCTGACAATACAAAATAGTTGTCAACTATTTTTGAATAAACTGTACGAAAGACATAAACATATGCATGCATGGTTGAGAAAAACTCACCAAATGGTAGAACTGGAGGCGTTTGCACATCGACCCAGATGTCTATATTACCTTCAATATCATCTTCCGGACGAATATCAAAGATGATAACCATATCAGGCTCAAATGCATAAGCCTTGCATAGTGCTTGCCAAGTTTTGCATTGAAAATGGGTGTATGTGTCTCCATTATATAATTTGACGTTGAAAGTATACCCATGCTGCATCTTCAAGTAAACTCTCTTTACCTTCATATCATCTATAGCACTGAAACCTATCTTATCCAAGACAAAAATTCTTGCATGGCAGGGGATGCGCTAGTAGAATAGTGAAAATTTAAAATTATAAGTTGAAGCAAATGAAGCATAAGTTTTGCATTCAAATAATAATTGACAAAGTGACTTACTGTATCAACTTCGAATGTCTCATCCAGCTTGATGCTGAAGCGCCTACCATCAACAAGGAAATTTTGGTCGCACAGGCCGCGCTGGTCTTCACAGTGTTCGCACATAATAAAATCTTTTTCGTCGTCAGATGACATTTCCTATGTTCATATAGGTGAAACATTAAACACCTATATCTAGCCAAATATATATTCATCTAACATTTGACATTAATATATCTAACTATATATTCAATTGACATTACTATATATTTAACTTTTCTATCTAATTCATTAACAAATAATATTTTAATTAGATCATCAAATCTCATATACCTAAATTTTCTTACTAAAAATAAACTAGTTATATTAATTATTCAACTAGTTCTAATCTCATATACCTAAATTTTCTTACTAAAAATAAACTAGTTATATTAATTATTCAACTAGTTCTAATCTCATATATCTAAATTTTCTTACTAAAAATAAACTAGTTATATTAATTATTCAACTAGTCTAATCTCATATACCTAAATTTTCTTACTAAAAATAAACTAGTTATATTAATTATTCAACTAGTTCTAATCTCATATACCTAAATTTTCTTACTAAGAATAAACTAGTTATATTAATTATTCAACTAGTTCTAATCTCATATACCTAAATTTCCTTATTAAAAATAAACTAGTTATATTAATTATTCAACTAGTTCTAATCTCATATACCTAAATTTTCTTATTAAAAATAAACTAGTTATATTAATTATTCAACTAGTTCTAATCTCTAGTTCGACAATTTTTCTATCTAGCTAGCTAATTCATCTAACATTCGACATTAATCTAACATTCGATCATCTAATTAACTTTTCTAAAAAACTGAAAATAAGTAAAAAAAAATGTGTGTGTGTATGTGTGTGTATGCATGTGTGTGTATATATACGTATACATATGTGTGTACGTATGTGTGTATGTGTGTGTGTATGCGTGTGTGTGCATGTGTGGTATATGTGTGTGTGTGCGGCCCCATATGCCGCCGCCCCGTACATACGAGCGGGGGCGCCGGCGTACGGGGCGGGGGCGCCGGTGTGTGTGTGTATGTGTGTGTGTGTATGTGTGTGTATGTGTGTGCGGGTGCGAGAGAGAGACGTACGGCCGCGGCGAAGACGACGGACGGCGGCGGCGTTCGGGGCGCGCGGCAGCGCGAGACGACGACGACGACGGGCGGCGGCGGGGACAACGACGATGACGACGGACGGCGACGACGGGATCGAGCGGCGCGCGCGGCGGAGGTTGGAGACGAAGTGGCGAGTTGAAACTGAAATTTTCGTAAGTGCTGTATATATAGGATTGGCCTTTAGTACCGGTTCGTGGCTCCAACCGGTACTAAAGGCCTATTTTCCCCAGGCCAAGCGGCGGGAAACGACCCCTTTAGTACCGGTTCGTGCCACGAACCAGTACTAAAGACCCCCCCTTTAGTACCGGTTGGAGCCACGAACCGGTACTAAAGGGGGGTGCGCTGCCAGGCGAGGGGCGCAAAAGTTTAGTCCCACCTCGCTAGCCGAGGGGCACTCGCACCTGCTTGTAAGCCCCGCCGCCGCTGCTGTCTCGAGCTCCTCTCTAAAGCAGGCCTTCTGGGTCTACCTCTGCTACTCTGCCCTGTGGGGCCTATTGGGCTTGCGGGCCTGCATCCTGGCCCAACAACAGGTTGGGTTTCTAGTCGTATGCAGGCCGCTGTGGCCCAGTAGGTGGGCTTTTTTCATTTAGTTTTTTCTTTTCTGCTTTATTTATTTTTAGTTGTTTTTTGCTGTATTTAGAGTTTGCGCTGCCACCCCAAAATTTAGTCCCACCTCGCCCGGCGAAGGGCAGCCGCACTGGTTTATAAACCAAGCCGCGGCTACCTCTTCGAACTCCTCTATATAGCAGGCTTCTAGGCCTAATTAATTAGGGCGCGCTGCCCTGTGAGTCTGCTGGCCCTTCTGGGCCTGCATTTGCACACCCTAGGTCTGGTAGACCCACAGGGCAGTGCGCCAACAAATTTGCTATATAGTTTTTAAATAAGTTATTAAAAATAAAAAAGAGGTGCAATGCTGGTTAATTTACTTCAAGCCATTCGGAATAGTGTAGACTGCACTGCACATAGCTCAGTGCAATCTATGCTATTCCGCAAGGCTTGAAGCTAATCAACATGTAGAAGATCATCTTGAGCTTGTGTCCCCTTGAAGGAAGTAGGATACTTCTCTTGTTGAGGAACAAACTTTGTCTTGGGGTATTGATCTTCTTCCCACTCAACTCCATTGGCATTGAACTTTCGTTCAAAACCAACACCTTCATTCTTCCCTTCAATAAGCTATTTTCTTGCTCAAGTGTAACTTGGCTAAGAGAATCGTTAGTGGAATCAAGAGAACTACTAGAAGCAACAATGTTAGATTTTATGTCACAAAAAAGAAGTTGTATCAAACCTTTTATGTCGGATCTAGAACAAACCAATCGGTATCGCCATCATACAGCCCTACCGTGGCTCGTGATGCATATATATGCATATCGAATGTACGGTTGGGCGTATGATGGCGAATCCGAATGATTTGTATTCAGTCGATGAACTGGTAGATGTATGCAGTTGATAAATTGGTAGATGTATGTAGTCGATGAACTGAAAGACTTATGCAGGGAAGGCGAGAGATGGGCTATATATAGGGTCGTCTGGCTCACAAAGTGATTGTGATAGTTTCGATCCAACGACTCACATGAGCTAGGAAGAAACACACCCTTGATCCAACGACTCGCAAGAGCTAGAAAGAAACACACGATCCGTGTGATTCTTCCTGATTGGTGGGATGCACATTAGTATTGGTTCGTGCCACGAACCGGTGCTAAAGATTGGCAACGAACCGGTACTAATGGTAGCAGCCCGCCTAGCCGTTGGAATCGGCACTAATGGTCACATTCGTGCCGGCTCAAATTCAAACCGGCACTATAATGTGCTTCACATTTGACCATTTTTCTACTAGTCAATAGAGTTTGCCAAACTTGAGTTTCCCAAGTCACTTACACAAAAAGCTATGATTCATGGTTGTCAAATCCATAATTTCCAAACCACAACAACCTTGAGGCATAATAAGCTTTAAATGCTGCATACTGAACACAAAAGAAGTCCGGAGTTTAAATAAGTTATTAAAAATAAAAAAGAGGTGCAATGCTGGTTAATTTGCTTCAAGCCATTCGGAATAGTGTAGATTGCACTAAGCCACTGCACATAGCTCAGTGCAATCTATACTATTCCGCAAGGCTTGAAGCAAATCAACATGTAGGTGAGCATTGCAACTCTTCGTTATTGTCTGTGCACTCACGGCTTATAAACCGCTCATATTGCCTCTCTCTTGGCGAGGTGGGACTAAAAACAGCTTGCCGTAATCGGCACCGCTCATTAGTACCGGTTCGTGGTACGAACCGGCACTAAATGGTGATGGTGGGGGCCATAGCCTAACCGCAGGATGACACAGCCTCTTTAGTACCGGTTCATGCCACGAACCGGTACTAAAGGTTCGCCACGAACCGGTACTATTGATCGCCGCCACGAACCGGCACTAAATGTGCACATTAGTGCCGGCTCAAATACAAACCGGCACTAATGTGCTTCACGTTTGACCCTTTTTCTACTAGTGTCATCGTCCTAACCAGCCACGGATCACCGATGAAGCTTCTGCCAAAGATGCTCCATCCGATCGCTACCTTCCGCGACCATAAACCTTCGTCGGCTCCTTGCAACTTTGACATCAATTTCATCCTCTAGATCAACACCCGCAATCTCTTCGAACCTTACTCTGATACCACTTGTTAAAATAAATCTAAGGCATACCGTTGATCATCTGAGGACCAAGCAATCACATGAGCACGACACCGAGACTTGTTAACGAGGTTCACTGATATGGCTACATCCCCGAGGCCTGACTATGGGCGCTCCTCCCCATGACACCGCTACAATACCGCACCAGGTCGTCCTGGACACCGGCACATGCCGCCGGCTTCCCTTGCGTTCCTGTGCTATTATGTTGGGATAGGTTACATCATGTGTCTACCCTCACTATATATGAGAGACCTAGGATAGTTTACTCCGTATTCTGTCTACACACCGTACGACTCCAAGTCCAATTGTAACCTAACTTGTACAATAATATTTGACACAATTCTAACACGTCTCATGCAGATTGGACGCAGGCGCCCGTGCTCACCGGGAAACATAGAATTATTGTAGTGGCTGCACTGGGCTTGGTTCTTCCTGTCCGTTAGAGGGGGCGTACGGACGACATATCCAGGCGATGGCAACGGCGGCTACTCCTTCAGCCGGATGCCTCTTTTTGTGGCGCTTGGGTAGATACTGGAACCAACTATAAAATCCCTTTCCACGACCATGCCCAGGTAAAGGCCCCTGCCTCGCTACACCACGTGATGCAAGACCTACACGCTAGGGTAGTTCCGTCTTCCCTAGGTCACCAATTGTTGACCTCATTGAGAAAATGGTGGTCCTGTAAGAGAGGGAACAACACATGGGTGTTCTGTAGTAGGTTCTACTCAGTACAGCAAGCACCAATGCCATGAAATGGTACTGCATCTAGGTACCAACCATCAACTTCGATCCGACCCATCAGAGTACAGCCTAGCCTCGCCATGTAGCACACGGTGTTGGTAGTGGAGATGTTGTCCTTGTCTTTGCGGTCGAACGCGTGGACGAACTCGAGCAACTGTGCCTGCTGGTCGAGGTGTGGAGTGTGGGGCGTGAGCACCGGCATGATGGTGTGCGCCTGCTCGTCGAACAAGGCGGCAGCAGAAGGCCTCATCGCCCGGCGGCCGCAAGCTTAGGGGGTGGAGCAGGGCGTCGAGCTCGAGACCTGCTGGCGCCTGTCACGTCATCACTGACTCAGATCAGAAGAGAGTCATGCTTTGTTCGGCGTTGCGCCCTCCCCAGCGTGCGATGGCGATCACGATGCCCCTGCAGCACGACGCGTCGACGCCTGTCGCTACCCTGCATCCTGCTCTGCACTGTGCACAGTGCTGCCACCCTGCTATGTGTTGTGCCCTCGATAGGTGCCATCCTTGGACGCCATTTCTTCCAACCTCACCTTTCCTTCCGGATTGATACCAACGCGCAGCTTAAAAAAAGATCCATGTTGTTGGACCCTTCCAAGCTGAAATCAATTACTCCCTCCGGTCCTTTTTACTCTGCATATTAGGTTTGTCCGAAGTCAATCTAATCCAATTTTGACCAAGTTTATATAAAAAATTATAGACATTCACATAACAATACAAATATCATCAGATTCATCTTGGAATATATTTTCATATTATATTTATTAGATATTATAGATGCTAATAATTTCTAATATAAATTTGGTCAAACTTAGTAAAGTTTGACTTTCGGCAAATTCAATGTGCAGAGTAAAAAGGACCGGAGGGAGTACATACTCAAGGCAGTTCTAGATGTCTGCATGTATTATATTATAGTCAAAAGGATTTCAATTATGATAGGCTGTAGCTTTACTTTACATCCTCGGGTCAGTTCTAGATGTCTGCAAGTTTGTGATTTGCATGTTGTATTATTAAAGAGCATTTCAATTATAATAGTCCGTAGCTTGAATAATCCCACTGTTATACTATGTGTGCTCAAATTATGATAGGTTGTAGCTGGATCTGATGAAGCAGTTTTGCCATGTGAATACCCGTCAAGTGAAACAGAAGCAGCACATATGCAGGTCTGCTTGCTTTTTTTACTTGAAGGCAAAGCCATCTAGCATGTTCTTTGGTCCCATGATATTTCTTCTTAATTTGGTAGATCAAGTTTTTGCAAGATGACAGCACCATATGTGTAGTTGCTGACTGTGTTTATATCGCAAAAGTATTATGATTTCAAGCATCTACATGTCTTATTATTAAAGAAGGACCCAGCCTATTATTTGATTTTAAGTTGTCTGATTCATCATATATTATTTAAGATTGGCAGATTAAATTTCGAACATGACTATTGATGTTCTTAGGAAAAACTTGAAACTTTTGCTGCTAGCACTTGCCATTCTAGGAGAGATTCTAAACTATTTTATATTTGATTGTAATATAATGAAGCCATAGTGCAGAATTAGTACATAAGTAAACAATGGTAAAACTGTGTATCATACAATATTACATTCTAATTGTACTCATGTATACATTAATGGGGACATGTCACTGGTAGAAAAAAGCCCTTTAGTCCCGGTTCGCAACAGCCTTTAGTCCCGGCTGTGCAACCGGGACTAAATAAGCGCGACTAAAGACCCCCCCCCCTTTAGCCGCGGCTCTTACGGACCGCGACAAAAGCCTTTAGTCCCGGTTCTTGTGGCTGACCGGGACCAAAGGCCCGCCACGTGGGCGCCCGTGGTCCGTCGGGGCCGAGGACCTTTAGTCCCGGCTCTCGTGGCCAACCGGGACTAAAGGCCTCCTCCGCAGGTTTAGGGTTTTAGCCCCCCTAAACCTGGTTTCTTTTTAATTTGTAGTGTTTTATTTGTTTTATATTTTATTTTGTGTTTTATTTTATTTTGGATGAAGTTTCAGTACACATATTCTACGCTTCTATATACATGCATATGAAATTTCAAACAAGAAGAATTCAAGAGGAATATATAATATATATATTCAATCTCGGGTGACCATATACAACTTCGAACAAGTTTCCATACACAATTAGGATGGATGACCATATACAACTTCGAACAAGTTTCAACCTCGGGTATGCATATAAATTTCTTCGTCCTCGGTATAGTGTTGTCCTTTAGGATTGATGACTTCCCTCATGAAAAATCCTGCTAATTCTTCTTGAATTGGTCGGAAGCGAGCTTCTGGACTAAGCCTCCTCCGCAAGTTATCCGTCGCGTTCCGCACGCTAGCTGATGCCTTCCGCTCAGTGGTTTGTCTCCGGATGTTCTCACAAACATAGTATCCACATAGATCGGTCCCCGATGGCTGCTGATCCACATTAACTAACTTTCTGAAATCTAGCTCATGTTTGAATTCACCGACAGTTTCTTCTGAGAACCGTCTCCAAACCCTACAGGGCAAAGAAAATTAAATGAATAAGGGATTTATTAGTTAGTTGATATTAGGAAATGAAGAGACCGATCGATATAGAGCTCAAATGATTAAAAATAATTACTTTTGCAGCATTTTTCTCATGTCGGCCCAACGCTTTGGATCCGAATCCTTAGAGTCCATGATTAGAACTGTGGAGGTGTGAAGTTCAATATTTAGCAGAATCCAGTGGAACCTGCGGACACGTTACATGCACAGTCATGCATAACTCATCGATTAGACATACCATGCATGGAGTAAACAAAATAGAATGGGCACAAGAGAGAAACACTCACCCAAAATGGTAAGGAAATAGAATATGACTTTTGAGTTGATGCTTTTTAAGAAACTTGTACAGGTCTTTCTCCATGTCTTTGGGGTGATGTTCTAACACATGTCCATTAACGATATGTGGGTCAATGAACCCAACATCATGGATGTTTCTTATTTTGCATTCCCAAATCTTCAATCTGCATAATAGCGTACGCAACAATATAGTTAGGACAATATATATATATAGTGCAGGCAATGAAGAACGAGATGAGGTAGAAATAAATCACTTACAGAACGTAGCAACTCAGCATAGATTTGTCGAGGGCGCGCAGATTGAACAGCTGGAATAATTCACTCATATGAACTTCTACAGAGTACCGTTTGATGTGATGCTCATGTGTAACATCCGCATAAACATATTCTTTGTCGGCCCATGTTATGAATTGCTTGTACCAACGTAGCAGATTTCGCATTTGTGTTGGTAGACTATTTTCCTTCTCAGGCTCGACGAGAGGCCCCTTCCGCACATATTGTAATGTTATCTCACCTGCAGGCGCATCCTCAAGGTCTAAGAAGGCACGAACAGTCAAACCCATCTCGGATGCTTGTTTCATGGCAGCCGCTACAGTAAATCCAAGTGCTGCCGCAGCTGCTATGATCTCGGGGTCCTCTTCCGGACCGGCTTTCACTATGAGCGGGGGGATCGATTGTTTCTTCTGCATCCCGAGCTGGTCAACTTGTTTCCCGCTTTTTTTACTTTCTTCCTCCTTCAATATTTTTGCTTGCCTACGAAGTTCATGTCCATAGTCGTCAGGCATATTCAGCTCGGCTTGGGACGGTGTCGTCAAAAAATCCTTAGCCCACTTCTTTTGCTTCTCAGTGAATACTTGCTTGGGCTCAGGCACTTTTTTCGCCTTCATATCCGCCTTCCATTTCTCATAATTAGTAGACGCGGCCAATGTGAGGTCAGCTTCACTAAGTTCCCCAGGCCTTGGGAGGAGAGGCTTCAGCGATGGCTCCGGTACCCTTGTGGTCTTAGGTACATAAGGGTCCGGGTTAATAGTCCAGGAGCAGGTTTCCTTGCTGTCCGCCTGCTTCTGCTTCTTTGCCGGAGGTGGATTGGGGGGGCGTCGTACCCGCCGAAGGAGGATTGGGGGGCGTCGTACCCGCCGGAGGTTGTGGATCGGGGGACGGCGTCGAATGGCGTGAAGGAGGTGTAGGTGAACCACCACGACCACCACCACCGCCACCACCGCCACCACCACCACCACCATCGGAGGGGGGTGGACTTGCTAGCCTTGGCGCCTCGTCTGGAAACACTATGTACTTCTTTTTCCATAGAATGAACTGGCGCTTGACATCTCCAAGTCTGCTATCCCCTTCGGGTGTAGGTTTGTCAATCTCCAGGTCCTCAAACCCTTGGACTATGTCTTCCACCGTGACACAAGTATAGCCATATGGAATGGGGTTGTTGTGGTGGAGTGCTCCAGGTTTACAGGGTAAAGCACTGCCGCTAGCTACCTTCATGGAAACGTTCCCCACGGGATAATGCAGATCACAGTCTTTCATCTTCTTTACATCATCCACGGGGTAGTGAGGCTCCGGTGCACGAATCTCGATCATCGGTGCACTAGCACCAGGCGGGGCATCCGTGGAAGCCACGCTGCTTCTCCGCTGCTGGCTTCCGCAATCCGCTTCATGATCTTCATGCGGCCCTGCAGCCGATTTTTCTTTCAATAGTTCATGCACGGTCTGCTTCAACTCATGGAGTTCCGATGCAAACTTCGTCATAAGATCTGCATCCCGGTCCGTCTTTCTCTTACGGCTTCTGTAACCGTACGGGTCATTGTCTTGGGAAAACCCTACTTTCCACGAAACTTTGCCTTTGCCTCGTACACGTCCTCCGTGTTCATCATTCCCGAGGGCTAAAGTCGGTGCGTCTTTCTCTCTATTGAACTTGATCAAGCCCGCTTGAGCTTGGGTCATTGCGTCAATAAGGGCCTGGGTCGGAGCAAAGCGTCGATGCCGGTGAACACACACCCCTGTCTCCGGGTCTAGCGATCCCCCATGCCCGTACCACCAGCTTTTGGCCCTTGGGTCCCATCCCTCTGTACCTAGAGGGATTCCTCGCACCCTCAGGTCCTCCTCCATCTTCTGCCACCTAGGGTCCGCAAGGCGGTATCCTCCTGGCCCCATAATATGATGGTACTTTTTCTTAGCCGCATTATCCTTATTTTTTTTCGATATCTCCTTGAAATGGTCCGATTGCTTTTGCCTCACAAATTCTGGCCAATCATCTTTCAGTTTCTCATATTGTCCATTGAAATCCGGAGTCTTGCCCTTGTTGACATAGTCACGGGTTAAATTTTTCTTGAAGTTCCGGAATGCATCGGCCATCTTCTGAAGAGCGAACTCTTTAACTAGCCTCCTCCTCTGACGTCCACCCGGAACCTCGTTACCGAATTCATCGACTTTGTTGTATTCCGGAGGTAGAATGAAATGTTTGAAAACTCTGTCGGCGTCGGCGTCGGCGTCGATCGGCGTTTGGGGAGACAGAGGAGATCGATCGGCGTATATATAGACGCACCTTTAGTCGCGGTTGGGGAGGAGGACCGCGACTAAAGGTACCCTTTAGTCGCGGCTGGGGAGGCGGACCGCGACTAAAGGGTACCCTTTAGTCGCGGTCCCCCTCCCCAACCGCGACTAAAGGGTTTTGGCGCCGCTTCCTTTCCCGCGCAGAAAGACCCTTTAGTCGCGGTTGGGGACAACAACCGCGACTAAAGGGTACCCTTTAGTCGCGGTCCGCCTCCCCAGCCGCGACTAAAGGGTCTGTGCTGAACTGGCGCGGTGCGGTGGGATGTTTAGTCCCACCTCGCTAGCCGAGAGGCTTCGACAGTGGTTTATAAGCGCGGCTGCGCTCACCACTTCGAGCTCCTCTCGAATGCAGGCTTACGGGCCTATTCTGTTACTATGTGCCTGTGGGCCTACTGGGCCTTCTGCGGGCCTGAATCCTGGCCCATTAATGGGTTTCTAGTCGTATTCAGGCCGTGGTGGCCCAGTAGGTGGCATATTCTTTTTTTTTTGCCTGTTTTTTGTTTTCATTTTTGCTTTATTTTTTTTGTTTTGTTTCTACTTACAACAAAAAACTTATTTATTTTATTTTGTTTCTAATTACTTATTTATTTTTACTTTATGATAATTACTTATTTATTTTACTTTATGATAATTACTTATTTTTTTTGTTTTGTTTCTACTTACAACAAAAAACTTATTTATTTTATTTTGTTTCTAATTCATTTTAAAATCTTAAAAATACAATTATATATCAAAAAATCAGAAAATAAAACTAATTCATTTTAAATTCTTGTTTTTCTTCTGTTTTTTTCTTCCTTTTTTCTTCTGTTTTTTTCTTCTGTTTGTTTTTCCTTTTTCTTGTTTTTCTTCTTTTTCTTCTTCCTTTCTTCTTCTTTCTTTCTTCTTCTTCCTTTTTCTTTTTTCTTTCTTTCTTCTTCTTTCTTTCTTCTTCTTCCTTTCTTCTTCTTCCTTTCTATTCTTTCTTTCTTCTTCTTCCTTTCTTCTTCTTTCTTTCTTTCTTCTTCTTCCTTTTTCCTTTTTCTTGGTTTTCATTTGATTTTTATTTGGTTTTCATTTTTTTCTTCTTCCTTTTTCTTTCTTGTTTTTTCTTCTTCCTTTTTTTCTTCTTTCTTTCTTCTTCTTCCTTTCTTCTTTCTTTCTTCTTCTTCCTTTTTTCTTCTTTCTTTCTTCTTCTTCCTTTCTTCTTTCTTTCTTCTTCTTCCTTTTTCTTTTTTCTTTCTTTCTTCTTCTTTCTTTCTTCTTCTTTCTTTCTTCTTCTTTCTTTCTTTCTTTCTTTCTTTCTTCTTCTTCCTTTTTCCTTTTTCTTGGTTTTCATTTGATTTTTATTTGGTTTTCATTTTTTTCTTCTTCCTTTTTCTTTCTTGTTTTTTCTCCTTCCTTTTTTTCTTCTTTCTTTCTTCTTCTTCCTTTCTTCTTTCTTTCTTCTTCTTCCTTTTTTTCTTCTTTCTTTCTTCTTCTTCCTTTCTTCTTTCTTTCTTCTTCTTCCTTTTTCTTTTTTCTTTCTTTCTTCTTCTTTCTTTCTTCTTCTTTCTTTCTTCTTCTTTCTTTCTTCTTCTTCCTTTCTTCTTCCTTTTTCTTGTTTTTCTTCTTTTTTTTCTTCCTTTCTTCCTTTTTCCTTTTTTAAAATCTTCTGACATTTTAAAATCTTAAAAATACAATTATATATCAAAAAAATCAGAAAAATAAAACTAATTCATTTTAAAATCCCTTAAAGGTTCGACCAAATACAAAGTTTGGTACAATAAATTATTACACATCAATTCTTCCCTTGTACGTCCCTGCTTGCTTACGATTGTGCCGTATCCATGGAGCATCCTCATCATTTAACTTAATGCTTGGGTCAGTGTTCACTTTGAAGGGCGGAATTTCACCAAACATATTATAATCTTCTGACATGTCTGTCTTGTCCTCCACTCCCACGATGTTTCTTTTCCCTGAAAGAACAATGTGGCGCTTTGGATCATCGCATGATGTACTGATCGTTTTCTTATCTTTCCGTTTCCTCGGTTTGCTACTCATGTCCTTCAAATAAAAAACCTGAGCGACATCTTTGGCAAGGACGAATGGTTCGTCAAGGTAACCAAGATTGTTGAAATCCACCATTGTCATTCCGTATTGCTCGTCCACCTTTACCCCACCTCCTGTTAGCTTCAACCATTTGCACCGGAACAAAGGGACCTTAAAGGAGGGTCCATAGTCAAGTTCCCATATCTCCTCTATGTAACCATAATATGTGACCTTTTGCCCATTCTCGGTTGCTGCATCAAAGCGGACACCACTGTTTTGGTTGGTGCTCTTTTTATCTTGGGCGATGGTGTAAAATGTATTCCCATTTATCTCGTACCCTTGGAAAGTCGTTATAGTCGAAGATGGTTTCTTGGCCAACATGTACAGCTGATCTCCAACATCATTGTCATTCATTAAATGTTTTCGCAACCAACTGCCGAAAGTCTCCATGTGGGCCTTTCTAATCCAGGATTCAGGCTTCCCCGGGTTGTCCGAGCGTAAAATATTCTTGTATTGCTCGAAGTACGGAGCCACCAAGCTGGAATTTTGCATAACTGTGTGGTGTGCTTCAGTCATAGAATGACCGTCCATACATATCGTGGTATCCCTTCCGATCTTGCCTTTTCCACTTAGTCTCCCCTCGTGCCGCGATTGAGGAATACCAATCGGCTTAAGGTCAGGAACATAGTCAATACAGAACTCAATTACCTCCTCATTTTGATGGCCCTTGGAGATGCTTCCTTCTGGCCTAGCACGGTTACGAACATATTTCTTTAATACTCCCATGAACCTCTCAAAGGGGAACATATTGTGTAGAAATACAGGACCGAGAATGGAAATCTCTTCGACTAGGTGGACCAGGAGGTGCGTCATAATATTGAAGAAGGATGGTGGGAACACCAACTCGAAACTGACAAGGCATTGGAC
This sequence comes from Triticum monococcum, assembly GCA_034509565.1. Lineage (NCBI taxonomy): Eukaryota > Viridiplantae > Streptophyta > Magnoliopsida > Poales > Poaceae > Triticum > Triticum monococcum. The sequence continues at coordinate 771,255,514 of CM067847.1, forward strand.
CACATCGTTCTGTAACCGTGGTAGATCTTCTGGATTGATTACCTTCTGAGAGATTGCATTGAGGAATGCACATAGCTTCACAATGGCTACTCGAACATTTTCCGGTAGGAGCCCCCCCAAAGCAATCGGAAGCAATTGCGTCATAATCACGTGGCAGTCGTGAGACTTCAGGTTTTGGAACTTTTTCTCCGGCATGTTTATTATTCCCTTTATATTCGACGAGAAGCCAGACGGGACCTTCATACTGCTCAGGCATTCAAAAAAAATGACCTTCTCTTCTTTGGTAAGAGCGTAGCTGGCACGACCTTGAAACCATTCCGGATGCCGGTCATCTGGGTCTTTCAAAAGTTGCTGGTCCTGCCGTGCTTCCTTTGTATCATTTGTCTTCCCATACACGCCCAAGAAGCTTAGCAGGTTCACGCAAATATTCTTCGTAACATGCATCACGTTGATTGCAGAGCGGACATCTAGGACTTTCCAATATTCTAGCTCCCAAAATATAGATTTCTTCTTCCACATGGGTGCGTGCCCGTCAACTCCCCGCGGAACTGATTGTCCGCCAGGACCCTTTCCAAAGATGACTTTCAAATCCTTGACCATATCAAATATCTCAGCACCAGTACGTTCCGCAGGCTTCGGCCGGTGATCTGCCTTCCCGTTGAAATGCTTGCCTTTCTTTCTTACGTTATGATTTCGGGGAAGAAATCGACGATGACCCAGGTACACGTTCTTCTTACAATTAACCAAACGTACACTTTCAGTCTCATGTAAGCAGTGCGTGCATGCATTGTATCCCTTATTTGTCTGTCCTGAAAGGTTACTGAGAGCAGGCCAATCGTTGATGGTTACAAAAAGCAACGCTCGTAGGTCAAATTCCTCTCCTTTGTGCTCATCCCAGACACGTACACCAGGTTTCGCCCAAAACTGTAAAAGTTCTTCAACTAATGGCCTTAGGTACACATCGATGTCGTTACCGGGTTGCTTAGGGCCTTGGATGAGAATTGGCATCATAATGAACTTCCGCTTCATGCACAACCAAGGAGGAAGGTTGTAGATGCATAGAGTCACGGGCCAGGTGCTATGGTTGGAGCTCTGCTCGCCAAAAGGATTAATGCCATCAGTATTTAGACCAAATCTTAAGTTCCTTGCGTCAGCTGCAAAATCTTTGAAAACTCTGTCGATCTTTCTCCATTGCGTTCCATCAGCGGTGTGTCTCGACTGCCCGTCGGACAAACGGTCCTCTTTGTGCCATCGCAACAACTTGGCATGCTTTTCGTTCATGAACAGACGTTTCACCCGTGGTATTATAGGAGCATACCACATCACCTTGGCGGGAACCCTCTTCCTGGGTTTCTCGCCCTCAACATCGTCACCAGGGTCATCGCCTCTGATCTTATAACGCAATGCAGTGCATACAGGGCATTCATTCAAATTCTCGTATTCACCGCGGTAGAGGATGCAGTCATTAATGCATGCATGTATCTTCTGAACCTCTAAACCTAGAGGGCAGACAACCTTCTTTGCTTCGTACGTACTGGCGGGCAACTCATTATTATTCGGCAACATATTCTTCAATATTTTCAGCAAATTTTCAAATGATGAGTCACCTACACCTTCCTGTGCCTTCCATTTTAGCAAATCCAGTGTGCAGCCCAGCTTTTTCAGACTATTATCGCATCCTGGATACAACGACTTTTTGTGATCCTCTAACATGCGATCCAAATTCTCCCTCTCCTTGTCAGTTTCGCAGCGTCTTCGTGCATCAGCAATGGTCCGACCAAGATCATCAGCGGGCTCATCATGTGCCTCTTCTTCACCTTCACCTAACCCTTCCACACCTTCAGCATCATCCTCCATGAAAGTATCACCGAAAAGATCACGATAGTTGTCATCGATATCATCCCCTTCTTCATCTTCTTCCATTCTAACCCCTCTTTCTCCATGCTTGGTCCAACAATAATAGCTTGGCATGAAACCATGCTTAAGCAGGTCCATGTGAACTCTTCTTGAGGAGGAGTAACCCTTCTCATTCTTACAGACAGCACATGGACAGATAATAAAACCTTGCTGCTTGTTCGCATTTGCCACTACGAGGAAATCTTTCAAACCCGTAGTGAACTCGCCGGAGAGTCGGGAACCGTACATCCATTGCCGATTCATCTGCATTATTATTATATAAAGTATATAATTAACCATCATGCATTTGTTAAACTAACTAGCTAGAAATAATACAAATTAAACAATGAACTACACACATGCGTATTTTATCAATGACACATGAAAGGTTCGAGTTGCTAACCGCGATCGCGGAGGAAAAATAAATGAGAAAGCTCAAATGTGGCTTGTTTCAGGCTCTCGGGCATTTCATCAAACACCTTGTGTGCATAGGAGAAACCAAAAGCAAACCCACCACCACCCCACCACCACCTTCTGAAAATTGTGAAGTGAGCCGAGTGAAGTGAAGTGAGCTGAGTATATATAGGGCCTTTAGTCGCGGTTGGCCAGGCCAACCGGGACTAAAGCCCCTCCCGTCCGCCAGCTGGATGGGCTTTAGTCCCGGTTGGCCTGGCCAACCGCGACTAAAGGCCTTCTGGGACCTTTAGTCCCGGTTGGCCACGCCAACCGGGACTAAAGCCCCTCCCGTCCGCCAGCTGTCGACCGAGCGCGCTGGGCCCAGGTAATTGGTCGCGGGTCTTCTCCCGAACCGCGACTAAAGACCCCTTTGGTCGCGGTTCGATTGTTTTGGGGACTAATGGGGGCGTATGGAAGCCTCTTTTTCTACCAGTGTGTTATCCGTGGAATTACAAGTAGGTGAAAAAAGGGGCATGCGGATGCAACATGCTATATTGTAATGGCTAACCTCATTGCCATGGAATTGATCATGTTTACCACGATTAGGTGGAATACATGACAACTGTCGACGAAAGGGAGAAGTGGCAAGACCGATGTGTCTCTAGATACGTTCGGAGATTTTTTTTCCGCCCGTTGCAACGCACGGGCCTTTTTGCTAGTATCTATCTATATGCGGTATTATTTTGCCGTTCTAAGCAAATTTGTATGTGCCATCTCTAATTTTCAAAATAAACTTCTCTTTTGTGTGTTTGTTTCGCTCGTGGAGCGGTGAGGGGTGGCTAATATTTTTCATGCTAGATGTGTTATTCTTAAGATGAGTGTTTATTCACTTGTCATTGCACGAGAGTAAGGCAAAGGTATTAGGGACGCCCAGTCCCGAAATGAAAAATGAATTTACTTTATGTTATCAAATAATAAATTCCTTGGAAAATGTTGGAATGGAGGGCAACCGTGGATACGGCTAGCCATGGAAGGTGAAAGTATGGTTGAAAAAGGAGTAAACTTTATTTTCTGTTTAGGAACCGCCTATGATATATCTAGCATGGAAAGTGTTGGGACCTCTAAGTCATTTTCATTGGTGGGATGGATACACCTCCCAAAATGTTTTTATATCTAAGTTTTTTCGCTTTGAGCTCTGGCACCTCTACAAATCCCTACTTCCCTCTATGAAGGGCCTTTCTTTTACTTTATGCAATTTTTATTTTTGAATTTGAGTCTCCATCTTCTCTTACAAAAGCACCAACTAGAAGGCAATGTGATCGTACTTAAGTATTGGGTGTAACTAATATTATAGTGTGTTTCATGAATGGATCAATGGTTGAGCATGATGGATTAGGGATAACTTATTTTAGCATTGATATTTTGAAAGACATGGTTGCTTGTTGATATGCTTGAGTATTTAAATTATCATGTCAAAACTAGACTATTGCTTTGGACAATATAAAAATCCAAATGTCCATGCTATAAAGAAAAGAATATGATATGACATGATAGGCAACTTTCCACATAAAAAATTCTGTTTTTATCACTTCCCTACTCGAGGATGAGTAGGAGTTAAGCTTGGGGATGCTGATATGTCTCTAACGTATCTATACTTTTTGATTGTTCCATGCTGTTATATTATCAATCTTGGATGTTTTATAATCATTTTGTAGTCATTTTATATCATTTTTTCATACTAACCTATTGACATAGTGCCAAGTGCCAGTTGCTCTTTTTTCCATGTTTTTTACAACACAGAAAATCAATATCAGACGGAGTCCAAATGCACCGAAACTTTACGGAGAATTTTTATGGGCTAGAAGGGACACAACGGGCCCTGGCTGCGTCTGGGGGTGCCCCGAGGGAGGCACAACCCACTAGGACGCGCCAGGAGGCCGAGGTGCGCCCTGGTTGGTTGTGCCCACCCCGGGTACTTCCGGACCGCCTCATTGCTTTATAAATACCCCAATATTTCCAGAACTCTAGGAGAGTCGAAGGAATATGCATCCAGCCGCCACAGATTCCAGAACCACCAGAGCCAATCTAGACACAATCTCGGATGGGGTTCACCACCTCCATTGGTGCCTCTCCGATGATGCGTGAGTAGTTCTTTGTAGACCTTCGGGGTCCGTAGTTAGTAGCTAGATGGCTTCATCTCTCTCTCTCTCTGAATTCTCGATACAATGGTCTTTTGGAGATCCATATGATGTAACTCTTTTGTGGTGTGTTTGTTGGGATCGATGAACTTTGACTTTATGATTAGATCTATCTTTTTATATCCATGAAAGTATTTGACTTTCTTTGATCTCTTTTATGCATGATCTCTTATAGCCTTGTATTTCTTCTCTGATATTTGTGTTTTGTTTGGACAACTTGATCTATTTATCTTGCAATGGGAAGAGGTGCTTTGTAGTGGGTTCGATCTTATGGTGGTTGATCCAAGTAACAGAAAGGGAACCGACACGTATGTATGATTACTACTAAGGATAAAACGATGGGGTCTGTCTCTGCATAGATAGATCTTGTCTACATCATGTCATCGTTCTTATTGCATTACTCTGTTTTTCCATGAACTTAATACACTAGATGCATGCTGGATAGCGGTCGATGTGTGGAGTAATAGTAGTAGATGCAGGCAGGAGTCGGTCTACTAATCTTGGACGTGATGCCTATATAATGATCATTGCCTGGATATCATCATGAGTATTTGAAGTTCTATCAATTGCCCAACAGTAATTTGTTCATCCACCGTTTGCTATTTTTCTCGAGAGAAGCCACTAGTGAAACCTACGGCCCCCGGGTCTCTTTCTTATATTATTTGCCTTTGCGGTCTATTTTCCTTTGCATTTATTTTTAGATCTATTAAACCAAAAATACAAAAAATACCTTGCTGCAACTTTTCCTTATTTATTTTATTTGGTGTTTGATCTATCAATTTACTACAAATTTATCTCATGTTTGTTTGCTTATTTTGAGGCACCGTATCCCGGAAGGGATTGACAACCCCTTTAACACGTCGGGTTGCGAGGATTTGTTATCTGTGTGCATGAGTTGTTTACGTTGTGTTGCTTGGTTCTCCTACTGGTTCGATAACCTTGGTTTCATATCTGAGGGAAATACCTACCGCCGATGTGCTGCATCATCCCTTCCTCTTTGGGGAAATACCGACGTAGCTTCAAGCGACATCAGCCACGCACATGTGTGGGAATTCTCGCTGTAGAGTGTTGCAATACATTCATGGTTCGCTTATAATAGGTTGCTAGAGGGACAGAAGATTAAACCCGAGTAATGGGTTTGTTGTGTATGAGTAAAGGTGTTACTTACTGTATGGTTGTGTTTATCTTAATGAGCTTTAGTAGTTGCCAATGCTTACTAGCGTTCCAATCACAAGTGCATATGATCCAAGTATGGAAAGTGTGTTAGCTTACGCCTCTCCTTCATTGGATATAATAAGTATCACACATGTCATATTCAAGTGCCTATGAACAATCTTTCTCATTGTTTCACAAAAGCTCTGTACTAAACTAATTACTTTTTATATTCTTGGAAGGTACTCCTATCTTTATTATATCGCAAAGTACTTCTAGTTTTATTCTTGCAAATAGTTTAATACTAGAAGAACGCCTGTGCGTTGCAACGGAGCCACATTAACTTTAAGAGTTCAATATCAGTTATGTTAATATTACATTTAATATTCTCATACATATCAAGTGACATTGGCGACCTTTTTTACCATCAAATTCACACACACACACACACACTCCCTCTTCCTCACTCTCTCTCTCCCCCTCTCCCTCTCTCTCTAACACACACACACACACATATCCATCTTATTGGGTACGGGACCATAATCCATCTATTTCACACGCACACGCGCTAATGCATAACAATATGAATTATGTGTATTATATTTGCCACCACAACTGAGGGAATTAATTTCATGTAATCGGCCAGCCACAGCTCCATGACAAACAATACATCTAAATTCTCAACGTTATTTTTATGTAACATTGGCGAGAGGTAAACAACGGTGATTGTTTCCTTTGTTTGGAGATTGATTACTATCCGTGAGTTAAGCTGGGTACTAAAGAAGAATCTGATTGTGATACGTGAATTGATTGTTGCCTTGTACGCTTGGTTTTGGTATTTGAAGATTGATTACCATCGGTTAGTTGGGTTACCAAAGAAGAAATCAATCACCATATGTAGAAAAAGGAACTACATTGCACATGCTTACACCTCATCTACTCGTGAGAATATATAGAATTGGAGCAAACAAAATAAGTGCAGACGAGAGATAAAACATCAATGGGGATCCCTAATGTCTTGACTAATATGTTGTCCTCCAGCTTAAGAAGCACCTACAAGGAAGGGCTAACATACAGAATCACGAGCCACTCCAATTTATGACTCACACAACTTCATCTTCAACCTGTTAATGATGCGTGAACCTCAATGTACCACGTGGTACTGTTAGAGGCCATGATGACCTGGTGCACCTGTGACTCACCAACATTCCATCATGCGCAACGCCTCCTGGAATGCATTTGGCATCACATGACAGAAGGTAGGAATGCGTTAAGAGCAACTGAGGCAAAACAACAAACAAGTGACACCCCTCTTGTAAATATGTAACATTAATATCTTTTGTTAATTAAATGCAGTAGAAGCCTCTCATGTCGTTTCCTCCTAGAAAACAAAAGAATGGCGCAATTGAATTGTGGTATCACACAATCCAGCTCTTCACGTCAGCGAACTCCTTAATCTGCATGGCCCTATTTTTATTCAAAAGGTTGTCCAACCAGGACCGGTTACTCCTACAATTTTGCTGTCGAGACACGACTTATGTGATGTTGTAAAGCACATGAAAGAGATGACGCCGCTGACGAGATCTTGGCGATTATATGTAACATAATCAAGCGGTGCTAGCTCAACTTCAGTGCCAATCAGCATAGCCTATTTAGCTGATATATTACTGTTAAATACCGTAGCATTGCAGAGCTTATTGCATCCTTGTACACATGATCAATATCTAGTTATCTACGGACAAGAAAACATATGTATCTAGACGAGCGGAACAAAGACAAAAGCCATGTTAAACTTGTCACCCGGCGCACATGCACTTGCATACCAGCTCCTAGGCATGCACAAAGAAAAAATTGAAGCATACTGATGAAGTAACTCAGAAACTATGTTCCTGTCTCAAATACAAATAAAAATGACGGCCAAAGATGAACTAGTTAAGTATTCCCAAAAATCACATGTTCAGAACTCCTTAGAACATAACTCCAACTATCAATCTCATAAATTTGAAGTTAATATCTCTCAATTGTAAAAATAACATGCATCGGGTTGTCAATTGATTTTCGGATGCATCCACTATCAATCTCATGAAATGCAAGTTAATATCTTGCCAAAAGCAGGTGTTTCATAATGTTAGCAAATAAAGTTTTCAGAACACTGTATATACAACCACAAAATCATAAGAGAATGAGAGTATACAATCTACAAGGTAATGTAGTAATTTAGAGGTTGGTTACTTACTTCAGTAATAAAACAGGTTCAAGGTAGTAACAAGGATTCTTTAATGCATTAATAAACAAATGTTCTGCACTGAAGACAAGATAAACAATTTCCAAAGTGCATCAGAGCATCACAGAACATTACTGGCAAGATAAATGCACGACGATACACCCGACTCATTTAATTAATATAATTAAATTACCAGTAAATTAGTCACCAAACTGCTCGGATGAACTGGAACAGAGCCAACATATATCATCCTAGACAAACGCAGTATCAACCATTTACCTTGGTACTTTAGGGACCGACAGGAGGATGCATGTAGAAGCGCTTCTTGCCTGTGAATCCACAGTTAGATAGAGAAATTGGAACCCATTCCCATCACCAACTGATAAAGAAAGCACGTAAGAAACTTGATATCGGGCCAACTTGGATCTTCGGTGATTGTCCCCCGGTATGGAGAATTTAGGAGGGTGGGTGCAGGGAGTGGCCTTGTGGATGATGGATGGAGGCGCGGAGGGATGTGGTCGCCGGAAGGTCGAAAGCGGAGAGGGTCAGGCACGTTAGGTGGAGCCGGTGGTGCGCTACAACCGGAGGCGGCCCAATCGTGGGCGACGAACCACGATAGCCTCGGCCCATCTCTCGAGGCAGCGAAGATGGAGAGGGTGGCGCTGCCGGTGCTCGAGGCCGCCGCTCGGCACCATCTACATCGAGGGGAAAGAGAGGCGAGAAAGCGATAGGGTGATGCGGGGCTAGGGATTGCGGAGGAGGGTGGGGGTGTGCGATTTTAATGGATGGTTTTGTCCACCGGTTTCTTGTACGTGGCGGTGGAGATGGCGTCGTCCAGCCATGTAGGCGAGGCATGGGTCGAGACGGGCACACGGCGAGGCGCAATAGCAGAGGCAGGGGAGATTTTTTGCTACTGAGATGCAGGGTGTGGGATTGATTGTTCATGTTCTCTTTTCCTTTTTAACGGGAGATGGATGCGATTTTTTCACGAGGGGAGATATGCGACCACGTATAGATTCCATATTAAATTAATTAGGTCTATAACAGGATTTGTTTACAATGCGTTAAGATTTACGTGTTAGTTTTCTTAATAAAGAAATGCACTGATGTACGGATCGATTGATTCGGTTAAGGAAAGATAGATTCGTGATCTTTTGTATGTTAGGAAATTACTGGTTTGCAAGGAAAGAGTGGAGAGAAAAAGAACCAATGCGACCACGTACAAATTCCATAATGAATTAATTAGGCCCATAACGGGATTTGTTTATATTGCGTTAAGATTTACGTGTCAGTTTTCTTAATAAAGAAATGCACTGATGTAGGGACGATTGATTCGGGTAAGGAAAGATAGATTCGTGATCTTTTGTATGTTAGGAAATTACTGGTTTGCAAGGAAAGAGTGGAGAGAAAAAGAACCAGTACGAGGGGGTGGTGGGAGGTGGGACGAAGAAAAACCGGACGAAATTGGGAGGCGGGAGGGGGGGCGAATAAAAAACCGACAAAAAACCAACGAAATTGGGAGGTGGGAGGGAGGACGAAAAAAACCCAGAAGAGGTGGAACGAAAATAAACCCGGAATGGAGACTACCAACTGAGACATTAGCAGTAGAGATTTATTCTAGGTAAAGCAAATGTTGGTGCGCGTAGACTTGTGTCAGTGGTCGATAGAACTTGAAGAGAATATAAATTCTACCTTTAGCTCCACGTTGAGTTTGACATTTTTAATTATCAAAAATACTACAATTAACCCTTTATGCTTGTGGATGATCAGTTACATATAACAAAGTCATATACCAATCTCCATAGCAATATAAAAATTACGTACAAGGTAGGGTAATATAAAAGTAACATAAACACATGCATTGCCAAGTATAACGAAATTCAAATAATGTTTCATCAATTTTTTCATTCGTTCACCACCGAAATAATTGCTATCCAAGGTGGTACTAAATCTTGAAAAGTAAAAAAAATCCAGAATTTCGTACGTGGGACGAGCGTTGTGGCCGAACGAAGCCAACCCACTTATTTTCCGGCAAAAACTGGCCGGCCCATTTTCCTTTTTTCTGTCTTATGTTTCTATTTTCATTTTCTGTTCGTTTGTGTTTATCTTTCTTGTTTCTTTTTTTCATTTTCCTTCCAAGTTTATTTTTCTTGTTTAACATATTTCATAAATAAAAAAATTCAAAACACATTCATAATTAAAAAAATTCCTCAATTTTTTGGAAAGTGTTCATAATTCCAAAATTTTGTTCTCATTTTGAAAAATCTTTCAGAACTTTTTTCTCATTCCAAACATGTTGCAAAAATCAATAAAGTTCCTGTTTTTATGAAAATGTTTGTGTTTCCAAAATTGATTGACCAAAACAAAACCTGCACTTAAAAACAATCCATATTCGAGAAATGTTTTCTCCGATTTTTCATCCATTCATCATCGACAAGATTTTTCTATCCAAGTTGGTACTAAATCTAGAAAGGTAAAATAAATTGTCTAGAATTTCATACTTGGTGTGTGCGCTCTGGCCAGCCAAGTTAGCCCACTTATTTTCCAGCCCCCCCCCCCCCCCCCCCCCCCGACCCCGAGGTACGAAAATCTTATTTGCCGTTTGTAGCGGCGAATCATGTCTTGCCCAGTTGACATTTTTCTTTGTTCTGTTTCAGTTTTTTCTATTTGTTTCTTTTATCCTTAAGTTTCTTTTTTATTTTCCCTTCCAAGATTATTTTACTTTATTTGCCTTTTTCATAAATTTAATATTTTCAAAAAACTTTCATAATTTCAAAAATAAAACATTTTTTTGAAAAATATTCAGAATTCTAGAATGTTGTTCGCGCTTAAAAAATGTTCGAAAGTTCAAATTTTTGTTCTCATTCAAACGAAATTTAAAATTTTAAAATATCTCCATTTAAAAATATGTTTGTGTCTTCCAAAATAGTTTGAGATTTTTAATCAAAATGTGCTGAATTCAAAATTTATTCTTCTTTTAGTGAAGAGTTCACAAATTCAAAGTAATTATTTTTGAATAGTCCCACATTGCACCTTTACATACAATAATACCAATTTATATAAATCCTACATGTAGCAAGATGAAGGATGGATGGATTTAGTTGGACGAAGGATTCCTGGATTGGTACGTGAACTAACTGGAAAAGGAACCCGAATTTCTGAAAATATTCACAGTTTCTCAAAAAATGTTTGTGTTTTCCAGAATTGTTTGAAATATTTAACAACAATGTTCCATATCCGAAAAATATTTTTGCTTTAGTAAAATATTTTCAAATTCATAATAATTTTTGTGTTTAAAAAGCACATTTTGTAAAATTGTCCTGAATGTTGGAAACATGTTTCAATTTCATAAACTATTCACAAATTCAAAAATATTGAAGTTTTTATAAAAGTTTCATGTTTTCAAAAAAATATTTGTGAAATTAAAAAATGTTCTTATTTCAAATTTTGTTCATATTTTCTGAACAATGAATGGAATTTTCAGAAAAAACTCTTCACATCTTTAAAATCTCTTCAGGATATCAACAAGTATTCATGTGTCCAAGAATATTTGGCTATTCATAAAAAATATTATTTCTCAAAAAGGTAAAAAATCAAAAAATATTTGAAATTTGACGTTGCAGTATGTTCTTCAATATTGGCGCTGGCCTTTTGTTTGCAGGACGTGTTTGTTCGAGTGGTTGGCAGCACTTAGTCAAGTCTTTCAGGTCATGAGTTCAATCCTTCAACTCGTCTTTTTTTTGTATTTTTACTCGCGCCTTACAAAGACAAGTCATTTCGGTGCCTGGGTCTTTCACAGCCCACGCAACTTTGCCAAACCAACTACCTGGGAAATAAGGCAAAACATATTTTAAATAGTCTCACATTGCTACTTTACATGCAGTCGTACCAATTTATATGTGTGTCCGCGAAACTACATGTAGTAAGCTGGATGAAGGATGGATCGAATAGTACGTGAGCTAGCTGGAAAAGACCCTGAATTTCTGGAGAAAAAAAAGACCCGACTGCTTGAGCTAGATACATGAAAAAGAGAAGACCCGCCTCTTCCATATTATGGCACTTTATACCTTAAAATCCCCATGGAAAAATGGATTGAATAACTTGCGGGCATTCTCTGACGTGTGATGCCCTAACAAAACCCGAGACCTAAATGTTCAAACATCATACCTTAAATCTCCTCGATCAATAAACGGAACAATAGCAGAATTTTTTTTTTGTGACAATCATCGGAACAATACAAGATTGATTACTTCAGACGTGTCTATACACTTAATAGATAGCTATTTACCTGGGATTTGATGACATGCGCATGCTTTAAGACAAGGGCATAAGTTGTTTCTCGTACCATTGCTAATGTGGAAAAGAAACAGCTGACCGATCAGGTGTACCTCTGTTTTTCAGTTATGGACAGACGCAATGCTGCAGACAATGGCAAGCTAAAAAACCAATAGACTATAATCTATTTGATGCTAGACATAATACAAAACTTGAAATATGTACTGGTGATCATGCAAATGCAGAGAGTATTAAATATGTTCATCATGTGTAGTTTTGGGAACAAGAAACAATACCTGATAAGGACTACTCATCTATATCATCATCACCATCTGTAGATCATCCGTTGTTTGCATACTGCACCTGCATCTTCTTTTCACCAATCACCCAAATTACTTTCACTGCCAAACACATCAATCAGTGACATGACAAATTGACAACTCCTAACTCGCCCAAATCACCGACCCAACACCAAAAAGGGTCAGAACAGATAGATTATGACATACCCCGAGCATTGTCATGCTGAGAGAATGCGTCGATCCATGAGAGCCAAAGCACTCCCTCTGACCCAGATGTATTTATTTATTCAGTGATCGACCTCAATAACAAGTAACTTGCTGAAATTTATCAAAACGTCATAACCAGCAAAGAAATCCATGCAGCATCAAGGTAATTATTTTTGAATAGTCCCACATTGCTCCTTTACATACAATCATACCAATTTATATACGTCCTACATGTAGCAAGGTAGATGAAGGATGGATGGATTAAGTTGTACGAAGGATTCATGGATTGGTACGTTAACTAACTGGAAAAGGAACCTGAATTTCTGAAAATATTCACAGTTTCTCAAAAAATGTTTGTGTTTTCCAGAATTGATTGAATTTTTTAACAACAATGTTCCAAATTCGAAAAAATATTTTTTTTTCTTTAGTAAAATGTTCTCAAATTCATAATATTTTTTGTGTTTAAAAAGCACATTTTGTAAAATTGTCCTGAATGTTGAAAACATGTCTCAGTTTTCAAAAACTGTTCACAAAATTTTAAAATATCGAAGTCTTTATAAAAGTTTCATGTTTTCAAAAAATATTTGTGAAATTAAAAAATGTTCATATTTCAAATTTTGTTCATATTTTTTGAACAATGAATGGAATTTTCAGAAAAAACTGTTCACATCTTTAAAATCTGTTCAGGATTTCAATAATTATTCATGTGTCCAAGAATATTTGGCTATTCATAAAAAATATTGTTTTTCAAAAAGGTAAAAAATCAAAAATTATTTGAAATCTGATGTTGCAGTATGTTCTTAAATATTGGTGCTAGCCATTGGTTAGCAGGACGTGTTTGTTTAAGTGGTTGGCAGCACTTAGTCAAGTCTTTCAGGTCATGAGTTCAATCCTTCAACTCGTCTTTTTTGTATTTTTACTCGCGCCTTACAAAGACAAGTCGTTTCGGTCCCTGGCCTTTCACAACCCACGCAACTTAGCCAACCCAACTATCTAGGAAACAAGGCAAAACATATTTTAAATAGTCTCATATATTTTTACTCGCGCCTTACAAAGACAAGTCGTTTCGGTGCCTGGCCTTTCACAACCCACGCAACTTAGCCAACCCAACTACCTAGGAAACATGGCAAAACATATTTTAAATAGTCTCACATTGCTACTTTACATGCAGTCGTACCAATTTATATGCGTGTGCGCGAAACTACATGTAGTAAGCTGGATGAAGGATGGACGGACTAGTACATGAGCTAGCTGGAAAAGACCCTGAATTTCTTTTTTTTTAAGAAAACCCGACTAAGTGAGCTAGATACATGAAAAAGAGAAGGCCCGCCTCTTCCATATTATGGAACTTCTTCGTGCCTTCAATCCCCATCGGAAAATGGATTGCATAACTTGCAGGCATTCTCTGACATGTGATGACCTAACAAACCCAAGACCTAAATGTTCAAACATCATACCTTAATTCTCCTCGATCAGTAAACGGAACAATAGCGGATTGATTACTTCAGACGTGGCTATACACTTAATAGATAGCTGTATACCTGGGATTTGATGACATACTCAAGCTTTAATACGAGGGCATAAGTTGTTTCTCGTACCCGTGCTAATGTGGAAAAGAAACAGCTGACCAATCAGGTGTACCTCTGTTTTTCAGTTATGGACAATCACAATGCTGCAGACAATGGCAAGCTAAAAAACCAAAAGACTATAATCTATTTGAAGTTGGTCATAATACAGAACTTGAAATATGTACTGGTGATCATGCAAATGCAGAGAGTAATACATATGTTCATCATGTGTATTTTTGGGAACAAAAAACAATACCGGATAAGGACTTACTCATCTATATCATCATCATCGTCTGTAGATTATCCGTTGTTTGCATACTGCACCTGCATCTTCTTTCCACCAAGCACCCAAATTACTTCCACTGCCAAACACATCAATCAGTGACATGAAAATTTTACCAAAACATCATAACGAGCAAAGAAATCCACGCAGCATCAAGATACAGATGAGATGAGCACAATGCAGACGGACCAAATTGACATGTAAAGACTGAATGGAAGGCGAAACAGTTCAGTTTTCAGATTCCGTTCAGCAACAACCCCGGATCCATAAGCGATACTAACGACAACCATGAACGATTACATACAGGACGCAACTCGGAAACATGACAGGCTCCCTCCGATCCTATGCAGCCAAGGCTCGCTACTCCTCATCCGCGGCGGCGGTCTCCTCGGCGTTGGCGGTGTCCTCGGTGGCGGTGGTCTCCTCGGCAGCCTTCTTGGGGGACTTGGCGGTGTTCTTCTTCTTCTTGGTGGTCTTGGTGGACTTGGAGTCCTTGTCGGCCTTCTCGGCGGTCTTCTTGGGGAGCAGCACGGGGTTGATGTTGGGCAGCACGCCGCCGTGGGCGATGGTGACGCCGGCGAGCAGCTTGCCGATCTCCTCGTCGTTGCGGATCGCGAGCAGCAGGTGGCGAGGGATGATGCGCGTCTTCTTGTTGTCCACGGCCGCGTTGCCGGCCAGCTCCAGGACCTGCAGACGCGCAACCAAAAACGAAATCAGTCATCTGGTGAGGCCAGCACGAGAAGAACAAGGCCGGACATGGCAGACGATCGAGAACGGTGAAGATCCACGGCTTACCTCGGCGGCGAGGTACTCGAGGACGGCGGCGAGGTAGACGGGGGCGCCCGATCCGATGCGCTGCGCATAGCGGCCCTGCTTGAGGTAACGCCCGATGCGACCGACCGGGAACTGGAGCCCGGCCTTGACGGATCGCGTCACGGCCTTCTTCCTCTGGCCCTTCCACCCGGCCATCTTCTCCTCCTTCTTCTCTCCGGCGACGTGGGCAGGATGGTTGGGTGGCGGCGGCGGCGGCGGCTGGATTGGATGGGCGGCGAGAGGCGCGGGTTTTATAGGGGGGCGCGATCTGTGGGAGGGTCTAATCCACCAATCAGAACGCACGGATATTTCCTCTTTTCTTCTTTCCTCTTTTCACCGTTTTTTGCCGTGGGAAACAGACGGAATTCGAAATTTGGGGAACCGGGAGAGTGGATAAACATATATAGAGGGGTGGGCCGTATTCATTTACAGCTTGTTTGGCACCTTCGATCTCATTTCATTGGGTTGCAAACGAAATGAAATGAAATGCGATTTCTGTGAACCTCCTTTGGCGCCCAGCTAGGTTTTCATTTTAATTGGTGGAAATGGATGAAAACTCATTCTTACGAGGATTTCATTTGGTGGCATTTTGATTGCAATTCAAAGTTTTCTTGTCTGGCTGTCATGCGATTTGTGTAATGCATATGTCATATGTTGTTTGGCTGCTATTTTGAATTGTGATCATAAACGATCAGCATACACATCTCAATATGTACATTCAGCACATTTACAATACACAAAGGATCTTGGTTTGAACTTTGGGCTCTTTTGTTGCCCTGCAAATATCATAGGAAGCATATGAGCAGACTTACTAAAGTAGTTATCATATATAAAGCTTCTAAAACACTATCTTAATTTAGTAATTGACACAATTGCAAAGCCATATATTTTCTTCTATACAATAAGCTATAATACACCAAGATCAGCAAAACTGACTTGATGTTTAAATACAATATTCATGTCTTGCTGCACTACCATAGCTTACAAAGCCAAAAGGATAAGACCTTGGTTCAGACAACCTACAAAGTTCATGTCTTGCAATAGGGAATTCGGGAACAGAAATAGCATTACTTTCAGCCATGACATTACAGAGCAAGGTGTAAGACCTTCTGATCGCTCACGTAACACATCAACATATGGTTTGGATATTCCTCTCTATTTCTAGTGTACAAAACGCACATGTATTTCTCCTTATTCTAGCAATAACTAAACACTTCCAAAGTACTAGGAAAAAGCCCAACTAAATGGTGTCAAAACAGTGCAAAGCATTGTAATAATACTCTCTCAAGCCTGAACCCAATGCTTCCCAGGAATGAACAAATTTGAATTAGACAAAGCACCAATTAAAGGTAAAAGAACAAGTCTTCACATGTTTGGAAAAAAGGATTTTGAACCAGACAAAGCACCAAGAAGGACCATTTTGGCGTCATCGTCCGGCATGGGCTCGTGTGTGAGTTCCGTTTGCTTCCCCAACCACATGCGGCTCCGTTCTTGGCCACGTCAAGGCTCGCCGGTGATGGATTGATCCTTTGCGATGGGGACGGTGTTAACGATGCAACTGTGCAAAAACAACTTTGGCGACTGAGGAGAAGGTGGAGAAAATGGTGTTGGGGTTATGAAGGAGCCAAGGGGAGTTGCCACAAGCGGCGGGAAGCAGTGCCTGCGGGTTGCATGGTCGTCGTCGAGTTATCCTGAGAGGTGCCCTTGCTGGAGTAAATTTAGTCCAAGGTGTTGGTCTTGAAGGGATGGAAAGTTCTAATTTGATGGACTTACGTGTATAGCGAATCTGCTAGCTAGGGGTTAAAGCCCCAAACTAAATGTTTTGGCCTCGAATATAGCCTTTAGGGGATCTGCTAGAGATGCTCTTAACTGGAAAACTATACTGACATCTACAACACTAAATTGGTTGCATCAAGTTTATCATAAAATGTATTTCCTAAAAGGTACCTTCTAGATCTAAATAGCTTGCCCTCATCTTATGGGATGTCCGTTTTGGCTCGGGGTACATATGCTCCCGGATAAACAGTAAATTCAAAATAAATAGTAAATGATTTAAAAAAATATTATTATTTGTGTAAATTTTCTTGTTAGTGCAACAAGTGTGCTTGACAATTTTCAGGCGAAGCGGGATACCAGTGTTTCATCGGTAATAAACAAAATTAAGTGTTATATTTGGAGGAGCATATGCTTCCAAGAGCCTCTACCATTATTTCTCTCAACATGCATACAGTCCACCACAGCCCCCCCCCCCCCCCCCATGCCATGCATTTAGTTCTGATACATATGGATGGCATGCATTTAAAATACAAATTACAATTACTTTTGCATTACTCTATGCCTGTAATTATCCCACATCATACATGGGTGTTAGTCATTCTTCACATTTTTGTTTGAAATGACATTTTTAACTATATTCAAAAGTTGTTTTTGTACTCTTCATATTTTTTTTATTTATTTCTAAGCTTGTAATTTCTTTCCATTAGATTTAGATAATTTTAGCAAGTACTTTTTGCAATTTTTAATAAAGTTACCGTAACAACCCGCGGGCCACCATCTACTTATTTAAGAGCGCACACAACTATCCCACCACATCGCAATGGTCACATCACCCTAATTTGCTTGAGCAAATAATTGCATGCATGCATGTCTACCTCAATTTCTCTTGTCAAAACCCTTGAACCGCTTTAGCTATGAGACATAAAGCGTTTTTTTTAAACCCTTGAACCGCTAAATTGCTTAATTAACACAATTTTTGTTTGGGTGCAGTAACAATATTTCATACCCACATTTCTTTTAGCGTTTCCGCAACAACTCCTAGGGAATTGTATAGTTTATCTACTGACAATGTCTACCTCAATTTCTCTTGTCAAAACCCTAGGGAATTGTATAGTTTATCTACTTTTTATCTTATAAACACACTATTAGCGTTTGTGCCATCTATTATGCACCGCTGCAGTTATTTTGTTGTTATATAAATAATTCAGACATGTCCTACGTTATTAGTGCACTACTTTGTTCATTTTTTGGGCCCACCACTAGTTAGGAATGACCATGATAACTGAGTACATGGTGTCGATACTAGTGACTGGGAGTTTGGGGCTCAATTTCGACCGAGCGATATGAGTTATATGTTTAAAACATATTCCCTCCACTTCAAAATACTTAACGTCATAGATTTGTGCTAAGTCAAACATCTTTGAGTTTGACCATGGTAATAAACTATACCAACAACTACAACACTCAATAAGTTTAATTAATTTCATCACAAAACATATTATCATAGTATATATATATTTGATGTTGTAGAGTTTAATACGTGGTCAGACTTAAAAAGGTCTAACTTAGGATAAACCTAGAACTTCAAATATGTTCAAACAAAGGGACCTCTAAACACACAAAATTGAAAGGCGCGCGCTAGGTGGCGGCCGACTGGCCCAAATTTTTGCTGCTCGCCGCGCAGCCGCCCGATTCAGCTCAACACATTGTTTGGTTTGGCCACACATCATCTTCTTTCTTTCCCCAGCACTTCTCACGCGGCGCTGCACCAGCCGGAAGAAACACTAAAACCCCGAAGACCCTAGCATCACCGCGCTTGCCATGGTGACCGTCGCGCTCACCACGTCCGCCGGTTCCAGCAAAAATGATTCGAGGTTGCAGCTCCCCAACTCTATGGTTGTAGCACCATGTGGTCATGGTCGAAGCTTGTCAGTCGAGGTTGCAGCTCGTCGTGAGCCGGTTGCAGAATCTGCCCCCTTACCGTGTGCTAGATCTCGTCGCCGGGATTCAAAATAACCCACCACCAGCATCATTTTTTGTGCACGTCGTCGCGCTTGAAGTACCGTGGAAGTTGTGAAGAAATGGATGTAGCAAAAATTGTCAATGGTAGTAGCAAGAATCCACACAGTTGTAGCAGACCGTTGTTTCGCCATCAAGGACCCGCATGAAAGATCGTGGATGTCGCCTAGAGGGGGGTGAATAGGCGTTTTAAAATAATTACGGTTTAGGCTTGAACAAATGCGGAATAAACCTAGCGGTTAATTTGTCAAGCACAAAACCTAAAACAACTAGGCTCACCTATGTGCACCAACAACTTATGCTAAGCAAGATAAGCAACTATGTGATAGCAAGATATATGACAAGAAACAATATGGCTATCACAAAGTAAAGTGCATAAGTAAAGGGGCTCGGATAAGAGATAACCGAGGCACGCGGAGACGACGATGTATCCCGAAGTTCACACCCTTGCGGATGCTAATCTCTGTTTGGAGCGGTGTGGAGGCACAATGCTCCCCAAGACGCCACTAGGGCCACCGTAATCTCCTCACGCCCTCGCATAATGCAAGATGCCGTGATTCCACTAAGGGACCCTTGAGGGCGGTCACCGAACCCGTACAAATGGCAACCCTTGGGGGCGGTCACCGAACCCGTCAAATTGCTCGGGGCGATCTCCACAACCTAATTGGAGACCCCGACGCTTGCCCGGAGCTTTACACCATAATGATTGAGCTCCAAACACCAACAACCGTCTAGGCCGCCCAAGCACCCAAGAGGAACAAGCTCAAGGGTACCGAGCACCCAAGAGTAATAAGCTTCTCAACTTGTAACTTCCACATATCACGTGGAGAACTCAAACCGATGCACCAAATGCAATGGCAAGGGCACACGGAGTGCCCAAGTCCTTCTCTCTCAAATCCCACCGAAGCAACTAATGCTAGGGAGGAAAATGAGAGGAAGACCAAGAAAGAGAACACCAAGAACTCCAAGATCTAGATCCAAGGGGTTCCCCTCACATAGAGGAGAAAGTGATTGGTGAAAATGTGGATCTAGATCTCCTCTCTCTTTTCCCTCAAAAACTAGCAAGAATCCATGGAGGGATTGAGAGTTTGCAAGCTCGAAGAAGGTCAACAATGGGGGAAGAACACGAGCTCAAAAGATTAGGTTCAATGGGGAAGAAGACCCCCTTTTATAGGAAGGGAAAATCCAACCGTTATCCCCCACTCAGCCCCGCAGAGAGCGGTACTACCGCTCATAAGCGGTACTACCGCTCCCCCTCAGCGGTACTGCCGCGCCAGAAGAAAGGGGCTGGGGCAGGGACCCAGAGCAGTACTACCGTGGAGGCAGGGCGGTACTACCACGCAAACGCGGTACTACCGCCCCTACTACCGCAGCTAGTACCGCAAAACCCGACACGAGAAAATGCGCAAAATAGTCGAGGCGGAAGGAGCACAGGGCCGCAGCGGTACTGCTGCTGAGGCCATAAAGCGGTACTACCGCTCCGAGGAGTGGTACTACCGCTTAGTGAGCTTCAGCGGTACTACCGCTGTGGCCCGCGGTACTACCGCTGGGTCCAGGACAAAACCACACTCCAGAAAACCAGAACTGTCATAACTTCTGCATATGAGCTCCGAATTGAGCAAACTCAAGCTTGTTGAAAACAAGACGATGAGTAGCATCAAAAAAACGACTGGTTATAGTAAGAAGAGGCAGGGGAGGTATGCCAACAAATAGAGGAGTGAAACCTCCAACCGAGAAGAACCGGCAAAACCTCCAACATCGAAAACATCATAGAAGATGCATGCGAACTCCGTTTTCGATGAACTCAAGCTTGTCATCAAGATGACCATAAGCTCTAAGACTCATAAAGAGAACCAAACAAGAACCAAGAAAGATGATGCAAGGATGCAATGGTTTGAGCTCTTAGCGAACGATACGATCAAGCTACTCATCGAGAGCCCCCCTTGATAGTACGGCAATCGATCCTATAACCCAGTCTCCCAACTACCATCATGAGACCGGTAAAATAGAAAACCTACCTAGGGCAAACCTTTGCCTTGCACATGGTCCACTTGAGCTAGATGATGACGATCTTGACTCCCTCAAGTTGGACCACCTTTCTTGATTGTGTTGGCTCGATGAAGACTAGTTGATTGCTCCCCCATACTCCACTATGGGTGAGCCTTTCTTCCGCACATCTTCACGAGTCCATTGTCACCACAATGGACGGCAAGCTTCAAGCATTTGATCTCTTCGTGATGCTCCACTTGAACTTGCACACCGCAACCTTTCTTGATTGTGTTGAGTCGATGAAGACTAGTTGATTGCTCCCCCATACTCTACTATGGGTGAGCTACTCTTCCGCACATCTTCACAGGTCCATTGTCACCACAAAGTATAGCACGCTTCAAGCATTTGATCTCTTCGTGGTGCTCCACTTGAACTTGCACACCGCAACCTAACCCCACAAAGAACCCTCACGAAGACCATGGGTTAGTACACAAAGCGTAATTGACAATGCTTACCATACCATGGGATCACTTGATCCCTCTCGGTACATTTTCTACGCTTTGTGGGTTGATCAACTTGATTCACTCTTTAACTTAGTCTTGATCAATCTCTCACAAGACCAATCTTTAGGTAATTCCTTGAATAGCACCTTGGTCGACACAAACTCTCCTTGAAACCAACACATGTACTCCAAGAAAAGCCTATGGACAAAACCTTCAAATATAACTCAAGGCAACCATTAGTCCATAGATATTGTCATCAATTACCAAAACCAAACATGGGGGCACCGCATGTTCTTTCACCGCAGCTAAGTCATAAATGGATGTGGCAAAAAAAACTTCGGTAGTAGCAAAAAACGACGTTGGTTGCAGCAAAACAACGTCGCCACCTTCGCGGGGTCTACGCTACCATGAATGTTTGCAGCTAAAAATGTTCCCGATAGTAGCTTTAGCCATCACCGGTCGCATCACCCCTATTCGTCGGTTCCAACAAAATGTGTAGCTCGTGTTCACCGCCGCTGTAGTTCCTCTGCACGTTCCGATAGCAGCATCGCAACATTAAGCGACACACATTTCCAGCAATGGTGGCCGTCGTTTCCAGTGTGGACACATGCTGGATGCAACATCCAACTTCCAAAAAAAGGCATGACGCCAGCCACAGCGATGGTGATCACATCCAGTTCAGCGGAGACCGCAAACAGCAGAGGCGTGGCGGCGCACCCCGGTGACGACGGCAACAGTGTCTTCCGGGTTTGTACGCATTGTCAACAAATCACCACTACAAGATGATGGCATTTATCTATGCTTCATGACTTTTTGACTGGTTCCCTCTGCCCCCGCGTCGTTCGCTCGGGTGGCTCAGGCGGCGACTAGGGGTTCCTGGCGCCGCCACCCCCGTCCCTTTCCCTCACTCCCTCGCCGCCACCCGAGGAGGCCCCAGGCAAGCCCGCATGGCCGCCGGTGACGGTGGCAGCGGGGATCTTGCCGCTTTGTTTCTCTCGCGGAGGCCAGTGGTCATCGGGGCGGCGGCCCCGGGTGGCGAGGCGTCGGCGTGATGGCTGGCGGCCTTCGTTGGCGCTGGTGGCCAGGTTCCTCATCCGTTCGGGCGGCGAGGCCCCTAGTGGTTGGTGGTCGTGGCGGGAGGCCTTCTTCTTCGTCAGATCTGATGGTATGACTCCACCTTTCTGGCTCACTCCTCGTCCTCCATCCATGGTGTCCTGCCGCCTTGCACTACTAGGAAAAATCTTATCAGTAGTGTGGGTTTCTTGCATACCAGTAGCGTGGGTTTCTTGCATACCAGTAGCGCTACAGCTAAATTTTAGCAGTAGCGCGTTTTCTACCCCACGCTACAGATATTCTAAGTACTAGTAGCGCTGCTTTCTCCTACCACGCTACTACTATCATATGTACTAGTAGCGCTGCATTTCCACCCCACGCTACAGCTAACTAATTAGAAATTAAAAAAATCAAATGCAGTATTCATGGATGGAAATTCAGATGCATTTGCTTCATCAACAATGATTAGTAGTAGTATCAACATACCCTCTAATTCACCATAGGAGTTAATAATCATCATAGTCATTACCACATTGTCTAATCATCATAGCTAGTCATAGTGTAGCACATCATCATCTTCAAACTCATTCTAGCTAACTAATCACTCCTACTGCTCTCTCTCTCTCAGGTAAAATAGTGTAGAATATGTGTAGCACTCCCGCTTCATCATATTGGAGCATGCAGATGAACTTGTTTCCTAGTTGTGGGTTACGCTTCTGATTTCTGCCCTCTAATACTTCTCTGCGATCCTTCACAATTTTGCTCCAGTCTTTGACTATTAAGACTTGCTCGCTTCGAGAAATCCTGAATGCACTCATGTGCAATGTAGGATGTCTTGGCCGTAAGCTAACCATTCTCATGCAACCTTTAGCCTCAATCCAATGAGGCACAACATTCATCGGGAGTCCCTGTTGAAAAATATCGTAGTAACATATTTAGCAATGAAGTTTAGCTTAAAAAATAATGTATGCAAAAGATGCACTGAGGACAAATAGTAAAAATCTCATCATCTTTCATAAATAGATATGACCGTAGTTCAATACGCACACTAGTGGTTGCATGTTTTGAGCACTAATATCTCGAAGTCCAGGAAAATAAAATGTCTTGACGGTATCAAGATGCTCAAGCCATGAAACATAATGACTTATCTCCTCGTAGTTTAGTTCAGCCCCGGGACAATAGTAGGTGTTGTCTATCAAGCACTGGACATGTTTGCTTGAATGGAAATAAGCTATCAATAGAAATTAGTTGTCAACTATTTTTAAATAAACAATATAAATTACTTAATAAATATGGTTGAGAAACTCACATAGTGATAGAACTGGAGGCGTCTACACATCGACCCAGATCTTGATATTATCTTCAATTTCATCTTCCGGACAAATATCAAATGTGATAAGCATATCAGGCTCAAATGCATAAGCCTTGCATATTGCTCTCCAATTTTTGCATTCAAAATAGGTGTATGTTTGCATTGTATAATTTTACTGCAAAAGTATAACCATGCTCGGTCCTCAAGTGAATTATCTTTACCTCCATACGTTCCATACTACTGAAACCAATCTTATCCAAGACATAAATTCTTGCATGGCAGGGGATACGCTAGTAGAATAGTAAAAAATAAAAATTATAAGTTCAAGCAAAAGAAGAATAAGTCATGCTTAATTCCGAAAAAAGACTTGTCGTTGTGACTTACTGTATCCACTTTGAAATTCTCATCTAGCACGATGTTGAAGCACCTACCATCTTCGAGGTGAGGCCTGTCGCACAGACCGCGCTCGTCTTCGCAGTATTCGCACATACCGAATTCCCTTTCGCTATCATCGTCAGACATTTCGTATGTTCATAGTTCAAGCATACGTGCATTCAATAAGCAAAATTAAATCATAAAACAAATTAGTATTCAAATTAGTATCCATTCAATAAGCAAAACTAAATCATCTCTTGTGTCCGTACATCATCGAATATTATCACTAATACATCTCGAATAGTATCATACATATAACATCACTAATACAGCTAGAACCCTAGCGAACGACGAGTATCGGCGCGGGCAGTGGACACCCAAAGAGAAGAAACCATCACAGGATCATAACTCCAGTGAGATCCTTGAAGAACCTGTCAGGTATTGGAGAACCTGCTCTCTAACGCAACCATGTCGCGACGGACGTGCTCGTCCTCCTCGCTGACACGGTGACGTACCACCTCCGCGGGGTCCTCAAGCCTCCGCATTGTCACTGGCCCACGCGGCCGCCACCAAAGAAGGTTCGGGTCAACGACGGGCTGGCTCCTCGCCAAGCTGCGCCCCCCGGAAGGTAGCACCTCCCAGTACCAGCCCGGCGGAGCCCAGTCCCGGACATGGCCCCTCTGATCAAGCAGGCCTCCTCTGCCGAGTCAACGACGAGGATGCGGGATAGGCATCATCGACGTCAAGAATAAATGCTTAATTATGAAAATAAAATTAATAAACACTTAGCAAAATTCGGCATGACCTTTGCTAAAAACATGACATGTCGAGAGCCTGAAATTTGCCAGAACATAAACGAATCACATTCTGGCAAAACATATGCCACTCGAAAAAATATGACATATCCAATATGTGACATGTTGAAAATATGACATGTCCACTGCAAATTTGCATATAACAGGAAAATTTGCTTCAACTAAAAAAACAACAATTGCTTTAACTAAAAAAATACCTAGTATTCTGTTAACTACACCTAAAACAACTAAAACACCTAGAATTCTGTTAAGTACACCTAAAACACCTAAATTCTACTAACTACACCTAATTAAAAACCTAGATAAATTTCTGTCCTAATTTAAAAACCTAGCTAAATTTTTGTCATAATTTAAAAACCTAGGGTTCATACGAATTAACTAGGGTTCATACTACCTAATCTGTCCTAGCTAGGGTTCGATCATAACCTACATTATTCTAAGAACCTACATTTTTTTAACTAGATAGGGTTCAAAATAACTACTCTCTAATAACTATAACTAGGGAGGGAGGGAGGGAGGAGGACGAAGGAGGGAGGAGTACCTCTCGGTGGAGGAGGGCCGACGGGGGGGGTGGCCGGCACGGGGGAGGGCGGCCGGCGGGGGAGGAGGGCCGGTGCGGGGGAGGGCGATCAGCGTACGACGTGGGGGCGGCGGCCGGAGCGGGGGATTGAGGGATGAGGGAATCTGTGAGTTTGAGTGTGCGAGTGTGAGTGAGTGAGAGAGAGGGGCGCGCGGACCGGCGCGGGGAGGAAGTAGAGGTGGACTTAGCAGCAGCGTGGGGGAGGAGGGCCAACGCTATAGGTAAAGCTGCAACATGGGCCGAGTGCGTGGCCCATTAACAGCAGCGCCGGCCAGGAAATCACGCGCTACTGCTAGCGTGCACTTGCAACGCTGGTTTTGTCCGGCGCTACTGCTAAATAGCAGTAGTGTTGGGTATTTAACCAAGGCTACTGCCAAATGTCTACCTATAAGCATTTTCCTAGTAGTGTTGGCTGCCGGCGCTCTGACTGGTGAGGTGCTGGTGGCACAGGTTTGGGTCCGGGGGAAACCCTAGGCCGGCTGGTCCGGCCTCGGCGGCGGCGACGCCCAAGGGCACCGCTTTCCTTCCTTGGAGGTGCCGTTGAGGACCCTCCCTGCCCACCCTCTACCTTGCTCCCGAGCGAAAGTTCAAAATCCTCTCGGCTTGGGCGGTGTCGTCATCGTGGGCGTCATTCTCTCCATGGAGACACCGCCTGGGGATGCTGTAGGTTTGGGTGAGTGTTGCCTTGGTGTGGAGACGTCTGGCAGCTGGTTTGTCCTCTCTACAGTGGCTAGCGATGCCATGATTTGTAGATCCGGCATCCCCTTTGGTGGTTTCTCTCCGGTGTGGCTGTTACCCGTGTTGTTGAGCACCCGACTCTTCTCTGTGGCTCTCATGATGCTCGCTACTGTGGCTTGGCTCGGTGCTGTTTCATCCTCTTCGATTGCTCCAGGTGGCTTTCCCTCTCTGCGGGGTGTCCGCTGGCGGCGACGTTGTAGCTGGCGTGGTGTGCTTCTGGCTTCGTGCAGGTCAGGCGGTGTTTCTATACGAGTGGCTGTGAAGCCAGCTCCTATCCTAGCTCTCGTGTGAGCGCCTCTCTTGCAGACGGTGCGGCGGCGTCGAGCCAGGACGAGAGGGTAGGGGCCCTCTTCGGCATCTGAGGAGGTAGGAGTTGTCCCTTCTCCGCATCTTGGTCCTTTCCTTAGCAGACGGCTTATCCATTGCAATCTTCCCTGTTTGGTTGTCCCTGGCCCTAAGTGTAGCGGGCAGCGACATTAGCAAGGGGTGCTCCATTTTCCTATTTTGTGCTTGTTAGTGAGTGTTGCAGTGTAAGCTGCTCCATCAGCCCCTTGTATTTTTTTCATCTTGGTTAGCTCTTTAATACTTTGTAATGCCTGGCCGGTTGATGGTTTTATTAATTTAAAGTCGGACTCTTCTTGAGCCTTCGTTCTAAAAATATATATCTATGCTTCATCCACACTTGATGATGCCTTCTTTGTGTGTGCATGCAGCACGTGATGGTCAGTTTGGGCATGCTGGCATTCTTCGGCATCTCGGCCGTCCATGTATGGTACACGCGGGGCACGATTGGTACGACGTCGTCATCACCGCCATCGTCTTCCTCTACGCCACCTTCATGATCCACCTGCTGCTCATCGGACGCCAGAATCAGAAAAAGAGACGGGAGCTCGAATCATGCGAAGTGATTATTGTTAGTGCGCCGAAAGATTTCGTACGTGCATCGCATCCAATTATTTTTAGTAGTTAACCAATAGATTTTGGTTTACTAATCCACATGTTTTGACCCTTTTGTGTATCAATTAATTGTTTCGTGCAGTTGACATCAGTGTTGACGGTGGTCGCGACCACGATCATGTTAATCTCCCTGGGGATCATGCTCTTTGTCGTTCGCCCTGCTTCGTCTGACCTGGCCTTGGTTGCGCTCACGTTGTTGGTTTCATTGGGAGCGATGTTTTTTTTTTTGCACAAAGTTGAGGAAATGAATAGGAAGAACATGTTTCAAGAAAAATCTGAAGACGCCTCAAATTATCTCGTCTAGTTCCAGAGCATCTGTATCTAAAATGCAGCTGGTTTGGTTTGATTTATTTCAGCAAGTAAAGTCAACAAAGCCAATAGAAGAAGAGATACCGTGTCATGCTACTTTTGAGTTTTTTTGGGGGTGCATGCACATGCACGGCCGTAAACTACATTGGTTTCTAAATGAAAATCGGTAAAGAGATATGACCTCTTTTCAATCTTGTTTCGTAATAGTGTTGAGTATACTGGTGAAACATTGTAATCTCTAGTTTTTTTGTCCTATTCACGGAAAGGCCTAGGAACATTTATTAAGTACTCCCTTCATTTTTATATACAAGGCCACGAACTCGGATTATATGTACCAAGGTAAAACTTAATGCAAGCTTGTTTTTCTTTTCGTTTACTGGGATAATTAATACGCAACACGCATGCAAGGAAACTGAGTGAAGGAAGTAGCTAATGTCATTATGACAACAAGCATGCAAGTAGTAAATAGGTTGCTAGTGCAAGAAAATATCATTAATTCTTTCCTTAATTACTATTGGTGGCCTTATATAGATGCAAAACGTATATTTTATAATAGCCTTGTATAAGTAAACGGAGTATCAGAAGTCCTTAAAAACAGACCCTTAGGCTCTGCTCGGATGTTGATGTTGGGGAGCTTGGAATTGAATTGGGATGAAAACCAAATCGTCCTCTGTATTGAAATGGGCTCGAATACCAATTTTGCAGCTTGGTTGGAATAAAATAAGATGGCAGATACAGATACGAATTCATGTTTTGCAGCGCATATGTTTTGAAGAAATCAACCACGACCCCGCGTCGCCCTTCCTGGCGGCTCGGGGGGCGAAATCCTCGCGCTGCCCTTCTTTCCTCCACTCCTTCCACTCGTCTCGCCGCCGCTAGAGGCGCCGGCCGGCGAAGATCGGAGGCTCCGGTGATGGTGGCGGCCAAGCGTGCCTTCGGCTCGCACTTGGAGGCGGCGATGGCATGGATCTGGCTCGTGAGGGAGGAGGCGAGCCACTTGGGTTCCTGGCCAGCTAGGCGGATCCAGCGGCGGGGCTGAGCAAGCCTCGTCCGGGCGGCGTGGCGAGTTTGCTGGGTGATGGCAGCGGGATCGGGATGTTAGTCTGGCCGGTCCTCCCACTAGTAGAAAAAAGCCCTTTAGTCCCGGTTCGCAACAGCCTTTAGTTCCGGCTGTGCAACCGGGACTAAATAAGCGCGACTAAAGACCCCCCCCCCCCCCTCCTTTAGCCGCGGCTCTTACGGACCGCGACAAAAGTCTTTAGTCCCGGTTCTTGTGGCTAACCGCGACTAAAGGCCGCCACAGGTTTTTGAAAAAAAAAATTGAAATTTTTTTTTGAAATTTTTTTATTTTCAAATTTCTGAATTATTTTAACCTCTAGTCTGTAATCACCACCCCTCATCACTTCTCAATTTATTCTTTTATCACCCCTCATCATTCCAAATCATCTAACTTCCCAACCGGTCACCCATCCCTCTCACTACTCCAGCCCAAGCACGCTTAACTTCCGGGTTCTATTCTCCCACGCTCCAAGTCTGCACTTGTTGTTTTCCTGACAATAATAAGATGTCAATCCTATTAACCTTCAGGAATTTTGCTTGAGCATGAAGTGACACATTTCACTGTTTGAGTTTGAAACTATTGTTTTAAAAAACAATAATTATTTAGTAACACTAATATTTCTTGAATAATTAGTTTGACCATTGTTTGACCACAGTTTGACCACAGTTGACCACAGTTTGACCAGATTTGACCAAAATTGAAATAATTAAAATAATTATTTAGTAACACTAATATTCTAGAATAATTAGTTTGACCATTGTTTGACCATAGTTTGCCCACTGTTTGAATATTTTTCAATTTTTTCCACTCTAGATCTTAAAAGCCCCGTAACTTTTTTTCTATTAGGTTTTTGAGGATTTTGAAAATGTTTAACGGGGTTCCCCCGTTAAATTTGGATGTAACTTTTCGAGTAGATGATTTTTCATATAAAAAACTTTTTCATCCGAGTTAGTATGCAAAAGTTATGCCCATTTTTACAAATTTCAGAGAGATTTTGCAAATAAAGTCAAAATTCACATTTGCAAATTTTCCCAACAACTAGACCACATATCACATGAGAAACTTATTTTCTTTTTTTTTGACATTTCCATTATTTTCTTTAAATTTTTTTAAAACTGAAAAGGCGATCCAGGGGGGGGTAGAGTTTGAAAATGGGACCTTTAGTACCGGTTCGTGGCACGAACCGGGACTAAAGGTCTCAACCCCATTAGTTCCGGTTCGTGCCACAAACCGGGACTAAAGGGGAGGAGCTTTAGTCGCGGTTGGCCTGGCCAACCGCGACTAAAGCCCGCGAGCGCCCTGGGCCCAGGCATTTGGTCGCGGTTCGTCTGCCGAACCGCGACTAAAGACTTCATTAGTCGCGGTTCCTACAGTTTCGCGACTAATGGGGCTGGACGGAAGCCTCTTTTTCTACCAGTGTCCGATCAGATCTTGTGCTCCCGTGGCTGGTGGCCCTGGTGGTTTGACCACGGCAGTGGGATGCACTAGTAGAAAACTGGGCAATAGCACCGGTTCGTAAGGGCCTTTAGTGCCGGTTTAGGAACCGGCACTATCATTTCGGCACTAAAGCCCCCCCCCCCTTTAGTACCGGTTCAGCACGAACCGGTGCTAAAGGGGTACCACGTGGCACGAGCCAGCTCCGGGGGCCGGGAGCCCTTTAGTACCGGTTGGTAAAACCAACCGATACTAAATGGTTTGGGGGGTTTTTGGTTTTATGATTTTTTTTCATTTAATTTTGTGTTTTCCATTTTAATTCTTTTTCGTTTGCTGATATTTTACGGTACTACACATTGTACATGTTATGCATATATATATATATATATATATATATATATATATATATATAGAATTTCTAGTAGAACCAATCATATATATATCATCAATCATGTCTCACAAACCACCATATTAATTCACACATACACACATGTATAGCTATATACAATTTCTCCTACATATGCATATGTTGCCTTCGGAGCCAGTGGCATTAGCCTGATTGGTGCCTTCGGAGCACGATGACAATAGAAAGTGGTTCATGACTTGGTCGATGGGGGCGGTAGCGGGTAATAGTATTCTCCCTTCGGATTTATGACCTGGTCGAGCAAAAATTCCGCTATTTCCTCTTGAAGTGCTTGTACGCGCTCCGTTGGTAGGAGCTTGTCCCGCACCTCTTTGAACTGTTAAGAAGGAGATCAATATGCACGTGTATTAGTTGTGTGACTAGATATCGATAATGGTGTAAAAATTGTGAATAGTGTTCTGACAAGCGTACCCATTCCTGTCTTTGAGATCTGCTCCTTTCGGACGCCATCATGTGAATGTTCTCGCAAACACAGTATGCACACAGATCAGTCCCCTGCGCCTGCTTCAGGGCCTTTATTACGAGAATGGAATTTAATTTGATCAGATAATAATTAATCAAGCATGATAATTAAAGAGATGGCAGCTAGCTAGCTAGCTAGTACTACTTAATTACTTGCCTTGGATCGAAACCATTTCAGCTATGGTTTCCATTCGCCTTCCGTGACGCTGATGAACCTTGCCCAAGCCCTGCCCGCCGACAAAGAAAATGAATAAAGGGTTATTAAATAGTTCATATCATGAAATGACGAACTAAATAGGCCGAGATATGTAGTTATAAATAATGATTGAAATTACCTGTTGACTATCCCATACAAGATGTTGTAGTCACCTTTTGCTGTGAGTAGCGAGTCCAGTATTTCAACTGTTCCGGCGTCAACTTTAATGATACACAAGATCCAGTGAAATCTGCATGCACACACGTTTGCATGTCTTAATTAAGCGGGCATATGTAAGCAAAAACATCTAGCTAGCTAGTAGGCAAAAACAAAGAATTTGTAGTACAAGAAAGTGTGACTCACTCGAAGTTGTAAGGAAGTAGTATATCTTCATTGTATTTGAGGCGCTTGAAGAACTCTAGCATGCTGTCCTCTACCTCTTTTTCATAATATGGATCTAATTTCCATGTGTATTCATTAGCGGTGTTTGGGTCAATGAACCCAATGCCATAGCGTCCATCTTTTCTCATTTCATACATCTTCATCCTGCATAATACCACAGAAAAGAATATAGTGAGGATAATTACACGTAATGATTGATCAAAAGGATCACTACAGCTAGCTTGAGACTTAAATTACAGAAAGAAATCACTTACAGACAATAGCAACTGACGATAGATTTGTCAAGTGCGTCTTGATTGTATAACCGAAACAGTTCAGAATACTCAACGGCCACAGCTTTCTCATGGTAATAATCATCCTTCTTGACATACACCATGAGGGACTCTCGATCGGATCTATTGCTAATGTCCATGTACCATTGATGCAATTCATACATTCTCGTTGGGAGCTTCTTGACATCTTCTGGCTCGACCAAAGGTTGGCCCCGGACAAATTTCCGTTTTATTTCCTCCTCTCTAATCGGAGGCATGTCCTCGATCTCGAGGAGTTGTCCAACAGTGATCTTGAGTTCTTCAGCCTGCATTATATGCTCCTGGTTTATTACCACATCGCCCACCTCGGGAACGTAAACTGTTTGGCCACAATAATATTGGGCGCGCGTACTGTCACGTGTTGTTGGCGGCACAACAAGCGGGGGGATCGATTGCGCCGCCTGTTTTCCCAGCTGGGCAACGGTTTTCCCGCATTTTTTGACAGCTGCTTGTTGTTTGCTCGAGCTTGAGCTCGCCTCCTTCTGTAGACGTTGTCGATGTAACTTCCTGATGTGGCGCTCATAGTCTGAGTCAACAGGCTTAGGAGCTGGTGGTTGAGCCATACGAATGAAGTGGTCAACTACTTCCACAGGCACTTTCTCCCTTGGCGGCGGTGGCGGTTTCGGTCCAAAATGGGCGTCGACTTTTGCCCGCACTATGGCATTGGTTTTCTCCTCGGTCCTATCGTAAGCCCTCACAGGAAGAGGAGTACTGAGGTTTGGACCATATTTATATCGCTTGCCTTCGCCTGTACTTCCTGTACTATGACCTCGACTCGTACCGCTACGCACCATAGCTGCGGGGTGTCTCTTCTGCGATTGCTGAGGCGGCGGAGACGGCTAACGGGGCTGAGTTGGACGAGGAGGAGTGGCCTGAAGCTGTGCCGGACTTGGAGGAGGAGTGGACTCTAACGCTGTGTCGGACTTGGAGGAGGAGTGGCCTGACACTTTGCCGGACTTGGAGGAGGAGGAGTGGCCTCACGCGTTGGTGGACTTGGAGGAGCGGGAGTCTGCTGACTCGGTGACGGACTTCGATGAGGAGTCGGGTGACGCGGTGTCGGTGGCCTTCGAAAAATGATGCAATCCTTTCTCCATAGGATGATACGATGTTTGGCATCTCCGAGTGTGTGCTCCTCGTCACCTCCAGGAATGTCAAGCTCTAGCCCCGAATATTGGTCTGCCACCTCATCAACCAAGACACAAGCATAGCCCGCTGGAATCGGGTTGCAATGGAAGGTTGCCTCGGGGGAATTTGAAAAAGCAACGGCGTCCGCCACCTTCATGGATATGTTCTTCATTTTGAAGTGTAGCTCGCAGTTAGTGTTCTCCGTGATGTCATCCACGGGGTATCTATCCAGCACTACTGCGTCGCCCGGGGCGGAACCCACGCTGCTTCTCGGCATGGATGGGGCGGTGGTATCCAAGGCTGGATGATCCGCTAGCTGTTGCAGCTGCTGAGACCCCCTTTGCTGGCTAAGTGAGTCGATCTACTCCTGCTGCCGCTGGAATTTAGCTGCCAATTCCGCTTGACTTGCTTCTAGGCCTTAAAGGCGTTCATAGTCCCGCTTCCTCTGCTCCTCCTCCATCTTCCTCTTCTTGTCCTCCGCAATCTTCTTTCTCGCACGGGTTCTGTAGTCGGCGTTCCAGTCCGAAAACCCCTCATATCATGGAATAGCGCCCTTGCCTCGTGTTCTTCCCGGGTGTTCAGGATTTCCCAGGGCACGCGTAAGCTCGTCGTTCTCTCTGTTGGGCTGGAACACCCCCGATCGAGCCTCTTCTATTGCAACAAGTAGCGCATCGTCGGCTCCGTTCAGACATGCCTTCGTCGAAACATTGCATGTCTTCGGGTCCAACTCCCCCCCATGCGCATAGAACCAAGTCCTGCACCTGGGGGGGCAGCTCTTAGTAACCGGAGTGACACTTGCATCCTCCATCTCTTTCTCAGACTTATCCCACTTAGGCATTGCCACCGCGTAGCCACCTGGCCCCAGCTTATGGAACTTATCCTTTTTTTCGGCATTGGCCTTGTTTATTCTCGACCGTTCCTTAGCTAATTCTGAATCCTTGAATTTCACGAAATCGTCCCAATGAGCACTTTGATTCTCTAGTATCCCCTCGAATACTGGAGTCTTCCTTCCTCCCTTGATGTACTTCTCCCACGTCATTCTCTTGTGGTTCTTGAATGCAACCGCCATCTTCCTAAAAGCAGCGTCCTTGACTTCCCGCACATCTGCTTCTCTCATATTATCTGGTAGGGTGAAATGTTCCATGAGAGTATCCCAAAGCAGTTTTTTTTATTCTCATCGACAAAAGTAACATCTGGACATGGCTTTGCTGGCTTTCTCCATTCTTGAAGGGAGATCGGGAGTTGGTCCTTCACAAGAACTCCGCACTGACGAACGAACTTGTCCGCAATCTTTTTAGGCACTAATGGTTCGCCATTAGGTTTGAGTGCCTCGATATTGTACTTTACGCCCTCCTTCAACTTTTTGTTCGGGCCTCGTTTCATCCTTTTGCCTGAAGATTTGCTCGATCCGGATGGCTGAAAGAAGAAAGATCGATTCGTTAATATATCTTCAACTCATTTAAAACATGCGATGATCACCAGATTCCTGCTTATATAAATATATATACCTCGTCGTAGCTCATGACTTCATCTTCTCGGTCATCGCGATCGAATATCATATCACCCTCTCCGGTGTTGTTTAGAAATTCGGAGCCGTCAAAATCTTCTTCATTCTGATCATCATCTGGCCCGCGTATGATATCGAACATGGTCTGTTCTCTCTCTCTGTCGGTATTGTCCGCCATAGCTTTTATTTAACTATGCCAAAAGAAATATAAAACAATTTAGTATAATCTCCACTAATAGATATAATCTCGAATACATCGTCTCGAATAATAGATATAATCTCGAATACATCATCTCGAATAATAGATTTAATCTCGAATACATCGTCTCGAATAATAGATATAATCTCAATACATCGCCTCGAATAATAGATATATATAGTCTCGAATAATATATCACTAGCTAGCTAGCTAATAAAGATCGAATACTACAGAGTAATCTAGGCCACTCGCGGTTCCTGAGGTGCGGGCGGTGGACACCCAAAGAGAAGGAACCATCACTGGATCATAGCTCGGATGATCTCCCCAATGAACCTGCCAGGTATTGGAGAACCTGACGTCCATAGCAGCCATGTAGCGATGGACGTGCTCGTCCTCCTCCCTGACACGGCGACGTACCACCTCCGGCGGGGCCGGCTCCCTCCGCACCGAAAGTGGCCCACGCGAATGCCACCAAAGGAGATGAGGGTCGACGACGGGACCCGGTGCCGGGTTCCTCACCAAGCGTCGCGCCCCTGAAGGTAGCACCTCCCAGTGCCAGCCCGGCGGAGCCCAGTCCCGGACATGGGTCCTCTGAAGTAGGACGTCGTCGCGAACGGGTCGACGGCGAGAATGCGGGCCGGGCATCGTCGACAACAAATACTATATGCAAATTAAATGTAACACTAATTATGCTATCATTGCATATGTCAAAATTTTATATGTTATTTCATACTAATTAAGCATCTAACACTAAAAACAGAAAAAACAACTTCTATACATCCATTAAAAACAGAAAAACAACATTATATAAAAAAATTCCATACTAATTAAACACTAATTATATCCGGACTCACTAAAAACACTAAGCATCTAACACTAAGCATTGCATATGTCAAAATTCTATATGCTATTCCATACTAATTAAACACTAAGCATCTAACACTAAAAACAGAAAAAACAACTTCTATGTGCGTGTGTGTGTGTGTTCATCATGCATGCTTGTGTGTGTATATGGGCTCGGGGGGCGGCGCCCATGGTGGCCACCGGGGGCGAGGGAGAGGGGTTAGAGGGGGAGAGCTCGCAGCGGGGCGACGGCGACGGCGCGAGGCGACGGCCCGGGGCGGCGACGAAGACGGGCCCAGGGCGGCGACGAAGACGAGGCGGCGACGGCGACGGGGGCGGCAATGGGGATGAGGGCGGCGACGAGGATGGGGGTGGCGACGGCAACGGCGCGCGACGGGGGCGGCGTAGGACGGGGGCGGCGACGGCGTCGAACGATCGGGAAGAAACAGAGGGAGAATGAAATTTTGCGAAGTGCTGTATATATAGAAGGCACCTTTAGTACCAGTTGGAGCCACCAACCGGTACTAAAGGCCTGTTTTGGCCAGGCCAAGCAGCGGGAAGGGCAGGCCTTTAGTACCGGGTGGTGGTTCCAACCGGTACTAAAGGCCCCCCTTTAGTACCGGTTGAACCGGTACTAAAGGGGTGCGCTCGCGCAGGTGCGTGCGCAAGTTTAGTTCCACATCGCTAGCCGAGGGGCGACCGCACTGGATTATAAACCCCCATGCGGTAGCTCTCTCGAGCTCCTCTCCAAAGCAGGCCTACTGGGCCTACATGTTCTATGCTGCCCTGTGGGGCCTATTGGGCTTGCGGGCCTGCATCCTGGCCCAATAACAGGTTGGGTTTCTAGTCGTATGCAGGCCGCTGTGGCCCGGTAGGTGGGCTTTTTTCATTTAGTTTTTTCTTTTTTGCTTTATTTATTTTGTTTTATTTATTTTTAGTTGTTTTTTGCTGTATTTAGAGTTTCTTTGTGAATATTTTTGATAGTTTTTAGAAACTTTCAGTTAGTGTCGGTAGTTTTTAAATTTGAATAGTTTAAATTTTGAATTATTTGAAATTTGTGTGAATCACTAGTTTGTGAATAACTTAACTTTAAAAATACATTTTCTAGTGATTCTTTTTTCTTATGTTTAATATTAGTGTGTTTTATCATTATATTCAATTTGGTAATGCTTAAGTTATTTAAAAAATGAAATGACTTTGTAACGGATGAGTTTTCGTCCGAAACCCTGGTACTTCGAAACAGATTGTCCATTTTGTACACGAAGTGCATTCAGTTTTTGCGGTAACCCTCTCTACTTTTTTGCACATGCTATGTGGGTGAAATTATGATGCCATGCCAACTTTCATCCTTTTCTGAGTTCATTTGAAATGCTTTTCAATTTCAGGGTCATTTAGCTGAAAAAAACAGTAAATGCATGAAAGAATTTGCTTGCATCCCATATGTTTGGGTGTGAAACTTTTTCTTCGCGTGTGTCCCTTTGCGTCATAGCCATGGAAAATGTTCATCATTTAACGGGATGCTCGGGTCAATATTCACTGTGAATGGAGCAATTTCATCAAACTTTTCATAATCTTCTGACTTGTCTGTCTTGTCATCCACTCCCATGATGTTTCTTTTCCCAGAAAGAACTATGTGCCGCTTTGGCTCATCGTACGATGCATTCGCTTCCTTATCTTTTCTTTTTCTTGGCTTGGTAGACATGTCCTTCACATAGAAAACCTGT
This sequence comes from Triticum monococcum, assembly GCA_034509565.1. Taxonomy (NCBI): domain Eukaryota; kingdom Viridiplantae; phylum Streptophyta; class Magnoliopsida; order Poales; family Poaceae; genus Triticum; species Triticum monococcum. The sequence goes on from CM067847.1 coordinate 771,292,938, forward strand.
GCCACATCATTGGCTAGGACGAATGGTTCGTCTGCATACGCAAGATTGTTGAGGTCCACTGTTGTCATTCCGTACTGCGGGTCTTCCGTTACCCCGCCTCTTGTCATATTGACCCATTTGCAATGAAACAAAGGGACCTTCAAACCACGTCGATAGTCAAGTTCCCATATGTCCTGTATATAACCATAATATGTTTCCTTTCCCGTCTTGGTTTCTGCATCAAAGCGGACACCACTGTTTTGGTTGGTGCTCTTCTTATCTTGGGCGATCGTGTAAAATGTATTACCATTTATCTCGTACCCTTTGAAAGTCATTATATTCGAAGATGGTAACTGGGACAGCAAGTACAGGTCATCTTCAATAGAGGTGTCATGCATGGTACGTGCTTGCAACCAGCTGGCGAAACTCCTGGTTTGTTCACGTGTAATCCAGTCATCAGACCGCTCCGGGTGTTTGGAGCGTAGCAAATTCTTGTGTTCATCCATATACGGAGCCACCAAGGCGGAATTCTGTAGAACTGTGTAGTGTGCTTCAGTGAGAGAATGTCTGTCCATACATATTATTTGTTCCCCTCCTAGCGTGCCTTTTCCATCCAATCTGCCCTTATGCCGCGATTCAGGAACACCAATCGGCTTAAGGTCAGGAATAAAGTCAATACAAAACTCAATGACCTCCTCATTTTGACGGCCCTTGGAGATGCTTCCTTCTGGCCTAGCATGGTTATGAACATATTTCTTTAAGACTCCCATGAACCTCTCAAAGGGGAACATATTATGTAGAAATACAGGACCCAAAACGTTAATCTCTTCGCATAGGTGAACTAGGACGTGCGTCATGATGTTGAAGAAGGATGGTGGGAACACCAACTCGAAACTGATAAGACATTGCACCAAATCATTCTGTAACCTTGGTATGATTTCTGGATCGATTACCTTCTGAGAGATTGCATTGAGAAATGCACATAGCTTCACAATGGCTAATCGAACGTTTTCCGGTAGAAGCCCCCTCAATGCAACCGGAAGCAGGTGCGTCATAATCACGTGGCAGTCATGAGACTTTAGGTTCTGGAACTTTTTCTCTGCCATGTTTATTATTCCCTTTATATTCGACGAGAAGCCAGACGGTACCTTAATACTGAGCAGGCATTCAAAGAAGATTTCCTTCTCTTCTTTGGTAAGAGCGTAGCTTGCATGACCCTGATGTATGCCGTCTTTTCCGTGCATATGTTGCTGGTCCTCCCGTGCCTCAGGTGTATCTTTTGTCTTCCCATACACGCCCAAGAAGCCAAGCAGGGTCACACAAAGATTCTTCGTCACGTGCATCACATCGATTGCGGAGCGGACCTCGAGGTCTTTCCAATAGGGCAGGTCCCAAAATATAGATTTCTTCTTCCACATGGGTGAGCGTCCGTCAGCGTCATTCGGAACAGGTTGTCCACCAGGACCCTTTCCAAAGACCACCTTCAAATCCTTGACCATATCATGTACATCAGCACCAGTACGGTGGCGAGGCTTCGTCCGGTGATCCGCCTCACCTTTGAAATGCTTGCCTTTCTTTCTTACGGGATGCCTGCTCGGAAGAAATCGACGATGTCACAGGTACACATTCTTCTTACAATTAGCCAAATATATACTGTCGGTATCGTCCAAACAGTGCATGCATGCGCGGTATCCCTTGTTTTTCTGTCCTGAAAGGTTACTGAGAGCAGGCCAATCATTGATGGTCACGAACAGCAATGCCTTTAGGTCAAATTCTTCCCCCATGTGCTCATCCTACGCACGTACACCTGTTCCATTCCACAGTTGTAAGAGTTCTTCAACTAATGGCCTTAGGTACACATCAATGTCGTTGCCGGGTTGCTTAGGGCCTTGAATGAGCACTGGCATCATAATGAACTTCCGCTTCATGCACAACCAAGGAGGAAGGTTATATAAACATAGAGTCACAGGCCAGGTGCTATGGTTGCTGCTCTGCTCCCCAAAAGGATTAATGCCATCTGCGCTTAGACCAAACCATACGCTCCTTGCGTCATCTGCAAACTCCTTCCCGTACTTTCTTTCGATTTTTCTCCACTGCGACCCGTCAGCGGGTACTCTGAACTTTCCGTCTTTCTTACGGTCTTCTCTGTGCCATCGCATCACCTTGGCATGCTCTTTGTTTTGGAACAAACGTTTCAACCGTGGTATTATAGGAGCATACCACATCACCTTGGCAGGAATCTTCTTCCTGGGGCGCCGGCCCTCGACATCACCAGGGTCATCGCGGCAGATCTTATAGCCCAATGCACCACATACCGGGCAAGCGTTCAAATCCTCATACTCACCGCGGTAGAGGATGCAATCATTAGGGCATGCATGTATCTTCTGCACCTCTAACCCTAGAGGGCAGACAACCTTCTTTGCTTCGTATGTACTCTCGGGCAATTCGTTGTCCTTTGGAAGCATATCCTTTATCATTACCAGCAACTTTCCAAATCCCTTGTCAGATACACCATTCTCTGCCTTCCATTGCAGCAAATCCAGTGTGGTGCCCAGCTTTTTCTTGTCACCTACGCAATTCGGGTACAACAATTTTTTGTGATCCTCTAACATGCGCTGCAACTTCTTCTTGTCCAAATCACTTGCGCAGTTTCTCTTTGCATCGGCAATGGCCCGACCTATATCATCAACGGGCTCATCTGATGCCTCTTCTTCAGCTTCTTCCCGCATTGCCGGCTCAGCTTTTTCCCGCATTACCGGCTCAGCTTCTTCCCCCATTATTGTATCATCGTATTCAGGGAACCCATGGCCAGGATAGCTGTCGTCGTCCTCTTCTTCTTCATTGTCTTCCATCATAACCCCTCTTTCTCCGTGCTTGGTCCAAACATTATAATGGGGCATGAAACCGGACTTAAACAGGTGGACGTGAATGGTTCTTGACGTAGAGTAATTGTGACCATTCTTACAGCGAGCACATGGACAAGGCATAAAACCATCCGCCCGCTTGTTTGCCTCAGCCGCAAGCAGAAAAGTATGCACGCCCTCAACGAACTGGGGAGAGCATCGGTCATCGTACATCCATTGCCGGCTCATCTTCATTACACAACACCGAATAGACCAAATTAATACAAGTTCATACATAAAGTTCATACAACACTTAAATCCAACAAACAAATAACTCTCTAGCTAAAGCATTTAAATGCAACAACAAATATGATCAAGATCGCAACTAAGGTAACAATGGATCCAACAGCATAATGATACCAAGCCTCACTATCGATGGCATATTTTCTAATCTTTCTAATCTTCAAGCGCATTTTCTCCATCTTGATCTTGTGATCATCGACGACATCGGCAACATGCAACTCCAATTCCATCTTCTCCCCCTCAATTCTTTTCAATTTTTCTTTCAAGTACTCATTTTCTTTTTCAACTAAATTTAACCTCTCGGCAATAGGGTCGGTTGGAATTTCCGGTTCACATACCTCCTAGAAAAAATTTCTATGTCAACTTGATGGGCATAATTTGTCATAAACACGAAATGCAACTAGTTTTAAAAGAGAATATACATACCACATCCGAATCATAACAAGGACTAGGGCCGACGGGGACGGATATCAAAACCATGGCACTATATGTATAACAAACAACGTACGGGTAAGATAATTATACGAGTAACTATATATCCAAATCACACAAACATCGATTTTTATATAAAATTTCATGAACAAGAGGCTCACCACAAGGTGGTGCCGGCAACGGGACGGTGCAGGCGATCGACGGTGGCTACGATGAAGATTTAGAAGGCACTGAGTAAACCACACCTACATATGCAAACTAAGTGTTATTTTTGACCTCAAATTGCATATAAATCAAATACTAGCACATATATATATCCTCCCAAATTACTAAACTCACAAATTAATCACTATATAAACCAATGCAAGAGCTAATCTAGCAATGAGAGATGAAAGGACAAAGTTGCTAACCTTTGTGATCATTTGAATGGATGAGGGCCTTCAAATCTTGACAAATTTTGGGCAAATTTTATGATGAACTCGAGAGGAAGAAGGGAAGAACAGAGGAGAGGGAGAGGGGAAAGGGGGAAGAACAGAGTGCTGGTGGACGAAGGGTCTATGTAGAACGACCTTTAGTACCGGTTCGTGCCAAGAACCGGTACTAAAGGGGCTGGAGGGGCCCCATTCTGACAACATCCTGCCACCACTCTCATTAGTACCGGTTCGTGGCACGAACCGGTGCTAAAGGTTCGCCACGAACCGGTACTAATGAGCCCGGCTAGCCGTTGGAACCGGCACTAATGTATACATTAGTGCCGGCTCAAATACAAACCGACACTAATGTGCTTCACGTTTGACCCTTTTTCTACTAGTGATGTGTTGTGAAGGCCATGGCCGACTAACCCGATCTGCTCCTCTGTAGATCGGAGGCCCGGCGGAGGTTTGGACTGCGCTAGTTCTTTTGGCCAGTTCCGCTAAGAACAGATCGGCAACTGCATGCGCCCGTCCACACCAAGCCATCCTATGATCATCGGCAGGATTCCTTTTCACGGCCTCTTCCGGTGGCAGTGACAGATAACACCATCGCTGCGTCGCTGTCACCCAATGGTCCGGAGCTGCACAACAATGGGTTTGGTTGTTGGCGCTCATGGCATGGTGCGTGCATTGGACTCTCTGCTAGAAGGTTGACCACGCCGGTGAGGCGGTGGACTTCCTGATCGACCGATGGTGCTACGGTCCATGGTTTGGTGGTAGTGTTTCAGATCTCGTCGGCCGAAGGGGGTGCAGCGGCCTTCTAAGGCTCCACGATGGTGGTGGTCACAAAAAGATCTTCGAAGAGTCTTCATCTCAAGATCCAGCGCTTGACTTCAGCGGTGAGATACAAATTATGGACGACGACTTGACACAGAGGGATGGTTCTCAGCAGCGGCGGTTGCATCACATATAGCTGTTGGGACCGTGGAAAAGTGGTGGCGACAACACTTGATGACTCCGATGATGGTGCTAGTCTAGCATCACGTCGCGAGCTCCGAGGTGAAAGCCTAGGTCTGACCCGAGCTGGTTATACCTGGCAATGGCGATGTCTTTACGTCACTATCTTGTTGAAGGCATTGCTTGGATATGCTTAGATTGATTTTTCAGGGTGAAAACCTCGTTTAGCCATGGTGGTTGGATCCGGTGACCGCGACACTTGAGTGCCGCTCCCTTCTTAAAGACGTTGCTGTTGAAAAATCTCATCATCTCTGTGGTGTCATGAGATTCCTGGTATGGATATGGTCATTGTTGTAGTTTGTCGACAATAGATTTGATCATTTTGGACTTTTTTTTCTTTTTCGTCGTCCACGTGTAGCTATAGCTTTGGTCTTATATGACTTTGCTATTGCCAGCTTGTTTTTGTGTGCGTGTGTTGATGTTGGCTATGTGCATCTTAGTTATGCGGAGACCGGGTGTGTGCTCTCAAGGTATGTATTCTCTTGATGCTCCTTTTTGAGTCAATAAAATCCATCTTTTATCGAAAAAAATGATTGAATTGGCCAATTATCTCTTCCTCTACATCGTGTTCAATGCCCAAATGGGATCCCGTTTTGGCCGGTCGTCCGCTTGCACCGTACACCACGGGTCTCTCTTCTACATCGATGTCCACTTTACCGGCCACGCCACTGCATATACAAAGGGAATCCGCTCCCTAGCAGAGGAAGAACATCACTTGTCCTAGGCCAAATATTGTGCAAAATGACATTGAAATAAGATAAATAACAGTAAAAAATAATGATACAAAATGAACGGATCAGCAGACATGTGATACTCGCCCTTGAGAGGTGCCATCAAATTGGTGATTTTTTTCAAGCTACAGAAAAGAGCTCTTCCTTTCTATAAAGATAGAAACTGAGTCGTCGGTGGGTGTTGCCTCGCGGTGGTTTTCCGGGGGCGGATCAACTGGAGGAGAAGATGGTGGCCTAGCTGCTGAAGTGGGTGAGGATGCCACCATCGTCGTCGGTGCCCATGGTTGTCGTTTTCCTCGTTGGAGGCGATGGTGGGGTGTCCCTCACTCCATTATTTTCAGAGGAAACCTCAGATCTGGAGGAGGCTACCATTGATGGCGGCGCCCGTGGGCGTCGTAGCCCTCTTTGGAGGCGTTGAGGGGCCTCCTGGATCGGATGATGGTGACATCTTCATCTTCACCCCCCATGGGGGCATTATCTTTGGGGACATTCATCGGCTGGACCGACATGTGGACGGCTTGGTGGTTGGGCGTCGGTAGGTGGTGGATCGGTGCTTCATCCTACAGATCAATGGCGGCGGATCTCGGCGGCGTGGCGTGGTGGAGACTCGGCGTCCGATGGGTGGCGATGGACTCGCGCAGGAGGATGACGCTGTCTGGCGTCGTGGTGGATTCGATGGCAGAGAGGCTTGGCAAGGTCGATGCGTCAGTATCTGATCTGAGGATGGATCGATGGATGAAGGAGGTAACGGCCCTTGCAGGGTGCACATGTCGTGCCCACTGAAAGTGCACCAGACAGGTTTGTAACCCAGTCCAAGTATTGTGGCTTGGATGGGGCATCCGACATTAGATGTTTGATGTTGGTGTGATGTCTATTTGGTATTAGGCTCGGACATTCGGCAGCCCTTCATCATGGGGATAAGAGTACCAACATGTGTTGGCAAAATGATGGTTTTACGCTTACTGATGTATTACCTTGTAAGGACTTTTCAATAACAACAAGACGGCTGCATGTATCGCCTAGATACAGAGGCCGGGGTACATCCTCTTTTTCAGAAAAAAAAAGAAGAAGAAAGAAACCGACGAAGTAATTGAGACAATTGGCTGGAAACCGATCCAAACATCTTGATAAAATGGACCTGACATGATACTACGAGCCTGCGACAGTTGAGGCTGATTCCTTGAGAGATGGACTCCTCGAACCACATATTGTACGTACAAGGCTGATTGCGCAGTACGATCGCATGGAGGTGGGTATCTTCAATGTAAGTTTGGCAAATGTCCTGGGGAAGCCAACAAATTTGCACATATGCTAGCTTGTTGGGAGGTGGGTGGGATGGTTGTCATCAGGAACCAACACCACAGGCACCTCGACTCCCACTCAGAAAATATTCTGACTGCCTTTATGAGACACACATAGGTGTTGAACATTGGGTTTGAGCCCTAGCGGGCTGGGGGAAACCACTTTGATGGCCATCCAACAACAGATTGGTTCTTGGTTCTCCACCGGTTAGGATTGCCCATATGACCAGCGAGTATGTGGTGCTAATTCCAGTGATTGAGGGTTAAGTTCTCGATTTAGATCGATGGAATTAATCATTCATTATAAACATAATTTACCCCTAAATCTACAAGGCCAATCTGTAAATCTTTATCTTTATCTTTATCTAATAATAAAGCATTGATCGCTTCTGGTCCTACGTCAAAATCAACGTAAAAATGTTTCGCTAACGCTCGTAAAACTAAGTATGGCAATTGGTACGTTATGGGGCGAGTAAAGCAATACCATATCCATACCCGTACAGTCAATGGACGCAAAGTTCTATCCATACCCGTACCCATGGGCATGAAACTTTACCCGAACCCATACCCGACGGGTACCCATACCCATTGGGTACCCAATAGGTAAATCAAACAATACACAAGTTATTTGCAATTTTAGATTCATCTATAGCACATTTGAAAGAAAGAAAAATTGATCTCAACTCGATAATAGATAGATGTGTACATGACAATTATCTTAGTTAAAATTAAATTGGTGATAACTTTAACATAGGTTCACAAGCTCGCGATACAACTTTATCATATGTACACTTGTGAATCATGGGTAAAGTACACATGTCAATATAAACGGGTAGGGTATTGATATATTCATGGATAAAACGTTATACCCAGGCCTTACCCATGACTTAATGGATAGGGTATGGGTACTACCCATGGGTATAAAATTGTGCCCATATCCTTCCCGTGGGGTACGGTATCCGTGGTTCCCATACCTATGGGTAAAATTGCCATCTTTACACAACATTTAGTTGTTTCTGCCCTGCGTAAAAATTTCGGGGTTTAGAGCAACTCCAATGGGCCGACCCAAACGGATGGCAATTTCGTCCGCCTTTTGTCCGTTTGGGTCAGCCAGACGGAGATGGATGCATTTGGGTCGGCACCTACGCCCAACGCTGGCCTGCGACCCATTTAGACGGCGCCAAAAAAAATGAATGCATGAATATTTAAAAAAAGAGAAACTGCATCAATTAAACATTAAAGCCGGCCACGAAGGTCGGCGAGAGTCCACGCGTCCACATTTGCATTAAAAAAACAGCCTAAAAACTACGAGGAGGCACGCTGCCCTAGGCATCATCGTCGTCGTCCTTGGGGTCCGTGAGGTCGATGAGCGTCGGTGCCGGCCCGGCCCAGGCGAACGCCGTGTTCCAGAGCGCTGCCATGTCGGGTTGTGCCGGCGCAGGCAGTGCCGAAGCGGGGGGTTGTGCGGCCGCCTGTGCAGCCGCGGCCTGGCGCGCCTCCTCCTCGAGGTCGCGCTCGAGCATCTCCTCGTACTCGCCTTGTCGGCGCTCCTCTGCCAGCCGGCGCTGACGCCACATCTCGAGGTAGGCCTGCTCCTGCGCCGGCGTCGCCCCCAGCCAGACCGGTGGCGCGGACACCCACTCACGCACCACTCCATTTCAGGAGAAGCGCGCGATGGGCTCGGGCTCGGGCTGCGGCTGCGGCTTGATGGGGGACGGCGGGGCCACCAGCGGCACCACGCTGTCGCCCGCTGCGGAGAGGGCAAGGGCCTGCGCCATTGCCGCCTCATAGCGGGCCTCCTCTTCCGCCTCCGCCACCTCCGCTCTGCGCCGTTCGTCCTCTTCGCTCTCACGGTAGACGGCCGCAAGGGCCGCCTGGTAGGCTTCCTCTGCCGCCTGGTCCTCCTCACGGACGACCAGCGGCGTTGGCCTCCGGTCGACCTCGCGCACGCCCCGGCGCCTCGCCTCCTCGTGCTCGAAGGCGAACCACCTCGCCCAGTTGGGCGAGTCGGTTGCGTAGGCGGAGTCGCGGCGCTGCTCCGCCATCAGCAGCGCCAGCCGGCGCCGCACCTCCTCCGCGTGAGCACGAGCCGACCGCGGCGCCGCCGGCCCTGGGATCCTATCTGGATCCAGATGCCAGTCGTGCGGCAGCGTCACGTCGGGATACGGCAGCGGCTGGCGGTTCTGCCAGTGCCACTCCGCCTGGTGCACTGGCACGCTGACGCGCTGCCTCTGCCGGCGAGGCGCCGGCGGGGGTGGGAGAAACTCGGAGGGGAAAGGGGTGGCGGGGGACTTGCCCTTGGCCTTGCTGCCGCTGGCGCCGGAGAAGAGGCCCATCGTCGTTGTGGCTGCGGTGGCTAGGGTTTGCCGGCGACGAGGGAGCAAGGGTGGGCAGATGGGGACGGCGAGTTTGGATGATGACGGCCCCACCACACGGTCGGCTTAAAAAAAGAACGAGCGTCGTCGCTGATGCATGGGTCCGTTGTCATAAATTAAGCTGACCGCGTGAGCAGTGGGTAGTTGGACGGCCGCCATGTGAGGACGCGACGGATAGCGAGAAGGCGCGCAAAGTGTTCGTTCGGCGTCCGCGCCGACGCATTTGGGACGCAAATTTGGGCCGCAAATGCGTCGGCGCGGACACGACGCGGACGAGATTTAGATTTAGATCGGTGGCGTTGGGCCGCCACTTTTGTCCGCGCCGACCCAAACGGACGCAAGCGGACGAAATGGGGCGGCCCTTTGGAGTTGCTCTTATGGGCCATGCTGGGCCCCTGTGCCGGCCCCACTTTCCTCTCGACACATAGTCCCATCTCGATCTTCTGAATTGAATCCCACCAATTCATACGCGATTGTAAATTGTCTCAAAATCAACCAGCAGCCTTGGAAATCAACTGACAATAGAGAAAGAGAACGAAGGGGGAACTATGGGGGACATCGGTTGGATAATTAAAGGAGAACGTGTGCCCCTGCTGCGCATAGCATATCTGGAAGGAATGAATTACCACCGAGGCCATCAATTGCATAGCACATCCTGAAGGAAGCAAATCAGGAAGGAATTTATCGATGATTTCGATTGGTAATTAAAGGAAAGGATTAAGGAGGTCGTCCCATAAGTCAAGGAGGACGTTTGCATGCGTCAATTGTACGTATCCAGTAGCGGCGAGTGTGTGCCTGCTTGTGTAATTTATTGGTCCATCATTGCCAGATTAAGCTAGCATCTGGGGTGCCCTGGGCATGTATATTTTATTTCATGATGGATCTCTCTGCACGTATATGTTGTACCCCATGTTGGGATTTGATGTTTTGCTATTCCAACGACCACGCAGGACAGCATGAGTACAGGGTGATGGATACCGGCCATGCAGATTCTCGAAAAACATTACAGGGACCAAGCGGTCTTTTTGTAAGGGTGGTCTATAAGGACGCCAGCTTACTGCCGAATATGCAGATACTGGTTCCTCACCAAAGGATAAGGACACAGATATTCACTATATATACATGATACAATGGACCCCTGACCACATGACTTGTCCGGTCGTACCCAAGAGCCGGCCTACACGATTCTATGTGGACGAACATTAAAACTGCTCACATGTTCGGGCGCAGCTACGACGGCTCACACGATCCGGTGTGGCAACTGCTCACCCCCACCCTGTGAGCGTGAACACATGTGTAATTAATTTTAATTGCCATTTGTGATTAACTATAGTTGCCATGTCTAATTACTGTAGTTGACATGTGTGATTAATTTTAATTATCATGTATCATTAAATATAGTTGCCATGTGTAACTAATTGAGTTGCTACGTGTGATCAAACCATAGTTTTCGTGTATTGTCAACCATAGTTGCCGTGTGTGATTAAGTAGTTGCCACATATACACAACTGTAGTTGCCATCTATCACCGTGTAAGCATCGTGTGGCGAACTACTTTTTCACCCACACATTCGAGTGAGCGTCGTGTGTCTGTTCGGGCAAGGAGCGCCACACGTGTGGCACTAAATGATAACTCCCACATGATGTTGAGTGCTTACGTATCTCTTGACCTAGATGGCAACTGCTGCAATATTCGTGCTAATGAATCGAACGACATCAACTGTGTTTGGGCCGTGTTGATAAGTACCGCATGTGTAGGCGTTATCATTTAGGAAGGATAATCATCCTTAGATTTTATGATCAATCATAATTTGGTGTTATGATTTACAACATTTTTATGTGCTATAATCCAGGGAACTTCGCTTTCATGCAGTGATAGCCGGCCTACTAGAAAATAAATGTCCTCATCAGGCAACAATGAATCACCGAGTATTGGCTTCTCGCCTCTCTCCTTTATGCTGCCGCTTGTGCGTCTTTGGCGAGGCTGTCCCATTGTTGCTCATTGTGTCGCCGTCATTGTGGCAGTATGCACCGTCTCCTACAAAGGGAAGGAGGAACGCCGGCGTCACATCTCGCCACATCCCGTCTGGCATCTTCATCCTTTCCTCTCAATTCATCCTCGACGACCCTTCCATCTCCGGTGATGTACCACGACCCGCCTCCTCGACCCGCCAACCCTGATTCATGGCAACAATTATTTGATCAGGTGCAAAAAAATAGAAGTACGAGGGGTGGTGTATGGACCAGGTGCAAGGAGTAGCTCGCTAAGGGCGGCCCACATGTCTATCTCTTTGAGATTAGTTGTTAAAGTTTGAACATTTCTTTGCATGGGCACAATGGCAGGTGTGACATGCGGTGGCGAGCTCATTGCCTTAGGATTGACCATGTTGGACGTGTTGTGATCATGTGAACATCATGGTCACTACCTACGAGGGTGGGAAGAGAGTAAATAGCATAAAACTACTACAATTCGGGCTAGGGTTTCAAAAAACTATCGAATTTTAATTTTTCGTTGATAACTACCAAGTCTAGGGTCGGCTGTTTCAAAAAATCCAAAATGTCGAGTGTTTCACAATTGATCATGATTATGACAGGTTGGACCCGCACCTAAACCAACCATCTGTTTGACCGTCTGTTAGACTGTTAACTGACATATGGGTCCCACATGTCATTTTCCTCTTCCTAAACTCTTTCTTCTTCCTCTCTGTCTCTTCTCTTCTCTCCCCGGTGTCTCCCGAGCCGGCGATCCTCCCCTCCCCTCCCGAGCCGGCGACCACACTCCCTCCCCTCCCCAACCTACCCATGATCGTGTGAGGTGCTCGCCGAAGCTTAGTGGTGGAGTTGGCAACGAGGAGGCATACATGCGCCGCTGCTGGAGTGCGCACCTTCGCCTCCATAGGCGAGGCAGGGCGTGGCGGTGACCGCAGGCGAGGAACAGCGTGGATCTGCCGCTGCGGGCGTGACTCGAGGCAGGGCAGGGCAGCGGCCGCAGGGAGGCAAGGCACGGCGGCCATAGGCGAGGCCGGGCGAGGCGGCGGCCGCATGAGAGGAACGGCGCTGCGGGAGCGGCTCGCCAGCCGCAGGAGATGCACGGCGTCAATCCGGCCGCTACAGGCACGGCTCGCCGGCCGGGGAGGCGGCGTTCGGGCAGAGCGCTCGGGATCAAGCTCCTGGCGACGTGGCTCCTCTGGGTCGGGAGGAGGGACCTGATTGCTTTTTTGCAAAAACATGTAGGGACCTGATTGAAAACTTAGAGGGACCTGATTGCTTTTTCAGAAACTTACAGGAACCTGATTACTTCTAGAAAACTTACAGGTGGGACCCACATGTAAGTTAATGGTCAAAGTAAATGGTCAAACAAGTGGTTATCTTACGTGTGGGCCCCAACTGTTATAATCGTGATCAGCTGATAAGGACTCGGCGTTTTGGGTTTTTTGAAACAGCCGACCTCGAACTTGATAGTTATCAGCGAAAAATTAAAATTCGATAGTTTTTTGGAACCTTAACCCGAATTGTAACAGTTTTATGCTATTTACTCGTGGGAAAAGGATAAGTGGTGACACGTCAGGCATCATGTTGAATTAGAGGACGTGGATCTGTTCAGAATCCTTAGTCATGCTTATTGACCTAGAGTTATGATATATATTTTTTTTCATTGCAATGCGATCTGTTCAGAATCCTTAGTCATGCTTATTGACCTAGAGTTATGATATATATTTTTTTTCATTGCAATGCACGGGCATGTTTACTAGTATCTTTACAAAACCCCTATTATGATATATACATGAACAATGGCATGTATGCACATCTTGCAGGAACGTCCATCCGGCCGGTTGTTATGATCTGCCGCACGTACGTGTTCAAGTTTAGAGTCAGAGATTGAGTTTGTTAGCAATTAGAGATAGACTCCAAGCCAGTTACGATTTTGAGGTTCGATCCTGAATTCTGGAGCTCTTGCCCAAGTCACACGGGCGTGGAAACCTAGCTACTCTCCATCCATCCTCGATTTGTGGTCGATTCTCTGCAGTCAGGGTTTGTTTTAGTTACCACGGCGAAGATAATCTCCTACAAGCCGCCGAGCAGCTGTTCAACGGAGACCAGCAATGGCAAAGGGCAGCCCTTGCCGGCGGCGAACCTTGCTGACGATCGCGCCAACGTCTTTCGGGTGCGTACATGCGCTGTATACTTTACCAAGGCTACAAATTCGATTTTGATTTTACTCATATGGGTGAAGTCTATTTTAAACTCCAGGTTGCAGAGCGTGACATAAATGAACCTTCAAGTCTAAATTTTTGAAGTTTGTATCCTATATTTATTGATCCCGGTTAATCTAAACCCTAAATCCATTTGGCGCATTGGAAAAATAACGATCACGGCCGGGATCACTCTCCACGGTCACTGCCATCCGGCCCCATGTGTCATCATTATTTTTTTTTGACCCCCAATCTCTCTGTCTGTCTCCCCGGGCGTCCACGTCGGGCGCTTGAACATCTCATATTTCAAGCCGCCGTCTGGAACACTTCGAGCTCGTTGGTTGCTTCAACCGCGGCAGCGTAGAGTTGATGGCGCGAAGGCGTTTGCGGCGAGCACGTTCATCCATACTCTGCTTCACCGGCGTTTGCATGACCGAGTGCTCGCGCGATTTGCATTGGGCAGTAGCAGAGAAATAAAAGAAGCACATGAGTGCGGACAGCTCGGCCTGAACGCAATGGCCGTGAACACCTTGCCATCCTCCAGGCCACGCACGCGCTGAACACAAACATGGTCATGGCGATGGTGTTGTCAACTTGTCATTCATGAGGTACATAGACCACCCGAGCTCACCAATCAGCATAGGTTGTGAAGCTCGTGTCGTCATGCGTGACATTGGACCTCCTCGGTACACAACCGCATCGACTTCACTACACAACCGCCAGCTCATCAGAATAGTTACGCATCCCAGCGAACACATCATCGCTAGAAATTGCTCCCACCGCAGACCAAGAGCAGGCGGAGGCGGTCAGCGGACTCCGTGCTCGGCCAGGGCGTCGGCTGCATCGTCAGTGAGCTGCTCCGTGCGCACCTCCTCACACTCAGCCTCTCCATCTTGTCATGGCACGAGAAAGCACGCTACGCAGCCGCGCTGCTCTCGTCCATGTGGCGGCGAGGGCAAGACAAACTGGCGGGCAGCAGCAATAGCTCATGCCAGACTTCTGCGCGGCGGCGGACCATTTTGTTCCTGCTGTTGCCGGGGAAGCCGATGATACTTCGACTTGGGAAGGGGCTCTGACGAGAAGGAGAGATTGAAGGAAAAAGATAAAATATGGCATGTAGGCCCATGAGAACAGTGAGAGAAACGGTTGATCCCAATTAGGATTGTGCTTCCAAACAGGTATAGGATTATTATAGGGTTGAGATTGACGGAGATCAACGAGTACAAGGATGGACTTCAAGGATTTAGACGCGAGGGTCTATTTACGCCGCGCTCTACAAGCTCATGGTTTAAAACATACTTCACTCCACTCACGTATTTCCATCTATCCATGCTTGAAACGACGTGCTTGCCTGCAGCACCTGCTGGTCAGTGTGACCATGTTTGCATCCTTCTGCATCTCGCCCGGCAATGTATGGACGGACGCGGGCCATCACCTTTGGTGCAACGTGATCATCACCACCATCGTCTTCCTCTACTCCACGGTCATGATCCACCTGATGCTCATCACACGCCGGGATCAGAAGAAGATACGGGAGCTCGAATCGTGCGAAGTGATTATTATTAGCACGCCCAGAGATTGTGCATGTACCGATCGATTCATGGCACCTAATTAACATATAGAATTTATTTGAGAAAAGTATACTTTTTGTCCCTCAACTCTTGGTGAAGTCTAGATTTGATCCCTTAACTTTAAAACCGGACAACTTGCATCCCCAACTACCGAAACCGGACAAGGTTCGTCCTCAGACTCGGTTTTGACCGGTTTTGGTGTTGACTCACCCCAGTTTTGACCCGTGTTCACTCATATTCCTGTATTTTTTTATATCCGTAAACTTTTTGAAATCCACATACACTTTTCAATTCCAAATAGTTTTTTCAAGGCCGCGTATTTTTTTTTCAAAAATAAACATACTTTTTTTAAATCAGTGAACTATTCTGAAATTCGTGTACTTTTTTCAAACCCATGATTTTTTTAACATTTACGTACCTTTTCCAAATCCCCATATTTCCGCAAGTTTGTGTAATTTTATCAAATCCAAGTATTTTTCAAAGCCATGAACTGTTTTTGAAATTCGCATACTTATTTCAAATCCACATGCTTTTCAAAGTCTGCATTTTTTTCAAATCCGTGTTCCATTTTATAATCCATGAACTTTGTTTGAAATTCATATACTTGTTTCAAGATCAAATAATTTTTTAAATCCACATATTTTTGCGTAAAAGAAGTCCATACCCGCGTACTTTTTTCATATTCGCATAAAATATTCAAATTCATGAACTCTTTCAATAAAATGTACTCAAATTTGAATGGGTACATCAATTTTAAAAAATTAAATGAACTTAAAAAAGTAAACGAACTTTAAAAAAATACGCATATTTGAAAAAGTACATGAACTTGTAAAAAGTACGCAGATTTTTAAAAAAGTACACAAATTTTAAAAAAGGTTCACGTATTTGAAAAAAATAACCGAATTTGAAAACGTCACGTGGACTTGGAAAAGGTAGGCAAGTTTGAGTCGGAAAAAACTGGGGTGGGCACCAAAACCGGGCAAAACCGTGATCAGGGATGAATCTTGTCCAGTTTCAGAAGTTAAGGGTGCAAGTTGTCCGGTTTTGAAGTTGAGAAACCAAATCTAGACTCCGTCAAGAATTGAGTGATTAAAAGTATACTTTTCTTAATTTTTTTTGCTAGGCAACATATGTTCTGACTCTTTAATCGGTTTGTGCAGTTGAAATCAGTCTTGACGGCGGTCGCGATCGTGATCATGTTAATATCCTTGGGTGTCGCCCTCTTCGTCTCTCGCCCCGCTTGGTCCGACCTGGCCTCCATTGCTTTGATGCTCTCGGCAAGCATGGGGGTGACGTTTCTTTTGCTCAAACTTGAGGAATATGAGAGGAAAAAGAAGCTTAAGGAAAAAAGTGGAAATGCCTCAGATCCCATCTAGTTTCAGTGTAATTGTATGTAAAATACAACTGCTTACTTTGGTTTATTGAACGCGTCTAGCGGGCGGCTGGGCGCCCGCTAGCGCTCCTGGGCGGACGCTTTTTTTGGCACGTAGCATGTTGTTACTTAATAATCCATGTGGATAAAAATAACACTGCTAATTAATTATTTTCTATGTGGTCTCTTTTCATGTGATGGATACCTGCATGCCGTTGCATTAATGTTTCTCATATTCATCCCTTGTGTATTAATTTTTGGTTTTTAAAATTATAAAAGACATATCTTCTAAACCGTGTGTTGAAAATCAGATCCGTTTTCATCGTTGAAACCCTCGCGACGTGCTCTTCAAAAGTAGATCCCGCATGGGATGTTTCGACGAATTAGTCTTCCTGCCAACTAAACATCAATGTCAACTAGACTACATTACCGCGCCAACTGAGCATATGTATGCGTCAATAGTCCTGCCAACTAAATATTAATGTGTGTGCAACTAGAATACATTGCCGCGTCAACTGAGTATATGTGTGTGTAACTAGTCCTGCCAACTAAACATCAATGTGTGCAACTAAACTAAATTGCCGCGCCAACTAAGCATATGTGTGTGTCAATAGTCCTGTCAACTAAACATTAATGTGTGTGCAACTAGACTATATTATAAGCCAACTGAGTATATGCGTGTGCAATTAGTCTTCCTGCCAACTAAACATCAATTTATGTGCAACTAGACTACATTATAAGTCAACTAAACATCAATACGTGTGTAACTAGACTACGTTACAAGCCAACTAAACATTAATGTGTGTGAAACTAGACTACATTACAAACCAACTAAACATCAATGTGTATGCAACTAGACTACATTACAAATAAGTCTACTATCTCTTAATCTCCATTCTTCAGCCAATAAGTCTCCATGTAACGACCACCAGCACTAATCGAAAAAAAAAATCACCAAAGCTGCATGTAGATCATACGCATTGGTCATCTTTGGCCGTCCCAGTCCGGCAGCTACCATGTAGAAAGATAGAACTAGCCTGCCCTCGGTGAGCTCTAGCCCCGCCGCCACATCAATCCAGTTGCTATGCGCCTGGTACAAAATCTACAGCAACCACACACGCATGAATCATGAGTTCCACGGTTGGCTCCGTAGATCCTCGAGTTGACCTCAGGCTCGATGGAGATGCGGGACGCACCGCGGTCCCCGGCTCGAGCGGCCGCGTCGAGCAGATGGACGAACAAGAGGGAGGAGGATGTGGGGGTCTCGGATCCAGGGCGGCGGGGATGTGCAGATCCGGCGTCGATGCAGGTGGAGAGGAGGCCCGACGCGGCGGTGGTCGACGGGGGCGAGCTTGACCCAAGGCGGGGACCATCCATGGCGGCGCCCTGTGTGGAGGAGTGAGAAGGAAGAGAGAGAAGGGAAGGCAAGAGGGGACCGGCGTGACTTGGATCCTGGTCGCCGGCAAGACGGCTCGTCAGCGGAGGAGCGCCGGACGGACGGGGATTAATTGTTTTCCTTTTCTGAAGAGAGGCAACTACTGAAGAGAGACAGCGACGATTGTTTTTGTCGGCTAGCGCGGCCGCTTGTTTTGGTTAGTTGGTGGCCGGCCATGTTTTAGATTTTAGGTGGTTTATTTTAGTAATAAGTATATAAACTCAACAAAAGCTTACAGAACAAGAAGATCCCGTGCCATGCTGCTTTTTAGTATTTTGGGCGTGCATGGACATGAATGGGCCGTAATCTCTAATGGTTTCTATGATGGAAGCATTACTGGGATCTGGTTCTGCGCCGAGTTCTAATTTTGTTTTTCATATTTTGCAAGTTCATTTAGTCGGGATCTCGTCAAACTTATGTATCTGCCGGGTTTGGTCCAAACTTGCACTCGACATTGAGACGAAACTTAGCAAACTTGATATTTTGCTAGCACCCGTGAAAAAGGACTCGGCAGGAATGATTTCGCTATTGTAGAATTAACGGCCTAGCATGATGACATCATCGGAGAAGACGGCATCCATGCATGGTTAATATACAATGGAATGCATGATTGCTAACTACTTACAGTTTGGCCGTTAGATGATGCTCTGTTTATAGATTGGTCAAATTAGTGTGCGGGTTGTCTGCCAGAGTTCAATCATGCTCCAGCATGTTTGGCAACTAACTAAGCTGTCTGGGCTTGCTACGTCTGCCTCCATTTCTTTGCATTTAACTAATTTGGTCAAATGTTCTTTTTTGACGGTGCTACGGCAGGCTTACGCCGGCCTGAACCATTTTTATTATAGATAATAATAAGATACAACACGTCAGATACAACAGAAGCATCCAACACACACAATAAGACACAAGGAACCACAGAAGGAGAATCAGAAAAGAGCTAGGACAAACAGCCAACACCTAGAACTTAGCACACAACACCACTAGCTGGACCGAGAAGAGTGAAAGCAAGCTTTGTCGAATTAGTCGAAAGGAGATCCATCATTGAGAGGATGTAGAGAAGAAGTCGCCAGCTGCCCTGCAAGCACCCAGCACCTTGAAGAGCTAGGAAGTCGCAACCACCATCAAAGGGCATCCCATTGCCTAGCCACGTCGCAGCAGAGAGAGTCACAGACCGTGCCAAAGGGCAATGTTCCATCGAGACAGCTCTACACCTCCTCTAGGCCACACCATGGCCACCATCACAAATAGAGAGAACCAGGGCACTGTGCAAGGCAACAAAACCTGAAACACCGTCGAAGGGCACTGAACACCGAGACCTCATCGCCATCACGAGCCCCCAAGAGATAGGTCAACAACCATCAGCACCAAGATGACCAAGGGGTTGGTTGCCGCCACAGATCACTTCCACCGCCACCACTATACACACCAACAACCCAACAACCACTCCAACCCAGACATCAAGCTACCAACCGCGGATCCGTAGCTCCCAAAAACAACGCCTCCAAGGAGGAGAAACGACATCAAGACGCCGTCGTTGTTCGATCCATAGATGGATCTAAGGCTTTCGCCCGGGGCACACGATTGAGCAGGCAACAATAGCCTCCCGATGACGCCTTCATGAAGGGGAGCAGCGTCCGTAGACATCGCCGTCATCGTTGCCGACAAGGTCGACACAAGGCTTTCACCTGAAGCATCCCGTCCCAGTCATCTTCGTCGAAGCTAGCAGCTGAGCCCAACAGCCCGAGACCTCCCTGCCCTCGTACCAGTCCACGGCTCCGATGACACCGAAGCTCACCTCGAGCACCTGCATAGCCGGTGTCAAGTTGGTGCCGACTACCACCCACATACAGGTCCTTGCGCCGGCCACACCCCACCACCGCTGTAGTCAGACCCTGTCAGCAGCATCCACCGTCGACCCCCTGGTCGTGGCCACGGCACCGCCTGCTGGCCAAGCAACCAGCTGGAAAGCCAGATCCGGGTGCCATGGAGCACCCCAGACCTTCATGGCTGCACACCAGCAGATCCGACCAGCCCGTGCAGCCACACCTCGCTGCTCACCACCTCCACCTGTGCCCTTTGCCACCTGCAAGCTCGACGCCGCGCTAGGCCTGCTCGCTGGACGCCCTAGATCCAGATGTAGCCACCAGGTCTTCCAGCCGCCACGTCGCTGCTGCAGCGTCACCCACCACCGCCCCGCCTCCACCACCACCCGGCAGCAGGCGCCGAGCGAGACCGCCGCCAACCACCGCCAGATGCGCCGCCGGCCTTGCGCCACACGTGGCTGCGCCTCGCCACCAGGACGGAGGGAGAGACGCCCCACCACCACCATCCCTGGGACCTGCGCAAGCTTTGCTGGCGGGAACCTCTGGCGGCGGCGAGACGGGAAGGGGCGGGGGGAGGACGTGTGGCAGCGGTAGGGTTTGACCCCCCGAGTCGCCAGAGCCAGCGACGCGGGGGGGGGGGGGGGGGGTGTCGGGACCCCGATCCTAGGTCACACCGATCTAGCATGTAACACATCATATCACTTTGTGGCCTCACGCACGGTGTTTCCACGGGTGCCACCTTACCTGGCCCGGGACCGTTTGCGCCTTTTGGCTCACGTATATGATAGTGTCGCTAGCATCCATATGACAAAGAACCCGGGCCGACATGGCTAGTCGTGAACCCAAAGCGGCACTACCCCATGGGGACAGGCATACATGAATCAACCTCGAGCATGTCGGTCAACAGCGTGTGAATCCGGGCTGTAGCACTGGGCTAACAGGACTCCGGTAACCCGGGCTGTAGCAGGCTAGGCAGGACTCCGGATGTCACCGCGTGACATTTCCCCGAAGGAACAGACATAGGAATGAAGTGAAACACATGCCGGCCAGTCAAGTGTCCTGAACAGTAGTGCTGGGCTAGCAGGACTCCGGTGAACCGGGCTGTAGCGGACTACTATGGCTCGAGGAACACTAGACTACATTTCCCCATATGATAGGCTGCCAAGGATAAACAACTAGATAGTCGGATCCCACACATACCAAGCATTTCAATCATACACACAATATGCTCGATATGTGTGAATACAACATGGCATCACAGCATAACTCTACAACTCAAGTATTTATTCATTAGGCTCCGAAGAGCCAGATATTACAAGCATGGGTCTCATGACCCAACAATCATAGCATACAAATCAAACACATGCGGAAGCTTAACATGTCTGAGTACAGACATCTATAAATGAAAAAGGCTAAGAAGCCTGACTATCTACCAATCCTGTCGAGGGCACAAGATCGTAGCTGAGGTATCAAGCTAAACGTCGAAGTCCACGCGGAACTACAAGCGAGACTTAAGTCTCTCTGCAAAACATAAATTAAGCAAACGTGAGTACAAAGGTACTCAGCAAGACTTACATCAGAACTAAACTACATATGCATCGGTATCAACAAGGGAGGGTGGTGGAGTTTAACTGCAGCAAGCCAGCTTTGACTCAGTGGCTAACCTGAACTACGATTGCAAGCAACTCTTTTGAGGTGGCGCACACGAGTCCACATATTCACCAATCAATACACCACTATGGATCCGCTCCCGTCTCCCTACGAGAAGGCCATCCATAGCACTCACACTTATCTTGCGAGTTTTAGAGTATCCACTTTCACTTGTCTATGAACTGTTATAGGCAACCCAGAAGTCCTTTACCGTGGACACGCCTATTCGAATAGATCATTTATAACCCTGCAGGGGTGTACTTCGTCACACATGTTTCCACCACTTAGCGTCTGCACACGACATGTGCTCGGCAGACTTCAAGCGAAAGCCGACGTGGGTGTAGACCACGACCTGACTAACCACACAAGTCTCCAGTCCAGGTTTATCGCCTATTCGGGTTCCATCCGCGAGGAGATCCGGCCGGAGTTTCGCTCACAGCCCCAAACGATGTGTGCAGGGTTCCCGAGACACCAAACGGGCGCCCGGTACACCGTGCCACAGTGTATCTAACGCATCATAGCCCACCCCTAGGGTCAGCGCTACGCACGGCCGCCAACACATATCCTATAAACACCAGAAACTAATTGCAACTCCTGGACAGAGGACGAGAGGGGTCAGTAAGTCGAGCGGGGTCATATTTCAGGGCCCAACGTGTGGTAGTAGCTGTTTCATGGATCACAAACACAGAACTCAGTTCCTGAGGACGGTTTCAATGAGACAACCCACCATGTACTCCTACATGGCCTCTCACCGCTACCTTTACCAAATCGTGTTCACACACTTAGCTCTTAACAGTAGGACATGTTTACACACCTCCGATTCATCCCCGATGAATCGGACCTGACTCAACTCTAAGCAGTAGCAGGCATGACAAACAAGCATGAATGAGTAGGCACATCAGGGCTCAAACAACTCCTACTCATGCTAGTGGGTTTCATCTATTTACTGTGTAAATGACAGGTCATGCAGAGGATAAGGGGTTCAACTACCGCAACAAGTAACAGATGAATCGTTGTTGTCCTAATGCAGTAAAAGAGAGCAGGAGCAAGAGAGGGGGATTGTATCGGAATGAACAAGGGGGTTTTGCTTGCCTGGCACTTCTGAAGATATCATTGGGTCTTCATCAGTGTCAACGATCACATCATCGGTACAACGTCTATCGAGAGGGGACAAATACCGGCAACAGAGAAAGAAATACAATCAATGCAATGCACAGTATGATGCATGATCATGACATGTCAATATGCTGTGGTTTGAGCTAATGCAACTAGCTATGATTTAAATGAAGTTGGTTTGAGTGCAAGATTCAAATTCCAACCCCATATATGATTATTTAAATGCTCTTTATTTGTTTTGTCCAAAACAGAGGACAAACATTGTTCAAACATGCATGAAACTGGTACAGATGGATTCCTTGAATTTTTCTGATAATTTTACATATATAATTTATCTCATTTGGAGTTACGGTTGAATTTCTATGATTTTTAGAAGTTTTGGGTATTTTCTGAAATAAATAAATCATTTAAGATTTATTTAAATCCCAGAAAAGGATTACTGCATCAGCATGACATCGTCATGACGTCAGCAGGTCAACGGGGCAGGGTCCAGGTCAAACCTGACCAGTGGGGTCCACTGGTCAGTGACCCAGTGCTGGTTAGGGTCGCTGACGTGTGGGCCCGGTCAACTGCCTCGTCAGCAAAGTCAACCTGACATGTGGGCCCGGTGGGTTAGTCTAAGTTAAACAGGGAATAAATTCCGGGGTTAATTAGCGTGTGGGGCCCATCCGTCAGTGGCACAGTGATCAGCTAATGGCGTCATTAGCGTTAACTAAGTGTGCCACGTTGGCTCGCCGGAGTTTCACCGGCGACGACCAAAAACGCGGCGGAGACGCATCGGGGTGGCTCGGGTTTCGCCTACAGGCCACCATTTGACGCGCGGAAGGGCGCGTTTGAAAGAGGGGAGCGAGGCGCATCTGCGGGTGGCCGTGGTTCGAGTGGGGGTGGACGGAGTCAACGGCGGCGAGCTCGGTTGCGGCCGCCGGAGTTCGGGCGCCGATGAAAACGACGACGCCGTGCATGGGAGGATCAACGGGTAGCACCTACGTGTTCTGCAGGCTCTCACAAAGCCAACGGCCATATGAACGGGGCCGATTGGCCACCGAAGCCTCGTCGCCGGCGAGCTCGGGCGGCGTCGCAGTTCGGTCATCAAGGGGGCGACGGCTACGGCGATCAATTGAAGCGGGGAAGAGGGGGAAACGGTGGCGGAGCTCACAGGGAGGTCGATGAGTAGCTCAGCAGGCTCGGGGAAGCTTCTGCAACGGTGAATTGACGACGGCGATCTCCGGGCACCGGAGATGAAGACGACGACGCTCGGGTCGACTGGGGCCTCCTCTGGTCGCGTGCTTCGGGTGTGTAGCTCCACGGGGTCAGGGCGGAGCCCAGGGACGCGGAGAGGGAGCGAGGGGGTGGCTGTGGACGCGGTGGCAGCGAACGGCGGCGACGGCGCGTTCGGGTGTGCGAGAGAGATAGCGAGGGAGAGATGGAGGGGGAGAGTGAGGAGGTCAGGGGGGTCCAGACGGCAGCGGCGTGTCGTTGGCGGCATCGCGCTGGCCAGGGGAGGCCAGGCAGGCAGCTGCGTGCCGGCGTGCGCGGGCGCCGTGCTCGGCCTTGCCTCTGCCAGTAGGCAGAGGTTGAAGATAAGGATGCCCCTGCTGGGCTGGGCTGGCCAGCTGGGCCAGCCGGGTGGGCCTTGGTGGGCTGCACAGGTAGGTTAGGTAGGTTTCTCTCTCTCTGTTTTTTTTATATACTGCTTTTCTATTTTTTTGCAGGTTTGTTTTGAATTTGGTTTTGAAGCCAAATCAATTGTGTTGCTTCTGGAAATATTTTTAGAAGCTAAAGGAATTAAACCAAAGCTCCACAAAAATATTTCAGAATTATTGGACCTATATTTATTTAATAGTAAATATAAATCCAATTCAAATAGCTATTGATTTAATTCAAATGCCCAGAATAAATATTTCTGTGAATCCAAAAATATTGGTTTGAATTTTACCTCTTGCCAATATTTTTATAGCTTAACAGGAACATTTTATTGGGTTATTTGAAGCAATTTTTAATGTTGATCATTTTTTTTTGAAATGATGTCTGAGGCTTTCAGCTTTCCTCAATTCAACTTTCAGAATTTAGACATGATGCATGAGGCTTATGAAACTAATTGCAAACAAACTCTAGGGCTGTGACAACTCACCCCCACTAAACAAGAATCTCGGCCCGAGATTTGAGACGTGAGGTAAGAAGGAAGGGGGGGTCACAAAACTATCACGGTCTTCACGATCCAGGTTGCATCTCATAAGGTTGTTGATCCGATCACCATCATTGTCTTGATGTCTTGCTCTGAGAACTTCATCCACTCATGACAATGAGAAGGAAGGAAAACCCTAAAGAGTCGATCTCCTCGAAGATCAGGCAACTCACGATCAACTCACGGAGTGAGACATAGAAACATCTCGCGAACTGAGAGGCAAAACTTGCATCAGGAGCGATAGAAGAAACAATTTGACGAGGGTTTCAAAGTAGTGAGGGGAATTGCCATGATTCTAAAACAGGGCACCTCGAGGAAGGTGACTCGAGGAACTATTTCCTTAAGTGGCAAAAAGAATTACTTTTGATTCAGAGATCGCTGAAACTCTTCATACCAGCTTAAGGCAATTTACAATTGATCGTTTGAGATAGCTTGAAGAGATGGCATACTCGGACTAGAATGGATGATGTGGACTACCTTGTTGAAGACAACGCAAGGGATGATTTGCTTATCATAGGAAATGGATGGGACCCATGGTAAGTCCACTTTTGAAGATGATCCTGAACAAAACTACCAAGGTGCAAGCTGGGAACAAAATGTAAATGTTGGGAATGATTCTGGTAACTGGGGAAGAACTCAACAGTCGAGAGTGCGTCCACTGTTTGAAAGGGTTATAACATAACCGAGGAAACTGGAAGCAAATCCCAGTTTAACGCCAACGGTAAAACCTAGTGCTTGTGCGTGCTCTCAAGAACTTGAGCATCTCCATATTCATTAAGGTTTTACCAATATCCGTGTCAAGGATCCTGGCAACACAACATACCACATGATGAATGGTGATGGATGATGCAGATGCAAGGGAAGATAACACGTTCTCAGGTTTCACCTTAGCGAGACCAAGGGAACAAAATCTGGATGATCGGCCGAGAGACATTTAGCACTCCGCTTCTAATGTTCTCCTTGATGTGCTAGGATAACCCATTTATTGATACGGTTTGGTATCTAGGACATCAAGTAAAAGGTCGGACTTTGGGGGCACAAGAATCCGTAAGGATTAACTACGAAGGTAAATCCTACGAAATCCTCATGGGGAGGTGGCCAACTTTCTTCAATCGAGATACTACAATGGTAGGTCTTCCGGCTGGATGTGTTGGCCACGACATCCACATTACCGGTTACAGAGGGACCAACAATATAGTTCTTGGAAAATGCTCCAACCATCATATCTGCCTGAGATTCAGATCTGGTTGGTGTCAGGATATTCCAGACTCACCGAGTCTAGAAGGGAAAAATGAAGGTTTGCAACACAATTTGACGAGATGATGTTGCGAGATTCTCGGGGAATGAACTGCGATAGCAAGCTCCAAAAACATGAGCTGGTTCTGCTACAAACATGTGAACACGCTGTCCCAGACAAGCATGACCACGTAGTAGTCTTACAACGAAACACTACCGAGTTCAGGTGGGGAACCACTATTGAAGATAACGAAGTCTCCTGCATGTCCGTTTGGGCCCTTCAGGAATAGCAATTGAACTTCTTATCCTTGAACAAATCAATCAGTGGCTTTGTGTACTAGGAGATGCATATGGAATGGAGGTAGCGAGCCTTTCAAACCATAGCATACTTCGCACATGCATGACTGACTTGGGATGGTAACAGAGGAAACAAAAACAATCTTTCTCGAACTCACGGCGGCAACTTGCACCAAATGCACGTGAATCAGATAAAGTCACTTCTTCCATCCAACATATGCTTCATGAACGGGACATGAAGATAATGCCTATAAAAATTTCCAACACTAGGTTGATGTTCAACATGAGTCATGGGGGAGACAAAATGCTGCTGATGGGCTCAACAACAACTCATCGGAATTTCCATATCACTGGACTTCCACCATCATGTGAACAATGTGATAGTATTGGTCAGACCAAAGATATAATGGTGTATGCTCAAGGGACAACCGCAAGTAAGACAACATTACGAACATCATTGGTTCTGATTTGATTTGACGATAGCCCACACTCAAATCAAGGTTTGGACAAGATAATAGATCCAAAAACTGATCATGAGGACCAATTGGTGAAGATATCATCCTTCTTCAACACACACACACACACACACACACACACACACACACACACACACAAGGATATCCCTTAGAGATGAGCTAAGTCGGACAAGTTTTCATCTTCCAACTCTCCAAGTTGTTGTTAAGCTTAACCAACTAACTCAGGGGTATCCAACACAGATTCTTGGAGAAAAATGGTTTATTGAAAAACCAACTTGATCACGAACTCAACATAACGGTCAGGTGACAACCTGGTAACACTTCCGAGAAGATATTCGGAAAATCACAAACCACCGGTATGTTACTAAGCTCGAGAACAACCTTGCTTTTCAGGGCAAGATGATATGATCAAAGAGTGAGGGATTGGCACAATCCTAATCCATTGATCGAAGTGTGCACCAGAAATATGGACTAGGTAGCACGATCAGTCTTAGAATGATAATTTGATAACCAACACGCTAAGAATGAGGATAGTGTCCATTAACTACCAAGCAACACAGTTGCTAGGAGTATTGATTTCACACATCACGACTCACGTGCCGGCATTCCGGTTACAATAACACGGGAACCGGGGAATGAACAATGATGGTAAGAAGTATCACTGCGTCAAGAATTCATGAGAGATGTGCAATTCCCACGACGCTCTTGACATAAAGTGGGTAATACTCCGAGGTAGAACAGAACAAAAGCTGGATTGCATTTTGATCTGCGGAATACAACCACTTTGACCCGATCCCAGAAATGGATGAGGTACTAGAGTTTGTTTCTCCTAGTCATTCCAAAATAGAACGGCTCGACGGACCACAAGAATAAAAGGCACCGATGAACACAAATGCGCAACTATTCCTGACTATCAATTGATAGACGAAGGTCAGAAAACAACTAAAGAGGGACAACTCAAGGAACATATAACTTTCTGAGTTGTGGAGGCATAGATTAGTATGTCGAGCGAGTTCAACATATTTCTTTCGGATAACCCATGCAGAAAGGTAGAACTGGCAGAGCCACAATATAAAATGGAGAACTCATCAAGAGCACTCTGGTTGTGATCCTTTGGTTCAAGAACTCCTGCCAAGAATGGTTCATGATAATTGGAAGAAGGATGTACCACGAACCTCGAGGACTATCGCAAAGGTTACTAATATCCTAAAGGAACGAGCAAACACTATCGACATGAAGTAAGTAGGGTGAATCTCGGGTTCAAAACCCAGGAATAGAATGCCTACTAACTAATAACATCACGGGATGCTTTTGAGAATAGTGGCCAGAATCACACACTGGGAACACAAAACATGGCTAGATTACTAGGTGGCACTCTAAGACATCTAGGGTCATAATAATAATTCCAAAATATATGTCGAGGCAAAAGAATATCCCAACTGACAAGTAGTGTGATTAATCTGGCCCAAATGGACATCAGGAACAGGGAAAAAGGTTTGTAAATGCATCAGACTATTTAGAAACCTGGGATAACTCGGACAGCATAACGGCTGTAAATGCTCAAAATGATTTGAGACATCCTGCAAAATGGTGGCATAACCACTCAGAAGCACAATATCAAGGTTCGAGACCAACTATGAACACACAGAAGTAGTAGAAACTGAACTGGGCTTAAATCCAACAATCTTAGGCAACTACGGTTTAGTAACACGTCATCCTGATAGATAGATGAGAAGGCCTAATTCTTAATCCCCGTAGAAAAGAAGAGGTTGACTCCGATCAGAAGGGCATAGGGTAAAGGAGTAAAAAGAGCCTTACGTTCCCTTCCCCAATCAATTCC
Organism: Triticum monococcum; assembly: GCA_034509565.1. Taxonomy (NCBI): domain Eukaryota; kingdom Viridiplantae; phylum Streptophyta; class Magnoliopsida; order Poales; family Poaceae; genus Triticum; species Triticum monococcum. The sequence goes on from CM067847.1 coordinate 771,321,525, forward strand.
CTTACATAACTAAAGTATTTCTAGACTCAACTTCGACCAGTTTGGCTTGGTAAACCTACAGGCAGTCAGGCTCTGATACCAACACTGTCGGGACCCCGATCCTAGGTCACACCGATCTAGCATGTAACACATCATATCACTTTGTGGCCTCACGCACGGTGTTTCCACGGGTGCCACCTTACCTGGCCCGAGACCGTTTGCGCCTTTTGGCTCACGTATATGATAGTGTCGCTAGCATCCATATGACAAAGAACCCGGGCCGACATGGCTAGTCGTGAACCCAAAGCGGCACTACCCCATGGGGACAGGCATACATGAATCAACCTCGAGCATGTCGGTCAACAGCGTGTGAATCCGGGCTGTAGCACTGGGCTAACAGGACTCCGGTAACCCGGGCTGTGGCAGGCTAGGCAGGACTCCGGATGTCACCGCGTGACATTTCCCCGAAGGGACAGACATAGGAATGAAGTGAAACACATGCCGGCCAGTCAAGTGTCCTGAACAGTAGTGCTGGGCTAGCAGGACTCCGGTGAACCGGGCTGTAGCGGACTACTATGGCTCGAGGAACACTAGACTACATTTCCCCATATGATAGGCTGCCAAGGATAAACAACTAGATAGTCGGATCCCACACATGCCAAGCATTTCAATCATACACACAATATGCTCGATATGTGTGAATACAACATGGCATCACAGCATAACTCTACAACTCAAGTATTTATTCATTAGGCTCCGAAGAGCCAGATATTACAAGCATGGGTCTCATGACCCAACAATCATAGCATACAAATCAAACACATGCGGAAGCTTAACATGTCTGAGTACAGACATCTATAAATGAAAAAGGCTAAGAAGCCTGACTATCTACCAATCCTGTCGAGGGCACAAGATCGTAGCTGAGGTATCAAGCTAAACGTCGAAGTCCACGCGGAACTACTAGCGAGACTGAAGTCTCTCTGCAAAACATAAATTAAGCAAACGTGAGTACAAAGGTACTCAGCAAGACTTACATCAGAACTAAACTACATATGCATCGGTATCAACAAGGGAGGGTGGTGGAGTTTAACTGCAGCAAGCCAGCTTTGACTCAGTGGCTAACCTGAACTACGATTGCAAGCAACTCTTTTGAGGTGGCGCACACGAGTCCACATATTCACCAATCAATACACCACTATGGATCCGCTCCCGTCTCCCTACGAGAAGGCCATCCATAGCACTCACACTTATCTTGCGAGTTTTAGAGTATCCACTTTCACTTGTCTATGAACTGTTATAGGCAACCCAGAAGTCCTTTACCGTGGACACGGCTATTCGAATAGATCATTTATAACCCTGCAGGGGTGTACTTCGTCACACATGTTTCCACCACTTAGCGTCTGCACACGACATGTGCTCGGCAGACTTCAAGCGAAAGCCGACGTGGGTGTAGACCACGACCTGACTAACCACACAAGTCTCTAGTCCAGGTTTATCGCCTATTCGGGTTCCATCCGCGAGGAGATCCGGCCAGAGTTTCGCTCACAGCCCCAAACGATGTGTGCAGGGTTCCCGAGACACCAAACGGGCGCCCGGTACACCGTGCCACAGTGTATCTAACGCATCATAGCCCACCCCTAGGGTCAGCGCTACGCACGGCCGCCAACACATATCCTATAAACACCAGAAACTAATTGCAACTCCTGGACAGAGGACGAGAGGGGTCAGTAAGTCGAGCGGGGTCATATTTCAGGGCCCAACGTGTGGTAGTAGCTGTTTCATGGATCAAAAACACAGAACTCAGTTCCTGAGGACGGTTTCAATGAGACAACCCACCATGTACTCCTACATGGCCTCTCACCGCTACCTTTACCAAATCGTGTTCACACACTTAGCTCTTAACAGTAGGACATGTTTACACACCTCCGATTCATCCCCGATGAATCGGACCTGACTCAACTCTAAGCAGTAGCAGGCATGACAAACAAGCATGAATGAGTAGGCACATCAGGGCTCAAACAACTCCTACTCATGCTAGTGGGTTTCATCTATTTACTGTGTAAATGACAGGTCATGCAGAGGATAAGGGGTTCAACTACCGCAACAAGTAACAGATGAATCGTTGTTGTCCTAATGCAGTAAAAGAGAGCAGGAGCAAGAGAGGGGGATTGTATCGGAATGAACAAGGGGGTTTTGCTTGCCTGGCACTTCTGAAGATATCATTGGGTCTTCATCAGTGTCAACGATCACATCGTCGGTACAACGTCTATCGAGAGGGGACAAATACCGGCAACAGAGAAAGAAATACAATCAATGCAATGCACAGTATGATGCATGATCATGACATGTCAATATGCTGTGGTTTGAGCTAATGCAACTAGCTATGATTTAAATGAAGTTGGTTTGAGTGCAAGATTCAAATTCCAACCCCATATATGATTATTTAAATGCTCTTTATTTGTTTTGTCCAAAACAGAGGACAAACATTGTTCAAACATGCATGAAACTGGTACAGATGGATTCCTTGAATTTTTCTGATAATTTTACATATATAATTTATCTCATTTGGAGTTACGGTTGAATTTCTATGATTTTTAGAAGTTTTGGGTATTTTCTGAAATAAATAAATCATTTAAGATTTATTTAAATCCCAGAAAAGGATTACTGCATCAGCATGACATCGTCATGACGTCAGCAGGTCAACGGGGCAGGGTCCAGGTCAAACCTGACCAGTGGGGTCCACTGGTCAGTGACCCAGTGCTGGTTAGGGTCGCTGACGTGTGGGCCCGGTCAACTGCCTCGTCAGCAAAGTCAACCTGACATGTGGGCCCGGTGGGTTAGTCTAAGTTAAACAGGGAATAAATTCCGGGGTTAATTAGCGTGTGGGGCCCATCCGTCAGTGGCACAGTGATCAGCTAATGGCGTCATTAGCGTTAACTAAGTGTGCCACGTTGGCTCGCCGGAGTTTCACCGGCGACGACCAAAAACGCGGCGGAGACGCATCGGGGTGGCTCGGGTTTCGCCTACAGGCCACCATTTGACGCGCGGAAGGGCGCGTTTGAAAGAGGGGAGCGAGGCGCATCTGCGGGTGGCCGTGGTTCGAGTGGGGGTGGACGGAGTCAACGGCGGCGAGCTCGGTTGCGGCCGCCGGAGTTCGGGCGCCGATGAAAACGACGACGCCGTGCATGGGAGGATCAACGGGTAGCACCTACGTGTTCTGCAGGCTCTCACAAAGCCAACGGCCATATGAACGGGGCCGATTGGCCACCGGAGCCTCGTCGCCGGCGAGCTCGGGCGGCGTCGCAGTTCGGTCATCAAGGGGGCGACGGCTACGGCGATCAATTGAAGCGGGGAAGAGGGGGAAACGGTGGCGGAGCTCACAGGGAGGTCGATGAGTAGCTCAGCAGGCTCGGGGAAGCTTCTGCAACGGTGAATTGACGACGGCGATCTCCGGGCACCGGAGATGAAGACGACGACGCTCGGGTCGACTGGGGCCTCCTCTGGTCGCGTGCTTCGGGTGTGTAGCTCCACGGGGTCAGGGCGGAGCCCAGGGACGCGGAGAGGGAGCGAGGGGGTGGCTGTGGACGCGGTGGCAGCGAACGGCGGTGACGGCGCGTTCGGGTGTGCGAGAGAGATAGCGAGGGAGAGATGGAGAGGGGAGAGTGAGGAGGTCAGGGGGGGTCCAGACGGCAGCGGCGTGTCGTTGGCGGCATCGCGCTGGCCAGGGGAGGCCAGGCAGGCAGCTGCGTGCCGGCGTGCGCGGGCGCCGTGCTCGGCCTTGCCTCTGCCAGTAGGCAGAGGTTGAAGACAAGGATGCCCCTGCTGGGCTGGGCTGGCCAGCTGGGCCAGCCGGGTGGGCCTTGGTGGGCTGCACAGGTAGGTTAGGTAGGTTTCTCTCTCTCTGTTTTTTTTATATACTGCTTTTCTATTTTTTTCAGGTTTGTTTTGAATTTGGTTTTGAAGCCAAATCAATTGTGTTGCTTCTGGAAATATTTTTAGAAGCTAATGGAATTAAACCAAAGCTCCACAAAAATATTTCAGAATTATTGGACCTATATTTATTTAATAGTAAATATAAATCCAATTCAAATAGCTATTGATTTAATTCAAATGTCCAGAATAAATATTTCTGTGAATCCAAAAATATTGGTTTGAATTTTACCTCTTGCCAATATTTTTATAGCTTAACAGGAACATTTTATTGGGTTATTTGAAGCAATTTTTAATGTTGATCATTTTTTTTTTTGAAATGATGTAGACATGATGCATGAGGCTTATGAAACTAATTGCAAACAAACTCTAGGGCTGTGACCGGGGGGGGGGGGGGATTTGGTCAAATGTGTGTATTACATTTTGAGTTTGATCAACATCGTGAATGTCGTGCAGTGATACATGTTATTATGGAACATCATTCGTTGCCGCAGTTGATTTATTTCTTTTATCTTGCAAGTCCGTATAGTGGGAGCATATTCACCTAGGAATAGGATATCCCATCCCATCCCGTGTACGTACGGCCTTCCAAATAGAGACTAGTCAACTTTTCCGTACAAAAAGAAAGAATATAAACTGTTCAACGGGATTACGTACACACTGCACATACTCCCTGTTTTCTTTCATTCGCCAGCTTCTTCCATCGATCCCGCGTCGATTGTCTCTGTCACCCCCTCGGCCAGTGCTGGGAGAGCAAGAAACCCAAGAACGAACGAAGCTGAGTTGGAAGGATCGATCGACCGGTATAGCTGGGCCTCGGTACATGGAGGAGGCGGCAGCCGGCGCCGGCGAGGAGGAGGTGTACTGCGCGGTGGGGAAGGAGCACTGGAACTGGAAGGCGAACCTGCGGTGGGTGCTCGCCAACTTCCCCGGCCGCCGCCTCGTGCTCGCCCACGTCCACCGCCCGCCGCACCGAATCAACATGAGTAAGCCTCTCTCTCCTGTTTCATCAATTATTACATGGCCCAAATTGATGTATCTTCTCATCTCATCCTTGCTGGTTTATCCTCCGGTGGATGGATGGATGGATGCAGTGGGGGCGTGGGTGCCTGTGAGCCAGGTGGGAGCAGCCATGGTGGCCGCGTGCAGGAAGTGGGAGGAGGACGAGGCCAGCGAGGCCCTCGACCACCTACTCCGCATCTGCAAAACCCACCGGGTTCCTTCCTATCCTTCCTTCCTTTGTTTGTTGGCTCCACTGATTATCATGTAGTCGCTGTCATCAACAGCAAATTATTGTTGGCTCAACTGATTGAACTATCGAGTGCAATAATTACAGGTCCACGCGCGCAAGGTCATCGTGTCCGGCGACGACCTGCCGGGGGGGCTGGTGCAGCTCGTGGCCGACCATGGCGTCGGGGAGCTCGTCATGGGCGCCGCCGCCGACCGGGCCTACTCGAGGTATGCGTGGTTGCCGCGAGCTCGCACGTTGCAGTCGGCCTGCCTCTTGCGTGCAGACAATGTGATATGGACGCTACGTTGTTGTCAGGAAGATGCGGGCGCCCAAGTCCAAGAAGGCGGCGACCGTGCAGCTCAAGGCCAACCCCTCTTGCAGGATCTGGTTCGTCTGCAAAGGAAAGCTCATCTGCACGAGGTATATCACATTCTCCATGGATGTTGTGCCGTCCATTTATCCGATGATGCTCATTGTTGACACGTACAGAGAGGCCAGTGAGGAGGGGCTGGTAAGCAGAGGAGAGCCATCCACGGCGAGCACCAGCCCACGCCCAACCGCCTCCGACTGCTCGACATCGGCATCCTCGTCGCACCGCCACGGCGATGGCGCCGCCGAGCGGCTCGGCATCCATGACTCGACCGCGCCCTCACAACACCATGACTCGGTACGTGCAAGAACAATGTGGCGAGAGTTGATAGGGGTCGGGATCATCCATTGTGTCGGTACGATAAATAGTCTCTGGGTGGTGAACCGTGCGTTCGATATGACAATGTCAGGGTGACGCCGGCGAGATGGACGATGCGTTGGCGGAGAAGCTCAAGGCCGAAGGGACTCGCCGGGCACCTGAAGCTGCGGTGGAATCTGTGCCCGTGACAGATGGTGATCAAGCTGTAGGTGTCTTGCAGTTCGGTTTGCCGGAGCTGGAGGAGGCGACAGGCCGTTTCGACGAGTCCTCTAGGATCGGCAGTGGCGGCATTGGCCGCGCCGGCGTGTACAGAGGGAGCCTGCGCGGCATGAACGTCGCCGTCATGGTCATCTCCCCCGATGCCGCCGTCGGCGAGGCGCGGTTCGCTCGCGAGGCGGACGCCATCAGCCGGGTGAGGCACCCAGGCCTCGTGGCGCTCATCGGCGCGTGCCCGGAGGCGCGCGCCGTGGTGCACGAGCTCGTGCCGGGCGGTAGCCTGGAGGGCCGCCTAGCTCAAGGAGGCGACGGGACGCCGCCGCTGCCGTGGAGAGCGCGGTGCGCCGTGGCGTACCAGGTGTGCTCTGTTCTGGCATTCCTTCACTCGTCAGCGAAGACGGTGCACGGCAACGTGCGCCCGGCGAACATCCTCCTGCTCGACGACGATGACGTGCAGCACCGCAGCTCTGGCAGCAAGCTCGCCGGCCTCGGCATGCGGGGGCTCGTGTCGGAGCAGCAGCGGGCCGGCCGCGAGGCGCTGGCGTACGTGGACAAGCGGTACCTCGCGACGGGGGAGCCGACCCCGCAGTGCGACGTGCACGCTCTGGGCCTGCTGCTGCTCCGGCTGGTCACGGGCTTGCCGGCGCGATGGGCGAAGAAGGCGGCACTGGAGGCCGCCGCTGGCGGGGGCAGAGCCTGGCACCAGGTGGTGGACGCGAGCGCACGGGGGTGGCCGACGGAGCTGGCAACCGAGGTCGCGCTCCTCGGGCTAAGTTGCTGCACCGTGAGCGACGGCCGAGCGCCGTGTCGCCCGGCCAGTGAGCTGCTCGAGGAAGCGCTTACCGTGCTGAAGGCCACGATGGACGCCGCACCGGGCAGGCCGTGGTCGTCATCGCTGTTATCGTCGTCGGAGACGGAGGCGTCTCACGGCGGATCTGAGTGCCACCAGCAGCAGCATGTCCACAGGGGTGTTGGTGCAGCGGCACAATGATTGTTCTAGTCGTCAGAGTCAAATACTCCGTGTAATTAACGAGAGTATAAAACATTCGTTGTTTGGAGACCGGAATTATACGTTAAGGTGGTGGTGTAGCTCTGCCTGGCATTGAGCCGGCTATGCACCGTTCGACTCCTGTCGATGAACAAATCCGACCCCTTAACCGCCAGCTAACGCGACCGGACACATCCGTGAACAATGACCGATCATGTCTTAAAAAATACATTTTACATCCGCGTATCTTAAATTAAAAACATCAAATCCATATTACTAGTACATGCAACATGCAACGTAGCAATCTTTGAGCGAAGCTTTGTCCGGGTCCTCCGCTCCGGCTCCGTCGTGGCCATGTCCGGCGACTAGCTGCGCTCCTTAGAGTGTTGGTTCGGTCACGGCAAGATAGAGTAGGACATGAGACACGATCCGGCTCATAGGACTCAAGGCGATGTCGTCTTCCATGCCCTACTCTTCCTCGTTGGAGCCCGAAACCCGTCGGGTGCCGGTGGAGGTCAGATCGATGATGGATCCGTCATGGGACGACGCCGGCGACATCCACCACGACGCAGTTGTAGTGCCCGAAGTGTTGCACCATACGAGGTGCCGGAGAATGTGACACCGCCTCGCCGACATCCACCACCGCGAGCGCTGCCTCCACCTCCCGCGCCCGCTGCCTCGCACGGCAGACACCGTGCTATGGTTGCGTCAGACAACGCCCACGATGTTGGCGCGCTAACGAAGGGGTTGCGCATTCGCCACCACATTAGGACGCCAGACGGACCACACCCGCCTCCGATGAGGCAGTGATTGCTATCCTAGCACCGGATCCATGCGCCATTTGGGCGAACACATTGGATTCCCGACGGAAGGAGTCCGAGCATTGTTGTGAACGGGCCTCCTCTCGGGAGCGATGGAGCGCAAGCCGGACGGTCATCTCCTCTTCGGGATCGCGTGGGATGAGCTTGAGGTTGACGGATCTGGGGATGAAGGACTCGGATCCGCTGACCGCCATGCTGGAGACGGCCTGACGACGCGGGAGACCAGCTTGAGTGAAGGAGGGAAGTGGAGTGAAATGGCTAGGGTTTGGTCCGGCGAGTGGATCGGAAAAAATATATGTGGGGTCGGATGAGCTAGCTTAGGCCGGGTCCGACGTAGCGGACGTGTCCAAGCACCCCTTAACTGCCCCATATTTAGGCTGGATATAATTGGTGTCGGTTAGTCAAACGTTTGAGGCTGATTTAAGGTGTAGGCCTACATCGAAATTTCATGACCAATCAATGACCGAACGAGCCGTCTGGACATTTAAGAAGGATTTGGGTGCCCGGTTGTAGATAGTCTTAGATTGACCAAGACTGGAGGACCGCCTCGCTCAAGGAGGCGACAGGACGCTGCCGCTGCTGTGGAGAGCGCGGTGCGCCGTGGCGTACCAGGTATGCTCTGTTCTGGCACTCCTTCACTCGTCTGCGAAGACAGTGCACAACGACTTCCGGCCGACGACCATCCTCCTGCTCGACGACGACGATGAGGGGAAGCACCTCCTTTCCGACAGCAAGCTCGCCGGCCTCGGCATTCGCGGGCTCGTGTCGGAGCAGCAGCGAGCCAGCCGCGAAGCGCTGGCGTACGTGGACCCGCGGTACGTCGCGACGGAGGAGCCGACCTCGCAGTGGGACGTGCACGCGCTGGGCCTGGTGCTCCTCCGGTTGGTCACAGGCATGACAGCGCGCGCGGCCAAGAAGGCGGCTCAAGAGGTTGTCGTCAGCGGGCGCAGGGCCTGGAGCGAGGTGGTGGACGCGAGCGCGGGAGGGTCGTCGACGGAGCTTTGCCACCGAGGGCGCGCTCCTCGGGCTGCGATGCTGTGCCGTGAGCGACAGCCAAGTGCCGCGTCGCCCGGCCGGTGAGCTGCTCGAGAAGGCCGTGCCGTGCTGGAGGCCGCGATGGACGAGGCCGTCATCACTGTTATCATCGTCGGAGACGGAGGCATCTCATGGCGGCGGATCTGGGTGCCAACAGCATCAGCAGGTCCACAAAGTAGTTGATACATGGGGGGCGCAATGATTTTTCTAGTCATCGGTGTCAATTACTCCGTTAATTAGAGCATCTTCAACATGCGCTCAAAAGATGCCTCGCACACTAAAAACAGTCGTTTTTGTGCATCGAAGACAGACAGCGCCTCCAGTAAACGTTGTAAAATAGAGCGCGTACAAAAAACTTTAGCGCACGGGTACGTGCGCGGGCTGCGTTAGATTGTGCGTGCGGGCTGCTGCAGATGGGGCCGCCGGTTTGGACGCCGTGTTTTTGTGCATTTGAAAAACCTCTTCATCGCTCCCGCGCGAAATAGACTATTTTGGTGTTGTAAAAAGTTATAGAGCGTCGAGGCGAAGCGCGTCTGTTGGAGATGCTCTTAGTGGTTGTTTGGATAACTGGTATATGGAACGAGTTTTAGCAAAATCAGTTTATAGAGTGTTTTTAGGAAAACTAACTTTAAGTAGTGGGCGTGTACTATATCTTTCTCCTAGCTTTTGTTGACCTATCTTAGATATGCTACAATGTAGATCAAACAAGACAGGAAGATGTGTATCTTGTCATGTGCGTTAAATTAATTCATACTCGCACCATCACTTATGGTGGCCTAAAATTCACATAGAGGTGTATCTTGCAACCATGACATGGATGCCTCATTCAGACCAATGATGTTTGTTTGTGAAACATAAATGGTAAAACAAATGCACTGAATCCAATAATTAAGCTAAAAATACATGTGCTAGTATATGTTACCATTGTTTCAATAAGTTAGCATGTGTTTAGTTGTATGATATATCCAATAATAGCTAGGCCGTGCAGGTGCACGGATTGATGACTAGTTAACTAGATAATCATATTCAATATGGTGAATGGCTTTTTACTTGGAGAATTGGCACAATCACTTTTAATAAAAGATTACTGACACATTAAGGCTATGAAATAAGCAAATTTTACGTATGTAAAAGTAGTAAAATGCATGACATATTTATATTCATTAGTGATAGTGATGCTATTTCTTAATAGCAACTATAGTGCATGCACACATTGTCAACTTCTTATTGAATCCATTATAACTTGAAAGAAACATTTAAACTGAAAAACCTATAGAGAATCTTGAGAAATAGCATTTATACGGTGCAAGTATATATATCTAAAATTTTCTTATCTAACCATACATCAAAAATCACTATTAAGATATTTCTAAGACATGCACGTTAGAGATATATACCAAGATATTTTAGTATATTCAGATATACCTGATCAAACACACACATACAAACACATGGATATAAATATACTCTATACAATGGATGCAATTGTCAAAATTAAAATCCAAGGACCGTGTGGTTTTTTCATTTTATTATTTCCTTTACATTTCAGAGTATCCAATGTTAAAATCTTGTTAAGAGACAAACATAAAAAAACATAAAAAACTAGCACTGTTTAAGACAAGACGCCTTAAATTTAGTAATGTGCAAATATTTTTTTTGCTGATCTACATTTCATTTGTATAACAAATAGTACGTGTCATATTAGCAACATCATTATGATATTAACTATATTATAAAAATAGATAATCAATTGTAGCATGATGTAAATAAATCATAGCGAAAGTATAGAAGTTCTGTATAAATCGGGGTCATTGGTTAAAAATAGAGCACTCAAAATTTCAATCTATTGTGTTACGTTAAGCCCAAATGATTTTAAGCTAGATATTACATGAACTAATTTTTAGCAGAACTGCTTGTTTATAACTATTTTACACAATATAGCTTTTTTGTGACTAGCAATGAAATCCAAGTTTTAAGATTAAAGTTAATGTAATCATGTATGTTAAAAACAAGAGTAAATGCTTACTCATAGTGCAAGCAACAGTAATTGTTTTTCATTAATTTCGCTTTAACAATTAGTTATATACAAATATTAGTGCATCCGTTGTTACCATTCTAATTCATCTACGTTATTATATTCATGTGTGCTCCAGGAAAATACATATTTATATGTAAAATGGCTGCACTTTTAAGGTCTATTTCGAAACAAATTTAAGCAGATTTCAGTCATCTAGTGATGATAATGTAGGCTGGTAGGTCTTTTGGCCATTCATTAAGTTCACTCTCTTTTATATTTCCAAGCTTTAGTTACTAACATCATGCCGCCAGTTCTGTAGAGTGATATGCATAGCAGGGAATATATCTTGCGGAACGGAAACGCAAGGGTGAGGCATATTTGAAGGAAAAGAGATGTAAGGATTGTGGAACGCGAGGCTGCGGAGCGGCAGTCTCTTAAAGACATACAAAGCTTAGCTCGTAGCCTTGGATACCCTAGTGCCTCTAATGCGTAACCGACACAAAATGCACGAGGTGCTGATGATCACAATGACTCAGAGTATGAACCAGATGCTGAAGAGGAGGCCCATGCAGAGGAAGAGGATTTGAGAGATGAAGAGGAGGTCACTGTTGCTAAGTCCACAACAATGGTAATATATCATGTAGACTTACATCTTAAATAATATGTACAATGTGGATTCACTAGCTTTAATTTCGCCTTGGTTGTATCATGTGTATGTCACTGTGCACTATAAGTATCACAAATAGTTGACTCAAAATATTTATTCACATTTTCTGTCCCTCCACTTTTCCTAATTAATATAGATGATGATATCTCTGTTCACTGCATTCCTATTTGAAACTATGCTGACATTGCACAAGTTAGTGTTGATTAACTGCCTTGTTTGACTCAGACACATGAAGGTTCTACCATGCCAAAAACGAAAAAGCGTGTCAGATCCAAAAATAGTGCAATTGTTACCTCAAGAATAACAAGATCTAGAGCTACCACAACAACTAAGTCAGTTGAAGCTACAAACCATCAAGAACAGTCTACACCAAGTCCACTTTACACTATAGTTTGAATTCATTAGGCTCTCTTCACAAACTGGATGTATATCTTGTGCAGCTGATCCGTAGGCTGAGGAGGAAGAAGATGGTGCTGCTCTTGAAGATCCAGAGGCAAGAGGAGGAAGAAGATGGCACAACACTTGATACGGAGGCGGAGGAGTAAGAAGATGGGGCATCCATCACTGGCGCAGAGGAGACGGGAGCGGAGTCGTTGCCGCATGTTTTGGATCTTGCTCAGAGGCAGATGATGAATCGAGGCGCTGGGGAGGAGCTGGCCTTGCTCGGAGAAGAGGCTCTTCCTCCGGCAGGCGAGTTGCTGGCTTGCTGCTGAGGGCAATCTGGAGCGAACTGGAGCTGCTGCTGAGGGCGATCTAGAGTTGTTGCCGACTGCTGAGGCCGACCTCGGGAGACAATCTGAGAGGCGACCGAAGCGAGAGGTGCAAGGCGAGCGATCTGGAGATATACTGAGGGCGACCTAGAGCTGTTGCCGACTGCTGAGGCCGACCTCGGGAGACAATCTGAGAGGCGACTGAAGCCAGAGGTGCAAGGCGAGCGATCTGGAGATATGCGAGGCAAGCGATCTGAAGGGTGTATGGAGCGGCTGATGGGCCAAGGCCCAAAGCATACCTAGCGTAAGTTTCTTTTTTTATTTTGATTTGACACTACCCAACGAACCGGACGTATGGGAAACGGAACGAAACGTATGAAAAAGACGATGTGATGGACGAAAAAAGGTGGAGAAACAATCCTTCCTTTAATATGATATATATGACACTACCCAACGAACCGGACGTACGGGAAACGGAACGAAACGTACGAAAAAAAACAACATGATGGACGAAAAATGGTGGAGAAACAATCCTCCATTTAATAGTATTAGGTAGAAATGGAGAATAGAGATAAAGATATAAGGTTTGATCAAAGTCAATATTTGTAAAATTTGACTAACTTTATATTAAAAAATATAAACATTGACAATATAAAATCAATATTATAATGCACCACAAAATGTATTTTCATACTATATAGTTTTAATATTGTAGATGTTTATATTTTTTTATATAAATTTGGTCAAACTGTATGTAGTTTGACTTTAATCAAATTTTATATGGGGAGTAAAAAGAAACGGAGGGAGTACATACCTCGAGTAGGCCCGGTCGGCGGCGGCGCCCATGACGAGCTCGGCGACGCCATGGTCCGAGACGAGCTGCACCAGCCCACCCGCGATGTCGTCGCCGGACACGATGACCTTGCGCGCGAGGACCTGAATGATTAACGGGCCGGGATCGAGAGTTCAATCAGTTGAGCCAACAATAATTTGCTGCTGATGACATTGACTTGTGAACAAACGAAGGAAGGATAGGAACGAACCCGGTGGGCTTTGCAGATGCGGAGTAGATGGTCGAGGGCCTCGCTGGCCTCGTCCTCCTCCCACTTCCTGCACGCGACCACCATGGCTGCCCCCACCTGGCTCACTGGCACCCACGCCCCCACTACATCCATCCATCCACCGGAGGATAACCGGAAGGGTGAGATCATAAGGTACTTGCTCCATTGATTTGGCGGAAGTAATTCATGAAACACAAGAGGCTTACTCATGTTGATGCGGTGCGGCGGGCGGTGGACGTGGGCGAGCACGAGGCGGCGGCCGGGGAAGTTGGCCAGCACCCACCGCAGGTTCGCCTTCCAGGTCCAGTGATCCTTCCCCACCGCGCAGTACACCTCCGCCTCGTCGGCGCCGGCTGCTGCCTCCTCCAGGCACCGCAGGTTCGCCTTCCAGGTCGATCGATCCTTCCAACTCAGCTTCTTTCTTGGGTTTCTTGCTCTCTCGGCAATGGCATGGCGCGCCGTCGATGGATAAAGAAAGAAAACAAGGGAGGGAGGGAGGGGAGTATGTGTAGTGTGTAGTGTGTACGTAATCCCGTTGACCAGCTTTTATACTTTTTGTACGGGAAACTTGACTAGTCATTGTTTGGAAGGCCGTACAAGGGATGGTGATGGCGATGGGATATCCTAGGTGAATATGCTCCCACTATAGTGGCAGGATGAAAAAAAACCTTTGACAGCCAATTATTAGATGTTTCTTAGTATCATGGATCACTGCATGACATTCGTGATGAAGCATACTTAAACTCAGCTACATAGTTGATAATCCACACATTTAACCAAAGAAACAAAATGCTAGAAGATCCTGTTTTTTTAAGAGAAATCACGGTAACAGAGAGCCAAATCACCTAGCGGAAGATCCTAATAAACCGTGCGCCATCAAAACCGGGTAAGAAAGAACAGACCCTGCGCTATGTGTGGATTCTTCTTTTGCAGTCGCTCAGCTTTTTAAAAAAGAGGTCGGACTCTCTTTTTTTAAGACAGAGAAAATACTATGATATTAAAGATACTATGGTATTAATACTACAGTTTTTTAAATAACCAAACACCTTACAGTAATTAAAACCATGGTAATTGAAAAAACTACAATATTTTTAGATTACTTAGAAAATACTTTGTTACCAAACATGGCCTAAACGCATTAACATACACAGAAGGGACGGACGCTCGCGCTAGCAATGTCGGCGCCTACCCACGCGCTCACGCGAGACAAAATCGTAAGCCCTTGCGTATTGGCCAGAAAAATAGAAGGAGACATAGAGAGTGGATTTTCCACCATGCACGGGACCTCCCGTGCATGCATCCACCGCTTTTTTCTGTGTGGGACCTCCTACATACATCTACATGGTATTCTCTACTCATTAAGTTACATTCAAATAAATTATTCTAATGTATATAATGAAATAAAAGTTTGATTTACATTATGTTTGCACAGTTGTGTGTTTACTACCAGGATCTTTAAAACAAGACTAACATTCAATATATTTTAGAAATTAAATTTTTAGACAACTAAATCACCATGCGTCAAACTTGTTTCATACAAATATATTAATTCCATGCCAAATATTCAATAATGTTTATTCTATTTCACAAAAATACTTTATTGTTTTATTATGGCTCACTATGTTCCGCAGGGAATCACAATTTTAAAACTTGTCGAAGTAATTGAAAAGTGGTCTCGATTTGAAGTTCTTATTATCATAAACACAAAAATGCAAACAGGTCATAAGTTATATTTTTGGTTTAAAAATGAAATAGATTTAACCTTGAAAATAAAATGAAAAAGTATGAGATGATGGAACATAGCTGGTACGTTGTGCTTGCATGCGGTCAAAAAAATATCTAAGAAAGTACAAGCTCAATCAATGCACCTGGCATCTAATTTCTAAGCAAAATCAAGGGCTTTCTCATGCACGGAACCTCCCGTGTATGGAAGAATTACTTTTCTCAGGAGACATACGGGCGTTCCCAAGTCTTCCTTCCCCAGATCCAGCCGCCGCCTTCTCCTCTTCCCCACGCGAGCTCTCCTCTCCCAGTTCAACGCCTCCTAGCTAGGGTTACCGCCCGTCGCCCCCTATCCATGACCTGATACGCGGAGGTGGCTGGTAGGGACCCTAAGGTCGATGGCGCTGAGGACGAGGCAGAGCGGCAGGGTTGGTTCTATTGTGCTGGGTTGAGCGGTGGCCGGAGCGGGTCGGCCACGGAGATGGCTGTCCGCAGAGTCAAACCCCTTCTCTCCTCCCCTCACCTTCTCCCTACCACCATCGACACCATCCCCTCCCCCTTGTCCCAAATCTAGCAGTATAGATTCTAATCCAGGTCCACGACGGAGGTCCGGCTCCACAACCACGCGCCAGGAGTGGAGGATTGAGGGGGCTTCCTCCTACTTCCCCTCAACCACGAAGCGGCAGGAGAGGAGCTCCTTCGTCGATGTGCTTTTTCTTCATCGAGCTCCGACCCTAGCGCCGCAGTCCGATTTATATGATTTTCCCACGCGCAGATCACTGTGTGAGACGCCGCTCTTCAGCGCATCTGTGTGTGCAATTTTTGTCAGTGCAAGACTTCCGGTGGCTTGGGCGGAGCTATGCCGTGCCATGTTATGTGGCATGGACAATACACGTATATACCATGTCCTATTTGTGTTGCTGACTACTTTTTTGACTAGTGACGTGACCTTCCGCTGATGCTGTCTACGACAACTCCTCACTGCATGTTTGGTAAACACTCGGATAGGGGAATGGGAGTTTGCACAAAGGTGTTTACGAAGGGATTAGACATGAGAAGTAGATTTTTACTCTCATTCCCTTGTTTGGCATATGGTGGGAATTGGCGTGGGATAAAAACTCTGCTCATGAATTAACAGGGTACCCCCTGGAAAGAAATCGGTGGGAATTGACTTCCTCAACTCCCAGTTCCCTTCTCACTTAAACTCCCATTCCCTCTAGTCAAACAGTGGACTTTTAATCTCCTCACCTCTCAACTCCCATTCCCCGTCTCTAATTCCCCCGAACCAAACACGCTGTCAGGTCTTGGACCGGTTGCACTGCTTTTAGAAAGCGTTAAATTGGGTTGAACGTTTGCCTGGTAATGAAATTGATGTATTTGGGCGGGGTTGAAGCAGTATGACCCAGATGGGCCAGATGCGAGTACGATTGAGGTGATGTGGTTCATGTGATTAGGCATGATAAGTGCCTAGAGATCTCATATAGCTCTATAATGGGAATGATATACTTATTTTTATTCATGTATTGATTTAGGTGCAAAGAATAACCCTGCTCGAGCAGCTAAGCAAATATAAAGTTATTTTGGTTGTTCAGCTTCTTAGGAGTGAATGCCATGGATTGTTTAGATTCTTGTTAAGATTACCACTATACTGTTTGTCCCCTTGTTAAAGTTAATCATAGTAGTATCTGGTGAACTGCCCGGTGCTGCGTATGGTGGCATCCACATTCATGATGATAAACTAAATCAAATTCGTAGTGAAGTTAGTGCTGAATCGCATGTGTGTATATTCAGGTTCAGTACGTGTTATAGTTGTGAAGTCATGTGTAAGCTCGTGAGCAGTTTGATTTAGTAAGACAAGAAAATTACTTGAAAGAAATAAGTACAGCCACTCTGATAAATATCAGTAGCATTCACTATATATGTATGTAGAACAGACCATAGTGATGATTTTGTATTGCTCCGGACAAGATTTGCATGCACCGATCATCGATTAAGTCTTTTTAAGGGTTACAGGAAAATGACATATATCAACCAGTAATAGTGCAATCATATATTTGGAGAAACGAAGCGCATTAACCGCTTAGTATTAGAGTAAGATGCTGCATGTAGAAGTGCCATCTAAAAAGGACAGCAGTTAGCTTGTCAGTCTGCTAGTGGCAATGATTTCAGAGATGACTTCATTTTTCCAAAAAAATAGGCTACACATTTGGATGACCTAATGATTTTATTTCTTTGCATTAGCTCATTCAGGTTGCGCGATCTGAGATATTATTGTACTGTGGAAGTTTATATAAAATTTTCTTTATATTGAGATATTTCTTTATACTGTGGAAGTTTATATAAGATTTTCTTATCTAACCATACATCGCAAATCACTATTAAAATATTTAAGATATTTGGAGACATGTGCGTTAGAGAAGTATACACTACTAGGAAAAACGTTATACACAGAACTTTAGCAGTAGCGCTTGTTAAAAGAGCACGCTACTGCTAGATAACAGTAGCGCGTGCAAAATAAGCGCGCTGTAGATGGACATATATCAGTAGCGCGTCTCACCGAAAACTCGCCACTACTAAAATTCCAATCACTTAGCCGATGGGCTACACATAGTAGTAGCGATCTTCCAAAAACCGCGCTACCGCTAATAAACTTATAGCAGCGCGTTTATGTGTAAATCGCTACTGCTAACGAAAAGAAAATGAAATGAAAAACGAATAGAGAAGTAAATGAAAATCAAAGAAATAGAAAAAGGAGAAAGGAAAAATATATAATGTAAAGAAAAATAAATGAAAAAGGGGAAAATGATGAAGACGTAGCAGTAGCGCGCTCTCTGAAACGCGTTATAGCTAACTTAGCTATAGCGCGTTTTCTGTAACGCGCTACCGTTATTTTTGACTTAAGCAAAAACGGTTTTCCCCCGGCCACCACTTCTCCCCCAAATCGATCCCTCGCTTCGCCGCCGTCTCCCCCACTTCGCCATCGCCCCCACTTCGCCGACGTCTCCTGCCGGCATCGACGCCGCGCTCATCCTCACGGCCGCCGCCCGAGGCCGCCCAGCCTCACCGCCGCCGCCTCTCGGGCCGCCCTCGACCTCACCGCCCCCGAGCCCGCCAAGACTGCCGCGTCCCGATCCCGAGCCCGCCCACCCCGTCCCTACCTCCGTCGCCAAGCACCTCCCCGCCACCGTCTCTCCCCTCTCTGTAAGCCCCCCAACCCATCCTTTTTAGTTAATAGATGTTAATGTTAAGTAGTAGATAATGTTGATGATTTTTAGTTAGGGTAATAATAGACGATGGTAGGGTTTAGTTTTTGAATTGAGTTTGTTTGACTAGATGTTAATTAGGGCAGTAGGGTTTAGTTTAGAGTAAAGTTTAGTTCAGTAGTTAACTAAATATAATCTATATTTGGTTTTTGAATTGAGTTTGAGAGAGCATGTATGATTTGTGTAGATTTTCTTGAAGTGTCAAACGCTATAGGACATGCAAATTTGAAGTGGTCAGGATATACGCAAATTCCTCAATTGTGTTTGCCCATGTTTCGATTGTGCCCAAGTGGCCTTTTGTTGTTTCCAGGGAATGAAGCTGAGTGGCCTATGTTTTGCCGGAATGTTGATTCATTTCCGTTCTGGCAAATTTCAGGTTCTCGTTTTGTCCACTTTTTAGCAAAGGTCATGCCGAAATTTTCCATGAATTTCGGCATGACTTGTGCTACAAACTAGGACATATCGAGTGCCCGGAATTTGCCGCACCAGGAAGGAGTCGACGTTAACATAGGCCTTTTGTATGTCATTATTCATTTTATTAGGTCTAGAATTAATTTACTACATTTAATCGTAGGAAACATGGCTAGCAACGATGAAGGACAGGGTTTTGGTGATTGCGACGACGTCTACCGGGCGGCAGACGAATTTTTTAGCCTTGCCGACGATCAACCGGTGGCATCGGGGACTGAGACTGACACGCAGACCGGTGCTGAGACTCAGACCGGCATCGAGACCGGCGCTGAGACTGAGACCGGCGCTGCCTCAGGGAGCGGAGCCGGTGTAGAACCGAAAGCAAAGAGGCAATGACTTTCTAACAAACTCAAGACTACTAGACTGGTGGTCACGGAGGTGGACAATGTCAATTTTGAGCCAAAGGCGCCCGAGGAAGCGCATCGATGCTACGCAATCAAATAGGCTGCATCGTACGGACAACCGCCACCATCAACGATGAGAAACTACCGAAGATAGAAAATATGAGGAGCTCCCTCCTAAAGAAGTTTCACCAGATATTTTTGTTCCCGGGCCGGAATGAGAAGGATTATGAAGATCCATATGAGGACCCGGCAATGAAGAAGATAAACAAACACGCCATGACCAAGTTTAGCAATGCGTTGGCCGCCTGGAAAGATCGAGTGAAAGCAAAGATCATCGACAAGAAGGAACCCTACACCGAGATTGTAAACGATAATCCGACAATCACGGAAGAGCAGTTTCAAATATTCAAGGAGGCTTGCGAGGCTGAAGCTGCCAAAAAAAGTCTCAGTACATGAAGGGGCTTCAAGAGAGGTGTTGGGGAACGTAGTAATTTCAAAAAAAATTCCTACGCACACGCAAGATCATGGTGATGCATAGCAACGAGAGGGGAGAATGTTGTCTATGTACCCTCATAGACCGTTCGCGGAAGCGTTATATCAACACGGTTGACGTAGTCGTATGTCTTCACGTCCGACCGATCCAAGTACCAAAAGCACGGCACCTCCGAGTTTTGCACACGTTCGGCTCGGTGACGTCCTCGCCTTCTCGATCCAGCAAGAGGGGCGAAGTAGTAGATGAGTTCCGGCAGCACGACGGCGTGGTGACGGTGTTGGTGAAGAACAATCTCCGCAGGGCTTCGCCTAAGCACTACGAAAACTATGACGGAGGATAAACTAGAGGGGACGGGGTTGCCGGCACACGGCTTGGTGTTTCTTGATGTGTCTTTGGTGCTAGCCCTCCCCATCTATTTATATGTTGAACCCTGGGGTCGCAACTTGGAGTAAAAGCCTCCTTAAAGTCGGTTTCACCCGAAAGGCAAGAGTCCTTCTCGGACTCCAGGGCTAGACGCCATGGTTCCCGGCGTCTACCCCCTAGACGCCAGGGTTCCTGGCGTCTAGCCTCCGGTCTCCGCAAAACTTCCTTTTGCACTTTCCAAAAGCCTCGTGGGCTTTCCCCTTTGGCCCAGATAAAGTGTTCTCGTGCCCAAACATTTCGGGAAACATCCGGAACCCCTTCCGGTGAATTCCGGAACCCTTCCGGAGATCAAACACTACTATCCCATATATCAAACTTTATCTCCGGACCATTCCGGAGTTCCTCGTCATGTCCGTGATCTCATCCCGGACTCCGAACAACATTCGGTCATCAACATACATAACTCATATAGTACTATATCGTCAACGAACGTTAAGCGTGTGGACCCTACGGGTTCGAGAACTATGTAGACATGACCGAGACACCTCTCTGGTCAATAACCAATAGCGGGACCTGGATGCCCATATTGGCTCCTACATATTCTACGAAGATCTTTATCGGTTAGACCACATAACAACATATATTGTTCCCTTTGTCATCGGTATGTTACTTACCCGAGATTCGATCGTCGGTATCTCAATACCTTGTTCAATCTCGTTACCGGCAAGTCTCTTTACTCGTTCCGTAATACATCATCCCGCAACTAACTCATTAGTTGCAATGCTTGCAAGGCTTATAGTGATGTGCATTACCGAGTGGGCCCAGAGATACCTCTCCGACGATCGGAGTGACAAATCCTAATCTCGAAATACGCCAACCCAACAAGTACCTTTGGAGACACCTGTAGAGCACCTTTATAATCACCCAGTTATGTTGTGATGTTTGGTGGCACACAAAGTGTTCCTCCGGTAAACGGGAGTTGCATAATCTCATAGTCATAGGAACATGTATAAGTCATGAAGAAAGCAATAGCAACAAACTAAACGATCAAATGCTAAGCTAACGGAATGGGTCAAGTCAATCACATCATTCTCCTAATGATGTGATCCCGTTAATCAAATGACAAATCATGTATATGGTTAGGAAACTTAACCATCTTTGATCAATGAGCTAGTCAAGTAGAGGCATACTAGTGACACTCTGTTTATCTATGTATTCACACATGTATTATGTTTCCGGTTAATACAATTCTAGCATGAATAATAAACATTTATCATGAAATAAGGAAATAAATAATAACTTTATTATTGCCTCTAGGGCATATTTCCTTCAGTCTCCCACTTGCACTAGAGTCAATAATCTAGATTACACAATAATGATTCTAACACCCATGGAGCCTTGGTGCTGATCATGTTTTGCTCGTGGAAGAGGCTTAGTCAACGGGTCTGCAACATTCAGATCCGTATGTATCTTGCAAATTTCTATGTCTCCCACCTGGACTAAATCCCGGATGGAATTGAAGCGTCTCTTGATGTGCTTGGTTCTCTTGTGAAATTTGGATTCCTTTGCCAAGGCAATTGCACCAGTATTGTCACAAAAGATTTTCATTGGACCCGATGCACTAGGTATGACACCTAGATCGGATATGAACTCATTCATCCAGACTCCTTCATTTGCTGCTTTCGAAGCAGCTATGTACTCCGCTTCACACGTAGATCCTGCCACGACGCTTTGTTTAGAACTGCACGAACTGACAGCTCCACCGTTTAATATAAACATGTATCCGTTTTGTGATTTAGAATCGTCCGGATCAGTGTCAAAGCTTGCGTCAACGTAACCATTTACGATGAGCTCTTTGTCACCTCCATAAATGAGAAACATATCCTTAGTCCTTTTCAGGTATTTCAGGATGTTCTTGACCGTTGTCTAGTGATCCACTCCTGGATTACTTTGGTACCTCCCTGCTAGACTTATAGCAAGGCACACATCAGGTCTGGTACACAGCATTGCATACATGATATAGCCTATGGCTGAAGCATTGGGAACATCTTTCATCTTCTCTCTATCTTCTGCAGTGGTCGGGCATTGAGTCTTACTCAACTTCACACCTTGTAACACAGGCAAGAACCCTTTCTTTGGTTGATCCATTTTGAACCTTTTCAAAACTTTGTCAAGGTATGTGCTTTGTGAAAGTCCAATTAAGCATCTTGATCTATCTCTATAGATCTTGATGCCCAATATGTAAGCAGCTTCACCGAGATCTTTCATAGAAAAACTTTTATTCAAGTATCCCTTTATGCTATCCAGAAATTCTATATCATTTCCAATTAGTAATATGTCATCCACATATAATATCAGAAATGCTACAGAGCTCCCACTCACTTTCTTGTAAATACAGGCTTCTCCAAAAGTCTATTCAAAACCAAATGCTTTGATCACACTATCAAAGCATTTATTCCAACCTCGAGAGGCTTGCACCAGTCCATAAATGGATCGCTGGAGCTTGCACACTTTGTTAGCTCCCTTTGGATCGACAAAACCTTCCGGTTGCATCATATACAACTCTT
The DNA here is from genome assembly GCA_034509565.1 of Triticum monococcum. Classification (NCBI taxonomy): domain Eukaryota; kingdom Viridiplantae; phylum Streptophyta; class Magnoliopsida; order Poales; family Poaceae; genus Triticum; species Triticum monococcum. The sequence continues at coordinate 771,344,091 of CM067847.1, forward strand.
CTTCCAGAAATCCATTCATGTAGTTTTGACATCCATCTGCCAAATTTCATAATCATGAAATGCGGCAATCGCTAACATGATTCGGACAGACTTAAGCATCGCTACGGGTGAGAAGGTCTCATCGGAGTCAATCCCTTGAACTTGTCGAAAACCTTTTGCAACAAGTCGAGCTTTGTAGACAGTAACATTACCGTCAGCGTCGGTCTTCTTCTTGAAGATCCATTTATTCTCAATTGCTTGCCGATCAACGGGCAAGTCAACCAAAGTCCACACTTTGTTCTCATACATGGATCCCATCTCAGATTTCATGGCTTCTAGCCATTTTGCGGAATCTGGGCTCACCATCGCTTCTTCATAGTTCGTAGGTTCATCATGATCTAGTAGCATGACTTCTAGAACAGGATTACCGTACCACTCTGGTGCGGATCTTACTCTGGTTGATCTACGAGGTTCAGTAATAACTTGATCTGAAGTTCCATGATCATCATCACTAACTTCCTCACTAATTGGTGTAGGTGTCACAGAAACCGGTTTCTGTGATGAACTACTTTCCAATAAGGGAGCAGGTACAGTTACCTCATCAAGTTCTACTTTCCTCCCACTCACTTCTTTGGAGAGAAACTCCTTCTATAGAAAGGATCCATTCTTGGCAACGAATGTCTTGCCTTCGGATCTGTGATAGAAGGCGTACCCAACAGTCTCCTTTGGGTATCCTATGAAGACACATTTCTCTGATTTGGGTTCGAGCTTATCAGGTTGAAGCTTTTTCATATAAGCATCGCAGCCCCAAACTTTAAGAAACGACAACTTTGGTTTCTTGCCAAACCACAGTTCATAAGGCGTCGTCTCAACGGATTTCGATGGTGCCCTATTTAACGTGAATGCGGCCGTCTCTAAAGCATAACCCCAAAACGATAGCGATAAATCTATAAGAGACATCATAGATCGCACCATATCTAGTAACGTATGATTACGACGTTCGGACACACCATTACGATGTGGTGTTCCGAGTGGCGTGAGTTGCGAAACTATTCCGCTTTGTTTCAAATGTAGACCAAACTCGTAACTCAAATATTCTCCTCCATGATCAGATCGTAGAAATTTTATTTTCTTGTTACGATGATTTTCAACTTCACTCTGAAATTCTTTGAACTTTTCAAATGTTTCAGATTTATGTTTCATTAAGTAGATATACCCATATCTGCTTAAATCATCTGTGAAGGTGAGAAAATAACGATGTCCGCCACGAGCCTCAACATTCATCGGACCACATACATCTGTATGTATGATTTCCAACAAATCCGTTGCTCTCTCCATAGTACCGGAGAACGGCGTTTTGGTCATCTTGCCCATGGGGCACGGTTCGCAAGTACCAAGTGATTCATAATCAAGTGATTCCAAAAGTCCATCAGTATGGAGTTTCTTCATGCGCTTTACACCGATATGACCTAAACGGCAGTGCCACAAATAAGTTGCACTATCATTATCAACTCTGCATCTTTTGGCTTCAACATTATGAATATGTGTATCACTACTATCGAGATTCATCAAAAATAGACCACTCTTCAAGGGTGCATGACCATAAAAGATATTACTCATATAAATAGAACAACCATTATTCTCTGATTTAAATGAATAACCGTCTCGCATCAAACAAGATCCAGATATAATGTTCATGCTCAACGCTGGCACCAAATAACAATTATTTAGGTCTAAAACTAATCCCGAAGGTAGATGTAGAGGTAGCGTGCCGACCGCGATCACATCGACTTTGGAACCATTTCCCACGCGCATCGTCACCTCGTCCTTTCCCAGTGTTCGCTTAATCCGTAGTCCCTGTTTCGAGTTGCAAATATTAGCAACAGAACCAGTATCAAATACCCAGGTGCTACTGCGAGCTCTAGTAAGGTACACATCAATAGCATGTATATCACATTTACCTTTGTTCACCTTGCCATCCTTCTTATCCGCCAAATACTTGGGGCAGTTCCGCTTCCAGTGTTCAGTCTGCTTGCAGTAAAAGCACTCAGTTTCAGGCTTAGGTCCAGATTTGGGTTTCTTCTCCTGAGCAGCAACTTGTTTGATGTTCTTCTTGAAGTTCCCCTTCTTCTTCCCTTTGCCTTTTTTCTTGAAACTGGCGGTCTTATTGACCATCAACACTTGATGCTCCTTCTTGATTTCTACCTCCGCAGCCTTTAGCATTGCGAAGAGCTCGGGAATCATCTTATCCATCCCTTGCATGTTATAGTTCATCACGAAGCTCTTGTAGCTTGGTGGCAGTGATTGGAGAATTCTGTCAATGACGCAATCATCTGGAAGATTAACTCCCATCTGAATCAAGTGATTATTATACCCAGACATTTTGAGTATATGCTCACTGACAGAACTGTTCTCCTCCATCTTGCAGCTATAGAACTTATTGGAGACTTCATATCTCTCAATTCGGGCATTTGCTTGAAATATTAACTTCAATTCCTGAAACATCTCATATGCTCCATGACGTTCAAAACATCGTTGAAGACCTGGTTCTAAGCCGTAAAGCATGGCACACTGAACTATCGAGTAGTTATCAGCTTTGCTCTGCCAGACGTTCATAACATCTGGTGTTGCTCCTGCAGCAGGCTTGGCACTGAGCGGTGCTTCCAGGACGTAATTCTTCTATGCAGCAATGAGGATAATCCTCAAGTTACAGACCCAGTCCGTGTAATTGCTACCATCATCTTTCAATTTTGCTTTCTCAAGGAACGCATTAAAATTCAATGGAACAACATCACGGGCCATCTATCTACAATCAACATAGACAAGCAAAATACTATCAGGTACTAAGTTCATGATAAATTTAAGTTCAATTAATCATATTACTTAAGAACTCCCACTTAAAAAGACATCCCTCTAATCTTCTAAGTGATCACGTGATCCAAATCAACTAAACCATAACCGATCATCACGTGAAATGGAGTAGCTTTCAATGGTGAACATCAATATGTTGATCATATCTACTATATGATTCACGCTTGACCTTTCGGTCTTAGTGTTCCGAGGCCATATCTGCATATGCTAGGCTCGTCAAGTTTAACCTGAGTATTCTGCGCGTGCAAAAACTGGCTTGCACCCGTTGTGGATGGACGTAGAGCTTATCACACCCGATCATCACGTGGTGTCTGGGCACGACGAACTTTGACAACGGTGCATACTCAGGGAGAACACTTTTATCTTGAAATTTAGTGAGAGATCATCTTATAATGCTACCGTCAATCAAAGCAAGATAAGATGCATAAAAGATAAACATCACATGCAATCAATATAAGTGATATGATATGGCCATCATCATCTTGTGCTTGTGATCTCCATCTCCGAAGCATCGTCATGATCACCATCGTCACCGGCGCGACACATTGATCTCCATCGTAGCATCGTTGTTGTCTCGCCAATCTTATGCTTCACGACTATCGCTACCGCTTAGTGATAAAGTAAAGCATTACAGCGCAATTGCATTGCACACAATAAAGCGACAACCATATGGCTCCTGCCAGTTGCCGATAACTCGGTTACAAAACATGATCATCTCATACAATAAAATTTAGCATCATGTCTTGACCATATCACATCACAACATGCCCTGAAAAACAAGTTAGACATCCTCTACTTTGTTGTTGCAAGTTTTACGTCGCTGCTACGGGCTTAAGCAAGAACCGTTCTTACCTATGCATCAAAACCACAACGATAGTTTGTCAAGTTGGTGCTGTTTTAACCTTCGCAAGGACCGGGCGTAGCCACACTTGGTTCAACTAAAGTTGGAGAAACTGACACCCGTCAGTCACCTGTGTGCAAAGCACGTCGGTAGAACCAGTCTCACGTAAGCGTACGCGTAATGTCCACTGGTAGAAAAAGAGGCTTCCGTCCAGCCCCATTAGTCGCGAAACTGTAGGAACCGCGACTAATGAAGTCTTTAGTCGCGGTTCGGCAGACGAACCGCGACCAAATGCCTGGGCCCAGGGCGCTCGGTGGCCAGCTGGTGCACGTGAGGGGCTTTAGTCGCGGTTGGCCAGGCCAACCGCGACTAAAGGTGCCCAAAGGCCTTTAGTCGCGGTTGGCCAGGCCAACCGCGACTAAAGCTCCTCCCCTATATATACCAGTCCCTTTAGTCCCGGTTTAAGCCACGAACCGGGACTAAAGGGTGCGATGACCTTTAGTCCCGGTTCGTGCCACGAACCGGTACTAAAGGTCCCATTTTCAAACTCTACCCCCCCCCCCCCGGTGGATCGCCTTTTCAGTTTTAAAAAAAATAAAAGAAAATAATGGAAATGTCAAAAAAATAAAAGAAAATAAGTTTCTCATGTGATATGTGGTCTAGTTGTTGGGAAAATTTGCAAATGTGAATTTTGACTTTATTTGCAAAATCTCTGTGAAATTTGTAAAAATGGGCATAACTTTTGCATACTAACTCGGATGAAAAAGTTTTTTATATGAAAAATCATCTACTCGAAAAGTTACATCCAAATTTAACGGGGGGAACCCCGTTAAACATTTTCAAAATCCTCAAAAACCTAATAGAAAAAAAGTTACGGGGCTTTTAAGATTTAGAGTGGAAAAAATTGAAAAATATTCAAACAGTGGGCAAACTATGGTCAAACAATGGTCAAACTAATTATTCTAGAATATTAGTGTTACTAAATAATTATTTTAATTATTTCAATTTTGGTCAAATCTGGTCAAACTGTGGTCAACTGTGGTCAAACTGTGGTCAAACAATGGTCAAACTAATTATTCAAGAAATATTAGTGTTACTAAATAATTATTGTTTTTTAAAACAATAGTTTCAAACTCAAACAGTGAAATGTGTCACTTCATGCTCAAGCAAAATTCCTGAAGGTTAATAGGATTGACATCTTACTATTGTCAGGAAAACAACAAGTGCAGACTTGGAGCGTGGGAGAATAGAACCCGGAAGTTAAGCGTGCTTGGGCTGGAGTAGTGAGAGGGATGGGTGACTGGTCGGGAAGTTAGATGATTTGGAATGATGAGGGGTGATTAAAGAATAAATTGAGAAGTGATGAGGGGTGGTGATTACAGACTAGAGGTTAAAATAGCCCTGTTTTCAAAAAAAATTCAAAATTGTTTTTCAAAAACCTGTGGCGGCCTTTAGTCGCGGTTGGCCAGAAGAACCGCGAGTAAAGGTCCTCCGCCCCGACGGCCGCCTGGTGCCCACGTGGACGGGCCTTTAGTCGCGGTTCTTAAGCAACCGCGACTAAAGTGGGGGTCCTTTAGTCGCGCCTATTTGGTCGCGGTTGCGCAACCGCGACTAATGGCAGTTGCGAACCGCGACCAAAGGCCCTTTTTCCAGCAGTGGTCGGTCCGAGCCGCTTCATCCAACAATACCGCCGAACCAAAGTATGACATGCTGGTAAGCAGTATGACTTATATCGCCCACAACTCACTTGTGTTCTACTCGTGCACAACATCAACGCATAAAACCTGGCTCTGATACCACTGTTGGGGAACGTAGTAATTTAAAAAAAACTCCTACGCACACGCAAGATCATGGTGATGCATACCAACGAGAGGGGAGAGTGTTGTCGATGTACCCTCGTAGACCGTTCGCGGTAGCGTTATATCAACGCGGTTGATGTAGTCGTATGTCTTCACGTCTGACTGATCCAAGTACCGAAAGCACGGCACCTCCGAGTTCTGCACACGTTCGGCTCGGTGACGTCCTCGCCTTCTCGATCCAGCAAGAGGGGTGAAGTAGTAGATGAGTTCCGGCAGCACGACGGCTTGGTGACGGTGTTGGTGAAGAACAATCTCCGTAGGGCTTCGTCTAAGCACTACGAAAACTATGATGGAGGATAAACTAGAGGGGACGGGGTTGCCGGCACACGGCTTGGTGTTTCTTGATGTGTCCTTGGTGCTAGCCCTACCCCTCTATTTATATGTTGAGCCCTGGGGTCGCAACTTGGAGTAAAAGCCTCCTCAAAGTCGGTTTCACCCGAAAGGCAAGAGTCCTTCTCGGACTCCAGGGCTAGACGCCAGGGTTCCCGGCGTCTACCCCTAGACACCAGGGTTCCTGGCGTCTAGGCTCTGGTCTCCGCAAAACTTCCTTTTGCACTTTCCAAAAGCCTCGTGGGCTTTCCCCTTTGGCCCAGATAAAGTGTTCTCGTGCCCAAACATTTCGGGAAACATCCGGAACCCCTTCCGGTGAATTCCGGAACCCTTCCGGAGATCAAACACTACTATCCCATATATCAAACTTTATCTCCGGACCATTCCAGAGTTCCTCGTCATGTCCGTGATCTCATCCCGGACTCCGAACAATATTCGGTGATCAACATACATCACTCATATAGTACTATATTGTCAACGAATGTTAAGCGTGCAGACCCTACGGGTTCGAGAACTATGTAGACATGACCGAGACACCTCTCTGGTCAATAACCAATAGCGGGACCTAGATGCCCATATTGGCTCCTACATATTCTACGAAGATCTTTATCGGTCAGACCACATAACAACATACGTTGTTCCCTTTGTCATCGGTATGTTACTTGCCCGAGATTCGATCGTCGGTATCTCAATACCTAGTTCAATCTCGTTACCGGCAAGTCTCTTTACTCATTCTGTAATACATCATCCCGCAACTAACTCATTAGTTGCAGTGCTTGCAAGGCTTATAGTGATGTGCATTACCGAGTGGGCCCAGAGATACCTCTCTGACAATCGGAGTGACAAATCCTAATCTCGAAATACGCCAACCCAACAAGTACCTTTGGAGACACCTGTAGAGCACCTTTATAATCATCCAGTTACGTTGTGACGTTTGGTGGCACACAAAGTGTTCCTTTGGTAAACGGGAGTTGCATAATCTCATAGTCATAGGAACATGTATAAGTCATGAAGAAAGCAATAGCAACAAACTAAACGATCAAGTGCTAAGCTAACGGAATGGGTCAAGTCAAGCACATCATTCTCCTAATGATGTGATCCCCCATTAATCAAATGACAACTCATGTATATGGTTAGGAAACTTAACCATCTTTGATCAACGAGCTAGTCAAGTAGAGGCATACTAGTGACACTCTGTTTGTCTATGTATTCACACATGTATTATGTTTCCGGTTAGTACAATTCTAGCATGAATAATAAACATTTATCATGAAATAAGGAAATAAATAATAACTTTATTATTGCCTCTAGGGCATATTTCCTTCAAGAGGAATATTGGGAGCCACCACCTCGGAAGCCGTGGTTACGGCGGAAAGAGGTCCAAATGGGCCAAGGAGGACGCGGAAGCCGCGAGTCTTGGCATCCCAGATCCCTTGGCGGAATTCACCGTCCTGCAGGAGCATGACGTCCTCAGGGCTCGGCACCATTGGGACCCAGTGAAGAAGGTTTACGAGACAACACTGGTCATTAGGAGTTCATGAGACTGCTGGTAATTTTAGTTTTTGATAAATTTGACTGCACACGTTAGTCATATTTGTAAATGATCCTTGTGCCTTTTGCAGAGAGAGCAGCACCGGATTGTGGCCGAAAGCGACTCGCCGTCTGAGGCATTGGCGAGGCCCAAGTGGGACACTCCATTCAACCGGGCGTTGAACATATTGAAACGACAACCGGTGGATACTTGACCGTCGTATGGACGCGTGCACGGTGTCGGAGACGGTGCCATGTGGAAGAAGTACTACCGTGAGACCACGGAGGAGAGAAAGGAAAGACGGAGGTTAACTGAAGAAAACATCGACAAGAAGGTCGAGATTGCGGTTGAGAAGAAATCATCTTAGACAGTCGCAATAGCGGTAGCTACCGCAAAACAGGTGGTTGCAGATTTGTCTACTTCCTTGGTGACGGGCGTTATCACTTGGACAAGGCAAAATCTAGAAAAAAAATGCAGAGGACTTTCCCCTTGCCAACTTCTTGGGGAGCAGCTCAACTAGCGTTGCACCAGCACCTGCTCCCGCACCGGCTCCCACACCTGCTCCTGCACCGGCTCCCGCAACGGACATGCTCGATGGTGCTTCGTCTTTGGCTGAGCTCGACGCCCTCACGGTACCTGTCACACCGCCCCCCTTCAATATAAATGTATAATCTCCCGTTTTTGTTGCCTTTCGGATGTCTCACGTCGCAGACTTTTCTTTGCAGGCCGACGAAACCCCGTGCACCATATTGTACACCATCGGCGACCAGAAGGTGGACGTGGGGAAGGCGACGATAATGAAGCCGAAGAAACCATTGTTCCACAGTCGGCCGATCCCCCCGAACGTCTTCAAGGTTTCCGTGGCCAGTGTCAAACCGGGCCACGAGAATTTGCCTCCTCCAATACTAGCCGGGGATGACGACGAGACACCACTGCGGCTTGGTGATTGTTGCAATGGGTGGGTCCTGTTGTGTCCAAAGAGTCTGCTTCGTCTGGAGGCGGCCGGGAGCACACCCACGAGCACGCAGCCTCAGCAAGGTATGAACATCAACACCCCACCTACCCAATTAGCGTCGGGTGTCGGTTTGGGTGATAGCGTACGGGGTGAGGAGGCTCCATTAGTCGCTGATGACGTCGCCATGGATGAGGATGAGCACGACGATGGCGCTGAATAGTATGTCTATACTAGCGCCTCCTCGGGGTTTGAGCGTCATGAGTCGATGCCTGAATTGCCGTCTCAACGTATTATGGACGACCTTCCGGTAGTAAAGAAGTCTAGGAAGAGAGAGAGGAAAGGCAAAAAAGCTGATTCTATGATCCAGCAGCCTCGGCTTTAGGACCGTATAGATATCCCCGATGCGGATAAATGGCATATCCCCAGTCAACCAATCCTACCTGCAATAGCGCTACGGGCCAGATTCGGTGATCTAAGGAGACTTCATGACGATGTGTTGCGGGTAGAGAAAGGCCTCATCACCTCGAAAGATTCAGGATACCCACTCTACATGGTTAACGTTCCGCGGCAAATGTCGTACATCGACAGCTTCCCCACGGATAAGTTCTTCCTCCGATTCGATTATGATGGGGAATGCAGTAATTTCAAAAAAAATCCTACGCACACGCAAGATCATGGTGATGCATAGCAACGAGAGGGGAGAGTGTGATCTACGTACCGTCGTAGACCGACATCGGAAGCGTTATGACAACGCAGTTGATGTAGTCGTACGTCTTCACGGTCCGGCCGATCAAGCACCGAAACTACGGCACCTCCGAGTTCTAGCACACGTTCAGCTCGATGACGATCCCCGGACTCCGATCTAGCAAAGTATCGGGGAAGAGTTCCGTCAGCACGATGGTGTGGTGATGATCTTGATGTTCAACCGTCGCAGGGCTTCGCCTAAGCACCGCTACAATATTATCGAGGAGTATGGTGGAGGGGGGCACCGCACACGGCTAAGAGAACGATCACGAAGATCAACTTGTGTGTCCATGGGCTGCCCCCTGCCCCTGTATATAAAGGAGCAAGGGGGGAGAAGGCCGGCCCTAGGAGGGGCGCGCCAGGGGAGTAGGATTCCTACTCCTAGTTGGAGTAGGTTTCCTCCTTTCCTAGTCCAACTAGGAGAAAGGGGGAAAAGGGGGAAAGAGGGGAAGGAAGGGAGAGAGGGGCCGCGCCCCAAACCCCTTGTCCAATTCGGACTGGCTTGGGAGGGGTGCGCGCCACCTCCTGGTCCTTCCCACTAAGGCCCATTAAGGCCCATTGCTTCTTCCTCGTATTCCCGTAACTCTTCGGTACCTCCGAAAATACCTGAATCACTCGGAACCTTTCCGATGTCCGAATATAGTCGTCCAATATATCGATTTTTACGTCTCGACCATTTCGAGACTCCTCGTGATGTCCCCGATCTCATCCGGGACTCCTAACTCCTTCGGTACATCAAAACATATAAACTCACAATGAAACTGTCATCGAAACCTTAAGCGTGCGGACCCTACGGGTTCGAGAACAATGTAGACATGACCGAGACACGTCTCCGGTCAATAACCAATAGTGGAACCTGGATGCTCATATTGGCTCCCACATATTCTACGAAGATCTTTATCGGTCAGACCGCATAACAACATATGTTGTTCCCTTTGTCATCGGTATGTTACTTGCCCGAGATTCGGTCGTCGGTATCTCAATACCTAGTTCAATCTCGTTACCGGCAAGTCTCTTTACTCGTTCCGTAATACATCATCTCGCAACTAACTCATTAGTTGCAATGCTTGCAAGGCTTAAGTGATGTGCATTACCGAGAGGGCCCAGAGATACCTCTTCGGCAATCGGAGTGACAAATCCTAATCTCGAAATACGCCAACCCAACATGTACCTTTGGAGACACCTGTAGAGCTCCTTTATAAGCACCTAGTTACATTGTGATGTTTGGTAGCACACAAAGTGTTCCTCCGGCAAACGGGAGTTGCATAATCTCATAGTCATAGGAACATGTATAAGTCATGAAGAAAGCAATAGCAACATACTAAATGATCGGGTGCTAAGCTAATGGAATGGGTCATGTCAATCACATCATTCTCCTAATGATGTGATCCCGTTAATCAAATGACAACACATGTCTATGGTTAGGAAACATAACCATCTTCGATCAATGAGCTAGTCAAGTAGAGGCATACTAGTCACACTTTGTTTGTCTATGTATTCACACATGTATTATGTTTCCGGTTAATACAACTCTAGCATGAATAATAAACATTTATCATGAAATAAGGAAATAAATAATAACTTTATTATTGCCACTAGGGCATATTTCCTTCGGTCTCCCACTTGCACTAGAGTCAATAATCTAGATCACATCGCCATGTGATTTAATATCAATAGTTCACATCACCATGTGATTAACACCCATAGTTCACATCGTCATGTGACCAACACTCAAAGGGTTTACTAGAGTCAGTAATCTAGTTCACATCTATATGTGACTAACACCCAAAGAGTACTAAGGTGTGATCATGTTTTGCTTGTGAGAGAAGCTTAGTCAACGAGTCTGCCAAAATTCAGATCCGTATGTATTTTGCAAATTTCTATGTCTACAATGCTCTGCACGGAGCTACTTTAGCTAATTGCTCCCACTTTCAATATGTATCCAGATGAAGACTTAGAGTCATCCGGATTAGTGCCAAAAACTTGTGTCGACGTAATCCTTTTACGACGAACCTTTTTTCACCTCCATAATCGAGAAACATATCCTTATTCCACTAAGGATAATTTTGACCGATGTCCAGTGATCTACTCCTAGATCACTATTGTACTCCCTTGCCAAAAACAGTGTAGGGTATACAATAGATCTGGTACATAGCATGGCATACTTTATAGAACCTATGGCTGAGGCATAAGAATGACTTTCATTCTCTTTCTATCTTCTGCCGTGGTCGGGCTTTGAGTCTTACTCAATTTCACACCTTGTAACACAGGCAAGAACTCTTTCTTTGACTGTTCCATTTTGAACTACTTCAAAATCTTGTCAAGGTATGTACTCATTGAAAAAACTTATCAAGCGTCTTGATCTATCTCTATAGATCTTGATGCTCAATATGTAAGCAGCTTCACCGAGGTCTTTCTTTGAAAAATTCCTTTCAAACATTCCTTTATGCTTTGCAGAATACTTCTACATTATCTCCGATCAACAATATGTCATTCACATATACTTATCAGAAATGTTGTAGTGCTCCCACTCACTTTCTTGTAAATACAGGCTTCACAGCAAGTCTGTATAAAACTATATGCTTTGATCAACTTATCAAAGCATATATTCCAACTTCGAGATGCTTGCACCAGTCCATAGATGGATCGCTGGAGCTTGCATATTTTGTTAGTACCTTTAGGATTGACAAAACCTTCTGGTTGCATCATATACAACTCTTTTTTAATAAATCGATTAAGGAATGCAGTTTTGTTTATCCATTTGCCGGATTTCAAAAAATGCGGCAATTGCTAACATGATTCGGACAGACTTAAGCATAGATACGAGTGAGAAACTCTCATCATAGTCAACACCTTGAACTTGTCGAAAACCCTTTTGCGACAATTCTAGCTTTGTAGATAGTAACACTACTATCAGCGTCCGTCTTCTTCTTGAAGATCCATTTAATCTCAATGGCTCGCCGATCATTGGGCAAGTCAATCAAAGTCCATACTTTGTTCTCATACATGGATCTCATCTCAAATTTCATGGCCTCAAGCCATTTCGCGGAATCTGGGCTCATCATCGCTTCCTCATAGTTCGTAGGCTCGTCATGGTCAAGTAACATGACCTCCAGAACAAGATTTACCATACCACTCCGGTGCGGATCTCACTCTGGTTTACCTACGAGGTTCGGTAGTAACTTGATCTGAAGTTACATGATCATCATCATTAGCTTCCTCACTAATTGGTGTAGTAGTCACAGGAACAGATTTCTATGATGAACTACTTTCCAATAAGGGAGCAGGTACAGTTACCTCATCAAGTTCTACTTTCCTCCCACTCACTTCTTTCGAGAGAAACTCCTTCTCTAGAAAGGATCCATTCAAAGCAACGAATATATTGCCTTCGGATCTGTGATAGAAGGTGTACCCAACATTTTCTTTTGGGTATCCTATGAAGACGCACTTCTCCGATTTGGTTTAGAGCTTATCAGGTTGAAACTTTTTCACATAAGCATTGCAACCTCAAACTTTAAGAAACAACAGCTTAGGTTTCTTGCCAAACCATAGTTCATACGGTGTCGTCTCAATGGATTTAGATGGTGCCCTATTTAATGTGAATGCAGCTGTCTCTAATGCTTAACCCCAAAACGATAGTGGTAGATCGGTAAGAGACATCATAGATCGCACCATATCTAATAAAGTATGGTTATGACGTTTGTACACACCATTATGCTGTGGTGTTCCAGGTGGCGTGAGTAGTGAAACTATTTCACATTGTTTTTAACTGAAGTCCAAACTCGTAACTCAAATATTTTACTTCTGCGATCATATCGTAGAAACTTTTATTTTTGTTACGATGATTCTCCACTTCACTTTGAAATTCTTTGAACTTTTCAAATGTTTCAGACTTGTGTTTCATCAAGTAGATATACTCATATCTGCTCAAATCATCTGTGAAGGTCAGAAAATAACGATACCCGCCGTGAGCTCCAACACTCATCGGATCGCATACATCAGTATGTATTATTTCCAATAAGTCAGTTGCTCGCTCCATTGTTCCGGAGAACGGAGTCTTAGTCATCTTGCCCATGAGGCATGGTTCGCAAGCATCAAGTGATTCATAATCAAGTGATTCCAAAAGCCCATCAGCATGGAGTTTCTTCATGCGCTTCACACCAATATGACCTAAACGGCAGTGCCACAAATAATTTGCACTATCATTATTAACTTTGCATCTTTTGGTTTCAATATTATGAATATGTGTATCACTACGATCGAGATCCCATGAACCATTTTCATTGGGTGTGTAACCATATAAGGTTTTATTCATGTAAACAAAACAACAATTTATTCTCTTACTTAAATGAATAACCGTATTACAATAAACATGATCAAATCATATTCATGCTCAACGTAAGCACCAAATAACACTTATTTAGGTTCAACACTAATCCCGAAAGTATAGGGAGTGTGCGATGATGATCATATCAATCTTGGAACCACTTCCAACACACATTGTCACTTCACCCTTAACTAGTCTCTGTTTATTCTGCAACTCCCGTTTCGAGTTACTAATATTAGCAACTGAACTAGTATCAAATACTGAGGGGTTGCTATAAACACTAGTAAAGTATACATCTCCTCGTCGTCGTAGTCTTCGACAAGGAGGATGTTCGCCGGCCGGACGTCGCCGTGCACTGTCTTCGCTGACGAGTGAAGGAATGCAAGAACAGAGCATACCTGGTATGCCACGGCACACCGCGCTCTCCACGGCAGCGGCGGCGTCCCGTCGCCTCCTTGGTCGAGGCGGTCCTCCAGGCTCCCGCCCGGCACGAGCTCGTGCACCACGGCGCGCGCCTCCGGGCACGTGCCAACGAGCGCGACGAGGCTCGGGTGCCTTAACCTGCCGATGGCGTCGGCCTCGCGAGCGAACCGTGCCTCGCCGACGGCGGCATCGGGGGAGATGACCGTGACGGCGACGCTCATGCCGCGCAGGCTTCCTCTGTACACGCCGGCGCGGCCAATGCCGGCACTGCCGATCCTGGCAGACTCGTCGAAACGGCCTGTCGCCGCCTCCAGCTCCGACAACCCGACCCGCAAGACATTGACACCATGATCACCATCCATTGCGGCGGGCATGGATTCTTCCGCAGCTCCAGGTGGCCGGCCAGTCTGTTCGTATGGCTCGTCCTTGAGCTTCTCGTGCGCCGCATCGTCCGTCTCGCCTCCGTCGCCCTGGCAAGATCGAATTTGAATGCATTCACAAATAGATCACATTGTTCGAACGAAAAATCTTTGCAATTCCTGCACGTACCGAACCACGTTTCGAAGACGTAGGCGAGTCATGGACGTCGACCGGCTGGCCGCCGCCCTCGTCGTGGCGGCTCGACGAGGATTTCCATGTGGAGCAGTCGTCGGAAGCAGCTGGCCTGGGGCTGGTGCTAGCCGTGGATGGTTCTCCTCTGCTCAGCCCCTCGTCGCTGGCCTCTCTGCACGCGTCAACAATCAAACATCATCGCATCAACGGACGAACAACATGAGAATGTGCCACTTACATCGCTCATTCACTTATATTTTGACTTGAGACAGAGTAAAACAGGAGAAGCTCACTGAAAGGTGTCAAATTTTGAGACAAAGTACCTACCGGGTGCAGATAAGCTTGCCTTTGCAGACGAACCAGATCCTGCAGGAGGGGTTGGCCTTGAGCTGCACGGCGGCCGCCTTGTTGGACTTGGGCGCGCGCATCTTCCTGACAACAACATAGCATCCATCACATTGTCCGCACGCAAGCGGCCGGCCGACTGTAACGTGCGAGCTCGCGGTAACCACACATACATACCTCGAGTAGGCCCGGTCGGCGGCGGCGCCCATGACGAGCTCGCCGACGCCATGGTCGACGAGGAGCTGCACCAGCCCCTCCGCCACATCGTCGCCGGACACGATGACCTTGCGCGCCAGGACCTGAAGGGCCCATAGCCACCACAACCATCGAATGATTAACGCGATCGGGAGCTCAATCAGTGGAGCCAACAATAATTTGCTGCTGATGACAACGACTACTGAGCAAACCAAGGATAGGATTCAGGAACGAACCCGCTGGATCTTGCACATGCGGATGAGCTGGTCGAGGGCCTCGCTGGCCTCGTCCTCCTCCCACTTCCTGCAGGCGGCCACCATGGCTGCTCCCACCTGGCTCACCGGCACCCACGCCCCCACTGCATCCATCCATCCACCGGATGAGATCATAAGCTACTTGCTCCTGCCATTGATTTGGTGGAAGTAATTGGTGAAACACGAGAGACTTACTCATGTTGATGCGGTGCGGCGGGCGGTGGACGTGGGCAAGCACGAGGCGGCGGCCGGGGAAGTTGGCCAGCACCCACCGCAGGTTCGCCTTCCAGTTCCAGTGCTCCTTCCCCACCGCGCAGTACACCTCCTCCTCGCCGGCGCCGGCTGCCGCCTCCTCCATGTACCCAGGCCCAGCTATATCGGTCGATCGATCCCTCCAACTTAGCTTCCTTCTTGGGCTTCTTGCTCTCCCGGCAATGGCGCCCGGTTGAGGAGGGTGACAGAGACGATCCACGCGGGATGGAAATGGAAGAAGAAGAGAACACGGGAGGGAGGAGAGTATGTAGTGTGTACGTAATCCCGTTGACCAGTTTTTATTCTTTTTGTACGGAAAAGTTGACTAGTCGCTATTCGGAAGGCCGTACAAAGGATGGGATATCCCAGGACCCAGGTGAATATGCTCTAACTATACAGACTTTGGCAACCAATTACAAGACGTTTCTTAATACTATAATGGATCACTGCATGATATTCACGATGGAGCATACTTAAACTCAGATAATTCACACATTTGACCAGAGTAATGCTAAGAAATGGAGCATCTAGCCCAATATTACTGGCCTTTTCAAATGAAAAATTCCCTCAATTATTATCAATCATGTGTACATGCCACAAATAATTATGAGAGTACCTAGAACTCATCTAGATGAGATATAATTTGGTCTCATTCACTCGGAAAACAAAAACATATAACATCCACGTCAGCACACACGCATCTTATAGCATCTTATAGTATCACATCCCATGGCTATAAAAGATGAATGAGACCAAATTATATCTCATCTAGATGAGTTCTAGCAAAACTGAATAATTATGGCCTGGTCGCTCCGCGATAAGGAAAAGAAAGGCCCGAGCTCAGATGGATTTAGATCTGCTGAATATTAACATAAATGAAAAGAAATAGTACTTCTCTGAGATCAGACGGGTTCAATTTGGCATTTTATATTGCGCTATAGATTTTTTTTTAAACACAGTGGCCGATCTCGCAGTTGATCTGCAGACGAGCCGTTGATCCTTTTCGAGCACACAATGAAACTCTCAATGAAAGCACCAATATCGATACTAAAACCGGCTGATCTCGGGTAAAGGGGTCCCGAGCCATGGATCTCGGATCAATGGGTTACAAGAGACGAAGGAGACACTATTTACCAAGGTTCGGACCCTCTCGAAGAGGTAAAACCCTACGTCCTACTTTGATTGTATTAATGATGACATATCGAGTACAAGCTTAATCGACCTCGAGATCGTGTGTTGTGTTCTAACCCTAAGGCAGATGATTGTAATTGTGTCCCTACGGACTAAACCCTCTAGCTTATATAGACACCACGGATTGCTATGGTTACATATGGTCGGTTACCGACTACGAATAAACACGTCGACAATCTGGAGTAGTCCTTGAAGTGTATGCCAAGTCTTCAGCGGTGTCTGTCTTGATCACGCCAGGGTTCGAGGCTTTTGGAGTCCTTTCTTGTGAGATCGGTGGGCCATAAGCTCAGCCCATGAACTGCGGGCCTACTAGGTTAGTACCCCTTAGTCCATAATACCGTCAATAAGGGACATGTTTCTTTTTTTTTTGCGAAATAAAGGGAGATTTATATATTAATCAAGCAACGAACATGTCTGCCTTACAAAGGTCTGGCACCTCTCTAGGTCCAGAACGAAGCCAAACGGCTGTGCGTTTTTCTGTTCTGCCAAAGTTGGCCAAGAAGTGGCTAACACTGTTTTGTTCCCTCTTAATATGCTTGATAATAAACTCCCTTCCTTCATGAAGCAGAATCTTAGTATCTTCAATCATCATGGCGTGCACTGATCTATCTCTGCTGGTGCTTTGGATGGTGCGGACTACCTCAAGGCAATCGATCTCAACAATAATTGGCAAGGTTGTCCACTGAAGCGCAAGTGAAATCCCTTCTCTACATGCTGCGATCTCAGCTTCCAGTGGAGAGTGACAAGAGCGCAGCTCACGGCATGATGAGAAGATAGGGTCTCCACTCTCCACCTTCGTCACGTAGCACCATGCCCGTACCAGCCGTACGGTCATGCTCACAGTAGGAGCCATCAACACTCAGAGTTGTCCACCCTGGCGGCGGTGGCGTCCATCGGAGGGGGGGCTCCTTTACAGCGTCCCCACGCGATGATCCGTTGCTGAACTGATCAACATCAGTGACCATCTTCCCCTTGACCTGGTCAGCCGTGGAGTGCTGCTGAATAGCAACCAAGGACTTCACATAGCTCAACAAGAAGCGTCTTGAGGATTCAATATCCGGTGGCTTTTTGTTATGCACAATTTCATTTCTCACATACATGCCAGCAGCGCCATAAGGTCATGAGGAGATGCAGCCGCTCCGTCTCCAAGATGTCGCCAATGGTATTCAGGAGCCACTCGGGGCCTGTGTGTGCTATCTTCCGGACGTCCGGTAGCTTCCAATGGGACGCCATTGCCTGCCAGAGGGCCACCGCTCGCGGACACCTGCAAAATGTATGGAATGTGTTCTCCGGCTCGGATGCACACAAAGGGCATAAGTCAGACACTTCCAGATTACGTCGTTTCTTATTAACCCATGTGGCAAGAGAATCAGTAATAAGTCTCCATGCAAACACACGCATCTTAGGAGGAGCAGGGCATCTCCATAATAAAGCCCAGACGGCGCGTCGCCCGTCCGATGCCCTGCTCGCCGCGACTGAAGATGGCCGGAGACGTTCGTTCAGCGTGAGCCGGTACGCGCTCCGAACCGTAAAGATACCACTCCGTTCAGGTGACCATGCAAGCACATCGTCCCCCAACCTAGGACAAGCTTTGATTTTGACAATCTCTTCCACATCCACTGTTCATCTTCCAGTTACCATGATCGTCCAGAAGTTCTGAAACTCGCCTAAGCCGGCCGGCACCGACCTTGAGGTGTGATAGGCAGTCCTGCTGTTTCACCACGCATTATCCATTTATCCCTCCAAATTCGGATGGATTGCCCACTACCCACACGCCAAACCAACCCTTTTTTGAGCAGATCAGATCAAGCCCGTGTAGAACAGCCTGCCACGTTGGAGAAGCCCCACCTGAGAAAACAGTATCCTCCAGATTTCCATTGGGAAAATAGCGAGCTTTTAGGAGCCGGGAACACAAGCTATCAGGGGCTGTCAGCAGCCTCCATGCCTGTCTTGCGAGCAGGGCCTGATTGAAAAGGCGGAAATCCTTAAAGCCGAGGCCTCCATGAGATTTGGGTTGGATCAAGACCTCCCAATAGCGCCAGTGTGTTTTCCTTCGCCCCTTCTCTGCACCCCACCAATAGCTTCTGATCATACGTGTCAGATCATCACATACAGAAGCCGGCAACCTGAAAACACTCATCAAATATGTTGGCAGTGCTTGTTCCACTGACTTGATTAAAACTTCTCTTCCACTCTGAGCTAACTGAGAATCCCCCCATAGAACTAGGTGCTTAGTGAGCTTCTCTTGAGTGCTTTTGAACCTCCCTTTCCCCATGCGCCCCTGGGGAGTGGGAAGGCCTAAGTACTTCTCTTCAAAATTAATATTCTACACTTGCAAAATTTGTACTACATCATCTCGATCATTTGGCTTGCAGTGTGCCCCAAAAAAGATAGAGCACTTGTCTGGATTAATCAACTGTCCAGTGGCACTCGCATACGCATCTAACACTCCTCTTATTCGGCTGGCCTCCACATCGGTGGCACGAAAGAACAACAAAGTGTCGTCTGCAAAAAGGAGGTGTGAAATCCCCGGTTCCCTTGGGCAAACTCTCACGGGTGTAATATCCATGCTCCCAACACCCTGCTTCAACAATGCGGATAGACCATCGGCGATAAATAGGAATAGAAATGGTGAGAGAGGATCACCCTGCTGCAGCCCTCGCGACGGTGCAAATGAATCCGAGCGGGCTCCATTGACATTCAATCATAAGGGACATGTTGATGGTTGCACAAACATACTTGAAGTTGTGACATTGCAAGATCTTTGGGTTTGGCACTCTTTTTTTTTTGCATGAAAGGTTCACACAATAACATCGATGTGCTTCAGCATTCTCTGGTGTTCATGAGGCTTTTAGAAGGCAATTCCCAAGAGAAATCAAGTATGAGATCAATGACCACCAATACAACAAGTGATACTACCTAGTTGATGGTATTTATCCTCCATGGTCTATATTTATGAAGAAAATCTGTTGACTCCAAGGGAGAGAAGAGGGCTAGGTTTGCTAAAGAACAAGAGTGCTTGGAAGGATGGGAACCGTGCTTTTGGTGTGCTCCAAGCTTGTTGGGCTATTTGTTCAGCACCCTGCTAGAATATGGAGCACTTGAACTATGTGGGAGGGGATGACTACTTGTGTGATCATGCACAACATGATCATAGATGATGAGCGTGATGACACCATCCATGACCAAGGGTGAGATTTCCAGGGTGAGTTTGTTAAGCTCGATGACGGATCAGCAATGTTTGCAAAGTCCATCCATTTCATCATAAAATGTGTCATCTAGCAACTCATATTCAACTTCAAAATGATTTGGTTGAGCATATATGGACTCACATAGAAAACCAGTAGTTTTATATGTTTTTTTTTCAATTTATTTGCTACAATTTTAAATTTATTTGGTTGTAAACTATGTGACTTATTTGTTTAATAATGTGCAATGTTTGATTCATTTGTCTATTGTAAATGTATAGAATGTTCAAAATGACAATTTGATTAAGAAACGGACAAGGCGGACCAAAATGGATCGCCCCATTGAGCGCCATGGCAGGAAAGGCGGACAAAGGGCGGATGCCTGCCCTTGTGGTTGTGGCCACTCAAATAGACAATTTTGCTGTCCGTTTGGATCAATCGATTGGAGTTGCCCTTAGTCTCTTTGTATTTTGGGTCAAAAATTATAATAAGTTATGTATCACACAAAAAATATCATTGAAATCTCTTTCGAATGTGAATCCTTATAATTTCATACTGTACTTAGTTAAAGCATCATCCTCATCTCAAAAAAATGTAAAGCATTACCCATTCAGTTTACGCTCAGGCCTTCAGCATTAGGGCACATGAATGAAGGGCCAGCACCACAATAACAGCAGTAAATCTAGTAATTAACCTACCCCATTTCATCTACTGACAGAACACATAACCAAACCAAGCAACAGATACTCCACTGAGGAACACATCAGCAAAGGGAAACACATGACAGGCAGGTTGTTCTCTGTTTCCAGCACACATATCTACAAAATAAGGCGACACATCAGCTGGGACTGACCGGGGATGATGCAAGCTTCTGACGGTCAGGTCCTGATACGACCAGATGCGTGCGTAGACAGCTTCGGACCCTACTTGCCCTTGCTGCTCTTTGCCTGGAGTTCCGCGGCTCCGGCCTTGACGCTGGACTTGGCGAGCGAAGTGGGTTTCAGGACGCTCTTCGGGTTCAATGCCTGCCGAAGCTTGAACACGGCCCACGGCGTTCCGATGGCGTGGCCTGCCGCGTCGAGCCCTTCGTTGGTTGCAGCGGCAGCTTTCTCTCCATACCTGACGAACAAAGAAGAAGCATGGTGTGAGGGGAAGTGCTCCATGTTCTGGTCCAAGAACCAAGAGAGGGAGTAGAGACAAGGTTGTGTAGCGGTCGACGATGTTGACAGCACATCCTTCCCCGCCACTTCTACGGCATCAGAGATCTTGCCTGTTGACACCAGTAAAAGATACATAAGCGGGATGGCGTAATCGAATACGAGAAGAAAGTAAGTTCCCCTGTTACTTTGAGGTTCAAGAGTGATGTTCAGGTACACAGCAATTCCATAAACCTAACAGTTAGAAGCAACTGAGCAGATGAAATGGATGATTTGATAGAGACTACAGTACTTTGCAATAGCAAGTGCAGATCACAATGTGCTCCTAGTACAAATGCCCGTGCGTTGCAACGGGCAAAAAAAGTGCACTTCATGTGCCATTTCTTATATCCAATGCTGATAAACCTCACTAAACACCTTATTTATATCTGTTCAGAGCTTGAAGTGTGGACATGAAGAACCAACCTAGCTCTCTTCGTCTGTTGGAAGAGTAGTGGTGCATGAAATAGTATGTGAACTGGTTATATGTTTTGCTTTTAGAAAACACAAATATTTCTTTATTTTTGAAGAAATTGAACATTTTGTTTATTTTTTATTAGAATTGGAACATGTTTTGAAGCCGAACATTTTATAAACATGTGACTTTTTATTTGTTTAATGATTTTTTGAACAATTATAAATGTTTTTAAATTGGAATCATTTTTTGGGAATTTTCAGCATTTCTTAAAAAGCTTGAACACATTTAGGACATGAGTATTTTTTTGAAACCAGAAACATTTAGAAACCCTCGTTATCTTAAAATAACACACGCTCAGTGCTGGTAAATAAAAAAGGACTCTTGGTGTCCATACCATGGAGTACATAGTTAAGAAAGTCGTAGTGACTTCCTTTGATGACACCTCCTTTAGCTTAGCACTATCACCGGGTGGAAGAGTGGTGCATTTATTTTTAGTGGGACATACAAACATTGGAATGTTCTATACTAACCGAGAGTTTAATAACTAATCCAAAAGCTTTTTTTAGAATTTCCAAAACATTTGAATGCAAAATGATTGTTACTATGTTGGATTTTTTAGAGACAATTGTTTGTTTTGTTTGGAAGAGTTTATTTTTTTCATAGCAAATATGCATGTGCATTGCAATAGGAGAGAAAATTGATGTGTCCACCAGAACACCCATCAGTGTAGCATGGCAGGGGCAGGGAGGCGCATGCATATGGATTGGTCAGTTTCACTTTAACCCTGAGAACCAATCTCTAGTTGGATGGTTTGGAGGGCGGTGGTAGCCCAATACCATCAGGAATTAAAACCTAGCTTTGACGCTTTCATGTCTCACAAAGGCGAAAAATTATTTTGGTGGATGGCGATTTCATGTCGATAGCGAGACACTTGTGGTGTGTTCATCAATCTCAAGACCCGATGGCTCAGTGTCTCTAGGGTTTAGTGTGTGTACGTGTTTGTGAATTTGTGTTTGTACTTTGTATGCAGCAATTTAATGTTTCAAGTGTTGCACTGCAAGGAGGAAATCATCTCATGTTTTCAGTGACTTATTCATGTTGCCACTTTTCATGTTTACCACCGTCGTCAATGATGATACGATTTTGGGTGTCCGCAGTTCAGAAATAATTAATGAACCAACATTCATGTCCTTCGATGTTGCCTCAATCAACATCACACTATCACCGAATGTGAGAGTAGTGGTGCATTGAAGTGGGATTGTAAATATACAGTTATTTGTTTATATTCGAAAGCAAACAGGTTTTTGCTATGTTGATTTTCTTTTTAGAAAATGTTGGTTGTTTGGTTTGTCAAATTATATTATGTTCCTTTTTTTGCACTTCTTGGACTTGGCCCAGACACAAGCTTCTCGTGTATTGTATGCTCCTTCGTGAAAAAATACGTGCACTTCAGAGTCCACAACGGCGTGCATGTGACTCTTTCCGTTCCACATCACAATAACAAAGAAAAGTTTCCTAGCACATAATCTTAGTGTGCATGTATCCAACGGCTTGGAAAGGTGATCGAGAGTATATTAAATCTCAATCGACTAATATTTAGCAAACCCTTTTAAAATTAGTAGCTAAAATAATTTTAAAAAATATCTACCTAACAATAGCTAGCACTGTGGCCCATGCGTTGCTACACGCGAAAAACAATGATTGACTTTAAATGCATATTTTCTAATTAGGGCATCTAATTCATTTTTTTATAAGTATCAACGAGCAAAAGAGCCCGTGCGTTGTAACGAGAGAGAAAACATAACACACGCTCTTAACCCAACAACCATCACTCAGGACCACAATAGGTTCATCTTCTTTATTTTTGCGAGGCATCATATTTGTGTTGCCGCTTATCCTCCTTCTCACCCTGGCCGGCGATGGCCTCGGTGTTCACACAAAACAACAAAAAACGTGTTTGAATATGGTTGATCCTAAGCCGTCTCTCTCTCCCTCTCCTCTCTCTCTCTCTCTCTCTCTCGCTTTCTCTCACTCTCGCGATGAGAAATCTGTTGTTTTTCCCTACGACATTTTTCAGAGGTATGCATGTGTAGTTATCGATGTTTTCTTTTCTCTATATGGTTATAGTGGGGTGTTTATTTGCAATCCGGATCGCCGCCGATACGAAAGAAAAAATGGATCTTGCGCTATAAATTATAAGTTTGCTTCCAAAATAATATTTTTGAAATATTTAATAGGTAAAATTAACAGCATATTTAGATTCCACACATTTTTCTAATAAAATTTCATATATAATATGTTAAACAAAGTTACGGTTTAAAAGATACGGATAATTTAAAAAACCATTTGTTTGGTTTAAATATATTCCAAACTAATATTTAAAAATACTTAAAAGGTAAAAATAATCTCATATTCATATTCTACATATTTTTCTAATCAAATTTCATATATAACATGTTCAAATCGGAGTTACGGTTTAAAAGATATGGATGATTTAAAAAGCATTTGTTTGACTTAAATATGATCCGCGGATGAATTACCTAAAACATTAGGGGGGGTTTCGAAAAATGTAAAATAACGGTTAGGGTGTGACTTAAATCTGGACGGCGGGTTGATTTCAAGAAAACACGGGGACTTTTGTGCAAAATACAGAAAAAAAAACGATTCATTTTACCTTAAAACAGGACTGCGGGTTGAATTCTCTGAAATAAAGGGATTTTCTGAAAAATACCATGACGGACGACCAGAAACCCAATTTGCTTTATTATTAGGTAAAGATAAAGATAAAGATATATGTATGGGTGTTTTTCAAAAAAAAAGATTTGGTTGAGCATATATGAACTCACGTAGGAAACCAGCAGTTGTATATGTTCCTTTTTTCAATTTATTTGCTACAATTTTAAATTTATTTGGTTGTAAACTATGTGATTTTTGTTTATTCGGTTGTAAACTATGTGACTTATTTGTTTAATAATGTGCAATGTTTGATTCATTTGTCTATTGTAGTTGTATAGAATGTCCAAAATGACAATTTGATTAAAAAACGGACAAGGCGGACCAAAATGGGTCGCCCCATTGAGCGCCATCGCAGGAAAGGCAGATGCTTGCCCTTGTGGCCACTCAAATAGACAATTTTGCTGTCCGTTTGGATCGATCGATTGGAGTTGCCTTTAGTCTCTTTGTATTTTGGTCAAAATTGGCTTTTGATTTAACTATTAATAATAAGTTATATACCACACAAATAATACCATGGAAATCTCTTTCGTATGTGAATCCAACAATGTCAGTTTTGTCACATGGTACAATTTATATTTTGTTAGTCAAATCAATGATTAAAATTTGACACAAAATACGAAAGGGACCAATAAACTATGAGGGTGCTTGGATCCAAGGGACTTATTTTAGTCTGACTAAAAATAGTCTCCTTAAAAAGTTAAAGTTCCAAGCGCCCCTGACTAAAGAGAGGCTAAAACTAGTCTTGAGACTAATTTTTTTAGTCAGGGTACCCCTACTAAAATTTGGATTAACCCTCTCTCTCCTTATTTAACTCCTCTCTTTTAACACATGCGAGTTCTGGATTGGAGAGTTCCGAGGATAATAAATGCTCATTAACTTGATTTTAGTCTCTTTATTAATATTTGGATCCAAGCATGGGTGAGGCTAGCAAATTTTAGTCCCATTACTTTTAGTCATGAGACTAAAACGTATTCAAGCATCCTCTACATCTCCAAATACAAAGTTGCATATTGATGGTCGGATATTAGGAAGCTGGGCACCGGAGTGCTCCTATGTAATTACTCACTTATCAAGTTACAACTTCCTTATAATTTCATACTGTACTTAGTTAAAGCATCATCCATTCAGTTTACGCTCAGGCCTTCAGCATTAGGGCACATGAATGAAGGGCCAGCACCACAATAACAGCAGTAAAATCCAGTGATTAATCTACTCCATTTCATCTACTGACAGAACACATAACCAAACCAAGCAACAGTTACTCCACTGAGAAACACATCAGCAAAGGGAAACACATGACACGCAGGTTGTTCTCTGTTTCCAGCACACATATCTACAAAACAAGGCGGCACAACAGCTGGGGCTGACTGGGGATGATGCAAGCTTCTGACGGTCAGGTCCTGATACGACCAGCTGCGGCGTACTCCCTTCGTCCACGAATAAATGTACTTCTAACTTTTGTTCTAAGTCAAAGTTTTAAAATTTTGACCAACTATATATAAAAAAATAGTAACATATATGACTTCAAATTGATATATTATGAAAGCATAATTCAAAACGAACCTAATGATAGTAATTTAGTGTCATAAATATTGCTACTTTTTCCTATAAAATTCATCAAAGTTTTAAAATTTTGACTTAAGACAAAAGCTAGAAGTACACGTATTCATGGACGGAGGTAATAGACAGCTTCGGGCCCTACTTGCCCTTGCTGCTCTTTGCCCGGAGTTCCGCGGCCCCGGCCTTGACGCTGGACTTGGCGAGTATTGGATAACGAAAACTCGGCAATCTTTTTCCTTCTTATTTTGTGGTTGGGAATTCTAGGGGTCATTCGTCGAGTCCCATAAAAAAATATAACAACGAGGTGACAATCGTCTACCGCCGCCACTATAAATGGTATATGTCGCATTGCCGGCTCCATCGCTTCTCCTTCGTCTGCCGCGGCCGCCGCCGCGTCATCTCCTCATCCCCTTGCAACCGCTGCCATCATATATGTTTGTGATACGGTTGTGATGTATTGGGACTTGAAATCATCATATTTTTTCGATAAAGGACTTTTCATTGAATAGATATATCGAGGTGATACAATCATATTGAAAGAAAGCCCGGCCTCTGCACAGCTAGATGCACACAGCCAAAACGTCCAAAGCACCCTAAAAATAAAATAATTTGATACAATGCCAAGCAATAAATCATGTCCAGCCTAAGGAGCGGTAGATCCTATCCGTAAATCACACCGCCATCCATGGGGATAGAAAACCTCCCTGGCCATAAGCTCCAGCCGGGTAGACGCCATCATAAAAAGGTCCCTGTCCTCCGGCTTCTGCAGGATAGACCACGTACGGAGCGATCGTGTACAAGCATGAATAACCTGCATAGGAGATGAGACAATTTTGTTGTTAAAAACCATATCATTCCTGGTAAGCCACATTGCCCAGCATAAGGCCGCCGCTCCCACAAGAATATGTGCAGAAAATTGTTTATCAATACCCCGCAACCAGTTGCCGAACATATTCCGTGCAGTACATGGTGGGTATAAATTCGAATCTACCTGGACCACGGCCCAAACTGCCTACGCGAACTTGCACTCAAAAAATAAGTGTTTGATAGACTCGTCATGTTGACAAAAGACACATGACTTGGGCCCATGCCAGTTTCGTCGTGCCAGATTATCTCTAGTTAGAATGACTCCTTTGTTTAGAAACCAGAGGAAAATCTTCACTCTTAAAGGAATTTTTAGCTTCCACAATTTCCTATTATCTACCGGAGCATCACAATGTACCATTGCATCATACATGGATTTGACCGAAAAATTGCCATTCTGATGCAAGTTCCATCGAAAAGTGTCCAGCTCATCTGAAAGTTGAATGTCATGTAGGCGAGTGAGTAATTTATTCCATGCTGCCAGACGAGTTCCCAAAAGATCCCTACGAAAAGAAATATCGGGGTTTTCTTGTCCTAAGACTTGTTTGATCGTGACAAATTTATGTCTAACAATCCTATACAAGCTTGGATATTGCACCATTAGTGAGTTGTTCCCTAGCCAGGTATCTTCCCAGAAACGAACCTGAGAACCGTCCCTAACCGAGAAGGTCCCAAATTGGAAGAAGAATTCCTTGTCCTTCATGACACCACTCTAAAAATATGAATCCCCAGGTTTCCAATAAATTTGAGAAATGGCATTGGATCCCACATACTTGTTGCGAATGATTTCCTGCCATACTCCATTCTCAATGAGTAGTTTATAAACCCACTTGCTGAGAAGAGCGATGTTTTTAATCTCAAGGTCTTGGATTCCCAGGCCTCCTTGACTTTTAGGTCTGCATAATATGCTCCACCTAGCCAGTCGATAGTTCTTAGTTTCGTTATCACACTGCCAAAAAAATCTGGATCTATAGTAATCGAGCCGCTGTAGAACCCCTTTCGGCAGGTGGAAGAAGGACAACATATATAAAACCATGTTGCTTAGGACAGAATTGATTAAGATCAATCGCCCCCCATACGACAAGAGTTTGGCCTTCCAACTGGTTAAACGTTTCTCAAGTCTCTCTTCCACATGCCTCCACTCAGCAATAGTTAGACGTCGATAGTGTATGGGGATACCCAGATACCGAATCGGAAACTGCCCAAGCTGGCATCCAAAAATGTCGGCATACTCGGGTGCTGATTCTGCAGCCTCGCCAAAGCAAAAAAGTTTGCTCTTATGAAAATTAATTTTGAGACCAGAAAGTTCCTCAAAGGCACATAAGAGCAGCTTAAGATTTCTTGCCTTATCTAAATCATGATCCATAAAAAGTATCGTGCCATCCACATATTGTAGGATGGATAGACCATCTTCTACCAAGTGTGGAATGACCCCACTAATTTGACCATCCAGCTTAGCCCGCTCAACAAGGGTAGCTAGCATGTCAGCCACAATGTTAAACAAAATAGGAGATGTGGGGTCGCCTTGACGAAGCCCCTTTCTTGTCTAAAAATAGTTGCCAACGTCATCGTTAACTTTTATGGCCACACTACCTCCAGATACAAAACTCTCTACACAGTAACACCATTTTTGTGAAAACCCCTTCATGCGCAAGGTTTGCAACAAAAAAGGTCACTTAACTTTGTCGTAGGCTTTCTCAAAATCAATTTTAAGAATGACACCGTTCATCTTTTTCCGGTGCAGTTCATGAACAGTTTCGTGCAGGACGACCACTCCATATAATATGTTGCGTCCTTGCATAAATGTTGTTTGAGTGGGTTTTACGACATGGTCAGCTACATTGTTCAACCCGTTGGTCGCTACCTTCGTAAAAAATTTAAAACTTACATTCAGAAGACAAATCGGTCTATATTGCTGAATACGACTAGCCTCCTTAATCTTAGGCAATAGTACAATTTCCCCAAAGTTTAAACGGGAAATATCAAGGTCCTCGGAATGCAGCTGGTTAAACAACTGAATCAAGTCTGCCTTAATCACGTCCCAAAAGCTTTGATAAAACTCGGCGGGAAAGCCATCCGGTCCCGACGCCTTGTTGTGTTCCATCTGAAACACCGCGATTCGAATTTCCTCCTCTGAAAACTGAGAGGTTAGGAATTCGTTTTCCGCTTCAGTAACTTGAGTAATATCATGAGTAAAGGATTCGTCCAGCTGGAAATTAATTTCAGGTGAAGGCCCAAAAAGGTCTTTGTAGAACTTAGTGATAAAATTTCTAAGTGGTACATCCCCCTCTATTCGGCCTTCCTCTTGATCAAGGGCGAATATACGCTTCTTTCTATGCCTGCCATTATCTAGCATTTGAAAGTATTTCGTGTTATCATCACCTTGCACCAACGAATCCGCTTTGCTATGTTGGTACCATTTAATCTCTTCCTCGCGTAATAGGCAGGCAATCTGCTCGTTAAGATTACTTTTTTGCTCAATCTCAACAGCAGACAGAGACCTCACCTCCGCTATTTTATCAAGGGAATCAATTAAAGTAGACAAACGCAATTTTTCTTTTTTGTAAATGCCCGCAGTATGTTTGGCCCATCCTCGGAGGAATCAACGCAATTATTCCATCGTTGAATGGGTGTGTTACCACGAGGCTGGCGCACCCACACCTTCTTAACTAGTTCATGAAATCCCTCTCTAGTGAGCCATCCCAGTTCAAATTTAAACTGGTGACAGTTAGAGCTTGGGATTGGTTGTCCAAAATCGGTTAGCAATGGAGCGTGATCCGATAAGGCCTCAATTCTTTCTAGTGCCCGAACCGAGGCTAGGGGATATTTATATTCCCAGTCAGTAGTAACTAGCACCCGGTCCAGTTTTTCGAAGGTTGGCACCGATCGGTTATTGGTCCAGGTATACTGACGACCAGACATCGTGATCTCCCTCAGATTGAGGCTGTCAATAATAGCATTAAAGAGGAAGGGCCACCCAGTGTCAAACCGATCATTGTTTTTTTCCTGCCGATATCGAAGGATATTAAAATCCCCCCGATTAACATGGGATGGGGATTGTCTCGACAGGTGTTGACTAATTCTTTTAGAAATGCAGATTTAAATTCCTCTTGAGCGGTGCCATATACAGCTACCAGACTCTAGATGAAGTTGTCGGACTTATTTCTAAGGTGGAATTTGATATGATACTCCCCCTTTGACGTGGACAATAGTTGTAAGTATGTAGAGTTGATACCTAGCAAAATTCCTCCGGATCTCCTGGTCGGTGGTAAGACGTGCTATTCGTAATCAAAACCACATGAAAAACGGTCCAAATCACGTGTTGGAAAATCACGTTTGCCCGACTCAGTGATTGCCACAAAGTCTAACGAATGGTCCTTTACACAATCGGCAATGTGTTTGTGTTTAGCCAAGTCGCCAAGACCTCTGCTATTCCAGAACATGCCTCTCATGATGAACCAACTTTATGTTTAGAGATCTTTACATTTTTAGAAGAGCGCCCTCTTTTCTTTGCTGAGTTAGACTTATTCTTGCGCACCGACGCGACAAGCTCAAAAAGCGTAGTGTCGCGTACTGTATCGTCAAGGTCTACTTCAGTCGTGTCTTTAACCAAATGAGAGAGAAGCTTGCCTTCATGATTGGCATCAGCATCCTTTGCCTCCTCATCTGACACGAGAGGGTCGACAAAGCTCGACAACTTCGGACCAACCGTAAGCCGGTCGAACTCCACTTGTTTTAAAGCCTTGACCGAAAAATCTATCTCATTCTCATTACGTCCTAGTGACACCCCAAGTCTAGTAATATTTGAAGATACTTTGGAATTATCAAAAGACATAAAAGACTTGCGAGAGGGAGTACCTTCGAAGTCGAGGTTACGAGCAGCTGTCCTACGCATGGCCTTCACCATAGAATCCTCGTCGGTGGCTGCAGATCCGTCAGCCCCAACATGATGACGCCCGCTGCGCCTCAGCAATGGAGGAATAACATCCGCCTCGAAGTCCATCATATCGACTCGGCAAGGCATAGTTGGCTGCTGCAACGACGAAGAAGAAGAATGAAGGGGCTGCTCCTCAGCCTCCTCAAGTCCAGGTGCCGGCACCCCCCCCCCCCCCCCGGCGGCGGAGGAGTGGATGGTAACCTGCGAAGTATAGCCATGGCAGACTCCTGGACAGCTCGAACGGACGGAGAGAAGATGACACCACGTCGAGTCGAAGAAACCATCATATATGTGCTCAAACTTCAGATTTGCTTTATTATGTGTTGATCTATTTTATGATGTAACACAAAAAGTGGAACCTATGTAATGAAAGCTTCACCTATTTGTATTACTAATGTGCCAATCTTGTTGGACAACAAGTATATATGTCATTTTTTGTAGTATGGATGCTTAGAATTGGTTCAAATTTAGCAATAGACTACTATGAATATACTTGCTTTCTGTGATTGTTTCAGAATTTTCTAGGCAGTTCAAAATTTGATCAAAATTTGAACAAATCTGAACAGAAATTTAAAATCACATTTTTTTTCTCTTTGCTCCTCGTTCTGAATTGGCTGGATTTGAACGGTAGACTACTATGCACTAGTAGGAGGCACGTGCAGTGCACGTGGTGTCCTGATCAAACTGCATTTGTTCCTGTATAAAATAAATCTCTGTTTACACGATTGATACTACAAAAGCTAGCCACAGAAGATCTTGAATGAGAAATTTTGTAGTCGCCATCACGTGAGGATGCAAAGTGTGCAGGTAGCCGTGCAGTGTCTCAATAGTTCCAGAAAATTCCCATCCACCTCGTTTTGGCGCGCGACTGGATGGAGCGAATCCCGGTAAGTACAGCCGTTGGATCACTCGAGTTTGCTATGATAAACGATCAGGATTAACTTCATGGAAGAAATCAACGGCTAGGAAATGCCTCTGTGTCAGGATCGATGGCTAATCCAAGTTTAAATTTTTCCGTACTATAGTACTAGAGACTAGAAACTAGAGACTAGAGATATACTTGATTTTATGTAACTTTTAAAGATTTTTTTGGGCAGTTCAAAATTTTGCCCAAAATTTGAACAAATTTGTACTGAAATTTTAAATCATGTTTTCTCTTTGCTCCTTGTTCGGAATTTTCTGGAATTTGAACAATATACAAGGCTGAATACACTTGATTTTATGTAATACTTGCAGATTTTTCTGGGCATGTTAGTCTTGGACAAATTCTAAACTTTTGGGCATTCAGATTGCATGGGCAACTGATTTTGGTCTTTTACACTCTTATTTTCTTTCATACGGTAAAGATACATCCTCAAGTTAAGTGTGGGGCATTTTATTTAGAAGCAACCCAAAGATGGGGCATTTTAGTTAGAAGCAGCCCAAAGGTGAGGCATTTTATCAATTATTCTCTCCGTCCCATAATATAAGACTAGTGTAAAAAATGCTCTTATATTCTGGGACGGAGGGAGTACAATGTAAGGCGGGCAATTTGGATGGGGCCGAGCAAAGGTGGGGTAAATGATGATTGGCCCTCGTGTCGGGTGTTGCATTGGTGGATCGATCTCTTCGCTCGGGCACGGGAGAAGTGCTCCCCAAATGGGCCGTCCTAGTGCTCGGTATTTTCCTTCTTTTGTTCCCTAAAAAGAAACATTTTTTATTTTTTCTTACTTTTCTTTATATTTTTGGAATGGATATTTTACTTACTTTTTGAAAAGGTTCACTGAGTATTACAAAAAAATGTTAACCTAGGGTACAAAATAGTTCGCACAACTTATAAAAGAAATTGATAGCATTCAACTGGTTGACAACCAGGAATGATCGATGTAATTAGAACATTCATGATAGTTAGTGCATGTTAAGTGAATGACCGATCTATGAACACCGAATTAGAGTCCCCAGCAAAACTTTTATTTGCGGTGGAACCAGCCCATTCGGGTTCAAATATTAGGCTTGAGGATGCTTTCATATTTTCTGAATTTATTTCAGGGTTTTTTTCATTACTATTTCAATTTCAAGATATGCTTTCTCAGTCCCTCGGATAAGCTCGTGGGGATAAATGTGCATAGGTATATATGGCTGTGTGTATTCTCTAATAGAGGTGAGAATGTGTTAGTGTTGTGAGCGTCTCCTTCAACGGCGTTTTATGTGTTCCTGTGCCTGTGACAGTCAACCTGAGAGGACAACAGATCATTCCCATGATCCCATCTCAAAACAATCATTGGTTACAGATGCATCAACTACCTAGTGGACCTGCTGCTGCTGGCACACAGATTATTTGGGTCCTGATTATCCGGCAGAGGATGTGGGACGGGCGGTGCGCCACCGCCGTCAGACGCCTCCTTCTCCGCCGATGACAACAGTAATGCGGCGTCCATCGTGGCCTCCAGCACGGCGCGCGCCTCCTCGAGCAGCTCACCGGCCGGGCGACACGACACTCGGCCGTCGCTCACGGCGCAGCACCTCAGCCCGAGGAGCGCCACCTCGGTAGCCAGCTCTGTCGGCCACCCTCCCGCGCTCGCGTCCACGACCACGCTCCAGTCCCTGCGCCCGCCAGCGGCGGCCTCCAGTGCCGCCTTCTTCGCCCAACGCGCCGGCAGGCCCGTGACCAGCCGGAGCAGCAGCAGGCCCAGAGCGTGCACGTCGCACTGCGGGGTCGGCTCCCCCGTCGCGAGGTACCGCTTGTCCACGTACGCCAGCGCCTCGCGTCCGGCCCGCTGCTGCTCCGCCTGCGCCAGGAGCCCGCCCATGCCGAGGCCGGCGAGTTTAATGGAGGAGCGCCGCTCGTCGCCCTGATCTAGCAGGAGGATGTTCGCCGGGCGGACGTCGCCGTGCACCGTCTTGGCTGACGCGTGGAGGAAGGCCAGCGCAGAGCAGACCTGGTACGCCACGCGGCACCGCGCCATCCACGGCAGCGGCGGCGTCCCGTCGCCTCCTTGGTCGAGGCGGTCCTCCAGGCTCCCGCCCTGCACGAACTCGTGCACCACGGCGCGAGCCTCCGGGCAGGCGCCAACGAGCGCCAAGAGGCCAGGGTTCTTCACCAGGTTGATCGCGTCGACCTCGCGAGCGAATCGTGCCTCGCCAACGGCGGCATCGGGGGAGATGACCCTGACGGCGACGCTCATGCCGCGCAGGCTCCCTCTATACACGCCCGCGCGACCAATGCCGGCACTGCCGATTCTGGCGGACTCGTCGAAATGGCCTGGCGCCTTCTCCAGCTCCGGCAAACCGAACCGCAAGACACCGACACCTTGATCACCATCTGTCACGCGCATGGATTCCACCGCAGCTTCAGGTTGCGGGCGAGTCTCCTCGTCCATCTCCGTCGCGTCGCCCTGACATTGGCAGATCGAATGCACGGTTCACCACCCATAAACAAATTTATGGGACTGCCACAATGGATGATCCTCCTGACCGCTATCAACTCCCGCCACACAATGTTCTTGCACGTACCGAACCATGGTGTGAGGGCGTGGTCGAGTCATGGATGCCGAGCCGCTCGG
Organism: Triticum monococcum; assembly: GCA_034509565.1. Taxonomy (NCBI): domain Eukaryota; kingdom Viridiplantae; phylum Streptophyta; class Magnoliopsida; order Poales; family Poaceae; genus Triticum; species Triticum monococcum. The sequence continues at coordinate 771,378,181 of CM067847.1, forward strand.
CGGCGCCATCGCCGTGCCGGTGCGACGAGGATGCCGATGTGGAGCAGTCGGAGGCGGTTGGCCGTGGGCTGGTGCTCGCCGTGGATGGCTCTCCTCTGGTCATTAGTCCCTCCCCACTGGCCTCTCTGTACGTGTCAAGAATCAACATTATCGCATAAATGGACAGCACAACAGCCATGGAGAATGTGTCGTACTCGTACTACCACTACCAGACAGATCACCTGGTGCAGATGAGCTTGCCTTTGCAGACGAACCAGATCCTGCAAGAGGGGTTGGCCATGAGCTGCACCGTGGCCGCCTTCTTGGACTTGGGCGCCCGCATCTTCCTGACAACAACGTAGCATCCATCACATTGTCCACAGGCAAGAGAAAGGCCGACTGTGACGTCTCACGTCTGAGCCCTCGGCAACCACACATACATACGTCGAGTAGGCCCGGTCGGCGGCGGCGCCCATGACGAGCTCGGCGACGGCATGGTCGGCGACGAGCTGCACCAGGCCGCCCGCCAGGTCGTCGCCGGAGCCGGAGACGATGACCTTGCGCGCGTGGACCTGTAATTATTGCACTCGATAGTTTAATGAGTTGAGCCAGCAATAATTTGCTGCTGATGACAACGACTAGTGAACAAACCAAGGATAGGGTTCAGGAACGAACCCGCTGGATCTTGCACATGCGGACGAGCTGGTCGAGGGCCTCGCTGGCCTCGTCCTCCTCCCACTTCCTGCACGCGGCCACCATGGCCGCCCCCACCTGGCTCACCGGCACCCACGCCCCCACTGCAGCTCGTCGTCCATCCCGCCGGATCAGAGAGTGTTTGGGAGACAATTAAGCAGAGAAGTAGTTAAGCAGGCTTACTCATGTTGATGCGGTGCGGCGGGCGGTGGACGTGGGCGAGCACGAGGCGGCGGCCGGGGAAGTTGGCCAGCACCCACCGCAGGTTCGCCTTCCAGTTCCACTGCTCCTTCCCCACCGCGCAGTACACCTCCTCCTCGCCGGCGCCGGCTGCCGCCTCCTCCATGTACCGAGGCCCAGCTATACCGGTCGATCGATCCTTCCAACTCAGCTTCTTTCTTCGGCTTCTTGCTCTCTCGGCAATGGCGCGCGGTCGATGGGGGTGGAAGAAGCCAGCGAAAGAAAGAGAACACGGGAGGGGAGTATGTGTAGTGTGTACGTAATCCCGTTGACCAGTTTTTATTCTTTTTGTACGGGAAACTTGACTAGTCGCGGTCGATGGGGATGGGGTATCCAGGTGAATATGCTCCCACTATACTGACAGGATGAAAAAAAAACATTGACAACCAATTATTAGTATATCATGGATCACTGCATGACATTCACGATGAAGCATACTTAAACTCAGCTACATATTTGATAATCCACACATTTGACGAAAGAAACAAAATGCTAGAAAATGGAGCATCTAGCTAGTTAGCCCTAAATTATTGGCTTTTCCTTATGAGAAGTTTCCTTGATTATTACTCCCTCCGTCCCATAATATAATATTGTTTTTTACACTGGTATAGTATCAATAAAAACGCTCTTATATTATAGAAGGACGGAGGACATATCAATTATATGTTTCATGCCACAGAGAATTATGGCCCGTTCATTCCTTAATAAAGAAAGGCCCAAGCTCAAATCGATGCAGATCTAACGAATTTTAAAGGAAATGAAAAGGAAATGCTTCGCCGAGATCACACGGATTCAGTTTGGCATTCTATATTTGCATTATTGCGGCTTGGACTTGGATTGGAGATGACATCACCAAGCTGGTCCAACAATATAAGGTATCACTCTTCCTCGCCTTACATAAACACATATACTCCCTAATAGACTAAAATCTCACCTCCCAACAGCATTCATCCAATGCAGCAGACTTCCATGCAGGTCGCAAAATTTATGAAAATGGACAAATCTGCCTTTTTTAACTTTAGCACATAATGAATCGAATAAAGAATTTTCTCCCTTTTGACATCATATAAAGGCACCGCCAATTATTATTATCAAAGGGAGTATTATAAAATGGCCCATTTTGCATGATACCCAAGGTGTCATGCTGTCCCAGCCCCAATCATCACGCTATCTAGCATGAAACTCCAGCCCCAGGCGTCAGGCAAAATGGCAAATGGATCATTTTATGAAGAAAAAAAATTGAATCTGGTTCATTCTATGCTAAAGTTTCAGAAAAGGGCCAGATCTGTCCACTTTCACGCAAAAAATTCACTAATATCATTCTTTCTTAAAAAAAATTTACTCACAGGATCCGTGGGACGTTTAGAGGAGCTTTGGTCGTTTATTTTCTTGGAATTACAACTAATAACGTGCATGAAGTGAGTCAAAGAAAAAATAACGTGCATGAAGAGAGAGAAGCACCACATAGATCAGGTCTGCACAGTTAATATGGGTAGGGTCTTCCCTAAAAAAAAGGTAGGGTCTACCCTTCACCGAGTTGTGAAGATCTAAGGACTAAAATGGTCAGATATTTTTTATTATTGTGAATTTTTCTAGTATATCTCTCAATTTTTTATCCGTATTTTTCTTTTGATGTAAAGTAATATTAGACCTTTTAGATAAAGTAATATAAGACAGAAGAGGATTTGTAGCATCTGCGTGCTCCACACCCCTATATGAACATTAAGTTCAAAATAATACCAACAAATTTTAAAAATATATATGGGGTTTTAGGATATGAAACGTGGATGCTCAATCTATACTTTCTTGTGAAATTTCATGAAAAAATAGCAGGAAACTTATCTTTGGCAAAGAAGACAAAAATAATTATGTATAGAAAAAAAACCATTTCTATGGATTTTAGTTCGGACTGTATTTTTTCGCCATGAATATATAGGGCACCCAAGTTTGAGATCGCAAGATTTCGGATGGATGGTTACCTGGACAGTTGTATCCCCCCTCCCCCCCCCCTCGGGTTTAGTCCTGGTGCTTGTATTTATTGCTAGATTTATTTCCGGATTTTCTGTGATGTGCGTTCAATGGGAGTAGACGCTCCTGACGACTACAAGACGACCTTGGTGATATGTCGGCTCAGTCTTTCGGAGGTGCTCACAAGGGCAAAGTGTGTATCTGTGTTCATAGATGAGTGTATGCACGTATATACAATCGTCTGCGTTTGTACTGTGTTAAAAAAAAGATTTCAGATTTTTCTGTATATTCCTGGTATTTTTTTAATTTAATTTTCGTAAGGGGGCAAAGCACTCGAGTGCTCCTGTGTATTTTTCACTATAAGACGTTTTAGATTGCTACTTTAGTACTGATCTAAAAGGTCTTATATTATTAACAGAGGGAATAATAGATGGACTGATTTTGGTAAATCACGCGTACGCCTTCAGCATTACAGCAAATGATGAAGGGTCAACACCACAATAACAGCAGTAAAATTCAGTGATTAACCTACTCCATTTCATCGACTTACAGAGTACAGAACCAAACCAAGCAACAGATACTCAACTAGGAAGCACATCAGCAGAGGGAAAGACATGACAGGCAGCTTGTTCTCTGTTTCCAGCACACATATCTACAAGCTACACATACGAAAGCTTCTGATCTCGTCAGGGCCTGATACGACCGGCTGCGGCGAAGACTGCTTCAGACCCTACTTGCTCTTGCTGCTCTTCGCCCGGAGCTCCGCGGCTCCAGCCTTGATGCTGGACTTGGCGAGCGACGTGGGTTTCAGGACGCTCTTCGGGTTCAATGCCTGCCGGAGCTTGAACACGGCCCACGCCGTTCCGATGGCGTGGCCTGCCGCATCGAGCCCTTCGTTGGTTGCCGCAGCAGCTTTCTCTCCGTACCTGATGAACAAAGAAGAAGGATGGTGTGAGGGGAAGTGCTCCATGTTCTGGTCCAAGAACCAAGAGGGAGTAGAAACAAGGATATGAGGTAGAATAACACGTACTTGTGGGATACAAGACCGGTCGTCACCGTCGACGATGTTGATAGCACATCCTTCCCAGCCACTTCTACGGCGTCAGAAATCTTGCCTGTTGACACCAGTGAAATATACATAAGCGGGATGGCATAATCAAACACCAGAAGAAAGTAAGTTCCCCTGTCATTTTCAAGAATGATGTTCAGGCACACAGAAATTCCATACAACTAAAAGTTAGAAACAACTGAGCAGATTATTTGATAGAAACTATTTTGCAAGAGCAAGTGCAGATCACAATGTGCTCCTAGGAGATCATGTTATCACTTACAAGATTCACAGAAATGTTTCATGAGAGCCGGCATCCCTAATATTCAGATTTAAGGAGCCCCAAATATTCAGATTTAAGGAAGTATAGTGGCAGTTGGCAACAGAGTTCACTTCAATATACTGAGGCAAGTTCAACTAGCATATAGAGTAAACAATAGCCATTTTCACTGTATAGAACTTGATGGCATCACCATTGGGTGTCTGTACTATAAGTAATCGCTGCCACGTGTCTGTACTATAAGTAATCGCTGCCAGTGATTTCGCTATGAATATGGTGCCAGTAGCTGATAGCTCAACTAATATTGACAACCTTTTTGTGAAGAGAAGCAGTAGCAATTAACCATTTTTAATGTAGGACTGAAGCAAGACATAATGTGTATAACATGGAGAATAGAGGGTACAAGGAAAAAGAGAATTGCCAACCGATTTACTCTCCTAATTGTAGAGTACCAGGGGTTAAATGGCCACTAAAGGACACCCACAGGCTGCTTACTTTCAACTAGTAAAACTTAGGTGATGTTTCTACACTTCTGTAGGCAAGTTCAAATTAAATGTGCCCGTATGGTATATTGTTCATGTTTCATGGTATAGTGAAAGTTGGCATCTTTTTCATGATTCACATGGCAACTACCTTACCAACAGCACAAGATGTACTACCACCAATATTAACTTAGGTCACATTAGTTTCAAGGAAAGGATCACATACCAAATCCATCAAGTGAAGCAAGAATAACCTCTCCAGGCAATAGGCTGAAGAACTTCTTGCCAGCTTTTGAGTTAACCAATGAGCTTGTAACAGAGCTAGTAAGCTTCACAACTCCAGACAGTATTCCAGTTGCCACTTTCTCGGACATTTTTGTCACCTTCTTAGCCCTGCCAACAATCACATGCACATATTCTTTCAGACAAACAGTACCAGAAATATTTGACTGAAACTACGTATTCTCAAATTGTGCAATTAAGCACAAGGAAGCCTAAAAACATAAAAGCATAGCAAGGACAGAATCTCGAAATGAAACCTAAGGAGCACAAGTTTAAGTTAGTCAAGATGCAAAATTCATCAAAATGCAGCTGTATGCAATCAACAGAGTTTTTCGACATGAGTGCTTGTGATTCTTCCTATATGACATAATATGGAATCACGGCATCAAGCCATAGCTATAATTCACCAATCACCATACAGAACAGGACTAACCAGCCAAGTTTGACATAGCACCAGGGAACGGGATGCCAAACAGCAAGTGTCAGCACAATTGCATGAATAATTTGGGGAGATTATCCATAATAATCATAAAGATTTTTGACACAACTGAAATATCAGCAAATGGAAATGAGATACCGATGATGGCACATGGCATCACGATTTAAACTACTAATCTAATCTAACTATGAAGTGCGACATGCTCAAAGCCTGAAGAATTTCCTCCTACAGCACAAATTCTACTGAACTGTGACTGCAAATCAAAAACACATTTGGTATGAAAAATCTAAGAAAAACAGTGCTACCTTTGAATGGAAATGAGATACCCATCATGGCAGATTGCATCACGATTTAAGCTACTAATCTAATCTAACTATGAACTGTGATGTGCCCAAAACATGAAGCATTTACTGATTTATGCATCACAAATTGCACTGAATAAGTTCTCATGACTGCAAATTAGAAACAGATTCAGTATGAAGAACTGAGAAAGAAAGCACTACCTTTTGATCCGCCTGAGCATCTCCGGACTGACCTCGGCCTCGGTATCGCCGGGCTGAATCCTCTTCCTGAGAACCTCCTGCCCCCACCGGAGCCTGTCGACGGTCATCACCCCGCACCACAGGATCCCCTTGGCGACGTTCTCGGCGCCGGACGCGATGGCCCTGGCCACGGCGCTGCCGTACTCCTCGACGTTGGGCGCGACGGCGGTCCAGTACGCGGCGGCCTCGACCTCGCCGCGCACCCCGTCTGCCAGCCCCTCGCTGCCGGCCACGGAGTGGGCGGAGAACCTGGTGTAGGCGCCGAGCAGGGCGTCGAGGCGCGGGTCGGGGACGGAGAGCGTGAGGCCGTAGTGGAGCGGCTCGGGGGCCTGGTCGTCGGCGGAGGCGGGGACGGCGAAGGAGAAGGAGTAGTGGCGCGGGTCGAGCTTGACGGCGGCGACGTCGCGGGCGAGCGGCCACTGTACGGGGCCGAGCGCCGCGATGGCGGCCAGGGAGGTGTCGCCGGCGCGGATGCGGTGGAGGGAGAGCTCGCCGGCCGCCAGCGGGTGGCTTCGCTGGCGGTCGATTAGGTGGAGCTGCGCGCCCGGGGCGCGCAGCAGCACGTCGTCCGAGGGCGCCGGCGCGTCGGGGGAGCCCGGGGACCGCGGGATCTCGACCGGCGCGAGGTCCGCCATGCTGAGCGACGGGTAGAGCGGCGGCGCCGACGGGGCCGGGCTACTAGGGTTGGCGGGGTTCGGGCGGGTGTAGGAGGCCATGGGGGATTGCAATGCGGGAGAGCTTTAAGGCGGGGAGGAGTGGCGGAGGAGGAGGGAGAGCCGTGGGGATTGGGGAAGGCGACGGCGAGGACGGCGACGGCACGTCGGCGGTGGCGTGGCCCCTTGTATAGGGGATCCCGGCCGCGTACGTGGCGACGTGGCGTTGGCTCGCCGGGTCCACGCGGTGGGGAGTGGTGGGGCCCGGCTGCAGGTTTGGTTTGTTAATTGGTTGGGTTGTGCGATTCAGGGCAACACTCTCTGGTCTATGACTGGTGGGGCCAACGCTTTGTTTGCTTAGGCTCCTGGCGGTATGTCGACCCCACTGTCGGTGAGGTGGCTTCGGTTGGGAGCTGAGCGCGGTCGGCGCACGCGGGGGTGTGCGTGGTCACCACCAGTAGCGAGCGGTGGGGTGTGCGTGGCCACACCCACACTCGTAGACGTACTCCAAGCATGGAGTTTTCCTCCGTGACGAAGCAACTTCAAGGACAAGATCAATCAAATATCCCTTGACGGTTGACGCCACAAGAAAAATACAGATATTGCACGGATAGGCCTAGGAGGATGGTACTTTTCATCCAGAATATAATGTAAATAAATCTCGAGAAATCATTTGTGAACAATCTAGTTATGCAAATGGGGGCGTTATGCTCGATTTCCGACACGATAGGATCTCCCGATTTGGAAAGTAGGCGGCAGGTTACGCAGAAGATTAGGGGAAGGACTATTGGGTAATTAGGGTGGGCCTGAAATTTTGTTTTTTTTTGGGAGGGGGGGGGGGGGGGGTGAAGATTACTTGTAGGCGACTTTTTTGCGTGGATGTGGCGGGTTTCGACGCGATACAAGGGAAGCTGTCGGACGACGCTTAGCTTTCAACCGCTTGCAAATCATATTACTTGCGTAGAGATAATTTTCCAGATTCTCCAAAATTCCTTTGAATCAAAAGGAGGACCTGAAGATGTGTCAAAAAAACAACAACCATGTCTCTCGTGTGTCGCTCTCACCGAGTGACTTGGGGGAGCAAACCCTAGAGGGGCTGCTGGTTATCCCAAACACCTACCCCACCGTTGGCTCTGCTGCATTTGCAGCGTGCCCCATTCCTCGAAGGGGGAGGGGGATACCTTGGTTGCCTTAACGCGACGAGGCTTAGAGGTCGGGGCGGCGGCTCAATATAGGGTGGTGGCGGCTACGCGCCCCCGATCATGGAAGCGTGTGTCAATCGTGTGGACGTGCAACGGTGATGCTATGATTTGGCAACACAGAGGCGCGTCGGCTGCGTGGGAGGTGTGCATGTGCAGAGGCTGCATGGATTTGGGTGGCGTAGCTGGTCAGCCAGATGGGGTGGGCTGACGACTGCTCTTTGTACGTGTGGGCGGTTGCGGCGGCAAGGTCGACGAGCGTGGTTTTGAAGCTCGCGACTGGATCTGGTCATGGTACATAGCATGGTGTGTTTTGGTGGTCGATGGTTAAGTGGTGGTGGTATGGCAGCTTGCTTCCTGTGGAGCTTGACGGAGGAGATGGAACAATGGGTGAAATTCTAGCACCGATGTTTGTCGGTGATGAACCACTAGTAGAAAAAGGGCCATTTGTCCCGGTTCTAGAGGGTCGTTACTAAAACCTCCCCCTTTAGTCCCGGTTCTTACACGAACCGGGACTAAAGGCCGTCCACGTGGCCGTTGTCTGGAGCTCCACCTTTAGTCCCGGTTGATAACAAGTATTTTTTCGTAATTTTGTTTGATTTTTTTTTTCAATTTTCAAATTTCTAAATCATTTTCCAATTTAATTTCTAATCATCCTTCATCACTGCTCTATTTAACCTCTAATCTCTAAGGCTGGTCATAGTGGGGAGTAACTTAGACTAGTGTCATATGCATGACACTAGTCTAAGTTACTACCTTCATAGTGCAAAGTAACATAGTATTAGTGTCATATGTAGCCTCATTTAATAGCTTATAGACTCATGTTATTTTGGAATGCGCTATGTTACAGTAACATATTATGTTACTACTTCTCATTAACTACTTGCCACATAAGCAAAAAATTCTCGAGGTGCACTATGTTACATCGTTTCCAAGTCTGCACTTGTTGTTTTCCTAACAATAGTAAGATGTCAATCCTATTAACCCTTGGAAATTTAACTTGAGCATGAAGTCACGCATTTCACTGTTTGAGTTTGAAACTATTATTCTAAAAAACAATAATTATTTAGTAACATTAATATTTCTTAAATAAGTAGTTTGACCAGATTTGACCAAAATTCAAAAAGTGAAATAATTATTTAGTAATACTAATATTCTTGAATAATTATGTAGTAACACTAATATTTCTTGAATAAGTAGTTTGACCAGATTTGACCAAAATTCAAAAAAAATGTAATAATTATTTAGTAACACTAATATTCTTGAATAATTATTTAGTAACACTAATACTTCTTGAATAAGTAGTTTGACCAAAGTTTGACCTGATTTAACCAAAATTCAAAAAAAACTAAAATTTAAGCATAACTTTTTTCCTTTTAGAATTTAAGAATTCTAAAAATTTACAAACAGACTGTAGGCTGTCAAAATCGGATGCGGATTTTCGTCCTGAACATTTTGGTATATTATATGTTTTTTTATATCGTATGCAAAAGTTATAGCTGTTTTACTTTTTCATGACACTTTTTTGCAAAACATGTTCAAATTTAAGTTTTTTAATTTTCCTAACTAGCAGATGTAGTAATATAACTACATCTCGAAGAATTTTTTTTTAAAGTTTTTATCATTTTCTTTTTCTTTTTACAAAACTGAAAAGGCGATCACTAATGGTGGGGGGGGGGGGAGGGAGGGGTAGAGTTTGAAAATGGGACCTTTAATCCCGGTTTGAGACACGAAGCGGGACTAAAGGGTGCAGCCCTTTAATCCCGGTTCGTATCTCAAACCGGGACTAAAGATTAGTCTCGGTTCGTGTCTCAAACCGAGACTAAAGGTCTAATTTTTAGTCCCGGTTTGAGATACGAACCGGGACTAAAGGGCATCGCACCCTTTAGTCTCGGTTCGTGTCTCAAACCGGGACTAAAGGGCTCATTTGAACCGGAACTAATGCATTTAGCCGCACGAACCGAGACCAATGCTTACGTTAGTCTTGGTTCGTGACTGAATCGGAAATAATGAGCTTGTCTGGCCCAAACGACACCCTCGGGTATTGTTTTCTTTTTCCTTCTTGGAGGCATGGTTGAGCTTGAGAGCTTTGGCACGTCCGCCTGACATTTGGAGCGCTCCGTCAAACAATGGCGGATCCAGAAGCAAAGTCCCAAAGAGGAAAGCAATGGCCGCCCTCGTTATGCTCATCGGTTGGACTATCTAGAAGAGGAGTGCCCACGTCTTTTGTCACAAGTCTACTCCTCTGGCGGTTCTCCTCATAATGATCAAGAATGATGCCCCGCTTTGGGTGACCGCCGGTGCCAAGTCCCAGAGAAGATAACGTTGGGAGAGTAATGACCTTATGTAATTTGGGGTGTAAGTCAACTACAAACTCTACTCTGTGGCACTCGTGGTCTGACGATCACGGCTGTGTAGGAGCGGTTTTTTTTTGAGCATCAGTACAGGCACAAGCGCTCATATACACGCGCATACATTCATCCCTATAAACGCACATACGCACACCCTATCCTTATGAGCACCTTCGAGAGACTGAGCCGGCATATCATCTTGAGATTTACGAAGTCACCGTAGGCGCCTCGTCGTCGACGGGAACGTCTCCTCCCACTGAAAACGTATCGCCGGAAATCCTGAAATAAATCCAGGAATAATGCGAGCACCAAGATTTGAACCCTGATGGATTAGGGATACCACTGTCCATCTAACCAACTCAACCATAGGTTGATTCACGTGTAAGAACGGTTCAGCATAGAGTGATACGCGAGGCTGGCCTAGGCGAACCTCTACAGGTACAAGATGTTGTACCAGAGCTCCTCCCTAAGATGCTACCTCAAAGCCAGCGAAATGCCTCATTGTACTGCTGAAGGAGATATGATGATTCACCATCGTGAGCTTCTTCTCCTAATTCCATTAGTGTGGGATTGGTTGATTATTTGGCTCCTGCTGCTGATGGCTCCATGCGTTTTTTTTCCCGATAATCAGGAGCCTCCCCCTGGCTCCAAATTTCATTGAGAAATAGAAGCCCACGAGTACCACAACGACATACGTGAACTCTAAAGCAGGGGGCTACTCCACCCAGCAGCATAACAGGTCCAAATTTAGATAAACAACAAATCATAAGCAGGGGGCTCTAGGCGTTTGCATAGCTAGTTTGTTTGCCGGTCCCTCCTACTCTACTCTGGACAATTAGGCCTCCTTTGGTTTAGAATAGAAATTCTAGAGGATAGGATTTTTATAGAATTTTTTCTTTTAGAGCCCTTTGGTTCATAGGAATGGATTCCTATTTCTACATAGGATTGGTTCCTATCCTCCACATTTTATAAGAAAATAAAAAAGAGCCTAGACTCAATGGAAAAATTCCTTTGGTGTCAACCAAATGACATCTTGTTTTCTATTCCTACTCATAGGATTTGAGATACATGTCATCTCATTTCCTATAAGATTCCTATTCCTATGATAATCCAATCCTATGAACCAAAAGAGGCTTTATTGTTAACTTGCAGTTTGCCCAGCATTTTCTCAATCTTTTTTCATTTTTGCGGGTGAAGCATTTTCTCAGTTTGTGATGTGATGAAGCTGGAGATTGTTAGAGGCACACCACATGGTACGAACTGAAGCCATAATACATCATCAGACTGAAACTGAAACTATCTCCACCTGCAAACCTGTGCTAATTAATACTCCATCCATAGAATTCAATAGCATCTTTTTCTTTCCATTCACAACTGCAAAGAAAGATCACACATCCATCCACAACTACCTGCAACACCATACCACCATACCACAACATGCATGGTTCACGCATATCATCTCCAAGCCTAGTACTAGTAGTAGTAGATCCAAGGTTGGGTTGGTTCGACGCCAACACAAAAGACAACATGCAGTTCCATGGTTTCCAGCGACATCAAAGGACCGAGTAGTTCCAGTTCCAGGTGCTATTTATTTAGATAGATATAGATCGACACAGGCACATAGCGAGACATAGTTCACCACTACCCCCAGCATCAAGAGCGGATCAGCAGAAAAACATGGAGCTCCTCACATTCTCATGCAGCCGAGGCAGCTCCGGCACCGGGATGCTGCCCGCCGGCATGTCTTCAAACTTCACGAACGTGCCTACCTGTGCAGCCGCCAGATGCGCGTACATAATCGGAGCAACTGCAAGCCAACCCAAGCAAAAACACAACAAAACATAAGGAACAGTTCTCATTATTTGCCAAGCAAAGACAATGAGTCGCACATACCGACTGATATCGCTGTTGTGCTCCTCTGGTACCTGAAAAGGTCACAGCAACAGGGTTCAGGCATAGCTTGACAACAGTTTTCTTATCAGAATGATACAAAATCATCAAGCTCTGTCACCCTAGACTGCCTGTCTACGTACACGTATGAAAGCGAATGCACAAATTCCTGAAGCTCATCTGCGGTGAATCCGATCTCGTCGTGCAGAACATGGTAATGTGTTGGCCTCGACGTGCCCTGGCACACATAACAAACACAAACTTAAGTAGGACCATCACCGGGCATACTGGTACGTGGTGGTAGTAACAAAAAAAAAAACACAGCAGAAAGCAGAGATTACTTACTATCATCCCAGCATGTGCACACATGTAGAAGTCGAAATTCTTGGGATGGCAGACCTCTTTATCCACGACGGTCCCTGCAGAATGGTGACATGAACACTTGCTTTTACCATAATTTCGCAGAAAATTGCAAGTTTATGTGACATGCGATGTTTCGCTCTAGAAAAATAGTAGGGGACTCTGCCATGATTGGTCGAAACAAAGTTTACCAGGAGGAACATTATCTGGAGACTGAGCCTGGAAAAATCTCGTATGATGATTTTTCTGAGCAACAATGACTGTGAACTTAGGCTCCCACGTCTCGTCGAGGAACTTGCAGGCCTGCATTGATTAAAAGTAAACGAAATAACACTGTCCAGTGCAGGGTAATTACTTGTAGTCACACAAATACACTACCTCGATGATCTGCTCCAGCTCAATGTTGATGACCTGAGTAAACTGGCTTTCGCTAACTCCATCCCTAGAATTAGCAAAAGTTATACAAGTTGGTGGTTAAGACATCATCAACTATCCATTTTCAGTATAGAACATTTCTGGAACTACAAAATTTACTGGTATTACCAAATAGTAGTAATTTCCGAACTTAGTACCTGAAAATAATAATTTGCTCTGGTTTTCGATTCCCAGAACTAGTGTAGAAGTCCATGAGTGATTCCCTGGAAGTCCCGAGTGCAATGGCATTTTTTCCGTTAGGAAAGTGTACAATAAAGTATATAACATACATACAAGGACATGCACACATAGTATTATTCACAATAAACTGAACTCAAGATTGGATCATATGCCATGTCTTACCGAATGAGGCCATCATCGTTTCCCCATGGTTTAAATAAGGAGGACATCATTTCTAGTTTGGGTGATTGAGTGTGCACTGTTGCTCTGTACTTGGAGATGAGAGGCCACTCGCGAGAATTTTTTTTTTTCGAAACGGAAGCAAAAGATTTGCCTCATCGATTAATTAAGAAGAAGAGAATTGCCCAGTTAAAGAGGCCACTCGCGAGAATTAATGACCTGAAGGAAATCCAAAGCCATACTTACAAGTACAGTCATAGAAACATTTACAAAATTGCAATCATGCAGATGATATCTGAGCTACTATTCAGAGATAAAAAATGTATCCCTCATACATACCGCAGCGGTGGAAGGCCTATCAGATTGCCCAGGCTGACCATGTGACACATACATGCCCAAGATGATAGTAGGCAGCTTCCCCACAATGGGTAGTACTGCAGGTGCAGGGGATAGTTCACATTGCAGCAATGTGTTGAGACCACCAAGCTGGGTACCAACAGGTTAAAAGACAACAGCCATTAGCGTATACAGCAGTCAACAAATACAGTAAAATGAAAACAGTGTCATGTCAACAAACTTTAGCATTTATCTTCAATAACACATTAATCAGGTACTGATCGTTGACTTTTCTTGGAGGAGCTAGACATTGTGTGAAGATGCCGCATTCAACAAGACACTTCCTCTTCCAAGGCCCTGGTTGAAGAAAATATAAATTATTTATTCTGCAACAGATAATCAGGTAACAAATAACAACAACCGAAAACATGAACCAACCATAAATTTCACAGTTTTTTCTCACAGGAAGAAGACACAGGAGGAACTTGGGGTCTCCAGGTGGATTGGAATTTATCTTAGCAAACATCTCGTCCACTCTACGTGATGCAGGAGCTCTTCTTGCCGACGGGCTCTCTTCAATTACATCACAATAAGGGTACTCTATTTTCTGCAAATAAATGAGGTTCAGCAACAGAAAATAATAGCAGTTATAGATGTTGTAGAAAAAGTAGAACATACAATCCCCATTTCAGTTGCAATCCTTTTAAGGTCTCGGACAAGACCATGAACATCACACTCTGCAGAGAAATTGACAACTGCCCATTTGTTGACAGAACATGTCCGAATCAGCTTCTGAAACAAAAAGAATCAGCAAACTGACAGAAGGGTCTTTGAAGAAGATGATGATGAAGTAATAAGGACGTCTCATTAAAAGAAAATATGCTGACCTTTTTCGAAAGATTCCACCTTCCATTGCGTGGGAAGAATTCTTCACCGTTACCGGCTTTCAGCTATATGATAGAAGACTTAAATACATTCAGAAGAACATCCAGCACGAGCATGACAAACTAAGTTTGAAGAGTTCTCACTAACCTTGGGTGCTGGCAGGACCCTCCCTTCAATTTGAGTAAAATGTCGGGCAATTGAAATGCCGCATGCCTTCACCATGGGGTCAGAGTCATAGTTGGTACGTTTAAGTGCCTTGCATTTAGGGTGACATGAACTATCAGATAAGTGCCATATCACTAAAAAAACAGCAGCCAAAATTTAGATGATAACTCACATCGTTAAGTATTGACATTCTTTCATGAGGCATTTGTCTGGACTTCTCCACAAGTGAGGACCGCTGCAGAGTAGACAGATCTTTGGTGTATCTTTGCAGAGGAACGAGCTCACAAAGCTGGCCATACAAGAAGTTCACACCAGGACTTCAGATCATGGATGAAATTCCATAAGGGGAAAAGATAAAGGTGTAAAATAACAAAACTGAAACGAACCTCCACAGGGAAGTACGTAGGACGATTTCGCCTCCCAGCATTGATACAGGGAAGATCGGAATAGCGCAGTTCTATGCCTCTATTATGTACAAAGTATTCATGGACTGTTATTTCAACAGTATTAGTGTCTCCATTGTCACCATCCTTCCGCCTCAATAGAAACCTAGTTAAACATGCAAAACACAAAGCAGCCAATAAATAGCAGCAAAGTGCAGGGAATAGACCAAACTAGAAACAGTAGGACACCTTCCCAACTTATTTATTTAAACACTGGTAAATTAGAATAAAATGGCAAGAAGGAACTCTGTCTCACGTCTGTTCATTGCATTTTTTCTCACTCAAACCAAAAATCTTGAACTCTGAATTAGCATGAGTGGTTTTTATCCTCAAGTTCTTGAGAGCACGCTTGGCCTGTGAGGAAAACATCCAAATTAGGCTTATCGAAAGTAAATATGGTTGGACGACTGTTCATTCAATATTATCAACAACATCAAAGATACAACTTACCTTTGACCAGTCAATTCTGTTAGGGTGATCAACCATCTGGTTTGCAAGAAGAAAATCAATAACAGGACCAGGTTTAACTAGCATGGTAGTCGAAACATCTGCAGGTTAAAGTAAGTTTGATATGACAATGTTAATTCTGATGGAGCCATTGCGAAATGAAAGACGGAGTTATACAACAATACAATAGGGTGAGATTCATACCGATGTTTAGGGAGAGTCCACTCTGCGTACCACGGAAACTTGAGTGAAATCCTCTGCACCCCACCACACCACCTTTCAAGTCAACAAAATTACGAGGATTGTTCTGGAAAAATGACTGGCGGAGTAGAAGACAGCCCCTGTGGAAAGTCCAAAAAATTAACCATGGTCATGGCATGAAGGCATATCTCAAGCCCAAGCACAGAGTAATGCTTGTGGAGGCATGGGAACGAGACATTCATGAAGGTACATACTGTTTTGCAGAATGCTGCCTCAGTATGATATCAAGAACTCGAAGAGCCTCAAGAGAGTTCTCTGATTCTTGACCTCTAAGGGCCTGTGTGATTGCGGCCGTAGGGATTTTTGCCACAAAGCAAAGCTCCACTTTGAAAATCTTTGTCTTGTAGGGCCTCTTCACTCTCTTCGTGTCACTACCTCCAGGACTGCTGCCACTATTACCTCCAGAGCACCTACAACCAAGTAAGAATTGAGTTATACTGAACACCAAGCATGGTATATAACTATATACTAGACAGGAGTAGATAGCCTGCAAGCAGGTCAAGGAGTAGAACTCACTTTCCCCTTCCGATGTCTTCCAACACTACAGTGAACTCATTGTGTACCTGGGGAAGAGCCCCGATTGTAAAGAGGCTCTTCTCACCATCATATGCAAATTAGTTGTTCGCGAGCTCGGAACGGTACATATGCTGCAGTTTATCCAGAACCTTTCTCCCTATCCCCTTTCCAACAACAGGTTGATCATCCTCATACTTCAAATTAACCTACCCATGATAGTATAACACAACACCAGATCAGCATGGGTATATGTAAATTAAAGTGTCACAAACAAGTATGCTCACATGGTAGTGGTGGAAAAAGTCCTCTGAACTCCTCATAGAAACTTTGTAGTGGTTAGCAAGTAGCTGGATGGTCTGCCCTCTCTTCCCAAGCCCGGGCCTGGCCTTAGGGAGCCTCTTGGGCTTTGCAGGCTTGTTTCGAGGCAGTTCCTCGGCGAGAACTTCTTCTGCTCTGATGGGCACCACGTCGGGAGGCAGAGGAGGCGGTGGTGGCAATTCCTCTGGGCCCCTATCACTCACATCCATCTTGGCTGAACAGACAGAGCTCTGTGGGAGTGTATATGGTAAGCAATAGTAAGTAGTTAATCTAAGAAAATGCAATGGTGAATAGTACATACAAAACAGGAAACAAATTGATTCCAATTCCAGGATGACCAAGAAGCTCAACTGCTTAAATGAAATATAAAGGGCAGTATATGCTAATTGCTAATATATTGATTGTATTGATTTTAGGAATAGGAATGACTGCAATGATGAAATGGTCTAGATATGAAGAAGATTTACTCTCTAGCTCTAGAAGAAGTAATAAAAAAAACATTTTGTGCATGTTTAGAAGCAGTAAGTTTGTAAATAGTATGAGGATAGTGATATTGCAAATATTTGCGATGACAAAAGAAATGGTATATATGTAAAGAAGATTGGCAAATTTTAACATGCTCCTTACCCCCTCTTTTTACATGTGAGGTGAGAGTTAAAACTGCTGAAGAAGATTTACTCTGCAGCTCCAAACTGAGTAATAAATTTTATTAGGTGTGAGACAAGCAGTATAAGTAAAACAGAGATTGCAGAGTCCTATGACATATGAAACCCCCCAAAAATGCATCGCTGCACTATGTAGAGCATGTTCCTCCTCCCTTATTTTGAAGGAGTAATTCCTTGGGAGAGGAGAAAATAAGACGAGATTGCCGGCTGTAAAATGAAAGGACATTCACATTGAACCCTAGAATTGAAAAGTAGAACGAAAGGGGAAAAAGCTATTGTTTGAAGACAAAAAAAAACCCAGCCAAGAACAAATATCTCCCTTGTGAAAACCCCCCAAGAAGAACCTCTTGGTATTTACTTATTTTGGTCATCCAAGAAAGAAATCTCCTCTGTGACGGCATATTTCGTAACTTGAATCCCCAAGAAATCCCCCAAGAAGACCAAAGTAAAGCTAGCACTGTGTGTTTTGTGCTTCACAAGATTTTCTTTAAATATAGCCGAATCTTAGTTTATTTATTATTTTTTGCGGGAACACAAGAAGACATAAGTATAAATCAGAAATATAAATATAAATGGACGGATACTAGAAAGAAAGGTGATTTGTTGGCAGAGACAGATTGTCAGCGGTAGTAAAAAATAAGAGAGAGCAAAACTGTTTCAAGAATGCATGAAGCTCTCTTTCTTTTTACCCCCGAAAACTGAACAGAAAAAAAAGGGAAAATATGTTGGCAAAAACCCTGCCGGGAATTACGAATCTCCCCTGAACAGAAGAGAAACCTAGGCCGGAGCGATTGGGGCGGACATGCATTGCAGATGAACTAAGCTCCCGGCGAACAAAAAACCCAGGAATCTAGATGGAAAACGGCGATGAGATTAGGGAGGCGACGGAAGACGTACGGGTGGATCACCGGCGGAGGCGGGAGCGGCGGGTCCGTTCGTCTTCTCCGTTCGTCCTCACTTCACTCCCCAAGTTGGAGTGAGAGGGGAGGTGAGAGGAAGTAGAGCGTGTGTGTGCGTCTATGTGCGTGTGTTTGACGCTCCAAGATTCGCGTACATGTATTTCATATTTCCTACCTCTACGCTCTGCTGGATCTGTCTGGTGGGAAATAGTAGCGCAGGATATCTTCAACCGGTTTGGATGACGATCATGTAATATGATAGGCGATTAGTTTACCTATCTTCTCTATTGCCAGCCGGTTGTGGCGTGTTGGACATTTTGTTTTGGCGGCGTGAGCTAGCCCTTCTATTTATTTCCAGACTTTTAGACCTTGTTGAACCTTATTTACTTTTTAATAAATATGGCCGTATGTATCGTTCTGATGCAGAGGCCGAGGAGTTCCCTTTTCAAAAAAAAAAACCTCTACACTCTGCTGCTAACACATCCTTATGCTCCTGCAACGGCTGATTTGTAACTATACATGAATATTTTTTTGCCTTCTAACATTATTTTCCCTACCACTGACAACAATATTAGTCTTCTACCAAATGAAATTTCTAGCCATGTCCATATTAAGTGCATATTCTACCATTTTTTAAAACTGTATCAACCAATGTATGTGTTTTTTTTTGTGTGTAATGGATGTCTACCTACTTTGATTACCTTGACATGAAAGTCTGTTGGTCCTCCTGGGAGCGCGCGCTCTTGCACACAAAAATAACTTTTTAATGTCAAAAAATTCCAAGAAAAATTCTATGTGTTCTTTGTCATATTCAAATGCTACATACAAATTTGTAGAAAAAAAGATTAAACATTTTGGCTTGTGCATAAAAAAAGGAAAATGCTATCCCAAATTGTCACACTAAATTTGTTCTTTTCACCGGCGAAACACCGTTGCTTCGTTTCACATGAAATGTTTCAAGGATGCTTGCGACATTAACACAAACATTTACAAAAAAATTCAGTTTTTTTTTGAAAACATTTACTATATATTTTTGTTTACTATTCACACGGGAGCACGCGCTCCCGGGAGCCAAAAGGCCATTCTCGTAATAATGTGCTTTCTTATCTACTTCGTAAAAAGCAAATTTGCATTCTTCTCAGCAAAAAAATTGTCTTGCCTTTTGTTGAGAACGAGAATTATGTTTCTGTATGCTTCCTTCTGTCTACATTTGTGTGCTCCTTATCCTATATCCTATATCCTATATATAAGAGTATCTCTAGCAGACCTCGCATAAATGGTCGAATCCACAAAATAATCGTTTTTTTTGCAGTTCCAGTCGAAAAAATGGGCCCGAATAGACCCTTTAAAATCGTTCGACCCTTACAATTTTTTAAGGAGCCCGGTGAATGCAAAGCCAAAATCCTCATATCTACAGTTTTGAAGATAACTTTTTTAAGGCCCTAAATACCGGTCAACATTGGCGGTTGAAAAATCTCTACTCTCGTCAATGCCATGAAGCTCGCCTGCCGTCCGCCTGCCTGGCCATGAAGCTCGCCCGGCCGCCGGGCTGCCGCGCCCGTCTGCCTGTCCGGCAAGCTGGCCTGGCCACCCGGCCACCGTGCCCGTCCGCCCGCGCCGGCTGCCCGTCCGCATCGTCCGTCCCGGCCGCAGCGTGCGGCGACGGAGGAGCTAGCTAGCTAGCTCCACTGGTAGAAAAAGGGCCTATAGTCCCGGTTCGTAAGGGCCTTTAGTCCCGGTTCCTGAACCGGGACTAAAGTGTCGGTACTAATGCCTCGACCCTTTAGTCCCGGTTCAATCCAGAACCGGGACTGATGGGCCTCCACGTGGGCAGTGCGCAGAGCCCAGGAAGGAGACCCTTTGGTCCCGATTGGTGGCACCAACCGAGACCAATAGGCATCCACGCGTTAGCATTTCTGTGGCTGGGGGTTTTGTTTTTTTTAAAAGGGGAGGGGGGGTTGGGGGTTTTGGGGGGTTAATTTAGGTGTTTCATATATTGTGTTAGCTAGCTATAATTAATAGAGAGAAGTGTCCTCTCTTACGTCCGTGCTTAGTCGACGCTACGTACTATACATACGTATAGAGAGAACTAGACACGCTAGTTAGCTAGTAAGCAAACGAAGGAAACAGAAGATCGTCATGAATATATATGCATACAGAGAGAAGTGATATCGACCACCTATCCTTCTCTGAGAGATTGGTCGAACAACAAGTTCTCGTATATCTATCCGACACTACCGGCTACATATATACAATAATTATCTCTTACAAATATAATCATACGGACTCATGGTCCACATAGTATTCTCCGTCTTCAGCGATCACTTGATCAAGAAAGAATGCCGCCAATTCCTCTTGAATTGCTCGCATGGGAGCTGGTGCTAGGAGTTCATCCCGCTTTTGAAACATCTAATTTGAAGAAGGGGGTCAATACATATATATATGAATGAATGAAACTCAATACAAATGATGGTAATAAAATAAAATTGTGAATGTTGTTATTTACGTACTTCATATTGTTCGTTAGAGTACCCGCCCCGCTCACAGGTCGTGTGGCGGATGGACTCGCAGACGTAGTATGCACAGAAATCATTCCCTTGTTCCTGCCACAACCACTTTACAAGAAATAGAGGTCAATCAAACTGATAAGCAAGAATGCTAAATGGTATTGATGAAACTAGCGCTTGAATCACTAGGAGATGCGTGGAACATGCTACTATAATACTTACTTTCGGGTGTCTAAATTCCAGCTCCTTCGGCAGTCCCGGAACTTTTCTGGTGAATTTTCTCCAAACCCTGCCGGACAAAGAAAACAATTACTTGATATCAGGAAATGATACAAAGTTGCTGATATGGTGGATAATGATCAATTTAACTTACTTCTTGAGGATTTCAGTCATGTCCGCATACTCCTGGAGATCTTTTCATTTAGAGTCCAAGACGGTTACTACTCCCTGCTCAAGCCTAATCTCTAGGAGAATATAGTGGAAACTGCACACGCATGCATAACTCATCAATTACATTACTATAACCTGGACTAATATATAAGGGAAACCGAATATGCACAAGACAGTAACACTTACTTGAAGTTGTAAGGAAAGAGTATTATATCTTTGTTTTCATTTTTTTGAATGATCGTAGCAAGTTGGCCTCAGTATCTCCGGGACGATGTTCAACCTCAGTTGCATCTATGAGATATGTGTTAACGAACCCAATATCACCGATTTGTCTTTTCTTCAATTTGGCGATCTTCGTTCTGCATAATATAGTGAGGATAATTATAAATACATGCAATGAAAGAGATGAGCTATATAGAGAGACTTAATGACAGAAGTAATAGTACTTACAGACAGTAGCAGGTGATCGTTGTTTTATCGAGGGCCAATTGATTGAAAAACTGATAGAACTCCTTAAATGGAATAGGCAACAGTTCAATTCCAACGAGGTCATGCTCCGGTTTAACTCTCGCATACAAAGTACTCCTCCCCCAGACTCTCTGCAGATTTTCAAGTACCAATCATGTAATCTTCGCATCATCGTTGTTAAAGATTTTTCATCTTTGACGAGAGGCTTCCCGTACTCGTATCTATGTATCTGCACCTCCATGGGATCATAATGTACATCGTCGGGCAGGTAATCGTCAACATTGCCATAACCGGGCACCATCCTCGGATCGACGATGTCGCTAGGCACCTTGAGGGGGGGCACGATTGCTTCGCTTGTTCGCCGAGCTGGGCAATTTGTTTCCCAGCTGCTCGTCGTTCTTTCAGCCTTTGATCACTGACTGTACTTCCCGACCGCTCCGCTTCGGCCCATGTCTTTGCAATAATGCGCTCATAGTTGCCTTTCGACGGAGACTTGGATGGTTTTGCCAGGGCAGCCAGAGTGCGCTTCACTTTCACCGGATCTACCTTCTCCTCCGGAGGTGGATGTCTCTTTGCTTTCAACCCTTGAAACCAGTCATCCACTTCGGTTCGCGCGATCTTCGCGTTCTCCTCCGGGGTCCTCTCATATGGTAACTTCTCTGGAGTCTTCAGAGAAGGACCGAATCTGTATGTCCTCCCGCCTCTGGTTGTACTGCTAGACGCCGACCGAGCAGACGGAGCGGTTGTCTTCTTTACTTTCTTACGAGGCGGAGGAGAAGGACTACGACGCGCCGGAGCAGTTGGAGCGGCGGCAGGTCTCTTCCGCCCTTGCTGACGAGGCGGAGAAGGAGGAGGCCGGATGCTCGGGCGCGTCGGCGCAGGTGGAGAAGGAGGCGGAGTGCCGCCACGCGCCGGAGAAGGAGCCGGCCAAGGGCCCTGATCGTCACTCGCCGGAGGAGGAGGTGGTGGAGGAGGCGGAGTGCCCTGACTCGCCAGAGGAGGAGGAGGAGGAGGAGGCGTCCAGTTCGGAAGGTTGATGAGCTCCTTCCGCCATAGGCATGGAGTCTTTAGAGCAGACCCCAGCCGAGTCTCCCCTTCACCGGTAGGGTGGTCAAGCTGGAGGTCCTCAAATCCCTCCGTTATTTCATCCACCATCACCCTAGCATATCCGTCTGGAATCGGCCGGCAGTGAAAAGTTGCGCCGGGTTCAGTAGGATAAACAAAGCCAACAGCCGTCTTGACCTTCAAATTCATCCATTGCGTCATAAGGTGGCAATTTTGAGACTCCGTGATAGCATCCACGGGATAGCTGGCAGGAGCCGTCAAGGCATGCTCCGGCTGAAGCAGTTCGGTGGAAGCCACGCTGCTTCTGCGCTGAGATGGCGGGGTAGCTTCGGGGGAGGCTTTGGCAGTACGTTTGCTGCGATTTGCTTCTCGTTCCTCTATCGCGTCTACCCTTGCTTGCAGCGCCTGCATTTGGGTCTGCTGCACTTTTTTCCTCCTCTCATGGGATTTGTAACCGCCTGCGTCCGGAAACCCAACCTTCCACGGAATGGAGCCTGGCGTGCCTCGTGTCCGTCCAGGGTGCTCAGGATTCCCGAGGGCCATCGTGAGCTCGTCATTCTCTCTGTCTGGAAAGAACGTCCCTTCCTGCGCTGCTTCGATATACTGCTTAAGCTTCTTGACTGGTATGTCCATTTGATCGTTCGTCCAAATGCACTTCCCTGTTACAGGGTCCAAGGTTCCACCAGCCCCGAAGAACCAAGTCCGGCAACGGTCTGGCCAGTTAATTGTCTCTGGTTCGATCCCTTTATCAACCAGATCATTCTCAATCTTAGACCACTTAGGCCGGGCTACGAGGTAGCCACCTGACCCCGTGCGATGGTGAAGCTTCTTCTTCGCAGCATTTTGCTTGTTTGTCACCGACATCTTCTTACTCTTTTCCGATGTCTTCTGGGCCACAAATGCGGGCCAGTGATCTCTGATCTTCTCATATCCGCCCTTGAATTCTGGTGTCTCATTATTTTTGACAAATTTATTCAGCTCTTTCTTCCAGCTCCTGAATAGTTCTGCCATCCTCTTAAGAGCAAAAGACTTGATTAATTTCTCTTTAACTGGGTTCTCTGGATTATCCTCTGGCGGTAGGGTGAAATTTGACTTCAGCTCAGTCCAAAGATCATTTTTCTGCATATCATTGACATAAGACACCTCAGGGTCTTCTGTAGCCGGCTTAAACCATTGCTGGATGCTTATCGGGATCTTGTCCCTAACCAGAACCCCGCACTGAGCAACAAATGCGCTCTTTGTCCGGAGGGGTTCAATCGGTTGGCCGTTGGGTGCGATTGCTATGATCTCAAACTTTTCATCCGAGCTCAACTTTTTCTTCAAGCCTCGTCTCTTTACCGAAGTTGTGCTCGATCCGGAGGGCTAGAAAAAAGAACAAAGACTTAATTAATATGTGTACATACCAAAACAATGAATGCATCAATCAGCTAGTCAGCACAGGCTTAACTAATATATATACCTGGCCGAACTCGGTTCGGTCACTGGAGCCGTCATCACGGTCTCCTTCTTGCACCGGCATTGGGTCACCGGAGCCGTCCTCATGTTCTTCTTCTTGCACAGGCATTAGGTCACCGTAGCCAGCTTGTTCACCCTCTCCTTCCAGACCATCGGTTTCGTTGAGAAACAATGAGACGGCATCACTTCCTTCTGCGATTATGTCCCTCAACAACGCTTCTTTTGCTTCGTCTAGGGCGGTGTCCATAGTTTCTACAAATATTTACAACATGGCAATTATTATTCAAACATGACAGATGGATATATTAGTGCCAAACATAGAACTAGCTACCTAATCATAGTAAGCTATCGGGAGGGGGTATATATCGACAACGACGACACTACATCTATGTCCCTCGACGACCCTCGTTCCCGATAAAAAAAATAGGAAGAAGAAGAAAAAAGAGGAGAAGAAAGAACAGAGGAGAAGAACTCCTCTATTCTTTCTTCTCCTCTTTTTTTTCTTGTTCTTCCTCTTCTTTTTTTATCCTCTTCTTCCTCTCATGTTCGAGAGGATCGCCGAGGGGTCGGGAGGTTGCCTAGTGTCAAAGGATTCACCAAAACCATGTCTTCATCATTAGGCGAAAGTAACATGTGCATGATGGTACGAAGCTCTTCAAAGTTGTTCTGGAACGGAGTCCCAGATAGGATAATTCGCTTTTTGGTACAAAGTTCAGCAAGAGCCTTCCGAATATCGCTATTTGGAAGGCCTTTGCTGAATTCGTACCAAAAGGCGGATTATCCTATCCGGGACTCCATTCCAGAACAACTTTGCAGAACTTCGTACCAACATGCCCTGGTTACTTCTGGCTAATGATGAAGGCATGGATTTCTTCAATACTTTGACACTAGGAAACTTCTCTCGACCCCTCGGCGATCCTCGACCCCTCAAACCCTCGACGACCCTGGAACCCTCGACCCGTCGGCGATCCTCTTCTTCCTCTCATGTTCGAGAGGATTGCCGAGGGGTCAGGAGGTTGCGTAGTGTCAAAGGATTCAACAAAACCATGTCTTCATCATTAGGCGAAAGTAACATGTGCATGATGGTACGAAGCTCTTCAAAGTTGTTCTGGAACGGAGTCCCAGATAGGATAATTCGCTTTTTGGTACAAAGTTCAGCAAGAGCCTTCCGAATATCGCTATTTGGAAGGCCTTTGCTGAATTCGTACCAAAAGGCGGATTATCCTATCCGGGACTCCATTCCAGAACAACTTTGCAGAACTTCGTACCAACATGCCCTGGTTACTTCCGGCTAATGATGAAGGCATGGATTTCTTCAATACTTTGACACTAGGAAACCTCTCTCGACCCCTCGGCGATCCTCGACCCCTCGAACCCTCGACGACCCTGGAACCCTCGACCCCTCGGCGATCCTCTTATTCCTCTCATGTTCGAGAGGATCGCCGAGGGGTCGGGAGGTTGCGTAGTGTCAAAGGATTCAACAAAACCATGTCTTCATCATTAGGCGAAAGTAACATGTGCATGATGTTGGGGAACGTAGTAATTTCGAAAATTTTCCTACGCACACGCAAGATCATGGTGATGCACAGCAACGAGAGGGGAGAGTGTTGTCTACGTACCAACGCAGACCGACTGCGGAAGCGATCACACAACGTAGAGGAAGTAGTCATACGTCTTCTTCCCGATCCGACCGATCCAAGCACCGTTACTCCGGCACCTCCGAGTTCTTAGCACACGTTCAGCTCGATGACGATCCTCGGGCTCCGATCCAGCAAAGCGTCGAGGAAGAGTTCCGTCAGCACGACGGCGTGGTGACGATCTTGATGTACTACCGACGCAGGGCTTCGCCTAAGCTCTACAACGATATGACCGAGGTGGAATTTGGTGGCAGGGGGCACCGCACACGGCTAAGGAACGATCTCAAGGATCAAGTTGTGTGTCTTGGGGTGCCCCCTGCCCCCGTATATAAAGGTTGGAGGAGGGGGAGCCGGCCGGCCAGGGAGAGGAGGCGCAGGGGAGTCCTACTCCCACCGGGAGTAGGACTCCTCCCCCCAATCCTAATCCTATTAGGACTCCCGGGGGGAAAAGGAGAGAGAAGGGGGGCCGGCCCCTATCCTAGTCCTACTAGGACTTTGGGAAGGGGGGCGCCGGCCAGCTTGTGGGCTTTCGCTTTTTCTCCTTTTCCACTAAGGCCCAATAGGCCCATTAGTCTCCAGGGGGGTTCCGGTAACCCTCCCGGTATTCCGGTAAAATCCCGATTTCACCCGGAACACTTCCGATGTCCAAACATAGGCTTCCAATATATCAATCTTTACGTCTCGACCATTTCAAGACTCCTCGTCATGTCCGTGATCTCATCCGGGACTCCGAACAACCTTCGGTACATCAAAATGCATAAACTCATAATAACTGTCATCGTAACGTTAAGCGTGCGGACCCTACGGTTCGAGAACAATGTAGACATGACCGAGACACGTCTCCGGTCAATAACCAATAGCGGGACCTGGATGCCCATATTGGCTCCTACATATTCTACGAAGATCTTTATCGGTCAGACCGCATAACAACATACGTTGTTCCCTTTGTCATCGGTATGTTACTTGCCCGAGATTCGATCGTCGGTATCCAATACCTAGTTCAATCTCGTTACCGGCAAGTCTCTTTACTCGTTCCGTAATACATCATCTCACAACTAACATATTAGTTGCAGTGCTTGCAAGGCTTATGTGATGTGCATTACCGAGAGGGCCCAGAGATACCTCTCCGACAATCGGAGTGACAAACCCTAATCTCGAAATACGCCAACCCAACATCTACCATTGGAGACACCTGTAGCACTCCTTTATAATCACCCAGTTACGTTGTGACGTTTGGTAGTACCCAAAGTGTTCCTCCGGTAAACGGGAGTTGCATAATCTCATAGTTATAGGAACATGTATAAGTCATGAAGAAAGCAATAGCAACATACTAAACGATCGGGTGCTAAGCTAATGGAATGGGTCATGTCAATCAGATCATTCTACTAATGATGTGACCTCGTTAATCAAATAACAACTCCTTGTTCATGGTTAGGAAACATAACCATCTTTGATTAACGAGCTAGTCAAGTAGAGGCATACTAGTGACACTCTGTTGGTCTATGTATTCACACATGTATTATGTTTCCGGTTAATACAATTCTAGCATGAATAATAAACATTTATCATGATATAAGGAAATAAATAATAACTTTATTATTGCCTCTAGGGCATATTTCCTTCAGTCTCCCACTTGCACTAGAGTCAATAATCTAGATTACACAGTAATGATTCTAACACCCATGGAGCCTTGGTGCTGATCATGTTCTGCTCGTGGAAGAGGATTAGTCAACGGGTCTGCAACATTCAGATCCGTATGTATCTTGCAAATCTCTATGTCTCCCACTTGGACTAAATCCCGGATGGAGTTGAAGCGTCTTTTGATGTGCTTGGTTCTTTTGTGAAATCTGGATTCCTTTGCCAAGGCAATTGCACCAGTATTGTCACAGAAGATTTTCATTGGACCCGATGCACTAGGTATGACACCTAGATCGGATATGAACTCCTTCATCCAGACTCCTTCGTTTGCTGCTTCCGAAGCAGCTATGTACTCCGCTTCACATGTAGATCCCGCTACGACGCTTTGTTTAGAACTGCACCAACTGACAGCTCCACCGTTTAAAGTAAACACATATCCGGTTTGCGATTTAGAATCGTCCGGATCAGTGTCAAAGCTTGCATCAACGTAACCTCTTACGGTGAGCTCTTTGTCACCTCCATATACGAGAAACATATCCTTAGTCCTTTTCAGGTATTTCAGGATGTTCTTGACCGCTGTCCAGTGATCCACTCCTGGATTACTTTGGTACCTCCCTGCTAAACTTATAGCAAGGCACACATCAGGTCTGGTACACAGCATTGCATACATGATAGAGCCTATGGCTGAAGCATAGGGAACATCTTTCATTTTCTCTCTATCTTCTGCAGTGGTCGGGCATTGAGACTGACTCAACTTCACACCTTGTAACACAGGCAAGAACCCTTTCTTTGCTTGATCCATTTTGAACTTCTTCAAAATCTTGTCAAGGTATGTGCTTTGTGAAAGTCCAATTAAGCGTTTTGATCTATCTCTATAGATCTTTATGCCTAATATGAAAGCAGCTTCCCCGAGGTCTTTCATCGAAAAACTTTTATTCAAGTATCCCTTTATGCTATCCAAAAATTCTATATCATTTCCAATCAGCAATATGTCATCCACATATAATATCAGAAATGCTACAGAGCTCCCACTCACTTTCTTGTAAATACAGGCTTCTCCAAAAGTCTGTATAAAGCCAAATGCTTTGATCACACTATCAAAGCGTTTATTCCAACTCCGAGATGCTTGCACCAGTCCATAAATGGATCGCTGGAGTTTGCATACTTTGTTAGCTCCCTTTGGATCGACAAAACCTTCTGGTTGTATCATATACAGCTCTTTTTCCAGAAATCCATTCAGGAATGCAGTTTTGACATCCATCTGCCATATTTCATAATCATAAAATGCGGCAATTGCTAACATAATTCTGACGGACTTAAGCATCGCTACGGGTGAGAAGGTCTCATCGTAGTCAACCCCTTGAACTTGTCGAAAACCTTTTGCGACAAGTCGAGCTTTATAGACAGTAACATTACCGTCAGCGTCAGTCTTTTTCTTGAAGATCCATTTATTCTCAATTGCTTGCCGATCATCGGGCAAGTCAACCAAAGTCCATACTTTGTTCTCATACATGGATCCCATCTCAGATTTCATGGCCTCAAGCCACTTTGCGGAATCTGGGCTCACCATCGCTTCTTCATAGTTCGTAGGTTCATCATGATCTAGTAGCATGACTTCCAGAACTGGATTACCGTACCACTCTGGTGCGGATCTCACTCTGGTTGATCTACGTGGTTCAGTAGCATCTTGCCCTGAAGTTTCATGATCATCATCATTAGCTTCCTCACTGATTGGTATAGGTGTCGCAGAAACAGTTTTCTGTGATGTACTATTTTCCAATAAGGGAGCAGGTACAGTTACCTCGTCAAGTTCTACTTTCCTCCCACTCACTTCTTTCGAGAGAAACTCCTTCTCTAGAAATGATCCATTCTTAGCAACGAATGTCTTGCCTTCGGATCTGTGATAGAAGGTATACCCAACAGTTTCTTTTGGGTATCCTATGAAGACACATTTCTCCGCTTTGGGTTCGAGCTTATCAGGTTGAAGCTTTTTCACATAAGCATCGCAGCCCCAAACTTTAAGAAACGACAACTTTGGTTTCTTGCCAAACCATAGTTCATAAGGCGTCGTCTCAACGGATTTTGATGGTGCCCTATTTAACGTGAATGCGGCCATCTCTAAAGCATAACCCCAAAACGATAGCGGTAAATCAGTAAGAGACATCATAGATCGCACCATATCTAGTAAAGTACGATTACGACGTTCGGACACACCATTACGTTGTGGTGTTCCGGGTGGCGTGAGTTGCGAAAATATTCCACAATTTTTCAAATGTATACCAAACTCGTAACTCAAATATTCTCCTCCACGATCAGATCGTAGAAATTTTATTTTCTTGTTACGATGATTTTCAACTTCACTCTGAAATTCCTTGAACTTTTCAAATGTTTCAGACTTATGTTTCATTAAGTAGATATACCCATATCTGCTTAAATCATCTGTGAAGGTGAGAAAATAACGATATCCGCCACGAGCCTCAATATTCATCGGACCACATACATCGGTATGTATGATTTCCAACAAATCTGTTGCTCTCTCCATAGTACCGGAGAACGGTGTTTTTGCCATCTTGCCTATGAGGCACGGTTCGCAAGTACCAAGTGATTCATAATCAAGTGGTTCCAAAAGCCCATCAGTATGGAGTTTCTTCATGCGCTTTACACCGATATGACCTAAACGGCAGTGCCACAAATAAGTTGCACTATCATTATTAACTTTGTATCTTTTGGCTTCTACATTATGAATATGTGTATTACTATCTTCGAGATTCAACAAGAATAGACCACTCTTCAAAGGTGCATGACCATAAAAGATATTATTCATATAAATAGAACAACCATTATTCTCTGATTTAAATGAATAACCGTCTCGCATTAAACAAGATCCAGATATAATGTTCATGCTCAACGCTGGCACCAAATAACAATTATTTAGGTCTAATATTAATCCCGAAGGTAGATGTAGAGGTAGCGTGCCGACCGCGATCACATCGACTTTGGAACCGTTTCCCACGCGCATCGTCACCTCGTCCTTTGCTAGCGTCCACTTATTCCGTAGTCCCTGTTTCGAGTTGCAAATATTAGCAACAGAACCAGTATCAAATACCCAGGTGCTACTGCGAGCTCTAGTAAGGTACACATCAATAACATGTATATCACATATACCTTTGCTCACTTTGCCATCCTTCTTATCCGCCAAATACTTGGGGCAGTTCCGCTTCCAGTGACCAGTCTGCTTGCAGTAGAAGCACTCAGTTTCAGGCTTAGGTCCAGACTTGGGTTTCTTCTCCTGAGCAGCAACTTGCTTGCTGTTCTTCTTGAAGTTTCCCTTCTTCTTCCCTTTGCCCTTTTTCTTGAAACTAGTGGTTTTGCTAACCATCAACACTTGATGCTCCTTCTTGATTTCTACCTCCGCAGCTTTCAGCATTGCGAAGAGCTCGGGAATAGTCTTGTTCATCCCTTGCATATTATAGTTCATCACGAAGCTCTTGTAGCTTGGTGGCAGTGATTGGAGAATTCTGTCAATGATGCAGTCATCTGGAAGATTAACTCCCATCTGAATCAAGTGATTGTTATACCCGGACATTTTGAGTATATGCTCACTGACAGAACTGTTCTCCTCCATCTTGCAGCTATAGAACTTATTGGAGACTTCATATCTCTCAATTCGGGCATTTGCTTGAAATATTAACTTCAACTCCTGGAACATCTCATATGCTCCATGACGTTCAAAACGTCGTTGAAGTCCCGATTCTAAGCCGTAAAGCATGGCACACTGAACTATCGAGTAGTCATCAGCTTTGCTCTGCCAGACGTTCATAACATCTGGCGTTGCTCCAGCAGCAGGCCTGGCACCCAGCGGTGCTTCCAGGACATAATTCTTCTGTGCAGCAATGAGGATAATCCTCAGGTTACGGACCCAGTCCGTGTAATTGCTACCATCATCTTTCAACTTCGCTTTCTCAAGGAACGCATTAAAATTCAACGGAACAACAACACGAGCCATCTATCTACAATCAACATAAACAAGCAAGATACTATCAGGTACTAAGTTCATGATACGTTTAAGTTCAGTTAATCAAATTACTTAGGAACTCCCACTTAGATAGACATCCCTCTAATCCTCTAAGTGATCACGTGATCCAAATCAACTAAACCATAACCGATCATCACGTGAGATGGAGTAGTTTTCAATGGTGAACATCGTCATGTTGATCATATCTACTATATGATTCACGCTCGACCTTTCGGTCTCTGTGTTCTGAGGCCATATCTGCATATGCTAGGCTCGTCAAGTTTAACCTGAGTATTCTGCGTGTGCAAAACTGGCTTGCACCCGTTGTAGATGGACGTAGAGCTTATCACACCCGATCATCACGTGGTGTCTGGGCACGACGAACTTTGGCAACGGTGCATACTCAGGGAGAACACTTCTTGATAATTTAGTGAGAGATCATCTTATAATGTTACCGTCAATCAAAGCAAGATAAGATGCATAAAAGGATAAACATCACATGCAATCAATATAAGTGATATGATATGGCCATCATCATCTTGTGCTTGTGATCTCCATCTCCGAAGCACCGTCATGATCACCATCGTCACCGGCGCGACACCTTGATCTCCATCGTAGCATCGTTGTCGTCTCGCCAATCTTATGCTTCCACGACTATCACTACCGCTTAGTAATAAAGTAAAGCATTACATCGCGATTGCATTGCATACAATAAAGCGACAACCATATGGCTCCTGCCAGTTGCCGATAACTCGGTTACAAAACATGATCATCTCATACAATAAAATCAGCATCATGCCTTGACCATATCACATCACAACATACCCTGCAAAAACAAGTTAGACGTCCTCTACTTTGTTGTTGCAAGTTTTACGTGGCTGCTACGGGCTTAAGTAAGAACTCATCTCACCTACGCATCAAAACCACAACGATAGTTCGTCAAATAGACTCCGTTTTAACCTTCTCAAGGACCGGGCGTAGTCACACTTGGTTCAACTAAAGTTGGAGAGACAGTCTTCCGCAAGCCATCTATGTGCAAAGCACGTCGAGGGAACCGGTCTCGCGTAAGAGTACGCATAAGGTTGGTCCGGATCGTCTCAACCAACAATACCGCCGAACCAAAGTATGACATGCTGGTAGGCAGTATGACTTGTATCGCCCACAACTCACTTGTGTTCTACTCGTGCAAATAACATCAAACCATAAAACCTAGGCTCGGATGCCACTGTTGGGGAACGTAGTAATTTCGAAAATTTTCCTACGCACACGCAAGATCATGGGGATGCACAGCAACGAGAGGGGAGAGTGTTGTCTACGTACCAACGCAGACCGACTGCGGAAGCGATCACACAACGTAGAGGAAGTAGTCGTACGTCTTCTTCCCGATCCGACCGATCCAAGCACCGTTACTCCGGCACCTCCGGGTTCTTAGCACACGTTCAGCTCGATGTCGATCCTCGGGCTCCGATCCAGCAAAGCGTCGAGGAAGAGTTCCGTCAGCACGACGGCGTGGTGACGATCTTGATGTACTACCGACGCAGGGCTTCGCCTAGGCTCTACAACGATATGACCGAGGTGGAATTTGGTGGCAGGGGGCACCGCACACGGCTAAGGAACGATCTCAAGGATCAAGTTGTGTGTCTTGGGTGCCCCCTGAAGGAAATATGCCCTAGAGGCAATAATAAAGTTATTATTTATTTCCTTGTATCATGATAAATGTTTATTATTCATGCTAGAATTGTATTAACCGGAAACATAATACATGTGTGAATACATAGACCAACAGAGTGTCACTAGTATGCCTCTACTAGACTAGCTCGTTAATCAAAGATGGTTATGTTTCCTAACCATGAACAAAGAGTTGTTATTTGATTAACGAGGTCACATCATTAGTTGAATGATCTGATTGACATGACCCATTCCATTAGCTTAGCACCCGATCGTTTAGTATGTTGCTATTGCTTTCTTCATGACTTATACATGTTCCTATAACTATGAGATTATGCAACTCCCGTTTACCGGAGGAACACTTTGGGTACTACCAAACGTCACAACGTTACTGGGTGATTATAAAGGAGTACTACAGGTGTCTCCAATGGTAGATGTTGGGTTGGCGTATTTCGAGATTAGGGTTTGTCACTCCGATTGTCGGAGAGGTATCTCTGGGCCCTCTCGGTAATACACATCACATAAGCCTTGCAAGCACTGCAACTAATATGTTAGTTGTGAGATGATGTATTACAGAACGAGTAAAGAGACTTGCCAGTAACGAGATTGAACTAGGTATTGGATACCGACGATCGAATCTCGGGCAAGTAACATACCGATGACAAAGGGAACAACGTATGTTGTTATGCGGTCTGACCGATAAAGATCTTCGTAGAATATGTAGGAGCCAATATGGGCATCCAGGTCCCGCTATTGGTTATTGACCGGAGACGTGTCTCGGTCATGTCTACATTGTTCTCGAACCGTAGGGTCCGCACGCTTAACGTTACGATGACAGTTATAATGAGTTTATGCATTTTGATGTACCGAAGGTTGTTCGGAGTCCCGGATGTGATCACGGACATGACGAGGAGTCTCGAAATGGTCGAGACGTAAAGATTGATATATTGGAAGCCTATGTTTGGACATCGGAAGTGTTCCGGGTGAAATCGGGATTTTACCGGAATACCGGGAGGGTTACCGGAACCCCCCGGGAGGCTAATGGGCCTATTGGGCCTTAGTGGAAAATAGAGAAGAGGCAGCCCACAGCCTAGCCGGCGCCCCCCCCTTCCCCAAGTCCTAGTAGGACTAGGAAAGGTGGGCCGGCCACCTCTCTCTCTTTCCCCCTCCCGGGAATCCTAGTTGGACTAGGATTGGAGGGGGAGTCCTACTCCCGGTGGGAGTAGGACTCTCCTGCGCCCCCACCTTGGCCGGCCAGCCCCTCCTCCCTTGCTCCTTTATATACGGGGGCAGGGGGCTCCCCACAGACACACAAGTTGATCCTTGAGATCGTTCCTTAGCCGTGTGCGGTGCCCCCTGCCACCAAATTCCACCTCGATCATACCGTTACAATGCTTAGGCGAAGCCCTGCGTCGGTAGTACATCAAGATCGTCACCACGCCGTCGTGCTGACGGAACTCTTCCTCGACGCTTTGCTGGATCGGAGCCCGAGGAACGTCATCGAGCTGAACGTGTGCTAAGAACTCGGAGGTGCCGGAGTAACGGTGCTTGGATCGGTTGGATCAAGAAGAAGACGTACGACTACTTCCTCTACGTTGTGTGATCGCTTCCGCAGTCGGTCTGCGTTGGTACGTAGACAACACTCTCCCCTCTCGTTGCTGTGCATCACCATGATCTTGCGTGTGCGTAGGAAAATTTTTGAAATTACTGCGTTCCCCAACAGTGGCATCCGAGCCTAGGTTTTATGGTTTGATGTTATATGCACGAGTAGAACACAAGTGAGTTGTGGGCGATACAAGTCATACTGCCTACCAGCATGTCATACTTTGGTTCGGCGGTATTGTTGGTTGAGATGATCCGGACCAACCTTACGCATACTCTTATGCGAGACCGGTTCCCTCGACGTGCTTTGCACATAGATGGCTTGCGGAAGACTATCTCTCCAACTTTAGTTGAACCAAGTGTGACTACGCCCGGTCCTTGAGAAGGTTAAAACGGAGTCTATTTGACGAACTATCGTTGTGGTTTTGATGCGTAGGTGAGATGTGTTCTTACTTAAGCCCGTAGCAGCCACGTAAAACTTGCAACAACAAAGTAGAAGACGTCTAACTTGTTTTTGCAGGGCATGTTGTGATGTGATATGGTCAAGGCATGATGCTGATTTTATTGTATGAGATGATCATGTTTTGTAACCGAGTTATCGGCAACTGGCAGGAGCCATATGGTTGTCGCTTTATTGTATGCAATGCAATCGCGATGTAATGCTTTACTAGATTACTAAACGGTAGTAATAGTCGTGGAAGCATAAGATTGGCGAGACGACAACGTTGCTACGATGGAGATCAAAGTGGCGCGCCGGTGACGATGGTGATCATGACGATGCTTCGGAGATGGAGATCACAAAGCACAAGATGATGATGGCCATATCATATCACTTATATTGATTGCATGTGATGTTTATCCTTTTATGCATCTTATCTTGCTTTGATTGACGGTAGCATTATAAGATGATCTCTCACTAAATTATCAAGAAGTGTTCTCCCTGAGTATGCACCGTTGCAAAAGTTCTTCGTGCTGAGACACCACGTGATGATCGGGTGTGATAGGCTCTACGTTCAAATACAACGGGTGCAAAACAGTTGCACACGCGGAATACTCAGGTTATACTTGACGAGCTATGCATATAAGATATGACCTCGGAACACGGAGACCGAAAGGTCGAGCGTGAATCATATAGTAGATATGATCAACATATTGATGTTCACCATTGAAAACTACTCCATCTCACGTGATGATCGGTTATGGTTTAGTTGATTTGGATCATGTGATCACTTAGAGGATTAGAGGGATGTCTATCTAAGTGGGAGTTCTTAAGTAAATTAACTGAACTTAAAATTTATCATGAACTTAGTCCTGGTAGTATTTTGCAAATCATGTTGTAGATCAATAGCTCGCGTTGTTGCTTCCCTGTGTTAATTTTGATATGTTCCTAGAGAAAATTGTGTTGAAAGATGTTAGTAGCAATGATGCGGATTGGATCCGTGATCTGAGGTTTATCCTCATTGCTGCACAGAAGAATTATGTCCTTAATGCACCGCTAGGTGACAGACCTATTGCAGGAGCAGATGCAGACGTTATGAACGTTTGGCTAGCTCAATATGATGACTACTTGATAGTTTAGTGCACCATGCTTAACGGCTTAGAATCGGGACTTCAAAGACGTTTTTAACGTCATGGACCATATGAGATGTTCCAGGAGTTGAAGTTAATATTTCAAGCAAATACCCGAGTTGAGAGACATGAAGTCTCCAGCAAGTTCTATAGCTAAAAGATGGAGGAGAATCGCTCAACTAGTGAGCATGTGCTCAGATCGTCTGGGTACTACAATCGCTTGAATCAAGTGGGAGTTAATCTTCCAGATAAGATAGTGATTGACAGAATTCTCTAGTCACCATCACCAAGTTAGTAGAACTTCGCGATGAACTATAATATACAAGGGATAACTGAAACAACTCCCAAGCACTTCGTGATGCTGAAATCAACGAAGGTAGAAATCAAGAAAAACATCAAGTGTTGATGGTTGACAAGACCACTAGTTTCAAGAAAAGGGCAAAGGGAAGAAGGGGAACTTCAAGAAGAACGGCAAGCAAGTTGCTGCTCAAGTGAAGAAGCCCAAGTCTGATCCTAAGCCTGAGACTAAGTGCTTCTACTGCAAAGGGACTGGTCACTGGAAGCAGAACTACCCCAAGTGATTGGCGGATAAGAAGGATGGCAAAGTGAACATAAGTATATTTGATATACATGTTATTGATGTGTACTTTACTAGTGTTTATAGCAAACCCTTAGTATTTGATACTAGTTCAGTTGCTAAGTTTAGTAACTCGAAACGGGAGTTGCAGAATAAACAGAGACTAGTTAAGGGTGAAGTGACGATGTGTGTTGGAAGTGGTTCCAAGATTGATATGATCATCATCGCACACTCCCTATACTTTCGGGATTAGTGTTGAACCTAAATAAGTGTTATTTGGTTTTTTGCGTTGAGCATGAATATGATTTGATCATGTTTATTGCAATACGGTTATTCATTAAAGTAAGAGAATAAATTGTTGTTCTGTTTACATGAATAAAACCTTATATGGTTACACACCCAATGAAAATAGTTCATTGGATCTCGATCCTAGTGATACACATATTCATAATATTGAAACCAAAAGATGCAAAGTTAATAATGATAGTGCAACTTATTTGTGGCACTACTGTTTAGGTCATATTGGTATAAAGCACATGAAGAAACTCCATGCTGATGGGTTTTTGGAATCACTTGATTATGAATCACTTGATGCTTGCGAACCATGCCTTTTGGGCAAGATGACTAAAACGCCGTTCTCCGGAACAATGAAGCAAGCAACAGATTTGTTGGAAATCATACAAACTGATGTATGTGGTCCGATGAATATTTAAGGCTTGCAGCGGGTATCATTATTTTCTGACCTTCACAGATGATTTGAGCAGATATGGGTATATCTACTTGATGAAACATAAGTCTGAAACATTTGAAAAGTTCAAAGAATTTCAGAGTGAAGTGAAAAATCATCGTAACAAGAATATAAAGTTTCTATGATCTAATCATAGAGAAGAATATTTGAGTTACGAGTTTGGTCTTCAGTTAAAAACAATGTGAAATAGTTTCACTACTCAAGCCACCTGGAACACCACAGCATAATGGTGTGTCCGAACGTCATAACCGTACTTTATTGGATATAGTGCAATATATGATGTTTCTTACCGATTTACCACTATCGTTTTTGGGGTCATGCATTAGAGACAGCTGCATTCACGTTAAATAGGGCACCATATAAATCCGTTGAGACGACACCATGTGAACTATGGTTTGGCAAGAAACCTAAGCTGTCGTTTCTTAAAGTTTGGGGTAGCGATGCTTATATGAAAAGGTTTCATCCTGATAAGCTCAAACTCAAATCGGAGAAGTGCGTCTTCATAGGATATCCAAAGGAAACTATTGGATACACCTTCTATCACAGATCCGAAGGCAAGACTTTTGTTGCTAAAAATTCGGAAACTTTCTGGAGAAGGAGTTTCTCTCGAAAGAAGTGAGTAGGAGGAAAGTAGAACTTGACGAGGTAACTGTACCTGCTCCCTTGTTGGAAAGTAGCACATCACAGAAAACTGTTTCTGTGACACCTACACCAGTTAGTGAGGAAGCTAATGATGATGATCATGAAACTTCAGAACAAGATACTACTGAACCACGTAGATCAACCAGAGTGAGATCCGCACCAGAGTGGTACGGTAATCCAGTACTGGAAGTCATGCTACTAGATCATGATGAACCTACGAACTATAAAGAAGCGATGGTGAGCCCAGATTCCGCAAAGTGGCTTGAGGCCATGAAATCTGAGATATGATCCATGTATGAGAACAAAGTATGGACTTTGGTTGACTTGCCTGATGATCGGCAAGCAATAGAAAATAAATGGATCTTCAAGAGGAAGACGGACGCTGATAGTAGTGTTACTATCTACAAAGCTAGAATTGTCGCAAAAGGTTTTCGACAAGTTCAAGGTGTTGACTACGATGAGATTTTCTCACTCGTATCTATGCTTAAGTCTGTCCGAATCATGTTAGCAATTGCCGCATTTTATGAAATCTGGCAAATGGATAAACAAAACTGCATTCCTTAATGAATTTATTAAAGAAGAGTTGTATGTGATACAACTAGAAGGTTTTGTCAATCCAAAAGGTGCTAACAAAAATATGCAAGCACCAGCGATCTATCTGTGGACTGGTGCAAACATCTCGGAGTTGGAATATACGCTTTGATGAGTTGATCAAAGCATATAGTTTTATACAGACTTGCGGTGAAGCCTGTATTTACGAGAAAGTGAGTGGGAGCACTACAGCATTTCTGATAAAGTATATGTGAATGACATATTGTTGATCGGAAATAATGTAGAATTATTCTGTAAAGCATAAAAGGAGTGTTTGAAAGGAGTTTTTCAAAGAAAGACTTCGGTAAAGCTGCTTACATATTGAGCTTCAAGATCTATAGAGATAGATCAAGACGCTTGATAAGTTTTTCAATAAGTACATACCTTGACAAGATTTTGAAGTAGTTCAAAATGGAACAGTCAAAGAAAAAGTTTCTTGCCTGTGTTACAAGGTGTGAAGTTGAGTAAAGACTCAAAGCCCGACCACGGCAGAAGATAGAAAGAGAATGAAAGTCATTCCCTATGCCTCATTCATAGGTTCTATAAAGTATGCCATGCTGTGTACCGGATCTATTGTATACCCTGCACTGATTTGGCAAGGGAATACAATAGTGATCTAGGAGTAGATCACTGGACAACGGTCAGAATTATCCTTAGTGAAATAAGGAAATGTTTCTCGATTATGGACGTGACAAAAAGGTTCGTCGTAAAGGGTTACGTCGATGCAAGTTTTTGACACTGATCCAGATGATTCTAAATCTGGATACATATTGAAAGTGGGAGCAATTAGCTAGAGTAGCTCCGTGTAGAGCATTGTAGACATAGAACTTGCAAAATACTTACGGATCTGAATGTGACAGACCCGTCGACTAAAATTATCCCACAAGCAAAACATGATCACACCTTAGTACACTTTGGGTGTTAATCACATAGAGATGTGAACTAGATTATTGACTCTAGTAAACCCTTTGAGTGTTAATCACATGGTGATGTGAACTATTGCTGCTAAATCACATGACGATGTGAACTAGATGATTGACTCTAGTGCAAGTGGGAGACTGAA
The DNA here is from genome assembly GCA_034509565.1 of Triticum monococcum. Classification (NCBI taxonomy): domain Eukaryota; kingdom Viridiplantae; phylum Streptophyta; class Magnoliopsida; order Poales; family Poaceae; genus Triticum; species Triticum monococcum. The sequence continues at coordinate 771,417,931 of CM067847.1, forward strand.
GGAAATATGCCCTAGAGGCAATAATAAAGTTATTATTTATTTCCTTGTATCATGATAAATGTTTATTATTCATGCTAGAATTGTATTAACCGGAAACATAATACATGTGTGAATACATAGACCAACAGAGTGTCACTAGTATGCCTCTACTAGACTAGCTCGTTAATCAAAGATGGTTATGTTTCCTAACCATGAACAAAGAGTTGTTATTTGATTAACGAGGTCACATCATTAGTTGAATGATCTGATTGACATGACCCATTCCATTAGCTTAGCACCCGATCGTTTAGTATGTTGCTATTGCTTTCTTCATGACTTATACATGTTCCTATAACTATGAGATTATGCAACTCCCGTTTACCGGAGGAACACTTTGGGTACTACCAAACGTCACAACGTTACTGGGTGATTATAAAGGAGTACTACAGGTGTCTCCAATGGTAGATGTTGGGTTGGCGTATTTCGAGATTAGGGTTTGTCACTCCGATTGTCGGAGAGGTATCTCTGGGCCCTCTCGGTAATACACATCACATAAGCCTTGCAAGCACTGCAACTAATATGTTAGTTGTGAGATGATGTATTACAGAACGAGTAAAGAGACTTGCCAGTAACGAGATTGAACTAGGTATTGGATACCGACGATCGAATCTCGGGCAAGTAACATACCGATGACAAAGGGAACAACGTATGTTGTTATGCGGTCTGACCGATAAAGATCTTCGTAGAATATGTAGGAGCCAATATGGGCATCCAGGTCCCGCTATTGGTTATTGACCGGAGACGTGTCTCGGTCATGTCTACATTGTTCTCGAACCGTAGGGTCCGCACGCTTAACGTTACGATGACAGTTATAATGAGTTTATGCATTTTGATGTACCGAAGGTTGTTCGGAGTCCCGGATGTGATCACGGACATGACGAGGAGTCTCGAAATGGTCGAGACGTAAAGATTGATATATTGGAAGCCTATGTTTGGACATCGGAAGTGTTCCGGGTGAAATCGGGATTTTACCGGAATACCGGGAGGGTTACCGGAACCCCCCGGGAGGCTAATGGGCCTATTGGGCCTTAGTGGAAAATAGAGAAGAGGCAGCCCACAGCCTAGCCGGCGCCCCCCCCTTCCCCAAGTCCTAGTAGGACTAGGAAAGGTGGGCCGGCCACCTCTCTCTCTTTCCCCCTCCCGGGAATCCTAGTTGGACTAGGATTGGAGGGGGAGTCCTACTCCCGGTGGGAGTAGGACTCTCCTGCGCCCCCACCTTGGCCGGCCAGCCCCTCCTCCCTTGCTCCTTTATATACGGGGGCAGGGGGCTCCCCACAGACACACAAGTTGATCCTTGAGATCGTTCCTTAGCCGTGTGCGGTGCCCCCTGCCACCAAATTCCACCTCGATCATACCGTTACAGTGCTTAGGCGAAGCCCTGCGTCGGTAGTACATCAAGATCGTCACCACGCCGTCGTGCTGACGGAACTCTTCCTCGACGCTTTGCTGGATCGGAGCCCGAGGAACGTCATCGAGCTGAACGTGTGCTAAGAACTCGGAGGTGCCGGAGTAACGGTGCTTGGATCGGTTGGATCAAGAAGAAGACGTACGACTACTTCCTCTACGTTGTGTGATCGCTTCCGCAGTCGGTCTGCATTGGTACGTAGACAACACTCTCCCCTCTCGTTGCTGTGCATCACCATGATCTTGCGTGTGCGTAGGAAAATTTTTGAAATTACTGCGTTCCCCAACACCCCCTGCCCCCGTATATAAAGGTTGGAGGAGGGGGAGCCGGCCGGCCAGGGAGAGGAGGCGCAGGGGAGTCCTACTCCCACCGGGAGTAGGACTCCTCCCCCCAATCCTAATCCTATTAGGACTCCCGGGGGGAAAAGGAGAGAGAAGGGGGGCCGGCCCCTATCCTAGTCCTACTAGGACTTTGGGAAGGGGGGCGCCGGCCAGCTTGTGGGCTTTCCCTTTTTCTCCTTTTCCACTAAGGCCCAATAGGCCCATTAGTCTCCCGGGGGGTTCCGGTAACCCTCCCGGTATTCCGGTAAAATCCCGATTTCACCCGGAACACTTCCGATGTCCAAACATAGGTTTCCAATATATCAATCTTTACGTCTCGACCATTTCGAGACTCCTCGTCATGTCCGTGATCTCATCCGGGACTCCGAACAACCTTCGGTACATCAAAATGCATAAACTCATAATAACTGTCATCGTAACGTTAAGCGTGCGGACCCTACGGTTCGAGAACAATGTAGACATGACCGAGACACGTCTCCGGTCAATAACCAATAGAGGGACCTGGATGCCCATATTGGCTCCTACATATTCTACGAAGAGCTTTATCGGTCAGACCGCATAACAACATACGTTGTTCCCTTTGTCATCGGTATGTTACTTGCCCGAGATTCGATCGTCGGTATCCAATACCTAGTTCAATCTCGTTACCGGCAAGTCTCTTTACTCGTTCCGTAATACATCATCTCACAACTAACATATTAGTTGCAGTGCTTGCAAGGCTTATGTGATGTGCATTACCGAGAGGGCCCAGAGATACCTCTCCGACAATCGGAGTGACAAACCCTAATCTCGAAATACGCCAACCCAACATCTACCATTGGAGACACCTGTAGCACTCCTTTATAATCACCCAGTTATGTTGTGACGTTTGGTAGTACCCAAAGTGTTCCTCCGGTAAACGGGAGTTGCATAATCTCATAGTTATAGGAACATGTATAAGTCATGAAGAAAGCAATAGCAACATACTAAACGATCGGGTGCTAAGCTAATGGAATGGGTCATGTCAATCAGATCATTCTACTAATGATGTGACCTCGTTAATCAAATAACAACTCCTTGTTCATGGTTAGGAAACATAACCATCTTTGATTAACGAGCTAGTCAAGTAGAGGCATACTAGTGACACTCTGTTGGTCTATGTATTCACACATATATTATGTTTCCGGTTAATACAATTCTAGCATGAATAATAAACATTTATCATGATATAAGGAAATAAATAATAACTTTATTATTGCCTCTAGGGCATATTTCCTTCACATGATGGTACGAAGCTCTTCAAAGTTGTTCTGGAACGGAGTCCCAGATAGGATAATTCGCTTTTTGGTACAAAGTTCAGCAAGAGCCTTCCGAATATCGCTATTTGGAAGGCCTTTGCTGAATTCGTACCAAAAGGCGGATTATCCTATCCGGGACTCCATTCCAGAACAACTTTGCAGAACTTCGTACCAACATGCCCTGGTTACTTCCGGCTAATGATGAAGGCATGGATTTCTTCAATACTTTGACACTAGGAAACCTCTCTCGACCCCTCGAACCCTCGACGACCCTGGAACCCTCGACCCCTAGACGACCCTGGAACCCTCGACCCTCGACCCTATAGAACCCTCGACCCTAAAAGCCTCGACCCTTGACCCCTTAACGACCCTCGACCCTCTACCCTAGTTCCCGACCCTCGACCCCTCGGCGATCCTCGACACCCTCGTTCCCGATAAAAATTAAGAAGAAGAAGAAGAAGAAGAAGAAGAAGAAGAAGAAGAAGAAAGAGGAGAAGAAGAAAGGAATAGCTAGAGGAGAAGATCGAATAAAAAAAGAAGAAAAAAAGAGGAGAAGAAGAAAGGAATAGTGGAGAAGAAGAGAAAATAGAATATTCTATTTTCTCTTCTTCTCCACTATTCCTTTCTTCTTCTCCTCTTCTTTTTCTTCTTTTTTCTTCTTCTTATTTATTTCTCCTCTTCTTCCTCTCCTCTTCTTCTTCTTATTTAGTTCTCTCGACCCCTCGTCCCTCTCTCATGTTGTCGGGGAGGGGGTATATCGACCTCCGCTCATGTTGAAATTATCGGGGAGGGGGTATATCGACCCCCACCCCCCTCATCATGCATATATAGCTAACACATACATATATACATTGAAAAAATTACATATATGCAACAAAAACATTAATACACATGTGAACAAAAAAATACATATATGAACAAAAACATGCTGTGAACAAAAACATTAATGTAATAAATCTAATAAGAAATTAATCTAATAAAAAACATGCTCTGAACTTACATATAGCCACATACATACAAATATACATTATATATATGAACACAAAATTAATCTAATACAAAATCAAAATAGAGCCGGACCGGCGCGGCGGCTCACAGCGGGGGCGTCTGGCGATGGCGACGACGGGGGAGGTAAGGGTGCCGGCGGGCGGGGGCGGGCCGCGGGAAGGGGCTGGGGCACGGGGCAGGGGCCGGCGCGGCGACGTGGTCGGCGGCAGGGGCGGCGCGACGACGGCACCGGAGGCAGGGGCGGCGCGGCGACGACGTCGAAGGTAGGGGCGGCACGGCGACGGCGTCGGGGGCAGGGGCGGCGCGGCGACGGCGTCGGAGGCAGGGGCGATGATGGCGACGGCGACGAGGAGCAGCGTTGGGGCGTCGGGCACGAACAGATGGATTTTGGCGAAAACTGCAAAGTGATGTATATATAACAAGAGCATTGGTCCCGGTTCGTGGCACAAACCGGGACTAATGCCCCCCTTTAGTCCCGGTTGGTGCCATCAACCGGGACCAAAGGCCACCGCTTCCCGCCCTTTGGGCTGCTGAAAAGGGCGGGAAGCGGTGGCCTTTGGTCCCGGTTGATGGCACCAACCGGGACTAAAGGGGGGCATAGGGCGGGAAGCGGTGGCCTTTGGTCCCGGTTGATGGCACCAACCGGGACTAAAGGGGGGCATTAGTCCTGGGTCGTAGCACCAACCGGGACTAATGCCCCCCTTTAGTCCCGGTTGGTGCCACCAACCGAGACCAAAGGCCTGTGCTGCTCCGAACCCAAATATTTAGTCCCACCTCGCTAGTTGAGAGGGAGGCGCACCTGTTTATAAGGTGCGGTGCGCCTTCCCTCTCGAGCTCCTCTCTAAAGCAGGCTTTCGGGCCTAACACTGCAATCTGTGCCTGTGGGCCTACCGGGCCTCCCGCGGGCCTGAATCCTGGCCCATGGTAGGGTTTCTAGTCGTATTCAGGCCGTGGGGGCCCAGTAGGTGGCACTTTTTTTTTGTTTTTTTGTTTTTTTGTTTCTACTTAGAACTAAATACTTATAGTTTTGTAGTGTTTTCTTTTTTATTTTAGGTCACAAAAATTATAAACTTTCTGTTAGTGCCATTAGTTTTAAAATTTGAATAGTTTAAATTTGATTTTTTTAAAACTTGTGTGAATCACTAGTTTATGAATAACTTTACTATAAAAATTGATTTTTGAGTCAATCTTTTTCCTGCTATTTAATATTACTGTGTTTTATCATTATACTCAATTTGGTAATTTTAGTTAGTCATAACAAATATTATAGGGGTGAGCCCTATTTTTTCCAGTTTTTTTGTTTTGTTTTCTGCATTATTTATTTCCTTTTGTTTTTTGCTTTATTGTTTAATTCTTTTTGCTTTTAGTCTTAGAAAAATTATAAACTTTCTGTTATTGCCATTAGTTTTGAAATTTGAAAACACTTTTTTGTTTTTTGTTTTCTTTGTTGCTTTATTTATTTTATTTTGTTTCTACTTACAACAAAATACTTATTGTTGCTATTTTTATTTTTTTTCCAATTTTTTGTTTTGTTTTCTGCATTATTTATTTTCTTTTGTTTTTGGTTTATTTTTTAATTCTTTTTGCTTTTAGTTTTAGAAAAATTATAAACTATCTGTTAGTGCCATTTTTTCAAATTTGAAAACACTTTTTTGTTTTTTGTTTTCTTTGTTTCTTTATTTATTTTATTTTGTTTCTACTTACAACAAAATACTTATTGTTGCTATTTTTATTTTTTTCCAGTTTTTTTGTTTTGTTTTCTGCATTATTTATTTCCTTTTGTTTTTGCTTTATTTTTTAATTCTTTTTGATTTTAGGTCAGCAAAATTATAAACTTTCTATTAGTGCCATTAGTTTTAGAAAAATTATAAACTTTCTGTTAGTGCCATTAGTTTTCAAATTTGAGTAGTTAAAATTTGAATGCTTTGAAAATTGTTTGAATCACAAGTTTGTTATCAACTTACTAAAAAAATGAGAATAGATGAAAGTTGAAAGTTTCTGTTAGTGCCATTAGTTTTAGAAAGTTAAAAGTTGGCATGGGCCAGGGACTAATGGTCATGGTATTACGAGGGCCGAACCATAAGACATGAAAGCATTTCAAATGAACTCTGAAAAAGTTGAAAGTTGGGATGGTATCATCATTTCACCCACATAGCATGTGCATGTACAAAACGGACAATGGTAGCATGTTCGTGTGTTGCAAAGTTGCGGGAGAAAGTCTTCACTTTTTCTTCGCTTGTGTCATTTTCTTATTGCGCCGTAACCATGGATAATCTTCATTGTTTATCAGGATGCTTGGGTCAGCCTTGACATTGAAGGGAGGAATTTCATGAAACTTTTCATAATCTTCAGACATGTTTGTCTTGCCGTCCACTCCCAGGATGTCCCTTTTTCCTGAAAGAACTATGTGGCGCTTTGGCTCATCGTATGATGTATTCGCTTCCTTATCTTTTCCTTTTCTCGGTTTGGTAGACATGTCCTTCACATAGATAACCTGTGCCACATCATTGGCTAGGACGAACGGTTCGTTAGTGTACCCAAGATTTTTCAGATCCACTGTTGTCATTCCGTACTGTGGGTCTACCTGTACCCCGCCGCCTAATAGATTGACCCATTTGCACTTAAACAAAGGGACCTTAAAATTAGGTCAGTAGTCAAGTTCCCATATGTCCACTATGTAACCATAATATGTATCCTTTCCGCTCTCGGTTGTTGCATCAAAGCGGACACCGCTGTTTTGGTTGGTGCTCTTTTGATCTTGGGCGATCGTGTAAAATGTATTCCCATTTATCCCGTATCCTTTGTAAGTCAATACAGTCAAAGATGGTCCCCTGGACAACAAGTACAACTCATCACAAACAGTGTTGTCACCTCTGAGACGTGTTTCCAACCAACTGCTGAAAGTCCTGATGTGTTCACATGTAATCCAGTTGTCGCACTGCTCCGGGTGTTTGGAGCGCAGACTGTTCTTGTGTTCATCGACATACGGGGTCACCAAGGTAGAGTTCTGTAGAACTGTGTAGTGTGCTTGAGACCAAGAATATTCGTCCCTGCATATTATTGAGTCTCTTCCAAGAGTGCCTTTTCCAGTCAGTCTCCCCTCATACCACGATTTAGGGAGACCTATCTTGTTAAGGCCAGGAATGAAGTCAACACAAAACCCGATAACATCCTCTGTTTGATGGCCCATGGAGATGCTTCCTTCTGGCCTAGCACGATTACGGACATATTTCTTTAGGACTCCCATGAACCTCTCAAAGGGGAACATATTGTGTAGAAATACGGGTCCCAGGATGACAATCTCGTCGACTAGATGAACTAGGACGTGCGTCATGATATTGAAGAAGGATGGTGGGAACTGTTGGGGAACGTAGTAATTTCAAAATTTTCCTACGCACATGCAAGATCATGGTGATGCATAGCAACGAGAGGGGAGAGTGTTGTCTACGTACCAACGCAGACCGACTGCGGAAGCGATCACACAACATAGAGGAAGTAGTCGTACGTCTTCTTCCTGATCCGACCGATCCAAGCACCGTTACTCCGGCACCTCCGAGTTCTTAGCACACGTTCAGCTCGATGACGATCCTCGGGCTCCGATCCAGCAAAGCGTCGAGGAAGAGTTCTGTCAGCATGACGGCGTGGTGACGATCTTGATGTACTACCGACGCAGGGCTTCGCCTAAGCTCTACAACGATATGACCGAGGTGGAATTTGGTGGCAGGGGGCACCGCACACGGCTAAGGAACGATCAACAATGATCAACTTGTGTGTCTAGAGGTGCCCCCTGCCCCCGTATATAAAGGATCCAAGGGGGAGGGGTGCGCCGGCCAAGGAGAGGGCGCGGGAGGAGTCCTACTCCTACCGGGAGTAGGACTCCCCCCCTCAATCCTATTCCAACTAGGATTCCCAAGGGGGAAAGGAGAGAGAGGGGGGGCGGCCCCTTCTCCTAGTCCTAATAGGACTAGGGAAGGGGGAGGCGCGCAGCCCTTGTGGGCAGCCCTCTCACCTTTCCACTAAGGCCCATGTAGGCCCATTTGGCTCCCGGGGGGTTCCGGTAACCCTCCCGGTAATCCGGTAAAATCCCGATTTTACCCGGAACACTTCCGATGTCCAAACATAGGCTTCCAATATATCAATCTTTACGTCTCGACCATTTCGAGACTCCTCGTCATGTCCGTGATCACATCCGGGACTCCGAACAACCTTCGATACATCAAAATGCATAAACTCATAATAACTGTCATCGTAACGTTAAGCGTGCGGACCCTACGGTTCGAGAACAATGTAGACATGACCGAGACATGTCTCTGGTCAATAACCAATAGCGGGACCTGGATGCCCATATTGGCTCCTACATATTCTACGAAGATCTTTATCGGTCAGACCGCATAACAACATACGTTGTTCCCTTTGTCATCGGTATGTTACTTGCCCGAGATTCGATCGTCGGTATCCAATACCTAGTTCAATCTCGTTACTGGCAAGTCTCTTTACTTGTTCCGTAATACATCATCTCATAACTAACATCTTTAGTTATTATGCTTGCAAGGCTTATGTGATGTGTATTACCGAGAGGGCCCAAAGATACCTCTCCGACAATCGGAGTGACAAACCCTAATCTCGAAATACGCCAACCCAACATCTACCATTGGAGACACCTGTAGTACACCTTTATAATCACCCAGTTACGTTGTGATGTTTGGTAGTACCCAAAGTGTTCCTCCGGTAAACGGGAGTTGCATAATCTCATAGTTTATAGGAACATGTATAAGTCATGAAGAAAGCAATAGCAACATACTAAACGATCGGGTGCTAAGCTAATGGAATGGGTCATGTCAATCAGATCATTCAACTAATGATGTGACCTCGTTAATCAAATAACAACTCTTTGTTCATGGTTAGGAAACATAACCATCTTTGATTAACGAGCTAGTCAAGTAGAGGCATACTAGTGACACTCTGTTTGTCTATGTATTCACACATGTATTATGTTTCCGGTTAATACAATTCTAGCATGAATAATAAACATTTATCATGATATAAGGAAATAAATAATAACTTTATTATTGCCTCTAGGGCATATTTCCTTCAGTCTCCCACTTGCACTAGAGTCAATAATCTAGATTACACAGTAATGATTCTAACACCCATGGAGCCTTGGTGCTGATCATGTTTTGCTCGTGGAAGAGGCTTAGTCAACGGGTCTGCAACATTCAAATCCGTATGTATCTTGCAAATCTCTATGTCTCCCACCTGGACTAAATCCCGGATGGAGTTGAAGCGTCTCTTGATGTGTTTGGTCCTTTTGTGAAATCTGGATTCCTTTGCCAAAGCAATTGCACCAGTATTGTCACAAAAGATTTTCATTGGACCCGATGCACTAGGTATGACACCTAGATCGGATATGAACTCCTTCATCCAGACTCCTTCGTTCGCTGCTTCCGAAGCAGCTATGTACTCCGCTTCACATGTAGATACCGCTATGACGCTTTGTTTAGAACTGCACCAACTGACAGCTCCACCGTTTAAAGTAAACACGTATCCGGTTTGCGATTTAGAATCGTCCGGATCAGTGTCAAAGCTTGCATCAACGTAACCTCTTACGGTGAGCTCTTTGTCACCTCCATATACGAGAAACATATCCCAAGTCCTTTTCAGGTATTTTAGGATGTTCTTGACCGCTGTCCAGTGATCCACTCCTGGATTACTTTGGTACCTCCCTGCTAAACTTATAGCAAGGCACACATCAGGTCTGGTACACAGCATTGCATACATGATAGAGCCTATGGCTGAAGCATAGGCAACATCTTTCATTTTCTCTCTATCTTCTGCAGTGGTCGGGCATTGAGTCTGACTCAACTTCACACCTTGTAACACAGGCAAGAACCCTTTCTTTGCTTGATCCATTTTGAACTTCTTCAAAATCTTGTCAAGGTATGTGCTTTGTGAAAGTCCAATTAAGCGTCTTGATCTATCTCTATAGATCTTTATGCCTAATATGTAAGCAGCTTCCCCGAGGTCTTTCATCGAAAAACTTTTATTCAAGTATCCCTTTATGCTATCCAGAAATTCTATATCATTTCCAATCAGCAATATGTCATCCACATATAATACCAGAAATGCTATAGAGCTCCCACTCACTTTCTTGTAAATACAGGCTTCTCCAAAAGTCTGTATAAAGCCAAATGCTTTGATCACACTATCAAAGCGTTTATTCCAACTCCGAGATGCTTGCACCAGTCCATAAATGGATCGCTGGAGTTTGCATACTTTGTTAGCTCCCTTTGGGTCGACAAAACCTTCTGGTTGCATCATATACAACTCTTCTTCCAGAAATCCATTCAGGAATGCAGTTTTGACATCCATCTGCCATATTTCATAATCACAAAATGCGGCAATTGCTAACATGATCCTGACGGATTTAAGCATCGCTACGGGTGAGAAGGTCTCATCGTAGTCAACCCCTTGAACTTGTCGAAAACCTTTTGCGACAAGTCGAGCTTTATAGACAGTAACATTACCGTCAGCGTCAGTCTTTTTCTTGAAGATCCATTTATTCTCAATTGCTTGCCGATCATCGGGCAAGTCAACCAAAGTCCATACTTTGTTCTCATACATGGATCCCATCTCAGATTTCATGGCAAGCCACTTTGCGGAATCTGGGCTCACCATCGCTTCTTCATAGTTCGTAGGTTCATCATGATCTAGTAGCATGACTTCCAGAACTGGATCACCGTACCACTCTGGTGCGGATCTCACTCTGGTTGATCTACGTGGTTCAGTAGTATCTTGTCCTGAAGTTTCATGATCATCATCATTAGCTTCCTCACTAATTGGTATAGGTGTCGCAGAAACAGTTTTCTGTGATGTACTATTTTCCAATAAGGGAGCAGGTACAGTTACCTCGTCAAGTTCTACTTTCCTCCCACTCACTTCTTTCGAGAGAAACTCCTTCTCTAGAAATGATCCATTCTTAGCAACGAATGTCTTGCCTTCGGATCTGTGATAGAAGGTATACCCAACAGTTTCCTTTGGGTATCCTATGAAGACACATTTCTCCGCTTTGGGTTTGAGCTTATCAGGTTGAAGCTTTTTCACATAAGCATCGCAGCCCCAAACTTTAAGAAACGACAACTTTGGTTTCTTGCCAAACCATAGTTCATAAGGCGTCGTCTCAACGGATTTTGATGGTGCCCTATTTAACGTGAATGCGGCCGTCTCTAAAGCATAACCCCAAAAATGATAGCGGTAAATCAGTAAGAGACATCATAGATCGCACCATATCTAGTAAAGTACGATTACGACGTTCGGACACACCATTACGTTGTGGTGTTCCGGGTGGCGTGAGTTGCGAAACTATTCCACAATTTTTCAAATGTACACCAAACTCGTAACTCAAATATTCTCCTCCACGATCAGATCATAGAAACTTTATTTTCTTGTTACGATGATTTTCAACTTCACTCTGAAATTCCTTGAACTTTTCAAATGTTTTAGACTTATGTTTCATTAAGTAGATATACCCATATCTGCTTAAATCATCTGTGAAGGTGAGAAAATAACGATATCCGCCACGAGCATCAATATTCATCGGACCACATACATCGGTATGTATGATTTCCAATAAATCTGTTGCTCTCTCCATAGTACCGGAGAACGGTGTTTTAGTCATCTTGCCTATGAGGCACGGTTCGCAAGTACCAAGCGATTCATAATCAAGTGGTTCCAAAAGCCCATCAGTATGGAGTTTCTTCATGCGCTTTACACCGATATGACCTAAACGGCAGTGCCACAAATAAGTTGCACTATCATTATCAACTCTGCATCTTTTGGCTTCTACATTATGAATATGTGTATCATTACTATCGAGATTCAACAAGAATAGACCACTCTTCAAAGGTGCATGACCATAAAAGATATTACTCATATAAATAGAACAACCATTATTCTCTGATTTAAATGAATAACCATCTCGCATTAAACAAGATCCAGATATAATGTTCATGCTCAACGCTGGCACCAAATAACAATTATTTAGGTCTAATATTAATCCCGAAGGTAGATGTAGAGGTAGCGTGCCGACCGCGATCACATCGACTTTGGAACCGTTTCCCACGCGCATCGTCACCTCGTCCTTTTCTAGCGTCCACTTATTCCGTAGTCCCTGTTTCGAGTTGCAAATATTAGCAACAGAACCAGTATCAAATACCCAGGTGCTACTGCGAGCTCTAGTAAGGTACACATCAATAACATGTATATCACATATACCTTTGTTCACCTTGCCATCCTTCTTATCCGCCAAATACTTGGGGCAGTTCCGCTTCCAGTGACCAGTCTGCTTGCAGTAGAAGCACTCAGTTTCAGGCTTAGGTCCAGACTTGGGTTTCTTCTCCTGAGAAGCAACTTGCTTGCTGTTCTTCTTGAAGTTCCCCTTCTTCTTCCCTTTGCCCTTTTTCTTGAAACTAGTGGTCTTGTTGACCATCAACACTTGATGCTCCTTCTTGATTTCTACCTCCGCAGCTTTCAGCATTGCGAAGAGCTCGGGAATAGTCTTGTTCATCCCTTGCATATTATAGTTCATCACGAAGCTCTTGTAGCTTGGTGGCAGTGATTGGAGAATTCTGTCAATGACGCAATCATCTGGAAGATTAACTCCCATCTGAATCAAGTGATTATTATACCCAGACATTTTGAGTATATGCTCACTGACAGAACTGTTCTCCTCCATCTTGTAGCTATAGAACTTATTGGAGACTTCATATCTCTCAATTCGGGCATTTGCTTGAAATATTAACTTCAACTCCTGGAACATCTCATATGCTCCATGACGTTCAAAACGTCGTTGAAGTCCCGATTCTAAGCCGTAAAGCATGGCACACTGAACTATCGAGTAGTCATCAGCTTTGCTCTGCCAGACGTTCATAACATCTGGCGTAGCTCCAGCAGCAGGCCTGGCACCCAGCGGTGCTTCCAGGACGTAATTCTTCTGTGCAGCAATGAGGATAATCCTCAGGTTACGGACCCAGTCCGTGTAATTGCTACCATCATCTTTCAACTTTGCTTTCTCAAGGAACGCATTAAAATTCAACGGAACAACAGCACGAGCCATCTATCTACAATCAACATAAACAAGCAAGATACTATCAGGTACTAAGTTCATGATAAGTTTAAGTTCAGTTAATCAAATTACTTAGGAACTCCCACTTAGATAGACATCCCTCTAATCCTCTAAGTGATCACGTGATCCAAATCAACTAAACCATAACTGATCAACACGTGAGATGGAGTAGTTTTCAATGGTGAACATCGTTATGTTGATCATATCTACTATATGATTCACGCTCGACCTTTCGGTCTCTGTGTTCCGAGGCCATATCTGCATATGCTAGGCTCGTCAAGTTTAGCCTGAGTATTCTGCGTGTGCAAAACTGGCTTGCACCCGTTGTAGATGGACGTAGAGCTTATCACACCCGATCATCACGTGGTGTCTGGGCACGACGAACTTTGGCAACGGTGCATACTCAGGGAGAACACTTCTTGATAATTTAGTGAGAGATCATCTTATAATGCTACCGTCAATCAAAGCAAGATAAGATGCATAAAAGGATAAACATCACATGCAATCAATATAAGTGATATGATATGGCCATCATCATCTTGTGCTTGTGATCTCCATCTCCGAAGCACCGTCATGATCACCATCGTCACCGGTGCGACACCTTGATCTCCATCATAGCATCGTTGTCATCTCGCCAATCTTATGCTTCCACGACTATCACTACCGCTTAGTAATAAAGTAAAGCATTACATCGCGATTGCATTGCATACAATAAAGCGACAACCATATGGCTCCTGCCAGTTGCCGATAACTTGGTTACAAAACATGATCATCTCATACAATAAAATCAGCATCATGCCTTGACCATATCACATCACAACATGCCCTGCAAAAACAAGTTAGACATCCTCTACTTTGTTGTTGCAAGTTTTACGTGGCTGCTACGGGCTTAAGTAAGCACTCATCTCACCTACGCATCAAAACCACAACGATAGTTCGTCAAATAGACTCCGTTTTAACCTTCTCAAGGACCGGGCGTAGCCACACTTGGTTCAACTAAAGTTGGAGAGACAGTCTTCCGCAAGCCATCTATGTGCAAAGCACGTCGAGGGAACCGGTCTTGCGTAAGAGTACGCGTAAGGTTGGTCCGGATCGTCTCGTCCAACAATACCGCCGAACCAAAGTATGACATGCTGGTAGGCAGTATGACTTGTATCGCCCACAACTCACTTGTGTTCTACTCGTGCAAATAACATCAAACCATAAAAACCTAGGCTCGGATGCCACTGTTGGGGAACGTAGTAATTTCAAAATTTTCCTACGCACACGCAAGATCATGGTGATGCATAGCAACGAGAGGGGAGAGTGTTGTCTACGTACCAACACAGACCGACTGCGGAAGCGATCACACAACGTAGAGGAAGTAGTCGTACGTCTTCTTCCCGATCCGACCGATCCAAGCACCGTTACTCCGGCACCTCCGAGTTCTTAGCACACGTTCAGCTCGATGACGATCCTCGGGCTCCGATCCAGCAAAGCGTCGAGGAAGAGTTCCGTCAGCACGACGGCGTGGTGACGATCTTGATGTACTACCGACGTAGGGCTTCGCCTAAGCTCTACAACGATATGACCGAGGTGGAATTTGGTGGCAGGGGGCACTGCACACGGCTAAGGAACGATCAACAATGATCAACTTGTGTGTCTAGAGGTGCCCCTGCCCCCGTATATAAAGGATCCAAGGGGGAGGGGTGCGCCGGCCAAGGAGAGGGCGCGGGAGGAGTCCTACTCTCCAACTAGGATTCCCAAGGGGGAAAGGAGAGAGAGGGGGGCCGGCCCCTTCTCCTAGTACTAATAGGAGTTGGGAAGGGGGGGAGGCGCGCAGCCCTTGTGGGCAGCCCTCTCACCTTTCCACTAAGGCCCATGTATGCCCATTTGGCTCCCGAGGGGTTCCGGTAACCCTCCCGGTAATCCGGTAAAATCCCGATTTTACCCGGAACACTTCCGATGTCCAAACATAGGCTTCCAATATATCAATCTTTACGTCTCGACCATTTCGAGACTCCTCGTCATGTCCGTGATCACATCCGGGACTCCGAACAACCTTCGGTACATCAAAATGCATAAACTCATAATAACTGTCATCGTAACGTTAAGCGTGCGGACCCTACGGTTCGAGAACAATGTAGACATGACCGAGACATGTCTCCGGTCAATAACCAATAGCGGGAGCTGGATGCCGATATTGGCTCCTACATATTCTACGAAGTTCTTTATCGGTCAGACCGCATAACAACATACGTTGTTCCCTTTGTCATCGGTATGTTACTTGCCCGAGATTCGATCGTCGGTATCCAATACCTAGTTCAATCTCGTTACTGGCAAGTCTCTTTACTCGTTCCGTAATACATCATCTCATAACTAACATCTTTAGTTATTATGCTTGCAAGGCTTATGTGATGTGTATTACCGAGAGGGCCCAGAGATACCTCTCCGACAATCGGAGTGACAAACCCTAATCTCGAAATACGCCAACCCAACATCTACCATTGGAGACACCTATAGTACACCTTTATAATCACCCAGTTACGTTGTGACGTTTGGTAGTACCCAAAGTGTTCCTCCGGTAAACGGGAGTTGCATAATCTCATAGTTTATAGGAACATGTATAAGTCATGAAGAAAGCAATAGCAACATACTAAACGATCGGGTGCTAAGCTAATGGAATGGGTCATGTCAATCAGATCATTAAACTAATGATGTGACCTCGTTAATCAAATAACAACTCTTTGTTCATGGTTAGGAAACATAACCATCTTTGATTAACGAGCTAGTCAAGTAGAGGCATACTAGTGACACTCTGTTTGTCTATGTATTCACACATGTATTATGTTTCCGGTTAATACAATTCTAGCATGAATAATAAACATTTATCATGATATAAGGAAATAAATAATAACTTTATTATTGCCTCTAGGGCATATTTCCTTCAGGAACACCAGCTCGAAACTGACAAGACATTGCGCCACATCACTCCTTAGCCTTGGTACGATTTCTGGATCGATCACCTTCTGAGAGATTGCATTGAGGAATGCACATAGCTTCACAATGGCTAATTGGACGTTTTCTGGTAGAAGCCCCCTCAATTCAACCGGAAGCAGTTGCGTCATAATCACGTGGTAGTCATGAGACTTTAGGTTCTGAAAATTTTTCTCTGGCATATTTATTATTCCCTTTATATTCGATGAGAAGCCAGTCGTGACCTTCATACTGAGCAGGCATTCAAAGAAGATTTCTTTCTCTTCTTTCGTAAGAGCGTAGCTGGCAGGACCTTTATACTGCTTCGGAGGCATGCCGTCTTTTTCGTGCAAACGTTGCAGGTCCTCCCGTGCCTCAGGTGTATCTTTTGTCTTCCCATACACACCCAAGAAGCCTAGCAGGTTCACGCAAAGGTTCTTCGTCATGTGCATCACGTCGATTGAGGAGCGGAGCTCTAGGTCTTTCCAGTAGGGTAGGTCCCAAAATATAGATTTCTTCTTCCACATGGATGCGTGTCCCTCAGCGTCATTCGGAACAGCTAGTCCACCGGGACCCTTTCCAAAGATTACGTAGTGTAAATCATTGACCATAGCAAGCACGTGATCACCGGTGCGCATGACCGGCTTCTTCCGGTGATCTGCCTCGCCTTTGAAATGCTTGCCTTTCTTTCGACATTGATGGTTGGTCGGAAGAAATTGACGATGTCCCAGGTACACATTCTTCCTGCATTTGTCCAGGTATATACTTTCAGTGTCATCTAAACAGTGCGTGCATGCGTGGTATCCTTTGTTTATCTGTCCTGAAAAGTTACTGAGAGCGGGCCAATCGTTGATGGTCATGAACAGCAACGCCTTAAGGTTAAATTCCTCCTGTCTGTGCTCATCCCACGTACGTACACCGTTTCCATTCCAAAGCTGTAAAAGTTCTTCAACTAATGGCCTTAGGTACACATCAATGTCGTTGCCGGGTTGCTTAGGGCCTTGGATGAGAACTGACATCATAATGAACTTCCGCTTCATGCACATCCAAGGAGGAAGGTTATACATACATAGAGTCACGGGCCAGGTGCTGTGATTGCTGCTCTACTCCCCGAAAGGATTAATGCCATCCGCGCTTAAAGCAAACCATACATTCCTTGGGTCCTTTGCAAACTCATCCCAGTACTTTCTCTCGATTTTTCTCCACTGCGACCCGTCAGCAGGTGCTCTCAACTTCCCATCTTTCTTTCGGTTCTCACTGTGCCATTGCATCAACTTGGCATGTTCTTCGTTTTTGAACAGACGTTTCAACCGTGGTATTATAGGAGCATACCACATCACCTTCGCAGGAACCCTCTTCCTGGGGGGTTCGCCGTCAACATCACCAGGGTCATCTCGTCTGATCTTATACCGCAATGCACCGCATACCGGGCATGCGTTCAGATCCTTGTATGCACCACGGTAGAGGATGCGGTCATTAGGGCATGCATGTATCTTCTCCACCTCCAATCCTAGAGGGCATACGACCTTCTTTGCTGCGTATGTACTGTCGGGCAATTCGTTATCCTTTGGAAGCTTCTTCTTCAATATTTTCAGTAGCTTCTCAAATCCTTTGTCAGCCACATCATTCTCTGCCTTCCACTGCAGCAATTCCAGTATGGTACCGAGCTTTGTGTTGCCATCTTCGCAATTGGGGTATAACCCTTTTTTGTGATCCTCTAACATGCGATCGAACTTCATCTGCTCCTTTTGACTAATGCATTGCGTCCTTGCATCGACAATGACCCGGCGGAGATCATCATCATCGGGCAGATCGTCTGGTTCCTCTTGATCTTCAGCAGCTTCACCCGTGGCAGCATCATTGGGCACATCATCTGGTTCCTCTTGATCTTCACCAGCTCCCCCCGTTGCAGCATCACCGTATTCAGGGGGCACATAGTTGTCATCGTACTCTTCTTCTTCGCCGTCTTCCATCATAACCCCTATTTCTTCGTGCCTCGTCCAAACATTATAGTGTGGCATGAAATCCTTGTAAAGCAGGTGGGAGTGAAGGATTTTCCGATTAGAGTAAGACCTCGTATTCCCACATTCAGTGCATGGACAACACATAAAACCATTCTGCTTGTTTGCTTCAGCCGCATCGAGAAACTCATGCACACCCTTAATGTACTCGCGGGTGTGTCTGTCACCGTACATCCATTGCCGGTTCATCTGCGTGCATTATATATAATTAAGTGTCCAAATTAATAGAAGTTCATCATCACATTAAAACCAAAGTGCATACATAGTTCTCATCTAACAACATATAGCTCTCCAGAGCATCTAATTAATTAAACCATACATTGAAACTATGTAAAACATTTCAATGCGAAAACAAATGCGATCATAATCGCAACCAAGGCAACAATTGATCCAACGGCATAATGATACCAAGCCTCGGTATGAATGGTATATTTTCTAATCTTTCTAATCTTCAAGCGCATTGCATCCATCTTGATCTTGTGATCATCAACGACATCCGCAACATGCAACTCCAATATCATCTTCTCCTCAACCTTTTTTATTTTTTCCTTCAACAAATTGTTTTCTTCTTCAACTAAATTTAACCTCTCGACAATAGGGTCGGTTGGCATTTCCGATTCACATACATCCTAGACAAATAAAATCTATGTCACGTTGGTCGGCATAATTTTCATAAACAATAAATGAACCAATAGTTATAAAGATAATATACATACCACATCCGAATCATAGACAGGACGAGGGCCGACGGGGGCGGATACCAAAACCATCGCACTATATAAGATGCAATAATAAATGTAAGAAAATGATACAAGTATCTATCTAAACATACAAGTAAGAATATTTTTCCTTTCAGAAAGAAGATAAGAACAAAAGGCTCACCACGGTGGTGTCGGTGATGAGATCGGCGCGGGTGATCGACGGCGGTGAAGACGGGGACGGGGCGTGACGGACCGCTAAATCTAGACAAATCTCGAGGAAAATGGAGCTTGGAGGTCGAGCTTCGAGAGGAGAAAGCTTAAGTAGTGTGGCTCGGGCATTCCATCGAACACCTCATGTGCATAGGAGGTGAGCTAGAGCACCACAAAGCCCTCTCCCCCTCGGCCAGAAAAAACAGAACACTGTGCTCTGCTCTTGCGCGAGGGGGTATATATAGGCACCTCATTGGTCCCGGTTGGTGGCATGAACCGAGACTAAAGGGGAGCCTTTGGTCCCGGTTCAAGCCACCAACCGGGACCAATGGTGGTGGGCCAGGAGTGAGGCCCATTGGTCCCGGTTCGTCCCACCAACCGGGACCAAAAGGTCCAGATGAACCGGGACCAATGGCCCACGTGGCCCGGCCGGCCCGTGGGCTCACGAACCGGGAACAATGCCCACATTGGTCCCGGTTCTAGACTGAACTGGGACTAATGGGCTGACTCGGCATGGACCAAAGCCCTGTTTTCTACTAATGCTCGCTTCTGGATGGATTCGAGCTAGGCTAGCTAGCTAGCTCGCTCTTGGATGGATTAGCTAGCTAGCTCTCCATCTATTCGAGGAGAGCTAATGGATGGATCCTGCGGCTCTATTTTTGATCGCTTTATGTGTTATTCCTCGGTTTTGCGGGAGCAAGCTAGCTGAGAGCATCTCCAGCCGCGTCCCCAACAGGCCTCCTCAGGCCACTTTTTCGGTGCCGACGCCGAAAAAACGGCCCAGTCGCGCCCCCAGGACGCCGAAAATCACTGGTTCGGCCCTTTTTTTCTGCCTGGCGGTCACAGGCCGAACCCGGCGCACTCATTCTTTGGTATGCCAGGAACTCACAATGACATCAACATGCTGCAGTGCTCTCCTGTCTTTGCCAAGCTTGTTGAAGGTCATTCTCCTTCGGTGAACTTCGAGATCAATGGGCGGCACTTCAACAAGTGGTACTATCTAGCTGATGGCATCTATCCGAGATGGTCGACATTTGTGAAGACGATCTCAAACCCTGTGCCAGGAGGCAAGAACGCCTGGTTTACGAAGGTTCATGAGGCTTGTAGGAAGGATGTCGAGCGGGCATTTGGTGTGCTCCAATCTCGATTTGCTGCTGTCCGGTACCCTGCTCAGACCTGGTCGAAAGATCAAATGTGGGAGATTATGACTTGCTGTGTCAT
This sequence comes from Triticum monococcum, assembly GCA_034509565.1. Lineage (NCBI taxonomy): Eukaryota > Viridiplantae > Streptophyta > Magnoliopsida > Poales > Poaceae > Triticum > Triticum monococcum. The sequence continues at coordinate 771,438,230 of CM067847.1, forward strand.
CTTGCACAACATGATCATCAAGAGCGAGCAAGAAGACCCAGTGTTTGACACTGAACCATACTACTGGCATGGTCCTCTAGCCGAAGTTGATCACCAGCTACCGGCAACTTGGACTGCCTATCTCAGTATGCGTCAGGAGATCCGAGACCCACAGGTGCATCATCAACTGCAGAAAGATCTGATTGAGCACCTATGGAGGCTCAAGGGGGACGCCGTGTGATGAAATATTTTGGTAGAATGATTTAACTTAATTATGGCAGGTGCACCTAGTGAAGGGTCAGAATAATTTTGATTATGCGAATCAACATGGTATCTCGAAAGAAGCCCCTTATTGTGCTTTTAATATATAATAGATGCTGACATGATCAAGATCACTATATCCACTAATTATAGGAGCTATATTGACCAAATTTGTTGGCAATAACATCCTTTTGCTGAAGGGAATATATTCATATCAAGAAGATACCTAATTACACATAGCCTCTACACCAGCACGACCCAAGAGCTACTCAAGACATTGAAAATGCACACAACAAAATTATTACAAAAGGAAGCAATAAAAAGGACCAACATAACAATTGAAGAAGACGCCAACAACAACCATAAATGATGGCAACCTTAGGTAACAACATAGCTCCTCCAACAACAATGCCTCCAATGGAACGGCGCACGAGTAGCATCTGCATCACATGAAGTTTATGTCTGAAGTGCCTTTGTCTCTTGCAGCCGAACGGGAATATTACTTCTTCTTTACCTCTTCTTTGTCTGCTTGAAAAGTTGGTAATGCATTTGTCCTGTCAATGAAAATCATTTGTTATTTATCAGAAAAAAAAATGAAAATCATATGTTATTAGATGAGCAGGTGTCACTTCCAATATGACCGTTGTATTATTTGCTTTGTGATTGACTTCCAATAACACTATTGCTCTTGCAAGGATGGATGCCATCCATCAGCGGCAAAATTTCGTGTTTTGACCCTTTTCTAATCTCTATTCGAGATCTTAGCCTAGTTTGATTTTTTTTTCGAAATCTGACCCTTTTGCTACCGCCACGGTCCATGGCAGTAGGGTGTAACAGCCTACCGCCAGGGACCTTGGCGGTAGGAAACAGCCCTACCGCCAAACAGAATAGCGGTAGCATGTACAACCCTACCGCCAAGGTGCTCGGCGGTAGGCACGAACACGCACTGTGTTCAATACTTAGCAAATTTTTGCGGTAGGGCATGCAACCCTACCGCCAGGGACCTTGGCGGTAGGCAGTTATACCCTACCGCCATGGACCCTGACGGTAGCAAAAGGGTCAGATCTCGAATAGGTATCGAAAAAGGGTCAAAACACGAAATTTAGCCTCCATCAGCTCTTACTAGATTCTCCACATTCTCAAGAGGGCCCCATCATTGTCTCCCTCTAAGGCCCTATCTGGAATAAAGGATCTTCAAGGGAATTTTATAGCAAATCCTATACAAATTTTCCCCATGCTACCCTTTGGGTTGTTGAATTGGCTTTGAAAATTCTTACATGAATCCTTCCAATCCTTCACATTTAAGAGGACTCAAAACGTTAACTCAATCCTCTTGTTTTCACTTCAGATGAGAATTCCAATACAACATGTTCTTTACCTCCTTCTTTCTTTCCCGAAGGAAAAATTTCCTTCGAAAATTCTATAGAGTATCCAAACAACTGATTCCTGTAGGGAAATATGCCATGTTTTAGATTACTGTAGGAATCTATAGGAGATGACATCTGATTCCTACTATTTTCCTATATATTCAAATTCACTACGAAATCTGCTATATTCAGTGACAAAACAGGAAATATCGCCAAAGATCATTTTCTGTTATGGTCAACCATCACCACGTGTTTTCCTCCCGGGCAGCGCCCTGGGAACTTTGGTGATGTTCTGGCCTATTTTTGACGTATTTGGCTATCATTAAGCATGTGCATATTCTGTGACGATTTGTAGTGCCATAGAAAATGTTCGTTGTCACAAAAAATGTTTGGCGTGTTAGAAAAATGATTAAAGAATTTGTGTGTTGGTGTTCGGAATGTAGTAACATATAAATTCTGCCATGGCAGAGTTTATGACAATTAGAATCAATTTTTTAGAGTTTAGGTTCAGATGCTCGTATCAAAATCCACTGGCTATTTTTCTGTACATGCTCTTATTGGAGTGAATTATGATAGCACAAACGGGAAAATATGATCACATAGAAATATTGCATTAAAAGTTCTAAACTTCACTTGAAATAGTGTACGGCAATAGCAAAGGGGCCGCCAAGTCCCAATGCCAAGTGCCAGTTACGTTTTTTGTCTTTTTTTTTGGTTTTTCAAGAAATCAGTACCAGACAAAATCCAAACGCTACGAAAGTCTTTGACGATTTTTTTTCTGAACAAGAGAGACCCTAGAAACTTTGGGAGGAGGCCACCAGAAAGCAAACGAGGAAACAACAAGGCAATAGGATGCGCCAATTGGGGTAACATACCCTAATGCCTTGTGGGCCCTTTGTGGCTCCGTCTCACCTAATCCGACCTCTATAAATTCTCTAAAAGCAAGAAACAATCTTACTTTTCATGTGATAATTAAGAGGAGGTAAAAGGTACCATGTTAAAACTGCTCCAAAACCAACAGCGTGCACAGTTCATGCATATCATCCAAGCCTAGTAATAGTAGTAGATCCAAGGTTGGGGTTGGTTCAACGCCAACACAAAAGACAACATGCAGCTCCATGGTTTCCATAAACATCACCACCGACTAGTTCTTCGGGCACCAATTGCTAGAGTAGTTCCAGGTGCTATTTATTCAGATAGATATAAGATAGATAGACACTGACACATAGCGAGATACAGTTCACCCCCACCCCAAGCATCATCAGGAGCAAATCAGCAGAAGAACATGGAGCTCCTCACATTCTTGTGCAGCCGAGGCAGCTCCGGCACCGGAATGCTGCCCGCCGATGTGTGCCCCCCTCCCTGGCTCGACGACGCGTCCGACATGTCTTCAAACCTCACAAACGTGCCTACCTGGGCCGCCGCCAGATGTGCGTACATGATCGGAGCAACTGCAAGCCACCCCAAGCAAAAACACAACAAAACATAAGGAACAGTGCTGATTATTTGCCAAGCAAAGACAATGAGCACATACCGACTGATATCGCTGTTGTGCTCCTCTGGTACCTGAAAAGGTCACAGCAACAGGGTTCAGGCATAGCTTTTTTTATCAGAATGGTACAAATTTCTCAAGCTCTGTCACCCTAGACTGCCTGTCTACGTACACGTATGAAAGTGAATGCACAAATTCCTGAAGCCCATCTGCGGTGAATCCGATGTCGTCGTGCAGAACATGGTAATGTGTTGGCCTCGACGTGCCCTGGCAGACACAACAAACACAAATTTAAGTAGGAACATCACCGGGCATACTGGTACGTGGTGGTAGTAACAAAAAACAGAGATTACTTACTATCATCCCAGCATGTGCACACATGTAGAAGTCGAAATTCTTGGGATGGCAGACCTGTTTATCAACGACAGTCCCTACAGAATGATGGCATGAACACTTGCTTTTACCATCATTTCAAAGAAAATTGCAAGTTTATGTGACAGGTGATGTTTCGCTCTACAAAAAAAAAGTTGGGGACTCTCCCGTGATTGGTCGAAATAAAGTTTACCAGGAGGAACATTATCTGGAGAAGTCTGGAAAAATCTCGTATGATGATTTTTCTGAGCAACAATGACTGTGAACTTAGGCTCCCACGTCTCGTCAAGGAGCTTGCAGGCCTGCATTGATTAAAAGTAAATGAAATAACAGTGTCCAATGCGGGGTAATTACTTGTCTATCACACAAATACACTACCTCGATGATCTGCTCCAGCTCAATGTTGATGACCTGAGTAAACTGGCTTTCGCTAACTCCATCCCTATAATTAGCACGAGTTATATAAGATGGTGGTTAAGACATCATCAATTTTCCATTTTGAGTAGAAAACATTTCTGGAACTACCAAATTTACTTGTATTACCAAATAATAATTTCCGAACTTAGTACCTGAAAATAATAATTTGCTCTGGTTTTCGATTCCCAGAACTAGTGTAGAAGTCCATGAGTGATTCTCTGGAAGTCCCGAGTGCAATGGCATTTTTTCCATTAGGAAAGTGTGCAATATAGTATAACATACATACAAGGACATGCACACATAGTATTATTCACAATAAACTGAACACAAGATTGGATCATATGTCACGTCTTACCGAATAAGGCCATCATCACCGTGTCTGCCTGGTTTAAATAAGGAGGACATCATTTCTAGTTTGGGTGATTGAGTGTGCACTGTTGCTCTGTACTTAGAGATGAGAGGCCACTTGCGAGAATTAACCACCTAAAGGAAATCCAAAGCCATACTTACAAGTACAGCCATAGAAACATTTACAAAATTGCAATCATGCAGATGACATCTGAGCTACTATTCAGAGATTAAAAATGTATCCCTCTTACCGCAGCAATGGAAGGCCTATCTGATTGCCCAGGCTGACCATGTGATACATCCATGCCCAAGATGATTGTAGGCACCTTCCCCACAGTGGGTAGAACTGCAGGTGCAGGGTGTAGTTCACCTTGCAGAAGTGTGTTGAGCCCATCAAGCTGGGTAACAACCGGTGAAAAGACAACAGCCATATATAAGCATACACACTAGTCAATAAATACAGTAAAAAGAAAAAAAAGGTCATGTCAACAAACCTTAGCATTTATCTTCAATAGCACATTAATTAGGTACTGATCGTTGACTCTTGGCGGAGGAGCTAGACATTGTGTGAGGATGCCCCATTCAACAAGACACTTCCTCTTCCAAGGACCTGGTTTAAGCAAATATACATTACTCCCCCCGTCCCATAATGGACACTAGGGAAGGGCAGATGAACCAACCATAAATTTCGCTGTTTTTCTTCACAGGAAGAAGGCACAACAGGAACTTTGGTTCTCCAGGTAGCTTGGATTCTAACTGAGCAACCATGTCCTCCACTCTTTTCGACACAGGATCTCTTCTTGATGACGGGCTCTCCTCAAATACATCATCAAAAGGGTCCTCCATTTTCTGCAAACAAATGAAGTTCAGCAACAGAAAATAACAAAAACTGAAGATGTTGTAGAAGAAGTAGAACGTACAATCCCCAGCCCAAATGCAATCCTTTTAAGGCCTTGGACAAGACCAAGGACATCACAACGTGCAGAGAAATTGACAACTGCCCACCTCGTGACAGAACAGGTCTCTATCAGCTTCTGAAACAAAAAGAATCAGCAAACAATCAGAAGGTTCATTAATGATGAAGAAGCAATAAAGGAATGTTATGAACAGAAAACGTGCTGACCTTTCTCGCGAGATTCCAACGACCTTTCTGTGGGACGAATTCTTCACCGTTACCGGCTTTCAGCTACATATAGAAGGCTTACTTAGATACATTTAGAACAACATCGAGCACAAACATGCTAAACTATGTTTGGGAAACGGTCACTAACCTTGGGTGCTGGCAGGATCCTGCCTTCAATTTGAGTAAGATTTCGGGCAATTGAAATGCCACATGCCTTCAGCATGGGGTCAGAGTCATAGTCACTACGCTTAAGTGCCTTGCATTTAGCATAGGATGAACTATCAGTTAAATTCCATATGACTAAAAATAGCAAGCTATATATGGTGGTAGCAAGCTGAAATCTAGATGATAACTCACATCATCAAGGGTTGACATTCTTTGATGAGGCTTTTGTCTGGACTTCTCGACAAGTGAGGATCTCTGCAGAGTAGACAGAGCTTTGGTGTATCTTTGCAGAGGAACAAGCATGCAAAGCTGGCCATACGAAAAGTTCACCAGGACTTCAGATCGTGGGTGAAATTCCAGAAGGGGAGAAGATTAATAAGGTGTAAAATAACAAAAATGAAACGAACCTCCACAGGGAAGTACGTTGGACGATTTCGCCTCCCAGCATTGATACAGGGAAGATTGGAATAAATCAGTTCTATGCCTTTAGTATGTACAAAGTAATTGTAGACTGTTATTTCAACTGTATGAGTGTCTCCATTGTCACCGTTCCTCCGCCTCAATAGAAACCTAGTTAAACATGCAAAACACAAAGCAGTCAATAAATAGCAGCAAAGTGCAGGGAATAGACCAAACAAGAAATAGTAGGACACCGGAAGGCGGAGGATGAGTGACCCAACGGCTCCCGTGCGACCTGGCGACCAGGGGGGCGACTCCGCGGGCGACGGCGGGGGGAACCCCGTGGCGGCGGCGTAGGGATGCACGGCGGTGCGTCCCACGGTGGGGCATGCTCGGTGGTGCGTCTCGCCCGGCGGGCGGCCCCCTGGCCCGTCCCCCTTTGGTAGCAGGTTCTGGGCGCTGGGGGGTGGAGACTCCGACGACGAAGAGGAGGAGTCCGTTCAGGTAAGTAGTCAGGTGAGTGATGGTGTTGCGCCGAGGCCGCCGACGGCGTGCTCGGTGGGTGACTTTGTCGCCCGTGCGGAGGAGCTCGGGGGCTCTCTCATGGCCGGTCGCCGGCGCGCGTTCGCCCCTGGTGGGCATGGCAGGCGCCGCCTAGTGTCGCGGATCTGGCGACCGCCAAGGGGCGTGGATGCGGGCCCTGAGGGCCGCTCGCGTGTCCTGCCGTAGGAGCGGCGCCTTGATCTGGTGTTGGCTGCGCCGCCTTCGGGCTCGCTGAGCTTGCCGGCGTCGACAGGGGTCGGCGTCGGCGGCGGGGCTGCTCCGGCCAGGGAGGAGCGGACCCTGACTAGGGTTTCAGTGCCGTCGTCGCCCGGGCCGGTTCCCTTGCTGGGCCTATTGGACTGGCCCAGTCTACCAGCGCGTGGGCTGGGGGGCCCATTGGCCGACCCGTTCGCGTCTTCCCCAGTGGGGGCGCAGGGGCGCTCCTCAGCGCTTGGGCCTAGTCAGCCTGGCCCGGTGGACTTACGCCCGCAAGAGTTGAGGCCCGGGCCCAACGCGATGGTGGCTGCGCGGCCGCTTCCGCCTATTAATAGGTGGCTGTGGCTGCCAAAGGGTGCCCTAGATCTGTCGCTAGGGTTTCCCGCATCCCACTCACAGGTGCGGCGATTCGGGCATCTTGCTCGTCCTCTGCTCCGCTCTGTCCCTCCCCCCACTCACCTGCTCGTTCGCAACCACGGTGAGGATGGGATCCCGCCGCGTGGAGAAGCCACCCATGTCGCCTCCGATCCCGACGGCCGAGCGCCAGCGTGAGCAAGATCTGAGGGCAAAGGCGCTCTCCAAGATGCCGGCGCCTCCGGCGGAGGAGGCTGGCTGGGGGCCGCCACCTCCCTGGTGGCTCGCGGAGCAATAGAGGAAAAAGATGGAGGAGAACGAGCACAAAAGGAAGAAGAAGGAGGAATACCGGCGCCGTGGCCTAGAGCAGAAGAAAGAGCTCAAGAGGAAGGAATCCCTCCTTCCTCCGAGCGAAGAGAGGGCTGGGGATCCACTTGCCAAGAAACAGAAGTAGAAGGGGGTCAGCTCGGCGCTGTCGCCGCTGGCGGCTGGGCCGTCGGCGTCGAAGGGTTCGGCCGATGCCCCGATCCCAGTGGAGGAGTCCGACGGGCCGGAGTGCTTCAAATGTGGTCGAGTGGGCCACTACCAGAACATGTGCCACTTCAAGCCCCTGTGCGTCGTCTGCCACGAGGAGGGGCACGCGTCGGCGCACTGCCCCACGCGCGGGCGGCCTTTGCTGCTGCAGATCATGGGCAATGCCATCCCCGGCGAGGGCTTCTTCTGCCTTCCCTACGTGGAGACGCAGGGCGAGGAGGTCTGTGCCCCGGTGGTGGCGGACGCGGCATTCATCTCAGCGGCGCCCGGCAAGCTGTCCATTCCCATCTTGGAGGCGGAGCTCCCTCACCTCTTCGAGGGGGAATGGGACTGCCAGGTGACGGCCGTCGGGGACGACCTATTCTCCGTCGTCTTCCCCAACAAGGCCATGCTGCGAATGGCGACGCGAAGCGGAAAACTCTACCTTTCCCTCAATGACATCATGGCGGAGATCAAGGAAGCGCTGCAGGAGGAGCCCAAGGCCGAAATCATGCCGGATGTGTGGGTCAAGCTCTGGGGTGTGCCGCCCAAGCACCGCCACGTGGATCGTCTCATGGCAGGGACCGTGATGATTGGACGCCCGATGGAGGTGGACAAGGCGTCGTTGGCGGGGCCGGGTCCTATGCGGATGCGCTTTGCGTGTCGCTCCCCGGCCAAGCTCAAAGGGTACGTCCAAGTGTGGTTCAACAGCAAGCGTTTCACCTTTCGGCTAGAGGCCGAGGCGGGTGGCATGCAGGGTGGTGCCCCCCTCCCCCTCCCCCTGCAAGCACGGACAAGGGGCCGGATGACATGGACAAGGACAAGGACAAGGATGCGAGCATGGGTGATGACTCCATCGACACCGTGACTTGGGACAAGCTGGGCCTCAAGGACAAGGCTTCCGAGGCCGTGGCACCGGCTGCGGGGGCCGCGAAGGATCTGGAGGAACGCCAAGTGGTCGTGGGCAGCAACGAGACGGGCTTCAATCAATATGGCTCCAACATGTCCCACGGCCTCTACCTCGACAAGGGCATACCGGCTTCATGCGGTTCGGAGGGCCGCTCCATGCTCGTCTCCCCGGTGGCTGCGGATGTGGGTGGGCTGCGCGCTCTTGCGTCGCGTTCCCCCATCTCTGCATGCGGCCTGGGTAGCGGCGGGGTGCGGCTTCACAATAAGACGGCGGGCCGCAAGACTCCCCCGGTGGCGCCGGCGAGCCCACCCTCGGTCCGTGCGGGCATGCCTGCCCCACTCTGGCCGATGGTGATGGCGTTGGCTTCTCCTGGGGGTCCGGTTGGCGGGCCCTCGCCGGCGGCCCCCCTCCTCCCTCCGACGCGCTTCGGGCGGAGGTGACCAAGGCGGTGCCCATCTCCACAGCCAAGCGCTCCAAGGCGGTGGTGGCGACCCCAGTGGCACAGGAGCGGGCAAGTTCTCGTTCGAAGGGCGCCAAGGGCAACCTTCCTGCTCTTCAGCGCGCTCAACTCTTGGTGGCCCAGAAGAACATGGAGACCGAAGGTAACACCCTACCCCGTTTTATGATTTTTGATGATTATTCGGATGAGCGTCTTGGGGGTATTTTAGCGGATAGTGGGGTTGATTTGTCTGATGAGGGTGAGGCTCGAGAGCTCTTGTCTCTCATCCGCTCTAAGGAAATCGCGCAGGCCGCGCTCGCCCAGGCAACGGCGGCCCGCGTTGCGCCAGTAGCAGAAGAAGCAGGGGCTTCTCTGTTGCCTGATGCGCGGCCCGATCGGGTGGACACAGCAGCAGGGGCTGCGCCATACGTCCCCCTTAGCCCGTGGTCCTGTCAAGACACGGCGAGTGGCCAAAGCGATTACCGCTCGCGGTATCCGCCTCCGCAATCGCATAATTTAAATGCGTTTCATCTTCTGGAACATCCGAGGCTTCGACCACGTTGGGAGGCAGACCCAGCTAAAAGAATTCATTCGCGTTGAGGATATCGACGTAGTTGGCTTGCAGGAAACCATCAAGGCCGAATTCTCTCACCGAGACCTGCTAGCCATCGATCCGCTCGAACGCTTTGCATGGCACTGGGTGCCTGCGGTGGGCCACTCGGGGGGTCCGCTTCTTGGCATCAGCCATGTTTGCTGTGAGGTGGTGGCTTGGGACGCCGGTCGTTTCTTTGTGTCAGCACACGTCCACCATCACGCGACCCTCCGCGAGTGGGAGGTCAGTGTGGTTTATGGCCCGGCCGACCACTCGCACTCGCATGAGTTCTTGGGGGAACTACAGGAGAAGGTCGCGGCCTTGGGTGTGCGTAACTTGCCACTGATAGTCGGTGGGGATTTCAACTTAATCCGTTCGGGAGCGGATAAGAACAACGGGATTATTAACTGGACAAGGGTGTCCATGTTTAATAACGCGATAGCATCAATGGCCCTTAGGGAAGTGGCCCGCGTGGGCGCTCGGTACACTTGGACCAACAAGCAGCTTACGCCGGTTCGGTTAGTGCTTGACCAAGTTTTCATGTCCGCGGAGTGGGAAATGCTATTTCCCTTGTGCTCCCTACACGCTGAAACGAGGATTGGGTCAGACCACGTCCCCCTAATCCTCTCCTCGGGGGAGGAGAGGTTAATACGAAGCCCTCGTTATTTCTTTGAAACTGCGTGGTTTGAGCACCTGAAATTTGAGCAAATCTTCCTCTCCAAGTGGGAGACTTGTGTTGCCCGGATCGGACACACGCGTGGGCCCATGGATTTTTGGATTGCCGCAGGAGCGGGGATGCGTGCGGCGCTCAAAGGCTGGGGGGGCCAACCAGGGTCGTGAGGATAAGTTGCTCCGAGCGCGTTTGGTCACGGACCTCGCCCGCATGGACGCTACTGCGGACTCACAGGTCTTCTCGGAGCAAGACTGGGCTCAGCGCTACGCTGTAGAAGCCCAAGTTGAGGCCCTCCTACGTGCGGAGGAGTACTGGCGTAGGCGCGGTGGAATCAAGTAGACGCTCAAGGGGGACGCAAACACAAAATATTTTCATGCCTATGCTAACAGCCGGCGCCGTAAATGCGCCATCCTGAGACTGCAATCTGAGCAGGGGCTCCTTTTGCATCAACAGGACATCGTCCGCCACATCTATGACTTCTACATCTAGTTGATGGGCTCCAGGGAGGAGTCCCGGGCTCGGCTGAGGTCGGATGTTTGGGATCCCGCGCTGCGGGTCACGGACGAGGAGAATGAAGGCCTGGGACTCGCTTTCCTTCCCCAGGAGATTGACCAGGCGGTCCTTGGGATGAAAACTGACACCGCCCTGGGTCCGGATGGGTGGCCGGTGGTGATGTTCAAAAGGTTTTGGCAAGTGCTCAAAGGTCCTATTTTCGAAGTTTGTAATGGGTTCATGCGTGGCTCAGTAGATATATCTCGCCTTAACTTTGGGATTCTTTCTCTTATCCCCAAAGTGCCGGGCGCAGATAACATTAGACTTTTCCATCCTATTGCGCTTATCAATGTCCCGTTTAAAATTTGTTCTAAGGCTTGTTCTACGCGCTTGTCTCCGGTAGCTCATCGTATTATTAGTAGGAACCAATCGACTTTTATTCATGATCGCAACATTTTGGAGGGGCCGTTGGCCCTCCAAGAGATCGTTCACTTGCTCACACGCACTCGCCAACCGGCAATTCTTTTGAAATTAGATTTCGAGAAGGCGTACGATCGAGTGAACTGGTAGTTTCTCCGACAAATCCTTCTAGATCGAGGATTTTCGTCGGTTTGGGTTCACCGTACGATGCAATTGGTCTCGGGAGACCAAACGGCGATTGCGGTGAATGGAGAAGTAGGGAACTTCTTCCGCAACAAGCGTGGGCTACGTCAAGGGGACCCAGCCTCACCGTTGCTCTTCAACTTTGTGGCGGACGCCTTGGGCACCATGCTAGACAAAGCTCGATCTGCTGGCCACATCAGGGGAGTGGTCGGTAATCTGATCCCAGGAGGTGTGTCACACCTGCAGTATGCGGATGACACTCTTCTCCTTTTTGAGCCGGACGAACACAGTATCGCAACGGTTAAGGCCATCCTACTGTGTTTTGAACTCATGTCCGGACTAAAAATTAACTTCCACAAATGTGAAGTGGTGTCCATAGGGATGGACGCGGCCGAAAGTGAGCGGGTGGCCAACTTGCTTAATTGCAAACTTGGGAAGTTCCCGTTTACCTATCTCGGCCTCCCGATCGTAGAGAAGAAATGCTCGATTGCTGATTGGGAACCTCTCAACACTAAGGTGGCGGACCGGGTTTGTCCGTGGAGAGGTCGATTTATGTCTTCAGGGGCAAGACTAATCCTTACTAACTCCAGCCTCTCGTCCCTACCCATGTTTGCCATGGGTATGTTCTTGATGGCTGATGGGGTCCACACGGAAATGGACACCCCGCGGGCACGTTTCTTTTGGGAAGGAGCGGGCCCTAAACGGAAATACCACATGGTTAAGTGGCAAGCCGTCTGTAGACCTAAAGCTCAGGGGGGCCTTGGGATCATCAACTCTAAGCTGATGAACATCGCGCTTATGTGCAAGTGGATCTGGAAGCTGTCCCAGGGAGGGACCGGTCTCTGGGTTGACCTCCTTCGTGCCAAGTATTTCCCGCATGGGAATTTCTTTGAGGCAACACCTCATGGGTCCCCTTTCTGGACCTCTATCCAATCCCTCAAACCATACTTCGCCAGGGGTGCAAGGTTCACTGTTAATAACGGCCGCTCCACGCGTTTTTGGCACGACGTTTGGATAGGCCAGCACCCTCTTTGGTCGGAGTTTACCCATCTCTATTCCATCGCGGTTGAGCCCAACCAACTGGTTGCTTCGGCTCTTAGTGCCACTCCGCCCCCTATCTACTTCAGAAGGGAGCTTTTGGGGCAGGAGCTGGAAGATTGGGAGCGCTTGCAGGCTCTGATAGTGAATGTGCGGCTGTCGGGCTCCGCAGACGTGGTCTCTTGGAGACTTTCGGGCTCTGGCAAGTTCACTGTCAAGTCCCTGTATAGAGAGTTGTGCCGCGGCCATGCTCCGATGGCAACCACGGGGCTTTGGAAGGTGCGAATCCCGCTTAAGATTAAGGTCTTCCTATGGCAACTATGCCAAGATCGCCTTCCTGCCTCTTATCAATATAGCCAAGCGCAATGGCCCTGCTTCCGGTGCTTGCACTTTGTGTGCTGACGCGGAAGATGCTGACCACGTGTTCTTCCGGTGTCCTTTGGCACGCTTTGCTTGGAGCGCGGTCCGTGAGGCTGCGGGGGTGGATTGGGATCCACGCTCACGCTCTGAGCTTGTGTTATGGGCCCTCTGCGCCGGATCATGTGGACGTGTGCTTCGGCCATGTTATGGGCCTTATGGCATATCCGTAACAAGTTTACTATTGAGGGAGTATTTCCCTCTCACCCCGCTGATGTAATCTTCAAATGCATCTTATTCTTGTAGCAGTGAGCACCGCTGGGAAGGCAACAGGAGTCCGATCTTCATCGCCAAGCTATCGCACGTCTTCGCTCCGTCTACTCGGCGTCTCGAGCCCCGTCACCTCCGTTTGCTGCCTCATAGGGATGGGCAGTCCTTTTGGTCTTGGGTTCCCCCGAGCCTGCGCGCTCGTTAGTCTGGCTGGCTATGCCATGTAATGCACTTTATTTCGCCGTCGTTGCCTTTTGTGGCATGCCTTAGAACTTGGGTGACTAGCTTCGGATCCGTTTGTTTGGTCTGTTTTGTTTGTGCACGCTGCCTATGTGGAGGGCTTTATTAATTTAAAGCCGGACGTCCCTGACGTCTATGTTCTAAAAAAAAACAGTACGACACCTTCCCAAATTATTTACTTAAACAATGGTAAATAAGAATAAAATGACCAGGAGGAACTCAGTCTCACGTCTGTTCGTTGCATTTTTTCTCACTCAAACCAAAAATCTTGAATTCTGAATTAGAATGAGTGGTTTTTATCCTCAAGTTCTTGAGAGCATGCTTGGCCTGTGAGGCAAACATCCAAGTTAGAATTATCAAAAGTAAATATGGTCGGCCGACTGTTCATTCAATATTATCAACATCAAAGATACAACTTACCTTTGACCAGTCAATTCTGTTAGGGTGATCAACCATTTGGTTTGCAAGAAGAAAATCAATAACAGGACCAGGTTTAACTAGCATGGTAGTCGAAACATCTACAGGTTAAAGTAAGTTTGATACGACAATGTTAATTCGGATGGAGCCATTGCGAAATGAAAGATGGAGTTATACAACAATACAATAGGGTGAGATGATTACCAATGTTTAAGGAGAGCCCACTCTGTGTACCACGGAAACTTGAGTGAAGTCCTTGGCATCCCAACAAACCACCGCCCACGTCAATGAAACTTCTAGGATCGTTGTGGAAAAATGACTGGCGAACTAGAAGACAGCCCCTGTGGATAGTCAGAAAAGTTAACCATGGTCATGGCATGAAGGCATATCTGGAGCGCAAAGTAATGCTTGTGGGAGGCATGGGAGTGAGACATTCATGAAGATACATACTGTTTTGCAGAATGCTGCCTCAGTATGATATCAAGAACTCGAATAGCCTCCAGGGAGTTCTCTGATTCTTCACCTCTAATGGCCTGCGCGATTGCGGCCATAGGGATTCTCGCCGCAAAGCTCAGCTCCACTTTTAAAATCTTTGACTTGTACGGCCTCCTCACTCTCTTCGTGTCACTACCTTCAGGACTGTTGCCAATATTACCTCCAGAGCTCCTACAACCAACTAATAATTGGGTTATACTGAACACACAGGATGGTATGTAGTACTAGATAGGGGCAGATAGCCTGCAAGCAGGTCAAGGAGTAGAACTCACTTTCCACTTCCGATGTCTTCCAACACTACAGTGAACTCATTGTGTACCTGGGGAAGAGCCCCAATTGTAAAGAGGCTCTTCTCACCATCATATGCAAAGTCCTTGTTCGCAAGCTCGGAATGGTACGTTTGCACCAGTTTATCCTGCACCTTTCTCCCTATCCCCTTTCCAACAGCAGGTTGATCATCCTCATACTTCAGATTAACCTACACATCGACGGTGCCAGATTAGCATGGGGATATGGAAATTATTTTGAAATTACTAGGTGGTGAATTAGCACGGGGAAAGCAAGTAAAGCGTGCTCACATGGTAGTGGTGGAAAAATTCCTCTGAACCCTTGAGGGAGACTTTATAGTGGTTAGCAAGTAGCTGGATGGTGTGCCCTCTCTTCCCTAGCCCAGGCCTGGCCATCGGGAGCCTTTTGGGCTTTGCTGGCTTGTTTGAAGGCAGTTCCTCGGCGACATCTTCTTTTTCTTTGACAGGCACCACGTTGGGAGGCAGAGGAGGTGGTGGTGGCAACTCATCTGGGCCTCCATCACTCGGGTCCATCTTGGCAGGACAGACGGAGCTCTCTGCATGTGAGAAAGGTCAGATGATTACCAGTACAAAAATAACAAGAAACAAAATTGATTCCAGTTCCAGGATGACCAAGAAGCATCAGCTGTTTAGATGAAAGATTAAGTGCAGTGTGATGGTTATTGTGATCAGAAAGAAATGTCTAGATACGAACAATATTTACAGTCCAGTTCTAAACAGAGTTATCCTTCATTAGGAGATCCTGTATATAAAAAAAATATGTGCATATTTAGAAGCAGTAACTTTGTAAACAGGAATTAATGATGATACTGATATATTATCGACACAAAATAAATGGTATATATGAAGAAGATTTACTCTGTAGCTCCAAAGTGGGTTATAATTTTATCCTCAATGATATATTTGGTGCACATATTTTACAAGCAATGCAGAGATTCCAGTGTTCCAAGGAGGCCGGCGAGCGAAGCTCGCCCGGCAGACGGCGGACGGCGGGCCTTCCTCCTCTCTTCATGAGGGGATCCTCTGGCTGAGATGCATCGGCGTCCCTGGGCGTACAGCATGGAGGCGGAGTTGGCGCGCTCGGGCGGCGGCCCGATGGGATCCCGGCGACGCTGCGGGGGCTGGCAGCGGTGGATCTGCGGTTTCCCGCCCCAGATCGGTTCTCCTCCGGGTGGTCGGGCTCGGGCGCCGTCCGGCGGTCCTAAGCGGTGGTGGACGCTCGCGTTGGCTATCCTCCTTCACCGATCTGATTGGGGGCAGCCGAAGGCGTTGGCGTCATGCCGGATCCGAGCACGGTGGTGGCGTCGTCCCCTTTAGGGATGACGGTCGGGCGGTGGGTCATTCTGGCGGCGCCGGTGGCGGCGGATCTTGGGATCCCGCTCCCGGGGACGTCGCAGGACGCGGCGGCCCGTGCACGAGAGATGTTTCTTCGAACAGATCTGAGTGAAAACTTGCTTTTGACTACTGCAAAGGCTGGTGATGGCGGCGCTGTCTGTGTCGTTCCCTTCTTGTAGGCATCGCCGTGGAGAAGTTCAAGGTCACTCTCTGCTACCTCCGGGGGAAACCCTAGATCAGTTGATCGGATGATGGCGGCGCTCCAGTGTCGTTTCCCCCTGGGGGCGTCATTCATGGAGGTACACACGGGCTCGAGGAACAGAGGACGGCTTCTTTGGTGGAGTGGTAATTCATCTTATACATTGATGGCGGCGGATCTTGGCAGCGTGGCGCTGTGGGGATTCGGAGTCTGTTGTGCGAAGATGAACTCGCGCAGGGAGGTGGTGCTGTCTGGCGTTGTGGTGGTGTCGACGGCAGTTAGACCGAACAAGGTTGATGCAGCAGTACAACACTGAAGATGGATTGGTGGCAGGCGGCTGCGGCGGCCTCATACCCGGCAGGCGTCCTGGTTGAGAAGTGCGCCGAACTGGTAGGTGCCCCATAGCCGGCAGGTGTCCTGGTTGGGACCTCAGGTCTTAGATGGTAGGTTTGGCTGCAAGGTCTGTTTGGTATTAGGCCCAGACTATCAGCGCCCCTTCATCATTTGGATAGGCGTAGCGACAGATGTTGCTTAGACGGTGGCTTTAGTCTTGCTGTTGTATTACTTTGTAAGGTCTTGTGAGAATAATTAATAAAATGACCGTATGCATCGCCCAGATGCAGAGGCCGGGGGTCATCCTCCTTTTCTAAAAAAAATATGAACCCCCAATAAAATGCATCGCTACACTATTAGTATTGCCTCCTCGCACTTTGTATTAGGAAAAAGGGAAGAAAGAAGACGAGGTTGTTGGTCATAAAAAATGAAGGGACATTCACATTGAATGATTACCCAAAAGTTCAAAGCTGAATGAGAGCACTTCTTTCATACAAAAAACCCTAGCCAAGAACAAATGTCCCCTTTGGGAAAACCCCCAAGAAGAACCTCTTCTCATTTACTTATTTTGGTGATCCATGAAAGGAATCGCGTGCGATGATATATTTCATAACTTAAACAAAGCTAGCACTGCTGGTTTAGTAATTTCAAGATCCTTTTTTATGGTTGTGTGTGGCTCACTAGAATCTTAAATAGGAGACCTCGTGTGCTAATAAATCAGATGAGAAATATAAATATAAATATAAATATAAATAGAAATACTGGAAAGAAGGATGATTTATTAGCAGAGACAGATTGTTAGTGGTAGCAAAAATAAGAGGAAACCTGTTTGAAGAACGCGTAAAGCTCTCTTTCTTTTCAATTAACCAAGATCGAAAACCAAAGATAGCAAACCCCCAAGAAAATTTGTTGGCAAAACCCCTAAAACGTTGGGATTGCAAATCTCCCCAGAACAGAAGAGAGAAACCAATGGAAAGATTCACAAACCCCAGGAAGCAAGCTAGCTAGATGGAATATGGAGATGAGACAAGGGAGGCGATGGGATTACCGGTGGAGCCGGGCGCGGTGGGTCGGGTCGTCGTCTTCTCCGCTGGTCAGATCTCCTCCTTTCCTCTTCACTTGTGTGTGTGCGCTGCTTGTGGTTTTTTAAAGAGGGTGAGGGGGAGGTGAGAGGTGAGAGGTGGGGGTAGTAATTAATTGGGGAGGTGGAAGTTAGAAGGCTTCTCCGAGAAGCCAAGAAGGGTGACCTGCTGCGAGAGTACCAATACACTATCTTCCATGCAGTGCACTGTGGTGCATGCAACGGGTGCGTGTCTTTTTTCTTCTCATTTTTTTCCAACATACCAACCCTCTTCTAATAACTAGTAGAGTGCCTGTGCATAACCACGAGCTTTTAAAATATTTTGCCGGAGTTAAATTTTACATGTAGAAACAATATAACACAGACACAATTACATAATAATTGCAGTCCACTTCACTTGCAATGTAACAAAAAGGCAAATTGACTATGCACTTCCTCCTTTCCAATTTATAGGGCTTAATTCAAAAATCTCATCAACCAAGGCAGATGATGAGTGGTGGAATATTTTTTATAGTTTGTAAAAGCATCCAATTAATGCTCTTGTTTTCCTCAAAAAATTATGTTTACCAATGCACCTTGAAATCAATACATAAAGTACATGCATTGGTTAATCTTCTCTTAATACTTGCATGCAATAATTTAATGCACCTTGAAATCTGAACTTTAACCAGAAAATTAAGCCTTATAAAATGGAAAAACTAAAATTTTGAAATAAACCCTATAAACCAGACAGAAGGGAGTATACACATAGATCTATGATCCAACTAAATTTATTACCCCTATATGCTCGTTGGAATACAAAGTTACCATCTAGATATTATCGGAATTCCAGCCGGGTTGTTTTATTTCGAGTGCTTTTTTGAATTCCTCGCAAAACCTTTTAATTTCACTAAATGCCTTCGAGTTTTACACTCTGACGACTATGATGTATGAATAGGGATCGGAATATATACATGAGTGCCTCTTTGTAGGTGACGTACAAGATGTATCATCCGATGAATGCATACAGAAGATAGATGTACAAGTGGTAGCTATTAGAAACAACAATAAACCATGAAAACAATGGACAAAAGACCTTACTTACCATCTTGCATGATGAGATGTTATCTATCCCAGGCTAGCTATCAAACAAAGTTGCCAACATTTGAATAGTTTCCTTCAGATAGAACTTTTGATATCGTGTTGAATCTAGCATCATGGTCTGAGTAAAAAAACTAAAAGGCACCAGACGAAAATAGTTCCTAATCAACCTAAAAGGCGCAAGACGAAAATAAATCTCACTCGAATGCATACCACAACAGCATAGGACGAAAATTGATCCTAATCAACCTAACAAAAAGGCATAGGACGAAAATAGATCATAATCAAGCTAAAAATAGGCATATGTCTTACCATCGAAGGAAGCACATGGCATGATAAATTGACAAAAAAAAAGGCATTGCAACAAATGTATGTAACCGGGAGAAAGGAGATGCAGAGAGTAATCTCATTTAACACACTACAAACATTTAAATGTCAAGAAAAATGGCATATCCAATTGTTCCTCAGCTAGCAGTATAAGAATAATACTCTTCCAATGTGCATGAATCAAGATTCAAAATAGTTCCTTGTCAACAACCATGGGATCTATTTTAAGTAACCCTCAAAACTTCTTAATAAAACCACGTTGCCTTGTTTGATCTTCACCAGTATTTACAGTGTCATTTCTTCTCATCTGGCGAACAAAAACAGCGACACATGATGAACATCCAATAAGCATAGTCCTATTTGTTCAACGGATTGCATTTCAAACCTATGTTGCCCTGCACGATGAGATACAAACAACAATGTGAATAATTACAAGACCATAAGGTTTTCAAGCGATCATCATTTCAGGGCAATTAAGAACAAAGATTAAGCATTACACAGTTCCCATAACAATGACAAGGCCATTCCACCATTTCAAAATATTTCTTCGCACCATAATATTTTTGCACTCTTTGACATGTTGAGCGCCCGGCTGACCACATCCCCCTGCGGAATCAAAAGCTACATCAGATACGCATACCACATCACAAAAAAAAAGCAAACTAACACACCTTCCGAGCACTAGCAAGCTCGTTTTCAATTGTCGCCTTGATTGTGAGTCCAGTGAAACTTGTACAACAGCTACAACAGATGAGTGGCTTGCAAACCAAATCAAAATCGTTGAATTAAGGTGGCACATGGTGTAAGAAGATCCCAAAACCATTCGTAATAAATCTAGTACAAGCAGCAAGAACGACCCCATTAATTTAAAATGTGTTTTTCTGGACCTTTGTAGTTCACAAGTAGAAACAGAAGCAACACGTAGGCATATGTGGTTGGTCGGCGTCCGTCGTCGCAGCACATGCAACGCAAACACTCAAAGAAGTGTACCGAGCCCAATCAATAGACCAACTACAAAATCTTCTTTGAAAGCAAAGCCAACAAACAAAGGATACTAATTAACCATGGCATGGGCGGGAGAAGCAAAATCAAAAGCAGCATGCATGACACAGCGGCCGAGTCTGGAGTTGGTGTGATGAACACCATAAGACGAGACCCCAGCCGGAGTAACTTAGAGGAGAGATACGACGAAACCAATTGAGTGGCTGTTGGTATGTTCATTTTGCATCATGCTTTTATATTGATATTTAACGCATTATGGACTCTTATTACACATTATGTCACAATACTTATGCCTATTCTCTTTTATTTTATAAGGTTTACATGAAGAGGAAGAATGCCGGCAGCTGGAATTCTGAAATATAAAAG
Organism: Triticum monococcum; assembly: GCA_034509565.1. NCBI lineage: Eukaryota > Viridiplantae > Streptophyta > Magnoliopsida > Poales > Poaceae > Triticum > Triticum monococcum. Next base: position 771,458,336 of record CM067847.1, read on the forward strand.
GAGCAAATATTAGAGACATATTCTGCATAACTCCAAAAGTCCTAAAACTTCACGAAGATTATTTTTGAAATATATAAAAAATATTGGGTGAAGTAAGAACCAGAGGGGGGCCACCAGCTAGCCACAAGGGTGGAGGGCACGCCCTACCCCCCTGGGCGCGCCCCCGACCTTGTGGGCCCCCTGGCAGGCCTCCGGTGCCCATCTTTGGCTATATGGTGTCTTTTACCCTGTAAAAAATAAGGAGGAATATTTCGGGACGAAGCGCCGCCGTCTTGAGGCGGAACTTGGGCACAACCAATCTAGGGCTCTGGCGGAGCTGTTCTGCCGAGGAAACATCCCTCCGGGAGGGGAAAATCGTCGCCATCGTCATCACCATTGATCCTCTCATCGAGGGAGGGTCAATCTCCATCAACATCTTCACCAGCATCATCTCCTCTCAAACCTTAGTTCATCTCTTGTATTCGATCTTGGTCCCAAAACCTCATATTGGTACCTGTGGGTTGCTAATAGTGTTGATTACTCCTTGTAGTTGATGCTAGTTAGTTTATTCGGTGGAAGATCATATGTTCAGATCCCTAATGATAATTAATACTCCTCTGGTTATGATTATGAATATGCTTTGTGAGTAGTTATGTTTGTTCCCGAGGACATGTGAGAAGTCTTGTTATAAGTAATCATGTGAATTTGGTGTTCGCTCGATATTTTGATGAGACGTATGTTGTCTCTCCTGTAGTGGTGTTATGTGAACGTCGACTACATGACACTTCACCATTATTTGGGCCTAGGGGAAGGCATTGGGAAGTAATAAGTAGATGATGAGTTGCTAGAGTGACAGAAGCTTAAACCCTAGTTTATGTGTTGCTTCGTAAGGGGCTGATTTGGATCAATATGTTTCATGCTATGGTTAGGTTTACCTTAATTCTTCTTTCATAATTGCGGATACTTGCGAGAGGGGTTAATCATAAGTGGGAGACTTGTCCAAGGAAGGGCAACACCCAAGCACTGGTCCACACACATATCAAATTATCAAAGTAACGAACACGAATCATATGAGCATGATGAAAACTAACTTGACAACAATTCTCATGTGTCCTCGGGAGCGCTTTGCTTTATATAAGAGTTTGCCCAGGCTTGTCCTGCGCTACAAAAAGGATTGGGCCACCTTGTTTACTTTATTTACTTGTTACCCGTTGATACGTCCATTTTGCATCATGCTTTTATATCGATATTTATTGCATTATGGGTTGTTATTACACATTATGTCATAGTACTTATGCCTATTCTCTCTTATTTTACAAGGTTTACATAAAGAGGGAGAATGCCGGCAGCTGGGATTCTGGGCTGGAAAAGGAGCAAATATTAGAGACCTATTCTGCAAAGCTCCAAAAGTCCTAAAACTTCACGGAAGTCATTTTCAGAATATATAAAAAATACTGAGCGCAAGAAGTTCACCAGGGGGCCACACCCTGCCCACGAGGGCGTGGGGGGCGCACCCTACCCCCCTGGGCGCCCCCCTACCTCGTGGGCCCCCTGGTGGCCCTCCGATGGCCATCTTCTGCTATATGGAGTCTTTCGATGAGAAAAAACTCATAAGCCATCTTTCCGGACGAGACTCCGTCGCCACGAGGCGGAACCTTGGAGGAACCAATCTAGGGCTCTGGCGGAGCTGTTCTGCCGGGGAAACTTCTCTCCGGGAGGGGGAAATCATCGCCATCGTCATCACCAACGCTCCTCTCATCGGGAGAGGGCAGTCTCCATCAACATCTTCACCAGCACCATCTCCTCTCAAAACCCTAGTTCATCTCTTGTATCTAATTCTTGTCTCCAAGTCCAGGATTGGTACCTGTGGGTTGCTAGTAGTGTTAATTACTCCTTGTAGTTGGTGCTACTTGGTTTATTTGGTGGAAGATCATATGTTCAGATCCTATATGCATATTAATACCCCTATGGTTATGAACATGAATATGCTTTGTGAGTAGTTACATTTGTTCCTGAGGACATGGGAGAAGTCTTGCTATTAGTAGTCATGTGAATTTGGTATTCATTCGATATTTTGATGAGATGTATGTTGTCTCTCCTCTAGTGATGTTATGTGAACGTCGACTACATGACACTCCACCATTATTTAGGCCTAGAGGAAGGCATTGGTAAGTAATAAGTAGATGATGGGTTGCTAGAGTGACAGAAGCTTAAACCCTAGTTTATGTGTTGCTTCATAAGGGGCTGATTTGGATCCATATGTTTCGTGCTATGGTTAGGTTTACCTTAATACTTTTGTTGTAGTTGCGGATGCTTGCAATAGAGGTTAATCATAAGTGGGATGCTTGTCCAAGTAAGGGCAGTACCCAAGCACCGGTCCACCCACATACCAAATTATCAAAGTACCGAACGCCAATCATATGAACGTGATGAAACCTAGCTTGACGATATTCCCATGTGTCCTCGGGAGCGCTTTACATCATATAAGAGTTTGTCCAGGCTTGTCCTTTGCTACAAAAAGGATTGGGCCACCTTGCTGCACTTTATTTACTTTTGTTACTTGTTGCTCGTTACAAATTATCCTATCACAAAACTATCTGTTACCTATTATTTCAGTGCTTGCAGAGAATACCTTGCTGAAAACTGCTTATCATTTCCTTCTGCTCCTCGTTGGGTTCGACACTCTTACTTATCGAAAGGACTACGATAGATCCCCTATACTTGTGGGCTAAGGTAAGGAGTCAGGTATGACACCTAAGTATGATTGTGTTAAATCTTTTACGGATACCAATGTTTTCCGTAAATTTAGCACTAAATATGGACTTGACTCTGAGATAGTAGCTTCTTTCTGTGAATCTTTTGCTACTCATGTTGATCTCCCTAGGGAGAAGTGGTTTAAATACCATCCTCCCATAGAAGTAAAAGTAGCTGCACCTATTGAAGTTGAAGATAAGACTATCACTTATAATGACCCTATTGTTCCTACTGCTTATGTTGAGAAACCACCTTTTCCTGTTAGGATAAAAGGTCATGCTAAAGCTTCAACTGTGGTTCGTAAAAGCAATATTATAACTTATACACCTCCTGAACAAATTTAAGTTGAACCTAATATTGCTATTGTTAAAGATCTCTTGTTTGATAATATTGATGGGCATGTTATTCATTTCCGTGATGAGACTGCTAGAATTGCTAAACCTTGTGCTAAAGATAAACCTAGATCTTTGGTAGGCATGCCTATTATTTCTGTTAAAATAGGAGATCATTGTTATCATGGCTTATGTGATATGGGTGCCAGTGCTAGTGCTATACCTCATGACTTATACAAAGAAATTATGCATGATATTGCACCTGCTAAGATAGAAGATATTGATGTCACAATTAAACTTGCCAATAGAGATACTATTTCAACAATTGGAATTGATAGAGATGTTGAAGTCTTGTGTGGGAAAACTAAATATCCTGCTGATTTTCTTGTTCTTGGTTCCCCACAAGATAGTTTTTGTCCCATTATATTTGGTAGACCCTTCTTGAACACTGTTAATGCTAAGATAGATTGCAAAAAATATGTTGTTACTATTGGTTTAGGTGATATGTCTCATGAATTTAATTTCTCTAAATTTCGTAGACAACACCGTGAAGAGGAATTGCCTAATAAAGATGAAATTATTGGTCTTGCTTCTATTGCCGTACCTCCTAGTGATCCTTTAGAACAATATTTGCTAGACCATGAAAATGATATGTTTATGAATGAAAGAAGGGAAATAGATGAAGTATTCTTTAAACAAGAACCCATCCTGAAACACAATTTGCCTGTTGAAATCCTAGGGGATCCTCCTCCACCCAAGAGTGATCCCGTGTTTGAGCTTAAACCATTACCTGATACTTTTAAATATGCTTATCTTGATGAGAAAAAGATATATCCTGTTATTATTAGTGCTAACCTTTTAGAGCATGAAGAAGAGAGATTACTGAAAATTCTGAAGAAGCACTGTGCTGCTATTGGATATACTCTTGATGATCTTAAGGGCATTAGTCCCACTCTGTGTCAACACAAAATAAATTTGGAGGAAGATGCCAAACCAGTTCGTGATCATCAACGACGGCTGAATCCTAAGATGAAGGAAGTGGTAAGAAAGGAAATACTAAAGCTTCTTGAGGCAGGTATAATCTATCCCGTTGCTGATAGTCAGTGGGTAAGTCCTGTCCATTGTGTCCCTAAGAAGGGAGGTATTACTGTCGTTCCTAATGATAAAGGTGAGTTGATCCCGTCAAGAATTATTACAGGTTATAGGATGGTAATTGATTTCCGCTAATTAAATAAAGCTACTAAAAAGATCATTACCCCTTACCTTTTATTGATCAAATGCTAGAAAGATTATCCAAATATACACACTTTTGCTTTCTAGATGGTTATTCTGGTTTCTCTCAAATACCTGTGTCAGCCAATGATCAATCAAAGACTACTTTTACTTGCCCTTTTGGTACTTTTGCTTATAAATGTATGACTTTTGGTTTATGTAATGCACCTGCTACCTTTCAAAGATGCATGATGGCTATATTCTCTGACTTTTGTGAAAAGATTTGTGAGGTTTTCATGGACGATTTTCCGTCTATGGATCCTCTTTTGATGATTGCTTAAGCAACCTTGACCGAGTTTTGCAGAGATGTGAAGAAACTAATCTTGTCTTGAATTGGGAAAAGTGCCACTTTATGGTTAATGAAGGTATTGTCTTGGGGCATAAAGTTTCTGAAAGAGGTATTGAGGTTGATAAAGCCAAGGTTGATGCTATTGAAAAGATGCCATGTCCCAAGGACATCAAAGGTATAAGAAGTTTCCTTGGTCATGCCGGTTTTTATAGGAGGTTCATTAAGGACTTCTCAAAAATTTCTCGGCCGCTGACTAATTTACTACAAAAAGATATACCATTTGTTTTTGATGATGATTGTGTAGAAGAATTTGAAATACTTAAGAAAGCATTAATCTCTGTACCTATTGTTCAGCCACCTGATTGGAATTTACCTTTTGAAATTATGTGTGATGCTAGTGATTATGCTGTAGGTGCTATTCTAGGGCAAAGAGTTGATAAGAAATTACATATTATTCAATATCTAGTAAAACTCTAGACAATGCTCAGAGAAATTATGCTACTACTGAAAAAGAATTCTTAGCAGTTGTATTTGCTTGTGATAAGTTCAGACATTATATTGTTGATTCTAAAGTAACTATTCACACTGATCATGCTGCTATTAAATATCTTATGGAAAAGAAAGATGCTAAACCTAGACTTATTAGATGGGTTCTCTTGCTACAAGAATTTGATTTGCATATTGTTGATAGAAAAGGAGCTAAGAACCCCGTTGCAGACAACTTGTCTACGTTAGAAAATGTTCTTGATGACCCACTATCTATTGATGATAGCTTTCCTGATGAACAATTAAATGTCATAAATGCTTCTCGTACTGCTCCATGGTATGCTGATTATGCTAATTACATTGTTGCTAAATTTATACCACCTAGTTTCTTATACTAGCAAAAGAAAAAGTTCTTATATGATTTGAGACATTACTTTTGGGATGACCCACATCTTTATAAAGAAGGAGTAGATGGTTTTATTAGACATTGTGTACCTGAGCATGAATAGGAACAGATCCTATGCAAGTGTCACTCCGAGGCTTATGGAGGACACCATACTGGAGATAGAACTGCACACAAGGTATTGCTATCCGGTTTTTATTGGTATCTCTCTTCAAGGTTGCCCGTAAGTTTGTCTTGTCTTGTGATGAATGTCAAAGAATTGGTAATATTAGTAGACGTCAAGAAATGCCTATGAATTATTCACTTGTTATTGAACCATTTGATGTTTGGGGCTTTGATTATATGGGACCTTTTCCTGCCTCTAATAGTTATACACATATTTTAGTTGCTGTTGATTACATTACTAAGTGGGTAGAAGCTATTCCAACTAGTAGTGCTGATCATAAGAAAAATAAAATTGAATCTCATATGCTATGTTCGTGGTACATGTCAACTATGTGAGTATAAGCATTCTCATAATTATAGTTGCGCCCGTGCGAATGCACGAGTTTGCGACTAGTTCTCTTTAAATAGGCACCTTTGTGATACGGTCGGGGTGGTATATGTAAAAATACCCAGACCTCTCGCATTCGCTCGACATGTGGAAACTGAAGTTGTTGATGCACAAAAGCCGAGGAGTACAACATTAAATGGAAAGCTGAACACACTACTAAGGAGTCATCGATGGGGGGAACCCGCCTTGCAATGACGAAGATAATCTATGTGCCGAACACCTCGTCATTGAAAACTGGTTCGGGGGCTACTGAGGGAGTCCTGGACTAAGGGGTCCTCGGGCATCCGGCCTGTTGTCCATGGGCCGGACTGATGGGCTGTGAAGATACGAAGACCGAAGACTGCACCCGTGTCCGGGTGGGACTCTCCTTGGCGTGGAAGGCAAGCTTGGCGACCAAATATGTAGATTCCCTTCTTTGTAACCGACCTTGTGTAACCCTAGATCCTTCCGGTGTCTATATAAACCGGAGGACTTAGTTCGGATAGGGAAGATTCATTATCATAGTCATACAAGCTAGACCTCTAGGGTTTAGCCATTACGATCTCGAGGTAGATCAACTCTTGTAATACTCATATTCATCAATATCAATCAAGTAGGACGTAGGGTATTACCTCCATAAAGAGGGCCCGAACCTGGGTAAACATCGTGTCCCTTGTCTCCTGTTACCATTGAGCTTAGACGCACAGTTCGGGACCCCCTACCCGAGATCCGCGGGTTTTGACACCGACACTATCCCTGACAATTCCTGGGTCGTGTGGGAAGCACACCCTATCACACACACTCACTTGGCTACGGTTCCAAATGCCGTCGCGGAAAGGGGTTAAAAACGTTTGTATAGCACGTGTTGTACCAGTGTATAGGCTATTGGACGATATTGGACCAGGGAACTACAACCGATTGAAATTGGAATTTTATCAGAAGTTTTATGTTATGCATCTGGTTCATCGTGATCGGAATTATATATATAATTTTTGGCCTCGTGAAGGAGAAAGTATCGCTCAAGTGTGGGGGAGGCTTAAGTCAATGTTATATTCATGCCCCAATCATGAGCTCTCAAGAGAAATTATTATTCAATTTATGCTCGGCTTTCTCATAATGATCGATCCATGTTTGATACTTCTTGTACTGGTTCCTATATGAAGAAGGATATTGAATTCAAATGGGACTTATTGGAAAGAATTAAACGCAACTCCGAAGATTGGGATCTCGACGAAGGTAAAGAGTCAGGTATAAACCTTAAGTTGGATTGTGTTAAATCTTTTATGTAAACCGATGCTTTTTGTGATTTTAGCACTAAGTATAGACTTGACTCTGAGATAGTAGCTTCCTTTTGTGAATCTTTTGCTACTCATGTTGAGATCTCTAAGGAGAAGTAGTTTAAATATCATCCTCCCATTGAAGTTAAAGTAGTTGAATGATACGTCTCCAACGTATCTATAATTTATGAAGTATTCATGCTATTATATTATCTGTTTTGGATGTTTATGGGCTTTACTAAAAACCTCTATATTATTTTGGGACTAACCTATTAACCCGAGGCCCAGCCCAAATTGCTGTTTTCTTGCCTATTTCAGTGTTTCGAAGAAAAGGAATATCAAACAGAGTCCAAACGGAATGAAACCTTTGGGAGAGTTATTTTTGGAACAAAAGCAATCCAGGAGACTTGGAGTAGACGTCAGGGAAGCTTCGAGGAAGCCACGAGGCAGGGAGATGCGCCCTACCCCCTGGGCGCGCCCCCACCCTCGTGGGCCCCTCGTGGCTCCCCTGACCGACTTCTTTCGCCTATATATGTCCATATACCCTAAAAACATCGGGGTGCAGAATAGATCGGTAGTTCCGCCGCCAGAAGCCTCTGTAGCCACCGAAAACCAATCTAGACCCGTTCCGGCACCCTGCCAGAGGGGGGAATCCCTCTCCGGTGGCCATCTTCATCGTCCCGGCGCTCTCCATGATGAGGAGGGAGTAGTTCACCCTCGGGGCTGAGGGTATGTACCAGTAGCTATGTGTTTGATCTCTCTCTCTCTCGTGTTCTTGAGGTGGTACGATCTTGATGTATCACGAGTTGCTATTATAGTTGGATCTTATGATGTTTCTCCCCCTCTACTCTCTTGTAATGGATTGATTTTTCCCTTTGAAGTTATCTTATCGGATTGAGTCTTTAAGGATTTGAGAACACTTGATGTATGTCTTGCATGTGCTTATCTGTGGTGACAATGGGATATCACGTGATTCACTTGATGTATGTTTTGGTGATCAACTTGTGAGTTCCGTGACCTCGTGAACTTATGCATATGCGTTGGCACACATTTTCGTCTTGACTCTCCGGTAGAAACTTTGGGGCACTCTTTGAAGTTCTTTGTGTTGGTTGAATAGATAAATATGAGACTGTGTGATGCATATCGTATAATCATACCCATGGATACTTGAGGTGACATTGGAGTATCTGGTGACATTAGGGTTTTGGTTGATTTGTGTCTTAAGGTGTTATTCTAGTACGAACTCTTGAATAGATCGATCAGAAAGAATAACTTTGAGGTGGTTTCGTACCCTACCATAATCTCTTCGTTTGTTCTCCGCTATTAGTGACTTTGGGGTGACTCTTTGTTGCATGTTGAGGGATAGTTATATGATCCAATTATGTTATTATCGTTGAGAGGACTTGCACTAGTGAAAGTATGAACCCTAGGCCTTGTTTCCTAGCATTGCAATACTGTTTGTGCTCACTTTTGCCACTTGCTACCTTGCTGTTTTTATATTTTCAGATTACAAAAACCATTATCTACTATCCATATTGCACTTGTATCACCATCTCTTCGCCGAACTAGTGCACCTATACAATTTACCATTGTATTGGGTGTGTTGGGGACACAAGAGACTCTTTGTTATTTGGTTGAAGGGTTGTTTGAGAGAGAGACAATCTTCATCCTACACCTCCCACAGATTAATAAACCTTAGGTCATCCACTTGAGGGAAATTTGCTACTGTCCTACAAACCTCTGCACTTGGAGGCCCAACAACGTCTGCAAGAAGAAGGTTGTGTAGTAGACATCATTGAACCTATTAAAGTTGAATAAGAAACTATTATTTATAATGTTAATCCTATTGTCCCTACTGCTTATATTGAGAAACCACCTTTCCCTGTTAGAATAAAGGATCATGCTAAAGCTTCAACTGTGGTTCGTAAAAGTAATACTAAAACACATACACCCTCGGAACAAATTAAAGTTGAACCTAATATTGCTATGGTTAAAGATCTCTTGGTTGATAATATTGATGGGCATGCTATTTATTTCTGTGATGAAGCTGATAGAATTGCTAAACCCGATATGAAAGGTAAACATAGACCTGTTGTTGGCATACCTGTTGTTTCTGTTAAAATAGGAGATCATTGTTATCATGGCTTATGTGATGTGGGTGCTAGTGTGAGTGCAATTCCATAAGCATTATATAAAGAAATTATGAATGATATTGCACCTCCTATGATAGAAGATATTGATGTTACTATTAAGCTTGCTAATAGAGATACTATATCAACAGTTGGGATTGTTAGAGATGTTGAAGTCTTGTGTGGGAATATCAAATATCCTACTAATTTTCTTGTTCTTGGTTCCCCACAAGATAATTTTTGTCCCATTATATTTGGTAGACCCTTCTTGAATACTGTTAATGCTAAGATAGACTGCGAGAAAGATATTGTTACTGTTGGTTTGGGAGACATGTCTCATGATTTTAATTTCTCTAAATTTCGTAGACAACCCGTGATAATGAACTTCCTAGTAAAGATGAAATTATTGGTCTTGCTTCTATTGTCGTACCTCCTAATGATCCTTTAGAACAATATTTGCTAGACCATCAAAATCATATGTTTATGAATGAAAGAAGGGAAATAGATGAAGTATTCTTTAATCAGGGACCTATTTTGAAACACAATTTGCCTGTTGAAATCCTTGGGGATCCTCCTCCACCTAAGGGTGATCCCATATTTGAGCTTAAACAATTACCTGATACTCTGAAATATGCTTATCTTGATGAAAAGAAGATATATCCTATTATTATTAGTGCTAACCTTTCAGAGCACGAAGAAAAGAAATTATTGAAATCTCTCAAGAAGCACTGTGCCGCTATTGGATATACTCTTGATGATCTTAAGGGCATTAGTCCCACTCTATGTCAGCACAAAATTAAGTTGGAGAAAGATGCTAAACCAGTTGTTGATCATCAACAACGGATAAATCCTAAGATGAAAGAAGCGGTAAGAAATGAAATACTAAAGCTTCTAGAGGCAGGTATAATTTATCCTATTGTTGATAGTCAGTGGGTAAGCCCTGTTCATTGTGTCCCTAAGAAGGGAGGTATTACTGTTGTTCCTAATGATAAGAATGAATTGATTCCTCAAAGAATTGTTACATGTTATAGAATGGTAATTGATTTCTGCAAATTAAATAAAGCTACTAGAAAAGATCATTACCCTCTACCTTTTATTGATCAAATGCTAGAAAGATTATCCAAACTTACACATATTTGCTTTCTAGATGGTTATTCTGGTTTCTCTCAAATACCTTTGTCGAAAGAGGACCGAGTTTTGCAGAGATGTGAAGAAGCTAATCTTGTCTTGAATTGGGAAAAGTGCCACTTTATGGTTAATGAAGGTATTGTCTTGGGGCATAAACTTTCTGAAAGAGGTATTGAGGTTGATAAAGCCAAGGTTGATGCTATTAAAAAGATGCCATGTCCCAAAGGACATCAAAGGTATAAGAAGTTTCCTTGGTCATGCCGGTTTTTATAGGAGGTTCATTAAGGACTTCTCAAAAATTTCTCGGCCTCTGACTAATTTACTACAAAAAGATATACCATTTGTTTTTGATGATGATTGTGTAGAAGAATTTGAAATACTTAAGAAAGCATTAATCTCTGTACCTATTGTTCAGCCACCTGATTGGAATTTACCTTTTGAAATTATGTGTGACGCTACTGATTATGCTATTGGTGCTATTCTAGGACAAAGAGTTGATAAGAAATTAAATGTTATTCAGTATGCTAGTAAAACTCTAGACAGTGCCTAGAGAAATTATGCTACCACTGAAAAAGAATTTTTAGCAGTTGTATTCGCATGTGATAAATTCAGACCTTATGTTGTTGATTCCAAAGTAAATGTTCACACTGATCATGCTGCTATTAAATACGTTATGGAAAATAAAGATGCTAAACCTAGAATTATTAGATGGGTTCTCTTGCTACAAGAATTTGATTTGCATATTATTGATAGAAAGGGAGCTGAGAACCATGTTGCAGACAACTTGTCTAGGTTAGAGAATGTTCTTGATGACCCACTACCTATTGATGATAACTTTCCTAATGAGCAATTAAATGTCATAAATGCCTCTCATAATACTCCTTGGTATGCTTATTATGCTAATTATATTGTTGCTAAATTTATAACACCTAGTTTCACATACCTGCAAAATAAAAAGTTTTTCTATGATTTAAGACATTACTTCTAGGATGATCCACACCTTTATAAAGAAGGAGTAGATGGTGTTATTAGATATTGTGTACCTGAGCATGAACAGGAATAGATCCTACATAAGTGCCACTCCAAGTCTTACGGAGGACACCACGCTGGAGATAGAACTGCACATAAGGTATTGCAATCCGGTTTCTACTGGCCCACTCTCTTTAAGGATGCCCGTAAGTTTGTCTTGTCTTGTGATCAATGTCAAAGAATTGGTAATATTAGTAGACGTCAGGAAATGCCTATGAATTATTCACTTGTTATTGAACCATTTGATGTTTGGGGCTTTTATTATATGGGACCTTTTCCTTCCTCTAACGGGTATACACATATTTTAGTTGTTGTTGATTACGTTACTAAGTGGGTAGAAGCTATTCCAACTAGTAGTGCTGATCATAACACTTCTATTAAAGAAGTTATTTTTCCGAGGTTTGGAGTCCCTAGATATTTAATGACTGATGGTGGTTCACATTTTATTCACGGTGTTTTTCGTAAAATGCTTGCCAAGTATGATGTTAATCATAGAATTGCATCTCCATATCATTCTCTGTCTAGTGGTGAAGTAGAATTGACCAATAGAGAGATTAAATTAATTTTGCAAAAGATTGTTAATAGATCTAGAAAGAATTGGTCTAAGAAACATGATGATGCTTTGTGGGCTTATAGAACTGCTTATAAGAATCCTATGGGTATGTATAAAATGATTTATGGAAAAGCATGTCATTTACCTCTTGAGCTAGAACATAAGGCATATTGGGCTATTAAAGAGCAAAACTATGATTTCAAACTTGCCGGTGAGAAGAGGTTATTTGACATTAGCTTACTTGATGAATGGAGAACCCAAGCCTATGAGAATGCCAAGTTGTTTAAATAAAAAGTTAAAAGATGGCATGAAAAAAGGATACAAAAGCGTGAGTTTAATGTAGGTGATTATGTTTTGCTATACAACCCTCATTTAAGATTTTTAGCAGGAAAACTTCTCTCCAAATGGGAAGGTCCTTACATTATCAAGGAGGTCTATCGTTCCGGTGCCATAAAAATCAACAACACCGAAGGTAAAAATACGAAGGTGGTAAGTGGTCAAAGACTCAAACATTATATATCTCAGGTACTCCCGTAAATGTTGAGATCAATATAATTGATACCATAACCCCGGAGGAGTACATAAGGGACACTTTCCAGAATGTTTCAGACTCCGAAAAGGAATAGGTATGTGGTACGGTAACTAGACCGACTCCAAAATGTTTCTAATGATAAATTTTCTCCCTTTTGGAATATTTAAAAAATTAGGAAAATTAAAAGTACTCCAAAAGAGACACGAGGCCACCACATGGGTTGAGGGCGCCCCCCCGACCCTGTGGCCACCTCGTGTGCCCTCCGGACTCCGTTTTCTTGTAGAATACTTCTTTTAGTTAGTAAAAAATCATTATATAATCTCCCGAAGGTTTTGACCACTGTACCACGCAAAAATCTCCTATTTTCGTTTTGATTTGTTCCGACAGCAGATTTGGAGCAAGATGTCGTCCCAAGATTCGAAGGGAGAGAGCTACACGGCTGATTAGATCACAAACCCAAAAGTATATGGGGATGTGGAACATTATGGTTGGACCAGGAGGAAGAAGAAGACTATGAGCCAAAGGGGAAGGATGAGACAAGCTCCGACGAAGAGGAGGATCCACTACCTCAACCTCGCGATATGCATGTGGAGTTCAAGAAGTCAAGCCTCCCTAAGGTCCAATCTATCCCACCACGTTTTTCGCAGGACGGCAAGGCAACATTATGCAAAAATTTAATGAAACTCGAGCTCGAGAATGAGGATTTGAGGGAGGAAATTTTTTAGCCTCAGATGCAAGCTGGAGAAGAAGAATGCAACAACTCCTACATCACCACATCCGAAGAAAGAGATCTAATTACATGGGTATGGGTACTCGCCTTAGCAACTACCAAGCTGGGGGGAGTGCCCCGGTATCGTATCACCATCACATCTTTTATCTTTACCGCTTTTCTTAGTTCGATCCTTTTGGTTATATCTTGATCTAATAGAATAAAGTTTTTAGTATGATCTAGCTTCGAGTTTTGCCTTATGTTCCCTCTATGTAATCGAGTTCGTGAGATAGATAATAAAGAGTAGTTTTGAGACAAGGGCTTGCTTTCTTGCTATGATCTTGAGGGAATTAAATAAAAGAAATAATAAAAAGGAAATAGAAGAGATCACATAGTGATCTTATGGAGAGTAATGACTTCACATATAAAGAGTATGATGAATAGAAGTTATTGAGAGTTGACAAACATAGTTTTGGTCATTGTTGCAATTAATAGAAAGTGATAAAGAAAGAGAGTCCTCACATATAAATATACTATCTTGGACATCTTTTGTAATTGTGAGCACTCATTAAAAAGTGACATGCTAAAAAGTTGATGTTGGACAAGGAAGACAACATAATGAGTTATGTTTTCTTACATCTGCATAGAAGTTATATTGTTTTGAACCATCCAACATGTTGAGCTTGCCTTTCCCCCTCATGCTAGCCAAATTCTTTGCACTAAGTAGACATACAACTTGTGCTTCCGAATATCCCCGAACCCAGTTTTGCCAAGAGTCCACCATACCTACCTATGGATTGAGTAAGATCCTTCAAGTAAGTTGTCATCGGTGCAAGCAATAAAAATTGCTCTCTCTAAATATGTATGATCTATTAGTGTGAAGAAAATAAGCTTTATACGAACTTGTGATATGGAAGAAATAAAAGCGACGGACTATGATACGTCTTCAATGTATCTATAATTTTTTATTGTTCCATGCTATTATATTATCTATTTTGGATGTTTAATGGGCTTTAGTATGCACTTTTATATTATTTTGGGACTAACCTATTAACCGGATGCCTAGTGCCAGTTTCTGTTTTTTTCCTATTTTAGTGTTTCGCAGAAAAGGAATATCAAACGGAACGGAACCTTCGCGAGGATCTTTCTTGGAACAAACGCAATCCAGGAGACTTGGAGTGGAAGTCAGAGACGCAACGAGGCGGCCACGAGGCAGGAGGGCGCACCCAGGGGGGTGGGCGTGCCCCCACCCTCATGGGCCCCTCGTAGCTCCACCGACGTACTTCTTTCGCCTATATATACTCTTATACACTAAAAACATCCAGGAGAGCCACGAAACCACTTTTCCACCGCCGCAACCTTCTGTACCCATGAGATCCCATCTGGGGCCTTTTTCGGCGATCTGCCGGAGGGGGATTCGATCACAGAGGGCTTCTACATCAACACCATAGCCTCTCCGATGATGTGTGAGTAGTTTACCACAGACCTTCGGGTCCATAGTTATTAGCTAGATGGCTTCTTCTCTCTCTTTGGTTCTCAATACAAAGTTCTCCTCGATGTTCTTGGAGATCTATTCGATGTAATACTTTTGGCGGTGTGTTTGCCGAGAACCGATGAATTGTGGATTTATGATCAAGTTCATCTACAAAAAATATTTGGCTCTTCTCTGAATTCTTATATGCATGATTTGATATCTTTGCAAGTCTCTTTGAATTATTGGTTTAGATTGGCCTACTAGATTGATCTTTCTTGCAATGAGAGAAGTGCTTAACTTTGGGTTCAATCTTGCGGCGTCCTTTCCCAGTGACAGTAGGGGCAGCAAGGCACATATTGTATTTTTGCCATCGAGGATAAAAAGATGGGGTTTATATCATATAGCTTGAGTTTATCCCTCTACATCATGTCATCTTGCCTAAAGCATTACTCTGTTCTTATGAACTTAATACACTAGATGCATGCTGGATAGCGGTCGATGTGTGGAGTAATAGTAGTAGATACAGAATCATTTGGTCTACTTACCACGGATGTGATGCCTATATTTCATAATCATTGCCTAGATATTCTCATAACTATGCGCTCTTCTATCAATTGTTCCGTAGTAATTTGTTCACCCACCATAATACTTGCTATCATAAGAGAAGCCACTAGTGAAACCTATGGCCCCCGGGTCTCTTCCTTATTATATTGCATCTCTTTTTATTATCGCATCTCGTTTACTATTTTGTAATCTGTACAACAAAAATACCAAAAATATTTATCTTATTATCTTTATCAGATCTCACTTTCATAAGTGACCTTGAAGGGTTTGACAACCCCTTTATCGCGTTGGTTGCGAGGTTCTTGATTGTTTCTGCAGGTAGTAGGTGACTTGCGTGTTATCTCCTACTGGATTGATACCTTGGTTCTTAAAAAATGAGGGAAATACTTACGCTACTTTGTTGCATCACCCTTTCTTCTTCAACGCATGCTCAAGAGGTAGTAGACTGCATAATAAAGGTCCTCGTCACAAGTGGCAACATAAAGTGACGTTCTTTTGCATTAAGATTTTGTGCATCCAATCATAAAAGCACATGACAACCTCTGCTTCCCTCTGCGAAGGGCCTATCTTTTACTTTTGTCTTCTACCCTTATACAAGCGTCATGGTGATAATCACCCTTCCTTTTTACACTTTTTTCTTTTGGCAAGCTCTATGCGTTGGAGAGATTCGGATATATATATATATATATATATATATATATAGTGTTACTATTCATCACCCAGGGTATAGAATAAGTTATTCTTCACCCGAGGTAATCTTACGATCGCTTCCTAAATAAATTACGTTTAGAATATAAATATTTACATGCATATTGATTTAATATGTAAAATTTGGTATAAAAACAAAAAATATAGGTTATAAGACCAGAAAAATCACATTTTATGTATGTTTTAAACTATGTTTTTACATTTCGTAATTTTACGTAACATAAAATATTTTTTTAGGCGAGTACATATTTTCTTACGTTCTCTTTATGTATAAAGTAAGACCAAATTTAGGAAACGTAAAAATACGGTGCGTTGATGTAAAAATAGAGAGGGGCTGAAGAATAACTATTCCTCACCCAGGATGACGAATAGCGTGACCCAATATATATATATATATATATATATATATATATATATATATATATATATATATATATATATCCGCTCGGATATAGGTTTTCATAAACTATTATTGTTGACATTACCCTTAAGGTAAAAGGTTGGGAGGCAAAACTATAAGCCCCTATCTTTCTCTGTATCTGATTGAAGCTTTGTACCCATAAGTATCGCGTGAGTGTTAGGAATTGTGAAAGATTATATGATAGTTGAGTATGTGGACTTGCTGAAACGCTCTTATATTGACTCTTTCCAATGTTATGATAAATTGCAGTTGCTCTGATGACTGAGATCATAGTTTGTTAGTTTTCAATGAAGTTTTCGATTCATACTTTACCTTCTGAACGAATTGTTACTTTAGCATAAGAAATTATATGACAATATATGTTGCTGTTCTAAAGATGATCATGATGCCCTCATATCGGTATTTTATTTTATCGATACCTCTATCTCTAAACACGTGGACATATTTATCGATATCGTCTTTCGCTTGAGGACAAGCGAGGTCTAAGCTTGGGGGAGTTAATACGTCCATTTTGCATCATGCTTTTATATTGATATTTAATCATTATGGGCTGTTATTACACATTATGTCACAACACTTATGCATATTCTCTCTTATTTTACAAGGTTTACATGAAGAGGGAGAATGCCAGCAGCTGGAATTCTAGACTAGAAAAGGAGCAAATATTAGAGACCTATTCTGCACAACTCCAAAAGTCCTAAAACTTCACGGAGATTATTTTTGGAATATATAAAAAATATTGGGCAAA
This sequence comes from Triticum monococcum, assembly GCA_034509565.1. Lineage (NCBI taxonomy): Eukaryota > Viridiplantae > Streptophyta > Magnoliopsida > Poales > Poaceae > Triticum > Triticum monococcum. The sequence goes on from CM067847.1 coordinate 771,475,655, forward strand.
GAAAGAACCAAAGGGGGCCCACCAGCTAGCCACAAGGGTGGAGGGCGTGCCCTACCCCCTGGGCGTGCCCCCGACCTTGTGGGCCCCTAGCAGGCCTCCAGTGCCCATCTTTGGCTATATGGTGTCTTTTACCCTAGAAAAAAAATAAGGAGGAAGCTTTCGGGACAAAGCGCCGCTGTCTCGAGGTGGAACTTGGGCAGAACCAATCTAGGGCTTCGATGGAGCTGTTCTTTCGGGGAAACATCCCTCTGGGGGGGAATCATCGCCATCGTCATCACCATCGATCCTCTCATCGAGGGAGGGTCAATCTCCATCAACATATTCACCATCACCATCTCCTCTCAAACCCTAGTTCATCTCTTGTATTTGATCTTGGTCCCAAAACCTCAGATTGGTACCTGTGGGTTGCTAGTCGTGTTGATTACTCCTTGTAGTTGATGCTAGTTGGTTTATTCGGTGGAAGATCATATGTTCAGATCCTTAATGATAATTAATACTCTTCTGATTAGGATTATGAATATGCTTTGTGAGTAGTTACGTTTGTTCCTGAGGATATGGGAGAAGTCTTGTTATACGTATTCATGTGAATTTGGTATTCGTTCGATATTTTGATGAGATGTATGTTATCTCCACTAGTAGAAAACATGGCTTTGGTTCGGGCAGGGCAAGCCCATTAGTCCTGGTTAAGTCACGAACCGGGACCCATGGGGCATTCGTCCCGGTTCTTTAGCCCAGGGGGCCGGCCGGGGCCTCGTGGGCATTGGTCCTGGTTCATATGGACCCATTTGTCCCGGTTCTAGGAACGAACCGGGACCAATGGGCCTCGCGCCTAGCCCACATACATTGGTCCTGGTTCGTGGCAAGAACCGGGACAGCAGGGGGAGCTTTAGTCCCGGTTCGTGCGACGAACCGGGACAAATGAGTTGCCTATATATACCCCGTCGGTGCAGCAAAGCACTCCATAGTGCTCTGTTTTTTCTGGCCGGCGAGGAGAATGCATTTGGGTGCTCTAGCTCACCTCCTATGCACATTAGGTGTTCGATGAAATGCCCGAGCCACGCTAGTTATGTTTTCTCCTCTCAAAGCTCGACCTCCAAGCTTCATTTTCCCCGAGATTTGCATAGGTTTAGCAGTTCGTCATGTCCCGTCCCCGTCTTCACCGCCGTCACTCGCCCGCGCCAATCTCGTCGCTAGCACCACTGTGGTGAGCCTCTTGCTCTTATTTTCTTTCTGATTTTCTTACTTCAGACAGATACTTGTCTGATTTTCTTACTTTCGACACACATAATTATATATAATGCACGCATATGAACTGGCAATGGATGTACGGTGACAGACACACCTCCGAGTACATTAAGGGCTTGCATGAATTTCTCGAAGTGGCCGAGGCAAACAAGCAGAATGGTTTTATGTGTTGTCCATGCCCTAAATATGGGAATACGATGTCTTACTCTAACCGAAAAATCATGCACACCCACCTGCTTTACAAGCGTTTCATGCCACACTATAATGTTTGGACGAGTCAGGGAGAAATAGGGTTATGATGGAAGATGGCGAAGAAGAAGAGGACGGTGAAAACTATGTGCCCCCTAAATACGGTGATGCTGCAACGGGGGGAGCTGCTGAAGATCAAGAGGAACCATATGATGTGCCCGATGATGCTGCAACTGGGGAAGCTGCTGAAGATCAAGAGGAACCACACGACGTTCCCAATGATGATGATCTCCACCGGGTCATTGTCGATGCAAGGACGCAATTCGAAAGTCAAAAGGAGAAGCTGAAGTTTGATCGCATGTTAGAGGATCACAAAAAAGGGTTGTACCCAATTGCGAAGATGGCAACACAAAGCTCGGTACCGTACTGGAATTGCTGCAGTGGAAGGCAGAGAATGCTGTGCCTAACAAAGGATTTGAGAAGCTACTGAAAATATTGAAGAAAAAGCTTCCAAAGGATAACGAATTGCCTGACAGTACGTATGCAACAAAGAAGGTCGTATGCCCTCTAGGATTGGAGGTGCATAAGATACATGCATGCCCTAATGACTACATCCTCTACCGCGGTGCGTACAAGGATTTGAACGCATGCCCGGTATGCGGTGCATTGCGGTATAAGATCAGACGAGATGATCCTGGTGATGTGGACGGTGAGCCCCGCAGGAAGAGGGTTCCTGCAAAGGTGATGTGGTATGCTCCTATAATACCATGGTTCAAACGGCTGTTCAGAAACAAAGGGCATGCCAAGTTGATGCGATGGCACAGTGAGGACCATAAGAAAGACGGGAAGTTGAGAGCACTTGCTGACGGGTCGCAGTGGAGAAAAATTGAGAGAAAGTACTAGGCTGAGTTTGCAGGTGACCCAAGGAACGTATGGTTTGCTTTAAGCGCTAATGGTATTAATACTTTAGGGGAGCAGAGTAGCAATCACAGCACCTGACCCATGACTCTATGTATGTATAACCTTCCTCCTTGGATGTGCATGAAGTGGAAGTTCATTATGATGCCAGTTCTCATCCAAGGCCCTAAGCAACCCGGCAACGACATTGATATGTACCTAAGGCCATTAGTTGAAGAACTTTTACAGCCATGGAATGGAAACGGTGTACGTGCGTGGGATGAGCACAAACAGCAGGAATTTAACATGCACGCGTTGCTGTTCGTAACCATCAACGATTGGCCCGCTCTCAGTAACCATTTAGGACAGACAAACAAGGGATACCATGCATGCACGCACTGTTTAGCTGACACCGAAAGTATATACCTGGACAAATGCAGGAAGAATGTGTACCTGGGCCATCGTCAATTTCTTCCAACCAACCATCAATGTCAAAAGAAAGGCAAGCATTTCAAAGGTGAGGCAGATCACCAGAAGAAGCCCGCCATGCGTACTGGTGATCACGTACTTGCTATGGTCAATGATTTAAACGTAATCTTTGGAAAGGGTCCTGGCGGACTAGCTGTTCCGAATGACGCTGAGGGACGCACACCCATGTGGAAGAAGAAATCTATATTTTGGGACCTACCCTACTGGAAAGACCTAGAACCTGCTCTTCGCAACGTGATGCACGTGACGAAGAAACTTTGCGTGAACTTTCTAGGCTTCTTGGGCGTGTATGGGAAGACAACAGATACATCTGAGGCATGGGAGGACCTGCAACGTTTGCATGAAAAAGACGGCATGCCTCCAAAGCAGTATGAAGGTCCTGCCAGCTACGCTCTTACCAAAGAAGAGAATGAAATCTTCTTTGAATGCCTGCTTAGTATGAAGGTCCCGACTGGCTTCTCGTCGAATATAAAGGGAGGAATAAATATGCCAGAGAAAAAGTTCCAGAACCTAAAGTCTCATGACTACCACGTGATTATGACGCAACTGCTTCTGGTTGCATTAGGGGGCTTCTACTGGAAAACGTCTGATTAGCCATTGTGAAGCTATGTGCATTCCTCAATGCAATCTCTCAGAAGGTGATTGATCCATAAATCATACCAAGGCTAAGGAGTGATGTGGTGCAATGTCTTGTCAGTTTCGAGCTGGTGTACCCACCGTCCTTCTTCAATATCATGACGCACGTCCTAGTTCATCTAGTTGACGAGATTGTCATTCTGGGCCCCGTATTTCTACACAATATGTACCCCTTTGAGAGGTTGATGGGAGTCCTAAAGAAATATGTCCGTAACCATGCTAGGCTAGAAGGAAGCATCTCCATGGGCCATCAAAGAGAGGATGTCATTGGTTTTTGTGTTGACTTCATTCCTAGCCTTAAGAAGATAGGTCTCCCTAAATAGCGGTATGAGGGGAGACTGACTGGAAAAGGCACGCTTGGGGGGGACTCAATAGTATGCATGGACGGATATTCTTGGTCTCAAGCACACTACACAGTTCTACAGAACTCTACCTTGGTGACCCCGTATGTCGATGAACACAAGAACAGTCTGCGCTCCAAACACCTGGAGCAGTGCGATGACTGGATTACACTGAACACATCAGAAATTTCAGAAGTTGGTTGGAAACACGTCTTAGAGGTGACAACACTATTTGTGATGAGTTGTACTCGTTGTCCAGGGGACCACCTTCGACTGTATTGACTTACAAAGGATACGAGATAAATGGGAATACATTTTACACGATCGCCCAAGATCAAAAGAGCACCAACCAAAACAGTGGTGTCCGCTTTGATGCGGCAACCGAGAGGGGAATGGACACATATTATGGTTACATAGTGGACATATGGGAACTTGACTATGGATTAGTTTTTAAGGTCCCTTTGTTTAAGTGCAAATGGGTCAATCTGTCAGGAGGCTGGGTACAGGTAGACCCACAGTACGGAATGACAACAGTGGATCTGAACAATCTTGGGTACATTGACGAACCGTTCATCCTAGCCAATGATGTGGCACAGGTTATCTATGTGAAGGACATGTCTACGAAACCGAGAAAAATAAAAGATAAGGAAGCGAATACATCATACGATGAGCCAAAGAGCCACATAGTTCTTTTAGGAAAAAGGGACATCGTGTGAGTTGAGGGCAAGACAGACATGTCCGAAGATTATGAAAAGTTTCATGAAATTCCTCCCTTCAAAGTCAAGGCTGACTCAAGCATCCTAATAAACGATGAAGATTATCCATGGTTACGACGCAATAAGCAAACGACACAAGCGAAGAAAAAGTGAAGACTTTCTATCCACAACTATTATGATGATACCATGCCAACTTTCAACCTTTTCGTAGTTCATTTGAAATGCCAGTTGTAACAGACGAGTTTCCGTATGAAATCCTGATACTTCAAAAGAGATTGTCCGTTTTGTACACGAAGTGCATCCAGTTTTTGCCGTAACCCTCTCAACTTTCTTGCACATGCTATGTGGATGAAATGATGATACCATGCCAACTTTCAACATTTTTAGAGTTCATTTGAAAGCTTTTCAATTTCAAGGTCTTATAGCTCAAAATAATCAGTAAATGCATGAAAAATAACAAATGAAGTCAGAAAGGGTTGAAAATTGATGACGAGGCTTTGAATGGTGCATTTTGAACACACAAAAAGTCAGGAGTTCAGATAAGTTTAAAAAAATGAAATCCCTTTGTAACAGACGAGTTTGCGTATGAAATACTGATACTTCGAAAGAAATTGTCTGTTTTATACACGAAGTGCATCCAGTTTTTGCCGTAACTCTCTCAACTTTCTTGCACATGCTATGTGGATGAAATGATCATACCATGCCAAGTTTCAACCTTTTCAGAGTTCATTTGAAATGCTTTTCAATTTTTATTAAGTAGAAACAAAATAAAATAAAATAAAATATATAATTAGAAACAAAATAAAATAAAATAAACTTTAATAACATAAATAAAATCACTAAATGCATGAAAAATAAATAAAATAAAAAAGAAAGCAAAAAAACTGGAAAAAATTAATGGCACTAATAGAAAGTTTCTAATTTTTATTACCTAAAACCAAAAAGAATAACTTAAAAACTAGTAAGTATTTTGCTGTAAGTAGAAACAAAATAAAATAAATAAAACAAAAAAGCACTACTAGGAAAAGGCCTATAGATGGAATTGACACTAATGGCGCACCCGACATGTGGTGCGCCACTACTATATACTAATGACGCACCTTGTATTGGTGCGCCATTAGTGTCCAAATACTAATGGCGCACCACATACACAATGCGCCATTAGTAACAAGATTTTTTTATTTTTTCAAAACTAGTAATGGCGCACCGTGGGAGTGGTGCGCCATTACTAGTTAGTAATGGCGCATCACTCGCACAGTGCGCCATTACTAACTTGGCCCAAAAATTCCCTCGCATGCACACCCCCCCCCCCCCCCCGCGTGGACCTCCATTTCAGTTTTACAAAAAAATAAAAGAAAATGATGAAAATGTCAAAAAAATAAAAGAAAATAAGTTTCCCATGTGATATGTGGTCTAGTTGTTGGGAAAATTTACAAATATGAATTTCAACTTTATTTGCAAAATCTCTTTGGAATTTGTAAAATGGGCATAACTTCTGCATACGAACTCGGATTAAAAAGTTTTCTATATGAAAAATCATCTACTCGAAAAGTTACATCCGAATTTAACAGGGGGAACTTCACATTTTTCAAAATCCTCAAAAATCTAACAGAAAAAAGTTACGGGGCTTTTAAGATCTGGAGGCAAAAAAATTCAAAAAATTTCAAACTTACTAGTGGCGCACCATATGCTAGGTGCGCTACTAGTAACAGAAAAAAATTAGTTTCGGTTTTTTTTCAGGTTTTTTTCAAAATATGATACGTAATATGAACGGAAGTTTGAAATATTTTTTCAAAATTTCATCACACTCATTAACATGAACAAAGTCCTAAACATCAACAAGGTTTAATAGGATTGGTATACTAGATATATCAACAAGTGCCTGTGAAGTGAGCTGGTGCTGGGGTTGGATAGAACTCTGAAGTTAAACGTGCTTGGGCTGGAGTAGTGTGAGGATGGGTGACCTTTCGGAAAGTTTGACTACGGAGTGCGATTTGACCTCAGATTAAGCATATTGACCCAAGATTAAGCCATAGTGACCTGAGATTAAGAAAAAAAATAAAAAAAATTCAACCTTTAGGAGTAAAAAATACTAGTGGCGCACCAGTAGTGTGCCATTAGTAGGAAAAACTGGTGCGCCACTAGTAGGCCTTTTCCTAGTAGTGAAGAAAGCAAAAAAACTGGAAAAAATTAAAAAAGTGCCACCTACTGGGCCACCACGGCTTGCATACGACTAGAAACCCACTACTAGGGCCAGTATGCAGGCCCGCAGTAGGACCAATAGGCCCACAAGCACAAAGACTAGATTTAGGCCCGTAAGCCTGCAGTAGAGAGGAGCTCGAAGTGGTCGGCTCGGCAAGGCTTAAAAACCACTCCGAGCCCCTCCCGGCTAGCGAGGTGGGACTAAACATAGCACCGCACTGCGTGAAGGAAATATGCCCTAGAGGCAATAATAAATTTACTATTTATTTCCTTATATCGTGATAAATGTTTATTATTCATGCTAGAATTGTATTAACCGGAAACATAACACATGTGTGAATACATAGACAAACAGAGTGTCACTAGTATGCCTCTACTTGACTAGCTCGTTAATCAAAGATGGTTATGTTTCCTAACCATCGACAAAGAGTTGTCATTTGATTAACGGGATCACATCATTAGTTGAATGATCTGATTGACATGACCCATTCCATTAGCTTAGCACCCGATCGTTTAGTATGTTGTTATTGCTTTCTTCATGACTTATACATGTTCCTATGACTATGAGATTATGTAACTCCCGTGTGCCGGAGGAACACTTTGTGTGCTACCAAACGTCACAATGTAACTGGGTGATTATAAAGGTGCTCTACAGGTGTCTCCAAAGGTACATGTTGGGTTGACGTATTTCGAGATTAGGATTTGTCACTCCAATCGTCGGAGAGGTATCTCTGGGCCCTCTCAATAATGCACATCACTTAAGCCTAGCAAGCATTGCAACTAATGAGTTAGTTGCGGGATGATGTATTACGGAACGAGTAAAGAGACTTGCCGGTAACGAGATTGAACTAGGTATTGGATACCGACGATCGAATCTCGGGCAAGTAACATACCGATGACAAAGGGAACAACGTATGTTGTTATGCGGTCTGACAGATAAAGATCTTTGTAGAATATGTAGGATCCAATATGGGCATCCAGGTCCCGCTGTTGGTTATTGACCGGAGACATGTCTCGGTCATGTCTACATTGTTCTCGAACCGTAGGGTCTGCACGCTTAAAGTTACGATGACAATTTCATTATGAGTTTATGTATTTTGATGTACCGAAGGTTGTTCGGAGTCCCAGATGTGATCACGGACATGACGAGGAGTCTCAAAATGGTCGAGACATAAAGATCGATATATTGGAAGCCTATATTTGGACATCGGAATCGTTCCGGGTGAAATCGGCATTTTACCGGAGTACCGGGGGTTACCGGAATCCCCCCGGGGGGGTTAATGGGCCTTCATGGGCCATAAGGGAGAAGAGAGGGGCCGGCTAGGGCAGGCCACGCCCCCCCTCCCCCCTAGTCCGAATAGGACAAGGAAGGGGGGGGGGCGCCCCCCTTTCCTCTTCTCCTTCCCCCTTTCCTTCTCCAACAAGGCAAGAGAGGGGGGAGTACTACTCCCGGTGGGAGTAGGACTCCTCCAGGCACTCCCCTTGGGGCCGGCCGCACCTCCCCCTCCCTCCTTTATATAGGGGGGCAGGGGGGCACCCTAGGACACACAAGTTGATCATCGTGATCGTTCCTTAGCCGTGTGCGGTGCCCCCTTCACCATATTCCACCTCGGTCATATTGTAGCAGCGCTTAGGCGAAGCCCTGCGACGGCAGAACATCAAGATTGTCACCACGCCGTTGTGCTGACGGAACTCATCCCCGAAGCTTTGCTGGATCGGAGCCCGGGGAGCGTCATCGAGCTGTACGTGTGCTAAGAACTCGGAGGTGCCGGAGTAACGGTTCTTGGATCGGTCGGATCGGGAAGACGTACGACTACTTCCTCTACGTTGCGTCAATGCTTCCGCTTCGGTCTACAAGGGTACGTAGACAACACTCTCCCCTCTCGTTGCTATGCATCACCATGATCTTGCGTGTGCGTAGGAGAATTTTTGAAATTACTACGTTCCCCGATAGTGGCATCCGAGCCTAGGTTTTATGGTTTGATGTTATATGCACGAGTAGAACACAAGTGAGTTGTGGGCGATATAAGTCATACTGCCTACCAGCATGTCATACTTTGGTTCGGCGGTATTGCTGGATGAAGCGGCCCGGACCGACATTACGCGTACGCTTACACGAGACTGGTTCTACCACCGTGCTTTGCACACAGGTGGCTGGCGGGTGTCAGTATCTCCAACTTTAGTTGAACCGAGTGTGGCTACGCCCGGTCCTTGCGAATGTTAAAACAGCATCAACTTGACAAACTATCGTTGTGGTTTTGATGCGTAGGTAAGATTGGTTCTTGCTTAAGCCTGTAGCAGCCACGTAAAACTTGCAACAAACAAAGTAGAGGACGTCTAACTTGTTTTTGCAGGGCATGTTGTGATGTGATATGGTCAAGACATGATGCTAAATTTTATTGTATGAGATGATCATGTTTTGTAACTGAGTTATCGGCAACTGGCAGGAGCCATATGGTTGTCACTTTATTGTATGCAATGCAATCGCCCTGTAATGCTTTACTTTATCACTAAGCGGTAGCGATAGTCGTAGAAGCATAAGATTGGCGAGACGACAACGATGCTACGATGGAGATCAAGGTGTCGCGCCGGTGATGATGGTGATCATGACGGTGCTTTGGAGATGGAGATCACAAGCACAAGATGATGATGGCCATATCATATCACTTATATTGATTGCATGTGATGTTTATCTTTTATGCATCTTATCTTGCTTTGATTGACGGTAGCATTATAAGATGATCTCTCACTAAATTATCAAGAAGTGTTCTCCCTGAGTATGCACTGTTGCCAAAGTTCGTCGTGCCCAGACACCACGTGATGATCGGGTGTGATAAGCTCTACGTCCATTTACAACGGGTGCAAGCCAGTTTTGCACACGCAGAATACTCAGGTTAAACTTGATGAGCCTAGCATATGCAGATATGGCCTCAGAACACGGAGACCGAAAGGTCGAGCGTGAATCATATAGTAGATATGATCAACATAATGATGTTCACCATTGAAAACTAATCCTTTTCACGTGATGATCGGTTATGGTTTAGTTGATTTGGATCACGTGATCACTTAGAGGATTAGAGGGATGTCTATCTAAGTGGGAGTTCTTAAGTAATATGATTAATTGAACTTCAATTTATCATGAACTTAGTCCTAGTAGTATTAGCATATCTATGTTGTAGATCAATAGCTCGCGTTGTTGCTTTCATATGTTGATTTTGATATGTTCCTAGAGAAAATTGTGTTGAAAGATGTTAGTAGCAATGATGCGGATTGGATCCGTGATCTGAGGTTTATCCTCATTGCTGCACAGAAGAATTATGTCCTTGATGCACCGCTAGGTGACAGACCTATTGCAGGAGCAGATGCAGACGTTATGAACGTTTGGCTAGCTCAATATGATGACTACTTGATAGTTTATGTGCACCATGCTTAACGGCTTAGAATCGGGACTTCAAAGACGTTTTGAACGTCATGGACCATACGAGATGTTCCAGGAGTCTAAGTTAATATTTCAAGCAAATACCCGAGTTGAGAGATATGAAGTCTCCAACAAGTTCTATAGCTAAAAGATGGAGGAGAATCGCTCAACTAGTGAGCATGTGCTCAGATTGTCTGGGTACTACAATCGCTTGAATCAAGTGGGAGTTAATCTTCCAGATAAGATAGTGATTGACAGAATTCTCTAGTCACCATCACTAAGTTAGTAGAACTTCATGATGAACTATAATATGCAAGGGATGACGGAAACAACTCCCAAGCTCTTCGTGATGCTGAAATCAATGAAGGTACAAATCAAGAAAAACATCAAGTGTTGATGGTTGACAAGACCACTAGTTTCAGGAAAAGGGCAAAGGGAAGAAGGGGAACTTCAAGAAGAACGACAAGCAAGTTGCTTCTCAAGTGAAGAAGCCCAAGTCTGATCCTAAGCCTCAGACTAAGTACTTCTACTGCAAAGGGACTGGTCACTGGAAGTGGAACTGCGCCAAGTATTTGGCGGATAAGAAGGATGGCAAGGTAAACAAAGGTATATTGGATATACGTGTTATTGACGTGTACTTTACTAGTGTTTATAGCAACCCCTCGGCATTTGATACTGGTTCAGTTGCTAAGGTTAGTAACTCGAAACGGGAGTTGCAGAATAAACAGAGACTAGTTAAGGGTGAAGTGACGATGTGTATTGGAAGTGGTTCCAAGATTGATATGATCATCATCGTACACTCCCTATACTTTCGGGATTAATGTTGAACCTAAATAAGTTTTATTTGGTGTTTGCGTTGAGCATAAATATGATTTGATCATGTTTATTGCAATACGGTTATTCATTTAAGTTAGAGAACAATTGTTGTTCTGTTTACATGAATAAAACCTTCTATGGTCATACACACCAACGAAAATGGTTTGTTGGATCTCGATTGTAATGATACACATATTCATAATATTGAAGCCAAAAGATGCAAAGTTAATAATGATAGTGCAATTTGTTTGTGGCACTGCCGTTTAGGTCATATTGGTGTAAAGCGCATGAAGAAACTCCATGCTGATGGGATTTTGGAATCACTTGATTATGAATCACTTGGTGCTTGCGAACCATGCCTTATGGGCAAGATGACTAAAGACTCCGTTCTCCGAAACAATGGAGCGAGCAACTGACTTATTGGAAATAATACATACTGATGTATGCGATCCGATGAGTGTTGAAGCTCGTGGCGGGTATCGTTATTTTCTGACCTTCACATATGATTTGAGCAGATATGGGTATATCTGCTTGATGAAACATAAGTCTGAAACATTTGAAAAGTTCAAAGAATTTCAGAGTAAAGTGGAAAATCATCTTGACAAGAAAATAAAGTTTCTATGATCTGATCGCGGAGACAAATATTTGATTTACGAGTTTGGTCTTCAATTAAAACAATGTGGAATAGTTTCACAAACTCATGCCACATGGAACACCACAGCATAATGGTGTGTCCGAACATCATAACCGTACTTTATTGGATATAGTGCAATCTATGATGTCTCTTACTAATCTACCACTATCGTTTTGGGGTTATGCATTAGAGACAACTGCATTCATGTTAAAAAAGGGCACCATCTAAATCCGTTGAGACGACACAATCTGAATTATGGTTTGGCAAGAAACCAAAGTTGTCGTTTCTCAAAGTTTGGGGTTGCAATGCTTATGTGAAAAAGTTTCATCCTGATAAGCTCAAACCCAAATCAGAAAAGTATGTCTTCATAGGATACCCAAAAGTTACTGTTGGGTACACCTTCTAACACAGATCCGAAGGCAAGACTTTTGTTGCTAAATTCGGAAACTTTCTGGAGAAGGAGTTTCTCTCGAAAGAAGTGAGTGGGAGGAAAGTAGAACTTGGTAAGGTAATTGTACCTTCTCCCTTGTTGGAAAGTAGTTCATCACAGAAATCTGTTCCTGTGACTACTACACCAATTAGTGAGGAAGCTAATGATGATGATCATAAAACTTCAGATCAAGTTACTACCGAATCTCATAGGTAAACCAGAGTGAGATCCGCACTAGAGTGGTACAGTAATCCTGTTCTGGAAGTCATGTTACTAGACCATGACGAACTTGCGAACTATGAGGAAGCGATGATGAGCCCAGATTCCGCAAAATGGCTTGAGGCCATGAAATCTGAGATGAGATTCATGTATGAAAACAAAGTATGGACTTTGGTTGACTTGCCCGATGATCGGCAAGCCATAGAAAATAAATGGATCTTCAAGAGGAAGACATACGTTGATAGTAGTGTTACTATCTACAAAGCTAGAATTGTCGCAAAAGGTTTTCGACAAGATCAAAGTGTTGACTACGATGAGAGTTTCTCACTCGTATCTATGCTTAAGTCTGTCCGAATCATGTTAGCAATTGCCGCATTTTATGAAATCTGGCAAATGGATAAACAAAACTGCATTCCTTAATGGATTTCTTAAAGAAGAGTTGTATATGATGCAACCAGTAGGTTTTGTCAATCCTAAAGGTGCTAACAAAATGTGCAAGCATCTCAGAGTTGGAATACATGCTTTGATAAGTTGATCAAAGCATATAGTTTTATACAGACTTGCGGTGAAGCCTGTATTTACAAGAAAGTGAGTGGGAGCACTACAGCATTTCTAATAAGTATATGTGAATGACATATTGTTGATCGAAAATAATGTAGAATTATTCTGCAAAGCATAAAGGAGTGTTTGAAAGGAGTTTTTCAAAGAAAGACTTCGGTGAAGCTGCTTACATATTGAGCATCAAGATCTATAGAGATAGATCAAGACGCTTGATAAGTTTTTTCAAAAAATACATACCTTGACAAGATTTTGAAGTAGTTCAAAATGGAACAGTCAAAGAAAGAGTTTCTTGCCTATGTTACAAGGTGTGAAATTGAGTAAGACTCAAAGCCCGACCACGGCAGAAGATAGAAAGAGAATGAATGTCATTCCCTATGCCTTGGTCATAGGTTCTATGAAGTATGCCATGCTGTGTACCAGATCTATTGTATACCCTACCACTGAGTTTTGCAAGGGAGTACAATAGTGATCTAGGAGTAGATCACTGGATAACGGTCAAAATTATCCTTAGTGGAATAAGGATATGTTTCTCGATTATGGAAGTGAAAAAAGGTTCATCGTAAAGGGTTACGCCGATGCAAGTTTTGACACTAATCTAGATGACTCTAAGTCTCGGTCTAGATACATATTGAAAGTGGGAGCAATTAGCTAGAGTAGCTCCATGCAGAGCATTGTTGATATAGATATTTGCAAAATACTTACGGATCTGAATATGACAGACCCGTTGACTAAAATTATCTCACAAACAAAACATGATCACACCTTAGTACTCTTTGGGTGTTAATCACATAGAGATGTGAACTAGATTACTGACTCTAGTAAACCCTTTGAGTGTTGGTCACATGATGATGTGCACTATGGGTGTTAATCACATGATGATGTGAACTATTGCTGTTAAATCACATGGCGATGTGAACTAGATTATTGACTCTAGTGCAAGTGGGAGACTGAAAGTAATATGCCCTAGAGGCAATAATAAAGTTATTATTTATTTCCTTATATCATGATAAATGTTTATTATTCATGCTAGAATTATATTAACCGGAAACATAATACATGTGTGAATACATAGACAAACAGAGTGTCACTAGTATGCCTCTACTTGACTAGCTCGTTAATCAAAGATGGTTATGTTTCCTAACCATGGACAAAGAGTTGTCATTTGATTAACGGGATCACATCATTAGTTGAACGATCTGATTGACATGACCCATTCCATTAGCTTAGCACCCGATCGTTTAGTATGTTGCTATTGCTTTCTTCATGACTTATACATGTTCCTATGACTATGAGATTATGTAACTCCCGTGTGCCGGAGGAACACTTTGTGTGCTACCAAACGTCACAACGTAACTGGGTGATTATAAAGGTGCTCTATAGGTGTCTCCAAAGGTACATGTTGGGTTGACGTATTTCGAGAATAGGATTTGTCACTCCGATTGTCGGAGAGGTATCTCTGGGCCCTCTCGGTAATGCACATCACTTAAGCCTTGCAAGCATTGCAACTAATGAGTTAGTTGCGGGATGATGTATTACGGAACGAGTAAAGAGACTTGCCGGTAACGAGATTGAACTAGGTATTGGATACCGACGATTGAATCTCGGGCAAGTAACATACCGATGACAAAGGGAACAACGTATGTTGTTATGCGGTCTGACCGATAAAGATCGTCGTAGAATATGTAGGAGCCAATATGGGCATCCAGGTCCCGCTGTTGGTTATTGACCGGAGACATGTCTTCGTCATGTCTACATTGTTCTCGAACCGTAGGGTCCACACGCTTAAAGTTACGATGACAGTTTCATTATGAGTTTATGTATTTTGATGTACTGAAGGTTGTTCGGAGTCCCGGATGTGATCACGGACATGACGAGGAGTCTTGAAATGATCGACACATAAAGATTGATATATTGGAAGCCTATATTTGGACATCAGAATATCTCTGGGCCCTCTCAATAATGCACGTCACTTAAGCCTAGCAAGCATTGCAACTAATGAGTTAGTTGTGGGATGATGTATTACGGAACGTGTAAAGAGACTTGCCGGTAACGAGATTGAACTAGGTATTGGATACCGACGATCGAATCTCGGGCAAGTAACATACCGATGACAAAGGGAACAACGTATGTTGTTATGCGGTCTGACTGATAAAGATCTTTGTAGAATATGTAGGATCCAATATGGGCATCCAGGTCCCGTTGTTGGTTATTGACCGGAGACATGTCTCGGTCATGTCTACATTGTTCTTGAACCGTAGGGTCTGCACGCTTAAAGTTACGATGACAATTTCATTATGAGTTTATGTATTTTGATGTACCGAAGGTTGTTCGGAGTCCCAGATGTGATCACGGACATGACGAGGAGTCTCAAAATGGTCGAGACATAAAGATCGATATATTGGAAGCCTATATTTGGACATCGGAATCGTTCCGGGTGAAATCGGCATTTTACCGGAGTACCGGGGGTTACCGGAACCCCCCGGGGGGTTAATGGGCCTTCATGGGCCATAAGGGAGAAGAGAGGGGCTGGCCAGGGCAGGCCGCGCGCCCCCTCCCCCCTAGTCCGAATAGGACAAGGAAGGGGGCGGCGCCCCCTTTCCTCTTCTCCTTCCCCCTCTCCTTCTCCAACAAGGCAAGAGAGGGGGGAGTCCTACTCCCGGTGGGAGTAGGACTCCTCCAGGCGCACCCCTTGGGGCCGGCCGCACCTCCCCCTTCCACCTTTATATACGGGGGCAGGGGGCACCCTAGGACACACAAGTTGATCATCGTGATCGTTCCTTAGCCGTGTGCGGTGCCCCCCTCCACCATATTCCACCTCGGTCATATTGTAGCAACGCTTAGGCGAAGCCCTGCGACGGTAGAACATCAAGATCGTCACCACGCCGTCGTGCTGACGGAACTCATCCCCGAAGCTTTGCTGGATCGGAGCCCGGGGAGTGTCATCGAGCTGTACGTGTGCTAAGAACTCAGAGGTGCCGGAGTAACGGTGCTTGGATCGGTCGGATCAGGAAGACGTACGACTACTTCCTCTACGTTGCATCAACGCTTCCGCTTCGGTCTACGAGGGTACGTAGACAACACTCTCCCCTCTCGTTGCTATGCATCACCATGATCTTGCGTGTGCGTAGGAGAATTTTTGAAATTACTACGTTCCTCGACACTGCGCCGTTTCTAGCACACAACCTTTGGTCCCGGTTTGTGCCACCAACCAGGACTAATGGGCGGCATTGGTACCGGTTCTTAGCACCAACCGGGAACAATGACCCTCTTTGGTACCGGTTTGTGGCACCAACCGGGACCAAAGGTCTCTGTTTCCCGCCCTTTGGGCTGCTGAAAATAGGGCTCTGGTACCGGTTGGTGGCACCAACCGGTTCCAAAGGGGTTCATTGGTCCCGGTTGGTGCTATGAACCAGGACTAAAGCTTCATGGATATAAGGGAGACTTGTGAAAATTTTGGATTGCATCTTGCAGTTCGCCCCCGATGAAGCGCGCGGACAGGACGCCGCCAGGCTGCCAGACGTCGTTGCCGTCGCCCTGCCCTAAGCTCAACGTCGATGCGCGCCGCCCCCTGCTAGTGCTTGCCGTCGACGCCCTCACCCCTGCCCTGCCCCGAGCTCGCCGTGTTGGCGGCGCCGCTGCGCCCCTGCGCACCCTGCCCCGAGCTCGTCGTCGCCACGTCGCCCCACGCCCCTACCCTGCCCCGAGCTCGCCATCAACGCGCCGCCCCACGCCTGTGCCTACCCCGACGGTGCGCTCCGCCCCTCCCCGTTTGGTCCGGTGGCCGACCCCCTTTTCCTCTCTGTTTTGTTCATACAAGTTTTTTGTTGTTGTTCATATTATGCTTTTTTGTGTTCATAGAGGATGATATATATGATTTTTTTGTTCATATGTATGCATGGATGTACATAATGAGATGAATGATGAATTGTTTTGTTCATATATGTATTATTTAGGTTGTAATTAGAAGATATCGATTTTTAGGTTAGTGCATTTTAGGTTAGTTGATTTAGTGCATTTTAGGTTTGTTCTACTTTTAGGAGAAGGAAGAAGGAGGAAGAAGAAAAAGAAGGAGAGGAAAAAAAATATGGGTCGGACATGTGATGAGGGGGGACGTCGGACATGACATGAGCGGGGATGTCGAAAAAAATAATTAAGAAGAGGAAAAAGAAGAAAAAAATAGGAGAAGAAGAAAGGAATAGAGGAGAAGAAGAAAAAATAGAAAATATTTTCTATGTTTTCTTCTTGTCCTCTATTCCTTTCTTCTTCTCCTCTTTTTTTCTTTTTTTTCTTCGATCGCCGAGCGGTCGAGGGTCACCGATGGGTCGATCGAGGGTCGTCGAGGGGTTGAGGGCCAAGGGTTCGAGGGTCGAGGGGTTCGAGGGTCGAGGGGTCGAGGGTCATCGAGGGGCCGAGGGTTCAAGGGTCGTCGAGGGGTCGAGGGGCTTAGTAGTTGAACTAGTTGATTTAATAAAACTACTTTATTTTACTATATATAGAATTAGTTTATTTTTAGTAAGTACTACTTTATTTTATTTATAGTAAGTGCTTAGTAGTTGAACTAGTTGATTTAATAAAACTACTTTATTTTACTATATATATAGAAGTAGTTTATTTTTAGTAAGTACTACTTTATTTTATTTATAGTAGGTGCTAAGTAGTTGAACTAGTTGATTTAATAAAACTACTTTATTTTACTATAGAAGTAGTTTATTTTTAGTAAGTACTACTTTATTTTATTTATAGTAAGTGCTTAATAGTTGAACTAGTTGATTTAATAAAACTACTTTATTTTACTATAGAAGTGGTTTATTTTTTGCAAGAAAATTAATAGAACTAGTTTATTTTTTTAGTTCAAGCAATTATTCCCGCATCGATGTCCACGATGCCTATCCCGCATCCTCGTCGTCGACTCGGCAGAGGAGGCCGGCTTGATCAGAGGGGCCATGTCCGGGACTAGGCTCCGCCGGGCTGGTATTAGGAGGTGCTACCTTCCGGGGGCGTAGGTTGGTGAGGAGCTAGCCCGTCGTTGACCCGATCCTTGTTTGGTGGCGGTCGCGTGGGCCAGTGACGGTGGCGAGGCTTCCGGACACCGCGGATGTGGTACGTCACCGTGTCAGCGAGGAGGACGAGCACGTCCGTTGCTACATGGTTGTGTTGGAGGGTAGGTTCGAAAATACATGGCAGGTTCTTCAGGGATCTCACTGGAGTGATCCTGTGATGGTTCCTTCTCTTTGGGTGTCCACCGCCCGCGCCGATACCCATCGGGCGCTACGGTTCTAGCTGTATTAGCGATGCTATATGTATGATAGTATTCGAGGGGTATTAGTGATAATATTCGACGATGTACCGACGCAAGAGATGATGTAGTTTTGCTTATAAATGAATGCATGCTAATTTAAATACTAATTTATTTTACGATTTGGTTTTGCTTATTGAATGCTCAAATTGGAAAAGTTCTCCTACTTTGAATGCTAAAATTGCAGAGCACTATGCAAGGCGTATGCATTTGATTAGTTGATAGCTTAAAGGGTTAATGTTTTTGCAGAAATCCAGGAGCCCCTCCATCATCCCTGCCGTCATCCCCGTCACCGACCCCCCTCCGACCTCGAGGTGAGACCAGCCAAATCTCCATGTCAATATGAGTCCTATACATGGGAAGACGATATGTCCTTTTTAGAAAGATAATTAAACGATATTTTGGGTTAACTTTAAGTCTGTCGAGTCTCCACCATATATGAGAGGACGAAGAATCCTAATTGTTGTCGTGGGGATAGCTTCTCATTCGTTCCCGTGTGCTAGACAATTTGGTGTAATGCACACGGGAATGAACGGCAGAGCTACCATCACCGACGATAGCAAATGTCAGAGAGGAATCTGTGAGGGAGAGTTCCACCATATATATATATATATATATATATATATATATATATATATATATATATATATATATATATATATATATATATATATATGAGAGGACGAAGAATCCCGACTGTTGTCATGGGGGTCGCTTATTGAGGGAGTCCTGGATTAGGGGGTGTTCAGGTAGCCGGACAAAACCTTCAGCCGGACTCCTGGATTATGAAGATACAAGATTGAAGACTTTGTCCCGTGTCCGGAGGGGACTTTCCTTGGTGTGAAAGGCAAGCTTGGCGATGCGGATATTCAAGATCTCCTACCATTGTAACCGACTCTATGTAACCCTAACCCTATCCGATGTCTATATAAACCGGAGGGTTGTAGTCCGTAGGACAGAATCAACTCCATACACAGTCATACCATAGGCTAGCTTCTAGGGTTTAGCCTCCTTGATCTCGTGGTAGATCTACTCTTGTACTACCCATATCATCAATATTAATCAAGCAGGAGTAGGGTTCTACCTCCATCGAGAGGGCCCGAACCTGGGTAAAACAAAGTGTCCCCTGCCTCTTGTTACCATCCAGCCTTGACGCACAGTTCGGGACCCCCTACCCGAGATCCGCCGGTTTTGACACCGACATTGGTGCTTTCATTGAGAGTTCCTCTGTGTCGTTGCCTTTAGGCCCGATGGCTCCTTCGATCTTCAACAACGATGCGGTCCAGGGTGAGACTTTTCTCCCCGGACAGATCTTCGTCTTCGGCGGCTTCGCACTGCGGGCCAATTCGCTTGGCCACCTTGAGCAGATCGAAAGCTACGCCCCTGGCCGTCAGGTCAGGTTTGGAAGCCTAAACTACACGGCTGACATCCGCGGGGACTTGATCTTCGACGGATTCGAGCCACAGCCAAGCGTGCCGCGCTGTCTCGACGGGCATGATATAGCTCTGCTGCCGAACAGCGCTTCGGAGGCCGCACACGCACCGGTTTCGACCATTGATTCGGAACCTACTGCGCCGACAGAGGATTAGCGGTTGGACGCTGCCTCAGGGGCTGCGATCTCAGAGGTGATCGAGCCAAACTCCAGCTCCGCACTCCGCGTGGCCCGTGACTCCGAGGAGCCGGATTCCTCTTCGAACTCCGAGCCCCCTGCACTCCTGCCAATCGAATCCGATTAGGCGCCGGTAATGGAGTTCACCACCGTGGACATCTTCCAGCATTCCCTTAAGTCTCTCTCTTTATCAGGAGAGCCCTGGCCAAACTACGGTCAGCAAGGGTGGGATACGGACGGTGAGGAAACTCAAAACCCACCCACCACCCACTTTGTAGCCATTGTCGACGATTTAACCGACATACTAGACTTCGGCTCCGAAGACATCGACGGCATGGACGACGATATAGGAGACGAACAGGAACCAGCACCTGTAGGGCGCTGGAACGCCACCTCGTCATATGACATATACATGGTGGATACTCCAAAAGACGAAGATGGCAACAGAACAATGGGGGATGACGCCCCCAAGAAACAGCCAAAGCGCCAACGTTAGCGGCGCCGCTCTAAATCCCGCCAAAGCACAAACGGTGATTCCAGCACGGGAGATAATACTACCCCGGATAACGCCGAAGAACACCCACCCCAGCAAGATTCGGCACAGGAAGATGGAAAAGCCAGCCCTCATGAGAGAGTGGCAGACCGAGAGGTCGAGGATGATAACTATACTCCTCCCTTCGAAGACAAGGCAAGCCTCGATGACGACGAATTCGTCATACCATCAGACCCTGCCGAACAAGAGCGTTTTAAACGCAGGCTTTTAGCCACGGCAAGTAGCCTCAAGAAAAAGCAGCAACAACTTAGAGCTGCCCAAGAATTTCTAACTTACAGATGGACTGAAGACCTTGCGGCCGAAGAGTATGAACTCGAACGCCCCTCCAAGAGTTACCCGAAGCGCAGGTCACTACCCCGATCAGAAGAGGAAGAACCTACATCACTAGCGCACGACATGGCAGACCGGCCACCTCGTGGCCGCGACAGAGAGGCCTCTCAGCCCCTCACCCAAGCCATGCCCCGACGCCACACAACTAAGGCACGAGAAAATGCGCCCGACCTGCAAGAGATACTGGAGGACAAGGCAAGACAGACAAGATCGATCTACGGATGGCGTAGGCACCATACGACACGTGACAATGATCCACACACCGGATACAACAAATCCGGCAGGGCCGAACACAACAGACATAGCTCTTCCGAGCTGCGTCGTGATATAGCCCGGTACAGAGGCGCCGCTGACCCGCTATGCTTCACGAATGAAGTAATGGATCATAAAATCCAAGAGGGCTTTAAACCCGTAAACATCGAATCATATGATGGCACCACAGACCCGGCGGTATGGATTGAGGATTACCTCCTTGACATCCACATGGCACGCGGCGATGATCTCCACGCCATCAAGTACCTCCCGCTCAAACTTAAAGGACCGGCTCGGCATTGGCTTAACAGCTTGCCAGCAGACTCAATCGGTTCTTGGGAGGACCTGGAAGCCACATTCCTCAACAACTTCCAGGGCACTTACGTGCGACCGCCGGACGCCGACGACTTAAGCCACATAATTCAGCAGCCAGAAGAATCAGCCAGACAATTATGGACACGGTTCCTAACTAAGAAAAACCAGATAGTCGACTGTCCGGACGCAGAGGCCCTAGCAGCCTTCAAACATAACATCCGCGATGAGTGGCTCGCCCGGCACCTGGGATAGGAAAAGCCAAAATCCATGGCAGCCCTCACGACACTCATGACCCGCTTTTGCACGGGAGAAGACAGCTGGCTAGCTCGCAGTAACAACCTATCAAAGAACCCTGGTAATTCGGATACCAAGGACAAAAGTGGCAGGACACGTCGGAACAACCAAAAGCGCCGCGTTAACAGCGACAACAATGAAGACACGGCAGTCAATGCCGGATTCAGAGGCTATAAATCCGGTCAGCGGAAAAAGCCATTCAAAAAGAATACTCAGGGCCCGTCCAGTTTGGACCGAATACTCGATCGCTTGTGCCAGATACATGGCACCCCCGAAAAGCCAGCCAATCACACCAACAGGGATTTTTGGGTGTTCAAGCAGGCAGGCAAGTTAAGAGCCGAAAACAGAGACAAGGGGCTGCACAACGACGACGAGGAGCCCAAGCCGCCGAACAACAATGGACAGAAGGGCTTTCCCCCACAAGTGCGGACGGTGAACATGATATACGCAACCCACATTCCCAAGCGGGAGCGGAAGCGTGCGCTACGGGACGTATACGCGATGGATCCAGTCGCCCCAAAGTTCAACCCATGGTCCTACTGCCCGATCACTTTTGATCGAAGGGACCATCCCACTAGCATCCGTCACGGCGGCTTCGCCGCATTGGTTCTTGACCCAATCATCGATTGATTTCACCTCACAAGAGTCCTCATGGACGGCGGCAGTAGCCTGAACCTGCTTTATCAGGACACAGTGCCGAAAATGGGCATAGATCCCTCAAGGATCAAACCCACAAGAACGACCTTTAAAGGCGTCATACCAGGTGTAGAAGCCAACTGTACAGGCTCAGTAACATTGACGTGGTCTTCGGATCCCCGGACAATTTCCGAAGCGAAGAGTTAATCTTCGATATAGTCCCGTTTCGCAGTGGCTATCACGCCCTGCTCGGACGAACCGCGTGCGCAAAATTCAATGCGGTGCCACACTACGCATATCTCAAACTCAAGATGCCAGGCCCTCGAGGAGTAATCACAGTCAACGGCAACACCGAACGCTCTCTTCGTACAGAGGACATACGGCAGCTCTAGCAGCGGAGGTACAAAGTAGCCTTCTTCGGCAATTCTCCAGTCCGGCCATTAAAAAGCCAAACACTGCCAAGCGCACCCGAAGTAACCTACAGCAGGATCGCCTGGCACACTCTGAGCAAGCGTAGCAATGCGGCCCCAACCCCAGCTTTCGCGACCTAGCGAAACCAGTACCTCGCGTACATAACTACGCCATTGAAATACCATGGGCACAGGGGAAGGGGAAAAATAACGGCACGCCCAACATACGGCGTAAAACGTACCAGGGGCTGCCGGATTCCTTTTTTAATCTTTTCTTACTTTCAGGACTCCATACTTCGGACAACCTGTTCGGCAATTAGATTGCCACATAAACGATGCAAGACCCAGGAAGGCAGACAAGCCAAGCCGCATCATGGAACTCCCAGGTGGTCTCTGTTATGAGCGATATACCTACTTTATATATAATTCCGCGACCTGCCCCTGGTCAGGACATACTGAATAGTCCAATATCTTTTGCTTACCGCACAATCTGTATCGTTCGGCTCTGATAAATAGCCTCTCCATAAACAATGCCTAGATTTTTGTCTATTTTTTGCATTACTCTTTTCATATATATGCTCATTAATGACATGTCGCGCCCGTACATTGTGGTACGGCAAGTACGCCAGGGGCTTCAGTACCCTTTAATATGGTGTGAGAAGTCCGTACACTTTAACAAGTGCGGCACCCCGAACTTATAGCACTATATGCACCGGCTCCGAATCATGATTTGGGTCAATAGTTGGGTTTGCCCGGCTCCTATGTTTTGGTGCCTGACGTTCCGCTAAATCGGCTAAGGTAGCACTAGGAGAACCACTGCGATTGTGCCCCGGTTGAGCTGGGTTAAGCACCTTAGTGGAGAAAGCTAAAACTGTCTGTCATGATGAGGCAAGAGACCAGTCACTGTTCAAGAGGTTTTTTGATACCCTAAAGGCTTATGCCGCTTCGAGCGAGGAGCGAGATGACCCCGGCCTAGGCGTGGATAGCGCCCCGAATTCGGTCTTTCGAACTAGGGGCTTCGCCAAAATTTAAAATTATAACGTTCTATGGCTAAGTGAGAGTGTTCAAGCATTATAATCCAATTGCCTGGTTCGTCGTGCTGCGCGCCTCCCTTGAAGGACCCAACCATGGGAAAAAGAGCGCCCAGATTTATCACCGAACACCCCAGCACTCGTGGCATGGGGGCAGAAGCCGACGACTGGCCATCTCTCAATTTTTGATAAATGGCCGCACAGAAAATAATATTTTAAATTCAATAAGCATTTCTTAGCGCATATGAACAAGTTTTCAGCGCACAGGATAAACATGTGCGAATTCATTCAAAAATTACATCCTTGGTGCACCCATCTACCACAAGGCGGGCACCAGCAAGAACATCCTTATAGCAGTTCTCCAGCTTGCGATGCTCCTTCCCCAGCGGCGGCCCGTCTGTCACAAGCTTCTCGCCGTCCAGCTTACCCCCGTGCACCTTTACACGGGCAAGGGCCCTACAGGCACCTTCGATGCAGACAGAGCGCTTGATGACCTCGAGCCTTGGACAAGCCTCCACCAGCCGCCGCACCAGCCCGAAGTAGCTCCCAGGCAGGGCCTCTCCGGGCCATAGCCGAACTATGAAACCCTTCATAGCTTGTTCGGCCGCCTTGTGGAGTTCGACCAGCTGTTTCAGCTGGTCGCTCAAGGGCACAGGGTGTCCGGCCTCAGCATACTTAGACCAGAACACCTTCTCCGTCGAGCTGCCCTCTTCAGCTTGGTAGAATGCGGCGGCATCAGATACGCTGCGGGGAAGATCTGCGAATGCCCCTGGAGAACTCGGGATTCGGGTAAGTAACAAGTAGTTTACTTTTATATTTCTGCTTTGCATAAAGAATGCCTTACCCGCTGCTATCTTTTTCAAATCCTCCAATTCTCGGAGGGCCTTTTGGGCTTCGGCCTTGGCAGACTTGGTAGTCTCGAGGGCCGTCGTGAGCTCGGACGCTTGGGTCTTCGACTCAAGCTCCAAACTCTCATGTTTTTCATGAGAGCCTGAAGCTCTTGCTGCATCTCGTCGACCCGAGACCCAAGTTTCTCTCGCTCGGTGCGCTCCGTGGCCGTTTTCTTTTCAGCCTCGGACAGCGCCTGCTTGAGGGTCGCCACCTCAGTTGTGGCCCCTACAATAAGCAGTTCAATCTTGTTATTTTTGCAATCACGCCTCCCTATAGGCATCTTTTTATAAGGAATTTCCTACCTTCTTTCTCCTCGAGCTCCTTCTTGGCAAGGCCGAGCTCTTGCTCGGAACGCTCGAGTCCCTGTTTTAGGGTATCCACCTCCGTAGTCAGTGCGGCGGTGGCTAGCAGCGAAGCCTGCATACGCATATTGACTCTTTATTGTTAGACTCCTGCAAAATTTGATAGATCCACTATTCGGCTTTCCTTTCCGGACACCAAACAGAGCATCAGGGGCTACTGTCTATGCGGTAATATTTTTACATATTTTTACTTACCTCGAAGCCTGTTAGGAGGCCAACGCAAGCTTCATTTAGCCTGCTCTTGGCAGTCCGAACCTTCCGGATCACCATACTCATAATAGTACGGTGCTCCTCGTCGATGGAGGTGCCTTCAAGCACCTCCAGCAGATTGTCCGGCGCCTCCGGTTGGACGGAGGCTGCCGGCTCAGAAGGCTTGCTCCTCTTGGAAGGAGTTCGCTTGCCACGGTCCAGAATTGTTGAAGATTCCGGCACGGTGTCCGGCTTAAAGCCAGACTTGGAGCCCTGAGGGGTCTTGTCCCCTTCGCTCCTGGGGTCCGGGAGGTCGCCTTGCGGCCCCTCCGGGACCACCTCCTCCTGCCCCGGAGCTCGTTGCGACGCCACTTCGGCGTCATCCGCAGTGCGGGGGGGAGACAGCGGGCGGAACAGAGTTCACGTCCGATGAATCCAGGGAGCCGCTCGACGAATCGTTGAGTGCGGCTCGGGGCGGGCTGCATGATTACATTCGACATTAGGGAAAGCTGCGCAATAAAGGAACATCATGAGTGACTCTGATACCCGAACTTATGATTTTGCCGGACGCTTGGTCCTGTCCGGCCACTCCTCTTCGCCCTCTTCGGCGTTAGGGGTGTAGTCCGGCGGAGGGGATTTCCTTTTCCTGGACCCCTCGGTCTCCCCCGTTGGGGCGGCCTTCCTCTTCTCTCCTCCCTCCACTGGAGGGGGAGAGTTTTCTTCTTCCTCCTCCTCGTTCTCGCGGGAGGAGGGCGCCTCGGACTTGTCAGATGATGAATCCGACGCCACCACGTTGCGGGCACTCTTTCGAGTCCCCGTGGTCTTCTTCTTCTTGGCCTTCTTCTCCGGCACCACATAAGGCGCTGGGGCCAGTAGCTTCACCAGTAAAGCTGGGGCTAGATCTTCGGGCAGTGGAGCCGGATAGTTAATCGGCTCGGCTACCGCCCGCCAAGCCTGTCAAAGGTAAGGGAGTTCAGATCCCGCATAGTGTCAAACTATGAAAAAAGGCTTAAACATGCTGTGAAGGGTGTAGATGGCATACCTTGCTAGCGTGACGCTGCGAGCTATATCCGTGGTCCTCGGAAGCGGACACGGGAGCCTCGGCGCCCTTGAATAGCACCTTCCAGGCGTCTTCATACGTCGTGTCGAATAGCCTGTTGAAGGTTTGGTGCTGTGCCGGGTCGAACTCCCACAGATTGAAATCCCGTTGGCACGGGAGGATCCGGCGGATGATCATAACCTGGATTATATTAACTAGCCAGACTGGCTTGTTCACCAGGGACCGGATGCATGTTTGCAATCCGGTCACCTCTTTTTCGTCACCCCACGACAGGCCCATCTCTTTCCAGGACACTAGCCGTGTGGGGGGTCCGGATCGGAACTCGGGGGCCGCGGTCCATTCCGGATCGAGTGGCTCGGTGATGTAGAACCACCCGGATTGCCATCCCTTTAGGGTCTCCACGAAAGAGCCCTTGAACCATAGGGCGTTGGCCATCTTGCCCGCCACAGCACCTCCGCACTCCGCCTGGCTGCCGCGCACCACCTTGGGCTTGACGTTGAAAGTCTTGAGCCAGAGGCCGAAATGGGGGGGAATGCGGAGGAAAGCCTCGCACACGACGATAAACGCCGAGATATTGAGGATGAAGTTCGGAGCCAGATCGTGGAAATCTAGGCCGTAGTAGATCATGAGCCCACGGACGAATGGGTGGAGTGGAAAACCCAGTCCGCGGAGGAAGTGGAGGAGAAAGTCCACCCTCTCATGGGGCCTTGGGGTGGGGATGAGCTGCCCCTCCTCGGGAAGCAGGTACGCGATGTCCTTGGACAGATACCCGGCCTTCCTTAGCTTCTTGATTTTTCCCTCCGTAACGGAGGAGACCATCCATTTGCCTCCCGCTCCGGACATTGCTGGAGAAGGTTGAGGTGGGAAGTGCGGGCTTGGGCGCTGGAGCTCGGGTGCGCGAGAGATGGATATGCAAGGGAGGAAGAAGGCGTAGGTGAAAAGGGTGGATTCTTGTCCCCTTATATAGGCGGATGCGGTTATGCGTCCCCACCTGCCTAATAAAACTCGCTTGCCTCCCGAGCGCCGTGATAAATGGCGCGGTTGGGTTACCCACGTCCGTATTGATGAGAATCCCGTAAAAAGGGTACACGATCTCTGCTTTGACAAGACGTGCCAAGGAAACCGCCTCGCAAAACATGCTGAGGTGGAAAAATAAAAACGATTCGAGTAAAGGACTTGGCTGTAGTGTGATGGCGCACGGCAGGATACGTCAGCAGATTTGATTTGTGCTAATATTATTCTCTTTATGGCAATATGTGGAAACTCATTTTACAGAGCCGGACACTGCTCTTGGTGATTATAATCTTCTGTGAAGGACTTGGAGGAGGAACCCGCCTTGCAATGCCGAAGACAATTTGCGCGCCGGACTCGTCATCATTGAAGCCTGGTTTAGGGGCTACTGAGGGAGTCCTGGATTAGGGGGTGTTCGGGTAGCCGGACTAAACCTTCAGCCGGACTCCTGGATTATGAAGATACAAGATTGAAGACTTCGTCCCGTGTCCGGAGGGGACTTTCCTTGGCGTGAAAGGCAAGCTTGGCGATGCGGATATTCAAGATCTCCTACCATTGTAACCTACTCTATGTAACCCTAATCCTATCCGGTGTCTATATAAACCGGAGGGTTGTAGTCCGTAGGACAGAATCAACTCCATGCACAGTCATACCATAGGCTAGCTTCTAGGGTTTAGCCTCCTTGATCTCGTGGTAGATCTACTCTTGTACTACCCATATCATCAATATTAATCAAGCAGGAGTAGGGTTTTACCTCCATCGAGAGTGCCCAAACCTGGGTAAAACAAAGTGTCCCCTGCCTCCTGTTACCATCCGGCCTTGACACACAGTTCGGGACCCCCTACCCAAGATCCGCCGGTTTTGACACCGACACTTATCCTTCGTTCCCGTGTGCTAGACATTTTGGTGTAATGCACTCGAGGACGAAGGGAGGAGCGACCATCGCCGAGAGTCGAATATATACACCACGTGAGCTGAGAGTTTTCAAGGAAAGACTTGACAGACAGATAGTCAACCCATGATTAATAATATTGATCTAATTTAGTTTTTGTAGTACATATATTTAATTTTACAAGTTTAATCTTTGAATTATGAACGTAGGAAATGTCGTCATCAGACGACGAAAGTCTCCCGGGGGAGTGCAGCTAGTGCCACGACGATCGAGGTCTGTGCGACAGGCCTCACCTAAACGATGATCGACGCTTCAGCATTAAGCTCGGGGAGACCTTCGATGTTGAAACGGTACGCAATGACGACAAGTGTTTTTTCGTAATTAAGCATGACTTCAACTATTTCAACGTGTAATTTTCATATTTTACAATTCGAGTAGCTTATCCAATGCCATGCAAGACTCTATGTCTTGGAGAGGATGGGTTTTAAAGACCATGAAAGTTTCGAAACAAAGAAAATTCACCTAAAGACCCATCATGATGTGGATTTTGAAGTAAAGTTGTACAATTCTGAGAGCATAACCCATTTTTGTTGCAAAAAATGGGAAGCACTTTGCAAGATGTATGGTTCTTATGAGGGTATGCTTGTCACCATGGATCTTGGTGATCCTGAAATCGAGCAAGACAATATGGACATTTGGGTCCTTGTTGATACGCCTCCAGTTCTACCGCTATGTGAGTTTCTCAAACATAGTTATTATCTAATTTATATTGTTTATTTCAAAATAGTTGACAACTTATTTCCATTGATAGCTTATTTTCATTCTTCAAAGAATGTGCGGGAGATGGTAGACAAAACCCACTACACCGATGGCTCTGAATTAACTTATCAGGAGAAAAATCATCTGGTCGGATTTTGTACTGATATTGAGAATTACAATATCTACAATCAAACTCCTCAACATTATGGTCAATACGTGCCACTAGTGCACGTGTTGAACTACGGTAACTACGATGGAGATACCCTGGTAAGATTTTTTACTATTACGACATCCGTGCATCTTTTGCATACTTCTAAAACTAGTACATCATTGCTAACTATGAAGTTATTACTATGTTTTTCAACAGATAATCCCAGAGAATTGTATGCCTCATTTGATCTATGATAAAGGTAGCCTTAATGTTTTGAACATACAGCCAAGTCATGCTACGAATCTCAACTGTCCATACCAGATTTCTAAAAGAAATGGAGACATGCAAATCAAAGGATGGAAACAATGTATGGATAGTCGTAAGGAGGTTCTTGGAAGCAAAAGGAAGCAAAGCACAAGAATTGGAGACAGGATGATCTCCATTCTCCATAATGGAGAGTCAGGGCCTATATTGTTTTATGCTATTTTACCTTAAAGAGGGTATTTAGGTCCTACCTAGTACTGATGATCATGTGCTAAGAACAATTAAGTAGAGTTGGTCCGATGACTATGAGGATGATGATCCTATGACTTGTTATTAATAACGAGTAGAAGTTGTATGATGATGATTGGTTGACTTGTTATTATATATGATGATGCATGATGCGATCATGAAGAGTTATTATATATCAGCGGGTGAAATGAACATGGATTGGATTGAAGTGAAGGCAACATGCATGTGGTGCATGTCGAAAGTAGTAACATCCAAACTTGATCAAGTTAGGATTAGTACTACTTTCGACATGCACCACATGTTGCCTTCACTTCAATCTAAGCCATGTTTAGGCATAGCAGTAGCGTTGGTAAACCAAGCACGAAGATATAAGAGAGGACACTTCTCTCTATTATCTATCTAATAACAACCGAAATTAACCCCCAAAACCCCTAAACCAGCCCCTTTCAAAAAAACCTTAGCTCGCCTTTTAGTCTCGGTTGGTGTCACCAACCGGGACCAAAGTCCCCCCTACCTGGGCTGACCGCAGCGTCCACGTGGAGGCCCATCTGTCCCGGTTCGTGTAAGAACCGGGACTAAAGGCCAAAGGCATTAGTAACGACCTTTTAGTCCCAGTTCGAAAACCGGGACAGAAGGCCCTTACGAACCTGGACAAATGGCCCTTTTTCTACTAGTGCTCTCCTATAGTGGTGTTATGTGAACGTCGAATACATGACACTTCACCATTATTTGGGCCTAGGGAAGGCATTGGGAAGTAATAAGTAGATGATGGGTCTCTAGAGTGACAGAAGCTTAAACCCTAGTTTATGCGTTGCATCGTAAGGGGCTGATTTGGATCCATATGTTTCATGCTATGGTTAGTTTTACCTGAATTCTTCTTTCATAGTTACAGATGCTTGCGAGAGGGGTTAATCGTAAGTGGGAGGCTTGTCCAAGGAAGGGCCACACCCAAGCACCGGTCCACCCACATATCAAATGATCAAAGTAACGAACGCGGATCATATGAGCATGATGAAAACTAACTTGACAACAACTCCCATGTGTCCTCAGGAGCGCTTTGCTTTATATAAGAGTTTTTCTAGGCATGTCCTTTGCTACAAAAAGGATTGGGCCACCTTGTTGCACCTTGTTTACTTTATTTACTTGTTACCCGCTATGATTTATCTTATCACAAAACTATTTGTCACCGATAATTTCAGTGCTTGCAGAGAATACCTTACTGAAAACCGCTTGTCATTTCCTTTTGCTCCTCATTGGGTTCGAAACTCTTAGTTATCAAAAGGACTACGATAAATCCCCTATACTTTTGGTTCATTAGCCGTCCCTTCTCCGTATCACAACGTATAAATTCTTTAGTACCATTAACTTCATTACATGTTGCGTCAACCGCTAGCAAACATTATATGTCTCAATGCCCCTAAAGTGTTCTAAAATGAATCTAAGAAGAGACTGTGAGGAAATAGCAGTTATATATGTAAAAAAACTAAAGTAACCAAGTCAGTGTGTGTATAACTCTCTATTTGAGTATTTGCAAACAACCTACAACATAAATCAACACTTAGAATATTAGTTAGTAATCAGTGGTGTGTTCTTGTCTATATACATGATATATTGAAGGGAAGAGCTTACTATACTTCAAGAAGAAAACACAAATGCTAATGATGAATACCAGACAAATGGTAAATAAGAAAATCCACGTATTTGTTACACACAAATTTCAACAGTATATTCTGGAATGCATTCGATTCACCAAAAGGCGTTCCCCTTAATATCACCAAACAAATTGATGAACCCAAACAGAAAACATTCTTCTTAGCCTCAACGACGAAGCCTTTGATTTTCTTGGACTTCTCCATTGTAATCACATATTTAGGAAATTAATCTCCCCGTTCGAGTAAACCTTAATGCGTAATCTAAAAATATACATTACATGGACAAAGCCCATTGTGCTTAGCCTCAATGATGAAGACATGTAATTTTTGAAGTGTTGCTTATATGGTTGGCACTCATATAAAGGAAGTAAAGGCAGTAAAGCTCCTTTGAAACGGGGTACTTTTGGAAGACAGAGGGCCTACATACATAGACAAGAAAGGAAAAATAACCTACCAATTCAATGCTAGACTGGTCATTTTAGGGGGAAAATAGCCTACCAGTTCAATGCTATAAGAGGGACTGCATAAAAACACCCAAGTTCATCTTGGGTCTGCCTTCATCAGATATAGGAAAATTTCTTTGCCATCCATACTCTCTTGTAATCAGTGAATGATGTGCAATTTTCCTACCAAACACAAACGCAAGGATGTTACTTATCTAAAATTAATATGAGAACGGCACACCCAGTGGAGTTGCATGACATTAAAAATCACCTTTGCACAATCACCTAGTGGCTTGTCAATATCCAGATTGAAGACAACAAGATCCATACTTTTAGTCAATGCCAAGACATGAATCTGAATTTCGATCTGTTTGGACCAAGAACAAGAGCAAATGATGTCACTACATCAACATGAACACTCCAAATTATGCAACAAGAATATTTAGTAATAAAAAACCCATCATGCCACTAGTAGAAAAAGGCCCATTTGTCCCGGTTCCAAAGGGCCTTTAGTCGCGGTTCTGGAACTGGGACTAAAGGGTCGATACTAAAGGCCCCACCCCCTTTAGTCCTGGTTCTGTTATGAACCGGGACTAAAGGCCCTCCACGTGGCTGCTATCTGGAGCTCCACACCAACCGGGACTAAAGAAAATTTTACGATTTTTTTTGATTTTTTTCTCAATTTTCAAAATTTTGAATTATTTTACTATTTAATCTCTAATCACCCCTCATCACTACTCAATTTAACCTCTAATCTCTAAGCACCCATCATCATTCCAAGTCATCTAACTTCCCGACCGGTCACCCATCCTCTCACTACTCCAGCCTAAGCACGCTTAAATTCTGGGTTCTATTCCCCCTTGTTTCCAAGTCTGCACTTGTTGTTTTCATGACAATAGTAAGATGTCAATCCTATTAACCCTTAGGAGTTTAGCTTGAGCATGAAGTCACATGTTTCACTGTTTGAGTTTGAAACTATTATTCTTAAAAATAATAATTATTTAGTGACACTAATATTTCTTGAATAAGAAGTTTGACCATTGTTTGAACAGAGTTTGACCAGATTTGTCCAAAATTAAAAAACTGAAATAATTATTTAGTAGCACTAATATTCTTGAATAATTATTTAGTAGCGCTAATACTTCTTGAATAAGTGGTTTGACCATATTTAACCAAAATTCAAAAAAACTGAAATTTGAGCATAACTTTTTTTCCTTTTAGAATTTGAGGATTCTAAAGATTTACAAAATGACCTACGGCAGTCAAAATCGGATGCGGATTTTCATGCTGAAAATTTTGATATATTATACGTTTTTTCCCGACATCGTATGCAAAAGTTATAGCCATTTTACTTTTTCATAACACTTTTTTTGCAAAACATGTCCAAATTTAAGTTTTCAATTTTCCTAACTAGTAGATGTATTAATATAAGTACATCTTGAAGGATTTTATTTTTTGAAGTTTCTATCATTTTCTTTTGTTTTTTTTAAAACTGAAATGGCGATACACGGGGGTGGGGGTGTAGAGTTTGAGACACGAACCCCTTTAGTCCCGTTTGGAGATACGAACTAGGACTAAAGGGTGCGATGCCGTTTAGTCCTGGTTCATGTGTCAAACTAGGACTAAAGGTCCCATTTGAACTGGGACTAATTCCTTTAGCCGCTCGAACCGGGACTAGTGCTCACATTAGTCCCGGTTCGTAATGCAACCAGGACTAATGTGTATATTGAGCTATGACCAAAGCCCTGTTTTCTACTAGTGTGTGCTACTTCCATAACTAATTTCTATTGTGATTGTGAAGCAATACAATGGAAAAATATATGAAGACATAGTAGATTGAGGGTGCAAGAAGCAAAACAACTCACAAGCCATAAATATGTAGGCTACCCTCCAAACTAATGCATTATGCATTTTCATACTACCCTGATAAATTTATGAAGCGTATTGATATTGCATCAGAAGGCTAAAAATTAGTGATACATCCATTTTGCATCATGTTTTCTTACTGTTATTTATGACGTTTTTATCCATAATAATGATTTTTGGAGTAATTCTAATGACTTTTCTTTCATAATATGCAACGTATGCACAAACAAGGAGAATTCCCGCAGCTGGAAATCTGGACCTGGAAAAGCTACGTCAGGCCACCTATTCTGCACAACTCCAAACAAGCTGAAACTTCACGGAGATTTTTTATCAGATATATGAGGAATATTGGAGCAAATTACTATCAGAGGGGGCCCACCAGGTGGGCACAACCCACCTGGGCACGCCAGGGAGCCCAGGCGCGCCGGTGGGTTGTGCTAACCCAGGCCCATCTCTAGTGCCCATATTCTGGTATATAAGTCATTTTGACCTAGAAAAAAATAAGAGAGGACTTTTGGGACGGAGCACCGCCGTCTCGATGTGGAACTTGGGAAGGAGCACTTTTGCCCTCCGGCGGAGCGAATCCACCGAGGGAATTTCCCTCCCGGAGGGGGAAATCATCGTCATCATTGAGGGAGTCCTGGACTAAGGGGTGCTCGGGCGTCCGGCCTATTAGCCATGGGCCGAACTAATGTGCTATGAAGATACGAAGACCCAAGACTGCACCCGTGTCCGGATGGCACTCTCCTTGGCGTGGAAGGCAAGCTTGGCGATCAAATAAGTAGATTCCTCTCTTTGTAACCGACCTTGTGTAACCCTAGATCCTCCCGGTATCTATATAAACTAGAGGACTTAGTCCGGAGGGGCGACAA
Source organism: Triticum monococcum (assembly GCA_034509565.1). Classification (NCBI taxonomy): domain Eukaryota; kingdom Viridiplantae; phylum Streptophyta; class Magnoliopsida; order Poales; family Poaceae; genus Triticum; species Triticum monococcum. Next base: position 771,509,835 of record CM067847.1, read on the forward strand.
TAATTACCATAGTCATACATGCTAGACTTTTATGGTTTAGCCATCTCGATCTCGTGGTAGATCAACTCTTGTAATACTCATATTCATCAAGATCAATCAAGCAGGAAGTAGGGTACTACCTCCATAGAGAGGGCCCGAACCTGGGTAAACATTGTGTCCCGTGTCTCCTATTACCATCGACCTTAGACGCGTAGTTCGGGACCCCCTACCCGAGATCTGCCGGTTTTGACACCGACATTGGTGCTTTCATTGAGAGTTCCACTGTGACGTCGACGACAGGATCGATGGCTCGCCTTGTTCTCAAGGACAATATCGCCGCCGGAGTAGCACTGGCCCCAGGCCAAACCTTCTAGCTGGGCGGCTTTACCATGACCGCCAGTTCGGTTGTTAAGCCGATGATGATCTCCCGGGTCATCGAAAATCCCCTTCGTATCGACTCCGAACACTCCAAGCAGATGGATCCAATGGAGCTTTCGTCTTTAAACGAGCTCCTAGATCGCATCGCCGCCCTGGGGGTCGGCACAGACTACGATCGAATTGGGCTTAAACCTGATTAGAGAGAAATCAGATCTCCACCGATCACCCACCAGATAGCGATAGTCGAGGAGCGAGACGACAACTCTTCCTCCATACTAAAGACAGACTATGTCCAGATCTCCGGCTTCGAAGAGCCAGACACCCACATGCAAGGAGATGCATCCTGCCCTCCGAACATAGAATCGGACGAAAGGCCTAAGAAATTAGCGGATATCCCGGAGCCCGATCTGTTAAGTTCGGAAGTTCTTCAGACTCCGGATCCAAAATTTGGTCAGGGTTCAGATTTAAAACCACCCACCCACCCAAATATAAGCGCTCTCATGAGCATACAACAAATAGTCTCAGGAAACGGTCCACCACTTCTGGGCTAGATTCCTTCTTGTCAAAGACAAGATTAAAGATTGCCGCGACGAGGAAGCGATCTCAGCGTTCCGCAACAATTGCATAGACGAAGGAGTCCTCAATTCCATCAACCGCCGTCGCATACTACAATTTGCTGACTTAGCAACTATCGTACAAAAGTACAACCCAATGGAAAGCGCCTGGAAAACTCAGGCAGCCCATTGGGAACAATCGGTCCCCACTCAATCCCTCATTCAGGAGAAAAGGGCGCACCCTTGTAACACGCCCGGTCCAATAGTAAAGAAATATAAGTCCAATACGAGGCGCGAAACCTTTCTGGAAGGATGGCTTGATGGGCCATGCAAAATACACGCAACACCGGATACCATACCAACACATAGCCTTAGAGCATGTTGGATACTCTGGCAAGTGGCCAATAGCGCCGAGGATATCCTCACCAAGAATATCCAAGAACAACACCCCCCAGAAGACGACGACCCCAAAGTACTGACGGTCTTCGAGACATTCGCCTCAAACAATAGGCGCAAAAGGGCACTCCGCGGACTCGCCGAAGTCTGTCAAATAGCAGCAATAAACCCTTGGAACGACACGGCTATAACTTTCAATGCCGGCGACGAACCAAAATACAGGACAGTCGAAGCACCAGCCGCCTTGGTCCTCAGTCCAATCATGGATGGCTTCGGCTCACCAAGGTTCTCATGGACGGCGGCAGCAGACTAAACCTCATCTATGAAGATACACTCCACAAAATGGAAATAGACAGAAGCCGCATCGAGTAAAGCAGCACGACCTTCCGATGAATCATTCCCAGTCGGGAGACGCGGTGTGTGGGAAAAATAACACTCGACTTGGTATTCGGCACGCTGGAGAATTATCGGTCAGAAGAAATAACCTTCCAAGTGGCCCCTTTCAACAACGGATATCACGCCCTCTTGGGGTGAGAGGCATTTACACGCTTCCAAGTTGTACCTCATTACGGGTACATGAAGCTTAAGATGCCCGGGCCCAACGGCATAATCAGTCTCGCCAGTGATCCGGACATAGCACTCTGCGCCGAAAATAAAACTGCATCCCTGGTCCTTGAGGCATTATATGAAGCCCTCGTGGCCGAAGAATTAACCGCACTGCGCTCCACTGTGGACATAGACGATGTAATCTTAGACAAACGCCCCAAATCCACCTCCTTCAAGCCAGCGGAAGAAATAGTCAAATTCCAGGTCCATCCAACGGACCCCAAGAAGACAACATCTATTGGGGCACAGCTAGACCCCGGTCGACGCCACGCTACGGGATTTTCTTCGTGAAAATTGGGATATATTCGCCTGGCACCCTTCCGACATGCCAGGAATCCCACGCAAGCTGGCCGAACACATCCTCAACATATTAAAGGGATACAAACTGGTCAAACAAACACTGCGGCGCTTTTCTGAACCTAAACGCCAATCCATGGGAGAGGAGCTAGCCAAGCTAATCGAGGCCGGATTCATTAGATAAATAAAACATCCGGACTAGCTGGCAAACCTGGTGATGGTACCAAAGAAGGATAAATCCTGGCGCCTGTGCGTCGATTTTAAAGACCTCAATAAGGCTTGCCCTAAGGATCCATTCCCCCTCCCCCGCATCGATCAAATCATTGGTGCTACCGTAGGACACGACTCACTGTGTTTCCTCAACGCATATTCCAGATACCATCAAATCAAGATGAAGGAGTCAGATCAAGCTGCAACAACATTCATCACCCCATATGGGCCATTCTGCTTCAACACCATGCCCTTCGGGCTCAAGAACGCCGGTGCCACCTACCAACGCATGATCCAAACATGCCTGGAGAAACAGATTGGAAGGACAGTTGAAGCCTATGTGGACGATGTCATAATCAAGACAAGGCACGTCGAAACACTAATAGACTACCTACGTCTCACATTTGACAACCTCTGCGCATATGACATTAAGCTCAATCCGGAAAAGTGTGTTTTTGGCATCTCCGCAGGAAAGCTGCTGGGCTTCATCGTTTCCAATAGAGGAATTGAAGCAAATCCAGCCAAAGTCCGAGCTTTGTCACAATTGGCTACGCCAATAGACCTTAAGAAAGTCAAAAAACTCACGGGTTGCATGGCAGCTCTAAGCCGCTTTATCTCCAGATTGGGAGTAAAGGCACTGCCACTCTATCGCCTTCTACAGCGAACCAATCACTTCGAGTGGACGGATGCGGCAATAGCCAGACTGGAAGAAATAAAAACCCTTCTAGCGAGCAACCCAATCCTGGCCGCGCCAAACGTGGGCGAACCCATGTTGCTATATATATCGGAAACACGTCAAGTGGTGAGCGCCGTGCTCGTCGTTGAACGAGAACAGGACGGACACAAATTTCTGCTTCAGTAGCCAATGTACTACGTATCCAATGTCCTTACACCATGCAAATCCCGATACCCCCATTATCAAAAGATAGCATACGCAGTCTTCATGGCATCCCAAAAGCTACGACACTACTTCCATGAGTGTTCGATCATGGTGGCTTACGAAGTACCACTCAACGACATAATAAACAACCGCGATGCCACGGGCCAGATTTCCAAATGGGGAATTGAGCTCCTTCCATTTGATATTACATACAAACCGCGTCGAGCTATTAAATCCCAAGTACTGGATGACTTCGTCACCGAATGGACAGAGGCCGAACTCCTTAAAGAGTACGGCACATATTCCAATTGGGTTATGTATTTTGATGGCTCCAAAATGCCCAAAATGCTGGCAGGGCTAGGAGCGGGCGTCATTTTAACGTCCCCCACTAGAGACATCATTCAGTATGTACACCAAATACTGTACACAGACTCCAACAACGCAGCCGAATACGAGGTCTTATTGCATGGTCTCCGGATGGCTGTCTCCATGGGCATACAACGCCTGGAAGTGCGTGGGGACTCAAACCATGCAATATCTCAAATAAATGGAGACTTCGATTCCAAAGATCAGAAGATGGCAGCTTATCGTAATGTCGTCCTAAAAATGTGGCTCTGTTCGAGGGGCTCGAGTTCCATCATGTGGCCCGAGAAAGTAATCAAGCGGAGGACGTTCTTTCTCGTATCGGCGCCAAGAGCGACCCCGTCCCACCTAATATATTTCTAGAAAGGCTTTTTAAGCCATCTGTGGTGTGGCAAGGGGAAAGTGCCAATGCTAGTCCGGATCCGAACACAACCCCAGATTCCGAACACACTGATATTATCGGAGGCTCAGCCATCGAAATAACACCATCGGCCCATCTCATTATGGAAGTCATTGCCCCATGGACCAAACCCTTCTTTGCCTACCTTAATAGGAAGGAACTTCCTAAGGATCAGAATGAGGCCCGCCGCATTGTCCGGCGTTCGAAGGCCTACAAGGTTCACGACAGAGAGCTCTATAAGAAAAGCGCTACCGGAGTCCTTCAAAGATGTATCTCCGACGAGGAGGGGAGGAAGCTCTTGGCTGAGATTCACGCCGGTCTCGGCGGGCACCATGCCGCAGCTCGGGCCCTTGTTAGGAAGGCCTTCCGTACAGGGTTTTATTGGCCGACGGCCCGAGCAGATGCATAGGACCTTGTCCAACGTTGCGTCGGATGCCAACTCTTCGCCAACCAAAGCCATATGCCCCACACCGCCCTACAAACAATCCCCATCACTTGGCCTTTTGCAGTCTGGGGACTAGATATGGTTGGACCCCTTAAAGGAGGAAGCCATTAGAAAAAATATCTGCTGGTCATGGTGGATAAATTCACTATGTGGATAGAGGCCAAACCAGTTCAAACTGTCGAGTCCGGGCCGGTGATAGAATTCATATCCGGCGTCGTACACCGTTATCGTATTCCACACAGCATCATCACTAATAACGACTCCAACTTCATAGCTGACGAAGTGAAAACCTGCTGTGCTAATCTGGGGATCAAGCTCGATTACGCCTCTGTCTATCATCCATAGACAAACAGTCAACTCGAACGAGCCAATGGTCTTATTATGAGCGGCATCAAGCCTAGACTAGTGCGGTCTTTGAAAGAATCAGACAAGCACTGGGTTGAGGAGCTCGACTCCATACTCTGGGGGCTGCGGACCACGCCCAATGGCACTACCGGATACACATCATTCTTCATGGTGTATGGCGCAGAGGCAGTGTTACCCTGCGACATTATTCATGACTCACCTCGAGTGCGCATGTACGAAAAGAGAGAGAGGCCAAGCTGGATCGACAGTATAGTTTAGATGTCCTGGAGGAAGAGTGCGACGTTGCAAAAGCCCATTCCGCATTTTATCAACAGTAGGCTTGCAGGTATCAAAGCAGAGAAGTGCGGGCCAAGACTTATAACGTTGGCGAACTTGTTGTACGCCTGCCAGAGAAGAAAAAGGACAAACTCCAGCCCAAGTGGGAGGGTCCCTTCATCATCGACGAAGTTCTCACCGGAGGAGCGTACCACCTGCGTAATGCGTCAGACAATCGCCTGGAGCCGAACCCCTGACACGCGGCCAGACTCCGAAGTTTCTACGCCTAGAGCCAAACTCTTTGTTCGTCCCCTTCCCCCTGTTGCCTCCTTCCCCTTTTCTCGCTTTTCATATTTTCCCTTTAGCCTTAAAGCTTTCATGCGGTTAGACTGCGCACCCTTGACGCACACATCTTCAAATATGTACGTCTATTATACTTGGGGGCTTCTTGTACAGAAGCTTTCTATTATTCTCCGAGCATCAAGCTCATTACATATGCGTTTTTCCCATATGTACCTTTTCTTCGCCATTATATGCATCGATATGACTTAAGTTTTGGCCAAGATGGGTTGCCTGGTTCCTGTGCTTATGCCCTATGTTCCCGTTAGTTCGGCTAGGGAATAAAGGGAGCACCTCTACGATGTTGCTGCTGGGTCATCCGGATGTGTACCTCAGACTGGGTGAAGCCGAAAGCTAGCGTTCTTAAGGGAATATTCGGTCGATGGATTAAAGATGTTTTTTCGTATTCACTCCATTGTGAACCCCTAGAAGTCACGCATACTGCGATTTTTCAATCACAGTTCAGACATGCCCATTAACACATGCACACCCAGGGAAAGGAACCCTTAACGGAACTATTCTCTCTGGAAGATATCTCTTAAAACTCTAATGTAGTATAACATAACTAGCCGGATACAACTTGTCTGTTCAAGCAACTATGACCCCTACGCCTGGTTTCCATGCATACCCCGGTCTATTCGGCCGCACTGGTATTCGGAAACACTCTGCACCTTCAGGTCCCGAGGTTGAAGCGAAAAGGTCTGCCATGACAATCGTTTTACAATTCAGGTAGGATTTAGATATATCAAGGAAAGTACATAGTCACTTAGACTCATGAATTTCCTCCTCTATACCATCCAACAAGTTGTCTAACTTACAATCCTGTTGGGAATATTTGGCAGTTACTGCTACTTGGTCATATACCAAATTAACTGGCACTTCTTTCCCATCTGACCCTAAAGGCCCGACCCGGGCCATGTGATTCGGATCAAGCTTGGTATACCGTGTTTTCACCATGGCCCAGGCCTCTCACACCCTCTCGGCAGGCCGATATTTTCCATAATCGGATACGTCGCCGCGCTCCCTTGAATAGCTCTACTAGCTCCTCCGTACTTCCTGGAGGGGAGGCGGATGTCCATAAGGCCTTAGCAAGACTCCACATTGCCCGGCGAGCTTGCTCGTGCATTTGCGACAGCCCTTGCAGCAGATCGTCCGATAATCAGGACATCTCCTCTTCGGGGCGGCCTATCAGCATACCTGCAAACATAAGTTTGCCAGTTCCTTTCATCTCTGAACTATTATAAGGTAATTTCGGCCACATACTAAATATGCCGCCGCGCAGCCTTTTATTCTCCTTCACGGAGTCGGCCAGTTGGGCCCGTACATCTTTCAGATCCTCGCCCAATCGGGTATTCGAATTCTGGAGCTTGTTCTTCTCCAGCATGACTTTTGTGAGCACACGCTCGCCCGCGGCTAGTAGTTTCTTGGCTTATCGTTCTCCGCCTTGGGCAGCTTTGAGTTGTTCTGGCAGTTGACCTAGTGATCCTAATAAGAGGTGAGCAACCGTGTTAGCATTATTGGTATACTATTATGTTTTCTCGATGGAGGGAAACATTACTAGGAGACGCCTTCTTGGATTTCTCCAGTTCGGCCCTGGCAGCAGTTAGCTGCGTCTGACACTTTTCTAGCTCATGGGCTAGCAGGTTGTTCTTCTCCGTAAGAACCTATTTATACAACGATACTTAAGTCAGTTGTACCAACTCCTTCAAGTCTCGGAGGCTACTGGCATATGGTTATCATATTCGGACAAAGTAAACTTACCCGCACGTCTTTTAAATGCTGCTTTGTAGCTCTGTTAAGCCCATCTCGAGCAGCTCGGATGTATGCATCAGCCGAGCTAAAGGCGTTAAAGGCGTCTTCTGAAAAGCTGGGGTCTTGTAAAACGGCCCTTCGGCGCCGATGATTCATGGCGCTCTCCACTTCCGACTTAGTGACGGATACATTATCTGAATCCTCGGCTGGAGGACTGTCCGGTGTTATCCCCGTATCAGCCCCCGTCTTTACGGCAGGATCTGGATCGTGGCTCTGGGAAGTATGACCAGCCGGCCCCCCGGATTTAGTCCGACACACCTTTTTCCTAATACAGGATAAACAGAAAGGTCATAGTTAGATGTGACTGCCAAGATGCATATGTGCAAATCCATACCTCTTTGATGAAGGCTCGGTCGTATCTTCATTTGCCTTCCTCTCTGAAGGCTTGCCCGGTGTGGGGGCCGCTCTCTTCGGAGATGCCCCTGGGGCAGTATGGCGTGCCGAACGCCTCCCCTTTTGAGCACAGGACAGTGGGTGGGTGAGGAAGAATGAGAAAACTCTCTTGGACAAGGTATCTCCGGATTACTTACGTGTGAAGCGGGGAACAGACCGGGATAATCAGCGATGATGGCTACTTCTATGCCGTCATATCTTGTTTGGTAAAAGACCCCATTCTTGAGCACCACGGATATATGCGGATCCTCTTCGGATCCGGGGTCAAGGTCCCGATTGTGTCCCTCGGGCTGCAGGGCGGGGCCGTAAAGCCCCTCAGAAGTCTTTCGCTAGTGCTGTTATAAATGGATGGGTGAATGTTCATAGAACATAGCTCAAGGAGTAGAATGAGTAGAGCAGAGGGGTTGGGGGCTTACCCAGCTAGGAGGACTATACATAGAGTATCCTTCCCTATGCTTGATGTGCAAGAACTCCTCTCCCTCCCCTTTGAACAGTTCAGCCAATATTTTGGCCAGGGCGGCAGGGGTGTCTGGACCTTTCCTGCCGCAGCGGGAGGCGTCATCTTCCCCATTGTAGTGCCACATGGGAAGTCCTCTGTATTGGAGTGGCTGGACCCCCCGCACTATGGAGGTCGCCATTACTTCGACTATCATGTATCCGGACTGGGCGAGCGTCTTTATCCTGCTCAGGATTGGTGAACCTCCGCACTATCTTCTTCCTCGAGGCTCCGAGGGCGCCAGCTGTGGTGTTTCTTTAAAGGAGCACTTGTGAACTCAGGAAGACCCATCCCGGCTGGGTCTGGAAGTACGACATCCTTGATGTAAAACCACTCAGAAGTCCACTCTCTAGAAGCCGTCTTTGCTGTGCAGGATAGGTATCCGGTCTCGGCAATGCGCCATATTTCGGCTCCGCCCACTTCAAATATTGATCCCTCGTCGTTACTGATAACCCACAAGTATAGGGAATCGCAACAGCTTTCGAGGGTAGAGTATTCAACCCAAATTTATTGATTTGACACAAGGGGAGCCAAAGAATATTCTCAAGTATTAGCAGCTGAGTTGTCAATTCAACCACACCTGGAAACTTAGTATCTGCAGCAAAGTGTTTAGTAGGAAAGTAATATGATAGTGATGGTAACGGTAACAAAAGAGTAACGAAAGCAAAGTAATGTTTTTGGTATTTTGTAGTGATTGTAACAATAGAAACAGGAAAGTAAATAAGCGTAAACCAATATATGGAAAGCTCGTAGGCATCGGATCAATGATGGATAATTATGCCGGATGCGGTTCATCATGTAACAGTCATAACATAGGGTGACACAGAACTAGCTCCAATTCATCAATGTAATGTAGGCGTGTATTCCGAATATAGTCATACGTGCTTATGGAAAAGAACTTGCATGGCATATTTTGTCCTACCCTCCCGTGGCAGCGGGGTCCTAATGGAAACTAAGGGATACTAAGGCCTCGTTTTAATAGAGAACCGGAACAAAGCATTAGCACATAGTGAATACATGAACTCCTCAAACTACGGTCATCACCGGTAAGTATCCTGATTATTGTCACTTCGGGGTTAACGGATCATAACACATAATAGGTGACTATAGACTTGCAAGATAGGATCAAGAACTCTCATATATTGATGAAAACATAATAGGTTCAGATCTGAAATCACGGCACTCGGGCCCTAGTGACAAGCATTAAGCATAGCAAAGTCATAGCAACATCAATATCAAAACATAGTGGATACTAGGGATCAAACCCTAACAAAACTAACTCAATTACATGATAAATCTAATCCAACCCATCACCGTCCAGCAAGCCTACGATGGAATTACTCACGCATGGCGGTGAGCATCATGAAATTGGTGATGGAGGATGGTTGATGATGACGACGGCGACGAATCCCCCTCTCCGGAGCCCCGAACGGACTCCAGATCTGCCCTCCCGAGAGGTTTTAGGGCTTGGCGGTGGCTCTGTATCATAAAACGCAATGAATTCTTCTCTCCTATTTTTCTCCCCGAAAGCATATATATAGAGTTGGAGTTGGAGTCGGGAGGTCTCCAGGGGGCGCGCCCTAGGGGGTGCGCGCCCCCACCCTCGTGGACAGGGTGTGGGCCCCCTGGTTTTCATCTTTGGCGAGGATTTTTTTATTATTTACTGTAAGACATTCCGTGGAGTTTGAGGTCATTCTGAGAACTTTTGTTTTCTGCACATAAAACAATATCATGGCAATTCTACTAAAAACAGCGTCAGTCCGGGTTAGTTCCATTCAAATCATACAAGTTAGAGTCCAAAACAAGGGCAAAAGTGTTTGGAAAAGTAGATACGACGGAGACGTATCAACTCCCCCAAGCTTAAACCCTTGCTTGTCCTCAGGCAATTCAGTTGACAAACTGAAAGAAATAAAGAAAAACTTTTACAAACTCCGTTTGCTCTTGTTGTTGTAAATATGTCAAGCTAGCATTCAAGTTTTCAGCAAAGATTATAACTAACCACATTTGCAATAATTCTCAGGTCTCATGAGTACCCATATCAATAGCATAATCAAGTAGCATGCCATAATAATAAATCTCGGATGACAACACTTTCTCAAAACAATCATAATATGATATAACAAGATGGTATTTCGCTAGCCCTTTCTGAGACCGCAAAACATAAATGCAGAGCACCTTTAAAGATCAAGGACTGACTAGACATTGTAATTCATGGTAAAAGAGATCCAATCATAGTCACACCCAATATAAATTAACAGTGATGAATGCAAATGACAGCTGCGCTCTCCAGCTAGTGCTTTTAATAAGAGGGTGATGACTCAACATAAAAGTAAATGGATAGGCCCTTCGTAGAGGGAAGCATGGATTTGTAGAGGTGCCAGAGCTCGGTTTTGAAATAGAGATAATTAATATTTTGTGCGGTATACTTTCATTGTCAACATAACAACCAAGAGATGGCGATATCTTCCATGCTACACACATTATCGGCGGTTCCCAAACAGAATGGTAAAGTTTATACTCCCCCTCCACCAACAAACATCAATCCATGGCTTGCTCGACACAACGAGTGCCTCCAACTAACAACAGTCCCATGGGGAGTTTTGTTTTGCAATTATTTTGATTTAGTTTGCCTAAAGCATGGGACTGGGCATCCCGGTGACCAGCCATTTTCTCGTGAGTGAGGAGTGGAGTCCACTCCTCTTGAGAATAACCCGCCTAGCATGGAAGATACATGCAGCCCTAATTGATACATGAGCTATTCGAGCATACAAAACAGAATGATTATTTGAAGGTTTAGAGTTTGGCACATACAAATTTACTTGGAACGGCAGGTAGATACCGCATATAGGAAGCTATAGTGGACTCATCTGGAATAACTTTGGGGTTTAAGGGATTGGATGCACAAGCAGTATTCCCGCTTAGTACAGGTGAAGGCTAGCAAAAGACTGGGAAGCGACCAACTAGAGAGCGACAATGGCCATGTACATGCATTAAGATTAATAAACATTGGATGCAAGCATGAGTAGGATATAATCCGCCATGAACATAAATATCGTGAAGGCTATGTTGATTTGTTTCATCTACATGCATGAACATGTGCCAAGTCAAGTCACTTAAATCATTCAAAGGAGGATACCACCCCATCATACCACATCATAACCATCTCAATAACATGTTGGCACACAAGGTAAACCATTATAACTCATAGCTAATCAAGCATGGCACAAGAAACTATGATCTCTAATTGTCATTGCAAACATGTTTATTCATAACAAGCTAAATCAAGAACGATGAACTCATAATATTTACAGAAACAAAAGAGGTCGAGTTCATACCAGCTTTTCTTATCTCAATCAGTCCATCATATATCATCATAATTGCCTTTCACTTGCACGACCGAACAATGTGAATAATAATAAGAGTGCACGTGCATTGGACTAAGCTGGAATCTGCGAGCATTCAATAAACAGGAGAAGACAAAGCAATAAGGGATCTTGGTTAAATCAACAATAAAGCATATAAGAGTCACTTCAACAATTTAACCATGGTCTTCTCCTACTGACCCCCAAAGAAAAGAAAAGAAATAAAACTATTTACACGGGAAAGCTCCCAACAAGCAAAAGAAGAATAGGAAATATTTTTGGTTTTTCTTTTTAATTATTACTATAGCAAGAAAAGTAAACTACTACTATTTTTTTTGGTTTTTCTTAAGGTTTATCAAACAAACAAGAAGAAAGCATAAAAGGAAATAAACTAGCATGGATGATACAATGAAAAAGTATGAACACCGACATCTAGCAATGAGTGTGTGTGAACAGAAATGTAATGTCGATGAGAAATACGTACTCCCCCAAGCTTAGGCTTTTGTCCTAAGTTGGTCTATGGCCATGGCTGGCCTGGCTGATATCCATAATAATAGTTGTTGGGGTCGTACTGTGATGAAGAAGACTCTGACTGCCATTGGCTGACAGCCATCTCCGGATCCTAAGAATAAACAGAATGTCATGGAGGCTCCTCTTGTGGTTCCGGTTCCGGGGCTAGTGCAGGGTTCCGGTAGGCGTGAATAGCCGCCAACGGAACAAGGTACGTGCCTACAGTAAAATCAAACAAAGAAGGAGCAGGCAAGGTAATAGTCTCAGGATGATGTTTATTAAAGAGCAATTGATATTTAAGCTCTCCTTCCCTATTCTTAACAATAAAATCATGTGCTACCATACTTTTATAATCTAAATAAACACGAGGCAGCACCTTTTCTTCCTTCTCATAATGCCTAATAGGTATGTTAAAATGTGCAGCGAGGCGTGAAGCATAAATGCCTCCAAAGATGGGACCCTTAGTACTGTTCCTACTTAACCGTCTAGCAATAATGCCGCCCATACTAAAAGAGTTATCACCGTATAAGCCGTGGTACAAAATAATAATATCAGGGATACTCAGGTTTCCATAGTTTCCGCGACCAATTAAGCAACGACTAGCAAATAATGCAAAGTAGCGTAAAACAGGAAAATGTATGCTAGTGATTCATGCATCGGAAACCTTCCTTGTTTCCCCTACAGTGATAGTGTCAATAAATCCCTGCACATCATCACGATGTGGTTCTTCTGTCTTGCCCCCAAAAGGGACTAAACAAATCTGACAAAAATCATAAAGTGACATCTCCTTATGCTCATCATATAAATGAAATTCCACCGTAGGTGGTGAGTTCTTAGAATGAAAATGAAAGTTTTGCACAAAGGTATTTGTGAGCAAGAGGTACTGATCGGATTGGTCGTGGAGGAAAGCGGTAAGGCCTGCAGTCTGAGCCAACTCATGAAAATCTTCATAAATCCCGGCTGCTCTTAAGAAATCATCAGAAGGCCATTCACACGCCCAAACCTCCGTGGTGCGAGGCAAATTATACTTAGGCTTCAGTGCCTTCTCCTTCGAGCTTTGGCTCGATGAGCCCCTCAAAAGTCTCCTCATCATTTTCTGAAAAATTCTGAAAGTTTTAGTAACTTCAAAATAAAAGTAAACCAAACTCAATAATATTGATAGCAACCACTCCTACAAGTGCCTAGAGCCTATATCATGCTTCAAAACTACTTTTGACCATATAAATTTGGCATGCAAGCTCAAGAACAGGGTTTGCAATGAATAAAGCACTAGAACAAAAACTAATTGGACCAATGGAGGAGTCACATACCAAGGAACAATCTCCCTAAGCAGTTTTGTGAGAGGTGCTTTGAGCAAGGAGATCGAAAATTGCAGCAAAGAGGGCTGGAACTCATGCTTGAGTTGGTTTTTCGTGTTTGTGGGAGGAAGAAGAAGAGGGTGGGTGTAGGAATAAGTGGAGGAGGGCCACCATGGGCCCACAAGGCAGGGGGCGCGCCCTCCACCCTCGTGACCAGGTGGCAGCCCCCCCTGCGGTAATTTTTGCACCATAAATCCTCAAATATTCCCGAAAAAATCATATTAAATTGGCATGTCATTCTGAGGACTTTTATTTTTGGGACATTTTTATATTGCACGGATAAATCAGGAAACAGACAGAAAAATACTATTTTTACTTTATTTCAACTAAATAACAGAAAGTATAGAGAGGGTACAGAAGGTTGTGCTTCTAGTTTCATCCATCTCATGCTCGTTAAAAGGAATACACTAACAAGGTTGATCAGGTCTTGTTAACAAACTCATTCCGATTCACATGAAACCGAAGAAATTTCGAATAACACTAGGTTACCTCAACGGGGATATGCACATCCCCAATAATAAGTATATCATATTTCTTCTTGACAGTAGGAAGAGGAAATTCAAAACCTCCAAATATAATCGATGGAGTTTTTCCGATAGAATTGATACTATGAACTTGAGGTTGTTTCCTCGAAAAGTGTACCGTATATGCTCATTACCATTAACATGAAAAGTGACATTGCCTTTGTTGCAATCAATAACAGCCCGTGCAGTATTAAGAAAAGGTCTTCCAAGAATAATAGACATACTGGCATCCTCGAGAATATCAAGAATAACAAAGTCCGTTAAAATAGTAACATTTGCAACCACAACAGGCACATCCTCACAAATGCCGACAACTATAGCAGTTGATTTATCAGCCATTTGCAAAGATATTTCAGTAGGTGTCAACTTATTCAAGTCAAGTCTATGATATAAAGAGAGAGGCATAACACTAACACCGGCTCCAAGATCACATAAAGCAGTTTTAACATAGTTTCTTTTAATGGAGCATGGTATAGTAGGTACTCCTAGATCTCCAAGTTTCTTTGGTATTCCACCCTTAAAAGTATAATTAGCAAGCATGGTGGAAATTTCAGCTTCTGGTATCTTTCTTTTATTTGTAACAATATCTTTCATGTACTTAGCATAAGGATTTATTTTGAGCATATCAGTTAATCGCATACGCAAAAAGATAGGTCTAATCATTTCAGCAAAGCGCTCAAAATCCTCATCATCCTTTATCTTGGATGGTTTGGGAGGAAAAGGCATGGGTTTCTGAACCCAAGGTTCTCTTTCTTTACCATGTTTTCTAGCAACAAAATCTTTCTTATCATAACATTGATTCTTTGATTGTGGGTTATCAAGATCAACAGCAGGTTCAGTTTCTACATCATTATCATTACTAGGTTGAGCATCATCATTCGCATTTTCATTAGGTTCATGTTCATTGCCAGATTGTGTTTCAGCATCAGACATAGATATACCATTTGGATTATCAGGTGGTTCAGCAATAGGTTCACTAGAAGTTTGCACAGTTCTATCATTTTTCTTCTTCTTCTTTTTAGAAGAACTAGGTGCATCAATATTATTTCTCTGAGAATCTTGCTCAATTCTCTTAGGATGGCCTTCAGGATACAAAGGTTCCCGAGTCATTCTACCAGTTCTAGTAGCCACTTTAACAGCATAATCATTTTCCTTACTATTCATCTCATTGAGCAATTCCTTTTGAGCTTTAAGTACTTGTTCTACTTGAGTGGTAACCATAGAAGCATGTTTGCTAACAAGTTTAAGTTCACCTCTAATATTAGCCATATAGTCACCCAAATATTTAATCATATCAGCATCTTGTTTTAATTGTCTACCAAAATAAGCATTGAAGTCTTCTTGCTTAAACATAAAGTTATCAAACTCATCCAAGCATTGGCTAGCAATTTTAGCAGGAGGGATTTCAGCTTTATCATATCTATAGAGAGAATTTACCTTTACTACCTGTGTCGGGTTCTCGAGGTCTGGAGGTTCTTCAATAAATAAAGGATTAAGATCATATGTTTCTTCAATAGGCGGTAAATTAAGACCATGTATTTCTTCAATAGGAGGTAGATTCTTAACATCTTCAGCTTTAATACCTTTTTCTTTCATAGATTTCTTTGCCTCTTGCATATCTTCAGGACTGAGAAATAGAACACCTCTCTTCTTCGGAGTTGGTTTCGGAGTAGGCTCATTAATTGGAGCAGGAGCTGGCTCGGGAGGTGCCCAATTATTTTCATTTGTCAACATATTGTTCAATAAGATTTCAGCTTCATCTAGTGCTCTTTCCCTGAAAAGAGAACCAGCACAACTATCCAGGTAATCTCTAGAAGCATCATTTAGTCCATTATAAAAGATATCAAGTATTTCATTTTTCTTAAGAGGATGATCAGGCAAAGCATTAAGTAACTTGAGAAGCCTCCCCCAAGCTTGTGGGAGACTCTCTTCTTTAATTTGCACAAAGTTGTATATTTCCTTTAAAGCATCTTGTTTCTTATGAGCAGGGAAATATTTAGCAGAGAAGTAATAAATCATATCCTAGGGACTACGCACACAAGCAGGATCAAGAGAATTGAACCATATCTTAGCATCACCCTTTAATGAGAACGGAAATATTTTAAGGATATAAAAGTAGCGAGATCTCTCATCATTAGTGAACAGAGTGGCTATATCATTTAATTTAGTAAGATGTGCCACAACAATTTCAGATTCATAGCCATGAAAAGGATCAGATTCAACTAAAGTAATTGTATCAGGATCAACAAAGAATTCATAATCCTTATCAGTAACACAGATAAGTGAAATAGCAAAAGAAGGGTCAGGTTTCATCCTAGCATTTAGAGATTGCTTATTCCATTTAGCTAATAACCTTTTGAGTTCATATCTATCTTTGCAAGCTAAAATAGCTAAAGAAGCTTCTTGATCAAATAAATAACCCTCAGGAATAACAAGTGATTCTTCATCATTACTTTCATCATCACAATCAGATTCAATATTTTCAATCTCTCTAGCCCTAGCAAGTCATTCCTCGAGAAAATCACCAAGTGGCACATTAGTATCAAGCATAGAAGTAGTTTCATCATAAGTATCATGCATAGCAGAAGTGGAATCATCAATAACATGCGACATATCGGAACGAATAGCAGAAGCAGTTGTAGGTGTCGCAAATTTACTCATAACAGAAGGTGAATCAAGTGCGGAACTAGATGGCAGTTCCTTACCCCCCCTCGTAGTTGAGGGATAGATCTTGGTTTTTGGATTTCTCAAGTTCTTCATAGTGTCCAGCAGATATAAATCCCAAGTGACTCAAAGAATAGAGCTATGCTCCCCGGCAACGGCGCCAAAAATTAGTCTAGATAACCCACAAGTATAGGGGATCGCAACAGCTTTCGAGGGTAGAGTAGTCAACCCAAATTTATTGATTCGACACAAGGGGAGCCAAAGAATATTCTCAAGTATTAGCAGCTGAGTTGTCAATTCAACCACACCTGGAAAATTAGTATCTGCAGCAAAGTGTTTAGTAGCAAACTAATATGATAGTGATGGTAACGTTAACAAAAGAGTAACGAAAGCAAAGTAATGTTTTTGGTATTTTGTAGTGATTGTAACAATAGGAACGGGAAAGTAAATAAGCATAAACCAATATATGGAAAGCTCGTAGGCATCGGATCAATGATGGATAATTATGCCGGATGCGGTTCATCATGTAACAGTCATAACATAGGGTGACACAGAACTAGCTCCAATTCATCAATGTAACATAGGTTCAGATCTGAAATCATGGCACTCGGGCCCTAGTGACAAGCATTAAGTATAGCAAAGTCATAGCAACATCAATCTCAGAACATAGTGGATACTAGGGATCAAACCATAACAAAACTAACTCAATTACATGATAAATCTCATCCAACCCATCACCGTTCAGCAAGCCTACGATGGAATTACTCACGCACGGCGGTGAGCATCATGAAATTGGTGATGGAGGATGGTTGATGATGACGACCATGACGAATCCCCCTCTCCGGAGCCTGAACGTAATCCAGATCAGCCCTCCCGAGAGGTTTTAGGACTTAGCGGCGGCTCCGTATAGTAAAACACGATGAATTCTTCCTCCTATTTTTTCTCCCCGAAAGTAGATATATAGAGTTGGAGTTGGAGTCGGGAGGTCTCCAGGGGGCCCACAAGGTAGGGGGCGCGCCCTAAGGGGGGGCGCGCCCCACCCTCGTGGACAGGGTGTGGGGCCCCTAGTCTTCATCTTTGGCGAGGTTTTTTATTATTTATTGTAAGTCATTCCGTGGTGTTTCAGGTCATTCCAAGAACTTTTGTTTTCTGCACATAAAACAACATCATGGCAATTCTGCTGAAAACAGCGTCAGTCCGGGTTAGTTCCATTCAAATCATACAAGTTAGAGTCCAAAACAAGGGCAAAGTGTTTGTAAAAGTAGATACGACGGAGACGTATCAGTTACGCGGGACAAGGCAGGATAACCTTATCCACAGTTCAAAATGGGCCTCATAACCCAGGAATAGTTCGCATAAAGCGACGTAACCCGTAATGTGCATGATGGAGGCTGGAGTAAAGTTGTGTAGCTGGCGGCCCTAATATCCCAGAAGCCCTCGGAGGAATGGATGAAATGGAAATCCCACGCCCCTTAGCAGATAGGGGACGAAACACACTCGTTCCCCCATGGATGGATTGGGGAAATCCTCCGCCTGGGTTTTGCCGTTGAAGGAGGCCAACCCTGCTCGAACAGGGAGTAGATCCGTAGGGGGGAGAAACCCCTGCGTTTGCAGCTCCACCAGCTGACGGTGGGATACAAAGCACTTCTCCCATTCACCTCTTTCTGGGCCGCAGGGACGGGAGGAGGGGCTAGGGACGCTAGACATGTTGGAGTGTTCTTTCCTAGCAACCTTTGAGGATTTTCTCTGGGAGATGTTGAATGGATCTGGGATCCAATCTCGTTAAATAGACGATGTCCCTCGCGTAGCTGGGGTGTTAAGTGCAAAAATACCCTGACCTCTCGCATCTTCTCGACACATGGAAACTGAAGTTGTTGATGCACAAAAGCCGAGGGGTACAATATTAAATGGAAGGCCGAACAAACTACTTGGAAGTCATCAATGGAGGAAGCCGCCTTGCAATGCCGAAGACAATCTATGCGCTGAACACCTCGTCATTGAAGACTAGTTCGGGGGCTACCGAGGGAGTCCTGGACTAAGGGGTCCTCGGGCATCCGACCTGTTAGCCATTGGCCGGACTGATGGGCTGTGAAGATACGAAGACCGAAGACTGCACCCGTGTCCAGATGGGACTCTCCTTAGCATGGAAGGCAAGCTTGGCGATCAAATAAGTAGATTGCTTTCTTGGTAACCGACCTTGTGTAACCCTAGATCCTCCCGGTGTCTATATAAACCGGAGGACTTAGTCCGGAGGGTGACAATCATTACCATAGTCATACAGCCTAGGCTTTTAGGGTTTAGCCATCTCGATCTCGTGGTAGATCTATTGTAATACTCATATTCATCAAGATCAATCAAGCAGGAAGTAGGGTATTACCTCCATAAAGAGGGCCTGAACCTGGGTAAACATCGTGTCAGGGAGTGAAGTAGGGTATTACCTCCTGTTACCATCGACCTTAGACGCACAGTTCGGGACCCCCTACCCGAGATCCGCCGGTTTTGACACCAACAATCATCATCATCACCAACAACTCTCCCATCTTGGGGAGGGCAATCTTCATCAACATCTTCAACAAAACCATCTCCTCTCAAACCCTAGTTCTCTCTTGTGTTAAATCTTGTTACGAAACTATAGATTGGTGCTTGTGGGTGACTGGTAGTGTTGATTACATCTTGTAGTTGATTACTATATGGTTTATTTGGTGGAAGATTATATGTTCAGATCCAATATGCTATTTAATACCCCTCTAATCTTGATCATGATTATCATTTGTGAGCAGTTACTTTTGTTCTTGAGGCCACGGGAGAAATCATGTTGCAAGTAATCATGGGAACTTGATATGTGTTTGATATTTTGATAGTATGTATGTTGTGATTCCCTTAGTGGTGTCATGTGAACATCGACTACATGACAGTTCACCATATTTGGGCCTAATGAAATTCATTGTGGAGTAGCAATTAGATGATGGGTTGCAAGAGTGACAGAAGCTTAAACCCCAGTTTATGCGCTATTCTGCAAGGGACCGATTGGATACAAAAGTTTAATGCTATGGTTAGAATTTATTATTAATACTTTTCTCATAGTTGCGGATGCTTGTGAGAGGGTTAATCATAAGCAGGAGGTTTGTTCAAGTAAGAACAGCACCTAAGCACCGGTCCACCCACAAATCGAACCAACATGGTGAAAGTGACTAGATGAAATTCCCGTGTACCCTCAAGAACGCTTTGCTTATCATAAGAGACCGTTTTGACCTGTCCTTTGCCTCAAAAGGATTGGGCTACCTTGCTGCACTTTTATTGCTACTATCGTTTTTTGCTCGTTACAAATTACCTTGCTATCAAACTACTCTGCTACTTACAATTTCAGCACTTGCAGACATTACCTTGTTGAAAACCACTTGTCATTTCCTTCAGCTCCTCGTTGGGTTCGACACTCTTACTTATCGAAAAGAGCTACAATTGATCCCCTATACTTGTGGGTCATCAAGGCTATTTTCTGGCGCTGTTGCCAGGGAGTGAAGCACCTTTGGAAAGTGGAATCTGATAAGGAAACATTTATATAGTGTGCTGAAATTTATTGTGACTTGTTACGATGGAAAACAATCCTTTGAGGGGTTTGTTCGGGGTATCTTCACCTCGACCGGAACCACAATTAGCTACCTCTCAACCTACTGCAGCTACTTAAAATATTGAATATGAAATTCCTTCGGGTATGATAGAACAACCGCTAGCTAATCCTTATGGAGGAGACAGAACCGAACATCCTGATATGGACTTGATATATGTAGAACAAATTTGTGGATTGTTCAAGCTTGCAAGTTTACCCAGAGATGAAGTTATGAAAAAGGTTTTCCCTCTATATTTGAAGGGAAAAGCATTGGCATGGTATAGGCTATGCGGTGATATTGGGTCTTGGAATTGGAATCGTTTGAAATTGGAGTTCCATCAAAAACTTTATCCCATGCATCCAGTTCATCATGATCGGAATTATATATATAATTTTTGGCCTCGTGAAGGAGAAAGTATCGCTCTAGCTTGGGGGAGGCTTAAGTCAATGTTACATTCATGCCCCAATCATGATCTCTCAAGAGAAATTATTCTCTAGAACATTTATGCTCGGCTTTCTCGTAATGATCAAACCATGCTTGATACCTCTTGTGCTGGTTCTTTTGTGAAGAAGACTATTGAATTTCGGTGGGATCTTTTGGAAATAATTAAATGCAACTCTGAAGATTGGGAACTCGATGAAGGTAAAGAGTCTGGTATTAAACTTAAGTATGATTGTGTTAAGTCTTTTATGGATACTGATGCTTTTCAAAAGTTTAGCACTAAATATGGACTTGAATCTGAGATAGTAGCCTCCTTTTGTGAATCATTTGCTACTTATGTTGATCTCCCTAAAGAGAAGTGGTTTAAATATCACCCACCTATTAAAGAAGAAATTAAAGAACCTGTGCCAGTTAAAGAAGAAACTATACTTTACAATGTTGATCCCGTTGTTTCGTCTGCTTATATTGAGAAACCACCTTTTCCTGTTAGGATAAAGGAACATGTTAGAGTTTCAACTATGGTCAACAAAAGCTATATTAGAACACCTAAACCTGATGAACAAATTAAAGTGGAACCTAGTATTGCTATGGTTAAAGATCTCTTGGAAGAAGATGTAGATGGGCATGTTATTTACTTCTGTGAAGAAGCTGCTTGAATTGTCAAACCTGATAAAAAGGATAAACATAGACCTGTTGCTGGCATGCCCGTTGTCACAGTTAAAATAGGAGATCATTGTTATCATGGTTTATGTGACATAGGTGCTAGTGTGAGTGCTATTTCTTACACTTTATACCAAGAAATTATGAATGACATAGAAGACATAGATGTTACTATTAAACTTGCTAATAGAGACACTATCTCACCAATTAGGATTGTTAGAGATGTTAAAGTCTTGTGTGGGAAAATAAAATACCCTACCGATTTTCTTGTTCTTTGTTCCCCACAAGATGACTTTTGTCCCATTATCTTTGGTAGACCTTTCTTGAACACCATTAATGCTAGAATAGATTGTAAGAAACAAACTGTCGGTGTTAGTTTTGGTGATGAGTCTCATGAGTTTAATATTTCCAAGTTTAGTAGAAATCTTCATGAAAAATAATTGCCTAGTAAAGATGAGTTAATTGGTCTTGCTTCTATTGCTTTACCACCAACTGACCCTTTAGAACAATATTTCCTAGAACATCAAAATGATTTACATATGCATGAAAGAAATGAAATAGATAAGATTTTCTTTGAACAACGTCCTCTGCTTAAACAGTTTGCCTATTGAAACTCTAGGAGGTCCTCCTCCACCTAAAGGTGATCCTGCGTTCGAATTTAAACAATTGCCAGACCCTTTGAAATATGCTTATCTTGATGAAAAGAATATATATCCTGTTATTGTTAGTGCTAACCTTTTAGAATATGAAGAAGAAAGATTATTGAAAGTTCTAAGGAAGAATCGAGTTGCTATTAGATATACTCTTGATGATTTAAAGGGCATTAGTCCCACTCTATGTCAGCACAAAATTAATATGGAACCTGATGCTAAACCCGTTATTGATCACCAACGTCGGCTAAATCCACAAATGAAGGAAGTGGTAAGAACAAAAATCTTAAAATTTCTGGAAGCAGGTATAATCTATCTTATAGCTGATAGTAGATGGGCAAGCCTTGTTCATTGTGTCCCTAAGAAAGGAGGTATAAATGTTGTTCCAAATGATAAGAATGAACTTATACCACAAAGAATTGTTACAGGCTATAGAATGGTAATTGATTTTAGAAAATTAAACAAAGCAACTAGAAAAGATCATTACCCTCTGCCTTTTATTGATCAAATGCTCGAAAGATTATCTAAGCACACACATTTTTGCTTCCTTGATGGATACTCTGGTTTTTCACAAATACATGTTTCTCAACCTGATCAAGAAAAGACCACTTTTACTTGTCCCTTTGGAACATATGTTTATAGACATATGCCTTTCGGTTTATGTAATGCACCTGCTACTTTTCAAAGATGTATGACTACTATATTCTCTGACTTTTGTGAAAAGATTGTTGAGGTTTTCATGGATGACTTCTCTATTTATGGGAAGTTTTTTGATGATTTTTTAAGCAATCTTGATCGAGTTTTGCAGAGATGTGAACAAACAAATCTTGTCTTCAATTGGGAGAAGTGCCACTTTATGGTTAATGAAGGCATTTTCTTGGGTCATAAAATTTCTAAAAGAGGTATTGAAGTGGACACAGCTGAGGTTGATGCAATTGAGAAAATGCCATGTCCTAAAGATATAAAAGGTATTCGTAGTTTCTTAGGTCATGCTGGTTTCTATAGGAGATTTATCAAAGACTTCTCTAAAATTTCTAGGCCTCTTACAAATCTTTTGCAAAAGGATATTCCTTTTGTTTTTGATGATGCTTGTTTAGATGCCATTGAAACACTCAAGAAATCCTTAATTTCTGCACCTATTGTTCAACCACCTGATTGGAACTTGCCTTCTGAAGTTATGTGTGATGCTAGTGATTATGTTGTTGGTGTTGTTCTAGGACAAAGAGTTGATAAGAAACTGAATGTTATTCATTATGCTAGTAAAACTCTAGATAGTGCTAAACGAAACTATGCTACTAATGAAAAAGAATTCTCAGCAGTGGTGTTTGCTTGTGATAAATTTAGACCTTATATTGTTGATTCCAAAGTAATTGTTCTCAACGATCATGCTGCTATTAAATATCTTATGGAAAAGAAAGATTCTAAAGCTAGACTTATTCGATAGGTTCTCTTGTTACAAGAATTTGATTTACATATCAATGATAGAAAAGGAGCAGAGAACCCCATAGCTGATAATTTATCTAGGCTTGAAAATGTGCCTGATGACCCACTACCTATTGATGATAGTTTTCCTGATGAGAAGTTAGCTACAATAAATTGTTGCTCATAATACTCCTTGGTATGCTAACTATGCTAATTACATTGTTGCTTGATACGTCTTCAACGTATCTATACTTTTTTATTGTTCCATGCTATTATATTATCTCGTTTGGATGTTAATGGGATAATTTATACACTTTTATATTATTTTTGGGACTAACCTACTAACCCAAGGCCCAGTGCAAATTGTTGTTTTTTTGCCTATTTCAGTGTTTCGCAGAAAAGGAATATCAAACGGAATCCAAACGGAATGAAACCTTCGGGAGAGTTATTTTTGGAACAAACATGATCCAGGGGACTTGGAGTGGACGTCAAGCAACCTACGAGGAGGCCACGAGGCAGGGGGCACGCCTACCCCCTGGGCGCGCCCTCCACCCTCGTGGGGCCCTCGTGGCTCCACCGAACTACTTCTTCTAGGAGCACCATGAAACCCTATTTCCACTGCCGCAATATTCTGTACCCAAGAGATCCCACCTTGGGGCCTTTTCCGGAGCTCCACCGAAGGGGGCATCGATCATGGAGGGCTTCTACATCAACACCATAGCCTCTCCGATGATGTGTGATTAGTTTACCTCAGACCTTCGGGTCCATAGTTATTAGCTAGATGGCTTCTTCTCTCTCTTTGCATCTCAATACAATGTTCTCCTCGATCTTCTTGGAGATCTATTTGATGTAAATCTTTTTGTGGTGTGTTTGTCGAGATCCGATGAATTGTGGGTTTATGATCAAGTTTATCTATGAACAATATTTGATTCTATTATGAATTCTTTTATGTATGATTGGCTATCTTGGCAAGTCTCTTCGAATTATCAGTTTGGTTTGGCCTACTAAATTGATCTTTCTTGCAATGGGAGAAGTGCTTAGCTTTGGGTTCAGTCTTGCGATGTCCTTTCCCAGTGACAGCAGGGCAGCAAGGCACGTATTGTATTGTTGCCATCGAGGATAAAAAGATGGGGTTTATATCATATTGCTTGAGTTTATCCCTCTACATCATGTCATCTTGCCTAATGCATTACTTTGTTCTTATGAACTTAATACTCTAGATGGATGCTGGATAGCGGTCGATGTGTGGTGTCGGTTGTGACACTCCAAAATTTTTGATTTGGTTTTCATCAAAAACTTTATTGGATTATAAAAGAGGGCATTTAAAAATTTCTTTTCCAGAAATCCTTCCTCTTTAAAAACTTCCTTTCACCTTTGGCAAGGATTTCCTTTCCTTTTCAATTTTGGTGTTGGACTTTTGAAAGCTTTTCTTCTGGTTGTTTCCCTCTCAAACTTATTTATTTTCATTTAAAAAGAAATCCTAGGAGTTTTGGGACTTCTTTCTTTTTGAAACCACCCATGATTTTGGGCCTCGAGGGGCCCTTCTTCCTCGACTCCGGCCACCTTGTTCCGCCTCGGCCTCCACCTCGATTCACTCCGGTGAGGCCATCCCCGGTGCCCAAACTTCGTCAGTAGCTTCCTCGAGCACCCAGTGAGCTAACCCAAGCATCAATTTGACCTTCGCAGCTCTCCCCGGCGAAATCCATTTCCACCCGAGCCGCCGTCCGCCGGAGCAAGGCTCGCCGTCGACGTGGTACTCGCCGGCGACCACCACCACCACCAACCAACGCGGAAGGGCGCCCTGAGCAAGGACGTACCCTCCGATCCCCTTACCTCGCCGTGGATCGCCGCCGGCGACCGCGGCGGCTCTCGAGCACCGTCGAGCTCTGCCGCCCCCTTTTAAAATTTCAAACCTGACGGGTGGGGCACGCCAGTCAGCCTCTCAGGGCTTTTTACACGATTCGTTTTCTGAAAACGCCTTCGGGCAAAATGCGTTTCCCTCTCTGGGCTGGCGTATTCGAGACCGAAGGCTTTTCCATTTTTATAAGCTAGCCCCTGGAAATTTTCTGTTTCATTACAGATGAGTCCCTGGACTAAAACCTTTATAACTTTTAAACAGAAAAGTATTTTTGATTGATTCTTTTTCTGTTCTCTTTGAAATTTTGTCTAGTTTTTTTATCAGATTTATTTCAAAAAAAAATTTGAATACTTTTTGTGCACTTCTTGGTATTTACGATAGTGCCTATATTTTCTGTATACCGTAGATACCGAAGGAGGTGACGGAGCCGCGAACTTCACCGAGCTAGGCTCCGACTACTCTGAACCAGGCAAGCATGTTTGAACTTTTGATATGATGAGTGTCTTGGCATGTTTTGCATTTAGATAGTTTCATGGCATGTTGATGAGCATACCGATGAACGTTATTTTCATGCATGGTTAAGGTAAGTGAGCTCGATGATCCATAAGTGGATGGATGTGAGGATGAATGGCCATGGGTTGGCATGAGGATGGGTAAGATGGCAGTGTTGTAGCATGCCAGTCTTATGCCAGACTATTTGACTAAAGTGTCAAATCGTATCGGTCCAGTTCCTCCCTTTTCCCTCCTTGTACTACCACATGTTTTCCGCAAGGAATATGGCTTAGTAAGTTGCAAACCGCTTTCCTGGTACACACCAAAAGGAGAGGCCGGGATGATGGTTCCATGGCCCTGGATTAAAGCCAGTCATCCGGTCAGGGGGCATGGGTGTTTCCGGTTGGGACCGAGAGGGGGGCACCCCTTAGAGCGCGCGTATATAAATTTGATCCCATGCTATTCGAGATTGTGATCTCCCCGTCTCAAAGTTTTTCTTGGACAATGTCTAGGGTGAGTCCTGGCATCGAGAGATAGGATGGGTGTGTACTGGTTAGCTGTGTTTTCTTCCGAAATACCGTAAACGGAACTAGTCCTTCGAGACTACGGAAATCCGTTAGCTGTGGGAAATTTTTGTACAAACTCTGTAGAGTCATAAATCTCCAAATCATCTTATCCTTATCCAAATTTTGCGCGGACTTATTCTGACAAGTGCCAGTTTTGGGTGACAGATACTCTGGTGAATCTCATGAGCACTAAGCCCGGTTAACAGTTTATTCCTGTGGATGGACTAACCCGTTTATTATCATGAACTGAATATTTATTATGAGTATTATTTACTTGTGGATTAAAGCCCTTTTTTGTGATGTCGCCCAGACGTCCGACTGTGGCATTTCTTTTAAAGCCCTTTCTGTGATGTCGCCCAGACGTCCGACTATGGCATTTCTTTTAAATCCCTTTCTGTGATGTCGCTCAGACGTCCGACTGTGGCATTTCTTTTAAAGCCCTTTCTGTGATGTCGCCCAGACGTCCGACTGTGGCATTTCTTTTAAAGCCCTTTCTGTGATGTCGCTCAGACGTCCGACTGTGGCATTTCTTTTAAAGCCCTTTCTGTGATGTCGCCCAGACGTCCGCACATTTCATTCCAGTAAAGACAACCTACAACACTCAGAGGCTTGCCAGGATTTATCTCTCCCGTATAGTTTGTCTGCATGGAGTCCCGAAGACCATAATATCTGACAGAGGCACTCAGTTTGTCTCGAGATTTTGGGAGCATTTACAATAGGCTCTGGGAACTCAACTAGCCTTCAGTACCACATACCACCCACAGACCGATGGACAAACGGAACGCGTAAACCAGGTTTTAGAAGACATGCTGAGAGCATGTGTCCTCACATATGGAACCAGTTGGGAAGAAAGCCTGCCATACGCCGAGTTCGCGTACAACAATAGCTACCAGGCCAGCCTACAAATGGCACCATTTGAGCCTTTATACGGACGGAGATGTCGTACCCCGTTGAATTGGTCAGAGCCCGGAGACAGTCGCATCTTTGGACCAGACATGCTCAGAGAAGCCGAGGAAAAAGTCAAGCTAATCAGAGACCTACTTAAGACCGCTCAAAGTCAACAGAAAAGTTATTATGATCAGAAACATCGTAGGGTCAGCTTCAAGCCCGGTGAGTTCGTATACCTGAAAGTATCTCCTATGAGAGGATTGCAACGATTCAAGATTAAAGGGAAGCTAGCACCAAGATTCATTGGACCATTCTGTATAATGGCGCGAAGAGGCACGGTAGCCTACCAGCTAGACTTACCCGAGGAATTATCCGATGTCCACAACGTGTTCCACGTCTCGCAATTGAGGAAGTGCGTAAGAATCCCAGAGAAACAAGTATCCCATGAGAGCATTGACGTGCAGCCAGACCTCACTTATCGGGAACGTCCAGTAAGAATATTAGAGGAGTGTGAAAGGAGGACCCGACAGAAGACCATTAAATTCTTCAGAGTCTAGTGGAGCAATCGCACCGACAGTGAAGCAACTTGGGAAAGAGAGGATTTTCTTCGGACACAGCATCCACACTTATTTAAGGATCAGCTGAAATCTTGGGGACGAGATTTTTCCTAAGGGGGTAGGTGTTGTGACACTCCAAAATTTTTGATTTGGTTTTCATCAAAAACTTTATTGGATTCTAAAAGAGGGCATTTAAAAATTTCTTTTCCAGAAATCCTTCCTCTTTAAAAACTTCCTTTCACCTTTGGCAAGGATTTCCTTTCCTTTTCAATTTTGGTGTTGGACTTTTGAAAGCTTTTCTTCTGGTTGTTTCCCTGTCAAACTTATTTATTTTCATTTAAAAAGAAATCCTAGGAGTTTTGGGACTTCTTTCTTTTTGAAACCA
This sequence comes from Triticum monococcum, assembly GCA_034509565.1. Lineage (NCBI taxonomy): Eukaryota > Viridiplantae > Streptophyta > Magnoliopsida > Poales > Poaceae > Triticum > Triticum monococcum. The sequence continues at coordinate 771,537,949 of CM067847.1, forward strand.
CCCATGATTTTAACATATCACAGGTGGTAAAACCCCTCCAAAAACCTCCCCTCCTCCTTGGAACAACCTAAGTTCTCTGCCCCAACTAATCCAAACAAGTTTTGTACTTTATTTCAATCATTTTTCCCCTCAAAACCATTTCTGTCAATTATTTGGAGCCTGAGTCATTTACAAAGCAAGTACCTTATTCCCTTTGAGTTTTGATCTCAAACCAACTCCTCTGGTTAGTCCTTAGCATCCACAACTCAGAACCATCTTGATCCACTCCCCTTCTTTTCAAATTTTTCAAATTTCAGCCTCTGCAAGTTTGGACCAGATTTGCCAAATTTGGTGAAATTCATATCTACACTTCCCCAAAAATTCTACAAAAATTCAGGCAGCCTACTGGAGCAATGAGTAGCCACTCCACCAAAAATCAGCTCTAGGAAAAATCCCTAGAGGCCAGTATCATTATGTCGAACACCTTGCATACACTCTATATTGCACTTTCAGTAATTCAGTAAAGTTCAGAGTTCAGTGTCGTTTTCCCTTCGCCAGCTTCAGTCACGCGTGGACAGTGCCCTTGGCATGTTCCTCGCCGCCCCTTCCTCCTGTCTGGAGTGTCGCACGCGCACTTGGTGTCTTCCTGGCGTCGATGGCGCCAGGGCCCGCCTACGCTGACGTGTCTTGCGGCGGCCGATCCACCGTAACGGCCGACCGGAAGTAGAACGGCGGTGCAACGCCGTTCAGCGCCGCCCAATGCTCCCTGGCCCTCCGCGTGGCCTCATGCACGCCAGTGCAGCCCCGCTGCACAGTCGCCGTAGCCTGGCACGCGCAGGGCGCGCTCCCTGCCGCCGATGTGCCGCACGGCCGTTCCGTTGGGACCAGCCGTAAACCTCCCCCCCCCCCCCCGTGCTGAGTTGGACCCTGGATTGGAACCACTACCTCACCTAGACGATGCCCAAGCCCCTAATCCCACTGCCCAACCACAGCGCCGCCGTAATCGCTCGCCGGACTTATCCCGTTCGCGGCAACCGCCTCGGGCCGGCTATATATAGCACCCCCAAGCTCCCTCTCGCCCCCGCACACCTCCACTACCTCACTGGACCCCGACCAGCAACTAGAAGAGCCTCGAGGGGCCCTTCTTCCTCGACTCCGGCCACCTCGTTCCGCCTCGGCCTCCACCTCGATTCACTCCGGTGAGGCCATCCCCGGCGCCCAAACTTCGTCAGTAGCTTCCTCGAGCACCCAGTGAGCTAACCCAAGCATCAATTTGACCTTCGCAGCTCTCCCCGGCGAAATCCATTTCCACCCGAGCCGCCGTCCGCCGGAGCAAGGCTCGCCGTCGACGTGGTACTCGCCGGCGACAACCACCACCACCAACCGACGCGGAAGGGCGCCCTGAGCAAGGAGGTACCCTCCGATCCCCTTACCTCGCCGTGGATCACCGCCGGCGACCGCCGCGGCTCTCGGGCACCGTCGAGCTCTGCCGCCCCCTTTTTAAAATTTCAAACCTGACGGGTGGGGCACGCCAGTCAGCCTCTCAGGGCTTTTTACACGATTCGTTTTCTGAAAACGCCTTCGGGCAAAATGCGTTTCCCTCTCTGGGCTGGCGTATTCGAGACCGAAGCGTTTTCCGTTTTTATAAGCTAGCCCCTGGAAATTTTCTGTTTCATTACAGATGAGTCCCTGGACTAAAACCTTTATAACTTTTAAACAAAAAGGTATTTTTGATTGATTCTTTTTCTGTTCTCTTTGAAATTTTGTCTAGTTTTTTATCAGATTTATTTCAAAAAAATTTGAATATTTTTGTGCACTTCTTGGTATGTATGATAGCGCCTATATTTTCTGTATACCGTAGATACTGAAGGAGGTGATGGAGCCGCGAACTTCACCGAGCTAGGCTCCGACTACTCTGAACCAGGCAAGCATGTTTGAACTTTTGATATGATGAGTGTCTTGGCATGTTTTGCATTTAGATAGTTTCATGGCATGTTGATTAGCATACCGATGAACGTTATTTTCATGCATGGTTAAGGTAAGTGAGCTCGATGATCCATAAGTGGATGGATGTGAGGATGAATGGCCATGGGTTGGCATGAGGATGGGTAAGATGGCAGTGTTGTAGCATGCCAGTCTTATGCCAGACTATTTGACTAAAGTGTCAAATCGTATCGGTCCAGTTCCTCCCTTTTCCCTCCTTGTACTACCACATGTTTTCCGCAAGGAATATGGCTTAGTAAGTTGCAAACCGCTTTCCTGGTACACACCAAAAGGAGAGGCCGGGATGATGGTTCCATGGCCCTGGATTAAAGCCAGTCATCCGGTCAGGGGGCATGGGTGTTTCCGGTTGGGACCGAGAGGGGGGCACCCCTTAGAGCGCGCGTATATAAATTTGATCCCATGCTATTCGAGATTGTGATCTCCCCGTCTCAAAGTTTTTCTTGGACGATGTCTAGGGTGAGTCCTGGCATCGAGAGATAGGATGGGTGTGTACTGGTTAGCTGTGTTTTCTTCCGAAATACCGTAAACGGAACTAGTCCTTCGAGACTACGGAAATCCGTTAGCTGTGGGAAATTTTTGTACAAACTCTGCAGAGTCATAAATCTCCAAATCATCTTATCCTTATCCAAATTTTGCGCGGACTTATTCTGACAAGTGCCAGTTTTGGTGACAGATACTCTGGTGAATCTCATCAGCACTAAGCCCGGTTAACAGTTTATTCCTGTGGATGGACTAACCCGTTTATTATCATGAACTGAATATTTATTATGAGTATTATTTACTTCTGGATTAAAGCCCTTTTCTGTAATGTCGCCCAGACGTCCGACTGTGGCATTTCTTTTAAAGCCCTTTTTGTGATGTCGCCCAGACATCCGACTGTGGCATTTCTTTTAAAGCCCTTTCTGTGATGTCGCCCAGACGTCCGACTGTGGCATTTCTTTTAAAGCCCTTTCTGTGATGTCGCCCAGACGTCCGACTGTGGCATTTCTTTTAAAGCCCTTTCTGTGATGTCGCTCAGACGTCCGACTGTGGCATTTCTTTTAAAGCCCTTTCTGTGATGTCACTCAGACGTCCGACTGTGGCATGATTTTCTGTTATTATTTGTTCACCTTTCGAGGCGTCGCTTCAGACACCCGATTGGTTATCATTTATATTTTGTTGGGATTTCAGGCAGACTACCGCCGTTTCCCTCGTACTTACTTCGTTATGCAGAATTTTATTTTTAATTGTGCATTGGGAAGATTAATCATGATGCATTCATGCATGCATTCGTTATGTCTTACGTCCGAACTGTCTTGCGAGTACTTTCAAAGTACTCACTGGCTTGTTGATTTGGCCAGATGCTGACGAAGGCGATCTCATGGATGAAGAGCTCGATAGCGAGTCCGACGCCTAGAGGAATCCCAGTCAGTCTCGTGCGACCCTGGACTTGGTCACTGTTTTATATCCGCTTCCGCAACCCGAATAAATTTATCGAGCCTCACCTCGACGCTCGATGAGATGCCAGTTTGAGAGTCGTGTTACCACACTCCCTACTGTGTTATTCCACCATCGCTTTATCCTTGAGTCAGTAGTATGCCACCACCCCATTGTGTTATATCCGCCAGTATGTATAATTATTGGCGCACTTGTAATAATTTGTTGACAGCCCTAGCTCAACCCTGTAATATATTCTATGCTACTGGCTTATTGTATCAAGAATTTGTCTACCAGTGAGGAGGATCTCTCTCATACTGGACTCAAAAGATTGGTTTCTCAATAAATATTTTTATTGGAAAACCGGTCGTGACATCGGTGTCAAAACCGGCGGATCTCGGGTAGGGGGTCCCGAACAGTGCGTCAAGGCCGGATGGTAACAGGAGACAAGGGACACGATGTTGTTACCCAGGTTCGGGCCCTCTCGATGGAGGTAGTACAAGAGTAGATCTACCATGAGATCAAGGAGGCTAAACCCTAGAAGCTAGCCTATGGTATGATTGTTGTATGATGAAGTTGTATATTCTATCGACTAGCCTGGCCCTGGTTTATATAATGAACCAGAGGCCTAGGTTAACAAGAGTCCTAGCCGAATACGCCGGTGGGGAGAAGTCCTTGTCTTGATCGCCAAGTCTTTGTGGAATCTTCCTTGTATGCGGCAGCTGTCCGAACTGGCCCATGAGTATTCGGCCATGGGGGGCCTCGGCCCAATCTAATAGATTGGGAGATGACTTGGTGAGTACCCCCTAGTCTAGGACACCATCAGTAGCCCCCTGAACCGGTCTTCAAGTTAGGGACGCTCCTCGATTCTTCCGAACTGTTCTTCATCTTCGGTCGTCGGTCTTGAAAACTGGTTCAACAAATCTTGTCATCTTCGATCTTGAGGATCGCCGAAATGCATTCGACGAGTTTATACGCCAGGTATCCGAGGAGCCCCTTTAAGTTTCCGACCTTTATCAATGCCTTATTATTTTTATGCCACACCTCGGGTTTGAAGTTGTTCCCGGGAGGCAGTGTCCTCTTGCGTCCGAGCTCTAACACCGGACTGTATTCGAGGTATCTTTTGCAGCCGAGCACCAATGCCGGACCGCTTCCCAGCTCTAACGCCGGAATGTATCCGAGCTCCAACCCCGGACTATGTATCCGAGCTCCAACGCCGGACTATATCCGAGGTGTCATATCACCTTGGTTCAAAAAAGTTGAAGGAGTTTAGCCGAGCTTAATGCCAGAAATGCCCTCTATGGAGCCAGCCACTAGCGCCCGATCTTTATGCCGGACTGCTTCCGAGGTGGTGCACCACCCCGAATGTGGGCCGATTTTTGTGAATATTTTTTGTTGGTGCAATTTATTCTCTGCCGAGATATAGAGCCAGTAGCTCCCAAGGTGTGTATCGGTCTAAAACCCGAGATGCATCTGAAGGATGACGTAAGACCGCTGATCCTAGTAGCCGCTGAGACTCAGGTTGATTTGCAAAATCGGCCTGAGGATCAAGTCCAAGCTCGGCAGAATACTTCGGGACACTAAAAGCGGCGTGCTCAGTCCTCGAGACTCAGGTTGGGTGCGGCCGACCAACCTGAGGATCAAAATCTCCTCAGAAACTATATTTCACATAAAATTTTCTGCATTGGACAAGCAATGCAGTAGCCCCCGAGACACTGGTTGGGTGGCAACACCAGATCAGGGGATCGATGTGCCCCTTTAATATTTGTAAATAATAAGCCCGAAGCCCAGTAGCCCCTGAGCCTTAATGCGGGCACGGGTGGCCGAATTAAGGATCAATATCCATAGTAAAATAAAAAATTATGTGTAATGACTCTATGTATCCAAGTAGTTTACGTCATTAATGCTCGGATCCGCATTGTACAAAACTTTGTTGACCGACCATCGGCTTCCACCTCCTCGGCCAGTAGCCGAGGAGTGTTTGTCCTACTTTATAAAGCCTTTATGAGGGCAAAGATTTACAACAAACAAGGCAATCTGGCCATACGTTTTTATAAACAAAGGTATGCAGAGAGTTATATTACTGTTTAATAGAAGAAATGTCTTCCAAAGAAAATAGTCCCGCTATCAGTTCCTTTCTTTGGGTTGTCATGATCATTAAACCACAGCTCTAATGTAAGAGCAAAACATTGAGGATTTAGTTTGGGAGCCAGTTAATAGCCCCCAGTAGTGTTCGGCGACAGTCGGGGTCAAGCCGTAAACACTTCCGCCAATGTTATGAAGGGCCCATCATTTAACATAGTCATCACGTCGCTGACCAGTTTACGCTTATTGTGAAAGTCAGTTTTCGGCTTTCTCCACTGAGGTGCTTAACCATGTGAGCTGGAAGAACAATCGCAGTGGTTCTCCCTTTGCATGCCTAGCCGAACAAAACGGAATGTAGGAAGCACGTGCAGGAGCCGGGCAACCCAACTATTGACCGAAGACACAATTCGAAAACCGATGCATATATAGCAATATCTGAGAATGTTTTTGCCGAATCCCTAAAGGTGTCCGGCGTTGCACTACGAGACTAATGCTGGAAAAGCACAAATAGTTTAAAAGTGCCAAAAAGCTTGGAAAACCAAGAAACGTCAGTAAAAACATGATGTCCGAACAATATCAAGTGTTCGGTGCCAATCCAAAAGTAGGTCTTAGAAAAAAAGAAGTGCTTCTCTCGTGCTTTAACATGATACATCCTATCTCAAGACTTCGAGCAGGTCAGCCTACGGCTTCAACCTCCTATCCCAAGGGCGGAGTACTTCTCATCAGCCTAACACAAAGTCGGTTACAATGGTAGGAGATCTACATATCCGTATCGCCAAGCTTGTCTTCCACGCCAAGGAAAGTCCCTTCCGGACACGGGACGAAGTCTTCAATCTTGTATCTTCGTAGTCCAGGAGTCTAGCTGAAGGTATAGTCCGGCCATCTAGACACCCCCTAATCCAGGACTCCCTCAGTAGCCCCTGAACCAGGCTTCAATGACGACGAGTCCGGCGCGCAGATTGTCTTCGGCATTGCAAGGCGGGTTCCTCCTCCAAGTACTTCATAGAAGATTTTGAACACAAAGATAGTGTCCGGCTCTGCAAAATAAGTTTCCACATATTGCCATAGAGAGAATAATATTTACACAAATCTAATCTGCTGACGTATTCCATAGTGTGACACACCACGGCTAAGCCTTTATCCGAGTCGTTTCATTATCCCACCTCTGCGCGTCATGCGAGGCGGTTTCCTTGGCACGTCTTGTTAAAGCAGAGATCGTGTCCCCTTATTCCGGGATTCTCATCAATACGGGCGTGGGTAACCCAACCGCGCCATTGATTACGACGCTTGGAGATAAGCGAGTTTTACTAGGCTGGTGGGGACACGTAGTTGCGTCCACCCATATAAGGGGATAAGGATCCACCTTTTCACCTACCCCTTCTTCCTCCCTTGCTTATCCATTCTCACGCACTTGAGATCCAGCTCCCAAGACCGCATTCCCCACCTCAACCTTCTCCAGCCATGTCCGGAGCGGGAGGCAAGTGGATGGTCTCCTCCGTCAAGGAGGGACACATCAAAAAACTGAGGAAGGCCGGATACTTGTGTAACGAGATAGCGTACCGGCTTCCCAAAAAGGGGCAGCTCATCCCCACCCCTAGGCCCTATGAGAGGGTGGTGTTCCTCCCCCATTTCCTCCGCGGACTGGGCTTCCCACTTCACCCATTTGTCTGAGGGCTCATGTTCTACTATGGCCTGGATTTACACAATCTGGCCCCGAACTTTGTCCTCAACATCTCGTCGTTCATCGTCGTGTGCAAGGCTTTCCTCCACACCCGCCCCCATTTCGGCATATGGCTCAAGACTTTCAATGTCAAACCGAAGGTGGTGCGCGGCAACCAGGCGGAGTGCGGAGGCGCCATGGTGGGCAAGATGGCCAATGTCTTATGGCTCGAGGGCTCCTTTGTGGAGACCCTGAAGGGGTGGCAATCGGTGTGGTTTTACATCACTGAGCCGCGCGACCCCGAATGGGTCGTAGCCCCCGAGTTCCGATCCGGAACCCCTACGCGGCTCACCTCCTGGAAGGAGATGGGCCTGTCGTGGGGTAAAAAAGGAGAGCTGACCGGAGTCCAAACATGCATCCAAACCCTGGTGGACAAGAACGGGCTTTCAACCTGTGGGAGTTCGACCCGGTGCGGCACCAAACTCTGAGCAGGCTCTTCGACACGACGTACGAAGATGCCTGGAAGGTGCTTTTCAAGGGCGCCGAGGCCCCCGCATCCGCTACCGAGGATCACGGATTCAGTACGCAGCGTCACGCTCATGCGGTAAGCTGTTTTTTCCTTTTACAGGGTATTAGTTTTTCATAGTTTGACTCCATGCGGGATCTAAGCTCCCTTACCTTTGACAGGATTGGCAGGTGACGTCTAGACAGATCAACTGTCCGGCTCCTTTGCCCGAAGGCCTAGCGGACGCTCGCTTGGCTAAGCTGCTGGTTCCGGCACCCTATGTGGTGCCAGAGAAGAAGGCCGCGAAAAAGGCCACAGGGACTCGAAGGAGTGCCCGGTGCCAGGAGGTGTCGGATCTATCATCCAACGGTTTCGAGGCGCATTACTCCCGTGAAGACGAGGAGGAAGAAGAAGAGACCTCTCCCCCTCCAGCGGGAGGTGAGAAGAAAAGGAAGGCAGCCCTCTCTGGGGAGGCCGGAGGGTCGAAGAAGGGGAAAACCCTTCCTCCAAACTACTCCACCGATGCCGACAACGGCGGAGAGGAGTGGCCGCCCAGAGCCAAGCCCCTGGCAAAATCGTAAGTATCCGGATACCAGAGTAATTCATAGTATTCGTTTATTGCACAGCTTTCCCTTATGTCGAATATGTTTATGCAGCCCACCCAAAGACCGGCTCGACGCGTCGTCGAGCGGCTCACTGGACTCATCGGATGTGAACTCGCTTCCGACGGCTTCCTCCCCCGCCCTACGGACGACACCAAAGTGTTGTCCCAACAGGTTCCAAGCCCAGAGGAGGTGGTCCTGGAGGCGCCGCAAGGCGACCTCCCGGACTCCAGGAGTAAAGGGGATTAAACCCCCCAGGGCTCCAAGTCCGGCTCTAGGCCGGACACCACTCCGGAACTTACAAAGGTTCCAGAGTCCGGCGGGGGACCTCCTTCCAAGAGGAGCAAGACCACCGTGCCGGTGACCCCCGTCCAACCGGAGGTGCCGGACAATCTGTTGGAGACGCTCCAAGGCGCCTCCATCGACGAGGAGCACCACACCATTATGAGTGCGGTGGTCCAGAAGGTTCAGTCCGCCAAGAGCGGACTGACTGAAGCTTGTACTAGCCTTTTAACAGGCTTTGAGGTAAGTACAGAATGTTTAAATAATATTACCGCATGGACAGTAGCGCCTAATGCTCTGTTTGGCGTTCGGGAAGAAAAGCCGAATAGAGGATCAAATAAAATTCGCAGGAGTCTAACAAAAAGGAGTCAATATGCGTATGCAGGCTTCTCTGCTTGCGTCCGCCGCACTGACTGCGGAAGTGGACACGCTAAAGCAGAGCCTCGAGCGGTCCGAGCAAGAGCTCGGGCGTGCCAAGAAGCAGTTCGAGGACAATGAAGGTAAGAAATACATTGTTTAAATATATATAAAAAGATGCAATTGCAAAAATGACAGGATTATCGTGGCTATTGTAGGGGCCACGTCTGAGGTGGCGACCCTTAAGCAAGCGCTAGTCGAGGCCGAGAAGAGGGCGGCCACGGAGCGCACCGACCGGGAGAAGTATGAGGCCGAGGTTGGCAAGGTACGGCAAGAGCTCCAGGCTCTCATGGAAAAACATAAGAGTTTGGAGCTTGACTCAAAGACGCGAGCGTCCGAGCTCGCGGTGGCTATTGAAAATGCCAAGTCTGCCAAGGCCGAGTCCCAGAAGAACCTCCAGGAGTTGGATGAGGTGAAGAAGATAGCGGCGGGTAAGGCATTCTTTATGCAAAGCAAACACATAAACGTGAGTTACTTGTTACTTACCCGAATCCGGAGCTCTCCAGGAGCGTTCGCAGATCTTCCCCGGAGTGTGTCCGATGCCGCCGCATTCTATCGAGCCGAGGAGGGCAGCTCGACAAAGAAGGTGTTCTGGTCTCAGTATGCTAAGGCCGGACACCCCGTGCCCCTGAGCGACCAGCTGAAGCAACTGGTCGAGCTCCACAAGGCGGCCAAACAGGCCATGAAGGGCCTCATAGTTCGGCTGTGGCCTGGTGCGGCGGCTGGTGGAGGCCTGTCCAAGGCTCAAAGTCATCAAGCGCTCCATCTGCATTGAAGGTGCCCGTAGGGCCCTTGCCCGTGCTAAGGTGCACTGGGGCAAGCTGGATGCTGAGAAGCTTGTGAAGGACGGGCCACCGCCGGGGAAAGAGCATCGCAAGCCCGAGAATTATTATAAAGATGTTCTGAAGGGTGCCTGCCTTGTGGCGGATGAATGTTCTAGGGATGTAATTTTTGAGTGAAACTTGCTCGTTTTGTCCTGTGCACTGAAAACTTGTTCATATGCGCTAAGCAATGCTGTTTGGAATTTAAAATATTACCTTCTGTGCGGCTGTTTATCAATTCTGAGAGATGGCAAGTCGTCGGCTTCTGCCCCCGTGCCGCTAGTGCTGGGGTGTTCGGGGATAAACCTGAGCGCTCGTTTTCCCATGTTTGGGTCCTTTGAGGGAGGTGCTCAGCCCAACGAACAAGGCAATCGGACTATAATGCGTGAACACTCTCACTTAGCCATAGAATTCTATAATTTTAAATTTCGGCGAAGCCCCTGGTATTCGGAAGATCGAGTTTGGGGCGCTATCCACGCCTTGGCCGGACAGAGCCGGCTCCTCGCTCTAAGAGGCATAAGTCGTTAGGGACTCGAAAAACCTCTCGAACAGTGACCAACTCTCGCTTCATCATGACAGTCAGTTTTAGCTTTCTCCACTGAGGTGCTCGACCCAGCTCAACTGGGGCACAATCGCAGTGGTTCTCCTAGTGCTACCTGAGCCGATATAGCGGAACGTAAGGCACCAAAACATAGGAGCCGGTCAAACCCAACTATCAACCCAATACATGATTCGGAGCCGATGCATATAATGCTATAAGTTTGGGGTGCCGCACTTGCTAAAGTGTTCGGACTTCTCACACCATATTGAGGGGTACTAAAGCCCCTGGCGTATTTAGGCCGTACCAAAGTGTACGGATGCAATATGTCGTTTAAGGAACACACACATATATATATATATAAACAAGAGTAATGCAAAAATAGACAAAAGCTATGCACTGTTTATTAAAGAGGGCTGCGATCAAAGCAGAACGATACAAATAGTGCGATAAGCAAAAGGTTGGACTATGTAACATGTCCGTTCCAGGGGCAAGCTACGGAATAGTATGCGAAATAGGTATACTGCTCGTGATAGAGACCACCTGGGAGTTCCGTAATGCGGCGTGGCTTGTCTGCTTCCCTGGTTCTTCCATCGTTTGTGCGGCAATTGAACAGCCGAATAGGCCTTCCGAAGTGTGGAGTCCTAAAAGTAAGAGAAAATTAAAAAATCGGCAGCCCCTGGTGCAGTTTAAGCCGTGTTTCGGGCGTGCCGTGATGGTGCCCCTTCCCCTGTACCCATGGTATTTCTAGAGCGTAGTTATGTACGCGAAGTACTGGTGTCGCATTTTTGCGAGGGCTGCGGTTGGGGCCGCATTGCTATGCCTGCTCGGATCATGCTAGGCGGTCTTGTTGTAGGTTGCTCCGGGCGCGCTTGACGGTGTCCGATCATTTAATGGCCGGACTAGAGAACTGCCTAGAGAGACTGCTTTGTACTTCCGCTACAAGGGCCGCCATGTGCTCCTCCATTCGGAGGGAGCGTTCGGTATTTCCATTGACCGTAATTACTCCTCGAGGGCCTGGCATCTTGAGCTCGAGGTATGTGTAGTGCGGTACCGCATTGAACTTGGCGAATGCTGTTCGTCCGAGCAGTGCGTGATAGCCACTGCGGAATGGGACTATGTCGAAGATTAACTCCTCGCTTCGGAAATTATCCGGAGATCTGAAGACCACTTCAAGTGTGACTAAGCCTGTACAGTTGGCCTCTACACCTGGTATTATGCCTTTAAAGGTCGTTTTGGTGGGCTGAATCCTCGAGGGATCTCTGCCCATTTTCCGCACTGTATGCTGGTAAAGCAGGTTCAGGCTACTGCCACCGTCCATAAGGACTCTAGTGAGGTGAAATCCGTCAATTATTGGGTCTAGAACCAATGCAGCGAATCCGCCATGACGCATGCTAGTGGGATGGTCCCTTCGATCGAAGGTGATCGGGCAGGAGGACCATGGGTTGAACTTTGGGGCGACTGGCTCTACCACATATACGTCCCTTAACGCGCGCTTCCGCTCCCTTTTGGGGACGTGGGTTGCGTATATCATGTTCACCGTCCGCACTTGTGGTGGAAAACCCTTCCGTCCACTGTTGTTCGGCGGCCGGGGCTCCTCGTCGTCATCGCTACGTAGCCCCTTGTCTTCATTTTCGGCGTTTAACTTGCCTGCCTGCTTGAACACCCAACAATCCCTGTTGGTGTGATTGGCCGGCTTTTCGGGGGTGCCATGTATCTGGCACAAGTGGTCGAGTATTCTGTCCAAACTGGACGGGCCCCTAGGATTCCTTTTGAATGGCTTTTTCCGCTGACCGGATTTAGAGCCTCTGAATCCGGCATTAACTGCCGTATCCTCAGCATTGTCGCCGTTAATGCGGCGCTTCTGCTTGTTGCGATGCGACCTGCCACTGCTGTCCCTGGTATCCGAATTACCAGGGTTCTTGGTCATATTGTTGCTACAAGCAAGCCAGCTATCTTCTCCCGTGCAAAAGCGGGTCATGAGTGTCATGACTGCTGCCATAGACTTCGGCTTTTCCTGTCCAAGGTGCCGGGCAAGCCACTCGTCACGGATATTGTGCTTGAAGGCTGCTAGGGCCTCAGCATCCGGACAGTCGACTATTTGATTTTTCTTTGTTAGGAACCGTGTCCAAAATTGCCTGGCCGATTCCTCTGGCTGCTGAATTACGTGACTTAGGTCATTGGCGTCTGGGGGTCGCACATAAGTGCCCTAGAAATTGTCGAGGAATGCGGCTTCCAGGTCCTCCCAACAACTGATTGATCCTGTTTTCAAGCTGTTAAGCCAATCCCGAGCTGGTCTTTTAAGCTTGAGTGGGAGGTATTTGATGGCGTGGAAATCATCACCGCGGGCCATGTGGATATGAAGGAGATAATCCTCGATCCATACCGCAGGATCTGTTGTGCCATCATATGATTCGATATTTACGGGTTTGAAACCCTCGGGGATTTGATGATCCATTATTTCGTCTGTGAAGCATAGTGGGTGTGCGGTGCCTCTGTACTGGGCTATATCACGACGTAGCTCCAATGAGCTTTGTCTGCTGTGTTCAGCCCTGCCGAATTTGTGGCCGGCGTGATGGTTACCGTCTCGAGCCATTGGGCACCCACGTGATCCGTAGATCGATCTTGCTTGCCTCGCCTTGTCCTCCAACATATCTCGTAAGTCCGGTGCATATTCCCGTGCCTTGGTACGGGGTGCGGCTTGAGTGGAGGGCCGCAAGGACTCTCTATCACGGCCACGAGGTGGCCGGTCGGCCGCATCAAGTGCTTCCTCCTCTAATCGGGGTAGCAACCTGCGCTTTGGGTAGCTCTTGGAGGGGCGTTCGAGTTTATGCTCTTCGGCCGGAAGGACTTCAGTCCACCTGTCGACTAGCAAATCTTGATCAGCTCTAAGCTGTTGCTGTTTTTTCTTCAGGCTTCTTTCCGTGGCCATAAGCCTGCGTTGGAAACGCTCTTGCTCGACGGGATCCTCTGGCACGAAAAATTCGTCGTCATCGAGGCTTGCCTCGTCTTCGGAGGGAGGCATATAATTATCGTCCTTGGACCTCTCTGTCTTCCGCTCTCTCATGAGGGCTGGTTTCTCCATCCTCCTGTGCTAAATCTTGCTGGAGGGGGTTTTCTTCGGCACTTTCCGGAGTATTATTATCTCCCGTGCTGGAATCACCGTATTTGTTTTGGTGGGATTTTGAGTGGCGCCACTGATGCCGGCGCTTAGGCTGTTTCTTGGAGGGGTCATCCTCCGCTATTCCATCGCCAACTCCTTCTTTTGGGGTGTCCACCATGTATATGTCATATGATGAGGTGGCTTTCTAGGGCCTGATAGGCGCTGGTTCTTCATCGTCTCCTTCATCGGCGTCCATACCATCGATGTCTTCGGAGTCAAAGTCGAGCATGTCGGTTATTTCGTCGACAGTGGCTACAAAGTGGGTGGTGGGTGGGCTTTGAATTTCTTCATCGTCCGAATCCCAACCTTGCTGACCGTAGTCCGGCCAGGGCTCTCCTGATAAAGAGAGAGACTTCAGTGTCTTCAGAACATCGCCGAAAGGCGAGTGCTGAAAGATGTCCGCGGCAGTAAACTCCATAATCGGCGCCCAATCGGATTCGATCGGCAGGGGCGTGGAGGGTTCGAAGTCCGGAGAGGAGTCCAGCTCCTTGGAGTCAAGAGTCTCGCAGAGTGCAGGGCTGGTGTTCGGCTCGATCGCCGTTGGGATCGCAGCCCCCGAGGCGGCGTCCAACCACCCATCCTCGATCGGCGCAGTTGGCTCTGAATTAAGGGTTGAAGCCGATGTGGGTGCGGCCTCCAGGGCACTATTTGGCGGCAGAGCTAGATCATGCTCGTCGTGACAGTGCGGCGCGCTCGGCAGTGGCTCGAATCCGTCGAAGATCAAGTCCCCGCGGATGTCAGCCGAGTAGTTTAAACTTCCAAATCTGACCTGACGGCCAGGGGCATAGCTTTCGATCTACTCCAGATGGCCAAGTGAATTGGCCCGCAGTGCGAAGCCGCCGAAGATGAAGATCTGTCCGGTGAGGATGGTCTGACCCTGGACTGCGTCACTATCGATGATCATAGGAGCCATCAAGCCTGACGGCGACGACACAGAGGGACTCCCAATGAAAGCACCAATGTCGGTGTCAAAACCGGCGGATCTCGGGTAGGGGGTCCCGAACTGTGCGTCTAGGTCGGATGGTAACAGGAGGCAAGGGACATGAAGCTTTACCCAGGTTCGGGCCCTCTCGATGGAGGTAAAACCCTACGTCCTGCTTGATTAATATTGATGATATGGGTAGTACAAGAGTAGATCTACCACGAGATCGGAGAGGCTAAACCCTAGAAGCTAGCCTATGGTATGATTGTAATTGTGTATGTTGTCCTACGGACTAAAACCCTCCGGTTTATATAGACACCGGAGAGGGTTAGGGTTACACAAAGTCGGTTACAATGGTAGGAGATCTACATATCTGTATCGCCAAGCTTGCCTTCCACGCCAAGGAAAGTCCCTTCCGGACACGGGACGAAGTCTTCAATCTTGTATCTTCATAGCCCAGAAGTCCGGCTGAAGGTATAGTCCGGCCATCCGGACACCCCCTAATCCAGGACTCCCTCAAGAGCAATCTCATAGTGACTTTCAATAGTAAGTTTGAATTACTCTTGACATAGCTTCAAGCCACTCTTTATAAACGTGCCACTTTTGAGCGTCAACAAGAACCCAAGCTTACGAAAATGCAAAATTATTCAAAGAAAAACTTAAAAGATGGCATGAAAGAAGAATCCAAAAACGTGAGTTTAAAGTCGGAGAATATGTTCTTTTGTACAACTCTCGTTTCAGATTCTTTGCAGGAAAACTCCTCTCAAAATGGGAAGGGCCCTATGTTATCGAGGAGGTTTATCAGTTTGGAGCCATCAAAATAAATAATTCCGGAGGTATTAACACGAAGGTTGTCAATGGGCAACGAATAAAACATTAAATCTCAGGTACGCCCATTAATGTTGAAAGTAATATTATCCAAACTATGACACCGGAAGAACACATAAAAGAGTCCTTCTGGAACACTCCAGAATTGTGAAAATAAGGAGGTACGTGATACGGTAAGTAAACGGACTCCGAAAAATCCGCAAAAATATTTTTTGTCAGTTTTGGAATATTTAGGAAAATAGGAAAATAAGAAACTACCGGGAAGCGTACCCTGGTGGGCACAAGACACCGGGGCGCGCCAGGCACCTGGCGCGCCCAGGTGGGTTGTGCCCACCTCGGACACCTTCCAGACTCCGTTTTTCTTCCGTTTGCTTGTCCCCCAAGATAAAAAATCTATATATACTTCCTGAACCTGTTGATCACCATATCGCGGAGAAATCATCTGTTCTCTTTTCTTATTGTTTTTCTGCCAGATCCCATCTACCATGGCCACCTCAAGCTCCTCCAAAGACAAGTTCTTCAAGAACATCATCAACCGATATGTGCGGGAGGTGGTGCAGCACCCTCAGACCATCCAGATGCATGAGGGGGTGCTTCACCTCATGTCCCAAGGGGGTGGGGACAGTGGAGGCCAGACTTGAAGCTATGGAGCAAGATGTCTTCCGGTGCAAGGGGATGGTGGAGCGTGGGCTCAATGCCAATCACCTCAGGATCACGGATCTCTCGCGTGATCTCAAGGTGGATGGCAAGCCCATGACGGACATCGTCTTCACCCTCAATGAGCAAATCAACTTCTTCCAAAGCCAGATCTATGATCTCCAAAACCAAGTCTTTGAATATGAGGCGAGGATTAAAGATATGAGTTTGGCTCCTAGTTGCATGACCCATGAGACTCACTCCTCCTCTCATGATGGCGGACCACTTCCATGGAAATCCGAGGACAAGATCTCTTCACCACCACCTTCTTCTTCATCACCAAAGGAGAATTGAGTATTGGGTATGGGAACTCCCCTTGGCTTCCTCCAAGCTTGGGGGAGGTGCCCTGGTATCGTATCATCCAACTATCTTTTTGCCCTTACTTATTTTAGTTCGATCTTTAGCTTTAGATGAATAAAATTCTAGTTCGATCATTTCATTTCGAGAGTTTGCTTAGTGACCTATCCTTGTAGTCGTGTGCGAGATATATAATAAAGTTTAGTTTGAGTTTTTGCTTTGTTTACTTTCATGTTGCAAATAAAAGTAAAAGAGAAAGGAAATAAATAAAAAAGATCATATACTAATCTTATGGTAGGTGATGACACCACATAAGGAAAAGTATAAGTAGAAATTTTATTAGAGATTGACAAAGATAGCATTATTCAATGATGCAACTCATAAAATAATTAATAAGGGAAGAGAAAGTTCACATATAAATATACTATCCTAGAAATCTTTCGTGATTGTGATCCCTCATCAAAATATTATATGCCAAAATTGTTGACGTTGGACAAGGAAGACAACTTAATGGTTTATGTTTGTTTATATTCACATAGAAGTCATATTGTCATGGATCCTTTAACATGTGATGCTCTGCCCCCTATCTTTCCTAGCCAAAAATTCCGCACTAAGTAGAGATACTACTTGTGCATCCAAAAACCCTTAAACCCAAATCTTATTTTCAAGTGTCCACCATACCTACCTAGGGATTGAGAAAGTTCCCTCAAGTAAGTTGTCATCGGTGCGAAAAGGCAATAAAAATTGCTTCTAAAAGTGTGAGATCACTTAGTGTAAGAGAAAATTGAGCGTTGCACGAACTTGTGATGGTGAAGAATAAAAGCGACAGACTCATAATAAAGGTCGCTATCACAAGGGGCAATGCAACGTGACGTTCTTTTGCATTAAGGGGTTGAGCATACAAACAAATAAGCGCATGACAACCTCTACTTCCCTCTACGAAGGGCCTAGCTCTTAGTTTTATGTATTTAATTTTATGGAAAGGGTCAAAGTTTTCCTTCTATTCCTTTTTATTTTTCTCCTTTGGCAAGCATCATGTGGTGAGGAAAGATCTAGGCACATATGTCCAGTTGAATATAGATAGCATGAGTTATTATTGTTGACATCACCCTTGAGGTGAATACGTTGGGAGGCGAAACTATAAGCCCCTATCTTCCTATGTGTCCAATTGAAACGTTTTGCTCATGTGTACGGGGTGAGTGTTAGCAATCATAGAAGACTATATGATGGTTGAGTATGTGGACTTGCCTAAAGGCTCCGATACATGACCCCTCCTAAAAAGATGATGAATTGTAGTTGCAAAGTTGACTGAGAACATAGATTGTTGGTTTCTAATACAGTTTTTGCTTTATACTTCAATAGTGTGATGAATTGTCACTTATTCATGAGAAGTCTATGATAAAACTTCTTTGATAAAAGTCTTATGTTTAAGTTTGTTGTTGTTATAATAATGACCATGTCTATATCTTGTTTTTATCAACACCTCTCTCTCTAAGTGTCGGTGTCAAAACCGGCGGATCTCGGGTAGGGGGTCCCGAACTGTGCGTCTAGGCCGGATGGTAACATGAGGCAAGGGACACGAAGTTTTACCCAGGTTCGGGCCCTCTCGATGGAGGTAAAACCCTATGTTCTGCTTGATTAATATTGATGATATGGGTAGTACAAGAGTAGATCTACCATGAGATCGGAGAGGCTAAACCCTAGAAGCTAGCCTATGGTATGATTGTCGTTGTGTATGTTGTCCTACGGACTAAAACCCTCCGGTTTATATAGACACCGGAGAGGGTTAGGGTTACACAAAGTCGGTTACAATGGTAGGAGATCTGCATATCCGTATCGCCAAGCTTGCCTTCCACGCCAAGGAAAGTCCCTTCCGGACACGGGATGAAGTCTTCAATCTTGTATCTTCATAGTCCAGGAGTCCGGCTGAAGGTATAGTCCAGCCATCCGGACACCCCCTAATCCAGGACTCCCTCAGTAGCCCCTGAACCAGGCTTCAATGACGACGAGTCCGGCGCACAGATTGTCTTCGGCATTGCAAGGCGGGTTCCTCCTCCAAGTACTTCATAGAAGATTTTGACCACAAAGATAGTGTCCGGCTCTGCAAAATAAGTTTCCACATATTGCCATAGAGAGAATAACATTTACACAAATCTAATCTGCTAACGTATTCCGTAGTGTGACACACCACGACCAAGCCTTTATCCGAGTCGTTTCATTATCCCACCTTAGCGCGTCATGCGAGGTGGTTTCCTTGGCACGCCTTGTTAAAGCAGAGATCGTGTCCCCTTATTCCGGGATTCACATCAATGCGGGCGTGGGTAACCCAACCGCTTCTAGGACTCCTAGATTATAGGCAAGTCGAAATGGACATGGAGAGGACGCTTGATATTCACCCTCTTTATAAAGGGACCAGGCTTTTATTTTTCCCTCCCGTGCTCAATCGAATCCTTCCCCCACCTCAATCTCAAGCGCCCAAAGTTCAGGTCAGGTGCTCCGAAGCTTCAGTCATGTCCGGATCTAGACTTCAAGGCCAATGGGTGCCTTCCTCCATCACGGAAGAAGACATCAAAAAGTTGAGGGAGGCCAGATATCTGACCGCCGAAATTTTGCATCGGCTGCCTCCCCGAGGGCAGGCCGTCCCCACCCCCGAACCCAACGAGAATATCGAGTTCATCTCCCACTTCCTCCAAGGTCTAGGCCTTGCTCTGGATCCTTTCGTCAGGGGTTTGATGTTTTACTACGGGCTAGACTTCCATGATCTAGCTCCGGATTCCTTTCTTCATATCACGACATTTATTGTCGTGTGCGAGGCCTTCCTCCGGGTTACCCCTAACTTTGGCCTATGGCTCAAGACCTTTGAAGTGAAGCCGAAGATGATCAAGGGGCAACATGCAGCGTGTGGAGGTGCCTCAATACGCAAGATGACGGGAGCTTCGTGGCCCAAAGGTTCCATCCCAGAGGTGTCTGAATTGTGGCAACAGGAGTGGTTCTACATCACGCCTCCTAGAAGTTCCAAGTGGGCGGCCCCCTGTGCTTTCCGCTCGGGCCCTCCACCACAGCTGATGTCATGGATCAGCAGAGGTCTGAGCTGGTGTCCAGCCAAGGACGTGCCTATACTACAAAGCCGCATTCGAGATCTCTTCAATGGAGATTTCAGTTTGGTTGCGGTAATACAAGTTATGCTGGTTCGTCAAGTCCAGCCTTGCAAACGCCGACCTCTTCGCCTATGGGAGTTCAATCCTAAGGGACCGCATGTCATTCAAAATTTTCTCGGCCTGACGCACGAGGAGATGTACAACTCATTCTTCGGACCTCGGGTGGAGTGTCCGGAAATCACCGAGGACGTGGGCCTGAGTAGTAACCGCGCCGCCGAACAGGTAAGGCATCTTCCGGCCGAACATACTATCTCTCCTTAGTTACGAAGTTATTTCTAAGAGTCCGCTTTTTGACCAGGACTGGCTAACAAAGGCGAAGTTGATTCGGTGTTCGGCCCCCCTCCCTGAGGGTTTGGAAAATCTGGTATTGGAAAAGATGCTCCAGACCGCACCTTGCTCGGAGCCCTTGAAGGAAGATACTATGGAGGATAATGCGGTCGGACGCGGGCCCCCAACGTTGCCCATTCTAGCTGAGGGAGCGAGCGTCTCCATGAAGGAAGACGACCAGAAGAGGAAAAGGACTGCGCCCGGGGATTCGGAAGCCGAAGATTCCAAACGGGAGAAGAAGTCTCCCACAGAGGGTCCTACCTTGGGGGGCACTGTTGCCGCACAAAGTCCGCGGGGGGATCAATTCTCCAGCGGGTCATAAGTGACCCGAAATAATTTAATAGTACAGATATGCCATCTTTTTCTTCTGAGAAAATAACCACCGCATATATTTTTGCAGTTCGAGCCTTAGCCCCTCTCAAATGAACTCGTCTTCGGGGGATCTTCTTCCAGAGATGATGGAGAGCGAAACGCCTCCTCCGGACTCCTCCGCTCCGGAAGCGGGCGACCCTGAAGTGTCGTCGCGGAGGGCCTCTCCGAGTCCGGTGAGGCCAGAAGATAATCCCATTGACCCCCAGTGTCCGGCTCCCGAAGAGAGCAGACAAAAGACTCCGGCACCGTCTAGTGTGCGATCGGATGTTCTGAGGGAGTTGGTGGGGCGAGCGGCCATCTCAGATGAACACCGTGTGCTAATGAATACGGTGATGGAGAGAATATCGTCCGCCGAAAGTGGATTGCATGAAGATTTTATGAGTCTACTGATAGGCTTTGAGTTACGTAAAAGAATGTATGATAGTCCTGCACATGCTAGGTGTGCCCTGTGTAGATAGTAGCCCCTGAGACTCTGGTTGTCGTCGGAAACGACGACGAACAGAGGATCATATTCCCAGGTAATAACCATATTGCCTCTATGTGCAGGTGATGGAAGCTCCGGTGGCTAGCCGGACTAGCGAGTTTGCCCATTTAGAATGCAGTTGGATGCGGCAGTCGCCGACATCGAGCTTGTTAACAAAAGGCTTGACGAGGCACAGGGTAAGTGTCATTATCTGGTAAACGCCACATAGGAAGAGCAGCATGATGCTAGTATCTTTAATATGTTGTGACTGCAGATGGAGCTACGGCGGTTGAAGCCTTGCGGGCAGAACTTGCCCGAGCCAAGGAACAAGCGAGGTTGGGTAATGCGGCTGCTTTGAAGGCGGCCGAAGAGTTGCAAGCCGAGAAGGCCGCGCATGGCGAGAGCCGAGACAAGATGGCCAAGATGGCCATAGAATGAAAAGCCGCCACCGACCGTTGCCGGGTTCTTGAAAAGGAAAACCAAGCGAAGGCATCAGACCTTGAGAAGGCTTGCTGCGACAAAAAAGGACCTCCCCTCTGCTATGAGGGCAAAGAAGGAGGAGCTGCGGGAAGCCGGGGATATTGTAGCTGGGAAATCCTTTATGTTGCGGAGGAAGTTCGGAGATCCACAGTATGTCCCTCTGGATCGGCTGTGGAGTTCGGAAGATGTATATATGGATTTGGCGGCGAGCGCTGCCGATGCGGGCAAGTATTTCCAGGGTCAGACGGACCGTGAAGTAGACCAACTATTTTGGAGACAATTCCATTCTCCCGAGCGTCCTCTTTCATTGACTGACCAATTAGCCGAATGGTCCAAACTAAATAGGTTGTCCGGACTCTCCATAAGGTCTGTTGTGGATCAGCTGTGGCCGGAAAGGTCAAAATCGAACAGCTATTTCAGCTTGGTGCAGCAGTTCCTTGACGTGGTGCCGCGTATTAATGCGATGAAGAGGTCGGCGTGCATTGAGGGCGCACGGATGGCCTTTGCCCGTGTTAAAGCATACTAGGTGGAGATGTATGCTACCACTGTTGCAGCGCGAGATTCAGCCATAGGTTGAAGGGCTGCTGAGCACTACTTTGAAGAAGTTCTTGAGGGTTCTCGTTTCATAGAGACCTAGTGCTCAAAAAATATTATGTTTGAGTGATATGTAATCTCATTGTAAGCAAAATGCTTTTATAATTTTTTATAAGGCTATTTTTATACTTTTGCCTGAAAGTAATATGATGCCTCCTGGGCGGCCGTTTATGTATACATGTGTATAACCTGAAAGATTGCAGCCGTCGGCTTCAACCCTCACGCATATAATGCGGAGGTGCTCGCAAAAACACGCGTTCACACTTAACCGAACGTCTTGGTCCTGTTAAGGAGGTGATAGCGGAGCGAGCGAGGTAACCGGACTATAATGCTTTAGCACTTTCACTTAGCCATAGGAGTTTGACAGTGGGGCTACTAAATAGCCCCTGGTGGCTCCGCACTTTCCCGATCCCGGGGTGCATACATGCCTGGTCGGAACACGGCCCTTCGTTAAGGCGGAGGTATTCTAACATTCCAATTGGTCATCGAGTGGTTGACCAGTCTCACGCAATATCATGACAGTCAGTTTTCGGCTTTCTCTACTGAGGTGCTCGTCCGGATGAACCAGGGCACAATCGCAGTAGTTCTCCTGATGCTACCTTAGCCGGTAAAGCGGAACATAAGGCACCAAAACATAGGAGCCAGGCAAACCCAACATTTGACCAAAGACAATGATTCGGATTCGATGCATATAGGGCCAAACTCGCGACGCCGAACACTCCCTAAGGTATTCGGTCTTTGTGGTATAAACCGGGCCGAAATAATGGCCTTTGTAAGAAGCACCTTGTGTCCAGGTACATGCATTGTTCTGGCGTGGCCACATGTAAAAATGTCAGCATCCTTCTCAACGGTGGATATGTATCAACAAGAGACAGTAAGAAAGGTTTACGCAGGATCTTAATCTAAAAAGAATCCTTGGAGCGGGTCCCTGCTGCACGTCTGCCCCTGTGTCTCTGTTGTGCCGTATCCTTGACGGGTGTGGCACGATGATCTTTTGTAAAAGAGAGGAATTTAGGTGAGAAAGTTGTCATGCAAAAAGATAGTTTGTTAAAGAAACCATGTATAATTCAAGATGAGAAGAAATTGCCACTCGTCTGCGCGTGTTGAGCCCCTTGTATTGACAAATAGGGGTGCGACCATTTATTCGGTATAAGTAGCGGCACCGGACTCGATTAGTTGTATCTGAGGTCTTGACGACCTATTGGATGCTTTCGCTTGTTCGGGCGCCTTTAGTGTGCGGCTGCCAAGGTAGCCTCACTCTCTTCGACGCGCAGAGATCTCTTGATATTTCCGTGCACTGTCATGATGCCACGTGGACCGGGCATCTTAAGTGTGAGGGAGGCATAGTGTGGTATTGCATTAAAGCGAGCGAAAGCTTCGCGTCCGAGCAGTGCTTGATAGCCACTTTGAAACAGAGCGATGTGGAAAGTTAAATGCTCGCGACGGAAGTTATCAGGGGTGCCGAATATAACTTGTAGTAGGAGGGAGCCCGTACAATGAGCCCCTGGGCCTGGCGTTACTCCTTTAAAGGTAGTATTGCTATGGTGAATTTGTGTTGGGTCTAACCCCATCCCGCGGATTGTATCCTGATATATTAGGTTTAGGCTACTACCGCCATCCATCAAGACTCTTGTGAAGTGATATCCGCCAATTACTGGGTCTAATACCAGGGCAGCCCATCCTGCGTGTCGAATACTTGCTGAGTAATCGCGATGGTCGAAAGTGATTGGTTGAGATGACCAGTGACATGCACTTGGGTATATTTTCCTGGGAGTGCCGCGTTGTTTTTTCCCTTGATTACGTGTAACACGTTTACTGTTTTGACTTCTGGTGGAAATTTCTTTTGTTCCCCCGTGTCTTGCTTGGGAGGCTTATCCTCGTCTTCACTTGGTGTATCCTCCCCCTTATGTACGGCGTTGAGCTTGCCGGACTGCTTGAAGACCCAACACTCTCTGTGGGTATGATTAGCAGGTTTACCAGGGGTACTATGAATCTGACATACTTGGTACAGAGTTTTGTTGAGGCTGGACAATTCATCCCTGGTGCCTTTAGGGGGCGACTTTTGACCTGGCCGAGAGCTTTTGAATCCGCCATTTACTGCCGTGCCCTTCGTGCTGTCTTCTTTATTCCGGCGTTTGTTATTGCTGTTGCGCCGTGATTTCCCCTTTCCATCTCAAACTTCAGATGTACTGGGGTCGCTGGTGCTGCATCTGGCTAGCCAGCTGTCCTCACCTGTGTAAAAGCGAGTCATGAGGTTTGTTAATGCGGCCATCGTTCTCGGATTCTTTTGGCCGAGGTGTCTGGCGAGCCATTCGTCACGGACGCTATGCTTGAAAGATGCCAAGGCTTCGGCCTCCGGATAGTCGACAATCTGGTTCTTTTTAATAAGAAACCTGTTCCAAAGCTTTCGGGCTGACTCTCCGGGCTGTTGAGTTATATGACTCAAATCGTCCGCATCCGGAGGTCGGACATAAGTCCCTTGAAAATTTGCCCGAAAGGCGTCTTCGAGCTCTTCCCAACTTCCAATGGAGCTTTCGGGGAGGTCTTTGAGCCAGTGACGAGCTGGCCCTTTGAGCTTGAGGCGTAGGTACTTGATGGCGTGGAGATCATCTCCTCGAGCCATATGGATATGAAGGATGTAGTCCTCAATCCAGACCCCAGGGTCTGTTGTTCCGTCGTATGCCTCTATGTTTACGGGCTTGAATCCCTCTGGAAATTCGTGGTCCAGCACCTCATAAGTGAAACATAGGGGGTGTGCGGCACGCCTGTAGCTGGGTGTACCGTGTTGTTCGGATGTTTGTTGTGTTGCATTGTATGCTGCGGCGCGCTTGCGTGGTCCATAGATGGATCTTGTTGCGCCGTCCTTTGGGTGCGAGCCCTCGCATGGGTCGCGTATTTTATTGTGAGTGGCGTTGTATGCCGCTCTGTGTTGGTAGAGAGGTCGTCTATCCGACTAGGTGGCTGCTTTGATATTTGGTTGTGGGGTTTCTGAGGCCTCCTCATTGAATTCGGGTAGCAACTTCCGCTTTGGGTAGCTCTTGGAGGGGCGATTGTTGCCATACCTTCCTGCAGTGTTGAGTATTTTACACCATCTGATTTGGAGTGTGTCTTGCGCGGCCTTGAGCCTTTGCTTCTGCTTTTTCAGAATCCTCGCGGTGGCAACAAGCCTTTTACAGGCAGTCTGCTGCTCCGGGTGTTTGTCCGGCGTTATGTCGTCCCCACCATTATCCTTGATAGGATTTGTTTGTTCGGTTTGATTATCCGGATTGCCGTTCTCCGGCAACGGTTCGCCCTGCTCCAGCGCTGGGTCTGTGTGATCGCGATTTCTGTCGAGGCGGGATTTGGGGCGGCGCTTGCATCGCCGCTTTGACTGCTTTTCGAGGGAACAAGCCTTCGGTGCATCCTTCCGCTCCTCGTCATCATCTTTTGGTGCGTCCACCATGTATACGTCATATGACAAGGTGGCGTTCCAGCGCCCAATAGGCGCTGGTTCTTCAACTTCTCCTTCATCGGCGTCCATACCATCGATGTCTTCGGAGTCGAAGTTGAGCATGTTGGTTAAATCGTCGATAGTGGCTACAAAGTGGGTGGTGGGTGGGCTTTGAATTTCTTCATCGTCTGCATCCCAATCTCGCTGACCGTAGTCCGGCCAGGGCTCTCCTGACAAAGAGAGAAACTTTAGTGATTTTATAATATCGCCAAAGGGCGAGTGCTGAAAGATGTCCGCGGTAGTAAACTCCATGATCGGCGCCCAATCGGATTCGATCGATAGAGGCGCGAATGGTTCGGAGTCCGGAGAGGAGTCCGGCTCCTTGGAATTATGAGTCTCGTGGAGTGTGGGGCTGGTATTCGGCTCGATCACCATTAGGATCGCAGCCCCCGAGGCGGCGTCCAACCACCCATCCTCGGTCGGCGCGGTTGGCTCCGAATTAAGGGTCGAAGCCGCCGCGGGTGCGGCCTTCAGGGCACTGTTAGGCGGCAGAGCTAGATCATGCTCGTCGTGGCAGTGCGGCGCGCTTGTCAGAGGCTCGAATCCGTCGAAGATCAAGCCCCCGCGGATGTCAGCCGTGTAGTTTAAACTTCCAAATCTGACCTGACGGCCAGGGGCATAGCTTTCGATCTACTCCAGATAGCTGTAACGCCCCATATGTAACCTTCCCGAATTGTACTCCAACTCTTGCCGTTTCCGGCATTAAGTTATATTTAATTCTCGGGTTCGGGTCTTTGCCTCTGTGTGTTGTTTTCGTCTTCGCGCATCTCATATCATGTCATCACGCGCATTGCATTTGCATACATGTTCATCTCATGCATTCGAGCATTTTCCCCGTTGTCCGTTTTGCATTCCGGCGCTTCGTTCTCCTCCGGTGGCCATTTCTAGCTTTCTTTCGTGTGTGGGGATTAAACATTTCCGGATTGGGCCGAGACTTGCCATGCGGCGTTGGTTTACTACCGGTAGACCGCCTCTCAAGTTTCGGGTCATTTGGACTTCGTTTGATACTCCAACGGTTAACCGAGGGACCGAAAAGGCCTCGTGTGTGTGCAGCCCAACACCCCTCCATTTTGGCCCAAAACCCACCAAACTCTGCTCCATCGTCTCGGTCGTTCGATCACGATCGTGTGGGCGAAAACCGCACCACATTTGGACTCTCCTAGCTCCCTCTATGCCTATATATACACCCCCCCTAAAAAAATCCCGGGTCTCTTCTCCCCCTAACCCTAGATCTCTTCCCCGCGCCGCGCCGGACGAAACTCGCACCGACGGACACGTCCGGCTCCTCCCCGCCGCCGCCACGTGTCGCCTCCTGAGTGGCTCGCGCCCGCCGCCGCCGCCGCGGGCCGGGGAGCCCGAAGCCGGCCCCCGCGGCCCGACCTCGCCCGCGCCGCCACCCGATAGCCCCGCCGCCGCCTCCTTTCACTCCGGTGGAGGGAGGAGCCCGCGCCACCGCGAGCACCTCGCCGGCGTTCGCCCGGCCGCGCCTGGCAACCGCGTCGCCGGCCTCGCCCGGCCCCGCCCGGAGCTCGCCGGAGCTCCGCAGCCGTCTCGCCGCCCGGCCGGCCTCGCCCGCGACTCCCCACGCCGCCCTCCGGCCTCCCTCTCGCCGCCGACCGGTCGCCGGAGTCGGTCGGCCTCGCCGGAGCCGCGCAGCTACAGTGCCCCGCCGCCACCGCTACAGTGTCGTGAACATTAGATCCAGATCGGATCTGGGTTGACCTCTCCCCCTCTAACCCTAATTTTTCCAGTATTTTATTCATACTTTGACGCATCATATCTTTGCATCCGTGGCTCCGTTTTGGGCATATGATATGTCGAAATCTTCGTCTCGATGAGTACATCATTTCATTCCATTGCATCATTTGCATTTGAGGTCATCTTGGTGCCCAAAATGCTGTTGGAAGGAGGCATCATGAGTTAAATTGCAGATCCGTTAGTTCAACATGCACTTTTGTCATTTTTGCCATGTTTAATCCGTGCATGATATTCCTGTGCCCCTTTGGGATGAATTGTTAAGCATGTTGTCTTCTTTCCAGAGGTGCCTTCCTTGTATTTTTAGGATATGTGTGTTGTCTTGTGCAAGCTTGCGAAGAGGGCTACTTGAGTTTACTGATTTCAGGGACTTAGTGGAAATCACTAAGTCTGGGATGTTTTAGTCACGATGCTATATGTCTAGCTTGTTTCCTAGTGATCCGTGCCTCTTTTGAGGATGATCAGTAAGAGTGATTTGTTATGCTTGTCGTGCTTAATCCATCCATGACTTTACTTGTTATGTTGGAGGAACCTAGGTTGACTCAATCGAGCTCAACTTTTGGATAGTTGTTGTTTTGGGCAGATCGTGAACTCTTTTGCGATTTTGCCGGAGTTATTGCTAGTGATCCATGCATGCTCTACCTTTGTTCTTGCCATGTCTAGCTAGCATTTTGTGCCTTCTTAATGGATATATGCTTGCCTTGCCATGACTTGCACCGTAGTGAGAGCATCGAGCTCGTTTACATGCCTCCGTGAGTTATGTTTCAGCATGTCCCAGTTTTCACTAAGTCTGAAAACTGATTGTGTTTCATCGATGTTCGCGTGCTCGGTAGAGTATTTTGTGAACCCTTTTGGCCCAGGTCATTTTGGGTGTTTTGTTAAGCTTGTTGAGTAGCTCCATGCCGTGCTCTTACTTGCCATGTTCAGGTTTTTCTTCATGTTGTTTTGCTGCTCCGAAGAGAGCATCGTGGTCTGAAATTCTAGACTAGCGTTAATTTCGCTAAGTCTGAAATCTATTTTGCTTATTCAGTTTTGCCATGCTTGTTTGAAGCCCTTAATGGATGAATTTGACTATGCCTCAGTCCTGATGATTTGTTAAGCTTCTTGAGTACATCACCGCCATGGAATTTGTTTTCATGTTGGGTGGCTGTAGCATGTTCATTTTGTTGCATTTAGGAGCCTACTTGCTGTAAATCGCAGATCGGTTCGTTTAGTAAATCGCTTGCCATTTCTAAACCGTAGCTCCGATTGCCATGATCTTTATATCGTTTTCAGGGGGGCCCTATATCTAGTGGCATACCTGGATTTCCAATTTGAGGCAAGGTTCATGCATTTCCTGTTACATCTTGCATTTTGCATCCCGCATCGCACCCCGCATAGCATATCATCTTTGCATCTTATTGGTTGCCCTTGCACGTGGTTGATTGTATCCTTGTTGCTTGTTTGTGTTGTTGGGTAGAGCCGGGAGACGAGTTCGCTAACGAGGAGCCCGTTGAGTTTGCTTTTGAGGATCCAGTCAATTCTGACAACTGTGCAGGCAAGATGATCACACCCTTGAAATCACTACTATCTTTGCTATGCTAGTTTGCTCGCTCTTTTGCTTTGCCAATGCCATGATGCCTACCACTTGCTTGTCAGCCTCCCAATTGCCATGATTGAGCCTCTAACCCACCTTTGTCCTAGCAAACCATTGATTGGCTATGTTACCACTTTGCTCAAGCCCCTTCTTATAGCGTTGCTAGTTGTAGGTGAAGATTGGAGCCGTTCCTTGTTGGAACATTTATTTACTTGTTGGGATATCATTATATTGCTATGTTATCTTTATTCATCTATATACTTGGTAAAGGGTGGAAGGCTCGGCCTCTCGCCTAGTGTTTTGTTCCACTCTTGCCGCCCTAGTTTCCGTCATATCGCTGTTACGTTCCCGGATTGTTGCGTCCCTTACGCGGTTGGGCTATAATGGGAACCCCTTGATAGTTCGCCTTGATTAAAGCTTTTCCAGCAATGCCCAACATTGGTTTTACCACTTTCCACCTACCCCTTTTTTCCCTTGGGTGTCCGGAGCCCGAGGGTCATCTTTATTTTAGCCCCCCACGGGCCAGTGCTCCTCTGAGTGTTGGTCCGAACTAGAGTCCTGTGCATCGCCCCCTCAGGGAAACTCGAGGTTTGGTTTTAGTTGTATGGAGAGCTCATCTGAGTGTGCCCTGAGAACGAGATATGTGCAGCTCCTATCGGGATTTGTCAGCACATTCGGGCGGTGTTGCTGGACTAGTTTTGACCTGTCGAATCATCTTGTTGTACCGGGATACCGAGTCTGATCGGTGGGTCCTGGGTGGAGGTCTATTCCTTTGTTGACCGTGAGAGCTTGTTATGGGCTAAGTTGGGAACCCCCTGCAGGGATTGATCTTTCGAAAGCCGTGCCCGCGGTTATGGGCAGATGGGAATTTGTTAATGTCCGGTTGTAGACAACTTGAACCTTAAATAATTAACTGAATCAACTGAGTGTGTTGCCGTGATGGCCTCTTCTCGGCGGAGTCCGGGAAGTGGACACGGCGTTGGAGTTATGTTTGTGTAGTCTTCTCTATTTAGTTTCCGCCCGTGCTTTGCCTCCTCTTCTCGCTCTACTTTGCGAATAAGTTAGCCACCATATATGCTAGTCGCTTGCTGCAGCTCCACTTATATTACCCCTTTCCTACCTATTAAGCTTAAATAGTATTGATCGCGAGGGTGCGAGATTGCTGAGTCCTTTGTGGCTCACAGATTACTATTACACCAGATGCAGGGACCGATGATACTCCTCCGGATGGCGCGCTCGAGCTGAAGTGGGAGTACGACGAGGACTCTCAGCGATACTATGTGTCTTTTCCTGATGATCAGTAGTGGTGCCTATTCGGGGTTCGATTCAGGGATTAGTCGCTTGTTGGGGGTCTTCTCTATTTTGGTGCCGTAGTCGGGCCATGAGTGATTGTATGATGGATGTTATTTATGTACTTTGATGTGACGTGGCGAGTGTAAGCCAACTATATTATTATTATTCCCCTTTATATTATATATGTACATGGGTTGTGTAATGATTCCCGACTTGCGACATTGCTTTCAATGCGCCTATGTCTCTAAGTCGTGCCTCGACACGTGGGATACATAGCCGCATTGAGGGCATTTACAAGTTGGTAATCAGAGCCTTCCCCGACCTTAGGAGCCCCATTGCTTGATCGTTTTTAGCAGCCGAGTTGTGTCTAGAAAAATGTTTTGAGTCCTTAGGAATTATATATCGGAGAGCTTAGGAATTCTTTTTACTTCCCAGTCTCCTCATCGCTCTGGTAAGGCATCCTGACGTAGAGTTTTGACTCTTCTCTTCTCAAATTTCACTAAAAAAAATTTTAGGATCACGCGAGTATCTTAGTTTTGTTCCGATGGCTTATGATGAGAATACTGTCTTGGTGCCTCCTGTCAGGGGTTTAGTGGAAGTGTCCCGGGGAGTTGAGCTCTGAGGTGTTGTCATCATAATTCTATCGTTGCAATTCTGGCATACTTGAGATATGTGCGCGACATCGAAAATCTCCTTTATGCAGTTCGTTGGTGAGATAACCTCGACGCCACCCAGTACTGGGGCGGGAGTTCGGGAGTATCGCCATAACTTGTATAATGGATGCTTTTCGAAGGTTGAGATAGATGGTTTCCAAAGGTTTCTTGGTTATGTGTTGAAGGATGGATGCAGCTGGATGTAAGATTTGCTAGCTTGGGTGAGATATTATGCTTCCCCTGTATCCCCAACACCTGATTGCATAACCGGAAAGTTTTTGGGAATTTCATAGGTGGGAATTCAAGTAGCCTTAGGATATCTTTCCAACAGATGTGTGCTATGAAATTGGGGTTCGACGTCTAGTGGTTCGCCTATTCACGGTCGATTTTACAGTGGCCTCATTGTGTCTTAAAGAGTCCTTGGCTATGCTGACTCGGGGACGCTTCGTATGTCATGTGCACTGCCTTGTACATGATGGTGCTGTACGGTCGAGCCCGTGTAGGTCCTACCACGAACACTTCGGACGAAATTTCTATCATGTGTTTGTTCCGGCTTATTCTGCAAGCCAACCCTTGGTTTTATTTAGAGTTGTGGTATTCGTTCTTCTTCGACGTCATATGTTGATTCCATCCCTCGTTGATGTACCTCTTCTACCTGATTCTCCGTGGCTTCGCAATTTAGGAATATGTGACCACTTCAAGAGAAGTGCATTCGTTCATTTTGTTCGGATGTGAAGACTTTATGTTGCAATTTTCATTCCGTTGGTTTCACCTTCAATATTTCTCTTTTTGTGTACTAATGGTGGTCAACCTCTTCAGGATGGCTCCCGCTAAGAGCACCAGTCAGAACCAGAATCAAGATCTGTCACATCCCTAGTTTGGTATGGTCCTTGGCATGCTATGTGCATCATGTTTAATTTTTCAAATAAATTGAAATGGGGAAGTTGCAAACCCTAGCACCAAAGCAATTCAAATAGGTTCAAATTAAAAGTGGAATTTCAATGAACCCAAAATGCTTTTCAAAAATGTTCATGGTCTTTGGAAAATGTTGGGAACAACAACCAGAGGTGATGCACATTTTTCCTTCTCATTTTGGATTTTTGAATCAATGCTTAAATATTTGAATTGGAGCTGTTTAAATTATATAAATATTTTTAATAGCTCCAAAAATGTTGGGAATTGGTGAGGGCCTCTAGAATATTATATCTAGATGCCACAATTATTTTCAACATTTATGGAAATGTTTTAACATTTCTTTAAATACAAAACAAATGTCAGAAATAGAAAAAGAAAAACAGAAGAGGAAAAAGGCTTACCTGGCCTTACCTTTGGCCCAGCTGGCAAGCCCACCTGGCGGCCCAGCCCACCAGGGGCAGCCCCGTCTTCTACCTCTTGCCAGTAGGCAGAGGAGAAGCCGGGCACGACGCCGCGCGCTGGCCATGTCGCCCCGCCACCTCCTGCTTCCCTCGTCGTCGCCCTAGACTTTCCCTCGCGTCGCCACGCATCTCCCCGACCCCCCTCTCACTCCCTCTCGCTCCTTTCCCTCCTCTGTCCTCTCCACGCAGCGCCACCGAGCGCAGCCGAGCGCCACCGCGGCCACCGGCCACCCCTCGCCCTGCCGCTGCGCCCAGGAGCTCCGCCACATCGCGGGCTACCTCTTCGTCGAGCCACGCACCTCCGGACGGCCTGCATCGCCGCCATCGCCATCGTCTTCCTCCTCGGGCTCCGCTGTCCGCCGCTGCAATTCATTGCCGTGGACCTCCCCCCGAGCTCTCTGACGCCTCCACCGGATCCGCGGTGAGCCCCGCCACCATTTCCCCTTCTCCAATTAGCCGCTCGCGCGCCGTAGCATCGTTCCCCCCCATGGCCGTAGCGCTTCGCCACCGTCCATGTCGCCGCCGTCGTCTTGGCCCGCCTCCGCCCAAACCGAGCACCCCATCGTGCTCCTGGTGCCACGAGGGTGCCACAGAGCCCCTCGGGTGGCCTTCCTGTGCCCCGCAGCCTACTCCCTCCCGAAGCCGTGCTCCGGCCGCCGCGGATGACCTCGCCGCGGTCGTCTCCGGCCACCCCACGGCCTCCCGCGTGTCCCACTGGATGCGCGCGAGCCTGGGCGTCGCGTAGGTGGCCTCCGCCGCCTAAATGGTCACCGGAGGACCAAATCCGAGGCCTGTGCCGCGTTCTGCCTCGCCGGCGGCTTAACGCCGGTGGGTTGACCGGTCTGACCCCCACAGCCGTTGACCTCTCCCCTCTCTGTCAATGACATGTGGGCCCGGCCCTGTTAAGTTTTAATTAGGATTAGTTTAACGACTAATTAAACCTTGTTTAGCTAGTTGAGTCACTGACTAGTGGGCCCTTCCGAGTTAATTAGGACTAACTAACTTAGTTAGTTGACTGGGTCACTGACCAGTGGGACCCACTGGTCAGGTTTGACCTGGTCAGCCCGTTGACTCGCTTACATCATGCTGACGTAGAGCTGACGCAATAATTGATTTCTGGTATTAATATAATTCACAGAATTCCAGAAAATAGTTAAAACTTCAAAAAATCATAGTAATTCAACCGTAACTCCAAATCAAATAAATTATATATGAAAAATTATCAGAAAAATGCAAGGAATCCATTTATGCCAGTTTCATGCATGAAAAACCAACTTATACTTGATGTATAAGTGAAAACGTAATAATGGCATGTTATATACTTAAATCAGGGTTTGCATATGAACCCTTGGTTCATATGGACTTCAACCAAATTGATGCTAGATGCATTAGGGCAAATCATAGCATTTTTGAATGTTATCTTCATGCATCATATTGTTGCATATGGTTGTTTATTGATTGCCGGCACCGTTCCCTCTCGATAGGTTCTACTCCGGAAGGTGTCCCGAGTACCTGTCTGAGGAGCAGTGCTTCTTCGTGGATCTATCAGGCAAGCAAACCCCCTTGAGCATCTCGATAAAGTCCCACTCTCTCGCTCCTGCCCCTTTTACTGCATTAGGACAACAACGATTCAAACTGCTACTTTCTGCTGCGGTAGCTGAACCCATTCCTCTGCATGACCTGTCATTGCCACAGTAAATAGTTGAAACCCACTAGCATGAGTAGGAGCTGCTTGAGCCTTGATGTGCCTGCTCATCCATGCTTGTTTTCTTTATGCCAGCTATGCTTAGAGTTGTGTCAGGTCTGATTCATCGGGAATGAATCGGAGTGGTGAACATGTCCTACCGGTAAAGGCTAAGTGTGTGAACACGTTTTGGTAAAGGTAGCGATGAGAGGCCATGTAGGAATACATGGTGGGTTGTCTCATTGGAACCGTCCTTAAGCACTGAGTTCTGTGTATGTTATCGAAGTCCAGTTACTACCACACATTGGGTTCCGGTTATCCGGCCCCTCTTGACTTATTAACCCACTTGATCTCTGTCCAGGAGTTGCAACTAGTTTCTGGCGTTTGTAGGTAGTGCTACTTGTCTACCAGGTGGTGTCCGACGGGACGGGCTTGGGACAGACTAGGCACTGTGGCACGGTGTACCAAGCGGCACCCGGATGGTGGGCTTGGGAACCCTGCACACATCGTTTGGGGCCGTGAGCGACACCCCGGCCGGATCTCCTTGCGGATGGAACCCGAATAGGCGATAAACCTGGACGAGAGACTTGTGTGGTTAGTCAGGATGTGGCCGACACCCTCGCCCGGCTTCCGCTTGAAGGTTGCCGAGGTACATGACGTGTACGGGGCTATAAGTGGCGAGAGCGTGTGTGAAGAAGTACACCCCTGCAGGGTCGTTATTATCTATTCGAATAGCCGTTTTCCTCGGATATAGTACATAGACAATTTGAAGTGGATACTCTAAAATACGCAAGATAAGCGTGAGTGCTATGGATGGCCTTCTCGTAGGGAGACGGGAATGGATCCATAGTGGAGTATTGATATGGTGAAGTTGTGGACTCGTGTGCGTCTTCTCACCTCAAAGAAGTTTCTGTTACCCGTAGTATAGATGAGCCATTGAGTCAAAGCTGGCTTGCTGCTGTTAAACTCCACCACCCCCTTTGTTGATAATGATGCATATGTAGATAGTTCTGAAGTAAGACTTGCTGAGTACCTTTGTACTCACGTTTGCTTATTTATGTTTTGCAGTTGGTTACACTAGTGGCTTCGACGAGCAGCTTGTATCCCAGCTACGATCTTGTACCCTTGGGAGGGTCGTGTTAGTCAGGCTTCTTAGTCTTTTTCTTTGGTAGTTGTCTGTACTCAGACATGTAATGCTTCCGCTTGTTGCTTGTGTGCTCTGAATGATGGGTCATGTGACCCCTGTTTGTATTTATGCTATGTGGCTCTTCTGGGCCCTTATCTATATGAGTTTGAGTTATGTTGTGATGCCATGATGTATCGCACATACATGCATGTTATGCGTACGTGTAACGTGTATTGCTATGTGTGGGATCCGACAATCTAGTTGTTTATCCTTCGCAGCCTTTCTTATGGGGAAATGTAGTCTAGTGTTCCTTGAGCCATAGTAGTCCGCTACAGCCCGGTTCACCGGAGTCCTGCTAGCCCAGTACTACTGTTCAGGACACTTGACTGGCCGGCATGTGTTTCACTTCGTCCCTATGTCTGTCCCTTCGGGGAAATGTCACATGGTGATCTCCGGAGTCCTGCCTAGCCTGCTCAAGCCCGGGATCCCCGGAGTCCTGTTAGCCCAGTGCTACAGCCCGGAATCACTCGTTGATGACTGACATGTTCGATGCGATTCATGTATGCCTGTCTCCATAGATCCGTGCCGCTTTGGGTTCACGACTAGCCATGTCGGCCCGGGTTCTCTGTCATATGGATGCTAGCAACACTGTCATATACGTGAGCCAAAATGCGCAAACGGTCCTGGGCCAGGTAAGGTGGCACCCGTGGGAATACCGTGCGTGAGGCCGCAAAGTGATATGACGTGTTACATGCTAGATCGGTGTGACTTGGGCTCGGGGTCCCGACAGACTTGGTATCAGAGCTTGACTGACTGTAGGATTACCAAGCCAACTGGTCGAAGTTGAGTCTAGAAATGCTTTAGTTACATAAGGGAATTGATTGTGGAAGGGAACGTAAGGCTCTTTTTACTCCTTTACCTCATGTCATTCTTTCTGAGTCAGCCTCTTCTTTTCTACGAGGGTTAAGGCCTAGGCTTCTCCTCTATCTCTCAGGATGACGTGTTACTAAACCGTAAAGTCTTAGGATTGTTGGGTTGTGTCTCAATACACTTCTACTACTTCTGTGTGTCCTTAGCTTGACCCAGAACCTTGATATTATGATGCTGTTTGATTATGCTATTCCTTTGATGAATGTCTCAAAAATCCTTTTGAGCATTTACAGCCGTTATGCTGCCGAAATTGTCCCAAGATTTCAAGACTTTCCAATGCTTTTGCATTACTTTCCGCATCCCTAGGTCGATGCTAATTCCATCCTTGTTTCCTTGGTTTCTGTGTCAGGATGTCGTCTGCTAACCGAGCTTCAGTTGCTCATAGCAAGAACCATGGAGATGGTAGGGACGAGGATCCTCCTGACCAACCTTTGGTGGCAGAGTTCTTGTTAGCATGCGAGAGGAACAAGCGTGAGACTAACCGCTTGCTGGCACAGATTGAGCAGAACACCGCACATCAGCGTAAGAAGTTGGTTTCCATCACCGACTTCATTGGTCTGAAACCACCCACCTTCCATCATTCCATTGAGCCACTCGATGCGGATGACTGGCTCCGAAGCATCACTCACAAGTTGCATTCTGCGAACGTCGTTGAAAGTGACAAGGTCACCTATGCTACTTATCACTTGGAAGGACCTGCTAGTATTTGGTGGCAGAGCTTTGAAGCTATGCTTCCAGATGGTCAGATTCCTACGTGGAAAGATTTCACCGAGGCTTTTCGTGAGCGCCACATTCCTCAGGCTCTCTTTGACCGCAAGAGGGAAGAGTTCTGTAATTTTACCCAGGGTAAGCTGCCTGTTGATGCTTACAGTAGGGAGTTTGGAAACCTCGCCCGCTATGCTACAGAAGAAGTGTCCACGGACGCTAAGAAGCAGGCTAGGTTCCGGAAGGGTCTCCACCCTAAGTTGCATCGTGATCTCCACCTACATCATTGTGATACTTTCCAAGCTCTTGTGAACAAGGCCATTAATGCAGAGACAGCTCAACTCACTTACGAGGAGTCTCGTAAGCACAACCGTGATCTGGGTTCTTCCTCCCGCTCTAGCTCTCAGAAGCGACGGATTTGGATTCCGAACTTGGCTCTTCCACCTCGATATGCACCGAGGCCATCCTATGTGGCGCCTCACCCAACGCAGCAACATGCTCCACTCAGGCCTATTAGTGGACCACTTGCCAACGTAGGTCCACGTCCTACCTCAGGAACTTGTTTTACCGGCGGAGAACCAGGACACTATGCACGTGACTGCCCTCAGTCCAGTTATGCTCCACCCCAATCTGAGAGGTCTGTTGGCCGTGAAAGGCCATCAGTCAAGATGATCAGTACCAAGCCAGCCTCCATTGAACGAGCATGTGTGCACCATGTCTCAGTTTCAGAAGTTCAAGATGATCCCGATGTCGTACTGGGTACACTTCTTGTCAATTGTCACCCAGCTTCAGTTCTGTTTGATACTGGAGCATCCCACTCCTTCATATCTGAAGGTTACGCTCGGATGCACGACATGTCATTTTGTGATATGCCAACTCCATTAATAATCCAGACTCCTGGTTCCAAATGGCAAACCTCCAAGGTAAGCCATGGTAATGAAATCCTTGTGGATAGACTGGTTTTCCTTGCTTCTTTGATATCTCTCAAGTCCTCAGATATTAACATCATCTTGGGTATGGACTGGATGACAGCTCATCATGCCAAGATCGATTGTTACACCAGATCTGTTCAACTTACACATCCATCTGGCAAAATAGTCACTGTCTCCACTAGAGTTGCAAGGCGTCAACTCTATTCTCTTAATGCCAGCCCTCTTCCAGACCTTGAAGATATTCCGGTAGTCCGTGACTTCCTGGATGTCTTTCCAGAAGAACTGCCAGGTGTCCCACCTGACAGAGATGTAGAGTTTGTCATAGAACTTATCCCAGGTACTGTTCCAATCTCTAGAAGACCATACAAGATGGCACCTTTGGAGTTAGCCGAGCTTAAGGAACAACTCGATGAATCCTTGCAAAAGGGTTTCATCCGTCCTAGTTCTTCTCCCTGGGCTTGCCCCGTTCTCTTCGTCAAGAAGAAGGATGGTACGGACCGGATGGTTGTAGATTATCGTCCCGTTAATTTGGTCACGATAAAGAACAAGTATCCGCTCCCCAGGATCAACGACCTGTATGATCAGCTCGCTGGATCCTCAGTCTTTTCCAAGATGGATTTAAGGTTAGGCTACCACCAAATCAAGATCAGAAACGGGGACATCCCCAAAACGGCCTTTGTCACTCGTTATGGTCAATACGAGTACACTGTGATGTCTTTCGGCCTAACCAATGCTCCAGCTACTTTCTCCCGCTTGATGAACTCGGTCTTTATGGAGTACTTAGATAAGTTCGTCGTGGTTTATCTCGATGATATTCTTATTTACTCGAAGAACGAGGAAGAGCATGCCGAACATCTTAGGCTTGTGTTAGAAAAACTCAGAGAGCATCGCCTTTATGCCAAATTCTCCAAGTGTGAATTTTGGTTGCCAGAAGTAACCTATTTAGGCCACGTGATCTCCGGTAAGGGCATTGCTGTAAATCCCGAGAGAGTCAAAGCCGTTCTCGATTGGACTCCACCCGAAACAGTCAAACAAGTTAGGAGTTTCCTCGGTCTAGCCAGTTATTGTCGCCGCTTCGTTGAAAACTTCTCCAAAGTGGCCAAACCCCTCACGGAGCTTCTCAAGAAAGATAAAAGGTTTGAGTGGACCCCACAGTGTGAGCACAGTTTTCAGGAACTGAAAAGATGCCTGACTTCTGCGCCCATACTCGTGCCACCGGATTTCACTAAAGACTTTGTTATCTATTGCGATGCTTCGCGTCAAGGACTAGGTTGCATTCTTATGCAGGATCGTCATGTGATTGCCTATGCATCTCGACAGTTGCATCCACATGAGGAAAATTATCCTACACATGATCTGGAGCTTGCAGCCGTAGTCTATGCACTTAAGACCTGGCGACATTACCTTCTTGGTAACCGTTGCGAAATCTACACCGACCATCAGAGTCTCAAGTATATCTTCACCCAACCGGATCTGAATCTCAGACAGAGACGTTGGTTGGAGTTGATCTCGGATTACGACTTAGGAATCACCTACACCCCAGGCAAAGCCAATGTCATGGCTGATGCTTTAAGTCGTAAATCCTATTGCAACAACCTCATGTTGCAACATTGTCAACCGCCCCTCCATGAGGAATTCTGTAAGCTTAACCTTCACATAGCTCCTCATGGTTTCCTTTCTACCTTGGTGGCGAAACCTACCCTTACGGATCAGATCATAGAGGCTCAGAAGCATGATACGGGAATCTCCCGGATCAAGAAGAATATTTCCAGGGGAGTTGCTGGTTGTTTCTCCATGGATGAACGAGGTGTTGTTTACTTTGGTAACCGTTTGGTGGTTCCCAAATGTCAACAGATGCAGCAACTGATCCTTAAGGAGGCCCATGAATCCCCTCTCACGATTCATCCCGGTAGTACAAAGATGTATCAGGACCTATGCCAGAGGTTCTGGTGGACTAGGATGAAGAGAGAAATCACTCAGTATATTGCCAACTGTGACGTTTGTCGTCGCGTTAAGGCAGAGCATCAAAGACCTGCTGGCACCCTTCAACCTTTAGCTATTCCCGAGTGGAAATGGGACAAAGTTGGTATGGACTTCATCACCGGCTTTCCCAGGACCAAGAAAGGAAATAATGCTATCTTCGTAGTCATTGATCGTCTTTCCAAAGTGGCTCACTTCCTACCTGTTCGAGAGAGTATCACTGCTAGTCAGCTCGCTGACTTATATATCTCCCGAATAGTGTCACTCCATGGTGTTCCACTAGAGATCAATTCAGACCGTGGCAGTCTTTTCACCTCTCATTTCTGGGAAAGTTTCCAAACTGCCATGGGCACCCATCTTTCTTTCAGTACCGCTTTCCACCCTCAATCAAGTGGTCAGGTGGAAAGGGTCAACCAAATTCTCGAAGACATGCTTAGAGCTTGCGTTATCTCATTCGGTATGGATTGGGAGAAATGTCTTCCCTTTGCCGAGTTTGCTTATAACAACAGCTACCAATCCAGTCTTAAGAAAGCACCCTTCGAGATCCTGTATGGACGAAGATGTCGAACACCTTTGAACTGGTCAGAAACCGGCGAAAGACAATTCTTTGGACCGGATATGATCCAGGAGGCAGAAGAGCAAGTTCGCATCATTCGTGAGAATTTGAAAACAGCCCAATCTCGTCAAAAGAGCTAGTATGACCGTCGTCATAAGGAAGTGGCTTATGAAGTTGGCGACAAGGCTTATCTTCGGGTTACCCCTTTGAAGGGTACCCATCGTTTCGGTATCAAGGGCAAGTTGGCTCCTCGTTACATCGGTCCTTTTCGCATTCTCGCTAAACGAGGAGAGGTTGCCTACCAGTTGGAACTACCCCCACATCTTTCTCGAGTTCATGATGTTTTCCACGTCTCTCAACTCAGGCGTTGCTTCTCGGATCCCATCCGTGGAGTGGACCACGAAACGCTTGATCTCCAAGATAACCTCACTTATCGAGAGTACCCCATTCACATTCTGGATCAAGCAGAGCGTGTCACTCGACGTCATAACATCAAGTTTCTCAAGGTTCAATGGTCTCATCATACCGAGAGAGAAGCTACTTGGGAGCGAGAAGATCGTCTTCGACTTGAGTACCCTGCTTTCTTTCCGCCAACTCCTGAATCTCGGGACGAGATTTCTTCGAGTGGGGGCGAGTTGTCACATCCCTAGTTTGGTATGGTCCTTGGCTTGCTATGTGCATCATGTTTAATTTTTCAAATAAATTGAAATGGGGAAGTTGCAAACCCTAGCACCAAAGCAATTCAAATAGGTTCAAATTAAAAGTGGAATTTCAATGAACCCAAAATGCTTTTCAAAAATGTTCATGGTCTTTGGAAAATGTTGGGAACAACAACCAGAGGTGATGCACATTTTTCCTTCTCATTTTGGATTTTTGAATCAATGCTTAAATATTTGAATTGGAGCTGTTTAAATTATATAAATATTTTTAATAGCTCCAAAAATGTTGGGAATTGGTGAGGGCCTCTAGAATATTATATCTAGATGCCACAATTATTTTCAACATTTATGGAAATGTTTTAACATTTCTTTAAATACAAAACAAATGTCAGAAATAGAAAAAGAAAAACAGAAGAGGGAAAAAGGCTTACCTGGCCTTACCTTTGGCCCAGCTGGCCAGCCCACCAGGGGAAGCCCTGTCTTCTACCTCTTGCCAGTAGGCAGAGGAGAAGCCGGGCACGACGCCATGCGCTGGCCACGTCGCCCCGCCACCTCCTGCTTCCCTCGTCGTCGCCCTGGACTTTCCCTCGCGTCGCCATCGTCTTCCTCCTCGGGCTCCGTCGTCCGCCGCTGCAATTCGTTGCCGTGGACCTCCCCCCGAGCTCTCTGACGCCTCCACCGGATCCGCGGTGAGCCCCGCCACCATTTCCCCTTCTCCAATTAGCCGCTCGCGCGCCGTAGCATCGTTCCCCGCCATGGCCGTAGCGCTTCGCCGCCGTCCATGTCGCCGCCGTCGTCTTGGCCCGCCTCCGCCCAAACCGAGCACCCCATCGTGCTCCTGGTGCCACGAGGGTGCCACAGAGCCCCTCGGGTGGCCTTCTCGTGCCCCGCAGCCTACTCCCTCCCGAAGCCGTGCTCCGGCCACCGCGGATGACCTCGCCGCGGTCGTCTCCGGCCACCCCACGGCCTCCCGCGTGTCCCACTGGATGCGCGCGAGCCTGGGCGTCGCGTAGGTGGCCTCCGCCGCCTAAATGGTCACCGGAGGACCAAATCCGAGGCCTCCGCCGCGTTCTGCCTTGCCGGCGGCTTAACGCCGGCGGGTTGACCGGTCTGACCCCCACAGCCGTTGACCTCTCCCCTCTCTGTCAATGACATGTGGGCCCAGCCCTGTTAAGTTTTAATTAGGATTAGTTTAACGACTAATTAAACCCTGTTTAGCTAGTTGAGTCACTGACTAGTGGGCCCTGCCGAGTTAATTAGGACTAACTAACTTAGTTAGTTGACTGGGTCACTGACCAGTGGGACCCACTGGTCAGGTTTGACCTGGTCAGCCCGTTGACTCGCTTACGTCATGCTGACGTAGAGCTGACACAATAATTGATTTCTGGTATTAATATAATTCAGAGAATTCCAGAAAATAGTTAAAACTTCAAAAAATCATAGTAATTCAACCGTAACTCCAAATCAAATAAATTATATATGAAAAATTATCAGAAAATGCAAGGAATCCATTTATGCCAGTTTCATGCATGAAAAACCAACTTATACTTGATGTATAAGTGAAAACGTAATAATGGCATGTTATATACTTAAATCAGGGTTTGCATATGAACCCTTGGTTCATATGGACTTCAACCAAATTGATGCTAGATGCATTAGGGCAAATCATAGCATTTTTGAATGTTATCTTCATGCATCATATTGTTGCATATGGTTGTTTATTGATTGCCGGCACCGTTCCCTCTCGATAGGTTCTACTCCGGAAGGTGTCCCGAGTACCTGTCTGAGGAGCAGTGCTTCTTCGTGGATCTATCAGGCAAGCAAACCCCCTTGAGCATCTCGATAAAGTCCCACTCTCTCGCTCCTGCCCCTTTTACTGCATTAGGACAACAACGATTCAAACTGCTACTTTCTGCTGCGGTAGCTGAACCCATTCCTCTGCATGACCTGTCATTGCCACAGTAAATAGTTGAAACCCACTAGCATGAGTAGGAGCTGCTTGAGCCTTGATGTGCCTGCTCATCCATGCTTGTTTTCTTTATGCCAGCTATGCTTAGAGTTGTGTCAGGTCTGATTCATCGGGAATGAATCAGAGTGGTGAACATGTCCTACCGGTAAAGGCTAAGTGTGTGAGCACGTTTTGGTAAAGGTAGCGATGAGAGGCCATGTAGGAGTACATGGTGGGTTGTCTCATTGGAATCGTCCTTAAGCACTGAGTTCTGTGTATGTTATCCAAGTCCAGTTACTACCACACATTGGGTTCCGGTTATCCGGCCCCTCTCGACTTATTAACCCACTTGATCTCTGTCCAGGAGTTGCAACTAGTTTCTGGCGTTTGTAGGTTGTGCTACTTGTCTACCAGGTGGTGTCCGACGGGACGGGCTTGGGACAGACTAGGCACTGTGGCACGGTGTACCAAGTGGCACCCGGA
The DNA here is from genome assembly GCA_034509565.1 of Triticum monococcum. Classification (NCBI taxonomy): domain Eukaryota; kingdom Viridiplantae; phylum Streptophyta; class Magnoliopsida; order Poales; family Poaceae; genus Triticum; species Triticum monococcum. Next base: position 771,580,704 of record CM067847.1, read on the forward strand.
TGGTGGGCTTGGGAACCCTGCACACATCGTTTGGGGCCGTGAGCGACACCCCGGCCGGATCTCCTTGCGGATGGAACCCGAATAGGCGATAAACCTGGACGAGAGACTTGTGTGGTTAGTCAGGTCATGGCCGACACCCTCTCCCGGCTTCCGCTTGAAGGTTGCCGATGTACATGACGTGTACGGGGCTATAAGTGGCGAGAGCGTGTGTGAAGAAGTACACCCCTGCAGGGTCGTTATTATCTATTCGAATAGCCGTTTTCCTCGGATATGGAAACTTGGAGAACTTATATAGTACATAGACAATTTGAAGTGGATACTCTAAAATACGCAAGATAAGCGTGAGTGCTATGGATGGCCTTCTCGTAGGGAGACGGGAACGGATCCATAGTGGAGTATTGATATGGTGAAGTTGTGGACTCCTGTGCGTCTTCTCACCTCAAAGAAGTTTCTGTTACCCGTAGTATAGATTAGCCATTGAGTCAAAGCTGGCTTGCTGCTGTTAAACTCCACCACCCCCTTTGTTGATAATGATGCATATGTAGATAGTTCTGAAGTAAGACTTGCTGAGTACATTTGTACTCACGTTTGCTTATTTATGTTTTGCAGTTGGTTACACTAGTGGCTTCGACGAGTAGATTGTATCCCAGCTACGATCTTGTACCCTTGGGAGGGTCGTGTTAGTCAGGCTTCTTAGTCTTTTTCTTTGGTAGTTGTCTGTACTCAGACATGTAATGCTTCCGCTTGTTGCTTGTATGCTCTGAATGATGGGTCATGTGACCCCTGTTTGTATTTATGCTATGTGGCTCTTCTGGGCCCTTACCTATATGAGTTTGAGTTATGTTGTGATGCCATGATGTACCGCACATACATGCATGTTATGCGTACGTGTAACGTGTATTGCTATGTGTGGGATCCGACAATCTAGTTGTTTATCTTTCGCAGCCTTTCTTATGGGGAAATGTAGTCTAGTGTTCCTCGAGCCATAGTAGTCCGCTACAGCCCGGTTCACCGGAGTCCTGCTAGCCCAGTACTACTGTTCAGGACACTTGACTGGCCGGCATGTGTTTCACTTCGTCCCTATGTCTGTCCCTTCGGGGAAATGTCACATGGTGATCTCTGGAGTCCTGCCTAGCCTGCTACAGCCCGGGATCCCCGGAGTCCTGTTAGCCCAGTGCTACAGCCCGGAATCACTCGTTGATGACCGACATGTTCGATGCGATTCATGTATGCCTGTCTCCATAGGTCCATGCCGCTCTGGGTTCACGACTAGCCATGTCGGCCCGGGTTCTCTGTCATATGGATGCTAGCAACACGGTCATATACGTGAGCCAAAATGTGCAAACGGTCCCGTGCCAGGTAAGGTGGCACCCGTGGGAATACCGTGCGTGAGGCCGCAAAGTGATATGACATGTTACATGCTAGATCGGTGTGACTTGGGATCGGGGTCCCGACAAGATCCTCCGCCACCTCCGCCTCCTCCGGAAGCATGGCAGGCTGTGATGGCTACTACTAATGCAAATACTCAGCTGATCATGCAAATCATCCAAGAGCGGAATCAAAGCAGTCAAGCAAATCAAGGCAACAACCAGAACCAATTTGCAACTCTGAATCAGTTCCTCGCAAATGGTCCAAAGACGTTCAGCAACTGCGTTGAGGCTACCGATGCTGATGATTGGTTAGTCGATCTGGGCAAGCATTTTGAATGTAGCAACATCAGACCTGAAGATTTCGTCAAGTTCGCGTCTTTCCAGCTCAAGGATCAGGCCGCAGAGTGGTTTCAGCAGTACCGGGATTCCAGAGGTGGACGTTTGATCACTTGGGATGATTTCCGTCGTGATTTCCGAGCTCATCACATTCCTCAAAGTGTGACTGAAAGCAAACGTGAAGAATTCCGCAATCTGAAGCAAGGCTCTTTGTCTGTCTATGACTACAACAAGTTTTTCCAGAAGCTCGCCCGTTTTGCCAAGCAGGATGTTCATGATGAGAAGAGCATGATCTATCAGTTCAGGGGTGGTCTTCGTGTAGAAATTCAGCTCGCTCTTGTCCTCTTCGAGCCGCTGAGATACTATGAGTTCTACAACATGGCACTGAAGCAAGAGGCTGCTCAGCTAAGGTCTGATGCTTCCAGGAAGCGAGTCAGAGACACTACGTCTTCTTCCTCTACGCAAGTGGCCAAGCAGCAGAAGTATTGGCTCACTCCTCCTCCGTTCCGTCAGCCGTATCAGCAGAAGAGCAAAGGTGACAGTGGTTCATCCCACCTACCCAACCCAGGCTTTCAGAACAAGACTTCGTCTCAAGCTCCAAGATCGAGTGCTCCGTACCACCATCCGCTCTCAGAGGTCACGTGCAACAAGTGCCAACAGAAGGGTCACTATGCCAACAAGTGTTTCAACCAGAGGTGTCTTCCTCCTCCTCCTCCTGTCAGATCGGCAAGTACAGCTGTGGTCAAGCATAACACCAAGTCCGCAAAGGTCAACTTGATGAACGCAGCTCAGGCAGAGGATTCGTCAGATGTGATCATGGGTAACCTTCCTGTTAACGATATTCCTGCAAAAGTTCTTTTTGATACAGGTGCATCGCATTGCTTCATTTCCAAACCTTTTGCATCAAAGTATGACTATGATTATCAGCACCTGCAAAGTTCTTTACAAATTGTGTCACCGGGCAAACAGATGACAGCTAATTTCTGTGTTCCGGATGTTACTATCACTTTGGGCGACCACAAGTTCCTTTCTTCTCCAATTGTTCTTGGCGATTCTGATATTGATCTTATTCTTGGGATGGACTGGCTCACTGAACACAAGGCTCACCTCGATTGTGCAGCCAGGCAGATTCAACTGACTCATTCCTCTGAAGATGTCATTGTTTTTGCTGCTCGGGATAATACCATCCGTTTATTCTTTCTCAATGAAAAGGGTGAATTGGATGCTATTTCACAGATTCTGGTTGTTTGTGAGTATCAAGATGTCTTCCCTGAAGAACTCCCAGGCATGCCTCCAAACCGGCCGGTTGAATTCGTTATTGAACTTGAGCCCGGTACAGAACCGGTGTGCAAACGGCCTTACAAGCTCGGCCCCGAAGAGTTGAAGGAGTTGAAGAAACAACTCGATGTGCAAGAAAGAATGGGTCTCATTCGGCCTAGTACTTCTCCGTGGGGTTGTGGTGTTCTTTTTGTGAAGAAGAAGGATGGAACGGACCGACTTGTGTTGATTATTGTCCATTGAACAAGAAGACTATCAAGAACAAATATCCACTTCCCAACATTAATGAGCTGTTCGAACAACTCAAGGGTGCCCAAGTATTCTCCAAGCTTGATCTCCGTATGGGTTATCATCAAATTCGCATTCTTGAACAAGATATTCCAAAGACGGCGTTCAGAACAAGCTATGGGTCATATGAATACACTGTTATGTCTTTTGGCCTCGCCAATGCTCCTCCGACGTTCTCACGCATGATGAACTTCATCTTCAACCCCTACACCAACGACTTTGTTTTGGTCTATCTCGATGATATCCAGGTTTTCTCGAAGAACAAGGAAGATCATGCCAAACACTTGCGTTTGGTTCTTGACAAGCTAAGGGAACATCAATTCTACGCCAAGTTCTCCAAGTGTGAGTTTTGGCTCGATGAGGTTCTTTATCTTGGCCATATTATCTCTGCCAAGGGCATTTCCGTGGATCCTAAGAAGGTGTCTGCAATCGTTAATTGGGAACCTCCTCAGAATGTGAAGCAACTACAGAGCTTCCTCGGTCTTGCAAGTTATTGCCGAAGATTCGTTGAAAACTTCTCCAAGATCGTGAAGCCTCTCTCAAATCTTCGTCAGAAGCACGTCAAGTACGTTTGGTCTCCGGAGTGTGATGTTGCTTTCAACGCTTTCAAAGAGAAATTGATCACTGCTCCAGTTCTGACTCCGCCCGATGAAACCAAGCCGTACGAGGTCTTTTGTGATGCCTCTCTCCAAGGTCTCGGTGCAGTACTGATGCAAGAGAAGAAAGTTGTTGCTTATACCTCTCGCCAGTTGAAGCCAAATGAGAAGAACTACCCCACTCATGATCTCGAGTTGGCGGCAGTTGTGCACGCATTGTTGACTTGGAGACATCTTCTCTTGGGAAGGAAAGTGGACATTTTCACAGATCACAAGTCTCAAGTACATCTTCACTCAGCCTAATCTCAACCTTAGGCAGGCTCGATGGGTCGAAATGATTCAAGAGTACAATCCGAGTATCGAGTATACTCCAGGCAAGGCTAATGTGATTGCTGACGCTTTGAGCAGAAAAGCATATTGCAACAGTCTGATTCTCAAGCCTTATCAACCCGAGCTTTGTGAAGCCTTCCGCAAACTTAATCTGCAAGTTGTTCCTCAAGGTTTCCTCGCTAACCTTCAAGTTTATCCTACCTTGGAAGACCAGATTCACCAAGCCTAGCTTCTTGATGCTATGGTGAAAAAGGTGAAGATTGGTATTGCAAAGAGTCTGTCCAAGTACAAGTGCTACCGACTTGATGACAAGGACACTCTCTTCTTCGAGGATTGAATTGTTGTGCCCAAAGGTGAACTTCGTAAAGTGATCATGAATGAGGCTCACAACTCTCTCCTCTCCATCCACCCTGGGAGCACGAAGATGTATCAAGATCTGAAGCAAACTTATTGGTGGACTCGAATGAAGCGCGAGATCGCTCAATTCGTGAATGAATGTGATGTCTGCAGAAGAGTGAAAGCAGAACACCAAAGGCCAGCAGGTCTCCTCCAACCTCTCGCCATTCCAGAATGGAAGTTTGACCACATTGAAATGGACTTCGTGACTGGGTTTCCTAAGTCCAAGCGTGGCAATGATGCTATATTCGTTGTCATCGACAAGCTCACCAAAGTGGCTCATTTCCTGCCTATCAAAGAGTCAATCACTGCAGCTCAATTGGCGGAGCTCTATACCTCTCGTATTGTCTCTCTGCACGGTATTCCTCAAGTGATACCTTCAGACCGTGGCAGCATCTTTACCTCCAAGTTCTGGGATTCTTTTCAGAAGGCCATGGGCACCAGCATTCGCTTCAGCACTGTTTTCCATCCTCAAACAAGCGGTCAAGTCGAGCGTGTCAACCAGATTCTTGAAGATATGCTCAGGGCTTGTGTTATCTCCTTCGGCATGAAGTGGGAGGATTGTCTTCCTTATGCTGAATTCTCGTACAACAACAGCTTTCAAGCAAGTTCCGGCAAGGCCCCATTTGAAATTCTGTATGGTAGGAAGTGCCGTACACCTCTCAACTGGTCTGAAACCGGTGAACGTCAGCTGCTGGGTAATGACCTGATCACAGAGGCAGAAGAAATGTGCAAGGTCATTCGTGATAACCTCAAAGCAGCCCAATCTCGTCAGAAGAGCTACTATGACAGCAAGCACCGTGATTTGGCCTTCGAGATCGGAGATCATGTCTACCTCCGCGTCTCTCCTATGAAAGGGACTCGTCGCTTCGGTATCAAAGGGAAGCTTGCCCCCAGATACGTCGCGCCTTTCAAGATCGTCAGCAAGAGAGGCGACCTCGCCTATCAACTCGAGCTTCCTGCAACCTTTGCCAATGTTCATGATGTGTTCCATGTCTCGCAACTCCGAAAGTGCTTCAAGACGCCTGAGCGCACCGTCAACTTCGAGGACATTGAGCTCCAAGAAGATCTCTCCTACCGTGAGCACCCAGTTGCAATCCTGGAAGAGACTGAACGCAAAACTCGCAACAAGTCAATTAAATTTCTCAAAATCAAGTGGTCACACCATTCCGACCGTGAAGCTACCTGGGAACGCGAGGATCGCCTCCGTTCTGAGTACCCGGAGTTCTTTCAGTCCTAGATCTCGGGACGAGATCTTTTCGTAGTGGTGGAGTGTTGTAACGCCCCATATGTAACCTTCCCGAATTGTACTCCAACTCTTGCCGTTTCCGGCATTAAGTTATATTTAATTCTCGGGTTCGGGTCTTTGCCTCCGTGTGTTGTTTTTGTTTTTGCGCATCTCATATCATGTCATCACGCGCATTGCATTTGCATACATGTTCATCTCATGCATTCGAGCATTTTCCCCGTTGTCCGTTTTGCATTCCGGCGCTTCGTTCTCCTCCGGTGGCCATTTCTAGCTTTCTTTCGTGTGTGGGGATTAAAAATTCCGGATTGGGCCGAGACTTTCCATGCGGCCTTGGTTTACTACCGGTAGACCGCCTGTCAAGTTTCGGGTCATTTGGACTTTGTTTGATACTCCAATGGTTAACCGAGGGACCGAAAAGGCCTCGTGTGTGTGCAGCCCAACACCCCTCCATTTTGGCCCAAAACCCACCAAACTCTGCTCCATCGTCTCGGTCGTTCGATCACGATCGTGTGGGCGAAAACCGCACCTCATTTGGACTCTCCTAGCTCCCTCTATGCCTATATATACACCCCCCTAAAAAAATCCCGGGTCTCTTCTCCCCCTAACCCTAGATCTCTTCCCCGCGCCGCGCCGGACGAAACTCGCAACGACGGACACGTCCGGCTCCTCCCCGCCGCCGCCACGTGTCGCCTCCTCAGTGGCTCGCGCCCGCCGCCGCCGCCGCGGGCCGGGGAGCCCGAAGCCGGCCCCCGCGGCCCGACCTCGCCCGCGCCGCCACCCGATAGCCCCGCCGCCGCCTCCTTTCACTCCGGTGGCCGGAGGAGCCCGCGCCACCGTGAGCACCTCGCCGGCGTTCGCCCGGCCGCGCCTCACAACCGCGTCGCCGGCCTCGCCCGGCCCCGCCCGGAGCTTGCCGGAGCTCCGCAGCCGTCTCGCCGCCCGGCCGGCCTCGCCCGCGCCTCCCCACGCCGCCCTCCGGCCTCCCTCTCGCCGCCGACCGGTCGCCGGAGTCGGTCGGCCTCGCCGGAGCCGCGCAGCTAAAGTGCCCCGCCGCCACCGCTACAGTGTCGTGAACAGTAGATCCAGATCGGATCTGGGTTGACCTCTCCCCCTCTAACCCTAATTTTTCCAGTATTTTATTCATACTTTGACGCATCATATCTTTGCATCCGTGGCTCCGTTTTGGGCATATGATATGTCGAAATCTTCGACTCGACGAGTACATCATTTCATTCCATTGCATCATTTGCATTTGAGATCATCTTGGTGCCCAAAATACTGTTGGAAGGAGGCATCATGAGTTAAATTGCAGATCCGTTAGTTCAACATGCACTTTTGTCATTTTTGCCATGTTTAATCCGTGCATGATATGCCTGTGCCCCTTTGGAATGAATTGTTAAGCATATTGTCTTCTTTCCAGGGGTGCCTTCCTTGTATTTTTAGGATGTGTGTATTGTCTTGTGCAAGCTTGCAAAGAGGGCTACCTGAGTTTACTGATTTCAGGGACTTAGTGGAAATCACTAAGTCTGGGATGTTTTAGTTCACGATGCTATATGTCCAGCTTGTTTCTTACTGATCCGTGCCTCTTTTGAGGATGATCACTAAGAGTGGTTTGTTATGCTTGTTGTGCTTAATCCATCCTTGTCTTTACTTGTTATGTTGGAGCACCCTAGGTTGACTCAATCGAGCTCAACTTTTGGATAGTTGTTGTTTTGGGCAGATCGTGAACTCTTTTGCGATTTTGCCGGAGTTATTGCTAGTGATCCATGCATGCTATACCTTTGTTCTTGCCATGTCTAGCTAGCATTTTGTGCCTTATTAATGGATATATGCTTGCCTTGCCATGACTTGCACCGTAGTGAGAGCATCGAGCTCGTTTACATGCCTCCGTGAGTTATATTTCAGCATGTCCCAGTTTTCACTAAGTCTGAAAACTGATTGTGTTTCATTGATGTTCGTGTGCTCGGTAGAGTATTTTGTGAACCCTTTTGGCCCCAGGTCATTTTGGGTGTTTTGTTAAGCTTGTTGAGTAGCTCCATGCCATGCTCTTACTTTCCATGTTCAGGTTTTTCTTCATGTTGTTTTGCTGCTCCGAAGAGAGCATCGTGGTCTGAAATTCCAGACTAGCGTTAATTTCGCTAAGTCTGAAATCTGTTTTGCTTATTCAGTTTTGCCATGCTTGTTTGAAGCCCTTAATGGATGAATTTGCCTATGCCTCATTCCTGATGATTTGTTAAGCTTCTTGAGTACATCCCCGCCATGCAATTTGTTTTCATGTTGGGTGGCGGTAGCATGTTCATTTTGTTGCATTTAGGAGCCTACTTGCTGTAAATCGCAGATCGGTTCGTTTAGTAAATCGCTTGCCATTTCTAAACCGTAGCTCCGATTGCCATGATCTTTATATCGTGTTCAGGGGATTTCTTCCCCTCTATCCAGTGGCACACTTGGATTTCCATGTTGAGGCCAGGTTCATGCATTTCCTGTTACATCTTGCATTTTGCATCCCGCATCGCACCCCGCATAGCATATCATCTTTGCATCTTATTGGTTGCCCTTGCACGTGGTTGATTGTATCCTTGTTGCTTGTTTGTGTTGTTGGGTAGAGCCGGGAGACGAGTTATCTAACGAGGAGCCCGTTGAGTTTGCTTTTGAGGATCCAGTCAATTCTGACAACTGTGCAGGCAAGATGATCACACCCTTGAAATCTCTACTATCTTTGCTATGCTAGTTTGCTCGCTCTTTTGCTTTGCCAATGCCACGATGCCTACCACTTGCTTGTCAGCCTCCCAATTGCCATGATTGAGCCTCTAACCCACCTTTGTCCTAGCAAACCATTGATTGGCTATGTTACCACTTTGCTCAAGCCCCTGCAACTAGCGTTGCTAGTTGCAGTTGAAGATTGGAGCCGTTCCTTGTTGGAACATTTATTTACTTGTTGGGATATCATTATATTGCTATGTTATCTTTATTCATCTATATACTTGGTAAAGGGTGGAAGGCTCGGCCTCTTGCCTAGTGTTTTGTTCCACTCTTGCCGCCCTAGTTTCCGTCATATCGCTGTTATGTTCCCAGATTGTTGCGTCCCTTACGCGGTTGTGCTATAATGGGAACCCCTTGATAGTTCGCCTTGATTAAAGCTTTTCCAGCAATGCCCAACATTGGTTTTACCACTTTCCACCTACCCCTTTTTTCCCTTGGGTGTCCGGAGCCCGAGGGTCATCTTTATTTTAGCCCCCCACGGGCCAGTGCTCCTCTGAGTGTTGGTCCGAACTAGAGTCCTGTGCAGCGCCCCCTCGGGGAAAATCGAGGTTTGGTTTTAGTTGTATGGAGAGCTCATCTGAGTGTGCCCTGAGAACGAGATATGTGCAGCTCCTATCAGGATTTGTCGGCACATTCAGGCGGTGTTGCTGGACTAGTTTTGACCTGTCGAATCATCTTGTTGTACCGGGATACCGAGTCTGATCGGTGGGTCCTGGGTGGAGGTCTATTCCTTCGTTGACCGTGAGAGCTTGTTATGGGCTAAGTTGGGAACCCCCTGCAGGGATTGATCTTTCGAAAGCCATGCCTGTGGTTATGGGCAGATGGGAATTTGTTAATGTCCGGTTGTAGACAACTTGAACCTTAAATAATTAACTGAATCAACTGAGTGTGTTGCCGTGATGGCCTCTTCTCGGCGGAGTCCGGGAAGTGGACACGGCGTTGGAGTTATGTTTGCGTAGTCTGCTCTATTTAGTTTCCGCCCGAGCTTTGCCTCCTCTTCTCGCTCTACTTTGCGAATAAGTTAGCCACCATATATGCTAGTCGCTTGCTGCAGATCCACTTATATTACCCATTTCCTACCTATTAAGCTTAAATAGTCTTGATCGCGAGGGTGCGAGATTGCTGAGTCCTTTGTGGCTCACAGATTACTATTACACCAGATGCAGGGACCGATGATACTCCTCCGGATGGCGCGCTCGAGCTGAAGTGCGAGTACGACGAGGACTCTCAGCGATACTATGTGTCTTTTCCTGATGATCAGTAGTGGTGCCTATTTGTGGTTCGATTCAGGGATTAGTCGCTTGTTGGGGGTCTTTTCTATTTTGGCGCCGTAGTCGGGCCATGAGTGATTGTATGATGGATGTTATTTATGTACTTTGATGTGACGTGGCGAGTGTAAGCCAACTATATTATTATTATTCCCCTTTATATTATATATGTACATGGGTTGTGTAATGATTCCCGACTTGCGACATTGCTTTCAATGCGCCTATGTCTCTAAGTCGTGCCTCGACACGTGGGAGACATAGCCGCATCGAGGGCGTTTACAATAGCCAAGTGAATTGGCCCGCAGTGCAAAGCCGCCGAAGACAGAGATCTGTCCGGGGAGACAAGTTTCCCCCTGGACCGTGTCACTATCGATGATCGTAGGAGCCATCAAGCCTGACGGCGACGACACAGAGGAACTCTCAATGAAAGCACCAATGTCGGTGTCAAAACCGGTGGATCTCGGGTAGGGGGTCCCGAATTGTGCGTCTAGGCCGGATGGTAACAGGAGGCAAGGGACACGAAGTTTTACTCAGGTTCGGGCCCTCTCGATGGAGGTAAAACCCTACGTCCTGCTTGATTAATATTGATGATATGGGTAGTACAAGAGTATATCTACCACGAGATCGGAGAGGCTAAACCCTAGAAGCTAGCCTATGGTATGATTGTTGTTGTGTATGTTGTCCTACGGACTAAAACCCTCCGGTTTATATAGACACCGGAGAGGGTTAGGGTTACACAGAGTCGGTTACAACGGTAGGAGATCTGCATATCTGTATCGCCAAGCTTGCCTTCCACGCCAAGGAAAGTCTTCCGGACACGGGACGAAGTCTTCAATTTTGTATCTTCATAGTCCAGGAATCCGGCTGAAGGTATAGTCCGGCCATCCGGACACCCCCTAATCCAGGACTCCCTCACTAAGCATGTGGACATGTTTTTCGATTTCGGTTTTCGCTTGAGGAGAAGCGAGGTCTAAGCTTGGGGGAGTTGATACGTCCATTTTGCATCATGTTTTCTTACTGTTATTTATGATGTATACACAAAGAAGGAGAATTCCGGCAGTTGGATATTTGGACCTAGAACAGCTACGTCAGGCCACCTATTCTGCACAACTCCAAACAAGCTGAAACTTCATGGAGATTTTTTATCAAATATATGAGGAATATTGAAGCAAATAACTACCAAAGGGGGCCCACCAGGTGGGCACAACCCACCTAGGCACGCCAGGGAGCCCTGACGCGCCCTGGTGGGTTGTGCTCACCCAGGCCCATCTCCGGTGCCCGTCTTCTGGTATATAAGTCATTTTTACCTAGAAAAAAATAAGAGAGGACTTTCGGGACGGAGCGCTGCCGTCTCGAGGCGGAACTTGGGCAAGAGCACTTTTGCCCTCCGGTGGAGCGATTCCGCCAGGGTAACTTCCTTCCCGGAGGGGGAAATCATCGTCATCATCATCACCAACAACTCTCCCATCTTGGGAAGGGAAATCTCCATCAATATCTTCAACAGCACCATCTCTTCTCAAACCATTCATCTCTTGTGTTCAGGGCCGGCCCTGGGGCGTGGGCAGGGGGGCGACGGCCCAGGGCCCTGCCCAGGGAGGGGCCCATGATGTAGTGCACATATATAATATAGCCAAGCAAAAATAGGTGAGAAAAAAATTATGAGAGAAGAAAAACGAGATGAGGTAGGCCGATCAGATAGCAGGTAGCGATTAGCGAAGCGTCACGCACGTCGCACGGCAGGGCCGCTCGTTTCGATTGTGAAACAAATCAATTGAAGATCTCGCGGACACCTCGCTCATCTGTTCGTCCTCTCGTCGTTGTGGTCGCCTCGGTCACCACTGTGCGCGTCGCCCGCCGTGCGGCAATCCGGCAGCCGCAGCCCGCAGCAGTACGTATACGTATGTATGTGAGCAGTGAGCGCAGCCCACAGCAGTACGTATACGTATCCATGCATAACTCTCTGTACCATGTTCCTGATCCATCCCTGCAAACCCCAATTTCAGTAATTTCTTTTATAATTTTAGAACGTATTCAACTATTCATCCATGATCCATCCTCTAATTTTAATGTTCACGAAGTTCCAACTTTTAATGTATAGTTTTCGAATTCAATCTTTCATAGTATGTATTCAACCATTCTTTTTTTCTGTCATTCTATGCACATGTCTAGGGTTCCAATCATTCAAATCATTCGATGTATAAATTTCTAATTCCTTGAATAACTTTTCTTCATAATATTAGGACATTAGCCCGCCATGTTGCCTAAGAGGCATTTGTCAGTTGCTCAAACAAGGAGAAAAAAGATAGAAAGGGATCTGAAGATTCAACAACTGAAGGGTACTTAAGTATTATTGTTGTCGATGGAGTCAGTTGAATTTGGTTCTTATTTGAGGTAACACTTCCGCTTCAGTACAACCCCCCTAAACATATATCATATCATGTTACTTTCAATTTTCTATCTTTTTAGTATTTCTGTCGTAATATGGCATTGTCCAACAATTATTATGTTTAAGTTTATGTACCACGCACGCGCATACATATATATGATCTTAGGACATAGGGGCACATGACATCGCGTTCGCCTAGGGCCTCACAAAACACAGGGCCGGCCCTGCTTGTGTTCAATCTTGTTACCGAAAATATAGATTGGTACTTGTGGGTGACTAGTAGTGTTGATTACATCTTGTAGTTGATTACTATATGGTTTATTTGGTGGAAGATTATATATTCAAATCCAATATGCTATTTAATACCCCTCTGATCTTGAGCATGATTATCGTTTGTGAGTAGTTATTTTTGTTTTTGAGGTCACGCGAGAAATCATGTTGCAAGTAATCATATGAACTTGATATGTGTTCGATATTTTGATGATATGTATGTTGTGATTTCCTTAGTGGTGTCATGTGAACGTCGACTACATGACGCTTCACCATATTTGGGCCTAGGCGAATGCATTGTGGTGTTGCAATTAGATGATGGGTTGCGAGAGTGATAGAAGCTTAAACCCCAGTTTATGCGCTACTCTTTAAGGGAACGATTGGATCCAAAAGTTTAATGCTATGGTTAGAATTTATTCTTAATACTTTTCTCGTAGTTGCGGATGCTTGCGGGAGGGTTAATCATAAATAGGAGGTTTGTTCAAGTAAGAACAACACCTAAGCACCGGTCCACCCATATATCCAATTATCAAAGTAGCGAACACAAATCGAACCAATATGGTGAAAGTGGCTAGATGAAATTCCCGTGTACCCTCAAGAACGCTTTGCTTATCATAAGAGACCGTTTTGGCCTGTCCTTTGCCTCAAAATGATTGGACTAGCTTGCTGCACTTTTATTGCTACTATCATTACTTGCTCGTTACAAATTACACTGCTATCAAACTATTCTGCTACTTACAATTTCAGCACTTGCAGACATTACCTTACTGAAAATCACTTGTCATTTCGTTCAGCTCCTCATTAGATTCGACACTCTTACTTATCAAAAAGAGATACAATTGATCGGAGTGCACTTTCAGTGCACGGCGGCATTGGTGCAGTTTATCCAAGCCGTGCGCTGCATGCATCATGATGGCACTAAAGAGTGACAGCGTGTAATAACGAACAATACGTGGAACATATACTACGCGCATGTGGTAGCTATTTACTATCATTACGGTCCAGTATCTCAAGTCGTGCGCCCCCGAAACCTGTAGCACCTGTTCCAGAATTCTCGGGACATAACATGTCCGTTTTGCGTCGGATAGGTTGTATGGTCCAACTCGTTCTGGCCAATCAAGTGGGTTGCATGAAATATCAGGTAGGCCCCGCCTAACTCTGGAAACTTTAGCCGGCCAGGCCGCGCTAGTCAACCTCGAAACAAATAGCTACACCGGTCGTCGCTCGGGGATTCAGATCCATCTATTGCCTTGTAGCGAGATGTAGTTCGTCGACATGGACGGGCAGCTACAGTTAGTTTGGTTTTAAAATTCCTCATTTTGTGTATCCCGCACCACCGTGCAAATCTGATTTGATTTTCCTACTCTTAGATCGACGGCTAGCTTGATTCCCGACTGCTCCAAATTGGCGGCAGGATACCGTGTTGTTTTGCCTGCGCCATCAAATTGTTCATCAAGATTGTCTAGGGCTTTGTGATCGTGGGAGCACCTGTAGCAAGTCAGACGCAGAATGGAGCCCCTGCAGTTGGAGCAAGAATGCGATGAGCTTTGCTTATCTGCCATTGGTGAGGAGTCAAGAACTTCGATGTGTTCACTATGAAGTTGGCCGTGTGTTGGGATGAGTTGAGTCTTGGTGGTGGGCGAGGAGGGGGCCGCTGGTTTGTGCTGCTGTATGCACGCGTGTCAGGAGTGGAATGGACGAGCTGGTCCGAGCTGTGGCGAGTAGGCCCCACTTGCCATTATGCATGCATGCATGCAGGCTCCCTCCGTCCAGGTGTATTGGGCATCTTAGCGATTTTAGAATTTCCAAATGAGTAAGGCGCGAAGGAATTAAATCAGACTCGTATCACTCCCGTGCCTCGTTCGCTTCACCCTCATGCACAAGTTTTCAATCTTATGGGCAATAACTCTGGTTGCATGCGTTTCGTGCTGCATGTTGATTGGTACGGCGAAGGAATTGCAATCAATTAGCTTTACTTACAAGATTTTTAATGCTAATTATATCTAATATTACGGCCAATCCCATCACACCTAGATCATGGTGCAGCTCCTTAGGCGCCCAATACACCTGGACGGAGGGAGTACAGTGATTATCAAATAATGATTGCCTAGGACACCTAGAAAAGGTTTGACTGCATGAGCAACTTATATGTGAAGAAGATTTATTTTGCTAACCCGGATAAACAACCCAGCCGAACGTACTGACAAACTATTCGGTGCCCTGACCTGTGCCAGGAGATGGTACAAGTTGCAACCTGTTCTAGAATGCGGCCTATCATGGTGCTGGCTCACGGGACATCTGCTGCGCGTGCTGCTCAAATCCAGGACCAACCTTGCACTAGTAGAAAAAAGGTCAAACGTGAAGCACATTAGTGCCGGTTTGAATTTGAGCCGGCACTAATGTGTCTATTAGTGCCGGTTTCAACGGCTAGCCGGGCCGCTCTCATTAGTACCGGTTCATGGCGAACCTTTAGCACCGGTTCGTGCCACGAACCGTTACTAATGAGAGTGGTGGCAGGATGTTGTCAGTCTGGAGCCCCACCAGCACCTTTAGTATCGGGTCGTATCACGAACCGGTACTAAAGGTCGTCCTACATAGACCCTTCGTCGGCCCAAGCTCGCTCTGTTCTTCCCCTTTCCCCTCTCCTCTCTGTTCTTTTCCCTCTTCCTCTCAAGCTCATCACACATTTTGCCCAAAATTTATCAAGATTTGAAGGCCCCCATCCATTCAAATGATCACAAAGGTTAGCAACTTTTTCCTTTCATCTCTCATTGCTAGATTAGCTCGTGCAATGCTTTATATAGTGATTGATTTTTGAGTTTAGTAATTTGGGAGGAATTATATATATGTGCTAGTATTTGATTTATATGCAATTTGATGTCAAAAATAACACTTAGTTTGCATATGTAGGTGTGGTTTACTTAGTACCTTCTAAATTTCCGTCATAACCACCATCGATCGCTCGCAACGTCCCGTCGCCGGCACCACCTTATGATGAGCCTCTTGTTCATGAAGTTTTATATAAAAAATTAATGTTTGTGTGATTTGGATATATAGTTACTCGTATAATTATCTTACCCATATGTTGTTTGTTATACATAGTGCCATGGTTTTGATATCCGTCCCCATCGGCCCTCGTCCGGGTTATGATTCGGATGAGGTACATTCTCTTTTAAAACTATTCATTGCATTTCGTGTTTATGACAAATTATGCCCATCAAGTTGACATAGATATTTATATGTAGGAGGTAGTTGAACCGTAAATTCCAACCGACCCTATTGTCGAGAGGTTAAATTTAGTTGAAAGAGAAAACGAGGATTTGAAGGAAAAATTGAAAAGAATTGAGGGGGAGAAGATGGAATTGGAGTTGCATGTTGCCGATGCCGTTGATGACCACAAGCTTAAGATGGAGAAAATGTGCTTGAAGATTAGAAAGATTAGAAAATATGCCATTCATAGTGAGGCTTGGTATCATTATGCTGTTGGATCAATTGTTACCTTAGTTGCGATCTTGATCGCATTTGTTGTTGCATTTAATTCTTTAGCTAGAGAGTTATTTGTTTGTTGCATTTAAGTGTTGTATGATCTTTATGTATGAATTTTATGTATTGTATTAATTTGATGTTTTCGGTGCTGTGTATTAAAGATGAGCCGGCAATGGATGTACGATGACCGATGCTCTCCCAAGTTCATTAATGGCGTGCGTACTTTTCTGCTTGCGGCTGAGGCAAACAAGCGAGCGGATGGTTTTATGCCTTGTCCATGTGCTGGCTGTAAGAATGGTCACAATTACTCTATGTCAAGAACCATTCACGTCCACCTATTTGAGCCCGGTTTCATGCCCCACTATAATGTTTGGACCAAGCATGGAGAAAGAGGGGTTATGATGGAAGACAATGAAGAAGAAGAGGACGACGACAGCTATCCTGGCCATGGGTTCCCTGAATACGATGATACAACAATGAGGGAAGAAGCTGAGCCGGTAATGCGGGAAGAAGCTGAGCCCGCAATGCGGGAAGAAGCTGAAGAAGAGGCATCGGATGAGCCCGTTGATGATCTAGGTCAGGCCATTGCCGATGCAAAGAGAAACTGCGCAAGTGATTTGGAGAAGAAGAAGTTGCATCGCATGTTAGAGGATCACAAAAAATTGTTGTACCCGAATTGCGTAGGTGATAAGAAAAAGCTGGGCACCACACTGGAATTGCTGCAATGGCAGGCAGAGAATGGTGTGTCTGACAAGGGATTTGGAAAGTTACTGGTAATGATAAAGGATATGCTTCCAAAGGACAACGAATTGCCCGAGAGTACGTACGAAGCAAAAGAAGGCTATCTGCCCTCTAGGGTTAGAGGTGCAGAAGATATATGCATGCCCTAATGATTGCATCCTCTATCGCGGTGAGTACGAGGATTTGAACGCTTACCCGGTATGCGGTGCATTGCGCTATAAGATCAGCCGCGATGACCCTGGTGATGTCGAGGGCGAGCGCCCCAGGAAGAAGATTGGTGACGTGGTATGCTCCTATAATACCACGGTTGAAACGTTTGTTCCAAAACAAAGAGCATGCCAAGGTGATGCGATGGCACAGAGAACACCATAAGAAAGACGGAAAGTTGAGAGTACCCACTGACGGGTCGCAGTGGAGAAAAATCGAAAGAAGGTACGGGAAGGAGTTTGCAGATGACGCAAGGAACGTATGGTTTGGTCTAAGCGCAGATGGCATTAATCCTTTTGGGGAGCAGAGCGGCAACCATAGCACCTGGCCTGTGACTCTATGTTTGTATAACGTTCCTCCTTGGTTGTGCATGAAACGGAAGTTCATTATGATGCCAGTGCTCATCCAAGGCCCTAAGCTACCCGACAACGACATTGATGTGTACCTAAGGCCATTAGTTGAAGAACTCTTACAACTGTGGAATGGAACAGGTGTACGTGCGTGGGATGAGCACATGGGGGAAGAATTTGACCTAAAGGCGTTGTTGTTCGTGACCATCAATGATTGGCCTGCTCTCAGTAACCTTTCAGAACAGACAAACAAGGGATACCGCGCATGCACACACTGTTTGGACGATATCGACAGTATATATTTGGCTAATTGTAAGAAGAATGTGTACCTGGGACATCGTCGATTTCTTCCGAGCAGGAATCCCGTAAGAAAGAAAGGCAAGCATTTCAAAGGTGAGGCGGATCATCGGACGAAGCCTCGCCACCGTACTGGTGCTGATGTACATGATATGGTCAAGGATTTGAAGGTGGTCTTTGGAAAGGGTCCTGGTGGACAACCTGTTCCGAATGACGATGACGTACGCGCACCCATGTGGAAGAAGAAATCTATATTTTGGGACCTGCCCTATTGGAAAGACCTAGAGGTCCGCTCCGCAATCAACGTGATGCACGTGACGAAGAATCTTTGTGTGACCCTGCTTGGCTTCTTGGGCGTGTATGGAAAGACAAAAGATACACCTGAGGCACGGGAGGACCAGCAACGTATGCACGGAAAAGACGGCATACATCAGGGTCATGCAAGCTACGCTCTTACCAAAGAAGAGAAGGAAATCTTCTTTGAATGCCTGCTCAGTATTAATGTACCGTCTGGCTTCTCGTCGAATATAAAGGGAATAATAAACATGGCAGAGAAAAAGTTCCAGAACCTAAAGTCTCATGACTACCACGTGATTATGACGCAACTGCTTTCGGTTGCATTGAGGGGGCTTCTACCGGAAAACGTTCGATTAGCCATTGTGAAGCTATGTGCATTTCTCAATGCAATCTCTCAGAAGGTAATCGATCCAGAAATCATACCAAGGTTAGAGAATGATTTGGTGCAATGTCTTGTCAGTTTCGAGTTGGTGTTCCCACCATCCTTCTTCAACATCACGACGCACGTCCTAGTTCACCTATGCGAAGAGATTAACGTTTTGGGTCCTGTATTTCTACACAATATGTTCCCCTTTGAGAGGTTCATGGGAGTCTTAAAGAAATATGTTCATAACCGTGCTAGGCCAGAAGCAAGCATCTCCAAGGGCCATGAAAATGAGGAGGTCATTGAGTTTGGTATTGACTTTATTCCTGACCTTAAGCCGATTGGTGTTCCTGAATCGCGGCATAAGGGCAGACTGGATGGAAAAGGCACGCTAGGAGGGAAACAAATAATATGTATGGATGGACATTCTCTCACTGAAGCACACTACACAGTTCTACAGAATTCCGCCTTGGTGGCTCCGTATATGGATGAACACAAGAATTTGCTACGCTCCAAACACGCGAAGCGGTCTGATGACTGGATTACACGTGAACAAACCAGGAGTTTCACCAGCTGGTTGCAGACACGTACCATGCATGACGCCTCTATTCAAGATGACATGTACTTGTTGTCCCAGTTACCATCTTCGAATATAATGACTTTCAAAGGGTACGAGATAAATGGTAATACATTTTACACGATCGCCCAAGATAAGAAGAGCATCAACCAAAACAGTGGTGTCAGCTTTGATGCAGAAACCAAGATGGGAAAGGAAACATATTATGTTTATATACAGGACATATGAGAACTTGACTATCGACGTGGTTTGAAGGTCCCTTTGTTTCGGTGCAAATGGGTCAATATGACACGAGGCGGGGTAACGAAAGACCCGCAGTACGGAATGACAATAGTGGATCTCAACAATCTTGCGTATGCAGACGAACCATTCGTCCTAGCCAATGATGTGGCACAGGTTTTTTATGTGAAGGACATATCTACCAAGCCGAGAAAAAGAAAAGATAGGGAAATGAATGCATCGTATGATGAGCCAAAGCGGCACATCGTTCTTTCTGGGAAGAGAAACATCATGGGAGTGGATGACAAGACAGACATGTCAGAAGATTATGAAAAGATTGATGAAATTGCTTCATTCACAGTGAATATTGACCCGAGCATCCCGTTAAATGATGAAGATTTTCCATGGTTACGGCGCAAAGGGACACACGCGAAGAAAAAATTTCACACCCAAAGATCTGGGATGTGATCGGCTTCACTATCATCACTTTCTTCTGTGTTTCACACCCAGGAGGGAATCTCTGTAACAGTTAGGGTAGTTATGTGTTTTGGCATTTGAAACGCGAAGAAATTTTATGTGCAAACAAATTCTTTCATGCCTTTACTGATTTTTAAAGTTAAGTTATTCACAAACTAGTGATTCACACTAATTTCAAATAATTCAAAATTTAAACTATTCAAATTTGAAAACTACGGGCACTAACAGAAAGTTTGTAATTTTTTGTACCTAAAGCAAAAATATTCACAAAGAAACTCTAAATACACAAAAAAACAACTCAAAAATAAATAAAGCAAAAAAAAGCCCGCCTACTGGGCCAGAGCGGCCTGCATACAACTAGAAACCCAACCTGTTGTTGGGCCAGGATGCAGGCCCGCAAAAGCCCAGTAGCCCCACAGGGCAGCACAGAACATGTAGGCCCAGTAGGCCTGCTTTGGAGAGGAGCTCGAGAGAGCTACCGCATGGGGGGTTATAAACCAGTGCGGACGCCCCTCGGCTAGCGAGGTGGGATTAAACTTGTCGCACCGCACCTGCGCCCCTTTAGTACCGGTTGGAGCCACCACCCGGTACTAAAGGGGGTGCGCTTCCCGCCGCTTGGCCTGGCCAAAACAGGCCTTTAGTACCGGTTAGTGGCTCCAACCGATACTAAAGGTCCATCCTATATAACTAAACACTTCAAAAATTGCAGTTTCTCATCTGCTTCTTCTCCTCTGCCCCGTCGCCCGCCGCCCCCGTCTCCATATCCCTCGTCGCCGTCCCCATCGCCGCCCCGTCCCCGTCGTCGCCGCCCCGTCGTCCCCGTCGTCACCGCCGCCCCATCCTAGCCCGTCCCACGTCGTCCCCGTCCCCGTCATCGCCTCCCCGTCCCCTTCGTCGCCGCCCCGGCCCGTACGTCCCCGTCCCCGTCGTCGCCACCCCGGCCCTGTCCCCGTCGTCACCATCCCCGTCGCTGCCCCTCGTCGCCTCTCGCCTCGCCGGTGAGCACACACACACATACATTTTTTTAGTTTTTTAGTTATAGAAATAGTTATAAAAATGTTAGAATTTTTTCTTTTTTTAGTTATAGGAATAGTTAGTTATATAGCATTGTTAGAAATGTTATATAAATGTTAGAATTGTTAGAAATTTTTCTGTTTTTTAGTTATAGAAAAGTTAGAATTGTTAAAAAAAAATCTGTTTTTTAGTTATAGAAATATTTAAAAAAAAGTTAGAAATTTTTCTTTTTTTAGTCATAGAAATGTTATACAAATGTTAGTTATATATATAGAAATGTTATAATCTTTTTTCTGTTTTTTAGTTATAGAAATATTAGAAATGTTATAGAAATGTTAGTTATATAGCATTGTTAGAAATGTTATAGGAATGTTAGTTATATAGAAATGTTAGAAATTTTAGTTATCAAAATCCAATCATTAAAAAATGTTACTTTTTGCGGGCATATAGCTAGTATTTGTTCTCGACGATGCCCGGCCCGCATCCTCGCCGTCGACCCGTCCCCGACGACGTCCGGCTGACCCATGTCCGGGACTGGGCTCCGCCGGGCTGGCACTGGGAGGTGCTGCCTGGAGGGGCGCGCCGCTTGATGAGGAACCCGGCCCCGGGTCCCGTCATCGACCCTGATCTCATTTGGTGGCGTTCATGTGGGCCAGTTTCGGTGCGGAGGGAGCCGGCCCCGTCGGAGGTGGTACGTCGCCGTGTCAGGGAGGTTGACGAGCACGTCCATCGTTACATGGTTGCGTTAGAGGGCGGCAGGTTCTCCAATACCTGGCAGTTTCTTCAGGGATCTCACTTCAGCTATGATCCTGTGAGGGTTCCTTCTCTTTGGATGTCCACCGCCCGCGCCGCAAGAACCGCGAGTGTCCTAGATTCTTCTGTAGTATTCGATCTTTATTTGCTACCTAGCCAGTGATGTATTCGATATATAATATTCGAGACGATGTATTCGAGATTATATATTATTTGAGACGATGTATTCGAGACTATATCTATTATTCGAGACGATGTATTCGAGATTATATCTATTATTCGAGACGATGTATTCGAGATTATATCTATTATTCGAGACGACGTATTCGAGATTATATTTGATGATGCTTATTATGTACTATGATTGATTCAGTTTTTCCTTATTAATTGATTGCATCCATGCATTGTAATTTCAATATATTTCTTTTGGATTAGTTAAACAAAACCTATGGCGGACAATACCGGCAGAGAGGGAGAAGAGGCCCTGTTCAATATCATACGCAATCCTCGTGGGCCAGATGATGATCAGAATGAAGAAGATTATGACGGCTCCGAATATCTAAACAACACCCGGGAGGGTGATATGATATTCGGTCGCGATGACCGAATTGATGAAGTCATGAACTATGAACATGACGAAGAAAATGTTAGATCTTGAAACAACAAAGACTGGCGAGGTATATATATTTATATAAGCAGGCATCTTGTGATCATCACATGTTTTAAATGACTTGAAGATATATTAACGAATCGATCTTTCTTCTTTAATCCATCCGGATCGAGCAAATCTTCAGGCAACAGGACGAAACGAGGCCCGAACAAAAAGTTGAAGGAGGGCGTAACGTACAATATCGAGGCAATCAGACCTAATGGCGAACCATTAGTGCCTAAGAAGATTGCGGACAAGTTCATTTGTCAGTGCGGAGTTCTTGTGAAGGACCAACTCCGGATCTCCCTTCAAGAATGGAGAGAGCCGGCAGAGCCACATCCAAGAGTTACTTTTGCCGACGACAAACAAAAACTTCTGCTTTGGGAAACGCTCATGGAACATTTCACCCTACCAGATCATTTCACAGATGCAGATGTGGAGAAAGTCAAAGACGCTGCTCTTAGGAAGATGGCGGTTGCATTCAAGAACCACAAGATTCGTGAATGGGCCAAGTACGTCAACGGAGGAAGGAAGACTCCAGTATTCGAGGGAACACTAGAGAACCAAGGTGCTCATTGGGACGATTTCGTGAAATTCAAGGATTTGGAATTATCTAAGGAACGGTCGAGAATAAACAAGGCCAATTCCGCAAAAAAGGATAAGTTCCATAAGCTGGGGCTAGGTGGCTATGCTTAAGTGGGATAAGTCTGAGAAAGAGATGCTCGATGCAAGTGTCACTCCAGAAATATTGAGCTGGCCCCCCAGGTGCAGGACTTGGTTGTATGCGCATGGGGGGGAGTTGGACCCGAAGACAGGCAAAGTTTCGAAGAAGGCATGTCTGGACGGAGCCGAAGATAAGCTACTTGTTGCAATAGAAGAGGCTCGATCGGGGTTGTTCGAGCCCAATAGAGAGAACGACGAGCTTACGCGTGCCCTAGGAAATCCTGAACACCCGGGAAGAACACGAGGCATGGGCGCTATTCCGTGGTATGAGGGGTTTTCGGACTGGAACGCCGACTACAAAACCCGTGCGAGAAAGAAGATTGCGGAGGAGAAGAAGAGGAAGATGGAGGAGGAGCAGAGGAAGCTACACTATGAACGCCTTCAAGGCCTAGAATCAGCGCACGCGAACTTGGTAGTCAAATTCTAGCGGCAGCAGGAGTAGATCGACTCACTTAGCCAGCAAAGGGGGTCTCAGCAGCTAGCGGATGATCCACCATTGGATAGCACCGTCCCATCCATGCCGAGAAGCAGCGTGAGTTCCGCCCCGGGCGACGCATTGCTGGATAGCTACCCAGTGGATGACATCATGGAGAACACTAACTGCGAGCTACACCTCAAAATGAAGAACATATCCATGAAGGTGGCGGACGCCCTTGCTTTTACAAATCCCCCCGAGGCAACCTTCATTGCAACCCGATTCCAGTGGGCTATGCTCGTGTCTAGGTTGCTGAGGTGGCGGACCAATATTCGGGGCTAGAGCTTGACATTCCTGGAGGTGAAGATGAGCACACACTAGCACTACTAGGGAAAAGCCTAGCAGCAGCGCGGGTTTTGGGCCTATTAGCAGCGCGGGGGCCGGCGCTACAGCTAACATATAGCAGCAGCGCGGGTGCCACCCGCGCTACTACTACATCCGTTAGTAGTAGCGTGGGTAAAAACCCGCGGTACTACTAACCCGCGGAATTTTTTTTCGAATTTTTTGCGCGAATTTTCAAATTTCTGAATTATTTTATCCTCTAATCTCTAATCACTCTCATCGCTGCTCAATTTAATCTCTAATCACCCCTCATCATTCCAAATCATCTAACTTCCCGGACGGTCACCCGTCCTCTCACTACTCCAGCCTGAGCACACTTAACTTCCGGGTTCTATTCTCCCTCGATTCCAAGTCTGCACTTGTTGTTTTCCTGACAATAGTAAGATGTCAATCCTATTAACCCTCGGGAGTTTTGTTTGAGCATGAAGTCACACATTTCGCTATTTGAGTTTAAAACTATTGTTCTAAAAACAATAATTATTTAGTAACACTAATATTTCTTGAATAAGGAGTTTGACCACATTTTGACCAAAGTTTGACCAGATTTGACCAAAATTCCAGAAAAACTGAAATAATTATTTAGTAACACTAATAATTATTTAGTAACACTAATACTTCTTGAATAAGTAGTTTGACCACATTTTGACCAGATTTGACCAAAATTAAAAAAACTGAAATTTGAGCATAATTTTTTTTCCTTTTAGAATTTGAGGATTCTAAAAATTTGCAAACAGGTCTCCATCGTATGCGGATTTTCGTGCTGAACATTTTGATATATTATATGTTTTTTCTGACATCGTATGCAAAAGTTATAGCTGTTTTACATTTTCCCTACACTTTTTGCAAAACATGTCCAAATTTAAGTTTTTTAATTTTCCTAACTAGTAAATGTAGTAACATAACTACCTCTCGAAGGATTTTAATTTTTGAAACATTTTGATATATTATACGTTTTTTTCTAACATCGTATGCAAAAGTTATAGCCGTTTTACATTTTCCCTACACTTTTTGCAAAACATGTCCAAATTTAAGTTTTTAAATTTTCCTAACTAGTAGATGTAGTAACATAACTACATCTCGAAGGATTTTAATTTTTGAAGTTTTTATCATTTTCTTTTGCTTTTTACAAAACCGAAAAGGCGATCCACGGGGGAGGGGGGGCTAGAGTTTCAAAATGGGACCTTTAGTAGTAGCGAGGGATTTTACCCCTCGCTACTACTATGGCATGTCCCTGAGGGGCACGGTTGAGACCTCTTAGTAGTAGCGAGGGGTAAAAACTTAGTAGTAGCGCGGGTTTATAACCCTCGCTACTACTATGGCATGGCCCAGGGGCATGGTAGAGACCGCTTAGTAGTAGCGAGGGGTAAAAACCAGCGCTACTGCTATCAACTTAGTAGTAGCGAGGGTTAAAAACCCGCGCTACTACTATGGCATGTCCCGGGGGGCACGGTAGAGACCGCTTAGTAGTAGCGAGGGTAAAAAACCAGCGCTACTGCTATCAAATTAGTAGTAGCGAGGGTTAAAAACCCGCGCTACTGCTACTTAGTAGCAACGCCTGATTTTAAAGCGCGCTGCTGGTAAGATTCTGTGTATAGGCTTTTCCCTAGTAGTGTAGGAGAGGCCAACCATCGTATCATCTTATGGAGAAAAGATTGCATCATCTTTCGAAGGCCACCGACACCGCGTCATCCGACTCCTCGTCATAGTCCGCCACCGAGTCAGCAGACTCCCGCTCCTCCAAGTCCACCAACGTGTCAGGCCACTCCTCCTCCAAGTCCGGCACAGCTTCAGGCTACTCCTCCTCCTCCAAGTCTGGCAAAGCATCAGGCCACTCCTCCTCCAAGTCCGGCACTGCTTCAAGCCACTCCTCCTCCAAGTCCGGCACAGCTTCAGGCCACTCCTCCTCCTCCAACTCAGCCATGTCAGCCGTCTTCGCCGCCTCAGCAATCACGGAAGAGAGCCGCCTCAACTATGGTGCGTAGCGGTACAAGTCGAGGTGGTACTGGAGGTATAGGCGGAGGCAAGCGATTTCAATATGGTCCAAGCCTCGCGTCTCTTCCGCAGAGGCCTTACAACAAGTCCGAGGAGGAAAACATAGCCATATCGAAGGCCGAGGTGGAAGCCCATTTTGCACCGAAACCGCCACCGCCGCCAAGGGAGAAAGTGCCTGTGGAAAAGATTGACCACTTCATTCGTATGGCTAGAGCACCAGCTCCCAAGCCTGTTGACACGGACTATGAGCGCCACATCAAGAAGTTAAATCGAGCACGTCTACAGAAAGAGGCGAGCTCGAGCTCGAGCAAATCAGCTGGCAAAAGGAGCGGTAAAACCGTTCCCCAGCTGGGAGAACAGGCGGCGCAATCAATCCCCCCGCTTGTTGTGCCAACAACACATGAGAGTAGGCGCGCCCAATATTATTGTGGGCAAACCGTTAACGTTCCCAGGGTGGGCAATGTGGTAATAACCGAGGAGCATATTGCGCAGGCTGAATCGATCGGGATCACTGTTGGACAACTCCTCGATATCGAGCCCATGTCTCCGACTAGAGAGGAGGAAATAAAACGGAAATATGCTCAGGGCCAACCTTTGGTCGAGCCAGAGGAGGTCAATAAGCTCCCAACGAGAATGTATGAATTGCATCAATGGTACATGGACATTACCAAGATTTCCAATCAAGAGTCCCTCATGGTGAATGTCAACAAGGACCATTACTACCATGAGAAAGCTGTGACCGTTGAGTATTCAGAACTATTTCAGCTATACAATAAAGACGCACTCGACAAATCTATCATCAGTTGCTATTGTCTGTAAGTGATTTCTTTCTGTAATTTAAGTCTCAAGCTAGCTGTAGTGATCATTTTGATCAATCATTACCTATAATTATCCTCACTATATTCTTTTCTGTGGTATTATGCAGCATGAAGATTTATGAAATGAAAAAAGGTGGACACTATGGCATTGGGTTCATTGACCCAAATACCATTAATGAATACACAAGGAAAATAGATCCATATCACGAAAAAAGTGTAGAGGAAAGCATGCTATAGTTCTTCAAGGAACTCAAATACAATGAAGATGTACTACTTCCTTACAACTTCCACTGAGTCACACTGTCTTGTACTACAAATTCTGTTTTTCCCTACTAGCTAGCTACATGTTTTTGCTTACATATTCCCGCTTAATTAAGAAATGCAAACGTGTGTGCATGCAGATTTCACTAGATCTTGTTAATCATTAAAGTTGATGAAGGAACAGTTGAAGTACTAGACTCACTACTTAAGAAAGCAAGTGACTACACCATCGTGAAGGCGATAGTCAACAGGTAATTTCAATCATTATTAACTATATCTCGGCCTATTTAATTAGTTCGTCATTTCCTGATAACAACTATTTAATAACCCATTTATTCATTTTCTTTGTCGACGGGCAGGGCTTGGGCAAAGTTCATCAGGGCCACTCCAGGCCCATGGAAACAAAATCTGAAATGGTATCGACCCAAGGTAAGTAATTAAGTAGTACTAGCTAGCTGCCATCTCTTTAATTATCATGCTTGATTAATTATTATCTGATCAAATTCCATTCTCGTAAAGGCCCTGAAGCAGGCGCCGGGGAATGATCTATGTGCATACTACGTTTGCGAGAACATTCGCATGATGGCATCCGAAAGGAGCAAATCTCAAAGACAGGAGTGGGTACAATATCGATTGTCAGAACACTATTCACAATTTTTACACCATTATCGATATCTAGTCATACAACTAATACACATGCATATTGATCTCCTTCTTAACAGTTCAAAGATGTGCGGGACAAGCTCCTAGCACAGGACCGCATAGAAGCAATTCAAGAGGAAATAGCGGGATTTTTGCTCGACCAGGTCATAGATCCCTGAGTGCCCGTGCGTTGCCACGGAACATAAATTTGAACGTCACTCACCATTGTTATTCGCCGCGAACGCTGATCCAACCTTGCTAGTGGCTCGCTATTATCAACAAACCCACGATAAGCCCTCTTGTAGCCCCGACAACCCCTCCCGCTTAATGGGCTCACCCCACAGAATAGTATGACACCGTCTTCCATATACAATGTACTCCCTCCGTTACAAATTTCTCTCTAAAATGTACCAAAGTAGGCTGATGGACAAGTAAGAAGCAAGAAAATGTTAAAAAAAAGAGCACATATCCACAACAAAGGAAGCATCACTGCATCCACATAACTAAATAAGCAACCTATCAAGCAGGCACATCAGATATGTCCATCTTCAATCTATGTTTTCTTCCAACTAAATAGCTCCTATGACAAGCTCATATTGCTCTGCATTTTCTGACACCAGATGTCAAAATGACCATGATTGTGCGTGTGTTGCCATGGAATAACGAATATGAATACTTTTTTTCTTCAGATATCTTCACTCTTCTATGTCTGTAGACCGATATCCACCCTCTTCATCACCTTACTGACATAATGACAATGAACTTCTTAACCTCCCTCCACTTGTTTTGACAAAAGCACATGATTTGGAAATGGAATAACAGCCACTTGAACACATACGTCGAATAATACATATATACTTTCTAACGGTATCATGCCTCAGCCTCACGCATCCGTCTTCATTTACTCCTTGCTCTGGGCAAACTACTGCCCTCTAACGACATGCCTCTCTTGGCTAGCCTCCTCATATCTAGAGCTCAGCATGCATGATAAAATCAAATGAGAAATTAGAAAAAGCCCAAAATTTAGAAAAATCAAGGATATTTCAGAAAATATGTAGAATTAATAATAATAATAATAATAATAATAATAATAATAATAATAATAATAATAAGTAGGTATTTAAAATTTTGAAATTTATTGAATCACATCATTTCTCTAGACTATTTTGACTTATAAAATATTCTTGTGAATGGCACATAGGCAAAGCGCTGACAACAATTCCTACAAGCTCTACAACGTTCAGCTCAGATGTACTTGTCTCAGTGCAGAAGTATGCCATCCCAACCTCGCCCTTCCCAAGCTTCCGACCAAGCATATAAATATAATGTTCCCTTAGGTCTGCCGGTTCAGCCCAATGACAGAGATAGTTGTAGGAACAAACCTTCCTTCAGAATCCCATCAACAGTGGACTGCTAAAACTTTTTCAAATGTGAGAGCAATCCTCTTCAAGGTGTTCATCAGCATACCTAGCTTAAATGAAAATGTATTCACTTCTGCATACGATTTCACAAATGTACTTAGTTGAGTTTGTGTGTTCCATTCAAAACATAACATCATTTTCTATGTTTTCCTATTTTAACAATTGACACATGAAATACTTGGTGCATGGATTTCCATACGAGATCTAACATGTAGCTGTAGTTTCAAAACAAAGCCATGCATAGTTATGTATAGTCATAGTTACCATGCCCTTTTAACTTACTCACCACCAAGTCCTAAGCAGCAATGGAGTTTCTTCCTTCGAACCAAAGAAGTGGTTTATAATCTGAAAAATAGAACCAGAAAACAAATAGTGAAGATAAACCTAAGTTGGAAGAATGTAGATTTTTGTCCTCTTTAGTGAAGACTGTATACTAAAGTAGTACTCCCCCTGTAAAGAAATATAAGAGCATATAGATGTACTAATATGCAACACTGCAATCAGAGGTATATCAACATCATGGTTTCCACTTTCCAGAGATTTTCTCAAAAGCCAATTCAACCTGATTATTGCAGGTGCAGGTCTCTCATATTTTCTTAAATTTATCAATCACGGGTATATCAACATTATGCTTATCTCCAATATAGTTACAGTGAAACAATCGGATGTACTCAATTGATAGTGAAAGAGCCAAGATTGCAAGGTGAGATGTATTCCATTCCCTCCGTCCCAAAATAAGTGTCTCAACTTTTGTACTAACTTAAGTTGAGGCACTTAATTTAGGACAGAGGGAGTATATATATATATATATATATATATATATATATATATATATAATGAATATAAATGAAATTACTATGATGTAGCACTAAGACCTTTGTAGTATTTTCCTTCTTGTGAAAAGCTTATGTGAACACAAGGTACATCTCATACTTGCCTGTGTCACTACCTCACTATAAAATGCTACAAATAGACATACATCTATATGCAGTGATTTACTGAACAAAATCTAGAGATACTTAATGTTATTATTTTCAACACATACTTTTTATTTGAAAAACATTAAAATACTCTGTAGAAATTGTTATTATCATGTAAAGTACACTTCATAAAACAATTATAGAACTAACTTTTTATATAAATTCAAGAGCAACATCTTAAGGCTGGAATTAACAAAAATGCATGTACTACATCCAGCATCATCTTAAGTAGCAACACATACATATTAGGTAGGTGTGTGTACAGAAAGCTCTTGATTGAGCAGCATTTTAGTACATCATATATAGTAGCTAATTTTCAGGACATATTGGTCATCGAATAGTCGGAAGAAGTAAACAGATGGTTACCGAAAGTTTCGCCATTGTGGAGCTTACACAGTCTTCCACCTTATCCAGACCTTGGTATTGAATCATTGTTACAGCACACACAAATACGGATATCAAATAAAAATCAGAAAACAAGTTGCATTCTCCGCCAAAGCCATATGCAATACCTCCTGTAGTAGGAGTATTTTCAGTAACTACTCTGATGTACTACTGCTCCTAGTTTCAGTAAACAAATAAAATACATGCAGAACTAACACATGGGATACTGAGAAAAACCAAAACACAAAGAAGAAAATATTGTCAGCCCGGAATATGAAGCTAAGTCTGATGTACTGCTATAGCCGTCCGTGTAACCTCACCGGTTATCCACCCCATCTTCCAAACTCCCCTCCTATTGCTGTCACCGCGGCCTATCCATCACAACAAGAAGACTATATGTAGAGAATGGCGTAACAAAATAAACAAGGCTATCAAATTTCTGCTACCAAGAACGCAAACTCTGTCAGTAGTTACAAAACTGAAAAAATATAATTTCTCCTACATCTACATATTAGCAATGATGGATTTACTTTCTTTTTTGAGAAAGAATCAAATTGTCAATGTATAGAGAAATATTAGAGGTCCATGCTCATACCTTTTCTCTATCCTGAAAAACATGACAGTTAGCAGGGGCACATGAACCTGCACCGCATTTGGCACAAAAAATTCACAGTAAGTCGTGAAATAGAAGAACAATATAACTATTATTCCGTCTCCATTAGAAGTTTTTCGATGAATTTGTATCAACAATAACAGTGCAAATAACCAAGAAATCAAGATCGGGCTCGAGTTCTGTATTAGGAATCAGATCAAGAAGAGAACTAAACAAAATTTCAGAGAGGAGAAGGAAGAAAGAGAGCTTACTCATAGTTGTACTTGGAGCCCTGATCCAGCCGAAGCAGGTGGCACTGTGGAATCGGTCTCGGAAGGCCTCAACGGCAAGAGGGCCGTTGACGTGCTCCACGCGCAGGCCCGGGGCAAACTCCTCGAACACCTCCGCCATTGGTTAACGATGGGTCAGCCAGGTCGGCGGGTGCCTGGGCGAAGGTAAGTGGCAGATAGGACCTTCGCGGACACCTCCTTATCAAAGGACTGGCCCACTTCCCATCTCCCGGCGGCTCGTCTAAGATGAAGGCGCGACGAACCCATGGCATGGGGTAGGGCGGCAGGGTTGCATACTTGCGTAGGGTTGTTTGTCACCTGAATTGCTGGTGAGGGGACGAAGGCACGCGGGTGGTCGCGGGAGAGGGCGCGCTGCTCCAGGCCGGATGGTTCTCCTTCGTGAGCAGGTTTGGAGACGAGAACTTCTGGTTTCGTGAGATCGTTGCTACGGGAGAGTGAGGCTGACGGGGTGGTTTCGGGTTCGAGGGAGATCGTGATTCTGTGGAGACGTGCTGGATTTTCTCTTTCTTTTCCGCTGGTTTGGAGGGTGGGTTTGAACGAGGTGGGGTTTCGAAGGAGGTCGAACCATCACGACGTTCGATCCTCCTTTAATAGTATATATATATATATATATATATATATATATTATGATCGGTTCTACTAGAAATTCTATTTATATATATGCATAACGTGTACAATATGTAGTATCGTAAAATACCAACAAACAAAAAATAATTAAATGGAAAACACAAAATTAAATAAAAAAAGAAATCATAAACCCAACCCCCCCCAACCTTTTAATACCGGTTGGTGACACCAACCGGTACTAAAGGGCTCCCTGCCCCCGAAGCTGGCTCGTGCCACGTGGTTGCCCTTTAGCATCGGTTCGTGCTAACCAGTACTAAAAGGGGGGGGGGGGGGGGGCTTTAGTGCCTACACTTTAGCACCGGTTACCAAACCGGCACCAAAGGGCCTTACGAACCGGTGCTATTGTCCGGTTCTGCACTAGTGTTGCTACATTACGCGGTCAATACTGCCACGAGAAAAACAGACGCAGCTTCCTTATACATTGCTCAGTAAATGCTCGATGGTGATCCAAATGCATGCGAATGGTTGGGATAAGGACGCCGTGCACCAAAGGAGCTTTTTGTACAATTGATCCCCTATTTTTGTGGGTTATCAATTAGTAACATGAAAATATGTGGACCACAATTCAGTAGATATATAATAATGACACAACATGGTGCAATACCTAAAGGAGAGGTTAACAAATATGATTTTTGTTGCACTGGTGTGCATGTAGAAACTCATCATTTAGCATTGATTCAATTCAGCATGTGAAGGCACCTTCTGACTCATCTTGTGATGTTCTGTCCGATATAAACACAAGACATGCAAAATTCAATAACAGGAGCCCCAAAGTTTGTAGATAAAATCTGTATTACAAGCAAGGCATGGGACACAAATGCTCCTATAGTCATATGTCTCTTATGCAAAATTACAAACAAAAGATTTATATGGAAAGATCATTAATCTAAAGATCCTTTAAGTATGACACCCAAAGCATGAGGTACGAATGTCTCTGTTCTCCTTAAAATTTTCAGATATAGATAAAAATTTATGTTGGAATCATACTGACCAACTACCATTGAACATTATTTTGTGAAATTTAGGAGCGGTTCAAGCTTTTTGTGGACAGAAAAAACAAAGTAAAAGATGTTAGAATTAAACACGAAGCTGTAGTGATGTCCGAGTAGTACATGGTATACCTTACCGAGTAGGTTAGCTAGTAGTAGGCTATCTTACGCATCTTGTACCACTACCCCTCATAACGTATGAAGATCAAAGCAATACAAAGTACAACAGGCTTGACACAAGCCTGTGTGGCCATCAAACCGATTTGTATTTCTGTCGCCAAGTTTTACATTAGTACGGGTACGGCTGAGACCTTCCATCGAGATCAATCAATCCGACTGTAGCGCTAGTGCAAGCCCAGGTTGGCATACATACGTACGTCTGGCAAA
This sequence comes from Triticum monococcum, assembly GCA_034509565.1. Lineage (NCBI taxonomy): Eukaryota > Viridiplantae > Streptophyta > Magnoliopsida > Poales > Poaceae > Triticum > Triticum monococcum. Next base: position 771,613,606 of record CM067847.1, read on the forward strand.
TTGTGCATGTGCTAGTGCTACTATTCATCAATCAAGCAGCTAGCCTGTGTGATTGCTTGCGTGTACATATACAAGGTCCTAGTGGATTTGTTCTAGCGTTCAAAAACCAACAAAGGAGCAAACTGATTGTCGAATGCGCATGACTCAAGAACAATCAGGACACTTAACTGCGAGATTGTGCCATTGTGGCTGAAGAACAAGATAAAAAATCCAAAAAATCGCAACCGAAGCATTTGGGATCGAGAGGAGAGTAGCATATACCATCAAATCTTTATCTACTTTGCAGCGGTGGGTTGCAGGCGGGAGATCTCAATATCGTCGGGGCTGCACAGAGGAGAGAGGATTTCCTAGATGGAGTCAAAGGATAACATCTGCTCCGCGGCTGCCACAAGGCCTGGATCTGCAGCCCCAAGGCTTGAAATCACCACCACATTGAAGCCCCTCCCCCCTTGCTGCCAGCATCCTCGCCCTTTCTCCTTCTCCTTTTTTGAACTTGAGGAACAGTGGCTGGGAGACGGGCGCGGCATCGACGGCGAGGAAATCGGGTGGTACGGTGGCATGGGAGTAGCGGCGGATGGAGAGAAAAAACCGGAGTGGAAGGAAACCGTGGAAGATGGAAAAAATTCGGTGGGGAAGGGGAAGTTGTCTTCGTTCGTTCGATCAACGGGGTACGAAGCGAAGATACCACCTACCAACTCGGCCCATTAGGAGGAGAGATTACACAAATAATTAGTTATCTTCCTAATTGGGATAAAATCCCCACTTCTAATTATGTGTAGGCATAATTAAGTGTTTACCTAATTACACTAAAAAAGTGTTTACCTAATTAATTAATTGCATTAATCATTCAGTTTCCAAATTGATTCGGTGCGAAAAATAATTCCTATTTAAATAGACCTAATTAAGAGCATACATAATTAACTCTCTAGCTAATTTTTTTTGCGTGGAAAAAGAGTTTATTCCATTGGCAAAGGGTTACAGTCAAGAGCCAATAAGTTCAATACACAGAGGAGCACGATTAAGCCACACAGTAGTGCTATGTTATGGACGATTGTAAAGAGCCAGTCGATCTGCTACCCTATTCTGTTCCCGTCTAATCTGATGAGGAATAAACTCCCGGTTCTGTATTAGAGCTTTGATCTCTACCACTAAGTGTCCGTATGCCGATCTACATAAGCGATCATCGATGAGACTTGATAAAGCTTCAGGAGAATCAGATTGCACCATCACAGTACCCTCTGAATGTTGACAGACGAGGGCGATTCCCCTGCATGAGAGCATGTAATTCTGCTTCCAACACGTCATTGCAATTGAAAATAAATCTGTACACTGCAAAAAACACACTCCTATCCTGCCTTCGGAGTACCATACCAGTCACCGCCGTGAGTATGACCCGTCAACCGACAGCGCCACTTGACCTGCCAAAGGTGCTGGCCAAGGAGCAACATGACAAGTCAGCGTTGGGGCTTTAGTTCCAGGATCAGCCAACGCCATCTTCCCTTTAATAATCTCTTCTACTGTGTAACGTTTTGATAGCCTGAGTGAACACATGTAGCTCTGGAGGAAGGCAACAGAGGTCTCCAATGGTGGAATATCTTTGCCGTGCATCATATCCGACCGCAACTGCCAAATCCTCCAGGTAAGCATCAACATATTGTTTCGCTCCTCCTCTGAACAACAAGCAAGGACGTACAACAGCCAATCAACACCTGTATTGATCAAAACGCTCATGGAGGGAAGCCTCCAACAAGCATACATCTGTTCCCACTTCCCACAGCATTGCTGCATGATCACATGTGATAAGAGCATGGAATGTATCTTCAACATGTAGACCACATAGTGGGCAAGTTTCCGTCGTAGATATTTGTCTGTAGGATTTACATTGGTTCGTTGGCAGGGCTCCCGAGATTACTTTCCAAGCGAAGACTTTAATTTTCCGCGGTACTGACGACGACCACACAGCCCTCCACATTGGCCTAGTCCCATCAGGGAAGGAGCTACACGCTCCAGAGACCATGGTGTCTTCCTGAACACTTGTGGCCAAATGGTATTGGTATAAGCACTCTTAACCATGAACCATCCATTTTTTGTAGGGGCCCATGCAAAGAAATCATCTCTATTCCTGGGAGACGTGCGCATTCGTACGATATGCACAGGCCAAAAATGCTCGTGTAGTCGCTGCATGTTCCACGCTCCTGACTCCTCTACAGGGGCGGAGCTGGAGCAAATGTTACCCGATGCACCGCTTTAATAAGGCGTAAAATTTTCAAACAACTTTCTATTGAATAAAGGTTTGTTTCACAACTTCTAGCACATATTATAGGACATAATAGAAGGCGATGTGTAAAAAAAATATGTAGCAATCAAAAAGCTCACTATAATGATGAAATGAGAGACAAAATTACCTGAAAATGGATGTCTTGCATTTCCAAATTCCAGAATACATCATTGGACAACAAGTTTCAGTAACCTACAAGATAAAAATAGAATTGAACTTTCTAGTCGAACATAACAAAATGCTAGGATGAAAGTACTTAAATGAGTAAAAACCTGAAAATTACCTTTAGTACATCCTACACCTCCGAGCGACGAAATATTCAACAACTTGAGCATTGCTGACCTTTTTCATTCATTCTTTCAATTTTCTCTTGCCCGGATCATATTGAATCTTCTCTTCCCAAATTATGTTTTCCAAAACATCTTGTGATGGTGCTTTTCTTTTGAGAAGAAACTTCTCAATAGTATCTACATATAACAAATACAAATTACATATGAGAGATAAAAAATGAGAGTGGATTTAATCTATCAGCTGCAAGTTTATAAGCCTAAAAAATGCTCCAAGTTTTGCCAATACATAGGGATTTAATCTATCAGGTGCTAGTTTATACACGTAACTGTTGCAACTTGCAATCCGTAGAAAGATTTAGAAAAGGTAGGGGAAGGACGCTACCAGAATTGGGGTTCCTTCCTATCCAATCTATAGACAGAACGGAAGATCTCTCGGACAGGTCGCCGAATTGCAGAGAGCAGGAGGGCCAGCCGAAGACGAAATTGCGAGGTGCGGTAGGTTTCGCGCGGAACTCAGGTGTGGCTGCGGTGCTGCGGCCTGCGGCGTCCGACGTCGCCGGTTCGCTGCCGCCTGTGTACGCGAGGCGTATAGGTCGTATAGACTACGGACTGCAACTGCAAGCTGGCTCACGGCCGCTTGGTACGTGCACGTACGTCTACACCGGAAACTGATCGATCGATTGATTACAACATGCGTAGGTGACTTGGGCTGGGGAACAAACAGCAGGTGCATGTGTGCGTGGCCTGTATTGGCCCATTGCGGAGGCGTGCGTGCGCGAAGTCTGGACACCCTGATGCACTGATGTTGGGCCAACCTGATGCACAGGGCCTTTTTAGGTGGTAGGTAGCACTAAAAAATTAGATGGGCCCGTATTCCTGTGCATCAGGGTCAGCCCAATGGGCTCCGCCCCTGCTCCTCTACAAAATCAGAAACTCTCTAGCTAATTAATTGCATTAATGGTTTGCTTTCCAAATTGATTCCACGCTCGATTTCTAGAACATTTTTGCATGAATGGCTATTACGAACGACGACGATGACGACTACCCAGTATTGTAGCACACACTTTTAAACAAATTTCTTAACATTTGGATTGCCACACTTGATTTGAGAATGTAGTCTGTCTGGCTCTCTGATTGACTAATAAGAAATATAATATGACTATGTCCATGAACGCATGTACGTGGCCGGCTGACGACCCGCCTTCCACCACGGCCTTCCTCGACGCCATGATGCATGCCCTGGCATTCTTGAGTATCGCCCCGACATCAGGGCCTGGCTACGGGGTCCTCCATGGTGTCGCGCTCGGCATCCCTCCGCAGGGGCACGCGGATACGTATGCTCATAAGAAAAAGATATATTATAGTATTTGTTATATTAGGAAACTTGTGATTAATAGTAAAGATAATGATAATAATAAATGGCATAGTGCGTGGGATTAATAATTTCTTATTGAGAAAATATCTCATTTTGTTTTGGAAGGTTATCGAGAAAAATATTATGTCTATATTTTAGGAAGGTGATCTCACATATATGGTGCAATTTCTAAATACTTAATTACCTGTTATTTACATGATTAAAATGAATCAACATCTGCTAAAGCAAGCACGAAACAAGATCTTCATTTAATGGAAATGAGGAGGAGAAAAATCAGTTGGAGGGGTGGTGGGAGGTCGGAGGAAATAAAACCGGACGAAAATAAAACTGGAGTACCAGGCTACGTACCAACTGCTCCATTAGGAGTAGAGATTGGAAGGTTATCAAGAAAAATATTATGTCTATATTTTAGGAAGGTGATCTCACATATATGGTCCAGTTTCTAAATTCTCAATTACCTGTTATTTACATGATTAAAATGAATCAACATCTGCTAGAGCAAGCACAAAACAAGATCTCCATTTAATAGGATTTGGTTTTTTATGAGGAGGAGAAAAATCAGTGGGAGAGGTGATGGGAGGTGGGAGGAAATAAAACCGGAGTACCAGGCTACCAACTGCTCCATTAGGAGTAGAGATTGGAAGGTTATCAAGAAAAATATTATGTCTATATTTTAGGAAGGTGATCTCACATATATGGTCCAGTTTCTAAATTCTCAATTACCTGTTATTTACATGATTAAAATGAAGCAACATCTGCTAGAGCAAGCACAAAACAAGATCTCCATTTAATAGGATTTGGTTTTTTTATGAGGAGGAGAAAAATCAGTGGGAGAGGTGATGGGAGGTGGGAGGAAATAAAACCGGAGTACCAGGCTACCAACTGCTCCATTAGGAGTAGAGATTAAAATGAATCAATATCTGCTAAAGCAAGCACGAAACAAGATCTCCATTTAATGGGATTTGGTATTTTAATGAGGAGGAGAAAAATCAGTGGGAGGGGTGGTGGGAGGTGGGAGGAAATAAAACCGGACGAAAATAAAACCGGAGTACCAGGCTACTAACTGCTCCATTAGGAGTAGAGATCAATATCTGCTAAAGCAAGCACGAAACAAGATTTCCATTTAATGGGATTTGGTATTTTAATGAGGAGGAGAAAAATGAGTGGGAGGGGTGATGGGAGGTGGGAGGAAATAAAACCGGACGAAAATAAAACCAAAGTACCATGCTTCATTCTTCCCACGCCAACTACTTCATTAAAAGTAGATATTAGGAGTAGAGATAGATTTACAAATAGGTTCGCCACATCTCTGCATCCGTCATTTCTCCCCACGGCTTCATTCTTTTCTTGGTTTTATGTAGATTATTTTGATGGATGCCGCACAAACAAAACTTATATATATATATATATATATATATATATATATATATATATATATATATATTATTAAAAGAGAGTTGGTAGGTTCGCCTCATCTTCTCTCTCGGTTCTTTCCTCTCTAGGCCTCAACCCGTTTGGTTTTCTTCAGTTTTTTTTGTTCATCTCAACCGTTGCCGCACAAAACAAAAGCTGATGTATATTTTCAACTATTAATGGAGAGTTGCTAGATTTGCCAAGGTTGAAAAAGGTTGCGTAAGCAAGGTGGTTAACCTTCGCCTAGTGCGTAGGTGGTGCTTAAGCATCCTAGGCGCAACCTAGAAGGACATACACTCTTGGCTATAAGGGTGTATTTGGGGTATTATATGTGTTTTAATGTTGATTTAAATCATATAATTGTTAACTATTAACTATTGCCATTGGAATATGGCCCATTTGGCCTGCTTATGCAATCTGGCTGGATTTTTTCGCTTGAGTTGACAAACCCTTTCATGCACACCCTAGAGTTCTCCTTATACTATGGGAGACTTGTTTGGTCTTTGTTTAGCGTTTAAGCGTGCCTGAACGCCTCTTTGAAACTAGACCTCATGTTGCTATATTTCGACAACTTTTGGGGGATCAAAAGTTACCACGTCCAGGCTACATAAGTTATCAAGCTTGTGATATGCAAGTTATCGTGATATTTTCACGTAAGTTATCAGGTATAAAAATGATTCTCCCACCTTCTCCACATGCACATGCATGTCTGCATTTAGAGAACAAAAAAAATTGATGCCATTTTAGATTCTCCGTATTCTGAAAATTCAAAATGTTTGTAGCTTTAACCGTCGGTCCAATGGAAAATCCGTTTTTATGTAAAAGATTCGTCACGATGAGATCTTCAAAACTAGATCCATGGTGGTATGTTTCAACGACATTGTTTTAAGGGCCAAAAGTTATTTCGCTTGGCCGATATGTTACCATGCCTATGATGTGCAAGTTATCATGCTATTTTCATATTAGTTACCAATGGGTATGTTTTTCAAGTACTTTTTTTCCTCCTTGATGAAACTTATCATGGTGTTTGTATGTAAGTTATTGGGTATGTGATTTGTATATTATCATGCAATATTCACGTAAGTTATCGGGCTTGTGTTTTTCAACAACTTTTCCTCCTCTTGGTCAAAGTTACTGTAGTGTTTGTATGTAAGATTATCAGGTATGTGATTCATATATTAGCTTGTTATTTTCACATAAGTTAGGGGGTTATATTTTTAACAACTTTTTCTCGACTTTGTCAAACTTACCATGCCATTTGTATGTAAGTAATCAGGTATGCGGTTCATATCTTTTTCTCCTCCTTGGTCATTACGGCTGTGTTTGTATTTAAGTTATCGGGTATGCGGTTTATATATTACCATGTTATTTTTGCATAATTTACTGGGGGCATGTTTTTCAACAAAAATATCCTCACTTTGTCAAATCTATCACATTGTATGTATGGGGTTATGCCACTACAAAATTTTAGAGTAAGTCAAGCAACATGACCTCGGGCCTCGCTCATGTCGCTTTCGGCGGGCGGCTCGGGCAAACCCTAGCCGCCGCCGCCGCCCCTCCCTCCCTCCCTACTTCCCCGCCGCCGGCGGATGATGGGATCTCCTCATCTCTCCACGATGGGATATCTGGCCGAGACACGATGGCGACCCTGGGCGCGCGCCTGGCCTGGAGGCGGATTTGGCACGATTGGGCAGCGCCCCGATGGTATTCTGGCGGCGGCTTGGCCACCACGGTAGCGGGAGAAGCATGGGGCCAACCATCGCGGCTGGCCCCGATGGATCTAGAGTTTCCCACTCCAGATCGGTTATGCTCCGTCATCACGCAGACGCCTAGGGCGGCGACCCTAGGCTTGGCGGTGGTGGTCATCTCCTTCATCGGAGGTGGTCGGCCTGAAGGCTGGGTGATCAGATCGCGAGATCCTTCATCTAGTTCTAGTTGCGAGCCAGGCAGACATAGTTGTCGGTGAAAACCAAGCCGACGGCGGGCGATGACGACATTCTGCGTCGGTACCTTGATGAATGCATCATCGTGTAACTACGGTCAACCCACTCATGCTGCTCCAGGGAAAACCCCAACATCTGGTGATGAAGCCATGTACCTGGGGTAGGGGCACGGACCTGTCCTAAGAGCCCTACCCAAGGACATCCATAGAAGAAGTCACCTTTCAATCGACTTGAAGATACCCACTCGACGGGTTCAAGACACTCGACCAGGAAGCTATCACACGACCACGAAGCCGACCACTCGACTGCCAGGAGATCTAAAGTCACTCCGCAGGCAAACGGTCGGTCATTAAGTAGCCTTTATGGTCATTATAGCACTTTATTAGAGGCGTTACCAGTAACGCCCAACCTTAATGTACCTTAAGCCCTGCATTACTGAGGGCAGGAGAGGGCTGGCAAACTCTATATAAGCCACCCCCCTCCTCAGTATCAAGGGCTCGCACCCCTATCATTCTCACACATATAATCCAGTCGACCGCCTCCGGGCACCGAGACGTAGGGCTTTTACTTCCTCCGAGAAGGGCCTGAACTCGTACATCTTCGTGTGCTTACAGCTCCTGCATAGCTAAGATCTATCCTCTCCATACTTACCCCCCTACATCACTGTCAGACTTAGAACCACGAAAGTTGGCGCCCACCGTCGGGCCGGAATCTTGGCGCTTGATTGTAGGAGTTGCAATTTTTCCGATCTCCTTGATCATGGTTTCATGCGGAGTTTTGGTGGAGGGCCGCGAGATCCGTCTCGGCGCGCTCACGTTCATCGCCGATGACTCCGCCTGGCTTCAAGAGGCTCCGCCCGACATCGACGCGCTCCCCGTCCGCGGGGCGACGCACTTTCGTGCATGTGTTCGCGGCGTCCTACTGCGGCAGCCGTCGACCTAGTATCGATCGGCTCCGGTGTCATCTCCCCGCCCCGTCTCTCGCCGGCGCAAGCGCTCTGGTCGATCGAGACTTCAGAGGTGGGTGAGGCGTGCGGTGGCTCGCCAGTCGGCCACCCCACAAGTTGCGGCAATCGAGACCGACAAATCTCTCTACGACCTGTTTCACCTGTCAACTGGCTCCGCAGAGACCGCATCCGAGTGCGACAGCAGTGATCCTGCGGCGGAGGTCCTGGCAATTGATGGGACACGCAGCCCTCCCGGTTTTACTCGTACCGACAGAGGGGCAGGTGGGGGCGACCCGTCGAATCCCCATGAAGAATATCTCCCTGAGTCTCCCACGTCGCTGCAGCGAGAGGAGCTTCGCCGCCGGAACATGGATGCACTCCATACTCCTATCGTTAGAGAAACCCCCGAGGCCCGAGCCTTAGAGGACGCGCGCTTGGCTAACTTGGCCGAGCGCGCTCGACTGGAGAATCTCCAATGAGCACTCGACGAGCAAGTGCGTCGGCGGGCTCCCGAGTCCAGTCGACCTCAGCTCTTCTCGCCTACGCAGGTATATCGAACTCTCGTTCAGAATTTGGCAGCTGCGGCCCGAATAGCAGAATCAATTCAGCCCTCCCAGTCAGAAGCCGGCAGAGGCTTGTTGCAAATCAGAGCATTGCTCCGGGCAGCGGGAAACCAGAATTCCGCTGTCTCTCAGTCGCGGAATAGGATCCACAGTCGATCCGTTGCAGCGGATATGGTGTAGTCGGCTCACAGCCCAAGATCGCCCCCGAGGCGTGAGGGACATGGAGACCGACCAGATCAGTACAGAAGAAACGAGCAGTATGATCATCGATTCGATCATGATGATCGACGTCGAGTGCCAACCCCTCCCCCGAGGAGTGCATCATATGCGCCTCGACAGCAGGATGACAGACGCCCTCGTAGTGTTGAGCGGAGGATCCCAGTCGACCCCAGGGAACCAGGCTTCGACGCGAGATCCATCCTCGTTCAAGGTTTGGTCGACAGGAACAGGGCTCACAGAGAAGGACATGACAGAGACTCCTCCTACCAGCAGCAGGGTACATGTTTCAGGGCCAGAATGTTTCAGTCGAGCCATCAGGGCCGCAGTGATTCCTCCCAACTTCCGGTTGGCGACTGGAGTCAGCAAGTTCACCGGCGAGTCTAAGCCTGACACTTGGCTCGAAGACTACCAAGTGGCTGTCCAGATTGGCGGCGGCAATGATGAAGTGGCTATGAAGCATTTGCCTCTCCTGTTAGAGGGCTCAGCCAGAGCGTGGTTGAATCAGTTAGCACCCAGCAGCATCTACACTTGGGAGGATCTCTCTCGAGTGTTTGTCACGACCTTTGAAGGAACATGCAAGCGACCGGCAGGCCTTACAGAATTGCGGTCTTGCGTGCAGAAACCAAGTGAAACTCTGAGGGATTACATCCAAAGGTGGAGCACTTTGCATCACACAGTTGAGAATGTACCAGATCACCAAGCAGTTTGTGCCTTTAAAGAAGGCGTCAAGAACAGAGAGTTGAACCTGAAGTTTGATCGGACCGGAGAAATGTCTCTGAATCGGATGATGGAATTGCCACCAAATACGCTAACAGAGAAGATGAAGATCGACTCCGAAGTGGCAAGCAGAAAGCAGTCGCCCAGGAAACCGGAGGCAATTCCAGTCGGAAGTAGAAGCAAAAGGCCGAGCCAGCCGCTCTTGGGGAGGCCCTGGCCGTAACCCAGGGGAAATTCAAGGGAAAACCCAAGGGGCCCTGGAACCCCAAGAAAGTAAAAGATCAAGACGGAAATGATGTTTTGGATCTGCCGTGTCACATTCACACCAAGAAAGACGAGGAGGGTAAACTCATTTACCCAAAGCATACCACTCGACAGTGTCGGCTCCTGATCCAGCAGTTCCAGGGCAAGCAGTCCAAAGACAAAGAAAAAGAGTCGGACAAGGTTGAGGATAAGGAAGATAGTGACGACGGGTACCCCCAAGTCAATTCCACCTTGATGATTTTTGCTGACGTCGAAAGCAAAAGTCGACTGAAAGTCATTAACCGTGAAGTGAATATGGTTGCCCCGGCAGCACCCAGCTACCTGAAGTGGTCTTAGACTGCCATCACGTTCGACCAGTCCGATCACCCTGCGCACATTGCCACCCCTGGGAGGCAAGCTCTGGTGGTCGATCCTGTTGTCGAAGGCACTCGACTGACCAAAGTCCTGATGGATGGTGGCAGCGGCCTGAACATACTGTATGCAGAAACGTTGAAAGGGATGGGCATTCCGATGTCCAGGCTCAGTGCTAGCAACATGAGTTTCCATGGAGTCATTCCTGGAAAGAAAGCCGAGTCACTCGGCCAGATTGCTCTCGATGTGGTTTTTGGTGATTCAAAGAATTACCGCAATGAAAAGTTGACATTTGAGGTTGTGGACTTCCAAAGTTCTTATCATGCTATTCTGGGCCGGCCAGCTTATGCACGCTTCATGGCTCGACCGTGCTATGTGTATCTCAAGTTGAAGATGCCCGGCCCCAGAGGTGTGATCACCGTTACAGGCAATCGGAAGAAAGCAGAGGAGTGTTTTCAGAAAGGATCAAAGATCGCTGATGGTCAGATGTCAGTAGTCGAGCTGCAAGAGTACCAGAAGACTGCTGATCCAAGTGAATTGCTGTGAGCCAAGAAGCCAGCTTCAGAATCAGCTTTTCAGTCGTCCGGTGAAACTAAGCCAGTTCACATTCACCCGACCGACCCCAATGCTGCTCCGACTCACATCTCAACGACGCTCGATTCCAAATAGGAAGAAGTGCTCATCCAGTTCCTCCGTGAGAACTGGGACATCTTCGCATGGAAGCCTTCTGACATGCCTGGAGTTCCCAGGGGGCTGGCTGAGCACCGTCTACGAGTCGACCCGAAGTTCAAGCCTGTGAAAGAACATCTTCGACGGTCTGCCGTCCAGAAGAGGAAAGCTATTGGCGAGGAGGTGGCTCGGCTCTTAGCAGCGGAGTTCATCCGAGAGATTTACCACTCCGAGTGGCTCGCCAATGTTGTCATGGTCCCCAAGAAGGACAAGTCACTTCGCATGTGCATTGACTTTAAACATATCAATCGGGCCTGCCAGAAAGATCATTTCCCTCTCCCCCGCATCGACCAGATAGTCGACTCGACCGCGGGGTGTGAGCGTTTGTCTTTTCTAGACGCTTATTCAGGGTACCATCAGATCCGTCTGTATGGACCCGACGAGATCAAAACGGCTTTCATCACCCCATTCGGGTGCTTCTATTATGTCACCATGCCCTTCGGCCTCAAGAATGCTGGAGCCACGTTCATGAGGATGATTCAGAAGTGTTTGCTCACTCAGATCACTCGGAACGTGGAAGCGTACATGGATGATATTGTGGTTAAGTCACGGAAAGGTTTCGACCTGCTGACTGACCTTGCCGAAACCTTTGCTAACCTCAGGAGATATGATATCAAGCTCAATCCATCAAAGTGCACATTCGGAGTTCCAGGTGGATAGTTACTCGGTTTTCTCGTTTCCGAACGAGGAATCGACGCCAATCCCGAGAAAGTTGGCACCATACTCCGGATGAAGCGCCCTATGCGTGTGCACGACGTCCAGAAGCTTACAGGTTGCTTGGCGCTCTAAGTCGATTCATTTCTCGTCTCGGTGAAAATGTGTTGCCTCTTTACCGACTGATGAAGTCTGACAAGTTTGAGTGGACTCCAGAAGCTGATGCAGTGTTTGCAGAGCTCAAAGCTCTGCTCTCCACCCAGCCGGTGCTTGCTGCCCCAATCAGTAAAGAGCCTCTGCTGCTTTACGTTGCGGCCACGGGACAAGTTGTCAGTACAGTACTTATGGTCGAGCGGGAAGAAGAAGGAAAGGCCTTCAGAGTTCAGCGCCCAGTATATTATGTGTCTGAAGTTTTGACTCCTTCGAAGCAAAGATATCCCCATTACCAGAAGCTTTTATATGGGATTTACATGACCATGAAGAAGGTTGCACACTACTTCTCTGACCATTCCATTACAGTCGTCAACGACGCTCCACTGTCAGAGATTTTGCACAACAGAGATGCAACTGGTCGAGTGGCGTAGTGGGCGATTGAACTCCTTCCCCTAGATATCAAGTTTGAAGCAAAGAAGGCTATCAAGTCCCAAGCAATTGCAGATTTTGTCGCCGAGTGGATTGAACAGCAGCTTCCGACTCAAGTTCACTCGGAGCACTGGACCATGTTCTTCGATGGATCTAAGATGCTGAATGGTTCCGGTGCTAGGGTAGTATTGATCTCCCCCTGAGGAGATAAGCTCAGATATGTTCTCCAGATTCACTTTGATTCCTCCAATAATGAAGCAGAATATGAAGCACTCTTGTATGGGTTGCGCATGGCCATTTCACTCGGCGTCCGGCGCCTCATGGTCTATGGCGACTCAGATTTGGTGGTTAATCAGGTAATGAAGGAGTGGGACGTCAGAAGCCCAGCTATGACTGGCTACTGCAACGCAGTAAGAAAGCTAGAAAAGAAATTCGAGGGGTTAGAGCTGAAGGAAATATGCCCTAGAGGCAATAATAAAAGTTATTATTTATTTCCTTGAATCATGATAAATGTTTATTATTCATGCTAGAATTGTATTAACCGGAAACATAATACATGTGTGAATACATAGACCAACAGAGTGTCACTAGTATGCCTCTACTAGACTAGCTCGTTAATCAAAGATGGTTATGTTTCCTGACCATGAACAAAGAGTTGTTATTTGATTAACGAGGTCACATCATTAGTTGAATGATCTGATTGACATGACCCATTCCATTAGCTTAGCACCCGATCGTTTAGTATGTTGCTATTGCTATCTTCATGACTTATACATGTTCCTATAACTATGAGATTATGCAACTCCCGTTTACCGGAGGAACACTTTGGGTACTACCAAACGTCACAACGTAACTGGGTGATTATAAAGGAGTACTACAGGTGTCTCCAATGGCAGATGTTGGGTTGGCGTATTTCGAGATTAGGGTTTGTCACTCCGATTGTCGGAGAGGTATCTCTGGGCCCTCTCGGTAATGCACATCACATAAGCCTTGCAAGCACTGCAACTAATAAGTTAGTTGTGAGATGATGTATTACGGAACGAGTAAAGAGACTTGCCAGTAACGAGATTGAACTAGGTATTGGATACCGACGATCGAATCTCGGGCAAGTAACATACCGATGACAAAGGGAACAACGTATGTTGTTATGCGGTCTGACCGATAAAAGATCTTCGTAGAATATGTAGGAGCCAATATGGGCATCCAGGTCCCGCTATTGGTTATTGACCGGAGACGTGTCTCGGTCATGTCTACATTGTTCTCGAACCGTAGGGTCCGCACGCTTAAGGTTACGATGACAGTTATTATGAGTTTATGCATTTTGATGTACCGAAGGTTGTTCGGAGTCCCGGATGAGATTACGGATATGACGAGGAGTCTCGAAATGGTCGAGACGTAAAGATTGGTATATTGGAAGCCTATGTTTGGACACCGGAAGCGTTCCGGGTAAAATCGGGATTTTACCGGATTACCGGGAGGGTTACCGGAACCCCCCGGGAGGTAAATGGGCCTATTGGGCCTTAGTGGAAAAGAGAGAAGAGGCAGCCCACACCTGGCCGGCGCCCCCCCCCTTTCCCAAGTCCTATTAGGACTAGGAAAGGTGGGCCGGCCCCCTCTTTCTCCTTCTTCCCCAAGAGTCCTAGTTGGAATAGGATTGGGGGGAAGGAGTCCTACTCCCGGTGGGAGTAGGACTCCTCCCTGCGCCTCCCCCTCCTAGCCGGCCGAACCCCCTGCCCCTGGCCTTTATATACGGGGGCAGGGGGCACCACAACACACACAAGTTGATCCTTGAGATCGTTCCTTAGCCGTGTGCGGTGCCCCCTGCCACTAAATTCCACCTCGATCATACCGTTACAGTGCTTAGGCGAAGCCCTGCGTCGGTAGTACATCAAGATCGTCACCACGCCGTCGTGCTGACGGAACTCTTCCTCGACGCTTTGCTGGATCGGAGCCCGAGGAACGTCATCGAGCTGAACGTGTGCTAAGAACTCGGAGGTGCCGGAGTAACGGTGCTTGGATCGGTCGGATCGGGAAGAAGACGTACGACTACTTCCTCTACGTTGTGTGATCGCTTCCGCAGTCGGTCTGCGTTGGTACGTAGACAACACTCTCCCCTCTCGTTGCTGTGCATCACCATGATCTTGCGTGTGCGTAGGAAAATTTTTGAAATTACTGCGTTCCCCAACAGTGGCATCCGAGCCTGGTTTTATGGTTTGATGTTATATGCACGAGTAGAACACAAGTGAGTTGTGGGCGATACAAGTCATACTGCCTACCAGCATGTCATACTTTGGTTCGGCGGTATTGTTGGTTGAGATGATCCGGACCAACCTTACGCATACTCTTATGCGAGACCGGTTCCCTCGACGTGCTTTGCACATAGATGGCTTGCGGAAGACTATCTCTCCAACTTTAGTTGAACCAAGTGTGACTACGCCCGGTCCTTGAGAAGGTTAAAACGGAGTCTATTTGACGAACTATCGTTGTGGTTTTGATGCGTAGGTGAGATGAGTTCTTACTTAAGCCCGTAGCAGCCACGTAAAACTTGCAACAACAAAGTAGAAGACGTCTAACTTGTTTTTGCAGGGCATGTTGTGATGTGATATGGTCAAGGCATGATGCTGATTTTATTGTATGAGATGATCATGTTTTGTAACCGAGTTATCGGCAACTGGCAGGAGCCATATGGTTGTCGCTTTATTGTATGCAATGCAATCGCGATGTAATGCTTTACTAGATTACTAAACGGTAGTAATAGTCGTGGAAGCATAAGATTGGCGAGACGACAACGTTGCTACGATGGAGATCAAGGTGGCACGCCAGTGACGATGGTGATCATGACGGTGCTTCGGAGATGAAGATCACAAGCACAAGATGATGATGGCCATATCATATCACTTATATTGATTGCATGTGATGTTTATCTTTTTATGCATCTTATCTTGCTTTGATTGACGGTAGCATTATAAGATGATCTCTCACTAAATAATCAAGAAGTGTTCTCCCTGAGTATGCACCGTTGCAAAAGTTCTTCGTGCTGAGACACCACGTGATGATCGGGTGTGATAGGCTCTACGTTCAAATACAACGGGTGCAAAACAGTTGCACACGCGGAATACTCAGGTTATACTTGACGAGCTATGCATATAAGATATGACCTCGGAACACGGAGACCGAAAGGTCGAGCGTGAATCATATAGTAGATATGATCAACATATTGATGTTCACCATTGAAAACTACTCCATCTCACGTGATGATCGGTTATGGTTTAGTTGATTTGGATCACGTGATCACTTAGAGGATTAGAGGGATGTCTATCTAAGTGGGAGTTCTTAAGTAAATTAACTGAACTTAAAAAATTTATCATGAACTTAGTACCTGATAGTATCTTGCTTGTCTATGTTGATTGTAGATAGATGGCTCGTGCTGTTGTTCCGTTGAATTTTAATGCGTTCCTTGAGAAAGCTAAGTTGAAAGATGATGGTAGCAATTACACGGACTGGGTCCGTAACCTGAGGATTATCCTCATTGCTGCACAGAAGAATTACGTCCTGGAAGCACCGCTAAGTGCCAGGCCTGCTGCAAGAGCAACGCCAGAAGTTATGAACGTCTGGCAGAGCAAAGCTGATGACTACTCAATAGTTCAGTGTGCCATGCTTTACGGCTTAGAACCGGGACTTCAACGACGTTTTGAACGTCATGGAGCATATGAGATGTTCCAGGAGTTGAAGTTAATATTTCAAGCAAATGCCCGGATTGAGAGATATGAAGTCTCCAATAAGTTCTATAGCTGCAAGATGGAGGAGAACAGTTCTGTCAGTGAGCATATACTCAAAATGTCTGGGTATAATAATCACTTGATTCAATTGGGAGTTACACTTCCGGATGATTGCGTCATTGACAGAATTCTCCAATCACTGCCACCAAGCTACAAGAGCTTTGTGATGAACTATAATATGCAAGGGATGAACAAAACTATTCCCGAGCTCTTCGCGATGCTGAAAGCTGCGGAGGTAGAAATCAAAAAGGAGCATCAAGTGTTGATGGTTAACAAAACCACTAGTTTCAAGAAAAAGGGCAAAGGGAAGAAGAAAGGGAACTTCAAGAAGAACGGCAAGCAAGTTGCTGCTCAAGAGAAGAAACCCAAGTCTGGACCTAAGCCTGAAACTGAGTGCTTCTACTGCAAGCAGACTGGTCACTGGAAGCGGAACTGCCCCAAGTATTTGGCGGATAAGAAGGATGGCAAGGTGAACAAAGGTATATGTGATATACATGTTATTGATGTGTACCTTACTAATGCTCGCAGTAGCACCTGGGTATTTGATACTGGTTCTGTTGCTAATATTTGCAACTCGAAACAGGGACTACAGAATAAGCGGACACTAGCAAAGGACGAGGTGACGATGCGCGTGGGAAACGGTTCCAAAGTCGATGTGATCGCGGTCGGCACGCTACCTCTACATCTACCTTCGGGATTAATATTAGACCTGAATAATTGTTATTTGGTGCCAGCGTTAAGCATGAACATTATATCTGGATCTTGTTTGATGCGAGACGGTTATTCATTTAAATCAGAGAATAATGGTTGTTCTATTTATATGAGTAATATCTTTTATGGTCATGCACCCTTGAAAAGTGGTCTATTCTTATTAAATCTCGATAGTAGTAATACACATATTCATAATGTTGAAGCCAAAAGATGCAGAGTTGATAATGATAGTGCAACTTATTTGTGGCACTGCCGTTTAGGTCATATCGGTGTAAAGCGCATGAAGAAACTCCATACTGATGGGCTTTTGGAACCACTTGATTATGAATCACTTGGTGTTTGCGAACCGTGCCTCATGGGCAAGATGACTAAAACACCGTTCTCCGGCACTATGGAGAGAGCAGCAGATTTATTGGAAATCATACATACCGATGTATGTGGTCCGATGAATATTGAGGCTCGTGGCGGATATCGTTATTTTCTCACCTTCACAGATGATTTAAGCAGATATGGGTATATCTACTTAATGAAACATAAGTCTGAAACATTTGAAAAGTTCAAGGAATTTCAGAGTGAAGTTGAAAATCATCGTAACAAGAAAATAAAGTTTCTACGATCTGATCGTGGAGGAGAATATTTGAGTTACGAGTTTGGTGTACATTTGAAAAATTATGGAATAGTTTCGCAACTCACGCCACCCGGAACACCACAACGTAATGGTGTGTCCGAACGTCGTAATCGTACTTTACTAGATATGGTGCGATCTATGATGTCTCTTACTGATTTACCGCTATCATTTTGGGGTTATGCTTTAGAGACGGCCGCATTCACGTTAAATAGGGCACCATCTAAATCCGTTGAGACGACGCCTTATGAACTATGGTTTGGCAAGAAACCAAAGTTGTCGTTTCTTAAAGTTTGGGGCTGCGATGCTTATGTGAAAAAGCTTCAACCCGATAAGCTCGAACCCAAATCGGAGAAGTGTGTCTTCATAGGATATCCAAAGGAAACTATTGGATACACCTTCTATCACAGATCCGAAGGCAAGACTTTTGTTGCTAAATTCGGAAACTTTCTTGAGAAGGAGTTTCTCTCGAAAGAAGTGAGTGGGAGGAAAGTAGAACTTGACGAGGTAACTATACCTACTCCATTATTGGGAAATAGTACATCACAGAAAACTGTTTCAGTGAGAACTACACCAATAAGAGAGGAAGTTAATGATGATGATCATGAAACTTTAGATCAAGATACTACTGTACCTCGTAGATCAACCAGAGCAAGATCCGCACCAGAGTGGTACGGTAATCCTGTTCTGGAAGTCATGCTACTAGATCATGATGAACCTACGAACTATGAAGAAGCGATGGTGAGCCCAGATTCCGCAAAGTGGCTTGAAGCCATGAAATCTGAGATGGGATCCATGTATGAGAACAAAGTATGGACTTTGGTTGACTTGCCCGATGATCGGCAAGCAATTGAGAATAAATGGATCTTTAAGAAAAAGACTGACGCTGATGTTACTGTCTACAAAGCTCGACTTGTTGCAAAAGGTTTTCGACAAGTTCAAGGAGTTGACTACGATGAGACTTTCTCACCCGTAGCGATGCTTAAGTCTGTCAGAATCATGTTAGCAATTGCCGCATTTTATGATTATGAAATTTGGCAAATGGATGTAAAAACCGCATTCCTGAATGGATTTCTGGAAGAAGAGTTGTATATGATGCAGCCAGAAGGTTTTGTCGATCCAAAGGGAGCTAACAAAGTGTGCAAACTCCAGCGATCCATCTATGGACTGGTGCAAGCATCTCGGAGTTGGAATAAACGCTTTGATAGTGTGATCAAAGCATTTGGGTTTATACAGACTTTTGGAGAAGCCTGTATTTACAAGAAAGTGAGTGGGAGCTCTGTAGCATTTCTGATATTATATGTGGATGACATATTACTCATTGGAAATGATATAGAATTTCTGGATAGCATAAAGGGATACTTGAATAAAAGTTTTTCGATGAAAGACCTTGGGGAAGCTGCTTACATATTAGGCATAAAGATAGATCAAAACGCTTAATTGGACTTTCACAAAGCACATACCTTGACAAGATTTTGAAGAAGTTCAAAATGGATCAAGCAAAGAAAGGGTTCTTGCCTGTATTGCAAGGTGTGAAGTTGAGCCAGACTCAATGCCCGACCACTGCAGAAGATAGAAAGAATATGAAAGATGTTCCCTATGCTTCAGCCATAGGCTCTATCATGTATGCAATGCTGTGTACCAGACCTGATGTGTGCCTTGCCATAAGTTTAGCAGGGAGGTACCAAAGTAATCCAGGGGTGGATCACTGGACAGCGGTCAAGAACATCCTGAAATACCTGAAAAGGACTAAGGATATGTTTCTCGTATATGGAGGTGACAAAGAGCTCACCGTAAGAGGTTACGTTGATGCAAGCTTTGACACTGATCCGGACGATTCTAAATCGCAAACCGGATACGTGTTTACTTTAAACGGTGGAGCTGTCAGTTGGTGCAGTTCTAAACAAAGCGTCGTAGCGGGATCTACATGTGAAGCGGAGTACATAGCTGCTTCGGAAGCAGCAAACGAAGGAGTCTGGATGAAGGAGTTCATATCCGATCTAGGTGTCATACCTAGTGCATCGGGTCCAATGAAAATCTTCTGTGACAATACTGGTGCAATTGCCTTGGCAAAGGAATCCAGATTTCACAAAAGAACCAAGCACATCAAAAGACGCTTCAACTCCATCCGGGATTTAGTCCAGGTGGGAGACATAGAGATTTGCAAGATACATACGGATCTGAATGTTGCAGACCCGTTGACTAAGCCTCTTCCACGAGCAAAACATGATCAGCACCAAGGCTCCATGGGTGTTAGAATCATTACTGTGTAATCTAGATTATTGACTCTAGTGCAAGTGGGAGACTGAAGGAAATATGCCCTAGAGGCAATAATAAAAGTTATTATTTATTTCCTTGAATCATGATAAATGTTTATTATTCATGCTAGAATTGTATTAACCGGAAACATAATACATGTGTGAATACATAGACCAACAGAGTGTCACTAGTATGCCTCTACTAGACTAGCTCGTTAATCAAAGATGGTTATGTTTCCTGACCATGAACAAAGAGTTGTTATTTGATTAACGAGGTCACATCATTAGTTGAATGATCTGATTGACATGACCCATTCCATTAGCTTAGCACCCGATCGTTTAGTATGTTGCTATTGCTATCTTCATGACTTATACATGTTCCTATAACTATGAGATTATGCAACTCCCGTTTACCGGAGGAACACTTTGGGTACTACCAAACGTCACAACGTAACTGGGTGATTATAAAGGAGTACTACAGGTGTCTCCAATGGCAGATGTTGGGTTGGCGTATTTCGAGATTAGGGTTTGTCACTCCGATTGTCGGAGAGGTATCTCTGGGCCCTCTCGGTAATGCACATCACATAAGCCTTGCAAGCACTGCAACTAATAAGTTAGTTGTGAGATGATGTATTACGGAACGAGTAAAGAGACTTGCCAGTAACGAGATTGAACTAGGTATTGGATACCGACGATCGAATCTCGGGCAAGTAACATACCGATGACAAAGGGAACAACGTATGTTGTTATGCGGTCTGACCGATAAAAGATCTTCGTAGAATATGTAGGAGCCAATATGGGCATCCAGGTCCCGCTATTGGTTATTGACCGGAGACGTGTCTCGGTCATGTCTACATTGTTCTCGAACCGTAGGGTCCGCACGCTTAAGGTTACGATGACAGTTATTATGAGTTTATGCATTTTGATGTACCGAAGGTTGTTCGGAGTCCCGGATGAGATTACGGATATGACGAGGAGTCTCGAAATGGTCGAGACGTAAAGATTGGTATATTGGAAGCCTATGTTTGGACACCGGAAGCGTTCCGGGTAAAATCGGGATTTTACCGGATTACCGGGAGGGTTACCGGAACCCCCCGGGAGGTAAATGGGCCTATTGGGCCTTAGTGGAAAAGAGAGAAGAGGCAGCCCACACCTGGCCGGCGCCCCCCCCCCTTTCCCAAGTCCTATTAGGACTAGGAAAGGTGGGCCGGCCCCCTCTTTCTCCTTCTTCCCCAAGAGTCCTAGTTGGAATAGGATTGGGGGGAAGGAGTCCTACTCCCGGTGGGAGTAGGACTCCTCCCTGCGCCTCCCCCTCCTAGCCGGCCGAACCCCCTGCCCCTGGCCTTTATATACGGGGGCAGGGGGCACCACAACACACACAAGTTGATCCTTGAGATCGTTCCTTAGCCGTGTGCGGTGCCCCCTGCCACTAAATTCCACCTCGATCATACCGTTACAGTGCTTAGGCGAAGCCCTGCGTCGGTAGTACATCAAGATCGTCACCACGCCGTCGTGCTGACGGAACTCTTCCTCGACGCTTTGCTGGATCGGAGCCCGAGGAACGTCATCGAGCTGAACGTGTGCTAAGAACTCGGAGGTGCCGGAGTAACGGTGCTTGGATCGGTCGGATCGGGAAGAAGACGTACGACTACTTCCTCTACGTTGTGTGATCGCTTCCGCAGTCGGTCTGCGTTGGTACGTAGACAACACTCTCCCCTCTCGTTGCTGTGCATCACCATGATCTTGCGTGTGCGTAGGAAAATTTTTGAAATTACTGCGTTCCCCAACAAGAGCTCCATCACATCCCTCGACTGAAAAATCAAGCAGCTGATGATCTGGCAAAGATAGGCTCCAAGAGAGAAGCCATTCCCAGCAATGTGTTTTTGGAGCACATCCGCTCGCCGTCAGTCCAGGAGGATCCTTTTACAGAAGAAGCCCCACAACCCAAAAGTGCCACAGATCCGACTGAAGTCGAAATTCCTGCTGTGGTCGACCTAGTCATGGAAGTCTTGGCAATCACTCCCGACTGGACGATACCATACATCGCGTATATCTTGAGGAAAGAGCTTCCAGAGGACGAAGAAGAGGCTCGACAGATCGTCCGTCGATCTAAAGCTTTCACAGTCATAAAAGGACAGTTGTATAGAGAAAGCGCAACTCGAATCGGTTAGAAGTGCATAACGCCAGAAGAAGGTCAGATAATCCTTGATGATATCCACTCGGGGACCTGTGGTCACCATGCGTCCTCTCGGACCATTGTGGCCACAGCATACCGAGCGGGTTTTTACTGGCCCAGGGCAAACGAAATGGCGAAAGAGATAGTCGACAAGTGTGAAGGCTGCCAGTTCTACTCCAACATGTCGCACAAGCCAGCATCAGCTCTGAGGACCATTCCACTCGTCTGGCCCTTCGCTGTTTGGGGACTGGACATGGTTGGTCCACTGAGAACAGGCAGGAGCGGATTCACACATGTGCTTGTGGCAGTTGACAAGTTCACCAAATGGATTGAAGCCAAGCCTATCAAAAATCTTGATGCTAGCACTGCTATCAGTTTCATCAGAGAATTGATATTCAGATATGGAGTCCCGCATAGCATCATCACTGACAATGGATCAAACTTCGATTCAGACAAGTTCAGAGCTTTTTGCGCCTCTCAAGGCACACGAGTTGACTACGCGTCGCTCGCGCATCCCCAGTCGAATGGACAAGCTGAAAGAGCAAATGGTCTGATTCTCAAAGGACTGAAGCCTCGACTGATGCGTGATCTCAAGCACGCAGCAGGCGCTTGGGTTGACGAGCTTCTGTCAGTTTTGTGGGGATTGAGGACCACCCCGAACCGGTCGACTAGAAGAACGCCATTCTTTCTGGTTTACGGAGCCGAAGCCGTCCTGCCGAGTGATCTACTTCACAATGCCCCCAGAGTCGAGCTTTATAACGAAGACGAAGCAGAGCAAGCCCGGCAAGACGTAGTCGACCTCCTAGAAGAGGAAAGGGAAATGGCTATGATCAGATCGACCATCTATCAGCAAGACTTGCGTCGATTCCATGCCAGAAATGTGAAGAGCCGAGCCTTCCAAGAAGGAGATTTGGTCCTCCGAGTGGATCAACAGAAACCACACAAACTTGCCCCTACTTGGGAAGGCCCCTTCATCGTCACCAGAGTCCTCCACAATGGAGCATATCATCTCTACAACGTTGATCGCCGGATCGACGAGCCACGAGCTTGGAATGCGGAACTACTCCGCCCATTTTACACCTGAATTCTCACTCGGATGAGATGTAATAAGAAAAACTTTTGTAGTTTATTTTTATCAAAGACAAGAGTGTCCCAGTTCTTCCTGTAATTGCTGTCACTTTTGTTTGCATACGAAATCCCCAGTGGATGGCTTAGCTGTGAATCCGTTTCGCCTAAGTTTGCAAAAAAATCATGCCGAGTGGTGAGCCAGACTCCCACTCGGGGGCTTAGCTGCAGCCCAGTGCTCGCCTAAGTGTTTGAAAATCCTACCGAGTGGTGAGCCAGACTCCCACTCGGGGGCTTAGCTGCAACCCAGTGCTCGCCTAAGTGTTTGAAAATCCTACCGAGTGGTGAACCAGACTCCCACTCGGGGGCTTAGCTGCAGCCCAGTGCTCGCCTAAGTGTTTGAAAATCCTACCGAGTGGTGAGCCAGACTCCCACTCAGGGGCTTAGCTGCAGTCCAAGTACTCGCCTAAGTATATAAAAATCCTACCGAGTAGAGAGCAAACCTCCCACTCGGGGGCTTAGCTGCAGTCCAAGTACTCGCCTAAGTATATAAAAATCCTACCGAGTGGAGAGCAAACTCCCACTCGGGGGCTTAGCTGCAGCCCAGTGCTCGCCTAAGTGTTTGAAAATCCTACTGAGTGGTGAGCCAGACTCCCACTCGGGGGCTTAGCTGCTGCCCAATGCTTGCCTAAGTGTTTGAAAATCCTACCGAGTGGAGAGCAAACCTCCCACTCGGGGGCTTAGCTGCAGTCCAGTGCTCGCCTAAGTGTTTGAAAATCCTACCGAGTGGTGAGCCAGACTCCCACTCGGGGGCTTAGCTGCAGCCCAGTGCTCGCCTAAGTGTTTGAAAATCCTACCGAGTGGTGAGCCAGACTCCCACTCGGGGGCTTAGCTGCAGTCCAAGTACTCGCCTAAGTATATAAAAATCCTACCGAGTGGAGAGCAAACCTCCCACTCGGGGGCTTAGCTGCAGTCTAATTACTCGCCTAAGTATATAAAAATCCTACCGAGTGGAGAGCAAACCTCCGACTCGGGGGCTTAGCTGCAGTCCAAGTACTCGCCTAAGTATATAAAAATCCTACCGAGTGGAGAGCAAACCTCCCACTCGGAGGCTTAGCTGCAGCTCAGTGCTCGCCTAAGTGTTCAAAAATCCTACCGAGTGGAGAGCAAACCTCCCATTCGGAGGCTTAGCTGCTGCCCAGTGCTCGCCTAAGTGTTCAAAAATCCCACCGAGTGGAGAGCAAACCTCCCACTCGGGGGCTTAGCTGCAGCCCAGTGCTCGCCTAAGTTCGGAACACATCCCAATACACAAGGACGGCAAGATGCGAATCGACTGTTACCTTTTCCTTCGGGGCTGCACCACAAATACGAAGTTATTTCGAGTGAAGACCAAGTTCCACTCGATAGATAATTCCCGAAGATATTCAACGATAAATCAAGTTCGGATAAAACCCAAAAGGTCCAAGACCTCAGATCAAAGTACTCGAGCCCTCGGCTCGACAGAGTTTAACAGTTACAGAATCCACTCGGCATTCCGAGGCAAATTTAAAGTGAAGCATAAAAGTTTTTTACTCCTCCGGCGGAGGACTGGAAGGGGCAACGAACTCATCCAAGTCGATCCCGTCTGCAATATGGGTGGCAGCAGCAATAAAAGTTTCCATGAAGTCTTGAAAGTTAAGCTTCCTGGTGTTGGCAACTTGGATGGCGGCTAGCTTCTCCTCTCGCACCTCCTTGCAGTGGACGCGGACGAGGGACAAAGCGACATCAGCACCACACCTTGTGGAGGATTTCTTCCAGTCCGTCACTCGACCAGGAACGTCGTTCAGTCGAGTCATCAGAGACTCGAGATCATTTGAAAGCGTCGCCCTGGGCCAGAGAGACGTGTCGATCCGCGACACCGCAACTTTCAGCCGAGCCAGGTAGTCAACTACGCTGGCAATACGAGACTCCAGACGGAGCACGTTCATTGCGGCCTCGTCCTTCACAAGAGAGTTAGCAGGGTCCAAGCCTGGCTCCACTCGACTGGTCTCCTCTTCAAAGTTTTGAAAGAATTCTGCAAACACGATTCAAGAGTAAGACAGTGGCCTTACGAAGGCTCGGTAACTGCAAGACATTCAGATCAAAGTAATTACCTTCGAGCATGACGAACAACTTCTTGGCGAGTCCACCGAGATAAGCCTCCAGATCGTTTACCTTCCCCGCCAGCTCACCTGCCTGGTCACCCAGAGTCATCTTGTCTTTCTTCAGACGGTTGACCTCTTGATTAGCCACGTCGAGAGCGCTTTTCAGCCTGGAGTTTTCCTTTTCAAGAGTACCGACCGAAGCCAGCTTTCCTTCAGCAAGCTTCGCTCTGTTCAAGGCCTCCTTCTGTGCCTCTGCAAGATCTTGATCCTTCTTCTTCAGAGCTTCTTCCAGTTTATCTGCAGTACGTCGAGTGAAACCAACATCAAGAATGGACAAGAAAGAAAAGTCACTCGTCAAGAATGGAGAACCTCACCAGCCATACCTTTTGCTTCTTCTTGCGCCTTCTTCAAGTTCTCTTGAGCAAGCTTCAAGTCAAGGTTGAGCTGGATCTGCTTATTCTCAAACTCAATATAGCGAGCTACAAGTTCACAAGATTTCTGCAAAACAAAAATCAGTCGACAGACGTCCAGGATAAGTTGCTTCTGAGTAACTAAGAGACAATGATGGCGTTTCTAAGACTACAGCCGAATCAAAAATAACATTCGACAGTAGTCTCGGGGACTACACCCAGTGGGTGCACTCAGCGTGCCCCCACTGGTTTTTGAAAAAAAAAATCGACTGCCAGCAGTCGACCGGATACAGTTCCATTCGGCACGGCCTGACCAGACAGAGTGAAGAAATACTACTACAGCAACACAATGTAAAGACTACAGTCGACTGCCAGCAGTCCACCATAGTCTCGGGGACTACACCCAGTGGGTGCACTCAGCGTGCCCCCACTCGTCCAAGAATTGGCAAACACACCCAGTGGGTGTACAGATGTAAAGATCTTCGGAAAAGAGATTCTTCTAACAGCATATCGTAACAGACCAAGTGTTGAGTCGACAGACCTGGACGTTGCTCTGAAGAGCCGAACTTGCGTCATAGGCTGCTTGGCTGGCCTCCCGAGCCACTTTCACTTGTTCCATCATGATCCCCGCCTGACGTATAGCCTCTTTCGCGGCACTCGCTTGGTCCTCAGGGGCGGGGTATGCGGCAAAAAGCGAAGGAGGGTTTGCGATCGACGCCGAAGGCCGCACGCTCGTCAGAGGATCGGCGAAAGTCACAGAAGCCCGAGTGGTGTCACCACCACCCCGAGCTATGGCCTCAGACGTCGGAGCATATTGGGGGGTCTTGCCAGCCAACGCCTGCCTGTTCCTTCTCACTCTCAGTGGCGCGTCGTCGTCGTCATCCGGGAGGTTAATAACATGAGGAGGAGATACAAGAAAAAATTCAATTGACCAGGGTTGCAATAAATATCCAGTCGACTCAAGGTAGAACATCGATAATCGTACCAGGGTTGGAGGTAAAAGCATCCTCCATCTCTTGATCGTCGTCCTTGGCTGAGTGCTCAGAAGTAGCAGCGCTGCAAATCTCGAAAATCAGTCAGTTGACTCAATGAATCGACCAAGGATCTATCCACGGTCGACAAAGGAGAACAAGTTCTATTATTACCCAGAAATGGTGGGGACGGTCATCTTCATCTTGGGCAGAGCCTTAGGCGGCTTGGACGGCGTCGCGCGTGGGTGCTTGGGAGCCTTTTCGGCCGGCGGAGGAGAAGAGGTCCGAGGGCGTTTCATCGACTGCCCAACAAGAGCAGTCGACTTACCACGTTCCCGCGCTGGGTCGTGTGTAAGCTTGGATCGCCTCTCTGAGCGGGGGGGGGGGGGGGGGGTTCAACTTCTTCCTCCTCCTCTTCGCTGGAGTCGACGTCGTCGTCTCCCTCTCCTTCGCCATCGGATTCCCACTCGGCTTGTTCATCTCCACTCTCACCGCCGCTCGCCTCCCCTTCCTCAGTCGGCTCCTGCGCCCTGTTGGGTGGCGAGTACATCTCAGTAGTTGCCTGGAAAACAATAGACAAGATCAAAGTCAATCGACCAATTCAAAGAAGACCAATGAAGAAAACAAGATCTCAGTCAGGAGCATAAGGTCAGACCTGGTCCACTTCGTATGTATTGTCGAGTGGAGGAACCCTCCTGGCTCCTCGGGGGTTGTCTTTGTTCCCTGTGATGCTCGACAGCCATCCTTCTAGCATCTCATCGGTGACCTCCTCCGGGTGGATCCGAGTGGTGTCTTCAAGACCCGAGTACAGCCACATCGGGTGGTCGCGAGCCTAGAGCGGTTGGATGCGCCTCTGAAGGAAGACCTCCAGCAAGTCCATGCCAGTCACGCCGTCGCGGACAAGCTGAACCACTCGACCAACCAACACTTTGACTTGGGCCTTTTCTTCCGGCGTCACTTTTAGAGAAGCAGGTTTTTGAGCTTGTTCCAGAGAGAAAGGGGGAAGCCCAGTCGACTGTCCCGGAGTCGCCTGGTCTTTGCAGTAAAACCAGGTCGACTGCCAACCACGGACCGACTCAAGGAAAGTGATGGATGGAAAAGAGCTTTTTCCCTCGTCTGGATCGCTAGACCCCCGCACAACTGGATCACATGCGTCCTTTCGTCACTCGACTTGGCCTTTTTGACCGATTGGGAACGACAAGTGAAGATGTGCTTGAAGAGTCCCCAATGGGGGCGGCAACCCAAGAAACCCTCACACAAGGAAATGAAAGCAGCCAGATACACGATCGAGTTGGGACTGAAGTGATGGAGCTGCACTCCAAAGAAGTTCAGAAAGCTTCGGAAAAAAGGATGAGGAGGCAGAGAAAACCCGCGATCGATATGGGTGGCGAGGAGCACACACTCACCATCAAGAGGTTGGGGCTCGACTTCCCTCCCCGGGAGACGCGCAGCTCCATAAGGGATGACTCCCCCCTCAACCATATCGTCGAGATCTTCCTGCCGAATCACCGTCGGCATCCAGTCGCCCTGGATCCAGCCTCGGGGCAGAGAAGTCCTTGAGGAAGATCCGCCCCGAGCGGACTTCTTCCCTTTCCCCTGCGCCGCCGCCTTCTTCGCGCGCTCCAGAGCGGGCGTCTTGTCCTTCACCATCGTCGCCGGCAAAGCTCGAACGGGCCTGCGGCACTAGGGTGAGAGCGGAGGTGGCGGAGAATTTTGTGGAGGGAGATGGAAAGGAGAGAGCACACTGTTTGGAAACCCCGAGCTGGTGGCTTATAAGAGGCCGCTTCCGAGTGGCTGACCGGTGGGCCCAGGCTATCCCGTCAAATCCCGCAGCAGACGCACGCGCGGTACATGGCGAAAAAGGTGGCACGGGGATCGAGGAGCTTCCGCTTTATCACATCCGATTACTGCGGCCGCTCCTATCCCACGCGCTTCCCGAAATTCAAACCCCGCGAAATCCGCAGGTTGCAGAACAATTTGTCAGACAGAAGATCCCTTTCACATCGTCATTCGGAACTCCACAAACAAAGAAACCCACTCGACGAAAGACTTGGAATAGATCAAGGCGACTGAAAGAGGTTGACGACGTCGTCCATGACGATTGACCCAAAACAAGGCACTCACGTAGCACAAAGAACCAGTCGGAAAGGTCACCAACTCTATCCCCACTCTAACCTTGATCCATTCGGGGGCTAATGATGAAGCCATGTACCTGGGGTAGGGGCACGGACCTGTCCTAAGAGCCCTACCCAAGGACATCCATAGAAGAAGTCACCTTTCAATCGACTTGAAGGTACCCACTCGACGGGTTCAAGACACTCGACCAGGAAGCTATCACTCGACCACGAAGCCGACCACTCGACTGCCAGGAGATCTAAAGTCACTCCGCAGGCAAACGGTCGGTCATTAAGTAGCCTTTATGGTCATTATAGCACTTTATTAGAGGCGTTACCAGTAATGCCCAACCTTAATGTACCTTAA
Organism: Triticum monococcum; assembly: GCA_034509565.1. NCBI lineage: Eukaryota > Viridiplantae > Streptophyta > Magnoliopsida > Poales > Poaceae > Triticum > Triticum monococcum. The sequence continues at coordinate 771,642,529 of CM067847.1, forward strand.
ACCCTGCATTACTGAGGGCAGGAGAGGGCTGGCGAACTCTATATAAGCCACCCCCTCCTCAGTATCAAGGGCTCGCACCCCTGTCATTCTCACACATATAATCCAGTCGACCGCCTCCGGGCACCGAGACGTAGGGCTTTTACTTCCTCCGAGAAGGGCCTGAACTCGTAACTCGTACATCTTCATGTGCTTACAGCTCCTGCATAGCTAAGATCTAGCCTCTCCATACTTACCTCCCTACATCACTGTCAGACTTAGAACCACAACATCTGGTCTTCTAGATTGGACGATGGTGGCACTGCGGTGTCGTTTCTCTCTTGGAAGCATTGTTTGTGGGGTAGCGTTGGATGACAGGGACAGCAGGTGGAGCGGCTTCATCTTGCACAAAGTTTCGATGGAGATGTCAAGTCATGCCCGGCCAACAGGTGCTACGCACGACTGATCTTCCAGAGACTTCAAGCCGCATAGGCTAGTGGTACTTGGCGGCATGGTGCTACAATGTATCGACGGCGACCGTGACGCGCTCGGCAATTTGTGTGCAGGGAGGTGGTGCCGTTGGGCGCCGTGGTGGCATCGACTGATGGCCGGACTGGTGAGGATGATGCGGATCTCTTTTCTGAGGATGGGTCGGCGGTTCGATGATGAAGGCGGCTAAAAAAACGTGTGGTTTATGCTTTAGGTTTGCTACATTGGCTGTAGGTTCCAATACGTTATGTGGATGGATCGGCGATGACACTGGTTTTAGATATGCGAAGTGAGAGCACTCCACATTATTAAGATTGTAGGTATGAGTGGTGGCTTCAGGTGTCTTGGTGTATGTTCTTTTCAGACCTTTGTTAAATAATTAATAAAGATGGTAGTATGCATCAATTTTCACAAAATAATATGGTGTTTGTACGTATATATTACCATGCTATTTTCACATAAGTTGCCATGGGGTATATTTTCAACATTTTTTTCCTCCTTGGTCAAAGTTACCATGGTGTTTTTATGTAAGTTATCGGGTATGCAGTTTGTTCATATATTATCATGTTACTTTCACATAAATTATCGTGGTACGTTTTCAACAACTTTTTTCTCCTCCTTGGTGAAAGTTATCGTTGTTTGTATGCATGTTCAATGTTTGGGATATCGCTTCTCGGTAACATATTGGTCGACCCAAGAAAAGAGATAAATCGGCTTATTGGCCAATTTATCAATTTTATTGGTCGACTATTTATCAGCAAGTTTTCTAAAATATCTCAGGTTTTCGTATCATCAGGACCAATCAACATGGCAAAATTGTAAGACATGTCATCCGTATTTTTCTTAAACAACCTGAGGTGTACTGAAAGTAGCCATCTACACAAATAGGAGGCATCAAGACTACAAACACTCAACCAAAATAAAAAAATCAGGAGCTACATCAGTTGGGTTGCAGAAATTTACCGGTCAATATTGGAAAATATCGGTGATATATCGGTTGTCAGGCTAATATATTGGCCAGACCAATAAATACAAGCCGTATTCACTTATCTTACCGGTCCGACCCCGATAAGCGATGAATCGGCCAATTTATCGGCTTACTGGCCGATATTTTGAATGGTGGGTATGTTATCGGGTATGCGGTTTGTATATTACCGTGCTATTTTCACATAAGTTATTAGAGATATGTTTTTCAACAACTTTTCCCTCACCGGTCAAAGTCACCGCTGTGTTTTTCTCTATGTAAGTTATCTGATATTTTATTTGTGCATTACTGTGCTATTTTCATATAAATTTCTGGGTATGTATTTCAGCAACTATTTCCCCATGGTCAAAGTTATTGTAGTGTTTGTACGTAAGTTATCGGCTATTCGGTTCATAAATTACTGTTTTATTTTCACGTAAATTATTAGGTTATGTTTTTCAATAACTTTTCTTCTTTTTGGTCAAAGTTACCATGATGTTTGTATGTAAGTTATTGGGTATACGGTTTGTATATTTCGGTGCTATTTTCACATAAGTTACGAGCATATATTTCAATAAATTTTTTGCTCAAGCTCAACTTACCACAGTGTTTTCACCTAAGTTATCAGGTCTACAGTGCATACATTATCATGTTATTTACACTTAATTTATCAGGTGTATATTTTCAACAATTTTCTTCCCTGTGATCAAAGTTACCATGGTATTTGTACCTAACTTATCACGTCTATGGTGCGTATATTATCACACTATTTACACAGAATTTACCAGGGTATGTTTTCAATCATTTCTTTCCCACGATCAAAGTTACCACGATGTTTGTACCTATGTTATCAGGTATTGGTGCATGTATTACTATACTACTAACAAAGAATTTACCGTGTGTATGTTTTCAACAACTTTTATCTCGGGTCCAAAAATACCGCGGCATTTGCACCTAAATAATCAGGTATGTGGTGCGGACATTATCGTCTTATTTACATAGAAGTTCCAAAGGTACTTTTTCAAAAAATACAACAGGATATGGACATGGTTAATATGGGCAACATATGTTCAAACTTTTTGCATGATTTAATATGCATGGCACCTCAAGGAGAAATGCTTGGCTGAGTAGTGAGTACTAAATTTAGATGGCTATATTCACTCTCCATCAACAAAATTTGACCTCATCGATCTACAACAGAACTTATTAGGGAGAGAGAGAAAAAAATAGGAGCAAAACCTCTTTCTGGATAAAGTTTAGATGGCTATATTCACTCTCCACCAACAAAAATTGACCTCACGATCTCCAACAGAGCTTATTAGGGAGAGGAAAAAAAAGGAGCCCAAGCAAACCCTCTTTGTGGTTAAAAGTCGTCTGTAAATGCTCTTCACACAGGCTGTTTTCTGAACGTTCTGCCCACATCGAATGTTGAAGCAGATATTACACGTTGAAGGCAGCTTCAGGTCAAATTCTGAAGCTAAATTTATATGACTGTATTCAGTCTGTTCCGGTAGTTCTACAGCATAAACACAGGCTGAGTACTAAATTCATATGGCTCTATTCACTTTGACCAACAAAAATTTGATCTACAACAGAACTTACTAGGCAGGGAGGAAATTATTAGGAGCCTAAGAAAAATCTCTTGCCGGATAGAATTCTTCTGTAAATTCTCTTCACACTGTACTACAAAGTAGAAGTGATCAAAAACAGTAGGAGAACTTTAGCCTATGATAGACTGTAACAAAAAAACAGAGCACGAGCAGCAGCAGCAGACAGGGCATCCGATGAGGCCGTTCTCGTTGCAGTCAGGGCATCGCCATAGTCATCCTCCTCGCCCTCGACGAAGATCTTGCAGCTGTCGTAGCAAGTCTCGCGGGGGACGAACCGCAGGCGATGCACGTTGTGATTTCATCAGGCTGCGAGTCAGAGCTCCAGTGCCACTACTGAGAAAACAGTGAGCTAATTTCGATGATGCAAATGTTTCGTAGCACTTTTGCTCCAGGCAGTCGGCAGTGCAGGGCCGGTGGAAGCGGCCGTCCGGATCACGACCTGCGGTGCGAGAGTCACGGTGAGGAGAGCGATGAGGGGATCCGGTCAGCGCTGATAAAACTTAAGAGGAGGGGCTGCGATTGGTTCCGGATCACGATCCAAGGGCTGGAGAGGAGAGTCGTTCGGTCAAACTGCAAAAAAACTCTCCCGAATAATAAAAACCCAACCCCACGCCGGACTCCGTCCTCCACGATTCGATTTCCTCGCCAGTTCACGGGCCGCTAGTGCCGGGGCGCGATCGGCGGTGAGATTCGTCGCCGGGCGGAAATGGTTGTCGCGGCGGCCGAGGGCCCGATCCGCGCCGACGCCGTGCCGGAGAGGGCCGATGCGGCGGCGGCCAGGGAGGACGAGGTCAGGGAGTACAAGAGCGACGTGAGGAAGCTCGAGGAGCTGTTCAAGAAGCTGAACCCCTCCGCGGAGGAGTTCGTGCCGCTCTCCCGCCGCCAGCAGGGGGGCGGCGCCCGCCGCTTGTCGGCGGACGCGCCCGTCTTCGTCTCGCCCGCGATCGACTACTATGCGCCCCACCACCCGTTCCAGCACCAGCAGATGCACGTGCTGCAGGTGGTCGGTGGCGCGGGCAGAGACTCCAGCAGCGACGGATCCGCCAACGGCCAGCCCAATCGACGGGTAAGCGCTCGCCGAATTGCCTCGGTTTCTCGATTTGTTTCCCGTGGCGCTCAGATTGGAGTGGCGACGCCTTGTGGCCAGATCATCAGTCGATCAGATTTGAGGTTTACGGTGATGTTGATGGGTTTGGGTTTTTTGATCTCTCTCTCTCTCTCTCTCTCTCTCTCTCTCTCTCTCTCTCTCTCTCTCTCTCTCTCTCTCTTTTCTAGGGTTTTAGGTGTAGTTGGGTTTTGATATTAGCACCACCAATTTTGGATGTCGCCATCGTTACTTTGGTGAACGGATTTTCCTCATAGATCGATCAATTTCTTCTCGCCTCTTATTCCTTTTACTGGATTCGATCGTGTGGTTGGCTTTATATCCGTTTGCTTTTCAGTTGTTGTTAGTTTTTTCACATGAATTTGTTTGTCAATGCTGATTCTATATTTCACCATATTTGGGTTTTAAGCAGGGGCACCACTTCTTTCTCGGTTATATTGATCAGCTGCATTGGTCTTGTGGTTACAGAGAAGGAATGGCTTCAACCAGGGGAGACATAGGTTGGGAGTCCGGCCAAGGAGAACTGATAGGGAGGATAGTGTACGGCGAACTGTCTATGTCTCAGATATTGATCAGCATGTGAGAATATCAAAGAGAATTGAGCTGTTGCATTAGTTTCTTCTTTTCAGTTTTTCTTCTTAATTGACTGACCCCATCGATTTGCAGGTCACTGAACAGAAGCTTGCTGAGGTTTTCTCAAACTGTGGTCAAGTATGCTCTTAGACTCCTTACTATTAAAAATATTTGTTGTGAATATCCTTTTTTAGGTCTTGAAATAAAATAAGCGATCTGCTTTTAATGGCTTAAAATATTGCATGACAGAACTGCTGTAAGTCGAATGCATCATCTTAACAAGTATCTAGGATGAGTTCATATATGTTTGATATATCTTGAATCCAGCATGTTGGAAGCATTTTTGTTTGTACTTTGTGGCACACAGCAAGTATGGGTTCGTACTATATGACTACAGTTGTACAAATATGACATCAAACAAATGTGATGGTAATTCACCTGTGGGTGCCACTCCCCGGAGTTTTGACTCGTTTAACATACGTATAATTCCGTTATTTTCTAATTAATTATTTAGTTATTCCGCTAATCCTCTTTGATCCTTGGCATAAGAGATAACTTGTCCAAACCCAATAGGAATATGGCCTAACTGTTGTTCCTACTCTTATCTATTAGTATAGTTTGGTTATCCCTGTTAGTTAGTTATAAGTTATCAGTTACAAACCAGCACTTGCACACTTGTACCTGCTGCCAATAAAGGCGAGGCACCATTTGTTCATTCATCTCAGAAATCCAACTAAATTGATCAAAACCAAACAATCCTCATTTAAATAACCCAACCACTACCAAGTTTCTAATATTTTGTGCCAGCAGCCTTTGGAGTATTGACAGAGAGATCGTCTTATGTTGCACCAATTTTGATGCACATCCCTTCGGTCAGGTGCTTGCACCAGCTTTTGGTACTTAAATTATCTGAGCCCACGTCCGCTGTTACCAGGATCTCCTGCGTCTTCTGTTTTTTTAAGCTCTCGTAAAGACATAACCTGCTTAAGTGTTACTGATGTATCAGATATTTGGTTTCAGTCAATCTGGAACGTCCTATCCTAATTGCCATAATCATCAATTGATGGGAATTAGTATCTTCGACGAAACAGGCGTTATATCCATATAAACAGGTGTTATATCCCTATACACCGAGTTTAAAGCGATGTGGCGTAAATAGCTGTGGCATAAATACACCCCAATCCTGAAATTCCTGGATATGCCCCCGCTTTAAGTAGTTACTATATATAGGCAATATTGGATACTTGCTTTTTTACGTCATTGTTGGGACTTAGTAATCTTATAACCTTCTTTTGCACTTGTAGGTGGTAGATTGCCGTATCTGTGGTGATCCAAACTCAGTGATGCGTTTTGCTTTTATCGAGTTTGCCGATGATGGTAGTATCTTCAACACGTAAATTGCAATTTCATAACTCTTATGTTGTAAGAAGCAATCCTGGATGAATTTCCGCTTTTTCTGCAGTCGGTGCAAGAGCAGCTCTAACACTTGGTGGAACAATTCTTGGTTTTTATCCTGTCAGAGTTCTGCCATCTAAGACTGCAATTTTGCCTGTGAACCCCAAATTTCTTCCTCGAGTAAGTAAACATATTTAGTCACATAGTTTTCTGCAAATTTACATCCTACAATTAGGTGATTTCTGAGCTGTATAATAATATTAGCCTGAATCTGCTCTCCTTTTTGTGCAGACGGAGGATGAGAAAGAAATGGTATCCAGGACTGTGTACTGTACTAACATTGACAAAAATGTATGCTGCCCTGTCTTTCACTTCTGTTACGCTTATAACTGAACAAGTAAATTATAATCATATCTATCATGAAAGCCTGCAAAAATGCGAGTTGTATTCTTTCCTTTCTGGGTGATCAGTTAGGACTAGCTTGTTCTGTTGGTGTTTTGTGATTGTAACTTAGTAACCTGGTATGGTATTAGGTACCTGGAATTAGCTGGTACTGAAACCCCTTTCCTTGAACGAATGTACACAAAGATGACCCATTATGATGGGTTATGGGTTACCGCTAGCTATTGCTAATTTTAAAGCAATTCCTTCAATACCACATGATCCATTACATCATACGGTTTGAAAACCAGGCAAAGTGAGACTTGTTACTAAAGCAGATTGTTCTTCCAGACTTGCATACAAATTTCAGTCATATGTCCTAAAATAGGGGTCGATATTTAGATCTTAATCAGAATGGATATCTTAGTTTATGTCTCTACCAGATTTCTTTTGTTTTGATATCCCCTTTTATAATAATGTAGGTCTCTTTTTGTAAGTGTAATGTGCCAATACTCCCAAGTTAATATTTAGGGAGGTATTACTTCATTTCTTATTTTGTAGCAGTATCCATTTCAATTATGATCTAGAATAAAGTTAAAATAAGTAAGCCAAAGGACAATTTGAGACGATAAATCCAGACATCCTTGTGTTGTTCTTTTGGTGATTTCTCACGGAGTTTGATATGGTGATTGTATTGCATCTTTCTGCTTTCTAAGTTATCCTTTCATGAACATGTAGGTTCCAGAGGATGTTGTGAAGAATTTCTTTGAGGGAATTTGTGGGGAGGTATTTTCAAATGTTTTTATCATCCTCAACACATGTTTTTATATGACTAAATGAGTCATTCCCTCAAGAGATCGATACCTTCCCTTTCCAATTAGGTTGCTCGACTGAGGCTGCTTGGTGATTACGTGCATGCCACGTGCATTGCCTTTGTTGAGTTTGTTCAGGTAAGCAAAGCTTGATACTGTACTCAAATTTACCATAAGTTATCAAGAATGTATTGTTTGACCTTCTAAATGCTGCTAGTTTCCTAGGAGTGGATAGCAGAGATAAATAGCAGATTTTCCTTCTAATCCAATAACTGTATTTATTTTCTTGCATGATAAAAAACTGCAAAGATAGAACTAAGGAAACCTTTGTGTTTGCAATTATCCATCTGCTACACTATTTTATTTTATAGAAGTGTTATTTTCACAGTCAAACTTAATTTGACCATCCTTTGACATTTGCATTGCTCCACACATTATTTTCTCCTTTTCTTTGTATTACATTTGATCATTCCTTTGCAACGGCTTCCAATTTATATATATGTAAATAATCAGAAACACAATGTCTGTTCTTACAAATAACATCAGATATTAGTTGCCAAACATCTGACCATTCCTGTGATAATTCCTACACACATATCTTCCGTTTTCCATTATTAGAAACATGATATCTGTTCTTACAGAAAACATCAGATAAATTGTAGAGTGGCTAAACATTTTGGCCTCTGGTGCATACTAATAACATTACTTCAACTTCTTGTCATGATAACAATCTGGAAAGCTGCTTTAAAATTACAGTAAGAATGCACAAAATTCCATACAATCTGAATTCTGAAACCATTCTGCAAAGCATGCAGCAAACTTCTTGCTTTATGATTTGAAACTCAAGGACATTTTTGCTTCAGCAAAAGTGCTGAATCTTCTGGCAAGCAGCAGCCATCTCATACAAGTCGTGAATACGCAAAAGACTTGCGTATCATTGTATTGATAGTAGGAGTAGAATGTGACTATTACAGGGGTAATCTCACAAGCACGTGCGCGGGCGAGGGTGTGAGTGAGAATTACACGATCGCGGTGAGAGGGTATGCATGACCTGGAAACTAAGAACCTACGTCTCGCTGATCAGTTGGCCAAGCCCCTTGGCCGAGGCGCACGCCCAATTGTGGTCGTCTTCCTTGATGCAATCGGTGAGTCTGGTGGCAGAGGAGGTGCCGCCGTTGAATATGCAGTCGTTGCGGTGCTTCCAAAGTCTCCAGGCGGTGAGGATGATGATGGTGGCAAGCCCATGACGAGTGGCGACCGAAGAGTCATGGATGGATGTGTCAAACCACCAGCGGAACTCGGAGTCCAAGGTGCGAACGGTGGTTGTGGCATGGCACCATGATAGGATGTCATGCCAAACTTGTCGCGAGAAAGGGCAGCCAGAGCAGATGTTGCATGGTCTCCAGCTCTTGGTCGCACAACAAGCAGAGAGGCGCGTGAGCAAGGCCACAGCGTGCTACCCTATCGGCGGTCCAACATCGGCCGTGGTAAGCCAGCCATATGAATATCTTGACTCTTAGGGGTGCCCATGTCTTCCAGGTAAGCAGCCAGGCCGGCTCAATGGTCGAACTGGAGAATAGTGCCTGATAGCAAGGTCTAGCAGAGTATGAGCCCGACACGGCCCATTGCCAAGAGATTCAATCTGGCACGTCCAAGAGAGATAGGTCTCGAAGGTGAACCCAAAGCAGGACGTACTAGACAAGGCCTCAGGGCCAAGGGTTCCGTGGATGTTGTCGATCCAAGAACGGTTTTGGAGGCCATTGCGGACGATGCAGTGCCTGCGCCATCGGCTCATAACCATGGCATGAAGCAGAGGGGCAATCTCGACAATGGAGTTGCCTTGTAGTGAATGGTCGTCCGAAAAGAGGCAAATTGATCCGTCACCTAGTTCTCGACTCGTGGATGCCTAGAAAATCGAGTGAACCTCGGGCGAGTAGAGTATGTGAAGGTGCTGCCAAGGCCTGGAGGGGTCGGCCTTGCGCAGCCAGGGCCAACTCGCTTGAAGCATGTGGCCAGACCGCTGCAGGTCCCGGATGCCCAAGCCGCCGAAGACAATCGGGTGTCAGACACGGCCCCAGCTCACGGGAGAATGCCCTTTGTTGGCAATCTTGTGGCCGCGCCAGAGGAATGCGTGAACCAAGTAGTTGATCTGTCTGAGGATCGAAGGGTGTAACACCATAGCAACGAGTATATGGGTTTGCATGGTGCAAAAGACGTGCCTCATGAGACCAAGACGCTCGCCCGTGGGAAGCATCGATGCCCACCAGGGGGAGAGATTCTTCTCAACTTGTGGACGTAGGGCTGAAATGCAGAGGCGGAGGCCTTGCGGATCGAAAGAGGGAGCCCAAGGTATCACATGGGGAACTCGAGGGTCGGGCACGGGAAGTGAGCGGAGATGGACTCGTGGTGGGTGGGCGTGCATTGGATGTGCAACGCTGAACACTTCGCCAGGTTGGTCCGGCGACCGGATGCCGCACCAAAGATCTTGAGCAGCTGGACGATAGCAGCTAGGTCCGTCTTGTCAGGGTGGAAGGGAAGGACGACATCGTCGGCATAGAGGGACATGCTAGAGGCCATGTGCCTGTTCGTGAGGCGGTTCATGATGCCGAGGTCCATAGCTTTCTAGAACAGTTGATCCAGAATGTGGATCACAATGACGAAGAGCATAGGGGAGATGGGGTCGCCTTGACGCAGCCCTTTGCAGTGGTAGAACTGCGGCCCTGGCAATCCGTTGATGAGCAGGCGCGTGCTAGCAGTGGATAGTAGCATGCACACCCAGTTGGTCCAGCATTGGCCAAAGTCAAAGTGTTGCAGAACATCGAGCCAGAACAGATAGGAGAAGGAGTCGAAGGCTTGCGCAATATCGAGCTTCGGGAGGGCACGCTGCTTGCGCACATTTTGGAGCTGTCGGGCCGTCTGCTGGACCAAAAGGAAATTGTCATCGATGCTACGGTCGGTGAAGTAGGCACTCTGATTAGTGGAGACCATCTTGTGCAGTCGTGTGGGGCGAGCTAGAGCGAGAAGACCTTGGCGAACAGCTTGGCAATCAAGTGAATGAGACTAAACGGACAAAATTTCGAGAGGGCAGTGGCACCAAGAGACTTAGCGAGGAGGGTGATGAAAGCCTAATTCAATTTGTGAAAACCGCGACCATTGAGAAGGTGAAGTTTGTGGAAGGCGTCCATGATGTCGCCCTTGATCATGTCCCAGGAGGCGCAAAGGACTCTGTCGTGAAACTATCTGGGCCTGGCGCTTTGCCCTTACGCAGTGAGGACATCGCGTGCGAAACCTCGACATTGGCGAAAGGGAGCTCAAGGGAGGAGAGGTCAATCGTGTCGAGGGCGATGGTGGTGAAATGGGGATCCGACGTCCCCAACAGGAGCGAGAAGTGAGAGAGTAAGCGGCCTCGGCCATGCCCTCAAGATCTGTAATGATAGTGTCATCGATGCATAGTTGAAGGATCTGATACTTTTGCTTGCGGTGGGCAGCGTGCAAGAAAAGAGACGTCGTGTCTGTGTCGCTGGTGCGTAGCCAAGAGAAGCCCTTGCGCTGCTGCACGATGGATCTGTCCAGGGAGGCGAGCCCCAGGGAAAGTGGTCAGAAGTCCCGCGCCGCGTCGAACCATGCGATGAGCTCGTGGGAAGTCGATAGTTGGAGCGCGACATGGCCGAGGGAGCGGGCACTCTAGCTTTGCAGGCGTCTGGCAGTGGCTTCAAGACGCGCGAATAGGCGACGAAATGGGCCTGGGTCGGATGGGACAGTGAGCCAAGCGTCGGCCACCACTTGATGATACCCATCGATAGTAGGCCGGAAACGCTCAAGGTGGAAGCGCTTGGGCCTTGGAGAGTGCGGGGTGCAATTCACGAGTAGCGGGCGTGGTCGGAGGTGGCGGAAGACAAGCAACACATGATACAGTGCGGGTGCAACAGCTCCCAACTCGGTGGGGGTAAGGACATGATTGATGCGCATGAGCGTGTGTGTGTAGGGGGGGGGGGTCCCTCTCACTAGACTAGGTGTATCGCTGGCCATGGAGGTAGAGGTAGCGCAGTTCCTCGTTGGCCATGAAACTATGGAATCGGCGCATTGCACAATGGTGGAGCCTGTCATTTTCTTGCCGGCTTCCGTCGTAATCATGTTGAAGTCACCACCCACGATCCAAGGGCCGATCTGAGAGGCCCGGAATTCATGCAACTCATTAAGGAGATCTCAAAAGGGCACCTCTGAGATGCCCTGCGAGTCTCGTCCACCGGCAGGGAGTAGAAGCCAGAGCGTAGGGTGTCAGAGACAATAGAGGATGAGACCACCGAAAGCTTAGACTCCTCTAAACAAACGATGGAGGGCCACACTGTGGTGATGACCGACCGAACAGCAGAGTGCTTTGTGGGGCAGTTTAATCTGCATACATTCTAGAAAATAACACGAAGGTTGCAATCCATAAAGACCGAATAGGGACATAGTAACAACACTAGCAAATAGACCGCGACGAGGCACCCAACAACCGGAGAGACGCTGACACTGCCAAGCAGCGGGTGAGCCAGCATGTTCCAGCCGTAGAAGTTAGCCAGGGCCTGCACAGTGTCGGCGGCGAGGGGCCTGTTGAACAGCTTTGCATACTTGGTGAGGATTTCGGGAGTAAGCGCCTGGTAGAAGACCAAGGCGGCGGAGAAGAATGACGCGGCCATGTCAAGGGATGGGGATGTGGGGTTCACCAACAGGCTATTGTCCCGCTGGCCAGGCTGCGGGGCCGTCGAGGGTGCCAATAGGCGTGGCACCGAATGAAGGGGTGTGTTCGACAGCATCGAGGGCAATGAAGCCTCGTGATTCGGGAGCGCAGGCCCTGCCTGACGAAGCACCATGGGAGAGGGACGGATGTCGACCGCAGGATGGTCCGGAGCAGCGGGTAGCGAGGGTGAGATAGCTGGGTCCGACGAGGGAGAGTGGGAATCCACAACAAGCGAAGCGGGACCGCGCTTAGTTGGAGATTGGTGGCCGGGGGATCTGGAGCAGAAATTCACGATATCCACTAGCGGCATGGAGCCGGGCTGGTCAGAGGTGACCCCACAAAAGCAACAATTGTTCAGGCGGGGGCCCGCTAGCGGGCGAGCCAGCACGCACAGGAGCCGCCAGTTGGTCCGCGGGTTGAACTAGGATTCGAGCGGGTGGGTCGGGATGACGTCAGAAGGCTGGTGGACAGGTAGCCGCAACGTACTGGTCCGCGCGTGGCAGGTGGCGCGGTCAGCGTATGGGACACGAGGATGTCGCACCAGTCCAAACAAAGCGGCGGGCCCCCATGGTGATACCGGCGATCTACACGACTGCTCGCAGAGGAGCCATGAAGGAAACTAGCGCGCCATTCCCGGATCTCTGCGGGAAGTCGTGGCGGCGAGGTTAGGTGTTCGACAGGGGGGGAGAGCCGCTGCTGGCCATGTCGCCATTGGGAACGGACGGCGGCGGAGGCGGCGAAGAATGAGATGGAAGCCAAAAATCGGTGTTGTAGGTGGCAAAGATCTTGACGGGGTGGCGAATTATGTGCCGGGTGAAGTGATCAGCCTGGTTAGGGTTGGCATCGTCGTCGACGGCGTCCGAAATTGGAAGTAGCAGGTCAGTATCACGGGGGATAATGTCTGGGTTGGTCGTCCAAGCGGAGAGCCAAAATGCCAACTGGTCCGCGCCGGAACGAGTCTCGGGGGTAAGGCATTCGACCTCGCGGAATGGAGCTAGCAAGGTATCCGCCAATGATTTGAACCAGGCATGATCAGGGATTGCGGTAATCTGCAGGTCCACGCGAAAGCCGAGTTCAACAGGCTTGGCCCCCGACGAACGGCTACAGGGGTGGAGGAGCAGCCGGAAGTGCTTGGAGCGTATGACGCCCTGAGCGACATGGGCACATAGCTCAGGGCGCGAGAACTTGATGAGTAAGTCCTTCGGTAGGTGGCGGTGCATGGAGAAGTCGACGGCGGCGAGCCCTAACTTGGCGGCGAGACCAACGGCCACCTCGGCACATGAAACATGAGAGCGGTGTCCTGCGAGGGTGACAAGGAGCGCCCGCTGCTCCAGGGCCTGTTTCGCCTCGCACATCTCGCCTGTGCACGGTACGAATCAAAGGCCCCCACTTGGCCGCAGAGTGCGGTGGCCGGACAAGGGTGTGGCCAGAGAGCTCGAGGATTCATAGGAACGTGGCACACTAGAGGTGCCAGACGAACACAAAGAAGGGGCAGCGGCCACGGAGGGTCAAGAAGCCAAAGAGCCGGGAGAGAGTGAGACCGACCATGATCTGGGAGATGTAGGGCCGGTTTGGATGGCTGCCAAAGGCTGCCTTTCCAAAATTTTGGTCGTTGACCACAAGATGGGCAGCCGTTTGGATTGCAGCCGAATCTCCCGATGGCTGCCAATTTTTTGGGCAGCCGTTGTGATTCTGTACTAGTACATGGGCGAGTTCTCGGCGGCGATTTCCTTCGCCAAAAATTTGGCAGGCCATCGTTTTGGCAGGGCTGGTTTGGGTTCAATCCAAACAGCACCGTAGACCTGGCGGAGCTCTCAGCGTCAGCCACTAAGGGACAGGAAGAACGCAACAGGTCACATCGGCGCTTGGGGCCGGGGGGGGGGGGGGGGGCTTGCGGAAGGGGAGCCGGGGGGGGGGGGGGTCTGGCAGTGCCGCCAGGTGCATTCTTTGGCAACGTGGCCATAGAAACAGCGACGCTGGCAGCGGATGTCTCGGTGACACTCGACGAGCGGGTAGCTCGTACTGAACCATCGTGGGCAAGCATCCTTGTGGATGGGAGGCTTGGACGGAAGGCGGAGTGAGGAGCCCGGCTGGCGACGTGGGTGGGAGCTCCGCGGGGGCTTGCGGCCACACACCATGACCCAAGGTGCGGCGGGTGGCTCCTCCACGCCGGCGTTCGCGTCATGGTGGATATCCGACCTGGCACCAGGATGCGTGGCGGCCATCGTCCAGGAGACGCGAGATGTGGGAGGGGAGTTGGGTGCGCGTGGCGGTCGCCGCTGAGGATCTCGTGGTACGACGGCGGAGAAGGAGGGAGCCGGCTGCCTGACTCCGCAAACGAAGGGTTGTTGTCGAGCCGGTGGTCAGCGCGGGCACAGCCACAGGATGGGCGTGGGGTGGCCATGGGGGCTGAAGGTGGATGACCGGGCCGGAGTGGCCGCTGTCGAAGGGCAGGGCGATGGGCGACAGGGCCCAGGTGGGCGCTGGCGCGAGCTAGGACGCAGGAGCGTGGGAGCGTGGGGCGACTCTCGATGGAGAAGGTGTGGTCATATGCTTACAGCTAAATCTGTTTATTCGTCATTCCACAATGGGCGCATCTCATACAAGTCACACACAACATGCTCCACTAGTTTCGTTTTAATCCCCACTAGTATATTCTATGTTATTCCCTTCATCTGCACTATAGGCTGCATATTTAACCAAATAGCAACAGCAGAACATCATGAAGTGGGATCAGAATGCATTTTTTTTCTTAACCAAGGTCTCTAGGTGGGGGCAAGTCCCATCCAAAGTTTGTAAAAATATGTTGTATCAGACTTCATGAACCAAGAACTGTCATTAGGGACAAGCTTGAGCTTGTTCTAGAAAGTTCTCACCCCCCCCCACCCCCCAACAACAACAACACACACCATGTCCAATTCCTAGCTCTGCCGTTGGAAATCACCAGGTGTATGATTGACTAACTACTGGATTCACACCCAAACTGCAAAGTTTCTGACAGATCATGAAATTGACCAGTAAATTTCTGTTGCCGTCATCATTTGATCTTTTTCTTTAGAAGAAGAAAAAAAACTGCACGGACATAAACTTACCTATAAAGGCACCCGTAGAAACCGAGTGATGTGTACTATACGGTGTAACATTACCTCAGTTCTGCCTGCACATTCTCATTTGCGATTTCAATGTTTTTAAAAAGTTTTGCTTAAATTTCAACCACATCTATTTGATTTCTCCCCACTAGATCTTTCAAAATGTGATACTGTCCCACCTGTTTCAAACACTTTTTGATAGTGAAATTATAGTTAAAAGTAACCCTTTAGTCTAGGATATCTCTCCGTTGCTTTAATTACCCAGCTACCAATCTTGCCATAAGCTGATTGACAATGTTCAGAAAATCGTTAACTGGTAATTGCTCGGTTGGCTGGTGAGTAGGGGGTTAATAGGCGAACTGGCCAGTTAATTGGATACTCGGTTGACCACGAAGCAGGGATTATTCGGCTAGTTAACTGTTCTATCGGTTTATATGATTTATTTCCATATTCCTTGCACCAAGCTGTCATAATCTTCTATGCCACCACCTAAGCCCCAAAATAGATGGTGCTTTAGAAAGAGCAGTTAAAGTTCCCTATCATTGACAACTAATGGTTAATAAAAACTATTTATGTTAGTTGGGTGGAAACGGTGGAAATGATCACAGGTCAAGTTTCGCCTAAACCTTTTCTTTTGCGAGTTCGGTAATTTTTTTTGTAATCTTCCTTACATGAATGCAGTTCCTTACATGTCAACCAAGATTTCCCTGATTTCTCCTACTAAATATTTCAATTCAAAATGTGATACTGTCCCACCTGTTTCAAACATTTTGTCCATAGTGAAATATTTGTTAAAAGAAACCCCTTCGTCTATTATATTTCTTGTGCTACTGGTTTAATTGCCCAATTACCAATCTTGCTATAAGTTGATTGATCCCCGTTTTCTTTGCACTAAGTTGCCATAATCTTGTACTGCCTATGTCCCAAATAGACTATGCTTTAGAAAGCATGCATTCAAATTTGATTATCATTGACAACTAGTATTTATGTTAGTTATGCAGAATTGTTATCATTGCATTTTTCATAAAAGTAGTTTCACAATATAATCTTGTATAATGTTTTACTCAAGTATTTTGTACAAAAGTAACAACAATGTTTCATCTATTTGGAATTGGGGGGTGTTGAGGATTTTGTTATTCTAGTGCTGCTTCCACTTTTCTACTTGTTCATAGTCTAGTCACTCGGAAAGTTTCAGAAGTTGGGATAAAAGTAGAAAGCTTTCATAGATCCATATGGTAGAAGCTTGGTCTGATGTAATTAATCAGTACAGTATATCTTAGCTGATCAAGTTTGGTTATAATAGTATGATTGATTCATACTCCCTCTGTCCCAAAATATAAGATCTTACATATTGGATGTAATAAGATCTTATATTATGGGACGGAGGGAGTAGTTTGTTGTTACTCTTGCTATGTTCAAACGTGAGCCATCTTCTACCCAGTTGCACAATACATTTCTTGTAAGCATGACACATTAAAGATTCATTACTTATTAATTATAATGTTCTCCTTGGTATATTGTGGCTTATTTTAATGTTGTTCCTTGCAAAAAATTCTATTGGTTTCGTTTGGGTGTCAGCATATTGTCACAACTGCTTGATTGAAAGCTTTCTACATTCTATGTACCATATGTTATGTTTTTGTTGGCCTTACAGTCTTGTCTAGCCCTTTTGACCTTTTTCTTTTATTTGTACATATAGGCAGAAGGAGCAATTTTGGCCCTGAACTGTAGTGGCATGCTTCTTGGCTCGCTTCCTGTCAGGCAAGCACTTTCTTTTTATGCATGTTTCGAATCATTGTTACTTGTAAAGCTGATTTATGGCGATGTACTCAACTGTTTCCTTGTTCCGGACTGTGCAGGGTGAGCCCATCCAAGACCCCAGTCCGCCCCCGTTCGCCTCGTGCGATGTCGCACTGAGTCTGTCTCTCGTCTGAAGCCGGCGTCCAGGGCAGCAATTCCGGGCAACAAACCCTAGTCGTGGCCTTAGAGACTGTTGCGTCGTGGATCAGTAACTGTCGTTGAAGAGAGTGAGTGTTACCGTTTTGGTTATCTAGGCTAGAAGAAGGCCCTTCCTTGCTGATCAGATGAGAGACCAATCTGTATGTTCTTCGCTGGGAGCTCTATTTTTACTTCGTTTTTTTCTATATCCTTATTAATCTGTTTGTTAATTATGGATGGATGCTGTAGCTGCCTTCGACAGGCACTGGAACAATAATGTCTATGGCTTGTCCTATTTCGACTTGATTCTCACTTATTTTGAAGGGTATCTTTTGGGGGTATTTGACAGGCCGTTAGAAGCAGGGCCTACCGTTTCTCACAAATAGAAATACTTCGGTGCAAGCTGTAAGTATAGAAATAAGAAAAATGTACTCCCTTTGTTCCAAAATTAGTGTCGTGACAGGATTTTTAAATCAATGGAAGAGGAAACAGAGCACCTTGTCCCCCCATGCACCTCCTTGACCCGCCTGGGACAAGGTGCCCAGCTAATAGTCAAGTCAGTGAACAACTAAGCAAGAAAATTCGTATTTAGGCCTAATACAAACTGAGCTCTACAGTTCATAACCACGATCATAATCTTCACTAGAAAATCCTGCTCACTCTACCCAAACCTCAAGCTAAAAATAGTTCCAAACTAAAAATAGTTTGCTCAAGCCCCAGCAAACTACCACTATTACAGGAGTTAACAGAAACCCCAAACGGTGCTGCGTAGGCAATCAGCAAAGGCCAGAAAAAAATTCTCGAAAAATAAAGCGAAAAAACGACATGGATCAAATCCTCTTCTTTAGGATGCTTTTGCTGGTATTCCAATGTGGTTTTGCCTACATGCGCCGCCTTCCCAACTGCTTTCTTACAAGAAATCTGTCCAGCCACCCTTTGCAGTAAGTCAATCTGGTTCCAGTGCAAATCCATATCCAGGCCTGAAATTCCGTTACTACTACATTTAGCAGATCCTGGAAAGGCTTTGTCCAATCCCTCAGGATCATCCACATCCCTTATTTCATGGACATCCAACTAACCATATTAAATACGATGGAGTTCCTAAAATTCCATGGCCCCCACAACACTACATAAGTGACTACATTAAGAGGAAGATATTTCTTATTACAAAGCTACGTTTTGCAAGTGACTCAAAATCAACAATCTGAACATGAAACATGGACTCAATCACATTCCGGAATTGCCTTGCTACAATGCATTCAAAGAATGGATGATAAATTGTCGCTATTTCCTTGCAATGCACACATTCTAGTGGGGTAGTCATCGCTCATTTTCTTAGATTGCCACAAGTCATAATTTTATTTTTGAGAAAAAGCCACATAAAACCCTGAACTTTTTTTGGGGAGGGAGGACCTTCATACTCCACACAACTAGTACGTATAAAGTCTGCACCCCCCTAAAATTAACAATGGCATATAAAGACTTAGAAGAATAACCCCCCTTGGTATCATATTGCCAAATCAGAGAGTCATCATGATCACTAAATTGAGTTAGCCTAAGAATATTAACCAGATCAGATCATCAAAAAAAAACTCTCCTAAATGTATATTTAAGCTCAGTCCCATCCCATAGTTCAACAATAGTTTTATTCTTCTCATGAACTAAGTAATACAAATCCCAGCATCGGGTAGCTAAAGGAGCATTTCCATGCTAGGTATCTTCCCAAAACCTCACAATCCTTCCATTACCTACATGCCATTTATATCCTAACTTCAAAGCTTGTAAAGCCCACTAAAAGCTTTTCCAAAACTGAGAAGGGTGACTCTCCTGACAACAAAGGACAAAAAAAAAGGATTCCTGCTATTATACTTACTATCCACTATTCTCTTCCACAGAGAGCCCTCTCCTGCTATGTATCTCTTAACCCAAGACCTAGTCAGGCATATATTCATGTCCTGCAAATTTAGAACCAACATACCACCATATTCTTTCCTGATACAGATAGAGCGCCAATTAGCCCGGTGGATTGTATGTGCCCCTTCACTATCACTTCATAGACAGTTTTCCATATGAGTGTTAATGAGGTTAATAACCCGTTTGGAAAATTAAAAAGAAAAGAAAGAAGGTACAAATGAATACTAGCGGAATGAGTTTAATTTGAATGATCTAGTTCGATCTAAAGAATGTGTGCATTCCAATTTGGATGGTCTAATTGAACTTCTATAATTAAATTCCCCCTTCCGCTTATGGAGCCTTGAATTTAAGTTGCAACTGCAGACTCTAGTGGCTAGTCATTATTTCTAGAACTTTAACATTTGTAGTGCCTAACCGTGGTACATAGGTTCTCGTTGTCTTAAAACCTTCAAGCACCCTCCACATTTGTCTAATCACCTGTTTGACCACCAGTGTCCTGGTTCTATCACGGTGTTCTTGGCGCACACCACGCTGCTATTACCACGTGAGTCTATATTGTACCACCCTAGGCCCAGATTACAAATCCACACCCCTCCTCACCCCCTATAGAGAGCCACTGATCACATTTGATCGAGGCTTAGTCTGCACTTCCCCCAAATCACTAAGCTACACCCATGACCATGTGTGAGTCAAGTTTTCCACAACCTGGGAAACAAGCACGCCCCCCTCTGCTTCCCATTCACGCGCCACTCCCCTCACTCCTCGCCGTCATTACCACCTCCCCTCCGCTCACAACCCCAGTCAGCCACTGATATGCCTCCACGTTGGCACGGGCCGCTACTCCCGAAGACTTCCCAGGGAAGGGATTTGGGAGTAGCGGGCCTGCCTCTCCCGTTTGTCTACGAGGCTTTGCCAGAGCTCTACGACAGATCTCATCGGTGCCACCGGAGGTGCTGATGGAGACCAGGGAGCGCGATGGAGGGAGAAAGTGACGCGTATCCAGGACGATTTTCTGTCGTGGTCGCTGTGCTCAAGGGAGTGGAGGGAGAGGCGGTGTAGGATGCAGAGGCGAAAAGCAACATGAACTCGAGGTCCAGGCGAGAGAGATTTTCTCAGGTTTGTCGAGTGCAGACAGACAAGGAATTGATCAATTTGGGGAGGAGAATCCACTTCGAGGCGACAGAGGAGAGGGTAGGATGCCACCATTCCCAGACTCGCTGCCGATGGACTTTGTGGTTTGGGAAAAAGGAGAGGTGTCAGGCAAGGTGGGAGTGTCTGATGGAGCTGGCTCCGACTTGGACCCTGCCACATCCAGAGCGGGTAGATCCCTTGTTGTTTGTGTAGCCGGAGTGGGCGAGAGATTGATCGAGCCTGTGAAATGTGGTTTCAGGGAGACGCTACCGGGACCTGTGGTTTGCACTACGTGGACAGTGGTTAGGAGGCAGGAGATCCAGTACCACCATTGTTGAAGCTCAAGGTGCGTTGCAGAGACATAGCTGGATTCAAAACGGCCTCGGGGGGGGGGGGGCACTGGACACTTGAGTCACTGGATGGTGGGGTCACCTGTCAGTGAGTGTGAGGAGGTGGATGCTGACCACTTTGGCCAACTGTGGGGGGAGGACGCACTTTCCCCATCCCCTCCAACCACCCCACCCATCAGGCGTGAACCCCCAGTAAGAAGGAACCCTAGCAATATGAAGGTGCTGGAGTGGATACAGAGTGGAAAGCTACGAGAGAAGAAAATTATAGCTGAAGATTGCTTCCCGGTGAGGGCGGGGGGACAAGAAATAGAGGGGGCTATTGATTTTAGCCATTCTAGATATCAGTGGGGAGAGGGCCCGGGGCCTGATTACGTGAAGGAAATATGCCCTAGAGGCAATAATAAAGTTATTATTTATTTCCTTATATCGTGATAAATGTTTATTATTCATGCTAGAATTGTATTAACCGAAAACATAATACATGTGTGAATACATAGACAAACAATATGTCACTAGTATGCCTCTACTTGACTAGCTCGTTGATCAAAGATGGTTAAGTTTCCTAGCCATTGACATGGGTTATCATTTGATTAACGGGATCACATCATTAGGAGAATGATGTGATTGACTTGACCCATTCCGTTAGCTTAGCACCCGATCATTTAGTATGTTGCTATTGCTTTCTTCATGACTTATACATGTTCCTATGACTATGAGATTATGCAACTCTCGTTTACCGGAGGAACACTTTGTGTGCTACCAAACGTCACAACGTAACTGGGTGATTATAAAGGTGTGGGGGAGTCCTGGATTAGGGGGTGTCCGGATGGCCGGACTATACCTTCAGCCGGACTCCAGGATTATGAAGATACAAGATTGAAGACTTCGTCCCGTGTCCGGAAGGGACTTTCCTTGGCGTGGAAGGCAAGCTTGGCGATACAGATATTCGGATCTCCTGCCGTTGTAACCAACTCTATGTAACCCTAACCCTATCCGTGTCTATATAAACTGGAGGGTTTTAATCCGTAGGACAACATACACATCAACAATCATACCATAGGCTAGCTTCTAGGGTTTATCCTCTCCGATCTCGTGGTAGATCAACTCTTTTAATACCCATACCATCAATATTAATCAAGCAGGACGTAGGGTTTTACCTCCATCGAGAGGGCCCGAACCTGGGTAAAACTTCGTGTCCCCTGCCTCCTGTTACCATCCGGCCTAGACGCACAGCTCGGGACCCCCTACCCGAGATCCGCCGGTTTTGACACCGACAAGGTGCTCTACAGGTGTCTCCGAAGGTACTTGTTGGGTTGGCGTATTTCGAGATTAGGATTTGTCACTCCAATTGTCGGAGAGGTATCTCTGGGCCCTCTTGGTAATGCACATCACTTAAGCCTTGCAAGCATTGCAACTAATGAGTTAGTTGCGGAATGATGTATTACGGAATGAGTAAAGAGACTTGTCGGTAACGAGATTGAACTAGGTATTGAGATACCGACGATCGAATCTCGGGCAAGTAACATACCGATGACAAAGGGGAACAACATATGTTGTTATGCGGTCTGACTGATAAAGATCTTCGTAGAATGTGGGAGCCAATATGAGCATCCAGGTTCCGCTATTAGTTATTGACCGGAGACGTGTCTCGGTCATGTCTACATAGTTCTCGAACCCGTAGGGTCCGCACACTTAACGTTTTGATGACAGTTATATTACGAGTTTATATGTTTGGATGTACCGAAGGTTGTTCGGAGTCCCAGATGTGATCACAGACATGACGAGGAGTCTCGAAATGGTTGAGACATGAAGATTGATATATTGGAAGCCTATGTTTGGATATCGAAAGTGTTCCAGGTGAAATCGGGATTTTACCGGAGTACCGGGAGGTTACCGGAACCCCCCGGGAAGTTAATGGGCCATAGTGGGCCTTAGTGGAAGAGAGGAGAGGCGGCCAGGGCAGGGCCGCGCGCCCCTCCCCCCTAGTCCGAATAGGACAAGGAGAGGGGGGCGGCGCCCCCCTTTCCTTCCTCTCTCCCTCCTCTTTCCCCCTCAAGTCCTAATCCAACTAGGAAAAGGGAGGGAGTCCTACTCCCGGTGGGACTAGGACTCCTCCTAGCGCGCCCCCTCTCCTGACCGGCCGCACCCCCCTTGCTCCTTTATATACGGGGGCAGGGGGCACCCTAGAGACACAACAATTGATCAGTTGATCTTTTAGCCATGTGCGGTGCCCCCTCCACCATAGTCCACCTTGATAATACTGTAGCGGTGCTTAGGCGAAGCCCTACGTCGGTAGAACATCATCATCGTCACCACACCGTCGTGCTGACGAAACTCTCCCTTAACACTCGGCTGGATCGGAGTTCGAGGGACGTCATCGGGCTGAACTATGCTAAACTCGGAGGTGCCGTGCGTTCGGTACTTGATCGGTCGGATCGTGAAGACGTACGACTACATCAACCGCGTTGTGGTAACGCTTCCGCTCTCGGTCTATGAGGGTACATGGACAACACTCTCCCCTCTCGTTGCTATGCATCACCATGATCTTGCGTGTGCGTAGGAAAATTTTGAAATTACTACGTTCCCCAACATTACGAGGTAATCTCCAAGAACAAATCCATGGCAGACAACAACAAGGGAAGGGGAGAGTGAGGGGAAATATCAGCCCCCTCAGCAGGGACAGGGGCCCCGTCAGATTAAGGGGGGGATGCCGCAATTCGCTTATCCCCCTCCTTTCACTTGTGGATTCCCGGGTGCTCCCCTTGGATGTTTGCGGGTGGATATCCTTACCCTCCACCCATGTGTGCTGAAAATCAGTGGGATGTTGCACAAGGGCAGAAGTCTGATCAATTTCAGAAGGGGAAGATTAGTGGCAATCAGGGGTTCCAGGTGAAGGTACAGAATCAAAACCTCGGGTGGAGAGAGAGAACCAGAGGAAAAATCAGGAAAAAGTGGTGGGAGCAGTAGTACTGGAGGAGCTGAGGTGCAACAGCCAAAGCATTTCACCCATTACCCGCAGGTTACTTGCTATAACTGTGGAGACCCTAGGCACCATAGGGCTATGTGTGAGAAAGGGAAGAGGTGTTTTATCTGAAATTTGCTATGCATCACGTAGATTCATGCCTAGTTAGGAAAAGGCCACACCAGATGGCTAAGTACAAAGGCAGTGTTGCTCCAGTACTGGGCTTTTTTCCATCTGGAGGTGTCTGATTTTGGTGTGAACTCAATTGGGAACCTGAAAAGCTATGACCTTGTTTCCATTGAGTCTGGAATAGTTAGTAAGGAGGAATTGGCTTAGGAATTCTTAGTGATCTACAAGACCAACTTGTAGGGGAATGTAGCAGAAATTCAAATTTTTCCTATGTGTCACCAAGACCTATCTATGGAGAAACCAGCAACGAGGGGAAGGAGAGTGCATCTACATACCCTTCTAGATCGCTTAGCGGAAGCGTTCAAGAGAACGGGGTTGAAGGAGTCGTACTCGTCATGATCCAAATCATCGGAGATCCTAGTGCCGAACGGACGGCACCTCCGCGTTCAACACACGTACAGCCCGGTGATGTCTCCCATGCCTTGATCCAGCAAGGAGAGAGGGAGAGGTTGAGGAAGACTCCATCCAGCAGCAGCACAACGGCGTGGTGGTGGTGGAGGAGCGTGGTACTCCAGCAGGGCTTCGCCAAGCACCGCAAGAGACGAGGAGGAGAGAGGTAGGGTTGCGCCAGGGAGAGATCAAATCGTCTTGTGTTGGGCAGCCCCAAAACTCAACTATTTATAGGAGGAGGGGAGGAGGGTGCGCCCCCTCTAGGGTTCCCACCCCTAGAGGGGCGGCAGCCCTAGAAGGAGGGGGCAGCCAAGAGGGGGAGAGGGGGGCGCGCCCTAGGGTGGGCCTTAGGCCCATCTGCGCCTAGGGTTTCCCCTTTCTCCTCCTAGCTGCACCTTGGGCTTTGTGGGAGGCGCACCAGCCCACTCAGGGGCTGGTCCCTTCCCACTCTTGGCCCATGCAAGCCTCCGGGGCTGGTGGCCCCACTTGGTGGACCCCCGGGACCCTCCCGGTGGTCCCGGTACGTTACCGATAAAACCCGAAACTTTTCCGATGACCAAAACAGGACTTCCCATATATAAATCTTTACCTTCGGACCATTCCGGAACTCCTCGTGACGTCCGGGATCTCATCCGGGACTCCGAACAACATTCGGTAACCACATACAAACTTCCTTTATAACCCTAGCGTCATCGAACCTTAAGTGTGTAGACCCTACGGGTTCGGGAACCATGCAGACATGACCGAGACGTTCTCCGGTCAATAACCAACAGCGGGATCTGGATACCCATGTTGGTTCCCACATGTTCCACGATGATCTCATCGGATGAACCACGATGTCAAGGACTTAATCAATCCCGTATACAATTCCCTTTGTCTAGCGGTACGATACTTGCCCGAGATTCGATCGTCAGTATCCCGATACCTTGTTCAATATCGTTACCGGCAAGTCTCTTTTACTTGTTCCATAACACATCATCCCATGATCAACTCCTTGATCACATTGTGCACATTATGATGATGTCCTACCGAGTGGGCCCAGAGATACCTCTCCGTTTACACGGAGTGAGAAATCCCAGTCTCGATTCGTGCCAACCCAACAGACACTTTCGGAGATACCTGTAGTGTACCTTTATAGCCACCCAGTTACGTTGTGACGTTTGGCACACCCAAAGCACTCCTACGGTATCCGGGAGTTGCACAATCTCATGGTCTATGGAAATGATACTTGACATTAGAAAAGCTTTAGCATATGAACTACATGATCTTGTGCTAGGCTTAGGATTGGGTCTTGTCCATCACATCATTCTCCTAATGATGTGATCCCATTATCAATGACATCCAATGTCCATGGTCAGGAAACCGTAACCATGTATTGATCAACGAGCTAGTCAACTAGAGGCTTACTAGGGACATGGTGTTGTCTATGTATCCACACATGTATCTTGTGTTTCCTATCAATACAATTCTAGCATGGATAATAAACGATTATCATGAACAAGGAAATATAATAATAATCAATTTATTATTGCCTCTAGGGCATATTTCCAACAGTCTCCCACTTGCACTAGAGTCAATAATCCAGTTCACATCGATATGTGATTAACACTCAAGGTCACATCCCCATGTGACTAACACCCAAAGAGTTTACTAGAGTCAATAATCTAGTTCACATTACCATGTGATTAACACTCGATGAGTTCTTGGTTTGATCATGTTATGCTTGTGGAAGATGTTGTAGTCAACGGGTCTGAATCTTTCAGATCCGTGTGTGCTTTACAAATCTCCATGTCATCTCCTAGATGCAGCTACCACGTTCTATTTGGAGCTATTCCAAATAACTGTTCTACTATACGAATCCAGTTTACTACTCAGAATAATCTGGATTAGTGTCAAAGTTTGCATCGGCGTAACCCTTTACGACGAACTCTTTTACCACCTCCATAATCAAGAAAATTCCTTAGTCCACTAGTTACTAAGGATAACTTTGACCGCTGTCCTGTGATCCATTCTTGGATCACACTTGTACCCCTTGACTGACTCATGGCAAGGCACACTTTAGGTGCGGCACACAGCATAGCATACTGTAGAGAGCCTATGACAAAAGCATAGGGGACGACCTTCGTCCTTCCTCTTTCTTCTGCCGTGGTCGAGCTTTAAGTCTTAACTTCATACCTTACAACTCAGGCAAGAACTCCTTCTTTGACTAATCCATCTTGAACACCTTCAAGATCATGTCAAGGTATGTGCTCATTTGAAAGAACCATTAAGCGTTTTGATCTATCCTTATAGATCTTGATGCTCAATGTTCAAGTAGTTTAATCCAGGCTTTCCATTGAAAAACACTTTTCAAATAACTCTGCATGCTTTCCAGAAATTCTACATCATTTCCGATCAACAATATGTTAACAACATATACTCATCGGAAATTCTATAGTGCTCCCACTCACTTCTTTGGAAATACAAGTTTCTCATAAACTTTGTATAAACCCAAAATCTTTGATCATCATCAAAGCATATATTCCAACTCCGAGATGCTTACTCCAGTCCTTAGAAGGATTGCTAGAGCTTTGCATACTTGTTAGCATCTTTCAGGATTGTTAAAACCTTCTGGTTGTATCACATACATCCTTTCCTCAAGAAAATCGTCGAGGAAACAATGTTTTGACATCCTATCTGCAAGATTTCATAAATAATGCAGTAATCGCTAATATAATTCCAACAGATTCTTAGCATCGCTACGAGTGAGAAAGTCTCATCGCAGTCAACTCCTTGAACTTGTCGGAAAACATTTTAACGACAAGTCGAGCTTTCTTAATGGTGATACTTACCATCATTGTCCGTCTTCCTTTTAAAATCCATATGTACCTAACAGCCTTACGACCATCAAGTAGTTCTTCCAAAGTCTATACTTTGTTTTCATATATGGATCCTCTCTCGGATCATATGGCCTCGAGCCATTTTGGAATCCAGGCCCACCATCGCTTCTCCATAGCTCGTAGGTTCATTGTTGTCTAGCAACATGACTTCCAAGGCAGGATTACGTACCACTCTGAAGCAGTACGCATCCTTGTCATCCCATGATGTTTGGTAGTGACTTGATCTGAAATTTCATGATCACTATCATAAGCTTCCACTTCAATTGCTGTAGGGGCCATAGGAACAACTCCCTGTGCCCTGCCACACACTAGTTGAAGGTACGGTTCAATAACCTCATCAAGTCTCCACCATCCTCCCACTCAATTCTTTTGAGAGAAACTTTTCCTCGAGAAAGGACCCGATTCTAGAAACAATCCCTTATTGCTTTCGGATCTGAGACAAGAGGTATACCCAACTGTTTTGGGTGTCCTTATGAAGATGCATTTACCCGCTTTGGGTTCGAGCTTATCAGCCTAAAACCTTTTCACATAAGCGTCGCAGCCCCAAACTTTTAAGAAATGACAGCCTAGGTTTCTCTAAACCATAGTTCATACTGTGTCATCTCATCGGAATTACGTGCTTCCCTATTTAAAGTGAATGTGGTTGTCTCTAATGCCTAACCCATAAACTATCGTGGTAATTCAATAAGAGACATCATGGTATGCATCACATCCAATAGGGTGCAGTTATGATGTTCGGACACACCATCACACTATGGTGTTCCAGGCTGTATTATTTCTGAAACAATTTCCACAATGTCTTAATTCTGTGCCAAACTCGTAATTCAGATATTCATCTCTATGATCATATCATAGATATTTTATCCTCTTGTCACGACGATCTTTCAACTTCACCCTGAAATTACTTGAACCTTTCAATAATTCAGACTCGTGATTCATCAAGTAAATATACTCAAAATCTACTCAAATCATCTATGAAGTAAGAACATAACGATATCCACTACACGCCTCAGCACTCATTGGACTGCACACATCAAAATGTATTACTTCCAACAAGTTGCTTTCTAGTTCCATTTTACTGAAAACGAGGCTTTCAGTCATCTTGCCCATGTGGTATGATTTGCATGTCTCAAGTGATTCGAAATCAAGTGAGTCCAAACGGTCCATTTGCATGGAGTTTCTTCATGCATATACACCAATAGACATGGTTCGCATGTCTCAAACTTTTCAAAATGAGTGAGCCCAAAGATCCATCAACATGGAGATTCTTCATGCGTTTTATACCGATATGACTTACGTGGCAGTGCCACAAGTAGGTGGTACTATCATTACTATCTTATATCTTTTGGCATGAACATGTGTATCACTACGATCGAGATTCAATAAACCATTCATTTTAGGTGCAAGACCATTGAAGGTATTATTCAAATAAACAGAGTAACCATTCTTCTTCTTAAATGAATAACCGTATTGCGGTAGACATAATGCAATCATGTCTATGCTCAACGCAAACACCAATCTCGATGATAGAGGGAGCGTGCGATGCTTGATCACATCAAGGTTGGAAAAACTTCCAACACATATCGCCAGCTCACCTTTAGCTAGTCTCTGTTTACTCCGCAACCTTTTATTTCGAGTTTACTAACACTTAGCAACCGAACCGGTATCTAATACCATGGTGCTACTAGGAGCACTAGTAAAGTACACATTGACACAATGTATATCCAATATACTTCTATCGACCTTACCAGCCTTCTCATCTACCAAGTATCTAGGGTAATTCTGCTCCAGTGGCTGTTCCCCTTATTACAGAAGCACTTAGTCTCGGGTTTGGGTTCAACCTTGGGTTTCTTCACTAGAGCAGCAACTGATTTGCTGTTTCATGAAGTATCCCTTCTTGCCCTTGCCCTTCTTGAAACTAGTGGTTTCACCAACCATCAACAATTGATGCTCCTTCTTGATTTCTACTTTTGTGGTGTAAAACATCGCGAATATCTCAAGGATCATCATATATGTCCCTGATATATTATAGTTCATCACGAAGCTCTAGCAGCTTGGTGGTAATGACTTCGGAGAAACATCACTATCTCATCTGGAAGGTCAACTCCCACTCGATTCAAATGATTGTTGTACTCAGACAATCTGAGCACAAGCTCAACAATTGAGCTTTTTTCCCTTAGTTTGCAGGCTAAGAAAATCGTTGGAGGTCTTATACGTCTTGACGTGGGCACGAGCCTGAAATCCCAATTTTAGCCCTCGAAACATCTCATATGTTTCGTGACATTTTAAAACGTCTTTGGTGCCTCAACTCTAAACCGTTTAACTGAACTATCACATAGTTATCAAAATGTGTATGTCAGATGTTCGCAACATCCACAGACGACGTTCGAGGTTCAGCACACTGAGCGGTGCATTAAGGACATAAGCCTTCTATGAAGCAATGAGGACAATCCTCAGTTTACGGACCTAGTCCGCATAATTGCTACTATCAACTTTCAACTAAATTTTCTCTAGGAACATATCTAAACAGTAGAACTGAAGCGCGAGCTACGGCATAATTTGCGAAGATCTTTTGACTATGTTCAGGATAATTAAGTTAATCTTATGAACTCCCACTTAGATAGACATCCCTCTAGTCATCTTAAGTGATTACATGATCCGAGTCAACTAGGCCGTGTCCGATCATCACGTGAGACGGACTAGTCATCATCGGTGAACATCTACATGTTGATCGTATCTACCATACGATTCATGCTCGACCTTTCAGTCTCTTGTGTTCCGAGGCCATGTCTGTACATGCTAGGCTCGTCAAGTCAACCTAAGTGTTTCGCGTGTGTAAATCTGTCTTACACCCGTTGTATGTGAACGTTAGAATCTATCACACCCGATCATCACGTGGTGCTTCGAAACAACGAACTGTCACAACGGTGCACAGTTAGGGGGAACACTTTCTTGAAATTATTATGAGGGATCATCTTATTTACTACCGCCATTCTAAGTAAACAAGATGCAAAAACATGATAAACAGCACATGCAATCAAATAATAGTGACATGATATGGCCAATATCGTATAGCTCCTTTGATCTCCATCTTGGGGCTCCATGATCATCTTGTCACCGGCATGACACCATGATCTCCATCATCGTGTCTCCATGAAGTTGCTCGCCAACTATTACTTCTACTACTATGGCTACCGGTTAGCAATGAAGTAAAGTAATTACATGGCGTTGTTCAATGACACGTAGGTCATACAATAAATAAAAACAACTCCTATGGCTCCTGCCGGTTGTCATACTCATCGACATGCAAGTCGTGATTCCTATTACAAGAACATGATCAATCTCATACATCACATATATCATTCATCACATCCTTTTGGCCATATCACATCACATAGCATACCCTGCAAAAACAAGTTAGACGTCCTCTAATTGTTGTTTGCATGTTTTACGTGGCTGCTATGGGTTTCGAGCAAGAACGTTTCTTACCTACGCAAAAACCACAACATGATATGCCAATTGCTATTTACCCTTCATAAGGACCCTTTTCATCGAATCCGATCCGACTAAAGTGGGAGAGATAGACACCCGCTAGCCACCTTATGCAACTAGTGCATGTCAGTCGGTGGAACCAGTCTCACGTAAGAGTACGTGTAAG
The DNA here is from genome assembly GCA_034509565.1 of Triticum monococcum. Classification (NCBI taxonomy): domain Eukaryota; kingdom Viridiplantae; phylum Streptophyta; class Magnoliopsida; order Poales; family Poaceae; genus Triticum; species Triticum monococcum. Next base: position 771,673,057 of record CM067847.1, read on the forward strand.
GTCGGTCCGGGCCGCTTCATCCCACAATGCCGCCGAATCAAGATTGGACTAGTAACGGTAAGCATATTGAACAAAATCAACACCCACAACTACTTTGTGTTCTACTCGTGCATAGAATCTACGCAATAGACCTAGCTCATGATGCCACTCTAGGGGAACGTAGCAGAAATTCAAAATTTTCCTACGTGTCACCAAGATCTATCTATGGAGAAACCAGCAACGAGGGGAAGGAGAGTGCATCTACATACCCTTGTAGATTGCTTAGCGGAAGCGTTCAAGAGAACGGGGTTGAAGGAGTCGTACTCGTCGTGATCCAAATCACCGGAGATCCTAGTGCCGAACGGACGGCACCTCCGCATTCAACACACGTACAGCCCGGTGACGTCTCCCATGCCTTGATCCAGCAAGGAGAGAGGGAGAGGTTGAGGAAGACTCCATCCAGCAGCAGCACAACGGCGTGGTGGTGGTGGAGGAGCGTGGTACTCCAGCAGGGCTTCGCCAAGCACCGCAAGAGACGAGGAGGAGAGAGGTAGGGCTGCGCCAGGGAGAGATCAAATCGTCTTGTGTTGGGCAGCCCCAAAACTCAACTATTTATAGGAGGAGGGGAGGAGGGTGCGCCCCCTCTAGGGTTCCCACCCCTAGATGGGCGGCAGCCCTAGATGGAGGGGGCGGCCAAGAGGGGGAGAGGGGGGCGCGCCCTAGGGTGGGCCTTAGGCCCATCTGCGCCTAGGGTTTCCCCTTTCTCCTCCTAGCTGCACCTTGGGCTTTGTGGGAGGCGCACTAGCCCACTCAAGGGCTGGTCCCTTCCCACTCTTGGCCTATGCAAGCCTCCGGGGCTGGTGGCCCCACTTGGTGGACCCCCGGGACCCTCCCGGTGGTCCCGGTACGTTACCGATAAAACCCGAAACTTTTTCGGTGACCAAAACAGGACTTCCCATATATAAATCTTTACCTTCGGACCATTCCGGAACTCCTCGTGACGTCCGGGATCTCATCCGGGACTCCGAACAACATTCGGTAACCACATACAAACTTCCTTTATAACCCTAGCGTCATCGAACCTTAAGTGTGTAGACCCTACGGGTTCGGGAACCATGCAGACATGATCGAGACGTTCTCCGGTCAATAACCAACAGCGGGATCTGGATACCCATGTTGGTTCCCACATGTTCCACGATGATCTCATCGGATGAACCACAATGTCAAGGACTTAATCAATCCCATATACAATTCCCTTTGTCTAGCGGTACGATACTTGCCCGAGATTCGATCATCGGTATCCCGATACCTTGTTCAATATAGTTACCGGCAAGTCTCTTTTACTTGTTCCGTAACACATCATCCCGTGATCAACTCCTTGATCACATTGTGCACATTATGATGATGTCCTACCGAGTGGGCCCAGAGATACCTCTCCGTTTACACGGAGTGACAAATCCCAGTCTCGATTCGTGCCAACCCAACAGACACTTTCGGAGATACCTGTAGTGTACCTTTATAGCCACCCAGTTATGTTGTGACGTTTGGCACACCCAAAGCACTCCTACGGTATCCGGGAGTTGCACAATCTCATGGTCTATGGAAATGATACTTGACATTAGAAAAGCTTTAGCATATGAACTACATGATCTTGTGCTAGGCTTAGGATTGGATCTTGTCCATCACATCATTCTCCTAATGATGTGATCCCGTTATCAATGACATCCAATGTCCATGGTCAGGAAACCGTAACCACCTATTGATCAACGAGCTTGTCAACTAGAGGCTTACTAAGGACATGGTGTTGTCTATGTATCCACACATGTATCTTGTGTTTCCTATCAATACAATTCTAGCATGGATAATAAACGATTATCATGAACAAGGAAATATAATAATAATCAATTTATTATTGCCTCTAGGGCATATTTCCAACACAACTGACCTTGGCGGATTAGAGAAATTGATGATGAATCTTTCCTAGTTAAATTCCCACCCCATACCTCAGTTGAACAGGTGGCTGGTTGAAAGTGCTAGTGATCGACTAGAGGGGGGGGGGGTGAATAGGCGATTTTTATGAAAGTCTTCTAAACAGGGAAGTTTTGAAGACAAACGATAGAAGTAAACCTATTACCACGCAGCGGAAGGTAGACTACACTAGGCAAACCTTAGTCAGGTAATCAACAAAGTGAAAGCACAATGACTTAGTAGCTAGGCAGTAAGGATCAGGTAGGAAGATATTGTGAAGCCAATCAGAACAAGCAGTCACTCAGTGAAGACAAAAGATAATGCAATCATGCAATGAGTTCACAAGGACCAACAGTAAGTAAAGGGAAGGGAAGGGAAGGATGAAATCTGTGACTCGTTGAAGACAATGATTTGTTGGACCAGTTCCAGTTGCTGTGACAACTGTACGTCTGGTTAGGGCGGCTAGGTATTTAAACCTGAGGACACACAGTCCCGGACACCCAGTCCTGAACACGCAGCTCAGAACCCTTAGTCCTCACCATATTCCCCTTGAACTAAGGTCACGCAGACCTCGCCCAATCACTCTGGTAAGTCTTCAAGGTAGACTCACAAACCTTCACAGACTTCATTCACCAGCGATCCACAATGACTCTTGGATGCTCAGAACGCGATGCCTAACCGGCTAGAGGATTCACAGTCCTCAAGTGTAATAAGTCTTCAGATCACACAGACAGGACGACTTAAGTGATGCCTAACACTCTTTGGCTCTGGGTGGTTAGGACTTTATCCTCGCAAGGAATTCTCTCTCAAAGGCTTCGAGGTGGGTTGCTCTCAAACGACAACAGCCGTACTTTAACTCTGAGCAGCCAACCGTTTATGGTTGTAGGGGGTGTGCTATTTATAGCCACTAGGCAACCCGACCTGTTTTGTCCGAAATGACCCTGGGTCACTAAGGAACTAACACGTGTTCCAACGGTCAGATTTCAAACACACACGGCAACTTTACTTGGGCTACAAGCAAAGATGACTTGTCCAACTCTGGACAAGATTCGCTCTCATAGTCTTCACTCGAAGACATAGGATTTTGGTTAAGCATCACTTCAGTCATTCTGACTGGTTCTCTTGGACCCCACTTAACAGTACGGTGGTTCCTATGACTCAACAAAGAAGAAAAAGAACTACAAAAGATCTAAGTCTTCGAGCTCCATAGTCTTCATGCGATGTCTTCTCTTGTCATAGTCTTCAATGTGAATATCTTCACATACCACCTTTGACTTCAATGTCTTCATACATTTTTAGGGGTCATCTCCGGTAGGAAAACCGAATCAATGAGGGACTTCTACCTGTGTTATCCTGCAATTCTCACAAACACATTAGTCCCTTAACTAGGTTTATCGTCAATACTCCAAAACCAACTAGGGGTGGCACTAGATGCACTTACACTGGTTACCCATGTTTTGGTCTGCCATCAATGGATGCGACTGTGAAAGTGGAAGTCTAGAAAGACGAGTTGGTCCTCTTTGGAGAGTCTGGTGGATGTGTGGGTCCAAGTCAGAGGACTGCTTCCCAAATGGTGTGAATGGTCTGTCTTAGACCAATACACTTCTTCTTTTGGTTTGATAACAGACTTGGATTGGCAGGGGATGTTCCAATGTTTGTTTGAACATGTTAGAGTCAAGATTCAATGTAGGGACCCCACAAAAATCCCTACTGAGAGGATGTTTGAAATTGGAGGTAAAACATTCAAAGTGCAACTGACTATGGAGGTGCCTATTGAAGGAAGTGGGAGAACCAAAAACTTTGGGGAGGACAATAGCAGGGGGGAAATGGAGATGGTGACATAGAAGGTGATATGAAGACTGATAGGAATCAAGAGGCTAATGGTGACAACAATAACATGAACAATAGTTCTTGAAGGAGACAAGGAGAGATTTAGGGTGGAAAAAGCTCTTCTGACTCTGCTAAACACCAGAGAGCTGGGCCCATGGAGAAGCAGGTGGATGAATGTGGAGATGTAGTTGCTGAAGATGGTGAGATTACTCCTGTGACACATTGTTGAAAAAATGGACTAGACTGTGGGTCTGTGATGCCAAGGGAAGACCCTGAGAAGAAATTCACAAAATTCATCTTCACTAAGTGGCAACAAGTGGTGGAACCGACTGATCTGGAGCTAGACATGAAAGGATTAGTGGTTGAGGAGGAGAGCCATGGAGGAACAAAGACTACAAAGGAACAGTGGAACTTATCTGAGGATATCATGCCAGAATTTGGGGGAATAGAAGTAAACGAGGATGATCAGATGGAAGAGGCTGTTGAAGGAAAGACTAGGTGGAAAGGGAAGAAACAGAAAGTTTGGGGGCCTATTCAAGCTACTAGAAGAAGTTCTAGGGACAATAGCTCTCTGCATGTGATGGAAAGGGTGAAACTTGTCCAAATGAAGAAGAACCTAGAGACTCATACAATGAAAGGTATAACTGAAACCAAACATTTTAATGCTATACATGTTGATGAAATTGTAGACATGTCACACACTATGGGTGTGGAGATTAGGAAAAAATTACATGATGAGGCTAGGGGTTCAGATAAGAACATAGATAGGCGGGGTAAACAGTTAAATGGCCATCTGGGGGATGGACCAGAGGAAGGTGATCAGCTGGTAGAAACTGAGGAAAAGTTTACTTGTACTTGGCATTCTGCCACTAAATCCAGATGAGGCAAGCACCCCAAAAACATGTTCCAATGAGATACATTTTTTGGAATGTTAGGGGGATTATGACCCTTGGGAGGAAAAAATGTATTGAGGATACTATTTGGCCCCTTAAGCTAGCCATTGGAGGCTTCCAAGAAACTAAAAAAGTAGTTTTTTCTAGAAATTAGTTAAAAAACCTGATGGTTAATAGGAACTTTGAATGGAATTTTCTTTCTTCCATTGGTTCTATTGGGGGTATTCTGGTAGGTGTAGATGTAGACCTTTTTGATATTGTCAGTTGGGAGATTAAGATTTTTCCTATCAATGTTGTTAATAGAAATAAGTCTATGGGGCTGGTGAGTAGGTTTACTATTGTATATGGCCCTGGTTCTGATGAAGGTTGATAGGAACTCATGAGCTGTGCTTGGGGTGGTCTGGCCCCTGTATCTTTGGGGTGATTTTAATCTGGTTAGATCCCAAGTAGATAAGAGTAATGGGAATGTTAATTTTAGGTGGGTAGATAAGTTCAACATCTAAGTGGATATGTGGTCTCTGTTGGAGATTAACATGTGTGGCAGAATGTTCACTTGGACAAACAATCAAGAGAACTTGATAATGTCCAAGATAGATAGGATTTTTGTTTCCACTGAATTTAATGCAGCTTTCCTCCTGGCAAGTGCCAAAGCACTTCCTAGGGTTGGAAGTGATCATACCCCTATTATATGGGAGTCTGGTGTGGAACAGAATTCTGGGAAGAGAGTTTTATATTTGAAAAATGGTGAATTACTAGACCCAACTTTAAAGATCTAGTAGGTAAGGCTTGGACTAGCACTTGTGAGAGTGTGAATCCGATTGATATTTGGCAACATAAGGTCAGGATATTTAGGATACTAGCTAAAGGTTGGAGTAGGAATTTAGAAGCTTCCCTTAGGAAGCACAAGAATGAGCTCATGCTGGAGTATGATAGTTAGATCTTATAACTAAGCAAGGTGAGTTCTCTGGGGGAGAAAGTTAGGATGGATGAGATCTTCAGAGAACTATTTGAGATTTGGAGAGTAGATGATACTAAAGCTAGGCAAAGGTCTAGGGACATAGAAATTATGGAAGGAGACAGAAACACTTCATATTTCAATGCTGCGACTAAGCAGAGGAGGAAGAAAATAATTCATGTTCTGGAAGGAGAGAATGGTCCAAATTCGTATCCTATTGGGATGCAGAAGATAGCAGTGGAGTACTATAAAAAAACTATTTGAATGGGAACCTAGACCCCTGTTTAATCTTAGGGATGACTTCTTTAGGGAGGAAGAGAAAGTGACTAAGGGTGAAAATGCTAGGCTAGAAGCTAGATTTACTGAAGAGGAAATAAAAATTGTTGTATTTTGGTCTTACTTTGATGGAGCGCCTGGTCCAAATGGACTACCATTCATGTTTTATCAGGTTTTTTGGGAGGTGGTCAAAGGTAATTTAATTAGGATGTTTGATGCATGGTATGAGGCTGACTTAGATCTATTCAGGCTGAATTTTGCTATTGTTACATTGATTCCAAAAGAGAATGAAGTTAAAACTATGAACAAGTTCAGACCAATTAGCTTGTTGAACTGATGTTTCAAAATATTCTCTAAGGTCCCCACTAGTAGACTAGCTGTGATCATTGGGATATTAAATTCTGATTTCCAGTCTGCTTTTGTTAGGGGTAGATAGATTTTGGAGAGTGTGGTAACTGCTCATGAGATTGTGCATGCAGTTTACTATTCTGCTAGACAGGGCTTAGTTCTTAACATAGATTATGAGAAAGCTTATGAAAAAGTAAACTTAGATTTTGTGTATGAAATTCTGGCATTGAGAGGTTTAGGCCCTAGACGGTTAGGTTGGGCTAAAAGTTTAACCAGGAAAGGCTCTGTTGTGGTTAAGGTGAACGGGATTGAAAGTGATTTCTTCTTAACAGGAAAGGGTTTGAGGTAGCGAGATCCTTTCTACCCCCTCCTTTTCAATTTGGTAGTGGATGTGTTTCCTAGAATGTTGGTAAAAGGGGCGTAGGCAAGTTTAATTAGAGGCGCGTGTCCTGAGATAGTGGAAGGTGTTATGTGTCTACAGTATGTAGATGATACCCTCCTTTTCCTCTAGAATGATAGTAAGGTAGCTTTAAATCTGAAATGGATCCTTACATGCTTTGAGCACGTATCGGGCATGAGGATTAACTATAATAAAAGTGCATTGAACCCTATTAACATGGGGGCTGTGGAGTATAATCCCTTTGCGGAGATCTTCCAATGTGTGATTGGGGATTTCCCCATTAAATATCTAGGGATACCATTACATTTTGAGAAGTTGAGTAGAGAAGATATTCAATTTAATTGATAAGATTTTGTCTAGGATTGCTAGCTGGATGGGCAAGATTCTCTCTTATATGGGGAAAATAACCCTGGTCAAATCATGCCTAGCGAGTATCCCACTATATTTGTTTTCTTTTATTAAATTTCCTAAGTGGGATTTACAACTTATCAACTCTTATATGGCTAATTTCCTTTGGAGTGATAGTGAGGGGAATCATAAAATTCATCTAGCTAACTGGTCATCTATCTGTATGAGGAAGGAATTTGGGGGTATGGGAGTTTTAAATTTGTAGGATATGAATGTTGGTTTAATAGGATCATGGGTCAAGAGGTACATAGCAGGGGAGGAGTCCCTCTGGAGGAGGGTGATAGATAGTACTCCCTCCGTTTCTTTTTAGTCTACATATAAGATCTAGTCAAAGTCAAACTTTGTAAAGTTTGACTAACTTTGTAGAAAAATATCAACATTTACAATACTAAAGCTATATGGTATGAAAATTAATTTCATGATGCATCTAACGATATTGATTTCATATTGTGAATCTTAATATTTTTTCTATAAACTTAGTCAAAGTTAACAAAGTTTGACTTTGACCAAATCTTATATGCAGACTAAAAAGAAATGGAGGGAGTAAGTACAACACTAGGGATCCAAATATTCTGTATTATCATGATACTAGTTCGTCTCAGTTTTGGAAGAGTTTTATGTGGGCATTGCAGGCTATGAAAAATCGATATAAGTGGGTAGTAGGTAATTGGAGACTTATTAGATTTGGGAAGATATTTGGCATGGTAATGCTCCCCTAGCTACTTAGTTCTGGGATCTGTATTACCTGCTTAATGAGAAGAACAAAACCATCTCAGAGTTATGGGATGGTCAGGTGCTTAAATGCACTTTTGGGAGAAAATTATCTGGGGAACTAATGGTTTAGTGGTTTGATTTAATTAATACACTTCAACTCACTAAAATGGGACAGGAGGAGGATTCCCTGATTTGGCAATATGAGTCGAAAGGGATTTACTCAAATAAATCTTTGTATGTTATAATAAAGTTTAGGGGGTGCACCCTATATTTCTGACGGCTATGTGGAAGATCAAGGTGCCCCCCAAGATCCAGGGTTTCTTGTGGTTGTTTTCTCAAAACAAAATTATTTATGACATGTGACAATCTGAGGAAGAGGGGGCTGGCCAAGCCCCTTGAATGTGTATATTGCACAGAAATTGAGTCTGTTTATCGTCTATTTTTTGAATGCATAGTAGCTAGGTTGATCTGGAAAGAGGTGGAAACTTTGTTTGAGATCTCCATTACTAATTTTGAGTCCATGGCCAAGTGGTGGTTATGCGAAAAAGGTGTCTTCATCTTAATGTGATCAGTTCAACAATCGTGTGGGGGCTGTGGAATTGTAGAAATTCTTTAGTTTTTGCTAAGTCTAGTACTTGGATATCCATGAAGCATGTGTTTGGTTTTTTCTCTCCTTACTTGACAGACTGGACAAAACCCTTTGAGCACCTGAAAGGAAGCAGGCTGATGGAGTTCCAAAATGTGCTGGTGAGAAGACTGGAAAGCCCGATGAAGCTAGAATCTGACTAAAATGCAAGACTGGCTTTGGGCCTTTATCTTTGGCGGCTGCTGTGAGAGGAGCCAAGCATGGAGGCAGGAGCATGCTGGAGTTCCAGAAAATGAACCCAGGGGAAGCAGATGCCATCCAGGTAGTCTTCTCCGGCTCGTGAACGAGAAGAGCGAAAATAGATGTCTCCTTCATTTCATGGCAGTTGCCAGACCTGTAGACTATCATTCGGGATATTTATTATAATAAAGACTGTTTGTAGGTGACCTGGGTGTGTGACTGAACGACTACATGTGGTACTCGGTTATGGCTTCTTTTTCGCAATGAGAATGGAGCGGGGGGAGGCCCCTGATTTTCGGAAAAAAGACCATGTGTGATGGTAGAAGGATCGAAGCTTGGCATTATCGATTTTAAGTTGCAAATTCTTTGCTTTTAGGCCATATCTGGCCCCGAGATCAACTTTGTGAAGAGTGAAGGTCATGGGCTACCCGCTTGAAGAGCAACAACGGATTGCAGACAATCTCAACTACATTTTTTCCTACTTCCCGATCACCTACTTAGGGGTGCCTGTGAGTGACATTGAGATCCAGATTAAGGACCTTCATACACTAGTAGAGTAAATAAAGGCTAAGGTAGAGCCTTGGCGTGACAGGTTTACCTAAGGGGAGTAAAACCATGTTAATTAAAACTCCCGCCAGTTTGGTCTCCCATGTATATGATGGGGATGTACATCCTTCCTAGGGTGTCCATGGATCCCTTGAGAAGGAGGTATCTCACTCCATCTGGCAGGGAGCCAACACTCTACAAAAATACCACATGGTGAAATGGGCGAATATTTGCAATCCCGAGGACCAGGATGTCTTGGTATTCTTGACTCACATCCTATGAATGTTGCTCTAATGTTTAAAATGGGTGTGGAGGAGCTTGAGGGATGAAGGAGAATATGACTGCAACTAGTAAAGGCTACATATTTGTAGAATTGCCTCCTCCTAGCCAGTGACAATGAAGAGGCACTGGTAGAAAAAGGGTCTGTTGTCCCGGTTCGTAAGGGCCTTTAGTCCCGGTTCCTGAACCGGGACTAAAGGGTCGGTACTAATGCCCTGACCCTTTAGTCCCGGTTCAAACCAGAACCGGGACTAAAGGCCCTCCACGTGGCCGATCCACCTTTAGACCCGGTTCGTAACACCAACCGGTACTAAAGGAAATTTTCTAATTTTTTTTTTGAATTTTTTAATTTTTTTTGAATTTTTTTTATTTTCAAATTTCTGAATTATTTTAACCTCTAATCTCTAATCACCCCTCATCACTGTTCAATTTAATCTCTAATCACCCCTCATCATTCCAAATCATCTAACTTCCCGGACGGTCACCCATCCTCCCACTCCCCCAGCCTGAGCATGCTTAACTTCCGGGTTCTATTCTCCCTCGTTTCCAAGTTTGCACTCGTTGTTTTCCTGACAATAGTAAGATGTCAATCCTATTAACCCTCAGGAGTTTAGCTTGAGCATGAAGTCACACATTTCACTGTTTGAGTTTGAAACTATTGTTCTAAAAAACAATAATTTTTTAGTAACACTAATATTTCTTGAATAAGTAGTTTGACCATTGTTTGACCATAGTTTGACCATAGTTTGACCAGATTTGACCAAAATTCAAAAAAACTGAAATAATTATTTAATAACACTAATATTCTTGAATAATTATTTAGTAACACTAATACTTCTTGAATAAGTAGTTTGACCATAGTTTGACCAGATTTAATGAAAATTTAAAAAAACTGAAATTTGAGCATAACTTTTTTTCCTTTTGGAATTTGAGGATTCTACAAATTTGCAAACAGGCCATAGGCCGTCTCCATCGGATGTAACTTTTCGAGTAGATGATTTTTCATATTGAAAAACTTTTTAATCCGAGTTCGTATGCAAAAGTTATGCCCATTTTACAAATTCCAGAGAGATTTTGTAAATAAAGTCGAAATTCATATTTGTAAATTTTCCCAACAACTATACCACATATCACATGGGAAACTTATTTTATTTTACTTTTTTGACATTTCCATCATTTTCTTTTGTTTTTTCTATAACTGAAAAGGCGGTCCGCGGGGGGGGGGGGGGAGTTTGAAAATGGGACCTTTAGTAACGGTTCATGCCATGAACCAGTACTAACTAAAGAGCCCAGGTGAACCGGGACTAATGCCTTAGCTGCACGAACCGGGATAAATGCACCCATTGGTCCCGGTTCTAGACTGAATCGGGACTAATAGACTTACCCGGCCGGACCAAAGCCCCTTTTTCTACTAGTGAGGGCTCCCAGTTTTAGAAGTCTCTCTAGCGGATTAAGCATGAGATCCATGTGGGTTCTAGCGTTTCCATAGGTGATGAAGAGGGTACTATATTTTGGCTTGACTAGTGGCTTGGGAGGCGCCTGCTTAAGGAAGACTTCCCCTTGTTATTTGTGATCTACTTATACACGTCGCTCATAGTGCCTTTGGCTATATGTAATCGAGTCAGCACAACTTGTTCCGATGCACCTTTGAACTAGAAGAAACTATGACATCTGGGAATTGCAGGACGGGCTTCCAGCCTCGATTTCAGATCTCTAGATGGGGTGTCGTGTACCTCGGCCCCTCGGTGATCTTCTCTGCCAGGTTGGCCTAACGAAGTCTTTGTTAGTCGCTGACACTGTCCTGGCTCACACATCTGCAAAAGGCCCCTTTGTCACTTAAAATCAAGATTTTCGTTTGACAACTTATCCTGAGTGCCTCCTTCGGGCATTAAGGTGGCCAAATGGGAATGGGCATGATGAGGCCGTTGAACCCTCTATATTGTGCCCGAGTCCAAGCACACATTTTCTTTTTATGCTCGGACGCTTCTTGTGGACCCGTGTTCGAGGCTCTTGGCCTTGAGTCACAAGCCTCAGAATTGGGTGACTTCTTACGTTCCAGGCTTCCTATACTAGAAGGAGGAGATGCCTCCTTTTGCCGGTATTTGCCGTAGTGGCCGAAACCTTGTGTATGATCCGTAATAGTATGACTAGCACATATCCCCGTGCGTTGCAACGGGGAAAATTGATATTTTATGCAAGTATAATGTTCCACAACACCCGATTTATTATGAAAAAAATGTTGCAACGCTCCTTCTACAAAATGAACATAAAAAATATGATGCAATTTAGGCGTGTTCATATTTTCTTTGTTGGGCATAATCTCCCACTGATTCCATCTAAGTATAATCCATTCTTTAGTTACTGTGACGTCTTCACCCGTTCTAGTCGGGAATCAAATCCTTCATTTTCTAAGTTAATATCCCCAACACATTGAAGCATACAGATCCTTCCTTTTAACTATCCTACCTTTATACCTCAAGTCCTTCCTTTAATTAGCCTCATCTATTTGAAAATTCTATTTATTAAGACTACAATGTTTTTTTAATTATTCCACCGGTTTACCCATAATCCTTTTTTAATTAGCCACATCCGTTTAAATATTTTATTTAAGTCCACAATCCTTTCTTTAATTAGCTCATTTGCTTAAACGTGAGGACTGTCACTCATATATTGGAATTTAGTAAATGTGAATGACGCATAGGTTGTTGCATCGAAGATCCAGATAGGAGGTCATGTTTAAATTCCCACAATGTTAATTTATTTTGACCTAATTATTTTTTGCGGACTCTATGAAGCCCATAAAAGGCCCATCGAAATGAAAAGGACTGAACCAGACCAAAAGAAATATATTCCCTTTAATAGTTGGACTGAACCAAACCAAGAATACCTATTCCCTTTAATAGTAGGTATAGATATAGATTACAGACAATACTTTTGTGAAATGCTACTTACTCTATGCTTAAATTATTGGATTTTATGCAACAGCGGCGGTCGCTCTCAAGGTGGTCGGACATGAGCATACTGGTTAGCCGTCAGCTTTTCGTCACCTTTGTAGTCCTTGTTGTCTCGGCCACGTGGCGCTTGGTATCTATGTTTTCAATTCATTTGGGCATGTTTGTGATGTTGCCCTATATCTCAACGGACTATTCACTTTTTTGTACGTGTCATTATAATTTAAGTTGGCATGATGTATAAACCTTGGTCTATGTTTCATGTGTAAAATGGAGCCTATGCGTGTTTTGAGTGTTCCGAGGAGGGTGGGTTTCAGGTATTTCGTGAGTAGGCGAACTGAGCCAAGCTAGGATGGTTAGGTTCTTTATACATGGTAAAACTAGCTCATAGGGCTTAAGTTCTAGACTTGGCACTGGTGCTTATATTTTCCTTGCTTTATTTCAGACTTCCCGGCAATGTCCGTTCTGTGGGAGTACGACATTCTCGTCGACTACTATGGTGACTCCGTCAATCTTAAGATGATGTGCTGACTTAGTCTCTCAGAGGTGCTCATAATAGTAGGGTGTGTGTATTCATAAGGGTGAGTATATGTGCGTTTGTATAAGTGTCTTCGTCCGTACTTTGTAAAAAAAGGTATTTCATGTTTTTTTTATAAAGGATGGATTTTATTAACTCAAAATGAATCATCAAGGGGATACGAACACATTAAGTATACACCTGTCCTTGGCATAATTAGGATGTATACAGCCAACACACACACACACACACACACACACACACACACAAAGAATCACACCGCCAAACAACAAAGTCATACAAGACCCAAGCTATGCCTTGATGGAGTAAGAAGAAAAGGAAAAAAACCTGCAAAGTGATCAAAACAAATGATCAATAAGTTACACAACGACCATATCTAAGATTACATGATAGACATGCTAGGTAGCATTCAACATCAAAAACTCTATTATCATTTACCCACTCGAACACGAGCAGGAATTAAACTTGTGGATGTTGATATGTCTTCGACATATCTACAACTTTTTATTGTTTGATGCTATTAAATTATCAATCTTAGATACTTTATATGTAATTTTATATTATTTTTGGGACTAACCTATTAACTCAACGTCCAGTGCGAGTTGTTGTTTTCTGCTTGTTTTTGTTTTACAGAAAATCTGTACCAAACGGAGTCCGAACGCAACGAAACTTTTTGATGACTTTTTCCGGACATAATAGACCCTAGAATCTTTGGGACATGACCGGAAGACCTACGAGGAGACATCAAGGCAACAGGGTGCACCCTGGGGGTAGGTGCGCCCTGATGCCTTGTTGGCCCCTCGTGGCTCCGTTTAACCTAATTCCAGTGCTATAAATTCTCAATTATTCAAAAAAAACCAGAGCACCCACCAAGACAATTTTCCACCATCGCAACCTTCTATTCTTCGACAATCCTGTCTGGAGGCCTTTTTCGATACTCTGTCGGTGGGGGAATCGATTATGGAGGGCTTCTGCATCAACCTTGCAGCATCTCCGATGATGTGTGAGTAATTCACCATAGACCTATGAGTCCATAGTGATTAGCTAGATCTCTCTCTCTCTCTCTCTCTCTCTCTCTCTCTCTCTCTGATCTTCAACAAAAAAATCTCCTCGGAGTTCTATTTGATGTAATCTTCTTTTGTGTTGTGTTAGTTGGGATCCAATGCATTGTGGGTTTATGATCGGATTATTCACTGAAACTAAGTGAGTCTTTTCCGAACTTTATTATGCATGATTATTATAGCTTTGTATTTCTCTTCGATCTATCCGTTTGGTTTGGTAAACTAGATTGATCTATCTTCAGTGGGAGAGGTGCTTTGTAGTAGGTTCAATCTTACGATGTCCTCACCTCGTGACAGAAGGGGTAGCGAAGTACATATTTGTATTGTTGCTACTAAGGGTAAAACGATGGGATTAATCATATAGCTTGGTTTTATTCTGTCTACATTATGTCATCATACTTCATGCATTACTCTTTTTGTTATGACCTTAATACATAGAGAGGCAAGCATAGAAGCACTCTTGTCACGGACGTAATGCCTATATACATGATCATGTCGTGAATAACGACATAACTATGTGCCTTTCTATCGATTGTCCAATTGTAATTATTATGAGAGAGATGTCTCTAGTGAAAAATATGGCCCACAGATTTAATCCTTACAATTAATGAGTACAAGGGGATCATATTACAAAAACCAAAAATACCCTGCTGCAATTTTCTTTCTTTTATTTTACTTTGCAATTTATTCGTCTACCTATACCAGATTTAATCCTTACAATTAATGAGTACAAGGGGATTGTGTTGGGGAACGCAGTATTTCAAAAAAAAAAATCTACGATCACGCAAGATCTATCTAGGTGATGCATAGCAAAGAGAGGGGAGAGTGTGTCTACGTACCCTCGTAGCCCGAAAGCGGAAGCGTTCAGTAACGCGGTTGATGTAGTCGAACGTTTTCGTGATCCAACCGATCAAGTACCGAACGCATGGCACCTCCGCGATACACGTTTAGCTCGGTGACGTCCCTCGAACTCTAGATCCAGCTGAGGCCAAGGGAGAGTTTCGTCAGCACGACGGCGTGTTGACGGTGATGATGAGGTTACTAACACAGGGCTTCTCCTAAGCACTACGACAATATGACCGAGGTGGAAATCTAAGGAGGAGGGCACCACACACGGCTAAGAAATCAACTTGTGTGTCTATGGGGTGCCCTCCTCCCCCGTATATAAAGGAGGGGAGGAGGAGGAGGGCCGGACTCAAGGGGCGCCCCCTAAGGGGGATTCCTACTCCTAGTAGGAGTAGGTTTCCCCCTTTCCTAGTCCAAGTAGGAGAAGAAGGAAGGAGAAGGAGAGGGAGAAGAAAAGAGGGGGGCGCCGCCCCCTCCCTAGTCCAATTCGGACCAGCCCATGGGGGGGGCGCCCCCCCCCCCCCTTGTGGCCCTTCTCTCCTTTCCATTAAGGCCCATGAAGGCCCAATACTCCCCCCGGCGAGTTCCCATAACTCTCCGGTACATCGAAAAATACCGAACCACTCAGAACCTTCCCAATGTCCGAATATAGCCTTCCAATATATCAATCTTTACATCTTGACCATTTCAAGACTCCTCGTCATGAATGTGATCTCATCTGGGACTCCGAACAACCTTCGGTACATCAAATCACATAACTCATAATACAAATCATCATCGAACGTTAAGCGTGCGGACCCTACGGGTTCAAGAACTATGTAGACATGACCAAGACACATCTCCGGTCAATAACCAATAGCGGAACCTGGATGCTCATATTGGCTCCTACATATTTTACGAAGATCTGTATCGGTCAAACCGCATAACAACATACGGTGTTCCCTTTGTCATCGGTATGTTACTTGCCCGAGATTGGATCGTTGGTATCATCATACCTAGTTCAATCTCGTTACCGGCAAGTCTCTTTACTCGTTCCATAATGCAACATCCCGCAACTAACTCATTAGTCACATTGCTTGCAAGGCTTATAGTGATGTGCATTACCGAGAGGGCCCAGAGATACCTCTCCGACAATCGGAGTGACAAATCCTAATCTCGACCTATGCCAACTCAACAAAAACCATCGGAGACACCTGTAGAGCATCTTCATAATCACCCAGTTACGTTGTGACATTTGATAGCACAGAAGGTGTTCCTCCGGTATTTGGGAGTTGCATAATCTCATAGTCATAGGAACATGTGTAATTCATGATGAAAGCAATAACAATAAACTAAACGATCGTAGTGCTAAGCCAACGGATGGGTCTTGTCCATCACATCATTCTCTAATGATGTGATCCCGTTCATCAAATGACAACACATGTCTATGGCTAGGAAACTTAACCATCTTTGATTAACGAGCTAGTCAAGTAGAGGCATACTAGGAACACTCTGTTTGTCTATGTATTCACACATGTACTAAGTTTCCGGTTAATACAATTCTATCATGAATAATAAACATTTTTCATGATATAAGAAAATATAAACAACAACTTTATTATTGCCTCTAGGGCATATTTCCTTCTGTCTCCCACTTGCACTAGAGTCAATAATCTAGTTCAGATCGTCATATGATTTCACACCAATAGTTCACATCTTTATGTGATTAGTTCACATCATCATGTGACTAATACCCAAAGGGTTTACTAGAGTCAATAATCTAGTTCACATCGCTATGTAATTAACACCCAAAGAGTGATCATGTTTTGCTTGTGAGAGAAGTTTAGTCAACCGGTCTGACACATTTAGAGCCGTATGTATTTTGCAAATTTTCTATGTCTACAATGCTCTGCACTGAGCTACTCTAGCTAATCGCTCCCACTTTCAATATGTATCTAGATCAAGACTTAGAGTCATCTAGATCGGTGTAAAAGCTTGCATTGGCGTAACTCTTTACGATGAACTCTTTATCACCTACATAACCGAGAAATATCTCCTTGGTATTCTAAGGATAGTTTTGACCGCTGTCAAGTGATCCACTCCTGGATCAATATCGTACCCCCTTGCCAAACTCATGGCAAGGTACACAATAGGTTTGGTACACAGCATCGCATACGTTATAGAACCTATGGCTGAGGCATAGGGAATGACTTTCATTCTCTTTCTATCTTCTGCCGTGGTTGTGTTTTGTGTCTTACTCAACTTTACACCTTGCAACACAGGCAAGAACTCCTTCTTTGACTGTTTGCTACCTCTTGAGCATTGCGTTGGTTTTCCCCGAAGAGGAAGGGATGATGCAGCAAAGTAGCGTAAGTATTTCACTCAGTTTTCCAGAACCAAGGTATCAATCTAGTAGGAGGCTACGCGCAAGTCCCTCGTACCTGCACAAAACAAATAAATCCTCGCAACCAACGCAAATAGGGGTTGTCAATCCCTATAAGGTCACTTACGAGAGTGAGATATGATAGATATGATAAGATAATATTTTTGGTATTTTTATGATAAAGATGCAAAGTAAAATAAAGGCAAAGTAAATAACAAAGGCAATAACTAAGTAATAGGAGATTAATATGATAAAGATAGACCCGGGGGCCATAGGTTTCACGAGTGGCTTCTCTCGAGAGCATAAGTATTCTACGGTGGGTGAACAAATTACTGTTGACCATTTGACAGAATTGAGCATAGCTATGTGAATATCTAGGTATGATCATGTATATAGGCATCATGTCCGAGATAAGTAGACCGACTCCTGCCTGCACTTACTACTATTACTCCACTCATCGACCGCTATCCAGCATGCATCTAGAGTATTAAGTTAAAACAGAGTAACACCTTAAGCAAGATGACATGATGCAGAGGGATAGACTCATGCAATATGAAGAAAACCCCGTCTTGTTATCCTCGATGGCAACAATACAATACGTGCCTTGATGCCCCTACTATCACTGGGAAAGGACACCGCAAGATTGAACCCAAAGCTAAGCACTTCTCCCATTGCAAGAAAGATCAATCTAGTAGGCCAAACCAAACTGATAATTCGAAGACACTTGCAAAGATAACCAATCATACATAAAAGAATTCAGAGAAGATTCAAATATTATTCATAGATAGACTTGATCATAAACCCACAATTCATCGATCTCAACAAACACACCGCAAAAAGAAGATTACATCGAATAGATCTCCACAAGAGAGGGGGAGAACATTGTATTGAGATCCAAAAAGAGAGAAGAAGCCATCTAGCTACTAACTATGGACCCGTAGGTCTGAGGTAAACTACTCACACTTCATCGGAGAGGCTATGGTGTTGATGTAGAAGCCCTTCGTGATCGATGCCCCCTCCGGCGGAGCTCCGGAACAGGCCCCAAGATGGGATCTCGTGGATAGAGAAAGTTACGGCGGTGGAATTAGAGTTTTGGCTCCGCATCTGATCGTTTGGGGGTACACGTCGGCGGAGCAACAGGGGGACCACGAGGGTGGAGGGCGCGCCTGGTGGGGGTGGGCGCCCCCCCTACCTCGTGGCCTCCTCTTTTCTTTCTTGGCATAGGGTCCAAGTCTCCGGGGTCTTGTTCGTGGAGAAAATCACGTTCTCGAAGGTTTCATTCCGTTTGGACTCTGTTTGATATTCCTTTTCTTCGAAACCCTAAAATAGGCAAAAAAACAGCAATTCTGGGTTGGACCTCCCATTAATATGTTAGTCCCAAAAATAATATAGAAGTGGATAATAAAGCCCAATAATGTCCAAAATAGTAGATAATATAGCATGGAGCAATAAAAAATTATAGCTACGTTGGAGACGTATCAAGCATCCCCAAGCTTAATTCCCGCTCGTCCTCGAGTAGGTAAATGATAAAAACATAATTTTTTATGCGGAGTGCTACTTGGCATATTTTAATGTAATTCTTCTTAATTGTGGTATGAATATTTAGATCCGAAAAATTCAAGACAAAAGTTCATATTGACATAAAAATAATAATACTTCAAGCATACTAACAAAGCAATTATGTCTTCTCAAAATAACATGGCTAAAGAAAGTTATCCCTATAAAATCATATAGTCTGGCTATGCTCTATCTTCACCACACAAAATATTTAAATCATGCACAACCCCGATGAGAAGCCAAGCAATTGTTTCATACTTTTGACATTCTCAAAACTTTTTCAATCTTCACGTAATACATGAGCGTGAGCCATGGACATAGCACTATAGGTGGAATAGAGTGGTGGTTGTGGAGAAGACAAAAAAGGGGAAGCTAGTCTCACATCAACTAGGCGTATCAACGGGCTATGGAGATGCCCATCAATAGATATCAATGTGAGTGAGTAGGGATTGTCATGCAACGGATGCACTAGAGCTATAAGTATATGAAAGCTCAAAAAGAAACTAAGTGGGTGTGCATCCAACTTGCTTTCTCATGAAGACCTAGGGCATTTTGAGGAAGCCCATCATTGGAATATACAAGCCAAGTTCCATAATGAAAGATTCCCACTAGTATATAAAAGTGATAACATGAGAGACTCTCTACTATGAAGATCATGGTGCTACTTTGAAGCACAAGTGTGGTAAAAGGATAGTAACATTGTCCCTTCTCTCTTTTTCTCTCATTTTTTTATTTGGGACTTTTTTATGGCCTCTTTTCTTTCTCTTTTTTTTATTTTTCGTCCGGAGTCTCATCCCGACTTGTGGGGGAATCATAGTCTCCATCATCCTTTCCTCACTGGGACAATGCTCTAATAATGATGATCATCACACTTTTATTTTTCTTACAATTCAACAATTACAACTCGATACTTAGAACAAAATATGACTCTATATGAATGCCTCCGGCGGTGTACTGGGATATGCAATGACTCATGAGTGACATGTATGAAATAATTATGAACGGTGGCTTTGCCACAAATACGATGTCAACTACATGATCATGCTAAGCAATGTGACAATGATGGAGTGTGTCATAATAAACAGAACGGTGGAAAGTTGCATGGCAATATATCTCGGAATGGCTATGGAAATGCCATAATAGGTAGGTATGGTGGCTGTTTTGAGGAAGGTATATGGTGGGTGTATGATACCGGCGAAAGGTGCGCGGTATTAGAGAGGCTAGCAATGGTGGAAGGGTGAGAAAAGTGCGTATAATCCATGGACTCAACATTAGTCATAAAGAACTCATATACTTATTGCGAAAATCTACAAGTTATCAAAGCAAAGTATTATGCGCATGCTCCTAGGGGGGACAGTTTGGTAGGAAAAGACCATCGCTCGTCCCCGACCGCCACTCATAAGGAAGGCAATAAAAAAAATCGTGCTCTGACTTCATCACATAACGGTTCACCCACTACACCACAACACTCGATTGGGCCGGGGCAGTTAACTGCCAGGAGAAAAACATGTGTAAGGGCAAAGAATCTGCCAGGACATCAGTTACTGCTGCTAAAAACACATTAGGGCAGGCCAACTGCCGGGAGAACTTAAGCAACACCGGTGCAGAAACCACCGTTACACTTTACGGCCCAAAACTGCTAGGAGAACTAAATCTCGGCCCATGATCCGCCGGACCCCGTCTTTGGCTTGAGACCGAATATCGGCCCTAAGCGCGCGCGGCAAGGAAAAAAAGCGCGCGACTTGCGAAAAAATTTGGCACACGAAAGAAACATTACGCGCCGGCCCTACCTCTTCCAGACCGAAATAGCCGCCCCCAAATCACGCCCAATCCCCACCCGTGCCCTCCGCCAGATCCGCCAGATCCGCTGCCGCCGCCCCCGCCCCCAGAGCTTCCCACCGCCGCCCCCGTCGACCCTAGAGGTTCCCACCACCGGCGAGCGGCCACCTTCCACTCGATCAGACCACTGCCGGCGTACCTCCCCACCACCGCAGCTCCTCTGCCGCCCACAAATCCACGGGACCGCAACCAACCGCCGCTGCCAGCCATCCCACCGTCGACGGCCGCCCTCCAACCAGATCACTGCCGCCATCACCCCCCATCACGGCAGCCCCTCCGCCCCTCCGCCTCCCCAACAACCACCCCGCCGCCGCTGACCACTGCCGCGTCGCCCCACTCCAAAGCACCGCGGCCAAGCACCTGATTGACGGGGAGCAGCACCATCGTCGACGAGCTAATCCACCAGCGGCAATCATCCTCCATGGAACAACTTCCTCGCCACCAACCTACTCGTGCACTTCCTCGCCGAGCAGGCCTCCCCGCAAGCTTCACCGAGCACTAAGCCACGGGTCCGCCTCCTTCACACGCGCCTAAAGCAGCAGATCGTCG
Organism: Triticum monococcum; assembly: GCA_034509565.1. Lineage (NCBI taxonomy): Eukaryota > Viridiplantae > Streptophyta > Magnoliopsida > Poales > Poaceae > Triticum > Triticum monococcum. The sequence continues at coordinate 771,694,182 of CM067847.1, forward strand.
ACCCTCCTCTCCTGCAAGTAGCTCTGCCTCCTCAACATCGTTTCCCTAGACATCGCTGCCTCTTTGACAGGTGAGATTTTGTTGCAATTTCATTGCCTTTTTTTGTTCTGAATGTGGAGCTACGCAATTGCCTTAATTAGATTTGTTGATACCTGACTAAGTTGTTTAGTTGAGCTTTGGAGTTCATTTTAATTTGAGATGAAAGAAAGCTAATTATTTAAGTCTTTGTTTTTTTAGTTGATGCCCCAAAGTAATACATCCATTTTATTGCTGGAGTATAGAGAGAAGGGATTATTGTGTTTGCTCTGGTCTATGGAGAGAGATGGGGATTATTCTCATTCACTTCAGTTAGGTTTAGTTAGGAATACCTGAACATTTTAGTGCTAATATTGTTATTCCAGTAAAGAACTAACTTCAGAATGACCAAATTTGTGGTCATACACTCTGCATCCTCAACATCAAGGTACTCCATTTCTAGGAGAACTAATTTGTGGCCATACAGTAAGGTTCTAGGAGTATAACATCAGGGTACTTTCTCTACATACACAGGCAAGCTCCAATTCTAGGAGGACTAATTTGAACTTTGAATGAGTTTAAAAAAACAAACTAGCATGAGTATAACTTGTTGAGAAAAATACTCCTTGTACTAGTCTAACTCAATGCAGGGCAGGACAGTGGTGCCTCATAATGTCACTCCATTGCCCATGGGGGCATTTTCATTGCCCCAGTGCATGTAGATGCAGGGGCAGGAGGTAAAGATGCAAAAGCTCTTTTTAACCAGCTGTAAGGCAGTGTGCAATGCAAGACCTATATTAGTTAGTGGATTAAGGCACAAGACCAGCTTCAGGGTTTAAGGCTTAAGCCAAGAGGAGAAAGAAACAGCTCCGCATATGAAAAGATACCATCATTATTGTTTCCATGAAATTGGTAATATATGTGGCATGTGTTCGGGTGTGTTTGGATCGGAGCCTACACCAGCCGAACCAAAAAATTGGTCGTTGACCAGCGCGCGCGCACCTATTTGGTTCCTGACCAATATTTTGGCTGGCCACGGCTCATGCAGTTTCACTAGTTCATTTTGCGACAATGATTTGGCAAGTCGCCGGGGGCTGAAAGGTGCGCCAAAAAATTGGCGTGCCCGCGAATTGGTAGGGCTGGCAGGGGCAGCATCCAAACACACCCTTCATCTCTTTCGCAAGAGCAACTTGTGTCCTGAGACCTTCTAGTGGTACTGACACCCATAAAAAGAAATTGTCTTCTTGCATGATCACTTACTGAAAATAGGGACAATCAGCTGAGTGCGGATTTTTGGAGGCCGAGCTCCAGTGAGCTCGGTATTTTGAAAAAAAAAAATCAAAAAACGTATTTAAAAGTTCCAAAAACATTTGAAAAAATACCATGAAAACTTATATGTATTCCGCAAGAACGTGTTAAATTTCGTCGAAAAATGTTGTGATTTGTAGGCTGTACAAAAATACGTAACAAATTTCTGGCCCAATAATAAAAATAAAAGGCCCATTAAAAATGTGTATTTTTCTTTTTCCTGTACGCCACATGTAAACGTATAATACTGTGAAATTTTTCATATACATAGTATACATGTGCATGTGTGTTCAAAAAATAAATTTGGAATTTTTCGCTCTCCAAAAAAAATTGAAAACGAGCTCACTGGAGCTCGGCCTCCGTTTTCATTTTCCGCAATCAGCTTTACTTCTGAGTACTTAGGACTAGTTAAGTTATCTAAGTTGTTATTGGTACTGTTACAATGTGCTTGTATTGAACCATCTATCCAAGTTTATTACTAACTCTATATGTGTTTCTCTGCACGTATGCTTGCATGTACATCTATTTGCTTTATGGACATGACTCTTGTGTTTGTTTGCTTGTTATACTATGACAATTGCAATGCTTATTTAGGCTACTAGGTTGTGTGCTTGTGCTTGTGGTAAACAAACTGAAGGTACATGTTTGATTCCTGTACATCTTGTTGTAAACTTTGTGCAACCTACACCGCTCAACATGAGGTGCTGCAAGAAAATGAAACATACTTATTTTGCAAAAGAAGGCAGCAGGGCGCACACAACAAAGTAAGGATGTGGCATTTCATCGCAACAAACTGGAACACACAAGGAAGTTACCAATGACTATCATGGTTGATTGCTTAAAAAGCTTTCTATGTATGCAGTTGGAAGTGGACAAGCGCATGGCAAAAGCAGGAATGCGACCACAAGCAAGCGGATGAGGTAATATACATGTTTCCAAGAATTTTCATGCCCTCAACTCTGTACAGTACTGAAGTTTACAAAATGAAAAAATATTTCATATAGTAAATGTTTAACTCAGTGCAACAACAAAAATTGACTTAGCATGTTTTGCCTATTTGCACATGAAAGATTTTTTTGGCTTGGAGCTAGTACTTTGCTACATATGTTGATGTTAAGCGTGTCCATGCAAGACATGTTGTAAACAATGTGATTTTTTGTGAACTTTTACGTTCAAATGGCTTTTTTGTGTGTTAGAAAAATGGTAGTAGCTTATTGTTGTCGAAACTCTCAGAAGTTGCAGCACATTATCCTCTGCTCAACATATTCATTCATCCAATGATCCATGCTGCTGTAGGTTCTTATTATTGCTCATTCTAGTTTTGAGTATTCAAAATACTGGTTTTGTTGGATGCCTTTTGGAAGCCGCATTCGGAGGCAATATGTTGAAATAAAACGGGCAAGCTTCTTGCCTTCATACCAACATTCCTTAATCCTCATATTTGCAGGAGATGTGTATTTATCTAGCTGTGCACACTATTTTCAGTCAACAAGTGACCAGAAACTAAACAATCCTGGCACTTATCTAGCTGTACTTGTAGCTCCTTCCTCCAGGGATGATGCTACAATTCTGTCAACAGGTTCTTTATGATGGGTATTGCTGCTACATTTGCTAGAGTATTTGGATTGATGTGTGCCCACCCCTGCCTATTTATACTACACAGTGTACTATGTACAATATAGAGTTATGCCTATTTGTTTCAAGTTTTGCTTATTAGTTCAATATATAGTACTATATAGAGTTTTGCCTATTTGTACAAATTTCAACTCCGTGCAGAAAAAAGATTCAAAGTCAGTACTATATTAACTCCAGGCATGATGCTATACATGTTTAACTCAGTCTTAGTCATAGCTTTCACCAGTAAGTTCTAATTTGTTTTGAACTGAGCAGGTTTTGCAACAGAAGTTCCATTTTGAATTTCCTATCTGTTGCAGGTTTTGCTACAGAAGTTGACAGAGGTTTGGAAGATCTTCAAACTGCTGAAGATTTGGAAGACCTACGATTAAGTTGGTGCAGTGATCATGTAATATGCTTTGTTTGTTGAACCTGGACACTTGCTCTGCTCATTTTGCTGGTTAGGCCACTATATGCTCATTTTAGTTGTGTGGCACCCTCAGAAAGATATGTACTTTCTCCTTTTGTGGCACTACTTCAGTTTGGTTGTGGCACATTTAACATATATGTATTGTACTTGTGGCAGAACCTCTCTCTATATATATGGTTATTATGTTTATCGGATGAAGTTTAATGTTTTGGATGAGGCTTATATGTTACCTTGATTGAAGATTTTTGATGAGACCTATATGTTTGTGTGATTGAAGTGTATGTATAAATTATGTGATCTGTCCTGATTATCTGAATATGATGAAATGGATATTACATTAGGGATGCCTAGACTAATTTGGTACTGAAATCTACCTGCTGGCATAGAAGCTACCGGGTGAACAAGCTTCTGCAGGCAGTTGGACTGCCGCTAATTGAAGTTTCATGTGTTTTGACAAATCTGCTGGGAGAAAACAGACTGCCGGCAAACACAAGGGCGAGGGCAGAAAAACTGCCGGGAAGAGTTTATCTGCTGGGAGAAGTAATCCCCGGCAGCCGTTCTCGTGGCGGTTCTATCTGCCGGGAGAAATGTTGTCCCGACAGTTTGTCTGCCCTGTAAAGTGATTTCTCCCGGCAGTTTACATGCCTTTGCATCAGTGTTGTGGTGTAGTGACCATATCTGCATGCCACTACACCACAACACGATTGCAAGGACATAAAAACTGCCAGCAGAAGTCACTTATAAGGGCAGACAAACTGTCGGGAACGTTTTTCTCCCGGCAGTTTCTATTCTCCCGGCAGACAAATTCTCCTGGCAGTTAATAGCTTTCCCGGCAAATGATGTGCCACGGTTGCCAAATACCCCAATCTATAAGGCTATTGCACTCTAGTATTGTATTTATTTCACATTTAGATGCACATGACAAGCCATTCATTAAAATAAAGTAAAAGGAATCTGCACATTTATATTATAAAATATGATGATCAAAGTACATGGTTACAATGTATACAATTCACTGATTACACATGATGACTTGCATCATAATTTAGCATCTACAGTTTCAATACATCCAAGTTATACAGAATGTAACAAGCACAAAATGCAAAGCTTGTAAGGTCTTCTACGTGAGCTCAGAGCATATGGTTAGGGCAAGTTATCTTTGGCCAGTCTTCACGAACATTTCCAACCTGGACAAAGAGAGACAATTGACAAGTACAAGTATTATAAAACATTATCTGCATACATTGATTACAATACTCAAAGACAATCATGTGCACCGCTCCAACTTTTTAAGAAAGACATCTACATGAACGAAGAGAATTTCTCATCATATTTCCTTTCAAGGCATCAAGTAAATCATATAAAGCACTGATACGGCGATAGGAGTAAGACGATGCCGGATATGGAAATTTCTAGAAACAGCAACGCGTCAATATGGCAAGTATATATAAATAATTAATAAGATGACATATAATAAAGACAAACATAATAGAATGTGTAAGGTGAGATCAAAATATTGCCCCATTGGTTGCCTCTGTACCTCTTTTCAAGTCCTCAACTCCTCATGGTGCTTCTAGCTTACCAAATATAAGTGATAGACTCCTCCGTGCAGCTATTTCTCTAAGTGATGGAAGGTATCAAGCACACAGTATAGTACTCCTCTAGTACGTACTATGGAAGCTAGCAAGGAGCCAAGCACACAGCGACCACACCTCACTCAGGGCTCGGGGGCGAGGAGGCATAACTCTGAGGCAATTACTTCCTTCAAAAGCTTATGTACTATTTAAGAGTAACAAGTATACACCTAGTTAAGGCTGGTTATTTTACTTTCTACAATGGAGCTCACTATGGTAGTACAATGTCCCATTTTTTGTCGAGGGCTACATTTAACACCCTCCATTTAACATCAGAGATTCTGAACAAAAAACGATACAGTATGGGTACCATACTCATCTCAACAGCATTAGATCATTCCTCGTTTCGTACTGCACTGTATATGTTCCTTCCATGATTCCATCAAGCAGCTGAAAAAATAATGCTGGCGAAAACTGTGTTAGCATAAGGAAAATAATTGCACTTAACATTGCATATTATCCTGGAATAACTTGGCTTCTGCCACATCTATAGATGTAATGTGCTCAAAGCAAATTAAGAACTTTCAGTATGAAAATCATTTACAAATAAGTTCTTAACTTGTGCACGCGATTTCTTGTATATTAACAACGGGGATTGCCCACATGAAGTGGATAAATGCTTAAAACATGTGTTTAGATTTCACACGCTTATTCCTGAAGCATTAAGCATTACAATATAGTGCCCAAATAGTGATGAGAGTTATTTATCTTGGAAAACTGTGAATTGTCACAAAGAGCAGAAAACATAAAAAATGAAGACCGCAATCTCAACATAGTAATAATAATTACAACAAAATTTAATAGTGGAAGGGCATACGAAGATTAATCTCCCAGCGGCAGCACTACAAGAAAGTTATATTCTGTATATGTAGTAATAGATGGTTGGGTATAAAAGATGCATATGTATCACTTCTGGAGGAAGAGGATTAAGGTGCAGGTAGAGATGGTCCGTCAATGGTCCTGAGGCTAAAGGGTAGAAACATCAAGTGATGTGAGAAGAACCAACAACACCAGATTATCACCTAAAGCATAATCGCATAAAACTAGAGAACTGAAACATACGTACACCACGTCCTTCTCTAATTTCCATAGTCAATTAGTCATAGATCTAGAAACAACATCACGAGATGCCAGATCATTGGCGGTAGGGGCATATCATTCCATGAACCTCTCAGCTTTGCTGTTCCTAAGAATACCACCTTCGCCCCGGGAACCTGAAAATGAATGATGACATAGTAATGTAAGAAAATTTGGTTGATTGACTAATATTTCGATACTAACTGGAGAAATTTGCCATGCAAAAGCTATAGTTAATACACATGTGACTACAGTAGGATAAAAAAGTTTTAGTTATGTAAAACCTTCGGTTATAAGGCATCCAGCACCGTAAATGCCTGTACGATGGAACTGCACAAACTCAAGATCCTGCAAATTCAACAGATAGATATAACCATATCATCTTGAGAAGTAGCTAAGTCAGTGTGATTTAGTTCAGAAGAGTAACCTGAAGGGGTAACCCAGCACGTGCAACCATAGCATTGTCATCACTAGTACATGTGTGAGGTGAAATAGCAGAGAAGTAACCTCTGCCATAACCATGTTGAGCTATAAAACAAGACATGGTAAGACATGCAGTAAACTGAAAAGGAACAGTCAGTGGTTAAGACAGAGAGATTCTTACTCCTGTTGCTAAAATAGCATTTGTTGAAAGGAAACGATGAAGGGTACCATCCTCCATGTTGAGTGCAATTACCCCCTGAAAGGCGCGTTGAAAATAAGTATGCATTAATCAGCAGTGTCCTAAACATGCGGTGCAGAAAGCAAGCACTATTTATAGACCTAATTATATCCATTGAAAGGGCTCATTAGCTAGTAGGTTTTAACCATCATGTAAAAAATCTTGTCAACATTACAACAAGATCAGGTACACAAGACAATCTTAGCGGCACTAAAAAGATAATGCATTAATGACCTAATGCTTGTAGAATCTACAACAACTGAACAAGCAAGGCAATTAAAAACCAAGGAAAAATGAGATCCCAGAAATATCCACATCAAGTCTAATAGAATGCAAAGAAAATTAATGCTAAAGGCAACAATCAAAGACTATTTTCTTTCAGTATGTCTACATCAAATTATAACCACATAAAAGTAGGCATATCTATTATTTCTTACAAGTTACATAATTGATTCCCAGAGAAGGGAAGAGACCCCCGAAACAAATCACTTTAGGTACATATGGCATTCCTTTACAAGTGAGAATGATTCTGAATTTCAGACAACCCATAAAAAATTACACATACACTAACCTGGCTGAAACAATTTGCAATTCTCGAGCACTTGAAATTTCTCCAAAAACCTACCACTGGTAGACCCAGTCTCCAATCCTTTCACTAATAGCACCTGCATCAATTTGGTAGTAAAAAGAAAAAACAGCAATAAGAAGACAGTCTCGGTGGAAGGAGAGATGTAGCAGGGAGGGGAAATCTGGATTCGTACGGACAACTGGACAACGCCCACCATCAGTTCTCATCCAGCAGAGAATGAGAGATTCACTACCTTGCTATGGAGAGTCTCACCTAGATCGGGTTTCCATTGGCACGGATCTAAGCAGAGAGCAGGCACCGCGCTCGCAGTCAGCGGGAGAGGAAGCCGCGGCCAGGAGCCATCTCATGCTAGCCAGCATGAAGGGCCACGGAGAAGAGGAGCCCAATGCCGTGGTGGACCCTTAGACGGCACTGCTTCCTCTTGCGCTTGCCGTTGCCGCACATCACAATGAAGAAGGATTGGTGTTCTTCATAGGATCTATTGCTGGGGAGGAAGCTGACGTTGACCTTGACGCACTGGCGCCATCGACGTTCAGGTGGCTGTGCCGAAGGGAGGGAGGCTCCATCGACCTCGCGCATCAGTGGCCTCTGGAGGGAGGAGACACGACCTCTATGCATCGATGCCATAGATCCAGATGCGGTCGCACAGGTCGGTTGAGGGGTGGTGGTGTAGGGGCGGTGGTGGCAGAAGGGGCAGTGCGGCGGCGGTGTCGGTCGAGGAGAAGGGGTAAAGGAGGGTTCGATTTGGGGGAGAACAGGAAGGGGTGGCGACGATGGCGGCGGTGGTATCGGTCGAAGAGGAGGGGTATAAAGGAGGTTTGATTTGGGGGAGAACAGGTCGGGCGGCGGTTGTAATTCTTTTGAGCAAAAATTTTGGTCTGTCGCGCGCTCTCCCGCGCCAGCACGTGTTTGGGCCCAATTATTTTTGTGGGCTCGCGCCATGAATAGGCCTGGTAGACAGTGGGCCGTAATTTAGTTCTCCCGGCAATTGTGATGACCTAAGGTGGGCATATCATTGCCGGCAGTACATGCGCCCTTGCTGCTTAACTTATACCGGCAGTTTATCCACCCTTGTGCATTTTTGCCGGCAGTTACCTGATCCCCGGCAGATGGTTTGCCCTTATTCTCATATTTTTCCCAGCAGTTAATTGCCCCCAATTTAGTGTTGTGGCGCAGTGTGCTACGGGAATCACAAGCTTCAACACAAGTATTTCTCAAATTCACAATTACTCAACTAGCATGACATGATGTAGAGGGATAGACTCATGCAATATGAAGAAAACCCCACCTTGTTATCCTCAATGGCAACAATACAATATGTGCCTTGCTGCCCCTACTGTCACTGGGAAAGGACACCGCAAGATTGAACCCAAAGCTAAGCACTTCTCCCATTGCAAGAAAGATCAATCTAGTAGGCCAAACCAAACTGATAATTCGAAGAGACTTGCAAAGATAACAAATCATACATAAAAGAATACATAGAAGATTCAAATATTATTCATAGATAGACTTGATCATAAACCCACAATCCATCGGTCTCAACGAACACACCGCAAAAAGAAGATTACATCGAATAGATCTCCACAAGAGAGGGGGAGAACATTGTATTGTGATCCAAAAAGAGAGAAGAATCCATCTAGCTACTAACTATGGACCCGTAGGTCTGAGGTAAACTACTCACACTTCATCGGAGAGGCTATGGTGTTGATGTAGAAGCCCTCCGTGATCGATGCCCCCTCCGGCGGAGCTCCGGAACAGGCCCCAAGATGGGATCTCGTGGATACAGAAAGTTACGGCGGTGGAATTAGGGTTTTGGCTTCGTATCTGATCGTTTGGGGGTACGTGGATATATATAGGAGGAAGGAGTACGTCGGTGGAGCAACAAGGGGCCCACGAGGGTGGAGGGTGCGCCTGGTGGGGGTGGGCGTGCCCCCTACCTCGTGGCCTCCTCTTTTCTTTCTTGACGTAGGGTCCAAGTCTCCCGGATCTTGTTCGTTGAGAAAATCACGTTCCCGAAGGTTTCATTCCGTTTGGACTCCGTTTGATACTCCTTTTCTTCGAAACCCTAAAATAGGCAAAAAAAACAGTAATTTTGGTATGGGCCTCCGGTTAATAGGTTAGTCCAAAAAATAATATAAAAGTGGATAATAAAGCCCAATAATGTCCAAAACAGTAGATAATATAGCATGGAGCAATAAAAAATTATAGCTACGTTGGAGACGTATCACTATTCCATTCTGAACTACTTCAAAAACATGTCAAGGTATGTACTCATTGAAAAATTTATCAAGCATCTTGATCTATCTCTATAGATCTTGATGCCCAATTTGTAAGCAGCTTCACCGAGGTTTTTCTTTGAAAAACTCATTTCAAACACTCCTTGATGCTTTCCAGAAAATTCTACATCATTTTTGATCAACAATATGTCATTCACATATACGTATCAGAAAGCCTGTAGTGCTCCCACTGAAGGAAATATGGTGTAGAGGCAATAATAAAGTTTTTATTTATATTTCCTTATATCATGATAAATGTTTATTATTCATGCTACAATTGTATTAAGTGGAAACTTAGTACATGTGTGAATACATAGACAAACTGAGTGTCACTAGTATGCCTCTACTTGACTAGCTCGTTAATCAATGATGATTAAGTTTCCTAACCATAGACATGAGTTGTCATTTGATTAATGGAATCACATCATTAGAGAATGATGTGATTGTTGGGGAACGTAGTAATTTCAAAAAAATTCCTACGCACACGCAAGATCATGGTGATGCATAGCAACGAGAGGGGAGAGTGTGATCTACGTACCCTTGTAGATCAACCACGAAAGCATTTGGTTGATGTAGTCACACGTCTCCACAGCCCGACCGATCAAGCACCGAAACTACGGCACCTCCGAGTTCTAGCACACGTTCAGCTCGATGACGATCCCCGGACTCCGATCCAGCAAAGTGTCGGGGAAGAGTTCCGTCAGCACGACGGCGTGGTGACGATCTTGATGTACTACTGTCGCAGGGCTTCGCCTAAGCACCGCTGCAATATTATCGAGGACTATGGTGGCAGGGGGCGCTGCACACGGCTAAGAATATGATCACGTGGATCAACTTGTGTTCCTCTGGGGTGCCCCTGCCTCCGTATATAAAGGCTCAAGGGGGGGTGCGGCCGGCCTAGGAGAGGCGTGCCAGGAGGAGTCCTACTCCCTCCGGGAGTAGGATTCCCCCCCAACCCATATATCTCCCGGGGGGTTCCGGTAACCTCCCAGTACTCCGGTAAAATCCCGATTTCACCCGGAACACTTCCGATATCCAAACATAGGCTTCCAATATATCAATCTTTATGTCTCGACCATTTCAAGACTCCTCGTCATGTCCGTGATCACATCCGGGACTCCGAACAACCTTCTATACATCAAAACGTATAAACTCATAATATAACTGTCATCGAAACCTTAAGCGTGCGGACCCTACGGGTTCGAGAACAATGTAGACATGACCGAGACACGTCTCCGGTCAATAACCAATAGCGGGACCTAGATGCCCATATTGGCTCCTACATATTCTACGAAGATCTTTATCGGTCAGACCGCATAACAACATACGTTGTTCCCTTTGTCATCGGTATGTTACTTGCCCGAGATTCGATCGTCGGTATCCAATACCTAGTTCAATCTCGTTACCGGCAAGTCTCTTTACTCGTTCCGTAATACATCATCCCGCAACTAATTCATTAGTTGCAATGCTTGCAAGGCTTAAGTGATGTGCATTACCGAGAGGGCCCAGAGATACCTCTCCGACGATCGGAGTGACAAATCCTAATCTCGAAATACGTTAACCCAACATGTACCTTTGGAGACACCTGTAGAGCACCTTTATAATCACCCAATTACGTTGTGACGTTTGGTAGCACACAAAGTGTTCCTCCGGCACACGGGAGTTACATAATCTCATAGTTATAGGAACATGTATAAGTCATGAAGAAAGCAATAGCAACATACTAAACGATCGAGTGCTAAGCTAATGGAATGGGTCATGTCAATCAGATCATTCAACTAATGATGTGATCCCATTAATCAAATGACAACTCTTTTTCCATGGTTAGGAAACATAACCATCTTTGATTAATGAGCTAGTCAAGTAGAGGCATACTAGTGACACTCTGTTTGCCTATGTATTCACACATGTATTATGTTTCCGGTTAATACAATTCTAGCATGAATAATAAACATTTATCATGATACAAGGAAATAAATAATAACTTTATTATTGCCTCTGGGGCATATTTCCTTCAGTGATTGACTTGACCCATCTGTTAGCTTAGCACGATGATCGTTTAGTTTGTTGCTATTGCTTTATTCATAAGTTATACATGTTCCAATGACTATGAGATTATGCAACTCCCAAATACCGGAGGAACACTTAGTGTGCTATCAAACGTCACAACGTAACTGGGTGACTATAAAGATGCTCTATAGGTGTCTCTGATGGTGTTTGTTGAGTTGGCATAGATCGAGATTAGGATTTATTACTCCGTGTATTGGAGAGGCATCTCTGGGCCCTCTTGGTAATGCACATCAGTATAAGCCTTGCAAGAAGTGTGACTAATGAGTTAGTTACGGGATGTTGTATTACGGAACGAGTAAAGAGACTTGTCGGTAACGAGATTGAACTAGGTATTGAGATACCGACGATCGAATCTCGGGCAAGTGACATCCCGATGATAGGGAACAACGTATGTTGATATGCGGTTTGACCGATAAAGATCTTCGTAGAATATGTAGGAACCAATATGACCATCTAGGTTCCACAATTGGTTATTGACTGGAAGTGAGTCACGGTCATGTCTACATAGTTCTCGAACCCGTACGGTCCGCGTGCTTAACGATCGATATTATGAGTTTATGTGTTTTGATGTACCGAAGGCAGTTCGGAGTCCCGGATATGATCATGGACATGACGAGGAGTCTCTAAATGGTCGAGACATAAAGATCGATATATTGGAAGGCTATGTTTGGACATCGACATGGTTCCGGGTGAGTTCAGGCATTTACCGGAGTATCGAGTAGTTAATGGAACCCCCCGGGGAGTCATTGGGCCTTAATGGGCCTTATTGGGACAGAGGAGGAGGCGGCCAAGGTGGGCCCCCCCCAAGCCCGATCCAAATTGGGGTGGGGGTCGGCCCCCCTTTCCTTCTCCCTCTATCCTCCTTCCTTCTTCTCCTACTCCAACTAGGGAAGGGGGAATCCTACTCCCACCGGGAGTAGGACTCCCCCTTGGATGCGCCATGAGAGGGCCGGTCCTCCCCTCCTCCACTCCTTTATATATGGGGGAAGGGGCACCCCATAGACACACAAGTTGATTGTTTAGCCCTGTGCGGTGCCACCACCACAGATTTCCACCTCGGTCATATCGCTGTAGAGCTTAGGCGAAGCCCTGCGTTGGTTACTTCATCATCACCATCATTATGCCGTCTTGCTGATGAAACTCTCCTTTGACCTCAGCTGGATCTAGAGTTTGTGGGACATCACCGAGGCGAACGTGTGCAAATCGCGGAGGTGCCGTACCTTCAGTGCTAGGATCGGTCGGATCGTGAAGACGTACGACTACATTAACCGCGTTGTCATAACGCTTCTGCTTATGGTCTACGAGGGTACGTGGACAACACTCTCCTCTCTCGTTGCTATGCATCACCTAGATGGATCTTGCATGTGCCTAGGAATTTTTTTGAAATTACTGCATTCCCCAATAGTGGTATCAGACCCAGGTCTATGCGTAGATGTTATATGCACGAGTAGAACACAAAGAAGTTGTGGGCGTGGGTATATTCATATTGCTTGCCATCACTAGTTGATTCTTGATTCAGCGGTATTGTTGGATGAAGCAGCTCAGACCGACAGTACGCGTACGCTTACGCGAGACTAGTTCTACCGACGTGCTTCGCACACAGGTGGCTATTGGGTGTTAGTTTCTCCAACTTTAGTTGAATCAGATTCAATGAACAGGGTTCTTTCTGAAGATCAAAAAGCAATCACTATACCGTGTTGTGGTTTTTGATGCGTAGGTAAGAACTTTTTTTGCTAGAAGCCCGTAGCAGCCACGTAAAACTTGCAACAATAAAGTAGAGGACGTTTAACTTGTTTTTGCAGGCCATGTTGTGATGTGATATGGTCAAGACGTGATTATATAAATTGTTGTATGAAATGATCATGTTTTGTAACACAGTTATCGGTAACTGGCAGGAGCCATATGGTTGTCGCTTTATTGTATAAAATGCAATCGCCATGTAATTGCTTTACTTTATCACTAAGCGGTAGCGATAGTCGTAGAAGCAATAGTTGGCGAGACAACAATGATGCTTCAATGGAGATCAAGGTGTCAAGCCGGTGACGATGGTGATCATGACGATGCTCTGGAGATGGAGATCAAAGGCACAAGGTGATGATGGTCATATCATATCACTTATATTTGATTGCATGTGATGTTTATCCTTTATGCATCTTATTTTGCTTAGTTCGGCGGTAGCATTATAAGATGATCTCACACTAAATTTCAAGGTACAAGTGTTCTCCCTGAGTATGCATCGTTGCTACAGTTAGTCGTGCCGAGACACCACGTGATGATCGGGTGTCATATGATCTACGTTCACATACAACGGGTGCAAGCCAGTTTTGCACACGCAGAATACTCGGGTTAAACTTGACGAGCCAAGCAGATGCAGATATGGCATCGGAACACTGAGACCAAAAGGTCAAGCATGAATCATATAGTAGATATGATCAACATAATGATGTTCACCATTGAAAACTACTCCATCTCACGTGATGATCGGACATGGTTTAGTTGATATGGATCACGTGATCACTTAGATGATTTGAGGGATGTCTATCTAAGTGGGAGTTCTTAAGTAATATGATTAATTGAACTTTAATCTATCATGAACTTAGTACCTGATAGTATTTTGCATGTCTATGTTGTTGTAGATAGATGGCCCGTGTTGTTGTTCTGTTGAATTTTAATGCGTTCCTAGAGAAAGCTAAGTTGAAAGATGATGGTAGCAACTACATGGCTGAGTCCGTAACTTGAGGATTATCCTCATTGTTGCACAGAAGAATTACGTCCTGAAAGCACCGCTGGGTGACAAACCTGCTGTAGATGCTGCGGGCGACGTTAAGAACGTCTGGCAAAGCAAAGCTGATGACTACTCGATAGTTCAGTGTGCCATGCTTTACGGCTTAGAACCGGGACTTCAACGACGTTTTGAACATCATGGAGCATATGAGATGTCCCAGGAGTTGAAGTTAATGTTTCAAGCAAATGCCCGGACTGAGAGATATGAAGTCTCCAATAAGTTCTACAGCTGCAAAATGGAGGAGAATAGTTCTATCAGTGAACATATACTCGGAATGTCTGGGTACCACAACCACTTGACTCAGCTGGGATTTAATCTTCCTGATGATAGTGTCATTGACAGAGTTCTTCAATCACTGCCATCAAGCTACAAGAGCTTTGTGATGAACTATAATATGCAAGGGATGGATAAGACAATTCCTGAGCTCTTCGCAATGCTAAAGGCTGCGGAGGTAGAAATCAAGAAGGAGCATCAAGTGTTGATGGTCAACAAGACCACCAGTTTCAAGAAGAGGGCAAAGGGAAGAAGGAGAACTTCAAGAAGAACAACAAGCAAGTTGCTGCTCAAGTGAAGAAGCCCAAGTCTGGACCTAAGCCTGAGACTGAGTGCTTCTACAGCAAAGGGACTGGTTACTAGAAGTGGAACTTCCCCAAGTATTTGGCGGATAAGAAGGACGGCAAAGTGAAAGGTATATTTGATATACATGTTATTGATGTGTACCTTACTAATGCTCGTAGTAGCGCCTGGGTATTTGATACTGGTTCTGTTGCTAATATTTGCAACTCGATACATGGGCTATGAATTAAGCAAAGATTGGCTAAGGATGAGGTGATGATGCGCGTGGGAAATGGTTCCAAAGTCGATGTGATCGCCGTCGGCACACTACCTCTACATCTACCTTTGTGATTAGTATTAGAACTGGATAATTGTTATTTGGTGCCAGCGTTAAGAATGAACATTATATCTGGATCTTGTTTGATGCGAGGTGGATATTCATTTAAATCGGAGAATAATGGTTGTTCTATTTATATGAGTAATATCTTTTATGGTCATGCACCCTTGATGAGTGGTCTATTTTTACTAAATCTCCATAGTAGTGATACACATATTCATAGTATTGAAGCCAAAAGATATAAGTTTAATAATGATAGTGCAACTTATTTGTGGCACTGCCGTTTAGGTCATATTGGTGTAAAGCTCATGAAGAAACTCTAGGCTGATGGACTTTTGGAATCACTTGATTATGAATCACATGATGCTTGCGAACCATGCCTCATGCGCAAGATGAATAGCTAAGACTCTGTTCTCCAGAACAATGGAACGAGCAACAGACTTACTGGAAATAATACATACTGATGTATGCGGTCCGATGAGTGTTGATGCTCGTGGTGGGTATCCTTATTTTCTGACCTTCACTAATGATTTGAGCAGAAATGGGTATATATCTACTTGATGAAACATAAGTCTGAAACATTTAAAAAGTTCAAAGAATTTCAGAGTGAAGTGGAAAATCATCGTAACAAGAAAATTAAGTTTCTACGATCTGATCGTGGAGGTGATTATTTGAGTTATGAGTTTGGTCTTCATTTGAAATATCGTGGAATAGTTTCGCAACTCACGCCACCTTGAACACCACAGCGTAATGGTGTGTCCGAACGTCGTAACCGCACTTTATTAGATATGTTGCGATCTATGATGTCTCTTACTGATTTACTGCTATCGTTTTGGGGTTATGCTTTAGAGACGGCTACATTCACGTTAAATAGGACACCATCGAAATCCGTTGAGATGACACCTTATGAACCGCGGTTCGGCAAGAAACCCAAGTTGTCGTTTCTTAAAGTTTGGGGCTGCGATGCTTATGTGAAAAAGCTTCAACCTGATAAGCTCGAACCCAAATCGGAGAAATGTGTCTACATAGGATACCCAAAGGAGAGTGTTGGGTACACCTTCTATCACAGATCCAAAAGATATTCGTTGCTAAGAATGGATCCTTTCTAGGGAAGGAGTTTCTCTCGAAAGAAGTGAGTGGGAGGAAAGTAGAACTTGATGAGGTAATTGTACCTACTCCCTTATTGGGAAGTAGTTCGTCACAGAAATCAGTTCCAGTGATTCCTACACCAGTAAGTGAGGAAGCTAATGATGATGATCATGAAACTTCTGATCAAGTTACTACCAAACCTCCTAGGTCAACCAGAGTAAGATCCACACTAGAATGGTATGGTAATCCTGTTCTGGAGGTCATGTTACTTGACCATGACAAACCTAGGAACTATGAGGAAGCAATGATGAGCCCAGATTCCGCAAAATGGCTTGAGGCCATGAAATCTGAGATGGGATCCATGTATGAGAACAAAGTATGGACTTTGGTTGACTTGCCCGATGATCGGCAAGCCATAGAGAATAAATGGATCTTCAAGAAGAAGACTGGCGCTGATGGTAATGTTACTGTCTACAAAGCTCTACTTGTTGCAAAAGGTTTTTGACAAATTCAAGGAGTTGACTACGATGAGACCTTCTCACCCGTAGAGATTCTTAAGTCTGTCCGAATCATGTTAGCAATTGCCACATTTTAAGATTATGAAATTTGGCATATGGATGTCAAAACTGCATTCCTTAATGGATATCTTAAAGAAGAGTTGTACATGATGCAACCATAAGGTTTTGTCGATCCAAAAGGTGCTAACAAAGTGTGCAAGCTCTTGCGATCCATTTATGGATTGGTGCAAGCCTCTCGCAGCTGGAATATACGCTTTGATGGTGTGATCAAAGCATATGGTTTTACAAGAAAGTGAGTGGGAGCTCTGTAGCATTTCTGATATTATATGTTTTTGGAGAAGCCTGTATTTACAAGAAAGTGAGTGGGAGCTCTGTAGCATTTCTGATATTATATGTAGATGACATATTGTTGCTCGGAAATGATACTGAATTTTTCAATAGCATAAAAGGATACTTGAATAAGAATTTTTCAGTGAAATACCTCGGTGAAGCTGCTTATATATTGGGCATCAAGATCTATAGAGATAGATTAAAACACTTAATTGGACTTTCACAAAGCACATACCTTGATAAAGTTTTGAAGAAGTTCAAAATGGATCAAGCAAAGAAAGGGTTCTTGCCTGTGTTACAAGTGTGAACTTGAGTCAGACTCAATGCCCGACCACTGCAGAAGATAGAGAGAAAATGAAAGTCATACCCTATGCTTCAGCCATAGGTTCTATCATGTATGCAATGATTTGTACCAGACCTGATGTGTGCCTTGCTATTAGTTTAGCAGGGAGGTACCAAAGTAATCCAAGAGTGGATCACTGGACAGCGGTCAAGAACATCCTGAAATACTTGAAAAGGACTAAGGATATGTTTATCATTTATGGAGGTGACAAAGAGCTCGTCGTAAATGGTTATGTCGATGCAAGTTTTGAAACTGATCCGGACGACTCTAAGTCACAAACCGGATACGTATTTTTATTGAATGGTGGAGCTATCAGTTGGTGCAGTTCCAAGCAGAGCATCGTGGCGGGATCTACATGTGAAGTGGAGTACATAGCTTCTTCGGAAGCAACAAATGAAGGAGTCTGGATGAAGGAGTTCATATCCGATCTAGGTGTCATACCTAGTGCATCGGGTCCAATGAAAATCTTTTGTGATAATACTGGTGCAATTGCCTTGGCAAAGGAATCAAGATTTCACAACAGAACCAAGCACATCAAGAGATGCTTCAATTCCATCCGCGATCAAGTCAAGGAGGGATACATAGAGATTTGCAAGATACATATGGATCTGAATGTTGCAGACCTGTTGACTAAGCCTCTCTCACGAGCAAAACATGATCAGCACCAAGACTCCATGGGTGTTAGAATCATTACTATGTAATCTAGATTATTAACTCTAGTGCAAGTGGAAGACTGAAGGAAATATGCCCTAGAGGCAATAATAAAGCTGTTATTTATATTTCCTTATATCATGATAAATGTTTATTATTTATGCTAGAATTGTATTAAACGGAAACTTAGTACATGTGTGAATACAACAAACTGAGTGTCACTAGTATGTCTCAACTTGACTAGCTCGTTAATCAAAGATGGTTAAGTTTCCTAACCATAGACATGAGTTGTCATTTGATTAATGGGATCACATCATTAGAGAATGATGTGATTTACTTGACCCATCCGTTAGCTTATCACGATGATCGTTTAGTTTGTTTCTATTGCTTTCTTCATAACTTATACATGTTCCTATGACTATGAGATTATGCAACTCCCGAATACCGGAGAAACACTTAGTGTGCTATAAAACATCACAATGTAACTGGGTGACTATAAATATGCTCTACAGGTGTCTCCGATGGTGTTTGTTGAGTTTCCATATATCGAGATTAGGATTTGTCACTCCGTGTATCGGAGAGGTATCTCTGGGCCCTCTTGGTAATGCACATCACTATAAGCCTTGCAAGCAATGTGAGTAATGATTTAGTTATGGGGTGTTGCATTACGAAACGAGTAAGGAGACTTGCCGGTAACGAGATTGAACTAGGTATTGAGATACCGACGATCGAATCTGGCGCATGTAACACATCGATGACAAAGGGAACAACGTATGTTGTTATGCGGTTTGACCGATAAAGATCTTCGTAGAATATGTAGGAACCAATATGAGGATCCAGGTTCCTCTATTGGTTATTGACCGGAAGTGAGTCTCGGTCATGTCTACATAGTTCTCGAACCCGTAGGGTCTGCACGCTTAACGTTCTGTGACGATCGGTATTATGAGTTTATGTGTTTTGATGTACAGAAGGTAGTTCGAAGTCCCGGATATGATCAAGGACCTCACGAGGAGTCTCTAAATTGTCGAGACATAAAGATCGATATATTGGAAGGCTATGTTTGGACATCGGAATGGTTCCGGGTGAGTTCGTGCATTTACCCACTACTAGGAAAAGGGCTATAGATGATATGGCCACTAATGGCGCACCAGACATGTGGTGCGCCACTACTATATAGTAATGACGCACCATGAGTCGGTGCGCCATCAGTGTGGTAGACACTAATGGCGCACCAGACCCATGGTTCGCCATTAGTAACAAATTTATTTTCCAAAAATTCTAATGGCGCACCAGGGAGTAGTGCGCCATTGCTAGTTTAACTAGTAATGGCGCACCTCCTACACAGTGCGCCACTACTTTTTTTTGCAAAACTATTAATGGCGCACCTCAAGCTGGTGCATCATTAGTAACAAGGGTTACTAATGGCGCATTTGTCTGTGGTGCGCCATTAGTAACCTGGGACCAGCTAGATATTTTGGACAGCCACACCTACACACTCACTTTCCCCACTTCATTCTCTCCACCTCCTCCTCCTCCAAGCTTGTGTCGGCTGCCTCCTCCTCCTCACCTCATTTGCACCATAGATTCATCAAAATTAAGTGGTTAAATTACCTTTTTTGACAGGTAAGTAAGGGGAAAGCTATCTTTATGTTGTAAATCTACTTTTTTTCTCCCTAGCTCGCTCCAACAGCGTGCACATGCACTTTTTATGGCCTTGCTAGATCTATGTGTGTTTGTGGTGTTGCATATATGTTTGTGTTTGCAGGTACCGATATTTGAAATGTGATAGTTGCCAATATTTTGCCGGAATGTTGATTCATTTCCGTTTCGGCGAGAGTTTTGGCACTATGCATTCTTTTTTGTCCTATTTTTAGGGAAACTCATGCCAAATTTTTTCTTGGTTCTAAAATATCGTTTTTCTCTACCCTGCAGGCGACCATGGTTTGCACGATGACCGAAGGCATCGTGAATAGGTTTTTGAGCTCCGCGAAGGCCGAGATGCTTCAAAAGAACGAGACAGAGATAAGATGTCGGTGTCGAAGATGCAAGCTGAAGAGCCTTATTGCGGACCCGGATTCCGGGCAGGTGCGGGACCACCTGCTCTTGCGTGGTTTCATGGATGGCTATCGGTGGCAAGGTGATGAAGATGACTATGAGTCGTCCATGGGGTCCGGGCAAGAAATGAGGAAGGGCAGCAAGACAACCACCGCGGTGAGGGCGGGCGAGAAGATGAAGAATCTCTAGGACATGATCACGACGATGATGCTGTACACAGTCATCATGTAGAAGATGCCGGACATGATGATGAGGACGATCAAGACGAAGGGCATGATCATGAAGATGAAGATGCCGGAGCAGACGACGATGGAGGCCGGGTGCAGGACCCTCATATTTAAGAGCTGCTTCTCAAGCAGACGGATAACACAAGAGCTGCCACCTGCGAGAGAGCCAAGCTGGATCAACGGGAGATAGGCGCGGTTACTCCATTGTATGAAGGATGCAGGCCCGAGGATACCCACCTAAAAGTAACGCTCATGGCTCTGGAGATGAAGGTAAAACACAAAATGACCGACGCATGCTTCGACGAGAACATGTCATTCTGGCACGAATGTCTTCCCAAGGGGAACAAGTGCCCGACCAGTTTCGAGGAGGCGAAGAAAATCGTGTGTCCTCTGGATTTACCGCACGTGAAATACCATGTGTGCATGAACAATTGCATCATTTATCGGGACGAGCACGCGAAGTCTACCATATGTCCAGTGTGCGGCGTCACTCGATACAAGAAGAGGAAGAAAGCTCCTCGAAAAGTGGTGTGGTACTTTCCGATCACTCCTCGTCTACAGCGGTATTTCGCGGACCCTAAGGCAGCAAAGCTCCTGCGTTGGCACGCGGATAGGGAGGACAAGAAGCAGGAGGATGACGGAAATGATCCGGAGATAAATAAAAAAGACAAGATGCTGAGTCACCCTAAGGATGCGAGCCAGTGGCAAGCGTTGAACTTCGAAGACCCAGAATTTGGGAACGATCCAAGGAACATCGTGCTGGGCACGAGCACCGATGGAGTCAATCCGTTTGGCAGCCAGAGAAGCACACATAGCACCTGGCCTGTGTTTGTCTGGATGTACAACCTCCCCCTGGTTGTGCATGAAGAGGAAGTATATTCACATGAGTATGCTAATTGAAGGGCCAAAACAACCAAGGAACCACATCAATCTGTATCTGGGGCTGCTGAAAGAGGAGCTAGACACGCTATGGAAAACGCTAGCCAATACGTGGGACGCCGCAGAGAAAGAATATTTCCCTATCAGAGCCGCACTGCTCACGACGGTGCACGACTATCTCGGTTACGGATATCTCACGGGGTAGGTGGTCCACGGATTTGCTGGATGCGTCATGTGCATGGATGACACAATGTATCGCCAGTTAGATAGAGATCCCGGGTCTTCGAAAACCGTGTTCATGGGACATCGAAGGTGGCTTCGCGACGATGACCCGTGGAGAAAATGCAAGGATATGTTCGATGGTGAAACCGAACCCCGAAGACGCCTGCGTACGAGGAGCGGCGAGGAAATAGACGAGCTGTTGAAAAATTGCAAAGATTGCCCACTGCCGGGAAAGAAGAAAAAGGCGCCAAAGCCGGGAAAGAAGCGAAAGGCACCAGAGCCGCTGCTGAAGGTATGGAAAACGAGGTCTGTTTTCTGGGACTTGCCGTACTGGAAGATCCACCATGTGCCTCATAGCCTTGATGTCACGCATATCACGAAGAACGTGTGTGAGAGTCTGCTTGGTACCCTGCTCAACATGCCAGAGAGGACCAAAGATGGGCCGAAAGCAAGGGTAGACTTGAAATCAATGGGCATCAAGGAGGAGCTTCACGCTAATGATGATGATGATGAGGCGAAGCAGGACACAGAAAGTCGTCGCAAAGGCAAAAAGGCCAAGAAGACCGGAAATGACTACCCTCCCGCGTGCTTCACTCTAAGTCAGGAGGAGATCGAGAGTTTTTCACCTGCCTCATAGGAGTAAAACTTCCTTACGGTTACACGGGGAAGATAAGCAGATACCTAGACCCAGCGAAGCATAAGTTTAGCGGGATGAAGCCTCACGACTGTCACGTGCTGATGACGTAGATACTTCCAGTTGCAATCCGTGGGATCATGGACGCGCACGTCCGTGAAACGCTATTTGGCCTATGCAACTTTTTCGACGTCATCTCTCGGAAGTCGGTTGGCGTGAGGCAACTCAGAAGGCTACAGGAAGAGATCGTGGTGATACTATGCGAGCTTGAGATGTACTTCCCGCCCGCATTCTTCGACGTTATGGTGCATCTGCTGGTCCATATCGTGGAGGATATCATCCAACTCGGGTCGACGTTCCTGCACAACATGATGCCGTTCGAAAGGATGAATGGTGTCATCAAAGGATACATTCGCAACATGTCACGTCCAGAGGGAAGCATAGCCAGGGGCTTTCTGGCCGAAGAGTGCATCTCCTACTGCACGAATTATCTAGGCATCGAGAACCCCATTGGTCTACCCGTCAACAGGCACCTCGGCAGGCTCGCTGGATGGGTTCACCGTGAGGGTCGCCGCGAAATGCATGTCGACTTCGAGGGTCGACTCGCCGACTTTGAAAGAGCAAATCTAGTCGCGCTACAACACATAGACATGGTCGATCCTTGGGTGGTAGAGCACAAAACCTTTATTGAGAAGACGTACAATGACCGAGGCCAACAGAGGACGGACGGGGATATAATCAGAGAGCACAACTCATGTTTCACGTGTTGGTTCAAGCAGAAGCTTCTGTCGTACCCTTTACATGAGGACTCTTCCACGGAAGAACAACTCATATTCGCCTTGTCACAGGGCGCCGAGCACAACCTGATGACCTATGAGGCGTACAATATCAACGGCTACACATTCTACAGCGAGGACAAGGACATGAAGAGCGATGGTTATCAGAACTCCGGGGTAACGATGGAATCCTACACCGATAATGACAAGGACAGATACTACGGAAGGATCGAGGAGATCTGGGAGCTGAGCTACGCTAGAGAGAAGGTACCGATGTTCCGTGTCAGATGGGCCAAGAGCGTCCTAAAAGAAGACCGGTATTTCACCACCATGGTTATACCCGAAGCCAAATCCAAGACCGCGGGCGCAAACGTCACCGCGAAAAATGAGCCATGGGTACTGGCTTCCCAAGTGGACCAATGCTTCTTCATTACCGACCCGTCAAAGCCCAGTCGTGTTGTCGTGAGGAGAGGCAAAAGGAAGATCATCGGAATGGATGGAGTCGCCAATGAGCAAGACTTCGACAAGTACGGCAACCCGAAGATGGAACATGACGACGACGATGAAGTAGCAGTAGCATACACCATAAGATGAAGTAGGACCACCCTACCTAAA
The DNA here is from genome assembly GCA_034509565.1 of Triticum monococcum. Taxonomy (NCBI): domain Eukaryota; kingdom Viridiplantae; phylum Streptophyta; class Magnoliopsida; order Poales; family Poaceae; genus Triticum; species Triticum monococcum. The sequence continues at coordinate 771,717,872 of CM067847.1, forward strand.
GGACGTCCGTTCCACAGAAGAACTCCGTTTGCGAAAAAGAAGGGCAAGAAGATTGTTAATAGATAGCTAACTAAGATCGATTGTATTTAAATCGTAGTCTTCATTTCTCGATTGTATTACATGGGCACTTTTTGAACTCATGAATATTATTAAATTTCATGGGCACTTTTTGAATTCATGATATTTTTTCAAATTTGATCTCTATCCCCCTCCATCTCGATCGCTATCCCCCTCCATCTCGATCTCGACCCCCCCCCCCGGCACCCTCCCCCGCTAGCTACACCGCCGCCGACGACCCACCACACCGTCCCCCACTCCACCGCCGCCGCCGACCCACCGCACCCTCCCCGGCCCGCTCCACTGCTGCCGAGCACCCCCCGCACCCTCCCCCGCTCCATCGCCGCCGAGCACCCCCCGCACCCTCCCCCGCTCCACCGCCACCGAGCACCCCCACTTGATGATATTTTCAAATAACAAATTTGATAATATTTTTTAATATTCATAAAAAAATTATTACTGTTTTTATAAAAAATTATTACTGTTTTTATAAAAAATATATTAAAAATAGCAACAAATAATAATAATAATAATAATAATAAACATACTAATGGCGCACCACTCGGGGGTGCGCCATTGCTATCTAAAAAACATTCTAATGGCGCACCGCTCGTGTAGTGTGCCATTGCTATTTAAAAAACATTCTAATGGCGCACCGCTCGGGTAGTGCGCCATTGCTATCTAAAAAAAATTCTAATGGTGCACCGCTCAAGGGTGCGCCATTAGTAATCTTCCCCCTAGCTCTAACTTGCCCGACCCCCTCCTCCCTCCCTCTCGCCAGATCCACTTCCTCCCCATTCTCTGCCCCGACCCCCGACCCACGATGCCACCGCCCCCGCGCCCCCTACGTGCGCCGCCGCCCCCGCGCCCCCCACCGCTGTAGCTCCCCGCGTCGCCGATAGCCTCCCCACGAACAACCAAGGCATCCCTGCATCCTCCCGGCGTCGCCGCCGTCGCCGTTAGCCTCCCCACGTCGGCCCCTGCCCTGCGCCGCCTCTACCTCAGCCCGGGCACGGGGTGTAGGACGACGACCGCAGCCGCCGGCCTCCCCACGACCAACCGAGGCATCCCTGCATCCCTTCGACGCCGCCGCCGCCACCGACCCTGACCCCTCCGGCGACCGGCCGCGCCCGCCCAGGTACCTCTCCTCCTTCCTCCTTCCTCCCTCTCCACCCTTCCTCCCCATTCCCTGCCCATGAATGATTTTAGCACCACACATATCATTCCCCGCGCATAAGGATTATTCAGAGAACATTTAGGTTTTTGATTTTTTTTAATAAGTGTTTGTGTCAGTTACAGGTACAATGACAAATCAAACCTTCACACTAGTGCAGAACCGGGCAATAGCACCGGTTCGTCAGGCCCTTTAGTGTCGGTTTAGGAACCGGCACTAAAGTTTCGGTACTAAAGCCCCCCCCCCCTTAGTACCGGTTCAGCACGAACCGGTGCTAAAGGGGAACCACGTGGCACGAGCCAGCTCCGGGGGCCGGGAGCCCTTTAGTACCGGTTGGTAACACCAAGCGGTACTAAATGGTTGTGCGATTTTGTTTTATTTTGTATTTTTCAATTAAATTTGTGTTATCAATTTAATTTAGGATTGTTTACGTTATAATGAGTTGTAGTCTCATCATCATCATCATCATCATCGCATATTAATAAGTAAATAAACTCTAGCTAGCTAAAAATCATCATAGTCGTCTAAATACCACTATTTAATCATCATAGTCATTACCGCTAGCTATCTAATCATCACCAACGCTGGATAGCTTAAAGAGGAAACATTCACTTTGTAACAGAAGCAAAGATATCATCAAGTTCAACATAATCATCACCAACATCGAAGTTCAGGACACGGACATGAGACAAGTACTAATTAAGAGCATGAACTAGTAGCTACTGATCCTGCTGCTCCCTCTCAGGTAGAATAGCATAGAACATGTATAGCTCTTCTGATTCATCATACTGGAGCATGCAGATGAATCTGTCTCCTAATCTTGGGTTGCGCTTCTCCTTGCTGCCCCCTAGTACTTCTCTGCGATCGTTAACAATTTTGCTCCAATCTTTCACTATTAAGCATTCTTCGCTTTCAGAAATCCTGAATGCACTCATGTGCAATGTAGGAAATCTTGGTCATAAGCTAACCATTGACATGCGACCTTTTGTCTCGATCCACTGAGGCACAACTGTCATCGGAAGTCCCTGTTGAAGAACATCGTATAGTAATTAATATACTAAGCAATGAAAGTTTAGCTTCAAAAATAATGTATGCAAAAGATGCACTAATTAAGGACAAATATTTAAAATCTTACCATCTTTCGATTATAGATGTGACCGTAGTTCAATACGATCACCATTGGTCGCACGTTTTGAGTACTAACATTTCTAAGTTTAGGAAAAAAAATTGTCTTGACAGTATTAAGATCCTCAAGCCATGAAACATAATGACTTATCTCCTCGCAGTTTAGTTGAGCCCCGGGGCAGTAGTAGGTCCTGTCTACCAAGCGCCGGACATGTTTGCTTGAACCGAAATAAGCTGACAATACAAATTAGTTGTCAACTATTTTTGAATAAACTGTATCAAAGACATAAACATATGCATGCATGGTTGAGAAAAACTCACCAAATGGTAGAACTGGAGGCGTTTGCACATCGACCCAGATGTCTATATTACCTTCAGTATCATCTTCCCGACGAATATCAAAGGTGATAACCATATCAGGCTCAAATGCATAAGCCTTGCATAGTGCTTGCCAAGTTTTGCATTCAAAATGGGTGTATGTGTCTCCATTATATAATTTGACGTTGAAAGTATAACCATGCTCCGTCTTCAAGTAAACTCTCTTTACCTCCATATCATCTATAGCACTAAAACCTATCTTATCCAAGACAAAAATTCTTGCAAGGCAGGGGATGCGCTAGTAGAATAGTGAAAATTTAAAATTATAAGCTGAAGCAAATGAAGCATAAGTTTTGCATTCAAATAATAATTGACAAAGTGACTTACTGTATCAACTTCGAATGTCTCATCCAGCTTGATGCTGAAGCGCCTACCATCAACAAGGAAATTTTGGTCGCACAGGCCGCGCTGGTCTTCACAGTGTTCACACATAATGAAATCTTTTTCGTCGTCAGATGACATTTCCTATGTTCATATAGGTGAAACATTAAACACCTATATCTAGCCAAATATATATTCATCTAACATTTGACATTAATATATCTAACTATATTCATCTCTAACAATTGACATTACTATATATTTAACTTTTCTATCGAATTCATCTAACATTCGACATTAATGTAACATTTATATAAACTAAAAATATATAAAAAATTAAATAAACAGAAAAACTCATTAACAAATAATATTTTAATTAGATCATCAAATCTCAGATACCTAAATTTTCTTACTAAAAATAAACTAGTTATATTAATTATTTAACTAGTTCAAATCTCATATACCTAAATAAACTAGTTCGACAATTTTCTTACTAAAAATAAACTAGTTATATTAATTATTCAACTAGTTCAAATCTCATATACCTAATTAATATCTAGCTACATTCGTCTCTAACAATTGACATTAATATATATTTAACTTTTCTAGCTAATTCATCTAACATTCGACATTAATCTAATATTCGATCATCTAATTAACTTTTCTAAAAAATAGAAAACAGAAAATATGTAAAAATATTGTGTGTGTGTGTGTGTGTATGTGTGTATGTATGTGTGTGTATGTGTGTGTGTATACTGCAGTGCCGCCCCATACGCCGCCGCCCCGTACGTACGAGCGGGGATGCCGGCGTACGGGGCGGGGGCGGCGGCATACGTACAGGCCGGTGCGCGCGGCACGGGTGCGAGAGAGACGTACGGCCGCGGCGATGACAACGGACGGCGGCGGCGTTCGGGGCGCGCGGCAGCGCGAGACGACGACGACGACGGGCGGCGGCGGGGACAGCGACGATGACGACGGACGACGGACGACGGGCGGCGACGACGGGATCGAGCGGCGCGCGGCGATGTCTCGCGAGAGGTTGGAGACGAAGTGGGGAGATGAAACTGAAATTTTCGTAAGTGCTATATATATAGGATGGGCCTTTAGTACCGATTCGTGGCTCCAACCGGTACTAAAGGCCTATTTTTGCCAGGCCAAGCGGCGGGAAACGAAGGCTTTTAGTACAGGTTGGAGCCACCAACCGGTACTAAAGGCCAACTTTGGCCAGGCAAAGAGGCGGGAAGAGCAGGCCTTTAGTACCGGTTGGTGCCACGACCCGGTACTAAAGGGTGTGCGCTGCCAGGCGAGGGGCACAAAAGTTTAGTCCCACCTCGCTAGCCGAGGGGCACTCGCACCTGCTTATAAGCCCCGCCGTCGCTGCTGTCTCGAGCTCCTCTCTTAAGCAGGCCTTCTGGGCCTACCTCTTCTGCGATGCCCTGTTGGGCCTACTGGGCTAGCGGGCCTGCATCCTGGCCCAATTTGAATTTGGGTTTCTAGTCGTATGCAGGCCGCTGTGGCCCAGTAGATGGGCTTTTTTTTCTTATTTTTTTTGCTTTATTGATTTTTATGAATAACTTAACTTTGAAAATAGATTTTTCAGTGATTTTTTTTTCTTATGTTTAATATTAGTGTGTTTTATCATTATATTCAACCGGTACTAAAGGCCTTGCGCTGCCACCCTAAAGTTTAGTCCCACCTCGCCCGGCGAAGGGCAGCCGCACTGGTTTATAAACCCAGCCGCGCCTACCTCTTCGAACTCCTCTATATAGTTTTTTATGTAGTTTTTTCTTTTCTGCATTATTTATTTTCTTCTATTTATTTTTGAGTAATTTTTTTGTATAGTTTTTTTATTTTCTGCATTATTTATTTTCTTCTATTTATTTTCTTCTAGAAATTGAATGCTGCATACCATGCCAAGTTTCAAAATTTTCAGGATTCATTTTGTAGTGATTTCCAATTTTACGGTCATTTAGCTCTCTAAACAATTAGGTAAATGACCGAAAAACAACAAATGATGTCAGAACATGTTGGAAATTGATGACGTCGCTTTAAATGCTGCATACTGAACACAAAAGAAGTCCGGAGTTTAAATAAGTTATTAAAAATAAAAAAGAGGTGCAATGCTGGTTAATTTGCTTCAAGCCATTCGGAATAGTGTAGACTGCACTGCACATAGCTCAGTGCAATCTATGCTATTCCGCAAGGCTTGAAGCTAATCAACATGTAGGTGAGCATTGCAACTCTTCGTCATTGTCTGTGCACTCACGGCTTATAAACCGCTCATACTGCCTCTCTCTTGGCGAAGATCACAAGATAGTTTGGTTAAATTGCATTACTTGTAAGTCCAATTAACATGGATGCTTGTGATGCAAGAGCAACAGCAAAAGCGAAAATTTGGCACAAATAGGTAGTTGTGTAACTAAAATAGGTAGGAGGAGAGATAGCTCTTATGTCACAAAAAAGAAGTTGTATCAAACATTTTATGTCGGATCTAGAACAAACCAATCGGTATCGCCATCATACAGCCCAACCGTGGCTCGTGATGCATATATATGCATATCAAATGCACGGTTGGATGTATGATGGCGAATCCGAATGATTTGTATTCAGTCGATGAACTGGTAGATGTATGCAGTCGATGAACTGGTAGATGTATGTAGTCGATGAACTGAAAGACTTATGCAGGGAAGGCGAGAGGTGGGCTATATATAGGGTCGTCTGGCTCACAAAATGATTGTGGTAGTTTCGATCCAACGACTGACATGAGCTAGGAAGAAACACAGCCTTGATCCAACGACTCGCAAGAGCTAGAAAGAAACACACGATCCATGTGATTCTTCCTGATTGGTGGGATGCACATTAGTACCCACTCTGGGCTTCGGTGAAAGTTGTACATTAGTACCCACTCCGGACTCCGAAACCCTGATACTCGGAAAGAGTTTGTCCAGTTTGTACACGAAGTACGTCCAGTTTTTATATAGTTTTTTCTTTTCTGCATTACTTATTTTCTTCTATTTATTTTTGAGTAGTTTTTTATATAGTTTTTTATTTTCGGCATTATTTATTTTCTTCTATTTATTTTTGAGTAATTTTTTTGTATAGTTTTTTTATTTTTTGCATTATTTATTTTTTTCTATTTATTTTCTTCTGGAAATTGAATGCTGCATACTGAACAATTAGGTAAATGACCGAAAAACAACAAATGATGTCAGAACATGTTGGAAATTGATGACGTCACTTTAAATGCTGCATACTGAACACAAAAGAAGTCCGGAGTTTAAATAAGTTATTAAAAATAAAAAAGAGGTGCAATGCTGGTTAATTTGCTTCAAGCCATTCGGAATAGTGTAGACCGCACTGCACATAGCTCAGTGCAATCTATGCTATTCCGCAAGGCTTGAAGCTAATCAACATGTAGGTGAGCATTGCAACTCTTCATCATTGTCTGTGCACTCACGGCTTATAAACCGCTCATACTGCCTCTCTCTTGGCGAAGATCACAAGATAGTTCGGTTAAATTGCATTACTTGTAAGTCCAGTTAACATGGATGCTTATGATGCAAGAGCAACAGCAAAAGTGAAAATTTGGCACAAATAGGTAGTTGTGTAACTAAAATAGGTAGGAGGAGAGATAGCTCTTATGTCACAAAAAAGAAGTTGCATCAAACCTTTTATGTTGGATCTAGAACAAACCAATCGGTATCGCCATCATACAGCCCAACCGTGGCTCGTGATGCATATATATGCATATCAAATGCACGGTTGGACATATGATGGCGAATCCGAATGATTTGTATTCAGTCGATGAACTAGTAGATGTATGCAGTCGATGAACTGGTAGATGTATGTAGTCGATTAATTGAAAGACTTATGCAGGGAAGGCGAGAGGTGGGCTATATATAGGGTCGTCTGGCTCACAAAGTGATTGTGGTAGTTTTGATCCAACAACTGACATGAGCTAGGAAGAAACACACCCTTGATCCAACGACTCGCAAGAGCTAGAAAGAAACACACGATCCGTGTGATTCTTCCTGATTGGTGGGATGCACATTAGTACCCACTCTGGGCTTCGGTGAAAGTTGTACATTAGTACCCACTCCGGACTCCGAAACCCTGATACTCAGAAAGAGTTTGTCCAGTTTGTACACGAAGTGCGTCCAGTTTTTATATAGTTTTTTGTTTTCTGCATTACTTATTTTCTTCTATTTATTTTTGAGTAGTTTTTTATATAGTTTTTCTTTTCTGCATTATTTATTTTCTTCTATTTATTTTTGAGTAATTTTTTTGTATAGTTTTCTTATTTTCTACATTATTTATTTTCTTCTGGAAATTGAATGCTGCATACTGAACAATTAGGTAAATGACCGAAAAACAACAAATGATGTCAGAACATGTTGGAAATTGACGACGTCGCTTTAAATGCTACATATTGAACACAAAAGAAGTCCGGAGTTTAAATAAGTTATTAAAAATAAAAAAGAGGTGCAATGCTGGTTAATTTGCTTCCAGCCATTCAGAATAGTGTAGACTGCACTGCACATAGCTCAGTGCAATCTATGCTGCAGTGCAGTCTACACTATTCTGAATGGTTTGAAGCTAATCAACACATGTAGGTGAGCATTGTAACTCTTCGTCATTGTCTGTGCACTCACGGCTTATAAACCGCTCATACTGCCCCTCTCTTGGCGAGGTGGGACTAAAAACAGTTTGCCATAACCTCATTAGTACCGGTTCGTGGTACGAACCGGCACTAAATGGTGATGGTGGGGCCATAGCCTGACCGCAGGCTGACACAGCCTCTTTAGTACCGGTTCGTGGCATGAACCGGTACTAAAGGTTTGCCACGAACCGGTACTATTGATCGCCGCCACGAACCGGCACTAATGTACACATTAGTGTCGGCTCTAATTCAAACCGGCACTAATGTGCTTCACGTTTGACCCTTTTTCTACTAGTGTCATATATTGTCCGTACAATCTGAACATAGTCGTGTATCATGTCTTGATAAATAGTTCCATCTGGATGTGCACCCAAGATGACTAATTAACACTCATGTATGATTGCAAATTTCTCAACAAAATGCCCAGTTAGTATGTGCAAAACAAGAAACAGTTCTTCAATCTCTTAAACATGAACAAGGATTCTTAGTAATTTGTATCAGCATACCTGGTGCCAACCAAGCTTTCGTCTCACTGGATGGCAGTGGAGCTAACCAAAGAATGTTACGTAGATTCATAGAGTCGTCATACGGCACATCAGATTCTGTTAAGATAGTGAAATTTTTAATCAAATGCAAGCGCACAGTGCAAGGAAAATTTAGATTAAGACTTCATATGCATCTGACTTAATCATACCAGTCTAGCAATATCCCAAATTGTAAGGGAACGATTCTTTATCAAATGCTGGATATTCTTTGGCATGAAACCTACTTCAGAAAGTAATCAACATGGCTAGACCTAACAACTAACACACTGTTTCAGGGAGACATAATATTTCTAGTGGCATAGTAAAGATCATCTCTCCACGGAAACAATCTTTTCACAATCCTATGATCAAAATGCTTAGTTATACCTATCTAACTAGACTAACAAGACCCCACAAAAGAAGGGCCTCGACTAACAAGAGCTTAGAAAGTCGTATCTCCATTTTACTTTCTCCAATTGGCAGCTAACTTCTATTTTAAGTTTGCAAGCAATTAATTTTATGCTGTAAGTACAGATTGGCATGCTAAAGTTCACAAATTGTGATGCTACCAAACCTGCCCAGATCGTAAAAACAGTTGTGTTATAGTTATCGAAAAGAAGCTTGAATCTTAAAAATAAGTAGTACACTTGTTCAGAGTTTAAGTTTAAAGAACCTATTCATTTTTGTGGACTTAGTGAACATGATAAGACAAGCCAGATGCTCTATTTTTAATTAACAGTAATCCATGATCACCAACAATTTCTTTCACTAATTTTCAGTTAACAGCAATCCATGATTTTTTTTCAGCTAAAACTATTGATGATTTTTTGTTGGGTGACCTATTAGATCTGGAATGGAAGCTCACATAAGTTGAGCTGATTTTTGTCCATATGAAAGCAGAGGACCATATGGTTTGTGGCCTTTTCATCCATATGAAAGTAGAGGCCCTTGAGTTTGCTGGGTTTTGACTCTGACCAGCGTGCCGTGATGATTTTGCAGGTACCCCGAGAGGCCCTTGAGTTTGCCGGAATGTCAATTAACTTCCGTTTCGGCAAATTCGGGTACTCCATATGTCCTTTTTTCAGCAAAGGTCATGCTGAAATTTTCCGTGAATTTTAGCATGACTTTGCTAAAAATCGGACATATGGGGTACTTGCTACTAATGCAGGGGCCGGGGTATCTTAGTACTTAATTAAGTAAGATCAACTTCCTCTTGTGTTATGCATGGGCCTCGGCGTCGACAAAGTCTAAATGATAAAACCTTGGCTTTTAGGGTGCCTCGGTGTCGACAAGAACCTAAATGATGAAAGCTTAGGCTTTTAGGGTGCCTCGGCGTCGACAAACCCTAAATGATAAAATCTTAGCTTTTAGGATGCCTCGGTGTCGACAAACCCTAAATGATGAGCCCATGATCTTGTTCCTTGACAATAACCAACTTTTTGACCAAACTTTTTTCCTATTTAGAGCGAAACATGGCCCACAACAATGAGGCCGGCGGTTCAGGCGGCAAGCAATTCTGGGAGCTGTCCTAGGAGATGGAGGAACAACCTCACCGCTATGAGGACGCCGCGGAAGACACTGATCCTGGCTACATAACCCCTAGTGGCGTCGGGGATGACACCACTGATGGTGCCGCCGAGGATGCCACCACTGATGTTGCCGCCGAGGATGCCACCACTGATGATGGCAGCGCACACACAGATGGCAGGCAACCGAAGAGGCAACAGAAGGACCGGCGCCCGAACGCGCTCCGAACCGTCAAGGAGGAATTTACTCAAGTGGACTCCGACGGGAATCCAACGGAGCCCAAAAAAATAGCCAAGGGGTACTCGGTTCAGCTCGGGTGCATTCTCCGGAGCACCGTCTCGATTAACACCGAGAACCTAAGGCATAACGGCCGAGGGAATTTGCGCAACCTCCTCTTCATGAAGCTGCACGAACGATACAAGTTCCCCGCTGAATTTGAAAACACACGCCTCTCAGGGAATAAAGCAAACAGTGCCGCCCTCACGAGGATGAGCACGGCCCTGTCTACTTGGAAAAGCACGGTGAAGAGAATGATTGACAAAGGTGATAGTTATGATAAGATCAAGGTGAAAAATCCTTCGATCAGCGAAGATGACTACAAGGAGTTCAAGATCAAGTGTGAGAGCAGCACAACCTCCAAATCAAGTCAGTGGGGGAAAGAAATGCGGGAGTTGAACTTAGGGGAACACAAACTCGGTCCCGGGGGTTACAGAGTGGCGGAGCCTATATGGGACAAGGAGGACGCGGAGCGTGCTGAGCAAGGCCTACCGCCCCGTTTCGAGAAATACCGTGACAAGCAGACTAGGAACTATGTCAGGGCCCGGTACATGGAGGACCCGGTAACAAAGGAGCTTACCACGGATCCGAAGACCAGGGCGCTTGAGCTTGTTCTGGCGCAGGAGACTGGAAGCAGTAGCGCGGGGTCGTCTTAGAGCACCCCTTGGGACAACACTCTAAATAGGGCACTGAACGTAATGAAAAACAAGGATAAGCTCAGTAAGCCGTCGTCCGCTAGTCGTGTGGCCGGCAAAGGCTTGTCCACAAAATGGTCATCATACTATAACGCTGGTGGGCAGAAGGAAAGAAAGACCAGCTCGGAAAGCCAGTCGCGCGAGGTTCAAGAACTCAAGGCACAAGTGGCTCGGATTCTGGAGATTGTCCAATAGCAAGTGCAACAACAACTAGGATCGACGCTCACCGGCATTATGCCTACCTTGATTCATGGGCTGACGATGTGGATTGCGAGCGGCCAACAGGGGCCGCCCCCGATTCCCAGCTTCACGGCCAGCAACTTGCACAACGTGCAGGCGGCACCATTGGTGTCTCCGGCGGAGGCGGTATTGGTGTCTCCGACGCCGGCACGGGCATTGGAGCTTAATGCACCTGGGTGTACGCCGGCCGAAACCTCGGCAGCAAGCGGCCCCTCCGTCAGTTGCACGCCCGCCGTTGGCGGTGCCTCGACATTAGCCGAGCTCGATGCCATCATCACGGTAACTAATTAAGCCTCTCGGCCGAGGACTTCATCTCCTTGCCTTTGACTGGGCATCCCTGACGCCCTACATGTTTTCGCAGGGCGCTGCCGACGTTCCGTGCACTCTCCTGCACTTCGTGAATGACGAGTTGGTCGATGTCGCCAAGGGCAAAATCCTTCAACCGGGCAACCCCGTCTTCCATGGTAATCCGATGCCACCCACCGTGTATAGGGTTCAACTGGTTCGGGTGCTGCCAGGCTGCGACGAGTTGTTACCTCTGATTCGACACGCCGGGGCCGACGAAGATGATCTGATGACCCTCAACGCCTGCCTAAGCTTGCCCCTGCTTTGGTCGAAGAGCCAGATTCGTTTGGGGCGGGGGACACCACCCCAAAGACAACACGGCCAGTCGTGCCAGCGCAAAGCCATGGCAAGACTGCCGCAACGCTACCGGACATGCCGGACATCCCTATGGCACAGGATCCGAACATGCATATGGCACAGGATCCGGACGACGACGACAACGACGACGGTACATTTACCAACGTCGATAAGTACTTTGCCGAACATGGGTACGATGAGGAATTCTTGGGGCCTCCTTCTCAAGAACCCAACCCTACAAAAGATGATCGCGATCTAGCTGGTACCGCGGAGAAACCCAATTGCAACAGGCATCGTCTGGCGTTCAGTTCTCAGGAGACGCCTCCAGCTGCCGACTTCACCGAGCCTCAGATAGCCGAGGTGCGAAATATTATCAGCCCCAACACACTCAAGAAGGCGGTCTGTGAGCAGAACTCGGTCCCATTATAGCAGAAGTGTTGGGGTACGCAGTAATTTCAAAAATTTTCCTACGCACACGCAAGATCATGGTGATGCACAGCAACGAGAGGGGAGAGTGTTGTCTACGTACCAACGCAGACCGACTGCGGAAGCGATCACACAACGTAGAGGAAGTAGTCGTACGTCTTCTTCCTGATCCAACCGATCCAAGCACCGTTACTCCGGCACCTCCGAGTTCTTAGCACACGTTCAGCTCGATGACGTTCCTCGGGCTCCGATCCAGCAAAGCGTCGAGGAAGAGTTCCGTCAGCACGACGGCGTGGTGACGATCTTGATGTACTACCGACGCAGGGCTTCGCCTAAGCACTGTAACGGTATGATCGAGGTGGAATTTGGTGGCAGGGGGCACCGCACACGGCTAAGGAACGATCTCAAGGATCAACTTGTGTGTCTTGGGGTGTCCCCTGCCCCCGTATTTATATGTTGGAGGAGGGGGGGCTGGCCGGCCAAGAGGGGGAGGCGCAGGGGAGTCCTACTCCCACCGGGAGTAGGACTCCTCCCCCCCAATCCTAATCCAATTAGGACTCCCGGGGGGGAAAGAGAGAGAAGGGGGGCCGGCCCCTTGTCCTATTCCTAATAGGACTCTAGGGGGGCGCCGGCCAGCTAGTGGGCTTCTCTTTTCTCTTTTCCACTAAGGCCCAATAGGCCCATTTACCTCCCGGGGGGGTTCCGGTAACCCTCTCGGTATTCCGGTAAAATCCCGATTTCACCCGGAACGCTTCCGGTGTCCAAACATAGGCTTCCAATATATCAATCTTTATGTCTCGACCATTTCGAGACTCCTCGTCATGTCCGTAATCTCATCCGGGACTCCGAACAACCTTCGGTACATCAAAATGCATAAACTCATAATAACTGTCATCGTAACGTTAAGCGTGCGGACCCTACGGTTCGAGAACAATGTAGACATGACCGAGACACGTCTCCGGTCAATAACCAATAGCGGGACCTGGATGCCCATATTGGCTCCTACATATTCTACGAAGATCTTTTATCGGTCAGACCGCATAACAACATACGTTGTTCCCTTTGTCATCGGTATGTTACTTGCCCGAGATTCGATCGTCGGTATCCAATACCTAGTTCAATCTCGTTACTGGCAAGTCTCTTTACTCGTTCCGTAATACATCATTTCACAACTAACTTATTAGTTGCAGTGCTTGCAAGGCTTATGTGATGTGCATTACCGAGAGGGCCCAGAGATACCTCTCCGACAATCGGAGTGACAAACCCTAATCTCGAAATACGCCAACCCAACATCTGCCATTGGAGACACCTGTAGTACTCCTTTATAATCACCCAGTTACGTTGTGACGTTTGGTAGTACCCAAAGTGTTCCTCCGGTAAACGGGAGTTGCATAATCTCATAGTTATAGGAACATGTATAAGTCATGAAGAAAGCAATAGCAACATACTAAACGATCGGGTGCTAAGCTAATGGAATGGGTCATGTCAATCAGATCATTCAACTAATGATGTGACCTCGTTAATCAAATAACAACTCTTTGTTCATGGTCAGGAAACATAACCATCTTTGATTAACGAGCTAGTCTAGTAGAGGCATACTAGTGACACTCTGTTGGTCTATGTATTCACACATGTATTATGTTTCCGGTTAATACAATTCTAGCATGAATAATAAACATTTATCATGATATAAGGAAATAAATAATAACTTTATTATTGCCTCTAGGGCATATTTCCTTCAGTCTCCCACTTGCACTAGAGTCAATAATCTAGATTACACAGTAATGATTCTAACACCCATGGAGCCTTGGTGCTGATCATGTTTTGCTCGTGGAAGAGGCTTAGTTAACGGGTCTGCAACATTCAGATCCGTATGTATCTTGCAAATCTCTATGTCTCCCACCTGGACTAAATCCCGGATGGAGTTGAAGCGTCTTTTGATGTGCTTGGTTCTTTTGTGAAATCTGGATTCCTTTGCCAAGGCAATTGCACCAGTATTGTCACAGAAGATTTTCATTGGACCCGATGCACTAGGTATGACACCTAGATCGGATATGAACTCCTTCATCCAGACTCCTTCGTTCGCTGCTTCCGAAGCAGCTATGTACTCCGCTTCACATGTAGATCCCGCTACGACGCTTTGTTTAGAACTGCACCAACTGACAGCTCCACCGTTTAAAGTAAACACGTATCCGGTTTGCGATTTAGAATCGTCCGGATTAGTGTCAAAGCTTGCATCAACGTAACCTCTTACGGTGAGCTCTTTGTCACCTCCATATACGAGAAACATATCCTTAGTCCTTTTCAGGTATTTCAGGATGTTCTTGACCGCTGTCCAGTGATCCACCCCTGGATTACTTTGGTACCTCCCTGCTAAACTTATGGCAAGGCACACATCAGGTCTGGTACACAGCATTGCATACATGATAGAGCCTATGGCTGAAGCATAGGGAACATCTTTCATATTCTCTCTATCTTCTGCAGTGGTCGGGCATTGAGTCTGGCTCAACTTCACACCTTGTAATACAGGCAAGAACCCTTTCTTGGCTTGATCCATTTTGAACTTCTTCAAAATCTTGTCAAGGTATGTGCTTTGTGAAAGTCCAATTAAGCGTTTTGATCTATCTCTATAGATCTTTATGCCTAATATGTAAGCAGCTTCCCCAAGGTCTTTCATCGAAAAACTTTTATTCAAGTATCCCTTTATGCTATCCAGAAATTCTATATCATTTCCAATGAGTAATATGTCATCCACATATAATATCAGAAATGCTACAGAGCTCCCACTCACTTTCTTGTAAATACAGGCTTCTCCAAAAGTCTGTATAAACCCAAATGCTTTGATCACACTATCAAATCGTTTATTCCAACTCCGAGATGCTTGCACCAGTCCATAGATGGATCGCTGGAGTTTGCACACTTTGTTAGCTCCCTTTGGATCGATAAAACCTTCTGGTTGCATCATATACAACTCTTCTTCCAGAAATCCATTCAGGAATGCGGTTTTTACATCCATTTGCCAAATTTCATAATCATAAAATGCGGCAATTGCTAACATGATTCTGACAGACTTAAGCATCGCTACGGGTGAGAAAGTCTCATCGTAGTCAACTCCTTGAACTTGTCGAAAACCTTTTGCGACAAGTCGAGCTTTGTAGATAGTAACATTACCATCAGCGTCAGTCTTTTTCTTAAAGATCCATTTATTCTCAATTGCTTGCCGATCATCGGGCAAGTCAACCAAAGTCCATACTTTGTTCTCATACATGGATCCCATCTCAGATTTCATGGCTTCAAGCCACTTTGCGGAATCTGGGCTCACCATCGCTTCTTCATAGTTCGTAGGTTCATCATGATCTAGTAGCATGACTTCCAGAACAGGATTACTATACCACTCTGGTGCGGATCTTGCTCTGGTTGATCTACGAGGTACAGTAGTATCTTGATCTAAAGTTTCATGATCATCATCATTAACTTTCTCTCTTATTGGTGTAGTTCTCACAGAAACAGTTTTCTGTGATGTACTATTTCCCAATAATGGAGTAGGTATAGTTACCTCGTCAAGTTCTACTTTCCTCCCACTCACTTCTTTCGAGAGAAACTCCTTCTCAAGAAAGTTTCCGAATTTAGCAACAAAAGTCTTGCCTTCGGATCTGAGATAGAAGGTGTATCCAATAGTTTCCTTTGGATATCCTATGAAAACACACTTCTCCGATTTGGGTTCGAGCTTATCAGGTTGAAGCTTTTTCACATAAGCATCGCAGCCCCAAACTTTAAGAAACGACAACTTTGGTTTCTTGCCAAACCATAGTTCAAAAGGTGTCGTCTCAACGGATTTAGATGGTGCCCTATTTAACGTGAATGCGGCCGTCTCTAAAGCATAACCCCAAAATGATAGCGGTAAATCAGTAAGAGACATCATAGATCGCACCATATCTAGTAAAGTACGATTACGACGTTCGGACACACCATTACGTTGTGGTGTTCCGGGTGGCGTGAGTTGCGAAATAATTCCACAATTTTTCAAATGTACACCAAACTCGTAACTCAAATATTCTCCTCCACGATCAGATCGTAGGAACTTTATTTTCTTGTTACGATGATTTTCAACTTCACTCTGAAATTCCTTGAACTTTTCAAATGTTTCAGACTTATGTTTCATTAAGTAGATATACCCATATCTGCTTAAATCATCTGTGAAGGTGAGAAAATAACGATATCCGCCACGAGCCTCAATATTCATCGGACCACATACATCGGTATGTATGATTTCCAATAAATCTGCTGCTCTCTCCATAGTGCCGGAGAACGGTGTTTTAGTCATCTTGCCCATGAGGCACGGTTCGCAAACACCAAGTGATTCATAATCAAGTGGTTCCAAAAGCCCATCAGTATGGAGTTTCTTCATGCGCTTTACACCGATATGACCTAAACGGCAGTGCCACAAATAAGTTGCACTATCATTATCAACTCTGCATCTTTTGGCTTCAACATTATGAATATGTGTATTACTACTATCGAGATTTAATAAGAATAGACCACTTTTCAAGGGTGCATGACCATAAAAGATGTTACTCATATAAATAGAACAACCATTATTCTCTGATTTAAATGAATAACCGTCTCGCATCAAACAAGATCCAGATATAATGTTCATGCTTAACGCTGGCACCAAATAACAATTATTCAGGTCTAATATTAATCCCGAAGGTAGATGTAGAGGTAGCGTGCCGACCGCGATCACATCGACTTTGGAACCGTTTCCCACGCGCATCGTCACCTCGTCCTTTGCTAGTGTCCGCTTATTCTGTAGTCCCTGTTTCGAGTTGCAAATATTAGCAACAGAACCAGTATCAAATACCCAGGTGCTACTGCGAGCATTAGTAAGGTACACATCAATAACATGTATATCACATATACCTTTGTTCACCTTGCCATCCTTCTTATCCGCCAAATACTTGGGGCAGTTCCGCTTCCAGTGACCAGTCTGCTTGCAGTAGAAGCACTCAGTTTCAGGCTTAGGTCCAGGCTTGGGTTTCTTCTCTTGAGCAGCAACTTGCTTGCCGTTCTTCTTGGAGTTCCCTTTCTGCTTCCCTTTGCCCTTTTTCTTGAAACTAGTGGTTTTGTTAACCATCAACACTTGATGCTCCTTTTTGATTTCTACCTCCGCAGCTTTCAGCATAGCGAAGAGCTCGGGAATAGTCTTGTTCATCCCTTGCATATTATAGTTCATCACAAAGCTCTTGTAGCTTGGTGGCAGTGATTGGAGAATTCTGTCAATGACGCAATCATCCGGAAGTGTAACTCCCAATTGAATCAAGTGATTATTATACCCAGACATTTTGAGTATATGCTCACTGACAGAACTGTTCTCCTCCATCTTGCAGCTATAGAACTTATTGGAGACTTCATATCTCTCAATCCGGGCATTTGCTTGAAATATTAACTTCAACTCCTGGAACATCTCATATGCTCCATGACGTTCAAAACGTCGTTGAAGTCCCGGTTCTAAGCCGTAAAGCATGGCACACTGAACTATTGAGTAGTCATCAGCTTTGCTCTGCCAGACGTTCATAACTTCTGGCGTTGCTCTTGCAGCAGGCCTGGCACTCAGCGGTGCTTCCAGGACGTAATTCTTCTGTGCAGCAATGAGGATAATCCTCAGGTTACGGACCCAGTCCGTGTAATTGCTACCATCATCTTTCAACTTAGCTTTCTCAAGGAACGCATTAAAATTTAACGGAACAACAGCACGAGCCATCTATCTACAATCAACATAGACAAGCAAGATACTATCAGGTACTAAGTTCATGATAAATTTTAAGTTCAGTTAATTTACTTAAGAACTCCCACTTAGATAGACATCCCTCTAATCCTCTAAGTGATCACGTGATCCAAATCAACTAAACCATAACCGATCATCACGTGAGATGGAGTAGTCTTCAATGGTGAACATCAATATGTTGATCATATCTACTATATGATTCACGCTCGACCTTTCGGTCTCCGTGTTCCGAGGTCATATCTTATATGCATAGCTCGTCAAGTATAACCTGAGTATTCCGCGTGTGCAACTGTTTTGCACCCGTTGTATTTGAACGTAGAGCCTATCACACCCGATCATCACGTGGTGTCTCAGCACGAAGAACTTTTGCAACGGTGCATACTCAGGGAGAACACTTCTTGATAATTTAGTGAGAGATCATCTTATAATGCTACCGTCAATCAAAGCAAGATAAGATGCATAAAAAGATAAACATCACATGCAATCAATATAAGTGATATGATATGGCCATCATCATCTTGTGCTTGTGATCTTCATCTCCGAAGCACCGTCATGATCACCATCGTCACCGGCGCGCCACCTTGATCTCCATCGTAGTAACGTTGTCGTCTCGCCAATCTTATGCTTCCACGACTATCACTACCGTTTAGTAATAAACTAAAGCATTACATCGCGATTGCATTGCATACAATAAAGCGACAACCATATGGCTCCTGCCAGTTGCCGATAACTCGGTTACAAAACATGATCATCTCATACAATAAAATCAGCATCATGCCTTGACCATATCACACCACAACATGCCCTGCAAAAACAAGTTAGACGTCTTCTACTTTGTTGTTGCAAGTTTTACGTGGCTGCTACGGGCTTAAGTAAGAACACATCTCACCTACGCATCAAAACCACAACGATAGTTCGTCAAATAGACTCCGTTTTAACCTTCTCAAGGACCGGGCGTAGTCACACTTGGTTCAACTAAAGTTGGAGAGATAGTCTTCCGCAAGCCATCTATGTGCAAAGCACGTCGAGGGAACCGGTCTCGCATAAGAGTATGCGTAAGGTTGGTCCGGATCATCTCAACCAACAATACCGCCGAACCAAAGTATGACATGCTGGTAGGCAGTATGACTTGTATCGCCCACAACTCACTTGTGTTCTACTCGTGCATATAACATCAAACCATAAAACCAGGCTCGGATGCCACTGTTGGGGTACGCAGTAATTTCAAAAAATTTCCTACGCACACGCAAGATCATGGTGATGCACAGCAACGAGAGGGGAGAGTGTTGTCTACGTACCAACGCAGACCGACTGCGGAAGCGATCACACAACGTAGAGGAAGTAGTCGTACGTCTTCTTCCTGATCCAACCGATCCAAGCACCGTTACTCCGGCACCTCCGAGTTCTTAGCACACGTTCAGCTCGATGACGTTCCTCGGGCTCCGATCCAGCAAAGCGTCGAGGAAGAGTTCCGTCAGCACGACGGCGTGGTGACGATCTTGATGTACTACCGACGCAGGGCTTCGCCTAAGCACTGTAACGGTATGATCGAGGTGGAATTTGGTGGCAGGGGGCACCGCACACGGCTAAGGAACGATCTCAAGGATCAACTTGTGTGTCTTGGGGTGTCCCCTGCCCCCGTATTTATATGTTGGAGGAGGGGGGGCTGGCCGGCCAAGAGGGGGAGGCGCAGGGGAGTCCTACTCCCACCGGGAGTAGGACTCCTCCCCCCCAATCCTAATCCAATTAGGACTCCCGGGGGGGAAAGAGAGAGAAGGGGGGCCGGCCCCTTGTCCTATTCCTAATAGGACTCTAGGGGGGCGCCGGCCAGCTAGTGGGCTTCTCTTTTCTCTTTTCCACTAAGGCCCAATAGGCCCATTTACCTCCCGGGGGGGTTCCGGTAACCCTCTCGGTATTCCGGTAAAATCCCGATTTCACCCGGAACGCTTCCGGTGTCCAAACATAGGCTTCCAATATATCAATCTTTATGTCTCGACCATTTCGAGACTCCTCGTCATGTCCGTAATCTCATCCGGGACTCCGAACAACCTTCGGTACATCAAAATGCATAAACTCATAATAACTGTCATCGTAACGTTAAGCGTGCGGACCCTACGGTTCGAGAACAATGTAGACATGACCGAGACACGTCTCCGGTCAATAACCAATAGCGGGACCTGGATGCCCATATTGGCTCCTACATATTCTACGAAGATCTTTTATCGGTCAGACCGCATAACAACATACGTTGTTCCCTTTGTCATCGGTATGTTACTTGCCCGAGATTCGATCGTCGGTATCCAATACCTAGTTCAATCTCGTTACTGGCAAGTCTCTTTACTCGTTCCGTAATACATCATTTCACAACTAACTTATTAGTTGCAGTGCTTGCAAGGCTTATGTGATGTGCATTACCGAGAGGGCCCAGAGATACCTCTCCGACAATCGGAGTGACAAACCCTAATCTCGAAATACGCCAACCCAACATCTGCCATTGGAGACACCTGTAGTACTCCTTTATAATCACCCAGTTACGTTGTGACGTTTGGTAGTACCCAAAGTGTTCCTCCGGTAAACGGGAGTTGCATAATCTCATAGTTATAGGAACATGTATAAGTCATGAAGAAAGCAATAGCAACATACTAAACGATCGGGTGCTAAGCTAATGGAATGGGTCATGTCAATCAGATCATTCAACTAATGATGTGACCTCGTTAATCAAATAACAACTCTTTGTTCATGGTCAGGAAACATAACCATCTTTGATTAACGAGCTAGTCTAGTAGAGGCATACTAGTGACACTCTGTTGGTCTATGTATTCACACATGTATTATGTTTCCGGTTAATACAATTCTAGCATGAATAATAAACATTTATCATGATATAAGGAAATAAATAATAACTTTATTATTGCCTCTAGGGCATATTTCCTTCAAGAAGAAGAAGGGACGGAAAAGAAAGAGTAACAAGGGTGCGAGCCAGTCGGCACCGAGTACGATCCGTTTTCAGGACGGGCCACCTTCACCTACCTTCACCTAAGGATATCTCGAGGAGGGTGCATGTGGCGGGTAGGCCGATGCTACCGACTAATATGCTCAATGCTGCAACCGGTGCTATGCGGTGTGTACATGACAGTGTTCTTTCTTTGGAGAAGCGGCGTCTCAGAGAGAATGACGTGGCATACCCGGTTTTCATGGCCAAGGTGCCAGAGGGCAAGGGCTTTGTACGATCGTCATGCGGTTTGATGACATCTTCGCTATGTTTAACCTTCATCCGCTGCACTACACCTTTGTTCGGCTATTTTCGCTGAGTATGGAGATGTAGATCATTAGAGACAAGACCCCGGACATCGTGATAGTCGACCCCTTATACATGCGTGCCAAGATCTTGGGCAGCGTTGGGGACTGGCAAGTCACGACTTCTTACCTCGAAGGCGTCATTCTGGCAATCCCAGATAAGTCTAACTTCGTCGTGCCTTACTTTCCTGAGTAAGTCGTCCCCTCAACCGCCCCGTAACATATGATTTTTTAGATTTCGATCGTTTTTCACATTCCGTGTTTTGTGCAGTGACACACATTGCACACTCATCCTCTTAAGCCTGAAATATTCCATGGCCACGTATTTCGACTTGGACCATCAGTCGAAGAAAGACTACACAAATATCAAGAAAGTTCTTGATGATTTCCTCCCCGGCTACACCAAATCTGGAGGCACCTTCACCAGGGCAGTTCATAAGTACGATAAGCACATGTTCACCCACAATACGACGTTCTGCTGCGTCAAGCAGCTGCCTGGCGGTCAGAAGAATGCCTACTACACCCTCCATCACATGCGGGCGATCGTACAGGACCATAATCACCTTCTGCTACCAAATAATCTCAAAGATTGGGCCGCAAGCTTATCGGCAATCCAGGATGTGGACATCAGACAAGAATTCTTTCACATCCAGTCGGAGTTTCCGGAAATCATCCACCAAGATGTCCTTCGTACCTCGGGGCAGTTCAACCTCAGAAATCAACCGTCCAACAGTGAGATAGACACAACGCTACAAATGCAGGCTGACAACGCCCGCGATTTCATGACCATCACGATAGACGGCGGCTTCATCCATGCTCCGGTCCCTTGAGTCGAGTCCAAAGTAGTGATGCTATGTGTAGTTCTGAAACATTGATTGGCTCATGTTGTAATTAAACTTTAATGAACTTGTATGTCTTTGGTTTGGACAGTCGTTCAACTTAGATGTAATCGATGCTATTAATGTCTTGCTTTTCTCTTCCGATCCTTTTGTTGCATACTTATATATTGCTTATGTATTGTCTGTGAATTGGTACTAACATTTTGTTTGGCTAGTGCATAGAGATGCCGTCGTATGTCGTGTACAAGGGTAAGGTTCCCGGAGTCTACGACGACTGGGAGGAGTGTCAGAAACAGGTTCACCGTTTCAGCGGTAACAGTTACAAAGGGTACACCACTAGGGCGGAGGCGGAATCTAGATACGCGTGCTATCTAGCGGGAGAGAGGAGGGAGCGTTGGAGGAACCGGATGAAGACCAGTTTCATCGCGATTATGCTCATCGTAATGACTACCGCTCTCTTCTATGTGATGGTAGTTTAGATGATCGATATCAACTTGTAATGTGAAGACAAACTCGCTACTCACGATCTCGAGACTTGTAATGTTCTATCTTTGTTCGGTCTTTTGAATTGGGAGACTAATAATATGATTTGTATTCGAAGACTGATCTTCTATTGTATTCGATGAATCTGTTGTTGCTGTGTGGTGTTGTGTAAATTCTGTCCAATAAAATATTTTGTAACCTGTGAAAATATCAGAAAAGAAAAAAATCCCTAATACTCATACTAGTGGCGCACCACTCAAGACACTAATGGCCCACTGTAAAAGTGACACTAATGGCGCATCACCCACTAGTGCGCCATTAGTATGCCAAAGCACATGGGTACATATGGCCCCCTGGGAGGCATTCTAATGGCGCATTGTGGGCTATACTAATGGCGCACTGCGCGGTGCGCCATTAGTACACCAGATACTAATGGCACACCAGTGGTGCGCCATTAGTATTTAATTCTAATGGCGTGGTGCTAGTGGCGCACCAGTAGTGCGCCATTAGTAGGCAAAACTGGTGCGCCACTAGCATGCCTTTTCCTAGTAGTGACCGGAGTACCGGGGAGTTACCGGAACCCCCCGGGGAGTCATTGGGCCTTAATGGGCCTTAGTGGGAGAGAGCAGGAGGTGGCCAAGGTGGGGGCGCCCCCAAGCCCAATCCGAATTGGGGTAGGGGCCGGCCGCCCTTTCCTTCTCCCTCTCTCCTCCTTCCTTCTTCTCCTACTCCAACTATGGAAGTGGGAATCCTACTCCCACCGGGAGTAGGACTCCCCCCTTGGGCGCACCATGAGAGGGCCGGCCCTCCCCTCCTCCACTCCTTTATATACGGGGGAAGGGGGCACCCCATAGACACACAAGTTGATTGTTTAGCCGTGTGCGGTGCCCCCCTCCACAGATTTCCACCTCGGTCAAATCGTTGTAGAGTTTAGGCGAAGCCTTGCGTCGATAACTTCGTCATCACCATCATCACGCTGTCGTGCTGGCGAAACTCTCCTTCGACCTCACCTGGATCTAGAGTTCGTGGGACGTCACCGTGCCGAACGTGTGCAGATCGCGGAAGTGCCGTACCTTCGGTGCTAGGATAGGTCGGATCGTGAAGACGTACAAGTACATCAACCGCATTGTCATAACGCTTCCGCTTACGGACTAAGAGGGTACATGGACAACACTCTCCCTCTTGTTGCTATGCATCACCTAGATGGATCTTGCATGTGCGTAGGAATTTTTTTGAAATTACTGTGTTCCCCAACACCCACTCACTTTCTTGTAAACACATGCTTCACCACAAGTCTGTATAAAACTATATGCTTTGATCAACTCATCAAAGCGTATATTCCAACTCTGAGATGCTTGTACTAGTCCATAGATGGATCGCTCGAGCTTGCACATTTTTTTAGCACCTTTAGGATTGACAAAACCTTTTGGTTGCATCATATACAACTCTTCTTTAATAAATCCATTAAGGAATACAGTTTTGACATCCATTTGGTAGATTTCAAAAAAAGCGGCAACTGCTAACATGATTCAGGCAGACTTTTAAGCATCGATACGAGTGAGAAAATCTCATCGTAGTCAACACCTTGAACTTGTCGAAAACCTTTTGCGACAATTCGAGCTTTGTAGATAGTAACACTACTATCAGCGTTCATCTTCCTCTTGAAGATCCATTTATTCTCAATGGCTCGCCGATCATCGGGCAAGTCAATCGAAGTCCATACTTTGCTCTCATTCACGGATCCCATCTCAGATTTTATGGCCTCAAGCCATTTCACAGAATCTGGGTTCATCATCGCTTCCTCATAGTTCGTAGGTTCGTCATGGTCTAGTAACATGACTTCCAGAGCAGGAGTACCGTACCACTCTGGTGCGGACCGTACTCTGGTTTGACGTACGAGGTTCGGTAGTAACTTGATCTGAAGTTTCATGATCATCATCATTAGCTTCCTCACTAATTGGCGTAGGAATCACTGAAACTGATTTCTGTGATGAACTACTTTCCAATTCGGGAGAAGGTACAATTACCTCATCAAGTTCTACTTTCCTCCCACTCACTTCTTTCGAGAGAAACTCCTTCTCTATAAAGGATCCATTCTTAGCAAAAAATATCTTGCCTGCAGATCTGTGATAGAAGGTGTACCCAGCAGTTTCTTTTGGGTATCCTATGAAGACGCACTTCTCCGATTTGGGTTCGAGCTTATCAGTTTGAAACTTTTTCACATAAGCATCGCAACCCCAAACTTTAAGAAACGACAGCTCTGGTTTCTTGCCAAACCATAGTTCATACAGTGTCGTCTCAACGGATTTAGATGGTGCCCTATTTAACGTGAATGCAGTTGTATCGAATGCATAACCCCAAAACAATAGTGGTAAATCGATAAGAGACATCATAGATCGCACCATATCTAATAAAGTACGGTTACGACATTCGGACACACCATTACGCTGTGGTGTTCTAGGTGGCGTGAGTTGCGAAACTATTTGACATTGTTTCAACTGAAGGCCAAACTCGTAACTCAAATATTTCGTCTCCTCGATCAGATCGTAGAAACTTTATTTTCCTGTTATGATGATTCTCCACTTCACTATGAAATTCTTTGAACTTTTCAAACGTCTCAGATTTGTGTTTCATTTAGAGATACTAATATCTGCTCAAATCATTTGTGAGGGTCAGAAAATAATGATACCCGCCGTGAGCCTCAACACTCATTGAATCACATACATCAGTATCTATTATTTCTAATAAGTCTGTTGCTCGCTCTATTGTTCTGGAGAACGAAGTCTGAGTCATCTTGCCCATGAGGCTTGTTTCGCAAGCATCAAGTGATTCATAATTAAGTGATTCCAAAAGTCCATCAGCATGGAGTTTCTTCATGTGCTTTACACAAATATGACCCAAACGGCAGTGCCACAAATATGTTACACTATCATTATTAACTTTGAATCTTTTGCCTTCAATATTATGAATATATGTATCACTACGGTCGAGATTCAATAAACCATTCTCCTTGGGTGTATGACCACAGTAGGTTTTCTTCATGTAAATAGAATGACAGTTATTCTTTGACTTAAATGAATAACCGTATTGCAATAAACATGATCCAGTCATATTATGCTCAACGCAAACACCAAATAACATTTACTTTTGGTTCAACACTAATCCCGAAGGTAAAGGGAGCGTGCGATGGTGATCTTATGAACCTTGGAATCACATCCAACACACATCGTCACCTTGCTCTCAACTAGTCTTTGTTCATTTTGTAACTCCTGTTTCAAGTTACTAATCATAGCAACTGAACCATTATCAAATACCCAGGGGTTACTATGAACACTAGTAAAGTACACAGCAATAACATGTATATCATATATATTTTTGTTCACTTTGCCATCCTTCTTATCCGCCAAATATTTGGAGCAGTTCCGCTTCCAGTGACCATTTCCTTTGCAGTAGAAACACTCAGTTTCAGGCTTGGGTCTAGCTTTGGGGTTCTTCATGGGAGTGAAAACTCGCTTGTCATTCTTCTTGAAGTTACCTTCCTTTCCCTTGCCCTTTTACTTGAAACTAGTGGTCTTGTCAACCATCAACACTTGATGCTTTTCTTGATTTCTACCTTCGCCGATTTCAGCATCGCGTAGAGCTCGGGGAATCGTTTTCATCATCCCTTGCATATTATAGTTCATCGCGAAGTTCCAGTAACTTGGTGATAGTGACTAGAGAACTCTGTCAATCACTATCTTATCAGGAAGATTAACTCCCACTTGATTTGAGCGATTGTAGTACTCAGACATTTTGAGCATGCTCACCGGTTGAGCTATTCTCCTCCATCTTGTAGGCAAAAAACTTGTCAGAGGTATCATACCTCTCGACTCAGGCATGAGTCTGAAATACAAATTTCAACTCTTGGAACATCTTATATGCTCTGTGGCATTCAAAACGTTTTTGAAGTCCCGGTTCTAAGCTGTAAAGCATGGTGCACTAAACTATCAAGTAGTCATCATACCGAGCTTGCCAAATGTTCATAATGTCTACATCTGCTCCTGCAATAGGTCCGTCACCTAGCGGTGCATCAAGGACATAATTCTTCTATGTAGCAATGAGGATAGTCCTCAGATCACGGACCCAGTCCGCATCATTGCTACTATCAACTTTCAACTTATTTTTCTCTAAGAACATATCAAAAATAAACGGGGAGCTACATCGCAAGCTATTGATCTACAACACAGATACGCAAATACTATCAGGACTAAGTTCATGATAAAATAAAGTTCAATTTAATCATATTACTTAAGAACTCCCACTTAGATAGACATCCCTCTGGTCACCTAAATGATCACGCGATCCATATCAACTAAACCATGTCCGATCATCACATGAGATGGAGTAGCTTTCAATGGTTAACATCACTATGTTGATCATATCTACTATATGACTCACGCTCAACCTTTTGGTCTCAGTGTTCCAAGGCCATATCTGCATATGCTAGGCTCGTCAAGTTTAACCTGAGTATTCTGTGTGTGCAAAACTGGCTTGCACCCGTTGTATGTGAACGTAGAGCTTATCACACCCGATCATCACGTGGTGTCTTAGCACGAAGAACTGTCACAACGGTGCATACTCAGGGAGAACACTTATACCTTGAAATTTTAGTAAGGGATCATCTCATAATACAATTTATATCACATCACATCTTGACCATATCACATCACAACATGCCCTGCAAAAACAAGTTAGACGTCCTCTACTTTGTTGTTGCAAGTTTTACGTGGCTGCTACGGGCTTAGCAAGAACTTTTCTTACCTACACATCAAAAACCACAACGATTTTTCGTCAAGTGTGCTGTTTTAACATTCAACAAGGACCGGGCATAGTCACACTCGATTCAACTAAAGTTGGAGAAACAGACACCCGCCAGCCACCTGTGTGCAAAGCACGTCGGTAGAACCAGTCTCATGAACGTGGTCATGTAATGTCGGTCCGGGCCGCTTCATCCAACAATACCACCGAATCAAAGTAAGACGTTGCTGGTAAGCAGTATGACTATTATGGCCCACAACTCATTGTGTTCTACTCGTGCATATAACATCTACGCATAAACCTGGCTCGGATGCCACTGTTGGGGAACGCAGTATTTCAAAAAATTTCCTACAATCATGCAAGATCTATCTAGGAGATGCATAGCAACGAGAGGGGAGAGTGTGTCTATGTACCCTCGTAGACCGAAAGCGGAAGCGTTGAGTAATGCGGTTGATGTAGTCGAACGTCTTCGTGATCCAACCAATCAAGTACCAAACGCACGACACCTCCACGATCTGCACACGTTCAGCTCGGTGACGTCCCTCCAACTCTAGTCCCAGCTAAGGCCGAGGGAAAGTTTCGTCAGCACGACGGCGTGTTGACGGTGATGATGAAGTTACCGACGCAGGGCTTCGCCTAAGCACTACGACAATATGACCGAGGTGAAAATCTGTGGAGGGGTGCAACGCACACGGCTAAGAAATCGACTTGTGTGTCTATGAGGTGCCCCCTCCCCCATATATAAAGGAGTGGAGGAGGAGGAGAACCGGCCTCAAGGGGCGCGCCCTAAGGGAAAATTCCTACTCCTAGTAGGAGTAGGTTTCCCCCTTTCCTAGTCCAAGTAGGAGAAGAAGGAAGGAGAAGGAGAGGCAGAAGGAAAGAGGGGGGCGCCGCCCCCTCCCATGGGGGGGGGCTCCCCTTGTGGCCCTTTTCTCCTATCCACTAAGGCCCATGAAGGCCCAATACATCCCCCGACGAATTCCTGTAACTCACCGGTACTCCGAAAAATACCCGATCCACTCAGAACCTTTCCGATGTCCGAATATAGCCTTCAAATATATTGATGTTTACGTCTCGACCATTTCGAGACTCCTCGTCATGTCCGTGATCTTATCCGGGACTCCGAACAACCTTCGGTACATCAAATCACATAACTCATAATACAAATCGTCATCGAATGTTAAGCGTGCGGACCCTACGGGTTCGAGAACTATGTAGACATGACCGAGACACATCTCCGGTCAGTAATCAATAGCGGAACCTGGATCGTCATATTGGCTCCTACATATTCTACGAAGATCTTTATCGGTCAAATCGCATAACAACATATGTTGTTCCCTTTGTCATCGGTATGATACTTGCCCGAGATTCGATTGTTGGTATCATCATACCTAGTTCAATCTCATTACCGGCAAGTCTCTTTAATCGTTCTGTAATGCAACATCCCGCAACTAACTCATTAGTCACATTGCTTGCAAGGCTTATAGTGACGTGCATTACCGAGAGGGCCCAGAGATACCTCTCCGACAATTGGTGTGACAAATCCTAATCTCGACCTATGCCAACTCAACAAACACCATCGGAGACACCTGTAGATCATCTTTATAATCACCCAGTTACGTTGTGGCGTTTGATAGCACACAAGGTGTTCCTTCGGTATTCGGGAGTTGCATAATCTCATAGTCAGAGGAACATGTATAAGTCATGATGAAAGCAATAACAATAAACTAAACGATCATAGTGTTAAGCTAACGGATGGATCTTGTCCATCACATCATTCTTTAATGATGTGATCTGGTTCATCAAATGACAACACATGTCTATGGCTAGGAAACTTAACCATCTTTGATTAACGAGCTAGTCAAGTAGAGGCATACTAGGGACACTCTGTTTGTCTATGTATTCACACATGTACTAAGTTTCCGGTTAATACAATTCTAGCATGAATAATAAACATTTATCATGATATAAGGAAATATAAATAACAACTTTATTATTGCCTCTAGGGCATATTTCCTTCAGATTGATGACCCTCTTGCCCGCGTTGGGTGCAAGTATTTGCTATTGTGTGTGTAGGTACTGTTGGCAGGCGTTTGCATGGTTCTGCTTTTGGTTCGATAACCATGCTTCTGTACTGAGGGAAATAGTATCCGCTATTATATATATTGTTTCACCCTTTTTCTTTGGGGAAAATCGCAACATAGCTCGCAAGTAGGAAGGAGCCGCATGTCCCGCCATAGCTGCAGACCATGCTCGTGTACTACCATTGTGAAAGGCAGTGGTCACACGACACGACCTCCTCCTCGTGTGAGTGCTCGAAAGACCTCACCAAGGTGGAGCTGCGCTGACAACGCCACTCGGCCTCATTTGCGAAGATCTAGGTGGTGGTGCTTGCTACTTGTAAACTATGTTAGGTTTTTCCCCGAAGAGGAGGGGTGAAGCAGTACATTAGAGATAAGTATTTCCCTCGGTGGGAACCAAGGTTATCGAACCAATAGAAGAACCACGCAAACTCGTCAGCACTTACAAACACAAAAGCAAATACTTTCACCCAACGCATGGAACTCGTTACTTCACAGGAACAATTCTGATAGTGATAGATAGATAAAAAGTCAAGTAAAATAAATAAATAAATTGCAGCAAAGTATTTTTGGTTTTAGTAATATGCTAAAAGTAGACCCGGGGGCCATAGTTTTCACTAGAGGCTTCTCTCTCGAAGTTTGTTTAGTTAAACATTTCACATAATAGTATAACAGTTGATCAATAACTTGGCATGCACTTTGAAAAGGTTTATGAAAATGTTATCTTTGAATTAGCAATGTGTTATAGATCACCGAAAAAATTCATCGATAAGCTTATTTGATTTGTTGATTGCCAACAATGAGCTACTTAAAATAATTATGTACAAAATCATGTCGTTGCAAATGTTTAATCCTCTCTAATCATTGTGATTATAATTTATTAATATAGTTCGTACCAGCTTATAAATGACAACCAGTTTATTACATTATTACCTATGTTCTTTCGAGAGATCACCAAGGTTGTACATCACTGAGCACCACTCATTCCCTCTTTTGACATTCTCCACACGCTTTAGCCGTCTGCCATGCACACGAGCTTCTGGAGGCGTGCGCTGAATATGCCTAAACCATCTCAGACGATGTTGGACAAGCTTCTCTTCAATTGGTGCTACCCCAACTCTATCTCGTATATCATCATTCTGAACTCGATCCTTCCTCGTGTGACCACACATCCATCTCAACATACGCATCTCCGCCACAACTAACTATTGAACATGTCGCCTTTTAGTCGGCCAACACTAAGCGCCATACAACATTGCGGGTTGAACCACCGTCCTGTAGAATTTGCCTTTTAGCTTTTGTGGCACTCTCTTGTCACAGAGAATGCCAGAAGGGTGGCGCCACTTCATCCATCCAGCTTTGATTCAATGGTTCACATCTTCATTAATACCCCCATCCTCCTGCAGCATTGACGCCAAATACCAAAATGTGTCCTGCTGGGGTATCACCTGGCCATCAAGGCTAACCTCCTCCTCCTCACACCTAGTAGTACTAAAACCGCACATCATGTACTCGGTTTTAATTCTACTAAGCCTAAGCCCGTTCGATTCCAAGGTTTGTCTCCATAACTCTAACTTCCTATTTACCCCCGTCCGACTATCGTCAACTAGCACCACATCATCTGCAAAGAGCATACACCATGGGATATCTCCTTGTATTTCTCTTGTGACCTCATCCATCACCAATGCAAAAAGATAAGGGCTCAAAGCTGACCCTTGATGCAGTTATATCTTAATCGGGAAGTCATCAGTGTCAACATCACTTGTTCGAACACTTGTCACAAAATTATCGTACATGTCCTTGATGAGGGTAATGTACTTTGCTGGGACATTGTGTTTCTCCAAGGCCCACCACATGACATTCCGCGGTATCTTATCATAGGCCTTCTCCAAGTCAATGAACACCATATACAAGTCCTTCTTTTGCTCCCTATATCTCTCCATAAGTTGTTGTACCAAGAAAATGGCTTCCATGGCCGACCTCCCAGGCATGAAACCAAACTGATTTTTGGTCACGCTTGTCATTCTTCCTAAGCGGTGCTCAATGACTCTCTTCCATTCTTCTGGCATCTTGGTTGCCCAAAAAATGAGGTTGAAAAGCTTGGTTAGCCATACTATCGCTATGTCCCCGAGACTTTTCCACACCTCAATGGGGATACAATCAGGGCCCATCGCCTTGCCTCCTTTCATCGTTTTTAAAGCCTCCTTGACCTCAGACTCCTAAGTTCGCCTCACAAAACGCATGTTGGTCTCATCAAAGGATTCATCCAGTTCAATGGTAAAACTCTCATTCTCCCCATTGAACAGCTTGTCGAAGTACTCCCGCCATCTATGCTTCATCTCCTCGTCCTTCACCGAGGGTTGGCCTGCTCCGTCCTTGATGCATTTGACTTGGCCAATATCCCTCATCTTCCTCTCTCGGATATTGGCCATCTTATAGATGTTCCTTTCGCCTCCTTCATGCCTAACCTTTGTTAGTTGTCCAAATATGCCCGACCCCTTGCTTCACCAATAGCTCGCTTTGCAGCCTTCTTCGCCATCTTGTACTTCTCTATATTGTTTGCACTCCTATCCAGGTATATAGGCGTCTGAAGCAATCTTTCTTCTCTTTAATCGCCTTATGGACATCATCATTCCACCACCAAGTATCCTTATCTTCGCTTCTCCTTCCCCTGGACACTGCAAACTCCTCCGAGGCCACTTTACGAATGCAAGTCGCCATCTTCATCCACACATTGTACGCATCCCCTCCTTCCTCCCAAGGGCCCTCCTTAATGACCCTCTCCTTGAACGCCTGAGCTACCTCCCCCTTGAGCTTCCACCTCTTCGTTCTAGCAACTTTGGCATGCTTATCCCGCTGGTAACGAATCCGAAAGCGGAAGTCGGCAACCACCAGCTTATGCTAGGGTACAACACTCTCTTCAGGTATCACCTTACAGTCTAGGCACGCATGCCTATGTTCTCTTCTCGAGAGGATGAAATCAATCTGGCTAGAGTGTTGGCCACTACTAAAAGTCACCAGATGTGATTCTCTCTTTCTAAAGAGGGTGTTAGCTACAATCATGTTGTAGGCTAGAGCAAAGCTTAAGACATCTTCTCCTTCTTGATTCCTGATGCCATAGCCAAAGCCCCCATGCGCCCCTTTAAAAACTGTGTTAGATGTACCCATGTGGCCATTGAGGTCTCCTCCTATAAAGAGCTTCTCACCAATCGGTACACTCCTAACCATGTCTTCCAGGCCTTCCCAAAACTCCCTCTTGGTGTTCTCATTGTGGCCTACTTGCGGGGCATACGCGCTGATAACATTGAGAACCAAGTCCTCAACTACCAGCTTGACCAGGATAATCCGGTCTCCACATCTCTTGACGTCTACCACTCCATACTTGAAGCTCTTGTTGATCAAGATGCCTACGCCATTTCTGTTTGCAAAAGTCCCCGTGTACCACAGCTTGAAGCCGGTATCCTTCACCTCCACCTCCTTCGCCTTCTGTCCTCTCCATTTGGTTTCTTGGACGCAAAGGATATCAACACCTCTCCTCACGGCTGCATCAACTAGCTCCCGAAGCTTCTCTGTCAGAGACCCTATGTTCCAGCTACCTAAGCGAATCCTCCTAGGCTCGGCTAGCTTCCTTCCCCTTCGTACTCGTCGAGTCAAATGCGAAGACCCTTGCTCATTTTCCACTACATCCGGGCGCCGATGTAGCGTGCCGCAAAGATGCGACGCCCCGATCCTCGCTCACTTGCCACCGTATCCAGATCAAGATATGGCGCGCCACCTGGGGGGTGACGGCCCGGCTCTTGCCCATTTTCCACCACACCCGGGTTCCGATGTGGCGCGTCGTTGAGAGGGTTACGCCCCAACGAAAATCTTTTGGGTTTCATCTCCATAAGAGTGGCTGAGTTTTTACGTTGGCTCGCCAAGCCTATCATAACCCTCCTCCTTTACCCGGGCTTGGGACTGGCTATGTTGAGACAACATATGTGGAGTTTCGACGAGCCCTCAACAAAAGAAAAAAAATCACTGGTCAATATTTTGTGCACTTTTTCAGTAACTGATTTTTTTGGTGAGAGCCCCCTGAATGTTATTTGTATATGAAATTTTGCAAGAACGTAAAACATTTGATCATGTTTGATGTCTCAAAATTTCAGAATTTTTGGATGACGTTTGATATTGTTTTTTTGTTTTTTTTTTGTTCACCTGGGTGTAGTACACCGGAGAGTAGAAAATCCACTCTCATATGGTGTCTAGTACCCATGGGAACCTTTAGAATATTTTCATGAAAGATGCGATATATTCCGAAAATTCACAAATTTATGAAAGATATGATCAGGTACACCAGCGCAAAACATGAAAGAAAAATTGAAATTTTCATAGTTTCTAGACCATTCGTTCAAACAAAACATGATCACAATAGTTTAAGCAGCAGACCACACATCTTCTCATATGATTCTCTCTCGCCAGAGACACTGTCACCACCAAAATGTTTTTTTTTGCTGGTACCAGTACCACAACGGGTAGTAGTTCAGAAGAAACACAAATACTAGTACTAGTAGATCTAGTATCACCATGGAGCAGCTTCGTTTGTGGCACCAGCAGGCGCAACATCCGAGGTCCGAAGAGGCGCACTCGTCCGCAGCCGCTCCTTCCTGCCGCCGGCAGGCGGCGCGCAGCAGCACTTGTTGTCGGCAGGCACATTCTTGTGTCCTTGGCAGGTGGCTTTGCCGGAAGGCCCGATCAGCACCGCGCACAGGCGGGAGCACGCCAATCCTCCCTCGTTGCTGAAGCAGTTTGGGTACGGGCTGCATGTCTCTGCACGTAGGAAAAATTGCTTCAACGTTAGCTTTCAGGTTGGCGCAAAAACCAAAAAGATACGAAATTCTCTGCCTACGATGTGTAGTGCAATTGCGATATTAAATAATGATAGAAAATGAGGACTTTGACTAACGTTGTGCCGCAGAGGAGATGAGGAGGGTGGCCATGACGGCGAGGGCGGCCAAGGAGATGATCCTCGTGTTGGTCGTCTTCATAGCTGCTATGACCGCCGGTATCTTCTTCTTCTTCTTGGCTTGCTCTACGGGCCGGCAATGCAATGTGTTGGTGCGATTCTGTTTCCTGCTGCTGTTTATATAGAGGGAGATATATACACTACACTACACATATGATCAACGTGCCCTTTACATACCCAGGTATAGCATAAATGCAAACAATGTATTTGGAAAGAAATGACCATCTTCTCAGGAATGGGAAATAATGGATGATCAAAGATGGAAAACATTTATTAGCAACTAAATGATCAATTTTTAGCCTTTGGGTACTCACGGCCCGATTTCTGACCGGCCCATGAGACAAAATGAGGAGCCAAGTGCTAGTCACCTTGACTCAAAAAAAGTGCTAGTCACCTCAAAAAAACAAAAACCGTGCTTCTGTTCGTAGGGGTGATTGTGTGTGTACATGTGCGGGTTGCGTTTTCTCAAAAAAAAAAAACATCTAGCCACCTAAAAAAAGTCGCGGACCAGCTTATCCCGCTCACTTCCACGCAACCACAATGGATGAGGCAGATGCCAGGGATAAAACGACCACCGTCAAATTCTCATCTACCCGCGTTCCTCCGCAGCCTTGTCTTCTTCGGTCCACTTTTTCCTACCGTCTCCCAGGATCCCATTGTAGACTGCCTCCTCAAGCCCTCCCCAAAGCCTCTCCTCAACAAGCCCATCTCGGCCACCGCCACCATCTAGTGTAGGAATGTCCTGCACCGACCCCTAAGGAAGCGAGTTCACACCACCCCAAAAGCACTGTAAGAAGCCCATCTTGTGGGCTCCGATGGAAGAGGCCTACCTCCTCAGGCTCTCCCCAAATCCTCTTATCCACAATCTCATCTCAACCACCGTCGCCTTTCAATGTAAGATTGTCCCGCACCTCCTCCTGAGGAGGCGAGTTCGCGCCACCCTGAAAAAACCATCGGAAGCACCTACCTTGGGCTCTATCAACACGATGTAGGGGAGAGGACGGCGATGGAGCCATGGAGATGGAGGAGACGAGGATGAAGAGGGGGGCGGGGAAGCAGGGATTGTTGCCCAGGTGGTTCATCGTGACGATGGAGGATGGAAAGATGGTCCTACCCACCATCGCCATCTCCCTCGCCTTCTGCACTATGTCGTCGAGCCGCGGTTCATCCATTTACTTACCATATTCCCCACCTACAACAACATGACTATCCATCATAAAATAGTCTCACTAGTAGAAAAAGGGTCAAATGTGAGACGCATTAGTCCCGGTTGGAATTTAAGCCGGCACTAATGTGTCCATTAATGCCGGTTCCAATGGCTAGGCGGGAGGAGATCTTTAGTACCGGTTTGTAGCAAACCTTTAGTGTCGGTTCGTGCCACGAACCGGTACTAAAGAGGCAGTGGCTGGCTGTTGTCAGGCTAGGGTCCGGCCAGCCCCTTTAGTACCGGTTCGTGGCATGAACCGGTAGTAAAGAGGTTGTGGCAGGCTGTTTTTAGTCCCATCTTGCTCCCCTACTAAGATTTTTACCAGCTTAAATATGTTACTTCTCAAACTATCACAAGCACTTGGTCTTTATTGAAATCTATGTGTAGAATTTGTGGTCGCAATATGAGTCTTCACCGGTTTCTAAACCGTTGAGGACTCACATTGACAATTCAGTTTGTACACAAAAAGATCATTGATAATCAATGTATTTTTTATGTATTTTTTTACATGTTTACGCCCTCACTCTCTCCTCTCTCCACTCACACTCACACTCACTCGGTCTCCCCCTCAATCCCCCCGCGCCAGTCCTCCCCCGCCGGCCGCCCCAGCTAAATGATCGTGAAATTGAAAATCACTACAAAATAAACTCTGAAAATGTTGAAATTTGGCATGGTATCATCATTTCACCCACATAGCATGTGCAAAAGAGTAGAGAGGGTTACGGCAAAAACTAGACGCACTTCGTGTACAAACTGGACAATCTCTTTCGGAGTATCAGGGTTTCGGACAAGAACTCATCTGCTACACGCGCACTTCATTTTTTTAAACTTATTTGAACTCCAGATTTTTTTTTGCATTCCGTATGCACCATTCAAAGCGACATCATCAATTTTTAACATGTTCTAACATCATTTGATATTTTTCAGTCATTTATCGATTTGTTTCGAGAGCTAAATGACCGTGAAATTGAAAATCACTACAAAATGAACTCTGAAAATGTTGGAACTTGGCATGGTATC
Organism: Triticum monococcum; assembly: GCA_034509565.1. NCBI lineage: Eukaryota > Viridiplantae > Streptophyta > Magnoliopsida > Poales > Poaceae > Triticum > Triticum monococcum. The sequence goes on from CM067847.1 coordinate 771,754,431, forward strand.
ATCATTTCACCCACATAGCATATGCAAAAGAGTAAAAAGGGTTACAGCAAAAACTGGATGCACTTTGTTTACAAACTGTACAATCTTTTTCGGAGTATCAGGGTTTCGGAGGAGAACTCATCTGTTACACGGGCACTTGATTTTTTTAAACTTATTTGAACTCCAGAATTTTTGCATTCCGTATGCACCATTCAAAGCGAAGTCATCAATTTTCAACACGTTTTGACATCATTTGCTATTTTTCGGTCATTTACCGATTTGTTTAAAGAGCTAAATGACCATGAAATTGAAAATCACTATAAAATGAACTCTGGAAATGTTGAAACTTGGCATGGTATCATTATTTCACCCACATAGCATGTGTAAAATAGTAGAGAGGGTTACGGCAAAAACTGGATGCACTTCGTGTACAAACTGTACAATCTCCTTCGGAGTATCAGGGTTTCGGACGAGAACTCATCTGTTACACGGGCAGTTCATTTTTTGAAACTTATTTAAACTCCAGACTTTTTTGCATTCCGTATGCACCATTCAAAGCGACGTCATCAATTTTCAACATGTTCTAATATCATTTGCTATTTTTCAGTCATTTACCGATTTGTTTAGAAAGCTAAATGACCGTGAAATTGAAAATCACTACAAAATGAACTCTGGAAATGTTGAAACTTGGCATGGTATCATCATTTCACCCACATAGCATATGCAAAAGAGTAAAAAGGGTTACAGCAAAAACTGGACGCACTTCGTGTACAAACAGAACAATCTCTTTCGGAGTATCAGGGTTTCGGACCGGAACTCATCTGTTACACGGGCACTTGATTTTTTAAACTTATTTGAACTCCAGAATTTTTGCATTCCGTATGCACCATTCAAAGCGAAGTCATCAATTTTCAACACGTTTTGACATCCTTTGCTATTTTTAGTCATTTACCGATTTGTTTAGAAAGCTAAATGACCATGAAATTGAAAATCACTACAAAATGAACTCTGAAAATGTTGAAACTTGGCATGGTATCACCATTTCACCCACATAGCATGTGCAAAAGAGTAGAGAGGTTTACGGCAAAAACTGGACGCCCTTCGTGTACAAACTGTACAATCTCTTTCAGAGTATCAAGGTTTTGGACGAGAACTCATCTGTTACACGAGCACTTCATTTTTTAAACTTATTTGAACTCCAGACTTTTTTGCGTTCCGTATGCACCATTCAAAGCGAAGTCATTAATTTTCAACACGTTCTGACATCATTTGCTATTTTTCAGTCATTTACCGATTTGTTTAGAGAGCTAAATGACCATGAAATTGAAAATCACTACAAAATGAACTCTGAAAATGTTGAAACTTGGGATGCTATCATCATTTCACCCACATAGCATGTGCAAAAGAGTAGAGAGGGATACGGCAAAAAATGGATGCACTTCGTGTACAAACTGGACAATCTCTTTCGGAGTATCAGGGTTTCGGATGAGAACTCATCTGTTACACGGGCCTTTTTATTTTTTAAACTTATTTGAACTCCTGACTTTTTCGCGTTCCATATGCACCATTTAAAGCGACGTCATCATTTTTTCAACATGTTCTGACATCATTTGCTATTTTTCAGTCATTTACGGATTTGTTTCGAGAGCAAAATGACCGTGAAATTGAAAAATCACTACAAAATGAACTCTGAAAATGTTGAAACTTGGCATGATATCATCATTTCACCCACCTAGCATGTTCAAAAGAGTAGAGAGGGTTACGGTAAAAACTAGATGCACTTCGTATACAAACTGCACAATCTCTTTCGGAGTATCAGGGTTTCGGACGAGAACTCATCTATTACACCGGCTATTCAAAATTTTAATAACTTATTACAACTCTAGACTTTTTTGCATTCATTATGCACCACTTAAAGCCATGTCGTTAAATTTCAACCATTTCTGACATAATTTGAAATTTTTGATGCATTTACTGATTTATTTTGAGCTAAATGACTGTGAAATTAAAAATCACTACAAAATGAACTCTGAAAATGTTGAAACTTGGCATGGTATCATCATTTTCACCCACATGGGATGTGCAAAAAAGTAGAGATGGTTACGGCAAGAACTAGATGCATTTCGTGTACAAACTGGACACTCTCTCAAACTATCAGGGTTTCGGATGAAACCCTCTTTAGAACTACTCAGAAATAAATAGAAGAAAATAAATAAAGCAGAAAAGAAAAAACTATATAAAAAACTACTCAGAAATAAATAAAGCAGAAAATAAAAAACTATAGAAAAAACTACTCAGAAATAAATAAAGCAGAAAATAAAAATTATATAAAAAACTACTCAGAAATAAATGGAAGAAAATAAATAAAGCAGAAAAGAAAAAACTATATAAAAAATTACTCCAAAATAAATAAAAGAAAATAAATAAAACAGAAAAGAAAAAACTATATATAAAAACTACTCAGAAACAAATAGAAGAAAATAAATAAAGCAGAAAAGAAAAAACTATATAAAAAAACTACTCAGAAATAAATAGAAGAAAATAAATAAATCATAAAAGAAAAAAATAAAAAAACTACGCAAAAATAAATAGAAAAAATAAATAAAGCTGAAAAAAAAACTATATGAAAAATTGTTGGGGCGCTGTCTAGTGGGCCTGCTAGGCCTTGGACATGTAAATTCAAGCCCACAAGGGCCAGCAGGTTCACAGGACAGCGCGCCGTAGTTAGGCCCAGAAGCCTGGTTTACAGAGGAGTTCGATAGAGTAGCCGCGGCTGGGTTTATAAACCAGTACGGCTGCCCTTCGTCCGGCAAGGTGGGGCTAAACTTTGCACACCGTAGCGCACCCCTTTAGTACTGGTTCATGGCTCCAACCGTTACTAAAAGCCACCATTTAGTATCGGTTGGAGCCCCGAGCCGGTACTAAAGGGGGCCGCTTCCGGCCGCTTGACCTGGCCAAAATTGGCCTTTAGTACCGGTTGGTGACTTCAAGTGGTACTAAAGGCCCCTCATATATATACTTACGAAAAATTCAGTTTCATCTCCCCACTTCTTCTTCAACTACTTCGCGCAACATCGCCGCCGCGCCATCGCCCCCGCCGCCTGTCGTCGCCCTCGCCGCCCCCGCTGCGCGCCGTCGCTCCTGCCGCCCATCGTCGCCGTCTCGCGCCGCCGCCCCGTACGTCGCCGTCTCACGCCGTCGCCCCGCCCGCCGCCCGTCACGCCGTCCCCGTCGTGTCGCCGTCTCGCGCCACCGCCCCCAGCTCATACACACACACACACACACACACATTTTTTTACTTATTTTCTGTTTTCTGTTGTTTAGATTAATTCATGTCAAATTGTTAATTAGATGACCAAATTAGATAAATTACGTAAATAAGAACGTTAGAATGTTAATGTGTCCTTGGCAGGTGGCCTTGCCGGAAGGCCCGATCAGCAACTGCGCACAGGCGGGAGCACGCTAATCCTCCCTCGTTGCTGAAGCAGTTTGGGTACGGGCTGCACGACTCTGCACGTAGGAAACATTGCTTCAACATTAGCTTTCAGGTTGGCGCAAAAACCAAAAAGATACGAAATTCTCTGCCTGCGATGTGTAGTGCAATTGCGATATTAAATAACGATAGAAAATGAGGACTTTGACTAACGTTGTGCGGCAGAGGAGATGAGGAGGGTGGCCATGACGGCGAGGGCGGCCAAGCAGATGATCCTCGTGTTGGTCGTCTTCATAACTGCCATGACCGCCGGTATCTTCTTCTTCGCTTGCTCTACGGGCCGGCAATGCAATGTGTTGGTGCGATTCTGTTTTCCTGCTGATGTTTATATAGAGGGAGATACCTACACTAGACTACACATATGGTCAACGTGCCCTTTACATACCCAGGTATAGCATAAATGCAAACAATGTATTTGGAAAGAAATGACCATCTTCTCAGGAATGGGAAATAATGGATGATCAAAGATGGAAAGATGGTCCTGCCCACCATCGCCATCTCCCTCACCTTCTGCGCTTTTGTCGTCGAGCCGCGGTTCATCCATTTAGGGGGTATTTGGTTGAGAAGTCCTAGGACTTTTTCTAGTCCCAGGGACTAATCAAAAAAAACTCTCTAGTAGAGTCTTTTTCTAGTCCCTGTAGAAAAAGTCTCTCCCGTTTGGTTCCTAAGGACTTTTTAGGCTTACTCTCCACGTTCCCCACCTACGGCTACATAACTATCCATTAGAAAATAGTCTAAATCAGTTAATTAAGTAGGTTGTGTACCAAAAAGAAAGACTACTAAGCTCAAGAATGAACTCTCTTCCCAAGTTTTAAATTCTTGGCAGATTTTAATCTTTTTACCAATCTATGGAGCACCCTACAGATGCATAGATAGAGTAATATGAAGTGGAATGTAAAACATGTCAGTGCAAAGGTAAAGGAGTAGAGTTGAGAGAATCGCAAACACAATAGGCTCGGTGAAGCTTTTTCCTGTGGTTTGGATAGTTGGCGGTTGGCTCTATCTTACATCCATCGAGGCTTCAATCCACGAAAGATCTAGAATCACAAAGGATTCCGGTTGCAAGATTCCACAAAGGAACGGTCCACTGATGACACTCACCCACAAGTGGTCCACTTAGGAGCAACCTACCTATTCCACCATGGTTTAGGGCATCTCCAGCCGTTGGCCCCCCAGGAGGGGCAAAAAATCGCCCCCTGGGGCGCACCGGGGCCGTGATGCCCCCCAGTCGCGGCGCCCACGATTAGTCAAAAAAGTCAAATACGGCGCAAAAACGACTCAAATTTAACGCAAACATCGGCGAGTTCATTCAAACTTAAACATATTTTACAAAAAAGGAAGAAACTACCGCGGGCTACCCCCGCCGTCTCCCTCGCCGCCCGCCTCGCCGCCCGCCCACGCGGTTCTACATGCCGAGGAGGCTGTAGAACCGCGTGTAGTCACCGCCGTCGTCGTCGTCGTCGTCGTCGCCGTCCCTGCCTACGCCTTCGTCGTCCCTGCTGCATCCCTCCCCCGGTTGGCGCGGAGGGTTAGACGGTCCGGGGGCGTCGTCGTCGTCGTCGCTGTCGAGGACCACGACGCCGTGCTCGTCCTCGCGCCCAGGCTTGCGGGCGGCAATCTCCTCCAGGGCCCGGCGCTGCCGGACCATCTCGTCGCGGAGTTAGTCGTCCCGTGCCCACCACATGGCGTCCTCGTCAGAGAAGCCGCGCCGGGCTATCTCCTCGTACTCCGCGGGGAGGCCGGGCTCCGGCTTGGGCTCGACGAGGACGAAGCGGCCGGTGGGTGGGGAGGCGTTGGCGCCGATGCGGACGCCGGAGCTGCGGGTGCGCGCGCTGACCGGCGTGCCCTGGGGCTCCGGCTTGACGGGGCGGAGGCAGGGCGAGCCGCCGGACGAGGAGGAGGACCCCCCCGGTCTCCATGCGCCTCGGGGTCCAGGAGCTTCCCCGATGGCGTGAGAAGGAAGGGGGGCGGGGTACTCGAGGCGCGGCGTGTTGCCGCCCTTGATGTACTCGAGGACGGCCTCCAACGTGCGCCCAGGCACGCCCCACCACCAACGCCGGACGACGGCGTTGAGCCTGCCGGAGGGCTCGACGCCGTTGGTGGCCTCGAGCTGCTCGGCGTGTCGGCGGCGGAAGTAGGGCTCCCAGAGCGGGCTGTCGGGGATGGACCGTGGCCCCTCCCTCGCCGCACGCGGCAGGGACGAGCGGATGCATGCGATCTCCGCACGCCGCGCCGCGCCGGTGGGTATCGGGGGCACCGGCACGCCGCCGGCGCATCCTCCACGCCCCGGGTACCCGCTGTTGGAAATATGCCCTAGAGGCAATAATAAAAGCATTATTATTATATTTCCTTGTTCATGATAATTGTCTTTTATTCATGCTATAATTGTGTTATCCGGAAATCGTAATACATGTGTGAATAATAGACTCCAACATGTCCCTAGTAAGCCTCTAGTTGACTAGCTCGTTGATCAACAGATAGTCATGGTTTCCTGACTATGGACATTAGATGTCATTGATAACGAGATCACATCATTAGGAGAATGATGTGATGGACAAGACCCAATCCTAAACATAGCACAAGATCCTGTAGTTTGTTTGCTAGAGTTTTCCAATGTCAAGTATCCTTTCCTTAGACCATGAGATCGTGTAACTCCCGGATACCGTAGGAGTGCTTTGGGTGTACCAAACGTCACAACGTAACTGGGTGACCATAAAGGTATACTACGGGTATCTCCGAAAGTGTCTGTTGGGTTGACACGGATCAAGACTGGGATTTGTCACTCCGTATGACGGAGAGGTATCACTGGGCCCACTCGGTAATGCATCATCATTATGAGCTCAAAGTGAGCAAGTGTCTGGTCACGGGATCATGCATTACGGTACGAGTAAAGTGACTTGCCGGTAACGAGATTGAAGGAGGTATTGGGATACCGACGATCGAATCTTGGGCAAGTAACATACTGATTGACGAAGGGAATTGTATACGGGGTTGCTTGAATCCTCGACATCGTGGTTCATCCGATGAGATCATCGAGGAGCATGTGGGATCCAACATGGGTATCCAGATCCCGTTGTTGGTTATTGACCGGAGAGTCGTCTCGGCCATGTCTACATGTCTCCCGAACCCGTAGGGTCTACACACGTAAGGTTCGGTGACGCTATGGTTGTGAAGATATGTATATGCAGTAACCCGAATGTTGTTCGGAGTCCCGGATGAGATCCCGGACGTCACGAGGAGTTTTGGAATAGTCCGGAGGTGAATTATATATAGGAAGTGTTGTTTCGGCCATCGGGACAAGTTTCGGGGTCACCGGTATTGTACCGGGACCACCGAAAGGGTCCTGGGGGTCCATCGGGTGGGGCCACCCATCCCGGAGGGCCCCATGGCCCAAAGTGGGGAGGGGAACCAGCCCATAGTGGGCTGGTGCGCCCCCTAGGCCCACCCCATGTGCCTAGGGTTGAAACCCTAGGGGTGGGGGGCGCCCCACCTTGCCTTGGGGGCCACTGCAGCCCTGGCCGCCGCCCCCGGCGCCCCCCCCCCCTCCTAGGGGAGGCTATATATATGAGGGGAGGGAGGAGGCAGCCACACCCTGCATCCTTGGCGCCTCCCTCTCCCCTGCTACACCTCTCTCTCTCTCGTAGTACACGGCGAAGCCCTGCTACTGTGACGCCCTGCATCCACCACCACGCCGTCGTGCTGCTGGATCTTCATCAACCTCTCCTCCCCCCTTGCTGGATCAAGAAGGAGGAGACGTCATCCGCTCCGTACGTGTGTTGAACGCGGAGGTGCCGTCCATTCGGCGCTTGGTCATCGGTGATTTGAATCACGACGAGTACGACTCCGTCATCCACGTTCTAGTGAACGCTTCCGCTCGCGATCTACAAAGGTATGTAGATGCATCCGATCACTCGTTGCTAGATGAACTCATAGATGGATCTTGGTGAAACCGTAGAAATTTTTTTGTTTTCTGCAACGTTCCCCAACAGTGGCATCATGAGCTAGGTCTATGCGTAGTTCTTTATGCACGAGTAGAACACAATTTGTTGTGGGCGTTGATGTTGTCAACTTTCTTGCCGCTACTAGTCTTATTTTGCTTCAGCGGTATTGTGGGATGAAGCGGCCCGGACCAACCTTACACGTACGCTTACGTGAGACCGGTTCCACCGACTAACATGCACAAGTTGCATAAGGTGGCTGGCGGGTGTCTGTCTCTCCCACTTTAGTTGGAGCGGATTCGATGAAAAGGGTCCTTATGAAGGGTAAATAGAAGTTGACAAATCACGTTGTGGCTTTCACGTAGGTAAGAAAACGTTCTTGCTAGAACCCTATTGCAGCCACGTAAAACTTGCAAGAACAATATTAGAGGACGTCTAACTTGTTTTTGCAGCAAGTGTTTTGTGATGTGATATGGCCAAAGTTGTGATGAATGATGAATGATCTATATGTGATGTATGAGATGTTCATGCTATTGTAATAGGAATCACGACTTGCATGTCGATGAGTATGACAACCGGCAGGAGCCATAGGAGTTGTCTTTATTTTTTGTATGACCTGCGTGTCATTGAGAAACGCCATGTAAATTACTTTACTTTATTGCTAAACGCGTTAGCCATAGTAGTAGAAGTAATAGTTGGCGAGCAACTTCATGGAGACACGATGATGGAGATCATGATGATGGAGATCATGGTGTCATGCCGATGACAAGATGATCATGGAGCCCCAAGATGGAGATCAAAGGAGCTATGTGATATTGGCCATATCATGTCACTTTTATTATTTGATTGCATGTGATGTTTATCATGTTTTGCATCTTGTTTACTTAGAACGATGGTAGTAAATAAGATGATCCCTCATAATAATTTCAAGAAAGTGTTCCCCCTAACTGTGCATCGTTGCGACAGTTCGTTGTTTCGAAGCACCACATGATGATCGGGTGTGATAGATTCTAACGTTCACATACAACGGGTGTAAGACAGATTTACACATGCAGAACACTTAGGTTGACTTGACGAGCCTAGCATGTACAGACATGGCCTTGGAACACAGAAGACCGAAAGGTCGAGCATGAGTCGTATAGAAGATACGATCAACATGAAGATGTTCACCGATGTTGACTAGTCCGTCTCACGTGATGATCGGACACGGCCTAGTTAACTCGGATCATGTTATACTTAGATGACTGGAGGGATGTTTATCTAAGTGGGAGTTCATTGAGTAATTTGATTAGATGAACTTAATTATCGTGAACTTAGTCTAAAATATTTACAATATGTCTTGTAGATCAAATGGCCAACGTAATCCTCAACTTCAACGCGTTCCTAGAGAAAACCAAGCTGAAAGACGATGGCAGCAATTACACGGACTGTGTTCGGAACCTGGGGATTATCCTCATAGCTGCCAAGAAAGATTATGTCCTACAAGCACCGCTGGGTGACGCACCTGTTCTCCCTGCTGAACAAGACGTTATGAACGCTTGGCAGGCACGTACCGATGACTACTCCCTCGTTCAGTGCGGCATGCTTTACAGTTTAGAGCCGGGGCTCCAAAAACATTTTGAGAGACACGAAGCATATGAGATGTTCGAAGAGCTGAAAATGGTTTTCCAAGCTCATGCCCGGGTCGAGAGATATCAAGTCTCCGACAAATTCTTCAGCTGTAAGATGGAGGAAAATAGTTCTGTCAGTGAGCACATACTCACTATGTCTGGGTTGCATAACCGCTTGACTCAGCTAGGAGTTAATCTCCCGAATGACGCAGTCATTGACAGAATTCTTCAGTCGCTTCCACCGAGCTACAAGAGCTTTGTGATGAACTTCAATATGCAGGGGATGGAAAAGACCATTCCTGAAGTATTTGCTATGCTGAAATCAGCAGAGGTAGAAATCAGAAAGGAACATCAAGTGTTGATGGTGAATAAAACCACTAAGTTCAAGAAAGGCAAGGGTAAGAAAACCTTCAAGAAGGACGGCAAGGGAGTTGCCGCGCCTGGCAAGCAAGCTGCCGGGAAGAAGCCAAAGAATGGACCCAAGCCCGAGACTGAGTATTTTTATTGCAAGGGAAGTGGTCACTGGAAGCGGAACTGCCCCAAATACTTAGCGGACAAGAAGGCCGGCATCACAAAAGGTATATGTGATATACATGTAATTGATGTGTACCTTACTAGTACTCGTAGTAGCTCTTGGGTATTTGATACCGGTGCAGTTGCTCACATTTGTAACTCAAAGCAGGAGCTGCGGAATAAGCAGAGACTAGCGAAGGACGAGGTGACGATGCGCGTCGGGAATGGTTCCAAGGTCGATGTGATCGCCGTCGGCACGCTGCCTCTTCATTTACCTACGGGATTAGTTTTGAACCTTAATAATTGTTATTTAGTGCCAAGTTTGAGCATGAACATTGTATCAGGATCTCGTTTGATACGAGATGGCTACTCATTTAAATCCGAGAATAATGGTTGTTCTATTTATATGAGAGATATGTTTTATGGTCATGCTCCGATGGTGAATGGTTTATTCTTAATGAATCTCGAGTGTAATGCTACACATATTCATAGTGTGAGTACCAAAAGATGTAAGGTTGATAATGATAGTCCCACATACTTGTGGCACTGCCGCCTTGGTCACATAGGTGTCAAACGCATGAAGAAGCTCCATGCAGATGGACTTTTAGAGTCTCTTGATTACGAATCATTTGACACGTGCGAACCATGCCTCATGGGTAAAATGACCAAGACTTCGTTCTCAGGAACAATGGAGCGAGCAACCAACTTATTGGAAATCATACATACTGATGTGTGCGGTCCAATGAGTGTTGAGGCTCGCGGTGGCTATCGTTATGTTCTCACCCTCACTGATGACTTGAGTAGATATGGGTATATCTATTTGTTGAAACACAAGTCTGAGACCTTTGAAAAGTTCAATGAATTTCAAAGTGAGGTTGAGAATCAACGTGACAGAAAAATCAAGTTCCTACGATCAGATCGTGGAGGAGAATACTTGAGTCACGAATTTGGCACACACTTAAGAAAATGTGGAATAGTTTCACAACTCACGCCGCCTGGAACACCTCAGCGTAATGGTGTGTCCGAACGTCGTAATCGCACTCTATTGGATATGGTGCGATCTATGATGTCTCTTACCGATTTACCGCTATCTTTTTGGGGCTATGCTTTAGAGACTGCCGCATTCACTTTAAATAGGGCTCCGTCGAAATCCGTTGAAACGACACCGTATGAATTATGGTTTGGGAAGAAACCTAAGCTGTCGTTTCTAAAAGTTTGGGGATGTGATGCTTATGTCAAGAAACTTCAACCTGAAAAGCTCGAGCCCAAGTCGGAAAAATGCGTCTTCATAGGATACCCTAAAGAAACTATTGGGTATACCTTCTACCTCAAATCCGAAGGCAAGATCTTTGTTGCCAAGAATGGGTCCTTTCTAGAGAAAGAGTTTCTCTCGAAAGAAGTAAGTGGGAGGAAAGTGGAACTTGATGAAGTATTACCTCTTGAACTGGAAAAAGGCGCAACTCAAGAAAATGTTCCTGAGGTGCTTGCACCGATTAGAGAGGAAGTTAATGATGATGATCAAGATACTTCTGATCAAGCTCCTACTGAAATTCGTAGGTCCACAAGGACACGTTCCGCACCAGAGTGGTACGGCAACCCTGTCTTTGAAATCATGTTGTTAGACAATGGTGAACCTTCGAACTATGATGAAGCGATGGCGGGCCCGGATTCCGACAAATGGCTAGAAGCCATGAAATCCGAGATAGGATCCATGTATGAAAACGAAGTATGGACTTTGACTGACTTGCCCGTTGAACGGCGAGCCATAGAAAATAAATGGATCTTTAAGAAGAAGACAGACGCGGATGGTAATGTGACCATCTATAAGGCTCAGCTTGTCGCTAAGGGTTATCGACAAGTTCAAGGGGTTGACTACGATGAGACTTTCTCACCGGTAGCGAAGCTAAAGTCTGTCCGAATCATGTTAGCAATTGCCGCATTCTACGATTATGAGATATGGCAAATGGACATCAAAACGGCATTCCTTAATGGTTTCCTTAAGGAAGAATTGTATATGATGCAGCCGGCAGGTTTTGTCGATCCTAAGAATGCTAACAAGGTGTGCAAGCTCCAATGCTCAATCTATGGGCTGGTGCAAGCATCTCGGAGTTGGAACATTCGCTTTGATGAGATGATCAAAGCGTTTGGATTTAAACAGACTTATGGAGAAGCCTGCGTTTACAAGAAAGTGAGTGGGAGCTCTGTAGCATTTCTCATATTATATGTAGATGACATACTTTTGATGGGAAATAATATAGAACTCTTGGACAGCATTAAGGCCTACTTGAATAAAAGTTTTTCAATGAAGGACCTTGGAGAAGCTGCTTATATATTAGGCATCAAGATCTATAGAGATAGATCAATACGCCTCATAAGTCTTTTACAAAGCACATACCTTGATAAGATATTGAAGAAGTTCAATATGGATCAGTCTAAGAAGGGGTTCTTGCCTATGCTGCAAGGTGTGAAATTGAGCTCAGCTCAATGTCCGACCACGGCAGAAGATATAGAAGAGATGAGTGGCATCCCTATGCCTCAGCCATAGGTTCTATTATGTATGCCATGCTGTGTACCAGACCTGATGTAAACCTTGTCGTAAGTTTGGTAGGAAGGTACCAAAGTAATCCCGGCAAGGAACACTGGACAGCGGTCAAGAATATCCTGAAGTACCTGAAAAGGACTAAGGAAATGTTTCTCGTTTATGGAGGTGACGAAGAGCTCGTCGTAAAGGGTTACGTCGACGCTAGCTTCGACACAGATCTGGATGACTCTAAGTCGCAAACTGGATACGTGTATATTTTGAATGGTGGGGCAGTAAGCTGGTGCAGTTGCAAGCAGAGCGTCGTGGCGGGATCTACATGTGAAGCGGAGTACATGGCAGCCTCGGAGGCAGCACATGAAGCAATTTGGGTGAAGGAGTTCATCACCGACCTCGGAGTCATACCCAATGCGTCGGGGCCAATCAAACTCTTCTGTGACAACACTGGAGCTATTGCACTTGCCAAGGAGCCCAGGTTTCACAAGAAGACCAGGCACATCAAGCGTCACTTCAACTCCATTCGTGAAAATGTTCAAGATGGAGACATAGATATTTGTAAAGTACATACGGACCTGAATGTAGCACATCCATTGACTAAACCTCTCCCTAGAGCAAAACATGATCAACACCATAATTCCATGGGTGTTCGATTCATCACAATGTAACTAGATTATTGACTCTAGTGCAAGTGGGAGACTGTTGGAAATATGCCCTAGAGGCAATAATAAAAGCATTATTATGATATTTCCTTGTTCATGATAATTGTCTTTTATTCATGCTATAATTGTGTTATCCGGAAATCGTAATACATGTGTGAATAATAGACTCCAACATGTCCCTAGTAAGCCTCTAGTTGACTAGCTCGTTGATCAACAGATAGTCATGGTTTCCTGACTATGGACATTAGATGTCATTGATAACGAGATCACATCATTAGGAGAATGATGTGATGGACAAGACCCAATCCTAAACATAGCACAAGATCCTGTAGTTTGTTTGCTAGAGTTTTCCAATGTCAAGTATCCTTTCCTTAGACCATGAGATCGTGTAACTCCCGGATACCGTAGGAGTGCTTTGGGTGTACCAAACGTCACAATGTAACTGGGTGACCATAAAGGTATACTACGGGTATCTCCGAAAGTGTCTGTTGGGTTGACACGGATCAAGACTGCGATTTGTCACCGTATGACGGAGAGGTATCACTGGGCCCACTCGGTAATGCATCATCATTATGAGCTCAAAGTGAGCAAGTGTCTGGTCACGGGATCATGCATTATGGTACGAGTAAAGTGACTTGCCGGTAACGAGATTGAACGAGGTATTGGGATACCGACGATCGAATCTCGGGCAAGTAACATACCGATTGACGAAGGGAATTGTATACGGGGTTGCTTGAATCCTCGACATCGTGGTTCATCTGATGAGATCATCGAGGACCATGTGGGAGCCAACATGGGTATCCAGATCCCGCTGTTGGTTATTGACCGGAGAGTCGTCTCGGCCATGTCTACATGTCTCCCGAACCCGTAGGGTCTACACACTTAAGGTTCGGTGACGCTAGGGTTATGAAGATATGTATATGCAGTAACCCGAATGTTGTTCGGAGTCCCGTATGAGATCCCGGACGTCACGAGGAGTTTCGAAATAGTCCGGAGGTAAAGAATTATATATAGGAAGTGCTGTTTCGGCCATCGGGACAAGTTTCGGGGTCACCGGTATTGTACCGGGACCACCGAAAGGGTCCCGGGGGTCCACCAGGTGGGGCCACCCATCCCGGAGGGCCCCATGGGCCAAAGTGGGGAGGGGAACCAGCCCATAGTGGGCTGGTGCGCCCCCCTAGGCCCACCCCATGCGCCTAGGGTTGAAACCCTAGGGGTGGGGGGCGCCCTACCTTGCCTTGGGGGCCACTCCAGCCCTGGCCGCCGCCCCCTCCCCCCCCCCTAGGAGACCTCATCTCCTAGGGCCGGCGCCCCCCCTAGGGGAGGCTATATATATGAGGGGAGGGAGGGGGCAGCCGCACCCTGCATCCTTGGCGCCTCCCTCTCCCCTGCTACACCTCTCTCTCTCGTAGTACACGGCGAAGCCCTGCTACTGTGACGCCCTGCATCCACCACCACGCCGTCGTGCTGCTGGATCTTCATCAACCTCTCCTCCCCCCTTGCTGGATCAAGAAGGAGGAGACGTCATCCGCTCCGTACGTGTGTTGAACGCTGAGGTCCCGTCCGTTCGGCGCTTGGTCATCGGTGATTTGAATCACGACGAGTACGACTCCATCATCCACGTTCTAGTGAACGCTTCCGCTCGCGATCTACAAAGGTATGTAGATGCATCTGATCACTCATTGCTAGATGAACTCATAGATGGATCTTGGTGAAACCGTAGAAAATTTTTTGTTTTCTGCAACGTTCCCCAACACCCGCATGTCCGGCGGGACCGGGTACTCGGCCTCGAAAAGGAGGCGAGCCTCGCTCTCGTGAAGATGGCGGCGGCCGAATCCGTTCGCCGCCGCGCCGTCACCTGGGAAGCGCTCGGCCATGGGTGCTGGAGACGGCGAGAGAGAGGAGAAGGAGGAACGACGACGGCGAGAGAGAGGCGAGGGAGGAACGACGACGGCGAGAGAGTACGAGTCGCCGAGTGCTCTGGGGCGCGTCTTATATAGGCCGAGGCGCCGCCCGTGCGCGAGCCGCCGTGAGTACGCGTGGCGGGCGAGGGCGGGCGAGGGACGCGCGTCATCCGGTCTTCACTGCGCCGCCCGTGAGGCATCAATGGCGCAGGCTGACCGGCGCGGCAGCTTTGGCATTGATTCGCCGCGGGAAACGAGGCGATGAGGACGACGAAGGGCCGAGAAGAGGGTAGAGTCGCTGACGTGGCGGGCCCGCGGCTGTTTCGCGCCAAAAAAGTTCGCCCCGGCGCCCCCGGGCGCCCCCCAGCGCGCCGGGTTCGGCCTGGATCCGCCGGCGCTGTTTTCGGCCCAAGCCGATGAAAATCGGGCTCCTGGGGGCGCGACTGGGCCGATTTTTCGGCGCCGGCGCAAAAAAAACGCCTGGGGAGGCCTTCCTGGGGGCGCGGCTGGAGATGCCCTTACTCCCATGAAGAACTAGCCCCACTAGGGTAGTTCTTCACGAAGTAGGCAATCTCCGGACCCGTACAAACTTCTTGGCTTCTTCAAAAACTTGAAGGCTTCCAAGCACACCTAGCCAATCTTGGAGGCTCACACCCTTTACAAACTTTAACTCCTCCCCACGTACACCCTGTTCACCATAAGTGGGTTTTTGTTCGAAAAAGAGATAAAAAATAATAAGGTAGTACTATACAAAAGCAAGGCTCGTCATTCAAGAGTTCACTCAATGACGGTGTAGATTTTGACGGGACTTAGTACCCGGTCATGGATGGAATTACATTTAGATACTTGATCTCAATGGTAGTAAATATGGGCTTGTAAATTAAATTAATGGATATTGGCATCGCTTACCTATTTGGTAACTTGGATTCAAACATATACATGAAGGTACCCAAAGGTATCCCTGTTTCGAACCATGATAGAGCAAACAAGGGTCTGTACAATGTTCAACCTTAAAAAGTCACTATATGGACTTCAGCATTGTGGTAGGATGTGGTATAATCAATTAAGCGATTTCCTTCATCAGAAGGGCTACACAAGCAATGAATATTTCCCATGTGTTTTTATACGGTGTTCCCAAGATGGATTCTGTATAATCTTGGTGCATGTAGAGGACTTCAACATAATTAGTACACGCGAGGACCGAGGAACCAAGTTCCTGCATGATGTAGGAATTCGAGATGAAAGATTTGGGTAAGCCAAGTTCTGTCTAGGTCTGGAACTTGAACATTCCCGTAATGGGATTCTAGTGCACCAGTCGACCTACATCCAGAAAGTGTTGGAAAGATTTGGATTTGACAACGCATATGCTTCTAAGACCTAGATGATTGGGAGATCCTTTTAGCAAGATAAGGACCCGTTCAGGCCTAAGGAAGAGGATGTGAGACTCTGGGACCAGAATTTCCCAACCTAACTGCAGTTGGACTACTCGTATACCTCGCAAATTGTACACAATGGGTCATTGCGTTCACAATCAATTTTCTTGTTGGGTATAATTCTAAGCCTACCAAGCGAAACTGGAAAGACTTCAAGGAAAACTTCTGTTACCTGTAAGGGACCTAAGATCTTGGCTTGTTTTATAGAAGGAATAAAGACCTATCACTCATGGCTTTTTGTCGATGGTCGGTACCCGTCGGGCCTGCATACTTCTAAGTCACAGACTATATGTGTTTTCCATTATGGTGGAAATATGTTTTCCTCGAAATCGTTGAAGCAAAGTCTTGTATCAAATTCCACGAAAAACTCGGAAATCGTAGCAGTATATTAAGCATCATGAGAGTGTGTATGGCTTCGACGGATAACCGAACACATTCAGCAGATGTGTCGGTTGAACACCATACAAACCCCTGCACTATCTATGAAGATAATGATGCTTGTGTTGCACAAGTTTAGACAGATTGTGTGAATAGTAACCTCATACAACATATTAATCTTGAGTTCTTCTATGCACATGAGCTGCAGATAATTAACTAGGTGAGAATCTTGCACACTAAGTCATCTGACTATCTTGCTGATTTGTTCACTAAATCATTACCATCATCATTCTTCGAGATATGTGTGCATTGAATCAATATTATGCAACTTAGGGAGATGCAAGGTTCGGGGGGAGAAACTTTAAAACTCATTGTTAAAATCTCAGTCCTGATGGATGATCGAGTACTCAACTTGATGGCTTAGTGGATTGTACTCTTTTTCCCTTCAATGAGTTTTGATATTTCTCGCACGAGGTTTTTGATGAGGTAATTCATGAAATACAACAACATATACCATCTACTCTATCCATATATTTTTTCCACTAGGTTTTTTGCAGTTTTGAGGCATGGATATACTGATAATTACCCAATGGGGGAGGGGTGTTGGGAAACTTGGGCCTTTGATGGAGCCCATTAAGGACCAAGTTCATCCACTTAATGTAAAAGTGGGCAGTTATCCCCCACCCTTAGTTATATATACAATTCATGATACTTTTGTCAATTTTATTTTCTATTCCTTGGCGTTTGATCGACAACTTCGTCTATGAGGCTCCCGCTCTGCAACACTTGGACCGAAACTCACCAATAGAGGTTGTGTAACAGGCATCACATACTCCATCCATCTCTTGTACATCACGCATCCCCCCTCTCCCGCTCATCCAACCACTAGATCCACACTAACTCACCTCCTCGGCACACCCCTTGCCTCCTCCGCGGCCATGGTCGTCGCATCCAGCGTGCAGTCTTCCAACCATGTCCTTCCCGAGCGACCACCACATTTTTTCTACAAAGGGTAGATTTATTGGCTTAAAATGAAGCATCAATAGAATACAAGCATAATGAGCACACACATGACACACCACCACACCATCTTAAGTCTCCATCTGACTATGGGGCATGAGGAGCCAGGCCGGCACCGCTCAACCGCAACAATGTATAGCCCAAGCCAGTGCTCCCCCGGTGAAGAAGCATGCGCCCAAGCACCCGAGGTGTGAAAGCATGTTCCCAATCTCCCACGGTTTTTGCTCCACTCCCCACGTCTTTCCAAAATAAATGTATAGCTAGAATACGTCGTAAATAGGCAATGTGGTAGAAGCACCCAAGGTGTAGAAACATTTCACGCAATAATCCAAGTGCATCAGTCTTTTGATGCCTTTAGTTATCCTATCATGTAACACAACAAAGAATAAAATGGCAGTAAAGTGGGGACTAAGATCACCATGACCGGCGTGGTCAGATTGTTAGCGAGATGCAAAATGACATTAAGGTTACATAGATCGTGTACTCTTTATTTACCAGAGAAAGATCGACAGAAAAGTGGGGACTAAGAGCAACTCTAGTTGTTCCTCTAAAAGAAACTTCTCGTAAAAATGCTTTTATTTTTACAGGATTCGGCTAAATTGGGAAAAATGAGGCCTTCTTTAATTTCTCCAATTCATCACGTTCTAACTGCTAGATAGGAACTGAGGCTAGTGCTAATTAACATATCTTGATGCAGAAACGTGGCATAATTAAACTAACAGAACATGATTGATCATAATCATTGGATAGTTAGCACTAACCCATAGCCTATTAGACTTTAAACAAAACATCTTAACCCTAGAGATTAAACATTGACTTTGACAAAGGGCAATTTAACCTTAATCATGAACCATTAGACTTAAACCTTAATCACTAGGACGTAATCAATATCATCAACACTGGTAGAAAAAGAGGCTTCCGTCCAGCCCCATTAGTCGCGAAACTGTAGGAACCGCGACTAATGAAGTCTTTAGTCGCGGTTCGGCAGACGAACCGCGACCAAAGGCCTGGGCCCAGGGCGCTCGGTGGCCAGCTGGTGCACGTGAGGGGCTTTAGTCACGGTTGGCCAGGCCAACCGCGACTAAAGGTGCCCAAAGGCCTTTAGTCGCGGTTGGCCAGGCCAACCGCGACTAAAGCTCCTCCCCTATATATACCAGTTCAGCACACTCACTTAGCCATTTGGTGCCACTTCTCTTCGCAAGCTTCACAAGGGGGTGTAGGTTTGCTTTTGGTTCCTCTTATGCACACAAGGTGTTTGATGAAATGCCCCAAGAGCGTGAAACAAACATGATATGAAGTGTTGGAGCCACACTTGAGGTTCCTCATTTATTTTTTCCTCCTCGATCGCGGTTAGCAACTTGAACCTTTCATGCATGTGTGTCATTGATAAAATATGCATGTGTGTTGTTCATTGTTTAATTTCTATTGTTTATAGCTAGTTAGTTTAACAAATGCATGATGGTTAATTATATATTTTATATTATAATAATGCAGATGAATCGGCAATGGATGTACGGTAACCGACTCTCCCGCGAGTTCACTACGGGTTTGAAAGATTTCCTCGTAGTGGCTAATGCGAACAAGCAGAAGGGTTTTGTTATCTGTCCATGTGTTGACTGTAAGAATCAGAAGGGTTACTCTTCCTCAAGAGAAGTTCACCTGCACCTGCTTCGGCACGGTTTCATGCCAAGCTATAATTGTTGGACCAAGCATGGAGAAAGAGGGGTTATAATGGAAGAAGATGAAGAAGGGGATGATTTCATCGATGAAAGCTATCTTGCTCATTTCGGTGATACTTTCATGGAGGATGCTGAAGGTGAAGGGGAAGGTGAAGGTGAAGAAGAGGCACGTGATGAGACCGTTGATGATCTTGGTCGGACCATTGCTGATGCACGGAGACGCTGCGAAACTGAAAAGGAGAGGGAGAATTTGGATCGCATGTTAGAGGATCACAGAAAGTCATTGTACCCCGGATGCGATGATGGTCTGAAAAAGCTGGGCTGCACACTGGATTTGCTGAAATGGAAGGCACAGGCAGGTGTAGCTGACTCGGCATTTGAAAACTTGCTGAAAATGTTGAAGAATATGTTTCCAAAGAATAACGAGTTGCCCGCCAGTACGTACGAAGCAAAGAAGGTTGTCTGCCCTCTAGGTTTAGAGGTTCTGAAGATACATGCATGCATCAACGACTGCATCCTCTACCGCGGTGAATACGAGAATTTGAATGAATGCCCGGTATGCACTACATTGCGTTATAAGATCAGAGGCGATGACCCTAGTGACGATGTTGAGGGCGAGAAACCCAGGAAGAGGGTTCCCGCCAAGGTGATGTGGTATGCTCCTATAATACCACGGTTGAAATGTCTGTTCAGGAACAAAGAGCATGCCAAGTTGTTGCGATGGCACAAAGAGGACCGTAAGTCGGACGGGGAGTTGAGACACACCGCAGATGGAACGCAATGGAGAAAGATCGACAGAGAGTTCAAAGATTTTGCAGCTGACGCAAGGAACATAAGATTTGGTCTAAGTACAGATGGCATGAATCCTTTTGGCAAGCAGAGCTCCAGCCATAGCACCTGGCCCGTGACTCTATGCATCTACAACCTTCCTCCTTGGTTGTGCATGAAGCGAAAGTTCATTATGATGCCAGTGCTCATCCAAGGTCCGAAGCAACCCGGCAACGACATCGATGTGTACCTAAGGCCATTAGTTGATGAACTTTTACAGCTATGGGGCAGACCTGGTGTCCGTGTGTGGGATGAGCACAAAGAAGAGGAATTTGACCTACGAGCGTTGCTTTTCGTAACCATCAACGATTGGCCTGCTCTTAGTAACCTTTCGGGACTGTCAAATAAGGGATACAATGCATACACGCACTGCTTACATGAGACTGAAAGTGTACATTTGCCAAATTGTAAGAAGAACGTGTACCTTGGGCATCGTCGATTTCTTCCGAAAATTCATCCAGTAAGAAAGAAAGGCAAGCATTACAACGGCAAGGCAGATCACCGGCCGAAGCCTGCGGAACGCACTGGTGCTGAGGTATTTGATATGGTCAAGGATTTGAAAGTCATCTTTGGAAAGGGTCCTGGCGGACAATCAGTTCCGAAGGGAGCTGACGGGCACGTAGCCATGTGGAAGAAGAAATCTATATTCTGGGAGCTAGAATATTGGAAAGTCCTAGAAGTCCGCTCTGCAATCGACGTGATGCACGTTACGAAGAATATTTGCGTGAACCTCCTAAGCTTCTTGGGCGTGTATGGAAAGATAAAATGATACAAAGGAAGCACGGCAGGACCAGCAACGTTTGAAAGACCCTGATGACCGGCATCCGGAATGGTTTCAAGGTCGTGCCAGCTACGCTCTGACCAAAGAAGAGAAGGTCATCTTTTTTGAATGCCTGAGCAGTATGAAGGTCCCGTCTGGATTCTCGTCCAATATAAAGGGAATAATAAACATGGCGGAGAAAAAGTTCCAAAACCTGAAGTCTCACGACTGCCACGTGATTATGACGCAATTGCTTCCGATTGCTTTGAGGGGGCTCCTGCCGGAAAATGTTCGAGTAGCCATTGTGAAGCTATGTGCATTCCTCAATGCAATCTCTCAGAAGGTAATCAATCCAGAAGTTCTACCACGGTTACAGAACGATGTGATCCAATGTCTTGTCAGTTTCGAGTTGGTGTTCCCGCCATCCTTCTTCAATATTATGACGCACCTCCTGGTTCACCTAGTCGAAGAGATTTTCATTCTCGGTCCTGTATTTCTACACAATATGTTCCCCTTCGAGAGGTTCATGGGAGTATTAAAGAAATATGTTCGTAACCGTGCTAGGCCAGAAGGAAGCATCGCCAAGGGCTATGGAAATGAGGAGGTAATTGAGTTTTGTGTTGACTTTGTTCCTGACCTTAAGCCGATTGGTCTTCCTCGATCGCGGCATGAGGGGAGACTAAGTGGAAAAGGCACGATCGGAAGGAAATCAACGATATGTATGGACGGACATTCTCTGACTGAAGCACACCACACTGTACTGACCAATTCCAGCTTGGTGGCTCCGTACTTTGAGAAACACAAGAATATTTTACGCTCGGACAACCCGGGGAAGCCTGAATCCTGGATTAGGAAGGCCCACATGGAGACTTTCGGCAGTTGGTTGAGAAAACATTTAATGAATGACAATGATGTTGTAGATCAGCTGTACATGTTGGCCAAGACACCATCTTCGACTATAACGACTTTCCAAGGGTACGAGATAAATGGGAATACATTTTACACGATCGCCCAAGATAAAAAGAGCACCAACCAAAACAGTGGTGTCCGCTTTGATGCAGCAACCGAGAATGGGCAAAAGGTCACATATTATGGTTACATAGAGGAGATATGGGAACTTGACTATGGACCCTCCTTTAAGGTCCCTTTGTTCCGGTGCAAATGGTTCAAGCTAACAGGAGGTGGGGTAAAGGTGGACCAGCAATACGGAATGACAATGGTGGATTTCAACAATCTTGGTTACCTTGACGAACCATTCATCCTAGCGAAAGATGTCGCTCAGGTTTTCTATGTGAAGGACATGAGTAGCAAACCGAGGAAACGGAAAGATAAGAAAACGATCAGTACATCATGCGATGATCCAAAGCGCCACATTGTTCTTTCAGGGAAAAGAAACATCGTGGGAGTGGAGGACAAGACAGACATGTCAGAAGATTATAATATGTTTGCTGAAATTCCGCCCTTCAAAGTGAACACCGACCCAAGCATTAATTTAAATGATGAGGATGCTCCATGGATACGGCACAATCGTAAGCAAGCAGGGACACAAGGGAAGAAATGATGTGTAATAATTTATTGTACCAAACTTTGTTGAATGGATCATGTGAATTATATTACCCGTGATGTGTTTGGTGTCCATTTTCGAATGATTCGAGATACCACTGATGATACATGAAAATGGGAGCGGGAAGACAGGAGGCGGGAAGAAAGTGGCGGGAAGAAAGAGGCGGGAAGACAGGGAAGAAATGGCGGGAAGAAGAGGAATCCAGAGCTGGTCATCTGACCTTTAGTCCCGGCTGGTTGGTGCAACCGGGACTAAATGTGGTTTTTGTGTCATCTAAGAAAACTGACGGTGGGATAAGGACGTTTGGGTAAGCTTTAGTCCCGGCTGGAGGGTGCAACCGTGACTAAAGCTGTCGGCAGGATAAGGACGCGTGGGTAGCGCACGACGCCCTGTCGGAGGAACAAGACAAAGCAGAAGCGGCGCCGTGCCTATAAAAGGAGTATCGATACGCGGGAAGATAGAGGCGTGAAGAAATGGCGGGAAGACATAGGCGGGAAAGAACTGGCGGGAAGACTGGCCGGTAAGAACTTGTGGGAAGACAGAGGCGGCCGGGAAGAACTTCTCTGAATTTTTTGATATATTATTTGTATTTTTAGAATTTTGAAATGAATTAGTTCTATTTTTCTGAATTTTTTGATAAATTATTTGTATTTTTAACATATTGAATTGAATTAGTTTTATTTTTCTTAATTTTTTGATATATTATTCGTATTTTTAAGATTTTGAATTGAATTAGTTTTATTTTTCTGAATTTTTTGATATATTGTTTGTATTTTTAACATTTTGAATTCAATTAGTTTTATTTTTCTTAATTTTTTGATATATTATTTGCATTTTTAACATTTTGAATTGAATTAGTTTTTTTTTCTTAATTTTTTGATATATTATTTGTATTTTTAGAATTTTGAATTGAATTAGTTTTATTTTTCTGAATTTTTTGATATAATATTTGTGTTTTTAACATATTGAATTGAATTAGTTCTATTTTTTCTGAATTTTTTGATATATTATTTGTATTTTTAACATATTGAATTGAATTAGTTTTATTTTTCTTAATTTTTTGATATATTATTTGTATTTTTAAGATTTTGAATTGAATTATTTTTATTTTTCTGAATTTTTTGATATATTATTTGTATTTTTAACATTTTGAATTGAATTAGTTTTATTTTTCTTAATTTTTTTGATATATTATTTGTATTTTTAACATATTGAATTGAATTAGTTTTATTTTTCTGAATTTTTTGATATAATATTTGTGTTTTTAACATATTGAATTGAATTAGTTTTATTTTTATGAATTTTTTGATATATTATTTGTATTTTTAAGATTTTGAAAAAGAAAAAGTATTTTGAAAGGCCAACCACAACTAAAGGTCGTTGCGCGCGGGAACGCAAAAACCCGCCAAAAATACCTTTAGTCGCGGTTGGTCTGGCCAACCGCGACTAAAGGTTACCCTTTAGTCACGGGTCGCCTCCCCAACCGCGACTAAAGGGGGGGAACGCAAAAACCCGCCAAAAATACCTTTAGTCGTGGTTGGTCTGGCCAACCGCGACTAAAGGTTACCCTTTAGTCGCGGGTCGCCTCCTCAACCGCGACTAAAGGGGGGCTATAAATACAAGGGCCGTCGCCTTCGCCTCCATTTCTCGTCTTCCCGATTCTCTGCCGCGCCGAAGGCCTGCCGCCGTCGCCCTCGCCCTCGACGCCGCCCGCCGTCGCCCGCCACGCCGCCCGCCGTCGCCCGCCGCCCCGTCCGCTGTATGTTTGCACACCGCCGTCCTCGCTCGCCCGCCCTCAACGCCGCCGTCCTCGCTCGCCCGCCCTCGCCCGTCCCATCTGTCATACACATGAACACACTGCTGGGTGCACTTCCGTGTACCCATAGCAGTTTCTGTATTTAATAATTTGAATTAAATTAAATTAGGATATTAGAAAATGAACCAAAACTTTGAAAATTAATAGAAAATAAACCATAACTCGGATGGGAAAACTCTGTACATGAAAGTTGCTCAGAACGACGAGACGAATCCGCATACGCAGCCCGTTCGTCCATCACGCATCCCTAGCATAGCGAACACGCAACTTTCCCCCTCCGACCCATCTGTCTGAAAACGCGAAATACCGGGAATACTTTCCCGGATGTTTCCCCCCTTCACCGGTACCACCTCGTACCGCGTTATGGTACACCTAGCAAATAAAAAACATGCCATGATGAATTACTAAAATTAGTTTAAATACAATGGTAACTTTAAATCTAGAATAAAAAACTATATTAAACATGTCGTGGCAACTTTATTGTAAACCCTATTACAACTTGAGTGTAAACCCTCTCCCACCCCTTCCTCGCCCCCTCCTTTTGCCACCGCCCTTTCGCCACCGCCACCGCCACCGCCCCCCTTCTTCACTTAATTAATTTGTTTTTACTACATGTTTTCAGGACTGACATAATGGCGGACGATAGAGCTGACCCGATTATGGACAACTATGATCCGGACGGTGAAGCACATATGTTCGGCATCATAAACGGCGATATTCTATATGTGCCGACCGGACAAGAAGAAGATGATATCTCTTCTTATCTGAACCTTGACGGTGAAGATGAAGGGCGCCGTCAGCAAGATGATGCCGAACAAACGTCGATAAACGACGATCTTCAAATGGAAGTAGCAACCACCTCCGGCGCCGAGGTATATATATACATTGAGTCTCTGGTGATACAAACTAACTGATTTGAATAAATATGTGTGTACTAACGCGCACGACTCTCTTTCTTATTTTAGCCCTCGGCCGGATCGTCGAAACAATCAAGTACGTCGTCAAAGCGTGGCGCAACCAAGACGATGAAACAAGGAGAAACATGCACCATCGAGGTTGTCGACAGTGCAACCGGCAGGCCGCTGGAGCCCCGCAAGAACGCCACCAAGTTTGTCAGCCAATGCGGAGACGTTGTTAGAAACAACGTCTCGATCACCGTCCAGGAGTGGAATAAGCCAAAGAAGGCACGAATTGCTGGTTTCACTTTTGTTGATAAGAGAACAAAAAAAGATTGCTTCAAGAAGCTTATGGAACATTTCGTTCTACCTCCGGAATACAACAAATTCGATGAGAAGGGTAACAAGATTGAGGAAAACAAGGAGAGGAGGAGGCTAGTCAAACAGTTCGCTCTTCATAAGATGGCCGACGCATTCCGGAAATTCAAGCAAAATCTAGCCCATGACTTTGTCAAGCAGAACAAGACTCCGGATTTCAAAGGACAATATGAGAAATTGAAACATGATTGGCCAGAATTTGTGAAGCAAAAGAAATCGGAGCAGTTCATTCAAATATCAAAAAAAAATAAGGAAAATGCGGCTAAGAAGGAGTACAATCATATTATGGGGCCAGGAGGGTATCGCCTTTGGGTGCCTAGGTTGGAGAAGATGGAGAATGAGCTGAGGGCGCGAGGAATCCGTCCAGGTACGGAGGGATGGGACCCAAGGGCCAAAAGCTGGTGGTACGGGCATGGGGGAACGCTGAACCCGGAGACAGGGGAGTGTGTTTACCGGGGCAAAATAATTAAACCCACCCAAGCCCTTATTGACGCAATGAGGGATGCTCAAGAGGGGAAGATCAAGTTCAACAGAGAGAACGACGCGCTGACAAAAGCCCTTGGGAATCCTGAACACGGAGGACGTGTACGAGGCATGGGGCACATTCCGTGGAAAATAGGGTTCCCCCAGAACGATGACCCGTACGGTTACAGAAGCCGTAAGAGAAAGATGGATCGGGAAGCAGATGTTGTGGCGCGGTTGGCATCGGAAATGGATGTGATGAAGAAAACCGTGAGTGTACTAGTAGCCGAAAGAGATGCAGCTCGGGCGCAGCATGAAGATCATCCAGCGGATCTCGGAAGCCAGCAGCGGAGAAGCAGCGTGGCTTCCACGGAGGCCCCACCGGCTGGTGCAGATGCACCGACGATCGAAATTACTGCACCGGAGCCTCTGGTGGTCGAAATTACTGCACCGGAGCCTCCTCGCTACCCCGTGGACGATATAAAGGAGATGAAAGAATGTCATCTGTATTATCCTATCGGGAACATGTCCATGAAGGTAGCCATCGGCAGTGCTTTACCATGTTTACCTGGAGCACTCCACCACAACAACCCCATTCAAGATGGCTATGCTCGTGTCACGGTGGAGGACATAGTCCAAGGGTTTGAGGACCTGGAGATTGACATTGCTACACCTGAAGGGGAGAAAAGACTTGGAGATGTCAAGCGCCATTTCATTCTATGGCAAAAGAATTTTATCAAGTTTCCAGGCGAGGCGCCAAGGACAACAAGTCCACCCCCCTACGGTGGTGGCGGTGGCGGTGGCGGTGGTGGTGGTGGTGGTGGTGGTGGCGGTTCACCTACACCTCCGTCACGTCAGCCGACGCCCCTCAGTCCACAACGTCCGGCGGGTGATCAGACGCCGCCCCCCAGTCCTCGTCCGGCGGGTGATCAGACGCCGCCCCCAGTCCTCGTCCGGCGGGTGATCAGCCGACGCCCCCCAGTCCACAACGTTCGGCGGGTGATCAGACGCCGCCCCCCAGTCCTCGTCCGGCGGGTGATCAGACGCCGCCCCCCAATCCACCTCCAGCAAAGAAGTAGAAGCAGTCCTGGATTATTAACCCGGACCCTTATGTACCTAAGACCACAAAGGTACCGGAGCCATCACTGAAGCCTCTCCCCACAAGGCCTTGGGAACGTAGTGCCGAGGAAACTGCCGCGGCCGCGGCTGCTGATCATGACAAATGGAAGGCGGGCTGCAAGAAGAAAAGAGAGCCCGAGCCCAAGCCAGTATTTTCTGATGAGCAAAAGAAGTGGGCTAAGTCATTTTTGAGCACACCGTCCCAAGCCGCGAAGAATCTGCCTGACGACTATGCACGTGAACTTCGTAGGCAGGCACTCATGTTGAAGGAGAAGAAAGAGTGGGCGGAGAACCAGGAGAACAAAGCCTTGGAGGAGGCCGAGAAAACGGAATTAGAAAGTAAAAAAAGCGGGAAACGAGTTGCCCAGCTCGGGGAACAAAGTAAACAATCGATTGCCTCGCTTATAGTGAAAGCCGCCGGTCCGGATGACCCCGATATCATAGCAGCTGCGGCAGCACATGGATTGACTGTAACGAGTGCCAGAGAACAAGCGGCCAACTTAGGTATTACTCTTCGTGAACTGTTAGGCCTTGATGAGGCGCCAGTGAAGGAGGTAGTAATTACATATGTGAAGAGTGGGCCTCTCGTCGAGCCTGCGCAGGAAAAGGATCTACCTCCACAAATGAAAGGTCTGCTGAAATGGTACAAGGGTTACATAAAAAATAAAAACGCCAAAGAATATATTTATGCGGAAGTTAGATATGAGCAGCACAACAATATAGTGCAGGCAATATGAACATTACTACAGAGTGAAAAGGATCTACCTCCACAAATGAAAGGTCTGCCTGCACTATATATATATATCCTAACTATATTGTTGTGTCCGCTATTATACATGCAGAATGAAGATTAAGGAATGCAGAGTAAGGAACATCCATGATGTTGGGTTCATTGACCCACACATCGTTAATGGATATGTGTTGAAGCATCACCCCGCCGATATGGAGGCAGACCTGTGGCAGTTTCTTACAAAGCAGGAACTCAAAAGTGATATTCTATTTCCTTACCATTTTGGGTGAGTGTTTCTGTCTTGAGCACATTCTCTTTTGTTTACTCCATGCATTGTATGTGGCCGGCTAATCGATGAGTTATGCATGACGTACTGTGCATGTATCATGTCCGCAGGTTCCACTGGATTCTGCTAGTAATTAAAGTTGACACCTCAGAATGTCTCGTCCATGACTCTCTGAATATGGATCCAAAGCTTTGGGGCGGCATGAGAAGAATGCTGCAGAAATAATTATTTTCATTCATTTGCGCTCTATATCGATCGGCCTATTTCGTTCATTTCCTAATATCAAGTAACTAATAACTCTCTTGTTCATTTAATTTTCTTTGCCTCGTAGGGTTTGGAGACGGTTCGTAGATACAAAGGTCGGTGAATTCAAAAAAGAGCTAGAATTCAAAAGGTCAAAGGCTAAGAATGCTGGGGATATTCAGCCAGCGGGGACCAATCTATGTGGATACTATGTCTGTGAGATGATCCAGAGATACACCTCTGAGCGGGTTCCGAGTGATACCAACGCTCAGAGGAATAACCTCCGGATGATGCTTAGTCCAGAAGCTCGCTTCCGACCACTTCAAGAGGAACTAGCTGGATGGTTCAGCAGGGAAGTCCTCCATTCTAAAGGAGAACACCATTACGAGGACGTAGAACTTTATATGCATTAAATTATGTATGGAAACTTGTTCAAAATTGTATATGGTCATCCGATGATATTGAATATATATTGTATATTCCTCTTGAATTCTTTTTGGTTCTAATTTCAAATTTGTTTGAAATTGTACATTCATATGCATGTATGTAGTACCGTAGAATATGTGAAACTCCTTCAAAATTAAAATAAAGCACAAAAGAAATAAAACAATACAAATTAAACAGAAAATAGGTTTAGGGGGGGGGGGCTAAAACCCTAAACCTGTGGCGGCCTTTAGTCGCGGTTGGCCAGAAGAACCGCGACTAAAGGTCCTCCGCCCCGACGGCCGCCTGGCGCCCACGTGGACGGGCCTTTAGTCGCGGTTCTTAAGCAACCGCGACTAAAGTGGGGGTCCTTTAGTCGCGCCTATTTGGTCGCGGTTGCGCAACCGCGACTAATGGCAGTTGCGAACCGCGACCAAAGGCCCTTTTTCCACCAGTGCAACTTAAACAGATCATCATTAGGGATCTAATCTAGGCTTAATTGGCTCGAGATACCATTGTTAGAATAAATCCAGCAGGATTGACATTATTGGCTCTTAAGCCTAGATATCAGATCACCTAATTACTTAGATCAGAGAGGTAGATTAGGATCTTCCCACCAATCAAAGCAGCCCGTGGTGTAGGCGATGCTAAGTCCCATGCCTGCTTGATGCAGGCTCGATGTAGATGCTCGCAACGCGTAGTGGTGTCCCTCTGGGCAGCACCCACACTGCCCTGGAGCAGGGGCAGAGCTTGTAGATGATCTTCCAGTCATGCAGCACTCCCTCAGATCGGTTAGGGTTTTAGGGATGTGGGGAGAATGACTAAACCGTACGTGAAATAGTCAGATTGTAGATGTCGGCTGCTCCCCCAATCTAATATATGTGCGTTGGTGATAGGGGACCAAAACCATTTATTGGTTAGGGTGCCCCCGATCAGAGTGTGTTAGTTAGGGTGAGGGAAACATACGTTGGTGTGTGGCCCCTCCCCTTGACGTTGTCTTTTTCGATGTCGAGTCGGTGTAGCCGGTGTCGGGGAAGTCGCCGTGGAGCCGCGGGCGCAAGGAGGCGCCGAGTTAGTCATGGGTGCGGTGGTGTCGAAGTAGTGGTGCGCCAGGAAGTAGATGATGTTGACGATGCATCGCGCCGGGTGTGCCAAGCCCGGGAATATATCGTGGATGAAGGCACGCATCGGTGTTGCCAGCACCGGGCATGCGTAGACTAGGACCTGCACGAGCTGTACGCCATGTCGGAGAAGTCGGAGAGGCCAGCAGAGAAGGACTCAGCGACGGTTGCGGCGCCAATCAATGTCGCCCGCGGTTGTCGGAGTAGACGAAGTGGTCGGGGTAGATGACGATGACGCTAGGGATGGGCTGGTGCTGGACGAAGACGAATGGGATGGACGGGACGCTGCGACGGCTACGAGGGTAGCGGCGGCGGCGGCTGAAGAAGAGCGGTGACGGCGGCTAGGTTAGGAGCGCGGCGACGATGCTCGAAAGAAAGAACCCGACAGCATGACGAAGACCGGCGCGGACGGTGGCGTTCCCGCGTCAAGGAAGGCGACACGGCGCATACCACGTGAAGTCAACGTGCAGGGACGGCGGGGTGGACCAAGGACCGTGGCGCTACGGCCCGAAGGGGCGACGCAATAGCGGCGGGCAGGTCGGAGCGACGGCAAGAAGACCTCGGGGCGGCGGTGGGGACCGCGGACCACGACGTTGCGGCCCGAAGGGGTGACGCAACGGCAGTTCGCGATTCGGTGCAGCCGCGGGGACAGCCTTAGGACGGCGGCGTGGACTGCGTGCCACACTCGCTACGGCCCGACGAGGCGACACAGCGGCGGCGCAAGGGTCGGTGCAGCCATGAAACGGCCTGCAGCGGACGGCCTCGGGGTGGCGGTGGACCGCGGGCCGCGACACTACGATCCAAAGGGACGACGCAGCGGTGACGCGGGTCGGTGCAGCCAGGAGAAGAACCACGGGGCGGCGGTCCGATGGGGTGACACGGCGTCAGCCCATTGCTCGATTGGTGGAGGGGCGTGCTGAACTCGAGACGCTCTTTCACGGGGCCTGTGAAGGCGCGGGCAACCGACGAACCAGGTCGGTTGCACGGCATAGATGACGCATGTATACAGTTGATCAGACCGAACATGCAATGAAGATGGAGTGACTAGACGCGAAGGCGAAGACAACGGGTTCTGCAGCGATCGCGTCACATAAGCATGCAACTAAGCCACGAGCACACATGCTGGACAGGAAGTTGATTTGTACGTATATACGAACAATCAGCCAACATGCACACAACACGGATCGGGCCAGCGCAACGCACGCCATGCGAGCAAAGCCGGTGCACCACACACACATGTCCTGTCCCATCTTGCTTGAAGTGGATGGAGATTGTAGGATCCCCGATTGGATCAAGGCGACGACGGCCAGCGCATACCGACATGCGCATGGAGGCGTGGACAGCGGCCGTTCCTGGCCTCCGTGTAGCACACAAGGCCGTCGAGTCGAAGAAGACGCCAGTCGATGCCGAAGTCGGAGTGAAAGCGCGCGAGGATCGACGGTGGCGGGCCCGATGCAAACCGATCTTAAATCGGAAAATTAAAAATAAAACGCCGATCAAGATGATCCATGGGAGAGAGAAAAAAATCGGAGCAAGAGCTCGGAAAAAAGCTAGCTAGGGCAGCCGGTAAACACGACCGACGGACGAACCCTAGATACGGGCGGCGCTGCCTTCGACGACGGTCATGAAGGCCGACCGCCCCGGGACGGCGCGCAGGTGCGGAAGCGACAGCGGCTAGAGTTTTGAATCGAGGTTAGGCTGATACCATGTCAGAAGGGAGAGAGAGGATTTATGAAATTGTTGTTGTATTGCTTGAGCCTCGTGGGCATATATATGAGTACAATGATCTACTTAAAGTACAAGTCAGAACAAATCCTAATCTATTTCATCTTTCCTAATAATTAATATACTCAACACTTCCCAACCTGTTGGACCTTTAATTAGATCAATTCCAACAAGATAGTGTTCTGTTTATTTACTGGAGAAAGATCAAAAGAAAAGTGGGGACTAAGAGCAACTCCAAGCATTCCTCTAAAAAGAAACTTCCCGTAAAAATGCTTTTATTTTTATAAGATGTCTGTACATTCTAGGGGAAGTTTTCTAAAAGCTACTTTCGTGAGATCCGGTAAACATTTTATCCTAGATGTTTTTTTTTATTTTTCATTAAATAAACTAAATAATGTCCCACGGTCGGCCAGTCAGTGACACACGTGACGGCCTCCGGCGTGGCAGTGTTCTGCAGAGGCGGCCGTGATGGCATGGTGGTGTTCCAGCGGCACTGTAGCCAGTCAGTGACATGCATGACGGCCTCCGGCGCGGCAGTGTTCCGCAGGGGCGGCGGCGGCGGCATGGTGGCGTTACAGCGGCACGGCAGTGGCGAGCATGCAACGGTGACGAGGTGGCGGTGTTCCGCAGGTTGGCGGCTCATCGGGAAGTTCCAGGCAGTTATCTTGCCGCCAGAAGTGAACGGGAAGCAAAACTTCGCCTAAACCTGAAGGAAGTTGGGGCCAAGTTTTCAAGCAGTTGGGGACATGATTTTGGCCCAAAACTTCCCCCATTCGGTAGTTTTTTTTACGGATACGGAATCTGTTGAAGTTGCTCTAAGATCACTGTATGGCTACGTATTGTGGTCTCAAACTCTCAATTGATTGATCAGAACAATATCAGATAGACTGATCCCACTGCAATACATTTGACCTGAAGCATAACTAGTACTGGGTAGTAGTAATGTTTCATGATAGCAGGGTGAAGCTAATGCACTAAAAGACAGCATCTGAGAATCGAGGTCCAAAAAAGAATCCCCCGCAAAAAGAAAAAAGAAAAAAGAACAGAAGCAGAGTTTTTTTTTTCTTTTCTGAAGTTATTAATAGGATGAATCCTTAACTACTAATCTAGTGGACATTAAAATAACTAATTGACGGGCAGATTTAGTTCAGAGAAAACATTAACTTATGAAGGTCAAAGCATGTTCTACTAAGATCTCTACAACAGAATAATATCAGGCCGGGCAAATATTGCGCTCCACTATAGGGCAAGATGAGTTGAAAGAAAGTTGAGAGCATATTTACCACACTGAGAATATAAAAGCATGAAACGCACCCATACCTCACAGAAAGCTACATCTGTCGTAAGGAAATAAAATCATTGCTGCTTTTACGAGATCTTAGTCTTATGCAAATTACTTGGGCGGTAAAGATTTTGTAAGGACAGTTTTGGGGAGAATATTTGTAGTTGATTGGTATCTAGTCCCCATGGGAACCTTTAGAACATTTTTGTGAAAGTACTATATATCGCGCAAATTCTCAATTTTAGTATTCAAGTGCAAAACACTAGAGAAAATTGTGCTGAACTTCATAGTTCCGGACCACACGCGCAAAACAGGATCATAATAGTCTAAGCAGCAGATCACACGTTCTCTCTCTCGCAAGCAACACTATCACCACCAAAACGTGTGCTAGTTCAGAAGAAACAAAGATAGTACTACTATCACTCTATCATCATCATGGAGCAGCTTCGTTTGTGGCGGCGGCAGCAGCATCCGAGGTCCAAAGAGGCGCCGTCGTCCGCAGCCGCCCCTTCCTGCCGCCGGGCGGCGCACAGCAGCACTGGGTAGTGCCGCTGCAGTAGGCCTTGCCGGAAGGGCCGTTCAGCAAGGCGCACATGCGCGCGCACTTCACTCCCCCGTTGCTGTTCGAGCGGCAGTCGTTGATCGGATAGCAGTCTGCACGTCAAAAAATTGCTTTAGCATTAGATTTCAGATGGTGCAGAAGGACTGGAAATTTTTGTGTCCGCAATACTACTACTAATAATAATAGAAAAGGAGGAGTTTAACTAACCTAGTGCGTCTACGGAGGACATCAGGAGGGTGCCCATGACCGCGAGGGCGGCCAAGCAGACGATCGTCCTTGTGTTGGTCTTCATAAGCGCCATGACCGCGAGTATCTTCCTCTTCTCTCCAAATGGGCCAAGCAATGTGTCGGTGCGGTTATGTTTCTTCGCCAACGACGTTTATATAGAGGGAGAGATCGGCACATATGCACATGGTAGTACTGAAAACCTTGCTTTGAGATGTGTGTTGCCACATGGCGCACTTCGAGTTGGGTCTAACTGGAGAGGAAAAAATACCCAGTCTCATAAAAAAAATTGGTCTGTCTAACGCACATCTAGATGTATATTTCTTATTGCACGTCTAAGTGACTCAATCAAACATAAGAAGGTAAAAAAAATACCCACATGAATCTCCACAAAAATCTACGATATAGAATTTAGATATGCAATAATTAGTTCACATCTAGACGTGCTTTAGAAAACCTGATTCTTTTTACCAAAAGGAAGCGTATGATTTTGTGCAGTGAATTGGATCTACTAACTCTAACCTAATATAGACATGGTTCTTTCTACTTCATCCCCTAGTTGACGGTGCCATGCACTGGGGGTGGCATCTCCACAGGGAGCCAACTCTTAGGGGAGCTCTCGGGCCCACCATGGGGATAAAGGCGGGAGAAGGGCCCAGGGCGACCTATTGACGGTTATGGGATCTTCGTGGACTCCAAGGCAGAAGGGCGGTTGGATAGATCGCATCTCCCTCATGTATATCCTAACTCTCATCGTGTATATAAGGGGGAGCAAGGGGTCCTAGATGGACCTATTCTCCCATATACACATTCCCATCTACTCTCTCTCACATGAGATATCCCATCACCATGAATAACAAGTACAAGCATGACGTAGGGTGTTACTGTCCAGAGGCCCGAACCTGGGTAACTTGTGGGTGCAAGCTGCACCCCGGTACTTCCGACCATGCTAGGCAACCTACCGAGGGTACTAACGATTTTCCGCCTCGTCATTGGTTGCTGGAAAAATTACACGATCCAAACTAGGAGACTCCAGGCAAGTTTCTAATTGTTGTTGCGTCGAATGACCTACTAAGTATCCCAACCCCGGCACAAGAAGATGCTTATGTTCTATTAGTGATCTGTTTGAATTGTATTCAAGTGTTGCCTATTGTCGCCATGTCCTAGTTTTCATAGTTTATGTGAAATATTGTCCAAACGTGTTATGTTGTGTGTTAATTCTGATAGTGTTATTGCCTCTGGCATATTGGTACTAGGAAACTTTAGTAGCGGATGCTCATAGCTGAGGCAACTTTAACATCAACAAATATGCAACTTGGTGTTAAAGGTAAACAACAAAAATGAAGTTCAACTTAATTGGTAGAGTGACGATAAAAACATGTTGGTTTCGATTCTCGTAATTTAGGCAACCTGAACCACAACTTGCAGACAAATTTATAGCAATAAAGTAACCAACTTGTCCTCCGAATTTTACTAGCAATGAGCAAGACTACAAAAAAGAAAAGCGTATACAAATAGTGGGCATGATGGACAAAAGCAATAACCCATGGTACTAGTGCGGTACACTACTAGCAGGGACAAACAAACGTACCATACTTCTAAGAAGTACTAGCAACACAATTAATGGATTGTATTTTAACAATTGTTAATCAAACTAACAATTCATTTCTTTACACACATAGATAAGTAAAATACTTCTATGGTTCTAGAAAATAAGAGCAGATGACACACAAAAATCCCTGGATTGTGTCTTGCTACATAAACCAAACTACTAGTCAACTCTCCTTTACAATAAGATTAGTATTGCGCAACGGAACAATAACCTAATATGTTTCTAGCCGCAAGCATCCGATTCAGGATGAAAAACAAATCTCCACTAATGTGTATAAACCATACATTCATATAGTTAGGAAATGTACCATGATCTAAACAAGGTTTCATAATTCATAATCCAATATGTTAACTATATAACATGAGACATGGAACCAAATACCCCAAACTATATAATATGGTCTAGCAATCTACAGGAATATAATCATCATACCAATAGATCCATGGCGAAGCATGAAAGTAAACATGAAAATTACAGGGAAAAGGAATTACATGCAGAACTATATATGTCAAAAGCAGTGACATCACAACCATGGACTCCAAGTCAAAAAAATCAACACACTCGCATGGTTTTCAGCAAAATGGAAAAAATAGCAAACTTAACAGCATTTGGTAGGCAACATAATTAGCTCTGTGCGGTTAAAAACAGCTAGCTGATTTTAAGGCTCACTATTATACAAATTTGCAGCTTGTATGCACCTTAGCATTGAAGTTGTGCAAAAATTATGAGTATTATCATGTTCTAGTGCACCTATTTTGACACAAAAAGCAACACTATGATATCTCACAAATCCATACAGCCGGTACCATAACAAAGGGTGCGTCTATCCAGTGAATATATAGTTGACATCTCTAGCATTATATCCAAGCAAGCAGGGGAACTAGTTCATGTATCAATTCACTAAACTCATTCCGGTTAGAACTTGAAGGCTGGAAACTGATTCCTTCTAAGATGAGCACATTGATTCACCAAGATTGAACCTGCAAGCAATGTATTACTTCAAGTGGTAATATTACCTCAAGAAGCAAGTCGCGTGGATCAGTCAGGACTCAGGAGAACCATGTGGCTGATCGTCAAGCCACAACACGCCTCGATGATTGCACGATGATCAGATGAATGGTCTAGTACTTTGGTCGAGCTAGTTCTATTTTCATCCTTGCGCATGGCTAGCACCATGGCTCCTGCGGCTTGCATTGCCAAGGAGGTTTTGTGAAGACAGCAGTAAAGATGTCCTTCTCTGGGTAACATATAACTGCAAAACTGATGCATGTAAAATTTCCAGACATAGTATATAAAATGCCCTATGTACAATGAATAAAATTGCTAGTAAAATTCAATGAAATGCACCCATAACAAACATAGTTACAAGCATAAATGCATACCATGTATTTGGAAAGAAATGGCGGTCTTCTCAGGAATGGAAATCATTGGATGATTAAAGAGGGGGAAATATATTAGGAAATAAATGAATTTCCTACCTAATTAAGTTGATATTTTGGGGATTTTTTCAACTTTGTTAGAACTCTCTTATTTCTTCAGTTCATCGTCTGCTCACTCGGAGGGAGCAACTAATTAGGGGGTGCCCCCCACGAAAGGGAACGAGCAGTCAGTCAGGACGCTCTGCGTGTTCGACAAGTGGCACATGCGGAGACCTCCCTCGTACGCAACCCCACTGAAAGCAGATTCCCTTTCCAATTTCTGGTTTTGGTAGTTTTGCAGTTTGCCCCTCCCATCTTCTTGGTTTCCCTGTTTCCCCTCCGGCGCACGAAGGCCTTTAAGCGGAAGCGAAACACAAGCGACTTTTGGCGCATAAACTCGAAAATTAGATTGCTGATCGCTTTGTTTTTTCTTTTTGACTTTCTTTTTCCCATTATATTTCCGAGAGAGGGAGTTTTTTATGGGGTAAAAAGGGAGGGGGGCTGTAACTTTCAACTATATCAAATAATAGCTTTCAATTAGATACCGCGCTTCCGGCTTCGCCGGTGCCTACACGCTCTTCCTGCTCACCTCCGGTCTGTCAAATTTTGATATACATCTCGAAGGGGAGTCATGGGTTAAAGTGTGTGTTCATCGAAGCGCATGTTCATCATACAGCACGCTCCGCCTTTGCCGGTACATGGCGCCTACGACGTGCTTCCTGCTCGCCTACAGCTCGTCTCACATCCTATAATCCAGTTGTCTAATCCGATTAGTTGGAAGCACAAGTGTTTCGGTGGCTGGGAGAACTAGCCTATTCTTTCTAGGAGCACTGGCAAGGAACACATGCAGTGGTCTTTTACTCGTTTGGAAGCACAAAAGTGCCCTTTCTCCACAATGCCTTGTCACGCTGGATGGAGCACAAATCTTTTCTGCACTTTGCCTAGAAGCGCCAGCCTAATCTGTTTGGGAGCACTATCGTATTCTTTCTGGGAGCACTAGTCTGCACTGGCAAGGAGCTCGGGTAGTGGTTTTTCACTCGTTTGGAAGCACAAAAGTACCCTTTTCTCCGCAATGACTTGTCACGCTGGATGGAGCACAATTATTTTCTGCACTTTGCCTAGATCCACTAGCCTATTCTCTTTGGGAGCACTAGTGTTAGTGTGCACTGGCTAGGAGCACCAGCAGTGGGTTTTCACACATTAAAAGAAAATATTCAAGTAGTTGTTTACACTTCTGTGGAGCACAGCTTAAAAACATATTGCAGTACTCTTTTGCACTGACAGGGAGTTCAGACTATGTATTGGCCAGGAATACAAAAGTTTAATACTCTGCAATGCTAGTGAGTTCATACAAATGACGAAAAATAGAAAATAGTACGAGTCTGCAATGCACATCATATCTCGTTCAAGATAGTGCTAATCTTGTCTCCCATTTCTTGTGTGACTCTATTAGAATCACTTGTTATTCAATGAAAATCAAAGAGGAAGCGGTGTTGTGGTGTCTTGCGGGTGCTAAACATTTGTGTAACGTAATGCTGCATGAGTGATGTATTGTATGTGGCTTTGACCTTCTGCCTATAGCCTGAACATCTAAAACTCCTTATTCCATGAAACTGGCAAATCTTTTGCCTAGTTTCAAAAAAATCGCTTCTTAGGAGCATGTATAAGGCTTTTGCCTTCCGGTGATCTACTTCGGGCTACAAAAAACACCAAAAAAACAAGTGTCTTATGATTATTCTTTTGCAATTCTTGTTTTAAAAAAACATGCGTCCCTATTCTATTTTCTATGTGAGAAATCTGTGTGGAAAGCGGAAATTTTCCACAAAAAATATCAAGGAAAACTTGCATCGAATGATCGAAATCAGCTGCTATGTCTTCTGTGAACTCTTCGCCATCATAGAGAAATGCAAATCTTAGTATGGTGAATGATGATTCACCATGCTCCATTATTTCTCACTTTGCAAAACTTAAAGTCCCAAGACCTCTTGTTTTTGCTTTTGTTGTCTTCTTCTTCTTTGTTGGTTATGGATATCAAGACTTGTTCCATTCTAGACATCTGAGGTTAATTAGCATCTATCTATCTATCTATTATATACTAAAAACAAAATACAGGTGTTTTCCAAAGGCACCACGTTAATCCACATCATCAAAATTATTTTGATGGTTAGATCTACAATTTAATGGCTACGTCTATTTAAAATTGTGTAATGGGTGTTCTCCTCAAGGCACCACGTAAACCACATCGTCAGAATTATTTCAATGGTTAGATCTATAATTTAATGACAACAATCTATTTAAAATCACTTAAATCTCATAATGGTTTATGCATCAAGTCATCAGTACTCAG
This sequence comes from Triticum monococcum, assembly GCA_034509565.1. Lineage (NCBI taxonomy): Eukaryota > Viridiplantae > Streptophyta > Magnoliopsida > Poales > Poaceae > Triticum > Triticum monococcum. The sequence goes on from CM067847.1 coordinate 771,793,373, forward strand.
AATAATAAGGCGTATCTGTGTCTGCTTCTGTTAAAAAAGGGCTCATGGAAAGAAGGCGGAGACGGCTCAACATTTTTGTTTTTTTCATGGCACTCTCATTGTGACGGGGTACTCGCACTATAAATGCATGAATTTTGGCTAGAGAGCTCAAGCCTTTTGCCAATCAAAGGAATGTGACACAGTGAATGAGGACATAGTGGCCAAAGTAACAAGGACAAGCAGAGGATCTAGTGGCAATACTATTACCACTGCCATTAGAATTAGAATATTAAATTAAGAATGTTAGTAACTTAACAATGGGGAAATCGTTGCTTTTCACAAAAATAAGAGACTTGGTCTTTGCAATACATCATCTTATCTTAATATATGCAAAAATATATTAAAAGCTCTCTATTATATTATATCGGAGTCGAGAGATAATTACCTAAAATATTACCACGAGCCTTTCTTTAAAAAAATAGTGATATGGTATTATTGATTCATTATTTTTCTTTTTTCTAGTTGGTCCGTCTATTACTTTTAGTATATAATAGATTTCATAACTTCATGTGTTTGATCACAATAATGAATAGGAATTACCCAACAATGTCGTTTAAAGCGACGCTTCTTCTCAACCCTAAACTAATGTTTCCCATATATTCGTTCGCTCTCGTGTTGCTCATGGACACATTAATCGCCACCACAATCCTACTTGAGTAGGAGCCACCCTTGCCTCAAGCAACCAATGCTTGCTCAACGAGCTCCTCTCTCTCGGTGTGGCACTGCATCTGGTTGTGTAATGGGTCCATTATGGATCCATCTCTGCAGTGCTTTTTCTATATTTTGGAATACAAGTCCATGAGGGATGATACTCAGAGTGTGTCTTATATGAATATTTACTAGTTCACATATTTTAGCGTGTTTGTTTTATATGTTTTGGTTGACATGCAAGATAAAACCATTAGAAGGGATATTTAATTTAATCAATTAGTTTGGAGAAAGACAAAATGTAATTGGTTATATTTATGCTGGGCCATACCTGAGAAACTCGGGGACAAGTGCAAAATCACAATTTAGGCCCCATATTCAATAAATCCAATTAAAGTATTTTTTTTAACAATCATTTGTGGTATAGTAGCATAATTTTTTCAAAAATATTTACATGATGCTAAGAAGAGCTTTTAGTAGTATTGTGAGTTGCACTAAAGAACATGCATGAGAAAAGGACTTCCTGCGCTTCTCCATGACCAAGTAGTGAAATTACAAAATATGACTAAAAAATTGCTACGAATAAAGTATGAATCTTATCATTGTAAGATCCAAACTGATAAAAAAGTTGTACAACATATAAGTAATCGCTCGGTGGAGCAATAGTTACAGAGAACATGCAATTCATTGTCATTGAAGAAGGTGAAGAGTCAGCTCACAAAGATTTAATTTGCGATGATTTTTGGGAAAGGCGACGGAAACAGGAAGCGGTGTAAACGAGGAGTCCTGCCTCTTTACTTAGTTCTCCCGTAAGTTGGGCCATGTGCCTTGGGTGGATATTCGTTGCAATGGCATGCATAGTTTTCTCTAATATTTAATGACCCGTTTGTCTTAAATATCCCGACTCTTGATTGGTGATGATAGAAGTTGTACTTTGAGAATTTGGGCCCCTGGGATTTTGCGGGCCCTGTGCAACTGCTCCGGTTGCACATGCCCATGTACAACCTGTATTTTACTTACTATATATTCCAAACGTTTGGTTTGGTGTACAAACCATAATGTACCATGCTAGAATGAGGGTGGCATCAATTATAACTAATTTGTCTCAAATATGTTTGAAACTCTTTAACTGGAGAGTATCTTGTTTGATAGTTACTCTTTGATTTTGCTTGCCTCTGCGATAGAACATTGACGACATGCCCCTTGGTGTTGATGCACAGGGATATGCGTATGCTATAGTGTTGAGTGCTGAATTTGGTGGCTCTAAATGGAACAGGAACCATATACGAGTAGTCCTTTATGCTATTTCCACTCTTGTTTCAGGTGTAGCTTCATTGTGGTTTCAAGTATTTGTTATTCTTTCTTCGGTGCGGCATGTCCACCAATTAATGGAAAAGCATTAGGAGTGGAACTTGGGCCAAATCATAGGAGGGGCGAATGGGCTGGTGTTGGGCGCGGCCTAAACTAGGCTTGGGGAGCTCCTATTCAGCGGCCTAAGCGTTGAATAGGGAAGAAACATGCACCTTTCGCTCCCCCTGCATGTGTTTTTGGACCGGGCCGGGGGGGGGGGGGGGGGGGCTGTTTTCTTATTTTCTTTTCTTTTCTTTCCTTTTTTGTACTTTTTTATTCTATAAAATAGTTTAGGATTTTAAAAATGTGATTTTTTGAAGAAAAAAATATTTAAAGAAATATAAAATGCTCATGAATTCAAAAATATTATTCATGATTTTGAAAATGTTCGGTAAATCATAATGTTTTGCGGATTCAAACATTTTTCTGTGGAAAAATATTCACATGCTAAAAACAAATAATGATCTGAAAAACACTATTTGCAAAAACTAAAGAAAATGTTCAGAATTTTCAAAAACATGTTCACGTATTCAAAAATTGTTCATTAGTTTGAAAAATTGTTGGTAAATTACAAAATATCCACAAATTATTAAAAAAATCAGAAAATTCAGAAATGTTAGGAAATTTTCAAAAACTGATCAATTCATAAATTGTTCGCTGACTCAAAAAATGTTAATGAATTCAAAAAATGTTCATATATATTAAAAATGTTCGTACAAACAAAAAAACCAGTAATTTCCAATTTTGCTCCAAAGTTCAGAGAATGTCCGCCGATTCAAATATATGTTCGCTAGTTTCAAAAAAAGTTCATATTCCAAAATTTTCCTGAATTTTTCAAAAATGTTTGTGATTCCAAAACATGTTCATGAACTTGTAAAAAAAGTTCACATATATTTAAAAATCTTTGCGAATTAGAAAAATTATCATGATTTCAAAAAATCTTCACAAGCTCGAATAAATATTTGAATTTAAAAAAATCGTCATGTCAGCAAATATTCAGGATTTAAAAAACATTTACGAATTAGAAAAATACTCATGATTTTACGAATTTGAAAGATGTTCTAAAAGTGAAAAGGGAAAATAGAAATAGAAAAAAATCAAAAAGAAAAAATGAACATGGAAATAGAAAATTAAAAGGAAAAAGAAAAACGGAAAACGGAAAACATAAAAGAAAAAAAGAAAAAGATGATAAAAGATAGAAAAAAGAATACATCGGTTCAGGGGAGACATTCTAGAACCTGCCCAATATGGCAATACCGGTCCATACACTGGACAGGCGCCGGGCGGGGTGGGGATGGGGAGTTGTGCACACGCTTGGAATCTATCCAGCGTGGTATGCTCTAAATGGGATCTTCCCTAGGCTTGGGGCGGATTTACTGATTGCGTGACCATTTATTTACGGAGGAACATGGGTTGGGGCCAATGCCATGTTGGCCTCAACCAACAACAAACTTAAACAACACTCGGTAGGCAACATAGTTAGATGTGTGTAGTCAATAACACCTAGCTGATTTGAAAGTTCACTGTTATGCAAGTCTGTAGCTTTTAGCACCTTAGCATTGAAGCTGTGCAAAAATTATAAGTAGCATCATGTTCTAGTGCACCTATCTTGACACAAAAAATAATACTATGATATCTCACAAATCCATACAGTCGGAACCATAAAACCAAGGGTGCACCTATCCACTAAATACCTGACATCTCTAGGATTGTATCCAAGCTAGCAGGGGAACTAGTTCATGTATCAATGCACTAAACTCAGTCCTGCTAGAACTTGAAGGCTGTAAACTAATTGCTTTCTAAGATGAGTTCACCAAGATTGAACATGCAATCAATATATTAGCTTAAGAATCAAGTCGCATGGATTAGGCAGGAGAACCGTGTCACTGATCTTCAAGCCACAACACGCCTCGATGATTGCACGTGGGTCAGATGAATGGTCTAATACTTTGGTCGAGCTAGCTCCGGTTTCATCCTTGCGCACGACGAGCACCATGGTTGCTGCCGCCTACATTGCCAAGGAGGTTTTGAGAAGACAACAATAAAATGTCCTTCTCTGGGCAACATGTAACTGCAAAACTGATGCATGTAAATTCCCATGCAAATTAAATAAAATGTCCCCCACATGATGAATAAAATTGCTAGTAAAATTCAATGAAACGCCCCCATACATATGTACGTACAAGCATAAATCCATACCATGTATTTGGAAAGAAATGGTGGTCTTCCCGAGAATGGAATTCGATGTATGATTAAAGAGGAAAATATATATAAAGAAATAAATGATTTTCTTATCCAATGTAGGAGTATATATCTTACTTATCTTTTATTATTTCTCCTGCGTGGGCTTCAGTTCCTCAGGGCCCGATTTCTTACCGGCCCACCTCCAGAAAAGAAACGAAAAACCTCCAAGAAAGAATTGTCTAAAAAAAAGACCTCAAGAAAAGAAAGAAAAAGTCGCCGACCGGCTTATCCCACCCACTCCCACCAAGCCACAGCGGCCGAGGCGGACGCCGGCGAGCCGACGACCACCGCCGCATTCTCATCTGCCCGCTTGCCTGCGCAGGCTCCGCAGCCATGTCTTCTTCCGTCCACTTCTTCCCCGCCGCCTCGCAGGCTCCCACCGCCGCCTGCCTCCTCAGGCCCTCCCCCAAACCCCTCCTCCACAGCCCCATCTCGGCCACCACCGCCGTCTTCCATGCCCGGACCGCCGCGCCGCGCCTCCGCCTCAGGAGGCGAACTCGAGTTCGCACCGCCCCGAAAACACCGCCCGAAGCGCCTCCCGTAGGCCCCGACCCCGACGGCGGGGGCGGCGGAGGAGGGGAGGGCGGCGGTGGAGGCGGTGGGGACGGGAATGAGGAGGGCGAGAGGCAGGGGCTGCTGCCCGAGTGGCTCACTGTGACCACGGAGGACGCCAAGACGGTCCTGGCCGCCGTCGCCATCTCCCTCGCCTTCCGCGCCTTCGTCGCCGAGCCGCGGTTCATCCCCTCCCTCTCCATGTTCCCCACCTACGACGTCGGCGACCGCATCGTCGCCGAGAAGGTCCGTCCGTCCATCGCAGCTTTTTTACTTATCATAAAAGGCCCAACTTTATTTACAGTACTTCAGAGATTTATAACCTGGGGAGTTTGCACATCAACACCATTGCTTGCTCTAGTTTATTTCATCCTTTACTGTCACATTCTTGTTTCAGACTACAGGAAGGAAAATGCTTTCTCAAGCTGAGTATTCAGTATTACCCCTTGGAATTGTAAACACCAACAAGTATTAGTTTCTAAATGTGAAGTATAACCAAACTTTATGGCTCACTTGAGCTCCAGCTTATGTTAAACATCAAAATTTGGTGCTTTATAACTATAATTAGTAGTCAATGTGCTGTCTTTGAAATGACAGATGAGTTTCTCGTGTGCTGCCACACTTACTATGCTTGGAATTTCATCCATAATGATTAATACAACACTGAACACCATATAAATGCAAATTGGGATACTAACCTTGCAAATATAATATGAAAAAATATGTACCAGTAATAATATTTTTAAATAGGACCTTTTATAATTGTTCTGTTGTCCTCTGAACTAACAGGTCTGAAATACTGAAACTACAGTTGTCCATACGAAATACTCCCTCCGTTCCGAATTACTTGTCGTGGGTATGAATGTATCTAGATTTATTTTAGTTCTAGATACATCCATTTCTTCGACGAGTAATTTGGAACGGAGGGAGTATATAATAGTGAATCATCTCCGGATTAGCTAATATGCTCCTGTCGACCAGTTAGAAGTTCTAGATGAAACTATTCAGTCTGGGATATAATTATTTTAGCAGACTTTGACCATATTGTGATTAGTCGAAAAATATGATCTCTGCAAAAGGTATGGAAATAAGCATCTTTTCTAAAATTACGCCAAGCTTTTACCTGATCCTTAGTCCAAAGTACGGGTGCTCATCGAGACAGGATGTTCTGGGGGTTTGTAGAGCAGCACATAATGCTATCAAGTTGATCTAAAATGCAAGATAACTCTATAGACAACCATGGCACCTTCACACCTTTATTCACTATGTTCTTTTTCATGTTGGGCTTATTTGATATTTTACCAACTATAGATTATTTTTGTTTGTTAACTTGATTGCAAGTTTCACCAATACCAATATTTCTCAGGTTACATACTACTTTAGGAAGCCTTGTGTAAATGATATTGTAATATTCAAAAGCCCGCCGGTGCTACAGGTAATTACAAATCGCCCTTATATGCAGTGTTTCCAGATGATATATGCTATTTCTTGATTGCAACTCTTCCTGTTCAGGATGTTGGGTATACTGATAATGATGTTTTCATCAAAAGAATAGTTGCCAGGGCTGGAGATACTGTTGAGGTTAGTTTCAGAGTCGGAAACAAACTTTAGGTGAATATCTGTATCTTTTTACTGATGTCGTTCTTATTTTTTTACATGCATAAAATCCTCCAGTTAGTATTTTTCTCCTTAAGTTTGAATGAGGTAATGGTTCCAGCCAACTGTGAGGATGTTCTCAGTTTCTCACCAGGCAACAGTTTCTGGCTGAACTCCTGAACCTTCAATTCGCCAGTTGCTTTTAGTGTTCTACTGAAGGCAATCATTATATGCCCATCTCAGTAGAATTGCTCAAACTATAATTTGTATTTTCAATTGTTTAGGTAATCAAGTTCATCTAGTGTATATTCATCAAAATGCTGTCAAGAAACTATTTATTATGTCCAGATCTTTGCACAGCGCAATTAGAACAAAACATGCTGAGAGAGGAGAATATGTTGAATAATCAATGTTCAGGATATCGGTAACTGCTACCATATCGGTCAGGTGCTGAGTAGGGATTTTTCGGTGAATCGGCCATTTATTGAATTTATCGGTAACCCATTTATCCGGAGGTTAACTAGGGCCATATCTATATATCCTATGCTATATAGCAACATGCAATGTACCAAATGTCTAAATATGCAATCCTAGGCTACATAGCAACAAGGAAAATTGTTGCCTTGATATTCTGATTATCTTGCAGCCTATCTGGAAGGCCATAAACCCGAACATGGAAAAGTAGGGAGGGAAACGGCCAGTTTTTGGGCTAAAAAATGCCTAGCAGTTAATTGGTCAAGCCAATAATTCGGCCTGACAGCTGATAAATCGGCTTGTCAGACAAATTAACTGGACCTACCAGTTAATGGCTCGAATAGCATGTTCTCGTATTGGGAGGGGTCAGAATAGCAGTTAACTGACCATATCGGCAGTTGACTGACCGATATTTGGAACAGTGTGAATAATAACTTGAAAGAATCACAAAGTGACATAGTGCATCTTACATATGCAATACGGCCAAATATTTTGATATTGCAGAGCCTGCAAGCCTAGGATCCAGTTCATACAAATTAAAAATGGTGCGTAACTGCATATTTGCAACCCAGTAGTTACAGAAGTCAGAACGAACATGGATGAGAAAGTAGACACAAAGTGTGATGCACATTAGAAGAAAGTCACTTGGTAGCTTAAAGTAAAGTGATTATCTTCTATTACAAGTTAGTCTAAATTTTTAATTGCTGTGTGGACATGTTAAATTTGCGGCCAAATTTCTCATGGAAACACGAGAACTTTCTCTAATAAAGAAGTCTTAATGTTTCATTACCTATTATGCTGCAGGTTCATAAAGGAAAACTAGTTGTGAATGGAGAGGCCAGGGATGAAGAATTCATTCTTGAGCCACCTTCTTATGACATGAACCCAGTGGTAAGGCATTTCTTAGGCTGCACATGAGCGATAGAGATCTCTGCTTAAATTATGGTATCCTTCTATGTAACTTGTTCTAGGAGACACTGTTGGTTTTGTCTTATGAACCATTTTTCTGTGACATGTTAGAAGGAACTTTCAACTTTTCACAGAAATTATATTGTTGAGGTTCTTAAAGTAAACTTGTAGATTTTGTTATGGTAAACGACAGAACCCCTGAAAGTCAACCTACGTGGGATATCCCGAGCTATTGGATAGAGAAATTGTATGCATGTTGTGTTATTTACATATACTCCCTCCGTCCCAAAATTCTTGTCTTACATTTGTCTAGATACGGATGTATCTAATACTAAAATATGACTTGATACATCCGTATCTAGATAAATCTAAGACAATAATTTTAGGACGGAGGGAGTACATGAATGCTTGAATATGAACCCTATCTGGTTCTTTTAGGTCATGATGTTCTTTTCAGCTAGCTAACAATCTTTATCACTATTTTCCTTGCAGCAAGTGCCTGAAAATGCAGTTTTTGTAATGGGAGATAACCGAAATAACAGTTATGATTCCCATGTGTGGTAATACTGCCGACTTCACCGATTTCTTTCTGCTGATTTTTCCATGTTTCCTAATGGTTAACTTCTTGCATAACAGTGGAAGTTTAATTAGCATGTACAATTGCACTATTTCTTTTCAGGGGTCCTCTTCCTGCAAAGAACATATTGGGAAGATCTATTTTCCGGTACTGGCCGCCTGGTCGAATAGGGTCAACTACCCGTGATTGCTTTGGCCCTGAAACCAAACCAGATTCACTCATTGATGTCAAATTGACAAAGTAGAAGTTTAGTTAGTTAATTTGGTGTGAAGTTCGCGCTTCCGGCAATTGAGCTTATATTTTGGACTAAATATTCCTCCTTAGTACTTAATAGAGGAGTACATTTGACAGCAGCAGGTCTTCTAGAAATCAGAGAAGGGAACAAATTTGATCCCCATGGAATTAGGAATGACAGTCGCGAGTGCAGAGACCATTTTGTTCCAAGGTTTCTGCTTGTTTCCGCCCCTTGTTGTATGTATATTAAGGAAATTTGTTGTTTATATTCCGTCAATTGGAAGGTTCTCATTCCTAATTAATGACCCACAAAAAATGCTACAATTGATTTCTGGATTGTGTGACATCATGTTCTAGCAAGACTGAAAGAAGAGCTAGAATAAAAAAGCACGCTTTGCCACGCCATTTTATCCTTGTCGTTGTGCATAAAATTTTCTTTTCTTGTTATATTTGTTAGTAATGTTGTGGTGCCACACTGCCACTTGATAGGCCAATGACATGAAAATACAATCCACGATGTACCAATAAATTGTTATCTTAAAATAATTTTGCTCTGTTGTCATAGATCGAAATTTATTTGTGCAAGGGACACTGAATTTCCCAGCTCAACATTTGGTTCAAAATGTCCGACTAGTTTCGGTCTTCCAGATGAGATGGGCGAAAACGAACACCACAAAGGAGCTCTGGACACTGATGAAACCTACAGTCCAAGGTATGCCAAATAATTGGGAGGACCAACTGTTTATCAAGTTTTATTTAAGCAAAATAATCCTCAAGGTTATGTGATATCAACTGTGACCCCTGCCTTCAATTTTTCAAGATGGTGTCTGCCTCAAGCTTTTAGATTGAAACTTATAGGATTTTGATTAATCTAAGGTTTACAATGGGTGTAGGACAACCGTACTAACAAGAGGGGGCACAAGCAAATGTAGTTTGGTTTGAATTCCAAAACGAGATCCTAAGCCAAAGTCCAAAAAAACCCACCTTAGCCACTCTACTTGACCACTTCTACATTTTCCCACATATCCGGTATCTCCGTGTTTTCCAACCGGTACTACCATGCCTATAGAGAGTGAGTTAACCCTACCGAACAAACCTAGTTTTTCGCAGGTCAAACTACATATCATTTTTGTTCTAGTATTGGCAAGCCATGTTTGCTTTGAAATCCCTTCTATTAGCTCCACCACCTTTGAACATAGCATTTTCCCCAGCACTTCTGGAGCCTTTTTGGTTTGCTTCTATACCAGGTCACAGTACAGGTCCGGTAGTCCTTAGAAAATATATCGGTTACCTTCGAGTTGTGATTTTGACATTTCTGCATAATTCAATTAACAACTACTCAATTACAGTAATACTAAGATATTGGTTTTGCCTGGTACTGCGAGTCTGTTCTATTCATACAAAGAAGAGCCCCTTTTTTCGTCTAGAACCTCCATCTCTTATTTACCTTGGTACTTCCAAGTATTGGCTCCGAGGTTTCTGAGACTTATTTTGACCATTCAAAGTATTTGAACATGTCTAGTAATTCCAAGGAGATTTCTCCGGTGCTTACAGTCTGTTACTTTTTATAGGCAATGGTAAGATTTCTACTGAGCAAGTATATAGACTTGCATACCCCATCTGTTATGGCAAGTAAGTGAACAAGTCATTTCAACGGCCACTTTGTTCAAGTCTAGAGAGTATCGAGGCAAGAATAGAAGGAGGAAAGTGTAGGGTGACCAAGAACATTTCCATGATTCTCTCAAGGTCAAGATCCTCCACTCTTCTTCTTTTGAACACTTCATAGTGTTCCTCTCTTCATACACCACCCATATGCTTTGTGTGAGAGAGATCCTATGGGTTCTTGAGAAGTACGTTGATTGAAGATCTTGTAATGAGTTCTGCCAAGTGACTTTGCTTTGATTGTTACTTTTGGAGGGTGTGTGTGTGCGCCTCCTAAATGGATAGGAGTCACTTGATAGCCACTACATTTTGAAGGAATCAAGAATTTATGATGGCTCAGAGATTGTGTAATTTGTGAAGATTTGTCATCAGTGAGGCTTCTTGATGCAAGCCATTGGTGCAAATGGATCTCGCGCCTCCTGCGTGGTCGCCACTGAAGGAGCTTCGCCTCCATTGCTGGCCAGATCACCACATTCGCTTCCACGATCAGATCCATGCCAGTCGAGCCGCCTCAGCAGAGGAACGAGAGTACGAAGATGGAAACATTCGTGTACACTCACTCATCAGTTGTTCATATTTAGTTATTTATACATGGATTACAAAAACGGTGTGATCATGGGACCATGTGCATGCAATGCTACAATCTAGGCACGACTGTTGGCATCATGTAGTCCGTTCGGCAGGTTAGGCTGGTCATAGTGGAAGTAACTTAGCAAGTAACATAACACATTCCAAGAAAAAATTGCTTACGTGACATGTAGTTAATGAGGGGAGAGATGGTTGGAGTAACATACTCCCTCCATTTCAAAATATAGTGCGCCCACGCTTCCCGAGGTCCAACTTTGACCATAAATTTAACCAACGAGACCAACTACGGCGGGAGAAAAAAATTATATAATTGAAAATTTCTTTCAAATACGAATTCATTGATATAATTTTTGCTCCCGCCGCAATCGGTCTTAGTAATTAAATTTACGGTCAAAGTTGAAGCACGTGGATAGAGGAAGCACTACATTATGAAATGGAGGGAGTAATATGTTACTGTAACATAACACATACTAAAGCAAAATGAGTCTACATCTTAATAAATGATGGCTTGCATGATACCAACTATACGTTACTCGTCACTATGTATGTAGTAACATAGATTAGTAACATATGCATGTTAGTAGTCTAAGTTACTCCCCACTATGACTAGCCTAAGAGGCTGGCATATGACACGTACATGTAGTTGCGGCACGTTCCAACATCGAGGGCCTGAGAGAGACACAGAGGGTGGGGGAGACCCGCCGCTGACACGGTACGCTGGCGGCAACGACGGTGAGGGGAGCACGGTCAGAGGGAATGGTGGTGGTGGAGGTGGAAGACCTAATTCCCGCAAGTCCTTAGGGATGGGGCGACACGGGGGTCAGAGGGGATTTCTTCATACAAGGTCAGTACCAAGTTCTTTCAGGATTTACCGATGACCTAAACAACATCGTCCAATGAACCAATGTGAGTAACATCATATGATGTCATAAATTACTTTACAGAATGAACAGTATCCATAAAAATTTAGGAACATTAGAGTCCTCATTAAAGACTTTGTTTGTATTCGTATGGATTGATGGTGCCAGTGCAAATGCACATCCCACAACACTCTCTACATAAAGAATATGACGGTAAATATTGAATACCAGTAAATTAAACAAAACCGCACGTTCATGTAACAAAGAATCAATCAAATGTATATGCTGGGTCGGTTCCAAAACAAGATTGCAGAAACAAACGAGAACTTACAAATACAAGATATATGTATGTCAAAAAAATAGCCCAGTTTTACTTGGTGCATAGAGAGGAGCACCTGAAGTAGCATGCACGCCCTTCATTTGTGTATTTGGGCGACCTGAAACGATATATGATTAAATACATGGCAACTTACGACGCAGCCATTTTGTACCGTGGGATATAAACTTGTAGACCTCAATTTTAGAGGTGGGTTTCTTGTTGGCTTCGTCCGGCAGCATCATGTGTCGATTCTTTGTGCTGAATTCCATCGTGCAAAAGTCACCTTGCACTTTCTCTCTGATGGCAAACTCAGCATTCTTCACCTCGGAAGCTGCAGCAGACTTGCAGTCAATCGTGGCACGGACTTGCGTGAGAGAAGAGAGGTGCTGGATGCCGAAGCTGAAATGTCCATACAGAGACAGTGTTTCCCGTGCGCTGAATTCGAGAGAAAGCCTTCCGAGCTTCTTCATGGCTCGTGATGTGAACTCCAGCTCCGTCCCACCATGTTGGCATATGAGCGAGAACTCCTTCAGAGAGCTAAAGCCACCATCCGCGCCGACGATGCACCTGCCCGTTGTGCTCATTTTGGGTCATGGGGTGATGTTACCTGAAGAAACTAACTTGAGAAGGACTAGGTGAGGCAAGCCTCCCAGGGCACCGACACCATCATCGTCCAACTGAAACATTTCGATATCCATGTAGGTAACGCTGAGAAGGGACTTCATCTTGTGTGCGGCTACTCGGGGGATCGGAGCGGAGAGTGTCAGCTCAAATCTTCGGAGCTGCTCTGGTGGAGGGAACTTGAGCTCCAAACCGAGCAAATCAAAGTGCAGCTGGCAGTCAAGAGAGAGGGAAGTGAGCCTGGTGGACCTTGCAACCTTCTCGAGGAATAACTTGACACTTTGATGATGAGATACTTGTGATCCATGCAATCTTACGCCGAGGACCCTCAGCTGCTCTGATCTATCCATGAGATCTATCACTGAATGGAGTTTACTCTTACTGTCTACACCGATGGTTGACACTTCTTCAAATCCTTGCATTTTCAGGATTTTTTTCGGCACTTTGACATGACCGTCGATCAGGAGATGTGCCAACATTTTCCGTTTAGCTATGGATGCAGGCAAAATGCTCAGTTTTGTCGTCCGCCTCAAATCCAGGGTCTCCAACTGCCCTAGTTCTCCAATTTCCTCTGGCAACTTATCGATGGCGGTCCCGGCAACTCCTAGGTGTCTCAGCAGAACCAACCCTTGAATGCCTTTTAGATGACGGCTTCTCAGACTATCAGAATCTTCCAGATCAAGAACTCGTATAAGTTTGAAGGATGGAAGAAGAGACGTCCCTTCTATTTTACCAGAAACTGTGAGGGCCGGACGAGTACTAGCAACCCCTTCAATACCCCCCAAAACGGTGATGGATCGCACTTTCCACAGGTGCATTGCGGCCGAGGCCAAGGTGACATCTTGGTCTTGGTCGTCGTAGCGGTCCAACGACAGTCGTCTGACAGTATGCATGCTACCTGGAAACAGCCCGGAACTGAGATCGGCACCGAATGTAACGAAGTTGCCTTGGCTCGACTTGATGAAATGGAGGATCAGACCATGAACGGTGCAACCCACTGCCTGGTCATCATCGTGGTTGAACACCGGTTGAATCAGCCTCCTCGTGATAAGCTCGTTGAAGTATCTCTCCCCTGTTTCCCACAAACTGATTGATTCCTCTCTTGTTTGTTGACCTCTTCCTTCCATATCTTTTCTAGGGACAAACCCTTCAGCTATCCATAGCCGTATCAGACGATCTTTCTTAATGGTATAATCTTCTCGAAAAACACTGAGGTACAGCAAGCAAGACTTCAAAGGCAGAGACAAAGCAGCATAACTCATCTGCAGTAGCTTCATTACCCCTTCCGATGTGAAGTATTGCTCTGCTGATGAAACAATAGGCATCCTGAGCTCTGCCGGTTCTACGTAGCATTTCGTTGTTAATAATCCGGTTGCAATAGTTATCGCCAATGGCATGTCACCACACATTCTGAATATATTTCTGGTAAAATCATCATAATGAGACGACCATTCGGTTTGTCGGTCTCTATCTGGATCTAAGCAGGGGCGGAGCTCAGTTGGGGCAGACCTGGGCCATGGCCCGCCCAAGATTTTGACAAAAAATATTAATACCTATACTTTTGTAGCTCAGCCCAGTAACTACGCAACATCTATTGAGGCTACTGCTTGTCGATGCAAAAGCCAGCAGTGTGGCCGGTGGGCAGCGTCCTCCACCTGCAACGAGATGCGTCTACTTCTGCTCTTCTTGGTTTAGTACCGGCACACAATAGGGAGCAGCCGCCATAGTTTCAATAACCATGCAGGAGCAGCCTCACAGCAAGCAGCGTCAGCCGGCGGCCAAGGCAACCAGCAAACGAGCACTCCATCTTAAATTCCCTTGCAATTGCGAGTCTATACAACATAATTAATCTAATTTCTTCCCCCAAATTCTGAGTTCACTAACTCCGATCATAGCCCGATTTTTTCGCTCAACTATACTTTACATTCTATAAATTGCAGCGGCGAGCCGCCTTCTTGTTCAGTAAAAAATAATCAAAGTGCCAGAGTCATCTGCTGGGTCACTTGCTAGGGTTCGAGTAGAAGCAAAGACGATGATCACGCGCGCAGGCAAAAGACCTTACAGAAAAGCAACAATGATAAACTCATGGATAATTGCAGACTAGATATATAGTTGTGCTTTCTTTTGAGTTGGCCCGCCCAGGTTTTTCTTCCAAGCTCCGCCACTGGATCTAAGTATAAAGATTTCTTCCCGCCGAGATCCTCCATCCGATAGATATCTGTGGGAGGAACAGAACAACGTTTGGCAACATCGTTGATGCAAGTCGTTATTAATACCAAACTTCCACGATTCTTATTGCACAAAGCACTGTTGATAATTTTCCAAGCGTGTTTACTCCATAGGCCATCCACTATGATGAAATACCTGACATGTTTAATTCAATATGATATATATACATGCCATAAAAGTATATCATTTGATTTGTGCTCGACAGAAATTTGTAATGATATACTTCCTCTGATAATTTTTATCTACGTCTAAAATGCAGTACACTTTGATAAAAAGAAAGTACACAGTCAGATAAAGAGTAGAGTCGATTCTATGAAAGTACGGTGCACCATATATATGTGCAGTAAACTTCACAAAAAGTGCAGTTTACGCCATCAAATCATGCACTAGATCTATTGCACAAGACTCTTGACAAAAGATAAGGTAATTAAACTGCAAGTACGTACCTCTTCGTGCCAAGGTACTCCCAAAGCTCAGTTAAGAGTTTGGTCCGATCCTGGCCGACAGTTCCCCTTCCTCGCCTTACATTTTTTTCTTGGGCATTGGCGTCGGCAGCGGCGGGAAGGACTTTACTTGGTGAAGTATGTCCACTAGAGTCTTCCTCATGGACGGTCTCCGATCAAGGGTGACGAAAGCTCGGCACTCGAACTCCCCTTGAAGCTTTGCATAAATCTCCTTGTCAAGAGTAGTCTTACCAATGCCTGCCATTCCGACGATGGAAACCACCCTGAGCTTCTCACGCTCGCTCATCACATACTTGAGAATAATCTCATCTTAGGCAGGGGACACGCACGATGGTAGGTTTCTCCTCAACAAATAGCCGCGAATCGGTTGTGACTTTGCAGCTGGGCATAGCACCAGGATCATGGAGGCCAGTGGATACTTCGGTAGTAGTAACAAGTTTGTACCTTTCACAGAGCTCAAGCATATGATCGAAACGGGCCTTGAATTTTTTTACTTCCTGTTCTATCTCCGACTGTTCACCTCCCGTGTTCACCGTCGCCGCCGGATTCTGATACCCCGTGTTCGCCGCCGCCGCCGCCGCCGCCGGATTCTGATCGATCCAGTCTTCGATGTCGAAGATTAGCTCGGGGACAATCCCCACCCGTGTTGCGACTTGCGAATTCGTCTCCCGCTGCCTGGCAAGCTTGTCGAAGAAATCCTGCTGAAGGGTCACCAGATCTTGCCCTAGCTCTCGGATTATAATGGGAGGATTCTTCAGTTTGGTGAGCTCGACCCTGCTGTATAGCTCACCATAGGTTGGCCCTCCTTGATCTGTCTATCTCTCTCACGCCCAATCCAGGAGGTTGGCGATCAGATATTTGCATGCGCTGCTTGCTTGATGGATGCGAAAGGTCACTATAGGGCTTCACCGGCCCCCCTAATTTATCCTACTTCCTCCATAAACTATTATAAAAGCGTTTAGATCACTAAAGTAGTGACCTAAACGCTCTTATAATACGGAATAGTTTACAGAGGGAGTACTTTAAGATGATGTCCACATTTTTTCATTTGAGAAAAGACACCAAAGGACATCTTATATCTCAGAATTATTAAAAACAGAAGGGGTAAAGGTTGGCTATCGGCTGGCCGATCTTGCGCGGCACCGGTTGCGTGCTCCTCCTCCGATTACAACTGATTGAAGAGACCACGATTGGGATCACATCGTTGCACACGCCACGTACTCGATCCCTTCGGGACCACACACCGCTTTGTCTCAGTTAGTCTTGCCCGACGTGAATGACTTCAGCCGCACGTTTTCTTCCTCATCCCATCTCTCCTTAGTGCCCCCCCACACACACACTCCGTTGCGTGGTGCTCCAAGCAGGTGGTGATGAATGCTGGGAGGCCATCTGCGAGCGGCGCCCGATTTGTTGGTGACGACGACGCCTACTCCTACAAGGCCACGGTTGGGGCTATTTCTTCGGAAACTTAAATACTCTCAACACAACACCGCATAAATGAAACAAAACACATGCAGTTATACGAAAGAGCAGTGGTGGAGACAGGGAAACAAAACACATGCAAGTTATCTAATGAACAGTGCACAATTAGTGAGTATTTGCTGCTAAAAACTTACGTTCCAATGATTTGGCCCTCTCCAACCAGTTCTAACAGCCTTCGCCCTCCCTGATAATTTTTTTCTGGCTCCGCCACTGCAAAAGAGAATCTATGACGGAAAAGAAACAAGACAGAACAGAAAGATAACTGCTATAACTAATATACAAAGCTCACAGCAAAAAACATGAACTAGAGAAATAAAACATGATTGAATAACAGATAGAGATGCACGAAATATATGATCACATAGATCAGAAATAGATATCTTATGACATATAATACTACCCAAAATAAACTAGTGAAAGTAATGCAGTAGGATAGGAAGGACCAGTGGTGCTCAATGGCGACAAATTCAATCTTCAGCAAAAGAGCTATGTCTGGTTAGAGGGACTTGTCATTGAAGATAGGAGTAAAACTCTCTTTGCCATATTCTCCTCAACATGAAGTTCCTCAAACTTCAATTGAGTTTACTCATGGTAGATTCTTCTCGCCAGTCTCCAAATCTTCATCAGACTTTGCTTAACGGACCATAATGACTCTTGGTTGTTGAACACTTTGTCTTCGGTGACGAGAGTTACTGTTAGTGAGTCAGACATATGCTTAACCGTCTATAGAGTTAGCAGCTTTCAAGGGTAATAGGCTCACAACTCTTGACTTTGATCTCTGTGATGCTCAACCATTATCTAAATTTCAGCTTTAGGGTTTTCTCGGCGAATTCTCTCAAAGAGGGATGCTCAGTCAATCTTATCGAAATATCAAACGGAGCAGCCAACCATACCAATAGACGGAGGTGGCTATTTATAGCCGGAGCAATCCCTCTTTAAGAGACTTCAGGCTGCACAAGCATATAGCTTTAGGCCCGTCAGATGAAACAGAACCCGCCACAGCACAATTTGTCATCCCTACTCTATCGTAGGAGTACAATACAACAACCCAACTTTTCATCAATACATCTCTCTTACATTTTCGTACAATACATCTCTCTCATCCTAGTTTTTCTCCACCAAAAAAGGAAGCTGGCCCACCGACAGCCGCACTCATAACACAGCCAGGTCTCACATCTCGTTCTACGCCCATGATTCAAGCGGCGCGACCATACGGTCGTGACCTGTATAGTTTTCTCATCACCAGAGCCGGTCCTGAGATTTTGGAGGCCCGGGCAAGAAAAAAAATTTAGGCCCCCCTATATAACCAATAACAATTTAATGCAACCAATTTTGATATTTACGTTCAATACTTTTTATATATAATCCTAAAAAAATTCTTCCAAAATCCCGCTGGCCATCGGGGACCTAGTGGTAAGGCCATGATTCGCATGGCAAGAGATCACTCATTCTTCTATAGGCGACAAACGTATGCACAAACAAAAACTTCAAAGCGTTAAACATCCTTCTATCTTGAGAAACATTTGAATAACCCGGCTATGGAACAACTGAGCAAAGAAAAAGAACATAAATAGATACATAAGATCGAGTCTCTTAAAATATTTGTTGGTACAAAGTCACTTATGATAGGTCAGTGTAAGTTTTATCCAACAATTTTTATAGATGCGTAATATTGTAAAATCATTTAGCAGTGGAAGATATGCATCATATATGTGAAAGCAAATAAGTTAATGAGCTATCAGCAAAAAAAAACATTTTACTTAATCAGCTACATAAATAATAGAGAATAGTATGAATGATATACCTCAGACCAATTGCATTGGCGTACGTGAGTAGGCGGTCAGCAACGATGCAATGTGGACGTCAGGTGGGAGGCACTCGGCGATAATACTCCCAACGCCTGGAAAGTGGATAACGGACGCACTTGGTGCGACAACTTTGGCATTGATTTTCACGGGAACCGAGGCGATGATAATGGACCCACTCCTTTTCGCGCCAAAAACGATTCCCCCGACGCCCCACGGTGCCCCACAGTGCACCGGGTTCGGCCTTGGTCCGCCAACGCCAGTTTCGGGCCTAACCGGCGAAAAATGGGCTTCCGGAACGATTAGATCGTTTTTTCAGCACCGACGCTATAAAAGGGCCTTGGAGGACCTGTTGGGGGGTGGCTGGAGATACTCTGAGTCCTGCATGGCCACGTGCAGCTACTTGAGCCGCCGGCGGCCTGCGACTTGTGATTGGAGAGTGGTTGACTGGATTATGGATGCAATCTCACGTCTCAAGAGTTACACCATGATTGCGTGTGTACATCAATGTGGGGCTAATCAAAATTTCGTTTCAGGAGAAGAAAGTAGTAGATTGCTGGTTGCCTAGTTCCCTTTTTCTTTCGCGTACTTGCCTAGGCTGCTACCTATCTCCTTTATTAGGGCTAATTTCATTTCGGGAGATGATATGGGCCTATGGGCCAACTGTGTACCGCATGTCTTGGAGGGCCCTTTGGATTTTGGCACATACGTATTTACCATTTTTAAGAAGTTATTCCCCATTTCTTCCTATTTTCTCATCATGTACACTATCCACATCAGCAATATGTAACATCATTATTCAGTTTACATAATCATCCAATCACTTTCCCTCACCCGCAGCCACGTAATTATTCAGTTTCCCACTTATTCCCCTCCAGTCACGACGGTGGGAAAAAAACTGCATTTTCCCTCACCCGCATGCACTCCTTTTCCCTCCGGCCATCCCGCATCCCGCACGGCACGGCACAGCTGCCGGCCCTCCTGCCCACCTCCAGCCCAGCGCCGGCGCCGGTGGTCACCGCTCCATGGCTCCATGTCCGCCCCGCGCCTCCGCGGCCTCCTCCTCCGCCGCATCCCGCACGACTGCCGGCTCTCCCGCAGGATCGGATCCCGCCCACCTCCACCTTAGCGCCGGTGCTCACCGCGCCATGGCCGCCCCGCGCCTCCACCACCTGCTTCTCCGCTGGACCGAATCCTGCCGCCGGCCAGCGCCAGTGCTCACCGCGCCATGGCCGCCCCCCTCGCTTGCTCGCGCCACCCGTCCACCACCGTGCGCTGCCCGCTGTTGGCCATCTGTTTCGGCCGACCGGCGGCCGCCGGTACGACGTCTTCTTGGCGCTGGGACGCGGACTGGGCGTTGTTCCGTTGCTGCTGCCCCAGGTCGTCGAGGAACAATACTGTCAGGCTGGGCGAACCCCCTTCCTCTGCTCCAAGCCTCCAGGTGCAGTTGGGATGCAGGCCATCCGCCCTTTGTCCACCGGTGTCGTTGCTCTGCTCCGCCCTCTGGCCACCGTCGACGTTCCTCTGCTCCACTGCCGTCATCATTTGCCAGGAACCCGGTTTTATCCACGTCTTCCCCAGGTCAACAGAGCCGCATTTAGTTCACTGCTTTTGACTAAGCTTCTCGATGTGGAGGTGGTGTAATCCCGTTGTTCTTCAGTGGTTTTTAGCTTGCTGACACCAAATGGCCCACACTTTTATCTTATGAATTAAACTGTTCAACTAAAAAGCAAATAAACCCTTCGGCTGCAGGTCATTGACGATTGATTGTTCACTTCCTCTCCTCACGATCTCCACAAGTAACTGACTTATTGATCTCCACAAGTAACTGACTTATTCCCATTTAAATTGGGTGCTCCACAACCCATTTCATTCCCATCGTCCTCCATAGCAGTCATACAGCTACCCCTGGTGAGCAAATCTCTCCCCCGTCCGCATGCACATTCCCTGTGACATTTTTGCTGATTCATCACAGCTTTGGACTTCCTCAGGTACTGGACAAAATTGGACACCCGGCTTCCCATCTTGGTTGTTCTTCCCCTGCTGCATACCCAGACACCTTGGAATGACGGCTCCTCTACGTAAATATTGTTGCCATCTATTGCTTACTCTAAAGTTTTGTGTACTTCGTTCATATCTGAATTTAACTGCTATTTCTAAATTTTTGTATGCTTCGCTATATTGAATACTTAGCTCTGCTTTTCTTTATTTGTTCTGAATTTTTGTTTGTCTATCCAAATTAAATTCAATATGGTACAAGAATCCATATGCCTTGCATTCATCCCCTGCATTTTACAGAGTTTTTAGGAGGGTATTCTTTAGTCTCTTCACGCCATCGCCTTGCATTTGTCCAAATCTGAATTTACTTTCGCCAATTGAACCTGTATTCTTCAGTTTTAGTTTTTTATATGGTATGAGAAGACATACACCTTGCATTTCACCCCCTTATATAGTTTGCTTTAGTATCTTCGCACCATTCATCTGTTTCTATCACCTTGCGTTTGGTAGACTTGCCGACATGGATAGGGCAGAAAGCTCTTCGCATAATTCAGTTGGACAAAAACGTCATCCATCATTACCTAATCCTCCTCCTTGAGTAAACTCATATGTTGCTGCCCAGAACAGACGTATGCGTCTGGAACTCATGGTTCAAAAAGGAAAAAGAGGTTTGTTAGGCACATTATATTCCTCCGAATATGTTATCTTCCATACAACATGTCTTGCGATTTATTTCACCATCTACTTCATATCTATGAAGCAACAACCTCTAGAGGAAAACAAACATCAGAACAACCTGCAAACGAAGAATCATCCACATCGACGTCACACACAGAAAATCCGGTCTTTGCCCATAACCGTAAGATTCTACCCACATTCCAGTTCACGCCTAAGAGTTTTGGGATGACTACATTTACAAAAATAATCTTCCCGGCTTATCTTCCAGGAACTATATTTCAACCCTTAAACCTTGGAGGTCCCCATCATTCTTGCAAACACTGTGGTGCTCTATTTTGGTATGAAGAGCGTCTACGCAGAGAAAGACACACTCCAGATCCAACATATAATTTGTGTTGCAAGGGAGGAAAAGTTTACCTGCAGCCATATGATCCTCCTCCTCAACCCCTCTTGGATTTACTCACACCCCAGGACAGAACGCTCTCCATTCACTTCTTTAAACATATTAGGCAGTACAATACGATGTTTGCAATGACTTCAATGGGAGCTAAAATTAATGAAACCATAAATGATGGACGAGGCCCATATGTTTTCAAGGTTAGTGGGCAGATTTGCCACCGCATTGGTTCTTTGAGACCAACCGGGGAGCAGCCAAAATATGCACAGTTATACATGTTTGATACTGAGCGTGAGGTTTCAAACCGAATAAATGTTGCTTCGTCTTCACGCTCTACTTCGTCTTCAAGCTCTTCATTCCAAGCTAACGAAGGCACTGTTCAATTGCTAATACAAATGTTGAACACACATAACCCCATTGTCAAGCTATTTAGGACAGCAAGTCAAAGATTAGCTGGGAGTGATTCTGACCATTCAACAATAAGGATTGCTACCTCTTGAGCAATGCGTTGGATTTCCTTGAAGAGGAAATGATGATGCAGCAAAGTAGCGTAAGTATTTCCCTCAGTTTTTGAGAACCAAGGTATCAATCCTGTAGGAGAGGCTACGCGCGAGTCCCTCGTACCTGCACAAAACAAATAACTCCTCGCAACCAACGCGATAAGGGGTTTTCAATCCCTTCACGGTCACTTACGAGAGTGAGATCTGATAGATATGATAAGATAATATTTTTGGTATTTTTATGATAAAGATGCAAAGTAAAAAGCAAAGGAAATAACTAAGTATTGGAAGCTTAATATGATGAAGATAGACCCGGGGGCCATAGGTTTCACTAGTGGCTTCTCTCAAGAGCATACGTATTTTACGGTGGGTGAACGAATTACTGTTGAGCAATTGACAGAATTGAGCATAGTTATGAGAATATCTAGGTATGATCAATGTGTATAGGCATCACGTCCGAGACAAGTAGACCGACTCCTGCCTGCATCTACTACCATTACTCCACTCATCGACCGCTATCTAGCATGCATCTAGAGTATTAAGTTCATGAAAACAGAGTAACGCCTTAAGCAAGATGACATGATGTAGAGGGATAAATTCATGCAATATGATAAAAACCCCATCTTGTTATCCTCGATGGCAACAATACAATACGTGCCTTGCTGCCCCTACTGTCACTGGGAAAGGACACCGCAAGATTGAACCCAAAGCTAAGCACTTCTCCCATTGCAAGAAAGATCAATCTAGTAGGCCAAACCAAACTGATAATTCGAAGAGACTTGCAAAGATAACCAATCATACATAAAAGAATTCAGAGAAGATTCAAATATTGTTCATAGATAATCTTGATCATAAACCCACAATTCATCGGTCTCAACAAACACACCGCAAAAAGAAGATTACATCGAATAGATCTCCACAAGAGAGGGGGAGAACATTGTATTGAGATCCAAAAAGAGAAAAGAAGTCATCTAGCTAATAACTATGAACCCGAAGGTCTGAGGTAAACTACTCACACTTCATCGGAGAGGCTATGGTGTTGATGTAGAAGTCCTCCGTGATGGATGCCCCCTCCGGCGGAGCTCCGGAACAGGTCCCAAGATGGGACCTCATGGATACATAAGGTTGCGGAGGTGGAATTAGGGTTTTGGCTTCGTATCTGATCGTTTGGGGGTACGTAGGTATATATAGGAGGAAGGAGTACGTTGGTGGAGCAACAGGGGGCCCACGAGGGTGGAGGGCGCGCTTGGAGGGGGGGGGGGGTAGGCGCGCCCCCTACCTCGTGGCTTCCCTGTTGGTTGCTTGACGTAGGGTCCAAGTCTCCTGGATCTTGTTTGTTCCAAAAATCACGTTCTCGAAGGTTTCATTCCGTTTGGACTCCGTTTGATATTCCTTTTCTTCAAAACCCTAAAATAGGCAAAAACAACAATTCTGGGCTGGGCCTCTGGTTAATAGGTTACTCCAAAAAATAATATAAAAATGGATAATAAGGCCCAATAATGTCTAAAATAGTAGATAATATAGCATGGAGCAATCAAAAATTATAGATACGTTGGAGACGTATCAAGCATCCCCAAGCTTAATTCCTGCTCGTCCTCGAGTAGGTAAATGATAAAAAAGATAATTTTTGATGCGAAGTGCTACTTGGCATAATTTTAATGTAATTCTTCTTAACTGTGGTATGAATATTCAGATCCGAAAGGTTCAAGATAAAAGTTTAATATTGACATAAAATAATAATACTTCAAGCATACTAACAAAGCAATCGTGTCTTCTCAAAATAACATGGCCAAAGAAAGTTATCCCTGCAAAATCATATAGTCTGGCTATGCTCTATCTTCACCACACAAAGTATTTAAATCATGCGCAACCCTGATGACAAGCCAAGAAATTGTTTCATACTTTTGACATTCTCAAACTTTTTCAATCTTCACGCAATACATGAGCGTGAGCCATGGATATAGCACTATATGTGGAATAGAATGGTGGTTGTGGAGAAGACAAAAAAGGGAGAAGATAGTCTCACATCAACTAGGCATATCAACGGGCTATGGAGATGCCCATCAATAGATATCAATGTGAGTGAGTAGGGATTGCCATGCAACGGATGCACTAGAGCTACAAGTATATGAAAGCTCAACAAAAGAAACTAAGTGGGTGTGCATCCAACTTGCTTGCTCATGAAGACCTAGGGCATTTTGAGGAAGCCCATCATTGGAATATACAAGCCAAGTTCTATAATGAAAAATTCCCACTAGTATACGAAAGTGACGAAATGAGAGACTCTCTATCATGAATATCATGGTGCTACTTTGAAGAACAAGTGTGGTAAAGGATAGTAACACTGTCCCTTCTCTCTTTTTCTCTCATTTTTTATATATTTTTTTATTTGGGCCTTTTCTCTTTTTTTATGGCCTCTTTTCTTTCCCCCTTTTTTTCGTCTGGAGTCTCATCCCGACTTGTGGGGGAATCATAGTCTCCATCATCCTTTCCTCACTGGGACAATGCTCTAATAATGATGATCATCGCACTTTTATTTTCTTACAACTCAACAATTACAACTCGATACTTAGAACAAAATATGACTCTATATAAATGCCTCTGGCGGTGTACCGGGATATGCAATGAATCAAGAGTGACATGTATGAAAGAATTATGAATGGTGGCTTTGCCACAAATACGATGTCAACTACATGATCATGCTAAGCAATATGACAATGATGGAGTGTGTCATAATAAACGGAACGGTGGAAAGTTGCATGGCAATATATCTCGGAATGGCTATGGAAATGCCATAATAGGTAGGTATGGTGGCTGTTTTGAGGAAGGTATATGGTGGGTGTATGATACCGGCGAAAGGTGCGCGGTATTAGAGAGGCTAGCAATGGTGGAAGGAAGAAAAGTGCGTATAATCCATGGACTCAACATTAGTCATAAAGAACTCATATACTTATTGAAAAAATCTACAAGTTATCAAAGCAAAGTATTACACGCATGCTCCTAGGGTGTCGGGTGGTAGGGGCGACATATGCCAACGGGTGGCTTATCATTGCGGGGGCCAATAAAACATCGCCGGTGCCTGGAAACGGGATGAGGCGAAGACATGCACGCCGGCGAATCTTACCCAGCTTCAGGGCTCTCCGGGGAGATAACACCCCTACTGCTGCTCTGCGGGGTCTCCGCATGGTGACTATATGAACAAGTAGCTACAATGCTCCTAGAGCTGTTTTGGGTGGAAGGAGGAAGAAGGGCTCAGCTAGCTTGCTTCCTCTCCTTGTGTGGTGTCTAGGTCTAGATTGAGAGTCCAACCCTTTGCATGGGTGCACCGGGGGGTTTATATAGGCCTACCCCCCGGGGGTACAATGGTAATCCGACTGGGCGCGGGGCCCAGCTGTCTGTGACTATGTTCGCCGACTTCTGCGCCGGCTTCTGGGGCCCGCCGGCTGGTGGGTCCCGCCGCCTGCCGGCTCCTGGGTCGGCAGGCAGGCCCCACCGGCCAGGGCCTGGTCGGTGGCTGGTTACTGTTACTCCGTGTTGTTGACGAAGGCTTGGTCGGGGTAAGCGTGGCTACAGTAACGCCGCCTTGGCGGGCGATTACTGTAGCCCTGCCGCATCTTGTCTCCTTAATGGGCATCTCCTTCGAGGAGGGTGGCAGGCCGGCTATGGGAAGCCGGCCCTCTGTCTTGCCGGCTTGAGAGGAGGTGCAGCCGCCTTCGGCATCTCTCTGCCCGAAGGGGCCCACCGCCTCAGGGGCCACGCTGGCGGCCCGTCGTGGACGGCGTCAGAGCCGCCGTGGCTACAGTGCCGCGCCGGGCGGGCCGTGGCTGCCCACACGGCGCGCTGTACCAGGCGTGCTCCAGGTTTTGGGGGTGGCAGGCTCCACTGTAGCCACACCCCGCTTCATCATCGCAGGGTGGACGCTTACATTGCGGGTACGGCTTTGACTGCTTTATGGGAGCCGGCCTCTGGTAGCCGGCCCTGCCATAGCCGGCTTCTCGTAGTCGGCCATCCACAGCTTTCTTCATGAGGGTGAAGGGCGGGCCGCCCCCGAAGCCGGCCAGGAAGGTAGTCGGCTAGGGGGGAGGCGGCCCAGGTCTTGAGTCTTTTTGAGAGTCGGCCAGGCTTGTAATTTTTTCTGATGGGCCAGGGGAAGCCGGCTGGGCTACCCATGGCTATTTACCCCGACAGTAGTCCCCGAAGCCGGGCGAGCTTCACGGCGGACAGAAGGACGGGAAGCTTGGCCGGCTTCCCACCCTGAGGAGCCGACCTTGCCGTCGTAGGCCGACTTCGGAGAACTTTCTTGTTTATTAATGTGACCGTGGTTGACCCGCGGGCTGGCCGCGGGCCCCACGACGGGCCACATGGCGGAGAAGTCCTGCCGTCGCACGCGCGCGACGGGACGCCGCCGCAGGCCCGGGCCCGCCACTCCTTGGCCTCGGCCCAGGCGCAGATCTTCTGTGGCCCGAGGGGACTGCTCGCCGCCCCGCGGCCATTTCTTCGTGTCATCAAGGCGCGCAATTAACGCGGGGCGTGGGGGAGATGGGCACGATCGATCCCCACGATCCCCCACGCCGCGCCTCCTCGGCTCCGGCGCACGAGCCTACAAGTAGGAGGGGGAGGGGGAGAGACAAAGGCTCATTCGCTCCCCCGCTCCCCGTCCCTCCTTGCTCTTCTTCTTCCCTTTCTTCTTCCTCGCGCCCGACGCAGCCTCCCGCCGCAGCCCGCCCACGCCGCCATGTCCATGGCGTTGTCAAGCTCGTGGGACGGGTCTAATGTCCACGACGACCACATCAAATTTCTCCGCCAGACCCGGCGCCTGCCCGCCGCCAACCTCGTGCAGGTTCGCCTGGCGCCGGAGACGGAGATCTCGCCGGCGCCAGAGGAAGGCGAACGCGTCGTCTTCCACACGCACTTCTTGCGTGGCTTCGGCTTCCCGGCGAGCAGCTTCATGCGATCCTTCCTCGACTTCTACAATCTCCAGCCGCATCACCTCACGCCCAACGCGGTGATGCAGCTGTCGGCCTTCGTTTCTCTCTGTGAAGGTTTCTTGGGGGTGCTGCCGACGCTGGAGCTCTGGGCGGAGCTCTTCCAGAACAAGCTCGGCACCGTTTCTGCCGGCGTGCCGGCTCCCTGCGGGGCCTTCATCGTGATGAAGAGGGCGAGCGACAACAACCCCTTCCCGCACATTCCTCTAATCCAATCTGTCAAACTCTGGCAGAAATCTTACTTCTACGTCAAGAACTTTGCCCCGCAAGGCGACTACGTCAATCTGCCGGCTTACGTAGCCGGCCCGCCGGCTGGGAGGCGGCCGTCTTGGGGCTTCCGGTCCAAGTCCTTGTCTCCGGCTGGGAACGCCTCCATCACCCGGCTTCGGGTAATGATCCAGTCGGAAGGCCTGCGCGGAGCTGACCTGGTGGCCGCCTTCGTCGAGCGCCGGATTCTTCCCCTTCAGAGCCGGCCCCACATGCTGTGCCAGATGAGCAGCCACTTTGACCCTTGCCGGCTGAGCACATGGGAGATGCCCCACGCCGAGGTAGCACTTATGGTGAACTACATCGCCAACCTGAAGCTCACCGACGACTGGCAATTCGGCAAGGCGCCGTACTCCCGCGCCCATCCTCCGCCTGTGGTAAGTCCTTCTTACTGTCATCAGCCGGCTTGAGTCGGCCGGCTCCTGACCAGGCGGCTCTTCTCTTTTCTCTTTTATCAGAACCCTCTTCTCCCGCCGCCAGCCGGGGCGGCTGGAGTCGAACGCCAATATGCCCCGGACCGCACGGTAGACGACCTCGACGACCCGGACTTGGCCGCAGTCGCCATGGAGGACGCCGCCACGGGGGACGTCACCGAGCCTGGAGGCACGGGGCTCTCGGCCAGTTTCGACGACTGGCCGGATGACTTCGACGCCGAAGAAATCCCGCGCCACCAGCCGGCAACTGACCGCCACAGCGCGGGCTCGTCCGCCGCGCCGGCTGCCGGTGGTGGAAAGGCGAAACGCCGGGTCGTGCTTCCTCTCTTCGGAAGCCGGCCGAAGAAGACGAGGGCCTCCGCCGCGGCCACGAAGCGAGACGAAGCGGCGGCGAAGGCGGCCCGCTTCCGGAAGGCGGTGAAGAAACCTCCAGCAGTTTCCGCGTAAGCCCTCTGGCCGCTTACGTGCTTGTTTTTCGTTGTCTTCCTTTGTTCTAACTTTTCTCTGATTTCCGAGCAGGGCGCCGCTCTCCCTCGAGCGAGGCCCAGGCGGCTCTGTGGTCGGGCCGGGTGCCGGATCTTCAGGGCCCTGCCGCGTGGATCCCCGCGCCGATCTTGCAGAAGCCACGGAGCGGAACGCCCGCGAGGTGCGGCGAGAGAGGGAGGCGGCAGAGCGGGAGGCCGCCCGGGCGGCGACGGAGCGAGCGAACGTGGCAGCCGAGACTCCGTCGGGGTGGGCGGCCGCGGAGACGGAGGCGGAGCGGGCGACCGCGGGGACGGAGGCGGAGGGCACGCATAGCCGGCCTCCGCTGCTCGCCATCCCGCTGCACACCCTGGACCCAGATATCCCGCTGCCCACGGCGGAGGAGATCACCCCCGATCAGCCGCTGATGCAGAGGGATGAACTCTTCGAGGTCTTCGCGGAGAGGACGTCGCCGGCAGCGCCAGCCGGAGCGGGCGAAGGCGGCCAGTCTTTGGCGGTGCCGGAGGAGCCGGCCCGGGCCGCACCCGAGGCTGGAGCCGGTCTTGAACTTCAACTGGCGGCGAGCCAGTGCGCCGGAGGGAGCACGGCCCCGCCGGATACGCGCCACGCCGCGGGTGCCGGTCAGACGGCAGACGCCTTGGAGGCGGCCAGCTCCGCCATGTCCGGGTGGACCCCCAGCGGAGGAAGTGGCGAGCTGAACGTGGCGGCCCAAGGGGTACGGAGCCGGCTGCAGGCACAGGCAGCCCTCCTGCAGCAATTCACTCAGGAGTTTCTGTCGACGCGGTCCGCAATCCGGGTAAGTTTTTTACTTGTTGACCGCGCTGTTCCTCTGATTCTTTCCGTGGGGGCGCGCTAGCGCACCCACTGGGTCTAGTCCCCGAGATCCGGGCCGACTGCAGCGCAGTCGGGTCGGATCTTACTCGATGACTATCTTAACTGTTTTCTTCTGATCTTTTTAGGATTATCACAACTCTCGTGCTGCCGCCTTCAACTCCCAGGCTCGGGAGCTGAGCCGGAGGACCGAAGACCTGGCCAGCAGCCGACGTAAGTGTATTCTTTTTATCTGTTTCTCGTGGGGGCGCGATAGCGCACCCACTGGGTGTAGTCCCCGAGATTCGGGCCGACTGCAGAGCAGTCGGGTCGGATCTTCCTTGATGATTTTTCCCTTATTGACGTTTTCTCTTTGTCTTTTGCTCGTGCAGAGGCCAACACCGACTTGCGGAGGGAACTCGGCGAAGTGCAGGCCGCTCTTTGTGCCAGGGACGCCGAGTACGCCGACCTGGTTCAGGAGCGCGACCGCCTGGCCAAGAGACTGGCCGACCAGGAGGAAAGCCACAAGGCGGCCCTGCAGAAGGCGCAGGACGGCGAGGCTGCCCTGGAGGCGGAGTTCGAGACCAGGGAGGCGAGCTGGGCCGAGACGCGCCAGGCACTGGAGGAAGGCTTCGGCCGAATCGAGGATCTGATCGATGGTAAGCCACCTTTCTTGCCCTTCCTCCATCTGCCGGCCGCCTGAGATTTTGTTTTGACTTGTGCTTGCTACCTTGCGCAGAATACTTTCCCGGCCAATCCGTCCTCGCCGCCCAAGCCATCGAGGCTCATCGCGAGGCGTGCCGTCAAGCCGGAGTTGTGATTCCGCCGGATGCGAATCGAACGCTGTCGGAGCAGCTCATCGCCATCCAAGCGCGACTGCAGCCGGCCCATCGGCTGCTCCGCCGGCTCCAACGTGCCGGGGCGACGGTGTTGGCCGCGCTCTGGCCCGGCCAGGTGATTCCCCGCACCCCAAGCCGGACCGCCGACTGGCTGGAAGTCGCAGTCGGCCGCTTCGAGGCTTGGAAGGCGTCCGCAGCCCGTCTTGGAGCCGGGCGTGCGCTGGAGTTCGTCCGCGCATGGTACCCAGGGCTAAGCCTGGACCTGCTGCGGACTTGGCGGTTGGAGGCCGACGCGGAGCTGGAGGAGGTGCGGCCGGCGATCGCGCAGCGCGCCTCGACGATCGCCGAGTGCATCGACACCAGCGTCTTTGCGCCGGAGCTCAATGATGATGGCACCGCCCAGCCGGAGGAGTGGTTCGGGCTGAACCCGGCGGAAGGCGAGGACTCGGCCGAGGAGATCGCCTCCAGCGACGAGGGCGAGGACGACGAGGAGGAAGACGGCGAAGACGCCAAGCCGACTGGTGAGACGGCCGACCGCCCTCAAGCCGACCGTGCCTCCAGCAACGAGCCATGCGGGAGCGCGCCCTCTGCCGGAGGCGATGATCAGGCCGAAGTTGGCCAGCCGGCCGCTCCTCCAGCCGGCACGACCGCCTCCACCGCCTAGCCCGGCTCGTCAGCGGCCCCGCCGGCTTGATCTGCCGTTCCTATTGTTCCTGCTTTTGCTTTTTCGAACAATTTTAAGTTTCCGCAATTCCACCCACTGGGGGTGTGTTGACCAATGTTGGATGTCGACCTCTCTGGAGGTCCTTTGTGTAAATATTAATGTATGCATGTGTTGGCTTCCATTCAAGTGCGCTTTTTTATCCTTAGGCTTTTTCCTTTGCCGCCTTCCCTCTTTGGGAAGGCAAGTACTCGAGCTTTCTTGGATTTGAAGCAGACTGAATGTAAGCCGGCCGGCCGGCTACTCTTGTAGTCGGTCGGCGGGAGGCGGCAAGCCGGCTTTTGTTATATATAAGCCCGTTAGTCCCTAGCCGTTTTTCGTGTGCGCACCCTCTCCGGCTTATGACTCTTGCCAGCCGGGCAGTCGGTTCTTCGAACTGCGATTTTGGCAAGAGCTAAACCTGGGTGTCGGCACATTACTTGTCTGACAGCGGGTAGGGCTCCTAATATAACTCCAGTCGGCTAGTCCCCGGGCCGACTCGTCGAACCCGGTGATGGACGAAATAAATGAACAGGTGATATCATATGCATGATAGCTTTCATTCATAAAATAAAGGATGGCAGTCCCCGAGTCCTCCTCGGGGAGCCTACTGTTTCGTACTTAATACAAAAGTGGACATAATACATACTGCGTTTTAACTGTAAAACTTCCGGAGAAGGTTTGCATTCCATGGTCGCTCCGACTCCTTGCCGGAATCGTCTCTCTTGCGTGCCTTCGGCTTCTGCGCGTCGATGAGGTAGTAGGCATCGTTGCCTAGAGCTCTGCTGATGACGAAGGGGCCCTCCCAGGGGGCAGTGAGCTTGTGCTGGCCGGCTGTTCGCTGGATCAGCCGGAGCACAAGGTCGCCCTCCTGGAAGGATCTTGGTCGGACCCTCCGGCTATGGTAGCGGCGCAAGCCCTGCTGGTAGATGGCAGACCGGCTGAGGGCTAACAGCCGGCCTTCTTCCAGCAGGTCGACGCCGTCTTCTCTTGCTTCTTTGGCTTCCGCTTCCGTGTACATGGTTACCCGAGGCGCATCGAACTCGATGTCTGTTAGGATGACTGCCTCGGCACCATATACAAGGAAGAAAGGAGTGAAGCCGGTTGATCTGTTTGGGGTAGTATGCAGACTCCATAGGACAGCCGGCAGCTCATCGAGCCAACAGCCGGCTGAACGCTCTAGAGGTACTACCAGTCGGGGCTTGATGCCGGACAGGATGAGGCCATTTGCTCGCTCCACTTGGCCGTTTGACTGCGGGTGGGCGACTGACGCAAGGTCCAGCCGGATACCTTGTGCAGCGCAGAACCGTGCCAAGGCACCTTTGGCGAAATTCGTGCCATTGTCGGTGATGATGCTGTGCGGTACGCCATACCGGGTTGTTATATCTGCGATGAAAGTCACCGCAGTCGGCCCATTCAGCTTCTTGATCGGCTTCGCCTCAATCCACTTGGTGAATTTGTCGACGGCGACGAGAAAATGTGTCATGCCGCCGCACGCCGTCTTGAATGGGCCCACCATATCCAATCCCCAGATGGCAAAGGGCCAGGTGATGGGAATTGTCTTGAGTGCCGAAGCTGGCATGTGTTGCTGTGAGCTGAAAAGCTGGCAGCTTTTGCAGTGTTTCACTAGCTCTTTGGCGTCGTCCAAAGCAGTCGGCCAGAAGAAACCGTGGCGGAAGGCTTTGGCGACAAGTGATCTTGATGCGGCGTGGTGGCCGCACTCTCCTTGGTGTATATCCCTGAGGATTGCAATGCCTTTCTCTTGCTCGACGCATCGCTGTAAGACTCCGGTGGCGCTGCGCTTGACAAGCTCTCTGTTGACGATTGTGTATGCTCCGGCTCGGCGCTAAACTTGTCTCGCTTCGGTTTCTTCAGCCGGCAGATCGTGGTTCACCAGAAAGTTGCGGATGGTTTGGGCCCATGATGGAGCGGCGACTTCCCCTGCCGCCAAAGTGGCTACAGCCACCAGGGTGGGCGGGCTGGGTAATGAAGTGCTGGAGTCGGCCGCCGCTTGCTGTGCTGAAGAAGTTCCCGGGTCGGCTACCGCAGTCCCCGGGCCGAGTGCGTCAGTCCCCGAGCCGGGTACTGCAGTCCCCGAGCCGAGTATTGAAGTCCCCGGGCCGGCTGCTTGATCCATCGAGCCGGACCCGGCCCCATCGGGGTTAGGCGGCACGAAGATGGAGTCAGACTCCGAAGACGGCTTGATGGATGGCTTGAGGAGGCGCTGTAGGGCGACGCCGGTTGGTATTGCTTGCCGCGTGGAGCCTATTCGGGCCAGGGCATCTGCTGGCTCGTTGTCGGCTCGCGGTATATGGAGGAATTCACATCCATCGAAGTATCCACTGAGTTGCTGCACCAGGAAGCGGTAGCTCGCCATGTTTGCGTCCTTGGCGTCCCAGTCGCCAGAGGATTGCTGCACCACCAAATCCGAGTCGCCATAGCACAGGATCCGGCGGATGCCGAGTTCCTTGGCAAGCCGGAGCCCGTGTATGAGCGCCTCGTACTCGGCTACATTGTTGGAGGCAGCGAAGTGGATCTGCAGCGTGTATCTGAGCTTGTCGCCCTTAGGAGAGGTAAGGACGACGCTGGCTCCCAAGCTGGTGCGCATCTTTGATCCGTCAAAGTGCATGCGCCAATGGGTGGAGTCAGGAGCTGGCGGTAAGTACTGGGTCTCGGCCCAGTCGACGAGGAAGTCGGCCAGTGCTTGCGACTTGATGGCGGTGCGGGGTTGGTAGAAGATCGTGTAAGGGGCCAGCTCGATGGCCCATTTAGCCACCCGGCCGGATGCATCCCGGCTGCCTATGATCTTGGCCAGCGGGGCAGTGCATACGACCGTGATGGGATGTTCTTGAAAGTACGGCTTCAGCTTCTTGGCGGCGAAGTACACGCCATAGCACATCTTCTGGTAGTGCGGGTAATTTTGTTTCGAGGCGGACAACACCTCGCTCAAGTAATAAACCGGCCTCTGGACCGGCTGGGCTCGGCCTTCTTCGGGGCGTTCGACCACAATGACGGTGCTGACCACCCGGCTAGTGGCGGCAATATAAAGGAGCATGGGCTCTTTCTCAGTCGGTGCCGCCAAGACAGGCGGCGTGGACAGCATTTTCTTCAGCTCGTGGAAAGCTTGGTCGGCCTGGTCATTCCACTCAAAGTGGGTGCTCTTCTTCATGAGGCGGTAGAGAGGGAGAGCTTTCTCTCCAAGCCGGCTGATGAAGCGGTTCAGAGAGGCCAGGCACCCGGTGAACTTCCGAATCTCTCTAAGCTTGGTTGGGACCGCCATCCTCTCGACGGCCTTGATCTTCACAGGGTTGCACTCTATGCCGCGTTTGGAGACCAGAAAGCCTAGGAGCTAGCCGGCTGGCACTCCGAACACGCATTTCTCAGGGTTGAGCTTGATTCGGAACCGGTGCAGGTTCTCGAATGTCTCCTTCAAGTCTTCCAGCAGAGTGCCATGCTTCTCCGTCTTCACCACAACATCATCCACGTAGACGTGGGCATTCTTGCCGAGCTGCGTGAGGAGGCACTTCTGCATGCAACGCTGAAAAGTGGCGCCGGCATTCCTCAAGCCGAACGTCATAGTCAGGTAGCAGAAGGCTCCAAACGGCGTGATGAAGGCGGTCTTCAGTTGGTCATCCGGGTTCAGCTTTATCTGGTGGTATCCCGAATAGGCATCCAAAAAGCTCAACAGCTCGCATCCGGCTGTGGAGTCTATCACTTGATCAATTCTGGGCAGGGCGAAGGGATCTTTTGGGCAGGCTTTGTGGAGGCTTGTGTAATCTATACACATGCGCCACTTGTTATTCTTTTTCAGCACGAGAACCGGGTTCGCGAGCCACTCAGGGAAGAAAACTTCCATGATGAAGCCGGCTACAAGAAGCCGGGCTATCTCCTCCCCTACGATCCTTCTCTTCTCCTCTGACAGTCGGCGGAGAGGCTGCTTGGCTAGTTTGGCATCCTCCCGCACATGTAATTTGTGCTCGGCGAAATCCTTCGGAACACCCAGCATGTCCTTGGTGGACCATGCAAAGATATCCCGATTCTCACGAAGGAAATCGACGAGCTCGCCTTCCTATTTGCTGTCTAGGCTCGCCCCAATGACGGCAAACCTCTCGGGGTGCTCGGGGTCGAGCTGTATCTTCTTGGTCTCCTTGGCCGGCTGGACGGATCCTTGGGCATCATACTCCTTGGAGTCGGCGGGCTGGTTTAGCTGCTTGCTGGCCAGGGCCACGACCCTGTCCAGCATCTTCTTCTCTGCGGCAATCACGAGGGATTCGGCCAGCCGGTTGCTGGCCGCGGCGCAGTCGGCGGACTTCTTGTAGTCGCCGGCGATGGTGATGACACCCTTGGAGCTTGGTATCTTCATCTTGAGGTAAGCGTAGTGTGGGACCGCCATGAACTTGGCCAAGGCGGGTCGGCCAAGCAAGGCATGGTAAGGGCTCTCCAGGTCCACCACCTCGAACCAGATTGCTTCCCGGCGGAAATGGTCCTTGCCCCCAAAGAGTACGTTGATCTTGATCTTGCCGATGGGGGCACAGGACAAACCGGGTACGATGCCGTGGAACACCGTTCGAGTCGGCGCAAGCTGCTTTGCCTTGACACCCAGCTTCTCCATGGTGTCGCGGTACAGGATGTTGATGCTGCTTCCACCGTCGATCAGCACGCGGGAGAAGCGTGCGGCGCGCGTATCCGTTCCAAGGGTGGCCTCCAGGACCAAAGCGTAGGAGCCGGGAGACGGCATCACCTCTGGGTGGTCGGCCCGACTCCAACTGATGGATTTCTCTGACCAGTGCATGTGGCCGGCCGGGCTGGCGGCGGCCACATTGACTTCTTGTTGCTCTCGGCGCTTGCTGCGCCGGTCTTCGGGCTGGCTCGTGAAGACAACATAAGATGCTTGCTCGTCGGGGAACTCGTCCTGCACGGCGTCGACCGCGGGCCGAGCGGCCTTGGGCGGCGGAGCCGGCGGCGGCGGGCCGGCAGGCGGAGTCGGCGTGAGCCCTTCGCCCTTGGAGATTCGGGCGAGCCAGTTACATTTGCGGGTCGTGTGGTTGGACGGCTTCGCGCCGCTGTGGAACTTGCACGGGGCATCAAGGGTTTGCTCATAGGAGAAGGCCGGCTGCCAAGCCGGCCGGCCGCCCTTGGGCTTCTTGGGCGCGGGCCGCCCCTCAGGCGGCGCATCTTCGACCGTGGCCACCTGCCGGCTGGCGGGAGGCGGCGCAGGGCCTTTGCGCTTCTGATCGTTCTGGTGTTGGCGTCGGCCGCCATCTCTAGCTGGCGCCTGGGGCGCCGGATTGAGCACTTTTCCGGACGCGTCCACCCGGAGCTCGGTCTTCATCGAGGAGTCGGTGGTGGCGTACTTGTCGGCGATGTTCAGGAGCTCGTCAAGGGTAGTCGGCTCATCGCAAAGAAGCTTGTGCTTGAGGAGGGTGCCCTCTCGGCACCCGGCAATGAAGTATTCGATGGCTTGCACCTCGTGCACCCCCTCGCAGGAGTTGTGGAGCTCGGCCCAACACGTGAGGTAGTCGCGAGTCGACTCGGCTGGGCCCTGTACGCACAGGGAGAGCTGTCTGGGCTTGGGAGCCCGCTCGTAGGTGCTGGTGAAGTTGCGAACGAAGGCTTCAGTGAAATCCACCCAGCTGTTGATGCTGAGAGGCTTGAGGCTGTTAAGCCAAGTCCGTGCCATGCCTTGCAGCATGAGGGGCACGTACTTTACGGTAACGCGCCGGTTGCCATTGGCGATGCTGACGGCTGTGGAGTAGTCGGTCAGCCAGTCTTCCGGCTTCACCGAGCCGTTGTACTTGGGCGTGTCTCTTGGGAGCGAGAACCCTTTGGGGAAGGGCTTGTCGCGGTTGCGGGGGCCAAAACAAGGCGGACCGACATCATCTTCTTCTTCTAGCGCCAGGGATCGGGCCAGGCGGTCGATCCGGTGGCGGGCGTCGTTTTCGCCGACTCCCTCGCGGCGACCAAGCCGGCCGCTGAGAGTCGGGTGGGCCACTGGAGGCGGGGTAGGGTATCTCTCTCCGCGAGCTCGAGGCGGAGGCGGGGTGCCCCGCCATTCCATGGCTCGGGGCGGCCGTCCGCATCTCGCTCGATGGAGATCTGGGTCCGGCTTCGGCTGGAAGCCGGCTCTTTCTCGCGCCGCGTGCGGGTGTTGCTTGTAGTCGGCGATCGGGAAGTCGCGCCGTGGTCGTGGCGCGGGGGAGGGCTCCCCACACACGCGTCGGCTTCATGCCGCCGAGCGGCCGCGTCGATTAGTTGCTGGATGCGCCGCGTCATGTGGGGGAGGTCTTCGGCTTCCAAGCCGTCCAGCTCGTCTACGGCCGCCTGGGCGGCGCGCAGGTTCTCGAGCGGGGTGGCGTAGACCGGGCGATCCACTCCAAGCGTGTCGGCGATGACGGCGCCGCGTTGCCTGACAGCACCAGCCCGGCTTGGGCCAGTCGGAGCCGGCGTGCCGAAGGCGGCGCGGTCAGCTTCGCGCTGGTAGGCCTCGGTGAGGCGTCTTACGGAGGCTAGCCGCCGGCCCTCCGCGAGGAGGGCGAGGCGGCGTGCCTCCGGAACTTCGTCGTTGGCGTCAGCCGGAAGGGGGGCGGACAAGTCGTGGGCCGCCGCGCATGGGGCGTCGCGGGCGCCCTCGTCAGTCGGGTTGTCGAGGCCGATAACCATCACCTCGGTAGCGTCAGAATCGCGATCGCCAGCCGGAGGGAGCGGGTCGTTGTAGATCGTGACATTGGTGGGGAAGGTATCATAGGATGCCGTGTCG
This sequence comes from Triticum monococcum, assembly GCA_034509565.1. NCBI lineage: Eukaryota > Viridiplantae > Streptophyta > Magnoliopsida > Poales > Poaceae > Triticum > Triticum monococcum. The sequence continues at coordinate 771,830,874 of CM067847.1, forward strand.
GAGTCGACGGGCATCAGGTCGGTGGAGCCAACCGACTCCAAATCCGCAGCGGGCTCACTGGAGACGTGGAGCTGGCCGAGGAGGTTGGCGAGATGATCAGTGCCCGCATCGGAGGCAAGCTCGTCGGAGATGCAGGCCTTGTCGAAGAGGTCGGCGAGGCCGCTCGCCGCGCAGATGTTGGTGACGCCATGCAGCGCGTCGCGGCAAGCGCCATCGGGCGAGCCGGGCTGGCTACGCTCGCGAGGAAGGAAAAGGGTTCCCGTCCAGAACAGGTCTCCGGACGACGGTGCACCTGGCCCCACGGTGGGCGCCAAATGTCGGGTGGTAGGGGCGACATATGCCAACGGGTGGCTTATCATTGCGGGGGCCAATAAAACATCGCCGGTGCCTGGAAACGGGATGAGGCGAAGACATGCACGCCGGCGAATCTTACCCAGCTTCAGGGCTCTCCGGGGAGATAACACCCCTACTGCTGCTCTGCGGGGTCTCCGCATGGTGACTATATGAACAAGTAGCTACAATGCTCCTAGAGCTGTTTTGGGTGGAAGGAGGAAGAAGGGCTCAGCTAGCTTGCTTCCTCTCCTTGTGTGGTGTCTATGTCTAGATTGAGAGTCCAACCCTTTGCATGGGTGCACCGGGGGGTTTATATAGGCCTACCCCCCGGGGGTACAATGGTAATCCGACTGGGCGCGGGGCCCAGCTGTCTGTGACTATGTTCGCCGACTTCTGCGCCGGCTTCTGGGGCCCGCCGGCTGGTGGGTCCCGCCGCCTGCCGGCTCCTGGGTCGGCAGGCAGGCCCCACCGGCCAGGGCCTGGTCGGTGGCTGGTTACTGTTACTCCGTGTTGTTGACGCAGGCTTGGTCGGGGTAAGCGTGGCTACAGTAACGCCGCCTTGGCGGGCGATTACTGTAGCCCCGCCGCATCTTGTCTCCTTAATGGGCGTCTCCTTTGAGGAGGGTGGCAGGCCGGCTATGGGAAGCCGGCCCTCTGTCTTGCCGGCTTGAGAGGAGGTGCAGCCGCCTTCGGCATCTCTCTGCCCGAAGGGGCCCACCGCCTCGGGGGCCACGCTGGCGGCCCGTCGTGGACGGCGTGAGAGCCGCCGTGGCTACAGTGCCGCGCCGGGCGGGCCGTGGCTGCCCGCACGGCGCATTGTACCAGGCGTGCTCCGGGTTTTGGGGATGGCAGGCTCCACTGTAGCCACGCCCCGCTTCATCATCGCAGGGTGGACGCGTACATTGCGGGTACGACTTTGACTGCTTTATGGGAGCCGGCCTCTGGTAGCCGGCCCTGCCGTAGCCGGCTTCTCGTAGTCGGCCATCCACAGCTTTGTTCATGAGGGTGAAGGGCGGGCCGCCCCCGAAGCCGGCCAGGAAGGTAGTCGGCTAGGGGGGAGGCGGCCCAGGTCTTGAGTCTTTTTGAGAGTCGGCCAGGCTTGTAATTTTTTCTGATGGGCCAGGGGAAGCCGGCTGGGCTACCCATGGCTATTTACCCCGACATAGGGGGATAGATTGGTAGGAAAAGACCATCACTCGTCCTCGACCGCCACTCATAAAGAAGACAATCAAAAAATAAATCATGCTCCGACTTCATCACATAACGGTTCACCATATGTGCATGCTATGGGAAACACAAACTTTAACACAAGTATTTCTCAAATTCACAACTACTCAACTAGCACAACTTTAATATCACCATCTTCATATCTCAAAACAATTATCAAGCATCAAACTTCTCATAGCATTCAACACACTCATAAGAAAGTTTTTACTATTCTTGAATACCAAGCGTATTAGGATTATTTAAGCAAATTACCATGCTATTTAAGACTCTCAAAATAATCTAAGTGAAGCATGAGAGATCAATAGTTTCTACAAATAAATCCACCACTGTGCTCTAAAAAATATAAGTGAAGTACTAGAGCAAAACTATATAACTCAAATGATATAAGCAAAGCACATAGAGTATTCTAACAAATTCCAAATCATGTATGGATCTCTCAAAAGGTGTTTACAGCAAGGATGATTGTGGTAAACTAAAAAGCATAGACTCAAATCATACAAGATGCTCCAAGCAAAACACATATCATGTGGTGAATAAAAATATAGCTCCAAGTAAAGTTACCGATAGAAGTAGACGAAAGAGGGGATGCCTTCCGGGGCATCCCCAAGCTTTGGCTTTTAGGTGTCCTTAGATTATCTTGGGGGCGCCATGGGCATCCCCAAGCTTAGGCTCTTGCCACTCCTTGTTCCATAATCCATCAAATCTTTACCCAAAACTTGAAAACTTCACAATACAAAACTTAAAGTAGAAAATCTCGTGAGCTCCGTTAGTGAAAGAAAACAAAAGACCACTTCAAGGTACTGTAATGAACTCATTCTTTATTTGTATTGGTGTTAAACCTACTGTATTCAAACTTCTCTATGGCTTATAAACTATTTTACTAGCCATAGATTCATCAAAATAAGCAAACAACTCACGAAAAACAGAATCTGTCAAAAACAGAACTGTCTGTAGTAATCTGTAGCTAGCGCAAGATCCGGAACCCCAAAAATTCTAAAAAAAATTTCTGGAGATGAGGAATTTATCTATTAATCATCTGCATAACGAATTAACTAAATATCACTTTCCAAATAAAAATGGCAGCATTTCTTGTGAGCGCTAAAGTTTCTGTTTTTTACAGCAAGATAACAAGACTTTCCCCAAGTCTTCCCAATGGTTCTACTTGGCACAAACACTAATTAAACACAAAAAACAGAACCAAAACAGAGGCTAGGTAAATTATTTATTACTAAACAGGAGCAAAAATCAAGGTATAAAAATAAAATTGGGTTGCCTCCCAACAAGCGCTATCGTTTAACGCCCCTAGCTAGGCATAAAAAGCAAGGATAGATCTAGGTATTGCCATCTTTGGTAGGCAATCCATAAGTGGCTCTCATAATAGATTCATAAGGTAATTTAATTTTCTTTCTAGGAAAGTGTTCTATGCCTTTCCTTAACGGAAATTGGAATCTAATATTTCCTTCCTTCATATCAACAATTGCACCAATCGTTCTAAGGAAAGGTCTACCAAGAATAATAGGACATGAAGGATTGCAATCTATGTCAAGAACAATAAAATCTATGGGCACATAATTCCTATTTGCGACAATAAGAACATCATTGATTCTTCCCATTGGTTTCTTAATAGTGGAATCCACAAGGTGCAAGTTTAAAGAGCAATCATCAAAATCACGGAAACCTAACAAATCACACCAAGTCTTTGGAATCGTAGTAACACTAGCACCCAAATCACATAAAGCATAAAACTCATGATCTTTAATCTTAATTTTAATAGTTGGTTCCCACTCATCATAAAGTTTCCTAGGGATAGAAACTTCCAACTCAAGTTTTTCTTCATAAGATTGCATCAAGGCATCAATGATGTGTTTAGTAAATGCTTTATTTTGACTATAAGCATGAGGAGAATTTAGTGTTGGAAATATGCCCTAGAGGCAATAATAAATAAGTTATTATTATATTTCCTTGTTCATGATAATCGTTTATTATCCATGCTAGAATTGTATTGATAGGAAACTCAGATACATGTGTGGATACATAGAAAACACCATGTCCCTAGTAAGCCTCTAGTTGACTAGCTCATTGATCAACAGATGGTTACGGTTTCTTGACCATGGACATTGGATGTCATTTATAATGGGATCACATCATTAGGAGAATGATGTGATGGACAAGACCCAATCCTAAGCCTAGCACAAGATCATGTAGTTCGTATGCTAAAGCTTTTCTAATGTCAAGTATCATTTCCTTAGACCATGAGATTGTGCAACTCCCGGATACCGTAGGAATACTTTGGGTGTGCCAAACGTCACAACGTAACTGGGTGACTATAAAGGTGCACTACGGGTATCTCCGAAAGTGTCTGTTGGGTTGGCACGAATCGAGACTGAGATTTGTCACTCCGTGTGACGGAGAGGTATCTCTGGGCCCACTCGGTAGGACATCATCATAATGTGCACAATGTGATCAAGGAGTTGATCACGGGATGATGTGTTACGGAACGAGTAAAGAGACTTGCCGGTAACGAGATTGAACAAGGTATCGGGATACCGACGATCGAATCTCGGGCAAGTATCGTACCGCTAGACAAAGGGAATTGTATACGGGATTGATTAAGTCCTCGACATCGTGGTTCATCCGATGAGATCATCATGGAACATGTGGGAGCCAACATGGGTATCCAGATCCCGCTGTTGGTTATTGACCGGAGAGTCATCTCGGTCATGTTTGCATGTCTCCTGAACCCGTAGGGTCTACACACTTAAGGTTCGGTGACGCTAGGGTTATAGAGATATTAGTATGCGGTAACCCAAATGTTGTTCGGAGTCCCGAATGAGATCCCGGACGTCACGAGGAGTTCCAGAATGGTCCGGAGGTAAATAATTATATATAGGAAGTGCTATTTCGGCCATCGGGACAAGTTTCGGGGTCACCGCTATTGTACCGGGACCACCGGAAGGGCCCCGGGGGTCCACCGGGTGGGGCCACCTGCCCCGGGGGGCCACATGGGCTGTAGGGGTGTGCGCCTTGGCCTATATGGGCCAAGGGCACCAGCCCCAAGAGGCCCATGCGCCAAGAGATAAGGAAAGGAAGAGTCCTAAAGGGGGAAGGCACCTCCTAGGTGCCTTGGGGAGGAGGGACTCCTCCCTAGCCGCACCCTTCCTTGGAGGAAGGGCCAAGGCTGCGCCCCCCTCTCCCTTGGCCCTATATATAGTGGGGGGAAGGGAGGGCAGCCGCACCTGAGCCCTGGCGCCTCCCTCTCCCTCCCGTGACACATCTCCCTCCTCCCGCAGCGTTTGGCGAAGCCCTGTTGGAATCCCGCTACTTCCACCACCACGCCGTCGTGCTGCTGGATCTCCATCAACCTCTCCTTCCCCCTTGCTGGATCAAGAAGGAGGAGACGTCGCTGCTCCGTACGTGTGTTGAACGCGGAGGTGCCGTCCGTTCGGCACTAGGATCATCGGTGATTTGGATCACGACGAGTACGACTCCATCAACCTCGTTCTCTTGAACGCTTCCGCTTAGCGATCTACAAGGGTATGTAGATCCACTCCTCCCTCGTTGCTAGATGACTCCATAGATTGATCTTGGTGACACGTAGGAAAATTTTGAATTATTGCTACGTTCCCCAACAGTGGCATCATGAGCTAGGTCTATTGCGTAGATTCTATGCACGAGTAGAACACAAAGTAGTTGTGGGCGTTGAATTTGTTCAATATGCTTACCGTTACTAGTCCAATCTTGATTCGGCGGCATTGTGGGATGAAGCGGCCCGGACCAACCTTACACGTATGCTTACGTGAGACCGGTTCCACCGACAAACATGCACTAGTTGCATAAGGTGGCTGGCAGGTGTCTGTCTCTCCCACTTTAGTCGGATCGGATTCGATGAAAAGGGTCCTTATGAAGGGTAAATAGCAATTGGCATATCACGTTGTGGTCTTTGCGTAGGTAAGAAACATTCTTGCTAGAAACCCATATCAGCCACGTAAAACATGCAAACAACAATTAGAGGACGTCTAACTTGTTTTTGCAGGGTATGCTATGTGATGTGATATGGCCAAGAAGAATGTGATGAATGATATGTGATGTATGAGATTGATCATGTTCTTGTAATAGGAATCACGACTTGCATGTCGATGAGTATGACAACCGGCAGGAGCCATAGGAGTTGTCTTTATTTATTATATGACCTGTGTGTCATTAAACAACGCCATGTAATTACTTTACTTTATTGCTAACCGGTAGCCATAGTAGTAGAAGTAATAGTTGGCGAGCAACTTCATGGAGACACGATGATGGAGATCATGGTGTCATGCCGGTGACAAGATGATCATGGAGCCCCAAGATGGAGATCAAAGGAGCTATATGATATTGGCCATATCATGTCACCATTATTTGATTGCATGTGATGTTTATCATGTTTTTGCATCTTGTTTACTTAGAACGACGGTAGTAAATAAGATGATCCCTCATAATAATTTCAAGAAAGTGTTCCCCCTAACTGTGCACCGTTGCGACAGTTCGTTGTTTCAAAGCACCATGTGATGATCGGGTGTTTGATTCAGACGTTCACATACAACGGGTGTAAGCCAGATTTACACACGCGAAACACTTAGGTTGACTTGACGAGCCTAGCATGTACAGACATGGCCTCGGAACACAACAGACCGAAAGGTCGAGCATGAGTCATATGGTAGATACGATCAACATGAAGATGTTCACCGATGTTGACTAGTCCGTCTCACGTGATGATTGGACACGGCCTAGTTGACTCGGATCATGTAATCACTTAGATGACTAGAGGGATGTCTATCTGAGTGGGAGTTCGTAAGATGAACTTAATTATCCTGAACATAGTCAAAAAGTCTTCACAAATTATGTCGTAGCTCGCGCTTCAGTTCTACTATTTAGATATGTTCGTAGAGAAAATTTAGTTGAAAGTTGATAGTAGCAATTATGCGGACTAGGTCCGTAAACTGAGGATTGTCCTCACTGCTTCATAGAAGGCTTGTGTCCTTAATGCACCGCTCAGTGTGCTGAACCTCGAACGTTGTCTGTGGATGTTGCGAACATCTGACATACACATTTTGATAACTACGTGATAGTTCAGTTAAACGGTTTAGAAGATGTTTTGAAACGTCACGAAACATATGAGATGTTTTGAGGGCTGAAATTGGGATTTCAGGCTCATGCTCACGTCAAGAGGTATAAGACCCCCGACTATTTTCTTAGCCTGCAAACTAAGGGAGAAAAGCTCAATCATTGAGCTTGTGCTCAGATTGTCTGAGTACAACAATCACTTGAATCGAGTGGGAGTTAATCTTCTAGATAAGATAGTGATGTTTCTCCAAAGTCATTGCCACCAAGCTGCTAGAGCTTCGTAATGAACTATAACATATCAGGGATAGATGTGATGATCCTTGAGATATTCGCGATGCTTGACACCACGAAAGTAGAAGTCAAGTAGGAGCATCAATTGTTGATGGTTAGTTAAAAACCACTAGTTTCAAGAAGGGCATGGGCAAGAAAGGGATACTTCATGAAACGGCAAGTCAGTTGCTGCTCAAGTGAAGAAACCCAAAGGTTGAACCCAAACCCGAGACTAAGTGCTTCTGTAATAAGGGGAACAGCCACTGGAGCAGAATTACCCTAGATACTTGGTAGATGAGAAGGCTGGCGAGGTCGATAGAAGTATATTGGATATACATTGTGTTAATGTGTACTTTACTAGTACTCCTAGTAGCACTAGGGTATTAGATACCGGTTCGGTTGCTAAGTGTTAGTAACTCGAAATAAAAGCTACGGAATAAACGGAGACTAGCTAAAGGCGAGCTGACGATATGTGTTGGAAGTGTTTCAATGTTGATATGATCAAGCATCGCACGCTCCCTCCACCATCGAGATTGGTGTTAAACCTAAATAATTGTTATTTGGTGTTTGCGTTGAGCATAGACATGATTGGATTATGTCTATCGCAATACGGTTATTCATTTAAGGAGAATAATGGTTACTCTGTTTATTTGAATAATACCTTCAATGGTCTTGCACCTAAAATGAATGGTTTATTGAATCTCGATCGTAGTGATACACATGTTCATGCCAAAAGATATAAGATAGTAATGATAGTACCACCTACTTGTGGCATTGCCACTTAAGTCATATTGGTATAAAACGCATGAAGAAGCTCCATGTTGATGGATCTTTGGGCTCACACGTTTTGAAAAGATTGAGACATGCGAACCATGTCTATTGGTGTATATGAAACTCCATGCAAATGGACCGTTTGGACTCACTTGATTTTGAATCACTTGAGACATGCAAATCATACCACATGGGCAAGATGACTGAAAGCCTCGGTTTCAGTAAAATGGAACTAGAAAGCAACTTGTTGGAAGTAATACATTTTTGATGTGTGCAGTCCAATGAGTCCTGAGGCGTGTAGTGGATATCGTTATGTTCTTACTTCACAGATGATTTGAGTAGATGTTGAGTATATTTACTTGATGAATCACGAGTCTGAATTATTGAAAGGTTCAAGTAATTCAGGGTGAAGTTGAAAGATCGTCATGACAAGAGGATAAAAGATCTATGATATGATCATAGAGATGAATATCTTAATTACGAGTTTGGCACAGAATTAAGACATTGTGGAAATTGTTTCACAACTAATACAACCTGGGACACCATAGTGTGATGGTGTGTCCGAACATCATAACTGCACCCTATTGGATATGATGCATACCATGATGTCTCTTATCGAATTACCACGATAGTTTATGGGTTAGGCATTAGAGAAAACCACATTCACTTTAAATAGGGCACCACGTAATTCCGATGAGATGACACCGTATGAACTATGGTTTAGAGAAACCTAAGCTGTCATTTCTTAAAAGTTTGGGGCTGCGACGCTTATATGAAAAAGGTTTCAGGCTGATAAGCTCGAACCCAAAGCGGATAAATGCATCTTCATAGGACACCCAAAACAGTTGGGTATACCTCCTGTCTCAGATTCGAAAGCAATAAGGGATTGTTTCTAGAATCGGGTCCTTTCTCGAGAAAAAGTTTCTCTCGAAAGAATTGAGTGGGAGGATGGTGGAGACTTGATGAGGTTATTGAACCGTCACTTCAACTGGTGTATAGCAGGGCACAAAGAGTTGTTCCTGTGGCACCTACACCAATTAAAGTGGAAGCTTATGATATTAATCATGAAACTTCAGATCAAGTCACTACCAAACCTCGTGGGATGACAAGGATGCGTGCTACTTCAGAGTGGTACGTAATCCTGTCTTGGAAGTCATGTTGCTAGACAACAATGAACCTACGAGCTATGGAGAAGCGGTGGTGGGCCTGGATTCCGATAAATGGCTCGAGGCCATAAAATCCGAGAGAGGATCCATGTATGGAAACAAAGTGTAGACTTTGACAGAACAGCTCGATGGTCGTGAGGCTGTTGAGTACAGATGGATTTTAAAAGGAAGACGGACAATGATGGTAAATGTCACCATTAAGAAAGCTCGACTTGTCGTTAAGAAGTTTACCGACAAGTTCAAGGAGTTGACTACGGTGAGACTTTCTCACTCGTAGTGATGCTAAGAGTCTGTTGGAATTATATTAGCGATTACTGCATTATTTATGAAATCTTGCAGATAGGATGTCAAAACATTGTTTCCTCGACGATTTTTTCTTGAGGAAAGGTTGTATGTAATACAACCGGAAGGTTTTGTCAATCCTGAAAGATGCTAACAAGTATGCAAAGCTCCAGCAATCCTTCTAAGGACTGGAGTAAGCATCTCGGAGTTGGAATGTATGCTTTGATGAGATGATCAAAGATTTTGGGTGTATGCAAAGTTTATGAGAAACTTGTATTTCCAAAGAAGTGAGTGGGAGCACTATAGAATTTCTGATGAGTATATGTTGTTGACATATTGTTGATCAGAAATGACGTAGAATTTCTGGAAAGCATGTAGGGTTATTTGAAAAGTGTTTTTCAATGGAAAGCCTGGATTAAGCTACTTGAACATTGAGCATCAAGATCTATAAGGATAGATCAAAATGCTTAATGGTACTTTCAAATGAGCACATACCTTGACATGATATTGAAGGTGTTCAAGATGGATCAGTCAAAGAAGGAGTTCTTGCCTGAGTTGTAAGGTATGAAGTTAAGACTTAAAGCTCGACCACGGCAGAATAGAGAGAAAGGACGAAGGTCGTCCCCTATGCTTAAGACATAGGCTCTACAGTACGCTATGCTGTGTACCGCACCTGAAGTGTGCCTTGCCATGAGTCAGTCAAGGGGTACAAGAGTGATCCAAGAATGGATCACAGGGCAGCGGTCAAAGTTATCCTTAGTAACGAGTGGACTAAGGAATTTTCTCGATTATGGAGGTGGTAAAAGAGTTCGACGTAAAGGGTTACGCCGATGCTAACTTTGACACTAATCCAGATTATTCTGAGTGATAAACTGGGTTCGTATAGTAGAACAGTTATTTGGAATGGCTCCAAATAGAACGTGGTAGCTACATCTAGGAGATGACATAGAGATTTGCGAAGTACATACGGATCTGAATGTTGCAGACCCGTTGACTAAAACCTCTCTCAGAAGCAACATGATCAAACCCAGAACTCATTGAGTGTTAATCACATAGTGATGTGAACTAGATTATTGGCTCTAGTAAACTCTTTGGATGTTGGTCACATGGCGATGTGACCTGTGAGTGTTAATCACATGGCGATGTGAACTAGATTATTGACTCTAGTGCAAGTGGGAGACTGTTGGAAATATGCCCTAGAGGCAATAATAAATAAGTTATTATTATATTTCCTTGTTCATGATAATCGTTTATTATCCATGCTAGAATTGTATTGATAGGAAACTCAGATACATGTGTGGATACATAGACAACACCATGTCCCTAGTAAGCCTCTAGTTGACTAGCTCATTGATCAATAGATGGTTACGGTTTCCTGACCATGGACATTGGATGTCATTGATAATGGGATCACATCATTAGGAGAATGATGTGATGGACAAGACCCAATCCTAAGCCTAGCACAAGATCATGTAGTTCGTATGCTAAAGCTTTTCTAATGTCAAGTATCATTTCCTTAGACCATGAGATTGTGCAACTCCCGGATACCGTAGGAATACTTTGGGTGTGCCAAACGTCACAACGTAACTGGGTGACTATAAAGGTGCACTACGGGTATCTCCGAAAGTGTCTGTTGGGTTGGCACGAATCGAGACTGGGATTTGTCACTCCGTGTGACGGAGAGGTATCTCTGGGCCCACTCGGTAGGACATCATCATAATGTGCACAATGTGATCAAGGAGTTGATCACGGGATGATGTGTTACAAAACGAGTAAAGAGACTTGCCGGTAACGAGATTGAACAAGGTATCGGGATACCGACGATCGAATCTCGGGCAAGTATCGTACCGCTAGACAAAGGGAATTGTATACGGGATTGATTAAGTCCTCGACATCGTGGTTCATCCGATGAGATCATCATGGATCATGTGGGAGACAACATGGGTATCCAGATCCCGCTGTTGGTTATTGACCGGAGAGTCATCTCGGTCATGTCTGCATGTCTCCCGAACCCGTAGGGTCTACACACTTAAGGTTCGGTGACGCTAGGGTTATAGAGATATTAGTATGCGGTAACCCGAATGTTGTTCGGAGTCCCGGATGAGATCCTGAACGTCACGAGGAGTTCCGGAATGGTCCGGAGGTAAAGAATTATATATAGGAAGTGCTATTTCGGCCATCGGGACAAGTTTTGGGGTCACCGGTATTGTACCGGGACCACCGGAAGGGTCCCGGGGGTCCACCGGGTGGGGCCACCTGCCCCGGGGGGCCACATGGGCTGTAGGGGTGTGCGCCTTGGCCTATATGGGCCAAGGGCACCAGCCCCAAGAGGCCCATGCGCCAAGAGATAAGGAAAGGAAGAGTCCTAAAGGGGGAAGGCACCTCCAGGTGCCTTGGGGAGGAGGGACTCCTCCCTAGCCGCACCCTTCCTTGGAGGAAGGGCCAAGGCTGCGCCCCCTCTCCCTTGGCCCTATATACAGCGGGGGGAAGGGAGGGCAGCCACACCTGAGCCCTGGCGCCTCCCTCTCCCTCCCGTGACACATCTCCCTCCTCCCGCAGCGCTTGGCGAAGCCCTATTGGAATCCCGCTACTTCCACCACCACGCCGTCGTGCTGCTGGATCTCCATCAACCTCTCCTTCCCCCTTGCTGGATCAAGAAGGAGGAGACGTTGCTGCTCCGTACGTGTGTTGAACGCGGAGGTTCCATCCGTTCGGCACTAGGATCATCGGTGATTTGGATCACGACGAGTACGACTCCATCAACCCCGTTCTCTTGAACGCTTCCGCTTAGCGATCTACAAGGGTATGTAGATGCACTCCTCCCTCGTTGCTAGATGACTCCATAGATTGATCTTGGTGACACGTAGGAAAATTTTGAATTATTGCTACGTTCCCCAACATTTAGCAAGGATTGCAACAAGGAAATACAATCAATCAAAGAGCAATTTTCATAATTAAATTCCTTAAAATCCAAAATAGTGGGTTTAGCAACATCTAGGGTTTTAATTTCTTCAATCCCACTTTCATCAAATTTAGCATCAAGATCTAAAAACTCCGAATTTTTGGAACGCCTTCTAGGTAAAGGTGGATCATATTCAGTCCCATCATTATCAAGATTCATATTGCAAAACAAAGATTTAATAGGGGACACATCAATAACTTTTAGATCCATCTTTATTTTCATAAAAATCCGGTTTAGCGGTCATCCTATTAACTAAGGTAGCCTGCTTATCCGAAATTTCAGCAGTCAATTTCTAAAGACGAGCAATTTGGAATCTTAAACCATCAAATTCTTTGGACATATCATCGAGGTCTTTATTCGTAAGACTCATAAAACTTTTCTGTTCCTTAAGCTCGTTTCTGAAGAAATTATTATGCTCAAATTGCAAAATCATAAAACTCCTGACATTGCTTTCGATCTCTTCTATCCTTTTAAGGTGAAGATCACCAAATCTAGGAAGAGCCGTTGTGACAAACAAGCAAACCAACACACAAGCAAACAAAAAGCAAGCGGGCAAAAAGAGGCAAATAGAGAAAGAGTGGGAGGATAGAGAGAGAGAGAGAGAGAGAGGGCGAATAAAACGGCAAGGGTGAAGTGGGGGAGAGGAAAACTTGAGGCAAATGGCAAATAATGTAATGCGGGAGATAAGGGTTGTGATGGGTACTTGGTATGTTGACTTTTGCGTAGACTCCCCGGCAACGGCGCCAGAAATCTTCTTGCTACCTCTTGAGCATTGCGTTGGATTTCCTTCAAGAGGAAATGATGATGCAGCAAAGTAGCGTAAGTATTTCCCTTAGTTTTTGAGAACCAAGGTGTCAATCCAGTAGGAGGCTACGCGCGAGTCCCTCGTACCTGCACAAAACAAATAACTCCTCGCAACCAACCTGATAAGGGGTTGTCAATCCCTTCACGGTCACTTACGACAGTGAGATCTGATAGATATGATAAGATAATATTTTTGGCATTTTTATGATAAAGATGCAAAGTAAAATAAAAGCAAAGGAAATAACTAAGTATTGGAAGATTAATATGATGAAGATAGACCTGAGGGCCATAGGTTTCACTAGTGGCTTCTCTCAAGAGCATACGTATTTTACGGTGGGTGAATGAATTACTGTTGAACAATTGACAGAATTGAGCATAGTTATGAGAATATCTAGGTATGATCATGTGTATAGGCATCACGTCCGAGACAAGTAGACCGACTCCTGCCTGCATCTACTACTATTACTCCACTCATCGACCGCTATCCAGCATGCATCTAGAGTATTAAGTTCATGAAAACAGAGTAACACCTTAAGCAAGATGACATGATGTAGAGGGATAAATTCATGCAATGTGATAAAAAAAACCCATCCTTTTATCCTTGATGGAAACAATACAATACGTGTCTTGCTACCCCTACAGTCCCTGGGAAAGGACACCACAAGATTGAACCCAAAGCTAAGCACTTCTACCATTGCAAGAAAGATCAATCTAGTAGGCCAAACCAAACTGATAATTCGAAGAGACTTGCAAAGATAACCAATCATACATAAAAGAATTCAGAGAAGATTCAAATATTGTTCATAGATAATCTTGATCATAAACCAACAATTCATCGGTCTCAACAAACACACCGCAAAAAGAAGATTACATCGAATAGATCTCCACAAGAGAGGGGGAGAACATTGCATTGAGATCCAAAAAGAGAGAAGAAGTCATCTAGCTAATAACTATGAACCTGAAGGTCTGAGGTAAACTACTCACACTTCATCGAAGAGGCTATGGTGTTGATGTAGAAGCCCTCCGTGATGGATGCCCCCTCCGGTGGAGCTCCGGAACAGGCCCCAAGATGGGATCTCATGGATACATAAGGTTGCGGCGGTGGAATTAGGGTTTTGGCTCCGTATCTGATCGTTTGGGGGTACGTAGGTATATATAGGAGGAAGGAGTACGTCGGTGGAGCAACAGGGGGCCCACGAGGGTGGAGGGCGCGCTTGGGGGGGGGGGGGGGTAGGCGCGCCCCCTACCTCGTGGCTTCCCTGTTGGTTGCTTGACGTAGGGTCCAAGTCTCCTGGATCTTGTTTGTTCCAAAAATCACGTTCCCGAAGGTTTCATTCCGTTTGGAGTCCGTTTGATATTCCTTTTCTTCGAAACCCTAAAATAGGCAAAAATAGCAATTCTGGGCTGGGCCTCCGGTTAATAGGTTAGTCCCAAAAATAATATAAAAGTGGATAATAAAGCCCAATAATGTCTAAAACAGTAGATAATATAGCATGGAGCAATCAAAAATTATAGATACGTTGGAGACGTATCAAGGATATATGGCAAACCTGATGCTCATGGAGACATCTATAGTGCTCCAGTCGCGTCTGAGGTTGTTGGATTAGTGGTTGGTGATATTGGGTCATCTAATGTAGGACGTGATATTATAATACAAGACCATCCATCACATTTACAGCGAATTAGTGAGAAACACCCCAAGTTTATGTCCATGTAGTATCCTCTATTATTTCCATACGGAGAAGATGGCTACCATGATGAGCTTATGTACCGGCAAAGATCAAGCACTTCAGCCAATCAGCGCCAAAAAGTCACAATGCTATAGTACTACACATATAGGTTGCATGATAGGCCAAATGACTTCAATACTCCATTACAATGCAAAAGATTAACACAGGCTTACTTTGTGGATGGCTATTGTTGTGTTGAAACATTCCGTATTGGATTCTACCGCAAGCCTAGCTTTCAGAGTAAATACAGATCATCATCATTTAGTTCTTTGGCAAATTTTGTATCAAGAGGTATTACATCTGGTTCTTCTATTGGGCAGAGGATTACATTACCATCCTCCTTTACTGGAGGCCCTCGCTATTTATACCAAAACTATCAAGACTCCATCGCTATTTGTAGAAAATATGGTTTCCCAGATCTATTTGTGACGTTCACATCAAATGCCGCCTGACCTGAAGTTATGGAGGCTTTATCCTCCATTCCAGGACAAGAGCCATCTGACCGTCCAGATATTATCAACCGGGGTGTTCAAAATGAAGCTTGATATGTTGATGGATGATATTAAAAAGAAAAAATTCTTCGGTCCCATAAATGCGGGTAATAACACTTTCCCCAAACTTATTTCCTTTGCACAACATAACTTTTGTGTCATTTATTAAAAATATTGTACTTTCCTATAGTTATCTACACAGTTGAATTTCAGAAACGTGGCCTCCTACATGCTCATATAATTATATGGTTAGCCAAAGAAGCCCCCTTAGATGCACAGAAGATAAATTCAATTATTCCTGCTCAATTGCCAGATCCTGTGAAATACCCAATTGGATATGAAGCTATATCTTCTTTCATGGTGCATGGCCCTTGTGGCCCTCTCAACCAGTTTTCCCCATGCATGTCAGAAGGAAAGTGCACAAAATTTTACCTGAAGGATTTCTGTGAGCAAACCACTATCCGGGAGAACGGTTTTACTGAATATGCCTGACCAAACAACGGAATAACTACTAGAAAAAATAAAGTTGACATTGACAATAGATACATTGTTCCTCATAATGTTGATCTGGTGGTTAAGTATCAAGCCCACATAAATGTAGAAAAGGTTAATCATGATGGTATGCACAAATATCTTTTCAAGTATGTTACAAAAGGATTTGATTGTGTTAGAATTGGCCTCTACTCCAATTCTACGTAATCAGATTCATCGACTAAGACAATTAATGAAATTGATAACTATTTAGAGGGTCGTTGTGTCACACCAAATGATGCTGCTTGGCGTTTGTTCGAGTATGATATTCACCATACAGAACCTTGTGAAGAAAGGTTCCATGTTCATCTTCCTCTTGAGAATAATGTTATTTTCTCTGAATATGATAATCTAGAACAAGTAATTGAAGACCCAAAAAATATGGCAACTAAATTGACTGCATGGTTCGAGGCTAATGTGCAACACACCGAGGCTCGACGATACACCTACATAGAATTTCCTGAATATTGGACATGGCACCAGCAAGAGAAATATTGGCGTTTTCGTCGAGGTGCTCATAATAAAATTGCCTGAATTGCACATGTCAACCCTTCACAAGGGGAATTATTCTACTTGCAGATGTTGCTCCACGTTCGTAAAGGCCCAACATCCTTCACTGATATCCGAACTATATCAGGACAAGTGTATCCTACATTTCGTGCTGCATGTGAAGCTTTAGGTCTCCTAGGTGATGACCGAGAAGATGCAGCTCAGTGGGCATTACCATTTCAATTACGTCAGCGTTTTGTTACCCTGTTGCTTTTTTGTGATGTAACAAATCCTATCAAACTCTTTGAAGAACATGCATCACCAATTTCTGAAGATATAGAACATCGGTTGAATCTTGGTCCTTCCAAGACAAGCAATTCATCACTACATTCGTACGTGACATCCTATCTTCTCAATGAGCTCGATAAATTGCTAAGGGATTCTGGATATTGCTTATCCCATTTTTAATTTGCCACTACCAGATGATATGGGAAATGCTTGTTCACAAAACCGTATTTTGCTCGATGAACTTAGCTATGATATTCTAGAAATGACATCCACTCTGAATGATAATATTCCAAAGCTAAACAACAACCAGAAGGATGTATTTCATGCTATCTATAATTATGCAATAAATAATGAAGGCCGAACGCTCTTTATTTATGGATACAGAGGGACTGGAAAAACTTTTCTATGGACTACTTTACTGTATTCGTTACGAAGCCAAGGGAAAATTGCATTGGCAGTTGCATCAACAGGAATTGCTTCTCTGTTGCTCCTAGGAGGTCGAACACCACATTCCTGTTTTAAAATCCCTTTGGAAATTTCTTAGAATTCAATGTGTAGTATAAAGAAAGATACACACCTGGCAGAACTTATTCAAAATACATCTCTTATTCTTTGGGATGAAGCATCGGTAAATCATAAATATTGTTTTGAAGCACTAGATTGCACTCTCAGGGATATAATGTCAGATACTAGACCTAATGCTGAAAACATGCAGTTTGGAGGCATCACTGTAGTTCTTGGTGGGGATTTTTGTCAAACACTTCCGGTAATAAAACATGCAACAAGACAACAAATTTTAAAATCTTGCATTGTTAACTCTTATTTGTGGAATCAGTGCACACTTCTTCAATTGAATGAAAATATGAGGCTCTCCTCAGCATCTCTGTCCATCTCAAAGAGAGAAGCATTGCGGAATTTTGTTGAGTGGCTATTGCGAGTTGCAAATGGCACTAAGCCTTTTATTCCTATTCCAAATGACCCCAACAACATATTTATAGAGATACCCCAGCATCTCCTTTTGGCCGCAGAGTCTATAAGTATAGATGGATTGATTTCATTTGTCTATGACTCAGGCTGTGAATCTGCTAACAATACATCATATTAGTGTGATCGTGCAATTCTTGTACCCACCAATGATGTTGTTTATAAAATAAATACCAGAATGATTTCTCAGCTACCAACAAGTGAAATGTCATATTATAGTGCAGATTCAATTGACGACAGCTACCCTAATCATTCTACTCTAGAGGCATTATATCTGATTGAGTTTCTAAACAAGCTTGAGATACCTGGTCTTCCAGACCATGTGCTGCATTTGAAAATTGTTGTTCCTATCATGCTACTTCGTAATCTGATCCATCAAGAGGGCTTTGTAATGGCACTAGACTCATTGTTATACAACTAACAGGTCGTGTAATAGAAGGACAAATCATAACAGGAAAATCTATAGGTTCAAGAGTATATATTCCTAGAATTGTCACTACGTCAGCTCAGTCTAAGTGGCCTTTCAAACTGAGGCGTCGCCAGTTTCCTGTTCGCCTTTCATATGCTATGACAATAAACAAAAGTCAAGGCCAAACACTGAACCAAGTTGGTGTCTACTTGCCATCTCCTATTTTCTCCCACGGTCAATTATATGTAGCGTTTTCAAGAGTTACATCACCAGAGGGCTTGCGAGTTCTGATTGAAAACAATCCAGTTTCTTAAGAACAGCGCACACATAATGTAGTATATGCTGAGGTATTCAGTCAAATAAATAGGCATAGAACCTAGCACTGACATGTATTTTATGATATGCCTCAATTTCCGAGATATGTTCTAAACACTTTTAGCATACCATAATTCTTTCCTAACAGTCTTATTATTAATTCATAGATATCTGAGATATGGAGTCAAGTACAACACTTAAAAGCATCACTATAGGACAACAAAACTGTAGGGTCTTTGCACGCCTGATAAGGCTTTGGGATGCTAAAATAATTAATCCTAGATATGGAGATGGCTTGTTCAGCATTGATGGCATTCTCTTAGATGAAGATGTAAGTGTATTTGTGTGCTCCAAATTGCACATTCACATTTGTACTCAAAATGATATTAAATTTACATATCACATTTAATTATTTCATTTGTTTGTAGGGCAACATGGCACAGATGAGTGTGCCCAAAAAAATTTAAAAACAATTTTATGGATTGCTATCAGAAAGATCTGTCTACATTATTTTAGATATTGTAGCTATTGATAACAGAAGCAAATCATATGTCTACCACCATCAGAACTACATGCTGCAATTCAAACATGACACAAAGGTCCATGCATTGCACTCAAGAGGAGCAAATATACCTACTGTTTCCTTCAACTTTTGTCCATTTGATCAGCTGCCAAGAAAAGCAATTGATTCAAAACCACTCCTAGGTAATGTGTGGTTCCTTATTTTCTCTCCTAATAGTTATAATGCTTATTAACTTTCTATACATAATTTGTCCGTTCAGATATTATTGGAGTAATAAGTGATGTTGGTTCATACGATTATGCTAGCCCACATCTCAAAACAAACTTCGGAAGATAAAAATTCAAAACCTAGAGTATGTCTTTCTTGCAACGATGCCACTTAATTTCTTCCTTAAAGACCCCTTTTCCTGCAATTCTATAAGTATACTTTGCTTTTCCAGTGAACAAACGCAAGAAGTAGTTCTATGGGGAAAACATGGAGAATCATTTGATGAAGAAGCAGTACATAAAAAAATCTCTAGAAGGAATTGTGATACTATTTTTGCTGGTATAACTGCAACTTCACAGAAGTTTACAGGTGAATTATCAAACGAGCTTGCTTCAAGGAAAATGAAAGGATTATTTAAATATACTATTAACCACATGATCTTATAGGTATAATACAAGGATCTTCAAGTTCTGCAACGCATGTGTATCTTGACCTCAATATACCTGAAGTTCAACAGTATCGAAGCAGGTTCTCCACCTCCCTAATTGCCATTTGCCTAATGTTTTTGTTCGCCGCTGCAACATACTAATAGCTTATATAAAAAAATTGAAGATACCAATGGAAATTTCCAACCCTACAAAAGAATCTCCCTAAAGTCACACATCTATCTCCACTTGAAGCAGCAGGCAAGCTGTATACCATTGAACAAATATCTACCTTGCCAACCACATCTTTTCAGGTCAATACTTTCCGAGATAGTTCGTTTCTAAAACCTCTTGTCGGTGTACTAAAGTAGGGGGTACCTTAGTATCCCGAACTTGTGCATGGGCAGTCGCGGCGACCCGCGGCAAGGCTTGCCGGGCGACCGCCAAGACCCTCCGTGGCTCCTTTGGGGCCATTCAAGAACAAAGTATCCAAGAGCAAAACAAGGCCCCGGCAAGAGGAGCTTGCCGGGAAGGAGGCAAGGCCCCGGCAAGAGGAGCTTGCCGGGAAGGAGACGAGACCCCGGCAAGAGGGGCTTGCCGGGAAGACCAACCAAAGCATCTCGAGAAGCTCGCTGCGGCGCACTACGCGTCCCGACAAGACCCGGTGAGCGGCAAGCTCCCGGACGCGACAAGACAACATCCGCGGCAAGGCGCTTGCCGCGGCAAGCTACTACCCCGCAGCCCACGCTCCAGCTCACCCACCAACATGTCGCTCTCGGACCACTCCTGGCGTACGTGGCGCGAGGCTGGGCAGCCAGGGGCATGCGGTGGCAAGCAAGCGCTGACAAGATAGTCATCGTGGCAAACGGTGGCGTTCCTAGCGGTCCCTCTCTGTGCCGTCTAGGTGACATAGACAGGCATTTAATGCCCTTGTCCCCTGCCATCAGGGTTAGGTATGGTACGTCTGTTGTAGGCGGTGGAGCCAACTACCACCCCTTTTACGTTTTTACCCCCACCTCTGTTGCCACCTGTCGGTGACCCCTTAGACATATAAAAGGAGGCCCATGCGCAACAGAGGAGGGGAGGACGGCCATTCTCACGCTCGGTCTCGCCAGCTGCTTGAGTGTACTGTAGCACTCGCCGCTCCCGAGCAAGAACTCAATACAACCACCAAAGCAGGAGTAGGGTTTTACGCATCTGTGCGGCCCCAACCTGGGTAAACCGATCGTCTCGCTCGTGTGTTCGCCTCGATCTGCTCTTTGTGCATCCACCGCCCCCTGCCGAACCGAAAGGGGCTCGGTCCGCCGATCCCCATAGGTGTGCGTGGGATCAACAACCCCTGACATCTTTGGCGCGCCAGGTAGGGGGTGCGTCGAGGTTGTGCGAACCTGATCCGACGTTCGCGCGAGCCGAATCTTCATCGTCTTCATCAACATGCCGCCGAAGAAGAAGGCTTCAGAGGTAGCCGCTCCGTCTGCGCCGAGCCAGCCATCGCCGGAGCGGACGGCTGGTGGAGCAGGCGCCGGCGGAAGAGCGGGCGTCGACTGGGAGACTCGTGGCGCTGCCAAGTCCAAGGACCAAGCTGCGCCGCACGTCGGCGGCACGGTCGCCTCCCACAACGACCGTGCGCACTCCAAGACCTCGGCATCCATACACGCACCGCGCCCGTCCCAGGAGGCGCGGGACCAGCAGCGTCATGGTACCCACGGTTCCATACGTCTGCTGGGCCAAGATCAAGCTGGCGGATCCTGAAGTGCTCAGGATCAGCATGCACACCGACATGCTGGCGCGAGCATGGCGCGGTCGCTTGGACGGGATGTTGCTCCTTCTAACGCAGTTAGGAGTCCAAGCATATCTCGCTCCTCGCACCGTTCGCTGCCGCCGCCCGCCACTCCGGCGGAAGCGTTGGCGCGTGCCCAGCTGCTCCTAGACTACCCTCCAACGCCAGAGAAGATCGATGACTGGAGGGCCACTATTCAGAGTCTCATCGGCTTCGCCAACGGCGACAACCTGCGGCAAGTCAGCCAGGCGCGAGCCGGTGGCGACAAGACCGGCGAGGGTGCAACCACTGTGCACTCTCCGCCCCGAAGGCCAAGATCGCCGACTCACCGGATCCACCTCAACAGCTACTCCACCGCGTCGTCAGATCCGCGAGCTCGTCGCGATCAACGCCAAGTTCTTCATGAGAGACAGCAAGAAGACGCTCGAACACGCATCGAGCGCCGAAGGGAAGCGCGGCGTTAATCAGACCTGCGTGCTGGGCCCTCTGTTGACGTGCATGCACCCGGAGAGCGAGGTACCTTGCCGTACGCGGCAGGTTGTCCTGCGTTCACCCGTGAGCTGCGGCAAGTCCAGTGGCCCAACCAGAAGCATTTCAAGTTAGACGTGCCGGAGAAGTACGATGGCAAGTCGCACCCGTCGGAGTTCCTCAGCATCTACACCATTGCGGTGCAAGCTGCCGGGGGGCGAGACGACAAGGTCCTTGCCAACTACTTCCCGCTCGTGCTCAAGCCCGAAGTCAGATCCTGGCTCATGCACTTGCCGGACAACTCCATATCCTCTTGGGCGGATTTGTGTCATCAGTTTGTCGGCGCCTTTACAGGCGGCCACAAACCACATGGCCAAGAAAGTGACCTCCACCTGCTTGCCCAGAAGGAAGGGGAACCCCTGCGCAAGTACATCCAGAGATTCAGCCGCGTGCAGCGCAACATCCCAGACATCCACCCTGCCGCGGTTATCAGCGCGTTCCATCAGAACGTGCGTATTTGCAGGATGCGGGAGGAGATGGCGATGAGCAGGATCAGAGACGTCAGCGAGCTGTACACCCTGGCCGACAAGTGTGCACGCGCTGAAGAAGGGAGGAAACTCCCCGGAGAAGATGCTGGAGCAGGGGGATCTGACAGCGAGGATGCCGCCCCGGCAAGGAAAAACCGGAGGCGCAACAGGAAGAAGAGTGGCAAAGAGGTGCTATTCGTTGAGCAGTCCGGCGATGACGGCCCCGCCAAGCAAGCCAAAGTTGGCAGCTCCGGCAAGGAGGTTGCCGCGTGCACCAACTGCCAGGCTGTGGCGGCCGCCGACAAGCAGGACGGCTCCGGCAAGCAGTACTGCAAGATTCACCGCACCAAGGGCCATGATCTCCAGAACTGCAAGAGGGTCGAGCAGCTTGTCCAGCAACAAAAAGCTGAGTACGAGCGGCGCGACAAGGAGAGAGCCCAAGGAGGCGGTGGAGAAGCCGGCAAGAAGCACGCTGGCCCGGGAGGAAGCCGCGGCAAGGCCAAGCAGCGGCAAGGAGACAGACCTCCCCGCGGCCGCGACAAGGACGAAGACGAAGACGACGACGAAGACATGGATGATGTTGAGAACAGCGAGCAGGAGTTTCAGAAGGCTACAGAAGTCTTGTGTGTTGACGATGGCGCTTCTCTGCATACTTCCCACCGCCAACTCAAACAGTGGCTCCGGGAAGTTAGTGCGGCAGAGCCACCTGTCGAATCACGCAAGCTTCTGAAGTGGTCCAGCACGCCTATCGTCTTTGACGTTGAGGACCACCCTGATCGCACAACCGCGGTCGGGTGCTTGCCGTTGTTGGTTTCGCCAACAATCCGCAACCTCAAGGTCACCAAGATGCTAGTTGACGGCGGGGCCGGCCTAAATCTGATCTCCTCCGCTGTGCTCCAGAAACTCCAGATCCTGGACAGCGAGCTCGAAGAAACCGGTACATTCCAAGGAATTAAAACGGGAAGGAGCAAGCCGAAAGGGAAAGTCACGTTGCCGGTAACATTCAGCAGCGAGATGAACTTCAGAACTGAGAGGGTCACCTTTGACGTTGCTGATTTCCCATTGCCTTACAATGGGATACTTGGCCGTCCAGCGCTCGCCAAGTTCATGGCAGCCTCTCACTATGCATACAACATGCTCAAGATGCCAGGCCCGATAAGCGTCATCTCTGTCCCCGGCAACAAGAAGGATGCCCTTATCTGCGCCGACAAGATCTACCGGGAAGCAGCTGCCGCGACAGACCGCGAGACACTTGCCGCTGAAGCTCCCGGGGGGAAGAAGACTAAGTCCGGCAAGAGCTCTGGTGCCCACTCCGGCAAGCGCGCCTCTTTGGAGTGCCATGCTGCCGTCGAGGACGCACCATCGAGCTCCGCCGGCAAGAAGACCAAGTCCGGCAAGAGCTCTGATGCCTACTCCGGCAAGCGCACCTCTTCGGAGTGCTGCGCTGCCGTCGAGGACGCACCATCGAGCTCCACCGGCAAGAGTAAGAAGACGATGGCCGCTCCACCACTTACCAAGAAGGTGCCCGCCAAGGAGGACGGCACTGGTGGTACCTTCACCATCAGTGCCACGCTTGATCCTAAATAGGAAAGCGCGCTCGTTACTTTCCTACGGGCGAATGTCGACGTGTTTGCATGGCAACCGTCTGACATCCCCGGTGTTCCCAGGAATGTAATTGAGCACCATCTGGTCGTTTGTCCTCATGCGCGGCCCGTCAAGCAGAAGGTCAGGAAACAGGCGGTGGAGCGCCAAGAATTCATAGCCGAAGAAATCAAGAAATTGGAAGCAGCAGGCCTCGTCAGAGGGGTGCTCCATCCCACGTGGTTGGCCAATCCGGTTGTAGTGCGCAAGGCGAATGGGAAATGGAGGCTTTGTATTGACTTTACTGATGTTAATAAAGCTTGCCCAAAAGATCCATTTCCCTTGCCGCGCATTGACCAGATTGTTGACTCCACAGCCGGATGTGAGTTGCTTTCATTTCTTGACGCGTATTCAGGATACCATCAGATCTTCATGGCAGAAGAGGATGAGGAGAAAACCGCATTCATTACTCCATGTGGCACGTATTGTTTTGTACGGATGCCTTTCGGATTAAAGAATGCTGGTTCGACATTTGCCAGAGTAGTCCATATCGCTTTGAAGCCATAGATACACAGAAATGTAGAAGCTTACATGGATGATATAGTGGTCAAAAGCAAAGACAGGGCAACTCTGATCCAAGACTTAGAAGAGACTTTTGCAAATCTGCGCAAGGTCAACCTCAAGCTCAACCCCGAGAAGTGTGTGTTTGGAGTCCCTTCCGGCAAACTTCTCGGGTTGTTTGTATCTCAGCGGGGAATCGAAGCTAATCCCGACAAGATCAAGGCCATTGAGCAGATAGAAGCACCAAAGTGCGTCAAGGATGTACGGAAGCTTGCCGGCTGCGTGGCTGCTCTCAGCAGGTTTATCTCTCGGTCTGCTGAGCGCGCCCTGCCGTTTTTCAAAATTTTGAAAAGGGCAGGTCCAATGAAATGGACTCCGGAAGCGGAGGCTGCGCTGCAAGACTTGAAGAGATACCTGTCCTCCACTCCAACACTTGTCGCACCTAAACCACAAGAGAAGTTGCTGCTGTACATAGCGGCAACCAATCAAGTGGTTAGTGCTGCGTTAGTAGCGGAGAGGGAGGCCGATGACGAGCCAGCGACCGCGGCAAGCACATCCAGCGACAAGCAGGGGGCTTCCCCGACAAGCTCTGGTCCCGACAAGCAAGGGTCTGCGCAGATGCAAGAGGAGATACCGAAGAAAATGGTGCAGCGCCCAGTTTACTTTGTCAGCTCCCTTTTACAAGGGGCTAGGTCAAGGTACTCTGGTGTGCAGAAGCTGCTTTTCGGCCTTCTCATGGCCTCGAGAAAGCTGCGCCATTACTTCCAAGCACACGAGATCACAGTTGTCACTCGCTTTCCGCTGAAGAGGATATTGCAAAATCCAGAAGCAACAGGCAGGATTGTCGAGTGGGCACTGGAACTGTCAAGCTTTGGCCTCAAGTTTGAGAGTACATCAACAATCCAGAGCAGAGCATTGGCAGAGTTCATAGCAGAATGGACGCCAACTCCAGACAAAGAAATTCCGGAGACGAGCATCCCCGCCAAGGAAGCAAGCAAAGAGTGGCTCATGTACTTTGACGGTGCCTTCTCGCTGCAAGGCGCCGGTGCTGGTGTACTGCTTGTCGCACCCACCGGAGAGCACCTCAAGTACATAGTCCAGATGCACTTTCCCAAGGAGCAAGCGACAAACAATACTGCAGAGTATGAAGGCTTGCTTGCCGGTCTCAGGATCGCGGCAGAACTTGGGATTAAGAAGCTCATTGTCAGGGGTGACTCGCAGCTTGTCGTCCACCAAGTAAACAAGGTTTACCAGAGTCCGTTGATGGAAGCTTACGTTGATGAAGTGAGGAAGCTAGAAGAGCGCTTTGACGACCTGCAAATGGAACATGTTCCAAGAGCTGAGAACGACATTGCCGATGGCCTGTCAAAGTGCGCAGCACTTAAGTTACCTGTGGAACCAGGGATCTTTGTGCTCAAGCTGACTCAGCCATCCGTAACACCATCAATTGGACAAAGCAAGAAGAGGAAGTTGATTTCTGGTGACTATCTTCCGGCAGAGCTTCCCGAAGCCGCCGCCAAGAAGGTCCCCAGGATCGATGCCAAGAGTGCTGAGGAGCAGTCTACTCCGGCAAACCCCAGGGTTTGTTCCGTTGCAGCAGACACTCCCGGCAAGCTCTGCTCCGGCAAGCTTGTCGGGGAGCGTCAAGCTCCGGCAGAGTCGCAGGCTCTCGCCGTAGAAGCGGACGTTCCCGCAGCAGCAGATGTGCCTTTAGTCCTTGTTGTCGAGCCACAGGCTCTGACATGGGCGCAACAGATTGTCTGTTTCCTTCAGACAGGGGAGCTTACCGAGGAACCAGAAGAAGCGGAAAGAGTAGCCCGGCAGTCTAGTATGTACCAGTTTGTCGACAACACACTGTGCAGAAGAAGACTCAATGGTGTGAAATTGAAGTGTATTCCTCGGGAAGATGGACAGAAGCTGTTGGCAGAGATACATGGAGGCATATGTGGTCACCACATTGGCGCGAGAGCTCTTGTCGGAAAAGCATTCTGGCAAGGCTTCTTCTAGCCGACAGCCCTCCAGGATGCAACTGCACAAGTAACTATGTGTGAAGCGTGCCAGTTCCATTCCAAGCAGATACACCAGCCAACTCAAGCTCTCTAGACGATCCCTTTATCCTGGCCATTTTTGGTCTGGGGGCTCAACATCCTCGGCCCCTTCCCCGAGCAGTCGGGGGCTTTGAGTACTTGTACGTTGCAATCGACAAGTTCACAAAGTGGCCGAAAGTGGAACCAGTGAGGAAGGTGACGGCGCAGTCCGCGGTCAAGTTCTTCATGTCGATTGTTTGCCGTTTCGGAATCCCTAACAGGATAATCACCGACAACGATACACAATTTACGAGCTGCACCTTCATGCAGTACGTCCAAGATCTTGGCGCCAAGGTCTGCTTCGCTTCCGTTGCTCACCCGAGAAGCAACGGCCAAGCGGAGAGGGCAAATGCTGAAGTGCTGCGCGGGCTCAAGACCAGGACCTTCGACAGGCTGCACAAGCGCGGACGCAACTGGATCGAGGAGCTGCTAGTGGTTCTTTGGTCGATCAGGACGACGCCAAATCGAGCCACTGGACAGACACCCTTCGCTCTAGTCTATGGAGCAGAGGCAGTTACCCCCACGGAACTCGTATACGGGTCACCTCGAGTGCTCGCTTATGATGAGCTTGAGCAAGAGCGGCTGCGGCAAGATGACGCGCTGCTCCTTGAGGAAGATCGTCTTCAGGCTGCTGTGCGAGCCGCTCGCTACCAACAAGCTTTGCGCCGCTATCATAGCCGCAAAGTTAATGCCAGAAGTCTCGAGGAAGGCGACCTTGTTCTTCGGCGCGTTCAGTCCGCCAAGAATTCCAACAAGTTGACGCCGAAGTGGGAAGGCCCTTACCGGGTGAAACGAGTCACCAGGCCTGGCGCTGTCCGCCTGGAGACCGAAGATGGCGTACCAGTGAGCAACTCCTGGAATATCGAGCATCTTCGTAAGTTTTACCCGTAAGGCGCGGTTGTCGGACCCTGTCCGGCAACCACCCTTTTGTACAAGTCTTGCCGCTGTTGCATGTAATCCTTTGTACAAAGTCAGGCGCAGACCCTGAGCACAAGTAAATGAAGCGCTGGCGCCCAGAGTTATAGCATGCATGCTAGGTCGAGTCGAGTCCTCGGTTAGGGTTGATAGTGCTTAACAGCGGCTAACCCCTAACTTAGAGGTTGAGTGTGCGTCCCTTTGTCGTTCTTTCGTTTCCTTTGGTTTGCAGGGCTCACATATCCTTGCCGGACCGCCTGGGGACGAAAAGGAGAAGGAGGACGTGCCGGCATCTGGACCCCGGCAAGCCAGTGTTGCCGGGGGCTGCAAGTACCAGGGTTCGCCCACGGCAAGCCAGAGTTGCCGGGGGCTGCAATCCTAGATAAGTCTTTCATCCCTCTTCATGCGTTCTCTTACGGACTGGGGAATACGAAACCTCGTTTCTTCCTGAAAACTACCATGCTCCCTTAGCCCTAGGCCCTGGGGCTCGTTCCTGGGGCCAAGTTTTGGTCGTAGTCGCGGCAGCAAAGGGATGAAACGAGGGGCCGCACCCGCCTCGTCCCCGCCTCCGTCAAAGGCGTGAGAAAGGTCGAGCGACGTGGGAAGGCGGCAGGGCTTGTTGCCGGGGAAGGAGTGTCTATCTGAAAGATACCAAGGATTTGCTCCTTGACGTGGGTTCTACCCGCGAGACAAATGACCCGGCAAACATCCCCTTTTCATTAAAAAGAACATTCCACGCAGGTACAGTCCATAGAGGATGAAAAACATGAAAGAGAGGGTTACAAGTTTTAAATGCAACTAAGGCCCGAAGGCTTACAAATTAAAAAGATAAGATGCCCGTAATCCTTTTCTTGTCCCTCTCTTCAGGAGATAGGTCAAGGAGGCGAGAAGGGCAAAAGGAGCGCCTAGGCGAACTACGGGTGCCAGAAGACACCAAGAGAACATCCCGGGGGCCGTCAAGGCTGGACGGTGATGGCAGCGCCGGAAGAGGGGCTCGAAGAAGAGGCGGCAGGACGTCAGCACGCTGTCGAGGGCACCACGCCCTCGTACTCCGACCTGACGGCCTTGCCGCCAGGCCTCTTCCTCTTCCGCAGCCTCCCTACACCAGCCGCCCAAGGAGACGACCACGGGGAGTTCAAGGAGCCGGCGACACGGATGATGGGGTCGCCGGTGCTACACGAAGCGGCGCCCGACACCTAGTCGGACCCGCCATCCTGCCGCCCGCTCCCCTCGTCGTCGCTGTCGCTCCCCTCCTCGTCACTCTTGCTCGAGGAGGAGCCTTCGCTATCGGAGGAGCTTTCCACGCAGCACCGTGCCCGGACGCCGAAGCACCCGAAGACCTTGACGGAGAGGAGATCGCCCTCCACCAACTTAAAATGGAGAGTGAGCCCCGGCGTCAAGCTGTGGATGCGGGCGAACGTCTTCCACCCTCGACCAAGATACATCACACCAGGGGCTGGGAATTCGGCGCGGACTCGCGTGCCGCTGATCCCACAGCCCCTCATGTGTAGTCTCAGCGTCTCGGGCGGGTCCAACTCCACCACCTCCGCAAACGGAGCTGGGAGTCGGAGGCGACGATGGGGCGACCAGTGCAGCCTGGCGAAGAACTCGCAAGGGTCGTCCCCAGCATGGGCCAGCGCGGGAAGAAGAGCCGCCGGCGGAGGTGAAGCCGACGCGCCGCCTCGTCCACCTCTTCCCCGAGCGCCACGGCCTCATCCTCGACCTCGTCCACGACCTCGCCCCCTCCCTCTTCCCCTTACGGCTGGCTCCGCCACCACGGGTGCAGGAGAGGGAGGGAGGCGCTATCTGGCGGCAACCCTCGCCGCCACTGATGAAGGACCGGGGTTCCCTTTCTCCATGGCGAATGGGAGGAAGGGGAGCAGAAGCTGAAGGAAGAAGAAGATGGGAGAATGCGGGCTTCCGTCCTCCCCTCCCGCTCCTTATAAAGGAGCGAGGTGGGGACTCGGCCGCCCCGCTCAGCGAATCAAGACACGGGGAGAGCAGGGAGCTGGGGCCGACCCGCTGCCTCGACCCGTGACGGCCCGGTTTTCCGGCTCCGCCGTCCGTAGCCCCAAGTGCATGGGAGCCGCGTGGCAGACGTGCGGAACCGAGGTGACGAATGAGGCGACCCCTCCCCACCCCGTGATCGTGGGGAGTCGGCGCCTCGAAAACCGCCCACGATCTCTCCCACGATGCCGCATTTGACGCGTGCCGTGCGGGGAAGGCGCGGTGGATGCAGAGTGAGTTATGGCGTGACCTAGGCCGCGCGTGCCCGTGCACTGTTTTGGGCCTGGCCCAATAGCGCTCGGCACCGTGTATGGCCCAGGCCCGGGGGCTCCTGTCGGTGTACTAAAGTAGGGGTACCTTAGTATCCCGAACTTGTGCACGGGCAGTCACAGCGACCCGCGGCAAGGCTTGCCGGGCGACCGCCAAGACCCTCCTTGGCTCCTTTGGGGCCATTCAAGAACAAAGTATCCAAGAGCAAAACGAGGCCCTGGCAAGAGGAGCTTGCCGGGAAGGAGGCAAGGCCCCGGCAAGAGGAGCTTGCCGGGAAGGAGACAAGGCCCCGACAAGAGGAGCTTGCCGGGAAGACCAACCAAAGCATCTCGAGAAGCTCGCTGCGGCGCACTACGCGTCCCGACAAGACCCGGTGAGCGGCAAGCTCCCGGGCGCGACAATACAACATCCGCGGCAAGGCGCTTGCCGCGGCAAGCTACTACCCCGCAGCCCGCGCTCCAGCTCACCCACCAACGTGTCGCTCTGGGACCACTCCTGGCGTACGTGGCGGGAGGCTGGGCAGCCGGGGGCATGCGGTGGCAAGCAAGCGCTGACAAGATAGTCATCGTGGCAAAGGGTGGCGTTCCTAGCGGTCCCTCTCTATGCCGTCTAGGTGACACAGATAGGCATTTAATGCCCTTGTCCCCTGCCGTCAGGGTTAGGTATGATACGTCTGTTGTAGGCGGTGGAGCCAACTACCACCCCTTTTACGTTTTTACCCCCACCTCTGTTGCCACGTGTCGGTGACCCCTTAGACATATAAAAGGAGGCCCATGCACAACAGAGGAGGGGAGGACGGCCATTCTCATGCTCGGTCTCGCCAGCTGCTTGAGTGTACTGTAGCACTCGCCGCTCCCGAGCAAGAACTCAATACAACCACCAAACCAGGAGTAGGGTTTTACGCATCTGTGCGGCCCGAACCTGGGTAAACCGATCGTCTCGCTCATGTGTTCGCCTCGATCTGCTCTTTGTGCATCTACCGCCCCCCTACCGAACCGAAAGGGGCTCGGTCCGCCGATCCCCATAGGTGTGCGTGGGATCAGCAACCCCCGACACCTCTCTATCCAAAAAATATATAATTGATGCCCCAACCTTTTTTGACACAAGGGAGGAGCAACATTTATTACTATTGCAAAAGTGGCATCCATTATACCATTAGTCAAATGGTACTACAAAGCATGCAAGCATTGTGGAAAAGGTTACAACATCATGTCAGATACCCCAACATGCGCCTTCCAATTTCCTGTTCCATGCCCAATGTACCATACATCTTCCTAAATCTAATCATTATAAATTTCTTTTCTCTTATTCATGTCACTAAAAATTCGACAATCCTTCGGGTATAAGCTTCCCCTTACACTAACAGATAGCTCAGGAAGTTTGGATGCAGTTGCCTTTAATAAAATAGCTAAAGACTTGGTTGAGCATCATGCTGAGCAAGTTTCTATGAACATGAAAATAGATGTTGCGGATCAGATGCTTTCCCTGGATAAAGCCATTGGTAAAGAAAGGTTCTTCTATATAGGAATGAATATTGATTCAGCTGCCAAGTACCCTATAAAATATGTCCTGAAAAAAAAAGTTTCCCCGTGGACAATACCAAATCGGTTCCTCTGTTAACTGCTTCAAAGGTAACAACTTTTTGATACTCATTACCTTCATATATCATCCTATTAACTTGACATGTGAAGCTTTTTCAGTCAGCACAAGATAACCTTGCACCAACTTCATCTATCGTAAATGATGAGAGGTTCCTGGCCATTTTATCAATTTAAATTCTGAAAATATATTGACAAAACATTAAATCCATATTTTCTAATGAGCATTATCTATATTATTTTCAGTCCAAGTGCATAGAAGCCAGAGGCCCCCTTCAACAATACACCTCCAAGTGATAACCAGACACCTATCACTACAAAGGAAAGTGAATCCAGGGAAATTTGGCCACATAGGATTTCATGTGTGTAATGCTTCACAAACCTCCAAGCGAAGTTAAGATTAAACATTTCAACTATTAGGATTTTTCTTTGGTAAATCTAATAATTGCTCTGTTTTGTATGTTCATCTGTATAATGCTTCACTAACCTCCATGCTTATTCAATTCCTCTGATAAACATACTTTCTTATTTATAATGTACATTCAAATCAGTTCCGAAGTAAAAAGAAGGATTGATTTTCAGAAGGATGATGCCAACAACTCTAACAGGTATCACAACACTCACAAGGATGATGCCAACAACTATGTTTAGTTTCCTGTCTAATGCTTCACAACACTCACAACCACTACAAATAATTTATTTATGTTTAGTTTACTGCCAATGCAATCCTAACAATCATGTACCTATAATATTACTTTCTTATTTAGTTTCCTGCTCAATGCAATCAAATTTATGAATGCAGCTCAAAAAGCACAGATAGTCCTCTTTCGAAAAGGCAAAAGCAAAGCGAGAGTATGTATTACTTCCCATTACCTATAGTTGAATATATTGCCAATGAATTTTTCTGTTCATATATTTAAAATTCTAAATATTTTCTGTACCAACCGATTCAAACAATAAAAATGCAGCAAACAACTATGAAAAGACAGACTAAAATAAAAGTACATACAAAGGTATTGTATATTATGTACCTCGGTTTTTTATTCAAACATTCAGAATTTCTAATATATATTGCATTTATAAAAATACTATGTATCACAGTTCATGTAGGCAACTTCCACAATGCTCATACAGGCAGCTTCCACAATGCTCATACAGCCAACTTCCATAGTGCTCCAAACGATCAATAATCAAGAATGTTCAACTTCCACAGTGCTTTGGCATTGCCAGCCGACAACAATAATTTTTTTTGTTGCTCAACTTCTATTGTGACCAAGTATGTTTTCATAACCAGTACATTTATAGTGTAACTGAGATGTCTACTCGTGCGTACTTTTGGTTCCATGCAAGTGACTACATAGTTTTCTGGCAATATTTGCAATTTTGTGCTTATCAACAATGGATAAACTCCTATAAATGGGCCATAATATTTTTTTGTAAACTGTACAATCGTGCATGCATGTAAAATATTTATTCCTACATTAACACCTCAAATGGCTGTTCTTACAATCACAGTGTAAGTCACAATTGCCAGTTTCTAAAAATTCATTGCTCGGTTAATTCTGTATTAAAGGTTACTAAAAAATCCTGTTAGACACTATAAATTCATTAATTGTTGAGTTAATAGTGTATAAAGCATTTCTAAAACATCTTTCGGTTAAAAACTCTTACGGTTGCAGTCCACCTATATAATACCCCCCCCATACAACCTATAGCTACAAGCAAATCTTTTCTCACACTGAAAACTTCACTATTGTCAAATACATGGACAAGCAGCAATAAGGCAAAAGGTATGTCTATTACATGCAAACTTAT
This sequence comes from Triticum monococcum, assembly GCA_034509565.1. Lineage (NCBI taxonomy): Eukaryota > Viridiplantae > Streptophyta > Magnoliopsida > Poales > Poaceae > Triticum > Triticum monococcum. Next base: position 771,863,790 of record CM067847.1, read on the forward strand.
TTCGCCGGTTTCATGTCTGATATTTCACAATTTGCCCGCATACTTTTCTATAGGATGCAACCTTACACAACAAAGAATGTTCTACCCTCTTCATCAACTCATGCATCAAGAAAAACTCACAAGTACATGGAGGCTATTGCAGACATGAAAAATGCCACCACTAAATCCGCAACATGGATCACTTTGAAAGAGGACGCACGTGAAGACAACATCATAAAGCTACTCCAGGAACATCCATTCAGGTCCACCAAGTACATCTTCGAGTACATGAAGAACAGATTTAAACATGTCCAAATTCTTCTCGACGAAGAAGACAACCGTGTGGACGACTCCAACAAACTATAAACCAACATTATGCTACTTATTTACAGGATTTTGTAACAATAAACCAACAAAGTACAATAAATCTCTTATATCTGTATTTTCATGCTCATATTGTTAATCAAAATATCCATATTGCACTCAACCAAGTATCATCTAAACATATTGCCACCAATTCCCGTAGCAACGCGCGGGGAATTGTCTAGTTTAAAGACTAATCTCTCCCAGCGCCATGACGTAGAAGTAGAGCACGGGGCGGGCTCGTCGGAACAAGAGACTGGTGCAATGGTTTTCTATTATGGATCAAGAAACTTTCCTAACTGTATTAGGGGAATTTCAAAAATCAAACATCACGCCGATATTGTGCACGTTCAAAGGGACAAGTATTGAGCTCAACAAAATTAAGAAAAAAAAATACAAACTAACCATGGTGGATAAAATTTATCTTAGTGAATTTTTCAGTGTACCCATTACAGAATGAGAGAATTGCCACTATACCACTAGTGGAAACCACGAGTGCGAAAATACCACTATGAAAAACCAAAGTGTCAAAATAGCACTCCTCTCTCAGTTTTTCAGTCCACAATAGCACTCCTGTTAGATGTCAAACAAATTTTGTGAGTCAAACCATTAGCACCTTGTCAGTTTTTTTGGTATTCCCAAAATGCCCCCGATAAACCTAAAGAGAGGAGTGATATCCTCATACACATCTCTCTCCTGTATCCTCCTCCTCCCAGCCCACTCTCATGGCAGCCCTCCGGCACTCGCTCAGCCGCCCTTCCGCCCTCCCCTGGTATCACCGCCCGACACAGCGTCCCGTAGCCTCGCCACCCTCCCCAAGCTCCCGATGCCGACCTCCCAGGACCCAGACGAGGGCCGACACCGTTGTCCCAGGTCCTCCACGGCAGCTAACCTCCCCGGCAACGACGCCAGAAAAGAGCTTGATGTCTACTACACAACCTTCTTCTTGTAGACGTTGTTGGGCCTCCAAGTGCAGAGGTTTGTAGGACAGTAGCAAATTTCCCTCAAGTGGATGACCTAAGGTTTATCAATCCGTAGGAGGCGTAGGATGAAGATGGTCTCTCACCAGCAACCCTGCAACCAAATAACAAAGAGTCTCTTGTGTCCCCAACACACCCAATACAATGGTAAATTGTATAGGTGCACTAGTTCGGTGAAGAGATGGTGATACAAGTGGTATATGGATAGTAGATAAAGGTATTTGTAATCTGAAATAATAAAAACAGCAAGGTAACAAGTGACAAAAGTGAGCATAAACGGTATTGCAATGTGTTGAAACAAGGCCTAGGGTTCATACTTTCGCTAGTGTAAGTCCTCTCAACAATACTAACATAATTGGATCATAAAACTATCCCTCAACATGCAACAAAGAGTCACTCCAAAGTCACTAATAGCGGAGAATGAACGAAGAGATTATGGTAGGGTACGAAACCACCTCAAAGTTATTCTTTCCAATCAATCCGTTGGGCTATTCCTATAAGTGTCACAAACAACCCTAGAGTTCGTACTAGAATAACACCTTAAGATACAAATCAACCAAAACCCTAATGTCACCTAGATACTCCAATGTCACCTCAAGTATCCGTGGGCATCATTATACGATATGCATCACACAATCTCAGATTCATCTATTCAACCAACAGAAAGGACCTCAAAGAGTGCCCCAAAGTTTCTACCGAAGAATCACGACGAAAACGTGTGCCATCCCCTATGCATAGGTTCATGGGCGGAACCCGCAAGTTGATCACCAAAACATACATCAAGTGAATCACGTGATGTCCCATTGTCACCACAGATATCCACGGCAAGACATACATCAAGTGTTCTCAAATCTTTAAAGACTCAATCCGATAAGGTAACTTCAAAGGGGAAACTCAATTCTTTACAAGAGAGTAGAGGGGGGAAGAAACATCATAGGATCCAAATATAATAGCAAAGCTCGCGATACATCAAGACCGTATCATCTCAAGAACACGAGAGAGAGAGAGAGATCAAACACATAGCTACTGGTACATACCCTCAGCCCCCAGGGAGAACTACTCCCTCCTCGTCATGGAGAGCACCGGGATGATGAAGATGGCCATCGGAGAAGGATTGCCCCCTCCGGCAGGGTGCCAGAACGGGTCTAGATTGGTTTTTTGGTGGCTACGGAGGCTTCTGGGGGCGGAACTCCCGATCTAATCTCCGTTCTGGAAGTTTGAGGGTACGACGATATATATGGGTGCAGGAAGTACGTCAGGGGAGCCACGAGGGCCCCACGAGGCAGGGGCGCACCCTAGGGGGGTGGGCGCGCCCCCACCCTCGTGGCTTCCTCGTTCCTTCCTTGACGTGGGGTCCAAGTCCATCGAGTGGCTTTCGTTCCAAAAATAACTTCTCTAGTTGATTTCGTTCCGTTTCGACTCCGTTTGATATTCCTTTTCTTCGAAACACTGAAATAGGCATAAAACAGCAAATCTGGGTTGGGCCTCCGGTTAATAGGTTAGTCCCAAAAATAATATAAAAGTGGAAAATAAAGCCCAATATTGCCCAAAACAGTAGATAGTATAGCATGGAGCAATCAAAAATGATAGATACGTTGGAGATGTATCACCCTCCCAGGCCCTTGACGGCAACTTTTGACTCGACTCTCCCAAAGCTCTCGACGCTATCCTCCTAGGGCCCTCGACCTTGTATGATTAGCCCCCTGTTACCTTAGTATTTTTCATTTCAAGTGCAACAATTCCTTGGTATTTTTCATTGCTAGTGGATGGGCATATTTGGTCTTTTGTCAGGTATAAACTTTTTTGTGGAAAAGAAACAATGGAATACAACTTTCTTAAAATAATTTAACATTTCAATTCTGTAGTAGTCTCTACCTGCTAGTATGTACTATCTCTAGCTGCTAGTATCTACTGTGAATGGTGCTAGTATCTACTGTCAATGGTGAATGCTCCTAGATGATGAGCCTCTATTTGCGTGTTTCAGATTCGATGGGTGATTTTAAAGTAGAAATAGATATTCAGTCTTACTTGAAAATTGTAGACGACAGAAGAGTGTACATAAGGGGAAAAACATGGAATTTTATGGTTGGTCGGGGATTATCTGTGGTGCGGATAAAGGAGGTTGTGGATGAGAGGTACAAATGCTCTGCTGATCAGAGAATGACCATTTGGTTGGATCCGTAGATAACACTGTCCCATTGATCCCTGAAATAGAGGTAGCTCAATTGTTTGATACATGTTCTAACACAAAAATAGTAAGGTTCGGTGTGACCATTGAGAGCCAATAGCAACACAATGAACCTGCTCCTGTCATCACTGAAGAGATGGATGATCATCCGGTTCACGCTCCATTCTTTGCTTGGCCAAAGCAAGCCTATGAAGGGGAGTACGGGGATGATGTGCCCGTGGGATGCAATGAGGAGAACACCTATTTGCATGAGGAGAATGTTGAATCAAAGGAGAATGCCGAACCATAGAAAATTGTCGAGCCAAAGGCTGCAAGAGTTCCATTGGGAACACTGGATGTTGACAACTCTTATGATCCATAACATGTGCGAGGGAATGATGAGGCTTTACTTGCGAACAATATGGCTCCTACTTATTTCCATGATAAAAACAATCCTTGAATTGAAGTAGGAGCCACATTTCCTAACTCTAAAGCATTTAGAGTTGCATTGAGACAATTAGCAACTAGAGAAGATTGGTCCTTTGGCACGTAGTATAGTGACCCCCAGGGATTTAGGGCTAATTGCACTGATGAAGATTGTCCATGGAGGATACATGCCTCCAAGTTACCGAATACTAAAACTTTCATGGTACGGTTAGTACCGTTGTTTGCTTCTTGCTTTGGCTCATGTTATTGTTGATTTCTTTCTTTTTACTGTTGTTTATTTGGCACTTATGTTTCTTAATGTTATTGCAGGTAAAGAAACTTCCTTTTTGCCATACTTGTGGGAGTACCAATTGCAGTAAAGGAAAGGCAAATAGAGATTGGTTTGCTGATAAAGGGAATGTCGCACTTGAGGAGAATCTCACGGTGAGTGCAAAACAACTTAAAGAAACTTTGCAAAAGGAGTATGATATTAAGCTTCAATACACCGATGTTTGGAAAGGAAGAGCTCATGCGAAGGATCAATTGGAAGGTACATATAAGGAGAATTTTCACCAGTTGTGGAACTTTAGAGCCGAATTGTTGGCAGCCAATCCTGGAAGTATATTTGAGATAGATATAAAAACAACTACCAACAAAAAGGGTGACATAGTGCATGTTTTCAATAGCTTGTTGATTGTCTTCACGTCATGCCTTGATGGGTTTTTGGAAGGGTGTAGACCATATTTGGGGGTTGATGCAACTTTTCTTAGTGGGAAATACACCGGACAATTGGCAGCCGCTATTGGTGTGGATGGGCATAGTTGGATGTTTCTAGTAGCATTTGGAATATTTGGGAAAGAAAATACAGAAAATTGGGTATGGTTCATGGAGCAATTGAAATTGGCCATTGGAGAGCCACATGGTCTTGTGATCCATACAGATGCATGTCAGGGGTGGGAGAACACGGTTTCTAAGGTCTACCCAAATTGTGAACATAGAGAATGCATGATGCATCTAATGCTTAACTTCAAGAAAAAGTTCAAAGGTTACATACTAGATAATATGTGGCCTGCAGCTTGGACATATGAAGTAGAGAAGCATGATTCCAGGATGGCGGAAATACAAGCACAAAACGCTGAAGCAATAGCCTATTTGAACATGCATCACAACCGTGTGTGGAGAAGAAGCAAATTTTCATCAATGACAAAAGTTGAGTATGTCTGCAATAATTTGGCAGAGGTTTTCAATAATTGGACTAAGGACATGAAGCAGCTTGCACATGTTGAGCTTTTTGACAACCTTAGGGAAATGATAATGAAATTGTTAGAGAAAAAGAGAGCCGTTGCCGAAGCACTTCTAGGTTAGATACTACCTAGTGTGATAAAGGAGTTGAATTTGAAAAGCAAGGGGCTGCATTATTTGGAAGCAAGAGCATCGCCAAATATAGCTGAGATTTTAGGAATTGGATGGAGGCACCGTTAACTTGGAGAAAAGTGAGTGCTCTTGTAGGAGATGGCAGATTTGTGGTAAGCCATGCACACATGCTCTTCGGTTCATATTCTCCAAAAAAACCAAGCTAAAGGATTATATTGATGAGTGTTTCTCAGTGGCCAGGTTCAAAGCAGCATATGAGGGAATTCTCATGCCAATTAGGGGCAGGTCCCAATGGCCCAAGGTAAATCATGGATTTGATATGATCCCTCCCAAGCTTACAAAGAGTGTTGGATGTCCAAGAACTAGGAGGATAAAGAATTACACCGAAGGTGGAACCGGCAGAAAACATAAATGCAAAAGGTGTGGAGCATTAGGTCATCTTCGGAAGACATGGAAGGAGCCAGAGATTGAAAGTGACACGAACCAAGATGCTACTCCTCCACGATAATTATTTCATGAGTCTAAATTTCTTTCACTTGCTGCCAAATGTCTTGCATATTAATTACTAACAATGTTGTATTGAATTGTAGGAAAAAATCAAAGGTTGAAGCAAGCATTGCAGCTACCTCTTCTCCTAAGACACCAACTAAGCAAGGTACTCAACTTGGTACTCCTACAAGTCCAATGACAAGGTAAAGGGCAACAACTATTGTAATTGCTTAAACACCTCCTAGTGCATCGACAAGGAGCAAAACTGCTGCTCACAGCCCTCTTCGATGAGTTTATTCATTTGATTGTGAGAACCATGATCTTTTGCTTATGGTATGAGTTTTGTTGTACTGGAATGCAGATTATACCTGTTGGGGAACGCAGTAATTTCAAAAATTTTCCTACGCACACGCAAGATCATGGTGATGCACAGCAACGAGAGGGGAGAGTGTTGTCTACGTACCAACGCAGACCGACTGCGGAAGCGATCACACAACGTAGAGGAAGTAGTCGTACGTCTTCTTCCCGATCCGACCGATCCAAGCACCGTTACTCCGGCACCTCCGAGTTCTTAGCACACGTTCAGCTCGATGACGTTCCTCGGGCTCCGATCCAGCAAAGCGTCGAGGAAGAGTTCCGTCAGCACGACGGCGTGGTGACGATCTTGATGTACTACCGACGCAGGGCTTCGCCTAAGCACTGTAACGGTATGATCGAGGTGGAATTTAGTGGCAGGGGGCACCGCACACGGCTAAGGAACGATCTCAAGGATCAACTTGTGTGTCTTGGGGTGTCCCCTGCCCCTGTATTTATATGTTGGAAGAGGGGGGGCTGGCCGGCCAAGAGGGAGAGGCGCAGGGGAGTCCTACTCCCACCGGGAGTAGGACTCCTCCCCCCCAATCCTAATCCAATTAGGACTCCCGGGGGGGAAAGAGAGAGAAGGGGGGCCGGCCCCTTGTCCTATTCCTAATAGGACTCTAGGGGGCGCCGGCCAGCTAGAGGGCTGCCTCTTTTCTCTTTTCCACTAAGGCCCAATAGGCCCATTAGCCTCCCGGGGGGGTTCCGGTAACCCTCTCGGTATTCCGGTAAAATCCCGATTTCACCCGGAACGTTTCCGGTGTCCAAATATAGGCTTCCAATATATCAATCTTTACGTCTCGACCATTTCGAGACTCCTCGTCATGTCCGTGATCTCATCCGGGACTCCGAACAACCTTCGGTACATCAAAATGCATAAACTCATAATAACTGTCATCGTAACGTTAAGCGTGCGGACCCTACGGTTCGAGAACAATGTAGACATGACCGAGACACGTCTCCGGTCAATAACCAATAGCGGGACCTGGATGCCCATATTGGCTCCCACATATTCTACGAAGATCTTTATCGGTCAGACCGCATAACAACATACGTTGTTCCCTTTGTCATCGGTATGTTACTTGCCCGAGATTCGATCGTCGGTATCCAATACCTAGTTCAATCTCATTACTGGCAAGTCTCTTTACTCGTTCCGTAATACATCATCTCACAACTAACTTATTAGTTGCAGTGCTTGCAAGGCTTATGTGATGTGCATTACCGAGAGGGCCCAGAGATACCTCTCCGACAATCGGAGTGACAAAACCCTAATCTTGAAATACGCCAACCCAACATCTGCCATTGGAGACACCTGTAGTACTCCTTTATAATCACCCAGTTACGTTGTGACGTTTGGTAGTACCCAAAGTGTTCCTCCGGTAAACGGGAGTTGCATAATCTCATAGTTATAGGAACATGTATAAGTCATGAAGATAGCAATAGCAACATACTAAACGATCGGGTGCTAAGCTAATGGAATGGGTCATGTCAATCAGATCATTCAACTAATGATGTGACCTCGTTAATCAAATAACAACTCTTTGTTCATGGTCAGGAAACATAACCATCTTTGATTAACGAGCTAGTCTAGTAGAGGCATACTAGTGACACTCTGTTGGTCTATGTATTCACACATGTATTATGTTTCCGGTTAATACAATTCTAGCATGAATAATAAACATTTATCATGATTCAAGGAAATAAATAATAACTTTTATTATTGCCTCTAGGGCATATTTCCTTCAGTCTCCCACTTGCACTAGAGTCAATAATCTAGATTACACAGTAATGATTCTAACACCCATGGAGCCTTGGTGCTGATCATGTTTTGCTCGTGGAAGAGGCTTAGTCAACGGGTCTGCAACATTCAGATCCGTATGTATCTTGCAAATCTCTATGTCTCCCACCTGGACTAAATCCCGGATGGAGTTGAAGCGGTTTTTGATGTGCTTGGTTCTTTTGTGAAATCTGGATTCCTTTGCCAAGGCAATTGCACCAGTATTGTCACAGAAGATTTTCATTGGACCCGATGCACTAGGTATGACACCTAGATCGGATATGAACTCCTTCATCCAGACTCCTTCGTTTGCTGCTTCCGAAGCAGCTATGTACTCCGCTTCACATGTAGATCCCGCTACGACGCTTTGTTTAGAACTGCACCAACTGACAGCTCCACCGTTTAAAGTAAACACGTATCCGGTTTGCGATTTAGAATCGTCCGGATCAGTGTCAAAGCTTGCATCAACGTAACCTCTTACGGTGAGCTCTTTGTCACCTCCATATACGAGAAACATATCCTTAGTCCTTTTCAGGTATTTCAGGATGTTCTTGACCGCTGTCCAGTGATCCACCCCTGGATTACTTTGGTACCTCCCTGCTAAACTTATGGCAAGGCACACATCAGGTCTGGTACACAGCATTGCATACATGATAGAGCCTATGGCTGAAGCATAGGGAACATCTTTCATATTCTTTCTATCTTCTGCAGTGGTCGGGCATTGAGTCTGGCTCAACTTCACACCTTGCAATACAGGCAAGAACCCTTTCTTTGCTTGATCCATTTTGAACTTCTTCAAAATCTTGTCAAGGTATGTGCTTTGTGAAAGTCCAATTAAGCGTTTTGATCTATCTCTATAGATCTTTATGCCTAATATGTAAGCAGCTTCCCCAAGGTCTTTCATCGAAAAACTTTTATTCAAGTATCCCTTTATGCTATCCAGAAATTCTATATCATTTCCAATGAGTAATATGTCATCCACATATAATATCAGAAATGCTACAGAGCTCCCACTCACTTTCTTGTAAATACATGCTTCTCCAAAAGTCTGTATAAACCCAAATGCTTTGATCACACTATCAAAGCGTTTATTCCAACTCCGAGATGCTTGCACCAGTCCATAGATGGATCGCTGGAGTTTGCACACTTTGTTAGCTCCCTTTGGATCGACAAAACCTTCTGGCTGCATCATATACAACTCTTCTTCCAGAAATCCATTCAGGAATGCGGTTTTTACATCCATTTGCCAAATTTCATAATCATAAAATGCGGCAATTGCTAACATGATTCTGACAGACTTAAGCATCGCTACGGGTGAGAAAGTCTCATCGTAGTCAACTCCTTGAACTTGTCGAAAACCTTTTGCAACAAGTCGAGCTTTGTAGACAGTAACATTACCATCAGCGTCAGTTTTTTTCTTAAAGATCCATTTATTCTCAATTGCTTGCCGATCATCGGGCAAGTCAACCAAAGTCCATACTTTGTTCTCATACATGGATCCCATCTCAGATTTCATGGCTTCAAGCCACTTTGCGGAATCTGGGCTCACCATCGCTTCTTCATAGTTCGTAGGTTCATCATGATCTAGTAGCATGACTTCCAGAACAGGATTACCGTACCACTCTGGTGCGGATCTTGCTCTGGTTGATCTACGAGGTACAGTAGTATCTTGATCTAAAGTTTCATGATCATCATCATTAACTTCCTCTCTTATTGGTGTAGTTCTCACTGAAACAGTTTTCTGTGATGTACTATTTCCCAATAATGGAGTAGGTATAGTTACCTCGTCAAGTTCTACTTTCCTCCCACTCACTTCTTTCGAGAGAAACTCCTTCTCAAGAAAGTTTCCGAATTTAGCAACAAAAGTCTTGCCTTCGGATCTGTGATAGAAGGTGTATCCAATAGTTTCCTTTGGATATCCTATGAAGACACACTTCTCCGATTTGGGTTCGAGCTTATCGGGTTGAAGCTTTTTCACATAAGCATCGCAGCCCCAAACTTTAAGAAACGACAACTTTGGTTTCTTGCCAAACCATAGTTCATAAGGCGTCGTCTCAACGGATTTAGATGGTGCCCTATTTAACGTGAATGCGGCCGTCTCTAAAGCATAACCCCAAAATGATAGCGGTAAATCAGTAAGAGACATCATAGATCGCACCATATCTAGTAAAGTACGATTACGACGTTCGGACACACCATTACGTTGTGGTGTTCCGGGTGGCGTGAGTTGCGAAACTATTCCACAATTTTTCAAATGTACACCAAACTCGTAACTCAAATATTCTCCTCCACGATCAGATCGTAGAAACTTTATTTTCTTGTTACGATGATTTTCAACTTCACTCTGAAATTCCTTGAACTTTTCAAATGTTTCAGACTTATGTTTCATTAAGTAGATATACCCATATCTGCTTAAATCATGTGTGAAGGTGAGAAAATAACGATATCCGCCACGAGCCTCAATATTCATCGGACCACATACATCGGTATGTATGATTTCCAATAAATCTGCTGCTCTCTCCATAGTGCCGGAGAACGGTGTTTTAGTCATCTTGCCCATGAGGCACGGTTCGCAAACACCAAGTGATTCATAATCAAGTGGTTCCAAAAGCCCATCAGTATGGAGTTTCTTCATGCGCTTTACACCGATATGACCTAAACGGCAGTGCCACAAATAAGTTGCACTATCATTATCAACTCTGCATCTTTTGGCTTCAACATTATGAATATGTGTATTACTACTATCGAGATTTAATAAGAATAGACCACTTTTCAAGGGTGCATGACCATAAAAGATATTACTCATATAAATAGAACAACCATTATTCTCTGATTTAAATGAATAACCGTCTCGCATCAAACAAGATCCAGATATAATGTTCATGCTTAACGCTGGCACCAAATAACAATTATTCAGGTCTAATATTAATCCCGAAGGTAGATGTAGAGGTAGCGTGCCGACCGCGATCACATCGACTTTGGAACCGTTTCCCACGCGCATCGTCACCTCGTCCTTTGCTAGTGTCCGCTTATTCTGTAGTCCCTGTTTCGAGTTGCAAATATTAGCAACAGAACCAGTATCAAATACCCAGGTGCTACTGCGAGCATTAGTAAGGTACACATCAATAACATGTATATCACATATACCTTTGTTCACCTTGCCATCCTTCTTATCCGCCAAATACTTGGGGCAGTTCCGCTTCCAGTGACCAGTCTGCTTGCAGTAGAAGCACTCAGTTTCAGGCTTAGGTCCAGACTTGGGTTTCTTCTCTTGAGCAGCAACTTGCTTGCCGTTCTTCTTGAAGTTCCCTTTCTTCTTCCCTTTGCCCTTTTTCTTGAAACTAGTGGTTTTGTTAACCATCAACACTTGATGCTCCTTTTTGATTTCTACCTCCGCAGCTTTCAGCATCGCGAAGAGCTCGGGAATAGTCTTGTTCATCCCTTGCATATTATAGTTCATCACAAAGCTCTTGTAGCTTGGTGGCAGTGATTGGAGAATTCTGTCAATGACGCAATCATCCGGAAGTGTAACTCCCAATTGAATCAAGTGATTATTATACCCAGACATTTTGAGTATATGCTCACTGACAGAACTGTTCTCCTCCATCTTGCAGCTATAGAACTTATTGGAGACTTCATATCTCTCAATCCGGGCATTTGCTTGAAATATTAACTTCAACTCCTGGAACATCTCATATGCTCCATGACGTTCAAAACGTCGTTGAAGTCCCGGTTCTAAGCCGTAAAGCATGGCACACTGAACTATTGAGTAGTCATCAGCTTTGCTCTGCCAGACGTTCATAACTTCTGGCGTTGCTCTTGCAGCAGGCCTGGCACTTAGCGGTGCTTCCAGGACGTAATTCTTCTGTGCAGCAATGAGGATAATCCTCAGGTTACGGACCCAGTCCGTGTAATTGCTACCATCATCTTTCAACTTAGCTTTCTCAAGGAACGCATTAAAATTCAACGGAACAACAGCACGAGCCATCTATCTACAATCAACATAGACAAGCAAGATACTATCAGGTACTAAGTTCATGATAAATTTTTAAGTTCAGTTAATTTACTTAAGAACTCCCACTTAGATAGACATCCCTCTAATCCTCTAAGTGATCACGTGATCCAAATCAACTAAACCATAACCGATCATCACGTGAGATGGAGTAGTTTTCAATGGTGAACATCAATATGTTGATCATATCTACTATATGATTCACGCTCGACCTTTCGGTCTCCGTGTTCCGAGGTCATATCTTATATGCATAGCTCGTCAAGTATAACCTGAGTATTCCGCGTGTGCAACTGTTTTGCACCCGTTGTATTTGAACGTAGAGCCTATCACACCCGATCATCACGTGGTGTCTCAGCACGAAGAACTTTTGCAACGGTGCATACTCAGGGAGAACACTTCTTGATTATTTAGTGAGAGATCATCTTATAATGCTACCGTCAATCAAAGCAAGATAAGATGCATAAAAAGATAAACATCACATGCAATCAATATAAGTGATATGATATGGCCATCATCATCTTGTGCTTGTGATCTTCATCTCCGAAGCACCGTCATGATCACCATCGTCACTGGCGTGCCACCTTGATCTCCATCGTAGCAACGTTGTCGTCTCGCCAATCTTATGCTTCCACGACTATTACTACCGTTTAGTAATCTAGTAAAGCATTACATCGCGATTGCATTGCATACAATAAAGCGACAACCATATGGCTCCTGCCAGTTGCCGATAACTCGGTTACAAAACATGATCATCTCATACAATAAAATCAGCATCATGCCTTGACCATATCACATCACAACATGCCCTGCAAAAACAAGTTAGACGTCTTCTACTTTGTTGTTGCAAGTTTTACGTGGCTGCTACGGGCTTAAGTAAGAACTCATCTCACCTACGCATCAAAACCACAACGATAGTTCGTCAAATAGACTCCGTTTTAACCTTCTCAAGGACCGGGCGTAGTCACACTTGGTTCAACTAAAGTTGGAGAGATAGTCTTCCGCAAGCCATCTATGTGCAAAGCACGTCGAGGGAACCGGTCTCGCATAAGAGTATGCGTAAGGTTGGTCCGGATCATCTCAACCAACAATACCGCCGAACCAAAGTATGACATGCTGGTAGGCAGTATGACTTGTATCGCCCACAACTCACTTGTGTTCTACTCGTGCATATAACATCAAACCATAAAACCAGGCTCGGATGCCACTGTTGGGGAACGCAGTAATTTCAAAAATTTTCCTACGCACACGCAAGATCATGGTGATGCACAGCAACGAGAGGGGAGAGTGTTGTCTACGTACCAACGCAGACCGACTGCGGAAGCGATCACACAACGTAGAGGAAGTAGTCGTACGTCTTCTTCCCGATCCGACCGATCCAAGCACCGTTACTCCGGCACCTCCGAGTTCTTAGCACACGTTCAGCTCGATGACGTTCCTCGGGCTCCGATCCAGCAAAGCGTCGAGGAAGAGTTCCGTCAGCACGACGGCGTGGTGACGATCTTGATGTACTACCGACGCAGGGCTTCGCCTAAGCACTGTAACGGTATGATCGAGGTGGAATTTAGTGGCAGGGGGCACCGCACACGGCTAAGGAACGATCTCAAGGATCAACTTGTGTGTCTTGGGGTGTCCCCTGCCCCTGTATTTATATGTTGGAAGAGGGGGGGCTGGCCGGCCAAGAGGGAGAGGCGCAGGGGAGTCCTACTCCCACCGGGAGTAGGACTCCTCCCCCCCAATCCTAATCCAATTAGGACTCCCGGGGGGGAAAGAGAGAGAAGGGGGGCCGGCCCCTTGTCCTATTCCTAATAGGACTCTAGGGGGCGCCGGCCAGCTAGAGGGCTGCCTCTTTTCTCTTTTCCACTAAGGCCCAATAGGCCCATTAGCCTCCCGGGGGGGTTCCGGTAACCCTCTCGGTATTCCGGTAAAATCCCGATTTCACCCGGAACGTTTCCGGTGTCCAAATATAGGCTTCCAATATATCAATCTTTACGTCTCGACCATTTCGAGACTCCTCGTCATGTCCGTGATCTCATCCGGGACTCCGAACAACCTTCGGTACATCAAAATGCATAAACTCATAATAACTGTCATCGTAACGTTAAGCGTGCGGACCCTACGGTTCGAGAACAATGTAGACATGACCGAGACACGTCTCCGGTCAATAACCAATAGCGGGACCTGGATGCCCATATTGGCTCCCACATATTCTACGAAGATCTTTATCGGTCAGACCGCATAACAACATACGTTGTTCCCTTTGTCATCGGTATGTTACTTGCCCGAGATTCGATCGTCGGTATCCAATACCTAGTTCAATCTCGTTACTGGCAAGTCTCTTTACTCGTTCCGTAATACATCATCTCACAACTAACTTATTAGTTGCAGTGCTTGCAAGGCTTATGTGATGTGCATTACCGAGAGGGCCCAGAGATACCTCTCCGACAATCGGAGTGACAAAACCCTAATCTTGAAATACGCCAACCCAACATCTGCCATTGGAGACACCTGTAGTACTCCTTTATAATCACCCAGTTACGTTGTGACGTTTGGTAGTACCCAAAGTGTTCCTCCGGTAAACGGGAGTTGCATAATCTCATAGTTATAGGAACATGTATAAGTCATGAAGATAGCAATAGCAACATACTAAACGATCGGGTGCTAAGCTAATGGAATGGGTCATGTCAATCAGATCATTCAACTAATGATGTGACCTCGTTAATCAAATAACAACTCTTTGTTCATGGTCAGGAAACATAACCATCTTTGATTAACGAGCTAGTCTAGTAGAGGCATACTAGTGACACTCTGTTGGTCTATGTATTCACACATGTATTATGTTTCCGGTTAATACAATTCTAGCATGAATAATAAACATTTATCATGATTCAAGGAAATAAATAATAACTTTTATTATTGCCTCTAGGGCATATTTCCTTCAATACCAACCACTTGTTTTGTTCTTTAATTAATTTTCTCTAAAAACATTCGGATTCTAAATTGCCTTCATCCTGATCCTTACTCTGTTTTCTCTAAAAACAGCAATGCAATGTGAAGGAGGATATCAGCAAGCTTTTGGATGTTGAGCACTCCAGATCGGGTTGCATACTTTGTTCTTTTATGTTATGTAACTGTTGGTTATTCTGCTGTTGCTCACAAACTTTCTTTTTCGCTATCATGTGGCTAATACTAGAAATAAAGCATCCAACACTAGGACATCTACATTCAGGAATGTCATAATACTAACTAATACCATTTTCAACTTGCAGTTATATGGATTTTTGGTCATCGATCAGGGAGAGCAGAGAGCTGCATTTCCTTAATCAGTTGCAGTTCTAATTGTCTTTATTATAAATTGTAGCAGATTAATTACATGCTATGTAACCGGACCAAGTACTCATATCCTATGGTACAATGACTGTTTGCAACCATGCTTGCATGCTTAGTAGCAGAATGGTGTACGTGGTCAGGAGGTGCTCTTTTGCTAACTGCTATACTGTGTTGTGAGAACCATTTTGTGTCCATGTCCATTCCGTGTTTAAGAAGTAAGGGCATGCAAACCTTTTTTGGATGATGTTAGTCTCAGTTATGAGCTAGTAATATTTTGGCTAGAGAAAACTGAAGTGAGTGCTATTTTGGCAAGTTGGCTTTTACTAGTGGTATTTTGGCATGTTTGGTTTTCACTAGTGGTACTTTGCCTATTGTCTCTTACAGAATGACACCTAACCAAATATCCACGCAGAATTACATAAGAGGATTAATTCATTGGCTTATTAGTTGGTAAACCAAAGGACAAAAAATACAACACTTCCATTTTTGGTATCCAATACGCGAGAGAGCGTATATTTGCTATTGGCTCTTATCGTGCAGTACTCCAGGAGATGATACACATATGCGATGATTTTCCCATATTAACAACGAGCACCGAACGGAAATTGTTGGTTTGCCGCATGGATCACGAGACAGAGGCAGATGGTGTGGATATGACCTATACCCGTTTGAGTTGGTATAAAATCCACACTCATTTGTAAAACTTAAAATAATAATGTTTATATTAAATTTTATATTTATTTATAATATACTTTATCAAAGACCAAATTTAATGAATATATTTTTTATTAACCACATACCAATATTTTTAATATTAATTATAGTGTTTTGTATAGACTTCTATCATCTTTGCCAAGAGCACACCATGCTAAATTTAAAATTACATGTTTTTTAAGAGAAGTTATTTTCCTTTTTGAGGTGATGCCACTTACAATTTTGTTTTGGGAGAAATGTCACTTACAATATTTGTGTGTGTGTGTGTGTGTTATAATCTAAAAAATCCTAACATAGATCTGTATGAACAAGTGACAAGTTTATAGTGCATTATTATGAAAGATCAAAGTGCTAGTTTCTAGTGCATTATTAGGTCCAATCCAATAGAAAAATCTAGAGTATATAAGTTTTTTATGAGGAACTTATCATTTAAAGGTTGACATGCTCGTTTTGGCATGGTCAAATCTGTCGTACGTTTTCCAGTTGTCTTGGTAACCTGTTGAACTTGGTAGTGAAATAGCGTCAATTTTAATAATACACTATATAAAAGGGTTACTACTTGTTGCCTAAACAAACGACTACTACTTGTTCTTAAAAAACCGATCATAGTCCATGGAAATGTACATAGGAAATAATCCACTAGGACCTAATTTGTGGGATGTTCATCCAAGAGATTGGTAACCTAACCAAACTAGTCGATGCACCTATCATATTGGTTTGTTTATACGGCCCGTGTGTGGTGTGCGCCCTGGTTCCACATATTTGACCTTATTATTTCTCCAATATATTGATTACACATTTGTGTGTAATAACCATAGTTTTGTTATTACAAGTATGTGAGTTGAGACCTCCATCCCTCGGTACCCGGGAGGTCATGATGTTAGCCTTACCTATGGGTCGGCCCTGAGAAGTAGCAAACTGTGTTTAGAGGAAGCTATTATGAGTACTCTTCCCTCAAGACAAATTCCATGTAATGAGGTATTTGCTGAACAATTGGACATACTTGAAGGCACGCTAAAACATGAGTTCACAAGGAAAACATAGAAAGGCCATGCCCTTGTTGAATATATCATGCTAGGGAACACACGCGAGTGGGCAACGAAAATGCTACTTCACACCTATATGAAAATATGCCCATTTTAATAGACCAATACATTCAACATTTATACACATTGGTATGAGTACTGAAAGACAAAGATAGTACGAAAACAAGTATATCACTTGTATATGAAAGATCTTGATCCTTAACAAACCATAGAAATACCTTGCACCTTTTCTCCCTTTTTGAGAAAGAAAACACATTGCAGATTATCGAGGACAGAAAATGAATAGTTTGTTTGCTAATCACAAAACAAATAACTCCACCAGATGGCATGACCGCCCAGTAGCTTTATGTTGTTACAATAATATATGGCCCTTTTTCCAGAAAAAAGGGAACCGTCAAGTGTTTGGAACTGATAAAGATGATAGTTACTGACTTATGCTTCAACTCTCAAATCTCTTACCCTCTTCTTAGCCTTAGATTCAAGTGTTGCTCTTTACTGAGCTTGTCAATTCATAATAGCATTGATAAGTAACCAAAATCTCATAGCTGGTAAACCATGACTAATTTTTTAACCTTTTATCTTCCATACCCCTTCTCTAATTTAACAGCTAGCCCGGGCGCCTTTCCTGCCTGGTCTTCAGCAGCTGAGAGCATCTACAACCGGACTTGACAAATCAGACCCCTCAAATGCCCGCAGAGAGTGACCTATCACGCCTTAAATTTGCTGCTCTGCATCCAAACCTATCATATTTCATCCCCTGGATCCATACACACCATGCAAAATAAACCTACGTAGTATGACATGATAGCTATGATTCGTCGTTGGAGATGTCCACGACGTCGGTGCTAGGCGCTGGGTGGACGGGTGCATAGGAAGGATCCATCTCCTCCTCCTCCTCATCCATGTACGCGAGCATCTCGTCGACTTCCCTGGCATGCTCCGCCTCCATCTCTTGCCGAGGACGGCGTCTGGCCTCCACATTCGACTCCGAGCGGCGGGAATTGACGATGGCCTGTTGCTCTGCCTGCAGATCCGCATCCCCAGCGTCCCCCACATCCTCCCCCGGCTCCTCCTCCTCAACCTCAACCTCCTCCTCCTCTGAATCCACTGCATTCGGATGTATCCCCACAACGATCCGGGCTTCGCGCCTTGCCCAGATCTGCTCAAGGAGCTGCAATCGGTGCTCCGGCGTTAGATATGGGTGGCTCCTTACCTGGAGGCATGGGGGCATGGCGACTAGTGGTGGCGGATGGCGAGTGGGAAGTGACGACAGTGGCAGACGGAAGGGGGAAATGTGGACGGGTAGGGTTTCGGTGTCGACGATCGGCTTAAATAGCCGGGCTAGGCACTACGCAGCCCATCGAAGCGGCACCACGCGGCGCCATCGGCCAAACAGAGGAGATGAGCTTCGGATCACCGGGTTTTGAAGTGTTTTCCTGTGGGGCCCAGGGTCAATTCGACGTGGCGGACATGCCCAAGCACGCCAGGGCGCCCCCATATCCGCCCCATATTTAGGCTGGATATGAGGGGTGCTGGTCAGCCTGAGCGTTTGAGGAACATTTAAGGAGCCCGTCTGAGTGGAATTTTTGTGACTGGTCAGTGACCAGGCCGTCCGCCCGGGCGTTTGAGGTGACTAGCTATAGATGCTCTTAATACCCATTTTTTTACCTTTTATATGGCTCGGAATGAAGGCAAACACATATAAGGTCACTTAGAGCATTTCCAACAGCCGCGCTGAACAATTAGTGCTTTTTGCGCGCGCGCTACCTCTCCAGTCGCTCCAGCGGACGCGCAAAAACCGCGTGCATGGCATATCCAGTTCAGCGCGCTGGCCAAAACGCCATCGCGTGCCGCTTATTTGCTACGCCCGCTCCCGCACGCTGGACTCTCGAGCGCTCGCTTGCAACTCCACCTACCCCCATCCAGCCGGTCTCGCCGCCGCCGCCCTGGGCGCGCCCCCCTACCTCGTTCCGGCGCTTGATACATCTCCAACGTATCCATAATTTTTTATTGTTCCATGCTATTATATTATCCATCTAGGATGTTTTATATGCATTTATATGCTATTTTATATGATTTTTGGGACTAATCTATTAACCTAGAGCCCAGTGTCAGTTTCTGTTTTTCCTTGTTTTTGAGTTTTACAGAAAAGGAAAACCAAACGGAGTCCAATTGAACTGAAATTTCACGGAGATTATTTCTGGACCAGAAGAAGCCCACGGAGTATCGGAGATGGGCCAGAAGAGTCCCGAGGCACCCACGAGGGGGGGCTCCCTACCCCCCTGGGCGCGCCCCCCTACCTCATGGCCGCATCGGGGACCCCCCTGACTTGTTCCCGACTCCAACACCCCTTATATATACCCAAACTTCCAGAACATAACCTAGATCGGGAGTTCCGCCGCCGCAAGCCTCTGTAACCATCGAAAACCAATCTAGACCTATTCCGGCACCCTACCAGAGGGGGGAATCCCTCTTCGGTGGCCATCTTCATCATTCCGGCGCTCTCCATGATGAGGAGGGAGTAGTTCTCCCTCGGGGCTGAGGGTATGTACCAGTAGCTATGTGTTTGATCTCTCTCTCTCTCTCTCTCGTGTTCTTGATTCGGCATGATCTTGATGTATCGCGAGCTTTGCTATTATAGTTGGATCTTATGATGTTTCTCCCCCTTTGTCTCCTTGTGATGAATTGAGTTTTCCCTTTGAAGTTATCTTATCGGACTGAGTCTTTAAGGATTTGAGAACACTTGATGTATGTCTTGCATGTGCTTATCTGTGGTGACAATGGGATATTCACGTGATCCACTTGATGTATGTTTTGGTTATCAACTTGCGAGTTCCGTGACTTCGCGAACTTATGCATAGGGGTTGGCACACGTTTTCGTCTTGACTCTCCGGTAGAAACTTTGGGGCACTCTTTGAAGTTCTTTGTGTTGGTTGAATAGATGAATCTGAGATTGTGTGATGCATATCGTGTAATCATACCCATGGATACTTGAGGTGACATTGGAGTATCTAGGTGACATTAGGGTTTTGGTTGATATGTGTCTGAAGGTGTTATTCTAGTACGAACTCTAGGATAGATCGAACAGAAAGAATAGCTTCGTGTTATTTTACTACGGACTCTTGAATAGATCGATCAGAAAGAATAACTTTGAGGTGGTTTCGTACCCTACCATAATCTTTTCGTTTGTTCTCCGCTATTAGTGACTTTGGAGTGACTCTTTGTTGCATGTTGAGGTATAGTTATATGATCCAATTATGTTATCATTGTTGAGAGAACTTGCACTAGTGAAAGTATGAAACCTAGGCCATGTTTCCTAGCATTGCAATACCGTTTGTGCTCACTTTTATCATTATTTACCTTGCTTTTTTATATTTTAAGATCACAAAAACCTATATCTACCATCCATATTGCACTTGTATCACTATCTCTTCGCCGAACTAGTGCACCTATACAATTTACCATTGTATTGGGTGTGTTGGGGACACAAGAGACTCTTTGTCATTTGGTTGCAGGGTTGTTTGAGAGAGACCATCTTCATCCTACGCCTCCCATGGATTGATAAAAATTAGGTCATCCACTTGTGGGAAATTTGCTACTGTCCTACAAACCTCTGCACTTGGAGGCCCAACAATGTCTACAAGAAGAAGGTTGTGTAGTGGACATCAAGCTCTTTTCTGGCGCCGTTGCCGGGGAGGTTAGCGCTTGAAGGTATATCTTTAGATCTTGCAATTGAATCTTTTAGTTTCTTGTTTTATCACTAGTTTAGTTTATAAAATAAAATTACTAAAAATGGAATTGAGGGTAATTGTGCCAAAATGCTAGAAGAAGAATGCATTAAAATGGTTGGCACTAAATCTTTGAATGATGAGCATGATTGCAATGTTGTTAGTATGAACTCTTTGAATATCCATAGTACTAATGATGATTGCACTAGTCATGATGAAAATGTCTCTTATAAGCATGTCAATTTTTGTGGAGTGCATAGGGTTTGCAAGTACACACCAAATAGGGAAGATGGATTTTGCAAGAAGCATAATTATTTAGAAACTAAATGGTTGCAAGAAAGGCTAGATGTTTGTGCTGAAAATTTAAATTTTCTTAGCCATCCTTGTGAACTTTGCAATGAGTGTGGTCATTTAAATATCCAGTGCAAATTGTTTCATGATCGAATCGTGTCCAAACATTGTGATGACTTGATTTCCCTTGCGCATCATAATGAACTTAGTTTGGTTCTGGGTTATGAAGAAATGAAACGTATAACTAAGGATATTCCAGAATTTTCCCTTGATAAAGTTCTTGATTTTGATACAGAGGAAATTTATATGTATTGTGCAGTGAATTGCATTGAGAATCCTTATATTGCCAATTACATAAAGTCAAGAAAACAATTAGAAGATGAAGAGAATACTAATGAAAGGGAAGAGATTTCCCAATATCCTCCTATTTTTTATTATGATGAATCAGGTAACGAGGAGGAGCCTTCTATCCAACCAATCTCATCAATAAGGAGCTCCAAAAAGAGGGTTAAACCCACACATGATGCGAAGAAGAAAAAGAAAAGACGTAGAAGCAAAGGTGAAAAGGTATCCCTCCCAAATGATGTTGCTCCTATTACTCATTGTGATGATGATAATTGCTATACTATTGGTGCTATCCATACTATTAATGATGAGAAAGACATGTTTGAGAATTTATTTGCTGCAATTAATGTTTGTCCCAATCTTGTGGATGCTATGTTTCATGAATATGATATATTTAACCTCCCAAGTTTTGATATGCAAATTTATTATGATGATAGCATGCCTCCTATTTATGATGGTTATATTGATGAAAGTGGGTTTGGAAGAGTGTCAACTTTAGGAAGTAATGATCCAACTATTTTGGAGGGTGTTGAATCTTATTGTGACAATTATGAAAGTGGATTTGGAGAGGTCATGACTTTATTTAGTAATGATTCCACTACTTTGGAAGAGGTTTCAATTGATTATGATGAGAACAAAGCTGCTACTTATGATGATTATTGTGATGACACTTATGCTATAAAAAGTAGTGATGATTATATTTATAAAACTTGTCATGATTATGATTACCCTTTTTATGAACATTACTCTTTTAATGTGGAAACCATTTATAGTATTCAGATTTCTTATGATACTCCCACTATTCCGAATGAGAAGAATTTTGCTTATGTGGAGAATAGTAAATTTTCTATGCTTGTAGATCATGAAAAGAATGCTTTATGTGATAGTTATATTGTTGAATTCATTCATGATGCTACTTAAAATTATTATGAGGGAGGAATATATGCTTGTAGGAGTTGCAATAATATCAAGTTTCCTCTCTATGTGTTGAAACTCTTGAAGTTATCCTTGTTTTACCTTCCTATGCAAGTTGATTCTTGTTACCACAAGTTGTTTGCTCACAAAATCCCTATGCATATGAAGTGGGTTAGCCTTAAATGTGCTAGTCATATTCTTAATGATTCTATCTTTATGTTTCAATTCTTATCTTTTATGTGAGCATCATTGAAATCATCTTGGTTGTTGGGAGGCAACCCAAATTTATTTTTGTTCTTTGCCTTTTGTTCCTGTTTAGTAATAAATAATTCATCTAGCCTCTGTTATGATTGTGTTTTTTATGTTTTAATTAGTGTTTGTGCTAAGTAAAGCCTTTAGGATCTTCTTGGGTGATTATTGTTTGATCTTGCTGATAAAAAAGAAAGTATGCGCTCATGAAAAATAATTTTCATTTGTTTTACTAGAGAGCGATAAAATACCAATTACAACTGTAGTATATCAATATACAAATTGTCCTGGTCTTCCTAATTTCTTAGGATTTTTGGAGTTACATAAGTATTCGAAATATCCAGATTACTACAGATTGTTCTGTTTTTGACAAATTCTGTTTTCATTGTGTTGTTTGCTTATTTTGATGAATCTATGAGTAGTATCGGAGGGTATGAACCATAGAGAAGTTGGAATACAGTAGATATTACACCAACATAAATATAGAATGAGTTCACAACAGTACCTAAGTGGTGATCTATTTTCTTATACTAACGGAGCTTACGAGTTTTCTATTAAGTTTTGAGTTGTGAAGTTTTGAAGTTTTGGGTAAAGATTCGATGGACTATGGAATAAGGAGTGGCAAGAGCCTAAGCTTGGGGATGCCCAAGGAACCCCAAGGTAATATTCAAGGACAACCAAGAGCCTAAGCTTGGGGATGCCTCGGATGGCATCCCCTATTTCATCTTCGTTCATCGGTAACTTTACTTGGAGCTATATTTTTATTCACCACATGATATGTGTTTTGCTTGGAGCGTCATTTTATTCTCTTTTGTTTCGCTTGCTGTTTGAATAATATACCAAGATCTGAAATTCTTAAATGTTAGAGAGTCTTCACATAATTGCATAATTATTCGACTACTCATTGATCTTCACTTATATCTTTCGGGGTAGTTTGTCATTTGCTCTAGTGCTTCACTTATATCCTTTTAGAGCATGGCGGTGGTTTTATTTTGAAGAAATAGATGAACTCTCGTGCTTCACTTATATTATTTTGAGAGTCCTAAACATCATGGTAATTTGCTTTGGTTATGAAACTAGTCCTAATATGATGGGCATCCAAGATGGGTATAATAAAAACTTTCATATAGAGTGCTTTGAATACTATGAGAAGTTTGATACTTGATGATTGTTTTGAGATATGAAGATGGTGATATTAGAGTCATGCTAGTTAAGTAATTGTCAAATTGAGAAATACTTCTGTTGAGGTTTGCAAGCCCCGTAGCATGCACGTATGGTAAACGTTGTGTGACAAATTTGAAGCATGAGGTGTTTCTTTGATTGTCCTCCTTATGAGTGGCGGTCGGCGAAGAGAGATGGTCTTTTCCTACCAATCTACCCCCCAGGAGCATGCGCATACTGCTGGGTTTATGATGACTTGTAGATTTTTGCAATAAGTATGTGAGTTCTTTATGACTAATGTTGAGTCCATGGATTATACGCACTCTCACCTTCCCATCATTGCTAGCCTCTTCGGTACCATGCATTGCCCTTTCTCACCTTGAGAGTTGGTGCAAACTTCACCGGTGCATCCAACCCCCGTGATATGATATGCTCTATCACACAAAAACCTCCTTATATCTTCCTCAAAACAGCCACCATACCTACCTATTATGGCATTTCCATAGCCATTCCGAGATATATTGCCATGCAGCTTTCCATCATTACATTTATTATGACACGCTTCATCATTTATTGCCTTGCATGATCATGTAGTTGACATCATATTTGTGGCAAAGCCACCATGCATAGTTTCATACATGTCACTCCTGATTCATTGCCCATCCCGGTACACCGCCGGAGGCATTCATATAGAGTCATACTTTGTTCTAGTACCGAGTTGTAATCTTTGAGTTGTAAATAAATAGAACTGTGATGATCAGCATTAATAGAGCATTGTCCCAAAAGAAAAAGGAAAGAAAAAAAGAGAAAGGCCAAATAAAAAAGGAAAGGCCAAATAAAAAAAGTAAAAGGGACAATGCTACTATCCTTTTTCCACACTTGTGCTTCAAAGTAGCACCATGATCTTCATGATAGAGAGTCTCTTATATTGTCACTTTCATATACTAGTGGGAATTTTTCATTATAGAACTTGGCTTGTATATTCCAACAATGGGCTTCTTCAAATGCCCTAGGCCTTCGTGAGCAAGCAAGTTGGATGCACACCCACTTAGTTTCTTTTGTTCAGCTTTCGTACATTTATAGCTCTAGTGCATCCGTTGCATGGCAATCCCTACTCCTTGCATTGACATCAATTGATGGGCATCTCCATATCCCATTGATTAGTCGCATCAATGTGAGACTTTCTCCTTTTTTGTCTTCTCCACACAACCTCCATCATCATATTCTATTCCACCCATAGTGTTATGTCCATGGCTCACGCTCATCTATTGCGTGAAAGTTGAAAAACGTTTGAGATTACTAAAGTATGAAACAATTGCTTGGCTTGTCATCGGGGTTGTGCATGATTAGAGCATTTTTGTGATGAAAATTAAGCATAGCCAAACTATATGATTTTGTAGGGATAAGCTTTCTTTGGCTATGTTATTTTGAGAAGACATAATTGCTTGGTTAGTATGCTTGAAGTATTATTATTTTTATGTCAATATTAAACTTTTGTCCTGAATCTTTCGATCTGAATATTCATGCCACAATAAAGAAAATTACATTGATAATTACGTTAGGTAGCATTCCACATCAAAAATTCTGTTTTTATCATTTACCTACTCGAGGACGAGCAGGAATTAAGCTTGGGGATGCTTGATACGTCTCCAACGTATCCACAATTTTTTATTGTTCCATGCTATTATATTATCCATCTAGGATATTTTATACGCATTTATATGCTATTTTATATGACTTTTGGGACTAAACTAATAACCTAGAGCTCAGTGTCAGTTTCTGTTGTTTCCTTGTTTTTGAGTTTTACAGAAAAGGAAAACCAAACGGAGTCTGATACGTCTCCAACGTATCTATAATTTTTGATTGCTCCATGCTATATTATGTACTGTTTTGGACATTATTGGGCTTTATTATCCACTTTTATATTATTTTTGGGACTAACCTATTAACCGGAGGCCCAGCCCAGAATTACTATTTTTGCCTGTTTTAGGGTTTCGAAGAAAAGGAATATCAAACGGAGTCCAAACGGAATGAAACCTTCGGGAACGCGATTTTCTCATCAGATAAGACCCAGGAGACTTGGACCCTCCGTCAAGAAAGCCACAAGGCAGTCACGAGGGTGGAGCCCCCCCTAGGGCGCCCCCTGCCTCATGGGCCCCTTGAAGCTCCCTCGGCGTACTTCTTCCTCCCTGTCAGGACCCCGATTCCAAGCCACATCGATCTAGCCGGTAACACCTCATATCACTTTGCGGCCTCACGCACGGTATCCCACGGGTGTCGCGTTACCATGGCCCGGGACCGTTTGTGCCTTTTGGCTCACGTATATGATAGTGTCGCTAGCATCCATATGACAAAGAACCCGAGCCGACATGGCTAGTCGTGAACCCAAAGCGGCACCGACATATGCAGACAGGCATACATGAATCACATCGAGCATGTCGGTCATTAGCGAGTGACTCCGGGCTGTAGCACTAGGCTAACAGGACTCCGGGGAACCCGGGCTGTAGCAGGCTAGGCAGGACTCCGAATGTCACCGCGTGACATTTCCCCGAAGGGACAGACATAGGAACGAAGTGAAACACATGCCGACTAGTCAAGTGTCCTGAACAGTAGTGCTGGGCTAGCAGGACTCCGGTGAACCAGGCTGTAGCGGACTACGATGGCTCGAGGAACACTAGACTACATTTCCCCATAAGAAAGGCTGCCAAGGATAAACAACTAGATTGTCGGATCCCACTCATACCAAGCATTTCAATCATACACACAATATGCCCGATATGAGTACATACAACATGGCATCACAACAAAACTCCACAACTCAAGTACTTTATTTAAAGGCTCCAGAGAGCCATACATAACATGTTCATATAGATAGGGGTCACATGACCCGACACTCAAGTCATACAATCATACAAGCATGAGCGGAAGCAACTAGTCTGAGCACAGACACTAGAAAGGAAGAAGGCTTCTCGAAGCCTGTCTATCTACATAGGGCCCTCCATGGCCAGGATCACCACCTGGGTGGCTAGTCACTCGTCGACGTCAAGGTCTATGTAGAACCCATCGGAGGGGACGGTGTTGTCGTCTGAAAACAGCAATTAAGCAAACATGAGTACAAAGGTACTCAGCAAGTCTTACAACAGAACCTACTATACATGCTCATTCTCAAGAAGGTGGTGGGGTTATTGCAGCAAGCCAGCTTTGACTCTTGGCTAAGCTATCCTACGGAACTCCACTAGTAAAATAGTTTTCACACACGAGTCCACTACTCACCAACACAATACTCCACCAGGGATCCTCTCTCGTCATCCTACGAGAGGGCCATCCTCGGTACTCACACTTATCTTGAGTCTTTTAGTAGTATCCATTAACTTGTCTATGAACTGTATAGGCAACCAAGTAGTCCTTTACCGCGGACGCGGCTATTCGAATAGATGATGTTAACCCTGCAGGGGTATACTTCTTCATACACGCTTTCACCACTTACCGCCGTTTACACGACATGTACTCGGCAACCTTCAAGCGGAAGCCCAGTGAGGGTGTCAGCCACGGCCTACCTAAACACTTAAGTCTCTAGTCCAGGTTTATCGCCTATCCAGGTTCCATCCGCAGGGAGTCCGGCCGAGGTTTCCACATACGGCCCCGAACGATGTGAACAGGGTCCCGAGACGCCAAACGGGCGCCCGGCATACCCGGCCACAGTGTATCTACCGCAACATAGCCCACCCCTAGGGTCAGCGCTATGCACGGCCGCCAACACATAACCTACAAACACCAGAAACTATTTGCAACTCCTGGACAGAGTACTAGGGTATTTAAGAAGCCGAGAGGGTCAATTAAGGATCCCAATGCATGGTAGTAGCTGAATCTTAAAATCACACATACAGAGCTCAGTTCTTAGGGATGGCCTCAATGAAACAACCCACCATGTACTCCTACATGGCCACTTATCGATACCTTTACCAAAACATGTTCCACACATCCCTCACATTACCGACATAATCATTTCACTCTAGCCCATCACCTAGATGAACCAGACCTGACACAACTCTAAGCATAGCAGGCATAGCAAGGTAGGAATCACATACATGGCTCAATCAACTCCTACACATGCTAGTGGGTTTCATCTAGTTACTGTGGCAATGACAGGTCATGCAGAGGATAAGGGTTCAACTACCGTAGCACACAGCAGTCTGAATCGCATTGTCTTAATGCAGTAAACAAGAGCAGAAGCGAGAACATGGGTTGTGTCGGAATGATCAATGGGTTGCTTGCCTGTTGTAGAGGTAGTAGGGTACTGTCCTTCAGACGGATACTCGGGGTTATCCTCGGAGGCAGAACCTACCATGAAAATCACACCGAACATAATCAACACATGGCAATATGCAACAATATGATGCATGCTATGACATGGCAAGATGAAAGTGTCTTGGCCTAATGCAAGCTAAAACAGAAGGGGATGAACTCATTTGAATCAAAGATTCAAATATTAGCTCATTAAACATGGCCTTATTAGTTCATTACCTTATTCTGCTTAAACAGCAAGGTTAACTTGTTTTGTCATGCATGAAACCATTACAGATGGATAGATTGAATTTTTCTGATCATTTTTCATATATAAATCTTTGCATTTGGAGCTATGGTGGATTTTCTATGATTTTTAGAAGTTTTGACTATTTTATGGAACTTCCTATTAAAGAATAATTCCAGTAATTGAATTGATGTGTCAGCATGACATAGGTGTGACGTCAGCGGTCAACTGGGTCGGCCAGGTCAAACCTGACTGGTGGGCCCTCTCTGTCAGTGTCACAACTAATTAACAGAATTAAATTAACACTAATTAGCTGTCAGTGGGGCCTGGGCCCACATGTCAGTGACTAAACTAATTAAATTTAGTTAAAACTAATCCTAAACTAATTAGCAGATAGGCCCCACCTGTCATAGACTCAGGGGGGTCTACCTGGGCCCACACGGGGGTCAAACAGGGTCAACTCGCCGGCGGCTTGACGCCGGTGACAACAGACGCGGCGGAGGGGCTCGGGTTTGCGTCTCCGGCGACCAAAACGACAGCAGAGAGCAGCTACGTGACGCGGGGAGCGAGCCGCGTCGTTTGGTGGAGAAAGCGGAGCTCGGGGATGCCGGAAACGACGCCGGTGACGACCTTGGCGGTCGCCAGAGTTCGGGCGAGGATGAAACCGGAGCTACGGGGCACGGCGAGGCGCGGGGAGTGGTGCGTTAGGCTCCTGGGAGTGCGTGGAGGACGAAGGCGTGCTTGGTGGCGTCCCAACGTGGCTATGGCCACGACGGTGACGTGCGGTGGCGGCAGCAAGCTTCGGCTCCGATGGCAGAGGGGGTTAGAGGACGCAGACGAGCGCGGGGAGAGGGGGAAACGATGGCGGAGCTCACAGTGGTTGCAGGGGAGCGACCGGCGAGCTCGGGGAAGGGCTGGAGTGAGCGGGGCGGTGAAGGGGATATCCGGTGGTGGGAGTTGAGGACGAGCTCGGTGCAGCGTCTCCGGGGCGAGCGAGTGCACGGGGCTCGCCCTACTTCATGTAGTTGACGACGACGGAGCTTCCTGGCATGTCGGGGCAGCGAATGGATGGCGGTGGCTGCGGTGAAGCTTGTCAGCGGCGACGGCTGCGCTCGGCAGGTGGGTGGGGAGGGAGCCAGAGAGGGAGAGAGGCCATGGGGAGAGTGGGAAAAAGGAGAGGGAGACGTGGGGGTCGGTGTGGCACTCGTGGACGCCTCCAGGGCGTCAGCGGAAGCAGGAGGTGGCCGGCGTGTGGCCGCGGGCGCCGGCCACACGCTCCTCGTCCTCCTGGCGAGAGGAGGGGGACGACTGGCAAGCGCCAGTCGGCTGGGCCGAGCCAGGTGGGCTGGTGGGCTGCGCCTGGTAAGTTTCTCTCTCTCTGCTTTTCTGATTTGTTTTCTTTTTCTATTTTTCTGCAACTGTTGGGCTTTATTAAAAAAACAGGGCATTACCATAAATCATAAAATTAATCATGGCCACTGCTTAGAATATATCCAACAACAAACATTTTAGTTTATGATTATTTGAGCATTTAACATATTTTATAGCATTTAAATGCCCAAATGTAAATACCATAAGGATTAATCCAATGATCTTTGATGTCCTAGAAAAATGTGCACCATTTTTGTCAAAGGTTTTAACCCAAAACAAAAAGGGTGGGCTTTTTAGAAGGGCATTTCAGGTTCATTGGAAAAGTTTTTAGTAAACCCTAGTTGTTCCAGGGGGGTGCTGGGGGTTCTGTCATCCCCATTTCAAATTTAAAAGGAATTTAAACATGATGCACACTCTAATGCTTGAACTAACTAGGGTGTGTCAACTCACCCTCACTCAAAAGAATCTCGTCCCGAGATTGAGGATCCTCCGGAAAGAAGGTGGGGTACTCGAGTCGAAGACGATCCTCCCTTTCCCAAGTGGCTTCTTTCTCGGAATGGTGTGACCATTGAACCTTGAGAAACTTGATATTATGACGTCGAGTGGTACGCTCGGCTTGATCAAGGATAAGAACGGGATATTCCCGATATGAGAGGTTATCTTGTAGATCAAGCATTTCGTGGCCCACTCCACGGATAGGATCCGCGAAGCAACGCCTGAGTTGAGAAACGTGGAAGACATTGTGAACTCTAGAATGATGCAAAGGTAGTTCCAATTGGTAGGAAACTTCTCCTCGTTTGGCAAGAATGCGAAAAGGTCCAATGTAACGAGGAGCCAATTTGCCTTTGATACCGAAACGATGGGTTCCCTTTAACGGAGTAACCCGAATGTAGGCCTTCTCGCCGACTTCATAAGTCATAGGCTTATGTTTACGATCATATTGACTCTTTTGACGAGATTGGGCTGTTTTCAATTTCTCACGAATAACGCGAACCTGCTCTTCTGCTTCCTGAATCATATCCGGGCCAAAGAGTTGTCTTTCCCCAGTTTCTGACCAGTTAAGAGGCGTTCACCATTTTCGTCCATAGAGAACTTCGAAAGGAGCCTTGCCCAAGCTAGCTTGATAACTATTGTTGTAAGAAAACTCCACAAATGGAAGGCATTTCTCCCAACCCATTTCGAATGAGATGACAGAGGCTCGGAGCATATCTTCCAGAATTTGATTGACTCGTTCTACTTGACCGCTTGATTGAGGATGGAAGGCGGTGCTAAAAGAGAGACGAGTTCCCATAGCATTTTGGAAACTTTCCCAAAATTGAGAGGTGAAGAGACTCCCACGGTCTGAGTTAATTTCCAATGGAACACCATGAAGAGACACTATTCGGAGATGTATAAATCGGCTAGCTGGCTAGCGGTGATACTCTCACGAACAGGTAGAAAGTGGGCTACTTTGGAAAGACGGTCGATCACGACGAAGATGGCATTATTCCCTCTCTTGGTCCTGGGAAACCCAGTGATGAAATCCATACTGATTTTATCCCATTTCCACTCGGGAATAGCCAAAGGTTGAAGGGTGCCAGTAGGCTGTTGATGCTCTGCTTTAACACGATGACAAACATCGCAATTAGCAATGTATTGAGCGATTTATCTTTTCATCCTAGTCCACCAAAACCTCTGGCGTAGGTCTAGATACATTTTAGTACTACCGGGATGAATGGTGAGAGGGGATACATGAGCTTCCTTAAGGATCAACTGGCATAGATGTTGTTTCTTGGGAACCACCAAACGGTTCTCAAAGAAGACAGCACCTCGCTCATCCATGGAAAAACATTTAGCAACTCCGCTAGTGATGTTTTCCTTAATCCGGGATATGCCCTTATCATACCGCTGGGCGGTTATGATCTGATCCATAAGATTAGGCTTCGTCACCAGGGTGGATAGGAATCCTCGAGGAACAATGTGAAGATTAAGCTTACAAAATTCCTCATGGAGAAGTGGTTGACTTTTTTGTAACATCAGGTTGTTACAATAGGACTTACGACTTAGTGCATCAGCCATGACATTGGCTTTGCCCGGGGTGTAAGTTATTCCTAAGTTGTAATCCGAGATCAACTCGACCAAACGTCTTTGCCTGAGATTCAAATCTGGTTGGGTGAATATATATTTCAAACTTTGGTGATCGGTGAAGATCTCGCAACGATTACCGAGAAGGTAATGTCGCCAAGTTTTAAGTGCATGGACTACAGCTGCAAGCTCTAGATCATGTGTGGGATAATTTTCCTCATGTGGGTGTAATTGCCATGAAGCATAGGCAATTACCTGACGATCTTGCATGAGTATGCAACCTAGTCCTTGTCGCGAGGCGTCACAATAGATAACAAAGTCCTTGGAGAAATCTGGTGGTACCAGTACGGGAGCAGATGTCAGGCGTCTTTTCAGTTCCTGAAAGCTGAACTCGCACTATGGAGTCCACTCGAACTTTTTATCTTTCTTGAGGAGTTCAGTTAGAGGTTTAGCAACCTTGGAGAAATTCTCGACGAAGCGGCGGCAATAGCTCGCTAAGCCAAGGAAGCTCCGAACTTGCTTGACCATCTCAGGTGGAGTCCAATCAAGGACGGCTTGAACTCGCTTGGGATTGACAGCAATACCCTTGCTAGAGATTACATGGCCTAGATAGGTCACTTCTGGCAACCAAAATTCACACTTGGAGAATTTGGCATAAAGGCGATGCTCTCGAAGTTTCATCAATACCAGCCTTAGATGTTCGGCATGTTCCTCTTCATTCTTGGAGTAGATGAGTATGTCATCGAGGTATACTACGACGAATTTATCCAAGTACTCCATGAAGACCGAGTTCATTAACCGAGAGAAGGTAGCTGGGGCATTGGTTAAACCGAAGGACATAACGGTGTACTCGTATTGGCCATAACGAGTAACAAAGGCCATTTTTGGGAATGTCCCCGTTTCTGATTTTGATTTGATGGTAGCCCAACCTCAAATCCATCTTGGAAAAGACTGAGGATCCAGCGAGCTGATCATACAGATCGTTGATCCTGGGAAGCGGATACTTGTTCTTGATAGTGACAAAATTGACAGGTCGGTAATCTACAACCATTCGATCCATTCCATCCTCCTTCTTGACGAAGAGGACGGGGCAAGCCCAAGGAGAGGAACTAGGACGGATGAAACCCTTTTTCAAGGACTCATCGAGTTGGTTCTTAAGCTCGGCTAGTTCTAAGGGTGCCATCTTGTAGGGTCTTCTAGAAATTGGAACGGTTCCTGGAACAAGGTCTATCACAAACTCGACATCCCTGTCAGGTGGAACACCTGGCAGTTCTTCGGGAAAGACATCCGGGAAGTCCCAGACTACTGGAACATCCTCAAGGTCTGGAAGGGGGTTGGCATTTAGGGAGTAAAGATGGCGCTTGGCCACTCGAGTTAAGACATTGACTGTCTTGCCCGATGGGTGAGTAAGTTGAACGATTCTAGTGGCACAATCAATCTTGGCATAATGAGCTGACATCCAGTCCATACCCAAGATGATGTTTATGTCCGAGGACTTGAGAGCTATTAAGGATGCAAGGAAGACAAGTCTATCGACAAGAATTTTGTTCCCATGGCTTACTCTAGAAGTTTGCCATCTAGAGCCAGGGGTTTGAATTTCCATGGTAGAGGGCATGTCATAGAATGTCGTGTTATGCAATCGAGCATAGTTCTCGGATATGAATGAATGAGATGCTCCAGTATCGAAAAGAACAGATGCCGGATGGTAGTTAACAAGGAGCATACCAAGGACGACGTTAGGATCCTCATGAACCTCCTCGGCTGAGACATAGTTGACATGGCCACGGGCAGTAGTGACCGGCTTGGCATAGAATGTCTTTCCCGCTGGCTTACCACGGCCAACGGACTTTCCAGTATGATTGGGGTTGTTCTGGGGACACTCTCGACTATAGTGACCCGGCTCTCCACACTTGAAGCATGTCACCACAATGGGGCGTGGAGCAGCATTAGCAGCGGGGCCACCATAGGGCTTGGGCGGTGCAAAGTGCTGGTTGGGACAAGGCGCCGCAAAGGATGGCCTCGGGATGAATCTGGGTGGCAGTGCCGTGCTTGGGATCCACACCCGGCGCTTCTGAGCTCCAGAGCCGGATGAAGAGCCAAAATCACGGGAGTGCTTGCGTGAAGCGTCATAATCAGTCTGGCCTGTCTCAGCGCTGATGGCTTTATTGACCAACTTCTGAAAGGATGTGCACTCGTGCAGGCGAAGATCGCGGCGAAGCTCAGGGCTGAGTCCCTTGCGGAACCTTGCCTGCTTCTTAGCGTCAGTAGATACCTCTTCAAGGGCATAACATGTCAGATTCCCAAATTCACGGCTATATGCATCCACAGTCAGTCTTCCTTGGGTGAAATTGCAGAACTCCTCCCTCCTGCGATCTATGAGACCTTCCAGAATGTGATGCTCACAGAAAGCCTCATTGAATTCAGCCCAAGTAGTGATTTGGCCGACCGGGCGCATAGCTTCAAAATTTTCCCACCAAAGGCTAGCAGGCCCTTCGAGATGGTAGGAAGCGTAAGTAACCTTGTCGGCTTCGGCTACATTGGAAGAACATAGCTTGTGGGTGATGCTGTGAAGCCAGTCATCCGCGTCGAGGGGCTCGACGGAATGATTAAACTTTGGTGGGTACAGCTTGATAAAGTCATTGATTGACACCAAGTCATTTTGCTGATGGCGTGCAGTGTTCTACTCAATCCGCTCTAGCAGGCGGTTAGTCTCACGCTTGTTTCTTTCCTCCTCCGGCATTACTTCGGCCAGAGAAGGTGGGTGAGGCAGATTTTCACCCCTAGCTGCACTGGCTTCCCCCTGCTCCGGGGCAGCAGGGTTGCTGCGGGTGTTGACCATCCTAGGGAAAAAACAAGACAACGGTTTAGATAAGGATGGCTCAAACTTAGCAAGGAAGTGCAGAATGTAATGGATAACACGGAATGCAGAGATGTTCATCCGTATGTCATGGTAATATAAAACTTCCATATATATACCAACGGTCATACACATCATACATAGTTTAGTACAAGCCCAGGCTACAATACAACTATGATGAAAGACGTTACATCTCATCGGAGGCATTCCAAGCTCCTATACATTATTTGTCTACACCTCCAGAATTGATTACACACAAAGTCATATTCCACAAGTCATGCAGGACAGTGAAGATACAACTATTACAATACTAGTGGTACTACTACTAACTCAGACAGCTCCGTAGTAGTCCTCATAGAAGTCACCTCCATAGCCTGGAATTTCAACGTGATCATCCAGGAACAGATGGTTCTGAGGAGCTTGTGGACCAAAGGGGCTAGGATGAGGTCTTGGACCAACAAACGGTGGCCTGCGGGGACCACAGGGTGGGGTGATGCCTCCCACATCACGCCAATCCACCATGTCTGGCAGAGCAGATCTCACAGGATACAGATCCCTTGTGTCCATACATCCAGCTTGCACCGCAGGTGCAAACTGAGTTAATGTGGCCCAATGATCAGCACGGGTATTGAAAAGCTCCAGCCTCAAGGCCCGATTCTCTCGGTCCTTATCTTCGAGCATCTCGGCAGTGGTGTGAGTTAATGAGTCCTCCTGAGTGGAGTCAGCATAGATAGCCTGAAGATACCCTTGCGCTCCCGGAAGTGAAGCTGGCATGTAACGGAAGTCGGTGTTCCGAAGCAGGCCAGTCTGGACTCGCATGATGGTCATCATGGAATAGGCAGCATCCTGCACAGCCATCTCAACAGTAACCCCGAGTCCATAGGAACAGTGAAGGGGCTCGGTAGATCCAGGATAAGAAGGAAATATCCTGACGGTGCAGAAATATTGGCTTTGATTAAAGTCTCGGAACTGCTCTTCGACAGTGTATTCGGGATACCAACGGTAACCCGTCTCGATCATTACCCGGACTAACATAGCAGTATGACCGGGCACGTCGAGGCACCGGGTCAGGCGAACCACTTGGTTTTGAACACGGTTGGCCATCTGAAAGCACAACCACAATGCAAAGACATTAGAATTTCTAGGAAAATTTGGACAGCATAATAGCTGTAAATGCTCAGAAAAAGATTTGAGACATCCACAACAGTTTGCAATACCACTCAACAACATCATATCAAGGTTCTGATTCAATTAGCAACATACTAAAATAGTAGAAGCTGAACTGGGGCTTGTAACAACAATCCTATAAGCTACTACGGATTAGTAACACGTGAACCTGATAGAAGAAGAGAGCCTAGTCCTTAAGCCACATTGAATGAGAAGAGAATGACTCAGATCAGAGGACATAAGGTAAAGGAGTAAAAGAGCCTTACGTTCCCTCCCACAATCAAATCCCCTACATATAACTAAAGCATTTCTAGACTCGTCATCGACCAGTTTGGCTCAACGAACCTACAGGCAGTCCGGCTCTGATGCCAACGCTGTCAGGAGCCTGATTCCAAGCCACATCGATCTAGCCAGTAACACCTCATATCACTTTGCGGCCTCACGCACGGTATCCCACGGGTGTCGCCTTACCATGGCCCGGGACCATTTGTGCCTTTTGGCTCACGTATATGATAGTGTCGCTAGCATCCATATGACAGAGAACCCGGGCCGACATGGCTAGTCGTGAACCCAAAGCGGCACAGACCTATGGAGACAAGCATACATGAATCACATCAAGCATGTCGATCATCAGCGGGTGATTCCGGGCTATAGCACTGGGCTAACAGGACTCCGGGGAACCCGGGCTGTAGCAGGCTAGGCAGGACTCCGGATGTCACCGCGTGACATTTCCCCGAAGGGACAGACATAGGAACGAAGTGAAACACATGCCGGCCAGTCAAGTGTCCTAAACAGTAGTGCTGGGCTAGGAGGACTCCGGTGAACCGGGCTGTAGCGCACTACTATGGCTCGAGGAACACTAGACTACATTTCCCCATAAGAAAGGCTGCCAAGGATAAACAACTAGATTGTCGGATCCCACTCATACCAAGCATTTCAATCATACACACAATATGCCCGATATGAGTACATACAACATGGCATCACAACAAAACTCTACAACTCAAGTACTTTATTTAAAGGCTCCAGAGAGCCATACATAACATGTTCATACAGATAGGGGTCACATGACCCGACACTCAAGTCATACAATCATACAAGCACAAGCGGAAGCAACTAGTCTGAGCACAGACACTAGAAAGGAATAAGGCTTCTCGAAGCCTGTCTATCTACATTGGGCCCTCCATGGCCAGGATCACCACCTGGGTGGCTAGTCACTCGTCGACGTCAAGGTCTACGTAGAACCCATCGGAGGGGACGGTGTTGTCGTCTGAAAACAGCAATTAAGCAAACATGAGTACAAAGGTACTCAGCAAGTCTTACAACAGAACCTACTATACATGCTCATTCTCAAGAAGGTGGTGGGGTTATTGCAACAAGCCAGCTTTGACTCTTGGCTAAGCTATCCTACGGAACTCCACTAGTAAAATAGTTTTCGCGCACGAGTCCACTACTCACCAACACAATACTCAACCAGGGATCCTCTCTCGTCATCCTACGAGAGGGCCATCCTCGGTACTCACACTTATCTTGAGTCTTTTAGTAGTATCCATTAACTTGTCTATGAACTGTATAGGCAACCAAGTAGTCCTTTACCGCGGACGCGGCTATTCGAATAGATGATGTTAACCCTGCAGGGGTATACTTCTTCATACACGCTTTCACCACTTACCGCCGTTTACACGACATGTACTCGGCAACCTTCAAGCGGAAGCCCAGTGAGGGTGTCAGCCACGGCCTACCTAAACACTTAAGTCTCTAGTCCAGGTTTATCGCCTATCCAGGTTCCATCCGCAGGGAGTCCGGCCGAGGTTTCCACATACGGCCCCGAACGATGTGAACAGGGTCCCGAGACGCCAAACGGGCGCCCGGCATACCCGGCCACAGTGTATCTACCGCAAAATAGCCCACCCCTAGGGTCAGCGCTATGCACGGCCGCCAACACATAACCTACAAACACCAGAACCTATTTGCAACTCCTGGACAGAGTACTAGGGTATTTAAGAAGCCGAGAGGGTCAATTAAGGATCCCAATGCATGGTAGTAGCTGAATCTTAAAATCACACATACAGATCTCAGTTCTTAGGGACAGCCTCAATAAAACAACCCACCATGTACTCCTACATGGCCTCTCATCGATACCTTTACCAAAACATGTTCCACACATCCCTTACATTACCGACATAATCATTTCACTCTAGCCCATCACCCAGATGAACCAGACCTGACACAACTCTAAGCATAGCAGGCATAGCAAGGTAGGAATCACATACATGGCTCAATCAACTCCTACACATGCTAGTGGGTTTCATCTAGTTACTGTGGCAATGATAGGTCATGCAGAGGATAAGGGTTCAACTACCGTAGCACACAGCAGTTTGAATCGCGTTGTCTTAATGCAGTAAACAAGAGCAGAAGCGAGAACATGGGTTGTGTCGGAATGATCAATGGGTTGCTTGCCTATTGTAGAGGTAGTAGGGTACTGCCCTTCAGACGGATACTCGGGGTTATCCTCGGAGGCAGAACCTACCACGAAAATCACACCGAACATAATCAACACATGGCAATATGCAACAATATGATGCATGCTATGACATGGCAAGATGAAAGTGTCTTGGCCTAATGCAAGCTAAAACAGAAGGGGATGAACTCATTTGAATCAAAGATTCAAATATTAGCTCATTAAACATGGCCTTATTAGTTCATTACCTTATTCTTCTTAAAGAGCAAGGTTAACTTGTTTTGTCATGCATGAAACCATTACAGATGGATAGATTGAATTTTTCTGATCATTTTTCATATATAAATCTTTGCATTTGGAGCTATGGTGGATTTTCTATGATTTTTAGAAGTTTTGACTATTTTATGGAATTTCCTATTAAAGAATAATTCCAGTAATTGAATTAATGCATCAGCATGACATAGGTGTGACGTCAGTGGTCAACTGGGTCGGCCAGGTCAAACCTGACTGGTGGGCCCTCTCTGTCAGTGTCACAACTAATTAACAAAATTAAATTAACACTAATTAGCTGTCAATGGGGCCTGGGCCCACATGTCAGTCACTAAACTAATTAAATTTAGTTAAAACTAATCCTAAACTAATTAGCAGATAGGCCCCACCTGTCATAGACTCAGGGGGGTCTACCTGGGCACACACGGGGGTCAAACAGGGTCAACTCGCCGGCGGCTTGACGCCGGCGACAACAGACGCGGCGGAGGGGCTCGGGTTTGCATCTCCTGCGACGAAAACAATGACGGAGAGCAGCTACATGACGCGGGGAGCGAGCCACGTGGTTTGGTGGAGAAAGCGGAGCTCGGGGAGGCCGGAAACGACGCCGGCGATGACCTTGGCGGTCGCCGGACTTCGAGCGAGGATGAAACCGGAGCTACAGGGCACGGCGAGGCGCGGGGAGTGGTGCGTTAGGCTCCTGGGAGTGCGTGGAGGATGAAGGCGTGCTCGGTGGCGTCCCAACATGGCTATGGCCACGATGGCGACGTGCGGTGGCGGCGGCGAGCTTCGGCTCCGATGGCAGAGGGGGTTAGAGGACGCGGACGAGCGCGGGGAGAGGGGGAAACGATGGCGGAGCTCATAGCGGTTGCAGGGGAGCGAACGGCGAGCTCGGGGAAGGGCTGGAGCAAGCGAGGCGGCGAAGGGGATCTCTGGTGGCCGGAGTTAAGGACGAGCTCGGTGCAGCGTCTCTGGGGCGAGCGAGCGCACGGGGCTCGGCCTACTTGATGTAGTCGACGACGGCGGAGCTTCCTGGCATGTCGGGGCAGCGAATGGACGGCGGTGGCTGCGGTGAAGCTTGTCGGCGGCGACGGATGCGCTCGGCAGGAGGGTGGGGAGAGAGCCAGAGAGGTAGAGAGGCCACGGGGAGAGTGGGAAGAAGGAGAGGGACACGTGGGGGTCGGCGTGGCACTCGTGGACGCCTCCAGGGCATCGGCGGAAGTAGGAGGTGGCCGGCGTGTGGCCGCGGGCGTCGGCCACGCGCTCCTCGTCCTCCTAGCGAGAGGAGGGGGACGACTGGCAAGCGCCAGTCGGCTGGGACGAGCCAGGTGGGCTGGTGGGATGCGCCTCGTAAGTTTCTCTCTCTACTTTTCTGATTTGTTTTCTTTTTCTATTTTTCTGCAACTATTGAGCTTTATTAAAAAACCAGGGCATTACCATAAATCATAAAATTAATCATGGCCACTGCTTAGAATATATCCAACAGCAAACATTTTAGTTTATGATTATTTGAGCATTTAACATATTTTATAGCATTTTAATACCCAAATGCAAATACCATTGGGATTAATCCAATGACCTTTGATGTCCTAGAAAAATGTGCACCATTTTTGTCAAAGGTTTTAACCCAAAACAAAAAGGGTGGGCTTTTTAGAAGGGCATTTCAGGTTCATTGGAAAAGTTTTTAGTAAACCCTAGTTGTTCCAGGGGGGTGTTGGGGGTTCTGTCATCCCCATTTCAAATTTAAAAGGAATTTAAACATGATGCACACTCTAATGCTTGAACTAACTAGGGTGTGACACTCCCATATATATCCATGTATCCCCAAACGATCAGAAAGGAGCCAAAATCCTAATTCCACCACCGCAACTTTCTGTATCCATGAGATCCCATCTTGGGGTCTGTTTCGGAGCTCCGCCGGAGGGGGCATCAATCACGGAGGGCTTCTACATCATCATCCAAGCCCCTCCGATGAAGTGTGAGTAGTTTACTTCAGACCTACGGGTTCATAGTTAGTAGCTAGATGGATTCTTCTCTCTTTTTGGATCTCAATACAATGTTCTCCCCCTCTCTCATAGAGATCTATTTGATGTAATCTTCCTTTTGCGGTGTGTTTGTTGAGACCGATGAATTGTGGGTTTATGATCTAGTCTATCTATGAATAATATTTGAATCTTCTCCGAATTCTTTTATGTATGATTGGTTATCTTTGCAAGTCTCTTTGAATTATCAGTTTGGTTTGGCCTACTAGATTGGTTTTTCTTGCCATGGGAGAAGTGCTTAGCTTTGGGTTCGATCTTGAAGTGTCCTTTCCCAGTGACAGAAGGGGCAGCAAGGCACGTATTGTATTGTTGCCATCGATGATAACAAGATGGGGTTTTTATCTTATTGCATGAAACTATCCCTCTACATCATGTCGTCTTGCTTAAGGTTACTCTGTTTTTAACTTAATACTCTAGATGCATGCTGGATAGCGGTCGATGAGTGGAGTAATAGTAGTAGATGCAGGCAAGAGTCGGTCTACTTCTCTCGGACGTGATGCCTATATACATGATCATACCTAGATATTCTCATAACTATGCTCAATTCTGTCAATTGCTTAACAGTAATTTGTTCACCCACCGTAGAATACTTATGCTCTTGAGAGAAGTCACTAGTGAAACTTATGGCCCCCGGGTCTCTTTCTCATCATATCAATCTCCATCACTTTATTATTGCTTTGCTTTTTACTTTGCCTTTTACTTTTCACTTTGCATCTCTATACCAAAAATACCAAAAATATTATTTATCATCTCTATCAGATCTCACTTTCGTAAGTGACCGTGAAGGGATTGACAACCCCTAAGCGCGTTGGTTGCGTTGAGCTATTGTTTTTGTGTAGGTACGAGGGACTCGTGCGTAGCCTCCTACTGGATTGATACCTTGGTTCTCAAAATCTGAGGGAAATACTTACGCTACTTTGCTGCATCATCCTCTTCTCTTCGGGGAAATCCAACGGAGTGCTCAAGAGGTAGCAAGAAGAATTTTTGGCGTTGTTGCCGGGGAGTCTGCGCAAAAGTCAACATACCAAGTACCCATCACAATCCCTATCTCCCGCATTACATTTTTTGCCATTAGCCTCTCGTTTTCCTCTCCCCCA
Source organism: Triticum monococcum (assembly GCA_034509565.1). Taxonomy (NCBI): domain Eukaryota; kingdom Viridiplantae; phylum Streptophyta; class Magnoliopsida; order Poales; family Poaceae; genus Triticum; species Triticum monococcum. Next base: position 771,905,347 of record CM067847.1, read on the forward strand.
CTTCACCCTTGCCGTTTTATTCGCCCTCTCTCTCTACCCTCCCTCTCTTTCTCTATTTGCCTCTTTTTGCCCGTTTTCCTTTTGTTTGCTCGCTTGTCATCATGGCTAGTCTCATATCTTCTCCGTTGACTCCCGAGAATGAAGTTCTAAATTTTAAACAAAGGGAGGGAGAAAATCTAAAAGATGCTTGGTATAGAATTTGCAATGCTCAAAATAGATCTACCAGGAAGCAATCTACTTCAGTTCTTCTCCGCAATTTTTATCTAGGTGCTAGTCCTTGGTATAGATATATCCTTGATACCATTACCGGAGGGAATTTCTTGGGTAGCCATACTTTTGATTCTTATAATGCTATGTTAGATTTATTTGGCTCACCACCTCTTTTGGTTATTGGAACTATGTTAACTTTGGAGCATGTTATGCAAAGGCTTGAACTTATTGAAAATAAAGTTGCTACCATTGAATTAATTGAAAATCTAGATAAAAACATCCACAATCAAATTACCCAATATGGATCTAAGGTAGGAATAACTTTGAAAAATATTAAGGAAAAGGAATCCATAGTTAATGAGAAAATAAATCTAGATTCCACTAGAATCGATAAACTTGAGGGTATCATTACGAACCTGGGAACCGCTTTTTCTTCCATAAAGAATACTCCAAGTCCTCCTACTAAAATTTCCAAGCTTATGTATGTTCCTAAAAATAAGGGTGAATCATCTAGTAAGGAAACTGCGGATCTTAAATCTATAAGTATTCATCCCAATCTTTTTGCTATCATTAAGGAACCAATTGCTACAAATGAATTTTTCGATCTTGTGCCTAAGAGTTTGATAATCACTAGAAAGAAATAAATTCCTAAGGGACATAGATGCCTCATTGAAGAATTGCCTACCAAAGATGGCAATACCTAGATCTATTCTTGCTTGTTATGCCTAGCTAGGGGCGTTAACGATAGCGCTTGTTGGGAGGCAACCCAATTTTATTTGTATTCCTTGCTTTTTGCTCCTGTTTAGTAATAAATAAATTATTTAGCCTCTGTTTTGGTTGTGTTTTTTGTGTTTAATTAGTGTTTGTGCCAAGTAGAACCGTTGGAAAGACTTGGGGAAAGTCTTGTTAAACTTGCTGTAAAAAACAGAAACTTTAGCGCTCACGAGAACTGCTGTCATTTTTATTTCGAGAGTGCTATTTAGTTAATTATTTTTGCAGATGATTAATAGATAAATTCCTCACGTCCATAAATTTATTTTAGAATTTTTGGGGTTCCAGATCTTGCGCTAGATACATATTACTACAGACTGTTTGGTTTTTGACAGATTCTGTTTTTCGTGTGTTGTTTGCTTATTTTGATGAATCTTTGGCTAGTAAAATAGTTTATGAACCATAAAGAAGTTGGAATACAGTAGGTATAACACCCATATAAATAAATAATGAGTTAATTACAGTACCTTGAAGTGTTCTTTTGTTTTCTTTCGCTAACGGAGCTCACGAGATTTACTACTTTAAGTTTTGTGTTGTGAAGTTTTCAAGTTTTGGGTAAAGATTTGATGGATTATGGAACAAGGAGTGGCAAGAGCATAAGCTTGGGGATGCCCATGGCACCCCCAAGATAATCTGAGGACACCTAAAAGCCAAAGCTTGGGGATGCCCTGGAAGGCATCCCCTCTTTCATCTACTTCTATCGGTAACTTTACTTGGAGCTATATTTTTATTTACCACATGATATGTGTTTTGCTTGGAGCGTCTTTTATGATTTGAGTCTTTGCTTGTTAGTTTACCACAATCATCCTTGCTGTACACACCTTTTGAGAGAGCCATACATGATTTGGAATTTGTTAGAATACTCTATGTGCTTCACTTATATCTTTTGAGCTCTATAGTTTTACTCTAGTGCTTCACTTATATCTTTTGAGTTTTATAGTTTTGCTCTAGTGCTTCACTTATATCTTTTAGAGCATGGTGGTGGATTTGTTTTATAGAAACTATCGATCTCTCATGCTTCACTTAGATTATTTTGAGAGTCTTAATAGCATGGTAATTTGCTTAAAATCCTAATATGCTTGGTATGCAAGATTAATAATAAAACTTTCTTATGAGTGTGTTGAATACTAAGAGAAGTTTGATGCTTGATGATTGTTTTGAGACATGGAGGTAATAATATCAAAGTCGTGCTAGTTGAGTAGTTGTGAAATTGAGAAATACTTGTGTTGAGGTTTGCAAGTCCCGTAGCATGCACGTATGGTTAACGTTATGCAACAATTTGAAACATGAGGTGTTATTTGATTGTCTTCCTTATGAGTGGTGGTCCGGGATGAGTGATGGCCTTTTCCTACCAATCTATCCCCCTAGGAGCATGCGCGTAGTACCGAGGTTTTTTGATGACTTGTAGATTTTTGCAATAAGTATGTGAGTTCTTTATGACTAATGTTGAGTCCATGGATTATACGCACTCTCACCCATCCATCCTTGCTAGCCTCTTCGGTACCGTGCATTGCCCTTTCTCACATTGAGAGTTGGCGCAAACTTCGCCGGTGCATCCAAACCCCGTGATATGATACACTCTTTCACACATAAACCTCCTTATATCTTCCTCAAAACAGCCACCATACCTACCTATTATGGCATTTCCATAGCCATTCCGAGATATATTGCCATGCAACTTTCCATCATTCCGTTCATCATGACACATTCATCATTGTCATATTGCTTAGCATGATCATGTAGTTGACATAGTATTTGTGGCAAAGCCACCGTTCATAATTCTTTCATACATGTCACTCATGGTTCATTGCATATCCCGGTACACCGCCGGAGGCATTCATATAGAGTCATCTTTTGTTCTAGTATCGAGTTCTAATCATTGAGTTGTAAATAAATAGAAGTGTGATGATCATCATTTTCTAGAGCATTGTCCCAAGTGAGGAATATAAAAAAAGAAGGAAATGCCATAAAAAGAGAAGGCCCAAAAAAGGGGGGAGGCCATAAAAAAGGCCCAAAAAATGAGAGAAAAGGAGAGAAGGGACAATGTTACTATCCTTTGCCACACTTGTGCTTCAAAGTAGCACCATGATCTTCATAGTAGAGAGTCTCTCATGTTATCACTTTCATATACTAGTGGGAATTTTTCATTATAGAACTTGGCTTGTATATTCCAACAATGGGCCTCCTCAAGTGCCCTAGGTCTTCGTGAGCAAGCAAGTTGGATGCACACCCACTAGTTTCTTTTGTTGAGCTTTCATACATTTATAGCTCTAGTGCATCTGTTGCATGGCAATTCCTACTCCTTGCATTAACATCAATCGGTGGGCATCTCCATAACCCATTGATTAGCCTTGTTGATGTGAGACTTTTCTTCTTTTTTGTCTTCTCCACATAACCCCCCTCATTATTTTCTATTCCACCTATAGTGCTATGTCCATGGCTCGTGCTCATATATTGCGTGAAAGTTTATAGGTTTGAGATTACTAAATTATGAAACAATTGCTTGGCTTGTCATCGGGGTTGTGCATGCTGATAGCATTCTTGTGTGAAGAAAATGAAACATGACTAAACCATATGATTTTGTAGGGATGAACTTTCTTTGGCCATGTTATTTTGAGAAGACATAATTGCTTAGTTAGTATGCTTGAAGTATTACCATTTTTATGTCAATATGAACTTTTGTCTTGAATCTTTCGGATCTGAATATTCATACCACAATTAAGAAGAATTACATTAAAATTATCCCAAGTAGCACTCCGCATCAAAAATTCTGTTTTTATCATTTACCTACTTGAGGACGAGCAGGAATTAAGCTTGGGGATGCTTGATACGTCTCCAACATATCTATAATTTTTGATTGCTCCATACTATATTATCTGTTGTTTTGGACGTTATTGGGCTTTATTATCCACTTTTATATTATTTTTGGGACTAACCTATTAACCGGAGGCCCAGCCCAGAATTGCTATTTTTTGCATGTTTTAGACTTGGACCCTCCGTCAAGAAAGCCACGAGGCGGTCACGAAGGTGGAGGGCGCCCCCCCCCCCCCCTAGGGCTCGCCCCCTGCCTCGTGGGCCCCTCGAAGCTCCCCCGACGTACTTCTTCCTCCCATATATATCCATGTATCCCCAAACGATCAGAAAGGAGCCAAAAACCTAATTCCACCGCCGCAACTTTGTGTATCCACGAGATCCCATCTTGGGGCCTGTTCCGGAGCTCCACCGAAGGGAGCATCGATCACGGAGGGCTTCTACATCATCATCCAAACCCCTCCGATGAAGTGTGAGTAGTTTACTTTAGACCTACGGGTCCATAGTTAGTAGCTAGATGGCTTCTTCTCTCTTTTTGGATCTCAATACAATGTTCTCCCCCTCTCTCGTGGAGATCTATTCGATGTAATCTTCTTTTTGCGGTGTGTTTGTTGAGACCGATGAATTGTGGGTTTATGATCCAGTCTATCTATGAATAATATTTGAATCTTCTCTAAATTATTTTATGTATGATTGGTTATCTTTGCAAGTCTCTTAGGATTATCAGTTTGGTTTGGCCTACTAGATTGGTTTTTCTTGCCATGGGAGAAGTGCTTAGCTTTGGGTTCGATCTTGCGGTGTCCTTTCCTAGTGACAGAAGTGGCAGCAAGGCACGTATTGTATTGTTGCCATCGAGGATAACAAGGTGGGGTTTTTATCATATTGCATGAAACTATCCCTCTACATCATGTCATCTTGCTTAAGGCGTTACTCTGTTTTTAACTTAATACTCTAGATGCATGCTGGACAGCGGTCGATGAGTGGAGTAATAGTAGTAGATGCACGCAGGAGTCGGTCTACTTGTCTCAGACGTGATGCCTATATACATGATTATACCTAGATATTCTCATAACTATGCTCAATTCTGTCAATCGCTCAACAGTAATTTGTTCACCCACCCAAGGTTTTCAGAATCGCGATTCTGTTATACGATTCTACGACTTTACGATCCAAACTAACCCCTTTGATTCTACGATTTTACTTCATAGAATCTACATTTCTACGATCCTGGTAGTGAAGATTCTATGATTTATGATGCTACCATCGGAGCTCCGATCCGATTCAAAATCACGATTCTGACAACCTTGCACCCACCGTAGAATACTTATGCTCTTGAGAGAAGCCACTAGTGAAACCTATGCCCCCCGGGTCTCTTTCTCATCATATCAATCTCCATCACTTTATTATTGCTTTGCTTCTTTACTTTGCCTTTTACTTTTCACTTTGCATCTCTATACCAAAAATACCAAAAATATTATTTATCATCTCTATCAGATCTCACTTTCGTAAGTGACCGTGAAGGGATTGACAACCCCTAAGCGCGTTGGTTGCGTTGAGCTATTGTTTTCGTGTAGGTACAAGGGACTCGCGCGTAGCCTCCTACTGGATTGATACCTTGGTTCTCAAAAACTGAGGGAAATACTTACGCTACTTTGCTGCATCATCCTCTCCTCTTCGGGGAAATCCAACGCAGTGCTCAAGAGGTAGCAGAGTCCAATTGACCTGAAATTTCACATAGATTATTTTTGGACCAGAAGAAGCCCACGATGTGTCGGAGATGGGCCAGAAGAGTCCCGGGGCACCCATGAGGGTGGGGCCGTGCCCTACCCCCTGGGCGCGCCCCCTACCTCGTGGCCGCCTTGGGGACCCCTGACTTGTTCCCGACTCCAACACCTCTTATATATACCCAAACTTCCAGAACATAACCTAGATCAGGAGTTGCCGCCGCAAGCCTCTGTAGCCAGCGAAAACCAATCTAGACCCGTTCGGGCACCCTGCCAGAGGGGGAATCCCTCTCCGGTGGCCATCTTCATCATCCCGGCGCTCTCCTTGATGAGAAGGGAGTAGTTCTCCCTCGGGGCTGAGGTTATCTACCAGTAGCTATGTGTTTGATCTCTCTCTCTCTCTCTCTCTCTCTCTCTCTCTCTCTCTCGTGTTCTTGATTCAGCATGATCTTGATGTGTCGCGAGCTCTGCTATTATAGTTGGATGTTATGATGTCCCCCCCCCCCTCTATCTCCTTGTGATGAATTGAGTTTTCCCTTTGAAGTTATCTTATTGGATTGAGTCTTTAAGGATTTGAGAACACTTGATGTATGCCTTGCATGTGCTTATCTGTGGTGACAATGGGAGATTCACGTGATCCACTTGATGTATGTTTTGGTGATCAATTTGCGAGTTCCGTGACCTCGTGAACTTATGCATAGGGGTTGGCACACGTTTTCGTCTTGACTCTCCGGTAGAAACTTTGGGGCACTCTTTAAAGTTCTTTGTGTTGGTTGAATAGATGAATCTGAGATTGTGTGACGCATATCGTATAATCATACCCATGGATACTTGAGGCGACATTGGAGTATCTAGGTGACATAAGGGTTTTTGTTGATTTGTGTCTTAAGGTGTTATTCTAGTATGAACTCTATGATAGATCGATTAGAAAGAATAACTTTGAAGTGTTTTCGTACCCTACCATAATCTCTTCGTTTGTTCTCCGCTATTAGTGACTTTGGAGTGACTCTTTGTTGCATGTTGAGGGATAGTTATATGATCCAATTATGTTATTATTGTTGATAGGACTTGCACTAGTGAAAGTATGAACCCTAGGCCTTGTTTCCTAGCATTTCAATACCGTTTGTGCTCACGTTTATCATTAGTTACCTTGCTGTTTTTATATTTTCTGATTACAAAAACCTACATCTACCATCCATATTGCACTTGTATCACTATCTCTTCGCCGAACTAGTGCACCTATACAATTTACCATTGTATTGGGTGTGTTGGGGACACAAGAGACTCTTTGTTATTTGGTTGCAGGGTTGTGAGAGAGACCATCTTCATCCTACGCCTCCCACGGATTGATAAACCTTAGGTCATCCACTTGAGGGAAATTTGCTACTGTCCTACAAACATGTGCACTTGGAGGCCCAACAACGTCTACAAGAAGAAGGTTGTGTAGTAGACATCTGCGCTCCCCCGGCCTATCCCCGCGCCACCGCGGCTTCCCCTAGTCAACGCCGCCCGTCGCGCGCGGCAGTCCTTCGACGAACATCGCCCGGCCGCCCACTACCGCTCGGCGCCCGCAAGGTGTTCGACAAAACACCCGCAAGGTATGTATTGCTTCAACTTCACATTTTTTACATGTTGTTTGTAGTTTTTATAGCCTAGTTTAAATTGAACATTGTAGATGAGTTCATCGTACGATTCTTCCGAAGAAGAATTTGATATGGAAGAGGAAGAGGATCTTGCAATGATCCTAGCTATGCACATCAATAAAAAACCGAAGTACGGTGGTTCGGTTATGGGTCGGCAGAAAATTTGGAGGGATAGGATCAATGCCCACAACAGATTGATGAGGCACTATTTTGTGGAGAATCCCACATACCTCGAGTCGTACTTTCGTCGCCGGTTTAGGATGAGCACCGAGTTGTTCAGGTGCATTGCAGACAAACTAGCGAGCCATGATTTTTTCAGCAAAGGAGGAATGCCGCCGGAGAGCTTGGGCATAGCACCTTTTAGAAGGTGACAACCGCTTTTCGTATGTTGGCATGCGGTATCCCGGTTGATCTAGTTGATAATCACTTGGCCATGGGTGAGAGCCAAGCCATCATGTGTGTCAAGCGCTTCGCAGTCGGAATTGTGTAAGTGTTTGGCCATGAGTATTTGAGATCTCCCAATGCTGAACATGCCGCAAGGCTATTGGAGATGAGCAAAGCTCGCGGCTTCCCAGGTATGCTTGGCTCAATAGATTGCATGCATTGGAGTTGGAAGAATTGTCCAAAGGCATGGCATGGGCAATTTCACGGCCAAAAAAAGGGTTCCACTATAATCCTTGAAGCGGTGGCCGATCAAGAGACTTGGATTTGGCATGCTTTTTTTGGAATGCCTAGATCTTTGAATGACATCCACGTTGTCAACTGGTCACCACTGATGAATAAGATTGCAAATGGTGAACTGCCACCGGTGCAATTTGTAGCAAATGACCGTACATACAACTATGGATACTATCTTGCGGATGGCATCTACCCAAAGTGGCAAACATTTATGAAGCCGTTGATAAAACCGGAAGGTAAGAAAAAACTTGATTTCCACAATGCTCAGACGGTGGCTAGAAAAGATGTGGAGAGAGATTTTGGGATTTTGCAAGTCCAATTTACTATTGTGAGAGGACCTGCTAGATTTTGGGATCAAAAGATGCTTTGGTACATCATGCACGCTTGTGTGATCATGCACAACATGATCATTGAGAATGAGCGTGGCCAAGATGTAGACTACTCTCACTATGAGCTCTTGGGACATCATGTGCGAGTGCGGCGGAGGGCTGAAAGCGTGGCCCGTTTTGTTGCCTCCTATCATGCCATTCGACGTCCCGCGGCGCATGATGATCTTCAGAAGGATCTCATTGAGGAGTGGTGGGCTAGGAATGGCCGACAAAGAGCATCATGATTTGTGCGTTTGATGTTGTATTATTGAACTATTTGTTGTATTGAAAGATAAACTATTTGTTTTAGTTATAATAACGAAATTGAACTATTTATTGTTGATTTATTTTATTTGTGTTTGATCTTCTTGCTTGTGTTTGGAGCGCATATATTGTTTGCGCGAGAGCGCGTGCTGCTGGAGCTACGCGCGCGCGCTGCATTTTACCGCGGCTGCTGGAGCCAGCGCTGCCCGACGCGCCAAACCAGCCGATGGGCGCGTTGCAAACTGGTTTTTAGCGCGCCGCGTGTTGGGCGGCTGTTGAAGATGCTCTTAGTAAAATATTCGGTTACTGTAAAAAGAAGCTATCTATGTCACTATGTGGATCTATCATAGTGCATACCAATTTCACCACAAGAAACATAGCCATCGATCTGAGCAATGCTCAGTTCGTGACTTGAACAGGATCAAGCATCCAGGTTTTGTTGCTCGTCTTTGTGTGTATACAAACCGATCAGACGGATGCAACAACTTGAGAGTCCATGGGATCGACGGCTCAGCTTGCCTCACGCCAATTCTGCACGCATGCATGCACGGGGGTGCTCCTCTGACTTTTGTGATACACCGGGGTCCTGCTGCCTACCCTATGTGCCAGAGTCAAACACTTTATATACATCTTTATGCTTTTGTGATACACCATGCTCCTGCTCCCTACCGTATCTAAATCTCTGCTAATTCAGCATTTCATGAATTATGCAACGTGGGTGTGAAGTTCGTCTGTGCAGGCATGTAGAATTGGTGCGAGATGAGCTGCTGATTATTTTCTGACCGACCTCATGCCATATCCTGTAGACACGAGGTGCCCGTACATCACCTGGTTCCACGCGTCCGGCACGCCTGGCAGGCACCAGTGGCTGCAATCCTCTGGGGCATCCGGCGGCGTCCCGGGCTCTCGGTGCCGTGAAGGATGACCGTCCCTTCTCAGTGCTGTCATGTGCGTTATGTTCAAGAACACCACCCTATTGTCCATCTGCTGTCTAATTGTGCCCCGTGCTGTGCTTGAGATCATCGTGTTGATCCACGAATACTCTTGGTTGCTCTCGCCAGTGGTCATCATCAACGGGTCCTGTTGGCCCGCACATGAGCCCCCAGTGTCCCATGTTCCGTTGTCGTAGTGCGATGGAGAATAGCTCCTGAAGAAGAGGTAGCCGCTCGTGCAGAGTCGTGGATTGCTTAGCGCCCAATGTTTCACCGTCTGCAGGGATAACCGGAACGCTTCCTTGATGTCCATTTTCATGTTGAACCGATCGCCCACCATGAAATAATTTCCCCTGCAAATATGAATCAATGCAGCTCTAGTCAATTAATCACGGTCATAGCAATGCAATGCGGTAGCTAGCATCCTGATTAGTTAACTAATCACGTACGATTTGATGGTCTTGTGTTCATTCCACCAGTGACCCGTGTTGAGGACGAGCACATCAGCACCGGCCCAGCGCGTGGCGTGCCGTGGCAGCGCGTCCAGCCGGATGGCACCCCTGGTGACGCTTGCACCTTTGTTGCTTGCCACCGGCGGGATGCGGTCGACCATGACGAGCATCGGCGCGCGGTAGTACTCCACAGAGAGGTTGTAGTCCATGAAGATCATGGAGAGGTAGCCCTTGTGCCGGCTAAGGGGCTTCCCAGACTGCTCATATATCCTCGAACCATTGGGCACGGCGCTGGCGAGCATGCACAGCATGGACTCCCACTGGTTACGGCCGATGGAGTCGCCAGCGAACACGATTCGGCCGTTCCGGCTCCTCTCCAACATATCCGTCGCATTAAACCTATTGAATTTAAACGTACTTAGAAAGGTGACAGAGACAAGACAAAATATTTTGTTCTCTGATGAGAGATGTCAATGGCGATGGCTACCTACTTAGGGAGGCGGCAGTTGCCGCGAGGTTGCCAGCGCCAGTGCCGGAAGGATGAGTCGTTCCGGCCGTTGCGCTCGCAGCGGAAGCCGGGATCGAGGAATGGACAGTCCTCCCCGTAGAGCGTCGCGGTAGTGGCGTCCTTCACCCATTTTCCATCAGAGTAGTCGCAGCCACCGGATGGGTCGGCGTGAGCCACAATGCCTCGGCCATCATTGTCGATGAGAAGCGGCCGTGGCCGAGTCTGGAAGAATGATTTCTGCGGCTGCGGCACGAGCGTGAGGACGACGGAGAGCACGAAGAGGACCAGTAAAGCGGACACCGGAGCGTGTTTAGCTTGCATGGATGGATCTCTGACTAATACTTGAGTAGTGATGGCAACCATTAACAGGCTGAGAGGAGAATAAGGAGCCGAGAGTGGCGTGGAGTTCCAGTAAGAGTGAAGGAGCGAGTGGCGCTAATGCCAACAGCTAGGGTAGGGGCTAAATTTAGACATAATGACTGTATGAATGATGAACAAATAGGAACTAGTCGTCTACACATCGGAAGCGCCATTCAGAAGCACTCGTTTTCTTTCCAACAGAAACCAATGGCATAGACAAAACCATTGGCACAGACAGTGCAGGTGGAATTCTGCATGTGGATCCAACAAAAAGTGAAGGGAACCTGAAACAAGTTTCTTTTTTCTTACACGTTTCAGGATAAAAAATGCTAGACTTACCAAAGGTTTTTACAAACCCCTACGTAATTATACCTTTCCCACTAATCAAATCACCCCCCCCCCCCCCCCCCCCCCCACCCCCCTGAATTTCAGGATGTGCCCGCGCCCACAACTAATGGCCAGTAAAAAATATGCAATTCACACAAGTCACCCCGTAACCCTCTTGACCCCCTAATCTCACGTAGGTGTAGCAAAGCTTTCAGGATAACGGAATCTGTTTCAACCATATGGCTGTCATAATGGACCATTGTCCCCATTGTATGCTGCCATGAGTGGCAAGAGCCAACACACATGCTACTAAGTGTCCTAAAAACATGCTAGTGAGCGCAACTAAAACCCTGAACTAAACTATACTCCCTCCGTCCCATAATAAAGAGCGTTTTTGACACTATACTAGTACTCTCTCCAATAGTGCATATAAGATGTTTCCAATGTGAAACTTTGCAGACTTTGACCAAATTTGTAGAAAACAATACAAACATTTACAATACTAAATATACATCATACAAAAATATATTTCACGGTGAATCTAATGGTAAAGATAGGGTATTATAAATGTTGATAAATATTTCAAACTTAGTCGAATTTTTAACTTCAAACAAATCCTATTTGCACTCTAATTTGGCTGCGGCCTGCAGGAGTATATGCATCAAAAGGCACCAAGAGTTCGTACAAAGGACCATTTTTTTTATATACTAAAAGGTATGGCAACATAGAAGTTCTCCCAAAATGACAATAACAACTAAGAAACTCCGCCCGGACCGAACAAAAAGATGCATTCATGCAGAAGCATGGGACTGTAAATGGTAATGTTTTATTTTTGATGATTTCACTCATGGTCTACTATCCACGGTAGCAAAGCTGCAAAGGCCGTCAACTAATCCAGATAAGAACATGCATGCTATTCTATATAGATATGGAGAGTAGCTAGCAAGCATGGGCCATCAAGGATATGGAAACACCAACGAACAAAGTCATATTGAATATTCGATAAGTTCTATAGCACAAGTGTTATGTAGGTAACCAGCAAAGTGGAGGTTAAAAATGCACGACACACTATTAGATTTAGCATAAGCAAAATAATTTCAATGATATAACTTACAAATGTGTAATTAGCATTTAGCAATATTTTATGTGGTTAACTATACTAGCTACATAACAAGAAAAAGTTATACTCGTGGATACTATAGTATGATAACATAGGTTAGCCAAATAAAACAGTTTACTATAAGTTTGCGCCATGTATGCCATATAGAACACCATCCTTCCAACATCATTCCGATCCAAATGAAAGGATGCTTGAGAAAGGGTTTCAACACCATATCAAAAGTGAAAGTAGAAAAGTAAAAACAAAGAAACAAATTTCCAATTCTGGAGCTACAAATCATGAGAGCCTAAACATACTTGGGTCATCTTCTTTACGTTTGAATGCTGATTTTTGTTTTTTGTTTTTTTTTCAGGCTCTTCAGTTAGGACATTAATTTTAAGCTCGACACCCAACGGAATGATCAAGTGTTGGGACCTTACAATGTCTGAGGTTTTATACAATCATCAGCAGCAACTGAATATTGAGTGTAACACTTCGTAATAAAATCTTAATGAGAAAACACACAATTGCCCAATAAGTGGATTATGTGGATTACTCTAAATGAATTGAATGCGTGCATGGTGATTTATCATGAGCCATTCGGAAAGTGAAGCATGAAGAAAATTTAAAACATTGCCTATTGACATCCAATTATTTATCCTCAAGTATGGATCCATAACAGAGAAGATGGTCCCACAAAAAACAGAGAAAAGGGAGGAGGGTCGCGTGTTTCCGGTAAGAAGATGCAAGCGCATGAGGCGGAGGTGACAACACACCTCACTCAGCATGTTGTCCTTGACTTACTTGTGTATCATTAAAGACATCATCCGAGAGGGAGAATAAAATGGCAATGCACATGCATGTCCTCTTTGCAAATAGCATGGATGGCTTGCATGCGCCTTAACACGGATGGCCGAAAAGAATTGAGACAAACATGGATGGCCTGCATGGGCATTCACTCGTGCGGAAGTTCTCTTGGAGAATAGCATTTTTGCCCTTCTTCCCCCATCCCCTTGCCTTTGATTGGTCACAAACTTCACCAATCCATGACCCGGCCAAACTTGACGAGATTATCTGAAGAACTCGATTTTCACTTTCCATTTGTCCACATTTTCCTGTACGAATGGAAGAGGGAATAGAGTCGAGATCCTTCTCCCGCACATCCTCCTCCGTAAGTGCATCGCCCCAACCAAAAAATATTTATTTGGTTCTGGGCCCTGTTCTTGGCGGCAAAGAGCCAGATTGATCTGATTTATTGCAGAGTGGATTCGAGGAATGGGTAGCGTCAATGAGGAAGCGCACCGGGAGGATGTCCTCATTATCCCAATTGCCACAACCGAAGTCGGGCATTTTGGCTATCGAATCCTCAATGAGGTAGGAGAATTAGTTATGTCGCTTGTGGGATCTATTACTTAATTGTAGTATGTACCATGTCTGATCCATAATTCATAAGGATCATATTTTTTGTGATTCCTGTTGAGATATGAATCAGGTACCGTAATTAATTGGCTTAGTTTTGTGTGATATGCTTGGTTACATTATTATTATTTGTGAGTGGTTTGGTTCCGGGCTACCTATACCCTGAGACTATGCTTCCGTTGTAATCTTTGATCAACGTGGCATGCTTTCAGGAGGTTCTTTTTGTTCTATGGAACATTCGATGTGATGTGATGGTCATTCTCTGTCTGCAAGTGTGTATCACTATCACTCTAAACTTGGTCCGTGTGTTACCGCTATTGCCCAAACGTTTTATGTTCGGCCTCCTATTAGCGGAAAGATGCACAGTGTTCCTTGGTAATCTCGAGAATTGATAAAAACTACAAATGTAGTGGGTGGAGAAAAGTTGAACGCCCTATGTTGAAACATTCACGAAAAATCAAATGATCAATCATGTAAAAGTAGTGTAGGCATACCTGACCAGATGGTTACTCTAATTTTATTCATATGGTCAAAACAATATCGAGCAAGGGCATGAATTTGCTCCTTTCATGGGATAAGTTTCCCAACCAAGTTATTAATGTTGTATATTTTCTATATTGCAGTCCAGATGTGCTAGAAATCGTAGACTCTAGTAGCGATGTAATCGACTCTGGCCCATGTGATTATTTGCCAAAAACAAGCCTTTGGGAAAGGCTTGGGAGTGTTTCTATGATGGACATAGAGTCAAGTAACTTCTGCTGGACCTCTCTTTCTTCATTGCACCATATGAAACATACTACTACAAGTTCGGAACCCACCGATGATGATATTAATAGAAGTTTTGAGGTTCGTATTTTCCTTTTTACTTATCCATCTTCCTGTAAATTGTCTTCCCTGTTGTTGGTAAGATTCTAACTGGTAAACTTGATTGTTATCCTAGATATATCACTTCTCTCATCAAATTTCATCTTAGTGGTCATCGAGTAGAGATTTGTTACTTTCTTTTTCTGCCTACCACAATGTACTAATACAGTAAGAATCATGTGAACTATGCTAAAGCTCACAACACCTCCGCAAAAAGCTAACATCAATATCTCTCACAAGGATTCCACTTCATACTGGAAAATATAGTTTATTAGCCATGGCTCTAGTTTCCTTCTAATAGCCTGTACCATTCTGCACAGGTGACTGTAAATTCTGGAGGAGTTGTATTCATTGCGTTATTCAAAACATCTAAAAATGGTGAAGTTCCTTCCAAGGAAGCTGCAGCAGTCATTAAAATAGCACCATCAAGGATGGCCACACAGTCAGAACGGTTCGGGTATGAACTGGCTAAATGGCTTGGCGTAAGGACCCCTCAAGTAAGTACTCGCTTTCTTGTAGTAGGAATTCATGCTAACCACATAATTATTATAGTGTGAACTCTCTTGACCAATGCAGGGCAGAGTGATTCATAGCTCCTCATGTGAATGGCAACAAATAAAGGATGCAGTAGAGAATGCTCGACATGAAGCAATAGCTGTTGGTGATGAACTTCAGGAGATGATTTGCACTGAGATGCTAGAAGCTCTCGAACTAAGCCGATGTCTATTCCTGATGAAGTATTAACTCCAAGTTACCAGTAATGTGCCTGACAATATGGTACATAGTTATTTTTGAAAAAAATATGGTACATAGTTAACATGAAAGAAATTTCAATGTTGTTTTGCAGTTATGTGCATGGATCCCCTCTACTAGAGAGCACAACACCATTTGATTCCCCGGAGTTTGCTGAAAAAACTGCTGAAGCTTTAGGTAGGATCTTGATCCTGGACCTCATTCTGAGAAATGAGGATAGGCTGCGGTGTCGGCCCCTTGGTTGGCGTGGAAACTATGCAAATTTACTTGTTGCCTACAAAGAAGCTTATGCAAACCTTGATTCATTGGATGATGTTCATGATTCTGCCATCATCCGTTACAAGCCAGAGATAATCAAAAGCCCTAAGAAACAGAAGGAGAGAAGATCCGTTTCAATAAGCGGCAGTGTCGGCTCAGATATCTCAGAGCTTTTGGAAGACTCTTATGATCAAATTGAGCCTGAGATTTCTAGCTTTCATATTGTAGCCATTGATTCGGGTGTACCACGAAGACCACCCGCCAGTAAACGAACGAAAGATCAAGAGAGCTATCCAAGACTGGTGGAACTAACACTAAACAACCTGGACTATTCTTCGAACCTCTTGTTTGAGGTTTCCATTGGAAAACTTGGTACCCCTAGACCCGAAGAATATGACATGTCATCCGATTATAGCTATCATTCTCCTCTGTCTGAGAGTGATATGGTAGCAATAGTTAATTCCTTCCGAGGAGGTTTTCGTAGTGCTCTGAGGGACCTTCAACGGTTCCACATTTTCCTGCTCACACTTTATCAGAAGCTAGATGCTCTATTGAAAATTTTCTTTAATCTTATGTATAAAGGTTCAAATGAATCTGACAAGGAAGATGCAGGTCATTCTGATTCACCATTGTGTCGTGTAGAGGCACATACTGATCTGAGTGATTTCGAAGTTCCACGACATATGCGTAGGCCTTCCCGTACCTTATCCCGTGATAGTTTTGACCTGTCATCTCCTATTTGTCGAGAGAGCTTTATGACCAAGAATTGGAAAGCAAATGGTGATGCATCCCGTGGTCTACGATTGACGATGAAGCTCAGGGAATTTAACAAGTATGCCAAGGTTAACATCTTTGAAGTGCTCATGGAAAACTTATTGATTTTTAACAGATTATACACTATAATCTAGATGGTATCTATTTGTTTTGCACTATTTGAATGCTTGGCTGAAATGATATAATATACCATAAGGTTAGCAAATTACTTGTACAAAACCAAATAACCATCTAGATAAAAAATTAACAATAAATATCGTAGGTTTGTATCTCGATAACTATTTCTCTGTGTGAATGCTTTGATGGTGTGTTATATCCATCATTTATAAATAGTCACCTTGCTTTCTCACCCAACCTAAGGTTTGAGGCATGTCCTTCCTGTGGTTCTCAGTTGTTCAAATTTCTTAAATAAACTTGCAACAATTGATAGTGCATGTAGGTTGAGTTTTATTTTTGATAGACTTGTGTCTTGATGCATTGATAGAAAGAAGAGTTTTTACAAGTCCTAAGAACGGCAACACCCAATGATTACAACATGTAACCTCTAATCGTGAGGCACATTCGGCTCCAGAGGCAAAGCTACTAGACCCCTCCCGCATGTCGGTGCCCATTTCCTAGTCCCTGACTTGATCGTGTCGAGGAGGCGAGCTAGGATAAGTTGCATTGTCAAAGATGATTGTGTTGTGATGCTTATAGATGCACCATTGCCCGGTTGTATTCACTTAATACTATGTTTGCAGGTAGACAGTGAGTTAAACAAAGAAATAGAACAATGGAATGACATGCTCAGGACTGATGTTGTAAAATTGTGTCATGACAACAATTTTAACACAGGCTTCTTTGAAGGGATAGATAATAGTGTTGCTGTTGATGCTTATGAGTTGAAGGTGATCCTATTCTACCTAGCCTGCCTGGCAACAAATTATCTATTGTAGCAACTAAGCATATGAATTTCTGTTTTCAGGTCCGTCTTGAGCACCTTCTTGAGAGGATATCATTGATTTCTGATGCTGCAAGTACAGAACGTCCTTCTCAGATCACAGATCACATGTATATTGGTGGTGCTCTAGCTGCTCGGTCGACATACACACTTCAACACCTTGGCATCACCCATGTATTGTGCTTGTGTGCGAATGAAATTGGACAGTCGGAATCTCAGAAGCCTTGCCTTTTTGACTATCGAAACTTCTCAGTAAGTACATATGACAATTTTGTGAATAAACTTTGGAAGATCATTTACATGCAACAAATGGCTGAACTCCACTTTACGGCTTTCTCGGCCATAATAAGGAACTAATTTTCTTGCTTCCTTCGGGACACTTTGTGTTTCTTTTCTACAGATAAATGATGATGAAAATGCGGAAATCACTGATGTCTTCCAAGATGCATGTGATTTCATTGATTTTGTTGAGCACCTACGCGGCAAAGTTCTAGTGCATTGTTTTGAAGGAAAAAGTCGAAGTGCAACGGTTGTTCTTGCTTACCTAATGCTTAGAAAGTAAGAGTGCATAATAAATGTTTTTATTTCTAGTTACCGATGAGGCATTAGACTACCCATAGTGGGGAATAACTTAGACTAGTAACATGCATATCTTACTAGTCTATGTTACTATCTTTATAGTGGGGAGTAACATATGTGGGATGTCATACAACCCTTCATTTATTAGGTTATAGACTCATCCTGTCTTGATATGCGTGATGTTACCCATAGTATGAGTAACTAGCTATCTTACTCAATTCATCTCTCTCCTCATTAAATCATTGCCACATAGGCAAATTTGTTGAGTTAGACTCGATGTTACTGCTGAAGTTACTCCTACTATGGACAGTCTTATATATCAATATCCGGTTAAGAAACTGATGAAAACCATCAATGACCAAATTATTCTTAACATAATCAATACAAGCTTTGCTTGGGATACAAATATGTGTGAAACATCATAAGAATGATAGTGTCTCAAATTTCAGTTTACTACTCTGTTGGTTTCATTGACTTAATTTCTTTCATGTTTGTTTAGAAATTGTACTCTTCTAGAAGCATGGAACATGCTGAAGAAGGTGCACCGACGTGCGCACCCCAATGACGGATTTGCCAAAGTCTTGCTGGATCTTGACAAGAAGTTGCATGGTAAAACCTCCATGGAGTGGCAGCACAAGAGGCCTGCAATGAAAGTGTGCCCCATTTGTGGTAAGAATGCTGGCCTCAGCAGTAGCTCACTCAAGCTGCACCTACAGAAGGCGCACCGAAAGATATCGTGGGGAAGCGTAGACTCGGCGATGTCCTTGGAGATACAAAAGGCGATAGAGGCATTGAAGACAGGGTGAAGTCGATAGCCCCAACGAAGAAGAAGGGTTTGGATGGGTTTTCTCATAGCAAACTGCACATACATACATCTATACCCTAACTTTTGATTCATGCACCACACATCTAGAAAACTCTTGTTGTACATTATAATGATATCAAGTTTCTGATTGTTATTATTGCATAATTCTCAACGTATAATACTTGTTCAAATAGCATGAGTTTTTCCTCGGAAAACTGCAAGAGCTTAATCTTTTTTAGTGAAGTAGCAACTTATTTTAGCCTTATTTTCTAGAAATTTTGAAACATATTCGGGATATCCTACATATTATTTAGGATTACAATATACTAGAGGCAATAGAAGATTCACTTCGTCTTCGGGTTACAACCCGCCTAAACACATCAATGGGTGTAGATCTCTACATAGCCCGCGTGCCTGTGTACGCGGCGATGGGCTTGCCCATTGGCGGATGTTATATGACCAGTTCGCCCAATGAAATATGTCGCAAAGAGAATATGACTAGGTGGGGATTCGAACTGGCGGACACCTCTCGCTGATAGCCAATGTAACTAACAAGTGCTTGTGACTATTTAGGCGGCGCAACATTGAAAGAAGCTAAGAGCAGCAACAAATCATGAAAACAAAGTTGAAACATTTTTCTGAAAAAAAGGGATCATTTCTTAGAACGCAAATATTTTGGAAAATTTGTGGAAAAAAATAAATTCGTACATTTTTTTGAAACTCTTGAACTTCTTTGCAAATTTGATCATTTCTGAAACACGAATATTTATTTAACACGAACAAATTTCATAAAATATGAGGTACATTAGCAAACATTTTCATTTAAAACACAACAGTTTTCTAAACTTTGAACATTTTCCGAAAACATGAAGATTTTTTGGAAAAAATGAACAATTTTCGAAACAGCAAGTACTGTAGAAAACTTTCTTTCAAAAAGCAAACCTTTTTTTGGAAATTCTAAAAAAATTGAAAATACAAAAAAAACTTAACTTCTCGAACAATTATTAAAGCACTAACATTTTCAATTTTGAACAATTTTTGGAACAAGAACATAAATTTAAAGTTTAAAAAAATCAATATGCGAACAAAATTTTGGAAACATGAACAGGTTTTGTAAAATTGAAAAAAAATTGAAAAATTGGATATGTGAAAAAATAAAGCAGACAAATAAACTTGAAAGATAAATTAATGGGAAATAAAAACGAAAAAGGAAGAAAAGAAAAACGAAAAAAGAAACAGAAAATAAAGAAAAACTGCAAAATAAAAAACCAAAAACCTGCAAAATCTGCAAGGTAGGCAAATATTTTTACAACATTAATGCAAAAAAATTGAGGAAAACTTCACGAATAGGTAGCATTTTTCTTAATCCTAAAAAATAAATTAATGCAAAACAATTGAGAAAAAATTCATGAATAAGTAGACTTTTTTTTACAAAATCTATAAAAAAAATTAAAAACAAAAAAGGTGTAACGCCCTCGATGCGGCTATATCTCCCACGTGTCGAAGCACGACTTAGAGGCATAACCGCATTGAAAGCAATGTCGTAAGTGAGGTAATCTTCGCAAACAACCCATGTACATAAATAAAGGGGAAAGGTACATAGTTGGCTTACACTCGCCACGTCACACAAATACATAAATAAGTCATTACATTCATCCAATACACTCAAGGTCCGACTACGGAACCAAAATAAAGATCAATCCCCAAATGCGACAAAGTCCTCGATCGCCCCAACTGGGCACCACTACTGATCATCTGGGAAAGACACGTAGTAACGCCGAGAGTCTTCATCGAACTCCCACTTGAGCTCGGTCATATCATCTGGAACGGTATCATCGGTCCCTGCTTCTGGTTTTGGAAGTAATCTGTGAGTCACGGGGACTCAGCAATCTCACACCCTCACGATCAAGACTATTTAAGCTTATACGTAAGGTAAAGGTATGATGTGGAGCTGCAGCAAGCGACTAGCATATATGGTGGCTAACATATTCGCAAAATAGAGCGAGAAGAGAAGGCAAAGGCACGAGCGACAAACTATGATCAAGAAGTGAACCTAGAACAACCTACGTCAAGCATTACTCCAACACCGTGTTCACTTCCCGGACTCCGCCGAGAAGAGACCCTCACGGTTACACATGCGGTTGATGCATTTTAATTAAGTTAAGTTTTAGGTTATCTACAACCAAACATTAACAAATTCCCATCTGCCCGTAACCGCGGGCACGGCTTTCGAAAGTTCAAATCCCTGCAGGGGAGTCCCAACTTAGCCCATCACAAGCTCTCACAGTCAACGAAGGATATTCCTTCTCCCAAGACAATCCGATCAGACTCGGCATCCCGGTACAAGACATCCTCGACAATAGTAAAACTAAACCAGCAAAGCCACCCGAATGTGCCGACAAATCCCGATAGGAGCTGCACATATCTCGTTCTCAGGGCACACCGGATTGTCCAAGGTTCCGGTAGGCCAGCCCAGAGTTGCCCCTGGTGGCCACCGGCAGCTGACAGGTTGGGCCAACACTCAGAGGAGCACTGGCCCAGGGGTTTAAATAAAGATGACCCTTGAGTCCGCGGAACCCAAGGGAAAAAGAGGCTAGGTGGCGAATGGTAAAACCAATGTTGGGCCATGCTGGAAGAGTTTTATTCAAGGCGAACTGTCAAGGGGTTCCCATTATAACCCAACCGTGTAAGGAACACAAAATCCGGAAACATAACACCGATATGATGGAAACTAGGGCGGCAAGAGTGGAACAAAACACCAGGCATAAGGCCGAGCCTTCCACCCTTTACCAAGTATACAGGTGCATTAAGATAAACAAGATAATATTGTGATATCCCAACAATAAAAATGTTCCAACAAGGAACGATCTCCAATCTTCACCTGCAACTAGCAACGCTATAAGAGGGGCTGAGCAAAGCGGTAACATAGCCAAACAATGGTTTGCTAGGACATGGTGGGTTATAGGTTTGACATGGCAATATGAGAGGCATGATAGGCAAGTGATAGGCATCGTAGCATAGGCATAGCAAAAGAGCGAGCATCTAGCAAGAAAAGATAGAGGTGATTTCGAGGGTATGGTCATCTTGCCTGCAAAGTTCTCAGAGTTTCCTTGATCCTCGTAAGTGTACTCAACGGGCTCCTCGTTCACGTACTCGTCTCCCGGCTCTACCCAAACAAGAACAATAAGCAAAAGGGAACACAATCAACCACGTGCAATGCTCAAGCAACATGATGCAAACATGGTATGATATGCGGGATGCGATATGTGATGCATATGCATGATTTGCAAAGGAATGATAGAACCTGGCCTCAACTTGGAAATTCAAGAGTGCCACTGGAAAGGAGAGTTGATTTCGGTCGAAATCGACATAAAGATCACCGGAATCGGATGCACGGTTTGGAAATGGCAAGCAAAACAAATATGGCACCGGTCTGCGATAAACAGCAAGTAGCCATCTAAATGCATCAAAAACAACATGCTACAGCACTCCAACAGGACAAAAAAATACATGGCAGGGATCCACTCATGATGCTTGACAAAAGATGAACACTGAGCTACGGCTAAATCACTCATTAACAGGTTCAAACAAGCATGGAAAAAGTGCAAAAAATAACAGGTTTCAGACTTAGTGAAATTAACAGCATGTCAGGAATTTAACATCAGGAAGTAATGTTTAGAGCATGATAACTACATGCTACAGGAACATCTCATGGCAAAGCAAGACATGGCATGAAGCTACTCAAAGTATATAACAAAAGTCCCTTAGTGACCATGAGCCAAAACGGATCAGAAAATACAATTGCAAGTATGTGAACATAGCAAAAACATAAACAGATTCAGACTTAGTGAAAAACTGGAGCATGCAAACAGATTAACAAGTAGGCATGTTTACGAGCTCGATGCACTCACTACAGAGCATTGCATGACAAACTAAGCATACATCCATCAAGAAGACATGGCATAGAAGCTATAAATGGCAATAACAACAACATAGCATGCACGGATCACAAGCAACAACCTCGGCAAAATCGCTAAACATGTTGACAATCTGCCAGGAACATTTTATAGCAAAAGTAGGGCTCGATTGACTCAAGCTAGGGTGCTCCATAATTCCAAACAAAGACATGGATGGATAGAGCACCACAATATTAACAAAACAACCTTACTGATCATCCTCAAAAGAGGCACGGATCACTAGGAAACAACATGAACATATGGCATAAAAACAATATCAGGACAAGGACTTAGTGAAATTCTTAGTCCCTGAAAACAGCATCATTGAGTAAGCTACTATGCATGCTTGTTCTAGTCACCACAAAGATCACAAAAATACATGGCATACACCCCTGTAAATATGGAATGGCATTCATCAAAACACATTTAGAGCTCAGGATCATAGCATGCACACATTAATCATGGCAAAAATGACAAAAAAACCATTTGCTCAATCAGATCTGACATAATCATCATATAGCCCTCTTCCAACAGCATTTCGGGCATCAAGATGAGCTGAAATGAAAATGATGCAATGAGATGAAATGACGTACTCATCGAGACGAACATTTTGATATGCTACACACACGAATCGGTGCTACGGATGCAGAGTTATGGCATGTCAAAGATTGCATAAAAATTAGGGTTCGGAGGGAAAAGTCAACCGAGGCAAACGGATCTGGATCTGGATCTCGCTGTTGGGGAACGTAGTAATTTCAACAATTTTCCTACGCACACGCAAGATCATGGTGATGCACAGCAACGAGAGGGGAGAGTGTTGTCTACGTACCCACGCAGACCGACTGCGAAAGCGTTGACACAACGTAGAGGAAGTAGTCGTACGTCTTCCCGATGCGACCGATCCAAGCACCGTTACTCCGACACCTCCGAGTTCTTATAGCACACGTACAGCTCAATGACGATCCCCGGGCTCCAATCCAGCAAATCGTCGGGGAGGAGTTCCGTTAGCACGATGGCGTGGTGACAATCTTGATGTTCTACCGACGCAGGGCTTCGCCTAAGCACTACAACGATATGATCGAGGTCGAATATGGTGGCAGGGGGCACCGCACACGGCTAAGGAACGATCTCAATGATCAACTTGTGTGTCTAGAGGTGCCCCCTGCCTCCGTATATAAAGGAGCCAAGGGGGAGGGGGCCGCCGGCCAGGAGGAGGGCGCAGGAGGAGTCCTACTCCTACCGGGAGTAGGACTCCCCCCCCCCCCCCCAATCCTAGTTGGACTAGGATTCCCCGAGGGGGGAAGAGAGAGAGGGGGGCCGGCCACCTCTCCTAATAGGACTAGGGGAGGGGGGAGGCGCACGGCCACCTTGGGCTGCCCCTTTATCCTTTCCACTAAAGCCCATTAAGGCCCATATGGCTCCCGGGGGGTTCCGGTAACCTCCCAGTACTCCGGTAAAATCCCGATTTCACCCGGAACACTTCCGATATCCAAATATAGGCTTCCAATATATCAATCTTTATGTCTCAACCATTTTGAGACTCCTCGTCATGTCCGTGATCACATACGGGACTCCGAACTAACTTTGGTACATCAAAATGCATAAACTCATAATAACTGTCATTGTAACATTAAGCGTGCGGACCCTACGGTTCGAGAACAATGTAGACATGACTGAGACACATCTCCGGTCAATAACCAATAGCGGGAGCTGGATGCCCATATTGGCTCCTACATATTCTACGAAGATGTTTATCGGTCAGACCGCATAACAACATACGTTGTTCCCTTTGTCATCGGTATGTTACTTGCCCGAGATTCGATCGTCGGTATCCAATACCTAGTTCAATCTCGTTACCGGCAAGTCTCTTTACTCGTTCCGTAATACATCATCTCGCAACTAACTCATTAGTTGCAATGCTTGCAAGGCTTATGTGATGTGCATTACCGAGAGGGCCCAGAGATACCTCTCCGACAATCGGAGTGACAAATCCTAATCTCGAAATACACCAACCCAACATCTACCTTTGGAGACACTTGTAGAGCTCCTTTATAATCACCCAGTTACGTTGTGACGTTTGGTAGCACACAAAGTGTTCCTCCGGTAAACGGGAGTTGCATAATCTCATAGTCATAGGAACATGTATAAGTCATGAAGAAAGCAATAGCAACATACTAAACGATCGGGTGCTAAGCTACTGAAATGGGTCATGTCAATCAGATCATTCAACTAATGATGTGACCTCGTTAATCAAATAACAACACCTTGTTCATGGTTAGGAAACATAACCATCTTTGATTAACGAGCTAGTCAAGTAGAGGCATACTAGTGATACTAAGTTTGTCTATGTATTCACACATGTATTATGTTTCCGGTTAATACAATTCTAGCATGAATAATAAACATTTATCATGATATAAGGAAATAAATAATAACTTTATTATTGCCTCTAGGGCATATTTCCTTCACTCGCGGCACGCGAACCGAGGCGGATGGAATAGTGCTCGCCGGAGTGCTTGCCGGCGTCGTCGAGCGGAGGTGGCCGGAGGGAGCTGCGGGGACGAGGTTGGCCGGTGGTGGCGCGGCTCACCGGAGGCATGGCGGAGACGAGGGCGGCCGGTGGTGGCGCCGCGAGGTCCGGCCGGTGAGGGTCGGTGCGGTGGCGGCCGGCAATGGCGCCGCGGTGGCCGGTGCATTCTTCGGGCGGCGGCGCGAGGAAGGTAGGCGGCAGCGTCGGGCGCGGGACGCGGCCCGGCTGCGCGGCGAGGAGGGCCCGGCTCGGGCCGAGCGGGCCGGCGGCAGGGAAGCTCCCAGCGCGACACGTGGCGTGGTGCCACTAGTGCGGGGCGGCGGCGCGGTGCAGTAGGACACGTCCGGCGCCGGCGGACATTGTCCGGTGCGCGGAGGACGAGGGGGGCTAGGGTTTCGGGAAAGGATCCGAAAATTCGGGGAAGGACCTATTTATAGGGGTAGGAGGAGCTAGGGAGCTCCAAATGAGGTGAGGTTTGTGGCCACGCGATCGTGATCGAACGCTCTAGATGAAGGAAGGGGTTTAGGTGGGTTTTGGCCACTTTGGAAGGGTGTTGGGCTGCAACACACATGAGGCCTTTTCGGTCCCTTGGTTAACCGTTGGAGTATCAAACGAAGTCCAAATGGTACGAAACTTGACAGGCGGTCTACGGGTAGTAAACCAAGGCCGCACGACAAGTCTCGGTCCAATCCGAAAACGTTTAACCCTTACACACGAAAAGAGGTAGAAAGGACCACCGGAGGAGATAGGAGCGCCAGAATGCAAAACGGATAACGGGGAAAATGCTCGGATGCATGAGTCAGACACGTATGCAAATGCAATGCACATGATGACATGATATGAGATGCATGACAAAGACAACACACACACGGAGACAAAAACCCGACAACGATGAAATAAAATAACTTTAGCGCTCACGAGAACTGCTGTCATTTTTATTTCGAGAGTGCTATTTAGTTAATTCTTTTTGCAGATGATTAATAGATAAATTCCTCACGTCCGTAAATTTATTTTAGAATTTTTGGGGTTCCAGATCTTGCGCTAGATACATATTACTACAGACTGTTTGGTTTTTGACAGATTCTGTTTTTCGTGTGTTGTTTGCTTATTTTGATGAATCTTTGGCTAGTAAAATAGTTTATGAACCATAGAGAAGTTGGAATACAGTAGGTATAACACCCATATAAATAAATAATGAGTTAATTACAGTACCTTGAAGTGTTCTTTTGTTTTCTTTCGCTAACGGAGCTCACGAGATTTTCTACTTTAAGTTTTGTGTTGTGAAGTTTTCAAGTTTTGGGTAAAGATTTGATGGATTATGGAACAAGGAGTGGCAAGAGCATAAGCTTGGGGATGCCCATGGCACCCCCAAGATAATCTGAGGACACCTAAAAGCCAAAGCTTGGGGATGCCCTGGAAGGCATCCCCTCTTTCATCTACTTCTATCGGTAACTTTACTTGGAGCTATATTTTTATTTACCACATGATATGTGTTTTGCTTGGAGCGTCTTTTATGATTTGAGTCTTTGCTTGTTAGTTTACCACAATCATCCTTGCTGTACACACCTTTTGAGAGAGCCATACATGATTTGGAATTTGTTAGAATACTCTATGTGCTTCACTTATATCTTTTGAGCTCTATAGTTTTACTCTAGTGCTTCACTTATATCGAGTTTTATAGTTTTGCTCTAGTGCTTCACTTATATCTTTTAGAGCATGGTGGTGGATTTGTTTTATAGAAACTATTGATCTCTCATGCTTCACTTAGATTATTTTGAGAGTCTTAATAGCATGGTAATTTGCTTAAAATCCTAATATGCTTGGTATGCAAGATTAATAATAAAACTTTCTTATGAGTGTGTTGAATACTAAGAGAAGTTTGATGCTTGATGATTGTTTTGAGACATGGAGGTAATAATATCAAAGTCGTGCTAGTTGAGTAGTTGTGAAATTGAGAAATACTTGTGTTGAGGTTTGCAAGTCCCGTAGCATGCACGTATGGTTAACGTTATGCAACAATTTGAAACATGAGGTGTTATTTGATTGTCTTCCTTATGAGTGGCGGTCCGGGATGAGCGATGGCCTTTTCCTACCAATCTATCCCCCTAGGAGCATGCGCGTAGTACCGAGGTTTTTTGATGACTTGTAGATTTTTGCAATAAGTATGTGAGTTCTTTATGACTAATGTTGAGTCCATGGATTATACGCACTCTCACCCATCCATCCTTGCTAGCCTCTTCGGTACCGTGCATTGCCCTTTCTCACATTGAGAGTTGGCGCAAACTTCGCCGGTGCATCCAAACCCCGTGATATGATACACTCTTTCACACATAAACCTCCTTATATCTTCCTCAAAACAGCCACCATACCTACCTATTATGGCATTTCCATAGCCATTCCGAGATATATTGCCATGCAACTTTCCATCATTCCGTTCATCATGACACATTCATCATTGTCATATTGCTTAGCATGATCATGTAGTTGACATAGTATTTGTGGCAAAGCCACCGTTCATAATTCTTTCATACATGTCACTCATGGTTCATTGCATATCCCGGTACACCGCCGGAGGCATTCATATAGAGTCATCTTTTGTTCTAGTATCGAGTTCTAATCATTGAGTTGTAAATAAATAGAAGTGTGATGATCATCATTTTCTAGAGCATTGTCCCAAGTGAGGAATATAAAAAAAGAAGGAAATGCCATAAAAAGAGAAGGCCCAAAAAAAGGGGGGAGGCCATAAAAAAGGCCCAAAAAATGAGAGAAAAGGAGAGAAGGGACAATGTTACTATCCTTTGCCACACTTGTGCTTCAAAGTAGCACCATGATCTTCATAGTAGAGAGTCTCTCATGTTATCACTTTCATATACTAGTGGGAATTTTTCATTATAGAACTTGGCTTGTATATTCCAACAATGGGCCTCCTCAAGTGCCCTAGGTCTTCGTGAGCAAGCAAGTTGGATGCACACCCACTAGTTTCTTTTGTTGAGCTTTCATACATTTATAGCTCTAGTGCATCTGTTGCATGGCAATTCCTACTCCTTGCATTAACATCAATCGGTGGGCATCTCCATAACCCATTGATTAGCCTTGTTGATGTGAGACTTTTCTTCTTTTTTGTCTTCTCCACATAACCCCCCTCATTATTTTCTATTCCACCTATAGTGCTATGTCCATGGCTCGCGCTCATATATTGCGTGAAAGTTTATAGGTTTGAGATTACTAAATTATGAAACAATTGCTTGGCTTGTCATCGGGGTTGTGCATGCTGATAGCATTCTTGTGTGAAGAAAATGAAACATGACTAAACCATATGATTTTGTAGGGATGAACTTTCTTTGGCCATGTTATTTTGAGAAGACATAATTGCTTAGTTAGTATGCTTGAAGTATTACCATTTTTATGTCAATATGAACTTTTGTCTTGAATCTTTCGGATCTGAATATTCATACCACAATTAAGAAGAATTACATTAAAATTATTCCAAGTAGCACTCCGCATCAAAAATTCTGTTTTTATCATTTACCTACTTGAGGACGAGCAGGAATTAAGCTTGGGGATGCTTGATACGTCTCCAACATATCTATAATTTTTGATTGCTCCATACTATATTATCTGCTGTTTTGGACATTATTGGGCTTTATTATCCACTTTTATATTATTTTTGGGACTAACCTATTAACCGGAGGCCCAGCCCAGAATTGCTATTTTTTGCATGTTTTAGACTTGGACCCTCCGTCAAGAAAGCCACGAGGCGGTCACGAAGGTGGAGGGCCTCCCCCTAGGGCTCGCCCCCTGCCTCGTGGGCCCCTCGAAGCTCCCCCGACGTACTTCTTCCTCCCATATATATCCATGTATCCCCAAACGATCAGAAAGGAGCCAAAAACCTAATTCCACCGCCGCAACTTTGTGTATCCACGAGATCCCATCTTGGGGCCTGTTCCGGAGCTCCACCGAAGGGAGCATCGATCACGGAGGGCTTCTACATCATCATCCAAACCCCTCCGATGAAGTGTGAGTAGTTTACTTTAGACCTACGGGTCCATAGTTAGTAGCTAGATGGCTTCTTCTCTCTTTTTGGATCTCAATACAATGTTCTCCCCCTCTCTCGTGGAGATCTATTCGATGTAATCTTCTTTTTGCGGTGTGTTTGTTGAGACCGATGAATTGTGGGTTTATGATCCAGTCTATCTATGAATAATATTTGAATCTTCTCTAAATTATTTTATGTATGATTGGTTATCTTTGCAAGTCTCTTAGGATTATCAGTTTGGTTTGGCCTACTAGATTGGTTTTTCTTGCCATGGGAGAAGTGCTTAGCTTTGGTGTGACGCCCCCGATTTAATCGTACACTAATCATACACGCAAACGTGTACGATCAAGATCAGGGACTCACGGGAAGATATCACAACACAACTCTACAAATAAAATAAGTCATACAAGCATCATATTACAAGCCAGGGGCCTCGAGGGCTCGAATACAAGAGCTCGATCATAGACGAGTCAGCGGAAGCAGCAATATCTGAGTACAGACATAAGTTAAACAAGTTTGCCTTAAGAAGGCTAGCACAAACTGGGATACAGATCGAAAGAGGCGCAGGCCTCCTGCCTGGGATCCTCCTAAGCTACTCCTGGTCGTCGTCAGCGGGCAACACGTAGTAGTAGGCACCTCCGGTGTAGCAGGAGTCGTCGTCGACGGTGGCGTCTGGATCCTGGGCTCCAACATCTGGTCGCGACAACCAGGTAGAAGGGATAGGGGAAAAGAGGGAGAAAGCAACCGTGAGTACTCATCCAAAGTACTCGCAAGCAAGGAGCTATACTACATATGCATGGGTATCAAATGGAATAAGGGTATCATATGTGGACTGAATTGCAGAATGCCGGAAATAGAGGGGGATAGCTAGTCCTTTCGAAGACTACGCTTCTGGCAGCCTCCGTCTTGCAGCATGTAGAAGAGAGTAGACTGAAGTCCTCCAAGTAGCATCGTATAGCATAATCCTAACCGATGATCCTCCCCTCATCGCCCTGTGAGAGAGCGATCACCGGTTGTATCTGGCACTTGGAAGGGTGTGTTTTATTAAGTATCCGGTTCTAGTTGTCATAAGGTCAAGGTACAACTCCGGGTCGTCCTTTTACCGAGGGACACGGCTATTCGAATAGATAAACTTCCCTGCAGGGGTGCACCACATACCCCAACACGCTCGATCCCATTTGGCCGGACACACTTTACTGGGTCATGCCCGGCCTCGGAAGATCAACACGTCGCAGCCCTACCTAGGCACAACAGAGAGGTCAGCACGCCGGTCTAAACCCTATGGCGCAGGGGTCTGGGCCCATCGCCCTTTGCACACCTGCACGTTGCGAACGCGGCCGAAAGCAGACCTAGCCTAGTGGCCTTCCAGTCCAATCCGGCGCGCGCCACTCAGTCGCTGACGTCATGAAGGCTTCGGCTGATACCACGACGTCGGGATACCCATAACTACTCCCGCGTAGATGGTTAGTGCGTATAGACCAAATGGCCAGACTCAGATCAAATACCCAGATCTCGTTAAGCGTGTTAAGTATCCGCGAACGCCGACCAGGGCCAGGCCCACCTCTCTCCTAGGTGGTCGGAACCTGCTCTGTCGCTCCGCCTCAAGTAACAGTCGGGGGCCGTCGGGAACCCAGGCCCACCTCTACCGGGATGGAGCCACCTGTCCCTTCAGCCCCCATCTCCGAACAGTTTCTCCGGTAATGTAACCGTGTAAAGTATATAGTATATGCCCGTGATCACCTCCCGAAGTGATCACGGCCCGATAGTATAGCATGGCAGACGAACAAGAATGTAGGGCCACTGATGATAAACTAGCATCCTGTACTAAGCATTAGGTTTGCAGGTAAAGGTAACAACAGTAGTAGCAAGGACAGGCTATGCATCAGTATAGGATTAACGGGAAGCAGTAACAGGCTACGCTACTCTAATGCAAGCAGTATACAGAAGAGTAGGCGATATCTGGTGATCAAAAGGGGGGGGGGCTTGCCTGGTTGATCTGGCAAGAGAGAGGGGTCGTCAACACCGTAGTCGTACGGGGTAGCAGCGGCGTCGGTCTCGGTGTCTAGAGAGAGAAGAGGGGGAAGAAACAATAAATATAATGCAAGCATATGCTTAGTGAAGCATGACATGACAAGTAACGATGCTAGGCGTGCCCTAACGTGGTATGAGGTGGTACCGGTTAAGGGGGAATACATCCGGGAAAGTATTCCCGGTGTTTCATGATTTCGGGCAGAGGAGCCGGAGGGGGAAAGTTGCGGGTTCGATAGGTTAGGGGTGTGTGGCGGGCGAACGGACTGCGTATCCGGATTCGTCTCGTCGTTCTGAGCAACTTTCATGTACAAAGTTTTTTCATCCGAGCTACGGTTTATTTTATATTAATTTTAAAAGATTTAAATCATTTTAGGATTTATTTAATTAATTTAATTAAACATTATCCAGAATAGTGCCTGCTGACGTCATCATGACGTCAGCATGACGTCAGCAGTCAACAGGAGCTTTGACTGGTCAACTGACGTGTGGGTCCCGATCGTCATTGACTCTTTATATTAACTAACTAGTTAATTTAGTCTAACTAGGTTATTAGGGTAATAGATTTTAATTAGTTTAATTAAACCTGATTAATTAAGTTAATTAATTTAATTAACTAATTGATTAATTAATAATTTTAATTACTTATTCTTTTTTTTATTCTTCTTTTTTTTTAAATTGTTCTGGGGGGTTTGGGCCCCGACTGTCATTGGCCCCAGGGGCCTAAGCGGGCGCAAGGGCTTGCGGGCGTGCGGGCTAATGGGCGCAGGGGCGCCTGGCACGAGGCGAGCCCAGAGGCTGCTCGGGCGAGGCCATGGACGAAGCCGCCGGCGCCCACGACGCCGGCCAGGTGAGGCGGCGGAGGGCCGCGGGTAGCGCGGTGGTGGAGGTAGTGGCGGGGCTGGTTGGAGCAGCTCACAGGGAGGGAAGGTGAGACAAGGCACGCGGCGGGAGTGCGAGCGCGTGTGCGCACGACGGCTATGGCCATGGTCGTCGAGCGGGAACCCAGGGGAAGGAGGAGAGGTGCTCACGGGGAGGCGTAGGGTCCAGGGCAACGGGGGGGCAAGGAGGAGGACGAAGACGATGCGGTGGAGTGGAAGCAGGCCGGCGGGGAGGTCCGGCGAAGGCGCTCCGGGACGTCAGCGTCGGGGTGGTGGGGAGATGGCGCGCGACGGGTCGGGGGCATCGGTTGCCGCCGATCCAGATCCACTCGGGGCGAGGCCGGCGGGACCTTGCCGACGAGGTCCGGTGGCCGGACGGGCCGGCAGGCGCGAGGACGCAGCGGAGGTGCGGAGGAAGAGGAGCCGCGATGAGGAGGCCGTGGAGTGGGGTGGCCTCCGGCGCCAGCGGTTGGCGGCCCCGGCGGAGCAGGGAAGACGGCGACGGGCGGAGGGGAAACTCGCGGTGGCGGCGATGCTCTACGGCAGGAGAACCAGAGGGAGACACGGCGGAGGCGTCGTGGTTGACGAGGGGATCGGGCGCGGGGAGTTTCTCTCCCAGGCACGATGCGTGCGTGCGAGTGCGTGCGGCGCGAGGTGGGGGGAAACGAGGGGAGAGATGGGGATCGGGGGGGGAGTGGTGTAGTGCGGTCAGGCTAGGGTTTGACCGGGGTGGGGTTATGGTGGAGTGAGGGGGCGGCCTGGGCCGGTTTGGGCCGGCCTGGCTAGCAGCTGGGCTGACTGGCCCAGTGGGGGGGGGTCCTTTTTGTTTTTGTTTTTTTTTGTTTATCCCTTTTCTGCTTTTCAAAAATGTTTAGCACCTAATCGATTATTATAAAATACAGGAGCTAGCTCATAAATTGCAGTGCATTAGACCCTAGCACCAAAAACTAGTCTGGGTGAAATACCATTTCACATTAGATTATAATTAATTAAAAGTTTATTAAATAATGTATTCAGCCACTGTTTGAGGTTGTTTAAATGACTTATCACATTTTAATAATGTTGTTTACAATTTTATCCTAGCCTCTGTTTTATCTACTATTTATTGAACATTTTAGTTTTAATATTGGAAAACATTACCGTTTGACTTGATTTTGAATTTTTGAATTCGAACGGGATTGAATCATCGTGAGATTTACAACAGTAAGAGTGGTGACGTGACATCATTAGCAGAGGTTACTGTAGCTTGATTATCCGGGCGTCACAATTCTCCTCCACTACAAGAAATCTCGTCCCGAGATTTAGGAGCGGGAGTAAGGGGGTGGGGGATCTGGTTACAAAATTCTAACGATTCTTCTTGGTCATAGTTGCTCTTCTCGAAGAGGTCGATCCATTACATTGATGTCTTCATTTCTCTGCTTCAGGTCATCATGATGAAGTTGTCGTCCTTTCTTCGGGAACTCCATCGTGCTTACGAATAGGTAAGGGGCAGCTTCACAACAATTGAATGTTATAAGGGAAATTCATTTAGGGGGTATACCAAGAATGATCATAAGAGTATCTCTCGAGTTTAACAATTAAAACACATCGAGAGCAAAGTAAGAAGGTACCATAAGAAGTTTGAAACGGATAGACAATCTTCGTTTCCTGAAACAAGGCAACGGTATAGGTATTGTGTTTAATACCAGAATCGATGATTTCTCGGAAGGTGGCTCGTGAATCACAAACGAGGCCAAGTGCGAGGAATTTAATTTGGAAACCGGGGGTGTATAGGAGGGTCAGGTTTCGATCCTGTGTAACTGTGGGTTATGGGCCCACCATGTGGTTAAAAGTAGGTAAAGCGTTGATATCTTGCACGGTCGTGATAGCAAGACATGTCAGAGGGTAGCCTATCATTTATGTTGGCAACAATGTCGGTACCCACGGCGAGGGACGAAGAGAACCATTTTCCTGCTCGTTGAAACGAGGCGGACCAATAGGCAAAGTGCTCGTTCATCGGTGGTTACCGGAATGTCAACAACAATAGTAACAGGGTCTTACTGACAGAGTTGTACGCCGAGGTGCTTATAAAAGCAGTGACATATTACTGCTTAGATCATATAAACCTCAAGAAGGTTAAACAGAACAATGGAAAGGAAATTATGATTATCAGATTTAACAGAAGAATGGAAAGGAAAATGTGTTTAAACACATATTTCAGGGGTATAACCTTCCCAAGGACAAACAGAGCATGATATCCGTGGCAGGATATCATGTAGAAAACCCTTTAAGTAAGGGGAGAGAAATTTCATGACAGTACCCATACAACGGTGTTTGGATAATGGTTAAAGAAAACTTAGCATTGCGCTTTCAATGCTCTTATTGAAAATCGGAGTACCACAAACATGCTTCAAGAAGCATTGACATGGTATTCGAGCAAAGGTCAGATTTTGGAAACACAAAGGATCCATCAGGAATAGCTTGTGAAATAAGTCTTACAATTTCCTCACGGAAGAATGGCTAAACTTGCTAAAAAGGATACTACAACAATAGGTCCTCCGGCCAGGTGTGCTAGGCCTGACATAACCTTACCGGGTCATATATAAAGACCAACATTATAACTCTTGGAAATAAGTTCCAACCATCATATCTGACCGAGATTCAGATCTGAGTGGTGTCACGATACCTCAGACTTAGGATGCCTGAGAAGAAAAGGTGCGGCACAATTTGACGAGATGACATTGTAAGATTCTCGGGAAATGAACTATGGAAGCGATTTCCGAAGCAAGAGTTCATCAGTAACCCAAGGAGAGGATGAGGAGGTGGCTGATAGGCTCAGCAACAAATCATCGCGATTTCCAAAGGATTGATTTCCACAATTATGTGAACAAGGAAATATCATTTGTCGGTTCAAATGTCATAATAAAGTATGCTCGAGGGAAACATACACAACTGAACAATGATAGAAGGGTGCAACCAGGAATCTGGACTAGGTAGCACGATCAATGCTTGAATGATGATTCAATAATCAATAGACTTAGAATGAAACTATAGACCAATAACTTCAAGCAATAGGGTTGCTAGAAGTTTAGAATTTGCACAACACAGACCATTAGTCGGTATTCCGGTTAGAAACAATACGGAGACCAAGAGATGAACGCAAAAGGCGAGAGATATTACTATATCAAGAATTCTCAAGAGGTGGTAAAGTTACCACGACATTCTTGACATAAAAGGTGGTAACATTCCAAGGTAAGGAAGAACAAATGCTGTATAGCAAGGATCTCAAGGTATAACTCAAAACACGAATAAGTTTGTGTTGGAGGGAAGGCAATAAAGTGGCCGATGATAATACAATTCATCGGGGGCAAGGATGGTATTTCTCATCATGAATTCAATTGATATCTAGGAAGACCTCATAAGGGTGATGATCTTCACGGCACATTGGTCGAGAGATTTCAAGATGTAATCAATCAGTGACAACATCAAATCAAAGGAATGATGAAGCGGAAGGTTATTGGAACCATGGGTAGGGCACAAACTTGAAATCAAGCTTGTTGTTCAAGGTGAATTGATATGATGAGGAAGATCGACGTAAACTTAGCTCATCATCGAAAGTTGTGCTCCGGGATTAAGGACCAGGTAGCACAGTTAAAATTTAGCACGATAATGATATAGCCGATCAGGCTAGGAATGACATGATCGAGTACAAACTCGAACTTAAAGAAGATTATCAAGAGTTGTTGAACCGTAGGGCAGACTCGGTTCAGTTATCGGTGTCTTTGAGTGTTTAATAACTCAGAGCCCATGAAAACTGTAATCAGTGAGAATGTAGTACTTGATGAAGAACTCATAAGAAGTTATGCAATTTCAAGATAATCTCGAGATACCAGGGGGTAATACTCGAAGATGGATCAAAGTAGAGGTTGGACCGAGGTATTGATCCACATGAGACAAGTGATTACACTTGCATCGAAAATGGTATTTAAAAGAGAACATGGTCGAAACCACGATTGTAAAAGGCCGGATCCCAGATATAAGATGAACTTATACCAAGGGAACTAATATCATTTACAAGAAGCTTCGATGATAAGTTTCACATCGGGTCCATGGGCATGAACGCAAAGGCTCAAGGTCGACTCCCAATTCT
Organism: Triticum monococcum; assembly: GCA_034509565.1. Classification (NCBI taxonomy): domain Eukaryota; kingdom Viridiplantae; phylum Streptophyta; class Magnoliopsida; order Poales; family Poaceae; genus Triticum; species Triticum monococcum. The sequence goes on from CM067847.1 coordinate 771,941,446, forward strand.
TCCATGCATAACCTTTCATTTTACTTCTCGCTTTTGATGAAGCTGTAGTATAGAAATTTTATCTAGCAAAATACCAGAAGAGTATGACTCGTGAAAACTTTCGAGTTCACACAGTTTAGAGAAGGCATATGTTCAACCCATCAGGGCATCTTAGGAGTATATACCACAAATTTCAAGAATAAATAACACCAGCTCGATAGTAGAGCATGTTTGAGAAAGCAGAGGATACAACTTACCAAAGGTATTATGTATCCGAGGAAAGGCTCACAGACTTATTGAATATGAGGGACGTTGTCGGATAAAATCCCGCAAATGATCTGGTGGTTCTCAAGGAATCTGGTGCGAGCATCGGTACTCAACCAGAGGGAGAAACAATGCAAGGAGATCAGACTTTAGAAACAACTGACTAATTCAAGGCTCAAATGCAAAGGAATTATCAATTCCAAGACAAGGGATCAGAAGCAATGCTCTGATCAGGGATGGATAAGTTGAATAGCCTTAAGGGTACAATCGACAGCAATTTGATTGGTCGAGATCCAGCTCATGTTTTAAAATAACGTCTGAGCCGGAAGGATAATTTCAAAGGATCAATTGATGATTGCGTGCATTCGCACTCAAGTTGAATCAATAGGATCAAAAGACGATGTCTAAGGATACTAACGAATATCGCCAGGCATATGGAAAGCATCCATAATGCAAGCAGGCAAGTATTGCAGAGCAATAAGCTACTAAGGATTTTGGAGGATCGAATAGTATTTCGAAGACCATTGTGAAACACATGAACAACTGGGGATGAGTGGATACTCGACAAGTGCGAGGATTTAATTGAAGGGGTATTCATGTGGCAAGGAACTGCTAGGCAGTAGGCACAAAGTATTCTCGGAACAATAGAGAAGACTTCGGGGTATCTTGTAATAACAAGATCAATGGGGGATGATCGTATGAATGGCAAGTGTAAGTAGTTATCCATAAGGATTTATCGGTGGTCGGGAATAGCAAAAGTGATGGGCACAAAGTCTCGAGAGGAACAGCAAAGAGTATCTTCGGAATCTTCCGGTGAAGCAGGCCATCATCTGGAATGAAGGGGCTCTCCGGGAGAAAGTATTTACGAGATCCTAGAGTCAGAGTTAGCAAAACCATTTAACCCGAATAGAAGAGAGATCAGGGTCCCAGAGTAAAGGCGAGGAATAAAAGATTCTAATACCACCCAGATGGCGACGTGGGCCCGTAAGGCACACAGCCATGTTAGTAAAAGTTTTGCATTGTCTAGACTCAACTTCGGCCAAGGAGTTTGGAAGGGGGATTCCTACAGGCAGTCGGCTCTGATACCAACTTGTGACGCCCCCGATTTAATCGTACACTAATCATACACGCAAACGTGTACGATCAAGATCAGGGACTCACGAGAAGATATCACAACACAACTCTACAAATAAAATAAGTCATACAAGCATCATATTACAAGCCAGGGGCCTCGAGGGCTCGAATACAAGAGCTCGATCATAGACGAGTCAGCGGAAGCAGCAATATCTGAGTACAGACATAAGTTAAACAAGTTTGCCTTAAGAAGGCTAGCACAAACTGGGATACAGATCGAAAGAGGCGCAGGCCTCCTGCCTGGGATCCTCCTAAGCTACTCCTGGTCGTCGTCAGCGGGCAACACGTAGTAGTAGGCACCTCCGGTGTAGCAGGAGTCGTCGTCGACGGTGGCGTCTGGATCCTGGGCTCCAACATCTGGTCGCGACAACCAGGTAGAAGGGATAGGGGAAAAGAGGGAGAAAGCAACCGTGAGTACTCATCCAAAGTACTCGCAAGCAAGGAGCTATACTACATATGCATGGGTATCAAATGGAATAAGGGTATCATATGTGGACTGAACTGCAGAATGCCGGAAATAGAGGGGGATAGCTAGTCCTTTCGAAGACTACGCTTCTGGCAGCCTCCGTCTTGCAGCATGTAGAAGAGAGTAGACTGAAGTCCTCCAAGTAGCATCGTATAGCATAATCCTAACCGATGATCCTCCCCTCATCGCCCTGTGAGAGAGCGATCACCGGTTGTATCTGGCACTTGGAAGGGTGTGTTTTATTAAGTATCCGGTTCTAGTTGTCATAAGGTCAAGGTACAACTCCGGGTCGTCCTTTTACCGAGGGACACGGCTATTCGAATAGATAAACTTCCCTGCAGGGGTGCACCACATACCCCAACACGCTCGATCCCATTTGGCCGGACACACTTTACTGGGTCATGCCCGGCCTCGGAAGATCAACACGTCGCAGCCCTACCTAGGCACAACAGAGAGGTCAGCACGCCGGTCTAAACCCTATGGCGCAGGGGTCTGGGCCCATCGCCCTTTGCACACCTGCACGTTGCGAACGCGGCCGAAAGCAGACCTAGCCTAGTGGCCTTCCAGTCCAATCCGGCGCGCGCCACTCAGTCGCTGATGTCACGAAGGCTTCGGCTGATACCACGACGTCGGGATACCCATAACTACTCCCGCGTAGATGGTTAGTGCGTATAGACCAAATGGCCAGACTCAGATCAAATACCCAGATCTCGTTAAGCGTGTTAAGTATCCGCGAACGCCGACCAGGGCCAGGCCCACCTCTCTCCTAGGTGGTCGGAACCTGCTCTGTCGCTCCGCCTCAAGTAACAGTCGGGGGCCGTCGGGAACCCAGGCCCACCTCTACCGGGATGGAGCCACCTGTCCCTTCAGCCCCCATCTCCGAACAGTTTCTCCGGTAATGTAACCGTGTAAAGTATATAGTATATGCCCGTGATCACCTCCCGAAGTGATCACGGCCCGATAGTATAGCATGGCAGACGGACAAGAATGTAGGGCCACTGATGATAAACTAGCATCCTGTACTAAGCATTAGGTTTGCAGGTAAAGGTAACAACAGTAGTAGCAAGGACAGGCTATGCATCAGTATAGGATTAACGGGAAGCAGTAACAGGCTACGCTACTCTAATGCAAGCAGTATAGAGAAGAGTAGGCGATATCTGGTGATCAAAAGGGGGGGGCTTGCCTGGTTGATCTGGCAAGAGAGAGGGGTCGTCAACACCGTAGTCGTACGGGGTAGCAGCGGCGTCGGTCTCGGTGTCTAGAGAGAGAAGAGGGGGAAGAAACAATAAATATAATGCAAGCATATGCTTAGTGAAGCATGACATGACAAGTAACGATGCTAGGCGTGCCCTAACGTGGTATGAGGTGGTACCGGTTAAGGGGGAATACATCCGGGAAAGTATTCCCGGTGTTTCGTGATTTCGGGCAGAGGAGCCGGAGGGGGAAAGTTGCGGGTTCGATAGGTTAGGGGTGTGTGGCGGACGAACGGACTGCGTATCCGGATTCGTCTCGTCGTTCTGAGCAACTTTCATGTACAAAGTTTTTTCATCCGAGCTACGGTTTATTTTATATTAATTTTAAAAGATTTAAATCATTTTAGGATTTATTTAATTAATTTAATTAAACATTATCCAGAATAGTGCCTGCTGACGTCATCATGACGTCAGCATGACGTCAGCAGTCAACAGGAGCTTTGACTGGTCAACTGACGTGTGGGTCCCGATCGTCATTGACTGTTTATATTAACTAACTAGTTAATTTAGTCTAACTAGGTTATTAGGGTAATAGATTTTAATTAGTTTAATTAAACCTGATTAATTAAGTTAATTAATTTAATTAACTAATTGATTAATTAATAATTTTAATTACTTATTCTTTTTTTTATTCTTCTTTTTTTTTAAATTGTTCTGGGGGGTTTGGGCCCCGACTGTCATTGGCCCCAGGGGCCTAAGCGGGCGCAAGGGCTTGCGGGCGTGCGGGCTAATGGGCGCAGGGGCGCCTGGCACGAGGCGAGCCCAGAGGCTGCTCGGGCGAGGCCATGGACGAAGCCGCCGGCGCCCACGACGCCGGCCAGGTGAGGCGGCGGAGGGCCGCGGGTAGCGCGGTGGTGGAGGTAGTGGCGGGGCTGGTTGGAGCAGCTCACAGGGAGGGAAGGTGAGACAAGGCACGCGGCGGGAGTGCGAGCGCGTGTGTGCACGACGGCTATGGCCATGGTTGTCGAGCGGGAACCCAGGGGAAGGAGGAGAGGTGCTCACGGGGAGGCGTAGGGTCCAGGGCAACGGGGGGCAAGGAGGAGGACGGAGACGATGCGGTGGAGTGGAAGCAGGCCGGCGGGGAGGTCCGGCGAAGGCGCTCCGGGACGTCAGCGTCGGGGTGGTGGGGAGATGGCGCGCGACGGGTCGGGGGCATCGGTTGCCGCCGATCCAGATCCACTCGGGGCGAGGCCGGCGGGACCTTGCCGACGAGGTCCGGTGGCCGGACGGGCCGGCAGGCGCGAGGACGCAGCGGAGGTGCGGAGGAAGAGGAGCCGCGATGAGGAGGCCGTGGAGTGGGGTGGCCTCCGGCGCCAGCGGTTGGCGGCCCCGGCAGAGCAGGGAAGACGGCGACGGGCGGAGGGGAAACTCGCGGTGGCGACGATGCTCTACGGCAGGAGAACCAGAGGGAGACACGGCGGAGGCGTCGTGGTTGACGAGGGGATCGGGCGCGGGGAGTTTCTCTCCCAGGCACGATGCGTGCGTGCGAGTGCGTGCGGCGCGAGGTGGGGGGAAACGAGGGGAGAGATGGGGATCGGGGGGGAGTGGTGTAGTGCGGTCAGGCTAGGGTTTGACCGGGGTGGGGTTATGGTGGAGTGAGGGGGCGGCCTGGGCCGGTTTGGGCCGGCCTGGCTAGCAGCTGGGCTGACTGGCCCAGTGGGGGGGGTCCTTTTTGTTTTTGTTTTTTTTTTGTTTATCCCTTTTCTGCTTTTCAAAAATGTTTAGCACCTAATCGATTATTATAAAATACAGGAGCTAGCTCATAAATTGCAGTGCATTAGACCCTAGCACCAAAAACTAGTCTGGGTGAAATACCATTTCACATTAGATTATAATTAATTAAAAGTTTATTAAATAATGTATTCAGCCACTGTTTGAGGTTGTTTAAATGACTTATCACATTTTAATAATGTTGTTTACAATTTTATCCTAGCCTCTGTTTTATCTACTATTTATTGAACATTTTAGTTTTAATATTGGAAAACATTACCGTTTGACTTGATTTTGAATTTTTGAATTCGAACGGGATTGAATCATCGTGAGATTTACAACAGTAAGAGTGGTGACGTGACATCATTAGCAGAGGTTACTGTAGCTTGATTATCCGGGCGTCACAATTCTCCTCCACTACAAGAAATCTCGTCCCGAGATTTAGGAGCGGGAGTAAGGGGGTGGGGGATCTGGTTACAAAATTCTAACGATTCTTCTTGGTCATAGTTGCTCTTCTCGAAGAGGTCGATCCATTACATTGATGTCTTCATTTCTCTGCTTCAGGTCATCATGATGAAGTTGTCGTCCTTTCTTCGGGAACTCCATCGTGCTTACGAATAGGTAAGGGGCAGCTTCACAACAATTGAATGTTATAAGGGAAATTCATTTAGGGGGTATACCAAGAATGATCATAAGAGTATCTCTCGAGTTTAACAATTAAAACACATCGAGAGCAAAGTAAGAAGGTACCATAAGAAGTTTGAAACGGATAGACAATCTTCGTTTCCTGAAACAAGGCAACGGTATAGGTATTGTGTTTAATACCAGAATCGATGATTTCTCGGAAGGTGGCTCGTGAATCACAAACGAGGCCAAGTGCGAGGAATTTAATTTGGAAACCGGGGGTGTATAGGAGGGTCAGGTTTCGATCCTGTGTAACTGTGGGTTATGGGCCCACCATGTGGTTAAAAGTAGGTAAAGCGTTGATATCTTGCACGGTCGTGATAGCAAGACATGTCAGAGGGTAGCCTATCATTTATGTTGGCAACAATGTCGGTACCCACGGCGAGGGACGAAGAGAACCATTTTCCTGCTCGTTGAAACGAGGCGGACCAATAGGCAAAGTGCTCGTTCATCGGTGGTTACCGGAATGTCAACAACAATAGTAACAGGGTCTTACTGACAGAGTTGTACGCCGAGGTGCTTATAAAAGCAGTGACGTATTACTGCTTAGAGCATATAAACCTCAAGAAGGTTAAACAGAACAATGGAAAGGAAATTATGATTATCAGATTTAACAGAAGAATGGAAAGGAAAATGTGTTTAAACACATATTTCAGGGGTATAACCTTCCCAAGGACAAACAGAGCATGATATCTGTGGCAGGATATCATGTAGAAAACCCTTTAAGTAAGGGGAGAGAAATTTCATGACAGTACCCATACAACGGTGTTTGGATAATGGTTAAAGAAAACTTAGCATTGCGCTTTCAATGCTCTTATTGAAAATCGGAGTACCACAAACATGCTTCAAGAAGCATTGACATGGTATTCGAGCAAAGGTCAGATTTTGGAAACACAAAGGATCCATCAGGAATAGCTTGTGAAATAAGTCTTACAATTTCCTCACGGAAGAATGGCTAAACTTGCTAAAAAGGATACTACAACAATAGGTCCTCCGGCCAGGTGTGCTAGGCCTGACATAACCTTACCGGGTCATATATAAAGACCAACATTATAACTCTTGGAAATAAGTTCCAACCATCATATCTGACCGAGATTCAGATCTGAGTGGTGTCACGATACCTCGGACTTAGGATGCCTGAGAAGAAAAGGTGCGGCACAATTTGACGAGATGACATTGTAAGATTCTCGGGAAATGAACTATGGAAGCGAGTTCCGAAGCAAGAGTTCATCAGTAACCCAAGGAGAGGATGAGGAGGTGGCTGATAGGCTCAGCAACAAATCATCGCGATTTCCAAAGGATTGATTTCCACAATTATGTGAACAAGGAAATATCATTTGTCGGTTCAAATGTCATAATAAAGTATGCTCGAGGGAAACATACACAACTGAACAATGATAGAAGGGTGCAACCAGGAATCTGGACTAGGTAGCACGATCAATGCTTGAATGATGATTCAATAATCAATAGACTTAGAATGAAACTATAGACCAATAACTTCAAGCAATAGGGTTGCTAGAAGTTTAGAATTTGCACAACACAGACCATTAGTCGGTATTCCGGTTAGAAACAATACGGAGACCAAGAGATGAATGCAAAAGGCGAGAGATATTACTATATCAAGAATTCTCAAGAGGTGGTATAGTTACCACGACATTCTTGACATAAAAGGTGGTAACATTCCAAGGTAAGGAAGAACAAATGCTGTATAGCAAGGATCTCAAGGTATAACTCAAAACACGAATAAGTTTGTGTTGGAGGGAAGGCAATAAAGTGGCCGATGATAATACAATTCATCGGGGGCAAGGATGGTATTTCTCATCATGAATTCAATTGATATCCAGGAAGACCTCATAAGGGTGATGATCTTCACGGCACATTGGTCGAGAGATTTCAAGATGTAATCAATCAGTGACAACATCAAATCAAAGGAATGATGAAGCGGAAGGTTATTGGAACCATGGGTAGGGCACAAACTTGAAATCAAGCTTGTTGTTCAAGGTGAATTGATATGATGAGGAAGATCGACGTAAACTTAGCTCATCATCGAAAGTTGTGCTCCGGGATTAAGGACCAGGTAGCACAGTTAAAATTTAGCACGATAATGATATAGCCGATCAGGCTAGGAATGACATGATCGAGTACAAACTCGAACTTAAAGAAGATTATCAAGAGTTGCTGAACCGTAGGGCAGACTCGGTTCAGTTATCGGTGTCTTTGAGTGTTTAATAACTCAGAGCCCATGAAAACTGTAATCAGTGAGAATGTAGTACTTGATGAAGAACTCATAAGAAGTTATGCAATTTCAAGATAATCTCGAGATACCAGGGGGTAATACTCGAAGACGGATCAAAGTAGAGGTTGGACCGAGGTATTGATCCACATGAGACAAGTGATTACACTTGCATCGAAAATGGTATTTAAAAGAGAACATGGTCGAAACCACGATTGTAAAAGGCCGGATCCCAGATATAAGATGAACTTATACCAAGGGAACTAATATCATTTACAAGAAGCTTCGATGATAAGTTTCACATCGGGTCCATGGGCATGAACGCAAAGGCTCAAGGTCGACTCCCAATTCTTCCATGCATAACCTTTCATTTTACTTCTCGCTTTTGATGAAGCTGTAGTATAGAAATTTTATCTAGCAAAATACCAGAAGAGTATGACTCGTGAAAACTTTCGAGTTCACACAGTTTAGAGAAGGCATATGTTCAACCCATCAGGGCATCTTAGGAGTATATACCACAAATTTCAAGAATAAATAACACCAGCTCGATAGTAGAGCATGTTTGAGAAAGCAGAGGATACAACTTACCAAAGGTATTATGTATCCGAGGAAAGGCTCACAGACTTATTGAATATGAGGGACGTTGTCGGATAAAATCCCGCAAATGATCTGGTGGTTCTCAAGGAATCTGGTGCGAGCATCGGTACTCAACCAGAGGGAGAAACAATGCAAGGAGATCAGACTTTAGAAACAACTGACTAATTCAAGGCTCAAATGCAAAGGAATTATCAATTCCAAGACAAGGGATCAGAAGCAATGCTCTGATCAGGGATGGATAAGTTGAATAGCCTTAAGGGTACAATCGACAGCAATTTGATTGGTCGAGATCCAGCTCATGTTTTAAAATAACGTCTGAGCCGGAAGGATAATTTCAAAGGATCAATTGATGATTGCGTGCATTCGCACTCAAGTTGAATCAATAGGATCAAAAGACGATGTCTAAGGATACTAACGAATATCGCCAGGCATATGGAAAGCATCCATAATGCAAGCAGGCAAGTATTGCAGAGCAATAAGCTACTAAGGATTTTGGAGGATCGAATAGTATTTCGAAGACCATTGTGAAACACATGAACAACTGGGGATGAGTGGATACTCGACAAGTGCGAGGATTTAATTGAAGGGGTATTCATGTGGCAAGGAACTGCTAGGCAGTAGGCACAAAGTATTCTCGGAACAATAGAGAAGACTTCGGGGTATCTTGTAATAACAAGATCAATGGGGGATGATCGTATGAATGGCAAGTGTAAGTAGTTATCCATAAGGATTTATCGGTGGTCGGGAATAGCAAAAGTGATGGGCACAAAGTCTCGAGAGGAACAGCAAAGAGTATCTTCGGAATCTTCCGGTGAAGCAGGCCATCATCTGGAATGAAGGGGCTCTCCGGGAGAAAGTATTTACGAGATCCTAGAGTCAGAGTTAGCAAAACCATTTAACCCGAATAGAAGAGAGATCAGGGTCCCAGAGTAAAGGCGAGGAATAAAAGATTCTAATACCACCCAGATGGCGACGTGGGCCCGTAAGGCACACAGCCATGTTAGTAAAAGTTTTGCATTGTCTAGACTCAACTTCGGCCAAGGAGTTTGGAAGGGGGATTCCTACAGGCAGTCGGCTCTGATACCAACTTGTGACGCCCCCGATTTAATCGTACACTAATCATACACGCAAACGTGTACGATCAAGATCAGGGACTCACGAGAAGATATCACAACACAACTCTACAAATAAAATAAGTCATACAAGCATCATATTACAAGCCAGGGGCCTCGAGGGCTCGAATACAAGAGCTCGATCATAGACGAGTCAGCGGAAGCAGCAATATCTGAGTACAGACATAAGTTAAACAAGTTTGCCTTAAGAAGGCTAGCACAAACTGGGATACAGATCGAAAGAGGCGCAGGCCTCCTGCCTGGGATCCTCCTAAGCTACTCCTGGTCGTCGTCAGCGGGCAACACGTAGTAGTAGGCACCTCCGGTGTAGCAGGAGTCGTCGTCGACGGTGGCGTCTGGATCCTGGGCTCCAACATCTGGTCGCGACAACCAGGTAGAAGGGATAGGGGAAAAGAGGGAGAAAGCAACCGTGAGTACTCATCCAAAGTACTCGCAAGCAAGGAGCTATACTACATATGCATGGGTATCAAATGGAATAAGGGTATCATATGTGGACTGAACTGCAGAATGCCGGAAATAGAGGGGGATAGCTAGTCCTTTCGAAGACTACGCTTCTGGCAGCCTCCGTCTTGCAGCATGTAGAAGAGAGTAGACTGAAGTCCTCCAAGTAGCATCGTATAGCATAATCCTAACCGATGATCCTCCCCTCATCGCCCTGTGAGAGAGCGATCACCGGTTGTATCTGGCACTTGGAAGGGTGTGTTTTATTAAGTATCCGGTTCTAGTTGTCATAAGGTCAAGGTACAACTCCGGGTCGTCCTTTTACCGAGGGACACGGCTATTCGAATAGATAAACTTCCCTGCAGGGGTGCACCACATACCCCAACACGCTCGATCCCATTTGGCCGGACACACTTTACTGGGTCATGCCCGGCCTCGGAAGATCAACACGTCGCAGCCCTACCTAGGCACAACAGAGAGGTCAGCACGCCGGTCTAAACCCTATGGCGCAGGGGTCTGGGCCCATCGCCCTTTGCACACCTGCACGTTGCGAACGCGGCCGAAAGCAGACCTAGCCTAGTGGCCTTCCAGTCCAATCCGGCGCGCGCCACTCAGTCGCTGACGTCACGAAGGCTTCGGCTGATACCACGACGTCGGGATACCCATAACTACTCCCGCGTAGATGGTTAGTGCGTATAGACCAAATGGCCAGACTCAGATCAAATACCCAGATCTCGTTAAGCGTGTTAAGTATCCGCGAACGCCGACCAGGGCCAGGCCCACCTCTCTCCTAGGTGGTCGGAACCTGCTCTGTCGCTCCGCCTCAAGTAACAGTCGGGGGCCGTCGGGAACCCAGGCCCACCTCTACCGGGATGGAGCCACCTGTCCCTTCAGCCCCCATCTCCGAACAGTTTCTCCGGTAATGTAACCGTGTAAAGTATATAGTATATGCCCGTGATCACCTCCCGAAGTGATCACGGCCCGATAGTATAGCATGGCAGACGGACAAGAATGTAGGGCCACTGATGATAAACTAGCATCCTGTACTAAGCATTAGGTTTGCAGGTAAAGGTAACAACAGTAGTAGCAAGGACAGGCTATGCATCAGTATAGGATTAACGGGAAGCAGTAACAGGCTACGCTACTCTAATGCAAGCAGTATAGAGAAGAGTAGGCGATATCTGGTGATCAAAAGGGGGGGGCTTGCCTGGTTGATCTGGCAAGAGAGAGGGGTCGTCAACACCGTAGTCGTACGGGGTAGCAGCGGCGTCGGTCTCGGTGTCTAGAGAGAGAAGAGGGGGAAGAAACAATAAATATAATGCAAGCATATGCTTAGTGAAGCATGACATGACAAGTAACGATGCTAGGCGTGCCCTAACGTGGTATGAGGTGGTACCGGTTAAGGGGGAATACATCCGGGAAAGTATTCCCGGTGTTTCGTGATTTCGGGCAGAGGAGCCGGAGGGGGAAAGTTGCGGGTTCGATAGGTTAGGGGTGTGTGGCGGACGAACGGACTGCGTATCCGGATTCGTCTCGTCGTTCTGAGCAACTTTCATGTACAAAGTTTTTTCATCCGAGCTACGGTTTATTTTATATTAATTTTAAAAGATTTAAATCATTTTAGGATTTATTTAATTAATTTAATTAAACATTATCCAGAATAGTGCCTGCTGACGTCATCATGACGTCAGCATGACGTCAGCAGTCAACAGGAGCTTTGACTGGTCAACTGACGTGTGGGTCCCGATCGTCATTGACTGTTTATATTAACTAACTAGTTAATTTAGTCTAACTAGGTTATTAGGGTAATAGATTTTAATTAGTTTAATTAAACCTGATTAATTAAGTTAATTAATTTAATTAACTAATTGATTAATTAATAATTTTAATTACTTATTCTTTTTTTTTATTCTTCTTTTTTTTTAAATTGTTCTGGGGGGTTTGGGCCCCGACTGTCATTGGCCCCAGGGGCCTAAGCGGGCGCAAGGGCTTGCGGGCGTGCGGGCTAATGGGCGCAGGGGCGCCTGGCACGAGGCGAGCCCAGAGGCTGCTCGGGCGAGGCCATGGACGAAGCCGCCGGCGCCCACGACGCCGGCCAGGTGAGGCGGCGGAGGGCCGCGGGTAGCGCGGTGGTGGAGGTAGTGGCGGGGCTGGTTGGAGCAGCTCACAGGGAGGGAAGGTGAGACAAGGCACGCGGCGGGAGTGCGAGCGCGTGTGCGCACGACGGCTATGGCCATGGTCGTCGAGCGGGAACCCGGGGGAAGGAGGAGAGGTGCTCACGGGGAGGCGTAGGGTCCAGGGCAACGGGGGGGCAAGGAGGAGGACGGAGACGATGCGGTGGAGTGGAAGCAGGCCGGCGGGGAGGTCCGGCGAAGGCGCTCCGGGACGTCAGCGTCGGGGTGGTGGGGAGATGGCGCGCGACGGGTCGGGGGCATCGGTTGCCGCCGATCCAGATCCACTCGGGGCGAGGCCGGCGGGACCTTGCCGACGAGGTCCGGTGGCCGGACGGGCCGGCAGGCGCGAGGACGCAGCGGAGGTGCGGAGGAAGAGGAGCCGCGATGAGGAGGCCGTGGAGTGGGGTGGCCTCTGGCGCCAGCGGTTGGCGGCCCCGGCGGAGCAGGGAAGACGGCGACGGGCGGAGGGGAAACTCGCGGTGGCGGCGATGCTCTACGGCAGGAGAACCAGAGGGAGACACGGCGGAGGCGTCGTGGTTGACGAGGGGATCGGGCGCGGGGAGTTTCTCTCCCAGGCACGATGCGTGCGTGCGAGTGCGTGCGGCGCGAGGTGGGGGGAAACGAGGGGAGAGATGGGGATCGGGGGGGAGTGGTGTAGTGCGGTCAGGCTAGGGTTTGACCGAGGTGGGGTTATGGTGGAGTGAGGGGGCGGCCTGGGCCGGTTTGGGCCGGCCTGGCTAGCAGCTGGGCTGACTGGCCCAGTGGGGGGGGGTCCTTTTTGTTTTTGTTTTTTTTTTGTTTATCCCTTTTCTGCTTTTCAAAAATGTTTAGCACCTAATCGATTATTATAAAATACAGGAGCTAGCTCATAAATTGCAGTGCATTAGACCCTAGCACCAAAAACTAGTCTGGGTGAAATACCATTTCACATTAGATTATAATTAATTAAAAGTTTATTAAATAATGTATTCAGCCACTGTTTGAGGTTGTTTAAATGACTTATCACATTTTAATAATGTTGTTTACAATTTTATCCTAGCCTCTGTTTTATCTACTATTTATTGAACATTTTAGTTTTAATATTGGAAAACATTACCGTTTGACTTGATTTTGAATTTTTGAATTCGAACGGGATTGAATCATCGTGAGATTTACAACAGTAAGAGTGGTGACGTGACATCATTAGCAGAGGTTACTGTAGCTTGATTATCCGGGCGTCACATTTGGGTTCGATCTTGCGGTGTCCTTTCCCAGTGACAGAAGGGGCAGCAAGGCACGTATTGTATTGTTGCCATCGAGGATAACAAGATGGGGTTTTTATCATATTGCATGAAACTATCCCTCTACATCATGTCATCTTGCTTAAGGCGTTACTCTGTTTTTAACTTAATACTCTAGATGCATGCTGGACAGCGGTCGATGAGTGGAGTAATAGTAGTAGATGCACGCAGGAGTCGGTCTACTTGTCTCAGACGTGATGCCTATATACATGATTATACCTAGATATTCTCATAACTATGCTCAATTCTGTCAATTGCTCAATAGTAATTTGTTCACCCACCCAAGGTTTTCAGAATCGCGATTCTGTTATACGATTCTACGACTTTACGATCCAAACTAACCCCTTTGATTCTACGATTTTACTTCATAGAATCTACATTTCTACGATCCTGGTAGTGAAGATTCTATGATTTACGATCCTACCATCGGAGCTCCGATCCGATTCAAAATCACGATTCTGACAACCTTGCACCCACCGTAGAATACTTATGCTCTTGAGAGAAGCCACTAGTGAAACCTATGCCCCCCGGGTCTCTTTCTCATCATATCAATCTCCATCACTTTATTATTGCTTTGCTTCTTTACTTTGCCTTTTACTTTTCACTTTGCATCTCTATACCAAAAATACCAAAAATATTATTTATCATCTCTATCAGATCTCACTTTCGTAAGTGACCGTGAAGGGATTGACAACCCCTAAGCGCGTTGGTTGCGTTGAGCTATTGTTTTCATGTAGGTACGAGGGACTCGCGCGTAGCCTCCTACTGGATTGATACCTTGGTTCTCAAAAACTGAGGGAAATACTTACGCTACTTTGCTGCATCATCCTCTCCTCTTCAGGGAAATCCAACGCAGTGCTCAAGAGGTAGCAGAGTCCAATTGACCTGAAATTTCACAAAGATTATTTTTGGACCAGAAGAAGCCCACGATGTGTCGGAGATGGGCCAGAAGAGTCCCGGGGCACCCATGAGGGTGGGGGCGTGCCCTACCCCCTGGGCGCGCCCCCTACCTCGTGGCCACCTTGGGGACCCCTGACTTGTTCCCGACTCCAACACCTCTTATATATACCCAAACTTCCAGAACATAACCTAGATCAGGAGTTGCCGCCGCAAGCCTCTGTAGCCAGCGAAAACCAATCTAGACCCGTTCGGGCACCCTGCCAGAGGGGGAATCCCTCTCCGGTGGCCATCTTCATCATCCCGGCGCTCTCCTTGATGAGAAGGGAGTAGTTCTCCCTCGGGGCTGAGGTTATCTACCAGTAGCTATGTGTTTGATCTCTCTCTCTCTCTCTCTCTCGTGTTCTTGATTCAGCATGATCTTGATGTGTCGCGAGCTCTGCTATTATAGTTGGATGTTATGATGTCCCCCCCCCCCTCTATCTCCTTGTGATGAATTGAGTTTTCCCTTTGAAGTTATCTTATTGGATTGAGTCTTTAAGGATTTGAGAACACTTGATGTATGCCTTGCATGTGCTTATCTGTGGTGACAATGGGAGATTCACGTGATCCACTTGATGTATGTTTTGGTGATCAATTTGCGAGTTCCGTGACCTCGTGAACTTATGCATAGGGGTTGGCACACGTTTTCGTCTTGACTCTCCGGTAGAAACTTTGGGGCACTCTTTAAAGTTCTTTGTGTTGGTTGAATAGATGAATCTGAGATTGTGTGACGCATATCGTATAATCATACCCATGGATACTTGAGGCGACATTGGAGTATCTAGGTGACATAAGGGTTTTTGTTGATTTGTGTCTTAAGGTGTTATTCTAGTATGAACTCTATGATAGATCGATTAGAAAGAATAACTTTGAAGTGTTTTCGTACCCTACCATAATCTCTTCGTTTGTTCTCCGCTATTAGTGACTTTGGAGTGACTCTTTGTTGCATGTTGAGGGATAGTTATATGATCTAATTATGTTATTATTGTTGATAGGACTTGCACTAGTGAAAGTATGAACCCTAGGCCTTGTTTCCTAGCATTTCAATACCGTTTGTGCTCACGTTTATCATTAGTTACCTTGCTGTTTTTATATTTTCCGATTACAAAAACCTACATCTACCATCCATATTGCACTTGTATCACTATCTCTTCGCCGAACTAGTGCACCTATACAATTTACCATTGTATTGGGTGTGTTGGGGACACAAGAGACTCTTTGTTATTTGGTTGCAGGGTTGTGAGAGAGACCATCTTCATCCTACGCCTCCCACGGATTGATAAACCTTAGGTCATCCACTTGAGGGAAATTTGCTACTGTCCTACAAACATGTGCACTTGGAGGCCCAACAACGTCTATAAGAAGAAGGTTGTGTAGTAGACATCTGCGCTCCCCCGGCCTATCCCCGCGCCACCGCGGCTTCCCCTAGTCAACGCCGCCCGTCGCGCGCGGCAGTCCTTCGACGAACATCGCCCGGCCGCCCACTACCGCTCGGCGCCCGCAAGGTGTTCGACAAAACGCCCGCAAGGTATGTATTGCTTCAACTTCACATTTTTTACATGTTGTTTGTAGTTTTTATAGCCTAGTTTAAATTGAACATTGTAGATGAGTTCATCGTACGATTCTTCCGAAGAAGAATTTGATATGGAAGAGGAAGAGGATCTTGCAATGATCCTAGCTATGCACATCAATAAAAAACCGAAGCACGGTGGTTCGGTTATGGGTCGGCAGAAAATTTGGAGGGATAGGATCAATGCCCACAACAGATTGATGAGGCACTATTTTGTGGAGAATCCCACATACCTCGAGTCATACTTTCGTCGCCGGTTTAGGATGAGCACCGAGTTGTTCAGGTGCATTGCAGACAAACTAGCGAGCCATGATTTTTTCAGCAAAGGAGGAATGCCGCCGGAGAGCTTGGGCATAGCACCTTTTAGAAGGTGACAACCGCTTTTCGTATGTTGGCATGCGGTATCCCGGTTGATCTAGTCGATAATCACTTGGCCATGGGTGAGAGCCAAGCCATCATGTGTGTCAAGCGCTTCGCAGTCGGAATTGTGTAAGTGTTTGGCCATGAGTATTTGAGATCTCCCAATGCTGAAGATGCCGCAAGGCTATTGGAGATGAGCAAAGCTCGCGGCTTCCCAGGTATGCTTGGCTCAATAGATTGCATGCATTGGAGTTGGAAGAATTGTCCAAAGGCATGGCATGGGCAATTTCACGGCCAAAAAAAGGGTTCCACTATAATCCTTGAAGCGGTGGCCGATCAAGAGACTTGGATTTGGCATGCTTTTTTTGGAATGCCTGGATCTTTGAATGACATCCACGTTGTCAACTGGTCACCACTGATGAATAAGATTGCAAATGGTGAACTGCCACCGGTGCAATTTGTAGCAAATGACCGTACATACAACTATGGATACTATCTTGCGGATGGCATCTACCCAAAGTGGCAAACATTTATGAAGCCGTTGATAAAACCGAAAGGTAAGAAAAAACTTGATTTCCACAATGCTCAGACGGCGGCTAGAAAAGATGTGGAGAGAGATTTTGGGATTTTGCAAGTCCAATTTACTATTGTGAGAGGACCTGCTAGATTTTGGGATCAAAAGATGCTTTGGTACATCATGCACGCTTGTGTGATCATGCACAACATGATCATTGAGAATGAGCGTGGCCAAGATGTAGACTACTCTCACTATGAGCTCTTGGGACATCATGTGCGAGTGCGGCGGAGGGCTGAAAGCGTGGCCCGTTTTGTTGCCTCCTATCATGCCATTCGACGTCCCGCGGCGCATGATGATCTTCAGAAGGATCTCATTGAGGAGTGGTGGGCTAGGAATGGCCGACAAAGAGCATCATGATTTGTGTGTTTGATGTTGTATTATTGAACTATTTGTTGTATTGAAAGATAAACTATTTGTTTTAGTTATAATAACGAAATTGAACTATTTATTGTTGATTTATTTTATTTGTGTTTGATCTTCTTGCTTGTGTTTGGAGCGCATATATTGTTTGCGCGAGAGCGCGTGCTGCTGGAGCTACGCGCGCGCGCTGCATTTTACCGCGGCTGCTGGAGCCAGCGCTGCCCGACGCGCCAAACCAGTCGATGGGCGCGTTGCAAACTGGTTTTTAGCGCGCCGCGTGTTGGGCGGCTGTTGAAGATGCTCTTAGTAAAATATTCGGTTACTGTAAAAAGAAGCTATCTATGTCACTATGTGGATCTATCATAGTGCATACCAATTTCACCACAAGAAACATAGCCATCGATCTGAGCAATGCTCAGTTCGTGACTTGAACAGGATCAAGCATCCAGGTTTTGTTGCTCGTCTTTGTGTGTATACAAACCGATCAGACGGATGCAACAACTTGAGAGTCCATGGGATCGACGGCTCAGCTTGCCTCACGCCAATTCTGCACGCATGCATGCACGGGGGTGCTCCTCTGACTTTTGTGATACACCGGGGTCCTGCTGCCTACCCTATGTGCCAGAGTCAAACACTTTATATACATCTTTATGCTTTTGTGATACACCATGCTCCTGCTCCCTACCGTATCTAAATCTCTGCTAATTCAGCATTTCATGAATTATGCAACGTGGGTGTGAAGTTCGTCTGTGCAGGCATGTAGAATTGGTGCGAGATGAGCTGCTGATTATTTTCTGACCGACCTCATGCCATATCCTGTAGACACGAGGTGCCCGTACATCACCTGGTTCCACGCGTCCGGCACGCCTGGCAGGCACCAGTGGCTGCAATCCTCTGGGGCATCCGGCGGCGTCCCGGGCTCTCGGTGCCGTGAAGGATGACCGTCCCTTCTCAGTGCTGTCATGTGCGTTATGTTCAAGAACACCACCCTATTGTCCATCTGCTGTCTAATTGTGCCCCGTGCTGTGCTCGAGATCATCGTGTTGATCCACGAATACTCTTGGTTGCTCTCGCCAGTGGTCATCATCAACGGGTCCTGTTGGCCCGCACATGAGCCCCCAGTGTCCCATGTTCCGTTGTCGTAGTGCGATGGAGAATAGCTCCTGAAGAAGAGGTAGCCGCTCGTGCAGAGTCGTGGATTGCTTAGCGCCCAATGTTTCACCGTCTGCAGGGATAACCGGAACGCTTCCTTGATGTCCATTTTCATGTTGAACCGATCGCCCACCATGAAATAATTTCCCCTGCAAATATGAATCAATGCAGCTCTAGTCAATTAATCACGGTCATAGCAATGCAATGCGGTAGCTAGCATCCTGATTAGTTAACTAATCACGTACGATTTGATGGTCTTGTGTTCATTCCACCAGTGACCCGTGTTGAGGACGAGCACATCAGCACCGGCCCAGCGCGTGGCGTGCCGTGGCAGCGCGTCCAGCCGGATGGCACCCCTGGTGACGCTTGCACCTTTGTTGCTTGCCACCGGCGGGATGCGGTCGACCATGACGAGCATCGGCGCGCGGTAGTACTCCACAGAGAGGTTGTAGTCCATGAAGATCATGGAGAGGTAGCCCTTGTGCCGGCTAAGGGGCTTCCCAGACTGCTCATATATCCTCGAACCATTGGGCACGGCGCTGGCGAGCATGCACAGCATGGACTCCCACTGGTTACGGCCGATGGAGTCGCCAGCGAACACGATTCGGCCGTTCCGGCTCCTCTCCAACATATCCGTCGCATTAAACCTATTGAATTTAAACGTACTTAGAAAGGTGACAGAGACAAGACAAAATATTTTGTTCTCTGATGAGAGATGTCAATGGCGATGGCTACCTACTTAGGGAGGCGGCAGTTGCCGCGAGGTTGCCAGCGCCAGTGCCGGAAGGATGAGTCGTTCCGGCCGTTGCGCTCGCAGCGGAAGCCGGGATCGAGGAATGGACAGTCCTCCCCGTAGAGCGTCGCGGTAGTGGCGTCCTTCACCCATTTTCCATCAGAGTAGTCGCAGCCACCGGATGGGTCGGCGTGAGCCACAATGCCTCGGCCATCATTGTCGATGAGAAGCGGCCGTGGCCGAGTCTGGAAGAATGATTTCTGCGGCTGCGGCACGAGCGTGAGGACGACGGAGAGCACGAAGAGGACCAGTAAAGCGGACACCGGAGCGTGTTTAGCTTGCATGGATGGATCTCTGACTAATACTTGAGTAGTGATGGCAACCATTAACAGGCTGAGAGGAGAATAAGGAGCCGAGAGTGGCGTGGAGTTCCAGTAAGAGTGAAGGAGCGAGTGGCGCTAATGCCAACAGCTAGGGTAGGGGCTAAATTTAGACATAATGACTGTATGAATGATGAACAAATAGGAACTAGTCGTCTACACATCGGAAGCGCCATTCAGAAGCACTCGTTTTCTTTCCAACAGAAACCAATGGCATAGACAAAACCATTGGCACAGACAGTGCAGGTGGAATTCTGCATGTGGATCCAACAAAAAGTGAAGGGAACCTGAAACAAGTTTCTTTTTTCTTACACGTTTCAGGATAAAAAATGCTAGACTTACCAAAGGTTTTTACAAACCCCTACGTAATTATACCTTTCCCACTAATCAAATCACCCCCCCCCCCCCCCCCACCCCCCTGAATTTCAGGATGTGCCCGCGCCCACAACTAATGGCCAGTAAAAAATATGCAATTCACACAAGTCACCCCGTAACCCTCTTGACCCCCTAATCTCACGTAGGTGTAGCAAAGCTTTCAGGATAACGGAATCTGTTTCAACCATATGGCTGTCATAATGGACCATTGTCCCCATTGTATGCTGCCATGAGTGGCAAGAGCCAACACACATGCTACTAAGTGTCCTAAAAACATGCTAGTGAGCGCAACTAAAACCCTGAACTAAACTATACTCCCTCCGTCCCATAATAAAGAGCGTTTTTGACACTATACTAGTACTCTCTCCAATAGTGCATATAAGATGTTTCCAATGTGAAACTTTGCAGACTTTGACCAAATTTGTAGAAAACAATACAAACATTTACAATACTAAATATACATCATACAAAAATATATTTCACGGTGAATCTAATGGTAAAGATAGGGTATTATAAATGTTGATAAATATTTCAAACTTAGTCGAATTTTTAACTTCAAACAAATCCTATTTGCACTCTAATTTGGCTGCGGCCTGCAGGAGTATATGCATCAAAAGGCACCAAGAGTTCGTACAAAGGACCATTTTTTTTATATACTAAAAGGTATGGCAACATAGAAGTTCTCCCAAAATGACAATAACAACTAAGAAACTCCGCCCGGACCGAACAAAAAGATGCATTCATGCAGAAGCATGGGACTGTAAATGGTAAAGTTTTATTTTTGATGATTTCACTCATGGTCTACTATCCACGGTAGCAAAGCTGCAAAGGCCGTCAACTAATCCAGATAAGAACATGCATGCTATTCTATATAGATATGGAGAGTAGCTAGCAAGCATGGGCCATCAAGGATATGGAAACACCAACGAACAAAGTCATATTGAATATTCGATAAGTTCTATAGCACAAGTGTTATGTAGGTAACCAGCAAAGTGGAGGTTAAAAATGCACGACACACTATTAGATTTAGCATAAGAAAAATAATTTCAATGATATAACTTACAAATGTGTAATTAGCATTTAGCAATATTTTATGTGGTTAACTATACTAGCTACATAACAAGAAAAAGTTATACTCGTGGATACTATAGTATGATAACATAGGTTAGCCAAATAAAACAGTTTACTATAAGTTTGCGCCATGTATGCCATATAGAACACCATCCTTCCAACATCATTCCGATCCAAATGAAAGGATGCTTGAGAAAGGGTTTCAACACCATATCAAAAGTGAAAGTAGAAAAGTAAAAACAAAGAAACAAATTTCCAATTCTGGAGCTACAAATCATGAGAGCCTAAACATACTTGGGTCATCTTCTTTACGTTTGAATGCTGATTTTTGTTTTTTGTTTTTTTTTCAGGCTCTTCAGTTAGGACATTAATTTTAAGCTCGACACCCAACGGAATGATCAAGTGTTGGGACCTTACAATGTCTGAGGTTTTATACAATCATCAGCAGCAACTGAATATTGAGTGTAACACTTCGTAATAAAATTTTAATGAGAAAACACACAATTGCCCAATAAGTGGATTACGTGGATTACTCTAAATGAATTGAATGCGTGCATGGTGATTTATCATGAGCCATTCGGAAAGTGAAGCATGAAGAAAATTTAAAACATTGCCTATTGACATCCAATTATTTATCCTCAAGTATGGATCCATAACAGAGAAGATGGTCCCACAAAAAACAGAGAAAAGGGAGGAGGGTCGCGTGTTTCCGGTAAGAAGATGCAAGCGCATGAGGCGGAGGTGACAACACACCTCACTCAGCATGTTGTCCTTGACTTACTTGTGTATCATTAAAGACATCATCCGAGAGGGAGAATAAAATGGCAATGCACATGCATGTCCTCTTTGCAAATAGCATGGATGGCTTGCATGCGCCTTAACACGGATGGCCGAAAAGAATTGAGACAAACATGGATGGCCTGCATGGGCATTCACTCGTGCGGAAGTTCTCTTGGAGAATAGCATTTTTGCCCTTCTTCCCCCATCCCCTTGCCTTTGATTGGTCACAAACTTCACCAATCCATGACCCGGCCAAACTTGACAAGATTATCTGAAGAACTCGATTTTCACTTTCCATTTGTCCACATTTTCCTGTACGAATGGAAGAGGGAATAGAGTCGAGATCCTTCTCCCGCACATCCTCCTCCGTAAGTGCATCGCCCCAACCAAAAAATATTTATTTGGTTCTGGGCCCTGTTCTTGGCGGCAAAGAGCCAGATTGATCTGATTTATTGCAGAGTGGATTCGAGGAATGGGTAGCGTCAATGAGGAAGCGCACCAGGAGGATGTCCTCATTATCCCAATTGCCACAACCGAAGTCGGGCATTTTGGCTATCGAATCCTCAATGAGGTAGGAGAATTAGTTATGTCGCTTGTGGGATCTATTACTTAATTGTAGTATGTACCATGTCTGATCCATAATTCATAAGGATCATATTTTTTGTGATTCCTGTTGAGATATGAATCAGGTACCGTAATTAATTGGCTTAGTTTTGTGTGATATGCTTGGTTACATTATTATTATTTGTGAGTGGTTTGGTTCCGGGCTACCTATACCCTGAGACTATGCTTCCGTTGTAATCTTTGATCAACGTGACATGCTTTCAGGAGGTTCTTTTTGTTCTATGGAACATTCGATGTGATGTGATGGTCATTCTCTGTCTGCAAGTGTGTATCACTATCACTCTAAACTTGGTCCGTGTGTTACCGCTATTGCCCAAACGTTTTATGTTCGGCCTCCTATTAGCGGAAAGATGCACAGTGTTCCTTGGTAATCTTGAGAATTGATAAAAACTACAAATGTAGTGGGTGGAGAAAAGTTGAACGCCCTATGTTGAAACATTCACGAAAAATCAAATGATCAATCATGTAAAAGTAGTGTAGGCATACCTGACCAGATGGTTACTCTAATTTTATTCATATGGTCAAAACAATATCGAGCAAGGGCATGAATTTGCTCCTTTCATGGGATAAGTTTCCCAACCAAGTTATTAATGTTGTATATTTTCTATATTGCAGTCCAGATGTGCTAGAAATCGTAGACTCTAGTAGCGATGTAATCGACTCTGGCCCATGTGATTATTTGCCAAAAACAAGCCTTTGGGAAAGGCTTGGGAGTGTTTCTATGATGGACATAGAGTCAAGTAACTTCTGCTGGACCTCTCTTTCTTCATTGCACCATACGAAACATACTACTACAAGTTCGGAACCCACCGATGATGATATTAATAGAAGTTTTGAGGTTCGTATTTTCCTTTTTACTTATCCATCTTCCTGTAAATTGTCTTCCCTGTTGTTGGTAAGATTCTAACTGGTAAACTTGATTGTTATCCTAGATATATCACTTCTCTCATCAAATTTCATCTTAGTGGTCATCGAGTAGAGATTTGTTACTTTCTTTTTCTGCCTACCACAATGTACTAATACAGTAAGAATCATGTGAACTATGCTAAAGCTCACAACACCTCCGCAAAAAGCTAACATCAATATCTCTCACAAGGATTCCACTTCATACTGGAAAATATAGTTTATTAGCCATGGCTCTAGTTTCCTTCTAATAGCCTGTACCATTCTGCACAGGTGACTGTAAATTCTGGAGGAGTTATATTCATTGCGTTATTCAAAACATCTAAAAATGGTGAAGTTCCTTCCAAGGAAGCTGCAGCAGTCATTAAAATAGCACCATCAAGGATGGCCACACAGTCAGAACGGTTCGGGTATGAACTGGCTAAATGGCTTGGCGTAAGGACCCCTCAAGTAAGTACTCGCTTTCTTGTAGTAGGAATTCATGCTAACCACATAATTATTATAGTGTGAACTCTCTTGACCAATGCAGGGCAGAGTGATTCATAGCTCCTCATGTGAATGGCAACAAATAAAGGATGCAGTAGAGAATGCTCGACATGAAGCAATAGCTGTTGGTGATGAACTTCAGGAGATGATTTGCACTGAGATGCTAGAAGCTCTCGAACTAAGCCGATGTCTATTCCTGATGAAGTATTAACTCCAAGTTACCAGTAATGTGCCTGACAATATGGTACATAGTTATTTTTGAAAAAAATATGGTACATAGTTAACATGAAAGAAATTTCAATGTTGTTTTGCAGTTATGTGCATGGATCCCCTCTACTAGAGAGCACAACACCATTTGATTCCCCGGAGTTTGCTGAAAAAACTGCTGAAGCTTTAGGTAGGATCTTGATCCTGGACCTCATTCTGAGAAATGAGGATAGGCTGCGGTGTCGGCCCCTTGGTTGGCGTGGAAACTATGCAAATTTACTTGTTGCCTACAAAGAAGCTTATGAAAACCTTGATTCATTGGATGATGTTCATGATTCTGCCATCATCCGTTACAAGCCAGAGATAATCAAAAGCCCTAAGAAACAGAAGGAGAGAAGATCCGTTTCAATAAGCGGCAGTGTCGGCTCAGATATCTCAGAGCTTTTGGAAGACTCTTATGATCAAATTGAGCCTGAGATTTCTAGCTTTCATATTGTAGCCATTGATTCGGGTGTACCACGAAGACCACCCGCCAGTAAACGAACGAAAGATCAAGAGAGCTATCCAAGACTGGTGGAACTAACACTAAACAACCTGGACTATTCTTCGAACCTCTTGTTTGAGGTTTCCATTGGAAAACTTGGTACCCCTAGACCCGAAGAATATGACATGTCATCCGATTATAGCTATCATTCTCCTCTATCTGAGAGTGATATGGTAGCAATAGTTAATTCCTTCCGAGGAGGTTTTCGTAGTGCTCTGAGGGACCTTCAACGGTTCCACATTTTCCTGCTCACACTTTATCAGAAGCTAGATGCTCTATTGAAAATTTTCTTTAATCTTATGTATAAAGGTTCAAATGAATCTGACAAGGAAGATGCAGGTCATTCTGATTCACCATTGTGTCGTGTAGAGGCACATACTGATCTGAGTGATTTCGAAGTTCCACGACATATGCGTAGGCCTTCCCGTACCTTATCCCGTGATAGTTTTGACCTGTCATCTCCTATTTGTCGAGAGAGCTTTATGACCAAGAATTGGAAAGCAAATGGTGATGCATCCCGTGGTCTACGATTGACGATGAAGCTCAGGGAATTTAACAAGTATGCCAAGGTTAACATCTTTGAAGTGCTCATGGAAAACTTATTGATTTTTAACAGATTATACACTATAATCTAGATGGTATCTATTTGTTTTGCACTATTTGAATGCTTGGCTGAAATGATATAATATACCATAAGGTTAGCAAATTACTTGTACAAAACCAAATAACCATCTAGATAAAAAATTAACAATAAATATCGTAGGTTTGTATCTCGATAACTATTTCTCTGTGTGAATGCTTTGATGGTGTGTTATATCCATCATTTATAAATAGTCACCTTGCTTTCTCACCCAACCTAAGGTTTGAGGCATGTCCTTCCTGCGGTTCTCAGTTGTTCAAATTTCTTAAATAAACTTGCAACAATTGATAGTGCATGTAGGTTGAGTTTTATTTTTAATAGACTTGTGTCTTGATGCATTGATAGAAAGAAGAGTTTTTACAAGTCCTAAGAACGGCAACACCCAATGATTACAACATGTAACCTCTAATCGTGAGGCACATTCGGCTCCAGAGGCAAAGCTACTAGACCCCTCCCGCATGTCGGTGCCCATTTCCTAGTCCCTGACTTGATCGTGTCGAGGAGGCGAGCTAGGATAAGTTGCATTGTCAAAGATGATTGTGTTGTGATGCTTATAGATGCACCATTGCCCGGTTGTATTCACTTAATACTATGTTTGCAGGTAGACAGTGAGTTAAACAAAGAAATAGAACAATGGAATGACATGCTCAGGACTGATGTTGTAAAATTGTGTCATGACAACAATTTTAACACAGGCTTCTTTGAAGGGATAGATAATAGTGTTGCTGTTGATGCTTATGAGTTGAAGGTGATCCTATTCTACCTAGCCTGCCTGGCAACAAATTATCTATTGTAGCAACTAAGCATATGAATTTCTGTTTTCAGGTCCGTCTTGAGCACCTTCTTGAGAGGATATCATTGATTTCTGATGCTGCAAGTACAGAACGTCCTTCTCAGATCACAGATCACATGTATATTGGTGGTGCTCTAGCTGCTCGGTCGACATACACACTTCAACACCTTGGCATCACCCATGTATTGTGCTTGTGTGCGAATGAAATTGGACAGTCGGAATCTCAGAAGCCTTGCCTTTTTGACTATCGAAACTTCTCAGTAAGTACATATGACAATTTTGTGAATAAACTTTGGAAGATCATTTACATGCAACAAATGGCTGAACTCCACTTTACGGCTTTCTCGGCCATAATAAGGAACTAATTTTCTTGCTTCCTTCGGGACACTTTGTGTTTCTTTTCTACAGATAAATGATGATGAAAATGCGGAAATCACTGATGTCTTCCAAGATGCATGTGATTTCATTGATTTTGTTGAGCACCTACGCGGCAAAGTTCTAGTGCATTGTTTTGAAGGAAAAAGTCGAAGTGCAACGGTTGTTCTTGCTTACCTAATGCTTAGAAAGTAAGAGTGCATAATAAATGTTTTTATTTCTAGTTACCGATGAGGCATTAGACTACCCATAGTGGGGAATAACTTAGACTAGTAACATGCATATCTTACTAGTCTATGTTACTATCTTTATAGTGGGGAGTAACATATGTGGGATGTCATACAACCCTTCATTTATTAGGTTATAGACTCATCCTGTCTTGATATGCGTGATGTTACCCATAGTATGAGTAACTAGCTATCTTACTCAATTCATCTCTCTCCTCATTAAATCATTGCCACATAGGCAAATTTGTTGAGTTAGACTCGATGTTACTGCTGAAGTTACTCCTACTATGGACAGTCTTATATATCAATATCCGGTTAAGAAACTGATGAAAACCATCAATGACCAAATTATTCTTAAGATAATCAATACAAGCTTTGCTTGGGATACAAATATGTGTGAAACATCATAAGAATGATAGTGTCTCAAATTTCAGTTTACTACTCTGTTGGTTTCATTGACTTAATTTCTTTCATGTTTGTTTAGAAATTGTACTCTTCTAGAAGCATGGAACATGCTGAAGAAGGTGCACCGACGTGCGCACCCCAATGACGGATTTGCCAAAGTCTTGCTGGATCTTGACAAGAAGTTGCATGGTAAAACCTCCATGGAGTGGCAGCACAAGAGGCCTGCAATGAAAGTGTGCCCCATTTGTGGTAAGAATGCTGGCCTCAGCAGTAGCTCACTCAAGCTGCACCTACAGAAGGCGCACCGAAAGATATCGTCGGGAAGCGTAGACTCGGCAATGTCCTTGGAGATACAAAAGGCGATAGAGGCATTGAAGACAGGGTGAAGTCGATAGCCCCAACGGAGAAGAAGGGTTTGGATGGGTTTTCTCATAGCAAACTGCACATACATACATCTATACCCTAACTTTTGATTCATGCACCACACATCTAGAAAACTCTTGTTGTACATTATAATGATATCAAGTTTCTGATTGTTATTATTGCATAATTCTCAACGTATAATACTTGTTCAAATAGCATGAGTTTTTCCTCGGAAAACTGCAAGAGCTTAATCTTTTTTAGTGAAGTAGCAACTTATTTTAGCCTTATTTTCTAGAATTTTGAAACATATTCGGGATATCCTACATATTATTTAGGATTACAATATACTAGAGGCAATAGAAGATTCACTTCGTCTTCGGGTTACAACCCGCCTAAACACATCAATGGGTGTAGATCTCTACATAGCCCGCGTGCCTGTGTACGCGGCGATGGGCTTGCCCATTGGCGGATGTTATATGACCAGTTCGCCCGATGAAATATGTCGCAAAGAGAATATGACTAGGTGGGGATTCGAACTGGCGGACACCTCTCGCTGATAGCCAATGTAACTAACAAGTGCTTGTGACTATTTAGGCGGCGCAACATTGAAAGAAGCTAAGAGCAGCAACAAATCATGAAAACAAAGTTGAAACATTTTTCTGAAAAAAGGGATCATTTCTTAGAACGCAAATATTTTGGAAAATTTGTGGAAAAAAATAAATTCGTACATTTTTTTGAAACTCTTGAACTTCTTTGCAAATTTGATCATTTCTGAAACACGGATATTTATTTAACACGAACAAATTTCATAAAATATGAGGTACATTAGCAAACATTTTCATTTAAAACACAACAGTTTTCTAAACTTTGAACATTTTCCGAAAACATGAAGATTTTTTGGAAAAAATGAACAATTTTCGAAACAGCAAGTACTGTAGAAAACTTTCTTTCAAAAAGCAAACCTTTTTTTGGAAATTCTAAAAAAATTGAAAATACAAAAAAAACTTAACTTCTCGAACAATTATTAAAGCACTAACATTTTCAATTTTGAACAATTTTTGGAACAAGAACATAAATTTAAAGTTTAAAAAAATCAATATGCGAACAAAATTTTGGAAACATGAACAGGTTTTGTAAAATTGAAAAAAAAATTGAAAAATTGGATATGTGAAAAAATAAAGCAGACAAATAAACTTGAAAGATAAATTAATGGGAAATAAAAACGAAAAAGGAAGAAAAGAAAAACGAAAAAAGAAACAGAAAATAAAGAAAAACTGCAAAATAAAAAACCAAAAACCTGCAAAATCTGCAAGGTAGGCAAACTATTTTTACAACATTAATGCAAAAAATTTGAGGAAAACTTCACGAATAGGTAGCATTTTTCTTAATCCTAAAAAATAAATTAATGCAAAACAATTGAGAAAAAATTCATGAATAAGTAGACTTTTTTTTACAAAATCTATAAAAAAAATTAAAAACAAAAAAGGTGTAACGCCCTCGATGCGGCTATATCTCCCACGTGTCGAAGCACGACTTAGAGGCATAACCGCATTGAAAGCAATGTCGTAAGTGAGGTAATCTTCGCAAACAACCCATGTACATAAATAAAGGGGAAAGGTACATAGTTGGCTTACACTCGCCACGTCACACAAATACATAAATAAGTCATTACATTCATCCAATACACTCAAGGTCCGACTACGGAACCAAAATAAAGATCAACCCCCAAATGCGACAAAGTCCTCGATCGCCCCAACTGGGCACCACTACTGATCATCTGGGAAAGACACGTAGTAACGCCGAGAGTCTTCATCGAACTCCCACTTGAGCTCGGTCATATCATCTGGAACGGTATCATCGGTCCCTGCTTCTGGTTTTGGAAGTAATCTGTGAGTCACGGGGACTCAGCAATCTTACAGCCTCACGATCAAGACTATTTAAGCTTATACATAAGGTAAAGGTATGATGTGGAGCTGCAGCAAGCGACTAGCATATATGGTGGCTAACATATTCGCAAAATAGAGCGAGAAGAGAAGGCAAAGGCACGAGCGACAAACTATGATCAAGAAGTGAACCTAGAACAACCTACGTCAAGCATTACTCCAACACCGTGTTCACTTCCCGGACTCCGCCGAGAAGAGACCCTCACGGTTACACATGCGGTTGATCCATTTTAATTAAGTTAAGTTTTAGGTTATCTACAACCGGACATTAACAAATTCCCATCTGCCCATAACCGCGGGCACGGCTTTCGAAAGTTCAAATCCCTGCAGGGGAGTCCCAACTTAGCCCATCACAAGCTCTCACAGTCAACGAAGGATATTCCTTCTCCCAAGACAATCCGATCAGACTCGGCATCCCGGTACAAGACATCCTCAACAATAGTAAAACTAAACCAGCAAAGCCACCCGAATGTGCCGACAAATCCCGATAGGAGCTGCACATATCTCGTTCTCAGGGCACACCGGATTGTCCAAGGTTCCGGTAGGCCAGCCCAGAGTTGCCCCTGGTGGCCACCGGCAGCTGACAGGTTGGGCCAACACTCAGAGGAGCACTGGCCCGGGGGTTTAAATAAAGATGACCCTTGAGTCCGCGGAACCCAAGGGAAAAATAGGCTAGGTGACGAATGGTAAAACCAATGTTGGGCCATGCTGGAAGATTTTTATTCAAGGCGAACTGTCAAGGGGTTCCCATTATAACCCAACCGTGTAAGGAACACAAAATCCGGAAACATAACACCGATATGACGGAAACTAGGGCGGCAAGAGTGGAACAAAACACCAGGCATAAGGCCGAGCCTTCCACCCTTTACCAAGTATACAGGTGCATTAAGATAAATAAGATAATATTGTGATATCCCAACAATAAACATGTTCCAACAAGGAACGATCACCAATCTTCACCTGCAACTAGCAACGCTATAAGAGGGGCTGAGCAAAGCGGTAACATAGCCAAACAATGGTTTGCTAGGACATGGTGGGTTATAGGTTTGACATGGCAATATGAGAGGCATGATAGGCAAGTGATAGGCATCGTAGCATAGGCATAGCAAAAGAGGGAGCATCTAGCAAGCAAAGATAGAGGTGATTTCGAGGGTATGGTCATCTTGCCTGCAAAGTTCTCAGAGTTTCCTTGATCCTCGTAAGTGTACTCAACGGGCTCCTCGTTCACGTACTCGTCTCTCGGCTCTACCCAAACAAGAACAATAAGCAAAAGGGAACACAATCAACCACGTGCAATGCTCAAGCAACATGATGCAAACATGGTATGATATGCGGGATGCGATATGTGATGCATATGCATGATTTGCAAAGGAATGATAGAACCTGGCCTCAACTTGGAAATTCAAGAGTGCCACTGGAAAGGAGAGTTGATTTCGGTCGAAATCGACATAAAGATCACCGGAATCGGATGCACGGTTTGGAAATGGCAAGCAAAACAAATATGGCACCGGTCTGCGATAAACAGCAAGTAGCCATCTAAATGCATCAAAAACAACATGCTACAGCACTCCAACAGGACAAAAAAATACATGGCAGGGATCCACTCATGATGCTTGACAAAAGATGAACACTGAGCTACGGCTAAATCACTCATTAACAGGTTCAAACAAGCATGGAAAAAGTGCAAAAAATAACAGGTTTCAGACTTAGTGAAATTAACAGCATGTCAGGAATTTAACATCGGGAAGTAATGTTTAGAGCATGATAACTACATGCTACAGGAACATCTCATGGCAAAGCAAGACATGGCATGAAGCTACTCAAAGTATATAATAAAAGTCCCTTAATGACCATGAGCCAAAACGGATCAGAAAATACAATTGCAAGTATGTGAACATAGCAAAAACATAAACAGATTCAGACTTGGTGAAAAACTGGAGCATGCAAACAGATTAACAAGTAGGCATGTTTACGAGCTCGATGCACTCACTACAGAGCATTGCATGACAAACTAAGCATACATCCATCAAGAAAACATGGCATAGAAGCTAGAAATGGCAATAACAACAACATAGCATGCACGGATCACAAGCAACAACCTCGGCAAAATCGCTAAACATGTTGACAATCTGCCAGGAACATTTTATAGCAAAAATAGGGCTCGATTGACTCAAGCTAGGGTGCTCCATAATTCCAAACAAAGACATGGATGGATAGAGCACCACAATATTAACAAAACAACCTTACTGATCATCCTCAAAAGAGGCACGGATCACTAGGAAACAACATGAACATATGGCATAAAAACAATATCAGGACAAGGACTTAGTGAAATTCTTAGTCCCTGAAAACAGCATCATTGAGTAAGCTACTATGCATGCTTGTTCTAGTCACCACAAAGATCACAAAAATACATGGCATACACCCCTGTAAATATGGAATGGCATTCATCAAAACACATGTAGAGCTCGGGATCATAGCATGCACACATTAATCATGGCAAAAATGACAAAAAAAACCATTTGCTCAAACAGATCTGACATAATCATCATATAGCCCTCTTCCAACAGCATTTCGGGCATCAAGATGAGCTGAAATGAAAATGATGCAATGAGATGAAATGATGTACTCGTCGAGACGAACATTTTGATATGCTACACACACGAATCGGTGCTACGGATGCAGAGTTATGGCATGTCAAAGATTGCATAAAAATTAGGGTTTGGAGGGAAAAGTCAACCGAGGCAAACGGATCTGGATCTGGATCTCGCTGTTGGGGAACGTAGTAATTTCAACAATTTTCCTACGCACACGCAAGATCATGGTGATGCACAGCAACGAGAGGGGAGAGTGTTGTCTACGTACCCACGCAGACCGACTGCGAAAGCGTTGACACAACGTAGAGGAAGTAGTCGTACGTCTTCCCGATGCGACCGATCCAAGCACCGTTACTCCGACACCTCCGAGTTCTTATAGCACACGTATAGCTCGATGACGATCCCCGGGCTCCAATCCAGCAAATCGTCGGGGAGGAGTTCCGTCAGCACGATGGCGTGGTGACAATCTTGATGTTCTACCGACGCAGGGCTTCGCCTAAGCACTACAACGATATGATCGAGGTGGAATATGGTGGCAGGGGGCACCGCACACGGCTAAGGAACGATCTCAATGATCAACTTGTGTGTCTAGAGGTGCCCCCTGCCTCCGTATATAAAGGAGCCAAGGGGGAGGGGGCCGCCGGCCAGGAGGAGGGCGCAGGAGGAGTCCTACTCCTACCGGGAGTAGGACTCCCCCCCCCCAATCCTAGTTGGACTAGGATTCCCCGAGGGGGGAAGAGAGAGAGGGGGGCCGGCCACCTCTCCTAATAGGACTAGGGGAGGGGGAGGCGCACGGCCACCTTGGGCTGCCCCTTTCTCCTTTCCACTAAAGCCCATTAAGGCCCATATGGCTCCCGGGGGGTTCCGGTAACCTCCCAGTACTCCGGTAAAATCCCGATTTCACCCGGAACACTTCCGATATCCAAATATAGGCTTCCAATATATCAATCTTTATGTCTCAACCATTTTGAGACTCCTTGTCATGTCCGTGATCACATACGGGACTCCGAACTAACTTCGGTACATCAAAATGCATAAACTCACAATAACTGTCATCGTAACATTAAGCGTGCGGACCCTACGGTTCGAGAACAATGTAGACATGACTGAGACACATCTCCGGTCAATAACCAATAGCGGGACCTGGATGCCCATATTGGCTCCTACATATTCTACGAAGATCTTTATCGATCAGACCGCATAACAACATACGTTGTTCCCTTTGTCATCGGTATGTTACTTGCCCGAGATTCGATCGTCGGTATCCAATACCTAGTTCAATCTCGTTACCGGCAAGTCTCTTTACTCGTTCCGTAATACATCATCTCGCAACTAACTCATTAGTTGCAATGCTTGCAAGGCTTATGTGATGTGCATTACCGAGAGGGCCCAGAGATACCTCTCCGACAATCGGAGTGACAAATCCTAATCTCGAAATACACCAACCCAACATCTACCTTTGGAGACACTTGTAGAGCTCCTTTATAATCACCCAGTTACGTTGTGACGTTTGGTAGCACACAAAGTGTTCCTCCGGTAAACGGGAGTTGCATAATCTCATAGTCATAGGAACATGTATAAGTCATGAAGAAAGCAATAGCAACATACTAAACGATCGGGTGCTAAGCTACTGAAATGGGTCATGTCAATCAGATCATTCAACTAATGATGTGACCTCGTTAATCAAATAACAACACCTTGTTCATGGTTAGGAAACATAACCATCTTTGATTAACGAGCTAGTCAAGTAGAGGCATACTAGTGATACTAAGTTTGTCTATGTATTCACACATGTATTATGTTTCCGGTTAATACAATTCTAGCATGAATAATAAACATTTATCATGATATAAGGAAATAAATAATAACTTTATTATTGCCTCTAGGGCATATTTCCTTCACTCGCGGCACGCGAACCGAGGCGGATGGAATAGTGCTCGCCGGAGTGCTTGCCGGCGTCGTCGAGCGGAGGTGGCCGGAGGGAGCTGCGGGGACGAGGTTGGCCGGTGGTGGCGCGGCTCACCGGAGGCATGGCGGAGACGAGGGCGGCCGGTGGTGGCGCCGCGAGGTCCGGCCAGCGAGGGTCGGTGCGGTGGCGGCCGGCAATGGCGCCGCGGTGGCCGGTGCATTCTTCGGGCGGCGGCGCGAGGAAGGTAGGCGGCAGCGTCGGGCGCGGGACGCGGCCCGGCTGCGCGGCGAGGAGGGCCCGGCTCGGGCCGAGCGGGCCGGCGGCAGGGAAGCTCCCAGCGCGACACGTGGCGTGGTGCCACTGGTGCGGGGCGGCGGCGCGGTGCAGTAGGACACGTCCGGCGCCGGCGGACATTGTCCGGTGCGCGGAGGACGAGGGGGGCTAGGGTTTCGGGAAAGGATCCGAAAATTCGGGGAAGGACCTATTTATAGGGGTAGGAGGAGCTAGGGAGCTCCAAATGAGGTGAGGTTTGTGGCCACGCGATCGTGATCGGACGCTCTAGATGAAGGAAGGGGTTTTGGTGGGTTTTGGCCACTTTGGAAGGGTGTTGGGCTGCAACACACATGAGGCCTTTTCGGTCCCTTGGTTAACCGTTGGAGTATCAAACGAAGTACAAATGGTACGAAACTTGACAGGCGGTCTACGGGTAGTAAACCAAGGCCGCACGACAAGTATCGGTCCAATCCGAAAACGTTTAACCCTTACACACGAAAAGAGGTAGAAAGGACCACCGGAGGAGATAGGAGCGCCAGAATGCAAAACGGATAACGGGGAAAATGCTCGGATGCATGAGTCGGACACGTATGCAAATGCAATGCACATGATGACATGATATGAGATGCATGACAAAGACAACACACACACGGAGACAAAAACCCGACAACGATGAAATAAAATAACTTAGTGCCGGAAACGGCAAGAGTTGGAATACAATTAAGGTAAATTACATCCGGGGTGTTACAAAAGGAGATGAACCTTTTTCAAATTGCGAGTGCTTTGGTCGGCCGAAAGTGCCCGACGGGAGCAATGTCGTTGCCTGGTTGGGCCAAGGCCTAACCTTTTTTTAATTTTGTTGTTCTCTTTTTTCTTTTTTTCTTAATTCAATTTTATCCTTTTGAATGTATTATTATTTTTAAAATATGTTGGAAAATTTGAAATATTCTTTGAAATACTAACAAACGTTCTTGTCATCAAATATTGTTTTCAATTTTAACAAATATTGGTCATACAAGGCCAGAGAAAATTGGGACCATTTGATGGATTACGGAAAAAAAACGTGCTCTCGAACGTAGCCTCCTAGCCTATCCGGACACCCTACCTTGAATATGGTTTTTTTCTAAACATTCTTGAAATTGCTGCAACTTTTCCCACCACGTGAGAATGTTCATGGTAAGCATCAATGCCAGGTCTGAACGACCTCCAACAACGTATGCAAGTTGTGTCACGTCTGACCATTTATCGGCCATTTTTCACCGAGAAAACTTTAAAAAATGCAAGAATTATTGAAAACTCAAACAACTGACATGGTGTCCTGAGGTGATCATATAAGCTGATGCAAAGAAATTGGGGTCATCTGACAATGCCGAAAAAACTGGATCTCATACGGACCCTTCTAGGCTACCCGAACATCATCAGTTTAACATGGTCTAGTTTTAAACATGTGTGAAATGACCCCAACTTTTGCCAGCAGGTAGGCATCCATGCCAGGTTTGAACGATTTTCTGTACCGTATGCAAGTTGCATCACATCTAGCCATTTTTCATTGAGAAAACTCCAGAAAATGTGAAAAGCCTTGAAAAGTCAAAAAAATTGGCATGGTGCCTTGAATTGGTCATATAAACTCGTGCAAAAATCCTGGGGTCATTTGACGATGCCAAAAGAACCGGCTCTCATACGGACCCTTCTGGCCTACCAGAACATCCTTTGTTTAACATGGTCTTATTTTTAACATGCATAAAATAACTTCAACTTTTGCTAGCAGATGGGCATGCCCATGGTAGGCATCCATGCCAGGTTTGAATGATTTTTG
This sequence comes from Triticum monococcum, assembly GCA_034509565.1. Taxonomy (NCBI): domain Eukaryota; kingdom Viridiplantae; phylum Streptophyta; class Magnoliopsida; order Poales; family Poaceae; genus Triticum; species Triticum monococcum. Next base: position 771,977,196 of record CM067847.1, read on the forward strand.
ACACTGTATGCAGGTTGTGTCACGTCCGGATATTTATCGGCCATTTCTCACCGAGGAAACTCCAAAGAATACAAAATATGTTGAAAAGTCAAATAATTTGGCATGGTGCATTGAATTGGTCATATAATCTTATGGAAGAAATTAGGGTCATTTCAAAATGCCGAAAAAATGGGCTCTCATACGGATCCTTCTAGCCTACCCGAACACCCTCTATTTAACATGGTCTATTTCTGGACATCCATGAAGTGACTCCAACTTTTTTCCAGAAAATGGGCAAGCCCATGGTAGGCATCTATGCAAGGTTTGAATGATTTTCGACACTGTATGCAAGTTGTATCACATCCAACCATTTATTGTCAATTTTCCATCGAGAAAACTCCAGGAAATGCAAAAATTGTTGGAAAGTCAAACAATTTCACAAGGTGCCTTGGATTGGTCATATTAGCTAATGGAAAAAACTAGGGCCATTTGACAATGCCAAAAAACGGGCTCTCATACGGACCCTTGTGGCCTTCCCGAACACCCTTTATTAAACATGATCTATTTTTGGACATGCATGAAAAACCCCTATTTTTTACTATAGGTGACACACCCATAGTAGGAATGCATGCTAGGCTTGAACGAGTTTCAACACAGTATGCATGTTGTGTCATGTCCCACCATTTATTGGCCATTTTTCACCGAGAAAAGTCCAGAAAATGCAAATTTGTTGAAACCCAAAACAACATGGCATGATGACCTGAATTGATCATATAAGCCCATGAAAAAAAATGGGGTCATTTGACGACGCAAAAAAGGGGGCTCTCATACGGACCCTTCCGGCCTACACGAACACCCGCTGTTGAACATGAGCTATTTTTGAACATGCATGAAATGGCTCAAAAATTTGCCAGCAGGTGGGCATGCCCATGGTAAGCATATGTGCCAGGCTTGAGTGATTTTCAACAAAGTATGCAAGTTGTGTCACGTCCTTCCATTTATCAGCCATTTGTCACCCACAAAACTCTAGATAATATAAAATTTATCGAAACCAAAACAACTTGGCATGGTGCCTTGAATTAATGTTTCTTGCAAGCCCATGAAAAAAATTGGGTTATTTGATGATAAACAACATGCTGTCAAACGGAGCCTTCTAACCTATCTGGACATCCTATGTCGAAAATGATGTTTCTTTGGACATTCTTGAAATGACTCCAACTTTTGCGAGTAGGGGGGCATGCCCATGATAGACATCCATAATTAAAAAGTTACTTAAAACTTTTATTTTAAGTTTAAAAAACTAATAAATACAAAGGGATTAAATTGAAAATAATTGACGATTTTTAAGAATTTAATAAATAATTAAAGTAACAAATAATTTAAACCAGAATTTAAAACTGTTATTTTGGTATTCCAATCATTGTTTTAATATTTTTAATAGGTTTCAAAAAGTACAAAAATAGAAAGATTAATTAACGAAAAAAAGAGAAAAAAATACAGAAAGGAAAAAATAAGCAAAACACAGAAAAGCAGGTGATTGAGCTTGTTTCAAACCACGCGACCGACTGAGAACCGCTTTGGGCCGGGCCATTTCGACAGATAGCAGAGCAACTACCCATCTGGTAGTTTTTTTGGGGTGACTTAAAAATAAATCTGGTCGTTTTTCTTTTATCTGGTTTGTTTTTTCATTTAATTTTTGGTTTTCATTTTTCATTATCTTTTTAATTTAGTTTTTTCTGTTTCTTTTAAATTGTGTTTTGGATTTCCCTTTTTCGTTTCTATTTTTCATATCAATTTTTTACCATTTGAAAATATGTTTGGAAATTTAAAATTAAACCACATATTAAAAAAGTTTTTTAGGATTTTAAATATGTTAGTTTTTAAAAAATCATAAGTTCAAGAAATGTACGGGATTTTAAAAAAATGTTCTTGTCCTCTAAAAATTGTTCAGAATTTAAGAAAAATCGTGATTCAATTTTTCTCAAAACTGGAAAATACTCGCAGTGTCAAAAAATGTTCGGGAATTTCAGGAAAAACGTTTGCTTTTTCCTAAAATTGTGCACAATTTCAAAATATTCAATTTTTAAAAAATTGTTCAATATTTCGAAAAAATAGTTGTGTTTTCACTTTTTTCATAATTTCCAAAAAGTACATGAATTCAAGAAAATGTTCTTGTTTTTTGTAAAGTGTTCAGAATGTTAAAAAATGTGCATTTTTCATTTTTTTTTCTCACAACTTAAAAAATGCTTGGTAATTCAAAAAAGGTTTGCACTTTTGAGAAATTGTTCAGAATTTCGAAAATATTCCTACTAACAAGTATTGTTCTAGAAATTTTATAAATCTTCGCATTTTATAAAATGATTGGGATTATAAATATTCGTGTTTTGGAAAATGTTTGGGATTTTCAAATATGTTTATGTAAAAAAGGCATGTAACATTGAATTTTCAAATTTTGTTCAAGCTGTTCAAACAATTGTCAGATTTTTCAAACATTACTTGCTTTTAAAAAAATCTATTTCCAAGAAAATTTAAAAAGAATATCCAAAAACTGCTGAATTCTGTGTTTATTTAGTTCTTAAAGTAGCGTGCTCTTTGTTAGTCAACCACGCTTCTTAGGTGGACTGGTCAGCAGCTCTTCTTTACATCCTACAAGTCTGGAGTCCAAATACTTGCAAGGTCACTCTATTTTATTATTTTAGACATGTACCGGTGCCATCACTACTGCGGCCACCTCCATGGGCCGGCCTAGTCGGGTGTACGTATGGCGTATTCATTTTTGTGAAAAGTCCATAGTGTCCTTTATACATTTAGTGGGGTGTTGTATCGAAGAAAGACTCTGAGAAGATTTTGATCTAACGACAAACCATACAGGCAACAAATTAGGCCATTTTTTAGATGGCAGGTACAACCATAATAAAAATATATGTGGCAAAGATCATCATCATATATAAGTGCTTGCCTATACATTCCTTCACATTCACAATAGTTATCTCCACCAGGGCTTCAAGGTATAAGAGTTTGCATGTACAACTCATCTCTGCCATCAGTAGGTGAGTACTTCATGGGCATCGCTCTGTTAGCCAGCATCATCTCTACAGAGCTCAGAACACGCACCGCATTCTTTAAGGGCAACGCGTGCATACAGTGTCATAGCCAGGTGAGCAACGCCCCACGGCCCCAGGCCGGCCGTAGAGCTGCAGTGATGAACAGTGCCAAATAGCTACCCGTGGCTACATACGAGGGTCAAGGGAAGGCGAGTTTGCTAGAATAACAGAACCTTGGACGTGTCGGAGGACTGCAGCAACTTGCCGACGAACGGAGTAAGAAATCTGTCCAAGGAACGGCTCGTGCCTGATTAACTAGTTGGTGAGGCAATAGCAGCTTAGGCTAGTTATAGTGGGGAATAACTTAGACTAATAATATACATATGTTACTAGTCTATGTTACTATCTTCAAAGTAGGAAGTGCCATAGGTGTAGTAACATACATATCTTTGTTTATTGCTTTATAGACTCATTTTATATTAAAAACCGCTATATGATGTAACATATTATGTTACTCTATTTGTCTACCTTTTTAATTACGTGGCACATCATCTTTTTTGCTTATGTGACATTTATATTACTACTTATGTTATTCTTATTATGACTAGCCTTACCAGGGTTGATGGTCAGCCATACTGGGACCGAGATCCGGCCCAGACTCCTACGGGCAATGGGCAAATGCCCTACGGAGCAAAATGATGCGTGGAGGTGAAAGGCCTACATGTCGTCGACACCTGCCGAGTGTGTCCAAACACGTGGAACAGGGTGATGTACAGGCACCTTGTGTTCACTGGATACAACACAAGTCGATCAAAAGATTGTGTTTCTCAAACAAAAAGAAGGTCGATTCGAAAGATAAGTACTGGATCATCAAAAGATAAGTAGATGCACGGTTCCATGGTGGCGCGTGCCCGTACGTCCACGTGATCAACAGCTCGCCTCGCACACCATATCTACATGCATGCATGCACGGATCGACGAGCTGCTTAATTAAATTAGACCTCTCCGTTTCCTCGTCGGAGTCGAACTTTTATACGTCGATCCTCTTTATATACATACACACATCGAGCACCGGAGCACGTACTAGTATGTTTGCCGTTGGCTAAGAGAAGGAGCTTGCAGCCGTGCCAATTAGACGGACGGAGAAGATCGAGAAGCAGCCAACTAAATTAACGAAAGCAATCGGGATAGAACTCCGTCGTCAAGAAAAAGGTGGCGGCGGCACCGGGCCGCGGCTCCATCTGGAAGCTTCTATGCGCCTACACCATGATGGTACGTAATTCTGACCGCTTGATGGTTCCGTTCCTTCCTTGCCGGGATGAGATTGCATGATACTTCCTCCGTTTCGTAATTTTTGTCATGGTTTTAGTTCAAACCTCTTGTCCGGATGATGGTTTTTGCAGGGCACCGCGTTGGCGTTCTTCGTGTGGGTCAGCGTCTACAACTTCATCAACTTCGGGCCATGGTTCGAGCTCGCCTTCTTCCTGGTGCACATTGTTCCAATCTCTATTTTTAATGGAGCAGTTGATAACCTGATACTTCGGTTTTATTTTTGTTCGGTTTTATTTTGTCCCACATTTCATCACCCCCGTACCACTGGTTCTCTAATTCATTGGTTTGTTTTACTTTGCACTCTTTTTTTAAAAAAAATCAGCACTTTCCTAACGTGCAAAAGATCATGGATCTAACTTTTCTAACTTACCCAAATCAATCAATCGGTCTCATTAATGTAATTTGTTTTAGAAAACAAATAATAGATTTTTAGGAAAGAACTAATGAATTTTAAGGAAATCTCTGCTTTTAAAGGAGTCTGCGGTCATGATGGTAAGCCATGGTATCGTTCGTTCGTATTGTCCATCCCTTCCCCTTCCCAGTTCTGCGTTTACGGAAGGCAAGTTTCAATCTGATTTGATTGCATGACACCTTTACCTTTTCCCCGTCCATCTGCCCCATTTCATGGAAGCCAAGTTTGTCCTACAAAATCAGATCACGGTCGTAAAAGGAGCGATGCCTCCCACCAGAATTCACCGATCCATCTCTCCACGCACCGACCGGCTCCCTGGCGTCGCTACCGTCCCAAGCTCTCCACCAGCGCTGCGACGGCCGCGACATCCCAGAAGCTGCCGCCTTCCCTCCAGTTTTGGGCTGCCTTCGACTCCCCTGCGTCATTGAAAGGTCAGCTGGAGGTCGTGGCACCATCCATCTGCGTGCATAACTGCCTCCTCGCCCACGTGGTGCGGCTGTTGACGTCGGAGGGTCGTCGCAGTAGGACCACATCCTCTCGCGACTCCAACCAGCTGATCCGGCGCTGGCGATCGGCATCTTCCACTTGGCGATGTGTGGCACGGACCTGAATCTCGGACGAGCTTCTCTACATAAGACGGGCAGGAAGTTTGCATACATCCAGCGACAGCAGAACACAGCCAGTTGCATACATCCGTGAAGAACCCCCTTGGATGCAGATGGCCTCGATGCCTAGGTGTACATCACCCCTATTTTCCATCATGCCATGAATGCTAAATTCCCATACTGCTTCGGGATAGTTCATCTGTTTTTCCAGCTTGGAGGATATGTGTTTGCTGATTTGTTTTTTTTTTCTGAAAGGCAGACCTTGTATGTTATTTTGTCTTTCAACCTGTGCGTACCATTTTGATGTAAGTGGTCTTGTTCTTTCGATCTATGTGTAGCGTGTTGCGTTTGTGCTTCAAGCTGGCAGGGTACAGATCGCTCTGATAGTCCAAATTACTTTAGCATCAATCGAATCATGGTTAGTCATTCAGTATTAGCATCTCGGTTCCTAATTACTCTCTAATATTACTCATATTATCATATATGATGATTTGTTGTAATATTTCCTTACTTTTTTTTGGAGGAGACAAGATTTCGGTATCCCTTGTAATAATCTTAGGTGATTTTTGGACAAGCGCACGCCCGGATTTTTGGGATTAACAACACCGGTGAGTTAACATGATACTGGCATTTTGGTACCTGATCTGAGTTTGTGGAAGATTAGTCTTTTTTCAGAGCTTGAGTGCCACTTTCCCTCTCCCTTATGTTGGACTGGGTCGCGTCATGCTATTGGGCCGATCCTTCTCTGTGTTTCCACGGGCTCCACCTGCTGTTCTCGGAGCACGAGGAATGGGCTACACGCATCAATGCCCCTTTGCAGTACTTCCTTGGACGTCAGACAATTTTATTCCAAATTATTTTATGCTAAATAATGTCAAATAAATGCAGTTAATTGTAAAATGGTTGGGTGTTGATGGATCCTTTATGTATTTCTATCCCAGCCAATCCACAAGTGACACTTGTCATGTTCTTTACCCTAATTGGATGCAAGTAACATGAGTCTTCTTTTCAATTTTTACCTTGATGTTACCACTTTCTATATGTAGTACAACAACTTCTGTCCAAAAGAATTTTTTTGCTTTCTTGACATGTTGTCCCAGTTTTATTTTAGGGAACATTAGCACATTGAACCAAATGCGAGCCCTAGCTTATTTTCGTACGTATAGTTCTAATTGTTCTTTCATTGTTCCCAATTATCCTCTTGCTAGGATGGAAGTTCATGTAATCTTTACTACTCTTAGCAATATTACAAATGGGAGTTCGTGGTGAAAAGTGGATATTGTAATCATACAGAATCAAGGAGCATATCAGAGTTATTTTTTGCTACTTTGTTACAATGTTCAAAAGTATCTTTGCAGAAAAATATTTCTTGGGGTTTAAATCCATACAAAATATTCCTTTGCAAAGAAATACCTTTATTTCTTGTGTTATAGGGCCGTAGAGATATATCGTTTAAAAGAATAGTTTGGGTGCCATCAAATCAAAGATAAACACTTCTTCTTAGAGAAAAGACTATTGCTCGACCTTATAAATAAAGCCACATAAGGTTCACAACATTGTCACACACACACATAAAATCAAATGCCACGGCAGCACAAACCAGCACAACCCAACAGACCAAGTTCAAGTTCAGGCACACAGGCCACAACCAGGTACCAAAAACATAAGCTAGCTAAAGACAGACCGACGATCGCTAAGTAGTAGGTTGCACCCTTGGAGATGGAGAGATCGTCGTAGCCCTAACGTGTGAGATAAGCATATCAGGTGGTTTCGAAGGGAACACATGTTCAATGGTAAATTTATTTCAGGTCGTCCAGAAAACCTAAATGACTGCAGCAAAGCCAAACTAGAAAACATGCCATAGATGCCCAGGCAAAGAACTGGCGAGAGGTGATAACTAGAACTGGCAAGAGGTGATAACTGAACGAAGCTAGACGGAGACCATCGAGTACAGCTCCACAACAAGACGGCAAAATCATAAGAACATAAAATATGATCAGAATCTTCTGGCCGAGAACAAAGAGATCACATTGTCGCAGCCCTAGCATTACGCTTCTTAATTTGATCCCAACACATAGCAGCATGGAGCTTTCCATGAATAGCTTGCCAAAGAAAGATTTAGATTTGAAGCGGAACACAAGCCCTCCAAACACCCTTTAACTTCAGAGTAATAGAACCCAAAATGAGCTTGCGGTAAAGCGACTTCATTGAAAAAACACCCAAGGAGGAATGAGGTCAGACCACTGAATCCGAAGTCTCCGAGAGCGAGAGGAAGGTGGCAGCAAATGGATGCCACTGTTTCAACTTTGCATGAGAAAGGGAGCGACGCAAGGCCAAATCCCAACCAGAGTTGGCAAGCTCATAAATAGTTATCTCGGGACTGCCACAGATAGAAAAAAGAAGAGGGAAGGAAGGACATAAAGGGGTGGCCCCATGCCACCAATCAAGCAAAAAAAAACAAGTGGATTTCCCATCATTAACAGTAAATTTATTGTATGTTCTAGAATAAAATGATTATTATTTATTTGTTTACTAAGTAGCAACGTACCCACTGTGATAGTAGCGGCTGGATGTGGATATTGTGTTGTAAAAAAGTTCAACAATATCATATGTGTATAAGAATCGCAAGGACACGACACGCGGTGAACCATCGAAATATTCATATATGCAACTGGCAAAAAAATATTTCCATTGCCCATGGCAACGCACGGGCATTCTACTAGTTGTTTTGGTTTTGCGGTACGGCCCGACAGAAGAAGAGAATGACGGTGATGATGAGTATGATATTGTATGATGCCATTGCCATGCAAAACCCGCAAAACACTTGCATGTACCACTCCTACATGATGTTTATTCATACTCCCTCCGTAAACAAATATAAGACGTTTTAGATCAGTATCGTGAGTAACCTGTGTTGATGTGTTGCTGCTGTATGTACTACTGATTGATGGATGCATGTCCGTCACGAGTTTCGTGCTCGGGTGGACCAGCTTGGGGCCCTGGGCGGGTCCGAGCTTCGGCTCCGAGTAGGCGGTGGTGGGCACGGTTCGGGTGGTGCCCGCGAGCAGTGGGATCTCCTTGCAGGTACGGCGGTCCAGGGTGGTGGTCGGGACTACGATCCTCTGTCTGATAGATCGGAGCCAGAGGCCACGGGCATGGCGTCGTGGCAGTCAGCTCGATGACGGCTGTCCGTAGCCATGGGGTCGGCGTCTCCGACACTAGAGGCGCCAACCCAGACTCCGTGGCTAATGTCTAGCTAGGAGTGAAAGCAATCACCTTTCACTCCTCCTATCGTCGTTGGTGCTCCATGATGTGGATGACCGTGGTGTCTGCGACATGGATGCCGCGGTGGTGGCCCCGGATGGCGGTCCGCATGGTTGGCTCGTACGTCTTGCGTGGACCGGTGATCCTGGGATCGGTGTGTGAGGGCTATCCCATCACCTTGTATCATTCGGCTGTATAATGTATTCGATTGGTATTTTATATATAAAGCCGGACGAAAGCCTGTTTTGAGAGTTTTCGTATTGTGTTCAGAATAGAACAGAAGCATATTTGTTTGTGATAGCGCGGTCATCGTCGCCGGAATAGCAAAAATATTACAAAATAACCAAGTGAGCAACAGGAATTGTGACACGACTTTTTTTTTAGAAAAGAAGGATGGCCCCGGCCTCTGTATCTGGGCAATGCATACTGCCATTTTATTAATTATTCTCACAAGACCTTATAAAGCCATATAACAGCAAGACTAAAGCCACCGTCTAAGCAACAACTGTCGCTACACCTATCCAATTGATGAAGGGGCGCAAATAGTCTGGGCCTAATACCAAACAGACATTGCAGCCAAACCTAAATATCTAAGACCTGAGGTCCCAACCAGGATGTCTGCCGGGTATGGGGCACCTACCAGTCCGGCGCACTCTTCAACCAGGACGCCTGCCGGGTATGAGGCCGTCGCAGCCACCTGCCACCAATCCATCTTCAGAGTTGTACTGTTGCATGTACCGTGCCAGGTCTCCTGCCATCGACGCCACCACGACGCCCGACATCGTCGTCCTCCTGCGTGAGTCCATCCTCCCACAGCGAACTCCGAATCTGCACTGCGCCACGCCGTAAGATCCGTCGCCATCAGTGTGTAGGATGAATCACCGCTCCACCAAAGAATCCGTCCTCTGGTCCCTCGATCACGTGTGTACCTCCAAGAATGACGCCCCCAAGGAAGGAACGACACCAGAGCGCCGCCGTCTTCCGATCCTCCGATCTAGGGTTTCCCCCGGAGGTAGCAGAGAGTGGCCTTGAACTTCTCCACGACGATGCATTTAAGAAGGGAACGACGCAGATAGCGCCGCCACCGCCGGCCTTAGCAGATGCCGAAGGCAAGTTTTCACCCATATCAGTTCGAAGGGATCCAACTCTCGTGCACAGGTCGCCGCCACCACCAGCACCACCAGGCAGAACCCTGGAGCACCGGCAGATCAGCGATCCGCCGGCACCACTGCATCGAGATCACCGGCCACGCCGGGCCGCCGCCATCCCCCGCGTCATCCGGGTCAGAGACGGAGCCGCCGACCGCGCACATGGACCACCGCCGCCTGCACACGCCGGAGCGCCGCCGAGAGCCCAGCGCCCGCCACCGCTTGCCGAGGGCCGCCACCACGCGCCCCGAGCGGACTCCCATGCACACCAGGAGAAAACGCGAGCGTGAGCCCTGACGTCGCCCCCAAGCCCGCGCCGCCAAAAACCGCCGTGATCCGCCCGCGCCAGATCCGGCGAGTCGTGGGAGAAGAGATCCCGCCACCGCCGCCGCTGACCGGGCTTTGCCCGGCGGCGGCGAGGAGGAAAGGTCGGGGGAGGGACGAGGACGCGGCGGCACTAGGGTTCCCCCCGGTCGTCGCGCAGGGGCGACACGGGAGGAGTCGGGAGACGAAATAATCCCTTTTTATGGTCAAGAAAACTAAAAAAACATGATTAATGGTTAATGGCCAAAAGATACACTAAAACAGAGTATATATTTTTATCTGAAACAGAAATTTTGACTGCTGTCAGGACCTGTTGCATGTTGCATTTCAACCAAGTTGTTGATGCCTTGCCGCACATGGACAATTAATTAACAGCAAAGAACTCTTGTGCTGGAACTCATATATACTCAAAGCAAAACATCTAAGAAATGAGTGGTGTACAGATGGCCAAAACATCCCCTGCACAATTTCATACACAAGCAGCTAGTACCTAACAATAAGTTGATCTTTTTCATCTCGGAGGAATAGCTAGGAGGGGACAACAGCATGTTCTCTGATCTTTTTTTTGCGAGGGATGTTCTCTGATCTTTGCAAGAGGGGAGGGCTACAAAAGAGTGCGATAACTCAAACGGGATTAGGACGATCACCTCTGCTTCTTAGATTTCTTTGAGAGCTTTTACCCCCTTCATTGGATGAGCCCTCGATGGATTCATCAGGCACATCGCTCGGCACCTTGTACTTGGTGATGTAGTCGTTGAGGATTACCATACTCTTCGGCCAGCTGCTCTGACAGCGTACATGACTCAGAGCTGACAACGATTCCCCTCCAAGAACTAGGGTGGCATTGGCTCTCGGTTCTAGACTTGTCGCAGCGTTCATCTGGTCGATCATCCGCAGCTGCACCTGATAAGAATATTCAAAGCAGAAATGACAAAACTGATGGGAAATCTACAAATTCATTTGCATCGTGCAATTCAACAAAAAGAATTATTTGTAGCAAAACTCTTCAGCGGTGCAAAGCAGAATGCTAATGCTATGTTACTGCAATTCTGAAAACTAACCAGCTGTGTGGCATACTGGCATAAGGTTAATCGCCACGCCTTACAGGGGAAAAGGCAACCTAAGAAGGATTCTGAAACACAGAGGCAGTTCTGGTCTGAAACTAATGGGCTCTACGGCAGCAGAAAATCAACACGCCTTTCAGCAACGCAAAATCTAAGACGAATCCAGGCTGAAACAAACCACCAGAGTGGAACACTAACAGGGATTGTAATCTAGGTGGTGGCCACGACACACATCACTCATCATGTTGTCATTCACTTACTTCTGTAGTATCATTGAAGACATCAGCCCAGGGGGAGAAAAAATAACAATTAGAATATGCATGCCCTATTGGGCTTGCAACTGTTAAAAACATACTTAGTGTCATCACTATATCATGTTCAGTTAACTCACACTCGGTCTTGGCCCACTACTGTAAGCCATGATGCACGACTTGTGTGCACGATTGACATTTAATTGTTGAAGTAAAGCGATATGTGTACCCTTTGTACTAAATCAATACACAAAAACAGAGAGCATACTTTCAGTTATATACATAGGTTATATATATATATATATATATATATATATATATATATATATATATATATATATATATATATATATATATATATATCATGGCAAACTAAACCGTCTGCGACCACACCCTCCTAGGGCCTCTCGGGCCATCCTCCTCCTCCAAATCTCACGTCTACTAAACCCAATAATCTTAACTCTGCTAGTCTATTTGCTCTGCCTCCATTAGCTACACAATCACAAATGTATCCCCATTTATTCTCATATTTCTTGACTTCATGATGTAGTCATAACTACTATCATTGGTGTCATCTCTTCATCTTCCATCTCGGGTGATTTAGTCTTCGCGGCCACATCGATGTTTGCGCTGCACCACTAAATTTAACGATCATGGGTGAGTGGAGGACGACTTAACTATTCTGGAGTGGATCTACACTCGAATCTCCTCGCGCTCTTACTCCTGCTGCGAAGGATGGTGCTCTAAGCAAAATTGTTTCACTTACTTCAGAACAATCGCAATTCCCGGCTCTAACAACTCGAGACGGAAATGTGCACTATTCATTAGTGGGATGCGCTTGTGGGGTACTATTGTCAGTGCCGCAAGGAAATAGTGTACGAGCTCTCCGAACTCGGCAGCCCCATCATAAATCTCACTCTTTCTCGGCATCAGTGAGCAATTCGACCAGCACTCTTTCATGATTCTGGTGCTTTTTCCCCGCCGTTTTTGAGATGTCCATATTATCGGTCGAAGAGGTGAATCTCACCTGCGAGAGTTATGGTCAATTTTGCGGTTGTGGATTATGGGTTAGAGTTCTTCTGATCGTGTGAATGAATTTTATTTGTAAAAAATAAGACACTAAAACAGACAGAGAAGATCTAATGATCAGTAACAACACAATTTAGGGGAGAATTGTGAGGTCGAGTTGTGAAGCAGACTTTAGGTTTAAAATAAAAATGAGTATCCCAAGCGAGATAAAATAATAATATTTATACTAAACTCTTATATTTTTTATATAACTAATTACAGTGTTATTTTTATACTTTTTTTAATATTGTCTATACAATTCTACTTCTAGCTTTGACAAATAAAGACAATGCTAATTTTAAAATTATATTCTGTAAAGAGAATTATTTCCCTTTTTGAAGTAATAAAACTAAAAATATTAAGCAAGCTTTCATTACATGTAGGGAAAAATTGTATGTCTTCATAAATTAATTTACGACACTTGGGTAATTTGTGTGTGTATTTATATATTTGGGTGGGTGGGGGGTGTTTTATAATATTAGAAATCTGTAAAGCATATGGTTTAACAACTTGGCATTTTCTAGTGTATGACTCTGTACAATCAAAGTGTACAATAAAAAAGCTAATTTTCTAAAAATATTCCTAAAATTTTCAAAAAAACTATAAAAATGTTTTAAATTTTTGAATAAATGTTCACGAAATTTCCAAGAATGTTTGGATTTTAAAATTTTATTTTAATTTTACAAAATGTTGCATAACTTTCAAAAAATGTTTATATTTAAAAAACCATAATTCAAAAAAAATCTGAAATTCAAAAAATGTTCATAAAAATTCGAAAATGTTCACAAGACTTTTGGAAAAAATCATGTTTATTAAAGAATTCAATTTTCAAAAAGATATTCACTTTTAAAAAGTATATTTTTATTTTCTAAAAATGAAATATATAAATCGATTGAAAAAACACTAGGAAGAAAACCAGCCGCTATGCTACAGTCGGCAGGTCGTTTTAGTGGAGCGGCTCGCTCCTCCGTTGCGTTGTCCGAGTCAAACTCGTTGGCACATCGATCCTCTTTAGTACTCCCTCCATCCAAAATTACTTGTCGCCGAAATTGCGTGCATACTAGTACGTTTGTTGCTGTTGGCTGAGGAATCAACACATCAAATCGACCGTCGACGGGATGGAGGCACCGAAGAGCTCCACCAAGAAAGCAGGGACGCAGGTGGCGGCGGATCCGTTCGGATGTGCCTGTGCACTTACACAGCTGGTAATTAAGGAGGCGATGATCCTTTCCTTCCTGCACGCAAATTAATTGAGAGCACCTATGTCTCATGTGCATGAAAGTTTTATCTATTTCAACCATTTTACTCGGAACCATTGGATTGACATCCGAGGAACAACACAAATATTTTACTTGTGTGTGTGTGTGGGGGGGGGGGGGGGGGGGGGGGGGCATCATGGCTAGCTTTATCAAATTAAACAAACAATACAGCGTTCAGTAGATGGCTAATTAAGAAACCCAGGGGTTCATCAGACCAACTACTATCACAGTTATTACAAAAACTGAATTTATCTAGCTTATGAGCAACACAATTTGCATCACGAAAAACATGCTTAAAGATGACATTTCCTACTAATCTAGCTGAATCTGTGCACTCTACAAAAATAGTTGATTCCGCATCCCGCCCTTGTTCTTGGCCTTGACAGTAATTTGCCACACTCAGAAAATCGGACTCTGCTTTAACTCTGTTAAACCCCATTCCATTCAACACAGATATTACTTGTTCTGATTTGACTGAAAGCTTATATCGTTTCAGTCATTTTCAATACCCAGCTCATCAAAGCCCAACAGAGAGAAAGTACTACAAGTATCAAGGCCCATCAAATAACCATAGCTTCTTCTGAAAAAATGCATGGCTGATTCTCACCCAAAAAAACACTAATCAGCTGATGTTACGATTTTTCTTTGTGATTCAATGTTCTTTGTGCATGCACACACGCTATACATGCTAGAACAGATTATTTGTGTATGCACACATGCTATACATGTGAAGCACTATATAATCATCATCATATGTGTATGCTTTGCTGGGACTCGTATAAAGAAAATATAAAAAAAAAGTGACAAAAACTTGCACAGAAATTGCACTTTTTATAATATGCCAAGAATAAGTATATAATAGTGCAATTTTACATTCTAATGTAATTTACACACATTGTATAGTACTTGTGTGTATACTTACACACACACAAAATCGGAAAATGATGTATTGTAATAAAAAATGAATTAGTGGCATGAGTATTACCCTTAAAGAAAAAAACATAAAACAAATGATAAAAAAACTTGCGAAGAAATTGCAATCTTTATAATATGAAAGAATAAATACATAATAGTGAAATATTTGCATTTTGGTTTAATTTATGCACATATTGTAGAGTATTTGTGTGTACACACACACACACAATCCAAAAATGCACACAAGAAAATGAAAAACAGACTTAAAAAGAAGAAAGAAATAGAAGTAGACACACATAAATAATAGGGAAATTTGACTTTGCCAAACAAAATGTAGGCTGTCAAATAGCAAACACGAAATATGATGAAAAAAATATAGAGAGAAGAACATATTTGCTTTCTAAGGAAGATAACATTTTAGGGGTGGTGTTACGTCATAGAAGAAATGAAAAAAGACAAAAATAAAACAGTGTCTTATATATTTTCTTAAACGGAAATTTTGACTGTTGTCAGGACATGTTGCTTGTTAGATTTCAAGCAAATTGTTGATGCATTCGGCACATGGACAATTAATTAACAGCAAAGAACTCTTGTGCTGGAACTCATGTGTACTCTTCAAAGCAAAGCATTTAACAAATGAGTGCTATACGAATGGCCAAACATCCCCTGCACATATCATCAGATAACAACAATTTCATACACGAACAGCAAGTGCTAACAATAAGTTGATCTTTTTCATGTCAGACGAATAGCTAGGAGGGGACAAATGTATGTTCTCTGATCTTTGCAAGAGGGGGACTACGAAATAGTGGGGATAGGTCACGAGATTAGAAGAACTATTTCTGCTTCTTAGATTTCTTCGGAGAGCTTTTACCTTCGTCATCGGACGAGCCCTTGATGGATTCCTCAGGGACATCGTTAGGAGCGTTGTGCTTGGTGATGTAGCCCTTGAGGATCAACATGCTCTTCTCCCTCATCGCGGCTAGCTGCTTCGACAGCGTACAAGATTCAGAGCTGACCGCGAACGATTCTCCTTCGAGAACCAGGGTGGCCTTCGCTCTCGAATTGAGACTTGCCGCAGCATCCATCTGGCCCATCGTCCACAGGTGAACCTGACAAGCAAAATTCAAAGCAGAAATGACATAGCCGGTGGGAATTCTACAAATTCATTTGAACCATGCAATTCAACAAAATGAATCATAGCAAAACTCTTCAGAATTGCAGAGCAAAATGCTAATACTATGCCAGTGGCCGCTCTGAAAACTAACCAGCTATGTGGCATAATGTCTATCGCTGCGCAATTCTTAATTCTGAAAACTAACCAGACCCTCGGTAAGGCGACCTAACTAGGATTCAGATTGAAACAGATAACTGAAACGAAATACTGATGGCAAATTGAGGCAGTTCTGAAACTAATCGGCCCACCGACATCTGACAGATGATTTAACTACAAAGAACTCTTATGCTGAAGCTCATATATTGCCAGCAAAAGCACAACATCATCTAACAAATGAGTTGTACAGAAAGAAAAGTGCAAACTTCCCTACACGAACATATTATCAAATAATAACGTTGAGAACATAGCGATTTGTTACAAAAAGCAGCTAGTGCAGTGCAGTAGTGCCTAACAATAATTTGGCTTTCTGTGTCAAAGGAACAGCTAGCAAGGGGTGACAGCATGTTCACAGATCTTTGCAAGAGGGGACTAAGTGATTTAACAGCAAAGAACTCTGAGCCCTCGACGGATTCATCAGGGACATCGTTTGGGACATTGTGCTTGGCGATGTAGTCCTTGAGGATCACCATGCTCTTCCTCCTCATCACCGCGAGCTGCCCTGACAGGGTACCTGGCTCAAAGCTGACTGCAAATGATTCTCCTCCTAGAACCAGGGTGGCCTTCGCTCTCGGTTTCGACTTGCCGCAACATTCATCTGGTCCACCGTCCACTGCTGAACCTGACAAGCAAAATTGAGAGCAGATGACAAAAACGACGGGAAGCCTACAAATTCATTTGTATTTGCACATTCAACAATATGAATCGTAGCAAAACTGTTCAGCAGTGCAAAGCGTAATTTTAATACGATATAGAAAAAACTGTTCAACCGCACCATTCTTTCGTTTTATTCTGTTTTCATTGGTTTTGTTTTGTTTTGTTTTCTTTTATATCTTTCTTTTCTTCATTTTTTGTTTGGTTTTCCTTTTCTTCTCCATTTTTTGTTTGGTTTTCTTTTTTCTCCTTAATTTTTAGTTTGGTTTCCTTTTTTTTCTCCATTTTTTTTCTTATGTTTATTTTCGTTTTCACTCAACATTTTCGTATATGTCAAAAACATTTTTTAATAAGTGATCAACAATTTTCGTATACACGTTCAACATTGTCCGAACACTTATATAACATTTTTCAAATACTCGCTTGACATTTTAATACTTATTCAACATTTTAAAAATACATGTTCAACATTTTTCAAATACTCGTTCAACATTGTTTTTAATACTAATTCAATATTTTTTTCAAATACTTGTTCAACATTTTTAATACTTATTCAACATTTTCAAATACTATTTCAACATTTTTTAATAATTATTCAACATTATTTAAATACTTGTTCAGCATTTTTAAAATACTTGTTCTATACTTTTTAATACTTATTTAAAAAATAGAAATACGTGTTCAATATTTTTACTTTTAACTTTTTAAAATACTTTTTTAACATTTTTAAGTACTTGTTTAACATTTTTAATACTTATTCAACATTTTCAAATACTTTTTGGTATTTTCAAATTCTTTTTCAACATTTATCAAATACTTGTTCAACATTTTTCAAATGTGTTTTTGAAGACTGTTTTTTGTAATATATGTATGTATGTATGTATGTATGTACGTACGTACGTACATATATGTAGAATATTTTAAAGTATAAATAAAAGTATAAAAATAAAGAAAAAAGAACAAAAAATAGAAAAACAAAACAAAAAAACAGGTCGTGGTCTCCCACGGGGCTGGGCTGGCCCATCTGGGCACCCCCGACATGAGGCTTCCCCCCTCTCTCGCTTAAAGCGAGACATAGGGGCGCCCAAGAGGGAAAGAAGTAGCCACCCTGGGCCGGAAAGCGAAGTGGGCGTGATGTAATCCATGTGGATGCACTTTGACCCTAAAAAATAAAAACACCAAAAAGGCGAGAATTTTTTAATGAAATACTTTATTCACTATCATTTTTATTATTTTTGGATTTGATTATTCGTCATGTATCTAGATGCTCCAATCATTTATCAAATTTTTTGTATTATATTTTATATCTTTTGCGTCAGAGATGCACACAGCCAACACGACACAACCACGTCAACATTGATAGAACCAAGTAAAATAAAATGTTGACATAGATAGAAAGTAAAAACACTCCTAACGCTGCTTGTAGTCAACGCTGCAGTGCAAAGACTAGACGGTCGTCCCTTTTTTGTGCAAACTCGAGCCCTCCAAAGGAGCCTCCCCCCCCCCCCCCCCCCCCCCCCCCACTCATATATTAATAAGAAAGATCACCCTTTAAGATAGGGACCAAGATGTCCCTAAATACGAACGCGACCTTGACAAAAAGAAAAATTACAACTCGGTTTAGAAAGGACACGCAGACCACCCACCGATGTTGAACGAGTGATACATCAGTATTGAGCACATGGATTGCTATGCAGAATTGTTCGGCTTCCGCATCGCCACCATTGACTGGAGAAGTCTTCTCGAAGGCGTTGCTCCGGCTGCCACCAACGAGGCGGCGAGACCGACAATGGCATGTGGCGCACACTAACAACCCCTCTTGGCTCGCGGGCTATGCAACAACTATCACAGCAAGGATGAAGCCAAAGAAAGTGATGAAGGCGCTTCCCGTCGATCCAACACCACCATCGAGACTGGAGGATAAAAATCGTCGAAGCCAAATATTATGTTGATGCACATGCTTGGACGACCTCCATGTCGCTTCACCAGAGCCATCAAATACAGATAAGCCTGTGCTCTGTCCTGTGCTACAAGTTCTTCGTCTTTCTTCTCTATTTCTCTGTCTTTGTCTTCATTGGGTGCTTTTAATGCAAGATAAGCTCCAAACCTATGATCATCTAGCAGGGTCTTTTTGTTGTAGCAGCTGATCAACTGCAAAATGATGAAATTTGTTAGATGCGGCCATAACAATAAGTATTTCTGTGATTGCAGGTTGAAACTGGAGCAAAATGATGAAACTTGAGATGGTGGCCTCTTTATAAGTTCTGATTTTACCCAGTGTTGGAGTACTTTTATTTATTTATTTTTTGCTACATATCTTTATGAGACCATGGTCTTTCCTGCCTTACGAGTATATATTGCTGCAAACATTAAAATTCCTGATACTCTAGTAAATGACTACTCCACTACTCTAGTAATGATTACAGTATTGTTTCTTGTACTGATCTTAGTCTTTCTACTCCAGTAACTAGTTATCTAAATGCATCAATGTAGAAATATATGGATGGATACAACTACCAGGAGTACAACTCCTTTTTACCCCAGTATACTAGAGTGAGAGAGTACAACTCCCAAGAGTAAATGACTACTCCTGGTTGAAATAGATGGATGTATACAACTTTAAGGAGTATTTATCTAAATGCATCAATGTAGACTGGAGTACAAATTGGTTGATTCCGTTAAAAAATGACTAGGTACTTGAAAGACTGGAGTTGTGTGTGCATCTTGTCTCACATACAGAGTGTTAGGTGAAAAGCTTAGGCTGAAGAAGATTCATTCTTACAGCTAGTGGTACTCCAATCAATGGTGAAAATTTTGTTGAAAAAAATAAAGAGTGTGCTGATCTCAATCTTACATTATCATTACTGTTGAGCTACTTAAATTGTGCTACTCCTGTATTTTGGATTTTCCTTTTTCGTTTCTATTTTTCATTCCAATTTTTTCCCCTTTGAAAATATGTCTGCAAATTTAAAATTAAACCACATTTTTAAAAAGTTTTTTAGGATTTTAAATATGTTCGTTTTAAAAAAATCATAAGTTCAGAAAATGTACGGGATTTCTAAAAAATGTTCTTGTTCTCTAAAAGTTGTTCAGAATTTTAAAACAAATTAGTGTTTCAATTTTTCTCAAAACTGGAAAATACTCGCATTGTCAAAAAATGTTCCGGAATTTCAGGAAAAAAGTTTGCTTTTTCATAAAATTGTTCAAAAATTCAAAAAATATTCAATTTTTAAAAATTGTTCAATATTTCAAAAAATAGTTGTATTTTCACTTTTTTCATAATTTCCAAAAATATACAAGAATTGAAGAAAATGTTCTTGTTTTTTGTACAAGAATTGAAGAACATTCTGAAAATATGTACTCCAGCAATTCAGCAGTATGTATTTTATCGAGTATGTACTTGTGTATTTAAAACAAATCATAAGCAAGTCTGTACTTTAGTATAAATGAGTACTCCAGTATTTGATGCATTTGATAACTGTTGGATTGACTCTATATATAGATGATGCAATTGTTAGATGTTTAATTTTCTTGTGTAGCGGTAATTGATGCGGATTTAGAGGTGGAGTTGGAGGAAAATGTCGCTAAACTTAAAGATCTAAAAGCGGAGGAGAAAGAAAATGCATATATCAATGGGGCGGAGGTGGAGGTGAAGGCGGAGGTGCGGAGGTAGTACAGGAGCCGGCCGAAGGGGGAGCTTGTCGGAAACGTGTAAGAGAAACTGGCACTGGCTGGATAAAGACCTACATCTGGCGCTAGCATGGAAGGGTTGTTGGTCGGAGGCGAGTTGAAACTGGTTGCCGCTCGTGTTGGTGATGATGTGACATGTTGAGTGAAGGAGAAGGAGCTGAAGGGTGCTGTTGATCGGGCGAAGGAGGCATGGGTGTGCGTGCCGTGCGAGCGGGGAAAAAGCGAGCTAACAACCTTATGTTGTTAGGCGCATGCGTGCCGACGCTGACGAACGAAGGCGTGGAGATCTGTGAAAGAGGATCGAATGCTTCTTTTTTGAATTTAGAAGGGTTAAAATGTAAAAATAACTTACATAGAATGGTGCGACACTATTTTTTGGCTAGAGAGATTAATATTTATACTAAACTCTTATATTCCTGTAATTATATTGTGTATACCATCCTAATGTCTAGCTTTGACAAGTAGACACAATGCTAATTTTAAAATTATATTGTTTAAAGAGAATTAATTCCCTTTTTGAGGTTATAAAACTTAAAATATTAAGCAAGGTTTCAATACATGTAAGAAAATATGGCATGTCTTCATAAATTAATTGATGACACTTGGGTAAGTTTTTTTTTTGAGAGATCTTGGGTAATGTGTGTGTGTGTGTGTGTGTGTGTGTGTGTGTGTGTGTGTGCGTGTGCGTGCGTGCGTGTGTGTGTGCGCGCGTGCGTGCGTGCGTGCATGTGTGTGCGTGTGCGTGCGTGTGTGTGTGTGTTATAATCTTAGAAATCTCGGCAGAAATCTGTAAAGCGTAGGGTTTAACAACTTAGCAGTTTCCAGTGTGTGACTCTGTACAATCAAAGTATGCAATCAAAATGTTTTTGTTTTTTGAAAAACAATTCCTGAAACTTCCAAAGAAATTGGATTAAAAAATGTTCCTGAATTTCCAAATATACTGGATTTAAAAAAATTAAAATGAACCTTAAATATGAAAAAATTGAATTTTTGAAATCACAATTTAAAAAATCCCAAATTTGATAATTGTTCATGAAGGTTCAAAAATGTTCATTTTTTTAATAAAATGCTCATGTTTATTAAAATGTTTTCAAATTTTCAAAAAGATGTTTACTTTAAAAAAATATTTGTCCTTATTTTCTCAAAATTAAGTATATAAACCAATTGAAAAACACTAGGAAGAAAACCGGCCGCTATGTTACACATCAAATCGATCGTCATCGTCGGGATGGAGGCACCCAAGAGCTCCACCGAGAAAGCGGGGACGGTGGCGGCGACGGAGGATCCGTCGGGAGGTGTTTTGTGCTCTTACACAACGCTGGTAATTAAGGAGGCGATGATTCCTTCCTTCCTTCCAACACACAAATTAATTAGCTACTCGATCTACACATACGGGAGCGGCTAATCAGCTAACTACACGCATCTCTCGTTCAAATGGTGGTTTTTGCAAGGCATCCTGTTAGCGTTCTTCCTGTGGGTCAACGTCTGCGCCTTCATAAACTTCAGGCCGTGGTTCGAGCTGGCCTTCTTCCTCGTGCACACGGTTCCAATTGTTTTCGTCTGGCGGTACAGCCCGCCTCAAGATGAGGATCTAAGATGATGAGGAGTATGCCATGGTATGATGGCAAGGCCAGGAGTAACTAGCTAGCAGAGCACTCACTTATGAGGCACTCTTTGTACAGGTGTGTGTGTGTGTGTGTGTGTGTGTGTGTGTGTGTGTGTGTGTGTGTGTGTTACCTAGCCAGGCAATTCTTTTCAATTACTTAGCTAGGCAATTCTTTTCAATTTTGTCTCCATTTAAAAATGTGCCACTGCGACAGCATGTCTGTGCTTATACATCAATTCCAGTTCCAGTATCATCAATCACAAACAAGGAGCGAAACCGGCTAGAAGGGTCTAGAGGAAACACGTGTATCGCGAGTGACATGTGCTAGTTTTTGCTTCCAATCCCAAATTGAGTTCGTGCTGTCAGAGTTTTTGTATTGTGTTCAGAACAGAACAGTGTTTATTACCAAAATATCATACGTACCAGTTTAATCTAAGCACGGTTATTCCTACAATCTGCTCGGGAAAGCTACTCCACAAAAGCACAGAAATCATGTTCTTATGTAGTGTACAACTTTACAAATAGTTTACTTACTGTGAGATTGGGAGTTTGTTTTTTGTTCAATTGTTCAGTGTCTCACCGTCACCGGAACAGGAAGATTGTTATTGGTTAACTAGTTGTGTTGACATAGACATTTGAACAACAGCACATAGCACAACAGGCCGTCAGGCGTTTTCAGCACGTTGAGCGAGAGATCGGTACTATGCTGAGCAAGATATGTGAACCAGACACAAGGAAGAAGCTTCAGGAATTTTGACAGGGCTTGGAAACATAGTTTTTAACACTATTTTTTACTGTCAAGGAAACTAAAAAACATGGTTGATTTGAGTGTGCCGGAAGCTTTTTTTTTTTTAACCCACAGTTTGATGCATGTGTACAGAAAATACACTATAACACGATATACTTTTCATGAAACAGCTTGTTGGATTTCAATTGAGTTGTTGACACCTTGCTGAACATGGACATTTAACAGCAAAGAACTTTTGTGCTGAAGCTCATATATTCTCCTCCAAAGCAAAGCATCTAACAGACGAGTTGTACAGAAAGGTGCGAACTTCCCATGCACATGTCTTCAGAGAACAATTCCATAAACAAGAGTTAGTGCCTAACGATAACTTGATTTTTTTCGTGTCAGGGCAATAGCAGCAAGTGATAACAGCATGTTCTCTGATCTTTGCAAGAGGAGACTAAGAAAGAGCATGATAAATATGATGAGATTTAGGACGATCGCTTCTTCTTAGATTTCTTTGGCGGGCTTTTGGCAAGTGCTTCACCCTCCTCATCGGATGAGCCCTCGATGGATTCATCAGGGATATCGTTCGGAGCGTTGTGCTTGGTAATGTACTCCTTGAGTATCACCATGCTCCTCTCCCTCATTGCCGCCAGCTGCTCCGACAGGGTACCAGACTCGGAGCTGACTGTGAACGATTCCCCAGCGAGAACCAGGGTGGCTCTCGCTCTTGGATTAAGACTTGCCGCAGCATTCATCTGGTCCGTCATCCACAGCTGAACCTGACAAGAAAATTCAAAGCTCAAATGACGAAACCGATGGGAAATCAACAAATTCATTTGTATAGCCCACTCAACAATATGAATCGTAGCAAAACTCTTCAGCGGTACAAAACAAAATGCTAATGCTATGCTAGTGGCAGCTCTGAAAACAAACCAGCCCTGTTGGCAAGGCAACCTAAGATAGATTCAGACTGAAGCAGATAACAGGAGCGAAATACTGATGTCGAACTGAGGCAGTTCTGAAACTAATCGGCTCTGCATCAGCAGAAGATCGCCGCACCCTTGTGGCGAATCAATCTAAGACGAATTCAGGCTGAAATAAACCACCGGAGTGGACTACTAACAGGGATTGTAATCCAGGTGTTGATACTGTAACAACTGCGGCCGGCTCCCAACACGACACACTGCAGACTGCACCCAAATCCTTTGTTCATAGCTCAGATACGCTTGCGTCCAGAAGCGGGCTCATGTTTAATGGATTTTGCTGTTCTTCAGACTAATTTACATGGACCGAACGGACACAGCCCCCATCAGACAGACCCTACGGGACACAGGGGGGGGGGGGGGGGGGGGGTAGGAGAGGTTGAGTGAGACCTTATCAGCGGGGGACGGCGGTGCGGCGTGCGCGTCTTGACCGGAGAGAGAGGGTGTGCGGCGGCGCGCGTTTCGACGGCCGGCGGCTGTCTTGCCGGGCGTTAGGTTAGCACCACTGTAGAGGCAAGGAAGAGGAAAGCAGCCAGCCTGGGCCGCGCCTGATGTGGGCTGGAAAGCGAAGTGGGCCTGACATAATCTTTGTGGACTCCTAAAGATGGTGAGATGTCCTTTTTTTTCAATGGAACCTTTTATTGATTATTATCGGTTCTCTTGCCAGCTCTGTCAGAGACGCATACAGCCATCGCAAATGACGACATCAGCAGAGACAAACCTAGTAAACTAAATTGTTGCAATAGATAACAATGAAAGAAGCAAAGCAATCCTAACGCCGCTAGTAGGCTTAAGATGCCATGTTGCGAAGACTAAACT
Source organism: Triticum monococcum (assembly GCA_034509565.1). NCBI lineage: Eukaryota > Viridiplantae > Streptophyta > Magnoliopsida > Poales > Poaceae > Triticum > Triticum monococcum. The sequence continues at coordinate 772,001,679 of CM067847.1, forward strand.
GCCATTCCTGTTGAGATAACAGCTCTCTTTTTTCTTTGCAAGGAGAGATAATGGTTCTCTAACAACAAGCTATAAGAACATGCGTGGTATCGTCACCAACACGTGGTCGTCATGTTGCTGAACAGTAGGCCAAGCATGGAGCAAAGTGTGTGCCTAAATATGGAGTATGGATCACCCATGTGAAATATTCCCTTTTATCAAAAACAACATCATAATGCCCAACACAAATGCTTTGGCTAAAACTAACTATTGCAAAATATTTAATAAACCTCTCACTCAGTTGCTAAACATATTCACAACATGGCAATGAAGGGCTAAGTTTGATGCCACTTAAACGATATGCCACATGGCTCCATCGAATCAAAGCGTCATTAAAAACATGACATGTTGATTTCATGGTGAATACATAAGCTACAATTAGAGCTCTCCCATGCTAATACCTTTCACCATTTTTGGTCCAACTTTCATCTAAAAGTGTCCAAATTGTCTTACATATGAATATTCCATGATCACATAAGAAATATGTTAGTGGAGGCTACCTATTTAGATATAGAAGATATGTCATTAAATGTTGACCATTTAAAACCCGATATAAGGCAATACTTGGCTCTTTGCTCCAGAACCAAAATAGATGAAGTTTCTTAACCCTCGTAGTGTCGTATAAACATAGATATTTGCTACCTTAGCAAAGTATATACTTTTCACACCAATATTATCCTTGAATCTCACTTCAGGCACATCTCTATTGTTATCTATTCAGATACTCAGCTTCATAGATTTGAAGCTTCTTGATACGTTGGGGGCTATGAGAGTCGTTGAGTCTTGTAGAGGTGTGTGTTGCTTGTTGAGAAATATGTGTCCATTTATAGAAAAACAACAATCCCCAACGAGGACACATGCCAAGAGCACCGGTTAGAAATTGTTGGTGATATGCCGCATTGTATCATGTAATGGATATTGGCAATTCGAGTTTTTTTACATGGGACCGAGTTCTACCCATCTATGGTATTCCCTCCTATCCATATTAATTAATTGGAGCTGACTTAGTGCAATGGATCGGGGGGGGGAGTAGAATAGTTTCTACACAAGACACACATCTATATAGTTGTAATGGGTCGACCAGTTTCCCGGCGTTGAGAAGGTTCTAAAAGCTATTCGCTGGTTTTTCTTTTTCTTTCGTTGTGTGTTTTCTGTACCAGATTTAGTAGTTTCTCTTGATTTTTTCTTGGTTATTCCTTATCCTATCATTTCTTTACCTTGCTTTCTCCTTTTCTAAATTTTCATTCATGAACATTAATTATAATTTGTTAATATTTTTCAAAAAGGTGTAAATCTAAAAAATACACGAACATTTTCCAATTCAATAATAATTTCAAATACATGGATTTTTATAGTTCACGAACATTTTAAAAGTTGGTGATTTTGTTAATTCTAAATTTGTTAACATTTTATAAAATCCATAAATGATTTTAATTATTTAGGTTTAAAAATTTGCAACATTTTTTAAACATTTGTGAACATCTTTTGATGCAATGAACCTTTTCAAATAAAAACAGTAGACGATTATTTATAGTTAGGAGTGCAATGAGTAGAATAAAGCTAAATTGATGAGTGGATAAAGGAGCCAAGCTGAGTGAATGAGAGATTCATGGTCTGGTCCACGGGAGATGATTTGGAGCCTCTTGGCGGGTTGCTGGTTGTGGGGTGGCTAAGGGCCTTGCCTATAAGGATGCATGTCCTTGGTTGAGACTTGTAGGCCATACTATAGAAAACCAACGACCCAATGAAAGAACATGCCAACAACACTTGTTAGATGTAGACCCCAACTTTCGAAAGGCTCAAGACTAGCAATATGCCCCATCATATATTATGTAATGGAATCTTGGTAAAGGTAGTTTAAAAAGAGGGCAGTGTGTTCTACCCATATAACTTAGAATACTTCATTTACAAAACACACACCTATATAGTCATAATGGGTCAGCCAATTTTACTGGTTTTGAGAAGGTATTGGTTGGTTTATTTTTTATTTTCTTTATTTTTATGTATTTTTCTACCAATTTTAATACATATTTTTCTTTTTATCATATCAAGTTTTTCTTCCCTTATTTTTATGGTTTCCACATTTTAATTCACAAACATTATATATATTTATATTATTTAAAAAAGGAGAACATTTTTTCAACTTCATGAATAGTTTTTAAATTCTCTGATATTCTTAAAGTTCACAAACATTTGTAAAGTTTGTAAAAAATAAAATTTTAAAATACATTTCCAAATTAGTGAGAATTTTTTAAATCGATGATTTATTTTAAATTTGAGAACATTTTTTAAAAAACTCATGGATTGTTAATATGCAATATTTTAAAATTTTGTGAAATATTTTTATTTAATGAATGCTTCAAATAAAAAAAAGGATAGTAGGTTTTTTACGAGTGAGCAGTGGAGCCGGTGAGAGAGAGAAAAAATCTAAACGAATGAGCAGAGCAGGGAGCCAAACTGAGAGAACGAGAGCTACGGGGTCGTTGAGGGCGCCGTATAAGTATGTGTTTCGCATGTTGAGAGTTCTGGTCGCACTGTACCTAACGACCCCATTGAGGACACACGACAATAGCACTGGTTATATGTACTCCCAGACTTTGTATAAGCTGAAGTGGCTACGGATATGTTGCATCGTATGATGTAATGAAACCTTTATAATTCCAGTTTAAAAAAGAGTGGACTGGGGTCTACCCGTATTATGATATTATAATGGTTTCTATACAAAACGCACACCTATATAGCCTTACTGGGTCGAGTGGTTTTCCTGGTTTTGAGAAGGTTCTAGAAGGTATTGGTATACTTTTTTGTTTTTTGTTTTTGTATTTTCTCTACGGTTTTCTTATTTTCCTTTTATTTTTATTTTCCTCTTTTCTTGGTTGTTCTTATTTTTAATTTTTTTCACATCTTAATCCATGAAATTTATTAAAAACTGTGATTTTTATCAAATTCATGAACATTTTATTAATCTCATAGATATTTTTAAGTAATTAATCATTTTCAAAGTCTGGGTACATTTCCTAATTTTGAAACTTTTCTTAAAATCCACTAACATTTTCTGAAATCCAGAAATAATTTCTAAATCCGTAATTTAGAAAAAAAACAAATCATGGTGTATAAATTTGTGATATGTTTTTAAGCCTATGACCATCTTTTTATTTAATGGGCCTTTTCAAATAAAATATGATGGCTGGTTTTACTGAGCTAGTAATTGATTGAAAACTCAAAAGGCCGTGATTTACGCTCATGAGGCTGACCAGTAATTAAGAGCGCTCTTATTTCCACTCAACCAGAATAAGAGTCTTGGATTCCAAAATTCCTGCCACATACTCCCTCCGTCACAATTTAGAAGGCACAATTAAATTTGCGTGCGTTTCCACAATAGACAAGGTTTAAGGCGCATTGCATGTATTTCTAATAGCTAATTAGTACTTCGATATACAATTTTTATATGCATGCGTAGTGTGAATGCTATTTTTTAGCCCATCTCATAACTAATAGACAACCACCTAGGTCTCAGAGAATTTTCAAGCGCGCCTTCTAAACCGTGACGGAGGTAGTACCGTCTTCACTTAGTTAACTTACAAGGCTATTCTGACAGCAAGCTAACGTTTTTGTTCCATGGTGGTAGTGAATGTCGAGTCGGATCTATAAGTCGGCACAACAGGCTCCAGCTAGTCGTAAACATCATTTCGTTTCTTCATGACTTTGGCATTAGAGTCTAGGCCTGAAATATTATGGCGTTTTAGCACTCACGTAAAGGAGTAGAAAAAGAGAGCGTATACATCGGCATACTACAGGGTCATAACAACTTTCCATTCCTATTTTCTTAGTCTCCGAAAAGAAGGCATGCATATAAATTTTCTCTAAGTCAAATGGTGTAAAACTTGACAATGTTTATGAAAAACTATCAGGAACCACATACCAAATTAATACATCAATTAGATACACAACAAATATTAATTTACGTTTTATCTATTTTGTATTGTAGCTGTAAATAGTTTTTGTCTATAAAGTATGCACTTTTGACATGAGAAAAATAATATGAACCTTCTTGTCAGAGGTGGAGTGAGTACTACTACTTTAATAGACTTTTTTCGAACCGCTCATGCTCATCTACTTCCCTCCAACAGAGAAAGATGCCTGGAGAAGTGACAAAAGCTAACAAGTGGGCACTAAAAATGCAAGGGATTCTAAAAACAAAGTGCGAGGAAGATGCACATGATGAGAAAAGCGGCTGGCTCGAAGTCAATGCGGACGACCTGCACTCAGCATCGTGCACGTCCGCCTCTTGTGTACGTCTACGTCTAGGCCGCGTGGGAGGGAGCAGCACGCAGCATCTACATCTAGGCCTTTTGTGTCGTTGCACTCGGTATTATTCTTGTGCCCACTGACATGACATGGCAGCAAAGGGACGGGTGCCGTTTTCTTGCGATTAAAACTTCGGCCGGGCAATATATAACTAGTGTGACTCCCTCGATATTATAGATAGCTTCATTTCTTTCTTCTTCTTTTTTTGCGAGGGAGCTTCCTGCTTTCTTCCACGCTCACCCGTGATTTAATTTTGGATCATGTACGTACGTACGTTCATTGGCTGACACATGCAGGTGGTGCTGAGAGAATATGTACGTAGGCTATTTAAATTGGGCAGACCGAACAAAAGGGTCGTCGCGGTTAATGGAGGAGGAATGTCTGCCAAATTAATCCTCAGGCCAACACCAACGCGCCACCTCAAATGGTCCGGCCGTGTTTGTTTGGGGCAAAAGGACAAAACATGTTGCCCAATGGGCAGAAGCAAACGGTCCGTCGTTCGTTTTTCATCCGCTTTTAATTCATTCCCGGCTTAAAGTTAGACATCATTTGCAACCGAATGGACACGCACAGACAGCGCGTGGCGCGTGCCACTCTGGCCCTCCCATCGGGGACACATGCGCCCCTTTTTCTATTCCCTCCCCTCTCCAGCCGCACCCTACCCACCCCCCATCCCGTCCCTAGCCGCCGCCGCCATTTTTCTCGGGGCGTGCGTTGTGCAGCACGGGTGCGAAGCCCCGACCCCCCCCCCCCTTTCGGAGCCCCCGTTCCCTCGATGCCCGGAGTTGTCCAACCCTGGCCGCCTGATTGCAGTGCATCCAGTGGCCAGGTTTGAGCTCCCCCCACCCCCCCGGCTGCCGGTGGCCACGCCCTGCCAGGTACCGGACTGCAAAGCCCCGGCAAGGCCCCCAGGCCACTTGCAGGTACTGCCTCTGCCTCTAGCCGTTCAGATCGAACCCACCGCCAGTTCGCTGACAAATACACAAACGGTCGTCATCCGGGCTCGGCGCTGGCCCAAAGGCTCGTTGGCGCACTGTTGCCACTCATAAAGTGCGACGACTGTCCACGGAAGGTTTTGCACCGCATGTCTACATTGCCGGAATGTCCCAGATGGGTGTTCGTCAAGTGCGCAAACGATGTGGTATGTGCTAGTTTAGCTTCGGTGTGCTTTCGGATTCGGCTCGTTTTCCTTACACTCATATATGTATTTGTGTAGGATGGATGCAACTTTGGGCATTGGAAAAAAGAATACATCGATCTATTGATAGAGCGTGATTTAATAAATGTGCGTGCACTTGTTGCTGGAATAGAGGCTAGAGATGAGACTAGATGCAAAGAAGCAACATCTACTTCTTTAGACTCGAGAAAGAAAGAAGCACGCCAGATCGAGCCTCCGCAGATCAATAATAAATGCATCGACAAGACTCTAATCCAACTTACGGCAATAGTTATGGAAGTTGGATATATTCTAAAATGTCTTCTTGTGGTTCTTGTTTTCTTTGGTCTTACTATTCTAGTCAAGATTTGATGATGTGCTTCATTATATCAAAAATCAATGATGAGAATAAAGATATGTGTTGCAAAAAAATGTATGCAGACGAGATGCGGTCAAAAATGCAGCCGCGCATTGGGCGCACGGCCGCCGCATCCAGAAATCTGAACGGACATGACCTCATCACCACCCCCAAACAAACGAAAAGCAAATGAAATGGACGTTCATTTGGGATCGTGCGTTGGAGTTTGCCTCACATCTCACTATCTCAGGGAGGTCCTTTCTACTCCTACTACCTGGCATGCATGCATGCATGAACATAATTCTCTCACTCCATGGCATTTTACTTTTCACTTTCTGACTTTTCTTCTCGTGGTGGGTATAATTAGATTGTTAATCATGGTGGTCTATCTAGTCCTTTCCTTTGAGTGAGATGATTATAGAGTCGAGTAGTGGTGCACTCGTATGCTGTCGAGTGTCTATATGCCAAAGTGACAAAGTGAACGAGGACAGCTGTAACTCAATGACCCTTGAAGAGAGTTGGGGATTTCGTTATTTTCATATTTGAGTTTTCTCAAATTTTGAAAATAGAATCATTTAATTTTATTTATTTTATTTTCAATTATTTCTATTACAAAAATATGAGAGAGGGAATAAAATGACTTTCTCAAAATAAAGAAATATTGAGGATTTAATAAAAAAATTAAATAAGATTTTATTTTGGATTTATTTGCTATTTTATTTGAATTAGGGAAAAGTGTGCGTTTTTCAAAATTGCATTTATGCCCCAAATAAATGTTCATCCTGTGCGGCTTGATTTTAGAAGCCGGGGACAATTTATTTCGGGATTTTTGGAGTCCGTTTAGTATTCTTTTTGTTTTTTTCTGAATGTAATTATTATTATTTTAAAAAAATTCCGAACCGACCTTGGGCCGTAACCGGCCAGCACTCCGCCTGGCGGGGCCCTTTATATAGCGCCCCGAGGCCCGAGGCCAGCCCAAGTCGCCGCCGCCCCCGAACCCTAACCCTAGGCCGCCGCCGCCCCACCCCGCGCCGCCGCCGCTCCGCCCCGCCGCTCCGCGTCGCCGCCCCGCCCCGCCGCCCGCCGCCGCCGCCGGATCCGCCGCCGGAGGTAGTTTTTTCGCCGCCGGTTTTTTTTAGAAAACCGAATCGGTTTTTCGTCGGTGTTGTTCGTTTTTTTAGTTTCGTTTTTTAAATAGATTGGTATTTCCGGTTTATTTATTTAGCGAGCGTTCGTCCGTTTCGTTCGTTTTAACGAACGTTTGTCGTTTTTCTTTTTCTTGGATTAAATCCGTGATTTTTCAAATCGCGATTCCTGATCCGATTTTCGTTTTAGTCTAACTTTTCGCTCGTTTATCGGAATCAGGCGATTCAAGCACCTGGAGTTTCGTCTCGAAACCCTCTTTCCGTTTAACCAACTCAAACAAGTTTTTGCCACTGTAAAAAAATTTCCCTAGATCCAGAATAGTAAACGAAGCCTGTTTCTTTTGCCGTTTGTCTTTCGTTGCTTCGTTCGATTTTTTTCTTTCTGCCAACCGGAGTTCGTAAGTTGAACTTTCTGGTTAGATCTTTTATTCGAGTTTTAACTGTGCACTAGTTGAGTACTTATTGTATGCTTGTTTGTTTGTTTGCGATAGAGTACCCGGAATGCGCCGTTTGCTACTTCGAATTGCTAGGTTTTGCGGATCATCAGCAAGGCAAGTAACACTTTGATCATACCTCCTACTACCCAGTTTTATTGCATTAAATCAATCCTCACACATTGCATGATTAGGATCTAATTAAATTGTGGGCTTGGGACACTAGTAGAAAACAGGGTTTTGGACCAGGCCTGGTCAGCCCATTAGTCCCGGTTCAGTCCAGAACCGGAACCAATGGGGGCATTGGTCCCGGTTCGTGAGCCCAGGAGGCCGGTCGGGCCACGTGGACCATTGGTCCCGGTTCATCTGGACCTTTTGGTCCCGGTTGGTGGGATGAACTGGGACCAATGGGCCTCGCTCCTGGCCCACCACCATTGGTCCCGGTTGGTGGCTTGAACCGGGACCAAAGGCTCCCCTTTAGTCCCGGTTCATGTCACCAACCGGGACCAATGAGGTGCCTATATATACCCCTCGCTCGCGAGCAGAGCACCCCAGTGCTCTGTTTTTCTCTGGCCGAGGGGGAGAGGCTTGGTGGTGCTCTAGCTCACCTCCTATGCACACAAGGTGTTCGATGGAATGCCCGAGCCACACTACTTAAGCTTTCTCCTCTCCAAGCTCCATTTTCCATAATATTTGTCTAGGTTTAGCGGTCTGTCACGCCCCGTCCCCGTCTTCACCGCCGTCGATCACCCGCGCCGAGCTCATCGCCGGCACCACCGTGGTGAGCCTCTTGTTCTTATCTTCTTTCTGAAAGAAAAAATATTCTTACTTGTATGTTTACATAGATACTTGTATTATTTTCTCACTTTTATTATTGCATCTTATATAGTGCGATGGTTTTGGTATCCGCCCCCGTCGGCCCTCGTCCTGTCTATGATTCAGATGTGGTATATATATTATCTTTATAACTATTGGTTCATTTATTTTTTATGAAAATTATGCCGACCAACGTGACATAGATTTTATTTATGTAGGATGTATGTGAATCGGAAATGCCAACCGACCCTATTGTCGAGAAGTTAAATTTAGTTGAAGAAGAAAACAATTTGTTGAAGGAAAAAAAAATTGAGGAGGAGAAGATGGTATTGGAGTTGCATGTTGCGGATGTCGTCGATGATCACAAGATCAAGATGGATGCAATGCGCTTGAAGATTAGAAAGATTAGAAAATATGCCATTCATACCGAGGCTTGGTATCATTATGCCGTTGGATCAATTGTTACCTTGCTTGCGATTATGATTGCATTTGTTTTCGCATTGAAATGTTTTACATAGTTTCAATGTATGGTTTAATTAATTAGATGCTCTGGAGAGCTATATGTTTCTAGATGAGAACTATGTATGCACTTTGGTTTTAATGTGATGATGAACTTCTATTAATTTGGACACTTAATTATATATAATGCATGCAGATGAACCGGCAATGGATGTACGGTGACAGACACACCTGCGAGTACATTAAGGGCGTGCATGAGTTTCTCGATGCGGCTGAGGCAAACAAGCAGAATGGTTTTATGTGTTGTCCATGCACTGAATGTGGGAATATGAGGTCTTACTCTAACCGGAAAATCCTTCACTCCCACCTGCTTTACAAGGGTTTCATGCCACACTATAATGTTTGGACGAGGCACGGAGAAATAGAGGTTATGATGGAAGACAGCAAAGAAGAAGAGTACGATGAAAACTATGTGCCCCCTGAATACGGTGATGCTGCAACGGGGGGAGCTGGTGAAGATCAAGAGGAACCAGACGATGTGCCCAATGATGCTGCAACGGGTGAAGCTGCTGAAGATTAAGTGGAACCAGACGATGTGCCCGATGATGATGATATCCGCCGGGTCATTGTCGATGCAAGGACGCAATGCGAAAGTCAAAAGGAGAAGCTGAAGTTCGATCGCATGTTAGAGGATCACAAAAAAGGGTTATACCCCAATTGCGAAGATGGCAACACAAAGCTCGGTACCGTACTGGAATTGCTGAAGTGGAAGGCAGAGAATGCTGTGGCTGACAAAGGATTTGAGAAGTTACTGAAAATATTGAAGAAGAAGCTTCCAAAGGATAACGAATTGCCCGACAGTACATACGCAGCAAAGAAGGTCGTATGCTCTCTAGGATTGGAGGTGGAGAAGATACATGCATGCCCTAATGACTGTATCCTCTACCGCGGCGCATACAAGGATCTGAACGCATGCCCGGTATGCGGTGCATTGCGGTATAAGATCAGACGAGATGACCCTGGTGATGTTGACGGCGAGCCCCCCAGGAAGAGGGTTCCTGCGAAGGTGATGTGATATGCTCCTATAATACCATGGTTGAAACGTCTGTTCAGAAACGAAGAGCATGCCAAGTTGATGCGATGGCACAGTGAGAACCGAAATAAAGATGGGAAGTTGAGAGCACCCGCTGACGGGTCGCAGTGGAGAAAAATCGAGAGAAAGTACTGGGATGAGTTTGCAAAGGACCCAAGGAATGTATGGTTTGCTTTAAGCGCGGATGGCATTAATCCTTTCGGGGAGCAGAGCAGCAATCACAACACCTGGCCCGTGACTCTATGTATGTATAACCTTCCTCATTGGATGTGCATGAAGCGGAAGTTCATTATGATGCCAGTTCTCATCCAAGGCCCTAAGCAACCCGGCAACGACATTGATGTGTACCTAAGGACATTAGTTGAAGAACTTTTACAGCTGTGGAATGGAAACGGTGTACGTACGTGGGATGAGCACAGACAGGAGGAATTTAACTTTAAGGCGTTGCTGTTCGTGACCATCAATGATTGGCCCGCTCTCAGTAACCTTTCAGGACAGACAAACAAATGATACCACGCATGCACGCACTGTTTAGATGACACTGAAAGTATACACCTGGACAAATGCAGGAAGAATGTGTACCTGGGCCATCGTCGATTTCTTCCGACCAACCATCAATGTTGAAAGAAAGGCAAGCATTTCAAAGGCGAGGCAGATCACCGGAAGAAGCCCGCCATGCGTACCGGTGATCACGTACTTGCTATGGTTAATGATTTACACTGCGTAATCTTTGGAAAAGGTCCCGGTGGACTAGCTGTTCCGAATGACGCTGAGGGACACACACCCATGTGGAAGAAGAAATCTATATTTTGGGATCTACCCTACTGGAAAGACCTAGAGGTCCGCTCTTCAATTGACGTGATGCACGTGACGAAGAAACTTTGCGTGAACCTGCTAGGCTTCTTGGGCGTGTATGGGAAGACAAAAGATACACCTGAGGCATGGGAGGACCTGCAACGTTTGCACGAAAAAGACGGCATGCCTCCGAAGCAGTATAAAGGTCCTGCCAGCTACGCTCTTACGAAAGAAGAGAAAGAAATATTCTTTGAATGCTTGCTCAGTATGAAGGTCACGACAGGCTTCTCGTCGAATATAAAGGGAATAATAAATATGCCAGAGAAAAAGTTTCAGAACCTAAAGTCTCATGACTGCCACGCGATTATGACGCAACTGCTTCCGGTTGCATTGAGGGGGCTTCTACCGAAAAACGTCCGATTAGCCATTGTGAAGCTATGTGCATTCCTCAATGCAATCTCTCAGAAGGTGATCGATCCAGAAATCGTACCAAGTCTAAGGAATGATGTGGCGCAATGTCTTGTCAGTTTCGAGCTGGTGTTCCCACCATCCTTCTTCAATATCATGACGCACATCCTAGTTCATCTAGTCGACGAGATTGTCATCCCGGGGCCCGTATTTCTACACAATATGTCCCCCTTTGAGAGGTTCATGGGAGTCCTAAAGAAATATGTCCATAACCCCGCTAGGCCAGAAGGAAGCATCTCCATGGGCCATCAAACAGGGGATGTTATCGGGTTTTGTGTTGACTTCATTCCTGGCCTTAAGAAGATAGGTCTCCCTAAATCGCGGTATGAGGGGAGACTGACTGGAAAAGGGACTCTTGGAAGAGACTCAATAATATGCAGGGACGGATATTCTTGGTCTCAAGCACACTACACAGTTCTACAGAACTCTACCTTGGTGACCCCATATGTCGATGAACACAAGAACAATCTGCGGTCCAAACACCCGGAGCAGTGCGACGACTAGATTACATGTGAACACATCAGGACTTTCAGCAGTTGGTTGGAAACACGTCTCAGAGGTGACAACACTGTTTGTGATGAGTTGTACTTGTTGTCTAGGGGACCATCTTTGACTGTATTGACTTACAAAGGATACGAGATAAATGGGAATACATTTTACACGATCGCCCAAGATCAAAAGAGCACCAACCAAAACAGCGGTGTCCGCTTTGATGCAGCAACCGAGAGTGGAAAGGACACATATTATGGTTACATAGTGGACATATGGGAACTTGACTACGGACCTGATTTTAAGGTCCCCTTGTTTAAGTGCAAATGGGTCAATCTGTCAGGCGGCGGGGTACAGGTAGACCCACAGTACGGAATGACAACAGTGGATCTGAAAAATCTTGGGTACACTGACGAACCGTTCGTCCTAGCCAATGATGTGGCACAAGTTATCTATGTGAAGGACATGTCTACCAAACCAAGAAAAAGAAAAGATAAGGAAGCAAATACATCATACAATGAGCCAAAGCGCCACATGGTTCTTTCAGGAAAAAGGGACATCCTGGGAGTGGATGGCAAGACAGACATGTCTGAAGATTATGAAAAGTTTTATGAAATTCCTCCCTTCAATGTCAAGGTTGACCCAAGCATCCTGATAAACAATGAAGATTATCCATGGTTACGGCGCAATAAGCAAATGACACAAGCAAAGAAAAAGTGAAGACTTTCTCCCGCAACTATTATGACGATACCATGCCAACTTTGTAACACACGAACATGCTACCATTGTCCGTTTTGTACATGCACATGCTATGTGGGTGAAATTATGATACCATGCCAACTTTCAACTTTTTCAGAGTTCATTTGAAATGCTTTCATGTCTTATGGTTCGGCCCTCGTAATACCATTATTCAAATTTTAACTATTCAAATTTGAAAACTAATGGCACTAAAAGAAAGTTTATAATTTTTTCTGAAACTGATGGCACTAACAGAAAGTTTATAATTTTTCTAACCTAAAAGCAAAAAGAATTAAAAAATGCAAAAAACAAAAGAAAATAAATAATGCAAAAAAAAAACTGGAAAAAGTAAAGTTAATCACAAACTTGTGATTCAAACAAATATCAAAGAATTCAAATTTTAACTATTCAAATTTGAAAACTAATGGCACTAAGAGAAAGTTTATAATTTTTCTAAAACTAATGGCACTAATAGAAAATTTATAATTTTGCTCCTCGCCGCTGGCCCATGACCATTAGTCCCGGTTTGTGCCACAAACCGGGACTAAAGGGTTGGTCCTCGTTGCGGGCAGAGTTTAGTCCCACCTCGCCAACCGAAGGGGGCTCACACCGGTTTATAAGCCCTTCCCTCTCTGCCTTGTTGAGCTCCTCTCAAAGTGAAAATAGATGCCCTAATAGAGAAAAGTTTAACCTAAATTCATAGTGAATTTCTCTGAAATCATAGAAATTTAGTATGAATTTAGGTTGAATTTTCTCTATAAGCGCATCTATTCTCATTTTTTAGTAAGTTAATCACAAACTTGTGATTCACACAAATTTCAAAGAATTCAAATTTTAACTATTCAAATTTGTAAAACTAATGGCACTAACAGAAAGTTTATAATTTTTCTAAAACTAATGGCACTAACAGAAAGTTTATAATTTTGCTAACCTAAAAGCAAACAGAATTAAAAATTAAAGCAAAACGCAAAAGAAAATAAATAATGCAAAAAAAACGAAAAAACTAGAAAAAAAATAGCAACAATAAGTATTTTGTTGTAATTAGAAACAAAATAAAATAAATAAAGCAACAAAGAAAACAAAAAACAAAAAAAGTGTTTTCAAATTTGAAAACTAATCGCACTAGCAGAAAGTTTATTATTTTTCTAAAACTAAAACCAAAAAGAATAAAAAAATAAAGCAAAAAACAAAAGAAAATAAAATAAAGCAACAAAAAAACAAAAAAATTCCACCTACTGGGCCCCCACGGCCTGAATACGAATAGAAACCCATCCAAGGGCCAGGATTCAGGCCCGCATGAGGCCCAGTAGGCCCACATGCATAGCAGCGACAATTAGGCCCGTAAGCCTGCAATGGAGAGAAGCTCGAGAGGGGTGCGGTAGTGGGGCTTATAAACCACTGCGCACCCCTCTCAACTAGCGAGGTGGGACTAAACTTTCGACGCAGCAGACGCACAAGGCCTTTGGTCCCGGTTGGTGGCACCAACCGGGACTAAAGGGGGGCATTGGTCACGGTTGGTGACACGAACCATGACCAATCCCCCCCTTTAGTCCCGGTTGGTGCTACCAACCGGGACCAAAGGCCGCCGCTTCCCGCCCTTTGGGCTGCTGAAAATAGGCCTTTGGTCCCGGTTGGTGGCACCAACCGGGACTACAGGGGGGCATTGGTCACGGTTTGTGCCACGAACCGTGACCAAGGCCTTTGCTATATAACTAACACTTGTGAAAATTTCCATTCAGTTCGTTTTCCCCGCCCAACGCCGCCAGGCTGCCCCTCTACGCCTCGCCGTCGCCGTCGTCGCCCTGCCTCCGATGCCGTCCCGCGCCGCCCAAACGCCGTCGCCACCCCGCGCCGCCCCGACTCCGTCGTCGCGCGCCACCCCGCGCCGTCACGGTCACCTCCCCGCGTCGCCCCGACGCCGTCGCCGCCCCACGTCGCGCCCCTACGCCGTCGCCGCCCCACGTCGCCACCCCGACGCCATCGCTGCCCCTCCTCTGCCTCGCCGTCGCCGCCCCGCGCCGCCGTCGCCTCTCGCTTTGGTCAGGGCCGGCACCACCCCCCTCTTCCCCCTATTTTTAATTTTTTTGCAAATTCATATATGTTTTTTCCTGATTATATGTATATGTATAGTATATGTATGTGTGTATATGTATGCAAAAGTTAGATTAACAGAAAAATAGTATTTTTTCTGTTCATAGATTTTTTTGGTGATATTGATTATTCTAAATATGCAAATGTTTGCATATTCATATGAACAATAAATTAGGCAAAACCTTTACTTTTTTTTCTAAAATTTCTATTTGAACATTATTTAAAAAAAGCAATACTACTTCATGTATTTTTAAGAAGGAAGAAGAAGAAAAATATTGATTGGAAAAAGGAAATAAGAAGAGGAAGAAAGGAGAAGAAGAGGGGATTTTCTCTTTTCTCCTCTATTCCTTTCTTCTTCTCCTATTTTTTTCTTCTTTTTTTTCTTCGACACGTGGGGGGGGGGGCGAGAACGTCGGACATTCATGAGAGAGGCGAGGAAGAAGGGGAAGAAGAGGGAGAAGAAGAGGAGAGGAGGAAGAGGAAGTCTTCTCCTCTATTCTTTCTTCTCTTCTTTTTTCTTCTTCTTCCTATATGTATTAGTTTTTTTATTTAGGTTGTTAATTAGTAGATATTAATTTGGTTCATATATGTATGGATGCATGTGATATGTATGTATGTATGTATCGGGTATGTCGTTGTCGATATACCCCCTACCCGATAACTTCGACATGAGGGGGTCGAGAGGGGGGTCTAGGGTCGCCGAGGAGTCAAGGGTCGTCGAACATGAGAGGAAGAAGAGGATAAAAAAAGAAGAGGAAGAAGAAAAAAAAGAGGAGAAGAAAGAATAGAGGAGATCTTATCCTCTATTCTTTCTTCTCCTCTTTTTTTCTTCTTCTTCTCTTCTTCTCTTTTTTTCTTCTTCTTCCTCTTTATTTATCGGAAACGAGGGTCGTCGAGGGTCAGGGTCGCCGAGCGGTAGAGGAAACCCTAAATAGAAAGTATCATCGGTGTGAGATACATGTGGCCGTCGGTGTCGGACACTACATCCACGTCCCACAAGTGGCGCGGGCTTCGACGCCCACGTAACTTGTGGGACGTGGATGTAGTGTCCGACACCGACGGCCACATGTATCTCACACCCACGATACTTACTATTTAGGGTTTCCTCTACCGCTCGGTGACCCTCGACGACCCTTGTTCCTGATAAAAAAAAGAGGAAGAAGAAGAAAAAAAGAGGAGAAGAAAGAATAGAGGAGTTCTTACTCCTCTATTCTTTCTTCTCCTCTTTTTTTCTTCTTCTTCCTCTTCTTTTTTTATCCTTGAAGCGTTGTCGAGGCCACCCCAAACCCTAGAGAAGCAGCGTCGAGGCCACTAATTAATATTAGTTCTACGTTTGCCACTAATATATCCATCTGTCATGTTTGAATAATAATTGCCATGTTGTCATTATTTGTAGAAACTATGGACACCGCCCGAGACGAAGTACAAGAAGAGTTGTTGGGGGACATAATCGCACGAGGAAGTGATGCCATCGTCTCGTTGTTTCTCAACGACATCGATGGTATGGAAGCAGCTGGCTATGATTATGATGGCTCCGATGACCTAATGCCGGTGCAAGAAGGAGACCGTGAGGACGGCTCCGGTGACCCAATGCCCGTGCAAGAAGGAGACCGTGATGATGTCTCCGGTGACCGAACCGAGTCCGGCCAGGTATATATATTAGTTAAGCTTCTGCTGACTAGCTAATTGATGCATTCATTGTTTTGGTATGTACACATATTAATTAAGTCTTTGTTCTTTTTTCTAGCCCTCCGGATCGAGCACAACTTTGGTAAAGAGACGAGGCCCGAAGAAAAAGTTGAGCTCGGATGAAAAGTTTGAGTGTTGGGAAACGTAGTAATTTCGAAATTTTCCTACGCACACGCAAGATCATGGTGATGCATAGCAACGAGGGGGAGAGTCTGATCTACGTACCCTTGTAGATCGCAACGGAAGCGTTGACACAACGTAGAGGAAGTAGTCGTACGTCTTCTTCCCGATCCGACCGATCCAAGAACCGTTACTCCGGCACCTCCGAGTTCTTAGCACAAGTACAGCTCGATGACGATCCCCGGGCTCCGATCCAGCAAAGCTTCGGGGAGGAGTTCCGTCAGCACGACGGCGTGATGACGATCTTGATGTTCTACCGACGCAGGGCTTCGCCTAAGCACTACAACGATATGATCGAGGTGGAATATGGTGGCAGGGGGCACCGCACACGGCTAAGGAACGATCACGTGGATCAACTTGTGTGTCATGGGGTGCCCCTGCCTCCGTATATAAAGGAGCAAGGGGAAGGGGGCGGCCGGCCTAGGAGGGGGCGCGCCAAGGGGAGTCCTACTCCCACCGGGAGTACGACTCCCTCCTTCCTTGTTGGAGTAGGAGAAGGGGAAAGAGGGGGAGAGGAATAAGGAAAAGGGGGCTGCGCCCCTTGTCCAATTCGGACCAGAGGTGGGGCGCAGGCCTCCTTCCTTTTGGCCTCTCTCCTATATTTCCGTATGGCCCAATAAGGCCCATATACTCCCCGGCGAATTCCCGTAACTCTCCGGTACTCCGAAAAATACCCGAATCACTCGGAACCTTTCCGAAGCCCGAATATAGTCGTCCAATATATCGATCTTTACGTCTCGACCATTTCGAGACTCCTCGTCATGTCCCCGATCTCATCCGGGACTCCGAACTCCTTCGGTACATCAAAACTCATAAACTCATAATATAACTGTCATCGAAACCTTAAGCGTCCGGACCCTACGGTTCGAGAACAATGTAGACATGACCGAGACACGTCTCCAGTCAATAACCAATAGCGGGACCTGGATGCCCATATTGGCTCCTACACATTCTACGAAGACCTTTATCGGTCAGACCGCATAACAACATACGTTGTTCCCTTTGTCATCGGTATGTTACTTGCCCGAGATTCGATCGTCGGTATCCCAATACCTAGTTCAATCTCGTTACCGGCAAGTCTCTTTACTCGTTCCGTAATACATCATCTCACAACTAACATATTAGTTGCAATGCTTGCAAGGCTTAGGTGATGTGCATTACCGAGAGGGCCCAGAGATACCTCTCCGACAATCGAAGTGACAAATCCTAATCTCGAAATACGCCAACCCAACATCTACCTTTGGAGACACCTGTAATGCTCCTTTATAATCACCCATCTACGTTGTGACGTTTGGTAGCACCCAAAGTATTCCTCCGGCAAACGGGAGTTGCATAATCTCATAGTCATAGGAACATGTATAAGTCATGAAGAAAGCAATAGCAACATACTAAACGATCGAGTGCTAAGCTAATGGAATGGGTCATGTCAATCAGATCATTCAACTAATGACATGACCTCATTAATCAAATAACAACTCTTTTGTCCATGGTTAGGAAACATAACCATCTTTGATTAACGAGCTAGTCAAGTAGAGGCATACTAGTGACACTCTGTTTGTCTATGTATTCACACATGTATTATGTTTCCGGTTAATACAATTCTAGCATGAATAATAAACATTTATCATGATATAAGGAAATAAATAATAACTTTATTATTGCCTCTAGGGCATATTTCCTTCAGTCTCCCACTTGCACTAGAGTCAATAATCTAGTTCACATCGCCATGTGATTTAACAGCAATAGTTCACATCACCATGTGATTAACACCCATAGTTCACATCGTCATGTGACCAACACTCAAAGGCTTTACTAGAGTCAGTAATCTAGTTCACATATCTATGTGATTAACACCCAAAGAGTACCAAGGTGTGATCATGTTTTGCTTGTGAGATAATTTTAGTCAACGGGTCTGTCACATTCAGATCCGTAAGTATTTTGCAAGTTCTATGTCTACAATGCTCTACACGGAGCTACTCTAGCTAATTGCTCCCACTTTCAATATGTATCCAGATTGAGACTTTAGATTCATTTGGATCAGTGTCAAAAACTTGCATCGACGTAACCCTTTACGACGAACCCTTTTGTCACGTCCATAATCGAGAAACATATCCTTATTTCACTAAGGATAATTCTGACCGCTGTCCAGTGATCTACTCCTAGATCACTATTGTACTCCCTTGCCAAATCAATGCAGGGTATACAATAGATCTGGTATACAGCATGACATACTTTATAGAACCTATGGCCAAGGCATAGGGAATGACTTTCATTCTCTTTCTATCTTCTGCCGTGGTCGGGCTTTGAGTCTTACTCAACTTCACACCTTGTAATACAGGCAAGAACTCTTTCTTTAACTGCTCCATTTTGAACTACTTCAAAATCTTGTCAAGGTATGTACTCATTGAAAAAACTTATCAAGCGTCTTGATCTATCTCTATAGATTTTGATGCTTAATATGTAAGCAGCTTCACCGAGGTCTTTCTTTGAAAAACTTCTTTAAAAACACTCCTTTATGCTTTGCAGAATAATTCTACATTATTTCCGATCAACAATATGTCATTCACATATACTTATCAGAAATGCTGTAGTGCTCCCACTCACTTTCTTGTAAATACAGGCTTCACCGCAAGTCTGTATAAAACTACATGCTTTGATCATACTATCAAAGTGTTTATTCCAACTTCGAGAGGCTTGCACCAATCCATAAATGGACCGCTGGAGCTTGCACACTTTGTTAGCTCCCTTTGGATCGACAAAACCTTCTGGTTGCATCATATACAACTCTTCTTCCAGAAATCCATTCAGGAATGCAGTTTTGTTTATCCATTTGCCAGATTTCATAAAATGCGGCAATTTGCTAACATGATTCGGACAGACTTAAGCATAGATACGAGAGAGAAACTCTCATCGTAGTCAACACCTTGAACTTGTCGAAAAACCTTTTGTGACAATTCTAGCTTTGTAGATAGTAACACTACTATCAACGTCCGTCTTCCTCTTGAAGATCCATTTAATCTCAATGGCTCGCCGATCATTGGGCAAGTCAATCAAAGTCCATACTTTGTTCTCATACATGGATCTCATCTCAGATTTCATGACCTCAAGACATTTTGCGGAATCTGGGCTCACCATCGCTTCTTCATAGTTCGTAGGTTCATCATGATCAAGTAGCATGACTTCCAGAACAGGATTGTCATACCACACTGGTGCGGATCTTATTCTGGTTGATCTACGAGGTTCAGTAGTAACTTGATCTGAAGTTTCATGATCATCATCATCAACTTCCTCACTAGTTGGTGTAGGTGTCACAGAAACCGGTTTCTGTGATGAACTACTTTCCAATAAGGGAGCATGTATAGTTACCTCATCAAGTTCTACTTTCCTCCCACTCACTTCTTTCGAGAGAAACTCCTTCTCTAGAAAGTATCCATTCTCAGCAACAAATATTTTGCCTTCGGATCTGTGATAGAAGGTGTACCCAACATTTTCTTTAGGGTATCCTATGAAGACGCACTTTTCCGATTTGGGTTTGAGCTTATCAGGATGAAACTTTTTCACATAAGCATCACAACCCCAAACTTTAAGAAACGACAACTTTGGTTTCTTGCCAAACCACAGTTCATAAGGCGTCGTCTCAACGGATTTTGATGGTGCCCTATTTAACATGAATGCAGCTGTCTCTAATGCATGACCCCAAAACGATAGTGGTAGATCGGTAAGATACATCATAGATTGTACTATATCCAATAAAGTACGGTTATGACGTTCGGACACACCATTACACTATGGTGTTCCATGTGGCGTGAGTAGTGAAACTATTTCACATTGTTTTTAACTGAAGGCCAAACTCGTAACTCAAATACTCTTCTCTACGATCAGATCGTAGAAACTTTATTTTCTTGTTACGATGATTTTTCACTTCACTCTGAAATTCTTTGAACTTTTCAAATGTTTCAGACTTATGTTTCATCAAGTAGATATACTCATATCTGCTCAAATCATCTGTGAAGATCAGAAAATAATGATACTTGTCGCGAACCTCAATATTCATCGGACCACATACATCAGTATGTATGGTTTCCAACAAATCTGTTGCTCGCTCCATTGTTCCGAAGAACAGAGTCTTAGTCATCTTGCCCATGAGGCATGGTTCGCCAGCATCAACTGATTCATAATCAAGTGATTCCAAAAGCCCATCAGCATGGAGTTTCTTCATGCGCTTTACACCAATATGACCTAAACGGCAGTGCTACAAATAAGTTGCACTATCATTATTAACTTTGCATCTTTTGGTTTCAATATTATGATTATGTGTATCACTACGATCGAGATCCAACGAACTATTTTCGTTGGATGTGTAACCATATAAGGTTTTATTCATGTAAACAGAACAACAATTTATTCTCTTACTTAAATGAATAACCGTATTACAATAAACATGATCAAATCATATTCATGCTCAACGCAAACACCAAATAACACTTATTTAGGCTCAACACTAATCCCGAAATTATAGGGAGTGTGCGATGATGATCATATCAATCTTGGAACCACTTCCAACACACATCGTCACTTCACCCTTAACTAGTCTCGGTTTATTCTGCAACTCCCGTTTCAAGTTACTAATCTTAGCAACTGAACTAGTATCAAATACTGAGGGTTTGCTATAAACACTAGTAAAGTACACATCAATAACATGTATATCAAATATACTTATGTTCACTTTGCCATCCTTCTTATCCGCCAATCACTTAGGGTAGTTCCGCTTCCAGTGACCAGTCCCTTTGCAGTAGAAGCACTCAGTCTCAGGCTTAGGTCCAGACTTGGGCTTCTTCACTTGAGCAGCAACTTGCTTGCTGTTCTTTTTGAAGTTCCCCTTCTTCCCTCTGCCCTTTTCTTGAAACTAGTGGTCTTTTCTACCATCAACACTTGATGTTTTTTTGATTTCTACCTTCATCGATTTCATCATCATGAAAAGCTCGGGAGTCGTTCTCATCATCCCTTGCATACTATAGTTCATCACGAAGTTCTACTAACTTGGTCATGGTGACTAGAGAATTCTGTCAATCACTATCTTATCTGGAAGATTAACTCCCACTTGATTCAAGCGATTGTAGTACCCAGACAATCTGAGCACATGCTCACTAGTTGAGCGATTCTCCTCCATCTTTTAGCTATAGAACTTGTTGGAGACTTCATATCTCTCAACTCGGGTATTTGCTTGAAATATTATCTTCAACTCCTGGAACATGTCATATGGTCCATGACGTTCAAAACGTCTTTGAAGTCCCGATTCTAAGCCATTAAGCATGGTGCACTAAACTATCATGTAGTCATCATATTGAGCTAGCCAAACGTTCATAACGTCTGCATCTGCTCCTGCAATAGGTCTGTCACCTAGCGGTGCATCAAGGACATAATTCTTCTGTGCAGCAATGAGGATAAACCTCAGATCACGGATCCAATCCGCATCATTGCTACTAACATCTTTCAGTACAATTTTCTCCAGGAACATATCAAAGTAAACACAGGGAAGCAACAACGCGAGCTATTGATCTACAACATGATTTACAAAATACTACCAGGACTAAGTACATGATAAATTTAAGTTCAATTAATCATATTACTTAAGAACTCCCACTTAGATAGACATCCCTCTAATCCTCTAAGTGATCACGTGATCCAAATCAACTAAACCATGTCCGATCATCACGTGAGATGGAGTAGTTTCAATGGTGAACATCACTATGTTGATCATATCTACTATATGATTCACGCTCGACCTTTCGGTCTCCGTGTTCCGAGGCCATATCTGTATATGCTTGGCTCGTCAAGTATAACCTGAGTATTCCGTGTGTGCAACTGTTTTGCACCCGTTGTATTTGAACGTAGAGCCTATCACACCCGATCATCACGTGGTGTCTCAGCACGAAGAACTTTCGCAACGGTGCATACTCAGGGAGAACACTTCTTGATAATTAGTGAGAGATCATCTTATAATGCTACCGTCAATCAAAGCAAGATAAGATGCATAAAATATAAACATCACATGCAATCAATATAAATGATATGATATGGCCATCATCATCTTGTGCCTGTGATATCCATCTCCGAAGCACCGTCATGATCACCATCGTCACCGGCATGACACCATGATCTCCATCATCTTGATCTATATCAATGTGTCGTCACGTGGTCGTCTCGCCAACAATTGCTCTTGCAACTATTGCTATCGCATAGCGATAAAGTAAAGCAATTATTTGGCGCTTGCATCTTATGCAATAAAGAGACAACCATAAGGCTTTTGCCAGTTGCCGATAACTTCAACAAAACATGATCATCTCATACAACAACTTATATCTCATCACGTTTTGACCATATCACATCACAACATGCCCTGCAAAAAAAAGTTAGACGTCCTCTACTTTGTTGTTGTAAATTTTACGTGGCTGCTACGGGCTTAAGCAAGAACCAATCTCACCTACGCATCAAAACCACAACGATAGTTTGTAAAATAGACTCCGTTTAACCTTCGCAAGGACCGGGCGTAGCCACACTTGGTTCAACTAAAGTTGGAGAAACAGTCACCCGCAAGCCACCTTTGTGCAAAGCACGTCGGGAGAACCGGTCTCGTGTAAGCGTACGCGTAATGTCGGTCCGGGCCGCTTCATCCAACAATACCGCCGAACCAAAGTATGACATGCTGGTAGGCAGTATGACTTATATCACCCACAACTCACTTGTGTTCTACTCGTGCATATAACATCAAACCATAAAACCTAGGCTCAGATGCAACTGTTGGGAAACGTAGTAATTTCAAAATTTTCCTACGCACACGCAAGATCATGGTGATGCATAGCAACGAGGGGGAGAGTCTGATCTACGTACCCTTGTAGATCGCAACGGAAGCGTTGACACAACATAGAGGAAGTAGTCGTACGTCTTCTTCCCGATCCGACCGATCCAAGCACCGTTACTCCGGCACCTCCGAGTTCTTAGCACACGTACAGCTCGATGACGATCCCCGGGCTCCGATCCAGCAAAGCTTCGGGGAGGAGTTCCGTCAGCACGACGGCGTGATGACGATCTTGATGTTCTACCGACGCAGGGCTTCGCCTAAGCACTACAACGATATGACCGAGGTGGAATATGGTAGCAGGGGGCACCGCACACGGCTAAGGAACGATCATGTGGATCAACTTGTGTGTCATGGGGTGCCCCCTGCCTCCGTATATAAAGGAGCAAGGGGAAGGGGGCGGCCGGCCTAGGAGGGGGCGCGCCAAGGGGAGTCCTACTCCCACCGGGAGTAGGACTCCCTCCTTCCTTGTTGGAGTAGGAGAAGGGGAAAGAGGGGGAGAGGAATAAGGAAAAGGGGGCTGCGCCCCTTGTCCAATTCGGAGCAAAGGTGGGGTGCAGGCCTCCTTCCTTTTGGCCTCTCTCCTCTATTCCCGTATGGGCCAATAAGGCCCATATACTCCCCGGCGAATTCCCGTAACTCTCCGGTACTCCGAAAAATATCCGAATCACTCGGAACCTTTCCGAAGTCCGAATATAGTCGTCCAATATATCGATCTTTACGTCTCGACCATTTCGAGACTCCTCGTCATGTCCCCGATCTCATCTGGGACTCCGAACTCCTTCGGTACATAAAAACTCATAATATAACTGTCATCGAAACCTTAAGCGTGCGGACCCTACGGTTTGAGAACAATGTAGACATGACCAAGACACGTCTCCAGTCAATAACCAATAGAGGGACCTGGATGCCCATATTGGCTCCTACATATTCTACGAAGATCTTTATTGGTCAGACCGCATAACAACATACGTTGTTCCCTTTGTCATCGGTATGTTACTTGCCCGAGATTCGATCGTCGGTATTCCAATACCTAGTTCAATCTTATTACAGGCAAGTCTCTTTACTCATTCCGTAATACATCATTTCACAACTAACATATTAGTTGCAATGCTTGCAAGGCTTAGGTGATGTGCATTACCGAGAGGGCCCAGAGATACCTCTCCGACAATCGAAGTGACAAATCCTAATCTCGAAATACGCCAACCCAACATCTACCTTTGGAGACACCTGTAATGCTCCTTTATAATCACCCATCTACGTTGTGACGTTTGGTAGTACCCAAAGTGTTCCTCCGGCAAACGGGAGTTGCATAATCTCATAGTCATAGGAACATGTATAAGTCATGAAGAAAGCAATAGCAACATACTAAACGATCGGGTGCTAAGCTAATGGAATGGGTCATGTCAATCAGATCATTCAACTAATGATGTGACCTCGTTAATCAAATAACAACTCTTTTGTCCATGGTTAGGAAACATAACCATCTTTGATTAACGAGCTAGTCAAGTAGAGGCATACTAGTGACACTCTGTTTGTCTCTGTATTCACACATGTATTATGTTTCCGGTTAATACAATTCTAGCATGAATAATAAACATTTATCATGATATAAGGAAATAAATAATAACTTTATTATTGCCTCTAGGGCATATTTCCTTCAGTCTCCCACTTGCACTAGAGTCAATAATCTAGTTCACATCGCCATGTGATTTAACAGCAATAGTTCACATCACCATGTGATTAACACCCATAGTTCACATCGTCATGTGACCAACACTCAAAGGGTTTACTAGAGTCAGTAATCTAGTTCACATATCTATGTGATTAACACCCAAAGAGTACTAAGGTGTGATCATGTTTTGCTTGTGAGATAATTTTAGTCAACGGGTCTGTCACATTCAGATCCGTAAGTATTTTGCAAGTTCTATGTCTACAATGCTCTACACGGAGCTACTCTAGCTAATTGCTCCCACTTTCAATATGTATCCAGATTGAGACTTTAGATTCATTTGGATCAGTGTCAAAAACTTGCATCGACGTAACCCTTTACGACGAACCCTTTTGTCACGTCCATAATCGAGTAACATATCCTTATTTCACTAAGGATAATTCTGACTGCTGTCCAGTGATCTACTCCTAGATCACTATTGTACTCCCTTGCCAAATCAATGCAGGGTATACAATAGATCTGGTATACAGCATGACATACTTTATAGAACCTATGGCCAAGGCACAGGGAATGACTTTCATTCTCTTTCTATCTTCTGCCGTGGTCGGGCTTTGAGTCTTACTCAACTTCACACCTTGTAATACAGGCAAGAACTCTTTCTTTAACTGCTCCATTTTGAACTACTTCAAAATCTTGTCAAGGTATGTACTCATTGAAAAAACTTATCAAGCGTCTTGATCTATCTCTATAGATTTTGATGCTTAATATGTAAGCAGCTTCACCGAGGTCTTTCTTTGAAAAACTTCTTTAAAAACACTCCTTTATGCTTTGCAGAATAATTCTACATTATTTCCGATCAACAATATGTCATTCACATATACTTATCAGAAATGCTGTAGTGCTCCCACTCACTTTCTTGTAAATACAGGCTTCACCGCAAGTCTGTATAAAACTACATGCTTTGATCATACTATCAAAGTGTTTATTCCAACCCCGAGAGGCTTGCACCAGTCCATAAATGGATCGCTGGAGCTTGCACACTTTGTTAGCTCCCTTTGGATCGACAAAACCTTCTGGTTGCATCATATACAACTCTTCTTCCAGAAATCCATTCAGGAATGCAGTTTTGTTTATCCATTTGCCAGATTTCATAAAATGCGGCAATTTGCTAACATGATTTGGACAGACTTAAGCATAGATACGAGAGAGAAACTCTCATCGTAGTCAACACCTTGAACTTGTCGAAAAACCTTTTGCGACAATTCTAGCTTTGTAGATAGTAACACTACTATCAACGTCCGTCTTCCTCTTGAAGATCCATTTAATCTCAATGGCTCGCCGATCATTGGGCAAGTCAATCAAAGTCCATACTTTGTTCTCATACATGGATCTCATCTCAGATTTCATGACCTCAAGACATTTTGCGGAATCTGGGCTCACCATCGCTTCTTCATAGTTCGTAGGTTCATCATGATCAAGTAGCATGACTTCCAGAACAGGATTGTCGTACCACACTGGTGCGGATCTTACTCTGGTTGATCTACGAGGTTCAGTACTAACTTGATCTGAAGTTTGATGATCATCATCATCAACTTCCTCACTAATTGGTGTAGGTGTCACAGAAACCGGTTTCTATGATGAACTACTTTCCAATAAGGGAGCATGTACAGTTACCTCATCAAGTTCTACTTTCCTCCCACTCACTTCTTTCGAGAGAAACTCCTTCTCTAGAAAGTATCCATTCTCAGCAACAAATATTTTGCCTTCGGATCTGTGATAGAAGGTGTACCCAACATTTTCTTTAGGGTATCCTATGAAGACGCACTTTTCCGATTTGGGTTGGAGCTTATCAGGATGAAACTTTTTCACATAAGCATCACAACCCCAAACTTTAAGAAACGACAACTTTGGTTTCTTGCCAAACCACAGTTCATAAGGCGTCATCTCAACGGATTTTAATGGTGCCCTATTTAACGTGAATGCAGCTGTCTCTAATGCATGACCCTAAAACGATAGTGGTAGATCGGTAAGATACATCATAGATTGTACTATATCCAATAAAGTACGGTTATGACGTTCGGACACACCATTACACTATGGTGTTCCATGTGGCGTGAGTAGTGAAACTATTTCACATTGTTTTTAACTGAAGGCCAAACTCGTAACTCAAATACTCTTCTCTACGATCAGATCGTAGAAACTTTATTTTCTTGTTACGATGATTTTTCACTTCACTCTGAAATTCTTTGAACTTTTCAAATGTTTCAGACTTATGTTTCATCAAGTAGATATACTCATATCTGCTCAAATCATCTGTGAAGATCAGAAAATAATGATACTTGTCACGAGCCTCAATATTCATCGGACCACATACATCAGAGAATAATGAGACACCAGAATTCAAGGGCAGATATGAGAAGATCAGAGATCACTGGCCCCCATTTGTGGCCCACAAGACATCGGAAAAGAGTAGGAAGATGTCAGCGACAAACAAGCAAAATGCTGCGAAGAAGAAGCATCACCATCGCACGGGGTCAGGTGGCTACCTCGTAGCCCGGCCTAAGTGGGCCAAGACTAAGAATGATCTGGTTGATAAAGGGATCGAACCAGAGACAATTAACTGGCCAGACCGTTGCCGGACTTGGTTCTTCGGGGCTGGCGGAACCTTGGACCCTGTAACAGGGAAGTGCATTTGGACGAAAGATCAAATGGACATACCAGTCAGGAAGCTTCAGCAGTATATCGAAGCAGTGCAGCAAGGGACGTTCTTTCCAGATAGAGAGAACGACGAGCTCACAATGGCCCTCGGGAATCCTGAGCACCCTGGACGGACACGAGGCACGTCAGGCTCCATTCCGTGGAAGGTTGGGTTTCCGGACGCAGGCGGTTACAAATCCCAGGAGAGGAGGAAAAAATTGCAGCAGGCCCAAATGCAGGCACTGCAAGCAAGGGTACAAGCGATAGAGGAACGAGAAGCAAATCATAGCAAACGTACTGCCGAAGCTTCCCTCGAAGCTACCCTGCCATCTCAGCGGAGAAGCAGCATGGCTTTCACCGAGCTGCTTCAGTCGGAGCATGCCTTGACGGCTCCTGCCAGCTATCCCGTGGATGCTATCACGGAGTCTCAAAATTGCCACCTTATGACACAATGGATGAATTTGAAGGTCAAGGCGGCTGTTGGCTCTGTTTATCCTACTGAACCCGGCGCAACTTTTCACTGCCGGCCGATTCCGGAAGGATATGCTAGGGTGATGGTGGATGAAATAACGGAGGGATTTGAGGACCTCCAGCCTGACCACCCTACCGGTGAAGGGGAGACTAGGCTGGGGTCTGCTCTGAAGACTCCATGCCTATGGCGGAAGGAGCTCATCAAACTTCCGAACTGGACGCCTCCGCCTCCTCCTCCTTCTCCGGCAAGTCAGGGCACTCCGCCTCCTCCACCGCCTCCTTCTCCGGCGAGTCAGGGCACTCCGCCTCCTCCACCGCCTCCTCCTCCGGCGAGTGACGATCAGGGCACTCGACCGGCTCCTTCTCTGGCGCGTGGCGGCACTCCGCCTCCTTCTCCGCCCGCGCCGACGCGCCCGAGTAGCCAGCCTCCTCCTTCTCCACCTCGTCAGCAAGGGCCGAAGAGACCTGCCACCGCTCCGGCTGCTCCGGCGCGTCGTAGTCCTTCTCCTCCGCCTCGTAAGCAAGTAAACAAGACAACCGCTCCGTCTGCTCTGCCGGCGTATAGCAGTACAGCCAGAGGCGGGAGCAAATATAGATTCGGTCCTTCTCTGAAGACTCCAGAGAAGTTACCATATGAGAGGACCCCGCAGGAGAACGCCAAGATCGCACGAGAAGAAGGTAGATCCGGTGAAAGCAAAGCGCACTCTGGCTGCCCTGACAAAACCACCCAAGTCTCTGCCGAAAGGAAACTATGAGCGCATTATTGGAAAGGAATTTGCCGAAGCGGAGTGGTCGGGAAGTACTGTTAGTGATCAAAGGCTGAAAGAACGATGAGCTGGGAAACAAATTGCCCAGCTCGGCGAACAAGCGAAGCAATCGTGCCCCCCGCTCAAGGTGCCTAGCGACAACGTCGCTAATGATCCGAGGATGGTGCCCGGTTATAGCAATCTTGGCGATTACCTGCCCGACGATGTACATTATGAACCCATGGAGGTGCAGATACAAAGATACGAGTACGGGAAGCCTCTCGTCAAAGATGAAAGATCTCTATCAATGATGATGCGAAGATTGCATGATTGGTACTTGAAAATCTGCAGAGACTCTGGGGGAGGAGTACTTTGTATGTGAAAGTTAAAAAGGAGCATGACCTCGTTGGAATTGAACTGTTGCCTGTTCCATTTGAGGAGTTCTTTCAGTTTTTCAATCAATTGGCCCTCGATAAAACAACGGTCACCTGCTACTGTCAGTAAGTAGTACTACTTCTGTCATTAAGTCTCTCTATATAGCTCAGCTCTTTCATTGCATGTATTTATAATCATCCTCACTATATTATGCAGATTGAAGATCGCCGAGTTGAAGAAAAGACAAGTTGGTGATATTGGGTTCATTAACACATATCTCATAGATGCAACTCAGGTTAAATTTCATGCCGCAGCTACCGAGGCCAACTTGCTACGATCGTTGGTAATAAATGAAAACAAAGATATAATACTCTTTCCTTACAATTTCAAGTGAGTGTTACTGTCTTGTGCGTATTCGGTTTCCCTTATATATTAGTCAAGGTTATAGTAATGTAATTGATGAGTTATGCATGCGTGTGCAGTTACCACTATATTCTCCTAGAGATTAAGCTTGAGCAGGGACTAGTAACCGTCTTAGACTCAAGACGAAAAGATCCCCAGGACTATGCGGGCATGACTCAAATGCTCGAGAAGTAAGTTAAATCGATCATTATCCACCATATTAGCAACTTTGTTCATTTCCTGATATATCAAGTAATTGTTTTCTTTGTCTGGCAGGCTTTGGAAAAAATTCTCCAAAAAAGCTCCAGGACTCCCGAAGAAGCTGCAATTTAGACACCCGAAAGTAAGTACTATAGTAGCATGTTCTGCGCATCTCCTATTGATTTGGCATTCTTGCTTATCAGTTTGATTGACCTCTATTTCTTGTAAAGTGGTTGTGGCAGGAACAAGGGAATGATTTCTATGGATACTACGTTTGCGAGTCCATCCGCCACACGACCTGTGAGCGGGGCTATACTGACGAACAATATGAAGTACGTAAATAACAACATTCACAATTTTATTTTATTACCATCATTTGTTTTGAGTTTCATTCATTCATATATATATATGTATTGACCCCTTCTTCAAATTAGATGTTTCGGAAGCGGGATGAACTCCTAGCACCAGCTCGCATGCAAGCAATTCAAGAGGAATTGGTGGCATTCTTTCTTGACCACGTGATCGCTGAAGACGGAGAATACTATGTGGACCATGAGTCCGTATGATTATATTTGTAAGAGATAATAATTGTATATATGTAGACGGTAGTGTCGGATAGATATACGAGAACTTGTTGTTTGACCAATCTCTCGGAGAAGGAGAGGTGGTCGATATCACTTCTCTCTGTATGCATATATGTTCATGACGATCTTCTGTTTCCTTCGTTTGCTTACTAGCTAGCTAGCGTGTCTAGTCCTCTCTATACGTATGTATAGTACGTAGCGTCGACCAAGCACGGACATAAGAGAGGACACTTCTCTCTATTAATTATAGCTAGCTAACACAATATATGAAACGCCTAAATTAACCCCCCAAAACCCCCCAACCCCCCCCCCCCTTAAAAAAACAAAAACCCCAGCCACAGAAATGCTGACGCGTGGATGCCTATTGGTCCCGGTTGGTGCCACCAACCAGGACCAAAGGGTCTCCTACCTGGGCTCCGCGCACAGGCCACGTGGAGGCCCATCAGTCCCGGTTCTGGATTGAACCGGGACTAAAGGGACAGGGCATTAGTACCGACCCTTTAGTCCTGGTTGAGGAACCGGGACAAAAGGCCCTTACGAACCAGGACAACAGGCCCTTTTTCTACCAGTGGGAAGTAGTTGAGGTAGTACCTATTACATGTTATTATCAAACCTTTGGGAGTTACTTCTACGTTTGCTTATTGTGCCATGCTATGCTAGTAGACATGGATTGGGTGAGTGTATCCATGATAGATGTGAGATTGTTAAATTAATGGTTTATCTAAGGTGGCAACTTAAATACACATCTGGGTGGATTGAGGCACCTGGGTATTCCATCGATTGCCTGTTTTTTTTGGACCGCCACCCAGGCTCAAAGGGATCATGAGATTATTCATGCTAGAAACTTTCATGTGCGGCCACAAGCTACTATGGGCTCTAGCATAGTTGATTAAGTTGTGCGAACTCTTACAGTGCTAGACTAGCAGATGTAGGGGAAAGTAGGTGTAACGGTCTACCCGATGGTAAGGTGCTAGCGCTTCCGAAAGACTATGTCTCGGTCATCCGTTTCTCAAACACCATGTAGTGCGAGAAACCAAATGGAGACGATCGAGCCTTGTGGGGAAAAGTGCGCAAACCTCTGCAGAGTGTATAAACTAATCATGATTAGCCGTGTCCCCGGTTATGGACATCTTGAGTATCTAGTACTTGGATTATCATGTGAATCTCATCATGTTACTCTAAAATTAATTTTGTTGGGTTATGTTTAATAATGATGCTTAATTGGGATTGAGAATGTTGTCAACCATTCTCAATGTTCAACAACTACCATGATAGTTAAATAAAATTTATTCATTTGCAGTAGGGAAAAATTGGCTTTACGCAAAACTGTAACCATAGAGCTGTCCACCAGCCAAATATGCATATAGAATAGCCTATTTCATTTCATTACTCTCTATGTGTTACTTTGCCAACATATTCCATGTGCTGACCCGTTTCGGGCTGCAACGTTAATGTTGCAGACTTTTCAGACGATGATTAAGGTGCTTTTAGGTTGTGGTTCTATACTCAGTGATGCCATTGGAGTTGATGGACTCACTTATCTTCCAAGCCTTACGCTGTTATCGTTAGTAGATGGCCTTAAGCCATATTTATTGTAATAAGTTCTCTTTTGAGACACTCGATGTAATAAGTGTGTGATTGCTACTCTGTTATAAATCCTTCAAGTACTGTGTGGTGTCAGCATTACTGATCCAGGGATGACACATGAGCACAGAGTATGGACCGTTTGAGGTCCGGTCGCTACAAGATAGTATGAGAGCACACGCTGACTGTAGGACACAACCACTAAGCTAAAAGACCTAGATCACTACTCACTCTCTTCTCTTTCTGACTTCTCATCTTTTCCCACTCTTTTAGGATGGCGGACGCAAGGAACAAGTTCACCCAACCGGATGAAGATACACCCTTTGGACGTCACTTGAAGGAAGTCACTAGATACCTGAACATAGGAGTACCAAGCTTCACCGGAATGTACAATGCCACTCTACCTGAAGAGGAGCGCTGGATGATTCAAGTTCAAGTTCCAGGAAGGATTTTCATGCCAGTCACTAAGCCCATAGAGTTTTCTTTTGATGGACCAACTTGGGATCTAGGAAAGAGCATGGCAGCTCACATCGCCATGGGACGCATTGGAGAAGTCTACCGCAATGATCTCAAGAATACTATCTACCAGATTTGTGGGCGCCGAGATGAGCAATGGGAGATGATCAGTATTAGGAAGGATAGATCAGTTGCAGCCTTTATCCAGGAGTTAAACCAGCACATTCGACGTCAAGAGAACCAGATGTGCGCCGACATGATAGATCTGAAGAAGGCAAAGACAAGAATCAAGGAACTGGAGGAAGAACTCAAGGCTACACGTGAAGATTATGAAGAGGAAAAAGTATTAGTGCAGAAGAATGATGATCTGATCAAGAAGATTGGAATATTTATGGGAGGCCCTACACCAGTAGAAGAAGACGAAGAACCCAAGGAGATTCGCCCGGAAGACTACATCATCATCGACGACACTGACTCGGATCCAGATGATAGCGATGATGACTATGTTGATGAAGCTGGAGCAGGTATAATGGAGTCTGCAACCGAAGAATATTTCTAGTAGACCACCAAATCAGTAGTAGTAGTCCACCATGTAAATATAGTAGTCCGAGCACTTTTGCGATAGTTAGATCGATTGTATGCCCTTGTTGATTGATTGAATGAAGTGAATTGTTTGCTTTTGCCTTATGTGCATATGGGTAGTGTTTTCTCTTTAGACCCCCCCTCTATTCTTAAATCTCATCTTTTCTAAACCCTTAGATGCCTTCGAGACGTGACCCCGGATTTACCTTCCCACCGGAGCTCACTCAGTTGATCCAGCAGCAGAACACATTGATGCAGTTGCTACTCCAGAACCAGAATCAGGGGAACAACAACAACAACAACCCACCACCACCACCACCACTTGTGGATCATTTAGCCCGTTTTCTTAGGCTGAATCCGCCGGTGTTTTCCAGTAGCACCGAGCCGATAGTAGCAGATGATTGGCTCCGTAAGACAGCTAGGGAGTTGACCACAACAGGATGCACAGATGCGGAAAAGGTGAAGTTTGCCGCGCATCAGCTTGAAGGACCCGCAGCATCATGGTGGGAGAATTTCACAGCCACTTTCCCTGTCGACACTATCACGTGGGACCAGTTTCAGCAAGCTTTTCGTACTGCCCATGTTTCAGCAGGAGCTATGGTCATGAAGAAGCGAGAGTTTCGCAACTTGCGCCAAGGAGGACGGAATGTTGGCCAGTATGTGGAGGACTTTAGTAAATTAGCACGTTATGCCCTAGATGACGTTGCTACGGATGCATCTAAGCAAGAGAAGTTTCTGGAAGGACTGAATGATGAGTTGAGCATGCAGTTGATGGTAGCAACCTTCAACAACTACCAAGAGTTGGTAGATCGTGCTCTCATGATTGAAGGGAAGCAGCAGCAGATTGAGAATCGCAAGAGGAAGTATGGACAAGGGAAGTACAATTCAGGAGCTCAGCAGAAACCACGTTTTACCCCTAGACCGGGAGGACATTTTCAGCATACCCATGGAGGAGGTAGCTCACACAACCACAATGGCACCAAGAATGGTAATGGGAATGGAGGAAGCAACGGCCAGAACCGCACCAACCCATCGACCCCAGCCAAGAGAGACCTGAGCCAAGTCACTTGTTTTAAGTGCCATAAGACCGGACATTATGCCAATGAATGTCCTGAATCCCAGAATGGAAATGGCAATGGAAGCTCTGGGAAGAAGCCGAACCCTCTCAACAGGGGACAGGTGAACCACGTTAACGTGGAGGAGGTTGAAGAGCAGCCGGATGCAGTAATCGGTAAGTTTTTGGTTAAAGTCATTTACTGCACTCGTTCTTTTCGATACTGGTGCATCGCATTCATACATATCAAGGGGATTTATGGATAAGTATAGTCTACCCACCAAAGTTCTTAGAACACCTATGTTAGTAAGCTCACCAGGAGCAGAGTATATGGCTAGCCAAGGATGTTTTCAAGTGCCATTGAGTATAGGTAGGCATGTGTTTCCCTCGGATTTAATCATTTTGGAATCACAAGGATTGGATGTAATTATGGGTATGGATTGGCTGTCGATGTATGGAGGAAACATCGATTGCGCCAGTAAGTCGGTCTTGCTTACCACCCGAGAAGGAAGAAGGATCAAGTATGTATCCCGGCATGTGCCGAAGAGGACTCAAGTAAATTGTCTAACAGGAGTTTTGCAGGAGGAAGTACCAGTAGTGAAGGATTTCCCTGATGTATTTCCAGAAGAGTTGCCAGGCATGCCACCGGATAGAGATATTGAGTTTTTGATTGAGCTTTTGCCAGGCACAGGGCCAATATCAAAGAGACCATATAGGATGCCCACAAAGAATTTGGTGGAGATTAAGAAGCAGATTAAGGAGTTACTGGATAAAGGATATATTCATCCAAGTTCTTCACCTTGGGGATCGCCAGTACTTTTAGTGGAGAAGAAAGATGGATCGTTAAGGATGGTTGTTGATTATCGAGGATTAACCATCAAGAACAAATACCCACTACCGATGATCAATGATCTGTTTGATCGATTGCAAGGAGCTAAGGTATTTTCCAAGGTTGATCTGCATTCAGGATACCACCAGTTGAAGATTCGAGAATAGGATATACCTAAGACGGCTTTTACCACCAGGTATGGGCTGTACGAGTATACAATTATGTCGTTTGGTCTGACTAACGCACCTGCATATTTTATGAACATGATGAACAAAGTGTTTATGGAGTTTTTGGATAAGTTCGTCATAGTGTTCATTGATGATATCCTTGTTTACTTGAAGAATGAGGAGGAGCATAAGAAGCATTTGCGTTTGGTACTTGGTAAGCTCAGAGAACACCAGTTATATGCCAAGTTTAGCAAATGTGAGTTTTGGTTGAAAGAAGTTGGATTTCTCGGACACGTTATATCTGGAGAAGGTATAGCAGTAGATCCCACTAAGATTGATACCGTGACAAATTGGGAAGCCCCAACAACAGTTGGAGAGATCCGGAGTTTTCTTGGACTCACAGGATACTACTGGAGATTCATTGAGAATTTCTCAAAGATTGCGAAACCTATGACGGAGTTGTTGAAAAAGGATACCAAGTTCATATGGACTGACGAATGTGAAGCTAGTTTCCAGGAGTTGAAGAAACGTTTGGTTACCTCACCAGTATTGATTTTGCCAGATCAGACCAAGGATTATGAGGTGTATTGCGACGCTTCACGTCGAGGACTTGGAGCAGTGCTTATGCAGGAAGGAAGAGTGGTTTCCTATGCCTCACGACAGCTTAAGCCGCATGAGTTAAATTATGCTACGCATGATTTGGAGTTAGCAGCCGTAGTGCATGCGTTAAAAACTTGGAGACATTTTCTCATTGGAAACCATTGTGAGGTGTACATGGATCACAAGAGTTTCAAGTATATTTTCATGCAGAAGGAGTTGAATCTCAGGCAAAGGAGATGGTTGGAGCTCATCAAGGATTATGATATGAAATTGCATTATCACCCCGGAAAGGCTAATGTAGTAGCTGACGCGTTGAGCCATAAAAGCCACGTCAACACACTAATGACGGGAGATTTACCAAGGGAGTTAGCCGAAAATCTTCGAGAGCTATGTTTGGAAATAGTCCCAAGAGGCTATGTAGCAACATTGGAGATTCAATCTACTTTGATGGATAAGAACAGAGAAGCTCAAAAGACTGACAAGGAGATTGCTTCTATTAAGGAGAAAATGAGCAAAGGAAAAGCTAAAGGATTTCGTGAGGATGAGCACGATACCTTATGGTCTGAAGACCGTGTTTATGTACCAAATGATTCAGAGATCAAGAAATTAATTTTACAAGAGGCCCATGATTCACCATATTCGATTCACCTAGGAAATACCAAAATGTATTTGGATTTGAAGGACACCTTCTGGTGGACCGGAATGAAGAAGGATATTGCGGAGTATGTAGCAGTTTGTGATGTATGTTAGAGAGTAAAGGCAGAGCATCAGAAGCCAGGCGAATTGCTACAGCCATTGCCGATACCCGAATGGAAGTGGGATAAGCTAGGTATGGATTTTATTACAGGATTGCCCAGAACACGTTCAGGCTATGACTCGATATGGGTTGTAGTCGATCGCTTGACAAAGGTAGCTCATTTCATTCCAGTAAAGACTACCTATACCAGTGCAAAGTTGGCAAAGATATACATGACCAGAATCGTATGTCTGCATAGTATCAGATAGAGGAACCCAATTTACCTCAAAGTTCTGGAATCAGTTGCATGAAACTTTGGGTACCAGACTGGAGTTTAGTACAGCGTTCCACCCGCAGACAGATGGACAGACCGAGAGAGTCAATCAGATTTTGGAGGATATGCTGAGAGTTTGTGCGCTAGATTACGGATCTAGTTGGGACGAGAATTTGCCATATGCAGAATTCTCTTACAACAACAGTTATCAATCCAGTTTGAAGATGGCCCCTTTCGAAGCCTTGTACGGAAGGAGGTGCAGGACCCCATTGTCTTGGGATGAAGTTGGAGACCGCCAGTTGTTTGGACCGGATCTGATAAAGGAGTCTGGATAGAAAGTGAAATTGATTCGCGATAGGCTCAAGGTAGCTCAATCCAGACAGAAGAGTTATGCAAATTCTAAACGCAAGGAGACAGTTTACAAAGTCGGAGACCGAGTTTATCTTCGAGTATCTCCACTTCGAGGAGTTAAGCGTTTTGGAGTTAAGGGAAAGTTAGCGCCACGTTTTGTAGGCCCATACAAAGTTTTGGAGCGTATGGAAGAAGTAGACTATAAGTTGGAATTGCCCGAAGGATTGTCAGGAGTTCACGACGTGTTTCACGTTTCCCAGTTGAAGAAGTGCCACGCAGAGATGGCTGATATACCGCTGAGACATACAGTGCCACTGGAAGTGATTCAGTTGGATAGTGATTTGACCTATGAGGAGAAACCAGTTAAGATTCTAGAGTATGCCAGTCGAGTCACCCGCAGCAAGGTTATCAAGTTTTGCAAGGTTCAGTGGAGCCACCACACGGAGGATGAAGCCACCTGGGAACGAGAGGAGGAATGGCTGAAGGACCACCCTCACCTATTTTCTAGCCAACCCGAATCTCGAGGGCGAGATTCATCTTAAGGGGGTAAGTTTGTAACATCCCAAATTTTCAATTTGGAATGTATACACTAGATCATCATTGCATATCATATTTTATTTGCACTTTGGTTGATCCTAGAAAATTCTACGCAACTCAATGACCCCTGAAGAGAGTTGGGGATTTCGTTATTTTCATATTTGAGTTTTCTCAAATTTTGAAAATAGGATCATTTGATTTTATTTATTTTATCTTCAATTATTTCTATTACAAAAATATGAGAGAGGGAATAAAATGACTTTCCCAAAATAAAGAAATATTGAGGATTTAATAAAAAAATCAAATAAGATTTTATGTTGGATTTATTTGCTATTTTATTTGAATTAGGGAAAAATGCATGTTTTTCAAAATTGCATTTAGGCCCCAAATAAATGTTCATTCTGTGCGGCTTGATTTTAGAAGCCGGGGAAAATTTATTTCGGGATTTTTGGAGTCCGTTTAGTATTCCTTTTGTTTTTTTCTGAGCGTAATTATTTAAAAAAAAAGAGTCCGAACCGACCTTGGGCCGTAACCGCGAGGACTCCGCCTGGCCGGGCCCTTTATATAGCGCCCCGAGGCCCGAGGCGAGCCCAAGTCGCCCCCGCCCCGAACCCTAACCCTAGGCCGCCGCCGCTCCGCGCCGCCGCCCCGCCCCGCCGCCGCTGCCGGACCGCCGCCGCCGCCGCCGGATCCGCCGTCGGAGGTAGTTTTTTCGCAGCCGTTTTTTTAGAAAACCGATCGGTTTTCTGTCGGTGTTGTTCGGGTTTTTTAGTTTCGGTTTTTCCTGTTTATTTATTTAGCGAGCGTTCGTTCGTTTTAATGAACGTTCGTCATTGTTCTTTTTCTCGGATTAAGTCCGCGATTTTTCAGATCGCGATTCCTGATCCGATTTTCGTTTTAGTCTAACTTTTCGCTCGTGTATCGGAATCAGGCGATTCAAGCGCCTGGAGTTTCGTCTCGAAACCCTCTTTCCGTTTAACCAACTCAAACAAGTTTTTGCCACTGCAAAAAATTGCCCTAGATCCAGAATAGTAAACGAAGCCTGTTTCTTTTGCCGTTTGTCTTTCGTTGCTTCGTTCGATTTGTTTCTTTTTGCTAACCAGAGTTCTTAAGTTGAACTTTCTGGTTAGATCTTTTATTCGAGTCTTTACCTGTGCACTAGTTGAGTACTTATTGTATGCTTGTTTGTTTGCGATAGAGTACCCGGAGTGCGCCGCTTGCTACTTCGAATCGCTAGGTTTTGCGGATCATCAGCAAATCAAGTAACACTTTGATCATACCTCCTACTACCCAGTTTTATTGCATTAGATCAATCCTCACACATTGCATGATTAGGATCTAATTAAATTGTGGGCTTGGGAAGTAGTTGAGGTAGTACCTATTACCTGTTATTATCAAACCTTTGGGAGTTATTTCTACGTTTGCTTATTGTGCCATGCTATGCTAGTAGACGTGGATTGGGTGAGTGTATCCATGACAGATGTGAGATTGTTAAATTAATGGTTTATCTAAGGTGGCAACTTAAATACACATCTGGGTGGATTGAGGCACCTGGGTATTCCAGTGATTGCCTGTTTTTCTTTTGGACCGCCACCCAGGCTCAAAGGGATCATGAGATTATTAATGCTACAAACTTTGGTGTGCGGCCACAAGCTACTATGGGCTCTAGCATAGTTGATTAAGTTGTGCGAACTCTTATAGTGGTAGACTAGGAGATGTAGGGGAAAGTACGTGTAAAGGTCTACCCGATCATAAGGTGCTAGCGCTTCCGAAAGACTATGTCTCGGTCATCCGTTTCTCAAACACCATGTAGTGCGAGAAACCAAACGGAGGCGATCGAGTCTTGTGGGGAAAAGTGTGCAAACCTCTGGAGAGTGTATAAACTAATCAT
The DNA here is from genome assembly GCA_034509565.1 of Triticum monococcum. Lineage (NCBI taxonomy): Eukaryota > Viridiplantae > Streptophyta > Magnoliopsida > Poales > Poaceae > Triticum > Triticum monococcum. Next base: position 772,041,005 of record CM067847.1, read on the forward strand.
GATTAGCCGTGTCCCTGGTTATGGACATCTTGAGTATCTAGTACTTGGATTATCATGCGAATCTCATCATGTTACTCTAAAATTAATTTTGTTGGGTTATGTTTAATGATGATGCTTAATTGGGATTGAGAATGCTGTCAACCATTCTCAATGTTCAACAACTACCATGATAGTTAAATAAAATTTATTCCTTTGCAGTAGGGAAAAATTGGCTTTACGCAAAACTGTAACCATAGAGTTGTCCATCAGCCAAATATGCATATAGAATAACCTATTTCATTCCATTACTCTCTATGTTTTACTTTGCCAGCATATTCCTTGTGCTGACCCGTTTCGGGCTGCAACGTTAATGTTGTAGACTTTTCAGACGATGATTAGGGTGCTTTTAGGTCGTGGTTCTATACTCAGTGATGCCGTTGGAGTTGATGGACTCACTTATCTTCCAAGCCTTCCACTGTTATCGTTATTAGATGGCCTTAAGCCATATTTATTGTAATAGATTCTCTTTTGAGACACTCGATGTAATAAGTGTGTGATTGCTACTCTATTATAAATCCTTAAAGTACTGTGTGGTGTCAGCATTACTGATCTAGGGATGACACATGAGCACAAAGATTGGACCATTTGTGGTCTAATCGCGACAACAGTTGGGCGAGATATACATCAAATAGATAAAAAGAGGCAGTGAAGTATACTAGTGCAGTGCCTGATTGTCCATCGACCAATCTTAATTAAACAGTGAGTATTATATAGCTCGCCAACTAGCTCTCTAGTCGATCGACACGACAAAAATCACGACCAATCAGTCGGCCGGCCCTATCTTTGAATCAGCTCCTCGATCTACATGGTTGGGCCTTGAATGTTCAATCAAAATCTTAAGTTACCGGCCGACACGAGACCGGCCGATCAATGGTGCCGCGACCGGCTAAATTTGTGTTTTGACTCTTTTCTGAAACCTATTTGAAATTTGTCCCTGGTTTGAAATTTTTTCGAGATCTGACCCTTTTGCTATCGTCAGGGACCATGGCGGTAGGGTATAATAGTCTACCGCCAAGGTCCCTGGCGGTAGGGTTGTATGCCCTACCGTCAAAAACCTCCTAAATATTGAACACAGTGCGGGCTCCTGCCTACCGCCAAGCACCTTGACGGTAGGGTTGTGCAGGCTACCGCTGTCGTGGTTCTAAGTCTGACAGTAGTGTAGGGGGGTAAGTATGGAAAGGCAAGGTCTTAGCTATGAAGAAGTTGTAAGGACGCAAGGTTTACGAGTTCAGGCCCTTCTCGGAGGAAGTAATAGCCCTACGTCTCGGAGCCCGGAGGCGGTCGACTGGATTATGTGGGTATGAGTTAAAGAGGTGCGAACCCTTGTCTCGGAGGAGGGGGGTGGCTTATATAGAGTGCGCCAGGACCCCGGCCAGCCCACGTTACGAAGGGTTCAATGTACATTAAGGCAGGGCGTTACTCGTAACGCTAGTAATAAAGTGACGTGATGACCATAAAAGCTACTTAATGACCGACCATTAGAGTGCGGAGTGACTTTAGGCCTCCTGGCCGTCGAGTGATTGCTTCTTTGTCGGGTGTCTTCGAGTCTGTCGAGTGGAACGCCTCCAAGTCGATTGAAAGGTGATTTCTTCTAGACATGTCCTTGGGTAGGGCAGTTAGGACAGGTCGATGACCCTACCCTAGGTACATAGCTTCATCATTAGCCCCCGAATGGATCGAGGTTTGAGTGGGGAAGGAGTTGAGAACTTCTCCGACTCGTTTTTCATGCCCTGAGCATATCTTGTTTCGGATCAATGGACCTGAGTGATGGCGGCAACTTCCTTTTCAGTCGCCTTGATCCCTTTTTAATTCTTCGTCGAGTGAGTTTCTTTGCTTGTAAGGCTCCGAGTGACCGTGTGGAGGAGATCTTTGGTCTGACAAGCTGTTTGCTGCCTGCGGATTTCATGGGATTCGAATTTTGGGAAGCGCGTGGGACGGGGGAGGCCGCAGTAATCGGATGGGATAGAGCGGAGCCGCCTCGATCCCCACGCCACCTTTTTCGCCACGTATCGCTCGCGTGCTCATTACGGGATTTGATAGAGCCATCTGGGCCTACCTGTCAGCCACTCGGAATCGGCCTCATATAAGGCGTTGGACCGGAGTCCCCCGAACAGTGCGCCCCATTACTTCTTCTCCTCCTCACGCCTCTCCGCTGCGCTCACTCTCGCCCCAACGCCACCGTGCCACACGCATCTCGCCGGCGACAATGGTGAAGGAGAAGACGGCGGCTCTGGAGCGGGCGAAGAAGGCGACGGCGAGGTCGAAGGGGAAGGCGACGAGCCGGGGCGGATCGTCCTCGCGGACTGGCCTGCCGAAGGGTTGGATTCAGGGCGACTGGATCCACTCGAGGATCTCCCAAGAAGACCTCGATGACCTGGCTGAGGGAGGGCTGATCCCCTACGACTCGGCACGACTTCCAGGGAAGGAGTCCGGTCCGCAACCCCGGGAGGGTGAGCGCGTTCTTCTTGCCACCCACGTCGACCATGGGTTTTCCTTGCCTCCTCATCCTTTCTTCCGAGGGTTTGTAAACTTCTTTGGGGCTCAACTCCACCATTTTACCCCCAACTCCATCGTTTATCTTGTCGTGTTCATTTCCTTGTGTGAGAACTTCTTGGGTTGTCGACCTCACTCGGGTCTTTTCAAGCATATTTTCACTTGTGGCTCCCAGACAGTGAAAAAGGCTAATCCGAGTGACGAGAGGACCCAAGTGATTCAGATGTGTGGGGGTCTTGGCATCCAGACGAGGGGAAAAAGCTCCTTTCCGGCCATGGTTCTTCCCGACTCAGTTCGCGGATGGCAATCGACTTGGTTCTACTGCAAAGACCAGTCGACGCCAGGGCAATCGACTGGCCTCCCTCCCTTTACCATCGACCGAGTGGAAAAACCCTCCCCTTTGAAGGTGCTCCCGGAGGAGAGGGCGCAAGTGAAGGCGCTGGTCGACCGAGTGGTCCAGCTCATTCGTGACGGGGTCACTGGTATGGATCTCTTGGAGGTCTTCCTTCAGCGGCGCATCCAGCCTCTCCAAGCCCGAGACCATCCGATGTGGCTGTATTCGGGTCTTGAAGACTCCACTCGGATCCACCCCGAGGAGGTCGACGACGACACACTGGAGAAGTGGATGTCGAGTATTACCGGGAACAAGGACAATCCCAGAGGAGCCAGGAGAGTTCCCCCATTCGACCAGTCGTGTGCACCAGAGCAGGTCTGATTCTGAGTTTTTGCTTGTAATCTGAATTCACTCGCGCAGTTGTTTGTATTGCGTCGACTGACTTTGTCCTCCCTGCTTTCTTTCAGGACATTATTGAAATGTATTCGATGCCCAACGGGGCGTAGGAGCAAACTCTGGAAGGCGAGGCGAGCGGTGGCGAAAGCGGCGAGTGGACTTCCGATGGTGAAGGGGATGGAGGAAGCGACGACTCAAGCGATGGGGAAGAAGTCGAGTCGCCTCCTCGCATAGAGAGATGATCCAAGCTTGACCAGGATCGGCCGAGTGCCCGCGACAAGGCGACTGCTCAGGCTGGTCAGTCTTCGAAGCATCCTCGGATCTCTTCACCGACCATGACTGAGAAGGCGCCCAAGCACCCCAAAGTTGCAGAACCGAAGACTCGGAAGGCGCTGCCGAAGATCAAGATCGATATCCTTGTCGCCTCCGCGTAAGTTTCTCTCCTTGTATTCACTCGACGCTCCGTGCTGTTTGTTTTTCTTGTTTTTACTTGGACGAACTTTGGAATTGTCAGCGCTGCCACTTCCGGGACCTCATCTTACAGGGATGATGACGAGGTGATGGAGGATGCGGTCACTTCTAATCCGGGTATGACTTCTGACATACTGTCTTTGATCAGTCGATTCAACTGCAAAGTGCACCATTGGGTGACGTGATTTTGGCAATTGAACTTTGCACAGCTCCCAACATTATTGATCTCCCTGATGATGATGAAGAGCCCGAGAGGCCTTTGACAAGGAAGAATAGGCGAGCTCCTGCAAGCGAGGCGCCACAGTCGACACCGAGGGCGGAAACAGTCGTTCAGGACACTGGTGACGTCAATCGGGGTTCTGTTACCTTCGCCGAGCCCCTGTCGAGTGCCTTGCCTTCTTCTTTGACTGCTCAGGCTCCTGTCGACCCGCCTTTAGTTTTTGCGACCCATCACGTCCCAGAGGACGAGGTGAATGCTGCTAGGGAAGCCATACGCCAGGCGGGCATTATGATGGAGAAGATGAAGACGGTGCGGGACGCCAGCCAAGCCGCCTATGATGCCAGCTCGGATCTCCAGAGCAATGTTCAGGTTAGTCGGCTATCTGAAGATTCTTTCCGAAAATCTTTGCATCTGTACACCCACTGGGTGCGTCGATTGAAGTTTTGGACTAGTGGGGGCACGCTGAGTGCACCCATTGGGTGTAGTCACCGAGGCTACGGTGGACTGCTGGCAGTCGACTGTAGTCTTTGTATTTTGTGGAGTAAAAACCGAACTGGTGGTTTGTTTCTTCCGCTCGATCCGGTCGAGTGGAATCAGAACCAGTGGGGGCACGCTGAGTGCACCCACTGGGTGTAGTCCCCGAGACCGCGGTGGACTGCTGGCAGTCGACTGTGGTTTGAGTTTTACTTTGTCTCTTTTCCTTTTTTTGAACTCGACTCCGGCGGACCGGCCGAGTGGAATCAGAACCGGTGGGGGCACGCAAAGTGCACCCATTGGGTGTAGTCCCCGAGACTATGGTGGGCTGCGGGCAGTCGACCGTAGTCTTAGCACTTAATGTTTTTGAAGTTTTTTGCTGTGGAATAATTTCTCCCCTTTGACTTCAGAAATCTTGTGATCTTGGAGCTCGCTTCACTAATTTGGAGAGGCAGCAGATTCAGCTGAAACTTGACTTAGAGCTGGCCAGGACAGAACTGCAGACGGTCAGAGACGGCGCCGCTGGTAAGACAAGTTTGTCGACTGGTCAGTTTTCGGCTCGAGCATCCTTCTGCTATTTCTGAATCAATCATCATTTCTTTGCAGAAAAACTAAGGGAAGCTTTGGCGAAAAAGGATCAGGATTTGGCTGCTTCCCAGAAGGAGGCTGATGATAGGACCGCTCTGGCCGGACAGAAGCTGGCTTCAGTCGGCCAGTTGGAAGAAGAGAATACCAGGCTGAAGACTGCTCTGAATGAAGCCAACAGGGAGTGCACACGCTGGAAGAAGGAGAACCTCAAACTGAGCAAACAGATGGAAGGCATCGCTCGCAGGAGGGACGATCTGGAGAGCTACCTGAGGAGCCTCGCCAAGAAGTTGTATATCAAGCTTGAAGGTGCACATTTAGTTTCGACTGATTTTTTTGTGTCGACTCAGTGTATGAAAATTGACTTATCCTTGGATCGTGAATGCAGAGTTTTGCCAGAATTTTGAAGAAGAGACTGGGAGGATTGAACCAGGTTTGGATCCAATCAACTCTCCCGTGAAAGATGACACTGCCATGAATCTGCTCCGACTGGAATCTCGCATCGACGGCGCCGTGGACTACTTGGCTTGACTGAAGGTCGCCATGTCACGAATCGACCCGGCACTCTGGCCAGAGGCTATGCTCCAAAACGATCTTGAGTCTCTGATGGCTCGACTTAACGGAATCCCTGACCGAGTGCAGGAGTGGAAGAAGTCTTCTGCTCGCTGTGGCGCTGATGTGGCTCTGTCCTTGGTTCGTGTCCACTGCAAGGAGGTGCGACAAGACAAGCTGGCCGCAATCAAGGTCGCAAACACCCAGAAGCACGACTTCCGAACTTTTATGGAGACCTTCATAGCTGCTGCCACTCGGATTGCCGATGGCGTTGACCTAGATGAGTTCGTCGAGCCTGCCAGCCCTCCTCCCGCGGAGTGAACAAACTCTTATGTCCTACCTTAAATTTGCCTCGGAATGCCGAGTGGTTTTTGTAACCATTAAACTTTTTCGGGGTGCATGCCCGAGTACCTTGATCTGTGATCCAGAACCTTTAGAATTTTATCTGAACTTGGTTTACCGTTGAATATCTTTATGAATCTCCTGCTGAGTGAAACGATTCTTCCTTCGAGACAACTTTCTGTATTTGCAGCGCAGCCCCGAAGGAAAGGGAAGCAGACGACCCATGTCTTGTTTTTGTGGCGAAGCTCTCCAGGGGAAGGCGGCGGTCGACCTACACCCTGTTATTGCAGAGTGGGACGGAGCACACATTGTATTTGTGGCGAAGCTCTCCAGGAGAAGGTGGCGGTCGACCCACACCCTGTTATTGCAGAGTGGGACGGAGCGCACATTGTATTTGTGACGAAGCTCTCCAGGAGGAGGTGGCGGTCGACCCACACCCTGTTATTGCAGAGTGGGACGGAGCGCACATTGTATTTGTGACGAAGCTCTCTAGGAGAAGGTGGCAGTCGACCTGCTCCTCGTCGTTCTTGAGGATTAAGATGTGTTTCGTACTTAGGCGAGCACTGGACTACAGCTAAGCCCCCGAGTGGGAGGGTTGCTCTCCACTCGGTAGGATTTTTCAAACTTAGGCGAGTGCCTGACTGCAGCTAAGTCTCCAAGTGGGAGAACTTAGGCAAGTATTGGACTGCAGCTAAGCACCCGAGTGGGAGGGTTGCTCTCCACTCCGTAGGATTTTTCAAACTTAGGCGAGTGCCTGACTGCAGCTAAGTGAAGGTGGCAGTCGACCTGCTCCTCGTCGTTCTTGAGGATTAAGATGTGTTTCGTACTTAGGCGAGTACTGGACTGCAGCTAAGCCCCCGAGTGGGAGGGTTGCTCTCCACTCGGTAGGAATTTTCAAACTTAGGCGAGTGCCTGACTGCAGCTAAGTCTCTAAGTGGGAGAACTTAGGTGAGTACTGGATTGCAGCTAAGCCCCCGAGTGGGAGGGTTGCTCTCCACTCGGTAGGATTTTTCAAACTTAGGCGAGTGCCTGACTGCAGCTAAGTCTCTAAGTGGGAGAACTTAGGCGAGTACTGGACCGCAGCTAAGCCCCCGAGTGGGAGGGTTGCTCTCCACTCGGTAGGATTTCTCAAACTTAGGTGAAACGGATTCGCAGCTAAGCCCCCGAGTGGGAGGCTGGCCCGCCACTCGGTAGGAAACTGTTTTTACAAACTTAGGCGAAGCGGATTCGTAGCTAAGACACCCACTGGGGGATTTCTTATGTAAACAAAAATAATAATAATCACTGGGAAAATTATAACGCTCTTGTCTTTGATAAATAAACTACAGGAGTTTTTCTTATTACATCTCATCCGAGTGAGAATTCAAGTATAAAAGGGGCGGAGTAGCTCCGCATTCCAGGCTCGTGGCTCATCAATCTGCCGATCGACATTGTAGAGGTGGTATGCTCCATTGTGGAGGACTCTGGTGACTATGAAGGGGCCTTCCCAAGTAGGAGCAAGCTTGTGTGGTTTCTGCTGATCCACTCGAAGGACTAAGTCTCCTTCTTGGAAGGCTCGGCTCTTCACGTTTCTGGCATGGAATCGACGCAAGTCTTGCTGATAGATGGTCGATCGGATTAGGGCCATTTCTCTTTCTTCTTCTAGGAGGTCGACTGCGTCCTGCCGGGCTTGTTCTGCTTCATCTTCTGAGTAGAGCTCGACTCTGGGAGCGTTGTGAAGCAGGTCACTTGGTAAGACTGCCTCGGCTCTGTAGACCAGAAAGAATGGGGTTCTTCCGGTCGATCGGTTCGGGTTTGTCCTCAATCCCCAAAGGACTGATGGGAGCTCGTCGACCCATGCACCTGCTGCGTGCTTGAGATCGCGCATCAATCGGGGTTTCAGTCCTTTGAGAATTAGGCCATTTGCCCTTTCTGCTTGCCCATTCGACCGGGGGTGAGCGACCAAAGCATAGTCGACCCGAGTGCCCTGAGAGGCGCAAAATGCCCTGAACTTGTCGGAATCGAAGTTTGACCCATTGTCCGTGATGATACTGTGCGGAACTCCATATCTGAATATCAACTCTCTGATGAAACTGATAGCGGTGCAAGCATCGAGATTCTTGATAGGCTTGGCTTCAATCCATTTGGTGAACTTGTCGACTGCTACCAGCACATGAGTGAAGCCGCTCCTGCCTATTCTCAGTGGTCCAACCATGTCCAGCCCCCAAACAGCGAAGGGCCAGACGAGTGGAATGGTTTTCAGGGCTGACGCGGGCTTGTGCGGCATATTGGAGTAATACTGACACCCTTCACATTTGTCGACTATCTCTTTTGCCATCTCATTGGCCCTTGGCCAGTAGAACCCCGCTCGGTATGCTTTAGCCACAATGGTCCGAGAGGACGCATGATGACCACAGGTCCCCGAGTGGATATCGTTAAGGATCATCTGACCTTCTTCTGGTGTGATACACTTCTGGCCGACCCCAATCGCGTTTTCTCTATATAACTGTCCCTTTATGACTGTAAAGGCCTTGGATCGACGGACGATCTGTCGAGCCTCTTCTTCATCTTCTGGGAGTTCTTTCCTTAGGATGTACGCGATGTACGGTTCTGTCCAGACGGGAGTGATAACCAACACTTCCATGACCAGATCGACCATAGCTGGAACTTCAACTTCAGTCGGATCCGCGGCGCTTTTTGGCTGCAGGGCCTCTTCGGTGAAGGGATCCTCCTAGACTGATGGCGTGTGGATGTGTTCCAAAAACACATTGCTGGGAATGGCTTCTCTTTTGGAACCTATTTTTGGCAAATCATCAGCTGCTTGATTTTTCAGTCGGGGTATGTGATGAAGCTCTAACCCCTCGAATTTCTTCTCCAGCTTTCTCACTGCATTGCAATAACCAGTCATAGCTGGACTTCTGACATCCCATTCCTTCATCACCTGATTAACCACCAAATCTGAGTCGCCGTAGACCATGAGGCGACGGACGCCGAGTGAGATGGCCATGCGCAACCCATATAAAAGTGCTTCATATTCTGCCCCATTATTGGAGGAATCAAAGTGGATTTGAAGAACATATCTAAGTTTATCTCCTCTTGGGGAGACCAACACCACTCCGGCACCGGAACCACTCAGCATCTTGGAGCCGTCGAAGAACATAGTCCAATGTTCCGAGTGAATCTGAGTCGGCAGTTGTTGTTCAATCCACTCAGTGACGAAATCTGCGATTGCTTGGGACTTGATAGCTTTCTTTGCCTCAAACTTGATATCTAGGGGAAGGAGTTCAATCGCCCATTTTGCCACTCGACCAGTTGCATCCCTGTTATGCAGGATCTCTGATAATGGAGCGTCGCTGACGACTGTAATGGAATGATCAGAGAAGTAGTGAGCAACTTTCTTGGTGGTCATATAAATCCCATATACAAGCTTCTGATAGTGAGGATATCTTTGCTTCGATGGGGTTAAGACTTCAGAAATATAATATACTGGGCGCTGAACTTTGAAGGTTTTCCCTTCTTCTTCCCGCTCGATCGTAAGTACCGTACTAACGACTTGTCCTGTGGCTGCAATGTAAAGCAGCAAAGGCTCTTTGCTGATTGGGGCAGCAAGCACCGACTGGGTGGAGAGCAGAGCTTTGAGCTCTGCAAACGCTGCATCAGCTTCAGGAGTCCACTCGAACTTGTCGGACTTCTTCATCAATCGGTAAAGAGGTAATGTCTTTTCACCGAGACGAGATATGAATCGACTTAGGGCGGCCAAGCAACCAGTAAGCTTCTGGACGTCGTGCACTCACACAGGGCTTTTCATTCGGAGTATAGTGCCAACCTTTTCTGGATTGGTGTCGATTCCCCGTTCGGAAACGAGAAAACCGAGTAACTTCCCGCCAGGGACTCCGAATGTACACTTTGATGTATTAAGCTTGATATCATACCTCCTGAGGTTGGCAAAGGTTTCAACAAGGTCAGTCAGCAGGTCGGAACCCTTCCGTGACTTGACCACAATATCATCCATGTATGCTTCTACGTTCCGACTGATTTGAGTGAGTAAACACTTCTGAATCATCCTCATGAACATGGCTCCGGCATTCTTGAGGCCGAATGGCATGGTAACATAATAGAAGCACCCGAATGGAGTGATGAAAGCTGTCTTGATCTCGTCAGGTCCATATAGACGGATCTGATGGTACCCTGAATAGGCGTCTAAGAAAGACAGTCGCTCACATCCCGCAGTCGAGTCGGCTATTTGGTCGATGCGGGAGAGAGGAAAATGATCTTTCGGGCAGGCCCGATTGATATGTTTAAAGTCAATGCACATACGAAGTGACTTGTCCTTCTTGGGGACCATGACAACGTTGGCGAGCCACTCGTAGTGGTGGATTTCTCGGATGAACTCCGCTGCTAAGAGCCGAGCCACCTCCTCGCCAATAGCTTTTCTCTTTTGGACGGCGGACCGTCGAAGATGTTCCTTGACCGGTTTTACTTTTGAGTCGACTCTCAGGCGATGCTCAGCCAGCTCCCTGGGAACACCTGGCATGTCAGAAGGCTTCCATGCGAAGATGTCCCAGTTCTCACGGAGGAACTGGATGAGCGCTTCTTCCTATTTCAAGTCAAGTGTTGTCGAGATATGAGTCAGGGCGGCGCTGGGGTCGGTCGGGTGGATGTGAGCTGTCTTCGTGTCGCCAGTCGACTGGAAAGCTGACTCTGTAGCGGGCTTCTTGGCTAGCAACAGATCACTCGGGTCTGCAGTCTTCTGGTATTCCTACAACTCCACCATTGCCATCTGTGCGTCGGCGATCTTCGAACCCTTCTGAAAACATTCTTCCGCTTTCTTCCGATTGCCCGTAATGGTGATCACACCTTTGGGGCCAGGCATCTTCAATTTGAGATACACGTAACATGGTTGGGCCATGAAGCGTGCATAAGCCGGCATGCCCAAAATAGCGTGATAGGCACTCTGGAAGTCTACAACTTCAAATGTCAACTTTTCTTTGCGGTAATTCTTGGAATCACCGAAAACCACATCAAGAGCAATCTGGCCGAGTGATTCAGCCTTCTTCCCAGGAATGACTCCATGGAAACTCATGTTGCTGGCACTGAGTCTAGACATCGGAATGCCCATCCCCTTCAACGTCTCAGCGTATAATATGTTCAAACCACTGCCACCATCCATCAAGACTTTGGTCAGTCGAGTGCCTTTAACAACTGGGTCGACCACCAAAGCTTGCCTCCCAGGGGTGGCAATGTGCGTTGGGTGGCCGGACTGGTCAAATGTTATGGCAGTCTGAGACCATTTCAGGTAACTAGGTGTCGCCGGAGCGACCATATTCACCTCTCGGTTAATAACTTTCAGTCGACTTTTGCTCTCAACATCAGCAAAAATCATCAGGGTGGAATTGACTTGAGGGTATCCGTCATCACTGTCTTCTTTGTCCTCGACCTTGTCTGACTCCTTTTCCTTACCCTTGGGCTGCTTGCCCTGGAACTGCTGGATCAAGAGTCGACACTGCCGAGTGGTATGTTTTGGGTAAATAAAATTACCCTCTTCATCTTTCTTCGTGTGGACGAGACATGGTAAGTCCAACACATCATTTCCCTCCTGATCTTTAACCTTTTGGGGTTCCAAGGCCCTTTAGGTTTCCCTTTAGACTTTCCTTGGGCCAAAGCTAAGGCTTCCCCGGGAGCTGCTGGCTCGGCTTTCCACTTCTGTTTCCGATTGGAATTGCCTCCGGTTTCTTGGGCGACTGACTTGAGCTTGCCACTCCTGAGTCGATCCTCATCCTCACCATTAGCGTACTTGGTGGCAATCTCCATCATCTGATTCAGGGACATATCTCCCGTTCGACCGAATTTCAAATTCAGTTCTCTGTACTTGACACATTCCTTGAAGGCACAAACTGCTTGGTGGTCGGGCACATTCTCCACCGAGTGATGTAACGTGATCCATCTCTGGATGTAATCCCTCAAAGTCTCATTCGGCTTTTGCACACAAGACCGCAGTTCCGTCAGTCCTGCCGGTCGCTTGCATGTGCCTTCAAATGTGGTGACAAACACTCGGGAGAGATCTTCCCAAGTGTAAATGCTGCTAGGCGCTAACTGGTTTAGCCATGCTCTGGCCGAGCCCTCCAACATGAGAGGCAGGTGTTTCATGGCCACTTCATCATTGTCGCCGCCAATCTGGACGGCCACTCGGTAGTCGTCAAGCCAAGTATCGGGCTTGGACTCGCCAGTGAACTTACTGACCCCAGTCGCCAACCTGAAGTTGGGAGGAATCACAGCAGCCTTGATGGCTCTACTAAAGCACTCTGGCCCCGAAACATGTACTCAGCTGCTGGCAGGCGCATCTCTGTCGTGGCCTTCTCGGTGAGCCTTGTTCCTGGCGACCAGACCTTGGACAAGGATGGATCTCGTGTCAAAGCCTGGCCCTCTGGGGTCGACTGGAATCCTTCGCCCACCACTATGAGGGCGCCTGTCATCCTGCTGGTGAGGCACATACGACCCGCTCCTCGGGGGAGGCGTGGGCACTCGACGTCGACCGTCATGATCGACTCGGTGATCATACTGCTCATGGTTCCCATACTGGTCACGCCGGTCTCCACGTCCCTCACGCCTCGGGGGCGATCTCGGGCTGTGAGCTGACTGGACTGTGTCCGCAGCGACAGATCTGCTGTGAATTCTGTTCCGCGACTAAGAAACAGCGGAATTCTGATCCCCTGCTGCCCGGAGTAACGCTCTGATCTGCAGCAAGCCTCTGCCAGCCTCCGACTGGGAAGGTTGAATCGACTCTGCAATACGGGCCGCTGCTGCTAAATTCTGAATCGGAGTCCGATATACCCGCGGGGGCGGGAAGAGCTGACGTCGACTGGATTCGGGAACCCGTTGTCGCGCACGTTCGTCGAGTGCTCGCTGGAGGTTCTCCAGTCGAGTGCACTCGGCCAAGTTTGCCAGGCGCGCGTCCTCCAAGGCGCGAGCCTCGGGGGTTTCTCCAATGATAGGAGTGTGCAGTGCATCCACATTTCGGCGGCAAAGTTCTTCTCTCTGCAGGGACGTGAGAGGCTCGGGAAGATACTCCTCATGGGGGCGCGACGGGTCGCCTCCTCCCGCGCCGCCGTCGGTGCGGGTAAAACCGGGGGGGACTGGGCGGTCCATCGACCATCAGAACCTCTGCCGCTGGATCGCTGCTGTCGCACTCGGATGCAGTCTCTTCAGAGCCAGTCGACAAGTCGAACATGCCGTAGAGGGATTCGTCGGGCTCGATCGCCGCGACTTGAGGGGTGGCCGACTGACGGGCCACCGCATGTCTCACCCACCGCTGAAGTCTCGACCGACCGGAGCGCTTGCGCTGGCGGGAAACGGGGAGGGAGGACAACACAGGAGCCGACCGGTAGGGGGTCGACGGTTGCCGCAGGAGAACGCCGCGGACGCACGCGCTAAAGTGCATTGCCCCACGGACTGGGAGTGCGTGCACGTCGAGCGGAGCCTCCTGAAGCCAGGCGGAGTCATCGGCGATGAACGTGAGCGCGCCGAGACGGATCTCGCAGCCCTCCACCAAAACTCCGTCGAAAACCATGATGAATTGGGTCGGAAAAGATCGCAACTCCTCCAACAAAACGCTAAAACACCTGCCCCACGGTGGGCGCCAACTGTCGTGGTTCTAAGTCTGACAGTAGTGTAGGGGGGTAAGTATGGAAAGGCAAGGTCTTAGCTATGGAGAAGTTGTAAGGACGCAAGGTTTACGAGTTCAGGCCCTTCTCGGAGGAAGTAATAGCCCTACGTCTCGGAGCCCGGAGGCGGTCGACTGGATTATGTGGGTATGAGTTACAGAGGTGCGAACCCTTGTCTCGGGGGAGGGGGATGGCTTATATAGAGTGCGCCAGGACCCCGGCCAGCCCACGTTACGAAGGGTTCAATGTACATTAAGGCAGGGCGTTACTGGTAACGCTAGTAATAAAGTGCTGTGATGACCATAAAAGCTACTTAATGACCAACCGTTAGAGTGCGGAGTGACTTTAGGCCTCCTGGCTGTTGAGTGATTGCTTTTTGATCGGGTGTCTTCGAGTCTGTCGAGTGGAATGCCTCCAAGTCGATTGCAAGGTGATTTCTTTTAGAGATGTCCTTGATTAGGGCAGTTAGGACAGGTCCATGACCCTACCCTAGATACATAGCTTCATCAACCGTCAGCCCGGTTAACGGTAGCGATGTTTCCTACCGCCAAAGTCTCTGGCGGTAGGCTGTTAGACCCTACCGGCATGTACTTTGGCGATAGTAAAAAAAAAATTCAAACTAAAATCAAATCTCGAATAGGTTTTAGAAAATGGTCAAAACACGAAAAATTACCACGTAGTGCAAGCCGGCCGGCGCGAGGCCGAACTATCAGTGGCGCCGCGACCACCCATCGAGTAGCAGTCGAGGGCCGGGCTTGGACGGAGGGTCGGAAATGGCTGTCCGGTCCGTTTCACCTGTATTTGTTTCTTCCCATGCTTTGGCGGTGGCAGCTTCAGGTCAGGTCAGGCCAGCGGGATGCAGCCAGGTCCCATGCCTTCCCAGCTAGCGATAAGATAAGAGGAGAGCGGGCAGTAGTCCGTAGAGCACAATGCATGTACTCTACTCCTACTCCTCCTGCCAAGTGTGCAGGAGCTCAGCTGCATGCATGCATGCATGGTGGCGGCAGCGCAGTAGTACCTCAGCGGCAGCGGGCGCAGGAGGGGAAAAGAAGACTTTTGGCCTCGCCTTCCTTTTCTCGCTCTTTTGGGGGGCGCAGTAGGCAGTAGCAGTAGCCCTCGAAAAGGGGTATGAGTCTGATGGAGGAAGCTACATACGAAAAGGGCTACGGCGGGGAGCAGAAAGGCTACTACTACTGCTACTACTCTGATCATCATACGCGATTTGCTCCGAAATTGTAGTATAGTACACTCTCATATTATGATAATGGAACCCGGGGGGCTTTGGCCTCCCTGATGGTCTAGATTGTACGAGTAGACCCCTTGCCAAGGCAATGGCACTCCTCCTCAATGTACAAATGCCGAATTCACTGACCCCCGCGGGTTGTATGCAGGTTTGAAATTTGAATCGCATGAAGGAAACACGAAAACCAGGAGCAAATCTGGCTCCCTCAAAAAAGAAAAAAAATAGAGCAAATCTGGCGTGTGCTCCGTCCATGCTTTTGTTCAGCTTACAAGGTACGTAACCGCCGCGGCACATGGCGAGCAGCGGCGGCGTACTAGTGCCGTGTCAGTCGGCACGACTCGCCGCCGCCGGGTGCGCACGTACGTACTTGCTCTCTCTTGCTTGGTCCACAGCTCCACGGACACACGTACGCGTCCCAGCTTTTGTCTCCCTCCCCTCCCGGCCATGGCCATGCACTTGTCCTCACGAAACAAACCGCAACGGCGTCCACAACCAAGGGAATATGATGAGGACGAAAAGCCGCTCGTTGAAATTTCCTCGGCGTGTCGCACCGCCAAAGTTGCGGGAACACAGCACCACCCTGCCTGCCTGCTTGCCGCGTGATGGAAATGACTTCGGATTTAAAAAAAAACTCACTCAAAATCAAGCAATGGGGTTCATCTCCTCTGAATTAAATCAATGCTGAGGTGGTGGCACGCCTTTTAATTAAGCGAAGGCAAGCCTTTTTCAATTATGTGGTCAGATATATTGTTGTTAATGTTAAAAGATCATCTTTTAATTAAGAGAAAGCAAGCCTTTTTTATTATTGTTTCCCTCGTCTCCATCTCAGATTTATCATACATAGAACTTCTAAAATAGCATCATGGCATATGCCCTTAGCATGTTTGTTACATTTGTTTGGTTGGGCTGAGCCAGTTCAATCACCATGCAATCAGATACAATGCTATGCAAAGCACAAAACATGATACATCGCCAGACTGTCTCCCCTCTCTCTTCCCAGCCACACACAACAATGTCGGTAGAACCTCCTCCATCCCCACCACAAGCAATAATGTCCGACGGATCTTCACCATCCACACCACGAGCAGCAATGCTGGCCGGACCTCCCCTTTCTCCATCACGACCAGCCACGTCGGTCGGACCTCTCCCATCTCTGTCGTGATCAGCCACACCCGTCGGACCTCCACCCATCCGCACCACGAGCAGCAATGCCGGCCGAACCTCCCCTTTCTCCATCACGACGAGCCACGTCGGTCCGACCTCTCCCTTCTCTGTCGTGACCAGCCACACCCGTCGGACCTCCACCCATCCCCACGCGAGCAACACCGGCGGGCGGCGGCCAGGTCTCTCCCTTCTCCTCCCTTGTTTGACACAAACTCAAATTGAGTAACCAACACTTCGTTGAACCAAACACATCACATAATCATCCAACCCCCAACATAATACATCTTGTTTCGATTACAAATATGAAAATGTTACCACATGTCTTTAATTTTACCCAACGTACATATTTTTTCAATAAAATTACTTGAAAACCCGATTTTGTACTAATTTTAATGATGGTTTATCATTTAAATCAATGCTATTTCATTACTAAGTTCAAAGCAAGCACCATCGTCAATTGCTTATTTAACCAACTAGAATAAGTAGGGCACATTAACCATCATTTAAACAACATCACAACATTAGATGTGAGATCATCATATAAACCTTATATGCTTGTACCTAATCATGCACTAGAAACTGCAATGATGATATTTATTAAACCACACTATTTACATATCAATGTCGGGCATTTAAAGAATATTAAATATACACAAATATATGTAGACTACAATTCACCCAATTTTGAAAAACAATATTATGTAAAGACGTGCGACTTGTTTCCTTTTTCTCACATTAATTTTGTATTTAATATTTTGATGCCCATTATCTCAAAAAGGAAATAAATTATTCTTGTTACAGAATATAATTGATTTTAGCATTATGTGTGTATTTGTCAATGATGGATGTTAGAACTGTATAACAAATAATGTTATAATCAACATTCAACAACATTTTTATGGTTTTAATACATAAGTTACACCACCTAAATTTGTACTTTAAAATAAATAAATAATAATAATAAAGTATAAGAGTTTAGTATAAATATTATTTTATTTAACATGATAGGTGACAGTATACGAAAATTAGATATTTAGTACAATTAATGTTGGTGTAAGATTTATTTGAAACTAGTTGAATGCCCGTGCGTTGCCATGAAAAAATATAATAAAATAAAATACGTTAATAAATCAATTGTTATGTTTCGAGGCATGTGATCACTTCTTAGTATGGGGTTAGCTCAAGTTGTTTGCACTCAAATAATAAATATGGCTTAACTGCAATAAAAGAAGTGCACAAACTGATAATGATTTGTTTGAGATAATTAAAAAAATACATACAATGTTGTCTTACAAAATATGCACGTTTCATCTAAACATGTGTAGACATATACATATCAAATGGATAGGCAACTTGGGAGTGAAGAACACAATTATATACAAAGTTGTGATGGATTATGTTGGATATAATACTCATACTTCATCCAAAAACACTTTTGTTCGTTGCTCCGTTTATGAGAGCACCTCAACACAAATTTTCTGAACATTCTTTAACTTTCCGTCTTTGGATATAATATAGCTGGTCCAAGTGCTGTAGTTGATAATATGTTACCCCATCTATAAACTAATATAAGATCGTTAAAGTCACTATTAGTACTTTATAATAATTCAGGATTTCAAGTAACTGAATAGTCAAATACAACATGTTATATGAGAAAATAATTCGATGGTACTTGAACTTACAGTGTCAAAAACTTTTATAGTGCAAACTGGCGAATCTCTACCTAATATTAAAGGGAGGATTGTTTCTCCAAATTTTTTGGTTTATACGGTAGGATCCAGGTAGTTTTCGTACGTCGGACATGTTATATGAGATTTCAAGTAACTGAATAGTCAAATACACCATGTTATATGAGAAATAATTCGATGGTACTTGAACTTAGAATGTCAAAAGCTTTTATAGTGCAAACTGGCGAATCTCTACCTAATATTAAAGGGAGGATTGTTTCTCCAAATTTTTTGGTTTATACGTTAGGATCCAGGTAGTTTCCGTACGTTGGACCAGTCGTTTCGTTCGTCACGATTTGTTCCGGCCAAAAAAATCGCACGACGCACAAAGACAAACTGCGATGGGCCAGCCCACTACGGTTGATGTATGAACAGCGAATTAAGGGTCGTGTGGACTCGAACATGGGCGCTCGTGCTTGACAAGTCAGGATGCAAGCCACTGGAATAGGCGCAATAATTTGTTTAAGTTGCACGCGGCATCCTAAAAATAGCAAACAGCCGCGCCAGATACTAAGAGCAAGAGGAAAACATTTGTTTTGGAAAAAGTAGATATATTTTAGAGCGCGAATATTTTAGCAAATTTCTAAACAAAAAATTGAAACTCGAACATATTTTTCACAAAGAACAATATTTCTCCTTTTATTTTAGTGTTGAAACCTGAACATTTTTTGAGAACTAGGAGGTACTATAGCGTTTTTTTTTCGAATTTGAGAACATTTTCTAAGAACACAATTTTTATTTGAAATTTGAATTTTAAAATTGGGAAGTATTGATCTAGCACTTTTTAATCTGCACCTACTAATAAAGCAAGGTGTGGTTCTCTGAATTTTCGGTATGTCCATCGCATAGGATTTTTCATCCATTTTGCACAAGGGCCACACGCAAGTAAAAAAACACCTTTTGTTCCCGGGTGAAAGAAAAACACTTACCTTTTTTTATTCCTCAGTGTGTTTGTTTTTATGAATGTCTCAAGTGTCTCACTTGGCCCCAGTCTGCGTTGTGGCCCAGCAAAGCCGCCGCAAGGCAGGCAAGGCAAAAATATTAGTTCCTATTTGGGTTCCTCAATTCATCACAACCGATTGAGATAGATCAATTTTTGTGTTTAGGTGAAGGTTGTTTTCTCTATTCAATAATCTCACCTTGGTTGCTTATAGATAATCCCTTCAGTTGATATACTTTTTTGAGTTTTTAGGTATCAAGGAGCTGACTTGGGAATCAATAAGCCAATGGTAAGGAACGGCGTGACAAAAAATAAAGGAGGAAAATTTAGTTGAGAGAACTACATGTCAAATGACATGAGACCTGACAAAGGATGAAAGAACTAGGAGAGAGAGAAATAAGAAGGAAGAGGAGAATATTTTTTAGGGCTAGGAAGAGGAAAACTAGACCTGAGATGGAAGGAAGGAAAGTACATGGTGGATTATTAACAGGTGATGGGCTGGAATTCAAAAATACACGTGACATGAAAAGATACATGATGGACCTGACGGTGATGGGATGTAATTCAAAACATGAGACATGGCAGAGAAATAAAAAGAAAGGGAAGAATTAGACGTGACATGTTCTTAAAAAAAACTAGATGTAACATGGAAGGTTTCATGGTGGGGGCCTAGAAGGATTCATGAGACTACGTACTAAAGGAGTAATATGTATTGGAAGCGCCGGTAAAATACCAGTAAAAGGAATTTAATAATAAAAGTTAGTACTTTTTAATAACATTATTATGAGAGTTAAGAAAATAGAATACACACATATGTATTGTTTTAATTCAATTTATTAAACTAGGGATATGGAGCGAACCTTTTTCTCCATTGCGTTTTCATGTACGACTAGCCTCACTCGGCTTAGTGACACCCGTCATAATGCATGAGTTCAACTAAGGATTTACGGTCTATCTAACACAAACTATTCAATTTACATGATAACATAGACATACATTATGTGCAGTGTCTTTCCCTATTATATTAGCCGGATGTAAAAAAAATGTGTTCGACGCTCTTGATCTCCTCGGACATGAAGGAGGCTTAACAATCCAGCTATTGGACCTGTCCAACATTGGTTAGTGACAACTGGTACCGCAACCACTGCCGACGAGGACAACAAAGAGGATAAACGGAAATATGGGTCTGATGTCTGAGGATGAGGTATTAGTCATATTTGTTATGTTATGGGCATAAGGGTGAGGCCTTTAGGCATGTTCAGTGGGTAAGGATGCGTGGGGCTGTTTTCCCCGTTGCAATGCACGGGCATGTTTGCTAGTAAAGCTATAATGTAAGATCTAAATGACTCAAACTAGCATAAAAAGAAAAGAAAAAGGAAAAAAATACCCACACGAATCTCCGTGTAAGATCAATAACATAGGACTTAGATGAGCAATACTTATGGCACATCTAGATGCGCTTTAGCAAAACTAAATGTAAAAACAACAGAAAGAACCCTATCGAACTCTGTTTCGTGGAAAGAAATTTATTGTGGCTTTTGAGCTCATTGGAGGAGGTATATTCACATTGCCAACAAGTGGTATGTCTAACCAGTATAGGATGAGGATGAAATGGGGATGGTCTTGGATAATTCGGAAAAACATATGTACTAAATGTGATATGTAGTTTTACCTATGTCTTTATGCAATATTTGGCTTCTGGAACTTTCTTTAACCAGAACACCATAAAGCAAGTTATTGATAGAGTATTAAATTTGCTTCCTAGAAGCTTCATATGTGTTCAGACGCTCATGCAAAGGAGAGTTCACTTCGACCCGATAAAGGAATACTAGCAATGGATTATGTAAGAGTCTCGATGGAATTGTTTCCTTTCCATGCAGCCGGGGAAAACAACTC
This sequence comes from Triticum monococcum, assembly GCA_034509565.1. Taxonomy (NCBI): domain Eukaryota; kingdom Viridiplantae; phylum Streptophyta; class Magnoliopsida; order Poales; family Poaceae; genus Triticum; species Triticum monococcum. The sequence continues at coordinate 772,061,521 of CM067847.1, forward strand.
TCTTGAATGTCCTGCACAACATGAAGCTAGTTTTCTTTTGGCACGAACATCAACCTAGTTATCTATTTTTTTAAAATTTTATGAAGATAAGTTGGTAAGAGTTCCTATAAAAGATTAAAATAACATAACATGTGGCCCTTAAAACTCAAATAGATTATTCGGAAATCTTCTATATCTAAATAGCTAGCCCCCACTAATTATTTCTCTCAACATGCAAGCATGCCACATCATCCCACAACATGCATGAGAAAAAGCCCACCCCCACTATCATATGTCTCTCAACATGCAAGCATGCCACTTCATCATTAAACATGCATGGAAAAAATGACTCATCTCAACATGCATACATAAGAATTTTCACCGTATTATGCTATTTATATTTTATAAATTTTTTACAACTATATATTAATCAAACAAAATAAATTATATGTATTTCCAATTTATCTTTTTTATATTATTACTTCAAATATTCATGTTTCATACAACGAATCACATTGAAATATGTTGCAAATTAAAATATTCCTGCAACAACGTGTGGGATATCATCTAGTATTTCTAGTAACTAGATATTTTCAACAGGTTCGCTAGAACTCATCTAGATGAGATATAATTTGGTCTCATTCACTTCTTATAGCCATTGGATGTGATGCTATAAGATGCGTGCGTGCTGACTTGGGTTGTATCTGTTTTTGTTTTCAAGGTGAATGAGACCAAATTATATCTCATCTAAATGAGTTCTAGGCACTCCCTATTTTCAATTATGTGGTCAGAGATATTGTTGTTAAAAGATCATATTTTTGTTGGGAAACATAGTAGAAAACAAAAAAAAATCGCCCCTACGCACACCAAAGATCAATATGAAGATGCATAACGGGTTGAGATCACGATAGTTGCCATCACTGAGTTGCAGTGGAAGAAGATTGTGTTGGTGTATATCGTACTTGGAGTCCCTCGAACCATTGATGAACGATCTCGCGAATCACCCACGAACAGTCCCTCGAACTAAATGCCGAAAGACGGCCACTCTACTTGGCTCCAAGCGTGCAACCTTCACGATCCGATAATGCTTCATCATCCAAATCTAATCATTGCCGGAGAATTAGAGGGAGGATATTAGAACCACACGGGGCCTCTAATTATGAGGATTAGTCTAGCTCTAATTAGTTAACTAGAAGCAACTAGAATTAGAACTAGAAGAACTAGAGGAGGCTCCAAAACTTTTGTGTATTAAAACGGTGCAAAACCTCTAGTATATACAGGTTGGAGGGGAGGGAGAGGGCAGCCACCAAGGAGGGAAAGTACCTCCTTGGGGCGCCGGCCATGGGAGGGGAGGAGGAGTCCTCCCCCCCTCTCCAATTCGGCCTCCTTCCATGGCAAAGGGGGCGCCTCCCCCACTTGGGCCTTGGTGCCCAAGTTGCCTTCCACGACTTGGACTTTTTAGGCCCCTTGATATTAAATTAAATACAAAAGTGCTCTAATTATTTCTAGACCATTATATATAATTTAACACCCCAAAAAAAGTTTCCACCTATATATATATTTATCGCTAATATCCGGTATTACCCGATACTCTTCGGAAACCCTTCCGATGACCCCCAAACGCTTCTGGATCCTCTCGGAACTATTCCGAATATGACTGAAACAATTACACAAATATATTCTCATTACTCCTGTCCAATTAACACTCAGCAGATCGTGATTGCCTTAAGCTTGTGATCCCGTAGGTTCGGTAACTCATAGACATGAACGAAACCCCCTGGTTCAATGACCGATAGCAGAACTGTGGACATTCATATTGATCCCTATGAGCACATGAATGATATTGGAGTGAACCTTTGGTTATCATGTGATGTTTCCTTTGATTCACGATACTTTACAAAACCCGGGATGCATCGATATCCTCCTAAGTCATCACATGCTCACTATACCGAGATCTCCGTTACTTGTTTTGTTCTTTTTTCTCATTGTCGTGTTCCGGCATACCCGTCACGTAGTCACCTGTGTCTGGCAAGATTATGATGGATGCCATCACACTGAGAGGGCCCTAAGAATATCTCTCCATCGTCGGAGGAGCAAATCACACTCTCGAGCTATATAGTCGCTTATCAAACTTTCCAATGAATCTATAAGTTGTCGTTATGATCACCGTGTTACATGTGAAATTTGAGCAACCCCAAAGCTCATCATAAGGTAAGAAGTGACTACAGTACTCTCATGGTCCAAGGAGCAAAATCACATGTTAACACTCCGTGTTATTACAATTGATTACAGACAATATTATCTTAATTCGTAACAAACAAGTTTGGGTTGATTCAATATGATCGTTCTTCCAACGTCATAATCTCAATATTGTTTTAGAATTATTGTTACAGTTAATGATATCCCAAGATCCAGAAAACATGATCACCAACAACACCTGAGCTAGTCTTAGAGGCAAGACTAGGAACCTTTATTTTATCCGTTTATCATTTCACATGTGCATATGAGTTTTTCACTGAATCGCATATTCCAGGATCATAGCAGTTATATCATGAAATATAAACTCTTAATTATGAACATGGAAATATAATACTACAATATTATTGCCTCTAGTGTCTATTACCAACAATTTTAATTAAGAGAAAGCAAGGATTTTCTTCTTGTGGGTTTCCACCCCTCCACCTCAACATTTATCATACATAAAACTTTTAAAATAGTATCACTGTACATGCCCTTAGCAAGTTCGTTAATTACCTTCGTTTGGTTGGGCTGAGTCAGTTCAATCACCCTGTAATCGGATACAATGCTACGCAAAGCACAAAACAGGACACATCGCCAGACTGCCTCCCCCCCTCTCTTCCCAGCCAGGAACAACAATGTCGGTAGAACCTCCTCCATCCTAACCGCAAGCACTAACGCCGGACGGATATGCACCATCTGCACCACGAGCAGCAATGCCGGGCGGACCTCCCCTTTCTCCATCACGAGCAGCCACGTCGGCCGGACCTCTCCCTTCTCTGTCGTGATCAGCCACACCCGTCCGACCTCCACCCATCCCCGCGCGAGCAACACTGCTGGCCAGGTCTCTCCCTTCTCCTCCCTTGTTTGACACACACTCAAATTGAGAAACCAACACTTAACACATCACATAATCATCCAACCCCCAGCATAATACAGCGCATTCCGATTACAAATATGAAAACATTACCACGTGTCCTTAATTTTACCCAACATACATATTTTTGTCTATGAACCTAGTCAAAGTTTATAATGTTTATTATTCGAGAAACCTAAACACACCGCGTTATGAAACAGAGGGAGTGCTACATAGCCTCCTGCTTTCTTTGACACCCACCTGTAATTTAATCTTGGTTCAGGTGCGTTACTTAATGGATGGACACGTGAAGGTGCTGCTGAAAGAATAAGTACGTGGGCTATGCTTTCTCTCTCAAAAGAAAAAGAGTATGTACGCTATTAAATCGGGCAAAGTGAACAAAAGGGCTGGGGTTAATGGAGGAGGAATGTTGCCGAATTCTCACAGCAGCACATCGTTTACCTTGGCATGCATGCACCAACATAATTCTTTGCTCCGTGGCATTTTACCTTTCACTTTTTTGGCTTTTCTCGCGAAATGTAATTAAGATGCTAATCATGGCGGTCTAGCTAGTCCTTTTCTTTTGGATGAGATGACTGGCTAGTGCATTCTTATGCTGTCGAGTGTTTATATGCCAAAGTGACACAAAGTTAATGAGGACAGCTTGAGCTTGGCCGGCTAAGATTTTTAGACTGACTTGGCTGGCTAAGATACGTACTCCATGAGTCTTTATTGATTATAGCTCTTCAACTCCCTGATTGATCTACACGCAAAGAAAAAGAACTCCCTGATTGATCGATAAAAATCATGGGACTGATCGACAATGAGCCCGGCGGCCGGCCTCATCTTTCAGCTCCCGTGTAGTTTTAGTTTTTCCTTTTTCAAGAACCATGCAGAACAAATCGCATGTATATTCATTAGAAAGGGGACGATACACCCCCATTGAAGATAGGGCCCATACAACACCACAGAGACGTGATGCGACAAAATACCTAAACAACGGGAAGAAACGACCGAACCCAACCTAGACTAGAGAAAATGACACAACACAATACTATGTTAACAAAAGGCATGAAAGCGAGAATTGTCCACTGTAAAACCTGAAATGTAACCGCACAACCACACAATCATCATAACGAAGATCACTAAGCTAAACGCACTTATATTCCTTTACGGAGGGAGTACCGAATAGCGACGAGCCTGGAGCCAAACCACTGGTGCATTTTACTCTACATGGTCGGGCCTCGCAAGTTGATTCTGAATTTGCCCGGGCATAGCTTCCGCTGCTAGTGCAACTGTTGGTGCACAACTGTACTACAAGCAGGCGCGAGAGCGAGACCGACCGATCAATGGCGCAGTACCCACTCGCATACACCCATCGATTACTAATCCAGGCCTCGCAAGGAGCCCGGTCGGAGATGGCCATCGTCTGTGTTGTGTCTGGCTTCGCTTAGGCTTTACGCTTGGCTAGCTAGACCTGACCGGCTGAGCTTCCGGTCAGCCGGGCATGGCGATAAGACAGGAGAGCAGCAGGAGTACTGTACTTGACTAGCCAAAGCCAAGCAGGCAGCACGCAGGAGCTAGCAGTAGTCCGTGGAGCACATGCAGGAGCTGCTCCGGCAGTTGCATGCATGCTGGCTGCAGCGGCAGCGGCAGCGCGCAGGAGGAGAAAAGAAGACTTTTGGCCTCGCCTTCCCTTTCTTTCGGCCGCACTCGATCACATCTTTCTTTGGCTGAGGCCTGTGGGGATCTGACGGGCAAAGCTACGTAAGTTTTTTTTTTTGGAAAGACCATCATGGATAGCTTTGTTAACTTACAAAATGATTATATCGTTTACTAGTTAGTCAATTAAGAAACTAGGAGGCTCATTAGACCAACTATCATCACGCTTATTACAAAAACTGAACCTAGCTAGCTCATGTGCTGCAACATTTGCATCAAGAAAACAATGCTTGAAAGTGACCTTTCCTATTAACGTTGACAAATCTGTGCATTCCGCAAAGATCGCCACTGCTGCATCCCGCCATTGGTTCTGTCCTTGATAATAATTCACCACATTAAGAGAATCAGACTCCGCTTCAATCCTACTGAAGCCCATAGCATTTGCGAAGGCTAGACCGTCACGCATAGCCATTGCTTCTACTATCGTCACATCCGCTGCATTCTGAATGAATCCGCACTGCGCTGCTATAAAATGACCCTTATCATCTCTCAAAACAACACCTGTTGTGCCTGGACCTTCATTAGCATGGTACGAGGCGTCAACATTTAGCTTAGTAAAGCTTAGTTCAGATCTCATCCACTTATGCCTTCCACTTACTGCCTTCTGGATTGATCCTTGATAATTTGCAATAATAGCCAGTACTGAGCTCGGCCATCGGAAAAGGGGAGGGAAAGAATCATGGTGAGTATGTCGTCGACGTAACCACCAAATGTGCCAAGAACCTGCTGCAATGACCTCTTTGCAGTTTATGCTTGGCATAAGTTCCAATGGTGAATCTTGTTCTGTCAATAGAAACTCCAATATCGCCGACCCCGGCCTGTCAACCTGTAGAGCAATGTTTACACGCTCTAGCAGCCCCAGATTTGTCCATCTACGCTTCTTTAAAACAAACAAACAAACAAAAGGGCTACGACGGGGAGCAAAAAGGCTACTACTACGGGAACGCCCCTTCGATTTTCTCTCTTTAATCCGGTTTGGCTGCAAACCATGTCTTCCACGTGGTCCTCCGTCCCTTTGGTTTCTGGATGTGTAACGCTTGATATGAGAATTTTTTTTAATAATTTTGTATAAAGGAAAAAAAACTCAAACTCCTTTTGAATAGATTTGACATTCTTTTGCACTAGTATATAAATTTTCATGAAGGGCAAATCTGCCGTTGACTTCAGGGCAAAAATAACATATTTATTGTTACTTACAAGTTACTAATTACACCTATTTGACCTAAAATTTTGTTTTTTTTCCTGAAGTCTGTGAATTTACGAGTACTCCCTCCGTTTTTATTTACTCCGCATGTTAGAGTTGACTGAAATCAAACTTTGTAAAGTTTGACCAAATTTATAGAAAAGAATATAAATATTTAGCATAACAAATCTATATGATGTGGAAGTACATTCAAAAACGAATCTAATGATATTGATTTGTTATTGTATATGTTAATATTTTTGTCTATAAACTTTGTTAAAGTTTGTAAAGCTTGACTTTGACCAAAACTAATATGCAGAGTAAATAAAAACGGAGGGAGTACAATAGAACGTTAAGTTTATCTTGCTTGATTTGTTCGTGCAGATTCCTTACAAATTATACAACCGGACCCCCGTTGAATAGGAGGAGAATGAAGATACTGTGAATACTATTCGCAGTCCGATAGCTGAATGCCTGTCTTGCGATAGCAACATTGGTTAGCTATGTTGATGGAGGTCATCATCATGTGAAACTTATGTTTTTTCTATGGGCCATGCCTTTTGTAATATTGTTGTGGGGTCACTATCTATTATATGTATGCAACATCAATGTATAGTCATCGAATTGTGTATGTGTTAGCTATGAATCTACATTGTCATACTTTTCCTTTGCAAAACGGTCGCTTTCTTGCCAACCATATACATATGACTGTTTACGGTCAATTAGCATATAAACATATTCACTCATGGCCCAGGGACATTACAAAGAATTCACAACCAAAACTACGGTTTCACGGTCGTTTTAACTAAACAGCTTCCAACTTTTCCATAGTTAGAAGTTCACAGCAACTTTTTCAGAAAACTACAACTCAACCAAATACAACCTAAGATTCTTGGTTCCCTAAATTCCTGCCACGTACCATCTCCACTTTTGTTAACCATTAAAAGCTATTTTGACAGCAAGCTAACATTTTTTTGTTCCATGGTAATTGATGTCGAGTTCCCCTAGATCTAGAAGGCGACACAAGATGCTCCATTTAGCCGTAATTATTATTTCTTTTGTTCATGACTTTGCCAATAGAATCTAGACCTGAAATATTATGGCGTTTTAGCACTCACGTAAAGGACTACAAAAAAAGAGAGGGAATACATATATACTTTTCCTTCCTATATACTACTCCCTCCATCTCTAGAGAGAAGACCTAGTTATAGAAAAATACCATTATGAACTACATAGCAAATTAAAATCATTGGATACACAATAAATATTTTTATATTATATCTATTTAGTATTGAACATTTTTTCTATAATCTAGGTCAAAGTATGCATTTTATGTTCTTACGAAAAAATATGAACTTCTTTTCAGAGCCAGAGGAAATAACCGATCATCAATTTCCCTCCAACAGCGAAAGATGCCTGAAAAAGCGAACAAGTGCCCATTAAATTAAAATGTAAAGAAATCTAAAAACACAATGCGAGGAAGATGCATAATGATGAGAAAGGCAGGCACGACACGCCCGCGGCTGACCTGAAGTCACCGCCGGCGACGTGCACTCGGTTGGCATCGTGCACGTCCGCCTCTTCTAGTTCTAGGCCCCGGGGAGGGAGCAGCGTGCACCATCTACATCAAATATTCTTGTGCCCACTCACATTGGCGCGTCGCTGCAAACGGGCGGGTGCCGTTTTCTTGCGATTAAAACTCCGCGCTAAGACACCCATGGTTTAATAGTTTTGGAGCATGCACGTACGTTTACTGGCTGACACATGTAGGTGCCGAGAGAATATGTGCGTAGGCTATTTATAAATCGTGCAGACCGAACAAAAGGGTCGTCGTGGTTAATGGAGGAGGAATGTTTGCCCGATTAATCCTCGCGTCTCAGTGAGGTCCTTTGCACCTGGAATGCATGCATGCATGCATGAACATAATTATCTCGCTCCATGTCATTTTGCTTTTCACTTTCTGACTTTTCGCTTGATATAATTGGATTATTAATCATGGTGGTCTTAGCTAGCCTAGTCCCTCCCTCTGGAATCTGGATGAGATGATGACAGAGTCGAGTAGTGGTGCATCCGTATGCTGTCGAGCGTTCATATGCCAAAGTGACACAAAGACATCTTGGCTGGCTAAGATAGATTGACAATACGTGTGTGGAGTAAGTGCGGTGCCTGATTCGCCATTAGTGTTATTAGAATCTTAATTAAACAGTGAGTCTTATAGCTCGTCAACTCCCTGGTCGATCCCACGACACAAATCTTTGCTGCTCTGATTGACAATCGCAACCAACTGGCCGGATATGTCAAATATTATCCCTCAAATTCCCAGACACACCTTACATTTCACAAGTTGTATCCGGACATCTCACATTAGATTTTTAAATTCACATAAACACATGCAAAAGAAGTAAACCTACGCAATACGTCGATCACCTAGCTACTCTCGTTGGAGATGTCGACGATCTCCATGCCCGGCTCCGGCAGCATGGGCAAGAGCTGCAACTCCGTCTCTTCCGGCGCCTTCGGCTGCTCCGCTCCGGCCTTCCCCGCCTCTATCTCTGCGTCGAGTTTGGCGAAGAGCGTGTCGGACGCCGCTTGCTCTTGCCGGAGGAACGCCCAGTTGGCATTCACATAGGCCTTATCCTGGATGGACTTCAGGATGGCCTGCTGCTCCGTCATCTCCTTCGATTGGGCGACAGCGAACTCTGCTTCCGTCTGCTCTATATTGAAGCCCGGCAGCTCCGCCTCCTCCACCCCCATTGTAGTCAGCTCCTCTCCTTTCTCTTCCCATGGCTGCTCCTCCTTCTCCGGCTCCGGCGAGTCCGGAGGCAACCCGATAGCGATGCGGGCAGCGCGCGCGGCTTGTCTCGCCCGGATCTCCTGCTGGATCTCGTGCCGGCGCTCCGGCGTGAGCATTGCGTAGTAGGTGAACTTCCTTCGGACCATGACGGAGCGCCAGAGCGTGGACAGAGCGCTAGAGCAGGAGAGGGAAGGAGGTGGATGGGCTCGGACAAGCGGCGCGGAGAGGAAGATGGTGGATGGGGTTGCGGGACGTCGGTCGACTTAAATAACCGGATTTGGTCTTAGGCGACGAGCTGGAACGGCGCTACGCGGTGTTCGCACCGCGGCGACGGACGCGACATCCGTCGGACCGCCTAATTTTCAGGCGTTTTCACGTAAGACCGCATCGTCAGACCGACGTGCCGGCGTGCCAGTTAGCCCGGGCATTTGAGGCAGGCTCAGGCGTTTGAGACCGGTTTCTTTCAATCAGCTCCCGTGCAGTTATAGTTATACGTACATGGTCGGGCCTTGAGTGTTATGTACACGCCTTAAATGTTCCCGCGCAACCTGTTTGTGTGGTGTATAGAAAATCCGGCCGTCGCGAGACCGAACGATCAATGGTGCCGCGACCACTCACCGAGTGCTGCTAATACTACTCGAGGGCCGGGCTTGGACGGAAGATGGGAAATGGCAGTCCGGTCGATTTCGCCATTGACCTGTTTCACCTGTGTCTGTTTCTTCCCACGCGCTTTGGCGTAATTTACGCGGAGCTCTCCACACGCAGGCCTGACCGTCGCAGCTTCGGGTCAGGCCAGCGGGATGCAGGATGCGGCCAGGTTTCATGCCATGCCATAGTAGCGATCAGATAGACAGGAGGAGAGCGGGCTGTAGTCCGTAGAGCATATGCATGTACTCTTCCTCCTCCTGCCAACTGTGCAGGAGCTGCTCCGGCAGCTGCATGCAGCAGGTAAAAGGCACAAATTTAACCTTAAATTGAAACTATTTCATAAACTAAACTGTTTTTGAAAGTATTTCATCCGGCTAATCTTTAATGTGCAGCCCCTAACAGCAAGGCGCTGCACTCTACTGTGCAACGCCTAACACTTAGGCGCCACACTGTGCAGCGCCTAGCTCTAAGAAGTTGCACTATACTGTGCAGCGCCTAGCTGTAAGAAATTGCACAGTAGAGTGCAGCGCTTTGTTGTCGGGCGCTACACAAAAGGGTTAGCAGTGTGAAATACTTTCAAAAGCAATTTAGTTTGTGAAATACTTTTATTTTAAGGTCAAATTTATCAATTTTGCTCATGCAGCATGCATGCACCACTTCTGGCTGGCAGGAGGAGAAAATTAGACTTCTGGCCTTACCTCGATTTTCTATCTTTCTTTCGGCTGCACTCGATCGTATCTTTGGCTCGGCTGTGGGGAAAGGTACCTATGCAGCGATTTTTGAACAAACAAACAAACATATAAAAGGGCTACGGGTGGGGAGCAGAAAGGCTACTACTCTGATCATCATACGCAAATTGTACTACCAGTAGACTTTCATTATGATAATGGAACCCGGGGGCTCTGGCTTCCGTGGTGATCTAAATTGGTTATACTAGTAGAGTGTAGACCCCTTGCAAAGGCACTTCTCGGTGACATAGGCCCTGTTTGGTTTGGCTGTGGATTTTTAAAACCAGTTATGAAAAATCTGCTATGGAAAAACAATTGTGGAAAATCTGATGTGAAAAAGATGTAGATCATTTAACAAACCAGCTGATACAGCTTTTTCAGATTTTGACCCGCAATGGAATCAGATTTTGGAAAGCACGTCCTGGGCTGCTTCCACTTTTGTTTCAGATTTTGACAGCGGATTTCTGGAATTAGATTCTGTTAGGCTCGCTCTTTGGTTCAGATTCTACTTCGCGACAGCGGAATCCGTCGATAAAAACTGAACCAAATAGAGCCATAGCACTACCAAATTCACTGACCTCCACGGGGTCCGTATGCAGGTTTGAAATTTCAATCGAAGGAAACACACAAAACGGGAGCAAATCTGGCGTGTGCTCCGTGCATGCTTTTGTTCAGCCGGCGACGTACGTAACCGCCACGGCACATGGCAAGGCAGGCAGAGGAGGCGTACTAGTGGCGTGTCAGTGAGCAGGACCCGCCGCCGGGTACGCAGGAGGTACTTTGCCCTCTCTGTAGGTCCACGCCTCCACGGCCACATGCCCAGCTTTTGTCTCCCTCCGATACAAATCCATCCACTTGGTCCTCAACAAAAAGTCGCTCGTTGAAATTTCCTCGGCGAGCGCTGCGAGATCCTTTTGGAAAAAGGCACCACTCGTCCAATGAAAACAGTCTCGGCTGTACAACTCGTTCAAAACAAGACATCTATGACCGGAGTTGCCTAATCGGGACCTTATATATCCACGGACGCGTCCAAACACGCTCGCGGACAGTGATCGGCTGATTCTTAAATGATCCATTTGCAGCCATGATCTCTATTTTCAAAACATCAATACATGTAAGGCCAACTCCATCGCGTGACCTCAAACGGACGTTCGGATTGGCCCGAATCTGTTCCTTTGGGGCGCCGATGGGTACGTCCGTGTCCGGCTGTGTCCATTGGGTTGTGCGTGCGCCCACCGCGCGGCCGCACCCAAAATCGTGTCCGGAACGGACAGGATTAAAAATAATAATTAAATAACTAAAAAGCAAATAAATGCATTTAAAAAAACATAAAACATATATATGGGTTGGCCACAAAACGGACCAGTTTCAACGGCCATTTAAAAGGCCCAGATTCATAATTAACATAATAAGAAAGAAAAAAAACTCCTCCCGCGCGCCCCGAGGAGGAGCCAGCCTCGCGGTCGTGCTTCCCCTTGCCGTTCCAGAAGCCCATGGCGAGGTGGGCGGCCGGCGAGCTCGAGGAGGAGTCGGGCTAGGGTTTCTGCGCTGTCGGGGTTCGAGGAGGCCGCTGGGTGGCGTGGGGCAGTGTGGACGACGACCCGTCCACGCTTCCCACTTAAAGAAGGACGGCAACCACTCGACGTGCGGATGACAGGTGGGGCCGCCCGCTCGTGCGCATTGATGTGGGTGGGTGGGAGGTGGGCGGCCGCCTGCCACGCGGCCCCGACGCGGACGAGCGCGCGTCCGTTTGGTGTCCGCCGCGACCCAAAGCCGCGCAAGTTTGCGCTCGAAATGGGTCGGCCCGGACACAAAACGGACAAGATGGGTCCGGGCCGTCGCGCGCTGGGCCGCCTCCTTTGTCCGTTTTACCCCAAACGGACGGGGCCGGACAGGATAGGGTCGCGCGGTGGAGTTGGCAAACTCCACCGCGCGACCCTATCCTAACCGGCCCCGTCCGTTTGGGGTAAAACGGACAAAAAAGGCGGCCCAGCGCGCAGGAGCAAACGGACTTTTGTCCGCTTTGTGTCCGCTTTCGACCCATTCCCGGCCCAAACTTGCGCCGGTTTTGGGGTGAAACGGACACCACGCGGACGGGCGGGACACGCGCGCTTGTCCTCCCCTGGCCCGCCTGTCGGGGACACTAGCAGTCCCTTCGCTCCCAACGCTTCACCCTCTCTTCCCGCCCCGCCCCGCCGCCGGCGCTGCCGCTATTCTCCGGCCGCCTCCTCATCGCGCAGCCCCCCCGCCGTCCATACCAAACCACGTCTCGACATGGCCGCCACCACGCCCGCGCTTCCGCCGTAGTTTTGGTCGTCGATCGAAGGAGGTTTGGCCGTGGCCGTCCTTGCCGGTGGCAGAGTCGGACACGACTGCCGACGACGTACCACGGCGGCTGAGGCGGATTCTGACGAGAGCTCCAGAGCGGCCTCTAGCCGGCCGGCAAGCACTCTGCTGCGTCGAGGTGATCATCGCGGCCTCTTCGCCACCACGACCGCAAGGTGTTCGACCTTTTGCCAACAAAGGTATGGACAGTGGAGACGAGTTTTTCTTCCATCACTTCCTTTGTTCATCGGACGATTCGTCGTCGGATGATGACGATCTTGTGGTGGCTGCACTGGTCGTTCACGACCATATTCAACGGCGGCTTCCTCGGTACAGGGGGTCAGTCCCTGGCCGTGCTCCCAACCTGAACCGCAACAGGGAGAGAGGCCACGCCCTTCTCTATGCAGATTACTTTGCCAACACCCCGCTCTTCAGGCCGGATAAATTTCGTCGCCGTTTTCGTATGGCAAGGCATGTGTTCAATCGTATCCGAGAGGGAGTGGTTGCTCATGACCCATACTTCGAGTGCAAGACGGATGCCCTTGGCAAGCTTGGATTCTCCTCTTATCAGAAATGCACCGCGGGCATCCGCATGCTTGCATATGGAATTCCAGGCGATCTAGTGGATGAGTATGTGCGTATGAGTGAGACAACATGTCTGATGTCAATATACAAGTTTTGCCAGGCTGTGATCGAGGTCTTTGGGCCAGAGTACTTGAGGCAGGCAACTGCCGCTGATACAGAGAGATTGTTGGCGACCAACGCAGCTAGAGGATTTCCAGGTATGCTTGGCAGCATAGATTGTATGCACTAGGAGTGGAAGAACTGTCCATTTGCTTGGCAGGGCCAGTACAAGGGGCATGTTAATGGGTGCACTGTCATATTAGAAGCGGTGGCATCACAAGATCTTTGGATATGGCATTCTTTCTTCGGCATGGCAGGTTCTCACAATGATATCAACGTGCTGCAGCGTTCTCCAGTCTTCGCGAGGCTTGCAGAAGGCCACTCCCCACCTGTCAACTTTGAGATCAATGGCCACCATTACAACAAGGGATACTATCTAGCAGATGGTATATATCCTCAGTGGTCGACTTTTGTGAAGACAATCTCGAAACCCCAAGGTGAGAAGAGAAAGAGATTTGCCCAAATGCAAGAGAATGTTAGAAAGGATGTGGAACGTGCTTTTGGTGTGCTTCAATCCCGGTGGGGTATCGTTCGAAACCCTGCACTGTCATGGGATGAAGGGAAGCTTTGGGAGGTGATGACTGCTTGTGTGATCATGCACAACATGATTCGAGGACGAGCGGGATGAGAGTATCTTCGACCAAGGATTTGATTACCAAGGTGAAAATATTGAGCCCTTGCACCAAGACCCGGCCACATTTGAACAGTTTGCCCAATTCCACCGTGAGATGCGTGATTGGCACACTCATGTGAATCTTCAAAATGACTTCGTTGAGCACGTGTGGGATCACATTGGCAACCAATAGATGTATTTCTCTATTTTATGTCCAGTCAAGACAATTTCGATTTGGTTGTAAAACTATTTTATTAAAGACAATTTCAACTGGGTTGTAAAACTATTTTAATTTTCAGACAAATATTTGGGTTCGAAAGTAGTTTTAATGCAAATTTGGGCATTTCTTGGCCCTGACGGACAGGATGGGGCAAAAGGATGCAGCCGCGCGCTGGGCGCACGGCCACCGCATCCCAAGACAGGCCCGGACACGACCCCAAATCCCTATCCAAAGGGACAAAAACAAGACAAAACGGACGTCCGTTTGGGGTTGCGCGTTGGAGTTGGCCTAAACACATACACCTCGGTCATCGCTGCCAAACAATGCATAATGCACACAAATACAAATTATCAGTACTTACCAATACATAATCGAGCTATAGTTCAAACACAAAAATTGTTCACAGTGCATAATTAAAAAATTAAAAGCAAAGTTTTCTTATTTTCAGAATGGATCCACATATGCTTCACAAGATCATTGAGAAGTTGCATATGCCCATGTTAATCTCGCAGTTGTCGTTGCATCTCGGAAAATTAGCAATATGCTTTGTCTCTTATTTCGGAAGGCGGACCTAAACACCGGGCTTCTCAAAACCATGCGTGCAGACTGCCCCTTCATGGTATGTTGGGTCTATTGTGAAGTAGTTCGTGTACAGAAGTCCTGCACCGGCAATCCTATCTTGGGGAATAAACTCTCATCCCCTTTACGGAGCCCTTGAAGTTGAGTACATGCTCATGTCTTCTTCATCTCCCTCTTCGATGCTCATCATCATCATCACCATCGTCCGAATCCGATTAATCGATGAACTCATTGAATATGAATTCGTCAAGGTCTGTGTTTTCATAGCCATCATTCCATGAAGAATCCATCGATGACCTAGAAGTAACCAAAAGATTAAAAAAAAACCAACTCGGACATTTCATCAAACACATAGAGCGCGACGTGTATATTTGGGGGAGTTGAACATACCGGGCAGCGTCCGGATGCAGCGACCTCGACTAGTTGCAGCACGGTCGGCGGCGGTGTGGGTTGAGGCCTCTGGTGGCGAAGCTATGGGTTGGGGACGGTGGAGGAGCAACGATAGCATTGGAACTACAGTGACGGTTGTGTGAACGAGGGAGAAATGAGAAAAGGAAGAGGGCTAGTCGGGGAAGGGGGAAGGGCCTTGCCCGATTAATTTGGCAATGTCAAGAATTTGTCCCTGCTGGCTGACACATGTAGGTGCCGAGAGAATATGTGCGTAGGCTATTTAAATCGTGCAGACCGAACAAAAGGGGCGTGGTTAATGGGGGAAGAATGTTTGCCAAATTAATCCTCACACCTCAGGGAGTCCCTTTTTACCTGGCATGCATGCAAGCAAGCAAGCATGAACATACTCCATGGCATTTTACTTTTCACTTTCTGACCTTTCGTCTCGCGGTGGGTATAATTAGATTGTTAATCATGGTGGTCTAGCTAGCCCTTTCCTTTGGATGATGATCGAGTCGAGTCGAGTCGGGTAGCAGTGCACTCTTATGCTGTGGAGTGTCTATATGCCAAAGTGACACAAAGGTAATTTGGAACAGCAAGATAATACGCGTGTGGAGTGGAGTACTCCTAAGTGCCGTGCCTGATTCTCCATCAGCCTTAATTAAACAACAAGTCGTATAGCTCGTCAACTAGATCTCCGGTGGATGCAGACGACAGGAATCCTTCTTGCGCGCGCTGATTGACAATCACAACCCTCACCATTCAGCTCCTGAACAATTCTAAGTACTGATTAGCAGTTGTGCATGGTCGGGCCTACGGAGTTCAATCTTAATTTTGTTTATGTGGCATGTAATTAATGAGAAGTGGTAACATAATATGTTACTGTAACATAGCGCTTATCAAGATAAGGTAAGTCTACAAGATAATAAATGAAGTCCTCTATGACACTACTACTATGTTACTTTGCACTACAAAGATAGTAACTTAGACTAGTGTCATATACTTCCTTCATTCCATAATGTAGTGCTTCCTCTATCCCCGTGCTTTAATTTTGACGTAAATTTAACTACCAAGACTGATTGCGGCGGGAGCAAAAATTATATCAGTGAATTCGTATTCGAAAGAAGTTTTCAATTATATAATTTTCCTCCCGCCGCAGTTGGTCTCATTGGTTAAATTTATGGTCAAAATTGGACCTCGGGAAGCGTGGACGCACTATATTTTAGAATGGAGGAAATACATAACACTAGTATAAGTTACTCCCAGTATAACCAGCCTGACTAGCCTAAGCATCGATGCGTTGGCAGCAGCCATGGTCGGGCCTACAGAGTTCAATCTTAACAGTATCTTTTTGAACCGAGTTCAATCTTAATTCACCTGGTCAGAGATCCCCAGTTGGTGTGCGGGAGCGAACGATCAATGGCGCCGCGCCCACAGCCCACGATAAGACAGGAGGAGAGCAGCCACTAGTCCGTAGAGCACATGCATGTGGAGTACTACTACTCCTACGAACTGTGCATGCTACGGCAGCGGCATGCTGGCTGCAGCTCAGGCAGGACCGCAGGAGCAGCGACGAGCAGCGGCAGCGGGCGCACGAGGGAAAAAGAAGACTTTTGGCCTCGCCTTCCCTTTCCGCTTTCTCTATTTCTTTACTACAGTATTACTATAGGCTGCACTGCAGTCCAGTCGATCATATCTTTGGCTGTGGAGGAAGCCACCTATCCAGCCATATTTTTAAGGTTTAATTAAACAAATGTCACTTTAATTATGGTGATTCATAAAAATGCCATTGCAATTTTTAAATTTAAAAAAAATGCCATTGTGGTTTTTGCAAACTTTGAAAAACGTCATTGCAGACTTCGAAAAATGCTGCTGGAAATGACATTAAATGGCACTTTTCAAAATTTGGAAATTGCAGTGGTATTTCTCAAAATCGCTAAATTTAGAGTGGCATTTATTAAATTAATCCTTTTTTTAAAACAAACAAAGAAACAGACGGCTACGGTGGGGAGCAGAAAGGCTACCGCTACCCAGATGATCATACACAACTAATTTGCTCCAAAACCCACGGTAGTACGAAATCCACGCAAATTCGGACAAACTCGCTGCTCGGTCCGAGCGGGTTGTATGCAGGTTTGAAATTTGAATAGCTCAATTCGACATGGCATGAAACACAAAAACAGGCAAATCTGGCGTATGCCGCTCCATGCTTCACCTGGCTGGATGCAGGCCTGGAATGGACGTAAGGGCAACTCCAACGCACGACCACAAACAGATGTTTGTTTTGTCCGGATTTCGTCTGTTTAAGGGTGACAATGAGGCCATGTCCGCTCGGATTTGTGGATGTGCCGGGCGTGCGTCCAACGCGCGGTTGCATTTTAGCCGCATCTCATTCGCCAAAGGCAATTTGTACTAACATCAAGCATAGCAAATAATTCAAATCAAACACAACAAATAGTTCCACGTCCGATATGGTCTTACAACCCAATCAAAATAAAAACAATATCAAATAGTCTTTACAATTCAATCGAAATTTGTTTACATGAAAAGAGATTAAACCGGTAGATCTAATGGTTGTCAGTGTATATCCACATGTGCTCAACCAAGTCATCGTGAAGCCGCACATGAGTCTGCCAATCACGCATTTCACGATGAAATTCGAAAAAAACTACTGAAAGGTTGCAGGAGGTGGGTGCTTAGGCTTAACATTTTCACCCTAAAAATCAAACCCTTGGTCGTAGAAGCTATCATCATGCTCATCCTCCACGATCATGTTGTGCATAATCACATAGGCATCATCGCTTTCCAAAGATTCTGAGTGCTCCATGTCAATGCAGGGTTTCGAACGATACCTTATCGAGATTGAAGCACACCAAAAGCATGCTCCACAGCCTTCTTATCACTCTCCTACATTTGGGCAAATCTTCGTCTCTTCTCTCCTTGCGGATTGGTATAGTCTTCACAAGAGTGGACCACTGTGGATATATATCATCAGCAAGGTAATATCCCTTGTTATACTGATGGCCATTGACCACGAAGTTGACCTCCGGGTAGTGGCCTTCTGCAAGCCATGCGAACACTGGAGAGCGCTGAAGAACACCGATATCATTGTAAGAATCAGCCATGTCGAAAAAGAATGCCATAACCATAGATTTTGTGAAGCCACCGTTTCAAGTATGACAGTAGCACCTTTCACATTCCCCTTGTACTGCCCCTGCCAAGCAAATGGACATTTCTTCCATTTCCAATGAATATAATCAATACTAACAAGCATGCCCAGAAAGCCCCTCTCGGCATTGATCGCCAACAACCTCTCTGTATCAGCGGCAGATGGCTCTTTGAGGTACCCAAGGCCGAACCCTGCTACCACGACCTTGCAGAAACTATACATTGATAGATGACATGTGGACTCACTCATATGAACATACTCATCCACAAGATCATCAGGAATTCCATATGCTAGTATGTGGATAGTGGCAGTGCATTTCTGGTAAGAAGAGAAGCCAAGCTTGTCAAGGGCATCCTCTTTGCACTCAAAGTATGGGTCATATGCTACCACTCCCTCCCGAATATGATTGAACACATGTCTCGCCATACGGAAGCGGCGGTGAAATTTGTGTGGTTTGAAGAGTGCGCTATTCTCAAAGTAATCGGCATAGAGAAGGGTGTGGCCTCTCTCCCTATTGCGGTTCAAGGCAGGAACATTGATGGGGATTGATCCACTGGACCGAGGCCACATACTACTAATGTGGTCGTGGACAACCAATGCAGCCACCACAAGCTCTTCATCATCTGAAGACGAATCATCCGATGAACAAATGAAGTTGTGAAAGAAAAACTCGTCCCTACTATTCATGATACCTTGTGAGCAACGCGTCGAACACCTTGTGGTCGTGGTGGAGATGCGGCCGTCCATGAAGCAAGGTTGGTGTTGTTGGTGGGGTGGGCACCCTGTAGCAATGCTGCGCCGGCGGGAAGTTGTTGGGGTCGACGGTCGGCGCCAGCGGCCGTAGCTTCTCTCCCACTAGCAAAAAGCTCTGCCGAAACACGGGCATGGGGTGGCTATGACATGGCGTGGTTGTGGGGCAGATGGCCTTGACGGAAGGCGCTGCGGCCGGGAACGGGGGTAGCGGCGGCGATGGCGGGGGCGGGGGCGGAGGCTGGATGGAAGAGAAGGGGAAGAAATAGGTGGTCGTGTCCTGATAACCCACAAGTATAGGGGATCGTAACAATTTTCGAGGGTAGAGTATTCAACCCAAATTTATTGATTCGACACAAGGGGATCCAAAGAATATTTGCAAAGTACTAGCAACTGAGTTGTCAATTCAACCACACATGGAGATTAATTATCTGCAGCAAAGTGATCGGTAGCAAAAGTAGTATGATAGTTTTGATAGTAGTAGGAACAACAACAGTAACGGTAACTATGGTAGCAATAATTTTGTAGCAAGTGTAACAGTAATAGTACCAGTAGTAACTTAGCAAGATCAATATATAGAAAAATTGTAGGCATTGGATCGGTGGATTCGTTGGATGATATAATGTAGCTCCAGTTCATAAATATAATGTAGGCACGTATTCCGTAAATAGTCATACATGCTTAAGGAAAGAACTTGCATGGCATCTTTTGTCCTACCCTCCCGTGGCAGCGGGGTCCATATGGAAACTAAGGGATATTAAGGCCTCTTTTTAATAGAGAACCGGAACAAAGCATTAGCACATAGTGAATACATGAACTCCTCAAACTACGACCATCACCGGAAAATATCCTGAATACTGTCACTCTGGGGTTTACGGATCACAACACGTAATAGGTGAATATGACTTGCAAGATCAGATCTAGAACATAGATATAATAGTGATAACATAAACGGTTCAGATCTGAAATCATGGCACCTGGGCCCAAATGACAAGCATTAAGCATGGCAAAGTCGTATCAATATCAATCTCAGAACATAATGGATACTAGGGATCAAGTCCTAACAAAACTAACTCAATTACATGATGAATCTCGTCCAACTCCTCACCAACCAGTGAGCCTACAAAGGAATTACTCACTCCCAGTGGGGAGCATCATGGAATTGGCGACGAGGAAGGGTTGGTGATGACGAAGATCGAAGATCCCCCTCTCAATCCCCTTGCGTGAACAAAACAGAGTCTCCCCTGTTTTCCCCTCCTCACACCCTCACTTTCCCCCTTCTCCACCCCGGCCACCCCACTCAATCCCCTTCCTAATGCCCACAAAATTTCGTGGATCGGAGCTCCAAATCGGTGATTTATCCTTCCCTTTGACCCCTCAAGGTATTCTCCATCATTCCTCCTCTTTTTGTTCGTTGAAATCTCCACATTGTGGGGATTTGGGGAAACCCTAGGTCATCCAAATTTGCTATTTTTGTTGATGCATTTTGTTGTTTATGATTCTAGATGGCGAGGATTGTCAATGTGCATCATGTGGACTTTGTCTCCTTTGAGAAGGGAGAAGTGGAGTATGGTGACCCCGAAGAAGAAGCCGGTAGTGATGGTGTTTCCCACAAGTCCTAGCCTTGAGGAGGTTTTGGTTGAGCTTCGAAGAAGGTTGAATTGGATGGAAGAAAGCGATGGAGTAGACTTAATCGGAAGGTATAATGTTGGGTATGGGCAACATATTCGTTGGAAGATACTGCCTCTTGACTCCGAGTTTCATTGGGAAGCATATAAAGAGAGTGTGTTGGCCTCACAAGATAAATCATTTGAGTTATTTGCCACAAAGGTTGTTCGTGCTTGGCTGCACATTGATTTGAATCGGTGTGCATCTTCATATGATGTTAGAAGCCCGGTTCGAGATTTAACACATGTCACTCCGGATGTGCATGACCCAACAATGAGCCAACCTCCAATGACCCAATGTTTGAGCCTCGGCGGGAATGACCAAGTTGATAATGAAGACTTGCACATGGATGGTGGTGAGTTTGAGGGTGATGAATCGGAGGCTTATCTTCATGACCATTATGTTGGTGATGTTGAGGCAAATTGCATGGAAGAGGACATGGACCATGAGATTCCATTCAGTAGGTCCTATGCGTGGGACTCGGAGGATGAAGGCCCAGATGAAGAAATAGATGAGGATGGTTTGACGGCTAAAGAAGCCAATGCTTTCAAGAAGGTAATAGGCCGTAGTCACAAGACATCATTGTTTCGTGATCTAAGCCTAGCCGATAAGGCGATTGTTGATGGTGGCACAAGTAAAATTCTTGCACCAAGGTTAACTTCAAAGCGAGATACCAAAGCAAGTGTGTATGGTGTTAGTGAAGGAACAATCTTTGAAAGCTCGACAGAACTTCAAATATGGGCCAAGGACTACGCGGTTAAGTTTCATCGGCCATTCATTGTGGAGAAGTCAAACTCGAAAGTGCGTTATGTGGTCAAATGTGAGGAACACAAGAATCATTGCCCTTGGGTTATCCGTGCAAGATGTGTCAAAGGCGGGCCACAATGGAAGATTACAAGTTCCGTGTTTCACCATCGATGTAGTGGCAAGGATATTGATGATGCTAATGTAAAGGATGAGCATCGTCAATTGACCTCCAAATTCATTGCATATCGATTTTCAGCCTCCATAAAGATACTCCTGACATATCCCATTCGGGCTTTGATGGAGATGGTGAAGGAGGTTTTTGGGTATGAGGTGAAGTATGGGAAGGCATGGAAGGCCAAGCAAGCTGCCTTTGAGATATTGTATGGTGGTTGGGAAGAATCATACAACCGCCTTGCGATGGTGTTGAAAGCGATGGCGGCAGAAAATTCTGGCATGTACTATATGGTGGAGCCAGATGGCGTGAGAACAAGGATGTACAACGATGCAAATGTTCGTATATTTGGACGTGCATTCTGGACTTTTGAGCCATGCATTAGGGCCTTCAAGCATTATAGGCCGGTTATGTCCGTGGATGGCACATTTCTGACTGGCCAGTTTAGAGGCACATTGTTGATCGTTGTGGCTAATGATGGTGGTGACAAATTGGTTCCATTGGCGTTTGCTTTGGTGTCGGCGGAGAACAATGACAACTGGGAGTGGTTTCTTAGTCTAGTGAGGACCAAGGTAATTGGACCTGAAAGAGAGGTTTGCATCATCTCGGACCGCCACCCAGGGATACTCAATGCAGTGGAGATTGACATTCCAGGACATCCTCGCATGCACCATAGGTGGTGCATGAGGCATTTTGTTTCCAACTTTTACTGAGCACGTGGAGACAAGGAATTGTCTGACCTTCTTCATGATTGTTGTCTCGCATTCACCACTAGACATTTTGAGAAAGTGTGGGACAAAGTGTATGCCAAAGCAAACAATGGTGGCAAAGATTTCCTAAATAGGAATCTTGCCGATAAAGGAAAGTGGGCACGGGCTTTTGACAACGATGGAGTGAGGTACGGTGACATGACCAACAACATGGCTGAATGTTTCAACATGGTGCTAAAGGGTTTCTGTGCATTGCCGGTGATAGCAATAGTAGAGTATACATTCCAGAAGTGGAATGTCTATTTTCAAAAGTATAGTGAAGAAACATCCAACTTGATGTCCGGGAAAAACAAGGCCAACAAGATGTACAAGTATCCACCAAAGATCGACGATTGGATGGAATACCAAGCAAGGAAGGCGGATTCACACAAAGTCCAGTCCTTTGATAACATAGAATTTATTTACCAAGTTGATGAGCACGGTGGAATGTCGCGTGACGGCGTGCCACATGGAGGTGGATCCTTCAAGGTTTATCTTAAGATGGGCGCGTGTTCATGCGAGAGGCCTACATTGTATCATCTCCCGTGCCCTCACTTGTTGGCTGCATCTCGCACTAGAAATGTGAGTGTCAACATGACCAACAATGTAAGATTGGAGGAGTATTCGATCATTGCGGTCAAAAATACATGGGCTGCGAGGTTTCATCCCTATCTAGACCAATCTAAATGGCCGGAATACCATGGACCCCCACTATACCCTGATTTGGAAATGAAGGTGGTGACACGTGGAAGACGGAAGACAAAGCATTTCTTGGGTGACATGGATGATTGGGGTGGTGGAACCCGTAAGGAATGGGGTACCCAACATTTCGCAGAGCCTCATGATATCAGCCGTTGTGGTGAATGTAACAACGAGGGGCACAATAGTAGAGGTTGTAGCTCAAGGGGCAAAAGAAAGAGATCAAAACGAAATGGTGATGGTGGTGTCAGCCGTGGTGAGGGTGGAGCTCGAGGACGTGGCCGTGGTGAGGGTGGAGCTCGAGGACGTGGCCATGGCGCCCTGGGCTGGGGCGTCGTGCTGGCAACAGGCATGGCACCCCAGCCCAGGGCGTCATGCTGGTAACAGGCATGGCGCCCCAGCCCAGGGCGTCGTGCTGGCAAGTATTGCTGATGCTCCAAGTACATCAAGTTTTGCTGCTAGATTTTCATACACCAACTTATACATAGTTTCATACACCAAGTTTTGCTGATGCTTCAAGTACATCAAGTTTCACCACAAATGCATCAAGTTTCACCACAAATACACAGTTCACCACAAATGCATCTAGTTTCATACATGGTTCACCACAAATGCATCTAGTTTCATTCATAGTTCACCACAAAGTTGAAGACAAATGCATTATTTCCTTCCTTCCCCCTTTTTAGCCGGTGCAGCATCCTTCCCCTTCACTAAGCGCCTTCTCCTCTGCAGCGGCACCTCCACCTCCTCTTCCTCCTCCTCTGAGGCGGCCTCGATCACCGGGTCCCTACGTGCCTTCCTTGCGTATTTGCCCGGCGTATACTTTCCACGCCTTTGACTAGGCTGAGGCGCATCGGGCATCTGCGAGGTGTTAATCTCATCATGCGTCTGTTCATCCCCCTCCTCCTCCATGTCATCAACCGATTCTTTGCCTTGCTGCTGAGTGCCGCTGGATGATGATCTCGACCTCGAAGCTGTAGGGACGGCGACATCGGTGGAGCGGCAGCCTAGTAGAGCACCAAGACCACGTGCCCAAGACTTGCTCCGCTATGAAATTGACATATCATGAAGTAAGGAGATATGCCTCAAAAATGTGTTAGAAAAACAAATTATCAAATGTCATACCTCAACAAAAGCTTTAAGCTTATTGTACGACTCTTCACCAGGAGGGTACTTGAGTGCCTCACCGGCGTCGTTCACATGCTTCGAGAGCTCGTTTTGCTGTTGGACACAATGGGACAAATCATTTTGGCACAATGTAGGCAAGCATATAGATATAACGGTAACTTACCACAAAGCGGATAGTTGGCGCCCATTCATACCGTCTACCATCTCTAATAAGCATGTTGTACTCCATATTGGCCGTCCGATCAAAACCTGGATTGGGTTCGTGTAATATGTCCCCTGGCTGAAATGCGGGTGCGTTAAGTTGAGTACGGGCAACGGAACGAAACCATACAAGATAATTGTTGAATGCTTCTGTATCGAAAGGCCGTGGGGGAGGCTTAGAAGTCGGTTGACGCAATGAAAGCTCAATCTTATTGAGCTTGTGCTTGAACTCCTGGATATACATGTCATGCTCTCGATCCCATTTTTTATACTCTTCTGCTTCATCTTGTCAAGACTGCATAGCATTTGACAATTGCATTTTTGTTAGTATTTTGAAAACAATGGAGAAAGCATTAGTCTCCGCTAAGCACTTACCTATGCAAATGTAGCGAAGTGTCCTTGTACTTCGGCGGGGTCTCTTGAAATAAGCCAAACTGTGTCATAACTCGTTGTGGCTGATAAAACTCAACAGCATAATAACAAATCAACGGGCAACGCATCCGCCATAAGTGTGCTTCCTGTAGACACTTTGGATTAAGTCTGAAAGTAATAAAACCAGCTCCTCTACCAATATTGCCCTCCGTTCCGTATGGTTCCCAGGTAACCTATAAACAAAGAGAACATTGTTAGTATGAATTTTGGAAAACCGAACAAATCGAAGAGACAAAGCAAGAGGCTACTAAGATACCTGCTCCGGGGTCATGATGTCAAGCTCGTTGCAGTAGTGCAAATACATGGTCTTTGAACTGCCAACAAAACCTTCAACCTTGTCCCACTTATACGCCCATGTAGGCATACGGTCCGGGTCATGATGATCATCCCACCGGTCGTAACCCTTTGGTGTCGGCCGCCCCACTGGCAAGTGCTCCCAACTCTAGATCGATAATAGAAGAATCGGACCACCGATGTTGGCTTCCTTTGACTCTACGATGTTTCTTGGATTCGCCCCCCTACGGCACGCCTCGTCCAGCTACACACAAACAAGAAATATGTCATTACAAACTAGAGAAAATTTCTACATGGTGAACACAATATTATAAGCAAAACTACTTACCTGACGATACAAATAAGCCAACGCCGCCGTACCCCAACTGAGTCCATGCTCCCACCCAGCAAACAGCTTAAGCCACATAAAGGAAGCGTTCACGCCAGTGTCGTCAGAGAAAAGAGTCCGGCTGACTACATACCACAAGTATGCCCTGGTATACTGCTGCACTGTTTCATCGTCCGCATCAGCCGGGCATTCCCCAAAGTGTTCAGCAATCCAATGATAACTTGCACCGGCGGACTTCCCTTGTACCCTTGGCTCCCTCCCTATGAGTCCAACCATAATCTCACGCCATCCATCTGAATCTGTGCTAAAACAAATAGGCTCTCCTTTTGATGGGAAGTGCAGTGATCAGAGAAACATCCTGCAAAGTGACAGTCATCTCCCGAGCATAGAAGTGAAAAGTATGTGTCTCAGGGCGCCATCGGTCAACGAGTGCCGTGATCGCACAAGGGTTCATCTTCGGCATCGAACTAGACATGAGTGAGATGAAAGGGAGAAGCCCGGTCTTCCGGATATACTCCGTGTATCGCTCGTCATACTTCATCTTGTCATGAACCGAACCGGACCTCACGTGAAGCTGATCAAAAACCCTTCCTTCATCTATCATGAACCGTCCACGATGCAATTGATCATATGATGGAGGGATAAGAGAAGCCATCCTGCAAATTACAAATGTATATGGTAAGCCCCTTTGTCATTTGCAAATATCCGCAGTAGTGCAAAAACATACATACATGTGCAACATTTCTACATTAATTCTTCTTCCATACACCATATATGTGCATATAATTTTCTACAACATAATACACCATATATTTGCACTAATTCTTTCATACACCATATATATGTGCGTACATGTCCTAACCAAATTCATAGCACTTTCATAATAATCCTATATCATACATATTGTAAGCCATACATATCCTAAATCACACTAATCCCTACATTATCACACCAAAATCCACTATACATTTCAACAAAAAGATGAACTAGGGTTTCACCCAAATCAATCAAATGAAGAGATTTCAACCAATAGAAAGAGGGGAAAGGGAGGAGAATACCTTCAGGATTCAAAGGGCAACCAGATCCACCAATCTCCGGCTCAGATCCGCAGCTCTAGAGTGGGGAGAGGGAGGGGCGATTTGAGGGGCGCCATGGAGTGGGAAAGAACAAAGAGGAAAGACAGAACGAACAAAGAGGAGAAAGGCTCGGGCGGCGATGTAGTGAAGGGGTATGGCACCCCGGGCCGGGGCGTCGTGGTAGAGCCCATGGCGCCCTGGGCCAAGGCGTCATGGGCCCAAGGCCAAGCCGACGTGGCAGTCAGCGCTGACCAGTATGGCGCCCTTGACCGAGGCGTTATGGTGTCTAGCATCGCGCCCCGGGTGCGGGCGTCATGCGTATAGGGCCATTTTGTGAAATATTTTCAAAAGAGGGCCATTTTGTGCTAAACTTCGGCCAAAGGGCCAGTTTTGTGATTTTTCACATCACGCTGGAGCAATGAATTAGCTCTAGCATCACCCCGCAACGGAACCAAATGATGCCTGCCCCCTCGCTCCCATGTCCCGTCCCATCCGTAGCAAGGCTAAGCCTAGCAGTACAGTCCTAGCCCTCCGTTAGTCAGCTTGCATTAACTGCCCCCGTCCTCTCCCCTCTCCCCTCTGACCACCCTACCACCACCCCCGCCTTTCCACCATTGACCCGAGCAAACAACACCCAGCAGCCAGCACCAACGGCGACGGCGACGCCGCGAGAGAGATCACGCCGCACATCTCCATCTCCACTGCGCCCGCCGTGCCACTCACACTCACCGGTCACTGCTGGTGTTGCGCCCCAGCGCGCCCGATTCGATATTCGCATTCCCTCCACCACCACCACCACCTCCCCCGCCCCTTTTATTCCCGCCTCCACTCCACTCCTCTTCCCTCCACACACCCCCTCCCACCGCGCGCCGCCGCCGGCGCACCACCGCAGCCCGCCGCAATGCCTCCCCCTCCGCACCTCCTCCTCCTGCCGCTCCTCCTCATCCTCCCATCCCCCTCCGCCGGCTCCCCGGACCGCGACATCTACGCGCTGGCCAAGATCAAGGCGGCCCTGGTCCCGGCCACGGCCGCCGCCGCCTCCCCCAACCCCCCGCTCGCCGACTGGGACCCGGCGGCGGCCTCCCCGGCCCACTGCGCCTTCGCCGGCGTCACCTGCGACGCCGCCACCTCCCGCGTCGTCGCCATCAACCTCACCTCCCTCCCGCTCCACGCCGGCACGCTGCCCCCGGAGCTCGCGCTGCTGGACGCCTTGACCAACCTCACCATCGCCGCCTGCTCCCTCCCCGGCCGCATCCCCGCGGGCCTCCCGTCCCTGCCCGCCCTCCGCCACCTCAACCTCTCCAACAACAACCTCTCCGGCCCCTTCCCCGCCGGCGACGGCGTTGCACCATCCTCCCCCTACTTCCCGGCCCTCCAGCTCCTCGACTGCTACAATAACAACCTCTCCGGCCCGCTCCCGCCCTTCGGCGCCGCGCACGCCGCCGCGCTGCGCTACCTGCACCTCGGCGGGAACTACTTCTCCGGGCCCATCCCGACGGCCTACGGCGACGTCGCCTCCCTCGAGTACCTCGGCCTCAACGGCAACGCGCTCTCCGGCCGCGTCCCGCCGGAGCTGGCCAGGCTGGGGCGGCTCAGGAGCCTCTACGTCGGCTACTTCAACCAGTACGACGGTGGCGTGCCGCCCGAGTTCGGCGGGCTGCGCAGCCTCGTGCTGCTCGACATGAGCAGCTGCAACCTCACCGGCCCCATCCCGCCCGAGCTCGGCAAGCTCAAGAACCTCGACACGCTCTTCCTCCTCTGGAACCGGCTCTCCGGCGAGATTCCGACGGAGCTCGGCGAGCTCCAGAGCCTCCAGTCGCTCGACCTGTCGGTGAACGACCTCGCCGGCGAGATACCAGCGAGCCTCGCCAAGCTGACCCACCTCCGGCTGCTCAACCTGTTCCGGAACCACCTCCGCGGCGGGATACCGGGCTTCGTCGCCGAGCTGCCGGACCTCGAGGTGCTGCAGCTCTGGGAGAACAACCTCACCGGCAGCCTCCCGCCGGGGCTGGGGAGGAACGGCCGGCTAAGGAACCTCGACGTCACCACCAACCACCTCACCGGCACCGTGCCGCCGGAGCTCTGCGCCGGCGGGAGGCTCGAGACGCTCGTGCTCATGGACAACGCCTTCTTCGGCCCCATCCCGGAGTCGCTCGGCGCGTGCAAGACGCTCGTCCGCGTCCGCCTCAGCAAGAACTTCCTCAGCGGCGCCGTGCCGGCCGGGCTCTTCGACCTGCCGCAGGCCAACATGCTGGAGCTCACCGACAACCTGCTCACGGGCGGGCTCCCCGACGTGATCGGCGGCGGCAAGATCGGCATGCTGCTGCTGGGGAACAACGGGATCGGCGGCAGGATTCCGGCGGCCATCGGCAACCTCCCCGCGCTGCAGACGCTCTCGCTCGAGTCCAACAACTTCTCCGGCGAGCTGCCGCCGGAGATCGGCCGGCTCAGGAACCTGTCCCGGCTCAACGTGAGCGGGAACCATCTCACCGGCGCGATCCCGCAGGAGCTGACGCGCTGCGCGTCGCTCGCCGCAGTCGACGTCAGCCGCAACCGCCTGACCGGCGCGATACCGGAGAGCATCACGTCGCTGAAGATCCTGTGCACGCTGAACGTGTCGAGGAACGCGCTGTCCGGCGAGCTCCCCACGGAGATGTCCAACATGACGAGCCTCACCACGCTCGACGTGTCGTACAACGCGCTGACGGGCGCCGTGCCGATGCAGGGCCAGTTCCTGGTGTTCAACGAGAGCTCCTTCGTGGGCAACCCCGGGCTCTGCGGCGGGCCGCTGACCGGCAGCAGCAACGACGGCGCCTGCTCCGACAACAACCACGACGGCGGCGGCGGCGTGCTGTCGCTCCGCCGCTGGGACTCGAAGAAGATGCTGGTGTGCCTGGCGGGCGTGTTCGTGGCCCTGGTCGCCGCGTTCCTGGGCGGTCGCAAGGGGTGCGAGGCGTGGCGGGAGGCGGCGCGCCGGCGCTCCGGGGCGTGGAAGATGACGGTGTTCCAGCAGCGGCCGGGGTTCTCGGCGGACGACGTGGTGGAGTGCCTGCAGGAGGACAACATCATCGGCAAGGGCGGCGCCGGGATCGTGTACCACGGCGTGACCCGCGGCGGCGCGGAGCTGGCGATCAAGCGGCTGGTGGGGCGCGGCGTGGGCGGCGACCGCGGGTTCTCGGCGGAGGTGGGCACGCTGGGGCGGATCCGGCACCGCAACATCGTGCGGCTGCTGGGCTTCGTGTCCAACCGCGAGACCAACCTGCTGCTGTACGAGTACATGCCCAACGGCTCGCTGGGGGAGATGCTCCACGGCGGCAAGGGCGGCCACCTCGGCTGGGACGCCCGCGCCCGGGTGGCGCTCGAGGCGGCGCGCGGCCTCTGCTACCTCCACCACGACTGCGCGCCGCGCATCATCCACCGCGACGTCAAGTCCAACAACATCCTGCTCGACTCGGCGTTCGAGGCCCACGTCGCCGACTTCGGCCTCGCCAAGTTCCTCGGCGGCGGCGGCGGCAACTCCGAGTGCATGTCCGCCATCGCCGGCTCCTACGGCTACATCGCCCCAGGTATCAAAATCTTTTCATGGCAACTGTACAAATTCCATTTCATCCAACACATTCTATCTGAATCAAGGCCGGCCACCACATGAACTGCACACACGGTTCACTGGTCCTGACTGAAGAACTGCAGCATGTACTTTGCTGTTGTTGGCTTGGATTTTAGCCTAGTTTCAGGCAGCACTTGTCTGCAGCATGCTCTTGTTGCCATGTGCAATGGTCAACTTGAGAGAGGACAAAGGGTAGTAGTGGTGTTATACCACTGGCAACAGTGATTAGTGGTGGTGGTTGTTAGTGTCTCTTTTGCCCTGCCCCTGTTTCCTGGATTGTAGCACAGATTTGGGGCTAATTAGTTTGTCAGTGTCTGGAGCTGGAGGATCTTGTTGGCATGTGTGTTCATGTCAACCAGAGAGACAGGACAAAGATCTCCTTTTGCAGTCAATGATGGGGATATCTATCTATATCTCCCTTGGTCAGACTAAGCATGATTAGAAGGTTGCATAATTCTGTCAGTTTGATTAATGAACTGGTCTTGTTAATTAACTATCTTGACATGGTGGCAGAGTACGCGTACACCCTGCGGGTGGACGAGAAGAGCGACGTGTACAGCTTCGGGGTGGTGCTGCTGGAGCTCATCACCGGTCGGCGCCCCGTGGGCGGGTTCGGTGATGGCGTGGACATCGTGCATTGGGTCCGCAAGGCCACCGCGGAGCTCCCGGACACCGCCGCGGCCGTCCTCGCCGTCGCCGACCGCCGCCTCTCCCCCGAGCCCGTGCCGCTGCTCGTGGGGCTCTACAACGTGGCCACGGCGTGCGTCGAGGAGGCGAGCACCGACCGGCCCAACATGCGTGAGGTGGTGCACATGCTCTCGCAGCCCGCCCTCGTCGCCGCCGCCGCCACAGCCGACAACGCGGCCCGGCCCGACGATGACCTTATCCTCTCCTTCTGACCGGCGTGCCAGCGTTCAAGATCACGGTGGCTCGGGAATTAAGCGGGGAGATAATTTATGGTAAATGTATGCGCTAATTTTGGGTTTAACCCTTGGTGCTTAGGTATTTTGTGGCGTGTGGATGTGTAATAACAACTACTACTCCTAGTAGCGTCAGTGTGTACTCCCTGAAGCTGAAAGCCAAGGCTGCGAGAGTACCTTGACTGGACGATGCTGAATGAACGAATGTATCTGTACATAGTAGTAAAACATCCGAGTTCAAATATCGACTGGCTACATTATCCATATCTCTTGGCTGCTACTCCCTCTGTAAACTAATATAAGATCGTTAGATCATTAAAAATAATGATCTAAATGATTGTATATTAGTTTACAGGGGGAGTATTTGCGAATGCTTTTCATTGTTGTCGCCAACTTTGATAGGATGGAGCAGGAAACAAGTGACAGTGAAAAGGTGAATTTCCGTTCTGAAAACATTTGGATGATCTTTGCTGCTCCTTTTACAAGTATCGATCGGTGGATGATTGCAGGCCGTCGCTTGCGGAATCGAATCGGATGGAGCACGTAGGCGAAGAACACAACGGGAGGCCGACCTAACTTTGGTTGCCTTTCGTATCTATTCCCTCCTTTTTGGTGCTCGTGATGCTTTGGCTAGATAGATAGTTGAGCATATGTTCCCTGCGCCTGGGTGGATGATGGTTAAGATGTGTCTTTTTGAGATAATATCACTCCCCCTCCCTCGTGGAAGCTGGGATCAGAATGTCGTGGCCAAGTGGGCTGGGTATTTATCTGCTGCCTCGTCAGTGTGGTAGTGCTACACTGGGAGTAAAAGGCAGTGAGTTTTGTTTTTGTCTTTTTGGAGGGGTCACCACCACACTTTACTTAAACATCTATAATGTCTGGTACAAGCAAAAATTCAGGAATGGTGGATAACCAAATGTGCCTCGACCGACCCTTTCGCTAGACCGTGTGCTTCAAAATTTGCATTTCTTCCTTCATGAATAGCTTCGGAGTAGGCGAATCGCTGCGTTCTCTTCTCGACGTCCCTGATAATTGGTGCTGAAACTCCCAAGAATTGGCCTCACAGGTGATTAACAGCGGCTAGACAATCGGTAGCGATCAAGACACTCTGAATATGGAGATCCTCCGCCAAGGAGAGGGCCTCACGGCAAGCTTGTGCCTCCAAGCTCTCAGGGTTAGTAAGACCTTCAAAGATAGTAACAGAAGGTCCCAAGTAGTTCCCTGATCATTGCCGCAGATGGCTGCACTAGATCCTCTTGTATTACTTCTTGAAACAGCGGCGTCAACATTGATCTTTGCTACCCCAGATGGTCTTTCCCTCCATTTCTTCACTGAAGGTCTGCTTGGCCTCGAGTGCTTATTTTTCTCCTTACTTGGTATCATCTCAAGATCTGCCAAGTACTTCTGAATGAAAGAGTAAGTAGATAGTGGACTCTGGCAAATCTCTTTGTGCTCCGCTTTCCTTCTCGCCCACCGAATCGACCAAAGCGTTACAAGAAACCATGATGAAATCCTTCTCGTTCAAGGTATCCTGCATAGTGCTTAACCATAACTTTGCATCATCGGTTCCACAAGCAATCACGTGTTCGACTCACCACATTATCATCCATGAGGGCCCAGACACATGTTGACATACGACACTCAATGAGCGCGTGACGCCATGAGTCTGCTGCGGCACTGCACATGAAACACTCACCCTCCTCTGGTATGTGATGAATCCTCAAAGTTTCTCCTCTAGGGATCGAGTTTTTTGCCACTCTACATGCAAAGTTTTTCACATTTCCTGGGTCTCTAGTTTTACACAAATTAGTCCATTGCTCCTGATCAGCCGCCGCTGTATCTGAGTTACTCCACGATTCTCTAATCAGTC
Organism: Triticum monococcum; assembly: GCA_034509565.1. Classification (NCBI taxonomy): domain Eukaryota; kingdom Viridiplantae; phylum Streptophyta; class Magnoliopsida; order Poales; family Poaceae; genus Triticum; species Triticum monococcum. The sequence goes on from CM067847.1 coordinate 772,094,290, forward strand.
TTCCCTTCTCCTTTTTGTATCAACAAGTAGCCGATATGCTGATCGGACCGAAAAAGCTCCTGTTTTTTCATAGTGCCAAGCCCACCGGTCACAAGAAGTTTACGTGTTTATTTTAAAACAGCTGCTGCATCGATGGAATTCATGTACACATAGTAAAAAGGCAGTGAGTGTGAGAGTAGCCTTGACCTGGGCCAAGGCCGACGCCAACATTGTCACACATCAAGCCTTGAGACTTTTGTGAGGTCCCACTTCTCATTTCTTTGTTACCTATTGTGAGGTTTCAAATCTAAACAGGGAAAAATAAATCGTACCTGTACACTATGCTGCGGTATGAGCATTTTGCATAAAAATAAATAAAGGCACTAACTAACAGTAGCCGCCTGAATATGTAATTTGGGTCAGTCAACTTTTTTTTTTGCATGCAAGAGTGTGGTGTGGATGCCGGCGTGTGGGTGCTCTCCGCCGTGCGGGTGCAGCAGAGTGTGATGTGACGTGTGCAGCGTCCGTGGGCCCAGCCGCAGCGCCGGTCTCGTTTTTGGCAATTACCATTAAAATAAAAATAAAAATGAATATTGAAAATTACCATTAAAATTAAAGTATTACTGGAAATACCAATGAACTAGTAGTTTTCTAAAAATGAATGAATTAGCTCCATTGGTATTACCCTTAAAAAGAAATAAAGTATAAACAATTTATACATAAATTGTGCCTTTTAAAATATATGCAAGAATAAGCACATAATACTGAAAGTTTCACCAACAAAATAAATTTTCTAAAAATGAATGAATTAGTGACATTGTTATTACCCTTAAAGAAGAAAGAAAATGAAATAAAAGTTAAGAAAAAATAAATCAAAATAACGAAATTTTGCAAGGAAGAATGAATTATTCGCATAGGTAGCATCCTTAAAGTAGAAAGAAAATGTAATAAAAAAAAATAAAAAATAAAGTATTATAAGTAAGAATGAATTACATGCGTTGGTATTACCCTGAAAGAAGAAAGAAAATGAAACATAAACTAAAAAAAATAAAAAGAATGAAGTTTTATAAGGAGAAATGAATTAGTGGCATTAGTACACTTTAAGAAGAATAAAAATTAAATAAAACAAAATAAATCAAAATAATGAATTTTTCTAAGAAAATAAATAAATAATGGTAATAGCATTCAAAGAATGAATGAATTTGGGGCGTTGGTATTATACTTGAAATAAAGAAAGTATAAAACAATTAATCAAATAATGAAACAATTTGCACACGATTTACATGCAAATTGTGATTTTTCAAAATAAGCAAGAATAAGCATATAGTACTGAAAGCTTCGCAAAAAAAACATGTTATTTATGAAGGAATTAATTAGTGGCATTGTTATTTCCCATAAAGAAGAAAGACAATGAATAAAAGGTAAAAAATAAAGTATTATACGGAATAATGAATTAGTTGCATAGCTATTACCCTTAGAGAGAAGGGAAATGAACAACAAACTAAAACAAAATGAAAATAATGAAGTTTTATAAGGAAGAATAAATTTTGAGGCTTGGTACTACCCTTTAAGAAAAAGAAAAAGAAATAAAAATAAAAACAAAAACAAAAACAAAATATAAAGTTTTTCAAAAAATGAAATAGGGGCATTGGTACCAATGAATTCGTACTTTCTATGAAGGAATGAATTGGGGGCATTGGTTTTACACTTAAAAATGAATAAAATAAATAATCCAACAATGACACAATTTACATGGAAATTGCAATATTTTAAAATATGAAGATTAAGCATATAACCATGAAATTTTTGTAAAAAAGCTAGTTTTCTAAGAAGGAATTAATTAGTGGCATTGGAATTACCCTAATGATGAAAAATAAATAAAGTTAAAACATGAAAATCATGAATCTTACTAGGAAGAATGAATTAGTGGCAGCAGTACCACCATTAAAGAAGAAAGAAAATGAAAGAAAAACTAAAAAAATCATAAAAATGAAGTATTATATGGAAGAATGAATTAAAGACATTGGTGTTACCATGAAAGAAGAAAGAAAATAAAAACTAAAACTAAAACTAAAAATAATTAAATTTTGTAACGAAGAATGAATTAGGTGCATTGGTATTACCCTTTAAGAGGAACAAAATTGAAAAATGGAACAAATAATGATTTTTCTTTTTGCACAAAATTACACATTTTTTCCTTTCCATAATATTCCGGAATAAGCATATAATAGTAAAGTTTCTGAAAAAAATAGTTTTCCTCAGAAGGAATGAGTTAGTGACATTAGTACTGTATCCTTAAAGAAATAAAATAAAATAAAAATCAAAACAAAATCAATATAATGAAGTTTTCTAAGAAAGAATGAATTCGTAGCAATGGTACTACCCTTTTAGAAGGAATCAAATGGAAACCATGAAACAAATAATGACATAATTTACAAACAAAATTACCCAAAATTGCGGTTCACCATAATATGCAATAATAAGCATATAATAGTGGGTTTTCGCAAATAAGAAGTTTACTAAGAAGGAATAAGTTAGTGGCGTCGGTATTTTAGCCTTAAATAATAAAAATAATAAAATAAAATTAAAAATAATGAAGCTTCCTAAGTAAGAATGAACTAGTGGCATTGGTATTACCCTTTGAAGAAGAAAATTAAAAAAACTTGCACACAACTTTGCATTGAAATTGCACTTCTTAAATATGGTGTGAATAAATGTATAATAGTTCAATCTTTGCACTCTAGTGTAATTTACACAAATACTCTATAGTCCTTGCGTATTTACATTTTCACTCATCCAATATGCAAAATACCCATGCAAAAAAAGAAAGACCGACTAAAATAAAAGAAAAGTAGAAGAAAAAAAGGCATACAAAAAAGGAAAATTGGCTTACCCCAAATAGTGGCAAATCCAAAATTGCCCTATGAAAAAAATTTGACTTACCTTTAACAGGGGCAAGTCGAAAATTCAGGCTAAGAAAAAAACCCAACTTACCCCAAATATGGGCAAGTCAAAAATTAGACTAAACACACACACAAGAAAAAAACAACAACATGAATCCTGAGAATTGAATCAATGGTTAGAAAATTGACTTACCCAAATTAAAAATTCAGGTGTCTTACATATAGCTAAAGTGATAAATAAATCATCGACATGACTATTTTGATTTTGGTCCCTACATTACAAGATATTTGTTAAAATAGGCTGTTCATGGAGATTGAACGTACCAACTTAGTTCATCAAAGTCTCAAGGTGATGGAGAAAGATAGGTTATGCATCTATACATATACCGTTCATGATGAAGAAAACCATAGAACATCGATACTTTCATTGGGATGATTGTTACATTGTATACACGTTCAAGAGCACATATTTCATAGTCTCCTATCACCTTTCACTAGTGCAGAACCGGGCAATAGCACCGGTTCGTAAGGCCCTTTAGTGCCGGTTAGTTAACCGGCACTAAAATTTCGGCACTAAAGGCCACCCCCCTTTAGTACCGGTTCAGCACGAACCGGTGCTAAAGGGCAACCACGTGGCACGAGCCAGCTCCGGGGGCCGGGAGCCCTTTAGTACCGGTTGGTAACACCAACCGGTACTAAAATGTTTGGTTTTTTTTTTGGTTTTATGATTTCTTTTTCATTTAATTTTGTGTTTTCCATTTTAATTCTTTTTCGTTTGCTGGTATTTTACGGTACTACACATTGTACACGTTATGCATATATATATATATAAAAATAGAATTTCTAGTAGAACCAATCATATATATATATATATATATCATCAATCATGTCTCACAAACCACCATATTAATTCACACATACACACATGTATAGCTATATACAATTTCTCCTACATATGCATGTTGCCTTCGGAGCCAGTGGCATTAGCCTGATTGGTGCCTTCGGAGCACGATGACAATTGGAAGTGGTTCATGACTTGGTCGATGGGGGCGGTAGCGGGTAATAGTATTCTCCCTTCGGATTTATGACCTGGTCGAGCAAAAATCCCGCTATTTTCTCTTGAAGTGCTTCTACGCGGTCCGTTTCTAGGAGCTTGTCCCGCACCTCTTTGAACTGTTAAGAAGGAGATCAATATGCATGTGTATTAGTTGTGTGACTAGATATCGATAATGGTGTAAAAATTGTGAATAGTGTTCTGACAAGCGTACCCATTCCCGTCTTTGAGATCTGCTCCTTTCGGACGCCATCATGCGAATGTTCTCGCAAACGCAGAATGCACACAGATCAGTCCCCTACGCCTGCTTCAGGGCCTTTATTACGAGAATGAAATTTAATTTGATCAGATAATAATTAATCAAGCATGATAATTAAAGAGATGGCAGCTAGCTAGCTAGTACTACTTAATTACTTACCTTGGCTCGAAACCATTTCAGCTGTGGTTTCCATTCGCCTTCCGTGACGCTGATGAACCTTGCCCAAGCCCTGCCCACCGACAAAGAAAATGAATAAAGGGGTTATTAAATAGTTCATATCATGAAATGACGAACTAAATAGGCCGAGATATATAGTTAATAATGATTGAAATTACCTGTTGACTATCCCAAATAAGATGTTATAGTCACTATTTGCTTTGAGTAGCGAGTCCAGTATTTCAACTGTTCCGGCGTCAACTTTAATGATACACAAGATCCAGTGAAATCTGCATGCACACACGTTTGCATGTCTTAATTAAGCGGGCATATGTAAGCAAAAACATGTAGCTAGCTAGTAGGCAAAAACAGAGAATTTGTAGTACAAGAAAGTGTGACTCACTGGAAGTTGTAAGAAAGTAGTATATCTTCATTGTATTTGAGGCGCTTCAAGAACTCTAGCATGCTTTCCTCTACCTCTTTTTCATGATGCTTGTTTATTTTCCATGTGTATTCATTAACGGTGTTTGGGTCAATGAACCGAATGCCATAGTGTCCACCTTTTCTCATTTCATACATCTTCATCCTGCATAATACCACAGAAAAGAATATAATGAGGATAATTACACGTAATGATTGATCAAAAGGATCACTACAGCTAGCTTGAGACTTAAATTACAGAAAGAAATCACTTACAGACAATAGCAACTGACGATAGATTTGTCGAGTGCGTCTTGATTGTATAACTGAAACAGTTCAGAATACTCAACGGCCACAGCTTTCTCATGGTAGTAGTCATCCTTCTTGACATACACCATGAGGGACTCTTGATCGGATCTCTTGGTAATGTCCATGTACCATTGATGCAATTCATACATTCTCGTTGGGAGCTTCTTGACATCTTCTGGCTCGACCAAAGGTTGGCCCCGGACATATTTACGTTTTATTTCCTCCTCTGTAATCAGAGGCATGTCCTCGATCTCGAGGAGTTGTCCAACAGTGATCTTGAGTTCTTCAGCCTACATTATATGCTCCTGGGTTATTACCACATCGCCCACCTCGGGAACGTAAACTGCTTGGCCACAATAATATTGGGCGCGCGTACTGTCACGTGTTGTTGGCGGCACAACAAGCGGGGGGATCGATTGCGCCGCCTGTTTTCCCAGCTGGGCAACGGTTTTCCCGCATTTTTTTGACAGCTGCTTGTTGTTTGCTCGAGCTCGAGCTCGCCTCCTTCTATAGACGTTGTCGATGTAACTTCTTGATGTGGCGCTCATAGTCTGTGTCAACAGGCTTAGGAGGTGGTGGTTGAGCCATACGAATGAAGTGGTCAACTACTTCCACAGGCACTTTCTCCCTTGGCGGCGGTGGCGGTTTCGGTCCAAAATGGGCGTCGACTTCTGCCCGCACTATGGCATTGGTTTGCTCCTCGGTCCTGTCGTAAGCCCTCACAGGAAGAGCAGTACTGAGGTTTGGACCATATTTATATCGCTTGCCTCCGCCTGTACTTCCTGTACTATCACCTCGACTCGTACCGCTACGCACCATAGCTGCGGGGTGTCTCTTCTGTGATTGCTGAGGCGGCGGAGACGGCTAACGGGGCTGAGTTGGATGAGGAGGAGTGGCCTGAAGCTGTGCCGGACTTGGAGGAGGAGTGGCCTGAGGTTGTGCCGGACTTGGAGGAGGAGTGGACGTCTGACGCTGTGTCGGACTTGGCGGAGGAGTGGCCTGACACTTTGCCGGACTTGGAGGAGGAGGAGTGGCCTCACGCGTTGGTGGACTTGGAACGGGAGTCTGCTGACTCGGTGGCGGACTTCGACGAGGAGTCGGGTGACGCGGTGTCGGTGGCCTTCGAAAGATGATGCAATCCTTTCTCCATAGGATGACATGATGTATGGCCTCTCCCAATGTGTGCTCGTCGTCACCTCCAGGAATGTCAAGCTGTAGCTCCGAATATGGGTCCACCACCTCATCAACCAAGACACGAGCATAGCCCGCTGGAATCGGGTTGCAATGGAAGGTTGCCTCGGGGGAATTTGAAAAAGCAACGGCGTCCGCCACCTTCATGGATATGTTCTTCATTTTGAAGTGTAGCTCGCAGTTAGTGTTCTCCGTGATGTCATCCACGGGGTATCTATCCAGCACTGCGTCGCCCAGGGCGGAACCCACGCTGCTTCTCGGCATGGATGGGGCGGTGGTATCCAATGCTGGATCATCGGCTAGCTGCTGCAGCTGCTGAGACCCCCTTTGCTGGCTAAGTGAGTCGATCTGCTCCTGCTGCCGCTGGAATTTAGCTGCCAATTCCGCTTGACTTGCTTCTAGGCCTTGAAGGCGTTCATAGTCCCGCTTCCTCTGCTCCTCCTCCATCTTCCTCTTCTTCTCCTCCACAATCTTCTTTCTTGCACGGGTTCTGTAGTCGGCGTTCCAGTCCGAAAACCCCTCATACCACGGAATAGCGCCCTTGCCTCGTGTTCTTCCCGGGTGTTCAGGATTTCCCAGGGCACGCGTAAGCTCGTCGTTCTCTCTGTTAGGCTGGAACACCCCCGATCGAGCCTCTTCTATTGCAACAAGTAGCGCATCGTCGGCTCCGTTCATACATGCCTTCGTTGAAACATTGCCTGTCTTCGGGTCCAACTCCCCCCATGCGCATAGAACCAAGTCCTGCACCTGGGGGGCCAGCTCTTAGTAACCGGAGTGACACTTGCATCCTCCATCTCTTTCTCAGACTTATCCCACTTAGGCATTGCCACCGCGTAGTAACCTGGCCCCAGCTTATGGAACTTATCCTTTTTTTGGCATTCTTCTTGTTTATTCTCGACCGTTTCTTAGCTAATTCTGAATCCTTGAATTTCACGAAATCGTCCCAATGAGCACTTTGATTCTCTAGTATCCCCTCGAATACTGGAGTCTTCCTTCCTCCCTTGACGTACTTCTCCCACGTCGTTCTCTTGTGGTTCTTGAATGCAACCGCCATCTTCCTAAAAGCAGCGTCCTTGACTTTCCGCACATCTTCTTCTGTGAAATGTTCTGGTAGGGTGAAATGTTCCATGAGAGTATCCCAAAGCAGTTTTTTTATTCTCGTCGACAAAAGTAACATTTGGACGTGGCTTTGCTGGCTTTCTCCATTCTTGAAGGGAGATCGGGAGTTGGTCCTTCACAAGAACTCCGCACTGACGAACGAACTTGTCCGCAATCTTCTTAGGAGCTAATGGTTTGCCTTTAGGTTTGAATGCCTCGATATTGTACTTTACGCCCTCCTTCAACTTTTTGTTCGGGCCTCGTTTCGTCCTTTTGCCTGAAGATTTGCTCGATCCGGATGGCTGAAAGAAGAAAGATCGATTCGTTAATATATCTTCAACTCATTTAAAACATGCGATGATCACCAGATTCCTGCTTATATAAATATATATACCTCGCCGGTGTTTGTTGTTTCAGGATCAACATGTTCTTCGTCGTAGTTCATGACTTCATCTTCTCGGTCGTCGCGATCGAATATCATATCACCCTCTCCGGTGTTGTTTAGAAATTCGGAGTCGTCAAAATCTTCTTCACTCTGATCATCATCTGGCCCGCGTATGATATCGAACATGGTCTGTTCTCTCTCTTTGTCAGTATTGTCCGCCATAGCTTTTATTTAACTATGCCAAAAGAAATATAAAACAATTTAGTATAATCTCGAATAATAGTTATAATCTCGAATACATCGTCTTGAATAATAGATATAATCTCGAATACATCGTCTTGAATAATAGATTTAATCTCGAATACATCGTCTCGAATAATAGATATAATCTCGAATACATCGTCTCGAATAATAGATTTAATCTCGAATACATCGTCTCGAATAATAGATTTAATCTCGAATACATCGTCTCGAATAATATATAATATTGAATAGTACATCACTGGCTAGGCGGTGGACACCCAAAGAGAAGGAACCCTCACAGGATCATAGCTGAAGTGAGATCCCTGAAGAAACTGCCAGGTATTGGAGAACCTGCCGGCCTCTAACGCAACCATGTAGCGATGGACGTGCTCGTCCTCCTCCCTGACACGACGACGTACCACCTCCGGCGGGGCCGGCTCCCTCCGCACCGAAACTGGCTCACGCGAACGCCACCAAACGAGATCAGGGTCGACGACGGGACCCGGGGCCGGGTTCCTCATCAAGCGGCGCGCCCCTCCAGGCAGCACCTCTCAGTGCCAGCCCGGCGGAGCCCAGTCCCGGACATGGGTCAGCTGGATGTCGTCGCGGACGTGTCGACGGCGAGGATGCGGGCCGAGTGTTGTCGACAACAAATACTAGCTATATGCCCGCAAAAAGTAACATTTTTTTAATGATTGGATTTTGATAACTAAAATTTCTAACATTTCTATATAACACTAATTATGCTATCATTGCATATGTCAAAATTCTATATGCTATTTCATACTAATTAAGCATCTAACACTAAAAACAGAAAACACAACTTTTATACATCCATTAAAAAACTGAAAAACAACATTATATAAAAAAAATTCCATACTAATTAAACACTGATTATATCCATCTAACATGCATTCATACATATATACTAGTGAAAAAATAATAATCTAAAAAATCTAAACTAATTAAACATACAAAATAAGTATATACTAATATATACATGCGTTAATTCATACATATGTACGTGTGTGTGTGTTCATCATGCTTGTGTGTGTGTATGGGCTCGGGGAGGGGTGGCGCCCATGGTGGCCGCCGGGGGCGAGGGAGAGGGGTTAGAGGGGGAGAGCTCACAGCGGGGTGACGGCGACGGCCGGGTGTGGCGACGGGCCGGGGCATGACGCGGGGACGGCGCGACGGGGATGGGCCCGGGGCGGCGACGGAGATGAGGGCGGCGACGGGGACGGGGGCGGCGACGGGGACGGCGTCGATCGATCGGGGCGCGCGGGCGGTCCTTCAATGGGGAAACCGAGGAAGAAACAGAGGGAGAATGAAATTTTCGTAAGTGTTGTATAAGTATATATATGACATATTGTTGGTCAGAGATGATGTAGAATTATTCTGCAAAGCATAAAGGAATGTTTGAAAAGAGTTTTTTCAAAGAAAGACCTCGGTGAAGCTGCTTACATATTGAGCATCAAGATCTATAGAGATAGATCAAGACGCTTGATAAGTTTTTCAATGAGTACATACCTTGACAAGATTTTGAAGTAGTTCAAAATGGAACAGTCAAAGAAGGAGTTCTTGCCTGTGTTGCAAGGTGTGAAGTTGAGAAAGACTCAAAACCCGACCACGGCAGAAGATAGAGAGAGAATGAAAGTCATTCCCTATGCCTCAGCCATAGGTTCTATAAAGTATGCCATGCTGTGTACCAAACCTATTATATACCCTGCCCTGAGTTTGGCAAGGGAGTACAATAGTGATCTAGGAGTAGATCACTGGACATTGGTCAAAATTATCCTTAGTGGAATAAGGATATGTTTCTCGATTATGGACATTAAAAAAAAAGGTTCGTCGTAAAGGGTTACGTCGATGCAAGTTTTGACACTGATCCAGATGACTCTAAGTCTTAATCTGGATACATATTGAAAGTGGGAGGAATTAGCCAGAGTAGCTCCGTGCAGAGCATTGTTGACATAGAAATTTGCAAAATACATACGGATCTGAATGTGGCAGACCCATTGACTAAACTTCTCTCACAAGAAAAATATGATCACACCTTAGTACTCTTTGGGTGTTAATCACATAGCGATGTGAACTAGATTATTGACTCTAGTAAACCCTTTTGAGTGTTAATCACATGATGATGTGAACTATTGGTGTTAAATCACATAGCAATGTGAACTAGATTATTGACTCTAGTGCAAGTGGGAGACTGAAGGAAATATGCCCTAGAGGCAATAATAAAGTTATTATTTATTTCCTTATTTCATGATAAATGTTTATTATTCATGCTAGAATTGTATTAACTGGAAACATAATACATGTGTGAATACATAGACAAACAAAGTGTCACTAGTATGCCTCTACTTGACTAGCTCATTAATCGAAGATGGTTATGTTTCCTAACCATAGACATGTGTTGTCATTTGATTAACGGGATCACATCATTAGGAGAATGATGTGATTGACATGACCCATTCCATTAGCTTAGCACTCGATCTTTAGTATGTTGCTATTGCTTTCTTCATGACTTATACATGTTCCTATGACTATGAGATTATGCAACTCCCGTTTGCCGGAGGAACACTTTATGTGCTACCAAACGTCACAACGTAACTGGGTGATTATAAAGGAGCTCTAGAAGTGTCTCCAAAGGTACATGTTGGGTTGGCGTATTTCGAGATTAGGATTTGTCACTGATTGTCGGAGAGGTATCTCTGGGCCCTCTCGGTAATGCACATCACATAAGCCCTGCAAGCATTGCAACTAATGAGTTAGTTGCGAGATGATGTATTAGGAAACGAGTAAAGAGACTTGCCGGTAATGAGATTGAACTAGGTATTAAGATACCGACGATCGAATCTCGGGCAAGTAACATACCGATGACAAAGGGAACAACGTATGTTGTTATGCGGTCTGACCGATAAAGATCTTTGTAGAATATGTGGGAGCCAATATGAGCATCCAGGTTCCGCTATTGGTTATTGAACGGAGACATGTCTCGGTCGTGTCTACATTGTTCCCAAACCCGTAGGGTCCGCACGCTTAAGGTTTCGATGACAGTTATATTATGAGTTTATGAGTTTTGATGTACCGAAGGAGTTCGGAGTCCCGGATGAGATCGGGGACATGACGAGGAGTCTCGAAATGGTCGAGACGTAAAGATCGATATATTGAACGACTATATTCGGACATCGGAAAGGTTCCGAATGGTTCGGGTATTTTTCGGAGTATCGGAGAGTTACGGGAATACGGGAGAAGAAGTATATGGGCCTTATTGGGCTTTAGGGGAGAGGGAGAGGCAGGCCGCGCCCTCCCCCCCCCCCCAAGGCCTAGTGCGAATTGGACTAGGGGGAGGGGCTGCGCCCCCTCCTTCCTTCTCTTCCCTCTTCCCCTTCCTTGTCTCCTACTCCTACTACATGGAAGGACTCCTAGTTGGACTAGGAAAGGGCGAATCCTACTCCCGGTGGGAGTAGGACTCCCCTAGGGCGCGCCATAGAGAGGGCTGGTCCTCCCCTCCTCCACTCCTTTATATACGGGGGCAGGGGGCACCCCATAGACACACAAGTTGATCCTCGTGATCGTTTTCTTAGCCGTGTGTGGTGCCCCCCTCCACCATACTCCTCGATAATATTGTAGCGGTGCTTAGACGAAGCCCTGCGACGGTAGAACATCAAAATCGTCACCACGCCGTCATGCTGATGGAACTCTTCCCCGACACTTTGCTGGATCGGAGTCCAGGGATCGTCATCGAGCTGAACGTGTGCTAGAACTCGGAGGTGCCATAGTTTCGGTGCTTGATCGGTCGGGCCGTGAAGACGAACGACTACATCAACCGCGTTGTCATAACGCTTCTGCTTCCGGTCTACAAGGGTACGTAGACAACACTCTCCCCTCTCGTTGCTATGCATCACCATGATCTTGCGTGTGCGTAGGAAATTTTTGAAATTACTACGTTACCCAACATGTTCAACATATTTATATACATAGTCAACATTTTCTCAAATACCTATTTAATATTTCTCATAGAAAAAAGTCCATTTTACTACCCTAGATAAAGTGGGTGGTTGACTTCACCCCCTGATCTTATTTTCGGCTTCTTCCACCCCCAAACAAACCAAAACCGGACAAAAAAGCCCCCTAGCCGGTTTCTTCACCCGCGGCTAATGTGCTAGTGGTCAACAGTGGTTTTGACCTCGCTGGGGTGCTCTTGTTAGGTCGGGCTGGATAGTGATGCGGCGCGGGTTCAATCCGGACCGAAAAATCACCTTTCTTCTCCTCTCTCACAGCCCAAATCCCTAACCCTAGTTTCCATGGGCGACGGTAGCGTGAGATCCACCACCGTGTCGGAGGACAGCGTGAGAGTTGACGGTGGTGGCCGCGCGGCCCCGGTCGTCCCCGCAGTCCCACCGAGTCGTAGCTTGCTGGATCGGTCTTTCCCGTAGGAGGTGTGGCGGCAAGGAGAGCCGTCTCTCCGTCGGGAGAGGAGTCATGTGCTGACCTCGCGCACTCGGCCATGGATGCGCTCGAGGTGCGCTACGGCCACTACGTGCTTCTGGCGACGGCTGTCAGATATGGTGAGGAGAAAGTGACGCCGGTAGCTCTGCTGGCGACCTTGGAGCAGCGTTGCGGCGTGTTGCCATCGGAGGTGGTCATTGAGGTTGCATGCCCACCACACGACTTGTGGCTAACCTTCTCGATGGAGGAGAAGTGCACTGATGTGCTCTTCTCGTCGATGAAGATCAAGTGTTGCCGACGCTGGTTGCAGTTTTCACGCTGGAGCAAAATGGTTCGTGCCCAGCCGGGGGCTCTGGAGTACAAGAGCAAGCTCAGCTTTGATGGCCTCCCGAACCAGCCTGGACAATGGCTTTGGTGCAAGAAGTTCTGAAGGAACTTGGTGGTGAGCTGATCGAGATCCTGCCGCCGGCAAGGCACCGCGAGCTCAAGGTATTGGCTTGGCTTCGTGACCCATTCTTTGTTGGCAAGGTGGTTAAAGTTGAGTTACCTGAGCCGAAGGTGATAAAGAAGCCACCTGAGTCCATGGATGAGTATGAAGCAATGCAATTGGAATTGGGTGACTACGGACCATCATCGCCGAGGAAGAAGAAAATGCTACTGTATCCAGTTTTGTGTCGTATGAAGGAGGTTGTCGATCGTGGTCCTCTGCTCACTGAAGACTTGCCGGCTGAGTGGCTACTAGCAGAAGGCGAGGACCTAACTCGCAAGCACATCTTCAAGACTATGCTGGGCAATATTGATGGCAGTGACGATGCTGGAGCAGTTTGAGTTAGTTTGTTTTAGCTATTTCGCACTTTGGCACTTGTTTTGTGTGTGAAACAGTGAGCTACCTTATGTTAAAAAACTTTTAGCTAGTTTGTGTTCTACTTGAAGCTGATGTGTACTGCTTGTTGTGTGCCAAATTTGTGTCAAATAGTTGTGTAATGAGATGGTACCTGAGTACTGTTTGTGTGTGAAATGCTCATGCTACTTCTATCCAGCTCCTCTTCTGTGTACTACTGTTACCATTAGCATTTTGAAAGCAATGTGACATTGCAAAAAGAACTGACAAAACAAACTGTACAATACCATCATTTCCATAGTTTGCAAACACCTTTCAACTAAATTCATAGTGAGCAAGCATACAAAACATTCCAACTTAATTAACAGTGAACCAATTCCATCATTCACCCAAAATAAATGTGACAAACCAAACTTACAGGTCTGAGCAAACCAAACTTACAAACAGAACTCACAATGAGCGAACAACAATAGTTACATGTTTAACTCCTGAGTTCATCAAACATGATAACATTCCTTGTAGATCTCCTCCTTCTGTGACTAGTACTAGCTCCAGGTGTTCGGCTGGCTTGTTTTGGAGGCCTTCCCCTTGTAGGCTGTTGTGCAGCATGGTATTGTGAAGCTTGCTGTGAGGTTTGTGTTTGAGTTGCTTGCTGTGAAGATTTGGCCCTCCCCCTGTAGCAGTTTCTTTTTCTTTTGCCACTCTTTTAGATGTCCTTGGAGGATTTTTCTACAAAACAAATAGCAATTGTTAGTTGTTTCACATAGCTGAAAAGAAACTTGAAATTTGAAGAAGAAATCTTCAAGAATAAAGTAGAAAAATCATTTACACACTTTTGTTTCCTTTTTCCTCTTATTCCTGTACTTTCCTTTGTTGGGGTTTGTATTGCATTTCCTCATGTTATGCCCAGGTTGCCCACATGGACTACACTTGATCTTTGTCCCAATCTTAGATAATTTGTGTGCATGTTTAGAAGGCTCATCACTTCCCCTCCTTCTCTCTATCCTAGGACTCCCAGGCATTTGCACATAGTCAGGAACTAAAGGCCTTGGTCTGTCAACGATTGGCCAGCTGGGCATGCCCTCCATTGGCATCATACAGTGTTCATAGGTCCTCTTGTAGGCCTTAATGCTGTAGAAAGGTGCAATAAGTGATTCGATGTCATCAGGACCACATTGTGAAGCTGCAAGAGCATGAACACATATAATTCCTGACAATTGCCAATATCTACAAGAACATGTCCTTGCTTGCTTGTCAACTTTGCATGCATGCTGTCCTAACTTCACCTCATATCCATCTTTCCCATTTCATATTTTCTCACACTTCTCAGTTAGTTGTATCAACTTGTCCACCTTTTTGAGGATTTTTGGAAAAATTGTCCCATTCCATTTAACAGGCATAGCTCTGTTCACTTGAATCCTTACTCTCACCTTTGCTCTAATTGCTTCAAACATGTTGATAATAGGAAGTCCTTTGTATTCTACTATCCGGTTGTTAAAGCTTTCACACATATTGTTATCTACTGAATCACAACATGATCCTTCTCTGAACCATGCTCTACACTAATGCTCTGGCTCTGACTGCATCATATCTCTTGCTCCATCTGGTGTGAGCTGAGCAAGCTTTGCTCTGTTTAAATTGAATTGTACTCTGTTTGAGGATTTTGCACAAGCCAAAAACCTCTTCTGGTATGATTGATCCCTATGCCTTTTCTTCCAGTTAGCATAAATATGCCTAGCACAATTTCTATGTTCAGCATTTGGTACAACCTTGGAGATAGCATTGATAAGACCTTTTTGCTGATCTGATATGAACACCCATCCTTCACCTTGATTTGCAATCCCCAAGTCTTTATTTATCAATGCCATAAACCAGAACCAGGAGTCCTTATTTTCTACTTCAACAATAGCCCAAGCAATGGGATACATTTGCCCATTTGCATCTCTTCCAAGAGCACACAATAGTTATCCACTTTGAGCCCCCTTAAAGAAGCAACCATCCAATCCCACAACTTTCCTGCACCCTTCTATGAAACCTCTCTTGCAGGCCTGAAAGCACACATACAACCTTTGAAAAACAGGGATAGTTTCTTTAGGATTAAGCACTACTGCAACAGTGATGCTTGGATTGCTCCTCATTATTTCTAGCTGGTAATTAAACACCCTTGCATATTCTTCATGCATTGCTTCTCTAACTCTGTTTCTGACTATTGATTTTGCTTTCTTTATCTTGAAAACATGCACATCTACAAACAACTCCAACCTGACAGTGGCCTTAATAGATTTCACTTTCCAGCCTGGATTGGCCTTCATGATTCTCTCATACTTATGTGCAATTCTAGGGGCAGTTACCAACCTGTTGTCTCTCCTCTGTGGGCATATATGGTTGTCTACAAGTGTAATGACCTGAAACCATTCATTTGAGCTCCTCTTTGCAGCATATATCAACCATGGACACTTTGGCCAAGAACATTTTCCCCTAATCCTACCAGCCTCATCTTTTACAAAGGAAATGTGCCTCTTCATAGCTAGACCATACTTCACAACAGCCCTCTTGAATTGAACTCTTCCCCTAAATGTCATGCCTAGGCTGGAGATAGAAATTGCAGCCTTGCTATCAAATCTGGGAAATCTTGATTTCATCCTAACTGAATTTCCATGCTCATCCTCATCATAACTGTATTCCTCACTGGAATCCATGTATGGGGTGTCATTTCCTTCATTCATTTCATCTACAGGAATTATCTGTGTTGTACTTTCTTTCACTTCCATCTCTTCATCTAGTGGCAACTTATGTCTGAGCTTTCTTAACACTTCCTTAGCATGCTTTCTGAGCTCCTCTGCCTCATCATCTTCCCCTGAGCTATCTTCATCTCTAGGGCACCAATCCAGATCTTCACATTCATCACTGATTTCATCTTGTGCAACATCCACTAAAGGAACATCATCTTGTTCCTTCTCTTCTCCACTTTCACGCTTCAGGTCCTCCCAATCAATGTCAGTGTTCTCTTCTGCCCTATCTTCTTCTGCATTTGAAACATCATTTTGTTCCTTCTCTTCTCCACTTTCAGACCCACTGTCCTGTCCATCTTCAGCACCATTATCTTCATAATTCACATATACATCCACAACACCACCATCTGTAATGCACCTGTCCAGGAAATGCACATTAGCATCAGTGTCCGACCTTCTCAGCCCATCTCTAACATTTTTTCAGGAAACAACCAGTACAGCCTGTGATTGTCAGTAAGCTCTTGAACATGGTAAGCCATCATTATGTCTGCAAGCTGATCCCTAACAGTTGCTATGGTAACAATGTCCCTCCGAATTTGTGTGACTTGTATATGACCACCAACATATGACACACACTTCCTTGACTTCTCAAATTGGCCATTGTAAAAGAAATGAATGCCTAACCAATCTAGCTCATCCATTACTTAACCTACAGCAAGCAATGAACAATTAGAACCTAAAGACATGAGCTTTTTCTACTTTCTACAGCAACTAGAGCAGATAACAACTATAGCAACTGCAACAAGTAGAGCGGGAAGGGGATGGGACTCACCTCAGTTCGTCTGCGCCGCCGCGGAACCAGTCCGACCCCTCCCTACAGCATCGGTCGCCGCCCCGTCGACGGAGGCAACGAACTAGGGTTTGAGGAAGGGGGCAGGACAGCGGCCGTGGGAGAAGCAACACCTCGGGAAAGATTCGCCGGATGCACCGCTGCCGTAGCCGCCAACAGCACTCCGACGAGCCTTGCTCGCCTCGGATCACCGCTGCCTCGACAGGGCCAGCGACGGCGACAGAGAGGGGAGAGGAATGGGGATTTTTTTGGTTCGAATCGAACCTGTGCCGCATCTTTATCCAGCCCGACCTGACAAGAGGGCCCCACCGAGTCAAAACCACCGTTGACCACTGCCACATCAGCTGCGGGTGAAGACAAACCGGCCAGGGTTTTTTGTGTGTCCGGTTTTGGTTTGTTTAGGGGGGTGGAAGAAGCCGAAAATAAGATGAGGAGGTAAAGTGAACCACCCACTTTATTCGGGGTAGTAAAATGGACTTTTTTCTTTCTCAAATACTTGTTCAATATTTTTCAAATATTTGTTCAACAGTTTTATATACATGATCAACATTTTTCAAAATACTTGTTCAACATTTTTCAAATACTTGCCCAACATGTTCAAAATATTTGTTCAAGATCTTTCAAATATTTTTTGAAGAGTGTTTTGTGTAATATATATATTTCGAATATTTTAGAGTATAAACAAAAGAAAAATAAAAGGTGCGGATGGACTAGGCCTCTGACAAGGATAAGTATCCACACAGCAAAGAAAAGTCTTCGTCCTCCTCCCGTCGGCGCCGCCGCGGATCCGCCCCGCCTCCGATGGCATTTGGCCTATGGAGGTGCGGAGGATCTTGGCCCCCCGCCGGCGGGAGGGACCCTGTTCTCATTTTTGCTAGACTGAACGTCTTGGTTGGGGCTGTGTGGCGGCGACGATGTCCCTTGGTAGCAATAATGTCTCCCACATCCCATCCCCGTCCCGATGGTGCGAATAGCGTTGTTGAAGGATGTGTGGAGGTGTGTCTCTGTCGGATCTCATGTGATTTGGTCGGTCCTGGTCTTCGATGGATTTATTTGGATCCAGTTTTTGTTCGTCTTCGTTCGTGTGGTTTCAGACTTGATTTTTCCGATCTACAACTCACTTCATCGGCGATGGTTGCTGCTCTGGTGTGCTCGTCCTTTGGGACCTTAGCACAATGACTTCCCAACTGTCTACTACAATAAGGTTTGCGCGGCTCCGATGATGGAGGGGCGATGACGGTGGCGTGCCATCGGCTCGCTTCAGTGCTTGTAGTCGTCGCTAGGTGGTCCGTAGACCTGGTTGTAATTTTTATTACCTCTTGTGTTCTCTGTACTGCCATGATTGATGAATAGATTAGAAATTTCTCTCTCAAAAAAAGAAAGAAAAAAACTAAAATAAAAACGTGAAAGAAACAAAACAGAAACCAGGCTGGTCTTTCCAGTGCGCGTGAGCCGGCCCAACCGGGGTTCCGTTCAGCATGGGGTTCGCTCCTGTCTCGCTTACAATGCCAGACATAGGGCGCCCTTGAGATCAGGGCAACTTAGAGAGAGAGAGATCAAGGCTTATCCCTCCCGCCCTTTTCTCTCGGTTTGTTAATTAGTTTTGACTGAGATCAGTTCCAACGATAACTTGGGAAGCCGCCGCGCCTATATACGCTCCGCCTCCCTCTGCCCCGATCGCCCATTCGCCCCCAACCCACAACCAACCCTTCCTCCTTCCTCAAGCGCGTCAGCTCCTCCTCCCCGGCGACCCGAGCGAGATGGTTTCCGCCGACGCAGCTCGCAACGTCGTCGGTATCATCGGGAATGTCATCTCCTTCGGCCTCTTCCTCTCCCCTACGTAAGCCCCCATCCCCCCTCCTCTAATCCGCCGCCTCTTTTGTAGACAGTCTAGAATAATCTATATTCATGGATGGTGGTTGTTGCAGGCCGGTTTTCTGGCGGATCATCAAGGCCAAGGACGTGGAGGAGTTCAAGCCAGACCCCTACCTGGCGACGCTGCTCAACTGCATGCTCTGGGTCTTCTACGGCCTCCCCATCGTCCACCCCAACAGCATCCTCGTCGTCACCATCAACGGGATCGGGCTCGTCATCGAGGGATCCTACCTCATCATCTTCTTCCTCTACTCCACCAACAACAAGCGGGTACGTACTGCCACATCCCTAAATCTAATCCCCTCGCCCGTTGGTTTTCGTCTAGATAGAACAAGATCTGGCCCTAACCCATGCCCGTGCGTGTGTGCGTTCGTGCTTGCAGCTGAAGATGATAGGCGTGCTCGCCGCCGAGGCGGCGTTCATGGTGGCCGTCGTGCTCGGCGTGCTCCTCGGTGCCCACACCCACGAGAAGCGCTCCATGATCGTCGGCATCCTCTGCGTCATCTTCGGAACCATCATGTACGCCTCCCCGCTCACCATCATGGTACGTACCTACACCCTCCTTCCTCATGGATCGATCGTACGTGTGCATGCATGCACTCTTTGATCCATGCTTTAAGCCCTTGATCCGTTTGCTCTTAATTCTGGAGGCGCAGCTGTTATTTTATTTCGTTTCATTTGTTTTGAACTTTGTTAGTTGTGTTTTAATGCATGCCGTTCTGGTCGTATAGAGTGATAATATGCATCGTTTACAAGACATGCGTGGTTAATCTGCATGCATGGATCTACTAGCTCTTTGGCCCAAGTGTCTTTGAGTGCCTAGATGAATGCATGCTGCTCACCTCACACAGTAGATGTACTCTCCGCACACAAATTATTTTACGAGACAAGATGTTGCCTTGTGTACATTTTCTGTATTTTGTGGCTAGATTCACGTAGGGGTCTGGCTTCACACACCCAAGTTATTTCAGAAGATGCACACCGTTCAATTTACGTAGATCTACTTCAGACATCCAAGTTATTTCACAAGATGGTGTTTTGTGTGCACATGTTTGGTCAAAAAAGCTCAAAGGTAACGCAACCCCTGCGTGTCCTTTCCTTGTGGATCTGGACTTGCATGCCGTGTAAATAGCTATAGCCAGCCAACCAAACTTTCTGTTGCACCCGGCCGCCAAAATCTCGTGTTAGCTGTTGGAGTGACGGGTCCGCAATCGCATGGAAGAGCCGTTCATGACATGACTAAAAACATGTGATCCAGCACTTCATCACAAACGTATGTGCCAATGCCCCGAGGATGCATGCATGGATATAGTGCGTGCACGTTCTCTTTTGTTTCTTGTGATCCTTCATTCTTGCCAAACCTATGAGTTATGATGTTAATTAACCAGTGAGTTTGTGTACCTACTCATTATATTTAGATCAGGAATTCAATGAGTCAGCCTTGTTAATTACCTACGTACGTACGTGTGCTCTTATTACCTGGTGATGTAAGTACTACTAAGATAAGATTGCAATACTTGATTGCAGGGTAAGGTGATCAAGACCAAGAGTGTGGAGTACATGCCATTCACCCTGTCGCTGGTTAACTTCCTCAACGGCTGCTGCTGGTTGGCCTACGCGCTCATCAAGTTCGACCTCTACGTCACGGTCAGTACATACATACATACATATACACATCTCAAACAAGTATACCGATTAAACCTAGCTAGCTAGATTTTTCTGCCTCATCGATCTAACTGCCATTCATGCATGCAGATCCCCAATGGCCTCGGCGCTTTCTTCGGCCTCATGCAGCTCATCCTCTACGGCTGCTACTACAAGAGAACCCCCAAGGAGGAGAAGAGCGTCGAGCTGCCCACCAGCAACCCCGCCGGAGCCGGCAACGTCTCCGTCACCGTGGACAGATAAGCATTGGCTTGCAGCAGCAGCAGCAGCAAACTCGCCGTCGCCAAGTGATTCTGGTCCGGCCGGCGGCCGAGATTTTAGCCCTAAACATTTTGAGTAGTTAAATTCCGGATGATCGACGCTTCAACAAGTGTGGTGTGCTAGTCTTTGTTATAATTAGCTAGTCTTGATCGAGTGTGCGTTTCGTGGTGTGCCCTCGTGCAACTTAGAACTATATTCGTGCAGAGGAGCAGACTGGAACTTAATATATGTAGCTGAGTTGTCCCGAATAATAATTACACCACGCTTGTCACGTATGTGTACTCTCGATCGGAATCTATTCTTACGCGATGATACAATATGTTTATGAATTATTTCTCCGAGGCTCAGTTGTTAAGACCGTTCGTTGTTGTTTTTCTAACGTCTGCTTCTCTTAACACCACCACCATGCTGTCTTGGGAACGTGACGGCAACCCTGTCGCTGAGCCACAATAATCGGTAAAAAACGACGTCTACAAGTAATTTTACAGGGATCTCGTGTTTTTTGTTTTAGAGAAAAAGTGCTACAGCCCTGTCCCCATCTTGTATTACCAAAAACAAGATTTTTTTGCTTGTTGGCATTTTTTGTGTGTGTGTACATTTTGTGCGGATCTCCTGATTTTGTACTTGAATTTTAGTTGTCATTGCTCATTTAGACAGACAAATACCGAATGCGTGTGATGCTCCTTTAGCGTTTAAGCACAAAAACCTAGATTGCCTTTTTTTAACCCCCAAAGCGTAAACAATAGCTCTAAGGTATTTTATATTAACGTAAATCAACATCATAGATAAAAAAACTATCCAATGCCTATTTTTTGGTAACATATGAAGTAGGAATCATTGTCTCTTAACAACATCATAGATGCGTTGCAATCAGATTCTGAAGACTCTCAGCATACTTCATATTCACTCGATGCCCCACAAGAGTCACATAAAAAAGAATTTCCAGGCGTTCTCATTTTTTAAGAATCTTTCCATTCCTAAGGTTCCAAATATTCAAGCAGCCTAAAATGATTATATCCATGGCAATTCCTCTGAATAACTCAAGAGAAGCAAAAGTGCTTTCATCATAGGTTAAGATGCCTCTCTTTTCATTCTACGTAACCTCATACCAATATTCTTGTGCAAAGATGAAGTCCCAGAACAGATGTAAGTAAGTTTCCTCAAAATTTGCATTGCAAACACACACACACACACACACACACACACACACACACACACACACACACACATTCATTACACTTCAGATAGTATTTTCTTTTTTCTTTTGAGCATCTTTCTGTTATTAACTCTATCATGAAAGAGCAACCAGACGAAGATTTTCTTTCTGGGCCTGCTAACACTCTTTTGGGCCATTTAAAGATAATTTGAGCATCGTGTTGACCTTTCATCTTGTTGTACATTTTGATAGAAGAGTATCTTGCTCCAAACCAAGGATAAATCCATTTGCCCATAGCATGGCCACTGAATTTATGAAGAATAAGATCCTGAAGCTCATTGGAACGATTGAATGTCTGGGTAGCTGGAGTCTGAAAATTGTCTGCTAACTCTCAAAGGAGTGCATCTCAGCTAATGTGATATGGTCATTTGTAAGCATAGGAATGTAGTTCTGGATAATTTTGCACAGCTCGAGCCAAGAGTCATGCCATAACAACACAAAGTTCACTAGATCCAACTACACATGATGACATCAAGCAACTTGCTTGAATGTTGGTAGATGTTTAAGACGAGATTTTCACCAAGATTTTTCCCCATGGAGAAGATTGTCATTCCAAGTTGTTATAAGAGCCCTCCAGAGGCCCCAACCGATGGCGCAAACTCAAAATTATTGATCCTTCTAGGGCAAAAATTTCTCAGATATGAACTATAAAAATATATTCTCTCTTAGTTTCCTACAAACAGTGAATGGTACACCTTCATTCTTCAGTTTTGTTTGTTAGAGACAATCACTCAGCACTATTATTAATACCTCTAATATTCCAGTTAAGAATGTTCCAAAGTGCATTGACGAGAATATAGATTCAAGATTTTCTCTAATATAACAACATCATAGAAACTGCATTAGACTGAGAGTTTGACAACTCTAAGTGTCATCTCTTAACGATGCCTACAACTAGAACAAATAGAGTACGGAATATATATTCTAATGTCGTGTATGTAAGGAAAGTGTCCTTCCGCTCCCGAGCTCAAATGAGCTCGGTGAAGAGTATAATATAAAAAATTCAAAAAACATTCAAACAATCTGATTTTTTTGTGACAAGCACTGACAAAAGCTTCAAGTGCTTGCAAAAATTCGTTATGGAATCACATTCCTTTAAGGTGTGGCAAAAACAACAAAATCAGTGCTCCAAAATGCTTTTGAAAGTAGCACTTTTAGAGTATCGATTTTTTTTGCCACGCCTTCTAGGAATGTAATTTCATGAGGAACTTTTGCAAGTACTTGAAACCCTTGTCAATGTTTCTCACAAAAAGATTTCAGATTTTTTTACTGTTCACCAAGCTCATTTGAGCTCGGGCTGAGAAACTCTGTGTCGTGTATATAACACATTTTTTTACTGTTCACATCAGTTTGATTCACATCTTCGCCAAGCTCTTCGCCAAGGTTCTTGCACTGCGGCTTGCTCCTCGGATGCGGGAAATCGTTTCAACGAACCAGAGCGTATTCATCATTGGCAGATGCGTGCACGATAACTTCTTTCTCGTGCAGCAGACGGCAAGGCTACTCCATAACATCAAGGCACCGCGCGTTCTCCTCAAGCTCGACATCGCGAAAGCATTCGATACCGTTGCCTGGTCCTTCCTGCTTGAGACCTTGACCCGCCTTGGCTTTGGTCGTCGTTGGTGCGAGTGGATCTCCATCCTGACATCCACGGCCTCCACGCGGGTCCTAAGCAACGGCAACCCCGGGCTGCCTGTGGATCATGCCTGCGGACTTCGACAAGGCGATCCCATCTCCCCCATGCTCTTCGCTATTGTCATCGACTCGCTCAACTCACTGCTACAGCACGCTGTTTCCGTAGGCATCCTGCAGCGGCTGACCACCCGTCATGCCGCCTCGAGCATCTCTCTCTTTGCTGACGATGTCATCATCTTCTGTCACCCCGGCCCTCCTGAGCTTGCCTCCATCCGGGAGTTGCTACGTATCTTTGGGGATGCTTCCGGCTTGCGCACCAACTTCTTTAAGTGCTCCGCTGTCGCCATCCAATGCGGCAATGAGGTTGCCGCCGCGATCACCACTGAGCTCTCGCGTACTGTCGCCGCCTTCCCCATCACATACCTCGGGTTGCCGCTATCCATCCGCAAGTGTCACGCGTCTGCTCTCATGCCCCTGGTCGAGCGGCTGGCCAAGAAACTAGCAACTTGGAAGGCCACTCTCCTTTCACGGGGCGAGCGACTGGCCCTGGTGCGCCATGTGCTTACGTCCATGCCAGTGCACCTTCTCCTCGCCCTGAGTCTACATTCCTCCATCCTCAAGAAGATCACCAAGATTATCCGTGATTTCCTCTGGCACGGTCGCAAGGACGCTAAAACCGGCTGCTGCTTCGTCAGCTGGCCTAAGCTGTCGCGGCCGCTTGAGCTTGGGGGCCTCGCCGTGCGCGACATACACCGCACTGGCATCGCTCTCCGCACCCGATGGTTGTGGTTGCAGGCCACAGACACATCACGTCCCTGGAGCCATCTCCAGCTCCCACACGACGAGGATGTCCAGTAGTTCTTTCAGGCATCCACTTTCTGGAGCGTTGGGGACGGCAAGTCTTGCCGTTTCTGGTGCGATCACTGGATTGAGGGATCATCCATCAGCGAGATTGCCCCGACGCTACTCCCGCTCGTCCCGCGCAGGTGACGGCGCGCGCGGCTCGTCTCCGGCGCTCTCCAAGACAACCTCTAGATCCGCGACATCCATGGCTCCTTAAGCCCTGCCGCTGTTGTCGAATATGTCGATCTATGGTGATGACTCCAGCGCGTGCAACTGACCACCGACCCCGACAAGATCACCTGGAAATGGACGGCCAACGGCACCTATAGCGCCGGTTCGGCCTACAAAGCCTTGTTTGCCGGATCGACAGGCTCTCCGTTCTGGCGCCTCATCTGGCGATGCTGTGCTCCCGCCAATGCCAATTTTTTTCTCTAGTTCGCCTCCATGGATCGTTGCTGGACCGCTGAGCGGCGCGCTCGCCATGGACTCCCGCACGACCCACTATGCAAGTTCTGCTGCCAGGAGCCTGAGACCATCGACCACATCTTGGTCCAATGCGCCTTCTCGAATCACATGGCATGAGATCCTCTCATGGTGCAGGCTGCCGGCCTCCGCCCCCGCTGCCTCGGCGAGCTTCTATGCCTGGTGGGCTGCCACCTCCAACACCGCTCCGGCCAGCCTCCGCAAGGGTGCAAACTCCCTCATTGCCCTTGTGGCTTGGTCCCTCTGGAAGCACCGCAACGCCGCGGTGTTTGACAATGCCCGACCTTCATGCGATGATCTACAGCGCACCATCCGCGACGAGGCTCGACTTTGGGCTCGCGCCGGTGCCATAGGCTTACATTCAATTATCCCCGCATTGTAATAGCTTGTAGCGAGGCTAAGCATCCTCCCCCCTCTGCTCACCTGCACCTCATGGGACGCCTGATGGCGCACGTCCTACGGGGCTGCACTCTGTAACCCTCTCTTCTACCTATCAATACAAAGATACGCAATAACGTGTATTCGCGAAAAAAACTGTGTATTTGTAATATCCTAATAATTCATCATAATAAAAAATCATGAGTATGTAAGAACATATATACCACTCCGTAAATAAATATGAAAGTGTTTAAATCACTACTTTAATGATCTAAATGCTCTTATACTTCTTTACAGAGGGAGTACATGCTAGAGCACATATCTATTGGAGATCATTGACAATAAAAAATATCTTGCCGTGCAAATATACGGGTTGCTCTGCTAATTTGTTTTGCATTACAAATTTAAAAGTTGGTGAGGGCGTCTGAGTCTGCGTTAGCATGTGCCTCGCCATTGTAATCCCGCTTTTCATGGCGGAAAGAGATCTCCCTAAAAGAAGCTCGGCGCTGATCTATCTCCCGAAGAATGCTTGCATGGCCACATGGTGCAGCAGCTCTGATGTTTGTGATAACGTCCAGGAAATATGTCGCGACGAAAATGGAGCCGAGGTGAAGATCAAGAGCTTCCTTGCAGGCTGGTGTCGTCTAATGTTGTGGCTTGGGCAGGGCTTTTTTAACAGTGAAAGCAAGGCACGGCCCGCAGCACGGCATGACCCAACGACTATAGTGTCGGGCCGGCAGAGCCGAGGAGGTACGTAGAATCAGCAGTGCAGGCGTTGAACGGAGTTTTAACCTCGAGTGCTCGTTTACGAGGGCGTGCGAATCCCGCGGATTCCAGGCAGTGCGCGTGCTCCAGGACTTCCACGTTCATACACAGGAATGGACCACGATGGCACACGTAGCAAGCTGAGAAAATTCACGCCGCCTTGGAAATTTTTATCTTAGTCTCTTCCCCTGCCATGTCACGACTCACGCCCATATACAGATTATTACAAGGACTGACCGAGAGAGAGAGAGAGAGACGGGATCACCGCAATCGCCACGAGGGCATGGCGACTCTCGACTCACCACCATGGATCTTGCTGTGCACCCTCGCGGCCCTGCTGGCTGCCCTGTGGTGCGCGGGACGGGCGCTAGGCGGCGCTTGGCTCCTCCGCCCGCGGAGGGTTGCTCGGGCCCTGCGGTCTCAGGGCGTCCGCGGCACGCCTTACCGCTTCCCCTCCGGCGACGTTCATGACTATGTGCGGCTCGTCGCGGCGGCGTGCTCCCAGCCCATGCCGCTGTCCTCGCACGCCGTTGCCGCCCGAGTGGCGCCGTTCGACCACGGCGTCATCAAGGAACACGGTAACTGGCTACCCCTCTCGATTAGGCCGTATGCCGTATGGTGATCAATCTTTTAAATAGCGGACTATGTTATTTAGGGGTGGCTCGGCCAGAAGTTATGAAAACCTATAGCTTGGCTATAGCGAAGCTAAGCATCATTTAGCGTTTCTCTTAAATCATGAAAAAATTAAAAATAAATATACAACCAGGCATATACTTGACGTAAATAAACCGAGCACCATTCAGGTGTCTTAATTCAATAACAATATATTTCATAAATAAACACAAAATAATGGAGAAGGATGGATTTTTAAGCGCTTAGCAGGCTAAATGACTCCATACTTAGTGCTATAGCGGGAAAAAGAATACCATTAGTGCCATTTTCAATTTAGTGTTAAAAGTGCATAGCTTTAGCGAGATCTTACGGTGCATTATAATACACCAGAGCACATGTATTATATGGCCGATCTAACGGATGAGAATAATTGGGCCTTTTTAAGTCTAAGGGTATTTTTTGATTCATTTAGGGGTGCATCTTCTACATTCTGTGCGGCTTCCAACATCGCTCGTCCGCTCCCGCGAGCGGCCAGGCAAAAAACACAGCCCGCCGCCGCAGCCCTCCTCCACCCTCGCCCCCCTCCCTCGCCGCCGCCAGGGGGCGGCGCCGGGCAAAGCCCGCGCGTACGTCGGCGGCGGCGGGGCCCTTCCCCTCCCCGCGAGGCGCCAGGACGGCGCGGGACGGCCAGCTTCGCGGCGGGGCGCGGCCCGACGGCGGATCTCATCGGGTCAGAGGCGTTTTATGGTTGGCTGCTGGAGGAGGCTTCGTCGGGCGGTGGGCGGTTGTTTCCGCGGCTTGCGGCGACGAGCGGCGCGTCCTTGCGAGCGGATCTGGTGCGGCGCCAGGGAGATGGCGAGGTAGAGGAGGAGGGCACTGAGAGGGGTCGCGGTGAAGGAGGAGGAGGGCGCGGGAAGGAGGGCCAGTGCGGATCTGGCCGGCGGAGGGCTGGGCAGCGGTCCGGCGGTGGCAGTGGCGCGGATCTGGCGCGCTGCCGCCACGAGGGCCCGAGTTCCGCCCCGTCCTGCTCCTGGCCTGGCACAGAGGTGGGCGCCGCGGAGGGCGACGAGTGGAGGGCGTCGAGGGCACTGACGGGCCGCGCTGGATCTAGGAGGGCTGCGCTTGCTGGAGCAGGGAGGCTCCAGCCGTGGTAGATGCGGGATGCAGGGCCCGATTTGGCCTCTGCATGCTCGCCGTGGGGAGGTGGACCATGCCTTCACGACTTCAACAACAAGGTGCTGCGGCTGCGGCGGCGGCGGTGTGAGTCGGACATGGACGAGCTCCCAAGGGCTTGAGCGGAGGTGTGCGACGATACGGACGAAGGTCCTGCACAACAAGAGCCGGTGCTGATGGCGCCTGAGGGTGTCATTTTTCTTCTTGGAGGCGCCACCGAGGTGTGTCGACATCTTCCTCGGGCTTGGTTGGTAGTGTCTCCGGGCGAAAGCCTAGGTCCGGAGCTGGATCAGCGTGATGGCGGCGTCTCCGACGTCGTTCCTCTGTTGGGAGCATCACGTTTTTGAGACACTGCTTGGAGGTTCTATGTGGTGCTCCTCCAGTGCTCGCCGCTGTTTTTGGTGAAGCTCCAGGCGCAATGTACGCCATCGCTGATAAGTCCAAGACGAAGCTTTTTCTGAGACCGACTGAGTTCCGTCATCTGCCTGCACTCTGCTTCAAGGGTAGATGGTGCGTTGACAAAGAAAGTCTCAGTTGTAGTTGTTGCTGTCTTCGGAGGATATCGGCATTGGTCAAGAGACGCGGCAGTGATGCTTAGCCTAGGACAGGCCATTTTTATTTTGTAGTCGTGTTGTCTATGGTGGGTAGCTCGGCAGCTATTAGGGCTGTTGTTTTCTTTTTCTTTGATCTTCGGATCTTCATCATGTTGTTCTTCCGCTGCTTCCTGCTAAATCGAATCAAGCCAACATTTTGCTGGATCTTTCAAAAAAAAACATTCTGTGCGGCTGAGTGGATATCTAATTCTTTGCACATGGAATAATAAACAACACAAATAGCTGTACAAATATTTATGATTGATTGTCTGGAAGTATGAGCTCACCTGTAACCTGGAACATACATTACGTTTGCCATCTTGACAGCACTCTGTGCCTGCTCCGATTGCAGCCCGAAGATCTTTCTCCCTTCGGTGAAGCTGCTCCCGAACGCCACTCGGGAGATGACGTCGCCGTGAGGTTCTGGAACTCTGGCCAGACATCTATCTCGCGCGCATCACCCAGCTCCAGAGAGTCTCCCCATCTTCGCACCAATTCACTAGAACACGCTGCAAAAGCCGGTAACATCCTCTGCAAAAGCCAATCTCCATTAGCCTTGAGCTCGCTAGAAGTGGAAAACCATGCGTGTGGGTTGATGATTATTTTTTGACATCAAATGTGGGTTGATGGGGGGGGGGGGGGGGGGGGGGGGGGGGTGACATGACTGACACCTTGAGCTTGTCGAGATGGAACGCATGGTTGATGATCCTCCGGTGGGCGGCCCACTTGTTGCCTTGGTGGGCTGTCAGCCCATTGGGCATCAGTCGCTCGATCTGAAGCATGGACTTCTGCTTCCCAAAGTGCCCCTGATTGTTTGATAGGATTTCACGGAACAATCCAGGGTCGTTGACCACCACCCTTAGCTCTGGGCCGAACTAAGTCAGAGCAACTTTACCTTCTTTGGCAAAATGATGATGGGAGATCAATGATAACACCATCAACGTTTTAAAAAGCCTCCACTATAGCCCCGCTGTAGCGTTTGAGAGCTCTCCCACTAAAGCTAGAGTCATTTTACAGTGCATCCGGACGATATGGATCGTCTGTCGGAGCGAAATCGACGGTCCAGATCCGATGCAATACACCGATGTCACGTGTATTATATCAGACCCCGAGGGGCATTTTCGGAAGAAAAAATATTTCGAACTGATCTGATTTTCCCTCCCAAATATTTCAAGGGTATTTTCGGTATGAATTTGAGGGCTATTTTCGGTTCGATATTTATCCCGTTCGCTAGGGTTTATGCCTCGCCGCCGCTACGGTTTTCATCCTCGCCGGCAGGATCTAGCCGCTCGTCGCGGCCCCTCCCTCCCTCGTCGCCGACAGGATCTAGCCGCGCGTCGCGGCCCTTCTCTTCCTCCACCCCAATTCCCTCGCGATCTCGCACCGCATTTTCAATGAACACGAGAGGAGGCCCATTGCCCTCCCCGCGGCGGCCGCCGGCGAAGAGTTGGCGCCATTCCACCTCCCAGTTCTCCATGCGGGTGCCTATAGCCACAAGGGCAACCTCTTTCCCACACCCCAATTGGTTGTTTGCGTCCTCTACATATCATTTCTCAGCCATGGCTGCAGCTTTGATCTGGCCATGCATCTCGTCCGATGGCAAGGTGGTTCGGTATGGATCATGTTCTGCGGGACTAGATGAAGCCGGCCGCCGGCCTCGACGGCCAGCCCCATTCGTCCACCCCCGATTGCTTGATCTACGAACGTTCAATCGTTGCATTCAACATGTATTCTTTCAATTTGGCTAATAGATGAGATTTGGAGATCAATGGAGATGATAGGCTATTAATTTTGGAATGTACTATAAACAATTCATAGCTTATGTTGCTCAATATATATGATGCTCGCTTCTTCTGGTGCAATTGCTGGACTGGGATCAACAGACTTGGCATGTGCTTTATATGAAAAATTAGATTCACATGGGATATCCACCTTTTCAAGATTGCTGTTAAGTCTTATTATAATGTTTTAGCCTTGTTAAAGGGAGAGTAATGGTCCTCGCAAAAAGCAGAAAGAAAGGAATGAGCATTCGATTCTTCCACATGTTGCATTTCATTCTTCCGTGTTTAGTTATGTCCAACACTTCTTATATGCACACACTTGACAAGGTTAGTACAAGCAGTAATTTTTCCTCTGTTTTGCAGGGCTATGACAGAACATGCTATGTGATTCCCTGAGGCAGGATGGATGTACCATGGCCACACCACTGTGCTCCTGAAGGTGATCACTTCAATTCAGCGTTGCAGCACCTGCAGAGGCCCCCTATGGTACGTGCTTTTACTCTTGTTATCCTATGCTCTATTTTTTTGGTTTTGCGGCCTGCCTACAAGACATAGCTGGGATTGCGTGTTGAATCAAGCAGTATTTTTGACTTCTGTTGTGAGGCTATGCTCATGCTTTAATAAATTTTTCTCTCGTATAAAAATAGACATATCATAATCCATTATTCTTCTAGGGTTGCCCCAGGCACCATTATTGTCACATGGTAGTAAAAAGCAAATATAGATTTCTACGAGATCCCGTAGAGACCAAATTTATTTCGAGCAAAATATAGTAACCAATATTATTGAAGTTTTACAACTTGACTCATGTGCAATGGACTAATAACACGGCTAAGAAACCTTCTTCGGGACTAAAACCCAACCACACCCTACTCTATCGCTTTATGGCCAAGTGTACACTCCACATGTAAGAATGAACCACAATGCTGGACTAATTGCTTGCATCCTCGTCGTCTTCAACCGCAGCTACATCCGATTGCCTAGCATGGTACTGCCTGAACCTAGTCCCGTATTTCATTTTGTTGTAGGGTGAATCGACAAGCACAACAGGTAGCTCTCTTCTGAATTTGTCGATGTAGGCCTGCATGCGAGGATATGTTAGTATCGTTCCATATGTTTCAGAAAATGACAAAATTTTAGGTGTTCCTCTACGTACTTCGTCATATTGCAACCTTAGTTTTACTCCCATAAATAATTCGATGTTCTTCAGCATGTACAATGCACTACCAGAACTGCAACATTTTATGTTGTTAGATTAGCATTTCAGATATTAACAATCTAAAACAAAAACAAAAGCTAATATTGTTGACTGACGTCTCATCGGATTTTGGCACATTAATATTCCGTACTGGCCATTGCGTCACGTTAATGTCTTCCCATGCATTGCTTTCAATCCCATTGATTCGCATCGCTGCTCTCAGATGTGCTTCCATCCCACGTACCTACAAGCCAAATGGGATGAGAAGTTGCCTACGACTAATACTTACATACGTTGTTAAATCCTTTCTTATAATTAAATATGTTGAAATTCTCACCATGTTATTTACTTCTTTGGGTATCATACAGTGGAAAAGTGAATCAAGAACATGAATCTCCTTCCTTATGGGGTTTACGACCACAAGGAACCAGTGGGTGTACAAACTTTTCGTAGGTAGGAAAACCTGGAGTGCACAGATAATTAGATCAACGTGCATAGTAATAAAAAATCTGGTCTACGTCAGCTTAATATACCATATCATGTTTCAGGTAGGTGGTTCCTTGTGTTGTTTCAGGAATGCCTGCCAAAGCGTCCTCGTAGCACTCCTCTATCCTACCATCTCTTTCGAGCTTAGCGACGTCGGCCACCCTCTCAATGTAAACCAGTTGCTGTCCCTTGTGTCAATTGGTTGATCATTACGCATGAGCTGGATCGCAGCATCAACCA
Organism: Triticum monococcum; assembly: GCA_034509565.1. Classification (NCBI taxonomy): domain Eukaryota; kingdom Viridiplantae; phylum Streptophyta; class Magnoliopsida; order Poales; family Poaceae; genus Triticum; species Triticum monococcum. The sequence goes on from CM067847.1 coordinate 772,126,372, forward strand.
CCTACAACAATAATCAAGTTAATTGTATTGTACAAAAATGAAACTTCATAAACAAATTTGTGAAATACTATCTTACTTCGTCACCCAACCATACGCCATCTTCAGATTCTTCTTTATGGGTGAGGCATTGCAAATGCTTTGATAGCACGACAATGTCATCAACTAACACCATTTGTTTTTCACGATTTGTAGTGTTGATCGGTGACGCCATGAAATCCTGTCGAACCACGTCTAGCTGGTCCCTCTGGGTTTCAGGAACTTTTGACCTCTTTTTTAAGTTGCTAGAGCCGATTTTCCTCTTTTTACTGTTCGTGTCCTCGGAATCATTTGTACACTCTGATGGAGTATTTTTTTTTCCTTTTTTTCTTCTCAGTGTCGTACGAAGCATACTCGTCATTCTTAAATAATTGCAATACCACCCTTTTCTTTTCGCCCCCATGATTTGGTGGCGTCGATCCAACCACACTTACTTGTTGCTGCTTTTCAAAGGATTCATCATGGTTGTCATCATCTGTGAAGGCATGGGGCTCTTCAGGATCTCGCGATCCCGTAGCCTTCACAGAGTGCTGCTTACTTCGTCTGTTGAACGGATTCTGTCAGACGAAATAAACCGCGTGTTAGCCTTTAGCAGATTCTTGCTCAATTATAGGTAAAATGTGCATCACCTGGAAATCTTCAAGGCATGTGGTGGCTTTGGAATGCATTTGCTTATCAAAACTAGGAGCTCCCTAGATATCATCCACCTCTTTCAAAAGCTTATGAATACCACTGAGATCCTGTTTGATATTTGCAGCAGCTCTTTCGAATGCTTTATCCTGTACGTGGAAGATCAAATGTTATTTCTGAAACGACAATGATTGTTTCATAATTAAGTTAGCATGCGTACGTCAAAATCTTCATCAAGGTTCTTCATGGGGGGCTCCATGTCATCATTTTTTATTCCCTGCTTACAATCGTGCTTAGCAGCGACCTCTGTGACATCCTTTTGTTTCCCCTGGTCAGAAGCCTGCTCAGCATTCTCAACAGAGGCCTCCATTGGGTGTGAAGGTGCCCCGAGGTCAGATAGATGTATGTCGTCCACTCCTGGAAATATTCCATCGTGTTTTTTCTTTAAAAAATACATGTTAGTCTGGGGTATTTTGATAGTAAACTAAATTAGAAAAAAAACTTGTACACGTAAATTTCCAATTATATATACCAATCTCATAATTCTAGGCTTACCTTCAATTCTTTGATGAGGTCCTCCGTATCAAATGGCTATCTTCAGGTTCATGGAAAGGAGTAGAGGTGGGCTTAGGGTGAACATGGTTAGTGGCATGAGGATTCATTGACCCGCCGCAGTAGTTTGACGCTAGTTTTATAATCTGTATGTACTAGCGAGTAACTGCAAGTTGGTAGTATCAGCTTTAGGGTCCAGTAAGTGCAACTTAGTAGTAATTGGTACTTGGTAGTAACTGGTACTTTGGTGGTATAACTTTTGGGTGCGACTGGATATGAAGATCGTCCAGTAAGTGGAACTTGGTAGTAACTTGGTGGTAGTATGAACCCTATATGGTGTAATGTACTTGCTATGCAAGTCTATATATATAATGCACCCTGGTACCCTCCTTGATATAATTACCTTTATGGACTGTAATTATATTTCCTTTTTTTGCCACAGTGATGCTAGTATTTTTAGAATCAAATCTAACCGGGTTTCAAATGGATTAGACACTACTTTCATTTTTGAACGAGGTTTGTGTGTTGGCTAGTACGAGTTATTTTGAAAATGCGGATTGTATGTGCATCGCATAAAAAAAATGAAATGCAAAACAAAGAGCGGGACCTGTTTCTGTTACTTTCGAGATGGCATGCTATTTTCAAAATGATGTTTTTTTTAATTTGAAAAACAGTATATACTAAAAAAACATGCTATCTTTTGAAAAGCGTAATTAAAAATATGTTGTTTTCAAAATCAGCATGCTGCTTTCAAAACAGCATATTTTAAAAAGCATGTATTTTTTGAAATCAGTTTAAAAACAGCGTTATATTTTAAAAACAGCGTTATATTTTTAAAAACAGCGTTATATTTTAAAAACAGCGTTATATTTTTAAAAACAGCATTGTATTTTTAGAATGAGGCTGTTATTTTGAAATCAGCATGCTATTTTTAAAAACAACATATTCAAAAGAACATGTTTTTATGAAATCAGCATGCCATTTTTTTAAATCAGCATGCTATTTTTGAAATCAGCATGCTATTTTAAAAGTAGCATATTGAAAGCATTATATTTTTAAAATAAGCATGCTATTTTTTAAAAATATCATGCTGATTTCAAAAACAGCATGCTATTTTAAAAGTAGCATATTGAAAAGAGCATTATATTTTTTAAAGTACCATGCTATTTTTAAAATTAGCATGCTATTTTTGAAATTAGCATGTTATATTAAAAGTAGCATAATTTTAAAATCAGCATGCTATTTTTAAAATCAGCATGCTATTTTTAAAATCAGCATGATATTTTTAAATCAGCATATTCATTATATTTTATTTTCAATTGAACATGTTTTTTTTCAAATGATCATGCTATTTTTAAAATATCAGTATGCTTATTTTCTATTTGAAAATAAACGATTTTCAATGTTATTTGAAAACGAGGTTTCTATTAACGTTCTATTTTCTTATATATATATATATATATTTTCGGTTTCTATTTTATATTTCAAGTATGAAATTTCACTACACTTTGAACAAATTTCAGCAATATATTTATGTAAAAAATGAAAAAAATATAGAAAACCAACTGCACTAAAAATGCATTGTTTCATCAATGTTGATAAATCATAACTAGCCTACCATGTCGACCCGTCCATAATAAAATGAGGGTGTACCAATCAAAAGAGGAATTCAGAAAAATAGTGGCAGTCCATCAAATAGGTCTAATACATGAGAAACAAGGTGGATCACGGCATGGAAAACTGTCTACTTTAGTTTGTTCTCAATTTTTCGACCCCTGAAATCCTTTTGTTTTCCCTGCTTGACCCTGTGCATCTAAACATCCTGTCTCGACTTCACTTTAGCTTTCCTGCATGAAACAACGTTTGTTAATAGGATAGCAAAGAAGATTTGAGCATGTACAGTACACTATAACAGAAAAACCACTAACTTCATCACAGCTACAGAAGATAACTTGACAGCTCTTATTCGCTCAGCCTGTGGTACATTCCTACCAGACCTTTTTGTCTTCATCACCCCTTTGGCATGTTCTTTACCGCCCTTACTACAGTCTTTCCTAGAAAAGTTAAGAAACGTCAACACAGTTCTAGCAAATACCCGACTTATAGAGCGGACATGTAAGTACAGACACTAACTTCACTGGTTTTCCTCGCACACCCTTGTCATCGTTCTTTTTCATCCTCCCAGCATTGACATTTGGAGCGCCCTTGCGTTTCCTGCAAAAAATGAAATAGATGATTCTGCAGCCAGCATTCGAAAACATGTTTAAGTATGCACAATTGTGCTAATGCCCACTTGTTTGGTTTTGCGTAATCCTCTTCTGCAACCTCCAATGGTCTCTTTCTAGCCCTCCTCAGCCCACCATCTTTTGCATCTGAATATTCCTCTTCTTCCTCATCTGAATCTCCCTCTTCTTCTGCATCTGAATCTCCCTCTTCTTCTGCATCTGAATCATCCTCTTCTTCTGTACCTGAATCTTCCTCTTCTTCTGTACCTGAATCTTCCTCTTCTTCTATACCTGAATCTTCCTCTTCTTCTGTATCTGCCTCTGTCTCTTCTTCTGTATCTGCTGTCGTGGGAACGATTCCGACAATAAGAGAGGGGTAGGATAAAGGAGCATGATCTATCGAGATGCAAATGGGTGACACGGTGGTTTTAGCGAGTTCGGGCCTCTCACGGTGGAGATAACAACCCTACGTCTCGTGCTCCGAAGAGGCTTTGTTTTATCTGAGTATGTATCCGAAGATTACAATGTGTGTTTGAGATAGAGAGAGGGGAGAGCGGATCTCCATGCCTGGGCTATGTCCTGAGACTAATGGTGAGAAAGAGAGAGAGGTGGCAGAAAAAAGCCCCCCAGTCTAGCGGTGGGGGTGGCTTATATAGAGTGCGCCACCCCCTCACCTCCTATGTTACAAAAGTGGGGGCGTTAATGCCATAACTCAGCCTACTACTAAGATGATGCTTCGAGTGCCTTGTCGACTGCTGGTCTTCGCATATCCGAGTGAGATCAGGTGCTCCGAGTGGAATGAGTTGGTCGAGTGGAGTGCTATGCTCCGAGTGGTTGTCGCCGTCCGAGTGACTTTCAAGTAGCGGTACATCTAGACGGCGATCTGGCCCAGGGGCCTAGTACAAAGTATACGGTGTCCATGGGTAGGGCCTTTAGGTCAGGCCTGTTACCCTACCCCCAATACATGTCCTCGTCATTAGCCCCCGAATCGGTCGAGGTTGAGCGGGTCGAGTTGAGGTGAATTCCCAGATGAGTCGAGTGCTGTGGAGGCCCTTATGAACTCCCTCTGGTCACCCGGCGATCTTATCTCCGCATGTTGCCTTGACGGATTCCAAACTGTATGGTGTCCGAGTGAAATGAGCTCAAACGGGTCCACGGAGGAGCGTTAAACTCACCTTATAGCAATTTTTTTGGAGTGATTTGGAGCTGGTCCTGCATTGAGTAACTGATTACTCAAAATTTCTTCACGCCTGGAACATGTCTTTTTTTGTTGTTTGGCCGTCACTCGGACCGGGCGGACCGTTCCGAGTGGGTACCATTCCAGTGGGGGCACGCTGAGTGCACCCACTGGGTGTAGTCCCAGAGACTGCCGTCGACTGCGGGCAGTCGGCGAGAGTCTTAGAGCCTGTCTTTTTTGTTGTTGTTTGGCCGTCACTCGGACCGGGCGGACCATTCCGAGTGGATACCAACAGTCGGCGGGAGTCTTAGAGCCTGTCTTTTTTGTTGTTGTGTTCATCACTCGGACTGGTCAGGCCGTACCAAGTGGAGATTACTCCAGTGGGGGCACGCTGAGTGCACCCACTGGGTGTAGTCCCCGAGACCACCGTCGACTGCGGGCAGCCGGCGGGGGTCTGAGAGAACTAAAACTCTTCTTAGATGGTACTGATCGAACTTGTTCTTTTCTGACTCGAAGGTCGAGTAATTCTGGAGCTGGTTTTGCATCGAGCAAAATGTTTCTTTCCGAGTTCTCTTCTAGTGAGGGCACGCTGAGTGCACCCACTAGGTGTAGTCCCCGAGCCTCTGTCGGACTAGATGAGTCGGGCAGAGGGTTTAAGTCTCCTGGTAAACCTCCACGCAGTCGACACGGTAAATATCTTTTAGTCTGTAATTGAGTCAATCGGATGCATCTTCAGGTGCTTGACATGGTAAATAAGCTCAGTCTGGAGTTGAGTCAGTCGGAATGATCTTCGTGCAGTCGGCACGGAATAAATTCAGCCTGGAACTCGGTCAAGCAGGTGAATCTTCGTGCTCTCGGCACGGTGAATGAATTCGGCTTTGAAACTGCTGACTGTAGAAAAAAGCTGGACACTCCAGGGAGTAATCTTTCCATTAGTACTACTACCGTTAGATTTTGCATGAAAGGGGTATTTGTAAGAGTACATTGTATCCGCAGAGGAGCTTCATTTTCACCCTTTTGCATGAAAGGGGTATTTGTCCGAGTGGACGTGCTTCCCGACTGATCGAGGTATGTTGACTGCAAGGAAAGACTTAGTGGCACTTGTATGTCTCCCGGAGGAGATAGACTAGTGGTCTGACATGGATGTGCCATGAAACTCGAGTGACGAGGCTAGTGTGTAGGCTGACTCTCCGGAGAGAGGCCACTCATTATCCCGGGGGAACACCAGCACATGCCATCTCTGAGTCCAAGTTTGTGAAACTGACGCCTTGGAACCTAGGATAGGGCCAAGTTATCCGTAGAGGAGCGTTGTTTTCACCCTTTTGCAGTCTTGAAGATGACTTTAGGTAATGGTTTGGGCGATCGTCCGAGTGGACAGTACTACCCTTATAGATTTTCGGCAGACCGGGCAAGTATGGTCAGAAAGATATTCCTGATGTGATCAATGGGTTGATTGAATGGGCGTAACCCCTGAGGGCGGCATGGCCAACGGCTGTGCGTAGCCCCCGAGTAATGCTCGAAAGAGGCAAGCTTGCTACAGAATGTGATATGAGGTTTGATCATATGAGTAACTTAGTCGTTCCCGTGTTGGGGGTGTAGAGGTAAAGACATGTCCAACTGATGGTGACGCGCGAGGTGGCTAAGGGGCGATGATGTGTACAACCGAGTGACGACGCGCGGAGCGGTCGAGTGGTGAAGACATGCACAACCGAGTGGCAACGCGCGGGGCGGCCGAGTGGTGAAGATGTGCACAACTGAGTGGCGACGCGCGGGGCGGCCGAGTCAGGATGCGCGAGGTGGCCGAGTGAAGGACTACATGTCCAGCCAAGTGGTGACGCGCGGGACGGCCGTGTGACGAAGGCATGTACAACCGAGAGGCGACGCGTGGAGCGGCCAAGTGGTGAAGACGTGCACAACCAAGTGGCAATGTGCGGGACGGCCGAGTGAAGATGCACGAGGTGGCCGAGTGAAGGATTACGTGTCCAGCCAACGGGTGACGCGCGGGGCGGCCGTGTAGTGAAGGCATGCACAACCAAGAGGCGACGCGCGGAGCGACCAAGTGGTGAAGACGTGCGCAACCGAGTGGCGACGTGCGGGACGACCAAGTGAAGATACGTGAGGTGGCCGAGTGAAGAACTACGTGTCCAACCAAGTGGATGAAATTGTCTTCGAAGGAGTTGGCCAGATGCTTTCGAAGTTAATGTAGCGACGAGGTTGATGTAGTGTGGTTGCGACGTAACAAGACCGGCGTGACAACTGAGTCTGAGTAGGAATGAAGATGGCGCGCAGAGCGTCTGGTTGATTATAAAACTTGTCAAAGTGTGGGTCGAATGCACTTGTTGAAGTGAAGGATCTAACTGGTGATGAAGCACTCGACCACTCAGGAGAGTGTCATTCCAAATGAGTTGCAGCCCCCGAGTGTGGCGTAGCTCCCGAGCGTACTACAGGCTTCAAACGAACATGTCGGAATACGGGAAATATAGTGTTGAATGGATAATTTGTAATTCATCGAGTCGGACTCGGGTAAGGATGAGGAGAAATTTCCGAGTGATACTCGAAAAAGGCAAACTCGCAAAAAGAGTGACGTGTGAAGTTTAATTATAAAAGGGACTTATCTGTCTCATGCCTGACGAGGTCTATATTATCGATGAAGAGGATTCCACAAAGGGGTTGGCCGGATGTGTTTGAAGCCAACAGAGCGACAAGGTCAGTGTTGTGGTGCGCTAGGACCAGTATGGTGACCGAGTCCGAGCAGCGATGAAGTTGGCGCATAGGGCCGTCGAGTGATCGCGTAACTTGTGTAAAAAATGGCACAAGTCAACAAAATAATTTCTTGAGGAAATTTGATGTGTGCTGAAATGATTTGTGTGAATAACACCCATAGACACCCGCTGGGAGTGCAAGGGGCTTGCTGGTTAACCAGCAAGAGTCTAAAGGAGCGAAGGATTCGTTCAAACTTGTCGAAGCGAGAGATCCTACTGAACTCGTTGGAATACTGGCTAAAATAAAACGGAAGTATAGTGTTTCGACTGAGTTGCAGCCCTGGAGGACCGATGCAAACTCGAAATGAAGAACGACACATGGTGTTCGTGAATGATGTGTGCGAAAAAATGGAAGTTGGACTCAGGAGTCACATAACCAGTACTAAGCAAGTATGTGAAAATAAACAGCCGAGCGTACGTGATGTGTGAATTACGGGATACTCGGAAAGACCGAAATAACAAAATGTAAAATGACTTAGCTGTCTGAAGGCGCGCAAGTGGCCGAGTGGTGATGAGGCGACCAACCGAGTGGCGACGCGCGAGGCGGCCGAGTGGTGACGAGGCGATGGTGACGGCCGACCTTCGTCTCGGTGTCCTTGCGGATAGGGATGAAGCGCACATTATACTTGTGATGCAGCTCCTTGAATTAGAGGTTTGCTCTTGTCTCAATCGGATTTTGGCTACTTAGGCGAGTCCTTGGACTGCAGCTAAGCCTCCGAGTGGGAGGCTTGCTCATCACTCGGTAGGATTTCAAACGCTTAGGCGAGTACTGGACTGCAGCTAAGCCCCCGAGTGGGAGGTTTGCTCTCCACTCGGTATGATTTTTTTCAAACTTAGGCGAGTACTGGACTGCAGCTAAGCCCCCGAGTGGGAGGTTTGCTCTCCACTCGGTAGGATTTTTTTTTCAAACTTAGGCGAGTACTGGACTGCAGCTAAGCCCCCGAGTGGGAGGTTTGCTCTCCACTCGATAGGATTTTTTCAAACTTAGGCGAGTCCTTGGACTGCAGCTAAGCCCCCGAGTGGGAGGTTTGCTCTCCACTCGGTAGGATTTTTTCAAACTTAGGCGAGTCCTTGGACTGCAGCTAAGCCCCCAAGTGGGAGGTTTGCTCTTCACTCGGTAGGATTTTTTGAACTTAGGCGAAACAGATTCGCAGCTAAGTCACCCACTGGGGATTTTGGCGATGGCGACGCGCGGGGCGGCCGAGTGGTGATGAGGTGACCAACCGATGGCGACGCGCGGGGCGGCCGAGTGGTTATGAGGTGACCAACCGAGTGGCGACGCGCGGGGCGGCCGAGTGGTTATGAGGTGACCAACCGAGTGGCGACGCGCGGGGCGGCCGAATGGTTATGAGGTGACGAACCGATGACGACGCGCCGGACGGACGAGTGGTGATGAGGTGACCAACCGAGTGGCGACGCGCGGGGCGGCCTAGTGGTGATGAGGTGACCAACCGAGTGGCAACGCACGGAGCGGCCGAGTGGTGATGAGGTGACCAACCGAGTGGTAACGCGCGGAGCGGCCGAGTGGTGGTGAGGTGACCAACCGAGTGGCGACGCGCGGAGCGGCCGAGTGATGTTGAGGTGGCCAACCAGTGACCACGCGCGGAGCGGCCGAGTAGTGATGAGGTGATCAACCGAGTGGCGACGCGCGGAGCGGCCGGGTGGTGATGAGGTGACCAACCGAGTGGCGATGCGCGGGACGGCCGAGTAATGAAGACGTGTCCCGCGGAGTGACGACGCGCGGGACGTCTGAGTGATGTAGACGGGTCCCGCAGAGTGACGATGCGCGGGATGTCTGAGTGATGTAGACGCGTCCCGCGGAGTGGCGAGGCGCGGGGCGCCCGAGTGAAGTAAACGTGTCCCGCGGAGTGTCAAGGCGCGAGGCGTCCGAGTGAAGTAGACTCTGAGTCAGGAAAGTTGATGATGACGTGAGTGGCTTCGTGACCGCGTGCAGGGCGGCCGAGTGGCGGCGCACGGGCGGCTGAGTGCCACTGATCCTGTTCGGTTAGAGTGAACTAGCCCATCCGAGTGATTGCTAGAACTAAACGTCTGTGTCCGACTGCCGCAATGGTCTGTTAACCATCCGATCAAATTTATCCGAACATGCGTTGCCATGAACTTAAGTCCCGTCCGAGTGAACCTGAATTTGAACAGAAAAAGGACTGTTAAGCGACTGTCAAGTATTTTATGAGCTAAATTGTAAAATGATCGGAGAGGATAAGGTCCTCAATCCTGTGCTGAGTGGCTGGGGACTTGTTCCCTCGAGTTCATCGCCATGGAAGCGGATGCCGCCAGTTCGCAAAGGGAGGAGCCGCCGCGCGCTCGGGGCGTGGCCATCCTCCGGATTTCTGCCGCGTCGGGCCTGTGGAGCCAAGAAAAACAGAGTAAGAAACTCAGAAAGAATAGCTTGTGCCCGGAGGTAAGCGGAAGGGTGCAACAACTGCACTGCATCCGGCAGTCCACGCCGAAGGGAGCAGCAGCGCTGCCGGCCATCATGCTTTGTTGCTCGGGGGAGCCAGGCCGCCGGCCAATTTGAGGACGCCTGGCCCACGGCCAAGTGCTGATGTCGATGATGTTCTGGACGTTAGCTGGCCGAGTGAAAAAAAAAAAGGTGAACCGGCCGAGTGGATCCAGGGGCTGCACGACCGAGTAGGCGCCGTCTGAGCGGACGCCTCATTCAAGTGCATCCGCTGGTCCGAGGGAACCACAGCTGGGTGGCGATCCGGTCGGTGTGGAGCTGGCTACGCAGGCCGACGCGGAGTGCTGGGCTGAGAGGTGTTGGTGATGTTCGGTGTAGATGTGCCCATGAGCGCACGAGAGCTGATCCGTTTGCTGGAGGCGGTTGGCTCTATCCTGCTTGCAAGCGGCCGGATCCAGCGGGCGTCTGACCTGCAGACCAAGGCCGAGCAGAGAGACGGACTCTTGCTCCAAAATGGATCAAAATTAGCAGTAAATGCCTAGTAATTACTCTCTCCGTTCCTCATTACTATTGTCTTGGATTTGTCTAGATACGGATGTATCTAGACTATGTGATTGCCTGGCTAACCAACGCATTAAAAAAGGGAATTGCTCCCGTCCAGAATCTGCATGCAGGAGGCGTTAGCTAGCGGTAATTAAGCAAGATGCGTTAACGTTGGTGCATGTGAAGGAAGTTTCCTTCTTCCACGGGCCATTTATCTCCCTGCCGGTTTATTGCCAGATGGCCTTGCGCCCCGACTGCGGACGTTGCAGCAGGGTAGCAGACGCCGGCGGGAGGAGTCGCCGCGCATGGGGGGTGCGGCCAGCCCTGACACCCGCACCGCGTCGGGCCAGTGCCACCTCCGCGGAAGCCACGGCGGGGCCGCGATGCCTGTAGGAGGACTCGCCTTGTGCGGGTAGCGTGACGCGCCGTGCCGCCGTGCCGTGCGGGGCGCACCGTCCATGCGGCGCCCTGCTGTGCGGGAAGCCGGGCAGTTGGTCGCAGAGACCATGGCCAAGCGGACGATCGGAGGAAGGAGCGGGCCGACGATGATGGAGTCGATGGAGCGGTTGCCGCGGACGTAGACTTCACCGAACATTCATGCGGGAGCCAGATCGCCGATCGAGACTTCATGCAAGAAGAAGAGGAGGTCGTTCCGAAGGGCGTCGCTGCAGCATGCCGTGTCCGGGCATGGGGAAGATGAGGCGGTCTTCCTCCTCGCCTGGTGCCCTCTCTTCTTCTTACTCTCGATCCATGATCGATCCGGCATGCCCACAGTGTCGAGTAAAAGATGTATCTTTACCCCCTTTTTGTGATGCTTCAGAAACTCGCTGTGGAGATGAACAACATGTGATATATCAAAGAAAATTAAACACAGAAGAATAACAAACCATTTGCATCATGGCCCGATAGACGCCAGGCCCCAAGGTGGGCGCCAACTGTCGTGGGAACGATTCCGACAATAAGAGGGGTAGGATAAAGGAGCATGATCTATCGAGATGCAAATGGGTGACATGGTGGTTTTAGCGAGTTCGAGCCTCTCACGATAGAGATAACAACCCTAAGTCTCGTGCTCCAGAGAGGCTTTGTTTTATCTGAGTATGTATTCGGAGATTACAATGTGTGTTTGAGAGAGAAAGAGGGGAGAGCGGATCTCTATGCCTGAGCTATGTCCTGAGACTAATGGTGAGAAAGAGAGAGATGTGGCAGAAAAAAGCCCCCCAGTCTAGCGGTGGGGGTGGCTTATATAGAGTGCGCCACCCCCTCACCTCCTATGTTATAAAGTGGGGGCGTTAATGCCATAACTCAGCCTACTATTAAGATGATGCTTCGAGTGCCTTGTCGACTGTGGGTCTTCGCATATCTGAGTGAGATCAGATGCTCCGAGTGGAATGAGTTGGTCGAGTGGAGTGCTATGCTCCGAGTGGTTGTCACCGTCCGAGTGACTTTCAAATTGCGGTACATCTAGACGGCGATCTGGCCCAGGGGCCCAGTACAAAGTATACGGTGTCCATGGGTAGGGCCTTTAGGTCAGGCCTATTACCCTACCCCCAATACATGTCCTCGTCATCTGCCTCTGTCTCTTCTTCTGTATCTGACTCTGTCTTTTCTTTTTGCTTCTTCCTCCTTGTGCTATTTGATTTCCTCGATTTTTTCCTGCGTAAATTGAAGAAAAACATGTGAACACTCTCCCGGAGAACATATTAACACTGTAAGCATGTATGGAAATGAATAATGAGATAAACATGTGCACTAACTTTGTTGTTTTTTTGAATCTTCCTCTTCTTCTATATCTGAATTTGTGTCTTCTTCTGTCTTTGAGTCTTTGTCTTTTTGCTTCTTCCTCCTTGTGCTATTTGAGTTCCCCGATTTTCCCTGCGAAAATTGAAGAAAAACATGTGAACACTCTTCGGGAGAACATATTAACACTGTAAGCATGTATGGAAATGAACAATGAGATAAACATGTGCACTAACTTTGTTGCTTTTTTTGAATCTTCCTTTTCTTCTATATCTGAATCTGTGTCTTCTTCTGTCTCTGAGTCTTTGTCTTTTCGCTTCTTCCTCCTTGTGACCTTTGATTTCCTCGATTTGTTCCAGAGTAAATTGAAGAAAAAGAGAGAACATATTAACATTGTAAGCATGTATGGAAATGAACAATGAGATAAACATGTGCACTAACTTCGTTGCTTTTTTCCCTCTCATCCGCTCGCGCCTGGATTTAATCCTCTTGTTCGATTCTTCGGTAGTTGGTCTCCCTTTTGGAACTATTTTGATTGGATTTCCCACGTCATCAGTGCAGCATTCGCGAGCAGCAGAGAAGTATGCCGGCAAAGGAACAAACGATTTATGGCCTTCATCCAAATCAGTTTTTTCTCCATCAACCAATATACTCCGGAAGAACTCCATCACCTGTTCTGACTGTGAATCGCTAGCTGCGGCTGTGAATAAAGCGTCACTAGCCATGTTGCGTAGTTGATGATACTTATTCATGTGATCAGACCATACATGAGTATTCATAGTCCTCGAAGAAGGGAACGCTGGCTTGGCCTGCATTGTCCATCTTTTCTTGATAATTTTTTTTGGAAATGTGCGTACACCAAGATGATCCAGAACGTAGAATATATGTGCGCATGGGTAATCCTAACTTTCCAACTTTTTACATTTACAAGCTGCATCATCCAGTCTTGCTCCTGTAAACACACAAGTCACGTGATATATAAAATCCACAGGCTTAGCATCCACGCCTTGTGCATCCAACTTTTTTGCCTCCAACTCCTCACTGTCCTTACCTTCCAAGTGATTGGGATCCTTAGCATCCAGGTTTTTGGCATGCAAGTCCACACCATCCTTGCCTTCCAAGTCATTGGGATCCCCAGCATCCAAATTTTTTGCATGCAAGTCCTCAGCATCCTTACCTTCCAAGTCATTGGGATCCTCAGCATCCAAGTTTTTTGCATGCAAGTCCTCAGCATCCTTACCTTCCAAGTCATTGGGCCTCAGCATCCAATTTTTTTGCATGCAAGTCCTCAGCATACTTACCTTCCTTACCTTGCAATTCTCTAGCATCCCTGCCATATGGGACTTTATCATATGGGGCTTTGCGCAAAACTCCAAAGTCGACCAAACCATCACATGCTACCCGGTCCGTGACCTGCCAATTTGTCCCTTCGACAATCTGACGCTTTACCTTTGGAAACATCACAGTTGTATAAATATAAGAGGCAGCAATCTCCAAAGGGTGTGCATTCAGCTTAGTGAAGGGTATCGTATGTGTTGCTACTGCGTCTAATGCTGCTTCAGTCTTACGCATTATGGATACATAGTGCTCAACATGCTGCAACAAATCAACAAGCTGCATCTTCCTGTTCAGGTGCACATGAAGCCTTGAGTTGAGAGACTCACTCCTCTGATTACTCATCATGCCTAGGAAATATCTACCCTTTGTGTACGTAGCAGCCCATTTGTGTCGCAGCTCGTACATCCTGTTAACCCATGACGACCTCTTGCCCGTTGGTTTTATTTTGAACCGAACCTTATAAGCCTCCCATCTTTTCTCAAACTCATCAACATCCCAACGACGGTAAATGAATTCCCTAAATTGATCCAGCTTTTCCTCGCGGAGGTGCATCACCATATTCTCCTCGATATGCCACGTGCACAAACGATGATCTGTTCCGGTCCAAACAGTAGCTATTGTTTTAGCCATTGCACCGTCCCCATCGGTGATTGCTGAAATTGGTGCCGTCTGGGACATTGCCTCCAAAAATACATGAAGAAGCCACTGGTATGATGCAACTGTCTCGTCTGACACTAGACCGACCCCAAATAAAACTGTGCTGCGGTGATGGTTCAGACCAACAAATGGAACAAACGGAAGCCTGTATTTGTTAGACCGATATGTACTGTCGAACACCACGACACCACCAAAGGCAACATAGTCAATGCGGGATTGTGAGTCAGCCCAGAATATGTTCCTCAAATGGCCTTCGCTGTCTTTTGTGTATTTGAAAAAGAATTCCGGGTCTGCTTTTTTCTGTGCAATCATATAGGTGAGCAAATATCTAGCGTCACTGCCTTCTATCTTGCGCTTCTTCTGGACTGAAACATGGTTGTATAGATCTCAATCTATAAATCCAAGCTTGTCGGGACCTCCGGCATTCTTCTCCATTACATTCATAATCTGATGTGTTCGAAGTCCACCGACAGCATACTCGATGACATCGGCCTTTTGTCCGTCAGTCATTCTACGATGAGCCGACAAGTACGGAGTCAGGTCAGCAGGGACAAACAGATGGTTATGCTTGTCCACAAAATTCTTGAAGAACCAGAGGCCACTGCTATCTTGTAGCTCAACCTGAAAAAGAGCGGGACACCCACACCGAGAAAGACCCCTCGGTGTTCTTTTTCTTTCAGTTCTGTTAAAGTGCTTAAGGGCCCGCCATCCTTGTTTGCAGCACTTGTATGCCCTTCTGTATGCATTTTGTTTCGGACTCGGACCCCTGTACTTCAGATCATCCTTTCTAACACCAAATCCTTTTTTTCTCGCATAGCCTACGTAGAACATGTAGGCTTCTTCCTCAGTCCTAAACGTCTTCTTCACAATCTCTAAGTATTCCATACACTCATTCAGGTCTGAACCAGCCATGCCTTTATTATCAATTCCTTTACCTTGTATGTGTACATCATCCATGTCTATGCCATCCTTGCCTGCATCCTCATTATCCTTATCATCCATGCACATACCATCCATTCTTTTGGGGTCCATGCCTTTGCCTTTGTTCCCTCTATGACCCATGTCCTTGTTGTCCTTGCCTGTATCACCCAAGTTTTTGCCATCGTTGCCTTTATCTTCCATGTCGTTATGCTGCCAGCGGAAACAGATAGTCAATGTTACGGATGGATAGCATACGTTACCGAAATTATGCACTACTCTGCTTAAATAATTGATTTAATTTTTCATATCGGATTCATGTACCTAACTCGGTCCTTCAAAAGCTGTAAGTAAATATGCCCTGACTAAATCCAAAAATTTGTAATTGATTGTACTAGCTCTAACTGATGATCTCCTAACTAAATCCAAAGTCCACGAGTCCTTCAAATGCCTTGATAGATCCACCCTGATAGATCAATTATCTCCAAACTCCATTCAAAATTATATCCTAACTAAATCCAAATTATCTCGTAACAAAATCCAAAAGTATGTCCTAACTAAATCCAAATTATCTCCTAACTAAATCCAAAATAAGTCCAAACTCCATACAAAATAATTATCTCCTAACTAAATCCAAAATATCTCGAAACTCAATTCAAAAGTATCTCCTAACTAAATCCAAAATAACTTTCTTTGAATCCAAATCCGCTGACAACTTTCTCATGCCACATAATCCTAACTAAGAATATGCCGTAGCTACATCCGACTTACACTTCGTTTCAATCGTAATCTCATCACAACTTTCTGAAAACATAAACCCTAATCCTCAGATGACATATCCTAAACCCTAACCAAATCCGACCGAAATCTCCTCACAACTTTCTGAAACGATAAACCCTAAACCTCACATGACATATCCTAAACCCGAATCAAATCCGACCCCTATTGGTTCTATATGCAGAAGCTACCAGAAAAGATTTGAGATGGCTAGGCACTTACAGCGAAGATCTGGCGTGAAAAAGTTGATGCACGTCGATGAGGATGATGTGGCCTCTCGGGTCGGGGAAGGTGGCGTCCGCTCGGGGAAGGATCTAGCACCGCGACCCGACTGGGGTGACTTGCGATGGAGGGAGTGAGGGGTAGTAGGAGCAGGAGGGGTAGACACGGCGAGTGCGATCGGCGGCGATCGAGGGCGCCGGGGGCGATCGAGGGCGCCGGAGGCGATCGGCGGCGATCGAGGGCGCCCGAGGTTAGGGCTCGAGAGGAGGAGAGAGGACGAACCACTCGAACCAAAATTCAAAAAAGTACGCATGATGATGGGACCTCTATAATGAAGTGCTTTATTAATGCAATTAATTTAACCGAACATGCGCCGTACCCAGTCTCGAGTCTACAGCTCCAATGCGGTTCACAGATTAAGCTCATGAAACTCTAAGAATTAGCATCCGGACTATAGAGAACCATGGACGGTGATCATCCTGGGGGAGATGTAACCAAAATAATATCATGTATAATGGACCCTGATGTTTATATCAAATGCGACATGATGCACATATCTTGTAAGATTTTTTTTATGAAGTGCTGGTTGGTGAGTGGGGCACGCCCAGGAATTTCAAGGACCAACTTTCTGTCCTCACAATTCGATGAAGCCATGGCGATCTCCTGAGGACCAAGTGGTGGATGGCCAGCCGGCTGGGACGGGGGACGAACGAAATAAATCCGGGCATGGACAGCCCGGCCCGACGACCCGGCCCAAAAAACCCAGGCCAGGCCAGGTCGGGCTTGACATTTGGGCCGGGCTCGGGCTTTGTTTTGCAGCTCGAAAGATAGTTCGGACCGGGCTCGGGCTTTATTTTCCAGCCCGAAAGATAGTTCGGGCCGGGTTCTGGCTTCTATTTTTCTGAATTTCGGGCTTCGGGCCAGGCTTACACGTGCACGTACAAAAAAACAACATTCAGCCCGGGCTTTTGGGCTTCGGGCTTGATTTCAGGCTGGGCTCGGGCTTCAAAACAGGGAGTATTTCGGGCTTCAGGCCAGGCTCGGGCTTGAGAAATGAAGGTCGGGCTTTTACAAGCCCAGCCTGAAACCCGGCCCGGCCCGACGTTTGCCCGGGTTTAGGACGAAAGCTGGGGCGTGTAGTCTGTGGTGTGTGGGCCAACCGAGGGCAAGCACGTCCCTCTTTCTGGCACGCCGTGCCAATGCAATATGCATGTGCGGCAGTGGTTTTGGTCTTGTCTTTCGGCTTTCCGCTAGCTTGACCGACGGGGCACAAGATTCGCTGATTTTTGGTGTTGCCGTGGTGAATTGAATGCTCGACTGAAACCTGTCCATTCGGATCAGGAATGCTGATTCAGCAGCGAATTCACAGTGACCGACTGCAATTTGTACAATTTTTGTTCGTTGGTATGGATTTGGGGATGTAGGGCCTGTTTGGTTCATGGCTAACTTTGCCACAACTAACCTTAGGCAAAGTGTGGCTGCCACAAAAAATGTGGCTAACAAAATGACCACCACAAGTGTGGCAAGATTTGGCAAAAAAATGAGCCTATGACATGTGGATCATATAACTAGACAAGTGTGGCAAGCCACAAGTGTGGCAATGAACCAAACACATGCCTAAGATGTTGTAGCATGACTAAGGTTAGGCGTGGCAACCTTAGGCTGGAAACCAAACAGACCCGTAGTACTAGCATCTTTTTTTACCAGAGGCAAGAGGTGTCGGCAGTAATAATTATTAAACCTTTGCAAACAAAGGGTTCATCGTGTTTTTACAACTACTATTCGAGTACCTTTGCAAGCAAGGGGCTGAATTTCGTGTTTTGACTCTTTTGACATACAAATTCAGGATCTGACCCCGGTTGAAAAAAAATTCGGGATTTGACCCTTTCGCTACCGCCAGGGGCTCTGGCGGTTGGGTTACATAGCCTACCGCCAGGGGTCCTGGCGGTAGGGTGCGACGGAGGGGGACGGCGGCCGTTTGCCCGAACTGACGTGGATAAGTACCCTACCGCCAGCACACCTGGCGGTAGGGTGCGGCTGGGTTTTGCCTCTCAAACTTTCTGTGACGAAATATCAAAGTGCCCTGGCGGTTGGCGGTAGTCTGTGCGACCCTACCGCCAGAGGCCGTGGCGGTAGGGTCCTGTGTTTTATTTTCCCAAGTTCAGTTGCTGGCTTCTTTTCAAATTCAATATGACAGGAATATAACAGATAGATAAGCACATCAACAAAAAGTGTTTGCATATGAAATTATGATAACCTCACACTTATAGATAGTAAAATTGATGTATCCATTAAGTTCAACATATCAAAATAGGTTCAACTACTAACATAGGTAGCAATAACAGGACACCGAGTAGTTCAACATAAGAAAACTACTTTAACTTAGCAAGTTCAACATCACTAGTTCCTCCCCCTCCCCCTCTTGGCGGCACGCTCCTCCTCATTTGTCTTCGAGCGGCCCTCATCCGGCTTCTTCGAGCGACGACGAGGAATCGGTTTCTGAAACGGTGATGGGCTCAGAACATCCTGGTGCAGATGAGATACCCTCTTCGCCTGGGTTGGCTGAGTCGGTTGAGGTCCATCATCGTCGTCGTACTCCTCCTCATCACCTTCTTCGTCGTCACCTCCTTCCTCTTCTCCCTCTTCTTCCTCGGTCTCGTTAACAAAGCGAGACGACTAGGCGACATGGCTCGAGGAACCTCCTCCGGTGTGGCTTGATGAAGCTAGGGCACGTGTCGACCCACCAGGAGGAGGAACATGCATGTCAATTGAGGCAGCACACCCAAGCATGCCCGCTAGCTTGCGGCAACGGTTAATGATCTTCTGCAATAACAAATATAGTAGAGTATGACTTGGATCAGGTATAGGGTTGCAAATAAGTAAGAACATGTGGCATGGATCAAATTTGCGTTCGCTCCAATAGAATGCTATGAGGCTTAAAGTTACCTTCGTCGCTTCCCTCAGCTTGTTGTCACCCTCCACGGTTCCGGGGTCAGAACTTAGCGCATTCGAGCCGTCGAAAATGTTTCTGTTTAGCTCTGCGGCCTGGAAATCCAAGGATCATTAAAAAGTTAGCAAGAATGACCATGTCATCATCATTAGCTCGAATGCATTTCAACACAACTTACCACTCTCTTCATAAGGGGCACATACTCCCTGAAATCACCTTGCATATCTCTGAGGTTTCTATTGTATGCTTCGTCCTCAGAGTCCTCCTCCTCCTGAAGTGATGCCATGTTCGCTTCCGTCCATCGTGGCCTCAGACGCAGACGAAACTTGATGCCATCGTCATACCAATTCATGTGCCTCTCATACACATTCCAGCAAATGCCTGATCTCTCCCCATCTTTGCGGAACGTCCTCTCGTCCCACATTGTCACAAAAGACTTGTGCTCGTCATCCCAGTCCAATACCGACTGAGAATACTGCCTGCTCTTCCTGCATAGGGGCATAACAAGCAAAAAACACAAAAGACCATAAGAACGTCGAACTTAAAGAAATCACGGTAAAGAGATGGCAGCACATACTTGTGAAGGTCGTAACCACCGGTGTCGTGGGGCCTTGCCGGTGGTGTGTGTTGCAATACGCCAAATTGTGTCGCCACACGTTGTGGTAGGTGCCATTCGACGGCGTACACGCATATCAGCGGGACAATGCACCGGAAGAGAAGGCGGTCCCGCTCGCACATCTCGTTCAGCTCGAACCCCCAAGCTCTATCGTGGTACGGCCACCAGTTAACCTATACAAAGATTGTTTAGCAACCGTAAAAGTATAAACATTTAGAACTATCTCGCTCATTGGTATACCTGAAAAGATGTCAGGTTGTCCAGCTCGTTGGTGAATGTTGGGGAACGTAGTAATTTTGAAATTTTTCCTACGCACACGCAAGATCATGGTGATGCATAGCAACAAGGGGGAGAGTATTGTCTACGTACCAACGCAGACCGACTACGGAAGCGATCACACAACGTAGAGGAAGTAGTCGTACGTCTTCTTCCCGATCCGACCGATCCAAGCACCGTTACTCCGGCACCTCCGAGTTCTTAGCACACGTTCAGCTCGATGACGTTCCTCGGGCTCCGATCTAGCAAAGCATCGAGGAAGAGTTCCGTCAGCACGACGGCGTGATGACGATCTTGATGTACTACCGACGCAGGGCTTCGCCTAAGCACTACAACGGTATGATCGAGGTGGAATTTGGTGGCAGGGGGCACCGCACACGGCTAAGGAACGATCTCAAGGATCAACTTGTGTGTCTTGGGGTATCCCCTGCCCCCGTATATAAAGGTTGGAGGAGGGGAGGCCGGCCGGCCAGGGAGAGGAGGCGCAGGGGAGTCCTACTCCTACCGGGAGTAGGACTCCCCCCTCCAATCCTAATCCAATTAGGACTCTCGGGAAGAAAGGAGAGAGAGGGGGGGCCGGCCCCTTCTCCTAGTCCTACTAGGACTTGGGGAAAGGGGGGCGCCGGCCAGCTATGGGCTGCCCCTTTTCTCTTTTTCCACTAAGGCCCAATAGGCCCATTAGTCTCCCGGGGGGTTCCGGTAACCCTCCCGGTATTCCGGTAAAATCCCGATTTCATCCGGAACACTTCCTATGTCCAAACATAGGCTTCCAATATATCAATCTTTACGTCTCGACCATTTCGAGACTCCTCGTCATGTCCGTGATCTCATCCGGGACTCCGAACAATCTTCGGTACATCAAAATGCATAAACTCATAATAACTGTCATCGTAACGTTAAGCGTGCGGACCCTACGGTTCGAGAACAATGTAGACATGACCGAGACACGTCTCCGGTCAATAACCAATAGCGGGACCTGGATGCCCATATTGGCTCCTACATATTCTACGAAGATCTTTATCGGTCAGACCGCATAACAACATACGTTGTTCCCTTTGTCATCGGTATGTTACTTGCCCGAGATTCGATCGTCGGTATCCAATACCTAGTTCAATCTCGTTACCGGCAAGTCTCTTTACTCGTTCTGTAATACATCATCTCACAACTAACATATTAGTTGCAGTGCTTGCAAGGCTTATGTGATGTGCATTACCGAGAGGGCCCAGAGATACCTCTCTGACAATCGGAGTGACAAACCCTAATCTCGAAATACGTCAACCCAACATCTACCATTGGAGACACCTGTAGTACTCCTTTATAATCACCCAGTTACGTTGTGACGTTTGGTAGTACCCAAAGTGTTCCTCCGGTAAACGGGAGTTGCATAATCTCATAGTTATAGGAACATGTATAAGTCATGAAGAAAGCAATAGCAACATACTAAACGATCGGGTGCTAAGCTAATGGAATGGGTCATGTCAATCAGATCATTCTACTAATGATGTGACCTCGTTAATCAAATAACAACTCTTTGTTCATGGTTAGGAAACATAACCATCTTTGATTAACGAGCTAGTCAAGTAGAGGCATACTAGTGACACTTTGTTGGTCTATGTATTCACACATGTATTATGTTTCCGGTTAATACAATTCTAGCATGAATAATAAACATTTATCATGATATAAGGAAATAAATAATAACTTTATTATTGCCTCTAGGGCATATTTCCTTCAGTGAAGGCCTTGTACATCGCACTTCCCTTGCCCGAGAAGACCTTAACCTTGTCCCAAGAATAGGCGACAGTAGGGTATCGAGAACGGTCGCCATCCTCGCCATACTCTGTCCACTCCGTCCGTGGCAGCTTCTCAGGGCGACCAACCGGCAGCCGCTCCCAACTCCAAATCGAGAGGGCCCAGACACACCCACACATCCCAGATGTTTTCTCGGTCCTCTGCGTTGCGTCATCCAGCTACAAACAACAAGTGATGATCAGATGACACAATTTAAAGCAATTTAAATAACCACACACATAAGTGAGATGTATGATGTCTTACCGAACGGTAGAGGTACGCGAGGCCAGGAGACCCCTAGCTGTACCCTGCATCCCAGTCGGCCAGGAAGTCCAGGTACATCCATAGGGCGTTGTCGCCCGAGCAGTCAGGAAAGACCACCTCTGTGAGAAGAAACCACAGGTAGGCCCTTGCATACTGCTCCACGGTCCTCGGATCCGCATCTTGCGGGCATTCAGCCCGGTGGTCTAGGAGCCATGCCAGTGCTACACCGGATGTTCGGTTACTCTTGATTGGAGGGCAGTCGCCGATAAGGGCGGTAACCCTGTCCGGCCAGTTCTTCCTATCCACGCGCCCAATGAGAGCATGACCCTTGATCGGTAGGGCCGTGATCATGGCGAAGTCCTCGAGCGTCACCATCATCTCACCACATGGGAGATGGAAAGAGTGCGTCTCGGGCCGCCAACGGTCCACCAACGCTGTGAGAGCCGTGTGGACAAGCGTCGGCGGCGTACGCTTGAACTGGAGCACGAAACCTAAGAGGCTGGCTCTCCTGTAATATGGCTCGTAGCGGTTGTCGTAGTTCATCTCTTTGACCTTGGTGTGGCCCCTCATACGTAAGGGCGGAAGCATCTGTCAATGTGCACACGAAAATAGTTAGAAAAAACGTTTGAAAAGGCAAAATTGTGATGCAACACGTTGATCAGTGCTATTTACCACTCCATTCTCGATGTAACAGGTGCGATGACCGTTGTCGAATGCCGGGTCAAGCATAGTGTAATTAGTGCCGATCGCCGGACCAATGGGCGGCCTCCTAAAACACGAACACTTGGTTATGAACATATAATCATATCATATTAAACCGTTCAACTAACATCAATCATATCATATCCAACAAATGTAAAAAAATATTATGAATATGAACTACGGTTCATCTTCAAACTAGTTATTCTATCCTATTATGAATATGAACATTAACCAATCAATTTCAACAACTGTAAAAACATATATAAAAATTGCCAACATATTCATCTTCAAACCACATCACCTCATCACCTCATCTTGTGCCAAATAGGTTCTATCCTCAAACTAGTTAACAAATCCAACATATTCAACCACATCAGCACATCAACTCATCAATCATATTCAAACATATTTAACCACATCAAACATCAATAAATAATTCAAACAATATTAACATGAACTAGAGTTCATCAACTATACAAAATAGGCTCTATCATAGTCAACTTCAACCACATCACCACATAAATCATATTCAACTACATCAAACATCATATTACTCCTAATTAAACAAACCTAAAAACAACAAAAATCAAAATCTACTAGATGAAATAGGGTTCATCTTGTGCCAAATAATGCGTCGAATTGAAAGCTTCTTGACTAAAACAAATTGGAGGGATTGAGAGAGCTTACTTTTCTCGTTTCTGAGCCATCTCAATCCGCAAAAATCGTTCACAAACGAAGAAGATCGGATGGGGGGAGTGGAGGGGATGAGAGAGGCCTTCCCCTCTCTGTTCTTGCGGGCGGCGGCAGGGGAGAAGAAGATGGGGCTGGGTTCGTGGATGGGCCCCACGAGCCGGCCCCTGCTGGCTTATAACTGTTCGGCACTTACCGCCATGGACATTGGCAGTAGGGTTGCACACCCTACCGCCGGGTGTCCTGGCGGTAGGGTCGACGGCACGAAACGACAGCCGTTTGGTGAGGCTGATGTGGATAAGTACCCTACCGCCAGGGCCCCTGGCGGTAGGCTGTGTAACCCAACTGCCAGAGCCCCTGGCGGTAAGAAAAAGGGTCAAATCCCGAATTTTTTTCCAACTGGGGCCAGATCCTGAATTTGTATGTTAAAAGGGTCAAAACACGAAATTCAGCCCAAGCGAGGTGCTGATCCGCAAAGATATTATGAAGCTGAAAGGAAGAAAGAGATGCGAGGATAAAAATGTCTTCTTTTCTCCGTCCGGACAAGCATGCATGCAGCTGCCCACAGCTCCTGCACAGTGCGTGTACATGGATCAAGTGCATGTGCTCTACGGACTAGTACTACTACTACAGTGGCCCAGCTGAGGCCCTACTCTGGTACTCCACGAGAGCACGAGAGAGAGAAGGGAAACCGCGCGCTGACCTGAACTGAATCTGAAACGGTCTTAGCTAGCCTGCTTGGCGTAAAGCCAAAGCAAAGCAGCGACAGACACACAGGTGAACGACAGGACGCATCGATCCCGTGCCCATTTCTGGCCGGGCACCCAGTACTCCGCGACAAGTAATCGATGCCATCGGTCTTGGTCGGTCTCCCAAAGGCACAGTCGGGCTTGTTCACGGTTCACCACTGGCCCGGCCGGCCGGCAGCCATGGCGATGGCGGAGGTGAGGTGCACCCAAGAACAGGCTACATGTTATAGGGGAAGAAAATATCTACTCCGTACATCCAGATAATCTGACCACGCAGCAAAATTGTAATAGTAGATTGCCTGAGATAAGACCGGTTAATTACTAGCTATTCAGCGATGTCAGTGGACAACTCCCTCGCGGCCTAGCTTTGTTACAGAAAGAGAGAGAGAGAGAGAGAGAGAGAGAGAGAGGCAGACATGCACCATACGAGTGCAAGTCGTCCGCATTGACGTCTGTTCAGGCGTGCGTGCCTTTCCCGTGTGCATCTTCCTTACGTATTGTTTTGAGATTTTCTTACAATTTAAATATGCACTTTCTCACCTTTGTCAGTTTTTTTCTCTGTTGGAGGGAAATAGATGAGTGGTTCGAAAAACGTCCAGGTAGTAGGAAAGAAAATTAATTTGTACCTCCTCTCCTTTTCTTTTCTTTTGGGCCTATCTGCTACCTCCGTTTCATTCCTCTTCACCACACTTTTAGATTCCGAGACGCACTAAGGTTGCTTGTAATGGGTAGTATCATGCACATGATACTAAGCTATGATACTACCTTCGTAATGCACAGTATCATATATTAATATCATAGCTAACCTTATTTATTGCCATGCATGACACATAGTAGCATAGCATTTAATATGATACAGTATCATGATATGATACTCAACACTCTCTTTCTTCATTTAATTCTATGCCATCTCAGCAAAATAGTCTAGTTAGCATGCATGATACTAACTATGATACTACCATTACGACCAGCCTAAAAGAACCATTACCACTGTATGTAGCCGTTTCTACTCATTTAGCGGCAACATGCACTGCAGTTTATGCAGATTAAAGCATCAGAAAACACGATGTCTTGACAACAAGCGCCCTAATTGGACAGTTTTGCAACCTACAAAATTTGTTCCATAATTCATCATCTACCATGGCTGGAAATATTTTTGAGTTTGGGCCCTTTAAACCGGAAGGGATGGGGTATCACTTAGTAGGTTGCTGATGTATATACTTTTTTTAGGACCAATGAGTAGGCTACTCAGAGGTGGGATTACAATCAAGCATAGAAAAAAAAACGCAGTGTGTCCGGACCTTGGCGGTCAGCACCTGATCCCCATTTCTGCTTGCTTGGGCTGCCAATTCATGGACTAGGACATTGCATTTTCTTCCCACTATGCTGATCTGGTAGGCAGAGAAATTCTCAAGCACCTTTTTATGTCATACCTTTATTCTGAACATCCTTCCTACATTTTCACATCTCCATGAGATGAAGCGCTCAAGGACCTTACAACAAAAAACAACAACATAATGTGATGGTCTCCCAATATCCAGAGAAAAAACAGGCCATCAGTGAAAGTGTAGGCATTATTGTTTGAATCTACTTTAGACTGAAATTACATAAAAGGTTTCGCCTGAAAAAGTTATTCCTGAGTCCTGACTACCACAAAAACCAGTTAAGACCAAGCAAGACCAGCCAGCCACATATTCCATGGAAAACCTTAGAGAGGAGATTGTTTCCATAATGTAGTCATACTCCAAAACTGAATGAATAGTCACAAGGTAAATACTACTCGAACCTAGTCAACAATAGGGATTGACTATTCGTCACCCTGGGTGAGGAATAGTTATTCTTCACCCCCCTCTATTTTACCATCAATGGACCGTAATTTTACGTTCTGTAAATTTTGCTTTATTTCCGAAGTAAAAAGAGACCGTAAGAAAATATATAATCGTCGAAAAAAATATTTTATGTTATGTAAAATTACAAATGTAAAAACATAGTGTAAAATACACATAAACTGTAATTTTTCTTGTCTTATGACCTATATTTTTATTTTCTTATGTCAAATTTTACGTCGTGAATCGATAGGAATGTAACTATTTGAATTTGAAACGTAATTCATCACCCAGGGTGCAGAATAAGTTATTCTTCACCCGAGGTAATCTTACGGTCATTTCATAATTGAATTACGTTTCAAATTCAAATAGTTACATTCCTATTGATTCACTACGTAAAATTTGACATAAAAAAATAAAAATAAATGTCATAAGACAAGAAAATTTGCAGTTTATGTGTATTTTAGACTATGTTTTTACGTTTGTAATTTTACATAACATAAACTATTTTTTACGGCAATTATATTTTTTTTTACGGTTCCATTTTTCGTCGGAAATAAGACAAAACTTATGAAACGTAAAATTACGATGCATTGATGGTAAAATAGAGGGGGGTGAAGAATAACTATTCCTCACCCAGGGTGACGAATAGTCAATCCCTATATATATATATATATATATATATATATATATATATATATATATATATATATATATATATATAAGTATATGCACTTAAAAAAATTTAGACATCATAAACATATTGAGTCTAACAAAGCACAGGAAAACCAATCTAGATTTTATTCATCACCCAGGTAGCATGAAAACAGTTCCATAAATCCGTAACAACGTAGTTGGGGATAATTTCAGAAAGAAACTTAAAAGGAAAGCAACAGTTCTATAGGCATAATTTCAGAAAGAACAAAAGAGAGCAACACTTCTCAAAAACAAGTCATGAAGATCTTTATCATGAAGTTGAAAACTGAGGGAAAATAAAGATTTATTCAGAAATACCACAAACCTGCTGGCTAAGGAGTACTGCAATATGTTCTTCTTGTAGGCGGAGAAAACTGAACACATACAAATTCTTCCTTGTAACTAACACTTTCATCACATGACTCTCGACATGTGTACACAACTATTGTTGCCCAGTCGACGGGGTCTCGTTCATTTTCAACATGGAAGTAATGGAGCAGTTGAGAAATTAGCTGCAAGTACATGTAGTGGAAATAAATATAAGTGGAGTGGAGTGAAACCAAAAGCAAAAATTGCATGCAAGTGCGCCAAGCAAAACAATGTTTTAGGAACGCTTAGTGTGTTCATATGTAGTAGCTATGGAATCATTTGTCGTCAAAAGAATCAAAGATGTCTATCCTAAAACGAACACAATATTGTGTTCAACATGGTCAACATGGATAATTAACAACTTTCTACTCACTTCCCTACAGTAATAATCAAATACGCTATCGTATTACAATTTCCTTCTATAGAAAGAACTCTTCAGAAAATGTTTTTTTACCAAACTTAGCCACAACCATGTAACTTGCTTATATACAATTTCTTTAGATACAACCATGTAACTTGCTTAAAATTGCCACATTGCCAGGTTTTAGAATTACATCACCAAATACAGTAATAATATGCTTTGATTAACACATGCATCACATAAACAATAGGGTATTAAGACACATATCAACAAGTCTTTTTTTGGACAGAAAAAAAATGAACTGGAATAGTTCATAGAAATTGAAACCTGTCCAACCTGAAATTCATAGCGAAGTTGCCCATTACAATAGATGCACAAAGGGATATCGTCACCTGTCAGAGACCCAGTTGATACTGCCCAAAGAGGTTCTGCATCTTCGTTCGCACAGTACCTGCATGACAAAATAATTAAAATTGTGCCTAACTGTTCTTGCAAGGAGTGCTGATCAACCAAATCTTTGCCCAGATCTAAGCAAGAGTTTCGGATGAATGTTAAATGATAAACTAATAAAAATAAGAAATGTTAAATCTAATCAACTCGAACAAATGTTTTTTTCTGACCATACCACGCATCCAATGTGTCACAAGGCATAACACTAGTGGCGAAGCTAGACTTTATGAAGAGCTAATTTATGACTTTATAAGTACCTATTGGATGACAGCAAAAATTGAAAGGTAGCTCCGCAAGTTCATAGCACCTCACCATGGCCATAGAGGAGACATAAGCTACAAGGGGAAGAAAACTATGCATGGGAGGTGGCATATTGCTACATAAAATTTTATGTTGTTGTGGACTGAGACTTTTAATGTTGCAATAGTTTATTTTGTTTCTGTTGCACACATGTTGCAAGGCCGCAGAAGTGTATTGTCGTTGCAATTTCATGAAAGAAATGTTATGAGAATCCATGGTTCTTCTTGCGAAGGTTTTTTTATTTTGCTATTTATTTTTAATTCATTTATTGCACATATTTAATACAATTGTTGCAATCGTGTAGAAAGTTGTTGCATAATCGTTCATTTTAATTGAATTGGCTAAAAATCTTCTTGCAAAACTAAATGGACGAACCAACTGTCATTAGGGGCCTTGTATAGGTAACAGAAGGCAGAGTGCAGGACTACCTGTGTACGGCATGGCCAACAGACAGGCCGCAAGGCCATTTGATGACCAAAAATCATGACTCGTTACAATGGAGCGGAATAGGACGCAATGTTGTATAGGAGGGCCAACGTGTCAGAACTCATGGTCCTATGGTAGTCCTGAAGGTCGATCAAATGCCCACATCAGCAGACCAACACCTAGTCATGTCCTTAGAATAAACAATAACCAGAAGGTTCACTAAACCCTAATGTTGACTAGAACACCAGTACCCATATAGTTTGCTTCAGTGTAGTGGAGACAGTGCATCATGTCCAATAGCAGTCATGGCACAAAACAAAGACCTAACTCTAGTTTTCTCCATACGAAAGGGAAAACACAATTTACGCAAACGAGCGTCTAGACTTATTCACACTCAAACACAAAAAAACAGAAACAAAAGTTGATACTCATTCACACTCACCTCAAGACTTGAGTCTGTCTTGAAATACGGTCTCTGAAAGATGCCCAGCATGTATTGTCCTCATCATCCTGCACACAGGTTGTGGTATTGTACTAAATAAATAGTAGCATTTGATTACGAATATGTAAGCATAGGCCATAGCACAAAGAAAACCTCAAACTGGTCCATGAATAACTGCATCATGGCATCTGATTCGACTTCTCCTTCTACCATCATCAGTTCTGAAGTATCCTTGATAGAACTAGTCGAACATGACGGCTCAGGTACATGATCCACCGCATATTCAGGCCATGCGTGGCCAGGAAATACTGCAAGTAGTCCAGACGGCAACAAATTACAAGGGAGGTAAAACAAAGACCTAAATAACACTGAATAGGCAACAACCTTTTGCTGCGACTGGCAGAATAGAAGCATCTGGTGAACCTGGTATTTGAGAGCAATCATTCTCATGACTAGCGTGCCAATGCAATTCCTGAATAACATTACAGAGAGATTATTCCCACCAAAACGGAGATATTTCAGTATTCAAGCAGGAGAGGTAAACAGATAATGCTAAATAGATATGGTAAGAACCTGTTTGGTGCCTGATGCTTTCTAGAACAGTAGCTTGCTTTGCTTAACATACAAAATTTCACCTTTCCATGTACCACACCAATCACAAAGCCGAGCACGGTATGCTAACAGAGATATTTGAAAGATAAAATACATGAATCAGTGCCTTGCTTAACATACAATTCACCAATTCAAAAACACAAGCAAATCGGTGCATAATAAAAGTAAAGAGCTTTGAGATCAAAAGCTTAGTGAATTTTGGAGACGAAGTTGTCAATAATATTAAGGGAACTTGTGCTGTACAGCAGCATACTCAATAGCTGTCTGCACAACTTCAAAAGCTAGTTTTGTAGTGTAGTTGAAACAAGGAGAATTGCAGCTCAACTGCACAACATGTAGAACTAAAGCAAGAAAAAAGCTACCTCCTGAACATTGTGATCCCATGCACCCCTTAGGCTCTTCAGGAGTATAAAATGCATTAATTCTGGGCAGCTGGCACCTGAAGACCTTCACACTGCAGCACAATTCACCGCAGGAGATCATGACAAGAAATGTGAAACTTTGGGCTAACACACTAGACAATCAACAGCTATATATGCTACCGATACCTCCTTCTAGCATTTGCTGCCCTGTCCTTCCTCTGCTCGCGCTGGTCCAGTTGTAAGCATGACATGGACGGACACATAAACACAAAGAATGCGCGGTGGTAGGTCGTCTCCTTCCACCCATCTGGCACATATACCTGCAACACGTGTGACCAAATTTTACTGGCAATCCTAGACATAAACGATCGGGTAAAGTTAAGTTTTAGGAATGAAGCAAACCTGCATGACAAAACGCAGTGGGTCACCACAGAAGTCACAGCAACTGGATTTTCCAGATGGCAAATTGACAGGATCAAGCCAGGCCTGAACAATGCAATATGTTTCTCACAATTAAAAAACAGTTCAAATGGCATCACGGCGTAAGGCACATGTGAAGCAAAAGTGTAGACGAACACACCGGGGCACCGCCAGCTTTACTGGGGAAGTGTTGGGGAAGAAGAGAATGGAAGTGTTGTGGTTCCTTTGGTTTCCGCAAGACACCTAACATTACTTCGGGCTCCAATTCCTCGTCGTCATCGCCTAGGTAGTCCCTTTCAAATACGGCGTGGTCGGGCTCCGTTCCCACCTCGGCGCCATCGTCCGTCTTTCCGTTCATGTCTGAGGTTATGTCAAGATCTTGAAGCTTGCCGGTGCAAACTTCCATGTTCCCTGGCTTCAACAATTACGGAAGTGCAGAATTACAAAACTGACAACATGGAAAGAGGAGCGCATTAAGAACTAAGGATTACGTTTCAATGATTCAGTCAAGGTATCAAAGTATCACACAATGGCGTTTTGCATATATTTTTTGCTACCAAGAGAAATTAGGATTTGGGAATTGGGAGATACCTCTGTTGTTGCTACTGAGGCGGATTCTAGGAGGAACGGCAAGGAAGGGGATGCAGCGTCTCGAAAGGGCGGCAACCAAAACGGCCTCCTGCAGGGGAAGCAATGGAGATGGAAGGGTGAACGCCGAGCGCCCGGACGGAACGGCAGTTCTGGACGGACGGGGTAGGTTTTCGTTTGTTCTTGTCAGCGTCCGCGGTTCCGCTTATTTTCTCGATCGGTAGCGTGGTCTTGGGCTGAGAATTGGGGCCCAGCTAAGGTTTGTGTCAACATGTAAACATTGTCTACCCCTCAAAAAACAAAAACATGTAAACATTGTCTCAGTTTCTCAAAAACAAAAGAGTAAACATTGTCTCAAGAAAAATGTAAACATTGTATGTACATACTTGTCATGTTTTTCTTAAAAAAAACATATACTTTGCGCCTGGATAAATGTGAGCATCTGGATTTGAACCCTAGTATGCTAGAAAAACCACGGTCATCACAAGTTGGTTCACGCTAAATCAAACATACCTGTCACGTAAGAACGCTCTCTCCTAATATCGTCGGGCGGCTCCAGAGCGAACCACAAATCCTCAAAGAAGTACCTCGTCGGCCACTCTCTCATCACCGCTGCCGTCGCCCTTCGCGACGGTGGTGGCGGGCCCAACTATCGAAGACGGCTGGGGGCTGTTGGGGGCGGCGGCAGCCAGCTGAAGCATCTGGGGCCGGTGCGAAGCGTCTGCGGCCAGCTAAAGGAGCGCGTCACATCATACACGACGAGGGAGCAAGACTGACACCATCCACACGCGGCGACCAAGGTCGGTGCTCCTGGTCGTGTATGAAGCGACGCGCTCCTGCGATGGAGTGCACAACGGCTGTTGTGGCGCGGCTGCGTGCTCTCTTGCCATATCTGCACGCGCTTGGTGGGGTGGAGGCCTGATTTGGGGTTTTTTTTTTTTTTGAGAATGGCCTGATCTGGGTCTGAATGGCTGCTTCTTGACTTTTTTTTTAGATAAAGGCTGCTTCTTGACGGTTCACTCTGGAGAGGGCCAAGGCAAAACCCAATTGGCCCAGAGGCCTTGTTTACTGTTTTTTAAGTGCCATGACCCAAACATATTTTTCTTAAAAGAACAACTGAAAAACATTAAAAAAGTATTATTGCCACAATATGAAAATATGAAAACTACCAAGCTAATCTGGGTCTGTATTATTCATATTGTTAGATCCCAAAATAAGGCTAGTGATATACTCCCTCCGATTCTCAATAGTCCGCGCATAAAAAAAGTTCGTTTTTTCCTCAATAGTCTGCGCGCTAGGCTCCCGCGGCCAACCTTTCCACCTATGCCCCTGCTTTTCCGGGTTCGTTCCTTTAATTTAGGAGGGAGAGGGAAAGCACCCGTGCATGCAGTGGCTGCTGGGTGGGTGGCATGCAGAACGACAGCTAGTTAAAACGGCAGCAGTTACCACTCAGCGAGATATTGATGGATGCGGTGCATGCAGCTGCGGGGTAAAAGTGTCCAGTTTTTTGCATGCTTGGCTCTCCTTGGTATCCGGGCTGAGACTTATACGCAAAGTAAAAAGAATCGGAGGGAGTATTAGCTTCCTTTGCTAGATTGCAAGGCAGGACCATGACTTGGCTAGGGGCTGGTCCGGATGAGTTGATGGAGATTGTTTCTCTTGATTGTAAGGACATCTTGATTGAATAATGCAAGTTTTTACCCCGCAAGTTTTTTTTATAAATCTACAAAATGGTATGATTAAAGAAAAAATGTGTCGTGTGTTTTATGAATTCTGTCGTGGAGATGTTTGACTATGAAAAAAAGCCATGTTTTGGAGAACAATTTCTTCTTAACTTTTGGCAAGGAGAAAAAAAATATGCCAGGCCACTCGTATACCTTCCATAGAAAGAAACACCGTTGAGACGACCGATTGGCCTCACAAATAGTCCAGCAAAAGCTTTAAGTTCACCAAGGGAGAAGGAGCTTTGGGATAATGCCTCTCGCGAGGAAAATGACACTCGAAGGACTCCTCGTCGCTGATATTGGCCATAACCACGCAAAGCTTTCACTGAAGTCCAACCTTGAGGAGCAACCATGGGGGTATCTAGGAAACCATGGTAGACAGAGTAACCACCATTGATTCTTGTGGCATGACACCAGCTCTGACTAGCCCCTAGCCCCAGGCTCAAGAAACATCTCATAAAACGATAAACTTACCGCTAAATGAAGCTAGGCTAATGGTGAAAGTGACAAGCAACTACATGGAAAAACCGAGGATCCCACAGACACCGTTTGACTGCTAGAACAACCAACAATCCAACATGATGCAAGGATGCAATTTCCACATAACAGGGATGGGCACAATGGCCATGCCTACGAGGAGAGAAAGACTACCAAAGGTGTTGACTTCATTGGTATGGATCGCAGGCTTGTGGCCATGCACCGCAAGGCTTACCCATTTTCGGAGCCAACATCCCCGCTGAGCGCTAAGAGCATCTACAGCCAGAGCTGGCAAATCCGACATCTTAAACGCCCGTGGACAGTGACCAATACGTCTCATATTTGCTCCTCTGAATCCGAGTCTCTCATATTTCATCCCTTAGATCCATACAAAATAAACCTACATACTACGACACCCTAGCTACGATTCATCGTCAGAGATGACCACGACGTCGGTGCCATGGCGGACATGCCCGAGCACCCCCCATATCCACAACAGTTTGGACGTTTGAGACATGTTTGAGAAGCCCGTATGTGTCGAATTTTCGTAACTGGTCGTTGACCGGGCCGCCCACCTTGGGACGTCCGGGTGTAGATGCTCTAACTACCTACAAATCAGCCCTCCCAACAGGGCGGGCCCAGATCAATTCATGGGTATTCAAGTGAATACCCATTGTTTTTGGCAAAATATTATGTATATAGAGAGTTTGTATCATGTATTGTATGAAAACAAAGAGGTTCACAGGTCGTATACGCTTTTACCCAATGGATTAGCCAGCCCACCTGCTCCTGTTTCTCCCCCTTCCCGCTCCAACATGGCCTAATGGCCCAATTCTCCTTCCAGCCTGTCCCGGCCCAATTCGGAATTCCTGTAGTGGACGTGGGGGCAATCGCACGAAGCCGTGATCGATCTAGATCTAGCTCCTCCTCCCAATTCTCATCGCCAGAAAGCACGCTGCGCAGCCGCACGGCGGCAAGGTCATCGGGCAGGGCGCCAGGCCGGCACCCGACGACGCCGCGCATGCATCCAGGGTGCAGATTGAGTCATGGGTCAAGGCACCGAGCTCGTTCGTCAGTGGACACATCGATCTTTTCAGATATGTTTTCTAATTTTTCTCCATGGGATGTGCTTTCCTTACGGCCTTTTCAGTTAATTCTTAGATGGATGTCCGTGCTTCAGATTGAGAGTAATCAGTACTTCCATATGTTGAACAATTTCAAGTTATGATCCCAGATTAAAAAATATCAAGTTATGATCAATTATATGATTATGTGATACTATTCCCCTATTTTATGTCTTTTATACCCTATACAGTTCTATAAAATAGTACTACAATCATTTATACATGCCAAAATAAACAAGAGGTTGTAAAAAATTTGCAAGCCTTCTAAATTTTGAATACACACTCATAAAATCCTGGGCCACGCGACGTACGCACAGACCCCGCGAGTAGGCTGGCCCAATTAGTGGGCACTCTAGCGAGCACGCCTGTTTGCCGTACAGTAGCGCAGTGATGTTAAAAGGAAAAGGAAGCACGCATTCGAACTTTGGACCCCCACCTTGTGCAGAAGAGCAGCTAACCAGTGGAGCTAACAAACATTAGTGTAAAAAGGGGAGCGTGCTAGTATAACAACTAATTCCAAAGCAGAATCCGGACAGTTTTTGAATATTTTCGATCTTTATTTGGAAATTGTGAATTTTTTTAACAACAAACAATGTTTGAAAATTTGAAAAATTATTGAAAAACTCAGACAATCTTTAAAAAAAATATAAAAAACGTAAATATTTTTTGACAGAAAGAATTTTGAAATTTTGAACATTTGATGAAAATGCGAACATTTATTGAATTTTGGGAACAAAAATTTGATAATGGGCACTGTTTCTGAATTGTTGAACATTTTTCGAAATTCCTGAACATTTTTTGAAAATATGAACAGTACTTGAATTTGTGAGACAGTTTTAATATTCTGAGCAGTTTCTGATAATGGGAACATTTTTTGAATTGTTGAGCAATTTTTGAGAAGCAGGAATATCTTTTGAAATTCTCAAATATTTTTTGAAAACACGAACATCATTTGAAAACAGGGTCGATTTTTTATATTCTGAACTTTTTTGTAAACATGAACATTTTTTAATTTATGAGCAAAATTTAAAATGGGATTTTTAAAATCACAAATATATTTTGAACTTTTAGAACAAAATTCTAAATGGAGAACAATTCTGAAAATCCCAACAAATTTGAAATGCAAAAAAATTGAATACATGACCCAAAATTAGAAAACAATAACATTTCTTGAATTTGTGATCAAGTTTTGAATACAAGAACATTTTTTGAAATCACGGGATACCTCCGACAAGCCCAGATATACGCTCAAGCCCATATATAGGCTCAAGCCTGGGGTCCACTATTTACTTTATGGAAAATCATGGCAGACACTACCACTAGTTTTGACCGAGACTCTAAGATTGACCTTAGAGCATGTATAATGATTGGTATAAGGCGGCCTTTTCTTATGTAATTCATGTCATCTAGATAAGATAAAAAAATGTTGTACACTGAATCATCTTTTGGTGTTCTCTAATCATTAATGTGTGCATGTTAAAATTATGGGCAAACTAAACTAAACTAAAACTTACAGAATGAATTGTCTTATCTTCCTTACTAAAAGATCACCTCTAACTAAGGGAAGAGCATTTTTTGCTTCTCGCTCGTCTAATTCAATAATGATCACACACACGGTTAAGATAGCATCAAGTGCCCTTAGCTTTCTCGAAACTATGAAATTGCTTTTCTTTTCGCTATACATTTATTACAATCATACACTCTAGATAAATTATCAAGATATTTGTTAGATAGTGTACACTAAGAGCTCGATAAGTTCGATATGAACACATTCAAGTAGAATAATACATCGTGTGATACATATTAATCCATAGAAGAATGATATTTATCTTTATTTTGGCATAAAAGCGATTCAGCCAAATGAATGCTTTTATTATAGAAATTAAGAAAATACATAACATTTGTCACATAATATTGTTTTGATTTCGCAGAAATTTTATAGCAATGTTAAATGTTAAAATTGTACATACAATATTGTATGTTAATATTTAGCTACACCTTCATGTGAAATACGCTAAGAACAATAGAAGAAATATACTTATTAAATTTTATATTAACAAAATAAGTTATAAATAAGTAAAAAAATATTATAAATATAAACAATTTGTGCTTTCAGCCTGTATGACGTTTACATATAAAAAGATGTCGACACGCTAATAGGATGTCGCAGCCGCCGGGTGGGATGAAGTGTTATCCTCGAGCAACAATGACAATATATAAGGAGAGGATTTATTTGTATGCACACACGCATTCGGTTCAAATATTGTTTGTTACCACACACTCGTACACTAGGTCAGGCATCTCATGTATTTCGTTTCGTTTTAAAACAGAATTAATCTCCAAATTATTGATTGTAAAATAAAAACCGCAAACCAATATATAAAGAATAATCATACTACTGGTTGTGGCTGGATACACGTCTTTGCTTGCACTACACATAATCACAATACATAATGAGTAATCATTCCACGTGTGTTACAAATCGGTTCGATCATGCTATTGATATATGTATGTTATATCACATGTGGCCAAGAAAATACAACTCTTCATACTTCTGGTTGTGCCCTCATACAACGCATTCATGGAGGTGCCTCACGAGGTGGATGTTCTATCGAGGTGCCACGAATGTTGGATAAAACGAATGCACACAACTAGGACCTTGTCTGCACTTTTATTGACCAGATATGGCAGCCTCGAAACAACGCGAGGGCGCGCGATGCAGACAGAAGACCCAAACGAGATTGCAGTTCGGAAAAATTTCTTGGTTAAAAAATGGCAAAGGACTCAAACTTGTGAAGTTACCGTTGGGAAACGTAGCATGCAATTTCAATTAATTTCCTACGGTCACGCAAGATCTATCTAGGAGATGCATAGCAACGAGAGGGGGAGAGTGTATCCACGTACCCTCGTAGACCGAAAGCGGAAGCGTTAGTTTAACGCGGTTGATGTAGTCGAACGTCTTCGCGATTCAACCGATCAAGCACCGAACGTACGGCACCTCCGAGTTCAGCACACGTTCAGCTCGATGACGTCCTTCAAACTCTTGATCTAGCAAAGTGTCGAGAAAGAGTACCGTCAGCACGACGACGTGGTGACGGTGATGGTGAAGTGATCCGCGCAGGGCTTTGCCTAAGCACTACATGAATATGGCCGGGGGAGTAAACTGTGGAGGGGGGCGCCACACACGGATTGGAACAATTGATGTCTGTTAGAGCCCCCCCCCTCCCCCATATATAAAGGAGGGAGAGGGGAGGAGGCCGGCCTAGGCGTGCCCCAAGTGGGAGGAGTCCCACTTGGGCTCCTAGTCCAATTCGACCCCCTTTCCTTTTACCGAAAGGGGAAAGGGGGAAGGAGAGAGAGGAGAAGGAAAGGAGGGCGTCGTCCCCTCACCTTGTCCAATTCGGACTCCTCCTTGGGGGGAGGGGGGAGGGTGCGCCACCCCTTGTGGGCTGGCTTGCCTCCCTCCTATGGCCCATATCTTCCCCCGGGGGGTTCTGGTAACCCCCCCCCCCCCCCCCCCCCGGTACTTCGATATGTATCCGATACATTTCGAAACACTTCCGGTGTCCGAATACTATCGTTCAATATATCAATATTTACCTCTCGACCATTTCGAGACTCCTCGTCATGTGCGTGATCTCATCCGGGACTCTGAACAATCTTCGGTCACCAAATCACATAACTCATAATACAAATCGTCATCGAACGTTAAGCGTGCGGACCCTATGGGTTCGAGAACTATGTAGACATGACCGAGACACCTCTCTGGTTAATAACCAATAGCGAACCTGGATGCTCATATTGGCTCCTACATATTCTACGAAGATCTTCATCGGTCGAACCGGTATGACAACATACGTTATTCCCTTTGTCATCGGTATGTTACTTGCCCGAGATTCTTGTTGGGGAACATAGTAATTTCAAAAATTTCCTACGCACACGCAAGATCATGGTGATGCATAGCAACGAGAGGGAAGAGTGTTGTCTACGTACCCTCGTAGACCGAAGCGGAAGCGTTGACGCAACGTAGAGGAAGTAGTCGTACGTCTTCCCGATCCGACCGATCCAAGCACCGTTACTCCGGCACCTCCGAGTTCTTGGCACACGTACAGCTCGATGACGCTCCCCGGGCTCCGATCCAGCAAAGCTTCGGGGATGAGTTCCGTCAGCATGACGGCGTGGTGACGATCTTGATGTTCTACCGTCGCAGGGCTTCGCCTAAGCGCTGCTACAATATGACCGAGGTGGAATATGGTGGAGGGGGGCACCGCACACGGCTAAGGAACGATCACGATGATCAACTTGTGTGTCTATGGGGTGCCCCTGCCCCCGTATATAAAGGAGTGGAGGAGGGGAGGGCCGGCCCTCTCTATGGCGCTCCCTAGGGGAGTCCTACTCCCACCGGGAGTAGGATTCCCCCTTTCCTAGTCCAACTAGGAGTCCTTCCATGTAGTAGGAGTAGGAGTCAAGGCAAGGGAAAAGAGGAGAGAAGGAAGGAGGGGGCGCAGCCCTTCCCCCTAGTCCAATTCGGACTAGGCCTTGGGGGGGCGCCCAACCTCTCCTATCTCTTTCCCCTAAAGCCCAATAAGGCCCATATACTCCCCGGCGAATTCCCGTAACTCTCCGGTACTCCGAAAAATACTCGGATCACTTGGAACCTTTCCGATGTCCGAATATAGTCGTTCAATATATCGATTTTTACGTCTCGACCATTTCGAGACTCCTCGTCATGTCCCCGATCTCATTCGGGACTCGGAACTCCTTCGGTACATCAAAACTCATAAACTCATAATATAACTGTCATCGAAACCTTAAGCGTGCGGACCCTACGGGTTCGAGAACAATGTAGACATGACTGAGACACGTCTCCGGTCAATAACCAATAGCGGGACCTGGATGCCCATATTGGCTCCTACATATTCTACGAAGATCTTTATCGGTCAGACCGCATAACAACATACGTTGTTCCCTTTGTCATCGGTATGTTACTTGCCCGACATTCGATCGTCGGTATCTCAATACCTAGTTCAATCTCGTTACCGGCAAGTCTTTTTACTCGTTCCGTAATACATCATCCCGCAACTAACTCATTAGTTGCAATGCTTGCAAGGCTTAAGTGATGTGCATTACCGAGAGGGCCCAGAGGTACCTCTCCAACATTCGGAGTGACAAATCCTAATCTCGAAATACGCCAACCCAACATGTACCTTTGGAGACACCTGTAGAGCTCCTTTATAATCACCCAGTTACGTTGTGACGTTTGGTAGCACACAAAGTGTTCCTCCAGCAAACGGGAGTTGCATAATCCCATAGTCATAGGAACATGTATAAGTCATGAGGAAAGCAATAGCAACATACTAAACGATCGGGTGCTAAGCTAATGGAATGGGTCATGTCAATCAGATCATTCAACTAATGATGTGATCCCGTTAATCAAATAACAACTCTTTGTCCATGGTTAGGAAACATAACCATCTTTGATTAACGAGCTAGTCAAGTAGAGGCATACTAGTGACACTGTTTGTCTATATATGTATTCACACATGTATTATGTTTCCGGTTAATACAATTCTAGTATGAATAATAAACATTTATCATGATATAAGGAAATAAATAATAACTTTATTACTGCCTCTAGGGCATATTTCCTTCAATTCGATCGTCGGTATCTTCATACCTAGTTTAATCTCGTTATTGACAAGTCTCTTTACTCGTTCTGTAATACATCATCCCGCAACTAACTCATTAGTCACATTGCTTGCAAGGCTTATTATGATGTGCATTACCGAGAGGGCCCAGAGATACCTCTCCGATACTCGGAGTGACAAATCCTAGTCTCGATCTATGCCAACCCAACAAACACATTCGGAGATACCTGTAGAGCATCTTTATAATCACCCAGTTACGTTTGTGATGTTTGATAGCACACAGGGTATTCCTCCGGTATCCGGGAGTTGCATAATCTCATAGTCAAAGGAATATGTATATGACATGAAGAAAGCAATAACAATAAAACTTAACGATCATTATGCTAAGGATACGGATGGGTCTTGTCCATCACATGATTATCCTAATGATGTGATCTCGTTCATCAAATGACAACACACGTCTATGGTTAGGAAACTTAACCATCTTTGATTAACGAGCTAGTCTAGTAAAGGCTTACTAGGGACACTGTGTTTTGTCTATGTATCCACACATGTATCAAATTTCTGGTTAATACAATTCTAGCATGAATAATAAACATTTATCATAATATAAGGAAATAGAAAATAATAACTTTATTATTGCTTCTAGGACATATTTCCTTTAGTTACTGGCAGGGCCGCGGCACCACTGGAGCACGAACACCCCACGCCAAACGACATGGTCAAGATCAACGCGAATGGAGCAATCCCAAATACTAGGGCAAGAGGTGGCAGTGACGTGTGCTTATTCTTAACCACGATAACAACTTTGTTGTACGAGCTTGCCATTTTTCCCAGTGGCCTTAGATACAGAAGGTGTTGAAGTCTTAATAAACAATAGTGAAACACCTGACGGTTTTGCTACTTGATCTAGCAATGTTAATGATTGGGGAGAGAGCGGACTAAGGAGATGGAACGTGAGATGCTTATTTCAGAGATGAATATCAATATTGTTGTGTGAAAGTCGAATGAGTGCTCAAGGACCTCTTGTGGAGCACTTGAAGGTTTTGCTGCACCAACTACAACATTTGCTTTGCGAAGTCAATTCTCCGAATGACCATTGGAGTAACTCTAATTTAGCTACGGCAGTTGTGTCTTCCACTGGTAGAAAACGAGGCTTCCATACGCCCCCATTAGTCCCCAAAACAATCGAACCGCGACCAAAGGGGTCTTTAGTCGCGGTTCGGGAGAAGACCCGCGACCAACTACCTGGGCCCAGCGCGCTCGGTCGACAGCTGGCGGACGGGAGGGGCTTTAGTCCCGGTTGGCCTGGCCAACCGCGACTAAAGGCCCATCCCTATATATACTCAGCTCACTTCACTTCACTCGGCTCACTTCACAATTTTCAGAAGGTGGTGGTGGGGTGGTGGTGGGTTTGCTTTTGGTTTCTCCTATGCACACAAGGTGTTTGATGAAATGTCCGAGAGCCTGAAACAAGCCACACTTGAGCTTTCTCATTTATTTTTCCTCCGCGATCGCGGTTAGCAACTCGAACCTTTCATGTGTCATTGATAAAATACGCATGTGTGTAGTTCATTGTTTAATTTGTATTATTTCTAGCTAGTTAGTTTAACAAATGCATGATGGTTAATTATATACTTTATATAATAATAATGCAGATGAATCGGCAATGGATGTACGGTTCCCGACTC
Organism: Triticum monococcum; assembly: GCA_034509565.1. Classification (NCBI taxonomy): domain Eukaryota; kingdom Viridiplantae; phylum Streptophyta; class Magnoliopsida; order Poales; family Poaceae; genus Triticum; species Triticum monococcum. The sequence continues at coordinate 772,167,919 of CM067847.1, forward strand.
TCCGGCGAGTTCACTACGGGTTTGAAAGATTTCCTCGTAGTGGCAAATGCGAACAAGCAGCAAGGTTTTATTATCTGTTCATGTGCTGTCTGTAAGAATGAGAAGGGTTACTCCTCCTCAAGAAGAGTTCACATGGACCTGCTTAAGCATGGTTTCATGCCAAGCTATTATTGTTGGACCAAGCATGGAGAAAGAGGGGTTAGAATGGAAGAAGATGAAGAAGGGGATGATATCGATGACAACTATCGTGATCTTTTCGGTGATACTTTCATGGAGGATGATGCTGAAGGTGTGGAAGGGTTAGGTGAAGGTGAAGAAAAGGCACATGATGAGCCCGCTGATGATCTTGGTCGGACCATTGCTGATGCACGGAGACGCTGCGAAACTGACAAGGAGAGGGAGAATTTGGATCGCATGTTAGAGGATCACAAAAAGTCGTTGTATCCAGGATGCGATAATAGTCTGAAAAAGCTGGGCTGCACACTGGATTTGCTAAAATGGAAGGCACAGGAAGGTGTAGGTGACTCATCATTTGAAAATTTGCTGAAAATATTGAAGAATATGTTGCCGAAGAATAATGAGTTGCCCGCCAGTACGTACGAAGCAAAGAAGGTTGTCTGCCCTCTAGGTTTAGAGGTTCAGAAGATACATGCATGCATTAATGACTGCATCCTCTATCGCGGTGAATACGAGAATTTGAATGAATGCCCTGTATGCACTGCATTGCGTTATAAGATCAGAGGCGATGACCCTGGTGACGATGTTGAGGGCGAGAAACCCAGGAAGAGGGTTCCCGCCAAGGTGATGTGGTATGCTCCTATAATACCACGGGTGAAACGTCTGTTCATGAACGAAAAGCATGCCAAGTTGTTGCGATGGCACAAAGAGGACCGTTTGTCCGACGGGCAGTCGAGACACACCGCTGATGGAATGCAATGGAGAAAGATCGACAGAGTTTTCAAAGATTTTGCAGCTGACGCAAGGAACTTAAGATTTGGTCTAAATACTGATGGCATTAATCCTTTTGGCGAGCAGAGCTCCAACCATAGCACCTGGCCCGTGACTCTATGCATCTACAACCTTCCTCCTTGGTTGTGCATGAAGCGGAAGTTCATTATGATGCCAATTCTCATCCAAGGCCCTAAGCAACCCGGTAACGACATCGATGTGTACCTAAGGCCATTAGTTGAAGAACTTTTACAGTTGTGGGCGAAACCTGGTGTACGTGTCTGGGATGAGCACAAAGGAGAGGAATTTGACCTACGAGCGTTGCTTTTTGTAACCATCATCGATTGGCCTGCTCTCAGTAACCTTTCGGGACAGAAAAATAAGGGATACAATGCATGCACGCACTGCTTACATGAGACTGAAAGTGTACGTTTGGTTAATTGTAAGAAGAACGTGTACCTGGGTCATCGTCGATTTCTTCCCCGAAAACATAACGTAAGAAAGAAAGGCAAGCATTTCAACGGGAAGGCAGATCACCGGCCGAAGCCTGCGGAACGTACTGGTGCTGAGATATTTGATATGGTCAAGGATTTGAAAGTCATCTTTGGAAAGGGTCCTGGCGGACAATCAGTTCCGCGGGGAGTTGACGGGCACGCACCCATGTGGAAGAAGAAATCTATATTTTGGGAGCTAGAATATTGGAAAGTCCTAGATGTCCGCTCTGCAATCGACGTGATGCATGTTACGAAGAATATTTGCGTGAACCTGCTAAGCTTCTTGGGCGTGTATGGGAAGACAAATGATACAAAGGAAGCACGGCAGGACCAGCAACTTTTGAAAGACCCAGATGACCGGCATCCGGAATGGTTTCAAGGTCGTGCCAGCTACGCTCTTACCAAAGAAGAGAAGGTCATTTTTTTTGAATGCCTGAGTAGTATGAAGGTCCCGTCTGGCTTCTCGTCGAATATAAAGGGAATAATAAACATGCCGGAGAAAAAGTTCCAAAACCTGAAGTCTCACGACTGCCACGTGATTATGACGCAATTGCTTCCGATTGCTTTGGGGGGGGGGGGCTCCTACCGGAAAATGTTAGAGTAGCCATTGTGAAGCTATGTGCATTCCTCAATGCAATCTCTCAGAAGGTAATCAATCCAGAAGATCTACCACGGTTACAGAACGATGTGGTCCAATGCCTTGTCAGTTTCGAGTTGGTGTTCCCACCATCCTTCTTCAATATTATGACGCACCTCCTGGTCCACCTAGTCGAAGAGATTTCCATTCTCGTTCCTGTATTTCTACATAATATGTTCCCCTTTGAGAGGTTCATGGGAGTATTAAAGAAATATGTTCGTAACCGTGCTAGGCCAGAAGGAAGCATCTCCAAGGGCCATCAAAATGAGGAGGTAATTGAGTTCTGTATTGACTATGTTCCTGACCTTAAGCCGTTTGGTATTCCTCAATCGCGGCACGAGGGGAGACTAAGTGGAAAAGGCAAAATCGGAAGGGATACCACGATATGTATGGACGGTCATTCTATGACTGAAGCACACCACACAGTTCTGCAAAATTCCAGCTTGGTGGCTCCGTACTTCGAGCAATACAAGAATATTTTATGCTCGGACAACCCGGGGAAGCCTGAATCCTGGATTAGAAAGGCCCACATGGAGACTTTCGGCAGTTGGTTGCGAAAACATTTAATGAATGACAATGATGTTGGAGATCAGCTGTACATGTTGGCCAAGAAACCATCTTCGACTATAACGACTTTCCAAGGGTACGAGATAAATGGGAATACATTTTACACCATCGCCCAAGATAAAAAGAGCACCAACCAAAACAGTGGTGTCCGCTTTGATGCAGCAACCGAGAATGGGCAAAAGGTCACATATTATGGTTACATAGAGGAGATATGGGAACTTGACTATGGACCCTCCTTTAAGGTCCCTTTGTTCCGGTGCAAATGGTTCAAGCTAACAGGAGGTGGGGTAAAGGTGGACGAGCAATACGGAATGACAATGGTGGATTTCAACAATCTTGGTTACCTTGACGAACCATTCGTCCTTGCCAAAGATGTCGCTCAGGTTTTTTATTTGAAGGACATGAGTAGCAAACCGAGGAAACGGAAAGATAAGAAAACGATCAGTACATCATGCGATGATCCAAAGCGCCACATTGTTCTTTCAGGGAAAAGAAACATCGTGGGAGTGGAGGACAAGACAGACATGTCAGAAGATTATAATATGTTTGGTGAAATTCCGCCCTTCAAAATGAACACTGACCCAAGCATTAAGTTAAATGATGAGGATGCACCATGGATACGGCACAATCGTAAGCAAGCAGGGACGTACAAGGGAAGAATTGATGTGTAATAATTTATTGTACCAAACTTTGTATTTGGTCGATGAACTGAATGATGTATCAAACCTTTTGTCAAACCTTCAAGGGATTTTAAAATGAATTAGTTTTATTTTTCTGATTTTTTTGATATATAATTGTATTTTTAAGATTTTAAAATGTCAGAAGATTTTAAAAAAGGAAAAAGGAAGAAAGGAAGAAAAACAAGAAGAAAAACAAGAAAAAGGAAGAAACAAACAGAAGAAAAAAAAGAAGAAAAAAGGAAGAAAAAAACAGAAAAAAAACAAGAATTTAAAATGAATTAGTTTTATTTTTCTGATTTTTTTGATATATAATTGTATTTTTAAGATTTTAAAATGTCAGAAGATTTTAAAAAAGGAAAAAGGAAGAAAGGAAGAAAAAAAAGAAGAAAAACAAGAAAAAGGAAGAAACAAACAGAAGAAAAAAACAGAAGAAAAAAGGAAGAAAAAAACAGAAGAAAAACAAGAATTTAAAATGAATTAGTTTTATTTTTCTGATTTTTTGATATATAATTGTATTTTTAAGATTTTAAAATGTCAGAAGATTTTAAAAAAGGAAAAAGGAAGAAAGGAAGAAAAAAAGAAGAAAAACAAGAAAAAGGAAGAAACAAACAGAAGAAAAAAAATAGAAGAAAAAAGGAAGAAAAAAACAGAAGAAAAACAAGAATTTAAAATGAATTAGTTTTATTTTTCTGATTTTTTTGATATATAATTGTATTTTTAAGATTTTAAAATGTCAGAAGATTTTAAAAAAGGAAAAAGGAAGAAAGGAAGAAAAAAAAAGAAGAAAAACAAGAAAAAGGAAGAAACAAACAGAAGAAAAAAACAGAAGAAAAAAGAAAGAAAAAAACAGAAGAAAAACAAGAATTTAAAATGAATTAGTTTTATTTTTCTGATTTTTTTGATATATAATTGTATTTTTAAGATTTTAAAATGAATTAGAAACAAAATAATATAAACTTTAATAAAATAAAATAATTATCATAAAGTAAAATAAATAAGTAATTATCATAAAGTAAAAATAAATAAGTAATTAGAAACAAAATAAAATAAAATAAATAAGTTCTTTGTTGTAAGTAGAAACAAAACAAAATAAATAAAGCAAAAATGAAAACAAAAAACAGGCAAAAAATAAAAAATATGCCACCTACTGGGCCACCACGGCCTGAATACGACTAAAAACCCATTAATGGGCCAGGATTCAGGCCCGCAGAAGGCCCAGTAGGCCCACAGGCTCATAGTAACAGAATAGGCCCGTAAGCCTACATTCGAGAGGAGCTCGAAGTGGTGAGCGCAGCCGCGCTTATAAACCACTGTCGAAGCCTCTCGACTAGCGAGGTGGGACTAAACATCCCACCGCACCGCGCCAGTTCAGCACAGACCCTTTAGTCCCGGCTGGGGAGGCGGACCGCGACTAAAGGGTCTTTCTGCGCGGGAAAGGAAGCGGCGCCAAAACCCTTTAGTCCCGGTTGGGGAGAGGGACCGCGACTAAAGGGTACCCTTTAGTCGCAGTTGTTGTCCCCAACCGCGACTAAAGGGTCTTTCTGCGCGGGAAAGGAAGCGGCGCCAAAACCCTTTAGTCGCGGTTGGGGAGGGGGACCGCGACTAAAGGGTACCTTTAGTCGCGGTCCTCCTCCCCAACCGCGACTAAAGGTGCGTCTATATATACTGCACTTAGCAGTTTTGCCGCGGCATTCTCCTCTGTCTCCCCAACGCCGATCGACGCCGACGCCGACGCCCCCGTCGCCGACGCCGACGCCGAAGCCCTGCCCCGACGCCGACGCCGAAGCCCTGCGCGCCGCCGCCCCCGTCCCCAGTGAGCGTCGCCTCCGCCCGTGCCTGCCCTTGCTCGCCGCCCGTGCCCTGCGCGCGCCCTTGCCCGCCGCCCTGCCGCCCGCCGCCCGACGCCCTGCCGCCCGCCGCCCGACGCCCTCCGCCCGCCGCCCGACGCCCTGCCGCCCTCCGCCCGCCGCCCTGCCTGCCGTCCTCCGCCTCCCCAGAAGAAAAAACAAAAAAAGGAGGAAGAAGAAAAGAAAGAAGAAAAAAAGGAAGAAGAAAAAACAAGAAAGAAAAAGGAAGAAGAAAAAAATGAAAACCAAATAAAAACCAAATGAAAACCAAAAGAAAGAAGAAAGAAAAAGGAAGAAGAAAAAAAGAAGAAGAAAGGAAGAAGAAAGGAAGAAGAAGAAAGAAAGTAAAAAGAAAAAGGAAAGAAGAAGAAAGAAAGAATAGAAAGGAAGAAGAAGAAAGGAAGAAGAAGAAAGAAAGAAGAAGAAAGAAAGAAGAAGAAAGAAAGAAAAAAGAAAAAGGAAGAAGAAGAAAGAAAGAAGAAAGGAAGGAAGAAGAAGAAAGAAAGAAGAAGAAAGGAAGAAGAAGAAAGAAAGAAGAAGAAAGGAAAAAGGAAGAAGAAAAAACTCAAGAAAAACAAAAGAAAACAAAAAAACAGAAGAAAAACAAAGGAAGAAGAAAAAAACAAAAGAAAACAAAAAAACAAATAGAAGAAAAAAACAAAAAAAAGGAGGAAGAAGAAAAGAAAGAAGAAAAAAAGGTAGAAGAAAAGACAAGAAAGAAAAAGGAAGAAGAAAAAAATGAAAACCAAATAAAAACCAAATGAAAACCAAAAGAAAGAAGAAAGAAAAAGGAAGAAGAAAAAAAGAAGAAGAAAGGAAGAAGAAGAAAGAAAGTAAAAAGAAAAAGGAAAGAAGAAGAAAGAAAGAATAGAAAGGAAGAAGAAGAAAGGAAGAAGAAGAAAGAAAGAAGAAGAAAGAAAGAAAAAAGAAAAAGGAAGAAGAAGAAAGAAAGAAGAAAGGAAGAAGAAGAAAGGAAGAAGAAGAAAGAAAGAAGAAGAAAGGAAAAAGGAAGAAGAAGAAAGGAAGAAGAAGAAAGAGGAAGAAGAAAGGAAGAAGAAGAAAAAAAGAATTTTTACTTAAAGAATCTTATTTTTTAATTCCTCCTCCTCTATGTCCCCTTAATCTTATTTTTTAATTCCTTTATACTTAAAGAATTTTTACTACATGCAGGAGTGACATATGGCGGACGACAGAACCGAGCCGCTTAGGGATCCGGAGGCTGAACGTTATTTAATGGACATCATCAACAACGAGATTCCTTATGTGCCGGGCTCAGAATATGAGCAACAAGAGGATGTAGTCTCTTCTTATATGAACCTTGACGGTGACGATGATCGAGAAGGTGAAGGAACGGACATTGTCGACGGAGGTCAACCGTCAACAACCGACGATCTCCAATTGCAAGTAGCAACCACCTCCGGCGAGGTATATATATACATTGAGAGCCTCTCGTGATACAAACTTACTGAAATGTGAATACATATGTATTAACGCGCGCGACTCTCTTTCTTTTTTTAGCCCTCCGGATCGAGTACGACAAAGCAGCGTGGCAAATCCAAGGCGATGAAAACAGGAGAAACATATGCCATTGAGTCTGTCAGTGAAACCGGCAAGCCCCTACAGCACACCTCAAAGTTTGTCAACCAATGCGGAGTCGTTGTTAGAGACAACGTCCCGATCACCGTCCAGGAATGGAAAGAGCCAAAGAAGGCACGTCTTGGTTTCAGTTTTGTCGACAAGAGAACGAAAAAGGATTGCTGGAGAAAGCTTATGGAACATTTCATTCTACCTCCGGAATACAACAAAGTCGATGAATTCGGTAACGAGGTTCCGGGTGGACGTCAGAGGAGGAGGCTAGTTAAAGAGTTCGCTCTTCAGAAGATGGCCGATGCATTCCGGAACTTCAAGAAAAATTTAACCCGTGACTATGTCAACAAGGGCAAGACTCCGGATTTCAATGGACAATATGAGAAACTGAAAGATGATTGGCCAGAATTTGTGAGGCAAAAGCAATCGGACCATTTCAAGGAAATATCTAAAAAAATAAGGATAATGCGGCTAAGAAAAAGTACCATCATATTATGAGGCCAGGAGGATACCGCCTTGCGGACCCTAGGTGGCAGAAGATGGAGGAGGACCTGAGGGTGCGAGGAATCCCTCTAGGTACAGAGGGATGGGACCCAAGGGCCAAAAGTTGGTGGTACGGGCATGGGGGATCGCTAGACCCGGAGACAGGGGTGTGTGTTCACCGGCATCGACACTTTGCTCCGACCCAAGCCCTTATTGACGCAATGACCCAAGCTCAAGCGGGCTTGATCAAGTTCAACAGAGAGAAAGACGCACTGACTTTAGCCCTCGGGAATGATGAACACGGAGGACGTGTACGAGGCAAAGGCAAAGTTTCGTGGAAAGTAGGGTTTTCCCAGGACAATGACCCGTACAGTTACAGAAGCCGTAAGAGAAAGACGGACCGGGATGCAGATCTTATGACGAAGTTTGCATCGGAACTCCATGAGTTGAAGCAGACCGTGCATGAACTATTGAAAGAAAAATCGGCTGCAGGGCCGCATGAAGATCATGAAGCGGATTGCGGAAGCCAGCAGCGGAGAAGCAGCGTGGCTTCCACGGATGCCCCGCCTGGTGCTAGTGCACCGATGATCGAGATTCGTGCACCGGAGCCTCACTACCCCGTGGATGATGTAAAGAAGATGAAAGACTGTGATCTGCATTATCCCGTGGGGAACGTTTCCACGAAGGTAGCTAGCGGCAGTGCTTTACCCTGTAAACCTGGAGCACTCCACCACAACAACCCCATTCCATATGGCTATGCTTGTGTCACGGTGGAAGACATAGTCCAAGGGTTTGAGGACCTGGAGATTGACAAACCTACACCCGAAGGGGATAGCAGACTTGGAGATGTCAAGCGCCAGTACATTCTATGGAAAAAGAAGTACATAGTGTTTCCAGACGAGGCGCCAAGGCTAGCAAGTCCACCCCCCTCCGATGGTGGTGGTGGTGGTGGCGGTGGTGGCGGTGGTGGTGGTCGTGGTGGTTCACCTACACCTCCTTCACGCCATTCGACGCCGTCCCCCGATCCACAACCTCCGGCGGGTACGACGCCCCCCAATCCTCCTTCGGCGGGTACGACGCCCCCCAATCCACCTCCGGCGGGTACGACGCCCCCCAATCCTCCTCCGGCGGGTACGACGCCCCCCAATCCACCTCCGGCGAAGAAGCAGAAGCAGGCGGACAGCAAGGAAACCTGCTCCTGGACTATTAACCCGGACCCTTATGTACCTAAGACCACAAGGGTACCGGAGCCATCGCTGAAGCCTCTCCTCCCAAGGCCTGGGGAACTTAGTGAAGCTGACCTCACATTGGCCGCGTCTACTGATTATGAGAAATGGAAGGCGGATATGAAGGCGAAAAAAGTGCCTGAGCCCAAGCAAGTATTCACTGAGAAGCAAAAGAAGTGGGCTAAGGATTTTTTGACGACACCGTCCCAAGCCGAGCTGAATATGCCTGACGACTATGGACATGAACTTCGTAGGCAAGCAAAAATATTGAAGGAGGAAGAAAGTAAAAAAAGCGGGAAACAAGTTGACCAGCTCGGGATGCAGAAGAAACAATCGATCCCCCCGCTCATAGTGAAAGCCGGTCCGGAAGAGGACCCCGAGATCATAGCAGCTGCGGCAGCACTTGGATTGACTGTAGCGGCTGCCATGAAACAAGCGTCCGAGATGGGTTTGACTGTTCGTGCCTTCTTAGACCTTGAGGATGCGCCTGCAGGTGAGATAACATTACAATATGTGCGGAAGGGGCCTCTCGTCGAGCCTGAGAAGGAAAATAGTCTACCAACACAAATGTGAAATCTGCTACGTTGGTACAAGCAATTCATAACATGGGCCGACAAAGAATATGTTTATGCGGATGTTACACATGAGCATCACATCAAACGGTGCTCTGTAGAAGTTCATATGAGTGAATTATTCCAGCTGTTCAATCTGCGCGCCCTCGACAAATCTATGCTGAGTTGCTACGTTCTGTAAGTGATTTATTTCTACCTCATCTCGTTCTTCATTGCCTGCACTATATATATATATATATTGTCCTAACTATATTGTTGCGTACGCTATTATGCAGATTGATGATTTGGGAATGCAAAATAAGAAACATCCATGATGTTGGGTTCATTGACCCACATATCGTTAATTGACATGTGTTAGAACATCACCACAAAGACATGGAGAAAGACATGTACAAGTTTCTTAGAAAGCATCAACTCAAAAGTCATATTCTATTTCCTTACCATTTTGGGTGAGTGTTTCTCTCTTGTGCCCATTCTATTTTGTTTACTCCATGCATGGTATGTCTAATCGATGAGTTATGCATGACTGTGCATGTAACGTGTCCGCAGGTTCCACTGGATTCTGCTAAATATTGAACTTCACACCTCCACAGTTCTAATCATGGACTCTAAGGATTCGGATCCAAAGCGTTGGGCCGACATGAGAAAAATGCTGCAAAAGTAATTATTTTCAATCATTTGAGCTCTATATCGATCGGTCTCTTCATTTCCTAATATCAACTAACTAATAAATCCCTTATTCATTTAATTTTCTTTGCCCTGTAGGGTTTGGAGACGGTTCTCAGAAGAAACTGTCGGTGAATTCAAACATGAGCTAGATTTCAGAAAGTTAGTTAATGTGGATAAGCAGTCATCGGGGACCGATCTATGTGGATACTATGTTTGTGAGAACATCCGGAGACAAACCACTGAGCGGAAGGCATCAGCTAGCGTGCGGAACGCGACGGATAACTTGCGGAGGAGGCTTAGTCCAGAAGCTCGCTTCCGACCAATTCAAGAAGAATTAGCAGGATTTTTCATGAGGGAAGTCATCAATCCTAAAGGACAACACTATACCGAGGACGAAGAAATTTATATGCATACCCGAGATTGAAACTTGTTCGAAGTTGTATATGGTCATCCATCCTAATTGTGTATGGAAACTTGTTCGAAGTTGTATATGGTCACCCGAGATTGAATATATATTATATATTCCTCTTGAATTCTTCTTGTTTGAAATTTCATATGCATGTATATAGAAGCGTAGAATATGTGTACTGAAACTTCATCAAAAATAAAATAAAACACAAAATAAAATATAAAACAAATAAAACACTACAAATTAAAAAAAAACCAGGTTTAGGGGGGCTAAAACCCTAAACCTGCGGAGGAGGCCTTTAGTCCCGGTTGGCCACGAGAGCCGGGACTAAAGGTCCTCGGCCCCGACGGACCACGGGCGCCCACGTGGCGGGCCTTTGGTCCCGGTCAGCCACAAGAACCGGGACTAAAGACTTTTGTCGCGGTCCGTAAGAGCCGTGGCTAAAGGGGAGGGTCTTTAGTCGCGCTTATTTAGTCCCGGTTGCACAGCCAGGACTAAAGGCTGTTGCGAACCAGGACTAAAGGGCTTTTTTCTACAAGTGTTCTTTAAAGAAAATGCAAAGCATTGTGTTTCGATTCATTGATACAGTTTGCACAAGCCCGTGGAAGGACACACCCGATGTTACAACACAACAACACTAAAAGCTAGATGGACCAGTGGCCGGGAGCAACACAACAAGACCTCTTGTTGTTGTCGTCCAACTCATAGCTTCTGCTCTAGTTGTGGCAAGGGGCAAGATAGCCCGAGTTGAGCGGCATCGAAGATGACCGCGTTGCTGTGCTTTTAGATTTACCAGGGCACCAACCTGATGGCAGAGTACGTGCCCTTTCGAGATCTGGAATGAAGAGGGTTGCATTAATAAATTGTGTAAAAACATGGCTGGGTCAAGTGACGGATTATGTAATTCGGCCATGGCAAGAGAGATGCCTGTGATTTGGGTAATACAAGCGGTCTTTCCACTAAAATAACAGGGTGAAGACTTTTTTGTGTATTATGGCATGTGTCTGTTTCATGGGCTATTTATAATTATTGATTTTTGTTGCTTGAGCTTGAGAAGCAAAATAAAAAACAAAAATCTAAAAAAAACTTTTACCTTAAAAAATAAAAAAGCTTTCACCTAAAAAAGAATCAATAAATCTCCCAATTTTTTTTTAAAAATATTTCTTTCTTTTCTTAAGGGGTTTTGGTTTTTGTTCTTCGGGGTCAAGAGTTTTTTTTTTGAGATATATCTTCGGGGTCTCCACGGATTGTGCCAGCCTAACTTCGCTTTCCGGCCCACTAGTTCCTGCTCGGCCCAGGCCAGCCGCTCCTCTCCTCCTCACCTCTCCAGCGCGTGCTGCCCTAACTGACGCCGTGGAAGTGCGCGCCGCCGCCCGCTCTCCCCCCGGTCGAGCCGCCGCCGCCGGCGCCTCTCCACAGCCCGAGCGTAAGATCTCAATCAACCTCTCTTCATAGCTCCTCCTACTCCTCCACCTCCTGCTGCATCCGTTACTTGCGGCATCGCTGCACCGTAGGTAGGTAGGATCTGTCTGACAGGGGCTCTCATCTGTGTGTTCGATCCATGTATAAATTGGTCTGGAGAGCTCCAAAATTCTGTAATCATAGACTGCGGCATATGTTTTTGTGTGTGTGTTTGGTTCTGTATGCAAGCATTTTTTAGCTCTGTAGAAAGGATTTGGTTGCAGTGTGTTCTGTAAGCGGGTAGCTGTGTTGGTACAAATGTGCAATGTCAACACCTAGCCAGATTCTAATCCCCATCAGTGCTTCTTTCACTCCAGCATTTGTTTCATCCTCAATGCTCCCTAGATTGCGTCGCTGGAAGGCAGCGGAACGATCTTCTCATGCAGAGTCCATTATTAGTTTCAGAACTCGACTAAAAAAATGCTTCAGAACTGCCTCTAATTGCCATGATAGGATAACCAGCAGCATTTTGCTTTGCACCGGTGAACAGTTTACAGACCATTCCCTGAATGAATGCTCCATCCTAATGAAATTGTGGAATCGGCATTTTCTGAATACGCCGTACAACTGAAACTGTGGAACCGGTGTCAACCTTTCCTTACCTCTGCTACCATGTTTATTCTCAGGTTAATAATCCCTGGACGATGGAGATGAATGCTGCAACAAGTCTAGAACCTAGAGCAAAGGCTACCCTGGTTCTCGGAGGGGAATCGTTCGCAGTCAGGTCTGAGTCCGGCACCCTGTCGGAGCAGCTGGCGGCCATGAGGGAGAAGAGCATGGTGATCCTCAAGGAGTACATCACCAAGCACAACGTCCCGAACGATGTACCTGATGAATCCATTGAGGGCCCATCGGATGAGGAGGGCGAGGCACTTGCTAAAAACCCGCCCAAGAAATCAAAGAAGCAGAAGTGATTGTCCTGAATCTCATCTGATTTATCGTGCCCTTTCTTAGTCCTCGCTTGCAAAGATCTGAGAACATGCTGTTACCCCTTGCTAGCTGTTCCTTTGACACTGAACGACCAACAATTTATTCTTAGGCACACTAGCTGCTTGTGTATCAAATCGATGTGTGCAAGCGACGCTCAATGTTGTTATCTGATAATATGTGTGTGCAAGGAAAGTTTGCATCTTTCTTTCTGTACAACTCGATGTTAGAAGATGTTCTGCTTTTCGCTGGTAATATATGAGCTTCAGCACTAAAGTCCATTGCAGTTAAATCATTTGTCAGATGTTTTGCTTTTGAGGATAATGAATGAGCTTCAGCACAAGTGAACTGATCATCCTAATCTGGTTTGACTTGGCACACACTTTCTTGGTACCCCAGCAAAGGTCAGAGAACATGCTGATGCCCCTTGCTAGCTGCTGTTCCTTTGACACGAAAAGGTCAGAACTATTGTTAGCAGCAAATCTGCTTGTGTAGGAAATTGCTGCTGGTGCTTGTGCAAACGGTGCTCAATGTTGTTGTCTAATATGATGGTAGGTGCAGGGGAAATCGCTCCTTTCTGTACGACTCTTTGGGTATGTGATGATTTGCTTTGAGGAGAATATATGACTGGGCTTCAGCACATGAGTTCTTAATTTTCTGTTGCTTGTCCATGTTATGTGCAGTAAGGCGTCAACAACCTGAAATCCAACAAGCAACAGCTCCTGATAGCAGTCAAAATTCCCATAAAAGATATTGTGTGTACACTACATGCGTCAGTTAGTCTTCCTCGGTGTACTACTGATGATCTCTCAGTTCAAAATGTTGAAAAGCTTCGCGGACTCTGTCAGTTTTGTTCCTCACTCACTTGGAGATGGCACAAGTCCAAAGATCAAATTATTGTTACGAGCTAAGTTGCAGTTGCGAGAAATCGCTTCTGGTGCATGTGCAAGTGATGCTCAATGTTATCCCTTGATATATGCAGGGTAAGTTTGGCCCTTTCTATGACTCAATTCGACAAATTTAGTGCAAGCCACTCTTCAGTTAGGTGTTTTTCTTTGTGCTTATGAAGGCATCATATTAACAAGTTTGTAATGATATTCAGGTTGCAGAGATCCGGCGGGGTCAGGCCCCGAGGATGAGCAACATCGGGCTCAAACAGCACAAGAAGCAGAGGAGAAAAATCCACCGGTATTCAACATTTCAAGGTGTCAACACACGATCTGTAAAATCTCTTTGATTGTAACATAGTGGGATGGAATTTAATGAAGTATGCTTCTGATCTCATTGATCTTTTTGGCCAGCAGGTCTCTCTCTGCTCGGATCTTTCCAAGCTTTTGCCTTAGCTCAAGTTCCTCGGCCCTTTCGTCTGACAACTGCTCTTCAAGTCGGGCCACCTTAGCAAGGGTGGTTTCGCCGTTCCTCGCCTTCTCCTGCTCGGTGTTCACCCAGTGTGATGCATCTTCACTAAGATTGCTATCATCTTGCAACCGCACAAAAAAAGGGATGGTGTTAGCTTCCTGCCTTCCTTTGTAAAAGGAAGATGCATTTAAGACTTGAATCTGACTTGAATGTTTGTAATAGAATCAATCAGCCTATCAGGTAAACTAGCAAGAAGCATGCATATAGGAAATGTCGGGTCACCGACAGAGCACGGATGCCCTCATAGGCTCATAGTACTAACTGTACAATTGACTAGTTGGTTGACATGAGGAAACAAAAGTGTTTGATGGCTATCATAGGCTCATTGCTAATTATTACTAGCATCTGTTTGTTACATAGATCAACACAATGTAATAAATAATTCTCAAACAATCAGATGAAAGTGTAAGATAATACTTCCTTCTAATTCCTATGCTGAGAACAAAAGTTAATGTTTCAGATACTGACATGGTCTACACTAAAACGTGTTTAACTTCACCATTATTTTTTACATCTATGTTGATACAAAAAAAAAATCTAACGACAGGATTGGGCATATGATCATCATGGCTATAACATAATTACCTGGCGTAGTCGCATTCATATATCTGGAGATGGTAGTGGCACAATATGCAAGCGACACGCCGTTGCTTCTTCTAGCTGGGATCCTGTACATTGCCTGGAATCTGTTGTTCCTCATGTCAACAGCAAGGAGCCATGCCTTGGGGTGCATGAACTTGAGCCTGGTGATCAGGTAAACAACGCCATTATCATCCATGCTGGGAACGGGGTGACATGTGTAGGTATTCTCCAGCCATGGGATTCCGCAGCGCCGCAATCCGGACCGCGCGGTTTCGCATATCTCAATGTCAGAAGCCTTGACGGCGCAGTCTGTGACCCAATCGCACCGGGCCATGAGATTCAGGACCATGGTCTAGTCGAAACCAAGCTCGGTGCCGTACGATGTAGCATTGCTTCCTTGGGGATATGTGCCATGTTAGCATTCAAAATTCAGAGATTATGTTAATTACTTGTCATTAGCGGCTTGGGTTGGCACACGGTCCTAAGCTACTGTAGCATGGGCCCAAGCCCCAGAATTCAAGAAATTATTATTCTGTTCGACCTTGTCGCTACTGCTCATCTTGCATGTTTTTTATAATATTTCCTTTATATCAAATTGCACAATCTATCTACCTTGATATTTAACCTGCTGGCTATCTCTTAATGCTCAAATGGTTGATGATTTCCCTTTTTTTTATGTATGCTAGGGATATTCATGCAGTCAGCACATTAAAAAACTTTTTCCTATAAGCGTATCCAACACAAAGAAAAAAAGAAAAAAAATATTTTCTTTAAGATTGGTGAAGATTTGAATAAAAAAATGTGTCACTGCATAAAAAAGATTCTTGGTACAGAAGATTCATCTCGGGAAAGAGCTTCCCTAGTTAGAAAAAATACAGTGATCAGCTCAAAGATATTCATCAAATTTTCTTGTCTGAATCGGCAAGCAAGACATGTGAATTTATAAGAGCATCTCCAACTGCTGCACAAAAATTTCGCGCCCAATAAAAGTTTTAGCGCGCCACTGTAGCACTTTTAATACGCAGGGACCAACATTGCTTTAGTAGATGCCAAAAAACGCGCGCCCAAAAAACAGACAGTGCAAATTGTGAAACGCACGTAATCCGGAGCCCAAAATATGCTGCGCGCGATAGTGTTTTTCAGCGCGCGCCCTAAATCTTTTAGCGCTACAGCATCTGCTGGAGCTATTCGGCGCCCAAAAAAACAAATTTTTAGTGCGCGGAGCTTTTTTTGAACGCCTGTTGGAGATGCTCTAAGGGTGTGTGTTTTCTGTACATATTTTTTGTTATATTTGTTTCCAAACAATCCGAGTGTGGGGCCACTCTAGGGGTGCATAACGAGGCACATTAAAAAAATCAGAATTGCTATTTCATATCTAGATGTAATATACTATCTCACATCTATGTCCAGAGATGTTGATCTTTGTTTGTTTTTAAAATTCGTGCATATGTGATGTGCATGCCGCGTGATTGTTGGCACCGCGTTGTCACGGCTGTCAGGCCAGTGGGGCGGGCCGTTTTTCTTTTGTGATTTTTTGGGCCGTTCGTCAAGTCGCGTGTTGTGGTTGGCTTCTCCTGCTTTTTATATCTCGTTCAAAGTCGAGAGCCCTCGCTCGCTGCTAGCTTGCTTAATCATTTTGGGGTGCATTATTAGGGCTTCTTCTTTTTTTGTCTTTTTAAAATCCTTGATTTTTAAAATTTTATAAGTCTATTTTCTATTCACCTTTGATTTAGTTCTCGAAATTTTCATGCAAACCCTCTATCTTTTGCTTCGCATGTCATTGTTTGTTTATTGCATATCCCGTTGTTCGTCTAGGCATGTTTGGTTTCGCTTTTGTCGGCCTCGACTCACAACTCGGGTTTGAAATTTGTTTGTCTCAGTTGCAAGTCCACCCTCGATTCATAACTGGGACCCGATATTTTTTTTATCCTAGTTGCAAGTCCATCCTCGACAAGCAACTGGGTCTGATATTTTTTTTTCAGTTGCAAGTCCGCCCTTGACTCACAACTGGGACCTGACTTTTTTTGTCCCAATTGCAAGTCCACCGTCGACTCGCAACTGAGGTCCAGCCATTTTTTTTTCTAGTTGCAAGTTCGCCCTCAACTCGCAACTGGGGTCCGATCATTTTTGTCTCAGTTGCAACCCCTCCCTCGACTTGTAACTGGGACCTTATTTTTTTGTCCCACTTGCAAGTCCACTCTCAACTCGCAACTGGAGGTTTGACCTTTTTCTTTGTCCAGTTACAAGTTCATCCTCGTGTTGCAATTGCAGCCCGACCTTTTTTTCTGGTTGCAATTTCACTCTTGACTCGCAATTGTGCCCCGACATTTTTTTGGGTCCTAATTTCAAGTCCACCCTCGACTTGCAATGGGGGTCCCTTTTTTTCCCCTAGTTGGAAGTCCACCCTCAATTCGTAACTAAGGCCTAACCTTTTTTGTCCTAGTTGTAAGTCCAGTGTCGGCTCACAAATGAGGCCAAACTTTTTTTTGTTCGAGTTGCAAGTCCACTCTCGACTCGCAACTGGGCCCAACCTTTGTTTCTCTGAGTTGCAAATCCATCCTCGACTCGCAATTGGGCCCACTTTTTTTGTCCGAGTTGTAAGTCCACCCTCGACTCGCAACTAGGGCCCAACCTTTTTTGTCCGAGTTGCAAGTCCACACTCGACTCGCAACTGTAGCCCGAGTTTTTTGTTCCAATTGCATGTCCACTCTCGATTCGCAACTGGGCCCGACCTTTCTTTCTCCCAGTTGCAAGTCCACCATCGACTCGCAACTGGGGCTCGATCTTTTCTTGTCCCAGTCGCAAGTCCTCCCATGATTCGTAACTTGGGTCGAACATTTTTTGACCCAATTGCAAGTCCAAACTCGACTCGCAACTTCGGCCTGACCTTTTTTAGTCCCATTGGTAGTCCACCCCCTTGACTTGCCACTAGGGGTCCGACCTTTTTCTTCATGTTTTTTCATTTTTTTGTTTTATCATTTTTTCTTCATTAGTTTTCCTCTCTTTTTAATGTTCCTATTTTTCAAAAGTTGATCTCATTTTTTTGTTTTTATGATTCTTTTTTCTTTTTTCAGAAATTCACAAGTTTCAATAAATATTCAAAAATTCATATTTTTTTCATTTTTTCTAAATTTGTTCATGTTTATCATTTACAAAAATCAAAATGTGTTCATTTCTTATTTTTTTTCTTATTTATCTATTTTCTCTATTTGGTTTTCTCTTTTTTTACCGCTTTTAGTTCAATGTATTATTTTTCATCCAGATTTACTATCACTTATTTGTCGAATTATGAGCCACTTAGTGACTACATTAAACTAACTTACTTGAGTTGCCTTTTTTTTTAATTCTGTATAGATTGCCAACAAAAATTGCACACTAGTTGTCATTTAACTTTGCCGAGCTGTCACTTTTATTTCATATAGCTTGCTGGAATGAAAACTTGTTGTCAGGTTTTATTGTGCCTGAGTTTCGATTTTTATTTGGTATAGCTTGCCAAAAAAAATTGCACGCTAGTTGTCATTTTAATTATGTCGAGCATGCTTAATTAAGAAAATTAATGTACTAGCAATATTATCTTCGTCGCAAAAGCAAGATGTACTGCAGCATCATAGTGTAGAACACCATACGTGCATGTGTTGCATATACTCTTATAATGCACCACCGACATGTTAATACATGATCACTGTAGCACACGATAGCGACGTAAGCAAGAATCCGCATGCACGAGCCGCCGCACGGGAACAAGGACTGTGCACACATTTGAACTTACATTTTATCAACAATTAAAAGAATAAGATAACGCTGACATCATACTTAGATGTGAGATATTATCTCACATCTAGATGTAATATAGACAGACTCTAAAAAAAATTGCCATGGTATCGAATGGACTGGTAGTATTTTATTCCCTAATGAGTCTTCGCATGCAATAGATTTTGTAGAGCTGGGCATGTTTAGCTAGTGTTGATGATTCCCGCCGTACTTTGTGAAGGGTAAGTGGCACATATCCCAAGAAATGTTGTCTGAGATGGACGGTACTGAGTGTAGGTGCGATCGAACCATGGTGCTGAGCAACATTTTCGTAGGTAACAGAGTTCATGCTAGAGTTTCCACCATACTACAGAACAACACAGAGAAGCTAAAGTAGGCACTTACCAACTACCTCAACAGTGCACCGATCCCACTGGCACATTGATAATTAGAACAGATTTTGTTGATGGACAACACGGTGAAAGCAAAGGCAGTGCACAACCAATACATACATAGGTCTTTCCAACAGTAATAGGAACGCCTGATCCAATTCCATCCAACATCCTAATCCAGCACCAAGTTAATTCGTGACTAAGGGCCCGTTCGGTGTCCCTCTGCTCCGCACCTCCACTCCCGGAGCAGACGGAGCTGCAGTTAGAAATCTCAAAGCGGGCAAAAAGGTGCTCCCCAGATCCGCGGATTTTAAGGAGCCGGTGGATTGCCAAGCGGGCCTTAAGTCAAAAATAGCAAACAGATCGATATTGCACTTCTGCTTCTGTAATTATTATTATTTTGCAAGCAGCAAAGAAATGCAGCTTAACTCAATTTTCTTTGATCCAAGACCCTTCACATGCCATCACTGTTCCAAGCAAAACACAACATAAATTAGGATGGAGATAATTACGCATCAAAAGATCTAGACAAGCAAAAAGGCAAGTAGCCGTACAACAAAAAGTTAAATGTTACATGGCACTGAAATGCCAAAATGATGCAACTGTTCCAGCAAAAAAAATGCATGAATGCCCCAAACAAACAGTTGGCCCACTAAAATACAAGCTGGTCCCACAAGATTGGATTATACACTTCTCGTGTATAAGAGGAACATCTTCAATTTGATATATCTAAACGAGAAAACAAGCATAAACATAAGCTTGCCACTGTAGGATGTAGGATCTATAGTTGAAAAATGTGTGAGCAACAACTCACTCAAGCAAGTATCCTCTAACAAAAATACCAAGTATTAAAGATAAGAGACATAATAGTTTGAGGATCACATTTCACATGCCTACCCATATCCCTCTAATTTCTCTCCACTATCCCCAATCCCCATTGTCCTTCTCACCTCGCCAATCATGCACCTATGCATAGAGGACACCTGATCCTCCCGTGCAACACCCATATTATTCTCAATGCTTCTCCGCTACGGTAAAATGAACAAACAACTTCTATTACGACTAGGCAAAAACAATTTTAGTAGCATCACCCAAGAGTCAACAGGCAAACCTTGCGGAACCATCCTCAAGCGCAGGGAATGTGGGAGGCCATATCATCATAAAAGGATGGATAGAATGTAGTACATCATATCTTCCAAGCTCATATACTTTACGCAACGTCCTGCACTTAATATCCAAGTAGAGTATAGATTGACCCGCCTGCAAAAGCACAAACTCGGCATTGTTCCCCACTTGGTTTAGATGGACATTCTCATTATGACATATCCTCAAATTATCAAGCATCTTACGCAAACAAATGGTATCTACTGGCAACCATTTGTCCTTCTTGTGGAACCATATGCCAAGTTGAAGCTCCTTAGCATGGATAAGATATACACCGGAATCATCATTAGCCCGTGACATCACAGCGTTTCTCATGCCATACTTCGCCACCATGTGTGGGAGCTTAACTATGGAGAAACTTGAGGCTGACAAATCCAAGACATGGATGTTGTTCATGGAGGCCATATATATTTTATTGTCGACGACCACAGGTCTTGGTACCCACAGCAAAAAAGGGTGGTGTGTACCTGTGATCGAGGTATGCATGCACCAGACATTGTCTTGTAACACAGATACGTGCATTGTAGATTTGGTGGAATCCCTGGTAGACTCAATCCACACATACAAGTAGGACAAGTTGTCACCTTCTCCTTTGGAAATGAGGTCACTCCAAGTGCAAGTATTGCCATCCTGCAGTTGGTGAGGTGGGAATCGTGGGAAGCTAGGTATTTCTCTATTAGAGGAGAGTGGTTTATGCACTACTTTTGTGTATGTGGATGTCCAGCCGTCATACAAGTGGATGAAAACGTTTCCGTGCCGGCAGTCTGTGATGTAGATATTCTTGCCCTTGTAGGCGTCAAAGCTAAAGTTTGCACGGTGGATGACAGTGCTAAGCTCTGGGGGCAGCAGCAGATTTGGCATGAAGACTGGAGGGTTCGTATTTGATTTATTCGATATGGTGTGGACGTAAAAGCCAAGGAAGCCGGGCGGGTGAAGACTGCGGAACCTGAGGAGGAAGGAGGGGTCGGAGGCGCGGCGAAGCCAGCGCCTGCAGACAAGAGCGGCGCGGACGAGAGTGGTGGGAAAGCCGACCCGGAGTATGATCTCCATGAGGAGATCGTCGTTGCCGAGCACCTTGGATACGGGGTCGGTCTGCGGCCTCTTGCAATTGGTCCTGAAACAGCAGCAGCCACAAAACAAGTGCAATCAATCCATTGGTTTCTTCAACCAGTGCATTCAGTCGCAAGCTCCAACACGCATATGCACTAATGCACATCCATCCATGATCCATCCAGCTTAACATGCACAAACTACTACACGTTGCAGCCACCAAAAAAGATGACGAGAGAAACCGGATAGTCTTACTGTTGGGGAATCTCATTAGGATCCATCTGCCGCAGCACCCTCTCCTCGCTCTCCGCTGTTGTAGCGAAGGGAATGTTAGGGTTCTATTGGGAGGGGGAAATATGGGCTAGGGTTTTCCCCCGACCTTGAGTGTACAGTCGGTAAACGCCAGGGAGAGAGACGTGGCCGATTGCCCCAGTCTACCATTAAAAGGCCTATCATGTAAAAAAAAACCATTGCAATCAACAAACAAAATTGTACGACGCTGGCCACTCAAGAAACAAAAGCCCATCAAGTAAAAAAAAGAAGCCCACTGCAATCCCGTAAAAAAATATAGCCATTGATGCGTCTGCAGTCATGGCAATGCGAGCAGCTCAAAAAAAAAGGCAATGCGAGTGACCTTTCTCGGGGGGCATTTCTTGGGTGCGTCGGCAATTGTCTTTGATGGAGTAATACACCCAGTGACACTTAAGCTAAAGCTTGTAGGGAAGCTCTGGCACTTGCCGAGGACCTGTAGATAACCAAAGAGTGTATCGCATCTGGTTGTCTGAGAATCGCTAAAGCTTCAGTCCTCTGCTAATCTTGGGGCATATTGCATGATCCTAAAGGAACCTAAAGCTAGAGCTTCCAATTTTTCAGGCATGTACCTTCTGCCATGAGCAGCGCAATTGCAATGGGGAGTCGCACCGTCCCTAGCTAGAATGGCTACATCTCCAACGATAGGCGGAGCCAGACCGCCTAACTAGAATGGCTACATCTCTGGCGATAGGGCGTCATCTTTGGTTAAATGATCCTCCAGATCACCTGTGTATCCCTATGAACTTTGAAATTGAATAAAGTAAAGTTGTTCCACTAAAAAAACAAGGGTACCCCTGCAGCGGGTGCATGTCGGGGGCATGGAGGCCATGCCGCATGGTGAGCGCTCAAGCGCCCTAAAGCATATCTGTAGCGAGCAAGGGGTTCCTATAGTGAGCCGGGGTTTAGGGATCCTATAATGAGCGGATTAATTATGTGAGGTTGGTTTATCTCTCCTTTAATCTTACATTTTTAAGAAGTTGATCCCCATTACTAAAAATTCTCTCTACATGCATACAGTCCACATCAGCATGAAGCCACGTCAGCATTCTCCCAACATGCAGCCTCCACCTCAGCAAAAAAAAATCAAAAAATCTTTTGGTTCCAGTCTAAGTTGGATCATTTAATCAAAGAACGCAAGGCGCATGTCGTTCCTTCCACCTTCCAGAGCTTCGCAATCAAATCTTATTTATTTCCGCTAAGTATAGTACTGGATGAAAGAGTGTGGTTTTCTGTAGCTCGAGCTACATGGTACCTCTTATCTTTGCCATCCATTTCTGCATCGCGATCCATGCAGACGCATTTGTCTTTTTTGTTTCTCTCAAACAACATAACATATAAACTTCAAATTTTGCAGAATAACATACATTCTAACTACAACGTGGGAAAAAACTTTCAGATTTTTTCATGCATTTTAAATAATTAAAACAATATTTTTAATCAAACAAAATCTCATTTTGTATATTTATATCAGACCAAAAAATCTGAAAGTTTTTTCACACATTGATGTTCTAATGTTTGTTCGATCTGCAAAGTTTGATGTTCATATGTTGTTTCATTTGAGAGAAACAAAAAAGAGAAATCTTCTTGTTGTAAGTTACACTAGTAGAAAAAGGGTCAAACGTGAAGCACATTAGTGCCGGTTTGTATTTGAGCCGGCACTAATGTATACATTAGTGCCGGTTTCAACGGCTAGCCGGGCCTCCATCATTAGTACCGGTTCGTGACCTTTAGCACCGGTTCGTGCCACGAACCGGTACTAATGAGAGTGGTGGCAGGATGTTGACAGAATGGGGCCCCTCCAGCCCCTTTAGTACCGGTTCTTGGCACGAACCGGTACTAAAGATCGTCCTATATAAACACTTCGTCCACCAGCACTCTGTTCTTCCCCCTTTCCCCTCTCCCTCTCCTCTGTTCTTCCCTTCTTCCTCTCGAGTTCATCACAAAATTTGCCCAAAATTTGTCAAGATTTGAAGGCCCTCATCCATTCAAATGATCACAAAGGTTAGCAACTTTGTCCTTTCATCTCTCATTGCTAGATTAGCTCTTGCATTGGTTTATATAGTGATTAATTTGGGAGGATATATATATATGCTAGTATTTGATTTATATGCAATTTGAGGTCAAAAATAACACTTAGTTTGCATATGTAGGTGTGGTTTACTTAGTGCCTTCTAAATCTCTATCGTAGCCACCGTCGATCGCCCGCACCGTCCCGTTGCCGGCACCACCTTGTGGTGAGCCTCTTGTTCATGAAATTTTATATAAAAATTGATGTTTGTGTGATTTGGATATATAGTTACTCGTATAATTATCTTACCCGTACGTTGTTTGTTATACATATAGTGCCATGGTTTTGATATCCGTCCCCGTCGGCCCTAGTCCTTGTTATGATTCGGATGTGGTATGTATATTCTCTTTTAAAACTAGTTGCATTTCGTGTTTATGACAAATTATGCCCATCAAGTTGACATAGAAATTTTTTCTAGGAGGTATGTGAACCGGAAATTCCAACCGACCCTATTGCCGAGAGGTTAAATTTAGTTGAAAGAGAAAACGAGTACTTGAAAGAAAAATTGAAAAGAATTGAGGGGGAGAAGATGGAATTGGAGTTGCATGTTGCCGATGTCGTCGATGATCACAAGATCAAGATGGAGAAAATGCGCTTGAAGATTAGAAAGATTAGAAAATATGCCATCGATAGTGAGGCTTGGTATCATTATGCTGTTGGATCCATTGTTACCTTAGTTGCGATCTTGATCATATTTGTTGTTGCATTTAAATGCTTTAGCTAGAGAGTTATTTGTTTGTTGGATTTAAGTGTTGTATGAACTTTATGTATGAACTTGTATTAATTGTATGAACTTGTATTAATTTGGTCTATTCGGTGTTGTGTAATGAAGATGAGCCGGCAATGGATGTACGATGACCGATGCTCTCCCGAGTTCATTAATGGCGTGCATACTTTTCTGCTTGCGGCTGAGGCAAACAAGCGGGCGGATGGTTTTATGCCTTGTCCATGTGCTTGCTGTAAGAATGGTCACAATTACTCTACGTCAAGAACCATTCACGTCCACCTGTTTAAGTCCGGTTTCATGCCCCATTATAATGTTTGGACCAAGCACGGAGAAAGAGGGGTTATGATGGAAGACAATGAAGAAGAAGAGGACGACGACAGCTATCCTGGCCATGGGTTCCCTGAATACGATGATACAACAATGGGGGAAGAAGCTAAGCCGGTAATGCGGGAAGAAGCTGAGCCGGCAATGCGGGAAGAAGCTGAAGAAGAGGCATCAGATGAGCCCGTTGATGATCTAGGTCGGGCCATTGCCGATGCAAAGAGAAACTGCGCAAGTGATTTGGAGAAGAAGAAGAAGTTGCAGCGCATGTTAGAGGATCACAAAAAATTGTTGTACCAGAATTGCATAGGTGACAAGAAAAAGCTGGGCACCACACTGGATTTGCTGCAATGGAAGGCAGAGAATGGTGTATCTGACAAGGGATTTGGAAAGTTGCTGGTAATGATAAATGATATGCTTCCAAAGGACAACGAATTGCCCGAGAGTACATACGAAGCAAAGAAGGCTGTCTGCCCTCTAGGGTTAGAGGTGCAGAAGATACATGCATGCCCTAATGATTGCATCCTCTACCGCGGTGAGTACGAGGATTTGAACGCTTGCCCGGTATGTGGTGCATTGCACTATAAGATCTGCCGCGATGACCCTGGTGATGTCGAGGGCCGGCGCCCTAGGAAGAAGATTCCTGCCAAGGTGATGTGGTATGCTCCTATAATACCACGGTTGAAACGTTTGTTCCAAAACAAAGAGCATGCCAAGGCGATGCGATGGCACAGAGAAGACCGTAAGAAAGACGGAAAGTTGAGAGTACCCGCTGACGGGTCGCAGTGGAGAAAAATCGAAAGAAAGTACGGGAAGGAGTTTGCAGATGACGCAAGGAGCGTATGGTTTGGTCTAAGCGCATATGGCATTAATCCTTTTGGGGAGCAGAGCAGCAACCATAGCACCTGGCCTGTGACTCTATGTTTATATAACCTTCCACCTTGGTTGTGCATGAAGCGGAAGTTCATTATGATGCCAGTGCTCATCCAAGGCCCTAAGCAACCCGGCAACGACATTGATGTGTACCTAAGGCCATTAGTTGAAGAACTCTTACAACTGTGGAATGGAACAGGTGTACGTGCGTGGGATGAGCACATGGGGGAAGAATTTGACCTAAAGGCAGTGCTGTTCGTGACCATTAATGATTGGCCTGCTCTCAGTAACCTTTCAGGACAGACAAACAAGGGATACCGCGCATGCACGCACTGTTTGGACGATACCGACGGTATATATTTGGCTAATTGTAAGAAAAATGTGTACCTGGGACATCGTCGATTTCTTCCGAGCAGGCATCCTGTAAGAAAGAAAGGCAAGCATTTCAAAGGTGAGGCGGATCACCGGACGAAGCCTCGCCACTGTACTGGTGCTGATGTACATGATATGGTCAAGGATTTGAAGGTGGTCTTTGGAAAGGGTCCTGGTGGACAACCTGTTCTGAATGACGCTGACGGACGCTCACCCATGTGGAAGAAGAAATCTATATTTTGGGACCTGCCCTATTGGAAAGACCTCGAGGTCCGCTCCGCAATCGATGTGATGCACGTGACGAAGAATCTTTGTGTGACCCTGCTTGGCTTCTTGGGCGTGTATGGGAAGACAAAAGATACACCTGAGGCACGGGAGGACCAGCAACGTATGCACGGAAAAGACGGCATACATCAGGGTCATGCAAGCTACGCTCTTACCAAAGAAGAGAAGGAAATCTTCTTTGAATGCCTGCTCAGTATTAAGGTACCGTCTGGCTTCTCGTCGAATATAAAGGGAATAATAAACATGGCAGAGAAAAAGTTCCAGAACCTAAAGTCTCATGACTGCCACGTGATTATGACGCAACTGCTTCCGGTTGCATTGAGGGGGCTTCTACCGAAGAACGTTCGATTAGCCATTGTGAAGCTATGTGCATTTCTCAATGCAATCTCTCAGAAGGTAATCGATCCAGAAATCATACCAAGGTTACAGAATGATTTGGTGCAATGTCTTGTCAGTTTCGAGTTGGTGTTCCCACCATCCTTCTTCAACATCATGACGCACGTCCTAGTTCACCTATGCGAAGAGATTAATGTTTTAGGTCCTGTATTTCTACACAATATGTTCCCCTTTGAGAGGTTCATGGGAGTCTTAAAGAAATATGTTCATAACCGTGCTAGGCCAGAAGGAAGCATCTCCAAGGGCCGTCAAAATGAGGAGGTCATTGAGTTTTGTATTGACTTTATTCCTGACCTTAAGCCGATTGGTGTTCCTGAATCGCGGCATAAGGGCAGACTGGATGGAAAAGGCACGCTAGGAGGGGAACAAATAATATGTATGGACGGACATTCTCTCACTGAAGCACACTACACAGTTCTACAGAATTCCGCCTTGGTGGCTCCGTATATGGATGAACACAAGAATTTGCTACGCTCCAAACACCCGGAGCGGTCTGATGACTGGATTACACGTGAACAAACCAGCAGTTTCGCCAGCTGGTTGCAAGCACGTACCATGCATGACACCTCTATTGAAGATGACCTGTACTTGCTGTCCCAGTTACCATCTTCGAATATAATGACTTTCAAAGGGTACGAGATAAATGGTAATACATTTTACACGATCGCCCAAGATAAGAAGAGCACCAACCAAAACAGTGGTGTCCGCTTTGATGCAGAAACCAAGACGGGAAAGGAAACATATTATGGTTATATACAGGACATATGGGAACTTGACTATCGACGTGGTTTGAAGGTCCCTTTGTTTCGGTGCAAATGGGTCAATATGACACGAGGCGGGGTAACGGAAGACCCGCAGTACGGAATGACAACAGTGGACCTCAACAATCTTGCGTATGCAGACGAACCATTCGTCCTAGCCAATGAGGTGGCACAGGTTTTCTATGTGAAGGACATGTCTACCAAGCCAAGAAAAAGAAAAGATAAGGAAGCGAATGCATCGTACGATGAGCCAAAGCGGCACATAGTTCTTTCTGGGAAGAGAAACATCGTGGGAGTGGATGACAAGACAGACAAGTCAGAAGATTATGAAAAGTTTGATGAAATTGCTCCATTCACAATGAATATTGACCCGAGCATCCTGTTAAATGATGAAGATTTTCCATGGCTACGACTCAAAGGGACATACGCGAAGAAAAAGTTTCACACCCAAAGATCTGGGATGTGATCTGGGATGCAAGCAAATTATTTCATGCATTTACTGTTTTTTCAGCTAAATGACCCTGAAGTTGAAAAGCATTTTAAATGAACTCAGAAAAGGATGAAAGTTGGCATGGCATCATAATTTCACGCACATAGCATGTGCAAAAACGTAGAGAGGGTTACCGCAAAAACTGAATGCACTTCGTGTACAAAATGGTCAATCTGTTTCGAAGTATCAGGGTTTCGGTCGAAAACTCATCCGTTACAAAGTCATTTCATTTCTTAAATAACTTAAGCATTACCAAATTGAATATAATGATAAAACACACTAATATTAAACATAACAAAAAAGAATCACTGGAAAATGTATTTTTAAAGTTAAGTTATTCACAAACTAGTGATTCACACAAATTTCAAATAATTCAAAATATAAACTATTCAAATTTAAAAACTACCGGCACTAACTGAAAGTTTCTAAAAACTATCAAAAATATTCACAAAGAAACTCTAAATACAGAAAAAAACAACTAAAAATAAATAAAACAAAATAAATAAAGCAGAAAAGAAAAAAATAAATGAAAAAAAAGCCCACCTACTGGGCCACAGCGGCACTAACTGAAAGTTTTTAAAAACTATCAAAAATATTCACAAAGAAACTCTAAATACAGCAAAAAACAACTAAAAATAAATAAAACTAAATAAATAAAGCAGAAAAGAAAAAACTAAATGAAAAAAGCCCACCTACTGGGCCACAGCGGCCTGCATACGACTAGAAATCCAACCTGTTATTGGGCCAGGATGCAGGCCCACAAGCCCAATAGGCCCCACAGGGCAGCATAGAACATGTAGGCCCAGTAGGCCTGCTTTGGAGAGGAGCTCGAGAGAGCTACCACACGGGGGTTTATAAACCAGTGCGGTCGCCCCTCGGCTAGCGATGTGGGACTAAACTTGCGCACCGCACCTGCGCCAGCGCACCCCCTTTAGTACCGGTTCATGGCACCAACCGGTACTAAAGGGGGGTCTTTAGTACCGGTTGGAACCAGCACCCGGTAATAAAGGCCTGCCCTTCCCGCTGCTTGGCCTGGCCAAAACAGGCCTTTAGTACCGGTTGGTGGCTCCAACCGGTACTAAAGGTGGCTTCTATATATACAGCACTTCGCAAAATTTCATTCTCCCTCTGTTTTCTTCCCGATCGTTCGACGCCGTCGCCGCCCCCGTCCTACGCCGCCCCCGTCGCGCGCCGTTGCCGTCGCCACCCCCATCCTCGTCGCCGCCCTCATCCCCATCGCCGCCCCCGTCGCCGTCGCCGCCCTCGTCTTCGTCGCCGCCCCGGGCCCGTCCTCGCGTCGTCCCCGCGTCGCCGCGCCCCCGTCACGCCCCGGCCCGTCGCCTCGCCATCGCCGTCGCCCCGCTGTGAGCTCTCCCCCTCTAACCCCTCTCCCTCGCGCCCGGTGGCCACCATGGGCGCCGCCCCCCGAGCCCATATATACACACACAAGCATGCATGATGAACACACACACACACACACACACACTGTTTTTAGTGTTAATTAGATCGATGCTTAGTGTTTAATTAGTATGTAATAGCATATATATATAGAGAATTTTGACATATGCAATGCTTAGTGTTAGATGCTTAGTGTTTTTAGTGAGCCCGGATATAATTAGTGTTTAATTAGTATGGAATTTTTTTATATAATGTTGTTTTTCTGTTTTTAATGGATGTATAGAAGTTGTTTTTTCTGTTTTTAGTGTTAGATGCTTAATTAGTATGAAATAGCATATAGAATTTTGACATATGCAATGATAGCATAATTAGTGTTACATTTAATTTGCATATAGTATTTGTTGTCGACGATGCCCGGCCCGCATCCTCGCCGTCGACCCGTTCGCGACGACGTCCTATTTCAGAGGACCCATGTCCGGGACTGGGCTCCGCCGGGCTGGCACTGGGAGGTGCTACGTTCAGGGGCGTGACGCTTGGTGAGGAACCCGGCCCCGGGTCCCGTCGTCGACCCTCATCTCCTTTGGTGGCATTCGCGTGGGCCACTTTCGGTGCGGAGGGAGCCGGCCCCGCCGGAGGTGGTATGTCGCCGTGTCAGGGAGGAGGACAAGCACGTCCGTCGCTACATGGCTGCTATGGACGTCAAGTTCTCCAATACCTGGCAGGTTCTTTGGGGAGATCACCCGAGCTATGATCCAGTGATGGTTCCTTCTCTTTGGGTGTCCACCGCCCGCACCTAGATTACTCTGTAGTATTCGATCTTTATTAGCTAGCTAGCTAGTGATATATTATTCGAGACGATGTATTCGAGACTATATATATCTATTATTCGAGACGATGTATTGAGATTATATCTATTATTCGAGACGACGTATTCGAGATTAAATCTATTATTCGAGATGATGCATGTATTCGAGATTATATCTATTATTTGAGACGATGTATTCGAGATTATACTAAATTGTTTTATATTTCTTTTGGCATAGTTAAATAAAAGCTATGGCGGACAATACCGACAGAGAGAGAGAACAGACCATGTTCGATATCATACGCGGGCCAGATGATGATCAGAATGAAGAATATTTTGACGGCTCCGAATTTCTAAACAACACCGGAGAGGGTGATATGATATTCGATCGCGACGACCGAGAAGATGAAGTCATGAACTACGACGAGGTATATATATTTATATAAGCAGGAATCTGGTGATCATCGCATGTTTTAAATGAGTTGAAGATATATTAA
This sequence comes from Triticum monococcum, assembly GCA_034509565.1. Taxonomy (NCBI): domain Eukaryota; kingdom Viridiplantae; phylum Streptophyta; class Magnoliopsida; order Poales; family Poaceae; genus Triticum; species Triticum monococcum. The sequence goes on from CM067847.1 coordinate 772,198,088, forward strand.
CGAATCGATCTTTCTTCTTTCAGCCATCCGGATCGAGCAAAAGGACGAAATGAGGCCCGAACAAAAAGTTGAAGGAGGGCGTAAAGTACAATATCAAGGCATTCAAACCTAATGGCGAACCATTAGCGCCTAAGAAGATTGTGGACAAGTTCGTTCGTCAGTGCGGAGTTCTTGTGAAGGACCTACTCCCGATCTCCCTTCAAGAATGGAGAAAGCCAGCGAAGCCATGTCCAGATGTTACTTTTGTCGACGACAATCAAAAAAACTGCTTTGGGATACTCTCATGGAACATTTCACCCTACCAGATAATATCACAGAAGCAGATGTGCGGAAAGTCAAGGACGCTGCTTTTAGGAAGATGGCGGTTGCATTCAATAACCACAAGCGAATGACGTGGGAGAAGTACGTCAAGGGAGGAAGGAAGACTCCAGTATTCGAGGGGATACTAGAGAATCAAAGTGCTCATTGGGACAATTTCGTGAAATTCAAGGATTCAGAATTAGCTAAGGAACAGTCGAGAATAAACAAGGCCAATGCCGGAAAAAAGGATAAGTTCCATAAGCTGGGGCCAGGTGGCTACGCGGTGGCAATGCCTAAGTGAGATAAGTCTGAGAAAGAGATGGAGGATGCAAGTGTCACTCCGGTTACTAAGAACTGGCCCCCAGGTGCAGGACTTGGTTCTATGCGCATGGGGGGGAGTTGGACCCGAAGACCGGCAATGTTTTGAGGAAGGCATGTCTGAAGGGAGCCGAGGATGCGTTACTTGTTGCAATAGAAGAGGTTCGATCGGGGGTGTTCCAGCCCAACAGAGAGAACGACGAGCTTACACGTGCCCTGGGAAATCCTAAACACCCGGGAAGAACACGAGGCAAGGGCGCTATTCCGTGGTATGAGGGGTTTTCGGACTGGAACGCGGACTACAGAACCCGTGCGAGAAAGAAGATTGCGGAGGAAAAGAAGAGGAAGATGGAGGAGGAGCAGAGGAAGCGGGACTATGAACGCCTTCAAGGCCTAGAAGCAAGTCAAGCGGAATTGGCAGCTAAATTCCAGCGGCAGCAGGAGCAGATCGACTCACTTAGCCAGCAAAGGGGGTCTCAGTAGCTGCAACATCTAGCGGATGATCCAGCCTTGGATACCACCGCCCCATCCATGCCGAGAAGCAGCGTGGGTTCCGCCCCGGGCGACGCAGTAGTGCTGGATAGATACCCCGTGGATGACATCACGGAGAACACTAACTGCGAGCTACACTTCAAATGAAGAACATATCCATGAAGGTGGCGGACGCCGTTGCTTTTTCAAATTCCCCCGAGGCAACCTTCCATTGCAACCCGATTCCAGCGGGCTATGCTCGTGTCTTGGTTGATGAGGTGGCGGACCAATATTTGGGGCTAGAGCTTGACATTCCTGGAGGTGACGAGGAGCACACACTCGGAGATGCCAAACATCGTATCATCCTATGGAGAAAGGATTGCATCATTTTTCGAAGGCCACCGACACCGCGTCACCCGACTCCACGTTGAAGTCCGCCACCGAGTCAGCAGACTCCCGCTCCTCCAAGTCCACCAACGCGTGAGGCCACTCCTCCTCCTCCAAGTCCGGCAAAGTGTCAGGCCACTCCTCCTCCAAGTCCGACACAGCGTCAGACGTCCACTCCTCCTCCAAGTCCGGCACAGCTTCAGGCCACTCCTCCTCGTCCAACTCAGCCCCGTCAGCCGTCTCCGCCGCCTCAGCAATCGCAGAAGAGACACCCCGCAGCTATGGTGCGTAGCGGTACGAGTCGAGGTCATAGTACAGGAAGTACAGGCGGAGCCAAGCGATATAAATATGGTCCAAACCTCAGTACTCCTCTTCCTGTGAGGGCTTACGATAGGACCGAGGAGCAAACCAATGCCATAGTGCGGGCAGAAGTCGACGCCCATTTTGGACCGAAACCGCCACCGCCGCCAAGGGAGAAAGTGCCTGTGGAAGTAGTTGACCACTTCATTCGTATGGCTCAACCACCAGCTCCTAAGCCTGTTGACTCAGACTATGAGCGCCACATCAGGAAGTTACATCGACAACGTCTACAGAAGGAGGCGAGCTCGAGCTCGAGCAAACAACAAGCAGCTGTCAAAAAATGCGGGAAAACCGTTGACCAGCTGGGAAAACAGGCGGCGCAATCGATCCCCCCGCTTGTTGTGCCGCCAATAACACGTGACAGTACGCGCGCCCAATATTATTGTGGCCAAACAGTTTACGTTCCCAAGGTGGGCGATGTGGTAATAACCCAGGAGCATATAATGCAGGCTGAAGAACTCAAGATCACTGTTGGACAACTCCTCGAGATCGAGGACATGCCTCCGATTACAGAGGAGGAAATAAAACGGAAATTTGTCCGGGGCCAACCTTTGGTCGAGCCAGAAGATGTCAAGAAGCTCCCAACAAGAATGTATGAATTGCATCAATGGACATGTACATTAGCAAGAGATCCGATCGAGAGTCCCTCATGGTATATGTCAAGAAGGATGATTACTACCATGAGAAAGCTGTGGCCGTTGAGTATTCTGAACTGTTTCAGTTATACAATCAAGACGCACTCGACAAATCTATCGTCAGTTGCTATTGTCTGTAAGTGATTTCTTTCTGTAATTTAAGTCTCAAGCTAGCTGTAGTGATCCTTTTGATCAATCATTACGTGTAATTATCCTCACTATATTCTTTTCTGTGGTATTATGTAGGATGAAGATGTATGAAATGAGAAAAGGTGGACGCTATGGCATTGGGTTCATTGACCCAAACACCGTTAATCAATACACATGGAAATTAGATCCATATTATGAAAAAAAGGTAGAGGACAGCATGCTAGAGTTCTTCAAGCGCCTCAAATACAATGAAGATATACTACTTCCTTACAACTTCGAGTGAGTCACACTTTCTTGTACTATAAATTCTCTGTTTTTGCCTACTAGCTAGCTACATGTTTTTGCTTACATATGCCCGCTTAATTAAGACATGCAAACGTGTGTGCATGCAGATTTCACTGGATCTTGTGTATCATTAAAGTTGACGCCGGAACAGTTGAAATACTGGACTCGCTACTCACAGCAAAAGCTAACTACAACATCTTGTATGGGATAGTCAACAGGTAATTTCAATCATTATTTATAACTACATATCTCGGCCTATTTAGTTCGTCATTTCATGATATGAACTATTTAATAACCCCTTTATTCATTTTCGTTGTCGGCGGGCAGGGCTTGGGCAAGGTTCATCAGCGTCACGGAAGGCGAATGGAAACCACAGCTGAAATGGTTTCGATCCAGGGTAAGTAATTAAGTAGTACTATAGCTAGCTAGCTAGCTGCCATGCATCTCTTTAATTATCATGCTTGATTAATTATTATCTGATCAAATTAAATTCCATTCTCGTAATAAAGGCCCTGAAGCAGGCGCAGGGGACTGATTTGTGTGCATACTGTGTTTGCGAGAACATTCGCATGATGGCGTCCGAAAGGAGCAGATCTCAAAGACAGGAATGGGTACGCTTGTCAGAACACTATTCACAATTTTTACACCATTATCGATATCTAGTCACACAACTAATACACATGCATATTGATCTCCTTCTTAACAGTTCAATGACGTGCGGGACAAGCTCCTACCAACGGAGCGCGTACAAGCACTTCAAGAGGAAATAGAGGGATTTTTGCTCGACCAGGTCATAAATCCGAAGGGAGAATACTATTACCCGCTACCGCCCCCATCGACCAAGTCATGAACCACTTCCAATTGTCTCGTGCTCCGAAGGCACCAATCAGGCTAATGCCACTGGCTCCGAAGGCAACATATGCATATGTAGGAGAAATTGTGTATATAGCTATACATGTGTGTATGTGTGAATTAATATGGTGGTTTGTGAGACATGATTGATGATATATATATATATATGATTGGTTCTACTAGAAATTATATATATATATATATGTAAATATATAAATATATATAAATATATATATATATATATATATATATATATATATATATATATATATATATATATATATGCATAACATGTACAATGTGTAGTACCGTAAAATATCAGCAAACGAAAAAGAATTAAAATGGAAAACACAAAATTAAATGAAAAAAAATCATAAAACCAAAAACCCCCCAAACCATTTAGTACCGGTTGGTTTTACCAACCGGTACTAAAGGGCTCCCGGCCCCCGGAGCTGGCTCGTGCCACGTGGTGGCACTTTAGCGCCGGTTCGTGCTGAACCGGTACTAAAGGGGGGGGCCTTTAGTGCCGAAATAATAGTGCCGGTTTCATAACCGGCACTAAAGGCCCTTATGAACCGGTGCTATTGCCCGGTTTTCTACTAGTGTTAGTTGAAGAATACAGATCTCAAAGCAAGGCTGGAGGGTTGAGGAAAGAGGTTCCATGTAGCCTGAGCTACACAGGAACTTTCTGCCGGGTGCAATTTCAAGTCCCCATCGCCAGTTGGTATACCAGGTGTCCAGGTTAGTTTTTGTAGCATCTGATTTGTACCAGGTTGTTCGTTTCCTCCATTGATCCATTCCCAATCGTACTCTACTATCCTGCTATTTTATTGTCAGTTTATCCTGCATAATTCACTGGTTAGTTTTTGCCAAGTTGTCCATATTTATATTCATAGATGAATGAATGTAAATGTTGTTTGCCATTCCAATGATGCATGCTTATTGGTTGTTCTTCTGGATTCTTGTCAAAATTTGTTATCTGGTTTCCTACATCAGAACGACAAAGAATAGATGGTGATGGTACTCGGAGGGTTGGATTTCCATGATTTATTTTGACATGCAGGGCACTGAAACAAGGAAAAAAGATTACACCCAACCAATTATTGAGCACTGTAGATTGTTTCTCTAACTCTATGGGACATGGTACAAAATTCATGCTTAAAGTACTTCCAGTTTTCTTTTTTGGTGAGAAAAGTACTTTTAGTTGTCCAAGCATATGTTGTCTCCCCTTAATGCCTCAGCTTTACCAAGTGATCTTGCAACCTCTAACCATTGGCGATCTTGATGGAGTGGCTATGAATCAAAATATTTGGAGTAAATATGAAGAGTTCATTCACCAAGTATTTGTGGTTATTTTCACTAGAGTTCACTCTTTATTTCAGTTTCTTCAAGGAACCAAGACTGCAAAGGATAACCCAGGTAAGCAAAAAAATAAGTGTGTTCCATTTTCAGTTCATGTAAGCCAAAAGTGTTGGCCGCATGTTGTCATGAAAATTGTAGATTACCTAGCTGCATGGATCATCTGATTAATGCTAATACATATCTCAAAACATCATTTGTTGATTATAATTTCTAATTCTTGTTTTGTTTGGAGTAAGAAATATAAATGCATCTTAGAAGGAAATTTGGCATACAAGGAATAACCTACAGCTATGAGCGTTCCAGAAACAGTTCTCATGCCATAACAATTTTTTCCCCGTCTTTAGTTTTGTTTGTTTCACTACTGCTTCCTTAGGAATTTTAAGAGATATATAGATGTATGTTATTCATGAAGCATTTGGATATCTGGAACAAATATAAGCTACTTCCTTACTATCATATGGCCATAGTTTGTTTTTATGTCCAATTTATTTTTCCAGTGCTCAAGAAACAGTAGGTAGCGAATTTGAACATTTGCATGTAGGTGAACAAATGCCTACCTCGAAGTCACTCTAAGCCAACCGACTGTAGTGGAATTATTTCAATGCTCTACATAGTAATCTCTTCATGTCACTGGTAGAAAAAGGGCCTGTAGTCCCGGTTCGTAAGGGCCTTTAGTCCCGGTTCTGGAACCGGGACTAAAGGGTCGGTACTAATGCCCTGTCCCTTTAGTCCCGGTTCAATTCAGAACCGGGACTGATGGGCCTCCACGTGGCCTGTGCGCGGAGCCCAGGCAGGAGACCCTTTGGTCCCGGTTGGTGGCACCAAGCGGGACCAATAGGCATCTACACGTCAGCATTTCTGTGGCTGGGATTTTTGTTTTTTTTTGAAGGGGGGGGGGGGGGGGGGTTGGGGGTTTTGGGGGGTTAATTTAGGTATTTCATATATTGTGTTAGCTAGCTATAATTAATAGAGAGAAGTGTCCTCTCTTATGTCCGTGCTTGGTCGACGCTGTGTACTATACATACGTATAGAGAGGACTAGACACGCTAGCTAGCTAGTAAGCAAACGAAGGAAACAGAAGATCGTTATGAACACATATGCATACAGAGAGAACTGATATTGACCACCTCTCCTTCTCCGAGAGATTGGTCGAACAACAAGTTCTCGTATATCTATCCGACACTACCGGCTATATATATACAATAATTATCTCTTACAAATATAATCATACGGACTCATGGTCCACATAGTATTCTCCGTCTTCAGCGATCACATGGTCAAGAAAGAATGCCGCCAATTCCTCTTGAATTGCTCGCATGCGAGCTGGTGCTAGGAGTTCATCCCGCTTCCGAAACATCTAATTTGAAGAAGTGGGTCAATACATATATATATGAATGAATGAAACTCAACACAAATGATGGTAATAAAATAAAATTGTGAATGTTGTTATTTACGTACTTCATATTGTTCGTCAGAGTACCCGCCCCGCTCACAGGTCGTGTGGCGGATGGACTCACAAACGTAGTATCCACAGAAATCATTCCCTTGTACCTGCCACAACCACTTTAGAAGAAATAGAGGTCAATCAAACTGATAAGCAAGAATGCTAAATGGTATTGATGAAACTAGCGCTTGAATTACTAGGAGATGCGCGGAACATGCTACTATAGTACTTACTTTTGGGTGTCTAAATTCCAGTTCCTTCGGCAGTCTCGGAACTTTTCTGGTGAATTTTCTCCAAACCCTGCCGGACAAAGAAAAACAATTACTTGATATCAGGAAATGAACAAAGTTGCTGATATGGTAGATAATGATCAATTTAACTTACTTCTTGAGGATTTCAGTCATGTCCGCATACTCCTGGGGATCTTTTCGTTTAGAGTCCAAGACAGTTACTACTCCCTGCTCAAGCCTAATCTCTAGGAGAATATAGTGGTACCTGCGCACGCATGCATAACTCATCAATTACATTACTATAACCTGGACTAATATATAAGGGAAACCGAATATGCACAAGACAGTAACACTCACTTGAAGTTGTAAGGAAAGAGTATTATATCTTTGTTTTCATTTTTTTGAATGGTCGTAGCAAGTTGGCCTCGGTATCTTCGGGATGATGTTCAACCTCAGTTGCATCTATGAGATATGTGTTAACGAACCCAATATCACCGATTTGTCTTTTCTTCAATTCGACGATCTTCAATCTGCATAATATAGTGAAGATAATTATAAATACATGCAATGAAAGAGATGAGCTATATAGAGAGACTTAATGACAGAAGTAGTAGTACTTACAGACAGTAGCAGGTGACCGTTGTTTTATCAAGGGCCAATTGATTGAAAAACTGATAGAACTCGTCAAATGGAATAGGCAACAGTTCAATTCCAACGAGGTCATGCTCCGGTTTAACTCTCGCATACCAAGTACTCCTCCCCCCAGACTCTCTGCAGATTTTCAAATACCAATCATGTAATCTTCGCATCATCGTTGTTAAAGATTTTTCATCTTTGACGAGAGGCTTCCCGTACACGTATCTGTGTATCTGCACCTCCATGGTATCATAATGTACATTGTCGGGTAGGTAATCGTCAACATTGCAATAACCGGGCACCATCCTCGGATCGACGATGTCGCTAGGCACCTTGAGCGGGGGGCACGATTGCTTCGCTTGTTCGCCGAGCTGGGCAATTTGTTTCCCAGCTGCTCGTCGTTCTTTCAGCCTTTGATCACTAACTGTACTTCCCGACCGCTCCGCTTCGGCCCATGTCTTTGCAATAATGCGCTCATAGTTGCCTTTCGGCGGAGACTTGGGTGGTTTTTCCAGGACAGCCAGAGTGCGCTTCACTTTCACCGGATCTACCTTCTCCTCCGGAGGTGGATGTCTCTTTGCTTTCAACCCTTGAAACCAGTCATCCACTTCGGTTCGCGTGATGTTCGCGTTCTCCTCCGGGGTCCTCTCGTATGGTAACTTCTGTGGACTCTTCAGAGAAGGACCGAATCTGTATGTCCTCCCGCCTCTGGTTGTACTGCTAGACGCCGGCCAAGCAGACGGAGCGGTTGTCTTCTTTACTTGCTTACGAGGTCGAGGAGAAGGACTACGACGCGCCGGAGTAGCTGCCAGAGCGGCAGCGGGTCTCTTCCGCCTGAAGGAAATATGCCCTAGAGGCAATAATAAAGTTATTATATATTTCCTTATATCATGATAAATGTTTATTATTCATGCTAGAATTGTATTAACCGGAAACATAATATATGTGTGAATACATAGACAAACTTAGTGTCACTAGTATGCCTCTACTTGACTAGCTCGTTAATCAAAGATGGTTATGTTTCCTAACCATGAACAAAGTGTTGTTATTTGATTAACGAGGTCACATCATTAGTAGAATGATCTGATTGACATGACCCATTCCATTAGCTTAGCACCCGATCGTTTAGTATGTTGCTATTGCTTTCTTCATGACTTATACATGTTCCTATGACTATGAGATTATGCAACTCCCGTTTACCGGAGGAACACTTTGTGTGCTACCAAACGTCACAACATAACTGGGTAATTATAAAGGAGCTCTACAGGTGTCTCCAAAGGTAGATGTTGGGTTGGCGTATTTCGAGATTAGGATTTGTCACTCCGATTGTCGGAGAGGTATCTCTGGGCCCTCTCGGTAATGCACATCACATAAGCCTTGCAAGCATTGCAACTAATGAGTTAGTTGCGGAATGATGTATTATAGAATGAGTAAAGAGACTTGCCGGTAACGAGATTGAACTAGGTATTGGATACCGACGATCGAATCTCGGGCAAGTAACATACCGATGACAAAGGGAACAACGTATGTTGTTATGCGGTCTGACCGATAAAGATCTTCGTAGAATAGGAGCCAATATGGGCATCCAGGTCCCGCTATTGGTTATTGGCCAGAGATTTGTCTCAGTCATGTCTACATTGTTCTCAAACCGTAGGGTCCGCAAGCTTAACGTTACGATGACAGTTATTATGAGTTTACGCATTTTGATGTACCGAAGTTAGTTCGGAGTCCCGGATGTGATCACAGACATGACGAGGAGTCTCGAAATGGTCGAGACATAAAGATTAATATATTGGAAGCATATATTTGGACATCGGAATTGTTCCGGGTGAAATCGGCATTTTACCGGAGTACCGGGGGTTACCTGAACCCCCCCGGGGGGTTATTGGGCCTACATGGGCCTTAAGGGAGAAGAGGAGAGGAGGCAAAAGGTGGCCGCGCACCCCTTCCCTTCCTAGTCCGAATAGGACAAGGGAAGGGGGGCGGCGCCCCCCCCCTTCCTTCCTCTCTTCCTCCTATTTCCCCCCTCTCTCTCCTAGTCCAACTTGGAGTCCTACTCCTGGTGGGAGTAGGACTCCCCTTGGCGCGCCACACCCTGGCCGGCCGCCTCCTCCCCTTGCTCATTTATATACGGGGGCAGGGGGGCACCTCTAGACACACAAGTTGATCCACGTGATCGTTCCTTAGCTGTGTGCGGTGCCCCCTGCCACCATATTCCACCTCGATCATATCGTTGTAGTGCTTAGGCGAAGCCCTGCGTCAGTAGAACATCATCATCGCCACCACGGCATTGTGCTGACGGAACTCATCCCCGAAGCTTTGCTGGATCGGAGCCCGGGGAGCGTCATCGAGCTGTACGTGTGCTAAGAACTCGGAGGTGCCGGAGTAACGGTGCTTGGATCGGTCGGATCGGGAAGACGTACGACTACTTCCTCTATGTTGTGTCAACGCTTCCGTTGTGGTCTACGAGGGTACGTAGACAACACTCTCCCCTCTCGTTGCTATGCATCACCATGATCTTGCGTGTGCGTAGGAAATTTTTTGAAATTACTGCGTTCCCCAACAGTGGCATCCGAGCCTAGGTTTTATGGTTTGATGTTATATGCACGAGTAGAACACAAGTGAGTTGTGGGCGATATAAGTCATACTGCCTACCAGCATGTCATACTTTGGTTTGGCGGTATTGTTGGATGAAGCGGCCTGGACCGACATTACGCATACGCTTACGCGAGACCGGTTCTCCTGACGTGCTTTGCACAAAGGTGGCTTGCGGGTGACTGTTTCTCCAACTTTAGTTGAACCAAGTGTGGCTACGCTCGGTCCTTGCGAAGGTTAAAACGGAGTCAAATTGACAAACTATCGTTGTGGTTTTGATGCGTAGGTGAGATTGTTTTCTTACTTAAGCCCGTAGCAGCCACGTAAAACTTGCAACAACAAAGTAGAGGACGTCTAACTTGTTTTTGCAGGGCATGTTGTGATGTGATATGGCCAAGACACGATGCTAAATTTTATTGTATGAGATGATCATGTTTTGTAACCGAGTTATCGGCAACTGGCAGAAGCCATATGGTTGTCGCTTTATTGTATGCAATGCAAACGCGATGTAATGCTTTACTTTATCACTAAGCGGTAGCGATAGTCGTGGAAGCATAATATTGGCAAGACGACAACGATGCTACGATGGAGATCAAGGTGTCGCGCCGGTGACGATGGTGATCATGACGGTGCTTCGGAGATGGAGATCACAGGCACAAGATGATGATGGCCATATCATATCACTTATATTGATTGCATGTGATGTTTATCTTTTATGCATCTTATCTTGCTTTGATTGATGGTAGCATTATAAGATGATCTCTCACTAAATTATCAAGAAGTGTTCTCCCTGAGTATGCACCGTTGCGAAAGTTCTTCGTGCTGAGACACCACGTGATGATCGGGTGTGATAGGCTCTATGTTCAAATACAACGGGTGCAAAACAGTTGCACATGTGGAATACTCAGGTTATACTTGACGAGCGAAGCATATACAGATATGGCCTCGGAACACGGAGACCGAAAGGTCGAGCGTGAATCATATAGTAGATATGATCAACATAGTGATGTTCACCAAAGAAACTACTCCATCTCACGTGATGATTGGACATGGTTTAGTTGATTTGGATCACGTGATCACTTAAAGGATTAGAGGGATGTCTCTCTAAGTGGGAGTTCTTAAGTAATTTGATTAATTGAACTTAAACTTATCATGAACTTAGTACCTAATAGTATCTTGCTTGTTTATGTTTGATTGTAGATAGATGGCTCGTGCTGTTGTTCCGTTGAATTTTAATGCGTTCCTTTAGAAAGCAAGGTTGAAAGATGATGGTAGCAATTACACGGACTGGGTCCGTAACTTGAGGATTATCCTCATTGCTGCACAGAAGAATTATGTCCTGGAAGCACCGCTGGATGCCAGGCCTACTGCTGGAGCAACACCAGATGTTATGAACGTCTGGCAGAGCAAAGCTGATGACTACTCGATAGTTCAGTGTGCCATTCTTTACGGCTTAGAATCGGGACTTCAACGACGTTTTGAACATCATTGAGCATATGAGATGTTTCAGGAGTTGAAGTTAATATTTCAAGCAAATGCCCGGATTGAGAGATATGAAGTCTCCAATAAGTTCTATAGCTGCAAGATGGAGGAGAACAGTTCTGTCAGTGAGCATATACTCAAAATGTCTGGGTATAATAACCACTTGATTCAGATGGGAGTTAATCTTCCAGATGATTGCGTCATTGACAGAATTCTCCAATCACTGCCACCAAGCTACAAGAGCTTCATGATGAACTATAATATGCAAGGGATGAACAAGACTATTCCCGAGCTTTTCGCAATGCTGAAAGCTGCGGAGGTAGAAATCAAAAAGGAGCATCAAGTGTTGATGGTCAACAAGACCACTAGTTTCAAGAAAAAGGGCAAAGGGAAGAAGAAGGGGAACTTCAAGAAGAACGCCAAGCAAGTTGCTGCTCAAGAGAAGAAACCCAAGTCTGGACCTAAGCCTGAAACTGAGTGCTTCTACTGCAAGCAGACTGGTCACTGGAAGCGGAACTGCCCCAAGTATTTGGCGGATAAGAAGGATGGCAAGGTGAACAAAGGTATATGTGATATACATGTTATTGATGTGTACCTTACTAATGCTCGCAGTAGCACCTGGGTATTTGATACTGGTGAAGGAAATATGCCCTAGAGGCAATAATAAAGTTATTATTTATTTCCTTATATCATGATAAATGTTTATTATTCATGCTAGAATTGTATTAACCGGAAACATAATACATGTGTGAATACATAGACAAACAGAGTGTCACTAGTATGCCTCTACTTGACTAGCTCGTTAATCAAAGATGGTTATATTTCCTAACCATGAACAAAGAGTTGTTGTTTGATTAACGAGGTCACATCATTAGTTGAATGATCTGATTGACATGACCCATTCCATTAGCTTAGCACCCGATCGTTTAGTATGTTGCTATTGCTTTCTTCATGACTTATACATGTTCCTATGACTATGAGATTATGCAGCTCCCGTTTACCGGAGGAACACTTTGGGTACTACCAAACGTCACAACGTAACTGGGTGATTATAAAGGAGTATTACAGGTGGCTCCAAAGGTAGATGTTGGGTTGGCGTATTTCGAGATTAGGATTTGTCACTCCGATTGTCGGAGAGGTATCTCTGGGCCCTCTCGGTAATGCACACCACATAAGCCTTGCAAGCACTGCAACTAATATGTTAGTTGTTAGATCATGTATTACGGAACGAGTAAAGAGACTTGCCAGTAACGAGATTGAACTAGGTATTGGATACCGACGATCGAATCTCGGGCAAGTAACATACCGATGACAAAGGGAACAACGTATGTTGTTATGCGGTCTGACCGATAAAGATCTTCGTAGAATATGTAGGAGCCAATATGGGCATCCAGGTCCCGCTATTGGTTATTAACCGGAGACGTGTCTCGGTCATGTCTACATTGTTCTCGAACCGTAGGGTCCGCACGCTTAACGTTACGATGACAGTTATTATGAGTTTATGCATTTTGATGTACCAAAGTTAGTTCGGAGTCCCGGATGTGATCACGGACATGACGAGGAGTCTCGAAATGGTCGAGACATAAAGATTGATATATTGGAAGCCTATATTTGGACATCGGAATTGTTCCGGGTGAAATCGGCATTTTACCGGAGTACCGGGGGGGTTACCGGAACCCCCCGGGGGGTTATTGGGCCAACATGGGCCTTAAGGTAGAAGAGGAGAGGAGGCAAGAGGTGGCCGCGCGCCCCTCCCCTTCCTAGTCCGAATAGGACAAGGGAAGGGGGCCGGCGCCCCCCCTTTCCTTCCTCTCTTCCTCCTATTCTCCCCCTTCTCTCCTAGTCCAACTAGGAGTCCTACTCCCGGTGGGAGTAGGACTCCCCTTGGCACGCCACACCTTGGCCGGCCGCCTCCTCCCCTTGCTCCTTTATATACGGGGGCAGGGGGCACCCCAAGACACAGAAGTTGATCCTTGAGATCGTTCCTTAGCCGTGTGCGGTGCCCCCTGCCACCATATTCCACCTCGATCATATCATTGCAGTGCTTAGGCGAAGCCCTGCGTCGGTAGAACATCAAGATCGTCACCACGCCGTCATGCTGACGGAACTCCTCCCCGAAGCTTTGCTGGATTGGAGCCCGGGGATCGTCATCGAGCTGTACGTGTGCTAAGAACTCGGAGGTGCCGGAGTAACGGTGCTTGGATCGGTCGGACCGGGAAGAAGACGTACGACTACTTCCTCTATGTTGTGTCAACGCTTCCGTTGCGATCTACAAGGGTACGTAGATCAGACTCTCCCCCTCGTTGCTATGCATCACCATGATCTTGCGTGTGCGTAGGAATTTTTGAAATTACTACGTTCCCCAACAGTGGCATCCGAGCCTAGGTTTTATGGTTTGATGTTATTTGCACGAGTAGAACACAAGTGAGTTGTGGGCGATACAAGTCATACTGCCTACCAGCATGTCATACTTTCGTTCGGCGGTATTGTTGGACGAGACGACCCGGACCAACCTTACGCGTACGCTTACGCGAGACCGGTTCCCTCGACGTGCTTTGCACATAGATGGCTTGCGGGCGACTGTCTCTCCAACTTTAGTTGAACCGAGTGTGGCTACGCCCGGTCCTTGAGAAGGTTAAAACGGAGTCTATTTGACAAACTATCGTTGTGGTTTTGATGCGTAGGTGAGATGAGTTCTTGCTTAAGCCCGTAGCAGCCACGTAAAACTTGCAACAAGAAAGTAGAGGACGTCTAACTTGTTTTTGCAGGGCATGTTGTGATGTGATATGGTCAAGGCATGATGCTGATTTTATTGTATGAGATGATCATGTTTTGTAACCAAGTTATCGGCAACTGGCAGGAGCCATATGGTTGTCGCTTTATTGTATGCAATGCAATCGCGATGTAATGCTTTACTTTATTGCTAAGCGGTAGTGATAGTCGTGGAAGCATAAGATTGGCGAGATGACAACGATGCTACGATGGAGATCAACGTGTCGCGCCGGTGACGATGGTGATCATGACGGTGCTTCGGAGATGGAGATCACAAGCACAAGATGATGATGGCCATATCATATCACTTATATTGATTGCATGTGATGTTTATCTTTTATGCATCTTATCTTGCTTTGATTGACGGTAGCATTATAAGATGATCTCTCACTAAATTATAAAGAAGTGTTCTCCCTGAGTATGCACCGTTGCGAAAGTTCTTCGTGCTGAGACACCACGTGATGATCGGGTGTGATAGGCTATACGTTCAAATACAACGGGTGCAAAACAGTTGCACACGTGGAATACTCAGGTTATACTTGACGAGCCAAGCATATACAGATATGGCCTCGGAACACGGAGACCGAAAGGTCGAGCGTGAATCATATAGTAGATATGATCAACATAATGATGTTCACCGATGAAACTACTCCATCTCACGTGATGATCAGACATGGTTTAGTTGATTTGGATCACGTGATCACTTAGAGGATTAGAGGGATGTCTATCTAAGTGGGAGTTCTTAAGTAATATGATTAATTGAACTTAAATTTATCATGAACTTAGTACCTGATAGTATCTTGCTTGTTTATGTTGATTGTAGATAGATGGCTCGTGCTGTTGTTCCGTTGAATTTTAATGCGTTCCTTGAGAAAGCAAAGTTGAAAGATGATGGTAGCAATTACACGGACTGGGTCCGTAACTTGAGGATTATCCTCATTGCTGCACAGAAGAATTACATCCTGGAAGCACCGCTGGGTGCCAGGCCTGCTGCTGTCGCAACACCAGATGTTATGAACGTCTGGCAGAGCAAAGCTGATGACTACTCGATAGTTCAGTGTGCCATGCTTTACGGCTTAGAATCGGGACTTCAACGAAGTTTTGAATGTCATGGAGCATATGAGATGTTCCAGGAGTTGAAGTTAATATTTCAAGCAAATGCCCGGATTGAGAGATATGAAGTCTCCAATAAGTTCTATAGCTACAAGATGGAGGAGAACAGTTCTGTCAGTGAGCACATACTCAAAATGTCTGGGTATAACAATCACTTGATTCAGATGGGAGTTAATCTTCCAGATGATTGCGTCATTGACAAAATTCTCCAATCACTGCCACCAAGCTACAAGAGCTTCGTGATGAACTATAATATGCAAGGGATGAACAAGACTATTCCCGAGCTCTTCGCAATGCTGAAAGCTGCGGAGGTAGAAATCAAGAAGGAGCATCAAGTGTTGATGGTTAACAAAACCACTAGTTTCAAGAAAAAGGGCAAAGGGAAGAAGAAGGGGAACTTCAAGAAGAACGGCAAGCAAGTTGCTGCTCAGGAGAAGAAACCCAAATCTAGACCTAAGCCTGAAACTGAGTGCTTCTATTGCAAGCAGACTGGTCACTGGAAGCGGAACTGCCCCAAGTATTTGGCGGATAAGAAGGATGGCAAGGTGAACAAAGGTATATGTGATATACATGTTATTGATGTGTACCTTACTAATGCTCGCAGTAGCACCTGGGTATTTGATACTGGTTCTGTTGCTAATATTTGCAACTCGAAACAGGGACTACGGATTAAGCAAAGATTAGCTAAGGACGAGGTGACGATGCGCGTGGGAAACGGTTCCAAAGTCGATGTGATCGCGGTCGGCACACTACCTCTACATCTACCTTCGGGATTAATATTAGACCTAAATAATTGTTATTTGGTGCCAGCGTTGAGCATGAACATTATATCTGGATCTTGTTTAATGCGAGACGGTTATTCATTTAAATCGGAGAATAATGGTTGTTCTATTTATATGAGTAATATCTTTTATGGTCATGCACCCTTGAAGAGTGGTCTATTCTTGTTAAATCTCGATAGTAGTGATACACATATTCATAATGTAGAAGCCAAAAGATGCAGAGTTGATAATGATCGTGCAACTTATTTGTGGCACTGCCGTTTAGGTCATATCGGTATAAAGCGCATGAAGAAACTCCATACTGATGGACTTTTGGAACCACTTGATTATGAATCACTTGGTACTTGCGAACCGTGCCTCATGGGCAAGATGACTAAAACACCGTTCTCCGGTACTATGGAGAGAGCAACAGATTTATTGGAAATCATACATACCGATGTATGTGGTCCGATGAATATTGAGGCTCGTGGGGGATATCGTTATTTTCTCACCTTAACAGATGATTTAAGCAGATATGGGTATATCTACTTGATGAAACACAAGTCTGAAACATTTGAAAAGTTCAAGGAATTTCAGAGTGAAGTTGAAAATCATCGTAACAAGAAAATAAAGTTTCTACGATCTGATCGTGGAGGAGAATATTTGAGTTACGAGTTTGGTGTACATTTGAAAAATTGTGGAATAGTTCCGCAACTCACGCCACCCAGAACACCACAGCGTAATGGTGTGTCCGAACGTCGTAATCGTACTTTACTAGATATGGTACGATCTATGATGTCTCTTACTGATTTACCGCTATCATTTTGGGGATACGCTTTAGAGACGGCCGCATTCACGTTAAATAGGGCACCATCAAAATCCGTTGAGACGACGCCTTATGAACTATGGTTTGGCAAGAAACCAAAGTTGTCGTTTCTTAAAGTTTGGGGTTGCGATGCTTATGTGAAAAAGCTTCAACCTGATAAGCTCGAACCCAAATCGGAAAAATGTGTCTTCATAGGATATCCAAAGGAAACTATTGGATACACCTTCTATCACAGATCCGAAGGCAAGACTTTTGTTGCTAAATTCGGAAACTTTCTCGAGAAGGAGTTTCTCTCGAAAGAAGTGAGTGGGAGGAAAGTAGAACTTGACGAGGTAACTGTACCCGCTCCCTTATTAGAAAGTAGTACATCACAGAAAACTGTTTCTGCGACACCTACACCAATAAGTGAGGAAGTTGATGATAATGATCATGAAACTTCAGAACAAGATACTACTGAACCTCGTAGATCAACCAGAGCAAGATCCGCGCCAGGGTGGTACGGTAATCCAGTTCTGGAAGTCATGCTACTAGATCATGATGAACCTACGAACTATGAAGAAGCGATGGTGAGCCCAGATTCCGCAAAGTGGCTTGAGGCCATGAAATCTGAGATGGGATCCATGTATGAGAACAAAGTATGGACTTTGGTTGACTTGCCTGATGATCGGCAAGCAATTGAGAATAAATGGATCTTCAAGAAAAAGACTAACGCTGACGGTAATGTTACTGTCTATAAAGCTCGACTTGTTGCAAAAGGTTTTCGACAAGTTCAAGGGGTTGACTACGATGAGACATTCTCACCCGTAGCGATGCTTAAGTCTGTCAGAATCATGTTAGCAATTGCCGCATTTTATGATTATGAAATTTGGCAGATGGATGTCAAAACTGCATTCCTGAATGGATTTCTGGAAGAAGAGTTGTATATGATGCAACCGGAAGGTTTTGTCGATCCAAAGGGAGCTAACAAAGTGTGCAAACTCCAGCGATCCATTTATGGACTGGTGCAAGCATCTCGGAGTTGGAATAAACGCTTTGATAGTGTGATCAAAGCATTTGGCTTTATACAGACTTTTGGAGAAGCCTGTATTTACAAGAAAGTGAGTGGGAGCTCTGTAGCATTTCTAATATTATATGTGGATGACATATTGCTGATTGGAAATGATGTAGAATTTCTGGATAGCATAAAGGGATACTTGAATAAGAGTTTTTCAATGAAAGACCTCGGTGAAGCTGCTTACATATTGGGCATTAAGATCTATAGAGATAGATCAAGACGCTTAATTGGACTTTCACAAAGCACATACCTTGACAAGATTTTGAAGAAATTCAAAATGGATCAAGCAAAGAAAGGGTTCTTGCCTGTACTACAAGGTGTGAAGTTGAGTCAGACTCAATGCCCGACCACTTCAGAAGATAGAGAGAAAATGAAAGATGTTCCCTATGCTTCAGCCATAGGCTCTATCATGTATGCAATGCTGTGTACCAGACCTGATGTGTGCCTTGCTATAAGTTTAGCAAGGAGGTACCAAAGTAATCCAGGAGTGGATCACTGGACAACGGTCAAGAACATCCTGAAATACCTGAAAAGGACTAAGGATATGTTTCTCGTATATGGAGGTGACAAAGAGCTCACCGTAAGAGGTTACGTTGATGCAAGCTTTGACACTGATCCGGACGATTCTAAATCGCAAACCGGATACGTGTTTACTTTAAACGGTGGAGCTGTCAGTTGGTGCAGTTCTAAACAAAGCGTCGTAGCGGGATCTACATGTGAAGCGGAATACATAGCTGCTTCGGAAGCAGCGAACGAAGGAGTCTGGATGAAGGAGTTCATATCCGATCTAGGTGTCATACCTAGTGCATCGGGTCCAATGAAAATCTTTTGTGACAATACTGGTGCAATTGCTTTGGCAAAGGAATCCAGATTTCACAAAAGGACCAAACACATCAAGAGACGCTTCAATTCCATCCGGGATCTAGTCCAGGTGGGAGACATAGAGATTTGCAAGATACATACGGATCTGAATGTTGCAGACCCGTTGACTAAGCCTCTTCCACGAGCAAAACATGATCAGCACCAAGGCTCCATGGGTGTTAGAATCATTACTGTGTAATCTAGATTATTGACTCTAGTGCAAGTGGGAGACTGAAGGAAATATGCCCTAGAGGCAATAATAAAGTTATTATTTATTTCCTTATATCATGATAAATGTTTATTATTCATGCTAGAATTGTATTAACCGGAAACATAATACATGTGTGAATACATAGACAAACAGAGTGTCACTAGTATGCCTCTACTTGACTAGCTCGTTAATCAAAGATGGTTATATTTCCTAACCATGAACAAAGAGTTGTTGTTTGATTAACGAGGTCACATCATTAGTTGAATGATCTGATTGACATGACCCATTCCATTAGCTTAGCACCCGATCGTTTAGTATGTTGCTATTGCTTTCTTCATGACTTATACATGTTCCTATGACTATGAGATTATGCAGCTCCCTTTACCGGAGGAACACTTTGGGTACTACCAAACGTCACAACGTAACTGGGTGATTATAAAGGAGTATTACAGGTGGCTCCAAAGGTAGATGTTGGGTTGGCGTATTTCGAGATTAGGATTTGTCACTCCGATTGTCGGAGAGGTATCTCTGGGCCCTCTTGGTAATGCACATCACATAAGCCTTGCAAGCACTGCAACTAATATGTTAGTTGTTAGATGATGTATTACGGAACGAGTAAAGAGACTTGCCAGTAACGAGATTGAACTAGGTATTGGATACCGACGATCGAATCTCGGGCAAGTAACATACCGATGACAAAGGGAACAACGTATGTTGTTATGCGGTCTGACCGATAAAGATCTTCGTAGAATATGTAGGAGCCAATATGGGCATCCAGGTCCCGATAGTGGTTATTGACCGGAGACGTGTCTCGGTCATGTCTACATTGTTCTCGAACCGTAGGGTCCGCACGCTTAACGTTACGATAACAGTTATTATGAGTTTATGCATTTTGATGTACCGAAGTTAGTTCGGAGTCCCGGATGTGATCACGGACATGACAAGGAGTCTCGAAATGGTCGATACATAAAGATTGATATATTGGAAGCCTATATTTGGACATCGGAATTGTTCCGGGTGAAATCGGCATTTTACCGGAGTACCGGGGGGGTTACCGAAACCCCCCGGGGGGTTATTGGGCCAACATGGGCCTTAAGGGAGAAGAGGAGAGGAGGCAAGAGGTGGCCGCGCGCCCCTCCCCTTCCTAGTCCGAATAGGACAAGGGAAGGGGGCCGGCGCCCCCCCTTTCCTTCCTCTCTTCCTCCTATTCTCCCCCTTCTCTCCTAGTCCAACTAGGAGTACTACTCCCGGTGGGAGTAGGACTCCCCTTGGCGCGCCACACCTTGGCCGGCCGCCTCCTCCCCTTGCTCCTTTATATACGAGGGCAGGGGGCACCCCAAGACACAGAAGTTGATCCTTGAGATCGTTCCTTAGCCGTGTGCGGTGCCCCCTGCCACCATATTCCACCTCGATCATATCGTTGCAGTGCTTAGGCGAAGCCCTGCGTCGGTAGAACATCAAGATCGTCACCACGCCGTCGTGCTGACGGAACTCCTCCCCGAAGCTTTGCTGGATCGGAGCCCGGGGATCGTCATCGAGCTGTACGTGTGCTAAGAACTCGGAGGTGCCGGAGTAACGGTGCTTGGATCGGTCAGACCGGGAAGAAGACGTACGACTACTTCCTCTACGTTGTGTCAACGCTTCCGTTGCGATCTACAAGGGTATGTAGATCAGACTCTCCCCCTCGTTGCTATGCATCACCATGATCTTGCGTGTGCGTAGGAATTTTTGAAATTACTACGTTCCCCAACAACTGGTTCTGTTGCTAATATTTGCAACTCAAAACAAGGACTACGGATTAAGCGAAGATTGGCTAAGGACGAGGTGACGATGCGCGTGGGAAACGGTTCCAAAGTCGATGTGATCGCGGTCGGCACGCTACCTCTACATCTACCTTCGGGATTAGTATTAGACATAAATAATTGTTATTTGGTGCCAGCGTTGAGCATGAACATTATATCTGGATCTTGTTTAATACGAGATGGTTATTCATTTAAATCAGAGAATAATGGTTGTTCTATTTATATGAGTAATATCTTTTATGCTCATGCACCCTTGAAGAGTGGTCTATTCTTATTGAATCTCGATAGTAGTGATACACATATTCATAATGTAGAAGCCAAAAGATGCAGAGTTGATAATGATAGTGCAACTTATGTGGCACTGCCGTTTAGGTCATATCGGTGTAAAGCGCATGAAGAAACTCCATACTTATGGACTTTTGGAACCACTTGATTATGAATCACTTTGTACTTGCGAACCATGCCTCATGGGCGAGATGACTAAAACACCGTTCTCCAGTACTATGGAGAGAGCAACAGATTTGTTGGAAATCATACATACAGATGTATGTGGTCCGATGAATGTTGAGGCTCATGGCGGATATCGTTATTTTCTCACCTTCACAGATGACTTAAGCAGATATGGGTATTGATGAAGCTATGTACCTAGGGTAGGGGCACGGACCCGTCCTAAAGAGCCCTACCTAAGGACATCCCTAGAAGAAGTCACCTTTCAATCGACTTGAAGGTATCCCACTCGACGGGTTCAAGACACTCGACCAAGAAGCTATCACTCGATCATGAAGCCAACCACTCGACTGCCAGAAGACCTAAAGTCACTCCGCAGGCAAACGGTCGGCTATTAAGTAGTCTTTATAGTCATTATAGCACTTTATTAGGGGTGTTACCAGTAACGCCCAACCTTAAATGTACCTAAAACCCTGCATTACTGAGGGCAGGAGGGGGCCGGCGAACTCTATATAAGCCACCCCCCTCCTCGGTGTGAAGGGTTCGCACCCTTGTTATCTACACACGCATAATCCAATCGACCGCCTCTGGGCACCGAGACGTAGGGCTGTTACTTCCACCGAGAAGGGCCTGAACTCGTAAACCCTGCATGCTTACAACTTCCCAATAGCTAAGATCTAGCCTCTCCAATCACACCCCCCTACATCACTGTCAGACTTAGAACCACGACAGTTGGTGCCCACCGTGGGGCATTAGTCTTAGCGCCTAATTGGAGAAGTTGCGATTTTTTCCGATCCATTTGATCATGGTTTCCTGCGGAGTTTTGGTAGAGGGCCGCGAGATCCGTCTCGGCGCGCTCACCTTCATCGCCGACGACTCCGCCTGGCTCCAGGAGGCGCCGCTCGACATCGACGCGCTCCCCGTCCGCGGTGCGATGCACTTCCGCGCATGCATTCGTGGCGTCCTCCTGCGGCATCCATCGACCCAATATCGGTCGGCCCCCGTGTCGTCTCCCCGCCCTGACTCCCACCAGCGCAAGCGCTCAGGTCGGTCGAGACTCCAGCGGTGGGTGAGGCACGCCATGGCCCGCCAGTCGGCGGCCCCACAAGTCGCGGCAATCGAGCCCGACGAATCCCTCTGCGGCCTGTTCGACCTGTCGACTGGCTCTGCAGAGACCGCATCCGAGTGCGATAGTAGCGACCCTTTGGCTGAGGTTCTGGCGGTCGAGGGGACACACAGTCCTCCCGGATTCCATCGCGCTGATGGTGGTGCGGATAGAGGCGACCCCTCGCATCCCCACGACGAGTACCTCCCCGAACCTCTCACGTCATTGCAGCGAGAGGAACTTCGCCGCCGGAACATGGACGCACTCCACACTCCTATTGTTGGAGAAACCCCCGAGGCCCGGGCCTTGGAGGACGCGCGCTTGGCTAACCTGGCCGAGCGCACTCGGCTGGAAAATCTACATCGAATACTCGACGAGCAAGCGCGTTAGTGAGCTCCCGAGTCCAGTCGACGACAGCAAGCTCCTGAATCCAGTCGACGTCAGCTCTTCCCGCCGCCGCAGGTGTACCGAACTCCAGTTCAGAATTTGGCCGCCGCGGCCCGTATAGCGGAGTCAATTCAGCCTTCCCAGTCAGAGGCTGGCAGGGGCTTGTTGCAGATCAGAGCGTTGCTCCGAGCGGCAGGAAATCAGTATTCCGCCGTCTCTTAGTCGCGGAACAGGATCCACAGTCGATCCGTTGCGACAGAAACAGTTCAGTCGGCTCACAGCCCGAGATCGCCCCCGAGGCGTGAGGGACGTGGGGACCGGCACGATCAGTACAGGAGAAATGAGCAGTATGATCACCGACCCGACCGCGATGATCGACGTCGAGTGCCATCCCCTCCCCCGAGGACTGGGTCGTATACGCCTCGACATCGAGATGACAGGCGCCCCCATAATGTTGGGCAAAGGATTCCAGTCGACCCCAGGGACCCAGGCTTTGACGCGAGATCCATCCTCGTTCAAGGTTTGGTGGACAGGACCAGGGCTCATCGGGAGGGCCACAATAGAGATGCGCCTGCTGGCAGCAGGGCACACGCTTCGGGGCCATAATGTTTCAGTCGAGCCATCAGGGCCGCAGTGATTCCTCCCAACTTCAGGCTGGCGACTAGAGTCAGCAAGTTCACCGGTGAATCCAAGCCCGACACATGGCTCGAAGATTACCGAGTGGCTGTACAGATTGGCGGTGGCAATGATGAGGTGGCCATGAAGCATTTGCCTCTCATGTTAGAAGGCTCGGCCAGAGCGTGGCTGAATCAGTTGGCGCCCAGCAGCATTTACACTTGGGAGGACCTCGCCCGAGTGTTTATCACAACCTTCGAAGGAACATGCAAGCGACCCGCAGGCCTTACAGAGTTGCGGTCTTGCGTACAGAAGCCGAATGAAACACTGAGGGAATACATCCAGAGGTGGATCACACTGCACCACTCGGTTGAGAATGTGCCAGACCATCAAGCAGTTTGCGCTTTCAAGGAAGGCGTCAAATACAGAGAGTTGAATCTGAAGTTCGGCCGAACTGGAGAGATGTCTCTGAATCGGATGATGGAGATCGCCACCAAGTACGCTAATGGTGAAGACGAAGACCGACTCTGAAGTGGCAAACTCAAATCAGTCGCCCAAGAAACCGGAGGAAACTCCAGTCGGAAGCAGAAGCGGAAGGCCGAGCCAGCCGCCCCTGGGGAGGCCCTGGCCGTGGCCTAGGGAAACTTCAAGGGGAAACCCACGGGCACCTGGAAGCCCAAGAAGGTTAAGGATCAGGATGGGATTGATGTTTTGGACCTGCCATGTCACATCCACACCAAGAAAGATGAAGAGGGTAATTTTATTTTCCCAAAACATACCACTCGACAGTGCCGGCTCCTGATCCAGCAGTTTCAGGGCAAGCAGCCCAAAGATAAGGAAAAGGAGCCAGACAGAGTTGAGGACAAGGATGATAGTGACGATGGATACCCCCAAGTCAATTCCACCTTGATGATTTTTGCTGATGTCGAAAGCAAAAGTCGGCTGAAAGTCATTAACCGTGAGGTGAACATGGTTGCTCCGGCAACACCCAGTTACCTGAAGTGGTCTCAGACCGCCATCACATTCGACCAGTCCGATCACCCGACGCACATTGCCACCCCAGGGAGGCAAGCTTTGGTGGTCGACCCAGTTGTCGAAGGCACTCAATTGACCAAAATCCTGATGGATGGCGGCAGTGGCCTGAACATACTGTATGCTGAAACTTTGAAAGGAATGGGCATTCCGATGTCTAGACTCAGTACCAGTAACATGAGCTTCCACGGAGTCATTCCTGGGAAGAAAGCCGTGTCACTCGGCCAGATTGCTCTTGATGTGGTTTTTGGTGATTCAAAGAATTACCGCAAGGAAAAGTTGACATTTGAGGTTGTGGGCTTCTAGAGTGCTTATCACGCCATTTTGGGCAGGCCAGCTTACGCACGCTTCATGGCTCGACCATGTTACGTGTATCTTAAATTAAAAATGCCTGGCCCCAAGGGTGTGATCACTGTTACGGGCAACCAAAAGAAAGCAGAAGAGTGTTTTCAGAAGGGATCAAAGATCGATGATGCTCAGATGGCAGTAGTCAAGCTGAAAGAGTACCAAAAGACTGCCGATCCGAGTGAATTGCTGCGAGCTAAGAAGCCTGCCTCTGAGTCAGCTTTTCAGTCGGCTGGTGAAACAAAGACAATCCACATTCACCTGACCGACCCCGACGCTGCTCCGACTCACATCTCGACGACGCTCGACTCCAAATAGGAAGAAGCGCTCATCCAGCTCCTCCGTGAGAACTGGGACATCTTCGCATGGAAACCCTCTGACATGCCTGGAGTTCCCAGGGGGCTGGCTGAGCACCGTCTGCGAGTCGACCCAAAATTCAAGCCCGTGAAGGAACATCTTCGGCGGTCCGCCGTCCAGAAGAAGCAAGCCATTGGCGAGGAGGTGGCTCGACTCTTAGCAGCTGAGTTCATCCGATAGATTTACCACTCCGAGTGGCTCGCCAATGTCGTCATGGTCCCCAAGAAGGACAAGTCACTCCGCATGTGCATTGATTTCAAACATATCAATCGGGCTTGCCCGAAAGATCATTTTCCTCTCCCTCGCATCGACCAAATAGTCGACTCAATTGCAGGGTGCGAGAGATTGTCTTTTCTAGATGCCTATTCCGGGTACCATCAGATCCGTCTGTATGGGCCCGACGAGATCAAAACAGATTTCATCACTCCATTCGGATGCTTTTGTTACGTCACCATGCCGTTCGGCCTCAAGAACGCCGGAGCCACATTCATGAGAATGATTCAGAAGTGTTTACTCACTCAAATCAGTCGGAATGTAGAGGCATACATGGATGATATTGTGGTCAAGTCCCGGAAAGGTTCCGACCTACGGGCTGACCTTGCTGAAACCTTTGCCAACCTCAGGAGGTACGATATCAAGCTCAATCCATCAAAGTGCACTTTCGGGGTTCCAGGTGGAAAGTTACTCAGTTTTCTCGTTTCCGAACGGGGTATCGACGCCAATCCTGAAAAAATTGGCACCATACTCCGGATGAAGCGTCCTGTACGCGTGCACGATGTCCAAAAGCTTACAGGCTGCTTGGCCGCTTTAAGTCGATTTATTTCTCGACTCGGTGAAAAGGCGTTGCCTCTTTACCGACTGATGAAGAAGTCTGACAAGTTCGAGTGGACTCCAGAAGCTGATGCAGCGTTTGCAGAGCTCAAAGCTCTGCTCTCCACCCAGCCGATGCTTGCTGCCCCAATCAGCAAAGAGCCTCTGCTGCTTTACATTGCAGCCACAGGACAAGTTGTCAGTACAGTACTTACGGTCGAGCGGGAAGAGGAAGGAAAGGCCTTCAGAGTTCAGCGCCCAGTATATTATGTGTCTGAAGTTTTGACACCTTCAAAGCAAAGATATCCTCATTATCAGAAGCTTGTATACGGGATTTATATGACCACGAAGAAGGTTGCACATTACTTCTCTGACCACTCCATTACAGTCATCAGCGACGCCCCACTGTCAGAGATTCTGCATAACAGAGATGCAACTGGTCGAGTGGCAAAGTGGGCGATTGAACTCCTTCCCCTAGATATCAAGTTTGAAGCAAAGAAGGCTATCAAGTCCCAAGCAATTGCAGATTTCGTCGCCGAGTGGATCGAACAGCAGCTTCCGACTCAAGTTCACTCGGAGCACTGGACCATGTTCTTCGATGGATCTAAGATGCTGAATGGTTCCGGTGCTGTGGTAGTATTGGTCTCCCCCCGAGGAGATAAGCTCGGATATGTTCTCCAGATTGACTTCGATTCCTCCAATAATGAAGCAGAATATGAAGCACTTTTGTATGGGTTGCGCATGGCCATTTCACTCAGCGTCCGTCGCCTCATGGTCTATGGCGACTCAGATTTGGTAGTTAATCAAGTGATGAAGGAGTGGGACGTCAGGAGTCTGGCAATGACTGGGTATTGCAATGCAGTGCGAAAGCTAGAAAAGAAATTCGAGGGGTTAGAGCTTCATCACATCCCCCGACTGAAAAATCAGGCAGCTGACGATTTGGCAAAGATAGGCTCCAAGAGAGAAGCCATTCCCAGCAACGTGTTCTTGGAACACATTCACTTGCCGTCAGTCCAAGAGGATCCTTTCACAGAAGAAGCCCCGCAGCCAAAAAGTGCCACAGATCCGACTGAAGTTGAAGTACCTGCGGTGGTCGACCTAATCATGGAAGTCTTGGCAATCACCCCTGACTGGACGATACCGTACATCGCGTATATCCTAAGGAAAGAACTCCCGAAAGACGAGGAAGAGGCTCGACAGATCGTCCGCCGATCCAAGGCCTTCACAGTCATAAAGGGACAGCTGTATAGAGAGAGCACGACTGGAGTCGGTCAGAAATGCATAACACCAGAAGAGGGTCAGAGAATCCTTAATGATATTCACCATGCGTCCTCTCGAACTATTGTGGCTAAAGCATACCGAGCTGGATTTTACTGGCCAAGAGCAAATGAGATGGCAAAAGAGATAGTCGACAAGTGTGGAGGGTGCCAGTTCTACTCCAACATGTCACACAAGCCTGCATCAGCCCTGAAGACCATTCCACTTGTCTGGCCCTCTGCCGTCTAGGGACTGGACATGGTTGGTCCACTAAGAACGGGCAGGAGCGGATTCACTCATGTGCTTGTGGCAGTCGACAAATTTACCAAATGGATTGAAGCTAAGCCCATCAAGAATCTCGATGCTTGCACTGCTATCAGTTTCGTCAGAGGGTTAACATTCAGATATGGAGTCCCGCATAGCATCATCACTAACAATGGGTCAAACTTTGATTCGGACAAATTCAGAGCTTTTTGCGCTTCTCAAGGCACACGAGTCGACTACGCATCGGTCGCCCATCCCCAGTCGAATGGACAAGCTGAGAGAGCAAATGGTCTGATTCTCAAAGGACTAAAGCCTCGACTGATGCGCGATCTCAAGCACGCGGCAGGCGCTTGGGTCAACGAGCTTCTGTCAGTTCTGTGGGGATTAAGGACCACCCCTAACCGGTCGACTGGAAGAACTCCATTCTTTCTGGTTTATGGAGCCGAAGCAGTCCTGCCGAGTGATCTTCTTCACAATGCACCCCGAGTCGAACTTTACACCGAAGATGAAGCAGAACAGGCCCGGCAAGACGCAGTCGACCTCTTAGAAGAAGAGAGGGAGATGGCCATGATCAGATCGACCATTTATCAGCAAGACTTGCGCCGTTTTCATGCCCGGAATGTGAAAAGTCGAGCCTTCCAAGAAGGAGATCTGGTCCTCCGAGTGGGTCAACAGAAACCACACAAGCTTGCTCCTACTTGGGAAGGCCCCTTCATAGTCACCAGAGTCCTCCACAATGGAGCGTACCACCTCTACAATGTTGATCGCCAGATCGACGAGCCACGAGCTTGGAACGCGGAACTACTCCGCCCCTTTTACACCTGAGTTCTCCCTTAGGCGAGATGTAATAAGAAAAAAAATTCTACAGTTCATTTTTATCAAAGACAAGAGTGTTCCAATAATTGTTGTCACTTTGTTTGCATACAAAACCCCCCAGTGGGTGACTTGGCTACGAATCCGTTTCGCCTAAGTTTGAAAAAATCCTACCGAGTGGAGAGCAAACCTCCCACTCGAGGGCTTAGCTGCAGACTAGTACTCGCCTAAGTTCTCCCACTCGGAAGCTTAGCTGCAGTCGAGCACTCGCCTAAGTTTGAAAAAATCCTACCGAGTGGAGAGCAAACCTCCCACTCGGGGGCTTAGCTGCAGTCCAGTACTCGCCTAAGTTCTCCCACTCGGAAGCTTAGCTGCAGTCGAGCACTCGCCTAACTTTGAAAAAATCCTACCGAGTGGAGAGCAAACCTCCCACTCGGGGGCTTAGCTGCAGTCCAATACTCGCCTAAGTTCTCCCACTCGGAAGCTTAGCTGCAGTCGAGCACTCGCCTAAGTTTGAAAAAATCCTACCGCGTGGAGAGCAAACCTCCCACTCTGGGGCTTAGCTGCAGTCCAGTACTCGCCTAAGTTCTCCCACTCGGAAGCTTAGCTGCAGTCGAGCACTCGCCTAAGTTTGAAAAAATCCTACCGAGTGGAGAGCAAACCTCCCACTCGGGGGCTTAGCTGCAGTTCAGTACTCGCCTAAGTTCTCCCACTCAGAAGCTTAGCTGCAGTCGAGCACTCGCCTAAGTTTGAAAAAATCCTACCGAGTGGAGAGCAAACCTCCCACTCGGGGGCTTAGCTGCAGTCCAGTACTCGCCTAAGTTCTTCCACAAAGAGACTTAGCTGCAGTCAGCACTCGCCTAAGTTTGAAAAAATCCTACCGAGTGGAGAGCAAACCTCCCACTCAGGGGCTTAGCTGCAGTTCAGTACTTGCCTAAGTTCTCCCACTCGGAAGCTTAGCTGCAGTCGAGCACTCGCCTAAGTTTGAAAAAATCCTACCGCGTGGAGAGAAAACCTCCCACTCTGGGGCTTAGCTGCAGTCCAGTACTCGCCTAAGTTCTCCCACTCGGAAGCTTAGCTGCAGTCGAGCACTCGCCTAAGTTTGAAAAAATCCTACCGAGTGGAGAGCAAACCTCCCACTCGGGGGCTTAGCTGTAGTTCAGTACTCGCCTAAGTTCTCCCACTCAGAAGCTTAGCTGCAGTCGAGCACTCGCCTAAGTTTGAAAAAATCCTACCGAGTGGAGAGCAAACCTCCCACTCGGGGGCTTAGCTGCAGTCCAGTACTCGCCTAAGTTTGAAAAAAAAATCCTACCGAGTGGAGAGCAAACCTCCCACTCGGGGACTTAGCTACAGTCCAGTACTCTCCTAAGTTTGAAAAACTCCTACCGAGTGGAGAGCAAACCTCCCACTCGGGGGCTTAGCTGCAGTTCAGTACTCACCTAAGTTCTCCCACTCGAAAGCTTAGCTGCAGTCGAGCACTCGCCTAAGTTTGAAAAAATCCTACCGAGTGGAGGGTAAACCTCCCACTCGGGGGCTTAGCTGCAGTCCAGTACTCGCCTAAGTTCTTCCACAAAGAGACTTAGCTGCAGTCAGCACTCGCCTAAGTGTTTAAAAAATCCTACCGAGTGGAGAGCAAACCTCCCACTCGGGGGCTCAGCTGCAGTTCATTACTCGCCTAAGTTCTCCCACTCGGAAGCTTAGCTGCAGTCAAGCACTCGCCTAAGTTTGAAAAAATCATACCGAGTGGAGAGTAAACCTCCCACTCGGGGGCTTAGCTGCAGTCCAGTACTCGCCTAAGTTCTTCCACAAAGAGACTTAGCTGCAGTCAGCACTCGCCTAAGTTTGAAAAAATCCTACCGAGTGGAGAGCAAACCTCCCACTCAGGGGCTTAGCTGCAGTTCAGTACTCGCCTAAGTTCTCCCACTCAGAAGCTTAGCTGCAGTCGAGCACTCGCCTAAGTTTGAAAAAATCCTACCGAGTGGAGAGTAAACCTCCCACTCGGGGGCTTAGCTGCAGTTCAGTACTCGCCTAAGTTCTTCCACAAAGAGACTTAGCTACAGTCAGCACTCGCCTAAGTGTTTAAGAAATCCTACCAAGTGGAGAGCAAACCTCACGCTCGGGGATTTAGCTGCAGTCCAGCACTCGTCTAAATACAAGACCAAAGTTCCACACGACAGATCAAAACCGCGAAGATATTCAGCAAGAAATCAAGTTCGGATAAAGCCTAAAAGGTCCCAGACCTCAGATCAAAGTACTCGAGCCCTCGGCTTGGCAGAGTTTAAACGGTTACAAATCCACTCGGCATTCCGAGGCAAATTTAAGGAGAAGCATAAAAGTTTTTCATTCCTCAGGTGGAGGACTGGCAGGGCGACAAACTCATCCAAGTCGATTCCGTCCGCAATACGGGTGGCAGCAGCAATAAAGGTCTCCATGAAGTCTTGAAAGCTGTGCCTCTTGGTATTGGCGACTTGGATGGCGGCCAGCTTCTCTTCTCGCACCTCCTTGCAATGGACGCGGACTAGAGACAGAGCCACATCAGCGCCGCACCGAGCAGAAGACTTCTTCCACTCCTGCACTCGGTCAGGGATTCTGTCAAGTCGAGTCATCAGAGACTCGAGATCGTTTTGGAGCATAGACTCTGGCCAAAGTGTCGGGTCGATCCGCGACATGGCGACCATCAGCCGAGCCAAGTAATCCACGACGCCGTCAATACGAGATTCCAGTCGGAGCAGATTCATGGCAGCGTCGTCATTCACCAGAGAGTTGATTGGATCCAAACCCGTTTCAATCCGCCCAGTCTCCTCCTCAAAATTCTGGCAAAACTCTGCATACACGATCCAAGGATAAGTCAATTTTCATAGACTGAGTCGACACAAAAAGAAAACCAGTCGGAATTGAATGTGCACCTTCAAGCTTGATGTACAACTTCTTGGCGAGGCTCCTCAAGTAGCTCTCCAGGTCGTCCCTCCTGCGAGCGACACCTTCCATCTTCTCGTTCAGGGAGAGGTTCTCCTTCTTCCAATGTGTGCACTCCCTGTTGGCTTCATTCAGAGCGGTCTTCAGCCTGGTATTCTCTTCTTCTAATTGGCCGACCGAAGCCAACTTCTGTTCAGCCAGAGCAATCTTGTCATCAGCCTCCTTGTGGGCAGCAGCCAAGTCCCGATCCTTCTTCGCCAGGGCCTCGCTCAGTTCTCCTGCAAAAGAAACGATGATTTATTCGAAAACAGCAGAAGGGTACTCAAGCCTAAAAACAAAACCAGTCGACAAAGTCGTCTTACCAACAACGCCGTCTCTGACCTTCTGCAGCTCTCTTTTGGCCAGCTCCAGATCAAGGTTCAGTTGAATCCGCTGCTTCTCCAACTCAGTATAGCGAGATGCAAGCTCGCAGGATTTCTGCAAAAGGAAAAATCAGTCGACAGACATCCAAGATAAGTTGCTTCCGAGTAACTGAGAGAAAAAGATGACGTTTCTAAGACCACAGCCGAATCAAAAACATTCGATAGTAGCCTCGGGGACTACACCCAGTGGGTGCACTCAGCGTGACCCCACTGGTTCAAAAAAAAGAAAAGAGAGAAAGTCGACTGTCCGCAGTCGACCGGATACAGCTCCATTCAACGTGGCCTGACCAGACCAAGAAAAGAAACACAATATAAAGACTACAGTCGACTGCCAGCAGTCCACCGTAGTCTCGGGGACTACACCCAGTGGGTGCACTCAGCGTGCCCCCAGTCGTCCAAGAATGGGTAAACACACCCAGTGGGCGTACAGATACAAAAGATCTTCAAAAAAGGGGGAGAGATTCTTCAAACGATCAAGTGTTGAGTCGACTGACCTGGACGTTGCTCTGAAGAGCCGAACTCGCGTCGTAGGCGGCTTGGCTGGCCTCCCGAGCCATCTTCACATGCTCCATCATGACCCCCGCCTGGCGTATAGCCTCCTTTGCAGCAGCCACTTCGTCCTTAGGGGCGGGGTACGCAGCAAAAAGCGAAGTTGGATCTGCAGTCGACGCCGAAGGCCGCGCACTCGACAGAGGGTTGGCGAAAGTCACAGAAGCCCGAGGGGCGTCGCCACCATCCCGAGCCACGGTCTCAAGCGCCGGGGTAGGCTGGGGAGTCCTGTCAGCCGACGACCTCTTGTTCCTCCTCATCCTCAACAGTTCGTTCTCGTCGTCATCCGGGAGGTCGATAACATGAGGAGGGGCTGCAAGGGAAACTTTCAATCGACCAGAATTGCAAGAAATGACCGGTCGACTCAAAAACAGGACGTCAGTAATCGTACCAGGGTTGGAGGTAACAGCGTCCCCCATCTCTTGGTCGCCGTCCTTGGCAGAGACCTTAGAGGTAGCAGCGCTGCAAATCTCGAAAGGTCAGTCAGTTGGCCCAATGAATCGACCAAGGATCCGTCCACGGTCGACGAAGGAAAACAAGCTTTATTACCCGGAAATGGTAGGGACGGCTATCTTCATCTTGGGCAGAGCCTTGGGCAGCTTGGACAGCGTCGTGCGTGGTTGCTTGGAGACCTTCCCAGTCGGTGTTGGAGAAGAAGTCCGAGGGCGTTTTGACGACGGCCCAACAGAGGCAGTCGCCTTGCCACGTTCCTGCGCCGGGTCGTGTGCGAGCTTGGATCGCCTCTCCGGGCGGGGGGGGGGGGGGGTTCGACCTCCTCCTCCTCTTCGCTGGAGAAGATGTCATCGCCTCCCTCCCCTTCACCATCAGACTCCCACTCGCCTTGGTCATCACCGCTCTCGCCTCCGCTCCCTTCCCCTTCCTCAGTCGACCCCTGTGCCCCATTGGGCGTCGAGTACATCTCAGTGGTCGCCTGGAAAATAGCAGACAAAACGAAAGCCAATCGACCTACTCAAAAGAAGACCAACGCAGAAAACAAAGATTTCAGTCGGGAGCATAAAGACATACCTGGTCAACCTCGTACGAATTGTCGAGTGGAATGACCCTCCTGGCTCCTCGGGGGTTGTCTCTGTTCCCCGTGATGCTCGACAACCACCCCTCCAACATCTCATCGGTGACCTCCTCCGGGTGGATCCGAGTGGTGTCCTCGAGGCCAGAGTACAGCCACATCGGGTGGTCACGAGCCTGGAGTGGTTGGATTCGCCTCTTGAGGAAGACTTCCAGCAGATCCATTCCCGTCACACCCTCACGGACAAGTTCAACCACTCGACCCGCCAGCACCTTGACCTGGGCTTTTTCTTCAGGCATCACCTTCAGAGAAGCAGGTTTTTCGGCTCGGTCGAGAGAGAAAGGTGGGAGACCAGTCGACTGCCCTGGAGTCGCCTGGTCCTGGCAGTAGAACCAAGTTGCCTGCTAACCTCGGACCGACTCCGGGAAAGTGATGGATGGGAAACAACTCTTCCCCCTCATTTGGATCGCCAAGCCCCCACACAACTGGATCACTTGTGTCTTCTCATCACTCGACTTGGCCTTCTTAACCGACTGAGAGCGACAAGTAAAAATGTGCTTGAAAAGCCCCCAATGTGGGCGGCAACCCAGGAACGCCTCACACATGGAAATGAAAGTGGCGAGGTAGACAATTGAGTTTGGAGTAAAGTGATGGAGCTGCGCTCCGAAGAAGTTCAAGAAATTTCGGAAGAAAGGATGGGGCGGCAGAGAAAACCCTCGGTCGATGCGAGCGGCCAGGAGCACGCACTCACCGTCACGAGGTTGAGGTTCGATCTCTCCCCCCGGAAGACGCGCGGCTTTGTGGGGAATGGATCCCCCCTCGACCATGTCGTCGAGATCCTCCTGCCGGAGCACCGACGGCATCCAGTCGCCCTGGATCCAACCTTTGGGTAGGGACGTCCTAGAGGAAGATCCACCACGAGCAGACCTCTTCCCCTTCCCCGCCGCCGCCGCCTTCTTCGCGCGCTCCAGAGTGGTCGTCTTGCCCTTCACCATCGTCACCGGCGAAATCTCGAACAAGTTTGCGGTGGTAGGGCGAGAGCGGAGGTAGAGGAAGAGGTTGCGAAGAAAGAGAGGTAGAAGGAGAAGAGAGGAGTACGCGCACTGTTGGGGAACTCCGAGCCGGCAACTTATAAGGGACCGCTTCCGAGTGGCTGACCGGTAGGCCCAGGCTATCCAGTCAAATCCCGCAGCAGGCGCGCGCGCCGTACGTGTCGAAAAAGGCGACGCAGAGATCGAGGAGCCTCCGCATTGTCACTTCCGATTACTGCGGCCGCCCCCGTCCCGCGCGCTTCCCAAAAAATCCGGATCCGGTGATATCCGCTGGCTACAGAACAACTTGTCAAAACAGAAACCCCCGCGCGCACCGGCGCTCGGTACATCACAGGTAAAGAAATCCACTCGACGAAAGGCCTGTAATGGACCAAGGCGACTGAAAGAAGTTGATGACGTCATCCGTGATGGTCGACCCTGAATGAGGCACTCATATAATCCGAAGAAACCAGTCGGAAAGGTCACCAACCCTTTCTCACTCTAACCTCGATCCATTCGGGGGCTAATGATGAAGCTATGTACCTAGGGTAGGGGCACGGACCCGTCCTAAAGAGCCCTACCCGAGGACATCCCTAGAAGAAGTCACCTTTCAATCGACTTGAAGGTATCCCACTCGACGGGTTCAAGACACTCGACCAAGAAGCTATCACTCGACCATGAAGCCAACCACTCGACTGCCAGAAGACCTAAAGTCACTCCACAGGCAAACGGTCGGCTATTAAGTAGTCTTTATAGTCATTATAGCACTTTTTTAGGGGCGTTACCAGTAACGCCCAACCTTAAATGTACCTAAAACCCTGCATTACTGAGGGCAGGAGGGGGCCGGCGAACTGTATATAATCCACCCCCCTCCTCAGTGTGAAGGGTTCGCACCCTTGTTATCTACACACGCATAATCCAATCGACCGCCTCCGGGCACCGAGACGTAGGGCTGTTACTTCCACCGAGAAGGGCCTGAACTCGTAAACCCTGCGTGCTTACAACTTCCCAATAGCAAAGATTTAGCCTCTCTATTCACACCCCCCTACATCACTGTCAGACTTAGAACCACGACAGGTATATCTACTTAATGAAACATAAGTCTGAAACGTTTGAAAAGTTCAAACAATTTCAGAGTGAAGTTGAAAATCATCGTAACAAGAAAATAAAGTTTCTACGATCTGATCGTGGAGGAGAATATTTGAGTTACGAGTTTGGTGTACATTTGAAAAATTGTGGAATAGTTTTGCAACTCACGCCACCCGGAACACCACAGCGTAATGGTGTGTCCGAACGTCGTAATCGTACTTTACTAGATATGGTGCGATCTATGATGTCTCTTACTGATTTACCGCTGTCATTTTAGGGATACGCTCTAGAGACGGCCGCATTCACGTTAAATAGGGCACCATCAAAATCCGTTGAGACGACGCCTTATGAACTATGGTTTGGCAAGAAACCAAAGTTGTCGTTTCTGAAAGTTTGGGGCTGCGATGCTTATGTGAAAAAGCTTCAACCTGATAAGCTCGAACCCAAATCGGAGAAATGTGTCTTCATAGGATATCCAAAGGAAACTACTGGATACACCTTCTATCACAAATCCGAAGGCAAGACTTTTGTTGCTAAATTCGGAAACTTTCTGGAGAAGGAGTTTCTCTCGAAAGAAGTGAGTGGGAGGAAAGTAGAACTTCACGAGGTAACTATACCTGCTCCCTTGTTGGAAAGGAGTACATCACAGAAAACTATTTCTACGACACCTACACCAATAAGTTAGGAAGTTAATGATAATGATCATGAAACTTCGGAACAAGATACTACTGAACCTCGTAGATCAACCAGAGTGAGATCCGCGCCAGAGTGGTACGGTAATCCAGTTCTGGAAGTCATGCTACTGGATCATGATGAACCTATGAACTATGAAGAAGCGATGGTGAGCCCAGATTCCGCAAAATGGCTTGAAGCCATGAAATCTGAGATGGGATCCATGTATGAGAACAAAGTATGGACTTTGGTTGACTTGCCCAATGATCAGCAAGCAATTGAGAATAAATGGATCTTCAATAAGAAGACTGACGCTGACGGTAATATTACTGTCTACAAAGCTCGACTTGTCGCAAAAGGGTTTCGACAAGTTCAAGGGGTTGACTATGATGAGACCTTCTCACCCGTAGCGATGCTTAAGTCTGTCAGAATCATGTTAGCAATTGCCGCATTTTATGATTATGAAATTTGGCAGATGGATGTCAAAACTGCATTCCTGAATGGATTTCTGGAAGAAGAGTTGTATATGATGCAACCAGAAGGTTTTGTCGATCCAAAGGGAGGTAACAAAGTGTG
Source organism: Triticum monococcum (assembly GCA_034509565.1). Lineage (NCBI taxonomy): Eukaryota > Viridiplantae > Streptophyta > Magnoliopsida > Poales > Poaceae > Triticum > Triticum monococcum. The sequence continues at coordinate 772,234,709 of CM067847.1, forward strand.
CAAGCTCCAGCGATCTATTTATGGACTGGTGCAAGCTTCTCGGAGTTGGAATAAATGCTTTGATAGTGTGATCAAAGCATTTGGTTTTATACAGACTTTTGGAGAAGCCTGTATTTACAAGAAAGTGAGTGGGAGCTCTGTAGCATTTCTGATATTATATGTAGATGACATATTACTAATCGGAAATAATATAGAATTTCTGGATAGCATAAAGGGATACTTGAATAAGAGTTTTTCAATGAAAGACCTCGGTGAAGCTGCTTACACATTAGGCATAAAGATCTATAGAGATAGATCAAGACGCTTAATTGGACTTTCACAAAGCACATACCTTGACAAGATTTTGAAAAAGTTCAAAATGGATCAGGCGAAGAAAGGGTTCTTGCCTGTGTTACAAGGTGTGAAGTTGAGTCAGACTCAATGCCCGACCACTGCAGAAGATAGAGAGAAAATGAAAGATGTTCCCTATGCTTCAGCCATAGGCTCTATCATGTATGCAATGCTGTGTACCAGGCCTGATGTGTGCCTTGCTATAAGCTTAGCAGGGAGGTACCAAAGTAATCCAGGAGTGGATCACTGGACAGCGGTCAAGAACATCCTGAAATACCTGAAAAGGACAAAGGATATGTTTCTCGTATATGGAGGTGACAAAGAGCTCACCGTAAAAGGTTACGTTGATGCAAGCTTTGACACTGATCCGGACGATTCTAAATCGCAAACCGGATACGTGTTTACATTAAACGGTGGAGCTGTCAGTTGGTGCAGTTCTAAACAAAGCGTCGTAGCGGGATCTACATGTGAAGCAGAGTACATAGCTGCTTCGGAAGCAGTGAACGAAGGAGTCTGGATGAAGGAGTTCATATCCGATCTAGGTGTCATACCTAGTGCATCGGGTCCAATGAAAATCTTTTGTGACAATACTGGTGCAATTGTCTTGGCAAAGGAATCCAGATTTCACAAGAGAACCAAGCACATCAAGAGACGCTTCAATTCCATCCGGGATCTAGTCAGGTGGGAGACATAGAGATTTGCAAGATACATACGGATCTGAATGTTGCAGACCCGTTGACTAAGCCTCTTCCACGAGCAAAACATGATCAGCACCAAGGCTCCATGGGTGTTAGAATAATTACTGTGTAATCTAGATTATTGACTCTAGTGCAAGTGGGAGACTGAAGGAAATATGCCCTAGAGGCAATAATAAAGTTATTATTTATTTCCTTATATCATGATAAATGTTTATTATTCATGCTAGAATTGTATTAACCGGAAACATAATACATGTGTGAATACATAGGCAAACTTAGTGTCATTAGTATGCCTCTACTTCACTAGCTCGTTAATCAAAGATGGTTATGTTTCCTAACCATGAACAAAGTGTTGTTATTTGATTAACGAGGTCACATCATTAGTAGAATGATCTGATTGACATGACCCATTCCATTAGCTTAGCACCCGATCGTTTAGTATGTTGCTATTGCTTTCTTCATGACTTATACATGTTCCTATGACTATGAGATTATGCAACTCCCGTTTACCGGAGGAACACTTTGTGTGCTACCAAATGTCACAATGTAACTGGGTCATTATAAAGGAGCTCTAAAGGTGTCTCCAAAGGTAGATGTTGGGTTGGCGTATTTCGAGATTAGGATTTGTCACTCCGATTGTCGGAGAGGTATCTCTGGGCCCTCTCGGTAATGCACATCACATAAGCCTTGCAAGCATTGCAACTAATGAGTTAGTTGCAGAATGATGTATTACAGAACGAGTAAAGAGACTTGCCGGTAACGAGATTGAACTAGGTATTGGATACCGATGATCGAATCTCGGGCAAGTAACATACCGATGACAAAGGGAACAACGTATGTTGTTATGCGGTCTGACCGATAAAGATCTTCGTAGAATATGTAGGAGCCAATATGGGCATCTAGGTCCCGCTATTGGTTATTGGCCGGAGATTTGTCTCAGTCATGTCTACATTGTTCTCGAACCATAGGGTCCGCACGCTTAACGTTACGATGACAGTTATTATGAGTTTATGCATTTTGATGTACCGAAGTTAGTTCGGAGTCCCAGATGTGATCACGGACTTGACGAGGAGTCTCGAAATGGTCGAGACATAAAGATTAATATATTGGAAGCATATATTTGGACATCGGAATTGTTCCGGGTGAAATCGGCATTTTACCAGAGTACCGGGGGGTTACCGGAACCCCCCCGGGGGTTATTGGGCCTACATGGGCCTTAAGGGAGAAGAGGAGAGGAGGCAAGAGGTGGCCGCGCGCCCCTCCCCTTCCTAGTCCTAATAGGACAAGGGAAGGGGGGCGGCGCGCCCCCCTTTCCTTCCTCTCTTCCTCCTATTTCCCCCCTCTCTCTCCTAGTCCAACTAGGAGTCCTACTCCCGGTGGGAGTAGGACTCCCCTTGGCGCGCCACACCCTGGCCGGCCGCCTCCTCCCCTTGCTCCTTTATATACGGGGGCAGGGGGCACCTCTAGACACACAAGTTGATCCACGTGATCGTTCCTTAGCCGTGTGCGGTGCCCCCTGCCACCATATTCCACCTCGATCATATCATTGTAGTGCTTAGGCGAAGCCCTGCGTCGGTAGAACATCATCATTGTCACCACGCCGTTGTGCTGACGGAACTCATCCCCGAAGCTTTGCTGGATCGGAGCCCGGGGAGCGTCATCGAGCTGTACGTGTGCTAAGAACTCGGAGGTGTCGGAGTAACGGTGATTGGATCGGTCGGATCGGGAAGACGTACGACTACTTCCTCTATGTTGTGTCAATGCTTCCGTTGCGGTTTACGAGGGTACGTAGACAACACTCTCCCCTCTCGTTGCTATGCATCACCATGATCTTGCGTGTGCGTAGGAAATTTTTTGAAATTACTGCGTTCCCCAACACCGCCCTTGCTGACGAGGCGGAGAAGGAGGAGGCTGGCTGCTCGGGCGCGCCGGAGCAGGCGGAGAAGGAGGCGGAGTGCCGCCACGCGCCGGAGAAGGAGCCGGCCGAGGGCCCTGATCGTCACTCGCCGGAGGAGGAGGCGGTGGAGGAGGCGGAGTGCCCTAACTCGTCGGGGGAGGAGGAGGGGGAGGAGGAGGCGTCCAGTTCGGAAGGTTGATGAGCTCCTTCCGCCATAGGCATGGAGTCTTCAGAGCAGACCCCAGCCGAGTCTCCCCTTCACCGGTAGGGTGGTCAAGCAGGAGGTCCTGAAATCCCTCCGTTATTTCATCCACCATCACCCTAGAATATTGTAACGCCCCATATGTAACCTTCCCGAATTGTACTCCAACTCTTGCCGTTTCCGGCATTAAGTTATATTTAATTCTCGGGTTCGGGTCTTTGTCTCCATGTGTTGTTTCTATTTTCGTGCATCTCATATCATGTCATCACGTGCATTGCATTTGCATACATGTTCATCTCATGCATTCGAGCATTTTCCCCGTTGTCCGTTTTGCATTCCGGCGCTTCGTTCTCCTCTGGTGGCCATTTCTAGCTTTCTTTCGTGTGTGGGGATTAAACATTTCCGGATTGGACCGAGACTTTCCATGCGGCCTTGGTTTACTACCGGTAGACCGCCTGTCAAGTTTCGGGTCATTTGGACTTCGTTTGATACTCCAACGGTTAACCGAGGGGCCGAAAAGGCCTCGTGTGTGTGCAGCCCAACACCCCTCCATTTTGGCCCAAAACCCACCAAACTCAGCTCCATCGTCTCGGTCGTTCGATCATGATCGTGTGGGCGAAAACCGCACCTCATTTGGACTCTCCTAGCTCCACTTATGCCTATTTAAACACTCCCCATTTCAGATCTCGTCTTCCTCCCCGTCCTCCTCCTAAAAAAACAGATCAAATCGACCCCGCCGCCGACGGACGTGTCCGGATCGGACCGGACAACGTCCGCCCCGCCGCCGCCACCCAATCGCCCGCCGCCACCTGTCCCCGGGGCGGGACCGCATCGCCGCCGACGCCCGGGGCCCGCCAGGCCCACGCGGGGCCCTCCCCGGCCCGCAGTCGCCCCGCCGCCTCCTCCTTCGTCCGCCGCCGCCACCTCCGGCGCCGGTGGCTGGCGCTGCCACGGGCCGCCGCGCCCCGCCACGGGACGCCATCGCCGCCGCACCACGGTGCCTCCCCGGCCCCACGCGCCGCGCCGCCCTACGGCGCCGCCGCCGCCGTATCGCCGCCCCGTCCTCCGGTCTCCTCGTCGCCGGCCGCTGCCTCCTTCCCCCTCGTCGCCGGTGAACAGTGCCGCCACCGCCTCGAAGGCCGTGCCGCTGGATCTGGATCTGGATCTAACGTGACGGTTGACTTTTGTCCCAAAACCCTAATTTTTCTTGCAACTTTGACTGCTCGTATCTCCGCATCCGTAGCTCCGTTTTGGGCATATGATGTATCAAAATCTACGTCTCAACGAGTACATCATTTCATTCCATTGCATCATTTGCATTTGAGGTCATCTTGGTGCCCAAAATGCTGTTGCAAGGAGGCATCATGAGTTAATTTGCAGATCCGTTAGTTCATCATGCACTTTTGTCATTTTTGCCATGTTTAATCCGTGCATGATATGCCTGTGCCCCTTTGGGATGAATTGTTAAGCATGTTGTCTTCTTTCCAGAGGTGCCTCCCATGCATTTTTAGGATGTGTGTGTTGTCTTGTGCAAGCTTGCGAAGAGGGCTACCTCAGTTTACTGATTTCAGGGACTTAGTGAAAATCACTAAGTCTGGGATGTTTTAGTTCACGATGCTATATATCCAGCTTGTTTCCTAGTGATCCGTGCCTCTTTTGAGGATGATCAGTAAGAGTGATTTGTTATTCTTGTTGTGCTTAACCCATCCTTGTCTTTACTTGTTATGTTGGAGCACCCTAGCTTGACTCAATCGAGCTCAACTTTTGCATAGTTGTTGTTTTGGGCAGATCGTGAACTCTTTTGCGATTTTGCCGGAGTGATTGCTAGTGATCCATGCATGCTATGCCACTGTTCTTGCCATGTATAGCTAGCATTTTGTGCCTTCTTAATGGATATATGCTTGCCTTGCCATGACTTGCACCGTAGTGAGAGCATCGAGCTCGTCTACATGCCTCCGTGAGTTACTATTTCAGCATGTCCTAGTTTTCACTAAGTCTGAAAACTGATTGTGTTTCATCGATGTTCGTGTGCTCGGTAGAGCATTTTGTGAACCCTTTTGGCCCCAGGTCATTTTGGGTGTTGTGTTAAGCTTTTTGAGTAGCTCCATGCCATGCTCTTACTTGCCATGTTCAGGTTTTGCTTCATGTTGTTTTGCTGCTCCGAAGAGAGCATCGTGGTCTGAAATTTCAGACTAGCGTTAGTTTCGCCAAGTCTGAAATCTGTTTTGCTTATTCAGTTTTGCCATGCTTGTTTGAAGCCCTTAATGGATGAATTTACCTATGCCTCAGTCCTGGTGATTTGTTAAGCTTCTTGAGTACATCACTTCCATGAAATTTGTTTTCATGTTGGGTGGCTGTAGCATGTTCATTTTGTTGCATTTAGGAGCCTACTTGCTGTAAATCGCAGATCGGTTCGTTTAGTAAAACGCTTGCCATTTCTAAACCGTAGCTCCGATTGCCATGATCTTTATATCGTTTTCAGGGGATTTCTTCCCCTCTATCCAGTGGCACACTTGGTTTTCCAAGTTGAGGCCAGGTTCATGCATTTCCTGTCACGTCTTGCATTTCTGCATCCCGCGTCGCATCCCGCATAGCATATCATCTTTGCATCTTATTGGTTGCCTTTGCACGTGGTTGATTGTATCCTTGTTGCTTGTCTGTGTTGTTGGGTAGAGCCGGGAGACGAGTTCACTAACGAGGAGCCCATTGAGTTTGCTTTTGAGGATCTAGTCAATTCTGACAACTGTGCAGGCAAGATGATCACACCCTTGAAATCACTACTATCTTTGCTATGCTAGTTTGCTCGCTCTTTTGCTTTGCCAATGCTACGATGCCTACCACTTGCTTGTCAGCCTCCCAATTGCCATGATTGAGCCTCTAACCCACCTTTGTCCTAGCAAACCATTGATTGGCTATGTTACCGCCTTGCTCAGCCCCTTCTTATAGCGTTGTTAGTTGCAGGTGAAGATTGGAGCCGTTCCTTGTTGGAACATTTATTTACTTGTTGGGATATCATTATATTGCTATGTTATCTTTATTCATCTATATACTTGGTAAAGGGTGGAAGGCTCGGCCTCTCGCCTAGTGTTTTGTTCCACTCTTGCCGCCCTAGTTTCCGTCATATCGGTGTTATGTTCCCGGATTGTTGCGTCCCTTACGCGGTTGGGCTATAATGGGAACCCCTTGATAGTTCACCTTGATTAAAGCTTTTCCAGCAATGCCCAACATTGGTTTTACCATTTGCCACCTAGCCTCTTTTTCCCTTGGGTTTTCGGAGCCCGAGGGTCATCTTTATTTTAGCCCCCCACGGGCCAGTGCTCCTCTGAGTGTTGGTCCGAACCGAGCCACTTGCAGCGCCACCTCGGGGCCACTCGAGGGTTGGTTTTAGTTGTACATAGTGTTCATCTGAGTGTGCCCTGAGAAAGAGATATGTGCAGCTCCTATCGGGATTTGTCGGCACATTCGGGCGGTGTTGCTGGACTAGTTTTGACCTGTCGAATCATCTTGTTGTACCGGGATACCGAGTCTGATCGGTGGGTCCTGGGTGGAGGTCTATTCCTTCGTTGACCGTGAGAGCTTGTTATGGGCTAAGTTGGGACCCCCCTGCAGGGATTGATCTTTCGAAAGCCTTGCCCGCGGTTATGGGCAGATGGGAATTTGTTAATGTCCGGTTGTAGACAACTTGAACCTTAAATAATTAAAATGAATCAATTGAGTGTGTTGTCGTGACGGCCTCTTCTCGGCGGAGCCTGGGAAGTGGACACGGCGTTGGAGTTATGTTTGCGTAGGCTGCTCTATATAGTTTTTCTGCTCGTGCTTTGCCTTCTCTTCTCACTCTCCTTTGCGAATAAGTTAGCCACCATATGCTAGTCGCTTGCTGCAGCTCCACTTTACATTACCCCTTTCCTACCTATTTAGCTTAAATAGTCTTGATCGCGAGGGTGCGAGATTGCTGAGTCCTTTGTGGCTCACAGATTACTATTACACCAGATGCAGGGACCGATGATACCTCTCCGGATGGCGCGCTTGAGCGGAAGTGGGAGTACGACGAGGACTCTCAGCGATACTATGTGTCTTTTCCTGATGATCAGTAGTGGTGCCTATTCGGGGTTAGATTCAGGGCCTAGTCGCTTGTTGGGGGTCTTTTCTATTTTGGCGCCGTAGTCGGGCCATGAGTGATTGTATGATGGATGTTATTTATGTACTTTGATGTGACGTGGCGAGTGTAAGCCAACTATGCTATTTTTCCCCTTATATTATATATGTACATGGGTTGTGTAATGATTCCCGACTTGCGACATTGCTTTCAATGCGCCTATGTCTCTAAGTCGTGCCTCGACACGTGGGAGACATAGCCGCATCGAGGGCGTTATAAGTTGGTAATCAGAGCCTTCCCCGACCTTAGGAGCCCCATTGCTTGATCGTTTTTAGCAGCCGAGTTGTGTCTAGAAAAATGTTTTGAGTCCTTAGGAATTATATATCGGAGAGCTTAGGAATTCTTTTTACTTCCCAGTCTCCTCATCGCTCTGGTAAGGCATCCTGACGTAGAGTTTTGACTCTTCTCTTCTCAAATTTCAATAAAAAAAAATTTAGGATCACGCGAGTATCTTAGTTTTGTTCCGATGGCTTATGATGAGAATACTGTCTTGGTGCCTCCTGTCAGGGGTTTAGTGGAAGTGTCCCGGGGAGTTGAGCTCCGAGGTGTTGTCATCATAATTCTATCGTTGCAATTCTGGCATACTTGAGATATGTGCGCGACATCGAAAATCTCCTTTATGCAGTTCGTTGGTGAGATAACCTCGACGCCACCCAGTACTGGGGCGGGAGTTCGGGAGTATCGCCATAACTTGTATAACGGATGTTTTTCGAAGGTTGAGATAGATGGTTTCCGAAGGTTTCTTGGTTATGTGTTGAAGGATGGATGCAGCTGGATGTAGGATTTGCTAGCTTGGGTGAGATATTATGCTTCCCCTGTATCCCCAACACCTGATTGCATAACCGGAAAGTTTTGGGAATTTCATAGGTGGGAATTCAAGTAGCCTTAGGATATCTCTCCAACAGATGTGTGATATGAAATTGGGGTTCGACGTCTAGTGGTTCGCCTATTCACGGTCGATTTTACAGTGGCCTCGTTGTGTCTTAAAGAGTCCTTGGCTATGCTGACTCGGGGATGCTTCGTATGTCATGTGCACTGCCTTGTACATGATGGTGTTGTACGGTCGAGCCCGTGTAGGTCCTACCACGAACACTTCGGACGAAATTTCTATCATGTGTTTGTTCCGGCTTATTCCGCAAGCCAACCCTTGGTTTTTATTTCGAGTTGTGGTATTCGTTCTGCTTCGACGTCATATGTTGATTCCATCCCTCGTTGATGTACCTCTTCTACCTGATTCTTCGTGGCTTCGCAATTTAGGAAGATGTGACCACTTCAAGAGAAGTGCATTCGTTCATTTTGTTCGGATGTGAAGACTTTATGTTGCAATTTTCATTCCGTTGGTTTCACCTTCAATATTTCTCTATTTGTGTGCTAACGGTGGTCAACCTCTTCAGGATGGCTCCCGCTAAGAGCACCAGTCAGAACCAGAATCAAGATCCTCCTCCACCTCCGCCTCCTCCGGAAGCATGGCAGGCTGTGATGGCTGCTACTAATGCAAATACTCAGCTGATCATGCAAATCATCCAAGAGCGGAATCAAAGCAGTCAAGGAAATCAGGGCAACAACCAGAACCAATTTGCAACTCTGAATCAGTTCCTCGCAAATGGTCCAAAGACGTTCAGCAACTGCGTTGAGGCTACCGATGCTGATGATTGGTTAGTCGATTTGGGCAAGCATTTTGAATGTAGCAACGTCAGACCTAAAGACTTCGTCAAGTTCGCGTCTTTCCAGCTCAAGGATCAGGCCGCAGAGTGGTTTCAGCAGTACCGGGATTCCAGAGGTGGACGTTTGATCACTTGGGATGATTTCCGTCGTGATTTCCGTGCTCATCACATTCCTCAAAGTGTGACTGAAAGCAAACGTGAAGAATTCCGCAATCTGAAGCAAGGCTCTTTGTCTGTCTATGACTACAACAAGTTGTTCCAGAAGCTCGCCCGTTTTGCCAAGCAGGATGTTCCTGATGAGAAGAGCATGATCTATCAGTTCAGGGGTGGTCTTCGTGAAGAAATTCAGCTCGCTCTTGTCCTCTTCGAGCCGCTGAGATACGGTGAGTTCTACAACATGGCACTGAAGCAAGAGGCTGCTCAGCTAAGGTGTGATGCTTCCAGGAAGCGAGTCAGAGACACTACGTCTTCTTCCTCTACTCAAGTGGCCAAGCAGCGGAAGTATTGGCTTCCTCCTCCTTCGTTCCGTCAGCCGTATCAGCAGAAGAGCAAAGGTGGCAGTGGTTCGTCCCACCCACCCAACCCAGGCTTTCAGAACAAGACTTCGTCTCAAGCTCCAAGATCGAGTGCTCCGTACCACCGTCCGCTCTCAGAGGTCACGTGCAACAAGTGCCAACAGAAGGGTCACTATGCCAACAAGTGTTTCAACCAGAGGCGTCTTCCTCCTCCTCCTGTCAGATCGGCAAGTTCAGCTGTGGTCAAGCATAACCCCAAGCACGCCAAGGTCAACTTGCTGAATGCAGCTCAGGCAGAGGACTCGCCAGATGTGATTATGGGTAACCTTCCGGTTAACGATGTTCCCGCTAAAGTACTTTTTGATACTGGTGCATCGCTTTCTTTTATTTCAACTCCATTTGTGGCCAAGCATGATATTGTGACCGAAAGGATTCCTGTTCCGTTGAAGATTGTGTCTCCAGGCAAGCAAATGACTTCTAACAATTGTGTCCCGGATATTTCTATCACATTGGGCGATTACAAGTTTCTCTCTTCTCCGGTGGTTCTTGGTAATTCTGATATCGACCTCATTCTTGGGATGGACTGGCTCTCTAAACACAAGGCTCACCTCGATTGTGCAGCCAGGCAGATTCAACTGACTCATTCATCTGAAGATGTCATTGTCTTTGCTGCTCGGGATAATACCATCCGGTTGTTCTCTCTCAATGAAAAGGGTGAATTGGATGCTATTTCGCAGATTCTGGTTGTTTGTGAGTATCAAGATGTCTTCCCTGAAGAACTCCCAGGCATGCCTCCAAACCGGCCGGTTGAATTTGTTATTGAACTTGAGCCCGGTACGGAACCCGTGTGCAAACGTCCCTACAAGCTCGGTCCCGAAGAGTTGAAGGAGTTGAAGAAACAACTCGATGTTCAAGAAAGAATGGGTCTCATTCGGCCTAGTACTTCTCCGTGGGGTTGTGGTGTTCTTTTTGTGAAGAAGAAGGATGGAACGGACCGACTTTGTGTTGATTATCGTCCGTTGAACAAGAAGACCATCAAGAACAAATATCCACTTCCCAACATTAATGAGCTGTTCGAACAACTCAAGGGTGCCCAAGTATTCTCCAAGCTTGATCTCCGTATGGGTTATCATCAAATTTGCATTCGTGAACAAGATATTCCAAAGACGGCGTTCAGAACAAGCTATGGGTCATACGAATACACTGTTATGTCTTTTGGCCTCGCCAATGCTCCTCCGACGTTCTCTCGCATGATGAACTTCATCTTCAACCCCTACACCAATGACTTCGTTTTGGTCTATCTCGACGATATCCTGGTTTTCTCGAAGAACAAGGAAGATCATGCCAAACACTTGCGTTTGGTTCTTGACAAGCTCAGGGAACATCAATTCTACGCCAAGTTCTCCAAGTGTGAGTTTTGGCTCGATGAGGTTCTTTATCTTGGCCATATTATCTCTGCCAAGGGCATTTCCGTGGATCCTGAGAAGGTGTCTGCAATCGTTAATTGGGAACCTCCTCAGAATGTGAAGCAACTCCGTAGCTTCCTCGGTCTTGCAAGTTACTGCCGAAGATTCGTTGAAAACTTCTCCAAGATCGCGAAGCCTCTCTCAAATCTTCTTCAGAAGCACATCAAGTACGTTTGGTCTCCGGAGTGTGATGTTGCTTTCAACGCTTTGAAAGAGAAATTGATCACTGCTCCAGTTCTAACTCCGCCTGATGAAACCAAGCCGTACGAGGTCTTTTGTGATGCCTCTCTCCAAGGTCTCGGTGCAGTACTGATGCAAGAGAAGAAAGTTGTTGCTTATACCTCTCGCCAGTTGAAGCCTAATGAGAAGAACTACCCCACTCATGATCTCGAGTTGGCGGCAGTTGTGCACGCATTGTTGACTTGGAGACATCTTCTCTTGGGAAGGAAAGTGGACATTTTCACTGATCACAAGAGTCTCAAGTACATCTTCACTCAGCCTAATCTCAACCTCAGGCAGACTCGATGGGTCGAAATAATTCAAGAGTACAATCCGAGTATCGAAAATACTCCAGGCAAGGCTAATGTGATTGCTGACGCTTTGAGCAGAAAAGCATATTGCAACAGTCTGATTCTCAAGCCTTATCAACCCGAGCTTTGTGAAGCCTTCCGCAAACTTAATCTGCAAGTTGTTCCTCAAGGTTTCCTCGCCAACCTTCAAGTTTCTCCTACCTTGGAAGACCAGATTCGCCAAGCCCAGCTTCTTGATGCTATGGTGAAAAAGGTGAAGATTGGTATTGCAAAGAGTCAGTCCAAGTACAAGTGCTATGGGCTTGATGACAAGGACACTCTCTTCTTCGGGGATCGAATTGTTGTGCCCAAAGGTGAACTTCGTAAAGTGATCATGAATGAGGCTCACAACTCTCTCCTCTCCATCCACCCTGGGAGCACGAAGATGTATCAAGATCTGAAGCAAACTTATTGGTGGACTCGAATGAAGCGCGAGATCGCTCAATTCGTGAATGAATGTGATGTATGCAGAAGAGTGAAAGCAGAACACCAAAGGCCAGCAGGTCTCCTCCAACCTCTCGCCATTCCAGAATGGAAGTTTGACCACATTGAAATGGACTTCGTGACTGGGTTTCCAAAGTCCAAGCGTGGCAATGATGCTATATTCGTTGTCATCGACAAGCTCACCAAAGTGGCTCATTTCCTACCTATCAAAGAGTCAATCACTGCAGCTCAATTGGCGGAGCTCTACACCTCGCGAATTGTCTCTCTGCACGGTATTCCTCAAGTGATATCTTCAGACCGTGGCAGCATCTTTACCTCCAAGTTTTGGGATTCTTTCCAGAAGGCCATGGGCACCAGCATTCGCTTCAGCACTGCTTTCCATCCTCAAACGAGCGGTCAAGTCGAGCGTGTCAACCAGATTCTCGAAGATATGCTCAGGGCTTGTGTTATCTCCTTCGGCATGAAGTGGGAGGATTGCCTTCCTTATGCTGAATTCTCGTACAACAACAGTTTCCAAGCAAGTTCCGGCAAGGCCCCGTTTGAAATTATGTATGGTAGGAAGTGCCGTACACCTCTCAACTGGTCTGAAACCGGTGAACGTCAGCTGCTGGGTAATGACCTGATCACAGAGGCAGAAGAAATGTGCAAGGTCATTCGTGATAACCTCAAAGCAGCCCAATCTCGTCAGAAGAGCTACTATGACAGCAAGCACCGTGATTTGGCCTTCGAGATCGGAGATCATGTCTACCTCCGCGTCTCTCCTATGAAAGGGACTCGTCGCTTCGGTATCAAAGGGAAGCTTGCCCCAAGATACGTCGGGCCTTTCAAGATCGTAAGCAAGAGAGGCGACCTCGCCTATCAACTCGAGCTTCCTGCAACCTTTGCCAATGTTCATGATGTGTTCCATGTCTCGCAACTCCGTAAGTGCTTCAAGACGCCTGAGCGCACCGTCAACTTCGAGGACATTGAGCTCCAAGAAGATCTCTCCTACCATGAGCACCCAGTTGCAATCCTTGAAGAGACTGAACGCAAAACTCGCAACAAGTCGATCAAATTTCTTAAAGTCAAGTGGTCACACCATTCCGACCGTGAAGCTACCTGGGAACGCGAGGATCACCTCCGTTCTGAGTACCCAGAGTTCTTTCAGTCCTAGATCTCGGGACGAGATCTTTTCGTAGTGGTGGAGTGTTGTAACGCCCCATATGTAACCTTCCCGAATTGTACTCCAACTCTTGCCGTTTCCGGCATTAATTTATATTTAATTCTCGGGTTCGGGTCTTTGTCTCTGTGTGTTGTTTTTGTTTTCGTGCATCTCATATCATGTCATCACGTGCATTGCATTTGCATACATGTTCATCTCATGCATTCGAGCATTTTCCCCGTTGTCCGTTTTGCATTCCGGCGCTTCGTTCTCCTCCGGTGGCCATTTCTAGCTTTCTTTCGTGTGTGGGGATTAAACATTTCCGGATTGGACCGAGACTTGCCATGCGGCCTTGGTTTACTACCGGTAGACCGCCTGTCAAGTTTCGGGTCATTTGGACTTCGTTTGATACTCCAACGGTTAACCGAGGGGCCGAAAAGGCCTCATGTGTGTGCAGCCCAACACCCCTCCATTTTGGCCCAAAACCCACCAAACTCAGCTCCATCGTCTCGTTTGTTCGATCACGATCGTGTGGGCGAAAACCGCACCTCATTTGGACTCTCCTAGCTCCACTTATGCCTATTTAAACACCCCCCCCCCCCATTTCAGATCTCGTCTTCCTCCCCGTCCTCCTCCTAAAAAAACAGATCAAATCGACCCCGCCGCTGACGGACGTGTCCGGATCGGACCGGACAACGTCCGCCCCGCCGCCGCCAGCCAATCGCCCGCCGCCACCTGTCCCCGGGGCGGGACCGCATCGCCGCCGACGCCCGGGGCCCGCCAGGCCCACGCGGGGCCCTCCCCGGCCCGCAGTCGCCCCGCTGCCTCCTCCTTCGTCCGCCGCCGCCACCTCCGGCGCCGGTGGCCGGCGCCGCCACGGGCCGCCGCGCCCCGTCACGGGACGCCATCGCCGCCGCACCACCGTGCCTCCCCGGCCCCACGCGCCGCGCCGCCCTACGGCGCCGCCGCCGCCGTCTCACCGCCCCGTCCTCCGGTCTCCTCGTCGCCGGCCGCTGCCTCCTTCCCCCTCGTCGCCGGTGAACAGTGCCGCCGCCGCCTCGAAGTCCGTGCCGCTGGATCTGGATCTGGATCTAACGTGACGGTTGACTTTTGTCCCGAAACCCTAATTTTTCTTGCAACTTTGACTGCTCGTATCTCCGCATCCGTAGCTCCGTTTTGGGCATATGATATATCAAAATCTTCGCCTCGACGAGTACATCATTTCATTCCATTGCATCATTTGAATTTGAGGTCATCTTGGTGCCCAAAATGCTGTTGGAAGGAGGCATCATGAGTTAATTTGCAGATCCGTTAGTTCATCATGCACTTTTGTCATTTTTGCCATGTTTAATCCGTGCATGATATGCCTGTGCCCCTTTGGGATGAATTGTTAAGCATGTTGTCTTCTTTCCAGAGGTGCCTCCCATGCATTTTTAGGATGTGTGTGTTGTCTTGTGCAAGCTTGCGAAGAGGGCTACCTGAGTTTACTGATTTCAGGGACTTAGTGAAAATCACTAAGTCTGGGATGTTTTAGTTCACGATGCTATATATCCAGCTTGTTTCCTAGTGATCCGTGCCTCTTTTGAGGATGATCAATAAGAGTGATTTTTTATGCTTGTTGTGCTTAACCCATCCATGTCTTTACTTGTTATGTTGGAGCACCCTAGGTTGACTCAATCGAGCTCAACTTTTGCATAGTTGTTGTTTTGGGCAGATCGTGAACTCTTTTGCGATTTTGCCGGAGTGATTGCTAGTGATCCATGCATACTATGCCATTGTTCTTGCCATGTCTAGCTAGCATTTTGTGCCTTCTTAATGGATATATGCTTGCCTTTCCATGACTTGCACCGTAGTGAGAGCATCGAGCTCGTCTACATGCCTCCGTGAGTTACTATTTCAGCATGTCCCAGTTTTCACTAAGTCTGAAAACTGATTGTGTTTCATCGATGTTCATGTGCTCGGTAGAGTATTTTGTGAACCCTTTTAGCCCCAGGTCATTTTGGGTGTTTTGTTAAGCTTGTTGAGTAGCTCCATGCCATGCTCTTACTTGCCATGTTCAGGTTTTGCTTCATGTTGTTTTGCTGCTCCGAAGTGAGCATCGTGGTCTGAAATTTCAGACTAGCGTTAATTTCGCCAAGTCTGAAATCTGTTTTGCTTATTCAGTTTTGCCATGCTTGTTTGAAGCCCTTAATGGATGAATTTACCTATGCCTCAGTCCTGGTGATTTGTTAAGCTTCTTGAGTAAATCACTTCCATGCAATTTGTTTTCATGTTGGGTGGCTGTAGCATGTTCATTTTGTTGCATTTAGGAGCCTACTTGCTGTAAATCGCAGATCGGTTCGTTTAGTAAAACGCTTGCCATTTCTAAACCGTAGCTCCGATTGCCATGATCTTTATATCGTTTTCAGGGGATTTCTTCCCCTCTATCCAGTGGCACACTTGGTTTTCCAAGTTGAGGCCAGGTTCATGCATTTCCTGTCACGTCTTGCATTTCTGCATCCCGCGTCGCATCCCGCATAGCATATCATCTTTGCATCTTATTGGTTGCCTTTGCACGTGGTTGATTGTATCCTTGTTGCTTTTCTGTGTTGTTGGGTAGAGCCGGGAGACGAGTTCACTAACGAGGAGCCCGTTGAGTTTGCTTTTGAGGATCCAGTCAATTCTGACAACTGTGCAGGCAAGATGATCACACCCTTGAAATCACTACTATCTTTGCTATGCTAGTTTGCTCGCTCTTTTGCTTTGCCAATGCTACGATGCCTACCACTTGCTTTTCAGCCTCCCAATTGCCATGATTGAGCCTCTAACCCACCTTTGTCCTAGCAAACCATTGATTGGCTATGTTACCACCTTGCTCAGCCCCTTCTTATAGCGTTGTTAGTTGCAGGTGAAGATTGGAGCCGTTCCTTGTTGGAACATTTATTTACTTGTTGGGATATCATTATATTGCTATGTTATCTTTATTCATCTATATACTTGGTAAAGGGTGGAAGGCTCGGCCTCTCGCCTAGTGTTTTGTTCCACTCTTGCCGCCCTAGTTTCCGTCATATCGGTGTTATGTTCCCGGATTGTTGCGTCCCTTACGCGGTTGGGCTATAATGGGAACCCCTTGATAGTTCGCCTTGATTAAAGCTTTTCCAGCAATGCCCAACATTGGTTTTACCATTTGCCACCTAGCCTCTTTTTCCCTTGGGTTTCCGGAGCCCGAGGGTCATCTTTATTTTAGCCCCCCACGGGCCAGTGCTCCTCTGAGTGTTGGTCCGAACCGAGCCACTTGCAGCGCCACCTCGGGGCCACTCGAGGGTTGGTTTTAGTTGTACGTAGTGTTCATCTGAGTGTGCCCTGAGAAAGAGATATGTGCAGCTCCTATCGGGATTTGTCGGCACATTCGGGCGGTGTTGCTGGACTAGTTTTGACCTGTCGAATCATCTTGTTGTACCGGGATACCGAGTCTGATCGGTGGGTCCTGGGTGGAGGTCTATTCCTTCGTTGGCCGTGAGAGCTTGTTATGGGCTAAGTTGGGACCCCCCTGCAGGGATTGATCTTTCGAAAGTCGTGCCCGCGGTTATGGGCAGATGGGAATTTGTTAATGTCCGGTTGTAGACAACTTGAACCTTAAGTAATTAAAATGAATCAACTGAGTGTGTTGTCGTGACGGCCTCTTCTCGGCGGAGTCCGGGAAGTGGACACGGCGTTGGAGTTATGTTTGCGTAGGCTGCTCTATATAGTTTTTCCGCTCGTGCTTTGCCTTCTCTTCTCGCTCTCCTTTGCGAATAAGTTAGCCACCATATGCTAGTCGCTTGCTGCAGCTCCACTTTACATTACCCCTTTCCTACCTATTTAGCTTAAATAGTCTTGATCGCGAGGGTGCGAGATTGCTGAGTCCTTTGTGGCTCACAGATTACTATTACACCAGATGCAGGGACCGATGATACCTCTCCGGATGGCGCGCTCAAGCTGAAGTGGGAGTACGACGAGGACTCTCAGCGATACTATGTGTATTTTCCTGATGATCAGTAGTGGTGCCTATTCGGGGTTAGATTCAGGGCCTAGTCGCTTGTTGGGGGTCTTTTCTATTTTGGCGCCGTAGTCGGGCCATGAGTGATTGTATGATGGATGTTATTTATGTACTTTGATGTGACGTGGCGAGTGTAAGCCAACTATGCTATTTTTCCCCTTATATTATATATGTACATGGGTTGTGTAATGATTCCCGACTTGCGACATTGCTTTCAATGCGCCTATGTCTCTAAGTCGTGCCTCGACACGTGGGAGACATAGCCGCATCGAGGGCGTTATAAGTTGGTAATCAGAGCCTTCCCCGACCTTAGGAGCCCCATTGCTTGATCGTTTTTAGCAGCCGAGTTGTGTCTAGAAAAATGTTTTGAGTCCTTAGGAATTATATATCGGAGAGCTTAGGAATTCTTTTTACTTCCCAGTCTCCTCATCGCTCTGGTAAGGCATCCTGACGTAGAGTTTTGACTCTTCTCTTCTCAAATTTCAATAAAAAAAAATTTAGGATCACGCGAGTATCTTAGTTTTGTTCCGATGGCTTATGATGAGAATACTGTCTTGGTGCCTCCTGTCAGGGGTTTAGTGGAAGTGTCCCGGGGAGTTGAGCTCCGAGGTGTTGTCATCATAATTCTATCGTTGCAATTCTGGCATACTTGAGATATGTGCGCGACATCGAAAATCTCCTTTATGCAGTTCGTTGGTGAGATAACCTCGACGCCACCCAGTACTGGGGCGGGAGTTCGGGAGTATCGCCATAACTTGTATAACGGATGTTTTTCGAAGGTTGAGATAGATGGTTTCCGAAGGTTTCTTGGTTATGTGTTGAAGGATGGATGCAGCTGGATGTAGGATTTGCTAGCTTGGGTGAGATATTATGCTTCCCCTGTATCCCCAACACCTGATTGCATAACCGGAAAGTTTTGGGAATTTCATAGGTGGGAATTCAAGTAGCCTTAGGATATCTCTCCAACAGATGTGTGATATGAAATTGGGGTTCGACGTCTAGTGGTTCGCCTATTCACGGTCGATTTTACAGTGGCCTCGTTGTGTCTTAAAGAGTCCTTGGCTATGCTGACTCGGGGATGCTTCGTATGTCATGTGCACTGCCTTCTACATGATGGTGTTGTACGGTCGAGCCCGTGTAGGTCCTACCACGAACACTTCGGACGAAATTTCTATCATGTGTTTGTTCCGGCTTATTCTGCAAGCCAACCCTTGGTTTTTATTTCGAGTTGTGGTATTCGTTCTGCTTCGACGTCATATGTTGATTCCATCCCTCGTTGATGTACCTCTTCTACCTGATTCTTCGTGGCTTCGCAATTTAGGAAGATGTGACCACTTCAAGAGAAGTGCATTCGTTCATTTTGTTCGGATGTGAAGACTTTATGTTGCAATTTTCATTCCGTTGGTTTCACCTTCAATATTTCTCTATTTGTGTGCTAACGGTGGTCAACCTCTTCAGGATGGCTCCCGCTAAGAGCACCAGTCAGAACCAGAATCAAGATCCTCCGCCACCTCCGCCTCCTCCAGAAGCATGGCAGGCTGTGATGGCTGCTACTAATGCAAATACTCAGCTGATCATGCAAATCATCCAAGAGCGGAATCAAAGCAGTCAAGGAAATCAAGGCAACAACCAGAACCAATTTGCAACTCTGAATCAGTTCCTCGCAAATGGTCCAAAGACGTTCAGCAACTGCGTTGAGGCTACCGATGCTGATGATTGGTTAGTCGATTTGGGCAAGCATTTTGAATGTAGCAACGTCAGACCTAAAGACTTCGTCAAGTTCGCGTCTTTCCAGCTCAAGGATCAGGCCGCAGAGTGGTTTCAGCAGTACCGGGATTCCAGAGGTGGACGTTTGATCACTTGGGATGATTTCCGTCGTGATTTCCGCGCTCATCACATTCCTCAAAGTGTGACTGAAAGCAAACGTGAAGAATTCCGCAATCTGAAGCAAGGCTCTTTGTCTGTCTATGACTACAACAAGTTGTTCCAGAAGCTCGCCCGTTTTGCCAAGCAGGATGTTCCTGATGAGAAGAGCATGATCTATCAGTTCAGGGGTGGTCTTCGTGAAGAAATTCAGCTCGCTCTTGTCCTCTTCGAGCCGCTGAGATACGGTGAGTTCTACAACATGGCACTGAAGCAAGAGGCTGCTCAGCTAAGGTGTGATGCTTCCAGGAAGCGAGTCAGAGACACTACATCTTCTTCCTCTACTCAAGTGGCCAAGCAGCGGAAGTATTGGCTTCCTCCTCCTTCGTTCCGTCAGCTGTATCAGCAGAAGAGCAAAGGTGGCAGTGGTTCGTCCCACCCACCCAACCCAGGCTTTCAGAACAAGACTTCGTCTCAAGCTCCAAGATCGAGTGCTCCGTACCACCGTCCGCTCTCAGAGGTCACGTGCAACAAGTGCCAACAGAAGGGTCACTATGCCAACAAGTGTTTCAACCAGAGGCGTCTTCCTCCTCCTCCTGTCAGATCGGCAAGTTCAGCTGTGGTCAAGCATAACCCCAAGCACGCCAAGGTCAACTTGCTGAATGCAGCTCAGGCAGAGGAATCGCCAGATGTGATTATGGGTAACCTTCCGGTTAACGATGTTCCCGCTAAAGTACTTTTTGATACTGGTGCATCGCTTTCTTTTATTTCAACTCCATTTGTGGCCAAGCATGATATTGTGACCGAAAGGATTCCTGTTCCGTTGAAGATTGTGTCTCCGGGCAAGCAAATGACTTCTAACAATTGTGTCCCGGATATTTCTATCACATTGGGCGATTACAAGTTTCTCTCTTCTCCGGTGGTTCTTGGTAATTCTGATATCGACCTCATTCTTGGGATGGACTGGCTCTCTAAACACAAGGCTCACCTCGATTGTGCAGCCAGGCAGATTCAACTGACTCATTCATCTGAAGATGTCATTGTCTTTGCTGCTCGGGATAATACCATCCGGTTGTTCTCTCTCAATGAAAAGGGTGAATTGGATGCTATTTCGCAGATTCTGGTTGTTTGTGAGTATCAAGATGTCTTCCCTGAAGAACTCCCAGGCATGCCTCCAAACCGGCCGGCTGAATTTGTTATTGAACTTGAGCCCGGTACGGAACCCGTGTGCAAACGTCCCTACAAGCTCGGTCCCAAAGAGTTGAAGGAGTTGAAGAAACAACTCGATGTTCAAGAAAGAATGGGTCTCATTCGGCCTAGTACTTCTCCGTGGGGTTGTGGTGTTCTTTTTGTGAAGAAGAAGGATGGAACGGACCGACTTTGTGTTGATTATCGTCCGTTGAACAAGAAGACCGTCAAGAACAAATATCCACTTCCCAACATTAATGAGCTATTCGAACAACTCAAGGGTGCCCAAGTATTCTCCAAGCTTGATCTCCGTATGGGTTATCATCAAATTTGCATTCGTGAACAAGATATTCCAAAGACGGCGTTCAGAACAAGCTATGGGTCATACGAATACACTGTTATGTCTTTTGGCCTCGCCAATGCTCCTCCGACGTTCTCTCGCATGATGAACTTCATCTTCAACCCCTACACCAATGACTTCGTTTTGGTCTATCTCGACGATATCCTGGTTTTCTCGAAGAACAAGGAAGATCATGCCAAACACTTGCGTTTGGTTCTTGACAAGCTCAGGGAACATCAATTCTACGCCAAGTTCTCCAAGTGTGAGTTTTGGCTCGATGAGGTTCTTTATCTTGGCCATATTATCTCTGCCAAGGGCATTTCCGTGGATCCTGAGAAGGTGTCTGCAATCGTTAATTGGGAACCTCCTCAGAATGTGAAGCAACTCCGTAGCTTCCTCGGTCTTGCAAGTTACTGCCGAAGATTCGTTGAAAACTTCTCCAAGATCGCGAAGCCTCTCTCAAATCTTCTTCAGAAGCACATCAAGTACGTTTGGTCTCCGGAGTGTGATGTTGCTTTCAACGCTTTGAAAGAGAAATTGATCACTGCTCCAGTTCTAACTCCGCCTGATGAAACCAAGCCGTACGAGGTCTTTTGTGATGCCTCTCTCCAAGGTCTCGGTGCAGTACTGATGCAAGAGAAGAAAGTTGTTGCTTATACCTCTCGCCAGTTGAAGCCTAATGAGAAGAACTACCCCACTCATGATCTCGAGTTGGCGGCAGTTGTGCACGCATTGTTGACTTGGAGACATCTTCTCTTGGGAAGGAAAGTGGACATTTTCACTGATCACAAGAGTCTCAAGTACATCTTCACTCAGCCTAATCTCAACCTCAGGCAGACTCGATGGGTCGAAATAATTCAAGAGTACAATCCGAGTATCGAAAATACTCCAGGCAAGGCTAATGTGATTGCTGACGCTTTGAGCAGAAAAGCATATTGCAACAGTCTGATTCTCAAGCCTTATCAACCCGAGCTTTGTGAAGCCTTCCGCAAACTTAATCTGCAAGTTGTTCCTCAAGGTTTCCTCGCCAACCTTCAAGTTTCTCCTACCTTGGAAGACCAGATTCGCCAAGCCCAGCTTCTTGATGCTATGGTGAAAAAGGTGAAGATTGGTATTGCAAAGAGTCAGTCCAAGTACAAGTGCTATGGGCTTGATGACAAGGACACTCTCTTCTTCGGGGATCGAATTGTTGTGCCCAAAGGTGAACTTCGTAAAGTGATCATGAATGAGGCTCACAACTCTCTCCTCTCCATCCACCCTGGGAGCACGAAGATGTATCAAGATCTGAAGCAAACTTATTGGTGGACTCGAATGAAGCGCGAGATCGCTCAATTCGTGAATGAATGTGATGTATGCAGAAGAGTGAAAGCAGAACACCAAAGGCCAGCAGGTCTCCTCCAACCTCTCGCCATTCCAGAATGGAAGTTTGACCACATTGAAATGGACTTCGTGACTGGGTTTCCAAAGTCCAAGCGTGGCAATGATGCTATATTCGTTGTCATCGACAAGCTCACCAAAGTGGCTCATTTCCTACCTATCAAAGAGTCAATCACTGCAGCTCAATTGGCGGAGCTCTACACCTCGCGAATTGTCTCTCTGCACGGTATTCCTCAAGTGATATCTTCAGACCGTGGCAGCATCTTTACCTCCAAGTTTTGGGATTCTTTCCAGAAGGCCATGGGCACCAGCATTCGCTTCAGCACTGCTTTCCATCCTCAAACGAGCGGTCAAGTCGAGCGTGTCAACCAGATTCTCGAAGATATGCTCAGGGCTTGTGTTATCTCCTTCGGCATGAAGTGGGAGGATTGCCTTCCTTATGCTGAATTCTCGTACAACAACAGTTTCCAAGCAAGTTCCGGCAAGGCCCCGTTTGAAATTATGTATGGTAGGAAGTGCCGTACACCTCTCAACTGGTCTGAAACCGGTGAACGTCAGCTGCTGGGTAATGACCTGATCACAGAGGCAGAAGAAATGTGCAAGGTCATTCGTGATAACCTCAAAGCAGCCCAATCTCGTCAGAAGAGCTACTATGACAGCAAGCACCGTGATTTGGCCTTCGAGATCGGAGATCATGTCTACCTCCGCGTCTCTCCTATGAAAGGGACTCGTCGCTTCGGTATCAAAGGGAAGCTTGCCCCAAGATACGTCGGGCCTTTCAAGATCGTAAGCAAGAGAGGCGACCTCGCCTATCAACTCGAGCTTCCTGCAACCTTTGCCAATGTTCATGATGTGTTCCATGTCTCGCAACTCCGTAAGTGCTTCAAGACGCCTGAGCGCACCGTCAACTTCGAGGACATTGAGCTCCAAGAAGATCTCTCCTACCGTGAGCACCCAGTTGCAATCCTTGAAGAGACTGAACGCAAAACTCGCAACAAGTCGATCAAATTTCTTAAAGTCAAGTGGTCACACCATTCCGACCGTGAAGCTACCTGGGAACGCGAGGATCACCTCCGTTCTGAGTACCCAGAGTTCTTTCAGTCCTAGATCTCGGGACGAGATCTTTTCGTAGTGGTGGAGTGTTGTAACGCCCCATATGTAACCTTCCCGAATTGTACTCCAACTCTTGCCGTTTCCGGCATTAATTTATATTTAATTCTCGGGTTCGGGTCTTTGTCTCTGTGTGTTGTTTTTGTTTTCGTGCATCTCATATCATGTCATCACGTGCATTGCATTTGCATACATGTTCATCTCATGCATTCGAGCATTTTCCCCGTTGTCCGTTTTGCATTCCGGCGCTTCGTTCTCCTCCGGTGGCCATTTCTAGCTTTCTTTCGTGTGTGGGGATTAAACATTTCCGGATTGGACCGAGACTTGCCATGCGGCCTTGGTTTACTACCGGTAGACCGCCTGTCAAGTTTCGGGTCATTTGGACTTCGTTTGATACTCCAACGGTTAACCGAGGGGCCGAAAAGGCCTCATGTGTGTGCAGCCCAACACCCCTCCATTTTGGCCCAAAACCCACCAAACTCAGCTCCATTGTCTCGTTTGTTCGATCACGATCGTGTGGGCGAAAACCGCACCTCATTTGGACTCTCCTAGCTCCACTTATGCCTATTTAAACACCCCCCCCCCATTTCAGATCTCGTCTTCCTCCCCGTCCTCCTCCTAAAAAAACAGATCAAATCGACCCCGCCGCTGACGGACGTGTCCGGATCGGACCGGACAACGTCCGCCCCGCCGCCGCCAGCCAATCGCCCGCCGCCACCTGTCCCCGGGGCGGGACCGCATCGCCGCCGACGCCCGGGGCCCGCCAGGCCCACGCGGGGCCCTCCCCGGCCCGCAGTCGCCCCGCCGCCTCCTCCTTCGTCCGCCGCCGCCACCTCCGGCGCCGGTGGCCGGTGCCGCCACGGGCCGCCGCGCCCCGTCACGGGACGCCATCGCCGCCGCACCACCGTGCCTCCCCGGCCCCACGCGCCGCGCCGCCCTACGGCGCCGCCGCCGCCGTCTCGCCGCCCCGTCCTCCGGTCTCCTTGTCGCCGGCCGCTGCCTCCTTCCCCCTCGTCGCCGGTGAACAGTGCCGCCGCCGCCTCGAAGTCCGTGCCGCTGGATCTGGATCTGGATCTAACGTGACGGTTGACTTTTGTCCCGAAACCCTAATTTTTCTTGCAACTTTGACTGCTCGTATCTCCGCATCCGTAGCTCCGTTTTGGGCATATGATATATCAAAATCTTCGCCTCGACGAGTACATCATTTCATTCCATTGCATCATTTGAATTTGAGGTCATCTTGGTGCCCAAAATGCTGTTGGAAGGAGGCATCATGAGTTAATTTGCAGATTCGTTAGTTCATCATGCACTTTTGTCATTTTTGCCATGTTTAATCCGTGCATGATATGCCTGTGCCCCTTTGGGATGAATTGTTAAGCATGTTGTCTTCTTTCCAGAGGTGCCTCCCATGCATTTTTAGGATGTGTGTGTTGTCTTGTGCAAGCTTGCGAAGAGGGCTACCTGAGTTTACTGATTTCAGGGACTTAGTGAAAATCACTAAGTCTGGGATGTTTTAGTTCATGATGCTATATATCCAGCTTGTTTCCTAGTGATCCGTGCCTCTTTTGAGGATGATCAATAAGAGTGATTTTTTATGCTTGTTGTGCTTAACCCATCCATGTCTTTACTTGTTATGTTGGAGCACCCTAGGTTGACTCAATCGAGCTCAACTTTTGCATAGTTGTTGTTTTGGGCAGATCGTGAACTCTTTTGCGATTTTGCCGGAGTGATTGCTAGTGATCCATGCATACTATGCCATTGTTCTTGCCATGTCTAGCTAGAATTTTGTGCCTTCTTAATGGATATATGCTTGACTTGCCATGACTTGCACCGTAGTGAGAGCATCGAGCTCGTCTACATGCCTCCGTGAGTTACTATTTCAGCATGTCCCAGTTTTCACTAAGTCTGAAAACTGATTGTGTTTCATCGATGTTCGTGTGCTCGGTAGAGTATTTTGTGAACCCTTTTAGCCCCAGGTCATTTTGGGTGTTTTGTTAAGCTTGTTGAGTAGCTCCATGCCATGCTCTTACTTGCCATGTTCAGGTTTTGCTTCATGTTGTTTTGCTGCTCCGAAGAGAGCATCGTGGTCTGAAATTTCAGACTAGCGTTAATTTCGCCAAGTCTGAAATCTGTTTTGCTTATTCAGTTTTGCCATGCTTGTTTGAAGCCCTTAATGGATGAATTTACCTATGCCTCAGTCCTGGTGATTTGTTAAGCTTCTTGAGTAAATCACTTCCATGCAATTTGTTTTCATGTTGGGTGGCTGTAGCATGTTCATTTTGTTGCATTTAGGAGCCTACTTGCTGTAAATCGCAGATCGGTTCGTTTAGTAAAACGCTTGCCATTTCTAAACCGTAGCTCCGATTGCCATGATCTTTATATCGTTTTCAGGGGATTTCTTCCCCTCTATCCAGTGGCACACTTGGTTTTCCAAGTTGAGGCCAGGTTCATGCATTTCCTGTCACGTCTTGCATTTCTGCATCCCGCGTCGCATCCCGCATAGCATATCATCTTTGCATCTTATTGGTTGCCTTTGCACGTGGTTGATTGTATCCTTGTTGCTTGTCTGTGTTGTTGGGTAGAGCCGGGAGACGAGTTCACTAACGAGGAGCCCGTTGAGTTTGCTTTTGAGGATCCAGTCAATTCTGACAACTGTGCAGGCAAGATGATCACACCCTTGAAATCACTACTATCTTTGCTATGCTAGTTTGCTCACTCTTTTGCTTTGCCAATGCTACGATGCCTACCACTTGATTTTCAGCCTCCCAATTGCCATGATTGAGCCTCTAACCCACCTTTGTCCTAGCAAACCATTGATTGGCTATGTTACCACCTTGCTCAGCCCCTTCTTATAGCGTTATTAGTTGCAGGTGAAGATTGGAGCCGTTCCTTGTTGGAACATTTATTTACTTGTTGGGATATCATTATATTGCTATGTTATCTTTATTCATCTATATACTTGGTAAAGGGTGGAAGGCTCGGCCTCTCGCCTAGTGTTTTGTTCCACTCTTGCCGCCCTAGTTTCCGTCATATCGGTGTTATGTTCCCGGATTGTTGCGTCCCTTACGCGGTTGGGCTATAATGGGAACCCCTTGATAGTTCGCCTTGATTAAAGCTTTTCCAGCAATGCCCAACATTGGTTTTACCATTTGCCACCTAGCCTCTTTTTCCCTTGGGTTTCCGGAGCCCGAGGGTCATCTTTATTTTAGCCCCCCACGGGCTAGTGCTCCTCTGAGTGTTGGTCCGAACCGAGCCACTTGCAGCGCCACCTCGGGGCCACTCGAGGGTTGGTTTTAGTTGTACGTAGTGTTCATCTGAGTGTGCCCTGAGAAAGAGATATGTGCAGCTCCTATCGGAATTTGTCGGCACATTCGGGCGGTGTTGCTGGACTAGTTTTGACCTGTCGAATCATCTTGTTGTACCGGGATACCGAGTCTGATCGGTGGGTCCTGGGTGGAGGTCTATTCCTTTGTTGACCGTGAGAGCTTGTTATGGGCTAAGTTGGGACCCCCCTGCAGGGATTGATCTTTCGAAAGTCGTGCCCGCGGTTATGGGCAGATGGGAATTTGTTAATGTCCGGTTGTAGACAACTTGAACCTTAAGTAATTAAAATGAATCAACTGAGTGTGTTGTCGTGACGGCCTCTTCTCGGCGGAGTCCGGGAAGTGGACACGGCGTTGGAGTTATGTTTGCGTAGGCTGCTCTATATAGTTTTTCCGCTCGTGCTTTGCCTTCTCTTCTCGCTCTCCTTTGCGAATAAGTTAGCCACCATATGCTAGTCGCTTGCTGCAGCTCCACTTTACATTACCCCTTTCCTACCTATTTAGCTTAAATAGTCTTGATCGCGAGGGTGCGAGATTGCTGAGTCCTTTGTGGCTCACAGATTACTATTACACCAGATGCAGGGACCGATGATACCTCTCCGGATGGCGCGCTCAAGCTGAAGTGGGAGTACGACGAGGACTCTCAGCGATACTATGTGTATTTTCCTGATGATCAGTAGTGGTGCCTATTCGGGGTTAGATTCAGGGCCTAGTCGCTTGTTGGGGGTCTTTTCTATTTTGGCGCCGTAGTCGGGCCATGAGTGATTGTATGATGGATGTTATTTATGTACTTTGATGTGACGTGGCGAGTGTAAGCCAACTATGCTATTTTTCCCCTTATATTATATATGTACATGGGTTGTGTAATGATTCCCGACTTGCGACATTGCTTTCAATGCGCCTATGTCTCTAAGTCGTGCCTCGACACGTGGGAGACATAGCCGCATCGAGGGCGTTATAAGTTGGTAATCAGAGCCTTCCCCGACCTTAGGAGCCCCATTGCTTGATCGTTTTTAGCAGCCGAGTTGTGTCTAGAAAAATGTTTTGAGTCCTTAGGAATTATATATCGGAGAGCTTAGGAATTCTTTTTACTTCCCAGTCTCCTCATCGCTCTGGTAAGGCATCCTGACGTAGAGTTTTGACTCTTCTCTTCTCAAATTTCACTAAAAAAAATTTAGGATCACGCGAGTATCTTAGTTTTGTTCCGATGGCTTATGATGAGAATACTGTCTTGGTGCCTCCTGTCAGGGGTTTAGTGGAAGTGTCCCGGGGAGTTGAGCTCTGAGGTGTTGTCATCATAATTCTATCGTTGCAATTCTGGCATACTTGAGATATGTGCGCGACATCGAAAATCTCCTTTATGCAGTTCGTTGGTGAGATAACCTCGACGCCACCCAGTACTGGGGCGGGAGTTCGGGAGTATCGCCATAACTTGTATAACGGATGTTTTTCGAAGGTTGAGATAGATGGTTTCCGAAGGTTTCTTGGTTATGTGTTGAAGGATGGATGCAGCTGGATGTAGGATTTGCTAGCTTGGGTGAGATATTATGCTTCCCCTGTATCCCCAACACCTGATTGCATAACCGGAAAGTTTTGGGAATTTCATAGGTGGGAATTCAAGTAGCCTTAGGATATCTCTCCAACAGATGTGTGATATGAAATTGGGGTTCGACGTCTAGTGGTTCGCCTATTCACGGTCGATTTTACAGTGGCCTCGTTGTGTCTTAAAGAGTCCTTGGCTATGCTGACTCGGGGATGCTTCGTATGTCATGTGCACTGCCTTGTACATGATGGTGTTGTACGGTCGAGCCCGTGTAGGTCCTACCACGAACACTTCGGACGAAATTTCTATCATGTGTTTGTTCCGGCTTGTTCCGCAAGCCAACCCTTGGTTTTTATTTCGAGTTGTGGTATTCGTTCTGCTTCGACGTCATATGTTGATTCCATCCCTCGTTGATGTACCTCTTCTACCTGATTCTTCGTGGCTTCGCAATTTAGGAAGATGTGACCACTTCAAGAGAAGTGCATTCGTTCATTTTGTTCGGATGTGAAGACTTTATGTTGCAATTTTCATTCCGTTGGTTTCACCTTCAATATTTCTCTATTTGTGTGCTAACGGTGGTCAACCTCTTCAGGATGGCTCCCGCTAAGAGCACCAGTCAGAACCAGAATCAAGATCCTCCGCCACCTCCGCCTCCTCCGGAAGCATGGCAGGCTGTGATGGCTGCTACTAATGCAAATACTCAGCTGATCATGCAAATCATCCAAGAGCGGAATCAAAGCAGTCAAGGAAATCAAGGCAACAACCAGAACCAATTTGCAACTCTGAATCAGTTCCTCGCAAATGGTCCAAAGACGTTCAGCAACTGCGTTGAGGCTACCGATGCTGATGATTGGTTAGTCGATTTGGGCAAGCATTTTGAATGTAGCAACGTCAGACCTAAAGACTTCGTCAAGTTCGCGTCTTTCCAGCTCAAGGATCAGGCCGCAGAGTGGTTTCAGCAGTACCGGGATTCCAGAGGTGGACGTTTGATCACTTGGGATGATTTCCATCGTGATTTCCGCGGTCATCACATTCCTCAAAGTGTGACTGAAAGCAAACGTGAAGAATTCCGCAATCTGAAGCAAGGCTCTTTGTCTGTCTATGACTACAACAAGTTGTTCCAGAAGCTCGCCCGTTTTGCCAAGCAGGATGTTCCTGATGAGAAGAGCATGATCTATCAGTTCAGGGGTGGTCTTCGTGAAGAAATTCAGCTCGCTCTTGTCCTCTTCGAGCCGCTGAGATACGGTGAGTTCTACAACATGGCACTGAAGCAAGAGGCTGCTCAGCTAAGGTGTGATGCTTCCAGGAAGCGAGTCAGAGACACTACGTCTTCTTCCTCTACTCAAGTGGCCAAGCAGCGGAAGTATTGGCTTCCTCCTCCTTCGTTCCGTCAGCCGTATCAGCAGAAGAGCAAAGGTGGCAGTGGTTCGTCCCACCCACCCAACCCAGGCTTTCAGAACAAGACTTCGTCTCAAGCTCCAAGATCGAGTGCTCCGTACCACCGTCCGCTCTCAGAGGTCACGTGCAACAAGTGCCAACAGAAGGGTCACTATGCCAACAAGTGTTTCAACCAGAGGCGTCTTCCTCCTCCTCCTGTCAGATCGGCAAGTTCAGCTGTGGTCAAGCATAACCCCAAGCACGCCAAGGTCAACTTGCTGAATGCAGCTCAGGCAGAGGACTCGCCAGATGTGATTATGGGTAACCTTCCGGTTAACGATGTTCCCGCTAAAGTACTTTTTGATACTGGTGCATCGCTTTCTTTTATTTCAACTCCATTTGTGGCCAAGCATGATATTGTGACCGAAAGGATTCCTGTTCCGTTGAAGATTGTGTCTCCGGGCAAGCAAATGACTTCTAACAATTGTGTCCCGGATATTTCTATCACATTGGGCGATTACAAGTTTCTCTCTTCTCCGGTGGTTCTTGGTAATTCTGATATCGACCTCATTCTTGGGATGGACTGGCTCTCTAAACACAAGGCTCACCTCGATTGTGCAGCCAGGCAGATTCAACTGACTCATTCATCTGAAGATGTCATTATCTTTGCTGCTCGGGATAATACCATCCGGTTGTTCTCTCTCAATGAAAAGGGTGAATTGGATGCTATTTCGCAGATTCTGGTTGTTTGTGAGTATCAAGATGTCTTCCCTGAAGAACTCCCAGGCATGCCTCCAAACCGGCCGGTTGAATTTGTTATTGAACTTGAGCCCGGTACGGAACCCGTGTGCAAACGTCCCTACAAGCTCGGTCCCAAAGAGTTGAAGGAGTTGAAGAAACAACTCGATGTTCAAGAAAGAATGGGTCTCATTCGGCCTAGTACTTCTCCGTGGGGTTGTGGTGTTCTTTTTGTGAAGAAGAAGGATGGAACGGACCGACTTTGTGTTGATTATCGTCCGTTGAACAAGAAGACCATCAAGAACAAATATCCACTTCCCAACATTAATGAGCTGTTCGAACAACTCAAGGGTGCCCAAGTATTCTCCAAGCTTGATCTCCGTATGGGTTATCATCAAATTTGCATTCGTGAACAAGATATTCCAAAGACGGCGTTCAGAACAAGCTATGGGTCATACGAATACACTGTTATGTCTTTTGGCCTCGCCAATGCTCCTCCGACGTTCTCTCGCATGATGAACTTCATCTTCAACCCCTACACCAATGACTTCGTTTTGGTCTATCTCGACGATATCCTGGTTTTCTCGAAGAACAAGGAAGATCATGCCAAACACTTGCGTTTGGTTCTTGACAAGCTCGGGGAACATCAATTCTACGCCAAGTTCTCCAAGTGTGAGTTTTGGCTCAATGAGGTTCTTTATCTTGGCCATATTATCTCTGCCAAGGGCATTTCCGTGGATCCTGAGAAGGTGTCTGCAATCGTTAATTGGGAACCTCCTCAGAATGTGAAGCAACTCCGTAGCTTCCTCGGTCTTGCAAGTTACTGCCGAAGATTCGTTGAAAACTTCTCCAAGATCGCGAAGCCTCTCTCAAATCTTCTTCAGAAGCACATCAAGTACGTTTGGTCTCCAGAGTGTGATGTTGCTTTCAACGCTTTGAAAGAGAAATTGATCACTGCTCCAGTTCTAACTCCGCCTGATGAAACCAAGCCGTACGAGGTCTTTTGTGATGCCTCTCTCCAAGGTCTCGGTGCAGTACTGATGCAAGAGAAGAAAGTTGTTGCTTATACCTCTCGCCAGTTGAAGCCTAATGAGAAGAACTACCCCACTCATGATCTCGAGTTGGCGGCAGTTGTGCACGCATTGTTGACTTGGAGACATCTTCTCTTGGGAAGGAAAGTGGACATTTTCACTGATCACAAGAGTCTCAAGTACATCTTCACTCAGCCTAATCTCAACCTCAGGCAGACTCGATGGGTCGAAATAATTCAAGAGTACAATCCGAGTATCGAAAATACTCCAGGCAAGGCTAATGTGATTGCTGACGCTTTGAGCAGAAAAGCATATTGCAACAGTCTGATTCTCAAGCCTTATCAACCCGAGCTTTGTGAAGCCTTCCGCAAACTTAATCTGCAAGTTGTTCCTCAAGGTTTCCTCGCCAACCTTCAAGTTTCTCCTACCTTGGAAGACCAGATTCGCCAAGCCCAGCTTCTTGATGCTATGGTGAAAAAGGTGAAGATTGGTATTGCAAAGAGTCAGTCCAAGTACAAGTGCTATGGGCTTGATGACAAGGACACTCTCTTCTTCGGGGATCGAATTGTTGTGCCCAAAGGTGAACTTCGTAAAGTGATCATGAATGAGGCTCACAACTCTCTCCTCTCCATCCACCCTGGGAGCACGAAGATGTATCAAGATCTGAAGCAAACTTATTGGTGGACTCGAATGAAGCGCGAGATCGCTCAATTCGTGAATGAATGTGATGTATGCAGAAGAGTGAAAGCAGAACACCAAAGGCCAGCAGGTCTCCTCCAACCTCTCGCCATTCCAGAATGGAAGTTTGACCACATTGAAATGGACTTCGTGACTGGGTTTCCAAAGTCCAAGCGTGGCAATGATGCTATATTCGTTGTCATCGACAAGCTCACCAAAGTGGCTCATTTCCTACCTATCAAAGAGTCAATCACTGCAGCTCAATTGGCGGAGCTCTACACCTCGCGAATTGTCTCTCTGCACGGTATTCCTCAAGTGATATCTTCAGACCGTGGCAGCATCTTTACCTCCAAGTTTTGGGATTCTTTCCAGAAGGCCATGGGCACCAGCATTCGCTTCAGCACTGCTTTCCATCCTCAAACGAGCGGTCAAGTCGAGCGTGTCAACCAGATTCTCGAAGATATGCTCAGGGCTTGTGTTATCTCCTTCGGCATGAAGTGGGAGGATTGCCTTCCTTATGCTGAATTCTCGTACAACAACAGTTTCCAAGCAAGTTCCGGCAAGGCCCCGTTTGAAATTATGTATGGTAGGAAGTGCCGTACACCTCTCAACTGGTCTGAAACCGGTGAACGTCAGCTGCTGGGTAATGACCTGATCACAGAGGCAGAAGAAATGTGCAAGGTCATTCGTGATAACCTCAAAGCAGCCCAATCTCGTCAGAAGAGCTACTATGACAGCAAGCACCGTGATTTGGCCTTCGAGATCGGAGATCATGTCTACCTCCGCGTCTCTCCTATGAAAGGGACTCGTCGCTTCGGTATCAAAGGGAAGCTTGCCCCAAGATACGTCGGGCCTTTCAAGATCGTAAGCAAGAGAGGCGACCTCGCCTATCAACTCGAGCTTCCTGCAACCTTTGCCAATGTTCATGATGTGTTCCATGTCTCGCAACTCCGTAAGTGCTTCAAGACGCCTGAGCGCACCGTCAACTTCGAGGACATTGAGCTCCAAGAAGATCTCTCCTACCGTGAGCACCCAGTTGCAATCCTTGAAGAGACTGAACGCAAAACTCGCAACAAGTCGATCAAATTTCTTAAAGTCAAGTGGTCACACCATTCCGACCGTGAAGCTACCTGGGAACGCGAGGATCACCTCCGTTCTGAGTACCCAGAGTTCTTTCAGTCCTAGATCTCGGGACGAGATCTTTTCGTAGTGGTGGAGTGTTGTAACGCCCCATATGTAACCTTCCCGAATTGTACTCCAACTCTTGCCGTTTCCGGCATTAATTTATATTTAATTCTCGGGTTCGGGTCTTTGTCTCTGTGTGTTGTTTTTGTTTTCGTGCATCTCATATCATGTCATCACGTGCATTGCATTTGCATACATGTTCATCTCATGCATTCGAGCATTTTCCCCGTTGTCCGTTTTGCATTCCGGCGCTTCGTTCTCCTCCGGTGGCCATTTCTAGCTTTCTTTCGTGTGTGGGGATTAAACATTTCCGGATTGGACCGAGACTTGCCATGCGGCCTTGGTTTACTACCGGTAGACCGCCTGTCAAGTTTCGGGTCATTTGGACTTCGTTTGATACTCCAACGGTTAACCGAGGGGCCGAAAAGGCCTCATGTGTGTGCAGCCCAACACCCCTCCATTTTGGCCCAAAACCCACCAAACTCAGCTCCATCGTCTCGTTTGTTCGATCACGATCGTGTGGGCGAAAACCGCACCTCATTTGGACTCTCCTAGCTCCACTTATGCCTATTTAAACACCCCCCCCCCATTTCAGATCTCGTCTTCCTCCCCGTCCTCCTCCTAAAAAAACAGATCAAATCGACCCCGCCGCTGACGGACGTGTCCGGATCGGACCGGACAACGTCCGCCCCGCCGCCGCCAGCCAATCGCCCGCCGCCACCTGTCCCCGGGGCGGGACCGCATCGCCGCCGACGCCCGGGGCCCGCCAGGCCCACGCGGGGCCCTCCCCGGCCCGCAGTCGCCCCGCCGCCTCCTCCTTCGTCCGCCGCCGCCACCTCCGGCGCCGGTGGCCGGCGCCGCCACGGGCCGCCGCGCCCCGTCACGGGACGCCATCGCCGCCGCACCACCGTGCCTCCCCGGCCCCACGCGCCGCGCCGCCCTACGGCGCCGCCGCCGCCGTCTCGCCGCCCCGTCCTCCGGTCTCCTCGTCGCCGGCCGCTGCCTCCTTCCCCCTCGTCGCCGGTGAACAGTGCCGCCGCCGCCTCGAAGTCCGTGCCGCTGGATCTGGATCTGGATCTAACGTGACGGTTGACTTTTGTCCCAAAACCCTAATTTTTCTTGCAACTTTGACTGCTCGTATCTCCGCATCCGTAGCTCCGTTTTGGGCATATGATATATCAAAATCTTCGCCTCGACGAGTACATCATTTCATTCCATTGCATCATTTGAATTTGAGGTCATCTTGGTGCCCAAAATGCTGTTGGAAGGAGGCATCATGAGTTAATTTGCAGATCCGTTAGTTCATCATGCACTTTTGTCATTTTTGCCATGTTTAATCCGTGCATGATATGTCTGTGCCCCTTTGGGATGAATTGTTAAGCATGTTGTCTTCTTTCCAGAGGTGCCTCCCATGCATTTTTAGGATGTGTGTGTTGTCTTGTGCAAGCTTGCGAAGAGGGCTACCTGAGTTTACTGATTTCAGGGACTTAGTGAAAATCACTAAGTCTGGGATGTTTTAGTTCACGATGCTATATATCCAGCTTGTTTCCTAGTGATCCGTGCCTCTTTTGAGGATGATCAATAAGAGTGATTTTTTATGCTTGTTGTGCTTAACCCATCCATGTCTTTACTTGTTATGTTGGAGCACCCTAGGTTGACTCAATCGAGCTCAACTTTTGCATAGTTGTTGTTTTGGGCAGATCGTGAACTCTTTTGCGATTTTGCCGGAGTGATTGCTAGTGATCCATGCATACTATGCCATTGTTCTTGCCATGTCTAGCTAGCATTTTGTGCCTTCTTAATGGATATATGCTTGCCTTGCCATGACTTGCACCGTAGTGAGAGCATCGAGCTCGTCTACATGCCTCCGTGAGTTACTATTTCAGCATGTCCCAGTTTTCACTAAGTCTGAAAACTGATTGTGTTTCATCGATGTTCGTGTGCTCGGTAGAGTATTTTGTGAACCCTTTTAGCCCCAGGTCATTTTGGGTGTTTTGTTAAGCTTGTTGAGTAGCTCCATGCCATGCTCTTACTTGCCATGTTCAGGTTTTGCTTCATGTTGTTTTGCTGCTCCGAAGTGAGCATCGTGGTCTGAAATTTCAGACTAGCGTTAATTTCGCCAAGTCTGAAATCTGTTTTGCTTATTCAGTTTTGCCATGCTTGTTTGAAGCCCTTAATGGATGAATTTACCTATGCCTCAGTCCTGGTGATTTGTTAAGCTTCTTGAGTAAATCACTTCCATGCAATTTTTTTTCATGTTGGGTGGCTGTAGCATGTTCATTTTGTTGCATTTAGGAGCCTACTTGCTGTAAATCGCAGATCGGTTCGTTTAGTAAAACGCTTGCCATTTCTAAACCGTAGCTCCGATTGCCATGATCTTTATATCGTTTTCAGGGGATTTCTTCCCCTCTATCCAGTGGCACACTTGGTTTTCCAAGTTGAGGCCAGGTTCATGCATTTCCTGTCACGTCTTGCATTTCTGCATCCCGCGTCGCATCCCGCATAGCATATCATCTTTGCATCTTATTGGTTGCCTTTGCACGTGGTTGATTGTATCCTTGTTGCTTTTCTGTGTTGTTGGGTAGAGCCGGGAGACGAGTTCACTAACGAGGAGCCCGTTGAGTTTGCTTTTGAGGATCCAGTCAATTCTGACAACTGTGCAGGCAAGATGATCACACCCTTGAAATCACTACTATCTTTGCTATGCTAGTTTGCTCGCTCTTTTGCTTTGCCAATGCTACGATGCCTACCACTTGCTTTTCAGCCTCCCAATTGCCATGATTGAGCCTCTAACCCACCTTTGTCCTAGCAAACCATTGATTGGCTATGTTACCACCTTGCTCAGCCCCTTCTTATAGCGTTGTTAGTTGCAGGTGAAGATTGGAGCCGTTCCTTGTTGGAACATTTATTTACTTGTTGGGATATCATTATATTGCTATGTTATCTTTATTCATCTATATACTTGGTAAAGGGTGGAAGGCTCGGCCTCTCGCCTAGTGTTTTGTTCCACTCTTGCCGCCCTAGTTTCCGTCATATCGGTGTTATGTTCCCGGATTGTTGCGTCCCTTACGCGGTTGGGCTATAATGGGAACCCCTTGATAGTTCGCCTTGATTAAAGCTTTTCCAGCAATGCCCAACATTGGTTTTACCATTTGCCACCTAGCCTCTTTTTCCCTTGGGTTTCCGGAGCCCAAGGGTCATCTTTATTTTAGCCCCCCACGGGCCAGTGCTCCTCTGAGTGTTGGTCCGAACCGAGCCACTTGCAGCGCCACCTCGGGGCCACTCGAGGGTTGGTTTTAGTTGTACGTAGTGTTCATCTGAGTGTGCCCTGAGAAAGAGATATGTGCAGCTCCTATCGGGATTTGTCGGCACATTCGGGCGGTGTTGCTGGACTAGTTTTGACCTGTCGAATCATCTTGTTGTACCGGGATACCGAGTCTGATCGGTGGGTCCTGGGTGGAGGTCTATTCCTTCGTTGGCCGTGAGAGCTTGTTATGGGCTAAGTTGGGACCCCCTGCAGGGATTGATCTTTCGAAAGTCGTGCCCGCGGTTATGGGCAGATGGGAATTTGTTAATGTCCGGTTGTAGACAACTTGAACCTTAAATAATTAAAATGAATCAACTGAGTGTGTTGTCGTGACGGCCTCTTCTCGGCGGAGTCCGGGAAGTGGACACGGCATTGGAGTTATGTTTGCGTAGGCTGCTCTATATAGTTTTTCCGCTCGTGCTTTGCCTTCTCTTCTCGCTCTCCTTTGCGAATAAGTTAGCCACCATATGCTAGTCGCTTGCTGCAGCTCCACTTTACATTACCCCTTTCCTACCTATTTAGCTTAAATAGTCTTGATCGCGAGGGTGCGAGATTGCTGAGTCCTTTGTGGCTCACAGATTACTATTACACCAGATGCAGGGACCGATGATACCTCTCCAGATGGCGCGCTCAAGCTGAAGTGGGAGTACGACGAGGACTCTCAGCGATACTATGTGTATTTTCCTGATGATCAGTAGTGGTGCCTATTCGGGGTTAGATTCAGGGCCTAGTCGCTTGTTGGGGGTCTTTTCTATTTTGGCGCCGTAGTCGGGCCATGAGTGATTGTATGATGGATGTTATTTATGTACTTTGATGTGATGTGGCGAGTGTAAGCCAACTATGCTATTTTTCCCCTTATATTATATATGTACATGGGTTGTGTAATGATTCCCGACTTGCGACATTGCTTTCAATGCGCCTATGTCTCTAAGTCGTGCCTCGACACGTGGGAGACATAGCCGCATCGAGGGCGTTATAAGTTGGTAATCAGAGCCTTCCCCGACCTTAGGAGCCCCATTGCTTGATCGTTTTTAGCAGCCGAGTTGTGTCTAGAAAAATGTTTTGAGTCCTTAGGAATTATATATCAGAGAGCTTAGGAATTCTTTTTACTTCCCAGTCTCCTCATCGCTCTGGTAAGGCATCCTGACGTAGAGTTTTGACTCTTCTCTTCTCAAATTTCACTAAAAAAAAATTTAGGATCACGCGAGTATCTTAGTTTTGTTCCGATGGCTTATGATGAGAATACTGTCTTGGTGCCTCCTGTCAGGGGTTTAGTGGAAGTGTCCCGGGGAGTTGAGCTCTGAGGTGTTGTCATCATAATTCTATCGTTGCAATTCTGGCATACTTGAGATATGTGCGCGACATCGAAAATCTCCTTTATGCAGTTCGTTGGTGAGATAACCTCGACGCCACCCAGTACTGGGGCGGGAGTTCGGGAGTATCGCCATAACTTGTATAACGGATGTTTTTCGAAGGTTGAGATAGATGGTTTCCGAAGGTTTCTTGGTTATGTGTTGAAGGATGGATGCAGCTGGATGTAGGATTTGCTAGCTTGGGTGAGATATTATGCTTCCCCTGTATCCCCAACACCTGATTGCATAACCGGAAAGTTTTGGGAATTTCATAGGTGGGAATTCAAGTAGCCTTAGGATATCTCTCCAACAGATGTGTGATATGAAATTGGGGTTCGACGTCTAGTGGTTCGCCTATTCACGGTCGATTTTACAGTGGCCTCGTTGTGTCTTAAAGAGTCCTTGGCTATGCTGACTCGGGGATGCTTCGTATGTCATGTGCACTGCCTTGTACATGATGGTGTTGTACGGTCGAGCCCGTGTAGGTCCTACCACGAACACTTCGGACGAAATTTCTATCATGTGTTTGTTCCGGCTTGTTCCGCAAGCCAACCCTTGGTTTTTATTTCGAGTTGTGGTATTCGTTCTGCTTCGACGTCATATGTTGATTCCATCCCTCGTTGATGTACCTCTTCTACCTGATTCTTCGTGGCTTCGCAATTTAGGAAGATGTGACCACTTCAAGAGAAGTGCATTCGTTCATTTTGTTCGGATGTGAAGACTTTATGTTGCAATTTTCATTCCGTTGGTTTCACCTTCAATATTTCTCTATTTGTGTGCTAACGGTGGTCAACCTCTTCAGGATGGCTCCCGCTAAGAGCACCAGTCAGAACCAGAATCAAGATCCTCCTCCACCTCCGCCTCCTCCGGAAGCATGGCAGGCTGTGATGGCTGCTACTAATGCAAATACTCAGCTGATCATGCAAATCATCCAAGAGCGGAATCAAAGCAGTCAAGGAAATCAGGGCAACAACCAGAACCAATTTGCAACTCTGAATCAGTTCCTCACAAATGGTCCAAAGACGTTCAGCAACTGCGTTGAGGCTACCGATGCTGATGATTGG
Source organism: Triticum monococcum (assembly GCA_034509565.1). Lineage (NCBI taxonomy): Eukaryota > Viridiplantae > Streptophyta > Magnoliopsida > Poales > Poaceae > Triticum > Triticum monococcum. The sequence continues at coordinate 772,273,285 of CM067847.1, forward strand.
TTAGTCGATTTGGGCAAGCATTTTGAATGTAGCAACGTCAGACCTAAAGACTTCGTCAAGTTCGCGTCTTTCCAGCTCAAGGATCAGGCCGCAGAGTGGTTTCAGCAGTACCGGGATTCCAGAGGTGGACGTTTGATCACTTGGGATGATTTCCGTCATGATTTCCGCGCTCATCACATTCCTCAAAGTGTGACTGAAAGCAAACGTGAAGAATTCCGCAATCTGAAGCAAGGCTCTTTGTCTGTCTATGACTACAACAAGTTGTTCCAGAAGCTCGCCCGTTTTGCCAAGCAGGATGTTCCTGATGAGAAGAGCATGATCTATCAGTTCAGGGGTGGTCTTCGTGAAGAAATTCAGCTCGCTCTTGTCCTCTTCGAGCCGCTGAGATACGGTGAGTTCTACAACATGGCACTGAAGCAAGAGGCTGCTCAGCTAAGGTGTGATGCTTCCAGGAAGCGAGTCAGAGACACTACGTCTTCTTCCTCTACTCAAGTGGCCAAGCAGCGGAAGTATTGGCTTCCTCCTCCTTCGTTCCGTCAGCCGTATCAGCAGAAGAGCAAAGGTGGCAGTGGTTCGTCCCACCCACCCAACCCAGGCTTTCAGAACAAGACTTCGTCTCAAGCTCCAAGATCGAGTGCTCCGTACCACCGTCCGCTCTCAGAGGTCACGTGCAACAAGTGCCAACAGAAGGGTCACTATGCCAACAAGTGTTTCAACCAGAGGCGTCTTCCTCCTCCTCCTGTCAGATCGGCAAGTTCAGCTGTGGTCAAGCATAACCCCAAGCACGCCAAGGTCAACTTGCTGAATGCAGCTCAGGCAGAGGACTCGCCAGATGTGATTATGGGTAACCTTCCGGTTAACGATGTTCCCGCTAAAGTACTTTTTGATACTGGTGCGTCGCTTTCTTTTATTTCAACTCCATTTGTGGCCAAGCATGATATTGTGACCGAAAGGATTCCTGTTCCGTTGAAGATTGTGTCTCCGGGCAAGCAAATGACTTCTAACAATTGTGTCCCGGATATTTCTATCACATTGGGCGATTACAAGTTTCTCTCTTCTCCGGTGGTTCTTGGTAATTCTGATATCGACCTCATTCTTGGGATGGACTGGCTCTCTAAACACAAGGCTCACCTCGATTGTGCAGCCAGGCAGATTCAACTGACTCATTCATCTGAAGATGTCATTGTCTTTGCTGCTCGGGATAATACCATCCGGTTGTTCTCTCTCAATGAAAAGGGTGAATTGGATGCTATTTCGCAGATTCTGGTTGTTTGTGAGTATCAAGATGTCTTCCCTGAAGAACTCCCAGGCATGCCTCCAAACCGGCCGGTTGAATTTGTTATTGAACTTGAGCCCGGTACGGAACCCGTGTGCAAACGTCCCTACAAGCTCGGTCCCAAAGAGTTGAAGGAGTTGAAGAAACAACTCGATGTTCAAGAAAGAATGGGTCTCATTCGGCCTAGTACTTCTCCGTGGGGTTGTGGTGTTCTTTTTGTGAAGAAGAAGGATGGAACGGACCGACTTTGTGTTGATTATCGTCCGTTGAACAAGAAGACCATCAAGAACAAATATCCACTTCCCAACATTAATGAGCTATTCGAACAACTCAAGGGTGCCCAAGTATTCTCCAAGCTTGATCTCCGTATGGGTTATCATCAAATTTGCATTCGTGAACAAGATATTCCAAAGACGGCGTTCAGAACAAGCTATGGGTCATACGAATACACTGTTATGTCTTTTGGCCTCGCCAATGCTCCTCCGACGTTCTCTCGCATGATGAACTTCATCTTCAACCCCTACACCAATGACTTCGTTTTGGTCTATCTCGACGATATCCTGGTTTTCTCGAAGAACAAGGAAGATCATGCCAAACACTTGCGTTTGGTTCTTGACAAGCTCAGGGAACATCAATTCTACGCCAAGTTCTCCAAGTGTGAGTTTTGGCTCGATGAGGTTCTTTATCTTGGCCATATTATCTCTGCCAAGGGCATTTCCGTGGATCCTGAGAAGGTGTCTGCAATCGTTAATTGGGAACCTCCTCAGAATGTGAAGCAACTCCGTAGCTTCCTCGGTCTTGCAAGTTACTGCCGAAGATTCGTTGAAAACTTCTCCAAGATCGCGAAGCCTCTCTCAAATCTTCTTCAGAAGCACATCAAGTACGTTTGGTCTCCGGAGTGTGATGTTGCTTTCAACGCTTTGAAAGAGAAATTGATCACTGCTCCAGTTCTAACTCCGCCTGATGAAACCAAGCCGTACGAGGTCTTTTGTGATGCCTCTCTCCAAGGTCTCGGTGCAGTACTGATGCAAGAGAAGAAAGTTGTTGCTTATACCTCTCGCCAGTTGAAGCCTAATGAGAAGAACTACCCCACTCATGATCTCGAGTTGGCGGCAGTTGTGCACGCATTGTTGACTTGGAGACATCTTCTCTTGGGAAGGAAAGTGGACATTTTCACTGATCACAAGAGTCTCAAGTACATCTTCACTCAGCCTAATCTCAACCTCAGGCAGACTCGATGGGTCGAAATAATTCAAGAGTACAATCCGAGTATCGAAAATACTCCAGGCAAGGCTAATGTGATTGCTGACGCTTTGAGCAGAAAAGCATATTGCAACAGTCTGATTCTCAAGCCTTATCAACCCGAGCTTTGTGAAGCCTTCCGCAAACTTAATCTGCAAGTTGTTCCTCAAGGTTTCCTCGCCAACCTTCAAGTTTCTCCTACCTTGGAAGACCAGATTCGCCAAGCCCAGCTTCTTGATGCTATGGTGAAAAAGGTGAAGATTGGTATTGCAAAGAGTCAGTCCAAGTACAAGTGCTATGGGCTTGATGACAAGGACACTCTCTTCTTCGGGGATCGAATTGTTGTGCCCAAAGGTGAACTTCGTAAAGTGATCATGAATGAGGCTCACAACTCTCTCCTCTCCATCCACCCTGGGAGCACGAAGATGTATCAAGATCTGAAGCAAACTTATTGGTGGACTCGAATGAAGCGCGAGATCGCTCAATTCGTGAATGAATGTGATGTATGCAGAAGAGTGAAAGCAGAACACCAAAGGCCAGCAGGTCTCCTCCAACCTCTCGCCATTCCAGAATGGAAGTTTGACCACATTGAAATGGACTTCGTGACTGGGTTTCCAAAGTCCAAGCGTGGCAATGATGCTATATTCGTTGTCATCGACAAGCTCACCAAAGTGGCTCATTTCCTACCTATCAAAGAGTCAATCACTGCAGCTCAATTGGCGGAGCTCTACACCTCGCGAATTGTCTCTCTGCACGGTATTCCTCAAGTGATATCTTCAGACCGTGGCAGCATCTTTACCTCCAAGTTTTGGGATTCTTTCCAGAAGGCCATGGGCACCAGCATTCGCTTCAGCACTGCTTTCCATCCTCAAACGAGCGGTCAAGTCGAGCGTGTCAACCAGATTCTCGAAGATATGCTCAGGGCTTGTGTTATCTCCTTCGGCATGAAGTGGGAGGATTGCCTTCCTTATGCTGAATTCTCGTACAACAACAGTTTCCAAGCAAGTTCCGGCAAGGCCCCGTTTGAAATTATGTATGGTAGGAAGTGCCGTACACCTCTCAACTGGTCTGAAACCGGTGAACGTCAGCTGCTGGGTAATGACCTGATCACAGAGGCAGAAGAAATGTGCAAGGTCATTCGTGATAACCTCAAAGCAGCCCAATCTCGTCAGAAGAGCTACTATGACAGCAAGCACCGTGATTTGGCCTTCGAGATCGGAGATCATGTCTACCTCCGCGTCTCTCCTATGAAAGGGACTCGTCGCTTCGGTATCAAAGGGAAGCTTGCCCCAAGATACGTCGGGCCTTTCAAGATCGTAAGCAAGAGAGGCGACCTCGCCTATCAACTCGAGCTTCCTGCAACCTTTGCCAATGTTCATGATGTGTTCCATGTCTCGCAACTCCGTAAGTGCTTCAAGACGCCTGAGCGCACCGTCAACTTCGAGGACATTGAGCTCCAAGAAGATCTCTCCTACCGTGAGCACCCAGTTGCAATCCTTGAAGAGACTGAACGCAAAACTCGCAACAAGTCGATCAAATTTCTTAAAGTCAAGTGGTCACACCATTCCGACCGTGAAGCTACCTGGGAACGCGAGGATCACCTCCGTTCTGAGTACCCAGAGTTCTTTCAGTCCTAGATCTCGGGACGAGATCTTTTCGTAGTGGTGGAGTGTTGTAACGCCCCATATGTAACCTTCCCGAATTGTACTCCAACTCTTGCCGTTTCCGGCATTAATTTATATTTAATTCTCGGGTTCGGGTCTTTGTCTCTGTGTGTTGTTTTTGTTTTCGTGCATCTCATATCATGTCATCACGTGCATTGCATTTGCATACATGTTCATCTCATGCATTCGAGCATTTTCCCCGTTGTCCGTTTTGCATTCCGGCGCTTCGTTCTCCTCCGGTGGCCATTTCTAGCTTTCTTTCGTGTGTGGGGATTAAACATTTCCGGATTGGACCGAGACTTGCCATGCGGCCTTGGTTTACTACCGGTAGACCGCCTGTCAAGTTTCGGGTCATTTGGACTTCGTTTGATACTCCAACGGTTAACCGAGGGGCCGAAAAGGCCTCATGTGTGTGCAGCCCAACACCCCTCCATTTTGGCCCAAAACCCACCAAACTCAGCTCCATTGTCTCGTTTGTTCGATCACGATCGTGTGGGCGAAAACCGCACCTCATTTGGACTCTCCTAGCTCCACTTATGCCTATTTAAACACCCCCCCCCCATTTCAGATCTCGTCTTCCTCCCCGTCCTCCTCCTAAAAAAACAGATCAAATCGACCCCGCCGCTGACGGACGTGTCCGGATCGGACCGGACAACGTCCGCCCCGCCGCCGCCAGCCAATCGCCCGCCGCCACCTGTCCCCGGGGCGGGACCGCATCGCCGCCGACGCCCGGGGCCCGCCAGGCCCACGCGGGGCCCTCCCCGGCCCGCAGTCGCCCCGCCGCCTCCTCCTTCGTCCGCCGCCGCCACCTCCGGCGCCGGTGGCCGGCGCCGCCACGGGCCGCCGCGCCCCGTCACGGGACGCCATCGCCGCCGCACCACCGTGCCTCCCCGGCCCCACGCGCCGCGCCGCCCTACGGCGCCGCCGCCGCCGTCTCGCCGCCCCGTCCTCCGGTCTCCTCGTCGCCGGCCGCTGCCTCCTTCCCCCTCGTCGCCGGTGAACAGTGCCGCCGCCGCCTCGAAGTCCGTGCCGCTGGATCTGGATCTGGATCTAACGTGACGGTTGACTTTTGTCCCGAAACCCTAATTTTTCTTGCAACTTTGACTGCTCGTATCTCCGCATCCGTAGCTCCGTTTTGGGCATATGATATATCAAAATCTTCGCCTCGACGAGTACATCATTTCATTCCATTGCATCATTTGAATTTGAGGTCATCTTGGTGCCCAAAATGCTGTTGGAAGGAGGCATCATGAGTTAATTTGCAGATCCGTTAGTTCATCATGCACTTTTGTCATTTTTGCCATGTTTAATCCGTGCATGATATGCCTGTGCCCCTTTGGGATGAATTGTTAAGCATGTTGTCTTCTTTCCAGAGGTGCCTCCCATGCATTTTTAGGATGTGTGTGTTGTCTTGTGCAAGCTTGCGAAGAGGGCTACCTGAGTTTACTGATTTCAGGGACTTAGTGAAAATCACTAAGTCTGGGATGTTTTAGTTCATGATGCTATATATCCAGCTTGTTTCCTAGTGATCCGTGCCTCTTTTGAGGATGATCAATAAGAGTGATTTTTTATGCTTGTTGTGCTTAACCCATCCATGTCTTTACTTGTTATGTTGGAGCACCCTAGGTTGACTCAATCGAGCTCAACTTTTGCATAGTTGTTGTTTTGGGCAGATCGTGAACTCTTTTGCGATTTTGCCGGAGTGATTGCTAGTGATCCATGCATACTATGCCATTGTTCTTGCCATGTCTAGCTAGCATTTTGTGCCTTATTAATGGATATATGCTTGCCTTGCCATGACTTGCACCGTAGTGAGAGCATCGAGCTCGTCTACATGCCTCCGTGAGTTACTATTTCAGCATGTCCCAGTTTTCACTAAGTCTGAAAACTGATTGTGTTTCATCGATGTTCGTGTGCTCGGTAGAGTATTTTGTGAACCCTTTTAGCCCCAGGTCATTTTGGGTGTTTTGTTAAGCTTGTTGAGTAGCTCCATGCCATGCTCTTACTTTCCATGTTCAGGTTTTGCTTCATGTTGTTTTGCTGCTCCGAAGAGAGCATCGTGGTCTGAAATTTCAGACTAGCGTTAATTTCGCCAAGTCTGAAATCTGTTTTGCTTATTCAGTTTTGCCATGCTTGTTTGAAGCCCTTAATGGATGAATTTACCTATGCCTCAGTCCTGGTGATTTGTTAAGCTTCTTGAGTAAATCACTTCCATGCAATTTGTTTTCATGTTGGGTGGCTGTAGCATGTTCATTTTGTTGCATTTAGGAGCCTACTTGCTGTAAATCGCAGATCGGTTCGTTTAGTAAAACGCTTGCCATTTCTAAACCGTAGCTCCGATTGCCATGATCTTTATATCGTTTTCAGGGGATTTCTTCCCCTCTATCCAGTGGCACACTTGGTTTTCCAAGTTGAGGCCAGGTTCATGCATTTCCTGTCACGTCTTGCATTTCTGCATCCCGCGTCGCATCCCGCATAGCATATCATCTTTGCATCTTATTGGTTGCCTTTGCACGTGGTTGATTGTATCCTTGTTGCTTGTCTGTGTTGTTGGGTAGAGCCGGGAGACGAGTTCACTAACGAGGAGCCCGTTGAGTTTGCTTTTGAGGATCCAGTCAATTCTGACAACTGTGCAGGCAAGATGATCACACCCTTGAAATCACTACTATCTTTGCTATGCTAGTTTGCTCGCTCTTTTGCTTTGCCAATGCTACGATGCCTACCACTTGCTTTTCAGCCTCCCAATTGCCATGATTGAGCCTCTAACCCACCTTTGTCCTAGCAAACCATTGATTGGCTATGTTACCACCTTGCTCAGCCCCTTCTTATAGCGTTATTAGTTGCAGGTGAAGATTGGAGCCGTTCCTTGTTGGAACATTTATTTACTTGTTGGGATATCATTATATTGCTATGTTATCTTTATTCATCTATATACTTGGTAAAGGGTGGAAGGCTCGGCCTCTCGCCTAGTGTTTTGTTCCACTCTTGCCGCCCTAGTTTCCGTCATATCGGTGTTATGTTCCCGGATTGTTGCGTCCCTTACGCGGTTGGGCTATAATGGGAACCCCTTGATAGTTCGCCTTGATTAAAGCTTTTCCAGCAATGCCCAACATTGGTTTTACCATTTGCCACCTAGCCTCTTTTTCCCTTGGGTTTCCGGAGCCCGAGGGTCATCTTTATTTTAGCCCCCCACGGGCCAGTGCTCCTCTGAGTGTTGGTCCGAACCGAGCCACTTGCAGCGCCACCTCGGGGCCACTCGAGGGTTGGTTTTAGTTGTACGTAGTGTTCATCTGAGTGTGCCCTGAGAAAGAGATATGTGCAGCTCCTATCGGGATTTGTCGGCACATTCGGGCGGTGTTGCTGGACTAGTTTTGACCTGTCGAATCATCTTGTTGTACCGGGATACCGAGTCTGATCGGTGGGTCCTGGGTGGAGGTCTATTCCTTCGTTGACCGTGAGAGCTTGTTATGGGCTAAGTTGGGACCCCCCTGCAGGGATTGATCTTTCGAAAGTCGTGCCCGCGGTTATGGGCAGATGGGAATTTGTTAATGTCCGGTTGTAGACAACTTGAACCTTAAGTAATTAAAATGAATCAACTGAGTGTGTTGTCGTGACGGCCTCTTCTCGGCGGAGTCCGGGAAGTGGACACGGCGTTGGAGTTATGTTTGCGTAGGCTGCTCTATATAGTTTTTCCGCTCGTGCTTTGCCTTCTCTTCTCGCTCTCCTTTGCGAATAAGTTAGCCACCATATGCTAGTCGCTTGCTGCAGCTCCACTTTACATTACCCCTTTCCTACCTATTTAGCTTAAATAGTCTTGATCGCGAGGGTGCGAGATTGCTGAGTCCTTTGTGGCTCACAGATTACTATTACACCAGATGCAGGGACCGATGATACCTCTCCGGATGGCGCGCTCAAGCTGAAGTGGGAGTACGACGAGGACTCTCAGCGATACTATGTGTATTTTCCTGATGATCAGTAGTGGTGCCTATTCGGGGTTAGATTCAGGGCCTAGTCGCTTGTTGGGGGTCTTTTCTATTTTGGCGCCGTAGTCGGGCCATGAGTGATTGTATGATGGATGTTATTTATGTACTTTGATGTGACGTGGCGAGTGTAAGCCAACTATGCTATTTTTCCCCTTATATTATATATGTACATGGGTTGTGTAATGATTCCCGACTTGCGACATTGCTTTCAATGCGCCTATGTCTCTAAGTCGTGCCTCGACACGTGGGAGACATAGCCGCATCGAGGGCGTTATAAGTTGGTAATCAGAGCCTTCCCCGACCTTAGGAGCCCCATTGCTTGATCGTTTTTAGCAGCCGAGTTGTGTCTAGAAAAATGTTTTGAGTCCTTAGGAATTATATATCAGAGAGCTTAGGAATTCTTTTTACTTCCCAGTCTCCTCATCGCTCTGGTAAGGCATCCTGACGTAGAGTTTTGACTCTTCTCTTCTCAAATTTCACTAAAAAAAATTTTAGGATCACGCGAGTATCTTAGTTTTGTTCCGATGGCTTATGATGAGAATACTGTCTTGGTGCCTCCTGTCAGGGGTTTAGTGGAAGTGTCCCGGGGAGTTGAGCTCTGAGGTGTTGTCATCATAATTCTATCGTTGCAATTCTGGCATACTTGAGATATGTGCGCGACATCGAAAATCTCCTTTATGCAGTTCGTTGGTGAGATAACCTCGACGCCACCCAGTACTGGGGCGGGAGTTCGGGAGTATCGCCATAACTTGTATAACGGATGTTTTTCGAAGGTTGAGATAGATGGTTTCCGAAGGTTTCTTGGTTATGTGTTGAAGGATGGATGCAGCTGGATGTAGGATTTGCTAGCTTGGGTGAGATATTATGCTTCCCCTGTATCCCCAACACCTGATTGCATAACCGGAAAGTTTTGGGAATTTCATAGGTGGGAATTCAAGTAGCCTTAGGATATCTCTCCAACAGATGTGTGATATGAAATTGGGGTTCGACGTCTAGTGGTTCGCCTATTCACGGTCGATTTTACAGTGGCCTCGTTGTGTCTTAAAGAGTCCTTGGCTATGCTGACTCGGGGATGCTTCGTATGTCATGTGCACTGCCTTGTACATGATGGTGTTGTACGGTCGAGCCCGTGTAGGTCCTACCACGAACACTTCGGACGAAATTTCTATCATGTGTTTGTTCCGGCTTGTTCCGCAAGCCAACCCTTGGTTTTTATTTCGAGTTGTGGTATTCGTTCTGCTTCGACGTCATATGTTGATTCCATCCCTCGTTGATGTACCTCTTCTACCTGATTCTTCGTGGCTTCGCAATTTAGGAAGATGTGACCACTTCAAGAGAAGTGCATTCGTTCATTTTGTTCGGATGTGAAGACTTTATGTTGCAATTTTCATTCCGTTGGTTTCACCTTCAATATTTCTCTATTTGTGTGCTAACGGTGGTCAACCTCTTCAGGATGGCTCCCGCTAAGAGCACCAGTCAGAACCAGAATCAAGATCCTCCGCCACCTCCGCCTCCTCCGGAAGCATGGCAGGCTGTGATGGCTGCTACTAATGCAAATACTCAGCTGATCATGCAAATCATCCAAGAGCGGAATCAAAGCAGTCAAGGAAATCAAGGCAACAACCAGAACCAATTTGCAACTCTGAATCAGTTCCTCGCAAATGGTCCAAAGACGTTCAGCAACTGCGTTGAGGCTACCGATGCTGATGATTGGTTAGTCGATTTGGGCAAGCATTTTGAATGTAGCAACGTCAGACCTAAAGACTTCGTCAAGTTCGCGTCTTTCCAGCTCAAGGATCAGGCCGCAGAGTGGTTTCAGCAGTACCGGGATTCCAGAGGTGGACGTTTGATCACTTGGGATGATTTCCGTCGTGATTTCCGCGGTCATCACATTCCTCAAAGTGTGACTGAAAGCAAACGTGAAGAATTCCGCAATCTGAAGCAAGGCTCTTTGTCTGTCTATGACTACAACAAGTTGTTCCAGAAGCTCGCCCGTTTTGCCAAGCAGGATGTTCCTGATGAGAAGAGCATGATCTATCAGTTCAGGGGTGGTCTTCGTGAAGAAATTCAGCTCGCTCTTGTCCTCTTCGAGCCGCTGAGATACGGTGAGTTCTACAACATGGCACTGAAGCAAGAGGCTGCTCAGCTAAGGTGTGATGCTTCCAGGAAGCGAGTCAGAGACACTACGTCTTCTTCCTCTACTCAAGTGGCCAAGCAGCGGAAGTATTGGCTTCCTCCTCCTTCGTTCCGTCAGCCGTATCAGCAGAAGAGCAAAGGTGGCAGTGGTTCGTCCCACCCACCCAACCCAGGCTTTCAGAACAAGACTTCGTCTCAAGCTCCAAGATCGAGTGCTCCGTACCACCGTCCGCTCTCAGAGGTCACGTGCAACAAGTGCCAACAGAAGGGTCACTATGCCAACAAGTGTTTCAACCAGAGGCGTCTTCCTCCTCCTCCTGTCAGATCGGCAAGTTCAGCTGTGGTCAAGCATAACCCCAAGCACGCCAAGGTCAACTTGCTGAATGCAGCTCAGGCAGAGGACTCGCCAGATGTGATTATGGGTAACCTTCCGGTTAACGATGTTCCCGCTAAAGTACTTTTTGATACTGGTGCATCGCTTTCTTTTATTTCAACTCCATTTGTGGCCAAGCATGATATTGTGACCGAAAGGATTCCTGTTCCGTTGAAGATTGTGTCTCCGGGCAAGCAAATGACTTCTAACAATTGTGTCCCGGATATTTCTATCACATTGGGCGATTACAAGTTTCTCTCTTCTCCGGTGGTTCTTGGTAATTCTGATATCGACCTCATTCTTGGGATGGACTGGCTCTCTAAACACAAGGCTCACCTCGATTGTGCAGCCAGGCAGATTCAACTGACTCATTCATCTGAAGATGTCATTATCTTTGCTGCTCGGGATAATACCATCCGGTTGTTCTCTCTCAATGAAAAGGGTGAATTGGATGCTATTTCGCAGATTCTGGTTGTTTGTGAGTATCAAGATGTCTTCCCTGAAGAACTCCCAGGCATGCCTCCAAACCGGCCGGTTGAATTTGTTATTGAACTTGAGCCCGGTACGGAACCCGTGTGCAAACGTCCCTACAAGCTCGGTCCCAAAGAGTTGAAGGAGTTGAAGAAACAACTCGATGTTCAAGAAAGAATGGGTCTCATTCGGCCTAGTACTTCTCCGTGGGGTTGTGGTGTTCTTTTTGTGAAGAAGAAGGATGGAACGGACCGACTTTGTGTTGATTATCGTCCGTTGAACAAGAAGACCATCAAGAACAAATATCCACTTCCCAACATTAATGAGCTGTTCGAACAACTCAAGGGTGCCCAAGTATTCTCCAAGCTTGATCTCCGTATGGGTTATCATCAAATTTGCATTCGTGAACAAGATATTCCAAAGACGGCGTTCAGAACAAGCTATGGGTCATACGAATACACTGTTATGTCTTTTGGCCTCGCCAATGCTCCTCCGACGTTCTCTCGCATGATGAACTTCATCTTCAACCCCTACACCAATGACTTCGTTTTGGTCTATCTCGACGATATCCTGGTTTTCTCGAAGAACAAGGAAGATCATGCCAAACACTTGCGTTTGGTTCTTGACAAGCTCGGGGAACATCAATTCTACGCCAAGTTCTCCAAGTGTGAGTTTTGGCTCAATGAGGTTCTTTATCTTGGCCATATTATCTCTGCCAAGGGCATTTCCGTGGATCCTGAGAAGGTGTCTGCAATCGTTAATTGGGAACCTCCTCAGAATGTGAAGCAACTCCGTAGCTTCCTCGGTCTTGCAAGTTACTGCCGAAGATTCGTTGAAAACTTCTCCAAGATCGCGAAGCCTCTCTCAAATCTTCTTCAGAAGCACATCAAGTACGTTTGGTCTCCAGAGTGTGATGTTGCTTTCAACGCTTTGAAAGAGAAATTGATCACTGCTCCAGTTCTAACTCCGCCTGATGAAACCAAGCCGTACGAGGTCTTTTGTGATGCCTCTCTCCAAGGTCTCGGTGCAGTACTGATGCAAGAGAAGAAAGTTGTTGCTTATACCTCTCGCCAGTTGAAGCCTAATGAGAAGAACTACCCCACTCATGATCTCGAGTTGGCGGCAGTTGTGCACGCATTGTTGACTTGGAGACATCTTCTCTTGGGAAGGAAAGTGGACATTTTCACTGATCACAAGAGTCTCAAGTACATCTTCACTCAGCCTAATCTCAACCTCAGGCAGACTCGATGGGTCGAAATAATTCAAGAGTACAATCCGAGTATCGAAAATACTCCAGGCAAGGCTAATGTGATTGCTGACGCTTTGAGCAGAAAAGCATATTGCAACAGTCTGATTCTCAAGCCTTATCAACCCGAGCTTTGTGAAGCCTTCCGCAAACTTAATCTGCAAGTTGTTCCTCAAGGTTTCCTCGCCAACCTTCAAGTTTCTCCTACCTTGGAAGACCAGATTCGCCAAGCCCAGCTTCTTGATGCTATGGTGAAAAAGGTGAAGATTGGTATTGCAAAGAGTCAGTCCAAGTACAAGTGCTATGGGCTTGATGACAAGGACACTCTCTTCTTCGGGGATCGAATTGTTGTGCCCAAAGGTGAACTTCGTAAAGTGATCATGAATGAGGCTCACAACTCTCTCCTCTCCATCCACCCTGGGAGCACGAAGATGTATCAAGATCTGAAGCAAACTTATTGGTGGACTCGAATGAAGCGCGAGATCGCTCAATTCGTGAATGAATGTGATGTATGCAGAAGAGTGAAAGCAGAACACCAAAGGCCAGCAGGTCTCCTCCAACCTCTCGCCATTCCAGAATGGAAGTTTGACCACATTGAAATGGACTTCGTGACTGGGTTTCCAAAGTCCAAGCGTGGCAATGATGCTATATTCGTTGTCATCGACAAGCTCACCAAAGTGGCTCATTTCCTACCTATCAAAGAGTCAATCACTGCAGCTCAATTGGCGGAGCTCTACACCTCGCGAATTGTCTCTCTGCACGGTATTCCTCAAGTGATATCTTCAGACCGTGGCAGCATCTTTACCTCCAAGTTTTGGGATTCTTTCCAGAAGGCCATGGGCACCAGCATTCGCTTCAGCACTGCTTTCCATCCTCAAACGAGCGGTCAAGTCGAGCGTGTCAACCAGATTCTCGAAGATATGCTCAGGGCTTGTGTTATCTCCTTCGGCATGAAGTGGGAGGATTGCCTTCCTTATGCTGAATTCTCGTACAACAACAGTTTCCAAGCAAGTTCCGGCAAGGCCCCGTTTGAAATTATGTATGGTAGGAAGTGCCGTACACCTCTCAACTGGTCTGAAACCGGTGAACGTCAGCTGCTGGGTAATGACCTGATCACAGAGGCAGAAGAAATGTGCAAGGTCATTCGTGATAACCTCAAAGCAGCCCAATCTCGTCAGAAGAGCTACTATGACAGCAAGCACCGTGATTTGGCCTTCGAGATCGGAGATCATGTCTACCTCCGCGTCTCTCCTATGAAAGGGACTCGTCGCTTCGGTATCAAAGGGAAGCTTGCCCCAAGATACGTCGGGCCTTTCAAGATCGTAAGCAAGAGAGGCGACCTCGCCTATCAACTCGAGCTTCCTGCAACCTTTGCCAATGTTCATGATGTGTTCCATGTCTCGCAACTCCGTAAGTGCTTCAAGACGCCTGAGCGCACCGTCAACTTCGAGGACATTGAGCTCCAAGAAGATCTCTCCTACCGTGAGCACCCAGTTGCAATCCTTGAAGAGACTGAACGCAAAACTCGCAACAAGTCGATCAAATTTCTTAAAGTCAAGTGGTCACACCATTCCGACCGTGAAGCTACCTGGGAACGCGAGGATCACCTCCGTTCTGAGTACCCAGAGTTCTTTCAGTCCTAGATCTCGGGACGAGATCTTTTCGTAGTGGTGGAGTGTTGTAACGCCCCATATGTAACCTTCCCGAATTGTACTCCAACTCTTGCCGTTTCCGGCATTAATTTATATTTAATTCTCGGGTTCGGGTCTTTGTCTCTGTGTGTTGTTTTTGTTTTCGTGCATCTCATATCATGTCATCACGTGCATTGCATTTGCATACATGTTCATCTCATGCATTCGAGCATTTTCCCCGTTGTCCGTTTTGCATTCCGGCGCTTCGTTCTCCTCCGGTGGCCATTTCTAGCTTTCTTTCGTGTGTGGGGATTAAACATTTCCGGATTGGACCGAGACTTGCCATGCGGCCTTGGTTTACTACCGGTAGACCGCCTGTCAAGTTTCGGGTCATTTGGACTTCGTTTGATACTCCAACGGTTAACCGAGGGGCCGAAAAGGCCTCATGTGTGTGCAGCCCAACACCCCTCCATTTTGGCCCAAAACCCACCAAACTCAGCTCCATCGTCTCGTTTGTTCGATCACGATCGTGTGGGCGAAAACCGCACCTCATTTGGACTCTCCTAGCTCCACTTATGCCTATTTAAACACCCCCCCCCCATTTCAGATCTCGTCTTCCTCCCCGTCCTCCTCCTAAAAAAACAGATCAAATCGACCCCGCCGCTGACGGACGTGTCCGGATCGGACCGGACAACGTCCGCCCCGCCGCCGCCAGCCAATCGCCCGCCGCCACCTGTCCCCGGGGCGGGACCGCATCGCCGCCGACGCCCGGGGCCCGCCAGGCCCACGCGGGGCCCTCCCCGGCCCGCAGTCGCCCCGCCGCCTCCTCCTTCGTCCGCCGCCGCCACCTCCGGCGCCGGTGGCCGGCGCCGCCACGGGCCGCCGCGCCCCGTCACGGGACGCCATCGCCGCCGCACCACCGTGCCTCCCCGGCCCCACGCGCCGCGCCGCCCTATGGCGCCGCCGCCGCCGTCTCGCCGCCCCGTCCTCCGGTCTCCTCGTCGCCGGCCGCTGCCTCCTTCCCCCTCGTCGCCGGTGAACAGTGCCGCCGCCGCCTCGAAGTCCGTGCCGCTGGATCTGGATCTGGATCTAACGTGACGGTTGACTTTTGTCCCAAAACCCTAATTTTTCTTGCAACTTTGACTGCTCGTATCTCCGCATCCGTAGCTCCGTTTTGGGCATATGATATATCAAAATCTTCGCCTCGACGAGTACATCATTTCATTCCATTGCATCATTTGAATTTGAGGTCATCTTGGTGCCCAAAATGCTGTTGGAAGGAGGCATCATGAGTTAATTTGCAGATCCGTTAGTTCATCATGCACTTTTGTCATTTTTGCCATGTTTAATCCGTGCATGATATGTCTGTGCCCCTTTGGGATGAATTGTTAAGCATGTTGTCTTCTTTCCAGAGGTGCCTCCCATGCATTTTTAGGATGTGTGTGTTGTCTTGTGCAAGCTTGCGAAGAGGGCTACCTGAGTTTACTGATTTCAGGGACTTAGTGAAAATCACTAAGTCTGGGATGTTTTAGTTCACGATGCTATATATCCAGCTTGTTTCCTAGTGATCCGTGCCTCTTTTGAGGATGATCAATAAGAGTGATTTTTTATGCTTGTTGTGCTTAACCCATCCATGTCTTTACTTGTTATGTTGGAGCACCCTAGGTTGACTCAATCGAGCTCAACTTTTGCATAGTTGTTGTTTTGGGCAGATCGTGAACTCTTTTGCGATTTTGCCGGAGTGATTGCTAGTGATCCATGCATACTATGCCATTGTTCTTGCCATGTCTAGCTAGCATTTTGTGCCTTCTTAATGGATATATGCTTGCCTTGCCATGACTTGCACCGTAGTGAGAGCATCGAGCTCGTCTACATGCCTCCGTGAGTTACTATTTCAGCATGTCCCAGTTTTCACTAAGTCTGAAAACTGATTGTGTTTCATCGATGTTCGTGTGCTCGGTAGAGTATTTTGTGAACCCTTTTAGCCCCAGGTCATTTTGGGTGTTTTGTTAAGCTTGTTGAGTAGCTCCATGCCATGCTCTTACTTGCCATGTTCAGGTTTTGCTTCATGTTGTTTTGCTGCTCCGAAGTGAGCATCGTGGTCTGAAATTTCAGACTAGCGTTAATTTCGCCAAGTCTGAAATCTGTTTTGCTTATTCAGTTTTGCCATGCTTGTTTGAAGCCCTTAATGGATGAATTTACCTATGCCTCAGTCCTGGTGATTTGTTAAGCTTCTTGAGTAAATCACTTCCATGCAATTTTTTTTCATGTTGGGTGGCTGTAGCATGTTCATTTTGTTGCATTTAGGAGCCTACTTGCTGTAAATCGCAGATCGGTTCGTTTAGTAAAACGCTTGCCATTTCTAAACCGTAGCTCCGATTGCCATGATCTTTATATCGTTTTCAGGGGATTTCTTCCCCTCTATCCAGTGGCACACTTGGTTTTCCAAGTTGAGGCCAGGTTCATGCATTTCCTGTCACGTCTTGCATTTCTGCATCCCGCGTCGCATCCCGCATAGCATATCATCTTTGCATCTTATTGGTTGCCTTTGCACGTGGTTGATTGTATCCTTGTTGCTTGTCTGTGTTGTTGGGTAGAGCCGGGAGACGAGTTCACTAACGAGGAGCCCATTGAGTTTGCTTTTGAGGATCCAGTCAATTCTGACAACTGTGCAGGCAAGATGATCACACCCTTGAAATCACTACTATCTTTGCTATGCTAGTTTGCTCGCTCTTTTGCTTTGCCAATGCTACGATGCCTACCACTTGCTTTTCAGCCTCCCAATTGCCATGATTGAGCCTCTAACCCACCTTTGTCCTAGCAAACCATTGATTGGCTATGTTACCACCTTGCTCAGCCCCTTCTTATAGCGTTGTTAGTTGCAGGTGAAGATTGGAGCCGTTCCTTGTTGGAACATTTATTTACTTGTTGGGATATCATTATATTGCTATGTTATCTTTATTCATCTATATACTTGGTAAAGGGTGGAAGGCTCGGCCTCTCGCCTAGTGTTTTGTTCCACTCTTGCCGCCCTAGTTTCCGTCATATCGGTGTTATGTTCCCGGATTGTTGCGTCCCTTACGCGGTTGGGCTATAATGGGAACCCCTTGATAGTTCGCCTTGATTAAAGCTTTTCCAGCAATGCCCAACATTGGTTTTACCATTTGCCACCTAGCCTCTTTTTCCCTTGGGTTTCCGGAGCCCAAGGGTCATCTTTATTTTAGCCCCCCACGGGCCAGTGCTCCTCTGAGTGTTGGTCCGAACCGAGCCACTTGCAGCGCCACCTCGGGGCCACTCGAGGGTTGGTTTTAGTTGTACGTAGTGTTCATCTGAGTGTGCCCTGAGAAAGAGATATGTGCAGCTCCTATCGGGATTTGTCGGCACATTCGGGCGGTGTTGCTGGACTAGTTTTGACCTGTCGAATCATCTTGTTGTACCGGGATACCGAGTCTGATCGGTGGGTCCTGGGTGGAGGTCTATTCCTTCGTTGGCCGTGAGAGCTTGTTATGGGCTAAGTTGGGACCCCCTGCAGGGATTGATCTTTCGAAAGTCGTGCCCGCGGTTATGGGCAGATGGGAATTTGTTAATGTCCGGTTGTAGACAACTTGAACCTTAAATAATTAAAATGAATCAACTGAGTGTGTTGTCGTGACGGCCTCTTCTCGGCGGAGTCCGGGAAGTGGACACGGCATTGGAGTTATGTTTGCGTAGGCTGCTCTATATAGTTTTTCCGCTCGTGCTTTGCCTTCTCTTCTCGCTCTCCTTTGCGAATAAGTTAGCCACCATATGCTAGTCGCTTGCTGCAGCTCCACTTTACATTACCCCTTTCCTACCTATTTAGCTTAAATAGTCTTGATCGCGAGGGTGCGAGATTGCTGAGTCCTTTGTGGCTCACAGATTACTATTACACCAGATGCAGGGACCGATGATACCTCTCCAGATGGCGCGCTCAAGCTGAAGTGGGAGTACGACGAGGACTCTCAGCGATACTATGTGTATTTTCCTGATGATCAGTAGTGGTGCCTATTCGGGGTTAGATTCAGGGCCTAGTCGCTTGTTGGGGGTCTTTTCTATTTTGGCGCCGTAGTCGGGCCATGAGTGATTGTATGATGGATGTTATTTATGTACTTTGATGTGATGTGGCGAGTGTAAGCCAACTATGCTATTTTTCCCCTTATATTATATATGTACATGGGTTGTGTAATGATTCCCGACTTGCGACATTGCTTTCAATGCGCCTATGTCTCTAAGTCGTGCCTCGACACGTGGGAGACATAGCCGCATCGAGGGCGTTATAAGTTGGTAATCAGAGCCTTCCCCGACCTTAGGAGCCCCATTGCTTGATCGTTTTTAGCAGCCGAGTTGTGTCTAGAAAAATGTTTTGAGTCCTTAGGAATTATATATCAGAGAGCTTAGGAATTCTTTTTACTTCCCAGTCTCCTCATCGCTCTGGTAAGGCATCCTGACGTAGAGTTTTGACTCTTCTCTTCTCAAATTTCACTAAAAAAAAATTTAGGATCACGCGAGTATCTTAGTTTTGTTCCGATGGCTTATGATGAGAATACTGTCTTGGTGCCTCCTGTCAGGGGTTTAGTGGAAGTGTCCCGGGGAGTTGAGCTCTGAGGTGTTGTCATCATAATTCTATCGTTGCAATTCTGGCATACTTGAGATATGTGCGCGACATCGAAAATCTCCTTTATGCAGTTCGTTGGTGAGATAACCTCGACGCCACCCAGTACTGGGGCGGGAGTTCGGGAGTATCGCCATAACTTGTATAACGGATGTTTTTCGAAGGTTGAGATAGATGGTTTCCGAAGGTTTCTTGGTTATGTGTTGAAGGATGGATGCAGCTGGATGTAGGATTTGCTAGCTTGGGTGAGATATTATGCTTCCCCTGTATCCCCAACACCTGATTGCATAACCGGAAAGTTTTGGGAATTTCATAGGTGGGAATTCAAGTAGCCTTAGGATATCTCTCCAACAGATGTGTGATATGAAATTGGGGTTCGACGTCTAGTGGTTCGCCTATTCACGGTCGATTTTACAGTGGCCTCGTTGTGTCTTAAAGAGTCCTTGGCTATGCTGACTCGGGGATGCTTCGTATGTCATGTGCACTGCCTTGTACATGATGGTGTTGTACGGTCGAGCCCGTGTAGGTCCTACCACGAACACTTCGGACGAAATTTCTATCATGTGTTTGTTCCGGCTTGTTCCGCAAGCCAACCCTTGGTTTTTATTTCGAGTTGTGGTATTCGTTCTGCTTCGACGTCATATGTTGATTCCATCCCTCGTTGATGTACCTCTTCTACCTGATTCTTCGTGGCTTCGCAATTTAGGAAGATGTGACCACTTCAAGAGAAGTGCATTCGTTCATTTTGTTCGGATGTGAAGACTTTATGTTGCAATTTTCATTCCGTTGGTTTCACCTTCAATATTTCTCTATTTGTGTGCTAACGGTGGTCAACCTCTTCAGGATGGCTCCCGCTAAGAGCACCAGTCAGAACCAGAATCAAGATCCTCCTCCACCTCCGCCTCCTCCGGAAGCATGGCAGGCTGTGATGGCTGCTACTAATGCAAATACTCAGCTGATCATGCAAATCATCCAAGAGCGGAATCAAAGCAGTCAAGGAAATCAGGGCAACAACCAGAACCAATTTGCAACTCTGAATCAGTTCCTCACAAATGGTCCAAAGACGTTCAGCAACTGCGTTGAGGCTACCGATGCTGATGATTGGTTAGTCGATTTGGGCAAGCATTTTGAATGTAGCAACGTCAGACCTAAAGACTTCGTCAAGTTCGCGTCTTTCCAGCTCAAGGATCAGGCCGCAGAGTGGTTTCAGCAGTACCGGGATTCCAGAGGTGGACGTTTGATCACTTGGGATGATTTCCGTCATGATTTCCGCGCTCATCACATTCCTCAAAGTGTGACTGAAAGCAAACGTGAAGAATTCCGCAATCTGAAGCAAGGCTCTTTGTCTGTCTATGACTACAACAAGTTGTTCCAGAAGCTCGCCCGTTTTGCCAAGCAGGATGTTCCTGATGAGAAGAGCATGATCTATCAGTTCAGGGGTGGTCTTCGTGAAGAAATTCAGCTCGCTCTTGTCCTCTTCGAGCCGCTGAGATACGGTGAGTTCTACAACATGGCACTGAAGCAAGAGGCTGCTCAGCTAAGGTGTGATGCTTCCAGGAAGCGAGTCAGAGACACTACGTCTTCTTCCTCTACTCAAGTGGCCAAGCAGCGGAAGTATTGGCTTCCTCCTCCTTCGTTCCGTCAGCCGTATCAGCAGAAGAGCAAAGGTGGCAGTGGTTCGTCCCACCCACCCAACCCAGGCTTTCAGAACAAGACTTCGTCTCAAGCTCCAAGATCGAGTGCTCCGTACCACCGTCCGCTCTCAGAGGTCACGTGCAACAAGTGCCAACAGAAGGGTCACTATGCCAACAAGTGTTTCAACCAGAGGCGTCTTCCTCCTCCTCCTGTCAGATCGGCAAGTTCAGCTGTGGTCAAGCATAACCCCAAGCACGCCAAGGTCAACTTGCTGAATGCAGCTCAGGCAGAGGACTCGCCAGATGTGATTATGGGTAACCTTCCGGTTAACGATGTTCCCGCTAAAGTACTTTTTGATACTGGTGCGTCGCTTTCTTTTATTTCAACTCCATTTGTGGCCAAGCATGATATTGTGACCGAAAGGATTCCTGTTCCGTTGAAGATTGTGTCTCCGGGCAAGCAAATGACTTCTAACAATTGTGTCCCGGATATTTCTATCACATTGGGCGATTACAAGTTTCTCTCTTCTCCGGTGGTTCTTGGTAATTCTGATATCGACCTCATTCTTGGGATGGACTGGCTCTCTAAACACAAGGCTCACCTCGATTGTGCAGCCAGGCAGATTCAACTGACTCATTCATCTGAAGATGTCATTGTCTTTGCTGCTCGGGATAATACCATCCGGTTGTTCTCTCTCAATGAAAAGGGTGAATTGGATGCTATTTCGCAGATTCTGGTTGTTTGTGAGTATCAAGATGTCTTCCCTGAAGAACTCCCAGGCATGCCTCCAAACCGGCCGGTTGAATTTGTTATTGAACTTGAGCCCGGTACGGAACCCGTGTGCAAACGTCCCTACAAGCTCGGTCCCAAAGAGTTGAAGGAGTTGAAGAAACAACTCGATGTTCAAGAAAGAATGGGTCTCATTCGGCCTAGTACTTCTCCGTGGGGTTGTGGTGTTCTTTTTGTGAAGAAGAAGGATGGAACGGACCGACTTTGTGTTGATTATCGTCCGTTGAACAAGAAGACCATCAAGAACAAATATCCACTTCCCAACATTAATGAGCTATTCGAACAACTCAAGGGTGCCCAAGTATTCTCCAAGCTTGATCTCCGTATGGGTTATCATCAAATTTGCATTCGTGAACAAGATATTCCAAAGACGGCGTTCAGAACAAGCTATGGGTCATACGAATACACTGTTATGTCTTTTGGCCTCGCCAATGCTCCTCCGACGTTCTCTCGCATGATGAACTTCATCTTCAACCCCTACACCAATGACTTCGTTTTGGTCTATCTCGACGATATCCTGGTTTTCTCGAAGAACAAGGAAGATCATGCCAAACACTTGCGTTTGGTTCTTGACAAGCTCAGGGAACATCAATTCTACGCCAAGTTCTCCAAGTGTGAGTTTTGGCTCGATGAGGTTCTTTATCTTGGCCATATTATCTCTGCCAAGGGCATTTCCGTGGATCCTGAGAAGGTGTCTGCAATCGTTAATTGGGAACCTCCTCAGAATGTGAAGCAACTCCGTAGCTTCCTCGGTCTTGCAAGTTACTGCCGAAGATTCGTTGAAAACTTCTCCAAGATCGCGAAGCCTCTCTCAAATCTTCTTCAGAAGCACATCAAGTACGTTTGGTCTCCGGAGTGTGATGTTGCTTTCAACGCTTTGAAAGAGAAATTGATCACTGCTCCAGTTCTAACTCCGCCTGATGAAACCAAGCCGTACGAGGTCTTTTGTGATGCCTCTCTCCAAGGTCTCGGTGCAGTACTGATGCAAGAGAAGAAAGTTGTTGCTTATACCTCTCGCCAGTTGAAGCCTAATGAGAAGAACTACCCCACTCATGATCTCGAGTTGGCGGCAGTTGTGCACGCATTGTTGACTTGGAGACATCTTCTCTTGGGAAGGAAAGTGGACATTTTCACTGATCACAAGAGTCTCAAGTACATCTTCACTCAGCCTAATCTCAACCTCAGGCAGACTCGATGGGTCGAAATAATTCAAGAGTACAATCCGAGTATCGAAAATACTCCAGGCAAGGCTAATGTGATTGCTGACGCTTTGAGCAGAAAAGCATATTGCAACAGTCTGATTCTCAAGCCTTATCAACCCGAGCTTTGTGAAGCCTTCCGCAAACTTAATCTGCAAGTTGTTCCTCAAGGTTTCCTCGCCAACCTTCAAGTTTCTCCTACCTTGGAAGACCAGATTCGCCAAGCCCAGCTTCTTGATGCTATGGTGAAAAAGGTGAAGATTGGTATTGCAAAGAGTCAGTCCAAGTACAAGTGCTATGGGCTTGATGACAAGGACACTCTCTTCTTCGGGGATCGAATTGTTGTGCCCAAAGGTGAACTTCGTAAAGTGATCATGAATGAGGCTCACAACTCTCTCCTCTCCATCCACCCTGGGAGCACGAAGATGTATCAAGATCTGAAGCAAACTTATTGGTGGACTCGAATGAAGCGCGAGATCGCTCAATTCGTGAATGAATGTGATGTATGCAG
The DNA here is from genome assembly GCA_034509565.1 of Triticum monococcum. NCBI lineage: Eukaryota > Viridiplantae > Streptophyta > Magnoliopsida > Poales > Poaceae > Triticum > Triticum monococcum. Next base: position 772,296,071 of record CM067847.1, read on the forward strand.
AAGAGTGAAAGCAGAACACCAAAGGCCAGCAGGTCTCCTCCAACCTCTCGCCATTCCAGAATGGAAGTTTGACCACATTGAAATGGACTTCGTGACTGGGTTTCCAAAGTCCAAGCGTGGCAATGATGCTATATTCGTTGTCATCGACAAGCTCACCAAAGTGGCTCATTTCCTACCTATCAAAGAGTCAATCACTGCAGCTCAATTGGCGGAGCTCTACACCTCGCGAATTGTCTCTCTGCACGGTATTCCTCAAGTGATATCTTCAGACCGTGGCAGCATCTTTACCTCCAAGTTTTGGGATTCTTTCCAGAAGGCCATGGGCACCAGCATTCGCTTCAGCACTGCTTTCCATCCTCAAACGAGCGGTCAAGTCGAGCGTGTCAACCAGATTCTCGAAGATATGCTCAGGGCTTGTGTTATCTCCTTCGGCATGAAGTGGGAGGATTGCCTTCCTTATGCTGAATTCTCGTACAACAACAGTTTCCAAGCAAGTTCCGGCAAGGCCCCGTTTGAAATTATGTATGGTAGGAAGTGCCGTACACCTCTCAACTGGTCTGAAACCGGTGAACGTCAGCTGCTGGGTAATGACCTGATCACAGAGGCAGAAGAAATGTGCAAGGTCATTCGTGATAACCTCAAAGCAGCCCAATCTCGTCAGAAGAGCTACTATGACAGCAAGCACCGTGATTTGGCCTTCGAGATCGGAGATCATGTCTACCTCCGCGTCTCTCCTATGAAAGGGACTCGTCGCTTCGGTATCAAAGGGAAGCTTGCCCCAAGATACGTCGGGCCTTTCAAGATCGTAAGCAAGAGAGGCGACCTCGCCTATCAACTCGAGCTTCCTGCAACCTTTGCCAATGTTCATGATGTGTTCCATGTCTCGCAACTCCGTAAGTGCTTCAAGACGCCTGAGCGCACCGTCAACTTCGAGGACATTGAGCTCCAAGAAGATCTCTCCTACCGTGAGCACCCAGTTGCAATCCTTGAAGAGACTGAACGCAAAACTCGCAACAAGTCGATCAAATTTCTTAAAGTCAAGTGGTCACACCATTCCGACCGTGAAGCTACCTGGGAACGCGAGGATCACCTCCGTTCTGAGTACCCAGAGTTCTTTCAGTCCTAGATCTCGGGACGAGATCTTTTCGTAGTGGTGGAGTGTTGTAACGCCCCATATGTAACCTTCCCGAATTGTACTCCAACTCTTGCCGTTTCCGGCATTAATTTATATTTAATTCTCGGGTTCGGGTCTTTGTCTCTGTGTGTTGTTTTTGTTTTCGTGCATCTCATATCATGTCATCACGTGCATTGCATTTGCATACATGTTCATCTCATGCATTCGAGCATTTTCCCCGTTGTCCGTTTTGCATTCCGGCGCTTCGTTCTCCTCCGGTGGCCATTTCTAGCTTTCTTTCGTGTGTGGGGATTAAACATTTCCGGATTGGACCGAGACTTGCCATGCGGCCTTGGTTTACTACCGGTAGACCGCCTGTCAAGTTTCGGGTCATTTGGACTTCGTTTGATACTCCAACGGTTAACCGAGGGGCCGAAAAGGCCTCATGTGTGTGCAGCCCAACACCCCTCCATTTTGGCCCAAAACCCACCAAACTCAGCTCCATTGTCTCGTTTGTTCGATCACGATCGTGTGGGCGAAAACCGCACCTCATTTGGACTCTCCTAGCTCCACTTATGCCTATTTAAACACCCCCCCCCCATTTCAGATCTCGTCTTCCTCCCCGTCCTCCTCCTAAAAAAACAGATCAAATCGACCCCGCCGCTGACGGACGTGTCCGGATCGGACCGGACAACGTCCGCCCCGCCGCCGCCAGCCAATCGCCCGCCGCCACCTGTCCCCGGGGCGGGACCGCATCGCCGCCGACGCCCGGGGCCCGCCAGGCCCACGCGGGGCCCTCCCCGGCCCGCAGTCGCCCCGCCGCCTCCTCCTTCGTCCGCCGCCGCCACCTCCGGCGCCGGTGGCCGGCGCCGCCACGGGCCGCCGCGCCCCGTCACGGGACGCCATCGCCGCCGCACCACCGTGCCTCCCCGGCCCCACGCGCCGCGCCGCCCTACGGCGCCGCCGCCGCCGTCTCGCCGCCCCGTCCTCCGGTCTCCTCGTCGCCGGCCGCTGCCTCCTTCCCCCTCGTCGCCGGTGAACAGTGCCGCCGCCGCCTCGAAGTCCGTGCCGCTGGATCTGGATCTGGATCTAACGTGACGGTTGACTTTTGTCCCGAAACCCTAATTTTTCTTGCAACTTTGACTGCTCGTATCTCCGCATCCGTAGCTCCGTTTTGGGCATATGATATATCAAAATCTTCGCCTCGACGAGTACATCATTTCATTCCATTGCATCATTTGAATTTGAGGTCATCTTGGTGCCCAAAATGCTGTTGGAAGGAGGCATCATGAGTTAATTTGCAGATCCGTTAGTTCATCATGCACTTTTGTCATTTTTGCCATGTTTAATCCGTGCATGATATGCCTGTGCCCCTTTGGGATGAATTGTTAAGCATGTTGTCTTCTTTCCAGAGGTGCCTCCCATGCATTTTTAGGATGTGTGTGTTGTCTTGTGCAAGCTTGCGAAGAGGGCTACCTGAGTTTACTGATTTCAGGGACTTAGTGAAAATCACTAAGTCTGGGATGTTTTAGTTCATGATGCTATATATCCAGCTTGTTTCCTAGTGATCCGTGCCTCTTTTGAGGATGATCAATAAGAGTGATTTTTTATGCTTGTTGTGCTTAACCCATCCATGTCTTTACTTGTTATGTTGGAGCACCCTAGGTTGACTCAATCGAGCTCAACTTTTGCATAGTTGTTGTTTTGGGCAGATCGTGAACTCTTTTGCGATTTTGCCGGAGTGATTGCTAGTGATCCATGCATACTATGCCATTGTTCTTGCCATGTCTAGCTAGCATTTTGTGCCTTATTAATGGATATATGCTTGCCTTGCCATGACTTGCACCGTAGTGAGAGCATCGAGCTCGTCTACATGCCTCCGTGAGTTACTATTTCAGCATGTCCCAGTTTTCACTAAGTCTGAAAACTGATTGTGTTTCATCGATGTTCGTGTGCTCGGTAGAGTATTTTGTGAACCCTTTTAGCCCCAGGTCATTTTGGGTGTTTTGTTAAGCTTGTTGAGTAGCTCCATGCCATGCTCTTACTTTCCATGTTCAGGTTTTGCTTCATGTTGTTTTGCTGCTCCGAAGAGAGCATCGTGGTCTGAAATTTCAGACTAGCGTTAATTTCGCCAAGTCTGAAATCTGTTTTGCTTATTCAGTTTTGCCATGCTTGTTTGAAGCCCTTAATGGATGAATTTACCTATGCCTCAGTCCTGGTGATTTGTTAAGCTTCTTGAGTAAATCACTTCCATGCAATTTGTTTTCATGTTGGGTGGCTGTAGCATGTTCATTTTGTTGCATTTAGGAGCCTACTTGCTGTAAATCGCAGATCGGTTCGTTTAGTAAAACGCTTGCCATTTCTAAACCGTAGCTCCGATTGCCATGATCTTTATATCGTTTTCAGGGGATTTCTTCCCCTCTATCCAGTGGCACACTTGGTTTTCCAAGTTGAGGCCAGGTTCATGCATTTCCTGTCACGTCTTGCATTTCTGCATCCCGCGTCGCATCCCGCATAGCATATCATCTTTGCATCTTATTGGTTGCCTTTGCACGTGGTTGATTGTATCCTTGTTGCTTGTCTGTGTTGTTGGGTAGAGCCGGGAGACGAGTTCACTAACGAGGAGCCCGTTGAGTTTGCTTTTGAGGATCCAGTCAATTCTGACAACTGTGCAGGCAAGATGATCACACCCTTGAAATCACTACTATCTTTGCTATGCTAGTTTGCTCGCTCTTTTGCTTTGCCAATGCTACGATGCCTACCACTTGCTTTTCAGCCTCCCAATTGCCATGATTGAGCCTCTAACCCACCTTTGTCCTAGCAAACCATTGATTGGCTATGTTACCACCTTGCTCAGCCCCTTCTTATAGCGTTATTAGTTGCAGGTGAAGATTGGAGCCGTTCCTTGTTGGAACATTTATTTACTTGTTGGGATATCATTATATTGCTATGTTATCTTTATTCATCTATATACTTGGTAAAGGGTGGAAGGCTCGGCCTCTCGCCTAGTGTTTTGTTCCACTCTTGCCGCCCTAGTTTCCGTCATATCGGTGTTATGTTCCCGGATTGTTGCGTCCCTTACGCGGTTGGGCTATAATGGGAACCCCTTGATAGTTCGCCTTGATTAAAGCTTTTCCAGCAATGCCCAACATTGGTTTTACCATTTGCCACCTAGCCTCTTTTTCCCTTGGGTTTCCGGAGCCCGAGGGTCATCTTTATTTTAGCCCCCCACGGGCCAGTGCTCCTCTGAGTGTTGGTCCGAACCGAGCCACTTGCAGCGCCACCTCGGGGCCACTCGAGGGTTGGTTTTAGTTGTACGTAGTGTTCATCTGAGTGTGCCCTGAGAAAGAGATATGTGCAGCTCCTATCGGGATTTGTCGGCACATTCGGGCGGTGTTGCTGGACTAGTTTTGACCTGTCGAATCATCTTGTTGTACCGGGATACCGAGTCTGATCGGTGGGTCCTGGGTGGAGGTCTATTCCTTCGTTGACCGTGAGAGCTTGTTATGGGCTAAGTTGGGACCCCCCTGCAGGGATTGATCTTTCGAAAGTCGTGCCCGCGGTTATGGGCAGATGGGAATTTGTTAATGTCCGGTTGTAGACAACTTGAACCTTAAGTAATTAAAATGAATCAACTGAGTGTGTTGTCGTGACGGCCTCTTCTCGGCGGAGTCCGGGAAGTGGACACGGCGTTGGAGTTATGTTTGCGTAGGCTGCTCTATATAGTTTTTCCGCTCGTGCTTTGCCTTCTCTTCTCGCTCTCCTTTGCGAATAAGTTAGCCACCATATGCTAGTCGCTTGCTGCAGCTCCACTTTACATTACCCCTTTCCTACCTATTTAGCTTAAATAGTCTTGATCGCGAGGGTGCGAGATTGCTGAGTCCTTTGTGGCTCACAGATTACTATTACACCAGATGCAGGGACCGATGATACCTCTCCGGATGGCGCGCTCAAGCTGAAGTGGGAGTACGACGAGGACTCTCAGCGATACTATGTGTATTTTCCTGATGATCAGTAGTGGTGCCTATTCGGGGTTAGATTCAGGGCCTAGTCGCTTGTTGGGGGTCTTTTCTATTTTGGCGCCGTAGTCGGGCCATGAGTGATTGTATGATGGATGTTATTTATGTACTTTGATGTGACGTGGCGAGTGTAAGCCAACTATGCTATTTTTCCCCTTATATTATATATGTACATGGGTTGTGTAATGATTCCCGACTTGCGACATTGCTTTCAATGCGCCTATGTCTCTAAGTCGTGCCTCGACACGTGGGAGACATAGCCGCATCGAGGGCGTTATAAGTTGGTAATCAGAGCCTTCCCCGACCTTAGGAGCCCCATTGCTTGATCGTTTTTAGCAGCCGAGTTGTGTCTAGAAAAATGTTTTGAGTCCTTAGGAATTATATATCAGAGAGCTTAGGAATTCTTTTTACTTCCCAGTCTCCTCATCGCTCTGGTAAGGCATCCTGACGTAGAGTTTTGACTCTTCTCTTCTCAAATTTCACTAAAAAAAATTTTAGGATCACGCGAGTATCTTAGTTTTGTTCCGATGGCTTATGATGAGAATACTGTCTTGGTGCCTCCTGTCAGGGGTTTAGTGGAAGTGTCCCGGGGAGTTGAGCTCTGAGGTGTTGTCATCATAATTCTATCGTTGCAATTCTGGCATACTTGAGATATGTGCGCGACATCGAAAATCTCCTTTATGCAGTTCGTTGGTGAGATAACCTCGACGCCACCCAGTACTGGGGCGGGAGTTCGGGAGTATCGCCATAACTTGTATAACGGATGTTTTTCGAAGGTTGAGATAGATGGTTTCCGAAGGTTTCTTGGTTATGTGTTGAAGGATGGATGCAGCTGGATGTAGGATTTGCTAGCTTGGGTGAGATATTATGCTTCCCCTGTATCCCCAACACCTGATTGCATAACCGGAAAGTTTTGGGAATTTCATAGGTGGGAATTCAAGTAGCCTTAGGATATCTCTCCAACAGATGTGTGATATGAAATTGGGGTTCGACGTCTAGTGGTTCGCCTATTCACGGTCGATTTTACAGTGGCCTCGTTGTGTCTTAAAGAGTCCTTGGCTATGCTGACTCGGGGATGCTTCGTATGTCATGTGCACTGCCTTGTACATGATGGTGTTGTACGGTCGAGCCCGTGTAGGTCCTACCACGAACACTTCGGACGAAATTTCTATCATGTGTTTGTTCCGGCTTGTTCCGCAAGCCAACCCTTGGTTTTTATTTCGAGTTGTGGTATTCGTTCTGCTTCGACGTCATATGTTGATTCCATCCCTCGTTGATGTACCTCTTCTACCTGATTCTTCGTGGCTTCGCAATTTAGGAAGATGTGACCACTTCAAGAGAAGTGCATTCGTTCATTTTGTTCGGATGTGAAGACTTTATGTTGCAATTTTCATTCCGTTGGTTTCACCTTCAATATTTCTCTATTTGTGTGCTAACGGTGGTCAACCTCTTCAGGATGGCTCCCGCTAAGAGCACCAGTCAGAACCAGAATCAAGATCCTCCGCCACCTCCGCCTCCTCCGGAAGCATGGCAGGCTGTGATGGCTGCTACTAATGCAAATACTCAGCTGATCATGCAAATCATCCAAGAGCGGAATCAAAGCAGTCAAGGAAATCAAGGCAACAACCAGAACCAATTTGCAACTCTGAATCAGTTCCTCGCAAATGGTCCAAAGACGTTCAGCAACTGCGTTGAGGCTACCGATGCTGATGATTGGTTAGTCGATTTGGGCAAGCATTTTGAATGTAGCAACGTCAGACCTAAAGACTTCGTCAAGTTCGCGTCTTTCCAGCTCAAGGATCAGGCCGCAGAGTGGTTTCAGCAGTACCGGGATTCCAGAGGTGGACGTTTGATCACTTGGGATGATTTCCGTCGTGATTTCCGCGCTCATCACATTCCTCAAAGTGTGACTGAAAGCAAACGTGAAGAATTCCGCAATCTGAAGCAAGGCTCTTTGTCTGTCTATGACTACAACAAGTTGTTCCAGAAGCTCGCCCGTTTTGCCAAGCAGGATGTTCCTGATGAGAAGAGCATGATCTATCAGTTCAGGGGTGGTCTTCGTGAAGAAATTCAGCTCGCTCTTGTCCTCTTCGAGCCACTGAGATACGGTGAGTTCTACAACATGGCACTGAAGCAAGAGGCTGCTCAGCTAAGGTGTGATGCTTCCAGGAAGCGAGTCAGAGACACTACGTCTTCTTCCTCTACTCAAGTGGCCAAGCAGCGGAAGTATTGGCTTCCTCCTCCTTCGTTCCGTCAGCCGTATCAGCAGAAGAGCAAAGGTGGCAGTGGTTCGTCCCACCCACCCAACCCAGGCTTTCAGAACAAGACTTCGTCTCAAGCTCCAAGATCGAGTGCTCCGTACCACCGTCCGCTCTCAGAGGTCACGTGCAACAAGTGCCAACAGAAGGGTCACTATGCCAACAAGTGTTTCAACCAGAGGCGTCTTCCTCCTCCTCCTGTCAGATCGGCAAGTTCAGCTGTGGTCAAGCATAACCCCAAGCACGCCAAGGTCAACTTGCTGAATGCAGCTCAGGCAGAGGACTCGCCAGATGTGATTATGGGTAACCTTCCGGTTAACGATGTTCCCGCTAAAGTACTTTTTGATACTGGTGCATCGCTTTCTTTTATTTCAACTCCATTTGTGGCCAAGCATGATATTGTGACCGAAAGGATTCCTGTTCCGTTGAAGATTGTGTCTCCGGGCAAGCAAATGACTTCTAACAATTGTGTCCCGGATATTTCTATCACATTGGGCGATTACAAGTTTCTCTCTTCTCCGGTGGTTCTTGGTAATTCTGATATCGACCTCATTCTTGGGATGGACTGGCTCTCTAAACACAAGGCTCACCTTGATTGTGCAGCCAGGCAGATTCAACTGACTCATTCATCTGAAGATGTCATTGTCTTTGCTGCTCGGGATAATACCATCCGGTTGTTCTCTCTCAATGAAAAGGGTGAATTGGATGCTATTTCGCAGATTCTGGTTGTTTGTGAGTATCAAGATGTCTTCCCTGAAGAACTCCCAGGCATGCCTCCAAACCGGCCGGTTGAATTTGTTATTGAACTTGAGCCCGGTACGGAACCCGTGTGCAAACGTCCCTACAAGCTCGGTCCCAAAGAGTTGAAGGAGTTGAAGAAACAACTCGATGTTCAAGAAAGAATGGGTCTCATTCGGCCTAGTACTTCTCCGTGGGGTTGTGGTGTTCTTTTTGTGAAGAAGAAGGATGGAACGGACCGACTTTGTGTTGATTATCGTCCGTTGAACAAGAAGACCATCAAGAACAAATATCCACTTCCCAACATTAATGAGCTGTTCGAACAACTCAAGGGTGCCCAAGTATTCTCCAAGCTTGATCTCCGTATGGGTTATCATCAAATTTGCATTCGTGAACAAGATATTCCAAAGACGGCGTTCAGAACAAGCTATGGGTCATACGAATACACTGTTATGTCTTTTGGCCTCGCCAATGCTCCTCCGACGTTCTCTCGCATGATGAACTTCATCTTCAACCCCTACACCAATGACTTCGTTTTGGTCTATCTCGACGATATCCTGGTTTTCTCGAAGAACAAGGAAGATCATGCCAAACACTTGCGTTTGGTTCTTGACAAGCTCAGGGAACATCAATTCTACGCCAAGTTCTCCAAGTGTGAGTTTTGGCTCGATGAGGTTCTTTATCTTGGCCATATTATCTCTGCCAAGGGCATTTCCGTGGATCCTGAGAAGGTGTCTGCAATCGTTAATTGGGAACCTCCTCAGAATGTGAAGCAACTCCGTAGCTTCCTCGGTCTTGCAAGTTACTGCCGAAGATTCGTTGAAAACTTCTCCAAGATCGCGAAGCCTCTCTCAAATCTTCTTCAGAAGCACATCAAGTACGTTTGGTCTCCGGAGTGTGATGTTGCTTTCAACGCTTTGAAAGAGAAATTGATCACTGCTCCAGTTCTAACTCCGCCTGATGAAACCAAGCCGTACGAGGTCTTTTGTGATGCCTCTCTCCAAGGTCTCGGTGCAGTACTGATGCAAGAGAAGAAAGTTGTTGCTTATACCTCTCGCCAGTTGAAGCCTAATGAGAAGAACTACCCCACTCATGATCTCGAGTTGGCGGCAGTTGTGCACGCATTGTTGACTTGGAGACATCTTCTCTTGGGAAGGAAAGTGGACATTTTCACTGATCACAAGAGTCTCAAGTACATCTTCACTCAGCCTAATCTCAACCTCAGGCAGACTCGATGGGTCGAAATAATTCAAGAGTACAATCCGAGTATCGAAAATACTCCAGGCAAGGCTAATGTGATTGCTGACGCTTTGAGCAGAAAAGCATATTGCAACAGTCTGATTCTCAAGCCTTATCAACCCGAGCTTTGTGAAGCCTTCCGCAAACTTAATCTGCAAGTTGTTCCTCAAGGTTTCCTCGCCAACCTTCAAGTTTCTCCTACCTTGGAAGACCAGATTCGCCAAGCCCAGCTTCTTGATGCTATGGTGAAAAAGGTGAAGATTGGTATTGCAAAGAGTCAGTCCAAGTACAAGTGCTATGGGCTTGATGACAAGGACACTCTCTTCTTCGGGGATCGAATTGTTGTGCCCAAAGGTGAACTTCGTAAAGTGATCATGAATGAGGCTCACAACTCTCTCCTCTCCATCCACCCTGGGAGCACGAAGATGTATCAAGATCTGAAGCAAACTTATTGGTGGACTCGAATGAAGCGCGAGATCGCTCAATTCGTGAATGAATGTGATGTATGCAGAAGAGTGAAAGCAGAACACCAAAGGCCAGCAGGTCTCCTCCAACCTCTCGCCATTCCAGAATGGAAGTTTGACCACATTGAAATGGACTTCGTGACTGGGTTTCCAAAGTCCAAGCGTGGCAATGATGCTATATTCGTTGTCATCGACAAGCTCACCAAAGTGGCTCATTTCCTACCTATCAAAGAGTCAATCACTGCAGCTCAATTGGCGGAGCTCTACACCTCGCGAATTGTCTCTCTGCACGGTATTCCTCAAGTGATATCTTCAGACCGTGGCAGCATCTTTACCTCCAAGTTTTGGGATTCTTTCCAGAAGGCCATGGGCACCAGCATTCGCTTCAGCACTGCTTTCCATCCTCAAACGAGCGGTCAAGTCGAGCGTGTCAACCAGATTCTCGAAGATATGCTCAGGGCTTGTGTTATCTCCTTCGGCATGAAGTGGGAGGATTGCCTTCCTTATGCTGAATTCTCGTACAACAACAGTTTCCAAGCAAGTTCCGGCAAGGCCCCGTTTGAAATTATGTATGGTAGGAAGTGCCGTACACCTCTCAACTGGTCTGAAACCGGTGAACGTCAGCTGCTGGGTAATGACCTGATCACAGAGGCAGAAGAAATGTGCAAGGTCATTCGTGATAACCTCAAAGCAGCCCAATCTCGTCAGAAGAGCTACTATGACAGCAAGCACCGTGATTTGGCCTTCGAGATCGGAGATCATGTCTACCTCCGCGTCTCTCCTATGAAAGGGACTCGTCGCTTCGGTATCAAAGGGAAGCTTGCCCCAAGATACGTCGGGCCTTTCAAGATCGTAAGCAAGAGAGGCGACCTCGCCTATCAACTCGAGCTTCCTGCAACCTTTGCCAATGTTCATGATGTGTTCCATGTCTCGCAACTCCGTAAGTGCTTCAAGACGCCTGAGCGCACCGTCAACTTCGAGGACATTGAGCTCCAAGAAGATCTCTCCTACCGTGAGCACCCAGTTGCAATCCTTGAAGAGACTGAACGCAAAACTCGCAACAAGTCGATCAAATTTCTTAAAGTCAAGTGGTCACACCATTCCGACCGTGAAGCTACCTGGGAACGCGAGGATCACCTCCGTTCTGAGTACCCAGAGTTCTTTCAGTCCTAGATCTCGGGACGAGATCTTTTCGTAGTGGTGGAGTGTTGTAACGCCCCATATGTAACCTTCCCGAATTGTACTCCAACTCTTGCCGTTTCCGGCATTAATTTATATTTAATTCTCGGGTTCGGGTCTTTGTCTCTGTGTGTTGTTTTTGTTTTCGTGCATCTCATATCATGTCATCACGTGCATTGCATTTGCATACATGTTCATCTCATGCATTCGAGCATTTTCCCCGTTGTCCGTTTTGCATTCCGGCGCTTCGTTCTCCTCCGGTGGCCATTTCTAGCTTTCTTTCGTGTGTGGGGATTAAACATTTACGGATTGGACCGAGACTTGCCATGCGGCCTTGGTTTACTACCGGTAGACCGCCTGTCAAGTTTCGGGTCATTTGGACTTCGTTTGATACTCCAACGGTTAACCGAGGGGCCGAAAAGGCCTCATGTGTGTGCAGCCCAACACCCCTCCATTTTGGCCCAAAACCCACCAAACTCAGCTCCATCGTCTCGTTTGTTCGATCACGATCGTGTGGGCGAAAACCGCACCTCATTTGGACTCTCCTAGCTCCACTTATGCCTATTTAAACACCCCCCCATTTCAGATCTCGTCTTCCTCCCCGTCCTCCTCCTAAAAAAACAGATCAAATCGACCCCGCCGCCGACGGACGTGTCCGGATCGGACCGGACAACGTCCGCCCCGCCGCCGCCAGCCAATCGCCCGCCGCCACCTGTCCCCGGGGCGGGACCGCATCGCCGCCGACGCCCGGGGCCCGCCAGGCCCACGCGGGGCCCTCCCCGGCCCGCAGTCGCCCCGCCGCCTCCTCCTTCGTCCGCCGCCGCCACCTCCGGCGCCGGTGGCCGGCGCCGCCACGGGACGCCATCGCCGCCGCACCACCGTGCCTCCCCGGCCCCACGCGCCGCGCCGCCCTACGGCGCCGCCGCCGCCGTCTCGCCGCCCCGTCCTCCGGTCTCCTCGTCGCCGGCCGCTGCCTCCTTCCCCCTCGTTGCCGGTGAACAGTGCCGCCGCCGCCTCGAAGTCCGTGCCGCTGGATCTGGATCTGGATCTAACGTGACGGTTGACTTTTGTCCCGAAACCCTAATTTTTCTTGCAACTTTGACTGCTCGTATCTCCGCATCCGTAGCTCCGTTTTGGGCATATGATATATCAAAATCTTCGCCTCGACGAGTACATCATTTCATCCCATTGCATCATTTGAATTTGAGGTCATCTTGGTGCCCAAAATGCTGTTGGAAGGAGGCATCATGAGTTAATTTGCAGATCCGTTAGTTCATCATGCACTTTTGTCATTTTTGCCATGTTTAATCCGTGCATGATATGCCTGTGCCCCTTTGGGATGAATTGTTAAGCATGTTGTCTTCTTTCCAGAGGTGCCTCCCATGCATTTTTAGGATGTGTGTGTTGTCTTGTGCAAGCTTGCGAAGAGGGCTACCTGAGTTTACTGATTTCAGGGACTTAGTGAAAATCACTAAGTCTGGGATGTTTTAGTTCACGATGCTATATATCCAGCTTGTTTCCTAGTGATCCGTGCCTCTTTTGAGGATGATCAGTAAGAGTGATTTTTTATGCTTGTTGTGCTTAACCCATCCATGTCTTTACTTGTTATGTTGAGCAACCTAGGTTGACTCAATCGAGCTCAACTTTTGCATAGTTGTTGTTTTGGGCAGATCGTGAACTCTTTTGCGATTTTGCCGGAGTGATTGCTAGTGATCCATGCATACTATGCCATTGTTCTTGCCATGTCTAGCTAGCATTTTGTGCCTTCTTAATGGATATATGCTTGCCTTGCCATGACTTGCACCGTAGTGAGAGCATCGAGCTCGTCTACATGCCTCCGTGAGTTACTATTTCAGCATGTCCCAGTTTTCACTAAGTCTGAAAACTGATTGTGTTTCATCGATGTTCGTGTGCTCGGTAGAGTATTTTGTGAACCCTTTTGGCCCCAGGTCATTTTGGGTGTTTTGTTAAGCTTTTTGAGTAGCTCCATGCCATGCTCTTACTTGCCATGTTCAGGTTTTGCTTCATGTTGTTTTGCTGCTCCGAAGAGAGCATCGTGGTCTAAAATTTCAGACTAGCGTTAATTTCGCCAAGTCTGAAATCTGTTTTGCTTATTCAGTTTTGCCATGCTTGTTTGAAGCACTTAATGGATGAATTTACCTATGCCTCAGTCCTGGTGATTTGTTAAGCTTCTTGAGTACATCACTTCCATGCAATTTGTTTTCATGTTGGGTGGCTGTAGCATGTTCATTTTGTTGCATTTAGGAGCCTACTTGCTGTAAATCGCAGATCGGTTCGTTTAGTAAAACGCTTGCCATTTCTAAACCGTAGCTCCGATTGCCATGATCTTTATATCGTTTTCAGGGGATTTCTTCCCCTCTATCCAGTGGCACACTTGGTTTTCCAAGTTGAGGCCATGTTCATGCATTTTCTGTCACGTCTTGCATTTTTGCATCCCGCGTCGCATCCCGCATAGCATATCATCTTTGCATCTTATTGGTTGCCTTTGCACGTGGTTGATTGTATCCTTGTTGCTTGTCTGTGTTGTTGGGTAGAGCCGGGAGACGAGTTCACTAACGAGGAGCCTGTTGAGTTTGCTTTTGAGGATCCAGTCAATTCTGACAACTGTGCAGGCAAGATGATCACACCCTTGAAATCACTACTATCTTTGCTATGCTAGTTTGCTCGCTCTTTTGCTTTGCCAATGCTACGATGCCTACCACTTGCTTGTCAGCCTCCCAATTGTCATGATTGAGCCTCTAACCCACCTTTGTCCTAGCAAACCATTGATTGGCTATGTTACCGCCTTGCTCAGCCCCTTCTTATAGCGTTGTTAGTTGCAGGTGAAGATTGGAGCCGTTCCTTGTTGGAACATTTATTTACTTGTTGGGATATCATTATATTGCTATGTTATCTTTATTCATCTATATACTTGGTAAAGGGTGGAAGGCTCGGCCTCTCGCCTAGTGTTTTGTTCCACTCTTGCCGCCCTAGTTTCCGTCATATCGGTGTTATGTTCCCGGATTGTTGCGTCCCTTACGCGGTTGGGCTATAATGGGAACCCCTTGATAGTTCGCCTTGATTAAAGCTTTTCCAGCAATGCCCAACATTGGTTTTACCATTTGCCACCTAGCCTCTTTTTCCCTTGGGTTTCCGGAGCCCGAGGGTCATCTTTATTTTAGCCCCCCACGGGCCAGTGCTCCTCTGAGTGTTGGTCCGAACCGAGCCACTTGCAGCGCCACCTCGGGGCCACTCGAGGGTTGGTTTTAGTTGTACGTAGTGTTCATCTGAGTGTGCCCTGAGAAAGAGATATGTGCAGCTCCTATCGGGATTTGTCGGCACATTCGGGCGGTGTTGCTGGACTAGTTTTGACCTGTCGAATCATCTTGTTGTACCGGGATACCGAGTCTGATCGGTGGGTCCTGGGTGGAGGTCTATTCCTTTGTTGACCGTGAGAGCTTGTTATGGGCTAAGTTGGGACCCCCCTGCAGGGATTGATCTTTCGAAAGTCGTGCCCGCGGTTATGGGCAGATGGGAATTTGTTAATGTCCGGTTGTAGACAACTTGAACCTTAAATAATTAAAATGAATCAACGGAGTGTGTTGTCGTGACGGCCTCTTCTCGGCGGAGTCCGGGAAGTGGACACGGCGTTGGAGTTATGTTTGCGTAGGCTGCTCTATATAGTTTTTCCGCTCGTGCTTTGCCTTCTCTTCTCGCTCTCCTTTGCGAATAAGTTAGCCACCATATGCTAGTCGCTTGCTGCAGCTCCACTTTACATTACCCCTTTCCTACCTATTTAGCTTAAATAGTCTTGATCGCGAGGGTGCGAGATTGCTGAGTCCTTTGTGGCTCACAGATTACTATTACACCAGATGCAGGGACCGATGATACCTCTCCGGATGGCGCGCTCAAGCTGAAGTGGGAGTACGACGAGGACTCTCAGCGATACTATGTGTCTTTTCCTGATGATCAGTAGTGGTGCCTATTCGGGGTTAGATTCAGGGCCTAGTCGCTTGTTGGGGGTCTTTTCTATTTTGGCGCCGTAGTCGGGCCATGAGTGATTGTATGATGGATGTTATTTATGTACTTTGATGTGACGTGGCGAGTGTAAGCCAACTATGCTATTTTTCCCCTTATATTATATATGTACATGGGTTGTGTAATGATTCCCGACTTGCGACATTGCTTTCAATGCGCCTATGTCTCTAAGTCGTGCCTCGACACGTGGGAGACATAGCCGCATCGAGGGCGTTATACATATCCTTCTGGAATCGGCCGGTAGTGAAAAGTTGCGTCGGGTTCAGTAGGATAAACAGAGCCAACAGCCGCCTTGACCTTCAAATTCATCCATTGCATCATAAGGTGGCAATTTTGAGACTCCGTGATAGCATCCACAGGATAGCTGGCAGGAGCCGTCAAGGCATGCTCCGGCTGAAGCAGCTCGGTGGAAGCCACGCTGCTTCTACGCTGAGATGGCGGGGTAGCTTCGGGGGAAGCTTCGGCACTACGTTTGCTGCGATTTGCTTCTCGTTCCTCTATCGCGTCTACCCTTGCTTGCAGCACCTGCATGTGGGTCTGCTGCACTTTTTTCCTCCTCTCATGGGATTTGTAACCGCCTGCGTCCGGAAACCCAACCTTCCACGGAATGGAGCCTGGCGTGCCTCGTGTCCGTCCAGGGTGCTCAGGATTCCCGAGGGCCATTGTGAGCTCGTCGTTCTCTCTGTCTGGAAAGAACGTCCCTTGCTGCGCTGCTTCGATATACTGCTTAAGCTTCCTGACTGGTATGTCCATTTGATCGTTCGTCCAAATGCACTTCCCTGTTACAGGGTCCAAGGTTCCGCCAGCCCCGAAGAACCAAGTCCGGCAATGGTCTGGCCAGTTAATTGTCTCTGGTTCGATCCCTTTATCAACCAGATCATTCTCAGTCTTGGCCCACTTAGGCCGGGCTACGAGGTAGTCACCTGACCCCATGCTATGGTGATGCTTCTTCTTCGCAGCATTTTGCTTGTTTGTCACCGACATCTTCTTACTCTTTTCCGATGTCTTGTGGGCCACAAATGCGGGCCAGTGATCTCTGATCTTCTCATATCTGCCATTGAATTCTAGTGTCTCATTATTTTCGACAAACTTATTCAGCTCTTTCTTCCACCTCCTGAATAGTTCTGCCATCCTCTTAAGAGAAAAAGACTTGATTAATTGCTCTTTAACTGGGTTCTCTAGATTATCCTCTGGCGGTAGGGTGAAATTTGACTTCAGCTCAGTCCAAAGATCATTTTTCTGCATATCATTGACATAAGACATCTCAAGGTCTTCTGTAGCCGGCTTAAACCATTGCTGGATGCTTATCGGGATCTTGTCCCTAACCAGAACCCCACACTGAGCAACAAATGCGTTCTTTGTTCGGATGGGTTCAATCGGTTGGCCGTCGGGCGCGATTGCTATGATCTCAAACCTTTCATCCGAGCTCAACTTTTTCTTCGGGCCTCGCCTCTTTACCGAAGTTGTGCTCGATCCGGAGGGCTAGAAAAAAGAACAAAGACTTAATTAATATGTGTCCATACCAAAACAATGAATGCATCAATCAGCTAGTCAGCACAGGCTTAACTAATATATATACCTGGCCGGACTTGGTTCGGTCACCGGAGCCGTCATCACGGTCTCCTTCTTGCACCGGCATTGGGTCACCGGAGCCGTCCTCATGTTCTTCTTCTTGCACCGGCATTAGGTCACCGTAGCCAGCTTCTTCACCCTCTCCTTCTAGCCCATCGGTGTCGTTGAGAAACAACAGACGGCATCATTTCCTTCTGCGATTATGTCCCTCAACAACGCTTCTTTTGCTTCGTCTCGGGTGGTGTCCATAGTTTCTACAAATATTTACAACATGGCAATTATTATTCAAACATGACAGATGGATATATTAGTGGCAAACGTAGAACTAGCTACCTAATCATAGTAAGGAATCATATATATTAATTAGTGGCCTCGACGCTGCTTCTCTAGGGTTTGGGGTGGCCTCGACAACGCTTCAAGGGTTTGGGGTGGCCTCGAGAATGCTTCAAGGAGGGGGTAATATCGACCCCCCCACGTGTTGAAGCTATCGGGAGGGGTATATATCGACAACGACGACACTACATCTATGTCCCTCGACGACCCTCGTTCCCAATAAAAAAGAGGAAGAAGAAGAAAAAAAAGAGAAGAAGAAAGAATAGAGGAGAAGAACTCCTCTATTCTTTCTTCTCCTCTTTTTTTCTTCTTCCTCTTCTTTTTTATCCTCTTCTTCCTCTCATGTTCGAGAGGATAGCCGAGGGGTCGGGAGGTTTCCTAGTGTCAAAGGATTCAACAAAACCATGTCTTCATCATTAGGCGAAAGTAACAGGTGCATGATGGTACGAATCTCTCCAAAGTTATTTTGGAACGGAGTCCTAGATAGGATAATTCGCTTTTTGGTACAAAGTTCAGCAAGAACCTTCCAAATATCGTTATTTGGAAGGCCTTTGCTGAAATTCATACAAAAAGGCAAATTATCCTATCCGGGACACCATTCCAAAATAACTTTGGAGGACTTTGTCATGCCCTGGTTACTTCTGGCTAATGATGAAGCCATGGATTTCTTCAATACTTTGACAGTAGGAAATCTCTCTCTCGACCCCTCGGCGATCCTCGACCCCTCGAACCCTCGACGACCCTGGAACCCTCGACCCCTCGGTGATCCTCTTCTTCCTCTCATGTTCGAGAGGATCGCCGAGGGGTCGGGAGGTTGCCTAGTGTCAAAGGATTCAACAAAACCATGTCTTCATCATTAGGCGAAAGTAACAGGTGCATGGTGGTACGAAGCTCTCCAAAGTTATTTTGGAACGGAGTCCTAGATAGGATAATTCGCTTTTTGGTACAAAGTTCAGCAAGAACCTTCCAAATATCGTTATTTGGAAGGCCTTTGCTGAAAATCATACAAAAAGGCAAATTATCCTATCCGGGACACCATTCCAAAATAACTTTAGAGGACTTCGTCATGCTCTGGTTACTTCCGGCTAATGATGAAGCCATGGATTTCTTCAATACTTTGACACTAGGAAACCTCTCTCGACCCCTCGGCGATCCTCGACCCCTCGAACCCTCGACGACCCTGGAACCCTCGACCCCTAGGCGACCCTGGAACCCTCGGCCCTCGATCCCTCGACCCTATAGAACCCTCGAACCCTCGACCCTTGACCCCTTAACGACCCTCGACCCTCTACCCTAGTTCCCGACCCTCGACCCCTCGGTGATCCTCGACACCCTCGTTCCCGATAAAAATTAAGAAGAAGAAGAAGAAGAAGAAGAAGAAGAAGAAGAAGAAGAAGAAGAAGAAGAAGAAGAAGAAGAAGAAGAAGAAGAAGAAGAAGAAGAAGAAGAAGAAGAAGAAGAAGAAGAAGAAGAAGAAGAAGAAGAAGAAGAAGAAGAAGAAGAAGAAGAAGAAGAAGAAGAAGAAGAAGAAGAAGAAGAAGAAAGAGGAGAAGAAGAAAGGAATAGCTAGAGGAGCAGATCGAAGAAAAAAAGAAGAAAAAAAGAGGAGAAGAAGAAAGGAATAGTGGAGAAGAAGAGAAAATAGAATATTCTATTTTCTCTTCTTCTCCACTATTCCTTTCTTCTTCTCCTCTTCTTTTTCTTCTTTTTTCTTCTTCTTATTTATTTCTCCTCTTCTTCCTCTCCTCTTCTTCTTTCTAAGTCCTGCTTATATACACAGAGTATTGGTCCCGGTCCGTACCCCTCTCGACCCCTCGTCCCTCTCTCGACCCCTCGACGACCCTCGTCCCTGCTAACATTTTTTTCTCCCCTCGACCCCTCTCGACCTCTCGTCCCCCTCTCGACCCCTCATCATCATCTATCACCCCCCCCCCTCGTTTTCTTTAGCATATATCCATGAACAAAAAAATAATTCATATATAGAAAAAATGCTATATGAACATACATACATATGAGCATATACAGAGAGCATATACATAGCCAAATCCATATACAGAGAGCATATACATACATACATACATACATACATATGAGCATATACATACATACATAGCCAAATCCAAATACATATGAGCATATACATACACATATGAAAAAATTTATCACACACAGAGAGCAGCGGCGGCGGCGGCGATGGTCAGAGCGACAGGGATCGATGGGAAGGGGGAGCTCACTGGGGCGCGACGGGGAGGAGGTCGGAGACGGGGAGGAGGCTGGCGACGGCGCGGGGGAGGCCGGCGACGCGGCGTGGGGCGACGGGGAGAGGGCCGGAGATGGCGCACGCAGCAACGAGGAGGAGGCCGGCGACGGTGCACAAAGCGATGGGGAGAAGGCCTGCGGCGGCGCGGGGCGACGGCGACGGGGAGTGGGCGACGACGGGCTCGGGGCGGCGACGACGACGACGAACGGCCTGGAGGCTTCGGGGGGAATGGGAGCGGTTGGCGAAATTTTCACAAGTGCTACCATATATACCCAGAGCAATGGTCCCGGTTCGTGGCACGAACCGGTACCAATGCATACCTATGGTCCCGGATCGTGCCACCAACCGGGACCATAGGTCTCTTTTCAGCAGCCGAAAGGGCGGGAAGCAGAGGCCTATGGTCCCGGTTGGTGGCACCAACAGGGATTAAAGGGGGGCATTGGTCACGGTTGGTTCCACGAACCGTGACCAATGCCCCCCTTTAGTCCCGGTTGGTGCCACCAACCGGGACCAATGGCCTTGTGCTGCCCCGCGCCCAAAAGTTTAGTCCCACCTCGCTAGTTGAGAGGGTTCGGGAGTGGTTTATAAGCGCTGCTGCGCCCACCCTCCCGAGCTCCTCTCAACTGCAGGCTTTCGGGCCTAATCTATCACTGCAATGCCTCTGGGCCTACTGGGCCTGCTGTGGGCCTGAATCCTGGCCCATGGTAGGGTTTCTAGTCATATTCAGGCCGTGGTGGCCCAGTAGGTGGCATTTTTTTTATTTTTTTGTTGCTTTATTTATTTTCTTTAGTTTTTTGCTTTATTTTTTAATTCTTTATGCTTTTAGTTTTAGAAAAATTATAAACTTTTTGTTAATGCCATTAGTTTACAAATTTGAAAACACTTTTTTAGTTTTTTTGTTTTCTTTGTTGCTTTATTTATTTTATTTTGTGATTAACTTTACTATAAAAATAGTTTTTTCCTGTTTTTTTTATTTGTTTTTTGCATTATTTATTTTCTTTTGTTTTTTGCTTTAATTTTTAATTCTGTTTGCTTTTAGGTTAGCAAAATTATAAACTTTCTGTTAGTGCCATTAGTTTTAGAAAAATTATAAACTTTCTGTTAGTGCCATTAGTTTTCAAATTTGAAAACACTTTTTTAGTTTTTTTGTTTTCTTTGTTGCTTTACTTATTTTATTTTGTGATTAACTTTATTATAAAAATAGTTTTTCCTGTTTTTTTGATTTGTTTTTTGCATTATTTAATTTCTTTTGTTTTTTGCTTTACTTTTTAATTCTGTTTGCTTTTAGGTTAGCAAAATTTATAAACTTTCTGTTAGTGCCATTAGTTTTAGAAAAATTATAAACTTTCTGTTAGTGCCATTAGTTTTCAAATTTGAATTCTTTGAAAATTGTTTGAATCACAAGTTGGTGATTAACTTACTAAAAAATGAGAATAGATGCGCTTATAGAGAAAATTCAACCTAAATTCCTAGTAAATTTCTATGAATTTCAGAGAAATTCACTATGAATTTAGGTTAAACTTTTCTCTATTAGGGCATCTATTTTCACTTTGATAGGAGCTCAACAAGGCAGAGAGGGAAGGGCTTATAAACCGGTGTGAGCCCCCTTCGGTTGGCGAGGTGGGACTAAACTCTGCCCGCAACAAGGACCAACCCTTTAGTCCCGGTTTGTGGCACAAACCGGGACTAATGGTCATGGGCCAGGGGCGAGGAGCAAAATTATAAACTTTCTGTTAGTGCCATTAGTTTTAGAAAGTTGAAAGTTGAAAGTTGGCATGGGCCAAGGACTAATGGTCATGGTATTACGAGGGCCGAACCATAAGACATGAAAGCATTTCAAATGAACTCTGAAAAATTTGAAAGTTGGGATGGTATCATAATTTCACCCACATAGCATGTGCATGTACAAAACGGACAATGGTAGCATGTTCGTGTGTTACAAAGTTGCGGGAGAAAGTATTCACTTTTTCTTCGCTTGTGTCATTTGCTTATTGCGTCGTAACCATGGATAATCTTCATTGTTTATCAGGATGCTTGGGTCAGCCTTGACATTGAAGGGAGGAATTTCATGAAACTTTTCATAATCTTCAGACATGTCTGTCTTGCCGTCCACTCCCAGGATGTCTCTTTTTCCTGAAAGAACTATGTGGCGCTTTGGCTCACCGTATTATGTATTCGCTTCCTTATCTTTTCTTTTTCTCGGTTTGGTAGACATGTCCTTCACATAGATAACCTGTGCCACATCATTGTCTAGGACGAACGGTTCGTCAGTGTACCCAAGATTTTTCAGATCCACTATTGTCATTCCGTACTGTGGGTCTACCTGTACCCCGCCGCCTAACAGATTGACCCATTTGCACTTAAACAAAGGGACCTTAAAATCAGGTCCGTAGTCAAGTTCCCATATGTCCACTATGTAACCATAATATGTGTCCTTTCCGCTCTCGGTTGCTGCATCAAAGCGGACACCGCTGTTTTGGTTGGTGCTCTTTTGATCTTGGGCGATCGTGTAAAATGTATTCCCATTTATCTCATATCCTTTGTAAGTCAATACAGTCAAAGATGGTCCCCTGGACAACAAGTACAACTCATCACAAAAAGTGTTGTCACCTCTGAGACGTGTTTCCAACCAACTGCTAAAAGTCCTGATGTGTTCACATGTAATCCAGTCGTCGCACTTCTCCGGGTGTTTGGAGCGCAGTCTGTTCTTGTGTTCATCGACATACGGGGTCACCAAGGTAGAGTTCTGTAGAACTATGTAGTGTGCTTGAGACCAAGAATATCCGTTCCTACATATTATTGAGTCTCTTCCAAGAGTGCCTTTTCCAGTCAGTCTCCCCTCATACCGCGATTTAGGGAGACCTATCTTCTTAAGGCCAGGAATGAAGTCAACACAAACATCCTCTGTTTGATGGCCCATGGAGATGCTTCCTTCTGGCCTAGCACGGTTACGGACATATTTCTTTAGGACTCCCATGAACCTCTCAAAGGGGAACATATTGTGTAGAAATACGGGCCCCAGGATGACAATCTCGTCGACTAGATGAACTAGGACGTGCGTCATGATATTGAAGAAGGATGGTGGGAACACCAGCTCGAAACTGACAAGACATTGCGCCACATCACTCCTTAGCCTTGGTACGATTTCTGGCTCGATCACCTTTTGAGAGATTGCATTGAGGAATGCACATAGCTTCACAATGGCTAATCGGACGTTTTCCGGTAGAAGCCCCTCAATGCAACCGGAAGCAGTTGCGTCATAATCACGTGGCAGTCATGAGACTTTAGGTTATGAAACTTTTTCTCTGGCATATTTATTATTCCATTTATATTCGACGAGAAGCCAGTCATGACCTTCATACTGAGCAGGCATTCAAAGAAGATTTCTTTCTCTTCTTTCGTAAGAGCGTAGCTGGCAGGACCTTTATACTGCTTCGGAGGCATGCCGTCTTTTTCGTGCAAATGTTGCAGGTCCTCCCGTGCCTCAGGTGTATCTTTTGTCTTCCCATACACGCCCAAGAAGCCTAGCAGTTTCACGCAAAGGTTCTTCGTTACGTGCATCACGTCGATTGAGGAGCGGACCTCTAGGTCTTTCCAGTAGGGTAGGTCCCAAAATATAGATTTCTTCTTCCACATGGGTGCGTGTCCCTCAGCGTCATTCAGAACAGCTAGTCCACCGGGACCCTTTCCAAAGATTACGTAGTGTAAATCATTGACAATAGCAAGCACGTGATCACCGGTGCGCATGGCGGGCTTCTTCCGGTGATCTGCCTCGCCTTTGAAATGCTTTGCCTTTATTTCGACATTGATGGTTGGTCGGAAGAAATCGACGATGGCCCAGGTACATATTCTTCCTGCATTTGTCCAGGTATATACTTTTAGTGTCATCTAAACAGTGCGTGCATGTGTGGTATCCTTTGTTTGTCTGTCCTGAAAGGTTACTGAGAGCGGGCCAATCGTTGATGGTCACGAACAGCAACGCCTTAAGGTTAAATTCCTCCTGTCTGTACTCATCCCACGTACGTACACCGTTTCCATTCCATAGTTGTAAAAGTTCTTCAACTAATGGCCTTAGGTACACATCAATTTCATTGCCGGGTTGCTTAGGGCCTTGGATGAGAACTGGCATCATAATGAACTTCCGCTTCATGCACATCCAAGGAGGAAGGTTATACATACATAGAGTCACGGGCCAGGTGCTGTGATTGCTGCTCTGCTCCCCGAAAGGATTAATGTCATCCGCGCTTAAAGCAAACCATACATTCCTTGGGTCCTTTGCAAACTCATCCCAGTACTTTCTCTCGATTTTTCTCCACTGCGACCCGTCAGCGGGTGCTCTCAACTTCCCATCTTTCCTTCGGTTCTCACTATGCCATCGCATCAACTTGGCATGCTCTTCGTTTCTAAACAGACGTTTCAACCGTGGTATTATAGGAGCATACCACATCACCTTCGCAGGAACCCTCTTCCTGGGGGGCTCGCCGTCAACATCACCAGGGTCATCTCGTCTGATCTTATACCGCAATGCACCGCATACCGAGCATGCGTTCAGATCCTTGTATGCACCGCGGTAGAGGATGCAGTCATTAGGGCATGCATGTATCTTCTCCACCTCCAATCCTAGAGGGCATACGACCTTCTTTGCTGCGTATGTACTGTCGGGCAATTTGTTATCCTTTGGAAGCTTCTTCTTCAATATTTTCAATAGCTTCTCAAATTCTTTGTCAACCACAGCATTCTCTGCCTTCCACTGCAGCAATTCTAGTACGATACCAAGCTTTGTGTTGCCATCTTCGCAATTGGGGTATAACCCTTTTTTGTGATCCTCTAACATGCGATCGAACTTCAGCTTCTCCTTTTGACTTTCGCATTGCGTCCTTGCATCGACAATGACCCGGCGGAGATCATCATCATCGGGCACATCGTCTGGTTCCTCTTGATCTTCAGCAGCTTCACCCGTTGCAGCATCATTGGGCACATCGTCTTGTTCCTCTTGATCTTCACCAGCTCCCCCCGTTGCAGCATCACCGTATTCAGGGGGCACATAGTTGTCATCGTACTCTTCTTCTTCGCCGTCTTCCATCATAACCCCTATTTCTCCGTGCCTCGTCCAAACATTATAGTGTGGCATGAAACCCTTGTAAAGTAGGTGGGAGTGAAGGATTTTCCGGTTAGAGTAAGACCTCGTATTCCCACATTCAGTGCATGGACAACACATAAAACCATTCTGCTTGTTTGCCTCAGCCGCATCGAGAAACTCATGCACGCCCTTAATGTACTCGCGGGTGTGTCTGTCACCGTACATCCATTGCCGGTTCATCTGCGTGCATTATATATAATTAAGTGTCCAAATTAATAGAAGTTCATCATCACATTAAAACCAAAGTGCATACATAGTTCTCATATAACAACATATAGCTCTCCGGAGCATCTAATTAATTAAACCATACATTGAAACTATGTAAAACATTTCAATGCGAAAACAAATGTGATCATAATCGCAACCAAGGTAACAATTGATCCAACGGCATAATGATACCAAGCCTCGATATGAATGGCATATTTTCTAATCTTTTTAATCTTCAAGCGCATTGCATCCATCTTGATCTTGTGATCATCGACGACATCCGCAACATGCAACTCCAATATCATTTTCTCCTCCTCAATTTTTTTTATTTTTTCCTTGAACAAATTGTTTTCTTCTTCAACTAAATTTAACCTCTCGACAATAGGGTCGGTTGGCATTTCCGATTCACATACATCCTACATAAATAAAATCTATGTCACGTTGGTCGGCATAATTTTCATAAACAATAAATGAAGCAATAGTTATAAAGATAATATATATACCACATCCGAATCATAGACAGGACGAGAGCCGACGAGGGCGGATACCAAAACCATCGCACTATATAAGATGCAATAATAAAAGTAAGAAAATAATACAAGTATCTATGTAAACATACAAGTAAGAATATTTTTCCTTTCAGAAAGAAGATAAAACAAGAGGCTCACCACGGTGGTGCCGGCGATGAGCTCGGCGCGGGTGATCGACGGCGGTGAAGACGGGGACGGGGTGTGACGGAACGCTAAACCTAGACAAATATTATGGAAAATTGAGCTTGGAGGTCGAGCTTGGAGAGGAGAAAGCTTAAGTAGTGTGGCTCGGGCATTCCATCGAACACCTTGTGTGCATAGGAGGTGAGCTAGAGCACCACCAAGCCCTCTCCCCCTCGGCCAGAGAAAAACAGAGCACTGGGGTGCTCTGCTCGCGAGCGAGGGGTATATATAGGCACCTCATTGGTCCCGGTTGGTGGCATGAGCCGGGACTAAAGGGGAGCCTTTGGTCCCGGTTCAAGCCACCAACCGGGACCAATGGTGGTGAGCCAGGAGCGAGGCCCATTGGTCCCGGTTCATCCCACCAACCGGGACCAAAAGGTCCAGATGAACCGGGACCAATGGCCCACGTGGCCCGGCCGGCCCCCTGGGCTCACGAACCGGGACCAATGCCCACATTGGTCCCGGTTCTGGACTGAACTGGGACTAATGGGCTGACCCGGCCTGGACCAAAGCCCTGTTTTCTACTAGTGTGTCTGTACCAAAATGTATTTGTTCAATGTTTCAAATATATATATATATATATATATCATTCAATCTTTAATTGATGCTATATTTCCATCTCATTTATTCCATCTATGGTTTTCTTTGCATATACTCATTGAAGCTAAAAGTCCCGCACCAAGGCGCGGGGTGTCCGCTAGTTCTTACAAGCCTTGTGTGTCAAACAAGACCTCAAGTGACGCGCGCCTCCACTACTTTTAGGCCTCCTTTGGTTCATAGAATATGATTATCATAGGAATACGAAATTTAGAGGAAATGAGATGCATGTATCACATATCCTATGAGTACGAATAGGAGAGAGATATAATTTGGTTCATGTCATAGGAATTTTTCCATTTAGGGTTCATTCGGTTTGGAAGAAACCAAAACATAAGAATTAGGAGTGGTATAGGAAACAAAATTGCGGCACTTTCCATCCTACACGCAAAATGAGCTTTGAGTAAATGTGTAGTTTCCTCCAAAAACACAGGAAATGAGCAGTATTCCTACGTAATTTATGTGCGCATTACCTACAAACCGAATGCATCTATAGGAAATTTTTCTCTAGAATGCTTGTTCTTATGTTTTTCCTATGAAAATCCTCTAAATCGAATGAGGCCTGAGTCTAGACTAATGTTTATTTTCCTATGAAATGTGAAGGATAGGAAGAATTTCTCCATAAAAATAGGATTCAATTCCTACAAACCAAAGGACTCTAAAGAAAACTTTCCTATAGAAATCCTATTCTACAGAATTCTTATAATAATCCACCAAACCAAAGGAGGCCTTAATGGCTTCTAGGCACATACAATAGTATGAATTCCAATCGTCCGTGATGCAGCAGCTCACACTTCAATGCATCATCGAACAAAGAAAGCGCTCGCAGCATGAGAGATGGCCAACGAGGCTTGCATTGGTTGGGCAGGCCCAATCAACCGGAGATCTCCAAAATTTCTTCCAGAGCAGCATCCCTATAGGACAGCTAGCCCACGAATGAAGACGAAGCACACACGGAATCGATAATAGATCATGCAATCCATAACAGCGAGATGATGAAATCTAGCCGCCAAAAATGCAAAGGGCGTGAGAAGGCTGGAAAATGGCTTAGTTTTACTATTCTAAAGAACGGCTCTTAGCTTTCTCGAAACAACTGAACTGTTCACCTTTCCAATACATATATGCGCAATCATACAGTCTAGAGATCTTCCTCAAGATATTTGGTACATAATACACTTACAGGTATTGATCTAGATATTTAAAGGTTGGATATCAACACATGCAAGTACACTAATACAACAAATGACACATATCAATCCATAGAAGAATTCAACTTTTCTCTTCGTTGTTTATTTTGCATAAAAGAGATTCAGTGGAATGAATGTTTTTATTATAAAAAATATTAAGAAAAATATCATAACTTTTGCCACATAATATGGTTTTAGTTTTAAACCAATGTACTATTAATGTTAAATAATAGAATTGAATGTTACTATTTAGCTATTCAAATAAGGAGAAAATAAAACATATTCAATGAAATTTATGTTCACAAAATAAGTTATAAATAAGTATAAAAGTTTATTATAAATATAAACAATTTGCACAATAACCCTATAGCATGACTGCATATAAAATGATAATAACACAAATGTCCGTGCTTTGCAACGGGAAAAAATTCCAGTACCTATGAACCATGGCTGACCGGATTGACAAACTATGTCATGGACAACAATTGCTTATGAAAAAAATAATATGTGTATAATTTCAGTAGTACGAGTTTATGGCCTAGAGTAAATTTATCTGATTGTGAAGGTTTACTTATGAAAAACTTTTGATTTATTCATAACATCATGACAATATAAAGAACATTAAAACTAATAAAATTGAATAAGTAATAAAAAATACATTGTGCATTTCAGTTGAAAAATAAAATTCATGCAAATTAAATAAGGAATATTAATGCCGATGGCAACACCTGGGGAAAAAAATTCTACTTCGTTTGAACAAAGGTTGGACGGGTCCAAGAATTATGGCACAGGGCAACAGAGGCTTAATTATAAAAAAAATGCATTATTTGAAAATCACAACATGGAGCTTAGAACATTGGGTACAATCGGAGTAAATTTATCTTATTAATATTTTCGTATGGAAAAAGTTTTGCTTTAATCATAATATGACAATATAAATAACATTAAAAGTAATAAAATTTAGTAAATAATAAAAATTACATCATGTTTTTCAATAAAAAATAAATTTTAGTACTAATAAGGTATATTAATGCCAATTGCAACGTTCTTTGAATTACGGCGACTCTTTCTTATAAATTTTTTTTAGTTTAATGCCATTCCCAATCATTGTGCAACGTCCTCCTTCTATTTTTTATAGATGTTACTTGTGTCCATGGATGGTATTTTTCTAGGATGCATGGCAAACTGTACTTAATTCTTGGGATTTATATTTATAATTTCTTCATATCAGCCCCACACTTTTGCGAGTTCAAATATAATCCCACAAATCTCCTACAGTATACTTCCTTTAATTATGCACCATGTAAAGTGTAAATGTCAGCCCACAAATCTCGTAAACACCGACGTTTTATTACTCGATCATGCAGTGTGCAAAGCCTCTCCCACCTTGCATATGAGGAGTCCGTTCAATTAGCTCACGGCAGACAACGATGTTGAACATATATAAATTGATGAGAATAAGTTTTGTGTAGCGATGTGGTATTAGACACACAATATCCATGGTCATTAAGACCACAGGGCCAAGAATCTATATTTTTGCCCGCTGATCATGTTTCCTTGCATTGATGGACTTTGGCCCAGCAGCTGGAGCGCCGAGCATAGGCCCAATTGTGTGGCCTTTGCGCTTCTCGGACATATAGCTAATACAACTTTTTCAAATCACAATGGTATGGTGGTCTAGTTGGTTATTGCAATTGGATTGTAATGTGCGAGGTGTGGGTTTGAATCCCCTGTGAGCATAAATATTTTTTGCGACATTATGTTATAATTATTAGGTGGAAGAGAGCACTAATTGTCGGCACCTTAACTTCGGTCAGACTATACTCTTCGATCAACCGGAAATTGGCAATGGCTCCTAGGTGCATATGCACACGCACGCGCGTGAGCACACACACACATAAAGAATAATCATATTACACGGTTTACATAATGATATTTGAGCAATACAAGCAGTCTTTCCACTAACAAAGAGAGGCTGCATGTGTTTTTGTGTGTACGGTCATGTGTTTGTTTTATGGGCTATTTATAATTGTTTTTTTATGACCAAACATCGGTAGGATGGTTAGGAGTGCGGTGGTATTTCCAGCCCATCGGGGATTAAACCATATGTTTGACGCTTTGATATCTCATTAATACGGAATATTGTTATAGTGGGAGGCAGTCAAAATCTTGAAGCTTCGCAACTTCGACCTTGGTCTTCAGTAGGTGGCGTGAGTGCGTGTGTTTAAGTTGTAACCGATTTGGCGTTCTTAAAAAAGTGTTCATTTTCTACAAAACACTATTGACTTTTGTTTTCTGGTTTCCAATTTTTTCATATACTAGTTACACATTCCATAGTTCCACAAATTATATACGTGCAATTCTAATGTCTTGAATTTGTATCCAACACTATTTGCACATTCATAAGATTAAGAATCCAAAAACATCAATTTAGGATTAACATACTTCTTGCTCCAAGATTCATGCATGGAAGGCTCTTTTTTGTGTAGGTATAAAATTATTTGTTCTTCATTTTCGGCCTAGTGTGGTAACAAACACTTGAACCCCAACAAGCAGCAGGTTTTGATGTAAGCCAAAATTTCCATTTCACCAAAGCACCGTGTTTCAGTGTATTTTACATCTCTGTACAGTGCACACACATCGAATTGTGCTAAAATGCTTTCAACACACTTCATCAACCATGCAGTTTTCCTAGGTTCCTTAAACATAAGAAAAAGAGCACTAAAATATGTCTCGAAGCCTTGTTAAAATTCCTGAAGCTTCTTTCTTGGTGCAGTGCTGATCTCTTGTTGAACATGATGAAAAGCTTGACGACCTCTCCTTCAGTTTGGCCATTCACTCAGAGATGGCACAAATCCAAAGACCTTCAGGTCAAACATACCATACCTGAAGCAGCATTTTGTGTATTCGCCATTTGCATTAATCACACTTGAGCAGCACTATCGCTATCTTGCCCATCACTCGTCGGTGTAACACGCCGTAGTTCATCAAGTACCTCAGTAAAATCATCTGGAGGGGGACATGAGAATTCAAGTACCTCTCCAGAGTGAGGGTGCTTGAATCTGAAAAGGAAACAATAACCAAAGTCAAATGCAAGAAAAATATCCTAAAAGGAAAATGAGATCCAAAAAAAATGTCAGTAAGATACATCTTGGATAATACATACCCGAGCAATGCAGCATGGAGACATGGCCTGTCTATCTTCGAGACCAGATTTGAAAGATCGCCATGATATTTTGAAGGAGTTCTGGGTCTCAAAAGTGACAATGCCATGCTTTTGGTACCTCCATATGTTTCATCACCAAGTAGAGGGTTCCCTAGATATTTTGCATGTGCTCGGATCTAAAAACCAGTAGGTGCATGATCATTAACAAGATAAAATAAGTGGTTGCATTTGAGAATCGTTTTCCAACATTGAGATCTAAACTGTATATAATTCAGAATTCCAACCATTGCCTAGAATGCTTTTTAAGCCACAACAGATTCAAACAAATATTGTAGTTAGTTCTTAAAATATGAGACTATCGTGTAATGTATCACCTGGTGAGTGCGCCCTGTCTCCAATCTCCACTCTACCAGTGCAGACCCACCAGCACAAAAGACCTCTCTTACTTTATACCTGTAAAATTTCTTGAAATAGCAGAGGAATAAATTTCTGGTCTTGAGAATAAAAAACTAAGCAACCAAGCCTGAAAACATTTGAAAGTTGCATAAGCAATATATAGTATTTCAAAATAAAATGATGGGGACAGTATTTATGTGGAGAAGTTCTACTCTTGTGAGCGAGCTATGTATAATTACATGAAACAGCAAGGTTTAACTTCATAACTCTTCGCCAGCACAGCTAATGCTAGGAGTAAGGAGTCAAAAGCAAGGAATTAAGTTGAATTAATCCCTCTTCACACTATTCAGCATAATAATCTAAACAGTATGAACCTTTTGGTCATCTTGCCTGTATGACTATGACATCAGGCTGGTTTCATCCAGAAGAACTTGTCTTTAGGGACAACAGATCATTTTAACTGGAAGAACTTTCTTTTAAAAAGAAAATCATGAAGTATTTATTCAAGAAACATTATTTTAGTATGTATGCTTGGCTGTCCTAGCAAGTATTTATATTTAAACTAAACAGCTTTGGAGAAGCAGCATCATATATGGAACCACAAGTCCACAAAAAAGAAGGCACAAGTCAAAAGCATGAATCACCTACTAGCAGCATCCTTTGCATATCTGTGGCCTGATCCAGGAGCAGCAACCATACGTATCCGGTTGTTAGGATCACGAGATATAGGAACTTCAATTCTGGCAGAATTTGGGCTAGGTACACCACAAGTAAGACTGATGTATACCCTACTTATTGTATGCAACTTGAATTGCTCTGCTAATTGAGCATGTGAATGCTCATCCTGTCAACAAGGTGAATCCAAAGTAAGTCCATAACAAACTTGATACAACAAATAAGAGAGACCAATGTTAATAGGTAAACAATAGCAATTTCATTTTCATATGCAAGTCCTATGGGAAGCTATTAGTGTTTATATTTTGGGACAGAACCGACTGGGCAATACCTTAGCTACAACAAGAAGTCCGCTTGTCCCCTTATCAAGCCTATGCACAATACCAGGGCGCACAATAGCTTCGCGGACCTCTGAACTTACTTCACCGATAGTAAATTGGTCAACATCAAATACGTCAACATCATCATCTGAAGATTCAGGGCACTCATCATAAATTGGACTGCGTGCTAAACAGGTAAAAGTTGAAATCTTGCAGTGGTGAAGTATAGCATTGACTAAGGTGCCATTTGCATTCCCTGGTGCTGGGTGAACAACCTAAAAGTCAAAACACATAGAATGCAAGAATAATTATTCTCCCTACCAGTAGAAAGAAAACTGCATCTAAGAGTTTAAAACACTAAATAGAATTAGGATGGGGAAAATGTTTTGTGGAAAAGGTCGTTAACAGGACAGTATAACCAACATTAACTTGAATGTCGATGTAACACGGAAAACACGTGAATGAACAAGCCTCAAAATTTGAAGTAGAACGAGTTACCTTTCAGTATACACTGATTTTACAGGTAGCCAGAGACTTCTCATCAACTGTATGTGTGGTTATCTACTGGATATTTTTTTAATCATTATGTTTCTCGTTTAACTAGACACCCTCATTAAGCTCATAAGTCCCATGCAGAAGGTCCAGCTATGTAGAAAATATGCTCTCCACAAACTAGTGTACATAAAAGTGATAAAACCTTATTGAGACATTCCTAACTCCTAAGAACAAGGTAACTACAAGTAAAATCTTACTCCTCCGTATCACTGCAAAAGACGGTGCGTACCATATGAGCCGGTTTGTTCACGACGAGAAGATGCTCGTCCTCGTAAACAATGTCCAGCGGGATGTCCTCCGCCTCTGCCCTCAGCGGCTGCAGCTCCGACACGGTGCAGCTGACCTTGTCCCCTCCCTTCACCGTCTGCGAAACCTACTACGTGCAGAAGCGCAAAGCAAGCCAGCTTTAGAATATCATCAAATGTTACCAACCCACGGGCGTCTGCACCGAAACTTGCACTATTGTTGTACCATGCAATGCATTGTCTCCTCAGCTGTTTAGCATGAATATTTCTAGTTTGAGCTCACAGCTGTTGTTTTCCAACATACAGTAGCAGTCTAGTTTAAGCTAACAATTGATAACAGATAAGAAACGCTAAAGAAGCTGCCTAGCTGAATTTTGCAACGGCAAAAAGATGTAAACTTCCTAGCACGTGGTAGGAACCAGGTTAGGTGGGGGGAGGGGGGAGACGGCGGCACCTTGGAGACGGGGCGGCCGTTGACGGCGACGAGGCCGGCGCGGATGCTGGCCTGCACGCGGGCGCGGCTGACGCCCCCGCCGCCGAGCCGCGCGGAGATCCACGCGTCGACCCGCGACCGCCCCTCCGCGGCCGGCACGGCCTCCTCCAGGCGGGTCCCGGCGTGGCCTCCCCTCCGGCCCAGGGCCGGCGCAGGCTCCGCGACGGCGTCCGAGGAGACGCACCTGGGGCGAGAGGCCCGGAGGGAATGGCTTCGGTTCGCGCCGCGGCGGAGGAGCGCCGAGAGCGCGTTGGCGACCGCCGGCGGCGGCGCCGCCGTCGCTGCTGCCGCCATGCTCTCGGGTGGGTTGGGTCCGTGGCTACCAGTGAAGAAGCGGAGAGTGGAGGAGCAGGAGGATAGCGTTTGGGTATTTTTGGGCCTGTAAATGGGAGGTAGGCTGGATGGATCTCTATCAAACTATGGGTATGGGTTGGGCTGAATGCCTATCTGTTTTTTTTTCATCTTATGGCATTTGTCATCTTGTACAAGTTTGAAGATTATTACCTAAAAAAATAAGTCCCCCTAAAAAAACCTTAAAAAATAAGTTTGAAGAGTCCCTAGAAAAAATATGAGTTTGGAAAGAATAGCAAAGACAACTTGATAGAAACGGTCACCCATGGGGGAGCTCCCGCACGGTCGATTTCAACAGCACCCACGACATAGAACGCCCATGCATCTTCTTCATTTCTTCTGGCTCGGGCTCAACCGCGGGAATTACTATGTAGGGCCAATAAGTGAGTGCGGTGTGCCCTTGTGGGCCAACAAATTCAATAAAGTCAGTTTTTTTTGTTTCTTTTTGCTGCTTAGTCATTGACATAGGAGGCGACGAATGGAGACGCGTCAGCACCAAACTCCAAGATGATGAGCCTTGTTGCTTGGATGGCGTTCGAGATAGATGAGTACTTTAAGAACTCCACAGTCAGTGATGTTGGCGTTCTTGCGTATGCAGCTGAGCTTTTCGCAGGATCAATGTTGTTCTTTTATGCTCGTCATTTAACTTGAAAAGATGGCAGACATAGAGGCGGAGTCAAGAACTAGGTAGCCAGGGCCTCGACCTGGGGGCATGGCTGGCTGACCCTTCGCCATGTATACGTATAGCTACAGTACATGGCATTGTTTGTCATTGTACATACATTGTTTGCCTCAGGCATCACTCCAACCTGAAGCCGCTAGTTGGCAAAAAAATTGGTCCTTAGAATGGCGACGCTTGACAGGAGGCAGTGACGAGAATGGTTACTAGCATTGATGGGTTCTTGCTCGTCGTTGGCTCATCTACCACCAGTCAATAACGGTGTGGATTCCAACGATACCAAGAAGGAGAGCACTCACAATGTTACCGAGGAGCACGTTCCTTCTGTACCTTGGCATCCAAGTAGTAGCCTAGTAGCAGTCTTGATCTAGAGACTAGAGTTGGGAGGTGCATGTCCATAGACCGCTGGCGGGTGAGAAGAATCCATTCACGGCTCCGTGCTAGCAGCCAGTTACATAATTCTTCCCACAGAATATGTTTTAGTTTGTAAATAAATCTAACTTAACTGAAGTTGTTGCCCCCCACACACATGTGGCACCTATTCATTGGCCTTCTACAATAATTCTTGTTGGGAGCCCCACAACAAAGCCTAACTCGTCAGATTGATTTCCAATGCCATCGAATCCGCTCATGGATAATTAGCCGACCAGCACCAGCCAGATATTGTCCTCCGCCACTTGTTGCAGTGAGCGTCACTATTGTATCTACTAGAACATAAAGGCGCGCGTTGCTGCGCCCGACTATTTGAAGATAAGAAACAATACAATTTATCTGCTGATGAAGATGACATCAACCCTGATGCCCTGCTCATACTTGCAGTTCATTGAACCCAGCTGAGAGATTGATGCAAATATGCATGGTCACAACCATTTGCTAACAATGTGCAGGAGTTAGTTCAGTTGAGTATTTGCTTACATTATCATTGGAGTAGTTGTAGAGATTGGGGTTATCGGTGGAGCAAAGGGGCTCCAATCAGCGGCAGAAAACCTGAACCTAATGCTTTTCGCCCAGGAGCTCAGGCCGATCAAAGTGACACTGCAGATGACTCGTAGCAGCTTCTTCACCGGTGCCACCGCCGCGTCGCTCAATCGCTCAAATGACTCTGAAGACATTCACTCACAAAGCTTCTTCACATTGATATGTTTTTTTGAAAAGGAGGATAGACCCCGTGAAAGATCGTGGATGTCGCCTAGAGGGGGGGGGGTGAATAGGCGTTTTAAAATAATTACGGTTTAGGCTTGAACAAATGCGGAATAAACCTAGCGGTTAATTTGTCAAGCACAAAACCTAAAACAACTAGGCTCACCTATGTGCACCAACAACTTATGCTAAGCAAGATAAGCAACTATGTGATAGCAAGATATATGACAAGAAACAATAAGGCTATCACAAAGTAAAGTGCATAAGTAAAGGGGCTCGGGTAAGAGATAACCGAGGCACGCGGAGACGATGATGTATCCCGAAGTTCACACCCTTGCGGATGCTAATCTCCGTTTGGAGCGGTGTGGAGGCACAATGCTCCCCAAGAAGCCACTAGGGCCACCGTAATCTCCTCACGCCCTCGCACAATGCAAGATGCCGTGATTCCACTAAGGGACCCTTGAGGGCGGTCACCGAACCCGTACAAATGGCAACCCTTGGGGGCGGTCACCGGTACCCGTCTAATTGCTCGGGGCGATCTCCACAACCTAATTGGAGACCCCGACGCTTGCCCGGAGCTTTGCACCACAATGATTGAGCTCCGAACACCAACAACCGTCTAGGGCACCCAAGCGCCCAAGAGGAACAAGCTCAAGGGTACCAAGCACCCAAGAGTAATAAGCTTCTCAACTTGTAACTTCCACGTATCACGTGGAGAACTCAAACCGATGCACCAAATGCAATGGCAAGGGCACACGGAGTGCCCAAGTCCTTCTCTCTCAAATCCCACCGAAGCAACTAATGCTAGGGAGGAAAATGAGAGGAAGAACAAGAAAGAGAACACCAAGAACTCCAAGATCTAGATCCAAGGGGTTCCCCTCACATAGAGGAGAAAGTGATTGGTGAAAATGTGGATCTAGATCTCCTCTCTCTTTTCCCTCAAAAACTAGCAAGAATCCATGGAGGGATTGAGAGTTAGCAAGCTCGAAGAAGGTCAACAATGGGGGAAGAACACGAGCTCAAAAGATTAGGTTCAATGGGGAAGAAGACCCCCTTTTATAGGAGGGGGAAAATCCAACCGTTATCCCCCACTCAGCCCCACAGAGAGCGGTACTACCGCGGAGGCAGGGCGGTACTACCGCTCGTAAGCGGTACTACCGCTCCCCCTCAGCGGTACTGCCGCGCCAGAAGAAAAGGGCTGGGGCTGGGACCCAGAGCGGTACTACCGCGGAGGTAGGGCGGTACTACCGCTCACAAGCAGCACTACCGCCACTACTACCGCAGCAAGTACCGCAAAACCCGACACGAGAAAATGCGCACTCGAATCGAAGCGGAAGGAGCACGAAGCCACAGCGGTACTACGGCTGAGCCCAGCAAGCGGTACTACCGCTCCGAGGAGCGGTACTACCGCTTAGTGGACTGCAGCCGTACTACCGCTCCAACCACTGTGTCGAGGCGGTAGGAGCACGGATCCCCAGAGGCACTGCTGCTGAGGCCATCAAGCGGTACTACCGCTCCGAGGAGCGGTACTGCCGCTTAGTGAGCCTCAGCGGTACTACCGCTGTGGCCCGCGGTACTACCGCTGGGTCCAGGAGAAAAACCACACTCCAGAAAACCAGAACTGCCATAACTTCTGCATATGAACTCCGAATTGAGCAAACTCAAGCTTGTTGAAAACAAGACGACGAGTAGCATCAAAACAGCGACTGGTTATAGTAAGAAGAGGCAGGGGAGGTATGCCAACAAATAGAGGAGTGAAACCTCCAACCGAGAAGAACCGGCAAAACCTCCAACATCGAAAACATCATATAAGATGCATGCGAACTCCGTTTTCGATGAACTCAAGCTTGTCATCAAGATGACCATAAGCTCTAAGACTCACAAAGAGAACCAAACAAGAACCAAGAAGGATGATGCAAGGATGCAATGGTTTGAGCTCTCAACGAACGATACGATCAAGCTACTCATCGAGGGCCCCCCTTGATAGTACGGCAATCGATCCTATAACCCGGTCTCCCAACTACCATCATGAGACCGGTAAAATAGAAAACCTATCAAGGGCAAACATTTGCCTTGCACATGGTCCACTTGAGCTAGATGATGACGATCTTGACTCCCTCAAGTTGGACCGCCTTTCTTGATTGGGTTGACTCGATGAAGACTAGTTGATTGCTCCCCCATACTCCACTATGGGCGAGCCACTCTTCGGCACATCTTCACAAGTCCATTGTCACCACAAAGGATGGCAAGCTTCAAGCATTTGATCTCTTCGTGATACTCCACTTGAACTTGCACACCGCAACCTAACCCCACAAAGAACTCTCACGAAGACCATGGGTTAGTACATAAAGCGTAATTGACAATGCTTACCATACCATGGGATCACTTGATCCCTCTCGGTACATCTTCTACGCTTTGTGGGTTGATCAACTTGATTCACTCTTTAACTTAGTCTTGATCAACCTCTCACAAGACCAATCTTTAGGCAATTCCTTGAATAGCACCTTGGTCGACACAAACTCTCCTTGAAACCAACACATGTACTCCAAGAAAAGCCTATAGACAAAACCTTCAAATATAACTCAAGGCAACCATTAGTCCATAGAGATTGTCATCAATTACCAAAACCAAACATGGGGGCACCGCATGTTCTTTCACCCCGTCTTCTACATCTGGACGATGCATGCGGCCATCTTATTAATTATTCACATTCATATGTAATGCTACTAACTCCGTTTCTAAATATTTGTGTTTCTAGATATTTCAATAAGTGACTACATACGCAGCAAAATAAGTGAATCTACACTTTAAAATATGTCCATATACGTTCGTATGTGATAGTCCATTTGAAATATTTAAAAGACAAATATTTAGAAACAGAGGGAGTATTACGAATTGGTAAAAAAGAGAAAGATCTTAGAAATTAATTAGAAATCGAGAGAGATCGAGAAATGCATACATGCGCTGCGTCATTTGGACGCGCGTGGTGCGGCGACGTTAAAAATCCTGGCGGCGACAACGGAGCGATCTAGTGCGTTAATAAGTAAATCCAATGGTTAAGAGTGTTAAGTCGCAGTGAGAAGGCCTAGGTGGCTCTGTTTTACTGTTTTTCAATTCGCGCTTCCTCTACATTGATGAGTATTTTGAAACAGATGAGAAGCAAAACAGTCTAGCTCGGTTGAAGTCATTTCCTATAGCTTCCCTCGATAATATGTAACCACCACATGTATAGCCTACTTGGTATTCTGAATATAGTACACATCCAGTATATGGGTTTGCTTTTCACTATTCATATACGAGAAACAATAACTAATAATATTTAAAATATTTTTTGACAAAACCCAAAATAATGCTAAAAGTTTTTAAAAATTCAAAAAAAATCATCTCAAAACGACTTTGATATAATATCTTTTTAGGGTTCGATTTTTTTTTCCAAAAATTTCAGTGATATACAAAACTTCTGGAATAATTTTACCAAAATTTCAGAAGCACAAATTCAACTATTTCATACATATTTCAAAACACTACAAATATAAATCATAAATATTCATTCTAATTTCAATTTTTTTGTCATGTTTAAATCATTTTAAGAGACATTCCACAGGAAAATCAGTTTCGAATTTTTTTAGCACAATCTTCAATTGTTTGAAAAACAATTTCACTTTCAACTGATAGTTTTTGTCGCACACGTTTCAATTATTTCAGACATATTTCATCCGATCTCAACCTTTTATACACACACCAACTAATTTTTAAAAGTATTCCACGCACAGTTTCACAATAGTTTCGTGAAACAGATTTTCAAATAATACGAAAATTCGTATTCCAATTTTTTTTTGTATTCTACTTTGTTAAAGTCTTTTAAAAACATCTGCTATGAAGCATTTTCGTTTTCGCTGTTCCTTTAGAAGCTGGCTCATTTTGTTCAGAGGAAAAAGCTGGGGTCACTTTGGTAGAAACAACAACGTTAAGTCTTCTATTGGGCCGAAATTGTTGAAGACGCGCAGCAAAGCCTTCTCCTTCCCACGCGGCCCATCACTTAAACCCATAAACCCTCCTCTCCATCCCCCCGTCCGCCTGCAGCAGCTGCTAGGGTTCCTCTCGTCCACCCCGCCGCCGCCGCCCGTCCACCCGCCGCCGCCATGGCCGCCGACACCACGAAGCCGCTCTTCCCGGCGGCGCCGCACACCTCGCTCCTCCCGTCCCACGGCAACGCCAACCGCCTCTCGCCGGAGGCCGCCTACTGGCGCAACTTCCGCTCCTCCACGCTCGACACGGGCTCCACCGCCTTCTCCGTCACCCACCTCGCCTTCTCCCCGGCGCACGCCCGGCCCACGCTCGCCGCCGCCTGGTCCTCCGCCGTGCACCTCTTCGCCGGCGACCCGCTCGCGCCGCGCCCCAAGACGACCGTCTGCAAGGACGCCGCCGCGTTCTCGCCCTCCTTCCGCTGCGACGGGGCACTGCTCGCCGCCGGCGACGGGCGGGGCGTCGTCCGCGTCTTCCGCGTCGACAAGCCCACCGCGGGTCCGCTCCGCACCCTCTCCGCCCACGCCGCGCAGACCCGCGTGGTCCGGTACCCCGAGGCCGGCGGCGACAAGGTCCACCTCCTCACCGCCGGCGACGACGCGCTGCTCGCCTACTGGGACGTCCCCTCCGAGACGCCCGTCTTCACCGTCCCCGCCGCCCACCGCGACTACATCCGCGCCGGCGCGCCGTCCCCCGTCGACCACAACCTCTTCGCCACCGGCTCCTACGACCAGAGCGTCAAGCTGTGGGACGCCCGCACGGGGAAGGCCCCTGCTCTGTCCTTCTCCCACGGCGCCTCGGTGGAAAGCGTGCTGTTCCTGCCGTCCGGCGGGCTGATT
Source organism: Triticum monococcum (assembly GCA_034509565.1). NCBI lineage: Eukaryota > Viridiplantae > Streptophyta > Magnoliopsida > Poales > Poaceae > Triticum > Triticum monococcum. The sequence goes on from CM067847.1 coordinate 772,336,014, forward strand.
GCCACGGCAGGGGGTACCACGGTCAAGATTTGGGATGTGATTGGTGGTGGCCGGCTCGTGCACTCGGTGGAGAGCCATGTCAAGACAATCTTCGCGCTCGCGCTCGGGAAGATGGGCGCCACTGGGGAAACTCGGCTGCTTAGCGCAGGGAGTGATGGGTATGTCAAGTGCTTTGATTATGGGGAGCTCAAGATGACACACTCGATGCGGTATCCCAAGGAATTGCTGTCCGTGGCTTGCTCACCGTGTGGGACGGTGCTTGTTGCCGGGTCTTCAAAGGGGGACATCTTTGTGCGCAGAAGGAAGAAGAATGCAACAGAGGAGGGGGAAGAGGAGGCTGTAAGCAGCGAGTTCGCTTGGACAATGCCCAAGCCAGAGAAGCAGGCGCTCAAGCCGAGCTACTACAGATACTTCCTCCGCGGCCAGAATGAAAAGGCCAAGCAGGGCGACTTTGTCATCTCAAGGCCCAAGAAGGCGAAGTTCGCAGAGCACGACAAGCTGCTGAGGAAGTTCAGGCACAAGGACGCTCTGGTTTCAGCATTAGCCAAGAACAATCCGAGGAGCGTCGTGGCGGTCATGGAGGAGCTGGTCGCGAGGAAGAAGCTGGTGAGATGCATCGGGAATCTGGACGTGGCCGAGCTCGGGCTTCTCCTCGACTTCCTGCATCGCAACGCGACCCTGCCGAGGTACGCAAGGCTGTTGCTTGGGGTGGCGAACAAGGTGCTGGAGATGCGCGCAGAGGATATCATAAGTGATGATGGGGGGAAGCTGAGGGGGTGCATCAGGAACCTTAAGCGGATGGTCGTGGAGGAGATTAAGATACAGCACACGCTGCAGGAGATCCAGGGGATGATATCTCCCATGCTCGCGCTTTCTGCGAGTAGATTAAAGTGAATTTTTGTTACCTGTTTGGGCTGCCATAAGTGCTCGTGTATGTTCATTTACGCTTCATAGACCATGCTTGCTTGGTGGTGAAATTTTGGCTTGTTTCTGCTGAGTGAGATCCTAGTGCCTAGAGACTTTTGATCCGATTCTTCTTCTAGTATGTCCCCTTATTATCGATTCAAGTGATGTGGTTGCTTATTCCTTGTGCTTCTCTTCCACAAAAATATTATCAGTCATTCAGTTTCCAAGCTGAGACCATGTATCCTGTGCTGATCACCGTGCCAGAGCTAGAATGGTTACATTTATCTGGAAGAAATCGATAGTTTTGCTGTTCAAGAGACTGGAGCTTTTCTTTGTCATTTTTCTTGCAGGCCTGTCTTGATATTTTTGTAAACTTTGCAATGCATCGTCAAATGAGTTCTGGACAACGGCAATCCTTCTCCTGTCACAACAAAATTTGCGAAAGTTGGCTGCTTCTTTCACACTCCTTAACCCATCCCAAAACATGCTACTTTCACCTTGCATCCGGCTATCAGGTATTTTTATTCTTACCTGTTTAAATCCTAAATTCAATGCTCTGCAATTACCACATGGCCATAATCCTGACTTTTGATTGGATTATTTCTCTAGTATGTTTATTTTAATGATATCCAGCTCAAGTGATGTGGTCGCTTATTCCTTGTGCTTCTCATATTTGTGCTTCTCTTCCAGACAAATATAATCAGTCATTCAGTTTCTAAGTTTCTAGAGACCCTGTCGCCAGAGCTAAAATGGTCACATTAGTCTGGAAGAAATTGATGGTTTTGCTGTTCCAGAGAGCATCTCTTGCCCTTCCATCAAAATGCTATAACTGCATTAAACTAGATGGTACCTATATATAGTGAGCATTTGTTTTCTTAGCTTGTTGAATCATGTACTTGGAATGACCTGAAGCTCATCTGCATGATACATTGGGTTGTACATGAGGACTGCTGGTTTTATCAACAAAACGTGTATAGAATACTCAAAAGAACCTTGGTGTGTTGTCATGCGCTTGGTATGGAACATAATATGTTCAGTAGCTATTAGGTCTTGCTCGCTCTCTGCATAATTCTCTGGTGGAGTCTACCAGATTATATAACACTTGCAAAAGATGTTGCTTACAGTACTAGTCTATGTTTTTAAGGCGTCTCTAAGGCGACGCCTAGGCGTCGAGGCGCCCCCCCAGCGCTTTGCAAATATGTCCGCTTTAGGCGCCTAGGCGTCGCCTAGGCGTCGAGGCGCCCCCCCCAGCGCCTTAAAGCAAAGCGTCGCCTTAAAAACATAGTTACTAGTTGTGCAATGTACTGGAGGCAGCTAGTGCTGTTCGATTCAGTGATTTAATTGATGTTCTGAGAGGCACTAGGCACATGGCAGAAGTTGAGTATGCCAACATACATGCATTGACTCTTGTGCACGTCTACGGAAAGTTGGAAACACTGAAGAGAGGTTTCTTTCATATATATATACTCATGTGTAGTGTATAGCTGTAGAGATTTCAGATTTGTAACAACACCTTGTGCTAAGAGGAATAACATACAACGTTCAAGTTTCCATATTATTTCTGAAACTTAGACCCTGATCTATTAATAATATTCTGATTGACTGCTCGGTTTTTGGTGAAGAGCTTAGTTAGCAACTCCATGATTTTGTGAAAATTTTAGCTTGTGTTTCTGCTAATCGAGTTTTTGAACAGCAGATAGTTCCGAGTTTGGTAGAAATCAAGTTTTCTTTGGATACTGTAAATCATGCATTAGTAGCCAGCTGATGGATACAGCTAGCTTGTGATATTTTAATCTATGTGTTGTGCTGAATGTTGAGTTACATGCATCCTGTATTATTTAAGTTACATGTTAGTCCTGGGTCTCCTGAATCGTGCCTCTGCATAGAGTGCATTAATTACAACTAAAAGTGGCTAGACATTGATTCATTACATTTGGGACTTGAACTATTTGTGTGTTATCCAAGATTGTAAGATTTGAGAAAGTTGGCTGCTTATTTCGTACTCCTTATTCCTTAATCTCTTTTGATCCTTCCCATCCCTCCCTTGGGTAGTGAAACCGTTTTGCTGATTCTTATCTCTTTCGATTCTCAATTCAATGCTCAATGCTCACCACATGACCAGATTTGTAGTTTATCTGCTTGTTTATGAAGTGCCATAATTTACCAGTTGCAGCTTCTTGGCTTAATTATATGGTTGCATTTTCCCTATGATTTATCACTGGACTTGATTTTGTCAAGTGTTGCCTACTTAGTCACTCAACTTATTGTCTGAACTCTGAAGTGTCTAGCAAGTACATAGACATAACTTACCTTTGATCATATTTCATCCACGACAAATTGAATTTAGTGTCATCATATTTCCCCTTCTACTTATTCCAGATCTGATGCTGTTTCTCCTAGCGAATGCTTAAACCCCTTTACCCATTTGTGAATTCTTGGGATATTAGATGGGCTACCTATGAATTATGATTCCCTGAATCTTGTTTTGTCTACAGATAGGAAACCCAAGTTTGAGTTTGAGGAGGTGGAGCCCTCCAGGAAGGGGAGGTATTTGACAAAGAGGCGTTTGAAGCTCCAGAGGAAGTGGGAAAAGAGGAAGAGGAAGGAGGCCAATAAAAATGATCCACGGCAATATCAGACCCAAGGGGGAAGAACAAAATAGAAATTTCCTACAGCTGAAGCTCGACTCAAATATAAGATCAAGAAGGTATCGACAAGTCAGCCTTGTTTTCTCTTTTTGCTATTTGCTTGGCTTGGTTAATTCCTCACTGAAACATTTTGATAATGTGTGGTTTCCTTCACAAGGAAGTTGTTTGCTTGCTTTTTCTATATTAGGTATGGGACTTGCTAATATCAGACCCAAGGAGTACTTTATATTTAGATCGTAAATTGGAAGTTGCCTAACACTATAAACCTGAACATGGTTTGACAGCTGACATCCATATGTCAGCACAGTACCGGCAGCCTGTTTCCAGTTCTTATGTCCATAAACACAGCTCGTGGCAGCACTTGGTTCTGATCATTAGCCATCAGGCTGCTTCTATATGTGCACATCTTTTCAAGTGCCCACTGATACATGTCTTCTTTTTATCCCCAGGCACTTGAAAACTCCAAATATGAACAATAGCTGGTGACAGTTTGTCGTTTCACTGTAGTATCTGAAAAGGAGCTCGAACTATACTATCGGCATGTTGCACTTCATGGGAAAACACAATCCCAGAATGCTGATCTGGTTCAAGGTGATAGCAAGGAAGCTTCTTCACTAGGAATAGAGGAATTGGATCATGGAAAGGAGCAAGGACCGCATCAGGCCTGTTACGGCCCCTGATGCATCAACGACAGCGTCCACTGAACAAGAGTCTGACGAGGAGGTGTCAGTTCATGGAGATGGGGTTCAGTTAACTGAAGAAGGTTCAGAGAAGGAAACTGCCAAGCCCAGCGCGGCCCCGACGCACCACCCGCGTGGTTTGGCCCAACCCCAAGGTCACCGGCCCGAACTGGACGCGCGGAGCATGAAGGCAAAAGTACATGAACAACTCGCTTCGGACTGTGAAGGAGTGGTACGAGATGTGAGGTGTGGAACTGCTGCTGATTTTGGAGCGATCATCAAGGAAATACAATTAAATTCAATGTCTTTCATTTCCTGTAATATAGTCTATGAAAGTAGGAGCTCAAATATTGAGGCTCACAATCTAGTGAAGCACGCATTAAGATTAGAGCTAGGCCGCCATGTTTGGTTGGGTCAACCCGATGGTATTCATTTCATCCCTGTAAACATTATGGTGGTTTGAATAAAGCTTCGTGAGATTGTCTTAAAAAAAAAACCTACTCCTCTGAATTCCTCATCCCAGTTCTCCTTGTATCCCTGCTCCTCTGAATTGCATCAGAGTGAGCCACCAGGCTGCACCTGGGGGAATCGAACCCCCGATCAGCAGCATACACGCACGCGTTGCCAGCCAGTCAGCCCCCGATGACTTCTGTTCAAGATTTACAGCGCGACTTTTTAAGAAACGAAAAACAGAGGCAAAACATAAAAGAATAGCTCGCAAAAATTTCACAAAAAAACCTGTTTTAGTGGGATCGAACACATGACCTCCCGTGAGAGAATGACGTCACTAGCTCAGCTACTTTTCTTTTTGAATTTTCGAATGAAATTTTTCTCACAAAAGAAAATTGTTTTTCTAAAAAGAATATTTTTAAGAAAAAATGACAAATTTTTGAAGATACACTATATTTTTTGGGAAATCTGAAAAATAAAATAAGGGAGCAATATTGAAAACGAGAGATTTTTTGAAACTACGAACACCTTTTTCAAAAAAATGCTAACACTTTTCGAAACAACAACGAATTTGAAAAATTCTACATTGTTTTCAAAACAGGAACATTACATGAAATCCCAAACATTTTTTTTATAAAGAACAAATTATGAAAATATGAACATTTTTGAATTTGCGAACAAATTTGGCAAAGGAGAACATTTTTTTAAATTTCTGAACTTTTTTGGAATTGTGAACACATTTTGAATATGAGAACATTTTCTGAAAATTCGTGAAAATTTTCTGAAACATGAACATTTTTTAAATTGTGAACAAATGAACATATTTTGAAATATATGAACATTTTTTGAAACTTTAAACAAACTTCGAAAACAAGAACATAACATTTTTTTAAACATTAACATTGTACAAATTTGCAAACACATTTGAAAAAAGCAGGAACATTTTCAAAAACAGAAACATTTTTTGAAAATCATGACCATTTTTTTTGAACGGTGACATTTTTTAAAATTCTAGAACACAGGTGAAAATACGATCATTTTTTGAATTTATGAATCATTTTTTAAACTAGAACATTTTTTGAAACATCTAAAAAATGAAAACGGGAACATTTTTAGGAATTTATGAACAATTTCTGAAAACGGTAACATAATTTGAAATCCCAAACTTTTTTCGGAAAGTTTTGAATAAAAATTTCTGAGCTGAAAAAGAGTACATTCTTTAAATTCCCAAACAATTCTTTTCAAATGCGATTTTTTTGAATTTGTGAACAATTTCTGAAATCAGTAACATTTTTTGAGTTTTGAATGTTTTTTTAAATCACGAACATTTTTTGAAAATTCTGAACAATTTTTGAAACATGAACCTTTCAATAAAAGAAAAAGAAATAAGAAATAAGAAAAAAACATAAAACGAAAAGGAAAAGAAAAAAGAAACAAGAATCACAGAAACAAAAAAAAAGCAAAAAGGAAAAACATGAAAACCAAAAAGAAAACAGGAAAACCGGTATAGAAATAAAAAACCGATATAGAAAATAGGAAAACCAAAAAGAAAGCAAGCGGCGAATAGGGTTTTCCGTGTGCTCTTTCTTGCTGACAGCACAGTGAAAGAAACATACGGAGAGGGAGAGCAGAGGAGTGCCAGAAGAAATTTGCTCAGCAGAGACAGAGCGAACGGCCGTGCCTCCGCCTCCACCAGACTCGTCTCCTCTGGCGACGACGGCCATGGAATCGTAAGGCGGCGGAGGAGGGGGTGGAACTGTGAGGCACCTCTCTGTGGTACGGGACCCTCTCGTATTATACTTCATTGATGGCGGTGAGTTGGTTAATTTTCAAACCAAACTTTATTCATGCTTCAAATGCATAGTGTTATGCGACCTGTCGACCGAGGGTGTGGTTGTCGGATGGTTAAACATGGGTTGGAGCACGGTCTTCTAAGTTGGAAAGCTCAACAGAGTCAATAGCAAGTGGCAAGTGACCAGCCTTGCTAACTTGTGCACTTTGGGATGACAGGAAAACTCAACAGAGATGATCATTCTTGGATGCATAGTAGTTAACTAGAAGTAACATGTGAGGGGCGGTACAAGGTGGCATGGGTGGAGAGAAATAACATGGAGAGGAGCGGCGGACACGCAACGAGGCTGTGGGGCATGGTCGACTACAGCACCGTCGGCATGGCCACAGACGCATACATACATAGCGTATCGGAGTAGCTCATGCGTATATGCGTAGCAAATCAATCATGCATCAACACGAGATGCAAGTGCATTGGTACTATCGTGAAAAAAATGTCTGGTTGTCAGCACACACGATGGAATTGTCTTTGGTTCCTTGTTAGCACAACAGCGAGAAAGCAAGTACTACACAACACAACGCCAGCGAAACCAAAAAGAAAACAGGGTCCATTAGGAAAAAAAGCTCAAAACCACCTTATCTCTACATCTTATCAGATAAACTAAAAAAATATATTTTTTGCCAGCTAATGAACAATGCACTAATATAGGAAAAAACTCAAAGGGCTCGAACTCCCGACCTCTTTGCTTATTCCAAGCTGAGGTAAAAAACTAGCCACATTACATGTTGTGATTAGGTTACTTCTGTTTTTCTTCTTTAAATACAACGCTACGAAAAGCAGCGTTTTCCCTATTTGTTTTTTGTTTTTTTCTCTTTCTTTCTTCTTTTCATTTTCATTTTTTATTTTTGTTTTTTAGAATTGTGCGAACTGTTTTTCAATTTCGATAAACTCTTTTCAGATTCAATGAATTTTTTTTTTCAAATTTGATGAACTTTTAAAAATTTGGTGAACTCTTTCCCATTTTGATGAACTTTTTTATTTTTGATGATTTTTTCTGAACTTTTATGTAAAAGTCAACAGTAACAACGACCAACCACTTTTTTTAGATAACCCATCCAGCGATTCTGACTAAAAAGATAGAAACGAGCCACCTGCGATCGAGCAAAATGATCGCGTATAATGGGACAGCCCGAATTCCATCCCGCGTGAGCGCCAGCTAACTTTTTTAAGGCTTAAAGCGCAGCTTTAAATTATGGTGTCACTTTGGGTTGATTTGTTATTCTCTTACCCTCTCAAGGCCATCCAAACAGATTTATGGTCCAAAATAAATTAGGATATATAATTTTATATTAAATTTTTATACCTTTTAAACTTATTTTTATGTTCTATGTTGTCAAGATTAACCACATAAAATAAATTGTATATTGCTTAGTTCTCAAGGTTAACCACATAAAAATACTACTAAATATTAACTATAAAATTTGATGTCATACAACTATAGTGTACTAAAAAAATTGGACCTGCTAAATTTCATTTGTATGTTCTATGTTGTAACAAAATTTCTCTTTTGATTTAGTTTTTTTATAATAATATATAGATTATATAATCTATACTCATATGTTTGTGTGTGCATACATGTGCTCATATATATATATACTTAAATAGCATGGTAGAGATCTCTAAGATATGTGACAAATATATATCGTATACTTATCTATTTATGTGTTTATAAATGTGCTTGTATATATTTGAATATTTTTAAATATTATGGTAAAGATCTCCAAGATAGTAAGCACATTTGTAGAAATTCTAGAGTATAAATTTAAAAATTGACAAATATGTCTTCTAAGATGTCTAAAAATATATTATTGTATTAGATTTTGTTTGGTATTTTTTAAGGGGAATCTTTGTTTGGTATCTAGTGGGTATTAATGGAGAAAGTTCTAAATCCTTGTCCAACCCGAGGTATCCTGCAGCGAAAATCCACAGGTATAAAATGTCACCAAACCCTTGCCCACCTAACATATATCAATGGATACCCGTATCCATGGATAATGTCTTCACTGGCGCAGATATTGATAAACTCTTAATATCTAGTTGTTATATGCTTTGTTTTTGTCTAGTAGTATCATAGTATTTCATAAGGGATCTCTTATATTTTGAAGAGTTTTTAAGAGGATCTTGTTTTCGGATTTTTAAAAAAATATTATTTTTTAAAACAAATTTGGAAAATGTATGCGTTAGATTTAAAATTTCAAAACTATGACCCCGTCAGCTTGGCTGAATCCGAAGTAGGACATTTCGGTCTTCCCTAGGCCGAAAAGCACTCTTCGTTTACTGTGGGCCGAAGAGGTGTGGATAGGGGCCGAAAAGTTGCTGTCAGTGGCCCTTTGACCGAAGAAATTAACTTCGGTCTGACGTCGACCGGAGACGTGGACTTTGGCCTACTAGCGATTTAAGAGTTCTCTTCAGCCAACTCATGACCAAAGAGGTCGGGATAAAGCCGAGCGTTTTCTTCCTCCAGCCGGTTGTTTCTTCTCTGATTTCTCTCTCCTTTCTCTCGCGATTTTTCGTTGATCTCCTCCATTTTCTGGCCAATCTCGCATCCAACCTGCAAAAAAAGTAGGTCATAGCTATCCCCGATGGCCTAGGGTCCGATCTATCCATGAGCATAGGTGAGGAGGAGCCATGGTAGGGTGGAGTGGGGAGGAGGTGGTGGTGGGGAAGTGGTGCAGCTTAGGGAAGGGGAGGAGACACTGGCGGTGATGAACCTTGGTGGGAGGTAGCCGGAGTCCAACCTCCAGGAGCCGAGGAGGAGATGGTGGGCAAGAACTCCGAGAGGTGGCTGGTGGCGCTGAGTTGAAGAGAGGATCAAGAAGCAGCGGACCCACACGCCGAAGGTATAAGCATGTCGACTAAAAATATTGGAGTACACACACCCCAATGGCTATTTCAGAGGTTGCTCGATGAAGAATGAAGCGAGGTTCAACGCCTGGTTTTATAGGTTCAATGCGCACCCATGCGGAAAATGGTTGGTGGGAAAATGAGACGTGAACGATGGCGGGAAATGCTTGGCGGGAGCAACGTCGGGAAAACGAGCACTCTTCGGCCTAGTGTAAACCGAAGAGTGGTGCCATGCAACTTCGGTCTGTAGTTCACGCGAAGAGGTGGGCCCCAGCAGACTCTTTGACCTGGTGTAAACCGAACGGAAGAATTCATTTCGGCTCATTTCTGTATCTCTTCGGTCTACAGTACGCCGGTCCAAGAGTGTTGTTTTCGGCCTACGTACGATCCAAGAGTGTCTTTTCGGCTTCAGCTAGCCGACAGGGTCATAGTTTTGAAATCTTTAATTTAGGGCATACATTTTCCGAATTTGTTATAAGCTTTTTTTTAATTCTAATTTTGAGACCACAAAGAAAAAGGTGAACCTAGCGTTCAGAAAAAAAAATAGAGTGATGGATCTGGGTCTAGTGGGCCTGGACATTTTTGTCCACTTGAAAAAAGAAGAACACAAATTTTTTTTTCCACTAACAATAATGACACTCCGTCCTCGTCGTCTACAATGGCACGGGACGCCGCCGCCGCCTGCGCCGTGTTTCCTTGATTCAAGCGAGGATAGCAAAAAACCATGGTCCTGCCGGACCCCAGCGGCTGTGTTTTGATTTTCGGCCGAGAAAAACAGATTTCGGCCGAATTTAGGCCATCTCGGCCTAGGGCGAAAAGTCTCTTTCAGTCGAAATTGGTTAAATTTGATAAATTTTGGTCAAATTTTAGTCAAATTTCAACCGAAATTTTTGAAAACGGCCGAAATTCGGCCATCTCGGCCTGGGGCAAAGAAAATCTCAAACCGAAATCCAAAACGCAGCCCAGCGGCCGTCCGGGTGGGGGATCGAGGGACCAAGCTGGGACTTTTCGAGGCCGGCGGCGGAGCGCCAAGGGGAGGAGGCCGCGGCGAGTAGAGGGAGGGAGCGAGCATCCTCGAGACAGAGCGCATCCAGATCCACATATGCGTGCGTCTCCCCGGAAGTCAAGAACTGTAAGCGTCTTCTTGCTTCCATTTTCCTCACGAGCAATCAAGCACGTCCTGCCCAGCCCAGGCCATTATTGCGTTTGAAACAAAGCTGCTAGATTCGTCCTATAGAGCCCTGCAAAGTTTTAATGGAACCAGAACAGAAACAGGCATATTTGGGGGGAAAACACTTCGTCCTATGCGCATCAGAACCGTGGAGAAGCCATTCAAGAAGCCCCACCATCTTGCTCAGCTCAGGCCATCATTGCCGGTGCCCACCTCTGCATGCTCTCAAGATGAACAGCGCTGAAGCCATAGGTGAAGTGAAAAATTGCTTGCTTCCATTATTTGCTTCCACATGTACCAGGCATTATTTCCTTCCATGCTCCTCACAAGCAAACAAACACATTTTTGCTCACACCATTGTTGTCCTCTCCACCTTGCGAGGCGCTCCAATGGCCGCGGGGGTGGTGGTCAACATCGTGGTCGGGCCGCTGGTCAAGGTCGTGCTGGAGAAGGCGTCCAACTACGTCCTCGACAAGTACAAGGTGATGAAGGGCATGGAGGAGCAGCATGAGATCCTCAAGGGCAGGCTGCCCGCCATCCTCGACGTCATCGCCGACGCCGAGCAGGCGGCAGCCCACAGGGAAGGGGCGGCTGCCTGGCTCGAGGCCATCAAGAAGGTGACCTACCAGGCGAATGAGGTCTTCGACGAGTTCAAGTACGAGGCGCTTGGTCGCAAGGCCAAAAAGGAGGGACACTACAAGGAGCTTGGCTTCGGTGTGGTAAAACTCTTCCCCACCCACAACCGTTTCATATTCCGTAACAGGATGGGGAGAAAGCTCCACAAGATTGTGCGGGCCATTGAGGTCCTTGTGGCTGAAATGAAGGACTTTGACTTCAAGCATCAGCAACCACTGCGGGCGTATAGCCAGTGGCGGCAGAAGGATCATGATATCTTTGATCTGGAGAAAATCACCAGCAGATCGAGAGCCAAAGATAAGAAGAAGCTTGTTGATATACTGGTTGGTCAAGCTAACAATGCAGATCTCACAGTTGTTCTCATCGTTGGAATGGGTGGTCTGGGAAAGACCACGTTAGCTCAACTTGTCTACAATGACACTGAAATTCAGAAGCATTTCAATTTGCTGGTATGGGTGTGTGTCTCTGACAATTTTGATGTGGAATCTCTGGCTCAAAGTATAGTTGAAGCAACTCTTGAGAAAAATGGTGCAGAAGCAGCTACTTCCATGAGGACGAAGACACCGCTGGATGGCCTTCAGAATGTAGTGAGCGGGCAAAGGTACCTCCTTGTATTGGATGATGTCTGGACACGAGAGGTTCATAAATGGGAGCAGTTCAAGGCCTGCCTTGAGCATGGTGGCATGGGGAGTGTGGTCCTGACAACAACTCGTGATAAAGGAGTTGCGGAAATAGTGGGGACTGTTGAAGCTTATACTCTCGGAGCTTTGGATGGACAATACATCAAGGAAATTATCGAGACAATGTCGTTCAGTTGTTTGAAGAAGGGAGAGGAAAGGCCAGCCGTGTTGATGAATATGGTTGATGAGATTGTGGAGCGATGTTCTGGCTCTCCTTTAGCTGCAATGGCTCTGGGCTTCGTACTGAGTAACAAGACCAGTGAAGAAGAATGGAAAGATGTATCAAGCAGAAGCAACATTTGCACCATGGAGTCTGGAATCTTACTGATACTCAAACTCAGTTACAATGACTTGCCGCCACAAATGAAGCAATGCTTTGCATTTTGTGCTATATTTCCCAAAGATTACGAGATTAATGTGGACAAGCTGATCCAACTATGGATTGCACATGGCTTTATTATCCAAGAAAAGCAAGTTCGTCTTGAAAACATTGGCAAGCAGATTTTCAATGAACTAGTCTCAAGGTCATTCTTTCAGGATGTGAAACAAGTCCAGACCACAATCGGTGAAATTAAACAGGATGAGGCGTGTTATGTCAGAAGTACATGTAAAATCCATGATCTTATGCATGATGTTGCACTGTCTGTAATGGAGAATGAATGTGCCTTGGCAACTGAGGACCCAGGCAAGATTGAATATGTTGTCTCAACTGAGGAACCAAGTCATAGTGAGTGGCTTCCAGACACGGCTCGGCATTTATTTTTGTCATGCAAGGAACTAGGAAGAAAATTGAATAGTTCTCTCAAGAACAGTTCTTCAGCCATCCAAACACTTCTGTGTGATAGCTTTATGAGCAGATCATTGCATCATTTGGCAAAATACAGCCGGTTTGTATTTGAGCCGGCACTAATGCATTTATTAGTGCCGGTTCCAACGGCTAGCCGGGCCGCTTTCATTAGTACCAGTTCGTGGCGAATCTTTAGCACCGGTTCGTGCCACGAACCGGTACTAATGAGAGTGGCGGCAGGATGTTGTCAGAATGGGGCCCCTCCAGCCCCTTTAGTACCGGTTCTTGGCACCAACCGGTACTAAAGGTCGTCCTACATAAACCCTTCGTCCACCCGAGCTCGCTCTGTTCTTCCCCTTTCCCCTCTCCTCTCTGTTCTTCCCCTCTTCCTCTTGAGCTCATCACACATTTTGCCCAAAATTTGTCAAGATTTGAAGGCCCCCATCCATTCAAATGATCACAAAGGTTAGCAACTTTGTCCTTTCATCTCTCATTGCTAGATTAGCTCTTGCAATGCTTTACATAGTGATTAATTTGTGAGTTTAGTAATTTGGGAGGATATATATGTGTGCTAGTATTTGATTTATATGCAATTTGAGGTCAAAAATAACACTTAGTTTGCATATGTATGTGTGGTTTACTTAGTGCCTTCTAAATCTCCATCGTAGCCACCGTCGATCGCCCGCACCGTCCCGTCGCCGGCACCACCTTGTGGTGAGCCTCTTGTTCATGAAATTTTATATAAAAATTGATGTTTGTGTGATTTGGATATATAGTTACTCGTATAATTATCTTACCCGTACGTTGTTTGTTATACATATAGTGCCATGGTTTTGATATCCGTCCCCGTCGGCCCTAGTCCTTGTTATGATTCGAATGTGGTATGTATATTCTCTTTTAAAACTAGTTGCATTTTGTGTTTATGACAAATTATGCCCATCAAGTTGACATAGAAATTTTTCTAGGAGGTATGTGAACCGGAAATTCCAACCGACCCTATTGCCGAGAGGTTAAATTTAGTTGAAAGAGAAAACGAGTACTTGAAAGAAAAGTTGAAAAGAATTGAGGGGGAGAAGATGGAATTGGAGTTGCATGTTGCCGATGTCGTCGATGATCACAAGATCAAGATGGAGAAAATGCGCTTGAAGATTAGAAAGATTAGAAAATATGCCATCGATAGTGAGGCTTGGTATCATTATGCTGTTGGATCCATTGTTACCTTAGTTGCGATGTTGATCGTATTTGTTGTTGCATTTAAATGCTTTAGCTAGAGAGTTATTTGTTTGTTGCATTTAAGTGTTGTATGAACTTTATGTATGAACTTGTATTAATTTGGTCTATTCGGTGTTGTGTAATGAAGATGAGCCGGCAATGGATGTACGATGACCGATGCTCTCCCCAGTTCGTTGAGGGCGTGCATACTTTTCTGCTTGCGGCTGAGGCAAACAAGCGGGCGGATGGTTTTATGCCTTGTCCATGTGCTCGCTGTAAGAATGGTAACAATTACTCTACGTCAAGAACCATTCACGTCGACCTGTTTAAGTCCGGTTTCATGCCCCATTATAATGTTTGGACCAAGCACGAAGAAAGAGGGGTTATGATGGAAGACAATGAAGAAGAAGAGGACGACGACAGCTATCCTGGCCATGGGTTCCCTGAATACGATGATACAACAATGAGGGAAGAAGCTGAGCCGGTAATGCGGGAAGAAGCTGAAGAAGAGGCATCAGATGAGCCCGTTGATGATTTAGGTCGGGCCATTACCGATGCAAAGAGAAACTGCGCAACTGATTTGGAGAAGAAGAAGTTGCAGCGCATGTTAGAGGATCACAAAAAATTGTTGTACCCGAATTGCGTAGGTGACAAGAAAAATCTGGGCACCACACTGGAATTGCTGCAATGGAAGGCAGAGAATGGTGTATCTGACAAGGGATTTGGAAAGTTGCTGGTAATGATAAAGGATATGCTTCCAAAGGACAACGAATTACCCGAGAGTACGTACGAAGCAAAGAAGGTCGTCTGCCCTCTAGGGTTAGAGGTGCAGAAGATACATGCATGCCCTAATGATTGCATCCTCTACCGCAGTGAGTACGAGGATTTGAACGCTTGTCCGGTATGTGGTGCATTGCGCTATAAGATCAGCCGTGATGACCCTGGTGATGTCGAGGGCCGGCGCCCCAGGAAGAAGATTCCTGCCAAGGTGATGTGGTATGCTCCTATAATACCACGGTTGAAACGTTTGTTCCAAAACAAAGAGCATGCCAAGGCGATGCGATGGCACAGAGAAGACCGTAAGAAAGACGGAAAGTTGAGAGTACCCGCTGACGGGTCGCAGTGGAGAAAAATCGAAAGAAAGTACGGGAAGGAGTTTGTAGATGACGCAAGGAGCGTATGGTTTGGTCTAAGCGCAGATGGCATTAATCCTTTTGGGGAGCAGAGCAGCAACCATAGCACCTGGCCTGTGACTCTATGTTTGTATAACCTTCTTGGTTGTGCATGAAGCGGAAGTTCATTATGATGCCAGTGCTCATCCAAGGCCCTAAGCAACCGGCAACGACATTGATGTGTACCTAAGGCCATTAGTTGAAGAACTCTTACAACTGTGGAATGGAACAGGTGTACGTGCGTGGGATGAGCACATGGGGGAAGAATTTGACCTAAAGGCGTTGCTGTTCGTGACCATCAATGATTAGCCTGCTCTCAGTAACCTTTTAGGACAGACAAACAAGGGATACCGCGCATGCACACACTGTTTGGACGATACCGACAGTATATATTTGGCTAATAAGAATGTGTACCTGGGACATCGTCGATTTCTTCCGAGCAGGCATCCCGTAAGAAAGAAAGGCAAGCATTTCAAAGGTGAGGCGGATCACCGGACGAAGCCTCGCCACCATACTGGTGCTGATGTACATGATATGGTCAAGGATTTGAAGGTGGTCTTTGGAAAGGGTCCTGGTGGACAACCTGTTCCGAATGACGCTGACGGACACGCACCCATGTGGAAGAAGAAATCTATATTTTGGGACCTGCACTAGTAGAAAAAGGGTCAAACGTGAAGCACATTAGTGCCGGTTTGTATTTGAGCCGGTACTAATGGTACCATTAGTGCCGGTTCGAACAGATTTGCATTAATGCCGGTTCGTGTTGAACCTTTAGTACCGGTTCGTGGCATGAACCGGTACTAAAGGGGTGGTGGCAGGCTGGCGTCAGGCCGGGGCCCCACAATCACCTTTAGTACCGGTTCGTGGCACGAACCGGTACTAAAGGTCTAACCTTTAGTAGACCTTTAGTACCGGTTCGTGCCACGAACCGGTACTAAAGGGGTCTGACCTATAGTACCGGTTTGTGACACAAACCGGCACTATAGGGCAATTTTCAAACTCTACCCCCCCTGGATCGCCTTTTCAGTTTAAAAAAAATAAACGAAAATGATGGAAATGTCAAAAAAATAAAAGAAAATAAGTTTCCCATGTGATATGTGGTCTAGTTGTTGGGAAAATTTGTAAATGTGAATTTTGACTTTATTTGCAAAATCTCTCTGAAATTTGTAAAAATGGGCATAACTTTTGCATACTAACTCGGATGAAAAAGTTTTTTATATGAAAAATCATCTACTCGAAAAGTTACATCCAAATTTAATCGGGGGAACCCCGTTAAACATTTTTAAAATCCTCAAAAACCTAATAGAAAAAAAGTTACGGGGCTTTTAAGATCTAGAGTGGAAAAAATTGAAAAATATTCAAACAGTGGGCAAACTGTGGTCAAACAATGGTCAAACTAATTATTATAGAATATTAGTGTTACTAAATAATTATTTTAGTTATTTCAATTTTGGTCAAATCTGGTCAAACTTTGGTCAAACTATGGTCAAACTAATTATTCAAGAAATATTAGTGTTACTAAATAACTATTGTTTTTTAAAACAATAGTTTCAAACTCAAACAGTGAAATGTGTCACTTCATGCTCAAGCAAAATTCTTGAAGGTTAATAGGATTGACATCTTACTATTGTCAGGAAAACAACAAGTGCAGATTTGGAGCGAGGGAGAATAGAACCCGGAAGTTAAGCGTGCTCGGGCTGGAGTAGTGAGAGGGATGGGTGACCGGTCGGGAAGTTAGATGATTTGGAATGAGTGATCCACACTTGAGCAGTTAAGAGAGGTGATTAGAGACTAAATCTTCAAATAATTCAGAAAAATTAAAAATAAAAAAACAAAATTTTTTCCAAAATTTTCAAAAAAATAATAAAAAAAACCTTTTGTACCGGCTGGTAACACCAACCGGTACTAAAGGTCCCCCGTACCAGGGCGCGAGCTCACGCCACGTGGTGGCACTTTAGCGCCGGTTCGTGCTGAACCGGTACTAAAGGGGGGGGGGGCCTTTAGTGCCGAAATAATAGTGCCGGTTCCATAACCGGCACTAAAGGCCCTTATGAACCGGTGCTATTGCCCGGTTTTCTACTAGTGCTGCCCTATTGGAAAGACCTCGAGGTCCGCTCCGCAATCGACGTGATGCACGTGACGAAGAATCTTTGTGTGACCCTGCTTGGCTTCTTGGGCGTGTATGGGAAGACAAAAGATACACCTGAGGCACGGGAGGACCAGCAACGTATACACGGAAAAGACGGCATACATCAGGGTCATGCAAGCTACGCTCTTACCAAAGAAGAGAAGGAAATCTTCTTTGAATGCTTGCTCAGTATTAAGGTACCGTCTGGCTTCTCGTCGAATATAAAGGGAATAATAAACATGGCAGAGAAAAAGTTCCAGAACCTAAAGTCTCATGACTGCCACGTGATTATGACGCAACTGCTTCCGGTTGCATTGAGGGGGCTTCTACCGGAAAATGTTCGATTAGCCATTGTGAAGCTATGTGCATTTCTCAATGCAATCTCTCAGAAGGTAATCGATCCAGAAATCATACAAAGGTTACAGAATGATTTGGTGCAATGTCTTGTCAGTTTCGAGTTGGTGTTCCCACCATCCTTCTTCAACATCATGACGCACGTCCTGAAGGAAATATGCCCTAGAGGCAATAATAAAGTTATTATTTATTTCCTTATATCATGATAAATGTTTATTATTCATGCTAGAATTGTATTAACCGGAAACATAATACATGTGTGAATACATAGACCAACAGAATGTCACTAGTATGCCTCTACTTGACTAGCTCGTTAATCAAAGATGGTTATGTTTCCTAACCATGAACAAAGAGTTGTTATTTGATTAACGAGGTCACATCATTAGTTGAATGATCTGATTGACATGACCCATTCCATTAGCTTAGCACCCGATCGTTTAGTATGTTGCTATTGCTTTCTTCATGATTTATACATGTTCCTATAACTATGAGATTATGCAACTCCCGTTTACCGGAGGAATACTTTGGGTACTACCAAACGTCACAACGTAACTGGGTGATTATAAAGGAGTACTACAGGTGTCTCCAATGGTAGATGTTGGGTTGGCGTATTTCGAGATTAGGTTTTGTCACTCCGAATGTCGGAGAGGTATCTCTGGGCCCTCTCGGTAATGCACATCACTTAAGCCTTGCAAGCATTGCAACTAATGAGTTAGTTGTGAGATGATGTATTACGGAACGAGTAAAGAGACTTGCCGGTAACGAGATTGAACTAGGTATTGGATACCGACGATCGAATCTCGGGCAAGTAACATACCGATGACAAAGGGAACAACGTATGTTGTTATGCGGTCTGACCGATAAAGATCTTCGTAGAATATGTAGGAGCCAATATGGGCATCCAGGTCCCGCTATTGGTTATTGACCGGAGACGTGTCTCGGTCATGTCTACATTGTTCTCGAACCGTAGGGTCCGCACGCTTAACGTTACGATGACAGTTATTATGAGTTTATGCATTTTGATGTACCGAAGGTTGTTCGGAGTCCCGGATGTGATCACGGACATGACGAGGAGTCTCGAAATGGTCGAGACGTAAAGATTGATATATTGGAAGCCTATGTTTGGACACCGGAAGTGTTCCGGGTGAAATCGGGATTTTACCGGAATACCGGGAGGGTTACCGGAACCCCCCGGGAGGCAAATGGGCCTATTGGGCCTTAGTGGAAAAGTGAAAAGGGGCTGCCCACAAGGGCTGCGCGCCTCCCCCCTTCCCTAGTCCTATTAGGACTAGGAGAAGGGGCCGGCCCCCCTCTCTTCTCTCTTCTCTTTGAAGAGTCCTATTAGGAATAGGATTGGGGGGGAGTCCTACTCCCGGTAGGAGTGGGACTCCCCCTGCGCCTCTCTCCCAAGCCGGCTGAACCCCCCCTACTCCTTTATATACGGGGGCAGGGGGCACCCCATAGACACACAAGTTGATCATTGTTGATCGTTCCTTAGCCGTGTGCGGTGCCCCCTGCCACCAAATTCCACCTCGGTCATATCGTTGTAGAGCTTAGGCGAAGCCCTGCGTCGATAGTACATCAAGATCGTCACCACGCCGTTGTGCTGACGAAACTCTTCCTCGACGCTTTGCTGGATCGGAGCCCGAGGATCGTCATCGAGCTGAACGTGTGCTAAGAACTCGGAGGTGCCGGAGTAACGGTGCTTGGATCGGTCGGATCGGGAAGAGGACGTACGACTACTTCCTCTACGTTGTGAGATCGCTTCCGCAGTTGGTCTGCGTTGGTACGTAGACAATACTCTCCCCCTCGTTGCTATGCATCACCATGATCTTGCGTGTGCGTAGGAAAATTTTCGAAATTACTACGTTCCCCAACAGTGGCATCCGAGCCTAGGTTTTATGGTTTGATGTTATTTGCACGAGTAGAACACGAGTGAGTTGTGGGCGATACAAGTCATACTGCCTACCAGCATGTCATACTTTGGTTCGGCGGTATTGTTGGACGAGACGATCCGGACCAACCTTACGCGTACTCTTACGCGAGACCGGTTCCCTCGACGTGCTTTGCACATATATGGCTTGCGGAAGACTGTCTCTCCAACTTTAGTTGAACCAAGTGTGACTACGCCCGGTCCTTGAGAAGGTTAAAACGGAGTCTATTTGACGAACTATCGTTGTGGTTTTGATGCGTAGGTGAGATGAGTTCTTACTTAAGCCCGTAGCAGCCACGTAAAACTTGCAACAACAAAGTAGAGGACGTCTAACTTGTTTTTGCAGGGCATGTTGTGATGTGATATGGTCAAGGCATGATGCTGATTTTATTGTATGAGATGATCATGTTTTGTAACCGAGTTATCGGCAACTGGCAGGAGCCATATGGTTGTCGCTTTATTGTATGCAATGAAATCGCGATGTAATGCTTTACTTTATTACTAAGCGGTAGTGATAGTCGTGGAAGCATTAGATTGGTGAGATGACAACGATGCTACGATGGAGATCAAGGTGTCGCGCCGGTGACGATGGTGATCATGACGGTGCTTCGGAGATGGAGATCACAGGCACAAGATGATGATGGCCATATCATATCACTTATATTGATTGCATGTGATGTTTATCCATTATGCATCTTATCTTGCTTTGATTGACGGTAGCATTATAAGATGATCTCTCACTAAATTATCAAGAAGTGTTCTCCCTGAGTATGCACCATTGCCAAAGTTCGTCGTGCCCAGACACCACGTGATGATCGGGTGTGATAAGCTCTACGTCCATCTACAATGGGTGCAAGCCAGTTTTGCACACGCAGAATACTCAGGTTAAACTTGACGAGCCTAGCATATGCAGATATGGCCTCGGAACACAGAGACCGAAAGGTCGAGCGTGAATCATATAGTAGATATGATCAACATGACGATGTTCACCATTGAAAACTACTCCATCTCACGTGATGATCGGTTATGGTTTAGTTGATTTGGATCACGTGATCACTTAGAGGATTAGAGGGATATCTATCTAAGTGGGAGTTCTTAAGTAATATGATTAATTGAACTTAAATTTATCATGAACTTAGTCCTGGTAGTATTTTGCAAATTATGTTGTAGATCAATAGCTCGCGTTGTTGCTTCCCTGTGTTTATTTTTGATATGTTCCTAGAGAAAATTGTGTTGAAAGATGTTAGTAGCAATGATGCGGATTGGATCCGTGATCTGAGGTTTATCCTCATTGCTGCACAGAAGAATTATGTCCTTGATGCACCGCTAGGTGACAGACCTATTGCAGGAGCAGATGCAGACGTTATGAACGTTTGGCTAGCTCAATATGATGACTACTTGATAGTTTAAGTGCACCATGCTTAATAGCTTAGAATCGGGACTTCAAAGATGTTTTGAACGTCATGGAACATATGAGATGTTCTAGGAGTTGAAGTTAATATTTCAAGCAAATACCCGAGTTGAGAGATATGAAGTCTCCAACAAGTTCTATAGCTAAAAGATGGAGGAGAATCGCTCAACTAGTGAGCATGTGCCCAGATTGTTTGAGTACTATAATCGCTTGAATCAAGTGGGAGTTAATCTTCCAGATAAGATAGTGATTGACAGAATTCTCTAGTCACCATCACCAAGTTAGTAGAACTTTGTGATGAACTATAATATGCAAGGGATGACAAAAGTAATTCCTAAGCTCTTCGTGATGCTGAAATCAACGAAGGTAGAAATCAAGAAAAACATCAAGTGTTGATGGTTGACAAGACCACTAGTTTCAAGAAAAGGGCAAAGGGAAGAAGGGGAACTTCAAGAAGAACGGCAAGCAAGTTGCTGCTCAAGTGAAGAAGCCCAAGTCTGATCCTAAGCCTGAGACTAAGTGCTTATACTGCAAAGGGACTGATCACTGGAAGCGGAACTACCCCAAATGATTGGCGGATAAGAAGGATGACAAAGTAAACATAAGTATATTTGATATACATGTTATAGATGTGTACTTTACTAGTGTTTATAGCAACCCCTTAGTATTTGATGCTAGTTCAGTTGCTAAGAGTAGTAACTCGAAACGGGAGTTGCAGAATAAACAGAGACTAGTTAAGGGTGAAGTGACGATGTGTGTTGGAAGTAGTTCCAAGATTGATATGATCATCATCGCACACTCCCCTATACTTTCGGGATTAGTGTTGAACCTAAATAAGTGTTATTTGGTGTTTGTGTTGAGCATGAATATGATTTGATCATGTTTATTGTAATACGGTTATTCATTTAAGTAAAAGAATAAATTGTTGTTCTGTTTACATGAATAAAACCTTATATGGTTACACACCCAAATGAAAATAGTTCATTGGATCTCGATCTTAATAATACACATATTCATAAGATTGAAACCAAAAGATGCAAAGTTAATAATGATAGTGCAACTTATTTGTAGCACTACTGTTTAGGTCATATTGGTATAAAGCGCATGAAGAAACTCCATGCTGATGGGCTTTTGGAACCACTTGATTATGAATCACTTGGTACTTGCGAACCGTGCCTCTTGGGCAAGATGACTAAAACACCGTTCTCCGGTACTATGGAGAGAGCAACAGATTTATTGGAAATCATACATACCGATGTATGTGGTCCGATGAATATTGAGGCTCGTGGCGGATATCGTTATTTTCTCACCTTCACAGATGATTTAAGCAGATATGGGTATATCTACTTAATGAAACATAAGTCTGAAACATTTGAAAAGTTCAAGGAATTTCAGAGTGAAGTTGAAAATCATCGTAACAAGAAAATAAAGTTTCTACGATCTGATCGTGGAGGAGAATATTTGAGTTACGAGTTTGGTATACATTTGAAAAATTGTGGAATAGTTTCGCAACTCACGCCACCCGGAACACCACAGCGTAATGGTGTGTCCGAACGTCGTAATCGTACTTTACTAGATATGGTGCGATCTATGATGTCTCTTACTGATTTACCGCTATCGTTTTGGGGTTATGCTTTAGAGACGGCCGCATTCACGTTAAATAGGGCACCATCAATATCCGTCGAGACGACGCCTTATGAACTATGGTTTGGCAAAAAACCAAAGTTGTCGTTTCTTAAAGTTTGGGGTTGCGATGCTTATATGAAAAAGTTTCATCCTGATAAGCTCAAAACTCAAATCGGAGAAGTGCATCTTCATAGGATATCCAAAGGAAACTATTGGATACACCTTCTATCACAGATCCGAAGGCAAGACTTTTGTTGCTAAATTCGGAAACTTTCTGGAGAAGGAGTTTCTCTCGAAAGAAGTGAGTGGGAGGAAAGTAGAACTTGACGAGGTAACTGTACCTGCTCCCTTATTGGAAAGTAGTACATCACAGAAAAATGTTTCTGTGACACCTACACCAATTAGTGAGGAAGCTAATGATGATGATCATGAAACTTCAGAACAAGACACTACTGAACCTCGTAGATCAACCAAAGTAAGATCCGCGCCAGAGTGGTACGGTAATCCTGTTCTGGAAGTCATGCTACTAGATCATGATGATCCTACGAACTATGAAGAAGCGATGGTGAGCCCAGATTCCGCAAAGTGGCTTGAAGCCATGAAATCTTAGATATGATCCATGTATGAGAACAAAGTATGGACTTTGGTTGACTTGCCCGATGATCGGCAAGCCATAGAAAATAAATGGATCTTCAAGAGGAAGACGGACGCTGATAGTAGTGTTACTATCTACAAAGCTAGAATTGTCGCAAAAGGTTTTCGACAAGTTCAAGGTATTGACTACGATGAGATTTTCTCACTCGTATCTATGCTTAAGTCTGTCCGAATCATGTTAGCAATTGCCGCATTTTATGAAATCTGGCAAATGGATAAAAAAACTGCATTCCTTAATGGATTTGCTAAAAAAGAGTTGTATACGATGCAACTAGAAGGTTTTGTCGATCCTAAAGGTGTTAACTAAATATGCAAGCTCCAGCGATCTATCTGTGGACTGGTGCAAACATCTCGGAGTTGGAATATACGCTTTGATGAGTTGATCAAAGCATATAGTTTTATACAGACTTGCGGTGAAGCCTGTATTTACGAGAAAGTGAGTGGGAGCACTACAACATTTCTGATAAGTATATGTGAATGACATATTGTTGATCGGAAATAATATAGAATTATTCTGTAAAGCATAAAAGGAGTGTTTGAAAGGAGTTTTTCAAAGAAAGACTTCGGTAAAGCTGCTTACATATTGAGCTTCAAGATCTATAGAGATAGATCAAGACGCTTGATAAGTTTTTCAATAAGTACATACCTTGACAAGATTTTGAAGTAGTTCAAAATGGAACAGTCAAAGAAAAAGTTTCTTGCCTGTGTTACAAGGTGTGAAGTTGAGTAAAGACTCAAAGCCCGACCACGGCAAAAGATAGAAAGAGAATGAAAGTCATTCCCTATGCCTCATTCATAGGTTCTATAAAAGTATGTCATGCTGTGTACCAGATCTATTGTATACCCTGCACTGATTTGGCAAGGGAGTACAATAGTGATCTAGGAGTAGATCACTGGACAGCGGTCAGAATTATCCTTAGTGAAATAAGGATATGTTTCTCGATTATGGACGTGACAAAAAGGTTCGTCGTAAAGGGTTACGTCGATGCAAGTTTTTGACACTGATCCAGATGAATCTAAAGTCTCAATCTGGATACATATTGAAAGTGGGAGCAATTAGCTAGAGTAGCTCCATGCAGAGCATTATAGACATAGAATTTTGCAAAATACTTACGGATCTGAATGTGACAGACCCGTAGACTAAAATTATCTCACAAGCAAAACATGATCACACCTTAGTACCCTTTGGGTGTTAATCACATAGAGATGTGAACTAGATTACTGACTCTAGTAAACCCTTTGAGTGTTGGTCACATGACGATGTGAACTATGGGTGTTAATCACATGGTGATGTGAACTATTGCTACTAAATCACATGGCGATGTGAACTAGATTATTGACTCTAGTGCAAGTGGGAGACTGAAGGAAATATGCCCTAGAGGCAATAATAAAGTTATTATTTATTTCCTTATATCATGATAAATGTTTATTATTCATGCTAGAATTGTATTAACCGGAAACATAATACATGTGTGAATACATAGACCAACAGAATGTCACTAGTATGCCTCTACTTGACTAGCTCGTTAATCAAAGATGGTTATGTTTCCTAACCATGAACAAAGAGTTGTTATTTGATTAACGAGGTCACATCATTAGTTGAATGATCTGATTGACATGACCCATTCCATTAGCTTAGCACCCGATCATTTAGTATGTTGCTATTGCTTTCTTCATGACTTATACATGTTCCTATAACTATGAGATTATGCAACTCCCGTTTACCGAAGGAATACTTTGGGTACTACCAAACGTCACAACGTAACTGGGTGATTATAAAGGAGTACTACAGGTGTCTCCAATGGTAGATGTTGGGTTGGCGTATTTCGAGATTAGGTTTTGTCACTCCGAATGTCGGAGAGGTATCTCTGGGCCCTCTCGGTAATGCACATCACTTAAGCCTTGCAAGCATTGCAACTAATGAGTTAGTTGTGAGATGATGTATTACGGAACGAGTAAAGAGACTTGCCGGTAACGAGATTGAACTAGGTATTGGATACCGACGATCGAATCTCGGGCAAGTAACATACCGATGACAAAGGGAACAACGTATGTTGTTATGCGGTCTGACCGATAAAGATCTTCGTAGAATATGTAGGAGCCAATATGGGCATCCAGGTCCCGCTATTGGTTATTGACCGGAGACGTGTCTCGGTCATGTCTACATTGTTCTCGAACCGTAGGGTCCGCACGCTTAACGTTACGATGACAGTTATTATGAGTTTATGCATTTTGATGTACCGAAGGTTGTTCGGAGTCCCGGATGTGATCACGGACATGACGAGGAGTCTCGAAATGGTCGAGACGTAAAGATTGATATATTGGAAGCCTATGTTTGGACACCGGAAGTGTTCCGGGTGAAATCGGGATTTTACCGGAATACCGGGAGGGTTACCGGAACCCCCCGGGAGGCAAATGGGCCTATTGGGCCTTAGTGGAAAAGTGAAAAGGGGCTGCCCACAAGGGCTGCGCGCCTCCCCCCTTCCCTAGTCCTATTAGGACTAGGAGAAGGGGCCGGCCCCCCTCTCTTCTCTCTTCTCTTTGAAGAGTCCTATTAGGAATAGGATTGGGGGGGAGTCCTACTCCCGGTAGGAGTGGGACTCCCCCTGCGCCTCTCTCCCAAGCCGGCCGAACCCCTCCCCCTGCTCCTTTATATACGGGGGCAGGGGGCACCCCATAGACACACAAGTTGATCATTGTTGATCGTTCCTTAGCCGTGTGCGGTGCCCCCTGCCACCAAATTCCACCTCGGTCATATCGTTGTAGAGCTTAGGCGAAGCCCTGCGTCGATAGTACATCAAGATCGTCACCACGCCGTTGTGCTGACGGAACTCTTCCTCGACGCTTTGCTGGATCGGAGCCCGAGGATCGTCATCGAGCTGAACGTGTGCTAAGAACTCGGAGGTGCCGGAGTAACGGTGCTTGGATCAGTCGGATCGGGAAGAAGACGTACGACTACTTCCTCTATGTTGTGAGATCGCTTCCGCAGTCGGTCTGCATTGGTACGTAGACAATACTCTCCCCCTCGTTGCTATGCATCACCATGATCTTGCGTGTGCGTAGGAAAATTTTCGAAATTACTACGTTCCCCAACACGTCCTAGTTCACCTATGCGAAGAGATTAATGTTTTGGGTCCTGTATTTCTACACAATATGTTCCCCTTTGAGAGGTTCATGGGAGTCTTAAAGAAATATGTTCATAACCGTGCTAGGCCAGAAGGAAGCATCTCCAAGGGCCGTCAAAATGAGGAGGTCATTGAGTTTTGTATTGACTTTATTCCTGACCTTAAGCCGATTGGTGTTCCTGAATCGCGGCATAAGGGCAGACTGGATGGAAAAGGCACGCTAGGAGGGGAACAAATAATATGTATGGACGGACAATCTCTCACTGAAGCACACTACACAGTTCTACAAAATTCCGCCTTGGTGGCTCCGTATATGGATGAACACAAGAATTTGCTACGCTCCAAACACCCGGAGCGGTCTGATGACTGGATTACACGTGAACAAACCAGGAGTTTCGCCAGCTGGTTGCAAGCACGTACCATGCATGACACCTCTATTGAAGATGACCTGTACTTGCTGTCCCAGTTACCATCTTCGAATATAATGACTTTCAAAGGGTACGAGATAAATGGTAATACATTTTACACGATCGCCCAAGATAAGAAGAGCACCAACCAAAACAGTGATGTTCGCTTTGATGCAGAAACCAAGACGGGAAAGGAAACATATTATGGTTATATACAGGACATATGGGAACTTGACTATCGACGTGGTTTGAAGGTCCCTTTGTTTCGGTGCAAATGGGTCAATATGACACGAGGCGGGGTAACGGAAGACCCGCAGTACGGAATGACAACAGTGGAATTCAACAATCTTGCGTATGCAGACGAACCATTCGTCCTAGCCAATGATGTGGCACATGTTTTCTATGTGAAGGACATGTCTACCAAGCCAAGAAAAAGAAAAGATAAGGAAGCGAATGCATCGTATGATGAGCCAAAGCGGCACATAGTTCTTTCTGGGAAGAGAAACATCGTGGGAGTGGATGACAAGAGAGAAAAGTCAGAAGATTATGAAAAGTTTGATGAAATTGCTCCATTCACAGTGAATATTGACCCGAGCATCCCGTTAAATGATGAAGATTTTCCATGGCTACGACGCAAAGGGACACACGCGAAGAAAAAGTTTCACACCAAAGATCTGGGATGTGATCGACTTAACTATCATCACTTTCTTCTGTGTTTCACACCCAGGAGGGAATCTCTATAATAGTTAGGGTAGCTAGTTATGTGTTTTGGCATTTGAAACGCGAAGAAATTTTATGTGCAAGCAAATTCTTTCATGCATTTACTGATTTTTTTCAGCTAAATGACCCTGAAATTGAAAAGCATTTCAAATGAACTTAGAAAAGGATGAAAGTTGGCATGGTATCATAATATCACCCACATAGCATGTGCAAAAAAGTAGAGAGGGTTACCGCAAAAACTGGATGCACTTCGTGTATAAAATGGACAATCTATTTCGAAGTATCAGGGTTTCGGACAAAAACTCATCCGTTACAAAGGCATTTCATTTTTTAAATAACTTAAGCATTACCAAATTGAATATAATGATAAAACACACTAATATTAAACATAAAAAAAAGAATCACTGGAAAATGAATTTTTAAAGTTAAGTTATTCACAAACTAGTGATTCACACAAATTTCAAATAATTCAAAATTTAAAAACTACCGGCACTAACTGAAAGTTTCTAAAAACTTTCAAAAATATTCACAAAGAAACTCTAAATACAGCAAAAAACAACTAAAAATAAATAAAACAAAATAAATAAAGCAGCAAAGAAAAAACTAAATGAAAAAAGCCCGCTTATCGGGCCACAGCGGCCTGCATACGACTAGAAACCCAACCTGTTGTTGGGCCAGGATGCAGGCCCGCAAGCCCAATAGGCCCCACAGGGCAGAGAAGCAGAGATAGGCCCAGAAGGCTTGCATTTTAGAGGAGCTCGAAGGAGCAGCCGCGGCTGGGTTTATAAACCAGTGCGGTTGCCTTTCGCTAGGCGAGGTGGGACTAAACTTTGCGCCCCTCGCCTGGCAGCGCACCCCCCTTTAGTACCGGTTCGTGGCACCAACCGGTACTAAAGGGGGGGCCTTTAGTACCGGTTGGAACCAGGAACCGGTACTAAAGGGGGTGCTTCCCGCCGCTTGGCCTGGCCAAAACAGGCCTTTAGTACCGGTTGGTGGCTCCAACCAGTACTAAAGGTGTCCCCTATATAAGAAACACTTCGAAAATTTACAGTTTCTCATCTCCCACTTCTCTCTGCCGCCGCCCCGTCCCGTGCCTTCGCCGCCCCCGTCGCGCCGTCCCCGTCGACTCCGCGACGCCCCCGTCCTCGTCGCGTCGTCCCCGTCGACTCCGCGGCACCCCCGTCGCCGTCCCGGTCGCCGATCCCCTCGCTTCACCGTCGCCGTCGCCGTCGCCGTCGCCTCGACCTCGCCTCGCCGTCGCCTCGACCTTGCCCGCGCGCGCTGTGAGCCCCTCCCCCGGCCCCTCTCCTCCCTCCAATCGATCATACCGCACACCGGCGCCGGCGCCGGCGCCGACCGTAGCGCACCCACACGCGCGCGCACACACACACTACATGCACACACACACACACACACACACACTACACACACACACTAGACGCGCGCGCACACACACAATTTTTCTATATTTAGCTTTTAGTTTTTTCTTTTCTGTTTTTTATACAAAGTTTTAGATGAATTAATTAATTAGATTAGATTAATGTCAAATAGTGTGTAGAAATGTTAGTTATAATATATATAATGTCAAATGTTATAGAAATGTTAGAAATTTTGGAAATGTTAGTTTTAGCTAGCTAGATGAATTAGATTAATTTCAAATTGTTAGATGATGATCGATGTTTTTTTAGTTTCTTATATTTTTAGTTATAAAATTTCGAATTTGCATATATGAAATCATCACAATCCATCATTTAAAAAATGTTACTTTACTTTTGCGGCATATAGTATTTTGTTGTCGACGATGCCCGGCCCGCATCCTCGCCGTCGACACGTCCGCGACGACGTCCTGCTTCAGAGGACCCATGTCCGGGACTGGGCTCCACCGGGCTGGCACTGGGAGGTGCTACCTTCAGGGGCGCGACGCTTGGTGAGGAACCCGGCCCCCGGTCCCGTCGTCGACCCTCATCTTCTTTGGTGGCATTCGCGTGGGCCACTTTCGGTGCGGAGGGAGCCGGCCCCGCCGGAGGTGGTACGTCGCCGTGTCAGGGAGGAGGACGAGCACGTCCATCGCTACATGGCTGCTATGGACGTCAGGTTCTCCAATACCTGGCAGGTTCTTTGGGGAGATCACCCGAGCTATGATCCAGTGATGGTTACTTCACTTTGGTTGTCCACCGCCTAGATTACTCTCTAGTATTCGATCTTTATTAGCTAGCTAGCTAGCTAGTGATGTATTCGATATATAATATTCGAGATGATTTATTCGAGATTATATATATTATTTGAGATGATGTATTCGACGAGATTATATCTATTATTCGAGACGACGTATTCGAGATTAAATCTATTATTCGAGACGATGTATTCGAGATTATATCTATTATTCGAGATTATACTAAATTGTTTTATATTTCTTTTGGCATAGTTAAATAAAAGCTATGGCGGACAATACCGACAGAGAGAGAGAGAGAACAGACCATGTTCGATATCATACGCGGGCCAGATGATGATCAGAATTAAGAAGATTTTGACGGCTCCGAATTTCTAAACAACACCGGAGAGGGTGATATGATGTTCGATTGCGACGACCGAGAAGATGAAGTCATGAACTACGACGAAGAACATGTTGATCCTGAAACAACAAACACCGGCGAGGTATATATATTTATATAAGCAGGAATCTGGTGATCATCGCATGTTTTAAATGAGTTGAAGATATATTAACGAATCGATCTTTCTTCTTTCAGCCATCCGAATCGAGCAAATCTTTAGGCAAAAGGACGAAACGAGGCCCGAACAAAAAGTTGAAGGAGGGCATAAAGTACAATATCGAGGCATTCAAACCTAATGGCGAACCATTAGCGCCTAAGAAGATTGCGGACAAGTTCGTTCGTCAGTGCGGAGTTCTTGTGAAGGACCAACTCCCGATCTCCCTTCAAGAATGGAGAAAGCCAGCAAATCCACGTCCAGATGTTACTTTTGTCGACGAGAATCAAAAAAATCTGCTTTGGGATACTCTCATGGAACATTTCACCCTACCAGATCATTTCACAGAAGCAGATGTGCGGAAAGTCAAGAACGCTGCTTTTAGGAAGATGGCGGTTGCATTCAAGAACCACAAGAGAATGATGTGGGATAAGTACGTCAAGGGAGGAAGGAAGACTCCAGTATTCGAGGGGATACTAGAGAATCAAAGTGCTCATTGGGACGATTTCGTGAAATTCAAGGATTCAGAATTAGCTAAGGAACGGTCGAGAATAAACAAGAAGAATGCCAAAAAAGGATAAGTTCCATAAGCTGGGGCCAGGTGGCTACGCGGTGGCAATGCCTAAGTGGGATAAGTCTGAGAAAGAGATGGAGGATGCAAGTGTCACTCTGGTTACTAAGAGGTGGCCCCCCAGGTGCAGGACTTGGTTCTATGCACATGGGGGGGAGTTGGACCCGAAGACAGGCAATGTTTTGACGAAGGCATGTCTGAACGGAGCCGACGATGCGCTACTTGTTGCAATAGAAGAGGCTCGATCGGGGGTGTTCCAGCCCAACAGAGAGAACGACGAGCTTACGCGTACCCTGGGAAATCCTGAACACCCGAGAAGAACACGAGGCAAGGGCGCTATTCCGTGGTATGAGGGGTTTTCGGACTGGAACGCTGACTACAGAACCCGTGCGAGAAAGAAGATTGCGGAGGAGAAGAAGAGGAAGATGGAGGAGGAGCAGAGGAAGCGGGACTATGAACGCCTTCAAGGACTAGAAGCAAGTCAAGCGGAATTGGCAGCTAAATTCCAGCGGCAGCAGGAGCAGATCGACTCACTTAGCCAGCAAAGGGGGTCTCAGCAGCTGCAGCAGCTAGCGGATGATCCAGCATTGGATACCACCGCCCCATCCATGCCGAGAAGCAGCGTGGGTTCCGCCCCGGGCGACGCAGTAGTGCTGGATAGATACCCCGTGGATGACATCACGGAGAACACTAACTGCGAGCTACACTTCAAAATGAAGAACATATCCATGAAGGTGGCGGATGCCGTTGCTTTTTCAAATTCCCCCGAGGCAACCTTCCATTGCAACCCGATTCCAGCGGGATATGCTCGTGTCTTGGTTGATGAGGTGGTGGCCCCTTATTCGGAGCTACAGCTTGACATTCCTGGAGGTGACGACGAGCACACATTGGGAGAGGCCATACATCGTGTCATCCTATGGAGAAAGGATTGCATCATCTTTCGAAGGCCACCGACACCGCGTCACCCGACTCCTTGTCGAAGTCCGTCACCGAGTCGGCAGACTCCCGCTCCTCCAAGTCCACCAACGCGTGAGGCCACTCCTCCTCCAAGTCCGGCAAAGTGTCAGGCCACTCCTCCTCCAAGTCCGACACAGCGTCAGACGTCCACTCCTCGTCCAACTCAGCCCCGTCAGCCATCTCCGCCGCCTCAGCAATCGCAGAAGAGACACCCCGCAGCTATGGTGCGTAGCGGTACGAGTTGAGGTGATAGTACAAGAAGTACAGGCGGAGGCAAGCGATATAAATATGGTCCAAAGCTCAGTACTCCTCTTCGTGTGAGGGCTTACGACAGGACCGAGGAGCAAACCAATGCCATAGTGCGGGCAGAAGTCGACGCCCATTTTGGACCGAAACCGCCACCGCCGCCAAAGGAGAAAATGCCTGTGGAAGTAGTTGACCACTTCATTCGTATGGCTCAACCACCAGCTCCTAAGCCTGTTGACTCAGACTATGAGCGCCACATCAGGAAGTTACATCGACAACGTCTACAGAAGGAGGCGAGCTCGAGCTCGAGCAAACAACAAGCAGCTGTCAAAACATGCGGGAAAACCGTTGCCCAGCTGGGAAAACACGTGACGCAATCGATCCCCCCGCTTGTTGTGCCGCCAACAACACGTGATAGTACGCGCGCCCAATATTATTGTGGCCAAGCGGTTTACATTCCCGAGGTGGGCGATGTGGTAATAACCCAGGAGCATATAATGCAGGCTGAAGAACTCAAGATCACTGATGGACAACTTCTCGAGATCGAGGACATGCCTCTGATTAGAGAGGAGGAAATAAAACGGAAATTTGTCCGGGGCCAACCTTTGGTCAAGCCAGAAGATGTCAAGAAGCTCCCAACGAGAATGTATGAATTGCATCAATGGTACATGGACATTAGCAAGAGATCCGATCGAGAGTCCCTCATGGTGTATGTCAAGAAGGATGATTACTACCATGAGAAAGCTGTGGCCGTTGAGTATTCTGAACTGTTTCAGTTATACAATCAAGACGCACTCGACAAATCTATCGTCAGTTGATATTGTCTGTAAGTGATTTTTTTCTGTAATTTAAGTCTCAAGCTAGCTGTAGTGATCCTTTTGATCAATCATTACGTGTAATTATCCTCACTATATTCTTTTCTGTGGTATTATGCAGGATGAAGATGTCTGAAATGAGAAAATGTGGACGCTATGGCATTGGGTTCATTGACCCAAACACCGTTAATGAATACACATGGAAATTAGATGCATATTATGAAAAATAGGTAGAGGACAGCATGCTAGAGTTCTTCAAGTGTCTCAAATACAATGAAGATATACTACTTTCTTACAACTTCGAGTGAGTCACACTTTCTTGTACTATAAATTCTCTGTTTTTGCCTACTAGCTAGCTACATGTTTTTGCTTACATATGCCCGCTTAATTAAGACATGCAAACGTGTGTGCATGCAGATTTCACTGGATCTTGTGTATCATTAAAGTTGACGCCGGAACAGTTGAAATACTGGACTCGCTACTCAAAGCAAATACTGACTATAACATCTTGTTTGGGATAGTCAACAGGTAATTTCAATCATTATTAACTATATATCTCGGCCTATTTAGTTCGTCATTTCATGATATGAACTATTTAATAACCCCTTTATTCATTTTCTTTGTCGGCGGGCAGGGCTTGGCCAAGGTTCATCAGCGTCACTCCAGGCGAATGTAACCAAAAGCTGAAATGGTTTCGAGCCAAGGTAAGTAATTAAGTAGTACTAGCTAGCTAGCTAGCTGCCATCTCTTTAATTATCATGCTTGATTAATTATTATCTGATCAAATTAAATTCCATTCTCGTAATAAAGGCCCTGAAGCAGGCGCCGGGGACTGATCTGTGTGCATACTGCGTTTGCGAGAACATTCGCATGATGGCGTCCGAAAGGAGCAGATCTCAAAGACAGGAATGGGTACGTTTGTCAGAACAATATTCACAATTTTTATACCAATATCGATATCTAGTCACACAACTAATACACATGCACATTGATCTCCTTCTTAACAGTTCAAAGAGGTGCGGGACAAGCTCCTACCAACGGAGCGCGTACAAGCACTTCAAGAGGAAATAGCGGGATTTTTGCTCGACCAGGTCATAAATTCGAAGGGAGAATACTATTACCCGCTACCGCCCCCATCGAAAAAGACATGAACCACTTCCAATTGTCATCGTGCTCCGAAGGCACCAATCAGGCTAATGCCACTGGCTCCGAAGGCAACATGCATATGTAGGAGAAATTGTATATATATAGCTATACATGTGTGTATGTGTGAATTAATATGATGGTTTGTGAGACATGATTGATGATATATATGATCGGTTCTACTAGAAATTCTCTCTCTCTCTCTCTCTATATATATATATATATATGTATATATATATATATATGCATGACGTATACAATGTGTAGTACCGTAAAATACCAGCAAACGAAAAAGAATTAAAATGGAAAACACAAAATTAAATGAAAAAGAAATCGTAAAACCAAAAAACCCCCAACATTTTAGTACTGGTTGGTGTTACCAACCGGTACTAAAGGGCTCCCGGCCCCCGGAGCTGGCTCGTGCCACGTGGTTGCCCTTTAGCACCGGTTCGTGCTGAACCGGTACTAAAGGGGAGGGGGGGGGGGGGGGCTTTAGTGCCGAAACTTTAGTGCCGGTTCCTGAACCGGCACTAAAGGGCTTTACAAACCGGTGCTATTGCCCGGTTCTGCACTAGTGACAGCTCCGTTTGTTGGGATCATTTCCGCTGAAACCAAAACATCTGCATCACCTGAGGTACCTAGATCTCTCAAGAAGTTTAATAAAAGCACTTCCTGAAGATATGAGCATTCTATACAACCTGCAAACGTTGAACCTCTCTGGCTGCGTATCTCTCCGTGAACTTCCAAGACAAATGAAGTATATGGCTGCCCTCCGCCACCTTTACACTCATGGTTGTCCAGAGCTGAAAGGCATGCCTACAGACCTAAGAAAACTCACATCCCTACAGACACTTACATGTTTTGTAGCAGGTAGTGGCTCTAATTGCAGCAATGTTGGAGAGCTCGGGAATTTAAACATCGGTGGTCAACTAGAGTTACATCATCTAGAGAACGTGACAGAAGAAGCTGCAAAAGCTGCAAACCTCATGATGAAGAAGGAAGTAACAGAACTGACATTAAAATGGACTGTTGGATCGGATAAAGTTGTTGATGAATCTAGCAGTCGGGATGATGCAAAAGTGCTCGAGGAACTTAAACCTCATGATGGGCTGCAATGCTGCATGCTATAAGGATACACACCTATGGAGGCACCACCTTTCCAACATGGACAACTATGTTGCAAAACATTGTCGTGATCCATATTTCTCATTGTAACAAACTGCAATGGTTCTTTAGCGGTGACATTAACACATCCTTTGCATTTCCAAATCTGAAGGAGCTTACGTTGCAAGAGCTTGTCTGCTTTGAGAGATGGTGGGAAATGGATAATGGAATGCAAGGAGAAGTGGTGATGTTTCCTCGGCTTGAGAAGTTGCGCATTAGTCAGTGTGAAAAGTTGACAGCATTGCCAGGGCAACCGACCTTCCCAAACCTCCAGAATACTCGTATTGAGAGATGTCCAGAGTTGACAACTAGAGTTGAATCACCAAACCTCGGTGTATTAAAGATGGCAGGACGTGATGTACAGTTGTTCCAGTGGGTAGCCAGGCATATGACTTCATTGACCAATCTGGAACTGCATAGCCTTGTAGACAGTACAGAAACAACCTCGTCGGTGGCTGAGGATGGTTTGAGGGAAGTTCTGGATTGCAAGGAAAAATGGAGTGATCATGATTTTCCTCTGACAGTTTTGGTGCTACAAAACTTCAAGCCAGGTATAACAGAGTTGTGTTCATGTTTTGTACACCTGCAAGACTTGTCAGTTTGGAGGTGCCACGTGCTCCTCCACTGGCCAGAAAAGGAGTTTGAAGGATTGGTATCCTTGAGGAAGCTTGTGATTCACCAATGCGAGAATCTGACTGGATATGCACAAGCTTCTACCGAGCCATCAACATCGTCAGAAAAGAGTCAGCTCCTTCCACGTCTAGAGTTACTGGTGTTAAGGAAATGTGAAAGTTTGGTTGAGATCTTCAATGTCCCTGCATCTCTCAGGGTAATGGAAATTCTTTATTGCAAGAAGCTTGAGTCTATATCTGGCAGGAGGCTGCTGCAGGGACAGTCAGCATCGTCGATTCACCAAGGGCCATCTAGTATAGCAGTGGTGTCATCATCATCCGGAGATTGGGCGGAGAATTTGGAAAAACTGAAATTAGTTGAGTGTCATGGCTTAACAGGGGTCCTCCATCTTCCCTCGTCGCTTAAGGCTCTAGACATTGATAGTTGCAGTGGGTTGACATCTCTTGAATCTAGCTCAGGAGAGCTTCCATTGTTGGAGTTTGCAATAACCTGTTATCCCTACCGGAATGGCCACAAGCATACTCATATCTCCAATGTCTCTACATTATGAACTGCACTGTTATAAAGACGCTCCCTAGAAGCCTGCAGCAACGCCTGGGCACCATCCAGGAGGAACATGTAGATGCTCATTATTACGGAAGTAAGCATGCAGCAATTTCTTTGTTACTCCTTACTAGTGAGCTAATTGTGCCAGTTGGATCACTATAATAGCATCACTAGTAGTATGAGAGAAAAATGAAGCAAAGTAAATGTTCTTCAAACCTAAATTCGTCATTACTTAATTTATTGATGTTCCTTGAGTGTAATTTTTTGCATTATTAACCTGTGCAGATAAGCCAAGGCCTGTCCCTATCCTGCTCAAACCAAATACATGGAAATGCTCCATCCGTAGAGATTAGAGAGCTATAAACAGAATCGCAGGACGAGAATGCCAATATTTAAGTTATTCCACAGGTTTGTGATGAAATATGCCTATGCTGCCAGAACCCTTTGATTGGTCTTCTTATTTCTTGCAAAAAGAATTAAGCTGGTGGAATTGTTTGCAGAATTCTTCCAGCACATACATACGGGGAAGAGAGATCACTTGGGGGTGGAGCTATTCTCTTGCGAGACGCCCACAAGAAGTTGTTGTCATGCTGAACTGTAAGATCCGTAATCAGAAAGTGCTTCTAACACTATTGGCTATCAATGATTTCGTTCTGTTTCCGAAAAAAGATCTTGTTTGAATAATAAGTACTTGTATTTCCCCGCCTCTGTTTACCTAGTGTCATGTCACTGTATTTTATTTCCAACAAGTATGGCGGTAGTCTGCCCTGGGCAGTGTCAGTTTTTCTATCGAAATCATGTTGCAATTTCCCAGTAATATCTATGGGCCTGTATAAACAGAGTACTGCCATTTACAGTCAGTATCCCGTTTACCGTGTATATCGGCAGTGTTATTTACAAAGCTGTTGATTTCCCCTCATACTCTGCACCGCGTTTTAGTAAGGGGATTATCCCAGATTGGGCAAACGACAGGTGCTGATTGTGAAGATATAGCTTGCCTGTGGATTAGCAAGAGGAAAAATGCTGTGATCAACATGGCTGCCGCTGCAATGGTGTCGAAACAGAGGAATGACATTTCTCTTTGGGAGATGCACGTGGTCTGGTTTACAGGTTGTCTGGCACATCTGGAAACCCCAATGTTAACCTACTGCTGGGGAAGAGAAGAACTTCAGCCTCAATCCTTGTCGCGGTGGCCAGGCAGCTGTTAAAGACTGTTCTCTGAAGAATTAGGCTGCTCTGTTTTTTATTTCAGTTTCCGATGTTTCTTGCAGTGTTTCATCGGCTGCCTTAGCAGCGATATGCATCTACCTGGAGCCTTTTGGCGCCTGTTACTATGCGATTCATTTTCAATGAAAATGGAACTGGGCGTGCGCCTTTTGATCGTTTTTTTTTATTTTCAGTACAATCTAAGCTAGAGATATAAGATTTCAGTTTCTCAAGATACGGCGTTCACCCGAATCCATCCTTGACTTGTGCATACATGCTCCTTTGGTTATTGAACATCTTATGCATTTGAATCTGTTTATTACACACCTCATACTCTGCTTTTGTTTGTTTCTCAAGAACAGCTGCTGGAATATTGTTCTCAAAATGAGGCTAGGAACTTCGGTATACAAAATGCATAGCCATGAACTGCTTCAAATTATCAGTACTAACTAGAGAGCTGGGACTTCAAATTTTCAAGATATGATGTTCATCGCCAATATTGCCCTGCTACCGATCATCCAGTAAATCAGCAACTTCGCAGCTCATACACGCAAGATGTATATTGTACAATAGCAGTGTAATAACATATACGTATAACATTACTTGATGAGGTGAGTTCATTAGTCTGGACAACGTTCGTAAACTGGTCCGGTGCTTTTTTTTTGTTGTTGTCATTTCTCAGTAGTAGTACATACAGTACTAAATTACATCAATCAGGAGGGAGATAAAAAATCAAAAGCAAAAACAAAACGTTATACAGAAGGAGCTCTTTAAATTTAGGGTTTGTTCTATAGATATGTCAGCCTCCTAGCAGCAGCAGCAACATCAACACAGACATAGCAGCAGACAGTTGTTCCTCGTCATCGTTGATCGTCGTCGAGGAGGGTGATGATCTAGAACCTCCTCCTGAACAGTGAGCAGGTGAGCTTGATCAGCCAGCAAATCCAGCAAGCTCCGCACCTTCTCCCTGATCTGGAAATGCTGAGAACGACCACCAGAAAGTTCAGAAAAAAAACATGCAAGAAGTTTAGAAAAACATTTACATTACTCTAAACAACCAATGAGGTACTGACTACTGACTACAACAGAATAAGCAAAATGTCTGAATAATTACAGGGTAGAATGCAATGAACACGACGATCAATTAGCCGTAGCCCGGTTAAGAAGAGAGGTTTATGGGAGTTGATAAAGGCTCAGATATGCTTATACCTGTGTATATTAAGTAGAAGCATATGCTTAATCAGAGAGATAATTTGACAAAACAAAACCATGTCCAACTTTATGTTCTGTTAATCATGTTATATGTAGACACCAACTCTACTGCTGCTAGATAATTTGAGAAACTGAACTTGGAAGGGCTTACTATGTTAACATGTAATGTTGTGCGTAGACTGTAAATAGACCAAGGCACCCATACGGCACCAGCACCAGCGCCGGTTATGAAGCTGTGTTGCCGTTTGAGGTGTTGGTGCTGAAGCTGAATGCAAACGGAAGATGCAGGTGTTGTTGTTCCCTGCAAGCAAGTTAAGCTGGTGGTAATGATCCTGTACATGGGATGGAAGCTTGCGGTAAGGAATGCACAAGGAGCATCAACTAGAAAGAAAAGTAATACTAGGGAAAAGGCATTAAACAACACGAGCCTTGACATTTGGATTCTGTACATGCAATTGATCGGAAAGGATTCAGAAAACACTGGAGAACATACAACCGAATAATGATTGAAATAATCGAGGGCCTGTACTCACTTTAGTTTCAGCTAGGGCCCAAGCAAAAATCCTCTTTGGTATGCAGAGTTTTTTTATGTG
Organism: Triticum monococcum; assembly: GCA_034509565.1. Taxonomy (NCBI): domain Eukaryota; kingdom Viridiplantae; phylum Streptophyta; class Magnoliopsida; order Poales; family Poaceae; genus Triticum; species Triticum monococcum. The sequence continues at coordinate 772,375,202 of CM067847.1, forward strand.
CCATTCCCTGCAAGTGACCAGGAATGCATGCTTCAGACAAGTGACCAGAAATATATAATGCACTACTCCCTCCGTTCCTAAATATTTGTCTTTTTAGACATTTCAAATGACTACTATATACGGATGTATGTAGACATATTTTAGAGTGTAGATTCACTCATTTTGCTCCGTATGTAGTCACTTGTTGAAATGACTAGAAAGACAAGTATTTAGGAACGAAGGGAGTAGTAGATTGCATGACTGAAACTGTAAAGACTAAACAGCAGGGAAACAGTAACAAACATGGTGACCATCAGTCACGACAAGAAAACACTTATTGTGAAGAAGCATCAGGGCATGTAGACTAGCATGTACGTACTTAGGTAGAACTGTTGTATCCAAGCTCAAATGGAAAATCCAAACAGATAAAACGCATCCATTTCCTCATGAGTATAGCAAAATAATAGGGTATGTACAGATGTTCGTACCAAACAAAAGCAAAGAGCAGCATGAGATGTGTTGAGTTACTTGATTAACTAAGCTTCACATGAATATATTATCTCCAGCAGTAGCTAGTAAACTGCCACACAGATATGCACTAACATGCAACTTGCTTCAGATTCAAGTATTTCACTGAAGAAAACTGGAAAGGGTTGCATGCTGGAATCTCAGGGCAAAAAAATTACCAGATATATTTTTAGAACATTACACTGTTGAGGATTATATCACGTGGGTGCAGAATAATTCCCATCAGAACAAATTTCTGTTAACAAATTACAATTGCATTATTAAAAGTAATCTACCAACGGTAGCTGATCAACGTCTGGGTCACTTTCATGTTCCATAAGCCACAGATTCAACACTGGAAGTACCTGATAAGGTCAATGGATTATTTCTCCAGTTCATTCAGCTAGATATAGAAGAAAAACAAATGTTTAACAAGAAAAGCACTGCCATAGCATTGCAATTAAATCATTTACTTTTCAACTTTAAAGAAAAATAAATAATATGATGGTTCACTACTCAGTACAAATATAGTTAGTGAGACCACAGAACCAAATGCCCCATAGTGATATGGTTGATGCATTGTCAGCCTGAATGTGATAGTAAGACAAGGCAATACGGAGACTTTCTTCCCTCCTTTTAGAAAAAATACCTGTACATTTGCCCATTCGCACTATCTTAACACTTATCAATAAAAACTATGCACTCCCAGGTGTGCTGATTTTTTTTTACAGAAGTGCGACTAGGTGTTGGCAGATCATATTAAAGCTCCTAGGTTTTGGCAGATCATATTAAAATAAAAATACAAGAACCAGAAGTTTAGACATACCAAATAGTGCAACCTTTGGAGAGTGGACACACGCTGACACGCACATGGCTATTTACAGAAACACCATGGAAGGCAGGATATACTGGCATGAGTTTAGCTCATGCATCATAACCTTTTGGTACCTCTTAGCTAATATCTACATTACAGATATGTGCAATCTTAACCCAATCAAGTCCCTTATTCTTTTGGCATCGCTGTTTGAGCTCAGAGTGGCAATTGTTTATTCGTAGAGTCCTCAGAGAAGCAGGCATGTCAGGCAAACTCCGTATCAACTTCACATTGGATATATCGAAGGATTCAATAGAGCTCAGTCGTGCTACTTGTGGGGGCAGGCATATCAGATGAGAAGCATCAGACACTACTAGTTCTTTAAGTGCCTCATTTTGCAGTAACCACTCCTCAGGCAAGTGTCTCAGTTCAGGACCACCAGCAATTATAAGTTTCTTGACACACGACATGCTTCGTAATGGCTCACTTAGCAAGAGTGACGGATTGTCAATATCAAGCTCAGTCAGGCTAGACAAACTAGCAGGGTCATCCACCCTCTCAACAGATAGATCTGCAGTGATCTTTTTGCATCCCTGGATTTGCATTGACATTAGTGATGGACTCCCATGGATCCCACTGATTGAAACTAGCTCCTGGCAATCCCATATGGACAAGTTTTCAAGATTTGTCAATCTTGCAAAGGCTTCAGCCAAGGGAAGAGATGTAATTGCACAATTACCAAACACCATATTAGTTAACCCTGCCAAACATGCAAACACTTCTGAAGGGAAAACTGACAGTGCACAACCATCTAAAAATAGCATTGTCAATGAATTAAGACCTTTCATTGAATGAACTAGTGGCTGTTCAGCTTCACCGCACAATCCGAAAATGATGGTTCTCACGGTAGGGGGCAACCTGATTTCTCCTGTCACCAAATTTGGGCATTTCACTACTTCAAAGGTTTCCAGGGAGGCAAGTGAACCAAATGAATCCTCCGGTAGACATGACAAGCTTGCGCATTGTTGGATGGACAACTCCACGAGTGCAGATAGAGAACACCCCTGCCATAAAGTTTCTAAACTTTGGCAGTGGGAAATCATAAGCTTAGAGAGAGCCAGGTCCAATGATGGTGACGAGTTTGTATCAGAACTCCCAAAAAATGTTGGCATAGCCAATAGGCCAGCATTATGGATTTCAACATGGCGAATACTGGTAGGTACACTTGGCAATGTTCTCAGCGCCTCACAGTCACGCACTTTCAGCATCTCAAGCCTAGGGAATACATTCTTACCCTCCAATCCAACCCATTCCAGGCATTTTGGCATGCTTTCAATCTCTAGTACCTTCAGACAGTGCAATCCACAGGGATTTTCACTTCCATAAAATGAAGAATCCACACCCTCTACTAATTTCATGTTAATTATGTAAATATACTGTAGAGAATGTAACTGCCCAAGAGGTGGAAGACGCTCCAATCTTTCACAGTCACGTATGTGAACATATGTCAAATTAATGAGTGTGGGATTTTGCAGCCAACATGGAGATCGAGAACCAGGATATCCTTCAATCCTCAATTTATGGGAATTGCGGTGTGGTTCAAGTTTGTCGAGAACCAACTCAGCTTGGCTTGGCGTGCATGAATTTGAAGAGCCTGGAGACCAACTTAATGTTACTGCTGACAGACACTTTTTCTGGTTCAACATAGCTTCAGCAGCTTCTTCTGCGCTGTTTACCTTGTCAAGACCAGAAACATATAAATGACGGATGTTTGTCAGATTCTTTAGTTCACCAATAGTGTAACCACCTTCTTGTTTGATGCAGAAACCATATAGCTCATGGAGGGAAGTAAGCTTTCCTACAAAAGGAATTGTTGGTATTATCCCGTAAGATAGTTGTAGATGACGTAAGTTAACTAGGTTGCACACTCTGTCCATTTCCTTTTTCTGAGGAGCTGTGAGTTGGGGATCATCATACTTCATTACTTGTAAGTGATAAAGCTTGTACACAGGCTTGGGAAACCAACAGAAATGCGTCATTTTTTTCCGGCCCCACTTAAGAGACAAATAGCGAAGGTGCATTAAACCACGCATCGAATCAGGAAGCTTACACTGTGAGTTTGTTATTATGGATAACACTCGTAAGCTTCTGGCCACACCCAACACTTCACTGAGCATGTGCACTTGATCTGCCTCGTGTTGGTCTTCAAAATGCATAAGAAGTGTGCGCAGTCTCTTTGCATGAGAGATCTGTTCAACAACAGTAGGATTTATCATGTGAATGCATATATGACGGACAGTCTTCGGAATACAACCAGAGAAATTTAAGTCCACTCTTGTGCATTCACTCGCTGACACAGACCGGGCCAACTCATGCAAGAGATCATGCATGACAAATTTTTCTTCATAATATTCATCATATAAACAGCATTTTATAATGCGACTATCATGAGGTTCTGTTTTGATATCAAAAAAGGACTTTCTAGATAATGTGTCTAAATACTCCATTCCAATATCCTCTAGCTGTATTGTGTCATCCACCAATGGCTGGATCAGTCCTGAACCCATCCACAAGTACACCAATTCTTTCTTTGTGAACTCATAGCCTTTGTGAAATAAGCTGCAATACCTGAAACAAACCTGCAAATGTGTTGCTAAATGTTGATAACTTAGCCTCAACACCGTCATAATCCCTTCACTGCCCTGATGTGCATTATGAACACCCGAGTCCAAAATTCTGTTCCACGTGCTACTATCCTTGTTGCCGTTCAACAATCCACCGAGAACTTTTCCTGCCAATGGAGAACCACTGAGTTTGTTTACCATTTTCTTGCTGATCTGTTGTAGGTTCCTATAATCATCAGGATTGACACCGAAAAATGCATGCCTGTTCAAAAGAAGCAGGAGGTCAGTTTCTTCCAAGCCAGACAATGCTAGAGAGTGGCATTCCACCTGTAGTGTTCTTTCCCCCTGCACTGCTCTTGCAGCAACATCAGCTACCAACTGCATTCGGGTTGTCAGCAGGATCTTGCTTCCTTTCTTCCCACATCTCAATGGACACAAAAAATTCGCCCAATCCTGATACCTCTCATCATTCCATACATCATCCAGCACAAGGAGAAAGGTCTTGGAACTCAACCTCTCCTTGAGTTCTTTCTGGAGTGCATTTAGACTAACCATGGGTGCCTCTCTTCCAGTCATGTCCTCAAGGATCTTTCTTGTTAGTGCCTGAATGTCGAAATCGTGAGAAACACAAACCCAGATGACGAAATCGAAGCGGTCTTTGACATCTCTAGCATTGCATACATCTTGAGCAAGTGCCGTCTTCCCTATTCCACCTATACCAACCACTGAAAACAAGGCAATGTTATCGCCGGCACCACTTTCAGGCTTGGTCAACCACTGGACTATAACCTTCCTCTCTTCTTCTCTGCCAAGCAGAGGGCCACGAGACAGCGAGCTTGTCTGGCGCGAGTTTCTGAACTCCACATCCTGTTTATGTTTCTTCATCGTATCGTTGTTCAAGTGGCTGAGAACCTGCAAGAAACGCTCTACGCCAGCCGCGACACCATCTAGGGTGGTGACTGAATTTCTCAGCCTCTCTAGTGACCCTGTGTTGAATGCACGATTGAGCCCTTGGATGACCTTGCGCTTGTACTTACTGACAGAGCCACGCACCTTGTTATTCTCTTGCCTTTTCACCTCCTCCTCGAGCCTGTAGTACTCGAGCTCATCGACGGCGTCTTCAGCTTCCTCCACGGCATCTCTGAGCTGCCACAGCCATCCATCCAGCGCGTTGCTCTGACCCCTGATTTCCTCCGTGTCAACGGCGTCAAAGACGACCTGGATCTGTGGAAGCAGCCTCTCTAGCCTCTCTCTGGCACTCTTGAGCCCTCCGGCTTTGTGGCTGTCCTTGAGATAGTCAAAGGCCTTGTTGACAATGTTGGTGATGATTGACGTTGCAATGGCTTTGCCGGCGAAAACCGCGGCGGCGGAGGCCATGGCTGGGTTATTGGGGGACCCACGGCAGGTGAAGGAGAGGCTGCAGAGGCGAGCACGCCGCAGCGGGCGGACGATATGGGCGCCGCTCGAGGAAGATGCTGGCGGACGAACGGCGCAGCTTTGAGGTGGCGATGGCGGAGGAGCTGGCGGCGCTCGTGGATGAACCGATGCGGGCGGCCGGGGCCCAGTCCAATCGCAGAGACGGCGTGCGAGCCGAGCTCCGCTCAGATCGGAGAACCTCCGGACGAGGGCAGAGCAGGTGTGATGGCGGGAGACGCTCGGTGCCGGTGGATATGCCGGCGGGCGGCGCAGCCTGCAGGCGGCGGCGGTGGCCGTAGTCAGAGGAGCTAGCGGCGCTCGTGGATGGACGGGAGATGGCGGCGTACCGATGCGGGCGGGGTGGTGGGGGTGCGCGACGCAGGCGGGTGGTGGACGAACGCAAGGGGATGCACCACCCGCTCAGCGCTAAGCTCCTCGTCTGATCCCCTCCGGCACGGCGGCACCCACCGGACCTGGCACCTCCCCGGCGGCGCGCTCACCCTCGCCGCTCCGCCGTCTGATGCGCACCTGGTCAACTCCTCGTCTGATCCCCCCCCTCCCTCCGGCACCCAGCGGCTGTTGACTTGTGTAATTCTGTTTCGCTTTGCGATCTCCATCTCCATCTCCACTACTATTTAAACAATCAAACATGAATTTTTTTATGTACATCCCGCAATTAGTCCCACAACACCGCACGAACCAATCAGCATCGCACAATTAGGCTCACAAATTTTAATCTAACAGCCATCATTTATCTAATAAGGGAATAGTGTAGATTTGGAAATGCAGAAGAGTATTCGTTGGCCTATAGATGCCGCAGCCCACAATCTTCTCCACTACTACTTAAACAATTAAATAGGAACTTTCTTACGTTCACCCCGCATTTAGTCCCACAACACCGCACGAACCAATCAGCATCGCACGATTAGGCCCACAAATTTTAATCTAACAACCATCATTTATATAATAACAGGATGTTGTGGATTTAGCAACTGACCATACTCCACCAGCAGAGGAGTATTCGTTAACCTGTTGTCGCCTATCTCGCTCGATGACTGCGGAGAGCGGAGAGTCTGTGCCTTGGACGCGCTCCTCCTGCCTCCTGGTATCGTTTGTGGTCGCTGGGCGAGGTCTCCATAAAAGGAAGTGCGAGATCTCTTTGGAGGAACGGACGTAGATCGTGTGTCAACTGTCAAGAAGAGACGGAGGGTGCTTGAGAACGTACTGGAGGGGAGATGGGACTCCACCGTTCATTCCCCAGTGCCTTGATATGTACTCTATTTATGATGACAGATGGATGGCTTTGTCGATGCAGATAACAGAAGACGAACAGGAACCAACGCGTATGAAAGAGAAATTAAATAAGGCTTCATTAGTTCGGTGGAGAAGATGAATAGGATCAAATGATGATGGTTCCTCCATCATGCCGGCGGCTGCAGGAAAATGGATGACATGGCACATGGATTAGTTCTTCTTTTGCTGAGTTGCCAGCTTTACTGAGGTGGATAGCCTGCAGGTTTAGATAAATATACTCTTAGGTATATAGGATATAGGATTACGGGTAATCAATAGACGCGCTACAAATGCGAGACGTTAGATTGTGAGTTATTGCCGAGTTAGGCATAGCCCAGCCACACGTCTCCTATCTGATCGCCTAATATATTGAAGGCATCAGCGACAATTACCCTAGCCATCACCAGATCAGATTGTATCTAGTCTATCTCTTTGCGCATGTAGAGAAGAGGAGCGATTAGGTTTTGGGAGCATTTCAGGTGCGACTATCCCGCCGTTGTTCCTCGGCCTCTTCGACATCGCCATGGGTGAAAATTCCAAAGGTTACATAGATACATAGGTTCTATGCGTACTACATACTCACATTTCCACATATCAATACGAGATTAATACAGCTAATGTTTATCATCATTATTTACTTTTGGATTAAGTCAATTAGAAAACTGGTAATTTTTGAAATAATTCAAAAAATCTAATGTCAGGAGGCAAATTTAGCTTCAAGGTTCTGCTGCTATATTGAAACCAAACCCATTTACAAGTACTCATTTTAAGTGTTGGCATACAAAAACTACTATGTGGCTCACATCAATGGTTTAAAATTCAAAGTTTGTTCAAATTCAATTTTCGACCGAGCCAAACCAATAGTTGTTTTTTACCGACGAGATAAGACAAAACTAAACATGGTTTCATATATTTGGTATGAATATACTGTTTAAAATTTAAAGTTTAGTTAATTTTTAGATTTCATATTTTGTAAATCTAACATATCACCGACATCTTTTCTCTCTCATGACATCGGAACACTCCATCTTCATTATCTAACTATTTCACCAACATTCTTATTTTTCATGTTGTTTCCACCTCAGATTGGTCGGGGTGCCTCCACCACTTCCTGTCTCTTCCACTCCTCTGCTCCCATTTGTGGTGTCACTTGGGGTTGATTTGCCGCTTTCTTACTCTCTCAAAGCCAAACCAAATAAATTTATGGTCTAGAATAAATTAGAATAAAAAAATTTCTATTAAAATTTTATACTTTTTAAAATTTATTTTTACCATATTATAACCTTAACAAGTATAATTATCTATTGATTACTTGTCAAGTTTAACCACGTACAAAAAGTACTAAATATTAACTATAGAATTCTATGTCATACAACTGTATTGTACTAGGAAACCTGGATCTGCTAAATTTGAATTGTATGTTCTATGAGTATTTTTTTCTCTTTGAGTTAATTTTTGATGATTGTATAAATTATTTAATCTATACTCATAATTCTATGTCATACAACTGTAATGTACTAGAAAACCCGGATATGCTAAATTTCAATTGTGTGTTCTATGTGTAATTGTTTCTCTTTAAGTTAATTTTTTATGATTGTATAAATTATATGATCTATACTCATATATTTGTGTGTATATACATGTGCTCATATATATTATAATATCTTTAAATATCACTGAGAGATCTATAAGATGTCTGACAAATATATATGGCATACTCATTTATTTGTGTGTATACATATGCTTGTATATATTTTAATATCTTTCAATATCATGATAGAGACCTCTAAGATGTCAAAAAAAATATCTTAATAGTGGCTTGTAGTTCATTATTAGGTAAACATATTTGTGGAAACTTCTGGAGTGTAAATTGAACAATTGACAAATATGTCTCCCAAGTTGAGCTCAACAATAAGTTGAAAACATTATGTCCGGCCTATCGGCCAATCATGGTTGTTTCTATAATTCAGAATATGGGACCCTTCTCTGCTCAGGCCCCGAGGCGGTCTCTGTTTGCCCAACCTATGGGCCAATCATGTCCTCTCCTCCCAAACGTGGTGCCCCCCAATTCACGATCATTCTCCTCCTCTAGATTGTTGCCATGTTTCATCAACTCCTTATCGCGGTGTTGGTACCTGCTATCACCGGTGCTTGTGAAGTGAATCCCACACACAATTAATCTAAGAAACTGGTCCAAGAGGGAGGAACCCCACGGAATTACATTAACAAGGAGGCAATAGCCTGTCAAAAGAGAGGAGGAGGCAAGAGACCTCGAGCCGACCTCCACGAATTTAAACAATGTTGTCAAGAACTTTTTATATCCCATATTTGATAATAGTGGAAGAAGATTTAGGTGGCTTCGGCCCGTAATTTTTACCCCAATTTGGAGGGTTTTCCATGTTAAAAAAAATCTGGTGTCATATGTGTGTTGATGTTCTGCTGCTGTCCAGACATCGTTTGAGGAGCGTCTACTATGTTGCCAGAGTTATTTCTTGCATATGTGTTGTTGCATATTTTTCTTCCGTGCTAAGCAACAATCTTTAAAGGGGTGCTAAGATTACTTTGTTTTCGCTGCAGTAGGCCACGTGTGTGTGCTAATTCTCAACAAGGAAGAAACAAGGAACATATGTACTTCCAATCCTTCTGAAGATGGCAAAGATTGAACAAGAAAGATCCGTGATTCCAATTATTCTGAAAACAAACTTTCTTTCATTACGTGATCCGAATCATTCTGAAATCTGTTATATTAAGTTGGCATTCTCTCAAGGTGTTAATTAGTTTTGTGATTCTGTGTATATGTAATGGTAACCTGCACTTCATGGTCTTTGATGTTAACCTGTGTTGTGCACCCTGAATTTTGTATTCTGCGGTACATGTAGTGTGATGTTAACCTGCATCTCATAGTCACAATTTAATATTTTTTTGTTGCATTTCGTGCACCTTCTCTAATGTGTACTCCCTCCGTCCGGTGAAGAGTGTACATCTAGTTTCAATTTTTTTCCATAAAAAGTGTACTTCTATCTTCCCAATGCACTTTAAAGTAGAAACAAAATATTTCTCTCTCATCACACGGTAATCAAGACCAATATCAATCTACACATGGTCTTCTTAATTTCTACATGCACTTAGCTCATTGGGGGTTGGGTAATTAAAGAGAAGAGAGATAGTGGCTTGCACCTTTCCAATGCATTTTTTTACTTAACTCCATAATTTGTCTTAAAATCTCTAGATGTACACTCTTCACCGGACGGAGGGAGTATTCTGTATACTGAAAATGAGAGATTGCATTTGTATATAACCTTGAAGAGCCGATCGTCTTCTGGCACCAGACGAGTCGGTGGTGCGCCGCCACTACCGCCCTACTGTCGGAGCCGGCTTGACTTCGTTACACATAGCTTGTTTGATCTTGCATTAGCACAGGGGGCTCCTTTTCCGATAATGGGTGAATCTTATTGGCTTAAAATGTAGCATCAAGAAGATACATAACATAGTGAGCACACACCAGGCTTCTGCACAGCTAGGATGCGCATAGCCAACACCAACTCACACACGCGAAAAACGCCAGCAATTAACAAAGTCATATAAGACCAAAACTAAGCATAAGCGAGAAAAAAAAGCTTCAAAGTGTTCAGATTTGTGATCAGCAAACTACAACAATAATCATATCCGTACCAATTATTTCATTACACCACATGGACGATGGGATTCTTCAAAATCAATGCCTTCGGGAAAGGAGGGACCAACAATCAAGTGTCGCCGTCACCGGATCTAACCACAAGGTCAGAATCTAGGTTTTTACCTTGAAGAATCAGTCCGAGCATATTCGAGCGATGCCTTCACCAAGCTAACGGTGTAACAAAAAGCATCGCCATTGCCAGGTATAACCACTCGGGTTTGACCCAGCCTTTCGCCCCGAAGCTTGAGACCAGGTGCTCGAGTAACACCACCATCGAAATCACTCATTTGTTGTTGCCGTGACTTTTCAGTAGCTACATGCGGTGCGACCATCGCCGCTGCACAACCATCCGTCTGCGTCAAGCCTCGTCCATAATTTGTATCTCACCCCTGAAGTCACCACCGGATCAGGAGAGATGACTCATCCTGAAGACAGAAGACCTTTCGGTGACCACCGCCGTCGTGGAGCTGTAGATAGTCGCAGCAATAGACTGCAACATAGGGCTCTTGTACGTATAGTAGTACAAATACTTCACACAAGACAAAAGAAAATGACAAGTTTATGGCTGCATAAGACTATTACCGTGTGCTCTAAGCCCTCCATCTCCCTATGTTGCAGTCAAACTTTGACCATGACCAAAATATAAGTTATGCCACAAATATTAGTTGTCTCCATTGATGCAAATATTGATAAATTCTTAATATTTAGTTGTTATACGCTTTGTTTTTGTTTATTAGTAGTATCATAGTATGCCCTAAAGTTAATACAAAGTTGAGACACTTATTTTAAGAGGGATGAAGTATTTCACAAGGGTTCTTTTATTGTGAAATTTTTCAAGGGGGTTTTATTTTGAGACCACAAAGGAAAGGGTGACCGCGTTCAGAAAAAAAGAGTGATAGACCTTGGCCTAGTGTGCCTGGACATTTTTGTCCTCGTTGCCCCCCTTGAAAAAAGGCGGGCACTAGGCGCCATTCGGAGTATACTATAGAAAATCAGCCACCTTGTGAGCCGTGCGATTGAATCGGCCAAAGCATCCTGAGCAGTTTGATATTGCATCACGTGGGTGTTGAACACTTGGATTTTGCTCTCACACAACACATGGATGTTGGGGCCCGCATGACTGCTTTGACTTGACGCATCGTTGCAGCGCGAGTGTAGTACTCCCTCCATTCCACAATGTAGTGCTTCCTCTATCTTCGTGTTTCAACTTTGATCGTAAATTTAATTATCAAGACCGGTTGCGGCGGGAGCAAAAGTTATATCAGTGAATTCGTATTCGAAAGAAGTTTTTAATTATGTAACTTTTTCTCCCGCCACAGTCGGTCTCGTTCGTTAAATTTATGGTCAAAGTTCGACCTCGGAAAGCGCGGGCGCACTATATTTTGGAATGGAGGAAGTAACTGGGATGGTTGGGCCCTACCTAAATTCCTTCGTTACTGACAGCCTCACGTCCTTCTCTTCTATATTTTTTTGAGGGTAGTCCATCTCTTCTATGGATCCTTTGGCTTTGCAGTGAAAATCCATATTCTATTGCAAAAAAAAAAACTATACAAAACAATTCAATCTTTTGTGAAAAACGAGCTAGACTGCTGTAATAGAACCAGTAAAGTCGAACAACATTTTTGTTTTAAATGGTCACAACAACAAAATAGAAAAAATGATTTTTGTTTTGTTTTCTGAAACCATTATTTGCAACAGCTAATTTTGTAACATGGTGGTCTGGCTTCAGGGTAACAAAGAATAAAACAATGACGTCCGGCCTTGCAGCATCCCAGCTTGCAGCATCACTGGTCGGCTTTGCAACATGTTGTTTCACTCTGTAGCAAAAAAAAATCGATAACCGGTTTGCAACCTCGGCGTGCTTCATACATGATGGTCCTACTTTTGCAACAAAAGAACGACAATGAGCTTTGTAGCATGTGGCATCCGGTTTTGCAGCGGTGTCCCCTGACATTGCAGTGTCACTCACGCGTCCCGGCTTGCAGCACACGCGTCCGGTTTGCAGCGTTGTTGGCATTGCAACATCGCTTGTCCAGCGTTGTTGGCATTGCAGCATCCTTGTCTTGGCTTGCAGCGTCGTCAGTCGGTGTTGCGGCATCACTCGTCCAGGCTTGCAACATCACGCACTCGTTTTACAGCGCCGTCGGTGGGTGTTGCAGCGTCCTCGTCCCGGCTTGCAGTGTCGCGCCTCCAGTTTGCAACGTTTTTGATTTGCGTTGTGGCGTCCTCTACCGGGTTTGCGGTGCGGTGTTGCGTATCCGGTTTGCAGCACCGTCGGTTGGCGTCACAGCGTCCTTGTCCGGCTTTTTTTAGGGGGTCCTTGTCCGGCTTTGCAACATAAAAAATGGCATCCAACATGCATCGTGTCGGTACCCGGCTGATTAGAATCGTTTTCCTTGAAAAATCAAAAGAAGAAAAAAAGTCAACTAAAAAATGACACTCCGTCCTCGTCTACGGGAAAATATCTCGTGCACCGGAGCTTGTGGTGCTACCGACGCACCAAACTCATATTGTGTTTTTAAAATGTTCGACAAATTCTGAAAAAAAATTAGTACACTCACATAACATCAATGTAGCTTGTCACAAAATTTTCAAGTCAAAGTTCGAAACATAACTTGAAAAACAAAAATGACAAATTCCGCACTGAATAGTACGTAAACATAACTTCGGCTTTAGATTTGGCTCATTATCACACTGATGTCAAATTTGTCATTTTTATATCTCAAAAAATAGTTCAAATTTTCATATGAAATTTTGTGACAGCATACATTGATGTTACACTAACGTGCTAATTTGTCATTTTTTCAAATATTCTATGGAACCGGTGCAACCGGTAGCACCACAAGCGAGCACTTTGAAGCTTACATCGCTGAAGCGCTCTCGCGCCGTGTTTCCTTGAATCAAGCGAGCACCGCAAAAAGCCATGCTCCCCCTTCACCTCCCCCTCTTCCTGCAGCGTACATCGCTGAAGCGCTCTCGCGCCGGACCCCGACGGCCGTCGGGGTGGGGGATCGAGCGACCAAGCCGGGACTTTTTGAGGCCGGCGGCGGAGCGCCAAGGGGAGGAGGCCGCGGCGATTAAAGGGAGGGAGCGAGCATCCTTGAGACAAAGCGCGTCCAGATCCACATGTGCGCACGTCTCCTCGGAAGTCAAGAACTGTACGCGTCGTCTTGCTTCCATTTTCCTCACGAGCAATCAAGCACCCCCATCCTGCCCAGCCCAGGCCATTATTGCGTTTGAAACAAAGCTGCTAGATTCGTCGTATGCGCCAGATTCGTCCCAGAGCAAGCAGGGCGTACTCTACTCTTACTCAGCATCATTGCAAAGTTCTAATAATGGGGCCAGAACTAGGCCTAGCCAGAACCATGCATATTTGGGGGAAAACACCTCGTCCTATGGCCATTGGATCCGTGGAGAAGCCATTGAAGAAGCCCCACCATCTTGCTCAGGTCATCATCACCGGTGTCCACCTCTGCGTGTTCTCTGTGCTTCGGTACCTCTGCTCACAAGATGAACAGCGCTGAAGCTACAGGTTAAGGGGAAAATTGCTTGCTTCCATTATTTGCTTCCACATGTACTCAACATTGTCTCCTTCCATGCTACTCACAAGCAAGCAAGCAAGCACATTTCTGCTCACACCACACCATTGTTGTCCTCTCCAGCTTGTGCTTCTCCGTGTTGTTACGCCGTGTTCCAATGGCGGCGGCGGTGGTGGTCAATGTCGTTGTCCAACCATTGGTCACAGTCGTGATGGAGAAGGCGTCCAACTACCTCCTTGACAAGTACAAGGTGATGAAGGGCATGGAGGAGCAGCACGAGATACTCAAGCGCCGGCTGCCCGCCATCCTAGACGTCATCGCCGACGCTGAGCAGGCAGCAGCCCACAGGGAAGGGGCGGCTGCCTGGCTCCAGGCCATCAAGAAGGTGACCTACCAGGCGAATGAGGTCTTTGATGAGTTCAAGTACGAGGCGCTTCGTCGGAAGGCTAAAAAGGAGGGGCACTACAAGGAGCTTGGATTCAGTGTGGTAAAACTCTTTCCCACCCACAACCGTTTCATATTTCGTAACAGGATGGGAAGAAAGCTCCGCAAGATTGTGCGGGCTGTTGAGGTGCTTGTGACTGAAATGAATGCCTTTGGCTTTAAGTATCAACAACAACCACCGCAGGCATACAGCCAGTGGCGACAGAAGGATCATGATATCCTTGATCCAGAGAAAATTGCCAGCAGATCGAGAGCCAAAGATAAGAAGAAGCTTGTTGATATACTGGTTGGTCAAGCTAACAATGCAGATCTCACGGTTGTTCCCATCGTTGGAATGGGGGGTCTGGGAAAGACCACGTTAGCCCAACTTGTTTACAATGACCCTGAAATTCAGAAGCATTTCAATTTGCTGCTATGGGCATGCATCTCTGACAGCTTTGATGTGGATTCTCTGGCTAACAGTATAGTTAAAGCAGCTCCTGAGAAGAATAGAGCAGAAGTAGCAGCTTCCATCATGAAAACACCGCTAGATAGGCTTCAGGATGTAGTTAGCAGGCAAAGGTACCTCCTTGTACTGGATGATGTCTGGACACGGGAGGTTCATAAATGGGAGCAGCTCAAGGCCTGCCTTGACCGTGGTGGCATGGGGAGTGTGGTCCTGACAACAACTCGTGATAAAGGAGTTGCAGAAACGATGGGTACCGTTGAAGCTTATAATCTCGGAGCTTTGGGAGGACAGTACATAAAGGAAATTATTGAGACAATGTCATTTAGTTGTTTGAAGAAGGGAGAGGAAAGGCCCGCCGTGCTGGTGAATATGGTTGATGAGATTGTGGAACGATGTGCTGGCTCTCCTTTAGCTGCAATAGCTCTAGGCTCCATACTACGTAACAAGACCAGCGAAGAAGAATGGAAAGTTGTTTCAAGCAGAAGCAACATTTGCACCATGGAGTCTGGAATCTTGCCGATACTCAAGCTCAGTTACAATGACTTGCCGCCACATATGAAGCAATGCTTTGCCTTTTGTGCTATATTTCCCAAAGATTATGAGATTGATGTGGACAAGCTGATCCAACTATGGATTGCACATGGCTTTATTATCCAAGAAAAGCAAGTCCGTCTTGAAAAGATTGGCAAACAGATTTTCAATGAACTAGCCTCAAGGTCATTCTTTCAGGATGTGAAACAAGTCCAGGCCACAGTCAGTGAAATTGAACAGGACGGGGCATGTTATTTCAGAACTACATGTAAAATTCATGATCTTATGCATGATGTTGTTGCACTGTCTGTAATGGAGAAGGAATGTGCCTTGGTAACTGAGGACCCATGCAAGATTGGATATGTTGTCGCAGCTGAGGAACCAAGTCAGAGTGAGTGGCTTCTAGACACGGCTCGACATTTATTTTTGTCATGCAAGGAACCAGGAAGAAAATTGAATCGTTCTCTCAAGAACAGCTCTCCAGCCATCCAAACACTTCTGTGTGATAGCTTTATGAGCAGATCATTGCATCATTTGGCAAAATACAGCTCCTTGCAAGCATTACAGCTCCGTTTGTTGGGATCATTTCCGCTGAAACCAAAACATCTGCATCACCTGAGGTACCTAGATCTCTCAAGAAGTTTAATCAAAGCACTTCCTGAAGATATGAGCATTCTATACAACCTGCAAACGTTGAACCTCTCTGGCTGCGTATCTCTTCGTGAACTTCCAAGACAAATGAAGTATATGGCTGCCCTCCGCCACCTTTACACTCATGGTTGTCCAGAGCTGAAAGGCATGTCTAGAGACCTAAAAAAACTCACATCCCTACAGACACTTACATGTTTTGTAGCAGGTAGTGACTCTAATTGCAGCAATGTTGGAGAGCTCGGGAATTTAAACCTCGGTGGTCAACTAGAGTTACATCATCTAGAGAACGTGACAGAAGAAGCTGCAAAAGCTGCAAACCTCGTGATGAAGAAGGAAGTAACAGAACTGACATTAAAATGGACTGTTGGATCGGATAACGATGTTGATAAATCTAGCAGTCGGGATGATGCAAAAGTGCTCGAGGAACTTAAACCTCATGATGGGCTGCATGCTATAAGGATACACACCTATGGAGGCACCACCTTTCCAACATGGACAACTATGTTACAAAACATTGTCGTGATCCATATTTCTCATTGTAACAAACTGCAATGGTTCTTTAGTGGTGACATTAATACATCCTTTGCATTTCCAAACCTGAAGGAGCTTACGTTGCGAGAGCTTGTCTCCTTTGAAAGATGGTGGGAAATAGATAATGGAATGCAAGGTGAAGTGATCATGTTTCCTCGGCTTGAGAAATTGTGTATTAGTCAGTGTGAAAAGTTGACAGCATTGCCAGGGCAACCGACCTTCCCAAACCTCCAGATTACTCGTATCGAGAGATGTCCAGAGTTGACAACTAGAGTTGAATCACCAAAGCTCAGTGTATTGAAGATGGAAGGACGTGATGTACAGTTGTTCCAGTGGGTAGCCAGGCATATGACTTCATTGACCAATGTGGAACTGCATAGCCTTGTAGACAGTACGGAAACAACCTCGGCGGCTGCTGAGCATGGTTTGAGGGAAGTTCTGGATTGCAAGGAAAAAGGGAATGATCATGATTTTCCTCTAACAGTTTTGGTGCTACAAAACTTTAAGCCAGGTATAAGAGAGCTGTGTTCATGTTTTGCACACCTGCAAGATTTGTCAGTTTGGAGGTGCCATGCGCTCTTCCACTGGCCAGAAAAGGAGTTTGAAGGACTGGTATCCTTGAGGAAGCTTGCGATTCACCAATGTGAGAATCTGACTGGATATGCACAAGCTTCTACCGAGCCATCAACATCATCAGAAAAGAGTCAGCTCCTTCCACGTCTAGAGTTACTAGTGATAAGGAAATGTGAAAGTTTGGTTGAGGTCTTCAATGTCCCTGCATCTCTCAGGGTAATGGAAATTCTTTATTGCAAGAAGCTTGAGTCTATATCCGGCAGGAGGCTGCTGCAGGGACAGTCAGCATCCCCGATTCATCAAGGGCCATCTAGTGTAGCAGAGGTGTCATCATCACCATCACCTGGAGCTGGGGTGAAGAATTTAGAAAAATTAAAATTAGTCGAGTGTCATAGCTTAACAGGGGTCCTGCGTCTCCCTTCGTCCCTCAAGGTTCTAGACATTGATAGCTGCAGTGGGTTGACATCTCTGGAATCTCACTCCGGAGAGCTTCCATCATTGGAGTACCTCTACCTTTGGAGTTGCAATAAACTGTCATCCCTACTGGATGGGCCACGAGCATACTCTTATCTCCAAAGTCTTTACATTAAGAACTGCCCTGGTATAAAGGCGTTCCCTACAAGCCTGCAGCAAAGGCTGCGCAGCATCCAGGAGGAATACACAGACGCTCATTATTATGGAGGTAAGCATGCGACACTTACTTTCTCTATTACTTCTTACTAGTGAGTATTAATTGTGCTATTTAGATAACTATAATAGCATCACTCGTAGCATGACAGAAACATGAAGCAAATTAGATAGTCATTTAACCTAAATTTGTCATTTCTCAATTTATTGATGTTCTTCTAAGCGTAAGTTTTTGCATTATTAACATTTGCAGATAAGCCAAGGCCTATCCCTATCCTGCTGAAACCAAAGACATGGAAATGTGCCATCCGTAGAGATTAGAGGGCTATAAACAGAATCACGGGACGAGAATACCTCCACAGGTTTGTGATGTAGAAATATGCCTACACTGCGGGAACCTTTGATTGGTTTTCTTATTTCTCGCAAAAAGAATTAAGCTGCTGGAATTGTTTGCAGAATTCTTCCAGCAAACAGAGACTGGAAAGAGAGATCACTTGGGGTGGAGCTATTCTCTTGCTGAGAGGCCCACAAGAAGTTGTTGCCATGCTGAACTGCGAGATCCGTAATCAGGAAGCGCTTCTAATACTATTGGCTATCAATCATTTCATTCTGTTCCCATATCTTGTTGGAATAATTACTTGTATTTTTCCACCTCTGTTTACCTACGGTCATGTCCTAGGCACTGTCAGTTTTCTGTGCTAGGCACCGTCAGTTTTCTGTCGAAATTCCGTCGCAGTTTCCCTGTTTTATCTGTGAACCTGTATAAACAGAGTACCACCATTTAGAGTCAGTATTCCGTTTATTGCATATATATAGGTAGTGTTATTTATGAAGCTGTTGATTCTCTCTCGTACTATGCACCGGATTTCATGGAGGGGATTATCCCAGATGTAGCTTGCCTGTCGACTTGCAACAGCAAAAATGTTGTGGTCAACATGGTTATTGCTGCAACGGTGTGGAAACAGAGGAATGACATTTTTCATTGGGCGATGCATGTGGTCTCGTCTACAGGTTCTCTGGCACATCTGGAAGCGCCAATGTTAACCCGCTGCTGGGGTTCGGCCACAGACCCTGTCGTGGTGGTCAGGCAGCTGTTGAAGACTGTTCACTGAATCAGGCTGCTCTGTTTTTTTTTCCAGTTTCTGATGTTTTTTGCAGTGTTTCTTCAGCTACCTTAGCAACAATATGTATCTATCTGTAGTCTTATGACGCCTGTTACTATGCATTTTATTTTCAATGAAAATGGGACAGGGCGTGGGCCTTTTGATCGGATTTTTAAAATTTTATTTCCAGTGCAATCTAAGCTAGATATAAGATTTCAATTTCTCAAGATACGATGTTCATCCGAATCCATCCTGACTTGTTATTTTTTTATTGACACTTATATACATTTGAATCTGTTGTTTGGTTCTCTTGACAATTATATACATTTCCAGTGCAATCTATTCAGTTTCTCATACTCTGCTTTTGTTTGTTTCTCAAGACCAGCAGGTAGAATATTCTTCTCAAATGAGGTTAGGAACTTTGGTATACAAAATGTGACGCCGCGAACCGCTTCAGATTGTAAGTACTAACTGAGAGCTGGGACTTCAACTTTTCAAGATATGTTGAACTGTTGATGTTCATCGCCAATTTCGCCCTGGTAACTGATCGCCAGAGCAAATTAATAATTTCAGAACCCACGGCAAATTAACAATTTCAGAACCCACGCACGCAAGATACATATTGTACAATAGCAGTGTGATATGTATAATATTATCATGAAGAGTGAGGAGTTCGTCAGTCCAGAGAACAACGAAGGGAGATATGTACAATAGCACTGCTCTATTTTTTTTTCAGTTTTCAGTAGTAGTAGATGCTCTATTACATCAACTAGGAGAAAAGGGATCAAAAATCAAAATGCAAAGAGCCTCCTTCCTAACGGCAGATAGACGTTCCTCATCCTCATCGCTCATCGTCGTCGAGGAGGAAGATGTAGACGAACTTTGCTTGATCATCAGAAAGTTCAGAAAAAGGAATCGTGTACGAAGAAGTTCAGAGAAAAACATTTACATCACTCTAAGCAACCAATGAGGTACTGAGTACAACAGAATTAGCAAAACCTCTGAATAATTACACGACAGAATGCAATGAACACGACGATCAATCAGCTGTAGCCCAATTAGGAACAGAGGCTTATGGGAGTCAAGAAGGGCTCAGATATGCTTATGTTTTTGAGTTTTTCTCACACCGGGTTTCAGAGATGCTGTGTGGTTTTCAGGCCTGCAGGCAGACTGAGCATCCTGATTGAGAGGTCACCAACGACATTTTGGTTGTACTCCTCGGTGAGCCTGACATCGGGCAGCTTGTCGATGCATGCCCTCGAAAAGGTCGGTCAGGGGCCTCACTGAACTGCGATGAGTTGACCGCATTCATCTGCATCTGAAACTTGGAGTTGTGATACTCTCAGGCAAGTGCAGCAAGATGTAATGGTCAGGTTTCAAGATGTAACATGGTGTACTGCCCAAGCTTTCTCTCCCATAATAAGTGTGTTGCTTGCTCTTTTTTTACTGCATTCGCAATAGAATTGACGTATGGTGCTGTCCTCCCGGCCATAAAGTTTTGGATCATGTCCACTAGTTCCCACTTGGTGGTTTCACGGTGACAAAAGCCTGTAGACACACGTACTATAAGCCAAACGGCAAACAGCACAATGGTAGCCCCATGAATAACATCGGTTTCATTAACTCTCTGTTGCATGTTACTACGATGGTAGTGCCTGCTAAATGCTCCAGAGATGAAATTCCAAACAATAACAAATGGCACAACAATGCACATTAAGCATCCCAGATATGTGCGGGACTCCAGATCAGACCTTGTATAGAAGAAATCATATAGGAATGCCAGCTCCAGCTCTATAACTCGAAAAGCACCAAGATAGCCATTACTAGCATTCTGAGACTGAGACTCAGACATGAGCACATGAAATACGAAATCTTTTGTCTTGGGAAGGCCAACTTCACCTAGCTGATATCCACAGAATCTTCGCTTCAATAATTTGAACAGTGTGAAGGAGAGTGTAACATCCTTCATAGTTTGCACATTTTCCGCCAAGTCACCGCGAGAGTCCAACCATCGCCAGACTGAATCAATGGTGATGGTTGACTCTTTTAGCTCAAATCTGTATTGAGGTGCAATGGGAAGCATGGATGCCAGTTCTTCTTCCCCGTGGAATATGTACCTGTATCGGTCCATCATCGATACCGTGCTTTGATTTGTTCCGACGACTTGCTGAGACGTTTGCTCATGCTCAACCATCATGTAGTCAGCTACCACTTTAGAGTGCTCCAGCATACCTCCCTTCTTGCTCGCCTTGCTTAAAGCACGCGACTTTCGGTATGTCATTAGGACAGACCAAATCCACAACATCCAGGTGGTCGCGCTGTAGCACTTGTTGTGACCTTTGCCATTCACAATCATCCATAGCACCAGAATGATCTGCAGCACGTGCTGGACCAGCATCCTCTTCCTCTGCTCAATGTCCTGGATGCTGTAAACGGAGATGGAGTCGGAACTCAGTTGGATGAAGAGGATGACAGTGCCCCAGAGGGCAAACGTCTGGTCTCGGAAGAGGCTATCCTGCAGCAGGCCGATGGTGTAGGGAATGAGCACGGTGAAGAGCGTGTACACCGTCCAGACGAAGACCCGGAGGAACCGGTGGCTGTACCGTCGACGGTACGAGCCAAACATCTCCAGGAGCAGCCATATCAAGGTGCTTAAGAAGATGAAGACTTCGATGCGCACGAGCCGGCCTTGGCTGCTGCCCAAGCCATGGGCTAGAGTTGTGGTGGCGTTGTTGAGCCGCATGGCTTCTCTGATCTTTTTCTCACTCCGGCTGGTGATTTTATGTGTTTGGACTTTAGAGTGTAGAAGAATAATTGGGCTGTGTTTGCCTGGCACCGAGGCCAGCTCTTCTTCCTCTCAAACCTGTGGCAGG
Source organism: Triticum monococcum (assembly GCA_034509565.1). Taxonomy (NCBI): domain Eukaryota; kingdom Viridiplantae; phylum Streptophyta; class Magnoliopsida; order Poales; family Poaceae; genus Triticum; species Triticum monococcum. The sequence goes on from CM067847.1 coordinate 772,396,831, forward strand.
TACATCTCATACTTACTCTACTAATTAGAAAGAAGATTCTTATTACTCATGTTAATTACAGAAAACAACAACAAAAGCTTTGCCTTTCTTATTAATTAAGAAGATTGTTTCTCTGTTAATTATGGGAAACAGAGTGGAAAAAACAGAACAGAAAGGGCAAAGCTCACTCTCGCTGATGGCACATCAAGCTCAACAAAAAGATGTCAACCAAATACACACTAACTAATGGGAAATCCGCGCTTTCAAAAAAAAAACTAATGGGAAATCCGTCCCGCCAAATAAGCTGCTCTCCCACCACCGCTGAAGAAATGATTTCCCATTTACTATGGGGGAGGAGCAGATTCTGTTGGAACTCGCCCTCAAGATAAATCACATCACTGTATGACGAACATGCGCACAAAAAACTTTTGTAGCCAAGGGCCCGTATCATGCCCCTATTTTCCTCTTTTTAATTTCTCTTTTTTCCTGAGATTATTACAATAGCCAAGGCCTGCCCGTGTATATATGGAGCTAGCCGCTCCCAGCCAGCACGTAGCAAACCGACCCAAACTTAAACACCTCACACACACACACACACACACACACACACACACACACACACACACACACACACACACACACACACACACACACACACACACACACACACACACACACACACACACACACACACACACACACACAAGTCCTGAACCGAACACAAACTTCCGTGACTATTCCTAACACAACTCCTGCTCTGGCTTGTTGGACTATTGGAGTTGGAACAATTAAATTGGGATATGCATGTGCTACAAAATAATTCTTGTATATAATGACGTGTCACATTTAATGATGTGAAGGACTGCATGTTGAGAGAATTAGACTTTGTGGGGATCAACTATTTATATATTATAGATTTCAGTGTCGCCACGCCCACTTCCCAGTCCCCACTGCTCCGCTGTGCACCAACACCACCCTCGAGCTACAACGCGCATGACCTGACTGCTCACAACCCAGGCTGCATAGGACAACCGTCCAAAGACCTCGGCTGACATACCAACTCATCCGGGGATGCCGCCCCGGCCCTCTGGACAACGCATTCGAGATTATTTTTGTGTGAATGAGATTATTTTTATATGTTCTCTTTATTTTACGAGGATTAACGTGGGGCTCAAAAGGCGCGTCGCTCTCGCCCAATCTGCATATAATTATTATTTGGATAAACAACTTTAAACACAGATCATTCACATGTTCTTTTCGTAAACAAATATGCAAAGCTGCATACGGAAGCAAAGGCAAGATACATAAAACACACTTTATCAGGAAAATTGCATACGAGCCTCTCTGAAACACCACAGTAATTAAGAGGCAGAACATGAAATGTACCTTCACCTTAGAGAAGATCAACTGCAATCTGGAAACTGGACGAGCAGCAAATCTAATACATATGATCCATAGTAAGTACAAAAATCCCTGCCAACAGGATATGTATCAGTTCTCCCCCATCTCTGATAAATATGACGACCGAGAGGCTAATGAAAAGTTTGTCGTACCTTAGTGATAAGCAGTCCAGCAACCAGGTAGAAGCAGAGACAATTTCCAGGAGACTACCTGATATAAAACGCCGTGGTAACGAAGCGCAGAGGATGATGACAGGAGAGGTTTTCACATGAAGGTGGTCTCTTTCTCTGTATGGCCCACCCCTATGCTTTTGCTTCTTTTTTTGCGTCAGAAACTTTCAATCTATTCATCTCCAGTCATGGCATTACAAAGAAAACCAGAGAAAGATCAAACTTGTAACACCGAAACGAAGACAAATGAACACCGGATCCAAACAGATGCACCGAAGACCAGCACTGACCGAATCACGCGAGATCCGATGGAGACACACCTCCACACGTCCTTCGACGATGTTGGACGCACCATAGGGACGGGAATGGAACATAGGAGACATTATTTCTATTGAGGGATATCGTCGTCACCACCCAGCCCCAACAAAGGCGCTCAATCTAACAAGAACAAGCACAGAGTCCCTCCCGCCGGTGAGGGGCCGAGCTCCTCCGCACCTCCATGGCCCTAAGGCCATCAGAGATGGGGCAGACTTACGGCGGCGCCGACACGAGGAGGAAGAAACCATGGGTTCTTTTCTTGTGGAGGAGGAAACAGGGCTAGAATTTGCTTTTGCTTTCCTTTATAAAAGCTGATATGAATCATATTGTTTGCTTGTGTCTGGAGGAAGATGGAAACTAAAAGGACAAGACAAGATGATGCCTGTGTGACAAAAGGTTACAACTATGCACCAAGTAAAGAAGGTATTTGACGTGTTACTTGGGAGATAGTGTCCAGCACAACCCACACGTTAAGTTTTAGCTGGACGTTAAATGCATGCATCGGATGCAAGATGATATATTAATGACATACACAGACGATTCGCTCAGAAAAAGTGATATGCATACTAAAGGCAACTCTGTTGCACTGAAAATGATCAAAATACAGTTGCCAAACACCTAGGTTTTCATTCAAAGACAAGTTTCTAATACAGAGAAGCCCAATATGTAGAAAGAAAAGGCTAGCAGACAACCAAAAGCGCAAAGCAGCTCTTACTGGCTGCTTTTGCTTTACCATTCTTTCCTGGTTACTTATCGTTCTTTATGCTTTGGTCTGATTTGTCATGCATGTGAACCATATCTATTGTGAGCGCCCCACTACTAATTCACTCAATCAACATGGTTCCGGTTACAACTCTTGAATTACAGAGGGACCTCAAGGAGGAAGAGGGATCATAGAGCACTTCTCAGGAACTGATTTCAGCTACAGCAGCAGCTATCGCGTACATACCATGCATGTTGATCAATCATGCAAACGACGAACAACTTAACATGATTTAAGTAGCAAAATATCTAAAGGAAAAGCAGTTATCTGTGCAGAAGCGAATATCTAAAAGAAGAGCAATTGAGTAGCATGTAATTCATACCATGGAAAGCAAGGAGGCGGCGGAAAGAGAGATTTTACAGTGCATCATACTACACATGAAACTGTGTAGTACATGACCTAACAGCTAAAACGGATTGGGCTGGTTTGAGGGCCAATGACAAAAAGGACTTTACGCTGTGACGGTTCTAAGTATAGAATTGACCATTCAACTATGATTAATCTTACTTCTGCTGCTTGGTGAGACGCACGCCCTACCGATGAGCGTCGGCACCCCGACTTGCCACCGCATGCCCTCCTGTCACTTTGCGGCCTGTGCACGTGCACGGATGTGCAGGTGCTCGCATTCCCACCACCATCCAGTAAACTCTAACCATATTGCACGGCGCCACGCAACGGGTTCCGCCGGCTCAAGTTGCGACGCCGCCATGTATTGCACTACGGGCCTCCCGAACGTGTTCCTAGTGCGCACGGTGTTCTACATCGTGGCACAACAACTGGCTGGAATCAGCATCGTGCGACGTGGTGAGGGCTTCCGGACCGCTATCACCATGACACGATTTCACTCCCTAGTACACAAAGGACACTAGTATCGCCGCCGCCATCATCGTCATCTTCATGCCTGTCTACCCTATTGCATCGCTTTCTCACCTATAACTGACCACCTCTGCCTCCTCATGAATTCTCATTTGTGCATCTTATACTAGTGATATTTTGACATTAGTCACAAGTCCATAGGTAGGTAGTTTCGTCAGATTTACAGAAAATATGATATCAGAAAGTTTCATAATTGGGCATGCATTATCGATCACTCCAAGTGGTTTAAGATTAGGTGATCAGTCCATCCGAAAATATGATATCAAAAAGTTTTCGGAAGAGTTGGATTGAAAGTAAGTTGGTGGAACATTGGGTTAACCTATTATGAGTGGTTCTGCAAGAAATATGTTGGTGGTAGATGAATCATGACTTAGAGTTAGTTCAGCCAGACATTCAAATTTTAGATGACGCCTGTCCTTGAACATGTCATGCTGTATTTGGGTTGCCCCATGACGTGATCACCAGCGATCCATGAAGGGAAGATGATACCGAATGTGTGTGGAACATTATGGATTTAGTAAAGAGATATGTGATTTATCTAAGGGTACACTTATAGATTTTCAAGGGCTGGTGGGTGATTGAATTATCCCTGATTGGAGTAATTAAGGAAAACAAATATGGATTTAGTTAGAAGATATGTGATTTATCTAAGGTTATACTTAGTTAGAGATTTTCAAGGGCTGGTGGTTGACTAATTATCCCTGACTGGAGTAATTAAGGGGAAATATTGATTTAATTAGTAGATATGTGATTTATCCAAGGGTGTACTAGTTAGAGCTTTTCAAGGACTAGTGGCTGATTGGATTGTCCGTGATTGGAGTAACTAAGGAAACAAATCTTTGGAGATCAAGAATTAAGTGATATCCGTACCCGGGAGAAAGAAGCAGGAATGGATTTGGGTAGATGAAACCGAGCTGAAAAACAATTTAAATTAGTTAAGCAGATCAGTACATAATTATTTTGTATGACTTGCATTTGTAACATGGTATGTGTTTTGATTGGTAGCATAACGACATGGATGATTAAGCATGGACATAGATGCTAAAGACATATACATGGATTGCTTGGCGAGAGGGAGTACAAGGCTGAGCTCTAGTTGCCAAATGAGTCGATGAACCGATCTAAATGAGTTGATGAACTGATCCCTTCTACGGTTGCACCTCGCCCTCTTCTTATACTGCCTCTGGTCCTCTTCCCGTGAAAACACATGCCAGGAAGGGTTGCGACAATGGCCAGTTTGAAGAGGGGGGGGGGGGGGGGGGCAAGGTTGCAACTTATTCTGACTAAAGTTGGTCTTCGTCTGCGAAAGCCTTCTACCGTGACGCGCTGGTGGACTTGGTGGTGACCTCCGTCCTGTAGCGCTCGTCGTCCTGGTCTTCTTGCACTGGCTAGGCAACCTTTGGGGATTGCTTTGGGAACCGACGCGCTGACCTTGCTCTCTTAGCACTAAAGAGAAAAGCCTCCTCATCCGCGCCGGCTGGCGCGTCCTACTGTCCTTTGTCGTCGCGTGCATCATCTACGTGAAGGCATAGGCCCGCACGACCGGGCTGAAGATCCCTTGAGCCATCTGCCTCGAGAGGCCGCCTCAGGGGGTCGCCTCGTCAAGGGGCCTCGCGAGGCTCCTGGTGGCACCCGCTTGACTGGCTCAGGACGGCCGCTGACGTGGGCCTCGCGGGAGGCTTGCTCGTGAGGGGCGTTGATGAAGCCCTCATGAGAGGGGCCTTGCTGGCGCAGTTCTCTGGTGGGCCACCCGACGGCTCTTGGCACGCGCCGCGTCCTGGGCCATAGTCAGACGGGCCTGAGTACCCAGTCCCACGGGCCCGACAACCGTCTATGTTGACACAGACCCTACTACCTAAGCCAGTGGTGATAGCCTGTTATAGCCTATCGCCGGATCGGGTGACGACAGGAAAATGGTTAGATCTAAAAAGAAATTCACGGATGGGGTCACATCATGCTAAACTATGCCAAAAAGGTCAAACAATGAATTTGGCCAACGAACGAATATGGTAGAGAAGCACCTAACTTATGATTGGATCGGCCGGTCATTTACCGCACCGTTGCTGGCTCCAGCTCACACAAACAAAACAGGAAAAAAACCTCCTACAATTGCTGGCTGGCTGGCGCTACCTGTCAGTCAGCCGTAGCGTCCCTCCAGTAGCTTAACCCTCCCGCCACCGCGCCGCCGTCCGTCCGCCATGAACAACCTGCTAACCGTAACTTCCCTCTCCACCCCCTTGTCAGTATGGAGATACTGTCACTGGCGATAAAGCAAGGGGGAGGCCGTGTTCTGAAAGCGAAAGCATAAGGCGTTGGCGGGCGATTTGAATAGGCAGGCCGTCAGGTGTGGGCTTGAGTGAGTGTAGCGGGCCTTGGGCCGTCTGTATGTCCGGCAGCGTATATAAGCTGACCGTGGGGTGTCGTGCGGGGTATGGTTGAAATGAATTTGAATTATTCTCCCCTCTGTTTCTCTCTGGTTGCGTCCGCATCTCTCTCTCTCTCTCTCTCTCTCTCTCTCGCTGATCCCCTTCTCTCTTCCGAACTTCACCGGCGACGAGCCCCTAAATCCGGCGGTCCTCCTCGGCCAACGGCAAGGGCGTTACACCCCTCTCTCTCAACCCTTTCATCTCCTCGCGAAGGACCAGCTAATCTCCAGATCTGGCCTTCAAACTCCTCTTTTCGCAGCTCCCTCCCTCCTAGCCAAGCAACCCTTTTCTCATTTAATTTGTCCCTCCTAGCTTTGTGCTAATTAGCAAGCACTCGTGTCTCAGAATGTCATTCACTCTTTGTTAGGTTGAAAACACATGAGGATGATGATGCTCACACTAGTGGAGAAAAAAAGAGAGATAGTTGGGGAAGTGAGAGGGCAGAGATAGAGGTGTCGATTGCTACACATTAGATCCTTTATAATTGCTCCATGTTTGATTGACCTCCATGCTGATTGCACCTACGTAGAATCATATTGTGTGATGTTTAACTTCAAGTTTTCTTGTCATTTGTAGAAAATAGATTTATACACTAACTTGACCATAGTTGAGGATTTTGATGACCGAGCTTAAAAAGTAAAATGTATTAAATACAGTTTTTCGGAGCCATCACCTACTTCACCAATCATATCAACATTATCTACCATTTTTAACGTTTTGAATCGGTGGTTTCAGGATCAAATAGTGAAATAAATACTGATCCATTGCCATCACCTCCGTCAGCAATTAGCTCAACATTATCTGCGAGTTCCAAATTGCTCCTGAATGATGGTACATTTCATTAGATGATGATAGGAAAATAGAGAATTCTGAATTACCCATGAATGAAGTAATTAAACTAGATGATGATAATCAAACATATAAATCTGAATTGCCGCTAAATGAAGGAAATATATCATTATGACAACCAAATAGAGGAACATAAGCAGATAAAAGTAGATGAAACATATTATGACTATCTCCCACAAGGTAATTGTTGGATATATATAATTTTTTACTTTTGTATCTATCATCTTCAGTGCCTTTTTATGGAATAATATTATTTCTGTATGGGCACGGCTAATCCACATTAACACATAGATTTATTCAATATTTCTTAAATTGTTTCACTTCTTGCAGATTATGCATTGCCCGATGGTGATCTATGTGCTCATACAACAATAGGAACATATTGTGAAAATAAAAATTACTAGTGAAGATAGATGAAATATCTATGAAAAAGAGTACCCTTACTTACAACGAAAGAGTCCCTGATTATTGATATCCATTAGTAATGCATTTAAAAAAAAATCACTATAGGTAATCAATGCAAATATATGTTGTCTAAAGTACCAAGTACACGACCATAATGATAGTAAAGTATATTTTGAAAATCCTTTTGTTACTGCACTTTTAAAACGGGATGGAAAGCTTGGAATAGATAAATATGGTACCTTTATGACAGAGATTGTCAAAAACTATGTGATCATGGTTACATTCATATCCATAATTTTCTTCTTCTACATTTCATACATTTTGATTGGTATTTTTACTAATTATCTTGCTTAGAACTTCCAATAAATATGAACAACACACACTGGCATTTAACTGTCGTGAATGCAAAAAAACGTGTGATTCAAGTACTTGATTCATTGTGCTACCAATTCAACCGAGATGATCTCACTGCTATGGTTAGTTACTACATCATTTATATGTAAAATTTCATAAATTGATCTTTCACTTATATATATTATTTTTTATGACTAATTACGTTTCAGTTATAAGGACTAAAATATCATTTGGACATTCTTAAAAGTCAAAAGTTGATCAGCCATAATGTGAAAGTTATTTATGTTAGTGAATGGAAGATTATGGAACAACTACATGAGCACCTGTCGGGCACTTGCTCGGTGGGCCAAGTGCTTAGGCCTTGGACCAACTAGGCGATGACATTGCTCCCGTCGGGCACCTGCTTGGCCGGCCAAGCGTTTGCGGCTTTCAAGAAAGTTCATTGATTTGAAAATTTCCCATTTTTAAAAGTTTGTTCACAAATTCATAAGATGTTCCCTTTTTCATATTTTATTCACAAATTCAAAAAAAAATCAAGAAGTTTCAAATAATGTTCACTTTCAAAATTGCTTTGGAACTTAAGCAATGTTCATGTTTTCAAATCTTTTCCACGCAAATACAAAAAAAGTTCGGTGAAGTTCAATTTCTATTTTTTTAAGTTTCATATTTGTTAGTGTTTTTCAAAAAATGTTGGTGATTAAATTTTTGTTCACTCGTTTAAACAAATGTTTGCATTTTGTCATTTTGTGCGATCTTTAAAGACACAAATATTTTCTTTGGAATTTATGTACAATTTATTCAAATACAAAATATTTGGAACAGATTTTCAGAAAGCAATTTTTTTGAAATTTGAACAAAATTTTAAAAGTGGCGGAAATTGTTTTTGCAAAACGAAACAAAAAAATAAAAAAAATAAAAAGTCAACAGATAAAAGAAAAAGACACATGTTTTCTTTAAAAAAGTTGATACTCTCAAGAAATATTCACGAATTTGAAAAATGTATATGTATACGGGTTTTGATTTTTTTTTGCAAATAAACGGTAAAGAATGTTAGCGAAAAACTGAAAGAAATTTTATGGATTTGAAAAAAGTTTGTGAAATTCAAATGAAAGGTTCGTGAAGTAGAAAAAGATTCACAAATTTGAAATTTTTTGGATTTTAAAAGATTTTTGAATTTAAAACATCATAAAAAGGAAAGGTAAAAGAAACAGGAAAAGGAAAAAAATAAAATAAAAATAAAAACCCAAGTAAAAACGAGAGAAAAAACCGGCCAAACCAGCTAGATAGGAAAAGTAAATCGGTCAGTCCCGCCTGAGAGCAATTGAGGTTTCCCAGGTGGTTAATGCGTGTGGTTCTAAACCATGAGGTTTTCAGTTAGAGTCTGACATAATGTGCTTATTTATTTGAAGTTGCTAAAAAGATAAAAGAACAAAAAAATGGGTCGTGTGCTTATTTTTTTGAATGTTGCTAAAAAGGAAATAGGATTAGAAAATTGGGCCGAGCCCAGGTCAGATGGGGTGTGTACAACGTATATGTTCCGACGGGCATACGAAAGTGGATACAATTTGAGAAAGGTCCATATTGCCCATTATACGTTAATTAGTAGGGGGTGTATCGAAGCGGGGCTCAATAATTTATGATATTTTCCACGCAAGAATTTTGGTATGTAACTCTATTTTGCCGAAATACCTTCTGTAGTCTTTTTTCTTTTCATGGAGCTTTGAGATTCCAAAAAGGGCAAGGTCAAAGAGCATGCTTCGGAACTTTCGAGACGAATCCAACAAGCTCAATTGGATCCACCCCCCGCCCTCCCACCGACCGTCCGATCGACCTTAATCTTTTGCTCACAGACTTGTGTTGACCTAAAACTACCTATATATATACTCTCTGGTATTTCATTTTGCGACGTACAGAGGTGGAGATCACAAAACAAAGAGAGGGTGTGCAATCCACCACTGGAGGAATATTGGAGGGGTGGACCACTACCGGAATCGCCTTCGCCCGCCTCTCCTCCTTCACTAATGCCTCCACGTCGCTCTCCGCCATGAGAGGGTAGTAGTCCAACTCCTAGACTGTGGGTTTGTGGTGTTAACTTGATCGAATCTCCCCATCGATTATGATTGTAGTAATGTGTATGAGTTGCCCTGCAAGATTACGATGCTATTGATGTAATTCCTATGGTGGATGTTGTGTATGAGATGATACATGTTATACACTTACCGTTGTGTTGGGACGTTTATAGCTTATCATTCTCTAGAAACATATTATTGATGCCTAATGCATAGGTTTGCTTATTGTAAGTCATGAGATTATCATGGTAATTCCTTGTTTTCCCACGTCACGAGGTGCTTCACATTCACAACGCCAAGTGTAGGGTAGATGAGAGGGATGGGAGATGCATGACAAATAAAACCTTTGCATTAGTGTTGTAGTGTGTTTTTACATAAGGAGTATGATGTATGTAGATGTGTGTGGTATTGGAGGGTGTAGCGAAACAATACTGCTATGTGACGACAACCACCACCATGTCGATCTACTGTAGAGTTGATGTGTGCCTATAGAGTGGCGGCGTGGAGCTTTATTGCGCTTGATGGCAGTACGTCGACTTCCCGTCTGTCTACTACAACAAGTTTTGCCTGGGTCCGGCGAGGGAGGGGTGGGCGCGCCTTCGGCTTGCTTAAGTGCTTGTAGTCGTCGCTAGGTGGTCTACGGATCTGGATGTAGTTTTTATTATTTTTGGTGTTAATTGTATTGCCATGATTGAATATGAATAGATCGAAAGTTTCCCCGCAAAAAAAAACTAAAGAGGGTAAAGAGTACCCTAATGTTGGCTCACTCGTGTCTCTACTCTCTAGCGGCGGGGCTAGTTGAGGTCTTGAGGAGGAGCAGAGCAGTGGCGGTGGAAGCGAAAACGATCAACGGCGACGCGGAGGAAGCCGCGGTTGGGAGACAAGAATAAATGTCATTTTGGTACTTGCATGTATGCCAAATTGACCTGTTTGCAAATGTATTCAGTTGTCTAAGGTTAACTCCTGTGCAAAATAGACCTGCCTGCAAATGTATTCAGTTTTCTAAGGTTGAATAATCATAGGATAAGGCAAAACATTTTGGTAGTCCTAGCTAGGTAGGATCAGTGTTCAGCCATCAGAAATCTTCATCAGCAAAACAATTTTTGAAGCTAATAATGTTGGAGAGCCACGCAACCTTCAACCATTCCATGAGTAACAGAAAGAAAAAAAGAAAGAAAGAAAGAAAGAAAGAAAGAAAGGGGCAGTCTATTTAGGCAGCATGACTATGCTTAAAATTGGTCAGAAACAAATTAACAAGAAGGGAAAACAAATATGATCTTCACAAGCACAGAAGCACAGCTAGATTGATAATGTGAGACGGAACATTTATTTCAGTCTATCTGGTATCGTAGTACCAGTACAGCAGCGATGGCCTTTATTTCAGTCTAACAGACAGAGCTAGCTACTACCCCTCGCTACATCTGGGCAACTACCACTCACTCACTACATCATGCAATGGCCATTCTATCTCAGGCACATACCTCACGATTAAATGAGATCTCCATGTTTGCTAAATCATACCCAACATTGGTATTACGTTGAGCAATCATGCCTAACACTGATTTCCTGTCATCGATAGAAATCCCCAGACAAATGTAATCACCTGCGTACCCTTCGTAGAAGAGTGTGTCGCCAAACAACTCCAGCTCCGCCCCTCCTTGGAAGCCCAGGGTCACCGACACACCCTCCACATCCGACATCTCACCATCGTAACAGTTGATGGCGGGGTTATTAGTGGGATCGTACACCCTTGTGAGTGTGAGTTCATCGTCGATCCTCGTCAGCAGAGGGTAGAAGATGAGTCCAGGAAGGTACACCAGGGTGGACCCTGAATCCACCAGAATGGGCAGGAACTCGGCCGCCTCTTGCCGAGTAAATATGGGCACTGGCTGATTTTGATCTAGACGGCTTCCTCGCTGGTACGTCACGCTCTTGAGGGAGATGATGAAGTGGGCGCCGTCCTGCTTGAACGGGACAATCTTGCCTGAGGTGACAGCATGGCTGCCGAATCGGAGGTAGCTTGTTGTTTTCCTCCACTGATCCCGGAGGTCTCTTCTCTCCGGCGATAGAGCGCAGTAGGAAAATTTGTCGACGCCGGCCTGAGCGACGAAGGAGAACGTACCCATGCCGAGGCCGAGAATGCCGGAGCTGTATTCCCGGACGGCGGTGGTACGTTCCTCCTGCGCGCAGCCAAAGACGATGTCTTGCTCGAAGTTGTAGCCGCCGTCGTCCCCCGCTATGCCGTTCCCAAAGCGGAAGACGTCAGATCCCAGGTAGCCTGACACCTTGCTACCATCGCCGTACCGCTTGTCGAACTTGCACAAACTGTTGTCCGAAGTGGGGTAGGTGTGGCTGGACTGGCACCATGTGATCCTCCCGTGCTCGCACATCGGGTCTTCGCATGGAAGGTGATGGTAGGTGCTTGACTTGACTGGGTTGAACGGAAGGTAGTAGCTCCTGGTGCAGTTTTTGCACGGAACGCACTGCGTCCATGACAGGTCGTCGCCGGTGTCGAACAATACATATCTGGAACGCGCTTCATCTGGTGGTCCACCGCCAATGCGGAGCTGCACCAGATACATGGAAAACTTCCGGCGGTGCCGAAACGGCACCACAAACTTCTCCTCCTCCATGGCGGCCGCGGCCGCGGTGGCAGTGGCCGCCAACTCCATCTCCTCCTCCACGACCTCTGCCATGCTCTTCCAGTGAATGACGGGGAAAGAGAATCCAGCCTCCTCCCCGTCACAGGAAGGAGCCACAGCGGCCGCGTCTGGCTCGTGGATGCCCGCAGCGTCGCCGGAGAAGAGAATGGCGATGCTGACTACCAGGATGAGGTAACGGGAAGCCATTTGCAGAAGAGTTGAGCTAGAGGTGGAAGGAGGTGTGTGTGAGTGCGATGCTTTTTGGCCTTCTCACTACAAGTGAATGCAGGTGTGTGTGATCAGTCAACCTCCAAACAACCCGGCGGCAGTTCGCTCATGCATTTCTTCATTCGCATTCTTTCATTTTGTGCCCCTCAAGTTATTCCGTCTCCGATTGATTGATTTTATTTTGTGTACGTTCAGAATACACAGATGATGTAATTCATCTACAGAAACTGTCAGAGTGTTCAAGTATGTATATTCAACTTTATTGAAAACTCAAACTATTCCAAACTTTGACCAAGTTTACACAAAATATTATATTATAATAATTATGAACCCAAATATCTACATAATTAAAATAGACTAGCAAAAAGGCACGTGCGTTATAACGGGAGAAAAAAATACCACACACTCTTATAATCTGAGAATTTGTAGCTTCGGCCCAAACAAAGATGGTCTTAGCCTACAAAAGCACAGTTCAAGATTCCACAAGTACTCTATTTCAACACGGCTTGCATATAGATTTAATCCATACAAAGAAACGGGCAAGTGATCATGCATTTATTCATGTCATGTGTGAAATGTGGTATTGTTACGGGCCAGTAAAGAAAAACGACAAAAACAGACGATGACACATTAGCACACTACGGAGACATGAGTGCATCAAGGGCGGTTTTCAGTTTAAGCATCACCAACTTAGGGTAACTCTAGAACGCTTTTCTTCACATGGATATCTCTTAAATACATGAAGAGTTGTTAAAAAGATACAAGATTTTTTAAGCATAAAGAGATATAGTTTTTTGTCTGGAAAAGAACATTTTTGTATGGTCTCCTATGAACGCGGGTACTTGCGCCCATATTTCATCACTATTTCTAGTCATACATGTCATAGGTATTGGTCCCTAGATAGTATTTTTTATAAATAGTTAACAGGTAAAATAACATCATATTCAGATTGTACATATTTTTCTAATCAAAATTCATATATAACATGTTAAATTTGAAGTTACGGTTTAGAAGATTTGAGTATTTTAAAAAACATTTGATATTTACTACGGGTTTAGTGTCAAGAAAATCAAGGGGTTTTCTATAAAATAGCATGACGGGCTAAGAATACCTATTTATTTTATTACTAGTTATAGATAGCTATAGATTTCATCATGAATCCAATGATTCTAATTTGGTTGACATAAATTTTGGTGTGTTTTTACTAGGACAAACGCACGTGTGTTGCAACAGGGGAATTTTTTAGCAAAAATGCTCAAGTGTGGCACTGGAGATATTATTTTTACATGCCCCTAGCCCAATAAGCATGACTCAAGGCCCTCCACATGTTTATGCCCTCTAGTTCAACACGTCGCCTCACTTATATTATCGCCTATCTGCCTTCTCGCTCTGTCCGACAATGCTTGCTATGTCAACCTAATCGCAATGTGTCACAATATTGGACATCCCTATCTTCATCACCGCATGACACACATGTCATTGATCCGCACAAGCACAAGGAATGTTTAAAACTTATAAAATTAACCCATACGTGAGGGCCGCGCTCCGCCTATGCACCCTCTCGTATACTCACACCCACTTTTAAATTGCATAACTTATGTTCAATATGTATGAACATTATTTTTAAAACACATGAATACTTTTTAAGGGCACGGACTTCTTTAAAATATGGAATAATTTTTAAATTATGACCATTTTTAAACATGCAAAAACATTTTGAAATTGCATGAACACTTACTAAAAAGAGCGTGGACTTTTTTCAAAGTTTATCAATATTATCTTAATTCGTGAGAAACAAATCGTCGCATGGCTCTAGCACAGTAGTGCCCCATACATGTTACCAAAAAGGAGCATGTGGTGCATCCTCACATTTGAGTGGCTAGCTTTCCAGTAAGTAATTATATGTACTGGCATTCAGTACATGGTCATAGTATATCACAACAATACCCAATGTTGTACCAATCAAATCCACAGTTGTAACAATCTAAACCAAAATCCTTATAAGTTTTTCTATAGTAGTTTTTGTAGTTTTGATTTAACATCCTTATTTTTTGGGAACCTCTATTAGGTTCATAGAACACTTTACATTTTTTAGGGGTATAGACCATTTTACATTGTTTTGTATGTAAGACACATCCAACGCCAAAAAAAGACAATTCCTTTGTGTGCTTTACGATATTTCATTTGCCCATGAATGTGTGCAACCATCTTTTTTCCTCTCACTTATTTCTCCACTATATGATTTATATCCATCGTTGGATTATTTACTAAGATGGTGCATTTGGATTGGAGCGCTTTTTTGTACAGTTTTTATTTAAAAAGTGGAGGGTATAATGTTACTTGAATTGCCATTAATATTCCTATTTTATTTGTATTTTGACTGTCACTCCTTAATAGCTATTATTTGTACCTTCATTTGTTAATATGAAAGATTTAGACATTTTCTTCTCGCATCATAGTATTAGTAAAGTTTGCATCATGTTAGTTTTTTAATCCATCTTTCAATAGAAAAAAGCCCATTTTACTACCCAGAAGAAACTTGATGGTTCAAATTACCCCTTGATGTTTATTTATGTTCCCTCACCCTCCTCAACAATCCCAAACCGGTCAAAAATCATCCCTGGCTGGTTTGGCCCGGCTGGTTGCTGACATGGACATGGTCAATGGCGGTATTTGATTAGTGGGGCCCAAGGCCCACACACCACCAGGCCCATCCTCTTCCTCAATCCGTTTCCTATGTCGGTGCTGCCAGGAGGAACAGGACTGCGCCCATCCGCTAGATCCCACGGCAACACCCAATCACGCTAGCCCCAGCCACCGCCATACAAGAGGCACCGCCCCTGCATCCTGGTTCCCCCGCTCCTTCCTCCTTTTCCCACAGATGCTGACTACATTGCACGCACGTGCCTCGGCTCGCGCCCCACCGCTAGAGCGTCGGCCTGCTCCTCTGACCCACTGTCGGAGCGCCGGCCTGCTCCGATGCCCCGTCGTCCCTGCCGTCCAGCCATCTCCCCATTCCCCCCTTAGCCTTTGCTGCCATCGCCATGCCCATCATCTGCCGACGCCGCCGACCGCCCTGCCTAATGCCGTCGTGGCCCCTGTTGTTCCCAGACTTCATGAACCGAATGGGAGGACGTGCCGCATCGCGGGGATCCCTTCGATGATCGTAGCTCCGCCGGGGGTCGGCCTGTGTCGCCGAGATGAGCGCCTGAGCTCCTCTTTGTCCAGCGGGTGAGCGACGGGGGAAGGAGACAGACCTGCCAAGCGGGCCTCGCCTCCTCTATGCCCCACCCATCAATCTCAATCACACCTGACAAGGGAGGCCCACCCGCAGGTCAAAACCACCGTTGACCCATGCCACATCAGCAGCAAGTGGAGACAAACCACCCAAGGGTTCTTTCATCCGGTATGGGTTTGTTTAGGGGGTGAAAGGAACAAAAAATATATGAGGGGGCAATGTGAACCACCAACTTTATTCATGGTAGTAAAATGGACCTTTATCCTTTCAATATCAAATTCTTACAAGGTTTCAATCAATTTTTCCAATATAAAATTTTGCAGTTCTTCGATTGAAAAAACACTCTACTTTATTGTACCCGTGAAAGTGCTATCCATCTCTTCGTCTCTTATTCTGGAGAAAGAGTTAAATACATTGTGGGTGCCTAAGCTCATCCTGTATGGTCAGTTTGGTGTCTAAACTCGTAAAATACACGAAAGTGATGCTCGAACTTGTCCGGCCATGCAAATAGGTATGCCATGCCCGTGTGGCACCCCATTGTAGTGGCAGCCCGCATGTAAGTGACTGGGATCATTTTTTTGCAATAAAGCCCCACGGATTTTTTTAATTACACATAAATGTATTGTATATGAATGCAGACTGATGGGTCCAAATTGTCAGGTGTGGGTCCCACGTGTCAGTAGATAAAATAGTAATAAGAAGAAAAAAAGAGTGAGGCACGAGGGGGATTCAAACCCAGAACCTCGCGTGCACAAGAACTATATGCACTTGATAACCACTACACAAAGAACAGAGGTATGTGTAAATAGCAGATACTATATTATTTATAATAATGACCATGTGAAACAATAAAGAAAAATAAGAAATGAAAAGAAGGAGATCCGAATTTCAAACCCAGGAGCTCAGGCTTGTAAGCTAGACAGTAGACCAATCATGTTTTATGTTCAATTTAGAGAAACCCTGTCTTGTATAAAATATAAATTACCATATTTAATTTTGGTCTTGTATCAATCATTTTTTTAACCTGTTGTATCAATCATTTGTAGTATTCTTTTTCTTAATACTAGATCTCGTGTGTGCTGTATGGATCCATGCACAGGTCAATGCCAATTTATTTGTTTGGTGCATCTAAAATTTTCACTTGTTACCGCACTTAAAAATCTCATTAAGGTATAAACTATATTTATCCCTTTCACAAATAAAGGAGAGAGTCCAATTGGAAACTTGAAATTTCCTTGTCGATTTATTTGTCTCGGCTACTAAAAGATGTAAACAATATTTCTCTCTTTTAGGCATCACACGTGGTGTCCTGCTTGGTGGTTACCTTAGGTTTGTCATGCATTCACAAAATTGACACCATGGATTTTAAAAGAAATTCAACATGCATTGAAAAAATTATTTTGTAAAATTATTCATACATTCTCCTGCAAAAAAAATGTCTCAAACAATTGCCCGCAAAAAAAAATTCTTACATTTCTACAAACACCTTTAAGATGATTTAATACATTTCTAAAATTACTATTATTACGCAATAATTTTTAATACATGTTGAACAGTTACATTGCCATTTTTTCGTAATTCTGTATTGTGAAATTTCAATGAAGATAGGCAATAGTTGTCCGTGCTGGTGGTCCTGCATGAAGATACATAAATTTAAACTATAATTTTTAACATATGTTGCACTATCTAAATCCACATAATTTGTAGGAAAAATATAAAGTACACAATAATGGAAACAGAAGAAACAATTAAAGTACACAATAATTGTTTAGTGATAATTATTATAATTTTTACATGGTAAAATTTACATATCATGAAAAAAAACAGGAAATCAAAACAAACATGCAGAAAATTTGTGAAGGAATTGCAAAGCGATACGCCAGATTGATCTATATATATTACTCCCTCTGTAAATTAATATAGGAGCGTTTAGATCACTAAAGTAGTGATCTAAACGCTCTTATATTAGTATACGGAGGGAGTACTAGCTAATAAATACCATAGCACATAATTTAGTTCGGCCCGGTGGCTTTCTCGTGCCTGCACCAAGTAGTAGGTCTCAGGTTCCTCCTTGCAATTTGTTAGTGATTTCTTTCTACCTTATTAAATAAAACACGAGGTGTTTTCTGCCAAAAAAGCACGCGTCCCTTGACATGTGGGCCGGCCGCCAGATGGCATGCCACGCCGCAGCCCATGCGATTGCACTGGAAAACAAGTTACCGCATTATGTTTGTGTATTTTACAAGTTTGGGTACTAAACTGATAATAACGGACAAGTTAAAGCGAGACGGCCCTCCAGGCGCTAGGCCACTTGCTATTCAAATCGAGACGTAAATATCCTGAAAAAATGGGGAGAGTTGGAACAAGGAATCCAATACACAGAACCTGGCCCTCCAGACCACATGGCTTGCCACTCCACTACGCAGCCAATTGGCAATAAAATAGCACAAAATGTATAAGAACACACTAGGCCGGTGCGCAAAAATAATTAAGCTTCTAAGAAACTTGTGGCGACCAGCTCGACCAGAAGTTTTATGGTAAGAGGAAGGGAAACAGCCTTTATGACTTCAACTTTCTATAAATATATAAATTATCAATTGTAGGCTTCCTGCCCATTTGTGGAGATATTTTCTAAAATGCCAGAACGTCTCCATTCACTTGAGGCATGTGAGACAACACCTTTGCTTTCTCTAGGCGTATCATCAAAATGCCTAAAAACATCTATATTAAGGCAATTAAAAAGAACGCCTCAAAAATACTTTTTATGAACGCTGACTGCCATAGACTACAATTTGATCTAGTCGGACGTTTTTCTCTAACAAGCTAGGGCTATCTTAGATTTTGACACAGGGACCTTGATTTTAATGGACTGGCCCTGGAACACGCGAACACCCCCGGCTCCAAGGAGGAGAAACGTTCGCAAAACTGGAAACTGTTCATCAATTTGAAAACAAGTTAACAAATTTGAAAAATCACATATTAAATACTTTATTTGCAGGAGGCCGCCCAACTGGGCCAGTTCACTGTCGCGCACGGAAACAGGTAAAAAAAACAGCTTTTAAGTACCTGTTTAGATTATGGTTTTAATTTTTTTCCTTCAAGCACATGGATGTCTACCATGGGTATGCCCACCTGGCATAAGTTGGGCCCATTTCATGAATGTCCAAAAAGACATCATCTTCATCGGAGGGTGTTTGGCCGAAGGCTCCGTGTGAGACCATGTTGTTTTCCGACATCCTTGAAATGGCGTCATTTTTTCCGTGACCTTGTATGACCAATTCAAAGGAACACTGGCAAGTTGTTTTGGGTTTCGACAAATTTTGCATTTTCTGAAGATTTCTCGGTAAAAAAAGACGGACAAATGGCCGAACATGCCGCAACTTGCATAAGATGTCAAAAATCGTTCAAACCTATTATGGATGCCTACCATGGGCATGCCCACCTATTTTTCAAAAACTGGAGTCATTTGAAGGATTTCCAAAAATAGATCATGTTCATCAAAGGGTGTTCAGATGGGCTAGAAACCCAGAAGTCTCATTTGAGAGCACATTGTTTTTTTACATCCTTGAAATGGCACTAATTTTTTCCATGGCCTTGTACGACCAATTCAAGGCAAAATGCCAACCTGTTTTGGTTTTCGAATCTTTTTGCATGTGTCAAAAATCATTCAATCCTGACATGGATGCCTGACATGGACATTCCCACCTACTTGCAAAAGTTGGGGTTATTTGAAGGATGTCCAAACATTAGACCATAATGAATGGAGGGTGTTCGGGTAAGTGAGAAGGCTCCGTGTGAGAGTACGTTGTTTTCCGACATCCTTAAAATGACCCTAATTTTTCTCATGCCCTGGTATGACCAATTCATGGCAACATGCCAAGTTATTTTGGTTTTAAACGAATTTTGCATTTTTTTAAGTTTTCTTTATCAAAAAGTCTGATAAATGGGCATGTGTGTCGCAACTTGCATACGGTGTCAAAAATCATTCAAACTTGGTATGGATAACTACCATGATCGTGCCAGCTGCTTGAAAAAGGTGGGGTCATTTCAGAAATGTCCAAAACTAGACTATGTTTAATGGAGGGTGTTAGGGTTGGCCAAAAGACGCCTGAGGGTACGTTGTTTCTCGACACCCTTAAAATAACCTCAAATTTTTCATCGATTTCTAAGACAAATCAAGACACAATTCCAAGTTGTGTGATCTTTCGATAATTCTTGCATTTTTTGGAGTTTTCTCGGTGAAAATTGGCCGATAAATGGTCAGAAGTGATACAACTTGCATGTGGTGACGGAAATTTGTTCTAACCTGTCATGAATGCGTACCATGGGCATTCCCACCTACTGGAAAAAGTTGGGATCATTTCATGCATGCCAAAAATAGATCATGTGCAATAGAGGGTGCTCGTGTAGGTGAGAATGGTCCGTTTGAGAGCATGTTCTTTTGGCATCAATCAAATGACCCCTAATTTCTTCATGACCTTATATAACCAATTAAAGGCACCATACAAAGTAGTTTGGTTTTTTGATAAATTTGGCAATTCTTGGAGTTCTCTCGGTCAAAAGGGCATATAAATGGCCAGACGTGTCGCAACTTGCAAACAGTGTCGGAAATCGTTCAACCCTGGCATGGATGCTTACGGGGGCCATGCATATGCCAGGTTTGAACAATTTCTAACTCCGTATAAAAATTGCGATACATCTGACCATTTATCAGCCTTTGTTTACCGAGAAAACTCTAGAAAATGCAAATTCTGTCGAAAACCAAATCAACTTGGGCATGGTGCCTTGAATTGGTCATAAAAATCCATGGGAAAAATTGGGGCCATTTCAAGGATGTTGAAAAATATGCTCTCAGACGGACCCTTCTTACCTTACCTGAACGCTCTCTATTGAAATGATCTTTGTATGGACATCCTTAAAATGACCTCAATTTTTGCATGCAGGTGGGCATATGCCAGGTTTGAGCGATTTTGGACACCGTATGTAAGTTGTGACACGTCCGATCATTTATCGCCCTTTATGACTGAGAAAACTCTAGAAGATGCAAAAATTGTAGAATACCAAAACAACTTGGCATGGTGCCTTGAGATAGTCATACAAGTAAATAAGAAAATCGGGGTCATTTGACTGATGTAAACATGATGCTTTTAAACGGAGCGTTCTGGCTTACCCGGGATTGAACATAGTATTATTTTAACATTTTTGAAATGGTCCTAAGTTTTGCAAGCCGGTGGGCATGCCCATGGTAGGCATCCATTCTAGATTTGAGAAAAATATATTTCAAATCATAATCTGAACAGGTACTTAAATTTGTTATTTTGATTTTTCTAACATAAGTAATAAATACAAATAGATAAAATTGAAAAATATAAATCGTTTTAAAGCATTTAATAAATATTTTAAAGAAAAAAGTATTTAAAATCATTATTTCAAAAATTTACATAAAACTTGTATTTTGGTACTACAAAAAGGAAAATGATAACCAAAAAATAGAAAACAAAACAAAACGCTTAGGCCTTGGCCCAACTAGGCGACGACATCGCTCCCATCGGGTGCATGTTGGGCCAGTTGAAGAGCTCGCAGATTTAAATAAATTTCATCAATTTTTACAAATATATTCATGCATTTAAAAGTACTGGAAATTTTTTGATTTTTTTTAATAAGTGTTGCAAAAAAGTGTTCACGTTTTTGTGAACATTGGCTTCCCAGACATTTTTTTTCATGTTTCGGGAACCTTCTCGTAGATCGTGAACCGCATTTTCTATTCTTTTTTCAATTTTTTTTATTTTTATCTTCTCTCCCTTTTTTGTCATTTTTTTTCCTTTTGTCTTCTTTCACCTTTTCTGTTTATTGTTTCTACCTCTCCTAAAATCAGATTTATCAGATTCAAAATTTGTTTGTATTATTATTATTTTTGGTGGAATTCAAAATTTGTTACTGTTTGCCAAAAAATGTTTGTGTTCAAAATTTTGTTCGCTCTTTTTGAAAGAATGTTCGTGTTTTAACATTCCGAGCAAGTTTAAAATACATGAACATGTTTTAAAGTTCCTGTACATGAAAAAAAGAAAAGGAAAAGCCCAAGGGAAGACGGTGCATAAAAATCGCAATAAAAACCAAAGAGTCAAGGTGCTGTTTTTTTTAGTTATCATTATTTGACGCGCATAATAAGTTGAATATAAGGTAAGTTGGCACAGCAGATAGGCCATCACAGCAGATAGGGCTGGAGTTCGGATCCCAGGTCTGACATTCAATTTTCTTGATTTTTAATTAAAACTTAAAAAGGATACTAAACGGGCTGAGCACATGAGGAGGGGTGTGCGCGCCGGGAATTGTACGCACCTATGGCTTATACTTTCTACATACGAAAGTGGGTATAATTTGCAAAATATACATACTACCCTTTATACGTTTTGTAAGGGGTATACTGAAGCAGGACTCATGCACTTGAATGTATAGTCAGCCTACTAATTAATCTACATCCAGCTTATTGTATAGTCAGCCTACTATGTTTTTTAAGAAGACTCTATATGTGATGCGGCACTAGTATATAGCCAATAGCGGTGAAAGTACCTCTCTATATCCAGGAGCATGCTCCTGATGTGAGCAGTAAAAATGGAAAAAAATCTGAATTTGTTTTGTAGCATACTTTCATAAATGTTTGTTGTGCATGCAAAATTTCATCACGAAATCACATTGATGAAAGTCGTGCCAAAAAAACAAAATCAAAGCTCTAAAATGCTTTCGTAAGTAATATTTTTAAAGCATCGATATAGACTATATATGAAGCAAAATGAATAAATCTACACTAAAAAATACGTCTATATTGATGCGAATATAGTCCATATTAAAATCCCTAAAAGTGTTTATATTTAAGAAACGGAGGAAGTAGATGTGAGCTAGACGCGCTAGCTGGGTTCGAAGTTGCAATCTCTGGAGCTCTCTCGGCTCCCTAAGCTGCAGCAGCTACCCCTTCCTTGTCTTTTTTTTTAATGTTGGTAGTTGATCTACCAAATTCATTGATCAGGGAGAAAGAGTAACAGGAGCGCCGAAGAAGGCAAAGACATCAAAGAAATTATTGCATTAAAAAGAAAAAAGATGTACAAAAGTGTCCTAAACCCGGGTCAAAAGGAATTCCAGCTCCTGCCATGTTCCACATAGTGATTTCGTCCTTCAGACGCTGCACGAAGGTGCGCATGTCCAGCCGTAAGTCCTGGAAAATCCGTCGGTTGCGCTCACGCCATATCTCCCAGGAGACTAGATGCATCAAAGATAGAACTCCTTTCCTCTTATCAGATGCGGCTTTACTCCAGCAAGATGTCATCCATTCCTTGATGTTGGTAGTGGCCACCCAACTATCAGTCTGCATGGAAGGCAGACTTGCAAGCCCAGCCAGCATATCCCAAGCGCCGCCTGACCAAGGGCACTCAACAAGCAAGTGGTATGCTGTCTCAAGGCTGCGTTCACAAAGCGGGCAAAAGTAGTTATTATCCCATCCACGCCTTTGGAGCAGGTCAGCCGTAGGTATGCGTCCAAGGGATGCAGTCCATAGAAAGAAACCACAGTTGCCCGACGCCCAGCCGGCCCAAAGCAGCTTGGCCGCCTCCGGTGGAACCTGCGTTTTGATTTTCAGCCGAAAAAAATAATTTTCGGCCGAATTTCGGCCGTCTCGCTAGGGCCCGATATATGGGCCTATCGGCCGAATAATTCGGCCCAGTTTGAATTTTTTTTGCCCGGCCCAGCTTCGAGAGCCTTCTAGTTAGCTTCCGCTGAGACAAAACCACGAAACCCAAACGGCCCAACCCTAGAATCACTCGTTCCCTGTCCCTCTTCCTGTGTGCGGCGCCGCCGCTGCGCACAGGCCACATCTCCTCGCCCTCCTCCACATCTCCGGCCAAGGCGCTCGCTTCTCTGGCCGTCCTCCACATCTCCTCGCCTCCACCCCATCCACTTCCTGTCCTTTGCTTCTCCAAGACTGCAGCATGGTGCTTGGCGGCTGCGGCAACGGAGCTGATGGAGCGCAAGCCGACCAGTTCAACGGAGGCAGTATAGCACGGAGCAGTGGCAGCAGCATGGAGGGCGTCCGCTTGACTGGGAAGGTACATATGTTCTTTTAGTAGTGCTATTCTAGTTGCTACTTATGATGTAGTAGTGTTGTTCTAAATGCTACTTATCACTTGTATTTGTCTTTTAAATGGTACCTAGCTGGAGCTTGGAGCATGATGCTAGTTGGAGGCTTGCAGCATGGAAGCTGGAGCTTTTTCAATGGAACAAGACCTCCCCGTCCATGCTTTCATGGATTTCTTTTGGAGTTGTTGTTCGTTGTGATGCTTTGATGGTTGCCTTTTGCTGTTCGGTGTGATGCTTTGATGGTTGTCTTTTGGAGCTATTTCTATGTGAAATCCTTTAAATTCCTAGAGTTGGTTGTACTGAAGTATTTAAACTTTGAACTATGATGTGATGGTTGTGGACTGTAAGTTTAGAACTAATGTGCGTGAGGGTCATATTGGACTGACGCTCTTATTTTAATCCCTAGAGCTAATTTGCTAAACATTATATGATTACTTCTGATGGTTGTTGGGCTGCTATGCTTTTGCTTAGCTTGATTTCAAATTTCTGTGAATGTTTGGTCAAATTTCGGCCAAATTTTGTCTGAAATTCAAAATTTGATTTTATAATTTCGTCCAAAATTTTGCCATAATTTTTGAAATGACCGAAATTCTGCCATTTCGTTCAGGACCGAAAAAAATGGCAAACCGAAAATCAAAACGCAGGGTGGAACCGAGCCCATGAACTGGATATGATATGCCGACCTAGCAGTGTATGTTTGATCAGTTGTGAACCTCCATACAATCTGATCAGGCGCGCGGCCGGTCAGTTGAACTGCGTCGAGGAGGAAGGCAAGCCGGGTTAGCTCATCTACCATCCCGTCCGTGAGCCCGTGCGCGAGGTCCTTCAGCCAGCGCTCATCATGCATGGATTCCCTAACTGAGCGATTTTTCCTCATGGCAATCTCATATATGCTTGGAGCGATAACCCTGGGACATTGCCCCTGCAGCCAGGGCCGTACATGAGCATGTGCAACAGGAGCGACCGAACAGGGCCCCCAGCACTAGAGGGGCCTCATTTTTTGATTAATCACGGTGTTAAACTGAAGCATTAGGTACTACAATAAACTGTTCACCAAGCCAGCCTATGCATATCTCTCAGTCTCATAGCTCTTCCAAAATATCATGGTAACTAAAAAAAGCAGATTATATACGTGATACGGAACCTTGTGCTTCCAATTGGTGTGTATGTAAAAAACTACACCGGCTGAAAAAAAATATGATGGTTTTTCTTTGTCACATAGGGCCTAATTTTGATTTGCTCAGGGCCTCCAATTTTCCCGGTACGGCCCTGCCTGCAGCCAACGTTCATGCCAAAAGCGGGCAAGCCGGCCGTCGCTAACCGTGATAGTAGTGGCCATAGAGAAAAGAGCCCGGTCCTGTTTATCACAAGGAAGATCCAGCCCGACCCAAGGTCGCGGCGGCTGCTGCCATGACATCCAGAGCCAGCGCAAACGCAGCGCCCGACCAAAATTTTCCAGGTCGAAGACCCCCAGGCCGCCCAAGTGCTTCGGCCGCGACAACAGCTGCCAGCTCACTCTGCACTTCCCTCCATTGCACTCCGCCTCCCC
Organism: Triticum monococcum; assembly: GCA_034509565.1. NCBI lineage: Eukaryota > Viridiplantae > Streptophyta > Magnoliopsida > Poales > Poaceae > Triticum > Triticum monococcum. Next base: position 772,422,225 of record CM067847.1, read on the forward strand.
GCTCCAAAGCCAAGCCCGACAGAGCTGGACGACGCGTTTCCGGATCCATGGCGGCAGCTTCTGCACGGTCATTAGGTATACTGCCAACGATAGGAGGGTAGACTTAAGGAGCACTAATCTTCCACTTTTTGCCATCATGCCCCCCCGTCCAATTAGCAGTCTTGTCTCCAAATTTAGCTAACCACGGCTCAAGATCCACCTTTCTTAGAGCATGCAGCGAAAGTGGCATTCCGAGATAGGTGCATGGGAATTGTTTCACCGGAATTCCAAGCAGTTGTAATATATGGCTAAGATCCAAGTCACCACAGCGAATGGGCATGGCCGCGCTCTTGAGAGTGTTAGTGTGCAGCCCTGTTGCATTACCAAAGAAGCTCGACAACATCTTGATCATACTTGCGTCGGCCGCGGACGGTGTCATGAAGAGGGCCACATCGTCGGCGTAGAAGGAGCAGCGCATGATATGCCGCCGGCCGCGGAGCTTCCCTAGGAGGCCAGCCTCCGTGGCCAGGTTCATAATGCACTGAAGCGGATCCATCGCTAGCACAAATAGGAATGGGGAGATGGGGTCTCCCCGCCTGAGCCCCTTCCGATGTAATATTGGCTCTGAAAAAGCCCCGTTTATGAGGACACGTGAGGAGGAGGTGCGAAGAAGCATGGCGATCCACTCCCTCCATCTGTCACTAAAGCCCCTCGCTTTGAGCATGTCCAGAATGTATGTTCAGGAGACCGAATCGAAGGCTTTAGCAAGGTCAAGCTTCAGTAGAATCGTTGCTTTTTTCTTCTTGTGGAAGGAGCGCGCCACATTTTGGACATACAGAAAGTTTTCTTGGATGCTTCTATGCTTAATGAAAGTAGCTTGACACGGATCAACTAGCTGATTTAGCTTTGGAGCGAGCTGCCGAGCCAAGATTTTTGTGAATATCTTGATGAGGCTGTGGACTAATGAAATAGACCTGAAATCTTGAAGGGAGTCAGCACCTAGCTTCTTGGGCAGTAGTACAATCAACACTTCGTTGATTCTTGCTAGGCCTGTACTGTCCATGCGGTACAACTGGTTGATGGCCGCTAGCAGGTCATGCTTAATTGTGTCCCAGCAGATCCAGAAGAAGCCTCCAGAAAAACCATCCGGGCCCGGTGCTTTGTCGGTCGGAATATCATCAATGGCCGCCATAACTTCTTCCATGCTAAACTCTGCATCAATGTCATGCAGATCCATCTGCTCAAGCTCAAGCTCATCCCAGTCAAAGGCGGCAGTGGGAGTCTGAATTCGTCCAAAAATCTCCGTGAAATACGAGTGTGCCAACTGTGTCATTGCTTCAGGCGAGGTAACAGGCCCTTGCGCCCCATGCAAGACATGGATTGTGTTCCTCTTGTGCCGAGCATTTGCTTTCCGATGAAATTTTTTTGTGTTGGCGTCCCGGCCTTAAGCCATAAGACCCTGCTGCGTTGCCTTGTCTTGATCTTAAGTAGCACAGCCAACCCCAATGTCATAGACTTCAATTTGGTACGCAGCTCGCGCTCGTTGTCGGTGTCAAAAACGGCGGATTTCGGATTGGGGGTCCCGAACTGTGCGTCTAGGCCGGATGGTAACAGGTGGCAAGGAACACGATGTTTTACCCAGGTTCGGACCCTCTTGATGGAGATAAAACTCTACGTCCTGCTTGATTAATATTGATGATATGGGTAGTACAAGAGTAGATCTACCACGAGATCAAGGAGGCTAAACCCTAAAAGCTAGCCTATGGTATGATTGTTCTATGATGATGTCGTCCTACGGACTAAAATCCTTCGGTTTATATAGACACCGGAGAGGGTTAGGGTTACACAAAGTCGGTTACAATGGTAGGAGATCTTGAATATCCGCATCGCCAAGCTTGCCTTCCACGCCAAGGAAAGTCCCATCCGGACACGGGACGAAGTCTTCAATCTTGTATCTTCATAGTCCTGTAGTCCGGCTGAAGGTATAGTCCGGCTACCCGAACACCCCCTAATCCAGGACTCCCTCAGTAGCCCCTGAACCAGGCTTCAATGACGACGAGTCCGACGCGTAGATTGTTTTCGGCATTGCAAGGCGGGTTCCTCCTCCAAATTCTTCATAAAAGTTTGTAAACACCGAGAGTAGTGTTCGGCTCTGCAAAATAAGTTTCCACGTATTGCCACAGAGAGAATAATATTAACACAAATCTAATCTGCTGACGTATTCCGCAGCGTGTCATCACACTACGGCCAAGCCTTTATTCGAATCGTTTTCACTTTTCCACCTCAGCGTGTTTTGCGATGCGGTTTCCTTGGCACGTCTTGTCAAAGCAGAGATCGTGTCCCTCATTTACGGGATTCTCATCAATACGGACGTGGGTAACCCAACCGCGCCATTTATCACGGCGCTGGGCAAGCGAGTTTTACTAGGCTGGTGGGGACGCACAGTCGCATCCGCCCACATAAGGGGATAAGGATCCACCTTTTTACCTACGCCTTCTTCCTCCTTTGCCTATCCATCTTCTACGCACCCGAGCTCCAGCGCCCAAGCCCGCACTTCCTACCTCAACCTTCTCCAACAATGTCCGGAGCGGGAGGCAAGTGGATGGTCTCCTCCGTTACGGAGGGCCATGTCAAAAAGCTATGGAAGGCCGGATACCTGTCCAAAAACATCACGCACCGGCTTCCTGAGGAGGGGCAGCTTCTCCCCACCCCAAGGCCCCATGAAAGGGTAGTATTTCTTCCCCACTTCCTCCGCAGACTGGGTTTTCCTCTCCACCCATTCGTCCGCGGGCTCATATTCTACTATGGCCTAGATTTCCATGATCTGGCCTCGAATTTCATCCTCAATATCTCGGCGTTTATCGTTGTGTGCGAGGCTTTCCTCTGCATCCGCCCTCATTTCGGCCTCTGGCTCAAGACCTTCAACGTCAAGCCAAAGGTGGTGTGTGGCAACCAGGCGGAGTGCGGAGGTGCCATGGCGGGCAAAATAGCCAACGTCCTATGGCTCGAGGGCTCCTTTGTGGAGACCTTGAAGGGGTGGCAGTCAGGGTGGTTTTACATCACCGAGCCACGCGATCCGAAGTGGATCGCAGCCCCTGAATTCCGATCCGGACCCCCTACGCGGCTCACGTTCTGGAAGGAGACGGGCTTGTCGTGGGGCGACGAAGAAGAGGTGACTGGACTACAAAAATGCATCCAGTCCCTAGTGAGCAAGCAGCTCAGGCTTGTCAACGTAGTCCAGGTCATGCTCGCCCGCCGGATCCTTCCGTGTCAAGAACGGGACTTCAATCTGTGGGAGTTCAACCCGGCGCAGCACCAAACTCTGAGCAGGCTCTTCGACACGACGTACGAAGATGTCTGGAAGGGGCTAACCAAAGGCGCCGAGGCTCCCGCATCCGCCTCCGAAGACCGCGGATTCAGCTCACAGCGTCCTGCTGGCGAGGTAAAATATTTTCATCTTTTACAAGATGTTAAGTTTCTTCATAGTTTGACTCTATGGGGGATCTAAACTCCCTCACCTTTGACAGGATTGGCAGGCGAAGTCCGGACCGATTAACTGTCCGGCTCCCTTGCCCGAAGACCCAGCCCCTGCTCTCCTAGTGAAGTTGCTGGTTCCGGCACCTTATGTGGTGCCGGAGAAGAAGGCCAAGAAGAAGAAGGCCACGGGGACTCGAAAGAGTTCCCGGCATATGGTGGTGTCGGACTCGTCGTCCGACGAGTCCGAGACGCACTCCTCCCGTGAAGACGAGGAGGAGGAAGAAGAGACCTCTCCCCCTCCAGCGGGGGGAGGAAAGAAGAGGAAGGCCGCCCCAGTAGGGGAGGCCGAAGGGTCCAAGAAGAGGAAAACCCCTCCGCCGGACTACGCCCCCGACGCCGACGAGGACGAAGAGGAGTGGCCGGACAGGGCCAAGCGTCCGGTGAAATCGTAAGTGTTCAGATACCAGAGTAACTCATGATATTCCTTTTGTTGCACAACTTTCCCTAACATCGAATATAATCATGCAGCCCGCCCAAGGACGGGCTCGACGAGTCATCGAGCGGCTCCCTGGATTCCTCGGACGTGAATTCAGTTCCGCCCGCTGCCTCCCCCTGTGCTGCGGATGACGCCAAAGTGGCGTCGCGACAAGCTCCGGGGCAAGAGGAGGCAGTCCAGGAGGAACCGCGAGGCGACCTCCCGGACTCCAGGAGTACAGGGGACAAGACCCCCCAAGGCTCCAAGTTTGGCTTTAAGCCGGACACCGCGCCGGAATCATCAACGGTTTCGGACCGCAGCAGGCGAACTCCTGCCAAGAGGAGCTAGCCTATTGAGCCGGCGTCCTCCGTCCAACCGGAGGCGCCGGACAATCTGCTGGAGGTGCTTAAGGGCGCCTCCATCGACGAGGAGCACCATACTATCATGAGTATAGTGGTCCAGAAGGTTCGATCCGCCAAAAGCGGACTGACTGAAGTTTGTGCTAGCCTTCTAACAGGCTTCGAGGTAAGTAAAAAATATATAAAAATATTACCGCATAGACAGTAGCCCCTGATGCTCTGTTTGGCGTTCAGAAAGAAAAGCCGAATAGAGGAGCTATTAAATATCGCACGAGTCTAACTAAAAAGGAGTCAATATACGTATGCAGGCTTCGCTGCTGGCCACCGCCGTACTGACTGCCGAGGTGGGTGCCCTGAAGTAGGGCCTCGAGCGGACCGAGCAAGAGCTCGGCCTTGCCAAACGGCAGCTCGAGGAGAAAGAAGGTAAGAGATACCTTATAGAAAAAATGCCTATAAGAAGACGCAATTGGAAAAGATGACAGGAGTACACTGCTTATTGTAGGGGCCACAACTGAGGTGGCGACCCTCAAGCAGGCGCTGTCCGAGGCCGAGAAGAAAGCGGCCACGGAGCGCACCGAGCGGTAGAAATTTGAGGCGCAGGTCGGTGGGGTGCAGCGAGAGCTTCAGGCTCTCATGAAAAAACATGAGAGTTTGGAGCTCGACTCGAAGACGCGAGCGTCCGAGCTTGTTGCGGCCCTTAAAACTGCCGAATCTGCCAAGGCCGAAGCCCAGAAGGCCCTCCAGGAATTGGATGCGGTAAAAAATATAGCGGCGGGTAAGGCATTCTCTATGCAAAGCAGACATATAAAAGTAAGCTACTTGTTACTTACCCGAATCCGGAGCTCTCCAGGGGCATTCGCAGATCTTCCCCGCAGCGTATCCGATGCCGCCGCATTCTACCGAGCCGAGGAAGGCGGCTCGACGGAGAAGGTGTTCTGGTCTCAGTATGCCGAGGCCGGACACCCTGTGCCCTTGAGCGACCAGATGAAGCAGCTGGTCGAGCTCCACAAGGCGGCCGAACAAGCCCTGAAGGGCTTCATAGTTCGGCTGTGGCCTGGAGAGGCCCTTCCTGGGAGCTACTTCGGACTGGTGCAGCGGCTGGTGGAGGCTTGTCCAAGGCTCGAGGTCATCAAGCGCTCCGTCTGCATCGAAGGTGCCCGTAGGGCCCTTGCCCGTGCAAAGGTGCACTGGGGTAAGCTGGACGGTGAGAAGCTTGTGAGGGACGGGCCGCCGTCGGGGAAGGAGCATCGCAAGCCCGAGAACTATTACAAGGATGTTCTGGCTGGTGCCCGCCTTATGGCGGATGAATGTACCAAGGATGTAATTTTTGAATGAACTAGCTCGTGTTATCGTGTGCGCTGAATACTTGTTCATATGCGCTAAGCAATGCTTGTTGAATTTAAAATATTACTTTCTGTGCGGCCGTTTATCAAAAAATTGAGAGATGGCCAGTCGTCGGCTTCTGCCCCCATGCCACTAGTGCTGGGGTGTTCGGGATAAACCTGAGTGCTCTTTTTCCCATCATTGGGTCCGTCGAGAGAGACGCTCAGCACAACGAACAAGGCAATCGGACTATAATGCTTGAACACTCTCACTTAGCCATAGAACTCTATAATTTTAAATTTCGGCGAAGCCCCTAGTATTCGGAAGACCGAGTTCGAGGCGCTATCCACGCCTTGGCCGGACAAAGCCGGTTCCTCGCTCGAAGCGTCATAAGTCTTGAAGGACTCGAAAAATCTCTCGAACAGCGACCGGTCTCTCGCCTCATCATGACAGTCAGTTTTAGCTTTCTCTACTAAGGTGCTTAGCCCAGCTCAACTGGGGCACAATCGCAGTAGTTCTCCTAGTGCTACCTTAGCCGATAGAGCGAAACGTAAGGCACCAAAACATAGGAGCCGGGCAAACCCAACTATTGACCCAAATCATGATTCGGAGCCGATGCATATAGTGCTATAAGTTCGGGGTGCCGCACTTGTAAAAGTGTACGGACTTCTCACGCCATATTGATGGGTACTGAAGCCCCTGGCGTATTTTTGCCGTACCACGGTGTACGGATGCAACATGTTATTAATAAACATATATATAAAAAGAGGATAATGCAAAAAATAGACAAAAAGCTATGCATTGTTTATAGAAAGGCTGCTATGAAAGCGGAACGATACAAATAGTGCGATAAGCAAAAGAAATTGGACTATTTAACATGTCCTGGCTAGGGGCAGGCCACGGAATTGTATTAAAAAACAGGTATACTGCTCGCAATAGAGACCACCTGAGAGTTCCATAATGTGGCGTGGCTTGTCTGCTTTCCTGGATCTTGCATCGTTTGTGCGGCAGTTGAATTGCCGAACGGGTCATCCGAAGTATGGAGTCCTGAGAGGAAGAGAAAGAAAAAAAGAAAAAAAGGAATCCGGCAGCCCCTGGTGCGGTTTAAGCCGTATTTCGGGCGTGCCGTGATAGTGCCCCTTCCCCTGTGCCCATGGTATTTCAAGAGCGTAGTTATGTACGCGAAGCACTGGTTTCGCTATATCGCGAGGGCTAGGGCTAGGGTTGGGGCTGCATTGCTATGCTAGCTCAGAACGTGCCAGGCAGTCTTGTTGTAGGGTACTCCGGGTGCGCTTGACAGAGTCCGGCTTTTTGAAAGCCGAGCTGGAGAACTGCCTGGAGAGGCTGCTTTGTACTTCTGCTGCGAGCGCTGCCGTGTGCTCCTCCGTTCGGAGGGAGCGTTCAGTGTTCCCATTGACCGTGATTACTCCTCTAGGGCCTGGCATCTTGAGCTTGAGGTATGCATAGTGCGGTACTGCGTTGAATTTTGCGAATGCGGTTCGCCCGAGCAGTGCGTGATAGCCACTACGGAACGGGACTATGTCGAAGATTAACTCCTCGCTTCGGAAGTTATCCGGAGATCCAAAGACCACTTCCAGTGTGACTGAGCCTGTAGAGTTGGCTTCTACACCTGGTATGACGCCTTTAAAGGTCGTTTTGGTGGGCTTGATCCTCGAGGGATCTATGCCCATTTTTCGCACTGTATCCTGGTAAAGCAGGTTCAGGCTGCTGCCGCCGTCCATGAGGACTCTTGTGAGATGAAATCCGTCAATGATTGGGTCTAGAACCAATGCGGCGAAGCCGCCGTGACGGATGCTAGTGGGGTGGTCCCTTCGATCAAAGGTGATCGGGCAGGAGGACCATGGGTTGAACTTTGGGGCGACTGGCTCCATCGCATATACGTCCCGTAACGCACGCTTCCGCTCCCTCTTGGGGACGTGGGTTGCGTATATCATGTTCACCAACCGCACTTGCGGGGGAAATCCCTTCTGTCCACTGTTTTTCGGCGGCCTGGGCTCCTCCTCGTTGTTGCTATGCAGCCCCTTGTCTTTGTTTTCGGCTCTTAACTTGCCTGCCTCCTTGAACACCCAACAATCCCTGTTGGTGTGATTGGCTGGCTTTTCGAGGGTGCCATGTATCTGGCACAAGCGGTCGAGTATTCGGTCCAAACTGGACGGGCCCTGAGTATTTCTTTTGAATGGATTTTTCCGCTGACCGAATTTATAGCCTCGGAATCCGGCATTAACTGTCGTATCCTCGTTGCTGTCACTGTTAACGCGGTGCTTTTGTTTGTTCCGACACGACCTGCCGCTTTTGTCCTTGGTATTCGAGTTACTAGGGTTCTTAGTTAAATTGTTGCTGCGAGCTAGCCAGCTGTCTTCTCCCGCTCAAAAGCGGGTCATGAGTGTCGTGATGGCTGCCATAGATTTCGGCTTTTCCTGTCCCAGGTGCCGGGCAAGCCACTCGTCACGGCTATTATGCTTGAAGGCCGCTAAGGCCTCTGCATCCGGACAGTCGACTATCTGGTTTTTCTTTGTTAGGAACCGTGTCCAGAATTGCCTGGCCGATTCCTGTGACTGCTAAATTATGTGGCTTAGGTCATCGGCGTCCGGTGGTCGCACATAAGTGCCCTGGAAGTTATCAAGGAATGCGGCTTCCAGGTCCTCCCAAGAACCGATTGAGTCTGCTGGCAAGCTGTTAAGCCAATGCCGGGCCGGTCCCTTAAGTTTGAGTGGGAGGTATTTGATGGCGTGTAGATCATCACCGTGGGCCATGTGGATATGAAGGAGATAATCCTCGATCCATACCACAGGATCTGTTGTGCCATCGTACGATTCGATGTTTACGAGTTTGAAGCCCTCGGGGATTTTATGATCCATTACTTCATCCGTGAAGCATAGTGGGTGTGCGGCGCCTCTGTATTAGGCTATATCACGACGCAACTCGAAGGAGCTTTGTCTGTTGAGTTCGGCCCGGCCGGATTTATTGCATCCGAAGTGATGATCACCGTCACGTGTCGTGGGGCGCCTGCGTGATCCGTAGATCGATCTTGTTTGCCTTGCCTTGTCCTCCAGTACGTCGCGCAGGTCGGGCGCATTTTCCCGTGCCTTAGTATGCTTGATGCGGCGTCGGGGCATGGCTTGAGTGGAGGGCCACGAGGCCTCTCTGTCGCGGCCACGAGGTGGCCGGTCGGGCATGACGTGCGCTGGTGATGTAGGTGCTTCCTCCTCTAGTCCGGGTAGCAGCCTACGCTTTGGGTAACTCTTGGAGGGGCGTTCGAGTTCATACTCTTCGGCCGCAAGGACTTCAGTCCATCTGTCAGCTAGCAAATCCTGATCAGCTCTAAGCTGTTGCTGCTTTTTCTTGAGGCTGCTTGCCGTGGCCATAAGCCTGCGTTTAAAGCGCTCTTGTTCGGCGAGATCCTCTGGCATGACGAACTCGTCGTCATCGAGGCTTGCCTCGTCTTTGGAGGGAGGCGTATAATTATCATCCTCAACCTCTTGGTCCGCCGCCCTCTCATGAGGGCTGGCTTCTCTATCCTCCTGTGTTGAATCTTGCCGGAGGGGGTGTTCTTCGGCGCTATCCGGAGTAGTATTATCTCCCATGCCGGAATCACCGTTTTTTTCTTTGGCGGGATTTAGAGCGGCGCCGCTGACGCCGGCACTTGGGCTGTTTCTTAGAGGTATCGTCCCCTGTTGTTCCATCGCCATCTCCATCCTTTGGAGTGTCCACCATATATATGTCATATGACGAGGTTGTTGGGGAACGTTGCAAAAAACAAAAAAATTCCTACTCGTTTCACCAGGATCCATCTAGGAGTTCATCTAGCAACGAGTCATCAGATGCATCTACATACCTTTCTAGATCGCGTGCGGAAGCGTTCAAAGAACGGGGATGATGTAGTCGAACACGACGTGATCCAAATCACCGATGACCAAGCGCCGAACGGACGACACCTCCGTGTTCAACACACGTACGGGACGGGAGACGTCTCCTCCTTCTTGATCCAGCAAGGGGGGAGGAGAGGTTGATGATGATACAGCAGCACGACGGCATGGTGGTGGATGCAGGGCGTCACAGTAGCAGGGCTTCGCCTATACTACGAGAGAGAGAGACGTAACAGGGAGAGAGGGATGCGCCAAAGGCTGTTGTGTGTAGTCCCTCCTCTCCCCCACTATATATAGGGGTGCCTAGGGGGGGCGCTGGCCCTAGGAGATGGGATCTCCTAGGGGGGGGGCGGTGGTCTAGGGGTGGAGGGCTTGCCCCCCAAGCAAGGGGCCGCCCCCTTTAGGGTTTCCCCTCAACCCTAGCCGCATGGGCCCTAGGGGAGTGGCGCCCCAGCCCACTTTGGGCTGGTCCCTTCCCACTTCATCCCATGGGGCCCTCCGGGATAGGTGGCCCCACCCGGTGGACCCCCGGGACCCTTCCGGTGGTCCCGGTACAATACCGGTGACCCCGAAACTTGTCCCGATGGCCGAAATAGCACTTGCTATATATAATTCTTTACCTCCGAACCATTACGGAACTCCTCGTGACGTCCGGGATCTCATCCGGGACTCCGAACAACATTCGGGTTACTGCATATACATATCTTCACAACCCTAGCGTCACCGAACCTTAAGTGTGTAGACCCTACGGGTTCGGGAGACATGTAGACATGACCGAGACGACTCTCCGGTCAATAACCAATAGCGGGATCTGGATACCCATGTTGGCTCCCACATGCTCCACGATGATCTCATTGGATGAACCACGATGTCGAGGATTCAATCAACCCCGTATGCAATTCCCTTTGTCAATCGATATGTTACTTGCCCGAGATTCGATCGTCGGTATCCCAATACCTCGTTCAATCTCGTTACTAGCAAGTCACTTTACTCATACCGTAATGCATGATCCCGTGACCAGATACTTGATCACTTTGAGCTCATTATGATGATGCATTACCGAGTGGGCCCAGTGATACCTCTCCGTCATACGGAGTGACAAATCCCAGTCTTGATCCATGTCAACCCAACAGACACTTTCGGAGATACCCGTAGTCTACCTTTATAGTCACCCAGTTACGTTGTGACGTTTGGTATACCCAAAGCATTCCTATGGTATCCGGGAGTTACACGATCTCATGGTCTAAGGAAGAGATACTTGACATTGGAAAAACTCTAGCAAACGAACTATACGATCTTTATGCTATGTTTAGGATTGGGTCTTGTCCATCACATCATTCTCCTAATGATGTGATCTCGTTATCAATGACATCCTATGTCCATAGCCAGGAAACCATGACTATCTGTTGATTAACGAGCTAGTCAACTAGAGGCTTACTAGGGACATGTTGGTGTCTGTTATTCACACATGTATTACGATTTCCGGATAACACAATTATAGCATGAATAAAGACAATTATCATGAACAAGGAAATATAATAATAATGCTTTTATTATTGCCTCTAGGGCATATTTCCAACAGTCTCCCACTTGCACTAGAGTCAATAATCTAGTTACATTGTGATGAATCAAACACCCATGGAATTCTGGTGTTGATCATGTTTTGCCCTAGGGAGAGGTTTAGTCAACGGATCTGCTACATTCAGGTCCGTATGTACTTTACAAATATCTATGTCTCCATCTTGAACATTTTCACGAATGGAGTTGAAGCGACGCTTGATGTGCCTTGTCTTCTTGTGAAACCTGGGCTCCTTGGCAAGTGCAATAGCTCCAGTGTTGTCACAGAAGAGCTTGATCGGCCCCGACGCATTGGGTATGACTCCGAGGTCGGTGATGAACTCCTTCACCCAAATTGCTTCATGTGCTGCCTCCGAGGCTGCCATGTACTCCACTTCACATGTAGATCCCGCCACGACGCTCTGCTTGCAACTGCACCAGCTTACTGCCCCACCATTCAAAATATACACGTATCCGGTTTGTGACTTAGAGTCATCCAGATCTGTGTCGAAGCTAGCGTCGACGTAACCCTTTACGACGAGCTCTTCGTCACCTCCATAAACGAGAAACATTTCCTTAGTCCTTTTCAGGTACTTCAGGATATTCTTGACTGCTATCCAGTGTTCCTTGCCGGGATTACTTTGGTACCTTCCTACCAAACTTACGGCAAGGTTTACATCAGGTCTGGTACACAGCATGGCATACATAATAGAACCTATGGCTGAGGCATAGGGGATGACACTCATCTCTTCTATATCTTCTGCCGTGGTCGGACATTGAGCTAAGCTCAATTTCACACCTTGCAACACAGGCAAGAACCCCTTCTTAGACTGATCCATATTGAACTTCTTCAATATCTTATCAAGGTATGTGCTTTGTGAAAGACCTATGAGGCGTCTCGATCTATCTCTATAGATTTTGATGCCTAATATATAAGCAGCTTCTCCAAGGTCCTTCATTGAAAAACTCTTATTCAAGTAGGCCTTGATGCTGTCCAAGAGTTCTATATCATTTCCCATCAAAAGTATGTCATCTACATATAGTATGAGAAATGCTACAGAGCTCCCACTCACTTTCTTGTAAACGCAGGCTTCTCCATAAGTCTGTGTACGTAAACCCAAACGCTTTGATCATCTCATCAAAGCGAATGTTTCAACTCTGAGATGCTTGCACCATCCCATAAATCGAGCGTTGGAGCTTGCACACCTTGTCAGCATTCTTAGGATCGACAAAACCTTCCGGCTGCATCATATACAATTCTTCCTTAAGGAAACCATTAAGGAATGCCGTTTTGACGTCCATTTGCCATATTTCATAATCGTAAAACGCGGCAATTGCTAACATGATTCGGACGGACTTTAGCTTCGCTACCGGTGAGAAAGTCTCATTGTAGTCAACCCCTTGAACTTGTCGATAACCCTTAGCGACAAGCCGAGCTTTATAGATGGTCACATTACCATCCGCGTCTGTCTTCTTCTTAAAGATCCATTTATTCTCTATGGCTCGCCGTTCAACGGGCAAGTCAGTCAAAGTCCATACTTCGTTTTCATACATGGATCCTATCTCGGATTTCATGGCTTCTAGCCATTTGTCAGAATCCGGGCCCGCCATCGCTTCTTCATAGTTCGAAGGTTCACCGTTGTCTAACAACATGATTTCCAAACAGGGTTGCCGTACCACTATGGTGCGGAACGTGTCCTTGCGGACCTACGAATTTCAGTAGGAGCTTGATCAGAAGTATCTTGATCATCATCATTAACTTCCTCTCTAGTCGATGCAGGCACCTCAGGAACATTTTCTTGAGTTGCGCCCTTTTCTGGTTCAAGAGGTAATACTTCATCAAGTTCTAGTTTCCTCCCACTTACTTCTTTCGAGAGAAACTCTTTCTCTAGAAAGGATCCATTCTTGGCAACAAAGATCTTGCCTTCGGATCTGAGGTAGAAGGTATACCCAATAGTTTCTTTACGGTATCCTATGAAGACGCATTTTTCCGACTTGGGTTCGAGCTTTTCAGGTTGAAGTTTCTTGACATAAGCATCGCATCCGCAAACTTTTAGAAACGACAGCTTAGGTTTCTTCCCAAACCATAACTCATACGGTGTCGTCTCAACGGATTTCGACGGAGCCCTATTTAAAGTGAATGCGGCAGTCTCTAAAGCATAGCCCCAAAAAGATAGCGGTAAATCGGTAAGAGACATCATAGATTGCACCATATCTAATAGAGTGCGATTACGACGTTCGGACACACCATTTCGCTGAGGTGTTCCAGGCGGCGTGAGTTGTGAAACTATTCCACATTATCTTAAGTGTGTGCCAAATTCGTGACTCAAGTATTCTCCTCCACGATCTGATCGTAGAAACTTGATTTTCCGGTCACGTTGATTCTCAACCTCACTCTGAAATTCCTTGAATTTTTCAAAGGTTTCAGACTTGTTTTTCATTAAGTAGATATACCCATATCTACTTAAGTCATCAGTGAGGGTGAGAACATAACGATAGCCACCGCGAGCCTCAACACTTATTGGACCGCACACATCAGTATGTATGATTTCCAATAAGTTGGTTGCTCGCTCCATTGTTCCTGAGAACGGAGTCTTGGTCATTTTACCCATGAGGCATGGTTCGCACGTGTCAAATGATTCATAATCAAGAGACTCTAAAAGTCCATCTGCATGGAGCTTCTTCATGCGTTTGACACCTATGTGACCAAGGCAGCAGTGCCACAAGTATGTGGGACTATCATTATCAAACTTACATCTTTTGGTACTCACACTATGAACATGTGTAGCATTACGCTCGAGATTCATTAAGAATAAACCATTCACCATAGGAGCATGACCATAAAACATATCTCTCATATAAATAGAACAACCATTATTCTCGGATTTAAATGAGTAGCCATCTCGAATTAAACGAGATCCCGATACAATGTTCATGCTCAAAGCTAGCACTAAATAACAATTATTGAGGTTCAAAACTAATCCCATAGGTAAATGAAGAGGTAGCGTGCCGATGGCGATCACATCGACCTTGGAACCATTCCCGACGCGCATCGTCACCTCGTCCTTCGCCAGTCTCCGCTTATTCCGTAGCTCCTGCTTTGAGTTACAAATGTGAGCAACTGCACCGGTATCAAATACCCAAGAGCTACTACGAGTACTGGTAAGGTACACATCAATTACATGTATATCACATATACCTTTTGTTTTGCCGGCCTTCTTGTCCGCTAAGTATTTGGGGCAATTCCGCTTCCAGTGACCACTTCCCTTGCAATAAAAACACTCAGTCTCGGGCTTGGGTCCATTCTTTGGCTTCTTCCCGGCAGCTTGCTTGCCGGGCGCGGCAACTTACTTGCCGTCCTTCTTGAAGTTCTTTTTACCCTTACCCTTCTTGAACTTAGTGGTTTTATTCACCATCAACACTTGATGTTCCTTCTTGACTTCTACCTCTGCTGATTTCAGCATAGCAAATACTTCAGGAATGGTCTTTTCCATCCCCTGCATATTGAAGTTCATCACAAAGCTCTTGTAGCTCGGTGGAAGCGACTGGAGGATTCTGTCAATTACCGCATCATCCGGGAGATTAACTCCCAGCTGAGTCAAGCAGTTATGCAACCCAGACATAGTGAGTATGTGCTCACTGACAGAACTATTTTCCTCCATCTTACAACTGAAGAATTTGTCGGAGACTTGATATCTCTCGACCCGGGCATGAGCTTGGAAAACCATTTTCAGCTCTTCGAACATCTCATATGCTCCGTGTCTCTCAAAACATTTTTGGAGCCCCAGCTCTAAGTTGTAAAGCATGCCGCACTGAACGAGGGAGTAGTCATCGGTACGTGCCTGCCAAGCGTTCATAACGTCTTGTTCAGCAGGGAGAACAGGTGCGTCACCCAGCGGTGCTTGTAGGACATAATCTTTCTTGGCAGCTATGAGGATGATCCTCAGGTTCCGGACCCAGTCCGTGTAGTTGCTGCCATCGTCTTTCAGCTTGGTTTTCTCTAGGAACGCGTTGAAGTTGAGGACTACGTTGGCCATTTGATCTACAAGACATATTGTAAATATTTTAGACTAAGTTCATGATAATTAAGTTCATCTAATCAAATTATTTAATGAACTCCCACTTAGATAGACATCCCTCTTCTAGTCATCTAAGTATAACATGATCCGAGTTAACTAGGCCGTGTACGATCATCACGTGAGACGGACTAGTCAACGTCGGTGAACATCTTCATGTTGATCGTATCTTCTATACGACTCATGCTCGACCTTTCGGTCTTCTGTGTTCCGAGGCCATGTCTGTACATGCTAGGCTCGTCAAGTCAACCTAAGTGTTTGCATGTGTAAATCTGTCTTACACCCGTTGTATGTGAACGTTAGAATCTATCACACCCGATCATCACGTGGTGCTTCGAAACAACGAACTGTCGCAACGGTGCACAGTTAGGGGGAACACTTCTTGAAATTGTTATGAGGGATCATCTTATTTACTACTGTCGTTCTAAGTAAACAAGATGCAAAAACATGATAAACATCACATGCAATCATATAATAAACGTGACATGATATGGCCAATATCACATAGCTCCTTTGATCTCCATCTTGGGGCTCCATGATCATCTTGTCACCGGCTTGACACCATGATCTCCATCATCATGATCTCCATCAACGTGTCTCCATGAAGTTGCTCGCCAACTATTACTTCTACTACTATGGCTAACGCGTTTAGCAATAAAGTAAAGTAATTTACATGGCGTTTCTCAATGACACGCAGGTCATACAAAAAATAAAGACAACTCCTATGGCTCCTGCCGGT
Organism: Triticum monococcum; assembly: GCA_034509565.1. Classification (NCBI taxonomy): domain Eukaryota; kingdom Viridiplantae; phylum Streptophyta; class Magnoliopsida; order Poales; family Poaceae; genus Triticum; species Triticum monococcum. The sequence continues at coordinate 772,438,097 of CM067847.1, forward strand.
TGTCATACTCATCGACATGCAAGTCGTGATTCCTATTACAATAGCATGAACATCTCATACATCACATATAGATCATTCATCATTCATCACAACTTTGGCCATATCATATCACAAAGCACTTGCTGCAAAAACAAGTTAGACGTCCTCTAATTGTTGTTGCAAGTTTTACGTGGCTGAATTAGGGTTCTAGCAAGAACGTTTTCTTACCTACGTGGAAGCCACAACGTGATTTGTCAACTTCTATTTACCCTTCATAAGGACCCTGTTCATCGAATCCGCTCCAACTAAAGTGGGAGAGACAGACACCCGCCAGCCACCTTATGCAACTAGTGCATGTTAGTCGGTGGAACCGGTCTCACATAAGCGTACGTGTAAGGTTGGTCCGGGCCGCTTCATCCCACAATAACGTCGAAGCAAGATAAGACTAGTAGCGGCAAGAAAGTTGACAACATCTACGCCCACAACCAATTGTGTTCTACTCGCGCAAGAAGAACTACGCATAGACCTAGCTCATGATGCCACTGTTGGGGAACATTGCAGAAAACAAAAAATTTCCTACTCGTTTCACCAAGATCCATCTAGGAGTTCATCTAGCAACGAGTCATCAGATGCATCTACATACCTTTGTAGATCGTGTGCGGAAGCGTTCAAAGAACGGGGATGATGTAGTCGAACACGACGTGATCCAAATCACCGATGACCAAGCGCCGAACGAACGGCACCTCCGTGTTCAACACACGTACGGGACGGGAGACGTCTCCTCCTTCTTGATCCAGCAAGGGGGGAGGAGAGGTTGATGATGATCCAGTAGCACGACGGCGTGGTGGTGGATGCAGGGCGTCACAGTAGCAGGGCTTCGCCTATACTACGACAGAGAGAGAGACGTCACAGGGAGAGAGGGGTGCGCCAAAGGCTATTGTGTGTAGTCCCTCCTCTCCCCCACTATATATAGGGGTGCCTAGGGGGGCGGCGCCGGCCCTAGGAGATGGGATCTCCTAGGGGGGCGGCGGCCTAGGGGTGGGGGGCTTGCCCCCCAAGCAAGGGGGCGCCCCCTTTAGGGTTTCCCCTCAACCTAAGCCGCATGGGCCCTAGGGGAGTGGCGCCCCAGCCCACTTTGGGCTGGGTCCCTTCCCACTTCAGCCCATGGGGCCCTCCGGGATAGGTGGCCCCACCAGGTGGACCCCCGGGACCCTTCCGGTGGTCCCGGTACAATACCGGTGACCCCGAAAATTGTCCCGATGGCCGAAATAGCACTTCCTATATATAATTCTTTACCTCCGGACCATTCCGGAACTCCTCGTGACGTCCGGGATCTCATCCGGGATTCTGAACAACATTCGGGTTACTGCATATACATATCTTCACAACCCTAGCGTCACCGAACCTTAAGTGTGTAGACCCTACGGGTTCGGGAGACATGTAGACATGACCGAGACGACTCTCCGGTCAATAACCAACAGCGGGATCTGGATACCCATGTTGGCTCCCACATGCTCCACGATGATCTCATCGGATGAACCACGATGTCGAGGATTCAATCAACCCCGTATGCAATTCCCTTTGTCAATTGATATGTTACTTGCCCGAGATTCGATCGTCGGTATCCCAATACCTCGTTCAATCTCGTTACTAGCAAGTCACTTTACTCATACCGTAATGCATGATCCCGTGACCAGATACTTGATCACTTTGAGCTCATTATGATGATGCATTACCGAGTGGGCCCAGTGATACCTCTCCGTCATACGGAGTGACAAATCCCAGTCTTGATCCATGTCAACCCAACAGACACTTTCGGAGATACCCGTAGTCTACCTTTATAGTCACCCAGTTACGTTGTGATGTTTGGTATACCCAAAGCATTCCTATGGTATCCGGGAGTTACACGATCTCATGGTCTAAGGAAGAGATACTTGACATTGGAAAAACTCTAGCAAACGAACTATACGATCTTTATGCTATGTTTAGGATTGGGTCTTGTCCATCACATCATTCTCCTAATGATGTGATCTCGTTATCAATGACATCCTATGTCCATAGCCAGGAAACCATGACTATCTGTTGATTAACGAGCTAGTCAACTAGAGGCTTACTAGGGACATGTTGGTGTCTGTTATTCACACATGTCTTACGATTTCCGGATAACACAATTATAGCATGAATAAAGACAATTATCATGAACAAGGAAATATAATAATAATGCTTTTATTATTGCCTCTAGGGCATATTTCCAACAGAGGTGGCCTTTCAGCGCCCTACAGGTGCTGGTTCTTGTTCGTCTCCTGCATCGTCGTCCATGTCGTCGATGTCTTCGGAGTCGAAGTCAAGCATGTCGGTTAAGTCGTCGACAGTGGCTACGAAGTGGGTGGTGGGTGGGTTTTGAATTTCCTCATCGTCCGTATCCCAACCTTGCTGACCGTAGTCCAGCCAGGGCTCTCCTGATAAAGAGAGAGACTTTAGAGAATTCAGGATGTCGCCGAAGGGCGAGTGCTGAAAGATGTCCGCGGCAGTGAACTCTATTATCGGCGCCCAATCAGATTCGATTGGCAGGGGCACGGGGGGCTCGGAGTTCGGAGAGGAATCCGGCTCCTCGGAGTCACGGGCCATGCGGAGTGCGGGGCTGGAGTTCGGCTTGATCGCCTCTAAGATCGCAGCCCCTGAGGCAGCGTCCAACCACTGATCCTCGATCGGCGTCGTAGGCTCCGAATCAATGGTCGGAACTGATGCGTGTGCGGCCTCCAAGGCGCTGTTCGGCGGCAGAGCTATATCATGCCCATCGAGACAGTGCGGCGCGCTTGGCTGTGGCTTGAATCCGTCGAAGATCAAGTCCCCGCGGATGTCAGCAGTGTAGTTTAGGCTTCCAAACCTGACCTGATGGCCAGGGGCGTAGCTTTTGATCTGCTCAAGGTGGCCAAGCGAATTGGCCCGCAGTGCGAAGCCGCCGAAGACGAAGATCTGTCTGGGGAGAAAAGTCTCACCCTGGACTGCATCGTTGTAGATGATCGAAGAAGCCATCGGGCCTAAAAGCGACGACACAGAGGAACTCTCAATGAAAGCACCAATGAAGGTGTCAAAACCGGCGGATCTCAGGTAGGGGGTCCCGAACTGTGCGTCTAGGCCGGATGGTAACCTGAGGCAAGGAACACAATGTTTTACCCAGGTTCGGGCCCTCTTGATGGAGATAAAACCCTACGTCATGCTTGATTAATATTGATGATATGGGTAGTACAAGAGTAGATCTACCACGAGATCAAGGAGGCTAAACCCAAGAAGCTAGCCTATGGTATGATTGTTGTATGATGATGTCGTCCTACGGACTAAAACCCTCCGGTTTATATAGACACCGGAGAGGGTTAGGGTTACACAGAGTCGGTTCCAATGGTAGGAGATCTTGAATATCCGCATCGCCAAGCTTGCCTTCCACGCCAAGGAAAGTCCCATCCGGACACGGGACGAAGTCTTCAATCTTGTATCTTCATAGTCCTGGAGTCCGGCTGAAGGTATAGTCCGGCTACCCGAACACCTCCTAATCCAGGACTCCCTCACTCATCTTCAGTTAGTTGGCGGGACTCCTGAGCAGTTTCCAGCTGAAAGATCAACTCCGTGGCAATCCCAAGTTGCCGTTGCAAGTTGCCCACATGCACCCTGCTCCAGTTCCTAAGCGCTTTGCTTGTGCGCCAAAGTTTGGTGTTCAGGCGAGCGATTGGACATCTGCTGCCTGTGCCCTCCATCCAAGCTTGTTGCACCACCTCGTTGAAGCCGGCAATGAACTGCTAGTAGCTCTCGAAACGGAACCGATGGTTGATGGATAGGATGCCGTCATTGACTAGCATCAAGGGGCAATGGTCCGAAATAGTTGAGGCTTGCGGCAGCAATTTTGCAGTAGGGAAAAGAAGTTCCTAATCTACATTACAAAAGGCTCTGTCCAGGCGAACTAGCGTCGGCACTTGCTGCTCATTACTCCATGTGTATTTGCAGCCAATAAGCGGAACTTCGTGCAAGCTTGATTGATTGAGCGTATGACGGAACTGGTTCATCCAGCGCCTACAAATCCTATCGTTGTTCTTGTCCTGTGGGTCTTTTATGAGGTTGAAATCCCCAATAATCATCCATGGACCCAGCATTGAGTCGTGTATGAGCGCAAGTTCAGAGAGGAAGGCGGGCTTGCGCGGCTCATCGTGCGGGCCATAAACCATGGTTAGGGACCAGTGGTCCCCCCCGTCCACCCGCATGAAGCGTGCCGTGATGGAAAACTCCCTAGTCACAACTGAGCTAGCAGTGAACTGATCTGACCTCCAGCAGAGGAGGATGCCGCCTTGGTGCCGCTTGCATCCAGGGCAGCATGCATGTCAAACCGCGGCCCAGCAATCTCACTCCGGTCGGCGGCCGAAAACGATCCAAGCTTCGACTCCTGAATGCAAACGATCGAGCAAGTGTAGCGGTCCAGGAATGCGCGGATCATCGCGCGACGGGCAGGGTCGTTTAATCCCCGAACATTCCAACTAATCAGAGAGAGTTGTTCATTCATAGCACACAATTAAAACTACTAAAGGGACCTTAAGGGCAATAGTGCACCCCGAGGCCATGTTACAGAGTTCAGGAAAGTTAAACCATGCAGCCGAGCGGCGCACCCAAAGCAACAAACGCAAACATGCTAACAGGACATCAATCATGGGAAACACTAAGGCTGCGACGATCCTAGTGCGGGGCGCTTCAGGCGCGGGGCGCAACAGGAGCCCTCCCGGAGCTGCGCTGATGAGGACAGCCCCGCGATCTCCGCGAGCTTGCTCACGTTCTCCGGGGACATGGGCGCATGGAAGAACTCGATGTAGGCCAGTAGTGTTTCGTCGGAGAACTCTTCCACCTTCTTGATGATGCCAAGGTTGACGCAGATGGCAGCCTGAGTGCGCCTGTAAGTGGAGAAGTTGGAGCACAGCTTGAGGAGACGGGTGCTCTGACGAGTTCCCTTGCCAATTCTCAGAAGCTTCTGACGTAGGGATGGCATTTGTGTTCCAGCAGCCAGAGATGGAGGGGAGCCAAGAACAGAGGCTGAGAGAAGAGACGCAATCTTGCTAACAAAGGCTCGCTGCTCATCCACTTGTAGATCGGCTACCTTTGCCATGAGTGCAGCCACCAAGCCAGGCCCTGAGAGGTTGGCCTCTGCCAAGGCGCGCCTAGCCCTTTGGTCTTTCGATGAATGAACTTGGGTGCATCACAATCCAGCGTCTGTGCCTTGCAGCTGGACCTCCTGGCACAAGCTTCCAGCACTGGGTATGTTTTGAGCCCCTGGCCCAAATAGTATCTCAGGCCCAACCGCTTGAGAGAACCAGCCTATCGCCTCACCAGGAAGCCCATGTTGTCACAGGTTACTGTCGTGGTACGACCAGCGTGCTTGCGGTCCATATCCCAAGGAAGACGGCAGAGGAGGCAAGGAGTATGGGTCGAACGCTGCTCCTTGCAGCGGTGCCGCAAAGCTGTTTGGTGCAGCAGCAAAGAAGGGCGCACCTCCGGCAGCCTGCGTTGTATCATCCCGTAGAGAGTTGTATGGCCAAGCTGCATTCTGGTTGAAGCAGAACAAGGACCACTGCCGAGCAGGGGAGTACAGCTGCATCATGCCAAAGGTGGGGTTGCTGAAGTTGGCCATGTCAACACCTCCCCACTCTTGTGGCTCACACAGCGAGGAGAGCGCTCTAGCAGAAAGATCAGCAAGGGGCAGGTCACCGGGCTGTACCTCCACCAGCAAATCTGTATCATCATGTCCCACGACAACCCTTTCAACAGCCATGCTCATGGCATTGCTAACATCATCCCCCATCCTTACAAACTGCTCCATCTGCAACTCATTGCTAGCATGATTGGGCTTGTCTTGACTGTCAGACTGCCTCCCCAACCTTTCAGGCTGCTCCATCTGCACCTCTTCAGGCTGCACCTCCTGCACCTCAGGCTGTACCCTCTGCATCTCTACAGGCTGCACCACTTGCACCTCCTCCAGAGCAGGAGTGACGAGGATGGTGAAAGCTGGTCGGCTATCATGTCCCCTCTGGATGTCCGCCGGGGCGACAGTGCCAACCGGGCACTCGGCGGCGGCAGTGCTCGTGTGACGCCAATGGCCTCGAGGCTCCGGCTCCCTGCTCGCAGTGTCCTGACACATGGCCTGCTCGCGCATGTTCTGGAAGAAGCGCTTGCGCACCCCTCCACGCGTCCCACGGCGCCGATTGCTGCCTCCTGCATCCCCCTCCTCGTCATCGCTCCAACGCCCAGCAAGCTGGCTGGAGCAAGAGCCCACAGTCCTGGCCCTGTCCTCTCCATCCTTGGTGCCGAACCTCCACTTGCCCTTGAAGCCGTACGTGCGCGGCCAGTTCGCGCGCTCGCCGCGCTCTAGGGACATCGGCGTGAAGTCTTCGACAACATCCAGATGGATTAGCACTGGGAACGCCGACCCTTCTTTTCCCTCCTCTACGGCGTGCCTTCAGGCAGAAATTCCCTTGGGTGAACGACGTCGGGCCGCTGCAGCATGGTGAAGTCAGACGCGCGTGGGATCTTGTCCGGGTGCCAAGTACAGAGCCAGGTGAAGAGCGCCGAGCAGTTGGCCTTGGTGGTTGATTGGCGCTCGATCAGGTCCAGGTCGCAGTCCTTTCCGAGGACCTCCTTGACACTCTCCCAATCCGAGGCGTTCAGCGGCAGCCTCTCCATGGCCACCCGACAGCAGTAGCGCCAGATGCGGCTGGTGCCAGGTGGTGGAAGCCATGGCCGGAGCTTGAAGTGCACTCCGGCCACCTCAATGCCCCGCTGCTCAAGGGCCATGTCTCTCTGGGCAGGCTGGAACATGGTGAGGAGGAAGTCTTCGGCGAAGAACGGCGCGACGACGATGTCGCTCGGCGGGAAGCGAAAATCCCGCTCCACCGCACGCGCCACCATGTCGGCAGAGATGCCAGAGCAATGCCAGACCGTCGTCAGGACGAGTGCAGATGAACGCAGTCGGTGGGCCTCCGCCTCCATGGCCGTAGTGCTGACCACCTTGCAGGTGGAACTGGCTGGCCTCCGCGACGCCTCACCCGGAATATAGGCCATGGGCACCGCAGCTGGCGCCCCACGGCATTCGTTGGAGGAGGCACCAAAGGCGCGCGCACGACGGCAGCGAAAGAACCACCAGCCGGTGAAGCAACGGTCGAGGCAGGCAGTGAGGGAACTGGTGCGGCCATGTTCTTCAGGCGCTCAGGGCAGCCGCGCTTGAGGTGGCCCGGCCGCTTGCAGGTGTAGCAAGTTATAGGATCACGACTTTCAAAGAACATGTGTATTGAGCCCAGGCAGCGATACCACGCATTGCCAAAGCGCCTCTTGAATGCATCCGCAGCCGCAGACGACGCAGAGCGATTATGGCGCGGATCTTTTGGATACCGGGCGGCCTCGCATGCCTGACGCCGCGCCAGGTTCAGGGCGCGCCGAGAGGCGACCTCGGTCCACCCCGCGGCATCCTAACCCCCATTTGATGCCATAGCAGGGGGCGATGGCGAGGGGGAAATCACAGGGGCAGCCGGAGTGGTCGCAGTGCCCGCCGCAGATGCGCCAGAGAGAGGCCTCGGGAGGGGCGGAGCCAGACCGGGCGCAGGCGAATCCCCGCGGCCAGGGGCAACCACGGTCGACTGAAGCCGCGGCCTGGCAGAAGCAGCCACCGACGACACCCCAGAAGGGGAGGGAAGCATTGCGGCAGACGGCTGGGCGGCTGGCAGCGAGCAAGAAACGGAACGGGCGGAGTTACTTACCGGGATCTCGACAAATTCGAAGTCGCGCAAGGCCACACATGGCAGGATCCGCCCGGGGACCGGGTCAACGGAACGGGGAGCGGAGGCCTCCCCCGCCACCAGCAGGGCAACGCAGGGCAGCACGCGGCCGGAGATACCATCAATGAAGGCTGGCGGGGCTGCGATAGCCACGGTGGTTGGGGACGCTGGGGGAGGAGGAAGCGACGGTTCCACCCGAGCGAGAGCCATTCTTTTTCCCTGCGCTACCGGGCCCTTTTCACCCCTTCCTTGTCTGGATTTCTCTCCCGCGGGCTTCGAGGATTGACCGTGTCAGAAGAGGTTTTTTTTTGAGAATGAAGTGAGTAAGCTGCTAAATGGGTTGAGAGCATCTACAGCTGGATTTGGCAAATTCGGTCCCTCAAACGTCCATCGATATGACCGGGCACGTCCGCGGGCTCTGACCGGCATGTCTCATACTTGATACTATGCATCCAAGTACCTCATGCATGTTTCATCGTCAAGGGACGTGTTTGGTTGCCACCAGTGAATAGTGCCTGCATTGCATGCGTTGTTGACCACATTAAGGTTGCTAGCATTAGGGAATCGGCTTAGGCATGTTGTTTGGTTGTCTACATTGACTCCACACATGCAAGTAGCACTGTGTTTGGTTGCCTGCATAGGATGTGATTAAGATTATTAGCTACCTATAACACACAGTTCCATGGCGGCTGGGATGAACGATGGCGAGGACACAAATAGTTCGTCGCACTGTCGTCAGACTCGGCGCCGAGGCCACCTTCCACCGCCGCGGGCTCGCCCGTGCAGAACGCCGGCCTCTTCGGGACGACGAGCAAGCCTCCCGCCGCCGTCGAGTTGCTCTGTATGAGCGACAGTCCCCACAAACTCTGAAGTTACAGAGAGGCGTAAGGAATAGTGGATGTGAGATTCAGACCTGAGAGAGAGTCGCTATGACAAAGGACCAACCACCATCATCCCCAGTCGACCTTAGCCGAATCAAGCACTACACCGCCACCAATAGGACAACCACCATCATCCCCGCATATCTCCCCAGGGCAGCGTTAGTGTAGTAGGACGAGAGAGAGGAGGCTGAGATGAACGATGCCGGAAACGACTCTAGTGTAGTAGGACCTGGGCAAGCGGTAAAGAGGAATGACGCTGGCGTCGAAAGGGACGAACATGAGGGCTCTGAGACAAAGGATAGAGGAGAAGAAATACAGTGTGCGTGTAAATGCGGCGTCAGTGCAGTAGGATCGACGAAACAGAAAATTTGCAATACGAGTGTCGTGAGGAACTGCGCAGTTAGGTTACTGGTCAAAGAAAATTTCAAACGGTCCATCGTGCACGATGAATCTCACAAGATTCATCCAAAATAGCCCCTAATATGAACAGAAAATTAAGCATTTACGATTGACGAAACTACGAATTGATTGTCTGAATGGAACCAAAACATCGATGTGCATATTGTTTCGTGTAGAGTTTATCTCGAATCGAAACACCATTATGTAGATTACATGGGAAAAGGAAGAAAGGAGATTTTGTTTGGCCTTCAGCTTCAGGTGTTAGCTGCCGAGGGTTCGGTGTGGCTTCTCCAACCGTCCTCCCCTTTCGTCCTTGTCTTTCGTCTTGTGTTTGGCTTTCGTCTTGGGTTCCCTCCTCTCTACTTTTCTTTTGCACCTTGTGTGCACACTCATGTATTTGTACTGACTGGGAAGTCATCTTTCGAGTTGGAATATAACAAGTGGTGGGGTTTATCCCCCCGCTAGTCTAAAAAAAAAAGAGATTAGAGAGGAGGAGAAGAAGCACGTACAGAGCTCGCACCCCTCCAGCTTCCTCTCGTGCAAGGGGCCCACCTACCTACGCTCGTTGTGGCTCCGCTCGGTCTGGCTTGCGAGAAATTGGTGATCTGAGTATTCCCGGCGAGCCAAACTCAAAGGTGCTTTAAACTTCATCCGATGCAAGCCCAACAGGAAACGCATGCAACCAAACAGGCCGGATTCTTTCCGGGTGGGCCTGGTTGGCCTATATGCGCACAACCAAACCCGTCCTACAACTATATAAAATCATGCAAAAGAAATCCTACGTAGTATATGCACATTACACTAGCCTAACTAAGCTTCATCGTCGGAGATGTCAACGCCGCCGGTGCCGGGCGCCGGGTAGATGGGCGCATAGGAGGGCTCCGGCTCCTCCTCCTCATCCACATACGAGAGCATCTCGTCGACGTCTGGGGCATGTGCCGCCTCCTGCAGACGACGGCGCTTGGTCTCCACCGCTAATTTCGACTAGAGGGAATTGAGAACCGCCTGCACATCCGCGTCCCCCTGTCCTCCTTGTCCGGCTCCTGCTCCGCGTCCTCCTCGTCTTACTCCACCTCTTCCTCCTCCGAGTCCTCCTCAGGATCCACCACGTCCGAAGATAGCCCGGCGGTGATCCGGCTTTGCACCTAACCTGTATCAGCTCAAGGCGCTGCAGCCGATGCTCTGGAGGTAGATATGGGTAGCTCATTACCCGACCGCGTGGGGACATGGCTACTACCTGTGGCGGACTGCGAGTGGAAAGTGACGGCGGTGTACGACAGCGGATGGGAGGGGTGAGACGTGGATGGGTACGATTTCTGTGCCGGCAGTCGGCTAGGGCACTACGCGACCCGCCGGAGCGGTGGTACGCGGCGACGGAGGAGACGAGCTTCAGACAACCGGGTTTCAAAGTGTTTTCGTTTGGGACCCGCCGTCAGTCCGGCGTGGCGGACGCGACCGGTCGCTTCCGAGCCTGTCCATATCCGTCACATATTCGAGCTGGATATGCCGGATGCCGGTCAGCCTGGACGTTTGAGGCGTCCGTTTACATCGTGTTTTTCTTACAAATTACTGATCCGGCCGACCACCCAAATATTTGAGGCGGTTTGGATGCCCGGATGTAGATGCTCCTGATGTAGATGCTCTGAGCACGGGACACAACGCAAGAGGAGAGAAGAGGAGGATGGCGAGGGTTAAAAAAATCTTGTGTTGCGGGCCCGGCCCAACTCCTTTGGCAGGGAGTGTGGCGACCCGGGTAAGATAGAGAAACAACCGGACAAGTTTGTGGGGATTTTTATAGCTGGCCAAATGGGCCGGTTTTTTCGGGCCGGCCCGTGAGCACGCCGGCACGGCCCGCCTTGGGCCAGGCACGGCACGGGCTAAACGGGCTGGGCCCGGCACGCGGCACGCCCTGGACCGTGCCTGGGCCTGGAGGCTGGGCACGCGGGCCGGCACGGCATGACCAGATTAAGTTTATTTTTTATTTTTTTCTACATATATATATGGCCCAACATGTAAAAAGGCTAAAAAAACATTCAGTGTGTCAAATAATAGGTTGAAAATATGCAGCCCACCGTGCTAAACGGGCCAACGTGCCGGTCCGTTTACTAACCAGGCCGTGCCTGGACCTGGGGGCGCAGCACGCGGGCTGGCACGGCACGGCCCGTATAGTAATCGTGTCCTGGCGGGCCGTGCCGGGCCAGGCACGATTACAATGGGCCGGGCCGGCCCGTTTGGCCAGGTATGGGGATTTTGCCGTTTCCATCTCTCGCAGAGAAATAGTCGTCGTAGAAAAAGAGAAGGTCCCCGTACGTGCCCAGATAGAAACTTTTTTCTTTTCGAGTGGATGCCCAGATTGAATCTAGCTAGCATGTCCACCTCCGTCTCCGTGCGCCGCCCCTACCTGCTCGCCCTCGGCGCCATCCTCGCCATCCTCCTCTGCTTTCCGCCGGAGACGGCGCAATATGTCCATGGTCCTTTCCTCAACTATCCACCGCTAACGGCGGAGGTTTCGTATGATCCTCCGTGGTCCGACGAGTACTGGGCCAACGAGCCCGTCGTCGGCGAGGCGGCCACCGTCGCCGCCAGACGCGCGGAGGCGGGCGGCTACGCGTACGGCTGCGCCAGGCTATGGCTGGCATGGGGCTGCCCTCCCGCTCCCGGCGAGGGGGTCAACGGAACCCTGGTCTACGGGAGGCGCTCCTATGATCGGGAGCTGGATCGCTTCGAGAAGGAGAGGCGGCACTGCCGCGACGATCGCGTCCATCGGGACCGTCCGGAGGAACACCTCTTCCGTCGCACCTACCCGGCTTCTAGATTTGATCTTTACTGCTGTGCCTGTTGCTTTTCATGTGGTCCCTACTACAAAAAATAGACAATTCGTTTTCCTAGCAGCACTAGATAGAATTTTTTATACGCTTCTGCAGTAATAAACCATTGTTTCGTGCATAAGTCTGGATTTTTGTTTCAGATTTTTTAAACTTGTAAACATGATTCTTGTCAAGAAGTGGCTACACAGAAACAATTCTTGTATACAGCATCAGAAAGATATAAATATTGACGAGTAAAATATAGTAGCTAAATTGGAGAATTTTTCTTTATCCAACTAACACCTGCGTTTTGATGTATCAATATTGTCAACGCTCAACCACTGATATGTACAAAAATCATAGTTTGTGTCTACATATAAACTTACCAATGGATGGCATCATGGAACTTGGAAGTGAGTCGTTGAATCAGCCAAGTAGTAGTAAAGATATGGCAACACCGATTTTGATACTGACTGTGCGGACTGCAATGGTAACAAGATTGAGCATTAGTATCACTGTTGTGCATCCCGTCAGATATAGCATGGTATGGAGGGGGCAACACAACAATAGTTTGAGATTATCAGAATGGGAATGTATCCAAGTAAATAAAGGGTATATATATGATACACTTAGTTCATCTTCAGAGAATATACAACAACACACAGTAGCATTTGAACCCAGAAGATCTAATGCACATTTATGCACCTCTGAACTGTTCAGTACCTCTGTAGTTTCCACGACAAATCTTGGGCGAGAATGTACAACAATACACACTAGCATTTCACAAATGATTAGATTGAATTGAACTATTAAAAAGATGGAACATGAGAACATCATCAGGTTGAAAGATGCTGTAGTTTCTCCTGGTAACAAATATTCATCTACTCATTTGTAGACACCTACGAGAAGCAAAACTGCACTTGCCGATGCTGTTTCATTTATGCTTCCCAAGGACCAACTTGTAAACAAAACCCTGGTCTACGCGAGGCGGTCCTATGATCGGGAGCTGGATCGCTTCGAGGAGGAGAGGCGGCACTGCAGCAGCGGCGATCGCGTCGCCTCTCGGAACCATCTGGAGGAACACCTCTTCCGTCGTTTTGATCTTTACTGTTGTGCCTGTTGCTTTTCATGTGGTCGGTACTCCTAAGGGAGACCTTAATTTGTACGAGACAAACAACAAATAGACGACAATTTTCTTTCATAGAAGCACTAGATAGAATTTTTTTTATATACGCTTCTAATCAACCATTGCTATTTTCCAGAGTTTTTAAACTTGTAAACCTAATTCTTCTTCTCATCTCTTATCTTTCTTCTTATAATGAAGGGAGGAGTGTTTCTCCATCTTTTTTTCTGTCCAGGCATATTTTTTGGTCTGTGCACCTCTGTATGTCTGATGAATAATTTTTCAATCGGATTTCCTGCATATTATTTTTGAGCATACTCCTAGAGAGATTAATTGGGTTGTCCATGATTTAGACAAACGAGCTAGAAGGTGTGTGTGGTATGGACGGAAGATCCACCCGTATAGATTGTTGATACTCTTGTAAATGATACTGTGGTGATCACCTTGCAATAATGAGTATTTTGATGTAAAAATATATTCACCAGGATCAAACAGTTTTTCACTTGGATCAACATTTTTTCACACGGATGACAACTGTCACTCGTGTGGTCGTGCGCCAATCTCTCTGGGACTCTGATTCAGAGAAGAGTCCCTATGATGTGCGTCTTTGATTCATGTCCGACAAGAAGATCTTTAGGAGCACGGGCCAGACATTGCCGTCTTAAAAGGAATCGCTCGATCTTCAGGATATCGACGCCGGCGACGAAGACAAGTCGCCCGACTTGGCCATGGTGACGTAGTTGAACGAGGGCGCTGACGACAGCCACCACATGCCCAGTTGGAGCTTGCTGCAGCGCCCAGTCCCCACAGACGACGATCGCGGCAGCTTGGCCGAGGAACGGCCTATGCCGTCGCAGCTGGACCCGCTGCGCATCGACGGAGCAATGCACACGACATGTCAAGCTCGGCCGAGGAACGGTCTATGCCGCCGCCACAACAGCTGGACCTGCTGCTTCTGCTGCGCATCGATGAGGCAGAGCACGTGAGCATGCCGGCGTCAACCCTCTTTTGGTTCAAGCCACTCAGGTCTTTTCCCACGACCGGCGACGACTCTTGGTAATTTTCTCATCAGTGAACCCAACTTTAACTTCCCAGTCCGAATCCGTCACGCGTCCGACTGGACTGGATGGTGCTTGTGGCGACTTTGCACGCCACATATAAATCCAGATCATGATGACCCTAAAAGTAAAGTTGACTGCTTCAATGATATGCACAACTTTCATGTTGAACACTTTTCAATCCGAGGTCATCTAGATAACTTTACATGGCCCTTTTTAGCTTCTGGTCGAACTACCCGACAAAAGACGGATCTGCGATTTTTCAATTGGATCTTAGGATCCTTCAGTAGGGCAAAAAATCTTCACTCGGATCAACAATTTTTTACTCAGATCAACAATTTTTCACCTGAATCAGTAGTTTTTCACTCAGATCAACAATTTCCCCCGGATCAATAATTTGTTCACTCGGATCAATAGTTTTTCACTCAGATCAACAATATTTCACTTGTATTACAATTTTCACTCGGGACAACATTCACCCGGATTACCCGACAGCAGTTTCACTCGGATTAAGTACTCCCTCCGGTCCATTTTACTCCGCATATAAGAATTGTCTGAAGTTAAACTTTACAAAGTTTGACTATATTTATATGAAAAAATATCAACATCTACCATGATAAAGTTATACAACATGAAACTTTAAGTCATGACGCATCTACTAGTATTGATTTTGTTAAATCATAGGCTTGTTTTGTATAGACGTGACATGTGTGTCATGATATTGTATGCGTGTTGTATGCGTGAGTATAATGTAAACCAGGCGGGTTGTTAGTTAGATCTGATCCTATCTCTTGTATAGCTTGGAGGATGGGTCAAGACTACAACAACCTGCCGATGATGTATCCTATGTGCTATATAAACACGCATGCGTCCCTGCACCAGATGCATACGCTTCCACGCCTCAACTTGGCAATCAGGCGCTATGGCGGGCAACCGTGCTCTCTGCGATCCGGGGCGCGCAGATGGCAAAGTACCTCGACGTCGAGCAACCACCACCACCCATGCAGATCGACGTAGCTTCGTCTGCTGGCAAGACCACGGCGAAGGCGCTGAACCCTGATTTTCAAACCTGGTATGCACAAGATCAACAAGTCTTCTCCTATCTGCTGACGACTCTTCCCCGTGAGGTCGCCATCCAGGTTGCGTCGTGCCACACTTCAGCAGAGCTCTGGAACATGGTTGAAGGGATGCTTGCATCCCGCACCCGTTCCCATACCACCAATGTTCGGATCGCCCTCGCCAATCTGCAGAACGGCAACTCCTCCATCACTGACTACGCCGGAAAGGTCGGGTCTCTCTGCGACGAGCTGATAGCCGCAGGGAAGAGGGTGGATGAGGACGACATCGTCTCTCATATCTTGGCTGGACTCGAAGAAGACTTCGATCCGGTGGTGTCCGCCATGTGCTCACGGGTGGAGCCGGTCACCGTTGCCGAGCTGTTCTCGCAGCTGCTCAGCTTCGAGACGAGGCTGAGTCTTCGGGGTCGAGGGTCGCAGTCCTCCGCCAATGCTGCCACCCGAGGCCGCAAACCTAGCGGCGGCGGTGGTGACCGCGGCCGCAGACAAGGCGGCAACGGTGGTGACCGCGGTGGGCGCGGCTACTCCAGACCAGGAGGGCGTGGCGGCGACAACAGCAACAACGGAGGCAACTTCAACAACAATCACGCCTCCGCTCCCAGGGTCCAATGCCAGATCTGTGGCAAGATGGGCCACCCAGCCTGGAAGTGCTCGAAACGCTATGACGAATCCTACCAAGGTGTGGAGGAGAAGTCGGCCAACCTTGCTGCACCGCAGTACGGGGTGGACACCAACTGGTACTTTGACAGTGGTGCCACCGACCACATCATGGGAGACTTGGAGAAGCTGACCGTACGTGACCGCTACATCGGCAATGAACAGATTCACACCGCAAGTGGTTCAGGTATGGTTATTAAACATGTTGGTCATTCAGCTATTCGCACTCAAGATCATGATCTACATCTAAATAACATTCTCCACGTACCCGAAGCAAACAAAAGTCTAATATCTGCTAGTCGTCTTGCTGTTGACAACGACTCCTTTGTTGAAATTCATCCCTATTCTTTTTTTGTAAAGGATCGGGGAACGAGGAGGGTGCTTCTCAAAGGCAGGGGTAGAAGAGGTCTATACCCTGTCAAACACACGGGACAAGGCGCCAAGAAGCTAGCGCTCAGTGTCACTCCCTCCTCGGATAGGTGGCACCGGTGCCTAGGACATCCTTCGTCTACCATCGTTAGCAAAATAATTAGTCAGAATAAGCTCCTGTGTGTCAAGCTATTGAACAGCGATTTTATTTGTGATTCTTGTCAAAAAGGCAAAAGCCATCAGCTGCCTTATCCAAAATCAATAAGTGAATCAAAGTTTCCTTTGGAACTCATTTTCTCTGATGTATGGGGACCTGCTGTCGAATCTGTAGGTAGAAAAAAAAAATACTATGTGAGCTTCATAGATGACTTCAGTAAGTTCACATGGATCTACCTAATCAAACATAAGTCTGAAGTTTTTCAGAAATTTCATGACTTTCAGAATCTTGTTGAGAGACAATTTGATCGCAAAATTCTAGCCCTTCAGACTGACTAGGGGGAGAATATGTTAAGTTAAATTCCTTTTCACTCGGATTGGTATATCACACCATGTCTCCTATCCCCATGCTCACCAGCAAAACGGATCAGCTGAGTGAAAACATCGACATATAGTCGAAGTTGGACTCTCCCTTCTAGCTCAAGCATCTATGCCTCTAAAGTTCTGGGATGAGGCCTTCATTGCGGCCACATATCTTATTAACAGGCTTCCCAGCAAAGTCATCAACTTTGAAACACCCCTCGAAAAATTGTCTCATGAAAAACCTAATTACTCGGCCCTCCGTATCTTTGGATGTGCGTGCTGGCCCAACCTACGACCCTATAACACACATAAACTTCAGTTCCGTCAAACAGTGCGCTTTCTTAGGGTACATCAATCTTCATAAAGGTTTTAAGTGCCTAGATATTTCCACCGGGCGAGTCTATATTTCCAGGGATGTGGTTTTTGATGAGACCGTTTTCCCCTTTGCTGCCCTACATCCGAATGTAGGGGCTCGTCTTCGAGCAGAAATCCTTCTGCTATCTCCTGAACTGCTAAATCCTACTGATCATGGGGGTGAAACATATGCTGATGATCACTTGCCTAATAGCCATACTAATGCTACTAATGAAAACGGTGCAAAAATTGCTGTTCTGAGCCATGATTTTATGCAGAGACAGAATTGTACAGGCACCGGACACGAGGAAGATGCGCCTGACAGCACCAATCCCGAGAGATCGGGTGCAGATAGCGCAGGCGGGCCCGATGCGGATCCCGGGAGAGATTTTCTGACGCCGCCAGACACGCGTGGGGGATCCAACCCGTTAGCGCGCGCCATGCAATCCGGCGCGCCAGTGCGGTCGGGTGGGGGTAACTCGCCCTCGTCGTCACATGTGACGCGTCGAGAGCCGAGTGGGGCGGGTGCGCCCAGTCCCCGGTGTAATGATGGCCTCGACAGCCCACCACGGGCCCATGCTCACGCGTCGCCATCACCAACCGACAGCCCCAGGGATATCGTGGATCCCGAGGCTGATTCTCCCGCGTCAGTACGGGGAATGCACACGGCGGCCGAGGCTGATTCGCCTGCGTCGATACGAGGAGCGGGATCCTCTGCGGCTGCTCCTGGATCTGTTGTGGCTGCACCAATATCCACGCGTGTTACCCGTTCACAGCGAGGTATTACCAAACCTTTAGTGCCCAAGGATGGCATGGTCAGGTATGACAAAAACTTTAGGTTTGCAAACTTTGCTTCCTCTGGTGAGCCACAAAATGTGCTAGAAGCATTGCATGATAAAAATTGGAAGAATGCTATGAGTATAGAGTATGATGCTTTAATGAGAAACCAAACTTGGCATTTAGTTTCACCAAAGCCAGGGAGGAATATTATAGATTGTAAGTGGGTATATAAAATTAAAAAGAAGGCTGATGGAACAATAGATAGGTATAAAGCTAGGTTAGTAGCTAAGGGTTTCAAACAACGCTACGGTATTGATTATGAGGACACCTTCAGTCCTGTAGTGAAGGCTGCTACTATCAGACTTGTCCTGTCTATTGCTGTTTCTAGGGGATGGAATCTTCGCCAATTGGATGTTCAGAATGCGTTTCTACATGGCGTTCTCGAGGAAGAGGTTTACATGCGGCAACCACTAGGCTTTGAAGATAGATCCAAACCTAACTATTTGTGCAGGTTGGATAAAGCCTTGTATGGCTTGAAACAGGCACCTAGGGCATGGTATTCAAGACTAAGCCTTAAGTTGCAGCAGCTTGGGTTCTGTCCATCAAAGGGAGATACTTCACTATTCTTCTTCAAAAAGGGAAAGGTGATCATATATATGCTGATTTATGTTGATGACATAATTGTAGCAAGCTCCTCACAAGATGCCACGTTGGCCTTGTTAAGAAACTTAAGAAGTGAATTTTCCTTAAAAGATTTGGGAGATCTACACTATTTATTAGGCATTGAAGTGAAGAATATGCAAGATGGCATTCTTCCCACTCAAGAGAAATATGCTTCTGATATTTTAAGTCGTGTAGGAATGAAGGATTGTAAGCCTTCTAGTACACCTATGTCAACCACAGAAAAATTGTCCCTGAATGAGGGAAAATTACTGAGTCAAGAAGAGGGAACAAAGTATCAAAGTATAGTTGGCGCGCTTCAGTATCTTACATTAACAAGACCTGCCATATCCTTTTCAGTTAATAAGGTTTGTCAGTTCTTGCATGCGCCAACCTCTTTGCATTGGACAGGTGTGAAAAGAATATTGAGATACATTCAAGGAAGCACTGGAGTTGGGTTAAGTATATCTAAGTCTCCATCAACTACAGTAAGTGCTTTCTCTGATGCAGATTGGGCAGGTTGTCCAGATGATAGAAAATCCACAAGAGGCTTTGCAGTGTTTCTTGGCTCAAACCTTGTGTCATGGCAAGCAAAGAAACAAGCAACTGTCCCAAGATCCAGCACTAAGGCGGAATATAAATCATTAGCAAATGCTACCGCAGAGGTAATGTGGGTGGAAACACTTCTTGATGAGTTGGGTGTCTCTAGATCACATGTGTCACGCTTGTGGTGTGATAATCTTGGAGCAACATATCTTTCCGCGAATCATGTGTTTCATGCAAGAACAAAACACATAGAGATTGATTTTCATTTTGTCCGAGAAAGAGTTGCACAAAAGAGATTGGAGATAAAGTTCATCCCAACTGGATATCAAGTGGCGGATGGTTTTACCAAACCTCTACAAGTTCGATAACTTCAAGCCTTCAGGAACAATCTAAACCTTGATGTGTTGAGATTGAGGGAGGATGTTAAATCATAGGCTTGTTTTGTATAGACATGACATGTGTGTCACGATATTGTATGTGTGTTGTATGCGTGAGTATAATGTAAACCAGGCGGGTTGTTAGTTAGATCTGATCCTATCTCTTGTATAGCTTGGAGGATGGGTCAAGACTACAACAACCTGCCAATGATGTATCCTATGTGCTATATAAACACGCATGCGTCCCTGCACCAGATGCATACGCTTCCACGCCTCAACTTTTACAGATTTCACATTGTGAATGTTGGTATTTTTTTCTATAAAGTTGGTCAAACTTTACGAGCTTTGACTTTAGACAAATCTAATATGTGAACTAAAAAGGACCGAGGGAGTATCACTCAGATTACCTGGCGGAGGTTTCGGTCGGATTTTCTTGTCAGTTGTGAGAGGAGATTCCTTTGATTTTCGGGCATATGAAAATAGGATCAGGATGTCGGTCAGGCATTAGAGAGCACGAGTCATCATATGTGTTTCTCAATAATGTCCAAAGCCTGATATTGCAAGCATGAGCATGAATAAAAGTAGTGACATGAAAAGTTAGTAGTGATGAGTGTTCAACATGAGTTAGACTTGAATGATTCTCGCTTCTTTTGTAAACACTTGGGTGAGGGCTTGAGAAGAAAAGGAATCACTGAAACACTTCTGAAACTTAAAGTGGCCTGCATGCGTTTTACTCCCGTTTTCTCTATATAAATATGAGACACATTACCTTCCATTTTTCTTTCTAGGTAAATGTACCTTATACCTTTGCTAAACTTTTAGATTCAGCTAGCTATCAGATGCATGGCCTTACTTGTAGAAAATTATACGTTAACCATCTTATGGTTGTACCCTGCCATATAATAACAAAAATCAGATCCTCTAGATCAATAGATGGTGTTATAACCAAATATTGGGTACCTAGGAGCAACTACTATATTTATGCTAAAACCCGAAACTGAATTCACATGATTAATTTACTTCAGTCTCCAGGTCTACTAGAAAAGAGAGAGGGAGAGCAGAGAGGGAGAGACAGGTTCCAATGCTACTGTTTTATCTTGTGGAGGAAAAAAGAGAGATAGTTGTGGACGAGAGAGAGAGAGGTGTCTATTGCTGCACAATAGATACTTTATAATTGCTCCCTCTTTGATTGAGCTCCATGTTGATTGCACTTATGCAGAATCTCGAATATTGTGATGTTTAACTTCTATTTTTCTTGTCATTTGTTGAATCTAGTTTTTTTGGAGCCATCGCCTACTTCACCAATCATCTCAACATTATCTACAATTTTTGAATGTTTTGAATGGTGGTTTCAGGATTAGATAATCAGATAAATACAGACCCATTGCCATCACCTCTGTCCGCAATCATCTTGACATTATCTCTGAATTCTAAATTGCTCCTGAATGAAGGATATATTTCGTTAGATGATGATGCACAAATAGAGAATTCTGAATTTCCCCAGAATGAAGGAAATATTTTATTAGATGATGACAACCAAACAGACGAACATAAACAGATAAAATTTGATGAAACATATTATGACTATCTCCCAGAAGGTAGTTGTTTGATAGATATAATATGTACTTTTGTGTCTATCATCTTCAATGCCTTTTTGTTATTGAATAATATTATTTGTGTATGTGCACAGTTAATCCACATTAACACAATGATTTATTCAATATTTCTTAAATTGCTTCACTTCTTGCAAATTATGCATTGACCGACTGTGATCTATGTGCTCATATAGCAATAGAAACATCTTGTGAAAGAAAATCGTGAAGATAGATGAAATATTTGTGAAACAACATCAACTCATGTGCCTACTAGATGAAAAAGAGTGGCTAAACAATGATGTAAGTACCCTTACTTTCAAGGAAAGAGTCCCAGATTATTGATATCCATTAGTAATGACATTTTTTAAATCACTCTAGGTAATCAATGCAAATATATGTTGTCCAAAGTATCAAGTACATGTCCAGAATGATAGTAAAGTATATTTTGAGAATCCTTTTGTTACTGCACTGTTGAAACAGGATGGCAAGCTTGGATTACAGGAAGATGGTTCCTTTATGACAGAGATTGTCAAAAACTATGTGAAGCATTACATGGTAACATTCATATCCATAATTTTCTACTTCCGCCTTCATATATTTTCATCAATATTTTTACTAATTATCTTGATTATAGATATGACTTCCAATAAATGTGAACATTACACGGTGGTATTTAGCTATTGTGAATGCAAAAACGTGTGAGATTCAAGTACTAGATCATTGTGCTGCTAGTTCAACTGACATAGTCTCACTACTACGGTTGTTACTACATTATTTGTATGTGAATTTAATAATTAGAAATTTCACTTATGTGTATTAATTTTTATGACTAATTATTTTTCAACTATAAGGACAACAATATCATTTGGACATTCTTAAAAGTCAAAACTTGATCAGCCATAATTGGAAAGACTTTGATGTTAGTAAATGGAAGATTACAGAACAAATAGAAAGCCAATTCAAAAAGACAGGTACAAGTAATATTGTAATTCATCTAGAGTATTCAATTTTTTAATTAAAAAGTTCATCTTGTAGTCTATTTATATTATGCTTAAATTCAAGGTATTTTGGACCGAATATGTACTATCCTATCCGATTACACAAGTATATATAAACTATTTTTTTCAACAACTCTTTAACTGATTGTTTTATATGATAGATGATTACTGATTTTGGATGTCACCCAAACGTCTGAAAAAAGTTAGATGTGGACAACTTGTCTATTATGTTTGTAGTTGGCCTGGTAAGAAATATAATGTTTCAACATGCAAATCAGTAAGAGTACATATCTATTGCTTTGCGGACAATATTTTTTAATATGTAACGTCGAATATATCTCACACTTTATATCG
Source organism: Triticum monococcum (assembly GCA_034509565.1). Lineage (NCBI taxonomy): Eukaryota > Viridiplantae > Streptophyta > Magnoliopsida > Poales > Poaceae > Triticum > Triticum monococcum. Next base: position 772,460,431 of record CM067847.1, read on the forward strand.
GCTTATGCTCGTGGGCTCGCCTATAGTCGGGTATTTGCTTCATTTTCCTGCTACGGCTAATCCAAAATGCTTTTTGGAACCAAGAGAATTCAAATAAATATTTTTATACTCAAATTTCATACTTTTGTCCAAATTTATTTTACTATATTGCAACCTTGCTGAATATCCTTATTTATTACTTTTAAAAGGTACTGATGGGTATTAATGATACTATTATGTGTTATATACTTTTAGTGTATATCAATTGTAATAATAGTTCTTTTTGCAATCATTTTTGATTATTACATAAAGTATAGTCCATACATATATATTCTGTGTATGTGTATATATGTTTTTGTACCTTTTAATATCTTTAATATCATGAGAGAGATCTTTAAGTGTACTATCTATTTTTTTCTTAATAGTGGCTTGTTGCATATAATTAAGAAATATATTTATAGAAATTACTAGAATAGAAATGAAGGAAGTGTATATACCCCCATAAACTATCAGATTTTAAGCACATCACCCCTCCCTCGAACTGCAAAACATAGATCTTAATAACTAACCAAAACATGACATATCAACCCCTAAGGACGTTTTCAGCAACTAGGGACACCATTTTTGCCTACGTGGCAGATGTTTTACTAGGTAGGTGATAACTCACAAGTATAGGGGATCGCAACCGTTTCCGAGGGTAGAGTATTCAACCCAAATTTATTGATTCAACACAAGGGAAGGCAAAGAATATTCTCAAGTATTAGCAGCTGAGTTGTCAATTCAACCACACCTGGAAACTTAATATCTACAGCAAAGTATTTAGTAGCAAAGTAATATGATAGTAGTGGCAATGGTAGCAAAAGGTAACGATAGCAAAAGTAATGTTTTTGGCGTTTTGTAGTGATGATAACAATAGCAACGGAAAAGTAAGTAAGTGAAGAACAATATATGGAAAGCTCGTAGGCAATGGATCGGTGATAGAGAATTATGCCGGATGCGGTTCATTATGTAACAGTAATTATGTTAGTTCCATTCAAATCATGCAAGTTAGAGTCCAGAACAAGGACAAAAGTGTTTGGAAAAGTAGATACGACGGAGACGTATCAACTCCCCCAAGATTAAACCTTTGCTTCTCCTCAAGCAATTCAGTTGATCAACTGAAAGTGATAAAGAAAAACTTTTACAAACTCTGTTTGCTCTTGTTGTTGCAAATATGTAAAGCCAACATTCAAGTTTTCAGCAAAGATTATGAACTAACCATATTCACAATAACGCTTAGGTCTCATGTTTACTCATATCAATGGCATAATCAACTAGCGAGCAATAATAATAAATCTCGGATGACAACACTTTCTCAAAACAATCATAATATGATATAACAAGATGGTATCTCGCTAGCCCTTTCTGAGACCGCAAAAAATAAATGCAGAGCACCTTTAAAGATCAAGGATTGACTAGACATTGTAATTCATGGTAAAAGAGATCCAGTCAAGTCATACTCAATGTAAACTAATCAGTAATGAATGCAAATGACAGAGGTGCTCTCCAGCGGGTGCTTTTTAATACAAGGAGGATGACTCAACATAAAAGTAAATAGATAGGCCCTTCGCAGAGGGAAGTAGGGATTTGTAGAGGTGCCCGAGCTCGGTTTTGAAGTAGAGATAAATAATATTTTGAGCGGTATACTTTCATTGTCAACATAACAACCAAGAGATGGCGATATCTTCCATGCTACACACATTATAGGCGGTTCCCAAACATAATGGTAAAGTTTATACTCCCCCTCCACCAACAAGCATCAATCCATGGCTTGCTCGAAACAGCGAGTGCCTCCCACTAACAACAGTCCCAGGGGGAGTTTTGTTTGCAATTATTTTGATTTGATTTGCATAAAGCATGGAACTGGGCATCCCGATGACTAGCCATTTTCTCGTGAGTGAGGAGCGGAGTCCACTCCTCTTGAGAATAACCCGCCTAACATGGAAGATACGGACATACCTAGTTGATACATGAGCTATTCGAGCATACAAAACAAGATATTTTTGAAGGTTTAGAGTTTGTCACATACAAATTTACTTGGAACGGCAGGTAGATACTGTATATAGGTAGGTATGGTGGACTCATATGGAACAACTTTGGGGTTTAAGGGATTGGATGCACAAGCAGTATTCCCGCTTAGTACAAGTGGAGGCTAGCAAAAGACTGGGAAGCGACCAACTAGAGAGCGACAACAGCCATGAACATGCATTAAAGTCAATGAACATCGAGTGCAAGCATGAGTAGGATATAATCCAACATGAACATAAATATCGTGAAGGCTATGTTGGTTTTGTTTCAACTACATGCGTGAACATGTGCCAAGTCAAGTCACTTAAATCATTCAAAAGAGGATACCACCCTATCATACCACATCATAACCATTTTAATAGCATGTTGGCACGCAAGGTAAACCATTATAAGCTCCTAGCTAATTAAGCATGGCATAAGAAACTATGGTCTCCAATTGTCATCGCAAACATGTTTATTCATAATAGGCTGAATCAGGAACGATGAAATAATCATATTTACAAAAACAAGAGAGGTCGAGTTCATACCAGCTTTTCCCATCTCAATCAGTCCATCATATATCGTCATAATTGCCTTTCACTTGCACGACCGAACGATGTGGATAATAATAATAGTGCACGTGCATTGGACTAAGCTGGAATCTGCAAGCATTCAATAAACAAGAAAAGACAAGGCAATATGGGCTCTTTTGTCAGATCAACAATAATGCATATAAGAGCCACTTCAACAATTTAATCATGATCTTCTCCTATCGACTCTCAAAAAAAAAGAAATAAAACTATATACACGGGAAAGCTCCCAACAAGCAAAAGAAGAACGAGGAATATTTTTGGGTTTTTCTTTTTAATTACTACTACAAGCATGGAAAGTAAACTAGCTAAAGGCTACATCTATTTTTTTTCTTAAAGTTTATCAAACATACAAGAAGAAAGCAATAAAAGGAAAATGAACTAGCATGGATGATATAATGAAAAAGTATGAGCGCTGATATCTAGCAATGAGTGTGTGAACATAAATGTAATGTCGGTGAGAAATACGTACTGCCCCAAGCTTAGGCTTTTGGCCTAAGTTGGTAAATGGCCACGGCTGGCCTGGCGGATATCCAAAGTTGTAACTGGGGTCGTACTGTGATGCAGCAGTCATTGCATCGTGGGCTGCAGCTTGGAGGCGAGCTATTTCAGCTCTCCTATTATACTCTTCCGCCTCCTCTCTAGTTATAAAATATCTCCCTTTTGCCTGAAAGTCAAAGAAAGTAGAAGCAGGGAGAGCGACATGATAGATGCGTCGTCTATCAAATATTAGTTGGTACTGGAGGAACTGATCGTTCCTCTCAACAAACTGATGATGAACCATAGCCTCATAATCCAAATAAGCAGGAGGCAACTCAATATCATCCTCACGTGTGGTTATACCAAGAAAATTAGCTATGCGGGTTGCATAAATTCCACCAAAGAAATCTCCATTAAATCTATTAAGATGCAACCTAAGTGCAATAATGGCTTCCAAATTATAAGATTTATCTCCTAGCACAGCACTCCTGAGAATACCGACGTCAGGGACACACATGTGACATGCTTCATCTTTACCATTAATGCATCTACCTATGAAGAGAGCAAAATAATGTATAGCAGGAAAGTGAATGCTCACTATGGTAGCTTGTGTTATATCTCTGGACTCCCCCACAGTTATACTAGCAAGAAAATCTCTAAACTCAGATTTGCGGGGTTCATTAGTACTACCCCATTGTGGAAGTTTGCAAGCAGTGGTAAAATCCTCTAAGTCTATAGTATAAGAATTTTCATAAAGATCAAACAGGACAGTTTGAGAATTGCGTGAAGATGAAAATTCAAACCTCCTCACAAAGGAACTAGTGAGATAGTGGTACTAACGGCACTTTTTTGCCTCGAAGCTCACAAGATCAGCATTACGCAAATATGCGTTAAATTCTTCCTTAATTCCTGCTCGATCAATGAAGTCCTCTGAAGGCCATTCACAAGGCCGCACTGGAGCATCCCTTGGTGGCTCATCATCAGCATCACGCATTGCAAGCCTGGGTCCTTGTTTCCTTGAAGAACCACCTTGGTACATTTTCTTAAACATATTTCTTCCTTTGAAAAATTTCTGAAATTTTTAGTAACTTCAAATTAAAGTGAACCAAACTCAACAAAATTGATAGCAACTACTCCTACAAGTGCCTAGAGCCTATATCATGCATTAGAACTACTTGGAACCATATAAATTTGACATGCAAGCTCAAGAACATGGTCGCCCAGGCAGCACAAAATTGCAATGAATAAAGCACTAGAACAAAAACTAATTGGACCATTCGAGGAGTCACATACCAAGGAACAATCCCCCCAAAGCAGTTTTGTGAGAGGTGCCTTGAGCAAGGAGATCGAAAATCGCAGCAAAATGAGCTAGAACTCGTGCTTGAGCTGGATGGTGATTTTTTTGGGAGGAAGAAGAAGTGTGTGGGTGCAGGAATAAGTGGAGGAGGGACACCGTGGGCCCACGAGGCAGGGGGCGCGCCCTCCATGAAGGAAATATGCCCTAGAGGCAATAATAAAGTTATTATTTATTTCCTTATATCATGATAAATATTATTCATGCTAGAATTGTATTAACCGGAAACATAATACATGTGTGAATACATAGACAAACAGAGTGTCACTAGTATGCCTCTACTTGACTAGCTCGTTAATCAAAGATGGTTATGTTTCCTAACCATGAACAAAGAGTTGTTATTTGATTAACGAGGTCACATCATTGGTTGAATGATCTGATTGACATGACCCATTCCATTAGCTTAGCACCCGATCGTTTAGTATGTTGCTATTGCTTTCTTCATGACTTATACATGTTCCTATAACTATGAGATTACGCAACTCCCGTTTACCGGAGGAACACTTTGGGTACTACCAAACGTCACAACGTAACTGGGTGATTATAAAGGAGTACTACAGGTGTCTCCAATGGTAGATGTTGGGTTGGCGTATTTCGAGATTAGGGTTTGTCACTCCGATTGTAGGAGAGGTATCTCTGGGCCCTCTCGGTAATGCACATCACATAAGCCTTGCAAGCATTATAACTAAGATGTTAGTTGTGAGATGATGTATTATGGAACGAGTAAAGAGACTTGCCAGTAACGAGATTGAACTAGGTATTGGATACCGACGATCGAATCTCGGGCAAGTAACATACCGATGACAAAGGGAACAACGTATGTTGTTATGCGGTCTGACCGATAAAGATCTTCGTAGAATATGTAGGAGCCAATATGGGCATCCAGGTCCCGCTATTGGTTATTGACCGGAGACGTGTCTCGGTCATGTCTACATTGTTCTCGAACCGTAGGGTCCGCACGCTTAACGTTACGATGACAGTTATTATGAGTTTATGCATTTTGATGTACCGAAGGTTGTTCGGAGTCCCGGATGAGATCACAGACATGACGAGGAGTCTCGAAATGGTCGAGACATAAAGATTGATATATTGGAAGCCTATGTTTGGACATCGGAAGTGTTCCGGGTGAAATCGGGATTTTACCGGATTACCGGGAGGGTTACCGGAACCCCCCGGGAGCCAAATGGGCCAACATGGGCCTTAGTGGAAAGTTGAAAGGGCAGCCCACATAGGGCTGTGCGCCTCCCCCCTCTCTCTAGTCCTATTAGGACTAGGAGAAGGTGGCCGGCCCCCCTCTCTCCCTTTCCCACTTGGGAATCCTAGTTGGACTAGGATTGGAGGGGGAATCCTACTCCCAGTGGGAGTAGGACTCTCCTGCGCCTCCTCTCCTGGCCGGCCAGCCCTCCCCCTCTCATCCTTTATATACGGGGGCAGGGGACACCTCTAGACACACAAGTTGATCCTTGAGATCGTTCCTTAGCCGTGTGCGATGCCCCCTGCCACCAAATTCCACCTCGATCATACCGTTGTAGTGCTTAGGCGAAGCCCTGCGTCGGTAGTACATCAAGATCGTCACCACGCTGTCGTGCTGACGGAACTCTTCCTCGACGCTTTGCTGGATCGGAGCCCGAGGATCGTCATCGAGCTGAACGTGTGCTAAGAACTCGGAGGTGCCGGAGTAACGGTGCTTGGATCGGTCAGATCGGGAAGACGTACGACTACTTCCTCTATGTTGTGTGATCGCTTCCACAGTCGGTCTGCGTTGGTACGTAGACAACACTCTCCCCTCTTGTTGCTATGCATCACCATGATCTTGCGTGTGCGTAGGAAATTTTTTGAAATTACTACGTTCCCCAACACTCCACCCTCGTGGCCAGGTGCTTGCTCCCCCTGCTGTGTTCTTAGTACCAGATATTCTCAAATATTCCTGAAAAATCATATTTAAATTTCAAGGCATTTGGAGAACTTCTATTTTCGGGGTATTTTTATATTGCACGGATAATTCAGATAACAGAAAGAAAATACTAATTTTACTTTATTTAATATAAATAACAGAAAGTAAAAGGAGGGTACAGAAGGTTGTGCTTTCTAACTTCATCCATCTCATGATCATCAAAAGGAATCCATTAACAAGGTTGATCAAGTCTTGTTAACAAACTCATTCCGAATAACATGGAACCGGAGAAATTTTGAATAACACTATGTTACCTCAACGGGGATATGCACATCCCCAATAATTAGAATATCATATTTCTTCTTGACAGTAGGAAGAGGAAATTCAAAACGTCCAAAAATAATCGATGGAATTTTTCTAATAGAATTAATACTATGAACTTGAGGTTGTTTCCTCGGAAAGTGTACCGTATGCTCATTATCATTAACATGAAAAGTGGCATTGCCTTTGTTGCAATCAATAACAGCCCCTGCAGTATTCAAAAAGGGTCTTCCAAGAATAATAGACATACTATCGTCCTCGGGAATATCAAGAATAACAAAGTCATTAAAATAGTAACGTTTGCAACCACAATAGTCACATCCTCACAAATACCGACAGGTATCGCAGTTGATTTATCAGCCATTTGCAAAGATATTTCAGTCGGTGTCAACTTATTCAAATCAAGTCTATGATATAAAGAGAGAGGCATAACACTAACACCGGCTCCAAGATCACATAAAGCAGTTTTAACATAGTTTCTTTTAATTGGGCAAGGTATAGTCGGTACTCCTGGATCTCCAAGTTTCTTTGGTATTCCACCCTTAAAAGTACAATTAGCAAGCATGGTGGAAATTTCAGCTTTCGGTATCTTTCTTTTATTAGTAAAATTTTCTTTCATATACTTAGCATAAGGATTCATTTTGAGCATATCAGTTAATCGCATACGCAAAAAGATAGGTCTAAACAATTCAGCAAAGCGCTCAAAATCCTCATCATCATTTTTCTTGGATGGTTCGGGAGGAAAAGGCATGGGTTTCTGAACCCATGGTCCTCTTTCTTTACCATGCTTCCTAGCAACAAAGTCTTTCTTATCATAATGTTGATTCTTTGATTGTGGGTTATCAAGATCAACAGCAGGTTCAATTTCTATATCATTATCATTGCTAGGTTGAGCATCATCATGAACATTATCACTAGTTTCATGTTCATTACCAGATTGTGTTTTAGCATCAGAAATAGAAATATCATTTGGATTCTCAGGTGTTTCAGCAATAGGTTCACTAGAAGCATGCAAAGTCCTATCATTTTTCTTTTTCTTCCTTTCAGGACTAGGTGCATCTATATTATTTCTCTGAGAATCTTGCTCAATTCTCTTAGGGTGTCCTTTAGGATACAAAGGTTCCTGAGTCATTTTACCAGTTCTAGTAGCCACTCTAACAGCATAGTCATCATTTTTACTATTCAATTCATTGAGCAAATCATTTTGAGCCTTAAGTACTTGTTCTACTTGAGTGGTAACCATAGAAGCATGTTTACTAATAAGTTTAAGTTCACCTTTGACATTAGCCATATAATCACCCAAGTGTTCAAGCATATCAGCACTACGTTTTAATTCTCTACCAAAATAAGCATTGAAGTCTTCTTGCTTAACCATAAATTTATCAAACTCATCTTAGCATGGGCTAGCAAACTTGGTAAATGGGATTTCAGCTTTATCATATCTATAGAGAGAATTTACCTTTACTATCTATGTCGGGTTATCAAGACGATACGTTTCTTCAATAGGTGAGGGATTAAGATCATATATTTCTTCAACAGGCTGTAAATTAAGACCATGTATTTCTTCAATAGGAGGTAAATTCTTAACATCTTCAGCTTTAATACCCTTTTCTTTCATGGATTTCTTTGCCTCTTGCATATCTTCGGGACTGAGAAATAGAACACCCCTTTTCTTCGGAGTTGGTTTAGGAATAGGCTCAACTGGCTCAGGAAGTGTCCAATTATTTTCATTTGTCAACATATTATTCAATAGAATTTCAGCTTCATCCGGTGTTCTTTCCCTGAAAACAGAACCAGCACAACTATCCAGGTAATCTCTGGAAGCATCGGTTAGTCCATTATAAAAGATATCAAGTATTTCATTTTTATTAAGTGGATGATCAGGCAAAGCATTAACTAATTGGAGAATCATCCCCCAAGCTTGTGGGAGACTCTCTTCTTCAATTTGCACAAAATTATATAAATCCCTTAAGGCAGCTTGTTTCTTATGAGCAGGGAAATATTTAGCAGAGAAATAATAAATCATATCCTGGGGACTACGTACACAACCAGGATAAAGAGAATTAAACCATATCTTAGCATCACCCTTTAATGAGAACGGAAATATTTGAAGGATATAAAAGTAGCGAGTTCTCTCATCATTAGTGATCAGGGTGCCTATATCATTTAATTTAGTAAGATGTGCAACAATAATTTCAGATTCATAGCCATAAAAAGGATCAGATTCAACCAAAGTAATTATCTCAGGATCAATAGAGAATTCATAATCCTTATCAGTAACAAAGATAGGTGAAGTAGCATAAGTAGGATCATATTTCATTCTAGCATTCAGATTTTTTTTATTTAAGCTTAGCTAATAATTTTTTGAGATCACTTCTATCATTGCAAGCAAGAAAGTCTCTTTTAGTTTCTTCATCCATAACATAGCCCTCAGGCACAACAGGTAATTCATATTTATTAGGAGAGCCTTCATAATCACTTTCATCAGTATTATTAGTTTCAGTAATTTCATTCTCTCTAGCCCTAGCGCGTTGTTCATCAAGAAATTCACCGAGTGGCACAGTAGTATCAAGCATAGAAGTAGTTTCATCATAAGTATCATGCATAGCAGAAGTGGCATCATCAATAATATGCGACATATCAGAATTAATAACAGAAGCAGGTTTAGGTGTCGCAAGCTTACTCAAAACAGAAGGTGAATCAAGTGTAGAGCTAGATGGCAGTTCCTTACCTCCCCTCGTAGTTGAGGGATAAATCTTGGTTCTTGGATGTTTCAAGTTCTTCATAATGATAAGCAGATATAAATCCTAGGTGACTCAAAGAATAGAGCTATGCTCCCCAGCAACGGCGCCAGAAAAGAGTCTTGATAACCCACAAGTATAGGGGATCGCAACAGTTTTCGAGGGTAGAGTATTCAATCCAAATTTATTGATTCGACACAAGGGGAGCCAAAGAATATTCTCAAGTATTAGCAGCTGAGTTGTCAATTCAACAACACCTGGAAACTTAATATCTGCAGCAAAGTATTTAGTAGCAAAGTAATATGATAGTAGTGGCAATGGTAGCAAAAGGTAACGATAGCAAAAGTAATGTTTTTGGTGTTTTGTACTGATGATAACAATAGCAATGGAAAAGTAAATAAGCGAAGAACAATATATGGAAAGGTCATAGGCAATGGATCGGTGATAGAGAATTATGCCGGATGCGGTTCATTATGTAACAGTCATAACCTAGGGTGACACAGAACTAGCTCCAATTCATCAATGTAATGTAGGCATGTATTCCGAATATAGTCATACGTGCTTATGTAAATGAACTTGCATGACATCTTTTGTCCTACCCTCCCGTGGCAGCGGGGTCCTAGCGGAAACTAAGGGCTATTAAGGCCTCCTTTTAATAGAGTACCGGACCAAAGCATTAACACATAGTGAATACATGAACTCCTCAAATTACGTTCATCACCGGGAGTGGTCCCGATTATTGTCACTTCGGGGCTGCCAAATCATAACACATAGTAGGTGACTATAGACTTGCAAGATAGGATCAAGAACTCACATATATTCATAAAAACATAATAGGTTCAGATCTGAAATCATGGCACTCGGGCCCTAGTGAAAAGCATTAAGCATAGCAAAGTCATAGCAACATCAATCTCAGAACATAGTGGATACTAGCTAGGGATCAAACCCTAACAAAACTAACTCGATTACATGATAAATATCGTCCAACCCATCACTGTCCAGCAAGCCTACGATGGAATTACTCACGCACGATGGTGAGCATCATGAAATTGGTGATAGAGGATGGTTGATGATGACGATGGCGATGAATTCCCCTCTCCGGAGCCCCGAACGGACTCCGGATCAGCCCTCCTGAGGGAGTTTAGGGCTTGGCGGCGGCTCCATATCGTAAAACGCGATGATTCTTTCTCTCTAATTTTTTTCTCCCCGAAAGTGAATATATAGAGTTGGAGTTGAGGTCGGAGGAGCTCCATGGGGCCCACGAGGTAGGGGCGCGCCCAGGGGGCAGGCGCGCCCCCACCCAAGTGGCTAGGGTGTGGGCCCCCTGGTCTTGATCTTTTGCCAGTATTTTTTTATTATTTCCAAAAATAATCTCCATGAAGTTTCAGGTCATTCCGAGAACTTTTGTTTCTACACATAAATAACCCCATGGCAATTTTGCTGAAAACAACGTCAGTCCGGGTTAGTTCCATTCAAATCATGAAAGTTAGAGTCCAAAACAAGGGCAAAAGTGTTTGGAAAAGTAGATACGATGGAGACGTATCAGTAGGATCGTCTGAGGTGCCTCCTTCACATGGGAATTAGTTGGGAAGGTTCTCGCTGCGCATGGGAAGAATAACTCGCCACCTCAATCTAGGGTTCATCACCATACCTCATTCCCTCCTCTTCTCTCCCCTGCTCATCCTCCTCTACCATGGCCAGCTCTAGCACTGGTGTGCTTCATCCTCCTTATGATATCATCACAGTTTAGGCCCACCGATACCCTACAGAGAGCTCCCATATGACTACAAGACGGGATGGATTTCATGGAGTTTTGGCACTCCTAGAAGAATAGATGACACGTGCAGGTTTTGGCAGGTATTTTTTTCAGAACTAATATTATTTATTTTGATTGGCACAATTTTGTTTTATAATTTTGGATCTTTTGTGAAATTTTACAAGATTGGAGGAACTAGGGGTTGTGAGTTCTTCTCTCGGGTGGATGATCCGACGTCACCATTTGTGAAGCGCCGAGTTGTTGACCTGCACAATGCTATTTGATAGAAGAGAGAGGAGAACATGAGGCTGGTGGAAAATCTAGAGAAGAGAGATGTGAGAAGACAGAGAATAGAACTAAATGACAATGTTGACATTCAAGCAAGTGAAATCAAGACACTAAAGATGGAAATGCAGTCAGATGCATGGGTGCTCAGAAAGCTTTTGTGTGTTTTTATTCTATTGCATTTTCCATGCATCTAGTCAGTGCTATGTGAGGAAAGTGAGATGCACATGTGCTAAAGATCTAGTTTTCATTGTGTTTCATTCGCAACGTATCGATGTAGTAGTGATATGTTGGTCTGCTTTGGAGCATTTTGTCTGCACAATGAAAAAATTAAGTATTTCTTTTTCAATTTAAGAAGCACTTATGATTGTATTTTTTGTGAAAATGAGTAATACTATATTTAGTTTGACCATAGCAGTTTGTCTAAATTTTGTGTGGAAGTACATATTTGATACTCGGAGAGGGAAAAAATATATGCCTCCTACGAGAAGGACAACTGTTCTTCTAGAAAAAAACTTGTGCACGGATTTGCTTCGGCGAGAAAAATCAATGCACAGTTTGACCATAACAGTTTGTCTAAAATGTGTGTAAAAGTACAGGTTTGCTTCTTAGGAAAAATTATGTGCACATATTTTCGGCCCTTTAATGGGTCGTGGTGCTTCTAATTTCATTTATGGTTAATGGTTTATATTGCCATTTATTCCACATTTTTCTTATACATTAGAAACATATCCTATATACCTAAGAGAGTCATCCTCACTAAATTATTTATCTCAACATGCAAGCATGCCACCTGACCATACATTTATTAACGGATAAGGCCCACCTCAACATGCAATTGTGCATGAGAAAAGACTCACCACAACATTCAACCATGGATGGGAAAATATTTTCCTATTAATTATTCTACTTTATATTCAATAAATATTATTACAACTATAAATAATCGAATAAAATAAGTCATATGCATTTTTAATTTTCATTCTCAAGTTATCAACCCATTTCTTTTCATCAACCTATTCCCGCAGCAACACGCGCGGTATGCTCTAGTTTTACATAGATGTTTAGATCTTTAACATTTTACAAATACATAATTAACATTTTTAAATTTATTTCTCCGTGTCTACTTTTTCCCATACACATTGTACATTTTAGGTATATATCTAATTCATTTTTCTAATACATGTTTAACCTTTTTTGAATGCATGGTCAATATTTTTTCTATACACATCTAACAATTTTTTTCAAAAGCTTCATTAACATTTTTCAAGTACAAGATTAACAATTTTTTAATACATGGTCAACATTTTTTCTACGCACATTTAACATTTTCCAAATGCTTGGTTAACATTCATCAGAAACAATATTTACATTTTTTTATTATATGGTCAACATTTTTATTATGCACATTTAGCATTTTTCAAGTACTTGATTAAAAAAATAAAATAATTGTTTAACATTTTTTTCAAATGCTTGGTTAACATTTTCATATATGATCAAGTTTTTTCACATCCATTGTATATTTTTTTTGTATACATGATTTTTTTTACCTATGCACATTCCAAATTTTGGTCAATTTTTTCAATATTTTATGTAAAGTGTTTTTTTCAATATATATATATATATATAGGGTCGCGCTATTCGCCACCCTGGGTGAAGAATAACTATTCTTCACCCCCTCTCTATTTTGACATCAATTCGCCGTATTTTTACGTTTCGTAAATTTTTTCTTATTTCATACATAAAAATAGAACATAAGAAAGTATGTACTCGCCGGAAAAAAAAATTTGTTACGTAAAATTACGAATGTAAAACACAGTGTGAAACATACATAACCTATATTTTTATTTTTTTATACCAAATTTTACATATTGAATCAATATGCATGTAACTATTTATATTCTAAACATAATTTATTTAGAAAGCGATAGTAAGATTACCTCGGATGAAGAATAAATTATTATGCACCCTGGATGATAAATAGTAACCCTATAGCCGGTCTATTCTGATAATATTATCAGAATAGTTTTTCTGATAACACTTCCGCACTGCACTCTTAACGCAAGTGCACGTCATTGTTTGAACCAACTGTGCTGCAGTACTGAGGCGAGTGAACTTTCCGTGGCAAAAAACTAAACGCAGTGTTTTTCTGATACTATTTTCGCTCTAGTTTTTTAACCGCTTATCGGAACGAGGTGTGTAATATATCGTTGAAAAGCTATGTATTAGGCGCAAATTCGCCATGTTGAATACTTTTCGAAATTCCTCACGGTTTAAGAGCAGTTTTGAAAATGGTGCGGCCCACAACGAGTGGCAGCGACGTTTTTTCGCATTTTTTTCTAAACCGCTCGTCGGAATGAAGCAAATGATACACCGTTGGATAGATATCGTCGAGGCGCATCTTTTTCATATGTATTTTCTTTCTCTAATTCGTTACGGTTTAAGAGCAGTTTCAAATTTACTAAATCGCGAAATTCTGTTTTTAATTTTTTTTTAAATTTTCGGTACTGTTTTCGCTCTAGTTTTTTAACCGTTTGTCGAAACGAGGCGTGTAATATGTCGTTTGAAAGCTATGGACAAGGCGCAACTTTCATATGTAGAAATGGTTTTGAGATTCCTTATAGTTTTAAGTTAATTTTGAAAATCGTGTGGCAGACGACAAGTGGCAGCGGCCATTTTTTGCGAAATTTTTACAAACCGGTCGTCGAAATGATTCAAATGATATGTCATTGGAAATATATCGACGAGACGCAACTTCTTCATGTAGAACACTCTCTCTAATCCTTACGGTTTAAGAGCAGTTTTAAATTTACCGAAATGTGGACAGTCTGTTTTTCGCGACACCCAAATTGACGTGGGTACTTCATCCGACTGAAAACCGCACTGCATCGGATGAAAAACCACACTGCATCAGACGTGTTAGAGAACTGCATGGTTTATTTTATTCAAATGTAATTTCTTTAAGGACGAGAAATTGTAGTGCACTTCACATCGGGTGTAAATGAACCACAACACTATCAAGAAGTGAACCACATTTCTGTTTTTGCTTCCGTAACATTTTTTTTGCACTTACGGGATGAACAACATCATACGGCCGACCGTACTGCTTCAGAATGAAAATCGCACTGCATCGGACAGGCAAGCGAGTTGCATAATTTTTTTGTCGGACATAAATTTTTCTCAGACAAAGAAGTGAAGTGCGCTTCACATCAGGCACAAGTGAACCACATCAAGCGAAAAATGGACCGAGACACAAGTGTAAGTGCACCGTATGATTTTTCTTTGTCTTTTTCTAACTTGTTTCACAGGGTTAAGTGGACCATATTTGTCAATGTTAGTGTGCTGCATCATGCCGGAAAACGCACTGCAATGTCATCACAAAGGATTGCACGCGATCCTTTTTGTTATTATTTTAAAATGAAAAGAAATGCATAGTACAGGGGAGCGAACCTCTAAAAGTCAAAAAAAGTGCATGGTATAGTGAAGCGAACCTCTCCAAGTGCATGGTATAGTCTCGACACATTTTTTTTGCATGTCCAATCTATTTTGAGGAACTGAAACTTGGATACAACAGCAGTGCACTTCATTTTCATGCTATTCTGCATTGTACAGGAACATAGCCCCCGGATCGGCTACCACGCCAAACACACACATATACACAAAACCATCATGAGCACACTGTACTGCAGTGGGGATGGCATCGACAACAACCAAAACAAATTTCGTTGCAGGAACCTACCCCGGCAAACTGCAAAACCACATGAGGCTTCAACCCAACTGCGGTGCACAAAAAGGAACATGTAATCTTTTATAGATGACTCCTTTACAAAGAGAAATCCAAATCAATCGGGGGAGGGTCCCTGTTGACCCGAGTGTGCCATCGTCATCTGAATGCCTGCACTGCCCTCGCTACTCTCATCCTCCACGAGAGTACTGCAATGTTCCTCGCTGAGGAACTGCAAGACCTGAAACACAAGAATAGAGAATAACAAAACTGCACTGAAAATTTGTTTCACAAACGGGAAA
Source organism: Triticum monococcum (assembly GCA_034509565.1). NCBI lineage: Eukaryota > Viridiplantae > Streptophyta > Magnoliopsida > Poales > Poaceae > Triticum > Triticum monococcum. The sequence goes on from CM067847.1 coordinate 772,475,903, forward strand.
TTGAGCGTGCGTCGAATTGCAGAGTAGTCGTTTTGGTGACCAAAATTGAGGCACACATGGGTTGTACTGACCAACAAAGTCAGCAAGATGCTCACACTAGCCCTCATCGAAGAAGGGGAGGGAGGTGGGTACGAGGAAGGAAGAGAGGACTGGTTGGGCGGCGCGGTGTACCCAGGAGGTCGTGCTTTTCGATACTGTTTGCTTGCTCCTTCGACGGCATGTTTGCCTGCTCCTTTGGCGGGCACTGCACGCCGCACGCATAGGTGGACTGCAACAACCGCTCTGCGAGCTGCACAAACATCAGTAGGAGAGCTACACGCAACAAGCCAATGGATTGCACTGGGTCATCCTGAGCCCGTCGCCGGTCATGCTCTCCGTGGGCGGAGGAGGCCATACTGTCGACTGCTAGGAGCTCAGCGCCTCCTCTTTTTTGCATATCCAGATTCGGCCGCTACCAGCTCCCCTGATCTCCCAACGTGCCGGTGTGCAGTGCAGTGGCCCTCGACGTGCAGTGCAGCTGCCATTAAGGTGCAGTGCGTTTGCAAAGCCTATGCGCCAGTGCTGAAGGAGATAGCTGGAGAGGGAAGTTGGGGAGGTCGGGGTTGTCTCGCAGATTTGGACGGTGAATGTGGTGCGCTGGCCGGTGGGGGGCCGAGCCGACAAATCTTGGAGGTAGGGGAGAGGCTGGGAAAGATTCTCCGTCGCCGCTCCACCTCGATCCGGGCCACGGACGGCCGGATTCGTTCTCGGGGCGCCCGCGGGGACAAGGGCGGAGGGGAAGTGGTGGCGCTTGTCAGTCCTCCCACCCGGTCACCACGCGTCGGAGGGAGCGGTGCGAAGGTGGGGCGCAGCGCGGGGAGGGATGTGGCGCGGGGAGGAAGGCGGTGCGGCGGCGGGGAAGGGAGGCGGCGCGGAGCAGGAGGAGGGAGGCGGCGAGGCGGCGCAGAGCGGGAGGGAGGTGGTGCGGCGGCGCGCTGGCAGCAGGAGGTCGTGGGGAGCACGCGGAGGAACCTCGCTGGCGTCAAATGGGAAGCCCTGCACTGGGACCGGCCCTCCTGGAGCTCGCGTGTGTGAGTTGGACTGAGGAGGAGCGACGGATCTGGCGTGAATTCGGCGACCACCAAGGCGGGATCCGTCCTTTGGGGAGGGGAAAGGCAGGGTGAGGGAGAAAGAAGGTGGGGAGGCAGGTGGTGGTGGACTAGGCCGCTGCAGTGGTGGTGGTGGTCGGCGGGGCTGGGGGAAAGGTGGGTGGAAAGGGGAGGGGCGGCGGCGCTCTAGGCCGCTCCCGCGGTAGAAGGCAGGGAGGGGAGGGCCGGCGGCACTCCAGGCCGCTCCCGCGGTAGAAGGTGGGGAGGGGAGGGGCGGTGGCGTTCGGGTGTGGTGTTATCAGAATAAGAAGTTTTGGTGTGCAGAATAAGGTCTTAAGGGGTGTTATTAGAATAGACTCACCCTATATATATAGGGTAACGCTATTCTAAGCGTGAGTGTAGAATAGCTTATTCTACACCACATAATAACGCTATGTACAAAATCTAGTAAAATGGCGTATAAAATATAGTAATTAAAAAATATTTTTTTTATTACCCAAGTTTGTAAGTTACTACATTATTACAAAAATTACTATATTATACATAGTGCGTTACTATATTACTGGGGTGTAGAATAAGCTATTCTACACTCACACTTAGTTTAGCGTTAAATATAGGGTTTGGAATTAAATTACGTTTGGAATTCAAATAGTTGACCCGAGGTAATCTTACGATCATTTCATAATTAAATTACGTTTGGAATTCAAATAGTTACGTTAATATTGATTCACTATGTAAAATTTGACATAAGAAAATAAAAATATAGGTTATAAGACAAGAAAATTTGCAGTTTATGTGTATTTTAGACTATGTTTTTATGTTTGTAATTTTACGTAACATAAAATATTTTTTACGGCGATTATATATTTTCTTACGGTCTCTTTTTGCGTCGGAAATAAGACAAAAACTTACGGAACGTAAAATTACAGTACATTAATGGTAAAATAGAATGGGGTGAAGAATAACTATTCCTCACCCAGGGTAACGATATTCTAAGCGTGAGTGTAGAATAGCTTATTCTACACCCCGTAGTAACGCTATGTACAAAATCTAGTAAAACAGTGTACAAAATGTAGTAATTCGGAAAATATTTTTTTATCATCCATGTTTGTAATTTACTATATTTTTATGAAAATTACTATATTTTACATAGTGCGTTACCATATTTTATATGTACCGTTACTGGGGTGTAGAATAAGCTATTCTACACTCACACTTAGTTTAGCATTACTCTTTCTCTTTCTTTCTCTCTCTATATATATATAACAAAAATAAAATAGAGAAAGCAGAAGGTAAAGGAAAAGACATCGAAAAAACGAGGCTGTGGCATCCACGCGCCTGGGCCGGCTCATGTTGCTCTCACCTTCAGCGAGGCTCCCTACGTCAATGGAATCCCCTCCACAATTAAAAAAAAGAAACTACTCATACAATGGAAGCCAAATTTTTTATCCATGATCAACTTTGTTTCACACACATTGTACTTTTATACATATTTCGTATACATGAACAATATTTTCTTTATACACATTTAACATTTTTTAAATGCTTGGTCAACATTTTATAAAATGTTTTATGTAAAGTGTTTATTTCAAATATTTATTTAGAATATTTGGCATTATTAACAAAATAAAATAAATAAAGCAAAAATAAGAAACGAAAAACATGAAGAAAACGAGGCTTCGGCCACCAAACATTGGCACAACAAAACCGGACGAGGCTCAGATTAGTTTTCACGTTACATGTAATAATATAGATTTGATGATTTGAAAATGAGATATTCAATTATGGGATTGATTTTTTATATATTGTCTTGTCACTGCCTGCAGACGCAATTAGGCACTACTAGGGAAAAGCCTAGCAGCAGCGCGGGCTTTAGGCCTATCAGTAGTGCGGGTCGGAGCGCTACTGGTACAACGCTACAGCTAAAGGTTAGCAGTAGCGTGGGTTAACCCACGCTACTGCTAGATCGACTTAGTAGTAGCGTTTTCTTCCAGCACGCGCTACTACTATTATTTCGTATTTTATTTTTTTATTTCATGTTTTATTCATACACCTTTATACAAGTTTTCATACAGCAGCAATTTAGAGATTGTTTTTACATCATAATGAGTTATTACATCACTGGGTCAAAGAACCGTGAACTAGTTTCAAGTGGATGGACATCCACTTGAAACTAATCCGCGGTTCTTTTCACCCAATGATACAATAAATATCATCATCATCATCATCATCATCATCATCATATCATTAATAACTTATCATCATAATACATCATTGTCATATAACACCTCCTCATGATCATCGTTTTCATCAATGAAACATCACATAGCAAGTTGGTCACTAGTCATAATCACAACTACTCCTCATCATCAACTCTAACACGTTGTACCACATAATAAATATTGTACCTCATAGGACCTACTACATTCTCTTAGGACCTACTATATTCTCTTAGGTAAAATAGCATAAAACAAGACAGACCCTGACTCTCCATTATGGAGAATGGAGATTATCCTGTCTCCAATTCTTGCCTTTCGCATAATGTTGCTTCCAAGTACCTCCTTATGATTATCCATACATTTTTTTCCATTATGTGATTTTCATGTATCCACCTCTTTTAGAAATCCGATATGGAAAGGTGAGATTCGTAGGATGACCTGGTTGTATGTTCAAAGCATTAAGGCGACCTTTTTGATACATCAGATGAGGCACACAATCATTCGGGATTTCCTGTTAAAAAACATAGTAATAACTTCGTAGTTAGCAATGTAGTTAAGTTTTTAAAAAACTTATGCAAAAGATGCATGGATGTCGTAATAGTACAAAATCTTATCATGGCATCTCCATGGATGTTACCGTAGTTCAACACGTGCACCAGTGGAACGTATTGACCATAATGTGGAAGAGTTTTATTATAGATATTGTAATTCTCAAGATCAGTACAAAGTGCGACCAGATGATTTTTCTCCTGATAAGTTAACTCAGAACCATCGGTGTAGTAGGTTCTGTCTACCATGTTCCGCACATTGTTTGAACAATGAAAATAAGCTGTCAATGGAAATAAGCTGTCAACTATTTTGAAATGAACAATACAAATTAGTTAATAACTATGTTTGAGAAACTCACATGATGGTAGAACTGGAAGCGTATCAACAAGGACCCAAATGTCCAAATTGTCTTGGTCGATGTCAGGATCACCAAGGTACATGGTGACAAACATACCCTCTTGAAAACCATACATCTTGCAAAGTGCTTCCTAACCCGGGCAACCAAAATGGGATACGCTCTCAGAATTGTATACATTTACCTCAAAATTCATACCATGATGGGTCCTTAGGTTATTTTTCTTTGTTTCATTCCTCTCATGATCTTCAAAACCCATCCTCTCCAAGACATAGCGTCTTGCATGGCATGGGATAAGCTAGTCGAATTGTAAAAGACGAAAATTACACGTTGAAGAAGTAGAAGTCGAGCTTTATTACGAAAAAACACTTTGCATCATATCTTACCGTATCACAATCGAAGGCCTCCTCGAGCTTAATGCCGAAGCACCGACCTTCGTCCAGGTGAGGCCTGTCACGGAAACCCCGGTCGTCGTGGCACCAGTCGCACTCCCACGGGAGAATTTGGTCGTCCGAGTACGACATTTCCTATGTTCATAATTCAAATATTAAACTTCTACAATTAAATATATGTACTATAAAAATTAAATTAGATCATTATTATTCATCACGGGTTGACTATCGGTCTGCCGAGTCTATATGATGGAGACTCTCCCTCACTGATTCCTCTCTGACATTTGCGACCATCGGTGATGGTCGTTACTCCTTCTTTCCCTAGTGCATAACGAAGGTCTAGCACAAGGAAAAAGAAGGAGAAACGACCCCCATGACAATAGTCGGGATTCTTCGTTCTCTCTCATATATGGTGGATACACTCCCTCACTGATTTGTCGACCTTCGGTGATGGAGCCTTGGCAGACTTAATGTTAACCCGAAATGTCGTTTAATTATTTTTCTAGAAAATCCAGGCCACTTGATATTTCCTACATATTCTACCACAAGTCATGCCAAAATTCATGAAAAACTCCGGCATGACCTTTTGCTAAAATAGGACATATCGAGCGCCTGAAATTTGCCGAGACAGAAATTGATCAACACACCGGCAAAACATAGGCCACTCAGAGGTGTAACCGGAACATGACCGGCCACTTGGGCAACCACATATCCTATTTGAGCAACACAAGATATACATGTTTTTATCTACATCATATCTTATAGGACTCATATTGACATGGAGATTTGGCTGGTCTCACCTCGAGGTTGGAGGGGGTCAGTGACGGGGACGACGGCGGGGATGATGGAGGGGCTCCTTGATTTCTACAAAAACAAAAACCCTATAAATAAAACCCTAGCGAACGACATCGATGCGGGAATAATTGCTTAAACTAAAAAATAGCAACAAATGTGACATGTTCAACTAGTTCTATTAATTCAAATAGTTCTTACTAAATATAAACTTACCATAAATAGAAATAAACTAAAAATAAACTAGTTCAACTAGTTATATTAATTTTCTTACTAAAAATACATTAGTTCTATTAATTCAACTAGTTCAACTAGTTTATTAATTTACTTACTAATTATTTTAAACACTTACTAAAGACAATAAAAAAACTAAATTATACAATAGTAAAAATCATCTACTATTAACCATACTACCCTAGTTAACTAGTACCATCACTACTACTAATTAACATCTACTACTACTAAAAATCATTATCTATGAACCCTAAACTAACATCTACTACTACTAAAAAACATCTACTAACTAAGCAGAGAGAGGGGGGTGGGGGAAGAGTGGGGGGCTTACAGAGAGGGGAGAGACGGTGGCGGGGAGGTGCTCGGCGACGGAGGTAGGGGTGGCGAGGGCGGGCTCGGGATCGGGCGGCGGCCGTGAGGTCGAGGGAGACAGCGGTGAGGTCGAGGGCGGCGGCGGTGAGGTCGAGGGCTGCGACGGTGAGTCGAGAGCGGCGGTGGGCGGTGGCGGTGAGGGCAGGCTCGGGTGGCGGCGATAGAGGAGTAGGGGAACAGGGGGAAAAGGAGGACTTAGCAAAATTTTGAGCCCGCGGGTGGTTAAACCGAACTAGCAGCAGCGCTCTTAAGGAAATGCGCTCTAACTAATTTAGCTACAACGCGTTTGAGGAAAAAACGCTACTGCTAAAGGAAGCAGTTATTTCTTTTGTTTATCCCAATATCAGTAGCGCTTTGTCCTGGAAAAACGCTATAAGTCTAAGCATGTAAAAACATCAAAAATATACATTGGTCATCATTGATCTTTTTGTGTAGAATCTAAATAGTCAACATGAATCTTCACCGTACTTGTATAGACATAGGCGAAGATTCATATTGCAGCCACAAATCCTACACATATAGTTCAATGAAGACCAAGTGCTCGAGATAGTTTGAGAAGTAACATATTTAAGGTGGTAAACACCTTGTTCGCTTAACAGTATGTGACTAAACTTAATTAGTTCCGGTGATACTTAGCAGCAACGAGTTTTGAAAAAAAAACGCTGCTACTGAGTACTTTAGCAGTAGCGCGTCCAGGAGAAGGGCGCTACTACTATATCTAGCCTGGAGGCAACGCCGTGGCAATTATAGTAGTAGCGCTTGTTTCACCTAGAGCGCTACTGCTATCGGGATGTTAGTAGCGCGGTTTCCTGGAGCTCGCTACTGCTAATTAGCAGTACCGTTTGTTTTTAAACCACGCTGCTGCTAAGATTCTGTGTATAAGGTTTTCCCTAGTAGTGGGGGACCGGAATTAAGTATTCCAATTGTTGATTCTATCTCTGATAACCCACAAGTATAGGGGATCAATTGTAGCCTCTTTTGATAAGTAAGAGTGTCGAACCCAAGGAGGAGCTAAAGGTAGAACAAATATTCCCTCAAGTTCTATCGGCCACCGATACAACTCTACGCACGCTTAACGTTCACTTTACCTAGAACAAGTATGAAACTAGAAGCACGTAAATAAAAAGTAGTGGCTGTTTAGGTAAAGAAGCAATAAAGTTAGTATAGCGAGTGTGGGAATTGTCCCTAAGCAATTGACTGCTTTATTAGACCGATAGCAAGTTTTATGTGGGAGAGGCCACTTCTAGCATGTCATCCCTGACTTGGAATTCTATGCACTTATGATTGGAACTATTCGCAAGCATCCACAACTACTAGCGTTCATTAAGGTCAAACCCAACCATAGCATTAAGATATATTGGTCCCTCTTCAATCCCGTATGCATCAATTTCTATGCTAGGTTGAACCTTCTGTCACTCTTGCCCTCCAATACATAGTCCTATCCACATACAACTAACCCTATGGTGTGATCCACGCGCGCTCTCATATGATGGGCACCAAAGGACATCAACATAACCACAAGCAAATTAAATCAGTCATAGCAATTCATCAACCACCGATAGGACAAAGAAAATCCACTCAGACATCATAGGATGGCAACACATCATTGGATAATAATATGAAGCATAAAGCACCATGTTCAAGTAGATGGTACAACGGATTGCGAGAGAGTGGACTGCTGTAGATAGAGGAGGGAAGGTGATGGAGATGTTGGTAAAGATGGCGGAGGTGTTGGTGTAGATTGTGCTGATGATGATGGCCCTCGGTGGCACTCCGGTGCCACCAGAAGCGAGGGGGAGAGAGACCCCCTCCTTCTTCTTCTTCCTTGGCCTTCTACCTAGATGGGAGAAGGGTTTCCTCTCTGGTCCATGGTCTCCATGGCGTGGAAGGGGCGAGAGCCCCTCCGAGATTGGATCTGTCTCTCTGTCTCTCTCTGTTTCTGTGTTGGCTGATTCTGCCCTTTCACCGTTTCTTAAATTCCCGGAGATCCGTAACTCCGTTTGGGCTGAATTTTGGACACGATCTTTATCCGGATATTAGCTTTCTTGAGGTAAAAGAAGGGCACCAACCGCCTTACGGGGTGGCCATGAGGGACCAGGCCGCGCCCCCTGCCACATGCCCCCCTCGGGCATCGTCTCGTGTTGATTCTTCTTCCCAAAAATCACATATATTCCAAAAAAATCTCCGTCAGTTTTTATCCCGTTTGGACTCCGTTTGATATGGATTTTCTCCGAAACAAAAAACATGCAACAAACACAGGAACAAGCACTGGGCACTGGATCAATATGTTAGTCCCAAAAATAGTATAAAAAGTTGCCAAAAATATATGAAAGTTGTATAATATTGGCATAGAACAATCAAAAATTATAGATATGACGGAGACGTATTAGCATCCCCGAGCTTAATTCCTACTCGTCCTCGAGTAGTTAAATGATAAAAAGGAATTTTTTTGATATGGACTGCTACCTAGCATAATCTTGATCATGTAATCTAATCGTGGCATGAATATTAAAACACGAGTGATTCAAAGCAATAGTGTATCATCTATTATATAAGTAAAACGTAAGTAAAATAAGACACCACGTTTATCCACATAGATTATATTATCTCAGTCGTTAATTTTAGATTTTAACGGCTTTGATTTCAAAGATATAGCGTTACATAAAAATATTGTCATGTACAACTATTTGGCATGTCACACAATATAGTTTGGCACGTCTATCATCCAATTCATATGCCTTTTCTATTAAAAAATCTGCCCAAAACAATCAGGCATGAGACTGCATAGTATGTTTGCCAACTACAAGGAAGAGTCCAAGCAACCCACACAAAAAAACTGAGTCAGAGCAGAATAATACATGTGATCATGCTATGATTTCAGCATATTAATCAATCTGGGCTTCTTTTTTGCGTTATAGGAAAATCAATCTGGAAACGAGTCACCACACATTCTCTGATGGGATAGATTAAAATACTTGATCTGTAAAGCATCTAACTAGATGTACGTACAGAAGGACATGAGGGCACATGCTAAATACTATAAAGTACAAGTCTCATGGAGAGTCCATGTGCGTTCCAAATCCAATTCAAGTTCGAAAAACATCACCTCTTCCACCCACGTGAGGTAGATTCCTCTACTCCCGTAATAAAAAAAGAGACGAATATAAAAACACATCTAATCGTCCCTTCCAGTCTCCAATTAAGGCGGTGCAACGTGGGGAATAGTCACATGCCTCCGTCTTTGATGCTCATGCTGGACGGATTCTGGCGCCGCAGCGGCAGCCGGACAGCTCGACATCGGGCACTACTAACTCGCGCATGTACTTCCATCTGATTGTTGTTTTGCTGATCTCCAACTGCTAGATTGATGGCTTCACGGGCTGCTTGTATCCATGTCAAAGCTCGGACGATTGCGTCACTACAGGGTCCTAGCTCGATCATCAGGTAGAAATAGGACCCTGAACAAGAACTATTAGCCGTCTCTGATCCCCAGAGGACACCCTATCAACTGCATGCTTCGAGGGGTAGTTAATCTGGTAAGCATCCGAGATGCAAAGGTTTTTTTGGTCTATAGCAATCTTCAGTGGTAATTTCAATCTTACTCATGTAAATTGGTAGGAATAAGTTCAAATTTGCTATTTATCAGGTGTTAATTCCTTACTGCAGAAGCTTACATACATGTGGATATTACCTATCACATAATATATGACTAATTTTGATGTTATACCCACGCTCATTCATCATTGTTCGATTTTTCTAAAACGGGTCTGACTATGAATGACAGGGATGTGATTTTAAAAGTAATACATAAATCTGCACTTATGCAGGTTGTTAGATTGGTGACTTACTCTCTTAATTAGTCATCAAAAGCAGGCAACCTCGCGCCATCCCAACGAGATCTCAAACTACTCATGGTATTCCCTGTGACGGTTTGGACCTAGCTCGACTGTGACCATCACCTCCAGTAGGCAAGCTTCCATGCCATGCCACTAACGCCGCCGATGTCACATGTCCATGCTAACACAGTTCACCACGTGCTGGCTTGATCCAGCAAGTATTGTTCCAAATATATTCTTTCTTAATTAGAACCTGTTATTAGATTCTCCAATCCATTTAACATCTATGTTAGGTTTGTGACAGATTTGATTAGGGTTATTTTTATGTATTTCTAGTCCAATGTTCCCTTCCACCTTACTACTGTATCGTTCAATGCAGACCTACCATGTAGTCAAGCTGAAGGAGCAACGAATTCCTAATGGTTTAATATCTATTTTATTCCTAGTTTTGTATAGGGCTTTGATAACTCACAAGTATAGGGGATCACAACAGTTTTCGAGGTAGAGTATTCAACCCAAATTTATTGATTCGACACAAGGGGAGCCAAAGAATATTCTCAAGTATTAGCAGCTGAGTTGTCAATTCAACTACCCCTGCAAACTTAATATCTGCAGCAAAGTATTTAGTAGCAAAGTAATATGATAGTAGTGATAACGGTAACAAAAGGTAACAGTAGTAAAAGCAATGTTTTTGGTATTTTGTAGTGATGATAGCAATAGCAACGGAAAAGTAAATAAGCGAAGAACAATATATGGAAAGCTCGTAGGCAATGGATCGGTGATGGAGAATTATGCCGGATGCGGTTCATCATGTAACAGTCATAACCTAGGGTGACACAGAACTAGCTCCAGTTCATTGATATAATGTAGGCATATATTCCGAATATAGTCATACGTGCTTATGGAAAAGAACTTGCATGACATCTTTTGTCCTACCCTCCCGTGGCAGCGGGGTCCTTACGGAAACTATTTACACGGGAAAGCTCCCAACAAGCAAAAGAAGAACATGAAATCTTTTTGAGTTTTCTTTTTAATTACTACTACAAGCATGGAAAGTAAACTAATTAAAAGCTACAACTAATTTTTTTGGGTTTTTCTTAAGGTTTATTAAACACACAAGTAGAAAGCATAAAAAGGAAAATAAACTAGCATGGATGATACAATGAAAAAGTATGAGCACCGACATCTAGCAATGAGTGTGTGAACATAAATGTAATGTCGGTGGGAAATACGTACTCCCCCAAGCTTAGGATTTTGGCCTAAGTTGGTCTATGGCCACGGCTGGCCTGGCGGATATCCATAATAGTAGCTGGGGTCGTACTGCGATGTAGCAGCCATCGCCTGCTGAGCTGCAACGTGGTGACGAGCGGCCTCCTCTCTCCTCTCGTACTCATCTACCTCCTCTCTGGTAATAGTATATCCTCCTCTTGCCTGATAATCAAAGAAGGCAGGAGCAGGGAGAGTAATACGGACAGCGCGACGTTTGTCAAAGATTAGTCGATACTGGAGAGGTGATTCGTTCCTCTCGACAAACTGGTGGTGAACCATAGCATTAAAATCTAGATAAGCAGGAGGTAATTCAATATCATCTTCGCGCATGGCTATACCAAGAAAATTAGCTATGCGGGCTGCATAAATTCCACCAAATAAATCTCCATTAAGTCTATTAAGATGCAACCTACGTGCAACAATGGCTCCCAAATTATATGATTTGTCTCCTAACATAGCACTCCTAAGAATACTAAGATCGGGGACACACATGTGACATGCCTCATCTTTACCATTAATGCATCTACCTATGAAGAGAGCAAAATAATGTATAGCAGGAAAGTGAATGCTCCCTATGGTAGCTTGTGTAATATCTATAGATTCTCCCACAGTTATGCTAGCAAGAAAATCTCTAAATTCATATTTGCGCGGATCCCTTATACTACCCCATTGTGGAAGTTTGCAAGCAGTGGTAAAATCCTCTAAGTCCATAGTGTAAGATTTATCATAAAGATCAAACAGGATAGTTGGAGAATTACGTGAAGTTGAAAATTCAAACCTCCTCACAAAGGTACTGGTGAGGTTGTGATACTGGTTGCACTTCTCTTCCTCGAAGCTCACGAGATCAGCGTTACGCAAATATGCGTTGAATTCTTTCTTAGTTCCCGCTCGATCCGTAAAGTTCTCAGAAGGCCATTCACAAGGACGCACTGGAGCGTCTCTTGGTGGCTCTTCATCAGCATCACGCATTGCAAGCTTGGGTCCTTGCTTCCTTGAGGAACCACCTTGGAACATTTTCCTAAGCATTTTTCTTTCTCTGAAAAATTCTGAAATTTTTTAGTAACTTCAAAATAAAAGTAAACCAAACTCAATAATATTGATAGCAACTACTCCTACAAGTGCCTAGGGCCTATATCATGCATCAAAACTACTTTTGACCATATAAATTTGAAATGCAAGCTCAAGAACATGGTCACCTAGGCAGCAAAAATTTACAATGAATAAAGGACTAGAACAAAAACTAATTGGACCAATGTAGGAGTAACATACTAAGGAACAATCTTCCCAAGCAGTTTTGTGAGAGGTGCTTTGAGCAAGGAGATCGAAAATGGCAGCAAAGTGAGCTTGGACTCGGGTTTGAGCTAGATATTCGTGTTTGGGGGAGGAAGAAGGAGTGTGTGGGTGAAAGGATAAGTGGAGGAGGGCCACCGTGGGCCCACGAGGCAGGGGGCGTCCAGGGGGGTAGGGCGCGCCCTCCACCCTCGTGGCCAGGTGGATGACCCCCCTGTTGTGTTCTCAGTGCCAAATATTCTCAAATATTCTAGAAAAAATCATATTTAAATTTCAGGGCATTTGGAGAACTTTTATTTTTGGGGTATTTTTTATATTGCACGGATAATTAGATAACAGACAGAAAACACTATTTTTATTCTATTTGATATAAATAACACAAAGTAAAAGGAGGGTACAGAAGGTTGTGCCTTCTAGTTTCATCCATCTCATGATCATCAAAAGGAATCCACTAACAAGGTTGATCAAGTCTTGTTAACGAACTCATTCCGAATAACATGGAACCGGAGAAATTTCAAATAACACTATGTTACCTCAACGCGGATATGCACATCCCCAATAATAAGAATATCATATTTCTTCTTGACAGTGGGAAGAGGAAATTCAAAACCTCCAAATATAATCGATGGGATTTTTCCAATAGAGTTGATACTATGAACTTGAGGTTGTTTCCTCGGAAAGTGTACCATATGCTCATTACCATTAACATGAAAAGTGACATTGCCTTTAGTGCAATCAATAACAGCCCCTGCAGTATTCAAAAAGGGTCTTCCAAGAATAATAGACATACTATCGTCCTCGGGAATATCAAGAATAACAAAGTCCGTTAAAATAGTAACGTTTGCAACTACAACAGGCACATCCTCACAAATACCGACAGGTATAGCAGTTGATTTATCAGCCATTTGCAAAGATATTTCAGTAGGTGTCAACTTATTCAAATCAAGTCTATGATATAAAGAGAGAGATATAATACTAACACCGGCTCCAAGATCACATAAAGCAGTTTTAACATAGTTTCTTTTAATGGAGCATGGTATAGTGGGTACTCCTGGATCTCCAAGTTTCTTTGGTATTCCACCCTTAAAAGTATAATTAGCAAGCATGGTGGAAATTTCAGCTTTCGGTATCTTTCTTTTATTAGTAAAATTTCTTTCATGTACTTAGCATAAGGATTCATTTTGAGCATATCAGTCAATCGCATACGCAAAAAGATAGGTCTAATCATTTCAACAAAGCGCTCAAAATCCTCATCATCCTTTTTCTTGGATCGTTTGGGAGGAAAAGGCATGGGTTTCTGAACCCAAGGTTCTCTTTCTTTACCATGTTTCCTAGCAACAAAGTCTTTCTTATCATAACGTTGATTCTTTGATTGTGGGTTATCAAGATCAATGGCAGGTTCAATTTCCATGTCATTACCATTACTAGGTTGAGCATCATCATGAACATTATTATTAACATTATCACTAGTTTCAGGTTCATTACCAGATTGAGTTTCAGCATCAGAAATAGAAATATCATTTGGATTCTCAGGTGTTTCAACAATAGGATCACTAGAAGCATGCAAAGTCTTATCATTTTTCTTTTTCTTCCTTTTAGAAGGACTAGGTGCATCTACACTATTTCTCTGAGAATCTAGCTCAATTCTCTTAGGGTGGCCTTCAGGATACAAAGGTTCCTGAGTCATTCTACCAGTTCTAGTAGCCACTTTAACAACATAATCATTATCTTTATTATTCAATTCTTTGAGCAAATCATTTTGAGCTTTAAGTACTTGTTCTACTTGAGTGGTAACCTTAGAAGCATGTTTACTAATAAGTTTAAGTTCACCTTTAACATTAGCCATATAATCACCCAAGTGTTCAAGCATATTTGAATTGTATTTCAATTGTCTACCAAAATAAGAATTAAAGTCTTCCTGCTTAGCCATAAATTTATCAAACGCATCTAAGCATGGGCTAGCAAATTTAGTAAATGGGATTTCAGCTTTATCATATCTGTAGAGAGAATTTACCTTTACTACCCGTGTCGGGTTATCAAGACCATGAGTTTCTTCAATAGGTAATGGATTAAGATTATATGTTTCTTTAACATGCGGTAAATTAAGACCATGTATTTCTTCAATAGGAGGTAAATTATTAACATCTTCAGCTTTAATACCTTTTTCTTTCATAGATTTCTTTGCCTCTTGCTTATCTTCAGGACTGAGAAATAGAATACCCCTCTTCTTCGGAGTTGGTTTAGGAGTAGGCTCAGGAATTGGCTCTGGAGGTGTCCAATTATTTTCATTTGTCAACATATTATTGCTACGTCTTGAGCTTGCGTTGGTTTTCCCCGAAGAGGAAGGGATGATGCAGCAGAGTAGCGTAAGTATTTCCTTCAGTTTTTGAGAACCAAGGTATCAATCCAGTAGGAGCCCACGCTCAAGACCCTCGTACCTGCACAAAGCGATAACTACTCGCAAGCAACGCGATTAGGGGTTGTCAAGCCCTTCACGGTCACTTACGAGAGTGAGATCTGATAGATAGAATATTTTTGGTATTTTTGATATAAAGATGCAAAGTAAAAAACTAAAGGAAAAGTAAATAGCAAAAAAATATAAAAGTGATGGAGATTGATATGACGAGAATAGACCCGGGGGCCATAGGTTTCACTAGTGGCTTCTCTCAAGAGCATAAGTATTCTATGGTGGGTGAACAAATTACTGTTGAGCAATTGATAGAATTGTGCATAATTATGAGAATATCTAGGCATGATCATGTATATAGGCATCACGTCCGTGACAAGTAGATCGAAACGATTCTGCATCTACTACTATTACTCCACTCATCGACCGCTATCCAGCATGCATCTAGAGTATTAAGTTAAAAACAGAGTAACGCCTTAAGCAAGATGACATGATGTAGAGAGATAAATTCATGCAATATGAAATAAACCCCATCTTGTTATCCTCGATGGCAACAATACAATACGTGCCTTGCTTCCCCTTCTGTCACTGGGTAGGGACACCGCAAGATTGAACCCAAAGCTAAGCACTTCTCCCATGGCAAGGACTACCAATCTAGTTGGCCAAACCAAACGGATAATTCGAAGAGACTGATAACCAATCATACATAAAAGAATTCATAGAAGATTCAAATATTATTCATAGATAGAATTGATCATAAACCCACAATTCATCGGTCTCAACAAACACACCGCAAAAAGAAGATTACATCAAATAGATCTCCACGAGAGAGGGGGAGAACTTTGTATTGAGATTCAAAGAGAGAGAAGAAGCCATCTAGCTACTAACTATGGACCCGAAGGTCTGAGGTAAACTACTCACACTTCATCGGAGAGGCTACGATGATGTAGAAGCCCTCCGTGATGACGACCCTCTTCCGGCGGAGCTCTGGAACAGGCCCCAAGATGGGATCTCGTGGATACAGAAAGTTGCGGCGGTGGAATTAGGTTTTTGGCTCCCGTTCTGATCGTTTGGGGGTATGTTTGTATATATAGGAGGAAGAAGTACGCCAGAGGAGCAACGAGGGGCCCACGAGGCAGGGGGGCGCGCCCCCACCCTCATGACCGCCTCTTTTGTTCCTTGGAGCAGGGTCCAAGTCTCCTGGATCACGCTCGGTGAGAAAATCACGTTCCCAAAGATTTTATTCCGTTTGGACTCCGTTTGATATTCCGTTTCTTCGAAACACTGAAATAGGCAAAAAAACAGCAATTCTGGGCTGGGCCTCCAGTTAATAGGTTAGTCCAAAAAATAATATAAAAGTGGAAAATAAAGCCCAATATAGTCCAAAACAGTAGATAATATAGCATGGAGCAATAAAAAATTATGGATACGTTGGAGACGTATCAGGCATCCCCAAGCTTAATTCCTGCTTGTCCTCGAGTAGGTAAATGATAAAAAGAGAATTTTTGATGTGGAGTGCTACTTGGCATAATTTCAATGTAGATCTTCTTAATTGTGGTATGAATATTCAGATTAGAAAGATTCAAGACAAAAGTTTATATTGACATAAAAATAATAATACTTCAAGCATACTAACAAAGCAATTATGTCTTCTCAAAATAACATGGCCAAAGAAAGTTATCCCTACAAAATCATGTAGTCTGGCTATGCTGCATCTTCACCACCCAAAGTATTTAAATCATGCACAACCCCGATGACAAGCCAAGCAATTGTTTCATACTCTAACTTTTTCAAAACTTTTTCAATCTTCATGCAATACATGAGCGTGAGCCATGGACATAGCACTATAGGTGGAATAGAATGGTGGTTGTGGAGAAGACAAAAAAGGAGAAGATGGTCTCACATCAACTAGGCGTATCAACGGGCTATGGAGATTCCCATCAATAGATAACAATGTGAGTGAGTAGGGATTGCCATGCAACGGATGCACTAGAGCTATAAATGTATGAAAGCTCAACAAAAGAAACTAGTGGGTGTGCATCCAACTTGCTTGCTCATGAAGACCTCGGGCAATTTGAGGAAGCCCATCGTTGGAATATACAAGCCAAGTTCTATAAGTAAAATTCCCACTAGTATATGGAAGTGACAACATATGAGACTCTCTATATGAAGAACATGGTGCTACTTTGAAGCACAAGTGTGGAAAAAGGATAGTAGCATTGCCCCTTTTTTATTTATATATTATTATTTTTTGGGCCTCTTCATTTTCTTTGGCCTTTCTCTCTTTTTTTATTGGGACAATGCTCTATTAAATGATGATCATCACACTTCTATTTATTTACAACTCAATGATTACAAATCGATACTAAAACAAAGTATGACTCTATATGAATGCCTCCGGCGGTGTACAGGGATATGCAATGAATCAAGAGTGACAAGTATGAAAGAATTATGAATGGTGGCTTTGCCACAAATACTATGTCAACTACATGATCATGCTAAGCAATATGGCAATGATGGATGTGTCATGATGAACTAGATGGTGGAAAGTTGCATGGCAATTATCTCGGAATGGCTATGGAAATGCCATAATAGGTAGGTATGGTGGCTGTTTTGAGGAAGGTATATGGTAGGTGTATGATACCGGAGAAAGGTGTGCGGTATTAGAGAGGCTAGCAAAGGTGGAAGGGTGAGAGTGCGTATAATCCATGGACTCAACATTAGTCATAAAGAACTCATATACTTATTGCAAAAATCTAGAAGTTATCAAAGCAAAGTACTACGCGCATGCTCCTAAGGGGATAGATTGGTAGGAAAAGACCATCGCTCGTCCCCGACCGCCACTCATAAGGAAGACAATCAATAAAAAAATCATGCTCCGACTTCGTTACATAACGGTTCACCATACGTGCATGCTACGGGAATCACAAACTCTAACACAAGTATTCTTTAAATTCACAACTACTCAACTAGCATGACTTTAATATTATCACCTCCATATCTCAAAACAATTATCGTGCTTCAATCTTTTCTTAGTATTCAACACACTCAAAAGAAAGTTTCGCAAATCTTGAATACCAAGCATATTATTATTAAGAAAATTACCATGCTAGTAAGAGACTCTCAAAATAATTTAAGTGAGGCATGAGAGATCAATAGTTTCTTTAAAACGAATCCACCATCGTGCTCTAAAAGATCTAAGTGAAGCACATAGAGAAAAATTATAACGCTCAAAAGATATAAGTGAAGCACATAGAGCAAAATTATCTAGCTCAAAAGATATAAGTGAAGCACATAGAGCAAAACTACTTAGCTCAAAGGATATAAGTGAAGCACATAGAGTATTCTATCAAATTTTAATTCATGTATGGCTCTCTCAAAAGGTGTGTACAGCAAGGATGATTGTGGAATACTAAGACAAAAATACACAAATAATACAAGACGCTCCAAGCAAAACACATATCATGTTGGTGAATAAAAATATAGCTCCAAGTAAATTACCGATGGAAGTGGACGAAAAGAGGGGATGCCTTCCGGGGCATCCCCAAGCTTTAACTTTTTGGTGTCCTTGGATTATTTTGGGGGTGCCACGGGCATCCCCAAGATTAGGCTCTTGCCACTCCTTGTTCCATGATCCATCAAAAGAATTCACCCAAAACTTGAAAACTTCACAACACAAAACTCAAAATAGAAAACTCGCGAGCTCCGTTAGCGAAAGAAAACAAAATACCACTTCAAGGTACTGTAATGAACTCATTATTTATTTATATTGGTGTTAAACCTACTGTATTCCAACTTATCTATGGATTATAAACTATTTTACTAGCCATAGATTCATCAAAATAAGCAAACAACACACGAAAAACAGAATCTGTCAAAAACAGAACAATCTGTTGTAATCTGTAGCTAGCTCAAGTTCTGGAACCCCAAAAATTCTAAAATAAATTGCTGGACGTGCGGAATTTATCTATTAATCATCTGCAAAAAGAATTAACTAAATAGCACTCTTCAAATAAAAATGACAGCAGTTCTCGTGAGCGCTAAAGTTTCTGTTTTTTACAGCAAGTTCAACAAGACTTTCCCCAAGTCTTCCCAACGGTTCTACCTGGCACAAACACTAATTAAACACAAAAACACAACCTAAACAGAGGCTAAATAATTTATTTATTACTAAACAGGAGCAAATAACAAGGAATAAAAATAAAATTGGGTTGCCTCCCAACAAGCGCTATCGTTTAACGCCCCTAGCTAGGCATAACAAGCAAGAATAGATCTAGGTATTGCCATAGTAATAAGATAGATTGGTGAAACTCATTTCATATTCTCTATGTTAGGGACTAAATTTAACGGGACAAAAGTCCCGATGATCAACCTTGGGAGGTATAGGTTCCTCCTTTGGTCCTTCATAATGCACAACCAATTCATCATTATAAGCATTCTTTTGACAGAACTTTGTGAGCCTATATTCAAGAGAATATCCTAGTTCATTATTTCGAATAGCCAAATCATCATTAAGTTCAGAAATTTTATCAACTAAAACATTGGTAGGAACCCTCCTTCTAAGATTTTCATTAAAAGCAACATAATCTAGAGATTGAAAACGCATTATTTCTTCTTGATCAAAGAGGATAGCCTCTATGGGAGGACGGCAAGCGTCCACCCTATAATGTGCAAAGATTTCTTTGGCTTCTCTTATTATGAATCTAAACTCATGAGCCAAAAATATAGTAGCGGCACGCTTAACAGATGAATGTTCAATATTAGAAAATTCCAGAAAAATCCTTTGTATGGAAGGATGCATGTGCATGAATTGTCTTTCAAGTTCAACTACAAGCATGGCAATAGCGTCCGCAAGACTACTAGATCTGTGAAGGATAGAACTACCCATAGAAGGTAAAGCACCGACACAAGTAAAGAAATCTTGAATAACTACTTTTCCAATAATATTACCACTACCAACATGGAATTTTTTTTGTATGAAAGATGGTAGGTTCTTTAGTAGGAGCATCCGAATTTTCCATGTTATTGTTATCGCCCATATTGGCGATAACTTCCCCGATTTCAGACATAACGATAAGCAAGCAAACTAGCACACGAGCAAACAAAAAGCAAGCGGACAAAAGAGGCAAATAGAGAGGGAGGATAGAGAGAGAGGGCAAATAAAACGGCTAAGGGTGAATTGGGGGGGGAGAGGAAAACGAGAGGCAAATGGCAAATAATGTAATGCGAGAGATAAGGATTGTGATGAGTACTTGGTATGTTGACTTTTTGCGTATATTCCCCGGCAACCGCGCTAGAAATCCTTCTTGTTATGTCTTGAGCTTGCGTTGGTTTTCCCCAAAGAGGAAGGGATGATGCAGCAGAGTAGCATAAGTATTTCCCTCAGTTTTTGAGAACCAAGGTATCAATCCAGTAGGAGCCCACGCTCAAGTCCCTCGTACCTGCACAAGGCGATAGCTACTCGCAACCAACGCGATTAGGGGTTGTCAAGCCCTTCACGGTCACTTACGAGAGTGAGATCTGATAGATAGAATATTTTTGGTATTTTTGATATAAAGATGCAAAGTAAAAAGTAAAGGCAAAGTAAATAGCAAAACAATAGAAAAGTGATGGAGATTGATATGATGAGAATAGACCCGGGTGCCATAGGTTTCACTAGTGGCTTCTCTCAAGAGCATAAGTATTCTACGGTGGGTGAACAAATTACTGTTGAGCAATTGATAGAATTGTGCATAATTATGAGAATATCTAGGCATGATCATGTATATAGGCATCACGTCCATGACAAGTAGATCGATACGATTCTACATCTACTACCATTACTCCACTCATCGACCGCTATCCAGCATGCATCTAGAGTATTAAGTTAAAACAGAGTAACGCCTTAAGCAAGATGACATGATGTAGAGAGATAAATTCATGCAATATGAAATAAACCCCATCTTGTTATCCTCGATGGCAACAATACAATACGTGCCTTGCTTCCCCTTCTGTCACTGGGTAGGGACACCGCAAGATTGAACCCAAAGTTAAGCACTTCTCCCATGGCAAGAACTACCAATCTAGTTGGCCAAACCAAACGGATAATTCGAAGAGACTGATAACAAATCATACATAAAAGAATTCAGAGAAGATTCAAATATTATTCATAGATATATTTGATCATAAACCCACAATTCATCGGTCTCAACAAACACACCGCAAAAAGAAGATTACATCGAATAGATCTTCACGAGAGAGGGGGAGAACTTTGTATTGAGATTCAAAGAGAGAGAAGAAGCCATCTAGCTACTAACTATGGACCCGAAGGTCTGAGGTAAACTACTCACACTTCATCGGAGAGGCTATGATGATGCAGAAGCCCTCCGTGATGACGACCCTCTTCCGGCGGAGCTCCGAAACAGGCCCCAAGATGGGATCTCGTGGATACAGAAAGTTGCGGCGGTGGAATTAGGTTTTTGGCTCCTGTTTGATCGTTTGGGGGTACGTGTGTATATATAGGAGGAAGAAGTACGCCGGAGGAGCAACGAGGGGCCCACGAGGCAGGGTGCGCGCCCTAGGGGGGGCACGCCCCCCACCCTCGTGACCGCCTCTTTTGTTCCTTGGAGCAGGGTCCAAGTCTCCTGGATCACGTTTGGTGAGAAAATCACGTTCCCGAAGATTTTATTCCGTTTGGACTCTGTTTGATATTCCGTTTCTTCGAAACACTGAAATAGGCAAAAAGACAGCAATTCTGGGCTAGGCCTCCGGTTAATAGGTTAGTCCCAAAAATAATATAAAAGTGGAAAATAAAGCCCAATATAGTCCAAAACTGTAGATAATATAGCATGGAGCAATCAAAAATTATAGATACGTTGGAGATGTATCAATTATTCAATAGAATTTCAGCTTCATCCGGTGTTCTTTCCCTGAAAATAGAACCAGCACAACTATCCAGGTAATCTCTGGAGGCATCGGTTACTCCATTGTAAACGATATCAAGTATTTCATTTTTCTTAAGAGGTTGATCAGGCAAAGCATTAAGTAATTGGATAAGCCTCCCCCAAGCTTGTGGGAGACTCTCTTCTTCAATTTGCACAAAATTATATATATCCCTTAAAGCAGCTTGTTTCTTATGAGCAGGGAAATATTTCGCAGAGAAGTAATAAATCATATCCTGGGGACTACACACACAACCAGGATCAAGAGAATTAAACCATATCTTAGCATCACCCTTTATTGAGAACGGAAATATTTTAAGGATATAAAAGTAGCGATTTCTCTCATCATTAGTGAACAGTGTAGCTATATCATTTAATTTAGTAAGATGTGCTACAACAATTTCAGATTCATAACCTTTTGAGTTCATTTCTATTTTTGCAAGCTAAAATAGCTAAAGAAGCTTCTTGATCAAAAACATAACTGTCGGTGTCAAAACCGGCGGATCTCGGGTAGGGGGTCCCGAACTGTGCGTCTAGGCCGGATGGTAACAGGAGGCAGGGGACACGAAGTTTTACCCAGGTTCGGGCCCTCTCGATGGAGGTAAAACCCTACGTCCTGCTTGATTAATATCGATGGTATGGGTATTACAAGAGTTGATGTACCACGAGATCAGATAGGCTAAACCCTAGAAGCTAGCCTATGGTATGATTGTTGACGTGTATGTTGTCCTACGGACTAAAACCCTCCGGTTTATATAGACACCGGATAGGGTTAGGTTTACATAGGGACGGTTACAACGGTAGGAGATCTGAATATCCGTATCGCCAAGCTTGCCTTCCACGCCAAGGAAAGTCCCTTCCGGACACGGGACGAAGTCTTCAATCTTGTATCTTCATAGTCCTAGAGTCCGGCTGAAGGTATAGTCCGGCCATCCGGACAGCCCCTAATCCAGGACTCCCTCAGTAGCCCCTGAACCAGGCTTCAATGACGATGAGTTCAGCGCGCAGATTATCTTCGGCATTGCAAGGCGGGTTCTCCTCCAAATTCCATGTACCTGTCGAATAAAGCCCGGTTTCTTGTAGACGTTGCGCTCCTTGGCTTCTACGCCCAATAATGGCCACTCCCCACGTGTCAAACGAATATGAAAGGTTCGAGTGTTTTTACATTCACACCCCTAGCCGCGTAAACAAGCTGACCTATTTAAGGAGACGAGGATTTAGATCCGAACCACACCTTCCCCCTTCGCGAGTGTTCATTAGAGCGCATTCGACAAAGATCCATTCCACCATGGCCAGCCGTCGCGACTCCTCCTCCCGCCCTTCCAGCCCCAAGCCTGGATATTGGGGAAGATGCTCCATCCCGCATAGCGAGTGGGTGACGCTCCAGACCAAGGGATTTCTCCCCCCGGCCTATATGATCCCGGTTCAAGCCGGTCTTGCCGTCTATAACGGCGGAGAGCAAGCAGAGAGCGCCCCTAATTCCTCTAAGGGAGAGTGGGTGTGCCTCGTCCCTTATTTAATAAGGGGGCTCGGATTTCCAATCCATCCATTTCTCCGGGGGCTGCTGGAGTTCTACGGCCTCCAGCTACATCATCTCACGCCTGCCTCAGTATTGCATATCACGGGCTTTGTAGCCCTCTGCGAGTTGTTCTTGGGTGTTGACGCTCATTTCGGACTATGGAGGGAGCTATTTTGCCTCGTGCCCCGTTCCAAGAAGGGGTCTGTGTATCAAGTGGGCGGAGCCGAAGTATGGCGCATCGCTGGGACCGGCTATTTGTCCGGAACCCCAAAGAAGGCGTCCCATGACTGGCCCTCGGAATGGTTTTACATAGAAGACGTCCCACTGCCGGATCCTGTCCGGATCGGCCTCCCTCAATTCAACGATGCTCCCCTAAAGAAGCGCCTAAGCTAGCGCCCACGGAGCCCTCAAAGGGAAAGTGACAGGGACGTCGTTTACCTGATGGGCCGGATAAGATTGTTAGCTCATTCCGGATTAACCATGATCGGGGTCATGGCCGCATGCATCATGCGAGGGGTGCAGCCGCTACAGTATAGAGGCCACCCCATGTGGGATTTCAACGGGGAGGACGACACAACCTGTTACGGCCGTAAGGGGCCGGATTCGGCTGCGGCCCTAATAAAGATCTTGTCTGCTTTGTACAAGGGAGAAGAGGAGGATTTTCTCTGCATTGACCCAAAGGGTGGATTTTCCATGTACAATCCTCCAAGCTGGGTGAGTGGTCACATCTTGCCCATCCGTTTTATATCCCCATTGTTTAAATATTTAATCTTAGTGATTTCTACGCAGGAACTGCGCCGGGCTGTTAAAGAAATAAACAGCCCTCCTCCACAACCCGAGGACCCAGGACGGTCCCTCGACCCGGACTCGCAAGAGGATCCGGAGCTTTCGGTGGATCTGATTGATGGAGTGTACCATCAATTGAGCAAGGACAACGTCCTGGTGGCCATTACGACCGATTATCCAGGGCTAATTCCGGCCTCCCAGAAACGGGAGGCCGAACCTGCGGTGACAAGCCAACGAGGGGCCGCAGGGTCCCGTGGGCAGAAAAGAGGTGCAGTCCGGACCGGGGCGTCAGCGCAAAGCTATGGCGCACCCCCTTATCCCAGGTGTCGTACCTTCAGGGCATATTACCACTTGTGCTCTTTTCAGGATAAAGAGACCTTGCCGAACTATACTCGGAGAGACCGCCAATCGCGCCTCCACCAGTGAGGCTCCAAAGCCTGGCCTGGAAGCGGGGCCGAACACAGGGTGCGCACCGGACGCTCCTCCGACGAAGGATGTGGACAGGTTGTCTGCCACCAACTCTGAGGTGGAGATTGCCATGAAGCACAGGCATCGCCGAACAGTTCTTCGCAATGCGTGTTTCTCCCAAGAGGCGTTAGATGCCTTTAAGTCGGGAGATGCGCACCTCCGTGCCGCTCAAAATGGTCTAACCAGAGCCACGGAGCAATATGTAAAAGACATACTGGTAAGAAAATTTTGGTAATTATATATACCAGTAGCCCCCGAGACTTGAAACAGTTAAGATAACTGATTTAAGGATCATTTGTTATGAAGGTTCTTACAGAAAAGAATTCCCTACTGTCCAAGGAGCTGGAAGAGTGCAAAGCCCGACTTGAGGCCGCACTAGCCGCGGCAGGGGAGCCTAAGGAGGCCCCCTCTGGTAATATACACTTTGAAAGATAAGTATTTTGCGAAGCACGGCTTTGGTGTGAATCTGACAAATGAAATTGCAGATGGCGCCGGATTAGATCCGGAAAGGCAACATCTCCTACGCCAGCTAAAGGCTGGTGAGAGGGTGCTATTAAAGGTGATGGGGGAGAAGAACGATCTCCGAGATGCCAACACCAAGCTGGGCGTCGAGCTGAAAGATGTTCGTGCCCAGCTGTCAGACTCCGTGAAGGAGAATCAGCGGCTTCGGCGCGTCATATTTAGCAAGTGCTTGAACAAACCTTTTGAAAGAAAGTTCGGCGGGGAAATCGACTAACAAAGCAATGTCTGTAGGTGTGCTGACAGGTCGTCCTATAGAGGAGATGCCCGGTTCTACGGGTGACCTTCTTCCCGAGCTCTCACAACTGCTCGATAGAGTTCGGCAGGCGATGCGAGGCGTCGCCCAGGACCTGTGGCCATCCGTCTCCATGCCCGAAGGTCTTGGAGAGCTTGCGGAGAAGCTAAAAGGAGCACGGTGGCGCTTCCGATTGTGGAAGATATCAGCCTGCCATCAAGGCTCTAGGGAGGCCTGGGCCATGGTGAAGACGCGGTACGCAAAGGCTGACCCCAACCACATGGCCATGGTCGGTCCTAAAAGGCCCGATGGGAAGGAGATCCCTGTAAGCTTGGTATACGGCCAAGTAGAGTTGGCCGCAAAGTATTCCCAGCAGGACTGTAAATTAGACAGCCTGTTAGATGGTATTGAAGAGGAATACGATCAGTCAAAATGACTGTAATGTAATTGACATTTATGATGCCTTCTAGCCGGATTGTAGATCGTTTGTCATGGCCGACCTTTTCGCTTCAGCCTCGAGATCTGACGGTCCGGAGTGTGTCCGAATTCCCTTGCGATTATATAAGAACCGGGGAATGCATGGAGACCAGGCGTAGGGGTCATTAGTGCGTGAACATACAAGTGCCCGACTAGTTATGTTATATTACATGGTTAGTAAGAAACGTCTTCCAGGGAGAATAGTTCCGTTAGGGGTTCCTTTCCCTGGGAGGCATGCCCTAAAGTGCATGTCCATGCTGCAAAAAGAAATGCAGGAAAAACATCTAGGGGCATAAAAAAATAAAAAAGATCATCTTTAGTTCATCGACCGAATATTCCCTTAAGAACGCTAGCTTTCGGCTTCACCCAGTCTGAGGTACACATCCGGCTGACCCGACAGTAACAATCGCAGAGGTGCTCCCTTTACCACCTAACCGAACAACTGGGAACGTAGGGGTAAGCACAGGAGCCAGGCAACCCAGCTTGGCCAAAACTCAAGTCATATCGATGCATATAATGGTGAAGAAAAGGTACATGCGGAAGTGTGACACATGTGTTGGGCATGAAGCCCGTATAAATAAGCTTCTGTTTAAAGAAGCCCCCAGGTTTAATGAGCGCGGATAGCGCGTCACTTTATGAGCCTTTAAGGGCTATAAGAGAGAGAGAGAGAGAGAAGAAGAAGAGAAATGCAAGACAGAAAATATAAAAAAATGGACAGAGGAAGGAGACGAACATAGAGTCCGGCTCGAGTCGGTTATCCGATGCATCTCGCAGGCGGTACGCTCCACCAATCAGGACTTGGTCAATTATGAAGGGACCTTCCCACTTGGGCTTGAGTTTGTCTTTTTTCTTGTCGGGTAGCCGTAGAACTAATTCGCCAATGTTGTAAGTTTTGGCCCGTACTTCTTTGCTTTGGTATCTTCGAGCCTGCTGTTGATAGAATGCGGAACGGGCTTTTGCCACGTCACGCTCCTCCTCCGATGTGTCTAAGCTGTCCTGCCGATCGAGCTCGGCTTCTCTTTCTTCGTACATGCGCACTCGAGGTGAGTCATGGATTATGTCGCAGGGCAAAACTGCCTCTGCGCCATACACCATAAAGAATGGTGTGTATCCGGTGGTGCGATTCGGCGTGGTCCGCAGCCCCCAGAGTACGGAGTCGAGCTCCTCTACCCAGTACGTGTTAGATTCCTTGAGGGACCGCACTAATCTGGGTTTAATGCTGCTCATGATGAGGCCATTTGCACGTTCGACCTGGCCGTTAGTTTGTGGGTGATAGACGGAAGCATAGTCGAGCTTGATGCCCATGTTTTTGCACCAGAGTTTTACCTCGTCGGCCATGAAGTTCGTGCCGTTATCAGTGATGATGCTATGGGGAACGCCGTAATGGTGTACGACCCCGGATATAAAGGCTATCACCGGTCCGGATTCGGCCGTCTTAACAGGCTTGGCTTCTATCCATTTGGTGAATTTATCCACCATGAACAGTAAGTATTTTTGCTTGTGGGTTCCGCCTTTAAGGGGTCCAACCATGTCAAGCCCCCAGACCGCGAAGGGCCAAGTAATGGGGATAGTTCGGAGGGCGGTGGGTGGCATATGGCTTTGGTTTGCAAAGAGCTGGCAACCGGTGCATCGTTGGACTAAGTCCTGAGCGTCTGCCCGGGCCGTCGGCCAATAAAAGCCTGTATGAAAGGCCTTGCTTACAAGGGACCGAGCTGCAGCGTGATGACCGCCCAGCCTGGCATGAATTTCAGCCAGGAGGTTCCGCCCCTCCTCTTCGGAGATGCACGTTTGAAGGACTCCGGTAGTTCTTTTCTTATAAAGCTCTCCCTCGTGGACTCTGTAGGCTTTGGATCGCCGCACTATGCAGCGTGCCTCATTTTGGTCCTCGGGGAGTTTCTGCCTAGTGAGGTGGGCGAGGAATGGTTCTGTCCACGGGGCGATGACGTCCATTATTACGTGGGCTGAAGGTGTTATTTCATTGGCAGAGCCTCCGATTGTGTCAGAATTTTTGGTGTCGGGCAGTGTGGTTGGGTCCGGGGTGTTATTATTCGGCTCCCCTTCCCATACTGCGGACGGCTTGAACAGCCTTTCCAAGAAGATGTTGGGGGGGACTACATCGCGTTTTGCGCCGATGCGTGCCAGGACATCTGCCGCCTGATTGTTTTCCCGGGCTATATGGTGAAATTCAAGCCCCTCGAACCGAGCTGACATTTTTAGGACGGCGTTGCGGTAGGCTGCCATTTTTGGATCCTTGGCATCGAAGTCTCCATTTATTTGGGATATTGCGAGGTTCGAGTCCCCGCGCACCTCTAGGCATTGAATACCCATGGATACTGCCATCCAGAGACCATGTAAAAGGGCCTCATATTCGGCTGCGTTGTTGGAGTCCGTGTACATAATCTGGAGTACGTATTGAACTGTGTCTCCTGGGGATTATTCCTCTAAAGGTTGTGCTGCTTCCCTCAATGCGGTTCTAGTCTATTTCCATTTTTTGAAGAGTTTCCTCGTAAATGAGGTTCAATCCGCTGCCGCCGTCCATGAGTACCTTGGTAAGACGAAAGTCATCCACTATTGGGTGGAGGACCAATGCGGCTGGTCCACGGGCTGTTCGGAATCTAGGTTCATCACTGGTGTTAAAGGTAATAGCCGTGTCACTCCATGGGTTTATTGTTGCTACTTGATAGACTTCGGCAAGGGTGCGGAGTGTCTTTTTTCGCATATTATTTGATGCGAAAGTCTCGAAGACTATTAATACCGGATGGGTGTCTCTGGGGTGGCTTTCTGTGGCCTCCGGAATTAGGAGGTTTTCGCCAATTTTGGCCACCTGCCGGAGTATCCAACATGCTCCAAGGTTGTGAGTTGGTGTGGCGTCCTCTGTACTGTGAATTTTACAAGGTCCGTTAAGCCATCCTTCCAGTACGGTTCCATGCCCTATAGAGGGTTTTTGCTTTTTGGTATCTAACCTGGGTGTCTGGTTATGCTGCACCCTTTTATTTTGGACTGGGTTTGTCTTTAGGGCCGGATTGTCCCAAAATTTTATTTTGGTTTTCCAGGTGCTTTCCATCGCACAATACTTTCGTACAATGGACGCCAAGTCAGTGAAGCGTGTGATATCACGGCGACTTATGGCGTTGAGTATTCCCTCGTCCGTGCAATTATTGCAGAAGATTAAGACTGCGTCTTCCTCGTGGCAGTCCCTTAGCCTGTTCTTAACCAGGAGGAATCTAGCCTAGTAATGATGTACTGTTTCGTCGGGCTCTTGCCTGATTTTGGATAGATCGCATATGTTGGGGTGGGTGGGTGGAGTTAAATCCGAAGCCTCACGCCGTCTGCGGCTCAAAGGCCGAGGAATTTCTGAACTCGAAAATTTGGATCCCTGGGTGTTGTCCAATGAATCCAGCCCGTCGCCTGACTCTAAGTTCAGGTCTTGAGTGATATCCTCCCCTCCGCCGGTAGCCGGCTTGGAGGGATCGGGAATCCGTATGTAGCGAGTCCTTAAGATAGACGAAGGGTCGCTGCATTGTCCCTCTACCACGGCAACGTGATGGGTGACTTGGGGAGAGTTAATCTCTCTCAGATCGGTTTTAGGCCCTATCTGGTCGTAATCCGTAGCGACTCCCAGGGCGGCGAAGAGATCCAAGATCTCGTTTATGGAGGAAAGCTCCATTGGATCTAACTGCTCAGCGAGTTCCAAACTGACATGAAGATTGTTTTCGATGGCTCGAGAGGTCATCGTCGGCGTAGAAGCCGAACAGGTGGTCATAAGAAAACCACCTAGTCGGAGGGTTTGGCCGACAACCAAAGCTCCCTTAGCAACGGTGTCATCTTTAAAGACGGGGCGAGGCATCCTTCCTGATGGCGACGACACAGAGGAACTCTCTGAAAGCACCAATGTCGGTGTCAAAACCGGCGGATCTCGGGTAAGGGGTCCCGAACTATGCGTCTAGGCCGGATGGTAACAGGAGGCAGGGGACATGAAGTTTTACCCAGGTTCGGGCCCTCTCAATGGAGGTAAAACCCTACGTCCTGCTTGATTAATATCGATGGTATGGGTATTACAAGAGTTGATCTACCACGAGATTAGAGAGGCTAAACCCTAGAAGCTAGCCTATGGTATGATTGTTGACGTGTATGTTGTCCTACGGACTAAAACCCTCCGGTTTATATAGACATTGGATAGGGTTAGGGTTACATAGAGTTGGTTACAATGGTAGGAGATCTGAATATCCGTATCACCAAGCTTGCCTTCCACGCCAAGGAAAGTCCCTTCTGGACACGGGACGAAGTCTTCAATCTTGTATCTTCATAGTCCTGGAGTCCGGCTGAAGGTATAGTCCAGCCATCCGGACACCCCCTAATCCAGGACTCCCTCAATAACCCTTAGGAATAACATGTGATTCTTCATCATCACTTTCATCCGTATCATCAGGTTCAATATTTTCAATTTCTCTAGCCCTAGAAAGTTGTTCATCAAGAAAATCACTAAGTGGCATAGTAGTATCAGGCATAGAGGTAGTTTCTTCATAAGTATCATGCATAGCAGAAGTGGCATCATCGATAGCATGCGACATATCAGAACGAATAGCAGAAGCAAGTGTAGGTGTCGCAAGCTTACTCAAAACAGAAGGTGAATCAAGTGTAGAGCTAGATGGCAGTTCCTTACCTCCACTCGTAGTTGAGCGATAGATCTTGGTTTTTGGATCTCTCAAGTTCTTCATAATGATAAGCAGATATATATCCCAAGTGACTCAAAGAATACAGCTATGCTCCCCGGCAACGACACCAGAAAATAGTCTTGATAACCAACAAGTATAGGGGATCGCAACAGTTTTTGAGGGTAGAGTATTCAACCCAAATTTATTGATTCGACACTAGGGGAGCCAAATAATATTCTCAAGTATTAGCAGCTGAGTTGTCAATTCAACCACACCAGGAAACTTAATATCTGCAGCAAAGTATTTAGTAGCAAAGTAATATGATAGTAGTGATAACGGTAACAAAAGGTAACAGTAGTAAAAGCAATGTTTTTGGTATTTTGTAGTGATGATAGCAATAGCAACGGAAAAGTAAATAAGCGAAGAAAAATATATGGAAAGCTCATAGGCAATGGATCGGTAATGGAGAATTATGCCGGATGCGGTTCATCATGTAACAGTCATAACCTAGGGTGACATAGAACTAGCTCCAGTTCATTGATATAATGTAGGCATGTATTCCGAATATAGTCATACGTGCTTATGGAAAAGAACGTGCATGACATCTTTTGTCCTACCCTCCCGTGGCAGCGGGGTCCTTACGAAAACTAAGGGATATGAAGGCCTCCTTTTAATAGAGAACCGGAACAAAGCATTAACACATAGTGAATACATGAACTCCTCAAACTACGGTCATCACCGGTAAGTATCCCTATTATTGTCACTTCGGGGTTAATGGATCATAACACATAATAGGTGACTATAGACTTGCAAGATAGGATCAAGAACACTCATATATTGATGAAAACATAATATGTTCAGATCTGAAATCATGGCACTCGGGCCCTAGTGACAAGCATTAAGCAAAGCAAAGTCATAGCAACATCAATCTCAGAACATAGTGGACACAAGGGATCAAACCCTAACAAAACTAACTCGATTACATGATAGATCCCATCCAACCCATCACCATCTAGCAAGCATATGATGGAATTACTCACGCACGATGGTGAGCATCATGAAATTGGTCATGGAGGATGGTTGATGATGACGATGGCGACGGAGTCCCCTCTCCGGAGCCCCGAACGGACTCCAGATCAGCCCTCCCGAGAGGTTTTAGGGCTTGGCGGCGGCTCCGTATCGTAAAGCGCGATGATTTCTTTGAAGGAAATATGCCCTAGAGGAAATAATAAAGTTATTATTTATTTCCTTATATCATGATAAATGTTTATTATTCATGCTAGAATTGTATTAACCGGAAACATAATACATGTGTGAATACATAGACAAACTTAGTGTCACTAGTATGCCTCTACTTAAATAGCTCATTAATCAAAGATGGTTATGTTTCCTAAGCATGAACAATGTGTTGTTATTTGATTAATGAGGTCACATCATTAGTTGATTGATCTGATTGACATGACCCATTTCATTAGCTTAGCACCCGATCGTTTAGTATGTTGCTATTGCTTTCTTCATGACTTATACATGTTCCTATGACTATGAGATTATGCAACTCCCGTTTACCGGAGGAACACTTTGTGTGCTACCAAACGTCACAACGTAACTGGGTGATTATAAAGGAGCTCTACAGGTGTCTCCAAAAGGTATATGTTGGGTTGGCGTATTTCGAGATTAGGATTTGTCACTCCGATTGTCGGAGAGGTATCTCTGGGCCCTCTCGGTAATGCACATCACATAAGCCTTGCAAGCATTGTGACTAATGAGTTAGTTGCGAGATGATGTATTACGGAACGAGTAAAGAGACTTGCCGGTAACGAGATTGAACTAGGTATTGGATACCGACGATCGAATCTCGGGCAAGTAACATACCGATGACAAAGGGAACAACGTATGTTGTTATGCGGTCTGACCGATAAAGATCTTCGTAGAATATGTAGGAGCCAATATGGGCATCCAGGTCCCGCTATTGGTTATTGACCGGAGATGTGTCTCAGTCATGTCTGCATTGTTCTCGAACCGTAGGGTCCGCACGCTTAACGTTACGATGACAGTTATTATGAGTTTATGCATTTTGATGTACCGAAGTTAGTTCGGAGTCCTGGATATGATCACGGACATGACGAGGAGTCTCAAAATGGTCGAGACATAAAGATTGATATATTGGAAGCCTATATTTGGATATCGGAAGTGTTCCGGGTGAAATCGGGATTTTACCGGAGTACCGGGAGGTTACCGGAACCCCCCGGGAGCCATATGGGCCTTAATGGTCTTTAGTGGAAAGGAGAAAGGGGCAGCCCAAGGTGGCCGCGCGCCTCCCCCCTCCCCTAGTCCTATTAGGACTAGGAGAGGTGGCCGGCCCCCCTCTCTCTCTTTCCCCCTTGGGGAATCCTAGTCCAACTAGGATTGGGGGGGGAGTCCTACTCCCGGTAGGAGTAGGACTCCTCCTGCGCCCTCCTCCTGGCCGGCCGCACCCTCCCCCTTGGCTCCTTTATATACGGAGGCAGGGGCACCTCTAGACACACAAGTTGATCATTGAGATCGTTCCTTAGCTGTGTGCGGTGCCCCCTGCCACCATATTCCACCTCGATCATATCGTTGTAGTGCTTAGGCGAAGCCCTGCGTCGGTAGAACATCAAGATCATCATCACGCCGTCGTGCTGACGGAACTCCTCCCCGAAGCTTTGCTGGATCGGAGCCCGGGGATCGTCATCGAGCTGTACGTGTGCTAAGAACTCAGA
The DNA here is from genome assembly GCA_034509565.1 of Triticum monococcum. NCBI lineage: Eukaryota > Viridiplantae > Streptophyta > Magnoliopsida > Poales > Poaceae > Triticum > Triticum monococcum. Next base: position 772,509,026 of record CM067847.1, read on the forward strand.
GGTGCCGGAGTAACGGTGCTTGGATCGGTCGGTTCGGGAAGAAGACGTACGACTACTTCCTCTACGTTGTGTCAATGCTTCCATTGCGATCTACAAGGGTACGTAGATCAGACTCTCCCTCTCGTTGCTATGCATCACCATGATCTTGCGTGTGTGTAGGAATTTTTTTGAAATTACTACGTTTCCCAACAGTGGCATCAGAGCCTAGGTTTTATGGTTTGATGCTATGTGCACGAGTAGAACACAAGTGAGTTGTGGGCGATATAAGTCATACTGCCTACCAGCATGTCATACTTTGGTTCAATGGTATTGTTGGACGAGACGACCCGGACCAACATTACGCGTACGCTTACACGAGACCGGTTCCCTCGACGTGCTTTGCACACAGGTGGCTTGCGGGCGACTGTCTCTCCAACTTTAGTTGAACCGAGTGTGGCTACGCCCGGTCCTTGCGAAGGTTAAAACGGAGTCTATTTGACAAACTATCGTTGTGGTTTTGATGCGTAGGTGATATTGGTTCTTGCTTGGCGTCTAACTTGCAACAACAAAGTAGAGGACGTCTAACTTGTTTTTGCAGGGCATGTTGTGATGTGATATGGTCAAGACATGATGCTAAATTTTATTGTATGAGATGATCATGTTTTGTAACAGAGTTATCGGCAACTGGCAGGAGCCATATGGTTGTCGCTTTATTGTATGCAATGCAATCGCGATGTAATGCTTTACTTTATCACTAAGCGGTAGCGATAATCGTGGAAGCATAAGATTGGCGAGACGACAACGGTGCTACGATGGAGATCAAGGTGTCGCGCTGGTGACGATGGTGATCATGACGGTGCTTCGGAGATGGAGATCACAAGCACAAGATGATGATGGCCATATCATATCACTTATATTGATTGCATGTGATGTTTATCTTTTATGCATCTTATCTTGCTTTGATTGACAGTAGCATTATAAGATGATCTCTCACTAAATTATCAAGAAGTGTTATCCCTGAATATGCACTGTTGCGAAAGTTCTTCGTGCTGAGACACCACGTGATGATCGGGTGTGATAGGCTCTACGTTCAAATACAACGGGTGCAAAACAGTTGCACAGGCGGAATACTCAGGTTATACTTGACGAGCCAAGCATATACAGATATGGCCTCAGAACACGGAGACCGAAATGTCGAGCGTGAATCATATAGTAGATATGATCAACAAAATGATGTTCACCGATGAAACTACTCCATCTCACGTGATGATCGGACATGGTTTAGTTGATTTGGATCACGTAATCACTTAGAGGATTAGAGGGATGTCTATCTAAGTGGGAGTTCTTAAGTAATATGATTAACTGAACTTAAATTTATCATGAACTTAGTACCTGATAGTATCTTGCTTGTTTATGTTGATTGTAGATAGATGGCTCGTGCTGTTGTTCCATTGAATTTTAATGCGTTCCTTGAGAAAGCAAAGTTGAAAGATGATGGTAGCAATTACACGGACTGGGTCCGTAACTTGAGGATTATCCTCATTGCCGCACAGAAGAATTACGTCCTGGAAGCACCGCTGGGTGCCAGGCCTACTGCTGGAGCAACACCAGATGTTACGAAAGTCTGGCAGAGCAAAGCTGATGACTACTCGATAGTTCAGTATGCCATGCTTTACGGCTTAGAATCGGGACTTCAACGATGTTTTGAACGTCCTGGAGCATATGAGATGTTTCAGGAGTTGAAGTTAATATTTCAAGCAAATGCCCGGATTGAGAGATATGAAGTCTCCAATAAGTTCTATAGCTGCAAGATGGAAGAGAACAGTTCTGTCAGTGAGCATATACTCAAAATGCCTGGGTATAATAATCACTTGATTCAATTGGGAGTTAATCTTCTAGATGATTGCGTCATTGACAGAATTCTCCAATCACTGCCACCAAGCTACAAGAGCTTCGTGATGAACTATAATATGCAAGGGATGAACAAGACTATTTCCGAGCTCTTCGCAATGCTGAAAGCTGCGGAGGTAGAAATCAAAACGGAGCATCAAGTGTTGATGGTTAACAAAACCACTAGTTTCAAGAAAAAGGGCAAAGGAAAGAAGAAGGGGAACTTCAAGAAGAACGGCAAGCAAGTTGCTGCTCAAGAGAAGAAACCCAAGTCTGGACCTAAGCCTGAAACTGAGTGCTTCTACTGCAAGCAGACTGGTCACTGGAAGTGGAACTGCCCAAAGTATTTGGCGGATAAGAAGGATGGCAAGGTGAACAAAGGTATATGTGATATACATGTTATTGATGTGTACCTTACTAATGCTCGCAGTAGCACCTGGGTATTTGATACTGGTTCTGTTGCTAATATTTGCAACTTGAAACAGGGACTACGGATTAAGCGAAGATTGGCTAAGGATGAGGTGACGATGCGTGTGGGAAACGGTTCCAAAGTCGATGTGATCGCGGTCGGCACGCTACCTCTACATCTACCTTCGGGATTAATATTAGACCTAAATAATTGTTATTTGGTGCCAGCGTTGAGCATGAACATTATATCTGGATCTTGTTTAATGCGAGACGGTTATTCATTTAAATCAGAGAATAATGGTTGTTCTATTTATATGAGTAATATCTTTTATGGTCATGCACCCTTGAAGAGTGGTCTATTCTTGTTGAATCTCGATAGTAGTGATACACATATTCATAATGTAGAAGCCAAAAGATGCAGAGTTGATAATGATAGTGCAACTTATTTGTGGCACTGCCGTTTAGGTCATATCGGTGTAAAGCGCATGAAGAAACTCCATACTGATGGACTTTTGGAACCACTTGATTATGAATCACTTGGTACCTGCGAACCGTGCCTCATGGGCAAGATGACTAAAACACCGTTCTCTGGTACTATGGAGAGAGCAACAGATTTGTTGGAAATCATACATACAGATGTATGTGGTCCGATGAATATTGAGGCTCGTGGCGGATATCGTTATTTTCTCACCTTCACAGATGATTTAAGCAGATATGGGTATATCTACTTAATGAAACATAAGTCTGAAACATTTGAGAAGTTCAAAGAATTTTAGAGTGAAGTGGAAAATCATCGTAACAACAAAATAAAGTTTCTATGATCTGATCGTGGAGGAGAATATTTGAGTTACGAGTTTGGTGTACATTTGAAAAATTGTGGAATAGTTTCGCAACTCACGCCACCCGGAACACCACAGCGTAATAGTGTGTCCGAACATCGTAATCGTACTTTACTAGATATGGTACGATCTATGATGTCTCTTACTGATTTACTGCTATCGTTTTGGGGATACGCTCTAGAGACGGCCGCATTCACGTTAAATGGGGCACCATCAAAATCCGTTGAGACGACGCCTTATGAACTATGGTTTGGCAAGAAACCAAAGTTGTCGTTTCTGAAAGTTTGGGGCTGCGATGCTTATGTGAAAAAGCTTCAACCTGATAAGCTCGAACCCAAATCGGAGAAATGTGTCTTCATAGGATATCCAAAGGAAACTATTGGATACACCTTCTATCACAGATCCGAAGGCAAGACTTTTGTTGCTAAATTCGGAAACTTTCTTGAGAAGGAGTTTCTCTCGAAAGAAGTGAGTGGGGGGCAAGTAGAACTTGACGAGGTAACTGTACCTGCTCCCTTATTCGAAAGTAGTACATCACAGAAAACTGTTTCTGCGACACCTACACCAATAAGTGAGGAAGTTAATGATAATGATCATGAAACTTTAGAACAAGATACTACTGAACCTCGTAGATCAACCAGAGCAAGATCCGCGCCAGAGTGGTACGGTAATCCAGTTCTAGAAGTCATGCTGCTAGATCATGATGAACCTACGAACTATGAAGAAGTGATGGTGAGCCCAGATTCCGCAAAGTGGCTTGAAGCCATGAAATCTGAGATGGGATCCATGTATGAGAACAAAGTATGGACTTTGGTTGACTTGCCCGATGATCGGCAAGCAATTGAGAATAAATGGATCTTCAAGAAAAAGACTGACGCTGACGGTAATGTTACTGTCTATAAAGCTCGACTTGTCGCAAAAGGTTTTTGACAAGTTCAAGGGGTTGACTACGATGAGACCTTCTCACCCGTAGCGATGCTTAAGTCTGTCCGAATCATGTTAGCAATTGCCGCGTTTTATGATTATGAAATTTGGCAGATGGATGTCAAAACTGCATTCCTGAATGGATTTCTGGAAGAAGAGTTGTATATGATGCAACCGGAAGGTTTTGTCGATCCAAAGGGAGCTAACAAAGTGTGCAAGCTCCAGCGATCCATTTATGGACTGGTGCAAGCCTCCCGGATTTGGAATAAACATTTTGATAGTGTGATCAAAGCATTTGGTTTTATACAGACTTTTGGTGAAGCCTGTATTTACAAGAAAGTGAGTGGGAGCTCTGTAGCATTACTGATATTATATGTGGATGACATATTGCTGATTGGAAATGATATAGAATTTCTGGATAGCATAAAGGGATACTTGAATAAGAGTTTTTCAATGAAAGACCTCGGTGAAGCTGTTTACATATTAGGCATAAAGATCTATAGAGATAGATCAAGACGCTTAATTGGACTTTCACAAAGCACATACCTTGACAAAATTTTGAAGAAGTTCAAAATGGATCAAGCAAAGAAAGGATTCTTGCCTGTGTTACAAGGTGTGAAGTTGAGTCAGACTCAATGCCCGACCACTGCAGAAGATAGAGAGAAAATGAAAGATGTTCCCTATGCTTCAGCCATAGGCTTTATCATGTATGCAATGATGTGTACCAGACCTGATGTGTACCTTGCAATAAGTTTAGCAGGGAGGTACCAAAGTAATCCAGGAGTGGATCACTGGACAGCAGTCAAGAACATCCTGAAATACCTGAAAAGGACTAAGGATATGATTCTCGTATATGGAGGTGACAAAGAGCTCACCGTAAAAGGTTACGTTGATGCAAGCTTTGACACTGATCCGGACGATTCTAAATCGCAAATCGGATACGTGTTTACATTAAACGGTGGAGCTGTCAGTTGGTGCAGTTCTAAACAAAGCGTCATAGCGGGATCTACATGTGAAGCGGAGTACATAGCTGCTTCGGAAGCAGCAAACGAAGGAGTCTGGATGAAGGACTTCATATCCGATCTAGGTGTCATACCTAGTGCATCGGGTCCAATGAAAATCTTTTGTGACAATACTGGTGCAATTGCCTTGGCAAAGGAATCCAGATTTCACAAGAGGACCAAACACATCAAGATACGCTTCAATTCCATCCGGGATCTAGTCCAGGTGGGAGACATAGAGATTTGCAAGATACATACGGATCTGAATGTTGCAGACCCGTTGACTAAGCCTCTTCCACGAGCAAAACATGATCAGCACCAAGGCTCCATGGGTGTTAGAATCATTACTGTGTAATCTAGATTATTGACTCTAGTGCAGGTGGGAGACTGAAGGAAATATGCCCTAGAGGCAATAATAAAGTTATTATTTATTTCCTTATATCATGATAAATGTTTATTATTCATGCTAGAATTGTATTAACCGGAAACATAATACATGTGTGAATACATAGACAAACTTAGTGTCACTAGTATGCCTCTACTTGACTAGCTCATTAATCAAAGATGGTTATGTTTCCTAACCATGAACAATGTGTTGTTATTTGATTAACGAGGTCACATCATTAGTTGAATGACCTGATTGACATGACCCATTTCATTAGCTTGGCACCCGATCGTTTAGTATGTTGCTATTGCTTTCATCATGACTTATACATGTTCCTATGACTATGAGATTATGCAACTCCCGTTTACCGGAGGAACACTTTGTGTGCTACAAAACGTCACAACGTAACTGGGTGATTATAAAGGAGCTCTACAGGTGTCTCCAAAAGGTAGATGTTGGGTTGGCGTATTTCGAGATTAGGATTTGTCACTCCGATTGTCGGAGAGGTATCTCTGGGCCCTCTCGGTAATGCACATCACATAAGCCTTGCAAGCATTGTGACTAATGAGTTAGTTGCGAGATGATGTATTACGGAATGAGTAAAGAGACTTGCCGGTAACGAGATTGAACTAGGTATTGGATACCGACGATCGAATCTCGGGCAAGTAACATACCGATGACAAAGGGAACAACGTATGTTATTATACGGTCTTACCGATAAAGATCTTCGTAGAATATGTAGGAGCCAATATGGGCATCCAGGTCCCGCTATTGGTTATTTACCGGAGATGTGTCTCAGTCATGTCTACATTGTTCTCGAACCGTAGGGTCCGCACGCTTAACGTTACGATGACAGTTATTATGAGTTTATGCATTTTGATGTACCGAAGTTAGTTCGGAGTCCCGGATATGATCACGGACATGACGAGGAGTCTCGAAATGGTCGAGACATAAAGATTGTTATATTGGAAGCCTATATTTGGATATCAGAAGTGTTCCGGGTGAAATCGGGATTTTACCGGAGTACCGGGAGGTTACCGGAACCCCCCGGGAGCCATATGGGCCTTAATGGGCTTTAGTGGAAAGGAGAAAGGGGCAGCCCAAGGTGGCCGCGCGCCTCCTCCCTCCCCTAGTCCTATTAGGACTAGGAGAGGTGGCCGGCCCCCCTCTCTCTCTTTCCCCCTTGGGGAATCCTAGTCCAACTAGGATTGGGGGGGGGGGGGAGTCCTACTCCCGGTAGGAGTAGGACTCCTCCTGCGCCCTCCTCCTGGCCGGCCGCACCCTCCCCCTTGGCTCCTTTATATACGGAGGCAGGGGCTGTTGGGGAACGTAGTAATTTCGAAAAATTTCCTACGCACACGCAAGATCATGGTGATGCATAGCAACGAGGGGGAGAGTCTGATCTACATACCCTTGTAGATCGCAATGGAAGCGTTGACACAACGTAGAGGAAGTAGTCGTACGTCTTCTTCCCGATCCGACCGATCCAGGCACCGTTACTCCAGCACCTCCGAGTTCTTAGCACACGTTCAGCTCGATGACGATCCTCGGGCTCCGATCCAGCAAAGCGTCGAGGAAGAGTTCCGTCAGCACGACGGCGTGGTGACGATCTTGATGTACTACCGACGCAGGGCTTCGCCTAAGCACTACAACGGTATGATCGAGGTGGAATTTGGTGGCAGGGGGCACCGCACACGGCTAAGGAACGATCTCAAGGATCAACTTGTGTGTCTATGGGGTGCCCCTGCCCCCGTATATAAAGGAGCAGGGGGAGGGGTTCGGCCGGCCAGGGAGAGGGGCGCAGGAGGAGTCCTACTCCTACCGGGAGTAGGACTACCCCCCCCCCCCAATCCTATTCCTAATAGGAATCCTCAAGGGGGAAAGAGAGAAGGAGGGGGCCGGCCCTTTCTCCTAGTCCTAATAGGACTAGGGAAGGGGGGAAGGTGCGCAGCCCTTGTGGCAGCCCCTTTTCACTTTTCCACTAAGGCCCAATAGGCCCATTTGCCTCCCGGGGGGTTCCGGTAACCCTCCCGGTATTCCAGTAAAATCCCGATTTCACCCAGAACACTTCCGATGTCCAAACATACGCTTCCAATATATCAATCTTTACGTCTCGACCATTTCGAGACTCCTCGTCATGTCCGTGATCACATCCGGGACTCCGAGCAACCTTCGGTACATCAAAATGCATAAACTCATAATAACTGTCATCGTAACGTTAAGCGTGCGGACCCTACGGTTCGAGAACAATGTAGACATGACCGAGACACGTCTCCGGTCAATAACCAATAGCGGGACCTGGATGCCCATATTGGCTCCTACATATTCTACGAAGATCTTTATCGGTCAGACCGCATAACAACATACGTTGTTCCCTTTGTCACCGGTATGTTACTTGCCCGAGATTCGATCGTCGGTATCCAATACCTAGTTCAATCTCGTTACTGGCAAGTCTCTTTAATCGTTCCGTAATACATCATCTCATAACTAACATCTTAGTTATTATGCTTGCAAGGCTTATGTGATGTGGATTACCGAGAGGGCCCAGAGATACCTCTCCGACAATCGGAGTGACAAACCCTAATCTCGAAATACGCCAACCCAACATCCACCATTGGAGACACCTGTAGTACTCCTTTATAATCACCCAGTTACGTTGTGACGTTTGGTAGTACCCAAAGTGTTCCTCTGGTAAACGGGAGTTGCATAATCTCATAGTTATAGGAACATGTATAAGTCATGAAGAAAGCAATAGCATCATACTAAACGATCGGGTGCTAAGCTAATGGAATGGGTCATGTCAATCAGATCATTCAACTAATGATGTGACCTCGTTAATCAAATAACAACTCCTTGTTCATGGTTAGGAAACATAACCATCTTTGATTAACGAGCTAGTCAAGTAGAGGCATACTAGTGACACTTTGTTTGTATATGTATTCACACATGTATTATGTTTCCGGTTAATACAATTCTAGCATGAATAATAAACATTTATCATGATATAAGGAAATAAATAATAACTTTATTATTGCCTCTAGGGCATATTTCCTTCAGTCTCCCACTTGCACTAGAGTCAATAATCTAGTTCACATCGCCATGTGATTTAACAGCAATAGTTCACATCACCATGTGATTAACACCCATAGTTCACATCGTCATGTGACCAACACTCAAAGGGTTTACTAGAGTCAGTAATCTAGTTCACATATCTATGTGATTAACACCCAAAGAGTACTAAGGTGTGATCATGTTTTGCTTGTGAGATAATTTTAGTCAACGGGCCTGTCACATTCAGATCCGTAAGTATTTTGCAAGTTCTATGTCTACAATGCTCTACACGGAGCTACTCTAGCTAATTGCTCCCACTTTCAATATGTATCCAGATTGAGACTTTAGATTCATCTGGATCAGTGTCAAAAACTTGCATCGACGTAACCCTTTACGACGAACCTTTTTGTCACGTCCATAATCGAGAAACATAACCTTATTTCACTAAGGATAATTCTGACCGCTGTCTAGTGATCTACTCCTAGATCACTATTGTACTCCCTTGCCAAATCAATGCAGGGTATACAATAGATCTGGTATACAGCATGACATACTTTATAGAACCTATGGCCAAGGCATAGGGAATGACTTTCATTCTCTTTCTATCTTCTGCCGTGGTCGGGCTTTGAGTCTTACTCAACTTTACACCTTGTAATACAGGCAAGAACTCTTTCTTTGACTGCTCCATTTTGAACTACTTCAAAATCTTGTCAAGGTATGTACTCATTGAAAAAAACTTATCAAGCGTCTTGATCTATCTCTATAGATCTTGAAGCTCAATATGTAAGCAGCTTCACCGAAGTGTCTTTCTTTGAAAAACTCTTTTCAAACACTCCTTTATGCTTTATAGAATAATTCTACATTATTTCCGATCAACAATATGTCATTCACATATACTTTATCAGAAATGTTGTAGTGCTCCCACTCACTTTCTTGTAAATACAGGCTTCACCGCTAGTCTGTATAAAACTATATGCTTTGATCAACTTATCAAAGCGTGTATTCCAACTCTGAGATGCTTGCACCAGTCCATAGATGAATCGCTGGAGCTTGCATATTTTGTTAGCACCTTTAGGATTGACAAAACCTACTGGTTGCATCATATACAACTCTTCTTCCAGAAATCCATTCAGGAATGCAGTTTTGATATCCATCTGCCAAATTTCATAATCATAAAATGCGGCAATTGCTAACATGATTCTGACAGACTTAAGCATCGCTACGGGTGAGAAGGTCTCATCGTAGTCAACCCCTTGAACTTGTCGAAAACCTTTTGCGACAAGTCGAGCTTTATAGACAGTAATATTACCGCCAGCGTCAGTCTTTTTCTTGAAGATCCATTTATTCTCAATTGCTTGCCGATCATCGGGCAAGCCAACCAAAGTCCATACTTTCTTCTCATACATGGATCCCATCTCAGATTTCATGGCCTCAAGCCACTTTGCGGAATCTGGGCTCACCATCGCTTCTTCATAGTTCGTAGGTTCATCATGATCTAGTATCATGACTTCCAGAACTGGATTACCGTACCACTCTGGTGCGGATCTCACTCTGGTTGATCTACGTGGTTCAGTAGTATCTTGTCCTGAAGTTTCATGATCATCATCATTAGCTTCCTCACTAATTGGTATAGGTGTCGCAGAAACAGTTTTCTATGATGTACTATTTTCCAATAAGGGAGCAGGTACAGTTACCTCGTCAAGTTCTACTTTCCTCCCACTCACTTCTTTCGAGAGAAACTCCTTCTCTAGAAATGATCCATTCTTGGCAATGAATGTCTTGCCTTCGGATCTGTGATAGAAGGTATACCCAACAGTTTCTTTTGGGTATCCTATGAAGACACATTTCTCCGCTTTGGGTTCGAGCTTATCAGGTTGAAGCTTTTTCACATAAGCATCGCAGCCCCAAACTTTAAGAAACGACAACTTTGGTTTCTTGCCAAACCATAGTTCATAAGGCGTCGTCTCAACGGATTTTGATGGTGCCCTATTTAACGTGAATGCGGCCGTCTCTAAAGCATAACCCCAAAATGATAGCGGTAAATCAGTAAGAGACATCATAGATCGCACCATATCTAGTAAAGTACGATTACGACGTTCGGACACACCATTACGCTGTGGTGTTCCGGGTGGCGTGAGTTGCGAAACTATTCCACAATTTTTCAAATGTGCACCAAACTCGTAACTCAAATATTCTCCTCCACGATCAGATCGTAGAAACTTTATTTTCTTGTTACGATGATTTTCAACTTCACTCTGAAATTCCTTGAACTTTTCAAATGTTTCAGACTTATGTTTCATTAAGTAGATATACCCATATCTGCTTAAATCATCTGTGAAGGTGAGAAAATAATGATACCTGTCGCGAGTCTCAATATTCATCGGACCACATACATCAGTATGTATGATTTCCAACAAATCTTTTGCTCGCTCCATTGTTCCGAAGAACAGAGTCTTAGTCATCTTGCCCATGAGGCATGGTTCACAAGCATCAACTGATTCATAATCAAGTGATTCCAAAAGCCCATCAGCATGGAGTTTCTTCATGTGCTTTACACCAATATGACATAAACGTCAGTGCTACAAATAAGTTGCACTATCATTATTAACTTTGCATCTTTTGGTTTCAACATTATGATTATGTGTATCACTACGATCGAGATCCAACGAACTATTTTCATTGGGTGTGTAACCATATAAGGTTTTATTCATGTAAACAGAACAACAATTTATTCTCTTACTTAAATGAATAACCGTATTACAATAAACATGATCAAATCATATTCATGTTCAACGCAAACACCAAATAACACTTATTTAGGTTCAACACTAATCCCGAAATTATAGGGAGTGTGCGATGATGATCATATCAATCTTGGAACCACTTCCAACACACATCGTCACTTCACCCTTAACTAGTCTCTGTTTATTCTGCAACTCCCGTTTCGAGTTACTAATCTTAGCAACTGAACTAGTATCAAATACTGAGGGTTTGCTATAAACACTAGTAAAGTACACATCAATAACATGTATATCAAATATACTTATGTTCACTTTGCCATCCTTCTTATCCGCCAATCACTTAGGGTAGTTCCGCTTCCAGTGACTAGTCCCTTTGCAGTAGAAGCACTTAGTCTCAGGCTTAGGACCAGACTTGGGCTTCTTCACTTGAGCAGCAACTCGCTTGCCGTTCTTCTTGAAGTTCCCCTTCTTCCCTCTGCCCTTTTCTTGAAACTAGTGGTCTTGTCTACCATCAACACTTGATGTTTTTCTTGATTTCTACCTTCTTCAATTTCCGCATTACGAAGAGCTTGGGAGTCGTTTCCGTTATCCCTTGCATATCATAGTTCATCACGAAGTTCTACTAACTTGGTGATGGTGACTAGAGAATTCTGTCAATCACTATCTTATCTGGAAGATTAACTCCCACTTGATTCATGTGATTGTAGTACTCAGACAATCTGGGCACATGCTCACTAGTTGAGCGATTCTCCTCCATCTTTTAGCTATAGAACTTGTTGGAGACTTCATATCTCTCAACTCGGGTATTTGCTTGAAATATTAACTTCAACTCCTGGAACATCTCATATGCTCCATGACGTTCAAAACGTCTTTGAAGTCCCGATTCTAAGCCATTAAGCATGGTGCACTAAACTATCAAGTAGTCATCATATTGAGCTAGCCAAACGTTCATAACGTCTGCATCTGCTCCTGCAATAGGTCTTTCACCTAGCGGTGCATCAAGGACATAATTCTTCTGTGCAGCAATGAGGATAAACCTCTGATCACGGATCCAATCCGCATCTTTGCTACTAACATCTTTCAACACAATTTTCTCTAGGAACATATCAAAATAAACATAGGGAAGCAACAACGCGAGCTATTGATCTACAACATAATTTGCAAAATACTACCAGGACTAAGTTCATGATAAATTTAAGTTCAATTAATCATATTACTTAAGAACTCCCACTTAGATAGACATCCCTCTAATCCTCTAAGTGATCACGTGATCCAAATCAACTAAACCATAACCGATCATCACGTGAGATGGAGTAGTTTTCAATGGTGAACATCGTTATGTTGATCATATCTACTATATGATTCACGCTCGACCTTTCGGTCTCCGTGTTCCGAGGCCATATCTGCATATGCTAGGCTCGTCAAGTTTAACCTGAGTATTCTGCGTGTGCAAACCTGGCTTGCACCCGTTGTAGATGGACGTAGAGCTTATCACACCCGATCATCACATGGTGTCTGGGCACGACGAACTTTGGCAACGGTGCATACTCAGGGAGAACACTTCTTGATAATTTAGTGAGAGATCATCTTATAATGCTACCGTCAATCAAAGCAAGATAAGATGCATCAAAGGATAAACATCACATGCAATCAATATAAGTGATATGATATGGCCATCATCATCTTGTGCTTGTGATCTCCATCTCCGAAGCACCGTCATGATCACCATCGTCACCGGCGCGACACCTTGATCTCCATCGTAGCATCGTTGTCGTCTCGCCAATCTTATGCTTCCACGACTATCACTACCGCTTAGTAATAAAGTAAAGCATTACATCGCGATTGCATTGCATACAATAAAGCGACAACCATATGGCTCCTGCCAGTTGCCGATAACTTGGTTACAAAACATGATCATCTCATACAATAAAATCAGCATCATGCATTGACCAGATCACATCACAACATGCCCTGCAAAAACAAGTTAGACGTCCTCTACTTTGTTGTTGCAAGTTTTACATGGCTGCTACGGGCTTAAGTAAGAACTCATCTCACCTACGCATCAAAACCACAACGATAGTTTGTCAAATAGACTCCGTTTTAACCTTCTCAAGGACCGGGCGTAGCCACACTTGGTTCAACTAAAGTTGGAGAGACAGTCTTCCGCAAGCCATCTATGTGCAAAGCACGTCGAGGGAACCGGTCTCGCGTAAGAGTACGCGTAAGGTTGGTCCGGATCGTCTCGTCCAACAATACCGCCGAACCAAAGTATGACATGCTGGTAGGCAGTATGACTTGTATCGCCCACAACTCACTTGTGTTCTACTCGTGCAAATAACATCAAACCATAAAACCTAGGCTCGGATGCCACTGTTGGGGAACGTAGTAATTTCAAAAAATTTCCTACGCACACGCAAGATCATGGTGATGCATAGCAACGAGGGGGAGAGTCTGATCTACGTACCCTTGTAGATCGCAACGGAAGCGTTGACACAACGTAGAGGAAGTAGTCGTACGTCTTCTTCCCGATCCGACCGATCCAGGCACCGTTACTCCGGCACCTCCGAGTTCTTAGCACACGTTCAGCTCGATGACGATCCTCGGGCTCCGATCCAGCAAAGCGTCGAGGAAGAGTTCCGTCAGCACGACGGCGTGGTGACGATCTTGATGTACTACCGACGCAGGGCTTCGCCTAAGCACTACAACGGTATGATCGAGGTGGAATTTGGTGGCAGGGGGCACCGCACACGGCTAAGGAACGATCTCAAGGATCAACTTGTGTGTCTATGGGGTGCCCCTGCCCCCGTATATAAAGGAGCAGGGGGAGGGGTTCGGCCGGCCAGGGAGAGGGGCGCAGGAGGAGTCCTACTCCTACCGGGAGTAGGACTCCCCCCCCCCCCAATCCTATTCCTAATAGGAATCCTCAAGGGGGGAAGAGAGAAGGAGGGGGTCGGCCCCTTCTCCTAGTCCTAATAGGACTAGGGAAGGGGGGAAGGTACGCAGCCCTTGTGGCAGCCCCTTTTCACTTTTCCACTAAGGCCCAATAGGCCCATTTGCCTCCCGGGGGGTTCCGGTAACCCTCCCGGTATTCCGGTAAAATCCCGATTTCAACCGGAACACTTTCGATGTCCAAACATAGGCTTCCAATATATCAATCTTTACGTCTCGACCATTTCGAGACTCCTCGTCATGTCTGTGATCACATCCGGGACTCCGAACAACCTTCGGTACATCAAAATGCATAAACTCATAATAACTGTCATCGTAACGTTAAGCGTGCGGACCCTACGGTTCGAGAACAATGTAGACATGACCGAGACACGTCTCCGGTCAATAACCAATAGCGGGACCTGGATGCCCATATTGGCTCCTACATATTCTACGAAGATCTTTATCGGTCAGACCGCATAACAACATACGTTGTTCCCTTTGCCACCGGTATGTTACTTGCCCGAGATTCGATCGTCGGTATCCAATACCTAGTTCAATCTCGTTACTGGCAAGTCTCTTTACTCGTTCCGTAATACATCATCTCATAACTAACATCTTAGTTATTATGCTTGCAAGGCTTATGTGATGTGTATTACCGAGAGGGCCCAGAGATACCTCTCCGACAATCGGAGTGACAAACCCTAATCTCGAAATACGCCAACCCAACATCCACCATTGGAGACACCTGTAGTACTCCTTTATAATCACCCAGTTACGTTGTGACGTTTGGTAGTACCCAAAGTGTTCCTCTGGTAAACGGGAGTTGCATAATCTCATAGTTATAGGAACATGTATAAGTCATGAAGAAAGCAATAGCATCATACTAAACGATCGGGTGCTAAGCTAATGGAATGGGTCATGTCAATCAGATCATTCAACTAATGATGTGACCTCGTTAATCAAATAACAACTCCTTGTTCATGGTTAGGAAACATAACCATCTTTGATTAACGAGCTAGTCAAGTAGAGGCATACTAGTGACACTTTGTTTGTCTATGTATTCACACATGTATTATGTTTCCGGTTAATACAATTCTAGAATGAATAATAAACATTTATCATGATATAAGGAAATAAATAATAACTTTATTATTGCCTCTAGGGCATATTTCCTTCAGGGGCACCTCTAGACACACAAGTTGATCGTTGAGATCGTTCCTTAGCCGTGTGCGGTGCCCCCTGCCACCATATTCCACCTTGATCATATCGTTGTAGTGCTTAGGCGAAGCCCTGCGTCGGTAGAACATCAAGATCGTCATCACGCTGTTGTGCTGACGGAACTCCTCCCCGAAGCTTTGCTGGATCGGAGCCCGGGGATCGTCATCGAGCTGTACGTGTGCTAAGAACTCGGAGGTGCCGGAGTAACGGTGCTTGGATCGGTCGGATCGGGAAGAAGAGGTACGACTACTTCCTCTACGTTGTGTCAACGCTTCCGTTGCGATCTACAAGGGTACCTAGATCAGACTCTCCCTCTTGTTGCTATGCATTACCATGATCTTGCGTGTGCGTAGGAATTTTTTTGAAATTACTACGTTTCCCAACATTCTTCTCCCTGATTTTTTTTCTCCCCGAAACTCAATATATGGAGTTGTATTTGGAGTTGGAGTCATAGAGGCAACAGGGGGCCCACGAGGTAGGGGACGCGCCCTAGGGGGGCAGGCGCGCCCCCACCCTCGTGGAGAGGTGGTGGGCCCCCTGGCCTTCATCTTTTGCAAGTATTTTTCTTATTTTCTAAAAAGTGGCTCCGTGAAGTTTCAGGTCATTCCGAGAACGTTTGGTCCTGCACATAAATAACACCATGGTAATTCTGCTGAAAACAACATCAGTCTGAGTTAGTTCCATTCAAATCATGCAAAGTTAGAGTCCAAAACAAGGGCAAAACTGTTTGGAAAAGTATATACGTTGGAGACGTATTAGGCCTTATATATGTAAGCCTTCATGTTTCTGTAGTATCTCAACACGAAAAAGCCATTAAAAATATTCATAATTTTTTCGCTTAGAAGAAAGGTACAAGTAAATAATTTGACAAGCTTATGGAGTTTTGTGGTTGTAGTATCTGTACATGACAACATGAAGATAGAAAAAGATACACGAGTTTCTGTTGCAAACACATAACTATTTTGTATTGTAAAATGGTTTAGTAATAGCCTATTTCTTCAGCGCAGACACTTTGATCTGATCTTAAGTCATTGTTAAGATCACCACTAGATCTAAGACAACAAAATTGAGTACACACTATTACGATGTTTTATATTTCCTCTTAATGGAAAAATATGTTTTGAAGAGACACTCAAAGACTTACATATGCGCTATTATACATGGAAGAAGCTACTATTATACATGGAAGAGGACATATATGCATAGCTCTTTGTAAAAAGTGCAGGTAATTTATGTTTTTGACACTCCCAAGCCTATCTTTTCTTCAAGATTTTCTGAAACATAAGATACATGTGTGTACTGACAAGGTGGCATCATCTACTATTTTCAAATCACCACTTCACTTTTTCATTTATGGCAACTATAATGTTCATGTCAAGTCAAAGTATGGTCGGCTAAGGTTTATGGTGCTTCACTATTCATGTTACCAGCATAGGCTCTTCCAATACACGAAAGTGGGCAAGCTCATAGGAAAAATTGCTCATTAGTATGTTGGCTAGATGGAAATTAGTACTTGGTATTCAATTTCATTGAGACCGGAATCTAAATGTGTGATTCAGTGCACCACGGAAGTTTATGCATCTTTATCCATGAATTACTTATATATTTCCACAAGGATTGGATCAAAGTCAAACTATTTATTATAATTGTTCTAGCAAGGATCCACCTACTGTATATATATGTATACCATTGGTGATCATTCTCAGGAGAAAATATTCTTCTTGGCAAGAATTTGATTTATGTTTCTTCAATCTAATACTCCCTCCTATCTGGTTAATTGGGCTCATCTTGTAAATCACATAAAAAATTCATCAGAAAAAAGGAGAACCTAATTAAGTGCTATACAAGATATTAATGCTACAGGCATGGCCCTCTCACTCCTTCATGCATTGGTTGATTTTACATTGAGACCCGAAATTTGACACAATCTAATTTGGGGATAGCTATATTTGTATATTCTCAAGATAATGAGCCTTACAAATAGGAAAATTATGATTTTTGGAATAGGCCTTTTAAACTAGAACAAACTATGTAGTAGGATAATTGGGCAATACAACTACTATGTAGGCTTTTCTAATTCTAATGTGTATGTAGACTTATCAACCCGGATATGTATATGAGCGGATTGTTATAATATTGGAAGCCATGAGATCATTGCTGACGGAACCAATTAAAAAAATCATACGGCTGTTTGGCTGCAAAACTAAATCCAAAATTATAAGAGTTTATACTACATACAATAAAAACATGTGTGAGGTAGACAAAAAGTAAGTCCGTTATATATGAAAATTTTAACAAAAAAATATTGGTTCCATAACTATATCATGAATTTGACCAAACTTTAAAATATATTTATATCAAAATTTATAAAATTAAAATAAATTATTTTGTACCATCCAAGGTATACTACTAATGACATTGGCGACCTACCATGCCTAATATTATCAACATTCATGTGTGGAACAATGTGTAGGAAAATAAATGAACGTTGATTGGACGAAGACAAGTTGAAACGTATGGTAGATTTGAAAGAATCAAAATAGATGCATGTAGGGCAAACAGTTCAATACATGTAAAACATTGACTAAGAGGACCAAGCATGATGTTTCAACATGATACATGTGTCAGATGTGTATCGTACAGGAAGTAAAATTATGTTGTAAGTGTAACAGTAGAGATTGGATCCAATCGACATGTCATATAAAATACGAAATAAGTCATTGCAAAATAGCACGGCTTCTCGAATAGTTAGACTAACAAAAATGGTGAGTGAGAAACAGTGTTTCAAAACAAATGTTGTACGAACAAAGTATGTCAAAGTATTCATACATATTTCAGTTGTGCTAAGGAGATATTGCTCAATGCAAAATAACATATAAAACGGCAAATCAGACTGGAGATTAGCTAGGTAATGTGTTTTAGTGATAGGTCTAGCCGCGCAAATGCGCGGGTCACACCGCTAGTTTGACATTAAGACAATAATACTTCAAGCATACTAATAAAGCAATCATGTCTTTTCAAAATAACATGGACAAAGAAAGTTATCCCTACAAAATCATATGGTATGGCTATACTCCATCTTCACCACACAAAATATTCAAATCATGCACAACCCGATGACAAGCCAAGCAATTGTTTCATACTTTTGACGTTCTCAAACCTTTTCAACTTTCACGCAATACATGAGCGTGAGCCATGGACATAGCACTATGGGTGGAATATAATATGATGGTGGAGGTTGTGTGGAGAAGACAAAAAAGGAGAAAGTCTCACATCGACGCGACTAATCAACGGGCTATGGAGATGCCCATCAATTGATGTCAATGTGAGGAGTAGGGATTGCCATGCAACAGATGCTCTAGAGCTATAAGTATATGAAAGCTCAAACTGAAACTAAGTGGGTGTACATCCAACTTTCTTGCTCATGAAGACCTCGGGCTTTTGAGGAAGCCCATCATCGGAATATACAAGCCAGGTTCTATAATGAAAATTCCCATTAGTATATGAAAGTGATAACTCAATGAGACTCTCTATATGAAGAACATGGTGCTACTTTGAAGCACAAGTGTGGTAAAAGGATAGTAACATTGCCCCTTCTCGTTTTTTCTCTCATTTTTTGGTTTTTTGTTGTTGTTTTTTTCTCTTTTTTTGGTGGGCTTCTTTGGCCCCTTTTTTATTTGGGCTTCTTTGGCCTCTTTTATTTTGATAACCTCACATGGGAAAATGTTCTAATAATGATGATCATCACACTTTTATTTACTTACAACTCAATATTACAACTCAATACTAGAACAAAGATATGACTCTATATGAATGCCTCCGGTGGTGTACCGGGATGTGCAATGATCTAGCGTAGCAATGACATCAAAAAACGGACAAGCCATGAAAACATCATGCTAGCTATCTTACGATCATGCAAAGCAATATGACAATAAATGCTCAAGTCATGTATATGATGATGATGGAAGTTGCATGGCAATATATCTCGGAATGGCTATGGAAATGCCATAATAGGTAGGTATGGTGGCTGTTTTGAGGAAGATATAAGGAGGCTTATGTGTGATAGAGAGTATCGTATCACGGGGTTTGGATGCACCGACGAAATTTGCACCAACTCTCGAGGTGAGAAAGGGCAATACACGGTACCGAAGAGGCTACCAATGATGGAAGGGTGAGAGTGCGTATAATTCATGGACTCAACATTAGTCATAAAGAACTCACATACTTATTGCAAAAATCTATTAGTCATCGAAACAAATTACTACGCACATGCTCCTAGGGGGATAGATTGGTAGGAAAAGACCATCGCTCGTCCCCGATCGCCACTCATAAGAAAGACAATCAATAAATACCTCATGCTCCGACTTCATCACATAACGATTCACCATACGTGCATGCTACGGGAACCATAAACTTGAACACAAGTATTTCTACAATCCACAACTACCCACTAGCACTAGTAGAAAACCGGGCAATAGCACCGATTCGTAAGGCCCTTTAGTGCCGGTTTAGGAACCGGCACTATTATTTCGGCACTAAAGGCCCCCCCCCCCCCCTTTAGTACCGGTTCAGCACGAACCGGTGCTAAAGGGGTACCACGTGCCACGAGCCAGCTCCGGAGGCCGGGAGCCCTTTAGTACCGGTTGGTAAAACCAACCGGTACTAAATGGTTGTGGGTTTTTGTTTTATTTTGTATTTTTCAATTAAATTTGTGTTATCAATTTAATTTAGGATTGTTTTACGTTATAATGAGTTGTAGTCGTCATCATCATCATCATCATCATCATCATCATCGCATATTAATAAATAAATAAACTCTAGCTAGCTAAAAATCATCGTGGTCGTCTAATTACCACTATTTAATCATCATAGTCATTACCGCTAGCTATGTAATTCATCATCAACGTTGGCTAGCTTAAAGAGGAAACATTCACTTTGTAACAGAAGAAAAGAGATATCATGCATCAAGTTCAACATAATCATCACCAACATCGAAGTTCAGGACACGGATCCATGAGACAAGTACTAATTAAGAGCATGAAGAGTAGCTACTGATCCTGCTGCTCCCTCTCAGGTAGAATAGCATAGAACATGTATAGCTCTCCTGATTCATCATACTGGAGCATGCAGATGAATCTGTCTCCTAATCTTGGGTTGCGCTTCTCCTTACTGCCCCCTAGTACTTCTCTGCGATCGTTAACAATTTTGCTCCAATCTTTCACTATTAAGCATTCTTCGCTTTTAGAAATCCTGAATGCACTCATGTGCAATGTAGGAAATCTTGGTCGTAAGCTAACCATTGACATGCGACCTTTTCTCTCGATCCACTGAGGCACAACTGTCATCGGAAGTCCCTGTTGAACAACATCGTATAGTAATTAATATACTAAGCAATGAAAGTTTAGCTTCAAAAATAATGTATGCAAAAGATGCACTAATTAAGGACAAATATTTAAAATCTTACCATCTTTTGATTATAGATGTGACCGTAGTTCAATACGATCACCATTGGTCGCACGTTTTGAGTACTAACATTTCTAAGTGTAGGGAAAAAATTTGTCTTGACAGTATTAAGATCCTCAAGCCATGAAACATAATGACTTATCTCCTCGCAGTTTAGTTGAGCCCCGGGGCAGTAGTAGGTCCTGTCTACCAAGCGCCGGACATGTTTGCTTGAACCGAAATAAGCTGACAATACAAAATAGTTGTCAACTATTTTTGAATAAACTGTACGAAAGACATAAACATATGCATGCATGGTTGAGAAAAACTCACCAAATGGTAGAACTGGAGGCGTTTGTACATCGACCCAGATGTCTATATTACCTTCAATATCATCTTCCGGACGAATATCAAAGGTGATAACCATATCAGGCTCAAATGCATAAGCCTTGCATAGTGCTTGCCAAGTTTTGCATTCAAAATGGGTGTATGTGTCTCCATTATATAATTTGACGTTGAAAGTATACCCATGCTCCGTCTTCAAGTAAACTCTCTTTACCTCCATATCATCTATAGCACTAAAACCTATCTTATCCAAGACAAAAATTCTTGCATGGCAGGGGATGCGCTAGTAGAATAGTGAAAATTTAAAATTATAAGTTGAAGCAAATGAAGCATAAGTTTTGCATTCAAATAATAATTGACAAAGTGACTTACTGTATCAACTTCGAATGTCTCATCCAGCTTGATGCTGAAGCGCCTACCATCAACAAGGAAATTTTGGTCGCACAGGCCGCGCTGGTCTTCACAGTGGTCACACATAATAAAATCTTTTTCGTCGTCAGATGACATTTCCTATGTTCATATAGGTGAAACATTAAACACCTATATCTAGCCAAATATATATTCATCTAACATTTGACATTAATATATCTAACTATATATTCAATTGACATTACTATATATTTAACTTTTCTATCTAATTCATTAACAAACAATAATTATATACCTAAATTTTCTTACTAAAAATAAACTAGTTATATTAATTATTCAACTAGTTCTAATCTCATATACCTAAATTTTCTTACTAAAAATAAACTAGTTATATTAATTATTCAACTAGTTCTAATCTCATATACCTCAATTTTCTTACTAAAAATAAACTAGTTATATTAATTATTCAACTAGTTCTAATCTCATATACCTAAATTTTCTTACTAAAAATAAACTAGTTATATTAATTATTCAACTAGTTCTAATCTCATATACCTAAATTTTCTTACTAAAAATAAACTAGTTATATTAATTATTCAACTAGTTCTAATCTCATATACCTAAATTTTCTTACTAAGAATAAACTAGTTATATTAATTATTCAACTAGTTCTAATCTCATATACCTAAATTTCCTTATTAAAAATAAACTAGTTATATTAATTATTCAACTAGTTCTAATCTCATATACCTAAAATTTCTTATTAAAAATAAACTAGTTATATTAATTATTCAACTAGTTCTAATCTCTAGTTCGACAATTTTTCTATCTAGCTAGCTAATTCATCTAACATTCGACATTAATCTAACATTCGATCATCTAATTAACTTTTCTAAAAAACAGAAAATAAGTATAAAAAATTGTGTGTTTGTATGTGTGTGTATATATACGTATATGTGTGTACGTATGTGTGTATGTGTGTGTGTATGCGTGTGTGTGCATGTGTGGTATATGTGTGTGTGTGTGGCCCCATATGCCGCCGCCCCGTACGTACGAGCGGGGGCGCCGGCGTACGGGGCGGGGGCGCCGGCGTACGGGGCGGGGGCGCCGGTGTGTGTGTGTGTGTATGTGTGTGTATGTGTGTGCGGGAGCGAGAGAGAGACGTACGGCCGCGGCGATGACGACGGACGGCGGCGGCGTTCGGGGCGGCAGCGCGCGAGACGACGACGACGACGGGCGGCGGCGGGGACAGCGACGATGACGACGGACGGCGACGACGGGATCGAGCGGCGCGCGCGGCGGAGGTTGGAGACGAAGTGGCGAGTTGAAACTGAAATTTTCGTAAGTGCTGTATATATAGGATTGGCCTTTAGTACCGGTTCGTGGCTCCAACCGGTACTAAAGGCCTATTTTCCCCAGGCCAAGCGGCGGGAAACGACCCCTTTAGTACCGGTTCGTGCCACGAACCGGTACTAAAGACCCCCCCCCCTTTAGTACCGGTTGGAGCCACGAACCGGTAGTAAAGGGGGGTGCGCTGCCAGGCGAGGGGCGCAGAAGTTTAGTCCCACCTCGCTAGCCGAAGGGCGCACACACCTGCTTATAAGCCCCGCCGCCGCTGCTGTCTCGAGCTCCTCTCTAAAGCAGGCCTTCTGGGCCTACCTCTGCTACTCTGCCCTGTGGGGCCTATTGGGCTTGCGGGCCTGCATCCTGGCCCAACAACAGGTTGGGTTTCTAGTCGTATGCAGGCCGCTGTGGCCCAGTAGGTGGGCTTTTTTCATTTAGTTTTTTCTTTTCTGCTTTATTTATTTTGTTTTATTTATTTTTAGTTGTTTTTTGCTGTATTTAGAGTTTGCGCTGCCACCCCAAAATTTAGTCCCACCTCGCCCGGCGAAGGGCAGCCGCACTGGTTTATAAACCAAGCCGCGGCTACCTCTTCGAACTCCTCTATATAGCAGGCTTCTAGGCCTAATTAATTAGGGCGCGCTGCCCTGTGAGTCTGCTGGCCCTTCTGGGCCTGCATTTGCACACCCTAGGTCTGGTAGACCCACAGGGCAGTGCGCCAACAAATTTTTTATATAGTTTTTTCTTTTCTGCATTACTTATTTTTATTTATTTATTTTTGAGTAGTTTTTTATATAGTTTTTTTCTGCATTATTTATTTTCTTCTATTTATTTTTGAGTAATTTTTTTGTATAGTTCTTTTATTTTCTGCATTACTTATTTTTGCATAGTCCGAAACCCTGATACTCGGAAAGAGTTTGTTCAGTTTGTACACGAAGTGCGTCCAGTTTTTGCCGTGACCCTCTCTACTCCTTCGCGCATGCTATACGGGTGATACGATGATACCATGCCAAGTTTCAACATTTTCAGGATTCATTTTGTAGTGATTTTCAATTTCACGGTCATTTAGCACTCTAAACAATTAGGTAAATGACCGAAAAACAACAAATGATGTCAGAACATGTTGAAAATTGATGACGTCGCTTTAAATGCTGCATACTGAACACAAAAGAAGTCCGGAGTTCAAATAAGTTTAAAAAACATTGAAGTGGCCATGTAACAGATGAGTTCTCGTCCGAAACCCTGATACTCGGAAAGAGTAGGTCCAGTTTGTACACGAAGTGCGTCCAGTTTTTGCCGTGACCCTCTCTACTCTTTCGCGCATGCTATGCGGGTGATATGATGATACCATGCCAAGTTTCAACATTTTCAGGATTCATTTTGTAGTGATTTTCAATTTCACGGTCATTTAGCTCTCTAAACAATTAGGTAAATGACCGAAAAACAACAAATGATGTCAGAACATGTTGGATATTGATGACGTCGCTTTAAATGCTGCATACTGAACACAAAAGAAGTCCGGAGTTCAAATAAGTTTAAAAAACATTGTAGTGGCCATGTAACAGAGGTGCAATGCTGGTTAATTTGCTTCAAGCCATTCGGAATAGTGTAGACTGCACTGCACATAGCTCAGTGCAATCTATGCTATTCCGCAAAGCTTGAAGCTAATCAACATGTAGAAGATCATCTTGAGCTTGTGTCCCCTTGAAGGAAGTAGGATACTTCTCTTGTTGAGGAACAAACTTTGTCTTGGGGTATTGATCTTCTTCCCACTCAACTCCATTGGCATTGAACTTTCGTTCAAAACCAACACCTTGATTCTTCCCTTCAATAAGCTATTTTCTTGCTCAAGTGTAACTTGGCTAAGAGAATCATTAGTGGAATCAAGAGAACTACTAGAAGCAACAATGTTAGATCTTATGTCACAAAAAAGAAGTTGTATCAAACCTTTTATGTCGGATCTAGAACAAACCAATCGGTATTGCCATCATACAGCCCTACCGTGGCTCGTGATGCATATATATGCATATCAAATGCACGGTTGGGCGTATGATGGCGAATCCGAATGATTTGTATTCAGTCGATGAACTGGTAGATGTATGCAGTCGATGAACTGGTAGATGTATGTAGTCGATGAACTGAAAGACTTATGCAGGGAAGGCGAGAGATGGGCTATATATAGGGTCGTCTGGCTCACAAAGTGATTGTGGTAGTTTCGATCCAACGACTCACATGAGCTAGGAAGAAACACACCCTTGATCCAACAACTCGCAAGAGCTAGAAAGAAACACACGATCCGTGTGATTCTTCCTGATTGGTGGGATGCACATTAGTATCGGTTCGTGCCACGAACCGGTGCTAAAGATTGGCAACGAACCGGTACTAATGGTAGCAGCCCGCCTAGCCGTTGGAATCGGCACTAATGGTCACATTCGTGCCGGCTCAAATTCAAACCGGCACTATAATGTGCTTCACATTTCACCGTTTTTCTACTAGTCAATAGAGTTTGCCAAACTTGAGTTTCCCAAGTCACTTACACAAAAAGCTATGATTCATGGTTGTCAAATCCATAATTTCCAAACCACAACAACCTTGAGGCATAACAAGCTTTAAATGCTGCATACTGAACACAAAAGAAGTCCGGAGTTTAAATAAGTTATTAAAAATAAAAAAGAGGTGCAATGCTGGTTAATTTGCTTCAAGCCATTCGGAATAGTGTAGATTGCACTAAGCCACTGCACATAGCTCAGTGCAATCTATGCTATTCCGCAAGGCTTGAAGCAAATCAACATGTAGGTGAGCATTGCAACTCTTCGTCATTGTCTGTGCACTCACGGCTTATAAACCGCTCATACTGCCTCTCTCTTGGCGAGGTGGGACTAAAAACAGCTTGCCGTAACCGGCACCGCTCATTAGTACCGGTTCGTGGTACGAACCGACACTAAATGGTGATGGTGGGGCCATAGCCTGACCGCAGGATGACACAGCCTCTTTAGTACCGGTTCATGCCACGAACCGGTACTAAAGGTTCGCCACGAACCGGTACTATTGATCGCCGCCACGAACCGGCACTAATGTGCACATTAGTGCCGGCTCAAATACAAACCGGCACTAATGTGCTTCACGTTTGACCCTTTTTCTACTAGTGTAGTATGACTCTAATATTACCATCTTTATATCGCAAAACTATTGCAAGGAATCAAACATATCATATTCAGTGATCTACAAGTTTTATGTAGGATTTTATGACTAACCATGTGAATGACCAGTTCCTGTCATCTCTCTAAATAGATAAAGTGAAGCAAAAGAGCATTCTACAAATGGCGGTTTTCAATGTGAAGGGAAACAGGAAATCCAAACTTCAAATGATATAAGTGAAGCACATGAAGCATTCTAAAAAGCCATACTCAAAAGATATAAGTGAAGTGCAATGAGCATTCTATAAATCAACCATGGACTATCTCATACCAGCATGATGCATCAAATAAAAGTGGAAACTAAATGCAAAATACGCTCCAAGATTTACGCATATCATGTGACGAATAAAAATATAGCTCCAAGTGAAATTACGGATGATCGTTAGAAGAAAGAGGGGATGACTTCCGGGGCATCCCCAAGCTTGGTTGCTTGGGAGTCCTTGAATATTTACTTGGGGTGCCTCGGGCATCCCCAAGCTTAGGCTCTTGCCACTCCTTATTCATTCATCCATCGTGATCTCTCACAAAACTTGAAAACTTCAATCACACAAAATTCAACAGAAAGCTCGGTAAGATCCGTTAGTATAATAAAGAAAATCACTACTCTAAGTAATGTTGTAAACCAATTCATATTTTTTTGCATTGTAGCTACTGTAATATAACTTTTCCATGGCTTAATCCACTGATATAAATCGATAGTTTCATCAAAACAAGCAAACTATGCATCAAAAAAGAGAATCTGTCTTAAACAGGACAGACTGTAGTAATCTGAACATTCACCATATCTCTGGTACTCCAAACATTCTGGCAAAATTAGGAAAAATAAAAAGTTTGTATACAAAGAAAGTGCAAAAAGTTTCAGAACCATTTGGCGTTCCAGTAAAAAATGTAAAACCGCGCACTACAGCCAAAGTTTCTGTCTTGCACCGTACAAACCAACAAGCATTGTAAACATTCTAAAGGCAAACCTTGGCACATTATTTTTATAATACAATGGAATTGTACAAGGGGATATTTTTTTAAAAAGTTTCTGTAATCAAGATTCACAAAGTTTCCGTGAGCATGAACAAAGTTCAAGGAGCTCCCCCACTTCAACAATGCTGATCTCTCTCACTTTCACTTTCCTTTTTGAAAAAGTTTTGGGTTCCCCTCTTTATGTTTTTGTTTTAAAACTTTATAAAAGCACACAACAGAAATAAATGACTCTCTAAAACTTCCGTGTTGTCTCCCTGGTAGCGCTTTCTTTAAAGCCATTAAGCTAGGCATATAGTGCTCAAGTAATGGATCCACCCGGATCCCAAGGTATATCAAAGCCAATTTGAATCAACAATGATTTGTAATTTAGTAGTGAGCACAAAGTAACATATATCATGTTATGACGAAGTCTAACTCTCTTCCTATGCATCAGCATGTCATAAAAGAACAATTCATGCACACAAAGTAAAGGCCAATGCATAGTATAAACAGTTTCTTGCAATTTTTTCGTGTTGGAAACATAAAGAGGCAGAGATGTAGTTCCTCTCTCATAATAATTGCAAATAGGAGCAGCAAGCACATGCATATTATATCTATCAAAATCATCATGTGCAACGGTAAAATGCAACCCATCAACATAATCCTTAATAAGAGCAAACTTCTCCGATATAGTGTAGTTTGGAGAATTGAAAAAGATAATAGGACTATTATGTGTGGGTGCAATAGAAACAATTTCATGTTTAACATAAGGAACTACAGCGAGTTCATCTCCATAAGAATAATTAATATTGGCATCTTGGCCACAAGCATAGCAAGCATCATCAAAAAGGGATATTTCAAAAGAATCAACGGGATCATAACAATCATTATAGCAATCATCCTTCGGTAAGCACGAAGGGAAATTAAACAATGTATGAGTTGAAGAGTTACTCTCATTAGAAGGTGGGCACGGGTAGCTAATCCGCTCTTCCTCCTTTTGTTCTTCGCTCTCCTCATCATCTTTTTATCCAATGAGCCCGCAGTTTCATCAATTTCTTCCATAGACTCCTGCAAAATATTAGTCTCTTCTTGGACAGCGGAGATTCTCTCAATAAAATCATCAATATCGGAATTGAATTAATAATTTTCATAGCAATATTTAAGTATAGCAAAAATTTCAGGTCTTTAAACTGCATCATCAAGATTTTCACACTCTCTAAACAAAGATTCAATTTCATAAGCACCCATAAAAGCAACAAATTCTTCTATTTGTTCCACATGATAGTAATCATATATACCATTAGCATAAGAAGCCAAGGTTTTATCATCATTAAATTTGCATGAAAAGGGAAGGTGTGGAGCCTTCATCCTAGAGCAACAACTATAGTCATATCTCAAGCATAGTTCCCGAGCATACCAATGCAACATATGAATTCGATCCCATAATAGTTTCCCTTTTTGGGTCAAGCGATAATCCCTAAATTATTCACGTTGATCCAATGTGTTTCCCATTACATAATTGGATGGGGTTTTCTCAGGATTATCAAAGTAGTACATAATATTTTTCACATAACCAGCATCGAGGGTTTTAGGAGGTTCTCCATCTCCATGAGTAGCAGGTACACCTAATTTTTTGGTATTTTGTGTTACATATCCATAACTAAAGATAGAGAACAACTTAGAACAACAAATAAAAATTACTTAGTGATAAAGCAAACAAGCACACACGAGAATATTCACCCCACGCTATAACTCCCCGGCAACGGCGCCAGAAAAAGGTCTTGATAACCCACAAGTATAGGGAAGCAATTGTAGCCTCTTTCGATAAGTAAGAGTGTCGAACCCAACGAGGAGCTAAACGTAGAACAAATATTCCCTCAAGTTCTATCGACCACCGATACAACTCTACACACGCTTAACGTTCGCTTTACCTAGAACAAGTATGAAACTAGAAGTACTTTGTAGGTGTTGCTAGATAGGTTTGCAAGATAATAAAGAGCACGTAAATAAAAAGTAGTGGCTGTTTAGGTAAAGAAGCAATAAAGTTAGTATAGCGAGTGTGGAAAAGTGGTGGTAGGAGTTGCGAAATTGTCCCTAAGAAATTGACTACTTTAGTAGACCGATAGCAAGTTTTATGTGGTAGAGGCCACTGTTAGCATGTCATCCTTGACTTGGAATTCTATGCACTTATGATTGGAACTATTAGCAAGCTTCCGCAACTACTAACGTTCATTAAGGTCAAACCCAGCCATAGCATTAAGATATATTGGTTCCCCTTCAATCCCGTATGCATCAATTACTATGCTAGGTTGAAGCTTCTGTCACTCTTGCCCTCCAATACATAGTCCTATCAACATACAACTAACCCTATGGTGTGATCCACGCGTGCGCTCATATTATGTGCACCAAAGGACAGCAACATAACCACAAGAAAATTAAATCAATCATAGCAATTCATCAACCACCGATAGGACAACGAAAATCTACTCAGACATCATAGGATGGCAACACATCATTGGATAATAATATGAAGCATAAAGCACCATGTTCAAGTAGAGGGTACAACGGGTTGCGGGGCAGTGGACCGTTGTAGATAGAGGGGGGAGGTGATGGAGATTTTGGTGAAGATGGCGGAGGTGTTGGTGTAGATTGCGGTGATGATGATGGCCCCTGGTGACACTCCGGCACCACCAGAAGCTAGGGCACTACTAGGAAAAAGCCTAGTAGTAGCGCGGGTGCCTGCGCTACTACTACGGCGCTACAGCTAACTAGTAGTAGTAGCGTAGTGCATCCCGCGCTACTACTACTAACTATCTGTAGCGCGTGTCTGTGACCCGCGCTACTACTATTAATTTTAAAAACCAAAAAAAAATCTCGACCCCGTGCGTGCTGTCAATGGTGTCAATGGTTCGTTCGACGGCGTCGACGTCCATGGCGACGGGGCGGCGGCCGGCGGCGCCACGTTGGCCGGGAGCAGGGAGATCTCGGCCATGACGCGCGCCTCGTGGAGGCCGCGGAGGCCAGCCCGGCATTGGCCGGGAGCTGGAGGAACCTGGATCTTGGCGTCGTGCGTGGGGAGCAGCACCTCGCGGCGACCCTCGTGCTGTCGGAGGAGGAGGGGGTGGGTCAGCTAGGGTTCAGGATCGAATTGGAGAGGGGGGAGGAGGAGGGCTGACCTGGAGCGAGAAGAAGACGACGAAGGCGGTGAGGAGGAGGATGCCGAGGTCGTGCTTCCGCATCTTGGCGGCGGCGAGGAGCTCCGGCGACCTCCTACCGGAGGGATCTCGGAGAGGGAGGGAGGAACAAAGCAGAGTGTACCAGCGGCGGCCACTGCTGGAGTGGGAGAGAGGAGGAAAGTGAGAGAGGGGGAAATGAGGGAGAGAGGAGGGATTCAGTCGAGGATATGGGGATTTCACGTACCTCGTACTTAGTAGTAGCGACGGGTATAAAACCGCGCTACTACTATCAACTTAGTAGTAGCGCGGGTTTGTACCCCTCGCTACTACTATGGCATGTTCCGGGAGGGCACGGTAGAGACCGCTTAGTAGTAGCGCGGGTTAAAAACCCGCGCTACTAGTATCAACTTAGTACTAGCGAGGGGTAAAAACCCGCGCTACTAGTAAGTAGCAGCAGCGAGGGTTATAAACCCGCCTACTAGTAAGCGTCTGCCTATAAGCTTTTCCCTAGTAGTGGGGGAGAGAGCCCCCCCCCCTCCTTCTTCTTCTTCCTTGGCCTTCTTCCTAGATGGGAGAAGGGTTTCCTCTCTGGTCCATGGTCTCCATGGCGTGGTAGGGGCGAGAGCCCCTCCGAGATTGGATATGTCTCTCTATCTCTCTCTGTTTTTGCGTTGGCTGATTCTGCCCTTTCACCGTTTTTTAAATTTCCGGAGATCTGTAACTCCGATTGGGCTGAATTTTGGAGACGAATCTCTATCCGGATATTAGTTTTCTTGCGGCGCAATAAGGGCACCAACCGTCTTACGGGGTGGCCACGAGGGCCCAGGGCGCGCCTACCCCCTGGGGCGCGCCCCCTGCCTCATGACCCCCTCGGGCATCGTCTCGTGTTGATTCTTTTTCCCAAAAATCACATATATTCCAAAAAAATCTCCGTCAGTTTTTATCCCGTTTGTACTCCGTTTGATATGGATTTCTGCGAAACAAAAAACATGCAATAAACAAGAACTGGCACTGGGCACTGAATCAATATGTTAGTCCCAAAAATAGTATAAAAAGTTATCAAAAGTATATGAAAGTTGTATAATATTGACATGGAACAATAAAAAATTATAGATACGATGAAGACGTTCAATCTCCTCTCGAGAAACGAAGTTGTGATCCTAGCGAGGTAGAGAGTTGGAGGCTCTCTCGCCCAACTATAAATGAACTAGTGTAGTGATGAAAAGCTCCGTGACAACTTATTGGGTCGTGAATTACAAAAAAGAAAGAAAAAAATCTTGGTTTTTTTAGAACACGGTATAGACGCGAGCATTCATATATGCGTGCATACACTCATCTCTATGAATACATATGCAGACTCTATCCCTATGAACACCTTTGAGAGACTGAGCCGACATGT
This sequence comes from Triticum monococcum, assembly GCA_034509565.1. Lineage (NCBI taxonomy): Eukaryota > Viridiplantae > Streptophyta > Magnoliopsida > Poales > Poaceae > Triticum > Triticum monococcum. Next base: position 772,540,616 of record CM067847.1, read on the forward strand.
CATCTTGAGATTGACGAAGTCAGTGCAGGCACCTCGTACTCGATGAGAACGTCTCCTCCCACTGAACGTGCATCGCCGAAAATTCTAAAATAAATCCTGAAATAATGCGAGCACCAGGATTTAAACTCTGGTGAGCTGGGAATATCACTGTCCTCCTAACAATCCAACCACAGATTGGTTCACAAAACCTTCTTGAATCATCACGTTTCCACCCGACTGAATCTCTTCACTCGTGAATTAGGCAAGTCTGAACGTGGATTTTTTTTTTCTTGGATAGAAGAAGTCTGACTGGAAGCAACGTTGTCCTTCGGCTCGATATTTATTTACACATGCAACTTTTTTTAGCACAGTACACGCATATACACTTATCCTTACGAGGGCACACATGCACATCTACCTATATGAACACATCTTAGAGATTTAGCCAGTACATTATCTTAAGATTGACGAAATTATCACAGATTTCTTTGTAGTCGATTGAAACATCTCCTCGCACTAAACACATATCGCTTAAAGACCTGAAATATATCCAGAAAAATACGACCACTAGTGTCAAGTATATGACTTGAACCTTCATAGGTTGAGAATATCATTGTTCTCCAAACCATCCAACTATTGATTGGTACGCCACGTGCAAACTTTTGAGCAACTAGAAATGAGATAGTTGTTCTTGGTTTAAACAATCAACTTCCACAATGGTAAATTCATGTTCATCCGGCATTAAGAATGTCACATAAACAAAAATCATGTATTAATAAACTTTAGATAATTTTATAACATATTTAAAAATATTCATACCTCTGAAATCGAATATCCATCGTGTCTAAATATTCGTGTGTACGTAAAAACTATTTTCATATGTTAAAAGATGTTTGCACAATTTTGAATTTTAAAAAAATCGTGCATATGAGATTAAAAATTCACCGCATATTTAAAAACTTTCATATATAAAACGTTTTGTTCATGTGTTACCTTATTTTGTAATTTTGGATGAATCAAAAGGAAAAAATATACAAAACAAACTATAAAAGTGAAGGGAGGAAACAAAATAAATAAATAAAGGAAAAAATATTTTGAAAGCCGAAATAAACCAAAAAGACAGAAACGAAACTGGCAGTAAGCACAGGACAGGATTTACCGAGGAGGGAAATGTTTAGTATTTGGGCCTAGAAGTGGGCCTCCTTTCTTAGTTGGGCTCTATTTTTGTTCAAAGTTTGTAACTGTTCTTCTCCATGTTTTACTTCTTTATTCCTTCTATATGCCCGAAGCAGAAGCTGAAACTGGCTCTTCTAGTTTATGGGATGGTGATTCTCCCACTTTTATTTACAATTTTTTTGAATGATATAACGTTTCCCAGTGCAGTAATGTGCGCCAAATGGTTTTCCTGTCAAAAAAAAGTAGCTCAAACTGGCTCAACTTTTTTTTTTTGCTCAAACTGGCTCAACTTTATAGTTGTATACTCCCTTCTTCTCATAATGTAAGACGTTTTTAGACAATACACTACTGTCAAGAAACGTCTTACATTATGAGACGGATGAAGTATATTTTTGGAAGAAAAACTGCTCTAGGTATCTGGCAAAAGCTACTCGTTGTGCAAATCGAATGTTATGGTGCAAAAACAGCTGAATGTTAACCTCTGCAAATCGGTTTCCAATTCTGAACTATTTCATTCATGTATGCATTGAGCTGACACAACGTTTGGAGAAACAATAGCCAAAAGTGCACCTGAAAACTTGTTGCGGCTGCGTCACTTCCCTTGAAAATATCTCACATATCGATCTCAGTTTAGGGTTGGCCGACACCCGGAAGCATCTGCGAGTTCCCAGGATCATTGGACAAGAGAAGGTGCATGCATATGGGCACAATAGTTTAATTATTACATACGTCGATCATGCATGCCCTATCCACCAAATCAACTCCGGGTCCAGGGTCCTCTCATTCGACCTACCCAATTGACACTACATAATAGTGTGCTTCCTTCAGATGCACCCAATTGATTAAGTCGACCATGCATGCATGCAATAGTATGAGATCACTTATTGCACATGAGCAACCACCTTTTCTTTTTCTTCGTCATCACCATCGATCAAGGTAGCTAAAGCCTAAAGGTAGATCACATGTGATTTTGATCATACGTGCCCAATTCATACACCACTCGCTTTCAATTTCATTTCACGGTTAGGCTGGATGGAGGTCGGGTAGGTCGATCAATCAACTCATAATGGTTCAGATCAAGTCGAAGAAGCATTTATCCGGTTTTTTTTCATCGTGAAGATCACACTACCTACGGTGTGTGATGGAGATGCCGATCACATGCGGTCGTAGATATTTTAGCTAGGTTGGACGATTAATTTTCCTGTCCAAGATCAAAAATATCAAGATGGATGGACACACATGCTTAGAGAGGGCCAATCTTGTTAACCATGTAGATATGCTAGCTTGGGCGATTGATTCCTCTGTCCAAGATGGATGGGTAGCCATGCTTAGAGGGCCACACTTTGTAACTACCGTGTGGTCATATAATGCACCCTCCTACTAATAAAAGGTCGAATGAGATGCCGGCTGGAAAATAAAATGGTCTATCAAAAAGCAATATTACAATATGGTGATCTCTTATGGGACCATGTGTAAGTATAGCTAGATTTAAAGCGACAATTGACCGATCTATTTCTATCATGTACTGGTGATAGAATAGGCACGTGCTCGAATTATACAAAGCCCATGGGTTCATTCGGAAAGTATGATAGGGCACTCATGTAATAGTAGCATCCTTCTTTTACCAAGTATGACAAATGATGATCCACAAATGATAAGAATTACTTTTTGACAAAGTATATACATGATTAAGATGTAAATCAAATAATTGTTCATATTTTAGCTTAAGAATGAATTTAATGTCCAAGAAAAATCATTGGAATGGTCACTTATCCTACGAGAGTGGACGAGGATTTGTGGCCACAGGTCTCGGGGCACCTATGGGGCTGTTTTGTTTGCGTCCTGTGCAAGATGCCTGAAGAAAACTGGTGCCTGAGCTGGGCCTGAAAAACTTGCGTTTGCTGCCTAGTCAGGCTGCCTGAGAGGAGAGTGTTTGGTTGGTGCCCTGGCCTGGCAAAGTATTAGAAAGAATTTTATATGTACTATTGTGGAGCCCACCAGCCCATTAAAGTATAGCAGTACTAGTTTAGCGCCAGGCACGAACTCAGGCGTCCGAAATCGATCGCCTGACTCAGGCTAATGACGACGGATGAGTTGACACAGGCTAATGACGACCCAAGACTCGCTCAGGTCAGGCGTAGGATCGATTCCTCCGGACGCCAACCAAACAGATGTCAGGCAAGTTTCAGGGAAGCCCCTGGCCAGGCACGGGATGGATAGGACGCGAACCAAACAGCCCCCTAGTCCATCGCGCGTGTTTTTACTTTTGGCTTCCAATTCAAACTTTTATATCTTTTGAATAAAAAGTCCAAATTAGGTTCTGTTTGCATCTTCGTGTTTCTCGTGATAAGGGCTTTCAAATAAGATCCCTTTTAAATACTTTTCAACGAATTTTGAAATAAATGTTAAGTTTTGACTCTTGGAACTTAGTACATGCGACCGGTAAAAACATGATTTTGTGCCTACAGCCAAAAAAATGAATGTCTTAAATTCTTATCTATGAAACTTGGCAAGGACGAGCGAGAAAATCACAAGTTTCAGTTGAATATCCATAAGTATCAACGATTCAAACTTAAAACTTATTGTGCCCTTGTGCGGGATCCAACTACTTCACGAATCGCAGGCAATCGCGAGACTGGGCGGGGCTTGGTAGGTGTGTTCCCTTACTAATTTCCGCAACGAGAGTGGCTTTTCTGTAGCAATGTGCACTGCACCCCTTATCCTTGCCCTCGAAAATTGCTTTGAGATATGTGATAGCCAAGTAACTTCGTACATGATTTTTTTTCTTTTTTTCTCTCACAAATGAAGTGCACTTCAAACTTTGAAGGCCAACATAACTTTTAGAACTATAATGTGTGAAACAACTTTTAGATTTTTTTTTTGGTCTAGCATACACAAAATGATATTTATTTTGAGTAAATATATATATTATTTTAAGTATTTATGGTGCGCGAAAAAGTACAAATGTTTTTTCCCGCAACGTAGTTATAATGTTCTGTTGTCCTGCAAAGTAGGAGATCATCTTTCCTCTGTCTTGGCGTCTAGAGGAGGAGATACCCCAGATCTTTGATTTTGTGTTTAGAATCCTCTAGTAGTAGTTTTGACCTTTCGTCCTTGTTATGGTTGCACCATGCTAGTTGTCAACCAGACAGTTCATGTCCCAATAGGAGTAATACAAAGGAAAGACATAGCAACTACCGTAAACCTAGGTGGCTAGGATAAACTCTCCCCTCCAGGTTTCACGAGCGAGCCCGTGGACCAGCCTCCCCTCTGTCTGCCACTCCGGCGGCCTATAGCGGGGAGGGGAATCCCGATGCCTTTGCCCAGCTTAGTAGTTTAGGTTAGGGTTTTTTAGTCTTCGCAGGTTCGGCGCTCGGGCGGCTGGCAGTGCTTATTCTTTTTCAAGTTTGTCTTTCGCGCTCTGATCCTTCTCGAGTTCGCCTTTCTGGACGTGGTGGACGGAGCTCTGCGTAGATCCTTGTCATCTCCTTAGGGAGAAGAGATTAGAGTTTCTCGCCATGTGGCGAGATTTAATGTCGGGTGCTTCAGATCTATGTAAGGGTTCAACAAAGACGACCGTGGCTCCAGAAAACTGGTCCTTATGGGCACGTGCATGAAGACTTCCTGATTGTCATCGACAAGGTCAAGCCAGCCCTGGTAGGGGCATGGCGACAGCGGCACATCCACGACTTTTTCTGACGGCAATAGTGGTTGTTTGGTGGTCTCGAAATCTTGATGTAATTTTTATTATGTTTGAGATGTTTTATACTTTCGGTAACATTTTACAAAAGATTTGATCTTTTTCGAAAAAAGTAGAAAGGAAAGAAAGCAAAACATAAAATGACCAACAAAATATAAAATTATTTCAAAAATCATACCAATCATATTCTTGTTTCACTGGTAGAAAAAAGCCCTTTAGTCCCGGTTCGCAACAGCCTTTAGTCCCGGCTGTGCAACCGGGACTAAATAAGCGCGACTAAAGACCCCCCCCCCTTTAGCCGCGGCTCTTACGGACCGCGACTAAAGACCCCCCCCCCCCCCTTTAGTCCCGGTTCTTGTGGCTAACCGCGACTAAAGGCCGCCACAGGTTTTTGAAAAAAAAAATTGAATTTTTTTTTTGAATTTTTTTTATTTTCAAATTTCTGAATTATTTTAACCTCTAGTCTGTAATCACCACCCCTCATCACTTCTCAATTTATTCTTTTATCACCCCTCATCATTCCAAATCATCTAACTTCCCAACCGGTCACCCATCCCTCTCACTACTCCAGCCCAAGCACGCTTAACTTCCGGGTTCTATTCTCCCACGCTCCAAGTCTGCACTTGTTGTTTTCCTGACAATAATAAGATGTCAATCCTATTAACCTTCAGGAATTTTGCTTGAGCATGAAGTGACACATTTCACTGTTTGAGTTTGAAACTATTGTTTTAAAAAACAATAATTATTTAGTAACACTAATATTTCTTGAATAATTAGTTTGACCATTGTTTGACCACAGTTTGACCAGATTTGACCAAAATTGAAATAATTAAAATAATTATTTAGTAACACTAATATTCTAGAATAATTAGTTTGACCATTGTTTGACCATAGTTTGCCCACTGTTTGAATATTTTTCAATTTTTTCCACTCTAGATCTTAAAAGCCCCGTAACTTTTTTTCTATTAGGTTTTTGAGGATTTTGAAAATGTTTAACGGGGTTTCCCCCGTTAAATTTGGATGTAACTTTTCGAGTAGATGATTTTTCATATAAAAAACTTTTTCATCCGAGTTAGTATGCAAAAGTTATGCCCATTTTTACAAATTTCAGAGAGATTTTGCAAATAAAGTCAAAATTCACATTTGCAAATTTTCCCAACAACTAGACCACATATCACATGAGAAACTTATTTTCTTTATTTTTTTGACATTTCCATTATTTTCTTTTATTTTTTTTTAAACTGAAAAGGCGATCCACCGGGGGGGGGGGGGGGGTAGAGTTTGAAAATGGGACCTTTAGTACCGGTTCGTGGCATGAACCGGGACTAAAGGTCTCAACCCCATTAGTTCCGGTTCGTGCCACAAACCGGGACTAAAGGGGAGGAGCTTTAGTCACGGTTGGCCTGGCCAACCGCGACTAAAGCCCGCGAGCGCCCTGGGCCCAGGCATTTGGTCGCGGTTCGTCTGCCGAACCGCGACTAAAGACTTCATTAGTCGCGGTTCCTACAGTTTCGCGACTAATGGGGCTGGACGGAAGCCTCTTTTTCTATCAGTGTTTCGATTCCACATCGCTCACTGAAGGTTAAAAAATGTACTGAAGTGACAGTAAAAAAATAGAGACACCCGGAACAAAGAGATATTTGACCTGGCGGGTGGCGGCTTGTGTGGATCTGATACGAAGAATGTTAATGATTGCCCGCCCAACCGCCATGTCGATCGCCGGCCGCTACCTATTTGGACCTCATCGCACCGGCCTGGATCATTCCAGAACTGTGTAGGCATTTGGCCGGTACCTAATACTACTACAGTGGAACCGGCGGCACCACTGCAGCATCTGCATGTCTTGCTAGCTACACACTCGCATGCATACCACGTCCTCCAGCTAGTACAGCACAGAAAAGCACAGGTCCTCATTTTCTATGTATCTGCGATGGCCTAGTAGTAGTTTTGGCCTTTGGTCCTTGTTATGGTTGCACCATGCTAGTTGTCAGCCAGACAGTTCATGTCTCAGTAGGAGTAATACAAAGGAAAGACACATAGCTACGTATCGTAACCCTAGACGGCTAGGGTAAACTCCCTCCTACGGGTTTCACCATCGAGCCCGTGGATCCGCCTCCCCATTGCCTGTCGTTCCGCGGCTGATAGAGGGAAAGGGAACCCGGTGCCTCCGTTCTTGTTAGTAGTTTAGGTTATGGTTTATTAGTCTTCACAGGTACGGCGCTCGGACAGATTGCAGTGCTTCTTCTTCGAATTTGTTTTCCAGGCTTCGATCCTTCTCGAGTTCGCCTGTCCAGACGTAGCCGATGGAGCTCCGGCGTAGATTCCTGCCGTCTCCTTGGAACGATGAGATTAGTGTTTCTCGCTATGTGACGAGATTTGGTGTAAGGTGCTTCAAATCTATGTAAGGGTTCAACAGAGACAACCGCAGCTCCAGGACGCCGGTCCTTAGGGGCACGTGCACGGAAACTTTCTGGTTGTCATCGACAAGGTTAAGCCAGCTCCGGTAGAGACGCAACGACATCGGCGCATCAACAACCTCTTCTAACGGCAGTAAATAAAAGAGACACCCCGAGCAAAGAGATATTTGACCTGGCGGGTGGCGGCTTGTATGGATCTGATACGAAGAATGTTAGGCCTGCGTCCTGACAAGATCCGGCCACCCGGATACCATGATTGCCCGCCCAACCGCCATGTCGATCGCCGGCCGCTACCTATTTGGACCTCATCGCACCGGCCTGGATCATTCCACAAGTGTGTAGGCACTTGGCCGGTACTAATACTACTACAGTACTACAATGGAACCGGCGGCACCACTGCGGCATCTGCATGTCTTGCTAGCTACACGCTCGTATGCACCGGCGGCTGAAATCACTATTCTGTCGGAAATGTTAGACACAAAATAAACTCTTCCGGATTTTATATCATGATTTGGCCCTCTGCGCTTCTAGCATTGCTTCTCTACTTCGAAATGCCTAACCCACCCGCGCTGTTGACCTAGCCCACCGTCAGGCCTCGTTGATGTCGTTTGCTTACGTGGCGGCTGGCAACGCAAAACCCCGCCGTGTTGCTAGCAACGCCAAGAGGATATATAAGCTGGAGCAATGCTAGACTCACGGGGAGCAGTTTTACAGAATCAGCGGACTTGCATACATGGAGGGTTAGGATTGAGATTAGAGGGTGGGTAGGGCAGAGTGTTATTGTTAGGCAAATTCATTCTGTAAAAGATCTGTTGTTGTCCGTGAGTGTAGTATTGTATGAGTTGATATACGTACGGAGGTGTGCCATGTTGTCGTGCGGGCCGCCGGATTTCACTCACATGCATGGTGTGTCCTGAATATATGAACTCTTCTTTGGGGTCCAAAACTGTTAACTACTAACTATTTTTATCATATACAAACTATTATTCTAGATACATCATTGAAGCTTTAATTTGACTATAGTTTTCACAGGATTGTATTGGTAATAAATTAAAAAATGAACCATAAAATATGTATTTTAAATATTGCGATACCTATTTTTTAACACAGTACAGATGCAGACGCTCGTACACTCACCTCCATGAGCGCGTGCACGCATATCCTATCCCTGTGACCACCTCCAAAAGTCTGAGCCGACACATCATTTTGAGTTGACGAAATCGCCATAGTCGCCTCTGTTGTGATATTTATTCCTTTGCTCTCGATAACTTAGTTTATGAAGTCAAAGTGAACCTCAAAGATGTATTATTAATATCAGTTATATTGTTCAAATGAAATAAATTACATCAATTTATCAATTGATTCTAGCACGGATATTGTTTTTATAGAACTAATGTTTTTTGCGAGAAAACTTCCGATCTATTTATCAACTGTCATGGTAATACAAAGAACGCCAGAAGTAAAAAGTTACATCCAGGTCCGAAGACCACCTAGCGACGACACAAGCAGTGGAGCGAGTCGAAGACGCGCCGCCGTCATGACCCCTCCCTCATTAAAGCCATGCAAATCCTGTTGTAGTAGACAGTCGGGAAGTCGTCGTGCTAAGACCCCATAGGACTAGCACACCAGAACAACAATCGTCACCGATGAAGAGAAGCATAGATCGGAAGGATCCAACCTACATACACAAGGACGTAGATGAACGAAGACCGGATCCCACAAGATCCACTGGAGACACACCTCCATACGCCCTCCGACGATGCTACAAGCACCACCGGGACGGATGATTAGCACGAAGAACCTTATTTCATCTTCAGAAAGTCGTCACTGTCTGATCTTCCTGAGCATGTCACAAACCCTAACGAGACTGAAAAAAAACACCTAAAAACGGAGCCTTCTCGCCGGCTAGGGCCGGGATCCACCACATCTCCATGGCCGGAGGACCATTGGAGACGAGGCATACCAGTGGCGGTCGGCGAGAGGCTGAGGAAACCCTAGTATGAACCGCGTGGGTGTTTGCCTCGCATAGAACTAATTTACTATACCTCACCCTATATATTATTGACAATTGATTGCATACTCTAGTAATAAAATATCACAATGGTCTATGACCAACCCAACCATATTTATAGTTCAACTGTACAACGTACCAGAAATTTGTATACGTGTTAGGGCATCTGCAACGTGACCCCCAAACCGCCTGCATCTGTCGGGACCCCGCATGCACGTTCATGAGGTGAGTGTATGTGCATATGTATGAGCGGCTGCATCTGTAGTGTGTTAAAAACATAAGTATCACACTATTTAAAATATATGTTTGATGATTCTTTTTCACATGTATTACCAACACAATACCATGAAAAATAAAACTCAAATTACACCTTCAAGGATGTTTCTAGAATAATAGTTTGTATGTGATAAAAAGAACTTAGTACGTAACAGCTTTGGCATGCTAAAAACAAAAGTTTTACCATGCTAAAGAAGATTTTTTTTATTTTTTTTTAGAAAAGGAGGATGACTCCCGGCCTCTGCATCTAGGAGATGCATACAGCCACTTTATTGATTATTCTCGAGGACCTTACAAAGTATTACAATAATATGCCTGAATCCGTCATCTTGGCAACATATGCCACTACTCCTATCCATATGATGAAGGGGTGCTACCTGGGCCACATACCCGGTCTACTCACCAAAGCCTATCATCAAAAGCCAGAAGCCCCAGCCGAGCCACATACCGGGTCTAGGGCATAAACTGGTCTGACGCACTCACATGTGTCGTCGCCGCCATCTTCCATAGTTCCGTCTTCAGAGCAGATATTGAGGCTTCTACCTTCTCAGGCCACTCCGCCATCGACGCCACCTTGACGCCAGACAACTACCTCCACCTGCGCGAGTCCATCACCGCGCATCGGGCGTCGAGTCTCCACTGCACCACGCCACCGAGATCCGTCGTCATCAATGTGAAGGATGATGTACCGCTCCACCAAAAAAGGCGCCCGTTGGTCCCTCGATCCTGTGTATGCCTCCAAGAATGACGCCCCCAAGGAGGAAACGACACCAACGCGCCGCCGTCATCCGATCAACTAATCTAGGGTTTCCCCCGGAGGTAGCGGATCACTAGTAGAAAAAGGGTCAAACGTGAAGCACATTAGTGCCGGTTTGAATTAGAGCCGGCACTAATGTGTACATTAGTGCCGGTTCGTGGCGGCGATCAATAATACCGGTTCGTGGCGAACCTTTAGTACCGGTTCATGCCACAAACCGGTACTAAAGAGGTTGTGTCAGCCTGCGGTCAGGCTATGGCCCCACCATCACCATTTAGTGCCGGTTCGTACCACGAACCGGTACTAATGAGGTTATGGCAAGCTGTTTTTAGTCCCACCTCGCCAAGAGAGAGGCAGTATGAGCGGTTTATAAGCCGTGAGTGCACAGACAATGACGAAGAGTTGCAATGCTCACCTACATGTGTTGATTAGCTTCAAGCCATTCGGAATAGTGTAGATTGCACTGCAGCATAGATTGCACTGAGCTATGTGCAGTGCAGTCTACACTATTTCGAATGGCTTGAAGCAAATTAACCAGCATTGCACCTCTTTTTTATTTTTAATAACTTATTTAAACTCCGGACTTCTGTTGTGTTCAGTATGCAGCATTTAAAACTCCGGACTTCTTTTTGTGTAAGTGACTTGGGAAACTCAAGTTTGGCAAACTCTACTGACTAAGAAATTTCTTCAAAAACAATTTCTATCCAATAAGAAAAGACTAGAGGATTACACTTTTCATAGGTTTTGATGAATGTGAACCACAATTTTTAGAGTTACATTGATAGGGTAGTTGCCAATGGAGCTAACCCAATTCTAGGCAGATTGTTAGTCTAATGAAAGCCTATTAGCAAAACAATTTTGTAGTTTGTACATCATATCTTTCACAAATCTAGTGACAATACCAAAATATAAAGATGAAGGTTGGAGATATATCATATTCAAAAGGACCTTGTAGTTAGATATAGCAGAACCCACTAGTAGAAAAACGATCAAATGTGAAGCACATTAGTGCCGGTTTGAATTTGAGCCGGCACGAATGTGACCATTAGTGCCGATTCCAACGGCTAGCCGGGCTGCTACCATTAGTACCGGTTCGTTGCCAATCTTTAGCACCGGTTCGTGCCACGAACCGATACTAATATGCATCCCACCAATCAGGAAGAATCACACGGATCGTGTGTTTCTTTCTAACTCTTGCGAGTCGTTGGATCAAAGGTGTGTTTCTTCCTAGCTCATGTGAGTCGTTGGATCGAAACTACCACAATCACTTTATGAGCCAGACGACCCTATATATAGCCCACCTCTCACCTTTCCTGCATAAGTCTTTCAGTTCATCGACTACATACATCTACCAGTTCATCGACTGCATACATCTACCAGTTCATCGACTGAATACAAATCATTCGGATTCACCATCATACGCCCAACCGTGCATTTGATATGCATATATATGCATCACGAGCCACGGTAGGGCTGTATGATGGCGATACCGATTGGTTTGTTCTAGATCCGACATAAAAGGTTTGATACAACTTCTTTTTTATGACATAAGAGATATCTCTCCTCCTACCTATTTTAGTTACACAACTACCTATTTGTGCCAAATTTTCACTTTTGTTGTTGCTCTTGCATCATAAGCATCCATGTTAACTGGACTTACAAGTAATGCAATTTAACCAAACTATCAGGGTTTCGGACTATACAAAAATAAATAATGCAGAAAATAAAAAAACTATACAAAAAAGTACTCAAAAATAAATAGAATAAAATAAATAATGCAGAAAAGAAAAAACTATATAAAAAACTACTCAAAATAAATAAAAGAAAAAAACTATATAAAAAATTTGTTGGCGCACTGCCCTGTGGGTCTACCAGACCTAGGGTGTGCAAATGCAGGCCCAGAAGGGCCAGCAGACTCACAAGGCAGCGCGCCCTAATTAATTAGGCCCAGAAGCCGGCTATATAAAGGAGTTCGAAGAGGTAACCGCGGCTGGGTTTATAAACCAGTGCGGCTGCCCTTCGTCGGGCGAGGTGGGACTAAACTTTGGGGTGACAGCGCAAGGCCTTTAGTACCGGTTGGTGGCTCCAACCGATACTAAGGGCCCCTCCTTTAGTACCGGTTGGTGGCTCCAACCGGTACTAAAGGCCTTCGTTTCCCGCCGCTTGGGCTGGCGAAAATAGGCCTTTAGTACCGGTTGGAGCCACGAACCGGTACTAAAGGCCCATCATATATATATATAGCACTTACGAAAATTTCAGTTTCATCTCCCCACTTCGTCTCCAACCTCCGCTGCGCGCGCCGCTCGATCCCGTCGTCGCCGCCCGTCGCCCGTACCGTCGTCCGTCGTCTCGCGCTGTCCCCGCCGCCGCCCGTCGTCGTCGTCGTCTCGCGCTGCCGCCCCGAACGCCGCCGTCCGTCGTCATCGCCGCGCGCGGCCGTACGTCTCTCTCTCGCTCCCGCACACACATACACACACATACATATACACACACATACACACACACCGGCGCCCCCGCTCGTACGTACGGGGCGGCGGCGTACGGGGCCGCACACACACACACACACACATATACCACACACACACGCATACACACACATACACACATACGTACACACATATACGTATATATACACACACATGCATACACACACATACACACACACACACATTTTTTTACTTATTTTCTGTTTTTTCGAAAAGTTAATTAGATGATCGAATGTTAGATTAATGTCGAATGTTAGATGAATTAGCTAGCTAGATAAAAAAATTGTCGAACTAAAGATTAGAACTAGTTGAATAATTAATATAACTAGTTTATTTTTAGTAAGAAAATTAAGGTATATGAGATTAGAACTAGTTGAATAATTAATATAACCAGCTTATTTTTAGTAAGAAAATTTAGGTATATGAGATTAGAACTAGTTGAATAATTAATATAACTAGTTTATTTTTAGTAAGAAAATTTAGGTATATGAGATTAGAACTGGTTGAATAATTAATATAACTAGTTGAATATATAGTTAGATATATTAATGTCAAATGTTAGATGAATTTATATTTGGCTAGATATAGGTGTTTAATGTTTCACCTATATGAACATAGGAAATGTCATCTGACGACGAAAAAGATTTTATTATGTGCGAACACTGTGAAGACCAGCGCGGCCTGTGCGACCAAAATTTCCTTGTTGATGGTAGGCGCTTCAGCATCAAGCTGGATGAGACATTCGAAGTTGATACAGTAAGTCACTTTGTCAATTATTATTTGAATGCAAAACTTATGCTTCATTTGCTTTAACTTATAATTTTAAATTTTCACTATTCTACTAGCGCATCCCCTGCCATGCAAGAATTTTTGTCTTGGATAAGATAGGTTTTAGTGCTATAGATGATATGGAGGTAAAGAGAGTTTACTTGAAGACGGAGCATGGATATACTTTCAACGTCAAATTATATAATGGAGACACATACACCCATTTTGAATGCAAAACTTGGCAAGCACTATGCAAGGCTTATGCATTTGAGCCTGATATGGTTATCACCTTTGATATTCGTCCGGAAGATGATATTGAAGGTAATATAGACATCTGGGTCGATGTGCAAACGCCTCCAGTTCTACCATTTGGTGAGTTTTTCTCAACCATGCATGCATATGTTTATGTCTTTGATACAGTTTATTCAAAAATAGTTGACAACTAATTTATATTGTCAGCTTATTTCGGTTCAAGCAAACATGTCCGGCGCTTGGTAGACAGGACCTACTACTGCCCCGGGGCTCAACTAAACTACGAGGAGATAAGTCATTATGTTACATGGCTTGAGGGTCTTAATACTGTCAAGACAAATTTTTTTTAAACTTAGAAATGTTAGTACTCAAAACGTGCGACCAATGGTGATCGTATTGAACTACGGTCACATCTATAATCAAAAGATGGTAAGATTTTAAATATTTGTCCTTAATTAGTGCATCTTTTGCATACATTATTTTTGAAGCTAAACTTTCATTGCTTAGTATATTAATTACTATACGATGTTGTTCAACAGGGACTTCCGATGACAGTTGTGCCTCAGTGGATCGAGACAAAAGGTCGCATGTCAATGGTTAGCTTACGACCAAGATTTCCTACATTGCACATGAGTGCATTCAGGATTTCTAAAAGCGAAGAATGCTTAATAGTGAAAGATTGGAGCAAAATTGTTAACGATCGCAGAGAAGTACTAGGGGGCAGTAAGGAGAAGCACAACCCAAGATTAGGAGACAGATTAATCTGCATGCTCCAGTATGATGAATCAGGAGAGCTATACATGTTCTATGCTATTCTACCTGAGAGGGAGCAGCAGGATCAGTAGCTACTACTTCATGCTCTTAATTAGTACTTGTCTCATGGATCCGTGTCCTGAACTTCGATGTTGGTGATGATTATGTTGAACTTGATGATATCTCTTTGCTTCTGTTACAAAGTGAATGTTTCCTTTTTAAGCTAGCCAACATTGATGATGATTACATAGCTAGCGGTAATGACTATGATGATTAAATAGTGGTAATTAGACGACCACGATGATTTTTAGCTAGCTAGAGTTTATTTATTTATTAATATGCGATGATGATGATGATGATGATGATGACGACTACAACTCATTATAACGTAAAATAATCCTAAATTTAATTGATAACACAAATTTAATTGAAAAATACAAAATAAAACAAAAATCCACAACCATTTAGTACCGGTTGGTTTTACCAACCGGTACTAAAGGGCTCCCGGCCCCCGGAGCTGGCTCGTGCCACGTGGTACCCCTTTCGCACCGGTTCGTGCTGAACCGGTACTAAAGGGGGGGGGGCTTTAGTGCCGAAATAATAGTGTCGGTTCCTAAACCGGCACTAAAGGGCCTTACGAACCGGTGCTATTGCCCGGTTCTGCACTAGTGATGGGTGCTCCCTAGACATATTTTAGAGTGTAGATTCACTTATTTCGCTCTGTATGTAGAACCATATTGGGATCTCTAAAAAGACTTATGTTTAGGAATGGAGGGAGTATAATATTACACGATGGGTGAGGAGTTCATAATTCTGGAGAACAAATCCTGAAAACCACCAAAATGACCAATGTCCGGAAACATTTATGTGACTGAAAAGTGACAACCAGTGAGCTAAATCTTAAAAAAACGAATTACTGATTATAACAGTATTAGCAGAGTGTTATTCCCTCTGTAAACAAATATAGGACATTTTAGATCACTAAAGTAGTGACCTAAAACGTCTTATATTTGTTTACAAGGGGAGTACATTACAAAGAGGTTTATGTTTTCGACTGTGCTAACCACCAGTCGACTGGTGGTTAGCAACAGATCCGCACGACTTCCGCTACATCGATTTTTTCATCCATAGCGATTCTTTCCGAATCGCAGCATTTTTACGCAAAAAAATAAAAAAAATGAGCACCGGAGTCGAACACAAGACCCCGGGCGTTCATCCCCAGCTCAACAACCACCTGAGCTAACTCCCCATCGCAATTAAGTCATGCGTTAGTTTATATTTCACTACCATATATAACATCGACAAGCTTCAAAAATATCTGACTCCTTATAAAATTCAAGTACATATTTGAAAGAGAAATTCGACTCACAACTAAATTGAACGGTGGGCCCAAATCAAATAATAAACTAACCAATTTTTGGACATTTGTTTACTATGTATAAATAGTACAGGAAACATGCTTTCCCGGTTTTTTCCTTGGATTTTTGTACTGGACAATTTTCGCGAATGAATATATGTTGTCTCCATGACCCTCATGTTATACTAGTTACTAGAACTTATCGGGGGGATGTTTCTACACTTATTTTAACTGAAACAAAAGTTATCGGGTGTTCATATGTAAGTTATCAGATATGTGAGGTGTAAATTATCCTGCTATTTACACAAGAGTTATCGGGGTACATTTTTAATTAAAAAAATCCTCAATTCAAAATTATCAGGGGACTTGTGCATAAGTTATCAGATTTGTAATGCGTAAAGAAAACCATGCTTTTTATACAAAACTTGTCGGGATATATTTTCAACAACTTTTTTCCGAGGGTCAAAAAGGTTACCATGGTATTCGTACATGAGTTATCGGCTCCGCGCTATGTAATTTACCGTGCTATTTACACATATGTTATCGAGGGTATCTTTTCAATGCTTTTTTCTCCGGTTCAAAGTTATCATGTTGTTTGTACCTAATTTAGCAGGTCTATAGTTTGTAACTTACCACGCAACTTACACAGAACTTATCATATGTATGTTTCAACAATTTTTATCCACTAGATCAAAAGTTACCACGGTGTTTGTCCATAATTTATCAGGTATGCGGTGCGTACTACAATGCTATTTACATAGAACTTAACGGGGTTGTTTTGAACAATTTTTACCAGGTCAAAAAGTTATCACGATGTCCATACATTAGTTATCAACTCTACGATGTGTAATTTATCATGCTATTTTACATACATGTTAGGAGGGGGGGGGGGGGGGGGAGGGGGGGATTGAACAACTGGCCCCTTCATGGTGCAAAAATTACCATGGTGTTTGTTCCTAATTTAGCAGGTATGTGGTACGTAAGTTACCATGCTACTTAAACAAAACTTAATAGGGGTATGTTTAAAAAAATCCACTGTCTTAAAAGTTATCATGATATTTAGACGTAAGTTATCAGGTATGCGATATCTGTATTACCATGCTATTTACACATAAGTTACCGAGGATATATTTTCGATAAAAAAATTTGGTCAAAAGCTACCGATGTTTGTATGCAAGCTATCAGGTTTGTGGTTCATAAAATATCAAACTCATTACAAAAAATTTATCGGATGATATATCAAAACAAACATTGATTTGCGTACGTGTGTGCACACAATGATCAAAAGTTATCATTGAATTTGTACTTAGCTTATCAGGTCTGCAGTGCGGATATTATCACTTTATTTCCGCGTAATTTACCAAGGGTATGTTTTTCAACAACTTTTACTCGAGGGTCAAAAAGTTAGTATTGTGTTTGTACATAGATTATCAGGTCTGCGGTGTATATATTACCATGTTATTTACACATAATTAATTGGGGACACATTTTTTAACATATTTTCTCTCGGTTCAAAAGTTACCATAGTGTTCGTACATGGGTTATCAGCTTTGCGGTACGTGTATTACCATACTATCTACACATAAATTACCATGTCGCATGTTTTCAACAACTTTTTTTCTCCGGTCAAAAGTTATCATAGTATTTGTGCGTAAGTTATCGGGTCTGCTGTGTTATATTATTACGTTATTTACACATAATTTACTGGGTATGTTTTCAACCAAAAAAAAATCCCAAGACAAAACTTATCATGATGTTTTTATATAGGTTATCATGTATGCAGTGTTTATATTACCATGCTATTAGAAAAAAAATAAGCTACCGGGTATATTTATGTTGGCCCATACTAGATTGTATGTATATTCGTTGCGCTGCACCATGTCGAATCACTAGGAACGAGTGCAGCTCAGCAGCAAAATCACGGTCAACAAGAATCCAGCACAAAATTTTTTGATTGGAATGGTAGATGTTGTAGAGAAGAAATAGTTTAGTGTGGTATAGAAAAGAGAACTACGCACAACCTGACACCAATAGTAGCCTAGGCCAGGTTGTTCCCTCACTTGCTTGTGTAACCTAGGGGCCTGAGTTAGAGTCCCTCCTTTTATGGTTTATTTTTGTCTAAAAAAGGAGAAGCGCGACGAGAAAAGATCCCGCCTGGGTGGAGCTGACCGTGGCGGAAAAAAATCTGCCCGCGCACGAGGAGAAAAATCCCGCCCGAGAGAAGCGGATTGTGGAGAACAGATCGTGGGAGAAAAAAATCTACCTGACAGAAGCGGACCGCGAGCTGCTCGGTGCCAGACAAACTGTAACCGCGCGATTCATATCCAACGGCATCCAAATCGTTCGGATCTGTCATAAACGACCAGTCGGCAGGAAATTAGCTTTTGCCTCATGTTTTAAGGTCTGTAAACATTTATGAAGGATAGAACCTTCCCGAGTGGAGACTGGCTCTTGCCGTATTGAACTCGTCTTCTCAACCACCAATCCATCCAAATCCTCTTCCAAATCCCACTCGCTCAACCTAATCCTTCCATCCCCCATCCCACCTTCAGCTATTCCCTCTAAAATAGATCAGATTTTTGGGGGATTAAGATCTACCATGGAAGGCATCTCTCTCCCTTCCTCGTTGGATCTAAATCGCTTTCCATCCATTCTTGAAGATAAAGATCCTCCTGATGGGGATTCCTCTCAGCAGCAACTCCAAGAGATTGAAGGAACACCAGATCTTGCTCTAAGCTTGCAAGCATTGAGCTTGTCAGCGCCAAGGATATGCAACTTGCAAGCTAGTGAACCAGAGCAGAATTCAGAGATTCAGGAAAAATATATGCTACTGATGAAATTGGCATGTACAGGAGGCGCCCCAAGAATAATTTTCGAGTACACAATCAATCAAGCTATGGCAAGAGCTTGGAGGCAACATTTCTATGCAATATCTCAGGTATCTACTCATCTGTTCATGGCATATTTCAGTTCACAAGAGGACATGATGTTCGTCTTCACACGCCAACCATGGATGATGGGTACAGATAATCTACTTCTAGAGTTGGTAGATCCAGATGATGAAACTAAAACAAAATAGGATTACAAATTTGATCATATTTATGTTACAATCAGAGCATATGGAGTACCTAAGGAAGGAAGGTCACTGAAACTATTACAGGATATTCTCAACACAGTGGGAGAGCCTTCTGAGTTCCATCCTTTGCAAACCAATATGCTCTTCTCCAGAACAGAGTACATGTGGGGCACGGCGAAATTAAAGGTAATGCAGAGAGTAGTTGATAAGATCAGACTTACCCTGCCTGATAGATCTACTACTATGATATATCTGCATTATGAGAAAATAGGAAGAATTTGCCTTTTTTGTGGGATCATGTTCCACAATGTACAACATTGTCCCCTCAGGAATGATCTGATCATGCAGAGAAATAGAAATAGAATGCCAGTGAATGACATCCCTTTTAGTAGGTTTGGGGAATGGTTAATAGATAGAAATCAAATACCTCAGCCAAAAATGAAGCTGGGAAGTGAAAGTACGTCGGTTTTAAGCAGGTTTCAGAGACTGTTCAGTGAACAAGGTGAAGAAAGAAAATTAGCTAGAGGAAAAAGCAGCAGTACTGGAATGGTTCCAATGTCCACTAGGTTTCATTCACCAAGGAGAAATCAGATGCAAATTCATTGTGCAGATAAAATTAAGGTTACAAACAGTTTGGCATCTCTGCAGAATATGAACCAGCAATCTAAGTCATGTGAAGACAACTTTCATCTGCCAAGGCGCATTGAAGGAGTTCAGAATAATCAAAGCGGTGAGGCATTCCAAAGAGAGCTAAATGAAACTAACATGTCACAGGGAGTAACACTGTCGCGTTTATCCTCGCAGAGTATTGATGCGGGAGAGAAACAATTTATAGCTACTGAGAAGAGTAAAAAATCCAGAAAGGGAAATGGAAGATATTCAGAATAGAGGTCTGACAGATGAAGAAATGGACACACTGCAGTATAGTAATATTTCAAAAGAATATGAGGAGGTACAGTCCTTACAAAGACAAAAAGGAAATGGGCCAAACATGATATTGCAGCAAATTCAAAAAATCCTGAATAATAAAACAACTCAAGTACAGGGGAGCCCACTTAATGATTCATCGTCAACTCCTGATGCCCCTTGTCAGCATGAACATCACTATACACTTTCCCCGGCTGATAGCAAATTAGATAAGGCAGTAGGAACTCATCAGGTTAAACTGACTATGGATGAAGATACTGCATGAGTAACTTTATGCACAACATTCACACTGATGTGTCTGATAAGAGGCAAAATCCAGATGCAGAACAAATCTCTTCCTATTTACTCAATGCCCCAATCCTAGCAGCAAAGCGAGCCTCACCACAATACACTCTCCAGGAGATGCCGGCGTCTAAGAAGTTAGCACCGGATGGAGAAATCCAAGCTCAAGGTCTGATGCATGCAGGAGGGGTTGCCCCTTCTAACCCATCTACCACAAGAGCAACAAATGCCGGATCTGGAGATCTCAACTTAGGTGACTCGCGGCTCCCTCTCTTTGACTCTGGCGGTCCCATCAGGAATCGACATAATTTATCCAAGAAAGTGTGCAATAGGGCTAGTCAGTATAGAGGTAAGAGTTCAGCTATGGAAAAATATGGTAGCCCCTATACTATTTGCTATAGACGATCGCCCACAAGATTAGACTTGCAAGAAAGACATGACTATAATACATGCCCTGTTGAAACCGCCAGTCCCTCGCCTCGCTCCTCCTAGCTCTCTCTGTCGCCGTAGCTCGAACTCACGAAGAAGAAGATCAGAGGAAGAAGAACAGGGACACGGCGAGGTGGTTTTTCCGGTGCACGAACACCTTTCCTTGAGCACGAACTCAACACACACACTCACCCGTTACAACGATCGCCGCGGCGACTCTTATACCTGGACAACGCCGGGCCACGACCTGCACGCACCTGCCCACTACGCCACCCGGTCCGGCCCGCTCGACGCGCTCCCGCGCGTTCCCCGCGCCAAGCCCTCAACAGACCAGCATGCACACCGCGTCCCCCCGATCGCCAACGGCTATGCCGCGCACACGCCCGTGCAGTGTTCACCTGCGTGGACACACCCACGCACCACACGCACGCCTACCCCGTGGACCCGGTGCACCCGACGCGTTCGGCTCGTGCCCATACACGCGCCAGTCAAGCGCAGTGCACCGCCGCGGCTTATTCACCCAACACTCGCGCCCTAAGCCGCGGCTCAGAGCAGCCCGGCATCCTCGACGTCGCCGTCATCCACCAGCAAGGCCCGCTCCGCCACCGGCGCCTTCTTCCACTGCGGGCACTCGCGCTTGAAATGCCCACGTTCACCGCACTTGTAGCAGCGGCCGCGCCGGTTCCCGCCGAAGCCCAACGCCTCGTTGTGCGCCCCGTCATCGTCGTCCTCTCCGCGCGCACCGCCCAGACGCCGCTCGCGCGCCCGCCACTGTGCCGCGGTGAACATTAGCTGCCCGTCAACACGCTCGCCGCCTGCCTGATCGCGTCGCCGCAGCCGCTCGTCAAATGCCTTCAGCCGCCCCAACGCGTCCTCGAACAGCATCGTGCCGACGTCGCAGAACTGCTCGATCCCGGCCACCGCCGCGTACAGGCGGTTCGGCACCGAGTCGAGCAGCGCCGTCGAGCCCAACGCCGCGTAGCGCGCCGCCATCCCGCCGAGCCTCCCGGCGAAGTCATCCAAGGTCTCGGCGTCCGTCATGCGCAGGAGCTCAAACTCCCCGCGCAGCGTGCCGAGCCGCGCCGCGCGCACGCGGTCCGCGCCCATGAACCTGGCCTTCAAGCTCGCCCACACCTCTGCAGCCGTCTTCTTTGACACCACCTGCAGCAACAAGTTCTCCGCAATCGCGCCCAGCAGGTATGCCCGCGCAGGCTTGTCCTTCTTCGCGATCACCGCCGCCGCGGCGTCCTCTGGCACGACCACCGCCTCCCAGAGCCCGGTCGCGTCGAGGTTGGCCTCAACCTTGATCGCCCACGCGGTGTAATTCTCACCGGTGAGCACCGGCACCGGCTGCGGCAGTGACCCACCCGATCCGCCGGCGTAGGGGACGAGCGACATCGCCGTCGCGCCCTGAACAGAATGTGGCTCTGATGCCAACTGTTGAAACTGCCAGTCCCTCGCCTCGCTCCTCCTAGCTCTCTCTGTCGCCGTAGTTCAAACTCACGAAGAAGAAGATCAGAGGAAGAAGAACAGGGACACAGCAAGGTGGTTTTTCCGGTGCACGAACACCTTTCCTTGAGCACGAACTCAACACACACACTCACCCATTACAACGATCGCCGCGGCGACTCTTATACCTGGACAACGCCGGGCCACGACCCGCACGCACCTGCCCACTACGCCACCCACCTATCACAATTAGTGATCATGCTCCCATACTTATTTCTACAGAAGGTAAATTTAGAAAGCCTTTGCAAAGTTTTAAGTTTGAAAACTGGTGGCTCGTGGAAAAGGATTTTCAAGCATATGCTAAAACAGCTTGGCATAGCACTACTCATAGACCCTTTTATGCTAGAATTAATCATCTAGCGGGTTCTCTTAAAAAATGGTGCAAAAAGAAAAAGCCTTTAAGCCAAGAACTCAACTCACTAGAAGAGCAGATCAAAAGCATACAGATGAAGCCTATACATGAACAGAACCACAAACTGGAAGCATTTTGCAGGTTTGAAGAAAATTTAACTAAGCTCACACAATTTTACAGTCAAAGAGCGAAAAAGCATTGGGCAACTATGGGGGACAGGAATACTAGCTTCTTCCATCATGTTGTTCTTAAAAGAAGGAGGAAAAACCAAATAGTCTCTATCAGGGACAAGAATAATATGACACATTTTAACCCTGATAAAATTGCTCACACTTTTGTTGACTATTTTAAGGATATTTTTGGGACTAACAATGCAGATTGTGGAAGGCCATACACTGGAACAAGAAAAGAGACTAATCAAGAGGACTACTCCAACAGTATACCAGACAAGCAAGAAATTTGGTGCATCTTGAAGGAAATGAGGGAAAATGCATCTCCTGGACCAGATGGGTTCAATGTGGTTTTCTATTTGACTGCTTGGGATTGGATAGGAGATGATGTAACTACTCTGGTAAGGCAATTCTATGAATCAGGGGTTATGCCCAATAATATAAATAATACAAATATTGCTCTGATTCCTAAGAAGCTTGTCTGCAATGTTCCTGCTGATTTTAGGCCTATTAGTCTTTGTAATGTTGTCTATAAGATCATTGCTAAGTCTTTAGCTAATAGGCGCAAACCACACCTTCCTGACTATATTCATCCGTCTCAGCAAGCCTTCATCGAAGGTAGGAGAATTAGCAACAATGTAATTATTGCCCAAGAGATCACCCATTCTTTTGCTCTTAGATCTTGGAAAACTCCTGCCTTTATGCTAAAAATAGATCTTGCCAAAGCTTTTGATCATCTTGAGTGGAATTTTATCATTTCTGCTTTGACTCGTAAAGGGTTGCATGGACATTTCATTAATCTTATCTATGCCTGCATAGCTACTCCTGTTTTCTCTGTTATCATTAATGGCCAATGTTGAGAGGACCTACTAGTGACATGAACAAGAATAGAGGGACGAAAATGTAAAACCCACCTTGTATATACTACTCCCGTGGAGGGATGGAAGGATAAGGTCAATCCTCAATGTTCCAGACTTCTCTCCCCTTCTTGAGCTAATCAACATGGCATCAGAGCCACCCGTCTCCGGCGAGGTAGCGGCGGCCGTGGAACGGCGTTGAGTGGGTTCGGAGGCGGCGGAAGTTGGTGGTGGTGCTGGTGGTCAACGGCGCTGTGAAGGAGGGCGACCTGGGCCCGTGAGGCGACTCAGTGCAGTGGCGGAACTAAGCAGAGTGTCCTGGGAGGAACAAGGCGACGAGGAGCAGTGGTCTGATTTACCACGGGTGAGTTGGCTGTTTGTGTGGTTGCGTGTGGAGGTTGCCCAGGCTGGTGGTGTGATTAGGGAGGAGAAAGGAGCCGACGGCTAGCTAGTGCAGGGTGTAGAGGCTTGAATCTAAGAAGTGGAAGTGCAGCGTGTAGAGGAGATGGCTGAAATCAGTGATGCCCCAGCAGTTACTTCCGGTGAGCTTGCGGCTGTATTGCGAGCGATGGATGAGAAATACAGGGCTCTGTTTGATGCAATCAGCAAGCAAGCTAGCAGCTCCAAATCAGAGGCTGAAATAAAGGAGGAGATACATCCCTTACAGATGCCACATGTGAAGTTAGAGGGTCCTGAGAACTATGTAAGCTGGGCTGAGCATGCTGAAACCATCCTGGTTTCAAGGAAATTGGAAGGATACATCCTTGGGACAGTAGAGAAACCTGAGGAAGAAGGTTCAAAAGAAGGCCAAAAATGGAGAGCAACCAATGCTTTGGTCAGGGCATGGCTTCTGAGTTCGATGTCTTCTCAAATTGCAAAGCAGGTTGAGAGAATCAAAGATGCTTCAGAGATTTGGAGGCTCCTGAAAGGCACATATTCAGGAGTGGGAAATGAGATGTTAGCATGCAAAATTCAAAATGAGTTGCAGGAGCGGAGCCAAGGTGAGAGAACAGTGGTGGAATATGTGTCTGAACTTAAAAGGTTGTGGAGTGACCTGGACTACTATGATCCAGTTGAAATGGAGTGTGGGAAATGTATTGAGAAGCATAGTAAGTGGACTGAGAGGAGACGTGTTAGAGACTTCCTAAATGGCCTCCATCCCAGGTTTGAAAACAGGAGAGCAGCTCTATATGGCAGTGGGAAGCTACCAAGTCTTGAGCAAGCAATTTCTGCAATAGCGAGTGAAGAAACTCGGCTAAGGTTGGAGGCAGCAGGATCGGCTTCACAGGGAGTAACGCAAAGGCGCTCAGCTTTCTTGGCTGCAGGAGGTGGAAGATACCAAAGAACAGGAGCAGGTAACGGTGAAAGAAAATGTTTTGAATGTGGATCACCAGAACATCTTATGGCAGGCTGCCCTAAATTGATGGGAGGAGGTCGTGGTAGAGGCCGGGACTGGCGAGGTAGAGCCAGAGGCAGATTATTTGATGCATGTGGTGGCCGTGGAAGAGGCATGTTGTTTCCCGGAAGAGCAAACACTTCAACTGCCGAGGAAGTGTCTCAGAAATTGAGCATTGAGATAACCCCCGATGAGCTAGAGAAGTGGCGTCAATTCAAGAACCTAAATCTTGGTGTCGAACAGCCTCAGGAGTCACATGCATCATCCTCTTCATCAGCAAATTTTTCTGGTAATAATTCTCATACTGTAATGTGTACTGATTATCTTGCAGCTGGTGCACAATGGTTAATTGACTCAGGGGCTTCGAGACATATGACTGGTTCTATTAGGGAGTTGTCCAACTATATTCCTGTTTTTAAAAAGGAAAATATGAAATTGGCTGATGGTTCAACCCAAGCCATTGTTGGGTCTGGAATTGTCAAATGCAGCCCAAATATGTCATTATCTTCAGTTTTACATGTTCCAGCATTCCCAATTAATCTTCTATCTATAAGCTGCATCACTAGAGAGCTAAATTGTGCTGCAATATTCTTCCCCACTTGGTGTATTTTTCAGGAACTTGGAACTGGAAAAGAGATTGGGATAGGGAGCATGCGTGATGGGTTATATTACTTGGATAGTAATATATTTCCTGCAGTGGCTGCTACAGTGTCTCCCTCGTCACTAGAAGAATTCCTACTTGAACATCGTCGGTTGGGACATCTTTCTTTTGCTATTTTGGGTCAGATTTACCCTAATCTCTATTGTAAAATTAGTAAAGAACAACTAATGTGTGATGCTTGTCAGTATGGAAAGCAAGTTAGGAGCTCTTATTTATCATCTGATAATAGAAGTGATGTGCCTTTGCAAACTATACATTCAGATGTGTGGGGCCCTAGCAAAGTGACATCTATTAATGGTTATCGCTACTTTGTCACTTTCATTGACTGCTGCACTAGAACTACCTGGGTTTATGTGTTACGCCATAAAAGTGAAACATTTGAATGCTTTAGAGATTTCCATAATCTGATTAGGACTCAATATAGTGCTTGTGTGAAAGTGTTACGAACTGATAATGGCACAGAATATGTGAATGGGGACTTTGATGAATATTTGTCAAACTTTGGAATTATCCATCAAACTAGTTGCCCAGGTACTTCAGAACAGAATGGTTTGGCAGAAAGGAAGAACAGGCATATTTTAGAAATTGCAAGGTGCATAATGTTTGCCATGAATGTTCCAAAGTACTTGTGGAGTGAAGCAGTGATGACTGCAGCTTATTTGATGAATAGGATGCCTTCTCGGGTGCTTGGCTACAAGACACCAATAGAGTGTCTCACTGGGGGAACTACATATGTAGTTCCACCAAAGGTGTTCGGGTGTACATGTTTTGTAAAGGACTATAGGCCTTCGGTTGGGAAGCTAGATCCAAGAGCAGTAAAGTGTATATTTGTGGGGTATTCTGGTAAACAGAAGGGCTATAAATGTTGGTGCCCATCCGAGAAGAGAATGTTTGTGAGTATGGATGTGGTGTTTCGTGAACATGAACCATTTTATGGGGAATCAGTCGACTTATCTGATGTATTTCCCGATTCGTTTACTGATGACCTCTTAGATGCAAACTATGAAACAGGGGGAGATAAAGAAGTGGAGAACACCGATGCTACATCACAAAAGATGATTATTGGAGTGATACCTGCTGAAGGAAGGGAACAAGATACACCAAATGAGGTACAACAATGGCGAAAACCAAACGAAGAAAGGGAATGCCAAGTGTATACAAGAAGGCGGCAATCAAAAGAGAAACAAATGCAGGGGGAGGAAGTAACTTCTTTGGAGCCTCACCATGAAGCCTATGAACCAGAAAGAACACCATCCAGAGTGGAGCAGCCTGATGCGAATGACTCAACACCAGACCCACCATTACCATCTCAGGCTCCATAGGTAACTCCGTCATGTGATGATAATGCTCTTACATTGGATGATCTAGATATACCCATTGCCCACCAAAAACAACCTCGATTAACTGCTGGGAAATTGCCATCAAGAATGTCACCCTACAATGTCTCCAATTATGTTTCATATTCCTCTGTGGGTCCTCAATACAATTCATTTATAGCTGCTCTAGATTCGATGGCACCACTACCACATGACTGGCAAGAGGCAGTAAGGGACCCAAGGTGGAGAGCAGCAATGGTTGAAGAAATGACTGCACTCGATAAGAATAATACTTGGGAACTCTCTATACTTCCTGTAGGTAAGAAAGTTGTGGGTTGTAAGTGGGTGTTCACCATAAAGCAAACACCTGAGGGCAAAATAGAGAGATATAAAGCCAGACTAGTGGCAAAAGGGTATAGTCAAACATACGGAGTGGATTACGATGAGACTTTTGCCCCAGTGGCTAAGATGAATACTATTAGAACCCTGATCTCATTAGCAGCGAATTATAAGTGGAATCTTTTTCAGATGGATGTTAAGAATGCTTTTCTACATGGTGACTTGCAAGAGGAAGTATATATGGAAATCCCACATGGGTTTAATAGTAAGGAGACAGAGGGTAAGGTGTGCAGACTAAAAAAATCATTATATGGACTCAAGCAATCACCAAGGGCCTGGTTTGGGAAGTTTTGCAAGGAGATCCGCTCACTTGGCTATCAGCAAAGCAATGCTGATCATACACTGTTTTTCAGGAGTAATCATGGCAAACTTACAATTCTTGTGGTTTATGTTGATGACATTGTTATTACAGGTAATGATGATGAGGAGATAAGACGGTTGAAAAAAATGCTAGCAAAAGCATTTGAAGTAAAAGATCTTGGGCATCTAAATTACTTTCTAGGAATTGAAGTTGCATATTCATCACAAGGTATATATCTCTCACAGCGGAAATATGTTCTTGATTTACTTGTTGAAACTGGAATGCTAGACTGTAAACCTGCCTCTACACCAATTGAGGCAAACCATCGAATTAAGGCAGATATGGGTGATCCTGTTGATAAAGGGCAGTATCAACGGCTGGTAGGGAGACTAATCTATTTGTCCCATACTAGGCCAGATATTGCATATGCTGTGAGTATTGTGAGCAGATATATGCATGACCCAAGATCTACACATTTAAATGTTGCATATAGAATCTTGAGATACCTAAAGGGATGCCCTGGGAAAGGAATTCTATTCTCAAATTCTGGACATCTCAGTATAGAGTGTTACACAGATGCTGACTGGGCTGGGTGTCTAGATGATAGAAGGTCTACTTCTGGCTACTGCATCTTTGTTGGAGGAAATTTGGTTAGCTGGAGGAGCAAAAAACAAAGTGTAGTGGCCAGGTCTACTGCTGAAGCAGAGTTACGGTCCATGGTCTCTGGAATATGTGAATTAGTATGGCTACGCTTACTACTTACTGAACTACAATTGTACAAAGGGGGCCCTCTTCGGATCTACTGTGATAATCAAGCCACAATAAATATAGTAAATAATCCAATCCAGCATGATAGGACGAAACATATTGAAATAGATAGGCATTTCATCAAAGAGAGGCTAGATGAGGGAACTCTTCAAGTTAGCTTTGTCAACTCAGGTGATCAGCTTGCTGATGTATTAACCAAAGGTATTAGTGTTGTAAATTATATGAAATTATGTAACAAGATGGGGCTCATAGACATATTTGCCCCATCTTGAGGGGGAGTGTTGAGAGGACCTACTAGTGACATGAACAAGAATAGAGGGACGAAAATGTAAAACTCACCTTGTATATACTACTCCCGTGGAGGGATGGAAGGATAAGGTCAATCCTCAATGTTCCAGACTTCTCTCCCCTTCTTGAGCTAATCAACAGCCAATCCTATGCTAGATTTAGAGGCACCAGAGGTATAAGACAAGGTTGCCCTCTTTCTTCATATCTCTCTGTTTTGGCTATTAATGAGCTATCTTTATCCCTGGAGGAAGCTATGACATCAAATCACTTGTCAGGTATTTCTCTTGGACCAAATTGTCCCCCTATCCATTCTCTCATGTTTGCTGATGATCTTCTTGTTTGTGGCCAAGCTACGGTCCAAGAAGCAAACGCCATGAATCATCTTATCCAATACTTTTGTGATAGCTCTGGCCAAGTTCCAAATTGGAATAAATCTGGTATACTCTTTAGTAGAGGTGTGTCTACTGATATTCAAGAAGCTATCAAGAACATTTTTCCTGTTCCATGCATTGATAACAATTTTGTTCATCTTGGCCATCCCCTCATCCTCCTTGCTAAAGACAGATCTTCTTCCTACAACTTCATAGTCGATAAATTCAAAACCAAGCTTCCAGCCTATAAAGCCAACAAACTTTCACATTCTGGCAGGCTCACTCTAATAAACTCTGTCTTCGCTTCCATCCCTATTTATTACATGTCAAACATTCTTTTCCCCAAAAAATTCTTAGCCAAACTCACTGCAATCATTAGAAACTTTTGGTGGACAGGGGTCAGGGAGGAAGCTAATATGAAGTCTCTTTGTCTCAGGGCTTGGAAAGACATTTGCTCCCCCTAAAAATGAAGGTGGAATAGGTATTAAGAACATGCAAGCCACAAATACAAGTTTGATTCTTGCTGCAGCCTGGAGAATTGTAGAAAAACCTACCAGTCATTTATCTAGAGTCTTGCAGTCGAAATATTTTCCTGAATCTTCATTCTGGAGAGCTAGTAAAAACATTCCCAAATCAGCCTTTTGGGCTTCCATTCTCAAAGTTAGACATATGCTTATCAACAATTCCTTTTATCAGATCACATCAGGCAATATTTCTCTTTGGAGCTTTCCGTGGTTCCACTTTTAGGATACTATTTATGAGCATCTTGTCATTCAGACCAATGATTTTACTTATCCAGCTAAAGTTAAAGACCTTTGGCTACCAGACCAGAAACAGTGGAACACTAACTTAATTGATACATTGTTTGATCCTGTTACAGCTAGTGCAATAAAACAAGTTCCAATTATACAGGATGAAAATGATGATCTGTTATGCTGGAAGCTCACACCAACAGGAAAATTCTCCACCAAAAGTGCATACAAACTCTGTTTACAGGTAATGAAGGAGGATGGAGAACCACAACCGAGAGCGCTAGATACCAACACAAAGGAATTATTAAAGCAGGTATGGAGAGCGAAAGATATAGCACCAAGAGTCCAAACCTTTGCTTGGAGGCTAATCAGAAGAGCTTTGCCAACGGGGAAAAGAGCAAGTAAGTACTCTAAGCATATTAATAAACTTTGTCCTAGATGTGGGCAAGAAGAAGATGACTTGCACATTTTCTTCTGTTGCCCTTTTGCTAGAGCTGCTTGGTTTGCTAGACCTTGGAATATTAGATCTGATTCATTGGTCCAAAACTCTGGTTCGTTAGTAAATACCATTCTGTATCTTACGAGCTCTGAACACCCATATGCTACTTTAAGCAACATTTTTACCTTCTTGTGGTGCTTGTGGAAATCCAGAAATGAGAAAGTCTTCCAAACAAAAGATGCATCTCCTATTAAGGTCTTTTCTGCAACCCAGACCATCACCAATAGCTTCTTTTCGGAGTTAGATATAAATATGCAGATCAAGTCAATGAGTGAAGCAACTAATAACTATTTACGGGACGAAGACATGGTCAAACAGGGAAACACAGTGGACAGTACTAAGCATTCATCATTAGTTAAAAAATTTACAGATGCGACTTGGCATGATCAGGACACTGCTCACAATACAGGGGCAGGAAGAACAGGCATCGGAATATTCATACAAATACAAGAGGGACATCACAGGATGCAAGCTAGGATCTCAGCGATCACTAAGCAAGTAGAGTTAGTGATTCATGCAGAAGCACAGGGGATCTATCTAGCAGCAATCATCATTGACAGGTTGAATATCCGCCAGGCAGTAATATTCACAGATAATCTAATATTGGCACAGGCAGCGGCAGCAAGAGCCCCCAGCTCACATCCTGGACATTGGCAGATTAGGAGCACTCTAGCAGACTTTTGAGCCAAAAGTAACTCCAAGGATATACGGGTTTTCCATATTCCTAGATCACTTAATAATGAGGCTCATGAAGCAGCTAGACTAGCTTACTCTCATGGTATTTCTTCTGATGAGTGCTCTAGGTTTTCTTGTAAAAATGTAGAACACCAAGAACGACATTGTCCCCTGATTAAGGCCATTTCAGATATTGATATACAGGGATATGCCATCTCTCATGTAAGTTGCAGTTAAATGAATGAAAGGCGCATTATGCGCCATTGTCTTGTTAAAAAAAACATTTCTAAAGGATGAGAAAGTGAGCTAGACTGTAAAAGAATGAGCATATTTTGGTTATTTTTATCTCTGCTACAAACTTAAAGAGACAGATGAATGGAAATTAAGATTGTAACAGAATGAGCAGAAATTCAGAATGTTTACACGCCGGCAACCAAAAGACCAGAAAAATAAAATCAGATAGTGTGATCCTCACATCACATAGTGTGATGACACGGTGCCCAATTAGTCGTCTACCAATTAAGCAGAAAATGTATGCTCTTAGGGGGTAGTGAGTTTCTCAAGACAATGTTTGGTTTCAATCTGACATGTGGCGTTCCCGTTCTACTCCTTGGTGATGCTGAATTACAGATGTTGAGATGAGATTGTCTCCGAACCACCCGACGAAACAATTTCTTACCCCAACTATAAATAAACGAAGTTGTGATCTTGACGAGGTTGAGAGTTGGAGGCTCTCTCGCCCAACTACAAGAGAAGCAGTGTAGTGATGAAACGCTCTGTGGCAACTTCTTGGGCCGTCACTTTTCCAGCTGACTGAATCTCTTCAGGCGTGGATTCAGCGAACCTGGTCACTCTGTTTTTTCTTGGATAGAAGAGGCCAGACTTGAACTCTTGAAGCAACCTTGTCCTTCGGCTGGTAGCTCTTTATAACACGTGCAACTTCGGAGCAACCACAAATCTTATATGTGCGCTAAGCCAACATACACGGAGGCGTACACTCCTTGGCTTCTCCCTTTCCCTGATTCCTTCGAAAAGAAAAATAAATAGCAAATCTTATTGGCATCTCCCTTCTCAAAAGAAAAAAAAAAGAAACCAACTAGAGAAGCAGACTTTGTCTTCCCATGGCCTTTCCATAATATAATCTGGCAGGTGGTGAGTAATCTGGCATGGTATGAACTACGTACAATATTGGCCAGTGTAGATGAGGAGAAGTCACCGCTGACATAGTCTCCAGTGCTCATGTACACCTCCGTGCGGTTGTGTGCAGTTCTAAAATATTATGTGGCGTGACCCTGCTTAGGTTAGGTGACTCCACCCATCATCCCACGCCTTAGACAGCCCATCTGGCGTAATTTTACGAAGGTTTCTCCAGCATGGGTGATGTGTCTTTTTTGAAGCTTCGACCGTACAACAATAGTTCTACTTTAATATATTAATAATAAAAGTATTTACAAGCATAAAAAAAAAGAAAACAAGTCTAGCCAATACCAAGTCTAGGGAACATGTCTACAATTAGAGGTTTGATTCGATCCACTCCTTAATCTTTTGCGCTTTACTGTGTCTGGCTCTGTAAACTGCTGCCGTAAGCGTGTCTTTCAAGTAGAACTCCCATGTCATCAGATAGGTTGCAACATTCCTGAAAATTTATCATTTCTGACTAGCCAAATGCTCCAACAGCTTGCCAAGATGATATCCAGGGCTATATCACTAGGAAATGCGTTCATTCTGATGCAAATCTCATCCAGACTGAAGATGCCCTGAGGCCTATGGGGTAGAATCTTGTTCCAACAAGTCCATGCAAAGTCACATTCCCAAAAAAGATGTAGTGTCGTTTCTTCCGTATGCTCAGTGCAGAGGGCACAATAGTTAACAGACTAGATCCATTCATGTTTACATCCCTCAGGAGTTCTCCCTACACTCAGGTGGTGGTTCTCCTTAAATCTTTAGTTTTTCTTTGTTTCCTTGTGGATTCAAGCAACCTGACGGCAGAAGCTTGGTCGAGATTGTGCGTTCCAAGCAAGACCGAGTATCTCCATCATGCTTTTACACATCGGTTAGTCTACAAAGTGGTGTTTGCAAGATTCCTCAAGTTCTGGCCAAAAAATATTAGTGACAGATATAGTGTCTTAGTTGACTGTTAGAACCATTGCGTTTAATTTTGTTTCCCCAAGAATATAAATATTGAATCCCGTCAGGTTCGAGGTTCTGGCCATGTAGTAACCAAGCATCTATTTTAGTCTAGAGGATTATTTTTTATCCAACACTGGTTAATGCGGCGAATGAAAATGTTTGTTGACTGCCTAATTGAAGCAGATTAGACAGCCGTCAATGTCGACGAGGCAGCCGAGCTAACATTCTATATGGCGGACGGTTGGGTAAGCTATTCATGTTCTCGACATCATTTGAATTGTTCGATGGACGACGTTCATCTCTGTGTCTACCCAACAGAGAAGTATTTTACTATCATGAATTTTGTGCTCATTTATCTCTAATACTCTGTCCAAACCTGTTGTGCTAGCTCTCCAATTATATAAGGCTAATTTGTGGGAAGTACAATGCATATGTAAGTAAATTAGGCTTGACTAATGTCGACGTCTTCCATCCGTTTTTATTACCTCAACAGAAAATCGAACTTTATTCACATTTGTGGTAGTGCTTTTATAACAGGCATCACTTGGCTTGAAGGGATGCAGATGAGGATGTCATGAAGCCCAACAAGAGGTAAAGCAAAGAGCTTTGAAGGAGCGTCTTATATGAAGAGCCAACGGCAGTACCGGCCGCCTGGTCTCTTCCACTTGTTGGGTCTATCCGGTCAGGCTCAATCAACGAAGTATAATCTCCATCATTGTAACGTGTAAATATAGCTCCAAGTATTTCTCTGCTCTCCGTTTTCCTTGTTGAACTCACATTTGTTACTCTGTTCCCAAGAATAATATTGATTTAGGAGATAACGTATAGAGTTCATTGGGTAGGGCGTACTCTGAGATTTGAAGTTACTTGATGATACGTCTTCATCGTATCTATTTTTCCTAACGCTTTTACTTTTGTTTTGAACTCTAATTTGTATGATTTAAATGAAACTAATCCGGATTGACGTTGTTTTCAGCAGAACTACCAGATGTGGCGCCGGCTACATCCTACGGCCCTGTTTGGTTCGGCCGTGGATTTCTAAAAGCAGCTATGAAAAATCTGCTGTGGAAAATCTGATGTGAAAAAGATATAGGTTATTTGGCAAACCAGCTGATACAGCTTTTTCAGATTTTGGCCCGCAGCGGAATCGGATTTTGGAAAACACGTCCTGGGATGCTTCCGCTTTTGGTTCAGATTTTGGCAGCGGATTTCTGAAATCGAATTCTGTTGGGTTCGCCCTTTGGTTCAGATTCTGCTGCGCGGCAGCAGAATCCGTCAATAAAAGCTGAACCAAATAGGGCCTACATATCTTGTTGCAAAGTACTGGCCAATTTGATGCAGGTTTAGTGTACATAATTATTTCTTGGAAATATTAAGTCTGCATAGCTTGATTATTATTATGCACGCTCATATAGTGTGATTTTTTTTCTCATAGTTATTTCACGGATACACTGCTTTTACATGCTAAGTGACCAAGTGAGTGTTGAATTATATTGTTTCTTGGAGCACCAATTCACATGGTTCTTTGTACGATGTGTCAGAAAGATCTCATATCCGCATGCTTCTATGGTTACCACTTCTATGGTTACTATGTAGACTTGACAGCAGTCAAAATTATCCTTAGAAGACTAAGGAGATATTTCTTGGTTATGGAGGTGACAAAGTGTTCGTCGTAAAGAGTTACACCGATGCAAGTTTTTACATCGATCCGGATGACTCTAAGTCTCAATCTGGATACATATTAAAAGTGGGAGCAATTAGTTAGAGTAGCTCCATGTAGAGCATTGTAGACATAGAAAATTTGCAAAATACATACGG
The DNA here is from genome assembly GCA_034509565.1 of Triticum monococcum. Taxonomy (NCBI): domain Eukaryota; kingdom Viridiplantae; phylum Streptophyta; class Magnoliopsida; order Poales; family Poaceae; genus Triticum; species Triticum monococcum. The sequence goes on from CM067847.1 coordinate 772,575,524, forward strand.
CTCTGAATGTGACAGACCCTTTGACTAAGCTTCTCTCACAAGCAAAACATGATCACACCTTAATACTCTTTGGGTGTTAATCACATAGCGATATGAACTAGATTATTGACTTTAGTAACAACCCTTTGGATATTAGTCGCATGGCGATGTGAACTAATCACATGGTGATGTGAACTATTGGCGTTGAATCACATGGCGATGTGAACTAGATTATTGACTCTAGTGCAAGTGCGAGACTGAAGGAAATATGCCCTAGAGGCAATAATAAAGTTGTTATTTATATTTCCTTATATCATGATAAATATTTATTATTCATGCTAGAATTGTATTAAGTGGAAACTTAGTACATGTGTGAATACATAGACAAACAGAGTGTCCCTAGTATGCCTCTACTTGACTAGTTCGTTAATCAAAGATGGTTAAGTTTCCTAGCAATAGACATGTGTTGTCATTTGATGAATGTGATCACATCATTAGAGAATGATGTGATGGACTAGACCCATCGTTAGTTTAGCACTATGATCGTTTAGTTTATTGTTATTGCTTTCTTCATGACTTATACATGTTCCTATGACTATGAGATTATGCAACTCCCGAATACTGGAGGAACACCTTGTGTGCTATCAAACATCACAACGTAACTGGATGATTATAAAGATGCTCTACAGGTGTCTCCGATGGTGTTTGTTGAGTTGGCATAGATCGAGATTAGGATTTGTCACTCCGATTGTCGGAGAGGTATCTCTGGGCCCTCTCGGTAATGCACATCAATATAAGCCTTGCAAGCAATGTGACTAATGAGTTAGTTGCAGGATGATGCACTACGGAACGAGTAAAGAGACTTGCCGGTAAAGAGATTGAACTAGGTATGATGATACCGACGATCAAATCTCGGGCAAGTAACATACTGATTACAAAGGGAACAACGTATATTGTTATGTGGTTTGACCAATAAAGATCTTCATAGAATATGTAGGAACCAATATGAGCATCCAGGTTCTGCTGTTGGTTATTGGCCGGAGATGTGTCTCAGTCATGTCTACAAAGTTCTCGAACCCGTAGGGTCCGCACGCTTAACGTTTGATGACGATTTGTATTATGAGTTATGTGATTTAATGACCGAAGTTTGTTCGGAGTCCCAGATGAGATTGCGGACATGACGAGAAGTCTTGAAATGGTCGAGACGTAAATATTGATATATTGGAAGGCTATATTTGGACATCGGAAAGGTTCTGAGTGGTTCGGGTATTTTTCGGAGTACCGGAGAGTTACGGGAATTTGCCGGGGGAAGTATTGGGCCTTCATGGGCCTTAGTGGAAAGGAGGGGAGGGCCAGAAGGGGAGCCCCCCCCCCCCCTCTTTCCTTCTCCCTCTCCTATCCTTCCTTCTTTTCCTACTTCGACTAGGAAAGGGGGAAACCTACTCCTACTAGGTGTAGGAATCCCCCCTTTGGGCGCGCCCCTTGTGGCCGGCCCTCCTCCTCCTCCCTTCCTTTATATATGGGGGTGGGGGCACTCCATAGACACACAAGTTGATCTTTTAGCCATGTGCGGTGCCCCCCTCCACAGTTACACACCTCGGTCATATCGTTGTAGTGCTTAGGCGAAGCCCTACGTCGGTAACTTCATCATCACCGTCACCATGTCATCGTGCTGACGGAACTCTCCCTCGGCCTCAACTGGATCAAGAGTTCGAGGGACGTCATCTAGCTGAACTTGTGCTGATCGTGGAGGTGCCGTGCGTTCGATACTTGGATCGCGAAGACGTTCGACTACATCAACCGCGTTACTAAACGCTTCCGTTTTGGGTCTACGAGGGTACATAAACACACTCTCCCCTCTCGTTGCTATGCATCTTCTAAATAGATCTTGCGTGATCGCAGAACTTTTTTTGAAATACTGTGTTCCCCAACAACTTCCACTTCCTTCTTTTGGGCATGCCACAACCATGTTCGTGCGTAAGTTTAACCTGAGAATTGTTTAGGGAATCCACATATTTGATGAACCGCATCTATCAACGTGCTACAACTCATTTACACAATAAAGTGTATATGCAAAAATGCAGAAATGTGTGGTCTATTTTGCATAAGGGCATAGTTCTCTTTTTAAATGTAAAGTTACATATCAGCTCAAATCAACAACTGAGCTGATTAACCATCTGGTCAGTTCTCTTTTTCTAGTTAAGCAAACTACAAATGGAGTGTTGGAGATCATATAAAATGTAAGCACCACATCATTGGCATCAAATATGAAGCTTTGTAAGTTTGCTTTCTAAAAAAGTATTAAATTCATACAAAAAAGGAATGGACCGGCTGGTTTTAATATACTAAAACTATACTTTATTATGTGTGCAACATATAGGAAGATAAAGTACATACTGTAGGAACACCACATGTTTTTGTCCACACCCATCACTTTGCAGATAAAGATCAATATGAAAAATCTAGTTACTAAAATTTATTCAACATGAAAATTCCTTGACTTTTAATTGCGACACATTCTAAAGCTCAGTTTAGAGAGAAGCCCCTGCCATGTACGTGATCATTCGGTGAATCCAGCTCCAAAAGAAGGGCCAACCATTAAGAATTTAAGATCCAGATCAATGAGTAACTTTGTTGTTCCATTGCTTGGATCCTTGTCCCGTACTTTATGCTTCCTCCTTCCCTTGTATATGTTTCTACAAAACCATTTAAGATGGAAAAAATACGCAAGAAAAAACAATGATGGTACATCAGAAAGTAGAAAGAACTGATGGATACTAACCGGGGAAACTTAATTCCCAGTTTAGTGACCAGTGATTTGTACAAGTTGAGACACACACCTAATATACAAGCAACAACAAAAGTACCAAAATTGTGATCCAGTATACTGTCCTCTAAACTCTGATTGTACCAAATAACGAATTGTATAATTCATGTTGTATTCACTGACCACTGATGGTACACGTTCTCCCCAACTTTTGTGTAGTTTCGGAACCACAAAACCAAAGGGTCTTGCTGCTTCTGCTGCAGCTGCACCTAGCACGGACAAGCATCAGATCAACATGCTGAAAACTGAACCTAAATACGCATCCGATCAAACAGAAACAGAGGGACAGAGAGAGAAAGGTGGGTTTTTGTGTATACATTCACGCTGCTTGTTAATATGGGTGACTGAGACAAGGTAGAGCTTAGCGGAATTTGGCCAAGAGGAGGACTTGGCATGCATGGACGATGCCAGCAGGAGCAGAGCTTGCCGACAGGCGGACGTCCGCCTTGCTGGGGGATGGCAAATGCTGGCAGCGGCGAAATGGGTTCGTCAGAATGGCTGTTGGAGACGGGGAAACAGCAGAGCCGGGGCGCTAACATCACACCACGCGGCCGCGCTAGCAAGCCTGAGACGGCGGCTAGGGTTTGCCACGGGGCGCGCGCGAGCAGGGGCGGAAGTGCAAGGACATACTGGGGCATCAACGTCAGAGAACGAGGTGGAGCAACACCGGTGGAGAACGGAGCGGGAGATGAACGACTAACTATGAACCGCGGCGGCGTCCCTGTGGATCCGCGGCGGTGGCGTCCTCCTTGTGGATCCGGGGCGGCGGCGGTGTGTGGGGATCCGAGGAGGCGGTGGCGGCCCTGAGGATCCATGGCGGCAGCGTCCTGGGAATCTGAGACAGCGTCGGTGACGTCCGGATCCGCGGCGGCCGCCGCTGCGGCGTCGACGTACAACCCTAGACAAAAGATCAAGGCCGGTAGAGGAGTAGCGGCATGGTTTTCTTCGTTTCCTGCGGGGTGGGTTTTTTTGTGCGTTGGGACGGAGACGAAAAAAAATGGTTAAAAGTGGTGGGACAAAAATAAATTATGAAGGCTATTCACTAACTCAGACATTAGAAGTAGAGACAACATACACTAGCCAAACATTCATCCATGCATTTCCGTCACGTGTGTGGATATTTTCCCACATCCTTTGTGGTTGCCTCCTATACGCATCAGAGATATGGGCTGCATATGTGTGCTGGCATTGTTAGGTGACGAAACAACAAAGAAAGTACGATTGGCTACAAAAATTTGTATGTTTGTGTCTACGCACTGGATCGTGTTTTTTGTCTATATAGACCCAAACAGACGTGGACGAAAAAGAATGGGTCGGCGTGTTGGATTTGGCTTGAGTCAACTGCCTCCACCATTTGACCAGGGATCAGCGACACACAACAAGGAAAACGCTTGCGTTCTGCCGGCTGATACACGCAGGACATCGTCCGTCTACGCTACCGTCTGATAAAACATGATTGTATGGTGTGGCAAGCCACCATGTGCGGATCCACACGATGACCGGATTGCAATGTCATTGGCGTTTCTGAGACATCTTGATTGTTACAAAAGGCGACTTTCTGAAACATCGTTGTTGTCGGTTTTTGAACAGATCGCATGCGCCCAGATTGCAATGTTGCCTGTGTTTCTGAAACATCGATGTTGTTGCAGATGTTGTTTTCTAAAATGGTGTTGCAGAGGCGCTCTTCTGAAACATCGTCCTTATTGTAGAGACACGGATCTGCAAGCTCACGGGATTGCAACATCACTAGTGTTGCCGAAACATGGCTAGTATTGCAATGCTTACATCGTCACTCATGATACACGAGGCAAGGAGGACGTTGTCATACGCAACATGGATCATGTTGCGGATCGTGGGCAGTTTAGTTGACACGACCGAGATGAGACGGTTGCCATGCGTGGGATGCATAGGTTTTGTAGGTGGTTTAGTTGACGTTAGAACGCTAAGTGTCACTAATGTAAATTCAGAATGCCATGTTGTAAGGAAAACACTTGGCTTCTACTGGCGGATTGCACGAGAGCATCCACTGGCTCGTCCGTACAACGCGTGTCCTGACTGGCCGATCCTTTCTTTTCTTTCTTTCGGTCAATGTGGTGTTGGGGATCGTAGCAGAAATTTAAAATTTTCTACGCATCACCAAGATCAATCTATGGAGTAATCTAGCAACGAGGGGAAGGGGAGTGCATCTACATACCCTTGTAGATCGCTAAGCGGAAGCGTTGCAAGAACGCGGATGAAGGAGTCGTTCTCGTAGCAATTCAGATCGCGGTTGATTCCGATCTAAGCGCCGAACCACGGCGCCTCCGCGTTCAACACACGTGCAGCCCGGTGACGCTCCTACGCCTTGATCCAGCAAGGGGAGAAGGAGAGGTTGGGGAAGACTCCGTCCAGCAGCAGCACGACGGCGTGGTGGTGAAGGAGGAGCGCGGGACTCCAGCAGGGCTTCGCCAAGCAGTATGAGAGACGAGGAGGGAGAGAGGTAGAGCTGCGCCAAGAGGGAGATGATCTCGCACGTGTTGCAGCCCCCAATACCTCAAGTATATATAGGGGAGGGCGAGGGGCTGCGCCCCCATCTAGGGTTCCCTCCCTAGGGGTGGCGGCAGCCCCAAAACCTATCTAGGGTTGCGGCCAAGGGAGGAGAGAGGGGGGCGCACCTAGGATGGGCCTTAAGGCCCATCTGGACCTAGGGTTTGCCCCCTCCCACTCTCCCTTGCACCGTGGGCCTTGGTGGGAGGCACCCCAGCCCACCTAGGGGCTGGTCCCTTCCCACTATTGGCCCATGTAGGTCTCCGGGGCTGGTGGCCCCACCTGGTGGACCCCCGGACCCCTCCGGTGGTCCCGGTACACTACCGGTGATGCCCGGAACACTTCCGATGACCAAAACCATACTTCCTATATATCAATCTTTACCTCCGGACCATTCCGGAACTCCTCGTGACGTCCGGGATCTCATCCGAGACTCCAAACAATATTTGGTAACCGCGTACATACTTTCCCTATAACCCCAGCTTCATCGAACCTTAAGTGTGTAGACCCTGCGGGTTCGGGAGTCATGCAGACATGGCCGAGACATCTCTCCGGTCAATAACCAACAGCGGGATCTGGATACCCATGTTGGCTCCCACATGCTCCACGATGATCTCATCGGATGAACCACGATGTCAAGGATTCAATCAATCCCGTATACAATTCCCTTTGTCTAGCGGTACGATACTTGCCCGAGATTCGATCGTCGGTATCCCGATACCTTGTTCAATCTCGTTACCGGCAAGTCTCTTTACTCGTTCCGTAACACATCATCCCATGATCAACTCCTTGGTCACATTGTGCACATTATGATGTCCTACCGAGTGGGCCCAGAGATACCTCTCCGTTTACACGGAGTGACAAATCCCAGTCTCGATTCGTGCCAACCCAATAGACACTTTCAGAGATACCTGTAGTGTACCTTTATAGCCACCCAGTTACGTTGTGACGTTTGGCACACCCAAAGCACTCCTACGGTATCCGGAAGTTGCACAATCTCATGGTCTAAGGAAATGATACTTGACATTAGAAAAGCTTTAGCATACGAACTACACGATCTTGTGCTAGGCTTAGGATTGGGTCTTGTCCATCACATCATTCTCCTAATGATGTGATCCCGTTATCAACGACATCCAATGTCCATGGTCAGGAAACTGTAACCATCTATTGATCAACGAGCTAGTCAACTAGAGGCTTACTAGGGACATGGTGTTGTCTATGTATCCACACATGTATCTGAGTTTCCTATCAATACAATTCTAGCATGGATAATAAATGATTATCATGAACAATGAAATATGATATAATAACTAATTTATTATTGCCTCTAGGGCATATTTCCAACCGTCTCCCACTTGCACTAGAGTCAATAATCTAGTTCACATCGCCATGTGATTAACACTCATAGGTCACATCGCCATGTGACCAACATCCAAGAGTCTATTAGACTCAATGATCTAGTTCACATCACTATGTGATAAACACTCAAAGAGTTCTGGGTTTGATCATGTTATGCTTGTGAGAGAGGTTGTAGTCAACGGGTCTTGCCATATTCAGATCTCTATGTATTTCGCAAAACTTTATATCGTAGATGCTGCTACCACGTTTCACTTGGAGCTATTCCAAATTATTGCTCCATTATACGTATCCGGTATCTCTACTCAGAGCTATCCAGATAGGTGTTAAGCTTGCATCGACGTAACTCTTTATGTCAAACTCTTTATCACCTCATAACCGAGAAACATTTCCTTATTCCTCTAAGGATAATTTTGACTGCTATCTGGTGATCCACTCTTAGATCACCTTTGTACCCTCTTGCCAGACATGTGGCAAGGCACACATCTGGTGTGGTACTCAGCATGGCATACCGTATAGAGCCCATGACAAAAGCATAGGGGACGACCTTCGTCCTTCCTCTTTCTTCTGCCGTGGTCAATCTTCGAGTCTTACTCAACTTCACACCTTACAACTCAGGTAAGAACCCCTTCCTTGACTGATCTATTTTGAACTCCTTCAAAAACATGTCAAGGTGTGCATTCTTTGAAAGTATCATCAGGCATTTTGATCTATCTCTATAGATCTTGATGCCCAATATGTAAGCAGCTTTATCCAGGTCTTCCTTTGAAAATCACTCTTAAAAAAACCGTTTATGCTTTCCAGAAATTCTACATTATTTCAAATCAACAATATGTCATCCACATATACTTATCAGAGATGTTGTAGTGCTCCCACTCACTTTCTTGTAAATACAAGTTTCTAGCAAACATTGTATAAACCTAAAAGCTTTGATCACTCCATCAAAGCACATATTCCGACTCCGAGATGCTTGCTCTAGTCCATAGAAGGATTGCTGGAGCTAGCATACCTTTTAGCATCCTTATGATCGACAAAACCTTTTATTGTATCACATACAACTTTTCTTACGAAAACTGGTAAGAAAACTTGTTTTGACATCCATCTGTAAGATTTCATAATCGAAAAATACAGCTAATGCTAACATGATTTCGACGGACTTAAGCATCGCTACGGGTGAGAAATTCTCATCGTAGTCAACTCCTTGAACTTGTGAAAAGACTCTTTCCCACAAGTCGAGCTTCATAGACGGTAACATTACCGCCCACGTCCGTCTTCTTCTTAAAGATCCATTTATCTCAATGGCTTGCCGATCATCGGGCAATTCCACCAAAGTCCATACTTTGTTCTGATATATGGATCCTATCTCGGATTTCATGGCTTCTAACCATTTGTCGGAATATGGGCCCACCATCGCTTCTCCATAGCTCGTAGGTTCATTGTTGTCTAACAACATGATATCTAAGACTGGATCACCGCACCACTCAGGAGTAGCACATATCCTTGTCGACCTACGAGGTTCGATAGCAACTTGATCCGAAGCTTCATGATCACTATCATTAACTTCCTATTCAATAGACGTAGGCGCCACAGAAAACATCTTTCTGTGTTGCATCACTTTCTAGTTAAAATAAAGGTTCAACAAACTCATCAAGTTCTATCTTCCTCCCACTCAATTCTTTCGAGATAAACTCCTTCTCGAGAAAGGACCCGTTCTTAGCGACAAACAATTTGCCCTCGGATCTGAGATAGAAGGTATACCCAACTGTCACCTTTGGGTATCCTATGAAGATGTGTTTGTCCGCTTTGGGTTCGAGCTTCTCCGGCTGAAGCCTTAAGCATCGCAGCCCCAAACATTAAGAAACGACAACTTTGGTTTCTTACCAAACCAATGTTCATACGCCGTCATCTCAACGGACTTATATGGTGTCCTATCTAAAGTGAATGCAGCTGTCTCTAATGCATAACCTCAAAATAATAGCGGTAGATCGGTAAGAGACATCATAGATCGCACCATATCTCATAAGGTTCGATTACGACGTTCGGACACACCATTACGCTGTGGTGTTCCAGTGGCTTCAACTGCGAAATAATTCCACAATGTCTTAAGTGATTGCCAAACTCATAACTCAGAAAATCCCCCTTTGATCAGATCGTAGGAACATGATCTTCTTGTTATGATGATTCCTAACTTCACTCTGAAATCGCTTGAACTTTCCAAACGTTTCAGACTTGTGCTTCATTAAGTAAATATACATATATCTACCCAAATCGTCAGTGAAGATGAGAAAATAACGATACCCACCGCACGTTTCAATTCTTATTGGATCACACGCATCAGCATGTATGATTTCCAACAAGTCACTTGCCCGTTTCATTGTACTTGAAATGGGGTCTTAGTCATCCTGCCCATGAGGCATGGCTCGCATGTGTCAAGCGATTCAAAATCAAGTGACTCCAAACATCCATCGACATGGAGTTTCTTCATGTATCTTACGCCAATATGACCTAAGCGGCAGTGCCACAAGAAAGTGGTACTATCATTATTAACTCTACATCTTTTGGCGTGAATATGTGTATTACCACGACCGAGATTCAATGAACCATTTACATAGGGTGCATGACTATGAAAGGTATTATTCATGTAAACAGAATAACCATTATTCTCTAATTTAAATGAATAATCGCATTGCAATGAACATGATCTAATCATATTCATGCTCAACGTAGACACCTGATAACATTTATCTAGGTTCAATACTAATCCCGAAGGCAGATGGAGCGTGCGATGGTGATCTCATCAACTTTGGAAACACTTCCAACACACATCGTCACCTCGTCCTTAGCCAGTCTCCGTTTAGTCCATAGCTTTTGCTTCAAGTCACCAATAATAGCAACTGAACCGGTATCCAATACCCAGGTGCTACCAGGAGTAATAGTGAGGTACACATTAATAACACGTATATACTTTGTTGAAGTTGCCATCCTTCTTATCTACCATGCATTTGGGATAATTCTGCTACTAGTGACCGTTCCCCTTACAATAGAAGCACTTAGTCTGGGGTTTGGGTTCAACCTTGGGTTCCTTCACTGGAGCGGCAACTGGTTTTCCATCCATGAAGTTTCCCTTCTAGCCCTTGCCCTTCTTGAAACCAGTCGTCTTGTTAAACCATCAACACTTGATGCTCCTTCTTGATTTCTACCTTTTGCGGTCTTAAGCACCGCGAACAGCTCCGGGATCAATTCCATCCCTTGCATGTCATAGTTCATCACGAAGATCTAGTAGCTTAGTGATAGTGGCTAGAGAACTCTATCAATCACTATCTTATCTGGAAGTTTAACTCCCACTTGATTTAAGTGATTGTAGAACCCAGACATTCTGAGCACATGCTCACTAGCTGAGCTATTCTCCTCCATCTTGTTGGCAAAAGAACTTGTCAGAGGTCTCACACCTCTCAACACGGGCATGAGCCTGAAATCTCAATTTCAGCTCTTGAAACATCTCATATGTTCTATGGCGTTCAAAACGTCATTGGAGTTCCGATTCTAAGCCGTAAATTATGGTGCACTAAACTATCAAGTAGTCATCAGGATGTGTCTGTCAGGTGTTCACAACATCCACAGACGACGTTGTAGGGGTTTGCACATCGAGCGGTGCATCAAAGACGTAAGCCTTCTGTGTAGCAGTGAGGACACTCCTCGGACTACGGACCCTGTCCGCATCATTGCTTACAATATCTTTCAACTTGGTCTTTCTCTAGGAACGTATTGAAATAGGGGGCAACAACGTGAGCTATTTATCTACAACATATTTGCAAAGACAATTTAGACTATGTTCATGATAATTGAGTTCATCTAATCAAATTATTTAATGAACTCCCACTCAGATAGACATCCCTCTAGTCATCTAAGTGAAACATGATCCGAATCGACTAGGCCGTGTCCGATCATCACGTGAGACGGACTAGTCATCAACGGTGAACATCTCATGTTGATCGTATCTTCTATATGACTCATGTCGACCTTTCGGTCTTCCGTGTTCCGAGGCCATGTCTGTAGATGATAGGCTCGTCAAGTCAACCTAAGTGTTTCGCATGTGTTCCGAGGCCATGTCTGTACATGCTAGGCTCGTCAACACCCGTTGTATTCGAACGTTAGAATCTATCACACCCGATCATCACGTGGTGCTTCGAAACAACGAACTTTCGCAACGGTGCACAGTTAGGGGGAACACTTTTCTTGAAATTTTAGAGAGGGATCATCTTATTTAAGCTACCGTCGTTCTAAGCAAATAAGATGTAAAACATGATAAACATCACATGCAATCAAATAGTGACATGATATGGCCAATATCATTTTGCTCCTTTTGATCTCCATCTTCGGGGCTCCATGATCATTGTTGTCACCGGCATGACACCATGATCTCCATCATCGTGTCTTCTTGAAGTTGTCTCGTCATCTATCACTTCTACTACTATGGCTAACGCTTTAGCAATAACGTAAAGTAATTACATGACGTTTATGTTGACACGCAGGTCATAAATAAATTAAGACAACTCCTATGGCTCCTGTCGGTTGTCATACTCATCGACATGCAAGTCGTGATTCCTATTACAAGAACATGATCAATCTCATACATCACATATATCATTCATCACATCCTTTTGTCCATATCACATCACAAGGCATATGCTGCAAAAACAAGTTAGACGTCCTCTAATTGTTGTTGCAAGTTTTTACGTGGCTGTTATAGGTTTCTAGCAAGAACGTTTCTTACCTACGCGAAAACCACAACGTGATATGCCAATTTCTATTTACCCTTCATAAGGACCCTTTTCATCGAATCCGATCCGACTAAAGTGGGAGAGACAGACACCCTCTAGCCACCTTATGCAACTAGTGCATGTCAGTCGGTGGAACCAGTCTCACGTAAGAGTACGTGTAAGGTCGGTCCGGGCCGCTTCATCCCACGATGCCGCCGAATCAAGATAAGATTAGTAACGGCAAGTAAATTGACAAAATTGACGCCCACAACTGCTTTGTGTTCTACTCGTGCATAGAAACTACGCATAGACCTAGCTCATGATGCCACTGTTGAGCATCGTAGCAGAAATTTAAAATTTTCTACGCATCACCAAGATCAATCTATTGAGTAATCTAGCAACGAGGGGAAGGGGAGTGCATCTACATACCCTTGTAGATCGCTAAGCGAAAGCGTTGCAAGAACGCAGATGAAGGAGTCGTACTCGTAGCGATTTAGATCGCGGTTGATTCCGATCTAAGCGCCGAACCACGGCGCCTCCGCGTTCAACACACGTGCAGCCCGGTGACGTCTCCTACGCCTTGATCCAGCAAGGGGAGAAGGAGAGGTTGGGGAAGACTCCATCCAGCAGCAGCACGACGGCGTGGTGGTGGTGGGGGAGCGCGAGACTCCAGTAGGACTTCGCCAAGCACTATGAGAGACGAGGAGGGAGAGAGGTAGGGCTGCGCCAAGAGGGAGATGATCTCGCGCGTGTTGCAGCCCCCAATACCTCAAGTATATATAGGGGAGGGGGAGGGACTGCGCCCCCATCTAGGGTTCCCTCCCTAGGGGTGGCGGCAGCCCCAAAACGCATCTAGGGTTGCGGCCAAGGGGGGAGAGAGGGGGGCGCACCTAGGGTGGGCCTTAAGGCCCATCTGGACCTAGGGTTTGCCCCCTCCCACTCTCCCTTGCACCTTGGGCCTTGGTGGGAGGCACCCCAGCCCACCTAGGGGCTGGTCCCTTCCCGCTATTGGCCCATGTAGGTCTCCGGGGCTGGTGGCCCCACCTGGTGGACCCCCGGACCCCTCCGGTGGTCCCGGTACACTACCGGTGATGCCCGGAACACTTCCGATGGCCAAAACCATACTTCCTATATATCAATCTTTACCTTCGGACCATTCCGGAACTCCTCGTGACGTCCGGGATCTCATCCGGGACTCCAAACAATATTCAGTAACCGCGTACATACTTTCCCTATAACCCTAGCTTCATCGAACCTTAAGTGTGTAGACCCTGCGGGTTCGGGAGTCATGCAGACATGGCCGAGACATCTCTCCGGTCAATAACCAACAGCGGGATCTGGATACCCATGTTGGCTCCCACATGCTCCACGATGATCTCATCGGATGAACCGCGATGTCAAGGATTCAATCAATCCCGTATACAATTCCCTTTGTCTAGCGGTACGATACTTGCCCGAGATTCGATCGTCGGTATCCTGATACCTTGTTCAATCTCGTTACCGGCAAGTCTCTTTACTCGTTCCGTAACACATCATCCCATGATCAACTCCTTGTTCACATTGTGTATATTATGATGATGTCCTACCGAGTGGGCCCAGAGATACCTCTCCGTTTACATGGAGTGACAAATCCCAGTCTCGATTCGTGCCAACCCAACACACACTTTCGGAGATACCTGTAGTGTACCTTTATAACCACCCAGTTACGTTGTGACGTTTGGCACACCCAAAGCACTCCTACGGTATCCGGAAATTGCACAATCTCATGGTCTAAGGAAATGATACTTGACATTAGAAAAGCTTTAGCATACGAACTACACGATCTTGTGCTAGGCTTAGGATTGGGTCTTGTCCATCACATCATTCTCCTAATGATGTGATCCCGTTATCAACGACATCCAATGTCCATGGTCAGGAAACTGTAACCATCTATTGATCAACGAGCTAGTCAACTAGAGGCTTACTAGGGACATGGTGTTGTCTATGTATCCACACATGTATCTGAGTTTCCTATCAATACAATTCTAGTATGGATAATAAACGATTATGATGAACAATGAAATATGATATAATAACTAATTTATTATTGCCTTTAGGGCATATTTCCAACATGTGATTGTTGCTCGCTGCTCACTGTCCACTACGACGAGTTTCTGCAGCAATGTCTCTGTTTCAAAAACTGCAACAAAACCTATGTTGCAGAAAAAATAAATTTACAATGAGACCTTTGTTGCAAAAAAAAACTAAATTGCAACAAGTCCTATGTTGCGAAAAAACTGAAATAAGGTTTTTGTTGCAAAAAAATATTTTGCAAAAATTTCCGCAACATGAACCGTGTTGCAAAAATTTCTCGCAACACGACCTATGTTGCAATGATAAAAGTGACACTCAGTACCTCAATCCATCAAATCTGAAGACTCGCGAGGCCGACGCGTAGCAGCGCCCATGTTATTATGTTGTAAGGATGGAATCACCCGTTGCAGCAAAACCTACGACTCTTCAGTGTTTGACCGCCGCAGCTCATCGGCAAGTGACGACAGTGCCCAGGTTTCTTGTACGAGGCTGTGCGAGCGAAGTCTTGTTTTCCAATCAAATGGATGGCTTGGTACGTCACGTCACATTTTCTATTTGATGAGAATCGGCACGTCACGTAACTGGTAGTAGTAGCTGGCGTTGCAAGGCATTGTTTAACCAGTCTTTTAGGCTCGACCCCTACGAGATCTGAGCGGCTTGACTCCCGTGAATCGAACAGCGGGTAGGGCGGCTGATATTCCTCAGTTTTCATCCGGTAGATGCATAGCACTCCCCTTAATTTTTTGTAATAAAATAAACTGAAAACTGATGAGAGAAAATAAATAAATAAAAGAATTTTCACAAAAAAAAAGGGGGAAATCGATTGAAACCCTGAAGAAACAAAGAAGACCGAGAAGGACGGAAACGTTTAGCATTTGGGCCTAAAATTTGGCCACCTTTCTTAGTTGGCCTCAACCGTTCAAATTGTTGGTTTGGCTTAATTTTGTACTCCCTACATTTCTTTTTACTCTGCATATGTGGTATGAAAATTAATTTCATTTGCATCTAATAATATTAATTTCATATTATGAATGCTGATTATTTCTATAAAGTTAGTCAAGTTGACAAAACTTGAATTTGACCAAATTTTATATGCAGACTAAAAAGAAAAGAAACAGAGGGAGTATCTGTTTTCCCCCTAAGGTTGTTCATGGTCATTCCTTCTATGCTTGAAGCTAAAGCTGAAACTGGCTCTTCTAGTTTTTGCGATGGTGATCCACCCACTTTTATTTACAAGAAAACGTTATTCCCAGTGCAGTAAAGTGCGCCAAATGGTTTTCCTGTCAAAACGATGAAGAAGCTGAAACCAGCTCAACATAATAGTTCTATATTATTTGGAAGAAAAAAATATCTAGGTATCTAGCAAAAGCTACTCGTTGTGCTAATCGAATGTTATGGTGCAAAAACAGCTGAATGTCAACCTGCAAATCGGTTTCCCATTCTGAACTATTTGATTCATGCATGCATTGAGCTGACACAACGTTTGGAGAAACAATAGCCAAAAGTGCACTTGAAAACTTGTTGCGGCTGCGTCACTTCACTTGAAAATATCTCACAGATCGATCTCAGTTTAGGGTTGGCCGACACCCTGAAGCATCTGCGAATTCCCAGGATCATTGGACATGAGAAGGTGCATGCATATACGCACAATAGTTTAATTATTACATGCATCGATCATGCATGCCCTAACCAAATGAACGCCGGGTCCTCTCATTCGACCTACCCACTACATAATAGTGTGCTTCCTTCAGATGCACCCAATTGATTAAATCGACCATGCATGCATGCAATAGTATGAGATCACTTATTGCGCGTGAGCAACCTACCTTTTCTTTTTCTTGGTCATCACCATCGATCAAGCTAGCTAGAGGCAGATCACATGTGATTCTGATCATGCGTGCCCGATTCATGCACCACTCGCCCTCAATTTCATTTCACGGGTTGGATGGATGGCGGCCGGGTAGGCGATCAGCTCATAATAGTTCAGATCAAATCGAAGAAGCATTTATCCATATTTGTTCATCGTGAAGATGACACTAGCTACAGTGTGTGATGGAGATGTCGATCGCATGCGGTCGTAGATATTTTAGGTTGGTTGGACGATTAATTCCTGTCCAAGATCGAAAAATATCAAGATGGATGAACACGCATCCTTAGAGAGGGCCACACGTTAACCACGTAGATATGTTAGCTTGGGCGATTAATTCCTCTGGCCAAGATGGATGTGCACCCATGCTTAGAGGGCCACACTGGTTAACTACTGTGTGGTCAGACAATGCAGGCCCTCCTACTAATAAAAGGTCGAATGAGATGCCGACTGGAAAATAAAACGATCTATCAGAAAGCAATATTACGATATGGTAATATATTATGGGACCATGTGTAAGTATAGCTAGATTTAAGGTGACAAGTGACCGATCTATTTCTAGCATGTACCGGTGATAGAATAGGCACATGCTCGAATTATAGGAAGCCCATGGGTTCATTCAGAAAGTATGATAAGGCGACACATGTAATAGTTACATCCTTCATTCACCAAGTATGACAAACGATGACCCATAAATGACAAGAAGTACTTTTTGACAAAGTATATACATGATTAAGATGTAAATCAAGTAATTGTTCATATTATAGCTTAACAATAAATTTAATGTCCAAGAAAAATCATCGGAATGGTCACTTATCCTATGAGAGTGGACGAGGATTTGTGGCGCGCAGGTCTCAGGGCACCGAGTCCATCGCGCGTGCTTTTATTTTGGCTTCCGATTCAAACTTTTAATTTTTTGAAAGAAAAGTCCAAACCAAGTTATGTTTGCATATTCGTGTTTCTCGTGATGAAGGCTTTCAAATAAGATCCATTTTGAATACACAATGTTAAGTTTTAACTCGTGAAACTTTAGTACAAGCGACCGATAAAATCGTGATTTTTGTGCCTACGACCAACAAAATAAATATCTTAAATTTTATCTATGAAACTTGGTAAGAGTGACCAAGAAAATCACAAGTTCAGTTGAAAATCCGTAAGTTTCAATGATTGAAACTTAAAGCTTACTGTCTCCTTATGCGGGATCCAACTACTTTGCGAATTGCGAGGCAATCGAGCGGCCAGGTTTGGTTTGGTAGGTTCGTGCCCTTACGAATTTCCGCAACGAGAGCGGTTTTTCTATAGGAAGGTGCACTGCAACCCTTATCCTCACCATCCAATATTGCTTTGAGATGTGTGCTAGCCAAGTAACTTCGTACTTGTTATTTTTCTTCTTTTTTTCTCTCAAATAAAATGAACTTCAAGCTTTGAAGGCCAACATAACTTCTGGAACTATAATGTGTGAAACAACTTATATATTTTTTTGTCTAGCAGTACACAAATGATATTTATTTGGAGTAAAAATATATATTATTTTAAGTATTATGATGCACGAAAAAAGTACAAATGTTTTCTCCCACAAGGTAGTTATAATGTTTTTTGTCCTGCAAAGTAGGAGATCATCTTGCCTCTATCTTGGAGTCTAGAGAGGAGGAAATACCCCAGATCTTTGATTTTGTGTTTAGAATCATCTAGTAGTAGTTTTGGCCTTTGGTCCTTGTTATGGTTGCACCATGCTAGTTGTCAGCCAGACAGTTCATGTCCCAATAGGAGTAATACAAAGGAAAGACACATAGCTACGTACCGTAACCCTAAGCGGCTAGGGTAAACTCCCCCCTCCGGGTTTCACCATCGACCCCATGGATCCGCCTCCCCATTGCCTACCGTTCCGCGGCCGATAGAGGGGAAGGGAACCGGTGCCTCCGCTCTGATTAGTAGTTTAGGTTATGGTTTATTAGTCTTCACAGGTACGGCGCTAGGGAAAATTGCAGTGTTTCTTCTTCAAGTTTGTCTTCCAGGCTTCGGTCCTTTTTGAGTTCGCCTGTTTGGACGTAGCCGATGGAGTTCTGGCGTAGATTTCTGCCGTCTCCTTGGGACGATGAGATTAGAGTTTCTCGCTATGTGACGAGATTTGGTTAAGTAAAGGTTCAATAGAGACGACCGCAGCTCTAGGACGCCGGTCCTTATAGGTATATGTATGGAGACTTTTTGGTTGTGATTGACAAGGTTAAGCCAGCTCCGATAAAGACGCAGCGACATCGGCACATCAACGACCTCTTCTAACGGCAGTAAATAAAAGAGACACCTCGAGCAAAGAGATATTTGACCTGGCGGGTGGCGGCTTGTATGGATCTGATACGAAGAATGTTAGGCCTGCGTCCTGACAAGATCCGGCCACCCGGATACCATGATTGCCCGCCCAACCGCCATGTGGATCGCCGGCCGCTATTTGGACCTCATTGCACCGGCCTGGATCATTCCAGAACTGTGTAGGCATTTGGCCGGTACTTTTTTTGAAAGGAACACCATTGCATTCCATTACCGCACCATACTGGCAGAGACGCCAGATACAATGTTGGTTACATCAGGAGGGAATTGGCCCAACCAGACTTCATGACTGTCAATCCCTGAGCTTGCACCATGCGCTGCTAAATTATGTACTACAACATTACATGCCCGTGGGCAAACAGAAATACTGAAGCTATCAAAGGATACATCTAGCTGGAATTTAATCTCTCTAAATAGGGTTCCAAAATGCGACCAGTCAAAATCGCTGCTAGTAATAGCTTGTTTCAGGTTTAGAGCGTCTGGGCCGGTACTAATACTACTACAGTGGAACCGGCGGCACCACTGCAGCATCTGCATGTCTTGCTAGCTACACACTCGCATGCATACCACGTCCTCCAGCTAGTACAGCACAGAAAAGCACAGGTCCTCATTTTCTATATATCTGCGACGGCGACCGGACGAGAAAATTTGCGTGCATACAGACGGATGGGGCGTGACGCGCCGGCGACAGATGCACTCAGCTGTGAAGCCGGCTAGGCTGTGAGGTGTGAGAGCATCTCCAATAGACGCGTTACTTTAGCCGCGCGCTGAAAAAGACGCATTCTTGCACGTGAGGAGTCGAAACAGACATTCCAGCAGCCGCACAATAATCGCACACACGATAAATTTGGTTCAGCACGTGGAGGAAAACGGTATCGTGTGCGATGTATTTGCTGCGTCCGCTCCCGCGCGCGACTTCACCAACCGCCAGATCTAAGACGACGACGCCACCCACACATTCCCCATTCGCTCTAGTGACCCGTCAGCGCTTTCCCTGCCTATCCCCGTTCGCCGCCGCTGCTTCCTTCACCACCTCTCCTCGCTGCCGCCCCTCGAGCGCACCATTCCCCCGACGAACAGCGCCCAGTGGCCATTTGCAGCTCGGCGCCCATAAGGTGTTTGACAAAACGCTTGCGAGATATGTGTTGCTTCAACTTTATATTTTTTAGATGAAGGTAGTGCATGTTGTTTGTAGTTTTAAACTAGTCTAAATTCAATATTGTAGATGAGTTCGTCCTACAATTTTTCTGACGAAGAATTTGATATTCAAGAGGAGGAGGACCTCGCAATGATCTTAGCTAGGCGCGTCAATAAAAAGCTGAAGCACGAACGCTTGTGTGATCATGCATAACATGATCATTGGGAATGAGCGTGGGCAAGATTTAGATTATTCTCAGTATGAGTTGTGGGGACGTCCTGTGCGAGTGCGGAGGAGGGCTGCGAGGGTGGCCAATTTGACGTGGCGAAACGCACAATGATCTTCTAAAGGATCTAATCGAGAAGTGGTGGACATGAAATGGGCGAGAAAACTAGTTTGATGTTCTATGTTTTGTTTGATGTTGTATTGAACTATTTGTTGTATTGAAAGATAAATTATTTGTTTGAGTTGAATATAATAATTGAACTATTTATTGTGTGTTTGATCTTCTTAATTCTATTTTAAGTGAGAAATATTGTTTAACTAGGCACGCGCTATGTAAATTTAAAGCGTCTGCTGGAGCTATATTGCCACGTCATATTTTTATAATGCCGAAATAGCTTTTTTGTGTGCGCCACGCCATATTTTTACAGCGTTGAAATAAAAAAAATTAATGCGCAGTAGGGCACTTCCTCCAGCAGACACCCTAAATTTAAGGATGCTTTGAATGCCCGGTTGCGCACCACGCTCCGACATATGCGCATGTCTGTGAGTGTGAGTACGACGCCACGGCGTGCAGTACGTACGACCGGCGACCTTCCTCCTATCCTAGCTTAACCAACTAACTAATTAAACACGATTCTAATATGCACTAGTTGCGCCGAATTATTTAATCGGTTGGTGGAGTGACGTGATCCTTGGCGGTTCGTGCGTGATTTGTCTTTTGCAATTGAAAAACTTGCGCATCAAATTAACTATCTGTGAAGCAAACTTACATCGGACCAGATAAACTGGTGTGAAAACGAACAACAATTATCTCTGATCGATACCCAGCCGCGCGACGCTACCCATATGGCCTCTCGTCGGCGTTGACGCCGACGGTCCACCCTCATCCCATGTGGCTTTAGAGCATCTGCAACTGGACTAAATAAATTTGGTTTCTTAAACAATTGTGGATGTGTTCGGTTAGCGTCCGGACGTGTCCATTTTGACTCCTTACTTTTCGGTTAGTGGTCAACCATGTTTCTCTTTTTTTCTTATATGTCCGTCCACATGCATGTGATTGGTGAAGAATGAGAGAGAGAAAGAAAAGAAATAATGAAGAAAGAAAAATAATGCTCTACGAGGACCCAATCCTACGTGGTGGACGCAGGACCACTGACCCGACACGCCTCGGCACTCCTCATATTCATCTCATATACGAGATAAATATGAGGGCTGCCGGACTAACCGGGCATTTAAGGAGGCTTTGAGGTGTCCGGTTGGGTCAACTTTTTTTTCTTCTCTCTCTTGTCCGGTCTGTGGTCCCCGCACCCGCCCGGTCAATTTGATGAGTCCGGTTGTGGATGCTCTTAGGGCCATGGAGACGTGGTGGATCCTGACCCTTGCCGGCGAGAGGGCTTCATTTTTAGATGTTTTTTTTTGTTTTTTTGGGTTTGTATCCTGCTTAGGGACACGAGATGGTGGGCGGCTCTCTGAAGATGAAATAAGTTTCTCTCCATCTAGCCCCGTGTCGGTGGTGCTTCTAGAGTTATCGGAGGGTGTGTGGAGAGTTGTTTCTCACACATCTCGCGAGTTTCGGTGGGCGTTTGGCTTAGGTGGAACGTGGATCCGGTCTTTGTTCATGTGTGTTCGTGTGTCTACAGGTTGGATCCTTTCGATTTAAAGTTCTGTTCAATGACGGCGATTTTTGTTCTGGCGTGCTGGTCCTTTAGGGTCTTAGCACGATGACTTCTCGACTTACTACTACACCAAATTTTACCCTGCTCCAGTGAGGGAGGATCGATGACAGCGGCGTGCCTTCGCTCACTTCAGTGCTCGTAGTCATCATCAGGTGGTCCACGGATCTGGATGTAAATTTTATTATTCTGTATTTGTTGTACTATCATGATTGATAATGAATAGATTAGATTTGTTTCAAAAAAAAGCAAATATCTCTACTGTGTCTTATAATTAAACTGAAGTCAGTGGTGATGATGGTGAGTTTACTCCCCCGCTTCACCCCAATTTCCCTCGCCCATCTATCGGAGTAAATAATGAGGGTTCCAAAAAATTACTAGATTTTTTCGCTGATAATTTCCAACTCTAGGGCCAGCTATTTAAAAAAACAAATTGCCAAGTGTTTTAAAATTAATCATGATTATGACAGTTGGGGTCCGCACGTAAGAGAACCGTTTGTTTGACCGTTACCTTACATGTGAAGCCCATATGTCAGTGTCTCTTCCTCATATTCTAATAGAAAAACTCATGTAATTTTTTCAGTCCCCCCTATTCTTTTATAAATTTACAAATATGTTTCCTTATTTTCGCAAAATAACCCCTATAAGTTCTCTAAAAAAAGCAATCAGATCCCTGCAAAAGAAAGAAAAAGAAATCAGGTCCTTATAAGTTTTTTACAAAGCAATCAGGTCCATGTATGTTTTCAAAAAAGCAGTCGCGCCATCCCCCGCCCTGAGAAAAGGCGTCGGCAGCTCGCCGGCGACCATGTCGCGGGTCATGCGGAAGGAGGCAACTCGGCTGCCACGTTCCTCGGCGCAAAGGCGAAGCTTCTCCAGGCGGGTGACGGGCTGGGTCCAGGCGAAGCTCCTGGCCATGGTGTGCGGCTCATGACATCCTGTGCTCCTAGGCGTGGCAGCCCGAGCCCATGGCCATGGCGCGTAGCTCACGGCGGCCCTTGCTCCTGGGCGCGGCTCGTGGCGCTCCTGGACGCGGCAGACCGCGCTCCTGGCCATGACACGCGGCTGGCGTCGGCTGCATCCTTGCACGGTGTTCCTTCCCGCGCTTGACCCTGGCTTGGCACGCGGCGGGTGGTGGAGGTGGCCGTCGATGGGCCGTGGGGTGCTGGAGCTCGAGCCTTCATCGGGAGGAGGAGACGGAGAAGAAATTGATAGAAGGAGAGAAGAAAAATAAGAGGAAGAACAGGTATCTTACACGTCAGTCCCACAATAAGTTACAAACTGTCAACAAATTAATACATGTGATAAACCGTTTAAAATGTTAGCAAGACGCAATTTGTGTTTTTTGAAATAGCCGACCCTAGAATTGGTAGATACCAGTGAAAAAATCTGATAGTTTTTTAGAACATTAACCCGAATTGTGGTAGTTTTTGCTATTTACTCTATCTCAGGCCCGGTCCTGAGATTTCTGGGGCCCGGGGCGACACACTAGATGACTAGAACACAGGCTCTTTAATATAATCATCAAGATAATCAATATATATATGTATAAATGTTATAAACAAACAATAAAATGCATAAAAATGGTAATAATGTCAAGTAATTTATAAATACTACATGAAAACAAAATCTAACAATCTTAGATGCCAAATCATTAATAATGTTGTTATCCGTGAAAGATAATAAGAGACATATTTTATGTGAATATTGGCGGTCACAGGGACCAGTACGTGCTTTGTCTTCTCCCCTTTGTGACTCAGCCTCTCTACTCGGCCGTGTGAGGGTGATGGTGGGGCGTTGGGAGATCAACAGTCGTACTAAATCAAACACTGGTCGTTGGAGTTCACACATCAGATCAAGCGAAAATTGTGGATGTCATCTTACAAGCCAAATTAAGCTCGTGCTAGTGCAGGATGAACTGAACTTTTGATATGGTGAAATCGGTAGCAAAGAAAATTGTATGACTTTGAATTTATAATCAATCAGATAATAAAAATACACATAATAAAAACTACAGTTGGCCTATATGAACATATTAATTATTAAGGCCAGGGTTTATAACACTTACGTGACTAAATGAAGTTGTTAGAATAATTGTCCAACAATTTTTAACATGAAATGAACAATTAAAATTATATCAATTAGTATAAATCTTTTTAGGATCAATTGATCGTTAGTTTCATCTTCCAGAAAAAGAGATTTGCTCTCAAAAAGGGAGATTGCTAATTCTGCGGAACCGGTATTTTGAAATGGAGCTTTTTTTAAGACGCAAAGCACTCATATACACGCGCATACACTCACCTTTATGAACGCACACACGCATATAATCCCTATGAACACCTCCGAGAGACTGAGCCAACATATCATCTTAAAATTTAAGAAGTCACCGTAGGCACCTCGTCGTTGATGTGAACGTCTCCTCTCACTGAATGCGAGCACCCTTGCAAATTAAGCTCGTGCTAGTGCAGGATGAACTGAACTTTTGATATGATGAAATCGGTAGCAAACAAAATTGTATGACTTTGAATTTATAATCAGTCAGATAATAAACAATACACATAATAAAAACTACAGTTGGCCTATATGAACATATTTACTATTAAGGCCAGGGTTTATAACACTTACGCGACTAAATGAAGTTGTTAGAATAATTGTCCAACAATTTTTAACATGAAATGAACTATTAAAATTATATCAATTAGTATAAATCCTTTTAGGATCAATTTATCGTTAGTTCCATCTTCCAGAAAAAGAGATTTTCTTTCAAAAAGGGAGATTGCTAATTCCGCGGAACCGGTATTTTGAAATGGAGCTTTTTTTAGACGCAAAGCACTCATATACACGCGCATACACTCATCCTTATGAGCGCACACATGCACACCCTATCTTTATGAGCACATTCGAAAGACTGAGCCGACATATCATCTTGAAATTTAAGAAGTCACCGTAAGCACCTCGTCGTCGACGGGAACGTCTCGTCGCACTGAATGCGAGCATCAGGATTTGAACCCTGGTGGGCTGAGAATAGCACAGTTCCTCTAACCATCCAACCACAGATTGATTCGCTGAATGTGTGTCTCACCGTTATTTTTGAATCGGGGCTGTCCGCCGTGAATTTGTGACCCACAGCCATTTTTTTTCTAACTAAAAGAAAAGGGATTGGTAATTCAATTGTTCCAACTAGCCTGGTGTGACCCGCCACAATGTCTTGATAGCGTTTTTTTAAGGCAGTCATGTTGGAGCCGACCCAACAGGCTACCACAAGACACGATACACATGCAGAAGAAAGAAAAAGGTCCAAGGCCCATCCGCTAAAGAAACATAACATTTCAGCCTTCTTCCTGGAGACAGATCGAAGCTCTTTCATGGCGCCTCCAGCGAGCGGTTGCCGCCGATCTGGTAGAAGCGCACACATGTACCTGTCTTGGTTAATCTTTACTCATTGGTCCGAAAAGGCTAGTACAGTAAACTAAGGAGGGTTGATCAGACATCGTCCCAGCACTAATGAATGGGCACCCGATCGATCATTGTGGTACTACGAGCCGTACTGATCCTAATTAATCTGCTTTATTGTGTGTTTAACACAGACGCAGGGCGCGCGTGACATCGCTTTCGGAATGTTACGCAGGGCGCGCGCGTAACATCGTAATCGACTGTTAATCATCGTTATTTACTCCGTTATATCCGATGTGCATCACATCGATCCCGTCCGGTCCTTGGCGGGACGGGCCGGCCGTCGATGTCAGAGCAGATCAGAGTACCCCTGAACAGTTATTGGATCCACCACTACGTAGTTTTCATGCATCAGATAAATTAATCCGTTGATTAGTCTTGTAGTAGCATTTAGAGCATCTCCAATAACATGTGTATATTTGAATGTCTATAGATTCATTTAAACAATGGTCTAAAAAGATTCCTTTATATACACGTTCAGTTTTGCATCAGAACGTCTATATACATGGACTATGACAGGTGGGCCGTTGCTGGGGAGAGAAAGAAATCATGGCTGCAGCTAAGTTTAGACGACGCCTTCACAATGTCCAGGCGTGGACATTGTCGAGGTTGATTTAGAGGATGTGTATATTTGAACGACCATATAAACAAGCTGTTGGACGCCTGTTTTGGGCTCACGTCGTGGAACACGAGTATAGACATCCATATAGACAAGCTATTGAAGATGCTCTTACTACAATTGGATGGATGCTCAAGTTTTATCTGAATATTTGATTATAAAAATAAACACAGTAAAGATGTAGACGCTCACAATGTGCATGCACAAGATGGATAATCAGATACCTTTCTCAATTTTATTTAAACATAACTTGATTTAGATTCGCGACAAGAGATATTCGTTTTATCATGTTTGATTTGCTACTAAAAAATGCCTAGACAATGCCAACATTTGTCAAAAATTAACAACTTTCGTTTTTTCAAAAAGGGAGGATCACCCCGGCATCGTCTTCCTCCCTTCCTGTAGCGCTGGAGTACAATCGAGGAAATCATCATCACCGCCATCATCTCCATCAACTTCACCGTTTCCATCAACATCTCCATCGCCGGGGAAATCTCCCATACAGCTAGCACAGATTAATTAATCCGTTGATTAGTCATGTGGTAGCACTTACTACTCTTTTGGATGGGTGCTCAAGCTTTATTTTAATTTGTGATTTTTTAAAACATAATATAGATGTAGATGCTAGCAATATGCATGCACAAGTACCTCTACAAACACCCTAGCCTTATGAATTTTTGGAAGACTGAGCCGACAGATTGATTCTCTGTAGTACCTTGAGAGCTAATGAATAGATCATAAATTTTCCACGCAAAAAAAATTGACTGCCACAATTTTTTCCAACCTAACCACGCAACATCTAGCTCTCCTTCTTTCTTCATAATTTATATGTGGGGTTTCCGTCTATGTAGAGTTTTTTCGATAAATGACGATTTTATTATCTTAAATGTAGCATTAAGCGGATACAAAACATTATGAGTAACACACGACCTCTGCATAACTAGGATGCACACAGCCAAACACAACAAATCTGACACTAGAAAATGTAAGAAAAAAACGACAAATCGGCAACAGTAGAGTCCTATGGACTGACCCTTTGCCTATGTCGAACTCGGCAGTGGATCGATCCAGAGGTTACGCTGCCATCCAAGTTGGGGAAAAACCTTCGTAGCCGCCTGCTTCAACCGTGTACACACCGTCTTGAATAGTGGTTGGTGCTTCGCCTGTTGTAGCGTAGACTACATATGAAGCGAATGCGTACAACGGAAAATAACCTGCCGAGGAGAAGCATTTTTGTCACTAAAAATCAAATCATTTCTACATAGCCAAAGCAACCACAGTAAGGCATACGCCCGCACCCTTATTAGCGTTTTGAAACTATTTGAAATTCCATCCAACCAATGACCAAATATATTGGCAATACTCGTAGGAGGATACAAATTTGACGCTATTTGAATGACTGGCCATGTAGAACGTGCAAACTTGCATTGGAAAGAGAGGTGTTTGATTGTCTCGTCATGAGCACAAAAGCAACACTTCTTACTTCCTGGCCAGTTGCGACGTGCAAGATTGTCATTGGTTAGCACAACTCCTTTATGAAGATACCACATAAAGATTTTAACTTTTAGTAGAATCTTTGACTTCCAAATTTTCTTGTTATTATTCATTGGTACCTCGGAATGCATAAGGGCACGGTACATCGAGTCTACTATGAAAGACCCCGATGTTGTAAGATTCCAGTGAAACACATCTTGGCCTTGTGTCAAATTAATCGAATTCGGACGGGATAAAAGATTATGCCATGACATAAGCCGGGGGCCAATCAAATACCGCCTGAACGAAATATTCAGCGGGGATGAACTAAGCACCTACGTAATAGTATTACTCTTATCGCGAGCAATGGTGTATAAGGCTGGGTGTATTGTTCTCGGAGACTGGGATTTCCTAGCCATATGTCTTCCCACAAACGTATCTCTGACCCATCCTTTATGAACTAATATTACAGGGGCAAAACGGTCTTTTCGCCTTACACTTAACACCGTTAGTGTCTAAAATAGACGGAAGTGTCATATAAGGAACAAAAAATACTTTAAGTGTCGAATAGAGAAGAAAAAATTATTTTGGGTCAAATAGGGAATCAAATTTTAAGAAAGTGTCAAATAAGAATTTCTCTCGCACAATTATGGTCGTCGTCGACTTCCGACAAATCACACCTGCAAGAAAAAAAAAAGAGAAACGCCCGTCAAATCACGCCTCACAAAAATTCCTTATGGCGACTGTCGAAGTCCCCGTCCAAGACTATTATTTTTCTTCCTCCTCCTCCTCCTCCCTCTCAGGTGGACCCAACGACGGCGAACCGTCCGCTCTCTAAGACTAGTCACAATGGGAGTAACTTAACTAGTAACATCACACATTTCAATACAAGATTGCTTATGTGGCAGCTAATTAATGAGAAGAGAGGGGTTTGTGATAACTTAGATAGTTACTGTAACATCACACATTTGAAGGCATAATGAGTCTATAGCCTAATAAATGAACTTTTTCGTGATACCACTCATACTCCCTCCGGTCCTTTTTACTCTGCACATTGGATTTGCCGAAAGTCAAACTTTACTAAATTTGACCAAATTTATATTAGAAATTATTAGCATCTATAATATGTAATAAATATAATATGAAAATATATTCCAAGATGAATCGAATGATATTGGTGCTGTTATGTGAATGTCTATAATTTTTTGTATAAATTTGGTCAAAATTGGATGAGATTGACTTTGGTCAAACCTAATATGCAGAGTAAAAAGAATCGTAGGGAGTATGTTAGTAACATAGACTAATAACATCGGCAAGTTAGTAACATAGACTAATAACATCGGCAAAACGGTCTTTTCGCCTTACACTTAACACCGTTAGTGTCTAAAATAGACGGAAGTGTCATATAAGGAACAAAAAATACTTTAAGTGTCGAATAGAGAAGAAAAAATTATTTTGGGTCAAATAGGGAATCAAATTTTAAGAAAGTGTCAAATAAGAATTTCTCTCGCACAATTATGGTCGTCGTCGACTTCCGACAAATCACACCTGCAAGAAAAAAAAAAGAGAAACGCCCGTCAAATCACGCCTCACAAAAATTCCTTATGGCGACTGTCGAAGTCCCCGTCCAAGACTATTATTTTTCTTCCTCCTCCTCCTCCTCCCTCTCAGGTGGACCCAACGACGGCGAACCGTCCGCTCTCTAAGACTAGTCACAATGGGAGTAACTTAACTAGTAACATCACACATTTCAATACAAGATTGCTTATGTGGCAGCTAATTAATGAGAAGAGAGGGGTTTGTGATAACTTAGATAGTTACTGTAACATCACACATTTGAAGGCATAATGAGTCTATAGCCTAATAAATGAACTTTTTCGTGATACCACTCATACTCCCTCCGGTCCTTTTTACTCTGCACATTGGATTTGCCGAAAGTCAAACTTTACTAAATTTGACCAAATTTATATTAGAAATTATTAGCATCTATAATATGTAATAAATATAATATGAAAATATATTCCAAGATGAATCGAATGATATTGGTGCTGTTATGTGAATGTCTATAATTTTTTGTATAAATTTGATCAAAATTGGATGAGATTGACTTTGGTCAAACCTAATATGCAGAGTAAAAAGAATCGTAGGAAGTATGTTAGTAACATAGACTAATAACATCGGCAAGTCACAGTCTAAGAACAAGAAGGGAACGTTCGCAACTGAGAATTTCCCCTTCACCCAACCTATAACCAACCAATGAAAACGTCACCGCGACCTCCTCCCCCTCTCTGGCAATAATAACAAACAAAAGTCCCAAAGAAATCAATCCGAAGCTCCGGCTGATGGCGGCATGTGCAGCGGCTTACCCGGGACTGGGAGGGGAAAGGGGGCGAAAATATCTTGCCCGGGGTGGCACGTAGGCGGGCGGCAGCCATTGATGGCCGCACGCGCAGGGCAGGTGGCGGGCAGGCGGCCATGACCACGGTGGGGTGGGCCGATGGCTGGCGTTCGCGTCAGCAGAGCTTCGCCTTCGCCACGAAGAAAAAGAAAAGAGGGCGCCGGAGGCAAGCCGAACCTACCGCCTCCGCACGCGAATTCAATGCGCCGGTGACGAGTTAGTTGGCGCCATAAAGTCTCCCCCTTTCCCATCCCCCTCTCCTCTTCTTTGCTGCCGTCCCCCTCCCTCTCTCTCTCTTCCTGCTTCGTCCTCGTCGGTTGCATCTCCTCCTCGGATCCCTCGCCGGACCCCCGATCCAGCTCCGCCGACCGACTGCTGTTGTTCTCTCTGTCTTCGGGTGTGAGTGATCCAAGGGGGTGAAGGAGGAGTGTGAGGGGAGTGAGGAGCGGGCGGGGATGGATCCGTCGGGCGCGTTCGCGCGGAGCTCCAGCAATGTGTCGCTGGCGTCGCTGGTGAGGAGCGGGAGCGGCGGCAGCAGCGGGAGTAGTGGGAGCAGCCGCGGGAGGGGCGGCGCCGGCGGGAGCCGGAGGATGGTGCGCCGGGTGCTCCGCGGCGTCATCACCTTCATCTTCGCCATCGGTACGGACGCTCTCCCCCTCCCCTCCTCTGTTTCGCCTACGCGGACTCCAAGCCAGTCTTGATTTCTTCAGATATCTTCAAGTAGAGAGGAAATTTTCTTGTCAAGTGCACCCTAGCTTCAAGCTTCAGTTCATCCTGCCAAACTTCCAAGGAAAAGAAAGGCTCATGTGTGTAGGCAGAGCAGGATCCGAGCAGCGCTCTCCCAATCTTGGCTCGCAGTTTCTATTTCTTCTTCATTTCTCAATCTTTGCTCGCAATCTTTCTTAAGGGGTACCCGATTCTTGAGTTGCAAAGCAGAGTTTGATTTCCACTGCTGAAAAGCAAAATTTTGGTTCCGGCGATTCATTCAGGCCCCGCAACCTTTGCAGTCTGTTCTCCCTAAATTAAGCGTGTGATCTTTGTGCAATTTGGGTTGATCTGCTTCACGTATCGTGCAATCTTACTCTTATGTACACACTTTGTCTTTGAGAAATTCTGTACATAGTCATGTTCTGAACATTTGACATATGTGTGTCTGTGTCTGTTCCTCTGCAGCTGGCCTGTTCCTGGGAGCCGTCACCGGCGGCCTGATCGGCCTGGCCACGGAGAGCGGCCTGTTCCGCGGCACCGGCATCGGCGCCATCACCGGCGCGCTCGTGTCCATCGAGGTCGTCGACTCCTCCATCCGCCTCTGGCGCTCCCGCCGGTCCGGGATCTGGAGCATCTTGTACGTGGTAAGCAGCAGCGCCGATGAGATGCTTGATTCAGTCCTTGGTTGGCAGCAAGTAGCTAGGAGCAGGACAGCAACTTTGCAACTGACACGCTTGCTTGCTTGCCTGCACTTCCTTTGTTTGTCAATGTATCCTGACTATCAGGGTGTTGCTTGATTTACATGGACTAATTCTTGCTCTCAACATTAAAAAAATGTGTCTGTTGAATGTTCATCCCGAAGTCAAAACCATCGCTTTCTTCCTTTTATTTCTGAAATAATGTTAGATTATACTCCCTATGTCCCAAAATATAAGAATGTTTTTAACACTACACTAGTGTCAAAAACGTTCTTATATTATGGGACAGAGGGAGTAATTTGCAAGTGATTTGGGGGGGTGCATTCTTGCTCATCTACCCTTGCCGTCCTCATCATCATGTTGTAGTTGTACACATTTGCTCTGAGGTTGCAACCTGAATAATGAACGTATCTTCTGATGCTTCATACTCTGGTTAACTTAGCTGAAACTTTCTGGTCTGATTGAGCCTAACACAAATCTTTCAACTACTGGGCAATGCAGCTTAATGTGATCTACAGCCTCCTGACGGGACGGCTCGTCCGCGAGAAGGTTGATCCGGCAGTGCAGCGGGTGGTCCGCAGCCAGGTCAGTTGGTCATTTGCAATTCTGCATCAGGGATATGCATGGTTTGATCCAAAGCGGCTGTCTGGAACCAGTTGGTAAATATTGTTGACAATGTCATGCTTGCTTTTCTGGACATACAGATGAATGCAGTGGACTCATCGCAGTTCAGGGAGGCCCCTGACCTCTTCGAGATCGAGGGAACCAACGGGATGCCGAGGGCGTCCATCGACAAACTGCCCGAGGGCATCATCACCGAGGAGTACAACCGGAATGCCGTCGGTGACCTCTCCGGGTGCTCAGTATGCCTGCAGGTATGAAAACCACACATCGTCTCTGAAACCCACTATGCCCTAATAGCATGAACTCTGCTTATCGGTCACCATATCATTGCACTATGTTAAGTGAACATTCTAAATTTCTGCTCATTCATATATAGTAATTTATTTATTTCTTCTCCCTCTTTTGTAGTCTGAATTTCTTTTGGCCTTTTGGTCCGTTTGTCTGTAAACATTCTGAATTTCTGCCCTGTTGCTCATTCTGCTGTCATATAATTTTCTTTTGATCTTTTTGGTCTGTCTGAATTCAGAAATCCTCACATACCTTGAAACATAAACCGCTCAGCTCTTTCTGCAACATGAACATTCTGTTCATACTCTTATACTCTCGAGCTCATTGTTTCTTTAGCTTGTCTGTAGTTATTTCTCAGTGATGGAAAATTTTTATCTCAACTTTCTGTTCATCTTGGTGGTGGTTTTCAGGATTTCCAGATTGGGGAGAAGGTGCGGAGCTTGCCCGATTGCCTGCACGTGTTCCACGTGCCATGCATCGACGGCTGGCTGATCAAGCATGGATCATGCCCACTCTGCAGGAGGAAGCTCTAGATCATCATCACCAATCCACGACCGACGAGGAACTTCTGAACTTATGTCTGCTGCTATTAGGAAGGAGGTCTTGCTCTGCTTGCTGCTTTGCATGCTGTGTGCGCGCGCTATGCCTGTGTTGCTGTTGCTGCTGTTAGGAGGCTGACATATCTATAGAACGAACCCTAAATTTATAGAGCTCTCTTTTTTTTGCCTTTTTTTTCTTTTTGCATTTTGATTTTTGATCTCTCTTCTCCCGGTGGATGTAATATAGTAGTACGTACTACCACCGGGGAAAAAAAGCACTGGACCGGCTTGCGCTTCGTTGTTGTTCTCCGGACTGATGAACTCCTCAAATCATCATGTAATATTATATATATCACACTGCTATTGTACAATATCTTGCGTGCATGGGCTTCGCGAAATGTTGATCTACTCGACATCGATCTGTAGGGCAAAATTGGCGAAGAGCATCATATTTTGAAAATTTTGAATTCCAGCTGTGAGTACTAACAATTTGAAGTGGTTGGCAACGGCGCAATATACCAAAGTTCTTAAGCTCAACTCAGAGTGGCGCATGTAATGAATTTGGATGAACATCATATCTTGAGAAGCTGAAGCTTTAGATCTCCAGCTTAGGTTGTAGTTGTGGTGAAAGATTCAAGTGGTTCCTCGCAATGTATACAAAAGTTCCACCTGAGAAGAGTACCTGTAGTGCAGAGTGTGAGGTGAAATCACATCTTTAAAAATATTACAATGTACATGTATGTAAAGTCGTCGTATCAATTTTAGAAAATGTGCCTTCTGGATAAGCTAGTGCACATGCAGCCATCAATTGCGGGTTTCAATGGGATGCTCAATGGGTCTTTGTGTCTGTTATTGTGAACGGCGACAAGGTCACAGCTGACTTTTACTCGTCATTTAGAGCAACTCCAACTGGCCGACCCAAACAGACATCGATTTTACTCGCTTGGGTCACCCGTCCGCTTGGCCATGTCTGCTTTTATGAATGGGACAACATGTGCGCCCAACGGAATCGAACGCATTTTAGACATGTCCACATCGGCATTCGGTGAAACGCCTCATGGGTGAGCTCCGCACCGCCGCCTCGCAGCCGCAGCTCGCCACATATGCGTCCGTAGCCGGAGGGCATGTGAGTACTAACAATTTGAAGTGGTTGGCAACGGCGCAATATACCAAAGTTCTTAAGCTCAACTCAGAGTGGCGCATGTAATGAATTTGGATGAACATCATATCTTGAGAAGCTGAAGCTTTAGATCTCCAGCTTAGGTTGTAGTTGTGGTGAAAGATTCAAGTGGTTCCTCGCAATGTATACAAAAGTTCCACCTGAGAAGAGTACCTGTAGTGCAGAGTGTGAGGTGAAATCACATCTTTAAAAATATTACAATGTACATGTATGTAAAGTCGTCGTATCAATTTTAGAAAATGTGCCTTCTGGATTGATCAGGTAGCATCAATGTCCACGTGTGTAGTATCTTGTTGAAGGTGTTAGTTTGAAGATCTGTTTCATGGTGATAGTCTATGGTCAAACGTCATGTTCGACTAGCCAATATCGCCAACATGAGCGGCGGTTCCTTCTTGAAGGTGGAGCCTTGCGTCATTTGTTTGCTAACATGTCACCGTAGGTTTGGTGGCATTTGAGGATAATGAGGCACGGTATGGCCTATATAGATGGCCTTTTTTTTCTTCCATTTTCCTCTTTGTAGGTCGATTTGTTTGACGTTGTCAACAAGTAATTATATGGCTGTGCGCATCACTCGATGCAGAGGTCGAGAGTCTGTTCCTCATCTAAAGAAAATCAGTTTCGGAAATAAAATTGGGGCAATAAGCTCCTTTTCTTAAAATAAAAAAAATACATCAGTAGTGATAAAACTTGATGCAGAGGTACTCTGCTACAACGGCCCGTGTGGACTCTGGAAAGTGACCTGACACGATGCACCGTCGGAGGCCAGTCGATGGAAGGGGGAGCCGACGGCACCGAATCCACCATGGCTGCACCGCCTGCCGTGCCTGCGTGTGCGGCCGGTCATCAATGGCTACGGCTGCCTCGCGGGAGCCATGCCGGTGGTCGACGTGCCTCTGTCTCCCAGATATTTTCCTTTCCCCTCCTGGGTAAGCTAGTGCACATGCAGCCATCAATTGCGGGTTTCAATGGGATGCTCAATGGGTCTTTGTGTCTGTTATTGTGAACGGCGACAAGGTCACAGCTGACTTTTACTCGTCATTTAGAGCAACTCCAACTGGCCGACCCAAACAGACATCGATTTTACTCGCTTGGGTCACCCGTCCGCTTGGCCATGTCTGCTTTTATGAATGGGACAACATGTGCGCCCAACGGAATCGAACGCATTTTAGACATGTCCACATCGGCATTCGGTGAAACGCCTCATGGGTGAGCTCCGCACCGCCGCCTCGCAGCCGCAGCTCGCCACATATGCGTCCGTAGCCGGAGGGCATGTGCATGTACACGCACACATGTACATGCACGCGTGGCTAGCTGGACCAAGACGGGCGGGCCCTTGGCATAGCTCTATTTGTGCATGTGCATGCACGCATGGCATGCCCTATACGCGCGCTCGTCGCTACAATGCGGGAGCTTTGTTCACTGGCGAGCTGCAGCTAAAGAGGAGGCCACGCATCGACTCGGAGCTCACCAAGGAGGAGGCCATGGTCCTCACCGGTGTCGGCGTTGCCCCGGCTCCGGCCCTTCTCCGGCGCTGCCCCGGCTCTTGCGCTTCCCGTCAACTAGCACATTGGAGCTTGCCCCGGCGGCTGCTTCGGGTTCCATGGCGTCATTGGTGGTCTGAAGCAGGGAGAGAGAGGAAAGCAGAGAGATGGGATGGGTGGTTGGATGACAGGTGGGCCACGCAGCACATGCAGCGGGCAGAAGTGGACGAGGAGAGCAAAGAAACGTTCACTTTGTGCCCATCGTCGACCCAAATGTGACATAAATTTAAGACGAAAATGGGTCTGCGCGAACAGAAAGCGAACACTAAATAAAAATGGATCTCTGTGTTGGGCAGTCGTTTTTGTCTGCGCAGATCCAAACGGACATGGGCGGATGAAATGAGTCGCCCAGTTGGAGTTTCTCTTACTAGTTAGCTGATGGAAGAAGTCTGAATTGTGAATGTTCGCTCGTTAGACATAGGGAGCGAACGGTTAGCCATCATCGGTGCATCCACCGGGGGAGGAGGAGGAAGAAGAATGAGTCTTGGATGGAGACTTGGACGGTAGCCACAAGGATTCTTTTATGAGGAGTGCTTTTGATGGGAGTCGCCGGCGACCGTAATTGCCCGAGGCTCACTGGCATCGGATGAGAAACACATGGCTACGGTCACTCCTCAAACATAGATGGAAGCTTGAGTGTCAATGGTGCCAACGGGATGTGTTCGAGGTAAGAGGCAATTGAGGGGTGACGACACATCGGTGCATAAAAGAGAAAAGGACAGAACATGATGGTGCTCGCCGGATGCGTTCATATGGTTCTCCCATGGTACAATTTCGTTTAAAAAAAACATATTTACATGTTCCAAAAATATTTGAAGAAAATTGTGAGTGTTCACAAGACATATTTCTACAGTCTGTAAAATGGTCAAATCATCATCCTAACTGCGCATTGGGAAACAAAAAGGCAAACTCAACATGAATAGTGTCACAAAAAGGCAAAAGGCAAAATGACACCATTCACATTTGGATTTATCTTTTTTGCTTCTTTATGTGGTATTTCAAATTTTAACTTGATTTATTTTTAAATATTGGCTAGCCAATTTTAGCCGCAGACCAAACATGATCATAGATTTCAATCTGTCTTTTCTGAATGTAAATCTCAAAATCATGTTAAACTATAAAAACATATGTCTCGGATCTACCTACATAGATGAACTGATTAAGGAGAGAAAATAAAGTGACAGCAAGATGCTGCGTGCTCAGCCTCCAACGTGATGCGATCCATCGCGAGCTGGGCACGAGATCAAATTTCCAACTTTACCGGCTCAGTCTCACAAAGACGTTCATAAGGGTGAGTAATCTACGTACTAGCCATCTGAGAGAGGAAAAAAAAATCACAACACCGAATAAAACTTGAGCACCCATCCAAGAGTTGTAAGCACTTCAATTTGCTAGCTGTGATGCATGAAAACTACTTATGTGGTAATCGATCCAATGACTTGGTTCAGGGGTACTCTGATCTGCTATGACATCGGCGGCCGGCACGTCTCGACAACCTTTTTTTTTGCAGGAGAAATAGCTTTTCATTACTCAATCACAATGTCTTTACAATCATACGATGCTATTTCCACTACTTTATCTGGACCAGCTCCTAACCAAGTCAAAGTCCTGCCTTGGGTTCCAGCAAACTTAGCTAGGCAATCACTAGCTTTATTTTAAAATCTAACTATAAGAGAAATACAAGTCTTCCTTAAACCCATTACGTGCTTAATCTCTCTAACAATAAAGAAGTAAACTGAGCGATCTATATCCAAGCTTGATATGAGAGAGAGACCGCTTCGAGAGAATCCATCTCCACCACAATCGGCAAATCACTTCTCTGCAGGGCAAGGGACAAGCCTTCCATGCACGCGCACAACTCCGCCTCGAGGGAGTCTCTGCACAAAAACAACACCCTGCATGCCGAGAAATTGATAGCCCCTCGATGATCACGTAAAATCATGCCCGCACCCGCTTGGTCTGATGCAACAAAAGATCCATCAGTATTTAATTTGCACCACCCCGGCTCCGGCGCAATCCAGCTCCTTTCGACCTGCTCAACAATGCTTCTTCCCTTTCTCGCTGTATCCTTCCATTCAATACAAGTTTTGCCTTTGGCTGGGTCGGCATGTGGATTCTGCTTAATACCCACCAAGGACACCAGATAGCTTTGCAGAAATCTTACAGAGACTTCCATAGGCGGGGCAGGCTTAGCATGAACTAACTCGTTCCGGACAAACCAACTCCACCAGAAAATCATTAGTACCATTGTTCGTTCAAGGTTAGTCAGAGGGTCCAGGACGTGTAGCAACCATTCTTTCCTGTTGTTAAGTATTGATGTGATATCCGGGAGCCTCCACACCCTAGCCATAGCCACGAACAGGTCATGCCCGAACTGGCAGCGCACGAATGGATGAAAGTTATCCTCCTCTTCTGCTCCACATACCTGGCACATACCAGTGGTTTCCAGTCCAATACGGTGTTTCCTCTGCCATGTGGGTAAAGCATCATTCGACAAGCGCCACGCGAAGTGCTTCACCGTTGGAGGGGCGTCACTCTTCCATATGAAGTCCCAGCAAGCACGGCTGCCCGAAGGCGCCGAACTGGTCGCCACCACAGAACTGCAATGAGCCTCATCGAAAGCCAATTCGTAGACTGATTTAACTGTAAAAATACCATGTCTGCCAGGCCCCCACGCGATCACATCTCCCTCCATTCTAGGAGATGCGCGAATCTTCATTATTTCATGCACATCTGCAGCCATAAAATATTCCCGGAGGATCTCAACTTTCCACGACCCATTAGTATTCAGCAGACCAGAAACAAACTGAATACGGCAACGCCCTTGTGGAGAGATCGGTTTATATGAGAAGGGTCTCGGGATCCAGCTATCCCGCCACACCCGTATGCTTGCCCCGTCCCCTACTCTCCATAGCAGCCCCTTTTTCAACAATTCCAGTCCATGGCAAATAGCCTGCCAAGATGATGACCCGTTCCCAGCAAAAACTGTATCTTCCAGTTTGCCATTCGGGTAATAGCGGCCTTTTAAAACCCTAGCACAGAGGTTGTCTGGCTTCGTTAAAAGCCTCCATGCCTGCCTCGCCAACAGAGCCTGATTAAACAGCCGGAAATCGCGAAAACCAATACCTCCCATGTCCTTAGGCTGCATGAGATGGTCCCAATTCTTCCAGTGCACCTTCCTTTTACCCTTTGCTGATCCCCAATAGAAATTCCGCACCATACGTGTGAGATCATCACAAACTGAAAAAGGCAACTTGAAGACGCCCATAATATAAGTTGGGAGCGCTTGCGCCACCGACTTTATCAACACTTCTCTCCCCGGTTGCGCCAGAAGGCCATCCCCCCATTGTATCAACCGTTTGGTGAGCCGAGTCTGTAAATTCTGAAAACGCCCTTTAGACATTCGCCCCTCCAGCGTCGGCAGGCCCAAGTATTTATCCTCGAAGTGCATGCTTGTGATATTAAGTACTGACCTTACTTCCTCCTGAACCGCTACGGGGCAAGCGTCGCCAAAAAGAATGGAGCACTTGCTGGGGTTTATGCGCTGCCCTGTAGCCTTCCCGTACATATCCAACACCACTTTAACCTCATCTGCTTGCTCTCTCGAAGCCTCAAAAAACAACAATGTATCATCCGCAAACAATAGGTGTGAAACGCCCGGTCCTCTTCTAGAAACCCGCACCGGCGTGATGCCACCCGACGCCACTTTGCTCTTTAGTAGAGCTGATAGACCATCTGCGACAAGCAAAAAAAGAAACGGAGAGAGCGGATCTCCTTGCCGAAGACCACATGTCGGTGCAAACAAATCCAAGAGGGTTCCATTAAGTTTGACAGAGTATCTCACCGACGTGACGCACGACATTATCCAGTCAACCCATCGATGAGAGAAACCCAACTTTTGCATCATTTGCCTCAAGAAGACCCAATCCACTCGATCATATGCTTTTGAAAGGTCCAGTTTGTAAGCACAAAAACTCCTTGTGGGATCCTTCTCCTGCTTGATATGATGAATACACTCAAAAGCAACTAGTGCATTATCTGTGATCATCCGTCCGGGAATGAAGGCGCTTTGCTCACGAGAGATGAGAACATCCAGCAACAGCCTTATCCTATTCACTAGACATTTGGAGATGACCTTATAAATAACATTGCACAGACTAATGGGCCTATAATCTGTGATTTTTACCGGGTTGGGAACTTTGGGAATAAGTACAATAGATGTAGAATTCACTCCCTCCGGCATGACACCAGTGCTGAAGAAATCCTTTACCGCAGCCAACACACCCTCCTTGAGAGTGCTCCAATTCCGTTGAAAAAATCTAGCGGGGAAACCATCCGGACCCGGAGCTTTTAGTGGCCCAATTTGAAACAAAGCATCCGAGATCTCTTTATCCGTAAAAGACGCACACAGCTTGGCGTTATCCTCATCGGTTACCACCGGGTTAATTAAATCCAAAATAGGCGTTGCATTAAGTGTGGGATCAGCTGTGAAAATTTCATGAAAATAATTGTTAGCCACATCCCCCATAGAGGCAAGATCCGAGTGAACTACACCGACACTATCCGTCAACTCACGGATCTTGTTCTTCCTCGCCCTCCATACTGCTTTGCTTTGGAAATATTTTGTGTTTCTATCTCCCTCCTTCAACCACGTGATACGCGATCATTGTAACCAAAGCATCTCCTCCTGGTACAGAAGCTCGTTCATTTTGTCTGTCACTCTTGCGATATCTTGTCGATCGGCGTTCATATTCATCAACTCCTCCAGCTGAGTGCGGGACTTGGCAAGCTCCCTTGTAATATTACCAAATTTTTTGCTCCAAACCCAGAGAGCTGTCATTGTTTTAGACAAGGCGTCCCACAACTGAGACATATTATGAACACCCCCCACTGCTTCCCAGGCCTCCTTTATCACCTCGGGTAGTGACTCATCACGCTCCCAAAACACCTCGTACCTCCTCTGCTTTCCACCTAGCGGCCCCAGATCGGCCGAACCCTTGAGGACAAGGGCCACATGATCTGAACAAGGCGACGGAAAATGCACCACCGAAGCATATGCAAACAAATTCCTCCACTCATTAGTTGCAACTGCCCTGTCCAACCTTACCTTCACATTACCTCCTCGTCCCCTCTTATTATCATATGTAAAGGGCACACCAATGAAGCCAAGGTCAACTAGACCGCAGATCTCCAAAGTATCCCGAAAAGCAATCATTTGTGGCTTTCCACGCAGTGTAGCAGATAGATGTTCAAAGTCCCACATGGCCTCGTTGAAGTTGCGGATTACAAGCCAGGGTAGATCATTCACTACCTTTAACTGCTCGAGTTTTGACCACATGACGTGCCTGTTTTCTACTCGTGGTTCACCGTAAACACAAGTGATCCTCCATTGCGCCGCCCCCTCCTGGACACGCACCAGTGCATCAATAAAGTGTTCTTCATTTTCCAAGATCTCCACTTCATAGTTCTCATGCCAAAAAAGAGCGAGGCCGCCGCTCATACCATTACTATCAACCCCAGCAAAACCCTTCAAACCAATCCTCCCACGCACCTTCTTTATTTTCTCAGCCTTCTGTCTTGTTTCACACAAAAACACCATACTGGGGGAATGCGACAGACAGATAGTCACTAACTCACGAACTGTCCGGGTATTCCCCCCTCCCCGGCAGTTCCAACTTAAGACATTCATTGGGCCCGGCGGTCCCCCTCGAAGGAGGCCGCCTCTTCAGTCATAGTTGTGTCACCATAATCCCCCTCTTCCCCTTGCTTTTTTCTCTTCACAATGGGCACCTTGCCCGGAGTAGAAGACGAATCCGCCACAGTATTCGCCTCTGATACACTCCCCCCCTCCAACAGCAGAACGGTGTTTGGGACTTTACCCGCAAGGATTGGCACTGGTTGCCCGCGCACCATAACAACGCCGTCCGCCCCCATAAGCCTCTTACGGGCCGTCCGCACATCGTCATCACCTATATTTGGAACTTTTGGCACGATGTGCACACCAACCCACACGTACTGAGCATCATCTTCTCCCTTCCTTGCCAGAGCTTTTGGCCCGTCTCGACAACCATCACTCCACGCCATCGATGTGTGGTGCACATCGCATATAAATGAGTGATAACGATGCACGATAACTACTCCCAATTTTTTTGTTTGCTATTTTTCGCTTTGAGCAGTGATCATGTTTCGAGAGCGAAAGAGCCCGGTTGAAAAAAAAATGTTTCAAAGCAACGTCACGCGCGTCCTGGCTGTGTTGAGAAAAAAAAGACATGTTTCTACAATCCGTGTTAACAGTGATACTGTTTCCAAATTGGGGGGCCCGAATCAAATAATTCGGCGCTACTAGTGCATATCATAATCGTGTCTAATTCGTTCGTTAGTTAGCTATAAGGATCGGAGGAAGGTCGCGGGTCGTAGTACTGCACGCCGAGGCGTCGTACTCACACTCACAGACATCATGCCCACACGTCACACCTCACAGCCGAGTGCATTTACACCGGCCGGTCACGTCGCCTCCGTCCGTAGTCGCCGTCGCCGACATATATACCGGTGATATATAGTAATTCCGGTGGGAGATGATAATTGGAGAGAAAGGTGATGAACAACTGTGCTGTGAATTGTGACGGAGGACATGGTTGCATGCCTGTGTATGGCTAGACATGCATGCAGGTGCAGTGGTGCCGCCGGCTTCACTATAGCAGTCTACTCCGGAAAGACCCAAGCCGGTGTGTGAGATCCAAAGCCTGCTGCCCGGCGATCGACATGGCAGTTGGCCGGGCAATCATTGGGATCCGGGGTGGCCGGATCTTGTCACAGGAGCCGCTAGGTCAAAAATGTCTCATGTTCCGGTTGGTTTTTTTACGTAGTGTGTTTTCTTTTGTGGGTTATGAGTGACGCATAATTGAAGGAAGAAACAACCAATATGATTTTTGATGTAATAATTTTATGTTGTGCATCTCGCGTCTTGTTGTAATTCCTTTGTACTAGGTACTGTTTTCCTCGATGATTTTTAGATATAAAATGCACTTTAACATCTATGTATAGCGCAACACCGCCGGCACAGAGGAAGAGCAACAATAACTTCTATCACCGGCACATGATAGTAATAGATCAATCAATTGCCGCCTTAAATCTAGCTATACTTCTATGGTCCCATATGAGATCAGCGTATCGTAATATGGCTATATGATTGATCATTTTATTTTCCAGTCGGCATCGTATTCGGCGTTCTATTAGTATTTTAAGTAGGAGGGCCTGCATTGTCATGACCAGTGTGGCCCTCTAATCACAGGTGCCCATCCATTCTTGATGGTTTCCCGCGACAGAAGAATTAACCACCCAAGCTAAAAATATCTACATGCTTAACCAGTGCAGCTCTATAAGCTAAAATATCCCGATGGTTTTTCGATCTTCGACAGGAATACTAATCCTCCAAGCAAGCTAAAATATCGACAACCGCATCTGGTCGACATCTCCATCACATACACTGTAGCTCAGCGTGATTTTCATAATGGACGAATATGGAAAACGCCTTGCGCTTTATGAATGAATGCTTATCTGAACTATTATGAGCTGATTGATCGACCTACCCGGCCATCCACCAGGAAAATGAAATTAACGACGACTGGTGATCTAAATTTGACGTGTCCCACATATGGTCAAAATCACATGTGATCTGCCTCTAGCTAGCTAGATCGATGGTAATGAGGAAGAGAAAAAAATAGATTGCTCATATGCATGAATGCACAGTCAACTTAATTACACTACAAGAAATATGTCAACTTATAACCTTCTGTCAGTGACCCTCGAAGAATTGGTCATAAATTTATGACCATTTTAGACCAATTGGTCAAAAGCTGTTCAGGGGGCTTCAAACCCTAAATCATTGCGACCATTTTGGTCAGAAAGGTCGTAATTTCCTTACACGAAATGGTCACAAAGCAAACAGTGCTAGTCTGCTGCCTTATTTCTAGTTGTTAATGACCAATATAGATGGTCACAACCTTGTAGATTGTGGTGGGTTGTGATGACTAGGCGCCATCTCATCAGTTTTGCCTATGTGTCATGTCCATGTGGCAGTTTTTGCCCTAGGTTGTGAAGCAACCTATATTTCTATCATTCCCAAAATTCCCAAAAAAATCTCATA
The DNA here is from genome assembly GCA_034509565.1 of Triticum monococcum. Classification (NCBI taxonomy): domain Eukaryota; kingdom Viridiplantae; phylum Streptophyta; class Magnoliopsida; order Poales; family Poaceae; genus Triticum; species Triticum monococcum. Next base: position 772,617,937 of record CM067847.1, read on the forward strand.
AATTCTTTGGGTCATATCTTCATCAAATATGTAAAAAATCCTTCCTTGCCTAGTTCAAAACTAATTCAACAATATTCATTTTCCTATTCTGTTCACAACAACACTTTATGAAGGAAGTGCTATTTATATATTCTTGATTGCCCTCAGAATTTTTGGGCACTCTTTCCTATCCAAATCATTACCGCATGACAAAATTCAGCTCCATTTGCCTAGCAAATCTTTCTCGGCAAATTTCCAAAGTTTTTTTGTCCACCTAGAAGCATTGTGAAGGAAGTACCTTTTTTATATCTCTAAATGACATGAAATTTATACAGTTCCTTCATATGCCCAAATTATCACCCTCCTCCAAATTGCAGCTCAGTCAAATCATCTATGTGAGCCCAGGTTCAATTTATATTTTATGGCCAAATTGGCACGTTGCAAAGCAAGTGTTATATAGACCCCTCCTATTACCCTCAAACTTTTCGGGCACTCTTCCATACCCAAATCATTGCCACATGATAATATTCAGCTCAATTTTCCTAGTAAATCTTTCTCGGGAAATTTCCAAAGTTTCTACCTCGAGAGAAGCTTTGTGAAGTAAGTACTAGCTAGGCTTACCCAAATGATCTGAAAATTTACCAGAGCATGACCATACCTAAGTAACTTACCTACACCAATTTTGAGCTCATTTCATTCATCCAATCTCTCTCACTAGTTTTCCCAAGTTTCTGTCCATAGAAGAGCATTGTGAAGGAAGTACTACCTTGGCACGTCCAAATGGTATGAATTTTCTACAATGCTTTCCTATGCCCAAATAACCATCCTTCACAAAATTTCAGCTCACTCCATTCATTATTTTGAGCCCAACTTCAACATTCATATTTTTGTCTAGCGTGGTACTTTGCAAAGCAAGTACCACCTAGGATCCTCCTTTTGAGCTAAAATTTGTGAAGACATTCTCCTTAGTAGATGATCATCCTCAGCCAAAACTCACGCCCATTGGCCATGTGCATTTCCCGTACCGCTAATCAAACACTTGGCTGCTAATTCATGTTTGAGCATCGATCGGTCTCCTCGTGAGAATCTTATGTTGTAATTTTCTTCCTAGCACCAACCTGGGGAGTGCCCGACCCACTAGACTGAAGGAAATATGCCCTAGAGGCAATAATAAAGTTATTATTTATTTCCTTATATCATGATAAATGTTTATTATTCATGCTAGAATTGTATTAACCGGAAACATAATACATGTGTGAATACATAGACAAACAGAGTGTCACTAGTATGCCTCTACTTGACTAGCTCGTTAATCAAAGATGGTTAAGTTTCCTAACCATGAACAAAGAGTTGTTATTTGATTAACGAGGTCACATCATTAGTTGAATGATCTGATTGACATGACCCATTCCATTAGCTTAGCACCCGATCGTTTAGTATGTTGCTATTGCTTTCTTCATGACTTATACATGTTCCTATGACTATGAGATTATGCAACTCCCGTTTACCGGAGGAACACTTTGGTGCTACCAAACGTCACAACGTAACTGGGTGATTATAAAGGAGCATTACAGGTGTCTCCAAAGGTGGATGTTGGGTTGGCGTATTTCGAGATTAGGATTTGTCACTCCGATTGTCGGAGAGGTATCTCTGGGCCCTCTCGGTAATGCACATCACATAAGCCTTGCAAGCATTGCAACTAATGAGTTAGTTGCGGGATGATGTATTACGGAACAAGTAAAGAGACTTGTCAGTAACGAGATTGAACTAGGTATTGGATACCGACGATCGAATCTCGGACAAGTAACATACCGATGACAAAGGGAACAACGTATGTTGTTATGCGGTCTGACCGATAAAGATCTTCGTAGAATATGTAGGAGCCAATATGGGCATCCAGGTCCCGGTATTGGTTATTGACCGGAGATGTATCTCGGTCATGTCTACATTGTTCTCGAACCGTAGGGTCCGCACGCTTAACGTTACGATGACAGTTATTATGAGTTTATGCATTTTGATGTACCGAAGGTTTTTCGGAGTCCCGAATGTGATCACGGACATGACGAGGAGTCTTGAAATGGTCGAAACATAAAGATTGATATATTGGAAGCCTATGTTTGGACATCGGAAGTGTTCCGGGTGAAATCGGGATTTTACCGGAGTACCGGGAGGTTACCGGAACCCCCCGGGAGCCATATGGGCCTTAGTGGGCCTTAGTGGAAAGGAGAAAGGGAAGCCCAAGGAGGGCTGCGCGCCTCCCCCTTCCCCTAGTCCTATTAGGACTAGGAGAGGTGGCCGGCCCCCCTCTCTCTCTTTCCCCCTTGAGGATTCCTAGTCCAACTAGGATTGGGGGGGGGGGAATCCTACTCCCGGTAGGAGTAGGACTCCTCCTGCGCCCTCCTCCTGGCCGGTGCACCTCTCCCCCTTGGCTCCTTTATATACGGAGGCAGGGGGCACCTCTAGACACACAAGTTGATCATTGAGATCGTTCCTTAGCCGTGTGTTGTGCCCCCTGCCACCAAATTCCACCTCGATCATATCGTTGTAGTGCTTAGGCGAAGCCCTGCGTCGGTAGTACATCAAGATCGTCACCACGCCGTCATGCTGACGGAACTCCTCCCCGAAGCTTTGCTGGATCGGAGCCCGGGGATCGTCATCGAGCTATACGTGTGCTAAGAACTCGGAGGTGCCGGAGTAACGGTGCTTGGATCGGTCGGATCGGGAAGAAGACGTACGACTACTTCCTCTACGTTGTGTCAATGCTTCCGTTGTGATCTACAAGGGTACGTAGATCAGACTCTCCCCCTCGTTGCTATGCATCACCATGATCTTGCGTGTGCGTAGGATTTTTTTTTGAAATTACTACGTTCCCCAACAGTGGTATCCGAGCCTAGGTTTTATGGTTTGATGTTATTTGCACGAGTAGAACACAAGTGAGTTGTGAGCGATACAAGTCATACTGCCTACTGTTGGGGAACGTAGTAATTTCGAAAAATTTCCTACGCACACGCAAGATCATGGTGATGCACAGCAACAAGAGGGGAGAGTGTTGTCTACGTACCAACGCAGACCGACTGCGGAAGTGATCACACAACGTAGAGGAAGTAGTCGTACGTCTTCTTTCCGATCCGACCGATCCAAGCACCGTTACTCCGGCACCTCCGAGTTCTTAGCACACGTTCAGCTCGATGACGTTCCTCGGGCTTCGATCCAGCAAAGCGTCGAGGAAGAGTTCCGTCAGCACGACGGCGTGGTGACGATCTTGATGTACTACCGACGCAGGGCTTCGCCTAAGCACTGTAACGGTATGATCGAGGTGGAATTTGGTGGCAGGGGGCACCGCACACAGCTAAGGAACGATCTCAAGGATCAACTTGTGTGTCTTGGGGTCTCCCCTGCCCCCGTATATAAAGGTTGGAGGAGGAGGGGCCGGCCGGCCAGGGAGAGGGAGGCGCAGGGGGAGTCCTACTCCTACCGGGAGTAGGACTCCCCCCTCCAATCCTATTCCAATTAGGACTCTCGGGGAAAAGGAGAGAGAAGGGGGGGCCGGCCCCTTATCCTAGTCCTACTAGGACTTGGGGAAGGGGGGGGGGGCGCCGGCCAGCTATGGGCTGCCCCTTTTCTCTTTTTCCACTAAGGCCCAATAGGCCCATTAGTCTCCCGGGGGGGGGGGGGGGTTCCGGTAACCCTCCCGGTATTCCGGTAAAATCCCGATTTCACCCGGAACACTTCCTATGTCCAAACATAGGCTTCCAATATATCAATCTTTACGTCTCGACCATTTCGAGACTCCTCGTCATGTCCGTGATCTCATCCGGGACTCCGAACAACCTTCGGTACATCAAAATGCATAAACTCATAATAACTGTCATCGTAACGTTAAGCGTGCGGACCCTACGGTTCGAGAACAATGTAGACATGACCGAGACACGTCTCCGGTCAATAACCAATAGCGGGACCTGGATGCCCATATTGGCTCCTACATATTCTACGAAGATCTTTATCGGTCAGACCGCATAACAACATACGTTGTTCCCTTTGTCATCGGTATGTTACTTGCCCGAGATTCGATCGTCGGTATCCAATACCTAGTTCAATCTCGTTACTGGCAAGTCTCTTTACTCGTTCCGTAATACATCATCTCACAACTAACATATTGAAGGAAATATGCCCTAGAGGCAATAATAAAGTTATTATTTATTTCCTTATATCATGATAAATGTTTATTATTCATGCTAGAATTGTATTAACCGGAAACATAATACATGTGTGAATACATAGACAAACAGAGTGTCACTAGTATGCCTCTACTTGACTAGCTCGTTAATCAAAGATGGTTATGTTTCCTAACCATGAACAAAGAGTTGTTATTTGATTAACGAGGTCACATCATTAGTTGAATGATCTGATTGACATGACCCATTCCATTAGCTTAGCACCCGATCGTTTAGTATGTTGCTATTGCTTTTCTTCATGACTTATACATGTTCCTATAACTATGAGATTATGCAACTCCCGTTTACCGGAGGAACACTTTGGGTACTACCAAACGTCACAACGTAACTGGGTGATTATAAAGGAGTACTACAGGTGTCTCCAATGGTAGATGTTGGGTTGGCGTATTTCAAGATTAGGGTTTGTCACTCCGATTGTCGGAGAGGTATCTCTGGGCCCTCTCGGTAATGCACATCACATAAGCCTTGCAAGCACTGCAACTAATAAGTTAGTTGTGAGATGATGTATTACGGAACGAGTAAAGAGACTTTCCAGTAACGAGATTGAACTAGGTATTGGATACCGACGATCGAATCTCGGGCAAGTAACATACCGATGACAAAGGGAACAACGTATGTTGTTATGCGGTCTGACCGATAAAAGATCTTCGTAGAATATGTAGGAGCCAATATGGGCATCCAGGTCCCGCTATTGGTTATTGACCGGAGACGTGTCTCGGTCATGTCTACATTGTTCTCGAACCGTAGGGTCCGCATGCTTAACGTTACGATGACAGTTATTATGAGTTTATGCATTTTGATGTACCGAAGGTTGTTCGGAGTCCCGGATGAGATTACGGACATGACGAGGAGTCTCGAAATGGTCGAGACGTAAAGATTGATATATTGGAAGCCTATGTTTGGACACCGGAAACGTTCCGGGTGAAATCGGGATTTTACCGGAATACCGAGAGAGTTACCGGAACCCCCCCGGGAGGTAAATGGGCCTATTGGGCCTTAGTGGAAAAGAGAAAAGAGAAGCCCACTAGCTGGCCGGCGCCCCCCTAGAGTCCTATTAGGAATAGGACAAGGGGCCGGCCCCCCTTCTCTCTCTTTCCCCCCCGAGAGTCCTAATTGGATTAGGATTGGGGGGAAGGAGTCCTACTCCCGGTGGGAGTAGGACTCCCCTGCGCCTCCCCTCTTGGCCGGCCAGCCCCCCCTCCTCCAACATATAAATACGGGGGCAGGGGACACCCCAAGGCACACAAGTTGATCCTTGAGATCGTTCCTTAGCCGTGTGCGGTGCCCCCTGCCACCAAATTCCACCTCGATCATACCGTTACAGTGCTTAGGCGAAGCCCTGCGTCGGTAGTACATCAAGATCGTCACCACGCCGTCGTGCTGACGGAACTCTTCCTCGACGCTTTGCTGGATCGGAGCCCGAGGAACGTCATCGAGCTGAACGTGTGCTAAGAACTCGGAGGTGCCGGAGTAACGGTACTTGGATCGGTCGGATCGGGAAGAAGACGTACGACTACTTCCACTACGTTGTGTGATCGCTTCCGCAGTCGGTCTGCGTTGGTACGTAGACAACACTCTCCCCTCTCGTTGCTGTGCATCACCATGATCTTGCGTGTGCGTAGGAAAATTTTGAAATTACTACGTTTCCCAACAGTGGCATCCGAGCCTAGTTTTTTTGGTTTGATGATATATGCACGAGTAGAACACAAGTGAGTTGTGGGCGATACAAGTCATACTGCCTACCAGCATGTCATACTTTGGTTCGGCGGTATTGTTGGTTGAGATGATCCGGACCAACCTTACGCATACTCTTATGCGAGACCGGTTCCCTCGACGTGCTTTGCACATAGATGGCTTGCGGAAGACTATCTCTCCAACTTTAGTTGAACCAAGTGTGACTACGCCCGGTCCTTGAGAAGGTTAAAACGGAGTCTATTTGACGAACTATCGTTGTGGTTTTGATGCGTAGGTGAGATGTGTTCTTACTTAAGCCCGTAGCAGCCACGTAAAACTTGCAACAACAAAGTAGAAGACGTCTAACTTGTTTTTGCAGGGCATGTTGTGATGTGATATGGTCAAGGCATGATGCTGATTTTATTGTATGAGATGATCATGTTTTGTAACCGAGTTATCGGCAACTGGCAGGAGCCATATGGTTGTCGCTTTATTGTATGCAATGCAATCGCGATGTAATGCTTTACTAGATTACTAAAACGGTAGTAATAGTCGTGGAAGCATAAGATTGGCGAGACGACAACGTTGCTACGATGGAGATCAAGGTGGCGCGCCGGTGACGATGGTGATCATGACGATGCTTCGGAGATGGAGATCACAAAGCACAAGATGATGATGGCCATATCATATCACTTATATTGATTGCATGTGATGTTTATCCTTTTATGCATCTTATCTTGCTTTGATTGACGGTAGCATTATAAGATGATCTCTCACTAAATTATCAAGAAGTGTTCTCCCTGAGTATGCACCGTTGCAAAAGTTCTTCGTGCTGAGACACCACGTGATGATCGGGTGTGATAGGTTCTACGTTCAAATACAACGGGTGCAAAACAGTTGCACACGCGGAATACTCAGGTTATACTTGACGAGCTATGCATATAAGATATGACCTCGGAACACGGAGACCGAAAGGTCGAGCGTGAATCATATAGTAGATATGATCAACATAGCGATGTTCACCATTGAAAACTACTCCATCTCACGTGATGATCGGTTATGGTTTAGTTGATTTGGATCACGTGATCACTTAGAGGATTAGAGGGATATCTATCTAAGTGGGAGTTCTTAAGTAATATGATTAAATTGAACTTAAATTTATCATGAACTTAGTCCTGGTAGTATTTTGCAAATCATGTTGTAGATCAATAGCTCGCATTGTTGCTTCCCTGCGTTTTATTTTGATATGTTCCTAGAGAAAATTATGTTGAAAGATGTTAGTAGCAATGATGCGGATTGGATCCGTGATCTGAGGTTTATCCTCATTGCTGCACAGAAGAATTATGTCCTTGATGCACCGCTAGGTGACAGACCTATTGCAGGAGCAGATGCAGACGTCATGAACGTTTGGCTAGCTCAATATGATGACTACTTGATAGTTTAGTGCACCATGCTTAACGGCTTAGAATCGGGACTTCAAAGACGTTTTGAACGTCATGGACCATATGAGATGTTCCAGGAGTTGAAGTTAATATTTCAAGCAAATACCCGAGTTGAGAGACATGAAGTCTCCAGCAAGTTCTATAGCTAAAAGATGGAGGAGAATCGCTCAACTAGTGAGCATGTGCCCAGATTGTCTGAGTACTACAATCGCTTGAATCAAGTGGGAGTTAATCTTCCAGATAAGATAGTGATTGACAGAATTCTCTAGTCACCATCACCAAGTTAGTAGAACTTTGTGATGAACTATAATATGCAAGGGATGACAAAAGTAATTCCTAAGCTCTTCGTGATGCTGAAATCAACGAAGGTAGAAATCAAGAAAAACATCAAGTGTTGATGGTTGACAAGACCACTAGTTTCAAGAAAAGGGCAAAGGGAAGAAGGGGAACTTCAAGAAGAACGGCAAGCAAGTTGCTTCTCAAGTGAAGAAGCCCAAGTCTGATCCTAAGCCTGAGACTAAGTGCTTCTACTACAAAGGGACTGGTCACTGGAAGCGGAACTACCCCAAGTGATTGGCGGATAAGAAGGATGGCAAAGTGAACATAAGTATATTTGATATACATGTTATTGATGTGTACTTTACTAGTGTTTATAGAAAACCCTTAGTATTTGATACTAGTTCAGTTGCTAAGTTTAGTAACTCGAAACGGGAGTTGCAGAATAAACAGAGACTAGTTAAGGGTGAAGTGACGATGTGTGTTGGAAGTGGTTCCAAGATTAATATGATCATCATCGCACACTCCCTATACTTTCGGGATTAGTGTTGAACCTAAATAAGTGTTATTTGGTTTTTTGCGTTGAGCATGAATATGATTTGATCATGTTTATTGTAATACGGTTATTCATTTAAGTAAAAGAATAAATTGTTGTTCTCTTTACATGAATAAAACCTTATATGGTTACACACCCAATGAAAATAGTTCATTGGATCTTGATCTTAATAATACACATATTCATAATATTGAAACCAAAAGATGCAAAGTTAATAATGATAGTGCAACTTATTTATGGCACTGCTGTTTAGGTCATATTGGTATAAAGCGCATGAAGAAACTCCATGCTGATGGGCTTTCGGAATCAGTTGATTATGAATCACTTGATGCTTGCGAACCATGCCTTTTGGGCAAGATGACTAAAACGCCGTTCTTCGGAACAATGGAGCGAGCAACAGATTTGTTGGAAATCATACATACTGATGTATGTGGTCCGATGAATATTGAGGCTCGCGACAGGTATCATTATTTTCTGATCTTCACAGATGATTTGAGCAGATATGAGTATATCTACTTGATGAAACATAAGTCTGAAACATTTGAAAAGTTCAAAGAATTTCAGAGTGAAGTGAAAAATCATCGTAACAAGAAAATAAAGTTTCTACGATCTGATCGCAGAGACAAATATTTGAGTTACAAGTTTGGTCTTCAGTTAAAACAATGTGAAATAGTTTCACTACTCACGCCACCTGGAACACCACAGCATAATGGTGTGTCCGAACGTCGTGATCGTACTTTACTAGATATGGTGCGATCTATGATGTCTCTTACCGATCTACCACTATCGTTTTGGGGTTATGCATTAGCGACAGCTGCATTCACGTTAAATAGGGCACCATCTAAATCCGTTGAGACGACACCGTGTGAACTATGGTTTGGCAAGAAACCTAAGCTGTCGTTTCTTAAAATTTGGGGTTGCGATGCTTATATGAAAAAGTTTCATCCTGATAAGCTCAAACTCAAATCGGAGAAATACGTCTTCATAGGATATCCAAAGGAAACTATTGGATACACCTTCTATCACAGATCCGAAGGCAAGACTTTTGTTGCTAAAATTCGGAAACTTTCTGGAGAAGGAGTTTCTCTCGAAAGAAGTGAGTGGGAGGAAAGTAGAACTTGACGAGGTAACTATACCTACTCCATTATTGGGAAATAGTACATCACAGAAAACTGTTTCTGTGAGAACTACACCAATAAGAGAGGAAGTTAATGATGATGATCATGAAACTTTAGATCAAGATACTACTGTACCTCGTAGATCAACCAGAGCAAGATCCGCACCAGAGTGGTATGGTAATCCTGTTCTGGAAGTCATGCTACTAGATCATGATGAACCTACGAACTATGAAGAAGCAATGGTGAGCCCAGATTCCGCAAAGTGGCTTGAAGCCATGAAATCTGAGATGGGATCCATGTATGAGAACAAAGTATGGACTTTGGTTGACTTGCCCGATGATCGGCAAGCAATTGAGAATAAATGGATCTTTAAGAAAAAGACTGACGCTGATGGTAATGTTACTGTCTACAAAGCTCGACTTGTCGCAAAAGGTTTTCGACAAGTTCAAGGTGTTGACTACGATGAGATTTTCTCACTCGTATCTATGCTTAAGTCTGTCCGAATCATGTTAGCAATTGCCGCATTTTATGAAATCTGGCAAATGGATAAACAAAACTGCATTCCTTAATGAATTTATTAAAGAAGAGTTGTATGTGATGCAACTAGAAGGTTTTGTCAATCCAAAAGGTGCTAACAAAAATGTGCAAGCACCAGCGATCCATCTGTGGACTGGTGCAAGCATCTCGGAGTTGGAATATACGCTTTGATAAGTTGATCAAAGCATATAGTTTTATACAGACTTGCGGTAAAGCCTGTATTTACAAGAAAGTGAGTGGGAGCACTACAGCATTTCTGATAAGTATATGTGAATGACATATTGTTGATCGGAAATAATGTAGAATTATTCTGTAAAGCATAAAGGAGTGTTTGAAAGGAGTTTTTCAAAGAAAGACTTCGGTGAAGCTGCTTACATATTGAGCTTCAAGATCTATAGAGATAGATCAAAGACGCTTGATAAGTTCTTTCAATGAGTACATACCTTGACAAAGATTTTGAAGTAGTTCAAAATGGAGCAGTCAAAGAAAGAGTTCTTGCCTGTGTCATAAGGTGTGAAGTTGAGAAAGACTCAAAGCCCGACCACGGCAGAAGATAGAAAGAGAATGAAAGTCATTCCCTATGCCTTGGCCATAGGTTCTATAAAGTATGTCATGCTGTATACCAGATCTATTGTATACCCTGCACTGATTTAGCAAGGGAGTACGATAGTGATCTAGGAGTAGATCACTGGACAGCGGTCAGAATTATCCTTAGTGAAATAAGGATATGTTTCTCGATTATGGACGTGACAAAAAGGTTCGTCGTAAAAGGTTACGTCGATGCAAGTTTTGACACTGATCTGGATGACTCTAAGTCTCGATCTAGATACATATTGAAAGTGGGAGCAATTAGCTAGAGTAGCTCCGTGCAGAGCATTGTATACATAGAAAATTGCAAAACACTTACGGATCTGAATGTAACAGACCCGTTGACTAAAATTATCTCACAAGCAAAACATGATCACACCTTAGTACTCTTTGGGTGTTAATCACATAGATATGTGAACTAGATTACTGACTCTAGTAAACCCTTTGAGTGTTGGTCACATGACGATGTGAACTATGGGTGTTAATCACATGGTGATGTGAGCTATTGCTGTTAAATCACATGGCGATGTGAACTAGATTATTGACTCTAGTGCAAGTGGGAGACTGAAGGAAATATGCCCTAGAGGCAATAATAAAGTTATTATTTATTTCCTTATATCATGATAAATGTTTATTATTCATGCTAGAATTGTATTAACCGGAAACATAATACATGTGTGAATACATAGACAAACAGAGTGTCACTAGTATGCCTCTACTTGACTAGCTCGTTAATCAAAGATGGTTATGTTTCCTAACCATGAACAAAGAGTTGTTATTTGATTAACGAGGTCACATCATTAGTTGAATGATCTGATTGACATGACCCATTCCATTAGCTTAGCACCCGATCGTTTAGTATGTTGCTATTGCTTTTCTTCATGACTTATACATGTTCCTATAACTATGAGATTATGCAACTCCCGTTTACCGGAGGAACACTTTGGGTACTACCAAACGTCACAACGTAACTGGGTGATTATAAAGGAGTACTACAGGTGTCTCCAATGGTAGATGTTGGGTTGGCGTATTTCAAGATTAGGGTTTGTCACTCCGATTGTCGGAGAGGTATCTCTGGGCCCTCTCGGTAATGCACATCACATAAGCCTTGCAAGCACTGCAACTAATAAGTTAGTTGTGAGATGATGTATTACGGAACGAGTAAAGAGACTTTCCAGTAACGAGATTGAACTAGGTATTGGATACCGACGATCGAATCTCGGGCAAGTAACATACCGATGACAAAGGGAACAACGTATGTTGTTATGCGGTCTGACCGATAAAAGATCTTCGTAGAATATGTAGGAGCCAATATGGGCATCCAGGTCCCGCTATTGGTTATTGACCGGAGACGTGTCTCGGTCATGTCTACATTGTTCTCGAACCGTAGGGTCCGCACGCTTAACGTTACGATGACAGTTATTATGAGTTTATGCATTTTGATGTACCGAAGGTTGTTCGGAGTCCCGGATGAGATTACGGACATGACGAGGAGTCTCGAAATGGTCGAGACGTAAAGATTGATATATTGGAAGCCTATGTTTGGACACCGGAAACGTTCCGGGTGAAATCGGGATTTTACCGGAATACCGAGAGAGTTACCGGAACCCCCCCGGGAGGTAAATGGGCCTATTGGGCCTTAGTGGAAAAGAGAAAAGAGAAGCCCACTAGCTGGCCGGCGCCCCCTAGAGTCCTATTAGGAATAGGACAAGGGGCCGGCCCCCCTTCTCTCTCTTTCCCCCCCGAGAGTCCTAATTGGATTAGGATTGGGGGGAAGGAGTCCTACTCCCGGTGGGAGTAGGACTCCCCTGCGCCTCCCCTCTTGGCCGGCCAGCCCCCCCTCCTCCAACATATAAATACGGGGGCAGGGGACACCCCAAGGCACACAAGTTGATCCTTGAGATCGTTCCTTAGCCGTGTGCGGTGCCCCCTGCCACCAAATTCCACCTCGATCATACCGTTACAGTGCTTAGGCGAAGCCCTGCGTCGGTAGTACATCAAGATCGTCACCACGCCGTCGTGCTGACGGAACTCTTCCTCGACGCTTTGCTGGATCGGAGCCCGAGGAACGTCATCGAGCTGAACGTGTGCTAAGAACTCGGAGGTGCCGGAGTAACGGTACTTGGATCGGTCGGATCGGGAAGAAGACGTACGACTACTTCCACTACGTTGTGTGATCGCTTCCGCAGTCGGTCTGCGTTGGTACGTAGACAACACTCTCCCCTCTCGTTGCTGTGCATCACCATGATCTTGCGTGTGCGTAGGAAAATTTTGAAATTACTACGTTTCCCAACACATATTAGTTGCAGTGCTTGCAAGGCTTATGTGATGTGCATTACCGAGAGGGCCCAGAGATACCTCTCCGACAATCGGAGTGACAAACCCTAATCTCGAAATATGCCAACCCAACATCTACCATTGGAGACACCTGTAGTACTCCTTTATAATCACCCAGTTACGTTGTGACGTTTGGTAGTACCCAAAGTGTTCCTTCGGTAAACGGGAGTTGCATAATCTCATAGTTATAGGAACATGTATAAGTCATGAAGAAAGCAATAGCAACATACTAAACGATCGGGTGCTAAGCTAATGGAATGGGTCATGTCAATCAGATCATTCAACTAATGATGTGACCTCGTTAATCAAATAACAACTTTTTGTTCATGGTTAGGAAACATAACCATCTTTGATTAACGAGCTAGTCAAGTAGAGGCATACTAGTGACACTCTGTTGGTCTATGTATTCACACATGTATTATGTTTCCGGTTAATACAATTCTAGCATGAATAATAAACATTTATCATGATATAAGGAAATAAATAATAACTTTATTATTGCCTCTTGGGCATATTTCCTTCAGTCTCCCACTTGCACTAGAGTGAATAATCTAGATTACACTGTAATGATTCTAACACCCATGGAGCCTTGGTGCTGATCATGTTTTGCTCGTGGAAGAGGCTTAGTCAACGGGTCTGCAACGTTCAGATCCGTATGTATCTTGCAAATCTCTATGTCTCCCACCTGGACTAAATCCCGGATGGAGTTGAAGCGTCTCTTGATGTGTTTGGTTCTTTTGTGAAATCTGGATTCCTTTGCCAAGGCAATTGCACCAGTATTGTCACAGAAGATTTTCATTGGACCCGATGCACTAGGTATGACACCTAGATCGGATATGAACTCCTTCATCCAGACTCCTTCGTTTGCTGCTTCCGAAGCAGCTATGTACTCCGCTTCACATGTAGATCCCGCTACGACGCTTTGTTTAGAACTGCACCAACTGACAGCTCCACCGTTTAAAGTAAACATGTATCCGGTTTGCGATTTAGAATCGTCCGGATTAGTGTCAAAGCTTGCATCAACGTAACCTCTTACGGTGAGCTCTTTGTCACCTCCATATACGAGAAACATATCCTTAGTCCTTTTCAGGTATTTCAGGATGTTCTTGACCGCTGTCCAGTGATCCATTCCTGGATTACTTTGGTACCTCCCTGCTAAACTTATAGCAAGGCACACATCAGGTCTGGTACACAGCATTGCATACATGATAGAGCCTATGGCTGAAGCATAGGGAACATCTTTCATTTTCTCTCTATCTTCTGAAGTGGTCGGGCATTGAGTCTGACTCAACTTCATACCTTGTAACACAGGCAAGAACCCTTTCTTTGCTTGATCCATTTTGAACTTCTTCAAAATCTTGTCAAGGTATGTGCTTTGTGAAAGTCCAATTAAGCATTTTGATCTATCTCTATAGATCTTTATGCCTAATATGTAAGCAGCTTCCCCGAGGTCTTTCATGGAAAAACTTTTATTCAAGTATCCCTTTATGCTATCCAGAAATTCTATATCATTTCCAATCAGCAATATGTCATCCACATATAATATTAGAAATGCTACAGAGCTCCCACTCACTTTCTTGTAAATACAGGCTTCTCCAAAAGTCTGTATAAAGCCAAATGCTTTGATCACACTATCAAAGCGTTTATTCCAACTCCGAGATGCTTGCACCAGTCCATAAATGGATCGCTGGAGTTTGCATACTTTGTTAGCTCCCTTTGGATCGACAAAACCTTCTGGTTGTATCATATACAACTCTTCTTCCAGAAATCCATTCAGGAATGCAGTTTTGACATCCATCTGCCATATTTCATAATCATAAAATGCGGCAATTGCTAACATAATTCTGACGGACTTGAGCATCGCTACGGGTGAGAAGGTCTCATCGTAGTCAACTCCTTGAACTTGTCGAAAACCTTTCGCGACAAGTCGAGCTTTATAGACAGTAATATTACCGTCAGCGTCAGTCTTTTTCTTGAAGATCCATTTATTCTCAATTGCTTGCCGATCATCGGGCAAGTCAACCAAAGTCCATACTTTGTTTTCATACATGGATCCCATCTCAGATTTCATGGCCTCAAGCCACTTTGCGGAATCTGGGCTCACCATCGCTTCTTCATAGTTCGTAGGTTCATCATGATCTAGCATCATGACTTCCAGAACTGGATTACCGTACCACTCTGGTGCGGATCTCACTCTGGTTGATCTACGTGGTTCAATAGTATCTTGTTCTGAAGCTTCATGATCATCATCATTAGCTTCCTCACTGATTGGTATAGGTGTCGCAGAAACAGTTTTCTGTGATGTACTATTTTCCAATAAGGGAGCAGGTACAGTTACCTCGTCAAGTTCTACTTTCCTCCCACTCACTTCTTTCGAGAGAAACTCCTTCTCTAGAAAGTTTCCGAATTTAGCAACAAAAGTCTTGCCTTCGGATCTGTGATAGAAGGTGTATCCAATAGTTTCCTTTGGATATCCTATGAAGACACATTTCTCCGATTTGGGTTCGAGCTTATCAGGTTGAAGCTTTTTCACATAAGCATCGCAGCCCCAAACTTTAAGAAACGACAACTTTGGTTTCTTGCCAAACCATAGTTCATAAGGTGTCGTCTCAACGGATTTTGATGGTGCCCTGTTTAACGTGAATGCGGCCGTCTCTAAAGCATAACCCCAAAACGATAGCGGTAAATCAGTAAGAGACATCATAGATCGCACCATATCTAGTAAAGTACGATTACGACGTTCGGACACACCATTACGTTGTGGTGTTCCGGGTGGCGTGAGTTGCGAAACTATTCCACAATTTTTCAAATGTACACCAAACTCGTAACTCAAATATTCTCCTCCACGATCAGATCGTAGAAACTTTATTTTCTTGTTATGATGATTTTCAACCTCACTCTGAAATTCTTTGAACTTTTCAAATGTTTCAGACTTATGTTTCATTAAGTAGATATACCCATATCTGCTTAAATCATCTGTGAAGGTGAGAAAATAACGATATCCGCCACGAGCCTCAATATTCATCGGACCACATACATCGGTATGTATGATTTCCAACAAATCTATTGCTCTCTCCATAGTACCGGAGAACGATGTTTTAGTCATCTTGCCCATGAGGCACGGTTCGCAAGTACCAAGTGATTCATAATCAAGTGGTTCCAAAAGCCCATCAGTATGGAGTTTCTTCATGCGCTTTACACCGATATGACCTAAACGGCAGTGCCACAAATAAGATGCACTATCATTATCAACTCTGCATCTTTTGGTTTCAACATTATGAATATGTGTATTACTACTATCGAGATTCATCAAAAATAGACCACTCTTCAAAGGTGCATGACCATAAAAGATATTACTCATATAAATAGAACAACCATTATTCTTTGTGTACTCAATCTTTTGGTTGTTCTATTTATATGAGTAATATCTTTTATGGTCATGCACCTTTGAAGAGTGGTCTATTTTTGATGAATCTCGATAGTAGTAATACACATATTCATAATGTTGAAACCAAAAGATGCAGAGTTGATAATGATAGTGCATCTTATTTGTGGCACTGCCGTTTAGGTCATATCGGTGTAAAGCGCATGAAGAAACTCCATACTGATGGGCTTTTGGAACCACTTGATTATGAATCACTTGGTACTTGCGAACCGTGCCTCATGGGCAAGATGACTAAAACACCGTTCTCCGGTACTATGGAGAGAGCAATAGATTTGTTGGAAATCATACATACCGATGTATGTGGTCCGATGAATATTGAGGCTCGTGGCAGATATCGTTATTTTCTCACCTTCACAGATGACTTAAGCAGATATGGGTATATCTACTTAATGAAACACAAGTCTGAAACATTTGAAAAGTTCAAAGAATTTCAGAGTGAAGTTGAAAATCATCGTAACAAGAAAATAAAGTTTCTACAATCTGATCATGGAGGAGAATATTTGAGTTACGAATTTGGTGTACATTTGAAAAATTGTGGAACAGTTTCGCAACTCACGCCACCCGGAACACCACAGCGTAATGGTGTGTCCGAACATCGTAATCGTACTTTACTAGATATGGTGCGATCTATGATGTCTCTTACTGATTTACCGCTATCGTTTTGGGGTTATGCTTTAGAGACGGCCGCATTCACGTTAAATAGGGCACCATCAAAATCAGTTGAGACGACGCCTTATGAACTATGGTTTGGCAAGAAACCAAAGTTTTCATTTCTTAAAGTTTGGGGCTGCGATGCTTATGTGAAAAAGCTTCAACCTGATAAGCTCGAACCCAAATCGGAAAAATGTGTCTTCATAGGATACCCAAAGGAAACTGTTGGGTACACCTTCTATCACAGATACGAAGGCAAGACATTCGTTGCTAAGAATGGATCCTTTCTAAAGAAGGAGTTTCTCTCGAAAGAAGTGAGTGGGAGGAAAGTAGAACTTGACGAGGTAACTGTACCTTCTCCCTTGTTGGAAGGTAGTACATCACAGAAAACTGTTTCTGAGACAACTACACCAATAAGCGAGGAAGCTAATGATGATGATCATGAAACTTCAGGACAAGATACTACTGAACCTCGTAGATCAACCAGAGCAAGATCCGCACCAGAGTGGTACGACAATCCTGTTCTGGAAATCATGCTACTAGATCATGATAAACCTACGAACTATGAAGAAGCGATGGTGAGCCCAGATTCCGCAAAGTGGCTTGAAGCCATGAAATCTGAGATGGGATCCATGTATGAGAACAAAGTATGGACTTTGGTTGACTTGCCTGTTGATCGGCAAGCAATTGAGAATAAATGGATCTTTAAGAAGAAGACTGACGCTGATGGTAATGTTACTGTCTACAAAGCTCGACTTGTCGCAAAAGGTTTTCGACAAGTTCAAGGGGTTGACTACGATGAGACCTTCTCACCCGTAGCGATGCTTAAGTCTGTCCGAATCATGTTAGCAATTGCCGCATTTTATAATTATGAAATATGGCAGATGGATGTCAAAACTGCATTCCTGAATGGATTTCTGGAAGAAGAGTTGTATATGATGCAACCGGAAGGTTTTCTCGATCCAAAGGGAGCTAACAAAGTGTGCAAGCTCCAGCGATCCATTTATGGACTGGTGCAAGCCTCTCGGAGTTGGAATAAACGCTTTGATAGTGTGATCAAAGCATTTGGTTTTATATAGACTTTAGGAGAAGCCTGTATTTACAAGAAAGTGAGTGGGAGCTCTGTAGCATTTCTGATATTATATGTGGATGACATATTGCTGATTGGAAATGATATAGAATTTCTGGATAGCATAAAGGGATACTTGAATAAAAGTTTTTAGATGAAAGACCTCGGGGAAGCTGCTTACATATTAGGCATAAAGTGTTGGAAATATGCCCTAGAGGCAATAATAAAAGCATTATTATTATATTTCCTTGTTCATGGTAATTGTCTTTATTCATGCTATAATTGTGTTATCCGGAAATCGTAATACATGTGTGAATAACAGACACCAACATGTCCCTAGTAAGCCTCTAGTTGACTAGCTCGTTAATCAACAGATAGTCATGGTTTCCTGGCTATGGACATAAGATGTCACTGATAACGAGATCACATCATTAGGAGAATGATGTGATGGACAAGACCCAATCCTAAACATAGCATAAAGATCGTATAGTTCGTTTGCTAGAGTTTTGCAATGTCAAGTATCTTTTCCTTAGACCATGAGATCGTGTAACTCCCGGATACCGTAGGAGTGCTTTGGGTGTACCAAATGTCACAACGTAACTGGGTGACTATAAAGGTATACTACGGGTATCTCCGAAAGTGTCTGTTGGGTTGACACGGATCAAGACTGGGATTTGTCACTCCGTATGACGGAGAGGTATCTCTGGGCCCACTCGGTAATGCATCATCATAATGAGCTCAAAGTGACCAAGTGTCTGGTCACGGGATCATGCATTACGGTACGAGTAAAGTGACTTGCCGGTAACGAGATTGAACGAGGTATTGGGATACCGACGATCGAATCTCGGGCAAGTAATATATCGATAGACAAAGGGAATTGCATACGGGGTTGATTGAATCCTCGACATCGTGGTTCATCCGATGAGAACATCGTGGAGCATGTGGGAGCCAACATGGGTATCCAGATCCCGCTGTTGGTTATTGACCTGAGATCGTCTCGGTCATGTCTACATGTCTCCCGAACCCGTAGGGTCTACACACTTAAGGTTCGGTGACGCTAGGGTTGTGAAGATAAGTATATGCAGTAACCCGAATGTTGTTCGGGGTCCCGGATGAGATCCCGGACGTCACGAGAAGTTCCGGAATGGTCCAGAGGTAAAGAATTATATATAGGATGTGCAGTTTCGGCCATCGGGACAAGTTTCGGGGTATCCGGTATTGTACCGGGACCACCGGAAGGGTCCCGGGGGTCCACCGGGTGGGGCCACCTATCCCGGAGGGCCCCTTGGGCTGAAATAGGAGGGAACCCAGCCCATAGTGGGCTGGGGCGCCAGCCCCCCCAAGGCCCATGCGCCTAGGGTTGGGGGGAACCCTAAGGGGGGCGCCCCCTTGCTTGGGGGGCAAGCCCCCCACCCCTGGCCGCCGCCCCCCTGGCACCCCTATATATAGTGGGGGAGAGGAGGGACTTCATCCCCACGCTTTTGGTGCTTCCCTCTCCCCCTGTTACTTCTCCCTTTCTCGTAGTACACGGCGAAGCCCTACTGTCGTGACGCCCTGCATCCACCACCACGCCGTCGTGCTGCTGGATCATCATCAACCTCTCCTTTCCCCTTGCTGGATCAAGAAGGAGGATACGTCTCCCGTCCCGTACGTGTGTTGAACGCGGAGGTGCCGTCCGTTCGGCGCTGGTCATCGGTGATTTGGATCACGTCGTGTACGACTACTTCAACCTCGTTCTAACGAACGCTTCCGCTCGCGATCTACAAAGGTATGTAGATGCATCTCGTGACTCATTGCTAGATGAACTCCTAGATGATCTTGGTGAAACGAGTAGGAAAATTTTTGTTTTCTGCAACGTTCCCCAATAGTGGTATCAGAGCTAGGTCTATGCGTAGTTCTTTTGCGCGAGTAGAACACAATTCGTTGTGGGCGTGGATTTGTCAACTTTCTTGCCGCTACTAGTCTTTTCTTGCTTCAGCGGTATTGTGGGATGAAGCGGCCCGGACCAACCTTACACGTACGCTTACGTGAGACCGGTTCCACCGACTAACATGCACTAGTTGCATAAGGTGACTGGCGGGTGTCTGTCTCTCCCACTTTAGTTGGAGCGGATTCGATGAACAGGGTCCTTATGAAGGGTAAATAGAAGTTGACAAATCACGTTGTGGCTTTCACGTAGGTAAGAAAACGTTCTTGCTAGAACCCTAATTCAGCCACGTAAAACTTGCAACAACAATTAGAGGACGTCTAACTTGTTTTTGCAGCAAGTGCTTTGTGATATGATATGGCCAAAGTTGTGATGAATGATGAATGATCTATATGTGATGTATGAGATGTTCATGCTATTGTAATAGGAATCATGACTTGCATGTCGATGAGTATGACAACCGGCAGGAGCCATAGGAGTTGTCTTTATTCTTTTATATGACCTGCGTGTCATTGAGAAACGCCATGTAAATTACTTTACTTTATTGCTAAACGCGTTAGCCATAGTAGTAGAAGTAATAGTTGGCGAGCAAATTCATGGAGACACGATGATGGAGATCATGATGATGGAGATCATGGTGTCAAGCCGGTGACAAGATGATCATGGAGCCCCAAGATGGAGATCAAAGGAGCTATGTGATATTGGCCATATCATGTCACGTTTATTATTTGATTGCATGTGATGTTTATCATGTTTTGCATCTTGTTTACTTAGAACGACGGTAGTAAATAAGATGATCCCTCATAATAATTTCAAGAAGTGTTCCCCCTAACTGTGCACCGTTGCGACAGTTCGTTGTTTCGAAGCACCACGTGATGATCGGGTGTGATAGATTCTAACGTTCACATACAACGGGTGTAAGACAGATTTACACATGCAAACACTTAGGTTGACTTGACGAGCCTAGCATGTACAGACATGGCCTCGGAACACAGAAGACCGAAAGGTCGAGCATGAGTCATATAGAAGATACGATCAACATGAAGATGTTCACCGACGTTGACTAGTCCGTCTCACGTGATGATCGGACACGGCCTAGTTAACTCGGATCATGTTATACTTAGATGACTAGAAGAGGGATGTCTATCTAAGTGGGAGTTCATAAATAATTTGATTTGATGAACTTAATTATCATGAACTTAGTCTAAAATATTTACAATATGTCTTGTAGATCAAATGGCCAACGTAGTCCTCAACTTCAACGCGTTCCTAGAGAAAACCAAGCTGAAAGACGATGGCAGCAACTACACGGACTGGGTCCGGAACCTGAGGATCATCCTCATAGCTGCCAAGAAAGATTATGTCCTACAAGCACCGCTGGGTGACGCACCTGTCCTCCCTGCCGAACAAGACGTTATGAACGCTTGGCAGGCACGATCCGATGACTACTCCCTCGTTCAGTGCGGCATGCTTTACAGTTTAGAACCGGGGCTCCAAAAGCGTTTTGAGAGACATGGAGCATATGAGATGTTCGAAGAGCTGAGAATGGTTTTCCAAGCTCATGCCCGGGTCGAGAGATATGAGGTCTCCGACAAGTTCTTCAGCTGTAAGATGGAGGAAAATAGTTCTGTCAGTGAGCACATACTCACGATGTCTGGATTACATAACCGCTTGACTCAGCTGGGAGTTAATCTCCCGGATGATGCGGTCATTGACAGAATCCTCCAGTCGCTTCCACCGAGCTACAAGAGCTTTGTGATGAACTTCAATATGCAGGGGATGGAAAAAACCATTCCTGAAGTATTTGCTATGCTGAAATCAGCAGAGGTAGAAGTCAAGAAGGAACATCAGGTGTTGATGGTCAATAAAACCACTAAGTTCAAGAAGGGCAAGGGTAAGAAAGCCTTCAAGAAGGACGGCAAGAAAGTTGCCGCGCCCGGCAAGCAAGCTGCCGGGAAGAAGCCAAAGAATGGACCCAAGCCCGAGACTGAGTGTTTTTATTGCAAGGGAAGTGGTCACTGGAAGCGGAATTGCCCCAAATACTTAGCGGACAAGAAGGCCGGCAAAACAAAAGGTATATGTGATATACATGTAATTGATGTGTACGTAACCAGTGCTCGTAGTAGCTCTTGGGTATTTGATACCGGTGCAGTTGCTCACATTTGTAACTCAAAGCAGGAGCTGCGGAATAAACGGAGACTGGCGAAGGACGAGGTGACGATGCGCGTCGGGAATGGTTCCAAGGTCGATGTGATCGCCGTCGGCACGCTGCCTCTTCATTTACCTACGGGATTAGTTTTAAACCTCAATAATTGTTATTTAGTACCAGCTTTGAGCATGAACATTGTATCAGGATCTCGTTTAATTCGAGATGGCTACTCATTTAAATCCGAGAATAATGGTTGTTCCATTTATATGAGAGATATGTTTTATGGTCATGCTCCTGTGGTGAATGGTTTATTCTTAATGAATCTCGAGCGTAATGCTACACATGTTCATAGTGTGAATACCAAAAGATGTAAGGTTAATAACGATAGTCCCACATACTTGTGGCACTGCCGCCTTGGTCACATAGGTGTCAAACGCATGAAGAAGCTCCATGCAGATGGACTTTTAGAGTCTCTTGATTATGAATCATTTGACACGTGCGAACCATGCCTCATGGGTAAAATGACCAAGACTCCGTTCTTAGGAACAATGGAGCGAGCAACCAACTTATTGGAAATCATACATACTGATGTGTGCGGTCCAATGAGTGTTGAGGCTCGCGGTGGCTATCGTTATGTTCTCACTCTCACTGATGACTTGAGTAGATATGGGTATGTCTACTTAATGAAACACAAGTCTGAAACCTTTGAAAAGTTTAAGGAATTTCAGAGTGAGGTTGAGAATCAACGTGACAGGAAGATCAAGTTTCTACGATCAGATCGTGGAGGAGAATACTTGAGTCATGAATTTGGCACACACTTAAGAAAATGTGGAATAGTTTCACAACTAACGCCGCCTGGAACACCTCAGCGTAACGGTGTGTCCGAACGTCGTAACCGCACTCTATTAGATATGGTGCGGTCTATGATGTCTCTTACCGATTTACCGCTATCTTTTTGGGGCTATGCTTTAGAGACTGCCGCATTCACTTTAAATAGGGCTCCATCGAAATCCGTTGAGACGACACCGTATGAATTATGGTTTGGGAAGAAACCTAAGCTGTCGTTTCTAAAAGTTTGGGGATGCGATGCTTATGTCAAGAAACTTCAACCTGAAAAGCTCGAACCCAAGTCGGAAAAATGCGTCTTCATAGGATACCCTAAAGAAACTATTGGGTATAACTTCTACCTCAGATCCGAAGGCAAGGTCTTTGTTGCCAAGAATGGATCCTTTCTAGAGAAGGAGTTTCTCTCGAAAGAAGTAAGTGGGAGGAAAGTAGAACTAGATGAAGTATTGCCTCTCGAACCGGAAAATGGCGCAACTCAAGAAAATGTTCCTGAGGTGCCAGCACCGACTAGAGAGGATGTTAATGATAATGATCAAGATACTTCTGATCTAGCTTCTACTGAAATTCGAAGGTCCACAAGGACACGTTCCGCACCAGAGTGGTACGGCAACCCTGTCTTGGAAATCATGTTGTTAGACAACGGTGAACCTTCGAACTATGAAGAAGTGATGGCGGGCCCGGATTCCGACAAATGGCTAGAAGCCATGAAATCCGAGATAGGATCCATGTACGAAAACGAAGTATGGACTTTGACTGACTTGCCTGTTGAACGGCGAGCCATAGAAAATAAGTGGATCTTTAAGAAGAAGACAGACGCGGATGGTAATGTGACCATCTATAAGGCTCGGCTTGTCGCTAAGGGTTACCGACAAGTTCAAGGGGTTGACTATGATGAGACTTTCTCACCGGTAGCGAAGCTGAAGTCCGTCCAAATCATGTTAGCAATTACCGCGTTTTACGACTATGAAATATGGCAAATGGACGTCAAAACGGCATTCCTTAATGGTTTCCTTAAGGAAGAATTGTATATGATGCAGCCGGAAGGTTTTGTCGATCCTAAGAATGCTGACAAGGTATGCAAGCTCCAACGCTCGATTTATGGGCTGGTGCAAGCATCTCGGAGTTGGAACATTCGCTTTGATGAGATGATCAAAGCGTTTGGGTTTACACAGACCTATGGAGAAGCCTGTGTTTACAAGAAAGTGAGTGGGAGCTCTGTAGCATTTCTCATATTATATGTAGATGACATACTTTTGATGGGAAATGATACAGAACTCTTGGACAGCATCAAGGCCTACTTGAATAAGAGTTTTTCAATGAAGGACCTTGGAGAAGCTGCTTATATATTAGGCATCAAGATCTATAGAGATAGATCAAGACGCCTCATAGGTCTTTCACAAAGCACATACCTTGATAAGATATTGAAGAAGTTCAATATGGATCAGTCTAAGAAGGGATTCTTGCCTGTACTGCAAGGTATGAAATTGAGCTCGGCTCAAAGTCCGACCATGGCAGAAGAAATAGAAGAGATGAGTGTCATCCCCTATGCCTCAGCCATAGGTTCTATTATGTATGCCATGCTGTGTACCAGACCCGATGTAAATCTTGCCGTAAGTTTGGTAGGAAGGTACCAAAGTAATCCCGGCAAGGAACACTGGACAGCGGTCAAGAATATCCTGAAGTACCTGAAAAGGACTAAGGAGATGTTTCTCGTTTATGGAGGTGACGAAGAGCTCGTCGTAAAGGGTTACGTCGACGCTAGCTTCGACACAGATCTGGATGACTCAAAGTCACAAACCGGATACGTGTATATTTTGAATGGTGGGGCAGTAAGCTGGTGCAGTTGCAAGCAGAGCATCGTGGCGGGATCTACATGTGAAGCGGAGTACATGGCAGCCTCGGAGGCAGCACATGAAGCAATCTGGGTGAAGGAGTTCATCACCGACCTCGGAGTCATACCCAATGCGTCGGGGCCGATCAAGCTCTTTTGTGACAACACTGGAGCTATTGCACTTGCCAAGGAGCCCAGGTTTCACAAGAAGACAAGGCACATCAAGCGTCGCTTCAACTCCATTCATGAAAATGTTCAAGATGGAGACATAGAAATTTGTAAAGTACATACGGACCTGAATGTAGCAGATCCATTGACTAAACCTCTCCCTAGGGCAAAACATGATCAACACCAGAATTCCATGGGTGTTCGATTCATCACAATGTAACTAGATTATTGACTCTAGTGCAAGTGGGAGACTGTTGGAAATATGCCCTAGAGGCAATAATAAAAGCATTATTATTATATTTCCTTGTTCATGGTAATTGTCTTTATTCATGCTATAATTGTGTTATCCGGAAATCGTAATACATGTGTGAATAACAGACACCAACATGTCCCTAGTAAGCCTCTAGTTGACTAGCTCGTTAATCAACAGATAGTCATGGTTTCCTGGCTATGGACATAAGATGTCACTGATAACGAGATCACATCATTAGGAGAATGATGTGATGGACAAGACCCAATCCTAAACATAGCATAAAGATCGTATAGTTCGTTTGCTAGAGTTTTGCAATGTCAAGTATCTTTTCCTTAGACCATGAGATCGTGTAACTCCCGGATACCGTAGGAGTGCTTTGGGTGTACCAAACGTCACAACGTAACTGGGTGACTATAAAGGTATACTACGGGTATCTCCGAAAGTGTCTGTTGGGTTGACACGGATCAAGACTGGGATTTGTCACTCCGTATGACGGAGAGGTATCACTGGGCCCACTCGGTAATGCATCATCATAATGAGCTCAAAGTGACCAAGTGTCTGGTCACGGGATCATGCATTACGGTACGAGTAAAGTGACTTGCCGGTAACGAGATTGAACGAGGTATTGGGATACCGACGATCGAATCTCGGGCAAGTAATATATCGATAGACAAAGGGAATTGCATACGGGGTTGATTGAATCCTCGACATCGTGGTTCATCCGATGAGAACATCGTGGAGCATGTGGGAGCCAACATGGGTATCCAGATCCCGCTGTTGGTTATTGACCTGAGATCGTCTCGGTCATGTCTACATGTCTCCCGAACCCGTAGGGTCTACACACTTAAGGTTCGGTGACGCTAGGGTTGTGAAGATAAGTATATGCAGTAACCCGAATGTTGTTCGGGGTCCCGGATGAGATCCCGGACGTCACGAGAAGTTCCGGAATGGTCCGGAGGTAAAGAATTATATATAGGATGTGCAGTTTCGGCCATCGGGACAAGTTTCGGGGTATCCGGTATTGTACCGGGACCACCGGAAGGGTCCCGGGGGTCCACCGGGTGGAGCCACCTATCCCGGAGGGCCCCTTGGGCTGAAATAGGAGGGAACCCAGCCCATAGTGGGCTGGGGCGCCAGCCCCCCCAAGGCCCATGCGCCTAGGGTTGGGGGGGAACCCTAAGGGGGGCGCCCCCTTGCTTGGGGGGCAAGCCCCCCACCCCTGGCCGCCGCCCCCCTGGTAGATCCCATCTACCAGGGCCGGCGCCCCCCCTGGCACCCCTATATATAGTGGGGGAGAGGAGGGACTTCATCCCCACGCTTTTGGTGCTTCCCTCTCCCCCTGTTACTTCTCCCTTTCTCGTAGTACACGGCGAAGCCCTGCTGTCGTGACGCCCTGCATCCACCACCACGCCGTCGTGCTGCTGGATCATCATCAACCTCTCCTTTCCCCTTGCTGGATCAAGAAGGAGGAGACGTCTCCCGTCCCGTACGTGTGTTGAACGCGGAGGTGCCGTCCGTTCGGCGCTGGTCATCGGTGATTTGGATCACGTCGTGTACGACTACTTCAACCTCGTTCTAACGAACGCTTCCGCTCGCGATCTACAAAGGTATGTAGATGCATCTTGTGACTCGTTGCTAGATGAACTCCTAGATGATCTTGGTGAAACGAGTAGGAAATTTTTTGTTTTCTGCAACGTTCCCCAACATAAAGATCTATAGAGATAGATCAAGACGCTTAATTGGACTTTCACAAAGCACATACCTTGACAAGATTTTGAAGAAGTTCAAAATGGATCAAGCAAAGAAAGGGTTCTTGCCTGTGTTACAAGGTGTGAAGTTGAGTCAGACTCAATGCCCGACCACTGCAGAAGATAGAGAGAAAATGAAAGATGTTCCCTATGCTTCAGCCATAGGCTCTATCATGTATGCAATGCTGTGTACCAGACCTGATGTGTGCCTTGCTATAAGTTTAGCAGGGAGGTACCAAAGTAATCCAGGAGTGGATCACTGGACAGCGGTCAAGAACATCCTGAAATACCTGAAAAGGACTAAGGATATGTTTCTCGTATATGGAGGTGACAAAGAGCTCACCGTAAGAGGTTACGTTGATGCAAGCTTTGACACTGATCCGGACGATTCTAAATCGCAAACCGGATACGTGTTTACTTTAAATGGTGGAGCTGTCAGTTGGTGCAGTTCTAAACAAAGCGTCGTAGCGGGATCTACATGTGAAGCGGAGTACATAGCTGCTTCGGAAGCAGCGAACGAAGGATTCTGGATGAAGGAGTTCATATCCGATCTAGGTGTCATACCTAGTGCATCGGGTCCAATGAAAATCTTTTGTGACAATACTGGTGCAATTGCTTTGGCAAAGGAATCCAGATTTCACAAGAGGACCAAACACATCAAGAGATGCTTCAATTCCATCCGGGATCTAGTCTAGGTGGGAGACATAGAGATTTGCAAGATACATACGGATCTGAATGTTGCAGACCCGTTGACTAAGCCTCTTCCATGAGCAAAACATGATCAGCACCAAGGCTCCATGGGTGTTAGAATCATTACTGTGTAATCTAGATTATTGACTCTAGTGCAAGTGGGAGACTGAAGGAAATATGCCCTAGAGGCAATAATAAAGTTATTATTTATTTCCTTATATCATGATAAATGTTTATTATTCATGCTAGAATTGTATTAACCGAAAACATAATACATGTGTGAATACATAGACAAACAGAGTGTCACTAGTATGCCTCTACTTGACTAGCTCGTTAATCAAAGATGCTTAAGTTTCCTAACCATGAACAAAGAGTTGCTATTTGATTAACGAGGTCACATCATTAGTTGAATGATCTGATTGACATGACCCATTCCATTAGCTTAGCACCCGATCGTTTAGTATGTTGCTATTGCTTACTTCATGACTTATACATGTTCCTATGACTATGAGATTATGCAACTCCCGTTCACCGGAGGAACACTTTGGGTGCTACCAAACGTCACAACGTAACTGGGTGATTATAAAGGAGCATTACAGGTGTCTCCAAAGGTGGATGTTGGGTTGGCGTATTTCGAGATTAGGATTTGTCACTCCGATTGTCGAAGAGGTATCTCTGGGCCCTCTCGGTAATGCACATCACATAAGCCTTGCAAGCATTGCAACTAATGAGTTAGTTGCGGGATGATGTATTACAAAACGAGTAAAGAGACTTGTCAGTAACGAGATTGAACTAGGTATTGGATACCGACGATCGAATCTCGGACAAGTAACATACCGATGACAAAGGGAACAAGGTATGTTGTTATGCGGTCTGACCAATAAAGATCTTCGTAGAATATGTAGGAGCCAATATGGGCATCCAGGTCCCGCTATTGGTTATTGACCGGAGACGTATCTCGGTCATGTCTACATTGTTCTTGAACCGTAGGGTCCGCACGCTTAACGTTACGATGACAGTTATTATGAGTTTATGCATTTTGATGTACCGAAGGTTGTTCGGAGTCCCGGATGTGATCACGGACATGACGAGGAGTCTCGAAATGGTCGAGACATAAAGATTGATATATTGGAAGCCTATGTTTGGACATCGGAGGTGTTCCGGGTGAAATCAGGATTTTACCGGAGTACCAGGAGGTTACCGGAACCCCCCGGGAGCCATATGGGCCTTAGTGGGCCTTAGTGGAAAGGAGAAAGGGAAGCCTAAGGAGGGCTGCGCGCCTCCCCCTTCGCCTAGTCGTATTAGGACTAGGAGAGGTGGCCCCCCCTCTCTCTTTCCCCCTAGAGTATTCCTAGTCCAACTAGGATTGGGGGGGGGGGGAATCCTACTCCCGGTAGGAGTAGGACTCCTCCTGCGCCCTCCTCCTGGCCAGCGCACCTCTCCCCCTTGGCTCCTTTATATACAGAGGCAGGGGCACCTCTAGACACACAAGTTGATCATTGAGATCGTTCCTTAGCCGTGTGCGGTGCCCCCTGCCACCAAATTCCACCTCGATCATATCGTTGTAGTGCTTAGGCGAAGCCCTGCGTCGGTAGTACATCAAGATCGTCACCACGCCGTCGTGCTGACGGAACTCCTCCCCGAAGCTTTGCTGGATCGGAGCCCGGGGATCGTCATCGAGCTGTACGTGTGCTAAGAACTTGGAGGTGCCGGAGTAACGGTGCTTGGATCGGTCGGATCGGGAAGAAGACGTACGACTACTTCCTCTACGTTGTGTCAACGCTTCCGTTGTGATCTACAAGGGTACGTAGATCAGACTCTCCCCCTCGTTGCTATGCATCACCATGATCTTGCGTGTGCGTAGGATTTTTTTTTGAAATTACTACGTTCCCCAACATAGACATGCCTACGCCGCCCAGAACACATGGCAACATTACGGTCACGCGGTGACCATGCGACGGGCATGCGAGTTTATGCGTTTTAGAGTTGGGGCCCTCGGCCACCGCCCAAACCTCGACATATCTCCACCAAACCATGTATTTATGATTAAATACGTCCTTATGTAACTAGAAATGATTTTTGGAAAAAATAAATAGCAAACTATGAGGCAGCTGCAGTTCAAATTTGACCCGCTTCCATCTGAATCAGCGGAAATTTGTCTTTTTCACGAGTGGTGGATCAAAAAATTTTACACCCAACAATTTTGTCAATTGTGCATTAAATATGGCTTAGTATTTTATAAAAATGATTTGGTCCAATTTTGCAACAATTATTTGGTAGTTCCTTCACAAAAAAACCTCATTTTGGGCACTCGAAAAATGGAAAATGTTTTTTTCGTCCAACGAAAATGAAAACTTCCTTAGGCAACATTGTTTGCCATTCCAATATGCACCCTTGTGCACAATATGAGATCATTTGAACAAACTATGCCATGAATGTGGCCATAAGATTGATCATTTGGCTTGAAAGCCATTGATCTCCACACGTGATAGCTCGTTTCTGAGAACACTTTTTTAAAATAATTGCCGTATTACAAGTTTGTTATTTTTCCTGGGAACTTGGCCACATATAATGACACAATGCGAAGGTTTCCCAATTTTTTGATTTTTTTGAATTTTTTATGCCCGTTTCAAAATGCGGTCAAAACGGCGGGAATCACCGTTCCTAGCTAGTGGTTGAATCTTGGATTTTTTTGGTGTTTCTCTGATTAAATAGGTACTTATGTACCTAGAAATGATTTTTGTAAAAAATAAATAGCAAACTATGATGCAGTTGCAGTTCAAATTTGACCCGCTTACTACTGAATCGGTGAAAATTTGTCTTTTTCACGAGAGGTGGATCAAAACTTTGTACACCCAACCATTTTGTCAATTGTGCATTAAATATGGCCTAGTATTTTAGAAAAATTATTTGGTCCAATTTTACAACAATTATTTGGGAGGTCCTTCACAAAAAAACCTCCTTTTGGGCACTCAAAAAATGGAAAATTGTTTTTTCGTCCAAAGAAAATGAAAACTTTCTTAGGCAACATTGTTTGCCATTCTAATATGCACCCTTGTGCACAATATGAGATCGTTTGAACAAACTATGCCATGAATGTGGCCATAAGATTGATCATTTGGCTTGAAAGCCATTGATATCCACACGTGATAGCTCGTTTCTGAGAACATTTTTTTAAAATAATTGCCGTATTACAAGTTTGTTATTTTTCCTGGGAACTTGGCCACATATAATGACACAATGCGAAGTTTTCCCAATTTTTTGATTTTTTTAAAAAATTTATGCCCGTTTCAAAATGCGGTCAAAACGGCGGGAATAACCGTTCCTAGCTAGTGGTTGAATCTTGGGATTTTTTTGGTTTCTCTGATTAAATAGATACTTATGTACCTAGAAATGATTTTTGGAAAAAATAAAGAGCAAACTACATGGCAGCTATAGTTCAAATTTGACCCGCTTCTAGCTGAATCAGCGGAAATTTGTCTTTTTCACGAGAGGTGGATCAAAACTTTTTATACCCAACCATTTGGTCAATTGTGCATTAAATATGGCCTGGTATTTTATAAAAATGATTTGGTCCAATTTTGCAACAATTATTTGATAGGTCCGTCACAAAAAACCTCCTTTTGGGCACTCGAAAAATGGAAAATGATTTTTTCGTCCAAAGAAAATGAAAACTTCCTTAGGAAACAATGTTTGCCATTCCAATATGCACCCTTGTGCACAATATGAGATCATTTGAGCAAACTAAGCCATGAATATGGCCATAAGATTGATCATTTGGCTTGAAAACCCTGAATCTTCACGCGTGATAGCTCATTTTTGAGAACACTTTTTTAAAATAATTGTCGTGTTACAAGTTTATTATTTTTCCTGGAAACTTGGTCACATATAATGACACAATGCGAAGGTTTCCCAATTTTTTGAATTTTTTTGAATTTTTTATGCCCGTTTCAAAATGCGATCAAAACGGCGGGCATGACCGTTCCTAGTTAGTGGTTGAATCTTGGAATTTTTTTGGTGTTTCTCTGATTAAATAGATACTTATGTACCTAGAAATGATTTTTGGAAAAAATAAAGAGCAAACTGTGAGGCAGCTGTAGTTCAAATTTGACCCGCTTCCTACTGAATCGGCGAGAATTTGTCTTTTTCACCGGAGGTGGATCAAAACTTTTGACACCCAACCATTTGGTCAATTGTGAATCAAATATAGGCTAGTATTTTAGAAAAATGATTTGGTCCGATTTTGCAACAAATATATGGTAGGTCCTTCACAAAAAGAACTCAATTTGGGCACTCGGAAAATGGAAAATGAATTTTCCGTGCAAAGAAAATGAAAACTCCCTTAGGCAACATTGTTTGGAATTCCAAGATGCACCCTTGTGCACAATATGAGATCATTTGAACAAACTATGCCATGAATGTGGCCATAAGATTGATCACTTGGCTTGAAAGCCATGAATCTTCACGCATGACAGCTCATTTCTGTGAACACCTTTTTAAAATAATTGCCATATTACAAGTTTATTACTTTTCCTGGAAACTTGGTCACATATAATAACACAATGAGAAGGTTTTCCAATTTTTTGATTTTTTGATTTTTTTATGCCCGTTTCAAAATGCGGTCAAAACGGCGGGCTTGAGAGTTCCTAGCTAGTGGTTGAACCTTGAAAAACTTTTGATTTTTCTCTGATTAAATAGATACTTATGTACCTAAAAATGATTTTGGGAAAAAATAAAGAGCAAACCATAAGGTAGCTGCAGTTCAAATTTGACCCGCTTCCAACTGAACCGGCGGAAATTTGTCTTTTTCACGAGAGGTGTATAGAACCTTTTGACAACCAACAATTTTGTCAGTTGTACGTTAAATATGCATTAGTATTTTCTAAAAATTATGTGGTACAATTTTGCAACAAATACATGTTAGGTTATTCACAGAAAAACCCATTTTGGGCACTCGAAAAATAGAAAATGGCTCTTTGTGCAATGAAAATGAAACCCCCCAAATCAACATTATTTGTCATCCTAAGTACATACATGTGCACAATATTGATTGATTTTAACAAACTATAAGTGGTTAATATGTTGAATGTTTGCCCTGAATAAGAGGATAAAAACTATAAGAAAAACAAAATATTTTTTTACACAACCTTAATTCTGATTGGTTGAATTCGCTATGGCATGGATCGATGACATGGCGGAGATCCGTCCATCCATACAGCCATCCACCTTCCATCCAACCCACTGATCCAGATCCTACCCTACCCTGCGCTTCTCTCCCCGATCCGACCCACCTCTCCCCCTCCCCGCCGCCTCCCCTCACCTTCTCTCCCCGATCCAGATCCACACATCGCCGCCGCCGCCCCTCATCTCCCTCAACGCCTCCCATCCCCACCGATGACCTCAATGCCCTTCTCCCCCACCAGCGCCGCCCCCATCCTCTTCCCTTCCCCTCACCTTCCCTCGCTCTCTTCCCTTGGCCGCCGCAGGAACAGGACTGCGGCGCAGCACCAGCGCCGCCACGCTAGATCCAGTGCTGGCTACCCCCTGCCCTATAGACCCACGGCAGCTCATCTCGGTGCTGCGCCAGCGTGTGCGTCATGCCGCACCTTCGGAAAAGCCTCCTCCGGCGTCCTGCGCCAAGCCTCCTCCGACTCAGGGGCGCCACCGCGAGCCTCCTCCGACTCGGGCGCCGCGAGCCGCCCTACCGGGAGCAGCGCCGGTGTCCTTCCGACTCTCCTGCTCGACAACGCCATCGCCTAGGGTATTTTTTTCTTTGCCTGTCTCAATCCTATACCATGCGGTCTGTGAACTTTAGAAGCATATGTGCAGATCAATTAGTGTAATTAGTGTATTCACTGTGGGATCCATGGCCCCCCTCCCCCCAGATCCACCAGGCCACGCTCGTCCCGTGGGATCCATGGCGCGGGTCACCCTACAACAGCTGATCTGTGACAAGCGAGACAGGAAAGAGGTGTTCCTTCTCATGGTCTGCAGTGCATCTCGCGTTCCACGGCGTCCTTGGCGAGATGTGCGCGACATCTTCATCACATACAACGTCATGTGGCAATGGAGATCAGAAGCTGCGGCTGTACGACCATAGTGGTGGTAAGAGAAGTACGGCCCCTTCCCTTCCTTGCTAGCTAGTAGCTGTTTTGATTTTGGTTGGTCCAATCCGATCCAATCCTGCCATGTAGTTTGGTTATAACATAGGAGAGGGACACCTACAGTTGAGTTTCAGTTTGGACAGCATTTGACGCACATGTATTGGGGTATTTGGTTCACTTCTATTTGTATGTGCATTTCTTAAATTGAAAATAAAATTAGTTGGGTATTCAATTCCTACGAACCAATCTGCAACATTTTTTATTCAACATGTACTACATCAGCAACTTAAATTTGTCTGTTTCATTTACCAAATTTTTAGAGGCTTGATAGATATCAATGTCACAAGCGAACAACTGGCTCGATTTGTTGACGCTTTTATTGCTTTACTAGGTATCAATACAATTCTTCCACAAGTGAAATAAATGTCTGAATTCAATTATACCTTTTGTTGTAGACTAGTGTTTTGACACCTAGTTAAATTGGCAGGAAGGAATGGAACCTTGGAGGAGTTGCTTGAAGTCATCATGTGGGCAGAACTAGGAATAAACAAGAAGCTGGTAAAAACTACCTTCCCTTTGTTATTGATGCTTATCATACAAAATTCATACAACCCCAATAATCTTGGGATGATGTGTTTGTCTGCAATTACTGACCGGCTAATCAACATGCATGCATCTCCCCTAGGCTTGTGCGGGTCAGACCAGCATTGAACAAATTAAAGTATGTTGCCAAGTGCAAGTGTGCTACTACGTACTAGTCTACTACATAATTCATACTGTATTTACTACAACCCCTGATTTTGCTACATCATTTTTATAGTTCAGAAAATCTGGGGCTATACATTATTATGTTCAGAAAAACAAATAAGCAAACTTATGTGAATATACTACACTTGATGTTGATCATCTGGTGCATTAGTATGCAGTTCTCATTGTTAGTTCTTGTTTTCTTGATTCATTTGTACTATATGATTCAGGTTTTATACTTTGTCAGTAGGTAGCTCATACTGCCTGCTTGCTTCTGCTTTCAATATTGTGTTCTGCATGCTTTAGTCACTGTGCCCTTAGTTCTTTTTTGTAGGGAGCTATGCTTATCATCAGAAACTCTTGGTGATGATGTTATTCCTCATTTGGTTCATGTGTTGCAATTATATACCACATAATTCTACACCATGTGGTGGACTTAAGTATCTTAGTGACTTCATTTGATGTGTGTATTTGTGTTAATTTTAAGCTTATGTTGCTGTGAAAATGTACCTCACCAACTGTCTGTCTATTTATTGTGTACTTCTTGCATGAGGAGGTGACTAGTGATGCGGCGCGCCAAGTAGCAGTAGGGGAAGGGGGTCTCCTGATCAAGGAGGCGGAGGAGTAGGGGCGTGCCCAGCCGGCAGCCATGTCCTGCTCGTGGGGGAGGGGCAGGAGGGGTCGGCTCCTCAGCTTCCATTGCGACCGCGGCAGGTAGCTCCTCCATCTCCCTCCCCCTCTTCCCGTGCTCACTACTTCTGCTGCTAAGTTGACGAATATGTGATGCACTTGTCCCAAGGAATTTTAGAGGGATCTGTATGAACAAGTCATGTTTTTATTTTTATTTTATTTAGGTTGTTAGTTACCAAACAGAGAGGGAAGATGAGCTCCTGCTTGGATTTTTTTCTGCCAGCACATGATTTGTATGTATGCAATCATCATCTGATTTGATGCTACCTTGTCGTTCATGCTGTGTGCATTGATTCCCACAAACTATAACCTGATTTGATTCTACCTTGTCTTTTTTTCAATTGATATTTTTCTCATCCAACACTCTGACTATAAATGTGTTGTTTTAATCCTGATGATGATGTAGTAGTATAAGGTGGACATCATATTCCTCTTTTAACCCAAAATGAATAATTTTGTTTCATCATGTCCTGGTTTACCCAAGTCAGATTGTTTTTGGTTTGTACTTTGGACCCTGTGTGTTTCTCACATGAACTAGTGTTGTTGTAACATGAACTTTAGTAGGTCACTGCTATCTAAATGTGATTATTGCAAGGAGGAACCATTGTTTGGCTTCATCCCTTACTCATTTGATCATTTTTATGGCCCATATGCATTCTACGTGTTGCCTAACTTGGCATGACGTGCACGAAAACTATTTGGGCATCCATATTCTAGCTCTTCTTAATTTTCATGCATGTTTCTTTCCAGACTTGATCTTACTACTAAATAGCTCACCTGTTGTTTTCTGTTTTCTTGTTGGCAGATATTTTGAGTAAATTCAAGACGAAAGATGTTGAAAGAAGCTCCAAGACATTCTTATATAGCAAGTTCTGTAATAATAGCTGGGTTATCTGGGAATTTAATGTATCTTCTCTCTGTTTGTGAATGAAATAGTAATTATGTATGTGATTTAATGTATCTTCTCTCTGTTTGTGAATTTCATGTATGTTTTAGAATTACAATTTCTGTTTCATATGAAATAGTAATTATGTATGTGATTTGAAAATGTGTGCAATGGAAACATGACTAATGCGACCCACTTATCAAAATAATTTGAGCACATTTGAAATTTCTGACATGTGGGACCAGTGTATGATATTATGATATTTCGGACAAATGTAAACAGTGGAAAATAAAATGGAAAAAAAATCATATGCTGTAAAAGGCCGCATCTTGAAATAAAAAGGCCAAATTGCTGGGCTAGGCCCATGTAGCTAGCAAAATTAATAGGAAAAATAAATATTCAAAAGGCCGAATTGTTGGGCTAGGCCCATGTGGAAAACCGAATTGGACCGGGCTGAATCTTGTGCCACATCAGCTTGCCATGGTGGATGCCTACGTGGCCTGGGGAGGTTGCTAGTGACCAAAACGCCACAGTAGACGTATTTTGGTCATAAACGTCTACAACCATTCCAGAAGAAAGGTCGCTATAGTCAGTTTACGACGGCCAGCTTTTGACCTTATGTTTTTGGTCACAAAAAGGTCACAAATGGAAATTTGTGACCATTCAGTGACCAATAGTGATGGTCACAAGTTGACATATTTCTTGTAGTGTTAGTTGGGTGGATCTGAAGGAAGCACATTATGTAGTCTCAGTTGGGTAGGTCGAATGAGAGGACCCCGTTTCGAGTTCATTTGGGTATAAGGCATGCAACATTTAGTTTACTATAGTGCCTTTACAAGCATCTTCTCATGTTCAATGATTCAGGCAATTCCTATGCAATATGCATGCATGAGATGCTCGGGGTCTCGGTGAAAACTAAACTAAGATGTGTGAGATATTTTCATGTGACGTGATTCGGCTTGAACAGGTTTGGAAGGGCATGCATTTACACTTTGACATTTATTTTCGACCTGCATCAGTTCGACACATGAATCAAAGAGCATAATTTCATTATCAGACAACAGACTTAACAAGTAACATGCATGGAAGTGTTTTATTTTCATCATTCGAATTGCAAAGCTATTGTTAGATACATAGATAAAATTTTCTTGTAGAAAGTATATTTTGTGGGAACAGAAGAAATAAGAATGAATAACATGAAAGAAAAGTACGGAGACACAATGTTAAGCCCAACCCACAATTTCAACAGAAACTAAGCCCACTGTTAACAACCTTTTTTGGGACAATATTAGATATTTTTTGATATTTTTTGAGATGTCTACCATCACATAGATATTATAATTTACATGAACACACATATACACACACAAATACTTATGTATGCACTATAATTTATTCAATCTTCAAAAGCTCAT
The DNA here is from genome assembly GCA_034509565.1 of Triticum monococcum. Taxonomy (NCBI): domain Eukaryota; kingdom Viridiplantae; phylum Streptophyta; class Magnoliopsida; order Poales; family Poaceae; genus Triticum; species Triticum monococcum. The sequence goes on from CM067847.1 coordinate 772,655,298, forward strand.
TCAAAGAAGACATTTGTTGCAACAATAATTAAAATTCAGAAGGTTCACTTATATACATTATAGCTGCATATATGACCCATAATACTTTAATTCCTCCCCCTATATCAAAATATAAAACGTTTTTTGATACAACAAGAGTATCAAAAATCGTCTTATATTTGAATACAGAGGGAGTAATACTTAGTACTAGTTTTATGCGGTTAGTTATCTCAACTAAGTAATAACAAATTATACTCGTTAAGTTTATAATATGACAAGACTAAATTTTAAAAGGTATACAATTTAGTACAAAAATATATTTAAATTTTTTGTATTACATCAAAATTTTATTGAGAGCTGTATCAAGAGGGTAAGGGAGCGATGCTTTTATAGCAAGTTGAATAAAAACGGAAGATGTGCGTGGGAGAGATGAGTGATGTAAGAACCTTGACTAACAGGACATAGAAAAAGGGTCACGATGAGCGAGAGTGAGAGAATGGTGAAGATGGAGATAGAGCGAGGTAGTCAAAAAGGTCGACGACATTGACTCCGGCTTGAGATGGGAGATAGGAATCATCGGACACCATGTGTTTTGCATGACCTCACTTAAGATGATAAATGACATTAGTTGAGCCATAAAATATTTGGTTAAGGATCTGAATGTATTGTTTATTTAAAGTGTTTATTTTAATTGTTTAATTGGTTGTTTTGTTTGATTTAATTCATTAAAATTCCTATAGTTATTACCTTTAATCCCTCAGCCAAATTCATCCCAATGATAATGCCATGTGGTTAAGACCTAAAAATAATTTTTTTACAATTTATTTTGGCCAAAAAAACTAAACCCATTATTTTTTCCAAAGCCCTAAAATAGAGATTTCAACTAAATAATTTATTTTTTCTAAAAAATATTTAAAATCATTTCTGAGGTCTATTGAATGTAAGAGTTCTATTCCATTCAAAAATATTACTTGGAAATTTATTTAAGTATTTTATTTAAATTATTTTTGAGAAGGCCATAAATGGATTTTAAATTAGTAAAAGTACTTATGTTGTTACCAAATTTTACCCAAGGCTCTTTGGACCATTTTGATCATCCCATAAACTTTTCACCACATGGTCCTATGTATCATCTTGTACAAACAAGCACCAAACACATTCTGGTCATGTCTAGGGTTTGAATTCATGTATCATCTTGTATTGTTGCCACTAAGGATAAAACGACAAGGTTTTGTCATATTGATTGATTTCTTCCTGTCTACATTATGTCATCTTGCTTATTGTGATACTCTGTTTCTTGCAAACTTAATACCTTGAGATACATGTTGGATAGCGGTTTTTGGGTGTAGTATTAGTAGTAGATGCAGTTGGATTAATAGTCTACTTATCATGGACATAATGCCTATATGAGATTATGCCACAAATAATCATAGTCATGAATATTGATATCCGAACAATTGCCCAACTATAATTTGTTTACCATGGCATTCGTCTATTTTCCAGAGGGATACCACTAGTGAACCTATGTCTCCCATCTCCTTTTTTGCCATGCTACTTTGCTACTATCTATCTCTATCATTTTGATTTAATCATGCAACTAACAGGACAAGGGGCTTGACAACCCTCTTGATGCGTTGGGTGCAAGTTTGTATCTGTTTTGCGTGTCGCTGCTGCTTACATTGTTATCTTGGGAGACTCCTACTGGATTGATAACCTTGGTTCTTAACTGAGGGAAATACTTTGCCGTCATTCTACTTCTGTCTTCCTCTTTGGGGAATCTCAAAAACTCCTACGGGAGTAAGCACACCCGGAGCCACCTTCCCCTACCGCGTGACCCCAAGGTTATGGCTATTGTCCGTGCCTCCACCTCGTGGCGGCTCGAAAATGGCCAGTCCTGTCGCTGCACTGTCGAGCTCGCACCACTGGTCTATGCCTTGGTCCTCAAGCGATGTCGGAAGTGAAGAACTATGTGTGTCTCGCTTCAACTTTGCTCTTGGGTTTAGGACATCAGAGGTGCTCTTTGGTTGGTAGCCATGGTGCAATACATCGACCTTTGGAGATTACTACGTCACACCACTCTCTCCCCTAATCCGTACTAACTCATCTGGAAATGGATAGAGTCTGGTGTGTACTCGGTGGCGTCCTGCTACTCCGCCATGTTCCATGGCTCTCTTCCTGATCAAAATTGGCGCCTAACCTAGAAGACTAAGGGCCCGCTATGAATCAGGATCTTCCTCTGGCTGGCCCTCATGGACCATTGTTCGACCGCCGACTATTTGGCTAGGCATGGCCTACCACACACACACACACACACACACACACACAGATATGTCTCCTCTACGACAAGGATCCCGAGTGCCTAGAGCACCTTCTTGTCCGATGTTCCTTCTCTAGGTAGGTATGGCACGAGGTCCTCTCCTGGGCCGGATCCAATGCGCCCCCACCATGCCCGGACACTCTGTTCCGGTCATGGTGGACTGCCACTTTCTCAGTCATGTCCCCTTCATGCCAAAAAGGGCTCTTGTCCCAACTGTATGTTGCTACTAGCTTGGCTCATATGGCGACATCGATGCCACCTCTCCCTAGGTGCAAAGACTATGCTCGCTTATCTAGGATGAAGCCCACATGCGGGCTAGGACTTGTTCCTTTGTATTGGCCAATATCATCCCCGAGTAGTCATCTTGTAAACACCCCCCCCCCCCTGCATCTCTTATGTCTCGCTAGGATTCCCATATGGATCCTTAGGAGGCTACGTTGTATAAATTTATCTTTCTAGCAATGAAAGATACACAAGCTTTACATATTCACAAAAAGGAATCTATGTAAAAAAACTACATGTTAACAGAAGTTCTCCAGAAAAATCCAGAGTGAAATCTAGCAATCGATAGATGGGTACACACATTAGAAGGTCACCATCATAGTATTTTTGTAAGGTTTTTAAATTATGTCCACCTCTTTAATTTAATTTGACGTATTTTTACAACATTTTAATCAATAAGTGGGGGTGGGGCTATTTTATCTGACTATATAGTTTTTTTTTGCAGGTGCCTAACTATATAGTTTAAGGCGGCCCGTTCAGAGTGAGTGTTAGTAATGATGAATTTTCTTGGGCGGAAAAATCATTCGACCTGAAATATGTACAATTACTTGGGTTACATCTCAAACATGCCGTCATATACCATGATTTGCCATTAGGAAAACCTAACAAATTGCAATTATTATCACTTATGGATCATCATTTTTCCATACTCCCAGACGACCCGTGTGCGTCGTATAATTCAAGCACGTACCTCTTCTAACACTGGTAGATGACAACAGTAGATCGATCAATTATCCTTTCTTCACATGCATATGGTTTTCCTTCCTCTCTCTCTCTCTCTCTCTCTCTCTCTCTCCTCGCATGGATGAGCGTAGATTCTCCTTTCGTCCTTTCTCTTAGCTTTTACATTTGAAGAGGCTGGCTCTTTGGCAGGCTACACTAGCTCTTGTGCAAGGCTACAACTCTTCGTCCCAACCTAGCTCCGAGCCTACGTGCACCCGTGGGGCAGCATGTTGAGGCTACCATTGACCATGCCCTTATTAGGATTGTAGGAGGCCTTATCTTATCTTTTTTATTTTGAACCATGCATTGTTAACCCGCGTGTGGCCCGCTCAGCATGGGTGCCCATCCATTCTTGATGGTTTCCTTGCATTGAAAAATTAATTGCCCAAGCTAAAATATCTACATCGTTATAAACAATGTGGCCCTCTAACTCTAAGCATGCGTGCCCATCCATCTTGATATTTCTCGATCTTGGACAGGAAAATTAATCGTCCAACCTACCAAAAATATCTACAACCGCATGTGATCGATATCTCCATCATGCACTGTAGCTAGTGAGATCTTCACGATGAACAAATAAGGATAAATGCTTCTTCGATTCGATCTGAACTATTATGAGCTGATCGACCTACCCAGCCAGCCAGCCACCCAACCCGTGAAATGAAATTAAAGACGAGTGGTGCATGAAATGGACATGTATGATCTGAATCACATGTGATCTGCCTCTAGCTAGTTAGATCGATCCATAGCGATGAGGAAGAAGAAGAAAAAGGTAGGTTGCTCTCGTGCAATAAGTGATCTCGTACTATGCGTGCATGCATGGTCAACTTAATCAAAAGGGTGCATCTTAAGGAAGCACATTGACATTATGTAGCGTCCATTGGGTAGGTCGTCGAATGAGAGGGCCCCGTTCGAGTTCATTGGGTAGGGCATGCATACATGGTGCATGTAATAATTAAACATTGTGGCTATGGATGATGCATGCATCTTCTCAAGTGATACTGGGAATTCGTGTGCATGCATGCGTGAGATGCTTCAGGGAGTCGGCGAACCCTAAACTGAGAACTGTTAGATATTTTCAAGTGAAGTGACGCAGCAACAAGTTTTGAAGTGCTTGCAGTGCAGCAGTGGCACTTCGGGCGACTGTCTCTCCAGACGTTGTATGAGCTCTCAATGCATGCATGAATGAAATAGTTCATCAACACAAAACATATTTGCAGGTTACACTGAGCTGTTTCTTTTTTCTGCCATGGTATTCGAGTTGCACAACGAGTAGCTTTTGCCAGATACATAGAGCAATTTCCCCCCAAAATTTAGTACTACTATTTTATTGAACCAGTTTCAGCGTCTGCTTCAAGCACGGAAGGAATATAAAGACGAACAACAGGAGGGTAAGAACAGATAGAAAGTCAAGCCCAATCCAGAATTTGAACAAAAAGTCCAGCCCAGCTAAGAAAGGAGGCCTTCTTCTAGGCCCAAATACAAAATGTTTTCCTCTTCCTCGGTAGCGTTAAGCACCGGTTCACCTTCTTGGCCCCAACACGCGCGGTCAACTAGACCGGCCCGTTAAAAGCACAACACTCATCCTTTCTAGATCGCACTCCCTCAAAAAAATTCGCTCTCGATTGCACAGGCACAGGCAGGTTCTCTCTCGATCGCACTGCCTCAAAAAAAGTTTATCAATTTTGAAGAAAAAATTACAAATTTGAAAAAAGTTCATAGATGTTGAAAAAAAGTCCATCCATTTTGAAGAAAACTTCACAAATCTGGAAAATTTATCGATTTAAAAAAACATCGATTTATAAAAAAAATCATGGATTCTGAAAAAACTGTTCAATTTTGAAAAAAGTTCAACAATTTTTAAAAAAATGTTCACCAATATGAAAAAGTGCATCGATCTTAGAAAAGTTCATTGATTTTGAACAAAAAAGTTCACAAATTTGAATAAGTTCACCAAATCAGAAGAAGAAGAAGAAGAAGAACAAAGCACGGAAAAAGATGTACGTAATCACATCGGCGTGAGGTATTTTAAATAACAAGATAAGAACATTCTCTCTCTCTCTCTCTCTCTCTTAATGTTTCTTGTCGGTCTTTCATGTTTCTTCTGGAATTTTTTTTCTTTTTCCCTTCACATTTATATTTTATTTAGTTATCATTTTTTTTCTATTGATTCATCAAAATTTGAAAAAACTTTACACATGAATATACATTTTTTATATATGATTTTTTAAAAATATTTGGTGATTTTTGAAACTCATATACACGATTTTTTATGAAATCCATGAAAAAATTAAAATTATGTAAATATTTTGAACCTATTAAAATAGTTTTTCTATTGAAATAAGCAATACATTCTGAATAATTTCATTCAGATATATGAGTATTTTAAATATTAAGAAAATACTTTAAAATTTAATACTTTTATATGACAATTTTCTTGTGCCCTATCACCATTTTATTTAATGTATACCAAACTTCCATGATTCCGGCTACAACCAATATTTTTTTAATGCATAACATTTACCAAAATATGTATAAAGATTTATTACATGAACATTTCATTTCATATGCATGATGTTTTATTATTTTGTGTACGTGAACACTTTTTCATTTTTCCATTGTCGAAGCTGACTTTTAATGACATTAATTAAACGAAGAAAAACAATCTCATTCATAGTTACTAAGGGCATCTTCAATGTTGGCCCCTAAATCATACAATATATTTATCCGCAAAATATTTAAGCGGATCCTTTGAGGAGGGTGTAAGTGACATCAAGGATTTATAAGGTGTACCATATTTTCCGGGAGTCCAACCGAAAGGAATCTCACAGTTTAAGCGTGCTTCGCTTGGAGCAAATTGAGTATGGGTAAATGGCTGAAAAGTTGATCCTAGACTCACATGAGTGAGGACAAAATGTGCAGGAAAGACGAGTGTATGTCTAGATCCCGAGAGTTATGGCCGAAAATCGGTGGGTTTGATCGAGGCGTTACGCTAATCAACGTCACACTCCTAGAAAAAAAATGGCCCAAAAAGGGCTCGGCTTGAGCACCATAAAGTACCGGGCCTTAAAAAGCTGACATTTTGCAATTGATTTCATTATCTATAAACATACAAAGTTGCCATTTGAAACTAATATTATGACATGATAAGTAGATTCAAACACAACGACCTAAAAATGCCGAGACTACAAAAAATTCAAGAGAAAAAATTGCACAATAAATAGAATGCATTGGAATTTTGTACTACTATTCACGCGTAGACCTCTAAAACTACAAAAAATTTATTTCCAATGATATACTCCCTACGTCCTAGATTCACTAAAGCTATGTTAGTTTGCAAAAACGTCTTACATTATGGCAAGGTGGGAGTATATCATAAATTTGCCATGATGTATACCATTACTAGATTCACTAAAGCAGAAAATTGTGAAAAAGGAAAACAAAATTAACACACACACACACACACACACACACACACACACACACACACACACACACACACACACACACTTGTCATGATAAAAAGACATACATTTGCAATGATAGATAATAAACAATATTAGAAAAAATATCGAAAAACATGGTAAACACACACACAAATTGCCACAATATATAGCATTACATTGCCCCATCATAAGTTTCTTTAATTTGCCATGATTGTAGTGTTTTTTTATCCAAATTTTCCATGGCAGGAGTGAAAAGTTTTCCTGCGTTTTCTGTGACAAAAGATTGGCAAAATTTCATAAACATGCCAAGTGACAAGTACAGCAGTTATCTTGGATAGGAAGCTAGTTTTTACCACTAGAGGGGCACAAGCCAAGTAACAGTCTCGCGTGGTGTTATGCTATGGCGGGGGGGGGGGGGGGGGGGCGCTATGTGGATGACTTCTGGAGAGCCTAGATTTCCCTGGTCGTCAATTCAGAAATTCAAAATATGTTCAAGATTTTGCAAAAATACCTATGAATTTGAAAAGGTTAATAAAATTCTAAAAAGTTCACAGATTTAAAAAGAGGGGCGCTGCTACGCGTCAGCCGATGGATCTTTTTAAAAGATCCTCCGCCTCGTGGGCCATCGGATCTGATGGATTGAGCGATCGGGGGTCACCTTCTACCACTGCAACATATGATATGTTGTGGAAAATTTACAACATAGGTCCAGTTGCAGATTATTTTTGCAACACATGTCTTGCTATAGTTTTTTTTGCAACAGAGGTCTTGTTACAATTTTTTTTGGCAACAGAGGTCTCGTTGGAATTTAATTTGTTTTGTAACAGAGGTCTTGTTACAGTTATTTTTTGCAACAGAGACCTTGTTGCAAAAATTCATTGTTGCAAGCGGCAAGCAGCGACCACGTCTGCCAAAAGAAAGGCCGGTGCCCCCTTGTGACGGCGGGGCAAGAATGGATGCATCTCCTCGCGGTGGACACGGACGCCGGTGCATCCCCAGGACGACATATGCAGCTTGAGTTGGGGCGCACTGGAACGACAGAGTTCATGGTAGACACAGGCGGCAGCGGCGGCGCCCATGCCGGTGACCTCGTTGGTGTGCTGCCAGCGGCAAGCTTCGGTGGCGGCGATCGAAGCAGCGAGAGGAGGCGTCGCCTTGACGTGGAACTCGGGAGGAGCGCGGGGTGGCCACTGCTCTCATGGGGATCCAGATCCCGCAACACACCAGTTGTTGCGCGAGCGGGGGGGGGGGGGGGGGGGTGGGTTGGGGGTGGCATTGCAATAACAACTCAGTTGCAATACATAGTCTAGGTAATACGTTGCTGCTAGCCATCTGATTAAAATCAGATCTAGCGGCCACGGAGGCGGCAGACGCACGCGTCAGTATCCGTCGGGTGATCCCAATCATTTCCCAAGAAAAGTCGAACTTGTAAATTTATCACACATTTGAAAATATATTCACGAATTTTAAAAACATTCATGTATCTAAAATGAATCCTAAAATATAATAACAAAAAATAAAACAGTAAAAACATAAAAAAGAAAAAGAAAAATGAGTAAAGAAAATAAAACAAGCCAAAAAACTTCATTAAACCGGAATAGAGGGACAGGGCTAGATTGTATTTGAAGTGCAAAATGGCCAAAATGGGCGCCTGGTCCTCTGTTAGGGCCGGCATATTCCCCATTTCTTCCCACATTGGGTTTGGAAAGGTTCTAGAACCTTGTTTGATCCTAATTTTTTTCCACTTTCCTTTTTAAGTTTTCTTCTTCTTAATTTTTTACGTTTATTTTAGTATTTAATTTTCATTTCTGTTTTATCTTTTATTTTTTTAACTTTCTTCATTCTTCTTTTTCTTTTATTTCTCATTTTGCAAACATCTTTCAAACTCGTTAACATTTTTAATAGTCATGAATAATTATTGAAATTTTGAATATTGTTTTTGAAATTGTGAACATTTGCTAATATTTATAAACATACTTACAAATTCATAAATATTTTTAAAATTCGGAACATTTTCAGATTTACCAACATTTTTAGAAATCGCGATTCATTTTTTGCAATTGAGAACATTTTTATAAAACTCATGAACATTTTTCCGGATTTAGAGCATTTTTTGAAAATTTGGAACAATTTTTAAATTGACAAACACTTTTTCTTTCTGATGTACAATTTTTCAAATGCATGATTGTTTTCGAATTGAGATGATTTTTTTCTAAAATTTGGAATCTTCTTTCGAAACTCACATACATATGTTTTAGTTTTGTGGACATTTTTAAGTAATTCATTGAGCTTTTTTGAACAAACAAACTTTTTTTAACAATAATGAACATTTTATCATTTCTCAAACAATGTTTTTTCAAAATTGTGAACATTTTTTAATATGAAAACATTGTTTGAATCGTGAACTGGACCCAAGATCGCTAGCGCACGACTTTTGGACACTGATTGCTTCACACTGGACCCAAGATACCATGAAGGTTTCTTACGATGTCGCTTCCAGATGAGCAGATGTATGTTCTTGCGCGTAGTGACTACCTTGGAGAAGGCTGATAACAATTTCAAGCCGAGGAAGGATTGTTGTGGCAAACTTTCCTTCTCTCCTCTGCAGAAATGCGCGACAGCTCTTAGGATGCTTGCTTATGGTAAGGCCATAGATGCAAATGCAATTGATATAGAAATCAAGATGTGAGAGAGCATATGCTTAAAGACTATGATGGAATTCGCTTGCACTCTGTGTAGAAAATATGAATCCCTGAAATTATGTGTTGTATTGATCTGTCCCTTGTAAGGGATTATATAAAGTACATGATGGGGTAGAGACTTGGAATACAAGACAAGACATTACTAATTCTATCTCTAACTCAAACACATTATACTTATAACATTCCCCCTCAGTCGTAGCGGGGAGTGAAGCGGACGATTGCGACTAAATTTGAAGTCTTGCGCATCTGTCATCTTCTCTGTTGCGCCATCATCAACTGCATCTCTGATGGGTCAGCACCTGGGGTGGTGACTGCGTCCCTTCTGGTGCCTTCCCCATCTCTCCTATGTTCCCTCCCGCAGTCACAACGGGAGTGGCGTGGACGCTGGTGACAATGCGGACGATGTTGACTGGAGTTGTTGCCGATGTGTTGCTGTGACCAAGCCATTAATGTCGACGTCGATGTAGCTGATCATGGTGATGCAGCCGATCATGGTGATGCAGCCATGGTCGTTGTCGTCGTGATCGATGATGTAGTCGTCGTGGATGATGAAACCGCACAAAGCCGGAGGCGCAAAAGAAATGTGCTATGACGGAGCTGCAGACGTGGACGATGCACCTTGCGAATGTCAGAGGGTGTCGTCGGCGATGAGTCCGCCGGTTTTGCCAAGACCGGAGAAAGCCCATCAAGCACACATCGGTTTTGCCAGAACCGTGTGGCCGTGTAGGGTCATCACTGTAGTGACGCCATGTCGATGCAGTCGTGCCATCGTGGATGACGCGGTCGATGCCGTTGTCGTGACATGGTCAATGGCATCGTCGAGGTCGCGTCTTACAGAAAAGTCTATCAGAGGATGCTAGATGTCCATCTTGTGGACGAGGCGGTGACAGTGTGTTAACGAAGATATTGGTGAAGACTACGTTGATGAAGACATTGGTGATGAAGTGTCAGCGATGACGTTGCAGCGGCGTGTCGAGGATGCTCCGTCGCTTCAAGGCGTCCCTCTGCGGCGACGAAGCGTCGATGTCGTGCCGTGCTGAAAAAGTATGTTGGCTCGTAGCCCGGTGTAGTCGTACAACTCGACGTCGTTCGGCTCGGGTCAGCGAATATTGATGCAGATCGCTCGGTGTAGGTTGATGTGTCGGCTCGGTGTAGACGGCCTGGCGGCGCACGAGTGGTCGTCTGGTCGGCTTAGTGGAGATCGCGTCCGTGCACGTGCCTGGAAGAAGAAGAAGACCCGTGGGCCCTCCCGGTGTCCCGGACTGCGAGCCGGCTCATCTGAGGATGCCGACGTGCAGCTAGGTTGTCGGGGTGGTCAGCCATATATCGATGGCCTGCCGCTGGCTGTGTGCATCAACATGCCCATCCTGTTCTCCATGTATGCATGCATGCACGATGGGGCTGGTGGGCGTATACATGCGATCGATTTGCACATGTTCCTGGGCGTCGCGTACGACGCGTGGGCATTGCCCTGTTCGGCGGCTGTGAGGAGCTGCATGGCCGTGTGCTGTTAACTATATACCTGCATGTCGATGTAGATGGTGCGCTGTACTGCTCCGAGTAGATGCGCAGGAGGCCGGTCTGGATGCATACTGCACCGGGAAGAGTGCCGATTGGATCCGACGGGGGCTGCTCCTAAGCGTGCCGTGCGTAGGAGGGGCGCTGTTGCCGCAATACTCGTCGGATGAATCTTGCACGGATATTCACCGGAATTTGAGGGCCGAGTTAGGTTTATTTGCTGGCTAAAAGAATCCATCTATTGGATGGGCTAAGGAATTCCGAAAATTGGAAATCTATGAATTTTGATCTAATCTAAACTATAGAATCGATCTAATTTTTGATCGATCGGGTGTCGCGCCTCTGGGAAGAGGAGATTAATCTCACCGGGGGCGGAATGAACCTAGGATCAGCGTCGCGAGACTAACCGCTCTAATACCATGTAGAAAATATGAATCCCTAGAATTATGTGTTGTATTGATCTGACCATCGTGAGGGATTATATAAAGTACATGGTGGGGTAGAGACTTGGAGTACAAGACAAGACATTACTAATTCTATCTCTAACTCAAACACATTATACTTCTAACACCGTGGTGAAGGTTTTTGGACCAGAGTACCTGAGAGAACCAAATTTTATAGGACACAGAAAAATTGTTGGCAATTGGAGCATTCAGAGGATTCCCAGGTATCCTCGGTTCAGTTGATTGCACGCCATGGTAATGGAAGAACTGCCCCAAAGTTCTGCATGGACAGTACCAAGGTCACACCAAAGAAACCACCACCATACTTGAAGCAGTGGCATCGAAGGATTTGTGGATTTGGCATCGCAAATTCTAACAATGATATCTGCTCCAGTGATCTTCTTTGTTCAAGTGACCTTGTGACGGGGAAGATCCGTCGTGCAACTACACCATCAGCGGGCACAACTACAACATAAGGTACTATCTTGCCGATGGTATCTATCCTCAATGGGCGGCGTTTGTGAAGACCATATCTGATCTTCATGGTAGGAAACAATGTCTCCTCGCACAAGCACAAGAAGGTGCTTGGATGGATGTGTAGAGGGCATTCGAAGTGCTCCAAGCTCGTTGGTGTATTGCTTATGGATTTGCAATGATGTGGGAAGGTGAGACACTTTGGCAGCTCATCGCATGTTGTGTAATCCTGCACGAGATGATTGTCGAGGATGAGAGTGAAGAGGCAGCCCACACGTATGATTTTGAGAAGCCCGGAGTTCAGTTCCCCTCCCGGAACAAGAGGCGGAGCATATTGCAAACTTTCATGAGATGCATCGACAACTTCGAAATCAATAGACTCATATGCAACTTTTCAATGATCTTTTTGGCATACGTGGATCCACGCCGAAAATCACTAAACTTTTTTTATGTTTCAGTTATGCACTATAAACAAATTTTATGTTTGGACTCTGTTTGGTTTATTATTTTTATATATGAGTAATTTGTATTTTTTGCAGTACTTATTGTTTGTGTGTGATGATCAACGTGCATGTGTTTGCATGGATTTGAGGTTTAAATTAAGGGTTGTGGTAGGGGTCATTTGAGGGCCGGACCGGCTCTGTCCATGGGTGCATCTGGGTGCTTTGTGCGGACGTATAGGGGGCGGATTTGCTCAATCTAGTTGTAGATGCTCATAAGACATCTCCAATGTGACCATCAATTTTTTTCCCTATTGCCCAAACCATCTTTCGCTCCCCATCCCGTCTTTCTCGTCTTTCCATTGAAGAAGGAGCGGACAGTTTGTGAATATCATCGGATGGTTGGCTACCGTTTCACTGTCTACATGTACGTCGCCCGCGGACATTTGATGAGATCTGTTTTGTTGATCTGCGTTAGTGATGCCCTTACAACACCGAGTGCAGTGACAGGAGAGGGCCACAGCCCAAGGGAATCTTTCGCATATGGCCCATCGAGCAGTACTATACGTAACAGATGCTCTTATATTCACATCTCGTGCATTGTAGCATCACCGTAGCATGCATGCATCGTAGATGGTGAGTCGCGAAACCAGCCTAGCCACCTTTGTCGCCTCTCATTGCATTAGCTGTGTGCTGTGATATTTTTGCTCTACTACTCCTTGAACCGCACATTCCTATTTTGGCATGCTGTGGCAGGCCAGCCGCCGCGGCACCCACGCACGGGCCACCGGCACGGCGCACCGGCTGATGACCGACCAGTCGTACGCACGTACTGCACCACCCTGGTACCTCGGACCACTCATGCTGGATCTACGATAGTAATACTGTATGTACGCTCATGATCTCATGCTGGATCTACGATAGTAATACTGTATGTATGTACGCTCATGATCTCGTAGTGATTCATCGGCAAAATAAAATGTGGCAGAGTCAACATTGGATATCAGCCGGTTGCACTGCTCGCTCCCCACAGCCCGTCGGCTCTCCTGCCTCGCCTCATTACGTACAGACAGTTGTACGCGTGTGATTTCGTAGTATATACTACAGTTTAGTAAAGTCCCAAGTCACATGCAAACATGCATGCAATGAGGTAGACACGAGGGCACGGTACGTACTACGTACTCACAACCTAGGACAGTGGCGCTTCGCTGGTGACAACTGCCATTGTCGCAAGGCCCCAATGGCGCGTGGAAAATGGGCCGAGAGCGCCCCACTCCGTGGACGATAAATACGCGCGCACACACGGCTGCTCACACACACCACACACACACACACAAGTTTCTTTCTAAGCAATAGTAGTCCATCGTCCCCTGCAACGCAAGGAGGCTCACAGCGCCGGCCATGGCCTCCTCGTGGTCCACCGGCCTCTTCGGCTGCTGCGACGATGTCAGCGGCTGTGAGCTAACCCCCTAGCTCGTTGTGAACTTGTGATGACCGGCCGGCCGCCGGCCTAGTTACTAATAAGTGCGTGCGTGTGTGCTGCAGGCTGCCTGACGTGCTTCTGCCCGTGCGTCGCCTTCGGGCGGATCGCCCACATCGTCGACAAGGGAACCTCGTGTGAGTTCCTTCTTCTTCTTTGTTTGCGGTAAATTTTGTGTAAATTAACATCGACGGTCAGATGATCTAAATTAACGTCGAGCTCAGCTTGCTGTGTGCGCGGGACGGCGTACATGCTGCTGGCGTGGGTCGGGCTGGGCTGCCTCTGCTCCTGCTGCTACCGCTCCAGGATGCGGGAGCAGTACGGGCTCAAGGAGAAGCCCTGCGCCGACTGCTGCGTCCACTTCTTCTGCGACCCCTGCGCCATCTGCCAGGAGTACCGCGAGCTCAAGAGCCGCGGCTTCGACATGAGCCTCGGTATGTACTACACTACAATGCTTCCTTTGTCAGCCTTGCTCTCATTGTGTTGCCGTGCCGGTCACCATTGCCGCTTGCGTTTTGTTGATGACTTTAAATTCCGGCGCACTTTCGGAGCTGGGTGTGTCGTGATCAGCTTCTATTTTTTGGCTGCTCCTTCAGGGTGGCACGCTAACATTGAGAGGATGGGGAAGAGCGCTCCCACCGCTGCGCCTCAGGCTTACCCGGGGATGACTCGCTAGTCAGCTAGTGTGCCCGCCATCGATGTATCCATGGGTCGATAATGTCGGCTTCCAGCTGAAGAGAAAAAAGGATGCCAGTCTACCAGCTTCTAGTTTTGTGTTGTATTGTCGCGAGTTGGTTAATTTGAGTTTTTCATCATGTGCGTGCCTTTCTGTTGCAACTAGTTTTCCATCCACACCGTCTGTGATGGTGTTTAGACATTTCAATAAGATCTATCGAATCCTTGTTTGGAAATAGATCAATCCACCTTGTTTATGTAGCATAATGCTTTATTAACTTGTATTTACTGTTGAATCCGAAGAACTATTATTTACTCTTATTAAGCATGCCAGTGTGAAGTGCAATGTATATGAGAAGTGCCGACTACTGTCACCTTCTATTCACTCAATAATTTCTCATTAGGAAAACAAACAAATGAAAAGCTAGTACACGGAGTAGTTAATTAAATTTTTGATGCTAAATAAAAAAAGAGTACATGGACATAAATGGCGTCATCGTAAACTCCTCAAACAAATTTCCTGTCAGAAAAAAGGTCCCCAACCAAATTAACCGAGGTAGGCTTTGCTTCAATACTCAAAAGCCATTTCAATGTTATCGATCGAACGGTTGAGTGTATATATAAATACAAATGCATGCATAGACAGTGGGTGCATATAGTTTGAATTAGCTCCATCATGTGACTAATGTACTAAGACCACCACAAAGAAAAATGTACTAAGACTTTAAACCGTCCGATCTTCAATGTTGTCAATATCTAAGCATTGGCTTTTTTGTATTTACGGCCTTAAGTGTATAATGAAAAAGAACCCATCACTAGTAGAAAACGGCCCATTTGTCCTGGTTGGTAAGGGCCTTTTGTCCCGGTTCCCGAACCGGGACTAAAGGGTCGTTACTAATGCCCTGGCCCTTTAGTCCCGGTTCAGTCCAGAACCGGGACAGATGGGTCTCCACGTGGCCTGTGCGCCGAGCCCAGGCAGGAGGGCCTTTGGTCCCGGTTGGTGGCACCAACCGGTGGCACCAACCGGAACCAATAGGCATCCACGCGTCAGCATTTCTGTGGCTGGGGTTTTTGTTTTTTGTTTTGAAAGGAGGGGGGTTGGGGGTTTTGGGGGGTTAATTTAGGTGTTTCTTATATTGTGTTAGCTAGCTAATTAATAGAGAGAAGTGTCATCTCTTATGTCCGTGCTTGGTCGACGCTACGTACTATACATACGTATAGAGAGGACTAGACACGCTAGCTAGCTAGTAAGCAAACGAAGGAAACAGAAGATCGTCATGAACATATATGCATACAGAGAGAATTGACATCGACCACCTCTCCTTCTCCGAGAGATTTGGTCGAACAACAAGTTCTCGTATATCTATCCGACACTACCGGCTACATATATACAATAATTATGTCTTACAATATAATCTCCTAATTATATACGAAGTCAAGCTCCACATGGTATTCTTCGTCTTCAACGATCACGTGGTCAAGGAAGAATGCCGCCAATTCCTCTTGAATTGCTCGCATACGATCTGGTGGTAGGAGTTCATCCCGCATCCGAAAGATCTAATTTGAAGAAGGGGGTCAATACATATTTATATGAATAAATGAAAATCAACACAAATGATGGTAATAAATTAAAATTGTGAATATTATTGCTTACGCACTTCATATTGTACTTCAGTGTACCCCCGTTCACAGGTCGTGTAGCGGATGGACTCGCAAACGTAGTATCCACAGAAATCATTCCCTTGATCCTGCCACAACCACTTTACAAGAAACAGAGGTCAATCAAACTGATAAGCAAGCATGCCAAATGGTATTGATGAAACTAGCACTTGAATCACTAGGAGACGTGCGGAACATGCTACTGTAGTACTTACTTTCGGGTATCTAAATTGCAGTTTCTTCGGCAGTCCCGGAGCTTTTCTGGTGAATTTTCTCCGAACCCTGCCAAACAAAAGAAAACAATTAGTTGATATCAGGAAATGAGCAAAGTTGCTGATATGGTGGATAATGATCGATTTAACTTACTTCTCGAGGATTTCAGTCATATCCGCATACTCCTGGGGATCTTTTCGTCTTGAGTCTAAGACGGTTACTAGTCCCTGCTCAAGCTTAATCTCTAGGAGAATATAGTGGAAACTGTGCACGCATGCATAACTCATCAATTACATTACTATAACCTGGACTAATATATAAGGGAAACCGAATATGCACAAGACAGTAACACTCACTTAAAGTTGTAAGGAAAGAGTATTATATCTTTGTTTTCATTTATTTTGAATGATCGTAGCAAGTTGGCCTCGGTAACTTCGGCATGAAATTTAACCTCAGTTGCATCTATGAGATTTGTGTTAATGAACCCAATATCACCGACTTCTCTTTTCTTCAATTCGGCGATCTTCAATCTGCATAATATACTGAGGATAATTATAAATACATGCAATGAAAGAGCTGACCTATATAGAGAGACTCAATGACAGAAGTAGTAGTACTTACAGACAGTAGCAGGTGACCGTTGCTTTATCGAGGGCCCTTTGATTGAAAAACTAGAAGAACTCCTCAAATGGATAATTTAACAGTTCAATTCCAATGAGGTCATGCTCCTCTCTAACTCTCAGCGTCAAAGTATTCCTTCCCCCAGACTCTCTGCAGGTTTTCATGTACCAATCATGCAATCTTCGCATCATCGTTGATAGAGATCTTTCATCATTGACGAGAGGCTTCCCGTACTTGAATCTGTGTACCGCCTCCACCTCCAAGAAATCATAATGTACATCATCGGGCATGTAATCTCCAAGATTGCTATAACAGGGCACCATCCTCGGATCATTAGTGACGATGTCGCTAGGCACCTTGAGCGGGGGGGGGGGCACGATTGCGCGCACGAGCAGGGGAGCTCGAGGCGACGGTGGGGGCAGCGAGGGTGCCGGCGCGCGGGGGCGGGACGGGGCAGGGGCAGGGCGACGGCGACGAGTAGCGGGCGGCGACGGCGAGCACGGGGCAGGGGCGCGGGGCGACGGCGAGCACGGGCAGCCTGGCGGCGTCGAGGAGGTCGGCGTCGTCGGGGGCAACTGGCGAGGGAAATCTGAAAATTTCCCAAGTGTTGCTTATATAGCAAAGGCTTTGGTCCCGTTTCGTGGCACAAACCAGGACCAATGCCCCCCTTTAGTCCCGGTTGGTGCCACCAACCGGGACCAAAGGCCTGATTTCGCCAGCCCAAAGGGCGGGAAGCGGCGGCCTTTGGTCCCGGTTGGTGGCACCAACCGGCACTAAAGGGGGGCATTGGTCCCGGTTTGTGCCACGAACCGGGACCAATGCCCCCCTTTAGTCCCGGTTGCTAGCACCAATCGGGACCAAAGGCCTTGTGCTGTCCCGCGCCAAAACTTTAGTCCCACCTCGCTAGCTGAGAGAGCTCGAGAGTGGTTTATAAGCGCTGCTGCGCCTTCCCTCTCGAGCTCCTCTCAATTGCAGGCTTTCGGGCCTAACCTTGCGTTGTGTGCCTGTGGGCCTACTGGGCCGCCTGCGGGCCTGAATCCTGGCCCTTGGTAGGGTTTCTAGTCGTATTCAGGCTGTGGGGGCCCAGTAGGTGGCACTTTTTTTTGTTTTTTTGTTTTCTTTGTTGCTTTATTTATTTTATTTTGTTTCTACTTACAACAAAATACTTATTGTTGCTATTTTTATTTTTTTAGTTTTTTTGTTTTGTTTCCTGCATTATTTATTTTCTTTTGTATTTTGCTTTATTTTTTAAAATTTTTTGCTTTTAGTTTTAGAAAAATTATAAACTTTCTGTTAGTGCCATTAGTTTTCAAATTTGAAAACACTTTTTTGTTTTCTTTGTTGCTTTATTTATTTTATTTTGTTTCTACTTACAACAAAATACTTATTGTTGCTATTTTTATTTTATTTTTCCAGTTTTTTTGTTTTATGCATTATTTATTTTCTTTTGTTTTTTGCTTTATTTTTTTTAATTTTTGCTTTTAGTTTTAGAAAAATTATAAACTTTCTGTTAGTGCCATTAGTTTTCAAATTTGAAAACACTTTTTTTCTTTGTTGCTTTATTTATTTTATTTTGTTTCTACTTACAACAAAATACTTATTGTTACTATTTTTATTTTTTTCCAGTTTTTTTGTTTTGTTTTCTGCATTATTTATTTTCTTTTATTTTTTGCTTTATTTTTTAGTTCTTTTTGCTTTTAGGTCAGCAAAATTATAAACTTTCAGTTAGTGCCATTAGTTTTAGAAAAATTATAAACTTTTTGTTAGTGCCATTCGTTTTCAAATTTGAATAGTTAAAATTTGAATTCTTTGAAATTTGTGTGAATCACAAGTTTGTGATTAACTTTACTAAAAAAATGAACATAGATGCGCCTATAGAGAAAATTCAACCTAAATTCATAATCAATTTCTATGAATTTCAGAGAAATTCACTATGAATTTAGGTCAAATTTCCTGTATAGGGGCATCTATTTGCACTTTGAGAGGAGCTCAACAAGGCAGAGAGGGACGGGCTTATAAATCGGTGTGAGCGCCCTTCGGTTGGCGAGGTGGGACTAAACACTGAGCGCAACGAGGACCAACCCTTTAGTCCCGGTTTGTGGCACAAACCGGGACTAATGGTCATGGGCCAGGGGCGCGGCGCATTGGTCCCGGTTCGTGCGTGGAACTGGGACTAAAAGGTCCAGACGAACCGGGACCAATGGCCCACGTGGCTGCCCTCTTGAGAGTGTTCTTGGTGAGAACATAGTTGACAAGGAGCGAACCAGGATTAATGGTATTACGAGGACCAAACCATAAGACATTAAAGCATTTAAAATGAACTCTGAAAAAGTTGGCATAGCATGTGCATGTACAAAACGGACAATTGTATCATACTCGTCTGTTACAAAGTTGGCATGGTATCATCATAATAGTTGCGGGAGAAAGTCTTCACTTTTTCTTTGCTTGTGTCATTTGCTTATTGCGCCGTAACCATGGATAATCTTCATCATTTATCAGGATGCTTGGGTCAGCCTTGACTTTGAAGGGAGGAATTTCATGAAACTTTTCATAATCTTCAGACATGTCTGTCTTGCCCTCCACTCCCAGGATGTCCCTTTTTCATGAAAGAACTATGTGACGCTTTGGCTCATCGTATGATGTATTCGCTTCCTTATCTTTTCTTTTTCTCGGTCTGGTAGACATGTCCTTCACATAGATAACCTGTGCCACATCATTGGCTAGGACGAACGGTTCGTCAGTGTACCCAAGATTTTTCAGATCCACTGTTGTCATTCCGTACTGTGGGTCTACCTGTACCCCGCCTCCTGACAGATTGACCCATTTGCACTTAAACCAAGGGACCTTAAAATCATGTCCGTAGTAAAGTTCTCATATGTCCACTATGTAACCATAATATGTGTCTTTTCCCTTCTCGGTTGTTGCATCAAAGCAAACACTGCTGTTTTGGTTGGTGCTCTTTTGATCTTGGTCAATCGTGTAAAATGTATTCCCATTTATCTCGTATCCTTTGTAAATCAATACAGTCAAAGATGGTCCCCTGGACAACAAGTACAGCTCATCACAAACAGTGTTGTCACCTCTGAGACGTGTTTCCAACCAACTGTTGAAAGTCCCGATGTGTTCACATGTAATCCAGTCATCGCACTGCTCCGGGTGTTTGGAGCGCAGACTGTTCTTGTGTTCATCGACATACGGGGTCACCAAGGTAGAGTTCTGTAGAACTGTGTAGTGTGCTTGAGACCAAGAATATCCGTCCCTGCATATTATTGAGTCCCTTCCAAGTGTGCCTTTTCCAGTTAGTCTCCCCTCATACCGCGATTTAGGGAGACCTATCTTCTTAAGGCCAGGAATGAAGTCAACACAAAATCCGATGACATCCTCTGTTTGATGGCCCATGGAGATGCTTCCTTCTGGCCTAGCGCGGTTATGGACATATTTCTTTAGGACTCCCACGAACCTCTCAAAGGGGAACATATTGTGTAGAAATACGGGCCCAAGAATGACAATCTCGTCGACTAGATGAACTAGCACGTGCGTCGTGATATTGAAGAAGGATGGTGGGAACACCAGCTCGAAACTGACAAGACATTGCGCCACATCACTCCTTAGCCTTGGTACGATTTCTGGATCGATCACCTTCCGAGAGATTGCATTGAGAAATGCACATAGCTTCATAATGGCTAATCGGACGTTTTCCGGTAGAAGCCCCCTCAACACAATCGGAAGCAGTTGCGTCATAATCACGTGGCAGTCATGAGACTTTAGGTTCTGGAACTTTTTTCTGTGGCATATTTATTATTCCTTTTATATTCGACGAGAAGCTAGTCGGGACCTTCATACTGAGCAGGCATTCAAAGAAGATTTCTTTCTCTTCTTTCGTAAGAGTATAGCTGGCAGGACCTTCATACTGCTTCGGAGGCATGCCGTCTTTTTCGTGCAAATGTTGCAGGTCCTCCCGTGCCTCATGTGTATCTTTTGTCTTTCCATACACGCCCAAGAAGCCTAGCAGGTTCACGCAAAGGTTCGTCGTCACGTGCATCACGTCGATTGAAGAGCGGACCTCTAGGTCTTTCCAATAGGGTAGGTCCCAAAATATAGATTTCTTCTTCCACATGGATGTGTGTCCCTCAGCGTCATTCGGAACAGCTAGTGCGCCGGGACCCTTTCCAAAGATTACGTGTAAATCATTGACCATAGCAAGTACGTGATCACCGGTACGCATGGCGGGCTTCTTCCGGTGATCTGCCTCGCCTTTGAAATGCTTGCCTTTCTTTCGACATTGATGGTTGGTCGGGAGAAATCGACGATGGCCCAGGTACACATTCTTCCTGCATTTGTCCAGGTATATACTTTCAGTGTCATATAAACCGTGCGTGCATGCGTGGTATCCTTTGTTTGTCTGTCCTGAAAGGTTACTGAGAGCGGGCCAATCGTTGATGGTCATGAACAGCTACGCCTTTAGGTTAAATTCCTCCGTCTGTTCTCATCCCACGTACGTACACCGTTTTCATTTCACAGCTGTAAAAGTTCTTCAACTAATGGCCTTAGGTACACATTAATGTCGTTGCCGGGTTGCTTAGGGCCGGGTTGCTTAGGGCCTTGGATGAGAACTGACATCATAATGAACTTCCGCTTCATGCACATCCAAGGAGGAAGGTTATACATACATATAGTCATGGGCCAGGTGCTGTGATTGCTGCTCTGCTCCCCGAAAGGATTAATGCCATCCGCGCTTAAAGCAAACCATACGTTCCTTGGGTCCTTTGCAAACTCATCCCAGTACTTTCTCTCGATTTTTCACCACTGCGACCCGTCAGCGGGTGCTCTCAACTTCCTGTCTTTCTAACGGTCCTCACTGTGCCATCGCATCAACTTGGCATGCTCTCCGTTTCTGAACAGACGTTTCAACCGTGGTATTATAGGAGCATACCACATCACCTTCGCAGGAACCCTCTTCCTGGGGGGCTCGCCGTCAACATCATCAGGG
The DNA here is from genome assembly GCA_034509565.1 of Triticum monococcum. Lineage (NCBI taxonomy): Eukaryota > Viridiplantae > Streptophyta > Magnoliopsida > Poales > Poaceae > Triticum > Triticum monococcum. The sequence goes on from CM067847.1 coordinate 772,677,260, forward strand.
TCATCTCATCTGATCTTATACCGCAATGCATCGCATACCGGGCATGTGTTCAGATCCTTGTATGCACCGCGGTAGAGGATGCAGTCATTAGGGCATGCATGTATCTTCTCCACCTCCAATCCTAGAGGGCATACGACCTTCTTTGCTGCATATGTACTGTCGGTCAATTCGTTATCCTTTGCAAGCTTCTTCTTCAATATTTTCAGTAGCTTCTCAAATCCTTTGTCAGGCACAGCATTCTCTGCCTTCCACTGCAGCAATTCCAGTATGGTACTGAGCTTTGTGTTGCCATCTTCGCAATTGGGGTACAACCCTTTTTTGTGATCCTCTAACATGCGATCGAACTTCAACTTCTCCTTTTGACTTTCGCATTGCGTCCTTGCATCGACAATGACCCGGCGGAGATCATCATCATCGGGCACATCGTCTGGTTCCTCTTGATCTTCAACAGCTTCACCCATTGCAGCATCATTGGGCACATCGTCTGGTTCCTCTTGATCTTCACCAGCTCCCCCCGTTGCAGCATCACCGTATTCAGGGGGCACATGGTTGTCATCGTACTCTTCTTCTTCGCCGTCTTCCATCATAACCCCTATTTCTCCGTGCCTCGTCCAAACATTATAGTGTGGCATGAAACCTTTGTAAAGCAGGTGGGTGTGAATGATTTTCTGGTTAGAGTAAGACATCATATTCCCACATTTAGTGCATGGACAACACATAAAACCATTCTGCTTGTTTGCCTCAGCCGCATCGAGAAACTCATGCACGCCCTTAATGTACTCGGAGGTGTGTCTGTCACCGTACATCCATTGCCGGTTCATCTGCGTGCATTATATATAATTAAGTGTTCAAATTAATAGAAGTTCATCATCACATTAAAACCAAAGTACATACATAGTTCTCATCTAACAACATATAGCTCTCCAGAGCATCTAATTAACTAAACCATACATTGAAACTATGTAAAACATTTCAATGCGAAAACAAATGCGATCATAATCGCAACCAAGGTAACAATTGATCCAACGGCATAATGATACCAAGCCTCAGTATGAATGGCATATTTTCTAATCTTTCTAATCTTCAAGCGCATTGCATCCATCTTGATCTTGTGATCATCGACGACATCCGCAACATGCAACTCCAATATCATCTTCTCCTCCTCATTTTTTTATTTTTCCTTCAAGAAATTGTTTTCTTCTTCAACTAAATTTAACCTCTCGACAATAGGGTCGGTTGGAATTTCCGGTTCACATACCTCCTAGATAAATAAAATCTATGTCACGTTGGTCGGCATAATTTTCATAAACAATAAATGAACCAATAGTTATAAAGATAATATATACCACATCCGAATCATAGACAGGACGAGGGCCGACGGGGGGCGGATACCAAAACCATCGCACTATATAAGATGCAATAATAAAAGTAAAAAATAATACAAGTATCTATGTAAACATAAAAGTAAGAATATTTTTCCTTTCAGAAAGAAGATAAGAACAAGAGGCTCACCACGGTGGTGCCGGCGATGAGCTTGGCGCGGGTGATCGACGGCGGTGAAGACGGGGACGGGGCGTGACGGACCGCTAAACCTAGACAAATATTGAGGAAAATGGAGCTTGGAGGTAGAGCTTGGAGAGGAGAAAGCTTAAGTAGTGTGGCTCGGGCATTCCATCGAACACCTTGTGTGCATAGGAGGTGAGCTAGAGCACCAAGCCCTCTCCCCCTCGGCGGCCAGAAAAAACAGAGCAGTGTGCTCTACTCTTACGCGAGGGGGTATATATATGCACCTCATTGGTCCCGGTTGGTGGCATGAACCGGGACTAAAGGGGAGCCTTTGGTCCCGGTTCAAGCCACCAACCGGGACCAATGATGGTGGGCCAGGAGCTAGGCCCATTGGTCCCGATTTGTCCCACTAACCGGGACCAAAGGTCCAGACGAATAGGGACCAATGGCCCATGTGGCCCGGCCGGCCCCCTGGGCTCACGAACCGGGTCCAATGCCCTCATGGGCCCGGTTCTAGACTAAACCGGGACTAATGGGCTGACCCGGCCTGGACCTTTGCCCCCTTTTCTACTAGTGCATGGTCCACAACCCCACTTCTCTCATCATTCTATCCAATTTATTTAAATATTTCCCCAAAACCAGGAAAATATTTTGAAGCGGATATCTGATTGGGGTATTTAGAACCGAATGACTGATTCAGAATCTCAGCATCTACTTCATCTTGTTGATCTCTTTGAAATGATAAATTCGTAGTCAAAATTTGAACATTCGGTATTTGAAATTCTACCAAAAAATTTATAAATATTGAAGCCATGATTTTTCTCAAGGACGATTCATAAAAGGATTTCAACGAGGTTCACGCCGGTTTATGATTTCATGCTTGTTCAAGTGGAGTTTCATAGTAGTTTGAGTTTCACTCGGATCTTCGATGAGAAACATGAATGAAGCCTACGTGAAATGTGTGTTCGATGAGAAACACAAGCGAAATGTATGTGAAACTTATCGAAAACCTGTATGAGACACATGATCGAGTGAGAACCTAGGATAAACCTAGGCAAAACATATGTCAACCTGTGAATGTTGATGTATCCAAAACATATTGTTAATTGTAAAGTATAATGTTGACTTGTCAAAACCTACTAATAGTTGCTAAAAGTGCGTAGGTTCTTGATTTGTCAGTTATGTGGGTAGAAACTTCATGAAAAGTGGATAAAACTCTAGGAAACTTGTAATTTTGAGTTGTTTTGAATTTTTCTCCAGAAAAGGGTCTAAGTCTTGATTACGGATTCAAACATAGGAAGTCAAAACATCAAGGTTGTTCCTCTCGTCTGTGGATCCTAATGCAAATTTAAACACCCAAATAGGAACTCGGATGTAGTATGTGGTTTGATGTCGTTGTTTAGTGGGAGGGGCTGGATGGGATTGACATTAACGAAGTCCTTACGTGATGTAATTAAATGTAAATAAAATGAATGGATGGGTTTTGGAGGAAGAAGAATGAGTTTTTTTAGCAAAGATAGCTAGCCTTTATTGATCATCTAAAACGTTTGTAAGTATTACAAGAGTATCATGTGGAATACCTAACCAAATATGTCTCCCTACAGGCAGAGACACACCATACCTAGCTAGCTTATGGGCTTCAAAATTTCAAAACCTAGACTCGTAGTTGAAAGTACAAGAAATAAAAGATGTTGTGGTCTCATGAATCTCTTTAATAATCCCACCTTCTCCCCCGGACTTTTGCTGAATATGCTTCACTGCTTGCTCGCAATCAGAGGCTATAAATAAATGTTGTAGGTTCAAGTCGTGTGCCAAAGCTTGAGCTTCTCTACAGGCAACAGCTTCTAGCACTGCAGTTCCAAGCAGGCCCTTGATAACCAAGATCGACGAGCCAAGAAAACTACCATCCCGGTCCCTACATATAGCTGCTGCAGTACCGGTTCCATGGTCCTCTGATACACCTGCATCCACATTTATTTTGACAGTTCCCTCTGGCGGTGGTCGCCAAACTCTGGGTGACACAACCCTTGGCGCCGATATCACATGTTGATCCTTTTTTTGTTGTAGCTGATCTAGCTCTGCTATGAAACGAGTGACAAAAAGATGAGTTGACAAGGGACTTTTGTTAATTCCCTCATGTATACATCCGTATGTAGTTCATATTGAAATCTCTAAAAGGGCTTATATTTTAAAACTGGAGGGAGTAGCATATTTTCGTCTTGCGCAACATAAAACCACACATGAATTTAAAAATGAAAACCGACCTATAAAAGTGGCACTAACAAAGCATCCTGAAAATATATCCAACTGGGGTTCAGTTCTGAACCTTTCTTTAAGAATCAAATGAACCACAAAAAGATGTGAAGAAAATAAAATAAAATACTTCATATTTTGTGAAATTGGAGCCAAGCACGTTTTCTTTTCTCAAACACATACACATCCAAATTCAAGATGACGCAAAATTGAAGCTAGGCTAGTACTGAAGAAATGAAGTAGTTGTGAGCGGTGAATACCAGAGTTGTACCGCTGCTCCGAGAGGAAGCAATCTGCGGGCGATCTAACCTAGCCACCGGCTCATGTTTATTTCCTCTCTCTGTCACCGGGCAAAGCTCATGTGGCATCGACAGGGAGGTTGCTGCTCCTCAGAATGCCAGTATGGAGGAACTCACAGGATGTTGCGGGACGACGATGGTCATGCGTGGGCGGGAAGCGGCTGTTGGTAGACAATGCTCGACGGTGGCATTGGTGATCTAGTGCAGTGATCTTCAGCGGTGTCCCGGTCTGGCTAGGTCATCGGAGAAGAGAAAGTCGGTGCATGGTGTAGAACCGGACGTCTTCCTATGACATTGAATCCGGTTACCCATTCGTTGTCCGCCTGCCCAGTATGAATAGGCGGTACGGCTGAAACCTACCGCCCGCGTCCGCATTCAAACCGCCGCTTGGCCTGACCAACACCCGTTATATAAACATGGTTGTGCACAGCGCAGACCACACCGCCTTCACTTCTTGCTCCTCCGCCATCCACGATCATCGGTGCACCTCTGCTTCCCTTCCTCCTCCTTCCACAAAACCCACCAGCGCAATGACGGCGATTGGCAGCACGCCGTGGAAGCGGCTCTTGTCAACTTAGAAGCATGAGGTGGCGGCCCCTGCAAACGGCTGGTAGGCCCGGCGTGCGCGATGCATAGAGGCTGGACTGCCTCCAAGGACGACGAGCCCGCATCAGTTGCTGGCTTCACCATGGCGCAGGCGCAATACGAGGACGTCATGGCGGAGGAGGAGCAACTGACGCAGCTTGTAGTGCCGGCCTCTGCATTCCGGATGTTGCACGAGGAGCAGTGGTACAACCTGCAGCTCCCGAGCAGCACAGGGCCGCCACAGGCTCACGGAGGGACAAATCGCCGGCAAACAGGTGAACGAGGATGCCATCACAAGCATGGTCACGAAGAATCTGGCTTTCCTAGATGAGTAGCGGGCGTTGTTCTAGTCCATGTGCAGCTCCTGCGACATCCACCGCGAGCGATGGGGGTTGCGCCTTCTGTGGGGCGGAGAGTGACACCTTGTTTGCAAAGATCAAGGTTGAGATGGACGCATGCGATGGTGGACGGGAATGTTGCTGCGTGAGACCTCCTAGTTGACGCCTATTGGCGTCAACTTTTGTTTTTTGAGTGGTTCCTGTTGGCGTCAATTAGGGGAGGCTACGCTCGCCACGAGAGCAAATGGGCCATCAATTTGGTGTTGGTTCAACAACATGTTGTGTTTGTTCTTTGGTACTGTTTTTTCTTCGTTCGTTCCTAGTGACTTTTTATAAAAACAAAATCTTGTTTTCAGGTTTTTTGATCGGTTCTTATTTTGAACATTTTATAAATATTATATTTTTTTAAACATGAAAAAAATTTGGAGAACATGAACAAGGTTTGAAAATGTAAACAATTGTTTTCAAAATGTGAAAAAAAATTGAATTGTAAATAACTTTTGAAAAAGTGAACAAAATTTAACAAATGTAACCAATTTTCAAAAACATGATTTTTTTTGAAAATCTGAACAAATTTGGATTTCCAAACTATATTTTTTAAAGGTGATTTTTTGAAAAAGTTGGACAAATTTGAATAACCAGAATAATTTTTGAAATGTGAACAAAGTTTTTCAAATTTGCGAGCAAATTTCGAATTCTGAACAATCTTTTAAAAAGTGAATGAAATGCATGAATAATTTCTGATGTTCTGAACAAATTTTGTAAAATGTGAACAAATTTGGAATTTTAATTCAGAAAATTTTTTATTTGAATTTTTAGAACAATACTTGAAAACAGATGAAAAAAATCAAAAGGAAACAGAAAAAACCAGAAGAAATAGCGAGACCTACATGTGCCGGCCAACTGGGGGCGCCCTCAGCGAAGCCTCTGCTATTTGCCGCCGGTTGCCAACGTGGGACGTGCCCCCGTGCAGCTCGCGCCCGGCCACAACGACCATGAGGCTGGCCCGTCCAGTCGATCGTCAACCTCATCTCAACCGTCGACGTCCACATGGCGGACTCCGACGAGGAAGAGTAGGCCGTGGACACGTCTTGTGTCCCATGTGGGTCGGCGGCCTGCAGCTTCCCTTCCTGGAGCTCACGGCCGGCGTAGATTTAGACTAGGAAAAGAATGTCATGCTCGTGACATTGATCTGGGAGTGGAAGAGGGCGAGGGAGGAGACGCAAGCAGCAAATCTGTCAAGTACACAGGAAGGCCATTCTTTTTTCTTAGCCTTTGGAATGTCAGGATCACTGTCATCGTTTCAACTAGCCCGTGGTTGAGTTCCAAAAGGATGCACAGAAAGAGGCCAGGTTCAGACTTGCTCAATTCACACCTGAAGATTCATCAGACGGAAATGTGGCGACCCAAGTTGCCACAGAGCGATTTATCACTACACAGATCTGTTCAGAATGAGAGAGGCTCGAACTCTCGACCTCAATCAGGAGCGCTACTGATTAAGAAGAGCTAGCCAACTGCGCCACCGTCCCTTTGTTCAATGAGAAGCAAAAGCACTGCTCTTATTACCCTCGTGTACCGCACTTGTATTTATTTCCTCAATTTAGTGGAGTACTAAGTTGTACAGCCTCCTCGCCGACGCCGGCATGTTCGTCCATGAGAAGGTCGATCCGCTGGCAGGTTCGCAGACGGGTCAGCTCATCATCATCTTTCATATGCATGGTTTGATTCAAAGGGTACTGTCTGAAACTAAACACCACATACTGTTGCAATTTGCCTGACAGTGTCACTTGCATGTTTCTCTGGAGACAGAAAAAAAATGCAGTTCAAGCTCAACGGCACCAACGGCATGCCCGAGGTCAGGATCACCGAGGAATACTACCGGAACGCCGTCTGTGACCTCTCCTGATGATAAGTCTGCCTGCAGGCCTGATTTATACCACACATTATCTCTGAAGCACCACTATCCCCTAAAAGCACGAACAATCTGCTTAAGTGGACGGCAACCAACTGGCCACCGTATCATTGCACTATGTGATGTGAACATTCTGAATTTGTGCCCATTCTTTTTATAATGTATGGTCCATTCTTTTTTTTATGCCCGTTCTGTTATAATCTGAAATCTTTCCGTATGCCGGTCTGCAAAAAGAATTCTGAATTTCTGCTCGCGCTGTTATAATCTGATTTTTTTTCCCGTGTTTGTAAACACTCTGAATTTCTTCTCATGCTTTTATACCTCATTCTTTCTTTTCTTGGCTGATTCTGTGATAATTTTATTTTCTTTTGATCTCTTCGTCCGTCTTAATTCAGAAATGTTTACTAACCTTAAAGCATAAACCTCTCTGCTCATTATGTAAGGAATAAAAATTCGCTGTTATAGCATTCAAAATGTCTTGTAAAATAAAATTGGGAGGATAACCATGCGAAAAACTAGAAGAGCCAGTTCCAGCTTCTGCTTCTGCTTCAGGCACAGAAGGAATGAAAACGAACAACATTAAGGGGAAAAAAGAGATAAAAAGTTAAACCCAACACATGGGAATATATCTGGTGCACCGGGGCAATTGGTGCTACCGGTGCACCGGTCCCCCGCCACACATTCTAAAATGTTAAAAGAAAATCCGTAAAAAATGAATGCATTGACACAACATCAATGTATGTTGTCACAAAAATTCAGATAAAAATTCGAAACATTGCTCGAGATACAAAATGATAAATTTGACACTGAATAGTACATAACACAAGTTGGGCTTCAGTTTTGGCCCATTAACATATTGATGTCAAATTTGTCGTTTTTGTATCTTTAGTAATTTTACGAATTTTGATTCAAATTTTTGTGACAACTTACATTGATGTTGTGTCAATGCATTAACTTTTTCGGATTTTTTCGAACATTTTTGAGTGTGCAACGGAGTCCGGTGCACTGATAGCACCAATTGCTCCGGTGCACCAGATACGTTCCCCCCAACACATATCTTTAACAAAAGTTTGCCAACTAAGAAAGGAGGCCCATTTAAAGGCCCAAATGCTAAACGCTTAAGTCCTCCTCAGTAAGTCCTGTTTCGCCCTTATTGCGAGAAATAGGTGAGCGGTTCGCAGATTTTATTTTTCTTTCCCTTTCCAGTTTCTTGTTGGTCTTTTTGGTTTCTTCTGGTTTCGTTCGATTGTTCCCATTTCTTTCTTTATTTTTCTGTTGTCCCTTATTTAATATTTTACTTTTTGTTATCTTTTCTCCTTTTCATTTATCAAAAATTAAAAAAAAGGTTAACACATGATATATTAATATATTTTCATATATGACACTTTTAAAAATGTGGTGAAGTTTATCTCACACACATAGTTTTATTTAATAAATCTATGAAGTTTTAAAAATCATGTAACCATTTTTTAACATAATGAAAATATTTTTTGGTGCACATGAATATTTTTCCAATACACAGTGAACATTTTATTCTGGGTATTTGAATATTTTTTAATCTATTTCTGAAAATATTTAATTTGTTAATAAGTTAATTTATTTCTTGTATATACAACCATTTTTAATACGTGGTAAACATTTTATTTAATATACACAAATGTTACTTTACTATATGCGCACTTTTTAATCCATGTTTTTTCTGCAAAAATATGTAAAAATGTTTATTACATGAATATAAATTCATCACATACATGGACATTTTATTTCATATGCACGGACATATTTTTATTTAGTTTTGCTTATGTGAACAATTTTTCTATTTTCCGATTTGTCGAAGCTGATTCTGTTAGAGACATTAGTTAAACCAAGAAAAAAATGCCATTTCCAGCTGCAGGTGTAAATAACTATCAGCCAAAGGACAAAAAAAACAGATAGACGTGGTTCAGAGTCGCTCAATCCACGCCCGAAGAGATTCAAGAAGTTGCCACAGAGCGTTTCTTCACTACACTGCTTTGTTTATGGTTGGGGTGAGAGAGTCTCCAACTGTATACCTCGTCAGGATCACAGTAAGTGATCAAGAGCTGGACTGGTGCGCCACCACCCCCCTTCTGTGATAAGGCAGCGAAACAACTCCTTGACAATTGGTGGTGCGGCAGGTGGTTCGGAGGCAGGCCAGATCAGATTCATCCTCTGCAATTTCAGCATTATACAAGCGATTGCACGGCTTGATCCAAAGCTACTGTCTGAAACCAGTTACTACTAGTACCATCTTGCTGCACTTGCCTGACAGTATCAGCAGACATGTCTCTCTCTGTCCGGACAAAAACCAGATGAATGCACAGTGAAGTCACCGCAATTCAAAACCGAGGGCATCAACGGGCAATGGCATGCCAGATCAGCGTCCATCGACAAGCTGCACGATGAAATCTTAGCCTGTACTGACAATGTGTACCCAAGTTCCTAACCCCAGCTGAGTATACATGAAGGGCAATCAAGAGCTTCAGATGTATATGATGATCAGTAAATAACAGTGCCAAAATATATTTACAAGTCAAAATATATAGCAACATTTGAGTTACCAAGTTATACACAAGTCATACAGAGACTCACGGGCAGACATACCAAAAACTCAGTCAACATGTAACCTCTTCCGGGCAAAGCACCCAAAGGAAATACCGGCATAATTTAGAAAAAAAAAAAGAACTGACAGTGCCAGGGCAGAGAGTCGCCTTGCCAGTTCTCCAAAAAAAATACAATCATATAACGTCCCATAGGTAAATAAGCGGAAAATACAAGTACTAATTGTTCAAAAAACATCTCTTTCAGGGGATAAAACAGCAGTGTTTGAAGCACTTTCTGACTACTGATCTTGCAACTCAGCATGGTAACAACATCAACATTCATGTAGGCGTATGATCCTGGCGGGACTGGATGTGCTGGAAGAATTCCGCAATAGAAACCATACACCATCAACACAAGAAGAAAGCCAAACATGGCATGTAGTTTTTTCCCTCAAAATATATCCGAGGGGTACAGTCAGTACCACCAACCTTTGCAGACAGCATATCCTCCAAGCGTTTGGAACAGTAGTTCAACCTTTGCAGACATACTTCCATGTCTTGGGCTTCAGCAGCATAGGCCTTGGCTTATCTGCACAGATTATTAATGTAAAAACTTGCACTTAGGGGAACATCATTAAAGAAATGGCGAATTTAGATAAAGGATATTTAACTTGCTCTAGTCTTCTGTCGTACTACTAGTGATGCTATCATCATTCTCTAACTAGCACATTTAACAGCTGCTAGCAGGTAGTAATAGAGAAGGTAATTGCTGCGTGCTTACTTCCATAAAGATGGGGATCTATGTTTTTCTCCTCGATGCTGCCAAGGCGTTGCTGCAGGCTTGCAGGGAGCGTCTTCAGACCAGGGCAGCGTGTAATGATAAGATACTTGAGAGACGAGTATGCTTGCGGCACATCCGGTAGGGATTCCAGGCTCTTGCATCGCCCAAGCTGGAGGTACTCCAAGGGTTGGAGCTCGGGAGAGCAGGATTCCAGAGATGCCAACCCACCACAGTTAACAATGTCTAGTCTCTTGAGGGACGGGGGGAAGTAGAGGACCCCTGTTAAGCCATCACAGCCCTGTAATGATAATTCTTCTATACTGGATGACCCTTGATGAATCGATGACACTGACTGTCCCTGCTGCAGCTTCCTGCCGGATATGGACTCAAGCTTACTGCAATGATAAATGACCATTTTCCTGAGAGATGCAGGGACGTTGAAGAGCTCAACCAAGTTTTCACAGCCCCATATCCACACGAACTCTAGACGTGGCAGGAGCTGACTGGTCTCTGATGATGTTGATGGCTCAGCAGAAGCTTGTGCATATCCAGTCAGATTATTGCAGTCCATAATTGAAAGCTTCCTCAAGGATACCAATCCTTCAAACAATTTTTCTGGCCAGTGGACGAGCATATGGCACCTAATAATTGACAAATCTTGAAGGTGTACAAAGCATGCACACAGCTCTGTTACACTTACACCTGACTTAAAGCCAATTAACACCAAAACTTCTAGAGGAAAGTCTTGAGCATTCCCATTCTCCTTGAAGTTCACCACTTCCTTCAAACTATTCTCAGCCCCCGTCGAGGTTGATTCTGTACTCTGTTCAATACTAGTCAGTGCCAGATTGGTCAATGAAGTCATATGTCTCGCTACCCACAAGAACAACTCTACCTCGCGTCCTTCCATGTTCAATACACTGAGCTTTGGTGATTTAGCTTCAGTTGTCAACTCTGGACATCCGTCAATGAAAATGTCCTGGAGGTTAGGGAAGGTCGGATGTCCTGGCAATGCTGTCAACTTTCCACAGCAGTAAATAACCAACTTCTCAAGCTGAGGAAACACTATCTCTTCTCGCATCCCATCATTATCCGTTCGCCACCATCTTTCCAAAGAGACAAGATCATGTAGCCTAAGGTCCTTCAAATTTGGAAATGCAAAGGATGCATTACTGTCACGAGTGAACAACCACTGCAGTTTTTCACAACCGAAGAGATGCATATGAACAATATTTTGCAACATAGCCATCCATGTTGGGAAGGTAGTGGCTCCATAGGAGCCTATCCTTATAGCATGCAGCCCATCATGAGGTTTGAGATTCTCCAGCAGTACTTTTGCATCATTCCCTCCAGCGGACCATCTTAATGTCAGTTCTCTTAGTTCTTTCTTGTTCACAAGGTTTGCCCCCGTTGCATCTTCTTCTGTCACATTCTCGAGATTACATAGCTCTAGTTGGCCACCAAGGTTTAAATTCCCAAGCTCTCCAACATTACTGCATTTAGAGCCACTACCTGCTACAAAACATGTAAGTGTCTGTAGGGATGTAAGTTCTGCGAGGTCTCTAGGCATGCTCTTCAGCTCTGGGCAACCATGAGTGTACAGGTGACGAAGGGCAGTCATATACTTCAATTGTCTGGGAAGTCGACCAAGATATTTGCAGCGAGAGAGGTTCAGCATTTGCAGGTTATACAAAATGATAAAATCGTCAGGAAGTGCTTTGATTTGACTTCTTGAGAGATCTAGGTACCTCAGGTGATGTAGATGCTTTGGTTTCAGTGGGAATGATCTCCTGTATGAACAGAGTTGTAACGCTCGCAAAGATGAATATTTCGATAGATGTTGCAACGAACTCACCATATAACCACCACACAGAAGTGTTTGGATAGCCGGAGAGCTGTTCTCCAGAGAACTATTCAATTTTTCTGCTGGTTCCTCACATGACAAAAATAAATGCCGAGCAGTGTTAGGAAGCCAATCACTCTGACTTGGTTCCTCAGTTGCCAAGGCACATTCCTTCTGCATTACGGACAATGCAACATCATGCATAAGATCATGGATTTTGCATGTAGTTCTGGAATAACAAAAGCCGGTTTCTTCAATTTCCTCAACCGTGGCTCGGACATGTTTCACATCCTGAAAGAATGACCTTGAGGTCAGCTCCTTGAAAACGTGTTTCCCAATGGTTTCAAGACGAACTTGCTTTTCTTCAATAATAAAGCCATGTGCAATCCATAGTTGGATCAGCTTGTCCACATCAATCTCGTAATCTTTGGGAAATATAGCACAATAAGCAAAGCATTGCTTCATATGTGACGGCAAGTCGTTGTAACTAAGATTGAGTATTGGTAAGGTTCCAGTCTCCTCGGTGCAAATGCTACTTCTTCTTGATATAGCCTTCCATTCTTCCTCAGTGGTCTTGGTACGCAGTACGGAGCCCAGTGCTGTTGCAGCTAAAGGAGACCCAACACATCTCTTCACAATCTCACTAACCATATTCACCAATGCGATCGGCCTGTCCTCTTTCCTGTGAAAACAACTGAATGCTCTTGTCTCAATTATTTCCTTTATGTATTTTTCTTCCAAGGCTTTGAGATTATAAGGTTCAACAGTGCCCATTATTTCAGCCACTCCTTCATCACGAGTAGTTGTCAAGATCACGCTACCCATGCCACCATGTTCAAGGCGGGCCTTGAGCTTTTCCCATTTATGAACCTCTCTTGTCCAGACATCATCCAATACTAGGAGGTACCTATGCCCACTCACAACATTTTGAAGTATATCCAGCAGTGTCTTCTTCTTGGAAGCTGCCGCTTCTGTACCATCATTCTTCTTCTTGGAAGCAAGTGCTTCTTTACCATCATCTTTCCTAGGAGCTGCATCAACTATACTTTTAGCCAGAGAATCCACATCAAAGACATCAGAGACACACACCCATAGCAGCATATTAAATGCTTCTCAATTTCAGGATCATTGTAAACAAGTTGTGCTAATGTGGTCTTGCCCAGACCCCCCATTCCAACGATGGGAACAACTGTGAGATCTGGATTGTTGGCTTGACCAACTATAATATCAACAATATTCTTGTTATCATTCTCCCTCGATCTGCTGGTGATGTTCTTCATATCGAAGATATCATTATCCATCTCCCGCCATTGGTTGGTTACCGGCTGTCGTTGCTGATTTTCAAAGCCAAAGGTATTCATTTCAGTCATTAGGGCCTCAATGGCCTGCACAATCTTGCGGAGCTTTCTTCCCATCCTGTTACGGAATACAAAACGGTTGTGAGTGGGAAAGAGTTTTACCACATGGAAGCCAAGCTCCCTGTAGTGCCCCTTGCTTTTTGCTTCGCGACGAAGCACCTCATACTTGAACTCATCAAAGACTTCATTCGCCTCGTAGGCCACCTTCTTTGTGTCCTCAAGCCATGCTGCCACCCCTGCTCTGCGGGCTGCCGCTTGCTCAGAGTCGGCTGCCGCCTGCTCGGCATCAGTGATGATGCCCAGGATGAGCAGCAGTTTGCGCTTCAAGATAGCATGTTGCTCCTCCATGCCCTTCATCACCTTGTACTTGTCAAGGAGCTTGCTGGACACCTTCTTCATCACGATTTTGACCAGTGGTCCGACCACCATGGTGGCCGCCACTGCCGCCATCGGAACACCAAGAACCAACAAGAACACAGAGAAGCACCAGAGAAGTGCAAGGTGGAGAATATAATGGTCCGAGCAAGATGTGATTGCTTGCTTGTGAGCTAAGTGGAAGCAAATGCAGTGAGCAAATGGTAGTACTGGCCCTCGGGAAGAGAGGTCCATGTGCATCCACTACCGCAATACAGAGACAATGGGTCGCATGTGCATTCGTACGCCCGTGCTTGATAAAATAACACCACTTTCACACAGCTTTATCTGCATTTTAAACAGTTGAGCACGCGCTGTCCAATGTCTTATGCTTTCTCATCATTCGGCCCATTTGTATGCCTTTCCAGCAAGGATAAACATATCTGCAAGTTCCTCGAAAGAGGCATACACCCACACACCAACCATTCCTGCTCCTTCATATGCACTGCTTTTCTTACATTCTCACTTGGCTCATGTGCTACCATATTCCTTCGTGTGACATGACCTATTTCCAGTGACAATATTAGAAAAATGCAGTATACAACCTGTAAAAAATACAATACAGAAAAATATGGAGCAGAAAATGCAGTGGAGGTAAAATACGCAATATAAAGTCGCCAAAAAATGCAGTAGTAGCCAGCTGTTAGAATATACTGTACAATAGAGAAAATACAGTCGATTTTGTAACTGTTTGTGATGTGAGAGTGTGGTGCCTTAGCAAGGTGGCAAAGTATAAGTAGGACGCGGTATTATTATACGATCAAAGACAATGTGCAAGGTGTTATATGATCAAAGGCCAACGTAGAACATACGCTGTATTTTTCATCAAATTCCCCACCCACTTCAACCCGGATCTGAACCCCGAGTTTGGTCCCAAATGAAACCTACTACATGCTTAAGCCCTGAGTAACCAAAAATGTTCATCAATGTTACAGTAATATGTACTTCTCCGAGAAGAAAGTTCCCAGACCAGCTGTTAGGTTCAGTGTTCTTACCTGAATCTGAATCTGAGTCGCCGACGACGGCAGCTGGAGGCGCCATGGCCTCCATCTTCCTCCTCCGACGTGAACTGGCCCGCCGCTTGAGGATGCTCGCCCGCCGCATCCTCTCCTTACAACTCCGCCGGCAACCTCCAAGGGTCCCAGCGTGATTGCTCATTCCTCCATCCCCACGGTAACTGAAAAAATCCGGCGCCAGAATGGGATGGAGAAGAATGAAACCGCTTCAAGGAAGGACGGCGGAGGCGGAGGCGGGATGATTCCGGGCGCACGCTTCAACGAAGGAGGTACAGCGGCGGCGGAGATGGAATAGGATTTCGACCGGCGTTCTGTCGCTTGCCACCCTTAGTTTTCTCGATCGCTGGCATTCCCTGTAGCGCTCATTCGCTTTTTTTCCCGACTGTTTTATAGTCAAGCGTACGCTCTAAAAGTTATTAAAAATGTTCACGACTTCATCAACATTCGTGCAGATAAAAAAATCATGAATTCAAAAAATGTTTGTGAACTTGAATTTTTTTCACGATTTCAGAAAAATTTCATGGAAATAAAAATATATTCATGAATTAAAAAATGGCTGTGCACTAGAAAATGGGTCATGAATTCAAAAGAATTCGTGCAAATCAAAAAATGTTTATGAATTCAAAAAATGTGAATTTGAAAAATTGTTCATGAATTCAAGAAAAGTTTGCGTAAATGAAAAAAATGAATCCAATTTTTTTTAAATTTGAAGATTCTTTGCAATTTTTCTAAAAAAATCTTCCTTATATTTTTTAAAATACTCATACAAAAAAAACAATTGTAAGTCAGTCTGAGCTCTGTTCAGAAACTCAAATTAATGGCCAGTGAGTGAAAACCGCAGTGAAACAATGTGTCTTGTTAGTCTCCTATACTCTAGTTTCATTTGTTTTCCTCAATTTACCGGAGTACCAGGCTGTACAGGCTCCACGCCGTCAGGCTCGTCCGCGAGAAACATGCATAACATTTACCAGAGTATCTGGCACTAGTATCGTTTGTTTGAATTTGTGTATGTCAAGGATCACTATTTGCTCACTATCTGTTGCTCTTCTTGGGTTTGAGCTACATAACTGCAAAACTGGCTGCAACCCGCATGTTGCGTACAGATTGAAATTGAACCAACACCAGCTTCTTGCCCCGCTAGTCAAACATATATGATCGTATTTTTCTGGAGTTGAAAAGAAAAGATCATGTAAGAAAACCTAATTCAATCCCTTTCATGACTGATAGTTATAAACACATGTCCCCACAAGTTAGACACAAATTGCTTTGGTTTTGGCACAAAGATGTGTGAATTCAGTTAGGAACAGGAATTCTATGTGATGTGCGGGGACAATTCTACGGAAGAGCATCGAGAAGAGGGTTCAGAGTTGCTCAGTTCACAAGAGGTTGCAATAGCAGGGTAGAAAAATATAAATAAAAATAAACCAGGTTCAGAGTTGCTCAGTTTTTCATCATTATGATTACTCCTTTTGGGATTGGCTCTTATTTCATATGTGCACTTGTGTTAAAATTTCTGTGATCGAAACAGGAAAGACCTGCCCTTTCCTGAAGCGGCAGCACAACAAGAACAAAGAGCACCCCACTCTGGTGGTGATGGGGGAATGGAGATTAAAACCCTGAATAACAGAGCTTCTGTCCCGGGCTTCATCCGCGAATAGTAAGGCACGCCGGCGCCTAAAGCAGAGCGCGGTGGAGCTGACGCAAATACTTACGTTACTCTTTCTATCCCCGTGCATTCTTTCCACACTCTGCACTTTTGTTCTTCTGTTCAGGCTTCAGGCTGGAGATGGTCTGAACATGCTCATAGTTCAAACCATATTATACTATGTGGTAAAAACAATACTGACTGTATAAATAGTACCATTGTTGTGAGTCTAGTATACAAGTCCATAAAATTGGGGAACTATGAAAAAGGAAAAGTGTCGGTGCGGAGCATAAGGGGCAATCAACAGCCACAGATATACAGTCATGCAGACTGACGGACAGACATGTCAAAAATTGAGGTAAACAGAAGTGGCAAATTCAAGTACTAAATTATTTAAAGCAGATCTCCTTTAGAGGATAAAATGATGGATAATAGGATTATCAGAGCGCTTTCTGATTACTGGTCGTGCAATTCAGCATAGCAACAGCCTCTTGTAGGCGTCTGATCCTGGCAACAGCATCATCACAAAATAACAAGGCAACAACAACTACTGATCCTGGCGAGTCTTGCAAGACAATATAATTCTACTCAAGTAATTCTGCTGGAAGAAAAAAACCATACACAATCAACACCAGAATATAAAGCCAAACATATAGTGATGGGGCATGTTTCGTTTTTGTCAAAAAAATCTGAGGGGCACAATATCACCGGCGGACAGCACATCTTCCGAGTCTTTGGGAATAGCAGTTCAACCTTTGCAGATATATTTCCATGTCTTCGGTTCCAGCAGCATAGGCTCTGCACAAAATATTAATACACTTAGGGAACATCATTAAAGAAATGACGAATTTAGATAAAGGAATATTTAACTTGCTCTGTTTTTCTGTCGCACTACTAGTGAAGCTATTAGCATTCTAAATAGCACATTTAACAGCCGCTAGCAGGTAGTAATAGAGAAGGTAATTGCTGCGTGCTTACTTCCATAAAGACGGGCATCTATGTCTTCCCCCTCGATGCTTCCCAGCCGTTGCTGCAGGCTTGCAGGGAGCGTCTTCATGCCAGGGCACTTTCCAATGTGAAGATGTTGGAGAGATGAGTATGCTTCCGGCCCATCCGGTAGGGATGACAGGGTCTTGCATCTCCAAAGGTGGAGGTACTCCAAGGACTGGAGCGCGGGAGAGCAGGATTCCAGAGATGTTAACCCACCACAGTTAGAAATTTCTAGTACCTTGAGGGAAGGGGGAAAATAGAGGACCCCTGTTAAGCCATCACAGTAGTATAATGATAATTCTTCTATACTGGATGACCCTTGATGAATCGACGATACTGACTGTCCCTGCTGCAGCTTCCTGCCGGATGTGGACTCAAGCTTACTGCAATGATCAATGACCATTTTCCTGAGAGATGCAGGGACGTTGAAGAGCTCAACCAAGTTTCCACACCTCAGTATCCTCAGAGACTCTAGACGTGGCAAGAGCTGACTGGTTTCTGATGATGTTGATGGCTCAGCAGAAGCTTGTGTATATCCAGTCAGATTAGCACAATTATCAATTCGAAGCGTCTTCAGGGATACTAATCCTTCGAATAATTTTTCTGGCCAGTGGACAAGCGCATGGCACCTCACAAATGACAAATCTTGAAGGTGTACAAAGCATGCGCACAGCTCTGTTACACGTACAGCTGACTTAAAGTCTATTAACACCAAAACTTCTAGAGGAAAGTCTTGATCATTCCCATTCTCCTTGATGTTCACCAATTCCCTCAAACTATTGTCAGCCCCCATCGAGGTTGTATCTGTACTATGTTCAACGCTAGTCAGTTTCAGATTGGTCAATGAAGTCATATGTCTCACTACCCACAAGAACAACTCTACCTCGAGTCCTTCCATTTTTAATACACTGAGCTTTGGTGATTTAGCTGTAGTTGTCAACTCTAGACATCCGCGAATAAAAGCACTCTCGAGGTTAGGAAAAGTCGGATGTCCTGGCAATGCTGTCAACTTCTTACAGCGAATAATATACAATTTCTCAAGCCGGGGAAACATTATCTCTTCTCTATCCATCCCATTATCTATTTCCCACCATCTCTCCAAACAGAAAAGATCTTCTAGCAGAAGCTTCTTCAGATTTGGAAATGTGAAGGATGTATCGATGTCACAGTTAAACAACCATTGCAGTTTTTGACATTTGACAAGATGGATCTCAACCATATTTTGCAACATTGCCATCCATGTCGGGGAGGTGATGGCTGTATAGGAGTGTATCCTTATAGCCTGCAGCCCATCACGAGGTTTGAGTTTCTCGAGCACTCCTGCAGCATCCTTGTGACTTGTTTCCTCAACAACGTTATCCGCTCCAAAGGTCCATTTTAATGTCAGCTCTCTTAGTTCCTTCTTCATGAGGTTTGCTATTTCTGCATCTTTTTCTGTCACATTCTCTAGATGATTTAGCTCCAGTTGACCACCAAGTTTTAAATTCTTGAGCTCTACAACATTGCTACAATTAGGGCCACTACCGGCTATAAAACATGTAAGTGTCTGTAGGGATGTGAGTTTTCCTAGGTCTTTAGGCATGCTCTCCAGCTTTGGGCAACCATGAGTGTAAAGGTGACGGAGGGCAGTCATGTACTTCATTTGTCTCGGAAGTGTTTCAAGATCTTCACAGCCAGAGAGGTTAAGCGTTTGCAGGTTGTAAAGAATGCTCATATCTTCAGGAAGTGCTCTGATCCGACTTCTTGAGAGATCTAGGTACCTCAAGTGATGTAGATGCCTTGGTTTCAGTGGAAATGACAAACCTGAACGTAGTTGTAGTGCTTGCAAAGAGCTAAATTTTGATATGTGTTTCAACGGAATATCCATACTGTCATCACACAGAAGAGTTTGGATAGCTGGAGAGCTGTTCTCTAGAGAACTATCCAATTTTTCTTCAGGTTCCTTGCATGACAAAAATAAATGACAAGCAGTGTTTGGAAGCCTATCACTCTGACTTGTTTCCTCAGTTGTGACAATAGATTCAATCTTGCCTGGTTCGTCACTTGCCAAGGCACATTCTTTCCCCATTACAGAAAGTGCAACATCATGCATAAGATCGTGGATTTTACATATAGTTCTGGAGTAACAAAACCCATTGTATTTAACATCGTAGTTCGTGGCTTTGATTTCTTTCACATCCTGAAAGAATGACCTTGAAGCCAGCTCATGGAAAATCAGTTTGCCAACGGTTTCAAGACAAACTTGCTTTTCCTGGATGAACCCATGTGCAATCCATAGTTGGATTAGCTTGTCCACATCAATTTCGTAATCCTTGGGATATACAGCACAAAAAGCAAAACATTGCTTCATATGTGATGGCAAGTCGTTGTAACTGAGCTTGAGTATTGGTAAGATTCCTGTCTCCTCGGTGCAAATGTTGCTTCTGATTGATATAGCCTCCCATTCTTCCTTAGTGATCTTGGTACACAGTACAGAGCCTAGTGCTGTTGCTGCTAAAGGAGAACCAGCACATCTCTCCACAATCTTATCAACCATACCCACCAACTCGGTGGGCCTTTGCTCTGCCTTCTTGAAACGACTGAATGTTG
Organism: Triticum monococcum; assembly: GCA_034509565.1. NCBI lineage: Eukaryota > Viridiplantae > Streptophyta > Magnoliopsida > Poales > Poaceae > Triticum > Triticum monococcum. Next base: position 772,697,350 of record CM067847.1, read on the forward strand.
TTCTCTCGATGATTTTCTTTATGAATTTATCTTCCAAAGCAACGAGATTATGAGCTTTAACAGTACCCATTATTTCAGCCACTCCACCATCACGAGTTGTTGTCAAGACCACACTACCGATGCCACCATGTTGAAGGCGGGCCTTGAGCTGTCTCCAAATCTGAACCTGTCGTGCCCACACATCATCTTTGCCCACTCACTACATCCTGAAGGCAATCCAGTGGTGTCTTCTTCTTGGAAGCAGCTGCTTCTGTACCAGGATCCTTCTTCTTGGGAGCTGCTTCAACTATACTTTTAGCCAGAGAATCCACATCAAAGCAGTCAGAGACACATACCCATAGCAGCAAATCGAAATGCTTCTCAATTGCAGGTTCATTGTAAACAAGTTGAGCTAAGGTGGTCTTGCCCTGGCCGCCCATTCCAACGATGGGAACAACCGTAAGATCTGCATTGTTAGCTTGCCCAACTAGTGTACTAACAATTTCACTCTTATCATTGGCTCTGGATTCATTGATGATTTCCTTGACTTCCTCTGGGTCAGTGGTAGAATGATCTGTTCGTCGCAACTGACTGGATACCGGCGGCTGTTGCTGATACTTAAAGCCAAAGGCGTTCATTTCGGTCACAAGGACCTCGATGGCCTGCACAATCTTGCAGAGCTTTCTTCCCATCCTGTTACGGAACACGAAACGGTTATGACTGGGAAAGAGTTTTACCACATCAAAGCCAAGCTCCTTGTAGTGTCCCTCCTTTTTGGCCTTGCGACGAAGCGCCTCGTACTTGAACTCGTCGAAGACTTCGTTCGCCTCGTAAGCGACCTTCTTGATGGCCTGGAGCCAGGCGGCCGCCCCTTGTCTGTGGGCTGCCACCTGCTCGGCGTCGGTGATGATGTCCAGGATGGCGGGCAGTTTGCGCATCAGGATCTCATGTTGCTCCTCCATGCCTTTCATCACCTTGTACTGGTCGAGGAGGCTGCTGGACACCTTGTCCTTGAGAATGGAGAGCAGTGGCCCGATCACCATGGTGGCCACGAGCTCCGCCATCGGAACGCCAAGGGCAGGGCTCGCAACAAGACGGAGAAGCACAAGTGCACAAGGGCAGGGCTCGCAAGAGCACGGAGAAGCACAGGTGCGCAAGGACAGGACTCGAAAGAGCACCGAGAAGCACAAGTGCATAAGGGCAAGGCTCCTAGAGAATACAGAGAAGGAAATGGTCTGGGCAAGAAAGAAGGAAGCAAAAGAAGCATTGCTTCCTTGCTGCTTGCTTGCCTTTGAGGAAAGTGGAAAGCACAATGTTCTGGTATTGCTTGCTTCTGGGGTGAGGTACATGTTCCATTCATCGGTTGCATCCACTGTCATGATACAGAGAGGCCGGCATCCGGGTGCTCGAATCTGTGTGCGTGACAGAAGAACACGCAAGGTGCTGTCAGCGGCAGCGCAACCGTGGTAACTCGACTAGCACGATACAGAAACAACACTTGCAAGTTTATTTGCTACTCCGTACAGACCTTCACCATTAATCAACACAAAATAGCGACACAACTTGGTACCCAGGAGAGGAGGATCATAGTACAGGCACAATCAACTAAGGTTCAGTTTCAGGTTCAGAAAGAAAGTTGCAATCTTTTTAATTTTAGCGAATGAACAAAGTATCAGTCTTATTAACTGAGAAATACGGAAGTATAGAAGGTATAGGTTTCAGTCAGTGTACTTTTGGCTTACCAGATCCGCCGGCGCCCCCATTCCGCGGGCGCGGGGCTGCTACACGGCACGCTCAGCCAGTCGCCGCCGGTGTTCCCCTCTCCTAAGGGCTGCTGGAGCAGAGAGAAACGAGGACGGAGGCGCCGGACGACCGCGAAGGGGCGGCGCCATCTGTGACCTCCGACGATGCGGCCTCCCCAGCCCGCTGACACCTTCCTCCTGACCGCTCCGCCGCCACCATCGAAAGGTCTCTCAAAATCCGGCGCGAGAACGGTGGAGAAAAGATTGAATCGCTTCAAGCCTTCAAGGGTGCGCGGCGACGGTGGCGGGAGAGGATTCCGGCCGGCGTACTCTCGTAGTCCTAGACGAAGAGCTTAGTGGATGCCCAAGCCCATTAGGCCCAGGTCCACCGAATAACAGAAAGACAGGCCCACTTAGCAGTACGCAACTGTGATTGCACGTATTGTGAAATCCATCTTGTCAAAAATACGTGTTGTGAAATTCAAATTCAGTTCAAAACATGATCCGTTTGAGGCACTATATTCTTTATGATCTAATCTTCAAAAATTTAAATCCTTATGTAATGTGAAACACAGAAATCAGGGATCGAAAAGAAAAAACAGGATTGCTGTGTTTACCTAAAAATGACCTTATAGTCTATGTGAATTACAGGAATAGCCGGAAAAAATCTTTAAAAAATATAAAGTTCATAAAATGCATGTGAAATGCTCATCTATCTCAACAGGAAAAATATCGATTCTTAGTTACTAACCATGGAATTTACTGAAGTAGGGGGAAATGAAATGCTAAAAGGATGGAGAAAAGGAAATGATAAAAAATTATATCATGTCTCGAGAGATTGAAGAGTTTAAGAGTTGCCAACAGTGCGAGAGAAAAAGAAGTCCAAATGTAATTCCAATGCCCAACGAGTGCACAATCTTTTAGGCTTCTTCGGAACGCAAAAACTCAACTTAAGAGTTTGAGGGGCAGTGCGAAATTTATCAAAAAAAAAAAAAATAATTTGTGAAGCATCGCATGGCCCAGAGTGTAGGTAGATAGAAGCGGAAACAGAGAGAACCTACCCACAGTCAATCTTGAAACAAAAAGATGCTAGTAGGAGAAGAAATACAAGTACCTACCATTCAAACAAACAAACAAACAAAATCTACGGACAAAATGATAGAATCGCTTTCTCATTACTGAACTCGCAATTCAGCAGGGCAATTGAAGTCATATGGGCATTCCTCTGAACTTGCAATTCAACGGGGCAATTAAAATCTTACCTTGTACTGACATTTTTAAGTGGTTCTTCACAGTGCATACAAGAGTTGATAACCCCACTACAGCACAGTGCATACAATGATAGAGTCGTTTTCTGATTACTGAACTCGCAGTTCTGCAGAGCATTTGAAGTCATATGGGCATTCCTCTAAACTTGCAATTCAGCGGGGCAATTAAATTCGTAGCTTGTACTGACAATTTTTAAGTGCTTCTTCACAGTGCATACAAAAGTTGATAACCTCAATGCAGAACAGTATATGATGGTCAGGAAATAACAGCGCATGTAGTACGTACAAATCAAAACAGCACTAGTACTGTTATACATGCAGTCATACAGAGACGGACAGAGTTGCATCCTAGAGAGAGAAAATCCAGAGACTGACAGATAGGCATACCACACAAATCGAGTTAATAAGTTACCTCGTTTGGGCATAGCACCCAAAGGAATTACTGACAGAGCTTTGACAACAAACTCACTACGACAGGGCAGAATGCCGCCTTGCCAGTTGAAAAATAAATAGCACAATGATATAACAGCCTGTAGGTAAACAAAAGCGCAAATTTACAAGTCGTAATTATTCAAACAAGATCTCTTTCTGGGATGGTGGACAGCAGTGTTCAAAGCACTTTCTGCTTATCTCACGATTCAAGTACTCAAAATTGATCAAAATGGCCGCAGGGCGTCTGATCCTAGCAACAACATCGCAAAACAACACAGGGCAACAACTATCACTGATCCTGGTGCTGGAAGAGAATAGTTCTACTCCAAGTGATCTGTCTTCCCCATCTATCTGTATGTGCTGGAAGAATTCTGTAAAGAAGCTTTTACACGATCAACACCACAACAAAGCCAAACATATAGTGATAAGGCATCTTTTTTTTCCTAAAAATATATAGTGAGGGGTACAGTCAGTGTCACCAACCTTTGCAGACAGCATCTCTTCCAAGTCTTTGGGAACAGTAGTTCAACCTTTGCAGACATATTTCCATGTCTTCGGTGTTGGCCCAGTCCCGATGCTGAGTACTTCCGGCGACGGCGATACGACCGATGACGAACGACGATGACAAACGAAGCTCACTGATGAACTCGACGAAGTTACTTTACGCCGAGATGCACCGCAGTGCAAAAGCTAGCCTCCTGCTAGCGGCTCCTGATCGATCCACCAACGCAGCGCAAAGCTAGCCCAAGCTAGCCGTCCTGCTACTGATCGATTCTACGTGAAGTTGCAGCAAACAATACCACAGTGTATATGTACGTACACAACGGCCAGCCGGCCGGAAGCAACAGTCGCGCACACACGGCCGGAAACACAAACGCACGCACGCGAGACGCCGGCGTATTGCCGTCGCTGGAAGTACTCGGCATCGGGACTGGGCCAACATTCGGCTTCAGCAACATAGGCTCTACACAGATTATTAATGTCAAAACTCACACTTAGAGCAACATCACTGAAGAAAGAAATGATGGATTTAGGTTAAAGGGATATTTATCTTGCTCTAGTTTTCTGACTAGTAAAGCTATTCTCATTTTCTAACTAGCACATTTAACACGCGCTAGTAAGTAGTAATAGAGAAGGTAATTGCTGCGTGCTTACTTCCATAATGGGCATCTATCCTTTCCACCTGGAGGCTGCCCAGCTGTTGCTGCAGACTTGCAGGGAGCGCCTTTATACCATGGCAGTCTCTAATGGTAAGATGTTGGAGAGATGAGTATGCTTGTACAAAAGCCGGAGGTGCTCCAAGGATTGGAGCTCGGGAGAGCAGGATTCCAGAGATGTCAACCCACCGCAGTTATAAATGTCTAGTCTCCTGAGGGAAGAGGGAATATAGAGGACCCCTGTTAAGCCATCACAGCTTTCTAATGATAATGCTTCTAAACTGGATGACCATTGATGAATCGATGACACTGACTCTCCCTGCTGCAGCTTCCTGCCAGATATGGACTCAAGCTTACTGCAATTACCAATGTCCATTATCCTGAGAGATGCAGGGACGTTGAAGAGCTCAACCAAGTTTTCACAGCTATATATCGTCAGAGACTCTAGATGTGGCAGGAGCTGACAGATTTCTGATAATGTTGATGGCTCAGCAGAAGCTTGTGCATATCCAGTCAGATTATTGCAGTCCCCAATCTCAAGCCTCCTTAAGGATAACAATCCTTCGAACAATGTTTCTCTCCAGTGGACGAGCCCATGGCAACTCACAATTGACAAATCTTGAAGGTGTACAAAGCATGCGCACAGCTCTGTTACACGTACACCTGACTTAAAGTCTCTTAACACCAAAACTTCTAGAGGAAAGTCTTCATCATTTCCATTCTCCTTGACGTTCACCACTTCCCTCAAACTATTCTCAGCACCCATCATGTACTTGCACTATGTTCAATGATAGTCAGTTTCAGATTGGTCACTGAAGTCATATGTCTCGCCACCCACAAGAGCAACTCTGCCTCGCATCCTTCAATTTTTAATACACTGAGCTTTGGTGATTTAGCTGTAGTTGTCAACTGTGGACATTTCTTAATACGAACATTCTGAAGCTTAGGGAAGGTCGGTTGTCCTGGCAATGCTTTCAAATTTTGACAGTGACTAATGGACAACTTCTCAAGCTGAGGAAACATCTCTTCTCTGTGCATCTCATCATTATCTATCTCCCACCATCTTTCCAAAGAGTGAAGAGCATGCAACATAAACTCCTTTAGTTTTGGAAATGTGTAGGTTTTATTATCACGGTCACCGCTGAACAACCATTGCACTTTTCTACAATCAAAAAGATGGATCACAACAATGTTCTGCAACATAGTCATCCATGTCGGGAAGGTGGTGGCTCCATATGATTGTAACTCTAAGTCATGTAGTGCATCATGAGGTTTGAGATTCTCGAGCACTCCTGCATCCTCTTCAAAATATTTCCATCTGAAGGTCCATGCTAATGTCAGTTCTCTTAGCTGCTTGTTCACAAGGTTTCGCTTTAGCATCATCTTTTGTCACATTCTCCAGTTGTCGTAGCTCCAGTTGACCACCAAGGTTTAAATTTCCAAGCTCTCCCACATTACTGCAACTAGAGCCACTACCTGCTACAAAGCATGTAAATGTTTGTAGGGATATGAGTTTACTGAGGTCTCTTGGCATGCTCTTCAGCTCTGGACAACCATGTGTGTAAAGGTGACGGAGGGAAGTCATATACTTCGTTTGTCTTGGAAGTCTACAAAGATATCTACATCCAGAGAGGTTCAGCGTTTGAAGGTTGTATAGAATGCTTGTATCTTCCGGAAGTGCTTTGATGCGACTTCTTGAGAGATCTAGGTACCTCAGATGATGTAGATGCTTTGGTTTCAGCTGAAATGCTACTCTCTGTGAACAGAGCTGCAACGCTTGCAAAGAGTTGTATTTGGATGGATGTTGCAATGAACTTTCCATATGCCCATCACACAAAAGAGTTTGGATAGCTGGAGAGTTGTTCTCTAGAGAACTATCCAATTTTCCTTCAGGATCCTTGCATGCAATAAATAGATGACGAGCAGTGTTAGGAAGCCACTCACTCTGACTTGTTTCCTCAGTTGCGACAACAAAATCAATCTTGCCTGGTTCGTCACTTGCCAAGGCACATTCTTTCCCCATTACAGAAAGTGCAACATCATGCATAAGATCATGGATTTTACATGTAGTTCTGGAATAACACAACCCGTTGTATTTAATTTCATAGTCAGTGGCTTTGATTTGTTTCACATCCTGGAAGAATGACCTTGAGACCAGTTCACGGAAGATCTGTTTGCCAATGGTTTCAAGAGCAACTTGTTGTTCCTGGATGAACCCATGTGCAATCCATAGTTGGATCAGCTTGTCCACATCAATCTCGTAATCTTTGGGAAATACAGCACAAAAAGCAAAGCATTGCTTCATATATGACGGCAAGTCGTTGTAACTGAGCTTGAGTATTGGTAAGATTCCTGTCTCCTCAGTGCAAATGTTACTTCTGTTTGATATAGCTAGCCTCCCACTCTTCCTTATTGGTCTTGGTACACAGTACGGAGCCTAGTGCTATTGCAGCTAAAGGAGAACCAGCACATCTCTTCACAATATCATCAACCATACCCACCAACTCGGTGGGCCTTTGCTCTGCCTTCTTGAAACGACTGAATGATGTTGTCTCGATGATTCTCTTTATGAATTTATCTTCCAAAGCTATGAGATTATAAGATTTAGCAGTATCCATTATTTCAGCCACTCCACCATCACGAGTTGTTGTCAAGACTGCACTACCGATGACACCATGTCGAAGGCATGCCTTGAGCTGTCTCCAAAACTTAACCTGTCGTGCCCAGACATCATCCAATACCAGGAGATACCTTTGCCCGCTCACTACATCCTGAAGGCAATCCAGTGGTGTCTTCTTCTTGGAAGCAGCTGCTTCTGTACCAGGTTCCTTCTTCTTGGGAGCTGCTTCAACTATACTTTTAGCCAAAGAATCCACATCAAAACAGTCAGAAACAAATACCCATAGCAGCAAATCGAAATGCTTCTCAATTGCAGGTTCATTGTAAACAAGCTGAGCTAAGGTGGTCTTGCCCTGACCACCCATTCCAACGATGGGAACAACTGTGAGATCTGCATTGTTAATTTGCCCAACTAGTCTACTAACAATTTCACTCCTATCACTGGCTCTAGATTCATTGATGATTTGCTTGACTTCCTCTGGGTCAATGATAGAATGATTTGTCCGCCGCAACTGGCTGGATACCGGTGGTTGTTGTTTATATTCAAATCTAAATGCATTCATTTCAGCCGCAAGGACTTCAATGGCCAGCACAATCTTGCGTAGTTTTCTTCCCATCCTGTTACGGAATACAAAACGGTTGTGTGTGGGAAAGAGTTTTACCACACTGAAGCCAAAGTTGTTGTAGTGCCCTTCCTTTTTGGCCTTACGACGAAGCGCCTCATACTTGAACTCATCGAAGACTTCATTCGCCTCGTAAGCCACCATCTTGATGGCCTGTAGCCAGGCCGCTGCCCCTTCTCGGTGGGCTGCTGCCTGCTCGGCGTCGGTGATGATGTCCAGGATGGCGGGCAGTTTGCGTATCAGGATCTCATGTTGCTCCTCCATGCCCTTCAACACCTTGTACTTGTCAAGGAGGTAGCTGGACGCCTTCCCCATCACGATTTTGAGCAGTGGTCCGACCACTATGGTGGCCACCACCTCCGCCATCGGAACACCAAGAGCACAGCAAAGCTCAAGTGCAGTGCGAGTGGAGAAGGAAATGGCCTGCGCAAGATGGGTTTGCTTGCTTGTGAGGAAGATGGAAGCAACTAGTATTAACTTTCAGGAAGAGGTGGTTGATTCATTCCATCCACTACAACAATATAGAAAGGACAATTGTAGTTGTGTACATTAGTATATTTCTGAGTAGCATCTTTTCAGGACAGTTGTTTTCTCGGTGCCTGATGGCAGCGTCTGATGAAGCTACGTACCTAGGGTAGGGACACGGACATGTCCAAAGAGCCCTACCCAAGGACGTCCCTAGAGGAAGTCACCTTTCAATCAACTTCAAGGTATCCCACTCGACGGATTCAAGACACTCGACCAAGAAGCTATCACTCGACCAAGAAGCTATCACTCGACTGCCAGAAGACCTAAAGTCACTCCGCAGGCAAACGGTCGGCTATTAAATAGTTTTTATGGTCATTGTAGCACTTTATTAGGAGCGTTATCAGTAACGCCCAAACCTTAAATGTACCTTAAACCCTGCATTACTGAGGGCAGGAGAGGGCCGGCGAACTCTATATAAGCCACCCCCCTCCTCAGTATGAAGGGTTCGCACCCCTGTTATCCATACACACGCATAATCCAATCGACTGCCTTCGGGCACCGAGACGTAGGGTTGTTACTTCCTCCGAGAAGGGCCTGAACTCGTAAATCTTGTGTGCTTACAACTTCCCAATAGCTAAGATCTAGCCTCTCCATACACACCCCCCTACATTACTGTCAGACTTAGAATCACGACAGTTGGTGCCCACCGTGGGGCCGGAGTCTTAGCGCCTAATTGGAGAAGTTGCGATCTTTTTCGATCCATTCGGTCATGGTTTCCTGCGGAGTCTTGGTAGAGGGCCGCGAGATCCATCTCGGCGCGCTCACCTTCATCGCCGACGACTCCGCCTGGCTTCAGGAGACGCCGCTCGACATCGACGCGCTCCCCGTCCGCGGCGCGACGCACTTCCGCGCATGCGTTTGTGGCGTCCTCCTGCGGCAGCCGTCGACCCAGTACCAGTCGGCTCCCGTTTCGTTTCCCCGCCCTGTCTCCCACCAGCGCAAGCGCTCCGGTCGGTCGAGACTTTAGCGGTGGGTGAGGCATGCCGTGGCCCGCCAGTCGGCAGCCCCACAAGTCGCGGCAATCGAGCCCGACGAATCCCTCTACGGCCTGTTCGACTGGCTCCGAGGAGACAGCATTCGAGTGCGACAGCAGCGACCCAGCAGTCGAGGGGACACACAGCCCTCCCGATTTCCCTCGCGCTGATGGAGGCGTGGGTGGGGGCGACCCGTCGCATCCCCACGATGAGTATCTCTCCGAACCTCTCACGTCATTGCAGCGAGATGAGTTTCGCCGCCGGAACATGGACGCGCTCCACACTCCTATTGTTGGAGAAACCCCCGAGGCCCGGGCCTTGGAGGACGCGCGCTTGGCTAACCTGGCCGAGCGCACTCGACTGGAGAATCTCCAGCGAATACTCGACGAGCAGGCACGTCGGCGAGCTCCTAAGTCCAGTCGACGTCAGCAAGCTCCCGAGTCCAGTCAACGTTAGCAAGCTCCTGAGTCCAGTCAGCGTCAGCTCTTCCCGCCGCCGCAGGTATACTGAACCCCAGTTCAGAATTTGGCCGCGGCGGCCCGTATAGCCGAATCAATCCAGCCCTCCCTGTCAGAGGCTAGCAGAGGCTTGTTGCAGATCAGAGCGTTGCTCCGGGCGGCGGGAAACCAGAATCCCGCCGTCTCTTAGTCGCGGAACAGGATCCACAGTCGATCCGTCGCAACAGATATAGTCGAGTCGGCCCACAGCCCGAGATCGCCCTCGAGACGTGAGGGACATGGTGACCGGCATGATCAGTACAGGAGGAATGAGCATTATGATCACCGATTCGATTGTGATGATCGACGTCGAGTGCCAACCCCTCCCCTGAGGAGTGGGTCGTATGCGCCTCGACGGCAAGATGACAGACGCCCTCATAGTGTTGGGCAGAGGATTCCAGTCGACCCCAGAGATCCAGGCTTTGATGCGAGATCCATCCTCGTTCAAGGTTTGGTTGACAGGAACAGGGCTCATCAAGAAGGCCACAACAGAGATGCGCCTACCAGCAGCAGGGTACATGCTTCAGGGCCAGAGTGTTTCAGTCGAGCCATCAGAGCCGCAGTGATTCCTCCCAATTTCAGACTGGCAACTGGAGTCAGCAAGTTCACCGGAGAATCTAAGCCTGACACTTGGCTCGAAGATTACCGAGTGGCTGTACAGATTGGCGGTGGTAATGATGAGGTGGCCATGAAGCACTTGCCTCTCATGTTAGAGGGCTCAGCCAGGGCATGGCTAAATCAGTTGGCACCCAGCAGCATTTACACGTGGGAAGACCTCTCCCGAGTGTTTGTCACGACCTTTGAAGGAACCCGCAAGCGACCTGCAGGCCTTACAGAGTTGCGGTCCTGTGTGCAGAAGCCGAATGAAACACTGAGGGATTACATCCAGAGGTGGATCACACTGCATCACACGGTTGAGAATGTGCCAGACCATCAAGCGGTTTGTGCCTTCAAGGAAGGCGTTAAATACAGAGAGTTGAATCTGAAGTTCGGTCGAACTGGAGAGATGTCTCTGAATCGGATGATGGAGATTGCCACCAAGTATGCCAATGGTGAAGACGAAGACCGACTCCGAAGCGGCAAGCTCAAGGCAGTCGCCCAAGAAACAGGAGGAAACTCCAGTCGGAAACAGAAGCGGAAGGCCGAGCCAACCGCTCCTGGGGAGGCCCTGGCCGTAGCCCAGGGAAACTTCAAGGGGAAACCCAAGGGCACCTGGAAGCCCAAGAAAGTCAAGGATCAAGATGGGAATGATGTTTTGGACCTGCCATGTCACATCCACACCAAAAAAGACGAAGAGGGTAAATTTATTTACCCGAAGCATACCACTCGACAGTGCCGGCTCCTCCAGCAGTTCCAGGGCAAGCAGCTCAAAGATAAGGAAAAAGAGCCGGACAGGGTTGAGGACAAGGAAGACAGTGACGATGGATACCCCCAAGTCAATTCCACCCTGATGATTTTTGCTGATGTCGAAAGCAAAAGTCGACTGAAAGTCATTAACCGCGAGGTGAATATGGTTGCTCCGGCAACACCCAGTTACCTGAAGTGGTCTCAGACTGCCATCACATTCGACCAGTCTGATCACCCGGCGCACATTGCCACCCCTGGGAGGCAAGCTTTGGTGGTCGACCCAGTTGTCGAAGGCACTCGACTGACCAAAGTACTGATGGATGGCGGCAGTGGCCTGAACATACTATACGCTGAAACTTTGAAGGGAATGGGCATTCCGATGTCCAGGCTCAGTACCAGTAACATGAGCTTCCACGGAGCCATTTATGGGAAGAAAGCCGAGTCACTCGGCCAGATTGCTCTTGATGTGGTTTTTGGTGATTCAAAGAATTACCACAAGGAAAAGTTGACATTCGAGGTTGTGGACTTCCAGAGTGCTTATCATGCCATTTTGGGCAGGCCAGCTTACGCACGCTTCATGGCTCGACCATGTTACGTGTATCTCAAACTGAAGATGCCTAGCCCCAAAGGTGTGATCACTGTTGTGGGCAACCGAAAGAAAGCAGAAGAGTGTTTTCATAAAGGCTCAAAGATCGCTGATGCTCAGATGGCAGTGGTCGAGCTGAAAGAGTACCAAAAGACTGCCGATCCGAGTGAATTGTTGCGAGCCAAGAAGCCCGCTTCAGAATCAGCTTTTCAGTCGTCTGGAGAAACAAAGACAGTCCACATTCACCCGACCGACCCCGATGCTGCTCCGACTCACATCTCGACGACACTCGACTCCAAATAGGAAGAAGCGCTCATCCAGCTCCTCCGTGAGAACTGGGATATCTTTGCATGGAAACCCTCTGACATGCCTGGAGTTCCCAGAGAGCTGGCTGAGCATCGTCTGCGAATCGACCCAAAATTCAAGCCTGTGAAGGAACATCTTCAACGGTCCGCCGTCCAGAAGAAGCAAGCCATTGGCGAGGAGGTGGCTCGGCTCTTAGCAGCAGAGTTCATCCGAGAGATTTACCACTCCGAGTGGCTCGCCAATGTCGTCATGGTCCCCAAGAAGGACAAGTCACTTCGCATGTGCATTGATTTCAAACATATCAATCGGGCCTGCCCGAAAGATCATTTTCCTCTCCCTCGCATCGACCAAATAGTTGACTCGACTGCAGGGTGCAAGAGGTTGTCTTTTCTAGATGCCTATTCCGGGTACCATCAGATCCGTCTGTATGGACCCGACGAGATCAAAACAGCTTTCATCACTCCATTCGGATGCTTCTGTTACGTCACCATGCCGTTCGGCCTCAAGAACGCCGGAGCCACGTTCATGAGGATGATTTAGAAGTGTTTACTCACTCAAATCAGTCGGAATGTGGAGGCATACATGGATGATATTGTGGTCAAGTCCCAGAAAGGTTCCGACCTGCGGACTGACCTTGCTGAAACCTTTGCCAACCTCAGGAGGTATGATATCAAGCTCAATCCATCAAAGTGCACATTCTGAGTTCCAGGTGGAAAGTTACTCGGTTTTCTCGTTTCCGAACGGGGGATCGACGCCAATCCTGAAAAAATTGGCACCATACTTCGGATGAAGCATCCTGTACGCGTGCACGATGTCCAAAAGCTTATAGGCTGCTTGGCCGCTTTAAGTCGATTCATTTCTCGTCTCGGTGAAAAGGCGTTGCCTCTTTACCGACTGATGAAGAAGTCTGACAAGTTCGAGTGGACTCCAGAAGCTGATGCAACGTTTGCAGAGCTCAAAGCTCTGCTCTCCACCCAGCCGGTGCTTGCTGCCCCAATCAGCAAAGAGCCTCTGCTGCTTTACATCGCAGCCACAGGACAAGTTGTCAGCACAGTGCTTACGGTCGAGCGGGAAGAGGAAGGAAAGGCCTTCAGAGTTCAGCGCCCAGTCTATTATGTGTCTGAAGTTTTGACCCCTTCAAAACAAAGATACCCTCACTACTAGAAGCTCGTATATGGGATTTATATGACCACGAAGAAGGTTGCACATTACTTCTCTGACCACTCCATTACAGTCGTCAGTGACGCCCCATTGTCAGAGATTCTGCACAACAGAGATGCAACTGGTCAAGTGGCCAAATGGGAGATTGAACTCCTTCCCTTATATATCAAGTTTGAAGCAAAGAAGGCTATCAAGTCCCAAGCAATCGCAGATTTCGTCGCCGAGTGGATTGAACAGCAACTCCCGACTCAAGTTCACTCGGAGCACTGGACCATGTTCTTCGATGGGTCTAAGATGCTTAATGATTCCGGTGCTGGGGCAGTCCTAGTCTCCCCCGAGGAGATAAGCTCAGATATGTTCTCCAGATTCACTTTGATTCCTCCAATAATGAAGCAGAATATGAAGCACTTTTGTATGGGTTGCGCATGGCCATTTCACTCGGCGTCCGTCGCCTCATGGTCTATGGCGACTCAGATTTGGTGGTTAATCAAGTGATGAAGGAGTGGGACGTCAGAAGTCCGGCAATGACTAGTTATTGCAATGCAGTGCGAAAGCTAGAAAAGAAATTCAAGGGATTAGAGCTTCATCACATCCCACGACTGAAAAACCAGGCAGCTGACGATTTGGCAAAGTTAGGCTCCAAGAGAGAAGCCATTCCCAGCAACGTGTTCCTGGAACACATTCACTCGCCGTCAGTCCAAGAGGATCCTTTCACAGAAGAAGCCCCGCAGCCGAAAAGCGCCACAGACCCAACTAAAGTCGAAGTTCCTGCTGTGGTCGACCTAATCATGGAAGTCTTGGCAATCACTCCCGACTGGACGATACCGTACATCGCGTATATCCTAAGGAAAGAACTCCCGGAAGACGAGCAAGAGGCTCGACAGATCGTCCGCTGATCCAAGGCCTTCACAGTCATAAAGGGACAGTTGTATAGAGAGAGCGCGACTGGAATCGGTCAGAAGTGCATAACACCAGAAGAGGGTCAGATAATCCTTGATGATATCCACTCGGGGACCTGTGGTCACCATGCGTCCTCTCGGACCATTGTGGCTAAAGCATACCGAGCGGGATTTTACTGGCCAAGAGCAAATGAGATGGCGAAAGAGATAGTCGACAAATGTGGAGGGTGCCAGTTCTACTCCAACATGTCACACAAGCCTGCGTCAGCCCTAAAGAACATTCCACTCGTCTGGCCCTTTGCTGTCTGGGGACTGGACATGGTTGGTCCACTGAGAACAGGCAGGAGTGGTTTCACTCATGTGCTTGTGGCAGTCGACAAGTTTACCAAATGGATTGAAGCTAAGCCCATCAAGGATCTCGATGCTCGCACTGCCATCAGTTTCGTCAGAGGGCTAACATTCAGATATGGAGTCCCGCATAGCATCATCACCGACAATGGGTCGAACTTTGGTTCAGACAAGTTCAGAGCTTTTTGTTGGAGAACGTAGCAGAAATTCAAAATTTTCCTACGTGTCACCAAGATCTATCTATGGAGAGACTAGCAACGAGGGGGAGGAGAGTTCATCTACATACCCTTGTAGATCGCTAAGCGGAAGCGTTCAAGTGAACGGGGTTGATGGAGTCGTACTCGTCATGATTCAAATCATCGATGACCAAGTGCCGAACGGACGGCACCTCCGCGTTCAACACACGTACAGCCCGGTGACGTCTCCCACGCCTTGATCCAGCAAGGAGAGAGGGAGAGGTTGAGGAAGACTTCATCCAACAGCAGCACAACGGCGTGGTGGTGGTGGAGGAGCGTGGCTATCCTGCAGGGCTTCGCCAAACACTACAGAAGAGGAGGAAGAAGAGACGCAGGGCTGCACCAACGAGATTGAATCGCGTGTGTGGGCAGCCCCCTAGGCCTCATATATATAAGGGAAGGGGAGGGCTGCGCCCCCTCTAGGGTTCCCACCCCTAGGGGGGCGGCAGCCCTAGATGGGGAGCAAGGGGGGCGGCCAAGAGGGGAGAGAGGGAGGCGCCCCCTAGGGTGGGCCTTAGGCCCATATAAGCCTAGGGTTTCCTCCTTTTTTTTCTCCTAGCTGCCCTTGGGCCTTGTGGGAGGCGCACCAGCCCACTTAGGGGCTGGTCCCTCACCACCCTTGGCCCATGCAAGCCTCCGGGGTTGGTGGCCCCACTTGGTGGACCCCCGGGACCCTCCCGGTGGTCCCGGTACGTTACCGATAAACCCCGAAACTCTTCCGGTGACCAAAACAGGACTTCCCATATATAAATCTTTACTTCCGGACCATTCCGGAACTCCTCGTGACGTCCGGGATCTCATCCGGGACTCCGAACAACATTCGGTAACCACATACCAACTTCCTTTATAACCCTAGCGTCATCGAACCTTAAGTGTGTAGACCCTACGGGTTCGGGAGACATGTAGACATGACCGAGACGTTCTCCGGTCAATAACCAACAGCGGGATCTGGATACCCATGTTGGCTCCCACATGTTCCACGATGATCTCATCGGATGAACCACGATGTCAAGGACTTAATCAATCCCGTATACAATTCCCTTTGTCTATCGGTATGATACTTGCCCGAGATTCGATTGTCGGTATCCCGATACCTTGTTCAATCTCGTTACCGGCAAGTCTCTTTACTCGTTCCGTAACACATCATCCCGTGATCAACTCCTTGATCACATTGTGCACATTATGATGATGTCCTTGTTGGGGAACGCGGTAATTTCAAAAAATTTCCTACGCACACGCAAGATCATGGTGATGCACAGCAACGAGAGGGGAGAGTGTTGTCTACGTACCAACGCAGACCGACTGCGGAAGCGATCACACAACGTAGAGGAAGTAGTCGTACGTCTTCTTCCCGATCCGACCGATCCAAGCACCGTTACTCCGGCACCTCCGAGTTCTTAGCACACGTTCAGCTCGATGACGTTCCTCGGGCTCCGATCCAGCAAAGCGTCGAGGAAGAGTTTCGTCAGCACGACGGCGTGATGACGATCTTGATGTACTACCGACGCAGGGCTTCGCCTAAGCACTACAACGGTACGATCGAGGTGGAATTTGGTGGCAGGGGGCACCGCACACGGCTAAGGAACGATCTCAAGGATCAAGTTGTGTGTCTATGGGGTGCCCCCTGCCCCCGTATATAAAGGCCAGGGGCAAGGGGGTCGGCCGGCTAGGAGGGAGGCGCAGGGAGGAGTCCCACTCCTACCGGGAGTAGGACTCCTTCCCTCAAATCCTATTCCTAATAGGACTCTTCGGGAGAAAGAGAAGAGAGGGGGGCCGGCCCCTTCTCCTAGTCCTAATAGGACTAGGGAAGGGGGGTTCGGCCGGCTAGCCTGTGGGCTGCCCCTTCTCTCTTTTCCACTAAGGCCCAATAGGCCCATTTGCCTCCCGGGGGGTTCCGGTAACCCTCCCGGTAATCCGGTAAAATCCCGATTTCACCCGGAACACTTCCGGTGCCCAAATATAGGCTTCCAATATATCAATCTTTACGTCTCGACCATTTCAAGACTCCTCGTCATGTCCGTGATCTCATCCGGGACTCCGAACAACCTTCGGTACATCAAAATGCATAAACTCATAATAACTGTCATTGTAACGTTAAGCGTGCGGACCCTACGGTTCGAGAACAATGTAGACATGACCGAGACACGTCTCCGGTCAATAACCAATAGCGGGACCTGGATGCCCATATTGGCTCCTACATATTCTACGAAGATCTTTATCGGTCAGACCGCATAACAACATATGTTGTTCCCTTTGTCATCGGTATGTTACTTGCCCGAGATTCGATCGTCGGTATCCAATACCTAGTTCAATCTCGTTACCGGCAAGTCTCTTTACTCGTTCCGTAATACATCATCTCACAACTAACTTATTAGTTGCAGTGCTTGCAAGGCTTATGTGATGTGCATTACCGAGAGGGCCCAGAGATACCTCTCCGACAATCGGAGTGACAAACCCTAATCTCGAAATACGCCAACCCAACATCTACCATTGGAGACACCTGTAGTACTCCTTTATAATCACCCAGTTACGTTGTGACGTTTGGTAGTACCCAAAGTGTTCCTCCGGTAAACGGGAGTTGCATAATCTCATAGTTATAGGAACATGTATAAGTCATGAAGAAAGCAATAGCAACATACTAAACGATCGGGTGCTAAGCTAATGGAATGGGTCATGTCAATCAGATCATTCTACTAATGATGTGACCTCGTTAATCAAATAACAACTCCTTGTTCATGGTTAGGAAACATAACCATCTTTGATTAACGAGCTAGTCAAGTAGAGGCATACTAGTGACACTCTGTTGGTCTATGTATTCACACATGTATTATGTTTCCGGTTAATACAATTCTAGCATGAATAATAAACATTTATCATGATGTAAGGAAATAAATAATAACTTTATTATTGCCTCTAGGGCATATTTCCTTCAGTCCTACCGAGTGGGCCCAGAGATACCTCTCCGTTTACACGGAGTGACAAATCCCAGTCTCGATTCGTGCCAACCCAACAGACACTTTCAGAGATACCCGTAGTGTACCTTTATAGCCACCCAGTTACGTTGTGACGTTTGGCACACCCAAAGCACTCATACGGTATCCGGGAGCTGCACAATCTCATGGTCTAAGGAAATGATACTTGACATTAGCAAAGCTTTAGCATACGAACTACACGATCTAGTGATATGCTTAGGATTGGGTCTTGTCCATCACATCATTCTCCTAATGATGTGATCCCGTTATCAACGACATCCAATGTCCATGGTCAGGAAACCGTAACCATCTATTGATCAACGAGCTAGTCAACTAGAGGCTTACCAGGGACATGGTGTTGTCTATGTATCCACACATGTATCTGAGTTTCCTATCAATACAATTCTAGCATGGATAATAAACGATTATCATGAACAAGGAAATATAATAATAATCAATTTATTATTGCCTCTAGGGCATATTTCCAACACTTTTTGCACCTCTCAAGGCACACGAGTCGACTACGCATCGGTCGCCCATCCCCAGTCGAATGGACAGGCTGAGAGAGCAAATGGTCTGATTCTCAAAGGACTAAAGCCTCGACTGATGCGCGATCTTAAGCACGCGGCAGGCGCTTGGGTCGACGAGCTTCCGTCAGTTCTGTGGGGATTGAGGACCACCCCTAACCGGTCGACTGGAAGAACTCCATTCTTTCTGGTTTATGGAGCCGAAGCAGTTCTGCCGAGCGATCTTCTTCACAACGCACCCCGAGTCGAACTTTATACCGAAGATGAATCAGAACAAGCCCGGCAAGACGCAGTCGACCTCCTAGAAGAAGAGAGAGAGATGGCCATGATTAGATCGGCCATTTATCAGCAAGACTTGCGTCGATTCCACGCCCGGAATGTGAAGAGTCGAGCCTTCCAAGAAGGAGATTTGGTCCTCCGACACTACAAGAAATATGTCAACTTATGACCTTCTGTCAGTGACCCTCAAAGAATTGGTCATAAATTTATGACCATTTTAGACCAATTGGTCAAAAGCTCTTCAGGGGGCTCCAAACCCTAAACCATTGCGACCATTTTGGTGAGAAAGGTCGTAATTTCCTTACACGAAATGGTCACAAAGCAAACAGTGTTAGTCCGCTGCCTTATTTCTAGTTGTTAATGACCAATATAGATGGTCATAGCCTTGTAGATTGTGGTGGGTTGTGATGACTAGGCGCCATCTCATCAGTTTTGCCTATGTGTCATGTCCATGTGGCAGTTTTTGCCCTAGGTTGTGAAGCAACCTATATTTCTATCATTCCCAAAATTCCCAAAAAAATCTCATAAATTCTTTGGGGCATATCTTCATCAAATATGTAAAAATCCTTCCTTTCCTAGTTCAAAACTAATTCAACAATATTCATTTTCCTATTCTGTTCACAACAACACTTTATGAAGGAAGTGCTATTTATATATTCTTGATTGCCCTAGGAATTTTTGGGCACTCTTTCCTATCCAATTCATTACCGCATGACAAAATTCAGCTCCATTTGCCTAGCAAATCTTCCTCGGCAAATTTCCAAAGTTTTTTTCCACCTAGAAGCATTGTGAAGGAAGTACCTTTTTTATATCTCTAAATGACATGAAATTTATACAGTTTCTTAATATGCCCAAATTATCACCCTCCTCCAAATTGCAGCTCAGTCAAATCATCTATGTGAGCCCAGGTTCAATTTATATTTTATGGCCAAATTGGCACGTTGCAAAGCAAGTGTTATATAGACCCATCCTATTACCCTCAAACTTTTCGGGCACTCTTCCATACCCAAATCATTGCCACATGATAATATTCAGCTCAATTTTCCTAGTAAATCTTTCTCGGGAAATTTCCAAAGTTTCTACCTCGAGAGAAGCTTTGTGAAGTAAGTACTAGCTAGGCTTACCCAAATGATCGGAAAATTGACCAGCGCATGACCATACCTAAGTAACTTACCTACACCAATTTTGAGCTCATTTCATTCATCCAATCTCTCTCACTAGTTTTCCCAAGTTTCTGTCCATAGAAGAGCATTGTGATGGAAGTACTACTTTGGCATGTACAAATGGTATAAATTTTCTACAATGCTTTCCTATGCCCAAATAACCATCCTCCACAAAAATTCAGCTCAATCCATTCATTATTTTGAGCCCAGCTTCAACATTCATATTTTTGTCCAGCGTGGTACTTTGCAAAGCAAGTACTACCTAGGATCCTCCTTTTGAGCTAAAAATTTGTGAAGACATTCTCCTTAGTAGATGATCATCCTCAGCCAAAACTCACGCCCATTGGCCATGTGCATTTCCCGTACCGCTAATCAAACACTTGGCTGCTAATTCATGTTTGAGCATCGATCGGTCTTCTCGTGAGAATCATATGTTGTAATTTTCTTCCTAGAACAAACCCGGGGAGTGCCCAACCCACTAGACATGCCTAAGCCACCCAGAACACAAGGCAACATTACGGTCACGCGGTGACCACGCGACGGGCATGCGAGTTTACGCGCTCTAGAGTTGGGGCCCTCGGCCACCGCCCAAACCTCGACGTATCGCCACCAAACCATGTATTTATGATTAAATAGGTCCTTATATAACTAGAAACGATTTTTGGAAAAAATCAATAGCAAACTATGAGGCAGCTGCAGTTCAAATTTGACCCGCTTCCAACTGAATCGGCGGAAATTTGTCTTTTTCACGAGAGGTGGATCAAAATTTTTTACACCCAACCATTTTGTCAATTGTGCATTAAATATGTCCTAGTATTTTATAAAAATGATTTGGTCCAATTTTGCAACAATTATTTGGTAGTTCCTTCACAAAAAAACCTCCTTTCGGGCACTCGAAAAATGGAAAATGGTTTTTTCGTCCAATGAAAATGAAAACTTCCTTAGGCAACATTGTTTGCCATTCCAATATGCACCCTTGTGCACAATATGAGATCATTTTAACAAACTATGCCATGAATGTGGCCATAAGATTGATCATTTGGCTTGAAAGCCATTGATCTCCACACGTGATAGCTCGTTTCTGAGAACACTTTTTTAAAATAATTGCCATATTACAAGTTTGTTATTTTTCCTAGGAGCTTGGCCACATATGATGAAACAATGCGAAGGTTTCCCAATTTTTTGATATTTTTTGAATTTTTTATGCCCGTTCCAAAATGCGGTCAAAACGGCGGGAATGACCGTTCCTAGCTAGTGGTTGAATCTTGGAATTTTGTTGGTGTTTCTGTGATTAAATAGATACTTATGTACCTAGAAATGATTTTTGGAAAAAATAAATAGCAAACTATGAGGCAGCTGCAGTTCAAATTTGACCCGCTTCCAACTAAATCGGCGGAAATTTGTCTTTTTCACGAGAGGTGGATCAAAACTTCTGACACCCAACCATTTGGTCAATTGTGCATTAAATATGTCCTACTATTTTACAAAATTGACTTGGTACAATTTTGCAACTAATATATGGTAGGCCCTTCACAAAAAAAATCTCTTTTCGGGCACTCGAAAAATGGAAAATGAATTTTTCGTCCAAAGAAAATGAAAACTTCCTTAAGCAACATTGTTTGTCATTCCAATATGCACCCTTGTGCACAATATGAGATCATTTGAACAAACTATGCCATGTATGTGGCCATAAGATTGATCATTTGGCTTGAAAGGCATTGATCTCCACACGTGATAGCTCGTTTCTGAGAACACTTTTTTAAAATAATTGCCGTATTACAAGTTTGTTATTTTTCCTATGAACTTGGCCACATATAATGACACAATGCGAAGGTTTCCCAATTTTTTGATTTTTTTTGAATTTTTTATGCCCGTTTCAAAATGCGGTCAAAACGGCGGGAATGACCGTTCTTAGCTAGTGGTTGAATCTTGGATTTTTTTTGGTGTTTCTATTATTAAATAGATACTTATGTACCTAGAAATGATTTTTGGAAAAAATAAATAGCAAAATACAAGGCAGCTACAGTTCAAATTTGACCCGCTTCCAACTGAATCAGCGGAAATTTGTCTTTTTCATGAGAGGTGGATCAAAACTTTTTACACCCAACCATTTGGTTAATTATGCATTAAACATGGCCTAGTATTTTATAAAATTGATTTGGTCCATTTTTGCAACAATTATTTGGTAGTTCCTTCACAAAATATCCTCCTTTTAGGCACTCGAAAAATGGAAAATGGTTTTTTCGTCCAACGAAAATAAAAACTTACTTAGGCAACATTGTTTGCCATTCCAATATGCACCCTTGTGCATAATATGAGATCATTTGAACAAACTATGCCATGAATGTGGCCATAAGATTGATCATTTGGCTTGAAAGCCATTGATCTCCACACGTGATAGCTCGTTTCTGAGAACACATTTTTAAAATAATTGCCATATTACAAGTTTGTTATTTTTCCTAGGAGCTTGGCCACATATGATGAAACAATGCGAAGGTTTCCCAATTTTTTGACTTTTTTGAATTTTTTATGCGCGTTTCAAAATGCGGTCAAAACGGCGGGAATGACCGTTCCTAGCTAGTGGTTGAATCTTGGAATTTTGTTGGTGTTTCTGTGATTAAATAGATACTTATGTACCTAGAAATGATTTTTGGAAAAAAATAAATAGCAAACTATGAGGCAGCTGCAGTTCAAATTTGACCCGCTTCCAACTGAATCGGCGGAAATTTGTCTTTTTCACGAGAGGTGGATCAAAACTTCTGACACCCAACCATTTGGTCAATTGTGCATTAAATATGTCCTAGTATTTTACAAAATTGACTTGGTACAATTTTGCAACTAATATATGGTAGGCCCTTCACAAAAAAATCTCTTTTCGGGCACTCGAAAAATGGAAAATGAATTTTTCGTCCAAAGAAAATGAAAACTTCCTTAAGCAACATTGTTTGTCATTCCAATATGCACCCTTGTGCAAAATATGAGATCATTTGAACAAACTATGCCATGTATGTGGCCATAAGATTGATCATTTGGCTTGAAAGCCAGTGATCTCCACACGTGATAGCTCGTTTCTGAGAACACTTTTTTAAAATAATTGCCGTATTACAAGTTTGTTATTTTTCCTATGAACTTGGCCACATATAATGACACAATGCAAAGGTTTCCCAATTTTTGAATTTTTTTGAATTTTTTATGCCCGTTTCAAAATGCGGTCAAAACGACGGGAATGACCATTCTTAGCCAGTGGTTGAATCTTGGAATTTTTTTGGTGTTTCTATGATTAAATAGATACTTATGTAACTAGAAATGATTTTTGGAAAAAATAAATAGCAAAATACAAGGCAGCTACAGTTCAAATTTGACCCGCTTCCAACTGGATCAGCGGAAATTTGTCTTTTTCATGAGAGGTGGATCAAAACTTTTTACACCCAACCATTTGGTTAATTGTGCATTAAACATGGATTAGTATTTTATAAAATTGATTTGGTCCATTTTTGCAACAATTATTTGGTAGTTCCTTCACAAAAAAACCTCCTTTTAGGCACTCGAAAAATAGAAAATGGTTTTTTCGTCCAACGAAAATAAAAACTTACTTAGGCAACATTGTTTGCCATTCCAATATGCACCCTTGTGCATAATATGAGATCATTTGAACAAACTATGCCATGAATGTGGTCATAAGATTGATCATTTGGCTTGAAAGCCATTGATCTCCACACGTGATAGCTCGTTTCTGAGAACACTTTTTTTATAATAATTGCCGTATTACAAGTTTGTTATTTTTCCTAGGAACTTGGCCACATATGATGACACAACGCGAAGGTTTTGCATTTTTTTTGATTTTTTTGAATTTGTTATGCCTGTTTCAAAATGACACATTTCTTGGACCAATCAGAAGGCAGAACCTCCCTTCCCACGGATCACCCCCCTAAGCCGATCTGAGCCGTCCGCACCATACAGATCCAACGTCTCCTAAACGCGCGCTGGCCAACCAAACCCTAGCATCGTGTAGCACACTCCCCTCCCTCTCCCTCTCCCCGACCCATGCGGCGCCTCCTCCCTCTCCCCGACCCAGATCTCCCTCCCCGACCCAGACCTCCCTCTCCGCCGTCCCAACTCCTACCCCGCCGCCAGCCTCCCCCCAAGCGCCGCTGCTCTTGACCTGCAACGACCAATGACGATGCCCCCCCGTCGCTGCCCCCTCCTTCCCCATCCCGCCGCGGCGAGGAGATCCATTCCCGCCGCCGTCGTTGCCCCCGCCCCCTTCTCCCCGATTCAGACCACATGCTCCCACCATAGCTCACCGCCGGGCCTCCTCCTCCCCTCCTCGCAGATCCAGAGCACAAATCCAAACAACACACCATTTGCCGCCGCCGCCACCTCCTCCCTGTCCTGCAGCGGCACGTCCCGCCACCACCTCTTTCCTCGACGGGTCCCGTAGTGACGCCCATCACGCCCCGCAGATGCCGTCCCCAATCCCCACCGCGTTCCCCAATCCCCATCCCCAACCAAAATCTTCCCCATCTCCCCCGGCCAGTTCTCCTCCCGTCTGCGTCCCCTTCCCCACCCCCGCTCCCAGATCGCGCCACGCGCCACCCCTGACCGCCGTCGGAACCCCACCCCGCCGGCGACGAGGCCAGACCCCCGAGGGCCCAGCCAAGGTGGTGCTCGCGCGGCTGGGCAGGAGCATCTCCCGTGCGCTTGCGCAGATGGGCAATGCCACGGTGATCGACGAGAAGGTGCTCGGGGAGTGCCTCAACGAGATCTCCCCCGCGCTCCTGCAGTCTGACGTCCGGAAGATCGTCAACCTCGAGACCCTCGCCGCCGGCACCAACAAGTGGCGCATCATACAGCAGGTCCTGCCCGCTCCACCTCCCTCAATTCATTTCCTGCGCTATTCGATCGAGGGACGCGCGTGCCAGGGGGACTGGTCGGTTGGAGGCTGATGCCCTTGTGTTTTTCCTGCTGCAGGCCGTCTTCACGGAGCTCTGCAACATGCTAGATCCAGGGAAGCCGGTCTTCACCCCCAAGAAGGGCAAGCCCAATGTCGTCATGTTCGTCGGATTGCAGGGCCAGTCTGACTCACCAACCAACCTCGCCTGCTTGCTCTGTTTATTGTTCTACACCTATTACTGAATGTATATATGTACCACTCTGTGTGTAGCATTTTTCTAACTGTACAATAGCACTCACTCCTCTACTGTCACATAATAGATTAGCCTTGAATTCATCTAGTTTGGATCAAAGTAGAACCATTGATTAATACTAGATGATTGTTACGGTAAATTTGGTTATAGATTTCTTTGAACTAGTTTGATTCCCTGCTGATCTACATCTTTTACTTACTCACATGCTTGACTGAATTTGCTACTGCTGTTACTCTAGTGGTGAACGAGATAGGCATTATATTGCTTGTTTCATTGCTTCCACAAATTAAAACTCAGTAATCTTGTTAACTGCTACCGCTGTCATGAACCACACATCTGAGATGAACTTGACATTGATTTGCTCGTGTGTCAAGTATGGATAGACTTTGCTATTCACCAGTATTCAGGCGGTTGAAGTGTGTGTGCTGTTGTGGCTGTTAGGATGTCGTTGGGTTGTTATCACTAGTACTAGTCCTATCAAATTGCATGTGAGTAGTTCATTACCATGCTATCCAGGGGATATTCATTTATGTGCCTGTGAATTCGTTCTTGGTGTGTATGTATGTATATGTGCTAGCAACATGAGTAGGAATTAGCATCATGCTCGGCCTGGATGGATTGCATGCATACATTGATCCAGGGAGAAGTGTATGGCTGATACAATCCTCTTTTTCACAAAGCTATTATACACTTTGGTAAATACAGTAATTTGTTCTTTACTAAATGCACTGCAAGTATGGATGCTGATGCATGCATGCATCTAGGGTGAGTCGTACCTAGTTGTTCTTTATGCATCTCCAGTCGTACCTAGTATTGTTTTAATGGAATCAGTACAATTTCTGTGTACATAGGGATTGCTCTGTTTGCTTCATATTATGGTGTAAATGTCTTGCTAGCTTATTGTGGCAGCCGGCTGGATTATCGCTCATAGTGTCACTCGTATCACGCTACACTGGCTAGGCTTCTACCGGCTGTTCCGATGCCGTGCTACGCTGGTTGGGCTTCTCTAGACCAGTAAAAAAATTTAAGAGAACGATCATTGGCATGGAGAGATCGATCCTTCCGTGTGATCCGTTCGGTGAAAGAATGGGATCCATCGGGGTAGTACATTTGTACTGGTATGATGAACAAGAGCTTCCAGTTAATTACATAATATTGGTGATGTAGTTTTACTTGCCTTGTATGCTTGCTTAGTTGTTCATCGGGCCGCTCTCTTGTATCGTTTGAGTGCGCCAACTAGTTCGACCAGCCTCTCTATGATTTATTCTGATAGCTTATGGAGTCCTTCTATCTAAATTTGTGAAAAAATCGACCCAACAAAAAAAATGTTAATCAGTCCTCTCTCTCAAAGTTGAGTTTGGGCTGCTGCATATGAATGATTTTTTTTCGCAGTTTGACTTTGAGGATGTTGTTGCTGCTAAAGTAGCAACAACAACAATCACGCTTTGGTTCCCCAAAATTTAGATGGCACTTGCATCTCTACATACACACACATATGAATATGCACCTCGGTTTGGCTCAGTTTGCATGTTTACATTTGCTTTAACTTTGACTGAAACTATCTTGGTGACACTTGCATCAATGGTGTGTTCTGCCCTTATAGATGTCCTTGGAGAAGATGGCCATTGGAGTGTAGGGGAGGAACAACCTTGTCCTGCTCGAGGAGGAGGAGGAGGAGGACCACCCGAGCTCGACGACGACACGGCAACAGGTAGCACTCGCCTCCCTCCCAAGGTGAAGGTCTGATCCGCCTGTTTAGATGGTCTGCTCTTGACTTATGCATGTGAGGGGAGAAGAAAGTCAATTGGACTGAATTATATTTGCATGTGAGGGGAGCGATCCTTTTGGTAGATGCAGAGTATAGATTCACAAAATTCACCACATGAGCGTACTACCTATATCCAAATTTTGGATACCACTTGCATGCTTGAAAAGATGATTTGATTGAATGCTTGAAAAGATGAGTCGCTAAAGTGAATGATGTGAGGGATGTTCTCACGTATTACTATTATTGTCGTTCCTTTTCTGTCTTCTTTTGTCAGATTTTGTTTTTTGTAGTAATTTAAGTTCTGTTTTGTAGACCTATTTGTTTGCGTTACTGTTCTATTTGTCCGGTGATGAAAAACCTGTTAATCATACCATCTTTCGGGACTGATTGGTCGTAGTGCGCCCATGCTATCATTCTGCAATTCTGAGGACAAATTAAACAGCTTGACTGTAAATTTTTTTAATACTTTCGAACTTACATGTCATCTATTTTTTAGTTTTTTATTCTGTTGTTTACTATGTATAGAATATGGCTGGACAATGATGAAAACCGAATAAAACACCATCTTTTTGGACACCTAATGACTGGACAAATATGTTCATATTTTTTAAGTTGCTCTGATCTTTGTTGATAATTTTTTGGTCTAAAATATTTCTCTATGAAGAGAGTACAAGCAGACGGGCGGTCTGAACTGATGCCATGTTGATATGTGTGCATCATCTGTGCTACCCTTGTGGTTGGCATCTGAGAGAAAAAAATTGTGCACTTTGTTCTTCTCATAAGTTACATTTTTTAAATTCTTCTGCTTTTTGTCCTGTTTGCACTTAGCTTCTATTATCCCTCTTTGTTGCACTTGGTCTAAGGGGGATGTAGTGGGCGCGGATAGAGAAATGGTTTACTTGCCAACCCTTTGCACCGTTTGCCATTTCTTTGGATTAGTGGCAGTGATTTGAACCTTACCCGTGCTTCTGATAAATTCATGAAGGACAAGGGAAAACATGGTTGAATTTCTTAATATGAGACAAAAAGAGACAGTCTCATTATTGTCAATCTTTTAGATTCATGTGTTCTGTTTGACCATGGCTGTGATGATAAACACTTTCAACAAACATGCCAGTTCTGCTTCTGAAAATTCATGACTGAAAAACCTGTTATACAAGATCTGTTTAGTACTCATGTATTATGGTCGTGGCTTATTTAGTATGTGCTTGCTGTGCCTTGTGTATTGGTGCCTAATTAGCTTCTGTTAGGGGATAATCTACTGGTTATAGCAAGATTTTACTCTTGTGCCGTGGAATAGATGGTTCATGTGTACTGCGATGTACTAGTTGAGCTCTGCTGGCTGTACTAGTTGAGCTCTGCTCCTTCTAACTCATATCAATTTTGCTCCTGCTGCTGTACAAGTGATGCTTGTGTGATTGTTGATGGACAGGAACTAGCAAACTTTGTTGTTTTGCAACTGAATGAACGCAACTTCAGTTTGTATGTCACCCAGCTTGCTGTTGTGGTGGCTGTCGATGCCGGTGAGCCTGCAACATCTCTGATGAGCTGCAGGACCTGGACACCTTAGGTATGCCCTGCTCCTCCTCCTTCCACCCTCATCTCATGTGCGCCAAGTCCATCTATCTCATGTGCATGTAGATCATGATGTACCAGAACCCTGCAACAGAATACTGATGTAATATGCAAAGAACAAATTAAAACCATGTTCTATATCCTGACTTGTTATTTTCTTATCTAGCAAATTGTAGACATGAATCTTTAGTTGACCTATTGTTTCATAGACATATATCTGCATTTCTGCTGCTTTATCATACATTCGATCCATAAATCTGCATTTCTGTGAAATTTTTGCATGAGAGCAAACTGGTGTAGCTAGCTGGACTATGCAACCAAGAATCAGGAAGTAGCATATTCAGTTTTGCTAATAGAAAATAAATGAATAAAAAACTTTAAATTTGTCTGTTAGAGATAGCAGTATCGATTGTACCTGTTAAACAAGCATATATTCTTCCTGGAATGTTTGTCTATCAGCTAGTATGATGGCATATTAACAACTTTCTGAGGGTGCTAGAGTCACATACTCTTGGGTTCCATGTTAAAACAAACTAATGGATATATATCTTAGTAATATTAAACAAAGCTATATGGCTTATCTTTTGAGTTTTCCAATGCCATCTAATCACTTTGGCAATGTTCTTTTATGAGTAAAGCATTATTAACGCCTAAAATATTACTAAGCAGGCTTTGTTGTCTTTAGGATGATGAGATTTGTCAGAATCTGCAGATTTACTAAACTGAGGCATCGGGCATTGGAGATTAGGCATTTATGTATAATTTTAGTTTTGGATGTGTCCAAAGCAAACATTATTGTCAACTGTCAAGTTGATTCTAAAATGTCTCATTAACTTCACTATTTTGTTATTTACTGTTAGATTTACTTCTATTTTGTTCCTAAACATTTTCTTCTGTAAGGTGCAGATGCTGGGCTTTCTTGCTTCTTCGTGAGCATAAGGACAAAGAAGTCGGAGGAAGAGTAGTTCTAGCTCATTGGAGCTAGTTCTGAGAGTAATGAAGCCCTTTATGCTGCTCCTATTTGTATGTGTGTTATATGATGTAGCAGAATCTGTTCATGTGGTTGTACACTTGTGGAGCTTGTTATCTGATTGTAAACTTGATGCTATCACATTTGTATGTGTGTTATATGATGTAACACTTTGATGGTTGATAATATTTGAAATATTTTGTGTGTTTTGTGTGCCAATGTAAATACTAGGTATTTATTTACATCAAATTAGAAAATAAAGAATATGGCTCTGACAGCTAGGACCCAGTACCAGAATCTGACAATGGGGACCCACCTAACTAGTGAACTCATTTTATAAAAAAAGAAAACTAAAATTGTTGAGACAAAAAGGCCACGGCCCAAAAATAAAAAGGCTTCAATGTTGGGCTTGGCCCATGAAGTCGACCAAAAATTGACAGGAAAAAATACATTAAAAAGGCCGAATTAATGGGCTCAGCCCATATAAACACCGAATTGTACCGGGCTGAATCTTGTGCCACATCAGCTTGCCACGCTGGATGCCTACGTGGCCTGGGGAGGTTGCTAGTGACCAAAACGCCACAGTAGGAATATTTTGGTCACAAACGTCTACGACCATTCCAGAAGAAAGGTTGCTATAGTCAGTTTACGACGGCCAGCTTTTGACCTTATGTTTTTGTTCACAAAAAGGTCATAAATGGAAATTTGTGACCATTCAGTGACCAATAGTGGTGGTCATAAGTTGACATATTTCTTGTAATGCGAGTGGACTAACAGAAACCACACAAGCTTGCTCCTACTTGGGAAGACCCCTTCATCGTCACCAGAGTCCTCCGCAATGGAGCATATCACCTGTACAATGTTGATCGCCGGATCGACGAGCCACGAGCTTGGAATGTGGAACTGCTCCGCCCCTTTTACACTTGAGTTCTCCTTTAGACAAGATGTAATAAGAAAAATTTCTGAAGTTCATTTCTATCAAAAACAAGAGTGTTCCAATAATTACTGTCACTTTTGTTTGCTTTCGAAATCCCCCAGTGGGTGACTTAGCTGCGAATCCGTTTCGCCTAAGTTTGAAAAATCCTACCGAGTGGAGAGCCAGACTCCCACTCGGGGGCTTAGCTGCAGCCCAATGCTTGCCTAAGTGTTCAAAAATCCTACCGTGTGGAGAGCAAACCTCCCACTCGGAGGCTTAGCTGCAGTCCAGTACTCGCCTAAGTTCTCCCACTAAGAGACTTAGCTGCAGTCAGCACTCGCCTAAGTTTGAAAAAATCCCACCGAGTGGAGAGCAAACCTCCCACTCGGGGGCTTAGCTGCAGTCCAGCACTCGCCTAAATTCTCCCACGAAGAGACTTAGCTGCAGTCAGACACTCGCCTAAGTTTGAAAAAATCCCACCGAGTGGAGAGCGAACCTCCCACTCGGGGGCTTAGCTGCAGTCCAGCACTCGCCTAAGTTTTCCCACGAAAAGACTTAGCTGCAATCAGACACTCGCCTAAATTTGAAAAAAATCCTACCGAGTGGAGAGCAAACCTCCCACTCGGGGGCTTAGCTGCAGTCCAGCACTCGCCTAAGTTCTCCCACGAAGAGACTTAGTTGCAGTCAGACACTCTCCTAAGTTTGAAAAAATCCTACCGAGTGGAGAGCAAACCTCCCACTCGGGGGCTTAGCTGCAGTCCAGCACTCGCCTAAGTTCTCCCACGAAGAGACTTAGGTGCAGTCAGACACTCGCCTAAGTTTGAAAAAATCCTACCGAGTGGAGAGCGAACTTCCCACTCGGGGGCTTAGCTGCAGTCCAGCACTCGCCTAAGTTCTCCCACGTAGAGACTTAGCTGCAGTCAGCACTTGCCTAAGTTTGAAAAAAAAATCCTACCGAGTGGAGAGCAAACCTCCCACTCGGGGGCTTAGCCGCAGTCCAGCACTCGCCTAAGTCCTCCCACGAAGAGACTTAGCTGCAGTCAGACACTCGCCTAAATTTGGAAAAATCCCACCAAGTGGAGAGCAAACCTCCCACTTGGGAGCTTAGCTGCAGCCCAGCGCTCGCCTAAATGCTTAAAAATCCTACCGAGTGGAGAGCAAACCTCCCACTCGGGGACTTAGCTGCAGTCCAGTGCTTGCCTAAGTGCAGGACGCAACCCGACCTGCAAATACAAGGTTATTCCGAGCAAAGATCAAGTTCCACTCGACAGATTGAACCGCGAAGATGTTCAACAAAAAATCAAGTTCAGATAAAGCCTAAAAGGTCCCAGACCTCAGATCAAAGTATTCGAGCCCTCGGCTCGGCAGAGTTTAACTGTTACACTTCCACTCGGCATTCCGAGGCAAATTTAAGGGCAGAGTTTAACGGTTACAAAGTACACTCGGCATTCCGAGGCAAATTCAAAGTGAAGCATAAAAGTTTTTCATTCCTCGGGAGGAGGACTGGAAGGGGCGACGAACTCGTCCAAGTCTATCCCGTCTGCAATACGGGTGGCAGCAGCAATGAAGGTCTCCATGAAGTCTTGGAAGTTGTGCTTCCTGGTGTTGACAACTTGGATGGCGGCCAGCTTTTCTTCTCGCGCCTCCTTGCAATGGACGCAGACCAGGGACAGAGCCACATCAGCGCCACACCGAGCAGAAGACTTCTTCCACTCCTGCACTCGGTCAGGGATCCCGTTAAGACGAGTCATCAGAGACTCGAGATCGTTTTGGAGCGTAGCCTCTGGCCAAAGTGCCGGGTCGATCCATGACATGGCAACCTTCAGTCGAGCCAAGTAGTCCACGACGCCGTCAATGCGAGATTCCAGTTGGAGAAGATTCATGGTAGTTTCATCTTTCATGGGAGAGTTGATTGGATCCAAACCTGTTTCGATCCGCCCAATCTCCTCTTCAAAGTTCTGGCACAACTCTGCACACACGATCCAAGGATAAGTCAATTTTCATAGGCTGAGTCGACAAAAAAAAACAGTCGGGACTGAATGTGCACCTTCAAGCTTGATGTACAACTTCTTGGCGAGGCTCCTCAAGTAGCTCTCCAGGTCGTCCCTCCTACGAGCGATGCCTTCCATCTTCTCGTTCAGAGCGAGGTTCTCCTTCTTCCAACGTGAACACTCCCTGTTGGCTTCATTCAGAGCGGTCTTCAGCTTGGTATTTTCTTCTTCTAATTGGCCGACCGAAGCCAGCTTCTGTTCGGCCAGAGCAGCCTTGTCATCAACCTCCTTACGGGCAGCAGCCAAGTCCTGATCCTTCTTTGCCAGAGCTTCGCTCAGTTTTTCTGCAAAGAAACGATGATTGATTCGGAAATAGCAGAAGGGTACTCAAGCCTAAAAACTAACCAGTCGACAAAGTCGTCTTACTTGCGGCACCGTCTTTGACCTTCTGCAGCTCTGTTCTGGCCAGCTCCAGATCAAGCTTCAGTTGAATCTTCTGCTTCTCCAACTCAGTATAGTGAGCTACAAGTTCGCAGGATTTCTGTAAAAAGAAAAATCAGTCGACAGACGTCCAAGATAAGTTGCTTCCGAGTAACTAAGAGACAATGACGACGTTTCTAAGACCACAGCCGAATCAAAAACATTCGACAATAGTCTCGGGGACTACACCCAGTGGGTGCACTCAGCGTGCCCCCACT
Organism: Triticum monococcum; assembly: GCA_034509565.1. Lineage (NCBI taxonomy): Eukaryota > Viridiplantae > Streptophyta > Magnoliopsida > Poales > Poaceae > Triticum > Triticum monococcum. The sequence continues at coordinate 772,730,058 of CM067847.1, forward strand.
GGTTCGACCAAAAAAAAGAGAGAAAAAGTCGACTGCCCGCAGTCGACCAGATACAGTCCCACTCGACCTGGCCTGACCAAACCGAGTGAAGAATTACAGATACAGCAACGCAATGTAAAGACTACAGTCGACTGCCAGCAGTCCACCGTAGTCTCGGGGACTACACCCAGTGGGTGCACTTAGCGTGCCCCCACTCGTCCAAGAATTGGCAGACACACCCAGTGGGTGTACAGATACAGATACAAAAGACCCTTCAAACGGCATATCAAAACAGATCAAGTGTCGAGTCGACTGACCTGGACGTTGCTCTGAAGAGCCGAACTCGCGTCATAGGCTGCTTGGCTGGCCTCCCGAGCCATCTTCACTTGCTCCATCATGACCCTCGCCTGGCGTATAGCCTCCTTTGCAGCAGCCGCTTGGTCCTCAGGGACGGGGTACGCAGCAAAAAGCGAAGGTGGATCCGCAGTCGACGCCGAAGGCCGCGCGCTCATCAGAGGATTGGCAAAAGTCACAGAAGCCCGAACAGTGTCACCACCATCCCGAGCCAGGGCCTCAGACGCCGGAGCAGGTTGGGGGGTCTTGTCAGCCGACGACCTCTTATTCCTCCTCATTCTCAGCGGTTCGTTGTCATTGTCATCCGGGAGGTCGATAACAGGAGGAGGAGGGGCTGCAAGAGAAACTTTCAATCGACCAGAATTGCAATAAATGACCAGTCGACTCAAAAGCAGAACGTCAGTAATCGTACGAGGGTTGGAGGTAACAGCACCCTCCATCTCTTGGTCGCCGTCCTTGGCGGAGACCTCAGAAGTAGCAGCGCTGCAAATCTCGAAAGTCAGTCAGTTGGCTCAATGAATCGACCAAGGATCCGTCCACGGTCGACGAAGGAAATTAAGTTTTATTACCCGGAAATGGTAGGGACAGCTATCTTCATCTTGGGCAGAGCCTTGGGCGGCTTGGACAGCGTCGTGCGTGGGTGCTTGGGAACCTTCCCAGTCGGCGTTGGAGAAGAGGTCCGAGGGTGTTTCTATGACTGCCCAACGGAGGCAGTCGCCTTACCGCGTTCCTGCGCCGGGTCATGTGCGAGCTTGGATCGCCTTTCCAGGCGAGGAGGTTCAATCTCCTCCTCCTCCTCGCTGGAGTCGACATTGTCGCCTCCCTCTCCTCCTCCGTCGGACTCCCACACCTCTTGGTCATCTCCGCTCTCGCCTCCGCTCGCCTCCCCTTCCTCAGTCGCCTCCTGTGCCCCGTTGGGCGCCGAGTACATCTCGGTAGTCGCCTGGAAAACAACAGACAAGACGAAGTCAATCGACCAACTCAAAGAAGACCAATGCAGAACGCAAGATTTCAGTCGGAAGCATAAAGACATACCTGGTCCACTTCATACGAGTTGTCGAGTGGAATTACCCTCCTGGCTCCTCGGGGGTTGTCTTTGTTCCCCGTGACGCTCGACAACCATCCCTCCAGCATCTCGTCGGTGACCTCCTCCGGGTGGATCCGAGTGGTGTCGTCGAGACCCGAGTACAGCCACATCGGATGGTCGCGGGCCTGGAGCGGTTGGATGCGCCTCTGGAGGAAGACCTCCAGCAGGTCCATCCCAGTCACACCCTCACGGACAAGCTCAACCACTCGACCGGCCAACACTTTGACTTGGGCCTTCTCCTTCGGCGTCACTTTCAGAGAAGCGGGTTTTTTAGCTCGGTCGAGGGAGAAAGGAGGAAGACCAGTCGACTGTCCTGGGGTCGCCTGGTCCTGACAGTAGAACCAGGTCGCCTGCCAACCACGGACCGACTCCGGGAAAGTAATGGATGGAAAACAGCTCTTCCCCCTCGTCTGGATCGCCAAGCCCCCGCACAACTAGATCACCTTCGTCCTCTCGTCACTCGACTTGGCCTTCTTGACCGATTGAGAACGGCAGGTAAAGATGTGCTTGAAAAGTCGCCAATGGGGGCGACAACCCAAGAAAGCCTCACACATGGAAATGAAAGCGGCAAGGTATACAATGGAGTTGGGAGTAAAGTGGTGGAGCTGCGCTCCGAAGAAGTTCAAGAAGCTCCGGAAAAAAGGATGAGGCGGCAGAGAAAACCCTCGGTCGATGTGGGTGGCTAGGAGCACGCACTCACCGTCGCGGGGTTGAGGTTCGATCTCTTTCCCTGGAAGACGCGCAGCCTCGTGGGGAATGACTCCCCCCTCGACCATGTCGTCGAGATCCTCTTGCCGGATCACTGTCGGCATCCAATCGCCCTGGATCCAGCCCTTGGGCAGAGCGGACCTTGAGGAGGATCCGCCCCGAGAAGATTTTTTCCCTTTCCCCTGCGCCGCCGCCTTCTTCGCGCGCTCCAGAGCGGAGGTCTTGCCCTTCGTCATCGTCGCCGGCAAAGTCTCGCACGGGCCTGGTGCGCTGGGGCGAAAACAGAGGTGGCGGAAGGACTTGCGAAGGGAGAGAGGAAGAAGAAAGGAGGAGAAGAGAGCGCACTGCTTGGAAACCCCGAGCCAGCGATTTATAAGGGGCCGCTCCCGAGTGGCTGACTGGTAGGCCCAGACTATCTAGTCAAATCCCGCAGCAGACGCGCGCGCGGTACGTCGCGAAAAAGGCGACGCGGGGATCGAGGAGCTTCCACTTTATCGCTTCCGATTACTGCGGCCGCTCCCGTTCCGCGCGCTTCCCAATATCCGAAATCCCACGACATCCGCGTGCTGCAGAACAACTTGTCAAAACAGAAGACCCCGCTCGCGCCGACGCTCGGTATGTCACAAATAAAGAAATTCACTCGACGAAAGGCCTGGAATGGATCAAGGCAACTGAAAAAGGTTGGCGACGTCATCCGTGATGATTGACCCAAAACGAAGTTCTCACGTAACCCAAGAGGCCAGTCGGAAAGTTCTCCAACTCTTTCCCCACTCAAACCTCGATCCATTTGGGGGCTAATGATGAAGCTACGTACCTAGGGTAGGGACACGGACCGGTCCAAAGAGCCCTACCCAAGGACGTCCCTAGAGGAAGTCACCTTTCAATCGACTTCAAGGTATCCCACTCGACGAATTCAAGACACTCGACCAAGAAGCTATCACTCGACTGCCAGAAGACCTAAAGTCACTCCGCAGGCAAACGGTCAGCTATTAAATAGTCTTTATGGTCATTGTAGCACTTTATTAGGGGCGTTATCAGTAACGCCCAAACCTTAAATGTACCTTAAACCCTGCATTACTGAGGGCAGGGGGGACCGGCGAACTCTATATAAGCCACCCCCCTCCTCCGTATGAATGGTTCGCACCCCTGTTATCCACACACACGCATAATCCAATCGACCGCCTCCGGGCACCGAGACGTAGGGCTGTTACTTTCTCCGAGAAGGGCCTGAACTCGTAAATCTTGTGTGCTTACAACTTCCCAATAGTTAAGATCTAGCCTCTTCATACACACCCCCCTACATTACTGTCAGACTTAGAACCACGACAGCGTCTTCAACAACAGTCGTCAGTCAGGGCTACATCTATCTGTAAGTGTGAGCACCTTGCTGCGCTATCTAGATAAATGTTAGCCAAGTAGCATCACATAGATAAATGCTGTGATGCTTCCCAGTAATACAAAATCCTATAACGAAAGAGACCATGTGAGTAATGTACTTATGCTAATGAGGGCCAGCTGGCTACCTACAAGACAGTTATTTTTTACTGTTCGTTGCCAACGCTAATGCCAGAGGCGAAGACACTTTGTATTCCATACCATGGTGTCCACCAGCCCAAACATTTTTTTCCGATCAAAGGAGCCTCTAGGCCCCCATTTTCATTTAAGAAAATCTTTTACAAGTAAGAAACATCAGCTCCGTACGCCCCCAAGAGATACAGCCAGCCTACATCAGGGGTGCTAAACTAAAAAGTAAAAAACTTAACTAGGAGATGCAGACCCTCTCACACCCAGCAACTAGTACAAACCTACAGTAAGCATAACCACACGCTGCACGTTCATCAAAAGAGGTATACACCACGCACCAACCACTCCCGCTCCTGCATATGCATTGCTTTTCTTAAATTAATTCTCCCTTGGTTCATGTATATTCCTTCATGTGACCATATCAGAAGAAAAACACTTGGTTCTGTTCCATCACCTATTTCTAGTAACAATATCAGACACCACTTACGAGTTGCCTAAAAAAATGCAGTATACAGCCTATAGAAAATACAATACAGAAAATTAGGCAGTAGAAAATGCAAGCAATATGGGTAAAACATGCAATAGAAAGTCACCAAAAAATGCAGTAGCCAGCTGCAATAGAAGCATACTACAATAGGGAAGGATACAGTCGATTTTGCGACTATGCCGCTGCAAGGCGCGTGGTAGCAGCATAGTGGTAGCCTGTCGCTCTGCTTCACAACATGGTGTCTGTAGGCGACGTGTTTGGCCATGGACGGACGCCACAGCACCAGGCTTGCCAAGGTCGAGCAAGCCAAGAACACGAGGTGCTCTGCGGCCAGTCACGTCGACGCGCGGTCTCCTCCGAAGCCGCTGCTGATAGCCGCCCCGTGCGACGCAGGGGAGATAGTTAAACCAAGACTAGTGCTGCATTGACATGGTTTTGGGTTCAGAAGCAAAAGTTACGGCCAAAAATTCCAATGCATATATACCCAACTGTGTTACTATCTAGATAATATAAGTGCTACCATCTTGCATCACTGTCCATGTAAGCAAGATTAGTGTGTAGCACTATAATGTGAACCAACTTAATAAGCAATACTACGAAAGGGTCAACATGAATAATATATATCGTTTGTACTTGTGCTAATGAGGCCAGTTGGGCAGTTGGTTACCTACTACTATAAGATGACCATTTTTTCCTGTTCAATGCAGACGCTAAAACTACTCAATGCCAGTATACTACCAAAGCGCAATGTGATGCTTACGGCTTACCAACTTAATAAAAAAATACTGAGAAAGGGACGACGTGGGTAATATATTGTTCATACTTGCGTGAACAAGCCCGCCGGCTACCTGTAAGATAACCATTTCCCCTTGTCATTACAAACGCTAATGCCGGGAGACAAGACTCCAACATGTATGACCAACCACACTCATCCAACACTTGATCCCAGCACAAATAAGGCCTTGTTCGGTTCCATGATAAATGAGAGGGATTGACAGCAACCACACTCATCCAACACTCAAGGCCTTGTGGGATTAAATCCCATCTAGTTCCCCCAAAATCCCCTCCCCTCCATTCCACTTCAATCCACTTGGGGAGTGGCTTAACCAAACAAGGCCTAATGGAGTGCTCACAGCAATACAAAGTTGTGAAAAAAAAGCGTTTTTAATATGGGGAATGAACATTCTTTTATTTCAGTTTTCTCAGTTCAGTATGCGGTGCAGATAAGCACAAAAAGGTTACAGTGTACCGATTTCTTACCCGGGCCGCCGGCAGCTCCGTCCCGCTCTTGGTTGACCCACGGAGAGAAGCGGAGAGGAAAGAGGACGGTGGCGACGGGACGGCCTCCGATGTGGAGGATGCTCGCTCCCTCCCTCCCTTCCTCTCCCGCTAACTCCTCTCCTTGCAGCTCAGCCGCCAACCTCGAAAGGCCGCACAGCGCGATTCCTCAAGCCCCCACCGCAAGAATGTCACTGAAAATTGGGCATTAGAAGAAGGGAATCGCTTCAACGATGCACGGCGGAAGAGGATTCCGGCCGGTGCCCTCTCGGATTTGGGGATCGACCATCGGAGACGATGAGCAGGCACTGCTTTTTTTTTCCTGACGAGGGGAACGACAAGGCAGTCTGTGTATGCGGTATGCCTAGCGAATACCCAGGCCTACTAGGCCCAGGGCCATCGAACACCCGTAAGCCCATTAGAAGTGATGCATGGCAGCGAGAGCTATGTAGCGCGCACGGAACCCCCTCCAAAAAACAAAATGTAGCGCGCACGGAACCACATTCTCAAAAAAACAAATCTCAAAACGTCTCAAAAAATAAACCATTCTACAAAAAGGTAGCGTTGTAGCTGCACGTGTTTTGAAAATAAAAATTGCTACTCCCTAATATAAGATTTATTACAAGGAAGAGGATTTGTAGCACATGGGTGCTCCATCCTCAATATAAGATGTTATTACAAGGAAGAGGATTTGTAGCGCATGGGTGCTCCCAGTAGTAGAAAAGGGTCAAATGTGAAGCACATTAGTGCCGGTTTGATTTTGAGCCGGCACTAATGTGTGCCGGTTCCAACGGCTAGGCGGGCGGAGCTCTTTAGTACCGGTTCATGGCGGACCTTTAGCACCGGTTCGTGCTACGAACCAGTACTAATGACGCTATGGCCCCCACGAGCATCTTTAGTACCGGTTCGTGGCACGAAGCGGTACTAGAGTTTTTTACCAAGCTGTTTTTTAGTCTCACCTCGCGAAGGGAGAGGCACTAGGAGCGGTTTATAAGCCGTAAGTGCAGAGACGATCAAGAAGAGGCGCAATGCTCACCTTCACGTTGCTTAGCTTCAAGTCTTAGGGAATAGGGTAGATTGCATGGAGTTATGTGCAGTGCAGTCTACACTATTCCGAAAGGCTTGAAGCTAATTAACGAGCATTGCGCTTTTTTATTTTTAATAACTTATTACAACTCCGGAATTCTTGTGTTACGGCAAAATCTAGATGCACTTCGTGTACAAACTGGACAATACGATAAAAACTAGATGCACTTCATGTAAAAACTGGACAATCTTTTACGAAGTATCAGGGCCGGTTTCGGACGAAAACTCATCTGTTACACCGGCATTTCATTTTTTTAAACTTAATTGAACTCCAGACTATTTTTGCGTTCAGTATGGAGCATTCAAAGCGACGTCATCAATTTTCAACATGTTCTGACATCATTTGCTGTTTTTCAGTCATTTATCGATTTGTTTAGAGAACTAAATGATCGTGAAATTAAAAATCATTACAAAATGAACTCTGTAAATGTTGAAACTTGGCATGGTATCATCATTTCACCCAAATAGCATATGCAAGAGAGTAGATACGGGTTACGGCAAAAACTGGACGCACTTCGTGTAAAAATTAGACAATCACTTTCGGAGTATCAGGGCTTCTGACGAGAACTCATCTGCTACACCGGGACTTCATGTTTTTAAATTTAATTGAACTCCAGACTATTTTTGCGTTCAATATGCAGCATTCAAAGCGATGTCATCAATTTCCAACACGTTCTAACATCATTTGCTGTTTTTCAGTCATTTATCGATTTGTTTAGAGAGCTAAATGATCGTGAAATTGAAAATCACTACAAAATGAACTCTATAAAAAACTACTCAGAAATATTTAGAAAGCAAAAATATTCACAAAGAAACTAAATACAAAAAAAACTACTCAAAAATAAATAGAAGAAAATAAATAAAACAGAAAAGAGAAAAACTATATAAAAAATTACTCAAAAATAAATAGAAGAAAATAAAAAAACTATGTAAAAAATTGTTGGGGCGCTGCCCAGTGGGCCTGTCAAACCTAGGGTGTGCAAATTCAGACCCAAAAGGGCCAGCAGGCTCACATGGCAGCGCGCCATAGTTAGGCCCAGAAGCCAGCTATATAGAGAAGTTCGAAGAAGCAGCCGCGACTGGGTTTATAAACCAGTGCGGACCAGTAAATTCTTAGTTGAATTATTTGAATTAATAAAAGTAGTTTATTTTTAATAAGAAAATTTAGATATCTGAGATTTGATGATCTAATTAAAATATTACTATATAGAACTAGCTATTTTATTTTAGTAAGAAAATTAATAGAACAAGTTTATTTTTAGTAAATGCTTAGTTGAATTAGTTAAATTAATAGAACTAGTTGAATTAATAGAAGTAGTTGAATTAGTTGAATTAATAGAACTAGTAAGTGCTTAATGTTTCACCTATATGAACATAGGAAACGTCGTCTGACGACGAAAAATATTTCATTAAGTGCGAAAACTGTGAAGAGCAGCACGACCTATGCGACAGAAATTTCCTTGTTGATGATAAATGCTTCAGCATCAAGTTGGATGAGACCTTCGAAGTGGATGCAGTAAGTCAGAACGACAAGTTTTTTTTCGCTATTAAGCATGACTTATATATGTTTTATTTGTTTCAACTTATAATTTTAAATTTTCACTATTCTACTTTTTTCAAGGATACGTCAAAGCTGACGTATCGAGATCATAGATAGAAAATGCCTAAAAATGCTGATAATTTTACAACTTAGCCACGGCTATGAAAGCCAGATTTCGACATGCCGACTACTCGCTCCTAACCCACTCATCTACTCTAATCGGGAGCGATCCCGCCTCACGCAGTAGCCCTGCTGCCCTCCAGTCTTGCCCTTGTAGATCAATCTTCCTGAGGAGCTCACTTATGGAGGCTGTCGCTCCATTGAACACTACATCATTTCTATGTTTCCACAACATCCAAGTTACCAATGCAATGACGGTCCAAGTCTCCTTCCTAAGCTTTGGGTGCGGGTTGGTGGAGGTCCACCATTCCACCAGATTGTCATCCACAGTTGGCAACCAAGTTAGCTTGTCCCAGTGGTCAAGAATGGTGAACCACACTTGTCTAGCAAAGACACAGTCGAGAAGAATGTGGTTGATTGTCTCCGGCTCCTGATCACAGAAGGGGCAAGCCGGAGGATGCGGTAGGTGCCGACGCGCAAGCCCCTGCCATGCAAGAATTTTTGTCTTGGATAAGATAGGTTTCAGTGCTATGAAAACTATGGAGGTAAAGAGAGTTTACCTGAAGACCAAGCATGGTTATACTTTCAACATCAAATTATACAATGCAGACACGTACAACTATTTTGAAAGCAAAACTTGGCAAGTACTATGCAAGGCTTATGCATTTGACCCTGATATGGTTATCACCTTTGATATTCGTCCGGAAGATGATATTGAAGATAATAAAGACATCTGGGTCGATGTGCAGACGCCTCCAGTTCTACCATTATGTGAGTTTCTCAACCATATTTAAGTCTTTGATATCGTTTATTCAAAAATAGTTGACAACTAATTTCTATTGACAGCTTATTTCCAATCAAGCAAACATGTCCGGCGCTCGGTAGACAGGACCTACTACTGTCCCGGAGCTGAACTAAACTGCGAGGAGATAAGTCATTATGTTTCATGGCTTGAGAATCTTCATACTGTCAAGACAAATTTTCTTCCTGCACTTACAAATGTTAGTACTCAAAACGTCAGACCAATAGTGATCGTATTGAACTACGATCACGTCTATTTACGAAAGATGGTAAGATTTTTACTATTTGTCCTCAGTGCATCTTTTGCATACATTATTTTTTGCTAAACTTTCATTGCTAAGTACATTAATTACTATATGATGTTCTTTAACAGGGACTCCCGATGACAGTTGTGCCTCAGTGGGTCGAGACTAAAGGTCACATGTCAATGGTTAGCTTACGGCCAAGATATTCTACATTGCATATGAGTGCATTCAAGATTTCTAATAGCGATGAATGCTTAATAGCGAAAGATTGGAGCAAAATTATTAACGATCCCAGAGAAGTACTAGGGGGCAGCAATGAGAAGCGCAGCCCACGATTAAGAGACATGTTCATCTGCATGCTCCAGTATGATGAATCAGGAGAGCTATACATGTTCTATGCTATTTTACCTGAGAGAGAGAGCAGCAGGAGTGATTTAGCTAGTTCATGCTCTTAGTACTTGTCCTATCATGTCCGTGTTCTTCGTCGTGAACTTAATCTCAAAGGGTAATTTGCTTTTGTGGTGTTATGAACGCTTATAATATCATGACCATGTTGAACTCGATGATATCTTTGCTTCTGGTACAAGTGAATGTTTTTTCTTTAAGCTAGTGTTGGTGGTGATTAGATAGCGGTAATGACTATGATGATTAAACAGTGGTAATGACGACTATGATGATTTTTAGCTAGCTAGTATATTGTTGTTGATGATATGATGCAGGAGTTTTTATATTAATATGATGATGATGATGATGAGTTATTATATCATTTATGAAAGACGCCGCAGATTAGTTTAAGCTGGATGGATCCTAGCTAAGTGATCAAGTATATGCCATATCCATATTATACTTGATCACTTAATTATAGGTGATCAAGCATAATCTGGATATGGCATATACTTGATCACTTAATTAGTTAGCTAGGATCCACATGCATTCAGTCAAAATTAATCTGCGGTACTTTCACCTAATGATTTAACAACTAAAATAATCACTAAATTAAATTGAAAACACAAAATTAAGAAAAATAAAAAATAATACCAAAACACCCCCCAAACATTTAGTACCGGTTGGTAACCGGTACTAAAGTCCTGCACGCACCCGGACCTGACTCGTGCCACGTGGTGGCGCTTTAGCGCTGGTTCGTGATGAACCGGTACTAAAGGGGGGGGGGGGCTTTAGTTCCCATTCTTTAGTGCCGGTTGTGGAACCGGCACTAAAGGACCTTACGAACCGGCGCTAAAGCCAGGTTCTGCACTAGTGTCCACCCACCTATATGAACTTTAAGTTTAAAAATATACCGAAAAATAAAAAAAAGGATTTTGGAATATCAAACTTGGATGTCCAATCTAATTTCGTGTGAAATTTCATGAAAAATACCAGGAAACGTATCCGTGACAAAAAAGGCAAAAAATTCTTATGCATAGAAAAAAACTGTTTGGATGGATTTTTGTTCGGACAATATTTCCTTCGCCATGGACACGTTTTTTGGTATTTTTTCATAAAACTTCACACGAGAGTAGATTAAGAACCCATGTTTGATATCCCAAATTTCAGATTTTTCTAAATATTTTGGTATTTTATATTTAATATTCGTATAGGAGTGTAAAGCCCCCAGAATCTCCCATGTATTTTCCGTTATTACAACCAATATAAGATTATAAATGATGCATCCATAACACGATATGTTTGAGCCAGCCTCTGTTGCGTCTTTTCTCTTCCTCAAGAAAAGTCTTCTTCCTACTGCCGCCGACGCCGTTGTCGATCCACCCCCACCTTCGATGGCCTTTGGGCCGTGGATGTGTGGAGGATCTCGCCCCCTGCTGGCGGGAGGGACCCCGTTCTTGTTTTTGTTAGGTTCAACATATTGGTTGGGGTTGTGTGACGGTGGCGATGTCCCTTAGTAGAAATGATGTCTCCCACGTCTGATCCCCGCCCCGATGGTGCTAATAGTGTCGTCGGAGGATGTGTGGATGTGTGTCTCCGTCGGATCTCGCGGAGTTCGGTCGGTGCTGATCTTTAGTGGATCTATTTGGATCCAGGTTCTGTTCGTCTTTGTTCGTGTGGTTCTCGAAATAGGTTTTCGCCCTGCTATATAGATATAGCAACCACCCGATACATCTGAGAATCCATTGCTGGGGCAGACAACACAAGCACGCCCCAAAAAATAGAAAAGAAAGAAAAAGAAAATAATGACAGCAGAGTCGGATCGACGAAAACGATAATGATCCACAGCCGCTGCACCCACCGAAGATTTCCACCACACTCCTAGCACTTCGGACCGCCGCATACCAAGCAACACCTTCAGAAAGGAACGCGACGATGACGACGCTGCTGCCCGGACAGGTCCTAGGGATTCCACTGGTACGTGGAGAGGCATGGGTGGGGGATACCCGACGCCCTTCAGGAACGAAAGATGGCGCCCACGGGCGTCGCCGCGTTGGTGCCGGCCAAGCCAGTAGGGGTTTCTCCCGTTCGCCACACACCCACCACCCCGACCGATCCGCCGCGCTCCACCACACTTGCCGCCCACCAACATGCGCCACCACGGTCTTGGAGCCACCATTGTTGTCTCACCATGGAGTCCGAAGCGGACCGACGGGTCCGAGAGGAAGCAGCCGTGAACGAGGAGCGGCAGCGTCAACAGCCATGCGGGAGGGGACAACCTCCACCGCCATCGGCGGTCACCAACCGGACGCAACACGAGGAACAAAGGCCCGACCGAGCTCGATATGGCTCGTGAAGCTCCCGTCACCGCGTTGCAGTGGGCGCGCCACCGTCTCCGCAACCCCTCGCACGAGGTGCACCTCCGTCCGCCAGAGCTATCACAGGTAGAGCCGAGCCAGGCCCGCCCAAACCCAGATGGGGCCCCAAAGGGCCCAGATCCGGGCCGGGAGGGCGCCGCCGCCGGCTGTCATGCTAGCCCCCCGCCAAGAAGCCGCGCCGCCGCCTCCACACCATCGAGAGCAGCGCCGCTGGAACTACTGCTGCCCGAGGAGCTACGTCGTGCGCCCATGATGGGGAAGGAAGGACACACCACCCGCAGCCGTCGGAGGCCCGAAGTCGAACCCCAGCCGCCACCACGGGGCACAGCCGCCGCGCGGCCCAGCACACACCTCACCGCCGCCGCACCACCGCGCGCCGTCGACCGGAGGGAGCGCCACCACGCCGCCAGGCCCCGCGCACGCCCGCCGCCGCCGCCTGGGATGGAGGCCCCGCAACCCCCACGACTGAGACGAGGAGAGGAAAGCCCCCGCCGCCAGCCACCACGAGGGACTTCGCCCTGGCGGCTCCGGCCGGCGGCGGGGGAGAGGGAAGGAAGGGGAGGCCGCTCGTGGCCGTGGCGCCGCCGCCCGAGCCGCCTGCAGGGGGAGCGGCGCGGGGGCAAGGAGCGGCTTTTTCACGTCGCTCCTGTTGGATACCTGGATGGTTTTCAGCTACCACATGGTCGTGCGGAAAACTAAGGTGTGTCTTGTTCGTGTGGTTACAAGGTTGATTTTTCTGATCTACTCTCTTCATCAGCGATGATCGTTATTTTGGTGCTCTGGTCCTTTGGGGCTTTAGCAGAACGACTTACCAACTTCCTATTACAACAAGATTTGTCCGCCTCCAGTGAGGATGATGGCAACGCGCCTTTGGCTCACTCTAGTGCTTGTAGTCGGTGCTCGGTGGTCCATGGATATGATTGTAATTTTTGTTACCTCTAGTGTTCCTTGTACTACCATGATTGATGAATAGATCGGAAATTTCTTTCTAAGAAAAAGCCCAATCTTTGCTAGAATGCACAAATATGTAGATAGATGTACTACGTTTTGGACATGCCCACAGTCTTTGGCGTACACGTTTGGCCGTTACATTTTATCTATAGATGTCACGGAGGAAGACGAAAAATATTTGTGAACATATCTTTCGTGACAAGTATGAGAATGTTATTTTTACCTTACCAATGTGAGTAGTTGTAAACATTTTAATAGTCAAATTTACATGAGTTTGGCCACACCCTTTCAAGGTCAATTAATTTTCGCCACTTTTGAGAAACAGAACCTCTCATCAAATGAACTCCATGAGTTGGGGTTCTGTTGTGAACCTCTCACCAAGAGAAATCAAATGAGCCGCAAATCGGATTAAAAGGAAACAAGAGAAAATACGCCATATCTTGAGAAATTGAAGGCACACAAGTACTGGAGAGTTCAGGTGGTTTAGCAGCGTATACCAGAGCTATCAGCAGTACGTACAAAAAGAACTTGCAATTTCAAAGGCGGCCTGATCTTTGATTAATTTCGTGTAGGTGCCTCTTCACAATGCAGAAACTCAAGTCACCGACGGTACAGTTTTTGAGGCGGGCCGTAAAAATTTGACCAAGAAAACTGAGAAGCATCGCATGTTAGTATTCCCTGTGCAGAGTATGAGGCGAAATGAACACCACTATCATTCATGCATAGGCAGACATTCAGACCAAAAGATCAGTTAAATCTACTCCTTTTGGGCTTGCTATTATTCCACAGATGCAGTGTTGTTAAAATCCGCATAATATCGTAAAAGGCTTTCGTCCCGCTTTATATATAAAGCAACAACCAACAGCACCCGATACAAATGCACGCCCCCACAACACACGCGCACACACACCCAAGGTGGGATACAAAGGCGAAGAGCAACAAGGAGAGGGGGGGGGGGGGGGGGCTACAGCGGAGAAGTGAAGCCGCATATGACGAACCGTGGGCTTCATGGCGGCGCCTTCAGAAAGGGGACGACACTGAAGCACCGCCGCCATCACCCGATCTGAGGATCAGAGTTTCCCCAGAAGCAACACGACGGGCAATGAGAGTCGAGACGATGCCTTCAAAAAGGGAACGAGCTTCGTTGCCGCCGGTCCGTTCGAAGATAGAGGAGCTTTTCATCCCGGCCACCACACACCATCACCGAACGCCACGCGTCGGCAACCACGCCGCCCACATGGCTGTGGCAACCGGGCAGCACCAAGCCACGAGCTCTGTCCATGAGCATTGCGGAGCCACCACCAGGGCCGCCGCACCGGCATCCAAGACCTTCACACCACCTCACCCGAGACCCGCGCCGCTGCCCCAACCAAAGATACGAGAGGAAAGGACCTGCCTTTCGCACCCTTGGGCTGCCCCAGTGCCGAGACCCAATAGGGCGGCCAAAACTGGCCTCCATCGACCCGTCCTGCGGCACCGGGCACGAGACGAGCTCGGTCCTGCTACCAGACGCGAGACAAGCATGACCCTGCTGCCGGGAGCGAGACGAGCTCGATCCCGCTACCGTGTAATGGACCGCAGCTGAGGAAGGGCCAACCATCGACGAAGATAGCGGTCGAAGGTCAGGAGGGAGGGGGATCGAAGGCCGACACAGGCCACCTACAGACGAGCCGGCGCTGGAACATGCCAGCCGTTGCCGCAGCCGATCTGCCAAGCTGCCATGGAGCCATCCACGGCCGAAGCAACAGCCACACCGGGGCACTGCCCAACCCGCCTCACCCGGCGAGCTCCAAGCATCAGAGCCGCCGGGCACGCACCCGCGCGTCCAGCCGCCGAAGCCATTAGCCTGGCCGCCACCGGACGAGCACGAGCACCACCGCTTCCGCGCCACCACCTCCGCCGGCTACTACAGAGCCACAGAGGTAGCCGACCGCGGCCCAAGCCGGCCATGCCTCAGCCCGCGCCGCGCACTGCCCCCAGCGACAGATCCGACCGGACCTTCCCAGAACATAGCATGCACGTTGCCGCCCTCCACCATCACCAGCGGTCACCACTGCCCGAGGACGGCGACCACCAATGGCCCTCACTGGCCGCAGCCCACGCCGCTCCACCACCCGTGCCGCGAACAGGCCTCTGGACCCAAATCCGGACGGACCTGGCCAGGGCGCCGCCCGCACGCTCCAACTTGAGACGAAGCCCTCGCAGTCGCCGCACCTTGGAGAAGCAGCAGTACGCCACCGCGCCGCCCAGGGACGCACGCGCTGCCGCCCTGCCCATCCGCCGTCGCGCCGAGGAGCCACACGGCAGCCACCCGCCTCCGCGTGAGAAGAGTCGTCCCGCGCCAGCCCAACCCCCAAGCAGAGAGGAACCAGAGCCCCGCCGCCACCCACGCCGTCCTTACCCGAAATCCCTGCTATAACAAGAAGACATTTGCAATTTTCAGCCAGTAAATATCTGCGTTTTCCGTGGTGCGTCGATCAGGAGCGGCAGGGCAACAACAGAGGGCACCCTACCTGCGCTGTCTCAGCCAGTCTTGAAACAACTGCAAAGCCCGAAGAACAGAGCTTCTGTCTGATGCCTATCCATTTCTTGTTTACAACGGACGATCTTGGACAATATCTACGACCGCGTAAGTGCAGGCTCACCATGGTGCCTCTTGAAGAGTAAGCACGCATCACCGACGAGCGACGAGCCTGACAGTGTTGCAGGCTTGCAGCACCGAATCACAAGAGGAGAATCGCCAATTTTGCAGGCAGCGTATGTTCCAGGTTCCTGGGCACAATAGCAGTTCAGTGACGCCCCTAGCCCTAGGCATAAACATTGGCCTGAACATGGCTAGTAACTTCACATGTGAAGAGCAGGAAGCGTCAGACTTTACAATTCCAACGGCTTATTCTTTGAAATAACAAATAGAACAAAGGGTTTCAACAGCGTACTCATAATTTTATATCACAAACCTGCTGCCTGAGAACTTCATATGATCATATCCATACTGGTATTCTCATGAGTGTGTTTACAGCTCTCTAATCTCTGAAGGTGAGATATTTATTTTTTCGATACAAAGCAACTCAGTGCTCCAGGATCCATTTAATTACAAGCATAACTAACACAGGCAGAGCATCTCCAACGGGCGCCCAAAAACTACTCCGTGCGCTAAAATTCGGGTTTTCTGGGCGCCGGACAGCTCCAACAGAAGTTGTAAAATAGTACGCGCGCAAAAAAGGGTTGGGCACACGCTAAAAAGCACCATCGCATGCTGCAAATTTGGAGCGCCAGATTGCGCGCGCTTCACAATTTACACTGCGTGTTATTTTGGGCGCGCGTTTTTTGGCATCTAGGAAATCAATGTTGGGTCCGGCGCGTTAAAAGTGCTACAGTGGCACGCTAAAACTATTTTAGCGTGCAAAACTTTTGTGCGCGTGTTGAAGATGTTCTCGAAGTCTTAGCAAACGAAGACAAAGAAACTAATACAGCAGTTCTAGAGCAGCGCACACGCACCCAGCCACTAGACACCCAGCCAAACTATTGAACTCCATTATGCAATATAAAGACCAACCAAAACGAAAGAGAACAAGACAGAGGGAGGCTCTTTCTGACCCCCGCGTCGCTCCGCTCGGGCGACTCGGGGGGAACAACGCCAGTCGCCGGCGGCCCCCTCTCCTACGCCTCCTCTCCTCCGCCGCTGCCGCTGGCCTTGCCGAGGTGGCGGCGGCCCCTTGCCTCCGAAGGTGGCTCGGGGAGATCCCGTGGCGGACGCGTGGTGGCCGGGTGGCCGCGGTCGTCTTGGTGGCGAGCTCTGCCGGGCTCGAAGCCGTGGGGCGCGGGGCGCGCGTGGGGAGCAGGGTGGCGTCGAGGTGTCGCGAGCCTGCTCGCCGGCGCCTGGGGGTGGCGCGCGAGCGCGTTTCCCTCTGTTGCGGATCTGGCTGGCGCGCTGGATCTGGGCCAGCGGGCGGCTGTGGCGTCGGGGGCTTCGGTCCCTTGCGTCGATGTGGTGGTCGCGCCGTCTGCGGCCGCACGGGCGGCGTGGGGCGCGGGGCCAGGCCGCTGGCTTGCCGCTTCCTCTCCTCCCGGCCAGATCCAGGTCGGGGGCGGCAAGGTTTCCTCCTCTGCTCTCGACCTCCGACGGATCTTTTGCAACCCCTGTCGCTGCCTTGCTCAGTTCCACCTCCTGCTGATTCGGCGGTCTGGTGATTCGACTGGCGGGCGCTCGGTCTCCGTCGCCACTCAAGGTTGTTGCCCCTGTGCGGTGGTGGTTCCGGTCTCAGCAGTGCCGCGGCTCAGCAGAAGGGTGGCGAGGATGATGGCTATGGGTGAAAGCTCTGTGTCGGCCTCTGTCGGCACCGGCGGCAGTGACACACTTTTGTGTCGGATCCCTCCTTGGAGGTGCCGTTGTACGATGCCTTGTTTCCTCGCTCACTCTGTTTGTTCTCCGGGTGAAAGCCTTAGATCCAGCTCCTGGATCGGACAACGGCGGTGTCCTCGACATCGTTACCACCTTGGTGGCGCCTGTCTTCGGAGACGCTGCTCAATGCTGCTTGCCTGAGGGTTGGGGGGGGGGGTGCTTGGCTGGTTTGAGGTTGGTGGTCGGTGGTGGTGGTGCGGCCAATCTGGGGTCGACGGTGGTGTGTGTCGTGGTTGAGTGCTCTCTTGGTGCGTCTCTACTAGGCGGTGCCCTACAGCTACGCCAGTGGCACATAGGTGCCGTGGCGTCGTCTCGGCCTCGTGCAACCTTTCGAATGTACCCCCGACACAGGTGGTGTCGTGGCGTTGTGCAGTCTCGGTTGTGTGGAGCCTTTCGATTGCGTCGATGGTGCAGTGTCGTGGTTTGGTTTGCTTGGCGATGCCCTTCGACTACGCTGGTGGCACACAGGTGCCGTGGCGTCGTCTCGGATCCGCGTGTCCCTTCGAATGTGCCTCGTGACACAGGTGGTGTCACGGCGTTGTGCAGTCTCGGATGCGCGGATCCTTTCGATTGTGTCGACGGTGCAGTATCGTGGTTTGGTCTTGGCTGGCCGATGCCGTTCGCCTCCATCCTATGTGCTCTTTGTTGTGTCTCCCTCCCTGTACCCCATGTATGTGTGTTGTGGCGTGTGTTTTTTTGCATTTCTCTTCTTCTCTGTGCCCCATGTAATTCTGGTTCACTTGAACCTATCTTGCGGCAGGCTGTAAAGTCTTATAGGCAAATGAATACAATTCAGGTGGGGAACTCCCCCCGTTGAAAATTCAAAAAAAAAGAAGAGAACAAGACAGCCAAGCGTGGCATCCTCCTCCTCGTCCTCTGTTCCTTTGGAGTCCAAATACCTAGGGGCTGGGCGTATCTGCACAGATCAATAAACAATTAGACCACCAACATCATTAGGTTAAATAATGAATACTTAATTTTCTCCGATTTTCAGTCCTACTACTAGTGATGAGATTATGATTGTCTAAAAACACATTTAATATTCACTAACTAGTAAGGGGTAATGGAGAATGCGATTGTTGCATCTTTACCTTCAGAACAACCATAATCAGAATAATCCTCCTCATTCGTTGTTTGGGCGTCCAGATCCCTGCAGCTGACATATTTCCAGGCCTTCTGTTTCCACGACAAGTGTTCCTTGGGCGCATCTGCACAGATTAATAATGTAAAAATTTAAATTGAAAGGAGCACTTCATTCCCTTCAATTTTCTGTCGTACTACTAGTTCTGCTATTATTATGTTCTAACTAGCACATACTCCCTCCGTCCGGAATTACTTGTCGCAATAATGGATAAAAGTGAATGTATCTAGAACTAAAATACATCTTGATACATTCATTTCTCAGACAAGTAATTCCAGACGGAGGGAATCTTCTATATCTAAATAGCTAGCCCCACTAATATATTTCTCTCAACATGCAAGCATGCCACCTCATCATTCAACATGCATGAAAAAGGTCCACCTCAACATGAAACTATGCATAATAAAAACCCACCGCAACATGCAAACATGCATGCATGGAAAATTCAATTCTATTATGCTATTTACATTTAATTTTTATATTCATTCAAAAACTATTATTTCAAATATTCATGTTTTATATAACCAAAACCTCATCAAAATATTGCAAAACATTCCCGCAACAACGTCAAAATAGAGAGGGTAATTGTTGTGTGCTTGCTTACCTTCACAAAACCGGGCACTAATGTCTTTCTCCGGGATGCTGCCCAGCTGTTGCTGCAGGCTTACAGGGAGTGTCTTCATAGCAGGGCAGTCTCTAATTTGAAGGTATTGCAGAGAAGAGTACGCTTGTGGCACATCGGGTAGGGAGGAAAGGGTCTTGCAGCTGATAACCGTGAGCCTCTCCAATGATGGGAGCTCTCCTGAGCGAGATTGCAGAGATGTCAACCCACCGCAGTATGCAATGGTTACATCCTTGAGGGACGGGGGAAGATGAATGACCCCTGTTAAGCCTTTGCACCCATTCAGTACTAATTCTTCTAAATGCTCCACCATAGCTCCAGGTGATGATGATGATGATGCCCACACCTCTGGTATACTGGATGACCCTTGAAGAATCGACGATGCTGACTGTCCCAGCAGCAGCCTCATGCCCGATTTGGACTCAAGCTTTCTGCAAGTATGAATATAGATTTTCCTGAGAGATGCAGGGTTGACGTTGAAGACCTCAAGCAAGTTGTCACAATCACATATCGTCAGAGACTCTAGGCATGGCAGGAGCTGACTCGTTTCTGATGATGTTGATAGCTCAGCAGAAGCTTGCGCATATCCAGTCAAATTACTGCAATTCTCAATGTCAAGCTTCCTCAAGGATACCAATCCCCTAAACTCCTTTTCTGGCCAATGGACGAGTGCATCAGACCAATAAATTGACAAATCTTGAAGTTGTGTAAAACATGCACACATCTCTGCTACACCTGACTTCAAGTCTGTTAACACTAAAACTGCTAGAGGATAATCTTGATCGTTCCCTTTTTTCTTGCCGTTTACCACTTGCCTCAAACTATCCTCAGCCGCCACCGAGGTTGTTTCTGCACTATGGTTAAGGCTAGTCAGCACCAGATTGGTCAATGAAGCCGAATGTCTAGCTACCCAAAGAAACAACTCTGCCTCACATCCACCCATGTTTAATTCACTGAGCATTGGTGAAAAATCTGTAGTTGTCAACTCTGGACATTTCTTAATACAAACATTCTGAAGTTTAGGGAAGGTTGGATGTCCTGGCAATGCTTTCAACTTTACACAGTCGCTAATATGTAGCTTCTCAAGGAGAGGAAACATGATCTCCCCTCCTTGCTCCCCATCATTATTTATTTCCCACCATCCCTCCAGACTGTAAAGGTCTCTAAGCGTAAGCTCCTTCAGATTTGGAAATGCAAACGATGTATCACACTCACCTCTGAACAACCATTGCAGTTTTCCACAGCTGAAAAGATGGATCTCGATAATATTTTGCAACACAGCTAGCCATGTTGGAAAAGTGCTGCCTCCATAGGAATCTATCCTTATGGCATGCAGCCCATCATGAGGTCTAAGATTCTCGAGCACTCTTGCATCATCTTCATCATCTCGACACCAATAACTAGTTTCATCTATGTAAATAGGCAATCCAAAGGTCCATGTTAATGTCAGTTCGTTTAGTTCCTTCTTCATGAGGTTTGCCACTTCTGCATCATCATTTGTCACGTTCTCTAGTTGTCGTAGCTCCAATTGACCACCAAGGTTTAATTTTGCGAGCTGTCCAACATTACTGCAATTAGAGCCACTACCTGCTACAAAACATGTAAGTGTCTGGAGGGATGTGAGATCTCCGAGGTCTCTAGGCATGTTGTTCAAGTTTGGACAACCATGAATGTAAAGGTGACGGAGCGCAGTCATATACTTCAGTTGTCTAGGAAGCTCAACAAGATATGCACATCCAGAGAGGTTCAGCGTTTGTAGATTGTATAGAATGCTCATATCTCCAGGGAGTGCTTTGATCCAACTACCTGAGAGATCTAGGTACCTCAGGTGATGTAGATGCTTTGGTTTCAGTGGAAATGATCTTCTGTATGCACATAGCTGTAATGCTTGCAAAGAGCTGTATTTTGATAGATGCTCCAAAGAACTTCCTATATAACCATTACACAGTAGAGTTTGGATCGTTGGAGAGCTTTTCTCTAGAGAACGATTCAATTTTCTTTCTGGTTTGTGCCACAACAAAAATAAATGCCGAGCATTGTTTGTAAGCCACTCACTCTGACATGATTCTTCGGTTGCAGAGAGTTCAGTCATGCCTAGTTCCCAGGTTGCCAAGGCACATTCCTTTCCCATTACGGACAGCGCGACATCATGCATAAGATCATGGATTTTACATGTAGTTATGTTTCCTGTGGCCTTCACTTGTTTCACATCCTGAAAGAATGACCTTGAGGCTAGATCTTTGAAAATCCTTTTGCCAGTGGTTTCAAGACGAACGTTATCTTCTTGGATAAGAAAACCATGTGCAATCCATAGTTGGATCAGCTTATCCACATCAATCATGTAACCTTTGGGAAATATAGCACAAAAAGCAAAACATTGCTTCATATCCGATGGCAAGTCGTTATAACTGAGATTGAGTATCGGTAAAATTCCAGACTCCTCGGTGCAAATGTTACTTCTGCTTGATACAGCCTTCCATTCTTCCTCACTAGTCTTGGTGCGCAGTATGGAGCCCAGTGCTGTTGCAGCTAAAGGAGAGCCCATACATCTTTTCACAATCTCACCAACCATATTCACCAACACGGCGGACCTGTCCTCTTTCCTCTGAAAACAACTGAATGCCGTTATTTCAATAATTTCCTTTATGTATTGTTCCTCCAGAGTTCTGAGATTGTAAGTTTCAGCAGGACGCATTATTTCAGCAACTCCTTCATCACGAGTCGTTGTCAATACCACACTACCCACGCCACCATGTTGAAGGCGGGCCTTGAGTTGTCCCCATTTATCAACCTCTAGTTTCCAGACATCATCCAATACAAGGAGGTACCTTTGCCCGCTGACTAGATTCTGGAGGCTATCGAGTGGTGTCTTCTTCTTCTTGGAACCAGCTGCTTCTTTATCGTCAATCTTCTTCTTGGGAGCTGCTTCAACTATGCTTTTAGCCAAAGAATTCACATCAAAGCTGTCAGAGACACACACCCACAGCAACACATCGAAATGCTTCTGGATTTCATGGTCATTGTAAACAATTTGAGCTAACGTTGTCTTGCCAAGACCTCCCATTCCAACTATGGGAACGACTGTGAGATCTGCATTTTTAGCTTGACCAACTAGTATATCAACAATTTTCTTGCTATCTTTTGCTCTTGACCGCCTAGCAATTTCCTTTGGATCAAAGATATCCTGATCCTTCTGCCGCCAATTGTTAGATTCCGGCGGTGGTTGATGACGCTCAAAGTGAAAAGCATTCATTTCAGTCACAAGGACCTCAAAGGCCCGCACAACCTTGCGGAGCTTTTTTCCCATCCTTTTACGAAATACAAATCGGTTGTGAGTGGGAAAGAGTTTTACCACATGGAACCCAAGCTCCTTGTAGTGCCCTTTCTTTTTTGCTTCACGACGAAGCGCTTCGTACCTGAACTCATCGAAGACTTCATTTGCTTGGTAAGCCTCCTTCTTGGCCTTCTCGAGCCAAGCCTTGGCCCCTGCTCTATGGGCTGCAGCCTCCTCGATGTCGGTGATGACGTCCGAGATGGCCAATAGCTTGCGCTCCAGGCTCTCGAGTTGCTCCTTCATGCCCTTCATCACCTTGTGCTGGTTGAGGAGGTAGCTGGACGCCTTATCCATCAAGATTTTGACCAGTGGTCCGACCACCGTGCTAGCCACCAATGCCGCCATTGGAACACCAAGGGCAGCAGATGTAAAAAGGACAGAGGAAGCACAAGCTGAAGAAGACAAAGAATGTGCTTGCTGGTTGGGAATGGAAATAAACAATGTGGAGGCAGAGAAGGATGACTGATTCCAGCCGTTTATGCTCACACGATGAGGATGCAGTTAAAGCGAATGCTCTGGCAGACCTAATAGCTAACAGCCTTGATTGAAGAAAGGGATGCACGTAGCTGTACCAAAAATTGACCCGACAATTCATGAGAATTTTCAGCATGAAGGCAGATAATCCTGATTACTGGTGTTGATTGCTTGAGTAGTCCTATATATGAGTCAGTGTTAGCAGTTTACTTGATTGTAGTTGTAATTGCCGTAATTTGTGTGGCTGTGTTCGGTTTCAGTCCAAATCGAGCAGCTCCGTGTACTAAAACTGAGAAAGTGATGTCCCAACCAAATAATAAGTCTGCAACAGCGACTGAGAGCATAACAAAGTGTGAATCCACGGAATTACTCTAAGAATTTATCCAACTCTAAAATCTGGTAGTATTACTGACTCTCGAGGAGACGTACATTCCTCCATTGGACACGCTCCGGCGGGCGCCGGCGTCTCCCTCCGCCAACGGAGGCTGCAGAAGCAGAGGCGAACGAGGACGGCCGTGGGGAGGCGGCGCCATGTCCTCCTCCTCCGATGTGGCATCCCTCCCCTCCCATCCCCGCCAACCTCGAAAAAAATATCAGCTTAGACGGATCCTCCACCTCACGGTCGCCGAGATCCGCCGTGAGAACGGGATAGAGAAATACGGAATCACTTCAGGTCCTTGTACGGCGGAGGCGGAGGCGGAGGATGATGGTTCCGGTGTTGTCTAACGAAGCAAGTATGGGGGAGGCGGAGGCGGCGGCGGCGGGGGATTCCGGCCGGCGTCCAATGGGGGGGATTTGGGCATGCCGACCATTGTAGGACAAAATTACTGTTATAATCTAAAAGGCTAACAAAATCCTAATTTTACCTTGTTTCAAAAAAATATTGTTTTTGACCTCTTTGGGTGACGCCAACATCCCTGGCGTCTGGGTCTGCCCGCCTGCCCGTTGACCTGCTAACGTGGCAAAGGGGCCAAACGCCAAGGACCCTGGCGTCTGGCCCTCGTAAGTGGATAACCCACGGGAGAGTGTGTGGGACCCACCCCACACACTTTCCCCAATCCACAACTCGAGCTTGAAGAACACTTGGAGCTCTCACACTCTCTCCCACCCCTCAAGCTCCCCCTCAAATCCTGTCCAAAAGGTGCATCCTTTAGGTGGATCTTTCCATCACTTTGTTGCTCTTGGTAATCTCTCCCAAATCATCCAATTATTTTTGGTTAAATCTTGTTATTTTGGTTGCATTTTATACATGTTGGTGGAATCCTAGTTCATGTTTTCTTTCTTATGTTAGTGTGAATGGCTTGGTTAACTTTGATAATATAGTGATATGCATGGTGTGTAGTAGGAATATATGCTTGTTGAGTAGAAAGATTGGGGGTTAGGGTTAGTTAGTGATTAGGGTTAACTTTGCTTAGTGTGTGTTAATTAGTGATACTTTTGTGGGCATCATCAATAATTTAGTGTTGATATGATTTGGATATAATGAGATGTATTTGGATAAACACCAATTCTCATTGAAGTCTTAAATGCATTCATGTTATTTTTAGATGGAGAGACTTGTTAATGTTCATTACATGGACAAGGAGGCATTCTTGAGTAACAATGCCGACACGGGTGAGGAACCATTGGTTTTTGATACAAACCCTAGCTATGAGGATGCTGTTGCAAAAGTGAGAGAAGTCTTAAAGTGGATGGACACCAATGTTGATGTTAAGTTAATAGGAAGGTATGATGTTGGAGTTGGAGCCAAATCTCGCTTGAAAAGTATGCCTATCACCTCGGATTTGCATTGGGATGTATACAAGGAAAAAGTTTCCCAATCGGAAGACAAGTCACTTGAATTGTTTGCCACGAAGGTTGAATCTTCTTGGTTTACCTTTGATTTGAACCGGCATGTCTCTTCCCCAATGGATGACATGAGCGAGAGGACAATGGTGCCACTTGTTGAGCATAGGGTTGTGGTTGATGCCCCCAATGCTTATCGCCAATCACGTCCCCGTGTTGTTGGGGAACGTTGCAGAAAACAAAAAAAATTCCTTCGGTTTCACCAAGATCCATCTAGCTATGAGTTCATCTAGCAACGAGTGGTTTGATGCATCTACGTACCTTGTAGATCGCGAGCGGAAGCGTTCAAAGAACGGGGATGAGGGAGTCGTACTCGACGTGATCCAAATCACCGGAGATCCTAGCGCCGAACGGACGGCACCTCCGCGTTCAACACACGTACGGTCAGCGTAACATCTCCTCCTTCTTGATCCAGCAAGGGGGAAGGAGAGGTTGAGGAAGATGGCTCCAGCAGCAGCACGATGGCGTGGTGGTGATGGAGCTGCAGTACTCCAGCAGGGCTTCGCCAAGCTTTATGGAGGAGGAGGAAGTGTTGGAGAGGGAGAGGGAGGCACCAAAGGCGTAGCGTAGGAGGCCCTCCCTCCCCCCACTATATATAGGGAGCCTAGGGGGGCGCCGGCCCTAGGAGATGCAATCTCCTAGGGGGCGGCGGCCAAGGGGTCGGGTGGCTTGCCCCCCAAGCAAGGGGGCGCCCCCCCCCCTTTAGGGTTTCCCCCACCCTAGGTGCATGGGCCCTAGGGGAAGTGGCGCCCCAGCCCACTTTGGGCTGGATCCCTTTCCACTGCAGCTCATGGGGCCCTCCGGGATAGGTGGCCCTACCCGGTGGACCCCCGGGACCCTTCCGGTGGTCTCGGTACAATACCGGTGACCCCGAAACTTGTCCCGATGGCCGAAATAGCACTTCCTATATATAATTCTTTACCTCCGGACCATTCCGGAACCCCTCGTGACGTCCGGGATCTCATCCGGGACTCCGAACAACATTCGGGTTACTGCATATACATATCCCTACAACCCTAGCATCACCGAACCTTAAGTGTGTAGACCCTACGGGTTCGGGAGACATGTAGACATGACCGAGATTGCTCTCCGGTCAATAACCAACAACGGGATCTGGATACCCATGTTGGCTCCCACATGTTCCTCGATGATCTCATCGGATGAACCACGATGTCGAGGATTCAAGCAACCCCGTATACAATTCCCTTTGTCAATCGGTATGTTACTTGCCCGAGATTCGATCGTCGGTATCCCAATACCTCGTTCAATCTCGTTGCCGGCAAGTCACTTTACTCATACCGTAATGCATGATCCCGTGACCGGACACTTGGTCACTCTAAGCTCATAATGATGATGCATTACCGAGTGGGCCCAGTGATACCTCTCCGTCATACGGAGTGACAAATCTCAGTCTTGATCCGTGTCAACCCAACAGACACTTTCGGAGATACCCGTAGTATACCTTTATGGTCACCCAGTTACGTTGTGACGTTTGGTAGACCCAAAGCACTCCTCGGTATCCGGGAGTTACACGATCTCATGGTCTAAGGAAAGGATACTTGACATTGGAAAACTCTAGCAAACGAACTATACGATCTTGTGCTATGTTTAGGATTGGGTCTTGTCCATTACATCATTCTCCTAATGATGTGATCTCGTTATCAATGACATCCAATGTCCATAGTCAGGAAACCATGACTATCTGTTGATCAACGAGCTAGTCAACTAGAGGCTTACTAGGGACATGTTGGTGTCTATTATTCACACATGTATTACGATTTCCGGATAACACAATTATAGCATGAATAAAAGACAATTATCATGAACAAGGAAATATAATAATAATCCTTTTATTATTGCCTCTAGGGCATATTTCCAACAGTCTCCCACTTGCACTAGTGTCAATAATCTAGTTACATTGTGATGAATCGAACACCCATAGAATTCTGGTGTTGATCATGTTTTGCTCTAGGGAGAGGTTTAGTCAACGGATCTGCTACATTCAGGTCCGTATGTACTTTACAAATATCTATGTCTCCATCTTGAACATTTTCATGAATGGAGTTGAAGCGACGCTTGATGTGCCTTGTCCTCTTGTGAAACCTGGGCTCCTTGGCAAGTGCAATAGCTCTAGTGTTGTCACAGAAGAGCTTGATCGGCCCCGACGCATTGAGTATGACTCCTAGGTCGGTGATGAACTCCTTCACCCAAATTGCTTCATGCGCTGCCTCCGAGGCTGCCATGTACTCCGCTTCACATGTAGATCCCGCCACGACGCTCTGCTTGCAACTGCACCAGCTTACTGCCCCACCATTCAAAATATACACGTATCTGGTTTGTGACTTAGAGTCATCCAGATCTATGTCGAAGCTAGCGTCGACGTAACCCTTTACGACGAGCTCTTCGTCACCTCCATAAACGAGAAACATTTCCTTAGTCCTTTTCAGGTACTTTAGGATATTCTTGACCGCTGTCCAGTGTTCCTTGCCGGGATTACTTTGGTATCTTCCTACCAAACTTACGGCAAGGTTTACATCAGGTCTGGTACACAGCATGGCATACATAATAGAACCTATGGCTGAGGCATAGGGGATGACACTCATCTCTTCTATATCTTCTGTCGTGGTCGGACATTGAGCTGAGCTCAATTTCACACCTTGTAACACAGGTAAGAACCCCTTCTTAGACTGATCCATATTGAACTTCTTCAATATCTTATCAAGTTATGTGCTTTGTGAAAGACCTATGAGGCGTCTCGATCTATCTCTATAGATCTTGATGCCTAATATATAAGCAGCTTCTCCAAGGTCCTTCATTGAAAAACTCTTATTCAAGTAGGCCTTAATGCTGTCCAAGAGTTCTATATCATTTCCCATCAAAAGTATATCATCTACATATAATATGAGAAATGCTACAGAGCTCCCACTCACTTTCTTGTAAACGCATGCTTCTCCATAAGTCTGTGTAAACCCAAACGCTTTGATCATCTCATCAAAGCGAATGTTCCAACTCCGAGATGCTTGCACCAGCCCATAAATCGAGCGTTGGAGCTTGCACACCTTGTCAGCATTCTTAGGATCGACAAAACCTTCCGGTTGCATCATATACAATTCTTCCTTAAGGAAACCATTAAGGAATGCCGTTTTGACGTCCATTTGCCATATCTCATAATCGTAGAATGCGGCAATTTCTAACATGATTCGGACGGACTTTAGCTTCGCTACCGGTGAGAAAGTCTCATCGTAGTCAACCCCTTGAACTTGTCGATAACCCTTAGCGACAAGCCGAGCTTTGTAGATGGTCACATTACCATCCGCATCTGTCTTCTTCTTAAAGATCCATTTATTTTCTATGGCTCGCCGCTCAACGGGCAAGTCAGTCAAAGTCCATACTTCGTTTTCATACATGGATCCTATCTCGGATTTCATGGCTTCCAGCCATTTGTCGGAATCCGGGCCCGCCATCGCTTCTTCATAGTTCGAAGGTTCACCATTGTCTAACAACATGATTTCCAAGACAGGGTTGCCGTACCACTCTGGTGCGGAACGTGTCCTTGTGGACCTACGAATTTCAGTAGGAGCTTGATCAGAAGTATCTTGATCATCATCATTAACTTCCTCTCTAGTCGGTGCAGGCACTTCAAGAACATTTTCTTGAGTTGTGCCCTTTTCCGGTTCAAGAGGTAATACTTCATCAAGTTCTACTTTCCTCCCACTTACTTCTTTCGAGAGAAACTCTTTCTCTAGAAAGGATCCATTCTTGGCAACAAAGATCTTGCCTTCGGATCTTAGGTAGAAGGTATACCCAATAGTTTCTTTAGGGTATCCTATGAAGAGGCATTTTTCCGACTTGGGTTCGAACTTTTCAGGTTGAAGTTTCTTGACATAAGCATCGCACCCCCAAACTTTTAGAAACGACAACTTAGGTTTCTTCCCAAACCATAATTCATACGGTGTCATCTCAATGGATTTCGACGGAGCCCTATTTAAAGTGAATGCGGCAGTCTCTAAAGCATAGCCCCAAAAAGATAGCGGTAAATCGGTAAGAGACATCATAGATCGCACCATATCTAATAGAGTGCGATTACGACGTTCGGACACACCATTACGCTGAGGTGTTCCAGGCGGCGTGAGTTGTGAAACTATTCCACATTTTCTTAAGTGTGTGCCAAATTCGTGACTCAAGTATTCTCCTCCACGATCTGATCATAGGAACTTGATTTTCCTGTCACGTTGATTTTCAACCTCACTTTGAAATTCCTTGAACTTTTCAATGGTCTCAGACTTGTGTTTCATTAAATAGATATACCCATATCTACTCAAGTCATCAGTGAGGGTGAGAACATAACGATAGCCACCGCGAGCCTCAACACTCATTGGACCGCACACATCAGTATGTATGATTTTCAATAAGTTGGTTGCTCGCTCCATTGTTCCTGAGAACGGAGTCTTGGTCATTTTACCCATGAGGCATGGTTCGCACGTGTCAAATGATTCGTAATCAAGAGACTCTAAAAGTCCATCTGCATGGAGCTTCTTCATGCATTTGACACCTATGTGACCAAGGCGGCAGTGCCACAAGTATGTGGGACTATCATTATCAACCTTACATCTTTTGGTACTCACACTATGAATATGTGTAGCATTACGCTCGAGATTCATTAAGAATAAACCATTCACCATCGGAGCATGACCATAAAACACATCTCTCATATAAATAGAACAACCATTATTCTCGGATTTAAATGAGTAGCCATCTCGTATCAAACGAGATCCTGATACAATGTTCATGCTCAAACTTGGCACCAAATAACAATTATTGAGGTTCAAAACTAATCACGTAGGTAAATGAAGAGGCAGCGTGCCGACGGCGATCACATCGACCT
This sequence comes from Triticum monococcum, assembly GCA_034509565.1. NCBI lineage: Eukaryota > Viridiplantae > Streptophyta > Magnoliopsida > Poales > Poaceae > Triticum > Triticum monococcum. The sequence continues at coordinate 772,759,683 of CM067847.1, forward strand.
TGGAACCATTCCCGACGCTCATCGTCACCTCGTCCTTCGCCAGTCTCCGCTTATTCCGCAGCTCCTGCTTTGAGTTACAAATGTGAGCAACTGCACCGGTATCAAATACCCAAGGGCTACTACGAGTACTGGTAAGGTACACATCAATTACATGTATATCACATATACCTTTTGTGATGCCGGCCTTCTTATCCGCTAAGTATTTGGGGCAGTTCCGCTTCCAGTGACCACTTCCCTTGCAATAAAAACACTCAGTCTCGGGCTTGGGTCCATTCTTTGGCTTCTTCCCGGCAGCTTGCTTGCCGGGCGCGGCAACTCCCTTGCCGTCCTTCTTGAAGTTCTTCTTACCCTTGCCCTTTTTGAACTTAGTGGTTTATTCACCATCAACACTTGATGTTCCTTTTTGACTTCTACCTCTGCTGATTTCAGCATTGCAAACACTTCAGGAATGGTCTTTTCCATCCCCTGCATGTTGAAGTTCATCACAAAGCTCTTGTAGCTCAGTGGAAGCGACTGAAGGATTCTGTCAATGACCGCGTCATCCGGGAGATTAACTCCCAGCTGAGTCAAGCGGTTATGCAACCCAGACATAGTGAGTATGTGCTCACTGACAGAATTGTTTTCCTCCATCTTACAGCTGAAGAACTTGTCAGAGACTTGATATCTCTCGACCCGGGCATGAGCTTGGAAAACCATTTTCAGCTCTTCGAACATCTCATATGCTCCATGTCTCTCAAAACGTTTTTGGAGTCCCGGCTCTAAGCTGTAAAGCATGCCGCACTGAACGAGGGAGTAGTCATCAGTACGTGCCTGCCAAGCGTTCATAACGTCTTGTTCTGCAGGGAGAACAGGTGCGTCACCTAGCGGTGCTTGTAGGACATAATCTTTCTTGGCAGCTATGAGGATGATCCTCAGGTTCCGGACCCAGTCCGTGTAGTTGCTGCCATCGTCTTTCAGCTTGGTTTTCTCTAGGAATGCGTTGAACTTGAGGACTACGTTGGCCATTTGATCTACAAGACACATTGTAAATATTTTAGACTAAGTTCATGATAATTAAGTTCATCTAATCAAATTATTTAATGAACTCCCACTTAGATAGACATCCCTCCTGTCATCTAAGTATAACATGATCCGAGTTAACTAGGCCGTGTCCGATCATCACGTGAGACGGACTAGTCAACATCGGTGAACATCTTCATGTTGATCGTATCTTCTATACGACTCATGCTCGACCTTTCGGTCTTCTGTGTTCCGAGGCCATGTCTGTACATGCTAGGCTCGTCAAGTCAACCTAAGTGTTTGCATGTGTAAATCTGTCTTACACCCGTTGTATGTGAACGTTGGAATCTATCACACCCGATCATCACGTGGTGCTTTGAAACAACGAACTGTCGCAACGGTGCACAGTTAGGGGGAACACTTTCTTGAAATTATTATGAGGGATCATCTTATTTACTACCGTCGTTCTAAGTAAACAAGATGCAAAAACATGATAAACATCACATGCAATCAAATAATAAAAGTGACATGATATGGCCAATATCACATAGCTCCTTTGATCTCCATCTTGGGGCTCCATGATCATCTTGTCACCGGCATGACACCATGATCTCCATCATCGTGTCTCCATGAAGTTGCTCGCCAACTATTACTTCTACTACTATGGCTAACGTGTTTAGCAATAAAGTAAAGTAATTTACATGGCGTTTCTCAATGACACGCAGGTCATACAAAAAATAAAGACAACTCCTATGGCTCCTACCGGTTGTCATACTCATCGACATGCAAGTCGTGATTCCTATTACAATAGCATGAACATCTCATACATCACATATATATCATTCATCATTCATCACAACTTTGGCCATATCACATCACAAAACACTCGCTGCAAAAACAAGTTAGACGTCCTCTAATTGTTGTTGCAAGTTTTACGTGGCTGCAATAGGGTTCTAGCAAGAACGTTTTCTTACTTACGTGAAAGCCACAACGTGATTTGTCAACTTCTATTTACCCTTCATAAGGACCCTTTTCATCGAATCCGCTTCAACTAAAGTGGGAGAGACAGACACCCGCCAGCCACCTTATGCAACTAGTGCATGTTAGTCGGTGGAACCGGTCTCACGTAAGCGTACGTGTAAGGTTGGTCCGGGCCGCTTCATCCCACAATACCGCTGAAGCAAAATAAGACTAGTAGCGGCAAGAAAGTTGACGACATCAACGCCCACAACAAATTGTGTTCTACTCGTGCATAGAGAACTACGCATAAACCTGGCTCATGATGCCACTGTTGGGGAACGTTGCAGAAAACAAAAAAAATTCCTATGGTTTCACCAAGATCCATCTATGAGTTCATCTAGCAAGGAGTGGTTTGATGCATCTACGTACCCTGTAGATCGCGAGCGGAAGCATTCAAAGAACGGGGATGAGGGAGTCGTACTCGACGTGATCCAAATCACCGGAGATCCTAGCGCCGAACGGACGACACCTCCGCGTTCAACACACGTACGGTCAGCGTAACGTCTCCTCCTTCTTGATCCAGCAAGGGGGAAGGAGAGGTTGAGGAAGATGGCTCCAGCAGCAGCACGATGGCGTGGTGGTGATGGAGCTGCAGTACTCCGGCAGGGCTTCGCCAAGCTCTATGGAGGAGGAGGAAGTGTTGGAGAGGGAGAGGGAGGCACCAAAGGCGTAGCGTAGGAGGCCCTCCCTCCCCCCACTATATATAGGGAGCCTAGGGGGGGCGCCGACCCTAGGAGATGCAATCTCCTAGGGGGGTGGCGGCCAAGGGGTGGGGGGGCTTGCCCCCCAAGCAAGGGGGCGCCCCCCCTTTAGGGTTTCCCCCACCCTAGGCGCATGGGCCCTAGGGGAAGTGGCGCCCCAGCCCACTTTGGGCTGGATCCCTTTCCACTTCAGCCCATGGGGCCCTCCGGGATAGGTGGCCCCACCCGGTGGACCCCCAGGACCCTTCCGGTGGTCCCGGTACAATACCGATGACCCCGAAACTTGTCCCGATGGCCGAAATAGCACTTCATATATATAATTCTTTACCTCCGGACCATTCCGGAACCCCTCGTGACGTCCGGGATCTCATCCGGGACTCTGAACAACATTCGGGTTACTGCATATACATATCCCTACAACCCTAGCGTCACCGAACCTTAAGTGTGTAGACCCTACGGGTTCGGGAGACATGTAGACATGACCGAGATTGCTCTCCGGTCAATAACCAACAGCGGGATCTGGATACCCATGTTGGCTCCCACATGCTCCTCGATGATCTCATCGGATGAACCACGATGTCGAGGATTCAAGCAACCCCGTATACAATTCCCTTTGTCAATCGGTATGTTACTTGACCAAGATTCGATCGTCGGTATCCCAATACCTCATTCAATCTCATTACCGACAAGTCACTTTACTCGTACCGTAATGCATGATCGCGTGACCAGACACTTGGTCACTCTGAGCTCATAATGATGATGCATTACCGAGTGGGCTCAGTGATACCTCTCCGTCATACGGAGTGACAAATCCCAGTCTTGATCCTTGTCAACCCAACAGACACTTTCGGAGATACCCATAGTATACCTTTATGGTCACCCAGTTACGTTGTGACGTTTGGTACACCCAAAGCACTCCTACGGTATCCGGGAGTTACACGATCTCATGGTCTAAGGAAAGGATACTTGACATTGGAAAACTCTAGCAAACGAACTATACGATCTTGTGCTATGTTTAGGATTGGGTCTTGTCCATCACATCATTCTTCTAATGATGTGATCTCGTTATCAATGACATCCAATGTCCATAGTCAGGAAACCATGACTATCTGTTGATCAACGAGCTAGTCAACTAGAGGCTTACTAGGGACTGTTGGTGTCTATTATTCACACATGTATTACGATTTCCGGATAACACAATTATAGCATGAATAAAAGACAATTATCATGAACAAGGAAATATAATAATAATCCTTTTATTATTGCCTCTAGGGCATATTTCCAACACGTGTACCATCTATTAAAGCAAATGAGGTTGAGTTGTATGCCCCCAATGCTTGTACCCAACCACCAACTAGCCAAGCAAATGAAGTTGAGGTGATTGCTAGTGACGAAGTAATTCAAGAGGATGAATATGCTTATGATGACGACGAAGAGCAAGAGGAAGGGTTTCATGGTAATGATGTTGGTGACTTGGATGCGTACATAGCGCAAAAGGACATGGATTGTGACTTGCCTTTTAGGCGTCAATATGCGTATGACTCGGATGACGAGGGTCTAGTTGAATAGTTGGACGAGGATGGATTCACAAAGGAGGAAAACCAAATCCACTTTGAGCTGACGGGCTTAGAAAAAAGAACTCACTTGTTTAAAGATCTCAGCCTTGCCCATAAAGCTGTTGTTGACGGTGGAATGAGAATGACGATGATTGAGCCAACACCAAGCCCGGATCTAGGAGAACCAAGGGTGGAGAATGAGGACGAGAATGCTTATTTTGAGAAAGGAGTGAAGTTTCTGAGCTTACCTATGCTGAAGTTTTGGTTGGCTGACTATGCCATTCGAAACCATAGGCCAATTTATGTTGAGCACTCCGACATGAAGTTGCGAAGTGTGAGCAAGAAGGATGCCCATGGAAGGTTCGTGCAAGAAAGCTTAAAGAAACCGAAGAATGGGTGTTAAGAAGTTGTGTTGCCACTCATAGGTGCAAACCACCATCTAAACGACTTCGAACGACACACTGCCAACTCGAATCTGAGTATCTCGGATACAAATGGATGAAAGACATAGGCTTTGATCCCACTGTGAAAGTGAGGTTTCTCATGCAGACGGTGAAAAAACAATTTGGTTATGAAGTCAAGTATGGGAAGGCATGGAAGGCAAAGGCAAATGCTATTAGGATGTTGTATGGTGGTTATGAAGAAGCATACAACCAGCTCCCAAGGTTGTTGGCCGCGATTGCACATAAGAACCCGAGCTTGTTTCATGTGGTCGAGGATCACGAGGGAGTGTTTCACCGTGCCTTCTGGAGTTATGGACAATGTGTGGAGGTGTTTCAGCATTGTCGTCTGGTCTTGTCTATAGATGGCACGTTCTTGACTGGTAGATACAAGGGCACACTAATGGTAGCAATGGTGCACTCATCAAATGACAACGTGTTGCCGTGTGCATTTGCTTTGGTGCCTTCCGAGCACCAAGACAACTGGGAGTGGTTCATGGGTCATGTTAGGCACAACGTGATTGGCGCTAGGGAGGTGTGCATCATATCGGACCGGCACCATGGCATACTCAAGGCAATGGACATTGTTATTCCAGGATTTCCAAAGCTTCACCATAGATGGTGCATGAGGCATTTCGTGGCCAACTTTTACTGGGCATGTAAGAGCAAGGAGCTCAGCAAAGACCTTACCCATGTATGTGTGGCCTTCACCACCCAAGGTTTCGATGCTCGGTACAACAAACTCTTTGCAGCGGTGAACGAAGGGGGGAAATTGTTCTTAACTAGGAATCTAAGCGAGAAGCACAAGTGGGCACGCGCTCATGACGATGGTGGTAGGCGATATGGCGACATGACGAGCAATCTGGTAGAATGTTTCAACAATGTGCTGAAGGGTGCTCGTGCATTGCCGATGACTGCAATAGTGGAGTACACCTTCTTCAAGCTTAATGAGTACTTTCAGAGGCATTCTGAAGAGACTGCAAAATGGATAGGTGAAAAAAGGATTATCCGAAAAAGGTTGATGAATGGTTGCAGTTACAGGCAAGCAAGTCTTCACGGCAACAAGTTATCATATTCGACATACTTGAAATGATCTATCAAATTGATGAGCTAGGTGGCACAACATGAGACGGTAGACAGTATGGTGGTGCTGCATTTGAGGTGCGTCTGAAGACTCGGTGGTGCCAGTGTGAAAGGCCTAGTAAGTATCATTGGCCATGCTTGCATTTGATAACGGCGGCAAAGGCGAGAAACATACCTGCTTGTGATGGAAAAACCGTGCGGATGCAAGAGTTCCATGTGGAAGCTACTAGGTTGACATGGGCGCCAAGATTTCACCCTTTCTTGGACCAAGCACAGTGGCCTGAGTACCATGTCCCTCATATTACGCCAGACCCTCTTCTGAAGGTGGAGACCAAGGGTAGAAGGAGAACTAAGAGGTTCAGGGGTGATATGGATGACCTGGTTGGATACACTGGCATGAAACAATTTGGTAGCGGTCATTTCATGGAGGCTCCTGACACTATCAACTGTGGGGTGTGCGGTGAAGGGGGACACAATGAGCGGACATGCAAGAATAGGAAAACCAATAAAAGAAAAACAAATCGTGGAGGTGGCACCGATGGTGAACGAGGTGGAAGAGGTGATGGTGGTGGTGGTCGAGGAAGCACAAGTATTAGAGGTGGTAGTGGTGGTCATAGAGGGAGCACAAGTGCTAGAGGTGCTAGTGTTCGTAGAGGGAGTACAAGTGCTAGAGGTGGTGGTCGAGCTAGCACAAGTGCTAGAGGTGGTGGTCGAGCTAACACAAGTGCTAGAGGTGGTGGTCGAGGTCGAGCAGGCACAAGTGCTAGAGGTGGTGGTGGTCGTAGAGGAATGGTTGATAATGGATCGGCCTTCGGTCATTTGCTTAATCCAGATGGTTGATCTAGTAATAATGGTATATTATTTGTTCATACAATTCCTAGCATTTATTGATTTACTGTATTTACACATTTACTCTCTTTATGTCTTGTGCTAACAATTGTTCTTTTTGTAGGCATGGCTTCATCCGGTTCCAGGACGAGGCCGGCGTGCGCGGACCAAGAGGACATGCTGAAGACGTGGATGGAGGCCAGGTTGGACAAGGAGAAGGAGAAGGATGTGCCCACACCACCATGTTGGTGTGGTGATGTTTGCAAGCTGAAGGTGTCCACTGACCGCAAGAAGTCATGGACAGAAGGTAGAAGGTTTTTCGTGTGTCCCAACTATGCACATGATCGTCGAATGCCAACTAACGCATATGACATACCACCGGTATGTTGGGTGTACATAAAAAAACATCAACAAGTTTGAAATCATATGTCTAACAAAAACATGATTTATATGTAGTCCCCTCCTCCACTTTGCAAGTACTTCACTTGGATAGATCACGAGGTACCAAAAGATGTCCAAGAGGACCAACGTCGAGATTGCTTACGGAGGCAATGCCTGTTCGAGGAGTCCTATGCACGGGGATTAGAGCGCGAGCGTCATGAGAAGGAGGCTCGTGAGCGCAAGAAGCGTGAGGAAGAGAGGGCACACAAAGAGAAGGAGGCTCGTCAAGAAGAGAGGGCAAGAAAACTTGCAAGGGCTCACGATGCACGAGAGGAGGACGAGGCACGTGACAAGAAGGGAAAGTGGCCCCGTACTACTCAGTAGACAAATGGAAAGGCACCGGCATCAATGATGGACTGTCGAGACTTTGTTTAATGTATGAACTTGTCATTCGACACCTTGTGTGGTCATGAACTACTTATGTCATTCGAGACATCGTGTGTGATGAACTTGTAATTCGAGACTATTTGAGATTATGTGCAAACTATGTTTGTCATTCGAGACTAGTATGCTTTGTTCATATTTTTGGTTGAGACTAGCACGCTTTGTTCATATTTTTGGTTGATTTTCAATGTTTAATAGTGTGTGCAACAAGTTGCTAAGCAAAAACATTAACAAAAGACAGAAGTGTGTGCAAAAACACCAGGTCCACACCCAGACGCCAAGGTCCATGGCGTGTGGCTCCCTATCCAGTTTACTAATGTGCACATCCAGACACCAAGGACCGTGGCATCTGGCTCATTTTGACCACGCGCGAGACCAGACACGTGCCTGATGTGTCTGATGGACACCCCAGACGCCAAGGTCCATGGTGTCTGGCTCCCACACCCAGACGCCAAGGACCATGGCGTCTGGCTCGTTTTGGTCACGCAGGAGACCAGACACCTGTCTGATGTGTCTGATGGACACCCAGACGCCAAGGTCCATGGCGTCTGGCTCCCTATCCAGAGAGCATTTTTGCAGTTATGTGTGTGATGGATAAGATTCGAGTGGATAAGATTCTTTGGGCCCACCTCTAGCCCTCTCATCCATTCATCTCCACCTCTACCCCTCTCATTTCATTCATATCCACTTGCTCTCACCTCTAGCCCTGCCAACGTCACTCCCTCATCCAGCACCCTAACCCCCCCTCAAATCTCTCACGAATCGGTCCGGTTTCACCGTTGGATCATAGGTTAGCTACTAAGAGATTTGTGTGTTGTAGATGGCTAAGGATACTCAGTGGGTTCTTAGCCCTGTTGTTCATGTCCAAGGCTTGTCTCCATGTGTTGTGCAAGTTAGTGAACTGGACCTCACTTTCGATTGGTTGAAGACTAAATTCATGTTGAAGCAAGGGTTGAAGGAAGAGGATTTTGTGTACTACGTCAGCAGGAGACAGTCAGATGGCCCCAGGGAAAGAAAATTGGTTGACATAACTAATGATGGCAAGATTCAAGAAATGCTGCAAGAATGGGAATGGAAAAGGGTTGTTGACTTGCATTGCTATAGGAAACCGAGTTATATGTGATGTTCATGTTGTTTCAACTATCGTGGACCATCGTGGTCATGAACTACTTATGTCATTCGAGACATTGTATGTGATGAACTTCTCATTCGAGACTATTTGTGTAATTTGAGATTATGTGATAACTATGTTTGTCATTTGCTATTATGTGAACACTAATGTTTGTCATTCGATACTATGGGTGTTTGCTAGAACAAAATATCGATTTCATTCGATACTCCGCTGTGACAAAATATGAACAAAATGAAAAAATACTACACCAGGGCCAGACGCCAAGGACCCTGGCGTCTGCGTGCCCTGTTTCTACTATCCAGGATTCTGCTTTTGCTTCCAGTCGACCCCCAGATGCCAGAGACTATGGTGTCTGGTCCCCTGACTTGAAACCAGACGCCAAGGACCGTGGCGTCTGGTCCCTTGACTTGAAACCAGACGCCAAGGACCCTGGCATCTGGGACCCTGTAGATTATTTTAAACTTGCTGTTTGACACAAGAAGATAGCAGATATATATTCATATGATAGGTTCATACAACAAAGAAGATAGCACATTTCACAGAACTTTCACCACGACAAATTCTTGCATACAAACGACAACAAGTTCATAGATTTTTCATCACGACAAATTCAAGCATACATAAGACACCAAGTACATACATAAGACACCAAATGCATACATAAGACACCAAATTCAAGACAACCTAAGAAGTTTTTACCACGACACCAAGTTCATGCAGACAAACGCCACCTAGTTCATGCACTTCCAAACAAGATGCTCACTTCCTCCTCCCTCTCTTCACAATGGTTGCAAGTGTAGGCTCCTCCTCTTCGCTAGCCTCCTCATCCTATTCGTTTTATGCCTCCTCCTCCGCCTCAATGTTGGTCTTATATATTTGCATTCCTCTTGGGATAAGCTGATGAGGATACTCCGGACTATGGAATTGTGTGTTACATGTCTTCTTACTACCTTTCTTGCCTGGTGTCTTAGATATAGCTTTGCCTTTCCTAGAGCGAGCATTGCCTTGTGTCGGTTGTGTAACATGTGATGGTTGTGGAGCATCGACATCATACTCATGATCCTCTTGATGTGTTGCATCATACTCATGCTCCTCATGATGTGTTGGCTCCTCTTGATGTGCTGGCTCCTCTTCATGGAACTCCTCCTCCATGTCCTCATCGTTCTGGAGATAACGCCATCTATTAGCTGTGGCGGCACGGCTACCAGGTGCATACACGTCACTGGACTGAGCACCATGGCAAGAAAGCATTGCTGCCATCTTATGAAACCGCTTCTTGAACTTCTGCAACAACACAAAATATGCCATGATATGAGATGCAAATAAATAATCCGTGAAAAGAAACTTTTATAATATATTGGTCACACCTCCATCGTGCTCCTAAGAGTCCTCTCAGATAATGCACCACCAGGTGGATGACTCAGTGCAACATTGGCATCGTTGACGCACAGAAGCAACTCTGTGCCCTGCAATTCATGAACACACCAAACTTATGTATTTGAAAGAAGACAACATGATGCAAGTATGTTAGAATAGGTCAAACAGACTACCATTTCGTCATGCATCAGTGCATAGTCAACGTGAGCCCCTCTGGTGTCTCTCACAACCCTGTTGAAGGTATGATAACCTTCTGCAGTCTCCGGGTCTTCATACACCAACTCCGACCACTCCTCGTGAGTCCAACTAGGCTTTAGCTTTAACCGGTAACGATCCACATACCACACTTGATACTTCTGATATGCTGACTGATTGTGAGGTCTATTCTCTGATTGCACTAACGTGTCTGTTTGATTCCAAATTTCTATCCACGCACGGTGTTTGTTTGGCCAATCCAATATATCTCGATTGTTCCTTTGATCGAACCTACAAATGATGCACGAGACAAAGTATTAGCAAACATATACTTATTCAATGCTCTATTACATACTCAAGGCATGCTTGCTCACTGATGCAGAGATAGCGTTTCCTCCTTGCTCTCCTCAATTGGAATACCTTGTCTTCTTTCAAATTGTCTTGCCACACGGTCTACAAAGTGCCACTCCTCATTGGGCACCTTGCCCGCCAAAGACGGCTATCACGCGTGCAGATCTCATTAGGATCAAAGCCACGATCTTCCACATAAGGCAACCAATGTACCTGCAAAACAAAGAGATACATTGTTAGATACAAGTTTCAGTCTTGACTAAATTATGTCTCATCGAACTTCTCTATACCTGCTCAATAGTCAAGGTGTCCAGCTCGTTCATATAGCACTTGTATCGCACATCCGAGCTTCCTGTGTACACTGTCACTTGTTCCCAATAGTAAGCAAGCGTAGGGCACCGATATGGATCATCATCATGCACCCCGTCATGATTACCCCGTGGGTTTGGCATGTTGGGGTTCTTGAAATTGGGCCGTCCAACCGGGATCCGCTCCCACATCCACACGGATAGGCTCCAAACAAACCTAGCCAATGAGGATGTATCTCCCCTCCTCTGACATGCCAAGTCAAGCTGCAATCAAACAAACATGTTAGATATGGAGGCGCATGAAAAATGCAAGATAAATGGTTGCAAATATCTCTTACCTGACGATACAAATATGCTAGTGCGGCCGAACCCCAGCTATACTGGGTATCCCAGTTATTGAGTAGCTCCAGGAACATCCAGAGGGCTGAGTTCCCGGTTGCATCTGACAAGACTACCTTGGTTAGTACATACCAAAGATAGGCCCGCGCGTACTGCTGCACAACCACGCCATTGGCACCCTAAGGGCACGGATTGGTGTTTCCTCTGACCAGTCACTACTAGGGAAAACCCTAGCAGTAGCGCTGGTTTTGTGCTCACTAGTAGCGCGGGTAGGCGCGCTACTAATAAGGCGCTACAGCTATTGCTTAGCAGTAACGCGTGCCGCACGCGCTACTGCTAGGACAAATAGCTGCAGCGCTTGTTCACTCCCACGCTGCTGCTAATGTAACTACTGGCAGCGTGTTTTCTTTCCATCGCTACTAGTATTTTTTTTAGTGTATTTATGCGCCATCGTACAAATATTGGTACAATACCAGTTATGAGGTTTACATCATTATGTCCATAACAGTGTGTCAAATGAAGGTGGATTAGGTTCAAGTGGAGGCAATATGTGGTGCATGTCAAAAGTATACTATGTTGGGGAACGTAGTAATTTCAAAAAAATTCCTACGCACACGCAAGATCATGGTGATGCATAGCAACGAGAGGGGAGAGTGTGATCTACGTACCCTTGTAGATCGACAACGGAAGCGTTTGGTTGATGTAGTCGCACGTCTCCACGGCCCGACCGATCAAGCACCAAAACTACGGCACCTCCGAGTTCTAGCACACGTTCAGCTCGATGACGATCCCCGGACTCCGATCCAGCAAAGTGTCGGGGAAGAGTTCCGTCAGCACGACGGCGTGGTGACGATCTTGATGTACTACTGTCGCAGGGCTTCGCCTAAGCACCGCTACAATATTATTGAGGACTATGGTGGAAGGGGGCGCCGCACACGGCTAAGATTATGATCACGTGGATCAACTTGTCTCTTGGGGTGCGCCTGCCTCCGTATATAAAGGTTCAAGAGGGGGAGGCCGGCCGGCCACCATAGGGCGCGCCAGGAGGAGTCCTACTCCCTCCGGGAGTAGGACTTCTCCCCCAATCCTAGTTGGAATAGGGTTCGCGAGGTGGGAACGGAGAGAGAGAGAAGGAAGGGGGCGCCGGCCCCCTCTCTCCTTGTCCTATTCGGACTAGGGGGGAGGGGCGCGCGGCCCAGCCCTGGCCGCCTCTCCTCTTCTTCCACTAAGGCCCATGTACCTCCTGGGGGGTTCCGGTAACCTCCCGGTACTCCGGTAAAATCCCGATTTCACCCGGAACACTTCCGATATCCAAATATAGGCTTCCAATATATCAATCTTTATGTCTCGACCATTTCGAGACTCCTCGTCATGTCCGTGATCACATCCGGGACTCCTAACAACCTTCGGTACATCAAAATGCATAAACTCATAATATAACTGTCATCGTAACCTTAAGCGTGCGGACCCTACGGGTTCGAGAACAATGTAGACATGACCGAGACACATCTCCGGTCAATAACCAATAGCGGGACCTGGATGCCCATATTGGCTCCTACATATTCTACGAAGATCTTTATCGGTCAGACCGCATAACAACATACGTTGTTCCCTTTGTCATCGGTATGTTACTTGCCCGAGATTCGATCGTCGGTATCCAATACCTAGTTCAATCTCGTTACCGGCAAGTCTCTTTACTCGTTCCGTAATACATCATCTTGCAACTAACTCATTAGTTGCATTGCTTGCAAGGCTTAAGTGATGTGCATTACCGAGAGGGCCCAGAGATACCTCTCCGACCATCGGAGTGACAAATCCTAATCTCGAAATACGTCAACCCAACATGTACCTTTGAAGACACCTGTAGAGCACCTTTATAATCACCCAGTTATGTTGTGATGTTTGGTAGCACACAAAGTGTTCCTCCGGCACACGGGAGTTACATAATCTCATAGTCATAGGAACATGTATAAGTCATGAAGAAAGCAATAGCAACATACTAAATGATCGGGTGCTAAGCTAATGGAATGGGTCATGTCAATCAGATCATTCAACTAATGATGTGATCCCGTTTAATCAAATGACAACTCTTTGTCTATGGTTAGGAAACATAACCATCTTTGATTAACGAGCTAGTCAAGTAGAGGCATACTAGTGACACTCTGTTTGTCTATGTATTCACACATGTATTATGTTTCCGGTTAATACAATTCTAGCATGAATAATAAACCTTTATCATGATATAAGGAAATAAATAATAACTTTATTATTGCCTCTAGGGCATATTTTCTTCATACTACTAATCCAAACTTGATCTAGTTTGGACTAGTAGTACTTTCGATGTGCACCACATGTTGCCTCCACTTGAATCTAATCCGCCAGCACAAGCTATTTAATCATCATCATAATCATTAGCACCAACAATATTTATTTAATCACCACTAACACTAGCTAATAATAATCATCAGTCATTACCACCAACACTAGCTATTTTATAAGTGATAGTGTAGCACATCATCATCCTCAAACTCATTTCTAGCTAATCACCCTTGCTGCTCTCTCTTAGGTAAAACAACATAAAACATGTGTAGCTCTCCTCCTTGATCAAGTTGGAGCATGCAGATGAACATGTCTCCTAATTTTGGGTAGCACATCTGTTTGCTGCCCCCTAGTACTTGTCTGCGCTCCCCCATCACATATCTGGTCCAGTCTTGCACTATTAAGCATTCATCGCTGATCTTGAATGCACTAAAGTAACATGTAGGATATCTTGGCCGTAAGCTAATAATTCTCATGGTACCTTTAGTCTCGATCCCATAAGGCACAACATTCATCGGGAGTCCCTGTTGAAGAACATCGTATGGTCACATACTTAGCAATGAAGTTTAGCTTCACAAATAATGTATGGAAAAGATGCATTGAGGACAAATAGTAAAAATCTTACCATCCTTCCTAAATAGATGTGACCATAGTTCATGACGAACACTATTGGTCGCATGTTTTTAGTACTAAGATTTCTAAGTCCAGGAAGAAAATTTGTCTTGACGGTATCAAGATCCTCAAGCCATGAAACATAATGACTTAGCTCCTCGCAGTTTAGTTCAGCCCCGGTACAGTAGTAGGTCCTGTCTACCAAGCGCTGGACATGTTTGCTTGCACCGAAATAAGCTGACAATACAAATTAGTTGTCAACTATTTTTGAATAAACAATATCAAAGACATAAATATGGTTGAGAAACTTACATTTTGGTGTAACTGGAGGCGTCTGCACATCGACCCAGATGCCAGTATTACCTTCAATATCATCTTCCGGACGAATATCAAAGGTGATAACCATATCAGGCTGAAATGCATAAGTTTGCATAGTGCTCGCCATGTTTTGCATCCAAAATAGGTGTAGTCATCTGAATTGTATAATTTTGCGTGGAAAATATAACCATGCTCGGTCTTCAAATAAACTTTCTTTACCTCCATAGTATGACTGAAACCTATCTTATCCAATACAAAAACTCTTGCATGGCAGGGGATACGCTAGTAGAATAGTAAAAAAAATATAAGTTGAAGCAAATGAAGCAGATGTCATGCTTAATTACGAAAAAAGACTTGTCGTTGTGACTTACTGTATCCACTTCAAAGTTCTCGTCCAGCTTGATGCTGAAGCGCCTATCATCATCTAGGAAGATTCCGTCGCACAGGCCGCGCTCATCTTCGCAGTATTTGCAAATACCGAAATCCTTTTTGTCGTCAGACATTTCCTATGTTCACAGTTAAAACATTAATTGAAAATCGATAAAAGAAAACTACTAGGATACTCAACACACAAATCCGAGGCACTTGATATTTCCTACATATTCTGGCAAAAGTCATGCCAAAATTCACGGAAAAATCCGGCATGACCTTTGCTAAAATAGGATATATCGAGCGCCTGAAATTTGCCGTTACAGAAATGAATCAACACTCCGGCAAAACATAGGCCACTCGGAGGTGTAACCTGCAAACATGACCGGCCACTTGGATATTGAGCAACACAAGATATACATTTCAAAATATCTTATAAGACTCAAATTAGCATGCATTCAATAAGCAAAAGTAAATCATCTCATGCGTCCGTACATCGTCGAATATTATCACTAATACATCCCGAATAGTGTCATACATATAACATCACTAGTACAACTAAAACCCTAGCACACGACGGGTATCAGCGCGGGCGGTGGACACCCACAGAGAAGGAACCATCACAGGATCATAGCTCCTGTGAGATCCCTGGAGAACCTGCCAGGTATTGGAGAACTTGTGCTCCAACGCAAACATGTAGCGACGGACGTGCGCGTCCTCCTCACTGACACGGTGACGCACCACCTCCGTGGAGTCCTCGAGCCTCTGGACCGTCACTGGCCCACGCGAACGCCACCAAAGAAGGTTCGGTCAACGACAGGCTGGCTCCTCACCAACCTGCGCCCCCCGGTAGGTAGCGCCTCCTAGTACCACCCCGGCGGAGCCCAGTCCCGGACATGGCCCATCTGGTCAAGCAGGTGTCGTCCTCCGCCGACTCGACAACGAGGATGCGGGATAGGCATCGTCCACGTCGATGCAGGAAAATTGCTTTAACTAAAAAAATAGCAACAAGTTCTTATTAACTAGTTCTATTAATTCAACTAGTTCTTACTAAAAATAAACTTACTATAAATAAAAATATTCTAGTACCTAATTAGTACCTAGTTCTTACTAACTAATTAGTACCTAAGAACTACTGCCCTAATTACCATCTAATTTGATGAACCTATAGGGGTGGAAAGTGGTAGCGGATATTCCAATTATCCAACTATAAAGTGAAATAAGTGGTCAAATTTTACTCGTTTTATGATTTATCTTAGAAATTTGATTCGTTTCCACCCTTACATGAACCCTAACTCATTTGAGCCGCATCCGCATCCGATTCGTTTCCACCCTAACTAATTTGATGGAGGTAGAAACCCTAGGCAGAGGTAGGGGAGAGGGAGGAACAGGCGTGCTCACCTCGAGTGCCTGCGATGAGGGAGGGGCAGGCGGCGTCGAGGTCATGGTTGGGGCTCCGGGGCGGCGTTGAGGTCGGGGGGGGGCGGGGGCGGAGTCCGGGGCGGCGTTGAGGTCGGGGTCGGGGGCGGCGTCCCGGGCGGCGTTGAGGTCGGGGGCGGGGCCGGCGTTGAATCTGGGGTCGGGGGCGGCGTGGGGAGACCGCACGGCGGCCGAGGGGCGACGGCGGTGGCGAGAGTGGAGTTGATTTGGGGGATGAAGTGGCCGTGGGGAAGGACGAACCGCGTGGTTAAGTCAGAAGTACCAGTAGCGCGTTCCAGAAAGGGCGCTACTACTACTACATTAGCTACAGCGCGTTCTGGAATACACGCTGCAGCTAAGGAGATTAGCAGTAGCACTGGGCCATTATACGCGCTACTGCTAGGTTGGGCTAGCCATGTGCGCCCAGTTCAAATGTAGCAGCAGCGCTTTTCGCTAGTACGCGCTACTGCTAAAGTCATAGCAGTAGCGCGGTTTATTTACGCGCGCTGCTACTAAGTAGCAGCAGCGCTTGATTTTGTACAACGCTACTGGTAAAATTTTGTGTATAGGCTTTTCCCTAGTAGTGAGTTTAGCCAAGAATGCCTCACTCTCGCGGTATCGGCCTTGCCTTCCTGAGGGTCGTCGGGCTGAACACCAATTAAATTGTCAGTCCGTTCACGCCAATTACCGACGCTGACAAGAACGGTAATAGCTTGTCCGTTGATAGGAAGGCCGTTTATCATAGCCATGTCCTGTAGGGTCATCGTCATCTCCCCACATGGAAGGTGGAACGAGTGAGTCTCCGGCCTCCAACGATCCACAAGTGCGGTCAGCGCCGCGTGGTTCACCGGCGGAGCGCGTCGCTTAAACTGCAACACGAATGGGGGAAGACCCAATCTCTGAATGTAAGGCTCATACCGCGGGTCGTAAGTAAAGTTATCAGCAGAATGACCCCTCATGCGCATAGCAACTAGAAGCTGCAAATAAAGTGATGTTTTAATCAATACAAGAACACAAATGAGAAACAACGAAAATTGATAAGTCTTGCTTCTTACATGTCCGTTCTCAATGGCACGAGCATGATGCTCCTTATCCCACTCATCGATTAATCCGTCATACCAAGGTCCATCATCATCCGCCATCCTACAAAACAAATCACAAACATCTATAAATACATGAACAATATCAAATAATACAATTTCCTTCTCCAAGTTATGCCATATGAAAACACCATTCTTCTCAAACATAACCACATCATTTCTTTCTTCTACATATGCACACATATCATCTAGAGTACCAAATTTCACCATCAAATAAATTTCATAATCATCATCCGCCATTCTATTGAACAAATCATGTCACACACAATAATCAAATTTCATCATCTCTTTTGCAAAAAAACTTTGCCATCTATATATTCAACTGTATTGTCATACCACTTCACACATATAATATTTTTTCTAAATATATTTGCTTGCCAAAGTAGTCTTCTTAGATTCAAACAAATATTATGCCATCTATATATTCAACATATAGCTAATTTACTAGCACATGCATACAACATCTATAATTCAAAAAAATCACAAACTATGTCTATTGGTGGACAACTACAAACATCTACCAACTACACTACCTACCAAATCATCTATCAACTACAAACTATTTCCTAAAACAAAGAAACCATCTACTAATCTAACATCACCTAATGTGAAATAATGCATCCAACAAGAGAGGGGAAAACCAAAACAAATTGGAGGGAATGGGGGGGGAATACCTCAACGAAGCTTGGGGGCCTCAGATCCACAAACTTGCGTGGAGGATGGAGTAGATCAAGGGGGGGGGGGGGGGGGGGGTTGGTGTGAGGGAGAAGAGGGGCGAAGGAGAGAACCCCCTCTGTTCGTGCGCCGCCAGGGAGAAGAACAGATGGGTGGGTGGGCTCGGCCCGCGGGGGTTATCCAGTTACCAGGGCAAGACGCCAGGGTTCTTGGCGTCTGGCCCCTTTGCCACGTCAGCAGGTCAACGGGCAGTGCGGGCCAGGGACCAGACGCCAGGGTTCACAGCGTCTGCTTCGCAACCCAGACGCCAGGGATGTTGGCGTCACCCAAACAGGTCAGAATCGATTTTTTTAAACCAAGGTCAAATCGAGATTTTGTTAGCCCTTTAGGTCATAACAGTAATTTTGTCCACCATTGTAGACGATGGAGGAGGCAGGTTGGTGCTGTAGGCTTATCCAGTGCGCAGGCCCAGTAAAAGCGGTGCAGCCCACAGCGAGATGAACAATGCAAATGTAGAAATTGGGAAAACAGAAAACAAATTCACAATAGGATCACATTTTCTTTATAAGAATCTGAGCCTACAATTCATGAGAATTTTAGAATAGCTCGAGATAATATTTCCATTTGTAATGTTTTAAAAAGATGTTTCCTCTGCTCATGAGAAATGTTCGTCATGCAAATACCATCTTGTCAAATGGGCTATTTTGTGTAGGCCTAAGAAATTTGGTGGATTGGGTATCACTAACTCGAAACTAATGTTCGTCCCGCTTTTGCGATTGGGGCCAAGTTCCAGATCAATAACGGCCAATCCACTCGGTTCTGGCTAGCCTATTGGCTGGGACCCGCCCCCCTTTGGCAGAGCCATACCACTCTTTATCAGGTTGCCACTAATGTCAATATCATGGTTGGGGAGGCCCTGATTTCATCTTCACCTGCGATTCACTTCTTGCGGCCCCTCACCAACATCGAACGAGAGTCATGGGATGACTTGGTTCAGAAAATTGGTGACTATCGACTTGGCTTGGGTGCTGACTATGGATTCGAGTCCGACCGCCTCCAAAAAGTTCTCGGTAAAATCTCTCTATAGCAAACTCAATGAGAGAAATGCGCTGGACATAGCAAGGGGCCTATGGAAGGCATGCTTGCCACTGAAGATAAAAATCTTCATGTGGCAAATGTTTAGGAACAGGTTGCCAACCTCTGACAACGTAGCTAAATGCAACAGACCAGCTGATGGGTCTTGCACGGTTTGCGGTCTCGCGGAAGATGCAAACCATGTGTTTTTCAGATGTCACCTAGCCAAGTTCGCGTGGAGTGCGGTTCAGGATGAATTCCACACGGACTGGAACCCCTCATCGGGAGCTGACTTGCTCACTTTAATCAAAACGCAAAAAGGGTCCAGCGCAAAATAGCTTGGCGTTGCGTAGGGGCGCTATTGTGGGCTCTATGGACGACTCGTAACAAAATTACGATTGAAAAGAAATTCCCTAACCATCCCGCTGATGTGATCTTCAAATGCCACCTATTTTTACAGACGTGGATACCGCCGGGGAAGGAGCGCCATGGCCTCCGCCTCCCCCGTACTTGCTTCTCTAGACAATAGATGATGGTTACGACTGAAAAGAATTTCATGATGCATCTAACGATATTAATTTCATATTGTGAATCTTGATATATTATTCTATGAACTTAGTCAAAGTTAACAAAGTTTGACTTTGACTAAATCTTATATGCGGACTAAAAAGAAACGGACGGAGGACTAAGAAATAGTAGATGTACCCCTCCACATCCTTGATCGAAGAAGAAAGCGATGAGCGTAGCTGTACTAAACTTAGCTGTACTAAACTTTGACCCTTACCAACTCATGAGAATAGCATGTAAGCAAATAGTTGTCGGCAAAGAACAGAGAGGTTATTTCGTTCATGTAAAATTGTAATCTATATCGACATAAAAAATATTGATATAGTTATGCACATCATTTTCTTGATATATGAAAATTGAGAAAATGCTGTCCTGAGGAAAATCAAGTCTGCAAGAACGAGTGTGAGGTCAACAAGAAATCATCTCCTAACATTGATGGAAATGTTGACAACTAAGAGATGAGGTGACTGAAGATAATCTCCCCGACAATAAAAGGTACAAAAAAGACCTACCACGTACTCAATTACAACTAACTAAATAATGATGTCAAATAACCTTAAAAAATGATGTCAAATAACCTTAAAAAATGATGTCAACGTAGAAAATTTCACTAAGCAAGATACTACCCAACACATGAAAAAGGGCATACCCGCAAGGTTAGAAACACTGACCCTATAGTTCTTGAGAATTGTTGGCTCAGATGGCAGAGGCGGATGGCACCATCGCCTTCAGTTTTCTCCTCATCCTCCTTCGTCGATGACGATGACGATGTGACCTGGCCTTGAGAAAATGATATGTCGATAACATATATGATGACCGTGGTCGATATGACTTTGTACTGCTTGAGGATGCATGTTGACTATACATGAAATTGTTATCTAGTACTCCCTTCATTCCAAATTACTCGTCGTGGTTTGAACTAAAACCACGACGAATAATTTGGAATGGAGGGAGTACTACCTAGTACATATAATGCTTTATGAAATTGATATCTAGTAGTAGTATCTAGAAATTGCAGTTTATTAAAACCGAAACGGGGTAGGAAGCGGTGAAAAATGATGAAAGATATAGCAGTAGCGAGGGGCTAGGAAATCGCTACAGCTAACTAATAGTAGTGCATTCCAGAAAAGCGATGCTGATATAGTTAACAGTAGTAGCGCGGGTGCGGACCGCGCTACTACTAATAGTTAGCTGTAGTGCCGTAGTAGTAGTGCGGCTGCCCGCGCTGCTGCTAGCCTAAAAACCCGCGCTACTACTAGGATTTTCCCTAGTAGTGTTTGCTAAAATAGGACATATCGAGCGCCTGAAATTTGTCAGAACGGAAATGAATCAACACTCCGGCAAAACATAGGCCACTCGGAAATGAATCAACACTTCGCACATGAGCATAAACTTGTGCTCATTGCATTTCAATGGTTCAATATTGATAAAAACATTTCAATATATGTTATAACCCAAACATTTCATTTGGTTAAGAAGCATAACTAAATACCCTAGTTCTACTCTATTCAACACCGAGGAGTGGAGAAGGAGCAGGTGGACTTTTAGCTCATCGACTCGGAGTGGAGAAGGAGACATGACTCTACAAAGCCTGCATATTCCATCGAGTAAAATTTTAATTAGATCATCAAATCTCATATAGCATTCTTTGATGACAAAGTGATAATGACATAAATTCAACTAGTTCTATTAATTAAACTAGTTCAACCAAGCACTTACTAAAAATGAACTAGTTCTATAATAAAATTTCAATTAGATCATCAAATCTCATATACCTAAATTTTCGTACTAAAAATAAACTAGTTCTATTAATTCAACTAGTTCAACTAAGCACTTACTATAAATAAACATAATTAATTTTCATACTAATTCAGCTACTTCTATTAAGCACTTCCTAAATAAACTATTTCTATTAAACACTTACTAAAATAGAATAAAAATAGTAAAAACAGAGAGGAGGGGGAGGAGGGCGGTGGGAGGAGGAGTGGGGAGGGGGTGGGAGGAGGGAGGAGAGAGGTGGAGGGGGAGGAGGGCTGCCAGGGGAGGGCTTGGCCGGAGGAGGAGGGAGGAAGGGACGACCGGAGGAGGAGGGAGGGGCGCGGTAGGGAGGAGGGAGGAGGGGGAGAGAGGAGAGAGGAGGAGGAGGGAGGAGAGGTGGAGTGACTACCTCAGTGGAGGAGGAGCAGGAGCGTTGGCAGCGGCGGGCGACCACGGTGCTCGGGGAATGGCGATGGCGGAAGACGGGGGGTGCGGGGGAGAGTGAGAGTGGAGAGGGAGAGTGGGGGCGGCCGGTTGGGGAAGATAGGTGGCGTCTAGCAGTAGCGCATGCTAGGATAATGCGCTACAGCTAAACTCCATAGCAGTAGCAAGTTCTACGTAGAAAAGCGCTGCTACTATTCCTCTATCAGTACCGCGTTATGAAAAACACTCTACTGCTAAGCTCAGGCTAAGCATGTAAAAAGTTAAAAATATATTGGTCATCAATGATATTTTTGTGTAGAATGTAAATTGTCCGGCGAAGATTCCTATTGCGGCCACATATCCTACACATAGAATTCAATGAAGATCAAGTGGTTGTGACGGTTTGAGAAGTAACGTATTTAAGATGGTAAACACCCTGTTCACGGAGCGAGGGCACTAAACTTAGTTGCAACGAGTGGACTAAATTAAGTTAGCAGCAGCGAGTGTTGGCAAAAAGCGCTGCTGCTAAGTTCAATAACAGTAGCGCGTTTACAAAATAGGCGCTACTACTATTCCTAGTCTGGGGGCTACGTCATGGCAATATTAGTAGTAGTGCGCTGCTGCTACGTTGGTATCGGTAGCATGGTTTATGTTCGCGCGCTACTGCTAAGTAGCGCCTTATTTTAACCCGCGCTGCTGGTAAAATTCTGTGTATAAGGTTTTCTTTAGTAGTAGCCCCCTGAGCTTGTCGCCTCCTCGTGGCCCTTCTGGCTTCGCGCCGAAGATTCCAGGATGTCTTGTGGTCAAAGAAAAATTGTCAAAAAAATTCGTTCCATTTGGACTCCATTTGGTATTGATTTTCTTTAAAGACAAAAGTAAGTAAAAAACAGCAACTAGCACTAGGCACGAGGTTATTAGGATAGTCCCAAAAAAGATATAAAATAACATAATAATGCATATAGAACATCCAAGATTGATAATGTAATAACATGGAACAATAAAAAATTATAGATACGTTAGAGATGTATGAAGCATACCCAAGCTTAACTCCTACTTGTTCTCGAGTAGGTAAATGATAAAAATAGAGTTTTTGATGTGAAATGCTACCTAATATGTTTATCATGTAATCTTTATTTATGTGGCATGAATATTCAGATTCATTAGATTCAAAAATTTTTTACTATTAACATAAAAACAATAATACTTCAAGCATACTAAAAAGCAATCGTGTCTTTTCAAAATATCTTGGCTAAAGAAAGTTATCCCTAAAAAATCATAGTCTTGTATGCTCCACCTTCTAAACACAAAGTATTTATCATGTACAATTCTGATGACAAGCCAATCAATTACTTCATACTTTTTAACATGCTTTAGCTTTTTTAACTCTCACGCAATACATAAGCGGGAGTCATTAGGTGAAATAGAAGGTGGTAGTAGACAAAAAAAGAAGGAAAAATTTCTCATATCAACTAAGAAAAATAATGGGCTATGAAGATATCCATCAATCAATATCAATGATCTCGTTCTTGTAAAGGCTAGAAAAGTTAGGTATGTTGTGCGCTGAGTGGTTAGTGTTACTCAGTTTGGCCTTGTCGCCCCCCCCCCCCCTCCCCCCCCTGAGCTTTAGACTGCTTATTTTTCGGCAGCATATCTTTGCCTTTTTCTTTTCTTGCTGAGCCTGTAGATTTTGTTCAGACCTGCTATCAGGCTTCGTTATGAGTAATGGAGCCAGGGAGCTCACCCGCTGTTGATCTAAAAAAGGGGAGACGACCACCGGAGAATTCAGTTGGGATATGCTCAGGCCAACTCCACCGCGCTACCCTATCCTGTCTGCCTCCGTCCGTTTGAAGTAAAAAGGACAAACGAGACGGCCCAGCGCGCGGGCGCAAATGGACTTTTGTCCGCTTTGTATCCGCTTTCGACCCATCCCCGGCCCAAGTTTGCGCCGGTTTTGAGGTGAAACGGACAGCGCGCGGACGGGCGGGACGCGCACGCTTGTCCTCCCCTAGCCCGCCTGTCGGTGGGAGAAACCAAAACCAACCCACTCCCATTTGCCGCCATTTCCCCCAAACCCTTCCACGCCCCTCCCGCCGCCCCTCTCTCCCCCGGCCATGGCCGACGCCCTGCCGAGTTCCGGCGGCTTGGCCGTCGACCCGCCCACAAAGGTGAAGAAGAAGGCGCCAAGGAAGCCGCTGTCGGAGTGCACGCCGGAGGAGATCGCCAAGTTGGACGCGGAATCGGCGAAGAGGAGGGAACAAAGAGCGGCCGTCAAGGTCAATGCCGCCGCGGCCAAGTTCGCCGCCCAACGCGAGGAGCTGGAGGCCGCGCGGCGCAAGGCCGCTGCCGACGAGAAGGACGACCTCGTCAACAAAGTGCACACCATCCTCATGCTTGGCGGCATGGGCTGTCCGGCCGGGTTCCCTGCAGCGGTCGTCGGCCCGGCGAGCACAGGCTCGTCGGTCGCCCGGCCTACGCACTGCCAGTCGCCGACGTCGCGCGCTGTGCCCATGTCGCCCGGCTTTCCTCCGCCAAGGCACGACGGCCAGACCCGTTTCTCGACATCGCCGGACGTGGGCTTGTTCGCGCCGTCCACACCGCTCCCCGCGACCGTCATCGACCTCAACGTCACGCCTGGGTCCAGCAGCGGCGGGCGGCCGTCCGTCGAGATGCAAAGAAAGCAGGCTCGGGTGATGAAGCTATGTACCTAGGGTAGGGTCATGGACCTGCCCCAACTGCCCTACCCAAGGACATCTCTAGAATAAATCACCTTTCAATCGACTTGGGGGTGTTCCACTCGACAGACTCGAAGACACTCGACCAAGAAGCAATCACTCGACCAAGATCCAACCACTCAATGGCCAGGAGACCTAAAGTCACTCCGCACGCTAACGGTTGGTCATTAAGTAGCTTTTATGGTCATCATAGCACTTTATTAGGGGCGTTACCAGTAACGCCCGACCTTAATGTATTTAAAACCCTGCATAATTGAGGGCCGGAGGGGTCCGGCGAACTCTATATAAGCCACTCCTCTCCTCAGTGTAAAGGGTTCGCACCCCTGTAATTCATACACGCATAATCCAGTCGACCGCCTCCGGGCTCCAAGACATAGGGCTATTACCTCCTCTGAGAAGGGCCTGAACTCGTAAACCTCGTGTGCTTACAACTACTCGATAGCTAAGATTTTGCCTCTCCATACCTACCCCCTACATTACTGTCAGACTTAGAACCACGACAGTTGGCGCCCACCATGGGGCAGGTGTTTTAGCGATTTGTTGGAGGAGTTGCGATCTTTTCCGATCCAAATCATCATGGTTTCTGGCGGAGTTTTGGTGGAGGGCCGCGAGATCCGTCTCGGCGTGCTCACGTTCATCGCCGACGACTCCGCTTGGCTTCAGGAGGCTCTGCTCGACATGAACGCACTCCCTGTCCGCGGGGCAACACACTTTCGTGCGTGCGTCCGCGGCATCCTCTTGCGGCAACCGTCGACCCATTATCGGTCGGCTCCTGTGTTGTCCTCCCTCCCTGTTTCCCGCCGGCGCAAGCACTCCGGTCGGTCAAGACTTCAGCGGTGGGTGAGACACGCGGTGGCACGCCAGTCAGCCACCCCTCAAGTCGCAGCGATCGAGCCCGATGAATCCCTCCACGGCCTGTTCGACTAGCTCCACAGAGACCGCATCCGAGTGCGACAGCAGTGATCCGGCGGCAGAGGTTCTGATGGTCGATGGACCGCCAGTCCTCCCGGTTTTCCCCGCACCGACGGAGGCGCAGGTGGAGGCGACCCATCGCGTCCCCATGAGGAATATCTCCCCGAGCCTCTCACGTCGCTGCAGAGAGAAGAACTTCGTCGCCGGAAAATGGATGCACTGCACACTCCTATCATTGGAGAAATCCCCGAGGCTCGTGCCTTGGAGGACGCGCGCCTGGCAAACTTGGCCGAGCGCACTCGACTGGAGAACCTCCAGCGAGCACTCAACGAGCGTGCGCGACAACGGGTTCTAGAATCCAGTCGATGTCAGCTCTTTCCGCCCCCGCAGGTATATTGAACTCCGATTCAGAATTTAGCAGCTGCAGCCCGTATAGCAGAGTCGATTCAGCCTTCCCAGTCAGAGGCTGGCAGAGGCTTGATGCAGATCAGAGCATTACTCCGGGCAGCAGGAGACCAGAATTCCGCTGTTTCTCAGTCATGGAACAGGATTCATAGCAGATCCATTGCTCCAGACACAGTCCAATCGACTCATAGCCCAAGATCGCCCCCGAGGCGTGAGGGACGTGGGGACCGGCATGATCAGTACGAGAACCGTGAGTAGTATGATCACCGATTCGATCGTGACGATCGACGTCGAGTGCCCACCCCTCCCCCGAGGAGTGGATCGTATGTGCCTCGACAGCAGGATGACAGGTGCCCTCATAGTGTTGGGCGAAGGTTTCCAGTCGACCCCAGGGAACCAGGCTTTGATGCGAGATCCATTCTCGTCAAGGTTTGGTCGACAGGAACAGAGCTCACCGAGAAGGTCACGACAGAGATGCACCTACCAGCAGTAGAGTACATGTTTCGGGGCCAGAGTGCTTTAGTAGAGCCATCAGGGCCGCTGTGATTCCTCCCAACTTCAGGTTGGCGACTGGAGTTAGTAAGTTCACTGGTGAGTCCAAGCCCGATACTTGGCTTGAAGACTACCGAGTGGCTGTCCAGATAGGCGGTGGCAATGATGAAGTGGCCATGAAGCACCTGCCTCTCATGTTGGAGGGTTCGGCCAGAGCGTGGCTGAATCAGTTAGCACCCAGCAGCATTTACACTTGGGAAGATCTCACCCAAGTGTTTGTCACCATGTTTGAAGAAACATGCAAGCGACCGGCAGGGCTGACGGAACTACGGTCTTGCGTGCAGAAGCCGAATGAAACTTTGAGGGATTACATCCAGATATGGATCACGTTACATCACACGGTAGAGAATGTACCTGATCACCAAGCAGTCTGTGCCTTCAAAGAAGGTGTCGAGTACAGAGACCTGAATCTGAAATTCGATCGAACCGGAGACATGTCTCTGAATTGGATGATGGAGATTGCCACCAAGTACGCTAATGGTGAAGATGAGGATCGACTCCGGAGTGGCAAACACAAGTCAGTCGCCCAAGAAACCGGAGGAGGAAATTCCAATCAGAAACAGAAGCGGAAAGCCGAGCCAGCTGCTCCTGGGGAAACCCAAAGGGCCTTGGAACCCCAAGAAAGTTAAAGACCAAGACGGAAATGATGTGTTGGATTTGCCATGTCACATCCACACCAAGAAAGATGAAGAGGGTAAGTTCATTTACCCGAAACATACCACTCGACAGTGTCGGCTCTTAATCCAGTAGTTCCAGGGCAAACAGCCCAAAGATAAGGAAAAGGAGTCGGACAAAGTTGAGGACAAGGAAGACAGTGATGATGGATACCCCCAGGTCAATTCCACCTTGATGATTTTTGCTGATGTTGAAAGCAAAAGTCGACTGAAAGTTATCAACCGTGAGGTGAATATGGTTGCTCCGGCGACACCCAGTTATCTGAACTGGTCTCAGACTGCCATCACATTCGACCAGTCCGATCACCCAACGCACATTGCCACCCCTGGGAGGCAAGCTTTGGTGGTCAACCCAGTTGTTGAAGGCACTCGACTGACCAAAGTCTTGATGGGCGGTGGCAGTGGTTTGAACATACTATATGCTGAGACGCTGAAAGGGATGGGCATTCCGATGTCCAGACTCAGTACCAGCAACATGAGTTTCCATGGAGTCATTCCTGGGAAGAAGGCTGAGTCGCTCGGCCAAATTGCTCTTGATGTGGTTTTCGGTGATTCCAAGAACTACCGCAAAGAAAAGTTGACGTTCGAGGTTGTGGATTTTCAGAGTGCTTATCACGCTATTTTGGGCAGGCCGGCTTATGCACGCTTCATGGCTCGACCATGTTATCTGTATCTCAAATTGAAGATGCCTGGTCCCAAAGGTGTGATCACTGTTACGGGAAATCGGAAGAAAGCAGAAGAGTGTTTTCAGAAAGGTTCAAAGATCGCTGATGCTCAGATGGCAGTGGTGGAGCTGCAGGAATACCAGAACACTGCAGACCCGAGTGATTTGTTGCGAGCCAAGAAGCTCGCTACAGAATTAGCTTTTCAGTCGTCTGGCGAAATGAAGCCGGCTCACATTCACCCGACCGATCCCAGTGCTGCTCCGACTCATATCTCAACAACACTCGACTCCAAATAGGAAGAAGCGCTCATCCAGTTCCTCCGTGAGAACTGGGACATTTTCGCATGGAAGCCTTCTGACATGCCGGGTGTTCCCAGGGGGCTGGCTGAGCACCGCCTACGAGTCGACTCAAAAGTAAAACCTGTCAAAGAACATCTCCGACGGTCCGCCGTCCAGAAGAGAAAGGCTATTGGTGAGGCGGTGGCTCGGCTCTTAGCAGCGGAGTTCATCCGAGAGATCTACCACTCCGAGTGGATCGCCAACGTTGTCATGGTCCCCAAGAAGGACAAGTCACTTCGCATGTGCATTGACTTTAAACATATCAATCGGGCCTGCCCGAAAGATCATTTTCCTCTCCCCCGCATCGACCAGATAGTCGACTCGACTGCGGGATGTGAGCGACTGTCTTTTTTAGACGCCTATTCCGGGTACCATTGGATCCGTCTGTATGGACCCGACGAGATCAAAACAGCTTTCATCACTCCATTCGGGTGCTTCTGTTATGTTACCATGCCGTTCGGCCTCAAGAATGCCGGAGCCACATTCATGAGGATGATTCAGAAGTGTTTGCTCACTCAAATCAGTCGGAATGTGAAGCATACATGGATGATATTGTGGTCAAGTCACGAAAAGGTTCCGACCTGCTGACTGACCTTGCTGAAACCTTCGCCAACCTCAGGAGGTATGATATCAAGCTTAATCCATCAAAGTGCACATTCGGAGTTCCTGGCGGAAAGTTACTCGGTTTTCTTGTTTCCGAACGGGGAATCGACGCCAATCCAGAAAAAGTCGGTACTATACTCCGAACGAAAAGTCCTGTGCGAGTGCACGATGTCCAGAAGCTTACTGGTTGCTTGGCTGCTTTAAGTCGATTCATCTCTCGTCTCGGTGAAAAGGCATTGCCTCTTTACCGATTGATGAAGAAGCCAGGCAAGTTCGAGTGGACTCCTGAAGCTGATGCAGCATTTGCAGAGCTCAAAGCTCTGCTCTCCACCCAGCGGGTGCTTGCTGCCCCGATCGGCAAAGAGCCTTTGCTGCTTTACATCGCAGCAACAGGACAAGTCGTCAGTAGAATACTTACAGTCGAGCGGGAAGAAGAAGGAAAAGCCTTCAAAGTTCAGCGCCCAGTATATTATATTTCTAAAGTCTTGACCCCGTCGAAGCAAAGATATCCTCATTATCAGAAGCTTGTATATGGGATTTATATGACCACGAAGAAGGTTGCACATTACTTCTCTGACCATTCCATTACAGTCGTCAGCGATGCTCCATTGTCAAAGATTCTGCACAACAGAGATGCAACTGGTCGAGTGGCAAAATGGGCTATTGAACTCCTTCCTCTAGATATCAAGTTTGAGGCAAAGAAAGCTATCAAGTCCCAAGCAATAGCAGATTTCGTTGCCGAGTGGATTGAACAACAACTGCCGACTCAGGTTTACTCGGAGCATTGGACCATGTTCTTCGACGGTTCCAAAATGCTGAATGGTTCCGGTGCCGGGGTAGTATTGGTCTCCCCCCGAGGAGATAAGCTCAGATATGTTCTTCAAATCCACTTTGATTCCTCCAATAACGAAGCAGAATATGAAGCACTTTTATATGGGTTGCGCATGGCCATTTCACTCGGCGTCCGTCGCCTCATGGTCTATGGCGACTCAGATTTGGTGGTTAATCAAGTGATGAAGGAGTGGGACGTTAGAAGTCCGGCCATGACTAGTTATTGCAATGCAGTGAGAAAGCTGGAGAAGAAATTCGAGGGGTTAGAACTTCATCACATACCCCGACTGAAAAATCAAGCAACTGATGATTTGGCGAAAATAGGTTCCAAAAGAGAAGCCATCCCCAGCAATGTGTTTTTGGAACACATCCACACACCATCAGTTCAGGAGGATCCCTTCACTGAAGAAGCCCCGCAGCCAAAAAGTGCCACGGATCCGATTGAAGTTGAAGTTCCAGCTGTGGTCGACCTGATCATGGAAGTTTTGGTCATCACTCCCGACTGGACGGTACCGTACATCGCGTACATCCTAAGGAAAGAACTCCCAGAAGACGAAGAAGAGGCTCGACAGATCGTCTGTCGATCCAAGGCCTTTACAGTCATAAAGGGACAGTTGTATAGAGAAAGTGCGACTGGAGTCAGTCAGAAGTGTATAACACCAGAAGAAGGTCAGATAATCCTTGATGATATCCACTCGGGAACCTGTGGTCATCATGCGTCCTCTCGGACCATTGTGGCTAAAGCATACCAAGCGGGATTCTACTGGCCAAGGGAGAATGAAATGGCGAAAGAGATAGTCGACAAATGTGAAGGATGTCAGTTTTACTCCAATATGTCGCACAAACCCGTGTCAGCCCTGAAAACCATTCCACTCGTCTGGCCCTTCGCTGTTTGGGGACTGGACATGGTTGGACCATTGAGAACGGGCGGAAGCGGTTTCACTCATGTGCTAGTGGCAGTCGACAAGTTCACCAAATGGATCGAAGCTAAGCCTATCAAGAATCATGATGCTTGCACTGCTATCAGTTTCATCAGAGAGTTGATATTCAAATATGGAGTTCCGCACAGCATCATCACTGACAATGGGTCAAACTTCAATTCTGACAAATTCATAGCCTTTTGCGCCTCTCAAGGCACACGAGTCGACTACGCTTCAGTCGCTCACCCCCAGTCGAATGGACAAGCGGAAAGATCAAATGACTTAATTCTCAAAGGACTGAAACCCTGACTGATACGCGATCTCAAGCACGCAGCAGGTGCATGGGTCGACGAGCTTCCATCAGTTCTTTGGGGATTGAGGACAACCCCGAACCGATCGACTGGAAGAACCCCATTCTTTCTGGTCTACGGAGCCGAAGCAGTTTTGCCGAGTGACCTGCTTCACAACGCACCCCGAGTCGAGCTCTACTCTGAAGATGAAGCAGAACAAGCCCGGCAGGACGCAGTCGACGTCCCGGAAGAAGAAAGAGAAATGGCCATGATCCAATCGACCATCTATCAGCAAGACTTGCGTCGATTCCATGCCAGAAATGTGAAGAGTCGAGCCTTCCAAGAAGGAGACTTGGTCCTCCGAGTGGATCAGCAGAAACCACACAAACTCGCTCCTACTTGGGAAGGTCCCTTCATAGTCACCAGAGTCCTCCACAATGGAGCGTATCACCTTTATAATGTCGATTGCCAGATTGATGAGCCACGAGCCTGGAATGCGGAGCTGCTCCGCCCCTTTTATACTTGAATTCTCACTCGGATGAGATGTAATAAGAAAAACTCCTGTAGTTTATTTATCAAAGACAAGAGTGTTGTAATTTTACCAGTGATTGTTATCGTTTTTGTTTGCGTGAGAAATCCCCCAGTGGGTGGCTTAGCTGCGAATCCGTTTCGCCTAAGTTTGTAAAATAATTTCCTACCGAGTGGTGAGCCACCCTCCCACTCGGGGGCTTAGCTGTGAACCCGTTTCGCCTAAGTGTTTGAAAATCCTACCGAGTGGTGAGCCAGCCTCTCACTCGAGGGGCTTAGCTGCAGTCCAGTACTCGCCTAAGTATTTGAAAATCCTACCGAGTGGTGAGCCAGCCTCTCACTCGGGGGCTTAGTTGTAGTCCAGTACTCGCCTAAGTATTTGAAAATCCTATCGAGTGGCGAGCCAGCCTCTCACTCGGGGGCTTAGCTGCAGTCCAGTACTCGCCTAAGTATTTGAAAATCCTACCGAGTGGTGAGCCAGCCTCTCACTCGGGGGCTTAGCTGCAGTCCAGTACTCGCCTAAGTATTTGAAAATCCTACCGAGTGGTGAGCCAGCCTCTCACTCGGGGGCTTAGCTGCAGTCCAGAACTCGCCTAAGTTTGAAAAATCCTACCGAGTGGAGAGCGACCCTCCCACTCGGAGGCTTAGCTGCAGTCCAGTACTCGCCTAAGTTTGAAAAATCCTACCGATTGGTGAGCCAGCCTCTCACTCGGGGGCTTAGCTGCAGTCCAGAACTCGCCTAAGTTTGAAAAATCCTACCGAGTGGAGAGCGACCCTCCCACTCGGAGGCTTAGCTGCAGTCCAGTACTCGCCTAAGTTTGAAAAATCCTACCGAGTGGTGAGCCAGCCTCTCACTCGGGGGCTTAGCTGCAGTCCAGTACTCGCCTAAGTATTTGAAAATCCTACCGAGTGGTGAGCCAGCCTCTCACTCGGGGGCTTAGCTGCAGTCCAGAACTCGTCTAAGTTTGAAAAATCCTACCGAGTGGAGAGCGACCCTCCCACTCGGGGGCTTAGCTGCAGTCCAGTACTCGCCTAAGTTTGAAAAATCCTACTGAGTGGAGTGCGACCCTCCCACTCGGGGGCTTAGCTGTAGTCCAGTACTAGCCTAAGTTTGAAAAATCCTACCGAGTGGAGAGCGACCCTCCCACTCGGGGGCTTAGCTGCAGTCCAGTACTCACCTAAGTTTGAACAATCCTACCGAGTGGAGAGCGACCCTCCCACTCGGGGGCTTAGCTGCAGTCAAGTACTCGCCTAAGTTTGAAAAATCCTACCGAGTGGAGAGCGACCCTCCCACTCGCAGGCTTAGCTGCAGTCCAGTACTCGCCTAAGTACGAAACACATCCTACTCTGCAAGGACGACGAGGTGCAGGTTGACTGCCACCTTCTCCTTGGGAGCTTCGCCACAAATACAACGTGCGCTCCATCCTACTCCGCAAGGACGACGAGGTGCAGGTCGACTGCTACCTTCTCCTTGGGAGCTTCACCACAAATACAATGTGCGATCCATCCTACTCCGCAAGGACGACGAGGTGCAGCTCGACTGCCACCTTGTCTTTGGGAGCTTCGCCACAAATACAACGTGCGCTCCATCCTACTCCGCAAGGACGACGAGGTGCAGGTCGACTGCTACCTTCTCCTTCGGAGCTGCGCCGCAAATACAAAAAGTTGTCTTGAGTGAAGAACGAGTTCCACTCGAGGGAGAATTCATGAAGATATTCAACGATAAACCAAGTTCAGATAAAATCCTAAAGGTTCCAGACCACAGATCGAAGTGGTCGGGCATTCAGCCCGAAAGAGTTTAACGGTTACAAAAACCACTCGGCATTCCGAGGCAAATTTAAGGTGGGGCATAAAAGTTTGTTCACTGCGCAGGAGGAGGACTGGCAGGCTCGACGAACTCGTCCAGGTCGACGCCGTCGGCGATCCGGGTGGCTGCAGCAATAAAAGTCTCCATAAAAGATCGGAAGTCATGCCTCTGGGTGTTGGCGACCTTGATTGCTGCCAGCTTATCTTGTCGCACCTCCTTGAAGTGGACACAAACCAAAGACAGAGCCACATCAGCACCACACCGGGCAGAAGATTTCTTCCACTCCTGCACTCGACCAGGGATCTCGTTAAGTTGAGTGATCAGGGACTCGAGATCACTCTGGAGCGTGGCCCCCGGCCAAAGTGCCGTGTCAATCCGTGACGTGGCGACCTTCAGTCGAGCCAAGTAGTCCACAACCCGTCGACGCGGTATTCGAGTCGGAGCAGATTCATGGCAGTGTCGTCTTTCACGGGAGAGTTGATGGGGTCCAAACCTGGCTCAATCCGCCCAGTCTCCTCCTCAATGTCCTGGCAAAACTCTGCATTCACGATCCAAGGTTAAGTCAGTTTTCGTATGCTGAGTCGACAGCACAAAAAAAATGTATACCTTCAAGCTTGATGAAGAACTTCTTGGCAAGGCTCCTTAGATAGCTCTCCAGATCGTCCCTCCTGCGAGCGATGCCTTCCATCTTCTCGTACAGGTTGAGATTGTTCTTCTTCAAGTGCGTGCACTCCTTGTTGGCTTCGTTCAGAGCAGATTTCATCTTGGTGTTCTCTTCTTCCAATTGGCCGATTGAAGCCAGTTTCTGTTCAGCCAGAGCGGTTCTGTCGTCGGCTTCCTTTTGAGCAGCAGCCAAATCCTAATCCTTCTTCGCCAGAGCTTCTCTTAGTTTTTCTGCAAAGAAATGGTGCTTGATTCAGAAAGAGCAGAAGGGTACTCAAGCCTAAGACAAACCATTCGACAAGCTTGTCTTACCATTGCCGTCATCCTTGGCCTTTTGTAGCTCTGTCTTGGCCAATTCCAAGTCAAGGTTTAGCTGGATCTGCTGTTTCTCCAAGTCAGCAAAGCAAGCTCCAAGATCACAAGATTTCTGCAATCAGGGAGGAGAAGTTATTTTACAGCGAAAAACGACAAAGACAATAAATACTAAGACTACGGTCAACTGCCCGCAGTCCACCATAGTCTCGGGGACTACACCCAGTGGGTGCACTTTGCGTGCCCCCACCGGTTCTAATCCCACTCGACCGGCCCGCCAGAGTCGAGTGTAGGGAGTAAAAAAGAGAGAGAGAGAAGAACTCAGACCATAGAACTCAGACCACGGTCGACTGCCAGCAGTCGACCGCGGTCTCGGGGACTACACCCAGTGGGTGCACTTGGCGTGCCCCCATCGGTTCTGATCCCACTCGCCCAGACCGAGTAGAAGAGACAAACTACTGGTTCGGTTTACACTCGACGCGGCCAGACCAGATCGAGCGAAAGAATCAAAATACAAAGACTACAGTCGACTACCAGCAGTCCACCGTAGTCGCGGGGACTACACCCAGTGGGTGCACTCAGCGTGCCCCCACTAGTTCAAAAATTCAATCGACGCACCCAGTGGGTGTACAGATGCAAAGATTTTCGGAAAGAGAGTCTTCAGATAGCATATCCTAATAGAACAAGCGGTGACCAACTAACATGAACGTTGCTTTGGAGAGCCGAGCTGGCGTCGTAGGCGGCCTGACTAGCGTCCCGCACCGTCTTCATCTTCTCCATCATAATGCCCGCCTGGCGTATGGCTTCCTTGGCAGCATTCACTTCGTCGTCTGGGACGTGATGGGTCACAAAAACTGAAGGTGGGTCGGCAGGGGCCTGAGCAGTTGACGAAGAAGGCAAGGCACTCGACAATGGTATGGCGAAGGTAACAGAACCCCGATTGGCATCACCAGCGTCCTGAACGACTGGTTCCGCCCTCGGCGTCGACTGTGGCACCTTGCTTGCAGGAGCTTGCCTATTTTTCCTCGTCAAAGGCATCTCAGGCTCATCATCATCATCATCATCATCGGGGAGGTCAATAATGTTAGGAGCTGTTCGAAGATCAATCGCCAAAATCACATCACCCAATGGTACACATTGCAGTTGAGTCGACCAAATAAAGACAAAATGTCAGAAATCATACCCAGATTGGAAGTGAGCGCATCCTCCATTACCTCATCCTCGTCCCTGTAAGCTGAGGTCCCGGAAGTAGCAGCGTTGCCAGTTCCAAAGTTCGTCTGGTTAAATCAAGAAAAAACAAACAGCACGGGGCGTCGAGTGAATACAAAGGGAGACACTCACACATAAGCGACGGGGATGTCAATCTTAATCTTCGGCAACGCCTTCCGAGGCTTCTGCTCTGCAACTTTGGGATGCTTTGACGCTTTTTCAGTTGGGGTTGGTGAAGAGGTCCGAGGACGCTTTGAAGACTGACCAGCCTGAGCAATCGCCTTTTCACGGGCGCTCGGTCATTCTTGGTCAAGCTTGGATCGCCTCTCCCTGCGAGGAGGCGACTCGACTTCTTCTTCGTCACTTGGGTCGTCGCTTTCTTCGTCCCCTTCATCGTCGGAATACCATTCGCCACTGTCGCCGCCACTCGCCTCTCCTTCCAGGTCTTGCTCTTGCTCTCCGTTGGGCATTGAATACATTTCGATAAGGGCCTGAAAGAAAGCAGGAAGAATAAAAGTCAGTCGACGCAGTATAGACAGCTGCGCGAGTGAATTCAGATTACAATCAAAAGCTCAGAGTCGGACCTTTTCTGGTTCATGGGACTGGTCGAATGGAGGAACTCTCCTAGCTCCCCTGGGGTTGTCCTTGTTTCCGGTGATGCCCGACAGCCACTTCTCCAGTGTGTCGTCATCGACCTCCTCCGGGTGAATCCGAGTGGTGTCGTCAAGACCCGAATACATCCACATCGGATGGTCTCAGGCTTGAAGAGGCTGGATGCGCCGCCGAAGGAAAACCTCCAAGAGATCCATACCGGTGACCCCGTCATGGATAAGCTGGACCACTCATTCGACCAGCACCCTAACCTGCGCCTTCTCCTCCGGGAGCACCTTCAAAGAGGAGGGTTTCCTCACTCGGTCCATGGTAAAAGGAGGGAGGCCAATCGACTTCCCTGGCGTCGGCTGGTCTTTACAGTAAAACCAGTAGACTGCCATCCGCGAAACGAGTCGGGAAGAATCATGGCTGGAAAGGAACTTTTCCCTCTCATCTGAACACCAAGACCCCCGCACATCTGAATCACTTGTGTTCTCTCGTCACTCGGATTGGCCTTTTTCACCGTCTGAGAACGACAGGTGAAAATGTGCTTGAAAAGACCCCAGTGAGGCCGACAACCCAAGAAATTCTCGCACAAAGACACGAAAGGAGCGAGATACACGATTGTGTTGGGAGTGAAGTGGTGGAGTTGTGCCCCAAAGAAATTCAGAAATCCCCGAAAGAAAGGGTGAGGAGGCAAGGAAAATCCACGGTTGACGTGGGTGGCAAGGAGAGCGCGCTCACCCTCCCGAGGTTGCGGCTCGGATTCCTTCCTCGGAAGCCGCGCCGATCCAAGGGGGATCAGCCCTTCGTCGGCTAGGTCGTCGAGGTCTTCTTGGCGGATCGCCGAGCGGATCCAGTCGCCCTGGATCCAGCCCTTCGGCAGGCCGGCTCGCGAGGAAGATCCACCCCGACTGGTCACCTTCCCCTTCGCCTTTGCCGTCGCCTTCTTCGCCCGCTCCAGAGCCGTTGTCTTCTCCTTCCCCATCATCGCCAGCGAGACGCGTACGGAGCGGCGGCGCTGGGGCGAGAGCAAGCGCAACGAAGAAGCCTGAAGAGGAGAAGAGGAAATGGGAACACACTGTTCAAGAAACCCCGGTCCGACGCCTTATATGAGGTCGCTTCCGAGTGGCTGACTGGTAGGCCCGGACGGTCCTGTCAAATCCCGTAACAATCGCGCGTGATATGTGGCGAAAAAGGTGGCGCGGAGATCAAGGCGGCTCTGCCTTATCCCATCTGATTACTACGGCCTCCCCCGTTCCGCGCGCTTCCCAAAATTCGAATCCCGCGAAATCTGCAGGCAGCAGAACAACTTGTCAGACAGAAGATCTCCTCCACGCCGTCACTTGGAGCTTTTCAAGTAAAGAAACTCACTCGACAAAAAACTAAGAATGTATCAAGGCGACTGAAAAGGAAGTTGCTGTCATCACTCAGGTTCATTGATCTGAAACAAGATATGCTCATGGCATGAAAAATGAGTCGGAGAAGTTCTCAATTCCTTCCCCACTCAAACCTCGATCCATTCGGGGGCTAATAATGAAGCTATGTATGTAGGGTAGGGTCATGAACCTGTCCCAACTGCCCTACCCAAGGACATCTCTAGAAGAAATCACCTTTCAATCGACTGGGAGGTGTTCCACTCGACAGACTCGAAGACACTCGACCAAGAAGCAATCACTCGACCAAGATCCAACCACTCGACGGCCAAGAGACCTAAAGTCACTCCGCACGCTAACGGTCGGTCATTAAGTAGCTTTTATGGTCATCATAGCACTTTATTAGGGGCGTTACCAGTAATGCCCGACCTTAATGTATTTAAAACCCTGCATAACTGAGGGCCGGAGGGGTCCGGCAAACTCTATATAAGCCACTCCCCTCCTCAGTGTAAAGGGTTCGCACCCCTGTAATTCATACACGCATAATCCAATCGACCGCCTCCGGGCTCCGAGACGTAGGGTTATTACTTCCTCCGAGAAGGGCGTGAACTCGTAAACCTCGTGTGCTTACAACTACTCCATAGCTAAGATCTTGCCTCTCCATACCTACCCCCCTACATTACTGTCAGACTTAGAACCACGACAACGGGCACCATGCCGGCCCCTCGCGTCTTGTTTGGTCGGACCTTTTCTGGTTCATGGGACTGGTCGAATGGAGGAACTCTCCTGGCTCCCCTGGGGTTGTCCTTGTTTCCGGTGATGCCCGACAGCCACTTCTCCAGTGTGTCGTCATCGATCTCCTCCGGGTGAATCCGAGTGGTGTCGTCAAGACCCGAATACATCCACATCGGATGGTCTCAGGCTTGAAGAGGCTAGATGTGCCGCCGAAGGAAAACCTCCAAGAGATCGATACCGGTGAACCTGTCACGGATAAGCTGGACCACTCGTTCAACCAGCACCCTAACCTGCGCCTTCTCCTCCGGGAGCACCTTCAAAGAGGAGGGTTTCCTCACTCGGTCCATGGTAAAAGGAGGGAGGCCAGTCGACTGCCCTAGCGTCGGCTGGTCTTTGCAGTAAAACCAGGTCGACTGACATCCGCGAACCGAGTCGGGAAGAATCATGGCTGGAAAGGAACTTTTCCCTCTCATCTGAACACCAAGACCCCCGCACATCTGAATCACTTGTGTTCTCTCGTCACTCGGATTGGCCTTTTTCACCGTCTGAGAACGACAGGTGAAAATGTGCTTGAAAAGACCCCAGTGAGGCCGACAACCCAAGAAATTCTCGCACAAAGACATGAAAGCAGCGAGATACACGATTGTGTTGGGAGTGAAGTGGTGGAGTTGTGCCCCAAAGAAATTCAGAAATCCCCGAAAGAAAGGGTGAGGAGGCAAGGAAAATCCACGGTTGACGTGGGTGGCAAGGAGAACGCGCTCACCCTCCCGAGGTTGCGGCTCGGATTCCTTCCCCGGAAGCCGCGCCGATCCAAGGGGGATCAGCCCTCCGTCGGCTAGGTCGTCGAGGTCTTCTTGGCGGATCGCCGAGCGGATCCAGTCGCCCTGGATCCAGCCCTTCGGCAGGCCGGCTCGCGAGGAAGATCCACCCCGACTGGTCGCCTTCCCCTTTGCCTTTGCCGTCGCCTTCTTCGCCCACTCCAGAGCCGCCGTCTTCTCCTTCCCCATCGTCGCCGGCGAGACGCGTACGGAGCGGCGGCGCTGGGGCGAGAGCAAGCGCGACGAAGAAGCCTGAAGAGGAGAAGAGGAAATGGGAACGCACTGTTCCAGAAATCCCGGTCCGACGCCTTATATGAGGTCGCTTCCGAGTGGCTGACTGGTAGGCCCGGACGGTCCTGTCAAATCCCGTAACAATCGCGCGCGCGATATGTGGCGAAAAAGGTGGCGCGGAGATCGAGGCGGCTCCGCCTTATCCCATCTGATTACTACGGCCTCCCCCATCCCGCGTGCTTCCCAAAATTCGAATCCCGCGAAATCTGCGGGCAGCAGAACAACTTGTCAGACAGAAGATCTCCTCCACGCCGTCACTTGGAGCTTTTCAAGTAAAGAAACTCACTCGACAAAAAACTAAGAATGGATCAAGGCGACTGAAAAGGAAGTTGCTGTCATCACTCAGGTTCATTGATCCGAAACAAGATATGCTCATGGCATGAAAAATGAGTCCGAGAAGTTCTCAACTCCTTCCCCACTCAAACCTCGATCCATTCGGGGGCTAATGATGAAGCTATGTACCTAGGGTAGGATCATGGACCTGTCCCAACTGCCCTACCCAAGGACATCTCTAGAAGAAATCACCTTTCAATCGACTTGGAGGTGTTCCACTCGACAGACTCGAAGACACTCGACCAAGAAGCAATCACTCGACCAAGATCCAACCACTCGACGGCCAGGAGACCTAAAGTCACTCCGCACGCTAACGGTCGGTCATTAAGTAGCTTTTATGGTCATCATAGCACTTTATTAGGGGCGTTACCAGTAACGCCCGACCTTAATGTATTTAAAACCCTGCATAACTGATGGCCGGAGGGGTCCGGCAAACTCTATATAAGCCACTCCCCTCCTCAGTGTAAAGGGTTCGCACCCCTGTAATTCATACACGCATAATCCAGTCGACCGCCTCCGGGCTCCGAGACGTAGGGCTATTACTTCCTCCGAGAAGGGCCTGAACTCGTAAACCTCGTGTGCTTACAACTACTCCATAGCTAAGATATTGCCTCTCCATACCTACCCCCCTACATTACTGTCAGACTTAGAACCACGACAACGGGCACCATGCCGACCCCTCGCGTCTTGTTTGACGGAATGCCAACCCCAACACCAACGGTCGACGACTCCTTCTACAGCCAGTACATGGTGGACGTGATCTTCGAGAGTGGGCATGGCCGTACAATGACAAGCCATTCACTCTTACGCATTGTTGGATGCTCATCAACAATTGCCCTAAGTTCAAGGACCAATACCGTGAACTACAAAGGAAGAGAGGACTGAAGACGGCCAAGTTCGCCGGAGGTGGAGATGGCGAGGCGTTGAAGAGGCGGAGGGGCAAGACCAACTCCAAGGTTGATGACATACGTGATGCCTCATCCATGGCATTGCATGACACTTTGCATGGCATGATGTCTCAAAAGGATGTGAGGGAGGAGAAGAAGCGGCAAAGCAAGGACGAGCAAATGAAGCAATACCTAGACCTTCAAAGAAAGAAGCTTGAGATGGAGGAGGCGGCCAAGAAAAGGAAGATAGACATGGAGGAGGCGGCCCGGCAAAGGCAGCTCGACATGGAAGCGGCCGCCCGGCAAAGGCAGCTCGACATCGAGGCCGACAACGTTAAGGCCAGGCAGAGGCAGCTCGACATCGAGGCCACCAATGCCGCCACCAAAGCGAAGGAGGTGGCCCTTGCGATCATGAGCGTGGACTTGTCGAAGATGAGAGACAGGA
The DNA here is from genome assembly GCA_034509565.1 of Triticum monococcum. Taxonomy (NCBI): domain Eukaryota; kingdom Viridiplantae; phylum Streptophyta; class Magnoliopsida; order Poales; family Poaceae; genus Triticum; species Triticum monococcum. Next base: position 772,800,388 of record CM067847.1, read on the forward strand.
CGAGGGCCTGGTTCGAGGCCAAGCAAAAGGAGATGCTCGACGCCGAAGGCCTGAACTAGGTCGTCTGATCGGCGTGGCCGTTCTTTTTGGAGGCTGGCATGGGTGCCGCCCGCCCAATGGGCCGCTGACAGTGTGCTGGCGAAAAAACATTCATTTTGGAGGCCGGCTGTGTTGCCGGCCGCTGGTTATGTTGCCGGCGAGGACAACTATTCATTTTGGAGGCTGGCTGTGTTGCTGGCGGATGCTGGCGATGGTCGTGTAGGCCGCTGGCTTTGTTGCCAGCGTGGATGAACTGGGGTCGTGGATTGGGGCTTGACATTTGAAACGTCGTTTTTTTAAACAGACGTGGACAGGATGGGGCAAAAGGATGCGGTCGCGCGCTGGGCGCACGGCCATCGCATCCCAGGACAAGTCTGGACACGGCCCCAAATCCCTACCCAAACGGACAGAATCCGGACAAAACGGACGTCCATTTGGGGGCGCGCGGTGGAGTTGGCCTCAGCGAATCCACAAGCCCACAAGGCCTAGCTAGCGTCCACCGGACAACCGAAGTCCCAGTTAGCGGGGCGGCTGATGGTGGGGTGGTGCAGTTCTTACCTCAATACTCGATAGGAAAATTTTCATGTTGAGCTAACAAACATAAAGCCACCTAGAAATAACATAAAAGCCACACACAGATGAAAAATCTGAAAACCAACGTATAAAAGTGGCACCAAAAAGGCACCCTCAAATTATACCAAACCAAGGTTCAGTTTCGAATCTTTCTTCAAGAGAAGTCAAATAAACCAAGAAAAAGGTGAGAAGGAAATTAACCACCCAAATTCAAGATGACGCAACGCCCACCCTGCTGAGCAGTACCCAAAAAGGAATTGATGCCAGGCTAGTACTGAAGAAATTAAGTGGTTACGACTTATGAGCAGTGAATACCAGAGTTGGCAGCAGTACATAAAAGGAAGAACCGATTTTAAGTCAGCCGGAGTCCTGTTCACAATGCAGAAACTCAAGCAAACGACGGTCAGTAAAAAAAATTGCAGCGAAACAATGTCTCTTGTTAGCCTTGCATACCTGAATGGACATATGACATATCTGCCCTTTGGTTGGCCTAACGCAAATCTTTCCTGCCTGATTGAGCCTAACGCAAATCTTGTACTACTACTTACTGGGCAATGCAGCTTAATGCTTAATGCAGGTGGCTTGTCCGAGAGCAGGTCAACCTGGCTGCTGGTGGTGGTGGTGGTCATCTGCATCATACTTGATTCCAGGTCGGTTATTTTCTGAAGCCAAGCTAGCTACTGCACACTGTCGCATTTGTCCGCCGGTGTCATGTCTCTCTCCACACATGCAAATTCATGCAGTGGAAGATCGAGGGCCTCCATCCACAAGTTGTCCGAGGTCAGATCCACGCAGATGAACTCTGTGGGAGGCCCCTCGATAGGGATGCAGGTCTGAAACCCACCATCCCCTAACGCATAAATCTCTCCGCTCAATTGGATAGTGCATGCAGCTAATAATAGATCATCGTATCATCTCATTCTATAATGTAAAACATTCTGTTTTTCGTCTAAATAAACAACATTCTGATATTCTGCTCATGTTGATGATTCGTTTTTCAGTGATGGAATTTCGTTTTCGAGATTTCCGGATCAGGGAAAAGGCAGATTGCCAGATTACTGCCGGGCGTTGCATCTATGGCACGGATCGGGCTCGCTGTGCAGGAGGAAGCTCTAGATCATCATCCTCATCCTCGACAAACGATCAACAAGGCTGTGATTCGTGGCGAATATCATATCTTGAGAAACTGAAGACCTAGGGTAGCTCTCTAGTTAATACATAAAAATTGAAGTGGTTCGCCACGATGCGAATGTATGCCAAAGTTGCTAACACCACTTCAGAACAGCAGTCCTAGTGCAGAGTATGCGTGGAAATCAACAGCTTCAAATAGTTGACAAATAAGAATGCATGTATGTACAAACCAAAACAGCAGTAGTGCTGCATGCGTAAACACGATATTGACTGCATAACTGGTAGTACTATCATGAGTCTAGTATACAAGTCCATAAAGAAAATTGGGGAACTTTGACAACAAAAAATACTGACGGGGCAGGGCATATGGTGCAATCAACATCTTCAGATAGTCAGTAAATAACAGTGCATGCATGTACAGTCAGAAGAGTGGTCCTGTTATACATCGTCATACAGACGTGATGGACAGGCGTACCAAAAATTGAGTCAATAAGCTGTCTCTTCTGAGCGTAGCACCCAAAAAGATATACTGACAGAATTTTGACCCAGAAAAATGACAGTGCCAGGGCAGAATTCCGCCTGTGCAATGATAAAACAGCCCGTAGGTCAACAGAAGTTGAAAAATACAAGTAGTACTAATTATTCAAACAAGGTGTCTTTCTGGGGATAAAATTGACGATAGATAATATTACTCAGAGCGCTTTCTGATTACTGATCTCTGATTCGTCATAGCAACAACTTCCTGTGGGCGCTTGATCCCGGCAACAAGTACAGATCCTGGCGGGTCTTGCAAGACAATAGTTTTTTTTGACCGGGCTGGCAAGACAATAGTTCTACTCCAACTGATCTCTCCTCCCCATTACTCCGTCTGTGCTGGAAGGATTCTACAAAGAAGACATACGCGATCCCCACCCGCGCAAAATATTTCTGAAGGGTACCATATCACCAACCTTCAAGTCTTTGGAGTGGTTCAACCTTTGCAGACATATTTCCAAGTCTTTGGTTTCAGCATGATAGGCTCTGCACAGATTGTAAATGTCAAAACTTACACTTGGAGGAACATCATTAAAAAAGGAAATGGTGAATTTAGCTTTAAGGGACTTTTTATTTGCTACAGTTTTCTGTCGTGTTACTAGTGATGCTATTATCAGTATCTAACTAGTGCATTCAGTACTCAATAGTAAGTAACAGAGAAGGTAATTGTTGCGTGCTTACTTCCATAATAATGGTCATCTATCGATTCCTCCTGGATGCTGCCCAGCCGTTGCTTCAGGCTTGCGGGGAGTGTCTTCAGACCAAGGTTTTGGTTACCGAATGAGGTAATTTTACCGAGGGGGACTGATAAATGTGGTTACCACGGTTACCGACAAATACCGAGAATATTTCGAGCGAATTTTATAGTTGAATTTTGAATTCAAATAAGAACGAATATTCAAACCAGAGACCTCTCAAAACAGAAACTAGGTTGCTACCAACATGCCATAACCAACTTTCATTGCATTAATTAGACCCTACATACCTTACTGTAAATCGAGTGTTTAAATTCAAAAATTTCAAAAAAATGGTATTTTTTGCTCGGTATGACGATTTACCGAGGGGCACGGAAATACGTGGTAACCATGGGAAATCTTGAAATTTCGACTGGTAACCAAAACCTTGTTTCAGACCAGGGCAGTTGTGAATGTGAAGACATTGCAGAGATGAGTATGCTTCCGACCAATCCGGTAGAGATGACAGGGTACTGCATCCCATTAGCAAGAGGCGCTCCAACGATGGGAGATCTCCCGAGCGAGATTTCAGAGATTTCAAACCAGTGCAGTGAAAAACGTGTAGTACCTTGAGGGACTGGGGAAGATGGAGGACCCCTATTAAGCCATCACAACAGACTACTACTAAGTTTTCCAAATGCTCCGCCACTCCTCCGGGTGAGGATGATGACACCTCTGATATACTAGATGACCCTTGACGGATCAACGATGCTGACTGTCCCTGCTGCAGGCTCATACTGGATGTGGACTCAAGCTTACTGCAACTGGAAATGTACATTGTTCTGAGAGATGCAGGGATATTGAAAACTGCAACTAAATTATCACACCACGTTATCTCCAGAGACTCTAAATGTGGCAGGAGCTGCCTCATTTCTGATGAAGTTGATGGCTCGGCAGGAGCTTGCCCATATCCAGTCAAATTTTTGCAACGCTCAATACGAAGCCTCCTCAACGATACCAACCCCTGGAACTCTTTTTCTGGCCAGTGAACGAGTGCATCAGAACTGTGAATTGACAACTCCTCAAGGTGTAGAAAACACGCACACAACTCTGTTACACCTGAACTCAAGTTTCTTATCTTCATAGCTGCCAGAGGAAAATCATGACCATTCTATTTTTCCTTGCCGTCCAGCACTTCCCTCAAACCATGCTCAGCTGTTGTCAGAGTTGTTTCTGTATCGTCTTCAAGGATATGCAGTTGCAGATTGGTCAATGAAGTCATATGTCTAGCTACCCACATGTACATTTCTGCCTCATGTGCTTCCATGCATAATTGACTGAGTTGTGGTGATTTAGCTGTAGTTGTCAACTCTGGACATCTCTTAATAAACACCTTCCGGAGTAGAGGGAAGGCCGGTTGTCCTGGCAATACTATCAACTTTTCACAGTCGCTAATACGCAACTTCTCAAGCAGAGGGAATATTATCTCTTCTCGTTGCATCACATCACTATCTATTTCCCACCATCTTTCCAAACAGACAAGACCTTGGAGCGTAAGCTCCTTCAGATTTTGAAATGCGAAGGATGTACCACGGCTATGGCTGAACAACCATTGCAGTTTTTTACAATCAACAAGATGGATCACAACAAAGTTTTGCAACATAGCCATCCATATTGGGTGTGCGATAGCGGAAAACGTCTTACCTCTCTCGAGGGACGTGATTCACGTTATAAGGGGGGGACGCGACCCCAACAATCGATACAGGGAGATCAGGACGATCGGTACAGAGAGAGAATCTCAGGAGAGATTACTTGGAGAGGAGATAAGGAGATAGAGATAGTTACAATTGTAATATGTTTAAACTAACAACCAAATCTATCTCTATGCCTACACCTAACACCAGCCGAACACCACCTCCTGGTTGGGATCGCGACATGTATGTAACGTTGTTTAACACCCTCCCTTAATCACACCTTCATTAAGTTGAGATTATGCTTGAAGTCTTCAAAGCTTCTTGTGGGCAAGGGCTTTGTGAATCCATCTGCAAGTTGATCTTTGGAATGCACAAAGCGAATGTCAAGTTGTTTCTGAGCAACTCTTTCTCTGACAAAGTGAAAATCAATCTCTATGTGCTTTGTCCTGGCATGAAACACCGGATTTGCAGAGAGATATGTAGCACCAAGATTGTCACACCATAAGCAGGGAGCTTGTTTACTTTGTACACCAAGTTCCTTCAACATAGACTGAAGCCATATTATTTCAGCTGTAGCATTAGCCAATGCCTTGTATTCTGCCTCTGTACTCGACTTGGACACAGTGGCCTGTTTACATGCACACCATGCTATCAAATTTGGTCCAAAGAATACCGCAAAGCCACCAGTGGAGCGTCTGTCATCAAGACAGCTTGCCCAATCTGAGTCAGAGAATGCACTGACAAGAGTGAAGGGTGATTTGCTAAAGTTCAGTCCCAAGTTCAGAGTATGCTTCACATACCGAACTATACGTTTTGCAGCTGTCAAATGAACATTGGTAGGTGCATGAAGAAACTGACAGACTTTGTTAATAGCAAAAGACAGATCCGGTCTGGTAAGCGTAAGGTACTGAAGAGCTCCTACCAAACTCCTGTATTTCGTGTTCTCCTCTTGATTCAAGGGCTCACCTTCTGCAAGAGACAGTTTTTCTGAACTAGACAATGGAGTGGGGGAAGGCTTGCATCCCTGTAACCCAGCCTTCTTAACCAAATCAGTGGCATATTTTTCTTGAGAGAGCAGAAGTCCATCTTTGTGCTTCTTCACCTCAACCCCAAGAAAATAGTGCAAATCATCAACATCCTTTAGAGCAAATTATGCACTTAGATCCTTAAGAAGTCCTCTCATAGCTTCATCAGATGAGCTGGTTACAATAATATCATCAACATATATGAGAACAAATATGCATGTGTTGGACTTGTTGTAGATGAACAATGATGTGTCAGATTTAGAGGGAACAAAACCAAGTGCTTGCATTTTGTGATAGAGACGAGCATACCATGCCCTTGGAGCCTGTTTCAACCCATATAGTGCCTTATCAAGCTTGCATACATATGAAGGAGCATTCTTACTCTCAAACCCAGGAGGTTGTTTCATGTACACTTCCTCTTCCAGAACACCATGGAGAAATGCGTTCTGAACATCAAGCTGTCTGAGACTCCATCCTCTGAAAACAACAATAGATAGGACAAGACGAATGGTGGCAGCCTTTACCACTGGACTAAACCTGTCCTCATAGTCTATACCATATCTCTGTTTAAAACCTTTTGCTACTAGCCTAGCCTTATAACGATCAATAGTTCCATCAGCTTTTCTTTTAATCCTGAAAACCCACTTGCAATCAATTAAATTTTTACCTTGCCGTGGGGGAACCAAATGCCATGTTTTGTTTTTCTTCAATGCCATATACTCTTCATTCATGGCTTTCTTCCACCTATCATCACACAATGCTGCTTCAAGGGTGTTAGGTTCATCTGGTTCACCTGTGGAACAAACCATACCATACTTGGATGTATGCTTGTAGTTGATAGGTTGAATTTTCCCTTGTTGAAGGCGTGTACGACGTGGCTGCTGAGCACTCGTATCTGCTGCCACAAAGGATCCCGTAGTTCCCCAATCATTGGCTCAACCAGAACCCAAGAGGGATTCGGCAGCAGTAGCAGCAGCGCCACCCAGCAGCATCGTATCTTCTGCGGTTGAAACATGAGGCGGGACGCCTGAAGCAGCCACAGAAGATCCCTGAGCTGCCACATCCACTTGAATTTCTGTGCCGGTCGGATCTACGCCTGGATCCGCATGAGTTTCCGCGCCAGGGGTCGTGTTAGGGGCTGGATCCGCACGAGTTTCCGTGCCAGGGGCCATGCCAGGGGTGGTCGGGCCCGCGTCAGGCCCCGCGCCCTCCCTGGACCGCGTACCTTTACGCCTCTTGTACGTCACCAGTTGGATGGGGTGACGCGCAGCTTCTAGGCCACCTGGAGCCGGCCAAGTGGAGGGCGGCGATTGGCGCGGAGCAGGGGAGCCAGCGCAGCCAGCGGACGAGGCCCGCGTGTCGCTCGTGGGACCGGCGCTGGGGGAATCGGGGAAGACTGCACGCTCGCCTGCGCCTCCGTTGGGCTGCGATCCCGGAGCAGATCTGATTCACTGCCCCTGGACGGATCCCGAGGAGGATCTGTCTCCTCTGGTGGGACACATAAAATATGGTCCATCTAAATTTTTTTCAACATCAATTTCTTCATGGATTTCTCCTGTATCATCAACACAAAGCTCATGTAGATCATTAGATGAGTTAGTCAATAATTGATCATCAATATTTTGCCCCCCTTGATCAAAACTAGTGAGATGGGAAGGCAGAACAAGGATTTCTTTTCGAATAAGAGCGCGAGCATTGGGGTGAAGATCAGCAAATGGGAATTTGGTTTCATCGAATACGACGTCACGTGAGATGTAAACGCGACCAGTGGAGACATCGAGACATTTGACACCTTTATGCTGGGCGCTGTATCCTAGGAAGACACACTGTTTTAATCGAAACATGAGTTTGCGATTGTTGTAGGGACGAAGGTTTGGCCAACATGCACACCCAAAGACTCGAAGAGATTTGTAGTCTGGTTTTGTGTGAAGGAGGCGTTCTACCGGAGTTTCATTATTAATGACACGACTGGGTAGCATGTTGATAATGTGAACTGCAGTGAGGAATGCTTCATCCCAAAACTTGAGAGGCATGGAGGCTCCTGCCAAAAGGGCAAGACCTACCTCTACGATGTGTCTATGCTTGCGTTCAGCTGAGCCGTTTTGCTGGTGAGCATGTGGGCATGATACTTGGTGAGAGATATCAAGGTTTTGGAAGGAGTTCAACTTTTCGTACTCCCCCCCCTCCCCCAGTCTGATTGGACAGCGATGATTTTGCTGTCAAACTTGCGTTCAACAAGAGCTTGGAAGTTTTGGAAAACTTGAAACACATCTGATCTTCGTTTGAGAAGATAGATCCAAGAGAATTTACTGTAGTCATCAATAAAACTGACATAATACGTGTGTCTACCAACAGAGTGTGTGGCTGGACCCCAAACATCAGAAAAAATAAGTTGGAGAGGTTTGGTAGAAACACTAGTAGAAAAGGGGTATGGTAATTGATGACTTTTTGCTCGTTGACATGAATCACAAATTGTTTCAACATGACGCTCACCAACAAACGGGAGCTTATTTTCCCTAAGCAACTTTTCAACTAAAGAAAAAGAGGCATGTCCTAAATGATCGTGCCATCGTGTGGACGTAAGCTTGATAGCACCACAAGCTTGTTTATTGAATCTTCTAAACTCTGGAATCAACGGATAGAGCCCTCGAACACATCTACCGCGATAGAGTATTTCCCTCGTTGCCTGATCCTTGATCAAAAAGAAAAAAGGGTGAAACTCGAGAAAGACATAATTATCAATGGCAATGCGATGAACAGAAAGAAGATTTTTACGTGCGCTAGGGACATGCAGAATTTTTCTAAGGTGTAGTTTACGTCTAGGGGTACGAAATATTGAGTGACCAACATGACATATACTCATACCTTCTCCGCTAGCAGTGTGGATTTGATCCTTGCCGCGATATTTTTCCTTCATGGTCACCTTCTCGAGTTCATTGGTGATGTGGTTTGTGGCCCCACTGTCGACGTACCAATTTGTGTCGACGCCATAGGACCCATCAGCCGCCGCAGCAACCTTGTCATCATCCTGGGAATCATCATCATCCTCTTCGTACCTGTACCAGCAATCCCTTGCTGTGTGTCCAGGTTTCCCGCAGATTTGGCATCGTGGAGTGTCGGGGCGCGTCCTGTTGCCACTGCCACGACCGCGATGGCCACGGCCTCTGCCGTCCGCGCGCTGAGGAGAGGAGCCATGGTCCCTGCCACCTCCGCCACCGGATCGCCCTTTGTTGTGAGGGGGCCATGTGAACGGGAGCCGCCACCCCGCCCACGCGACGCCATGTTGGTTGAAGATTTGAAGCCGCTGCCGGCGGACCCATGGTAATGAGCCACACGCTGATCGAAGTTGGAGAGCATGGCGTAGAGTTCATCGAGTGTGACGGGGGTGACACGAGCGTCGAGAGCAGATACCAGAGGTTGGTAATCAGCGTCTAGCCTATGGATGATGTCGGAGACTAGTTCATCATCCTGGATGGCCTTGCCCGCCGCGGCTAGTTCATCTGCATATCCGCGCATAGCAGCAAAGTAAGAGGCAACCGAGAGATTACCCTTCTGCGCGTTGATGAGGGAGGTGAGGATGTTGTTGATGCGGCTCGCCGAGTGCGACGAGAACATGGCAGCGAGCATCGTCCAGAGCGCGCTCGCCGTGGTGACTGTGGTCACCGTCACCAGAACCTCCTTTGTGAGGTTGGCCAGCAGGAAGACAAGGACCTGCTGGTCCTCCCGGACCCAGACAGGGTGGAGAGGGTTGGGTGATGAAGTCTCCTTGTCGTCTTTGGTGGTGATGAGGAGCTTCGCCGGCTCTAGTGTGGTGCCGTCGACGTAGCCGTAGACGCCGGCGCCACACAGTTGTGGGTGATCTGTGTTCGCCATAGCACGTAGTTCGTGTGGGACAGCTTCTCCATGACCTGGCTATTGAGGTTTGAGGAGGAGGCACCGGAGGCAGAGGAGGAAGACATGGCTAGGCTTAGATGGATTCGACATAAGCTTCAGATGGGAAAAGGAAGGCTCTGATACCATGTGCGATAGCCGAAAATGTCTTACCTCTCTCGAGGGACGTGATTCATGTTATAAGGGGGGACGCGACCCCAACGATCAATACAGGGAGATCAGGACAATCGGTACAGAGAGAGAATCTCAGGAGAGATTACTTGGAGAGGAGATAAGGAGATAGAGATAGTTACAATTGTAATATGTTTAGACTAACAACCAAATCTATCTCTATGCCTAACACCTAACACCAGCCAAACACCACCTCCTGGTTGGGATCGTGACATGTATGTAACGTTGTTTAACATTGGGAAGGTGGTGGCTCCATAGGAGTGTATCCTTATAACATGCAGCCCATCACGAGGTTTGAGATTCTCCAGCAGTACTCTTGCATCCTTCCCTCTACTGGACCATCTTAATGTCAATTCTCTTAGTTCCTTCTTGTTCACGAGGTTTGCCCCTGTTGCATCTTCTTGTGTCACGTTCTCTAGATTATGCAGCTCTAGTTGACCACCAAGGTTTAAATTCCCAAGCTCTCCAACATTGCTGCAATTTGAGCCACTACCTGCTACAAAACATGTAAGTGTCTGTAGGGATGTAAGCTTTATGAGGTCTCTTGGCATGCACTTCAGCTCTGGGCAGCCATGAGTGTAAAGGTGACGGAGCGCAGTCATATACTTCAGCTGTTTTGGAAGACCAACAAGGTATTTGCAGTCAGAGAGGTTCAGCGTTTGCAGGTTGTACAGAATGCTCATATCCCCAGGAAGTGCTTTGATACGACTTCTAGAGAGATCTAGGTACCTCAGGTGATGTAGATACTTTGGTTTCAGAGGAAATGCTCTTCTGCATGAAGTGAACTGTAATGCTTGCAAAGAGCTGTATTTTGATAGCTTTTGCAGTGAAAAATACCCTTTGCTATCACACAGAAGTGTTTGGATAGCTGGAAAACCATTGAATATTATTCCTGATTCTTCGTGTGACAAAAATAAATGTCGAGCAGTGTCAGGAAGCCAATCACTCTGACTTTGTTCCTCACTTACAAAGGCACATTCATTCTGCATTACAGAAAGTGCAACATCATGCATAAGATCATGGATTTTATATGTGGTTCTGGAATATCCAGTGGCTTGGACTTGCTTCACATCCTGAAAGAATGACCTCGAGGTCAGCTCCTTGAAAATTTGTTTCCCAATGGTTTCAAGACGAACTTGCTTCTCTTCGATAATGAAGCCATGTGCAATCCATAGTTGGATCAGCTTGTGAACATTAATCTTGTAATTTTTGGGAAATATAGCACAATAAGCAAAGCATTGCTTCATATGCGATGGCAAGTCATTGTAACTAAGCTTGAGTATTGGTAGGATTCCAGTCTCCTTGGTGCAAATGCTACTTCTTGATATAGCCTTCCATTCTTCCTCACTGGTCTTGGTACGCAGTACGGAGCCCAGTGTTGTTGTAGCTAAAGGAGAGCCAACACATCTCTTCACAATCTCACCAACCATATTCACCAATGTGATCGGCCTGTCCTCTTTCCTCTGAAAACAACTGAATGCTCTTGTCTCAATTATTTCCTTTATGTATTTTTCTTTCAAGGCTTTGAGATTATAAGGTTCAACAGTGCCCATTATTTCAGCCACTCCTTCATCACGAGTAGTTGTCAATACCACGCTACCCATGTCACCATGTTCAAGGCGGGCCTTGAGCTTTTCCCATTTATGAACCTCTCTTATCCAGACATCATCCATTACAAGGAGGTACCTACGCCCACTCACAACATTTTGAAGGATATCCAGCGGTGTCTTCTTCTTTGAAGCAAGCACTTCTGTACCATCATCTTTCTTCCTAGGAGCTGCATCAACTATACTTTTAGCCAGAGAATCCACATCAAAGACGTCAGAGACACACACCCATAGCAGCATATTGAAATGCTTCTGAATTTCAGGGTCATTGTAAACAAGTTGTGCTAATGTGGTCTTGCCCAGACCCCCCATTCCAACGATGGGGACGACTATGAGATCTGCCTTGTTGGCTTGACCAACTATAATATCAACAATATTCTTGTGATCATTCTCCCTTGATCTGCTGGTGATGTTCCCCTCTGAAGATCTTTGGTGCTGTACGTGAGGAGCTACGCCAGCTTAGAAAACGGCTAGCGGAGTTGCGGGAAGATCAAGGGAGGGTGTGCGCCACCCATGAGGAGATCAAGATAGAGCAGCGCATTGTTGAGCTCAGGTTCAGAGAAGAAGTGATGTGGCGGTAGCGGGCGCGTGTACAATGGTTGCTCGAGGGCGATCAAAATACAAGATTTTTTCATCGTAAAGCTTCGGGTAGGCGGAAGAAAAATAATGTGCAGCGCCTAACACGACCTGATGGTACCATTTGTGAGGATCCTGCGGAGCTCGAACAGATGGCAGTAAACTTTTATGAAAATTTGTATGCATCCGAGGGTGTCATAGGGATGGAGGAAGTTCTTTCCCATGTACCTTGTAAGGTTTCTAGCGACATGAATGATATGTTGGCAAAGCTTGTCACAGAGAATGAGGTGAAGATTGCTCTATTCCAAATGTTTTCTACTAAGGCACCGGGGCCGGATGGATTCCCGACGCATTTTTCCAAAAGTATTGGCATTTGTGCGGTGAAGAGGTAACCAAGATTGTTATTCGAGTGTTGAAGGGAGAGGACTCCTCTGAGGAGATCAATAGGACGTTCATTGTCATCATCCCTAAGGTACATAACCCTACGCTACTGTCTCAGTTTCGACCTATAAGCTTGTGCAATGTGATTTTTAAAATCGCATCCAAAGTACTAGCCAACCGTTTGAAGCAGATTCTCCCGAAGATTATTTCTGAAGAACAATCGGCCTTTGTGCCAGGTCGCTTGATAACCGATAATGTCATTACAGCTTATGAGTGCTTGCACTTTATGAAGCATAACAGGAGCAAGAAGAACGGGCATTGCACAGTTAAACTTGATATGATGAAAGCGTACGACCGAGTGGAGTGGGCGTATTTGGAGGCTATCATGAAGAAATTGGGCTTCTGTACTTCTTTTGTTGAACAAGTAATGAGAGGGGTGACTTCTGTCTCTTTTTCTCTACTGTTTAATGGGGACGTACCAGTGAATTCTCCCCTTCTAGAGGCATAAGGCAGGGCGATCCTATATCCCCGTACTTGTTCTTATTGGCAGCAGAAGGGTTGTCATGCATGCTGAAGAAAGCCAGTCTGGATGGTGAATGTGAGGGAATTCAGATAGCAAACACGGCGCCAAAAGTAAACCATCTTCTCTTTGCTGAAGATTGTCTTCTATTTAGCAGGGCCACTATCGAGCATACTCACAATCTGAAGGAGATCCTCAAGCTATACTGTCAAACCTCAGGGCAGAGGATAAATAATGATAAGTCGTCTATATATTTTGGCAAGAGACCTTTTACGGTGCATCAAATCAATTTGGGCCGTTAATTTCTGTGGCTTGAAGGGCCCAGATAAGACAATACTAGAACAGATTTTTGGTAGTATATTGACTAGTTAGGGGTATTCTGGGTACTCTAATGTTTATCAATCACGCAGGCAGGTTTCTTCCCCGCCATGGCGCAGTCCACGCCATCTAATACTTTTTGGTCGGCGACGCACGATGAAGACGATGAAACAAAGTTGACGATCTTGGTTCGTGCTCCAAGCTGGCATGCACCGCACGTACACAGCGACCTAGAAAAGCTACGCTAGTAGACTCGCCGCCGGCCAGTCGGATACACAACCATGCACGTCACACGTACGCAAGTACGCAACAATCAGATCGCTGATTTCTCTTCTAACACACCTACGTAGAGCTTGTTGATGACCACGGGCACGCATCATCTCCGGTGGTTTTATTTATTGCCCCAACTCAGTTTGCGATTACAAGGCCGATGGTGACGAGCAGAGCTCCATGAGCGGATCGAAGATGGGCACGCGATACAGTAGGCCTTCCCCGTCGGTCTTTCCGGCACATTTCTGCTCCTCCTTGGGGCGACAAGCTGCTTCGACAGGAGGCTCATCTCATAGCCTACCTGCGTTGGATCCGCACCTTGTGCCTCACCTGCGGGGCTGCTCCGGCAACCCGAAGGAACAGTGGCGACGAGGTCGCAGACGCACTCACCCGTGCCTCCGTGCCGGATCGAATGGGTTAATTTAATTAATTAGATCATTAATTGTGATTATAGAACTAACAAAGAAGAAATCTATCTCTAAACAGAAATTACCAATATGTCCCAGAGGGAAAATTTGACCCATCTATACTGGCCATTGGATCTACCAAAATACTATCCATCATAATGGGTAGTATGATGCACCGTAAAAAAGCTCTTTGGCAAAGGTGTTTCGGATCCGTGTAGAGCTTCCATTAAAGGAGTTCTGGAGATACAAAAAGAATCCTTAAATGAAAGATATCTGGGTCTCCCTTCAGATGTTGGGCGCACAAAGAACGGAGTCTTCTCTTATTTGAAGGACAGAGTATGAAAAAATGTGCAGGGCTGGATGGAACAGTGTCTAGTGGGCAGCGGTAAGGAGGTGCTTATAAAATCAGTGGTACAGATGATCCCTGCATACTCCATGGCACTGTTTAAACTTCCAAGAGGCCTATGTCAACACATCTCAACGATGATTCGCAAATTCTGATGGGGCAGTAGGGCTGGAGAGAGAAAGACAGCATGGGTCTCATGGGAAACCATGTGCATGCCAAAATATAAGGGTGGTCTGGGATTTCGGGATATGGAAATTTTTAACCTTGCCCTGTTAGCACGACAGGCGTGGCGGATTCTTACTGATCCAGACACCCTTAGTGCCCGCATTCTTAGAGCAGTTTATTTTCCCTCTTCGGATATCTTATCAGCTGAGTTGGGAGGAAGGCCGTCCCAGATCTGGAGATCCATATGTGAAGGAAGAGACATTTTGAGAATTGGTGACTAAGATCCATATGTTAAGGGCAATGCTAGAAGGTCTTCACAGCCTGGATGCACAAAGATTTATTAAAGACTAAAAATTTAGAGTTAAGCTAATATGCAAGTGAAGTTTGCAAGGTTATATTTTTTATTTTTGATGGGTGCAAGGGTATAACTTTGACCAAGCACAACATATATGAAAATAAGAGATCATACTGTTGGTGCGCATAACTCTTATCTATTTGGGAAGTACAGGGGTCCGACTCCGACTGTGCAACAATAGTAGGACTGATACTTTCTAGGTGCACGAAAGCAATCCCAATAGAATGACATGCATGACATGTTTCCATCTACTATCATTGTTCCATGATACTGAAGATGTAGATCATTGATCCATTATCAATAACTGGAAGCCTCTACTGTTTATTTTTTTAAACTCTCCCTACTTAGATAATTGTTGTATAAATCCATGTTCCATGGTTACCATGTAATGATCTTTCAATTGTGTGACTAAACATTCTTCAAAGCTATAAAATAGATAACCAGAACACTGAGGCTAAGTGGAATTGTTCATCCAATTTAGCAAACATTACATGTAACTAACTACAGAGGAGCATCCTCCACGGATAGACTACATATAATGGGATAAATAATTGAGTTGGAGATATGACGGTTGTGATGTCCGGTAGGAACAAGGATGCCCATTTGATGCATTGCTTGAAGCACCTACATGAAACACACTTGGCTAGATAAATGTTCAATCAAAATCCATAGGGTACATTCTCAACGGGTAAAGTAAGATGACAAACATAATTCATGACGATCATTTTCATAAAGTCCATAAAATTCTTCAAGCAGTTGCAGTTCTTCAAGGGTATTTGGACTAATAGTGTAGATAAAAAGGACATAGATTAGATTAAATACATAGTGACTTTACATGAAACAAAACGATCGTCTAGAACCTTACCATCATCCCACCCTTCCCATCATTACAAAGCCTTAGAAGATAATCCTCCCACCATTGGCGTCACCTATTCAATTCATTATGCAAAGGAAATCAATTTAACCAAAACATTGCCACTACAATTAGGCGAGGTACTTCAAAGGAGAAAATTACAGTACATATGATTTGATATCATGAAGTTTATATATTCTAAAAGAATATACTCTTGTAGTTTTGACACACCATGGGACAGAGGAGAGCAGGCGACGCCGGTCAGCAGCAGTCGACGGCGAGGCTGCAATACAAAGGAACGCATAAAACATTCATCACAACAATTTAATTTTTTTGGAATAGATAGTTCTTATATTCCAAATAGGTTACTGCACATTCATGAATATATGCCAGAAGTATGAGCACTACATACTTGTTAACTTGAGGGTGAGAATCATGGTCCCATACACACTCCGATCAGGTTTACGATCCAAGAGAAGCACCAAAAGGCCACCATGTTTCCTTGGTCACAAATAACTAATGAAACAGTCTCAAACCTCGGCTCGATTTTTCGACTCATAGTTCTTGTGTTAAAAGACTGCTGAAAACGGCCTTAGTACTTCAGACAAGAATTAAAGAGATTGTGTCATGCTTACACAAAAAGGTTAGAACAGTCCTAGATGCAATGGTCAAATTTCCATCCTAATATACACTTGGGTGTTAATTAGCTGGTATTAAATCAGGACCTGAAGTTATAGAACATAAATGAAAACCAAAGCTTATGCATTAGGAATCCATAAGAACAAGCAAGGTAATAGTACTCGATTCCCCACAACATTATTAAGAAGAAATCATGATTACCTTATTGGCAAACAGCATATCTAGCTTGGCAGATCTATTAGTAGCAGGAACAGGACCATTTGAGGATAGCAAGTATGAATTGTTCTCACACTGAAACATGAAAATTTTGAATTGTATGTATATTAGTATTTGTATTGTTCTTTTTCGGGGTGCGGGGATGGGGGTTGCATGTTGTAATGACACATACCTGACAACAGCTGAAAAGATCTTCATAATATTCTGGTAAGAAGGTTCACCAAGAAGATTTTCTGCCACTACAATTTGAAAAACTGAAGGTTAGAGTGGGCAAAATCCAATAATAACTGGGAAACAAAACACCAAGAGGACACTACCATTTGATGGATACCGTTGTGTTCTTGAGTAAATTGCATGAAACTACCGCATTTGGGGCATTGTGCATCGTTGTCAAGTCCAAGAAAATAATGAAGCGTCGTGTTGGTTACTCGACCAGCCCATGTGGACCGCGCATGACGGAGACAAGCAATGCCTACATTTCCAACTGATTACAGCCACAAAATAAACTTGCTCTACTATTTAGTTAATGAAAACACTCTCGCAAAAACACATTATTTTTCCTTGACAACACCTTATGCCACGCAAAATTAGTAAGCCACAATTTTTTGGGTGGCCACCTCCGGATATGCTCCAGCAGCGCTTTCGCCACTGAGCATGTCACAGTCAGTTCCACCAAGCACATCATTTGCAATGTTAGTCGGCTAGTCGCCTCAGCGAGGGTTGGCTTGGGGGACTTGATCATTGACCCGAGCATCTGTTTTTCTGTGACAAAAGGCTTGTCGGCAAGGTTGCACTTGTAAATCATCAATTCCTGTGCAAGGAATATCTTTTCAACTGGAATCTCCATTCCAAAATCACCTTGGCACCATAAAGGCATCGGTTTCCCTCAAAATGCCATCAAAGCTTACAATGCCTTCTTGGTTTTCAACCTACATGTTCAAGAAAGAAGAATAGCAACATAACCAGCAAGGTCACAGACAAGCACATATGTTGATAGACACAGTAGACTTGGTCAACATGGCAGTAGAACAAAGCTAAGTAATCTGAAAATTTTCACACACTAGTAGAAAAAGGGTCTTTAGTCCCGGTTCTGTAACCGGGACTAAAATGTCGGTACTATACTAATGCCTCTCCCTTTAGTCCCGGTTGGTAACACCAACCGGGACTAAAGGAAATTTTATGATTTTTTTTTTGAATTTTTTTTATTTTTTTTATTTTCAAATTTCTGAATTATTTATCCTCTAATCACCACCCCTCATCACTTCTCAATTTATCCTCTAATCACCCCTCATCATTCCAAATCATCTAACTTTCCGAACGGTCACCCATCCTTCCACTCCCCCAGCCTGAGCACGCTTAACTTCCGGGTTCTATTCTCCCTCGTTCTAAGTCTGCACTTGTTGCTTTCCTAACAATACTAAGATGTCAATCCTATTAACTTTCAGGAATTTTGCTTGAGCATGAAGTGACACATTTCATAGTTTTATTTTGAAACTATTGTTTTAAAAAACAATAATTAGTTTGACCATTGTTTGACCACAGTTTGAATAATTAGTTTGACCATTGTTTGACCACAGTTTGACCAGATTTGACCAAAATTGAAATAACTGAAATAATTATTTAGTAACACTAATATTCTAGAATAATTAGTTTGACCATTGTTTGACCACAGTTTGCCCACTGTTTGATTTTTTTTCACTCTAGATCTTAAAAGCCCCGTAACTTTTTTCTATTAGGTTTTTGAGGATTTTGAAAATGTTTAACCGGGTTCCCCCGGTTAAATTTGGATGTAACTTTTCGAGTAGATGATTTTTCATATAAAAAACTTTTTCATCCGAGTTAGTATGCAAAAGTTATGCCCATTTTTACAAATTTCAGAGAGATTTTGCAAATAAAGTCAAAAATCATATTTGCAAATTTTCCCAACAACTAGACCACATATCACATGGGAAACTTATTTTCTTTTATTTTTTTGACCTTTCCATCATTTTTTTTTTTTAAACTGAAAAGGCGATCCACGGGGGGGTATAGTTTGAAAATGGGACCTTTAGTACCGGTTCGTGGCACGAACCGGGACTAAAGGTCTCATCCCCATTAGTCCCGGTTCATGCCTCAAACCAGGACTAATGGTCTAATCTTTAGTCCCGGTTTGAGGCACGAACCGAGACCAATGGTTGTGGGCCAGGAGCGAGGCCCATTGGTCCCGGTTCATGCCACCAACCGGGACCAAAAGGTCTAGATGAACCGGGACCAATGGCCCACGTGGCCCGGCCGGTCCCCTGGGCTCACGAACCGGGACCAATGCCCCATTGGTCCCGGTTCTGGACTGAACCGGGACTAATGGGGTTACCCGGCCTGGACCAAAGCCCCTTTTTCTACTAGTGACAAGTACCAGGAAATAAAACTTATCAGGGGAGATGCAATAAACAAGAATTGGCAAACAAGGTCTGATTATGTTTATTGCACATACAGTCGAGTCTGGCAATTTGTATGGCTTTCATGATCACAGGCACAAACAAGGTTTGCTCCAGCTGTGAAATGTAGAGGAGTAAAGTGACATGACATCTTCAACTCCAGTGACCAGTGATTATAGGAAGAGAAAATATGTAAACATAAGCGACAATCTAAGAAATATATGTGCTACCTCTATAAATATTAAACATGCATAAACTGATATAAGCAATATAAATACCATCGGTCATTCTGTACTACTCCCTACGTAAATATGTTGCTAACCCCTGGTATTAGCCAGTGCATAAAATATTTCAATTAAGAAGGCTTCCAATTTCACGAGTTTCTTAGCAGCGTTAGAAAATTCCTATCCTGCAGGTATGAGTTTGGTCTGCTTAAAACCTCCTTCACTGGGAAAAGACTACAGGAAAAAAACAATATATCCTGCTCAGTGACCTAAAAATGCATCATTGCTATCAACGATGGAACCTCAAGTTTCATACTCCTTAGTTGATCTGCTCGTCCCATGAATAATAAGATCCAATTATCCAGAAGATCATGATGATCGTCCATTTATGATGGGGTATGTCACTCAAAACATAATCTAAGATCATGACGGCTTATGATTTTTTAAATCGGTAGAGGAGATTAACTTCGTGAGGTAACAGATCATAAGGGAATCAGAGCACACTAGTAGAAAAGGGGTCAAACGTGAACCACATTAGTGCCGGTTTGTATTTGAGGCGGTACTAATGGTACCATTAGTGCCGGTTCGAACGGATTTGCATTAATGCCGGTTCGTGTTGAACCTTTAGTACCTGTTCGTGGCACGAACCGGTACTAAAGGGGTGGTGGCAGGCTGGGGCCCCACGATCACCTTTAGTACCGGTTTGTGCCATGAACCGATACTAACGGGGTCTGACCTATAGTACCGGTTGGAGACACAAACCGGCACTATAGGGCAATTTTCAAACTCTACCCCCTGATCGCCTTTTCAGTTTTAAAAAAAATAAACAAAAATGATGGAAATGTCAAAAAAATAAAAGAAAA
Source organism: Triticum monococcum (assembly GCA_034509565.1). Taxonomy (NCBI): domain Eukaryota; kingdom Viridiplantae; phylum Streptophyta; class Magnoliopsida; order Poales; family Poaceae; genus Triticum; species Triticum monococcum. Next base: position 772,820,274 of record CM067847.1, read on the forward strand.
TAAGTTTCCCATGTGATATGTGGTCTAGTTGTTGGGAAAATTTGCAAATGTGAATTTTGACTTTATTTGCAAAATCTCTCTGAAATTTGTAAAAATGGGCATAACTTTTGCATACTAACTCGGATGAAAAAGTTTTTTATATGAAAAATCATCTACTCGAAAAGTTACATCCAAATTAACCGGGGTAACCCCGTTAAACATTTGCAAAATCCTCAAAAACCTAATAGAAAAAAAGTTACGGGGCTTTTAAGATCTAGAGTGGAAAAAATTGAAAAATATTCAAACTGTGGGCAAACTGTGGTCAAACAATGGTCAAACTAGTTATTCTAGAATATTAGTGTTACTAAATAATTATTTTAGTTATTTCAATTTTGGTCAAATCTGGTCAAACTGTGGTCAAACAATGGTCAAATCTGGTCAAACTATGATCAAACTTATTCAAGAAATATTAGCGTTACTAAATAATTACTGTTTTTTTAGAATAATAGTTTCAAACTCAAACGGTGAAATATGTGACTTCATGCTCAAGCTAAACTCCTGAGGGTTAATAGGATTGACATCTTACTATTGTCAGGAAAACAACAAGTGTAGACTCGGAAACGAAGGAGAATAGAACCTGAAAGTTAAGCATGCTCGGGCTGGAGTAGTGAGAGGGATGGGTGACCGGTCGGGAAGTTAGATGATTTGGAATGAGTGATCCACACTTGAGCAGTTAAGAGAGGTGATTAGAGACTAAATCATCAAATAATTCAGAAAAAATAAAAATCAAAAAAATTTCCAAAATTTTCAAAAAAAATTCAAAAAAAAAAACACCAACCGGTACTAAAGGTCCCCCGTACCAGGGCGCGAGCTCACGCCACGTGGTGGCACTTTAGCACCGGTTCGTGCCGAACCGGTACTAAAGGGGGGGGGCCTTTAGTGCCGGTTCCATAACCGGCACTAAAGGCTCTTACAAACCGGTACTAATGATTCGTTTTCTACTAGTGGCATGTAGAGGTGGTGGAAGTCCTCGCCGCCAACTCTGGATATAATCCACACAATAATTCACCTGGCAGCAATGAAGCAAGCGTGTGTTGAGGGGAAACATTCATCAATTCATGTCATGCAGTACAGTGCACGGTGCAAAAATATATAGAGCAGGCGGTGGCTAGTTTGTAGAACATCACGACCATATCCTTCCTGGATGATTACGATGGGGTTGACGATGAACTGACGGAGATTGCGCTGTAGTGATGTGGGCACCCCCAGCCTGGGGGGCAACACCGGATGTCCAGATCCGACCGCACTCGAAAGTCAGCCTCTGGCGGCACTGCGCGTCGGCTGCAGGAACCACACTTACCAGACGACGACGGCCATCTCTTTCTCGGTGGCGAGCTCGGCCGTCTCTCGCCTGGCGCAATGGATCAGGACGTTGTGTACAAGGCGGCGGCGAGCCTGGTGGCGGCGGCGGCTCGATCACCACGCGTCGGAGTGGACAGTTCGCGCGCGATGGGGCTGGTGCTGGCGTGCCGAGGGCCCTGGCTCGAGGAGATCCAAGCGACCCTGCCAGCGCTGGCCGCCCCCGCCGCCACACCGAGGCGCCATCGATCGGGGGCAAAGAGATGTGAGGAGGCTAGGGATTGCGGGATCGAGGAGGGGGCGTGCGTTGGGTGGTTTTCTCCACAGGTTTTTTTTTCGTCGTACAGGGTGGGCATGGGCTTCGACAGGAAAAATCGGTGGAGGCTATCGACTGGGGCGGGTCGAGTAGCGAAACGAGTCGAAACGACAGGAAGTGCGAGAGGTGGCGTAAGGAGGGACGAAAAAAAACCGTGGAGACGAGGGAGAGAGAGCGGTCGCACCGGGAGCGGTGGATCGAGAGGAGGGCGAATAAAAAGCCGACGAAAAAAACCGACGAAACTGACGTGGGATCGAGGACGAAAATAAACCGTCTCTGGTGGGACGAAAATTGACCGGTGGAGACTACCAACTGCTCCATTAAAAGTAGAGATAAATAAGCATGTGATGCGAACAAGTATCTAATAGCAATGGGAAAAGAGAGGCATAATAAGGAAATATAGGACTATATATGTACCTTAGAGATTAGAATTACAAGAGTAGATTTAATTTCCTCCCCTAGTTGAGCAATTTGATGATCAATTCCAGCAGGGTCGGTGTTGTCAATAAATCATATCTGATATCCAGCAGAAAAAAGGGTAATGCTTATAGTGCTTGAAACACACATAAATACACAGAATGAAAAAATGCAATCAAGGTACATTGCGCAGATTAGAGAACTCGGGACAATACCTTCAATGGGGGGTTATCAGACGCAAGTGCCTCAGAAACAAATTGAGGCCCCAAAGATGATCCTCCAATTCCTATAGAGAGTATTTGAGTAAACGACCGACCTGAGATGACGGAGGTTTAATCTGCATTGTTATAGCAAAACTGGCTTTTAAGAGCTTGTAGTGAACAAATGATTAAAAGTGAAGGTACGAAAAGCCTGACATAATCGGCACCCATATCTTGTATGATGCACATTCCTAAAATACAAGCTTGCGTTGTGAGTATTACAATGACAGAGCATGCTTACACACAAACATACTCAAGACTTCCTCATGGATGCCATGTCACAGCAACAGAATTGTACAAATGAAACCTGTACGCTCGACTTCTTCTGCTAATTTCGTCCCGAATGCTTCCAGGTGCCTTGCTAGACAACTAACTAAAGCTAGCTACCACTGGCACTCTTTCTCTGACTGACTATAAGCAATTGCATTGCCTCAACCCATCCCCAGAATTAAGCTTTTAATCATGGCAGAGATATAAATACACAAGAGTGGCAGGAAGAGCACTAACCTGTTCAGTAGTCATGGATGACTTTGGTCGGGGAAGCTGCAATTGAAGTGAAGAACCTGACTTTAGCTTATTGAAACGCTATTCAGTTTAACTATATATTTAATTAAAATGCAAAGCCAATAAGCGAGATATTATAACAGTACAATACCTTCATTATGAATAAAAAGATGGTTCTCATTTGGCAAGGTAATTAATTCCAATGCCTCATAACCTCATATATTCCTGAAGTGATGATCCAAATACTAAGAAGTGGTGTTCCGATAAGTTTTGTGCTAACACGTTTGTACCTAGAACATAAATTTATGATAAGCTTCACATGTAGCTCAGTTACGAGGCTCGGTTACGAAGATTGATGCTATCTACTATATTGATTTCATTCTGTACTCCTCACACACTCCACACACACAAAAAATTAAAGTCCACCGAGAGCATGGTCATTCTTGTACATTGCATCAAACACATGATATGCACATGGCTAAGGAAATCAAAGCCTGAATGGTTTAAAGAAAACAAGTGACACGAAGACTTAAACAGGAAAAGAGGTTGCCGCCATTGCCATTATTGACTCCTTGCCATCATCAAACCTCACTATTCCCCTTACCACTGGTCGCTCGTCAGCACATGGAATACCGATGAAATCTTCTCCATCCAAGATCTTTCGAGTCAAACTTTATTCCTGCAGAACAAAACCCAAACCAACAATCTGTTGAATTGTTTAAATAGGTACCATGAGGGGGGGGGGGGGGGGGGGGGGGGTCGAACCTCGAAATTGAATCCATGAAAGCTTCCCCGCCCGGGTGGTCGAGCGAGGTTGGACCCGGCGGCGGCGTGGCCTACATGACGTAGGAACAAATCTGGTTCGTGCTGGTGTAGCGCCGCGACTGATCTGAGACGCCTTTCTTTCCGGTGAACCCTAGGCTAGATAACGTGCTCGCCTTGGGGATGAATGCAGCGGCGAGACGGCGGCAGGTAGGAGGAGGAGGAGGAGGAGGAGGGCCGGCGGCGGGGGCGGTGGCGGGGCGGCGCGTGCACAGGGAGGGGTGGCGGCAACGCTGGATAGAGGGAGGAGGACTGGCGGCGCTGGAGACCGGAGAGGGAGGAGGAGGCACTCGAGGCGGAGGGCGTGAGGACGAGAGGGTTTCGCTCGACCACTTTTACTTTATTTCTTTTTATCTTTTTTTGCCCAATCAATGCGTTCGGCGTGGCACGCGCGAGTAGGCGCCCTTGCCGCGACCGTTAAAGGGTTTAATGTTTCTGAAAACTACAGCCGATGCCCCCTGATAGGCCCCTGTCCTGTCTCGACATATAGCTGCAACCGCCCCCAGACCTCCCATGTCTTGCTACCACGGCATCAACGTTTACCTTAACACATGCTGATCCGGAGGTGTGATCCATGACGTCGGCTTGATCGTATGTGCAGCCCGCATACCAGTTTCCGGAGCTCATTGAGTGCACGAGCCCACAAGCCGGTGGATGATGGTGGCGTTCCACATCGTTACCTTGATGAAGACATCGTCATGTGACTATCATCGACCCACTCGTATTGCTCCAGGGGAAATCCTAGGATCTGGTGTTCCAGGCCGGACGATGGCGGCACTGCGGTGTCATTTCTTTTTTGGGAGCGTCGTTTTGTGGAGCAGCGCTGGAAGTCAGAGGCAGGAGGTGGAGCGGCTTCGTCTTGCACGGAGCTTCAGTGGAGATGTTAAGTCATGCCTGACAGACAGGTGCTACGCTTGGTCATGCCTGGTCGGCAGGGGCTACACACAACTGATCCTCCAAGGGCTTCAAGTTGTGTCGGCTGGTGGTACGTGGCAGCATGGCGCTGAGGTGTATCAGTGGCGACCGCGACGTGTACAGCTGTTTGCGCGCAGGGGGAGGTGCCGTTGGACGCCGTGGTGGCGTCGACGATAGCTGGACCGAGCAAGGTTGATGCATCAGTACAGTTCTAAAGATGGAGCGGGGGCAGTTGGCGGCGGCGGCCTCTTAGAGCACGCCGGATCAGTGTGTGTCACAGACCCGGCAAATGGCTAGGTTGGGGTCTCTGGTCTTAGATGTTAGGCTTGGCTGCGATGTCTTTGGTATTAGGCACAGGCTATCTGCGCCCCTTCATCAACTGAATAGGTGGGTGTAGTGACAGTTTGTTGCTTAGACGGCGGCTTTAGTTTTACTGTTGTATGACTTTGTAAAGTCTTATGAGAATAATTAATAAATTGGCCATATGCATCATCCAGATGCACAGAGGCCAGAGGTCATCCTCCTTTTCTTAAAAAAAATAGTAGGACGGCCCATCACTAGATCGCTTCCTCCCTTTGTTTTCTCGATCGCTCGCTTTCCTGTAGCTTACTTCATGTAGCGCTCGTTCACTCGCTTTTTAGGGTTTTTTCTCGGCGGCTTTATAGTCAAACGTACGCTCTAAACAGTTGATATATTAAAAAATTATTGTGAATTTAAAATTGTTTATGACTTTTCAAAAACGTTTGTGCACATAAAAAAATTATGAATTAAAAAAATCTTGAATTTGAAAATTATTCATGAATTCAAAAAACAATCAAGAATTGGAAAAATCATTCACGATAGCGAAAAGCTTAGGAATTCAAAAAATGCTTCTGGATTTGAAAAATTGTTTAAGAGTTCAAAAAAAGAGTTCATGAGTTCAGATTTTGAAGACATCCTAGTACTGAAGAATGTACTAAGTGATTCCGCAAAAAAGACAAAGATCACAAAAAGAAGAAGAAGAATATAAGTGGTTATGACCGGTGAATAGCAGAGCTAGCAGCAATACAAAAGGGAAGAAACAGATGTAAGTCGGTCTAAGCTCTGTTTGCAACGCAAAAACTCACGGTTGATTCTCTAGCCTCCGTACACATTTCATGCCACCTGGACTGTTTACAGTGCTAATGGCGGGTTCGGGTCAGCTTAGAGTAGGTGGACAGCCATACATGTTGGATTTCATTCACAGAATCAATCACATTAAATCACAATGAACACACGCACAAAAAACTTCGGAAACACTAACGCCACATGTGTGGGCGTTCCCCAACTCGCCCATACACATGTATCATCGTTCACTATCTTTTGCACGAATCTTGACACGAAAAGGTGGATTTGATGTACCACATAGGACGGGACTGGTGTGTGGACGTTGGAGAGTTTGCCCACACGCCCGCACCACGCTGTTTGCTAGCTGCGCTGTGTGGCGAACTAGTTTCTGTCCACACAACCACCACCTAGTTCATGCGCGTGTGGGCGAACTGTAACACTCCGACGTTGTAGATGGCAACTGCAGTTACGCGAACGTGGCAACTAGGTAAACACATATGGCAACTGTGATTCTTTGCTACGGCAACTGCAGTTGCACGTACGTGACAACTGTGATTAACAATACATGGCAACTATGGTTGGAGCACACGTGGCAACTAGGTAAACACACATGGCAACTACTGTTTGACTATATGTGGCAAGTAGTTAATCACATACGGCAACTACGGTTTGATTACATGTGGCAACTATGGTTGGAGCACACGTGGCAACTAGGTAAACACACATGGCAACTACTGTTTGACTATATGCGGCAAGTAGTTAATCACGTACGGCAACTACGGTTTGATTACACGTGGCAAGTACCAGAAATTAGACATGGCAACTGTAGTTAACCAAAACAGATAAAGTTGCCATGCTTTTACAACTACACTTGCCATCCCGGATAACTACATCTGCCAACCAGGATGGCAACTACATTGTCATCCCGCTGGGTACCTAACGTAGCTGCGCCAGGACGTGTGGGCATTTTTGCTTCGTGCCACACATGCGAGGTGGAGATGAGTAATACTTGTTGGGCGTGTGGCACGAAGTAGCCGTGCCCTCATGTGTGGGCAATTCCAATGTTTGCCCACACACAGCCCGTGTGGGCTGCCTCCTGCTCACACCACACACGGTGTGTGGGCGCATGTCAAATATACCACACGTGTGGCAGTTATCGGCGTCCAAAAACTTTTATAGCCAAAGGCTTTTGTCATGCCCAAAATCTAAAAAGTGCCCGTGCGCTAACCGGAGAGAACGAGCGGTCGGGCTTCTTAGCATGAATGAGTTGTTTTTTTGTCTGCTAGTGCATGTCGTTATCAATATTTAATATGTTCACACTGGTTAGTCCGATATAAAAGAAACAGCTTCACGTATAATTATTTTGGTTTTCCAAATTTTTAAAAAAATCATATCTTTCAAACCGTGCGTCGGAATTCAGATCCGTCTTCACTGTTGAATTCTTTGCGACGAGATCTTTGAAATTAGATCCCGCATGAGTATGTTTCGATGAAATTTTTTTGATGTCAACTTTGGTGCTATATTGTGCAACTTCAGTACTGCTTTGTGCAACTTTAGTACTGCATGATGCAATTTTTTTCAAACCGTGTTTTTGAAGCTGCATCCACAGTAGTTGTAGTTGCACACATAGTAGTCCTAGTTGGCACATGCATGGCCACAGAGTTGCACAATCTGGTTTGCATAGTCGCATATGAATTGCCATAGCTTGTAATGTAGTCTAGTTGCACACACATTGATGTTTAGTTGACTTGTAACGTAGTCTAGTTGCACACACATTGAAATTTAGTTGGCACGAAGACTAGTTGCATACACATATGCTTAGTTGGCTTGTAATATAGTTTAATTGCACATACATTGATGTTTAGTTGGCAGGACACTAGTTGCACACACATATGCTCAGTTGGCGTGACAATATAGTCTAGTTGCACACATATTGATATTTAGTTGGCAGGACTAGTTACACACATATACTCAGTTGGCGCGGCGATATAGTCTAGTTGCACATATATTGATATTTAGTTGGTAGGACTATTGACACACACATATGCTCAGTTGGCGCGGTAATTTAATCTAGTTGTAGACACCAGGGCCGGGCCCACAGTTGTACAAACTGTGCGGCCCGCACAGGGCCCATTAATTTCAGGGCCCCAAATTTTTATATAAGTCTGATATGTATTTCCAAAAAAAAACTGTTCCTGGACGATGGGCCTCTCATGGCACTGGGCCGCTCCCGCTAGCGCGTCCGCAAAGCTCCTGATCGATCGATCGGAAATCGTAGGTAAGAAGAAACAGGATCATCCGAAGTAATCAGATCTATCGCAATAGCACTCGCGTCTGTGTCGCTACAGCCTACAGGAAACGGGATTGTCACGTCGTCGTCCACGCTCCTTAGGACGCCGCTGGATTGAAAATGGGATCGCTGGATCGATCGGCGACCGTGACAGTTCCAACAAGAGGAGGAGATCACGGTTTGCTGATTCCCAACAAATTTCTCCTCAAGTTTCAATGATAGTAAAATCCTCTTTCTATAATCCCTGGATTAATCTATTTTTCTTCAGTCAATTTGACTCCATAGTCTTCTTATAACCCTATTCTCCATAAACTTGAAGAAAAAGGGAGATCCAGGCGTCCAAAGAGAAGGGGGTTACCTAGCAGCAAAGTGGTCCAAGGACAAAGTTAGCAAGGGGTTCGCACGCCTAACTCAATCCTCCAGGTTATTTTGTTTCAATTTCATGCCATAATTCGTGTGTTGTTTGTGTGCTAAGATTTCATCTAGAAAAGTAGTTAAGCTTTGTTTGAACATTGATTTGAAGATTGCTTACCGCCCTTGTTACGCGGTATAAAAGTAGTTTAAGCTGAAAACAAGTTTTTCAATGAATAAGTGTGATTCTTGATGTATTATATTTCTATGTAACACATTATAATCTATATATAACTATTATAAGTCTATTTTTTTAGTGCGGTAGGCCTTGTTTTAGAGTTTGGCACAGGGCCCCATATTTTGTCGGCCCGGCCCTGGCAGACACATTGATGTTTAGTTGGCATGACTATTGGCACACACATATGCTCAGTTGGCGCGGCAATGTACTCTAGTTACACACACGTTAATATTTAGTTGGTAGGAAGACTAGTTCGTCAAAACATCTCCATGCAGAATCTATTTTTAAAGAGCATGTTGCGAGGGTTTCAACGATTAAAACGGATCTGAATTTCAACACATGGTTTAGAAGATATGTCTTTTATAATTTTGAAAATCAAAAAATGAATGCACTAAAGATAAACTGGGAACATGCATCCATCATGTGAGAAAAAACCACATAAAAGTGATTAATTAGCAGTGACTAGACGTCTGGGACGGGCCGGCCGCGCGCTCGCGGCCGCCAGCTAGACCGGTCCTTTGTCGTGCCCTTTGTTTCTCTTCTTTTTACTTTTTATTTTCTCGGTACAATAAACCTCACGACCAGTCGTGTATATATATATACGAACTATATCTACCTAACCGACTCAGACTAGCTAACCTAGCCGGACACCAACGCTAATTCCTGATCGGACTAGTACAAGCCTACCTAGACACGTGCAAGTCCTAAACGGGACTCCTAGTAGGACTCTGAATTTCCTTCTACACTGAACGTATTAGCCTAAACTAATCACCGGCCAACTTGATCACCGGTGTCCTAACAGACACGACCTAGCCAAGACATACACAAGACTCTTACTCTTACTATGCCTAAGATAAGATTACCTAACAGTACAGTCAGCCAGCGTCGGCCTAAGCTGCCATGGAAACCGATGTCAAGCGCCGCCCGGTAGGGTTTCAGCGCCATATATTTGGGGGAAGAAAGAGAGGGATGAGCCAGCTACCACCCCGGGGGATAGAACATAAGGAAAAAAGAAGACTCAAGCCCGCCCACGAAAGCCCAGTAAGCCAGGCCGTCGGCCGTTTACACACAACCTGTCAAGGTTAGAGCGTCCAACCACAATATCAGACACACTTCTTCGTTTGAACACTCAATCCAACGGCCATACACCTACGGACCATCTAAATTTTTTCAAACAGCACCACTGTTTCAACACAGCCACACAACCAAACCATGACATCCTCTTCGCACAAAGGAAAAGGGGGATTAGATGAACTAGTAGGACCCCACAGCGGCACCTTCATACCACCAGATATGCTATTCGCCGAGGAGCTGGACTCCTTTGCGCCATAGGTATGATGTAACAATGCAAGTCAACCATCTAAAATGCCTTGTATTCTTCCATCATCTTCCGAACTGTGGAATTATTGGTTAGTTCAGTCATCGTCATCCTACCACCTGTGTTCAACCTCAACCACCCACCTGAGCTCATCCTCGTCCTGCACCTTGACTTCGACATCCTTCGGTAACTTGAACTGAACCTATTCGTTCCACTAAACTTCCACATGATCCCGTCACTTGATATCACCCTGCTTCAATAGTAGATAAAATCACTTCGGCCTAACCTATGATGCAGCAACTGTTCCTTCAGATTTTCAATAGTGATTGAGTCTTCCAGCCATGGCTCAGGTGTTGGTTGACAGAAAGATGTTTTATGCGCAATGAACCTAACCATCCACAGCTTATCGATCTGCAACAGACAATATAAACAGTTAATCAACTTTTACATTCAGAGCATGGACCCACAAACTCACGGACGAGGTTCATGATTCATATTAGCACACAAAAAACTTGCCTTGGATGTAGAGAGGAAGATCGGAAAAGAGCCTTAACAGATATTCTAAAACATTAAGACCATGAACTCATACCTACTAACAGGGTTCATGATTCATCTCATCACACAAGAGACACTTGCCTTGAAGGCAGAGAGGCAGATCGGAGGAGGGGCGTCACCGGTGACACTTGTAACACAAGGAGTTGGCGGCGTCAACGAAGACAAATACTTGCTTCAAGCTCATATGACCAGAGGGTTTGGCGATGTCCTTCATGCTAGGGAATGGTGACATCCTTCCTTGCTGGTATGGAAGAACCTTTGGCGGGAAGAAATGGGGGGTTTCATGGACGAATGGGGATGGGTGGATGCAGGGCAAGTATATTTAAATAGACCAAACACGCCTATCAATCTGACAAGGGAAAAAATGGGTAGGTTGGAGGATCTGAAGAGGGTGACATGACAAATAGGCAGACTACTTTAGTAAACGACGGCCTCACACAATTTATTAGATGGCCTGCCATGTGTCGAATAGGCCAGACTATCTGGCAAGTAAGACGCGTTAGTCAGTCTGGTGGGTCAGCAAGACAGTGGAGGCATCTAGATAAAGAAGGCAGACGCTCCGGTACCGTAAATATAAACGCCGAGAGAAAAGGCGTGTCATTGATATAAGACGCCTAACCGTACGACGTAACACAAAAACAGTAAACACGTCGTTTCATCTGGCGCGTTAGACCAACGCCATTTTGGCGGCGTGACCGATGACCGTGGACCATGACTGGTCAAAGGCGCCTTCGCGGGCAGCGCCGTGACGTGCAATTGATGCACCTGTCAGTCCGGCATGTATGGAGGGTCAAACAACTAAATAAGTTTTTTGGGGGTCAGTGCACGAATTAAGACCCTTCGGAGGTCATTTAGTAAAAATAATACGCAGCGGCCGGCATAATCGTATGTAAGTTGGATTCCCAAGTTCAAGTGATTGGGTAGGACTTCGAAGTTACCAGGATTCTTCTATCTATCAGCCTCTCAAGATCTACCTTGCTTCTTCTTCTTGTTTAGAAAAACAAATAAAAAAATGTGCCCCCCCCCTCACCTCCTCGCTGCCACCCGTGCACCCGACCCCGCATCTGCCACATAGGGTTTCTCCAACCCTCCAGCTCCATCTCGCCAACCCTTCAGCGCCCATCGTCGCCTTACCCGCCTTCCAACCCCCACCGGTCTAAAATGGTTGATCATGTTCATGAATGTGTTAGAAATGGTACATTTGATGTTGCCTTGGCTAATTGTCAACGAGAACATGGTTGTCTATTGTACGCACTGGGTTTTCTTGATGGTTTGAATGGTGAAGGGCCACAACTGAGCGGAGGCAACGGCGGCAACATCCCGCCCCATGGCAGCCAGAGTCGTACGCCAAACACAAGTCTGGCCCATAGGTCGGGCAAAAAGGGCAATCGCCTCGGTCCTCGACAAGAGAAGGACCCCCAAATACTAATTTGTACTAGCAATCGCTATGCAATTATATATTGTGTTCAAAATATTATTGAATACATAAAAAAAACCTCAATGTATAGGAGTGCAAGTTCACACAACACACTAACAGTTTATACACGTGGAAACAAACCAATTTAATCGGCAAAGCCGAATTTAATTAGGCTGCTAGTCTTTTGGAGGGCCGTCGTGCATGTCATAATGAAATCTAGGTGAACTAAATTTCTATGTTTAAATTAATACATGTCTTTTCGTTTGGGAAATTGGCATGAGATCTGGTATACACCAAGTTTAAACTAAGAATATTCTAGACGAGCATATGAAATAATCAAATCGACGATTACAACATTTTGTTTGTTTTCCGATGATTACAACAATTACGGTGTTTCAAATACAAGAAAAATACATGCTCATGTTGACAATTTATTAATGAATCAATTTGCATTTTCCATGCCCTAGAAGTTTCAATAAATATGCTTGCCTAATAATACCCTAGAAACAACTATTAAGTTATTCGTTGTAGTGTATGATTTACAAATCTCTACCATGATATTTAAAGATATTAAAATGTATATGAACAAATACACATAGATGTGTATACACTATATAGCTAAGGCAATTTTTAAAACTTATTTTGATTTTCTTGGTACATTATACAATTTAAATTTAGCATAAGCAATTTAAAAAATACACTATAAGTATTATTTAGGAACATTTTTATGTGACTAACTATGGTATCTAAGTAATGAATAATTATACTCATTAAAACAATATCGTGGTGCAATTATTTTAAATGTATAAAAGTTTAATATAAATATATTAACTTTGCTTTGGTTTCAAAAACTTGCTGACTTACTCTCAACTCCAATTATTAGTCATTGCGCTTTTTGTAGAGCATGTGTATTTATTTATTGTTGATGCAAATGGTGTTGACTTGGTTGAAATATGGTCCTATATATATTCATTAATTTTCAACATGGTGAATTAGATTTTATTCAAGAGTACCAAGGACGTGGGGTATAGTGTAATGTAATTATTTTGTGATATAGTCAGTTTTTTTATAATTTCTAGAAGTAACCTTTTTGCAAATACTAATAGTATTTTGAAGTCAGGTTAATAATCCGATATCTGGATTTCGAGTGTAACATGAAGACGATAGTTGGATCCGAAAGATTAATTGTTGCATGCGAGGTCTTGGTATCTGATACAGTTTGTTGCAGAATACTTTTATCATATATGTCCTAATTTGTACCTTTGTTCAATGTCATACCCGACCGGTGGTGGTGCATTACTGATCAATTTTTTTATTTCAAAAGACTATGAACTATATTGATATTTTAATTTAAAGGATTTAGATAAATTATGATATTCCGCGGATCAGAGACACTTTCAGCAATAATGCATTTGTGGAAGAGTCATACATTATTTTAGGTGAGAATGTCATTTTTTAATGTTTCTACGTGAAACAAAATTGTCAAAGAGTCATACATTATTTTATTTTCCTCGTTTTTGAATCATCAGTTTAATTTTCAATGATTTTGACCATTACTATTTTACATTAACAATGATATATATATATATATATATATATATATATATATATATTCTTTTGATCACTTTGTGTTTTATGTAATGGTTGAATTATGCATTATTCATCCCTTGACTAGCCTTGCTGGGCAAGGTTACCCAAAGGATTTATAAACATGCTTGGTAGTATCATATAGTGGTATAGAAATTCACTCTGTGGATTGGTCTAATTGTACTCTAATGGATATTTGAAAAAGTTAAAGGCCTAGAGGAGAGTCTTGTTTTTGAGTGCAAATATGTTCTTTCTATGTCACTCTAAGATGGACTCTTGTCTTTCTAACACTTTTATTTGATCCCCATATTCTTTTTTGTCTGTTTTTGGTTTGAATGTAACCGACTGAACAAAAGCATGTAAAATTTATATAAACTACCAAAATTCTGTAGGATAGGAAGCTCCAAAAGATCTTTTTTTGTGTGAATTGATCTAATAGATATTATTTAACAACAACATGAATTTTTTCCTTTGTCAGTATTCTGCCTGAACAATACTATTAGTTTTTAATACCATGAAATTGTAGGGAATACATTGTAAATTTTGTCCATGGGTAGATGTCTAACATACTATTCATCAACTCCAGCTACTCAATTCTTTTTTATATTGACACACCTTAATCCATTTAGCTTGTTAATCCTCTATTTGGCAGACTGGACTATCTGACAGTTTGCCTAGGCTACTGAATGTTTTGATTCTCTATTGAAAACAACAAGCAATTAACACACACTATTGTCATATATGGCGTTGTTTATGAACCTAAACAACAGTCTATGGCAATTTTAGAAACCAATAGAAATGTTCAGGTAGAATGCATTAGGTAGAGACAAAACAGGTGATTTTGCTAAATAGCATATAAGAGCATTTCACATATAAAAAGATATGTTAACATTATCTAGGACACCATCTTCTAAAATTCAAAACATATTTCCTATGACCCTATCTAATGATTTTTTTGCCCTATATTTTCTTTGTCTTGTGTATTGACTTTGCAGAAGTCTATGGTAAGTGTGCATCACCATGGGGATGCTTTTGCTCTTAGGATAATGATTTATGTGGTAAAATTAATTAGTCAAACACATAAATATTTTTAGATAATAAAGACCCACTCCCAATTTTTCATTAATGCAAAATCATCAATCGCAAAAAATGCCTCCTTAATGTTGTGAACCTGAGTTCATAGTTTCACTGCCCTTATGTTGGATGGTTTAGGTGCACTGGACTATGGATGATTTTTTATTCTATGGACATAATGACTATAGGGTCGGTGCAATTAAAAATCTCGATAAAAAATTAAGGGAAGTGTTGGTTTTTAAACTTTAAACTCAGATGTTGTTAATTGGGTAGAACTAAGTGTAAGTCCTTATACTCACATGAAGCATAGAGGTTTCGAGTCTATATAAGTTAGGATAAGTTTGAACCTCGTTAGGAGCCATTTTAGCATAAATATATTCGAGGTAAAGATGAGATTCCATGGTAGAACATGAGGCGACCTATTTTTCTTCTTCAGTGGAACGACGAGTCAGTGCATGTTGCATGTGCTTTGTGTTTTTTTAGAAGCAATGCATGTGCTTTGTGATGCTCTTTTGTTTAAGGGAGAGTACTCTGCGAATGCTTATTATGCCCACTAAGCTCATGTCCACGGGAAAAACCAAAGGCCAGTTAAGGTGATGCAGCACATCGGGCAACCCAGAGTTCGAAATAGAATTCAAAATTTCATTCTAGGACTTAAATAGCAGCCATGTGAAATAGTAAAAATGTGAAAATATGGAGAAAAAATCGAAAAGAAAAATATATATACAAGAGAAAAAATTGAAAACAGAAAGCCACGCAGCCGCACTCATTCTCGTTCACCTCTTCCACGCCCCCATTCCGGCCTTTGTCGCTCTAGTTCATCGCATGCTTCGACAGCTGCCGGTGTCCCCCTCTCCTATGGCAATGTTGTTGGAGCAGAGGTGAACGAGGACAACCGTGATGGGGCGGCTCCATGGTCTCCTCCCGGTCCGACATGGCCTGGCCTCAGACGATGGCCGCCCGCTCCATCCCCTCCCATCGCGCTGCCCTCTCTCCTGAACGCTCCGCGCCGCGGCAACATAGAAATGCCACTGAAAATTGGGTGTCCGAACGGGATGGAGAAAAGGGGAGTCGCTTCTTCAAGCTGCACGGCAGCGGCGGCGACGGCGGAACAGGATTCCGACCATCGTTCTCTCTCGGTGGGTAGGATTGGGGGGATTCCATCCTAGATATTTTGGAGGAAGTGTGTATGCTGAGTGGTTTCCCAAGCCCATCAGGCCCAGCCCTAGGCCCACAGAATAATGGAAAGCCAGGCTCACTATGCAGCTGTACTTGCACGTTGTCTCAAAAAAACATGATCCATTTGAAGCACTTCATCCTTTATGATCTCATCTAAAAAACACCTTATGAAATGTAAAGCATAGAAATCAGTGACAAAAAAAGAATGGAATCCCCATTTTTAACTGGAAATGCGCCCACACAAATCTCTCGGGAGCACAATATTGTCCAAGGATAACAAACAAAAAATGTGTTCTAGTAAACACACAATTTATAAAAACTTTGAAAAATGTGATCCCGGGGAACACAAACTCCCACAAAAAAATTCTCAGGCATCAAAAACTGTGTTTGTACCAACCACCAAGATTCAACATTGGGCAGTGTTCAGAAGAAAACTTTTCAGGGCAAAATACTAATCCCTCCATTTCATGAATTTTTTTCAACAAATAATTTTTTTGTGAATTTGAAAATTCTTCATGAATTCAAAAAAAAAAGTTCGTGCAAAAAAGAGTTCATGAATTCAAAATACGACCGCGAATTAGGAAAACTATTCACAAAATAAAACAGGTCATGAATTAAAAAATGTTCATGAATTTCAAAACTTGGCAACGAATTCAAAAAAAGTTCATGAATTATAAAACTTGGCCATGAATTCAACAAATCTTCTTGAATTCTCAAACTTGGCCACAAATTCAAAAAATGTTCGTGCATAAAAAAATTCATGAATTTAAAAAATGTTTGCGAATTGAAAATGGTTCATGAATCCAAAAAAGTTCATGCAAATCAAAAATAGTTTATGAAATCAAAAGAATTAGTGAATTTAAAAAACAAATAATGAATTCAGAAAAGTGAATCCCAAAACATACATGAATTTGAAAATTGCTTGTAGTTTCTTTAGAAGTTTGTGAATTAAAATTTTGTGAAAATATGCATATAAATTCATAAAGTAGAGGAATTTAAAAAATAATCATGAATTTGAAAACTTCCTCACAAATGTTTAAAAAATCATGCATATGAAAAAAGTTCATGCAAGTCAAAAATAGTTTATGAAATCAAAAGAATTAGTGAATTTAAAAAACAAATAATGAATTCAGAAAAGTGAATCCCAAAACATTCATGAATTTGAAAATTGCTTGTACTTTTTTTAGAAGTTTATGAATTAAAATTTTGTGAAAATATGCGTATAAATTCATAAAGTAGAGGAATTTAAAAAATAATCATGAATTTGAAAACTTCCTCGCAAATGTTTAAAAAATCATGCATATGAAAAAAGTTCATGAATTCAACAAAGTCCACGAATGTGTAAGATGATTATGAATTAGAAAGAAAATAGGAAACATAACCAAAAACAGAAAAGAAACCAGAAAACGTGAAAATTTTAGAAGAGACAGAAAATAGAAAAGAAAACCAGTGGATAAAAAGGTGAAAAACCTTTGAAATATCTTGTGAACTACACGAGAACCAAAAAAAATACAGAAAGGAAAGAAAACCAGGTGAGAAGCTTCCAGAGTTGTTAGCAGTACATACAAAAAGGAAGAAGCAGTTGTAAGTCGGTCTGAGCTCTGTTTGTAACTCAGGAACTCAAGTTAACGACCAGTGAGTAAAAACCACAGCAAAACAATATGTCTTGTTAGCCTCCCATACTCTAGTTCCATTTGTTTTTTGTCAATTTGCCGAAGTACCATGTTGTACAGGCTCCTCACCGGTAGGCTCGTGCGCGAGAAACATGCATAGCATTTATCTGACACTATAACCGTCTGTCTGAATTTGTGTATGTGAAAGGCATTATTTGCTCAGTATCTGTTGTTCTTCTTGGATTTGAGCTACATAACTGCAAAAATGGCTGCAACCCGCATGTTGGGTATAGTGCTATTTGATCCCACATGGCTGGACATAATCCAGATCGAATCAACACCAGCTTCTTGCCCGGCTAGTCAAACATATATGATCGTATTGTTCTGAAGTTGAAAAGAAAGAGAATTCCATATTACAACCTCAAACTACAACCAAAGTCTAAAACACAACCCTGAATTATGAAACCGTCTAATTTACAGCCCCGGACTTCCAAAACCAGACAAAAGACAACCCTGGGGTGGTTTTGACTGATTTTGGCCGGTTTTTGACTGTCGAACGTCCAGTCAGCATCCAGTCACTTTCGGTCAAATTTTGGCCAAAAAAAGTTTCCATAAAAAATTGAAAAAATAGTTTTCCAAATTTTTGTGGAAACATTTTTCATGGCCAAAATTTGACCAAAAAATGGATCTGAATTTGATATTTTATGTTATTATTTTTCTACTTAGCAAAATTTGCTGAAACTTTCCCAGATTCAATATAATGGTTTTGTGAGATTTTTTTTCAATTTTTCTTGAAAAAAAATTTGGCCAAAATTTGACCAAAAACGGATCAGAATTTGAATTTTCACTTTATTTCTTTTTCTACTCGGCAAACTTGTTGAAACTTTCCCATATTCAATATAATGGTTGTGTGGATTTTTGAGAATTTTTTTTATTTTTTCTGGAAACTTTTTTTGGCCAAAATTTGACCCAAAGTAACTGGACGGTCAATAGTCCAAAACCAGTCAAAACCACCCCAGGGTTGTATTTTGCACAGTTTTGAATGTTCAGAGTTGTAAATTAGACGGTTTCGTAGTTCAAGGTTATGTTTTGGACTTTGGTGGTAGTTTGAGGTTATAATATGGGCTTTCCTAAAAAAAGCATGTATAAGAAAACCTAATCCACATCCTTTCATGGCTCTTATAGTTACGATGAACACATATCCCCACATTGCTTTGGTTTGGCAGTTGGCACAAAGATGTGTGTTTGCCACAAATAATGGTTCAGTGTATGTGCTGGGTCAATTCTATGGAAGAACATCGAGAAGAGGGTTGAGGGTTGCTCAGTTTCACACCACGAGGGTGCAGTTGCAGGGTGGAGTAACAAAAGGAGAAGAAAAAAAAAGAGACCACGTTCAGAGTTGCTCGGTTCACACCTGAAGAGTTCAGGTGGAGACGTGACGACCCAAGTTGTCACGGAGCGTTTCATCACTAGTGGTGTGGGGTGAGAGAGGCTCCAACTCTCGACCTCAATTAGGATCACTGTTGTGAGCCTCGTTTACTGCATGTGTATGTGTATTCGAATCCCCAGTTTATCAGAGTATCAAGCAGTGCAAGCTCCTTGCCAACGGTCAACTCAATGTCTGCGCTCTATGTCTGCATCATCGTACATGCATGGCGTGAAACAAAGCTACTGTCGCACATCTGGCTTGCTTAAACCAGTTACTACATACATCCTACCACACTTGCCTGACAGTATATATCACGCATGTTCCTCTGGACATAGAGATGAATGCAGTGGACTCATATCGAAGTTCAGGGATCACCGCGGGGTACAACCGGAAGGAAGGCCGTCAGTGCCCTCTCCCTCCGGATGCTCGGCTGCCTTCCTGCATGTCAGATTTAATAAGCCACGCATTATCTCCGAAACTCACCGTCCCCTTAATTGGTCGACGACTGATTGGGCACCGTCTCATTGCACTATCACTATGTCATGCATGTCAACATTCTGAATTTCTGCTCATTTCTTTATACGTACTAGCACATATGCCCGTTGCAAGATATTTCTTTGAAGAAGCAATGTGAGAGATAATTGATGTGTCCATAAAAAATGGTCTCCATAGCGGTGCGGTAGAGAGTGAAGTTGTGGTCTTCTCGCGGGTCATTTTTGTCCCGTGAGATCTTGATAGTGGTGGGGTTAGTCGGTGTGACGGCAATCATCCAACTCGTGCCTTTTTTCCTTCGGACCCGCCTCTGTCTCATGGTTGTGTTTGCCTCCTCATTTGGTAGCTATGTGGTGACCTTTGGGGCATGGTTGGTTCGACCACTCTCTCTTACGACGGCGTAACCGGATGGATTACTAATTGTAG
Source organism: Triticum monococcum (assembly GCA_034509565.1). Lineage (NCBI taxonomy): Eukaryota > Viridiplantae > Streptophyta > Magnoliopsida > Poales > Poaceae > Triticum > Triticum monococcum. The sequence goes on from CM067847.1 coordinate 772,839,901, forward strand.
CGCATAAATCCCATTTCATTAGCATATTTAGTGCATAATCAGACATCAATGCCCCTTCTCTATTAGGGTTTATTTTCTTTGATTACTTTAGAGCTCATGTGCCCACAATTTTTTTATTCGAGCCTAACCAACTTATTATCTTTTATTGGCCCAGCAAAAATTGCTCCCTCGGACGAACCAGTAGGGGGGTGCGGCTGAGGCCCAATCAGCCTATGCGACGAAGCAATTTTTTTCTTGGGCCAACTACGTGGGGGCTACTATATGGCGCTAGTCGCGTAAAATAGTGTATGTGACACACATCAGTTCGTGTATGGACCAGCACACCACTAGGCGCCAAGATGACTTATGTTAATAACGCACGAAAAACTTCAAAATCGATGAGTTGATGGATCAAAATCATGCCCTCAAAGACCCGACTATGTGCTGCTCGCCACATCGAAGAAACGAGTCCTACTAACCAATGCCCAGCTCAAACCTTTAAGATCATACTTCAATGTGCGATTAGAAACATTTTTTTTTACTGTTTAAAAAATATAAATTGCTGAATATTCTTGGAAACATGAATAATTTTGAAAATCCCAAACACTTTTTGAAATTCTTTACATTTTCAGAAAAACTCAACAAAATTTGAAGCACTCAAAATTCACAATTTTATTCGAAAACATAAACCTTTTATAATAACATGAACATGTTTTGAATTTGTGATTTTTTAAAAAAGGAAATATATTTTGAACATTCAGAATAATTTTTGAAAATATGTTTCTTTAAACTAGGACATTATTTTGAATTTGCGAACATTTCACTAAAACAAGAATATTTTTCGTATTTTGAACCTACTTTATTTATTTACTTATATATTTATATTATATTTACTAATAAAGCAAGGTGCGTTTTGTAGATTTTTTCAACCGTTCACCACCGTTTTTTTGTTCTATCCAAGGTGGTACTAATTTTTGTATGTCCATCTTTTTTGAAACAGTTTTATCCAAAATTTCGTTCGTGGCCACGCGCGCTGAGGCCCAGCCCATTTATTTCCTGTCCATGCAGCTGAGAACCATTATTTACCGCACTGGGCGGCAAATAGACGAAGTTTCGCATATGACGCCCAATATTGGGAGATTTTTTGTTGAAAGGACCACCTGCATGAACGAATTGACGAAAAAGACTACCTGCTGATAAATTTGACAAAAAGATCCCCTCGCTGTGGCGGCAGGCGACACGTGGCACCTACCGCCACACAGTGAGGCGGCAACACTGTACCAACGAGAATCGGTGCTAGGGACGGAACGACAGCGACGTGTGGGGCCCGGCCGCCAAGGGGCGTTGTAACGCCCCGAGACCGATGTGCCAGGTGTCGTGCAATTATTCGATGTTGTTGCGTTGTCATGTGCTTGCGTGTTGCATCATGTCACGTCATCATATGCATTGCATCATGTCATCATGTCATATTCTTTTGCATCTCAACTAAATAATTCGTATGGATCTTCGATCCATTTAAATCGAGGGAAGGATGACTTCTCTTTATAACATATCCTCCCGATATTGGTGGGGCTATTATAAAATATTCCATTCTTTCGGAGTTAACCAAAACACACTTGCAAAAATCCCCACTCCCTTTCTACTTCAAGTTTGGTCCCCAAACTTTGCCAACATCTCTTTTCCCATTTATCGAGGCTCCTCCTAAATTCTCAACATTTTTGGACTCTTCTAAATCCTAATCCTTGTGCAAACCTTTTTAATTAAATTCAAATGACTTTGAATTTAATTCTTGCAATTTTGCCCACTTCATTTTTCTCGGAACGAGTGCATTTTGTGAGTCCGGGAAAATTATTCGCGTGTCCACCTTCTTCCCCTAACCTTCTCTTTCTTTTCTTTCTCTTTTTCTGTTTTATTTCTAAATGGCAAACAGATTTAAAGATAGAGAGAGAAGAAGAGAAGTCCAGCAGGCCGCGCCCCTGCCCACCTGGGCCTCCCTCTCCACTCGGCCGGCCTCTTTGGCCCAAGGCTCTACAGCCCCGCTGCCTACCTAACCCTAGCTAGCCCCGATCCCCTGACCTCTCCCTCTTGATCCCTCCTTGCGCCGCCAGGAGACAGCGGGCGATGCTGCCTCGCGCCCTCATCCCCTCTCTTCCCTCGTCTCCCTCCTCTCGCCGCAGAGCCCCTGCTCCCGATCCCCTCGATCTCCCTCTCCCATCGACCTCTCCTCCGCGCGCCATGGCCGCCTCCCCCTCTCGCTCTCACCAGGGGACCCGACCCCATCTCCTCTGCCCCGCGCTCCGCCCTCGCCGGAGAAGGGAAGCAGGCCGGAGCTTCGTCGCCACCCACCGGCCTCCATGGTTCGTCGCAGCCCCTGTTGCCGGCCACCTCGCCAGCGCCCTTCACCTCTGCGCCCGAGCTGCTCTGCTGCTGCTCTCCTCGCTCACCGCCCGGGTCCTCTCCCGTCGCCACCCGCCGCCGCCGGCGGCCACCAGGAGCGCCCACGCCCGCGCCGTGCTCCCGAGCCGCCTCCTGCCTCGTCCCCGCGCCTCGGCATCCTTCCTCGTCATCCAGGCCGCCGGCTACTAGCAGGGCGTCGCCTCTGGCCGACCAGCACCGGCCTCGACCGCCTCCTCTGCTTCGCCTCCATCCCCGGCGACCACGTCCAGCTCCTCGCCCATGCCTCTACCGTCGCTCTTCCTTCACGTGATTTGCTGCAGGACCACCACGACACCATCTCCGGAGTGCAAGTCCGAGGACTAACGCGTTCGGGCAACTCGTCAAGTACATCTTCGTCGAGATCGATGCTTGGACAGGCACCGTTTGCGTGGATTACGTCAAGTACCACGACGACCGTCGAGACCGCCAAGTTATACTACCGATGAACGCTTTGGACGTCAAGTACCCCTTCGAGATGACGAGATCGGCAAGTTCGAGGACCCCAAGTACCCCTTCGAAACGTGTTCCTCTACCGTCGTCTCCGGAAACGCCAAGTACCCCTACGCACGAAGACGTCAAGTTCGTTTCGGGATTCATCAAGTACCGCTACCGATGTGGCTCGAACGCCTACGAAACGTGTACCACTACCGTCGCAAGTACCACTCGAACCTTGTACGACGACCGTCGCCGGAGACCCGTGTAACGTGAACGTGGACGACTACCGTCGCGAGTACCTCTACGTCGTCATGTACCCCTACTTCCCACGACGACCCCGTGAACAACTACTTCCTTGTCGACACGTGTACCCCTACCGCCGAACTCGATCCGTTTCGATGATGCTCGCTTCAAAGGTATAACCGCCGGAACGATGCCCGTGAACGAATGCATGTGTGATGTATGAAATGCTCGTGTTTGCTCCGTGTCGGAGTTGTTCGGTGCACGTCGCCCCTCTTTTTCCTTGTCACCGTCATGTGGGAACCCGGTATCCGGGATCACCCCACCTCCTATCGCATGTCACGCTCCCGTCACTTTTCCTTTTGCGCCGGTATCTCCGCAAGTTACCGGAACCGATATGTTGCCGTGGCATCATTTTCGGATTCGTTGCCGTGGCACCCCTTTTCCCTTCCACCACGGTGACAATGCTTCCTAATGCCCTTATCAACTTTTAATAAAAATATTGCATAACTTGTTCATGTCATCCGCATCATGGTAACAACAATTAAAAATGTTTAAAATGTTGTTTGCATTAATTTGCCCCTATGCCATGCTAAAATGATTTAATTCATAACTTAATATCCGTAACTCCGATTTTAATAATCTTTATATGTAAATGGGGTAGAATTATGCCTAGTTTAGCGTGGTGACCTTTATTTGCATGTTAAATAACTCTAAAATTGTGTTTGGGACAGATCAGGACCAAACCTAATATTTGCACATGAGGATTTTCCGGAATTGTTGTTCGTTGCTTCCGGCCTCATTTAAACTTGCCTAGATTAGATAGTTTCATCATGTTTCCCCTCTTGCCATGTTTCTCAACATTTAATATTGTTGGGGTACATAACGAGAGAGAACCTAAATAATTGATGTGGTGTTTCGTCAATATGCAACTCGTTGCATATTGAGCTCCACTTAATTTGTAGGATTGTTTGTGCATTTTGCCATGCCATGCCTCTTTAAACCGGACATGCATCATACTCGATTGTGCATCATGCCATGTTGATGTGTTGGTTGTTTACTATGTTGTTTGCTCTTTTTCGGTGGTTGCTTCTTCGGGTTGGTTCCGATATCGTCGAGTTTGTGAGGATCCGTTCATCTACGTCCGTTTGTCTTCTTCATGGACTCGTTCTTCTTCCTTGCGGGATTTCAGGCAAGATGATCATACCCTCGAAATCACTACTATCTTTGCTATGCTAGTTTGCTCGCTCTTTTGCTATGCCATTGCCACGATGCCTACCACTTGCTTGTCAGCCTCCCAATTGCCATGTTCAGCCCCTAACCCACCATTGTCCTAGCAAACCGTTGATTGGCTATGTTACCGCTTTGCTCAGACCCTCTTATAGCGTTGTTAGTTGCAGGTGAAGATTGAAGTTTGTTCCTTGTTGGAACATGGAGATCGTTCCTTGTTGGAACATTTATTTACTTGTTGGGATATCACTATATATCTTATTTAATTAATGCATCTATATACTTGGTAAAGGGTGGAAGGCTCGGCCTTATGCCTGGTGTTTTGTTCCACTCTTGCCGCCCTAGTTTCCGTCATATCGGTGTTATGTTCCCGGATTTTGCGTCCCTTACGCGGTTGGGCTATAATGGGAACCCCTTGACAGTTCGCCTTAAGTAAAGCTTCTCCAGCAATGCCCAACATTGGTTTTACCATTTGCCACCTAGCCTTTTTCTTCCCTTGAGTCGGCCGGCTCAAAGGTCATCATTATTTTACCCCCCCGGGCCAGTGCTCCTCTAAGTGTTGGTCCACCTGTCAGCTGCCGGTGGCCACCAGGGGCAACTCTGGGCTGGCTTACCCGTACCTAGGACAATCTGAGTGTGCCCTGAGAAAGAGATATGTGCAGCTCCTATCGGGATTTGTCGGCACATTCGGGCGGTGTTGCTGGTTTAGTTTTACCCTGTCGAAATGTCTTGTTGTACTGGGATACCGAGTCTGACCGGAATATCTCGGGTGGAGGTCTATTCCTTCGTTGACCGTGAGAGCTTGTCATGGGCTAAGTTGGGACACCCCTGCAGGGATTTGATCTTTCGAAAGCCGTGCCCGCGGTTATGGGCAGATGGGAATTTGTTAACGTCCGGTTGTAGAAAACCTAAAGTTGACTTTATTTAAAATGAATCAACCGCGTGTGTAACCGTGATGGTCTCTTTCCGGCGGAGTCCGGGAAGTGAACACGGTTGTTGGAGTTATGCTTGACGTAGGTAGTCCAGGATCACTTGATCATACTTTTATCGACCGTGCTTTGCCTTCTCTTCTCGCTCTCATTTGCGAATAGGTTAGCCACCATATATGCTAACCGCTTGCTGCAGCTCCACCTCATACCTTTACCTTACCCATAAGCTTAAATAGTCTTGATCGCGAGGGTGCGAGATTGCTGAGTCCCTGTGGCTCACAGATACTTCCAAAACCAGCTTGCAGGTGCCGATGAGTTCGTGCAGATGACGCAACCCAGCTCAGGAGGAGCTCGTTGAAGACCTTGTTCATTTGTGTTGTTTCGTTCTAGTTGATCAGTAGTGGAGCCCAGTTGGGGTCGATCGGGGACCTTTGTCGCATTTGGGGTTCTTCTTTTATTTTGGTTCCGTAGTCGGACCTTGAGTGTAATGGTATGATGTAATGTTTCATTCATGTAATTGTGTGAAGTGGCGAGTGTAAGCCAACTATGTATCTCTTTCCTTATTATATTACATGGGTTGTGTGAAGATTACCTCACTTGCGACATATGCCTTCAATGCGATTATGCCTCTAAGTCGTGCCTCGACACGTGGGAGATATAGTCGCATCGAGGATGTTACAGGCGTGGTGGCAGTACTATACCTGGGGCACTGCCGCCTCGCAGGCTGGCGGCAGCCCTGTTCATGGCCCTGCTGCTCTACTACGCGCTACGCTGATTGCTACTGTTGCTGCATGCGCTTTTAGCCGGCCGCTGTTGCTGCATGCGGACACTGATTGCCTCAGTGCCTCTCTGCTCTCTCTAAGATGACCTAGAACAAAATGAAAGAAAACCTCGGTAGCCACTTTCCCTCGTGATATTGGGCGATTTAGAGTTGGATGCAAAAGATATTTTAGTTGAAGAAAAGATAGATCAAGGTAAGATATATCCATTTTTGTGTGTTTGGTTCGCATGCATGATGTTTTTGTTCTATTTGATTAGTTCCTAATTGTGTATTCTCTGTTGTTTTAGGTATTATTTCATCACATTGTGGAGTCATTTGGACCTTATGGTGCAGGATTTTCCATGCGAAGTGAACTACAAAGTTGAAGATCAAGGTATGAGCTTTGCAATACAATGATTTTCTGGTGCATGCATGGTAAAAATAAGTTAGTTTTTAAGCTCGTCATTAGCTATGCGATATTTACCGCCTAGAAGTTAGATAAGTTTTGAGACGAGATATGCTGCATTTATAGTAATTTTTTCTAGAAGAGTAGGTTGAAGATGTTGTAGATCAATGTTAGTTGTGTCCGTAAGTAGTTATTTTCTTGACATGCACGATGTTGTTAATTTTGTCATTAACCTTTGTGTTAGAGAAGGAATTAGTAAAGCAAATATTTAACAGTATTGTAGATCAGCGTTAGGCCTTTAAAATGTATCGATTTAGGTTGACATGCAAGAATTTATAAATATGGTAAGTAAGAAAAAGTTTGTGTTTTTATTGGTCATTGGATGATTTAATGCGTTGTTATTTCATGTGGTAAGTTTATTAATAAGTTGTATAGTTATGATACTGTAGGTCTATTTTGTTAATAATCTAAGTTTTGTATATTAAAATGCTAATATCCTTAATGATGTATGTAATTAGGTAAAAAAAGGTATCATCTGAGTAACAAACAAGGAGGAGATGACGTAGTTGAAGAAATTGTGTTTCGATCCTCGATCTCCTTTTTGAGGTGATGACCACGATTCATGCAAAGTGCTCTTTTGATATTGTTGATAGGAAATAATACGTGGCTAATATTTATGTTCATGTGATAATAGGTTAACTCCGATGATATATTAGTGGTGATATGTGCATGCTGACGGATATATTTTGGAACCTTTGTGATGGTTAATTTTATTCGGAACGACATCCATATTGAAGCTGAGATATAAACGACATCCATATTGAAGCTGAGATATAAATGCGCTTTTAGCCGGCCGCTGTTGCTGCATGCCGACATCCATATTGAAGTGAATATTGTTTATATTGACGTACTGTTGTGAATGATGTTACCGCTGCTTTGAATATTTGTCATATTATTATCCATAAACAAACTATTATGTTTAAATTCTAAGAAAATGATACTAAAAGCAAACCGATTATTGCTAACGGAAATACGGTTATTTTTAAAGTCATACGATATTTAAATGTTATCATCGTATTATTATGTTTACAGTCGAACCGAATGATATTAATAAAAATTGATTATTTCAAACGTAAATACGGATGTTAAAATATTTTTCCACTTGATTATTGGTCAAACCGAATAATACAATATTCAGTTACTAATTATTGGATATATCTTACCTTGATCTATCTTTTCTTCAACTAAAACATCTTCTGCATCCAATTCTAAATCGCCCAAAATCGCGAGGGAAAGTGTCTACCTAGGTTTTCTTTCTTTGTGTTCTAGGTCACTTAAGAGAGAGCAGAGAGGCACTGAGGCAATCAGTGTCGGCATGCAGCAACAGCGGCCGGCTAAAAGCGCATGCAGTAGCAGTACCAATCAGCAGCAGTGGTCGGCTAAAAGCGCATGCAGCAGCAGTAGCAATCAGCGTAGCGCACAGTAGAGAAGCAGGGCCATGAACAGGGCTGCCGCCAGCCCGCGAGGCGGCAGCGCCCCAGGTACAGTATTGCCGCCACGCCCCTTGGCGGCCGGGCCCCACGCGCCGCTGCCGTTCCATCGCCAGCGCCGATTCCCGTTGGTACAGTGCTTCCGCCTCGCTGTGTGGCGGCAGGTGCCACGTGGCCGCACCTGCCGCCACAGCTGAGGGGGTCTTTTTTGTCAAATTTATCAGTAGGTGGTCTTTTTTGTCAACTCATTCGCGCAAGTGGTACTTTTCAACAAAAAATCGTATTGGGACGGCCTGTTTTTATTTTTTCTCTGTTATGCTTCTTTCCCCTTTTTCTTTTCTTTCCCTTTTCTTTTTTCTCTTCCAAGTTTCTTTTTGTTTTTCCTTTTTTCATAAATTCAATTTTCAGAATTTTAGTTTTTTTATTAATTTTCGTAAAATCTACAGAATTTATTATATTTTTACCATTTTGAATTTTTTTTCCAAATTTTAGATTTTTATTCCCATTCCGGAATTTATTGAAAACTGTAGAATTTTTTTGCTGTTTAATTGTTTTGTTATTTTTTTCCAAAATTGTTTGATATTTTCAAAATAAATTGCATTTTGAAAATGATACAAATTAAAAATATATTCTTTTTTTTGAAACGTTCACAAATTCAAAGTAATGCTTGTGTTAGAAAACATGTTTTTGAAAATTGTTTCAGTGTTCAAAACATATTTAATTTTCAAAAATTGTTCGTTTTCTTATAAAAGGTTCATGTTTTTAATTTTGTTGTGAATTTCAATAAATTTTCATGTTTCGAAGAATATTTGAGATATCTTAATTATTAATTTATTTTTTGATAAGTTCAATAAGATGAGAAAAATGTTTTGAATGGTACGCTACAATATATTATTAAACATTTGTGCTGGCCATTTGTTAGCAGGAATTGTTTGTTCGAGTGGCTAGCAGCACATGGTCGAGTTTTTGAGGTCGTGAGTTTGATCCTTCAACTTAGAGCAACTCTAGCAGACCCCGCAAGACGCCGGCCCGCAAAACACATTTGCAGTTCACGCAAAACCGCTTTTGCGGGCCGGCGCGGGCTAGCACAGATGCAGACCCCCCAAACGAACCCGTTAAAAAGTATATTCGCAGAATATGTTTTTTTACAGGTTGGCTATGCGGGTTTTGCTCGGGCAACAGCGCAACGACCCCCAAATAGAAAAACTGCAAATCTGAAATTTGTCATAGGGTTTCACAAACAAGTTCAAATTCAAATGACATAAACAGTTTGCGCACAAATAAAAGCGAAGTTCATTACGCAAAAGAGGGCATGCAAAGGTATGCGCCCATGTCTGGCATCATCTTGGGGGTCGATCTTCACTCCGCGCCATGGAGTCCATCTTGAAATTCATCGGCGCCACTGTAGCCACCATAGCCACCTCCGTCGCTTGTTCCAACTCCCGCACCGAAATTATCCACATTGCCACCATATGGAGCAGAGAAAACATCACCGGAACTGGCAGACGGACCGGCCGAGGCGACCATTCTCCTCTTCAAGATCTCTCTCCTTGCCATATCATGCCATGTTTTGGTGACGTCGTCCATGTCATTGCGGTTCATTGACATGATCTTGTTCTCTTCAGCGAGCAACGATGACAGCGATTTGTTTTCAGAGGCGCGTGCTTTTCTCTCCTCATTGGCAGCTTTGCGCAGCCCCTCTTCCTTGAGCATTTGCCATTTTTCTTGCTTCTCTTTTGCCTTCTTCTCGGCCAAGTCTTTCTTGATCTCCAACGACTTGAACAACATCAACTCGTTTGATTGCACCATGGCATCAATCTTCTCCCTCAAGCTCGATGCTTCTTGCTCTCTCTTTATCTTCTCTCTAGTCTTCTTGTCGCCATCGGGCTTGTTCAAATTTCTTGGGCCATCATCATCCTCATCTTCATCCATGTTTGTAAGTGAGCCTCTCTTTGGTGGGGATTCTTTGTCGATCAACTTCCATTTGTCGCACTTTTCGAGCAACTCCCAACAATGCTCTAATTAGAAGAATCTGCCTTCCGAAGCTTCCATGTCCTTGTATCTATGTTGAGCAATCTTGTCCTACACAATGTGAACAAAGTGATGCAATCATTTCTCATGATACATTATGATGATTCCCAACTTGAACAAAGGCAAAGCAAACTCACATAGTCGGACTCCACGGTGCCACTTGGAGGTGCATTGCGTACTTGCTCCAAGCAAGCTGCCCAACGGCTGCACATAGGCTTGATGTTCTCCCAACGACCTTGAAGCGACCGAAATGTGTGTGGAGTCCTATTGGGGTAGTTTTTCATAATGCGGAAGTATTGATTTTCGATCCTTTGCCAATATCTCTTGGCGGTTTGAGAAATACCCGTGCATGCATCAAGAGACACCGCACTCCATGCTTTGATCAAAGCTTGATCTTCCAAGATTGTGTAGTTCTTCGATCTTTGGTTTTTCCCAGTTTTTTCTTGTGATTGCTCAAACGCTTCCGCTTCGATCTCCTCCAACTCGTCCGCACAACCATGATCGTCCACACCGCCCTCTGTTTCATTGTAGTCGAATGGTTCGAAAGGGGCTTGATCAATGTCAACCGCGTTCGTGTCCAACAAGTTCACGAACTCAGTTGTTGCATTGTTCGAACCACCACTATAGGGAACGATAACAAGTCACGAGCTATCGAGAACAATGGCGAAAAATGAAAGAGAATCGCCCAAGACCGAAGAGATATACCTTCCGGCCATTTCGTGGAACACCTCGCTCGCGGGGGGAGCGACACCGTTGAACGGCATAGCCGGAGCACCTCCTTGCGGGGGGGGGGGGGGGGTGGGGGGGATGGAGTGAGAGGTTGAAGAAGATGGCTTCCTTGAAGTCGGAACCTTCCTCCGCTTTGCGCCTGCGACCTTGCTGACCTTCTCCGCCGCCGGCCGGGATCGCACTGCGGCATTGGCGCCCGGAGCGCTGGCCATCGCGGCGGGGGAAGCCGGATTCCCGCCCTGCACAACCACGTTGCCCTGCCGCTTGCGGGCAGGTGCGACGTGTGCTTAGGCGACGCCAGCGGGGCCAACATGGCCGGCGACGAGATCCGCAGGGGGGGGGGAAGGGGCGTGCGCGACCTCGACGGTGATGGGGGACAACATGTGGTCGTCCATGGCGGCGAGGGACGGCCGAGAAGGAGTAGCTGGAGCTTTCAGAGGGGGGGGCAATGGTGGCGGAGGTGCGGGGAGCGAGAAAGGGCGCGCGGAAATGTCCCTCCCGCCAAATCTCGCGCCGGATGGGGGTTGAGCTCGGGTCGGCCTCCCAGCCCGTGAAGATAGAGGTTGCGGGAGAAGATTTGCCACGCCCCGCAAAAAAATTTGCGGGCCGGTGCCGGATGCGGGGTCTGGTCGTGCAGATTTTCTAGCCCCGACCCGCAATTTGGCGGTTATTTTGCGGGCCGGGGCGTTTTGCGGAGTCTGCTAGAGTTGCTCTTAGTGGTTGTTTTGGATTTTCGTTCGCGCCTTACAAACACGTGTCGTTTTGGTGCCTGCCACTTACGTGGCCAGACTTGAACTGTTGTGCATCCGACGTGCTATTTGACAATAAAAATGAATATTTTTGTTGAATATAATTAAAAAAAATTGTGGACATATGGCAATAAAAGAGGATATGTTGGTTTGGCTCTGACTAAAAATATGTGGGCAAGTGATCGCTCAAATAGTTACAGAGAATAAACCCTGGTAAAGTAGGTACTACCTGGTTATGTGTTGATTATACCAATGAAACGGGATTCGCTGCTATTTGTACTATATCTATTATGCCATCATAGGAGAGAGTGGTCGAAGCAACTATGCCCTGAAGGTCGTCGTGCTGCCACAAAATGAGGAGGCAACCACAATCTAGACACGGTGACAGACACGAAGAAAAAAAGGCACAAGTTGGGTGGTGGCCACCACTCCGACCAACCCCATCACTATTAAGATCTCGTGGGCCAAACATGACCCGTGAGAACATCGCAGCTCCTTGCTCTGTAGCCCCACCACTATGGAGACCGTTTTGATGGACACATCAATTATCTCTCTGATACTTCTTATAAAAAATATCTCTCCCGTTACAACGCATGGGCATATGTGCTAGTAAATTTCAAAGGAAAAAGCCCAAAGAAAAAGGTAAGACCGGAAAAAGAAAAATAGAAACATAACAAAAAACAAAAAAAAATCAGCCCAGCTTGGGCGCTGTGTGCGAATTTGCGACTATCTAACGCTCACTGTGATAAAATAGGGTTTTCCCACTTGTATGGACACGAAAATGACTGGGTTGACTTTACTGGGCCACAATGCGAGTGGCCATGTACGAAATCGGGTGTTTTTCTTTTCTAATAGACGAACGGAGAAAATTTTAGTACCACCTCGAATAGAAAAAAAATCTTTTCGATGATGAACGGATGAAAAAAATCGACGAAACACACCTTGCTTTATTAGTAACTAGCACATATGCCCGTGCGTTGCAACGGGAAAGATATTTATTACAAGAAGTAACAAGAGAGAAATGATGTGTCCTCCGAAAACAGTATCCGCAACGGTGACCGACGGAGGTAGGAGCTGCGATCTTCTCGCAGGTCATGTTTGGCGTACAAGATCTTGATCGTGGTGGGGTTGGTCGGCGTCTTCTATCACGGCGTAACTGCATGTATTACTAATTGCAGCACATAAATCAAAGACCTGACGACGTGCTGCTAGCTAGTCGAAGAAACATGTCCTAATAATAACCAATGGCCAGCGCGAATATTTAAGAACACTAGAAGAACGCCCGTGCATTGCAACGGGGCCACATTAACTTTAAGAGTTCAATATTAATATTCTCATACATATCAATCCTTCTCCTCCTTCCGTCTGCCACCGAGACAGGGACCTAGACTTTGTGCTGCTCTTATTGATTTAATGAAAAAAGTTATTTATTTCTGTTAGAACACAAATGCTTAGATAGCATCTGCATGTCAGGGAAGGATAATGTGGCCTGGATAGCATCTGCAAGTGAGGGAAGAATTATGCGACCGTGTAATATTTGGATAGGAACAAACATGGACGTGCGTTGCCCCGTTGCATTACCGCCCAACGAACATGGACGCCGCCGCCGGCGGCCCGGTGGAGCTCGAACCCGAGAGACTCTGCTGCTTGCTAGGAGGGGTCGGGGATGGTCGGAGCACATGAGCATTGACGTGAAGAGAGAGTAGGCCGGGGAGATTACTGTGCACGCCGCACAACGACTTGGACCTGGGAGGGCCTTGGCTCTGTCAGGAGGAGGTCCCGAGTTCCTGCCGAGGACAGCCTGACGGGGGAGACGCACGGCCGCTCGCGCTGCCCGCAACGTGACCACGCCCTGCCCTAGGGTTCTGCGATGGCGGCAACATCGTCCACAGCCACACCCTCCCTGGGTCCTACCCTGAACCGGGGTTCCGAGATGGCGGTGGTGGCGGAGGTCTCTGAGGTTGGAGAGGGGCAAGATGTAGGACGGCGGAGGCTGGAGCCTGGAGCGATGGCGGCGTCTCGGGATTGCAGGCAGGGGGACGTGCGAGTTGAGTGTTTTTTTCACCGGTTTATGTTGTGTTGCCTGCACGGATATATAGGAGAACAAATAGGTGGATTATAATTCCTTCCATTGTATCAGTGCTGGGAAAGGAAGCGAGGGACAAAAATCAATCGAGGGGTCTTTAAGAGTAGAGATTAGTTAATTGGATTTTTCTTTAAAGTCTGTTATTTGTTTCCTTCAAATTTATTATATGTTTCCTAAATCAAATTGCATTGATGGGATGGATCGATTGATTTGGATAGTCTATTGTTTGTTTCCTTCACATCCATTATATGTTTCCTAAAGCAAATTGCATTGATGAGATGGATCGTTTGATTATAATTCCTTCCATTGTATCAGTGCTGGGAAAGGAAGCGAGGGACAAAAATCAATCGAGGGGCCTTTAAGAGTAGAGATTAGTTAATTGAATTTTTCTTTAAAGTCTGTTATTTGTTTCCTTAAAATTTATTATATGTTTCCTAAATCAAATTGCATTGATGGGATGGATCGATTGATTTGGACAGTCTATTATTTGTTTCCTTCACATCCATTATATGTTTCTTAAAGCAAATTGCATTGATGAGATGGATCGTTTGATTTGGGTAATTTAGTAAAGTTAGATCTGTGTCTTTTTGTACGGTAGGAAAGTGTTTGTTTAGAAGGAAATAGTGAAAAAAAATAAACCGATGGGGTGGTGGGAGGGGGGACGAAAAAACCCAGACGAAAGTGGTGGGAGGATGACGAAAATAAAACGGAGGTGGGAGGATGACGAAAAAAACCAGCGAAAAAAAACCGCGCAGACTATTCATCAAGTCGTCCATTAGGAGTAGAGATAATGAAGCGTCAGTTTTGAGACATTTTTTTATTTTTTAAACTCATTATAATAAAATAAGAATGAATTTGCATATATTCTTTGAAACATTAATTTGTTTTTAAATTCCAAACACATTTTGAAAATGCTGAATATTTCCGAAAAAGATGAACACAATTTTAAATTGGAATATATTTTGAAATTCAGAAAATAATTCTGAAAATGTTAACCTTTTAAAATAACCTGAACATTTTTTGAATTAATGAACACTTTGTTAAAATCGTAAAATGTGTTGAACATTCAGAACAATTTTGAATTTTTTTCAATTAATAAAATTATTTTAATTTCGTAATCATTTCACTAAAACAAAAACAAAAATAAATTTTGAAACATTTTTTCAAATGCAAAAAGAAGTATTGGAAATTATGAATAATTGTGGAAAATAAAAAATCAAAAATTGGAAACATTTTTTTTATTTTGAAAAACAAATTCAGAAAGAAAAAAATGTTCTGAACATTTTCCAAACAGAAACATTTATTCTAAACTCAAACAAAAAATTTAAATTCTGAGGTTTTTTGAAAATGTTGAATGTACTAAAAAGGAAAAAACGAAACTAAACTTGAAAGGAAAATAGTAAAAAATATATGGAAAAAAGAGAAATAAACAGAAAAAAGACAACACACGGGATAAAACGAAAATGGGCCGGCCCATTATTGGGCAATCTGTGCGAAGCTTTGGCTATTTGATGCTCCGTGCGGCAAATAGGGTTCTGTCAGTTGTGTGGACTGGAAAATAAGAGGTGTGGCTTCACTGGGCCTCAGCGCGTGGCCCAGGTGCGAAATCTTGGTAAACGATTTTTCTTTTGTAGCAGACGAACGCACAAAAAATTAGTACCACCTCAGGTAAAATAAAAAAAACTTTTCATCGGTGAACGGATGAAAAAAATCGGAGAAACGCACTTTGCTTTATTAGTGGGTATAGATATAGATATAGATATAAAGGTATAGATATGGATATAGATTATAATTAAAAAACGTAGGTAGGTATAGATATAGATTATTATGTACCGTGGCCCATTCTTCTTTTTTTTGCCCCTTCTGTTACAATCTGCACTTCTTTTGGCCTTTCAGTACGTACGTCTGCCTGGAAGCATTCTGAATATATTTCTGCTCATTCTTTTTATCATCTGTAGCTCATGCTCTTCTTTTTATGCTCGTTCTGCTGCCACGCGTTCCATCCGGTAAGTCGGCCCATCTTGATTTTTTCTCCTCTTCCTTTCGGTAGAAATCAAAACTCTATGACCCGCAATGACTTCATCTTTACAGGCAGGCATTTCTCCGAACCTCTATTCTTCCAGGAAAATATTTAAGGGTTATTTGACTTTTGAGGCATTTGAATGTGTTATGATAACTTCGTTTTTTTTACATCATACTTATTAGGATAACTTTGCTGTTTGCTGTATTTAGCTTCCCCTATAAAAAACATGTACCCCTGGTTCGCCGAGGTTGTGTTTGTGTTGTCGTTCCAATACGTCTTGCCAGATACATAAAAGTGTGCGAGTCGTGCCTGTGAGAGCCTCCACTTTGTATATGGTATATGTCGTTGCTGCTGGTGATGAACTTGGTTCTTGTTTCCATTGCAATTGCAAGCACATCACCTCTATCTCCGCTTCGAGTGCTGTAACAAGCTAGGGCATATAACTTGGATTTGTCAATCTTTTATTCCTTGGGATTGTGTAGCTGCCATTCGTGGATTTCTCTTACTTTGATTATTCAATTACTGCGAAGCAAGTTAAGAAGAAGAGATAGATAGAGAGAGTCAGTAGTGTGGTTATTACTACAGTTGCTGAAGGATCCTCAAATTTATTCAACATTTTTTTAGAGGAGGAGAATTACTTCCGGCCTATGTATCTGGATGATGCATGCATCCATTTTATTCATTATTTACAAAGACCTTACAAAGTAGTACATCAGATAGTCTAAATCACCAACAACTATCGCTACTCCTATCCACTTGATGAAGGGGTGCCGATAGTCCGAGCCTAATACCAAAAAACATCACACCAAAGCCTAATATCTAAAGCCGGAGGACCCAGCCACATACTGGGTTTGGGGTACAAACTGATCCGACGCACTCTCACGTGTCGTCGTCGCTGTCTTTCACCAATCCATTTTCAGAGCAGAAACTAACGCACCGACCTTGCTAGGCCTCTCTGCCATTGATGCCACCATGACGCTAGACATCGTCCTTCTCCTACGCGAGTCCATCTCCGCGCATCGGACGCCGAATCTCCACTGCGCCACGCCGCAGAGATCCGCCGCCATCAATGAGAAAGAAGCATCACTCCACCAAAGAAGACGTCCACTAGTCCCTCGAGCCCGTGTACACATCCAAGAATGACGACCTCAAGGGGCAAACGACACCAGAGCGTCGCCGTCATCCGATCTATTGATCTAGGGTTTCCCACGAAGGTAGCGGATAGAGGTCTGGAGCTTTTCCCACGATGATGCATTCGAGAAGGTAACGACACAAAAGAGTGCGCCATCGTTGGTATTGGCAACAAGCCGAGAACGAGGTTTTCAACTGGATTCGCTCGACAAACCTCCATCTCGCACTGTGCGCATGGACCAGATCAAACCAGATCTGACCGGAGGGCCAACCACGCCTGTAGCCGGTCAGTCTACGGAGGGCCCTCCACGCCGCCGCTGATCCGAGGTGCAGCATCTCCACCACTAGTTCCGCCGCCGCTCACCGCCGTGGAGGCTCGGATCCATGAATGCACTTCCGCTCGCCCAGGTGCCCCGCACCATCCCCGCGTGTGAGAAGGATAGGCTTCTCCACCACCGCCAGCCGTCCCGGGCTTAGCCTGACGGCTTCCTCCAGCGGCAGCAGAGTGGAGGGATGAGAAGGGGAGTGACCGGCGGCTAAGATTGGGGCCCCTCGGCCACCCACGCGGGGGGCAACGAAGGGGAGAGGAAGGGAGAAAGCTGCAGGCGGCGCTGCTGTGTGGCAGCGGCAGTGCTAGGTTAGGGCTCTCCCTAACCTCATAATTCTGGAATCTGTGTTCTGATGTCATTGTATTTGTCCTTATCATGTCTCAGTTGCAGAAGGTGGTATGAGGACCAGGTGGCATGTTTATGCATTTGAGGCACATGACTTGTTTATTAGTTGTCCCCTCTATCGAACCAAATTCCAACAATGGAGTTCCTCAGCTGGTCCACTGCCTGGATCTCGCACCGCAACTGGAGACGTTGCATTTGGATGCGAGTGCCATTTTGTTGTTATAGTTACACCCGTACTTGGATTGTTTTCTGACCGACTGGTTGCTAACGTCCAATTGCAGATGATTTATTCGCTCCATAAGGTTTGTGCACCTGATGATTTGGTGGAGGAGGAAACCCCCCACATGCGTCGCCACCATTAATTATCTCAGGACCGTCTACATCAGTGAGTTCCGGTGTTACACGGCTCAGACTGCGCTGGCGTGTTGTATGCTGGAAAATGCTTGAAGCACATGAGTATACACCCCTGGACCACGAAGCTATGCCGTTATCAGCCTCTATGTCGGCATCAAGAGAAGATTTCCCCATCTGTGTATATCAGCATTGAGAGAAGATTTCTACCAGGGGTTCGTGAGTGGGCACGATTTGAAAGATGGCTTGAAGCGTATGCCTAGCAGGGACGCGTTGCGTGTTATATATAGCCATAGGGCTAAGGTTTACAGATCCGTAATTGGTTAGGCTTGATCCCCAAGTTAGCTATTCTACATATAAGGATCGAAGCGTTAAACCTAACTACCGGTTTGATACAGATACGCACGCAACACCAAGAGAGTATATACGGTTTTATAAACCAACCGTATATACATACAATATATTCTAACACACCCCCTCAATCATAACTTCACCAAGTTAAGATTGTTCTTGAATTCTTCTAACTTGCGCCATGATAAGGCTTTAGTGAATCCATCTGCAACTTGGTCATTGGTGGGAATGAAACGAATATCAAGGAGCTTCTTAGCTACCCTTTCTCGCACAAAGTGATAATCTACCTCAATGTGCTTTGTTCTAGCATGAAATACTGGGTTTCCTGATAGATATGTAGCACCAATGTTATCACACCACAATCGTGCAACGGGAGAGTGATTAACACGTAACTCTTTCAACAAGGTCTGAACCCATATAAACTCTGCCGTGGCATTAGCCAAAGCTTTGTACTCAGCTTCTGTACTTGATCTTGATATAGTAGCTTGTTTCCTTGCACTCCATGATATAAGATTTGGTCCAAAGAAAACAGCAAAGCCCCCTGTTGATCTTCTATCATCAGGACAACCTGCCCAATCAGCATCAGAGAATGCACTCACCAAAGTTGACATTGACCTTGTAACTTTCAGTCCTGTACTCATAGTACCTCTTAAATATCTCAAGATTCTTTTCACTGCTGTCCAATGTGCAAGTGTAGGAGCATGCAAGAACTGACATACTTTATTGATAGGGAAAGATATATCAGGTCTTGTAAGTGTTAGATATTGCAAAGCACCTACAGCACTTCTATAGTTTGTAGAATCTTCAGCACTTAAAGGCTCTCCTTCTTCCTTAGACAATTTTTCAGAAGTTGAGAGAGGCATATTTGACACTTTGCAATTCATCATACCTGCTCGTTTCAGCACATCTGACACGTACTTCTCTTGACTCAAGACTATGCCATCTTTAACCCTTTTTACTTCTATTCCCAAGAAGTAGTGCAAATCACCAAGATCTTTAAGAGCAAAGTCTCTCCTTAGATCTTCAAGCAATGCTTTGGTTGCATCCTGTGATGAGCTTGCAACAATAATATCATCAACATATACTAGCATGAAAATGGTGATTTTGCCTTTTCTGTAGAAGAACAGTGACGTGTCAGCTTTGGATGGCTGAAAACCAAGTCTTTGGAGTTTCACACTCAGCCTAGAGTACCACGCTCTAGGTGCTTGTCTCAAACCATATAAAGCCTTGTCAAGCTTGCATACATAATGATACTTGTCCTTTACCTCATACCCAGGTGGTTGTCTCATATACACTTCTTCCTCTCGAACGCCATGAAGAAACGCATTCTGCATATCCAATTGATGAAGACTCCAATTGTTTGATACTGCAATGGACAGAACAAGTCTAACAGTAGCTGCTTTCACAACAGGGCTAAAGGTATCTTCATAATCTATACCATATCTTTGTTTAAACCTCTTTGCAACTAGTCTAGCCTTGTATCTGTCTATTTCTCCATTTGCCTTTCTTTTAATTCTAAAGACCCATTTGCAGTCAATTAAGTTTCTTCCTTTTGCTGGAGGAACTAGATGCCATGTTCTATTTTTCATGAGAGCATTATATTCCTCATTCATTGCATTTTTCCAATTTTTATTTTCCAATGCTTCTACTAAAGTATTTGGTTCTCCTGTGACAGCAAGACCAGTAAAACGACGCCCTTTGTCATACCTGACCGTGCCGTCCGTACGTACTTTTGGTTTCAAAATACCATGCTGAGATCTTGTTCTCGGTGGCGACGCGGAAATCATCGCAGAAGCCGGCTGCACAGAGGATCCGGAACCCTGCACAGCGGACCCAGATCCTGACCCAACCGCCGCACCAGATCCAATGCGAATCATGTCGCTCTCACCAGCTTCCACACCTGGGCCAGCAGCGGCAGATCCAAGGCGGACGCTGTCGTCCACATGCGACGCGCCTGGTTGGCCCGCATCATCATGCGGAGGAGACCGCCCCACTTGGCGTGTGGAGAACGGCGCCTCGCTGCTCGCGGGTCCACCTGACCCTGAGTGCGCGACAGCGCCTGTGCCTGCGGGCCCGCGAGGGGACACGCGTTGCGGCGACGCTGGATCGCCCGCTCCCGAGGCTGATGCGATGCGAATCCCTCGGTCCGGCGCGATAGGCGAGGGAAGATCTTCCCCGGGATCGCCGCTGGCTGAATCCGGCGCAGCACCTGAATCTGCATCGTGTTCCACACCTTCCTGCTGCATAAAATCATAGCCAAAAACAGAATTGCCACCAAAATTTACAGCAGGATTTTTATGAAGATTAACCGAAGGATCAGCTGTCTGTTCGCCCCGATGATCAAGAGGTTCGGATGGAGAAGTTTCTGCAAGAAGAAGAACTTCGGAACGTAGAGGAACGCCGGCATTTGGATTTAGTGAGGCAAACGGAAAAATAGTTTCGTCAAAGATAACATCGCGAGAAATATAGACGCGTCCTTCTTTAACATCAAGGCACTTAACCCTTTGTGGAGATTGCTATAGCCAAGAAAGACACATTGTTTTGAACGGAACTCTAGCTTCTTAGCATGAAAGGGCCGGAGATTTGGCCAGCACGCACAGCCAAAGGTGCGTAGGGCATGATAGTTTGGTTTTTCATGGAACAATTTTTCCAAAGGCGTGTCAAGATTAATCACCTTGCTAGGAGTACGATTGATAAGATAGGTGGCAGCTAGAAAAGCCTCGTCCCAAAATTTTAAGGGCATAGAAGCATGAGCTAAAAGTGAGAGACCCACGTCCACAATATGCCTATGTTTTCTCTCAGCAGACTCATTCTGTTGATGGGCATGTGGGCATGAAACGTGATGTGTGATCCCTACTTGGCGAAAGAAGGAGTTGAGGCGCTCATACTCACCGCCCCAATCCGTTTGCATGGTGATAATCTTGCGATCAAAAAGTCGTTCAACTAGTGCTTGAAACTCATGAAACACTTTGAAAACTTCTGAACTATGTTTGAGGATATATATCCACGTGAATTTGCTGAAATCATCGATGAAACTCACATAATAGTTTTTCTTATTAATGGAATCTCGGGCAGGCCCCCATACATCAGAAAAAATAGCTCTAAAGGAGCTTTGGAAGTACTACTAGAATTTGGGTAGGGAAGTTGATGGCTCTTGCCTTGTTGGCAAGCATCACACACTCCCTCTTTATTCAACTCTTTGCTAGAAAAGGAAATTTGATTGTGTCTAAGAACATGTTGGACTATTGCCGAAGATGGATGTCCTAAACGATCATGCCACCTTGATGAAGATATCTTGGTGGCGCCAAGTGCGTGTCTGCCCGAGCTTATTGGAGCTGATGATAGGGGATAGAGTCCGTTTCTACATCTGCCGCGGAGGAGGGTTTTCCTCGTTGCCTTGTCCTTGACAAAGAAAAAATGAGGATGAGTTTCAAGAAACACATGATTGTCATTGGCTAGACGATGAGCAGAGATCAAGTTTCTAGTGGCTTTGGGCACATGCAGAATATTTTTGAGATGAAGATTACGAGTAGGGGTACGAACATATGCATGACCTATATGGGAAATCTTCATACCTGCGCCATTTGGCACGTTTACTTGATCGTGTCCATTGTACTTGTCACGGACGGTGAGCTTGTCAAGCTTGCTGGTAATGTGGTCTGTTGCACCTGAGTCCACATACCAGTTTGTGTCCACGCCGTAGGAGGAGTTGGTGCCGTAGGAGGAGTTGGTGTTGACGGCTGCCGCGGTTTTCTCCTTGTTTAAGGAGATATCAAAATGACGATAGCACTCCATGGCCGTGTGATTTGGCTTGGAGCAGATTTGGCAGAAAACCTCTGGCAGATCGTTGCGGCCTCCTCCATTGCCGCGGCGGCCGCCGCGACCACGTCCGCCCCCTCCATTGCCACGGCCGCCGCCGTTGCGGCCACCGTTGCCACCGCGGCCACCACCGCGGTTGGATCCACCGCGCCCGCCACGAGACACGGCGTTGGCAGAGGAGTGGGAGGACTGCCCTCCTCCTTCAAACATAGCCAGCCTGCTTTCGAAGCTGATCAGCTGCGAGTAAAGCTCGCTCACCTTGATTTGCTGAGTGCGAGCGCAGATCGTGGAGACGAAAGACACGTAGTCATAGTCGAGTCCCGCCAAGATGTAGGACACCATGTCGTCGTCGGTGAGCGGCTTGCCCACCGATGCCATCTCATCACCGAGCACTTTCATGCACCCGATGTACTCGGACATCGTCGAGTTGCCCTTCTTGGTGGTGGAGAGGGCGATTCTGGTGTTGACGACGTGCGCCTGGGTTTGGGAGATGAAGATCTCCCTAATGGCGACCCATGCTTCGGCCGCCGTGTCACAGTGTGCAACCTGGACCATAACAGGAGCTGAGATAGAGTTAAAGATGAAGCTCAGCACCTGAGAATCTCGAGCCTTGTCGGTGTCGTATGCAGGGTTGGGCATGTCCGTGGGCTTGCCGTCCTTGTCGTGGAGCTTCTGCTCTGGCTGCTCCCAATCTGGGTCGAGATAGGAGACGAGTTGTGCCCCACGGATGGCTGCCATGGCTTGCGCGCGCCATACCAGGAAGTTGGAGCGATGGAGTCGGTCAGCTATGGGGATGAGGGCAGGCGCGGCGACAGCGGAGCTTGAGGAGGCCATGGCTACGAGAGATGTGCTTTTAGAGGAGATAGGCTCTGAATACCATGAAAGATGGCTTGAAGCGTATGCCTAGCAGGGACGCGTTGCGTGTTATATATAACCATAGAGCTAGGGTTTACAGATCCGGTAGTTGATTAGGCTTGATTCCCAAGTTAGCTATTCTACAGATAAGGATCGAAGCGTTAAACCTAACTACCGGTTTGATACAGATATGCACGCAACACCAGGAGAGTATATACGGTTTTATAAACCAACCGTATATACATACAATATATTCTAACACGATTCACCTAAGAGCGCTTTGGCAACGCGATCACCGTCTTAGACCACAATGTGTATGTTTTCCACTGGTCGGAGATGCACTGCTATCCAAATCCAATAGCCTATAGGTCCAAATCAATACAGGTAGTATAACGAAAAAAATGAGGTTGCTATGTACGCTTGACTAAATAACTCAAATTAAACTCGATCGGCACTGCACTAACTGAGTGAATAAAAAATAACAAAGGAATGCCTGAAAACACGTACACTGTGCCCATCAGGTTTACATGGTTTACAAGAAAGCCAACAACAAGAACAACACTAAATAAACAGGAGATGTAAAATAGCGAAGGGACGAGTGAGCTGGTTACTGCTAACTGATGCCTAATTGCGGCCTGCTCTAGCTAGCTGGCTGCTGCTAATTGATGCGAATAGAGTGACGATTCGGGTGCGCCTGCAAGGCATCCCTGAACGCAGACTCGGCACCACGGTCCACTTCATCGATATCACTGCTGCCGCGGTAGCCAAATGCTAACTTGATCCGCTTGAGAGCTAACAGGTGCTCCATGCCAACTGGGGTAGCGCCACCCCAGTGCTCCTCCTCTAAATGTAGCTCGAGCATTTGTAGCTTGGGCATTGTGCCGACCTCGAAGCACAGGTGTGCCATAACATCGTCTTCTGCAGAGTGTAGCTCATGATGTTGGTCTTGAAAGTGTGTCTGAAAGTACTCCAAGGATGGAAATAATCCTGTGCGGACTATGATGACTCCATTTGCAGCAAAATGCAACAAGCATAATTTGAATTCCATCAGGGAGCGCAGCTCTCCAAGAAGACGAATGTCATCAGTCGATGTCTGCCTAACATACAGCTCCAGATGACGGAGACAATGGAGATCACCAATCCACCTTGGAATTCTGAAGGTGATGATACCTTTCATTCGAAGTGTCTCGATGAGGAGGGGGGGATTGGATAATGATAACAGACTGTCATTGTCAAGATACCAGTTATGAGAAAACCTGAGATGTCTCAGCTTACGAAGTTTTTCAACGGAGGAGACCAAAGCATCATCAATTTCAGTTGTATCTTCTATGACGAAAAAGAGCTCCCGCAAATTGGTTAGCTCGCCCAGGCCCTTGATATCCTCTGAGGAGCAACCTGTCAACTGAAACCCATTCAGAGTTCGCAGTAATTTCAAGTTGCCGATCCCTTCAGGCAGCCTATGACATAGAGCAGTCAGATGAGATAAACGGGGCAACTGAACTACATCAGACGGAATTGAATCAGAAGTCAGTTCCAGTGTTTCCAAATGCACTAGTCCTTTCAATTCAGACGGAAGCTTTATGTTTCCTGCTGTAACCTTCAAATATCTGAGATGAAACAAGCGGGTGATATCACTGAGATCAACTGTGATACCCCAGTTTTCAATGAGCAGCACCCGGAGATATTTGGAAAACAATAAAGAATTCAAGTACTTGGACCCTCCGAATGATACAATCGATCTAACCTTCGACAGACCAGTAGCAGTGGTCCTTGATATTGTACCATTTGTTGCATCATCAGAACTCGAGCAAAAGAACAATCGGCGGACCTTGGGCTTGCATTCATGCAATCTTGCCATGTCTTCAGACTTGTATACCACACTCATGAAATTTTCTTCTTCACATTTGCTGATAATAACATCACGAATCATATCATGCACTTTGCAAGAAATCACATCCCCAGCGACTGTCCGTTCCGGATGAATCAAGCTTCTATTGATAAGCTCATTGAAATAACTCCTTGCAACATCCTCCAAATCTAGCCTAGGTAAACTACGCACAAGGCCTTCAGCTATCCATTGTCGAACAAGATCATCCCTCATGATCTCGTGGTCCTCTGGATACATACCAAGACGTAAGCAACATGCCCGAAGATGAACAGGAAGATGCATGTAGCTAAGGTTTAATATACTCCTCATTCCTTCCATGGTGACGTCTGTGGCAGACTGAATTCCCAAGTAACTCCTTATGCTCTCCCAATCATGCCTTAATATTCCTGGACGACTAGCTAGTACGCCTGCTATTGTAATAATAGCGAGTGGCAGTCCACCACACCTCTTCAAAATTTCAATTGAAACTTCTTCATAATGGGATGGATTTACATCCTCAGGCCCAACCACTCTACTAAAGAATAACCTTTTAGAGTCTTGGTCGTTGAGAGGCTTCATTTTGTAAATGCACTGTTGGTGATTGCGACATGCCAGGCGAGCCACATCTTCCACACGTGTAGTTACTATTATTCTACTCCCATTGCCATTGTCTGGAAAAGCACAATTAATAATATCCCATGTTGGTCGATCCCACAAGTCATCAACTACAATAAAGTACCTGTCATGGTTTTAATATGTTAGTATGTTACACATATTGCAATATAATATATACTTATAGATTGTAGATAAAATCATTCAATGTTTTCAAAGAGGATGAACTAAAACAATCAAACAAACTTGATGAGAGCAAATTTGCTATTTCTTAGTCCAAATCAGGAGATCCATATGACATTCAACCCTAAGTAATACTAACATTACGTCCACATGTTAAAACTCAATTACGATGGATTTAATTTGAATCTGAATTGTTATGTTACAAAAGCAATACCCCTCTGCCAAAATATATAGAAAGTGCATTTTGACCGTGCAAGTTCAAGTTTTGATATGAGTATCTTGTGACACATTTTTGTTTCCTAGTTACAAAGTACCAATCATAAGAATGCCATTTTAAATACATACCAATAGTATCAAATGTGTGCCACACAACCCCCACATTATTGGTAATCTGTTGGTCAACCAATAGGAAAAAGAAAGAAAAAATCACTGGAAATTTCCTAGTCCCTACATTTTAATTAGCCTTAAAAGGTAAACACAAAATCCAAAGATGCTATTGTATTTTTCTGTCTTGTATTTCCAACCGAATGTCTTGATATTTTTTCAACTGGGTTAAGAAGACTACGATGATGGCCCATCTCTCTTCATCTTTCAGGGGCGATGCGAGCTAAACTCTAATGGTCTCGCCCCCACAAGCTTGCAAATATGTGTTGCCCGTGGCCTACCTACCTCCATTCTGACCACAAATGCCGTGTCATCTCCAGGGGCCAAGATTATTTTCCAGGTGAATGTGGAGGCTTATGGAGGACTATGGAAGCGATAGCGATGGATAGAAGATAAGAAATGATGTGTCAAACAGGTTATAAGATAGAAACAAAAAGGTTACATACACACTAAAATGGACAAGGGCTTGGGGTCCAAACAGGTATCCATATAAACAGATTATAATGAGGCTGAGTGTCTCTAACACGCAAATGGACTATAGCACCCATTTGTCTAAAGTGGTATGTTTTAATCTCCGCCATCAATTCTTTTAGGAAGTTTATGGAAACAAGGGTCACCTATCTTTGTCTTACAACTCCGATCCTAATTATCTTTCTTATGAGCTCAAAATTTTCATGGCCTAAACCTGAAAAGTCTATAAGAACTGCTTAAAAATGTTAAATCATGCCACAATCTCCTATCTAATTAAGGTGTCGGTCACGAGGTGAGCATCAATTGAATCACATAATTAAATCGTCCACTAGCTAGAACTTGTGATTCCACGAGTGACTATTTGAAGTAAATAAGTACCTCTTGTCTGTGAGATGCTCCCGAAGCTCGCTGGTGATGTCTTCCACCACACGAGTGCGACAAGGCTCTCTTCTCTTGAGCTTCAATTGTAGCCCAATCAAGAGCCCTGCCATGTCGGGTCTTTGGGAAACCGACACGAATGCCTTGTAGTCGAATTGTTCGCCGATCTTATCATACACTTGTTTGGCAAGTGTAGTTTTACCAAGACCGCCGAATCCCACAATGGACACCACCTTGAGTTTTTCCTCACTGTCCGCCAGCCAACGGACAAGCTCATCCCTTGGGCCATCAATACCCACAAGGCAGGCCGCCTCTTTGTAGAGTGCCGACACCCGAGGATCGACGGGCACAAGGGCAGAGCTAGAGCTACTGCTATCATCAAGCTTGTACCTTTTGCGTCGGTGATTCGCCTCTATGGCACGATCCTTGAGCTCCTGAATCTGGCTTGTAAACTGATAACGCACCCACAGGTTCTTAAGAAATTGAGTAATCTTCTCAATAAAACCTGCGTTGGCATTGACACTTCTAAGATTGAGAATGAAGTCATCAATGCAATCCTCCATGTCGTGGGCCATATCGCTGACATGGCCCTGCCAGTCCTTCGTCGAGGGATCGAGTTCATCCCTAGGCCCCAGCTCCTCCAAGCGAGCTTTCATGGCGCTGAGCTCATCCTCGAGGAACTGCACATGATGCTCCACCCCTTTGAGCTTCTGGCACTCGTCGCCCAGTAGGTCGGCGAGTTTGCCGAGGAGGTTGTTGACGATTTCTGACATCTGGATCTGCGGCGAGTAAGCACGGCGGCGATGGCACACCGGGAGTTACGGATCTGCGGCCGGAGGTGGATTGAGCGGTGGTGCGGCAGGACGGGAGCGCGGGGTTGAGAATGTGGTGGCAGAGGAGAGTAGATGTGATTATGTGAATATGTGATGGGGATTTGGGGCCTCCGAGAGTGAAGATAAATAGTGAAGAGTGGAGTCAAGGTCAAGCCGCGTTTTCGC
Organism: Triticum monococcum; assembly: GCA_034509565.1. Classification (NCBI taxonomy): domain Eukaryota; kingdom Viridiplantae; phylum Streptophyta; class Magnoliopsida; order Poales; family Poaceae; genus Triticum; species Triticum monococcum. The sequence goes on from CM067847.1 coordinate 772,867,498, forward strand.
GTGTGGGTCTCTGATACAGGGAAATGGGAAGGAAACTCACGTCACTTTGCTATAGTTGTTAACTAGTAGCTGTGATGGGCCGATTCTTTGTGTGCTTCTATGAATTTTTTAATTTTTTTTTTGCGGGTATGATTTTTTTTACCGGTGAAATTAACCTTCTTTTTCACCATCCTTCTAAGAACTTCTTTGTCATTTCCATGTGTGGATTCCATTCCCCCAAAAAATTGTCATTTCCATGTGTGGTGAAATTGAAAAAAAAATAAACGTGATTTATAATCATTCACAAACAGGAAGAGGTATTTAGACTTTAGAGTGTCTCACCCTTCCTCCCTTAAAATCCTTTAACTATATATCTTGGCGTCTGTCCTTGCCGCTGCCGCTCACCCGCCTCGAGTCACAGCTCATGCGACACGTCGACCTCCTCCATGTCGGTCGACTAGTTGCAGGCTCATGCCGGCATCAGACTTCGTGACGATGGTCCACGACGATGAGGAGCCACCGCCGGCACGGATACTGAGGTAGTGGAGGAGGTGACCAATCACATTAGACATGGCGCAACGGGGATACTGGCTCTGCCTTGACGGGTCGGCAAGGCGGCAATGCCGACTCCTCCTTTCACGTAGGCTCGCCTACAGTTCAATCATAAGCTCGATTTGCAGCTGTTACTCCTTGTCCGTCCTCGTCGCCTCCTCGAGGAGGCGCGACTGCTGCATTGGTTGCTCCTCCTCGTCACTGGATGAGATGTTCATGGAGAAGCCAGTCACGGTAGATGTTGAGTGCCCTAGAGAGCGACGACGACAGTGGCGAGTTTCAAACCAAGAAGGATATCCGGAGCCCCTGCCTGCCGGCTCGGAGAACCACGATTTTTTCATTGTCCTGTGAGTGGAGAGGACAGAATGTGCCGTGAGCGAAGATGAGAGGATGGGCGGTGTAGTGTAGACGGCACAGGAGCCGTGCTTAAATAGGCACTGGCAGGCGAGTGGACGGGAAGTTGTCTTCAATGCGGCTCACCGGACGCAGTAGGCTTCTCCATCACCGTGTCAGCATTGAAGTGGCACTGCCCGCTCATCTGGTCGCGTTGCTTTGACTGGCATCAATGCTGTGGAATCACATTCGCTTTGAAGCGGCGCTGATCAGCATGAATGTGCGGCAACCGCTTTGTGCGGAGAGGGTCTTTTGGGCGGATGAGTTTTTGGTAGGGACCAAGATGTCGGGCACCTACGTGGTTGCTGTCCGGATGCCTACAAAGCTCCCATTGATTTGCATCCGGTTTGCAAGGTTTCGGAGAACCGGACGAGTTTGGTCCTATGAGGTAGTGTGTTGGATGGCAAAGTGCTACCGGACACGTTGAAAATGCCCTCAAAACATTATTGCATTGAGAGAAAGCTGCTAGGTTGTCGGAAACAAGCAAGAAAATACATCCTCCTCAGACCATTATTGTACTCTCCACCTCTGCAAAGCCCAATGGAGCCAGAGACGGCACATTCGAGGAAAATCAGTTCGTCCTATGGTCATTGGATTCCTGGAGAATCCATTGATGCCCCAGCATCCTGTTCAGACCATCATTGTCGACTCCACCTCTCCAAGCTCTCTGTACTACAGTTATCTAGCTTACTAGTACAATCAGTACCTCTGCTCAGAAGATGAACAGTGTTAAGCAACGTATCTTGTGTTAGCTTGATTCAGTTAGTGCTGCCTATCATGAGTTGCAACGTCTAGCGTTATAGCTTAGTGCTAGAATGTAGAAGGTTTAGAGAATTTACTCTTAAATATCACCATCCATTGATTTGTAACTGAACATGTACGTGGTGTATTATAACTGAGCAATACTAGTGTAAATTATCGCGGCAGTTCAACACATCTGACTAACAGTAGTGAATACTATGGGCTATGGCACATGTTTAAGGACGCACTAGTTAACCCTATGGTCATTGGACCTGTGCCTAAGCACCGTTAGGAGTTTGCGACAGTCATTTCTTATTTCCTTCCACATGTACTAAGGCATTATTCCCCTCTATGCACCTAAGCCTATGCTCCACAGGATATTTTCCAGTCAACATAGCTCATGTTGGAATTTCGTCCACAGGATCGATCACATCAAATCAGGACGAACACACACACAAAAACTGCCCCTTCTTTTTATTCCTTTTTCTGTTTTCTCTACATACATTGTTACAAAACTCACGGCCTAGTACACATATATATATGCATGTAGCAGCCCCCCGAACCATGACTAGACGTAAACCTACACGATGCTAGGACTTGAGCACAAACCGGACTCAGCATAAACTCGTAAGCCTATACGTACTAGTACTTAGACTCAAACTCTAACCAACACGTATACATGGCCAAGTATACTAATCCTAGCCGGACTAGTACTACTCAGGCCATGTAAGCCACGCTGCCAAATTAACCTAACAATCCTACACAAGACACTAACTCTTGCTACTACTAGGACAAGATTATCTAACAGCTCACACCATTATTGTGCTCTCCACCTTCTGCTTCTCCTTGTTCTTGTGACTTGCGTATACTTTCAAAACTTAAAAAAAACATTGATTTTTTTTATCTTAGGTATTATTTTCTTTTACATGCGTGCAAAATTCCACAAAGAAAAGACTGATTTTGTGCTCTAGGAGAAAACTAGAAGCATAAACCACACAGGGCGCTGGAATATGGTTACAGGTAGCAAGCAAGCACATCCTGCTCAGATCATCATTGTACTCTCCACCTCTTCAAGTTCTAATGGAGGCAGAAAAAAATGCATTTGGGAGGAAAGAGTTCGTCCTATGGTCATTGGATTCTTGGAGCTCAGAATATTATTGTCCTCTCCACCTCTGCATGTTGCCTGCACTGCAGTTATCCACCCTAATAATGTAGTTATCACTTTGGGGGGAAAATGATAGTTGTGTGCCATTGGATTCCTGGGGATGCCATCTGCTGGAAGGCCCAGCTGAATTGACATTTCTCTGCGGAAGTCGGCCCAGCTGAATCGACATTTCTCTGCAAAAGTCAATAATAGTAGGCGTCTTTTTTGCTTCCGTTTTCCTCACGAGCAATCACATCCTGCTCAGAACATTATTGCATTTGAGACATATATAGCTGATGGCACAGGTTAAGGGGCCGGTTCTAATTGAGCACATTTGCGAAAAATGTAGGCGGCCTTTGGTTTATAGAAATTCTGTAGGAATCTAAAGGATAGAAATTTTGTAGAAAAAATTTCTTTGGTGCCCTTTGTTTTATATGAATGGTTCCTACTCCCATGTAGAATATGAACCAATCATTCACATTCCAGAGGAAAAAAGTAGCATAGACACAATGAAAAAATTCCTATCATATGCAACAAACGACATCTCTTTTCCTATAGGAACTGAGATACATGTCATCTCACTCCAAACCCAAGAACAAAAAATCTGCATAAACGTCGGCGTAAAATTGTACAGCATCAATCAAGATTTAATTATTCCTCAATCGGCTGAGAATTAATGGATCTTTTTGGAAATAATTTTGCTAGTCCGGCAGCGTCAAATATATATAGCATATTTTCTTTTTTGGATTTGGTGGATAGCCGATGCAATTAGCGCTCCTGACTGATGCTACTACAAAAAAAAAATTGCGAACGTGCTACTATTACATTTTCTTAAGAAACACCTGTAACTTTATTCATACTCGTAACAATTACAGGGTACACTGATTTGGACATAAGATCCAAGAAAATACAAAGTAACTCCGATGACTAAGAATTACAATGAAATCTCTTGAAAACGCCTTCCTCGTGGTATCAATCTCTGCTCGAAGAAATACTCCAAAGACTTCGGTAAAGATGCTGTAATTGGACCGGAGCGACAATTTTGTCAGCCTTTCACAGGTTTTTTGAAAGCATGTTGAGTCGCCCATCCAAAAAGATGGGAAGCCTTGATCGATGAATGTACTTGGGCAATTTTTTGAAAACAGGAACATTTCTTGAATTCTTGAACAAATTTCGAAAACAGAAAGATTTTTTGAAATTCATTATTTTTGAAAACATGAGCATTTTTATAAATTCCTGAACTTTTCATAATTTTTGAACAAAAAACAGGATTTTTTTTGCAATTCTGAATAATTATTTATGATGGAAACAATTTTTGAAAACCGGAACATTTCTTGAATTCTTGAACAAATTTCGAAACAGGAACATTTTTTAAATTCCATTATTTTTGCAAACATGAGCATTTTTTGAAATTCCTGAACTTTTTAGAATTTTTTGAAATAATTTTGGAAACAAGATTTTTTTTTGAAATTTCTTAATAATTTTTTTATGATGGGAACAATTTTTGATTCAAAAGAAACAGAAAATTTGTTGAAAAATCTATAACAAATTTGGAAAACGTGAATATTATTAGCATTTTGAAAAAAATGATAAAGGGAACATTTTGTGAAATTCTAAACAATTTGTGAAAACATAATTTTTTAAAATTTCCAAATATTTTTTGGAAAGCACAAACATTTTGAGTTTATGAACAAAATTTGTCAAACAAGAACGTTTATTAAGAAATTTCGCTCATTCTCTTGTAGTTTTTTTTGCGGGGTCATTATGTTGTAGTTATGAGTAGCTGATTGGGTGTTTCAAGTGATGGATATCTTTCTGAACATTCTGGTGATTACCGAAATAGCCTTTCGTCCCGCTTTATATATAAAGCAAACCGCCAGAGAACGACATCGAAACAATGTCAACCCACACACACACAAACAGACACACACACACAAGGTAGCACACGACAAGTACGGGGGTACTGCTGAGGGCACAGCTCAACAAGCCCAAAAGACACACACGCCCAGACACGACACATGGTGGGGCAGCCACAACAGGCTCAGGAGGAGGCGGCGGAAGCGGCGGTGATAGTCGAAGTGCCATCGAGCGAAGGTCGGCGATGATGGTGTTGATGGCGTCCCGGTCGGAAGGGCGGCTAAGCGGCCGCCAGATCTGCAGGAAACCACACATTTTAAAGACAGTGTTAGTTGCACGTCGAAGGGGAACACGCTAGATCACAAGCTTATTGTGGACCATCCAGAGGGTCCACGCGAGCACTCCAACGGAGAGCCACCTAATGTGGCGGGCCGAAGGAGGTATTGCATGAATTTCCGTGAGGAGGTCGGGGGGGGGGGGGAGTTGGTGTGGCACCAATGACCGCCAACAACTTCGCGAAAACAACTCCAAAGGAATTGAGCCGTGACACACGTAAAGAATATGTGGTTCGAGTCCTCCACGGTACCGCAGAGGGGACACATCCCGTCCCCAGGGCCATTACATTTGAGCACCTCCACCCCAGAAGGTACCCGACCCCTAATCCATTGCCACAAGATTATCCTGATCTTGAGCGGTAGCTTGATGGCCTAGGCAGCAGTGAAGGTCGTCGGGGCCGTCGACGGGGCGATGGCCTGGTACAGGGACCTAGTGGAGAAACGACCCGAGGGCTCCAGGCGCTACGATATGCGATCCGAGACCCTGTCCATGTCGGGGGTGTGGAGGGCGATGCACTCGACACTACCAGAATCGCCCCCGATGCCGACGGCTCTGGCCGTCGGCATAGCCCTGATTCCCGTCGGGACAAGCCTATGCCGACGGCCCTAGTCGAGAACATATCTGTCGGCGTAGTCTGGGAGGTCGTCGGCATAGACACTATCCCGACGGTGTTCGTACATCTATGCCGACGGCCTCGGCCGTCGACAACGTCCCCGCCTAACGATGGCCGCCGTCAAGTGCTGACCAACAGCTGCGCGACATGTGGCACCTTTATGCCGACGGCTAGGACATTGGCATAGTTTAAAACTACGCCGACGGCTAGACCGTCGGCATAGAGGTGCCATGTGTCGCGCAGCTGTACCTCCTGGGGTAGGGCTATGCCGACGGCCTAGCCCTCGGCATAGTTTTAATCTAGGCCGTCGGCATAGCCCTGCCCCAGGAATGCCCAGTGGCTGACACGTGGCGGCTATGCCGACGGCCTAGCTATCGACTTAGTTTAAAACTATGCCGACGGCTAGGCCGTCGGCATAGCTGCCACGTGTCAGCCACTAGGATCTCACGCCAGCTCTATGCCGACGGCCTAGCCATCGGCATAGTTTGTCTCTGTTTTTTTCTTTTCAGCTCATTTCATTTGAATATATATAGCATATATATGAATCATACAGCAATATATGCATCACATAACAACAAATTCATCATCACACAACACAAGAAGCATCGCAAAGCATAAACATATAAGTATCATCACCACTAAGCATATAAGAATCTCACAAACAACAATAAGAAACATCACAAGCATATAAGTATCATCACCACCAAGACCGCCACAAAGTCACCCAAAGGCTTAAGCGCCAGGACGTTGAGCACCACGGAGGTCGTCACCGCCAAGCCCGCCGAAGCCCAGGTCGTCACTGCTAGCGGCAGCGCTACCACCAAGACCGCCTCCACCTCCGCCTCCGCCTTCATGGATCGGAGTGGTCGGGCTTCGTGACTCGGGAGTGCTGCGAAGACCACCACCAACGGTTGATCCACCGGTTCCCTGGATGTTGAAAAGACATGTTAATGGGATATATGACTGTGTTGAAAGGCATGATATGCTTTGGGTGAATAGATTGGGGATGAACTAACCGGCGAGGGGCCAGCGTTCTGTGCCAGAAACTCCTCAAAGGTAAGCAGCCTTGGTTGTGGCGGAGGAGATGGTGCTGGTTGCAATTGAGGAACCCTGCCGGCCGCCATTTCCTGAAGAGCGTACTGCATCTGGTGATTGTTCTGCTCATGGAATGCATAAAGGCTCTCGTGCCACGCCATGGTCTCCTGGCGTGTGTACTCCATGTAGGCCTACGGTATGACATGATGGAACTCATAAAACTACTAAATGCGGAAAATAAAGTGAGCAATGAAGATAAGAGGGAAAATACTTACAGATTGCCGCTCCTGAAAGAGGGACTATGACTGTGCACTGGTCATGGGCGTGCTTGTGTGCTGGCTCAGGCTCGGGTCGATTCGACGGAGCTGTGTGTAGGAAATAGTAGGAGTGATCACAGCATCCAGAACCCCCTCCCGACCGTGCTCCTTGGGCCCCATGCCCACCACCACCCTCTCATCCAGATCCGCCACAATGGGGTCAGGTGTGTCAGGATGTAACCTCAGATACCCTTCGGAGTAGTCCTTCTTCCTCTGCGTGGTCTTCTTGCCGTAGTACTTGGGCTCGCCAGGCTTGGAGTCCTTCCGCGTATGAGCGATCTCCCACGCCTCCATGTGTGAGAGCGTCCGCTTCAGTTTATCCTCCTGCACCACCAAACAGAGGTTAGTCATACATAAGAAGTGACAGCAAATAGAAGAAGAAGAATGTTTAATGAGGTTAGTCATACATTAAGTGTCTTGTGGAGAAAGTGGTTTCGGTTTCCCTGAGCATGTACTCCCTCCTTCCCTCGGTTAGCCTTGTTTTTGATGCTCATAGCCGCCCAGGCTCCATCCTTATCACACCAAAGATCCACCAATGCCACCCAGGACCCTTCTTTTCCATAACACCAATTTGGACACACCTACATAATGAAAGCATAATGGCATGTCAACACGAAACGGTGAAATGTACCACAAACATCGGAATGAAAAATCAGGTATACTTACCGCCAAGTACTCGTGCCTCTCCAAGGTAATGCCCATCCTCCGCGCTTCTTCCTTGGTCATCTTCACACCAAGAGCGTCGTGATAGTATGTCGAGATGGCCACATAGCGCACCTCGTACTGCATCTGGCGGGCCTTCTTCTTGCATTGGCGTAGCACGATCTGGTCGTCTCTGGCCTTGTGCTCCGGAAGAACTCGATAGAATTTCTACAATCATGCATGAAACAAGAATGGAAGAAGCCATGAGTTAAATCATTCATGAAACTAGAATGGACTTGTGCTTCTGAAGAGAACTCACCCAGAAAGTAGTGATCACGGCCTTGGCATGGGTCTCATGGTCCGCGTGGAGGGCCGCTTCCCAGTGGTCCCAGCTCGTGGCCAGAACCCGATGGTCCGGGTGCCTGACTGGATCCGGACAGTATAGCCCCGGCCAGTGTAACTTCAGCAAGACAGTGATGAGGCCGTTGGGAATAGGGGCCCCTTTAGGATATATCCAGCTGCTGCAAAAGAATGAAATATTAGCATGTGACAAGCAAAATAAATAACTACCGGAATGAGCATGTGACAAGCAAAATAATGAAATTATTATAAAGTGGCACTTACTCTTTCCCCGTTGGCTCAATGAGCCACTTCTGCTCCTCAGTAGCAGGAATCTGCTTTGGTAGCTTTGCGTTACCACGCAGCCACCCCTTGTTGCCAACCCCCTCCCCGCCACCACCCTTCTCCTCGCTTGCCTCCTCCTCCTCCCCCCTCCCCAACCTCCTCCTCGTCCTCCTCCTCATCATCATCATCAGAGGGTACCTCACTAGAGGATGGTACCTCACTAGAGGAGGGCCTCGAAGACAACACCCCTAAGTCGATGAGGGTGCGCTCTTTCTGGCCGCGACCCCCTGTAGTGGCTCTCCCCCCACCACCTTGCCCTCTAGGGGCTCTCCCCCTGCCCCTCCTCCTCTAGGGGCACCTCTCCCTCGACCTCCCTGTGAGGAGTCATTGTCAAGTAGCCGGGGGGAGGATTACGTGCTCGACCACTCTGACTAGGTAGGCCGACGACCTTGCGTAGGAAACCCACGCCGTCGGCCTCCCCTTGCCCATGTTCCACGAACCTGCATTGAAAAGAGAATAAGCAATTAGTAAATTAATAAAATGAAGGAAAGGGCATAATAATAAGGAATAATAAACACATTAAAAAAATGCATAAAAAGGCATATTCCTAAACTATAGAAAAAAAGACTTGAAACGTACATTTGCTTGAACCCATATGAACCATCACTGTTGTAACCTCTTTCTCGGTCGGTCTCATCATCACTATCAATCATATCATCTTCGTTGTCTGACAGAGGTGGAGCTTCTTCCTCGTCGTCAGCGTCTTGGTTTAACTTGTCTAGCATAAGTATGTCATTTTCATTGACAATGGTCTCACCATCATTCCGTGCATCGTCGTCGTTTGGATCCACATCATCATCACCCAATGGTCTAGCGTCATCGTTTCTAACCACATCATAATCATCAGGTTGCTCTTGATAGAACACTCCCTCGTATGTCATGGGGTTAATGTTGTAGTAATCGTCTTCATTCGGGTCCGATAGCTTACCATGTGGCGACACCTTGAACACAACTTTCCAACCCTTTAGGTACTCTTTCTGGCATGAGCAAGGCAGATAATATACTTGTGTAGCTTGGGTAGCCGCAATGAAGAGATTGGCTCCGGCATAGACGGTTGATGGTTTAATTTCGACCAAACCAATGGAAGGCGTATGTTTTACCCCCTCCCGGCATTGCGGCTACCCAACAACTTCCAGTAGCCGTCTGACCGGGCTTGCGATTGCAAGAAATAGCTGTATTGCAAGCAATGTGCTGGAAGAATTATGCGAAGAAGCCAAGAAGAAAGCCAAACATATAGTGATGATGGGGCATGTATTTCGTTCATCAAAAGTAAATCTGAGGGGTACAGTCTCACCAACCTTTAAATATGTGGCGAAGTTTCATCTCATACACATGTATTTTTAATAAATCTATGAACTTCTAAAAATCTTGTAACCAGTTTTTAACATACTAAAAATAATTATTTTGTGCACATGGATATTTTTCCAACACACGATGAGCATTGTATTCTGGTTATTTGAATATTTTTAATCTACTTCTAAAAATATTGAAACTTTTTTTAAAACACTAACTTATTTTTTGTATATACGACCACTTTTTAATACAGTACGTGGTAAACATTTTATTTAATATACAGAAATGTTTCTTTACTATATGGACATTTTTAATCCATGGGATTTTACAAAAATATGTAAAAAAAGGTTTCTTACATAAATGTAAATTCATCGCATATATGAACATTTTGTTTCATATGCACGAACATTTTTATATTTTTATTTTTGTGTACGTGAACACTTATTTTCGTTTTTCGATTGTGAAAGCTGGTGTTTTTAGCAACATTATTTAAACCCCCCAAAAAAATGCCATTTCCTGCTGCATGTGTAAATAACTATCAGCCAAAGGAGAATAAAACAGAGAGACCAGGTTCAGAGTTGCTCAATTCAACACCTGAAGATCCATCAGGTGGAAGTTGTGATGACCCAAGAAGTTGCCACAGAGCGTTTTATCACGACACTGCTTCGTTTATCGTTGGGGTGAGTGTCTCCAACTGTGATAGATATGCAGCGAAACCACCTCTGTTGTTAGCCGCGTATACCGCAGTTGCGTATACCGCGTATGCAGCGACAAGGTTGTACAGGCTTGATCTAAAAAAAAAAGGTTGTACAGGCTCGTCCGGGCACGAGAAGGTCCATCTGGTGGTGCGGCGGGTGGTTCGGAGGCAGGCCAGATCAGATTCAATATTTTTAGACTAGGAAAATGTTATTTACATGTGGGTCGGCGGCCTGCAGCTTCCCTTCCTGGAGCTCACGGCCGGCGTAGATTTAGACTAGGAAAAGAATGTCATGCTCGTGACATTGATCTGGGAGTGGAAGAGGGCGAGGGAGGAGACGCAAGCAGCAAATCTGGCACGCCGTTGCCCGTTGATGCCCTCGGTTTTGAATTGCGATGACTCCACTGCATTCATCTGGTTTTTCTCCGGACAAAGCAGAGAGACATGTCTGCTGATACTGTGAGGCAAGTGCAGCAAGATGGTAGTAGTAGTGACTGGTTTCAGAGACAGTAGCTTTGGATCAAGCCGTGCAATCGCTTGTACGAGTGCTTATGATGCTGAATTGCAGATGATGAATCTGATCTGGCCTGCCTCCGAACCACCCGCCGCACCACCAGATGGACCTTCTCGCGCCCGGACGAGCCTGTACAACTTTGTACTCGACCAAACAACTGAGGAAACGGCTACACAACTGCGGTACACGCGGCTAACAACAGAGCTAGTTTCGCTGCCATATCACACTAATCCAGCTCTTGATCACTTGTGATCCTGACGAGGTATGCAGTTCGAGACTATCTCACCCCAACCATAAACGAAGCTGTGTGGTGATGAAACCCTCTGTGGCAACTTCTTGGGTTGTCACAACTTCCACCTGACGAGTCTTCAGGCGTTGAATTTGGTATATCTACTACCAACATTCAAAAAAAAGAGTCTTCAGGCATTGAATTGAGCAACTCTGAACCCGGTCTCTCTGTTTTTATGTCCTTTGGCCGATAGTCTATTTTTTCGAACTTCTTTTAATTGGTTGGATTGCTTACCACATGTGTCACACGGTCCTTTGGCCGATACTTATTTACACGTGCAGCTGGAAATGGGATTGTTTTTCTTTGTTTAACTAATGTTGCCAAAAGAATCAGTCTCGACAATAAAAAAAAAGAAAAAAGTGTTCACATACATATGAAATAAAATGTCCATGTATGTGATGAATTTACATTTATGTAAGAAACCTTTTTAATTTTTTTTTGTAAAAATCCCATGGATTAAAAAGTGTTCATATAGTAAAGAAACGTTTGTGTACATTAAATAAATGTTTACCACGTATTAAAAAAATGGTCATGTATACGAGAAATAAATTAATGTATTAAAAAAGTTTAAATATTTTCAGAAATAGATTAAAAATATATTCGAATGACCAGAATACATTGTTCTTCATGTATTGGAAAAATATTCATGTGCACAAAAATATATTTTTATTATGTTAAAAAATGGTTACATGGTTTTTAGAAGTTCATATATTTAAAAGCGTGTTATAAAAGTTTTAACCTTTTTTGAGATAAAACTTCAATACAGATTTAAAAGTGTCATATATAAAAATATATTAATATATGATGTGTTAACCTTTTTTGTAATTTTGGGTAAATCAAAAGGAGAAAGGAGAACAAAAAATAAATTATAAAAGTGAAGGGACAACAGAAAAATAAAGAAAGAAAAGGCAACGATGGACTGAAACCAGAAGAAACCACAAAGACCACCAACAAAATGGAAAAGGGAAAGAAAATTAAAATCTGCGAACCGCCGACGTATTTCTCGCATTAAGCGCGGAACAGGATTTACTGAGGAGTCAAATGTTTATTATTTGGGCCTATAAATAGGCCTCCTTTCTGGGCAACTTTTGTTAAAAATGTGTGTTGGGCTTAACTTTCTATCTGTTTTTATTTCCTTGATGTTGTTCGTTTTCATTCCATCTGTGCCTGAAGCAGAAGCTGAAACTGGCTCTTCTAGTTTTTGGCATGGTTATCGTCCCAATTTTCTTTTACAAGACATTTTGAATGATATAACAGAGAACTTTTATTCCTTACATAATGTGCAGAGAGGTTTATGCTTTAAGGTCAGTAAACATTTCTGAATTAAGACAGACGAAGAGATCAAAATAAAATAAAATTATCACAGAATCGGCAAAGAAAAGAAAAAGAATGAGGTATAAAAGCATGAGAAGAAATTCAGAGTGTTTACAAACACAGGAAAAAAAATCAGATTATAACAGCACGAGCAGAAATTCAGAATTATTTTTACAGACTAACATACCAAAAAATTCATAACAGAACGAGCAGAAAAAAAAAAGAATGGATCATAGATTGTATAAGAATGGGCACAAATTGAGAATGTTCACATCACTATGTGTAATGTGAACATTCTGAATTTCTGTCCAATCCTATATAACCTGTGTAGCTCATTCTGTTACAATCGAGATAGTCAATAATGGACGTGGATGCAGTAAAGTCAAAATAGTACTCCATCATTGTACATACTTACAAACCCAAACAGACCGACAGACCGACCGACCAACCAAAAGATCATATATACAACTGTACTACAATTCCTGCGACAGTTTCATACACGCACAGCGAGAACAGAGAGAAACCTACCTATTCTTTATCAGTCAATCTTGAAACAAACCAAAGCCTGTAGCGTTAGGACTTAAGCAGCGCTTTCTGATTACTGGACTCGGCAATTCAACAGGGCAACAACTTCCTGTGGGCATCCCGTCGAGTCCCCAAATGAACTTCATATGGCGAGTAATTGAAATCTTAGCCTGTACTGACATTGTGTGCCCAAGTTCCTAACCTCACTGCTTAACCAACAGTACTCCTTGTGCGGAGTGTATGTAAAGGGCAATCAACAGCTTCAGATGTACATATATGATGATCACTAGATAACAATGCATGTGTTTACAAGCCAAAATATATAGCAAACGTTGAGTTACCAAGTTATACACATAAGTCATACAGAGACTGGCGAACAGACATACCAAAAACTGAGACAACAAATAAGCTCTCCTGGGCAAAGCACCCAAAGGAAATACCGGCATAATTTATAAAAAATAATAATAATGACAGTGCCATGGGCAGAGAGTCGCCTTGCCAGTTCAAAAAATAAATAGTACAATGATATAACAGCACGTAGGTAAACAAGTGGAAAATACAATTGTTCAAACAAGATCTCTTTCCAGGGATAAAACAATAGTGTTTGAAGCACTTTCTGATTACTGATCTTGCAGCTCAACATGGCAACAACATTCATGTCGGCGTCTGGTCCAGGCAACATCACAAAACGAACATGGAGGCAACAGTTGCTGATCCTGGCAGGTCTTGCGAGACACTAGTTCTACATACTCCAAGGGATCTCTCTTTTCCACCCGTATGTACTTGCTGGAAGAATTCCGCAAAGAAACCATACAGGGTCAACACCAGAAGAAAGCCAAATATATAACGATGTGGCATGTATTTTTTTTCCTCAAAATATGTCCGAGGGGTACAGTCAGTGCCACCAACCTTTGCAGACAACACCTCTTCCAAGTCTTTGGGAACAGTAGTTCAACCTTTGCAAACATACTTCCATGTCTTGGGCTTCAGCAGCACAGGCTTATCTACACAGATTAGTCATGTAAAACTTACAGTTAGAAGTACATCATTAAAGAAAGAAATGATGGATTTAGATGAAGGAATATCTGACTTGCTCCAGTTTTCTGCCGTCCTACAAGTGATGCTATTATCGTTATCTGACTAGCACATTTAACACTCGCTAGTAGGTAGAAATAGAGAAGGTAATTGATGTGTGCTTACTTCCATAAAGACGATCATCTACGTATTCCTCCTCGATGCTGCCCAGGCGTTGCTGCAGGCTTGCAGGGAGCGTCTTCATACCAGGGCAATCTATAATCTGAAGATATTGGAGAGATGAGTATGCATGTGGCACATCCGGTAGGGATTCCAGGGTCCCGCATCCCCAAAGCTCGAGGTACTCCAACGATGGGAGCTCGGGAGAGCAGGATTCCAGAGATGTCAACCCACCGCAGTTACAAATGTCTAGTCTCTTGAGGGATGGGGGGAAATAGAGGACCCCTCTTAAGTCATCACAGCTGTTTAATGATAATGCTTCTAAACTGGATGACCCTTGATGAATCGATGATACTGACTCTCCCTGCTGCTGCTTCCTGCCATATATGGACTCAAGCATACTGCAATAAGAAATGTCCATTGTCCTGAGAGAAGCGGGGACGTTGAAGAGCTCGACCAAGTTTCTACAACTCTGTATCTTCAGAGACTCTAGATGTGGCAGGAGCTGACTGGTTTCTGACGATGTTGATGGCTCAGCAGAAGCTTGTGCATATCCAGTCAAATTATTGCATTTCCTAATCAAAAGCTTCCTCAAGTATACTAGTCCTTCAAACAATGTTTCTGGCCAGTGGACGAGTGCATGCCACCTCACAATGGACAAATCTTGAAGGTGTACAAAGCATGCACACAGCTCTGTTACAGTTACACTTGACTTAAAGTCTCTTAACACCAAAACTTCTAGAGGAAAGTCTTGATCATTCCCATTCTCCTTGACGTTCAACACTTGCCTCAAACTATTCTCAGCCCCCATCGAGGTTTTATCTCTACTATGTTCAATGCTAGTCAGTTCCAGATTGGTCAATGAAGTCATATGTCTCGCTAACCACAAGAGCAACTCTGCCTCGTGTCCTTCCATGTTTAATACGCCGAGCTTTGGTGATTTAGCTGTAGTTGTCAACCCTAGACAATTCTTAATACAAACATTCTGGAGCTTAGGGAAGGTCGGTTGTCCTGGCAATGCTTTCAAATTTTCACAGTAACTAAGGGACAACTTCTCAAGCTGAGGAAACATCTCTTCTCTGTGCATCTCATCATTATCTATCTCCCACCAACTTTCCAAAGAGTCAAGAGTATGCAACATAAGCTCCTTTAGTTTTGGAAATGTGAAGGTTTTATTATCACAGTCACGGCTGAACAACCATTGCAGTTTTCTACAACCAAAAAGATGGATCTCAACAATGTTTTGCAACATTGTAATCCATGTCGGAAAGGTGGTGGCTCCATATGAGTGTATAGTTATGGCATGTAGTCCATCATGAGGTTTGAGATTCTCGAGCACTCTTGCATCATCTTCATCATCCCGGAAACTAGCTAAATGTTTAAAATAATGCCATCTGAAGGCCCATGTTAATGTCAGTTCCCTTAGTTCCTTGTTCACAAGGTTTGCCATGCTTGCATCTTTTTCAGTCACGTTTGCCAGATTACGTAGCTCTAGTTGACCACCAAGGTTTAAATTTCTGAGCTCTCCAACATTACTACAATTAGAGCCACTACCTGCTACAAAGCATGTCAGTGTCTGTAGGGATGTGAGCCTCCTGAAGTCTGTCGGCATGCAGTTAAGCTTTGGACAACCATGAGTGTAAAGGTGACGAAGGGAAGTCATATACTTCATTTGTCTAGGAAGTCTACAAAGAGATTCACAGCCAGAGAGGTTCAGCGTTTGAAGGTTGTATAGAATGCTCATATCTTCAGGAAGTGCATTGATCCAACTTCTTGAGAGATCTAGGTACCTCAGGTGATGTAGATGCTTTGGTTTCAGCTGAAATGATCTTCTCAGTGAACAGAGCTGTAACGCTTGCAAAGAGTTGTATTTGGATGGATGTTGCAACGAACTTTCCATAAACCCATCACATAGAAGAGTTTGTATAGATGGAGAGCTTTTCTCTAGAGAACTATTCAATTTTCTTCCTGGTTCCTTGCATGACAGAAATAAATGACGAGCAGTGTTTGGAAGCCACTCACTCTGACTTGGTTCCTCAGATTCAATTTTGTCTTGTTCCTCAGTTGCGAAGGCACATTCCTTTTCCATTACAGACAGTGCAACATCATGCATAAGATCGTGAATTTTACATGTAGTTCTGGAATAACACAACCCGGTGTCTTCAATTTCCCTGATCATGGCTTGGACTTGTCCCACATCCTGAAAGAATGATCTTGAGGCCAGCTCATTGAAAATCTGTTTGCCAATGGTCTCAAGACGAACTTGCTTTTCCTGGATGAAGCCATGTGCAATCCATAGTTGGATCAGCTTGTCCACATCAATCTTGTGATCTTTGGGAAATATAGCACAAAAAGCAAAGCATTGCTTCATACGCGGCGGCAAGTCATTGTAACTGAGCTTGAGTATTGGTAAGATTCCATTCTCCTCGGTGCAAATGCTGCTTTTGCTTAACACAGCCTCCCATTCTTCCTTATTGGTCCTGGTACACAGTATGGAGCCCAGTGCTGTTGCAGCTAAAGGAGAGCCAGCACATCTCTCCACAATCTTATCAACCATATTCACCAACTCGGTAGACCTTTCCTCTTCCTTCTTGAAATGGCTGAATGTTGTTGTCTCGATAATTTCCTTTATGTACTGATCTTTCAAAGCTGTGAGATTATGAGCTTCAACAGTACGCATCAGTTCAGCAACTCCGCCATCACGAGTTGTTGTCAAAACGGCACTACCCATGCCCCCATGTTGAAGTCGGGCCTTAAGCTGCTGCCATTTATGAACCTCTCTATTCCAGACATCATCCAATACAAGGAGGTACCTTTGCCCGCTCACCAAATCCTGAAGTCTATCCAGTGGTGTTTTCTTCTTTTTAGAAGCGGCTTCTTTTATACCATCATCCTTCTTCTCAGGAGCTGCTTCAACTATTCTTGTAGCCAGAGAATCCAGATCAAAGTTGTCAGAGACACACACCCATAGCAGCAAATCAAAATGCTTCTGAATTTCAGGTACATTGTAGATAACTTGTGCTAATGTGGTCTTGCCCAGACCCCCGATTCCAACGATGGGAACAACCGTGACATCTGCATTTGTAGCTTGACCAACAAGTATATTAAAAATTTCTTTAGTATCCTTCTCTCTCGATCTGCTAGCGATTTTCTTTGGATCGAAAATAACATGCCCCGTCTGCCGCAGCTGATTGGATAGCAGCGATTTTTGCTGATACTTAAAGCCAAAGGCATTCATTTCAGTCACAAGGACCTCAATGGCCTGCACAATCTTGCGGAGCTTTCTTCCCATCCTGTTACGGAATACAAAACGGTTGTGTGTGGGAAAGAGTTTTACCACAGTGAAGCCAAGGTCGTTGTAGTGCCCATCCTTTTTGGCCTTACGACGAAGCGCCTCATACTTGAACTCATCAAATACTTCATTCGCCTGGTAAGCCACCTTTTTGATGGCCTGGAGCCAGGCTGCCGCCCCTTCTCTGTGGGCTGCGGCCTGCTCGGCGTCGGCGATGATGTCCAGGATGGCAGGTAGTTTGCGCATCAGGATCTCATGTTGCTCCTCCATGCCCTTCAACACGTTGTACTTGTCCAGGAGGTAGCTGGACGCCTTCCCCATCACGATTTTGAGCAGTGGTCCGACCACCATGCTGGCCACCACCACCGCCATTGGAACACCAAAGAGTCCCAGGAACACAGAAAAGAGAAGCACGAGTGCAGCGTAAAGTGGGGTAGAAAATGGTCTGAGCAAGATGCGCTTGCTTGCTTGCGAGGAAGATGGTTTCTTCCAGTACCACAACATAGAGACAACCGTTGGTTTGATAAATAGCACTACTTCAGCATAGCATCTTTTGGGACTACTTTGTTTTCTCAGCATTGTTGTGCCCGATGGCAGCTTCGCCAACACTTTCTGCTATTGTCGGGAGGAACTTCGTGTCCTCAGTCAGGGCATGGCACCGATGTCTCCGAGAGGCACTTGCTTCGGAAAAGCAGTCACAAATTGTAAACCGCGAATGGCAAACATAAAGGGTTTGTGTTAAGGGAACTTCTTTTCGTTGTACCAGCCTGCAACAGCCACATCGCAGTTTTGCAGAACTGCAGATTGCTGGAATTTAATAAACAAAAATATTGTACTAAGGAAAAGGACGGCACTAGTAATATAATGTTCCTATACTTTGCTAATGCGGCCAGCCGGCTAGGCGGTTACTTATAAGAAGATGTCCACTTCTCCCTGTTCGTTGAAGACGCTAAGGACATAGTTCCAACGACACTTTGATCCCAGCACAAATAATGGATTGCTAGCTCACAGGTCACAGGATTACAAAGGAGTAGTAAAACAAGAACAGAAAAAAAGAGGTGATTTTTTGTATGGGGATTGAACATTCTTTCATTTCAGCTTTATAGTATGCAATGCAGATGAGCTGTATTGGAAAACTAGAAGATTTCAGTGTAGTACCGTTGTCTTACCCACGGCAGCGCCGGCAGCTCCTCCCCCGCCATTGGTTGGTTGCTCCACGACGAGAAGCAGAGGGCGACGAGCTCGACGGCGCGGCCCTCGATTTGGCCTGGCCTTGAGGAGGCTTGCTCCCTCCCACCTCCCATCCCCGCCGCCTCCTCTCCTAGTCTCCTTACGGCTCCACCTCCAATCTCAAGAGGGGAGATCCCGACGCGGTTGCTCAATTCTCCACCTGTTTTACTGAAAATCTGGCGTGAGACAGTAGAATCGCTTGGAGGACGCACGGCGGAAGAGAATTCCGGCCGGCGGTCCCTCGGATTTGGGGATTTCCATCGGAGACGATGAGCAGGCAAGGATTTGTTTTTTTTTTTTTTGAAAGGGAACTACGAGGCACTACATATGTACCGAATGCCTGGGCCTACTAGCCCAGGAGGCCTGGACCACCTAACAACCACAAGCCCAGAGCTACGGGGCCTAGCCCAGCGCGGTTACACGAGGCGCAGCGACGCGCGACGTGCAAGCACACAATTTTTTCCCTTTCGTTTATATATTTCCGTTTTTTTCTCTATTTCAAGGAATGCTCTAACAATAAATTAAAATGTTTTAGATCTGTAATTATAAAAATTCTAAAACTTACAAAACGTTTTCTGGATTTCAAAAAATGTTCATAGATTAGAATTGTTTTTGTGAAAGTAAATAATGTCCCACAAACTTAAAAATGACCGTGGAGCTAATTTATTTTCATAAATTTTATGTTCAGCGCACATTTAAAAAAATACTAACTGTGCATTTAAAAATTTCAACGTTATTTGAAAAATGTTCATCGCATATTAAAAAAATAGTCAACCTGTATTAAAAAATGTTGACTGTGTAATTTTTTAAAATGTTCGTCACACACTAAAAAATATTCAATGTTATTTAAGGAGTGTTCACACATTTACATAATGTTCACAATTCTTTTTCAAGATTGTATTGTACAGTTATTTGTGTGACAAATCTTATTATATTATTTCCATTCTACCATTACAAATAATTTATCTGTATACTAGTAGTCAAAAGAAGCAATTTCGATGTTCTAAAAAATTGTCTATATTTACTAACAGGGCTAGTAATAAAGCCTTTTGTTAAACTGCTATATTTACGAACGGGTCTAGTATGAGAAGGAACATGATTATATTTTTCCGTGGAAAGGCTATTACATAGCATGTGCTCTGCTAGTTCAATAAGAAAAACAATGCATGTATAAGCCAGACATCATACATACATATGGCGCCCATAACAGGGCGTCTCCAATGTGCGAAAAACATGAATCTTAAGCCAAAAAAAAAGACCTGGACACAAACATTGTGGGGAGGTTCTTAAGCTAATGTTCTAAAGATCGTATCATAGCACTAAGACCAAGCCATAAGGAATGTAAAATTGTCTTTACCATGTTCCTAGAAAATTGAAAATAAATCTTTTGGTTACTGAAAAATGCAGCTTAATGTGATCTACAGGCTCCTCACTCACTAGCAGGTTTGTCCGCAAGCAGGTCGACCTGGCTGGCTGGTGGTGCGATGGGAGGTCATCTGCATCATGCTTGATCACAGGTGGGTTATTGTCTGAAACAAGTTACCACGCGTTGTCGCATTTGTCTGACGGTGTCATGTCTCTCTGGACACAGGTGACTGCAGTGGACTCTTCGAGGCCAAGGGCACCGACGGCATATGTTGCCGAGGGCGTCCATTTACAACCTGCCCAAGGTCTGGATCACTGAGGAGTACAACCAGAGACGTCATTGTCTGCCCCTCATTCTGCCTGCAGGTCTGGAATCCACACAATATATATCTGAAACCCACTATCCCCTAAGCATAATTCTCTCTGCTCAGTTGGGCTGCAACTAATTTATCTTTTATCGTCTCATTCTGTTGTGGAAGACTAGTGCAGTTACAGTTCATGAGACTAGAGTTATTCAACCAAGTTTGTTTTCCTGGGAAAAGAATGATAGCCAATAGTACTATGGCATGATTTGTCATAATTCGAGGACCCACTGGCGAGTCTTGCAAGTGATCTCTCTTCCCCGTCGTCTGCATGTGCTGCAAGAATTCTGGAAAGAAACATCAGATTTTATAATTCCATCAGCTTATCTTGTGCAAGAAAAGAACAACAATCAAAGGTTTCCAGCAGTGTAGGCGTATTTCTATATTACAAACCTGGGTGATAACTTTCATATAGGTATTCCCGTGATTCCGTTTGTAGCTCTCTAATCTCTACGGATGACATATTTCCATGTCTTTGGTTTCAACAGGATAGGGATTGGCCTTGGCCTATCTGCAGTTCTGCACAGGTCAACAATGCAAAAAACTTACAGATGAACAACTATAAACTAATAAATGACAGAATTTTGCTTAAAGGAACATTTAGTTTGCTCCAACTTCCTATCATTCTACTACTAGTGATGCTATTATCATTATCTAACTAATGATTCATTTAATATTCACTAGTAATTACTGCGCGCTTACTTCCATAACAATGTGCATCTATGTATTCCCACTGAAGGCTGCCCAGACGTTGCTGCAGGCTTGTAGGGAGTGTCTTCATACCAGGACACTCAAATATGCGAAGATGTTGGAGAGATGAGTATGCTTGCGGCACATCCGGTAGGGATGACATGGAACCGCAGTATAAAAGCCCAAGACGCTCCAAGGATTTTAGCCCTGCCGAACGACATTCCAGAGATGTCAACCCGCCGCAGTGTTCAATTTCTAGTACCTTGAGGGACTGGGGAAGACAGAGGACCCCTCTTAAGCCGTGACAACCAATTAATCGTAATTCTTCTAAATGCTCTGCCCCAGATCCGGGTGATGATGATGATGATAACAACTCCAGTATACTAGATGACCCTTGATGAATCAACGATGCTGACTGTTCCTGCAGTAGCCTCCTGCCATATATGGACTCAAGCTTACTGCAGTCAAAAATTTGCATTCTCCTGAGAGATGCAGGGATGTTGAAGACCTCAACCAAGCTTTTACAATCCCTTATCTGCAGAGACTCTAGACATGGCAGGAACTGACTTGTTTCTGACGATGTTGATGGCTCGGCAGGAGCTTGTGCATATCCAGTCAGATTCTCGCAGCAGCCAATCATTAGCCTCCTCAAGGATACTAATCCTTTGAACTCTATTTCTGGCCAGTGGACGAGCACATCGGAGCTGAAAATTGACAAATCTTGAAGGTGTACAAAACATGCGCACAGCTCTGTTACATCTATCTTAAAGTTCTTTAATACCAAAACTTCCAGAGGAAAAACATGATCGTTCCATTTTTCCTTGGCATCCAGCACTTCTCTCAAACTATGCTTAGCTGCCGCCGACGTTGTTTCTGTACTGACTTCAAGGCTAGTCAGTTCCATATTCGTCAATGAAGTCGTATGTCTAGCTACCCATAGGAACAACTCTGCAATATGTCCATCCATTTTTAATACACAGAGCTTTGGTGATTTAGCTGTAGTTGTCAACACGGGACATTTCCCAATGCGGGCGTTCTGGAGGTTAGGGAAGGTCGGATGTCCTGGCAATGATCTAAGCATCTCACAGCGAGTAATAAACAACTTCTCAAGCCGAGGAAACATTATCTCTTCTCTTTGCATCCCATCATCATCATCTATTTCCCACCATCTCTCCAAACAACAAAGATGGTCTAGTGTAAGCTCCTTGAGATTTGGAAATGCCAAGGATGAATCACAGTCACGGCTGAACAACCATCGCAGTTTAATACAACCGACAAGATGGATCTCAACAATGTTTTGCAACATAGCCATCCATTTGGGAAAGGTGGTGGCTCCATAGGAGTGTATCCTTATAGCGTGCAGCCCATCTTGAGGTTTGAGTCGTGTGAGCACTCCTGCATCATCCTCATTATTCCGCTGATTTTTTTCCTGAGAAAAATCATAACATCCAGCATTCCATCTTAATGTCAGCTCTCTTAGTTCCTTCTTATTTGCAAGGTTTGCCGCTTCTGCATTTTCTTTTGTCACGTTCGCTAGATAACATAACTCTAGTTGACCACCAAGTTTTAAATTCCCAAGCTCTCCAACACTGCTGCAATTAGATCCACTACCAGCTACAAAACATGTAAGAGTCTGGAGGGAAGTAAGTTCTCCAAGGTCTACAGGCATGCTCTTCAGGCGCGTGCAACCATGAGTGTAAAGGTGACGGAGGGCAGTCATATACTTCATATGTTTTGGAAGTTCACGAAGCAATTGGCAGCCAGAGAGGTTCAATGTTTGCAGGTTGTAAACAATGCTGAAATCGTCCGGAAGTGCTTTGATATGACTTCTTGAGAGATCTAGGTACCTCAGGTGATGTAGATGCTTTAGTTTCAGTGGAAATGATCTCCTGTATGAACAAAGCTGTAACGCTTGCAAAGAGCAATATTTCGATAGGTGTTGCAACGACCTCACCATATGACCATCACACAGAAGTGTTTGGATAGCTGGAGAGCTGTTCTCCAGAGAACTATTCAGTTTTTCTTCTGGTTCCTCAGATGACAAAAATAAATGCCGAGCGGTGTTCGGAAGCCAGTAACTCTGACTTGGTTCCTCAGTTGCCAAGGCACATTCCTTCTGCATTACGGACAGTGCAACATCATGCATAAGATCATGGATTTTGCATGTAGTTCTGGAATAACACAAGCCGGAGTCTATAGTTTCCTTGATAGTACTAGCTTGGACTTGTTTTACATCCTGAAAGAATGACATTGAGGCCAGCTCCTTGAAAATCTGTTTCCCAATAGTTTCAAGACGAACTTGCTTTTCTTCACTAATAAAGCCATGTGCAATCCATAGTTGGATCAGCTTGTCCACATCAATCTCATAATCTTTGGGAAATATAGCACAAAAAGAAAAACATTGCTTCATATGTGGCGGCAAGTTGTTGTAACTGAGTTTGAGTATTGGTAAGATTCCAGTCTCCTCGGTGCAAATGCTGCTTCTTATTGATACAGCCTTCCATTCTTCCTCACTGGTCTTGGTACGCAGTATGGAGCCCAGTGCTGTCGCAGCTAAAGGAGAGCCAACACATCTCTTCACAATCTCACCAACCATATTCACCAACACAGCAGGCCTGTCCTCTTTTCTCTGAAAACAACCGAATGCTTTTGTCTCGATGATTTCCTTTATGTATTTATCTTCTAGAGCTTCAAGCTCATATGCTTCAACAGAGCCCATTATTTCAGCCACTCGTTTGTCACGAGTTGTCGTCAAGACCACACTACCCATGCCACCATGTTCAAGGCGGGCCTTGAGCTTCTCCCATTTACGAACCTCTCGTGTCCAGACATCATCCAATACAAGAAGGTACCTTTGCCCACTCACTACATTCTCAAGGATATCCAATGGTGTCTTCTTCTTCTTGGAAGCAACCGCTTTTGTACTATCATCCCTTTCCTTTAAAGCATCTTTTTCTGCACCATCATCCTTCATTTCGGGAGTTGCATCAACTATACTTTTAGCCAGAGAATCCACATCAAAGTTGTGGGAGACACACACCCATAGCAGCACATTGAAATGCTTCTCAATTTCAGGATCACTGTAAACAAGTTGTGCTAACGTGGTCTTGCCTAGACCCCCCATTCCAACGATGGGAACAACCGTCAGATCTGCATTATTAGCCTGAGCAACTAGTATATCAATGATATTCTTTTTATCCTTCTCTCTAGATCTGCTGGTGATTTTCTTCAGATCGAAGATATCACCATCCATCTCCCGCCACTGGTTGGATACTGGCTGTTGTTGCTGATTTTCAAAGCCAAAGGTATTCTTTTCAGCCATAAGGGCCTCAATTTCCTGCACAATCCTGTGGAGCTTTCTTCCCATCCTGTTACGGAATACAAAATGGTTGTGGGTGGGAAATAGTTTTACCACACTGAAGCCAAGCTCCTTGTAGTGTCCCTCCTTTTTGGCCTTACGACGAAGGGCCTCGTACTTGAACTCATCAAAGAGTTCATTCGCCTTGTAAGCCACCTTCTTGATGTCCTCGAGCCATGCCGCGGCCCCTGCTCTGCAGGACGCTGCCTGCTCGGAGTCGGCTGCCGCATGCTCGGCATCCGCAATGATGTCCAGGACGAGAAGCAGCTTGCGCCTCAATATGTCATGTTGCTTCTCCATGCCCTTCATCACCTTGTACTGGTTGAGGAGCTCGCTGGACAGCTTCTCCATCACGATTTTGACGAGTGGTCCGACCACCATGGTGGCCGCCATGGCCGCCGCCATTGAAACACCAAGGACTGGCAAGAACACAGAGAAGCACAATTGCAGTGAGAGGTGGAGAAGAAAATGGTCTGAGCAAGATGCGCTTGCTTGCTTTTGAGCAAAGTGGAAGCAAATGCTAGTGCTGACTCGATAAAATAACACACCATTAACACAGCTTTATCCGTGTTTCATGCCTTTTTCTCGATGTGCATCACCCCGTTGGCTAGCCTCAACGACACCTTTTTTCTTCTTCTTGGCTAGTGGCATGCCTTTCCACTAAGAATAACATATCTGCAACTACCTCGAAAGAGGTACACACACCTGCTCCTGATCTAAGAAGAAAAAAACACTCTTGCTCATCACCTCTATGCATTGCTTTTCTTACATTCTCCTTGGCTCATGTGCCACAGTGACCATGTCAGAAAAAAAAAACACTTTGTTCTTTCACATAAATTATTCCTAGCAACGATATTAGACACCACTGAGTTGCCCAAAAAATAAATAAACACACACACACACACACACACACACACACACAGTAGATAACCGGTAGAAAGTACACTGTAGAAACCATGGAACAAAGTTACCAAAAAATGCAGTAGAAAATGCAGTGGAGATAAAATTCAGTAGTAGAAAGTTTCCCAAAAATGCAGTAACCAACTGTTAGAATATATGTACAGTAGAGAAAAACACCGTCGATTTTTGTGATAAGAGTGTCATTAGGCTTAAGCTTTTCAAAAAAAATTAGGCTTAAGCTTAAGACCACTAATGCGAGAATGTGCAAAGTGTTATTTTGTGAAAGACAATGTGTAAGGTGCTACATGATCAGAGGCATTTTATCAAATCCGTCACTCGGATGTGAACCGGCACGATGAATGCAGTATGTATCATACTCATACTCAGGAAAGGTTTCTATCTTTGCTTGCCGCGAATCAAATCAACGGAAGAGGGAAGTGGGCAGACTGACACTTTGTAAGCTCTGCTCATGGAGTACAATTAGTTACCTCCGTAACTAATTACAGGCTCTAGTCCTCCAATCCCAAAACTCCCTTGTGGGAAACCAAACATTCATGCATAAGTTTCGCGAACCAGCATTCTGCACTGCAATCTTTCTCTTTGGAGCCATCTTTCCTTAGTACTACCAATCTTGGGATCCATATTCTATCATCACCTTATCATTCAACCAAGAGATTATGTCCGCCCTTCCCAAGATTGCCTCCCCAATAATAAAAAACAATACAACATCAATCAACCTCATTCACACTCTTTTTCATGCTTACACTGCTAGCATTACGAAACAGACTCCTATTATTTTTCCTGGAAACTTGTACTCCCTCCGTCCCATCCCATGCTGTAACATGTTATTACAACCAATATATGAGTAATATTGATCGTAATAAGATCTTATATTATGGGACGGAGGGAGTAACACTAACACCTAAAAGAAAATTCAGCTCCAAGTGCATATATATATAGACTGTACTGTTCGTAGGTAATGCAGGAAGACCTCTCTCTCTCTACAAATTTAACAGAGTTGCTGAAACAGGTTTGGAAAGCAAAAGACATATAGTTGCTACAATTTGAACCTTCGGATGGAGGCTGGTAAGGAAATCCATTCCAATAGGTAAGAGAGCGGCAGGCAGATATACTGCTCACATGAGCTGCTTGGTTTGCTTATCCTTGATACACTAAAACATACTATATATTCTTCTGCAAAACTCTGTTTACATTACAAGTATCATTCTTCACCTAGCTAGCTCAAATCACCCACATGAAGCTCTTTACCAATATCTTTACATCCATGTGGTGCCTCTGGAAATCCAGCAATGGCAAGTTATTTCGAAGTACTCTTATACATGTTTTTTATGCAGTCCAAGCAGTCATAAATTGCTTTTCTCTGGAGGGGAGCAAACTCAAGGGGATGCTAAAAGTCAGGGGCAGCCCGGTGCATGTAGCTCCCGCTTGTGCAGGGTTCGGGGAAGAGTCCGACCACTTTGGGTCTATTGTACGCAGCCTTTCCCTACATTATTGTAAGAGGCTGTTTCCAGGACTTGAACCCGTGACCTCATGGTCACAAGGCAGCAGCTTTACCACTGCACCAAGGCTCCCCTTCCAAGGGGATGCTAAAAGTCAAAAAAAAAGAGCAGATGCAGGGATCAACATTTAAGCTGCCTACCATAAACAGGATATGCACAGATGCTGCATGGAAGGAACAAGACTCCTCAACCAACCAGTAATGGAAACACAAAAGCATTGCCGAAGCTCAGGGTCTAAAACTTGCGGCTACTTTGCTGTCAATTCCGTTGGGAAGCCAGAGGCCTATTAACAGACTTGTGTACCATCACAGATCCAGATTCAGCTCACTTCAGGTTTTCCATGTCTCAAGGGTCTATAACATTGAAGTTCACACTTCAGCTCGGCTGCTATCAATCAGGAAATTGTAGCTAGTCCTAGATTTAGCTGCAATAATCCTGATCATTATGTCCTTTGATTCAGATTACCGCAGATGTACTACAACTACAGGGAATTGTTATCCTCCATCTAAACTGTATGCAGATTGAATGAATGGCGCCTATAATTAGTCTCTCCTCGCCAAACAGAACTCGGACGAGTCAGACTCCCTGCCGACCGTCCGGCTCAAATTCTGGCCCTGTTGGTGTCTCCATTTCTGATAACATAAGCAGATTTGACCGTGTTGGTGCTAAAAAAAAGCTTCCATTTTTATCAATGACAATACAAAAGAGGCGCAGGTGAAGGAACCCTGATGTGATCTGGGAGTGCATGTAGATTACTAAGTGTTACGATTAAATGAAACATCCAAAGTAATGGCAGGGCACTTACCCGTACGCACCATGCAAGGATTAACACGGTGCTCATACATACATGTTCCATCCAGTTCACCAAATAAACACAGCAACTTAATCAGCACTACCACTACTCACTACTACTACAACTACTCCATCACTCCATAAGTTACTCCATTACTCCATCAGTTACTGGACTTGGCACTGCTAGCGGTTTACAAATGGCCAAATAACACCAACAAGCAAGAGCCACTACATGGAAGAGAACATGCAAATTAACAGTAGCTAGAGATTGCAGTCTGCAGACCTCATCTAATATATATGTGACAGGTGGGCTGGTGGACGGGTCATCTAATATGAAAGCACTCAAGTTGCACACATGCCAAATCAACCAACATGCATGCATGTATGCCATCAAAAGGATCGGGTGCGAGACTCAAGTCAACAAGCCAAACATTACTTGATGTATGTGTCATCCTTCCTTGCAATGGTCAACCAGCAGCCAGCCAGACACAAAATAAGTCCCATACGTAGCCCTGCAATAATAGCGCGTGATGTGATGAGAAACCAACCTCTCTTGTTACTTAGATGAAACAAAAACATTTAGTTTCAGATACTGAATAGACACAAACGTTTATCACTAAGTTTGTTTGTCCCACATACATTCTATACTAGAGGAAACCACAAACGTACCCGGTGCCCTGTGCACCAAATGTGTCTTCAAACTTCTCTAATCAAGTTAAATAACCTTGTAGTTGCAGTTCAAGGACAGAAATTTCACTGGGCATAAGTGTCAGCGTGACATCGGAAACACATGGATTTTAATTTAAAGCTCATCACCTAGCAACTTTGGATGCTATACTAGCTAATACTTGCTTCATATTGCAGTATCGATCCAATATATGGCATGGACAAGCAAAAAATAAGAGCAAGCTTACTTACGCCTTCAAATAGTTGGTGGAGACAAGGATGGCGGGAAACCCACATACAGATGACCCTGCAATGGCATCATGAACTCCTTCCGACAGAACCGCTCAAGCTGCATAGTCTGGAGATTCAGTGAAAAACAGTCCGTGCCTGGCATTTCATATGGGTCGTCTGGATACCCTTGTAGAAGTAAGTATCCCCCAGCTGCACCAATGAAATAATAGCAGCAATCATGGCGCAATGTGACAACAGGCCCCATTTGCCACTGCTTTGGGTAATCCCGAATGCCAACCAAAATGGTGTACAAGAGGCGATTGTTGCTGAGAATGAGCATCCCAAGCCTCCCATCCCTTGCCTCCACAAAGGCCATCTGGGAATTATACCACGGACTAAGCAGGAGGATGACGGAGGAGAACTCCATGGTACCAATGTCGAGCATGAGCAACTTGTTGATCCCAGGTATCGCCCAGCAGAAGCATCCGTGCACGTAGTAGCGCTTTCCGAACGCAGTGGCGGGTCGCATATCATCGCCTTCGCTAGTTTCTGCAATCAGAGAGCTCCAACCATCAAAGACGGTGGTGTGCCATTGTTGGGCAAGAGGGCCTGATGAGGAGAAGACCAAGAGGACCAGCTGGGTCTGGTATTTGGCCAAGCATATGACTCTGAATCTCATGGAAGCGTCTGCAGCGATGTCAGCAGCGTCGTCTGTGGCGTCAGGAGCAAGAAAGAGCTGGCAGTGATAGACCAGATCGGACAGGTCCTGGGGTACGGGAGGTAGCAGCAGGTAGCGCCGGTGCAGCGGGTCGCACACGGCGACTTCCCTCACCAGGGTGCGGCCGTCGGGGGCGGCGGAGAGGAGGGCGCGGCCGTCGCGGAAGTCGCGAAGAGTCCAGGGCTGCTCGCGGGGTGGGAGGAAGGAGCAGGAGAAGTCGGTGCCGGCGAGTGTTTGGGCGGCGGCGGCGGAGGGGTGGGGCGGCTGGGCTGGGAGGAAGGGGCCCAAGAGTACGCCCAGGAGAGGCGGCGGGTGGAGGGTGTGGAAGCGACGGAGGAAGGTATGGTCGGCGATGATGCGGCGGAGGGAGGGGCCGGCCATGGAAGCGCGGGCGAGGTCGGCGGCCGTGGGGACGCGGAGGAGGATCTCCTCCGTCAGGTGGTCCGGGAGGGTTGCCTGCGCCTCCACTGTCGGCGGGGAGTCGGGGCTGCAGGGCGGCGCCGGCGACGCCATTGGGGTGGGGTGGAGTGGAGAAGGGAGGAGTGGAGGGGATGGGATTGTCGTTTTGGGCTTTCGATTTCCCGTCTCTGCTCAAGGAAGACGTACCAGCGTTTCCCCTTCTGCTCGTCCTCTCAGTTTGATGACGCCTCCCTCAACTCATAAAAAAAACGAAGCAAACTTCTCTATTTGCTTTGTAATAAAAAAAATCACATACAATCTCTCTGTTGTAAAGATACATATTTTTTTTGCGGCAAATTAAGTCTATTGCCATGGCAAGTTTTACTTTTTATTTTCCATGGCTAATTTACCTTTAATTAACATGGAAATTTTACCTAAATTACCATGGTAATTTTTTACCTTTTATTGCCATGGCAAGATTTACTATTTTTTTGACCTTTATTAACATGGCTGATTTTACTTTTTTTGCCATGTCAAATATATGCAAATTTTAATATGATTTTGGTTATGATCATGGCAAATTTAACCATATGCACCATAACCATTCTTTCTTCCTTTTTGCAACATGGCAAATTTCTTTTGCATGGGACCATGGCAAATTAAGTCTATGCATCATGGAAATTTTATTGTATGGATCATGGCATTTTGTAGTCTACATTCTGCCGTGGTACGTTTCGATAAGTGCACCCAGCTAACTCTTTTTCTTTTTTCTTTTTTCTTTTTTCAATTTTGGATATGTACGTGCACTACCAAGCTGGCTATTTAGCTGACTACTAGGGATCAACCCTAAGAAAATTGACTCGATTACGTAACAAATCTCATCCAGCTCCATCACCGTACAACAAGCCTACGAAGTAATTACTCACTCCTGATGGTGAACATCA
Source organism: Triticum monococcum (assembly GCA_034509565.1). Classification (NCBI taxonomy): domain Eukaryota; kingdom Viridiplantae; phylum Streptophyta; class Magnoliopsida; order Poales; family Poaceae; genus Triticum; species Triticum monococcum. The sequence goes on from CM067847.1 coordinate 772,898,084, forward strand.
TGTAATTTTTTATGAAGAAGGGTTGATGACAACGACGACGACGAATCCCCCTCTCCGAAGCCCCAAACGGACTATAGATCAGCCCTCCCGATGAAGAACGAGAAGTGGTGGCGGCTCCGTGTCATAAAACGTGATGAAACTTTTTATTCGATTTTTTTCTTCGCGAGACAGTACCATGAAGTTGAAATTAGGGTCAACGGAGGTCTGTGTGATCCACGAGCTCATAGGGCACGCCCCCTGAGCTCGTGGCTCCCTGGTGGCCCCCCTCCAGTAGGTTGCTTCGCCAATAATTTTTAATATATTATGAAAATATTCTTCGTAAATTTTCAGCACAAACCGAGAACTTTTATTTCTACATAAAAATAATACCATGGCAATTTTGCTGAAAACGTCGTCAATCCGGGTTAGTTTCATTCAAACCATGCAAATTAGAGTCTAAAACAAGAGACACAAGACACACGAGACAAATAGAAAAGTGTTTGGGACTTATCAGCGGACGAGACACAAGGTTTAACCAGGTTCAGGCCATTCTAGAAGGTAACCTTGTTGGACTAGACCACACTGTACACCACATTGCTAGGTTTGCCTTGTCGCCTAACTAGGTGCGGCGCCTCCTTGTATTCTGGCTAGGGGGGGGGGGGTAGGGACTGAGCTGGCATGTGAGGGATGACATGGCAAGAATTCTGGTGCCCGAATGTCATATCCTCATCAGCCATCAATAATGACTTAGAAGATTTGGAATTTATCAAAGGCTTGGGACGATAGGGGATGGAAAGATTGAGAAGACCCCCCTGCCCTAGGGCTTGGGTAGCTAAAATGTTATCATCCATAGCAAAGGAGTGGAACCACGGGAACTTCTATTTGAAGTAGAGAGCAACATTTTTCTATTTTTCATGCCAAAGATGGAGAGTGTTCCCTTTACCAGCAAAACATGGGGCAGTAGTGGAGGGAGATGATATGGTTGTTCCTGCTGATTGGGACGGAGATGTTATGAATCACATGGCTTTGGATGATCGTTGAATTGGTTTGATAAGGTTGTCCTCTCTAAAGGTGGTCAAGGAGGGAGATTATCTGGTTGTTGTGTGGGATAATTTTTTACTCCAATTTTGTAAGAACTTTATGGTGTGTTTTTTAGCTTGGAGGAGAGGATGTTAGCGCTACTCTTCGGCAGCACGCTCTTATTTTTTTCACTCTCCTATCTCTATCCCACCCCCCTAACCTTGCAGGAGTTACAAGTCACATACCTTGTTGAGTCTGAGATCTTCATAGTGCCCCAACCCCGAGGGAGGACGGCACCGCTAAAGGAGCACCGCGAGTAGACAACCGTCTTGAACGGCCCCATATTTTGCCCCGATAGAGTTGGCCCGAGCCTGTGAGTTCGCAACCAAGGTTAGTCCTAGACCTAGGGCCCAACACATATACATACCTAAAGGGGGGCATTGCCCCCCCCCCCCCCCCCGCACACTTTACCATGTTGTATTTATTCAATAGTTGTTTATGGCTAAGTTCATGTATATAGAATGTCTATACTCTAGTACAACATTGAGTACACGAATATAGATCCGAACCGACAATAAATTCTCCATTATCTCATATAGAGATTAGGAACTCCCACAAATGAAGTCTATCATCTGTCGGATGTAGATTTGGTAGAAGAGATGAAAACCTTCGTTGTCAAACAAGGTGTCCTAGAACCTGAGTATTCTGCATTTGTACATCACCGCCTTATCGGCAGCAAGCAGCAGAGCCACCGCCTACTTCATTTCCTATCTTGGCTGCGGCGAAGGTGTTGAGTTCTGCACAGAATATAACCACATAGAGAGTCTAAATCTGTATAGGGTAGGTAAGTATGCAAACAACTGTGTGATAACATTTGCACCGAGGCATCTAAAGATACCTGGACTATTAAGAGTTTGAGGCAATATTGCAAGTCAAAACTAGGATACCACTTAATCTGGGAGCCGCTGTCGTACACGAAGAAGATTACGCTAGCACTAAAGATGAAAATGATGTTGAATTTGTAGACAGAGACAATAAAGGTTGTGATGGTTTGTTTGGCGGATGGTCGAGGATGAATTCAGGGTTGCAAGATAGTAAAAGGAGTCCCAGTAAGAAAATGTAGAGAAGTCCGAGGTAATGTTGTAGGTGCAGATAAAGACTACTTTAATGGTCAGGGTGACTGAGCGATACTTGCGACGAGACTTGTCCCCGCCCTTAGGTTCCAAGTGTTGATTGTCTTGGAGTTGTCTACCAATCAGCAAGACGAAGGTCTTGGTGATGTCCACTGTAACCTTCTCACTGCATTGCATCAGTGTCACTAATTAGTACTACTAACTAAATGCATAAACATCCTAATAACTAGTGCATACTAAATCACTCATGATCCTACTACCACCACCACCATTTGAAATTATAAGATATATCTTGAGTGAGCACAAAGATTGAGGAGCTTAAACTAATAGCGTACAAGATCATCATATTTCCTTGGTTTAAATAGCATCTTAACCAAGGGCAATCTCCTGTAGATAGGCTGGACTGAGAATGATCGATGTTACTTTTGTATCCATAAAGAAATCATGAATCATCTATTGGTTTGTTGTGCCCAGGACAACTTAGTATGGCAAGTGGTCCTATGCTTTTGATCTAAATAAATATTCTAGTAGCACTAGTGACCTTCTTTTATACTGGATTGTCTCATTTTCATCGACCCAGCATGAGCCAGTTCTGGCTGGTGGAGCTACTGTGTGACGGACTATCTGGAAAGGCAGGATGGCCCCGGAATGAAGCTTGCTTTAGACATCATTATATGAATGTTCCTGCTGATGTGATCTTTTAGCTTTTGCAACTTACTTGAGAGTTGGGTATTTTGCAGAAAGAGCAAAACTAAATAAAGCTTGAAAAGAGTGTGAGTGATCAAGTTGGTGTTCAGAGAGGCGTAAGCGAGGAGCCATGGATTGGCACCGCCAGTGGGCAGGATAACAAACAGAAGAAAGCTTGCAAAAAAAGGATGGCTGATGTGTATGCTGATCTTGACAGTTAGCGTTTTGATTGTTATCAACTATTGGACTGTAATGAACAAGAATCGTGCTTCGGTTTTCTGTTTGTTTACTTTCTATAATGTCGAACATCATTATATAAACTAGTAGACTGCAATATGAAGTGGTCTTGTATTCAAAGATGAAGGGAGTAGGTCGACGCAAAACCTACAAGTTGCAGGCAAGACGCAATGCATCATCTAGATCGAGCTCACCCGCTAGCTAATCCGAGTTGGGGAAGATCACAAACGGAATGTGTCTTTTTTGGAAGGGATGCATGATCTCGATTGGTTCAGAAGCGCACCAGTGGCCATGTTGTTCATCGTCACCAGGCATTTGTACCTTAACCCTAATATATCTTCCCACAAAAAGACTATAATACATCGGTACAATCATGTAAATCCTTGCAGAGAAGATGAGAGGAAGAAGAGATCATGTAATGACAGGTTGCTACTATCCCAAAACCGACGAGGCAGGCAGATTCTAAAGTATATGAATGTGTTGAGCTGTATTTATGACCTATCGGTCTGGTTATTAAAAATATTGCCACACGAATGGCTGTTCGGTTTAGGTCGCGTATGCCATACCACCGGCAATGACCATGGTGCATAAGAAAAATGGAAAGTGCATCTGTTATCAAGCGCCCCATTTTCATTTGGATGCTGATGTGCATCATAGATGGAAGAGAGCGTGACAGCAGTGACGGAGCTCTTCACGAGAAAATACTACTCTCTTCGTTTCTAAATACAAACCCTTTGAGAGATTTCAATATGGACTACATACACCTAGAGCCAAATAGTGTTAGGCATCACTGAAGTCTTTCTGTCTGTGTGACCTGAAGACTTATTACACTTGAGGACTGTGAAGCCTTTGAGAGCAACCCACCTCGAAGCCTTTGAGAAAGAGAAATCCTTGCGAGGACAAAGCCCAAACACCTAGAGCCAAAGAGTGTTAGGCATCACTGAAGTCTTTCTGTCTGTGTGACCTGAAGACTTATTACACTTGAGGACTGTGAATCCTCCAGCCGGTTAGGCGTCGCGTTCTGAGCATCCAAGAGTCATTGTGGATCGCCGGTGAACGAATTCTGTGAAGGTTCGGAAGTCTACCTTGAAGACTTACCAGAGTGATTGGGCGAGGACTGTGTGTCCTTAGCTCAAGGAGAATAAGGTGAAGACGCGGTCTTCTGAGTTGAATCTCGGCCTCCCTAACCAGATGTACAGTTGTCACAGCAACTGGAACTGGTCAAACAAATCCTGTGTCTTCAACAAGTGACTGGTTCTATCCTCTCCTCCCTTTACTTATAGTTTGTCTTCGTGAAGTCATTGCCTGCTTGTCATACCTGTTTGACTTCATTGCTTGACTACTATTGTTGTTTGGCTTCATACTATCTTCCATCCTGATCTTTACTACCTAGCTGCTATTGGTCCTTGTGTTATCACTTCATTACATATTTGACTATGGCTTACTTAGTGTAGTCTACCTTCCGCTACATATCAATAGGTTCATTTCTACTATTTGTCTTCAAAACTTTCATGTTTTAAAGACTTTCGTAAAAATCGCCTATTCACCCCCCCTCTAGTCGATAACTAGCACTTTCAATTGGTATCAGAGCAAGGTACTCCCTTGTTCTGTGTGATTCGGTTTAACCACCTGGAGTTTTAGCTATGTCGACTGCAGGGATAATCAAAGTCTCTGCTGCTTGCCCCGTGTTTGATGGAACTGAATATCCCTACTGGAAGAATAAGATGCGCATGCATCTTGAAGCCATTGATGTCGACCTCTGGTATGTCGTCAAGAACGGCGTTCCCAAGACTGGTGAAGGTGTCACCCCTGCTGATGTCAAGAAGTTCATTCAACTGGACTCTACTACCAAGAACATCATCTGTGGTCATCTGACCAAAGGACAGTATGGCCGTGTGAGTGCTCTGGAGACGTCAAAGCTAGTCTGGGACTGGCTATCCAAGGTCAATGAAGGCGTCTCAACCCAGAGAGATCAAAGGATCAGTGTTCTTCGCAACCTCTTCAACCGCTTCAAGAGAAACGACAATGAGAATGTCCAGCTCATGTTTGATCGCCTCACTGACATCACAAATGAGCTTCGTGCTCTCGGCGCCACTGAGATTACCAAGCATGAAATCGTCAAGACACTACTGAGATCACATGACAGCTCCTTTGACACCCTTGCCCTCATGATACAAGAACGTCCTGATTTCAAGACACTCGATCCGTCTGATATACTTGAGAGGCTCAACACACATGAGCTCCAGCTTTCTGAGAAAAGAGATATCTATGGTCCCAACTATGGCCGAACTCGCGCTTTGAAGGCAAAAGTTGTTTCCTCATCTGAAGAAGAATCTGACTACAGTTCTGATGATCCTGAAGACATTGGAAAAGAACTTGCTATGCTTGTGAAGAAGTTCCAGAAGTTCACCAAGAAGAAGGGCTTCAGAAAGTCTTCACGATCCAGCTCAAGAAATGATGAAGCTTCTACTCATGACTAAAAGAAGAGAACATGTCACAAGTGCAAGAAACCTGGACACTATATCTCTGAGTGTCCACTATGGGACAACGAGAAGAAGAAGAAGAAGAAGAAGAGCAAGGAATATGATTCTAATGACAAGAAGAAGAAGAAATCTTCAAAGTCCTCTTCCAAGTCCTCATCAAAGTCTTCATCTCATAAGAAGAGCTCATCTGGCAAGGCTCGTGCTTTTGTTGGGAAGGAAATGGATTCAGAGGAGGAGTCTGCTTCTGAGGAGGTGGAGGTGGAGTCTGAGGAGGAGTCCGACCCGGGTGTTGCAAGTCTGGCTCTAGCCACTGCCTATGTTGCCAAGTCCATCTTCAACACTGAAGACAATGACTTCCACACCAACGCTGAAGCTGATGACAAGGACGACCCTACTCCCACCTATTGCTTCATGGCACATGGTGCCAAGGTAAAATCACGCGATGCTTACTTTCAAACATCTAGTGAAGATGACTCTGATTGTGAATCCAAGCCCAGCTACAAAACACTTGCTAAAATTGCAACTGAACAACAAAAGGCCATGGAACATACTCAAAAACTGTTAGACAAAAGCGATGACCTGTTGGACGCTGAAATGACTCGTTCACAGTCCTTAGTTGAAGACATAAAAAATCTTCATGCTAAGTACTAAGAACTTGAATGTCGTCATGAAACGCTCTCAACTACTCATGAAAAGCTCTCCTATGATTATCTTCAAAGGAAGAAAGAGCTTGAGAAATTGAAAGCTGCTCATGAAGATCTTCAAAAAGAGAATGAGTCACTTTGCGCTCAATAGATCAGTCCCGCTCAGGATGGATTTGAACCACCATGTCTAAAATGCCTTGAGCGTGATAAAGCTACCTCTGTTCCTGGATGTTCCACTACTCCTACTGTTGCACTATCTTCAACTACTGATGTGGTAACTAACCCCTCCGCGGAGGATACCACCACTATTGCTGATGAAAATGCTAGGTTGAAGACATTGCTTGAAACAGGGATGTATAAAAGTCTGAAAGGACACCAGACACTTTGCGATGTCCTCAAAAAGCAGATTCTGAACCGAAACCCTAGGAAAGAGGGTGTGGGGTTCGAAAGGAAAATGAATGTTGATGGTTCCTACTGGAAGCCTGAGCAGTATCCCAAGACCACATGGGTTGCTGCAAAGGGACCTTCAGTGGATCCATCCACCTTATCTGGCTTTACCTGTGCTAACCCTGTTGTCATTGATGAATCCTTTGATGTAAACTATAAACTGTTCAAGAATCAGAATGGTGAAGTGTTTGCCAGATATATTGGTACTAACTGCAGGAATGGGCCACCTATGAAGAAGATCTGGGTTCCCAAAAGCTGTCTTGAGAAGCTTCTAGTGAATGTCATCATGGCACCACCTGGGAAGAAGACAAACCCCAGACCTAAGGCTTCATATGGTCCAAAGGCTTCATACAGACAGAGGACTCACCTGAGTCACCCTAACGCCAATGTTTTGCAGGGAACCGTACTCAAACTTATGAATATGAGTGTGTGTCTTCAAACCGCTATGTTCATAAAACTAAGAACTTTTCTGCTTATTCATACGAGTATCATTCATCTCCTGCAAGGCTATTTGCTAGGGCTCCAAAGCCGAAGTTCTCAGATGCTGCACTTAGACTCATTGCTTCTAAGCCACCCCTGAAGATGTGGGTGGTTAAGAAGAATTAACTTTCTTTTGTAGGGAAAGGTCTCTAGCCGAAAATCAAAGGCGTCTGATGCTATTGCTGGGGACCTAAAACATCTTGTAGGGCGCAGGATCAAATACCCAAATGGTCTCACTATGTATTTTGTTCCTGAATCGTTTGCCAGTCATCCTATCAGTCCTAATCTTGATCTGAGCTTCAATAATCCTCTTGCCCGTAAAATGTTTATGCTTCACAATACTCTTGGTGAAGCCTATCCTCCTAACTGTAATGCAGAGTATGACACCTCATGCTTCAGAATGGATTATGGACAGTGGATGCACTAATCATATGACTAGTGATCAAAGTCTTCTCATGGACTCAACCTTACGTCCATCTGATAAGAGTCACATCACGTTTGCTGACACTGGTAAAAGCAAGGTATTGGGTCTAGGTAGAGTTGCAATCTCAAGGGATCAACACATGGATAAAGTGATGCTTGTTGAATCCCTTGGTTTCAACTTAATGTCTGTCTCGATGCTTTGCGACCTGAACATGGTTGTAATATTTGGAAAGTATCATTGCCTTGTACTGATGGAATCTGACAAATCTCTAGTCTTTGAAGGGTACAGGAAAGATGATCTGTACATGGTAGATTTCTCAGCAGGACCACAGCTTGCAAGAAGTCTTCTTACAAAAGCTTCAGAATGCTGGCTATGGCATCGGAGGCTGCGGCATGCTGGGATGAGGAACTTACATACACTCGCCAAGAAGAAGCATGTCATTGGCATTGAGGACGTCAAGTTCAAGAAGGATCATTTGTGCGGTGCCTGCGAAGCTGGAAAGATGACTAGGGCCAAGCATCCCTCGAAGACAATCATGACTACTTCTCAACCCTTCGAGCTGCTACACATGGACTTATTTGGCCCTACTCACTACTCTACCCTCACTACGACTTCCTGTCTCTATGGCTTCGTCATTGTTGATGATTATTCAAGATACACATGGGTGCACATAATTCTCTACAAGACCAAAGTGCAATATGTTTTTAGACGCTTCGCCAATCGTGCCATGAACAATTATGGCATCAAGATCAAGCATATCAGAAGTGACAACGGGACTGAGTTCAAGAACACCGGACTTGATCTTTATCTGGATACAATGGGAATCACTCATGAGTTCTCTGCTCCTTACACACCTCAGCAAAATGGCATCATAGAGCGCAAGAACAGAACCCTCATTGAGATGGCTCGGACGATGCTCGACGAATACAAGACACCAAGAAAGTTCTGGCCCGAACCTATTGATACAACATGTCATGTCATCAACCGTGTTTACATCCATAAGCTTCTGAACAAAAAATCCTATGAGCTCCTCACTGGCAAGAAGCCAAATGTCAGCTACTTCAGAGTATTTGGAGCAAGGTGCTGGATCAAGGATCCCCATCACAAGTCAAAATTTGCACCAAAAGATCACGAAGGTTTCATGCTCGGTTACGGAGAGGATTCGCACTCTTACAGAGTCTTCAACCTCTATCTCTACAAAATCATTGAAACTGTAGACGTGCGGTTTGATGAAACCAATGGTTCACAAAGAGAGCTCCTGCCATGTACACTTGAAGAAGCTCCACCCAGCGAGTCTATCAAGCTAATGGGAACTGGTGAAATCATGCCTACTGAAGCACAACCTGAAGAAGAACTTATCATTTCTGCATCAAACCAACCTGAAGACAATGCTCAGCCTGAAGACAATCCTCCCAATGATGACAATGATCAGCAAGAGCAAAGTCTTCGTCCAGTTCATCCTCGTGTTGCAAGTGAAGTACAGATTGAAAAGATAATTGATAGCATCAATGCACCTGGTCCACTTACTCGCTCAAGAGCAACTCAGTTAGCAAATTTCTGTGGGCATTTCTCTTTTGTGTCAATATCAGAACCCAAGAAAGTTGCTGAAGCCTTCATGGAACCTGAATGGATTCAAGCTATGCAAGAAGAGCTTCAACAGTTCAAGCTGAACAACGTTTGGGAACTTGTCAAGCGTCCTGACCCTCGCAAGCATAACATCATTGGCACAAAATGGATATATTGAAACAAGCAAGATGAGCATGGCCAAGTCGTCAGAAACAAAGCACGTCTCGTTGCTCAAGGATATACTCAAGTTGAAGGGATTGACTTCGATGAAACATTTGCTCCTGTGGCAAGGCTTGAAGCTATTCGCATATTGCTAGCCTATGCTAACCACAACAACATCTTGCTATATCAAATGGATGTGAAGAGTGCATTTCTCAATGGCAAGATTGAAGAAGAACTATACATCGCACAAGCTCCTGGCTTTGAAGATCCAAAACATCCTGATATGGTGTACAAGCTAAACAAAGCACTATATGGCCTCAAACAAGCTCCTCGCGCTTGGTATGATACGATCAAAGACTTCCCGAAGAGCAAAGGCTTCAAACCTGGATCCCTCGATCCTACACTCTTCACGAAGACATATGATGGTGAATTGTTTGTGTGCCAAATATATGTGGATGACATAATCTTCGGCTGCACCAACCAGAAGTATAGTGATGAGTTTGGATACATGATGCAAGAGCAATATCAGATGTCCATGATGGGTGAGCTGAAGTTCTTCCTTGGTCTTCAAATTTGTCAGCAAAGGAATGGCATCTTCATATCTCAAGAGAAATACCTCAAAGACTGCCTGAAGAAGTTTGGAATGCAAGATTGCAAAGGTTACACGACGCCAATGCCAGCCAAACACCATCTGGGTCCCGACGACAACGGTAAAGAGTTCGATCAAAAGGTATACAGCTCCATGATTGGTTCTTTACTTTACCTATGTGCATCTAGGCCAGATATTATGCTTAGTGTTTGCATGTGTGCTCGATTCCAAGCGGCACCAAAGGAATCGCATCACTTAGCTGTGAGGCGAATTCTTCGATATTTGGCTCACACCCCAACACTAGGATTATGGTATCCAAAGGGCTCAGAGTTTGATCTGGTTGGATTTTCGGATGCTGATTATGCTGGTAACAAGGTGGATCGCAAGTCTACATCAGGCACATGTCACTTTCTGGGACGATCACTTGTGTGTTGGTCTTCAAAGAAGCAGAACTGTGTGTCACTCTCAACTGCTGAATCTGAATACATTGCTGCTGGATCTTGCTGTGCTCAGCTTTTATGGATGAAGCAAACTCTCAAGGACTATGGCATCAATCTGAAACAAGTACCTCTCTTCTGTGACAAAAAAAGCGCCATCAAGATTGCCAACAACCCAGTCCAGCACTCGGAGACAAAGCACATTGAAATTCGTCATCACTTTCTCAGAGATCATGTCATGAAGAAAGATATTGATATCATTCACGTCAACACTGAAGAGCAATTGGCAGATATCTTCACAAAGCCCTTGGACGAGAAAAGGTTTTGCAAGTTACGGTGTGAGCTAAATATCTTGGAATCCTCAAATGTCCTGTGATCAGGCACACATCCTAACACTTATGCATTTTGATGACTTAGATGTGCAACACACGAAGTAAAGTATATCTTCAATCAATGAAGACTTACATTCTGAGTGTGAATACATTAACGTGGAATTTGACTTCGGAGCGCCACGATAATTTTGCGCCGTGTCTGGGTCTAATACTTCCTATACGGTGGGTAACACCACCACAAAACTTTTCTGTTTGAAGTGTTTCACTAATGGCATTGCATTTGATATGTCTTCACATTTGGTTTGTCTTCAAATTCAATTTATCTTCATGATTATCTTCACTACGTTGATTTGATTGCTGTTTGATATATATATATATATATATATATATATATATATATATATATATATATATATATATATATATATATACTAGTGTTCTGTCCTCTACAGCATTCACTTATAGCTATGTTTTCTTGTTGAATCTTTTGAACTAAGTGAATGTGATCGGACCCTAATCTGTCTATGCTTCCTATCTCAAACTATATCTGTCCAAATCATATGCATTCTATTGAAACTGTCGAATGTCTTCTCCGCGTCCTTGTCAGCAGAAGATACAGAGACAAACTTTAAGTCTGTTTTAAATGATTCATCCTCATTGCCTGAAATCCAGAGAAGCCGGAACGTCTATCCGACAAACCTGGCGGGCGTGGGAACGTGGGACAACTCTGGGTATGTTGCATGCTTGCCACGTGCCCGTCAGATGTGAACCGCCAGGGGCACCTGCGTAATTGCGCTGTGCCGCCCACTTCCTTATAAATACCTGTCCCCTGCGGTAAAGGAAACTTCTTCCACCTCTCCACCTCGTCAAAACCCTAGCGCCACCACTAGCTCTCGACGACGCCGGCGATGAAGCGCTTAGCTGCCGCGACTTCTCCGACGCCGTCCTCACGCCGGCCGCGGACATCGTCCTCTCCACCGTCGCCGTAGGTGTCCTCCGTCGCCAAGTTAGGGCACGGTGGATTGAACTGCTCGGTCTCCTACTCTTCCCATCTAGCAGTTCTTCGTGTGGTAAATAAAACTCTCTTTTTTACCATCTTTTTGATCCTAAAAGATTCATCCTGTCTACCAAAATAGGTTTCTGCCTATACAAGTTAGATCTATCCTGTCTGCATCTCATACTGCCTAGCATATTCACTTAAGCTTCATATCAAGTTAGATTCCTCACTTTTACTTATTCGCGGATTCGTACAAATCTGGAACCAACTCTCAACATATAAGTGAATGTCTTCGCATCATGAGGTCAATGTCTTCAAACTGATTTATCTTCAAAATCTTCTGAGAATGCATATGACCTCTTCCCCTTCCCTCGCATCTCTAATGCTGTCACAGGTACATGTCCGTGGGAGAATCCCTTGGTTCTCATAGTCTGCATTCGTTTGCAGAATTCTTACAACATCATATTAACTCTCCCGAAGCCAGTTCCTGTCTGTCCAGCCAGCGAAAGCCTCTGAAGCCTTTGAACGTGTTGAAGCCATTCCGTTTGAAATTCATGGCTGCAGAAAAATCAGTAAGGAAGGGTGGCAGACAGCGTCATGGGGGAACATCAAGAGATTTTCCTGATGACCTCTCTGAGCTTTACAAGACAGATCCTGAAGAGGATTACAATCAGGTACCCGAATCCAATGGATTCGACGATATTGGGCTGAACAGTGCTTCAAATACAAGTTCGTGACCCAGGAATATGAAGAGAAAAATGCCATCAAGCGACCATGGGGAGATATTTTATATAGAGGTCTTCTACCCAGATCCAGAGCTGATGCCATTGCGCAAGGCTTCTATCCTTGCATGGTCCGTGGACCTCAGCCTGAAAATGCCGACCCATCATCATTGCTCTGGTGTCGTGACGATAATCTTTTCAAGCGCAACTTTCAGTTTACCAAGGCCTCAGCAAAGAAGAATAAAGATTCCTTGGGGTTAGACTTCAACCCTGGTCCTCCTGCTCCCCGTGTTGATGGCTCACGTGATGCAGAACCCAATGTCATCGGTCCCTTCTACAGCCTTGATGGCCTCATCGCTCACATCATAGTTGAAGGTGCCAAAGTGGATCATTCTGGTGACGACGCTGACTCTGATGAAGCCCCAGCTCCTACTCCTAAGCCACAGAAGCCAAAGAAGGCTAAGGCTTCAAGATCAGCTGCTCCTCCAAAAGCTTCACGTGCGAAGCCACTGGCCACTCCACCTTCTGAAGACAGTGTGCAGTCTGAAGATTTGTCACGCATCTCCAAGAAGACAGAGAAGAAGAAGACAATTGTCAAAAATACTGATCAGACACTGACTCCTGCTGCCATTCTGCGAGAAGAGCCCATTGATCTGTCCAGTGATGAAGATCTTGCAGATGATGCCCTTGAGCAACTGATCAAGAGCAAGGAAGAACCAGAGATCTTCAATGATTTGCCTCTCTTTGATGTGGAAATCATCCATAACTTCATTGATGAGTGGTTTGACTCCCCAAATCTTAGCTTTGACGATCTGCAACTTCCCATTGGCCTCAGCGTTTCCTTCAATGGAGCCATTGCTTCTGAGCTAGCTCTCGCTCGGCGCATCGTTGAGCTGAAGCACAAGATCGACCATGAGAAAGCCCAATTCAAGAAGCATGTGGCCAAGCTCAGCATGCAAGATGTCAAAAACTTCAAGATTATGCTGCACGAGCTCAAAGAAGCCTTTCTCAAGAAGCGTGAAGAAGCCAAAGGTTCTCGAGAGCGCATGAAGAGCCTGGCTGACAAATGTGTGCAAGCCTACAATGAGGCTGAGAAGCGCAAGGATCTTGGTCGTCCTGGCATCGACCCATGAATGGCTGCAAAGAAGAAGAAGCCATCGACTGACCAAACTGCTCCTTCAAGGCAGGAAGGGCCGCGCATTGTCTTCCCAACCAGCATGACCGGCTCGAAGCCAAAGGTCAGATCAACCGTTTCTGAGCTAAAGAAGACGAGAACTGCCGAGGCTGAAGCTAGGAAAAGGAAAAATCCTAAAGCCTCTGATGTTGCTCCCTCCAAGAAGAAGCGCAGAACCAAGAAGGATAGGGCTGCTCCCTCAGAGCCCTTGGTTGTTGAACCTATTTCAATGGTTCCTCCTACATCTGAACATCAAGAACAAAGGATGATAGTTCATGAGCCTGCTTCCATAGAGACTCATGAAGCTGAAGACATTCCAGCAGTTGACCCCACCGCTGCTGAAGACATTGGTCATCACGACAATGTTGAAGATGATGTAGTGCTTCCTCAGATCAAACACACCCTGGTATCATCGCCTGTTCTCACGAACAACAAACTCATCAGCATTGGTCGTCCTCTGACACCAATTGCTCAGGATGCATCATGGGCTGATCACCCACAACAGCAAGAAACCTCAAGTACTCCCCAACAACAGCAAGAAGAAGATGATGACTCTGAGGCCCAGCCAACTCCAACTCCAAAAGCGTCGCTAGCGTTACGCAGGCTTCGCAAAGGACCAAGGCCTCAAGTCACCACCTCGAGCATTCCAGAAGGAGAAGTGCCCCAACAATCTGTTGCACGTCAAGTGTTTCCAGATGCCACTCCCACTGTGAATGTCTCTGAGTCTGAAGCCAAAGGTGCTGAAGACATTCCGGCTGCATCAGCTGATGACAACCAAGAAGAAGAACGTGTCCCAACTCCCCCCGTTACTGAAGAAGTAATTCCTGAAGTAAACGTGCTAGTGCCCGACCCTCCAGCTCATCAAGTGGAGGTTGAGAACATTAAGGCTGCCACAACCAACACTAATGAAGCCAATGACGTTGTCATGGCTGAAGAAAATGTGGAGCCTTCACCAACCAATGTGCCTGCAACAAATGAAGCCAATGCTGCATCTGCACCTGAAGCCAATGTTGACGCCACTGCTCCTGCTCCGCCAACAAGGCCACACACTATCAAGCAAGCCTTCAACTATGGCCAACTAATAACTGTCAAATGGCCTATTCTGACTCCTCCACCTGCCGCTGCTGGTCCTCAGTTTGATTACCATGTTGAGCACAGGCCACGGGTTCAGAAGCCAAAGCCAAGGTTGCCCAGATTTCCAGGTACTGCATCAGCACCAGGATCTTTCAATATCAATGGCTTCAAGGCACACAATACCTTCTTTGACAGAGCCAAGAACCCCTACTCAAGAGCAAGAATATCTTCTGGTCGGTTCTGGAGCTATCAGCAGTGAAGCTATTACTCATGCATTCTTTACAATCAAGGTCGCATCTTCCCACATATGCGTCTTGATACTGAAGCTATAACTGGTGTACCCTGTCTGAAGAGGCTCTGAACTGCTTCAGAGAGTCTGGCTTGCTGCAGTTCGTCACAGATAAGGAGCACTGGAATGAAGAGTTACTGCTCCAATTCTATGCCACTCTCCATATTCGTGGCTACTACAAGGATACAAAGACATGGGTTCTCGAGTGGATGACAGGCAATGTTCATCATGAAGCCAAAGCCATTGATGTCATTGAGCTTACTAGCCTGCCCTCTCCAGATGATCTCTATGAGCCTGGTTGTCAGCTTCACAATGATGCGATGGAGAGCATCTTCCACAAGCCTGAGCCCAATATGAGTCAGATGCTCAGCATGATGAAGCCATTGCCTCCAGATGCAGAATATCCAAAGGCGTTCTTTGTTGAAGACCTTGAGTATCTGCCCCGCACCATTTATCACATTGTCAGGCGAACTCTTTGGCCTATCAAAGGACACTCTCCTAATGCCAAGCTGGAAGGCGCAATGAAGACTTTGGTTTTCCATATCCTTCATGGCAAACGCTTCAATGCACAAGATTTCTTTATCCGCCAACTTGCTGCATCAGGGTCTGACATCTTTGGTCTGAAGTTCTATGCTCCCTGGATCATGCGACTGATCAAGCTTCACTCTGCCTTCAACTATCAACCCTCTGGATGCAATCATATCATATTTATGCCAGATGTTGATTTGTCTGTTGAAGCCATATACCCAGAGACTACAAAGGAGCCTCTTAGTCTTCAGAATGCTGACCATCAAAGCTTCACCCAAAACGATGAAGGAATTCAAGCTGTTGCTCGTGTCTATCCATTGGCTGGGATTACTCGTATGCAAACATAAGCCACTCAGAGCACAATTGCCCAAAGGCCTAAGAAGCGCTCCCGCATTCTCAATGACCGAGAGCTTCTAGTTGCCCTTCATCAGAAACAAGATAAGCATCATGACTGGCTGAAGCGCCAAATGCAAAGCCTCTTGGTGGACGTCAATCGCATTCGTAATCTTGCCACCAAGAATGCCTTTGTCACGCATGAAACGTGTCGGCGATCATGGAAGAGTTTGACACTGCTCAGTGCTGAAGCAGATCTTCAAGACGATGGCTTCACTGAAAGATTCAAATTTGACTCCACTCCTCCACGGAAGGCTGTCCTACGTCGAACTCCATCTCTTGAAGACTCTGAATATTCCTCTTCTGCTGCCATTGTGAATGCCAAAGTGATCGATGAAGAAGACGATGCTACTTCACCGCCACCTTCTGCGAGAATCGACACTGCACCAAGCTCGTCTGCACCGCCAAACAACAACGACAACCCTGCTGCTTCACCTACTCCTCATGGGGACGAGTAGATGCTCTATGTCTTCAAACCTTTTTGGTCATTACTGACAAAAGGGGGAGAAGCATATGGGTTTGATAGTCTTCAAGCGGGTTCCTATGGGCGGTTGCTCTATATTTTCCCTAGTGTACTCTCGTTTTTTGATACATTTGGTTCTTTGAGTTGTAACACTTAAACTTGATGGTGGTCTGCTACTTATTTGCTATTATGTGATGCGATGATAAATTCCGCATGTGCGATGATAACTTCTGCACTTAGGTCATTTTGCAGACGTCCATTTTTCATTATGCATGTCATTATCTTCGTTACATCTTATCATGCATGATGAATTGTCGTCATAAGTTAAAGAGGATCTCCACAAGTACAACCTGCCATGTGCATTTGCATTCCAAAAGCAAATTACTTATATGCACATCTTCAGGGGGAGCCTCTGTAACTTATGAAGACAATCCTCTATCCTTTACAATTTCACATACTTTATCCCCGTTGAAAACTTCCACCAGTTTGTCATCAATCACCAAAAAGGGGGAGATTGTAAGTGCATCTAGTGCCACCCTAGTTGGTTTTGGAGTATTGACGACAAATTTGGTTGAGGGACTAATGTGTTTGTGAGAATTGCAGGATAACACTCGAGCACATAAGAAGCCATAATTATCAATTAATCTCCAACACTGTTTCACCAACATTGCTAAGTTGAAACTTTGAATGTCCCGAAATCCCATACCTCCTCTCTCCTTTGGGATACACATCCTCCACCATGCAAACCAATGCATCCTGCGCTGATCCTCCTCATCACCCCACCAGAATTGCGACATTGCATCAGTGATTCCCTTGCAAATTTTCTTTGGGAATTTAAATACACCCATCACATAGGTTGGAATGGCTTGAGCCACCGCTTTCAGCAAAGCCTCTTTTCCTCCAAAGGATAGAGCTCTCTCCTTCCAACCATTCACCATTGCTTGAATCCTTTCAATTAAGTGTTTAAAACAGTCCACTCGGTCCACCCCTATCATGAATGGTAGACCCAAGTATCTGTCTGAGATGGACTCAGTCATGATATTCAGAATTTGGCATACATCAGCCTTCACTTCCACATTTGTATTAGGACTGAAAAAATAGAACACTTTGATTCACTGACCAGTTGACCGGACTGTAAGTGCATCTAGTGCCACCCCAGTTGGTTTTGGAGTATTGATGACAAATTTGGTTGAGGGACTAATGTGTTTGTGAGAATTGCAGGATAACATAGGTAGTGTCCCTCATTGATTCGGTTTACCTACCGGAGATGACCCCTAAAAATGCATGAAGACATTGACGACAATGGTGGTATATGAAGATATTCACATTGAAGACTATGACATGAGAAGACATTCAGTGAAGACTATGGAGCGTGAAGACTTAGTTGTTTCGCTGTTTCTTTTTCTTCCTTGTTGAGTCATAGGAACCACCGTACTGTTAAGTGGGGTCCAAGTGAACATAGTCAGAGTGACTGAAGTGATGCTCAACCCAAATCCTTTGTCTTCGAGCGAAGACAATGAGAGCAAATCTTATCCAGAGCTGGATAAGTCAGCTTTGCTTGTATCCCAAGTAAAGTTGTCGTGTGTGTTTGAAATCTGACCGTTGGAACACGTGTCAGTTCCTTAGTGACCCAGGGTCATTTCGGACATATCAGGTCGGGTTGCCCAGTGGCTATAAATAGCCCACCCCCTACACCATAAATTGGTGGCTGCTCAGAGTTAGTGCACGGCTTTTGTCGTTTGAGAGCAACCCACCTCGAAGCCTTTGAGAGAGAGAAATCCATGCGAGGACAATGCCCAAACACCCAGAGCCAAAGAGTGTTAGGCATTACTGAAGTCTTTCTGTCTATGTGACCTGAAGACTTATTACACTTGAGGACTGTGAATCCTCCAGCCGGTTAGGCGTCGCGTCCTGAGCATCCAAGAGTCATTGTGGATCGCCGGTGAACGAAGTCTGTGAAGGTTCGCAAGTCTACCTTGAAGACTTACCAGAGTGATTGGGCGAGGACTGTGTGTCCTTAGCTCAAGGGGAATAAGGTGAAGACACGGTCTTCTGAGTTGAATCGCAGCCTCCCTAACCAGATGTACAGTTGTCACAGCAACTGGAACTGGTCAAACAAATCCCGTGTCTTCAACAAGTGACTGGTTCTATCCTCTCCTCCCTTTACTTATAGTTTGTCTTCGTGAAGTCATTGCCTGCTTGTCATACCTGTTTGACTTCATTGCTTGACTACTATTGTTGTTTGGCTTCATACTATCTTCCATCCTGATCTTTACTACCTAGCTGCTATTAGTCCTTGTGTTATCACTTCATTACATATTTGACTATGGCTTGCTTAGTGTAGTCTACCTTCTGCTGCATATCAATAGGTTCATTTCTACTGTTTGTCTTCGAAACTTTCATGTTTTGAAGACTTTCGTAAAAATCGCCTATTCACCCCCTCTAGTCGATAACTAGCACTTTCATGGACGCTGCACAGTACTCGTCCAAGATTGATCTCAACGTGTTAGCATTCTGGTTATCCGCTCACATGAGAATAAGGTAGTCGTCAGCAAAAAGCAGTTGGGATATAGTTGGTGAATCTCTGCATACCTGCAATCCAATTAGGTTCC
The DNA here is from genome assembly GCA_034509565.1 of Triticum monococcum. Lineage (NCBI taxonomy): Eukaryota > Viridiplantae > Streptophyta > Magnoliopsida > Poales > Poaceae > Triticum > Triticum monococcum. The sequence goes on from CM067847.1 coordinate 772,916,956, forward strand.
CCACCTCTTCCTCATGAGCAATTAACGCTGACAGTCCTTCAGCACACAAAAGAAACAGATATGGGAGAGAGGGTCCCCCTGTCTCAAACCTCTCGTTGGCAAAAAAGGGGAGTGTTTCATTGGAGTTAAAACAAACCTTGTACTTGACCGTTCTCACACATGACATTACCATTTGAATCCATTGGGCATGAAACCCCAACTTGGTCAGCATGGCCTCCAGGAAAGTCCATTCAACTCTATCATATGCCCTGTGCATATTGTAGGATCGAAAGTATGTCTAGAGAGGGGGGGGGGGGGTGATTAGACTACTTGACCAAATAAAAACTTAACCTTTTCCCAATTTTAGTTCTTGGCAGATTTTAGCTATCTTAGGACAAGTCAAGCAATCACTACACAATTCAAGAAAGCATGCAAAGAGTATATTGGCAGCGGAAAGTAAAGCATGCAACTTGCAAGAATATAAAGGGAAGGGTTTGGAGAATTCAAACGCTATTGGAGACACGGATGTTTTTCCCGTGGTTCGGATAGGTGGTGCTATCCTACATCCACGTTGATGGAGACTTCAACCCACGAGGGGTAACGGTTGCGCGAGTCCACGGAGGGCTCCACCCACGAAGGGTCCACAAAGAAGCAACCTTGTCTATCCCACCATGGCCATCGCCCACGAAGGACTTGCCTCACTAGCGGTAGATCTTCACGAAGTAGGCGATCTCCTTGCCCTTACAAACTCCTTGGTTCAACTCCACAATCTTGTCGGAGGCTCCCAAGTGACACCTAGCCAATCTAGGAGACACCACTCTCCAAGAAGTAACAAATGGTGTGTTGATGATGAACTCCTTGCTCTTGTGCTTCAAATGATAGTCTCCCCAACACTCAACTCTCTTTCATAGGATTTGGATCTGGTGGAAAGAAGATTTGAGTGGAAAGCAACTTGGGGAAGGCTAGAGATCAAGATTCATATGGTTTGAATGGAATATCTGGGTCTCAACACATGAGTAGGTGGTTCTCTCAGAACATATGAGTTGGAATGGTGTATGTGTTCTGATTGCTCTCTCCACGAATGAAGAGGAGGTGGAGGGGTATTTATAGCCTCCACACAAAATCCAACCGTTACACACAATTTACCAATCTCTGTGGGACCAAATCAGAAAACTCGGTCGGACCGAAATAGTAAACCTAGTGACCGTTAGGAATTTCGGTGGGACTGACATGCACCTCGGTAGGACCGATTCGGTTAGGGTTTGGGCATAACGTAATCTCGGTGAGACCGATTGCACAAACTCGGTGAGACCGAGTTTGGCAATAAGCTAACCAGAGAGTTGGTCAAGTAAACTCGTGGGACCGACTCGCTCTTTCGGTGAGACCGAAAAGTTACAAGAAGGAAACATAGAGTTTACATTGGATTCTCGGTGGGACCGATTCGCTCTTTCGGTGAGACCGAAAAGTTACGAAAGGGAAACAGAGAGTTTGCAAGCCCATCTCGGTGAGACCGAGATCCTTATCGGTAGGACCGAATTGCTAGGGTTTGGCAGTGGCAAATGACAAGTGAAACTCGGTGGCGCCGGATTGAAAGAATCGGTATGACCGAGTTTGGCTTAGTGTTTAGGTCATTTGTGGCTATGGAAAAGTGGTTGAGGATTTTGGAGCATATCACCAAGCACATAAAGCAAGAGGCTCATTAAGCAACACCTCATCCCTCCTTGATAGTATTGGCTTTTCCTAAAGACTCAATGTGATCTTGGATCACTAAAATATAAAATGAAGAGTCTTGAACTTTTGAGCTTGAGCCAATTCTTTGTCCTTAGCATTTTGAGGGTTCCACTTTCATATCCATGCCATGCCAATCATTGAGCTTTCCTGAAATAATCATCTTGAAATATCATTAGCTCAATGAACTATATGTTGTTATGAATTACCAAGACCACCTAGGGATAGTTGCACTTTCAATCTCCCCCTTTTTGGTAATTGATGACAACATATAGATCAAAGCTTCGACAAATTATAATAATCATGAAATGCATGGTCGCTTTGAGAAGTATGTGATAAGTAAGAGCTCCCCCTAAATTTGTGCATATTTAAAATTTGCTTTGGACTGCAAATGCACAAAGAGTTAGAATTATGGGTTACTCTTCCATGTCACATACATCTTGGTGGAGCGCTCAAAAATGATAAGAAAGAAGTACATGCACTCATCACCAAGAATAGTGAATGGTCACAAAAGATAGATAGAATGATAATATTTAAGCAACCATTAAGCAAACATTAAGTGTAGCTTATGATCAAACACATGATCATCGATGTCTCACAGACATAAGGACGTAGTATCTCACACACAGGCAAACAAAGTTCGAAAAACCACCAAATAAAACAAGAGAGAATAAAAGCAACACTCTCTCTCGAAGCCTATGATATATACATTTTCTCCCCCTTTGGCAACATGTTACCAAAAAGTTCCTAGAAAATGCATAGTGCTAAGTCAACGCTTAGGCTTGATCTTCAGGTGGTGGTGGAGTCCGGAGCACTCCAAGGACGAAGCCTTCGGTAGACGTGGTCGGAGTTGAGGCTGAAGTGGACGCTGGAGCTGGTGGAACTGAGGCTGTGGCTGGCGCAGATGTTGTAGCTCTGGTGTCAGCAACTGGCAGTGCAGACGACCTCGGACCTCGTGGCACCCTGGCAAAAGCATCAGTCGTGGTCCTGCCTCTCCTCTCATTCATGTCATCCTGGAGCTGCTCCACGGCAGTTTGTATCTCTATCACCTTGATGTCCAAGTCATAGAACCTCTATTCCATGATCCTCTCTAAGCTTGCCTGGTTCTGAGTCAGGGTGGCAAGTCCTTGCTCAATCCGCAGGGTGGATGCAATCAGGTAACCAAGCTGCTCTTGTTTGGTTTTCAGGAAGTAATCAGATGCCTCCTCTTGAGTAGGCATCCTGGCAGCTTTCTCCTTCTTCGCCTTCTCCTTCTTAGCTTGTGCATGGGCAGATGATGGCTCATTCTCAGTCATGATCACTTGATTATCTTTGAAGTCTGGACGGATGGGCAGGTGTTCCTTATCCAACAGGTATGTGCCCGTGCCCATCTTTGAGTTGATGAGCTCCTGAATCTGTGGGGCATACCCACAACTCCTCTTCTGATCGGCAGTTGTCCTCTTGGCTGTTTCCACTATGAGGCTCATGACTTTGAATTTCTGAGGTACATCAAAGATGTGTAGTAGGTTAATGGCATGACCTCTGATCATCCGGTGATCTCCAGACTTGGGTAGAAGAGTGTGCCTAAGGATCCAGTTGATCGTAGGCAATCCTGATAGCAAGTGCTTCACAGACCCAAACTGGTGAGTGTCTAGATCATCTGTGGGAATCTCCTTGTACATATTTGCCATGGAGTTGTGATCCATCTTCTTCTTGAAATAAATGTCCAAGTCATCTGCTTGCTCCTCTGGGGCATTGATCAACTTCGCCCATTCCTCAACAGTTGATTGGTACCTTGTACCCTCTGACATCCAAGTGATCCTGCCATCCGGGTAGAAGTGTGCTGTGGAGTAGAATTGCATGATTAGCTCCTCGTTCCACTTTGTGAGCTTCTGCCCAACAAAGTCTGCCACTCCACACGCACTAAAGCTGTCATATACTCCAGGGTAGTGTTCCTCATTTTCCTTCATGTAGGTCCAGTCGACCCATCTCATGTCACATACAATTGGCTTCTTGTCAAGCAAAACTGTCTCATAGAAATCCTGCTGCTTCTTGGTATGAAACCTGTAGTCCACTGCAGTCCTCCTTCTGGTAGCATAAGGATCTGCCTCTCTCCACTTCCTCAGCCCTGAGTCTTTCCTGAGCTTCATATTCTCAGCCACAGGATGAGCATCGTTGTGGTCTGGGATCTTGGGCTTTAGCTTCCTAAGGACATGCTCTTCTTCTTCCTCTGCAACTTCAGGCACTGGGGCCTTGTTCTTCTCAGTGGCTGGGATGCTTCTTGTGTTTCTCTTTGGTGCACTCTTAGGCTTAGATGCAGCCTTGGGTGCTTCCTTGGGCTTGGATGCAGTTGTCCCTGACCTTATGGCATCTCCCATAAGTTTGGCTGCCTTGGGTGCTGGTGCAGCAACCTCTTCTTCTTCCTCCTCATCTTCCATGATGGAGGCCTTCCCAAGCACTCTGGCTACAGTCTTCTTCACTCTTTCTTTCCTCTTTTTGCCCTCAGCAGCAACGGGCTCAATGGGAGCAGGCTTCTCAGTTGAAGCTCTAGCCTTTGACATGGGCTACCTGCCTGCTGGCCTTTTGATTTTCAGCCCTAGCTTTGTGCCTTGAGCTGGCTCAACTCTCTTTGATGTGGCCTCTTCCTCTGCCACATAGTCTTCATCTTCAGAATCAGAAGTTCTCTTCTTCCTTTGTCTAGTGGCAGCTTTAGGCAGGTTGCTGGGTGTGCTCCTGCTGCCATCATCTGAGGAACTTGAGGGGCTTGTGCCCTCACTCAACTGTACTTGCTGCTCTGAGAGGTTCTGGCTGTCACTTTGGTCTGACATGATGCAAACTGACTGCTGACCCTGTGAATAGATTATAGATGAGATAGAGTGGATGAGCATCACAAAATGCAGAGATTTTTGCAAAAGAACAATTCAAAAACTTAGTTTTAGTTTCCCACTGAAATCATCTCGGATCTACCGATTTTCAAACTCGGTGACACCGAAGCAGTTTTGGAACCTAAACTAGTGAACTCGGTCAGACCGAGTCACAGTTCGGTGGCACCGAGACTGCTAGGGTTTCACTGAGTTTTAAAATCGGTCACACCGATAAGTAATTCTCGGTCAGACCGAGTTTTACTTGTGCAATGGCATAAGCCAAATCGGTGGGACCGAGTTTTTCAACTCGGTGGGTCCGAGATGGTTTCGGCGGAAACCTAACCCTAAAATTTTCGAATTAAACCTAATCTACGAGTTCATTGACTGGATAGGAGTTTATCAAACGTGGCAAGAATCATGATGATCACAATGTGCTAGGAATCGGATTGGAGAATAGCACAAAGATCGAGTCCATACCCTAGTTCGGCGGAGACTCGCTACGGCGGCAACGGCGGGGCAGAATTCCCGTTGACGGCGACGGAGACCAGCAACTGGAGGCGGCTGGCGGCGAGGAGGACAATCCGGAGACCCAGGAGGCAGAGCGAGCTATGCGCGGGCGAAGAGGTTTCGGAGAAATTTCCAAAATTTTGCCCGTCACTATATATAGCCCGACCCTGTCGGTGTGACCGAGTGGAACAACTCGGTGGCACCGAGATGCAAAACTGTATACAGTTATTGCAACTCGGTGTGACCGAGTGGTTCAAATCGGTTGCACCGAGATCGAAAACCTAGATCAACTTAATGATCTCGGTAGGACCGAAAGTATGGAATCGATCAGACCGAGAATCACAAAGAGGTTTTGGAAGTTTAAGTCTATGACAAATCGGGGACTCCAAGCGCTCCTCACACAGAGTGGTTCGAATCTGACTTGATCAAATTTTGTGATGCAGCATGAATAGAGTTTGAGATGAGAAAAGCATAGATAGCCAGAGGAGGTTCTTAGGCATTCTTGTCCATCCACTTGGCAAAAGGAAATAAATCCAAACAATCAAAACAACAAGTGGATGTCCTCGAATGAGTAAAATATGCAACCAACATGCTCACACAATAAGATGGCAAATGAAATATGTGGCAAAGCATGCACAAACAATTCTAGCATCTATCAAGCAATTTGCGATGACTAGGTCATCTATATATGAGTATATTGACTTAGGAGTCAAGTGAGAACACTTGATCGTAGGTCATACTCATCGTTTAAGCTCAAGTGGGGTTGCCACTTTTACATAAAGCATAGTTGTATTCACAGCTTTAGAGTTGCTTTAACTCAAGTTTTAGAGTAAAGCTCCCCCTAGATGTGATACCCCCCCCTAAGAGGGATGAACTAACCTTGGGTTTTTGTCGATGATGACTTCATGTAGATGTTGAAGATGTGGATGCTCAATGTTGATGTAGATCACTTGGAGCTATCCATTTGAGTGAATTGCACTTTCAATACCTACATGGGTTAGTCCCACAAGGAACAAACAAGGATATCCATAGACATAGAGTGATGCACACACGAGATGATGTCCATGAAAACTTTAGGTTACCTTGTCCCTTGTCTTACCAACAAGAGGGTTTGTGACTCCTTGAACTAGTGCATGATGTGGAAGTTGATTGCACTTGTTCTTGCCAAAATGATGAGAGTGAAATATGTTGGCGGAGTCACCCTCAAGAACTCTCTAGTTCTTCTTCTTTTGGATCCACACCATCTTGATGGGAATCCTTGGAGTTGTAGTCGTACTTGATGAAGTGGAACTTGACGTGGCCTTGGGAATCCACTTGACTAAGGTCTTAGGAGCTTCTTCAAATGCATCAATCTCCTCTTGAAGCTTGTCCTTGCCTTTTTGCTTGTAGTCTTGTGGTGGAAGATCATCTTGAGCTTGTGTCCCCTTGAAAGAAGTATCATACTTCTCTTGTTGAGGAACAAACTTTGTCTTGGGGTATTGATCTTCTTCCCATTCAACTCCATTGGCATTGAACTTTCGTTCAAAACCAACACCTTGATTCTTCCGGTGCATCCCTTGCTTGCGCACAATTTCCTCGAATTGCTTACTTCCGGCAAGGCTTTTGTATACTCCTTTCTCTATAATCCCCTTCAATAAGCTATTTTCTTGCTCAAGTGTAACTTGGCTAAGAGAATCATTAGTGGAATCAAGAGAACTACTAGAAGCAACAATATTGGATTTAGCATGATCATTTTTACTACTAGAGGAAGAATCTTTCTTGTTCTCGTTACTAGACTTGACTTGAGGCATGTAAGTGGATAAGAGTAAACACTTGGCAATGTAAGAAGAACTTTTCTTGCGGAGATCATCATTGATTGCTTTTAAGAACTCATGCTCTTTCTCAAGATTGAGCTTTTCAAAGTGTAATTTCTCATGAGCTCTTAAAAGTTCTCGATGATCTTCGAAGATAGTTTCATGAGCTAACTTAAGAGTGTTTAGTTCTTTAGTTAGAGCCTCAATCTTCTCCTTATCATTGTCATTCGTTTTATCTTGATTAGCATGATTAATTGATGTTTCATCATAGTACTCATCACTAGAGTTGTCAACAAGCAAGTCATCATCACCTAACAAGTCATCTTCATCACTATTAAAATCAACATTCTCGGGGTGTGTTACCTTAGGACCTTTGGCCATGAAGCATCTTCCAATTCCTCCATTTGGTGAGTCAAATATGTTGTAGGAGTTGGTTGACACAAGTGCTAGACCGGCAACACCTTCATCTTGAGTATCTTCGGAGTCGGAGTGATAACTTCTCTCGGAGTGGCTGTCGGAGTCGGAGCCGGATACCCATTCACCAACATGAGCTTGATGTCTTCATTTTGTGTAGCTCCTTAATGATTTTTCCTTCCTTTCCGAATCCTTGCTTCTCCGTGAGTATCTCCGTTCATAACGATCATCTCTACTCCTTCTCTCTCTTGGTGGTGATTCTTTGCTTCTTCTTTTTGGAGAATCTTCTCTTCTCTTGTAGGGAGCCATACACTCATTGGAATAGTGTCCGGGTCTTCCACAATTATAGCAGTTTCGCTCTCGACTAGAAGATCTTTTGTCATTGTATGACCTTGACTTGAAGCTTCTATCTTTGCTTCTAATCTTGTAGAACTTGTTGAAGTTCTTCACCATTAAGCTCAATTCTTCATTGAAGGTTTGTTTCTCACTTGATGATGTGGGGACTTCACATGAGGCTTTGTAGGCACCACTTGATTTGTTGTGAAGTTCCTCTTTATCCTTGAGTGACATCTCATGAGCAACAATCCTTCCAATCACTTCCATTGGTTTGAGATCTTTGTAATTGGGCATCATTTGAATCAATGTGCACACGGTATCATATTTCCCATCCAAGGCTCTTAGGATCTTCTTGATGATGAATCTATCGGTCATCTCTTCACTTCCTAAGCCGGCAATCTCATTTGTGATGAGAGCAAGCCTAGAGTACATTTCAGCGACACCTTCACCATCCTTCATCTTGAACTTGTCAAGTTGACTTTGGAGCACATCCAACTTGGATTCCTTGACGGAGTCGGTACCTTCGTGCATATCAATAAAAGTGTCCCAAATTTCCTTTGCATTCTCAAGGCGGCTGATTTTGTTGAATTCTTCGGGGCACAATCCGTTGAAGAGAATATCACAAGCTTGAGCATTGTATTGCAACATCTTCAACTCATCCGCGGTAGCTTCACGGTTTGGTTCTCTCCCATCAAAGAACTCACCTTGCAAACCAACACAAACAATAGCCCATATGGCGGGTTTATGTCCAAGAATATGCATTTTCATTTTATGCTTCCAACTAGCAAAATTAGTGCCATCAAAGTAAGGACCTCTACGGTGATAATTTCCCTCGCTAGATGCCATACTCTCCTAGGTTGTGAAACCAAGGCTATGACCACCAAAAGCTATGGAGATCAAGGCAAATGGAGACCAAAGCTCTAATACCACTTGTAGGATCGAAAGTATGTCTAGAGAGGGGGGGGGGTGATTAGACTACTTGACCAAATAAAAACTTAACCTTTTCCCAATTTTAGTTCTTGGCAGATTTTAGCTATCTTAGGACAAGTCAAGCAATCACTACACAATTCAAGCAAGCATGCAAAGAGTATATTGGCAGCGGAAAGTAAAGCATGCAACTTGCAAGAATATAAAGGGAAGGGTTTGGAGAATTCAAACGCTATTGGAGACACGGATGTTTTTCCCGTGGTTCGGATAGGTGGTTCTATCCTACATCCACGTTGATGGAGACTTCGACCCACGAGGGGTAACGGTTGCGCGAGTCCACGAAGGGCTCCACCCACGAAGGGTCCACGAAGAAGCAACCTTGTCTACCCCACCATGGCCATCGCCCACGAAGGACTTGCCTCACTAGCGGTAGATCTTCACGAAGTAGGCGATCTCCTTGCCCTTACAAACTCCTTGGTTCAACTCCACAATCTTGTCGGAGGCTCCCAAGTGACACCTAGCCAATCTAGGAGACACCACTCTCCAAGAAGTAACAAATGGTGTGTTGATGATGAACTCCTTGCTCTTGTGCTTCAAATGATAGTCTCCCCAACACTCAACTCTCTTTCATAGGATTTGGATCTGGTGGAAAGAAGATTTGAGTGGAAAGCAACTTGGGGAAGGCTAGAGATCAAGATTCATATGGTTTGAATGGAATATCTTGGTCTCAACACATGAGTAGGTGGTTCTCTCTCAGAACATATGAGTTGGAATGGTGTATGTGTTCTGATTGCTCTCTCCACGAATGAAGAGGAGGTGGAGGGGTATTTATAGCCTCCACACAAAATCCAACCGTTACACACAATTTACCAATCTCGGTGGGACCGAATCAGAAAACTCGGTCGGACCGAAATAGTAAACCTAGTGACCGTTAGGAATTTCGGTGGGACTGACATGCAACTCGGTAGGACCGATTTGGTTAGGGTTTGGGCATAACGTAATCTCGGTGAGACCGATTGCACAAACTCGGTGAGACCGAGTTTGGCAATAAGCTAACCAGAGAGTTGGTCAAGTAAACTCATGGGACCGACTCGCTCTTTCGGTGAGACCGAAAAGTTACAAGAAGGAAACATAGGGTTTACATTGCATTCTCGGTGGGACCGATTCGCTCTTTCGGTGAGACCAAAAAGTTACGAAAGGGAAACAGAGAGTTTGCAAGCCCATCTCGGTGAGACCGAGATCCTTATCGGTAGGACCGAATTGCTAGGGTTTGGCAGTGGCAAATGACAAGTGAAACTCAGTGGCGCCGGATTGAAAGAATCGGTATGACCGAGTTTGGCTTAGTGTTTAGGTCATTTGTGGCTATGGAAAAGTGGTTGAGGATTTTGGAGCATATCACCAAGCACATAAAGCAAGAGGCTCATTAAGCAACACCTCATCCCTCCTTGATAGTATTGGCTTTTCCTAAAGACTCAATGTGATCTTGGATCACTAAAATATAAAATGAAGAGTCTTGAACTTTTGAGCTTGAGCCAATTATTTGTCCTTAGCATTTTGAGGGTTCCACTTTCATATCCATGCCATGCCAATCATTGAGCTTTCCTGAAATAATCATCTTGAAATATCATTAGCTCAATGAACTATATGTTGTTATGAATTACCATAACCACCTAGGGATAGTTGCACTTTCACATATCAAGTTTGATTGCACAAGTGCCAACCTTACCCTTCTTCCGCTTCTTCATCGTATGTAGACACTCATACGCCACTATGACATTGTCATTGATGATGCGGCCGGGCACAAACGCACTTTGAGTCTCACTGATAATTTCTGGGAGGAGAACCTTTAAGCGCGCCGTGAGCATCTTTGAAATCACCTTATAGACCACATTGCACAAACTTATGGGTCTAAATTGGGTAACTTTTTCCAGGTTATCCACTTTTGGAATTAAGACAATCGTGGTAGAGTTCCACCCCTCTAGTATAATGCCTGTATTAACAGCCTCCAGGACCTCCTTGGCGAGATCTCCTCCAAGCAAGTGCCAGAATGTTTTGTAAAAGATAGCGTGTAACCCATCCGGACCTGGTGCTTTTAAATCACCAATACTAAAGAGAGCTTTCTTAACCTCCTCATCTGTATACGGTGCAATGAGTGACTCATTCATATAATCCGTAACCCTCCTCTTAACTTTGTTTGTAACATTCATGTCCGGTACATTTACTTCAGCAGAAAAGAGATGCTGAAAATACTCGCTAATCAAACTATTCATAGCCTCATTACTCTCTCTCCAAACACCCGAGTCATCCATCAGGCGTTTTATATAATCTCTCTTCCTCCTAGCCGATGCAAAATTATGAAAGAAATTGGTGTTACGATCACCAAATTTGAGCCAGTTTGCTCGGCTGCTCTGTACCCAATAGATCTCTTCCTTTTCCAAATTTTCCTCTATCTCCATTAACAGAATTCGATGCCTGCCTCCCGCCTCATCAGTGAGAGGGCCCGACCGCAACTTTTCCAACTCCTCCTTCAGTTCCTTCAAACGCCATTGGGGTGCCTTCAAGATCGAGCGATCCCACTCATGCAAAGTGGTGTGGACACTCGCTATTCGTTCTGCGATTGGTGCCGTTGGGTCTGATCGTTCCCAAGCTTCGGACACCACTTCAATCAAGTATATGGCATGCTCACATGCATGGTTAATTTAATTGTTTCTAATAGGCTGTGATGAGCCTATTGTGTCAATTTCATATCCACCATGCAGCTTCTATCGGCTAAATTTCATATGTGAGGAGAAATTTTGGAAGGCATGTTGTATTCAAACAAGATCATATATATATGAAAACAAAGTTGTGCTTCCATATGACCGACCAATCCAATTATTGATCCATGGTTCTTCAATAGTTGAGCAAAAAATATTGGCCAAACTAGCAACCAGTCAAACAATCAAAGAGTTGATACATGAGACTTCCTTCTACAACACATGGAACCTCAACATAATGCATCGACATCACACTGCCCCCATGTCTTGCAATGAAACCTCAACATAAATGAGCTAATTTAACCATTATGCACCCTAAGGTTGATACATCATACTTCAAGTTTGCACAGAAACCAATTCTTATTGTTTGGAGCAGTAACAACTAGCAAATAGTTACTCAGCGAAATGAGCTCACAAGACGGACTAAGGTCTTGGCAAAGATATGCAACCAAATTTAGGCATCATACCATTGTATATGTATCCTCACCTCCCACATATATTATGATTCAGTAATCTCATGCAACCATGCTAAGCCACAACAAGATCGTACACAAGAATATGCAAAAGCTACCACTTTATCGCACGCACCAATCACCCGGGAGGTCTCACTAGAATGATATAAGCTATGAATGGCTCTAATGTGTTCGATCTTGTTGGTGTGATAATGGCAATGTGTACTTCCCACTTTGCAAAATATATTGACCATGTGATGAATAAATTCATGTTTTCCAATTCGCCTCCCAGTTTGCTTCTATGCATATTATTTTATTTTTTTGAGAATATAAATTTATCCATACAGTACTGTTACTTTCATTTGAAATTTACTGCATACAATAAAGACACCACTTATACACACTATGTATCGAGGGGCGCGGCGTGCCGCCGCGCGGGTATGGCTATTATAAAGATTAGGAACTCCCACAAAGGAAGTCTATCGTCCGTCGGATGTAGCTTTGGTAGAAGAGATGAAAACCATCGTTGACAAATAACGTGTCCTAGAACCTGAGTATTCTGCATTTGTATATCACCGCCTTTTCGGTAGCAAGCAGCAGAGCCACTGCCTACTTCATTTCCTCTCTGGGTTGTGGCGAAGGTGTTGAGTTCTGCACAGAATATAAGCACACAGACAGTCTAAATCTGTATAGGGTAGGTAAGTATGCAAACAACTGTCTGATAACATTTGCACCGAGGCATCTAAGATACCTGGACTATTAAGAGTTTGAGACAATATTGCAAGTCAAAACTGGGATGCCACTTAATCTGGGAGCTGCCGTCGTACACGAAGAAGATTACGCTAACACTAAAGATGAAAATGATGTTGAATTTGTAGGCAGAGACAATAAAGGTTGTGATGGTTTGTTTGGCGGATGGTCGAGGATGAATTTAGGGTTGTCAAGATGGTCACACCAATTTTAGGGCAAAATTTATAAAAGGAGTCCTAGTAAGAAAATGTAGACAAGTCTGAGGTAATGTCGTAGGTGCAGATAAGGACTGCTTTCATGGTCAGGGTGATTGAGTGATAGTTGCAACGAGACTTGTCCCCGCCCTTAGGTTCCAAGTGTTGATTGTCCTGGAGTTGTCTACCAATCAGCAAGACGAAGGTCTTGGTGATGTCCATCGTAACATTCTCACTGCATTGCATCAATGTCACTAATTAGTACTACTAACTAAATGCATAAACATCCTAATAACTAGTGCATACTATATCACTTATGATCCTACTACCATTTGAAATTATAAGATATATCTTGAGTGAGCACAAATATTAAGGAGCTTAAACTAATAGCATACAAGATCATCATATTTCATTGGTTTAAAATAGCATCTTAACCAAGGGTAATCTCCTGTAGATAGGCTAGACAGGGAATGATCGATGTTACTTCTGTATCCATGAAGAAATCATGGCTCATCTATTGATTTGTTGTGCCCAGGACAACTTATTATGGCAAGTGGTCCTATGCTTTTGATCTAAATAAATATTCTAGTAGCACTAGTGACCTTCTTTTATACTGGATTGTCTCATTTTCATCGACCCAGCACGAGCCAGATCTGGCTGGTGGAGCTACTGTGTGATGGACTATCTGGAAAGGCAGGATGGCCCCGGAATGAAGGTTGCTTTAGACATCATTATAGGAATGTTCTTACTGGTGTGATCTTTTAGCTTTTGCAGCTTACTTGATAGTTGGGTATTTTGCAGAAATAGCAAAACTGAATAAAGTTTAAAGAGAGTGTGAGTGATCAAGTTGGTGTTCAGAGAGGCATAAGCGAGAAACCATGGATTGGCACTGCCAGTGGGCACGATAACAAACCGCAGAAAGCTTGCAAAAAAAGGATGGCTGATGTGTATGCTGATCTTGACAATTAGCATTTTGATTGTTATCAACTACTGGACTGTAATGAACAAGAATCATGCTTCGATTTTCTGTTTGTTTACTTTCTGTAATGTCGAACATCATTATATAAACTAGTGGACTGCAATATGAACTAGTCTTGTATTCGAAGATGAAGGGAGTAGGCCGAGGCAAAACCTAGAAGTTGCAGGCAAGACGCAATGCGTCATCTAGATCGAGCTCACCCGCTAGCAAATCCGAGTTGGGGAAGATCACAAACGGAATGTGTCTCTTTTGGAAGGGATGCATGATCTCGATTGGTTCAGAAGCGCACCAGTGGCTAGGGTGTTCATTGTCACCAGGCATTTGTACCTTAACCCCAATATATCTTCCCACAAAAAGACTACAATACATTGGTACAATCATGTAAATCCTTGCAGAGAAGATGAGAGGAAGAAGAGATCATGTAATGACAGGTTGCTACTATCCCAAAACTGATGAGGCAAGCAAATTCTGAAGTATATGAATGTGTTGAGCTGTATTTATGACCTATCGGTCTGATTATTAAAAATATTGCCACACGAATGGCTGTTCGGTTTAGGTCGCATATGCCATACCACCGGCAATGACCATGGTGCATAAGAAAAATGGAAAGTGCATATGTTATCAAGCGCCCCATTTACGTTTGGATGCTGATGTGCATCATAGATGGAAGAGAGCGTGACAGCAGTGGTGGAGCTCTAGAGAGGAAGATCACGGGGGGGGGGGGGGGTGGGGAATGGTAAAACATGTGGATTTGAGGTGGCCAAATACTTACTTTTTCTCATCTAAGCTCTCTAAAAATAATTTCTTCACACGTTTTCCAAAGGCTGGGTGGGCCACAGCCCCCATAAGCACACATAGCTCGGCCACTGCAAGATAGAAAAGGAAAATGTGGACAGAGAAGCCATCGAGTAATAAGCAAATTATGAACTTATAAACTTCAAAGTTAAGCCGAACCTCTCTTCACGAGAAAATATTACTTTCTTCGTTTCTAAATACAAACCCTTTTAGAGATTTCAATATGGACTACATACAAATGTATATAGACATATTTTTCAGTGTAGATTTACTAATTGCTCCGTATGTAGTTCATCTAAAGTGGGAGTACTTCACAGGAGCTAAGTACGTAGAATATTCATTTCCATTCAAATGACTTTATCAATCATGGACATATATACACGCGAGCCATTTCTATTCTGGAACACAGAGTAAGTGGGATCAGTGTTAAGGGAAAAAATGATCAGGCCAAACATGTGCATGCAGATGCAAATAAATCTGAGCGCTCGATGGAAAGAGAAGGACCAGATGCCTAGCTCTCCCTAGTTTCCCGAAACGACAAGCACAACCAGCGCATTGTTTTTTTTTGACAGGAAAGTTTACTTTAATAATCAAAAGATAGCAACATCGTCTGCCAACAGGTTTAGAATGAAATCAGGTGGGTCATCAATCCAGCAAGATGGATTATTTGCACGACCCCATCTTGCTAACTCATGAGCTACGTTATTTGACTCTCTAAAACAGTGCACAATAGTAAACTTCCAGAAATCTTCGAGATAACTGCGACATTCATCAAACAACGGTGCTGCCACCATAGAGTAGCCTCCATTGAGTTTAAGTGCCTCCACCATCGTGACATTATGGCATCCTATTTCCTTTGCTAGCTTCAGTCCTTCGAGCATAGCCGCAGCTTCTACTGTCTCAACATCAGCTACATGTTCTAGTGTTGTTGTGGCTGCAGCCATGAAATTTTGAAAGTGCAACTATCCCTAGGTGGTTTTGGTAATTCATAACAACATATAGCTCATTGAGCTAATGCTATTCCAAGATGATTATTTCAGGAAAGCTCAATGATTGGCATGGCATGGATGTGAAAATGGAACCCTCAAAATGCTAAGGACAAAGAATTGGCTCAAGCTCAAAAGTTCAAGACTCTTCATTTTATATTTTAGTGATCCAAGATCACATTGAGTCTTTAGGAAAAGCCAATACTATCAAGGAGGGATGAGGTGTTGCTTAATGAGCCTCTTGCTTTATGTGCTTGGTGATATGCTCCAAAATCCTCAACCACTTTTCCATAGCCACAAATGACCTAAACACTAAGCCAAACTCGGTCATACCGATTCTTTCAATCCGGCGCCACCGAGTTTCACTTGTCATTTGCCACCGCCAAACCCTAGCAATTCGGTCCTACCGATAAGGATCTCGGTCTCACCGAGATGGGATTGCAAACTCTCTGTTTCCCTTTCGTAACTTTTCGCTCTCACCGAAAGAGCGAATCGGTCCCACCGAGATTGCAATGTACACTCTATGTTTCCTTCTTGTAACTTTTCGGTCTCACCGAAAGAGCGAGTCGGTCCCACCGAGTTTACCTGACCAACTCTCTGGTTAGCTTATTGCCAAACTCGGTCTCACCGAGTTTGTGTAATCGGTCTCACCGAGATTACGTTATGCCCAAACCCTAACCAAATTGGTCCTACCGAGTTGCATGTCAGTCCCACCGAAATCTCTAACGTTCACTAGGTTTACCTTTTCGGTCCGACCGAGTTTGATGATTCGGTCCCACCGAGATTGGTAGATTGTGTGTAATGGTTGGATTTTGTGTGGAGGCTATATATACCCCTCCACCTCCTCTTCATTCGAGGAGAGAGCCATCAGAACACATACACCATTACAACTCATATGTTCTAAGAGAGAACCACCTACTCATGTGTTGAGACCAAGATATTCCATTCCAACCATATGAATCTTGATCTCTAGCCTTCCCCAAGTTGCTTTCCACTCAAACCTTCTTTCCACCAGATCCAAATCCTATGAGAGAGAGTTGAGTATTGGGGAGACTATCATTTGAAGCACAAGAGCAAGGAGTTCATCATCAACACACCATTTGTTACTTCTTGGAGAGTGGTGTCTCCTAGATTGGCTAGGTGTCACTTGGGAGCCTCCGACAAGATTGTGGAGTTGAACCAAGGAGTTTGTAAGGGCAAGGAGATCGCCTACTCGTGAAGATCTACCGCTAGTGAGGCAAGTCCTTCGTGGGCGATGGCCATGGTGGGATAGACAAGGTTGCTTCTTCGTGGACCCTTCGTGGGTGGAGCCCTCTGTGGACTCGTGCAACCGTTACCCTTCGTGGGTTGAAGTCTCCATCAACGTGGATGTAGGATAGCACCACCTATCCGAACCATGGGAAAAACATCCGTGTATCCAATTGCGTTTGAATTCTCCAAACCCTTCCCTTTACATTCTTGCAAGTTGAATGCTTTACTTTCCGCTGCCAATATACTCTCTGCATGCTTGCTTGAATTGTGTGATGATTGCTTGACTTGTCCTAAGATAGCTAAAATCTGCCAAGAACTAAAATTGGGAAAAGGTTAAGTTTTTATTTGGTCAAGTAGTCTAATCACCCCCCTCTAGACATACTTTCGATCCTACAAGTGGTATCAGAGCTTTGGTCTCCATTTGCCTTGATCTCCATAGCTTTTGGCGATCATAGCCTTGGTTTCACAACCTAGGAGAGGATGGCGTCTAGCGAGGGAAATTATCACCGTAGAGGTCCTTACTTTGATGGCACAAATTTTGCTAGTTGGAAGCATAAAGTGAAAATGCATATTCTTGGACATAACCCCGCCGTATGGGCTATTGTTTGTGTTGGTTTGCAAGGTGAGTTCTTTGATGGGAGAGAACCAAACCGTGAAGCTACTGCGGATGAGCTGAAGATGTTGCAATACAATGCTCAAGCTTGTGATACTCTCTTCAATGGATTGTGCCCCGAAGAATTCAACAAAATCAGCCGTCTTGAGAATGCAAAGGAAATTTGGGACACTTTGATTGATATGCACGAAGGTACCGACTCCGTCAAGGAATCCAAGTTGGATGTGCTCCAAAGTCAACTTGACAAGTTCAAAATGAAGGATGGTGAAGGTGTCGCTGAAATGTACTCTAGGCTTGCTCTCATCACAAATGAGATTGCCGGCTTAGGAAGTGAAGAGATGACCGATAGATTCATCATCAAGAAGATCCTAAGAGCCTTGGATGGGAAATATGATACCGTGTGCACATTGATCCAAATGATGCCCAATTACAAAGATCTCAAACCAACGGAAGTGATTGGAAGGATTGTTGCTCATGAGATGTCACTCAAGGATAAAGAGGAACTTCACAACAAATCAAGTGGTGCCTACAAAGCCTCATGTGAAGTCCCCACATCATCAAGTGAGAAACAAAATTTCAATGAAGAATTGAGCTTAATGGTGAAGAACTTCAACAAGTTCTACAAGAGAAGAAGCAAAGATAGAAGCTTCAAGTCAAGGTCCTACAATGACAAAAGATCTTCTAGTCAATAGCGAAACTGCTACAATTGTGGAAGACCCGGACACTATTCCAATGAGTGTACGGCTCCCTACAAGAGAAGAGAAGATTCTCCAAAAAGAAGAAGCGAAGAATGACCACCAAGAGAGAGAAGGAGTAGGGATGATCATTATGAACGGAGATACTCACGGAGAAGCAAGGATTCGGAAAGGAAGGAAAAATCATCAAGGAGATGCACAAAACAAAGACATCAAGCTCATGTTGGTGAATGGGTATCCGGCTCCGACTCCGACAGCCACTCTGAGAGAAGTTATCACTCCAACTCCGAAGATACTCAAGATGAAGGTGTTGCCGGTCTAGCACTTGTGTCAACCAACTCCTACGACATATTTGACTCACCAAATGAAGTAATTGGAAGATGCTTCATGGCCAAAGGTCCTAAGGTAACACACCCCGAGTATGTTGACTTTAATAGTGATGAAGATGACTTGTTAGGTGATGATGATTTGCTTGTTGACAACTCTAGTGATGAGTACTATGATGAAACATCAATTAATCATGCTAATCAAGATAAAACGAATGACAATGAAAAGGAGAAGATTGAGGCTCTAACTAAAGAACTAAACACTCTTAAGTTAGCTCATGAAACTATCTTCGAAGATCATCGAGAACTTTTAAGAGCTCATGAGAAATTACGCTTTGAAAAGCTCAATCTTGAGCAAGAGCATGAGTTCTTAAAAGCAATCAATGATGATCTCCGCAAGAAAAGTTTTTCTTACATTGCCAAGCGTTTACTATTATCCACTTACATGCCTCAAGTCAAGTCTAGTAACAAGAACAAGAAAGATTCTTCCTCTAGTAGTAACAATGATCATGCTAAATCCAATATTGTTGCTTCTAGTAGTTCTATTGATTCCACTAATGATTCTCTTAGCCAAGTTACAGTTGAGCAAGAAAATAGCTTATTGAAGGGAATTATAGAGAAAGGAGTGTACAAAAGCCTTGCCGGGAGTAAGCAATTCGAGGAAATTGTGCGCAAGCAAGGAATGCACCGGAAGAATCAAGGTGTTGGTTTTGAACGAAAGTTCAATGCCAATGGAGTTGAGTGGGAAGAAGATCAATACCCCAAGACAAAGTTTGTTCCTCAACAAGAGAAGTATGATACGTCCTTCAAGGGGACACAAGCTCAAGATGATCTTCCACCACAAGACTACAAGCAAAAAGGCAAGGACAAGCTTCAAGAAGAAATTGATGCATTTGAAGAAGCTCCCAAGACCTTAGTCAAGTGGATTCCCAAGACCACTCCAAGTTCCACTTCATCATGTACGACTACAACTCCAAGGATTCCCATCAAGATGGTGTGGATCCAAAAGAAGAAGAACTAGAGAGTTCTTGAGGGTGACTCCGCCAACATACCTCACTCTTATCATTTTGGCAAGAACAAGTGCAATCAACTTCCACATCTTGCACTAGTTCAAGGAGTCACAAACCCTCTTGTTGGTAAGACAAGGGACAAGGTAACCTAAAGTTTTCATGGACATCATCTTGTGTGTGCATCACTCTATGTCTATGGATATCCTTGTTTGTTCCTTGTGGGACTAACCCATGTAGGTATTGAAAGTACAATTCACTCAAATGGATGGCTCCAAGCGATCTACATCAACATTGAGCATCCACATCTTCAACATCTACATGAAGTCATCATCGACAAAACCCAAGGTTAGTTCATCCCTCTTAGGGGGGATATCACATCTAGGGGGAGCTTTGCTCTAAGACTTGAGCTAAAGCAACTCTAAAGGTGTGAACACAACAATGCTTTATGTAAAAGTGGTAACCCCACTTGAGCTTAAACGATGAGTATGACCTATGATCAAGTGTTCTCACTTGACTCCTAAGTCAATATACTCATATATAGATGACCTAGTCATCGCAAATTGCTTGATAGATGCTAGAATTGTTTGTGCATGCTTTGCCACATATTTCTTTTGCCATCTTATTGTGTGCGCATGTTGGTTGCATATTTTACTCATTCAAGGACATCCACTTGTTGTTTTGATTGTTTGGCTTTATCTCCTTTTGCCAAGTGGATGGACAAGAATGCCTAAGAACCTCCTCTAGCTATCTATGCTTTTCTTGTTTGAAACTCTATTCATGCTGCATCACAAAATTTGATCAAGTCAGATTCGAACCACTCTGTGTGAGGAGCGCTCGGAGTCCCCGATTCGTCATAGACTTAAACTTCCAAAATCTCTTTGTGATTCTCGGTCTGACCGATTCCATACTTTCAGTCCTACCGAGATCATTAAGTTGATCTAGGTTTTCGATCTCGGTGCAACCGATTTGAACCACTCGGTCACACCGAGTTGCAATAACTGTATACAGTTTTGCATCTCGGTGCCACCGAGTTGTTTCACTCGGTCACACCGACAGGGTCGGGCTATATATAGTCACGGGCAAAAATTTGGAAATTTCTCCGAACCCCTTCGCCCGCGTGATAGCCTGCTCTGCCGACTTGGTCTCCGGATCATCTCCTCACCGCCAGCCGCTTCCAGCCGCTGGTCTCCATCGCCGTCAACGGGAATTCTACCCCGCCGTTGCCGCCGTAGCGAGTCTCCGCTGAACTAGGGTATGGAATCGATCTTTGTGCTATTCTCCAATCCGATTCCTACCACATTGTGATCATCATGACTCTTGCCGCGATTGATAAACTCCTATCGAGTCAATGAACTCGTAGATTAGGTTTAATTCGGAAATTTTAGGGTTAGGTTTCCGCCGAAACCATCTCGGACCCACCGAGTTGAAAAACTCGGACCCACCGATTTGGCTTATGCCATTGCACAAGTGAGACTCGGTCTGACCGAGAATTACTTATCGGTGTGACCGATCTTGGAACTCTGTGAAACCCTAGCAGTCTCGGCGCCACCGAACTGTGACTCGGTCTGACCGAGTTCACTAGTTCTGGTGCCAAAACTGTTTCGGTGTCACCGAGTTTAGAAATCGGTAGATCCGAGATGCTTTCAGTGGAAAACTAAAACTAAGTTTTTGTATTATTCTTTTGCAAAAATCTCTGCATTTTGTGATGCTCATCCCCTCTATCTCATCTATAATCTATTCACAGGGTCAGTAGTCAGAGTTTGCATCATGTCAGACCAGAGTGACAGCCAGAACTTGTCAGAGCAGCAAGTGCAGTTGAGTGAGGGCACTAGTCCCTCAAGTTCCTCAAATGATGGCAGCAGGAGCACCCCCAGCAATCTGCCTAAAGCTGCCACACGTCAGAGAAAGAAGAGAACCTCAGACTCTGAAGATGAGGATTATGTGGCAGAGGAGGAAGCCACCTCCAAGAGAGCTGAGCCAGCACAGGGCACAAAGCCAGGGCTGAAGATCAAAAGGCCAGCAGGCAGGCAGCCCATGTCTAAGGCAAGAGTTTCAACCGAGAAGCCCACTCCCATTGAGCCAGTTGCTGCTGAGGGCAAAAAGAGGAAGGAAAGGGTAAACAAAACTGTAGCCAGAGTGCATGACAAGGCCTCCATCATGGAAGATGAGGAGGAAGAAGAAGAGGTAGCTGCACTAGCACCTAAGGCACCCAAGCTAATGGGTGATGCCATAAGATCAGGGGCAGCTGCTCCCAAGGCCAAGTCAGCTCCAAAGCCAAAGCCAAAGAGAAACACAAGAAGCATCCCAGCTACTGAGAAGAACAAGGCCCCAGTGCCCGAAGCTACAGAAGAAGTGGAAGAGAACGTTCTTAGAAAGCTCAAGCCCAAGATTCCAGACCACAACGATGCTCATCCTGTGGCTGAGGATATGAAGCTCAGGAGAGATTCAGGGCTGAGGAAGTGGAGAGAAGCAGATCCCTATGCTACCAAAAGGAGGACTGCAGTTGACTACAGGTTTCACACCAAGGAGCAGCAGGATTTTTATGAGACAGTGCTGCTAGACAAGAAGCCAATTGTATGTGATATGAGATGGGTCAACTAGCAATATATCAAGGAGAATGAAGAGCACTACCCTGGAGTGCAGGACAGCTTCAAGGCATGTGGAGTAGAGGACTTTGTTGGGCAGAAGCTCACAGAGTGGAATGAGGAGCTTATCATGCAGTTCTACTCCACAGCGCATTTCTATCCAGATGGTAGGATTTTATGGATGTCAGAGGGTACGAGGTACCAGTCCACAGTTGCTGAATGGGCACAGCTTATCAATGCCCCAGAGGAAAATGTAGATGACTTGGATGTCTATTCCAAGAAGAAGATGGATCATAACTCTATGGCAAATATGTACTAGGAGACTCCAACAGATGATCTTGACACTCACCAGTTTGGGTCTGTAAAACACTTGCTGTCAGGTCTGCCTACGATCAACTGGATCCTTAGGCACACAATTTTGCCCAAGTCTGGAGATCACATGATGATCAGAGGTCATGCCATTAACTTGCTACATATCTTTGATGTACCTCAGAAATTCAAAGTCATGAGCCTCATAGTGGAAACAATCAAGAGGACAGCTGCCGACCAGAAGAGGAGTTGTGGGTATGCCCCACAGATTTAGGAGCTCATCAACTTAAAGATGGGCACGGGCACATACTTGTTGGACAAGGAACATTTGCCTATCTATCCAGAGTTCGAGGACAACCAAGTTGTGATGACCAAAGATGAACCATCTTCAGCCCATGCACAAGCCAAGAAGGAGAAGGCAATAAAGGAAAAAGCTGCCAAGATGCCAACTCAAGAGGAGGCATCTGAGTACTTCTTGAAGAACAAACAAGAGCAGCTCAGTTACTTGATTTCATCCACCCTGCGGATTGAGAAAGGACTAGCCACCCTGACTCAGAACCAGGCAAGCTTAGAGAGAATCGTTGAACAAAGGTTCTATGACTTGGATATCAAGGTGACAGAGATACAGACTGCCGTGGAGCAGCTCCAGGATGATATGCAGGAGAGGAGAGGCAAGACTACGACTGATGCCTTTGCCAGGGTGCCACGAGGTCCGAGGTCGTCTGCAGTGCCAGTTGCTGACACTAGAGCCACCATGTCTGCACCAGCCACAGCCTCAGTTCCACCAGCTCCAGCGTCCACTTCAGCCTCAACTCCGACCACGTCTACTGAAGGCTTCGTCCTTGGAGTGCTCCGGACACCACCACCACCTGAAGATCAAGCCTGAGTGTCGACTTAGCACTATGCATTTTCTAGGAACTTTTTGGTAACTTGTTGCCAAAGCGGGAGAAAATGTATAGATCATAGGCTTCGAGGCTTCGAGAGAGAGTGTTGCTTTTATTCTCTCTTGTTTTATTTGGTGGTTTTTCGAACGTTATTTGCTTGTGTGTGAGATACTATGCCCTTATCTGTGTGAGACATCGATGATCATGTGTTTGATCATAAGCTACACTTAATGTTTGCTTAATATTATCATTCTATCCATCTTATGTGATCACTCACTATTCTTGGTGATGAGTGCATGTATTTCATTCTTATCATTTTTGAGCGCTCCACCAAGATGTATGTGACATGGAAGAGTAACCCATGACTCTAATTCCTTGTGCATTTGCAGTCCAAAGCAAATTCTAAATATGCACAAATTTAGGGGGAGCTCTTACTTGTCACATACTTCTCAAAGCAACGATGTATTTCATGATTATTATAATTTGTCGAAGCTTTGATCTATATGTTGTCATCAATTACCAAAAAGGGGGAGATTGAAAGTGCAACTATCCCTAGGTGGTTTTGGTAATTCATAACAACAAATAGCTCATTGAGCTAATGCAATTCCAAGATGATTATTTCAGGAAAGCTCAATGATTGGCATGGCATGGATGTGAAAGTGAAACCCTCAAAATGCTAAGGACAAAGAATTGGCTCAAGCTCAAAAGTTCAAGACTCTTCATTTTATATTTTAGTGATCCAAGATCACATTGAGTCTTTAGGAAAAGCCAATACTATCAAGGAGGGATGAGGTGTTGCTTAATGAGCCTCTTGCTTTATGTGCTTGGTGATATGCTCCAAAATCCTCAACCACTTTTCCATAGCCACAAATGACCTAAACACTAAGCCAAACTCGGTCATACCGATTCTTTCAATCCGGCGCCACTGAGTTTCACTTGTCATTTGCCACTGCCAAACCCTAGCAATTCAGTCCTACCGATAAGGATCTCGGTCTCACCGAGATGGGCTTGCAAACTCTCTGTTTCCCTTTCGTAACTTTTCGGTCTCACCGAAAGAGCGAATCGGTCCCACCGAGAATGCAATGTAAACTCTATGTTTCCTTCTTGTAACTTTTCGGTCTCACTGAAAGAGCGAGTCGGTCCCACGAGTTTACTTGACCAACTCTCTGGTTAGCTTATTGCCAAACTCGGTCTCACCGAGTTTGTGCAATCGGTCTCACCGAGATTACGTTATGCCCAAACCCTAACCAAATCGGTCCTACCGAGTTGCATGTCAGTCCCACCGAAATTCCTAACGGTCACTAGGTTTACTATTTCGGTCCGACCGAGTTTTCTTATTCGGTCCCACCGAGATTGGTAAATTGTGTGTAACGGTTGGATTTTGTGTGGAGGCTATAAATACCCCTCCACCTCCTCTTCATTTGTGGAGAGAGCAATCAGAACACATACACCATTCCAACTCATATGTTCTGAGAGAGAACCACCTACTCATGTGTTGAGACCAAGATATTCCATTCAAACCATATGAATCTTGATCTCTAGCCTTCCCCAAGTTGCTTTCCACTCAAATCTTCTTTCCACCAGATCCAAATCCTATGAAAGAGAGTTGAGTGTTGGGGAGGAGTTGAACCAAGGAGTTTGTAAGGGCAAGGAGATCGCCTACTTCGTGAAGATCTACCGCTAGTGAGGCAAGTCCTTCGTGGGCGATGGCCATGGTGGGATAGACAAGGTTGCTTCTTCGTGGACCCTTCGTGGGTGGAGCCCTTCGTGGACTCGCGCAACCGTTACCCCTCGTGGGTTGAAGTCTCCATCAACGTGGATGTAGGATAGAACCACCTATCCGAACCACGGGAAAAACATCCGTGTCTCCAATAGCGTTTGAATTCTCCAAACCCTTCCCTTTATATTCTTGCAAGTTGCATGCTTTACTTTCCGCTGCCAATATACTCTTTGCATGCTTGCTTGAATTGTGTAGTGATTGGTCATCTATTGATTTGTTGTGCCCAGGACAACTTAGTATGGCAAGTGGTCCTATGCTTTGGATCTAAATAAATATTCTAGTAGCACTAGTGACCTTCTTTTATACTGGATTGTCTCATTTTCATCGACCCAGCACGAGCCAGATCTGGCTGGTGGAGCTACTGTGTGATGGACTATCTGGAAAGGCAGGATGGCCCCGGAATGAAGCTTGCTTTAGACATCATTATAGGAATGTTCTTACTGGTGTGATCTTTTAGCTTTTGCAGCTTACTTGATAGTTGGGTATTTTGCAGAAATAGCAAAACTGAATAAAGTTTAAAGAGAGTGTGAGTGATCAAGTTGGTGTTCAGAGAGGCATAAGCGAGAAACCATGGATTGGCACTGCCAGTGGGCACGATAACAAACCGCAGAAAGCTTGCAAAAAAAGGATGGCTGATGTGTATGCTGATCTTTACAATTAGCATTTTGATTGTTATCAACTACTGGACTGTAATGAACAAGAATCATGCTTCGATTTTCTGTTTGTTTACTTTCTGTAATGTCGAACATCATTATATAAACTAGTGGACTGCAATATGAACTGGTCTTGTATTCGAAGATGAAGGGAGTAGGTCGAGGCAAAACCTAGAAGTTGCAGGCAAGACGCAATGCGTCATCTAGATCGAGCTCACCCGCTAGCAAATCCGAGTTGGGGAAGATCACAAACGGAATGTGTCTCTTTTGGAAGGGATGCATGATCTCGATTGGTTCAGAAGCGCACCAGTGGCTAGGGTGTTCATTGTCACCAGGAATTTGTACCTTAACTACAATACATCGGTACAATCATGTAAATCCTTGCAGAGAAGATGAGAGGAAGAAGAGATCATGTAATGACAGGTTGCTACTATCCCAAAACTGATGAGGCAAGCAAATTCTGAAGTATATGAATGTGTTGAGCTGTATTTATGACCTATCGGTCTGGTTATGAAAAATATTGCCACACGAATGGCTGTTCGGTTTAGGTCGCATATGCCATACCACCGGGAATGACCATGGTGCATAAGAAAAATGGAAAGTGCATATGTTATCAAGCGCCCCATTTACGTTTGGATGCTGATGTGCATCATAGATGGAAGAGAGCGTGACAGCAGTGGCGGAGCTCTAGAGAGGAAGATCACGGGGGGGGGGGGGGGGGTGGGGAATGGTAAAACATGTGGATTTGAGGTGGCCAAATACTTACTTTTTCTCATCTAAGCTCTCTAAAAATAATTTCTTCACACGTTTTCCAAAGGCTGGGTGGGCCACAGCCCCCATAAGCACACATAGCTCGGCCACTGCAAGATAGAAAAGGAAAATGTGGACAGAGAAGCCATCGAGTAATAAGCCAATTATGAACTTATAAACTTCAAAGTTAAGCCGAACCTCTCTTCACGAGAAAATACTACTCTCTTCGTTTCTAAATACAAAACCTTTTAGAGATTTCAATATGGACTACATACAAATGTATATAGACATATTTTTCAGTGTAGATTTACTAATTGCTCCGTATGTAGTTCATCTAAAGTGGGAGTACTTCACAGGAGCTAAGTACGTAGAATATTCATTTCCATTCAAATGACTTTATCAATCATGGACATATATACACGCGAGCCATTTCTATTCTGGAACACAGAGTAAGTGGGAGCAGTGTTAAGGAAAAAAATGATCAGGCCAAACATGTGCATGCAGATGCAAATAAATCTGAGCGCTCGATGGAAAGAGAAGGACCAGATGCCTAGCTCTCCCTAGTTTCCCGAAACGACAAGCACAACCAGCGCATTGTTTTTTTTTGACAGGAAAGTTTACTTTAATAATCAAAAGATAGCAACATCGTCTGCCAACAGGTTTAGAATGGAATCAGGCGGGTCATCAATCCAGCAAGATGGATTATTTGCACGACCCCATCTTGCTAACTCATGAGCTACGTTATTTGACTCTCTAAAACAGTGCACAATAGTAAACTTCTAGAAATCTTCGAGATAACTGCGACATTCATCAAACAACGGTGCTGCCACCATAGAGTAGCCTCCATTGAGTTTAAGTGCCTCCACCATCGTGACATTATGGCATCCTATTTCCTTTGCTAGCTTCAGTCCTTCGAGCATAGCCGCAGCTTCTACTGTCTCAACATCAGCTACATGTTCTAGTGTTGTTGTGGCTGCAGCCATGAAATTTTGAAAGTGCAACTATCCCTAGGTGGTTTTGGTAATTCATAACAACATATAGCTCATTGAGCTAATGCTATTCCAAGATGATTATTTCAGGAAAGCTCAATGATTGGCATGGCATGGATGTGAAAGTGGAACCCTCAAAATGCTAAGGACAAAGAATTGGCTCAAGCTCAAAAGTTCAAGACTCTTCATTTTATATTTTAGTGATCCAAGATCACATTGAGTCTTTAGGAAAAGCCAATACTATCAAGGAGGGATGAGGTGTTGCTTAATGAGCCTCTTGCTTTATGTGCTTGGTGATATGCTCCAAAATCCTCAACCACTTTTCCATAGCCACAAATGACCTAAACACTAAGCCAAACTCGGTCATACCGATTCTTTCAATCCGGCGCCACCGAGTTTCACTTGTCATTTGCCACTGCCAAACCCTAGCAATTCGGTCCTCCCGATAAGGATCTCGGTCTCACCGAGATGGGATTGCAAACTCTCTGTTTCCCTTTCATAACTTTTCGCTCTCACCGAAAGAGCGAATCGGTCCCACCGAGATTGCAATGTACACTCTATGTTTCCTTCTTGTAACTTTTCGGTCTCACCGAAAGAGCGAGTCGGTCCCACTGAGTTTACCTGACCAACTCTCTGGTTAGCTTATTGCCAAACTCGGTCTCACCGAGTTTGTGTAATCGGTCTCACCGAGATTACGTTATGCCCAAACCCTAACCAAATCGGTCCTACCAAGTTGCATGTCAGTTCCACCGAAATCTCTAACGGTCACTAGGTTTACCTTTTCGGTCCGAC
Source organism: Triticum monococcum (assembly GCA_034509565.1). Taxonomy (NCBI): domain Eukaryota; kingdom Viridiplantae; phylum Streptophyta; class Magnoliopsida; order Poales; family Poaceae; genus Triticum; species Triticum monococcum. The sequence continues at coordinate 772,945,032 of CM067847.1, forward strand.
CGAGTTTGGTGATTCGGTCCCACCGAGATTGGTAGATTGTGTGTAACGGTTGGATTTTGTGTGGAGGCTATATATACCCCTCCACCTCCTCTTCATTCGAGGAGAGAGCCATCAGAACACATACACCATTCCAACTCATATGTTCTGAGAGAGAACCACCTACTCATGTGTTGAGACCAAGATATTCCATTCCAACAATATGAATCTTGATCTCTAGCCTTCCCCAAGTTGCTTTCCACTCAAACCTTCTTTCCACCAGATCCAAATCCTATGAGAGAGAGTTGAGTGTTGGGGAGACTATCATTTGAAGCACAAGAGCAAGGAGTTCATCATCAACACACCATTTGTTACTTCTTGGAGAGTGGTGTCTCCTAGATTGGCTAGGTGTCACTTGGGAGCCTCCGACAAGATTGTGGAGTTGAACCAAGGAGTTTGTAAGGGCAAGGAGATCGCCTACTTCGTGAAGATCTACCGCTAGTGAGGCAAGTCCTTCGTGGGCGATGGCCATGGTGGGATAGACAAGGTTGCTTCTTCGTGGACCCTTCGTGGATGGAGCCCTCCGTGGACTCGCGCAACCGTTACCCTTCATGGGTTGAAGTCTCCATCAACGTGGATGTAGGATAGCACCACCTATCCGAACCACGGGAAAAACATCTGTGTCTCCAATTGCGTTTGAATTCTCCAAACCCTTCCCTTTACATTCTTGCAAGTTGAATGCTTTACTTTCCGCTGCCAATATACTCTCTGCATGCTTGCTTGAATTGTGTGATGATTGCTTGACTTGTCCTAAGATAGCTAAAATCTGCCAAGAACTAAAATTGGGAAAAGGTTAAGTTTTTATTTGGTCAAGTAGTCTAATCACCCCCCCCTCTAGACATACTTTCGATCCTACAAATTTGCACGATAGTTATGGATGACCGCTGCACAAGATCCTGCATAATCTCCTTCACTGAACGACGCATCGATGTTAAGGACCGTCTGACCAGCCAAAGACCCAGGCCATATGTTCACTTTTGGTGTCATTTTTGTTTGTGCTGCACAGGTATAGTTCAATGCTAGGGCTACCACTGTCGCGGCCGTTCGCTCTGGAGGTGCGACATCTTCACCTCGCACAAACTGTCTCCGTTGCCACCATATATACCAACAAGCTGTAGTTATCAGCTGATCTGGTAGCTCAAGCACCCCATTATATTGTCTTCGGTAGTAAATATCACAAAGAATGAACTCTATAGTTGCTGAACCACTAGTGCAGAACCGGGCAATAGCACCGGTTCGTAAGGCCCTTTAGTGTCGGTTTAGTAACCGGCACTAAAGTGTGGGCACTAAAGGCCCCCCCCCTTTAGTACCGGTTAAGCACGAACCGGTGCTAAAGGGAAACCACGTGGCACGAGCAAGCTCCGGGGGCGGGGAGCCCTTTAGTACCGGTTGGTAACACCAACCGGTAATAAATGTTTTTGTTTTATTTTTTATTTTTCAATTAAATTTGTGTTATCAATTTAATTTAGGATTGTTTTACGTTATAATGAGTTGTAGTCGTCGTCATCATCATCATCATCATCGCATATTAATAAATAAACAAACTCTAGCTAGCTAAGAATCATCGTAGTCGTCTAATTATACCACTATTTAATCATCATAGTCATTACCGCTAGCTATCTAATCATCACCAACACTGGCTAGCTTAAAGAGGAAACATTCACTTTGTAACAGAAGCAAAGATATCATCGAGTTCAACATAATCATCACCAACATCGAAGTTCAGGACACGGACATGAGACAAGTACTAATTAATTAAGAGCATGAACTAGTAGCTAGCTACTCCTGCTGCTCCCTCTCAGGTAGAATAGCATAGAACATGTATAGCTCTCCTGATTCATCATACTGGAGCATGCAGATGAATCTGTCTCCTAATCTTGGGTTGCGCTTCTCCTTACTGCCCCCTAGTACTTCTCTGCGATCATTAACAATTTTGCTCCAATCTTTCACTATTAAGCATTCTTCGCTTTCAGAAATCCTGAATGCACTCATGTGCAATGTATGATATCTTGGCCATAAGCTAACCATTGACATGTCACCTTTAGTCTCGATCCACTGAGGCACAACTGTCATCGGAAGTCCCTGTTGAAGAACATCGTATAGTAATTAATATACTAAGCAATGAAAGTTTAGCTTCAAAAATAATGTATGCAAAAGATGCACTAATTAAGGACAAATAGTTAAAATCTTACCATCTTTCGATTATAGATGTGACCGTAGTTCAATACGATCACCATTGGTCGCACGTTTTGAGTACTAACATTTCTAAGTTCAGGAATTTTTTTTGTCTTGACAGTATTAAGATCCTCAAGCCATGAAACATAATAAATTATCTCCTCGCAGTTTAGTTGAGCCCCGGGGCAGTAGTAGGTTCTGTCTACCAAGCGCCGGACATGTTTGCTTGAACCGAAATAAGCTGACAATACAAATTAGTTTTCAACTATTTTTGAATAAACTGTATCAAAGACATAAACATATGCATGCATGGTTGAGAAAAACTCACATAATGGTAGAACTGGAGGCGTTTGCACATCGACCCAGATGTCTATATTACCTTCAATATCATCTTTCGGACGAATATCAAAGGTGATAACCATATTAGGCTCAAATGCATAAGCCTTGCATAGTGCTTGCCAAGTTTTGCATTCAAAATGGGTGTATGTGTCTCCATTATATAATTTGACGTTGAAAGTATACCCATGCTCCGTCTTCAAGTAAACTCTCTTTACCTCCATATCATCTATAGCACTAAAACCTATCTTATCCAAGACAAAAATTCTTGCATGGCAAGGGATGCGCTAGTAGAATAGTGAAAATTTAAAATTATAAGTTGAAGGAAATGAAGCATAAGTTTTGCATTCAAATAATAATTGCCAAAGTGACTTATTGTATCAACTTCGAATGTCTCATCCAGCTTGATGCTGAAGCGCCTACCATCAACAAGGAAATTTCTGTCGCACAAGCCGCGCTGGTCTTCACAGTGTTCGCACATAATGAAATCTTTTTCATCGTCAGATGACATTTCCTATGTTCATATAGGTGAAACATTAAACACCTATTACTATCTAACATTAATTAATATCTAGCCAAATATATATTCATCTAACATTTGACATTAATATATCTAACTATATTCATCTCTAACAATTGACATTACTATACATTTAACTTTTCTATCTAATTCATCTAACATTCGACATTAATCTAACATTTATATAAACTCAAAATATATAAAAAATTAAATAAACAGAAAAACGCATTAACAAATAATATTTTACTTAGATCATCAAATCTCAGATACCTAAATTTTCTTACTAAAAATAAACTAGTTATATTAATTATTGAACTAGTTCAAATCTCTAGTTCGACAATTTTCTATCTAGCTAATTCATCTAACATTCGATCATCTAATTAACTTTTCTAAAAACAGAAAATAAGTAAAAAATGTGTGTGTGTATGTTTGTGTACGTATATATGTGTGTACGTATGTGTGTGTGTGTATGTGTGCATGTACGTGTACGTATATATGTGTGTGTATGTGTGTGTCCCCATACGCCGCCGCCCCGTACGTATGAGCGGGGGTGCCGGCGTACGGGGCGGGGGCGGCGTACGTACGGGCAGGGGCGTACGGGGCGGCGGCGTACGGGTGCGACGACGACGGACGGCGGCGCAGCGGGTACGCAAGCGAGGAGAGCGAGAGACGTACGTACGGGACCGTGGCGGAACGACGACGGATGGCGGCGCGCGGCGTTCGGGGCGGCGGCGCAAGACGGCGACGACGACGGACGGCGGCGGGGACGACGATGACTGGCGGCGGCGACGACGACGGGCGACGGGCGCACGCGAGAGGTTGAGACGAAAGAAGTGAGGAGATCTAAATGAATTTTCGCAAGTGTTGTATATATAGGAGAGGCCTTTAGTACCGGTTGGAGCCACCAACCGGTACTAAAGGCCAACTTTGGCCAGGCAAAGAGGCGGGAAGAGCAGGCCTTTAGTACCGGTTGGTGGTTCCAACCGGTACTAAAGGGTGGTCTTTAGTACCGGTTGGAGCCACCAACCGGTACTAAAGGCCTCGCGCTGCCACCCCAAAGTTTAGTCCCACCACGCCGGGCGAAGGGCAGCCGCACTGGTTTATAAACCCAGCCGCGGCTACCTCTTCGAACTCTTCTATATAGCAGGCTTGTGGGCCTAAATTCTGCGCGCTGCCCTGTGAGTCTCCTGGGCCTTTAAGGCCTGCAATTGCACGCCCGTGGCCTAGCAGGCCCACAGGGCAGCGCCCCAATTTTTTTATAGTTTTTTTCTTTTCTGCTTTATTTTCTTTTATTTATTTCTGTGTAGTTTTTTGTATAGTTTTTTCTTTTCTATTATATTTATTTTCTTCTATTTATTTGTGAGTAGTTTTTCATCTAGTTTGCCAAAACTCAACATTTGCAGTGTTCATTTTGTAGTGATTTTCAATTTCACGGTCATTTTGTAAACGATTGAAAAATAGCAAATATAATTTTTTTTCTTTTCTGCTTTATTTTTTCTTCTATTTATTTCTGAGTAGTTTTTTCTTTTCTGCTATATTTATTTTGTTCTATTTATTACTGAGTAGTTTTTTATATAGTTTTTCTTTTCAGCTATTGTTTTTTTCTTTTCTGCTATTTTTTCTTTTCTGCTATTTTTTCTTTTCTGCTATTTTTTTCTTTTCTGCAAAACTTGATGGTCAAAGTCTGGAGTTATAACCAAAGTTAAAAAAAAGAAATGCCGACGTGCAATTAGTTTTTGCCATAACAGAAGAAGTCCGGAGTTGTAATAAGTTATTAAAAATAAAAAAGAGGTGCAATGCTCGCTAATTTGCTTCAAGCCTTTTGGAATAGTGTAAACTGCACTGCACATAGCTCCGTGCAATCTACCATATTCCCGAAGGCTTGAAGCTAAGCAACGTGAGCATTGAGCCTCTTCTTCATCGTCTCTGCACTCAGGGCTTATAAACCGCTCCTAGTCCCTCTCTCTTGGCGAGGTGGGACTAAAAAACAGCTTACTAAGCAACTGTAGTACTGGTCACCCTTTAGTACCGGTTGAAGCCGCCTACCGGTACTAAAGGTGGTGCCCTGCCTGCACAAAATTTAGTGTCATTTAGCTCAAAACAAATCATTAAATGCATGAAAAATATCAAATGAAGGCAGAAATGGTTGAAAGTTGATGGCGTCACTTTGAATGGTGCATACTGAATACACAAAAAGTCTGGAGTTGTAATAAGTTTAAAAAAATGAAATGCCTTTGTAACAGATGAGTTTAATTTTGTCCGAAACCGGAATACTTCGAAAGAGATTTTCCAGTTTGTAAACGAAGTGCATCCAATTTTTGTCGTAACCCTCTCTACTTTTTTGAACAATCTATGTGGGTGAAATGATGATACCATGCCAAGTTTCAACTTTTTCAGAGTTCATTTGTAGTGCTTTTCAATTTCCAGGTCATTTAGTTCTCAAAACAAATCATTAAATGCATGAAAAATAGCAAATGAAGGCATAAACGGTTGAAAGTTGATGGCGTCGCTTTAAATGGTGCATACTGAACGCAAAAAATATAAGAGCATTTAGATCATGATCTTATATTTCTTTACAGTCTAAATTGTCAATATGATCTCTTATACATCAAAAATACTTTGGTCATCAATGATCTTTGTGTGTACAATCTGAATTGTCAATATGAGTCATCAACGATTTTTAAACGGATGAACACTCATATTGCGGCCACAAATTCTACACATAGAGTTCAATGAAGACCAAGTACTTGTGATAGTTTGAGAAGTAACATATTTAAGGTGGCAAAAGCCTTGTTAGGGGAGCGAGGTGGGACTAAAAACAGCTTACCATAACCTCATTAGTACCGGTTCGTGGTACCAACCGACACTAAATGGTGATGGTGGGGCCATAGCCTGACCGCAGGCTGATACAGCCTCTTTAGTATCGGTTCGTAGCATGAACCGGTACTAAAGGTTCGCCACGAATCGGTACTATTAATCGCCGCCACGAACCGGCACTAATGTACACATTAGTGTCGGCTCTAATTCAAACCGGCACTAATGTGCTTCACGTTTGACCCTTTTTCTACTAGTGAACCCGCTCGATCCATGTGACAAGTGAAGTTTATATCATCTACGACTCCCAGAGTTCTCCACACTTCTTGTGATCTAACACATCTAAACAGCATATGCGCTAGGTCTTCTGCTCCTTCTGAACGAAACGGACAGCAGGATAAATTCCCCACATGACGGTTCATTAGCACACTCCGGCATGGTATTGTGTTGTGTAGGCATCTCCAGATGTGAATTTTTATTTTCGCTGGCACCTTCAAATTCCACAAGTTTTCCCAGACTGGATGCGGTGCCATAGATGATCGGACCAAGCTGCTGTCATGTGTTGCATAGCACATCTCCCACTGTTTATAGTAAGCAGAGCGTACTGAGAAAACTCCACTTTTTGTTAGATGCCATGCCACAAAGTCTTCAGTTTCCACATGAAATAACGGGATTTGTAAAATCCGTTCTGCGTCGATGTGCCAGAAATCGTCCCGGATCAGTTGCTCATGCCATTCTCCCGTAATTGGGTCTATGAGCTCGTTTACCTTTGTGAGAACTTGGTTTCCATGGACTGTAAGGATTTTCTTTGATGCACTGTTTGGGATCCAGCAATCATCCCATATATCAATTTTGTTTCCGTTGCCCACTCTCCAAATACAGCCATGCTTGAAAGTTTGAATTCCTGACCAGATACTCTGCCACACATAGGACGAACCCTTCTTTAGTTGACAGCTTAGTATATCTCCCATTGGGTAATACTTGGCTCGTAATACTAGAGCACATAAGAAGCCATAATTATCAATTAATCTCCAACACTGTTTCACCAACATCGCTAAGTTGAAACTTTGAATGTCCCGAAATCCCATACCTCCTCTCTCCTTTGGGATACACATCCTCCACCATGCAAACCAATGCATCTTGCGCTGATCCTCCTCGTCACCCCACCAGAATTGCGACATTGCATCAGTGATTCCCTTGCAAATTTTCTTTGGGAATTTAAATACACCCATCACATAGGTTGGGATGGCTTAAGCCACCGCTTTCAGCAAAGCCTCTTTTCCTCCAAAGGATAGAGCTCTCTCCTTCCAACCATTCACCATTGCTTGAATCCTTTCAATTATGTGTTTAAAACAGTCAACTCGGTCCACCCCTATCATGAATGGTAGACCCAAGTATCTGTCTGAGATGGACTCAGTCATGATATTCAGAATTTGGCATACATCAGCCTTCACTTCCACATTTGTATTAGGACTGGAAAAATAGAACACTTTGATTCACTGACCAGTTGACCGGACGCTGCACAGTACTCGTCCAAGATTGATCTCAACGTGTTAGCATTCTGGTTATCCGCTCTCATGAGAATAATTTTGTCGTCAGCAAAAAGCAGGTGGCATATAGTTGGTGAATCTCTGCATACCTGCACTCCAATTAGGTTCCCCGCCTCTTCCTCATGAGCAATTAACGTTGACAGTCCTTCAGCACACAAAAGAAACAGATATGGGGAGAGAGGGTCCCCCTGTCTCAAACCTCTCGTTGGCAAAAAAGGGGAGTGTTTCATTGGAGTTAAAACGAACCTTGTACTCGACCGTTCTCACACATGACATTACCATCTGAATCCATTGGGCATGAAACCCCAACTTGGTTAGCATGGCCTCCAGGAAAGTCCATTCAACTCTATCATATGCCATGTGCATATCAACTTTGATTGCACAAGTGCCAACCTTACCCTTCTTCTGCTTCTTCATCGTATGTAGACACTCATACGCCACTATGACATTGTCATTGATGATGCGGCCCGGCACAAACGCACTTTGAGTCTCACTGATAATTTCTGGGAGGAGAACCTTTAAGCGCGCCGCGAGCATCTTTGAAATCACCTTATAGACCACATTGCACAAACTTATGGGTCTAAATTGGGTAACTTTTTCCGGGTTATCCACTTTTGGAATTAAGACAATCGTGGTAGAGTTCCACCCCTCTAGTATAATGCCTGTATTAACAGCCTCCAGGACCTCCTTGGTGAGATCTCCTCCAAGCAAGTGCCAGAATTTTTTGTAAAAGATAGCGTGTAACCCATCCGGACATGGTGCTTTTAAATCACCAATACTAAAGAGAGCTTTCTTAACCTCCTCATCTGTATACGGTGCAATGAGTGACTCATTCATATAATCCGTAACCCTCCTCTTAACTTTGTTTATAACATTCATGTCCGGTACATTTACTTCAGCAGAAAAGAGATGCTGAAAATACTCGCTAATCAAACTATTCATAGCCTCCTTACTCTCTCTCCAAACGCACGAGTCATCCATCAGGCGTTTTATATAATTTCTCTTCCTCCTAGCCGATGCAAAATTATGAAAGAAATTGGTGTTACGATCACCAAATTTGAGCCAGTTTGCTCGGCTGCTCTGTACCCAATAGATCTCTTTCTTTTCCAAATTTTCCTCTATCTCCATTAACAAAATTCGATGCCTGTCTCCTGCCTCATCAGTGAGAGGGCCCGACCGCAACTTTTCCAACTCCTCCTTTAGTTCCTTCAAACGCCATTGGGGTGCCTTCAAGATCAAGTGATCCCACTCATGCAAAGTGGTGTGGACACTCGCTGTTCGTTCTGCAATTGGTGCCGTCGGGTCTGATCGTTCCCAAGCTTCGGACACCACTTGCATAATATTATCTTATTGCAACCACCTCTACTCAATGTGGGAAAGGGGAGGAGGACGAGCGAACACATCCATGAACAATGCACCCCTATGATGGCGAAGGGTGGCCCGACCACGTCGGAGCCGCCGATCCCTCCTGCCGACCTCCCCACCGAACACACCCTTGTGCCGTCCCACCACAGTCGCCAGCATTGATCCACGCGAGGCCACCGGCAGCCGTCTGCCATCGACAAAAGAGACCAAATTAACTACAACCTATAGTCAAGAGAGCTCACCGGAGGATCACCCGACGCCGCCCGCCGTCATCCAGGAGCCGGATTAGGAAGGTCTAGATCGGAGCTTGGCCAGCACACACCGCCACATCCAGATTTTGCGAAGCCGCCGCGCCACTAGCTGATATCCAGACCGGCACCGCGCCGCCAACACAGTTCATGGTCGCCAGCCCGAAAGCCCAACAGCGCGTAGCCGCCCCCATGCAAGCACGCCGCCGCCGCTCGCACAAGTTGTCACAAGTCGATGCCGTTCGGGCATGCCCTACGACGCGTGCCGGTGTCGGTGGGAGAGGAGAGGCGGGAGGGAGTGGGGTTGGGCGGCGGTGGCCAGCACAGATCGGTGTCCGTCTGCCCATTGACGGGAAAGACCAAATCGACCACAGCCTGCAGTCATGAGAGCTCATCGGAAGGTCACCCCACATCGCCCACCGTCGTCCAGGAGCCGGAGCTGGAAGGCCCAGATCGGACCTCGGCCAGCACGCACCTCCACATCCAGTTCACATGAAGCCGCCACGCCACCAGCTAATGTCCAGTCTGCCATCGTGCCACCAAGACAGGTCACCACCGCCGGCCCAAACGCCTGACGCCGCACTGGTGCCCCCCCCACAAGCATGGCGCTGCCGCTTGCACATGCCGTCACGTGCCAGTCGGGAGGTCACGCGAAGGGGAGAGGAGGACCTTCCAACACCGAAGCCGGCCGGGCTTCGTCTGGCGGCGCGTGCCGATGGCGGCAAGGATATCTGCATGCGGCTTGTGGGAGTGTGTTGGGGCGTATGAAGTATGAAGCTCAAGCCATAAGCTAACCAATGTTCCAATAGCATCCGTGGCACACGGAAGTATTTTGTGCACGAACGTTATATATTTTCCTCCTCTCAAGAAATAAGCTAATATATTCTTGGACGCGTCTAGAGAGCAGCCGGCTACTCCCTAGCGTTTCCTGGCGGCCCAGCCAAATAAGGTAAATTCCTGTCCCCCCTAGTACAGAAAAGGTAAAGCCCACAGCCCACCGATTACCTCGCCCCAGCCACCTGTTCCTTCATCCCGACCCAACCAACCCCCCTCCACGCGATATCTATTGGTCCCCTCCTCACATGCTCTTCCTCCCCCATACCTTGCATCCGACGGTTGCTTCCAGCTCCATTACCTACCCACCCAGCCATCTTCTTCTCCCCCAAGTAAGGCACAGATTACTTGCCCACGCTGCAACAAGATCCATTAGACCTTCAGATCCCTTGTAATGGCGGCAAGAAAACCTTGAGATGACCTGCACTGGTGTCTTGATTAGTTGCTTCTCCTCTTAAATCTTCTCTGATCTGAGAAGGGGAAAAACAAGAGAAAAAGGGCAGGGTTGTAATTTTAGAGGTCAGATCTCTCACCTCCTTTCGCTTGATTTTGCTGTTTCTCATCAGTATTCGGAAAGCCAAATTGTCTGCCATGACATATAAGTCCCCCTGTGTACAAGAACATATAAACACCTCTGTAAAAAAAGCCATCTAATCTGCTGTTCTTCAGGTTCTCTAAATCACTAGATGCTTCATCTACTTGCATGTAAACAAAACAACTTTCATGCTATTTTGGGAAAATGCACAAGTGACAGACAAGCAAGTCTTAGAACCTTAGAAGTCCAAGTTATTCATCATGAGAAAATGATGGTGTTGACATACATAATGCAATTTAACTACTACATTTGAGATGCTCTTAATCACTACATGCTTTTAGCCTACAAAGGTTTGTATTAAATAAGTGGCAACTTATATGCATTGTTTAGGCAACATCAACACAATAGGCAGGCAAGTCATGTGTAAAAACTTGGTGCTGTTGAACTAATAAGCTTTGCAGTTTTGTGAGCAACTTATAAGTGGCAACTTATATGCATTGTTTAGGCAACTGCAACACAATAGGCACGCAAGTCATATGTAAAAACTTGGTGCTGTTGAACTAATAAGCTGTGCAGTTTTGTTAGCAACTTATAAGTGGCAACTTATATGCATTGTTTAGGCAACTGCAACACAATAGGCAGGCAAGTCATGTGTAAAAACTTGGTGCTTTTGAACTAATAAGCTATGCAGTTTTATTAGCAACTTGTAAGTGGCAACTTATATGCATTGTTTAGGCAACTGCAACACAATAGGCAGGCAGGTCATGTGTAAAAACTTGGTGTTGTTGAACTAATAAGCTGTGCAGTTTTGTTAGCATGTCTGTGAAACAGACAAAGTGCGGATCATAAAAATCTAGGCATAAGAAAAAAATAGATGGTTTTAAGCAGATGGGTGTTGATTTCAATAGAAAAACAATACTGGTATGAACAAAAACTTGAAAGTATCCTAAGATGCAAAAACTCTTGAATGTGCTTGCAGCATCACTACTTTAGTAACCTAAGTTGCTTATAAATGTATGATGCTTTGATGTTTTAATTGTAGATCAGTTTTCTCACCTCCTTGGCTCAATGTGGTAGATTCCATGTAACTTGCTTATTGAATGCTCTTGGAGATATGATGTCTGTGGTGTACCTGCTTGTATGAACATAAAAAAATGTGTATGAGCAAAAAAAAATTGACTGTTGAAAACCTTCAGATTTGCTAGTTGCTACATTTTAAAAAGAAAACTTCATGTACTTGAACAAAAAAGCATAGCAACTTACATGAAAGTTTTTGGCAAAAATGCAAAATAGTTCATATCAAAAAAATGGTGGTGCTACATGAACAGGATGAAGAGTTACTTCATCTACTTGCACACAAAATCATGGCAACTTCCATACTATCATGGGGCAAATGCATCATAACAGACAAGCAAATCTTGCAAAAAACATTTGGACCTTACAAAGATATTTGATCATGGAAAAATAATGATGCTACATACATAAGTCAACTTACCTATAGAAGGTTCTGTGTGGAGCAGAAATGCTTCTTTGCTTTATGTTAATCGGGAGGATGGGTGGAGCTGCAACCATTATTCTCCATTGGAAAATGGAATGTGCATCCGGGGATAAAAAAAGATATGCAAGAACATAAAAATCTGGGACAAATCTATGCTATGCTCCAGCATTATGAAGTAAGAAAAAAAGAGCAAAAACACACACAAAAAATTAAAAACAGGTCCTAGTAGGAGGTAAATCTTGCCATAAGATACAGTACTAAAAGTGATACTAGTGAACATGACAGACCATGTCACTCAACTAAAGTAGTGATGCTGCTCCTATTCCTAGATTACTTTCAACTAAATTAGAAGTATCCCATTGCATTCTTCATGATAATTGTTGATATTTGCATGATGAATACACTCTTTGAATAAGAAGCTACCCAATGTTGCACGATGACTTATGCTTCAACTGTTTGCTTCAACCTGGTGATTAGATGTCTGCCAATGATTAAAAAAGATTAGACAAAAATGTTGTAGCACAAAACTTTCATACAAAAGATTATACAGTGCTTGTCCCCATTTAAAAAAAAGTATTAACTGTTTGCCTCTTCTCAGATTTGATGTCTTTTCATGGTGTAAAAATGCAGGTTTGGAAATATGATTGACCTAAATGAAGTACCAGAGGAAAATATGCCAGAGTTTGCCTTTGTTCATGACATGAATATACTTGATCCTTTATATTGCACACAATAGAGCATCCCACTTGGTGGAGCTGACAATGCTGAGTTTGTGGCTGAATCTCCCAACCCTGTCGCCGCACACAATGCTTCGACACATGTGGTGCAAACTATGCCTACAGATATGGGTGCAACGGTCGAAGCAACTACACATCCAGCGGTAGCAATAGAGACAAATGAACACACGCTTCTTGACACTAACACCGCAGGTGGAACAGGTGGAACTGTTGGAAATAGTTTGGCAGGCTTGGTTGGTGAGAACGATGACGAGGCATGGTCACGACCCAAGGAACCTTACGTGGGGATGAGGTTTGACACTTTGGAAGGTGCAAAGGAGCACTACAATGCGTATGCTCTGCAGCTTGGGTTTTCCATCAAAATGAATACAACAAGGAGAACTGGCGACACTCGTATGTTGGTAAAGTAGCAGTTTGTTTGCAATAAGTTTCGAAAACCTACAAAGGACGATGGAGGTGCAGAAAAGCCCCCTGTCCTAAACAAAATTATTGATCAGGCAGAACATGTTCACGAAGATGATGGTATTGTCTTTCTTGTTGATGAAAGTAAGTTAAAAAATAAAAGCAAGAAATGAAAGCGAGATAAAATAATTCAAACTGGTTGCAAGGCCAAGATGGTGGTGAAACTAGTAGATGGTCATTGGGAGGTGGTGTACTATGTTGGTGAACATAACCATAAGTTAGTAGACAAGCCATCTTTGAAGAAGTACTTGCGATCGCACCAAGGGATACCTCCAGAAGAAAGGGCATTCCTAATACATCCTCACAACTGCAATTTAACTATAGGTGGAAAAATGATCACTAGCTTGCCTGTGTTTTTTGTCTAAGTTGTTGAACACCAATTTAATGCTTGCCTGCTGGTCTTTTTAAGTGTGGTATTTGGCTCATGCCCTAAAACGTGTTAAGTGATTCAATTCCTTTCCTTTATTGTTTTTGATGTTTCCTTTGTTACTGCTGGGGGTTGATTAGGTTAGTTTTGTTGAGCAATTTGCTTGACCATGAGTTTGGCAGTTGCTCGAAAACATGGTCCTAAACTAGATTAGCTTTGCTGAGAAAAGTTGGAGGTTTACTGTTAGTACTTGCTCAAAGTGAAGGGCACAACTTGCCTGTGCTTGCAAGCACTCATTCCCCTTGACGCTAAATGATTTGCTAGTCTGCAGTAATTAATCTTGTTGTGCTAGTTGCTTGCCCAGGTGTTAGCAGTTGCTCAAAACATGTCCTCAACTTGCCTGCACTTGTTGCACACTTTTGATGTATTGGGTTGTGTGAAAAAAATACAAGTAGGACTTTCCCTGAACAATCAAAATGGTTTGGTGTGTGCACATATATTAGTCTAGTTGTACTACTTGCTTGACAATAAGTTAGTACTTGCTCAAACCATGTCTTGAGCTTGCCTACGCATTTTCACATGTTTTTGTGTGTCTGAATTGCTGCCTATAAACTACTTCTCAGTGCCATGCATAAAAATCTGTTACTTTATGAAAATTATTTTTATAGGCTACTTTTCAGGGCGTATGATGCATATTATGTCAGACTTCTATCACATAGAGCTGATCGTCCCCTATGGTACTAAGCACATTACAAACCTAAAGAAAATGTTAAACAAAGATGCCACCAAAGAAGGAGATATGATTGAGACAGTTGCCTACTTCAAAGATCAACAAAAAGATGATCCAGACTTCTTTTATAAGATAAAGTACGATGAGGAGGACAGGGTGGAGAACATTTTCTGGGTTGACGGTGTAGCTAGGAAAGCTTATGTCGAGGCTTTCCACGATTGCATCTCGTTCGACACTATATATATGACTAACATGTACAACATGCCCTTTGCCCTGTTTATTGGAATTAATAGACACGGGCAGTCGTTCATGTTGGGCTGTGGCTTTGTTAGGCAAGAAATGGCATCGAGCTTTGATTGGTTGTTTGAGACGTTCCTTGAGGCAATGAATGGTATAGCACCAACCAACATCATAACTGACCAAGACATTGCGATGGCACAATCCATCAAAAAGATGTTTCCTACGAGTGTGCATCGTTGTTGCCGTTGGCATATAATGAAGAAGGCACAAGAGAAGCTTCGATCAATGTTGGCGCGAAACGCGGGTTTGTCGCGTGATTTCAATGAATGTGTTGACTTCAGCATGACACCAGAGGAGTTTGAGACAGGATGGAATGCTCTGTTGTTGAAGTATGAGGGTATGCTTGACACCCACTTTGAGAATCTATATAACTACCGGGCAACGTGGGTTCCTTGTTACTTCAAGCACCAGTTCTTCCCTTTCTTGCAATCAACCCAGCGCAGTGAGGGGTTCAACGCTGTCCTTAAGCGATATGTGGACCCACATAAATCCATCTTGAACTTCGTGAAGCAGTACCAAAAAATTCAAACCCACATACTAGTCCGAGAAGGTGCCAAAGTCTATAGAACAGAGCATTTGCAGACTGAACTGTGGTTGTCTTACCCCATTGAGAAACAAGCTTATGAGGCCTACACCAAGGACTTGTATGTTAAGTTTCGAACAGAGTTTGCGTTGATTGCGAGGTACAATGTACGGCCTCATGGTTCTAAACTATATGAAGTTTACCCCAACCAGGAGTGGGTTGTGAAGTATGGATCTAGAAGCTACTACATGACATGTGAACCAAGTGCTGAAGACTATAGATGTGAATGTTGCAGAATGGACAGGGATGCCATGCTTTGTTGCCATATTTTGAAAGTTTTCACGCAACTGGGTGTCAATAAAATCCCTGAGAAGTACATCGTTCGCAGATGGACTCCACTGGCAATAGCTGATGCACCACCTGCTCCTGATCATGAGCCTGATGAGTTGCCAGAACAGTCAAAGAAAGAGAATCGGCTTGCAAACATGCAAATGGATTTTGCCAATCTTGCCCATGGAGCTAGCGCATCTGATGCTACTATAGACATTGTAAAGAAACATATGCGTGCAGCACGACAAGAAATTAAAAACCTGAAGTTGTCAAGGAAAAAAAAGATAGCGGCGTCATCTAGTAGCAACCCTGGTGGGCCTCCACCGCCGCCTAGTTTTTCAGTACCGCCAGGAAGTGGTAACCCTGCTACGTCAAGTAGTCACAAGGCTAATCGACCTGCACCACCACCTAATGGGCATGTGCAAGCACCACCTGGTCCGAGAACTCAACAGCCTACTTCTGCACCGCATCAAAAAAGTGCCGCGACGAAAGTTCCTAGCCCTAACACTGCTCTGCATGAGCAAGCATCTTCAGCAATTGCACCATTTCAAAAAGGCCCCACTCCAGTACACTACGGCCCTGTGCCAGCAAGTTGGCGCCCTCCATCTCCACCCAGAATGCCTGCACCCAGGATGCCTGCACAAGCAACAAGGATGTGTGTTCCTCAACCCCGGGGCCCCATACTGCAACCTAGAGATCCTACTCTGCAAAACAGAGACCTTGCTCCAGAAGCCATGTCTCCTGCCACACATCCCGCCCGAACTGAACAATGTCCCAGGGATCCCAGAGGGTATGCACAACAACCCAGCCACCAGCAATTGTGTATCTGCCGCCAAACACAAGTGCTACTACTGGTGGGCTAATGGCATGGACTGCTGATACGTCCATTTTGCATCATGCTTTTATATCGATATTTATTGCATTATGGGCTGTTATTTCACATTATGTCACAATTCTTATGGCTATTCTCTTTTATTTTACAAGGTTTACATAAGGAGGGACAATGCCGGCAGCTGGAATTCTGGGCTGGAAAAGGAGCAAATATTAGAAACCTATTCTGTGCAACTCCAAAAGTCCTGAAACTCCATGGAACATCTTAGAATAAATAAAGAAAAATCCTCGCAAAGATGAAGGCCAGGGGGGCCACACCCTGCTCACGAGGTTGCCCCCCTCCCCCTAGGGCGCGCCCCCTACCTCGTGGGCCCCCTGGTGGCTCTCCGACTCCCATCTTCTCCTATATGAAGTCTTTCGATGAGAAAAAAATAGGAAGGAACTTTTCGGGATGAAACTCCGCTGCCACGAGGCGGAACCTTGGCGGAACCAATCTAGGGCTCCGGCAGGGCTGTCCTGCCGGGGACACTTCCCTCCCGGAGGGGGAAATCATCACCATCGTCATCACCAACGCTCCTCTCATTGAGAGAGGGCAATCTCCATCAACATCTTCACCAGCACCATCTCATCTCCAAACCCTAGTTCATCTCTTGTATCCAATTCTTGTCTCCAAGTCCGGGATTGGTGCTAGTAGGTTGCTAGTAGTGTTGATTACTCCTTGTAGTTGATGCTAGTTGGTTTATTTGGTGGAAGATCATATGTTCAGATCCTATATGCATATTATTACCCCTCTGATTATGAACATGAATATGCTTTTTGAGTAGTTACATTTGTTCCTAAGGACACGGAAGAAGTCTTGCTATTAGTTGTCATGTGAATTTGGTATTCGTTCGATATTTTGATGACATGCATGTTGTCTAGCCTCTAGTGGTGTTATGTGAACGTCAACTACATAACACTTCACCATTATTTGGGCCTAGAGGAAGGCATTGGGAAATAATAAGTAGATGATGGGTTGCTAGAGTGATAGAAGCTTAAACCCTAGTTTATGCGTTGCTTCGTAAGGGGTGATTTGGATCCACATGTTTCATGCTATGGTTAGGTTTACCTTAATACGTTTGTTGTAATTGCGGATGCTTGCAATAGAGGTTAATCATAAGTGGGATGCTTGTTCAAGTAAGAACAGCACCCAAGCACCGGTCCACCCACATATCAAATTATCAAAGTACCGAACGCGAATCATATGAACGTGATGAAAACTAGCTTGACGATATTCCCATGTGTCCTCGGGAGCGCTTTTCCTATTATAAGAGTTTGTTCCGGCTTGTCCTTTGCTACAAAAAGGATTGGGCCACCTTGTTGCACCTTATTTACTTTTGTTACTTGTTGCTCGTTACAATTTACCTTATCACAAAACTATCTGTTACCACGTATTTCAGTACTTGCAGAGAATACCTTGCTGAAAACCGCTTATCATTTCCTTCTGCTCCTCGTTGGGTTCGACACTCTTACTTATCAAAAGGACTACAATAGATCCCCTATACTTGTGGGTCATCAAGACTCTTTTCTGGCGCCGTTGCCGGGGAGTGTAGCGCCTTTGGTAGGTGGAATTTGGTAAGGAAAATTTTATATAGTGTGCTGAAATTTACTGTCACTTGTTACTATGGAAAGTAATTCTCTGAGGGGCTTGTTCGGGGTATCTTCACCCCGTCCAGTAGAGCAAAGAGTTGCTCCTCAACCTACTGAACCTATTGAAAATGAAACTCCTTTTGAATTTCCTTCGGGTATGATGGAAAAACTGCTAGCTAATCCTTTTACAGGAGATGGGACAAAACATCCTAATGAGCACTTAATATATGTGGATGAAGTTTGTGGATTATTTAAGCTTGTAGGTATACCCGATGATGTTGCTAAGAAGAAGGTCTTCCCTTTATCTTTGAAGGGAGACACATTGACATGGTATAGGCTATGTGATGATACGAGGTCATGGAACTATAAAAGATTGAAATTGGGATTTCATCAAAAGTATTATCATATGCATCTTGTTCATCGTGATCGCAATTATATATATAATTTCTGGCCTCGCGAAGGATAAAGCATCACTCAAGCTTGGGGGGGCTTAAATCAATGTTATATTCATGCCCCAATCATGGGTTTTCAAGGGAAACAATTATTCAAAATTTGTATGCTCGGCTTTCTGAAAATACTCGCACCATGCTCGATACTTCTTGTGCTGGCTCTTTTATGATGAAGACTATTGAATTAAAATGGAACTTATTGGATAGAATTAAACGCAACTCTGAAGATTGTGATCTCGACGAAGGTAAGGAGTCAGGTATGACACCTAAGTTTGATTGTGTTAAATCTTTTATGGATACCGATATTTTCCGTAAGTTTAGCACTAAATATGGACTTGACTCTGAGATAGTAGCTTATTTCTATGAATCATTTGCTACTTATGTCGATCTCCCCTAGGAGAAGTGGTTTAAATATCATCCTCGCATAGAAGTAAAAGTAGTTGCACCTATTAAAGTTGAAGAAAAGATTGTCACTTATAATGATCCTATTGTTCCTACTTGTTATGTTGAGAAACCACCTTTCCCTGTTAGAATAAAGGATCATGCTAAAGCTTCAACTGTTGTTCCTAAAAGCAATATTAGAACTTATACACCTCCTGAGCAAGTTAAAGTAGAACCTAATATTGCTATCGTTAAAGATCTCTTATCTGATAATATTGATGGGCATGTTATTCAGTTCAATGGTGAAACTTCTAGAATTGCTAAACGTTGTGCTAAAGATAAACATAGACCTGTGGTAGGTGTGCCTGTTATTTCTGTTAAAATAGGAGATCATTGTTATCATGTCTTATGTGATATGGGTGCTAGTGCTAGTGTTACACCCTATGACTTGTATAAAGAGATCAAGCATGAAATTGCACCTGCTGAGGTACAAGAAATTGATGTCCCAATTAAGCTTGCCAATAGAGATACTATTTCACCCGTGGGAATTGTTAGAGATGTTGAAGTCTTATGTGTAAAACTAAATATCCCGCTGATTTTCTTGTTCTCAGTTCCCCACAAGATAGCTTTTGTCCCATTATATTTGGTAGACCCTTCTTGAACACCGTTAATGATAGGGTAGATTGTGAAAAGAATGTTGTTACTATTGGCTTGGATGATATGATTCATGAGTTTAATTTCTCTAAATTTAGTAAACAACATCGTGAGGAAGAATTGCCTAGTAAGGATGAAATTATTGGTCTTGCTTCTATTGCCGTACCTCCTAGTGATCCTTTAGAACACTATTTGCTAGACCATGAAAACGATATGTCCATGAATGAAAGAAGGGAAATAGATGATGTATTCTTTAAACAGGAACCTATTCTGCAACACAATTTGCCTGTTGAAATTTTAGGGGATTCTCCTCCACCCAAGGGTGATCCCGTGTTTGAGCTTAAACCGTTGCCTCATAATCTTAAATATTCTTATCTTGATGAAAAGAAGATATATCCTGTTATTATTAGTGCTAACCTTTCAGAGCATGAAGAAGAAAGATTATTGAAAACTCTGAAGAAGCATCGTGCCGCTATTGGATATACTCTTGATGATCTTAATTAAGGGCATTAGTCCCACTCTATGTCAACATAAAATAAATTTGGAAGTAGATGCCAAACCAGTTCGTGATCCTCAACGACGTGTGAATCCTAAAATGAAAGAAGTGGTAAGAAAGGAAATACTAAAGCTTCTGGAGGCAGGTATAATTTATCCGGTTGCTGATAGTCAGTGGGTAAGTCCTGTCCATTGTGTCCCTAAGAAGGGAGGTATTACTGTTGTTCCTAATGATAAGGATGAATTGATCCCACAAAGAATTATTACAGGTTATAGGATGGTAATTGATTTCCGCAAATTAAATAAGGCTACTAAAAAAGATCATTGCCCCTTACCTTTTATTGATCAAATGCTAGAAAGATTATGCAAACATACACATTATTGCTTCCTAGATGGTTATTCTGGTTTCTCTCAAATACCTGTGTCAGCTAAAGATCAATCAAAGACTACTTTTACATGCCCTTTTGGTACTTTTGCTTATAGACGTATGCCTTTTGGTTTATGTAATGCACCTGCTACCTTTCAAATATGCATGATGGCTATATTCTCTGACTTTTGTGAAAAGATTTGTGAGGTTTTCATGGACGATTTTTCCGTCTATGGTTCCTCTTTTGATGATTGCTTGAGAATTCTTGATCGAGTTTTGCAGAGATGTGAAGAAACTAATCTTGTCTTGAATTGGGAAAAGTGCCACTTTATGGTTAATGAAGGTATTGCCTTGGGGCACAAAGTTTCTGAAAGAGGTATTGAAGTTGATAAAACCAAGGTTGATGCTATTGAAAAGATGCCATGTCCTAAGGACATCAAAGGTATAAGAAGTTTCCTTGGTCATGCTGGATTTTATAGGAGGTTCATTAAGGACTTCTCAAACATTTCTCCGCCTCTGACTAATTTATTACAAAAAGATATACCATTTGTCTTTGATGATGATTGTGTAGAAGCATTTGAAATACTTAAGAAAGTATTAGTCTCTGCACCTATTGTTCAGCCACCTGATTGGAATTTACCCTTTGAAATTATGTGTGATGCTAGTGATTATGCTGTAGGTGTTGTTCTAGGGCAAAGAGTTGATAAGAAATTAAATGTTATTCATTATGCTAGTAAGACTCTAGACAATGCTCAAAGAAATTATGCTACTACTGAAAAAGAACTCTTAGAAGTTGTATTTGCTTGTGATAAGCTCAGACCTTATATTGTTGATTCTAAAGTAACCATTCACCCTGATCATGCTGCTATTAAATATCTTATGGAAAAGAAAGATGCTAAACCTAGACTTATTAGACGGGTTCTCTTGCTGCAAGAATTTGATTTGCATATTGTTGATAGAAAGGGAGCTGAGAACCCCGTTGCAGACAACTTGTCTAGGCTACAAAATGTTCTTGATGACCCACTACCTATTGATGATAGTTTTCCTGATGAACAATTAAATGTTATAAGTACTTTTCGTAGTACTCCTTGGTATGTTGATTATGCTAATTATATTGTTGCTAAGTTTATACCACCTAGCTTCACATACCAACAAAAGAAAAAGTTTTTCTATGATTTGAGACATTACTTTTGGGATGATCCACATCTCTATAAAGAAGGAGTAGATGGTGTTATTAGACGTTGTGTACCTGAGCATGAACAGGAACAGATCCTACACAAGTTTCATTCCGAGCCTTATGGAGGACACCATACTGGAGATAGAACTGCACATAAGGTATTGCAATCCGGTTTTTATTGGCCCACTCTCTTCAAGGATGCCCGTAAGTTTGTCTTGTCTTCTGATGAATGTCAAAGAATTGGTAATATTAGTAGACGTCAAGAAATGCCTATGAATTATTCACTTGTTATTGAACCATTTGATGTTTGGGGCTTCGATTATATGGGACCTTTTCCTGCCTCTAATGGATACACTCATATTTTAGTTGCTGTTGATTACGTTACTAAGTGGGTAGAAGCTATTCCAACTAGTAGTGCTGATCATAACACTTCTATTAAGATGCTTAAGGAAGTTATTTTTCCGAGGTTTGGAGTCCCTAGATATTTAATGACTGATGGTGGTTCACATTTTATTCATGGTGCTTTCCGTAAAATGCTTTCTAAATATGATGTTAATCATAGAATTGCATCTCCTTATCATCCACAGTCTAGTGGTCAAGTAGAATTGAGCAACAGAGAGCTCAAATTAATTTTGCAAAAGACTATTAATAGGTCTAGAAAGAATTGGTCCAAGAAACTTGATGATGCATTATGGGCATATAGAACCGCATACAAAAATCCTATGGGCATGTCTCCGTATAAAATGGTCTATGGAAAAGCATGTCACTTACCTCTCGAACTAGAACATAAGGCATATTGGGCTATTAAAGAGCTCAACTATGATTTCAAACTTGCCGGTGAGAAGAGGTTATTTGATATTAGCTCACTTGATGAATGGAGAACCCAAGCTTATGAAAATGCCAAGTTGTTTAAAGAAAAAGTTAAAAGATGGCATGACAAAAGGATACAAAAGCGTGAGTTTAATGTAGGTGATTATGTATTGCTATACAACTCTCGTTTAAGATTTTTTGCAGGAAAACTTCTCTCCAAATGGGAAGGCCCTTATGTTATCGAGGAGGTCTATCGTTCCGGTGCCATAAAAATCAACAACTTCGAAGGCACAAATCCGAAGGTGGTAAACGGTCAAAGAATCAAACACTATATCTCAGGTAATCCCATAAACGTTGAAACCAATATTATTGAAACTGTAACCCCAGAGGAATACATAAGGGACACTTTCCAGACTGTTTCAGACTCCGAAAAGGAATAGGTATGTGGTACGGTAAGTAAACCGACTCCAAAACAATTTTTAAGGAAATATTTCTCCATTTTGGAATATTTAGAAAAATAGAGAAATAAGTAGCAGTCCGAGAAGGACACGAGGGCCCCACGAGGGTGGTGGGCGCGCCCTACCCCCTGGGAGCGCCCCCCTACCTCGTGAGCACCTCGTGTGCCCTCCAGACTCCGTTTTCTTGCACAATACATATTTTGGTCAGTAAAAATTCATTATATATTCTCCCGAAGGTTTCGACTCCCGTATCACGCAAATCTCCTCTGTTTTTGTTTTGAGCTATTGCTGCTGCAGATCAGAGCAAGATGTCTTCTCAAGAGTCAGTCGGGGAGAGCCGGGTATCTAATCCGACACCGTAACCAAGGGCAAACAGCAACGCTGACCACTTTGGGCCAGCAACGGAGGAAGAGATGGAGGCTGACTTGATGAGGGTAGATGCCATGGAGGATCAAGAAGTCACCTCTCGCTTCCGAGCTGGGTTCACGATGGGGGAACTATAGAGCTCATCTATTCCAAACTCGGTTATCCCTTCCAATGTTAGATTTCTTTCTTATGAAAATATGAGGAGGAGTGTCTCTTGTTCTCCCGCAGCTATGCAACACCCTTGGGTGCAAGGAGCTTTAGCCGTCACAGGAAAGCTTCGCAAGGAAATAATGGACCTCAAGCAGCAAGTCAATAAGCTCGAGGAGGAGAACCGTATCTTGAGGGGAATCATCGCCAAGAATATTACACCAACAACAAAGAAGGAGACATAATCACATGGGCATGGGCACTCCCCTTGGCAACTACCAAGCTTGGGGGAGGTGCCCCGGTATCGTATCACAATCATAACTCCTATCTTTACCGTTTTTCTTAGTTCGATCCTTTTAGTAGTATCTTGATCTAGTAGAATAAAGTTTATGGCATGATCTAGTTTTGAGTTTTTCTTTATGATCTCTCTATGTAATTGAGTCCGTGAGCCATATATATAATAAAGATTAGTGTTGAGTCAAGGGCTTGATTATTTTGCCATGATCTTGGGTGAATAAAAGAAAAGAAGAAGAAAAATAAAAAGAAACAAAGAGTTCATATTGATCTTATCGAGAGTAATGACTTCACATAGAAAGAGTATGATGATTAAAAGTTGTTGGGAGTTGGCAGACATAGCTTTGGTCATTGTTGCAATTAGTAGGAAGTAATAAGGAAAGAGAGGTTTCACATATAGATATTGTTGGGGAACGTAGTAATTTCAAAAAATTTCCTACGCACACGCAAGATCATGGTGATGCATAGCAACGAGAGGGGAGAGTGTTGTCTATGTACCCTCGTAGACCGAAGCGGAAGCGTTGACGCAACATAGAGGAAGTAGTCGTACGTCTTCCCGGTCCAACCGATCCAAGCACCGTTACTCCGGCACCTCCGAGTTCTTGGCACACGTTCAGCTCGATGACGCTCCCCGGGCTCCGATCCAGCAAAGCTTCGGGGAGGAGTTCCGTCAGCACGACGGCGTGGTGACGATCTTGATGTTCAACCGTCGTAGAGCTTCGCCTAAGCACCGCTACAATATGACCGAGGTGTAATATCGTGGAGGGGGGCACCGCACACGGCTAAGGAACGATCACGAAGATCAACTTGTGTGTTCTAGGGTGCCCCCCTGCCCTCGTATATAAAGGAGGGAGGGGGAGGTGCGGCCGGCCCCCTCGGGGTGCGCCTGGAGGAGTCCTACTCCCACCGGGAGTAGGACTCCCCCCTCTTGCCTTGTTCGAGAAGGAAAGGGCGAAGGGGAAAGAGGAAAGGGGGGGGCGCCGCCCCCCTTCCCTTGTCCTATTCGGACTAGGAAGGGGAGGGGGCGCGGCCACCTCCTGCCCCCTTTTCTCTTCTCCCTTAAGGCCCATGTAGGCCCAATAACCCCCCGGGGGGTTTCGGTAACCTCCCGGTACTCCGGTAAAATCCCGATTTCACCCGGAACTATTCAGATGTCCAAATATAGGCTTCCAATATATCGATCTTTATGTCTCGGCCATTTCGAGACTCCTCGTCATGTCCATGATCACATCTGGGACTCCGAACAACCTTCGGTACATCAAAATACATAAACTCATAATAATTGTCATCGTAACGTTAAGCGTGCGGACCCTACGGTTCGAGAACAATGTAGACATGACCGAGATACGTCTCCGGTCAATAACCAATCGCGGGACCTGGATGCCCATATTGGCTCCTACATATTCTACGAAGATCTTTATCGGCCAGACCGCATAACAACATACGTTGTTCCCTTTGTCATCGGTATGTTACTTGCCCGAGATTCGATTGTCGGTATCTCAATACCTAGTTCAATCTCATTACCGGCAAGTCTCTTTACTCGTTCTGTAATACATCATCTCACAACTAACTCATTAGTTGCAATGCTTGCAAGGCTTATGTGATGTGCATTACCGAGAGGGCCCAGAGATACCTCTCCGACAATCGGAGTGACAAATCCTAATCTCGAAATACGCCAACCCAACATGTACCTTTGGAGACACCTGTAGAGCTCCTTTATAATCACCCAGTTACGTTGTGACGTTTGGTAGCACACAAAGTGTTCCTCCGGCAAACGGGAGTTGCATAATCTCATAGTCATAGGAACATGTATAAGTCATGAAGAAAGCAATAGCAACATACTAAACGATCGGGTGCTAAGCTAATGGAATGGGTCATGTCAATCAGATCATTCAACTAATGATGTGATCCTGTTAATCAAATAACAACTCTTTGTCCATGGTTAGGAAACATAACCATCTTTGATTAACGAGCTAGTCAAGTAGAGGCATACTAGTGACACTATTTGTTTACGTATTCACACATGTATTATGTTTCTGGCTAATACAATTCTAGCATGAATAATAAACATTTATCATGATATATAAGGAAATAAATAATAACGTTATTATTGCCTCTAGGGCATATTTCCTTCAGTCTCCCACTTGCACTAGAGTCAATAATCTAGATTACACAGTAATGATTCTAACACCCATGGAGCCTTGGTGCTGATCATGTTTTGCTCGTGGAAGAGGCTTAGTCAACGGGTGTGCTACATTCAGATCCGTGTGTATCTTGCAAATCTCTATGTCTCCCACCTAGACTAGATCCCGGATGGAATTGAAGCGTCTCTTGATGTGCTTGGTTCTCTTGTGAAATCTGGATTCCTTTGCCAAGGAAATTGCACCAGTATTGTCACAAAAGATTTTCATTGGACCCGATGCACTAGGTATGACACCTAGATCGGATATGAACTCCTTCATCCAGACTCCTTCGTTTGCTGCTTCCGAAGCAGCTATGTACTCCACTTCACATGTAGATCCCGCCACGACACTTTGTTTAGAACTGCACCAACTGACAGCTCCACCGTTTAATGTAAACATGTATCCGGTTTACGATTTATAATCGTCCGGATCAGTGTCAAAGCTTGCATCAACGTAACCGTTTACGATGAGCTCTTTGTCACCTCCATATATGAGAAACATATCCTTAGTCCTTTTCAGGTACTTCAGGATGTTCTTGACCGCTGTCCAGTGATCCACTCCTGGATTACTTTGGTACCTCCCTGCTAGACTTATAGCAAGGCACACATCAGGTCTGGTACACAGCATTGCATACATGATAGAGCCTATGGCTGAAGCATAGGGAACATCTTTCATTTTATCTCTATCTTCTGTAGTGGTCGGGCATTGAATCTTACTCAACTTCACACCTTGTAACACAGGCAAGAACCCTTTCTTTGCTTGATCCATTTTGAACTTCTTCAAAACTTTGTCAAGGTATGTGCTTTGTGAAAGTCCAATTAAGCGTCTTGGTCTATCTCTATAGATCTTAATGCCCAATATGTAAGCAGCTTCACCGAGGTCTTTCATTGAAAAACTCTTATTCAAGTATCCCTTTATGCTATCCAGAAATTCTATATCATTTCCGATTAGTAATATGTCATCCACATATAATATCAGAAATGCTACAGAGCTCCGACTCACTTTCTTGTAAATAAAGGCTTCTCCAAAAGTCTGTACAAAACCAAATGCTTTGATCACACTATCAAAGCGTTTATTCCAACTCCGAGAGGCTTGCACCAGTCCATAAATGGATCGCTGGAGCTTGCACACTTTGTTAGCTCCCTTTGGATCGATAAAACTTTCTGGTTGCATCATATACAACTCTTCTTCCAGAAATCCATTCAGGAATGCAGTTTTGACATCCATCTGCCAAATTTCATAATCATAAAATGCGGCAATTGCTAACATGATTCGGACAGACTTAAGCATCACTACGGGTGAGAAGGTCTCATTGTAGTCAATCCCTTGAACTTGTCGAAAACCTTTTGCGACAAGTCGAGCTTTGTAGACAGTAACATTACCGTCAGCGTCAGTCTTCTTCTTGAAGATCCATTTATTCTCTATTGCTTGCCGATCATTGGGCAAGACAACCAAAGTCCACACTTTGTTCTCATACATGGATCCCATCTCAGATTTCATGGCTTCAAGCCATTTTGCGGAATCTGGGCTCACCATCGCTTCTTCATAGTTCGTAGGTTCATCATGATCTAGTAGCATGACTTCCAGAACAGGATTGCCATACCACTCTGGTGCGGATCTTACTCTGGTTGATCTACGAGGCTCAGTAGTAACTTGATCTGAAGTTTCATGATCATCATCATCAACTTCCTCACTAATTGGTGTAGGTGTCGCAGAAACCGGTTTCTATGATGAACTACTTTCCAATAAGGGAGAAGGTACAGTTACCTCATCAAGTTCTACTTTCCTCCCACTCACTTCTTTCGAGAGAAACTCCTTCTCTAGAAAGTTTCCGAATTTAGCAACAAAAGTCTTGCCTTCGGATTTATGATAGAAGGTGTATCCAATAGTTTCCTTTGGATATACTATGAAGACACATTTCTCTGATTTGGGTTTGAGCTTATCAGGTTGAAGCTTTTTCACATAAGCATCGCAACCCCAAACTTTAAGAAATGACAACTTTGGTTTCTTGCCAAACCATAGTTCATAAGGCGTCGTCTCAACGGATTTTGATGGTGCCCTATTTAACGTGAATGCGGCCGTCTCTAAAGCATAACCCCAAAACGATAGCGGTAAATCTGTAAGAGACATCATAGATCGCACCATATCAAGTAAAGTACGATTACGACGTTCGGACACACCATTACGTTCTGGTGTTCCGGGTGCCGTGAGTTGCGAAACTATTCCGCATTGTTTCAAATATACACCAAACTCGTAACTCAAATATTCTCCTCCACGATCAGATCGTAGAAACTTTATTTTCTTGTTACGGTGATTTTCCACTTCACTCTGAAATTCTTTGAACTTTTCAAATGTTTCAGACTTGTGTTTCATTAAGTAGATATACCCATATCTGCTTAAATCATCTGTGAAGGTGAGAAAATAACGATATCCGCCTCGAGCCTCAACATTCATCGGACCACATACATCTGTATGTATGATTTCCAACAAATCTGTTGCTCTCTCCATAGTACCGGAGAACGGCGTTTTAGTCATCTTGCCCATGAGGCACGGTTCGCAAGTACCTAGTGATTCATAATCAAGTGGTTCCAAAAGTCCATCAGTATGGAGTTTCTTCATGCGCTTTACACCGATATGACCTAAACGGCAGTGCCACAAATAAGTTGCACTATCATTATCAACTCTGCATCTTTTGGCTTCAACATTATGAATATGTGTGTCACTACTTTCGAGATTCATCAAGAATAGACCACTCTTTAAGGGTGCATGCCCATAAAAGATATTACTCATATAAATAGAACAACCATTATTCTCTGATTTAAATGAATAACCATCTCGCATCAAACAAGATCCAGATATAATGTTCATGCTCAACGCTGGCACCAAATAACAATTATTTAGGTCTAAAACTAATCCCGAAGGTAGATGTAGAGGTAGCGT
Organism: Triticum monococcum; assembly: GCA_034509565.1. Classification (NCBI taxonomy): domain Eukaryota; kingdom Viridiplantae; phylum Streptophyta; class Magnoliopsida; order Poales; family Poaceae; genus Triticum; species Triticum monococcum. The sequence goes on from CM067847.1 coordinate 772,973,573, forward strand.
GCCGACCGCGATCACATCGACTTTGGAACCATTTCCCACGCGCATCGTCACCTCGTCCTTAGCCAATCTTCGCTCAATCCATAGTCCCTGTTTCGAGTTGCAAATATTAGCAACAGAACCAGTATCAAATACCCAGGTGCTACTGCGAGCATTAGTAAGGTACACATCAATAACATGTATATCACATATATATACCTTTGTTCACCTTGCCATCCTTCTTATCCGCCAAATACTTGGGGCAGTTCCGCTTCCAGTGACCAGTCTGCTTGCAGTAGAAGCACTTAGTTTCAGGCTTAGGTCCAGATTTGGGTTTGTTCTCTTGAGCAGCAACTTGCTTGCTGTTCTTCTTGAAGTTCCCCTTCTTCTTCCCTTTGCCCTTTTTCTTGAAACTAGTGGTCTTGTTGACCATCAACACTTGATGCTCCTTCTTGATTTCTACCTCCGCAGCCTTTAGCATCGCAAAGAGCTCGGGAATTGTCTTATCCATCCCTTGCATATTATAGTTCATCATGAAGCTCTTGTAGCTTGGTGGAAGTGATTGGAGAATTAGGTCAATGACGCTATCATCCGGAAGATTAACTCCCAGTTGAATCAAGTGATTACAATACCCAGACATCTTGAGTATATGCTCACTGATAGAACTATTCTCCTCCATCTTGCAGCTATAGAATTTATTGGAGACTTCATATCTCTCAATCCGGGCATTCTGCTGGAATATTAACTTCAACTCCTGGAACATCTCATATGCCCCATGACGTTCAAAACGTCGTTGAAGTCCCGGTTCTAAGCCGTAAAGCATGGCACATTGAACTATCGAGTAGTCATCAGCTTTGCTCTGCCAAACGTTCTTAACATCGTCAGTTGCATCAGCAGCAGGCCTGGCACCCAGCGGTGCTTCCAGGACGTAACTCTTTTGTGCAGCAATGAGGATAATCCTCAAGTTACGGACCCAGTCCGTGTAATTGCTACCATCATCTTTCAACTTTGCTTTCTCAAGGAACGCATTAAAATTCAACGGAACAACAGCACGGGCCATCTATCTACAATCAAACATAAACAAGCAAGATACTATCAGGGACTAAGTTCATGATAAATTTAAGTTCAATTAATCATATTACTTAAGAACTCCCACTTAGATAGACATCCCTCTAATCTTCTAAGTGATCACGTGATCCATATCAACTAAACCATGTCCGATCATCACGTGAGATGGAGTAGTTTCAATGGTGAACATCACTATGTTGATCATATCTACTATATGATTCACGCTCGACCTTTCGGTCTCCGTGTTCCGAGGCCATATCTGTATATGCTTGGCTCGTCAAGTATAACCTGAGTATTCCGCGTGTGCAACTGTTTTGCACCCGTTGTATTTGAACGTAGAGCTTATCACACCCGATCATCACGTGGTGTCTCAGCACGAAGAACTTTCGCAACGGTGCATACTCAGGGAGAACACTTCTTGATAATTAGTGAGAGATCATCTTAAAATGCTACCATCAATCAAAGCAAGATAAGATGCATAAAAGATAAACATCACATGCAATCAATATAAGTGATATGATATGGCCATCATCATATTGTGCTTGTGATCTCCGTCTTCGAAGCACCGTCATGATCACCATCGTCACCGGCGCGATACCTTGATCTCCATCGTAGCATCATTGTCGTCTCACCAATCTTATGCTTCTACGACTATCGCTACTGCTTAGTGATAAAGTAAAGCATTACAGGGCGATTGCATTGCATACAATAAAGCGACAACCATATGGCTCCTGCCAGTTGCCGATAACTCGGTTACAAAACATGATCATCTCATACAATAAAATTTAGCATCATGCCTTGACCATATCACATCACAACATGCCCTGCAAAAACAAGTTAGAGGTCCTCTACTTTGTTTGTTGCAAGTTTTACGTGGCTGCTACGGGCTTAGCAAGAACCAATCTTACCTACGCATCAAAACCACAACGATAGTTTGTCAAGTTGGTGCTGTTTTAACCTTCGCAAGGACCGGGCGTAGCCATACTCGGTTCAACTAAAGTTGGAGAAACTGACACCCGCCAGCCACCTGTGTGCAAAGCACGGCGGTAGAACCAGTCTCGCGTAAGCGTACGCGTAATGTCGGTCCGGGCCGCTTCATCCAACAATACCGCCGAACCAAAGTATGACATGCCGGTAAGCAGTATGACTTATATCGCCCACAACTCACTTGTGTTCTACTCGTGCATATAACATCAAACCATAAAAACCTAGGCTCGGATGCCACTGTTGGGGAACGTAGTAATTTCAAAAAAAATTCCTACGCACACGCAAGATCATGGTGATGCATAGCAACGAGAGGGGAGACTGTTGTCTACGTTCCCTCGTAGACCGAAGCGGAAGCGTTGACGCAACATAGAGGAAGTAGTCATACATCTTCCCGGTCCAACCGATCCAAGCACCGTTACTCTGGCACCTCCGAGTTCTTGGCACACGTTCAGCTCGATGACGCTCCAAGGGCTCCGATCCAGCAAAGCTTCGGGAGGAGTTCCGTCAGCACGACGGCGTGGTGACGATCTTGATGTTCAACCGTCGCAGGGCTTCGCCTAAGCACCGCTACAATATGACCGAGGTGTAATATCGTGGAGGGGGCACCGCACACGGCTAAGGAACGATCACGGAGATCAACTTGTGTGTTCTAGGGTGCCCCCTGCCCCCGTATATAAAGGAGGGAGGGGGAGGTGCGGCCGGCCCCCTTGGGGTGCGCCTGGAGGAGGGAGTAGGACTCCCCCCCTCTTGCCTTGTTGGAGAAGGAAAGGGGGAAGGGGAAAGAGGAGGGGGAGGGGCGCACGACCACCTCCTGCCCCCTTTTCTCTTCTCCCTTAAGGCCCATGTAGGCCCAATAACCTCCCGGGGGGTTCCGGTAACCTCCCGGTACTCCGGTAAAATCCCGATTTCACCCGGAACTATTCCGATGTCCAAATATAGGCTTCCAATATATCGATATTTATGTCTCGACCATTTCGAGACTCCTCGTCATGTCCATGATCACATCTGGGACTCCGAACAACCTTCGGTACATCAAAATACATAAAATCATAATAATTGTCATCGTAACGTTAAGCGTGCGAACCCTACGGTTCGAGAACAATGTAGACATGACCGAGATACATCTCCGGTCAATAACCAATAGCGGGACCTGGATGCCCATATTGGCTCCTACATATTCTACGAAGATCTTTATCGGTCAGACCGCATAACAACATACGTTGTTCCCTTTGTCATCGGTATGTTACTTGCCCGAGATTCGATCATCGGTATCTCAATACCTAGTTCAATCTCGTTACCAGCAAGTCTCTTTACTCGTTCTGTAATACATCATCTCACAACTAACTCATTAGTTGCAATGCTTGCAAGGCTTATGTGATGTGCATTACCGAGAGGGCCCAGAGATACCTCTCCGACAATCGGAGTGACAAATCCTAATCTCGAAATACGCCAACCCAACATGTACCTTTGGAGACACCTGTAGAGCTCCTTTATAATCACTCAGTTACGTTGTGACATTTGGTAGCACACAAAGTGTTCCTCCGGCAAACGGGAGTTGCATAATCTCATAGTCATAGGAACATGTATAAGTCATGAAGAAAGCAATAGCAACATACTAAACGATCGGGTGCTAAGCTAATGGAATGGGTCATGTCAATCAGATCATTCAACTAATGATGTGATCCCGTTAATCAAATAACAACTCTTTGTCCATGGTTAGGAAACATAACCATCTTTGATTAACGAGCTAGTCAAGTAGAGGCATACTAGTGACACTCTGTTTGTTTATGTATTCACACATGTATTATGTTTCCGGTTAATACAATTCTAGCATGAATAATAAACATTTATCATGATATATAAGGAAATAAATAATAACTTTATTATTGCCTCTAGGGCATATTTCCTTCAAATATATTATCATTGACATCTTTTATGATTGGGAGCACTCATTAATTTATGACATGCTAAAGAGTTGATGTTGGACAAGGAAGACAACATAATGAGTTATGTTTTCTTATATCTGAGATAAAGTATGTTGTCATGGATCCTCTAACGTGTTGAGCTTGCCTTTCCCCCTCATGCTAGCCAAATTCTCGGCACCAAGTAGAGATACTACTCGTTCTTCCAAATACCCTTAAACCAGTTTTGCCATGAGAGTCCACCATATCTACCTATGGATTGAGTAAGATCCTTCAAGTAAGTTGTCATCGGTGCAAAGCAATAAAAATTGCTCTAAATATGTATGATTGATTGGTGAGGGAGAAATAAGCTTTATATGATCTTGTGATGTGGAAGTAATAAAAGCGATGGACTGCATAATAAAGGTTCATATCACAAGGGGCAATATAAAGTGACGTTCTTTCACATTGAGATTTTATGCATCCAACCATAAAAGCGCATGGCAACCTCTGCTTCCCTCTGCGAAGGGCCTACTTTTATTATTATCTTCTACCTTATGCAAGAGTCACGGTGATCTTCACCTTTCCTTTTTCATTTTATCCTTTGGCAAGCCCAGCATTTTGGAAAGAACATGATATATATATATATATATATATATATATATATCTAATTGGATGTAGGGGAGCATGAATTATTATTGTTGACATTACCCTTGAGGTAAAAGGTTGTGGGGCAAAACTATAAGCCCCTATCTTTCTCTGTGTTCGATTAAAACTCCGTAACCACAAGTATCGCGTGAGTGTTAGCAATTATGAAGGACTAGATGATAGTTGAGTATGTGGACTTGCTTTTAAGCTCTGACATAGACTCTTTCCGATGTTATGATAAATTGCAATTGCTTCAATGACTGAGGTTATAGTTTGTTGGTGCTCAATAAGGTTTCTGATTCATACTTTTGCATTGTGAATAGATCATCACTTGAACATAAGTAATCATATGACAAAATCTATATATGTTGTTGTTATGAGAATAATAATCATGCCTTCATGTCCATATTTTATTTTTATCGACGCCTCTACCTCTAAACATGAGGACATATTTATTGTTATCGGCTTTTCGCTTGAGGACAAGTGAGGTCTAAGCTTGGGGGAGTTGATACGTCCATTTTGCATCATGCTTTTATATCGATATTTATTGCATTATGGCCTGTTATTTCACGTTATGTCGCAATGCTTATGGCTATTCTCTTTTATTTTACAAGGTTTACATAAGGAGGGAGAATGCCGGCAGCTGGAATTCTGGGCTGGAAAAGGAGCAAATATTAGAGACCTATTTTGTGCAACTCCAAAAGTCCTGAAACTCCACGGAACATCTTAAAATAAATAAAGAAAAATCCTCACCAAAGATGAAGGCCAGGGGGCCCACACCCTGCTCACGAGGGTGGGGGGCGCGCCCCCCTTAGGGCGCGCCCCCTACCTCATGGGCCCCCTGGTGGCTCTCCGACGCCCATCTTCTCCTATATGAAGTCTTTCGATAAGAAAAAAATAGGAAGGAACTTTTCGGGACGAAACTCCACCGCCACGAGGCGGAACCTTGGTGGAACCAATCTAGGGCTCCGGCAGAGCTGTTCTGCCGGGGACACTTCCCTCCCGGAGGGGGAAGTCATCACCATCATCATCACCAACGCTCCTCTCATCGGGAGAGGGCAATATCCATCAACATCTTCACCAGCACCATCTCATCTCCAAACCCTAGTTCATCTCTTGTATCCAATTCTTGTCTCCAAGTCCGGGATTGGTGCTAGTAGGTTGCTAGTAGTGTTGATTACTCCTTGTAGTTGATGCTAGCTGGTTTATTTGGTGGAAGATCATATGTTCAGATCCTATATGCATATTATTATCCCTCTGATTATGAACATGAATATGCTTTGTGAGTAGTTACGTTTGTTCCTGAGGACACGGGAGAAGTCTTGCTATTAGTAGTCATGTGAATTTGGTATTCGTTTGATATTTTGATGAGATGCATGTTGTCTAGCCTCTAGTGGTGTTATGTGAACGTCACCTACATAACACTTCACCATTATTTGGGCCTAGAGGAAGGCATTGGGAAGTAATAAATAGATGATGGGTTGCTAGAGTGACAGAAGCTTAAACCCTAGTTTATGCGTTGCTTCGTAAGGGGCTGATTTGGATCCACATGTTTCATGTTATGGTTAGGTTTACCTTAATACTTTTGTTGTAGTTGCGGATGCTTGCAATAGAGGTTAATCATAAGTGGGATGCTTGTTCAAGTAAGAACATCACCCAAGCACCGGTCCACCCACATATCAAATTATCAAAGTACCGAACGCGAATCATATGAACGTGATGAAAACTAGCTTGACGATATTCCCATGTGTCCTCGGGAGCGCTTTTCCTATTATAAGAGTTTGTTCCGGCTTGTCCTTTGCTACAAAAAGGATTGGGCCACCTTGCTGCACCTTATTTACTTTTGTTACTTGTTTCTCGTTACAATTTACCTTATCACAAAAATATCTTTTACCACGTATTTCAGTACTTGCAGAGAATACCTTCCTGAAAACTGCTTATCATTTCCTTCTGCTCCTCGTTGGGTTCGACACTCTTACTTATTGAAAGGACTACGATAGATCCCCTATACTTGTGGGTCATCAACTACCCTGCAAACATTGAACTCGCCTAGTGGTTCTGGACAATATGCCATACGCTCAACATTTTCCCGACAAAATGCAGACCCGCTGTTGGTTCCTTCTCCACAAACTACCAGTGATGAACGCGTACAGCTAGGGGTTGCGTCACGGGGTAAAGGACATGCCATTCCTGAAGGTGCTCCTATACTTGATCCTGATCTTGTTTATCCTACTCCCACGGCAAAACTGGTTTAAGGGTATTTGGAAGCACAAGTAGTATCTCTACTTGGTGCCGAGAATTTGGCTAGCATGAGGGGGAAAGGCAAGCTCAACATGTTAGAGGATCCATGACAATATACTTTATCTCAGATATAAGAAAACATAAATCATTATGTTGTCTTCCTTGTCCAACATCAACTCTTTAGCATGTCATAAATTAATGAGTGCTCCCAATCATAAAAGATGTCAATGATAATATATCTGAAGGAAATATGCCCTAGAGGCAATAATAAAGTTATTATTTATTTCCTTATATCATGATAAATGTTTATTATTCATGCTAGAATTGTATTAACCGGAAACATAATACATGTGTGAATACATAGACAAATAGAGTGTCACTAGTATGCCGCTACTTGACTAGCTCGTTAATCAAAGATGGTTATGTTTCCTAACCATGAACAAAGAGTTGTTATTTGATTAACGGGATCACATCATTAGTTGAATGATCTGGTTGACATGACCCATTCCATTAGCTTAGCACCCGATCGTTTAGTATGTTGCTATTGCTTTCTTCATGACTTATACATGTTCCTATGACTATGAGATTATGCAACTCCCGTTTGCCGGAGGAACACTTTGGGTGCTACCAAACGTCACAACGTAACTGGGTGATTATAAAGGAGTACTACAGGTGTCTCCAAAGGTAGATGTTGGGTTGGCGTATTTCGAGATTAGGATTTGTCACTCCGATTGTCGGAGAGGTATCTCTGGGCCCTCTCGGTAATGCACATCACATAAGCCTTGCAAGCACTGCAACTAAATATGTTAGTTGTGAGATGATGTATTACGGAACGAGTAAAGAGACTTGCCGGTAACGAGATTGAACTAGGTATTGGATACCGAGGATCGAATCTCGGGCAAGTAACATACCGATGACAAAGGGAACAACGTATGTTGTTATGCGGTCTGACCGATAAAGATCTTCGTAGAATATGTAGGAGCCAATATGGGCATCCAGGTCCCGCTATTGGTTATTGACCGGAGACGTGTCTCGGTCATGTCTACATTGTTCTCGAACCGTAGGGTCCGCACGCTTAAGGTTTCGATGACAGTTATATTATGAGTTTTGATGTACCGAAGGAGTTCGGAGTCCCGGATGAGATCGGGGACATGACGAGGAGTCTCGAAATGGTCGAGACGTAAAGATCGATATATTGGACGACTATATTCGGACTTCGGAAAGGTTCCGAATGATTCGGGTATTTTTCGGAGTACCGGAGAGTTACGGGAATTCGCCGGGAGAAGTATTGGGCCTTGATGGGCTTTAGTGGGAAGAGGGGAAAGGGCCTGTTGCGCCCCCCCCCCCTCCCCTCTAGTCCGAATTGGACTAGGGAAAAGGGGGCCGGCCACCTTTCCTTCTCCTCCACTTCCTTCTCCCTTCCTCCCCTCTTGGTGGACTCCTACTAGGACTTGGAGTCCTAGTAGGACTCTACATCCTGGCCGCACCTAGCCTTGGCCGGCCTCCTCCTCCTCCATCCTTTATATACAGGGGCAGGGGGCACCCCATAGACACACAAGTTGATCATTGAGATCGTTCCTTACCCGTGTGCGGTGCCCCCTGCCACCATATTCCACCTCGATCATATTGTAGCAGTGCTTAGGCGAAGCCCTGCGACGGTAGTACATCAAGATCGTCACCACGCCGTCGTGCTGACGGAACTCCTCCCCGACGCTTTGCTGGATCGGAGCCCGGGGATCGTCATCGAGCTGTACGTGTGCTAAGAACTCGGAGGTGCCGGAGTAACGGTGCTTGGATCGGTCGGATCGGGAAGACGTACGACTACTTCCTCTACGTTGTGTCAATGCTTCCGCAGTCGGTCTGCGTGGGTACGTAGACAACACTCTCCCCTCTTGTTGTTGTGCATCACCATGATCTTGCGTGTGCGTAGGAATTTTTTTGAAATTACTACGTTCCCCAACAGAACCTTCGGTCTCTTATATTCACATTGAAAACCCAATAATGGTTCCCTGTGACTGGCTTTGAAGGCTCGATGTTCTCTAAAACAGGAAACATGATCTGCATAAATGATGACCAGACAAAAAGGATGTTAGATAGTTGAAGAAAAATGTGTTGGTTCTCGTTACTAGAGTTACGGTTCTTGTTTGTATGTGTGCAACTGTTATCATGCATGGAGACAACTTAAAAAAGATGTTATGCAAGCAACTTGGGGGGTGAAAAGCAATTATGATGAGGGGATGTGTTATGCAAGCAACTTAAGGTTGTTGTGCAGGCAACTTAATGATGTTATGCAAGCAACTTTGGGGGATAAAAAAATAATTATGGAACATGTTCACTAAAAAAATCAGCTTCCATGTGCATATCTGTAACTTCTATCATTTTGCACGGAGAAAAAAATGTTAATGATTTCTAATGGACACAATTGTTTCTGAAAAAAATTGTAAGATGTCGAACAAACTATGACATTCCTATAAGGCAACTACTAGAAAATAATAATTGTATAAGAAGTGCAATTAATGTGCGCACACCAATAGAGATGTAGTGAGAGAAACTGGCCATGTCTTTGCGGTCCAAGCGGTTGGATTTATTGAATTTCGATGCAATCTCTTTACTATCAAAGCAGTCCATCTGTTGCATCCTTATCTGAAAAAAGATTTCAACAGAAGTGTAGAAAAAAATGAATGATCCAAGTAACAAATGGCATGTGTGCAATGAAAAGAAAATGTACATTGGCAAGTGATGGTACATTTTTCCTTTTCTTACCGAGAACTCAAGGGGCATAAGCTGAAGGAAATATGCCCTAGAGGCAATAATAAAGTTATTATTTATTTCCTTATATCATGATAAATGTTTATTATTCATGCTAGAATTGTATTAACCGGAAACATAATACATGTGTGAATACATAGACCAACAGAGTGTCACTAGTACGCCTCTACTTGACTAGCTCGTTAATGAAAGATGGTTATGTTTCCTAACCATGAACAAGGAGTTGTTATTTGATTAACGAGGTCACATCATTAGTAGAATGATCTGATTGACATGACCCATTCCATTAGCTTAGCACCCGATCGTTTAGTATGTTGCTATTGCTTTCTTCATGACTTATACATGTTCCTATAACTATGAGATTATGCAACTCCCGTTTACCGGAGGAACACTTTGGGTACTACCAAACGTCACAACGTAACTGGGTGATTATAAAGGAGTATTACAGGTGTCTCCAATGGTAGATGTTGGGTTGGCGTATTTCGAGATTAGGGTTTGTCACTCCGATTGTCGGAGAGGTATCTCTGGGCCCTCTCGGTAATGCACATCACATAAGCCTTGCAAGCACTGCAACTAATATGTTAGTTGTTAGATGACGTATTACGGAACGAGTAAAGAGACTTGCCGGTAACGAGATTGAACTAGGTATTGGATACCGACGATCGAATCTCGGGCAAGTAACATACCGATGACAAAGGGAACAACGTATGTTGTTATGCGGTCTGACCGATAAAGATCTTCGCAGAATATGTAGGAGCCAATATGGGCATCCAGGTCCCGCTATTGGTTATTGACCGGAGACGTGTCTCGGTCATGTCTACATTGTTCTCGAACCGTAGGGTCCGCACGCTTAACGTTACGATGACAGTTATTATGAGTTTATGCATTTTGATGTACCGAAGGTTGTTCGGAGTCCCGGATGTGATCACGGACATGACGAGGAGTCTCGAAATGGTCGAGACGTAAAGATTGATATATTGGAAGCCTATGTTTGGACATCGGAAGTGTTCCGGGTGAAATCGGGATTTTATCGGAATACCGGGAGGGTTACCGGAACCCCCCGGGAGCTAGATGGGCCATTATGGGCCTTAGTGGAAAGGAGAAGAGGCTGCCCTAGATGGGCTGCGCGCCCTCCCCCTCCCTAGTCCTACTAGGAGTAGGAAAAGGGGGGCCGGCCACCTCCTCCTCTTTCCCCCTCCCGGGAATCCTAGTTGGACTAGGATTGGAAGGGGAGTCCTACTCCCGGTGGGAGTAGGACTCTCCTGCGCCCCCACCTTGGCCGGCCAGCCCCTCCTCCCTTGCTCCTTTATATACGGGGGCAGGGGGCACCCCAAGACACACAACTTGATCCTTGAGATCGTTCCTTAGCCGTGTGCGGTGCCCCCTGCCACCAAATTCCACCTCGATCATACCGTTGTAGTGCTTAGGCGAAGCCCTGCGTCGGTAGTACATCAAGATCGTCATCACGCCGTTGTGCTGACGGAACTCTTCCTCGACGCTTTGCTGGATCGGAGCCCGAGGAACGTCATCGAGCTGAACGTGTGCTAAGAACTCGGAGGTGCCGGAGTAACGGTGCTTGGATCGGTCGATCGGGAAGAAGACGTACGACTACTTCCTCTACGTTGTGTGATCGCTTCCGCAGTCGGTCTGCGTTGGTACGTAGACAACACTCTCCCCTCTCGTTGCTGTGCATCACCATGATCTTGCGTGTGCGTAGGAAAATTTTTGAAATTACTGCGTTCCCCAACAGTGGCATCCGAGCCTAGGTTTTATGGTTTGATGTTATATGCACGAGTAGAACACAAATGAGTTGTGGGCGATACAAGTCATACTGCCTACCAGCATGTCATACTTTGGTTCGGCGGTATTGTTGGTTGAGACGATCCGGACCAACCTTACGCATACTCTTATGCGAGACCGGTTCCCTCGACGTGCTTTGCACATAGATGGCTTGCGGAAGACTGTCTCTCCAACTTTAGTTGAACCAAGTGTGACTACGCCCGGTCCTTGAGAAGGTTAAAACGGAGTCTATTTGACGAACTATCGTTGTGGTTTTGATGCGTAGGTGAGATGAGTTCTTACTTAAAGCCCGTAGCAGCCACGTAAAACTTGCAACAACAAAGTAGAGGACGTCTAACTTGTTTTTGCAGGGAATGTTGTGATGTGATATGGTCAAGGCATGATGCTGATTTTATTGTATGAGATGATCATGTTTTGTAACTAAGTTATCGGCAACTGGCAGGAGCCATATGGTTGTCGCTTTATTGTATGCAATGCAATCGCGATGTAATGCTTTACTAGATTACTAAACGGTAGTAATAGTCGTGAAAGCATAAGATTGGCGAGACGACAACGATGCTACGATGGAGATCAAGGTGTCGCGCCGGTGACGATGGTGATCATGACGATGCTTCGGAGATGGAGATCACAAGCACAAGATGATGATGGCCATATCATATCACTTATATTGATTGCATGTGATGTTTATCCTTTTATGCATCTTATCTTGCTTTGATTGACGGTAGCATTATAAGATGATCTCTCACTAAATTATCAAGAAGTGTTCTCCCTGAGTATGCACCGTTGCCAAAGTTCGTCGTGCCCAGACACCACGTGATGATCGGGTGTGATAAGCTCTACGTCCATCTACAACGGGTGCAAGCCAGTTTTGCACACGCAGAATACTCAGGTTATACTTGACGAGCCTAGCATATGCAGATATGGCCTCGGAACACAGAGACCGAAAGGTCGAGCGTGAATCATATAGTAGATATGATCAACATGACGATGTTCACCATTGAAAACTACTCCATCTCACGTGATGATCGGTTATGGTTTAGTTGATTTGGATCACGTGATCACTTAGAAGATTAGAGGGATGTCTATCTAAGTGGGAGTTCCTAAGTAATTTGATTAACTGAACTTAAACTTATCATGAACTTAGTACCTGATAGTATCTTGCTTGTTTTTGTTGCTTGTAGATAGATGGCTCGTGCTATTGTTCCGTTGAATTTTAATGCGTTCCTTGAGAAAGCAAAGTTGAAAGATGATGGTAGCAATTACACGGACTGGGTCCGTAACCTGAGGATTATCCTCATTGCTGCACAGAAGAATTACGTCCTGGAAGCACCGCTGGGTGACAGGCCTGCTGCTGGAGCAACGCCAGATGTTATGAACATCTGGCAAAGCAAAGCTGATGACTACTCGATAGTTCAGTGTGCCATGCTTTACGGCTTAGAATCGGGACTTCAACGACGTTTTGAACGTCATGGAGCATATGAGATGTTCCAGGAGTTGAAGTTAATATTTCAAGCAAATGCCCGAATTGAGATATATGAAGTCTCCAATAAGTTCTATAGCTGTAAGATGGAGGAGAACAGTTCTGTCAGTGAGCATATACTCAAAATGTCTGGGTATAATAATCACTTGATTCAGATGGGAGTTTATCTTCCAGATGACTGCGTCATTGACAGAATTCTCCAATCACTACAAGAGCTTCGTGATGAACTATAATATGCAAGGGATGAACAAGACTATTCCTGAGCTCTTCGCAATGCTGAAAGCTGCGGAGGTAGAAATCAAAAAGGAGCATCAAGTGTTGATGGTTAACAAAACCACTAGTTTCAAGAAAAAGGGCAAAGGGAAGAAGAAGGGAAACTTCAAGAAGAACAGCAAACAAGTTGCTGCTCAGGAGAAGAAACCCAAGTCTGGACCTAAGCCTGAAACTGAGTGCTTCTACTGCAAGCAGACTGGTCACTGGAAGCGGAACTGCCCCAAGTATTTGGCAGATAAGAAGGATGGCAAAGTGAGCAAAGGTATATGTGATATACATGTTATTGATGTGTACCTTACTAGAGCTCGCAGTAGCACCTGGGTATTTGATACTGGTTCTGTTGCTAATATTTGCAACTCGAAACAGGGACTACGGAATAAGCGGACACTAGCAAAGGACGAGGTGACGATGCGCGTGGGAAACGGTTCCAAAGTCGATGTGATCGCGGTCGGCACGCTACCTCTACATCTACCTTCGGGATTAATATTAGACCTAAATAATTGTTATTTGGTGCCAGCGTTGAGCATGAACATTATATCTGGATCTTGTTTAATGCGAGACGGTTATTCATTTAAATCAGAGAATAATGGTTGTTCTATTTATATGGATAATATCTTTTATGGTCATGCACCTTTGAAGAGTGGTCTATTCTTGTTGAATCTCGAAGATAGTAATACACATATTCATAATGTAGAAGCCAAAAGATGCAAAGTTAATAATGATAGTGCAACTTATTTGTGGCACTGCCGTTTAGGTCATATCGGTGTGAACCGCATGAAGAAACTCCATACTGATGGGCTTTTGGAATCACTTGATTATGAATCACTTGGTACTTGCGAACCGTGCCTCATAGGCAAGATGACCAAAACACCGTTCTCCGGTACTATGGAGAGAGCAACAGATTTGTTGGAAATCATACATACCGATGTATGTGGTCCGATGAATATTGAGGCTCACGGTGGATATCGTTATTTTCTTACCTTCACAGATGATTTAAGCAGATATGGGTATATCTACTTAATGAAACATAAGTCTGAAACATTTGAAAAGTTCAAAGAATTTCAGAGTGAAGTTGAAAATCATCGTAACAAGAAAATAAAGTTTCTACGATCTGATCGTGGAGGAGAATATTTGAGTTACGAGTTTGGTGTACATTTGAAAATTGTGGAATAGTTTCGCAACTCACGCCACCCGGAACACCACAGCGTAATGGTGTGTCCGAACGTCGTAATCGTACTTTACTAGATATGGTGCGATCTATGATGTCTCTTACAGATTTACCGCTATCGTTTTGGGGTTATGCTTTAGAGACGGCCGCATTCACGTTAAATAGGGCACCATCAAAATCCGTTAAGACGACGCCTTATGAACTATGGTTTGGCAAGAAACCAAAGTTGTCGTTTCTTAAAGTTTGGGGCTGCGATGCTTATGTGAAAATACTTCAACCTGATAAGCTCGAACCCAAAGCGGAGAAATGTGTCTTCATAGGATACCCAAAGGAAACTGTTGGGTATACCTTCTATCACAGATCCGAAGGCAAGACATTCGTTGCCAAGAATGGATCATTTCTAAAGAAGGAGTTTCTCTCGAAAGAAGTGAGTGGGAGGAAAGTAGAACTTGACGAGGCAACTGTGCCTGCTCCCTTATTGGAAAATAGTACATCACAGAAAACTGTTTCTGCGACACCTATGCCAATCAGTGAGGAAGCTAACGATAATGATCATGAAGCTTCATATCAAGATTCTACTGAACCACATAGATCAACCAGAGTGAGATCCGCGCCAGAGTGGTACGGTAATCCAGTTCTGGAAGTCATGATGCTAGATCATGATGAACCTACGAACTATGAAGAAGCGATGGTGAGCCCAGATTCCGCAAAGTGGCTTGAGGCCATGAAATCTGAGATGGGATCCATGTATGAAAACAAAGTATGGACTTTGGTTGACTTGCCCGATGATCGGCAAGCAATTGAGAATAAATGGATCTTCAAGAAAAAGACTGACGCTGACGGTAATATTACTGTCTATAAAGCTCGACTTGTCGCGAAAGGTTTTCGACAAGTTCAAGGGGTTGACTACGATGAGACTTTCTCACCCATAGCGATGCTTAAGTCCGTCAGAATTATGTTA
The DNA here is from genome assembly GCA_034509565.1 of Triticum monococcum. Taxonomy (NCBI): domain Eukaryota; kingdom Viridiplantae; phylum Streptophyta; class Magnoliopsida; order Poales; family Poaceae; genus Triticum; species Triticum monococcum. The sequence goes on from CM067847.1 coordinate 772,988,845, forward strand.
GCAATTGCCGCATTTTATGATTATGAAATATGGCAGATGGATGTCAAAACTGCATTCCTGAATGGATTTCTGGAAGAAGAGTTGTATATGGTACAACCAGAAGGTTTTGTCGATCCAAAAGGAGCTAACAAAGTATGCAAACTCCAGCGATCCATCTATGGACTGGTGCAAGCATCTCGGAGTTGGAATAAACGTTTTGATAGTGTGATCAAAGCATTTGGGTTTATACAGACTTTTGGAGAAGCCTGTATTTACAAGAAAGTGAGTGGGAGCTCTGTAGCATTTCTGATATTATATGTGGATGACATATTGCTAATTGGAAATGATATAGAATTTCTGGATAGCATAAAGGGATATTTAAATAAAAGTTTTTCGATGAAAGACCTCGGGGAAGCTGCATACATATTAGGCATAAAGATCTATAGAGATAGATCAAAACGCTTAATTGGACTTTCACAATACACATACCTTGACAAAATTTTGAAGAAATTCAAGATGGATCAAGCAAAGAAAGGGTTCTTGCCTGTGCTACAAGGTGTGAAGTTGAGTAAGACTCAATGCCCGACCACTGCAGAAGATAGAGAGAATATGAAAGATGTTCCCTATGCTTCAGCCATAGGCTCTATCATGTATGCAATGCTGTGTACCAGACCTGATGTGTGCCTTGCTATAAGTTTAGCAGGGAGGTACCAAAGTAATCCTGGAATGGATCACTGGACAGCGGTCAAGAACATCCTGAAATACCTGAAAAGGACTAAGGATATGTTTCTCGTATATGGAGGTGACAAAGAGCTCACCGTAAAAGGTTACGTTGATGCAAGCTTTGACACTGATCCGGACGATTCTAAATCGCAAACCGGATACGTATTTACCTTAAACGGTGGAGCTGTCAGTTGGTGCAGTTCTAAACAAAGCGTCGTAGCGGGATCTACATGTGAAGCGGAGTACATAGCTGCTTCGGAAGCAGCAAACGAAGGAGTCTGGATGAAGGAGTTCATATCCGATCTAGGTGTCATACCTAGTGCATCGGGTCCAATGAAAATCTTCTGTGACAATACTGGTGCTATTGCCTTAGCAAAGGAATCCAGATTTCACAAGAGGACCAAACACATCAAGAGACGCTTCAACTCCATCCGGGATTTAGTCCAGGTGGGAGACATAGAGATTTGCAAGATACATACGGATCTGAATGTTGCAGACCCGTTGACTAAGCCTCTTCCACGAGCAAAACATGATCAGCACCAAGGCTCCATGGGTGTTAGAATCATTGCTGTCTAATCTAGATTATTGACTCTAGTGCAAGTGGGAGACTGAAGGAAATATGCCCTAGAGGCAATAATAAAGTTATTATTTATTTCCTTATATCATGATAAATGTTTATTATTCATGCTAGAATTGTATTAACCGGAAACATAATACATGTGTGAATACATAGACCAACAGAGTGTCACTAGTACGCCTCTACTTGACTAGCTCGTTAATCAAAGATGGTTATGTTTCCTAACCATGAACAAGGAGTTGTTATTTGATTAACGAGGTCACATCATTAGTAGAATAATCTGATTGACATGACCCATTCCATTAGCTTAGCACCCGATCGTTTAGTATGTTGCTATTGCTTTCTTCATGACTTATACATGTTCCTATAACTATGAGATTATGCAACTCCCGTTTACCGGAGGAACACTTTGGGTACTACCAAACATCACAACGTAACTGGGTGATTATAAAGGAGTATTACAGGTGTCTCCAATGGTAGATGTTGGGTTGGCGTATTTCGAGATTAGGGTTTGTCACTCCGATTGTCGGAGAGGTATCTCTGGGCCCTCTCGGTAATGCACATCACATAAGCCTTGCAAGCACTGCAACTAATATGTTAGTTGTTAGATGACGTATTACGGAACGAGTAAAGAGACTTGCTGGTAACGAGATTGAACTAGGTATTGGATACCGACGATCGAATCTCGGGCAAGTAACATACCGATGACAAAGGGAACAACGTATGTTGTTATGCGGTCTGACCGATAAAGATCTTCGCAGAATATGTAGGAGCCAATATGGGCATCCAGGTCCCGCTATTGGTTATTGACCGGAGACGTGTCTCGGTCATGTCTACATTGTTCTCGAACCGTAGGGTCCGCACGCTTAACGTTACGATGACAGTTATTATGAGTTTATGCATTTTGATGTACCGAAGGTTGTTCGGAGTCCCGGATGTGATCACGGACATGACGAGGAGTCTCGAAATGGTCGAGACGTAAAGATTGATATATTGGAAGCCTATGTTTGGACATCGGAAGTGTTCCGGGTGAAATCGGGATTTTACCGGAATACCGGGAGGGTTACCGGAACCCCCCGGGAGCTAGATGGGCCATTATGGGCCTTAGTGGAAAGGAGAAGAGGCTGCCCTAGATGGGCTGCGCGCCCTCCCCCTCCCTAGTCCTACTAGGAGTAGGAAAAGGGGGGCCGGCCACCTCCTCCTCTTTCCCCCTCCCGGGAATCCTAGTTGGACTAGGATTGGAAGGGGAGTCCTACTCCCGGTGGGAGTAGGACTCTCCTGCGCCCCCACCTTGGCCGGCCAGCCCCTCCTCCCTTGCTCCTTTATATACGGGGGCAGGGGGCACCCCAAGACACACAACTTGATCCTTGAGATCGTTCCTTAGCCGTGTGCGGTGCCCCCTGCCACCAAATTCCACCTCGATCGTACCGTTGTAGTGCTTAGGCGAAGCCCTGCGTCGGTAGTACATCAAGATCGTCATCACGCCGTCGTGCTGACGGAACTCTTCCTCGACGCTTTGCTGGATCGGAGCCCGAGGAACGTCATCGAGCTGAACGTGTGCTAAGAACTCGGAGGTGCCGGAGTAATGGTGCTTGGATCGGTCGATCGGGAAGAAGACGTACGACTACTTCCTCTACGTTGTGTGATCGCTTCCGCAGTCGGTCTGCGTTGGTACGTAGACAACACTCTCCCCTCTCGTTGCTGTGCATCACCATGATCTTGCGTGTGCGTAGGAAATTTTTTGAAATTACTGCGTTCCCCAACATAAGCACCTTCTTCGAGTCTGGTGGCAAGTTCATTATAATCGACAAAATGCCAATTTGAACAACGTGAGACAATACGAATCCTTCTTTTCTCACTGAATTTGCAAGCTCCCTGACAGTAACATGGTAACCGTGGTAGTTGATGACAATGAGGCTGCAAAATAAAACAAGAACATAAAAAAAGAATTAAAAAGATAAGATTGACAATACATTATCTTCTTTGTGATCAAGACCTCCCCACCTAATCCAAAAACACACCACCCCACCCCCACCCTCCCCCACCCCTACCTCCTTCTACTGGTAGCATATATTATATTTTTTGATTTAGTTGCCTGTACTACAAATTAAAATTTCCATTGTACACTTGGGTGACTTGCCTAAAGACTACACAGCAGGAAAAATAAAAACTGTTTGAAACATAAACAAGTTTCGTCATACCTTGTATCTTCGTCTGGCGATTCTTCTTTGTTTAATATTCCATGTAAAATAACCGACGAATATAGCCTATTGCCTTCAGCTTTGCAGCGGAATACTTTCTTCTCGTCGAGGTCCATTAATGGAGATCGCTTGCATGGTCCATGCTTGATGATCCTTCTCTCATGTTTATGTAAGACTGGCTCTCCTGAGCTACTGCTACTATAGTGCTTGCTGTTTGATCCCTCTTCTTCTAGCTTTTGCATTTTTTCTGGTGTGTTGTACATATAATGATCAGCTCCTGCTTCTAAACAGCCTGCAACTAGCTCCCTTGCCTTTGGTTCAGCTTGTGCGCAAACTTCATCGATGGCTCCAAGGTCCCATTCAAAGTCATCATCAACTTCTATGATATTCTGCCATGCTCCTGAAGTTTCTTGTGCATTGCGGTGTTCAGAAACAAAAAAAATCATTGCAATTCTCCCCTTCTCCTACTTTCCTTACTGGATTATCTATGCCAAGATCAAATGAAGGGGCTGGACAGTATTCTTTAGAAAAGTTTTCTCTTCATGAGCCTTCAAACTTTGATGCATCCTGCACTGGTAGCTCCCTATCACAATGCCTGCTTTGAGCATTCTGCTTTGCTAGATTAGTGCACCTTGCAAAAAGCTCATTTATGTCTAACACATTAACTTCCAATGCAGCTCTAGAATTCCCGTAGAATTGAAGGGGCAGACGGTTCTCCTTCATTTCATCAAATAACTTGAAGGACTCAGCATGAGTGCTAGTGACTTGAGAAACTTCTGTAGCATATAGAGGCAATTTACCCTTAGCTATTAGCATTTTTGTCTTTGGACTTGCTTCCCTCCTCTTTCTTATTCTAACATAATTTTGAACTGCATTGCTATTAAACTGCGTGAGAGACAGGCGATTAATTACATCTTCATTCTTGTTTACTCCAACATACTGTGACGATACCTTCACAGGCTGAGTCACTCGAAAACATGATTGTTGTCGCCCATTCAAATCACCTAGTGGTTGCCTTGAAACCTCCTCGTTTGTTGTGCTTCCAAGTGGTTGGGCAGCTTGTTTCGCATTTACTGGCGGTTGTATTGAGACAGATGCCTTAGGAACTGTTTGAGTTTCCTCAGATCCACTTGAACTTCCTTGATTCTTGTCTTTTTATCCAAAAGACACTTAACATTTTCAGACCCATCACCTTCCTTTGCGGTCCGAACAACATTTCCCTCCTGAACATGACCAATATCCATTAACGCTAACTGCCTCTCCATGATTCCATGTCCTGCTTGCTCCTCAGTTGCTTGGCCCCTGATTGATGTGACTTGCCTTCTTATCAAGTCTTGCCTCATTTTTTATCTGATTTGTTTGTTTCTTATCAACGGTTGCCTGACATCTTGAATCAACCACGAAAGACTGCTGCAACACTGCACCTGCTGACGCAACTATTGTTGCCTTGGTTGGTTCACAACTTGCCTGGGTTTTGTTGGTACTTGCCTTTTCTTTCTCAGGAACTTTCTCAGGGGCTTGCTCCTCAACTGTTTGACTCTGTTTGCTGTGACTTGCCTTGGGGACTACATGACTTGCCACATTTTTGTCTTGGGTTGCATGATTTTGAACAATGGTTGCCTTGCATCTTGGATCGACCCCGACAGACTGCTGCAACACTACCCTTGCTGACACAACTCCTCCTTCTATGATTGGTTCACATGTTGGCTGCTGCTTTGGGCAATTGCCTCCTGTTGCACGGGAACTTGCCCGATCTTCTTCATAGCTGACTTCCTTGGTATGGCTCCCATCCCTTGTTGTTTTTTCTTTGCACGCATTTCTTGCAGCTCCTCTACTGTTGTTGTGACCACCATTGGCTCCAAGATGAAACTTACATTCTTTTTCTTGTTTGCTGGCAGCGGTGGAAGCTGCATGCGCCTAGTTCTGACTTTCTTTGCACCAACCTGGACATGTAGTCCAGTTATTTCCTCCATCATTTTTGAACGAATAGGCTCTGGACACACATCCTGAAAGTCTGATGTGTAAACCTCTTTCATTTCCAGACCACTGACCAGCTCTCGAAAAAGTTTATTTGCTTCCCATGCAAGTGATGGCTCGTCAAGAAATGTTTTCAGTTCAAACTTGGGGATGTGTGGCGTTGGTGATTATTTTTTTTAACTCCATCATCACAAAATCTCTCATAGACATGCCACAATTCTCATCTAGACCTTTGCCTTCCTTGTCCCTCTTCTTCTGAATAATGTACTATAGTGGAGTCCCATCATCATCTTCGCTGTCCGTACTATCAACTACTGCATCCTCGTTACCCCCGTTGCCACCACCAGAGTCACTGTTCTGATCTCCATTCCTGTCCTCATCGTCCTTGCCGTCACCCTTCCCATCATCCTTGCTATCTTTGTCATCCTCATCATCTTCATCATCCTCATCATCTTCATCATCCTCCTTCTCTTCACCGTCTTCCTTCTTTTCTTCCTCCTTATCTTCATCCTCCTCCTCACACTCCTTCTTCTTTTCTTTTTCAATCCGATTTGCCTCCTCTGTTTCTCCCTCTGTTCCATCAATTTCCAGTTCTGACTCCTTTGTCAGCAGTTGCTGCTTCCGCACTATCTTCAATAATTTCATCCTCATTCACATTGAGCCCACTATCTACCCGTACAGTTTCATCTTCATCACCATCGTTTGAGTCGCCATCGCTATCACTGTCTCCATCACCCTCATCACCTCCATCATCAGTTCCCTCATTTGAGCTTCCATCTTCATCACTGTCTTCATCATCTGATGGGTATGATTCTTCGACACTTGGTAGGGAATCGGCTTCAGGGGAAGATTGTCTCCGTCTTTTCCTGGATTGTTGCTTACTTGTTCCCATCACAGTTGGTTCAGTAGTCCTTGCCACAGCTTTATCTTCATCAATCCTTCCAATGCCTTGAACAAACTTTCCCACTAGATGCGACATTTCAGAGCACATTTCATGTACCAATGCTGTCAACTTCACTTGTTTCTGCAAAAAAATGAAAAAAGAAAAACACAAAAAAGAAAGGACATATGAGAAAATATATAAAATGCACTTGCCCCAATTTATATGTCTTACATATAGACATAACGGGCAACTAAGTAGACACAATAAACAACTGTGTCCAACAGAAAATAGTGAATTAGGCCTGTCAAGTTACAAAATGGCTATAGATGAAAAAAATAGTGATCAAAGTGATTTAACTTACTGTTTTATCATACTACTTAGGGAGTCTTGCTGCAACAAATTTCGTGACGTGGTCCATGCTGCCAAAGATGCTTTCATCCGCACAGCATGAAAACTCTGTCTTCAACTGATTACATTAAAAAAATGATGTGAGAAAACAGTCAAAACTGTATTCACACCTAGGAAAGACAAAAAACCGAATGATAAAACATAATGTATGAGACTTGCTGAAAGATAGTAACAGGCTTGCTCAAAAACAGTAAGAGACTTACTCAAACATAGTAACAGACTTGCTCAAAAACATTAACAGTCTTGCTCAAAACACAATAACAGACTTGCTCAAAAACAGTAAGAGACTTGCTCAAACACAGTTAGGACTTGCTCAAACACAGTAAGAGAATTGCTACAAAAATTGAGGTAGGACACTTGTCTGTAAACCCAAACAGAAACTCCCCAAACCACATAACCACATTGCCTCCAAAAATAAATGCATCTGCTAGCCAACACACCATATCTAGGCAAACATGTGTAGTACTACTATATGTGGTTAGGCATTAAATACCCATGTAAGATTATTTGTTGTCTATGATTGGGAATGAACTAGGAATACACTGCAAAAGTTAGTTCCTAAAAAATTATGTGTGTGACTTACAAAATGTTCACTATTTGAGTTGTCTAATGGTAAAATTTATAAACTACCCCCTACTACTTAACACTAGAGTATTGGCGAGTTGCCTACAAAAAACACTTTGCAATTCATGTTTTTAAAAAAAATATCAAAGTTGCTTGGCTGGTGACAGAAAATTGCTAGTATCTTATATATAGTTGCTTGACCATAAAAATGCAAAAAGTGTGCACATTAACAAAAAAAGAACAAAGGGTTTACCCGCAGCCTGCCATATTCGCCCGGGCCCTTCCTGTCCTTCTTCAAAACTTTGGCAATAAGATCTGAATTCCAAACTGATACTCTTGGAACTAAGCTAGGGATAGGTTCGTCAACATCCAATGAGTCCAGATACAAGAGCTGCATGCAAAAAAAAAAGAAAAAAAAGAAATTCAGTTGCCATTCATATAGTAAAAACATGTGAAAAAAATGATTACAAAATGCTAGCTTCTGGTTCAACTTACTACAAGGTGAAACACGCAGCAGCAAATAGCATTTTTCTTGCCGCGGGATGATGTGAACGCAGCCTTCAGTTGGTCTACCATGAACGTGAAACACACAGCAGCAAACAACATTTTTCTTGCCGCGGGGCAATGTGAACGCAGCCAGTTGGTCGATCACGAACTGACAAATGTTTGTGTCTTGAATAGCATTGACATCCATCACAGCCGGGAAGCTCTTTGGTGAAATGCTAAGACTGGTTGATGGTGCAAGGAAGCAAGAAAAAGCAACGGCTAACCAAGCACGTAGGAAGTCATCATCATAGGCTCCATCCATTCCTTGGATCATTTTACACCATGCAGTGAGAGTTGGCGCAGTATTGCCTTGGATATATTGAAGATCATGTAGAACTCCTTTGTGATTTCAGGCCGAATCTTGTAGCACACCTTCCTCCCCTTGTTAGGCAGCCCCCATATCCTATGTACACTAGCTGCATCTACTGGGATCTTCCCCCTTTCTGGTATAACAATCTGTGACTTCTCCGGATCATAGTGTTTCATTATCCATTGACTAAGGTCTCCGGGCATGCTGCTCGCTGCAATGTCCAATAACCCTCCAAACTCTCTATCAATGATAATCCCCTTCTGGAGAGGCACAAGAAGTTTATTCAGCTTAAAAAGCCTGGCAGGCGATGCCCTGTTTCTCTTATCCTAGGAGAAACAAAACAACGGATTATACATGTGTATATCATGGACAGTTAGGCAACTTGAGAGCTCAACTTGGGCAAGTGTTGATCAAAAGTTGAGCAAATGTGTGTTACCTGGTTAGATCCGGTCTTTTGACGTTTTGCTTTTGGTGGTTGTTCCACACCAGTATCTTTCTCGGCATTTTCGTCGCCATCTGCAGAAACACTGGGATTGCTGTTGATGTCCAGCGGACGTTTGCCACAGACAGCTATCTCCTTTCTTCCCCGACGGCGGTACGAAAGAAAGGGTGTGCTTCTCTGGCCCTGCAAAAAGAAGACGCAGAACAAGTTAAAAAAAGATTTTAAAAAAGCGAAAATCTAAATTGAAAAAATTGTTTATTGAATTTTTTTTCGGACACACCTCTTGATGATCTTCAGTTGCAACCGATGGATCGGCATCACGATTAACTGCATGATGATCTCCTTCAATGCCCTTTTTGCTTGGTGCATCCGTTAGTTCCTACTACATTGATAGAAAAAAAATTGCATAAAGATGACTTCTGAATATCGTCACACAAAATATTGGCGAAATCACATAAAAACCAGGCAAATCACCTTCTGAAATTGTGCCCATACAGAAAAAAACAAAAAACAGCAATCATATAAGGGGTGTGTTGTTGCTGTTAACATACCAGGATCGTTCATTGGCAAAAACTGAGGCATGTGTTGTCGTTAAAACAACAAATCGAGATGACTTTTTGGATATACTGTCAAAACTCAGACACAAAGTCCAGGCACGGCCCAGGCAAAAACGCCTTCCAATGCACACCAAACAAATACATTGCTAAGGATGCAGCAACATATCTAGATGCCCTATATAATGCTTCACATATTTCAGAAGGATGCAGAAATTAAAACATGGATGAAAAAGCAATTTCGGCTTGAAAAACTGGCAACTACCATACAGCCTACAGGCAAAAAAGGCCAGTAAAAATCCTGGCAACTCAACCTTAGTTGGGGAAACTATGCAACGGGGTATCAGCCTCATCAACCTCTCATATATCGGCCTCGCCGTCATCTATCTCGCAATCAGAAGATGCTAGATCCACAGATCCCCAACCCTAACCACGTCACAAACTGAGAAAACGACGACCCAGAACGCCTTGCCGCATCACGCACTTAGGAGGGGAAAAATCAACAACGAGCGCATCTAGCAATTCCCACCTCATATAGCAAAAACAAGTGAAAGCGGGGGCATGCTTACCGCGTCACGACCTGGACAGACGAGCGCCGATTGCTGAAGGTCGCGTCGCCGCTACAGCGAACCCACCGCCGCACGTTCCTCGTCTTCTCTTCCCTCCACAGCTAACCACGCCGCCGATGGAAGCCCCTACGTCCGCTACCCCTGCAGGCGCAGATGAGCCGTGGATTCTGCACCCCCTTTCACCCCTCGGACGCCTCCCCGTACCTCAAAAACTGCCGCGCCGCAAATTCGCAACGGAGAATCGCACCAAAATCACCGACGAGGAGTGGATTTGTTGCGAGAAATCGGCGAGAGAGGAGGAGAGAAACGGAAGCAGTTTTCGAAATGCGAGCCGTTTGGTGGGTTGGGGGAGTGGTGCGGCGGAGTGGGCTAGTGGTAGGACCGGGAGGACAACGAGGCACCTGCGCGGCGGTTCGGACAGTGGAACACCTGGACGCGAGCGCGAGCGTGCGATTTGGATCCGACGGTTCGCGATGGCGTTTGCTCGGGACGTCTAACAAGCAAAGCTTTGCTTTTAAGAATTTAGGTATATTCTTTGCCGCTGTCTTGGCAGTTGGCACAAAGATGCGAACTCTCGACCTCTCAATTAGATTAGGTATGAGACCTACGCGCTAGCCAACTGCGCCACCACCCCTTTCTTGGACTACCAGCGAAACAACCACTCCTGTTGCTTAGCCTAATGTAGATGTACCTTAGGTGTAATTGATTCCCCAGTTTGCCGGAGTACCAACCATATGCGACCCATGTCTGCATGACTGCATCATCGTACATGCATGCATGGCATGAAACAAAGCTACTGTCGCACATCTGGCTTGCTTAAACCAGTTACTACATCCAGCCGCACTTGCCCGACAGGCGACAGTATCTGTCACGCATGTTCCTCTGGACATACAGATGAATGCAGTGGACACGTATCGCAGTTCAGGGATCACCGCGGAGTACAACCGGAAGGAAGGCCGTCGGTGACCTCTCCCTCCGGATGCTCGGTCTGCCGGCATGTCTGATTTAAGCCACGCATTATCTTCGAAACTCACTATCCCCTTAATTGGTCGACGACTGAGTGCGCACCGTCTCAGTGCACTATGTGATGCGAACACTCTGAATTTCTGCTCATTCCTTTTTATGAATTCTTCTTTTCTTCTTATTTCTGCTATTCTGTTATAATCTGTATTTCTTTTGGCATTTCATCAGTATGTCTGTCTACGAACATTCTGAACTTCCCTTTTTTTGTGCGGGGTACTGATGAACTTCCCTTGGTCTGTCTCTTTTAGTCTGTAGTAGAGAAGAAAAAAATCTGCTCATTTGTTCATAGTCTGTAGCCCATCTTTAGTTTCTTTTCTCATTCTGTTAATTTAGAAATGTTTACAGCCCTTAAAGCATAAACCTCACTCTAGTGAGGGATCCAGTAAAAAAAATCAGATAAATTAAGATGGGTCGGACGGCATGGCACTATTCCTAGTGCAGAGTTTCAGCTATAGCTTCAGATACATGTAGTGTTTCAGCTAGGAACCCTAAGGTCATCGGAGAAGGGACGGACCGACGCCGGCACCGGCGGGAGGCAGAAAACCTTAGTTTTTTGGAGTCGCGGAAAGCTTGATGTGTGCCCAACGCGTGAGCCGCCAAGACGTACCCATATTCAGAGTTTTAATCGCTACTAATTGTCTACCAACTGTTAATCACCTGTCGAGCAATTTTCTAGGAGTTTCAGCACCAATTATGAGGGACGTCGAGAAAAGAATGCAGCGGTTCACCTACTCTGAAGTTATTCATGAAGGAAGAAATGCAAATTTTGAAGCACACGATCTAGCGAAAGGCTCGGTCACTTTAGCCGTAGGGAGGCACATTTGGTTATCCACCATTCCTGAATTTTTACTTGTACCAGACATTATTGATGTTTAAATAAAATGTAGTGGTGACCCTTCAAAAAAAAAACTTGTACTGTTCTTTTTTTATTAGAAGAACTTGCACTGTTCTCTTTCTTTCTTTTTTGAGCTGGACCTGCACTGTTCTTACAAAGGAAAATCTTTTATGAAATTCAAGTTTTTGTAGCTTTTAAAATCATACATACAAAACCATGATCCACTTGGAAAACTCTTCCCCTCCTTTTATATCACATCTCCAGAATGAGTCCCCTGTTTTATGCGGTACAGATATTTTATAAATTAGGAAGAAAAAAGAGTGAGGAATAATTAGAAGCGCACTTTTTCATGAGTATTCCCAAACACTTGGTGAGAATCCATTTGATCTCACGGTTGCCGACGTTCCTTTATCATGTCATCAAACACTTGGTTTGCTGACACGCAAAAAAAAACACTTGGTTTGCTTCTCCATTTTAAAAAGTTGGTACCAATAGAGCAGCATCTACAACAAGACCTGAATTTCACCCAACACATATGCTGGCGATATGCAGGTTCAAAGACATGATATGACAGCAAATTAGTACACCAAACAAAAGGCCCTGAGGTTTGAAACATGGGAGATATCTCGACACAAATGTTCTGTAATGTGCAAACAGAGTCATCTACCACAGATATGCAAAAAAGGTCCCTCAATTCTCATCTTGATATCTGTTACACAATCCACAGATTCTCAGACACAAAAAAGAAGGAACAACACATTGATATTGACGAACCAAAATCTCAAGTTCCATGATTCCGACACATTGCAAACACGGTCCAATAGTAATATTGCCTACAAGATCAATGTCCAAAAAAGATCCAGGAATTTAACCAACATCATCTGTCGAAGCTTGCCCGCAAAAAAAAAAGTCTGTCCAAGCTAGGCTCCAGAAACAATCGATGTGGACTTCTGCCGGCCATTCATAGAATTGGTTTGGATGACCATCAGAACAATATTCCTAGTGCAGAGTATCAGGGGAAATCGACAGCTTCAAATATACATATGATGGTCCATAACTAACAGCACGTGTATTTACAAGTCAATAATAGCAGCACTGTTATGCATGGTAAACAGAGTATATTGACTCTAAATGGTGGTACTGCTATACAAGTCCATAAATAAAACTGGAAAACTGTGACAGAATTTCGACAAATAAATTGACTCTGCCCAGGGCAGAATGTCATCATGCTTGTTGGAAAAGAGATACACTACAATAGTATTATAGCCGTGCTTTCTGATTACTGATTTCGCTGTTCAACATTGTAACAACTTGTTGAGTCTTGCAAAAGAATACTTCTCCTCCAAGTGATTTCTTCCCCGTCTGTATGTGCTGGAAGAAGTCTGCAAATAAACATCAGATCTTATAATCCCACCAGCTTATTCTTGCAAAAAAGAAGAACACTTTAAGGGTTCCAGCAGTATAGGCATGTTTTTAGATCACAAACCTGGGGGAAAACTTCCATACTGGTATTCCTGTGATTCTCTTAATAGCTCCCTAATCTCTCCGGATGGCATATTTCCACGTCTTGGGTTTCAGCAGCGTAGGCCTCCACGTATCTGCATACATTGATAATGCATAAACTTACACTTAGAGGAACATCAATAAATCAAAAAATGACGAATTTAAGTTAGAAGAACATTTAATTTGCTCCAAATTTCTTCGGTACTAGAAATGATGCTATTGTCATTATCTAGCTAATACATTTAATACTCACTAGTAAGAAGTACTATTAGAGAGGTAACTGCTGCAAGCTTACTTCCATAATCATGGGCATCTATGTATTCCTCCTGCATACTGCCCAGCTGTTGCTGCAGGCTTGTAGGGAGCGTCTTCAAACCGGGGCAACTTCTAATGCCAAGATATTGGAGAGATGAGTATACCTGCGGCCCATCTGGTACGGACAACAAGGTATTGCATCCCACAAGCTCGAGGAACTCCAATGATAGGAGATCTCCTGAGCGGGATTCCAGAGATGTCAACCCACCGCAGCATCGAATCCTTAGATGCTTGAGGGACTGGGGAAGATGGAGGACCCCTGTTAAGCTATGACAATACCGTAATGTTAGTTCTTCTAAATGCTCTGCCCAAGCTCCGGGTGACGACGATGATAACACCTCCTGTCCCTGTTGATGAATCGCTGACTGTCCCTGTTGCAGCCTCCTGCTGTATATGGATGCAAGGACTCCGCAACCACTAATATCCATTCTCCTGAGAGAGGAGGGGATGCTGAAGACCTCAACCAACAAGCTACAATTTGTTATCGTCAGAGATTCTAGACGTGGCAGGAGCTGTCTCGTTCCTGATGAAGTTGATGGCTCAGCAGGTGCATGTTCATATCCAGTCAGATTATTGCACCTGTCAATCACAAGCTTCCTCAAGGATAGCAATCCTTGGAACTCTTTTTCTGGCCAGTGGACAAGCGCATGAGACCTCAAAATTGACAGATCTTGAAGGTGTACAAAACATGCACACAACTCTGTTACACCTGACTTAAAGTTTTTTAACACCAACAGTGCCAGAGGAAAATCATGACCATTCCATTTTTCCTTGATGTTCACCACTTCCCTCAAACTACGCTCAACCGCTGCCGACGATGTTTCTGTACTTTCTTCAAGGCTCTGCAGTTTCAGCTTGGTCAATGAAGTCGTATGTCTAGCTACCCACAGGAACAACTCTGCCTCACTTCCTTCCACTGTTAATACACTGAGCTTTGGTGATTTAGCTGCAGTTGTCAACAGTGGACATTTTTTAATATAAACATCCTGGAGGTTAGGGAATGTTGATTGTCCTGGCAACGCTGTTAACTTTTCACAGTTACGAATAAACAACTTTTCTAGCTGAGGAAACATTATCTCTTCTCCTTGCATCCCAGCATCATCTATTTCCCACCATCTCTCCAAACAGGAAAGATTTTTTAGTGTAAGCTGCTTTAGATTTGGAAATGCGAAGGATGTATCACGGTCACGGCTGAATAACCACTGCAGTTTATGACAAGAGAAAAGATGGATCTCAACAATGTTTTGCAACATAACCATCCAAGCTGGGAAGGTGGTGGATCCATAGTTGTGTATCCTTATAGCATAAAGCCCATCATGAGGTTTGAGATTCTGCAGCAGCACTCTTGCATCATTCTCTCCAGTGGACCATCTTAATGTCAGTTCTCTCAGTTCCTTCTTATTCACAAGGTTAGCAGCTACTGCATCTTCTTCTGTCATGTTCTCTACATTATGTAGTTGTAGTTGACCACCAAGGTTTAAATTCATGAGCACTCCAACATTACTACAATGAGAGCCACTGCCTACTACAAAACACGTAAGTGTTTGTAAGGATGTCAGATTTCCGAGGTCTCTAGGCACACCCTTCAACTGTGGGCAACCATGAGTGTAAAGGTGACGGAGGGATGTCATGTACTTGAGTTGTCTTGGAAGTTCACCAAGATATTTGCAGCCAGAGATGTTCAGGGTTTGCAGGCAGTACAGAATACTCACATCTTCGGGGAGTGCTTCAATATGACTTCTTGAGAGATCTAGGTACCTCAGGTGATGTAGATGCTTTAGTTTTAGCGGAAATGATAAACCTAAACATAGTTTTAGTGCTTGTAAAGAGCCATATTTTGATAGTTGCTGCAACGAGCTTCCCATATAATCATCACACAAAAGAGTATGGATAGCTGGAGAGCATTTCTGCAGAGAACTATTCAATTTTCTTTCTGGATCCTTGCATGACAAAAATAAATGACGAGCAGTGTTTCGAAGCCACTCATTCTGACTTGGTTCTTCGGTTGCCAAGGCACATTCCTTTTCCATTACAGACAATGCAACATCATGCATAAGGTCGTGGATTTTACATGTAGTTCTGCAATAACACGACCCGGGGTCTTCCATTTCCTTGACCGTGGCTTGGACTTGCTTCACATCCTGAAAGAATGACCTTGAGGCCAACTCATTGAAAATCTGTTTCCCAACGGTTTCAAGACGAACTTGTTTTTCTTCGATAAGAAAGCCATGTGCAATCCATAGTTGGATCAGTTTTTCCACATCAATCTCATAATCTTTGGGAAATATAGCACAAAAGACAAAGCATTGCTTCATATATTGTGGTAAGTCATTGTAACTAAGCTTGAGTATCGGCAAGATTCCAGATTCCACAGCGCAAATGTTGCTTCTGTTTGATATAGCCTTCCATTCTTCCTCACTGGTCTTGGTGCGCAGCACAGAGCCCAACACCACTGCGGCTAAAGGAGACCCAGCACATCGCTCCACAATCTCACTAACCATACTCACCAACACGGCGGGCCTTTCCTCTTCCTTTTTGAAACGGCTGAATGCGGTTGTCTTGATAATTTCCTCTATGTATTGTGCTCCCAAAGCTCCAAGATTATAAGCTTCAATAGTACCCATTATTTCTGCAACTCCTTCATCACGAGTTGTTGTCAAGACCACACTACCCATGCCACCATGTTCAAGGCAGGCCCTGAGTTGTTCCCATTTATGAACCTCTCGTGTCCAGACATCATCCAAGACTAGGAGGTACCTTTGCCCGCTCACAACATTCCGAAGGCTATCTAGAGGTGTCTTCTTCTTCTTCTTGGAAGCAGCTGCTTCTTCACCATAATCCTTCTCCGGGGCTGCTTCCATTATACTTTTAGCAAGAGAGATCACATCAAAGCTGTCAGAGACACACACCCATAGCAGCACATCAAAATGATTCTGAATTGCAGGGTCATTGTAAACAAGTTGAGCTAACGTGGTTTTGCCCAGACCTCCCATTCCAACGATGGGAACAACTGTGAGATCTGTATTGTTAGCTTGACCAACTAGTATATCAACAATTTTCTTGTTATCTTTGGCTCTCGATCTGCTGATGATTTTCTTCGGATCAAAGATATCCTGATCATTCTGCCGCCACTGGTTGGATACGGGCGGTAGCTGATGACGTCTGAAGTCAAATTTATTCATTTCATCCACAAGGACCTCAAAGGACCGCACAACCTTGCGGAGCTTTCTTCCCATCGTGTTACGGAATACAAAACGGTTGCGAGTGGGAAAGAGTTTTACCACATTGAAGCCAAGCTCCTTGTAGTGCCCCTTCTTTTGTGCTTCACGACGAAGCGCCTCATACTTTAACTCATCGAAGACTTCATTCGCCAGGTAAACCTCATTCTTGACCTTCTCGAGCCAAGCCTTCGCCCCTGCTCTGTGAGATGCCACCTCCTCAGCGTCAGTGATGACGTCCGAGATGGCTAACAGCCTGCGCTCCAGGATCTCACGTTGTTCCTCCATGCCCTCCATCACCTTGTACTGGTCGAGGAGGCTGCCGGATGCCTTCTCCATCACGATTTTCACCAGTGGCCCGACCACCATGGTGGCCACCACCGCTGCCATTGGAACACCAAGGACTCGCAAGAACACGGGGAAGGACCAATGCGGTGCAAGGTGGAGAAGAAGCTTGCTTGCTTGCGAGGAAGATGGAAGCAAATGCTAGCTAATTGACTTTCTGGGAGAGGTACATGTGGATGTGTTTGGTTCCATTGATTGCTTCCACCCGCTACAAGAATATAGAAACAACGCTTGTACACTTTTACTCCCTCTGTAAACTAATATAAGAGCGTTTAGATCACTATCTAAACGCTCTTATATTAGTTTACAGAGGGAGTACTTAATAAAATAACTCTGCTTCCGTACAGCATCTTTCAGGATTAGTTTGGTTTCTCCAACACATTCTGCTCCATCGTCGGGAGGAAAGTTCTTCTGACCAACAACCATCTCATCTTGCGCTACCCATAATTGCTCCGTAGGCTGTTGACGCCTCTTACAAGGCTGCGTCAGGTTATGCCGTCGTGGAGGTGGTCGATCTTCTTGAGATGGAGTACCTCAAATCACAGCCTCCCAGGGCTCCCATGAGAGTTTTTCCTTTTTGAAACGCTAAGGTTCCAGGACAGCAGTCACAAATTTCAACCCGCTATAAATGGCCAACATACTTTGTGTGTGTTAAAGGGTCTACTTTTTGATGGACCTTCCTGCAACGATGCCACATCACAATTTTGTAAATAGTGTAGATTGGTGGAACTTATATGTCCATCGTATTCAAATGAGATGGCATGGTAATTTACTATTTTGTAGTTCAGATTTCGTGACAACAGAGAACCAAGGCAGAAGTCACAGTTCAGAAGCTGGGTTTGCTGACAGATTCAGAACATCACTTTCTTGACAAATCCATGAAGTAAAGGAAGTAGTACAAAAGAATAACAAACAGTGCGGGAAACAACAGATGCAAACAGTTAAATCCAGACTACAGCTGCAATTGTGGTTTTGGTTTCAGAAGCAAACTTGATGACAAAAACTAGCAATGAATATATAAAGTATGTTATGATGTAGGTAAATGTTGCCGTCTAGGATCACGGTCCACGTAAGCAAGATCAGTGTGCAGCAATGTCAAACATGCCAACTTAATTAGCAATAATATGACAGAAACTATGTGAGTAATGTATCGGTTAATGAGGCCAGTTGGCTATCCATAAGATAACCAATTTCCCTGTTCATTACTGACGCTGATGCCATAGGGGAAGAAGACTTGAGGACTTCGTGTACTCCAAGTCTCCAACAAGCAAATGTGATGCGTGCCAACTTAATAAACAATACCACGAAAGGAACGGTGTGAGTAATCTATGGTCTGTAGTTTTACTAATGGGGCCAGTTTGCTGCTTATAAGATAACCATTTCTTCATCTTCATTACCAATGCTATTATGTTGTATTGTCAACGCCACTTTCTGCTGTTGAGACAAAAGACAAGATGGAATGGTAATGAAACTGCAGAACAGTAAGAACAAGAAGGTAATTTAACCTGATGGGGCATTGGTATTACCCATGGACAGCAACACACCTAGCTAGGCCAATATCCTACACCCTCCCCCTCCTGTACCAACCCTCATACACTCTGTAATTACATTTGCCCTGCTAACAGTAACAGCAAGCCCAGCTCTCTGAACTCGCGCCGTTCCATCTCACTGAGCAGTATGGAGCTAAAACTAAAGGGTTTCAAGGTGCCGTTGTCTTACCCGAGCCGCCGGCAGCTCCTCCTTGGTTGCTCCACGGCACGCTCCGGCGTCCCCCTCCCTCGACGGTTGCCGGATGCCGGAGGGAGGAACGAGGGCGGCGGCGCCATGGCCTTCTCCTACGGCAATGCGCCCTGGCCTCCGGCGGAGGAGATGGTTCCGGGTGGTCGCTTCAAGGAAGGAAGTACGGCGGAGCCGGATTCCGGCCGGCGTTCTGTCGGATTGGGGATCGGGCGCAGTGTTTTTTTTTCTCTCGAAAGGGGAATGACGAGGCAGCGTATATGTTTTAGCAAATGCTAAGGCCCACTAGGCCCAGGACCACCGAGCAACAGAAACCTCACTGGGCCCAGTATTCGCACGATGATGGTTCATCCTTCTCTAAAAGAAACAGTAAATCGAAAACACTGTGATATTTGTCTTTCAAAAAATAAAATAAAACCCCTGATAAAATGCCTGTAAAAACAGAGGACCTATCAGATGTACAAATATATAAGTTAGATAATAAAATCACCCCTTTTCTTTACTGAAAATGATTTTTTATAAAAATATAATTAATCCTACACTTCTTTGTTTTCCCTTAATTTGAAAGCATGCTCCTTATGTAAAAAAAATCTCTGTTCGTGTGAAATGTCCATTCATCTCAAAAAAAAAATTGGAGCACAATAATCCGAGGATACAAAAAATTTATGTGTGCTAATACTCACACAATCCATATACAGCTTAGAGAATTGTGATCCTGACAAAAAAATAACTCTTACGTACAAATCGTCTCGGCATAAAAAACTGTTCAACCACCAATTCGAAGAAATGATGTCCAGAAGAAAACAAATGCATAGCAAAATATTTTTTGATGAAATAAAAAATGTGTGTTAACACACTCAACATTAGTGAAAAGTGGGATATCGGGATGCAAAAAACTTTGGAAAACAAACACTACGATGAGAAAAAGATTGATGACAGAAAAAAAAATTAAGACCCAAAAGCTGTAAGGCCAAGAGAATGGTTTCCCAATGAAAAAAAGTTGCATTAATGCACTACTATCCTCTGTTGGTTGAAGGTGGTGAACTTAGGTCGATAGCACACATTTTACGTAAAGTCGCACATGACACATGGATGAGCATCTATTATAGCAAATCGATGTATAGAAGTGGCCCCTGAATCATCATCGAGACATATCCAATCGAGGTTTAGTTTCAAACCTCTCGTTGAGAATTCAAGTGACCATATGTTGAGAGATTGGAGCCAAGCTCTTTTTTCCCTTCTCAAACACACCCAAATTCAAGATGACCGGTGGTCGGCCTGGCTGGCGGGTGGTCATCTGCATCATACTTGATCCCAGGGCCATCGGTTATTGTCTGAAACCAGTTGCATCATACATGCTGTCGCATTTGTCTGACGGTGTTTGTGACTCTCTGGACACACGCAGATGAATGCAGTGTCATTTGTCTGACAGTCTCATGTCTCAGTCTCTACTGACACAGGTGTATCATTCGAGATCGAGGGCACCAATGGCATATGCATCGACAAGCCGGATCACCAAGCAATACAACCGGAAGGCCATCAGCAACATCTCGATCGGGATGCTCAGTCTGCCTTCAGACCTGAAAACGACACAATCTATCTGAACTTCTGAAGAAACCCACTGTGATAAAACATAAGCATATCGAAGCCCCTTTTAACTCCCTGCTTAATCAGGCTACAGCTAATTGATTCATTACGTTGTTTTAATTTCACTCTGTCCTGTAAAGATTCAGAATATTTGCCCGTTCTGTTGTATTCAGTAGCTCATTGATTATTTAGAATGAACTTTTTTCAATTTTTTCTTCTAAACTTTCTCATTGGTGGTATTTTTCAAGATTTCCATATCGGGGAGAAGGGCGGAGATTGCCCAATTGCTAGCACGTGTTCCCCTTGCCGTGCATCGACGGCTGGCTGATCAAGCACGGATCATGCCCGCTGTGCAGGAGGAAGCTCTAGATCATAATCGCCATCCTCGACCATGACAGATGATGATGTGGAGCTTCTCTCTGCTATTAAGGAGTCTCTGCTTGCTGCTGCTAGGATGACACATCTAAAGAACCCTAACTTTATAGAGAGCTTTGTTCTGATTTCTTTCTTGTTTCTGCTTTCTAATTTTGGTCTTTTTTCTCCCTGTAGATGTAATACAGTACGTACTATCACCCGAAAAAAAAATACAGTACGTACTAGTACTGAACACTGAAAAAAAAAGCACTGAACCAGCTTGCGCCTTGTTCTCCAGACTGATGAACTCACCTCATCATGTAATATTATCTATATAATCACACTGATATTGTAGAAAACTAAAATCCCAGCTCTCTAGTGAGTACAGAAAATTTGTAAGTGGTTCATCATGAGGGGAAATCAACAGCTTCAGATACATATGATGGTCAATACTCCATGTTTGTACATATCAAAACACTAGGTAAACAGAGGTGTAAACGAGTCAAAACATAATACAATACTGACTGTAAATAGTGGTACTGAATTCATAAATAAAACTGGGGATCTACCAACAGAATTTTGACAAGAACTGACGGTGCCCAAGACAGAATGTGGCCGTGATTGTTGGGAAAGAAATAAAATGATACTAAACGTAGTGCTGGACGAGCTTTCTGAATTCTGATTACTGAACTTGCAATTTCAACAGGTCCTGCCGAGTTATTAAAGCAGTTCGTCCATCACCCATCCATCAGTCTGCATGTGCTGGAAGAATTCTGCAAAGAAACATCCTATTTTATAATTCCACTGGCTTATTCTTGCACCAAAAGAAGAACAATTAAAGGGTTCCAACATTGTAGGCACGTTTTTGTATCACAAACATGTGTGATAACTTCCATACCTGTATTCCCATGATTCTGTTCATAGCTCTCTAACATTTAGCATATTTCCACGTCTTCAGTTTCAGAAACATAGGCCTTGGCGTAGCTGCACATATCAATAATGCACAAACTTACACTTAGAGGAATAGCAATAAATTAAAAAAATCACGAATTCAGGTTAAAGGAACGCTAATTTGCTCCAATTTTCTATCAATACTACTAGTGATGCTATTACTATCTAACCACTGATACAATTGACACTGACTAGTAAGTAATAGAGAAGGCAATTGCTGCGTGCTTACTTCCATAACAATGGGCATCTATGTATTCCACTGGAGGCTGCCCAGACGTTGCTGCAGGCTTGTAGGACCAGGACACTCAAATATGCGAAGATGTTGGAGAGATGAGTATGCTTGCGGCACATCCGGTAGGGATGACATGTAATAGCAGTATGAAAGCCCAAGGCGCTCCAACGATGGAAAACCTGCTGAACGACATTCCAGAGATGTCAACCCACCGCAGTGTTCAATTTCTAGTACCTTGAGGGACTGGGAAAGACAGAGGACCCCTCTTAAGCCGTGACAGCCAATTAATCGTAATTCTTCTAAATGCTCTGCCCCAGATCCGGGTGATGATGATGATAACAACTCAAGTGTACTAGATGACCCTTGATGAATCGCCGATGCTGATTGTCCCTGCTGCAGCCTCCTACCATATACGGACTCAAGCTTAATGCAATCAAAAATTTGCATTCTCCTGAGAGATGCAGGGATGTTGAAGACCTCAACCAAGCTTTTACAATCCCATATCTGCAGAGACTCTAGACGTGGCAGGAACTGACTCGTTTCTGACGATATTGATGGCTCAGCAGGAGCTTGTGCATATCCAGTCAGATTCTTGCAGCAGCCAATCAGAAGCCTCCTCAAGGATACCAATCCTTCCAACTCTTTTTCTGGCCAGTGGACGAGCACATCGGAGCTCAAAATTGATAAATCTTGAAGGTGTACAAAGCATGCACACAGCTCTGTTACATCTGTCTTAAAGTTCTTTAATACCAAAACTTCCAGAGGAAAAACATGATCATTCCAGTTTTCCTTGGCATCCAGCACTTCTCTCAAACTATGCTTAGCTGCCGCTGAGGTTGTTTCTGTAATGACTTCAAGGCTAGTCAGTTCCATATTTGTTAATGAATTCATATGTCTAGCTACCCACAGGAACAACTCTGCAACACGTCCATCCATTTTTAATACACTGAGCTTTGGTGATTTAGCTGTAGTTGTCAAAACCGGACATTTCCCAATACGAGCATTCTGCAGGTTAGGGAAGGTCCGATGTCCTGACAATGATCTGAGCATCTCACAGCGAGTAATAAACAACTTCTCAAGCTGAGGAAACATTATCTCTTCTCTTTGCATCCCATCATCATCTATTTCCCACCATCTCTCCAAACAACAAAGATGGTCTAGTGTAAGCTCCTTCAGATTTGGAAATGCCAAGGATGAATTACTATCATGGTTGAACAACCATCGCAATTTAATACAACCGACAAGATGGATCTCAACAATGTTTTGCAACATAGCCATCCATATGGGAAAGGTGGTGGCTCCATAGGAGTGTATCCTTATAGCATGCAACCCGTCATGAGGTTTGAGTCGTGCGAGCACTCTTGCATCATCCTCATTATTTCGCTGATTTTTTTCCTGAGAAAAATCATAACATCCAGCATTCCATCTTAATGTCAGCTCTCTTAGTTCCTTCTTATTTACAAGGTTTGCCGCTTCTTCATTTTCTTTTGTCACGCTCGCTAGATTACGTAACTCTAGTTGACCAACAAGGTTTAATTTCCCAAGCTCTCCAACACTGCTGCAATTAGATCCACTACCAGCTACAGAACATGTAAGAGTCTAGAGGGATGTAAGTTCTCCAAGGTCTACAGGTATGCTCTTCAGGCGTGTGCAACCATGAGTGTAAAGGTGATGGAGGGCAGTCATATACTTCAGTTGTTTTGGAAGTCCATGAAGAAATTGGCAGCCAGAGAAGTTAAGAGTTTGCAGGTTGTACAAAATGCTGAAATCGTTGGGAAGTGCTTTGATATGACTTCTTGAGAGATCTAGGTACCTCAGGTGATGTAGATGCTTTGGTTTCAGTGGAAATGATCTCCTGTATGAACAGAGCTGTAACGCTCGCAAAGAGGAATATTTCGATAGATGTTGCAACGAACTCACCATATAACCATCACACAGAAGTGTTTGGATAGCCGGAGAGCTGTTCTCCAGAGAACTATTCAATTTTTCTTCTGGTTCCTCACATGACAAAAATAAATGCCGAGCAGTGTTCGGAAGCCAGTAACTCTGACTTGGTTCCTCAGTTGCCAAGGCACATTCCTTCTGCATTACGGACAGTGCAACATCATGCATAAGATCATGGATTTTGCATGTAGTTCAGGAATAACACAAGTCGGAGTCTACAGTTTCCTTGATAGTACTAGCTTGGACTTGTTTTACATCCTGAAAGAATGACATTGAGGCCAGCTCCTTGAAAATCTGTTTCCCAATGGTTTCAAGACGAACTTGCTTTTCTTCAATAATAAAGCCATGTGCAATCCATAGTTGGATCAGCTTGTCCACATCAATCTCATAATCTTTGGGAAATATAGCACAAAAAGAAAAACATTGCTTCACATGTGATGGCAGGTTGTTGTAACTGAGTTTGAGTATTGGTAAGATTCCAGTCTCCTCGGTGCAAATGCTGCTTCTTATTGATACAGCCTTCCATTCTTCTTCACTGGTCTTGGTACGCAGTACGGAGCCCAGTGCTGTCGCAGCTAAAGGAGAGCCAACACGTCTCTTCACAATCTCACCAACCATATTCACCAACACAGCAGGCCTGTCCCCTTTTCTCTGAAAACAACTGAATGCTCTTGTCTCGATGATTTCCTTTATGCATTTATCTTCCAGAGCTTCGAGCTGATAAGCTTCGACAGTGCCCATTATTTCAGCCACTCGTTTGTCACGAGTCGTTGTCAAGACCACACTACCCATGCCACCGTGTTCAAGGCATGCCTTGAGCTTTTCCCATTTACGAACCTCTCGTGTCCAGATACCATCCAATACAAGAAGGTACCTTTGCCCGCTCACTACATTCTGAAGGATATCCAATGGTGTCTTCTTCTTCTTGGGAGCAACCGCTTTTGTACTATCATTCTTCTTCTTTACAGCATCTTCTGTACCATCATCCATCTTTTTTGGAGCTGCATCAAATATACTTTTAGCCAAAGAATCCACATCAAAGTTGTGAGAGACACAAACCCATAGCAGCACATCGAAGTGCTTCTCAGTTTCAGGGTCACTGTAAACAAGTTGTGCTAACGTGGTCTTGCCTAGACCCCCCATTCCAACGATGGGAACAACCGTCAAATCTGCATTATTAGCCTGAGCAACTAGTATATCAATGATATTCTTATTATCCTTCTCTCTAGATCTGCTGGTGATTTTCTTCAGATCGAAGATATCACCATCCATCTCCCGCCACTGGTTGGATACCGACTGTTGTTGCTGATTTCCAAAGCCAAAGGTATTCTTTTCAGCCATAAGGGCCTCAATTTCCTGCACAATCCTGTAGAGCTTTCTTCCTATCCTTTTACGGAATACAAAACAGTTGTTGGTGGGAAAGAGTTTTATCATACTGAAGCCAAGGTCGTTGTAGTGTCCCTCCTTTTTGGCCTTACGACGAAGGGCCTCGTACTTGAACTCATCAAAGAGTTCATTCGCCTTGTAAGCCACCTTCTTGATGTCCTTGAGCCATGCCGCGCCCCTGCTCTGCAGGACGCTGCCTGCTCGGAGTCGGCTGCAGCATGCTCGGCGTCCGTGGTGATGTCCAGGACGAGAAGCAGCTTGCGCCTCAATATGTCATGTTGCTTCTCCATGCCCTTCATCACCTTGTACTGGTCGAGGAGCTCACTGGACAGCTTCTCCATCACGATTTTGACCAGTGGTCCGATCACCATGGTGGCCGCCATGGCCGCCGCCATTGGAACACCAAGGACTCGCAAGCACACAGAGAAGCACAATTGCAGTGAGAGGTGGAGAAGAAAATGGACTGAGCAAGATGCACTTGCTCTCTTGTGATCAAAGTGGAAGCAAATGCTAGTGCTAACTCAGTAAAATAACACACAATTATCACAGCTTTATCCGTGTTTTATGCTAGTGCCTTTTTTTCTACTTGGCTAGTGGCATGCCTTTACACTAATAATAACATATCTTCAACTTCCTCGAAAGAGGTATGCACACCTGCTCCTGATCTAAGAAGAAGAAAACACCCCTTCTCATCCACCTCTATGCATTGCTTTTCTTACATTCTCCTTGGCTCATGTGCCACAGTGACCATGTCAGAAAAAAAAAACACCTTGTTCTTTACATGAATTGTTCCTAGCATCGATATTAGACACCACCGAGTTGCCCCAAAGAAAACACACACACACAGACAGTAGATAACCGGTAGAAAATACAGTACAGAAACCATGGAACAAAGTTACCAAAAAATATAGTAGAAAATGTAGTGGAGATAAAATTCAGTAGTAGAGAGTTGCCCAAAAATACCGTTAGAATATATGTACAATAGAGAAAAATACCGTCGATTTTGTGATAAGAGTGTCGTTAGGCTCAAGACCACTAATGCGAGAATGTGTGAAGTGTTATTTTGTCAAAGACAATGTGTAAGGCGCTACATGATGAGAGACCAAAGTAGAGCGCGGCATTTTATCAAATCCCTCGCCCACTTCAACCGGATCTGAACCGGGAATAAGAGTTTGTTTGGTAAACCAATTAATTAGGATGGATGCAGTATGTACTCAGGAAAGAGTTGAACCACAATTAATTAGGATGGATACAGATCACATCTAGGGCACATACTAGAAACATGAGTTCTACCACGATTTCGAACAGAAAAGATAGAATCACGTACGGTGCAGCGGGAGTAGCACCGCCGGCGTTGACGTTGTCGCCCATGTCGTCGAGGATGAGGTTGCCGAGGTCGGGGAAGAAGTCGTCGTTCGCGAAGTCGTCGCTGCCAGCAGTCGCGCGAGTGCGCTCCCCAAAAACCTGATCGTCCCTCTCCCGTACAGGATCACAAGAGGCGGGGTTCCGGAGGCCTGCTGCCCCTTCTCCCGGTGCACGCCGAAAGAAGGGATGGAGAAGACTTGCTTGGCGGCGCAATGATCTGGAACGGTGGTGAGAAACCATACGAAGCGGCGGCGGCTAGGGTAGACGTCTGCCTGACTATTTAGCGCGGACCGGGTAGGTCGTGAGAGTAAACCCCACGTCCGAGTCGTCACGATTCAAAAGAATCGGAAACGGTTCAGTAATTAACGCGTCCATTAATTATTAATTAATGACTCATTAATTTTTCCCGAGTAGCAAAAATATAGACAACATGCATAGCTCTGTCCTCGGCTCGGCTCAATCCCGCGGCGCGGCGCGGCGAGGAGGAGGAGCGCGCGTGTAGGTCTCCTCTTCTCATGCTCATACAAGTGGTAGGAGAGCTCACCTTATATAGAGGTGCAACTCTTTCTCAACGGTGGGACTAAACTTTAGCCTCACTCACTCCACTCACATGTGTGCATGAATGGGTCAAGAGAATTTCAGAATTTTAGTTAGGCTTTGGGCCAAAAGCCCACTAGCAAATTCCAACACCATCGTGTATGAAGGGAGGGAGTACTTTTAAGTGAAGTGACTTAGCTGCAACAAGTTTTGAAATGCCAAGTCAAATAGAAACAAGTTTTGAAATGCTTGCAGTGGCAATTATTGTTTCTCCACAGGTTGTATCAGGTTGATGCATCAAGGAAACGGTTCCATTCAACTGTCCTTTTTCGAGGTAACATTTCAGTTGCACGAATAGCTTTTGCCAGATACCTAGTGTGATTTTTCCTTCCAAAAGTATCTTCTGGTGAACGAATTTCAGTTTCTACCCTAGGCACAGAAATAACAAAAACGAATAAGAGGGAAAATAAAGACACATTTTTTTAGGCCCAATCCTCAATTTTTTTTATCAAAAAATGAGCCTTACCAAGAAAGGGGGCCCACTCCTGGGCCCAAATACTAAATATTTTCCTCCTCTCTGTTTCCTGCTTATTATATTGCGACAAATAGGTGAGTGGTTCTGTTGGGTTTTTCTTTCTCTTTTCTAGTTTCTTGTGGCCGTTCTGGTTTCTTCTGTTTTTCAACGGTTTTTTTAATCTTTATCTATTTTTCTTTTCCCCTTAAATTTGTGTTATTTTATTTTTATCATTTTTATTTTGATATAACCAAAATCACACATTTGTTAATACATGGATATAATATTTTCTAAAATCCATGAAGATTTTTAATTCATGTAAATATATATTAATATTTTCAGAAAATTCCATGAGGTTGTAAAATAAAATGAACGTATTAACATATTAATATACTTTTTTGTATACATGAACCTTTCAAATATGTGATTAATATTTTAATAATTTAATATATGAATATTTATTAAATGTATGAACCATTCCTAATACTATGTAAAAAACAATACATGGATTTTTCGTTCATTACATTTTGGAAATAGATGATGAACATTTTTTTTCATAGATATGAACATTTAAGAATCCACGAGTTTTTTTTCTAAAATGTGTAAATGCAATTAATTCATGGATATAATTTTTGACATACATGAACATTTAATTTCATAGATATGAACATTTAAAAATCCACAAGCGTTTTTCTAAATTTGTAAAAACACTTAATTCATGAATACAGTTTTTGACATACATGAACATTTTATTTCATATGCACGAACATTTTTGTTTTGCTTGCCTAAGTACCTTTTTATTTTTTCCGCAATATCTCTCCCCAGTTTGGAAATTCGTTCTTGTAAATAAGAAGAAGAAAAAAAATCTCATTAGTAGGCCACATGACAACATTGCTTTGCTTCAAGGTATAGAAGTCGAGCAAAACAATGGAAAAGCGAGACCGAATGAAAGGTCTCCAAGCTACTTACTGTCTGCAACCAGTTACTACTGCATACTGTTGCAATTTGCCTGACAGTATCACACGCATGTTAGTTTCTCTGGACATTCATACACCAGATGAATGCAGTGGGTTCATCGCAGTTCAGGGAGGCCCCTGCTCATTCTGTTATAATCTGAATTTCCTTTGGTCTGTCTCTCTTAGTCTGTACTCCCTCCGTTTCATAATTCG
Organism: Triticum monococcum; assembly: GCA_034509565.1. Lineage (NCBI taxonomy): Eukaryota > Viridiplantae > Streptophyta > Magnoliopsida > Poales > Poaceae > Triticum > Triticum monococcum. The sequence goes on from CM067847.1 coordinate 773,017,593, forward strand.
TTTCGTGGTTTTATTATGGAACTGAGGGAGTAGCAGAGAGATTTTTTTTCCTGCCCATTCTTTCATAGTATGTAGCTCATTTTTTCTTTCTCTTTTCATTCGGTTAATTCAGAAATATTTGCAGACCTTAAAGAATAAACCTTTCTATAATGTAGCATTCTGCTGATACTAATCAGTAGTTTTTTTTTAATCTTATAAGCTCATGGGTTGTTAATTTTTGGTGATGTAAATGTTTATGAACTTTGCCCATTTTGGCGGTTTCCAGGATTTCCAGATCAGGGAGAAAGCACAGAGCTTTGCTCGATTGCTGGCACATGTTCCACTGCCGTGCATCGACGGCTGGCTGATCAAGCATGGATCATCATTACATTAAGCAGAGGAACAAAAAGAAAAAAATAAGACCAGGTTCAGAGTTGCTCAGTTCACACCTGAAAGTTCAGATGGAAATCATGACGACCCAAGTTGTCAGGGAGCGTTTCATCACTACATTACTGGTTTGGGGTGAGAAAGGCCCCAATTCTTGACCTACCTAAGGATCACTCAACATTTGTAGCTAGCCAACTGCGCCACCACCCGTTTGTCGGATTACTACCAGCGAAACAACCACTCCTGTTGTTAGCCAGTTTACCGGAGTAGCAAGCTCTCATCACCAGCGACAGCGATGGTCAGCTCACCATGTGTGCATCATCATCATACAGTACATGCATGGCGTGCTCCAATGCCACTGTCGCACATCTGGCTTGCTTAAACCCATGCATGTTGTTGTCACTACTACATCTTGCCGCATACTACTCCAGATCAACATCAATGAATTTGGTCGACTCACCGCAGTTCAGGGCGGCCCATGACCGACCTCTTCGAGATCAAGGGCGTCCATCGACAACCTGTCTCTGAGGAGTCGAGGACAGGATCACCGATGAGTACAACCGGAACACCGCTCCAGTCTCCAGATGCCCGGTCTGGCTGCATGTCTGGTTTAACTTCAAACCACACACTATCTTGAACCCCACTACCCCCTGAGAGCTGAACTGTAGCCTTAAGTGATCTGTAAACATGTCACGGCCCTCGATCGATCTAAGTGGGGGAGGAGGAGATCAAGGCAGGGGAAGGATCAAGGGAAAGGGGATCTGGTAGAGGTGCGAGGAAGAACAGCTTCGCTCGGCGTTCGATTTATCTTAATACATCATAATCTCCACTCTCGCGGTCGCAGCCGCACTTAACCCCCACGGCACGCAGGCCGCACCCGCTCACCCACTCCCCGGGCCCACTTGCAGCGACACGCGCGCACTGGTCACGCGTTTGTCGTGTGCCTTTGCTTCGCCCGTCGCCTCTTCCATCGCAGCGTCAGCTGGGGCCTTGGTGTCATACGTGACAGTCGCCCCCTCTTGCGTGCCGACTTGTCCCCAAGGCGGCGAAGCAGGAAACTGATGTTGCAGAGCATCCGGGTCTTCCCAGGTGGACAAGGAAACTGGCAGTTGACTCCACTGTACGCGGATCCGATGCCGCGGCGCCCTGCGCACTTGCACCAGTCTGCTTTCCAGGACCGCGACGGGTGTGTGCTCCGCCTGCAAGATAGAATTCTCAGGAGGAAGGTCAGAATCGATAGGTACCGAAGCTCCTTCCGCCTTCTTGAGTTGCGACACATGTACCACCAGATGTATCTTGCTGCCCACCGGCAACTAGAGTTTGTAGGCGACAGCCCCCACCCGAGCGAGTACTCGGTAAGGACCATAGTAGCGGAATGCCAGCTTTTGATGCGGTCGTTGTGCAACAGACGTTTGGATGAACGGTTGCAGCTTGAGTAACACCGCATCACCCACTTCAAATTCCCCGTCTGTGCGTTTCTGGTCAGCTTGTGTCTTCATTCTGTCCTGCGCTCTCTTGAGCTGTTGCTGGAGTAGTTCCATCATGATCTGCCGTTCCTGAAGCCAAGCCGCGAGGTCTGGGACCGTGCACGTATCCACTTGAGCAACTCCAAACTCCCTCGGAAGGTGTCCGTATATCACTTCGAACGGAGTCCTGCCCAGCGACGAATGGAACGAGGTGTTGTACCAATACTCCGCGAGCGCCAGCCACTTGGACCAATTCCCAGGACATGAATGCACAGCACACCTCAAGTAAGCTTCGAGGCATTAGTTCACACGTTCGGTCTGCCCCATCTGTTTGCGGATGGTAAGCTGAGCTCAGTTTCAATTCAATCCGACAGAGCTTGAAGAGTTCTTGCCATATGTTGCTTGTGAATATGCGGTCTCTGTCCGAGATGATGGCTAGCGGTAGTCCATGGAGTCGATAGATCTCTTTCATGAATGTCTTAGCTATCTGAAGGGCTGTGAAGGGGTGAGCCAAGGGGATAAAATGGGCGTACTTGGAGGATTTATCCACCACCACCAGCACTGTGTCATACCCGCCCGAGCGAGGCAACCTTTCGATGAAGTCCAAAGACACCACGGCCCATGGTTTCTGAGGAATAGGCAGTGGTTGCAAGAGTCCAGCCGGAGATGTGCGCTCCGTCTTGGCTTGTTGACAGATCATACAATCCCGAATCAGAGTTTTTACTTGCTGCTTCATGTTCTTCCAAGCAAAGAGCTGCTTCACCCGATGATAAGTGGCGTCGAACCCCGAATGTCCTCCTGCTGCGCTTGCATGGAGTGCTCGAATCAAGTGCTGTTGCGTATTCTGATCATCCCCGATCCAAATGTGCCCTTTGAAGCGAAGCACTCCGTCCTGCACCACATAGTCAGGTTCGCTGTTAGGATCGAGAGCCAACTTGGCCATGCGCTGTTTAATCCCTTCATCCGAGTGGTAACTGCGTCGTATGGCCTCCAGCCAGGCCGGTTTGCAGACCGAAATCACTGCGAGCTCAGCTTGGGTGGTATGCGCTTTCCTCGACAGCGCATCTGCTGCAAGGTTGGAGAGCCCCGCCTTGTATTGGATCACGAACTGCAGACCTATGAGCTTGGTGAAGGCCCGTTGCTGAATTGGGGTGTTGAGCCTCTGGTCCGTGAGGTGCAACAAGCTCTTCTGGTCCGTACGCACGATGAATTCTGCATGTTGCAGGTAAGGCCGCCAATGATCGACCGCGAGGAGCAAAGCCAGGCATTCCTTCTCATAGGCTAACAATCCCAGGTTCTTGGGTGCCAGGGCTTTACTTAGATACGCCACCGGATGTCCTTGTTGCATTAGCACAACGCCAATTCCTGAGGCACTAGCGTCCGTCTCGACCACAAATTGTTTCTGAAAATCGGGCAGCGCGAGAACAGGGGCTTCGACCAGAGCACGTTTGAGGGCCAAGAATGATGTATTTGCTGCCGGGGTCCACACAAAAATGGTGTTCTTCTTGAGGAGTTCGGTAAGTGGTTTGCTGATCACCCCAAAAAACCTGACGAATTTCCTGTAATAGCCTGCGAGCCCAAGAAATCCACGGAGCTCTTTGACATTGGCCAGCACTTCCCAGTCCTGTACTGCACGAATCTTAGTCTGATCTGTAGCTACCCCTCGCTCGCTGATCACATGCCCCAAATAACTGATCTGTTGTTGCGCAAACATGCACTTCGACCGCTTCGCCTTGAGGCCATGATCTGATAAGAGCTGCAGTACTTGCGATAGTCGTGCTTGGTGCGTTGACAGATCCTTCGTATGTACCAAGATATCGTCCATAAAGACCAAAACACCTTTTCGATTTACTGGAGCCAACACGGTGTCCATGTTTCCTTGGAAAGTTGCCGGCGCATACGCCAATCCATATGGCATGACTCGGAACTGAAAGTGTCCCATATGAGTACGAAATGCTGTTTTGTGTTCGTCCTCCGGCGACAAACGGATCTGGTGGTATCCTGCGCGAAGATCAAGCTTGGAAAACCATTTGGAGCCCGCGATCTCGTCCAACCTCTCCTCAATGATGGGCATGGGATAGCTTTTCTTGAGAGTAATTGCATTGAGGTGTCGGAAATCGATGCAAAATCGCCATGTCTGGTCCTTCTTCTTGACCAACAACACTGGTGACGAGAAGGCACTCGAACTGGCAGTAATTAGTCCGTCTCGCAGCATCTGTTTGACTTGAGCCTCGATCTCATTTTTCTGCTCAGGTGTGTAACGGTATGGTCGGATATTGATCGGTTGAGCACCTGCCACCAGCGGGATAGTGTGATCTCCAGCTCGGTGTGGAGGTAGAGAGGTAGGCTCCTCGAAGACTGACTGAAACTTGTCGAGGATGTGTTGGATCTCCACTGGCATCTCAGTGGTTTCCTCAGTCTGTTCGGTCACGCACCACCGCGCCCTCCTGGGTCCCCGGAGACGACGCGAGAGCTGGATGGAGCGCGATTCGGCCGACTTGCGTCCGCAGCTCGTCCAACTGCTGCTGCAGATTTGTCACTGCCGGCCGCCACAACTCGAGCGACTGCTGAATCGCGTCGAGGCGCTCGTTGTTGGCGAGGCGGCTGTCGTTGACCGCCTTGGCGAGCGCCGTGATCTGTTCTTCCATGGCCGCCGCTTGCGTCGCCGCCTTGGTCTGATAACGCGGTTTCTGATATAGCGGATCCAGATCGGTGACCTCTGATACCACTTGTCACGGCCCTCGATCGATCTAAGTGGGGGAGGAGGAGATCAAGGCAGGGGAAGGATCAAGGGAAAGGGGATCTGGTAGAGGTGCGAGGAAGAACAGCTTCGCTCGGCGTTCGATTTATCTTAATACATCATAATCTCCACTCTCGCGGTCGCAGCCGCACTTAACCCCCAGGGCACGCAGGCCGCACCCGCTCACCCACTCCCCGGGCCCACTTGCAGCGACACACGCGCACTGGTCACGCGTTTGTCGTGTGCCTTTGCTTCGCCCGTCGCCTCTTCCATCGCAGCGTCAGCTGGGGACTTGGTGTCATACGTGACAAAACATTCTGAATTTCTACTCATTCTTTCTATGATCTGTAGCCCATGCTTTTCTTCTTCTGCTCATTCTGTTATAATCTGAATTTCCTTTGGTCTGTCTCTCTTAGTCCGTACTCCATCCGTTCCATAATTCGTGTCATGGCACGACACGGATTATGGAACGGCAGGAGTAGCAGAGAGAAACTTTTTCTGCTCATTTTCTCTCTCTTTTCATTCTGTTAATTCAGAAATGTTCCCAGACCTTAAAGAATAAACCTCTCTGTAATGTAACATTCTGCTGCTACTAGTCATAATCAGTTGCTTTGTTTTTTTAATCTTATTAAGCTCATCGGTTGTTAATTTTCAGTGATGTAAATGTTCATGAACTTTGCCCATTTTGCTGGTTTTCAGGATTTCCAGATCAGCGAGAAAGTGCGGAGCTTGCTCGATTGCCTGCACATGTTCCACTGGCTGATCATACATGGATCATGCACGCTCTGCAGGAGGAAGCTCTACATCATTATCCTCATCTTCGACGGCCGATGAGAAACTTCTGTCTGTTATTAAAATGGAGGCTCTGCTTGCTGCTTTGCATGCTGTGTGTGCGCTCGCTATGCCTGTGTTGTTGTTGCTGTTGCTGCCTGATAACTTCATATTGGTATTCGTGTGATTCTATTTATGGCTCCCTAAATTTTTTGTGGATGGCATATTTCTATGTCTTTGGTTTCAACAGGGTAGGGACATGCCTTGGCGTATCTGCACATGTCAATAATGCAAAAATTACACTTACATCAATAAAGTAAAAAAAGAATATTGATAAGAATTTCCTAAATGCAGACGATGAGAGGCAATCAACAGCTTAATATATACGCCCTCCGTTCCATCTATTCCATGAAGTCAAACATATGTATGTTTGACCAGAATTGAAAAAACATCAACATCCGGAATAGAAAATAATAAAATATGAAATACTTTTCAGGACGGATCAAATGATACAGATTTGGTATTTTTACAGATATTAATATATTTTTCTAAAAATATGGTCAGACACACAGAAGTTTGAGTTTTCAAAAAAGTAATACACCTTATATTTTGAATCGGAGGGAGAACTTGTTGGAAACATTAGCACTTTTTCCACTAATCTAATCCAGGAGTAAACAGTAAGCATGGCAAATACGGTATGCATCTCATACCGATACCTAAGCATGTGAGCACATACAGTACATAGAACCGAAACATCTATGAACAACATATATGCGGCTAGCACTTGAACGAGCAAATAGGGGATAAACGAGTCATACCCTCCGGTTGGCCAGGCCAACGCGGCGGCGGCAGCGGCAGCCTCGGCATCGGCCGAGGCCGTCTTCTTGGCGGCGGCGGCGGCAGCCATGGGGTCGATGAAGGGGAAGTTGTGGAAGCAGAGGCGGGAGGAGACGGGGACGGATCGGGAGCAGTCGCGTCGAGACGCTCCCCAAAAACCTTATTGCCGTTCTCCCGGGCAGGATCTCGAACGACAGGGTTCCGGAGGCACCTGCTCTCCCGACCAACCGTGCACGCGGTCGTCAGGATGGGATCGATGGGCCTAGGCCAGGCCCATGACCGAGTCCGCGAACAGCCCACGGTCCAAAGTCTCGGACAGTGGCGCTTCTGTAAGCGACTCGTTAAGTTAATTAATTAACCATTCCCGAGCGGCAAATATAAGCTTCGGCTCGGCTCGTTCCCGCAACCCGCGGCGCGCGTGCGCGCGTCGTGATGAGGCGGGCAGCGGAGGAGGAGGAGCGCGCGTGTACATCTCCTATTCCCAAGCTCCCAATAGCAAGTGGTAGAGCAGCCTTTATAAAGAGGTCTCACTCTTCTTACTGTAGCAGTATGGGACTAAACTTCCCACGCTTCCCACCACTTGCCGTACACATGCATGGGCCTTAGAGATTAACTAGGGATTATTGTCTTATATGGGCCTAAGCCCATCCATAATCCATCAATCCCCCACCAGATCTCGAGGCACATAAGTTTGTCAACTATTCCAAACAATGTTTGATATACCAGAATTTTCGGTGGAGACTATTAAGTTGAACTTCCACCTAGAGCAATTGGATTAAACTTCTTCACAACTAAACAATGGACTATGCCTTAAATTGTCAGTTTGGCATGTAGAACTTTCGCCTATTGTCAGCTGATACGTGGCTGCCGAAGGCTAAACCCCATGGGTGGAGCTTATTAGTCATACTCCGTGCCTTCTCATGAGCTTCGTAGAAATCACCCAATCTCATAGACTGTGACCAGCAGTCGGGCTCACATAGGTGTGTTCCTCCAAAGAATGCTCTGTAGGTTAGCATCTTGCTTACATAAGCTTTGGAACACATTAAGACAAAAGTCAGCCTGCCTTACAGAATTGAGAGTATTACTGCATCTCCAACGGAGTAGGTTAATTAAAGATACTCTCCTTAGTTGACCGTTGTATTGTTTTCCCAGGTCCTAATTCACGGGATCTCCGATCACATAGGTTGGGTTACCCCCATGACAACTTACGTGGGTCTCATACCCATCTCCCTCGATGCATTTTCTACCACAATCCGTGATAGCCCTTTCGTAAAAGGGTCTACCAGATTCTTAGCCGTCTATATATAATCCAACGCTATTACTCCGGTGTTTCTTGATTTTCTGACAGATTTTAATCTTCTTCTTATGTGCTTTGTGGATTTCAAGTTGTCCTTTGAACTCTTAGCCTTGGCAATCACTGTTTGATTGTCACAGTTCATAAGGACAGCCGGGACTGGTTTATCAACCACCGACAAGTCCATCAAAAGCTCTCGAAGCCATTCTGCTTCGACGCATGATGTGTCTAATGTTGTGAGTTCTGCTTCCATAGTCGATATGGTTAAGATCGTCTGCTTGCAAGACTTCCAGGAAACAACACCACCACCAAGTGTGAAGACATATTCACTTGTGGCTTTCATCTCATTAGCATCAGATATCCAGTTAGAATCACTATACCCCTCAAGTATCGTCGGGTATCCAGAATAGTGAATCCCGTAGTTCACAGTACCTTGCAAATAGCACATCACTCGCTCAACAGCATGCCAATGCACATCTCCCGGATTGGAAACAAGCCGGCTCAGTTTGCACACAGCAAATGAGATGTCAGGGCGAGTAGCACAAGCTAGGTACATGAATGAACCAACCACTTGAGAATATCTCAATTGATTTACAGTCGTGGCTTCGAACTTCCGAATCCGCACGCTAGGATCATATGGTGTTGCAGAAGGTTTGCAGTCTGAATATCCAAAACGGCTCAAAATCTTCTCAACATAGTGGGATTGCAAAAGTGTAATTCCACCCTCAGTATTTCTCAGTAGCTTGATGTTCAAGATAACATCAGTCACGCCCAGGTCTTTCATCTCAAAGTTATGAGATAGAAAAGCCTTGACCTCCTCAATGACCTTGAGGTGGGTCCCAAATATCAGTATGTCATCGACATACAGACACAGTATAACTCCTTCGCCCCCACCATAGCGATAGTATACACATTTGTCAGCTTCGTTAACAGCAAAGCCAGCAGATGTCAAAGTTGTATTAAACTTCTCATGCCATTGCTTAGGCGCTTGTTTCAGGCCATACAAAGATTTCACTAGCTTACACACCTTTCTTTCCTCGCCATTTACTACAAAGCCATCCGGTTGTTGCATGTAAATTTTCTCGTCTAGCTCTCCGTTAAGGAAAGCCGTCTTAACGTCCATATGATGAACGAGAAAACCATGCGAGGCAGCCAAAGCGAGTAGCACTCGAATGGTGGTCGGCCTAGCCACAGGTGAGTAAGTGTCGAAGAAATCCTCTTCTTCCTTTTGGGTATAACCCTTGGCCACAAGACTAGCCTTGTACTTCTCAACAGTACCATCGGGCCTAAGCTTCCTCTTGAACACCCACTTACATCTCAATGGTTGGCAACCATAAGGACGATCAGTGATCTCCCATGTCCCGTTAGCCATGATGGAATCCATCTCGCTATGGACCGCATCCTTCCAGTAGTCAGCATCCGGAGATGCATAAGCTTCTGAAATGGAACTGGGAGTGTCATCATCCACGAGGTACACGAGGAAATCATCACCAAAAGACTTTGTAGTCCTTTGTCTCTTGCTCCTAATAGGAGCTTCCTCGTCATCCTCTGATGAACTTTCATCACTTTTGTGTTCATAATATTCCATCGGAATGGCAGGTTCAGGAGTCTCATCAGATTCCAGTCTAGAAGTGCTTTGCATATCTTTCATGGGGAATATATCCTCAAAGAATGTAGCATCATTAGACTCTATAATTGTACCGACCTTCTGGTCAGATACCTCAGATTTCACCACTGGAAATCTATAGCCAACGCTATTCTTAGCGTAGCCCAAGTTAACGCAGTCCATGGTCTTTGGTCCAAGCTTACGCCTTTTGGGGATCGGGACATTGACTTTTGCCAAACAGCCCCAAGTGCGCAAGTAAGAGAGTGTACTTCTTTTCTTCTCCCATTGCTCATAGGGAGTAGTCTCATTATCCTTCGCGGGAACTTTATTCAAGACATGACATGATGTCAATACAGCCTCCCCCCACCATGCCTTGGATAAACCCGATGTATTTAACATGGCGTTAGCCAAATCTGATAGAGTACGGTTTTTCCATTCGGTAACCCCATTTGACTGGGGTGAATAGGGAGGCGTCCTCTCATGAATAATACCATGTTCCGCACAGAATAAATCGAACTCACTAGAAAAGTACTCTCCACCACGATCAGACCGGACTCGTTTAATTTTCTTCTCAAGTTAGTTCTCAACTTTAGCCTTATAGATTTTAAAGTAGTGTAGAGCCTCATCCTTTGTGTTTAACAAATACACATAACAAAATCCAGTGGAATCATGAATCAAAGTCATGAAGTATTTCTTTCCACCTTTAGTCAACACACCATTCATCTCACAGAGATCCGAATGTATGAGCTCTAGTGGTGCCAGGTGTCTCTCCTTCGCAGGCTTGTGAGGCTTACGAGGTTGCTTTGCTTGCACACACGCATGGCACTTAGAGCCTTTGGCTAAAGTGAAACTCGGGATTAGATTCATCTTAGCCAGCCGCGTCATACAACCGGAATTTATGTGACAAAGACGTGAATGCCAAACCTCACATTCGTTCACATTAGAATGAATTTGGTTCACAACTTTATTACAGAAATCCTCCAGGGAAAGGCGGAACAAACCATCACAATCATAGTCCATACCGAGATACGACTACTTTGTTAGACGCAAATACTAACTTAAACCCTTCTTTACATAGAGGGAAGCCACTAACGAGATTCTTCTTGATGGCGGGGACATGTTGTACGTTCTTCAGTTGCACGATCTTTCCCGAAGTAAACTTCAGATCTACCATGCCAACACCATGAACAGAAGCATGCGAGGCGTTCCCCATCAGGACGGAACAATCTCGTGTGACCTGGTAAGAAGAAAACAAAGACACATCAGCACACACATGAATATTAGCCCCAGTGTCAACCCACCAATCGGTGGACTGACAAACTGAAAGTACGGTAAACAGATTACCATACCCTGATGCCGCATCATTGTTGCTCAGAGTCACATTGACAGACTTTGCGTCCTGTCCTGGCTTCTTATACTTGTTTGGGCACTTGTTTGCCCAATGTTCCTCTGAACCACAAGTGAAGCAGCCATCTCTCTTCTTATCTTTCTTCTTACCCTTCTTCTTGAAGGTAGTATTCTGCTGGACAGAGTTCTTTCCCTTGAACTTGTGGAAGTTCTTCTGCACCACATTGGCGCTAGAAGAACTCTCTGCCCCTTTCACGTGTGAGTCCTTTGTTCTCGAGTTCTGCTCAACACTTAGATGACCGATGACATCCTCAACAGAGAATTCACGTCTTAAGTGCTTGAGAGAAGTAGCAAAGTTCCTCCATCTAGGAGGGAGTTTTGCAATAATGCAACCTGCGACAAACTTGTCCGGTAACTCACACTTCAGGAGCTCCAGCTCCTTAGCGATGCATTGTATCTCATGGGCCTGGTCCAATACAGAACGGTTATCAACCATTTTGTAATCATGGAACTGCTCCATAGCATACAACTCGCTTCCAGCATCGGTTGCGCCGAACTTAGCTTCGAGCGCATCCCACAAATTCTTGGCAATGCGCATATGGAGATATGCGTCGACTAGCTTGTCTCCGATCACAGTAAGAACGGCTCCAACAAAGATGGTGGTTGCCTCCCTAAACGCATTCTCCTGTTCAGGAGCAATCGTTATCGTGGGAGACACACCACCAACCCAGAACACGTTCATTGCTGTGAGCCACAAGGTAGTCCTCGTCTGCCAACGCTTAACATGCGTTCCAGTAAACTTTTCCGGTTTCAGAGTAGCGGCGAAGCCATGAGTCGAAAAGTGCCTAAAATAAGGTTTTTGGATTGTTGGAAATATTAGCACTTTTCCGACTAATCTAATCCAGGAGTAAACAGTAAGCATGGCAAATACGGTATGCATCTCATACCGATACCTAAGCATGTGAGCACGTACAGTACATAGAACCGAAACATCTATGAACAACATATATACGGCTAGCACATGAACGAGCAAATAGAGAATAAACGAGTCATACCCTCCGGTTGGCCAGGCCAACGCGGCGGCGGCAGCGGCAGCCTCGGCATCTGCCGAGGCCTTCTTCTTGGCGGCGGCGTCGTCAGCCATGGGGTCGATGAAGGGGAAGTAGTGGAAGCAGAGGCGGACGGAGACAGGGACGGATCGGGAGCAGTCGCGTCGAGACGCTCCCCAAAAACCTTATTGCCGTTCTCCCGGGCAGGATCTCGAATGACAAGGTTCCGAAGGCACCTGCTCTCCCGACCAACCGTGCACGCGGTCGTCGGGATGGGATCGCCGGAAGCAGTACAGAGAGAGGAAGAGTAGATGACGGCTAGGGTTGTACGAGAGGGGGTGAGTGAACTGAGTTAGGGTTCACTCCACTGGCCAGCGCCTTCTTATATAGGCCATCAAGTAGATGGGCCTAGGCCAGGCCCATGACCGAGTCCGTGAACAGCCCACGGTACAACGTCTCGGACAGTGGCGCTTCCGTAAGCGACTTGTTAATTAATTAGCAATTAATTAACCATTCTTGAGCGATAAAAATATGCTTAGACTCGGCTCATTCCCGCAACCCGCGACGCGCGAGCGTCGTGACGAGGCGAGACGTGGCGAGGTGAGGCGGGGCGGGCGGCTGAGGAGGAGGAGCGCGCGTGTACAGCTCCTATTCCCGAGCTCCCAATAGCAAGTGGTAGAGCAGCCCTTATAAAGAGGTCTCAATCTTCTTACTGTAGCAGTATGAGACTAAACTTTCCACACTTCCCACCACTTGCCGTACACATGCATGGGCCTCAGAGATTAACTAGGGATTATTGTCTTATATGGGCCTAAGCCCATCCATAATCCATCAGAACTTAGTAGTGAGCAAGTAAGAGTGCATGTACAAGTCAACATTGTACTGTTATGCATACAGACCAGAAGATCAGTTAACAAATTACTACTCCTTTTGGGATTGGCTCTTATTTCATATATCAACTTGTGCTAAAATTGCTGTGATCGAAATAGGAAAGACCTGCCCTTTCATGAGCGGCGATCACTGATGACCAGCAGCACAACAAGAATAGAGAGCACCCCACTGTGGTAGTGATAGGGAAATGGGGATTAAGACCCTGAATAACAGAGCTTCTGTCTGTGCCTCTTCGTATCTTATTCACATCATTGCGGGGATGATCTTGTTTGGGGCTACATCCGCGAACTGTAAGGCACGCCGGCGCCTAAAGCAGACTAAATCCTTACGTTGCTCTTTCTATCGTGCTCTCCACGAATCAAATCCCCGTGCAGTCTCTCCACATTCTGCAGTTTTGTTCTTCTGTTCAGGCTTCAGGCTGGAGATGGTATGAACCTGTCCATGGTTCATTGAATCCGCTGACCTTTTCGAGATCGAGGGCGTGTCCATTGACAACCTGCCTCACCGAGGAGTACAAGTACAACCAGAGACGCCGTCGGCGACCTCTCGACCGGGATGCTCGGTCCGCGTCCAGGTCTTATTTAAACCACGCACTATCTCTGCAACCACTTGTCCACTAAAGTATAAATCTCTCTGCTTAATTGGACTACAGCTAACTGATCATCGTATCATCTCATTCTATAATGTAAAACATTCTCTTTTTTTGGTGTACACAATGAAATTTCGCTCATTCTGCTGCAACCAGCAGCTGCCTGGTCGTTTTCAGTTTTGGATTTTTTTTTCTTCTGAAGTTTGTGGCGATGTTCCTGGTGGTCTTCAGGATTTCCAGACTGGGAAGAAGGCACGGAGCTTGACCGATTACTGGCACGCGTTGCATCGATGGCTGGCTCATCAAGCATGGAATCATGCCCGCTGTGCAGGAGGAAGCTCTAGATCACCGTCGTCTTCTTCCTTGACGAGGAACTTAATGGGGTTCGTGATGAATACCATATCTTGAGAAATTTGAAGGCATAGATCTCTAGTTAGTGCATCAAACTTGCAGTGGTTCGCCACAACGCAAATGTATATAAAAGTCCCTAACATCACTTCACAAACAGTATTCCTAACTGGTGCAGAGTATGAGTGGAAAACCGACAGCTTCAAACAGTCAATAAATAACAGTGTGTGTATGTAGTTGTACAAATCAAAACAGCAGTATTGTTGTATGCGGTAAACACAATATTGACTTTACAAATAGTAGTACTGTTATGAGTGTTTGGTATACAAGTTCATAAATAAAATTGGGGAACTTTGACAAAAAAAAAACTGACAGTGCGGAGCATAAGGGGCAATCAACAGCTCCATATATACATATCATACAGACTGACGGACTGACATATCGAAAATTGAGCTAATAAATTACCTCTTCTGAGTGTAGCAACCAAAAAGAAATACAGACAGAAGTTTGACAAAAGAATCTGACAGTGCCAAGGCAGAATGCCGCCATGCCAGTTGGAAAAGGAACACAATGATACAACAGCCCAGAGGCAAACAGAAGTGGCAAATACAAGTACCAAATTATTCAAACCAGATCTCTTTTCGAGGATAAAATGATAGTAGATAATAGTATTATGGGAGCGCTTTCTGATTACTGATCTTGCAATTCAGCATGGTAACAACCTCCCATGGGCTTCTGATCCCGGCAACAGCATCGCAAAACAACATGGCAACAACAATTACTGATCTTGGTGGGTCTTGCAAGACAATAGTTCTACTCCAAGTGATCTCTCTTTTCCGCCCGTCTGTATGTGCTGGAAGAATTCTACAAAAAAGCCATACACGGTCAACATGAGAAGAAAGCCAAACAGATAGGTATAGTGATGGGGCATGGTTTTTTTTTCCAAAAAACAAATCAGAGGGGTACAATATCAGCAACCTTTGCAGACAGCATATCTTCCAAGTCTTTGGGAATAGTAATTCAGCCTTTGCAGACATATTTCCATGTCTTTGGCTTCAGCAGCATGGGCTCTGCATAGATTAATCATGTAAAAACATAACACTTTAGAAGAACGCCATTGAGGAAATGACGAATTTATTTTAAAAGAACACTTAATTTGCTTTAATTTTCTGTCATACTACTAGTGATGCTATTATAATTAACTGACTAGCACATTTCATGGTCTTCAATAAGTAACAGAGGTAGTAATTGCTGTGTGCTTACTTCCATAATAACGGGCATCTATGTCTTTCTCCTGGAGGCTGCCCAGCCGTTGCTGCAGGCTTGTAGGGAGCGTCTTCACACCAGGGCACTTTTTAATGAAAAGATATTGAAGAGACGAGTATGCCTGCGGCCAATCAGGTAGGGATGACAGGTTATTGCATTCCCAAAGCTGGAGGAACTCCAGCGAGAGTAGCTCTCCCGGGTGAGATTTCAGAGATGTCAACCCACGGCAGTCATGAATAAGTAGTTCCTTGAGAGACCGGGGAAGATGGAGTACCCCTGTTAAGCCATGGCAATATGTTAATTTTAACTCTTCTAAATGCCCCACCCCAGCTTCGGGTGATGATGATGACGACGACACCTCCGGTAACCCTTGATGAATCGACGATGCTGACTGTCCCTGCTGCAGCCTCCTGCCAAATGTGGACTCAAGCTTACTGCAGCTAGAAATGTACATTGTCCTAAGAGATGCAGGGACATCAAAGACCTCAACCAAGTTGTTGCAATATCCTATCGTCAGAGTCTCTAGGCGTGGCAGGAGCTGACTCATTCCTGATGATGTTGATGGCTCGGCAGGAACTTGTGCATATCCTGTCAGACCATCGCAATGGGCAATTATAAGCTTCCTCAAGGATACCAATCCTTGGAACTCTTTTTCTGGCCAGTGGACGAGTGTGTGGCAATACTGAATTGATAAATCTTGAAGGCGTACAAAACACGCAAGCAACTCTGTTACACCTGACTTAAAGCCTTTTAACTCCAAAACTGCCAGAGGAAAATCATGATCCCTCAAACCATGCTCAGCTGCCCCTGAGGCCGTTTCTATACTATCTCCAATGCTATGTAGTTCCAGATTTATCAATGAAGTCATATGTCTACCTACCCACTCGAACAACTTTGACTCAAGCCCTTCCATTTTTAATACACTGAGCTTTGGTGATATAGCTGTAGTTGTCAACTCTGGACATCTCTCAATACAAGCATTTTGGAGGTTAGGGAAGATCGGTTGTCCTGGCAATGCTGTCAACTTTTTACAGTCGCTAATGCACAACTTCTCAAGCAGAGGGAACATTATATCTTCTCCTTGCTTCCCATCATTATCTCTTTCCCACCATCTCTCCAAACAGACAAGACCTTGCAACATAAGCTCCTTTAGTCTTGGAAATGTGAAGGATGTAACACGGTCATGACTGAACAACCATTGTAGTTTTCTACAACCGAAAATATGGATCTCAATAATGTTTTGCAACATAGCCATCCATGTCGGGAAGGTGGTGGCTCCATAGGAGTGTATCCTTATAGCATGCAGCCTATCATGAGGTTTGAGCTTCTCGAGCACTCCTGCATCATCTTCGCGACTAGTTTCCTCATTAATGTTATCTAATCCAATGGTCCATTTGAACGTCAGTTCTCTTAGTTCCTTCTTCATGAGGTTTGCCGCTTCTGCATCTTCTTTTGTCACGTTCTCTAGATGATGTAGCTCTAGTTGGCCACCAAGTTTCAAATTCTCAAGCTCTCCAACATTGCTGCAATTACGGCCACTACCCGCTACAAAGCATGTAAGTGTCTGTAGGGATGTGAGCTTTCGAAGGTCTCTTGGCATGCGCTTCAGCTTTGGACAACCATGAGTATAAAGGTGACGGAGAGCGGTCATATACTTCATTTGTGTTGGAAGTCCACAAAGAGATGTGCAGCCAGAGAGGTTCAGCGTTTGCAGGTTGTACAGAATGCTCATATCCTCAGGAAGTGCTATGATATAACTTCCCGAGAGATCTAGGTACCTTAGATGATGTAGATGCTTTGGTTTCAGCGGAAATGATGATCTGTGCAAACAGAGCTGTAATGCTTGTAAAGAGCTGTATTTTGATGGATATTGCAATGAACTTTCCATATCACCGTCACACAGAAGTGTTTGGATAGCTGCCGAGCTTTTCTCTAGAGAACTATTCAATTTACTTTCTGGTTCCTTGCATGACAAAAATAAATGACGAGCAGTGTTTGAAAGCCACTCGCCCTGTCCTGGTTCCTCAGTTGTGGCAACAAATTCAATCTTGCCTGGCTCCTCAGTTGCCAAGGCACATTCCTTCCCCATTACAGAAAGTGCAACATCATGCATAAGATCGTGGATTTTACATGTAGTTCTGGAATAACACCACCCGGTGAGTTCAGTTTCCTCAACTGTGGCTTGGACTTGTTTCACATCCTGAAAGAATGACCTTGAAGCTAGCTCATTGAAAATATGTTTGCCAATGGTTTCAAGACGAACTTGCCTTTCCTGGATGAAGCCATGTGCAATCCATAGTTGGATCAGCTTGTCCACATCAATCTCACAATCTTTAGGAAATATAGCACAAAAAGCAAAGCATTGCTTCATATGCGACGACAAGTCGTTGTAACTGAGCTTGAGTATTGGCAAGATTCCAGTCTCCTCGGTGCAAATATTGCTTCTGCTTGATACTGCCTTCCACTCTTCTTCACTGGTCTTGGTACGCAGTACTGAACCCAGTGATGTTGCAGCTAATGGAGAGCCAACACATCTCTTCACAATCTCATCAAGCATTTTCACCAACTCGTCGGGCCTTTCTTCTTCCTCGTGCAAATAGCTGAACGCTCTCGCCTCAATGATTTCCTTTATGAATTTATCCTCCAAAGATGTGAGATCATAAGCTTCAACAGTACCCATTATTTTTGCCACTCCTCCATCACGAGTTGTTGTCAAGACCACACTACCAATACCACCATGTTGAAGGCGGGCCTTGAGCTGTTCCCATATGTGAACTTGTCGTTTCCAGATATCATCCAGTACAAGGAGGTACCTTTTACCGCTCACAACATTCTGAAGGCTATCCAGTGGTGTCTTCTTCGAAGTAGCCATTGCTTCTGTACCGTCATGCCCTTTCCTGGGAGCTGTTTCTATACCATCATCCTTCTTCCTAGGAGCCGCTTCAACTATAGTTTTAGCCAGAGAATCTGCATCAAAGCAGTCAGAGGCACACACCCATAGCAGAAAATCAAAATGCTTCTGAATTTCAGGTTCATTGTAAACAAGTTGTGCTAACGTGGTCTTTCCCAGGCCGCCCATTCCAACGATGGGAACAACAGTGAGATCGGAATTGTTAGCTTGTCCAACCAGTATATCAACAATTTTCTTATTATCCTTATCTCTTGATCTGCTGGAGATTTTCTTTGGATCGAAGATAACATGACCCGTCTGCCGCAACTGGGTGGATAACAATGGTTGTTGCTGATATTTGAAGCCAAAGGCATTCATTTCAGCCACAAGTACCTCAATGGCCTGCACAATCTTGGAGAGCTTCTTTCCCATTTTTTCACGGAATGCTACACGGTTGTGGGTAGGAAAGAGTTTTACCACACCGAAGCCAAGCTCCTTGTAGTGTCCCTCCTTTTTGGCCTTACGACGAAGCGCCTCATACTTGAACTCATCAAAGACTTCATTCGCCTCGTAAGCCACCTTCTTGATGGCCTCAAGCCAGGCCGCTGCGCCTCCTCTGTGGGCTGCCGCCTGCTCAGCGTCGGTGATGATGTCCAGGATGGCAGGCAATTTGCGCTTGAGGATGTCATGCTGCTCCTCCAGGCCTTCCATCACCTTGTACTGGTCGAGCAGGTAGCTGGAGGCCTTCTCCTTCACCATGGAGAGCAGTGGTCCGACCACCATGGTGGCCACCAGCTCCGCCATTGGAACGCCAAGGACAGCACAGAGAAGCACTAGGTGGAGAAGGCAATAATAGTGTGAGAAAGATCTGTTTGCTTGCCTGTGAGAAAATGGAAGCAAATAATGCTAGTATGTGTGGATGCGTTCGGTTTGATTGATTAATTGCATTGATGACCACACAGTAGATAGAAACAACGGTCCAAAACACCTAACAGTGCTCGGGATGGGTGCTGTCTGCAGCTGAAACACGGAATTAATGGCCAGCTAACCAACAACTAGTACAATTAAATTCAGCTTGGCCTTGCAACAGAATGTGCTCCATTAGAACCAGAGCCTTAACCTCTGCTGTCAGCATTGTTCATCTTCTGACTCTAGCAACCAACAAGCATAGGAACCTTCAAATTTGAGCGCACACTCATAAGTAGCGAGCAAATTAAGGAAATCGATCAAATGATCCCAAACCCATGGCAGCCCAAATTATGATCTTCAACAACTTGGATTTGGTTCTTGCGAGCATCTATGTCTCAAATGAAAGCTATCCGTACTAATTGTATTAAGCTAGTAGATGATTGTAATATAGAGAAGTTTGCAGAAGTAGAGAAGGCAATAATGGTCTGAGCACGATGCGTTTGCTTGCTTCTGAGGAAAATGGAAGCAAATAATGCTTACTATTTTGATCTACTTCCGGGGAGACGTACATGTTAGTGCACATGAAGTACACAAGCCCACAAGCCGGATTAGTGGGCTGATATGTATCGCTATAATATTTCGTGGTGGGACGGCCCATCACTAGATCGTTTGCTCCCTTAGTTTTCTCGATAGCTGGCTTTCCTGTAGCGCTCATTCACTCGCTTTTTTTGGGTTTTTCGACCGTTTTATAGTCAAACATATGCTCTAAACAGTTCTTAAAAAATGTTCACGGCTTCAACAAAATTCGTGCAAATAACAAAATCAGGATTTTTTTTAATTTGAAAAAATTTCACGGTTTCAAAAAAGGTTCATG
The DNA here is from genome assembly GCA_034509565.1 of Triticum monococcum. NCBI lineage: Eukaryota > Viridiplantae > Streptophyta > Magnoliopsida > Poales > Poaceae > Triticum > Triticum monococcum. The sequence goes on from CM067847.1 coordinate 773,036,836, forward strand.
GAAATAAAAATATTCACGAATTAAAAAAGCCGTGAATTTGAAAATGGTTCATGTATTCAAAAAAATCGTGCAAATCAAAAAGAGTTTATGAATTCAAAAAATTGTTCATGATCAAAAAAAGTTTGCGTAAATCAAAAAAGTTGATGAATCCAAAAAATGTTTTCGAATTTGAAGATTGTTTGCAATTTTAAAAAAATAGTCTTGCATTGATTTTTTTTAAATACTCATATGAAATAAAAAAACAGTTGTAAGTCAGTCCGAGCTCTCTTCATAACACAGAAACTCAAGTTAACGGCCAGTGAGTAAAAACTGCAGTGAAACAATGTGTCTTGTTAGCCTTGTATCTGTTCTTCTTCTTCGGGTTTGAGCTACATAAGTGCAAAACTGGATTGTTAGCTTCATTTGTTTTCCTCAATTTACCGGAGTAGCAGGTTGTACATGCTCCTCACCGCCAGGCTCGTCCACGAGAAACATGCATAACATTATATCTGACACTATAATCGTTCGTCTGAATATGTGTATGTCAAAGGCACTATTTGCTTAGTATCTGTTCTTCTTCTTCGGGTTTGAGCTACATAAGTGCAAAACTGGCTCCAACCCGCATGTGTGAGTATAGCGCAATTTGATCCCACATGTCTGGACTGGACATAGTCCAGATTGAATCAACACCAGCTTCTTGCCCTGCTGGTGTTGAATCAAAACATATATGATCGTATTTTTCTGGAGTTGAAAAAAAAATCATGTAAGAAAACCTAATTTAATTCCTTTCATGACTCTAATAGTTTTTTTTTCGGAAAAACTTTCAATCTATTCATCTTCAATCATGGTAGTACAACGAACACTAGAAATAATAAAAATTACATCCAGATCCGTAGACCACCTAGCGACGACTACAAACACTGAAGCGAATCGAAGGCGCGCCGCTGTCATCGCCCCTCCCTCACCGGAGCCGGGCAAACCTTGTTGTAGTAGACAGTCGGGAAGTCGTCGTGCTAAGGTCCCATAGAACCAACGCACCAGAACAGTAACCGCCGCGGATGAATAGTGTAGATTAAAAGGATCCAACCTGAAGACACACGAACGAAGACGAACGACGAACAGATCCGAGCAAATCCACCAAAGACAGATCCGCCGGAGACACACCTCCACACGCCCACCGATTATGCTTCACACATCAACGGAACGGGGATTAGACGGGGAGACATTTATTCCATCTTCAGGGAGCCACCGCCGTCTCGCCTTCCTGAGTAGGACACAAAACCTAACAAAGCTTGAAAAAAGATATGAAAACGGAGCCCTCCCATCGACAAGGGCCGAGATCCACTCCACCTCCATGGCCCTAAGGCCACCGGAGACGGGACGGACCGGCGCTGGCGCCGGTGGGAGGCAAAGAACCCTAGTTTTGGGGAAGCGGCGGCTGGCTACGTTGGAGGCAGCGGCTGGGTACGTTCCTTAACAATATGAGCCAATATTGCCTCTGATAGTTATGAAGACATCTCTCCACAAGTTAGACACACATTGCTTTGGTCTGGCAGGCACAAAGATGTGTGAATTCCGTTATGAACAAGAACGCTTGCCACAAAGAATGGTTCAGCATCGAGAAGAGGGTTCGGAGTTGCTCAGCTCACACAAGAGTGCAGCAGCAGGGTGGAAAAATAAAAATAAGAAGAGACCAGGTTCAGATCAGTTGCTCATTCCACACCTGAAGGTTCAGATGGAGACGTGAGGACCCAAAAGTTGCCACGGAGCGTTTCATCATTCCAAGGCGGTGTGGGGTGGGAGAGGCTCCAACTCTCGACCTCAATCAAGATCACTCGCAATTCGATTAGCTATGAGACCTACGCGCTAGCCAACTGCGCCGCTCAAAAAAAAAATGCGCCACCACGCCCTTTGTTGGATAACCAGTAAACGACCGCTCCTGTTGTTAGCCTCATGTAGTACCTTATTTGATTCCCCATTTTACCAGAGTCCAGAGTAGCAAGCTGAAGCTGTGCAAGCTCCTCGCCAGCGCTCGGCTCACCATTTGGGTTGGCTGAAGCCTCAAACTTTCCTGCCTCCAGTTACTGGGCAATGCAGTTTAATGTGATATCTACAACCTACGGCCTCCTCGCTCACTGGCACTGGCAGGCTTGTCCGCGAGCAGGTCACCCTGCCTGGCTTGTGGATTAGTGGTGCAGCGGATGTTCATCTGCATCATGCTTCATCCAAGGTCGATCGGTTATTATTGTCTGAAACCAGCTACTGCATGCTGTCGGCAACTTGTCAGACGGTGCCATGTCTGTCTGGAAACATACGAATGCAGTGGACCTTCCAGATCGAGGGCACCAACGGCATATCCGAGGGCGTCCATCGACAACCTGCCTGTAGGTCAGGATCATCGAGGAGCACAGCCGGAACTCCGTCGGCTGCCTATAGGTCTGAAAACCACCCATTATCTCTGAAACCCACTACCCCCCCTAAACCATAAATCTCTCTGCTTAATTGGACTTCACATACCTGATCATCGTACCATCTTGTTCTATAATGCAAACATCCTGTTTTTTTCATCGAGAGAAAGAACATTAAGAAATTGTGCTCATTCCGTTGTAGTTAGTAGCTGATGAGTGATGGAATTTCTTTCTGAACATTCTGGTGATTTGCTGGTGGTTTTCGGAAGCAGCGTTTTGGTGCCCGAGCGCAGCTGCTCCCGAAATCCCTCGCGTTAGTTCTCGTCTGGGGATTCAGAAAATTCGGTCTGACACACCTGCGCTGATGCATGGGAAAAACAATATACGGTTCGCGTACGTAGCGCACAGTGCGTCTAAAGCGAGCCCAAACCGTATGGGCGGACGTCCGTGCGCGCGCGGTTCCGTCTGGTCCGTGGAACAGAAAGTTTACCTTTTGGCTGAGCCGTGGACCAGGACACCGAACGGACGTGTCAACCCCCAACCCACCTCGCTGTAGGGCAACCGTTTTGGAGAATTTGCAGGTCGTCTCTTGGTCGGACCACACTCAACCCCAAACCCACCTCGGTGGTTCTCGAAACCAGGCGCCGCCGCGGCCAGCTATCCACCGCCCCCCACTGCTGTGGAGGCTGAGGTCACTCCGGCTAACCGGCGATGAAAGATGCTGGCCTGGAGTTCTTGGTTGACGCCGTGGACAAGTAACTAGGTAAGGGAACCCTGCCCTACTTGGAGATCTATCAGTTTTTCCTAGTCCGGCCGACATGGGCGCTGCCTGACCATGGTTACGCAATACGCCGTCCCCATAGCCGTGTGTTGCAGATTTCCCCTACGAGAAGAGTTCGCAGACAGCTTGGACCACCCGGATCCGGTGCCCCTGGCGGTCCTCCCGCGGATTGCTGTCACGAGCGCTGACCCGGCTGACTCGAATGCTGGCTCCGGCTGCGGCCATCGTGTTGGCGGCGCAAGCCAGGGAAGGCAAGAGGACAACGGGCGCCGTCGGTGGGAGGCTTCTCCGACGAGGTCGGCGGAGTCGACAGACAGGGTGAATCCGGATTCCGGAGGCGCCTAGATGGACAAAAAGGTACGGCCTGAAGCCAATCGAGGGCACCTGTTTTATTGTTTTGTTGAATGCTGCTCTGTCGTCGTACAACGGGGGTGAAATTCGCCGCCATGCTAGTTGTAAGTACGACCCGCTGACCAAATGGAAAGAAAATGTCCGTTCATGTGGTGTGTGTAGGATGCGAATAGTTCTGGGGGAGATTGCTTATGCTCCCACACCGTAGATGGTCCCATGATATAGTTTTTAGAAAAGGACACTTAGATGCTGCCGAAAATTGTGCAAAAGTTGCAAGTGTCCAGAAGATATGTGTATACAATCTGTAAGAAGTTCAAGTCAAAAGACTCGAAATGCATTCGTAGAAACAAAAAAGACAAATCTGATTGTGAATATTGTCACTCTTGCTTTTGTAGGACACCATTCATACCGACGTGCCTTGTGGACACCATTCATACCGGCGTGTGTTTCAAGTTTTATGTGAAAATTTTATAGATTGTACGCACATGCCTTGTGAGCACCCAAAATCTTGTTAATTTTTTTGAAAACATTTGAATACGTTTCTTGAAAAATGGAAGCATGGTAGCATGCAAGGTGTGGTCCATCTGATATTCCTCCAGCAGTCCTGCTTGCCAACATTTCATTCTGGAGCTGCCATGTTCCCTCCTGTGGAAACTTACAAAGATTTTTTTCACTGAGAAATCAGGTTACGTCTTGGGAGTGTGCCGCCGGACAGAAAACAGTGTCCATCTTTTATGAGTGCCCTAGAGCAGTCAACTCGCAACTATGCAGAGGAACCGACGAAAAGTGTAGTTTGTCCTGAACTATGACTTAGTTTTGAGTTTTGACTCACTTGGCGAGGCGTACGACTTCTACAATATGCATTCGTGGGAGATCGGAATAGGGATAAGGTATGACAAGCGCCCTGTAATGGTGTCAATCCTCCAAGGCTCCAACCCCCAGGTTTGGTTTTATCTGCCTTATTTTCTTTTGTTCCTTCTGGATGATACTTAGTGATTCATTGATTTAGTGCATGGATGCACAACAGGAAGATTGGATGCTAGATTTGCTAAGTTCTGTGAACATGTTAGATGGAAATAAATTAAGCATGCTATTTGCTGAATTTTTCTCATATACACACACTAACGGTGGCTACATGGTCGCTAATAGAAATTCTTTCTTAATGTAAATTATATCTGGGACAGCCAAATAGGGAAATCAGTGTTTGTTTTTTGTGATGGAACAGAGAAACCATGCATGGATGGGGAAAAAATCTTAGTATCGGCCAGCTCCTTCGTTGCAAAAATTCAGACTCCCAAACACGATGACAGAATGTCGTGGCTACTAAATGTATTGGTCCTGCTGTATTTAGCTACTGTTATACTACTATAACTTCCATATCTGGCTATTAGATTCCATATTAGGACCAAGTTCGTGTTCGAGGAACAACATATGAACATGCACCAATGAAAAGTGTGGTAATTTACCTGCGGCGCCAGTTGATTATTATTAATGTGTGAAATCATGCTGATCAAACTGGACAACTCATCCTAGGATAAATGAAGATATCAAATTGTAATCCTTTGTGCGTTTCCATGCATAGTGTATTTATCAACATAGACAGCATGAGTGTACAATTGTTTGTATCTCTTCATTGTTAGCATATACGAAATTTTATTTGACCTTTATGTTTGTTTTCTTCGTATTTTTCTTTTAAAGAAGTTTATGCTCTTAATTATCATCATTCCTCTTATTAGCCTGAAGATTTAAGAGATAGAGTCCACTCGAAATTGCTCGAGGAGGATTGTTTGGGGGTTCTACAATTTTCTTGGTAATATCCAAAGGTAAATATAAATGAATATTCTGCCAATTTTGTCACGAAATGATATAACTGTATGAGAACTACTATATATCTACTGTAATCACCCTGCTATTTTTGTCCCTTTCATTCTTTTCGAAATTCTTTGTGTACAGATTTCAGTAACTGTATGAGAACCAGATGAAGTGTTTGCACCTTTGATTCATCTTCTTGCCTCACACCGGTGCAAAAATCACATACATTTCCTCCTGCTATTACCAATATCATGAAGGGTCCTCTGGCTAGAGCACACCAATTAAATCAGCGTGAAGACTGTCTCCTACAGGAAGATGAGTTCCTCTGCAGTTCCATGTAAATTGTTACAGCGAGGAGGTCATCATCATGTCTAAACTGCCGACGGGAAAGGCAGCATCACCTCACCTTTTGTTGAGTAGAAACAATCAAGTAGTGGTAGTCAGCTTCAAATCATTTTATGTTTAGGTTCTGAGATTCTCTATCTGAATTGTTGCATGCAGCTTTCAGTTTATATATGTGTGTGATTACATAAATTCAGTTTTGATTGTTCTTCCTTTTGCCAATGTTTGTATTTAGCTGAACCACCGTCTACTTTTACTGGAATTGGTCACAGTTGGTTATCCTTCATCATATATTTATATGATGTGCGGATATTTTATATCTTCAGGTAACAATGGTTACTGCCTGAATCAGATCAGATGGTTAATCCTTGTTTAACGGGATTCGGCAAAAAGGCAGTGACATTAAAAATGGTGCCTGGGTCGCGAGGTAATCCAGTCTGGAGTACAACTGAGTAGAGATCCAAGCCAGGTCCGTCAGAGAACAGTGCTGCTACACCTGGTGCATTCCCGCTGGTACCGGATGGGTGGGTGCCTGTTAAATACTCCATGGAAGAGACGGCTCAGGCTGGCTCAGGAAAAAGGCTGAGCCGTGCGCCCACGGCCTGTTCCGTGTGCAGGGTAACGCCTGCCGACACAATGAATGCGCACATGCCGTCGCATTGTTTAAGTCTGATACTAGTAATATACAGCTGAGAATACCATCTAGTGCACAGATCCACACGCAAGCAGACGGCTATGATTTCAGGAGCAGCTGAGCCTGAGCTCAGAATCGAATATTCGGTGGTTTTCATGATTTTCAGAGAGAAGGATCGATTACTGGCACGTATTGCTATTGCATCGATGGCCAGCTGATGAAGCATGGTCTAGATCATCATCCTCGTCCTCCTCCTCGACAAACGGACAATGAGGAATTTGAAGTGGTTAGCGACAACGCAGTGTATATCAAGGTTCCTAAAAATTACTTCAGAAGAGTATTCCTAGTGCAGAGTATGAGTGGGAATCGACAGATTCAAATAGCCAATGTGGTGGATGTTTTGCTTGCCATGTTTGTTGTCAATAAAAATGGGGCAGGAGGGAAGCCCCTTTTGATAAAAAAGGAATAGTAGCACTGTTGTGAGTCTGTTATCCATAAATAACATTGGGAAACTGTGATAGAATTTTGAAAGAAAAAAACTGATGGCAGAACGTCGCAGTATTCCTAGGGCGGATCATAAGGGATTAAGGGTAAACCAACAGCTTCAGATCTATGTGTAAGTCAAAATTGTAGTACAGTACTACTGTTACACATAGTCATGCAGAGATTTCACCGATAGAGATGACAAAAAATTGAGTAAACAAGTTACCTCTTCTGGGAATAGCACCCAAAAGGAAACACTGACAGAGTTTTTACAAGAAAGCTCACAGCCTGTAGGCAGCAGAAGAGGAAAAATACAAGTACTAACTATCAAACAAGATGTCTTTCTGGGGGTAGAATTAATGATAGACAACAGTGTCGGAGGCCGTCTGATCCTGTGAAGGAAATAGTGTCTGGGCTTGTAAGAGAATAGTTCTACTACGTACAAGCGACCTCTCTTCTCCATCCGTCTGTATGTGCTTGAAGAATTCTCTGAAGAAGCCATACACTATCAACCCCAGAAGAAAGCCAAACATATCATAAAAAATAAATCTCTGGGCTACAGTATCACCAACCTTTGCAGACAGCATATCTTCCAAGTCTTTCAGAACAGTAGTTCAAGCTTTGCAGACATACTTCCATGTCTTCGGTTTCAGCAGCATAGGCCTTGGCTTATCTGCACAGATTAATCATGTAACAACTTACACTCAAGAGGAATCTCATTAAAAAAAAGAAATGATGGATTTAGGTTAAAGGAAAATTTATCTTGCTCTAGTTTTCTGTTATACTACTAGTGAAGCTATTATCATTTTCTAACTAGCACAGTTAACACTCACTAGTAAGTAGCAATAGAGAAGGTAATTGCTGCGTGCTTATACTTCCATAAAGACGGGCATCTACATGTTCCTGCTGGATGCTGCCAAGGCATTGCTGCAGGCTTGCAGGGAGAATCTTCATACTAGGGCAGTTTCTAATGCAAAGATATTGGAGAGATGAGTATGCTTGCGGCATATCCGGTAGGGATTCCACGGTCTTGCAGTTCCAAAGATGGAGGTACTCCAACGATGGGAGCTCGGGAGAGCAGGATTCCAGAGATGCCAACCCATCACAGTGAACAATGTCTAGTCTCTTGAGGGACGGGGGAAAATAGAGGGCCCCTGTTAAGCCATGACATCTGTGTAATAGTAATGCTTCTATACTGGATGCCCCTTGATGAATCGATGATACTGACTGTCCCTGCTGCAGCTTCCTGCTGGATGTGGACTCAAGCTTACTGCATTTACTAATCGCCATTGTCCTGAGAGATGCAGGGACGTTGAAGAGCTCAACCAAGTTTTCACAACTCAATATCCACAGAGAGTCTAGACGTGGCAGGAGTTGACTGGTTTCTGATGATGTTGATGGCTCAACAGCAGCTTGTGCATATCCAGTCAAATTATTGCATTGCTCAATCTGAAGCTTCCTCAAGGATACCAATCCTTTGAACAATGTTTCTGGCCAGTGGATGAGCTCATGGCACCTCACAATTGATAAATCTTGAAGGCATACAAAGCATGCACACAGCTCTGTCACACCTGACTTAAAGTCACGTAACACCAAAACTTCTAGAGGAAAGTCTTGATCATTCCCATTCCCCTTGACGTTCACCACTTCCCTCAAACCATTCTCAGCCTCCATCGAGGTTGTATCTGTACTATGTTCAGTGCTAGTCATTTCCAGATTGGTTAATGAAGTCATATGTCTCGCTACCCACAAGAACAACTCTGCCTCGTGTCCTTCCATGCTTAATACACTGAGCTCTGGTGATTTAGCTGTAGTTGTCAACGCTGGACATTTCTTAATACAAACATTCTGGAGCTTAGGGAAGGTCGGATGGCCCGGCAATTCTTTCAACTTTACACAGTCGCTAATATGCAGCTTCTCAAGTAGAGGAAACATCGTCACTTCTCCTTGCATCCCATCATTATCTATTTCCCACCATCTCTCCAAACAAACCAGACTTATTAGCATAAGCTCCTTCAGATTTGGAAATGCAAACGATGTATCACACTCACCGCTGAACAACCATACTAGTTTTGTACAGCTGAAAAGATGGATCTCAACAATGTTTTGCAGCATAGTCATCCATGTTGGGAAGGTGGTGGCTCCATATGACTGTATCCATATGGCATGCAGACCGTCATGAGGTTTGAGATTCTCAAGCACTCTTGCATCATTTTCATCATCCCGCCAGCTAGTTTTATCTTCAGAATAATTCCATCTGAAGGTCCATGTTAATCTCAATTCTCTTAGCTCCTTGTTCACAAGGTTTGCTGCTTTTGCATCCACTTCTGTCACGTTTGCCAGATTACGTAGCTTTAGTTGACCACCAAGGTTTAAATTTCCGAGCTCTCCAACATTACTGCAGTTAGAGCCACTACCTGCTACAAAGCATGTAAGTGTCTGTAGGGATGTGAGTTTCCTGAGGTCTGTGGGCATGCACTTAAGCCGTGTACAACCATGAGTGTAAAGGTGACGCAAGGCAGTCATATACTTCATTTGTCTTGGAAGTCCACAAAGAAAAGGGCAGCCAGAGAGGTTTAGTGTTTGCAGGTTGTACAGAATGCTCATATCTTCTGGAAGTGCTTTGATATAACTACTTGAGACATCTAGGTACCTCAGGTGATGTAGATGCTTTGGTTTCAGCTGAAATGATGTTTTCCATGAACGGAGCTTTAACGCTTGCAAAGAGCTGTATTTTGATGAATGTTGCAACGAACTTTCCATAAGCCCATCACATAGAAGAGTTTGGATAGCTGGAGAGCTTTTCTCTAGAGAACTATTCAATTTTCTTCCTGGTTCCTTGCATGATAGAAATAAATGTCGAGCTGTGTTTGGAAGCCACTCACTCTGACTTGGCTCCTCAGGTTGGACAGCAGATTCAATCTTGCCTGGTTCCTCGGTTGCCAAGGCACATTCCTTTTCCATTACCGAAAGTGCAACATCATGCATAAGATCATGAATTTTACATGTTGTTCTAGAGTAACACAATATGGAGTGTTGACTGCTTGTGGCTCTGACTTGTTCCACATCCTGAAAGAATGACCTTGATGCTAGCTCATCGAAAATACGTTTGCCAATGGTTTCAAGATGAGCTTGCTTTTCCTGGATGAAGCCATGGGCAATCCATAGTTGGATCAGCTTGTTCATATCAATCACATAATCTTTGGGAAATATAGCACAAAAAGCAAAGCATTGCTTCATTCGCGATGGCAAGTCATTGTAACTGAGCTTGAGTATTGGTAAAATTCCAGTCTCCTCGGTGCAAATGCTGCTTGTGGTTGATGTAGCTTTCCATTCTTCCGCACTGGTCTTGGTACGTAGTACAGAGCCTAGTGCTGTTGCAGCTAAAGGAGATCCAACACATCTCTTCACAATCTCATGAACCATATTTACCAACTTGACAGGCCTTTCCTCTTCCCCGTGCAAATAGCTAAACGCTCTTGTCTCAATGATTTCCTTTATGAATTTATCTCCCAAAGATGCGAGATTATAGGCTTCAATATTACGACCCATTCTTTTAGCCATTTCTTTATCACGTGTTGTTGTCAAGACCACACTACCCCTGCCACCATGTTGAAGGCAGGCCTTGAGCTCATCCCAGATACAATCATGTCGTTTCCACACATCATCCAGTACAAGGAGGTACCTTTGCCCTCTCACAACATCCTGAAGGCTCTCAAGAGGTGTCTTCTCCGGCCTATCAGTTGCTTCCGTACCATCATTCCTATTCCTTGGAGTTGCTTCTGTAGCATCACCCTTCTTCCTAGGAGCTACTTCAACTATACTTTTAGCCAGAGAATCCACATCAAAGCACTCAGAGACACACACCCATAGCAGCAAACCAAAATGCTTCTGAATTTCAGATTCTTTGTAAACAAGTTCTGCTAACGTGGTCTTGCCTAGACCCCCCATTCCAACAATGGGAACAACTGTGAGATTTGCATTGTTAGCATGCCCAACTAGTCTACTAACAATTGTACTCTTATCACCGTCTCTGGATTTTCCGATGATTTCCATGATTTCCTTTGGTTCAGTGATAGAAGGACTCGTCCGCCGCAACTGACTGGATACTGGCGGTTGTTGTTGATACTTAAATCCAAAGGCATTCATTTCGGTCACCAAGACCTCGATGGCATGCACAATCTTGTGAAGCTTTTTTCCCATCCTTTTACGGAATATGAAACGGTTGTGTGTGGGAAAGAGTTTTACCACATGGAAGCCAAGCTCCTTGTAGTGCCCCTTCTTTTTTGCTTGACGACGGAGCGCCTCGTACTTGAACTCGTCAAAAACTTCATTCGCCTGGTAAGCCACCTTCTTGATGGCCTCGAGCCAGGCCGCTACGCCTTCTCTGTGGGTTGCCGCCTGCTCAGCATCGGTGATGATGTCCAGGATGGCAGGCAATTTGCGCTTCAGAATCTCATGTTGCTCCTCCATGCCTTTCATCACCTTGTACTGGTCGAGGAGGTAGCTAGATGCCTTGTCCTTCACAGTGGAGAGTAGTGGCCCGACCACCATGGTGGCCACCAGGGCCGCCATTGGAACGGCAAGGTCGGGATTCACAAGAGCACAGAGAAGCACAAGTTGAGGAAGGCAGTAATGATCCGAGCAAACAATGTGCTTGCGGGTTTGCTTTGGAGGAAATATGGAACAAAACAATGTGCAGGCGGAGGAGGATGATTGATTGCAGCCGTTTATGCTTACACGATGAGGATGCAGTAAAAGCGAATGCTCAGGCAGACCTAACAACTAACAGCTTTGATTGAAGAAAGGGATGCACAGCTGTACTAAACAATGACCCTGCAACTTTTGAGAATTGTCAGAATGGAAGCAATAATTGGGCAAAGCTGAAAATAGTTTCTTATGAAGAACAGAGAGGTTTAGCTGACAAAAAATATATATTGATATGTAGTTGTACATCACTTTCTTAGTTTATGAAAAATTGAGAGTGATGTCGAAGGAAAATAATCTTTGAGGGGCAGGGACTGTGAGAACGACACGAAAATCATCCTCTAACACTCATGGAGCAGTCAACAATTAAGAGATGGGGTCCGACTGAAAATAACCTCTATGGCAGAAAAATAAAGGACATACAAAATCAACCACATATTTTGGTTAAAACTAAGCAAATGATGTCTAAGCACAAATTTTCTCCGAGCAAGATATTGCCAGATACATAAAAAAGTGTGCGCCCACAAGATTAGTGAGAATTTACTGATAAAGGTCCCGCCGAGAAAATCTCTTGGGGCACATTATTGTTCAATTATACCAAAAATATTTGTGTCCGTGCCTTTTACATCGATCTGCTTCATACACCCTGCAATCATGTTTCTCGCGATGAGTTCTTCAAAACTAGATCTCATATTGGCAGGTTTTGATGAACTTTTATTTCTGAGCAACTTTGGATGCAATGGAGACAACTTTAGTACTACAAGAAAGCAACTTCTTCTTTCTGGCCTAGTAGGACTACCTATTAGGTTTGTTTGTGTAAAACAAGAAAAAACACAAAACATGGGATATCTTTAGTGGTATTGACAAGCAACTTCATTGCACTATGTGTACATGTCAATTTTGCTAACACTATCGAACTTGACTATAATGGCTGCCGAATCTTCGTACTCAGAATGATGCTTTACTCGGCTGGAGCTAGCTCTGAAGACTGATGTCTCGTGTGACTCGGTTGTTCCTTGGGGCGGGCTGATAGGTCATTGTTTCTGTTCGTTCTCCTTTAGAACCCTATAAACAGCATGCTCTCACCATTACAAAAGGATTGTTTCAAGTGTTCACATAATCATATAGCTATCTTTTCCTTTTCCTGGTGTAAGCATAGATGAAGTGTTGAAGCAACAGAGGGCGATGGCGAGGGGGCGACGGCCCTGCCGCCTCCACCTAAGGGCGATGGCGAGGGGGCGGCGGCCCTGCCGCCTCCACCGAAGACGCATCTGCGGTCGTCGCCGGTACATGGGTTGGTGCCACGATCAGAGACAAGTGGATCGGCCTCTTCGGCGGATCTGGATCAGATCGGGGGGGAGGGGTACCTGAACCCGGCAAGATGGAAAATTTGTTTCGATGACGTTCGGGCAGCCGGAAGTTGGAGAGAGGGATTTCTCTTTGCGCACTATCCGTCAAGATGGACGACGGTGAGAGATCTTGAAGAGGACATTCTTGGTGGACGGTACCTTGCTGTCGACGAGAATATCACTGAAGGTACGCGGTTGTTAATCGATGTCTTTGAGGTTTGTGTTGTTAATTCCATGCATGGGGAGTCGATAGTGGAAGCCTCAGATCGAGGTCATTGATCTTACGGCGGAGCTCGTACCCTCGAAGCCGCGGGTCGGGGGACGCTTTTGGGTCATGGCCGATGAGGAAGAGGATGATGTGAAGGACAAGTCGCCCGCTGTTTACCCAGAGGAGAAGCCTCGGATGCGGCCGGTGACGTCATAACCCGCTGCTTCGTTGCAGTTGGAGCTCGGCGGTAGGCGTAAGAAGGAGGTGGCTTTCGGTCCGAGATCACCTTCATCAGCGTCGAAGATGAAGCCTTGGATCGGTCCTCTGCCCAAGGTAAGTTCGTCTGCTATTATGTTGTCGGATTTTTTTTCCACCGAAGGTGTGGACAAAGGTCACTAGGAAGAAGAAGAAGAAGAAAAAGAGTGCTCCGGGCGGCGCGTAGGAGCGTTTGAATTCGCTGTTAGGCCGAGACAGGCCGGTGAAACATGACTCCGAGTTGGGCCTTGTTAGGACTGGGTATGAGGCCCAGAGACCTATCCAGGTTACCGATCGGAGGGAGAGCCTTGACGTGGCCAAAGGGGGCAAATGCTAAATGGCGCCTGTAGCGTCCGTTATAGGCTTAACGGTACAGGGCGCACACCCCTCCTCCGCGATGGGCCAAGCCCATTTTCATCTTGTTTCGTTTTGTAAGGAGGTGCAAAAAAAGGGGCTTCGAGATGGATTCGAACCAACACCGAGGGCTTGACAGAAACCCAAGCTAACCACCCTGCCAACTTGCCTTTGCGTTCACTTATAGCTTCTGCAAACTTTTATTCCTTCTTCTTTAACTTTAATTTTAATTTCCCTTTCTCTTTCTCTTTTTTAGCTTTTTATTTCTTCTTTGTTATTTTTATTTATTCTTTATTCATTTTCTTTCTTCTTTTATTTTCCTTTTTCCTTTTTATAATTCGATATAAAAAAGTTCACTGGTTTTTATGAATGTTATTTCAAATTCAATGAACTACTTTTAGAAATGTGAACTTTTTTCAAATTCGATGAACTTTTTTTGTTGATGAATGTTTTTTCTAATTCAATGAATATTATTTTTTCCAAATTTGATGAACTTTTTTTTAAATTCGATGAAATTTCTTTGAAGTCGATGAACTATTTTCAAATTATGTGAATTTTTTTTCAAATTCAGTGGACTTTTTCCAATTCTGATGAACTTTTTTAAAAAATTTGATGATCTTTGTTTAAGTTTGTGAACCTTTTTCAAAATTGATGAATAGTTTTTCAAAATCGGTGAACTGTTTTTCAAATTTGATGAATTCTTTTTCAAAACCGATGAACTTTTTCAATTTAGATGAACTTTTTTTAAATGGATATTTTTTAAAATTCGTGAACTAATTTTTAGGTTTGTGAACTTTAATTCATGCACTTTTTTTCAAATTCGATAAACTTTGATGAACTTTTTTTCAGTTCTCTTGAACTATGTTGTATTTCGTGAACTTTTTCCAAATTTTCATGAACTTTTTCAAATCCGTGAACTTTTTAAAATTTCATGAACAGCTCCAGCGCCCAAACTCCCTCTCTTGTGATTCGTGACTTCCCTTTCCTTGTTTTGTTCCTTTCTTTTCTTTTTTCCTTGTTGCTCTTTAAAAGAGGCGTGAACTTTTTTCACAAATTTGACGAACTTTCCTCATAACCGGTGAACTTCTTAGAATTCGTGAACATTTTTACAAAATTTATGAATTTTTCCTGTATTCGTGAATTTTTTCTGACAATCCCTGAACGTTAGTTTCAAAATCGATGAACTTTTTTCAAATTTGTGAACTTTTTTTATCAAAATCGATGAACTTTTTTTAAACCAGTGAAATTTTTTAAGAATCCGGTGGACTTTCATCAAATTCGTGAACTTTTTTGTCACAATTGATGAACTTTTTTCAAATATGTGAACTTTTCTTCAAAAATTCCGTGAATGTTATTCAAACTTTTTCGGAAATCAGGTGAACTTTTTTCGATTTTGGTGAACTTTTTTCTGGGAACTTCGTGAATTCATTTTTCAAAAATGATGAACATTTTTAATATTCGTGAATTCTGTTTCATATTTACGTTTTCTTTTTTCAAAAAACCAAACTGGGACTGAAACAACGGTATAATAGCGCCAGTTTTAGTTATGGGACATCAGAATAATTGCGGTGTAGTGGTTAATGCGCTACACCTGTAGACGTTGGCGTGCCTCCCAGAACGTACTATCATTATTGACTTCGGGGCAGACGTTTGTGTCGGCTACCATCCTCGAAAAATCCCCAGCATGATTGCTCAATACTCCACACCGACGGTATGGAGAAGAATGGAAATGCTTCAGCCATATACGGCGGAGCGCGATTCCGCTGCTCGCTTAGGGCATCTCCAGCCGCGTCCCCAACAGACTTTTTTCAGACGATTTTGCTGTGTTGGTGTCAAAAAAAGGTCCCAGTCACGTTTCAGAAGTCCGTTTTTCGCCGGCTCGGACCAAAACTGGTGCCGGCGGATCCAGGCCGAACCCGGCACCCTGGGGGCGCTTGGGCAGCCGGCACAAGCGAAAAAGGCGCGTGGGCCCGTCCTGGAGGCGACCCGAGGGCCTTTTCCCGCCATTTCTTGACGCTTTCCCTTGCATCTCTCTCGCTCGCTCGCCTTCCTCCCGCCATTCTCTCCCTTTCTCCCGCCAAACCCCCTTCCGCTCGCCTTCCAGTCGCCGCCATGCCGCCGAAGAAGTACGCCATACCGCACGCGGCGGCAACCGCGACTGGCGCCGTAGCCCAGCCGAAGCAGAGGAAGCCGAGGGTGCCGCCATCGAAGCCACCGGGCCTGTCGAACGCAGAGTGGAGGGTGGAAGTTCAGCGTCGCGAAGCAGTCACCGCCGAGAGGCGGAACAGGGTCATAGCCAAGAAGGCCCGCGACAACGCGGCGCGCGGCGGCGGCGTCTTCCTCATCGGTCGACCAGGCGGGGATGAATCACCCGTCGTCAGCCACGCCCAGTACGCGCCCTGGGGACAGCAAGGCGTCGGATCTCCATGGGGTTCATCGTCGCCCGGCTACGCCGACGGCGATGCGCACGGTGGGTTCAACCCAAACGTGACCTTCCCTCATGGTCACCCCGCTACGCGCACGCCCTCGCCCGCCTTCGTCGGCGTGCAGTACCCTCCATACAACTACTCGCCGCCCGCCGCCTACGCGTCCACGCCGACGCCCCATCTCTACCGTGGACCGCTGCCCTTCTCGCACCTCGGCGACGCCAACGACACGGGAGCCGACATGGACGACATCATCGCGACAGGATCGACCGCGGCCGCCGCGTCTCCCGGGTTCGCCACCTAGGACGAGGTAGTGGATCTCAGCGGCGGCATGGAGGCCGAGCTCGGCTACGTCTACGGCGAGGACGCGCAGGAACCCGAGGAGGAGGAGGAGGACGACGAGGAGGAGGAGGAGGAGCCAGCTCCTGTTCCGACGAAGCGGCGCCAGAAGAAGAAGCGGGCGGCTAGGTCAGGCGAACCGCGCATCAAGTGGACGTCCAAGGAGGAGGAATGCCTCGCCGAAGCATGGAAAGTCGTCTGCCTTGACCCGACCACCGGCGCGAACCAGAGCTTGGAGACATACTGGGACCGCATCAAGGCCGAGTTCGACGAGCGGAAACTCGTCGACCCCTACTTCAAAGGCGTCTACATGCAGCGCGGCTCCAAGGCGATGGCGAACCATTGGGGACGTATCCAGTTGGCGTGCAACAAATGGCATGGAATCGTCGAGGAGGTCGCGGCTCGCCCGGAGAGCGGCGCCAGCGTTGAGGATCAGGTACGCATGCCGTTCGCCCACATATCTTCGTCGTCTACGCCCGCTGCCCGCCAACTGTTCGTTCCTCCACGCAGCTGCTGCGTATGTTCGCCATGTATCGGGGCGACAACCAAGATGCCGACTTCAAGCACCTCCACGTCTACAAGTGCATTGACAAGTGCGAGAAGTGGGCGGAAGTCCGACGTGCCCTCGACAAGGCCAAGGAGACATACAAGCTGGACGCGACGACTCCGGGCGCGTCAGAGGGGTGGCCGGACGGCCACAAATTGGCAAAGAAGGGGAAAAACGCCGACGCGGCAACCGCGCGAGTGCAGGAGTCCATCGAGCATTGCCTCGCCGATGCCCAAGCCCGGGCCATCCTACGCGAAGAGAAGACCGAGGCGCGGTGGTCGTCGCTGATGAAGAACAACGCCATCAAGCTCGACCTGCTCCGGACGAACGTCGCCGCGAAGAAGAGGAACACCGACATGGCTTTTCTGATGGGCGGGACGGACATGCTCCAGAGCAACGACGAGAAGCTCAAGGCGTGGTACCTGGTGCAGCGCGGCCTCATCCTGAGCGAGCTGTCGACGGCAACGCCGACGACGCCCACGACTACACGGACGCCAAGCCCGAACGACGCCTCTACATCGCCGCCCAGCAGTGCCGAAGCCGCGCCAACACAGCCCAGCACCGAAGAAGCTTCGGCACCGCCGAGCCCGCGCACGCCGACTCCACCAACGCCTGGAGCCGACCCCGCCGAGTGAATCATTGCGCACGCGAATTTGCGGCGGCGGCGCTCTGTTTTTGTAACGCCAGACTACATCCGATCGCCAGATTTGCGGCGTCTTTTGAGAGCGGGAACGACCAAGTTTAAATTTCCGCATCCTGGGGCCGGCGTGTGGGGGCGTGATTGGGAGGTAGATCGCCCCCAGGGGCCGAACTAGCGCCGGCACGCCACCAGACCACTCTATTTAGGCGCCCTGAGGGGCCGAACGGCTGGAGATGCCTTTAAAGCATGGAAACACGGCGCAGGCGGATTCCGGCCGGCGCTCCGTGAGAATGTTTTTTTGGATCTTTTTTTAGGTTTTTTTGTGTGTGGATCTTCTAAAGGAAACAAACGACGAGCCACAATCCCATTAGGCCCAGGTCTACAGTCTCTTAATCGTTATCTTAATAGCGTTCGAAAATTTTCAATATATAAGACTCAGTATGAAATGTAGAAGAGCATATATTTCTAAACTTTTTTACAAATTAGATGAAAAGTCATAACAAAATCGCCTTTTTGAACCATCCACCTTGCAGTTCATGAGAATATTCTGGTGGGAGAACTCTCCCCCGATGATTCCTGAAAAAAAATCACGAGATTTGTCAGGATAGCTCAACAAAATGTTCGTTGTGAAATAGTAAGACTTATGTACTCATGGCATATATTAAAAAACAATGTCCTACCAATATAAACACTTTAACTTTTTGTAAGTTCAGAAAATTTGAACTTACAATCTTTTTGAATTTTTTTTGCGGATGATCTTTTTGAAAATTTAAAAAGCTTGGAGCATTTTCACAGGGAAAAAACCACGTGTGTTGGCATCGCATTTAAAAAAGAGAAGGGAGAGAGAGAGAGAAGGGAAGAGGCCACATGCCTGGGCCTCACATCCCACTGGACTGGATATGTTCATAATGATTGGCTGTTATCATTATCTAACCCTCCCCTCCATATCGAGACACTTGTACTGGACTGTATCTTGATCTCTAGAATTCCAAAGTGGATTGTGTTAGTTTGTGTAAGCGTCTCTACCCTCATACAGAGGGCCGCATGATGTTTATATTGATTGGGGAGAGACCCATCTCTCATAGGTTACAACCGAAGAGATATTACAGGAGGTTTTACAAGAGGGATAAGAGAGAATAACAAGAAAAGGATCCTACTCCTATAACAACCACCTTGGCGCACAAGACAGCCTAGGCGTGACAGAATTACATGTTTAACACCTTCCCTTAATCATAACTTAACTAAGTTAAGATTACACTTGAACTCTTCAAATTGTCTTGTAGGCAAAGCTTTTGTGAACCCATCTGCAACTTGATCCTTGGAGTGAACAAAGCGAATTTCCAATTCTTTGTTTGCAACTCTTTTCTCGAACAAAATGATAGTCAATTTCAATATGTTTTGTTCTTGCATGGAAAACAGGATTAGCAGATAAATATGTGGCACCAAGATTATCACACCAGAGACAAGAGGGTTGTGCATGACCTATTCCAAGTTCTCTGAGCATGGATTTGACCCAAATGATTTCTGATGTTGCATTTGCTAAAGCCTTGTATTCTATCTCAGTACTTGACCGTGAGACTGTGGCCTGTTTTCTTGCACACCATGAGATGAGGTTATGTTCAAAGAAAACAGCAAAACGACCAATTGAGCGTCTGTCATCTAAGCACCCTGTCCAATCAGAATCAGAGAAAGCACTAACAAGAGTGGATGGTGACTTGCTGAATGTCAGACCAATACTCAAAGTGTCCTTCACATATCTTAATATGTGTTTTGCAGCAGTCCAATGTGCAGTGGTAGGCGCATGAAGGAATTGACAAACTTTGTTTACAGCAAAAGAAATATCAGGCCTTGCAAGGGTTAAGTACTAAAGTGCTCCTACCATGCTTCTGTACCTGGTACTATCATCTTGGCTCAAAGGTTCACCTTCTTCAAGAGATAACTTTTCTGTACTGGACAATGGTGTGGGTGAGGATTTGCACCCTTGCATGCCAACCTTGCTTAGGAGATCAGCTGCATACTTCTCCTGAGAGAGATGAAGACCACCTTCCCTGTTTCTCTTGACCTCAATGCCAAGAAAGAAGTGCAAGTCTCCCAAATCCTTGAGAGCAAAGTCTGCATTCAAGTCTTTTAACAAGGTTGTTACTGCTGCACTGGATGAACTTGTAACAATAATATCATCAACATAAATAAGCACAAATATGGATATATGTGACTTATTATAGATAAACAGAGATGTATCAGACTTTGAGGGCACAAAACCAAGTGACTGAAGCTTTGTACTTAGCCGTGAGTACCAAGCTCGAGGGGCTTGTTTCAATCCATAAAGAGACCTGTCAAGCTTGCACACATATGAGGGTTTGTTCTTGTCTTCAAAACCAGGAGGTTGATGCATGTACACTTCCTTTTTCAGAACACCATGAAGGAACACGTTTTATACATCTAGCTGTCTGAGGCTCTATCCTCTGGACACAGCGATGGACAAAACAAGACAGATAGTTGCAGCTTTAATGACAGGACTAAATGTATCCTCATAATCAATACCATACCTCTGCTTAAATCCTTTTGCTACAAGCCTAGCTTTGTAACGATCTATTGTGCCATCTGATTTCTTCTTTATCCTGAATACCCATTTGCAATCAATCAAATTTTCTCGGTGTGCAGGGACTAGATGCCATGTTTTGTTTTTATGCAAGGCTTGAAATTCTTCTTCCATTGCCTTTTTCCAACGTGAATCTTTGCATGCTTCTTGGAACGTACGAGGTTCACCTGTGGAACATGTCAAACCAAACTTAACTTTGTAATTTGTGTGTTGCATTACCCCTGATCGAAAGTGTGTGCGTGGTCCATCAGGAACGGATGCAGCAGCTGCTGGCGCAGAGGATCCTCTGATCTGCTGTAGCAGATCCGAAGCAGATTCCCCCACCAGATCTTCTGTGGCAGACCCTGGTGAAGACGTGGGCGAGGGTGGCGCAGAAAATCCAGGCGGGGCCGCTGCCGGATCAGGATTGGATCCCGCGCCCGCCTCTGGTTGGTGCAGGCGCCTGGTGTAGACCCGCGGCTCCACACCGAACCGCTCGGTCCGGTGGTCCGCAAAAGCCGACGCACGCGTGGGGGAGAGCGGGCATGTAGCCCGTTGCGTGTCATCTCCAGGTTGGCGAGGCGCGCGTGGCGTGGGCGGCTGGCCCGCAGGCGCGGAGTCTGGGGAGGCGCTGCCACCCAGATCTTGGCGCGGCGACACATCTGACGAGAGCGGTCCCGAGGCAGATTCTGGTGAGGGTGATCCCGAGGGGGATTCGGCGGCAGGGTTGTTACACCATGGGGGACACATGAAATATTGCTCGTTTGACCTGTTTGCCTCACGATTTTGCACCAAATTTTTTTCTGTTGCTTCAGCATCCGACCTTGCAGCACCAGAAGATTCAATTTCAAGGTTAGGAGGGTTAGTCGTGTGATCACAATTATCATCCCCGTGATGCAAAGAGGTCAAATGAGAAGGAAGAAGTAGGATTTCCTTGCGAAGTAGGGCACCGGCATTAGGATGAAGTGTGGCGAAAGGAAAAACCGTCTCATCAAAAACGACATCCCTGGAGATATAGACACGTCCCGTGGGTACATCAAGACACTTGACACCCTTGTGCTGGGCACTATAGCCAAGAAACACACATTGTGTGGAACGAAACATAAGTTTTTGATTATTGTAGGGACAGAGATTGGGTTAACATGCACACCCAAAAACACGAAGAGACTTGTAATCGGGTCTAACTTGTAGAAGTCGTTGCATAGGAGTATCATTATCAATGACACGACTAGGAAGTATATTAATGAGATGTACAGCGGTGAGGAACGCTTCGTCCCAAAACTTTAAGGGCATAGATGCACCCGCAAGAAGAGCGAGGCCTACGTCCACAATATGCCTATGCTTGCGTTCAACGGAGCCATTCTGTTGGTGCGCATGGGGGCAAGAAACATGATGGGAAATGCCAAGTGTCTGAAAAAACGAGTTTAGTTTCTCGTACTCGCCACCCCAGTCAGACTGGACGGCAATTATTTTGTGATCAAACTTGCGTTCAACAAGTCCTTGAAAATTCTTAAATACTTGGAAAACATCGGAACGATGTTTGAGAAGATAAATCCAAGTGAATTTGCTGAAATCATCAATGAAGCTAACGTAGTAAGTAAGTATGTCTACCAACCGAGGAGGGGGCAGGACCCCATACATAAAAAAATAAGCTGGAGCGGCTTGGTAGAAATACTAGTAGAAATATGATATGGCAATTGACGAGATTTTGCCTTTTAACAAGAATCACAGACAGTTTTGATGCTACGCTCACCAACACATGGGAGCTTATTATTTTTAAGCACTTGTTGCACGACATAAAAAGATGGATGTCCTAGTCTAGCATGCCACCTGTCTGGGGAGATTTTGATGACACCAAAGACTTGTTTATTGAAGCTCCTGAACTCGGGAAAAAGAGGGTAGAGCCCATGCACGCATCTACCGCGATAGATAATTCTCCGTGTGACCTGATCCTTGATAAAAAAGAAATAGTGATGAAATTCAAGGAAAACTTTGTTGTCAAGAGCAATGCGATGTACTGAAAGAATATTTTTGGCAGTTTGGGGAACATGCAAGATGTTTTTAAGATGAATATCAGGATGAGGAGTTGCAATAATTGAATGACCAACATGAGCTATCTCCATACCTTCTCCATTGGCATTATGAACTTGATCTTGCCCGGGGTACTTGTCGTGCATGGTCAGCTTGTCCAGGTCATGAGTGATGTGGTTGGAGACGCCGGAATCAGCGCACCAGTTTGTGTCCACACCATAGGAGGCGTCCGTGGCAGCTGCAACCTTCTTGCGTTGGGAGTTGTTCTCGGCATAACGCCAGTCAAAATCCTTCGCATCTTTCTTGCAAATTTGGCACTTGTTAAAGTATTCATCATAACCTTGGAAGAGGCGACGATTGTTGTTGTTGTTGCGGCGCTGGGAGTTGTTGTTGCCGTGCTGGTTGTAGTGGCCTCCGCCACCACCGCCGCCGTGCTGGAAGTGGCCACCACCACCGCCACCACCATGCGGATAGGGAGCGCCGCCACCGCCGCAGCCGTTCTGGAAGTGGGCGCCGCCATTGCCGCCTGGACCGCCACGATAGCCCCCACCGCCACCACCCTTGGGAGGGTTCTGAGAGGGTTTGGGAGGCCCGCGACCGCGATAGGCGGCATTGGCAGAGGACTTGAAGGCGCCGGGACCAGTTCCATGGAACAGCTCGACGCACTGATCGAAGTTGGAGATCATGCCAAAGAGCTCATCAGTGGAGATAGGATCAACGCGCACATCAAGAGCAGAGATGATGGGCTGATATTCCATGTCGAGACCGGCGATGATGAAGGAGATGAGTTCATCTTCGCCAATGGGTTTTCCTGCGGCCGCGAGTTCATCAGACAGCGTCCGCATCTGCCCAAAGTAGGCGGTGGCGCTGAGGGAACCCTTCTGAGCATTGGAGAGGGCAATACAGCAGTTGTTGATGCGAGACTTGGATTGGGCAGAGAACATGTTTGCTAGGGCAGACCAGATGGCATGAGAAGTCTCGGGGGAAGCAACTTGCACCAGGACTTCTTTGGAAAGGTTGCGGAGCAAGTAGGCTATGATCTGTTGATCTTGGATGAGCCATGGGGTATGGGCGGGGTTCGGACCGATCTGATCTTTCCCGTCTGAGGATTTTGTGGTGATGGTTCTAGGTGGCTCGGGTAGGGTTTCATCAAGGTACCCATATAGCCCGGCTCCCATGATCTGGGAGCGAGCTTGGGCTCGCCAGAGAATGTAGTTGGTACATGTGAGAGGCTCGGAGATGGTGTTGTTCAGGCCGGTGGAGATGAGTTGGCTGGAGGAGGTGGACATGGCGCCGGAGATGGGAGGATGGGAAGGATGTGGGCGGAAATTTTTTTTGGTGCGGGCGATAGGATGGAGGTGATGATCGCTAGATGAGGAAGAGGGAGGCTCTGATTACCATGTTAGTTTGTGTAAGCGTCTCTACCCTCATACATACAGAGGGCCGCGTGATGTTTATATTGATTGGAGAGAGACCCATCTCTCATAGGTTACAACCGAAGAGATATTACAGGAGGGATAAGAGAGAATAACAAGAAAAGGATCCTACTCCTATAACAACCACCTTGGCGCACAAGGCAGCCTAGGCGTGACAGAATTACATGTTTAACAGATTGGTGATCTGCATTATCTCCGTCACCTGGATCTGTATGTTAGGGAGACATCGACTGATGACATTCGTCTTCTTGGAATTCAAATTGGGTTTGTTGCATTTCGCTACAAATGGAGTTATTATAATCTCCACAGGAATATTTCCAGCTCTTGAGTACATTCTGGCACACTTTCGGCCAGACTGACTAGGCGAACATGATGAGTTACACTCTGAAGAAGACCAAGATGATGAGTTACACTCTGAAGAAGACGATGGTATGGCACACCTTGCACGTGCACCTGAACTGTCCTTCCGTTAGCATCAATTAGCAGCAGGAGAAGGCCGTAGTTAGTCTTTCGATCGTCTTTTTCCACAGCTTACTTGTCCCTTCCATGTTTTACATCTTTTATTTATTCGGTATTTTTTGTTGTTGTGGCTTCCTTTGTAGTAACCATGTACACCTGATGGGCACAGTGCACAAGTTTTCACTTTTCAGACATTCCTCTGTTCATTTATTTGTTCACTCAGTTAGTGCAGTGCCGAACGAGTTTTGAGTTAGTTGGTCAAGCGTGTATAGCAACCTCATGTTTTCCTTCATTAAGTCGTAAACTATCAGTAGTAAGAAAGAAAAAAAATACTATACAGAAACAGAATGCCTTTTGCTTTTTTTTTTCCGACCAACTTATGCCTTTTGCTTTTGGGGGCGAATATAAGAGAGTAGCGTGGGCTGCACAAGGACCTCGACAAGAGTGGAGCTGTACACACATCATACGGTACATCATCCAATTCTATATTGCCTCAGTAGAAAATGCAGCCCGTAGAGACCATGGCAAGGCAGAGTTGGACTCCCAGAGTACAGCCAGAATGCCATTGGTAACCTCTCAATCAGGATGCTCAGTCTGCCTGCAGGTCTGAAAACCACACATATTATCTCTGAAACTCACTAACCCTCCCTACATTCAGAAACTCTTCGATGAACATCATATCATGAGAAACTAACGTCCTAGCTCTCTAGTTATTACTTATTACTGAAATTTTTTGAGTGGTTCACGATGAGACAATGTATAACAAAGTTACTAACCTCACTTCAGAAAACATGTAGGAAAGCATGCAACAATTGAAAGTTTTGGCAGATTGTTCCTGATTCTGTGGCCAACATGAAAGGGCGTCTTCTGAACTTCAGTTGTCATCATCATTCATATTCTTCTCATCTGTTGCTTCACTAGTTATATTATATCTTTTGCTTGACCTTGCACAAGTCATAGTCAGCATTCATGGGAGCCAAAGATAACACACCCTAGAATCCAAGCATTTAAAACTAAACCATAGTAAGTTTACCCAACACGCATGCCGGCGATGCATACAGGCCAAATGTGGGTCCAAGGACATGACAGCAATTTTTTTGCATTAAACAAGGGCCAGAGGTTTCAACAGGAACATTGGTTAATGTGCAGACAAGTCATCAACCACATATATGGAAAATATCACTCAATTCTCATCTGGTAACAGAATGATAGCTAATAATATTATAGGAGCACTTTAGGATTACTGATCTTGCAGTTTAACATGGCAGGAACTTCCTCTCTACTCCAAGTGATCTCTCATCCCCATTTGTTTGTGCTGGAAGAATTTTGCGAAGAAAGATCAGATTTTATATTCCCACAAGCTTAATCTTGCAACAAAAGGGTTCCAACAGTGTAGGCATATATTTAGATCACAAACCTGAATGAAAACTTCCACACAGGTATTCCACTCTAATCTCTACGGATGGCATATTTCCACGTCTTAGGCTTCAGCAGCATAGGCTTATCTGCACAGATTAATCATGAAATACTTACAAAGAGAGGAACATAAAAAAATTAAGAACTGATGAATTTAGACCAAAGCAAAGGTAATTGATGTAAGTAACAGAAAAGGTAATTGATGTGTGCTTACTTCCATAATAATGGGCATCTATGCTTTCCCACTCGAGGCTGCCTAGCCGTTGCTGCAGGCTTGCAGGGAGCGTCTTCATGCCAGGGCAGTCTCTAATGCGAATATCTTCGAGAGAAGAGTATGCTTGTGGGCCATCCGGTAGGGATGACAGTGTAGGACAATACTCAAGCATGAGGCGCCTCAATGATGGGAGCTCTCCCGAGCGAGATTCTAGAGATGCCAACTGATCACAGTGCCAAAGATGTAGATACATGAGTGACTGGGGAAGATGGAGGGCCCCTGTTAATCCATCACATCTTTCTAATGTTAAACGCTCCACCCCAGCTCCAGGTGTTGATGATGGCACCTCCAGTATACAAGATGCCCCTTGCTGAATCGACGATGACGACTGTCCCTGATGTAGCCTCCTGCCAAATATGGACTCAACCTTATAGCATCTCGTAATTTGCATTGTCTTGAGAGATGCAGGGACGTCGAAGACCTCAACCAACTCACGACAATTCAGTATACTCAGAGACTCTAGACGTGGCAGGAGCAGACTCGTTTGTGATGATGTTGATACCTCAGCAGAAGCTTGTGCATATCCAGTTAAGCTTCTGCAGTTTGCAATAGTAAGCGTCCTCAAGGATACCAATCCTTCAAACTCTTTCTCTGGCCAGTGTTTGAGCGCAACGCAATAACAAATTGACAAATCTTGAAGGTGTACAAAACATGCACAAAAATCTGTTACACCCGACATGCCGTATAACCCCAAAACTGTCAGAGGAAAATCATGATCATTCCATTTTTCCTTGCCACCCAGCACTTCCCTCAAACCATGCTCAACTCTAGTAGTGAACCTAAAGATGTTATGGTGCAGGTTCACATTGGTCAATGAAGTAATATGTCTAGCTACCCACAGGACCAACTGGTCCTCATGCGCTTCAATATCTAATACACTTAGTTTCGGTGATTTAGCTGCAGTTGTAACCTCTGGAAGACATCCATGAACATGAACGTTCTGGAGCTCAGGGAAGGTCATATGTTCTGGCAAAGCTTTCAACTCACCACATCGTTCAATAAACAACTTCTCAAGCAGAGGAAACATTGTATTTTCTCCTTGCATCACATCATTATCTGTTTCCCATAATCTGTCCAAACAATGAAGACAGTCTAGCGTAAGCTCCTTTAGATTTGGAAATATAAAGGATGCATCACGCTCACCACTGAACAACCATGGTAGTTTACTACAGTCGAAAAGATGGATCTGAACCATGTTTTGCAACATAGCCATCCATGTTGGACAGGTGTTGGCTACACAGGAGTGAATGTTTATAGCATGCAGCCCATCATGAGGTTTGAGTACCTCGAGCACTCTTGCTTCAAGCTGACAAATAGTTTCCTCAAGTCGAAGCAGATCCGATCTATGGGGCCATATTAGTGTCAGATATCTTAGTTCCTTCTTCTTCACGAGGTTTGCTTCTTTTGCATCATCTTCTGTCACGTTCTCTAGTTGTAGTATCTCCAGATGACCACCAAGGTTTAAATTCCCGAGCTCTCCAACATTACTACAATTAGAGCCACTATCTGCTACAAAACATGTAAGTGTCTGTAGGGATGTGAGTTTTCCGAGCTCTCTAGGCATGCTCTTAAGCTTTGGGCAGCCATGAGTGTAAAGGTGACGGAGGGCAATCATATACTTCATTTGTCTCGGAAGTGTTTCAAGATCTTTACAGCCAGAGAGGTTAAGCTTTTGCAGGTTGTAAAGAATGCTCATATCTTCAGGAAGTGCTCTGATCCAACTTCTTGAGAGATCTAGGTACCTCAAGTGATGTAGATGCCTTGGTTTTAGCCGAAATGAAAAACGTGGACGTAGTTGTAGTGCTTGCAAAGTGCTAAATTTTGATATATGTTTCAATGGAATATCCATCGTATCATCACATAGAAGAGTTTGGATAGCTGGAGAGTTGTTTTCTAGAGAACTATCCAGTTTTCCTTCAGGCTTCTTGCATGACAAAAATAAATGACGAGCTGTGTTTGGAAGCCACTCACTCTGACTTGTTTCCTCAGTTGCGACAACAGATCCAATCTTGCCTGGTTCGTCACTTGCCAAGGCACATTCTTTCCCCATTACAGAAAGTGCAACATCATGCATAAGATCGTGAATTTTACATGTAGTTCTGGAATAAAACAACCCGCTGTATTTAACGCTGTGGTCAGTGGCTTTGATTTCTTTCACATCTTGAAAGAATGACCTTGAGGCGAGCTCATGGAAAATCTGTTTGCCAATGGTTTCAAGACGAACTTGCTTTTCCTGGATGAAGCCATGTGCAATCCATAGTTGGATCAGCTTGTCCACATCAATTTCATAATCCTTGGGAAATACAGCACAAAAAGCAAAGCATTGCTTCATATGTGATGGCAAATCGTTGTAACTGAGCTTGAGTATTGGTAAGATTCCTGTCTCCTCGGTGCAAATGTTGCTTCTGATTGATATAGTCTCCCATTCTTCCTTACTCGTCTTGGTACACAGTAGAGAGCCTATTGCTGTTGCAGCTAAAGGAGAGCCAGCACATCTCTCCACAATCACATCGACCAGATCCATCAACTCGGATTTGGTTGATATCCATGCACTCGGATATTCTTTCTCTGCCTTGTTGAAACGACTGAATGCTGTTGTCTCGATGATTTTCTTTATGAATTTATGTTCCAAAGCTACGAGATTATGAGCTTTAACAGTACCTATTATTTCAGCCACTCCACCATCACGAGTTGTTGTCAAGACTGCACTACCGATGCCACCATGTTGAAGGCAGGCCTTGAGCTTTCCCCAAATCTGAACCTGTCGTGCCCAGACATCATCCAATACAAGGAGGTACCGTTGCCCGCGCACTACATTCTGAAGGATATCCAGTGGTGTCTTATTCTTCATGGAAGCATCTGCTTCTTTGCTATCATCCTTCTTCTTAGGAGCTTCTTCAACTATAGCTTTAGCCAAAGAATCCACGTCAAAGCATTCAGAGGCACACACCCATAGTAGCAAATCAAAATGATTACGAATATCAGGTTCATTGTAAACAAGTTGTGCTAATGTGGTCTTGCCCTGACTCCCCATTCCAATGATGGGAACAACTGTGAGATCTGCATTGTTAGCTTGCCCAACTAGTATATCAACAATTTTCTTCTTATCATTGGCTCTGGATTCGATGATGATTTTCTTGATTTCCTCTGGGTCAGTGCTAACATGATCCGTCCGCCGCAACTGACTGGATACCGGCGGCTGTTGCTGATACTTAAAGCCAAAGGCGTTCATTTCTGTCACAAGGACCTCGATGGCCTGCACAATCTTGCGGAGCTTTCTTCCCATCCTGTTACGGAACACAAAACGGTTGTGGGTGGGAAAGAGTTTTACCACATCAAAGCCAAGCTCCTTGTAGTGTCCATCCTTTTTGGCCTTGCGACGAAGCGCCTCGTACTTGAACTCGTCGAAGACTTCATTGGCCTGGTAAGCCACCTTCTTGATGGCCTGGATCCAGGCCGCCGCCCCTTCTCTGTGGGAAGCCGCCTGCTCGGCGTCGGCGATGATGTCCAGGATGGCAGGCAGTTTGCGCATCAGGATCTCATGTTGCTCCTCCATGCCTTTCATCACCTTGTACTGATCGAGGAGGCTGCTGGACATCTTGTCCTTCACGATGGACAGCAGTGGCCCGACCACCATGGTGGCCACGAGCTCCGCCATTGGAACGCCAAGGTGAGGGCTCGCAAGAATACAGAGGAGCGCAGCTTGTTCAGGTAGTATAAAGTGAAGAACCGATAATGGAAGCAAGTAATTCCAGTACTACTGACTCTCGAGGAGACGTACATTCCGCAGTTGGATGTGCTTCGGAGGCCGCCCGCATATCCCTCCGCCGACCGGTGCCGGAGAAGCCGAGACGAAGGAGGACGGCGGCGATAGGGCGGCGCCATGGCCTCCTCGTCCGTGGCTCCCCTCCTCTCCCTGCCGACCCCTCTCCTTGCCGCGCCGCCGCCAACCTCGAAAAAAATCCCAACTTGACGAATCCTCCACCTCACGGCCGCCGGGATCCGGCGTGGGACTGGGATGGAGGAATATGAATCGCTTCAAGGATGTATGGCGGAGGCGGAGGATGATGATTCCGGTGTTTTCTAAGGAAGGAACTGCGGGGAAGGGGGAGGCGGAGGTGGGTTCCGGCCGGCGTCCTATCGGATTTGGGTGTGCCGACCATTGCAGACGACGGAGGAGGCAGTGTTTTTTTCTCTCTTCTGACGAGGCAGCAAGGTGTAGGCTTATCCAGTCCGTAGGCCCACTAGGGCCTAGTAAAAGCGGCGCAGCCCACATCAAGACGAACAATACAAATGTAGAAACTAGTATTTCTCAATTTTATTTTATTTTACAAATGTAGAAACTTGGAAAAAATCGAAATAGAATCACATTTTCTTTATAACAATCCGAGCCTACAATTCATCAGCCAAGGACCTATATCATTTTAGAAACACCATTGCAAGAAGGTCCATGTAAGAAAAAATAAATCACAATCATATCCTTAGGAAATCCTCCGCATTCTCGACCCTGAACATGTCCATGGTGCATCAAAGATTTCACCGCTAGGCTTTCGCGCCTCCGACAGAACAAGAGCATAATATTCATGGGGCAACCAGAAGTGATTGATTTCTACCTGGAAGCGCCGGTTACGGGGTTCAAAAAGGATCCACTCCTTGAAAATGACGTCTAATTAGAAATTTTCGGACTTTTCGGACTCCATATTATTATTATTATTATTATTATTATTATTATTATTATTATTATTATTATTATTATTATTATTATTATTATTATTTTGTGAGTGACCCAAGCATGGCTGGATTAACTAGCTGCTTGGCTTGTTAAGCTCATGCTCGTTAAGGCTCGGTTCATTAAGTTCGTTAAGATTAACAAGCAAAATTCATATTTAACGCGGTTTATTTAAAGCTCGTGAGCGCTTGTTAACAGACTGTGATGTGTTGCAACCTAATGGACGAGAGTGAGGGTGTAAAATTTTATGAACGAATATGATGACCACATGAGGAGGTGGCATGATTGTCTCGCCCGTGCTGTTTCGAACTAGTGGTCATGGGCCCTGATTTTGGTCCACACAAACGACACACGGGGGGACAGACAGACGCAGTGATGTGCCGCACATAATAGAGTACCATTATTTTGAAGGCTGGGTTTGTGAAAAACACTACAATACATTATTTTTTTTTAAAACACCACGTCTACAGTAATCTTTTTGCAAAAAACACTGGTTGGCGGATCAAGCTCAGTTAAGTGAGTTTATGACACTTGAGGTCCATTTTTTGCCTACGTGGCATAACAGTTTAGGTTTAACGCGAAAACACCCCCAACATTCTTCATCGTGCCGCCCAAGCCCCCCCCCCCCCCCCCCTACAATACATTATTTTTTCAAAAAACACCACGCCTACAGTAATCTTTTTGCAAAAAACACTGTTTGGCGGATCAAGCTCAGTTAAGTGAGTTTATGACACTTGGGGTCCATTTTTTGCCTACGTGGCATAACAGTTTAGGTTTAACGCGAAAACACCCCCAACATTCTTCATCGTGCCGCCCAAGCCCCCCCCCCCCCCCCCCCCGTCCTTGGACTTTTTCCAGCCACCCGGTCAGCCTCGCGCCCGCAGCCGCCCGAGTTCACCGGAGCTCCAACCCTTGGACCTCGCCTGTCGCGTTTTCCCTGCAGGAGCCGCCGTCGCTGCCCTAGTTAATCGTCGCCGCTTGACCTCCTCAACTTCTGGTGTCGGATCCGACTCAAGCACCACCACCTCGTCTGGATCCGGCGAGGGATACCACGCCGCCGCCCCAGTTTGGTCCTGCACGAAAAAGATGCCCAGCGCCGCCAACGTTGACCACCCTAGCCAGCGCCGCGCCGCGCAAATCCAGCGGCCGTCGGTCGCGACGGCCCTCGCTTAGCGCAAATCCAGTGGCCCTCGGTCCCGTGGGATGAGCTCGTGGCTGTCAGCCGCCATGCAGGACGGGCAAGCAGGGGTCGTTGCCATACGGATTTAGAGAGGGATGTCGCGCCGCTGCCCCAGTATGGCTCCTGCGCCGCTACGCAAAGGAGATGCCCAGTGCCGCTAGCGTTGACCGCACCAACCAGTGGCGTGGGATGCACGTGGGTCTAATTGCTTTTTTACGTTTTGATTCGGGGTGTCTATGTAAAATCTAAGGACTGATTTGTAAATTTGAATTAGAATTGACCTGACACAAAAATGTTACGCTACGTAGGCAAAAAAGGCCCCAACTGTTATAAACGTGTTTAACTAAGCCAAATCCGTCGATCAATGCTATTTGCAAAAAGATTACCATAAACAGGATGTTTTTGTAAAAAGAATATATTGTAATGTTTTCTGCAAATCTAACCCTCAAAACGGTGGTTTTATGCAATTTACTCGCACGGAATACGGCTGCACATCTCAAAGGCCCAAACCGACGCCCAGGATACCGACCTGCTCTGGCTCGGCCGCTATAAATGCGCACTTGTGTATTTTGGATTACTATAATGAAAAAATATGCCACCTTGCCTGGTCCAGTCATGCGGGCTTGTCACCCCATGCAACCTTCAAAAGAATCAAAACAATATGCCACCCTGCGTCACTAGCCTAGTACTCCCTCCGTCCGGGAATAGTTGTTCCCATGGGATTTTTACAAAAAAACCCTTCATGTTTGCCCGACCAAACCCGTACTCCCTCTCCATCTTCCTCCGACACCGGCCGACTCCAACGCCGCCTAGCTCCTCCGCGCCACCGCGCCGCACAGCTCCCCTGCGCAACCGCGCCGCGCTACCGCGCCGCTCCACACACGCGCCTCCGCGCAGCTCCCCCGCAGCTCAACCGCGCCGCGCCGCCGCACCATCATTCCGTGCTCCCCTGCACAACCCCTAAAAATCCCCCATTTCCCTTGTTGCTCGAGCTCGACTCCTCCACGCCGGACGCCGCCTCGTCCACACCGCCAGACGCCGCCCCGCCCTCACCGCCGGAGCTCCCCCGCCCCACGCCTCCGCCGTGTTGCTTCCAGCGGTCGGCGGATTAAGGCAGCGGCCTCGCTGGCCCATGGAACCCGCCAGAGTTCAAAGGTCTCCTTTTTCCCCCTCTGCTCCCTTAGATCTCTTGCAATTTTCTTCTTCATCTTCTTCGATTGGTCTACTGGAAACAGAACAGAGGTAAACAAAGCAATC
The DNA here is from genome assembly GCA_034509565.1 of Triticum monococcum. Classification (NCBI taxonomy): domain Eukaryota; kingdom Viridiplantae; phylum Streptophyta; class Magnoliopsida; order Poales; family Poaceae; genus Triticum; species Triticum monococcum. Next base: position 773,069,811 of record CM067847.1, read on the forward strand.
TTTACTGAAAACATAACAGAGTTGCCTGGTGGCGTTCGAGGTTGAACCTGTACTGAACAAAACAAGGCTGAGATGGATGGATGGATAGATTGTGTGAGATGAAATATGAGAATCTTGCTTTGTGTCAATTTCAGTTATCCATCAAGTACTCCATTCACATTGCTGCTGCTCCATCTTTAATAATCCTGAAATAACATCAATGTTGTACTCCATTCAGACTGTTGTTATCTAACTGAATTTCAGTTGTCAATTTTTTTTGCACTCACATGCTTCTATCAGTGGTTATCTAACTGAATCTTGCTCATTTGTTTGTCACCTGTAGATGCCATGCTCAATTTTTTGGTAAAGCTACTCGAGTTGCCAGCAATGCATGCAAAGCGGCAACAGTTGGCTGCTCAGTTTTTCTTGTACTGCCAAGATGGAAGGTGAGCACCAATATTTCTGAAACTAGTGATTTGACACTAGTGAAAATTCAGTTACTGCTTGAGTGATTTGACACTGTTGAAAATTCAGTTACTGTCAATTCTACAGTACACAAGATTCAGTGTAAATCTTCAAAATGAATTGCTGTTAGTACACGATCAATTACCTAATTTGGCATTATTACTCCCTAGAGAACGGATTGTACAGCACTGAAAATTACTCTGAATGTACTCCAGTTGACTGTATATTCACTGAATGTACAACACCAAAAATTACTCCAATGACTGTACATTGACTGCATATATTTCATTGATGTCAAATTTTATTTATGTGTCAAGTCTGACATCAACTTGTAAGAAGAATAAGGGTGAGTCCAAGATCAGGATTCAATGAGAATAAATTCAAATAAATTCAAATAAACCCATCATGTCAGGATTCTTGATCAAAGACCCACTTAGGAGTAGTTTGTCATTGTTAAACACAAGTTTAAAATGAATATGCTTCTTTTGCTGTGGTAATCCAAAATGCTTCTTTTGGGTACAGTAGCTGTAAAACTTAGTCTATCTGGAGCTTGAGCTTGTGAGCTTCTTTAGCAAGATCACTGAATACACTGAATTTGTCATTATAATTTATACTGTGAACTGAACACTAACACTTTTACAGTAAATTAGGACTATACAAACACTTTTACAATTCTGAACACTTTTCACAAGATGAAGCTCTTGATCTTACAGTAAAACTGTTCTGAACACTTTTCACAAGATGAAGCTCTTGATCTTACAGTAAAACTGTTCTGAACACTTTTCACAAGAGGAAGCTTGGTTTTTTTTCGATCTACACTCTTAAAGTTCAAGATACTCTTGTAAATTAAATAAATCAAATGGTGTATAAATCCTCTTGGAAACTTTAGGTATGTTTGCAATTGGACATATGGTGTATAAATCCAAATAAATCAAATAAATTCAAATAATTCAAATAAATCCAAATAATCCTATCCTTTCTCATTGAACACATGACACAATACATACACATGACACATCAAATACTCCTATCCTTTCTTTTCTTTTCCCTTTCCCTTTCTTTTTGAGCTTTCTCTATCTACTCATTTCCTTGTTCTATAATGGCCATCGTATCAGTAATTAGCTCAGGATTGCAGTATACACCGGTTATTTCTTCTCCCCCATTTTGTAGACGGTCCTTGTGTAGATGCGGCAGCTTATAGTTGTTTCCTCCTTGATCTTTCATCACTTCCACCATGACTGCTTGCAACGTCATAAAGCTTTTGAACAGCTTATGGGGATCGTAGTTCTCAAACTCCTCCTCTACACCCTGTACCAGTTCCTGTATATTCATAGGCGCTCTGCAGTCGGTTAGGGATTGGAGGGAGCAGTGAAAACAAAGATCCAGAACATTGAACTCAGGGATGTTTGGTGCTTGTTGCAATAATCGAATATCCAGATCTGTCTGTGCCACGGCTTCTAGAAAACCAGCATCATTAGGGAGGACATGCGGTGTTGCATTGTCTTGTTGAATAAAGATCGTTGTGTCATCGTCACCGTCCGGCCATTTGTCTTGAATGGCAGGGATTACTTTATTGATCAAGTAATCTCTGCACACAGGTCTAGTAACTTTGACTGGCTTCAACTCTATTGTCCCCCTATCTCTATTCTGGCTTGTTCGTTGTGCCTCGGTCTGTACCACGAACGGCCAAATGCCAAGTTTCCCATCAAATATCATCTCCCCATCTTCATTGTAGCGAGGTTTGGCTACAGCTGTTAGAAACATTACCTTCCCAATGCTATGAGTATTGTGCACAGTTCGGTTTGGTTCTTCTTCTCCAGGCAGTACGTAGTAGCTACTCTTCACTCGGGTCATGTCATACCATTTCTCGTCGATGTGGACCATATTTGTCATTGGCTTGAAACTGGGCCAAGGACTTGATATCCATCTTTCATCCATCATGGATAGGCAGAACTTTAGTCTCGCTATCTTGTTCTGTGGCTTGAGGGTGGGTTTGATGGTGCTTGTGATGCGTTTTAGCTCTTGCAATTGAAATCTGTCATGTAGGGTTGATCGGGGCACACCTAAACACCTTGCTAGAGACCGGATTGTTCTTCTTTTGTTCAAGGGGATTGTGGTTGTTCTCGACAGATCTAGTTCTTTTCTCTTCCTACCACTTTTGTTCTTCTTGCTTGAAACATCAACTTCTTGGCCTGCTGCAAGTTGTCGTTTGGCTAGATTCCATATTCTTGTAACTGTTCGCAGGTGAACATTCAGCATCGTCGCAATGAGCACCTTGTCATACACGTGAACCTGTCCATCTCTAAGCTCGATTACTCGCAGAGCAAAGTAAACACCATGTCTCTCCTTGTCTGTCAAGTCCTTGCCTCTTGGATTGCCATGTGCATCAGCTTCTTCCAATTCTGCATCTTCTTGTGCCTCTTGAGCTTCTTCCAATTCTGCATCTCCTTGTGCCTCTTGAGCTTCTTCCAATTCTGCATCTCCTTGTGCCTCTTGAGCTTCTTCCAATTCTGCATCTCCTTGTGCCTCTTCAGCTTCTTCCTCTTCAGGAAACCAATTCAATTCAATGTCTTCATCCTCATCTTCCGGCATCAAGTTCAAATCAATAGCATCACCCTGTTGAGCTTGTTCTTCTTGTTGAGCTTCGTCCTCATCTTCCGGCATCAAGTTCAAATCAATAGCATCACCCTGTTGAGCTTGTTCTTCTTGTTGAGCTTCGTCCTCATCTTCCGGCATCAAGTTCAAATCAATAGCATCACCCTGCTGAGCTTGTACTTCTTCTTGAGCTTCGTCCTCCTCTTCCGGCATCAAATTCAAATCCATAGTTGTGTGCTCCTATCTGATCTCATAACAAGAGTATACAAAAGATGAATGGTGGGCATATAATCATAACAAGAAAACCATGAAGAATCCTAGACAAAAAGCAAAGAAACCAAGAAAGAGAAAAGTAGATATTAAAAGTACTCCTTGTTCATAAGCAACTACAGGTCCTACTACATCTCTCTTTTTGCAGGGATCAGGGCAGGAATTAAAAAGCAAACAAAAGCAGGGGCCATGAGTACATCTCAACTTTTACTGTATTTCTTGTTGACAACTAGTGCAGGTACACATTTTGAATATTGAAATTATCTTCTGTTAGTAGACCATGGTAGTAGTTATAGAACTATGAATATCTATTACTCCCTCTACAACATCAGAAAAGTTAATAACATCCTCTACAACATTTTCTGTAGAATAGAGTAGGCTTCAATTTGTCAAAACTGAATTTTACTCACTGAAAATATGACAGTGGAGTACTGTCCAAACTGTATTCACTGTCTGAATTTCATTGATGTCAAATTTTATTTATGTGGCAAGTTTGACATCAACTTGACTGAACATCAACTTGACAGAACAAAACCTGACAGAAATTGACAGGTTTTGGAACAAAATGACAGGATCTGAACATCAACTTGATTGAATAATATAGTGTCAATTCTGATTGTTAACAGTAGAATAATACCGTTAATAACAGAGTAATGGAGTGAGAAATCTTACTATAAATTCAGTTACTGTAGTTACTGAAACTTCACTGTAATTATGCAAATGAAATTATTATTCTGTAAATTCAGTTAACAATCAGAATTATGTAATGGAGTGAGAAATCTTAGTGTAAATTAGGTTAACAAGAAATCTTAGTGTAAATTCAGTTAATAGTGTGTTTTCAGCTTGTATTTTCAGCTTATAAATTTTAGGACTATGTGAATAAAATGCTTTCAACTAAGAAGATAATCTGTCTTCCCATCTCACTGCTCACTGCTAGCAAGAGTAGAAGAAGAAGAATTCCAAATAATGTTTCCAATTTGGCTAAATCTGGCCTGCATTTGCTGTAATTTAGTACATGATTTTTTCCTTCTTTTGTCAATGATTCTGACCTCTATAACCTTTCTCATCATCTCATGATTCTGCCCATGACTTATTTTTTACTCCAATGAATGATTCTGCCCCTCTGTAACATTTTTTTGGCAGTACTAAAGATTGGTCCATCAGAAATCAACATCAATGTTACTGACTTTTTTCAAATTACAGAGCAAGCAAGCAAGCAATGTACACAGATCAGTTATGTTTTAAATTACAGAGCAAGCAAGCAAGGCACTGGAGATGAACAAATTACAGAACCCTGTACTTGTTCTCACCAGCAGCAGCACGAGTAGGGGACCTCAAGCGGCAGCACACGAGAAGGGGATCTCCGGGCGGCAGCACGAGCAGGGGAGGAGCAGCAAGTTGCGGAGAAGCAGCAGAAGGGGCTCCAGCTTGAGGTCCAGGATCGCAAAAGAGCTTGAGGATGAGCTTGAGGGAGCTCGTGGTCCAGACGCGGCGGGAGCTCGTGGTCCAGGCGCTCGAGACCCAGGCGCGCGCGGGTCCTGGCCGGCGGCGGCGCAGGCCCTGCGAGGAAGGAGGGGATATCGTCGACGCAGGTCCTGGGCGGCGGAGGAGCACGTCTTGTGCGGTGACGGAGCAAGCAGGGCGGCGCAGGTCCTTGGCGGCAGAGGAGCAAGCAGGGCGGCGCGGGTCCTGGGCCGCGGAGGAGCAAGTCCTGTGCGGCAACGGAGCAAGCAGGGCGGCGCGGGTCCTGGGTCGCGGAGGAGCACGTCCAGTGCGGCGGCGGAGCAAGCAATTGGGCGGCGCAGGTCTTGGGCTGACGACTGGCCCTGGCGACGCGTGCCGGCGACGGGCGGAGGAAGAAGGAAGAAGACGCGACCTGTATGGTGACCTGTTTGTAACAAATTTGAAGTTATAAGGGTGTTTTTGAAAAATTGACATTACACTATGCTGTGGACAACTTTTCCCGGACGGAAGAAATAATACTACTGTTTTGAATTGTTTTCGTGCTTCGAAGAAGATACTTGCACGTATTGACGTATATAATCCTCGAAGTCATCGGTGAGGTCCAACACGGTCCTGCTTTCTTCGTTTCATATTACTCGTTGCTGATTTAATATAACTTTATACTAAATCAGCAACAAATAATATGAAATGAAGGGAGTAGATATTAAGAAGTGATCCGATACAATCCCGGTTCAAGGAAATACATGGTCATTACATATCACGTATTGTCCATATGACACACATCAGCACAGGGGCCACCCCTGCCCGGGACCCATATGTCAGTGGGCGCGAGACTCACGACCCCCAGCCGAACTCTGCATGCGCTAGCGACCACACCAAGTGCCTTCTTCTGTTTACTACAGGGATATATGGCCCAAAATTGCTTTTGAAGGTCGAGCTCCGTAAAGGCCTCTAAATACAAAATTCAAAATTCATGGAATTCTTATTTTTACATTTCAAGAATGTCTAAAAAAAATAACAGAGATATATGAAGGCATAGTGCATAAGTGTGTAAACTTTCAGGTCGAAATATGTTGAAATGAGGGTGGTGCAAAAAAGAAAAGTTTGGGCCTTTTTAACACATGATACTATTCTTCCTCTCAGATCATGAATTTGCCTTTTTTTGTACAGGTCACATGTCATTCTGAAATTTTGCACACACGTGCCTCACATCCTTGTTTACTTGTACAAAAAAAATTCAGATTTCTTTGAAACCATTTTTTTGGAATTTCAATTTTTTTTTTAAAGATCGGCCTCCATGGAGCCCGAGAGCCCAAAACGCCATTCTCATGTATAGCCATGTATATAAATCATGTTGTCTTTTCCGATGGAGCGCACACAGACTTGCTATTTATTTTTTTTGCGAAAAACAGTACAAATTGCTACTAACAAGGTGCACATGGTTTCGAAACATATTTTATTTTATTTTCCATTTTTTTGTTTCTGTTTTTCTTCCTTTTATTTTAATTTTAATTTTAAAAATTTAAATAATGTTTAAAGTATTCAACATCTGTTAGTGCTTTCACAACTAGTTCAGAATTTTTTAACAAATCACATTTTTTGAAAATAGTTTCAATTTTCAAATATTGGTCACAATATAAAAAAATATTAGAAGTTTTTAAAAATGTATCCATTTCTCAATTTCTTTTCAGGCATTAAAAAATATTTGCATTTTTTTGGATTTTCAAATTGTTCTCGGTTATAAATTCTTTTTCTGAATCTCAATTTTTTTTCAGCAATTCGAAAAAGTTCCACTTTTCAAAAAATGCTCTGGAATTTAAAATAATTTTATTGTTTTTTATGAATTTTTCTTCAACAAGTCGTTTTTCATGTATATATCTTTTTTGTATCTCTCACATGCAAGCATGTATATTGATGGAATTTTGCACAATTATATTACAGTAACACACATGTATATACATAAAATTTTGGAAATTTTCAGGCAGTAAAATCCATTTTTATACTTAAAAATAACAGTCGCGATGTGCCCGTGCTCCAAAGCCATTATTCGCAACATGTTGAGCTATTCGACAGGAAATGATTTATATTGCAGGAATAGGATCTTTCTGCTGCGTTTGTCATAACGTATGCGTGTGCTGCCGCCTCTGATCTGGGCCATAGCTCTAAGACAAAAAAAAACATGCCTGTCCAACCCAAAAGGCTTCAAGACCTCTATGTTCTTCCTCAACGTCTAGTGATCATCATAGTATTGTGAGAATAAATTTTCTCTCGTTCTTTTGGCGGTGCCATGAGATTAAAGAGTTATCTACCCTCGCAGATCCGATTATTCGAATCTGATGAGTTTATGTCACTGCGTCAACCTTTTTTTGTTAGTCTGATTTTTTGTGGAGGTGAAATCTTTTATCAACATGGTGAAAATATAGTGATTCGACGGCACACTTCTAGGGGATCATCCCCGGCCCAAGTATGTACGTCAATCAAGTCTTCCCATCTTATTGGATGGGTAACTGAAGGTGCTTGCAAAAACCATTTATCGGTAATGTTCGTGCGGGTGAAAGAGTGACAACATCGTTGCTCCAGTCTAATTGCAGACTCAAGTTACTTTGCATTTTTTTGAATCTTAGGGCCAAATCAATGTACCTATCATTATTATGAGTATGAATAAAATTATATGTGTTTCTAAAAAATAACGTAATCAGATTTCTTATACAAAGATCCCATGGTTGACATTCTCTCAAAAGAAAATCACCATGCTGACGTGTCATACGGGCCGATACATAGTATGTACGCAACATGTAGAGCCAGGACTGGCGGTTCACAGTTCTTTGGTGGTTGGTGTGGTGGTACCAGAGGCAAGTGACGACCATTGGTGTCAAGCTTAGATGTTTCTTCGGTCTTGTTTGTAATTTTACTTCTTGGCTATAATTTCTTTGTGCAATGGCTATCATTATGCTATTTGATTTTTACCAGGTAGGTACGCACTTGGCTTGTACTAAGATCCTTGCGATACAAATAAAACACGTATTATACTGAAAAAATATTGAAAAGTTTTTTTGTTTTTCTCCATGTGAAAGAAAAAAAGATTTAAAATGTATTTTGGTCGGCTCAGAATTAGCTGTTTCTTGGTGGATTTTATGAGCTTGAATCAACAAAATAAAAGCAATTTCTTTACTTTGTTGGTTTAATCTATGAAATCAGATAAAAAGACAATTCAAAACAGTATGCGTGAGAATCACGACGAGAAAGAAGACTTAAACATTGCACTTATTCGAACCAGCTTAATTTTGGCCTTCACTAACGGATGTGACGGTCTTACTCGGCTGAGATATAGCAATCCGGTTGACCATTCAAAACGGCAGGACGCTGCCCGTCGCTGGGAATAGCAACACCACCCGGCACGGTGGCGTAGACGTCCAGCCCCAGCACCATGTGATCGCGCGACTCCAACCTGACCGTCCGCCACAGGACGTGCCCCGTCGCCTTCCGGAACGCGCCCGTGCCGCCGGCGACCGCGAGCTCCCTGACCGCTGCGGAGAGGTCATCCCGGCCCACCACGGCGATGGTGCTGCCGTTGTACGCGCCGCCCGTGAGCACCACGGTCATGGACACGATCAGCACGGGGTCCTTGAGGCCCGCCAGCATGTACGACCCCTGCGCGCGACCGACGGCCCGCGATGCCGCGCTGGGGCCTTCGGTCAGCGCGTCGTCGATCACCGTCGTGTCGCCGAAGTGGGCGCCCGACATGAACGGGTGCGCGGGGCCGGTCCCCTTCACGAGCTGCACCGCCGTCTGGCCCGGGCCGCCGGTGATGTCGTGCATGTAGAAGCGCAGGTGGATCTGCCGGCTCCGCACGGCAGCCGTCGCGGTCGGCAAGGCCAAGGCTAGGGTGGTGACCGAAGCGACGAGGAAGAGGACGCGAGGCATTGATGCGATCATGGTGGACGTAATTGTAGAATATATCACGTGGAACGATGAATGGACATGCTTCATGGTACGAGCTGTATATAGTCGACGATGGCTCGCAAGAACACAGAGGAACGCTGCTTGAGGAAGACAATAGTTGTGGGAGCAAATAATGTGCTTGCTTGCTTGCTTGTGAGGAGAAATGGAAGAAAAACAGCGGGGAGGCTGACGAGGATGATTGTGGCCACACATATGCTTATACGACGAGGACGCAATGAAAGCGAATGCTCGGGCACACCTAACAACGGACGGCCGAGTAACTGATGCGCGTAGCTGTTCTGTACTAACAAATCGACCCTACTACAAGAATTCATGAGAATTGTCGGAACGGCGGCGAGAAATCATGACTGGTGTTGAGTGCTCTAGTCCTTGTGCTGCCCCACTGGTCCTATGAGTTGGTGTTAGCTCTTCACATTGCCTTTATTTTGCTTGGCTGTGTTCGTGAGTGAGTTCGGTTTCAGTCCGTGTCCAACAGCTGCGTGTGCTAGATCTCAGAAAGTGATGTCCCGGCAAAATATCAAGTCTCCAATGGTGAGAAGTGTGTATCCACGGAACTACAAAGAATTTTATCCAACGAGGTAGTAGTATAAAGCGAAGAACCGATAATGGAAGCAAGTAATTCCGGTATTACTGACTCTCCAGGACAGGCTTCGGAAGCCGCCGGCGTATCCCTCCGGCGACGGTTGCCGGAGAAGCGGGGACGAACGAGCGCGGCGGCGACAGAGCGGCGCCATGGCCTCCTCGCCCGTGGCTCCCCTACTCGCCCTGCTTACCCCTCTCCTTACCATCCACCGTCAACCTCGAGAAAATCCCAACTTGACGAATCCTCCACCTCACGGCCGCCGGGATCCTGTTCCTCCGATCCGGCGACGGCGTGCTAAGCGCTGTTTTTCTTTTAGGGCCGCCCTAGCTGGTCTGGTGGGCCGAAGATGACGGCCCAGTTTAGGAATAAACTAACTGCAGCGCTACTCTGTTCCTATCTTTAGTACCACACTGCTCGGCTAAGAAGGAACGACGCGATTTAAATAGCCCGGCGCTGAGCACTCCAGCGCCGCGGACGCAAAGCTCATTCATTAGCTCAGCCGAGGCAAAGAGCTTTCGCTACGTACTTCTGGCCGGGCCTGTCCTGTCGGCCTGTTACCCTTGGTCACCCTCGCTGTGTGTTGGGGGTTAGAAGTACGGTGTGATGTGTCAGTCTTTTTTTCTATTGCTATTTTAATTTTTCCCTCTCCTAATGAGTTGGTCTTTTTTTTCTAATATTTTGCTATTTATATATTCGAGGGGTTACAAGTACGGTTCAATGTAAGTATTTTTTCCTAATATTTTGCTACTTCATTTTTTTGGCCTCTTTTGTTCTAATATGTCAGTCTTTTTTCTAATATTTTCCTATTTGTATTTTTATCCCTTTTTCCCTCTCTTGTTCTAATGTGTCGGTCTTTTTTTCAATATCTTGCTATTTATATATTCGAGGGGTTACAAGTACGGTTCAATGTCAGTCTATTTTCCTAATATTTTGCTATTTTAATTTTTTCCCTCTTTTGTTCTAATGTGTCGGCCTTTTTTTCTAATATTTTGCCATTTGGAGGGGGGGGGGGGGGGGGGTCGGTATTTCCCCCCCTTATATTTGGCTACTTCATATTTCTTTGCCTCTTTTGTTCTAACTAGCACAGTGACCCGCTCGATGCACGGGCTAGTATTTTATAAAGTTCAATAATGAAATTTCTTGTGTAATCTATGTTGACCAACTTTCATGACCCTGAGAGAATGTGAAGAATCTATAAATCATTACACGCAATATCTTTCAGTAGCATAATGACCATACACGTTGTAGCATTTCATGTTCTTATCCATATGCATCCATCTGAAGGACATCTTGTTGTTTTTTCGTTCGCTACATTCCTGGTTCTATTCTATGGAAAAACTTAAAAAAATACAAACAAAATTGTTAATGCACTGACACATTTCCAGACATGCATTCACTAGTAGAAAAAGGGCCATTAGTCCCGGTTCATAAGGGCCATTAGTCCCGGTTCCCGGTGTTCTGGAAACCGGGACTAAAGGGTCGTTACTAAAGCCCCCCCCCCTTTAGTCCCGGTTCTTATACGAACCGGGACTAAATGCCCTCCACGTGGCCGCTGTATGGAGGTCCACCTTTAGTCCCGGTTGGTGGCACCAACCAGTACTAAAGGAAACTTTATGATTTTTTTTGATTTTTTTTTCTCAAATTTTCAAATTTCTGAATTATTTTAATCTCTAATCAGCCCTCATCACTACTCCATTTAATCTCTAATCTCTAATCACCTCTCATCATTCCAAATCATCTAACTTCCTGAACAGTCACCCATCATCTCACTACCATAGCCTGAGCACGCTTAACTTCCGGGTTCTATTCTCCCTCGTTTCCAAGTCTGCACTTGTTGTTTTCCTGACAATAGTTAGATGTCGATCCTATTAATCCTCAGGAGTTTAGCTTGAGCACGAAGTCACACATTTCACTGTTTGAGTTTGAAACTATCATTCTAAAAAACAATAATTATTTAGTAACACTAATATTTCTTGAATTAGTAGTTTGACCATTGTTTGACCAGATTTGACCAAAATTCAAAAAAATTGAAATAATTATTTAGTAACACTAATATTTTTGAATAATTATTTAGTAACACTAATGCTTCTTGAATAAGTAGTTTGATCATAGTTTGACCAGATTTAACGAAAATTCAAAAAAACTGAAATTTGAGCATCACTTTTTTTCCTTTTGGAATTTGAGGATTCTAAAAATTTGCAAACAGGCCGTAGGCCGTCAAAACCGGATGTGGATTTTCGTGCTGAACATTTTGATATATTATACGTTTTTTTGACATCGTATGCAAAAGTTATAGCCGTTTTACATTTTCCCTACACTTTTTGCAAAACATGTCCAAATTTAAGTTTTTTAATTTTCCTAACTAGTAGATGTAGTAACATAACTACATCTCGAAGGATTTTAACTTTTGAAGTTTTTATCATTTTCTTTAGCTTTTTACAAAACTGAAAAGGCGATACACCCAGGGGGGGGGGGTAGGATTTGAAAATTGCACCATTAGTACCGGTTCGTGCCACGAACCGGTACTGCCTCAACCCCATTAGTACCGGTTCGTGGCACAAACCGGTACTAAAGGTTAGACCTTTAGTCCCGGTTCGTGGCACCAACCGGGACTAAAGGTCCCATTTGAACTGGGAGTAATGCCTGTACGGTGCCCTAGCCACTCGAACTGGGACTAATGCTCACATTAGTTCCGGTTCATAATGCAACCGGTACTAATGCTCTTTTCTGGCCGAACCAAAGCCCTTTTTCTACTAGTGATTCACCGAGCACTAAATTTAATTCTCTCTCTCTCTCTCTCTCTCTCTCTCTCTCTCTCTTATTAATGCACACGTCATATTAAACTCTCTTTTTTGCGGGATACATCATATTAAACTCTAAACAGAATGCGAGAGAGCATCTTGCATTAGGCGTAAAAATACTACTTTAATTCATCTGAATCTAGTTGAATTGATATACTAAAGTACCAAAGACCATCACTTTCGTATTGATTGGAAGTAAATCTGACTGATACTAAAATTTGTTCAAATACAAATAAAAAAATTCATTGAGATACTTTGCTTTGAATTGTTAGTTTATCAAATAATGAAGCTTCTGTAGGCAAGACCATAAGATCTCGATCTATTAATTTGTAGTATTCAGATCTTACAAAATTACATGAGTATACAAGATATGACGAAAGTTTCACTTCGATCCAAGATAAACCAAAGTACTGAAAACCGTGACTTCAATTTAAGATAGTTATGGTTGGGAAAAAATGATTGCCACTAAAAATATTGCTCAGGTACAATACAAAATACCTTGGAGATAATATGCTTAGAGCTAGTTCTTGAGTAATGAAACTTCTGTAGGTAAGAGTCTTCATTTCTCATAAAATTAGATGAGTATTTTAAAATATGGCGACCGGTAACATATACACCATGCATGGACCGTCATGAAACATAAGTTGTTTACTTACACAGGGAATCATGGTTGATGATCACATCACGACTGTTTTTCTGTCCAGGTAAAAAAAAATCATTGGAAAAGAACTTTTCAACCCAATTTACTAATATTAAAAAAAAACTTCGTGGGGTTGTCCGTGTAACTGAATGGTGTAGAGATATTACAACGAATTGTGTGCATAAAATAATTTATTTCTGAATCATTTGACTAAAGAATTGTGGTACTAAGTAAACCATCCGATATACATAAATAACACAAAAGATTAAGTTCTATCGCTCTCAGCCAAAGGCTTAAACAAATGGTCCGCATGATAGGCTAAGTATGGAAATAAACTATTTTGACAAAAGTAAGGCTAGGATTAACTACTATCAAGGAGGCAAACAGGTAGATGTTCGAAATAGTAGAGCGGGTAGCATTAGTCATTAAACTACTAGTCAAGATTATTGTGAGCAAGTGCAACAGAGCTTTGGCAGGGGCTATCACGTACCTTTGGACACCGCATTGTTGCGTGCATAATACTAACCTGATGTTGCAGGGTCGTCCTGCGCCTTATGAGAAAAACCACTCCGGCAGAAACAATTTTCACATATGTTAGGCTCCTCAATAGAGGACAGTCTGGCACTAATGGAAGGATGTGTTGAGCAGAACGGGATGTAAAAGGAAGCGTATATCTGTAGATAGACAGGTAGATAAAGTGGAGGAAGTGGGGACACTCGCGTGTTTGACACTCATGTAATAGGCCTGCTTATAACAGGGATTAAGTAAAAAAAATCAGAGCATCATACCAATTAGAACTTACAACTGAATTTTATCAAATTCAGATTAACAGAAACTGAACCATACATTGAACAATTACTATCTGGCAGACCAGAAAGATAGACAATTCATGAAAATTATATTCGCATGTAAGAAGCAACATCATTATAGTGATAGGTGTCTTATATACCAATAAAACTCAACTATATTAATTAAAGACATACAAATCTAGAGATTGTACGTTGTACTATACAAGAATACAGGGGAGCAGTTCATAGATGCTATACAGGAACACGGGGGAGGACTTGAAAGATGCTCTACCTGTCACGTGGCTGTCTGGAGGATGCAAGGAACCGATTGGTTTCATGACCAGCTGTAAGTTTATCAAAATCTTGTGAGACCACAGGCAAATAATCTCCGTTTGATAATTTCCTAGAAGAGAAGTGCTTTCTCTGTTTGCAAGTAGCTGATTTCCAATGAGGTGCCATAGATGTGTCTGTCATCGGCCAGGGTGGATGAGCTCGAGGTCCTCAAACGGCATCCTTCGACAGAGTTGTTAGGAGCTGGCCTACCGTCAGCCGTCAAGCCGACCCCAACCTAGTCAACCTTCTACGCGGAGCTCCTGCTGGATGGACGGCAGTGACTGCAATGGTGATGCCGAAGCTTCATACTACTGCATCCCTCCCCTATCTCATACCCAAAAAGAAATAGCTACCTTGGTAAAACATCTAATTTTCTACATCGATTGGTGAAATTGTACTCCATCGATAGAGAATGCATCGACCAGCTGTAGATTTTATCCATTGATCTATGAAACCACACTCTTATGTTCTTCATACATCAGCCAGTTGTAGGTTTTCTAGATTGATCGACGAAAGAACACACCCGCATTCTTCAACCGGCTAGAATACATCGGCCATCTGTTGCTAGCAGGTAATCTCTGTAGACATCACTTTTGCTAGCTAATCTCCACAGGAATCCATCTAGCAGCCTAGAATACATCGGCCATCTGTTGCTAGCAGGTAATCTCCGTAGACATCACTTTTGCTAGCTAATCTCCACAGGAATCCATCTAGCAGCCTCTTCCTAAGCAAGCCGGTATATCAATCGGTTCGAGGCCAATGGAAAGCATCCATCGGATCATCGTTAATGTTGCATGGTCTTCGCCCACGAGAATTCCGCTAGCCCTTGTGAACGTATTAGGGTTCGGCCAGCGTGAAAGACGTACAGGGAGAGAGGTCGATGAAATCTCTTTTTCTTTTGTCTTTACTGCGGACGTAGATTAGCTTGGGCTGCAATGTTTTTTCTTTTTGACTTGGGCTGCAACGTTGAGGAGCGAGACAGATGCTCGAAACATTTTTTTACTTTAAATATAACGTAATGGTAATGGTGGGTAATTTTATGACTTGAGATCTTATCTGATGGTTGTATAATGTTAGCCTATTTAATGAATGTTAGGATATTTCTAATTTTTTTGGTAATTTCTTAGTAATTCTCTTTTTTCTGGTGAACCGGTATATTGTTTTTAGTATATAATAGATAGCTATGTCAGTCTTTTTTCTAATATTTTGCTATTTATATTTTTATCCCTTTTTCCTAATATATTGCTATTTATATTTCTTCTGTTTTTCCCTAATATTTTGCTACTTCATATTCTTTGCCTTTTTTTACTCCTTCCGTTTCTAAATATAAATCCTTTTGGAGATCTCAATATGAACTAGATAAGGATGTATACAAACTTATTTATAGTGTAGATTTATTCATTTTGCTCTGTGTGTAGTTCATATTGATATCTCTTAAAAGACCTATATTTAGGAACGGACGGAGTAATATTTATTATATATATATATATATATATATATATATTTCCTTCTTCTTTCCTAATATTTGCTATTTTATATTCTTTTCCCATTTTGTTATGATATTTTTCTATTTTATACTCTTCTTTTCTTTTTTGTTCTAATATTTTGCTATTTTGGTGCTCTACTTTTTTCCCTTCCACGGCTCAAAGGAAGGTAATGTCCTCTAACTCTCTTATAAATATATTTTTTCCTTTTTTATCAGTCTTTTTGCTATTTTCTTCTACTATTTCCCTATTTTACTGCTCTGTTTTTTTCGCTTTCCAAGGCTTAGAGGAAGCCGATGTCCTCTATTATTTGAGGATGCTACCGTGAACTCCTCGCCCGTCTCTTCCAAATAGTTTGCCTTTTTATTTGTCTTTTTTCCTCTTTCCTTCTATTTTTTTTCTCAGAGGAAGCCGATGTCCTCTAACTCTTCTCTAACTAGCTGGGTGAGTCGCGCATTTGCGCAACTAGAATTCCTATATTTTCTTTTTTGGGTAGTTTCTCTACCTATCTTTGTGCACTTCATCAATTGCTATATACAAGCATATCTACAATGTGTGTCCGCATAAAACAGAATTAAGTTTTGTTACATATATTTCTCTAACCTCATAAAATTGTTGGTAAAGATTTGGTTGTGTGACAATCTAAATTCAAAAAAATCATGACACGTGTCTCGCCATGCCTAACTAAAAGGATGTGGATGCCGCCTAGGGGGGGGGGGGGGCTGAATAGGCGTTTTGAAACAATTACGATTAAGAGTTGAACAATATGGAATAAAACCAGCATCAAGCACAAAACCTAAATATACTAGGCTCAACTATATGCACCAACAATTTAAGCTAAGCAAGACAAGCAACTAAATGATAGTAAGATATATAACTAGAAGCACGAACACTATCACAAAGTAAGTGCACAAGTAAAGGGCTCGGGAAAACATAACTGAGACACATGGAGATGATGATGTATCCCGAAGTTCACACCCTTGCGGATGCTAATCTCTGTTAGAGCGGTGTGGAGGCACAGTTCTCCTCAAAATGCCACTAGGGTCACCGTACTCTCCTCACACCCTCGCACAATGCAAGGTGTCGTGATTCACATTGCCTTAATTTTGCTTGGCTGTGTTAGTGACTGAGTTCGGTTTCAGTCAATGTCCAACAACTGCTTGTACTAGATCTCATAAGTGATGTCCCAGCAAAAAAATAAGTCTTCAATAGTGAGAAATGTGTACCCACGAAACTACAACGAATTTAGGACATGCCTAGGCAGCACATGGGCACTCGATGGACTGCTCGAGCACAGCCACTGCCGTGGTTTTGTCATGGCAGATGTACTTGTAGGAGAACTTAGGTGTGAGGGCATCACAACAAGGTGGTAGCTTGAACGGGGTTAGTCGGAACCGAGAGACACGAGTTTTACCCAGATTCGGCCCCTCGCGGTGGAGGTAAAAGCCTACATCATGCTTGATTGCTATTGACGATGATAATGCTCATGATTACAAGGGTGCTCTTTCGCTATCTCTATCTCGAGAACTTCTACATTGATGTTGTCTAAAACTTGTCTCTCTGTCTCAACTTATCCATCTTGGGGTGCACTGCCCCTCCTTATATATGTTGAAAGGGGGCGAGTTCTAATAGGATTAGGACTAGTCTATTTTTTATTACAAGTGGAATCCTAGTCCAGATCTTACTCCCCTTGTGAGGGAATTTCTCCTCTTCGTGGACCTTCTCTGCGAGCCAGCCCAATGATTGTCCCTCGTAAGCAAGCCTTCTGAAAGTCGCCTTCTGGGCCTTGTCGCTCTCTTCGGCCCATCGGCCAGGACATCTTAAGCCGCCACTTCCCTGCCGGGTCATCCCTTCCAGCCGGATCATACCATGGGGTATATCCCCAACACCCACCATATTAGAAATTGATGTGCCACGTCATCCTAGCCTATCAAAAAAGGAAAGTACATGGTCTCCCATCCTCAGCCGAGAGACCACGTGCATTTATTTGAAGTTTCTATAGAAATTAAAAAAATTCATAACTTTTGATTTGAGTATCAGAATTTAGATCCGTTTTCACTATTCGGTTTCTCGCGGCGAGCTTTTCAAAACTTGATCCCATATGAGTAGGTTTTGATGAACTTTTATCCGAGCAACTTTGTATGGAAACTTTAGTAATATAGGAAATCAACTCCTCTTTTCCCTAGTATGACTACCTATCAACGGAGAATCCTTCTAGGACCTGACTAGTTGGTGCACAAGCACTCATTGATGCTCGCAAGCGCACGATCATATATGGCAGGTAACTGTCTATGTGTCTGGCTGTCTACGTTAGAACGGAAAATTGCCGGCCACATCCCCTTAGCGCACATAGCTACCAAGGAAATCAACCAAGATCGTGCCCCGCGTGTTCTTATCTGGAGTTTCAAAAACTTTTAAAATCCATAACTTTTGATTTAAGCATCAGAATTCAAATTTGTTTTCACCGTTGGGTTTCTCGATAAGTTCTTCAAAATTAGATCCCATATGGATAGGTTTCGTTATTTTTTTGTGAGCAACTTTGGATGCAAATGTAGGCAACTTTAGTGCTATAGGGAAGCTACTTCTTTTTTGGCTTAGTAGGACTGTCTATTAGGTTGGTTTGTGTAAAGACAAGAAAACACACACAAAACATGAGGCACCTTTAGTACTACATACAAGCAACTTCACTGCACTATGTGTACATGTGAATTTTGCTAACATAATCCCAACTTGCCTATCATGGATGCTCAGTTGCCTATTCTTGATGGTCAGTTGCCTATGATTGGTGTTTAATTGCCTATAAATGCTATGAAATTGCCTACAATTGATGCCTAGTTTCCAGCTATTAGTAATTAGTTGCCTACTATTGCTGCTCAGTTGCTTAATTTGCAAGTTAGTTGCCTACAATATTGTGAAGCTTCTTATCATAGTTTTTCTATGTTTCCCACGAACACTCTAAAGTTGCATACTGTTGATGCTTAGTTGCTTACCATACGACTGTGCATCATTGGTACACAACTAATTGGCAATGTCAAGCAACCTGTAGCATCCATGATAGGAAGGTAACTAGTAATGACAGATAACTAAGCATTAACGATGGAGGACTTCATAAATATAATAGTGAACTTAGAAAAAAACATACGAGCATCAATGGTAGCAACTCAGAAGTGACGACGAGCAGGTTGGCAGAATGTTAGAGAAAATTAACTAGAAAATGCAGTGAAGTTTCATGCTTCGATAAACCTTTCTTAAAAAGGAAATTTATTTCTATATCATCCAACTTTAGCGCTAAAAGGAAACAACTTCTTGTTAGGTTGTCTACCTTGATTGCTAATCAACCCAATGTTCTCTTAACTTGCCTCCATGTCTACGAAGAAACTTTATTGCTATATCAAGCAAGTTCAGTGCTAAAAGGAAGCAACTTCTTCTTAGGTTGTCTACCATGACTGGAAAGTTGCCTAATATTTATCTTAAGTTGTCTACCTTGATTAGAGAGTATCTTGATATTATCATGGCGCCTACAGTAGTTTTCAGTACTTTAGGAAACTTAGTTTCAGTGGTAGGCAACTAAATAACACTGATGGACAACTTTCACTATATTATAGGCAACTAGTTAGCAATGGAAAATTACTCAACATCAATGGCATGTAGTCTCATAGTATTTTAGGCAACTTAGATTCAAAGGAAGCTAAGTTTGCAACGATGATGGCAGCAATTTTAAACAATATTATAGGCAACTAATTAACAATTACAGACAACTTGGCACTCATGGTACGCTATACTAGCAATCTTGACAGAGAACTAAACATCAACCGTAGGCAACTTTATAGTTCTGTTGGAAACGAATTAGCTATAATACGCAAAGAAGCATCACCGGTAGACAACTTAGTAGTAAAAGTAGGAAATTAAAAATAATGCTAAGTGAATTCATTAGTGCACAAAATGCAAGGAAGTTGCTTATGTGTAGCCCAAAAGTTGCCCCATCTAGTATTTATGTTGCCTTAAAAAACGTTTGTTGAAATGTACCTATACGGAATCTAGTTTTAAAGTGCTTATCGTGAGAAACCTAACGGTGAAAACGGATCTTCATAATGATGCTCGGTTCAAAAGCTGTAACTTTTTGAAAAAAAGACATGTAATAAAGTGGGCTGACATCATGTATGCATGTGACCATCTTTGTGTCAGTTGTCTCACGTAGAACCACACTCTTTTGTCTTTTTCTTTCTCAGAAAGAAAAGTACTTTTCACCACTCTATAATTTTTCCCTCGAAAGTGTGTGCTCGAGTCATCCAAATAGTGCAGCTGCACTATTAAGTATTTAGGAAGAATTTATTTATCCAACGAGAAAAACTATCAAAGCACTTTATTGTTCAATTAGTAGTATAAAGCGAAGAATCGATAATGGAAGCAAGTAATTCGGTATTATTGACCCTCGAGGAGACGCACATTCCGCAATTGGATACACTTCAGAAGTCGCCGGCGTATCCCTCCGCGGATGGTTGCCGGAAAAGCGGGGACGAACAAGGACAGTGACGATAGGACGGGGCCATGGCCTCCTCGTCCGTGGCTCCCCTACTCTCACTGCCGACCCCTCTCCTTACAGCTCCGCCGCCAACCTCGAAAAAAAACCCAACTTGATGAATCCTCCACCTCACAGCCGTCGGGATTCGGTGTGGGACTGGGGTGGAGGAATATGAATCGCTTAGAGGATGTATGGCTGAAGGCGGAGGATGATGATTCCGGTGTTGTCTAAGGAAGTACGCGAGAGGGCGAGGTGGATGCGGAGGGGGATTCCGGCCGGCGTCCCTATGTGATCTAGGCAGGTTGACCATTGTAGACGATGGGAAGGTGGTGTTCTTTTTTCATTTTACCCCTTCTGAAAGGACCAATGAGGCAGCAAGGTATAGGCTTATCCAGTGCGCAGGCCCACTAGGGCCCAATAAAAGCGGTGCCACCCACAACGTGATGAACAGTACAAATGTAGTGTTACTGAGAAAACAATACAAATATAGAAACTGAGGAAACAAGAAAAAATGGGAACAGATGACATTTTCTTTATAATAATCTGAGCCAATAGTTCATGAGCCAAGGATCTACAGTATATTGTTTTAAAAACAGCATTACAAGAAGGTCCACGTAAGAAAAGAAAAATCAAAACCCGGTCTTTAAAAAATCCTCCGCCTTCAGAGCATCTCCAGGCGCGCCCCCAATAGACCCCTTGGCGATTTTTGGGCGCCGGTGTCACGACCGGTTTTCCAATAAAAATATTTATTGAGAAACCAATCTTTGAGTCCAGTATGAGAGAAATCCTCCTCACTGGTAGACAAATACTTAATACAATAAGCCAGTAGCATAGAATATTTTACAGGGTTGAGCTAGGGCTGCTCAACAAATTATTACAAGCGCGCCAATAATTATACATAATGGCGGATATAACACAATGGGGTGGTGGCATACTACTGACTCGAGGATAAAGCGATGGTGGAATAACATAGTGGGGAGTGTGGTAACACGACTCTCAAACTGGCATCTCATCGAGCGTCGTGGTGAGGCTCGATAAATTTATTCGGGTTGCGGAAGCGGATATAAAACAGTGACCAAGTCCAGGGTCGCACGAGACTGACTGGGATTCCTCTAGGCATCGGACTCGCTATTGAACTCTTCATCCATGAGATCACCTTCGTCAGCATCTGGCCAAATCAACAAGCCAGTGAGTACTTTGAAAGTACCCGCAAGACAGTTCGGACGTAAGATATAACAAATGCATGCATGAATGCGTCATGATTAATCTTTCCAATGCACATATAACAATTTGCATAACGAAGTAAGTACGAGGGAAGCGGCGGTAGTCCGCCTGAAATCCAGACAAAAATATAAATGAAAACCGATCGGGTGTCTGAAGCGACGCCTCGAAAGGTGAACAAATAATAACCGAAAATCATGCCACAGTCAGGCGTCTTAGCGACACCACATAAAGGGCTTTAAAAGAAATGCCACAGTCGGACGTCTGAGCGACATCACAGAAAGGGCCTTAAAAGAAATGCCACAATCGGACGTCTGAGCGACATCACAGAAAGGGCTTTAAAAGAAATGCCACAATCGGACGTCTGAGCGACATCACAGAAAAGGGCTTTAAAAGAAATGCCACAGTCGGACGTCTGAGCGACATCACCGAAAGGGCTTTAAAAGAAATGCCACAGTCGGACGTCTGAGCGACATCACAGAAAGGGCTTTAAAAGAAATGCCACAGTCGGACATCTGAGCGACATCACAGAAAGGGCTTTAAAAGAAATGCCACAGTCGGATGTCTGAGCGACATCACAGAAAGGGCTTTAAAAGAAATGCCACAATCGGACGTCTGAGCGACATCACAGAAAGGGCTTTAAAAGAAATGCCACAGTCGGACGTCTGAGCGACATCACAGAAAGGGCTTTAATCCACAAGTAAATAATACTCATAATAAATATTCAGTTCATGATAATAAACGGGTTAGTCCATCCACAGGAATAATCTTTTAACCGAGCTTAGTGCTCAGGAGATTCACCGGAGTATCTGTCACCAAAACTGGCACTTGTCAGAATAAGTCTGCGCAAAAATTTGGGTATGGATAAGATGATTTGGAGATTTATGACTCTGCAGAGTTTGTACAAAAATTTCCCACAGCTAACGGATTTCCGTAGTCTCTAAGGACTAGTTCCGTTTACGGTATTTCGGAAGAAAACACAGCTAACCAGTACACACCCATCCTATCTCTCGATGCCAGGACTCACCCTAGACATCGTCCAAGAAAAACTTTGAGACGGGGAGATCACAATCTCGAATAGCATGGGATCAAATTTATATACGCGCGCTCTAAGGGGTGCCCCCCTCTCGGTCCCAACCGGAAACACCCATGCCCCCTGACCGGATGACTGGCTTTAATCCAGGGCCAGGGAACCATCATCCCGGCCTCTCCTTTTGGTGTGTACCAGGAAAGCAGTTTGCAACTTACTAAGCCATATTCCTTGCGGAAAACATGTGGTAGTACAGGGAAGGAAAAGGGAGGAACTGGACCGATACGATTTGACACTGAAGTCAAATAGTCTGGCATAAGACTGGCATGCTACAACACTGCCATCTTACCCATCCTCATGCCAACACATGGCCACTCATACTCACATCCATCCACCTATGGATCACCGAGCTCACTTACCTCAACAATGCATGGAAATAACGTTCATCGGTATGCTCATCAACATGCCATGAAACTAACTAAATGCAAAACATGCCAAGACACTCATCATATCAAAAGTTCAAACATGCTTGCCTGGTTCAGAGTAGTCGGAGCCTAGCTCGGTGAAGTTCGCGGCTCCGTCACCTCCTTCGGTATCTACGGTATAAAGAAAATATAGGCGCTATCGTAAATACCAAGATGTGCACAAAAAGTATTCCAAATATTTTTCAAATAAATTTGATAAAAAACCAGACAAAATTTCAAAGAGAACAGAAAAAGAATCAATCAAAAATACTTTTTTGTTTAAAAGTTATAAAGGTTTTAATCCAGGGACTCATCTGTAATGAAACAGAAAGTTTCCAGGGGCTAGCTCATAAAAACGAAAAACGCTTCGGTCTCGAATACACCAGCCCAGAGAGGGAAACGCATTTTGCCCGAAGGCATTTTCAGAAAACGAATCGTGTAAATGCACTGAGAGGCTGACTGGCGTGTCCCACCTGTCAGGTTTGAAATTTTAAAAAGGGGGCGGCAGAGCTCGACGGTGCCCGAGAGCCGCGGTGGTCGCCGGCGGCGATCCACAGCGAGGTAGGGGGATCGGAGGGTACCTCCGTGTTCAGGGTGCCCTTCCGCGTCGGTTGGTGGTGGTGGTGGTCGCCGGCGAGTACCACGTCGTCGGCGAGCCTTGCTCCGGCGGACGACGGCTCGGGTGGTGGTGGATCTCGTTGGGGAGAGCTGCAAAGGCCAAATTGAGGCTTGGGTTAGCTCACTGGGTGCTCGAGGAAGCTACTGATGAAGTTTGGGCGCCGGAGATGGCCTCACGGGAGCGAATCGAGGTGGAGGCCGAGGCGGAACGAGGCGGCCGGAGTCGAGGAAGAAGGGCCCCTCGAGGCTCTTCTAGTTGCTGGTCGGGGTCCAGTGAGGTAGTGGAGGTGTGCGGGGGCGAGAGGGAGCTTGGGGGTGCTATATATAGCCGGCCCGAGGCGGTTGCCGCGAACGGGATAAGTCCGGCGAGCGATTACGGCGGCGCTGTGGTTGGGCAGTGGGATTAGGGGCTTGGGCATCGTCTAGGTGGAGTAGTGGTTCCATTCCAGGGTCCAACTCAGCACGGGAGGGAGGTTTACGGCCTGTCCCAACGAAACGGCCGTGCGGCACGTCGGCGGCAGGGAGCGCGCCCTGCGCGTGCCAGGCTACGGCGACTATGCAGCGGGGCTGCGCTGGCGTGCATGAGGCCACGCGGAGGGCCAGGGAGCGTTGGGCGGCGCCGAACGGCATTGCGCCGCCGTTCTGCTTCCGGTCGGCCGTTACGGTGGATCGGCCACCGCAAGACACGCCGACGCAGGCGGGCCAGGGCGCCACCGACGCCAGGAAGGCGCCAAGTGCGCGTGCGGCACTCCAGACAGGAGGAAGGGGCAGCGAGGAACGTGCCAAGGGCACTGTCCACGCGTGACTGAAGCTGTCGAAGGGAAACGACACTGAACTCTGAATTTTACTGAATTACTGAAAGTGCAATATACAGTGCATGCAAGGTGTTCGACAGAATGATACTGGCCTCTAGGGATTTTTCCTAGAGCTGATTTTTGGTGGAGTGGCTACTCATTGCTCCAGTAGGCTGCCTGAAGTTTTGTAGAATTTTTGGGGAAGTGTAGATATGAATTTCACCAAATTTGGCAAATCTGGTCCAAACTTGCAGAGGCTGAAATTTGAAAAATTTGAAAAGAAGGGGAGTGGATCAAGATGGTTCTGAGTTGTGGTTGCTAAGGACAATCCAGAGGAGTTGGTTTGAGATCAAAACTCAAAGAGAATAAGGTACTTGCTTTGTAAATGACTCAGGCTCCAAATAATTGATAGAAATGGTTTTGAGAGAAAAAATGATTGAAATAAAATGCCAAACTGTTTGGATTAGTTGGGACAGAGAACTTAGGTTGTTCCAAGGAGGAGGGGAGGTTCTTGGAGGGGTTTTACCACTTGTGATATGGTAAAATCATGGGTGGTTTCAAAAAGAAAGAAGTCCCAAAACTCCTAGGGTTTCTTTTTAAATGAAAATAAATAAGTTTGAGAGGGAAACAACCAGAAGAAAAGCTTCCAAAAATTCAATCACCAAAATTGAAAAGGAAAGGAAATCCTTTGCCAAAGGTGAGAGGAAGTTTTTAAAGAGGAAGGATTTCTGAAAAAAGAAATTTTAAATGCCCTCTTTTTGAAACCAATAAAGTTTTTGATGAAAACCCAATCAAAATTTTTGGAGTGTCACAACACCTACCCCCTTAGGAAAAATCTCGTCCCCGAGATTTCAGCTGATCCTTAAATAAGTGTGGATGCTCTGTCCGAAGAAAATCCTCTCTTTCCCAAGTTGCTTCACTGTCGGTGTGATTGCTCCACTGGACTTTGAAGAATTTGATGGTCTTCTGTCGGGTCCTCCTTTCAGACTCCTCTAATATTCTTACTGGACGTTCCCGATAAGTGAGGTCTGGCTGCACGTCAATGCTCTCATGGGATACTTGTTTCTCTGGGTTGCTTACGCACTTCCTCAATTGCGAGACGTGGAACACGTCGTGGACATCGGATAATTCCTCAGGTAAGTCTAGCTGGTAGGCTACCGTGCCTCTTTGCGCCATTATACAGAATGGTCCAATGAATCTTGGTGCTAGCTTCCCTTTTATCTTGAATCGTTGCAATCCTCTCATAGGAGATACTTTCAGGTATACGAACTCACCGGGCTTGAAGCTGACCCTATGATGTTTCTGATCATAATAACTCTTCTGTCGACTTTGAGCGGTCTTAAGTCGGTCTCTGATTAGCTTGACTTTTTCCTCGGCTTCTCTGAGCATGTCTGGTCCGAAGATGCGGCTGTCTCCGGTCTCTGACCAATTCAACGGGGTACGACACCTCCGTTCGTATAAAGCCTCAAATGGTGCCATTTGCAGGCTGGCCTGGTAGCTATTGTTGTAGGCGAACTCGGCGTATGACAGGCTTTCTTCCCAACTGGTTCCATATGCGAGGACACATGCTCTCAGCATGTCTTCTAAAACCTGGTTTACGCGTTCCGTTTGTCCATCGGTCTGCAGGTGGTATGCGGTACTGAAGGCTAGTTGGGTTCCCAGAGCCTGTTGTAAATGCTCCCAAAATCTCGAGACGAACTGAGTGCCTCTGTCGGATATTATGGTCTTCGGGACCCCATGCAGACAAACTATACGGGAGAGATAAATCCTGGCAAGCCGCTGAGTGTTGTAGGTTGTCTTTACTGGAATGAAATGTGCCACCTTGGTTAATTTGTCAGTGATGACCCATATGGCATCATTCCCATGCTGTGACCGAGGTAGTCCGACAATGAAATCCATCCCTATTTCATCCCATTTCCACTCAGGTATTTTGTTTGGTTGCAGCAGTCCGGCTGGCCTCTGATGCTCAGCTTTTATGCGTTGACAAGAGTCGCAACACGTAATGAAGGTGGCTATGTCCCTCTTCATACCGTGCCACCAAAATCTTTCCTGAATATCTTTATACATCTTGGTCCCTCCAGGGTGGATCGAGTACGGGGCGGTGTGGGCTTCAGCTAGGATTTGCTGTTTGAGGTCTTCTATGTTTTGTACGCAGAGTCTTTCTCCGTACCACAATATTCCTCTATCGTCTATGACGAACTCCGAGGCCTTGCCCATACTCACCTTTCTCTTGATGCCTTCAATGCTGGGGTGACCGGGTTGAGCTCCTTTAATTTCTTCCACAAGGTCGGGTTGTATTTCCAAGTTTGATATGGTGCCTTCTGCGACCATTAAAAAATTGAGCTTGGCAAATTCTTGTTGGAATTCGGGCCTCAAGCCTTGCAGATTGCTTTCGTCGGAGTTGGGGTTCCGACTAAGAGCGTCGGCCACTACATTTGCTTTTCCTGGATGGTAATGGATACCAACATCATAATCCTTTACCAATTCCAACCAGCGTCTTTGTCGTAAATTTAGTTCTGGCTGCGTGAAAATATATTTGAGACTTTTGTGATCCGTATATATTTCACATCGGTTCCCAAGTAAGAAATGCCTCCATTCCTTGAGTGCATGGATGACTACTGCCATTTCTAAGTCATGAGTGGGATAATTTTCCTCATGCTTGCGAAGTTGCCTTGAAGCATTGGCGACAACCTTGCCTTCCTGCATCAACACGCATCCGAGACCCTTTCTGGACGCGTCACAAAACACTTCAAAATTTTTGTGTATGTCTGGCACAATTAATACTGGTGCTGTTGTTAATTTCCGCTTCAGCTCTTGGAAACTTTTTTCGCAGGCTTCTGTCCATTCAAACTTCTTGTCTTTCTTGAGTAACTGCGTCATAGGCTTGGCTATGGTGGAGAATCCTTCAATAAATCTGCGGTAATATCCTGCCATTCCCAAAAAACTAAGTATGTCTGTTACGCTTGCTGGCGACTTCCAGCCAAGTATGGCCTTGACTTTCTCTGGGTCCACTGCGATACCGTCTTGGGTCAGCACGTGGCCTAGAAAGCCTACTTGCTTTAGCCAAAATTCGCACTTGCTGAACTTGGCGTACAATTGGTGTTTCCTGAGTTCTCCTAGCACAATCCTGAGATGTTCTGCGTGCTCTTCTGGTGTCTTGGAGTATACCAGAATATCATCGATAAATACCACAACGAACTTGTCCATAAACTTCATAAATACTTTGTTCATGAGGTGAACAAAATATGCAGGGGCATTAGTTAATCCAAATGGCATTACCGTGAACTCATACAGTCCATATCTGGAGGTGAAGGCTGTTTTGGGGATATCTTCCGTTCGCACCTTTAATTGATGGTATCCAGACCTTAAGTCAATTTTTGAGAATACCTTGGCCTGGGCGAGTTGATCAAACAAATCGTTTATCCTTGGCATCGGGTATTTGTTCTTGACTGTGACCATGTTAAGTGCTCGATAGTCAATACACAATCTCAGTGTTCCATCCTTCTTTTTGGCAAATAAAATTGGTGATCCCCGAGGTGAGGAGCTGGCTTGAATGTATCCTTTGTCCAGCAATTCTTTTATTTGTTTCTTCAATTCAACTAACTCGGATGGTGCCATTCGGTATGGTTTCTTGTATATGGGGGTGGTTCCTGGTGCGAGCTCAATGCAGAACTCTATCTCTCGGTCTGGTGGCATGCCTGGTAGTTCTTCAGGGAATACATCTGGAAATTCACATACTACTGGAACCTTGTTAAGCTCAGAAACGTCTACCTTATTCAATCTTGGTTGCCGGGGTATTTTTCCCTCCTTGGCTGACACTCTTATTGTCTTCCCATGGTGGTGTGTGAGGATTACGGTCCGGTTGAAACAGTCAATAAAACCCTTGTTGGTGGTTAGCCACTCCATCCCTAGAATGACATCCAGTCCTTTGTTTTCCAACACAATAAGATTTGCGTGAAACTCCAATCCTTCGAACTCAATGACCACATTCTGACAGTAATTCTGAGTAACTTGCTGAATCCCAGGGGACTTGATGATCATGGATTTCTCCAAAGGAAGCATCGAAAAATTATTTTGCAAAGCAAAACTTTTCGAAATGAAAGATTGAGAAGCTCCAGAATCAAACAAAACCGTTGCAGGTATTGTGTTGACAGGAAACGTACCGAGTATGATATCCGGAGCGTTTTGTGCCTCCTTTTTGGTTACGTGGTTTAGATGACCCTTCCTGTGGTTGTTGCTGGGATTGAAATTGTTTCGCTTGGGCGCTGAATTATTGCCGCCGTTGTTTGGCTTTGGGGTTGAGTTTCTAGGCTTGGGACACTGCTTGGCATAGTGTCCTTCTTCTCCACAGGCGTAACAAGTAACACCGGGACGATATGTGAACTCCTTGTCCCTTGCATGAAAATTCTTGATTTGGCGTGAGACATTGGATGGGAATTTGTATGTCCCGCTCTTTTGAAAATCTGTCTTGCTTCGGTGATTGCGAGCATGGTTAGTCTGGTCCCTTTTTCGCTTGCGGATATCTTCTACACTACGTCTCTCATTTTCCAGAATAATGGCTTTGTCCACCAGTGTTTTAAAATCAGGGAAAGTGTGCACGGCCAGTTGGCATTTAAGCGCGGGCGCCAGACCGTCAAGGAATTTCTCCATCTTTTTTGCTTTCAGTCATACGCTCTTCATTGGCGTAGCGAGATAATAGAGTAAATTGACTGTTGTAATCTTCCACTGTCATGTTCCTTTGTTTGAGGTCATCAAACTCTCTCTTCTTGATTTTCATAATACTCTTAGGAATGTGTGCACCACGGAAACCTTCCTTGAAATCATCACAGGTTATGTCACCTTCGTTGGGATGCATGTGCAGAAAATTCTCCCACCACGATGCGGCTGCTCCTGTGAGATAGTGCGGAGCATACAACACCTTCTCGGGGTCTGAACATTTTTCAATAATTAATTTCCTCTCCATATCCCGAAGCCAGTCCTCGGCTTCAAGAGGCTTGTCTGTATGAGAAAATGTTTGGGGACGCGTCTTCTGTAGCTCAGATAACTTGGAATGCTGCGGATACTGTCCATGGTAATTTCCCATGTTGATGACTTGGTTCATCATTTCACGATGTTGTTGCTGACTCTGTTCATAAAGGCGGCACATTTGGGAGAGTGCCGTTTCACTGCCCTGTTGGCTCGACTGCCCTTGTGAGAAATTGTTGCCTGGCTGAGTGTCATAATTTTCCTCTGGTGGAGTGGGCATGGAGCGAGTCCAAGGACGAGACATTTTTCACTCTGGGGATATATTTTGTAAAACTCATAAGAAAAGTGAAGATGGTCGCCAAAAACAACTCCAAAAATGCACAAGGATGGCAAATAATTTAAAAGACCGAGATCACTTAAGAAAATAAATTGATTTGCGCACGGAGAAGGACTGCTCATTACATATCTTACACGCGGGCGATAATTATACAGTACATCACTCAGGACATGCGTACACAATCCTGACATGTTATTTAGGCTAGTACACTTCTCCAGTTCTACGTGATGCGCAAACAAGCTACTTCTCACAACCTATGTACATATAAACATATCTTACAAAGCGGTACATCGCATGACGGGCAAACGCACTCAGCCCGAAATGTCGATGATCTCCTTGGCCCTGCCAAGGGTGAGGCACAGTGAGGCTGGGGAATCGACCTCCTCCTCACTAATAGGCTCCAGTCGTGAAGAGCCGCGTCGGGTAGATGGAGCGGGTGCCAGGGGTGGAGCAACACGAATGGGAGTGGGCACCACGGGTGGTGCAGTGCGCGCTGGAGTGGGCGCAAAGGCCTAGTTGAACCCTCCGGTGGTAGGTAGGTGACGAGTAGGTGCGTGAGATGCTGAGGACGAGACAAAAGTCAGTGGCGGTGCGGTGAGCAGGAGCTCCCTCCCGTTGGCGGCACAGCCATGGACTGAGTCCATGCGGGCAGCCACGAAGTCGTCCACCAGGTTGTCGAAGGCTGCCTCCAGAGCCCGAAGATACTCAATAAGCATCTCAAAAGCCTCGTCTCGTTCTCCTCTGGGGCAGGAGAATGCGTAGTGGCAGGTGTAGGGCACATGGCATGGAAGATAACGGTAGCGACGAGTCTTCATCGCGGGAAGGACATCCCTGAGGCGAGCTATCGCCTCACGGGCTGCCATCTGCATAGCATGCCTCTCCGTAGGCATGGCCCTTCCCACGAACAGGTAGCGGCGTAGCTCACCACGCCCTCCCATGAACTGCACCGTGGCCTGATGCATGGTCAGACTGTCGTTGACTCTGTGCTGGCGGAGTGTGAAGACTGGGCGCACGGATGGCCCCATCGCGACCTGAACGATGAAGGAGAGAAGCTTGACGAACCCATCGGGTACGTTGGCGAAGGTTTGAGACTCGCAGTTGTTGTCGGCCATCTACAAAAGTAGGCAAAAATCCTGAATGGTCAGATCATAAATTTATGCTGACTGTCAGAAGATGACTACAATTGCAAAAAAATAATTTAAATCAGCTCTATCATGCTAATAACCGATTAGTGATCGCTCCTAGTGGCTTCCTACAGTCAGCCTGGCTCTGGTACCAAGCTTGTCACGACCGGTTTTTCAATAAAAATATTTATTGAGAAACCAATCTTTGAGTCCAGTATGAGAGAAATCCTCCTCACTGGTAGACAAATACTTGATACAATAAGCCAGTAGCATAGAATATTTTACAGGGTTGAGCTAGGGCTGCTCAACAAATTATTACAAGCGCGCCAATAATTATACATAATGGCGGATATAACACAATCGGGTGGTGGCATACTACTGACTCGAGGATAAAGCGATGGTGGAATAACACAGTGGGGAGTGTGGTAACACGACTCTCAAACTAGCATCTCATCGAGCGTCGTGGTGAGGCTCGATAAATTTATTCGGGTTGCGGAAGTGGATATAAAACAATGACCAAGTCCAGGGTCGCACGAGACTGACTGGGATTCCTCTAGGCGTTGGACTCGCTATTGAACTCTTCATCCATGAGATCACCTTCGTCAGCATCTGGCCAAATCAACAAGCCAGTGAGTACTTTGAAAGTACTCGCAAGACAGTTCGGACGTAAGATATAACAAATGCATGCATGAATGCGTCATGATTAATCTTTCCAATGCACATATAACAATTTGCATAACGAAGTAAGTACGAGGGAAGCGGCGGTAGTCCGCCTGAAATCCCGACAAAAATATAAATGAAAACCGATCGGGTGTCTAAAGCGACGCCTCGAAAGGTGAACAAATAATAACCGAAAATCATGCCACAGTCGGGCGTCTTAGCGACACCACATAAAGGGCTTTAAAAGAAATGCCACAGTCGGACGTCTGAGCGACATCACAGAAAGGGCCTTAAAAGAAATGCCACAATCGGACGTCTGAGCGACATCACAAAAAGGGCTTTAAAAGAAATGCCACAATCGGACGTCTGAGCGACATCACAGAAAAGGGCTTTAAAAGAAATGCCACAGTCGGACGTCTGAGCGACATCACAGAAAGGGCTTTAAAAGAAATGCCACAGTCGGACGTCTAAGCGACATCACAGAAAGGCTTTAAAAGAAATGCCACAGTCGGACGTCTGAGCGACATCACAGAAAGGGCTTTAAAAGAAATGCCACAGACTGATGTCTGAGCGACATCACAGAAAGGGCTTTAAAAGAAATGCCACAATCGGACGTCTGAGCGACATCACAGAAAGGGCTTTAAAAAAAATGCCACAGTCGGACATCTGAGCGACATCACAGAAAGGGCTTTAATCCACAAGTAAATAATACTCATAATAAATATTCAGTTAATGATAATAAACGGGTTAGTCCATCCACAGGAATACTCTTTTAACCGAGCTTAGTGCTCAGGAGATTCACCGGAGTATCTGTCACCAAAACTGGCACTTGTCAGTATAAGTCAGCGCAAAAATTTGGGTTGGATAAGATGATTTGGAGATTTATGACTCTGCAGAGTTTGTACAAAAATTTCCCACAGCTAACAGATTTCCGTAGTCTCGAAGGACTAGTTCCGTTTACGGTATTTCGGAAGAAAACACAGCTAACCAGTACACACCCATCCTATCTCTCGATGCCAGGACTCACCCTAGACATCGTCCAAGAAAAACTTTGAGACGGGGAGATCACAATCTCGAATAGCATGGGATCAAATTTATATACGCGCGCTCTAAGGGGTGCCCCCCTCTCGGTCCCAACCGGAAACACCCATGCCCCCTGACCGGATGACTGGCTTTAATCCAGGGCCATGGAACCATCATCCCGGCCTCTCCTTTTGGTGTGTACCAGGAAAGCGGTTTGCAACTTACTAAGCCATATTCCTTGCGGAAAACATGTGGTAGTACAGGGAAGGAAAAGGGAGGAACTGGACCGATACGATTTGACACTGAAGTCAAATAGTCTGGCATAAGACTGGCATGCTACAACACTGCCATCTTACCCATCCTCATGCCAACACATGGCCACTCATACTCACATCCATCCACCTATGGATCACCGAGCTCACTTACCTCAACAATGCATGAAAATAACGTTCATCGGTATGCTCATCAACATGCCATGAAACTAACTAAATGCAAAACATGCCAAGACACTCATCATATCAAAAGTTCAAACATGCTTGCCTGGTTCAGAGTAGTCGGAGCCTAGCTCGGTGAAGTTCGCGGCTCCATCACCTCCTTCGGTATCTACAATATAAAGAAAATATAGGCGCTATCGTAAATACCAAGATGTGCACAAAAAGTATTCCAAATATTTTTCAAATAAATCTGATAAAAAACCAGACAAAATTTCAAAGAGAACAGAAAAAGAATCAATCAAAAAAACTTTTCTGTTTAAAAGTTATAAAGGTTTTAATCCAGGGACTCATCTGTAATGAAACAGAAAGTTTCCAGGGGCTAGCTCATAAAAACAGAAAACGCTTCGGTCTCGAATACGCCAGCCCAGAGAGGGAAACGCATTTTGCCCGAAGGCGTTTTCAGAAAACGAATCGTGTAAATGCACTGAGAGGCTGACTGGCGTGTCCCACCTGTCAGGTTTGAAATTTTAAAAAGGGGGCGGCAGAGCTCGACGGTGCCCGAGAGCCGCGGTGGTCGCCGGCGGCGATCCACGGCGAGGTAGGGGGATCGGAGGGTACCTCCGTGTTCACGGTGCCCTTCCGCGTCGGTTGGTGGTGGTGGTGGTCGCTGGCGAGTACCACGTCGACGGCGAGCCTTGCTTCGGCGGACGGTGGCTCGGGTGGTGGTGGATCTCGTCGGGGAGAGCTGCAAATGCCAAATTGAGGCTTGCGTTAGCTCACTGGGTGCTCGAGGAAGCTACTGACGAAGTTTGGGCGCCGGAGATGGCCTCACCGGAGCGAATCGAGGTGGAGGCCGAGGCGGAACGAGGCGGCCGGAGTCGAGGAAGAAGGGCCCCTCGAGGCTCTTCTAGTTGCTGGTCGGGGTCCAGTAAGGTAGTGGAGGTGTGCGGGGGCTAGAGGGAGCTTTGGGGTGCTATATATAGCCGGCCCGAGGCGGTTGCCGCGAACGGGATAAGTCCGGCGAGCGATTACGGCGGCGCTGTGGTTGGGTAGTGGGATTAGGGGCTTGGGCATCGTCTAGGTGGAGTAGTGGTTCCATTCCAGGGTCCAACTCAGCACGGGAGGGAGGTTTACGGCATGTCCCAACGGAACAGCCGTGCGGCACGTCGGCGGCAGGGAGCGCGCCCTGCGCGTGCCAGGCTCCGGCGACTGTGCAGCGGGGCTGCGCTGGCGTGCATGAGGCCATGCGGAGGGCCAGGGAGCGTTGGGCGGCGCCGAACGGCGTTGCGCCGCCGTTCTGCTTCCGGTCGGCCGTTACGGTGGATCGGCCGCCGCAAGACACGCCGGCGCAGGCGGGCCAGGGCGCCACCGACGCCAGGAAGGCGCCAAGTGCGCGTGCGGCACTCCAGACAGGAGGAAGGGGCGGCGAGGAACGTGCCAAGGGCACTGTCCACGTGTGACTGAAGCTGTCGAAGGGAAACGACACTGAACTCTGAATTTTACTGAATTACTGAAAGTGCAATATACAGTGCATGCAAGGTGTTCGACAGAATGATACTGGCCTCTAGTGATTTTTCCTAGAGCTGATTTTTGGTGGAGTGGCTACTCATTGCTCCAGTAGGCTGCCTGAATTTTTGTAGAATTTTTGGGGAAGTGTAGATATGAATTTCACCAAATTTGGCAAATCTGGTCCAAACTTGCAGAGGCTGAAATTTGAAAATTTTGAAAAGAAGGGGAGTGGATCAAGATGGTTCTGAGTTGTGGATGCTAAGGACAATCCAGAGGAGTTGGTTTGAGATCAAAACTCAAAGAGAATAAGGTACTTGCTTTGTAAATGACTCAGGCTCCAAATAATTGACAGAAATGGTTTTGAGAGAAAAAATGATTGAAATAAAATGCCAAACTGTTTGGATTAGTTGGGACAGAGAACTTAGGTTGTTCCAAGGAGGAGGGGAGGTTCTTGGAGGGGTTTTACCACTTGTGATATGGTAAAATCATGGGTGGTTTCAAAAAGAAAGAAGTCCCAAAACTCCTAGGGTTTCTTTTTAAATGAAAATAAATAAGTTTGAGAGGGAAACAACCAGAAGAAAAGCTTCCAAAAATTCAATCACCAATATTGAAAAGGAAAGGAAATCCTTTGCCAAAGGTGAGAGGAAGTTTTTAAAGAGGAAGAATTTCTGAAAAAAGAAATTTTAAATGCCCTCTTTTAGAAACCAATAAAGTTTTTGATGAAAACCCAATCAAAATTTTTGGAGTGTCACAGCCGGCGCCCAAATATCCGCCCAGTCGCATCCCCAGGAGCCTGTTTTTTGCCTGTTTGGGCCGAAACTGGCGTCAGCGGACCCAGGCCGAACCCGGTGCGCTGGGGGCCGCCCAGGGGCGCCGGGGCAAGCGATTTTGGTGTGAACGAACTGCGGGCTTGCCGAGTCAGCGACACTCGCCTCGTCGTCCTCACAAGGCCTCGGTTTCCCGCGCGGAATCAATGCCAAGGCTGCTGCCGGTCAGCCTTCGATTGATTCCTCACGGGCGGCGCGGCCACGCCCCCCACCCTCCACTCGTACACACGGCGCCCACCCCCCGACCGCTATAAAGTAACGCCCCCTCGCCTGTGGCCACACCCCGCCCACAGCCGCGAGCTCTGCCTCTCTCTCCCCGTGCGCAGCCGCCGCCGACGTTCCTCCCTTCTCTCCCCGTGCCCCCAGCCGCGACGAAGGGCGAGCGATTCCCTGGCGATGGGGCGGCAGCCAATGGCTTCGATCGCCGATCGCTGCATGAGTGGGAAGCCCACTTGCTGTTTGGGACCAACATCCCGGCGCCGCCGACATGCGCGCGCCGGGGCGGTGGAGGCTCAGCGCCGATGGCGTCCACATCCCCCTGCTGCCCGACGTCACCGCGCGTGCCGACTACTTCGCCGATGAGGTCGACCGCGTGCGGGCGTCGCTGACGAAGGAGCAGTAGGCCCTCCCGCAGTACGTCACTGGCAACCACGAGGTGTGAGTGGCGTACTTCCAGCACGGGCAAAGGCAGCGGCTGGCCTCCACCAACGGGGCTCCGGTGGTGCGGGGCACCAAGAACAGCGAAGGGTGCCGCCTGTGGTGGGGCACCCCCGGCCGCATGCTCCACGCCATTCTCCGGCACCTCGAGGTGGCAACCACCAGTCCTTGACGTACCCTGCCGCCCCGGTCCAGAGCGGCGACCAATGGATGCCGAGGAGGACGGTGTCCTCTTCCTCCTCCTCCTCCCGCTCCTCCTCCTACGGGTCGCCGGCGCTGTTTAGCGTCAAGGCCGAGCCCACGGAGACGCCGTTCGGCCGGCACACCCGCAGTGCCGGCATCGTCATCAACGAGGGCGGGCGCGCCTCCTCCTCAGCTCCTCCCCGCTTCATCAAGCCGAAGACAGAGCCAGGGCTCGCCGCCGCCGTGAAGACGGAGCCCGGGCTCGCCTCCGTGAAGACAGAGCCAGGCCTCGCTGCCGTGAAGAAGGAGCCAGGGCTCTCCGACACGGCGGCCTTGAAGTGGGCGCGCAAAGACTGGGTGCGGACGGAGCTAGAGCGCCAGTGCCGCGCCCTAGAGCAGATCGTTGCTCGGCGCCGTGGCCGCGACGAGGGAGGCGTTGTCGTTCTCGACGACGACAGCGATGATGATGCGCCGCCACCGGTCCACCAGGGCGGCCCCGGGTAGGGGTCCAGCAGGGGTGGCCGCGTGAAGGAGGAGAAGGACGACGACAGCAACGGCGATGGTAGCGACGTCGGCGACTTCGCCGCGCTCAGCGCGTTCTTAGTCCTGTAGTTGCGGCCTTTATTTTTTTAAGTATTTCACTTTGCTATGTAAAAAACTATTTAAGTCGCATCATGTCGCCGAATTTTAACCAAACCTTTGTCCCGTTTGCCAAATTTTAGCTGAATTCCTTTTCAAAAACGCCTTGTGAAGCCGACCCTGGGATCGGCTGCTGGGAACCTGAAACCCGCACGTTGATTTTAGCATTAGTTCACCCCAGGTGGCGATTTTGTGAGCCCCCTAAGAGGCCAACGGCTGGAGATGCTCTTAGGCTTCAACGCCTCCAATGGAACAAGAGCATAATATCCGTGAGGCAACCTGGCGTTATTGATCTCTACCAGGAAGGGCCATCGACGATGGTCAAAAAGGGTCCACACCTTGGAAGAGAAGACGGTGCTTCCTTTTAATTTGATTCCCCATTTTAAAAAGATGTGTATCTGTTCAATTGAAAGTTCCTGACTTCTTCATGTTCATGTATTTTTTTTTTGAAGCTTTCTTCATGTTCATGTAGGCCCGGTTAAAAGTTTGTGTCTTCCGTGGATTCTTCCAACTAATCAAGCTCATAGTTTTTGATGCTTATTTTAAAACATCTTGTATACTACATAGTTCTGAATTTTCAGGAAACAATTAAGATGACCTGCCGCAAAAAACTTAGCTAGATATATTTTACTAGCAAAAGGACCCGCGCGTTGTAATGGAAGAAAAAGAAATATCATAAGCTTCAATTGCCATGACCACACTTTGCTGCATCACCAAAATACACTATGACTCTCAATTTCGTGAAATCATGAACATTTTTTAAAACTCGTGCACATATTTGAAATGATCAATATTTTTCAAATTCCTAAACACTTTTACAATTTTTGACAATTTCCTAAAATCAACAACATTTTTTGAATTCTTGAACATTTCATACTATTTGCAAACATTTTCTTTAAAATTTCAGATTTTTTAAACAATTTTCTTGAATCGGCGAACTCTAGAATCGACGAACATTTTTTTGAAATTGATGGCATTTGTTTTGAAATTGGGCAACATATTTTTGATTTAATGAACATTTTATTTTATTTAAGGAATATTTTTTGAAATGCTTGATCATTTCTTGAATTAACGAACATTTTATGAATGCATAAACTATTTTGTATGTCACTAACAGTTTTTGAATTTTAAGATATTTTTCCATTCATGAGCATTTTTTGAAAATTGGCGATTTTTTTAAATATTTTTAGATTTTTGGAATACAGGAGCTTTGGAAAAATTATGAACAATTTTTTATTTGCCAAACAACTGTTTTCAAAATTTCAAACATTTTTGAAGCAGTAAACATTTTTTCAGAAAATCAGGAACATTTTTTGAACCACAAACATTTTATGATTTATTAAATATTTTGTTTCAAAATTATCATTTTTAATTTTCAGGATATTTTAAGTCCCAAATTAATTAAATTAGTAAAAAAGAAAACAGAAAAGATAAAGAAAAAATAAAAATAAAATAGCGAAATTTAAGAAGCAGGCCGCCCGGACATGGGCTGACCAAACGGGCGTGCTGCGTCTTCTCCTAGTGTGCAGAGCGCAGTATAGGAGGTCCCTACTGCATGGGCCGGCCTAGGCGGGGGATTCCCCTATGTGAAACGCCTTTTATCACTTATAGGTGGCATTGGTGAGTAGTATTTTACAATTTTGGGGATAATTTCGAGACGTACCGCCAGAAGCAATATCCCCTTTATTATTTGGTATATACTAGCACATATGTCTGTGCTGTTGCAACGGGAGAGTTTTGGTGTGTCCACCGAAATAACCATCAACACGGAGGAAGAATATCCGAATGGTGCCAGCAGAAATTCATATAAGGAGTACTACATTAAGAAAGCATGCTACACATACAATGCTTTTGATATGATTTTCGTACGACAATTCTGATTTTAAAGAGACTCATACCATGACATTATTTTTATGTTGAAACAATGCTTAAAATTTGCACCAGGTCGTGAAAAAATCTTTAACTGTTAAACACATTTTACATCATCTCTTCATATGTTTGAAGATCAATAACAAAATGTTCACATCTGAGCGAAACAACCCTAGTTCATTGCATGCAACTCGACGCTTACATAGCGCCTCTCACCTTTCTGATTGCATTATTTTTTTTGCGCATTACGGTCCCACACTAACCCTTCATTTTTTAATAGATAACCCAACTCAATTGGTTGCAACCTACTAAATGGTGGTTGATATCTCGGGTTTGAGACCACATGAATAAATTAATTTTTTCTGCGGCATAATTCTTTATCGTATAATGACCAATGGGCGGCCTCTGCAGGAAAATACCCATTTGCACCGGGGCGGAGGGCCGGGCCCATTGCCTATGTGCAACACGTGCGATCAATGAGCCAAATAAATCGAAGCCAAATGATGGTTGATTTTTTATTTTCTGTTTTCTTTTCTTTACGTATGAAAAACAAGAGTAAGAAACATACATTATATATAGGTATATAAAAGAAAAGTACTAACTAAAGGTGCATCATAAACATAATTTAAACAATAATTAACATGCAATATAATATCATATTTAAAATCTATACATTTATTGAGCGATTTTCATATATATCATGTTAAATTTGAAGTTATCGTTTAAAAGATATAAAATTTTCAACAAATACTTGAATCTAGGTAAAATAAAAAGGTAAAAAAAAGTAGCCGGGGGAGGATAATATCATACTAATGATATTCGGGGAGAAAAGGCAGAAAATAGAGTGAGAACGTGGGATCAAACCTAGCTCTCCCTGATGGAGAAGCAACGCCCTAGCCAGTAGGCTGCTTGCATACTTGTGACAATGCACTAGTAGAAAAAGGGTCAAACGTGAAGCACATTAGTGCCGGTTTGAATTTGAGCCGCTACTAATGTGTCCATTAGTGTCGGTTCCAACGGCTAGCCGGGCCGCTCTCATTAGTACCGGTTCGTGGTGAACCTTTAGCACCGGTTCGTGCCACGAACCGGTACTAATGAGAGTGGTCACTAGTAGAAAAAGGGTCAAACGTGAAGCACATTAGTGCCGGATTGAATTAGAGCCGGTACTAATGTGTACATTAGTGCCGGTTCGTGGCGGCGATCAATAGTACCAGTTCGTGGCGAACCTTTAGTACCGGTTCATGCCACGAACCGGTACTAAAGAGGCTGTGTCAGCCTGCGGTCAGGCTATGGCCCCACCATCACCATTTAATGCCGGTTCGTACCACGAACCGGTACTAATGATGTTATGGCAAGCTGTTTTTAGTCCCACCTCGCCAAGAGAGAGGCAGTATGAGCGGTTTATAAGCCGTGAGTGCACAGACAATAACGAAGAGTTGCAATGCTCACCTACATGTTGATTAGCTTCAAGCCTTGCGGAATAGCATAGATTGCACAGAGCTATGTGCAGTGCAGTCTACACTATTTCGAATGGCTTGAAGCAAATTAACCAGCATTGCACCTCTTTTTTATTTTTAATAACTTATTTAAACTCCGGACTTCTTTTGTGTTCAGTATGCAGCATTTAAAGCAACATCATCAATTTCTAACATGTTCTGACATCATGTGTTGTTTTTCGGTCATTTACCTAATTGTTTAGAGAGCTAAATGACCGTGAAATTGAAAATCACTACAAAATGAATCCTGAAAATGTTGAAAATTGGCATGGTATCATCATATCACCCGCATAGCATGCGCGAAAGAGTAGAGAGGGTCACGGCAAAAATTGGACGCACTTCGTGTACAAACTGGAAAAACTCTTTCCGAGTATCACTACAACTTTCACCGAAGCCCAGAGTGGGTACTAATGTGCATCCCACCAATCAGGAAGAATCACACGGATTGTGTGTTTCTTTCTAGCTCTTGCGAGTCGTTGGATCAAGGGTGTATTTCTTCCCAGCTCATGTGAGTCGTTGGATCGAAACTACCACAATCACTTTGTGAGCCAGACGACCCTATATATAGCCCACCTCTCGCCTTCCCTGCATAAGTCTTTCAGTTCATCGACTACATACATCTACCAGTTCATCGACTGCATACATCTACCAGTTCATCGACTGAATACAAATCATTCGGATTCGCCATCATAGGTCCAACCATGCATTTGATATGCATATATATATATATATATATATATATATATATATATGCATCACGAGCCACGGTTGGGCTGTATGATGGCGATACCGATTGGTTTGTTCTAGATCCGACATAAAATGTTTGATACAACTTCTTTTTTGTGACATAAGAGCTATCTCTCCTCCTACCTATTTTAGTTACACAACTACCTATTTGTGCCAAATTTTCACTTTTGTTGTTGCTCTTGCATCATAAACATCCATGTTAACTGGACTTACAAGTAATGCAATTTAACCAAACTATCTTGTGATCTTCGCCAAGAGAGAGGCAGTATGAGCGGTTTATAAGCCGTCAGTGCTCAGACAATGACGAAGAGTTGCAATGCTCACCTACATGTTGATTAGCTTCAACCCTTGCGGAATAGCATAGATTGCACTGAGCTATGTGCAGTGCAGTCTACACTATTCCGAATGGCTTGAAGCAAATTAATTAGCATTGCACCTCTTTTTTATTTTTAATAAATTATTGAAACTCCGGACTTCTTTTGTGTTCAGTATGCAACATTTAAAGCAACGTTATCAATTTCCAACATGTTCTGACATCATTTGTTGTTTTTCGGTCGTTTACCTAATTGTTTAGAGAGCTAAATGACCGTGAAATTGAAAATCACTACAAAATGAATCCTGAAAATGTTGAAAATTGGCATGGTATCATCATATCACCCGCATAGCATGCGCGAAAGAGTAGAGAGGGTCACGGCAAAAACTGGACGCACTTCGTGTACAAACTGGACAAACTCTTTTCGAGTATCACTACAACTTTCATCGAAGCCCAGAGTGGGTACTAATGTGCATCCGACCAATCAGGAAGAATCACACGGATCGTGTGTTTCTTTCTAGCTCTTGCGAGTCGTTGGATCAAGGGTGTATTTCTTCCTAGCTCATGTGAGTCGTTGGATCGAAACTACCACAATCACTTTGTGAGCCAGACAACCCTATATATAGCCCACCTCTCGCCTTCCCTGCATAAGTCTTTCAGTTCATCGACTACATACATCTACTAGTTCATCGACTGCATACATCTACCAGTTCATCGACTGAATACAAATCATTCGGATTCGCCATCATACATCCAACCGTGCATTTGATATGCATATATATGCATCACGAGCCATGGTTGGGCTGTATGATGGCGATATCGATTGGTTTGTTCTAGATCCGACATAAAATGTTTGATACAACTTCTTTTTTGTGACATAAGAGCTATCTCTCCTCCTACCTATTTTAGTTACACAACTACCTATTTGTGCCAAATTTTCACTTTTGCTGTTGCTCTTGCATCATAAGCATCCATGTTAACTGGACTTACAAGTAATGCAATTTAACCAAACTATCTTGTGATCTTCGCCAAGAGAGAGGCAGTATGAGCGGTTTATAAGCCGTCAGTGCATAGACAATGACGAAGAGTTGCAATGCTCACCTACATGTTGATTAGCTTCAAGCCTTGCGGAATAGCATAGATTGCACTGAGCTATGTGCAGTGCAGTCTACACTATTCCGAATGGCTTGAAGCAAATTAACCAGCATTGCACCTCTTTTTTATTTTTAATAACTTATTGAAACTCCGGACTTCTTTTGTGTTCAGTATGCAGCATTTAAAGCGATGTCATCAATTTCCAACATGTTCTGACATCATTTGTTGTTTTTCGGTCATTTACCTAATTGTTTAGAGAGCTAAATGACCGTGAAATTGAAAATCACTACAAAATGAATCCTGAAAATGTTGAAAGTTGGCATGGTATCATCATATCGCTCGCATAGCATGCGCGAAAGAGTAGAGAGGGTCACGGCAAAAACTGGACGCACTTCGTGTACAAACTGGACAAACTCTTTCGGAGTATTAGGGTTTCGGACTATACAAAAATAAATAATGCAGAAAATAAAAAAAATTTACAAAAAAATTACTCAAAAATAAATAGAAGAAAATAAATAATGCAGAAAAGAAAAAACTATATAAAAAACTACTCAAAAATAAATAAAAGAAAATAAGAAATGCAGAAAAGAAAAAACTATATAAAAAATTTGTTGGCGCGCTGCCCTGTGGGTCTGCCAGACCTAGGGTGTGCAAATGCAGGCCCAGAAGGGCCAGCAGGCTCACAGGGCAGCGCGCCCTAATAAATTAGGGCCAGAAGCCTGCTATATAGAGGAGTTCGAAGAGGTAGCCGCGGCTGGGTTTATAAGCCAGTGCGGCTGCCCTTCGCCGGGCGAGGTGGGACTAAACTTTGGGGTGGCAGCGCAAGGCCTTTAGTACCGGTTGGTGGCTCCAACCGGTACTAAAGACCACCCTTTACACTAGTAGAAAATAGGGCTATGGTCCAGGCCGGCTCGGCCCATTAGTCCCGGTTCAGTCTAGAACCGGGACCAATGTGGGCATTGGTCCCGGTTCGTGAGCCCAGGGGGCCGGCCGGGCCACGTGGGCCATTGGTCCCGGTTCGTCTAGACCTTTTGGTCCCGGTTGGTGGGACGAACCGGGACCAACGGGCCTCGCTCCTGGCCCACCACCATTGGTCCCGGTTGGTGGCTTGAACCGGGACCAAAGGCTTCCCTTTAGTCCCGGTTCTTGTCATCAACCGGGACCAATGAGGTGCCTATATATACCCCCTCGCGCAAGAGCAGAGCACAGTGCTCTGTTTTTTCTGGCCGAGGGGGAGAGGGCTTTGTGGTGCTCTAGCTCACCTCCTATGCACATGAGGTGTTCGATGGAATGCCCGAGCCACACTACTTAAGCTTTCTCCTCTCGAAGCTCGACCTCCAAGCTCCATTTTCCTCGAGATTTGTCTAGATTTAGCGGTCCGTCACGCCCCGTCCCCGTCTTCACCGCCATCGATCACCCGCGCCGATCTCATCACCGACACCACCGTGGTGAGCCTCTTGTTATTATCTTCTTTCTGAAAGGAAAATATTCTTACTTGTATGTTTAGATAGATACTTGTATCATTTTCTTACATTTTTTATTGCATCTTATATAGTGCGATGGTTTGGTTATCCGCCCCCGTCGGCCCTCGTCCTGTCTATGATTCGGATTTGGTATGTATATTATCTTTATAACTATTGGTTCATTTATTGTTTATGAAAATTATGCCGACCAACGTGACATAGTTTTTATTTATCTAGGATGTATGTGAATCGGAAATGCCAACCGACCCTATTGTCGAGAGGTTAAATTTAGTTGAAGAAGAAAACAATTTGTTGAAGGAAAAAAATAAAAAAATTGAGGAGGAGAAGATGATATTGGAGTTGCATGTTGCGGATGTCGTCGATGATCACAAGATCAAGATGGATGCAATGCGCTTGAAGATTAGAAAGATTAGAAAATATGCCATTCATACCGAGGCTTGGTATCATTATGTCGTTGGATCAATTGTTACCTTGGTTGCGATTATGATCGCATTTGTTTTTGCATTGAAATGTTTTACATAGTTTCAATGTATGGTTTAATTAATAAGATGCTCTGGAGAGCTATATGTTATTAGATGAGAACTATGTATGCAGTTTGGTTTTAATGTGATGATGAACTTCTATTAATTTGGACACTTAATTATATATAATGCATGCAGATGAACCGACAATGGATGTACGGTGACAGACACACCCGCGAGTACATTAAGGGCCTGCATGAGTTTCTCGATGCGGCCGAGG
Organism: Triticum monococcum; assembly: GCA_034509565.1. NCBI lineage: Eukaryota > Viridiplantae > Streptophyta > Magnoliopsida > Poales > Poaceae > Triticum > Triticum monococcum. The sequence goes on from CM067847.1 coordinate 773,113,928, forward strand.
CAAACAAGCAGAATGGTTTTATGTGTTGTCCTTGCACTGAATGTGGGAATACGAGGTCTTACTCTAACCGGAAAATCCTTCACTCCCACCTGCTTTACAAGGGTTTCATGCCACACTATAATGTTTGGACGAGGCACGGAGAAATAGGGGTTATGATGGAAGACGGCGAAGAAGAAGAGTACGATGACAACTATGTGCCCCCTGAATACGGTAATGCTGCAACGCGGGGAGCTGGTGAAGATCAAGAGGAACCAGACGATGTGCCCAATGATACTGCCACGGGTGAAGCTGCTGAAGATCAAGAGGAACCAGACGATGTGCCCGATGATGATGATCTCCGCCGGGTCATTGTCGATGCAAGGACGCAATGCATTAGTCAAAAGGAGAAGCTGAAGTTCGATCACATGTTAGAGGATCACAAAAAAGGGTTATACCCTAATTGTGAAGATGGCAACACAAAGCTCGGTACCGTACTGGAATTGCTGCGGTGGAAGGCAGAGAATGCTGTGGCTGACAAAGGATTTGAGAAGCTACTGAAAATATTGAAGAAGAAGCTTCCAAAGGATAACGAATCGCCCGACAGTACATACGCAGCAAAGAAGGTCGTATGCCCTCTAGGATTGGAGGTGGAGAAGATACATGCATGCCCTAATGACTGCATCCTCTACCGCGGTGCATACAAGGATCTGAACGCATGCCCGGTATGCGGTGCGTTGCGGTATAAGATCAGACGAGATGACCCTGGTGATGTTGACGGCGAGCCCCTCAGGAAGAGGGTTCCTGCGAAGGTGATGTGGTATGCTCCTATAATACCACGATTGAAACGTCTGTTCAGAAATGAAGAGCATGGCAAGTTGATGCGATGGCACAGTGAGAACCGAAAGAAAGATGGGAAGTTGAGAGCACCCGCTGACGGGTCGCAGTGGAGAAAAATCGAGAGAAAGTACTGGGATGAGTTTGCAAAGGACCCAAGGAATGTATGGTTTGCTTTAAGCGCGGATGGCATTAATCCTTTCGGGGAGCAGGGCAGCAATCACAACACCTGGCCCGTGACTCTATGTATGTATGACCTTCCTCCTTGGATGTGCATGAAGCGGAAGTTCATTATGATGCCAGTTCTCATCCAAGGCCTAAGCAACCCGGCAACGAAATTGATGTGTACCTAAGGCCATTAGTTGAAGAACTTTTACAGCTGTGGAATGGAAACGGTGTACGTACGTGGGATGAGCACAGACAGGAGGAATTTAACCTTAAGGCGTTGCTGTTCGTGACCATCAACGATTGGCCCGCTCTCAGTAACCTTTCAGGACAAACAAACAAAGGATACCACGCATGCACACACTGTTTAGATGATACTAAAAGTATATACCTGGACAAATGCAGGAAGAATGTGTACCTGGGCCATCGTCGATTTCTTCCGACCAACCATCAATGTCGAAAGAAAGGCAAGCATTTCAAAGGCGAGGAAGATCACCGGAAGAAGCCCGCCATGCACACCGGTGATCACGTGCTTGCTATGGTCAATGATTTACACTACGTAATCTTTGGAAAGGGTCCCGGTGGACTAGCTGTTCCGAATGACGCTGAGGGACACGCACCCATGTGGAAGAAGAAATCTATATTTTGGGACCTACCCTACTGGAAAGACCTAGAGGTCCGCTCCTCAATCGACGTGATGCACGTGACGAAGAACCTTTGCGTGAACCTGCTAGGCTTCGTGGGCGTGTATGGGAAGACAAAAGATACACCTGAGGCACGGGAGGACCTGCAACGTTTGCACGAAAAAGACGGTATGCCTTGGAAGCAGAATAAAGGTCCTGCCAGCTACGCTCTTACGAAAGAAGAGAAAGAAATCTTCTTTGAATGCCTGCTCAGTATGAAGGTCACGACTGGCTTCTCTTCGAATATAAAGGGAATAATAAATATGCCAGAGAAAAAGTTTCAGAACCTAAAGTCTCATGACTGCCACGTGATTATGACGCAACTGCTTCCAGTTGCATTGAGGGGGCTTCTACCGGAAAACGTCCGATTAGCCATTGTGAAGCTATGTGCATTCCTTAATGCAATCTCTCAGAAGGTGATCGATCCAGAAATCGTACCAAGGCTAAGGAGTGATGTGGCGCAATGTCTTGTCAGTTTCGAGCTGGTGTTCCCACCATCCTTCTTCAATATCATGACGCACGTCCTAGTTCATCTAGTCGACGAGATTGTCATCCTGGGGCCCGTATTTCTACACAATATGTTCCCCTTTGAGAGGTTCATGGGAGTCCTAAAGAAATATGTCCTTAACCACGCTAGGCCAGAAGGAAGCATCTCCATGGGCCATCAAACAGAGGATGTTATCGGGTTTTGTGTTGACTTCATTCCTGGCCTTAACAAGATTGGTCTCCCAAAATCGCGGTATGAGGGGAGACTGACTGGAAAAGGCACTCTTGGAAGAGACTCAATAATATGCAGGGACTGATATTCTTGGTCTCAAGCACACTACATAGTTCTACAGAACTCTACCTTGGTGACCCCGTATGTCAATGAACACAAGAACAGTCTGCGCTCCAAACACCCGGAGCAATGCGACGACTGGATTACATGTGAACACATCAGGACTTTCAGCAGTTGGTTGGAAACACGTCTCAGAGGTGACAACACTGTTTGTGATGAGTTGTACTTGTTGTCCAGGGGACCATCTTTGACTGTATTGACTTTCAAAGGATACGAGATAAATGGGAATACATTTTACACGATCGCCCAAGATCAAAAGAGCACCAACCAAAACAGCGGTGTCCTCTTTGATGCAGCAACCGAGAGCGGAAAGGACACATATTATGGTTACATAGTGGACATATGGGAACTTGACTACGGACCTGATTTTAAGGTCCCTTTGTTTAAGTGCAAATGGGTCAATCTGTTAGGCGGCGGGGTACAGGTAGACCCACAGTACGGAATGACAACAGTGGATCTGAAAAATCTTGGGTACACTGACGAACCGTTCGTCCTAGCCAATGATGTGGCACAGGTTATCTATATGAAGGACATGTCTACCAAACCGAGAAAAAGAAAAGATAAGGAAGCGAATACATCATACGATGAGCCAAAGCGCCACATAGTTCTTTCAGGAAAAAGGGACATCCTGGGAGTGGACGGCAAGACAAACATGTCTGAAGATTATGAAAAGTTTCATGAAATTCCTCCCTTTAATGTCAAGGCTGACCCAAGCATCCTGATAAACAATGAAGATTATCCATGGTTACGGCACAATAAGCAAATGACACAAGCGAAGAAAAAGTGAAGACTTTCTCCCGCAATAAGCAAATGCTATGTGGGTGAAATTATGATACCATCCCAACTTTCAACTTTTTCAGAGTTCATTTGAAATGCTTTCATGTCTTATGGTTCGAAACTTTGATACTTCAAAAGTGATTGTCCATTTTGTACACGAAGTGCATCAAGTTTTTGTCGTAACCCTCTCTACTTTTTAGCTCAAATAATGAATTAATAGCAAACAAAATGAACTACAAAACTTTTATGAAAATAAAAACAATCAATTAAAATATTATGTTATGATCAACTAAAATAAAACTCTAATATTCTTCAATAGCAAAAAGAATATAATTTTTGTGACCTAAAATCAAACTATAAGTATTTAATTGTAAGTATAAATAAAAAATAAATAGCAAAGAAGAAAAAAAATTCTATTTTTATAGTGAAGTTATTCATAAACTAGTGATTCACACAAATTTTACAAAATTCAAATTTAAACTATTCAAAATTTTAAAACTAATGGCACTAACAGAAAGTTTATAATTTTTGTGACCTAAAATCAAAAAGAAATCACTAAGAAACTATAAATATTTAGTTGTAAGTATAAATAAAAAATAAATAGAAAAAAAAATTCTATTTTTATAGTAAAGTTATTCATAAACTAGTGATTCACACAAATTTTTAAAAATTCAAATTTAAAGTATTCAAAATTTAAAACTAATGGCACTAACAGAAAGTTTATAATTTTTGTGACCTAAAAGCAAAAAGAAATCACTAAAAAACTTTAAGTATTTAGTTTTAAGTAAAAATAAAAAAAATAAAAAACCAAAAAAATGTAGAAATAAAAAAGAAAAAACCAAAAAAAATGCCACCTACTGGGCCTCCACGGCCTGAATACGACTAGAAACCCTACATGGGCCAGGATTCAGGCCCGCAGAGGCCCAATAGGCCCACAGGCAGTAGCAAGTTTAGGCCCGAAAGCCTGCATTAGAGAGGAGATCGAATGGGGAGGCACAACAGCGCTTATAAACAAGTGCCGGCGCCCTTCAGCTAGCGATGTGGGACTAAACTTCAGCTAGCGATGCGGCAGAAGGCCATTGGTCCCGGTTGGTGGCACCAACCGGGACTAAAGGGGGGCAATGGTCACGGTTGGTGCCCAATGCCCCCTTTAGTCCCGGTTGGTGCCACCAACCGGGACGAATGGCCTTCGCGTCCCGCCCTTTCGGCTGCCGAAAATAGGCCTTTGGTCCCGGTTCATAGCACGAACCGGGACTAAAGGGGGCATTAGTCCCGGGTCGTAGCACGAACCGGGACCATTGCTCTGGCTATATAAGCCAAGACTTGTGAAATTTTGGCCAACTGCTCCCATTCGCCCCGACGCCCCCAGGCCGTTCGTCGTCGTCGTCGCCGCCCCTAGCCCGTCGTCGCCCCGCGCCGTCGCCCCGTGCCCGCCGCCGTCGCCCCGCCCCGCCCCGTCGCCGCCCCGAGCCCGTACGTCGTCGCCCCGCGCCGTCGCCCCGAGCCCGTCGTCGCCCCGCGCCCGCCGCCGTCGCCCCGCCCCGTTGCCGCCCCGAGCCCGCCGCCGTCGCCCCGCCCCGTCACCGCCCCGAGCCCGTCGCCGCCCCGCCCCGTCGTCGCCCCGCGCCGGCGCCGGCCCTTTAGGTTGATGATATGATGATGTTGATGATTTTTTTTCTGTTGATGATATGATGATGTTTTTTTTTCTGTTGATGATATGATGATGTTTTTTTTCTGTTGATGATATGATGATGTTTTTTTTCATATATGCATTTTTTCATATATGTATTAATTTTTTAAGTTGTTAGTAGATATCGATTTTAGGTTAGTGCATTTTATCACTGATTTTAGGTTAGTTGAGCCTCTTTAGTGCATTTTATGTTTGTTGCATTTTAGGTTAGTGCATTTTATGTTAGTGGAGAGGAAAAAGTAAAATAAGGAAAAGGAAAATAAGTAGAGAAAGAAGGAGAAGAAGAAGGAGAAGACGAGGAGAGGAAGAAAAGGAAGAGGAGAAGAAGAAAGGAATAGAGGAGAAGAAGAAAAAATAGAAAAAAAAATTCTATTTTTTCTTCTTCTCCTCTATTCCTTTCTTCTTCTCCTCTTTTTCTTCTTCTTTTTTTTTCTTCGATCTTCTCCCCCTCCCGATAGGAAAGAAGAAAATAAGAAGAGGAAAGAAAGAAGAAGAGGAGAGGAAAAGAAGAGGAGAAATAAATAAGAAGAAGAAAAAAGAAGAAAAAGAAGAGGAGAAGGAAGAAAGGAATAGTGGAGAAGAAGAGAAAGAAGAAAAAAGAAGAAAAAGAAGAGGAGAAGGAAGAAAGGAATAGTGGAGAAGAAGAGAAATTTCTCTTCTTCTCCACTATTCCTTTCTTCCTTCTCCTCTTCTTTTTCTTCTTTTTTCTTCTTCTTATTTATTTCTCCTCTTCGAGGGGTCGAGGGTCGGGAACTAGGGTAGAGGGTCGAGGGTCGTTAAGGGGTCAAGGGTCGAGGGTTTCAGGGTCGAGGGTTCGAGGGTTCTGTAGGGTCGAGGGTCGAGGGTTCCAGCAGGGTCGTCTAGGGGTCGAGGTTTCCAGGGTCGTCGAGGGTTCGAGGGGTCGAGGATCGCCGAGGGGTCGAGAGAGGTTTCCTAGTGTCAAAGTATTGAAGAAATCCATGCCTTCATCATTAGCCGGAAGTAACCAGGGCATGTTGGTACGAAGTTCTGCAAAATTGTTCTAGAATGGAGTCCCGGATAGAATAATCCGCCTTTTGGTACGCATTCAGCAAAGGCCTTCCAAATAGCGATATTCGGAAGGCTCTTTCTGAACTTTGTACCAAAAAGCGAATTATCCTATCTGGGATTCCGTTCCAGAACAACTTTGAAGAGCTTCGTACCATCATGCACATGTTACTTTCTCCTAATGATGAAGACATGGTTTTGTTGAATCCTTTGACACTAGGCAACCTCCCGACCCCTCGGCGATCCTCTCGAACATGAGAGGAAGAAGAGGGTCGTCTAGGGGTCGAGGGTTTCAGGGTCGTCGATGGTTCGAGGGGTCGAGGATCGCCGAGGGGTCGAGAGAGGTTTCCTAGTGTCAAAGTATTGAAGAAATCCATGCCTTCATCATTAGCCGGAAGTAACCAGGGCATGTTGGTACGAAGTTCTGCAAAATTGTTCTGGAATGGAGTCTCGGATAGAATAATCCGCCTTTTGGTACGAATTCAGCAAAGGCCTTCCAAATAGCGATATTCGGAAGGCTCTTTCTGAACTTTGTACCAAAAAGCGAATTATCCTATCTGGGACTCCGTTCCAGAACAACTTTGAAGAGCTTCGTACCATCATGCACATGTTACTTTCGCCTAATGATGAAGACATGGTTTTGTTGAATCCTTTGACACTAGGCAACCTCCCGACCCCTCGGTGATCCTCTCGAACATGAGAGGAAGAAGAGGGTCGTCTAGGAGTCGAGGGTTTCAGGGTCGTCGAGGGTTCGAGGGGTCGAGGATCGCCGAGGGGTCGAGAGAGGTTTCCTAGTGTCAAAGTATTGAAGAAATCCATGCCTTCATCATTAGCCGGAAGTAACCAGGGCATGTTGGTACGAAGTTCTGCAAAGTTGTTTGGGAATGGAGTCCCGGATAGAATAATCCGCCTTTTGGTACGAATTCAGCAAAGGCCTTCCAAATAGCGATATTTGGAAGGCTCTTTCTGAACTTTGTACCAAAAAGCGAATTATCCTATCTGGGACTCCGTTCCAGAACAACTTTGAAGAGCTTCGTACCATCATGCACATGTTACTTCCGCCTAATGATGAAGACATGGTTTTGTTGAATCCTTTGACACTAGGCAACCTCCCGACCCCTCGGCGATCCTCTCGAACATGAGAGGAAGAAGAGGATAAAAAAAGAAGAGGAAGAAGAAAAAAAAAGAGGAGAAGAAAGAATAGAGGAGTTCTTCTCATCTTTTTTCTTCTTCTTCCTCTTTTTTTATCGGGAATGAGGGTCGTCGAGGGACATAGATGTAGTGTCATCGTTGTCGATATATACCCCCTCCCGATAGCTTACTATGATTAGGTAGCTAGTTCTACGTTTGGCACTAATATATCCATCTGTCATGTTTGAATAATAATTGCCATGTTGTAAATATTTGTAGAAACTATGGACACCACCCTAGACGAAGCAACAAAAGAAGCGTTGTTGAGGGACTTAATCGCAGAAGTAAGTGATGCCATCTCGTTGTTTCTCAACGAAACCGATGGTCTGGAAGGAGAGGGTGAACAAGCTGGCTACGGTGACCTAATGCCGGTGCAAGAAGAAGAACATAAGGACGGCTCCGGTGACCCAATGCCGGTGCAAGAAGGAGACCGTGATGACGGCTCCGGTGACCGAACCGAGTCCGGCCAGGTATATATATTAGTTAAGCCTATGCTGACTAGCTGATTGATGCATTCATTGTTTTGGTATGTACACATATTAATTAAGTCTTTGTTCTTTTTTCTAGCCCTCCGGATCGAGCACAACTTCGGTAAAGAGACGAGGCCCGAAGAAAAATTTGAGCTCGGATGAAAAGTTTGAGATCATAGCAATCGCGCTCGACGGCCAACCTATTGAACCCCTCCGGACAAAGAGCGCATTTGTTGCTCAGTGCGGGGTTCTGGTTAGGGACAAGATCCCAATAAGCATCCAGCAATGGTTTAAGCCGGCTACAGAAGACCCTGAGGTGTCTTATGTCAATGATATGCAGAAAAATGATCTTTGGACTGAGCTGAAGTCAAATTTCACCCTACCGCCTGAGGATAATCCAGAGAACCCAGTTAAAGAGAAATTAATCAAGTCTTTTGCTCTAAAGAGGATGGCAGAACTATTCAGGAGGTGGAAGAAAGAGCTGAATAAGTTTGTCGAAAATAATGAGACACCAGAATTCAAGGGCAGATATGAGAAGATCAGAGATCACTGGCCCGCATTTGTGGCCCACAAGACATCGGAAAAGAGTCAGAAGATGTCGGCGACAAACAAGCAAAATGCTGCGAAGAAGAAGCTTCACCATCGCACGGGGTCAGGTGGCTACCTCGTAGCTCGGCCTAAGTGGTCCAAGACTGAGAATGATCTGGTTCATAAAGGGATCGAACCAGAGACAACTAACTGGCCAGACCGTTGCCGGACTTGGTTCTTCGGGGCTGACGGAACCTTGGACCCTGTAACAGGGAAGTGCATTTGGACGAACGATCAAATGGACATACCAGTCAGTAAGCTTAAGCAGTATATCGAAGCAGCGCAGGAAGGGGCGTTCTTTCCAGACAGAGAGAACGACGGCTCACAATGGCCCTCGGGAATCCTGAGCACCCTGGATGGACACGAGGCACGCCAGGCTCCGTTCCATGGAAGGTTGGGTTTCCGGACGCAGGCGGTTACAAATCCCATGAGAGGAGGAAAAAAGTGCAGCAGACCCAAATGCAGGCGCTGCAAGCAAGGGTAGACGCGATAGAGGAACAAGAAGCAAATCGCAGCAAACGTACTGTCGAAGCCTCCCCCGAAGCTACCCCGCCATCTCAGCACAGAAGCAGCGTGGCTTCCACCGAGCTGCTTCAGCCGGAGCATGCCTTGACGGCTCCTGCCAGCTATCCCGTGGATGCTATAACGGAGTCTCAAAATTGCCACCTTATGACGCAATGGATGAATTTGAAGGTCAAGGCGGCTGTTGGCTCTGTTTATCCTACTGAACCCGGCGCAACTTTTCACTGCCGGCCTATTCCAGAAGGATATGCTAGGGTGATGGTGGATGAGATAACGGATGGATTTGAGGACCTCTAGCTTGACCACCCTACCGATGAAGGGGAGACTCGGCTGGGGTCTGCTCTGAAGACTCCATGCCTATGGCGGAAGGATCTCATCAACCTTCCAAACTGGATGCCTCCGCCTCCTCCTCCTCCTCCGGCAAGTCAGGGCACTCCGCCTCCACCGCCTCCTACTCCGGCGAGTGACGATCAGGGCCCTCGGCCGGCTCCTTCTCCGGCGCGTGGCGGCACTCCGCCTCCTTCTCCGCCTGCGCCGACGCGCCCGAGCAGCCAGCCTCCTCCTTCTCCGCCTCGTCAGCCAGGGCGGAAGAGACCTGCCGCCACTCCAGCTGCTCCGGCGCGTCGTAGTCCTTCTCCTCCGCCTCTTAAGCAAGTAAAGAAGACAACCGCTCCGTTTACTCGGTCGGCGTCTAGCAGTACAACCAGAGGCGGGAGGACATACAGATTCGGTCCTTCTCTGAAGACTCCAGAGAAGTTAACATATGAGAGGACCCCGGAGGAGAACACCGAGATCGCGCGAGAAGAAGTGAGGAACTTCTTTGAAGGGGTGAAAGCAAAGAAACATCCACCTCCGGAGGAGAAGGTTGATCGGGTGAAAGTGAAGCGCACTCTGGCTGCCCTGACAAAACCACCGAAGTCTCCGCCGAAAGGAAACTATGACCGCATTATTGGAAAGGAATTTGCCGAAGCGGAGCGGTCGGGAAGTACTGTCAGTGATCAAAGGCTGAAAGAACGACGAGCTGGGAAACAAATTGCCCAGCTCGGCGAACAAGCGAAGCAATCGTGCCCCCCGCTCAAGGTGCCTAGCCACAACGTCGCTAATGATCCGAGGATGGTGCCCAGTTATAGCAATCTTGGAGATTACCTGCCCGACGATGTACATTATGATTTCATGGAGGTGCAGATACAAAGATATGAGTACGGGAAGCCTCTCGTCAAAGATGAAAGATCTCTATCAACGATGATGCGAAGATTGCATGATTGGTACTTGAAAATCTGCAGAGACTCTGGGGGTAGGAGTACTTTGTATGTGAAAGTTAAAAAGGAGCATGACCTCGTTGGAATTGACCTATTGCCTGTTCCATTTGAGGAGTTCTATCTGTTTTTCAATCAATTGGCCCTCGATAAAACAACGGTCGCCTGCTACTGTCTGTAAGTAGTACTACTTCTGTCATTAAGTTTCTCTATATAGCTTAGCTCTTTCATTGCATGTATTTATAATCATCCTCACTATATTATGCAGATTGAAGATCGCCGAATTGAAGAAAAGACAAGTCGGTGATATTGGGTTCATTAACACATATCTCATAGATGCAACTCAGGTTAAATTTCATGCCGCAGATACCGAGGCCAACTTGCTACGATAGTTGGTAATAAATCAAAACAAAGATATAATACTCTTTCCTTACAACTTCAAGTGAGTGTTACTGTCTTGTGCGTATTCGGTTTCCCTTATATATTAGTCAAGGTTATAGTAATGTAATTGATGAGTTATGCATGCGTGTGCAGTTTCCACTATATTCTCCTACATATTAAGCTTGAGCATGGACTATTAACCGTCTTAGACTCAAAACGAAAAGATCCCCAGGACTATGCAGACATGACTCAAATACTCGAGAAGTAAGTTAAATCGATCATTATCCACCATATCAGCAACTTTGTTCATTTCCTGATATATCAAGTAATTGTTTTCTTTCTCCGGCAGGGTTTGGAGAAAATTCACCAGAAAAGCTCCGGGACTGCCGAAGGAGCTGCAATTTAGACACCCGAAAGTAAGTACTATAGTAGCATTTTAAGCGCATCTACTAGTCATTCAAGCGCTAGTTTCATCAATACCATTTGGCATTCTTGCTTATCAGTTTGAGTAACCTCTATTTCTTGTAAAGTGGTTGTGGCAGGAACAAGGAAATGATTTCTGTGGATACTATGTTTGCGAGTCCATCCGCCACACGACCTGTGAGCGGGGCTACACTGAAGAACAATATGAAGTACGTAAATAACAACATTCACAATTTTATTTTATTATCATCATTTGTGTTGAGTTTCATTCATCCATATATATATATGTATTGACCCCCTTCTTTAAATTAGATGTTTCGGAAGCGGGATAAATCAAATGGACTAGATTAGGTCGTCTACATTCATGTGACTTTTGATTGGAACCTTTCAATCTACAGTACTCTTCATAGACGGCGGTTGATGTTCTTCTACACCTGTCCTATGAAGCCTTAACACGACGACTTCCCGACTGCGTACTACAACATGTTTTGCCCGGATCCTGCGAGGGAGGCGCGATGACAACGAGCGTTCGACTCGCTTCAGTGCTTGTAGCCGTCATTAGATGGTCTACATATCCGGATGTAATTTCTATTATCTCTGACGTTCGCTATACGGTCATGATTGAAGATGAATAGATCAAAAATATTTGTTAGAAAATAGACCAGATTCATCAATACTACTAGTAAAAAATCAGTACTATCTTTTGTTGACGCGTAAAACTGGAAGATATACAAAATAAGAGCTTCTACAACATATAGTACAAAATTCCGGTCCACGGACACTGACCGTTCAACACACAAAGAAATTTCTCCACAACCGGATATATCAAACCGAATCCTCTAATCTATACTGTTCTTATGCAACCTACGAACGTAGCTAAATACATGTCATCAAACTACCAAATTCACATGCCCTACTAACTATGAATTCAGCCACAATGGGAGAAGTTCATCCACACCCACCCTTACTCTTGCCTTTGCCCTTTCCGTCATCCGTGCGGCAGTAGCGCTCGAAGACAAAGAACATATTGAGGCGGATCTGCTCAACAACGGAGTTGTCCGATCTGCTGCCGTCATCGGCCTTCTCCTCCTTGGGGGATAGTTTGGCCATGGCATGGATTGCCTGGCTTTGCTCTTTGCCATCTCCTTCACCGCCTGCTGTCGCCGTTTCTCGGCTATGCGGGCATAGAGTGCTTCCTCCGACGCTAAGGAAGTTGCCTCTACGTCGTAGGCTACCAATGTCTCCTCCGCCTTGAGCATTGTACAAGTTGCCTCCACCGCGAGGGGTCGAAGCCTTCTCTGCATGTCGCGCCGGCAACCTTGGGGGAGGGATTTTCGCGCCTAAATTTCGGATTGGCGGTTACTCATGGAGGCGCAGATGGCCTCCGCTTTGGCGCCCGACCTCGGGGTTGAGGAGCCACGTAAATGGTTCCGGCGGCACAACAGTGGTCACCGCTTCCGATCCTGTGGCCGCCAGCGAGGCCTCGGTCACACGCAGAGATCCACCATCGGATCGGGGAATATCGGGGGAGGGCATTCCCCCCGGAAGCGTCGCAGAGCATCCCAAACGGCCATCTGCTCCTCGGGGCTACACGGGATGAGCTCCCAGACTTCGGATCCGGACATCTTGGAGTCGGATCCTGTGGCCTCCATGGACGAGAACGCCGGAGATCGCTGGCGAGGAGCTTGGTACTATATGAATACGAGTGGAGTGGAATGCGGCTAGGTTTCCTCCGGTGTGCGGATAGGGTCCAATTTATGTGGGGTCAAGTCAGCCAGAGTGGGTCAGATCCGACATGGCAAACGTGTCCGGACGCGTCAAGGCGTCGCGATATCCACCATATCGGCTGGATATGGGGCCTGTCATTCCGGCATTTGGACCGTATATGGGGCACCCGGTTGGATGCATTTTTTTTGTATGGGCACTGACCGGGCAGCGTGTCCGGCATTTGGGACGGGTAGAGAGGTCCGGCTGTACATGCTCTAGATACCAAAACTCTACACGCATTGAGAAATATGTGTGTTTTGCTCTCCTGCTCTGACGGAACTACAGGGACCGATCCTGCCGAGCTGAGATGCAACGGAAACCATTGACTGATTGATCATGTCCCGATGTCACCATATATAAAATAAACTGATTGATCATGTCCGGATGCAGTATGTACGTGATCAGCCGATTGTTTTGCACACAGTTCGGGATGGACCACCGCACCAATGTTGAGACCGCCATGGCACGTGCGGGGCCGCTAGACACAGCATGGGCACCTCAGAGGGAGCTACAGCGGTGACGGCACCGCTGATTACGATGCTGTAGCGACCGCTCCGTGGCCTGCTGGTTGCTTCGATGCACGGTTGATGACTTGGAGCACCCACTTGAAGGGCACGGGAGGACCGGCAACGGCAACGGCAACGACCAGACCCGACGAGGATGGTCACCGCGGTTAGGAATTATTCTTTTGACAAAACTAGCCCGATAATCAACTGCTGAGATGATTCAATACTACACGATCCCAGAAGTAGATGTACCATAAAACAACTCATGGGTTAGCATGGGGGGTTGTCCAACTCGTCGACAATTGCTTGGTTACAAGTATTTTTTATGAAGTTATGTGGTGTTAATTTTACGAAAAGTTAGGAAGACAACATAGGAGGATGTTTCCTTTCGATTTTCAGTATCCATGTCGATGTAACTTCTTGTTTGTATCGTGGGGCGGGGCGGCGCATCAATTACAAACATTCAATCTACAAGGAAATAAAGTTTCTTTTTTCTACAGTGACATCTTTATGAGGAATAAATTGGAGGTACTACCATGGGGTGTTAAACTTCGCGGATATTTGCCTGGTGATACTTCTTCTATTTTGTTTCTTGAGCAGGTTTATGTTTTGCTAATTTGAAAGCAAAGTGGAAGACAACATAGTCGATGGTTGTGATGTGAAATGTGAAAGCGTAAAGACGACATAGTTGATGTCCAGGCTTAATTTCCTACTCATATCATGTTTAGCATTCAGATATCTAGGTTTTGAGTCATATTTTATTTCAGTCTTCACATTTTATATCTTCTCATTTTTATATTCTTCACTTTTTATGGTTATTGTCTGCAGTGGGGGAAGTAGGGCAGGATGCCGGGTAGGGGGGGGGGGGGGTAGGAAATATGCAGCATTGGGACTGCACTGTACTGAATTTAAGCCTCTTCATTTTAGTTTATTTTCAATCTAGGGATCCAGTTAAGTTCAATATTACTATTTCTTGTTTATTCATCAGCCTAGGGTATCATCATTTATTGGTTTAGTATTTTTATGCAGTTAGAGGTACACTGAAGTTTTCAGAATTAATTACTCGGAGTACTTCCATTCACAAATGTAAGACGTTTTAGCAGTCTAATTTAAACTGTCAAAATGTCTTATATTTAAAAATAGAGGGTGTACTTTTCATTTTGCTATATTGAGTTTGTAAATTCCTCAGTTTCTAAGACCTTATTTTCACTCTCAGTTAATGTTCTAAGTTAATATTTTCATTGTTAATGTTTTAACTCCTTATTTCATTATAAGCTTTTGTTCAGTTATACTTACTCCAAAATTTTGCAGCTTTTAACTCAACGACTGTTACTCTTTTTCTAGGTGACGAAAGCTTGTTTCAAGTCTACTACTCCCTCCGTTCCAAATTACTCGTCGCAGAAATGGATGTATCTAGAACTAAAATATATCTAGATACATCCATACCTGCGGCAAGTAATTCAAAACGAAGGGAGTAGGTAACAATACGTCGTCAAGTGGGAGGTCTTCTCTCGAGCTGATAGTAGTGCAGTCCTTGCAGTGCGAGGTCTTCTCTCGAGCTGATAGTAGTGCAGTCCTTGCAGTGCGTGGATTGACGACACGACAACACCACAGGAACAATTTTTTGAGTCCTCTTTTTATCTTCGAAGTGTTTATTTGATCAGACAGTGTCACTTTTTGTTCTCCTGTTTCCAGTGGCTTAGCATTCATTCAGCGGCCGTCTCTTTGTTTAATGTAATTTCCTAGATATATTTCAGCCATGCGCATTTTTTTCACTGCAGAACTGAACAGTGTATGGTCTAAGAGTTCCAGTTCTTGTTTGCCATGCATGTATCTGTGGTCCTATCATGGTTTCAGTGGACTATTGCATGGAATGGTTCCTCTAGTTAGATCTATCCTTTTTTTGCTTGATAGTGCCTTTTTAGTGGCAGTGGCCATTTTTCCTCCGCAGAATTTTTCCCAGGCACCTGTTCAGTATGCAGTGTCCTGGGGCAGTAGCTGACCCTGACGCTGCCGAAATAAAGTACAGAGTGGTGGTAGCTAGCACAAAATGGACCAGGGAGCGTCCGTAATAGGGTCTGAAAGATTCCCCTCGAAACACAACCCGGCCGTTAGCTATGGGAGGCCAATAACGCAATGTGGCTGAGATGAGCGAACAAATCTGTCAACATTTTAGAAAACAAAACTAAAAACAAACCAATGACACGTGGCATAGCATCATTGGAGGAAATTTTTTGACTTAGACTGAAATCAAAATCAGTCGACTGGTATTAGGCAATCCCTAAAATTATATATGTTGCACGACGTGGTACATCTTTAAGGTAGGCAAGGAAGAATAGAACCACGGCTGATAGAACAACATGGGAGATCGGGACGATTGGCAGAACACTCCCAACAATGACATATAATTCTTAGATGGAATCCAAAACCAGAATCTAGAACGCGGCTTATATGTGTGCTATCATATTAAGAACCAGCTGGCTACAATGTAAGAAATTGCTTCCACAATTACTAACTGATATATGCACACTACTTCATACCAATCTATATCTAAAGAGATGTAATATTCTTGGTTTCTTTGGCTTCAATGATATTATTTTATGTTCGCTGCATCCTACGTACGTGCAAACCAAGCCGACCCATACATTCTCGGCCCGTAGTCCTAAGCTCTTTATCCAGTTTTTTTAGGCTGATGAAAAGATCGGAAACGCCATCAAGTCGGGACCAGCAGGAGAGATAGACTGATGATCGACTGCGATTTATTTTAGGAGCTAATCGTCGCGAGCGTCCATGATTTTGTACTGACTACGAGTGACTGTTGTCGATGCCGGTAGCAACGATAACCACCAAATTGTTGTCGATGCCCGTAGTACTTCTGAAATTTCTAACTGAGAGTTACATTGCTATTTTTTTCTATAAATACTAATATTTATTAAAAAATGAGAGACCGTAACTATGGTTAAAATGAATCCGCGGTCCATCTAAAACAAATGCGTTACTAAATTATCCATATCTTTTACACCGTAACTCCGATTTTAACTATGTGAAATTTTATGAGAAAAATGTGTAGAATCTGAATGAGATATTATTTTACTTGTTAAATATTTTTAAAATATTATTTTATGAACAGGGTCTGTTTTTCTTTTGTACTGGCGGCGATCCAAATTGCAAATAAACAACCACTAGAACTGGATTGACATGATAGAAAACATTAATAACCATACATGCACACCTTTAAAAAACATCGCATGAGAAAAACAACAGATTTCTCATCTTATTCTGAGAGAGCGAGCGTGCACGCGCGCGCGAGAGAGAGAGAGAGAGAGAGAGAGAGAGAGAGAGAGAGAGAGAGAGAGAGAGAGAGAGAGGGAGGGAGGGAGACACCGAGAGTGAGAGAGACATGCCTTACGATTGACCACATTCAAACGTGTTATGGTTGTGTGAGCACTGAAACCACCGCCAGCGAGGGTGAGGATGATAGGCGGCAACACACGAGTTAAGAAAAAAAGAGCATTTGTTATTTTTTTTTCTCCCATTGCAATGCACGAGCTCTTTCCCTGGTATCTATTAAAAGAAAAAACTTCTAGCCATGAGGATACGTCCTCCTACTTTTAGAGGAGATGACACAGGAACATCTAGAGTGCAGGAAGACGCACGGGTCTTGGGCTGGCCCACCTCCCTCCTGCGATGATGCAGACCACTCCTTCTTCACGGCCACGTCAATAACGGCCGACGACGGCAAGACTGCAACCTTATGGCACTCCTCCTGGATTGGGGTTTCACCACTCTGTGTTGTCGTCCCCGCACTCTTCGATCACTCGTGGCGGAAGAACATGACTGTCACCACTGCAATGTTGCATGGAACCAAGATTGGAGATCTAAGACACGACAACACCATAATGATTGTCCAAGATTTCATCCTCCTTTCGTCTTTGAACAGCGCAGCTAGGATCACCTTAGAGGAAGGGGTGCCAGCTGGCACTATCAGATGGCATTGCACAACCCCAAGAGAGTACTCTACTACTTCAGCCTACCTGCTGCAATTCCCACAAGCAAGCAACAACAATTTCCTATCCATGTTCTAGAAGGCTTGGGCGTCGGGAAAGGCAAAGATCTTCTCATGGCTCCTCCAGCAAAACCGCCTATGGTGCAACGACTGTCTGAATGACGCGGTTGGGTCAATGGATACTTCTGCCAAATATGCATCAGGAATCTGGAGTCCTCCTTCCATCTCTTTTGGGGCTGTAGTGCGTCAGTGGCCATTTGGAACCAGGCGCGAGCTGGAATGGGTGTGGTGCACTCGGACATGAAATTTTTAGCAAGTGAAAAAACAACAATAGAGGACATCTTCCATCATCAACTGTGGCGCACCGCGCCATGCAAGAAGAAGCATCAAGTCCATGATCGTCTTTATTCCCTCGGAGATATGGCAGGAGCGCAACAACTATGTCTTCTGAGGAAGCAACCATAGAATTGGGATGTGATAAAGGCGATAAGATCAATGCTTCAGCTATAGCACCTTGTAGGAGGAAAAAATTGGAGAGCCCCTTCGGGATCCACTGTGAGATATAGACTAGTTGCACGGCCTAAATGCATTTTCATTCTAGCTCTTTCCCTTCTGTTCTTTCTTTCTTCTATCACTTGATCAACAATGTTTTATGTGCTCTCCTGCTAAATCAATGAATGCCAGCAATGTTGGACCTATCAAAAAAAATCATCCGCACTACATGTATATTTTTCTTGCCGCTCACTTTTTTGTCAAGGACTTTGCTTAAAGCCCGTGCCCCCAAGTAGAACTGTAGAAGCCCGCCTCGCTTGACTCGGGAGGACTTGAGTCTTGCACTTCATCCATAGCAAAGCACAAGCGCAAGTGCATGCACATCTAAACGCCAGGGCGATTACATCATCGATAGCACCGCGTTCACAAATTATGAGATCGTGTGCAAGGATTTTTTTTCTATTGTAACGCACAGGCATGTTTGCTAGTTTATTATAAAGTAAAGTGCCTCCATTTATTTGCATCAATCTCAAATTTTACAGCACGAAAACGGATGGATGCATCAATCTTCTCCATGGATATTGTTTATTTTATGGAGCAATATTAGGTTATTAAATATCCATATATTTGCATAACATTCTAGAGCAAACAATGGACGGACAGAAAAATCTTCTCCATGGATATATTCTATTTATGGAGCAATTCTAGGTTATTAAATGATTTGCATAACATTCTAGAGCGAAAATGGTGGGCGCAGCAATGTGAGCCTTAAATTCTTTAGTGTATTGTAATCATGGCCATGGATATGCTATTGTCCAATGTCCACTGTATGGATGTACAGTTTGGATTTCCTTTGCATTTGAAGTAGTTCATACGTGTATCTTCTGCCTGGATATGGTTTATGTATGGAGCAATATTACACTACTAGCAAATAGCTTATAGGTAGAATATCAGTAGTAGCGGTGGTTAAGTCCACGGCGCTACTGTTAAGTACCAGTACCAGTAGCGCTAGGATTAACTGGCGCTACTGATATAACTTAGCAGCAATGCGGCGTTGGCTACAGGACGCTACTGTTAAGTGGGCCACACCGCACACTAGGGTAGGAAGATACTAGCCCACTTAGCTGTAGTGTGGGCACTGCACAGGCGCTACAACTAATGGGCTTAGCAGTAGTGCTGGCTCGTACCCAGTGCTACTGCTAACGGGCATGTCCTATTCCTCCCGGGCGCAACTCCGTTCTCTCCCTCACTCTCCTCCTCACACTCTCTCGCGCTCGCTCTCTCTGCCGCCGTCGTCGCCCGCCGCAGTCGTCGTCCGTCGTCGCCCCCGAGGTATCTCCTCCTCTCGCCGCCCTCCTCCCTCCCTCCATCCAGGCCTCCTTCCTCCCTCCTTCCCTGCCCCCTTCCTCCATCCCTACCTCCTCCCTTCCTCCATCCCGGCCTCCTCTCCCTCTCCTCCCTTCTTCCCTCCCTCCCTCCATCCTGGCCTCCTCCCTCTATTCTTGTAGGCAGTAGGTTTAGCATTGTTATTTGAATACAGTAGAGTGTAGATTATTTGAATGGAATAGAAAATTTTCAGTAAATGTAGGTGTTTTGAATAGAGTAGAAAATTTTCAGTAAATGTAGGTGTTTTGAATAGAATAGAGTAGAAATTTTTCAGTAAATGTAGGTGTTTCGGAATATTTTTATGTCATTCTCACACTGCCAAATTTAGATAGAGAGACCTACTCTCTTGAAAAACTAGTGTATTTAGTTATCCTTGTTGTCCAAGCGGAATGTTAGGGTTATAAGATATATTGAAATGTTTTTGTCAATATTGAACCATTGAAATGCAACGAGCGCCAAGTTTGAAAATTTCTATATAAATGCTCATACGTGGTCCCAGGCACATCACCGACGAGCTAGTCGACGACCCCTAGAAGATCACTGAGGACACCCCCGCATTGTCGATAACCATCGTCTATAGTGAGTAAACATGGTCTATGTAGTTGCTTAAAGACGAAAATTAAGGATATGTGCTTTCCCTAGCGGCCAATGTTTGCAGGGAACACTTCCGAGTGGCCTATGTTTTGCCGGAGTGTTGATTCATTTCCGTTTCGGCAAATTTCAGACGCTCGATATGTCCTATTTTAGCAAAGGTCATGCCGGAATTTTCCATGAATTTCAGACGCTCGATATGTGCTAGAATATATAGGAAATATCGAGTGTCCTAGATTTGCTGGAAGAGAATTAAACGACATTTTGGGTTGACTTTAAGTCTGTCGGGGCTCCATACATGACGGTCAAAAAATCAGTGACGTTGAGTGTCCACCATATATGAGAGAAGAAGAATGCCGACTGTTGTCGTGAGGGGTCGCTCTTCCTCTTCTTTCCCGTGATAGACCTTTTGGTAATGCACGGGAAGGAAGAGAAGAGCGACGATCACCGATGGTCGAAAAATCAGTGAGGGAGTGTCCACCATATATGAGAGAATAAGAATGCCGACTGTTGTCGTTGGGGTCACTCTTCCTCTTCCTTCTCATGATAAACCTTTTGGTAATGCACGGGAAGGAAGAGAAGAGCGACCATCACTGACAGTCGCAAATATGAGAGAGGAAGAATCTCGACTATTGTCATGGGGGTTGCTTCTCCTTCGCTCTCGTCTGCTAGACATTTTGGTGTAATGCACTCGGGAACGAAGGGAGGAGCGACCATCACCGATGGTCGAATATATCAGAGAGGGAGTGCCCAACATCAAGGAAAGTCTCGGCAGACTGAAAGTCAACCCATGGTGAATAGTGATCTGTGTGTTGAGTTCTTGGCGATTGTCGTCAATTTATAATATTTGAATGTTGAACACAGAAAATGTCTGACGATGATAGGATCCCGGAGGGCGAATACTGCTCCGATGACCGGGGTATATGCAACATGATGCCTCACCAACAAAATGGTAGGTTCTTCACCGTCAAGCTGGAAGAGACCCTTGATGTTTTTACGGTATGCAACGACGACAAGTATTTCTTCGTAATTAATTATGACTTGTGATTCTTTGCTTCAACGTGTAATTTCTGGGTTTTTTTAATTCGAGTAGTACATCCACTGCCATGCAATACCTTATGTCTTGGAGAAGCTTGGTTTCCAAGGCTATGAAAATATGGAGACCAGGATAGCTCACCTCAGGACTAAACATGGTTATGCTTTTCAAGTTAAGCTCTGTAATGCGCTTAGTCGCTCCTATCTTGGTTGCTCAAATTGGGGAGCTCTCTGAAAATCCTATGGATTGATAGAGGCAAGGGTTCCGATCTTTCGATGCAATGATAACGATCGATTTGGTGGAGACGACTTTGACAATCCGACTACAAACGTGCAACGATGTTGTGCCTTAGTAATCGCTAAACCAACTCCAAGAGGTTATTGACCACGCCGGAGCACGATCAATCTGACGACGAAGGTCTATTCCTGCAAGCAATCGAAGAACAAGCAAGAATATGATAAAGCAATCTGACTATTGCGAATATGGATGAAGTATTGATAAAAGTGGGGTTTCAAAAGCGGTCTTGGCCTGGTTGTTGTACACAAACGAAGTACATGAAGTTGCAGCAATGGCTAACTATTAACTAAATAAAACTCAAGTCTAAATGGTGCCTTCAGGGTTGTATTTAAAGGGGAAAGGAGAGGGCCTTCGTCCACCCATGGCAAGGTGGGACTAAAACACCTCCTAAGTCATTTCCCCTACAATACGGACTCTAAAAGCAGGATAAAGAGAGGTATTTCGAAAATACATGGGCCTAACCCAAAACTAAGGTGAGCAACACCAATAATAAGCTATGGACAAAATTTATGAAAGACGGTCTTGTATATTTCGTACATCTTCATGTATGTCATCATGGTGCGGAAATCTCCTCCGGAAACTATGTTCTTGTTCCCTTCGCGCGCGCCTTCATCACAATGCTTGATCGTGCTCCAATGTTCATCCTTCTTGTCCATGCTAGGCCCGACAACTATAATCAACACAAATATATCCCAAGTTAGGTAGCATCACATTCTCATGAACATTAGAAACATTACCAAGAAACGAAGTACCTGATAATTTAACTGGTGTGCGCGAGCTTTAGTAATTAGTTCAATAGACATAGTAGAAGGGGTTGTCGGTGTAACTGTGGTAGCCATGTCCTCATCATGGATTTTCAGAGAATATGCAAATAATCTTTGATATTCCTCCCGAGGATGAAGATATTGAAGATAATATCGACATTTTGGTCGATGTGGATATGCCTCCTGTTTTGCCTAAATGTGAGTTTGTCAAACTAATTTGTTAAGTAATTTATATTTTTCTTTAAAAATATTTGGTGTTCATCGGTACTAATTTTGTTTATTTATAATTATCAGCTTATTTCTTATCTTCAAGAAATACTCACAAAGCTGTGGACAGGACGTACTACGACTATGACTCCAAGCTTAATTATGAGGAGAAAGGATATCTTGTCTCATTTATAGATGATGTTAAGACTTTTAAGATCAATCACTTTATGAGCCCAAATTATATTGGATACGTGCCACTAGTCCATCAGTTGCATGATGGTAACTTCATTGCGAAAAACATGGTATGATTTTGTTAAAGATGGTACCTTCTTTGCATAAATTATTCTTAAGTAAACTACATATTGCTAACTATATAAGTTACTATGTTGTTCAACAAAAGCTCGCGAGCGAGGTTGTGCCTCCATTGATGCTTACTGAAGGGAGTATGTACATGTTTAGCTTATGAACATTTCCGCCGACGGCTTACCAAAGTTCATACTCTATTTCCTTGAAATATGGAAGCCTCGATATCAAAGAATGGTGCAAACTAAAGAAGGCGCGCACGCAACCGATTGGAGACAGCATGCGTTTGTGCAAGCCAGAAGTTGGCGATAGGTGGATCTCCATTCTCCATTTTGGAGATGGACCAATTTACCTGTTTTATGTTATTATACCTACCAGAGAGGAGTAGCTCGTAGGTAGGAAGAACAATTAGCTAGTGTTGATTATGACTATGATGGTGATGATGATGATGATTAGTTGTTATTATGATGATGGTGAGTTATGTGCTACAATGTGTTAGAATGATTAGTTGTTATACTACTCATAGATGATGATGAGTAGGAGTTGTTATTATTATGATGATGAGTTATGTGCTACAATGTGCTAGAATGATGAGTTGTTATATGACTCATAGATGATGATGAGTAGAAGTTGTTATGATGATGATGATGATGATGAGTTATGTGGTACAACGTGTTAGAATAATGATGAGTTGCTATATGACTTATAGATGATGATGAGAATTGAGGAGTTGTTATGATGATGAATTCTTATATGACTATGATGATGATGACGATGAGTTGTTATTATGATGATGATGAGTTATTATGATGACGATGAGCTACTATCTCAAAATTTAATAATGGGTGTCTAAATACAGTATAAAACAAGAAAAAACATAAAACATTAGCAGTGGCGCGGTTTAACAATTTACCAGCAGTGCGCTTTAACAATAGAGTTTTTTTAACGCGCGCTACTGCTATTTCAAATTACCAGTAGCGCTAGGCAGAAACAATGCTACTGCTAATAAATAGTTGTAGCGCCGTAGCAGTAGCGTGTCCACCAGCACTACTGGTACCTCAAAATCCAGCGCTACTGGTAAGGTTTTTCCTAGTAGTGTTAGGTTATTAAATTTGCTATTACATTATTTCCTTAGTTCCTAAATATAAGTCTTTCTAAAGTATCCTATATGTACTACATACAAAGCAAAATGAGTGAATGTACACTATAAAGTACGTCTATATACATCTATATGTCGTCCTCATTGAAATATCTAAAAAAGGCTTATATTTAGGAATGGAGTTAAATGTGCATTTCCGAGCGTCTCTTGGGTAGTCTTTTAAACTTTGGGCCATCAATGCGCCCCAAAATTAGCAGCCTGAGATTTAATGTTCACCACGAATTTTTATTTACTTTGAAAATTATAAATGATAGCTAATTGGCTCCATTAAATAAATTTCTGACTAATATTTCGTCACCCATCTATATATAAGAAGGAACGATATGGCTAGCAGTCTCCAACTAATTCTTAGATCAGCACACACATATTGGGCCTCCTAAAGCATTGATTGTTTAAAGTAATTCAAGTCTGTGGGCATGGAGAAGTACACAGAACGTGTGCAGTTACTAGCGCCACTCTGGATTCTTCTTCTCGTTTGCTTTGTTGCTCATGTTCAATGTAAGTAACACGATATATGATGAAAAATTGTTTCCGCATACTTACATTGTTTATTTTTGTATTTATCATGAGTTCCGTCTAATATTTGTTTCATGTATATTGAAAAATGTCTATGCTATTAGTAAAAATGCCATTTGTTCGTTGTTGTTTCATATTTTTCCTTTTCTTGTTTGTTGATTAAATAAACATTTATGTAATAGTTCTATATAGTTGCATCCATGATATATATGTTGCTCTAATTTGTTTTTATTCTCTAGGTGGGAGTATTGAAGACATAGGTAACGAGAAGATCAGTCTACCATATGGATTGTGTGGACCACCTAAAATAAAATGCAATGACGGCTATTGTTGGTGTTGTTTCGTGGATCCCAAATACTATTGCTATCCCACACCTGAAGAATGTGATAAGGAATGCTGCAAACATTCTTCACTTAACATAGTGGAGACAGTGCCAGCCTCCTCCACCCTCCCACCAAACTGAAATATTTGTTCACTAAAATAGAAAAGAGTAGCGTATATCTTGTTCTTTATGGTTGGAGTTACATGTTGAGACTGTCATATTAATCAGAAAACAAAACTATATAGTCATTACTCTTTAGGGCACCGTTGTAACCTATGTTCAAGATATAAATAAACTACTTATCATGAGGATTATTAGCATGTGAATCTTCACAACTTCAATCTCTCGTGTATCTTTAGTCCCTCTCAAAACCCTCTTTCCATATTAATTAAGGTCGTGTTACTATCATGTTCTTTAACATTTTGCACCGCACTGTGGCACTCTTCCTCTCACGCTAAAGCTGCGGGACTCTCATGAGACCAACAATTTTGCGAGACTCTCGTGTATCTTTATCAATTTTGTGAAGGAGTGCTAACAACTGATTATTGGTCCATCCTCTAGGGCCGGCGCTGGGCAGAGGAAGCATGTCGACCTCGCTTGTCCCCCCATGTAGGGATGGCAATGGATAGGGTATGGACGGGTAAAACTTCCTTCTACCCAAACCCATACCCATAGAAACTGTTTATACCCACCACTTCAATACCCATGGATATAAACTGACACCCATGCCCATACCCATCGGGTATCCTATACCCAATGGGTATCCATCTGGTATCCTATACCCAATGGGTATCCATTGGGTACAATATATAGCATTCAAATTCTTAAGAGGTAGAAAAATGAGTTCAAAATTCAAGTGATCGTGGTAGAGTAGTATAGCACGTATGTGGCCTTCTCCAGTGGGCGGCCTCTTGGAGGCATCAGAGGAGTATGAGCAGCGGTTGGTGGAAGGCTGACGTAGTGGAAGGCGGTGGTGGGGATTGGGGATCGCTGGATCAAGTGTTCGACAAGAGTCTGGTAGCGAAGAGTCAATATTTCATATTTTTGAGGAGTCACATAAGACGTATGAGGAGTGGCGAGCAGGTGATTATAAGCCTATGAGCTATGACTTGTTTAAGGAATACGAGACTTAGGGTTGGACCATATGAGTTGGATGTTAACCCCACATGTTATAGGCGTTATTTTCATTTATTAAAAAAAATTTGGGTATCCATTGGGTTATCCATGGGCACAATTTCTTACCCAGTCCTACCCATATATTTTGCGGGTATGGATACCCATTACCAGTGGGTAGAAAATCTCTTCAAGTCTTGCCCATACCCATTGTTTTCGGGTAGGGTACCCGCGGGTACCCATACCCATGGGCAAAACTGTCATCCCTACCCATGAGTCGGAACTATTCTTTTTCAATGTGCCATGGGGCGACCTTGAACTAAATACCAATAAGCACAAAAGCATTACATATAATCAATGAAATCAAGGCCGCAACAAGAAAAAGCAACGGACGTGTATATATTAATTCCCTCCCCTAGCCGACCCATGTCTGGTGTAGTACGTGATGCATGATAAAACGACCCTGATATGGTCAGAAACAACGTATTCACGCTAATGGTTTCTGGAATCAGTGCCAAAACGTGTAGAGGAAACTTACTAGTACTTGTTTTTAAGGGGACTTTCTCACCTTTGACAGGTGTTGTGCTGTGCTGTCTGTATACGGAATTATGGATGGATGGATGAAGCAATGACGCCGGTATACAGTGCTTGCTTATCTTTGGACGTTCATGATGGGCCTATGAAGATTCCAGCTGGTTGGAGACCGTGCGCTCTTCACACTAGCTTTAGTTGAGGAATGGATTGCGACTCTTCTTTTCCCCAGCAGCAGCTCACGAGACCGATCGATCACTACATTTTTAGCAGCAGTATCTTGGAGTGATTAATGTCTCAGACATCTCCTTCAGAACAGGGGAATTTTTGCTCACTCTCACGGCAAATAGCAATCAATTTGTTTCTGGTGAGATTTGTGCACTCACTCATGCATGCAAGAGTTAGATGTAGTTTTATTATATCTGCAACAATGGGTGATGACTACTTTGCTCTGGGGACTAATCTTAGAATCAGTACTGCTCAGTAGATTTAGTTTACTGAATCTGGCTGGTGGTGTGCAGCAGCTAGAGCTCGGTGACCAGCTGTGGAAGGAGTGGGGTGTCCTTGCAGAGACGCTACCTGCTGAAGACTGTGGCACCGCCACTGGCCCCATATTGCAGACCATCGATCTTGCAAGAAAATGGACACAAGAAAACTAGGTCACCTCGTTCAGTGCACGTACACCATGTGTTTGATAAAATGTGTGATAGAAGGGGAAAGGAGAAGGATGAAAACTCAGTCAATGCGCACATGTGGCGACTTTTTGCCTAAGTCAGCTCCTGACGAGCTGGCCCCACCTGTCGGAAATGCGATTAAATGCAGCAAGGTAAGCCATCAGTGCTTTCTGCAAAAAATATATTAGAAACATGGCAATTTTTGCATCGAAATACCGACTAGGTAGTTTTCTGTAAACCTAGCTCGGATTTTTCTCAGATTTAATCTTCAAGGTGAAAAACCATGATCTGATCGTCAGTGGTTGGATCCAGGGATGGCAGCCTTGTACGTTGCTTCCCTCCTGGAGGTATCACTTTTTGTTTGATCCTTCTGGTAGTCCTTGTGTTGTAAAAGATTGTTGGCACGGATGGTCACTGTTGTATATCATCATTACTTTGGGTTTTTATTTTTTCTTCCTACTCCTAGGGAAAACTTTGGTATTATATGTCTTTGTTTTTAGTCCGCGTAATTTTAGTGTGTGTTGTCACTAGTAGAAAACAGGTCTTTCGTCTGTAGCATTAGTCCCGGCCGGGTTTTGGACCGGGACTAATGGGACCACTTGTCTCTGTTCCAATGGCTAGGAGCGGACGATGCCACGACCATCTCTAGTCCCGGTTGGTGATACCAACCGAGACTAAAGGGGGTGGTGCCCTACTGGCGTCAGGCTAGGCCCCTGCGAGCCCCTATAGTCCCGGTTGGTATCACCAACCAGGACTAGAGGTTGACCTTTAGTCCTGGTTTGTGTCACCAACCGGGACTAACACTAGTAGAAAAAGGGTCAAACGTGAAGCACATTAGTGCCGGTTTGAATTAGAGCTGGCACTAATGTGTACATTAGTGCCGGTTCGTGGCGGCGATCAATAGTACCGGTTCATGGTGAACCTTTAGTACCGGTTCATGACACGAACCGGTACTAAAGAGGCTGTGTCAGCCTGCGGTCAGGCTATGGCCCTACCATCACCATTTAGTGCCGGTTCGTACCACGAACCGGTACTAATGAGGTTATGGCAAGCTGTTTTTAGTCCCACCTCGCCAAGAGAGAGGCAGTATGAGCGGTTTATAAGCTGTGAGTGCACAGACAATGACGAAGATTTACAATGCTTACCTACATGTTGATTAGCTTCAAGCCTTGTGGAATAGAATATATTACACTGAGCTATGTGCAGTGCAGTCAACACTATTCCGAATGGCTTAAAGCAAATTAACCATCATTGCACCTCTTTTTTATTTTTAATAACTTATTTAAACTCCGGCCTTCTTTTGTGTTCAGTATGCAGCATTTAAAGCGACGTCATCAATTTCCAACATGTTCTGACATCATTTGTTGTTTTTCGGTCATTTACCTAATTGTTTAGAGAGCTAAATGACCGTGAAATTGAAAATCACTACAAAATGAATCCTGAAAATGTTGAAACTTGGCATGGTATCATCATATCACCCGCATAGCATGCGCGAAAGAGAAGAGAGGGTCACGGCAAAAACTGGACGCACTTCGTGTACAAACTGGACAAACTCTTTCCGAGTATCAGGGTTTCGGAGTCCGGAGTGGGTACTAATGTACAACTTTCACCGAAGCCCAGAGTGGGTACTAATGTGCATCCCACCAATCAGGAAGAATCACACGGATCGTGTGTTTCTTTCTAGCTCTTGCGAGTCGTTGGATCAAGGGTGTGTTTCTTCCTAGCTCATGTGAGTCGTTGGATCAAAACTACCACAATCACTTTGTGAGCCAGATGACCCTATATATAGCCCACCTCTCGCCTTCCCTGCATAAGTCTTTCAGTTCATCGACTACATACATCTACCAGTTCATCGACTGCATACATCTACCAGTTCATCGACTGAATACAAATAATTCGGATTCGCCATCATACGTCCAACCGTGCATTTGATATGCATATATATGCATCACGAGCCACGGTTGGGCTGTATGATGGCGATACCGATTGGTTTGTTCTAGATCGGACATAAAAGGTTCGATACAACTTCTTTTTTGTGACATAAGAGCTATCTCTCCTCCTACCTATTTTAGTTACACAACTACTTATTTGTGCCAAATTTTCACTTTTGCTGTTGCTCGTGCATCATAAGCATCCATGTTAACTGGACTTACAAGTAATGCAATTTAACCAAACTATCTTGCGATCTTTGCCAAGAGAGAGGCAGTATGAGCGGTTTATAAGCCGTGAGTGCACAGACAATGACGAAGAGTTGCAATGCTCACCTACATGTTGATTAGCTTCAAACCTTGCGGAATAGCATAGATTGCACTGAGCTATTTGCTGTGTAGTCTACACTATCACGAATGGCTTGAAGCAAATTAACCAGCATTGCACCTCTTTTTTATTTTTAATAACTTATTTGAACTCCGGACTTTTTTTGTGTTTAGTATGCAGCATTTAAAGCGACGTCATCAATTTCCAACATGTTCTGACATCATTTGTTGTTTTTCGGTTATTTACCTAATTGTTTAGAGAGCTAAATGACCATGAAATTGAAAATCACTAAAAATGAATCCTGAAAATGTTGAAACTTGGCATGGTATTATCATATCACCCGCATAGCATGCGCGAAAGAGTAGAGAGGGTCACAGCAAAAACTTGACGCACTTCGTGTACAAACTGGACAAACTCTTTCGGAGTATCAGGGTTTCGGACAAGAACTCATCTGTTACATGGCCACTTCAATGTTTTTAATAACTTATTTGAACTCCGGACTTCTTTTGTGTTTAGTATGCAGCATTTAAAGCGACGTCATCAATTTCCAACATGTTCTGACATTATTTGTTGTTTTTCGGTCATTTACCTAATTGTTTAGAGAGCTAAATGACCGTGAAATTGAAAATCACTACAAAATGAATCCTGAAAATGTTGAAACTTGGCATGGTATCATTATATCACCCGCATAGCATGCACGAAAGAGTAGAGAGGGTCACGACAAAAACTTGACGCACTTCGTGTACAAACTGGACAAACTCCTTCGGAGTATCAGGGTTTCGGACGAGAACTCATCTGTTACATGGCCACTTCAATGTTTTTAAAACTTATTTGAACTCCGGACTTCTTTTGTGTTCAGTATGCAACATTTAAAGTGGCATCATCAATTTCCAACATGTTCTGATATCATTTGTTGTTTTTCGGTCATTTACCTAATTATTTAGAGAGCTAAATAACCGTGTAATTGAAAATCACTACAAAATGAATCCTGAAAATAAATAATGCAGAAAATAAATAATGCAGAAAATAAAAAACTATACAAAAAAATTACTCAAAAATAAATAGAAGAAAATAAATAATGCAGAAAAGAAAAAACTATATAAAAACTACTCAAAAATAAATAGAAGAAAATAAGTAATGCAGAAAAGAAAAAACTATATAAAAAATTTGTTGGTGCGCTGCCCAGTGGGCCTGCCAGACCTAGGGTGTGCAAATGCAGGCCCAGAAGGGCCAGCAAGCTCACAGGGCAGCGCGCCCTAATTAATTAGGCCCAGAAGCCTGCTATATAGAGGAGTTCGAAGAGGTAGCCGCGGCTGGGTTTATAAACCAGTGCGGCTGCCCTTCGCCGGGCGAGGTGGGACTAAACTTTGGGGTGGCAGCGCAAGGCCTTTAGTACCGGTTGGTGGCTCCAACCGGTACTAAAGGCCTTCGTTTCCCGCCGCTTGGCCTGGCGAAAATAGGCCTTTAGTACCGGTTGGAGCCACGAACCGGTACTAAAGGCCCATCCTATATATATAGCACTTATGAAAATTTCAGTTTCATCTCCCCACTTCGTCTCCAACCTCTCACGAGACATCGCCGCACGCGCTGCTCGATCCCGTCGTCGCCGCCCGTCGCCCGTCGTCCGTCGTCATCGACGCTATCCCCACCGCCGCCCGTCGTCGTCGTCGTCTCGCGCTGCCGCCCCGAACGCCGCCGCCGTCCGTCATCATCGCCGCGGCCGTACGTCTCTCTCGCACCCGCGCCGCGCGCACCGGCCCGTACGTACGCCGCCGCCCCCGCCCCGTACGCCGGCGTCCCCTCTCGTATGTACGGGGCGGCGGCGTACGGGGCGGCACTGCAGTATACACACACATACACACACATACATACACACACATACACACACACACACACACATTTTTTACATATTTTCTATTTTCTGTTTTTTAGAAAAGTTAATTAGATGATGGAATATTAGATTAATGTCGAATGTTAGATGAATTAGATAGAAAAGTTAAATATATATTAATGTCAATTGTTAGAGATGAATATAGCTAGATATTAATTAGGTATATGAGATTTGAACTAGTTGAATAATTAATATAACTAGTTTATATTTAGTAAGAAAATTGTCGAATTAGTTTATTTAGGTATATGAGATTTGAACTAGTTGAATAATTAATATAACTAGTTTATTTTTAGTAAGAAAATTTAGGTATCTGAGATTTGATGATCTAATTAAAATATTATTTGTTAATGAGTTTTTCTGTTTACTTAATTTTTTATATATTTTTAGTTTATATAAATGTTACATTAATGTCGAATGTTAGATGAATTCGATAGAAAAGTTAAATATATAGTAATGTCAATTGTTAGAGATGAATATAGTTAGATATATTAATGTCAAATGTTAGATGAATATATATTTGGCTAGATATAGGTGTTTAATGTTTCACCTATATGAACATAGGAAATGTCATCTGACGACGAAAACGATTTCATTATGTGCGAACACTGTGAAGACCAGCGCGGCCTGTGCGACCAAAATTTCCTTGTTGATGGTAGGCGCTTCAACATCAAGCTGGATAAGACATTCGAAGTTGATATAGTAAGTTACTTTGTCAATTATTATTTGAATGCAAAACTTATGCTTCATTTGCTTCAACTTATAATTTTAAATTTTCACTATTCTACTAGCGCATTCCCTGCCATGCAAGAATTTTTGTCTTGGATAAGATAGGTTTTAGTGCTATAGATGATATGGAGGTAAAGAGAGTTTACTTGAAGACGGAGCATGGGTATACTTTCAACGTCAAATTATATAATGGAGACACATACACCCATTTTGAATGCAAAACTTGGCAAGCACTATGCAAGGCTTATGCATTTGAGCCTGATATGGTTATCACCTTTGATATTCGTCCGGAAGATGATATTGAAGGTAATATAGACATCTGGGTCGATGTGCAAACGCCTCCAGTTCTACCATTTGGTGAGTTTTTCTCAACTATGCATGCATATGTTTATGTCTTTGATACAGTTTATACAAAAATAGTTGACAACTAATTTGTATTGTCAGCTTATTTCGGTTCAAGCAAACATGTCCGGCGCTTGGTAGACAGGACCTACTACTGGCCCGGGGCTCAACTAAACTGCGAGGAGATAAGTCATTATGTTTCATGGCTTGAGGATCTTAATACTGTCAAGACAAATTTTTTCCTAAACTTAGAAATGTTAGTACTCAAAACATGCGACCAATGGTGATCGTATTGAACTACGGTCATATCTATAATCGAAAGATGGTAAGATTTTAAATATTTGTCCTTAATTAGTGCATCTTTTGCATACATTATTTTTGAAGCTAAACTTTCATTGCTTAGTATATTAATTACTATATGATGTTCTTCAACAGGGACTTCCGATGACAGTTGTGCCTTAGTGGATCGAGAGAAAAGGTCGCATGTCAATGGTTAGCTTACGACCAAGATTTCCTACATTGCACATGAGTGCATTCAGGATTTCTGAAAGCGAAGAATGCTTAAAAGTGAAAGATTGGAGCAAAATTGTTAACGATCGCAGAGAAGTACTAGGGGGCAGCAAGGAGAAGCGCAACCCAAGATTAGGAGACAGATTCATCTGCATGCTCCAGTATGATGAATCAGGAGAGCTATACATGTTCTATGCTATTCTACCTGAGAGGGAGCAGTAGGATCAGTAGCTACTAGTTCATCATGCTAGCTCTTAATTAGTAATTTTCTCATGTCCGTGTCCAGAACTTCGATGTTGGTGATGATTATGTTGAACTTGATGATATCTTTGCTTCTGTTACAAAATGAATGTTTCCTCTTTAAGCTAGCCAGTGTTGATGATGATTAGATAGCTAGCGGTAATGACTATGATGATTAAATAGTGGTAATTAGACGACTATGATGATTTTTAGCTAGCTAGAGTTTATTTATTTATTAATATGCGATGATGATGATGATGACGACGACTACAACTCATTATAACGTAAAACAATCCTAAATTAAATTGATAACACAAATCTAATTGAAAAATACAAAATAAAACAAAAACCCACAACCATTTAGTACCGGTTGGTGTTACCAACCGGTACTAAAGGGCTCCCGGCCCCCGGAGCTGGCTCGTGCCACGTGGTTCCCCTTTAGCAACGGTTCGTGCTGAACCGGTACTAAAGGGGGGGGGGCCTTTAGTGCCGGTTCCTAAACCGACACTAAAGGGCCTTACGAACCGGTGCTATTGCCCGGTTCTGCACTAGTGGGTGGCAGGATGTTGTCAGTCTGGGGCCCCTCCAGCACCTTTAGTACCGAGTCGTATCACGAACCGGTACTAAAGGTCGTCCTACATAGACCCTTCGTCCACCCGAGCTCACTCTGTTCTTCCCCTTTCCCCTCTCCTCTCTGTTATTTTCCCTCTTCCTCTCAAGCTCATCACACATTTTGCCCAAAATTTGTCAAGATTTGAAGGCCCCCATCCATTCAAATGATCACAAAGGTTAGCAACTTTTTCCTTTCATCCCTCATTGCTAGATTAGCTCGTGCAATGCTTTATATAGTGATTGATTTTTGAGTTTAGTAATTTGGGAGGAATTATATATATGTGCTAGTATTTGATTTATATGCAATTTGAGGTCAAAAATAACACTTAGTTTGCATATGTAGGTGTGGTTTACTTAGTACCTTCTAAATCTCCATCGTAACCACCGTCGATCGCACCGTCCCGTCGCCGACACCACCTTGTGGTGAGCCTCTTGTTCATGAAATTTTATATAAAAATTGATGTTTGTGTGATTTGGATATATAGTTACTCGTATAATTATCTTACCCGTACGTTGTTTGTTATACATATAGTGCCATGGTTTTGATATCCGTCCCCGTCGGCCCTCGTCCTTGTTATGATTCGGATGTGGTATATATATTCTCTTTTAAAACTAGTTGCATTTTGTGTTTATGACAAATTATGCCCATCAAGTTGACATAGATATTTGTATGTAGGAGGTAGTTGAACCGGAAATTCCAACTGACCCTATTATCGAGAGGTTAAATTAAGTTGAAAGAGAAAACGAGGATTTGAAGGAAAAATTGAAAAGAATTGAGGGGGAGAAGATGGAATTGGAGTTGCATGTTGCCGATGTCGTTGATGATCACAAGATTAAGATGGAGAAAATGCACTTGAAGATAGAAAGATTAGAAAATATGCCATTCATAGTGAGGCTTGGTATCATTATGATGTTTGATCAATTGTTACCTTAGTTCGATCTTGATCGCATTTGTTGTTGCATTTAAATTCTTTAGCTAGAGAGTTATTTGTTTGTTGCATTTAAGTGTTGTATGATCTTTATGTATGAACTTTATGTATTGTATTAATTTGATGTTTTTGGTTCTGTGTATTGAAGATGAGCCGGCAATGGATGTACGATGACCGAGGCTCTCCCGAGTTCATTAATGGCGTGCGTACTTTTCTGCTTGCGGCTGAGGAAAACAAGCGAGCGGATGGTTTTATGCCTTGTCCATGTGCTGACTGTAAGAATGGTCACAATTACTCTACGTCAAGAACCATTCATGTCCACCTGTTTGAGTCCGGTTTCATGCCACACTATAATGTTTGGACCAAGCATGGAGAAAGAGGGGTTATGATGGAAGACAATGAAGAAGAAGAGGACGACGACAACTATCCTGGCCATGGGTTCCCTGAATACGATGATACAACAATGAGGGAAGAAGCTGAGCCGGTAATGCGGGAAGAAGCTGAGCCAGCAATGCGGGAAGAAGCTGAAGAAGAGGCATCGGATGAGCCCGTTGATGATCTAGGACGGGCCATTGCCGATGCAAAGAGAAACTGCGCAAGTGATGTTAGAGGATCACAAAAAATTGTTGTACCCGAATTGCGTAGGTGACAAGAAAAAGCTGGGCACCACACTGGAATTGCTGCAATGGAAGGCAGAGAAGGGATTTGAAAAGTTGCTGGTAATGATAAAGGATATGCTTCCAAAGGACAACGAATTGCCCGAGAGTACGTACGAAGCAAAGAAGGCTGTCTACCCTCTAGGGTTAGAGGTGCAGAAGATACATGCATGCCCTAATGATTGCATCCTCTACCGCGATGAGTACGAGGATTTGAACGCTTGCCCGGTATGCGGTGCATTGCACTATAAGATCAGCCGCGATGACCCTGGTGTTGTCAAGGGCGAGCGCCCCAGGAAGATGATTCCTGCCAAGGTGATGTGTTATGCTCCTATAATACCACGGTTGAAACGTTTGTTCTAAAACAAAGAGCATGCCAAGGCGATGCGATGGCACAGATAAGACCGTAAGAAAGACGGAAAGTTGAGAGTACCCGCTGACGGGTCGCAGTGGAGAAAAATCGAAAGAAAGTACGGGAAGGAGTTTGCGGATGACGCAAGGAACGTATGGTTTGGTCTAAGCGCAGATGGAATTAATCCTTTTGGGGAGCAGAGCAGCAACCATAGCACCTGGCCTGTGCCTCTATGTTTGTATAACCCTCCTCCTTGGTTGTGCATGAAGCGGAAATTCATTATGATGCCAGTGCTCATCCAAGGCCCTAAGCAACCCGGCAACGACATTGATGTGTACCTAAGGCCATTAGTTGAAGAACTCTTACAACTATGGAATGGAACATGTGTACGTGCGTGGGATGAGCACATGGGGGAAGAATTTGACCTAAAGGCGTTGCTGTTCTTGACCATCAATGATTGGCCTGCTCTCAGTAACCTTTCAGGACAGACAAACAAGGGATACCGCGCATGCACACACTGTTTGGACGATACCGACAGTATATATTTGGCTAATTGTAAGAAGAATGTGTACCTGGGACATCGTCGATTTCTTCCGAGCAGGCATCCCGTAAGAAAGAAAGGCAAGCATTTCAAAGGTGGGGCGGATCACCGGACGAAGCCTCATCACCGTACTGGTGCTGATGTACATGATATGGTCAAGGATTTGAAGGTGGTCTTTGGAAAGGGTCCTGGTGGACAACCTGTTCCGAATGACGCTGACGGACGTGCACCCATGTGGAAGAAGAAATCTATATTTTGGGACCTGCCCTATTGGAAAGACCTAGAGGTCCGCTCCGCAATCGACGTGATGCACGTGACGAAGAATCTTTGTGTGACCCTGCTTGGCTTCTTGGGCGTGTATGGGAAGACAAAAGATACACCTGAGGTATGGGAGGACCAGCAACATATGCACGGAAAAGACGGCGTACATCAGGGTCATGCAAGCTACGCTCTTACCAAAGAAGAGAAGGAAATCTTCTTTGAATGCCTGCTCAGTATTAAGGTACCGTCTGGCTTCTCGTCGAATATAAAGGGAATAATAAACATGGCAGAGAAAAAGTTCCAAAACCTAAAGTCTCATGACTGCCACGTGATTATGGCGCAACTGCTTTCGGTTGCATTGAGGGGGCTTCTACCGGAAAACGTTCGATTAGCCATTGTGAAGCTATGTGCATTTCTCAATGCAATCTCTCAGAAGGTAATCGATCCAGAAATCATACCAAGGTTAGAGAATGATTTGGTGCAATGTCTTGTCAGTTTCGAGTTGGTGTTCCCACCATCCTTCTTCAACATCATGATGCACGTCCTAGTTCACCTATGCGAAGAGATTAACGTTTTGGGTCCTGTATTTCTACACAATATGTTCCCCTTTGAGAGGTTCATGGGAGTCTTAAAGAAATATGCTCATAACCGTGCTAGGCCAGAAGGAAGCATCTCCAAGGGCCATGAAAATGAGGAGGTCATTGAGTTTTGTATTGACTTTATTCCTGACCTTAAGCCGATTGGTGTTCCTGAATCGCGGCATAAGGGCAGACTGGATGGAAAAGGCACGCTAGGAGGGGAACAAATAATATGTATGGACGGACATTCTCTCACTGAAGCACACTACAAAGTTCTACAGAATTCCGCCTTGGTGGCTCCGTATATGGATGAACACAAGAATTTGCTACGCTCCAAACACTCGGAGCGATCTGATGACTGGATTACACGTGAACAAACCAGGAGTTTTGCCAGCTGGTTGCAGACACGTACCATGCATGACGCCTCTATTCAAGATGACATGTACTTGCTGTCCCAGTTACCATCGTCGAATATAATGACTTTCAAAGGGTACGAGATAAATGGTAATACATTTTACACGATCGCCCAAGATAAGAAGAGCACCAACCAAAACAGTGATGTCCGCTTTGATGGAGAAACCAAGACGGGAAAGGAAACATATTATGGTTATATACATGACATATGGGAACTTGACTATCGACGTGGTTTGAAGGTCCCTTTGTTTCGGTGCAAATGGGTCAATATGACACGAGGCGGGGTAACGGAAGACCCGCAGTACGGAATGACAACAGTGGATCTCAACAATCTTGCGTATGCAAACGAACCATTCGTCCTAGCCAATGATGTGGCACAGGTTTTCTATGTGAAGGACATGTCTACCAAGCCGAGAAAAAGAAAAAAATAAGGAAGCAAATGCATCGTACGATGAGCCAAAGCGGCACATAGTTCTTTCTGGGAAGAGAAACATCGTGGGAGTGGATGACAAGACAGACATGCCAGAAGATTATGAAAAGTTTGATGAAATTGCTCCATTCACAGTGAATATTGTCATGAGCATCCCGTTAAATGATGAAGATTTTCCATGGTTACGGCGCAAAGGGACACACGCGAAGAAAAAGTTTCACACCCAAAGATCTGGGATGTGATCGGCTTCACTATCATCACTTTCTTCTGTGTTTCACACCCAGGAGGGAATCTCTGTAATAGTTAGGGTAGTTATGTGTTTTGGCATTTGAAACACGAAGAAATTTTATGTGCAAACAAATTCTTTCATGCCTTTACTGATTTTTAAAGTTAAGTTATTCACAAACTAGTGATTCACACTAATTTCAAATAATTCAAAATTTAAACTATTCAAATTTGAAAACTACGGGCACTAACAAAAAGTTTGTAATTTTTTGTACCTAAAGCAAAAATATTCACAAAAAAACTCTAAATACACAAAAAACAACTCAAAAATAAATAAAGCAAAAAAAATAAAAAAGCCCGCCTACTGGCCCAGAGCGGCCTGCATACGACTAGAAAACCAACCTGTTGTTGGGCCAGGATGCAGGCCCGCAAAGGCCCAGTAGGCCCACAGGGCAGCACAGAACATGTAGGCCCAGTAGGCCTGCTTTGGAGAGGAGCTCGAGAGAGCTACCGCACGGGGGGTTATAAACCAGTGCGGACGCCCCTCGGCTAGCGACGTGGGACTAAACTTGCCGCACCGCACCTACGCCAGCGCACCCCCTTTAGTACCGGGTGGTGGCACCAACCGGTACTAAAGGGGGGGCCTTTAGTACCGGTTGGAGCCACCACCCGGTGCTAAAGGGGGTGCGCTTCCCGCCGCTTGGCCTGGCCAAAACAGGCCTTTAGTACCGGTTGGTGGCTCCAACCGGTACTAAAGGTCCATCCTATATAACTAAACACTTCAAAAATTTCAGTTTCTCATCTGCTTCTTCTCCTCTGCCCCGTCGCCCGCCGCCCCCGTCTCCATATCCCTCGTCGCCGCCCCCGTCGCCGCCCCATCCCCGTCGTCGCCGCCCCGTCGTCCCCGTCCCCGTCGTCCCTGTCGTCACCGCCGCCCCGTCCCGGCCCGTCCCGCATCGTCCTCGTCCCCGTCATCGCCGCCCCATCCCCGTCGTCGCCACCCCGGCCAGTACGTCCCAGTCCCCGTCGTCGCCGCCCCGTCCCTGTCCCCGTCGTCGCCATCCCCGTCGTCGCCGCCCCCCGTCGCCTCTCGCCTCGCCGGTGAGCACACACACACACAAACATTTTTTTAGTTTTTTAGTTATAGAAATAGTTATAAAAATGTTAGAAATTTTTCTTTTTTTAGTTATAGAAATTGTTAGTTATATAGCATTGTTAGAAATGTTATAGAAATGTTAGAATTGTTAGAAATTTTTCTGTTTTTTAGTTATAGAAATAGTTATAAAAAAGTTAGAAATTTTTCTTTTTTTTAGTTATAGAAATATTAGAAATGTTATACAAATGTTAGTTATATATATAGAAATGTTATAATTTTTTTTTCTATTTTTAGTTATAGAAATATTAGAAATGTTAGTTATATAGCATTGTTAGAAATGTTATAGGAATGTTAGTTATATAGAAATGTTAGAAATTTTAGTTATCAAAATCCAATCATTAAAAAAATGTTACCTTTTGCGGGCATATAGCTAGTATTTGTTCTCGGCGATGCCCGGCCCGCATCCTCGCCGTCGACCCGTCCGCGACGACATCCGGCTGACCCATGTCCGGGACTGGGCTCCGCCGGGATGGCACTGGGAGGTGCTGCCTGGAGGGGCGCGCCGCTTGATGAGGAACCCGGCCCCGGGTCCCGTCGTCGACCCTGATCTCGTTTGGTGGCGTTCGCGTGGGCCAGTTTCGGTGCGGAGGGAGCCGGCCCCGCCGGAGGTGGTACGTCGCCATGTCAGGGAGGAGGACGAGCACGTCCATCGCTACATGGTTGCGTTAGAGGGCGGCAGGTTCTCCAATACCTGGCAGTTTCTTCAGGGATCTCACTTCAGCTATGATCCTGTGAGGGTTCCTTCTCTTTGGGTGTCCACCGCCCGCGCCGCAGGAACCGCGAGTGTCCTAGATTCTTCTGTAGTATTCGATCATTATTAGCTACCTAGCCAGTGATGTATTCGATATATAATATTCGAGACGATGTATTCGAGATTATATATTATTCGAGACGATGTATTCGAGATTATATCTATTATTCAAGACGATGTATTCAAGATTATATCTATTATTCGAGACGATGTATTCGAGATTATATCTATTATTCGAGACGATGTATTCGAGATTATATCTATTATTCGAGACGACTTATTCGAGATTATATTCGATGATGCTTATTATGTACTATGATTGATTCAGTTTTTCCTTATTAATTGATTGCATCCATGCATTGTAATTTGAATATATTTCTTTTGGATTAGTTAAACAAAACCTATGGCAGACAATACCGGCAGAGAGGGAGAAGAGGCCCTGTTCAATATCATACGCAATCCTCGCGGGCCAGATGATGATCAGAATGAAGAAGATTATGACGGCTCTGAATATCTAAACAACACCGGGGAGGGTGATATGATATTCGATCGCGACGATCGAATTGATGAAGTCATGAACTATGAACATGACGAAGAAAATGTTGATCTTGAAACAACAAATACCGGCGAGGTATATATATTTATATAAGCAGGCATCTGGTGATCATCACATGTTTTAAATGACTTGAAGATATATTAACGAATCGATCTTTCTTCTTTCAGCCATCCGGATCGAGCAAATCTTCAGGCAACAGGACGAAACGAGGCCCGAACAAAAAGTTGAAGGAGGGCGTAAAGTACAATATCGAGGCAATCAGACCTAATGGCGAACCATTAGCGCCTAAGAAGATTGCGGACAAGTTCATTCTTCAGTGCGGAGTTCTTGTGAAGGACCAACTCCCGATCTCCCTTCAAGAATGGAGAGAGCTAGCAAAGCCACATCCAGGAGTTACTTTTGTCGACGACAGACAAAAACTTCTACTTTGGGAAACGCTCATGGAACATTTCACCCTACCAGATCATTTCACAGATGCAGATGTGAAGAAATTCAAGGACGCCGCTCTTAGGAAGATGGCGGTTGCATTCAAGAACCACAAGATTCGTGAATGGGCCAAGTACGTCAATGGAGGAAGGAAGACTCTAGTATTCAAGGGAACACTAGAGAACCAAAGTGCTCATTGGGACGATTTCGTGAAATTCAAGGATTCAGAATTATCTAAGGAACGGTCGAGAATAAACAAGGCCAATGCCGCAAAAAAGGATAAGTTCCATAAGCTGGGGCCAGGTGGCTATGCGGTGGGAATGCCTAAGTGGGATAAGTCTGAGAAAGAGATGCTGGATGTAGGTGTCTCTCCAGAAACATTGAGCTGCCACCCCAGGTGCATGACTTGGTTCTATGCGCATGGGGGGGAGTTGGACCCGAAGAGAGGCAAAGTTTCAAAGAAGGCATGTCTGGACGGAGCCGAAGATAAGCTACTTGTTGCAATAGAAGAGGCTCGATCGGGGTTGTTCGAGTCCAACAGAGAGAACGACGAGCTTACGCGTGCCCTGGGAAATCCTGAACACCCGGGAAGAACACGAGGCATGGGCGCTATTCCGTGGTATGAGGGGTTTTCGGACTGGAACCCCGACTACAGAACCCGTGCGAGAAAGAAGATTGCGGAGGAGAAGAAGAGGAAGATGGAGGAGGAGCAGAGGAAGCTAGACTATGAACGCATTCAAGGCCTAGAATCAGCGCACGCGGACTTGGCAGTCAAATTCTAGTAGCAGCAGGAGCAGATCGACTCACTTAGCCAGCAAAGGGGGTCTCAGCAGCTAGCGGATGATCCACCATTGGATAGCACCATCTCATCCATGCCGAGAAGCAGCGTGGGTTCCGTCCCGGGCGATGCATTGCTGGATAGCTACCTAGTGGATGACATCATGGAGAACATTAACTGCGAGCTACACTTCAAAATGAAGAACATATCCATGAAGGTGGAGGACGCCCTTGCTTTTACAAATCCCCCCGAGGCAACCTTCCATTGCAACCCGATTCCAGCGGGCTATATATGCTCGTGTCTTGGTTGATGAGGTGGTGGACCAATATTCGGGGCTAGAGCTTGACATTCCTGGAGGTGACAATGAGCACACACTAGGAGAGGCCAACTATCGTATAATCCTATGGAGAAAGGATTGCATCATCTTTCGAAGGCCATCGACACCGCGTCATCCGACTCCTCGTCGCAGTCCGCCACCGAGTCAGCAGACTCCCACTCCTCCAAGTCCACCAACGCGTCAGGACACTCCTCCTCCAAGTCCGGCACAGCTTCAGGCCACTCCTCCTCCTCCAAGTCCGGTAAAGCATCAGGCCACTCCTCCTCCAAGTCCGGCACAGCTTCAGGCCACTCCTCCTCCAAGTCTGGCACAACTTCAGGCCACTCCTCCTCCTCCAACTGAGCCACGTCAGCCGTCTTCGCCGCCTCAGCAATCACGGAAGAGAGCCGCCTCAGCTATGGTGCGTAGCGGTACAAGTCGAGGTAGTACTGGAGGTACAGGCGGAGGCAAGCGATTTCAATATGGTCCAAGCCTCGCGCCTCTTCCGCAGAGGCCTTACGACAAGTCCGAGGAGGAAAACGTAGCCATATCGAAGGCCGAGGTGGAAGCCCATTTTGCACAGAAACCGCCACCGCCGCCAAGGGAGAAAGTGCCTGTGGAAAAGATTGACCACTTCATTCGTATGGCTAGAGCACCAACTCCCAGGTCTGTTGACACAGACTATGAGCGCCACATCAAGAAGTTAAATCGAGCACGTCTACAGAAAGAGGCGAGCTCGAGCTCGAGCAAATCAGCTGGAAAAAGGAGCGGTAAAACCGTTCCCCAGCTGGGAGAACAGGCGGCGCAATCAATCCCCCCGCTTGTTGTGCCAACAACACATGAGAGTAGGCGCGCCCAATATTATTGTGGGCAAACCGTTAACATTCCCGGGGTGGGCGATGTGGTAATAACCGAGGAGCATATTGCACAGGCTGAATCGATCGGGATCACTGTTGGACAACTCCTCGATATCAAGCCCATGTCTCTGACTAGAGAGGAGGAAATAAAACGGAAATATGCCCGGGGCCAACCTTTGGTCGAGCCAGAGGAGGTCAATAAGCTCCCAACGAGAATGTATGAATTGCGTCAATGG
Organism: Triticum monococcum; assembly: GCA_034509565.1. Classification (NCBI taxonomy): domain Eukaryota; kingdom Viridiplantae; phylum Streptophyta; class Magnoliopsida; order Poales; family Poaceae; genus Triticum; species Triticum monococcum. Next base: position 773,156,460 of record CM067847.1, read on the forward strand.
TACATGGATATTACCAAGATTTCCAATCGAGAGTCCCTCATGGTGAATGTCAACAAGGATCATTACTACCATGAGAAAGCTGTGACCGTTGAGTATTCAGAACTATTTCAGCTATACAATAAAGACGCACTCGACAAATCTATCGTCAGTTGCTATTGTCTGTAAGTGATTTCTTTCTGTAATTTAAGTCTCAAGCTAGCTGTAGTGATCATTTTGATCAATCATTACCTGTAATTATCCTCACTATATTCTTTTCTGTGGTATTATGCAGGATGAAGATTTATGAAATGAAAAAAGGTGGACGCTATGGCATTGGGTTCGTTGACCCAAATACCATTAATGAATACACATGAAAAATAGATCCATATCACGAAAAAGTGTAGAGGAAAGCATGCTACAGTTCTTCAAGGAACTCAAATACAATGAAGATATACTACTTCCTTACAACTTCCAGTGAGTCACACTGTCTTATACTACAAATCTGTTTTTGCTTACATATGCCCGCTTAATTAAGAAATGCAAACATGTGTGCATGCAGATTTCACTGGATCGCCCTATGGCCATCGGAGATGAGGCGGACCGACAGCGGGAGGCAGGCAAACCCTAGACTTTTCATGGGGGAGGAGGCAGGAGTATTCCCACGTTTTATTTCATGGGTTACAATCTCGAGACAAGAGTTCCTCACACAAGGACGACCCGAATGCATCCATACCATAGTGCATGCAGTACGGCTGTAATTTGGCAATCAATATGATAACCTATTTTGATCTGCTCTAATTTCATGAGTAACTAACTCCCTAACTACCATGTGAGCTTTAATCTCAGCAGATAGATTCTTGCCCGAGAGGATGGACATCACAGTGGACGAATCTGCTTAAGCAAATCACATGTCTGTCCGAATGTTGAATGTCAAGTGCCATACCCTACATAATTGCCTGAATCTATACTTCTAGGGCATCATTATAGTGAAAGATGGCTCTCTCCCGAAGTGCGAGAGGCGTCGCTTCACAAATCTGGAGCTGTGGTCACATAGCGAGGCATTTTCATAATGCTTAGTAATTAAGCTTGGGAAGTATATTCTGACCACCGAGAAACAACACATGCACACAATCCATGGACGGATGCCTCTGGCTCTATGGATTTTTTTAGGGTTACTATGGTGCGCCGATCTCTTGTCGGTCAGTTAAGATTCACGTGGTCTCGTGCGAGCCTTCGGCCCGGTGGACGGACCTGCCTTTTGGCACCGAACAGGTAATCGGACGGCCTAGATAAGCCTTAGGTTCCAACAAGGACGTAACCTTTCGACCCCTTCAAGGCGAGGGTCGTTTTGTGTTGTCGAGCCGACGCCAGCCATAACTGGCTGCTTCTTTCGCCCTATAGCTCCCACAGCCGCGCCAGATGCGTATCTGTCTAAGAGCATCTCTAGCAGACCCCGTATAATGCTGACCCGCAAAACGTGTTTGCAGTTCACAGAAAAACAATTTTACGGGCCGGCGCGGGTGGTCGAATAGTAAGAACCTGCAAAACAGACCCGTATAAAAGGGTATTCGTGGAATATGCTTTTTTATGGGTCGGCTTTGCGGGGTCTGCTCTGGCGCTGTTGGGGAACGTAGTAATTTCAAAATTTTCCTACGCACACGCAAGATCATGGTGATGCATAGCAACGAGGGGGAGAGTGTTCTCTACGTACCAACGCAGACCGACTGCGGAAGCGATCACACAACATAGAGGAAGTAGTCGTACGTCTTCTTCCCGATCTGACCGATCCAAGCACCGTTACTCCGGCACCTCCGAGTTCTTAGCACACGTTCAGCTCGATGATGATCCTCGGGCTCCGATCCAGCAAAGCGTCGAGGAAGAGTTCCGTCAGCACGACGGCGTGGTGACGATCTTGATGTACTACCGACGCAGGGCTTTGCCTAAGCATTGTAACGGTATGATCGAGGTGGAATTTGGTGGCAGGGGGCACCGCACACGGCTAAGAAACAATCTCAAGGATCAACTTGTGTGTCTTGGGGTGTCCCCTGCCCCCGTATATAAAGGATGAAGGGGGGAGGCTGGCCGGCCAAAGGAGGGAGGCGCAGGAGGAGTCCTACTCCTACCGGGAGTAGGACTCCCCCCCCCCCAATCCCATTCCAACTAGGAATCCTTGGGAAAAAGAGAGAGGGAAAGAAAGAGAGGTGGCCGGCCACCTCTCCTAGTCCTAATAGGACTAGGGGAGGGGGGGAGGCGCGCAGCCCTCCTTGGCAGCCCCTTTCACCTTTCCACAATGGCCCATGTAGGCCCATTTGGCTCCCGGGGGGTTCCGGTAACCCTCCCGGTAATCCGGTAAAATCCCGATTTCACCCGGAACACTTCCGATGTCCAAACATAGGCTTCCAATATATCAATCTTTACGTCTCGACCATTTTGAGACTCCTCGTCATGTCCGTGATCACATCCGGGACTCCGAACAACCTTCGGTACATCAAAATGCATAAACTCATAATAACTGTCATCGTAACGTTAAGCGTGCGGACCCTACGGTTCGAGAACATTGCAGACATGACCGAGACACGTCTCCGGTCAATAACCAATAGCGGGACCTGGATGCCCATATTGGCTCCTACATATTCTACGAAGATCTTTATCGGTCAGACCGCATAACAACATACGTTGTTCCCTTTGTCATCGGTATGTTACTTGCCCGAGATTCGATCGTCGGTATCCGATACCTAGTTCAATCTCGTTACCGGCAAGTCTCTTTACTCGTTCCGTAATGCATCATCCCGCAACTAACTCATTAGTTGCAATGCTTGCAAGGCTTAAGTGATGTGCATTACTGAGAGGGCCCAGAGATACCTCTCCGACAATCGGAGTGACAAATCCTAATCTCGAAATACGCCAACCCAACATCTACCTTTGGAGCCACCTGTAGTACTCCTTTATAATCACCCAGTTACGTTGTGACGTTTGGTAGTACCCAAAGTGTTCCTCCAGCAAACGGGAGTTGCATAATCTCATAGTCATAGGAACATGTATAAGTCATGAAGAAAAGCAATAGCAACATACTAAACGATCGGGTGCTAAGCTAATGGAATGGGTCACGTCAATCAGATCATTCAACTAATGATGTGACCTCGTTAATCAAATAACAACTCTTTGTTCATGGTTAGGAACTTAACCATCTTTGATTAACGAGCTAGTCAAGTAGAGGCATACTAGTGACACTCTGTTGGTCTATGTATTCACACATGTATTATGTTTCCGGTTAATACAATTCTAGCATGAATAATAACCATTTATCATGATATAAGGAAATAAATAATAACTTTATTATTGCCTCTAGGGCATATTTCCTTCAGTCTCCCACTTGCACTAGAGTCAATAATCTAGATTACACAGTAATGATTCTAACACCCATGGAGCCTTGGTGCTGATCATGTTTTGCTCGTGGAAGAGGCTTAGTCAGCGGGTCTGCAACATTCAGATCCGTATGTATCTTGCAAATCTCTATGTCTCCCACCTGGACTAGATCCCGGATGGAATTGAAGCGTCTCTTGATGTGTTTGGTCCTTTTGTGAAATCTGGATTCCTTTGCCAAAGCAATTGCACCAGTATTGTCACAAAAGATTTTCATTGGACCCGATGCACTAGGTATGACACCTAGATCGGATATGAACTCCTTCATCCAGACTCCTTCGTTCGCTGCTTTCGAAGCAGCTATGTACTCCGCTTCACATGTAGATCCCGCTACGACGCTTTGTTTAGAACTGCACCAACTGACAGCTCCACCGTTTAAAGTAAACACGTATCCGGTTTGCGATTTAGAATCGTCCGGATCAGTGTCAAAGCTTGCATCAACGTAACCTCTTACGGTGAGCTCTTTGTCACCTCCATATACGAGAAACATATCCTTAGTCCTTTTCAGGTATTTCAGGATGTTCTTGACCGCTGTCCAGTGATCCACTCCTGGATTACTTTGGTACCTCCCTGCTATACTTATAGCAAGGCACACATCAGGTCTGGTACACAGCATTGCATACATGATAGAGCCTATGGCTGAAGCATAGGGAACATCTTTCATTTTCTCTCTATCTTCTGCAGTGGTCGGGCATTGAGTCTGACTCAACTTCACACCTTGTAACACAGGCAAGAGCCCTTTCTTTGCTTGATCCATTTTGAACTTCTTCAAAATCTTGTCAAGGTATGTGCTTTGTGAAAGTCCAATTAAGTGTCTTGATCTATCTCTATAGATCTTTATGCCTAATATGTAAGCAGCTTCACCGAGGTCTTTCATTGAAAAACTTTTATTCAAGTATCCCTTTATGCTATTCAGAAATTCTATATCATTTCCAATCAGTAATATGTCATCCACATATAATATCAGAAATGCTACAGAGCTCCCACTCACTTTCTTGTAAATACAGGCTTCTCCAAAAGTCTGTATAAAACCAAATGCTTTGATCACACTATCAAAGCGTTTATTCCAACTCCGAGATGCTTGCACCAGTCCATAAATGGATCGCTGGAGTTTGCACACTTTGTTAGCTCCCTTTGGATCGACAAAACCTTCCGGTTGCATCATATACAACTCTTCTTCCAGAAATCCATTCAGGAATGCAGTTTTTACATCCATTTGCCAAATTTCATAATCATAAAATGCGGCAATTGCTAACATGATTCTGACAGACTTAAGCATCGCTACGGGTGAGAAAGTCTCATCGTAGTCAACTCCTTGAACTTGTCGAAAACCTTTTGCGACAAGTCGAGCTTTGTAGACAGTAACATTACCATCAGCGTCAGTCTTCTTCTTAAAGATCCATTTATTCTCAATTGCTTGCCGATCATCGGGCAAGTCAACCAAAGTCCATACTTTGTTCTCATACATGGATCCCATCTCAAATTTCATGGCTTCAAGCCACTTTGCGGAATCTGGGCTCACCATCGCTTCTTCATAGTTTGTAGGTTCATCATGATCTAGTAGCATGACCTCCAGAACAGGATTACCGTACCACTCTGGTGCGGATCTTACTCTAGTTGATCTACGAGGTTCAGTAGCATCTTGATCTAAAGTTTCATGATCATCATCATTAACTTCCTCTCTTATTGGTGTAGGTCTCACAGAAACAGTTTTCTGTGATGTACTATTTTCCAATAACGGAGTAGGTACAGTTACCTCGTCAAGTTCTACTTTCCTCCCACTCACTTCTTTCGAGAGAAACTCCTTCTCAAGAAAGTTTCCGAATTTAGCAACAAAAGTCTTGCCTTCGGATCTGTGATAGAAGGTGTATCCAATAGTTTCCTTTGGATATCCTATGAAGACACATTTCTCCGATTTGGGTTCGAGCTTATCAGGTTGAAGCTTTTTCACATAAGCATCGCAGCCCCAAACTTTAAGAAACAACAACTTTGGTTTCTTGCCAAACCACAGTTCATAAGGCGTCGTCTCAACGGATTTTGATGGTGCCCTATTTAACGTGAATGCGGCCGTCTCTAAAGCATAACCCCAAAACGATAGCGGTAAATCAGTAAGAGACATCATAGATCGCACCATATCTAGTAAAGTACGATTACGACGTTCGGACACACCATTACGCTGTGGTGTTCCGGGTGGCGTGATTTGCGAAACTATTCCACAATTTTTCAAATGTACACCAAACTCGTAACTCAAATATTCTCCTCCACGATCAGATCGTAGAAACCTTATTTTCTTGTTACGATGATTTTCAACTTCACTCTGAAATTCTTTGAACTTTTCAAACGTTTCAGATTTGTGTTTCATTAAGTAGATATACCCATATCTACTTAAATCATCTGTGAAAGTGAGAAAATAACGATATCCGCCACGAGCCTCAATATTCATCGGACCACATACATCGGTATGTATCATTTCCAACAAATCTATTGCTCTCTCCATAGTACCGGAGAACGGTGTTTTAGTCATCTTGCCCATGAGGCACGGTTCGCAAGTACCAAGTGACTCATAATCAAGTGGTTCCAAAAGCCCATAAGTATGGAGTTTCTTCATGCGCTTTACACTGATATGACCTAAACGGCAGTGCCACAAATAAGTTGCACTATCATTATCAACTCTGCATCTTTTGGCTTCAACATTATGAATATGTGTATCACTACTATCGAGATTCATAAAAAATAGATCACTTTTCAAAGGTGCATGACCATAAAAGATATTACTCATATAAATAGAACAACCATTATTCTCTGATTTAAATGAATAACCGTCTCGCATCAAACAAGATCCAGATATAATGTTCGTGCTCAACGATGCCACCAAATAACAATTATTTAGGTCTAATATTAATCCCGAAGGTAGATGTAGAGGTAGCGTGCCGACCACGATCACATCGACTTTGGAACCGTTTCCCACGCGCATCGTCACCTCGTCCTTTGCTAGTGTCCGCTTATTCTGTAGTCCCTGTTTCGAGTTGCAAATATTAGCAACAGAACCAGTATCAAATACCCAGGTGCTACTGCGAGCATTAGTAAGGTACACATCAATAACATGTATATCACATATACCTTTGTTCACCTTGCCATCCTTCTTATCCGCCAAATACTTGGGGCAGTTCCGCTTCCAGTGACCAGTCTGCTTGCAGTAGAAGCACTCAGTTTCAGGCTTAGGTCCAGACTTGGGTTTCTTCTCTTGAGCAGCAACTTGCTTGCCGTTCTTCTTGAAGTTCCCCTTCTTCTTCCCTTTGCCCTTTTTCTTAAAACTAGTGGTTTTGTTAACCATCAACACTTGATGCTCCTTTTTGATTTCTACCTCCACAGCTTTCAGCATTGCGAAGAGCTCGGGAATAGTCTTGTTCATCCCTTGCATATTATAGTTCATCACAAAGCTCTTGTAGCTTGGTGGCAGTGATTGGAGAATTCTGTCAATGACGCAATCATCCGGAAGTGTAACTCCCAATTGAATCAAGTGATTATTATACCCAGACATTTTGAGTATATGCTCACTAACAGAACTGTTCTCCTCCATCTTGCAGCTATAGAACTTATTAGAGACTTCATATCTCTCAATCCGGGCATTTGCTTGAAATATTAACTTCAACTCCTGGAACATCTCATATGCTCCATGACATTCAAAACGTCGTTGAAGTCCCGGTTATAAGCCGTAAAGCATGGCACACTGAACTATTGAGTAGTCATCAGCTTTGCTCTGCCAGACGTTCATAACTTCTGGTGTTGCTCTAGCAGCAGGCCTGGCACTCAGCGGTGCTTCCAGGACGTAATTCTTCTGTGCAGCAATGAGGATAATCCTCAAGTTACGGACCCAGTCCGTGTAATTGCTACCATCATCTTTCAACTTTGCTTTCTCAAGGAACGTATTAAAATTCAACGGAACAACAGCACGAGCCATCTATCTACAATCAACATAAACAAGCAAGATACTATCAGGTACTAAGTTCATGATTAATTTAAGTTCAGTTAATCAAATTTACTTAAGAACTCCCACTTAGATAGACATCCCTCTAATCCTCTAAGTGATCACGTGATCCAAATCAACTAAACCATAACCGATCATCACGTGAGATGGAGTAGTTTTCAATGGTGAACATCATCATGTTGATCATATCTACTATATGATTCACGCTCGACCTTTCGGTCTCCATGTTCCGAGGCCATATCTGTATATGCTTGGCTCGTCAAGTATAACCTGAGTATTCCGCGTGTGCAACTGTTTTGCACCCGTTGTATTTGAACGTAGAGCCTATCACACCCGATCATCACGTGGTGTCTCAGCACGAAGAACATTTGCAACGGTGCATACTCAGGGAGAACACTTCTTGATAATTTAGTGAGAGATCATCTTATAATGCTACCGTCAATCAAAGCAAGATAAGATGCATAAAAAAGATAAACATCACATGCAATCAATATAAGTGATATGATATGGCCATCATCATCTTGTGCTTTGTGATCTCCATCTCCGAAGCACCGTCATGATCACCATCGTCACCGGCGCGACACCTTGATCTCCATCGTAGCATCGTTGTCGTCTCGCCAATCTTATGCTTCCACGACTATCACTACCGCTTAGTAATAAAGTAAAGCATTACATCGCGATTGCATTGCATACAATAAAGCGACAACCATATGGCTCCTGCCAGTTGCCGATAACTCGGTTACAAAACATGACCATCTCATACAATAAAATCAGCATCATGCCTTGACCATATCACATCACAACATGCCCTGCAAAAACAAGTTAGACGTCCTCTACTTTGTTGTTGCAAGTTTTACGTGGCTGCTACGGGCTTAAGTAAGAACTCATCCCACCTACGCATCAAAACCACAACGATAGTTCGTCAAATAGACTCCGTTTTAACCTTCTCAAGGACCGGGCGTAGCCACCCTTGGTTCAACTAAAGTTGGAGAGACAGTCTTCCGCAAGCCATCTATGTGCAAAGCACGTCGAGGGAACCGGTCTCGCGTAAGAGTACGCGTAAGGTTGGTCCGGATTGTCTCGTCCAACAATACCGCCGAACCAAAGTATGACATGCTGGTAGGCAGTATGACTTGTATCGCCCACAACTCACTTGTGTTCTACTCGTGCAAATAACATCAAACCATAAAACCTAGGCTCGGATGCCACTGTTGGGGAACGTAGTAATTTCAAAATTTTCCTACGCACACGCAAGATCATGGTGATGCATAGCAACGAGGGGGAGAGTGTTGTCTACGTACCAACGCAGATCGACTGCGGAAGCGATCACACAACGTAGAGGAAGTAATCGTACGTCTTCTTCCAGATCCGACCGATCCAAGCACCGTTACTCCGGCACCTCCGAGTTCTTAGCACACGTTCAGCTCGATGACGATCCTCGGGCTCCGATCCAGCAAAGCGTCGAGGAAGAGTTCCGTCAGCACGACGGCGTGGTGACGATCTTGATGTACTGCCGACGCAGGGCTTCGCCTAAGCACTGTAACGGTATGATCGAGGTGGAATTTGGTGGCAGGGGGCACCGCACACGGCTAAGGAACGATCTCAAGGATCAACTTGTGTGTCTTGGGGTGTCCCCTGCCCCCGTATATAAAGGATGAAGGGGGGGAGGCTGGCCGGCCAAAGGAGGGAGGCGCAGGAGGAGTCCTACTCCTACCGGGAGTAGGACTCCCCCCCCCAATCCTATTCCAACTAGGAATCCTTGGGAAAAAGAGAGAGGGAAAGAAAGAGAGGTGGCCGGCCACCTCTCCTAGTCCTAATAGGACTAGGGGAGGGGGGAGGCGCGCAGCCCTCCTTGGCAGCCCCTTTCACCTTTCCACAATGGCCCATGTAGGCCCATTTGGCTCCCGGGGGGTTCCGGTAACCCTCCCGGTAATCCGGTAAAATCCCGATTTCACCCGGAACACTTCCGATGTCCAAACATAGGCTTCCAATATATCAATCTTTACGTCTCGACCATTTCGAGACTCCTCGTCATGTCCGTGATCACATCCGGGACTCCAAACAACCTTCGGTACATCAAAATGCATAAACTCATAATAACTGTCATCGTAACGTTAAGCGTGCGGACCCTACAGTTCGAGAACATTGTAGACATGACCGAGACACGTCTCCGGTCAATAACCAATAGCGGGACCTGGATGCCCATATTGGCTCCTACATATTCTACGAAGATCTTTATCGGTCAGACCGCATAACAACATACGTTGTTCCCTTTGTCATCGGTATGTTACTTGCCCGAGATTCGATCGTCGGTATCCGATACCTAGTTCAATCTCGTTACCGGCAAGTCTCTTTACTCGTTCCGTAATACATCACCCCGCAACTAACTCATCAACAGATAGTGCAACCCGATTTGTCGGCGGTGGTGACCATGGAAGCGCGCTAGAAACCACACCAGCACGAATAGCTGAGCTGTCCTCCATTAGAAGAACCTTCCCCTTCAAAATGAAGTTGAAAATTATTTTGAATATGAATAAAACTCGACCTCATATGATTATTTTTTGCAATTCTTAATGTTTCTCGTCATGAGACTTTCAAAACTAGATCCACAGGCACTGGTTTCGATCGATATTTTTGTAAAGCTAGTGTTGAAGATAAATCTACTTTTCTCTCACAAATAGGAACGGTAACCAGGTGTTTCACCGTATGTTATGCATTCTATGAGTGAAAAGCAAGTATCACGTATATTTCCGTTTGCACGTTTTTAAGAGATCGCACCCGTATTTTTGAAAAGAAAATTAACGTGACGATAAGTAGCCTGCAATACAACCTTATATTTCCATCATACAACTTTTCTAGAAACACAAAAGGAATTTAAATGATATACACAAACCCTAGCCATTGCCGCTGTTAGGCCCTCCTCCCTTCTCCCTTCTAGTTAATTACGCTGCCACAAGAGGGCTGCAGGCAAAGCCCGGGCGCAGCGTATCTCGCGGTCGCAGTTTGGGTGGAGGCTCGCCGATTGATGCGGGGGTGACAGTGGTGTGCGACATTCGATGGAGTGGTGCGAGCGGATGTCGAGAACTGAGGTGCGGCCTCATGGTATTGCACGGGGATGCTGGGCGGGCGTGACGGGGCACGTTCGTAGTGGGGGCGCCCATATCGGGAGGCGTTGCGATGGTGGGTGCCATGGTGGCCGCCTCTTACCGGTGTGGTACTCTAGGTGGTTGCGGCTACGCTGAGGCTGTGCGGATTAGGCCTGGTCCGATATTTGGCAGCATTACTCCAAAGATGTGATCTATGGACGATGTCTTGAGGAAGAAGGCATGTATGTGCAACAGTGGCAGTCGATTTTATGGCCAGTTCAGCAGTTTCTAGTGATGAGACCCCCATGGCTACAATCCCATGTACCGGTACACGCGCGGCAACATTGACCTACTGCGTCCTAATATAGGGTTCTCTAATGTAGCGCACATGTGATGGCGTGGTCCTACGCTACTAGGTGATTATCGCGACGAGACAGGATATCTTAGATCTTCATATACGGCCGGCGGCTACATCGAGTATAATTTCTTGATTGAATCTACCTTCACAGATGAGAATGATGTAGCATAAGGATGATGTGGGATCGCCGGAGTATCCCAAATTGAGATTGTGGGGGTTCTATCGACCTTCGATGTTCTGGCCCTTTGGTGGCGATCGACACTTCTCATGGCTCCACTGCTGCTTGTTTTAGCAAGATGTTCACTTGTGTAGTATCTCAAATCAAGATTGTGTTATGTACATAGTTACTGGGATCAGGGAAAGTGTTGGTGACTATACATGTTGGCTTTCATTTGATGGTTGATGGATCAATATTGTAACACAAGTTTTGTTTCTTCAGTTCTCGCCATTCCACTAACGTTAATACTTCACGAATGAAGAAACTTTGGTTTCCTGCTGGATGTGCAGGACCAAACACTTCGGAAGAAAATTAATCAATACCATGGTCATTGAAGAAATTTGGAGCAACTTCCCTTATGAGAAAATATTCATTTGGCACGCTGGAGGAGAAGATGGCGTCTGGTACAATTGTGAGTGGTTGTACCAATGGTCGTACCTGACGCTGCCACCTCCTCCTCGTCAATACAAATAACTTTTCTGAAGGCGTAGAGGAAAAACATGGCAATCAGAGACCAAGCCAGAGAGGAAACATCACCATCCGAAGAAAGAAGTAGGGATCCGGGGGAGAAGAACTTCACTTAGATCCATTTCGGCCTTCTTCGATCTTCACCCCCTCCTTTCATTCATCGAGAACACCACCATAGAGAGAGTAATTCCAATTTGTAAGATTAGGGTTTGTAAATCAATTCTGACTTATTCAGAGATTGAGATCGGATCGACCATTCATACTATTGTAGTACTTTACGATACTATCGATGTGATTCCTCTTCATTCAATCTCTGTGTCTATTATTTATTTCCCTCTCATGCGTGAGTAATCCTGTAGGCGTGGGAGAAATAGGGAATTGGCGAGATCGTGCCCATTCTATATGTCTTTATTTTGAGAGTAAATTGCATCATAAGTCCTAAAACTATTTGAGGTGTGCCAAGTTAGTCCCAAATCTATAAAAATTGCATATTTGAGTTCTAAAACTATCTAAGTCATTCACCGGAGGTCCTATACATCCCAAATTAGCCTTCATCTACACACATGGCGATTTGACCACCGGCACTCGTACATGCCCCCCCCCCCCCCCCCACAACCAGCGCAGGAGTGCGTGAGTGATCGACGTACGAGCGCACCTGAATAATGGCATGCGAAAAGCTTGAGGCGTCGTGTGGCAACCAATCCCGTCCGAGCCGATGAAGACGATGATGAAATAGATGCAGGCGACGCAAACGGATCTATAGGTGCGAAAATGACAAAAAAACACTAAACAAATAACTAAGGCACGATAAAAAAACGTAATCAACGGATCGAGAAAAATACTCTTTAAAGCAGTCAATCAACCTGGTTTATGGGTTGCGCAGTCCTTGGTGGAGATCAGGGATATAGACCTCCTGAGGCAGCACCGAAATGATGATGGAGTTAGGTGTAGGATCTTGCGACAGATACTATGTAAGAGTATTAGAGAGAGGATCATTCTTGTATTGTTGAATCTTATGGGCGAATATATATTGTGTACTAAATGTCTTGAGATACAAAAAAGAGTCTAGAGCATCTTCAGCCGGAGTTGACAAATCCGACTACTCAAACGCCCGCGGACGCGTCCAGGCGTGCCACGGACACTAACCGGTCAAGCCTAGATTTGCCTTCTCACAACCGAACATCTCAATTACCATACCTCAAATCTATATAAACTGATGCAACTATGTCGATGCATTACACACATCGTCCGGCTACAACATCACTAAGATGACATCGGACTACCAAAAGTTGGCATGTTTGGTTATGGTAGAGAAGACCATCCTCGGCTGCCCTTGCCGTCCTTCTCGCGGAAGTACCGGCTGAAGATGCGGTAGGGATCAAGCCGACTCTACACGTCGCCGGAGCTGTCCTCACCGTCACTATCATCCTTCTCCTCCCTTGGTGGCATTTCGAGCATGGCACGGACCACCCGATTCTGCTCTCGGGCGAGGGCATGTGTGTTCCTCCACTGTCGCTTCTTCCCAATGTGGGTATGGATAGCTTCCTCTGCAGCCGCCCGTGCTGCCGCATCCGCCGCGCCCGGGTGCCCCATATCCGTCACATATTTGGGCTGGATATGAGGGTGTCGTTCACCCCGGACGTTTGAGGCCCGTTTGAGGCGTCCGTCAAGGTTAATTTTTCATGACCGGTCCATCCGTCCAGACGTATAGAACGGGTTTGGGGCATCCGGCTGTAGATGCTCTTATATAGATAAGGTAGAGGATAAAGTAGAAGAGAGATATGATCATATAGTACCAGATATACTCTAACATTATGGTATATAGATCAGGCAGCCGCCTAGCGACTGTGAGCTCCGTTGTTCAGTCTCTCTTTCATCTCTACTCCTTCACTTTTGTGGTGATTACCAAGCTCAAGCACGTTTTTAGGTTGGCTTTAGACTTAACTGCATCGCACGGACGCCATGCAAGATAGCTAGGAAAGTGGTGTACATGGAGTATACTGATTTTATGCACGAGAAACGACGACACAACACAACGGGAACATGTACATGGCGAAAGAAACAATGGATTAAAACTCTCCCCGCTTATTATTATTCAACAACTGAGGAAATAACAACGGTTGATTTGAGCACGAACGACGACGGACAACAGGGAAACAAACCCACAGACCAAAACGTGCAACGATAGCAAGCAAGAACAAGACGAGAGAAAGGAAAGCGCCGGAATAGATGCTATGCAATCACGGCTTGCACAAGTCGATCTGGACGCGCTTGCGAGCAGGGAGAGAAGAGACTAATTCACAGGGAACTAGCACTTGGAGTAGGAGATGTCCGGGGAGACTTGCACAAGTTGATCTGGACGCGCCTGCTAGGGGTAACAAACTTATCAACATGGAACGACTTTGAGTATGAGACGGTGACGTTGACGGACTCAGGCCGCCATGTGTTCTCAGCCGAGTCAAAGATGCGGAGGCCGAGGTGGCACGGCTCGTTGCCTTTTGCCTCATAGAAGGTGAAGGTGTCGAGGGCGTCCGAGTTGAACGTGGGACCATCTCCATCTTTCAAGCGTATCACGCCGGCCCCGCCGGACGAATTGTACAGCTCGAAGACAACAAGCGATTCTGTGCCGCTTAGAGTCCCTTTCTTGGTCTTGACCACGAGCCGGTACTCGGCAAGCCCATTGCTGGTGCCTGCGAGGAAGGCGGCGGCCAGAATGAGGAGGACGAGCTTGGCAATGGCCATGGCCATGGTGGTGGTGACTACCTGCGCGTACTTCGATATGATGATGATGGCTATCAGGTGGCCAGAGTGTATGGACCGCGCTCTCCAACTTGCCAACGGTGTGCTGCATTTATACGGTCTTGTGCCAGCAGCTGCTGTGCGATTGTGCGGGATTATGCGTCCCGCACGCTAGCGTTGGTCCTCCTTCCACCATTGCCGGAGTTGACTTCGTTGGTCTCGAGATATCCACAGCTGGAGGATCACATTATCAAACACTTTGCGGTTCCCGCTCTTCCACATAACCCACATTACTGATCTTCTCGATTGATCGTATGGGTTAAGCCCTGTCTCCATGCAGCAACGACAAGCACGTGGACAACCTTCTCTATCCTCATGGGATGTGCAATTGATGTGGCATGTGCAATTGGTGAACATATGCACATCATCAACATATGCAGCTAGGAGCTGGTTATTTTATCCCTGCACATGTCAGGATAGGATAAAGTAACATGCATTTAAATAGCATGGCAGGTTAATTACCAGTCTGGCAACACTTGTTGCTCAAACGGATGTATCTGGATGTACATCTGTTTGAGCGACAAGTATTTTCAAACAAAGGTAGTACATAGGTAAGCAATAAGCTCATCCTCATATAGTCGGTTTATTTTTCCTACGCGCTACCGTTGTAAACAAGGCATTTTCAAGCAGAGAAACGTTCAGGCTTCAAAGCCTAGTGCTATTTTTATGAGTCTAAGTGTATTCCGTTGATGCTGCGGGCAAACACGTACACCGAGAGCAACTATAAGCCGAGCATCTTGTTTGTTGTTCACGGCCTACTTGTATGCCGAGTGCCTGTATATAAACTGATTTCGCCTGCACAGCTAAAACGATACGAGCCGTCGAGCGACAAGTATGTTCAGATGGAGGTCATACTTAAGTAAGCAATGAGCTCTTCCTCATATAGTCGGTTCGTTTGTCCTATAAAAAGGACCAGTTGTCTATGGACTACGGTTGTAATCAAGCCATTTTCAAGAAGAAAAACATTTTGACTTCAAAGCATAGTGCTACTTGTACGAGTTTAAGTGTGTCCATTTGATGCTGCTGGCAAACATGTATGCCGAGAGCAACTGTAAGTCAATCATCCTGTTTGTTGTTCACAGCCTAATTGTATGCCGAGTACCTATATATAAACCGATTGCCACTGCACAGCTAAAACGGTAGCCACCGGTAGACCAGTCGTTGCCACGTGAAGCCGACTGCTCTCCCCAACCCTCGGCTTACAAATATGCCTTGACGTGGCATTTGGTACTGGTTCCTCAGGCCTTGCCATGTATCTTTTACGTCGGTGCAGCACTCGGTGTACTTCCAATAATGTATTATGTCCAATCCTTTTGTCACATCAACTTGCAAAGAAGGACATAAAGATTGCGCTGGAGGGGCATGTTTCAATGCATGTGTTTGAAATTGGAAGTGGAGGGCGGGATAGGTAACTAACGGGTAAAGTTGCATCTAAAAATGATTACTTAACTTTTTTACAAATAAACTGATGTGGAGAATTATGATTGCTAATAGGGGATGAAAGGGCCCACCCTAGTTGAATTCCAGGTGGAGAGAGAATTATTGTTTAGAAAGTTAAGTACTCCCTCCGTCTAGGTATATAAGTCATCTTTCGAAATCCAAATAATCCCAAAACGCGTGGTGCATTAACTCTCACCCCATTTCTTGACATAAATAAAGGATTCAATCAATAAGAGATGTGGGGGCGTGTATGCTTTCAATGAATTCAGACTACAACATGATATGCAGTGGTCAGTTCATTACATGCAATGCTATTATGTAGTAAATAAACATTAAGTTCTCTCGTTTTTCTCTCCATCTTGGTCGCGGTCCACAACCTAAGTTGATTTATGCACCTGGACGGAGGGAGTAGAATGTTTGTAATTCTTTGTACGTCTAGCACTATTGGTAACTAAACCATCCTTAATTAAATCAGTGATAATTAATGATAGGTCAATTAAGTTATTATCCATTAATTAGAAAATTAACAGTGCGATCATGTCAATTAACAAAAGTGCCAACAACTATACAAGGTGTCGATTGCAACTAATAAAATTCACAAAGTATCACTATTCAAATTACAAAACTGCTAGCAAGTGCAAAATGTGCCAATCACGATTTACAAAATTTTCCATTGTTCAAATCACAAAGGTGCCAACAAGTGCATAAAGTGCCTATCACAATATACAAGATTCACAAAGTGCCATATTCAAAGGCAAAGCACTTTCTATATGACCTACAAAGTGCCATTCATATACATATCACTTTCTATATATTTACAAAGTGCAAAATTCAAATACAAAGCACTTTCTAGACAACCTACAAAGTGCTATATATGTTCGTCGACAAAGCACTTTCCAAAATACTCCCTCCGTTCCAAAATATTAGGTGTATTGATTTCCGTGCAAGTCAACCACTGGAATGTTTGACCAAGATTAGAGAATAAAATAACAATATATGTAATTCCTAATAGATAAAATATGAAACTATCTTGTATGACAGATCAAATGATATAAATTTCATATTGTAGATATTGATCTGTTTTTCAAAAAACTTGGTCAAATATGCAATCATTTGACTTTTGAAAAAACAAAACCTTATATTAAGCAACGGAGGGAGTGATTTAGAAAGTGCCATGTTCATATAGAAAGAACTTTCCATAAATTTACAAATTTCCAAAATATGTCCAGAGAACTTTCTATGCACACGCAAAGTGCATGTTTCCAAAGTACTAGAATCAAGGAGAAAGTGCTACTACTGTTATATCATGGAAGTGCCTGTTTCCTAACAAGATCCAATTATTTGATCATGGAAGTAAATGTTTACAAAACCCACTATTATTCACAAAGCGTCTGTTTCGTAACAAAATTACAATATCACAGAAGTACTTTTGAAGAAAATCCGAAATTTTTAATCCAATTATTTGAAAACATATGTAGAAAAACATTAGGAAGGATAATGGCATTGTTCTTTGCACCAATATTAAAGGAAAAAAAAACGGTATTCTGAATTATGCTGCTTAGAACATAAAAAGGCAGAAAAAAATGTTACTCAGGATTTGTGATTAGATGGAAACCCAACTATACATGCTTCTCATTTGATGCTTCGCCTGAGAAGAGCAGAGAGAACAGAGATAGCACAACTAGAAAAGTACACCTCTCAAAACAAATTCTTCTATGTTTTAAAGCAATGAGCTGGTGTGTTGATCTCTGTTTCTGTCTATGAAGGGCCTATCTATTTACTTTTATTGTTGAGTCAATTCCATCTTTCTTTCTTATGGTACCGCGTATTGCATGGGGACCACTCTTAGCCTTGTATGCATTTTTATAATTTCAATTTGTTGAGCATTATTTAAGTATGATGGTTATATTCAAATTGGGGTAGCTAGTCATCATCTATACTTCTTTGGTTGCTTTATGTTTGTAATATAATCTTAAAAGATTTTTTAGATACAACATTACCGCTTAATGATATATTGAAATTAATGAAATGATGTTACTTGTTATACAAATTATCATTGCCTATGTGATCAAAGGTTTTTTCTATCATAGCATTCACGCTTCATAAATTATTTCTATTATTATTTACCTATTCAAGGACGAGCATGAATTAAGCTTGGGATGCTGATGCATTTCCAACGTATTTATAATTTATAAAGTATTAATGATATATTTACATCAATTATGTATGTGCAAGAGCATTGTTCCTCCATGTTTGGTTTTAGTATTTGATGACAATTCCTATGTACTAACGGTTGCTTTGAGTATGTTTTTTTACTTCTGGTGTTCATTGTACTGACATGACAAATGATGAATAGAATTGGAAGTTTCTCCATAAAAAAGACTTAAGGCCAAAATAAGAGGGGACCTTGTAAATCCAAAAGGAGGGAGTACTTGTACGAAGTTTGGAATTTTCAAGAAATAACGAATACACATGAGTTGAGACAGCTGGATTAATTGGCTCTCTCCTACAGCAGAAGTGCGAAAGGCATTGATTCATAGTTTTGTTGTGTGGTCACATAGGAAGGCGTCCTCAACTACTTCATGCATAATTAATCTTTGCAAATGGCCGCCACCGTGAACCGAGTATAGCTCATATGGTTAGGTTGCTTATGGTGGAACCAGCTCATCAGGATTTAAGTCCTAAATTTGGTACTGGTGTTGGATTTTTTGTTTCAGTTTGTTTTAGGCTTTTGGGTGATGTTCATTCTATGGGAGAATGTGTTCTTGTTGACTATGAAGGAGCCCATGGCTATTTTGTTAATCTCAAACAGTACTATGAAGTTTCTATGGCTCGGTATCTCAGACGGTGCATATAGGGTAGGATGAGTGTATGTACGTTTATGTCTGCATTTGCATTGCACTGTGTTCAAATACACGCATACACACTATGTTCGATCAATGCGTCTGCCCTTTGCCGACCATGTCGATCTATGTGCGTGCGT
Source organism: Triticum monococcum (assembly GCA_034509565.1). Taxonomy (NCBI): domain Eukaryota; kingdom Viridiplantae; phylum Streptophyta; class Magnoliopsida; order Poales; family Poaceae; genus Triticum; species Triticum monococcum. Next base: position 773,175,201 of record CM067847.1, read on the forward strand.
GCATGGCTAGTGTTTTTGAGTTGTTTTGGTGCTCTGAAGAACAAGTACGGTTACTTGATTTTTACTTTTTATTAGTCCCACACACGGGTAACTGTCATCACTGGTGACACGCTTAAACTAGTCACAGTGGGGAGTAACTTAGTGTAGTAACATGTATATGTTACTAGTCTATGTTACTACCTCCATAGTAGGTAGTAACATATGTGTCGTATCATGCATCAGTTTATTTATTATGTTGTAGACTCATCTTTTTTTGATATGTGTGATGTTACAGTAACTAGCCATGTTACCACATGTCTCTATTTCTTCATTAATTACATGCCACGTCATCTATTTTACCTAGATAAGTGTGCTGTTATCGTCTATGTTACTCCGACTGTGGATAGTCTTAAGGCTGGTCGTAGTGAGAGTAACTTAGCAAGTAACGTAGCGCATTTCAAGACAAGTTTGCTTATGTGGCATATAGTTAATGAGGAGAGAGATGTTTGGAGTAACATAATATGTTACTGTAACATATGATCCAAAGCAAAATGAGTTTATGATGTAATAAATGCTATCATCTATGATACTACTTCTATGTTACTTTGCACTATGAGGGCTAGTCATAGTGGGAGTAACATAAATAGTAATATACATGCCACATAAGCAAAAAAGATGATGTGTCATGTAATTAAAGAGGAGAGAGATAAATAGAGTAACACAATATGTTACCATCACATAATGTTTTGCAATGCAAAATAAGTCTACAAAGCAATAAATGAAGACATGTATGTTACTACACCTATGACACTTCCCACTATAAAGATAGTAACATAGAATAGTAACATATGTATGTTACTAGTCTAAGTTACTCCCCGCTATGACTAGCGTGAAGGTAGTAACAAAGACTAGTGACATATGCATGAAACTAGTCTAAGTTACTCCCCATTATCACTAGCCTAAGAGGGGACGCACGGACACCCGTGCCGCCGGGCCTGCTGGCACGGGCCTGTCACCCCACGCTTCGGGGGGCAAAGAGTCGGCAAGGTCGGGGCGATGCACTTCCACGACGACGAGCAGGACTGGAGTTCTCAATGTCGGATTCAGGCGGGCACTCCATGGCGCCCACGCTTGCACGTGAGGTACGTCATGCGGGTCCATCCCGGACATAGCAATTGGCTGGGTACCACCCCGGCCAACCGTCCGATCCTTAATAACTAGATGATACCCCACACATTGCTGTATAAAAATTTAGCACACAAAGTTTAAGTCAACTTGATAAATAAATCTATGCAGTGAAACATCCAATGGTAGTAATATTTCAGTTTTTCTAGTGAATGACAGTTAAGTAAAAGCGAATGAAAATAAATAAATTGACTATGTAGCAATACTGGCAAAAGGAAATTCAAACATGTCATGGTTGTGGGAGTGGAGGATTTTACATGCCGCAAGTGAAATGGTTTGACAAATTATACTAACCTATACAATTATACAATACAAATTATGCCTTGTGAGCTTTTCTACAAAAGCATATGTCCAGATAGTAACACTTACAAATAAGCTAAATGATGTTAAACAGACCAGATTTTTGGATGCCAGTCTAAGTGTATCACCAGAAGATATTAAGTAAATGACACAACAGAGAATGTTCCAAAGTAATTTGTGACTAAATAGCTCACCCCACGGTATTTTGCACTATTCCAATTACTAGAGCTCGCGCACGCCAATTTAATTATCAGGTACTTTCGTTTCTTGGTAATGATTTTAATGTTCATGAGAATATGATGCTGCCTAAATTGGATATATTTGTTTTGCTTACAAATGAAGGGCCTGGCATGGATAAGAGGGACGAGCACTGGAGCAAGACCAAGCATGGAGATGATGGCATGCGCAAGGGAACAAGAACGGAGTAGCAAGTGATGATTTCAGGACTTTGAAGCCACCATAAGGAGTGCATGAAGCCTTGGACAAAATATACAAGATGCCACTTCATAAATTTCGTCCAGAGGCTATTCTAGGTGTTGCGTCACCTTATTATTGGGCCAGGCCCATCTAATATCGAAATACTTAAGTATAGATTGTTTTTAGAGTCCGTATGTGTGGGGAAACAAGACTTAGGGTTGGTTTCGTACCCCTCTTCCAATGGCCACGAAATTCCCCCCTCTTCCTGCATATATACAGCCCTTAGGGCGTTGTTTATACTTTGGATTTTGTTTAGATTAAAAGTTCGCCATAGCTGCAACTTCGCGTACTTCGTTTGTGTTCAACGACCAGACAAAGGCGTCACAGAACCTCATCTTCATCAATAAAGCTTTCATTTTATATTCGCAATATCCACATTGAAATCTTAGTTTCTTGCCTGTTCTTCGTTTGCTTGCAGACAATAAACCTTCGTGGTTAGGTTGATCGTGCTCCGGCGTGGTCAATAACCTCTCAGAGTTAGTTTAGCGATTGCTAAGGCGCGATGTCTTCGCACGTTCGTAGTCAGATCGTCAAAGTCTACTCCTCCAAAACGATAATCACCATCTCATCGAAAGATGGGACACCTTTGCCTCTATCACGGCGCGAGGAAGCGCGGGGCTCGGAAGTGGACCAACTACGGCCTGTCGCCGCCAGAGAGCTTTCGGCGGAGAGAGACGGAGGAGTACGACCGCCGGCGCGCGTCCTTCTCCTCCGCGAGATCTTCGTACGCTGGGATCTCATCCTCCTCCGACACGGGCCTTCTCCCGGTGAAGAGGGAGTGGTCAGAGGACGAGGAGGTGCCGGACGAGTTCGACTTCGTCCCCGTCAAGGAGGAGCCCGAGGAGCCCCCGCCGCCGCGGAGTCATCGGGCCGGAAGACTACATCGCCGACGTCGACGCCGTTGTGGCCGCCATCGTCGAGCGGAGCGCCAGCGCCATGCCGAAGAGCTCGAAGCCCTCCAGTGGCGGGAGGCGGTCGCCGACAACCTCTGCAACTCCGACGAGGAGGATTGAGCGTCCTTCTCCTCCACGCCGTCGTCCATTTGCCGCGACCTCGCCGCTGTCAGATCCGACCCCCTCCAGTACTAGTATTAACGTAGTATGTAGTATGAACTATGTTTGTAGTGTGTTGATCATGTGAAATCTATGTAGTATGTGATGAACTACTCGCGTCAACGAGGTGCAATTTCTCCCGTGAAAGTGTCTTTTCAAATTATGCAGTTTTAGATACGGTTTCTGTTCGGCTGAGCTAGTTTTTGACCCACAAACATGATCTTCGTGAAACCGCAAACACGTTTTACGGTCAAGTTTTTGCGGGGTCTGCTAGATTTGCTCTTAGGCCTCTAGAGGGCGGAGGCTATAGAAAATACATTGATTTATGACTTTATTTATCAATTCCCATATCAAGTTAACGTGGATTCCACTCCCCGCTAACAGAAAATAGAAGATATCTAATGGAAGGCGCATGATTAAATTCTTCTGTAGCACCGAGTTGTTTAATGGCCCTACTTAATTATGCTCATACTAATTACTACTTTTAAAGTTTCCTAATTCGCTTGGTTAGAGATCATGGAAGCGTTGATCTTGAATGGTTAAAAAGAAATCCCGCCTGACTTAATAGCAAAGTATAAGATACTCGAAATCCCTTTTAACTTCTCCTGCTCACATTTTCTAGCGCGTGCGTTCAAAAATAGATGTATCAGAGTTGGACTTCAACATACTATTGAACGGAAAAGCTAAAATCCAGTCAGCAGGATTTTAGTAATAGATCTGAACGACTCCTTCACCGTTCGATCCGGATCATGCGGGCGCGCTCGTCTTCCCTCTTTGCCGATTTTCGTCTTCCCTCTTTCAGTTTCCTATTCTATCTCTAGTAATTAGAGGGTGCTTGGATCCAAAAGATTTATTTTAGTCTGGCTAAAAATAGTCTTTTTAAGAGGCTAAAGTTTCAAGCACCCCTGACTAAAGAGGGGCTAAAACTAGTCTTGAGACTTAATTTTTTTAATCAGGGGTACCCCTACTAAAATGTGGATTAGTCCTCTGTCTCCTAATTTAACTTCTCTCCTTTAACACAGGCGAGTTCTGGATTGAAGGGTTTGGAGGATAATAAATGCTCATTAACTTGATTTTAGTCTCTTTAGTATTTGAATCCAAGTATGGATGGGGCTAGCAAGTTTTAGTCCCACTATTTTTAGTCATGAGACTAAAATGTATCCAAGCACCCTCTTAGTGTTTCCTTTAAAACCGCACCTGCCACATTTGTACTGCTTCGATCCTGGCCCGATTGTTGCTCCCACCCTGAAATCTCGTAATAATTAATGCTGGATTAATTAGCATGCATGCCGCACCATTTTTACAGGATTATTAAAGCAGCGGTCAGAGCCATGCTAAAATCAACGCTTGATTAAAGGAGAAAAATGTAGGTCATTTACAGGATTTGATCCTTGGTCATTGGTTTAGTACATTTGCCCACCAACCACCTATTATGTGCCTAGTCCTTGTGTAGATGAAAGGGTATTTTCATAGTTGACTTTTCGTTTCTATATTAGCATTGTAGAAAAACCCATTTATGTAGTGCTATTAGAGTGGAACAAAATTCACCTCGCGTGGCTATGATGGTGTCGCCGCGAAACGCCCCGATGGTGCCGACGAACAATGTTAATACGAACGGATGAATATGTATAAAAATGATAATTTACGCATCGCACATGTAATAAGTTGCATACAAATACTGTGATAACTTCGACGGGAGTGGGAGGTTGTTGAGACTATACCCCTGATAACTTCTATGTGAAGAGCATGGTAATTTACGCATCACATACCTGATAACTTGCGTACAAACACTATGATAACTTGGGGGGGGGGGGGGGGGAGGGGGTTAGGGTTGTTGTAATACATCACCGATAACTTCTACATGAATAACATGGTAATTTATGCATCATAGAACTAATAACTTATGTGCAACACGTTGATAACTTTTAATCCGGGGAAATAAAGTTGAAGAAATATGTCACCGGTAATTTTTGTGTGAATAACATGGTAATTTATGCACCGCGGACCAGATAGCCTACGTACAAACATGGCGATAACTTTGACTCGGTAACTCATGTGTTTGGTGTTTTGTAGTGATGATAACAATAGCAACGGAAAAGTAAATAAGCGAAGAAAAATATATGGAAAGTTCGTAGGCAATGGATCGGTGATAGAGAATTATGCCGGATGCGGTTCATCACGTAACAGTCATAACCTAGGGTGACATAGAACTGGCTCCAATTCATCAATGTAATGTAGGCATGTATTCCGAATATAGTCATACGTGCCTATGGAAAAGAACTTGCATGACATCTTTTGTCCTACCCTTCCGTGGCAGCGGGGTCCTATTGGAAACTAAGGGATATTAAGGCCTCCTTTTAATAGAGTACTGGAACAAAGCATTAACGCATAGTGAATACATGAACTCCTCTAACTACGGTCATCACCGGGAGTGGTCCCGATTATTATCAATTCGGGGTTGCCATATCATAACAGATAGTAGGTGACTATAGACTTGCAAGATAGGATCAAGAACTCTCATATATTGATGAAAATATAATAGGTTCAGATCTGAAATCATGAAACTCGGGCACTAGTGAAAAACATTAAGCATGGCAAAGTCATAGCAACATCAATCTCAGAAGATAGTGGATACTAAGGATCAAAACCCTAACAAAACTAACTCGATTACATGATAAACTCATCCAACCCATCACCGTCCAGCAAGCCTACGATGGAATTACTCACGCACAGCGGTGAGCATCATGAAATTGGTGATGGAGGATGGTTGATGATGACGACGGCCACGGATTCTCCTCTCTGAAGCCCTGAACGGACTCTAGATCAGCCCTCTCGAGAGAGTTTAGGGCTTGACGGCGGCTCCGTATCATAAAACGTGATGAGTCCTTCTCCCTGATTTTTTTCTCCCTAAAAGTGAATATATGAAGTCAGGGTTGAGGTCGGTGGAGCGTCAGGGGGCCCACGAGGCAGGGGGCGCGCCCAGGGGGTAGGGCGCGCCTCCCACCCTCGTCGACAGGTGGAGGCCCCCCTGACGTGGATCGTCCTTCCAGTATTTTTTATATATTCCAAAATAATTCTCCGTTGATTTTCAGGTCATTTCAAGAAATTTTATTTCTAGACAAAAATAACACCATGGCAATTCTGCTGAAAACAGCGTCATTCCGAGTTAGTTCCATTCAAATCATGCAAGTTAGAGTCCAAAATAAGGACAAACGTGTTTGCAAAAGTAGATACAATGGAGACGTGTCAGTGGCTTGATGTATAGATGTTCTCATTAGACCTTTGTTGAATAATTAATAAAGATGACTATATGCGTTGATTGATGCGGAGGCCAGGGGTTTAACTTCCTTTTCCAAAAAACACCCTACGAACGCCTCTAGGCCATTCTCCCTCCTGTCCTCTCATTGCCCCTCCACTGGTGGGCCACAAAGACCAGGCAGGGCGTTTCATGCGCATCAGGGCTCACCTGGTGATGCATGCGTGATAGTGCTGTGTGGCACTCTCAATGGAGTGGTGCGAGCGCGCATTGGGCACGGAGGTGCATGCTAGGCTGGGATGCTGACTAGGCCCGACTGGGTACGTTTGTGGTAGTGATGGCCGTTGGGTGAGGATGTGGCCCAACAAGTGTTCAACAACCATGCCTTCAAGAAGGAATAATGATCAAGGGCTATTGTCACTTGATCCAACCATCAAAGATCAGATTCTATGTTTTCATTCAAAAGAGCAAGTACGAACATATCCGGTCAATGACTTAAATACGGTAACGACGCAAGATCATCATTGTTAGATATAACCCACTAGGGCGAGACCTTGGGGTTTCACCACGAAGCTCGAGAATATGTTCTCAAGAAGCACCATCAAATCGGGTCAATCGTATGTTGTCGCCACCACTTTTCTGTAATCCCAACAACTACAGGTGCTTGGCTAGAAATTCCACCATTGCCACTGCACAACCATGCCTTTTTGTCAAGCCGCTATCGTAGATCACATCTCAATGCCGAAGGCAAGCTAGTCAGTGTGAGAGCGACCACACTTCACAAAGGAGCCTTTCGACTGCATCCAACAACCTCTCCAGAACGAGCTGTCGACAGTAGGAACTATATTTAGAGAGAGGAATCATTACCAAGAGCCATCAGTGGACGCCGCAATCCGCAGATGGGCAATGCTAGACTAACGGACGTATTCTCATAGGATTTCTGTTCCAGACTCACGCAAGAGTTGTGGTTGGAGAAGATTAGGGAAGAGAGGCCCACCAGCGAAAATCAAGAAGGGTTGGTTGGTGAGAGAGCAGCCCGTAAAACCAGTCCATACTAGAATTCCGTAAGTGTAGTATTTTTGTCCGCAGATCGAGCGAGATAGCACCACCACACACATTAACTTGCTGCGTCGTCCTAGGGAACCGATAGGATCGGAGGAGAGACTACCGCACCGGTGTGACCTCGCCGATTGCCCACTAGGGTACCAGCTGATGAGGCGGCCGCATGCTTGCCGCTCCGTCTTCCTGTCTCGGAACTGCGGTGTTACCATGATCTGCCCACTCCAACTTGGAGCGCTGACTAAGGAAAAGTGTACTGTATGTACGCATATACATCAGCAAGTCAAACAATGAAAAGTTGTGCCATGAAAGTTATACCCTATGTATACCAGTAGTTATTCGTGCTGAATAGGAGGACCTAGCTAGCTATGATGGTTGTCACTATACATTGTCAATCGTTCTTTCTATCGCTTCGGGATTTTTCTTTTTGTTCCTTTGCTAGCGTGCTTCTTTGTGTATGTTGGCTGTGTGCATCTTAGTTATGCAAAGGTTGGGTGGAGCTCATTATAATTGTATCCCTCGATGCTATATTTTGAGTCAATAAAGCCACTCTTTATCAAAAAAAGCTAAAGAGCCGCCACATTAAGTCTCAAAAGACTTGTCCTGAGTTGAATGGCAAGGTCAAGGAAATTACACATGATCCAGCTTTTGTTGCAGAATATCATGTTCACACCGGGAGTAGTACATTTCGTGCCGTTTACTAGCTAGAGCAAAAGAAATGTAAACTTCATTAGTCATTTTGTGCGTTTCTTCTAGCTACTAATAAATATAGTTTGAAAGATATATCTATGGAAGAGATGATCACAACACATACATGTGACGTTCTAAAAAACACATACATGTGACCAGTCTCAATTGCGACTAGAAATATATTTCATATGTGGTTTGTACATCGTGTTCAGAGAACTGAGCATTAATTTTGATTCACTTCCAATAATTTTTGTCCACTTTCTGGACCGCGTGCAGAAAGTCAGTAGATGCAAACTTGGCATCGCTTAATCCAGCAGTTATGCATATGTATTAAAGTTAATATAAAGTTGAGTCGTTTATTTTGGAATGAAGGGAGTATAGAAGACCACTTAATCTTGTCTCGAGTCAAACAAACTGTTTTTTGTTTGACCATGTTTAGTAAAAAATATCAGCATCTGCTCTATCAGGTACTGTACATGTCAGATATTTTTTCCTGTGAACTTGATAGTTTGACTTATACAAAGATAAGATTAAATGGCCTTGTATACATAGACGGAAGGAGTACTAGTCGACGCATAACACACTAGACGGCAGTGAACATATGTACATTACGTGGCATCTGCTTTTTTCTCAGCATTTTTTATCTAGGTTTCATCCCATGTCCAAAATGTGAGTTTGCTAAAGTTTCTTTGGTCATCTCCCTGTGACCTTGCGTGAATGCAGATCAACCTAGACCTCATGCCCCATCATCGAGCAATAGGAATGGGTAGTCATCAGCAAGCAACAGTCCAAGGGGGCATGATAAGGAGTCTCACGGTGCCGGAAAACCGAAGTCTGCAGGAACAAAAAACAAGTGAACTATATAGTTTCATACTCATGGATGGTAACAATTTATTGTTCTACTTATGTACATACTGCACACGTCAAACACTTTGTCTTATTCAAACCAATCTTGTTTTTTCTCAGGCAAGCTACGATGTGTGTAGAAGTTCAATTAGGCGAAGCATCGAAAAGATCACAGCCGTCTGATCTTCGATCAACATACTCTGTCTCTAAAACAATGAATACTACTCCCTCCGTTTCAAAATAGATGATCCAACTTTGTACTATAGTTAGTACAAAGTTGGGTCATCTATTTTGGAACGGAGAGAGTATATGTGTATTGTACTCTCTAATAAGTTGATTGTAATTAAGTCGCTACATAGGGAACTAAGAGGAACATATGAATCAGTTACATGTAGCGGTTTGTAATTGACTCTCGACGAATTTGCATGCTGCCCCTAGTCCATATGTATCTTGTGTTGTATTGAGTTCAGATATATTGTATTTGGGATTTGGGGTTGTACTAACAAGTATTCGAGTGTGTGCAACTCACAGAAATTATTCGTTTATCTTAAAATATTTTACATGGATGTTAAGGAACGAAAGGTGCTCTACGATAAGTTGTTGCTCCAAATACTTGAGGGCAGGGGACAGCTAGAACACACGAGCGCTTGCAGCACACGTCACCAAGGACGATGAAAGGCTCCTGCCCTGGCCCTGAACCTCACATCTAACATGTCGTTATGAATGCGCACGGCAGAGCGGGTGCCAGCCCAACTGTAGGTAAGTTCGATTCTCCAGTCTAGGTGGTCGGGTGGGACCAGGCCCGTCTCCTGAAATTTGCAGGCCAGGGCAAAATGAAATATTAGGTCCTATATTGTACAAAATGCATATAACTAAAGAACTAATAAAACTTAAACTTAGTGTTTTGTTAAACATTAATGCATGATTTTTCTGTTTTGTAAACCGAGCAAGAATAATGTGAATGAACTCCTATTCTCGAGATAACAACATAGAAAACACCAAACCTTAATTCGAACGAGCTACTATCTTAAAAAATTTGGAGCATGACAACCTGAGCAACTCGCCAACTGTCTTGCCCAAACAATTTGACTGTAGCGCAAAAGATGAAAATAACAAAATTAGTGTAATGATGCACGTGTACACAAAAGTTAAAAAAATTGTTGAATATAACTTTTGCCAAGATAAACTGGTGGTTTTATTTAATATTTTGCATACTTTTTAACAACTATTCTCAATATACAGATCAGAACAACTTGGTCAGACCGTACTGATTATAACTATTTGAGTATCTGTACCTCTCAAATGAATTTCGAATTGGACCGATGGTTTGAGATATAAAGCATTTTGAATATTCAATTTTGATGAAAACTTTGATGACATCAGTTTTTTTCGTATTTTCTACATGCATGCATATATATAACGAGGTATTCATTCTGAACGTCAATGGTTTTATTTGTGCAGCTCGCAATTCAAGTATTTCATTCTGAAATTTTATAAACATACACATTACATGCTTGGATTTTAAGGTATGCATGTAGCTTGGTCTCCAAAATGCCCAACTCGGCAGCGATTGCAAAATGCATGCACTATGTTTTTATATAGCAGTCATATTGTACTTGGGATTGTAGTAATTATAAGTATCTTAGTGTGTGTACCCCACACGCTATAGCGTTTAGACGATGTCCTGCCCTAAGAGTCTTTGGTCCAAACCAAACTTTTTAGTAGCCGGCTATAGCCCAGCTATAGCGGGGCTATAGCCCGCTAAACTTTCGAAATAGCTGGCTATAGGAGCTGATTTGGAGGGCCGCCGCTATTTGACATAGCCCGCTATTTAAAACATTAATCCAAACACATGAACAAACATTTGAAGTAGCTTGCTATAACATCACTATGGCGTGCAATAGCATGCTATAGGTTTAGAAAGGGTCCGCCGCTAACAGGCTAAGTGCTATTTAAAACTATGATTTTATCACGCATGGTAAGGAGCTCTCTCTCTCTCTCTCTCTCTCTCTCTCTCTCTCTCTCTCTCTCTCTCTCTCTCTCTCACCTCCGGTGTGACTTCCAGGTTGCGGCCCAACCGATTCCTGAATCGAGGTGCAGGGTTAGAACTTTGTACAAGGATTCCTGAATCCAGGCGGCCTTGTAGGACTTTCAAATTAACAGGTACAGGTAGGACGCACCATTCTATCTACCTGTCGTTCAAAGTTTGCTACACACGATTCTTGTATCTATCGGTTTCCCAAGACGTTTCTTCGTCTCCACGTTGACGCATGCATTCTTAGTCTGGCCGCGGCTATAGCTGCAAGCGTACGTACGTGGGATTGCTGACTCCATGTGCAATACGTACCTACCTACCGACCAGAAAAATCTTCTATAAATATAGCTATAGGCTCATGCACGGCCGCAACCATCTAGCTCCCCATAGCCGCCTCCCGGGGCCTCGTAACCATGAAGCTCATGCCGACCGTCTTCTGCCTTCTCCTCGTCGTCCTTGCATTGGGTGGTAATGCACATCATAAACTCCTTACTGCCTTGCTTTAGCTTTTAGATATTCCTTGCTAGCACGATCTACAAGTATACATGTTAGTTCGACCACGTCATGTTCTTCATGCATGCACTAAGACATGATTGATCTACGTTACAGGGGCTCGTGTGGAGGCTCGAGGCACACCTTCGGCTGATCAGGGGTCAAAGAACCAATGGTCCAGCATGTTCGTCTTCGGCGATGGCTTCGTCGACAACGGCAACCTCCCAAAGACCGACACATGGCGTCAATGGAGCTATCCCTATGGCTCCTATCTCAACTCCCGTGGATCTGCGACTCCTGTTCCAACTGGACGCCTTTCCAACTATTGGATTCAATCTGACTTCATCGGTACGTAGCTAGATATATACTGGTATGCTAGATAGAAAAAATATTTTTGAGCACGTACAACCTTATATCTAAGACCATCCAAAATAATCCATCATATCAAGGCTCTAGATCATTTAGTTCTGACCCTTACAATCTTATATGTGTTGTACTAAAAATAATCCTTCATATTTATTGATTTATTTTCCTTGCAGCAAGGATCTTGGGCCTCAATGAAGCCCCTCCATCGTACAAGCTCACGCCACATCTATCTTGCGACCCATCTGGCATGACCTTTGCTTTCGGCGGTGCTGGCGTCTATGAGGTGCCGGACAAGAAGGTGCCGACCCTTGCCACACAGGTTAATGCTTTCACGAGGCTACTTGATACTGGGGTCATCTCAAAACAACAGCTTCAGAGCTCCGTCGCTCTCGTCTCCATCTCCGGCAGTGACTACATGACTGGTGCCAACGTCGACAATGCCTTCTTGAGTAGCTTCGATGATGTGAGTAGTAGTTAGCAGACTCAAACTTGCAAACGCTAACCAGTATGCCATTACTATATACCCAGCTTTTTACCAAGTAACATCTATTGCATGCAGATTGATAGTTATATTGGGAATGTGACGACTGAGATTGCGAAGAACGTGGGGAAGCTACAGAGGCTAGGTGTGAGAAAGGTACTAGTGAACAACATGCATCCCATTGGCTGCACGCCTTTGCGGACTAGTGCGAACAACTACACGACATGCGACCTTCTGGCCAACTATGCCGCAACTGTGCACAACAACAATATAGAACACCTGATGGGGAACAAGAATAATGCCCACATACTGGACCTCTACACTGCCTTCACCGACATCGTCAATCACGCCCCTGGTAAGTACTTTATATGTCTGCACACACATGATCCAAATTAAATCTGGTTTCACATGTATGCATTTTATTCAACATCTATTGGAACTATGTGTATGCAGGTGAAGGATCGGAGCAGTCAAACAATTTCAAGCGCAAGCTGACACCTTGCTGCGAGGCTTCTACCGAGCTGGGGTACTGTGGACAGGTTAGCCCGTCAGGGGAGCGCCTCTACGACCTATGCAAGAATCCTGACAAGAACTTCTACTGGGACGAGAGTTACCCGACGACCGCTGGGTGGGAAGCTGTTATAGAGGCGCTAGAAGAACCTTTGAGGGAGTTCCTAGATCGGGACTATGTTCCATGATTCCTTTGTAGTTTAGGTTTGGCTCGATCCATTGCTTGTTGGTGCAATATCTTTTTGCTAGGTTAGCTTTATATAGATAGTATTCGTATTTAGGAAGAATCTTGTGAGTTTTTATTGCCTTGTGTTCCATGAACTTTTGTCTAGTTACCTTAATGTTTTAAGAAAGTTGGTCGTACTATATATGGTGAATCCAGTGTTTATCTATTGGAGGAGCTCGTGGGAGTTGCAGCAAACGAGAAGGTACTTGGATGATTGGTTCTATTTGAGTATAGAGTAGATATATATTTCGGCATGTGCGATCCTTCGTCTCAAAGACTACAGCTTAGTCGATTGGGGTAATGCTTCACGTGGTGGTAGCACGGGTGTTTGACATGACATGATGGGTGTCAAGCCTTTTATCGTGGCAAAGACAGAAAGACACACACTGGCACCCGCACCCCATACGTTCGTCTGGCCTTCTTGGCTGTTCCGTCAGATTCTGACTTCACCATGTACGCCCCGGCTCAACAAGGCTGTGTTTATGCCGTCGTTCCCATACCTGTAATTAAAAGCGCACAGGTCATGCCTGTGAGAACTTCCACTTAGCTCCCTGCCGCTGTAGCTGCAAATGTGTGCATTTCACATTCGTGGGGTTGGTTTCTTTTACTTTGCTGTTTCATGTATTGGGAAGCAAGATAACGGGGAGAGAGAGATGCTTTCTGGGAACAAGGAAATATTGTTCACTTCAAGCTAGTCCGACATATGTTGGTGGATCCTAAAGAAAGGAAAAAAGAAGATGTCCTAGTTGAATTGGGACAAAATGATGCTCCCTAAGTCAAAGGGTGGTATGTATTTTCATGATATGCGTCCTTCAGCCAAGCACTTCTAGCAAAACAAGCTTGGCGATTGGTTGATGGTCCAGAGGGCTTATGTGCACGATTGCTACGGGCAAAATAATACCCCAATGGGAATGTGTTGGATCCAGTGTTTACCACGTCCACTGTAGAAATGAATAGAAAACGGGATGGCACTAGTCAAGCAATAATTTAGGAGAGTTGTTGATGGTACTGTTAGGATGATCTCCATCGTGTGGGCCCAATGGCCCACCGGGCTCTTAGATCCGCGCCCTGATCGGGGGCGCTCAACCCACTATGGGTGACGGACCCCTGTCACCTGCACTATAAAGAGGTGGGGGTCGGCGGCTCGCAGAACGAGGTTCATCGCAACACCGTACACCCCACTGAATCCCCTAGCGATCTAGGGTAAGTGCAGTGCTGATGGGAAGCGCAGCCACCACTTCGCACACTACTCTCTGCCATCACCGGCCACCGTCACCATGGCCGGCACTGGTGGCTCCTCGAGCCATAAGCAGAAGGTAAGAACTACCGGAATATCTAGCCTAACCGATCCCGATGATTTAACAATGGTATCAGCCAGATTGGGTTTAGGCTTTTCGGTAGAAAGAAATCAAAGAAAAGCTTTTCCCTTCCCCAAAGAACCCCACTGACAGGGCCAAGAAAAAATCCTCAGCGGAGAAAAGTAGCGCCGCCGTCATGGCCGCGCCGTTCCTCTCGATCCCGAATCGCATCAACATGCCGAGGATCTGGGAAGAAGAACCACCTCACGGGGCAAAGGGCACCACCACCGAGCCGTTTGACGGCGGCGCGTTCACCTTCGAGGTGCTCGCGCACGCCGGCAAAGGGGTCAGCAGGGGCGCCACATCGGAAAGTCTCTCTCTCTCTCTCTCTCTCTCTCTCTCTCTCTCTCTCTCTCTCTCTCTCTCTCTCTCTCTCTCTCTCTCTCTCTCTCTCTCTCTCTCTCTCTCTCTCTCTCTCTCTCTCTCTCTCTCTCTCTCTCTCTCTCTCTCTCTCTCTCTCTCTCTCTCTCTCTCTCTCTCTCTCTCTCTCTCTCTCTCTCTCTCTCTCTCTCTCTCTCTCTCTCTCTCTCTCTCTCTCTCTCTCTCTCTCTCTCTCTCTCTCTCTCTCTCGTTGTGGGGGATAAGAAAAAAAGGATGAAAAGCAGGCTCGCGCGGCGCGGTGACGTTCGTCGCCGTCGCCGGCGGCAAGGGCGAAGCCCTTTTTTCCTCCACCGTTGTCGTCTTCAGGGGGCAGAGGAGGGTCGACCTCATCTCTCTGCCACCGGAAACGGAGGATGGAGGAAGGAAAGTAGACAGAAAGGAGACGGAAGAGGACGCTCGTGTAGCGCAGCGGCGTCCGACGCTGTCGCCGGCTTGCCACCGGCGCGACGGGCCCGTTGGGAGATGCGCTGCTACATGCAGAGAGGAATAGCGAGCAGCGCGCGAGAAAGGAAAGGGAAGGGAGAGTAGGCGCGCGCTGCGTGGTGGCTCTCACCGCCATCGCCGGCGGCCGGGGCGCATCCCCTTGCCTCGCCGTCAACGAGACCGCGACGAGAGACGAGGCGGAGAGAACGAGAATGGGGCTAGGGTTCGGGAGGATCGTTCGGCACTGGTTTTGTTCCAACGAAAATCAAGATGGACCGTCCGATCTGATCGACGGCCGAGATGTAAACCCTAACGCCCAGCGGGCCTGTTGGGCTAAAGAGCAGCAGCAGGCAGACTAGGCCGAGGCTGCCAGCCGCGGGCGCCGCCGCGCGCGCTGGGCCAAGGCCAGCAGCCGCGCGAGCTGGGCCGAGGCCGGCTATGCTGCAGTTTTTCCTTTTCGTTTTTTAATTGTTTATTTGTCTAGTTTTTTGGGCAGATTTTAAATAGTTTTTCTACTCAAATTTCATCCAACGAAATTTTGTTTGGAGTACAGAAAAGTAAAAGAAAATGTTCCGAAAAGTAAACAAAAAAATTTCTGAAAATGAAATAGAAAATTTTAAGAAAACGACATGCTCAAGAATTTATAAAGAAAATAATAAAGTTCATGAATTTTTACTTAGTCAAAGAAAAGTTTCTTTTAACAGTAAAAAGTTCATGAATTTTTTATTCATGTTTTTCCGCTGCGTAAATAATTAATAGTACTCTTTTACAAAGAAATAAAAAGTATTATCCTTCAATTAAATTGGAACCAACGGGAAAATTTAATTGGATCAACAGTTTTTTGAGAGAAGTTTTTTCACTTGTGGATGAAATCAGATTCAGATAGCTTCTGCTATGACAGTAGAAAGATATTTGATTAAAGTTTAATTATGGTATTGTTATTTTTTGACCAACATTGATGATGATAATATTATAATTCAATGAGTCTTATAGTTAAATGCAGGGCCGGGCCCACTATTGTGCAAAACGTGCGGCCCGCACAGGGCCCATGATTTTTGGGGGCCCCACATTTTATATACTCTCAAAAACAAATGTTTCCTTAGCACTGGGCCTCGCATGGCGCTGGGCCGCTGGCGTCCGCGAGAGTCGAGGCGTCGAACCAGGCCACTGCTTCATCGATGGGAAGCGGGATCGACGCGACTCGGATTCAATCGCAAAAGGCAAAGTCACTCGCGTCGCCATCGCTACATCCATGGGCGGACGAGCAGGCGTCAGGTGGTTGCGATGTGCCAGTTCTTTTCCCGTCCAACCATTTTTTTTATTTTCCGGTTGATTTGTTTCTGCCCGCACGATTTGCTGCCCTTGCGCTGCTCCCAGGGCCAGGGAAATTCGATGGCAGCATGCGGCCGCGCACTGACGCCGCCATCTCAGTTTTCCAAATTCATTCCCCATCCGACTGACATACGCGAAGGGCCTCTAATTTCTTCGGTTAGTCCTCCAATCTTTTTCAATCTTCAGTTTGTTGGTTCAGAAAGAATTAAATTTTTTTGCGGGTGAATTAATTTCTACTATATTGCATTTTGTTTCCCCAATTACCCCTGCTAATTTGTTTTATATAAGAAAATAATCACAAGTTAAAAGAATGCGCTAGTTTACAGTAAAATTTAGGTAGTCATTTGTTTAATTCATCCTGCCGTTTGCGTGTTCTATAGATGAAATCTATTTGTTAATTGTACATAGAAATGTCTTCCTTGATCGTTGTCTCCCGGCGCCCCCACAACCCCCTCATCCCAAAATCATGACTCCGCCCCTGGCTACAGCCTACAGGAAAGGGGATGGTCAGATCGATCAGAGGCAATCCTTAGGCCGCTTCAGGACTGGAAACGGGATCGTCGGATCGATCGGCGACGGTGAAAACTCCACACTTGGGCACACGTTGGCAATTCCTGGCAAGAGTGCCTCACGGCAATAGTTCCTGGCGAGAGGATTGACACGGGCACACGGCTACAGCTCTCACGGCTTCCATCCTCTGGGCGCTTCACCTCTTTAAAACGGGTACCCATTGATCAATTTTTGCAAGATATATATAGATTATAATTGCTTGTCAGTTATTTGTTTTAAAGCAAGATAGGGCCTCATTTTTTAGCTTCGCACAGGGTCCCGGATTTTGCCGGCCCGGCCCTGGTTAAATGTTCAAATCTCTGATAATTTTTGTATCAAAGTGACCAATTTTCATAGCATTTCATAAAGATTGAGAAATGTATATTGAAAGTTTTCCGCTGCAATAAAGTTGATGATGATGAAAATTTCTTAGCAAAGTTGTTTAATAGAAATACTATCATCACATTGTTTATGAGTTATATGCACTATTTCCATTTCCGCCCAACGGTGATATGGAATTAATGTAGAAGAATGAGTTTTATTCTAATTCTACCACAACGGTGATTTAGATATAAAAGGGAAGTTTTACAAAAGTTTAATGTGCATTTTTTTTTAACTAGACCAACGTAGGGTTATTTTTATGTTCATTATTGTTGATTATTGTCTAAGTTTTCTCAGACTAAAAGTTTTCCATGCTTTCATTCGTGAAAGCGAATGGCTGGGTACTTGTGACCCGAAAGATGACCGAGAAAGTTCATAACGTGAGGAAGTATGTTCTCTCTAAAGAATGGTTTCAAAAGAAAAGAGATAGATCATTGAGAGTCTTGATTGATGAATGTCTTTCATGTACTCATCTTCCCTCGGCGGACAGAATTTTCTATAAGGTATCCACTCATCTTCCCCATGTCTCCAGGGATCCCTAGCGGTGGCACCAGAGACTCCTATTTGCCTCTCAAAATTCAAGTGTTCGTCCAGGTTGCACAACCGTCATGCATGCTATATCCAAGAAGAAGCAACAAGAAGAGCTTGAATTCACTGACCACAACTCCACGAGGAGTAGGTCGACCTGCATCTACCTTACTCCTCCAGTCCTCCCTCATGCCACTGCTCAGGCCTACCTTGTTGTGTCTCTCTCCAGCACGCACACACAAGTTTCTTCCCAAACTCCTAATCTGTTTTAGAGAATAACACCCCCTTCACATTGCATCACGACATTGTGGAGGAACACCTATCGCTGCTCTTCTTCGTTCTCCACCACTCCCATCACCCTCATGTTACAGTCGCTATGATAAGATGGAAACGATCCAATTGATTCGAGCATCATACTACTTTACCGTCTCCTCTCTGTGACATCTTGAAATTCTGGTTTCTAACAACCCAGCAAATCAGCATCTCACTGATCCCTTTCTTCTCCAGTGAATAATCTCCTAATAATAAGTTTCTGACAAAGGACGTGCAGTTTAACACTATCTGACGGTAGTTTGAAGCTAATTGGGCAGCCACGGGTGAAGCTGTCTGGTGAATGAACTAAAGAGGACAACTGGTGGTAGGATGTGCAGTTTAACACTATCTCACGGTAGTTTGAAGCTAATTGGGCAGCCACGGGTGAGGCTTGAACGAACTACAGTGGATAACTGGTGGTACGGTAGTCCCTGCTTTATTTTCCATCCTGTAAGTTAAATCCATTACAGCAGAAAGAACCATTAAATCGGCACGATCCCTAACATTTTATCAAAAAAAAAGTAGGTTTGGTACTGGTGGACTGGTGGTCTGTAACTCTGAATCCCCTTCGGCATCACCATGTAATTTATGAGTAGAGACAGTTCACTGTGATGTTTATAGGAGGCTTGAATTGCAAATATGTTTCCATGTTACTGTATGTTAGCCAACATAACAAGTTGACATGTCGTTTACAAGATTTTGAAAGGCGTATGTGTTTCAATGAAGTATGTGCTAAACCTGAGATTATCTGCATGATATCCTTCCTGTCAGTATTAAGTGAAGGTATGATGATTATGGTTTTTTCCATATCCTTTACCTCGAGATTGTTTACTTATTTAAGTTATTAGATCAGTAGTCCATTTTTAAACCTATTGTCGATACATGTAGCTTCAAGAAGTTATTGAGTTTCACAGGTTTCTTAGTTGCATGGTTCCGTGACGTATGGCAAAAGGGATCTAGAATTTCGTGTTTAAATATGACGAAAAACATGGATATTTTTCTTTCATATTGCTGGACTGGGGAACCAGAGTTGAATTTTCTTTTCTTGATCTTGCAGCTTCTCCTTCGCCCCCCGTACAACTTCCCCATTAAGCATCTGCTATCTGGTGGTGTGTTCTCAAATTATACGTTTCCTTATTTGTTGGCTAGATGTAGGATGAAATTCCTGCCAGAGCAAACAATATATTTCACTACCAGGGTACAAGTGAAAGATCAAGGAGAATCTATAAATGGGTCTCAGCTTCTCTGATAAATTTATTTGTGAGATTTGATCAACGGGTCTGAGAGATGTCATGAGTATGTGGTATGTACTGCTCTACAAGCAAAACAAAAGCACATTGACTATTTATGTTGAACATGAAAATTCTTGAGAAAAAATGATAATCTGTACCTGTGATTTTGGAAGTTTGTTGCTGACATTAATATTTTACCTGCTGTTCTGATAACAGTGGTGGCGCAAAACCACTATCGAACAAGAAATTTAAAGATTGGAGGTAATGTTTTTTTCTTTGCGCTGACTTACATGTATGATTATGGAATTTGAGGCTTTATTTTCTATGATGATTAGCCAGAAAAATATTTGGAGGAATTATGTTGACAAGGATATGTAGATTCACTTCCTTTAAAATACTTCTTCAGACATTCATCTCTATGATGAGCCGTTGTATTCAGAGTGCACAAGGTTACTCTGAAGAGCTATATATTTCATAAATTAACACAACAGACATAAAAAGCATACTACTACCATATATTTTTGGAATTTTTACGTCATCTTTCAAATGGTTTTCTTATTGTTGCAAATCTAAAGTTTTATGATCGATTACAGAAGTGTAGTAATTTGATCATATCATCCCAAGTTGCTATTTTGATCTATATTTGCAAAAGCACCACATTGTCAAGCAAGCAATACAATCGTTTATTCGTTCTCACTGATTCATCTTTTCTAAACTAACATGGGGAGAGTTCTTTAGAATACCTCCTCCCAATAGATTATTTTCTAGCGAGTGACACATATTACGGGACTAACAAAGTACTGATGCTGCATTCAAAACACTTCTGCTACCGATGTGTACACCTTCTCCATGTTTGATAGAATACTACATATTCCACTGGAACACCCAAAAAATTTAAAAAAATTATTGTTGGAATATTCTTTCAACTAATAATTTGCATGTTTGGGCTATCACCTAAGTTTTTGGTGGTTTAACCCGTCCATAGTTATATCTGTTTTAATCCTTCTATGGTTTAGGTATATTTTATTTATATGATTTCATAGATATAAATGTCATAACATTTTAGACCTTGGCCACATGAGTTAGATTCATCCATTTTTACTATTATAAATTTGACCTTAATACTTATCATCTTTACACATGTGTCTTATATTTCTTTTGAGAGGTAATTGTTCTTTGTACAAACATTAGCGTCATTTTTTAGAATCATGGGAGATATAAGATGTTGCAATTTTCCAGAATACAACATAAGAGCAGGAACATACATCCATGACAGAAACATAATTACAACATAGAACTTGCCAATTGTAGAACTAATAATGTACTACCTTTTAACTACTGCTTCTATCTTAATGTAAAGATGTAATGTTGTTCTTTCCTGTACGTCATAAGTGCTTGGTTGGATGCTATTTATACTAATTTGTTTCTGTGAGAAAATTTCCATTCAGGTACAAAGGGTATAGACCAACGGATACTGAAATACCAAAAGGTGATCTATAAATCCTTCAGGCTAGCCCGTACACCCAGAAGAAAAAATATTACAGATTTATGCAAAGGTAAGGTAAGTCCCCATTTCAATCTTACCGTTTCATAATTTGATAGTGAAATTTCTAGGATCCATATATATATGGAACAATATAATCACATTTTCCATTTTTGGAGCCGCAGTTTGTCCTTCATGTGTATCTTATAAATGAACGTCTTTGTAATGAACATTTACGTATTTGTAGAAATGTTTCGAAATTACTTTCTTAATTTTAATAGTGGTTTGCAATATATTAGGCCTAGACCGGGTTGGCGTCTAGTACTTATAATCGTGCATCGCACAAGGCATCCATTGTAAGTCATATTTTCAATCAATCAATGTTCAAGATGTTTTCTTCAATGTCTTCATGCCATCTGATCTCCATATGTGATTATTTTAGGTAAGGTATAGGTTGAGGAATAGGCTTTGCAACCCTCTGTATTTGTTGTGGGGATCAATGGAAATGTTTTGAATTAACGTCCCGTATGTGTGAAATAAAATTATTTCATACATTTCTCTTGTCTTGTCCTCGATCTTTCTCCCTGCAGGTACCTGGCATCATGGAGATCGAAGCACGGAGAGGCTAAGGGGAGGGAGAACGTGAAGTTTTATTCTGAACACCAGTGACAGAAGGGTTTAGCTTGGTAACACGGATCCAATCCATGGGGATTCATGAGGTGTTGTCACTAAACGCCAAAAGCTCTTGTCCGATTATTATAGTCTTAATTATCAATGCAACCCCATTTGTGTTGGTCAAGATGTTATTTGGACACATTCCACACTTTTGTTTGTAACAAGCACATCTTGATGGGTGACTTCAGCACATAAATTAAGATCATATTTGGTCCCAGCACAAATATATGGTTGTAAGCATTAAGATCTCATCCCCTTACCTCTTTTATTATAAGTGTTCCATCACAATTAGCTTGATTGATCCAGTCAAAAGCTGGAATATTTCTTTGATAGAAGCTTGCTAGAGACCATCGCTTCAAGAGAACCTTGGGCTGCCGGGTTCCATAACCAAGGTCTCCTCTTTGGGAAAATAGGTGTGGGGTCCTTTCTGTTTCGTTACCGGACAAAAAGGAAGTATCAGGGTGTTGCATGATGTAGTGTCGGGCTTTGAATCATGGTCGTTTCCTCACCCCCTGAAGAACGCGTCCCTATGTTAGGACAAGTGACACAGGGCCACCTGCTTAAGTGGGCACTCGGTGATATAGAGGAGAGTATTCCCCGCGGATTCTCTGGTACTGACGGCGATCCCTCCTTCACAACCATTGCCCCCCTTTTCAACTTTGTAGGCACCAGAGACATAGCCCGAGATATTTCACAAGCAGCGAAGAAGGATCTGCGTGCCAATTGCAGACCATCCGGACAAGCCACATGTGCCAATTGTCTTCCCCGAGGGATATAAATGGAATCAGTATAAGGCTGGCGAACCTTCGTTATCGGACTCTACGTTGAGGACTCTCTCAATCGATCTTAATGTTCTACAGAACAATGTGGTACATAAATCAATAGAAGGTCAAGAACGTTACATGGCCAAGGTTGTACATGGTTATAATTTTGTCATTCAGTTTCTGGTCGATATAATTGATCTACCATTTAATGAGGTGATATATGGAACTATCTTCTATGTGAGCGCACTCTCCCCGGTGTTAATGATGCTTTGGGCACTTCATCGACCTTCTACTCCGCCATAGTAAAGCATCCTTACCTGATCCTTTTTATATGCACTACCACAGCCTAGAATCCGAAATTAGCTAGAATCTCATCTCAGACTACATGTTCCCATGCATGATTGCAAATCATCCGCAAAAGGACACATTTGTCTTCAAATACTGCGACAAGTAAGTCGTTAACATTTACTCACTTATTATATAAGTTAACCTTCTAGTTTGATCTCATCAATGCTAATTTCTTCTTTTTATTATGCAGCGACCGACATTGTATTGCAATTGCACTATTGTCGACGCAGGGATTGGCTTATTTCTTTGATTTGAAGAAAGTCTCTCGAAAGCAATGGACAAAATTGAAGGAGGTTCTAAATGATCCTCTACGCAGGTGTAAGAACTTCAACAACACGGTAACATAGTATTTAGAGTTAAAGTTAATCACTAGTGCTTGTTTCTATAAATAACCAAATGTGAAAATATCCCATGTGTCTGGCTACTTTGCCATGGCTGTCATGAATGACTTTTTGAAGAAAAGCCAATATTAGCGGAATCATAGCCAAATCATCAAGTGGTCCGAGGAGATGGAGAGGCACAAGGACATATGGGAATTATTAAGAGAGCCTGAGCGCATCCAAAATGTGTTGCCCAAAATACACAACATGGAGGATGTAAATGAGGATGGGATGTTCTACTGTCCGCCAGAGTCAGATGGCGAACAACTTCACCGAGTCGAAGACACATTTCGGTCATCGATTGCCAGCAACTAGCCATGTTGATAGACACAATGCTTCAAAACAGCTTCAGAAATTGTTCATTGTGTGTTGAGACATGCATGTTTGTTTTGCTACACATCTATACTCACTGTCGTGCTCCGCTAATACTCTTAATTATTGGATCGACGTTGTAATATAATGTATGTGTGATTGTTTGAATGTTGAGACAAAATTCTACATATGTAATGCATTCTGATGATCAAATGCAACATACTGCAACCCCGTCATTAAAATGATGTCGCCATGGCAGCAAAAAAATGTTGTTGCAACAATTATTCTATAGGACTAGATCACTACTAGTGGGTGGGTGCCATTAGTCCATGCCACTAATGCTATGCATAGAAGTGGCGGGTAGAGAGTAGAAGTTCTGGAGGGCATTGTGACTCGCCCGCTAGTATTATGGGCCCACCAATGGCGGGCGTTCACCCACCACTGATGGCATGTTAGCAGTGGCGGCAGTTCATGAAGGAAATATGCCTTAGAGGCAATAATAAAGTTGTTATTTATATTTCCTTATATCATGATAAATGTTTATTATTCATGCTAGAATTGCATTAACCGGAAACTTGATACATGTGTGAATACATAGACAAAACACCGTGTCCCTAGTAAGTCTCTACTAGACTAGCTCGTTAATCAAAGATGGTTAAGTTTCCTAACCATGGACATGTGTTGTCATTTGATAAACGGGATCACATCATTAGAAGAATGATGTGATGGACAAGACCCATCCGTTAGCTTAGCATAATGATCATTAAGTTTTATTGCTATTGCTTTCTTCATGACTTATACATATTCCTTTGACCATGAGATCATGCAACTCCCGGATACCGAAGGAATACCTTGTGTGCTATCAAATGCCACAACGTAACTGGGTGATTATAAAGATGCTCTATAGGTATCTCCGAAGGTGTTTGTTGGTTTGGCATAGATCGAGATTAATATTTGTCACTCCGAGTATCGGAGAGGTATCTCTGGGCCCTTGAGCAACAGTTTTCGAGGGTAGAGTATTCAACCCAAATTTATTGATTCGACACAAGGGGAGCCAAAGAATATTCTCAAGTATTAGCAGCTGAGTTGTCAATTCAACCACACCCGAAAGACTTAATATCTGCAACAAAATATTTAGTAGCAAAGTAGTATGTAAGTAATGGTAATAGTGGCAAAAGTAATAGTAGTAGTATTGTAGCAATCGTAACAGTGGCAACGGAAAAGTAACTAAGAAGAGATCAATATGTGGAAAGCTCGTAGGCAATGGATCAATGATGGATAATTACATCGGATGGCATTCATCATGCAACGTTTATAACATAGGGTGACACAGAACTATCTCCAATTCATCAATATAATGTAGGCATGTGTTCGGAATATAGTCATACGTGCTTATGGAAAAGAACTTGTATGACATCTTTTGTCCTACCCTCCCGTTGCAGTGGGGTCCTATTAGAAACTAAGGGATATTAAGGCCTCCTTTTAATAGAGTACCGGACCAAAGCATTAGCACTTAGTGAATACATGACCTCCTCAAACTACGGTCATCACCGGGAGTGGTCCCGACTATTGTCACTCCGGGGTTGCCGGATCATAACAGGTAGTAGGTGACTATAACTTGCAATATCGGATCAAGAACACGTATATATTCATGAAAACATAATAGGTTCATATCTGAAATCATGGCAGTCGGGCCCTAGTGACAAGCATTAGGCATAGCAAAGTCATAGCAACATCAGCTTACAACATAGTGGATACTAGGGGTCAAACCCTAACAAAACTAACTCGAGTACATGGTAAATCTCATCCAACCCATCACAGTCCAGCAAGACTTTGATGGGATTACTCATGCACAGAAGTGAGCATCATGAAATTGGTGATGGAGGATGGTTGATGATGACGATGGCGATGGATTCCCCTCTCCGGAGCCCAAAACAGACTCGAGATCTGCCTCCTGAGGAAGAACAGGGCTTGGCGGGGGCTCCGTATTGTAAAACGCGATAAATCCTTCTCTCTATTTTTTGTTCTCCTCGAAAGAGAATATATGGAGTTGGAGTTGAGGTCGGTGGAGGTCCAGGGGGCCCACAAGGTTGGGTGGCGCGCCCCAGGGGGGTGGGCGCACCCCCGCCCTTGTGGCCAGGGTGTTGGGCCCCTTCACTTGATTCTTTCGCCAATATTTTTTGTTAATTCCAAAACTTATCTCCGTGAAGTTTTAGTTCATTTCGAGAAATTTTTATTCTGCATAAAAATAACACCATGACAATTCTGCTAAAAATAACGTCAGTCCGGGTTAGTTCCATTCAAATCATGCAAATTAGAGTCCAAAATAAGGGCAAAAGAGTTTGGAAAAGTAGATATGACGGAGACGTATCAACTCCCCCAAGCAATTCAGTTGACAAACTGAAAGTGATAAAGAAAAACTTTTACAAACTCTGTTTGATCTTGTTGTTGCAAATATGTAAAGCCGGCATTCAATTTTTCAGCAAAGATTATGGACTAACCATATTCACAATAACATTTAAGTCTCATGTTTACTCATATCAATGACATAATCAACTTGCGAGCAATAATAATAAATCTCGGATGACAACACTTTCTCAAATCAATCATGATATGATATAACAAGATGGTATCTCGCTAGCCCTTTCTGAGATTGCAAAACATAAATGCAGAGCACCCCTGAAGATCAAGGACTGACTAAACGTTGTAATTCATGGTAAAAAAGATCCAGTCATACTCAATATAAATTAATAGCAATGCATACAAATGATAGTGGTGCTCAGCTTTTTATAAGAGGGTGATGACTTGGCAATAAAATTAAATAGATAGGCTCTTTGTAGAGGGAAGCAGGGATTTGCAGAGGTGCCAGAGCTTGAGTTTTGAAATAGAGATAAATAATATTTTGAGCGGTATGCTTTCATTGTCAACATAACATCTAAGAGATCTCGGTATTTTCCATGCTACATACATTATAGGCAGTTCCCAAACAAAATGTTAATTTTATACTCCCCCACCACCAACAAGAACACTCCACAACTGGTCCGAAACAACGGGTACCGTACAACTAACAACAATCCTGGGGGAGTTTCCTTTGCTATTATTCTTATTTGATTTGAGCATGGGACTGGGCATCCCATTTACCAGCCATTTTCTCGTGAATGATGAGCGGAGTCCACTCATTGTGAGAATAACCCACCTAGCATGGAAGATATTGACGGCCCTAGTTGGTACATGAGCGATTCGAGCATACAAAACAGATTATTATTTGAAGGTTTAGAGTTTGGCACAAGCAAATTTACTTGGAATGGCAGGTAAATACCTCATATAGGAAGGTATGGTGGACTCATATGGAACAACTTTGGGGTTTGTGGAAGTGGATGCACAAGCAGTATTCCCGCTTAGTAGAAGTGAAGGCTAGAAAGAGACTGGGAAGCAACCAACTAGAGAGCGACAACAGTCATAAGCATGCATTGAGATTAACCAACATTGAGTGCAAGCATGAGTAGGATATATATCTCCATGAACATAAATATCGTAGAGGCTATGTTGATTTTCTTTCAACTACATGCGTGAACATGTGCCAAGTCAAGCCACTCGAATCATTCAAAGGAGGATACCATCCTATCATACTACATCACAACCATTTTAATTTTCTATGTTGGCATGCAAGATAAACCATTATAAACTCCTAGCTAATTAAGCATGGTACGAGCAACTATAATTAGCTAAACATGTTTCATTCATAATAGGTTGAATCAGGAACAATGAACTAATCATATTTACAAAAACAATATAGGTCGAGTTCATACCAACTTTTCCTCATCTCAATCATTTCATCATATATCGTCATTATTGCCTTTCACTTGCACGACCGAACGGCATGGATAATAATAAGAGTGCACATGCATTGGACTAAGTTGAAATCTGTAAACATTTATTCAAATGAGAAGACAAGGTAATATGGGCTCTTTGTTAGATCAACACTAATGCATATGAGAGCCACTCAACATTTTCATCGTGGTCTTCTCCTCTCGACCCCCAAAGAAAATAAAATAACTTCAAAGAAACACACTAAATATTTTTGGAGATTTTGTTTTTTTTGAAGAAAGTAAAACAAGAACGAGAAAACTATTTACACGCAAAATCTCCCAACAAGCAAAAGAAGAATGAGAAATCTTTTTGGGTTTTCTATTAATACTACTAAGCATGCATAAAAAGTAAACTAACTACAACTAATTTTTTTCTTAAGGTTTTTCAAACACATAGGAAGAAAGCGGAAAAAGAAATAAACTAACATGGATAAAACAATGAAAAATTATGAGCACCGAAAACTAGAATGAGTGTGTGAACATGAATGTAATGTCGGTGAGAAATACGTACTCTCCCAAGCTTAGGCTTTTGGCCTCTGTTGGTCTAAGGCCACAGTTGGCCTAGCGGATATCCAAAGTTGTAGTCAGGGTTGTACTGATGCAGTAGCTACTGCTTGGTGAGCTGCCTCCTGGTGTGTGCGTTCAGTGCCAGAAATTCTTAAACATTCTATAAAAAATCATATCAAATTTTCAGGGCATTTGGAGAACTTTTATTTTCGGGACATTTTTATTGCATGGATAATTCAGAAAACAGACAGAAAATTCTATTTTTGCTTTATTTAAACTAAATAACAAAAAGTAAAAGATAGGTACAGAGAGTTGTGCTTTCTAAATTCATCCATCCCATTCTTGTCAAAAGCAATCCATTAACAATGTTGATTAAGTCTTATTAACAAACTTCTTCCGAATGACATGAAACTGGAGAATTTTCGAATAACACAAGGTTACCTCAACGGGGATATGCATTTCCCCAACATTAAGAATATCATATTTCTTTTTGACAGCAGGAAGAGGGAATTCAAAACCTCAAATAGTAATAGTTGAAATTTTTCCAATAGAATTGATACTATGCACTTGAGGTTGTTTCTTCGGAAAGTGTATCATATGCTCATTACCATTAACATGAAAAATGACATTGCCTTTGTTGCAATCAATAACAGCCCCTGCAGTATTCAAAAAGGTCTACCAATGATGATCGACATACTGTCATCCTCGGGAATATCAAGAATAACAAAGTCCGTTAAGATATTAATGTTTGCAACCACAACAGGCATATCCTCACGAATACCAATGGGTATAGCAGTTGATTTATCAGCCATTTGCAAAGAAATTTCAGTAGGTGTCAACTTATTCAATTCAAGTCTACGATACAAAGAGAGAGGCATAACACTAACACCGGCTCGAAGATCACATAAAACAGTTTTAACATAGTTTCTTTTAATGGAGCATGGTATAGTTGGTACTCCTGGATCTCCAAGTTTCTTTGGTATTCCACCCTTAAAAGTATAATTAGCAAGCATGGTGGAAATCTCAGCTTCCGGTCTCTTTCTTTTATTAGTAACAATATCTTTCATATACTTAGCATAAGGAGGCACTTTAAGCATATCAGTCAAACGCATACGCAAAAAGATAGGTCTAATCATTTCAGCAAAGTGCTCAAAATCCTCATCATCCTTTTTCTTGGATGCCTTAGGAGGAAAGGGCATGGGTTTCTGAACCCATGGTTCTCTTTCTTTACCATGTTTTCTAGCAAAAAAATCTCTCTTATCATAACGTTGATTCTTTGATTGTGGGTTATCAAGATCAACAACAGGTTCAATCTCTACATCATTATCATTACTAGGTTGAGCATCAACAAGAACATCATTATTAGCATTAGCACTAGGTTCATGTTCATTACCAGGTTGTGTCTCTGTTGGAAATATGCCCTAGAGGCAATAATAAAAGCATTATTATTATATTTCCTTGTTCATGGTAATTGTCTTTATTCATGCTATAATTGTGTTATCCGGAAATCGTAATACATGTGTGAATAACAGACACCAACATGTCCCTAGTGAGCCTCTAGTTGACTAGCTCGTTGATCAACAGATAGTCATGGTTTCCTGGCTATGGACATAAGATGTCATTGATAACGAGATCACATCATTAGGAGAATGATGTGATGGACAAGACCCAATCCTAAACATAGCATAAAGATCGTGTAGTTCGTTTTGCTAGAGTTTTGCAATGTCAAGTATCTTTTCCTTAGACCATGAGATCGTGTAACTCCCGGATACCGAAGGAGTGCTTTGGGTATACCAAACGTCACAACGTAACTGGGTGACTATAAAGGTAGACTACGGGTATCTCTGAAAGTATCTGTTGGGTTGACACGGATCAAGACTGGGATTTGTCACTTCGTATGACGGAGAGGTATCACTGGGCCCACTCGGTAATGCATCATCATAATGAGCTCAAAGTGACCAAGTGTCTGGTCACGGGATCATGCATTACGGTACGAGTAAAGTGACTTGCCGGTAACGAGATTGAACGAGGTATTGGGATACCGACGATCGAATCTCGGGTAAGTAATATATCGATAGACAAAGGGAATTGCATACGGGGTTGATTGAATCCTCGACATCGTGGTTCATCCGATGAGAACATCGTGGAGCATGTGGGAGCCAACATGGGTATCCAGATCCCGCTGTTGGTTATTGACCGGAGAGTCGTCTCGGTCATGTCTGCTTGTCTCCCGAACCCGTAGGGTCTACACACTTAAGGTTCGGTGACGCTAGGGTTGTGAAGATATGTATATGCAGTAACCCGAATGTTGTTCGGGGTCCCGGATGAGATCCCGGACATCACGAGAAGTTCCGGAATGGTCCGGAGGTAAAGAATTATATATAGGATGTGCAGTTTCGGCCATCGGGACAAGTTTCGGGGTACCCAGTATTGTACC
This sequence comes from Triticum monococcum, assembly GCA_034509565.1. NCBI lineage: Eukaryota > Viridiplantae > Streptophyta > Magnoliopsida > Poales > Poaceae > Triticum > Triticum monococcum. The sequence goes on from CM067847.1 coordinate 773,205,426, forward strand.
GGGACCACCGGAAGGGTCCCGGGGGTCCACCGGGTGGGGCCACCTATCCCGGAGGGCCCCTTGGGCTGAAATAGGAGGGAACCCAGCCCATAGTGGGCTGGGGCGCCAGCCCCCCCAAGGCCCATGCGCCTAGGGTTGGGGGGGAACCCTAAGGGGGGCTCCCCCTTGCTTGGGGGGCAAGCCCCCCACCCCTGGCCGCCGCCCCCCTTGGTAGATCCCATCTACCAGGGCCGGCGCCCCCCCTGGCACCCCTATATATAGTGGGGGAGAGGAGGGACTTGATCCCCACACTTTTTGGTGCTTCCCTCTCCCCTGTTACTTCTCCCTTTCTCGTAGTACACGGCGAAGCCCTGCTGTCGTGACGCCCTGCATCCACCACCACGCCGTCGTGCTGCTGGATCATCACCAACCTCTCCTTCCCCTTGCTAGATCAAGAAGGAGGAGACGTCTCCCGTCCCGTACGTGTGTTGAACGCGGAGGTGCCGTCCGTTCGGCGCTGGTCATCGGTGATTTGGATCACGTCGTGTACGACTACTTCAACCTCGTTCTAACGAACGCTTCCGCTCGCGATCTACAAAGGTATGTAGATGCATCTCGTGACTCGTTGCTAGATGAACTCCTAGATGATCTTGGTGAAACGAGTAGGAAAATTTTTGTTTTCTGCAACGTTCCCCAACAGTGGCATCATGAGCTAGGTCTATGCGTAGTTCTTTTGCGCGAGTAGAACACAATTCGTTGTGGGCGTGGATTTGTCAACTTTCTTGCCGCTACTAGTCTTTTCTTGCTTCAGCGGTATTGTGGGATGAAGCGGCCCGGACCAACCTTACACGTACGCTTACGTGAGACTGGTTCCACTGACTAACATGCACTAGTTGCATAAGGTGGCTGGCGGGTGTCTGTCTCTCCCACTTTAGTTGGAGCGGATTCGATGAACAGGGTCCTTATGAAGGGTAAATAGAAGTTGACAAATCACGTTGTGGCTTTCACGTAGGTAAGAAAACGTTCTTGCTAGAACCCTAATTCAGCCACGTAAAACTTGCAACAACAATTAGAGGACGTCTAACTTGTTTTTGCAGCAAGTGCTTTGTGATATGATATGGCCAAAGTTGTGATGAATGATGAATGATCTATATGTGATGTATGAGATGTTCATGCTATTGTAATAGGAATCACGACTTGCATGTCGATGAGTATGACAACCGGCAGGAGCCATAGGAGTTGTCTTTATTCTTTTATATGACCTGCGTGTCATTGAGAAACGCCATGTAAATTACTTTACTTTATTGCTAAACACGTTAGCCTTAGTAGTAGAAGTAATAGTTGGCGAGCAACTTCATGGAGACACGATGATGGAGATCATGATGATGGAGATCATGGTGTCAAGCCGGTGACAAGATGATCATGGAGCCCCAAGATGGAGATCGAAGGAGCTATGTGATATTGGCCATATCATGTCACGTTTATTATTTGATTGCATGTGATGTTTATCATGTTTTGCATCTTGTTTACTTAGAACGACGGTAGTAAATAAGATGATCCCTCATAATAATTTCAAGAAGTGTTCCCCCTAACTGTGCACCGTTGCGACAGTTCGTTGTTTCGAAACACCACGTGATGATCGGGTGTGATAGATTCTAACGTTCACATACAACGGGTGTAAGACAGATTTACACATGCAAACACTTAGGTTGACTTGACGAGCCTAGCATGTACAGACATGGCCTCGGAACACAGAAGACCGAAAGGTCGAGCATGAGTCGTATAGAAGATACGATCAACATGAAGATGTTCACCGACGTTGACTAGTCCGTCTCACGTGATGATCGGACACGGCCTAGTTAACTCGGATCATGTTATACTTAGATGACTAGAAGAGGGATGTCTATCTAAGTGGGAGTTCATAAATAATTTGATTTGATGAACTTAATTATCATGAACTTAGTCTAAAATATTTACAATATGTCTTGTAGATCAAATGGCCAACGTAGTCCTCAACTTCAACGCGTTCCTAGAGAAAACTAAGCTGAAAGACGGTGGCAGCAACTACACGGACTGGGTCCGGAACCTGAGGATCATCCTCATAGCTGCCAAGAAAGATTATGTCCTACAAGCACCGCTGGGTGACGCACCTGTCCTCCCTGCTGAACAAGACGTTATGAACGCTTGGCAGGCACGTACCGATGACTACTCCCTCGTTCAGTGCGGCATGCTTTACAGTTTAGAACCGGGGCTCCAAAAGCGTTTTGAGAGACATGGAGCATATGAGATGTTCGAAGAGCTGAGAATGGTTTTCCAAGCTCATGCCCGGGTCGAGAGATATGAGGTCTCCGACAAGTTCTTCAGCTGTAAGATGGAGGAAAATAGTTCTGTCAGTGAGCACATACTCACGATGTCTGGATTACATAACCGCTTGACTCAGCTGGGAGTTAATCTCCCGGATGATGCGGTCATTGACAGAATCCTCCAGTCGCTTCCACCAAGCTACAAGAGCTTTGTGATGAACTTCAATATGCAGGGGATGGAAAAGACCATTCCTGAAGTATTTGCTATGCTGAAATCAACAGAGGTAGAAGTCAAGAAGGAACATCAGGTGTTGATGGTCAATAAAACCACTAAGTTCAAGAAGGGCAAGGGTAAGAAAGCCTTTAAGAAGGACGGCAAGGAAGTTGCCGTGCCCGGCAAGCAAGCTGCCGGGAAGAAGCCAAAGAATGGACCCAAGCCCGAGACTGAGTGTTTTTATTGCAAGGGAAGTGGTCACTGGAAGCGGAATTGCCCCAAATACTTAGCGGACAAGAAGGCCGGCAAAACAAAAGGTATATGTGATATACATGTAATTGATGTGTACCTAACCAGTGCTCGTAGTAGCTCTTGGGTATTTGATACCGGTGCAGTTGCTCACATTTGTAACTCAAAGCAGGAGCTGCGGAATAAACGGAGACTGGCGAAGGACGAGGTGACGATGCGAGTCGGGAATGGTTCCAAGGTCGATGTGATCGCCGTCGGCACGCTACCTCTTCATTTACCTACGGGATTAGTTTTAAACCTCAATAATTGTTATTTAGTACCAGTTTTGAGCATGAACATTGTATCGGGATCTCGTTTAATTCGAGATGGCTATTCATTTAAATCCGAGAATAATGGTTGTTCCATTTATATGAGAGATATGTTTTATGGTCATGCTCCTGTGGTGAATGGTTTATTCTTAATGAATCTCGAGCGTAATGCTACACATGTTCATAGTGTGAATACCAAAAGATGTAAGGTTAATAACGATAGTCCCACATACTTGTGGCACTGCCGCCTTGGTCACATAGGTGTCAAACGCATGAAGAAGCTCCATGCAGATGGACTTTTAGAGTCTCTTGATTATGAATCATTTGACACGTGCGAACCATGCCTCATGGGTAAAATGACCAAGACTCTGTTCTCAGGAACAATGGAGCGAGCAACCAACTTATTGGAAATCATACATACTGATGTGTGCGGTCCAATGAGTGTTGAGGCTCGCGGTGGCTATCGTTATGTTCTCACTCTCACTGATGACTTGAGTAGATATGGGTATATCTACTTAATGAAACACAAGTCTGAAACCTTTGAAAAGTTTAAGGAATTTCAGAGTGAGGTTGAGAATCAACGTGACAGGAAGATCAAGTTTCTACAATCAGATCGTGGAGGAGAATACTTGAGTCATGAATTTGGCACACACTTAAGAAAATGTGGAATAGTTTCACAACTAACGCCGCCTGGAACACCTCAGCGTAACGGTGTGTCCGAACGTCGTAATCGCACTCTATTAGACATGGTGCGGTCTATGATGTCTCTTACCGATTTACCGCTATCTTTTTGGGGCTATGCTTTAGAGACTGCCGCATTCACTTTAAATAGGGCTCCGTCGAAATCCGTTGAGACGACACCGTATGAATTATGGTTTGGGAAGAAACCTAAGCTGTCGTTTCTAAAAGTTTGGGGATGCGATGCTTATGTCAAGAAACTTCAACCTGAAAAGCTCGAACCCAAGTCGGAAAAATGCGTCTTCATAGGATACCCTAAAGAAACTATTGGGTATACCTTCTACCTCAGATCCGAAGGCAAGGTCTTTGTTGCCAAGAATGGATCCTTTCTAGAGAAGGAGTTTCTCTCGAAAGAAGTAAGTGGGAGGAAAGTAGAACTAGATGAAGTATTGCCTCTTGAACCGGAAAATGGCGCAACTCAAGAAAATGTTCCTGAGGTGCCAGCACCGACTAGAGAGGATGTTAATGATCAAGATACTTCTGATCTAGCTTCTACTGAAATTCAAAGGTCCACAAGGACACGTTCCGCACCAGAGTGGTACGGCAACCCTGTCTTGGAAATCATGTTGTTAGACAACGGTGAACCTTCGAACTATGAAGAAGCGATGGCGGGCCCGGATTCCGACAAATGGCTAGAAGCCATGAAATCCGAGATAGGATCCATGTATGAAAACGAAGTATGGACTTTGACTGACTTGCCCATACAACGGCGAGCCATAGAAAATAAATGGATCTTTAAGAGGAAGACAGACGCGGATGGTAATGTGACCATCTATAAAGCTCGGCTTGTCGCTAAGGGTTATCGACAAGTTCAAGGGGTTGACTACGATGAGACTTTCTCACCGGTAGCAAAGCTGAAGTCCGTCCGAATCATGTTAGCAATTGCCGCATTCTACGATTATGAAATATGGCAAATGGACGTCAAAACGGCATTCCTTAATGGTTTCCTTAAGGAAGAATTGTATATGATGCAGCCGGAGGGTTTTGTCGATCCTAAGAATACTGACAAGGTGTGCAAGCTCCAACGCTCGATTTATGGGCTGGTGCAAGCATCTCGGAGTTGGAACATTCGCTTTGATGAGATGATCAAAGCGTTTGGGTTTACGCAGACTTATGGAGAAGCCTGTGTTTACAAGAAAGTGAGTGGGAGCTCTGTAGCATTTCTCATATTATATGTAGATGACATACTTTTGATGGGAAATGATACAGAACTCTTGGACAGCATCAAGGCCTACTTGAATAAGAGTTTTTCAATGAAGGACCTTGGAGAAGCTGCTTATATATTAGGCATCAAGATCTATAGAGATAGATCAAGACGCCTCATAGGTCTTTCACAAAGCACATACCTTGATAAGATATTGAAGAAGTTCAATATGGATCAGTCTAAGAAGGGATTCTTGCCTGTACTGCAAGGTATGAAATTGAGCTCGGCTCAAAGTCCGACCACGGCAGAAGAAATAGAAGAGATGAGTGTCATCCCCTATGCCTCAGCCATAGGTTCTATTATGTATGCCATGCTGTGTACCAGACCCGATGTAAATCTTGCCGTAAGTTTGGTAGGAAGGTACCAAAGTAATCCCGGCAAGGAACACTGGACAGCGGTCAAGAATATCCTGAAGTACCTGAAAAGGACTAAGGAGATGTTTCTCGTTTATGGAGGTGATGACGAGCTCGTCGTAAAGGGTTACGTCGACGCTAGCTTCGACACAGATCTGGATGACTCAAAGTCACAAACCGGATACGTGTATATTTTGAATGGTGGGGCAGTAAGCTGGTGCAGTTGCAAGCAGAGCGTCGTGGCGGGATCTACATGTGAAGCGGAGTACATGGCAGCCTCGGAGGCAGCACATGAAGCAATCTGGGTGAAGGAGTTCATCACCGACCTCGGAGTCATACCCAATGCGTCGGGGCCAATCAAGCTCTTCTGTGACAACACTGGAGCTATTGCACTTGCCAAGGAGCCCAGGTTTCACAAGAAGACAAGGCACATCAAGCGTCGCTTCAACTCCATTCGTGAAAATGTTCAAGATGGAGACATAGAAATTTGTAAAGTACATACGGACCTGAATGTAGCAGATCCGTTGACTAAACCTCTCCCTAGGGCAAAACATGATCAACACCAGAATTCCATGGGTGTTTGATTCATCACAATGTAACTAGATTATTGACTCTAGTGCAAGTGGGAGACTGTTGGAAATATGCCCTAGAGGCAATAATAAAAGCATTATTATTATATTTCCTTGTTCATGGTAATTGTCTTTATTCATGCTATAATTGTGTTATCCGGAAATCGTATTACATGTGTGAATAACAGACACCAACATGTCCCTAGTGAGCCTCTAGTTGACTAGCTCGTTGATCAACAGATAGTCATGGTTTCCTGGCTATGGACATAAGATGTCATTGATAACGAGATCACATCATTAGGAGAATGATGTGATGGACAAGACCCAATCCTAAACATAGCATAAAGATCGTGTAGTTCGTTTTGCTAGAGTTTTGCAATGTCAAGTATCTTTTCCTTAGACCATGAGATCGTGTAACTCCCGGATACCGAAGGAGTGCTTTGGGTATACCAAACGTCACAACGTAACTGGGTGACTATAAAGGTAGACTACGGGTATCTCTGAAAGTATCTGTTGGGTTGACACGGATCAAGACTGGGATTTGTCACTCCGTATGACGGAGAGGTATCACTGGGCCCACTCGGTAATGCATCATCATAATGAGCTCAAAGTGACCAAGTGTCTGGTCACGGGATCATGCATTACGGTACGAGTAAAGTGACTTGCCGGTAACGAGATTGAACGAGGTATTGGGATACCGACGATCGAATCTCGGGCAAGTAATATATCGATAGACAAAGGGAATTGCATACGGGGTTGATTGAATCCTCGACATCATGGTTCATCCGATGAGAACATCATGGAGCATGTGGGAGCCAACATGGGTATCCAGATCCCGCTGTTGGTTATTGACCGGAGAGTCGTCTCGGTCATGTCTGCTTGTCTCCCGAACCCGTAGGGTCTACACACTTAAGGTTCGGTGACGCTAGGGTTGTGAAGATATGTATATGCAGTAACCCGAATGTTTTTCGGGGTCCCGGATGAGATCCCGGACGTCACGAGAAGTTCCGGAATGGTTCGGAGGTAAAGAATTATATATAGGATGTGCAGTTTCGGCCATCGGGACAAGTTTCGGGGTACCCGGTATTGTACCGGGACCACCGGAAGGGTCCCAGGGGTCCACCGGGTGGGGCCACCTATCCCGGAGGGCCCCTTGGGCTGAAATAGGAGGGAACCCAGCCCATAGTGGGCTGGGGCGCCAGCCCCCCCAAGGCCCATGCGCCTAGGGTTGGGGGGGAACCCTAAGGGGGGCGCCCCCTTGCTTGGGGGCAAGCCCCCCACCCCTGGCCGCCGCCCCCCTTGGTAGATCCCATCTACCAGGGCCGGCGCCCCCCCTGGCACCCCTATATATAGTGGGGGAGAGGAGGGACTTGATCCCCACGCTTTTTGGTGCTTCCCTCTCCCCTGTTACTTCTCCCTTTCTCGTAGTACACGGCGAAGCCCTGCTGTCGTGACGCCCTGCATCCACCACCACGCCGTCGTGCTGCTGGATCATCATCAACCTCTCCTTCCCCTTGCTGGATCAAGAAGGAGGAGACGTCTCCCGTCCCGTACGTGTGTTGAACGCGGAGGTGCCGTCCGTTCGGCGCTGGTCATCGGTGATTTGGATCACGTCGTGTACGACTACTTCAACCTCGTTCTAACGAACGCTTCCGCTCGCGATCTACAAAGGTATGTAGATGCATCTCGTGACTCGTTGCTAGATGAACTCCTAGATGATCTTGGTGAAACGAGTAGGAAATTTTTTGTTTTCTGCAACGTTCCCCAACAGTCTCAGCATCAGAAATAGAAATATTATTGGGATTCTTAGGTGTCTATAGTAGGTTCACTAGCATGCAAAGTCCTATTAGTTTTCTTTTCCTTTTTATTAGAAGGACTAGGTGCATCAGTATTAATTCTCTAAGAATCTTTCTCAATTCTCTTAGGATGGCCCTCAGGATACAAAGGTTCCTGTCACAGGAAACCACGGCCACCTATGGGACCAGTACGCCCCTTGCTGGTTCAGCAGGGGGTGTTGCGTTGCACAAAGAGCAGACAAGCATGGGGCAGCACGGCAGAGATTACACAGGCATTTTTACCCAGGTTCGGGCCGTCGTGAGGAGTAAAACCCTACTCCTGCTTTGGTGGATTGATGGTGGAAAGGTGGTGCTGGAGCATAGTACACTCGCCCGGCAGGGGTTGCCTCAGGGCGGCAGTGGCTACGCGCGTATGGTGGTGTGAGTTACCCAACCATCTAACCCCTTCTACGGTTTCCATGGGCCTCCTTTTATAGATCAAGGGGTTACCACAATGGCAAAGTAATCATTACACACTGATAAGATAGCAAATAGTGATATCATACCTAACTTTGCAGTCTGACAAGGTGCATTAAATGCAACGTTCAACGTCACATCGTCGGTAGCCTGGCAAGGCTTACCGAGCTATCTCGCCAGCTCCATGCCTGCTCGCTTGACATGTCGCAGGACGGGTGTCATATGTAGGTATTTCCTGTATGGAGAGGCTGCCATGTGGCAAATGGCTGCCACTTAGTCACTTTGCGGCTTGACACCGTACTGGTTGACGACGTGGGTGTCGGTGTCAAAACCGGTAGATGTCGGGTAGGGGGTCCCGAGGTGTGGATTCTCGGATCAATGAAGGAGACGATGTTTTACCCAGGTTCGGGCCCTCTTGATGGAGGTAAAACCCTACGTCTTGCTCTTGTTTATATTGATGTGGGTGTAGTACAGAGTACATGTATCTACCACAAGATTGTTCTAATGAATATTAGATTGTCCATTGACTAGCCTGGCCTCAGTTTATATATGCACCGTAGGCCTTGGGTTTAGAGGAGTCCTCGTCTTGGGCGCCAAGTCTTGTAGAGTCTTCCTTGTATGCAGCATGGGCTGCCAAAAGTGGCCCATGAATGAACCGTCATGGGGGTCCTCGGTCCGATCCAGCTGGTCGGCAGACGACATGGTGAGTACCCCCTAGTCCATGACACCGTCAGTGGGTCATGGCGGAGTAGTTGGTGAGGTGGTTTTGCTTCTGTGTGTCCCGGCAGGCCCTGTCGGGACGTCTTCTTCCGGGGTGGCCTCGCCCCATGCCGAGCTCACCTGCCCGGCAAAGGAAGCCCTTCTCCTGATGGTGTCTTGCTTCTCTGGCTTGATCTTGGTCCCTCTGATCTGCATGTTGGTCCTTCGAATCTCTTAGTCCCTTGTAACTCGACAAGGCCTTGGCTTGTCCGTGCACGAGTCAGGGGCAAATACATACCCATGTTTGTTTTCCCCGACATAAGCCCCCAGGCCTGAGCCACACGTGTCGCATGGCATGTAGGGTTAGGCCCCAAAAAGTGCACGGACACGTGGCAGGAGAAGGCTGCACATACCGGTTTGCCATGGCGACTAGTAAACCCAACGTCCACTTTGCGCAATTACTGCGCATCGTGGGGTCATGGGATTGTTGCAGTTAAGGTAAAATGGTAACTTTCTGAAGTGTCGTACCCCTGTTCTGCACCCCCCTTAAGAGCAGGGAAGAGCGGAGCGGCACGGTTTATCTGTCTCTTGCCCCATTCTCCCATCTTCTTCCTCCGCAAGCCAAACAACAGTTCCTCCTCTCGCCCTTCTATTCGCCGCCGCCCCTCCCACTGAATCCCTTCCCCTTCCACATCACCGCCGTGGGAATGGGGAAGAAACTCGCAGAGATAGGAAAGCAGACGTCCATGGAGAAGGAAGCCACCGTCGATGGAAGCAAGAGGGCGACGGAGCTGAACAAGAAGCGGAGAGAAGACGTCATCTTCATTCCGTTGACCTTGAGCGGACCAGTCCTCCAGGCGAGGTACGGGTATCTGTGGGGGAGGTCCGCCTCGAAAGGGCATGGGGCGCCCAGAGTCTTCACGGCGGGGAAGGAAGGTCCGCCGAACTCATATCGATTCTTCTGCACTTACTTCATCTATGGCCTCTATTCCCCCTTTTCCGAATTCTTTGAGGAGATCATGAACATCTATGGATTCCACCTTCTCGACTTCACTCCAAATGCCATGGCGACCATGGCTATTTTCGCGCATTCGTGCTAGAATTTTGTCGGAGTCAAGCCCAATATGGATCTATTCCGACATTATTTCGTTCCGCAGATGGGTAACAAGGGCCACCGCTCCAGAAACATTAGCTGGATGTTGTGGGTGGCGAGGAAGCTTTGGAATTACATCCCTGGGAACCAGCGCGAGAGGTGGGATAAATGGAGAGGGGATTGCTGCTGGATTCAAGATGAGGAAGCCCCCGAGTTTTGTGAAGCACAGAAGGAATGTGTTGAGCGTGGCAAAGAATGGAGCGCTAAAGGCCTCACTAAAGATAGGTTGTGCCCGACAATCAATAGGATTACCCGTTTAAAAGGTGACGGGCTAACCATCGAGCATGTGGGGGAAGATTTCCTTCCTTGTCGCATCTCGCCGCTGCAGGAGCGGGACAGACCTGCCTGGCTATACGGGGACGCTGCTGACAAGATGAGGTTGCTCCCAGGGTTGGCCAACAACTTGTCAGTTTATGGCCATGGTTGGCTGTGTGACCAACTGTTCGGTCGCTTCGAATTATTCAAGCTCCCGGCAACTGTCATCCCCCTGAACATTAATTATGCCCGGGACCAGATACTAAAGTGGATGCCGGACTACAATGCCGAAGGGGTAGCGAGCACCTGGCAGCTACCCACTCTGGATGAAGAGCTCTAGTGGTGGAACACCCTAGTGGAGAACGCCACCAGGGTCGAGACTGGAATGTACAAACACACCTCCTTTGTGGAAGTGGTGTAAATTTTGAGGAGGGTCAAGGAGCACAAGGCCGCTCGTCTCGTGGAGATAACGAAGGGCGCAAAGGCCGAGAAGGGCAAAGGGAAGGCTGAGGACAAAAGTTCTTCCCACAGTGGCAGCGAGGCGCAGGCCACGGAAGGGGCTGCCGGGGATAACCTTGTCGGTCTAGAGGCCCTAGCCACGGCAGCAACGGAGCTTCAGGAGGAGGAGGAAGTTGGCATGGTGGAGGAGCTCAGTGAGGAGCTCTGTTGGAAAAGGCAGTGCCTAGGAGGCGCTTAGGCACGCCTAGGCGCTAGGCAATGGCCAAACGCCTCGCCTAGGGCATAAGCAGAAGTCTAGGCCGAGCAAGAAAAAATTGTCTACCCAAACGAGAAATCATGCCATATTGCACTAATATGCCAAAAGGGCCATATTCCAATCGTAGTAGCTGGCTGTTAACATACTTATATTCCCTAAATTAATAAAATTCATATATAATAACCACATATACACCCTAATAGTAAAAATTACATAAATGCCTAGGCTGCGCCTAGGGCGCTTAAGCACCGCCTAGGCACTAGGCGAAGGCCAACTGCCTCGCTTATGCCTACCGCTTTTTCCAAGCTTGGTGAGGAGTGGCTTGCGGCTAGGCCCCAACCTCCCGAGACGGTCCTGGACCAGCGCACCCGCAAACGAGACGCCGCCCCTCCAACCCACAGCGCCAGCCGCCAAGAGGGTGAAGAATACCACCACCAAGGTCACTACGGTTGTGGTGGCGACGTGTCGTCAATCTCCCTGCCTTGCCCGGTCAAATTAAAGGCTTCCTCCGCCAAGCAATCGATAGACGTGGAAGTGGATTCCGGCTCCCACTTCGGCTCGAGCTCCTCACAGAGCTCGTCTCCCCCAGAGCCCCCGCCTCTAAACAGAGGAAGAGAGCCCTCGCCTCCCATGGAGTTCAACTTGAACTCCATGCTCATCGCAGAAGAGTAAGGAAGATTGTCCTTTTTGTGGATATCTTTAGGCATACTTGAATGCTCTTGCTGACTAACCTCTTGTTCTATTGCTGCCTACAGGGAACTGGAAGAGGAGACGAAAACCCTCGTCCACTGTTCCCGGAAGAAGCCCTGCCACATCGGGTCGTCGACGGGCGCGGGGAGCCCGGTCCCGGCAGGGGTCGACGCAGAGGACCCCGTGCCGAGCCCCGAGTCCAGCCCCTAGCCTGGGAGCAGGGACTTGGCCCCGCCCGCTGGAGACGGCGGGGATGGCCTCCTTGTTCCTTTGGCCAAACGGAGAGGTGAGACGACGCAGGGTGAGCCCTGATACGTCTCCAACGTATCTATAATTTAAGAAGTATTGATGCCATGTTTACAATATTTTTATATGATTTTGGTATGACTTGATTAGAACTAACCCGGACTGACGCTATTTTCAGCAGAACTACCGTGGTGTTGTTTTTGTGCAGAAATAAAAGTTCTCGTAATGCGATGAAAATCAACGGAGATTTTTTCTGGAAAATGTGACAAATACTGGAACAAAAATCCACCGGAGGAGAGTCATGGGGGCCCCACGAGGGTGGGGGGCACCCCCCTGCTTCATGGACTCCCCGGGGGGCCCCTGATGTGAAATCAATGCCTACTTCTCCTATAAATACAGAAACCTCCGAAATTAACCTAGATCGGGAGTTCCGCCACTATAAGCCTCTGTAGCCACCGAAAACCAATCTAGGACCTCTCCGGCACCCTGCGGGAGGGGGCCATCATCACCGGAGGGCATGGAGGAGGATCCTGGAGGGGCCATCATCACCATGAAGGCCAAGTACTAGAGGGGGAACCTCTCCCCATCCAGGGGGAGGCCATGGAGGAGGAAGCACAAGGGGGAGAACCTCTGCTCCTCTCTCTTGGTGGCACCGGAGTGCCGTCGAGAGGGGAATCATCGCCGCGGTGATCGTCTTCATCAACATCACCATCATCATCACCATCACCATCCTCATCTCTTTTACGCGGTCCACTCTCCCGCCCCCCACTGTAATCCCTACTTGAACATGGTGCTTTATGCCACATATTATGATCCAATGATGTGTTGCCATCCTATGATGTTCTGAGTAGATATCTCTTGTCTTTGGGTTGATTGATGATCTAGATTGGTACGAGTTGTAAGTTTTATTTTGGTGATGTCCTATTATGCCCTCTGTGTCGCGCAAGCGTGAGGGATTCCCGTTGTAGGGTGTTGCAATACGTTCATGATTCGCTTATAGTGGGTTGCGTGAGTGACATAAGCATAAACCCGAGTAAGGGGATTGTTGTGTATGGGATAAAGGGGACTTGATGCTTTAATGCTATGGTTGGGTTTTACCTTAATGATCTTTAGTAGTTGCGGATGCTTGCTAGAGTTCCAATCATAAGTGTATATGATTCAAGAAGAGAAAGTATGTTAGCTTATGCCTCTCCCTCATATGAAACTGCAATGACGACTATCGGTCTTGTTAACAATTGCCTAGGACAATTCCGCACACAGATCCACCATTATTCCACACTCGCTATTTATAATATATTCTAACTTCATGATAACAGAACCTACTTTCATATTTTAGCTCTCCGATATCATGCAAAGTTATCCACTTCATACCCACAACATAGTTTTATTTCCCGTTGCTAGTTGGAAGCAAACGTTCGGTGTACGTAGAGTCGTATCAGTGGCAGATAGGACTTGAGAGAATATTGATCTTACCTTTATCTCATTGTGGGTTCGACACTCCATACTTATCACTTCCACCATTGGGAATTGCTACGATGATACCCTGCACTTGGGGATTATCAAGCTCTTCTCTGGCGCCGTTGTCGGGCAGCAATAGCGTGGGGTTGATATTCTCGTGTATGTTTGTTTGCTTTCTTCACTAAGTAGATTTTGTTTTTCCTTTTTGTTTCTGTTTAGTTGTGGGTGAAACATACAAAAAAAATTAAAATAATGAAAATACCAAAAAAAATTTACTTGCCTCTCATGCCTAAAAAGTTTTTCAAAAAGAGAAGTGATTGGAAAGTTATGCATTGAAGAAGTGAGGGTCGACCTTGAGCACTTGTATTCATGCTCATGGAAACAATGTAGAATTTTTCTTGGAAGTTTCTCTGTAAATAATTATCCCCTTATATATATCCATTGTATTATAAAAATAATGTGCCAAGCTTTGGTTTTAGGATGATTAGATTGCTTGTTTACTATGTGCAGAATAAAAACAGAAACTTTGGCTGTAGCGCGTGATTTTACGTTTTTTTAATGGAACGTCTAATGGGTCTGAAACTTTTTGCACATTACTTTTGTACAAATTGTTCAAATTGTCAAATTTACTTCATAATTTTTGCAGTTACATAAGTTTACTAAACCTCCATATTACTACAGACTGTCCTGTTTTAGACAGATTCTGTTTTTCGTGTGTTGTTTGCTTATTTTGATGCATCGATGGCTAGTATTGGAGGGTATGAACCATAGAGAAGTTGGAATACAGTAGATATAGTTCTAATATGAAATTGGAATGAGTTTGAAACAGTACCTAAAGGTAGTGATTTGCTTTATTATACTAACGGATCTCACAAAGTTTTTGTTAAAGATTTGTGTGGATGAAGTGTTCGAAGATCGAGGAGCTATCAATATGAGAAGAATAAAGAGAGGCAAGAGTTCAAGCTTGGGGATTCCCAAGGCATCCCAAGTAAATATTTCAGAGGATACTCAAGCATCTAAGCTTGGGGATGCCTCGGTTGGCATCCCATCTTTCTTCTTCAATAAATATCGGTATACCTCGGTTTTTGTTTTGTTCACATGATTTGTGTCCTTTGTGTTTTTCTTTTTCTTTAAGAACCATGATAGTATGAGAATGTCCCTTCATCAATTTATAGAATACTTCGTGTGCTTCACTTATATCTTTTAAGTATGATCTTATAGAATTGCTCTTTGAGCTTCACTTAAATCTTTTGAGTATGGTTTTATAGAATGCTTCGTGTGCTTCACTTATACATTTTGAGCTTGGATATTGGTTAGTTTATATTAATTTTAGAATGCTCCATGAACTTCACTTATATATTTTGGAGTATGAATAATACTATCATCTAAAGCGGGTTTGGAAGAGTGTCAACTTTAGGAATTAGTGATCCCGCTATTCTGAATGAGAAGAATTTTGCTTATGTGGAGAGTAGAAAAATTTCTATGCTTGTAGATCATGAATAGAATGCTTTATGTGATGGTTATGTTGTTGAATTCATTCATGATGCTACTGAAAATTATTATGAGGGAGGAATATATGCTTGTAGGAGTTGCAATAATATCAAGTTTCCTCTCTATGTGCTTAAAGTTTTGAAGTTATACTTGTTTTGCCTTCCTATGCTAGTTGATTCTTGTTCCTATAAATTATGTGCTCACAAAATCCCTAGGCATACGAAGTGGGTTAGATTTAAATATGCTAGTCATATTCTTCATGATGCTCTCTTTATGTTTCAATTCTTATCTTTTATGTGAGCATCATTGAAATCATCATGCCTAGCTAAAAGGCATTAAAGAAAAGCGCTTGTTGGGAGACAACCCAATATTTAAACTTACTGTTTTTGTGTGTTATCATGATTAATATATTATAGCTTTTGTTTCAATAAAGTGCCAAGTAAGACCTTTGGGAAGACTTGGGTGAAAGTTAATGTGATCTTGCTGTAAAAAACAGAAACTTTGCGCTCACGAAATTAGCTGCCATTTTTTACAGAAGAGTGTGATTGAGTTGATTATTTTTTCAGAAGATTAATAGACAAATTCCTCACGTCCACAAATTTATTTCAGAATTTTTGGAGTATCATAAGTATGGTTAGTGTTCAGATCATTACAGGCTGTTCTGTTTCTGACAGATTCTGTTTTCATTGCATAGTTTGCTTGTTTTCTAGTTTCTATGGCTTATATTTCTCAATATAAATTGTAGAAATGATATGGTACAGTAGGCATTGTGTGAGAACAATTCTTTGACAGTACCAAAGTGAATGGTTTACTCTTTATCATACTAGCCTATCTCACGAAGTTCCGTTAAGTTTTGTGTGATTGAAGTTTTCAAGCTTTGGGTGAGATATCGATATGAGGAGAATACGGAGTGGAAAGACTCTAAGCTTGGGGATGCCCGAGGCACCCCAAGGTAATATTCAAGCAAGACTCAAGCGCCTAAGCTTGGGGATGCCCCGGAAGGCATCCCCTCTTTTGTCTTCAAAACTATCGGTATACCTTACTCGGAGCTATATTTTTATTCGTCACATGATATGTGTTTTGCTTGGAGCGTATTTTCAATTTTACTTGATGTTTGAATAAAATCATTGGATCTTAATTATTAAATGAAAAAGAATCCCCCCATGGCTAGTTAATTATTTGACTACTCAGTGTCCTTCACTATTATCTTTTGGAGTAGTTTGTCATTTACTCACGTGCTTCACGTATATCCTATGAGTAAATGGTTGAATAATTGAATATCATAAATCTGAATTTATATATGTTTCATATGCTTATACCATGGGGAGTAATGACTTCACATAGAATAAGTATAGGTAGTAAACTTATTGAAAGTTAGCAAACGTAGAATTGGTCACTTGAACAATTCATGAAAGAATATTGAAGGAAGAGAGATTTCACATATAAATATACTACCTTGGACATCTTTTGTAATTGTGAGCACTCATTAAAATATGACATGCTAAAAGGTTGATGTCGGACAAGGACGACAACGTAATGGGTTATGTTTTCTTATATCCGAAATAAAGTATATTGTCTTGGTTCATCCAACATGTTGAGCTTGCTTTTTTCCCCTCATGCTAGCCAAATTCTTTGCACCAAGTAGAGATACTACTTGTGCTTCCAAACATTCCTTAAACCAGTTTTCCATGAGAGTCCACCATACCTACCTATGGATTGAGTAAGATCCTTCAAGTAAGTTGTCATCGGTGCATGCAATAAAAATTGCCCTCTAAATATGTATGGTCTATTAATGTGGAGAAAATAAGCTTTATACGATATTGTGATGTGGAATAAATAAAAGTGACGGAGTGCATAATAAAGGTCCATATCACAAGTGGCAATATAAAGTGATGTTCTTTTGCACTAAGATTTTGTGCATCCAACCATAAAAGCGCATGACAACCTCTGCTTCCATCTGCGAAGGGCCTATCTTTTACTTTTATCTTCTACCTTATGCAAGAGTCATGGTGATCTTCACCTTTACTTTTTACATTTTATCCTTTAGCAAGCACATTGTGTTGGAAAGATCCTGATATATTATATCCAATTGGATGTAAGTTATCATGAACTATTATTGTTGACATTGCCCTTGAGGTAAAAGTTGGGAGGCGAATCTATAAGCCCCTATCTTTCTCTGTGTCCGATTAAAACTTTGAACCCATAAATATCACGTGAGTGTTAGCAATTGTGAAAGATTAAATGATAGTTGAGTATGTGGAGTTTGATAAATCAAAACTCTGACATAGACCCTTCCTGAAAATAAGATGAATTGCAATTGTTTGATGGCTGAGAATATAGTTTGTTAGTTTCAAGAAAGTTTATGATCTATACTTTAACATGTGAATAGCTTGTTACTTGATCATGAAAAGTTTTATGAAGATGAGCTACTGATATGATATATAATGATGCTAGAAAAGTGAGTGGAACTATCGTTGATCAAACTCGTGCACTTGCTAGCATTCACACTTCATAAATTATTTCTTTTATCATTTACCTACTCGAGGACGAGCTAAGCTTGGGGATGCTGATACGTCTCCAACGTATCTATAATTTATGAAGTATTCATGCCATGTTTACAATATTTTTATATGATTTTGGTATGATTTGATTAGAACTAACCCGGGCTGGCGCTATTTTCAGCAGAACTACCGTGGTGTTGTTTTTGTGCAGAAATAAAAGTTCTCGGAATGCGATGAAAATCAGCGGAGATTTTTTTGGAAAATATGAAAAATACTGGAACAAAAATCCACCAGAGGGGAGTCACGGGGGGCCCACGAGGGTGGGGGGCGCACCCACCCCCTGGGGCGCGCCCCCTGCCTCGTGGACTCCCCGAGGGCCCCCTGACGTGAAATCAACGCCAACTTCTCCTATAAATACAGAAACCTCTAAAAATTAACCTAGATCAGGATTCCGCCGCCAGAAGCCTCCGTAGACACCGAAGAGCAATCTAGGCCCTCTCCGGCACCCTTCCGGAGGGGGCCATCATCACCGGAGGGCATGGAGGAGGATCCCGGAGGGGCCATCATCACCATGAAGGCCATGGACCAGAGGGGAACCTCTCCCCATCCAGGGGGAGGCCATGGAGGAGGAAGCACAAGGGGGAGAACCTCTCGTCCTCTCTCTTGGTGGCACCGGAGTGCCATCGAGAGGGGAATCATCGCCGCGGTGATCGTCTTCATCAACATCACCATCCTCATCTCTTTTACGCGGTCCACTCTCCCGCACCCCGCTATAATCGCTACTTCAACATGGTGCTTTATGCCACATATTATGATCCAATGATGTGTTGCCATCCTATGATGTTTTGAGTAGATATCTTGTGTCTTTGGGTTGATTGATGATCTAGATTGGTATGAGTTGTATGTTTTATTTTGGTGTTGTCCTATTGTGCCCTCTGTGTCGCGCAAGCGTGAGGGATTCCCGCTGTAGGGTGTTGCAATACGTTCATGATTCACTTATAGTGGGTTGCATGAGTGACAGAAGCATAAACCCGAGTAAGGGGATTGTTGCGTATGGGATAAAGGGGACTTGATGCTTTAATGCTATGGTTGGGTTTTACCTTAATGATCTTTAGTAGTTGTGGATTCTTTCTAGAGTTCCAATCGTAAGTGCATATGATCCAAGAAGATAAAGTATGTTAGCGTATGCCTCTCCCTTATAAGAAATTGCAATGACGACTATCGGTCTTGTTAACAATTGCCTAGGACAATTCCGCACACCGATCCACCATTATTCCACACTCGCTATTTATAATATTTAGTAATATATTCTAACTTCATGATAATAGCACCTACGTTCATATTTTAGCTCTCCGATATCATGCAAAGTTATCCACTTCATACCCACAACATAGTTTTTTTTCTCGTTGCTAGTTGGAAGCAAACGTTCGGTGTATGTAGAGTCGTATCAATGGCAGATAGGACTTGTGAGAATATTGATCTTACCTTTAGCTCCTTGTTGGTTCGACACTCCATACTTATCACTTCCACCATTGGGAATTGCTACGATGATACCCTGCACTTGGGGATTATCAAGCCCCTCCCAAAGGGGCACGCTTCCTCCGCCGCTCGAGCCGAAGAGACCCCCACGGAACCTCCCATGGATGAGGATGCACAGAAGGCTATTGTGACTACCATGGCAGAGGGTGAAGTTCATGGCCCGGCAATAGACATTGCCGGGGGAACTAAGGTCCCGCCCGACAGACTTCTCCAGGTACTTCTCTTATTTCCTTTTTCCTCTCTTGCTCCGATTGTTTCTCCTGGTTTTCCCATTTGCTAAAGACTTCCATTCCTCCATCGTTCATCGGCCTTTTCACGTGCAGCCCCCCAAGCCGAGGAACCAGAGCTGTTGGAGGTGGTGGCCGACATAGGAAGGGCTTCCGTAGATGAGGCCACAGAGATTGCCGCCGTTGAGGGACAGGATCTTGCCGTCAGGAATGCACAGGGCTCCCTGGCGGTGGTGGAGCACTCTTCAGAGGATGCCCGGGAAGAGGAAGTAGTGGTTGAGGTGAAGATCCCCCTTCATACCATGGATCCACTCCCATCCTCTAGGATCATCACCGAGGCTCCTCCGCCCTCCTCAGACACGCTGGCCATGGTGTTGTCATTGGCTGAAACTGGAGCCTCGGCCCGTCTTCGATGACAGACGCGGAGCTCGATGAAGAGCTTCAACGCCTCCTGGCACCGCTATACCTGGGAGCTGGAGAGGCCGACGACTCAGCCGCCATCACAATGGATTTGACTTTCATGGAGTCTATGGTGGCGGGCGTGAAGGAGATGCAGGCCCGGCACAATCAAAACTGGCAAGAGCTCAAGGAACGGCGCGAGTCCGCCGGCAGGGTGGACCAGAAGCTGAAGGACAAGTGCTTGGAGCTGCGCAAATGGCACGGCAAGAAATTCAAGGTGCTCCTAAGGAAGCAAGAGACGCTCCTGAGGACGAGGGAGGATGTCATGGCCCGCGAGCCACATCTGGTGGACCACAAGGCATCTCTGGACCGCAGAGAGCAAGAGATCTCCCTCCGGGAGGAGAAACTCAAAGCCACTCTCCACGCCAAGGATGAAGATCTGAAGGCTCTCGTGCAGCAACGCACCAAGGAATTGGAGGACAAGCATAAAGCTGTACTAGATACCCTCGCCACTGATTCTGCTGCTTAGCTGAAGAAGCTCACTGAAGATCTGGCTCCCGCATCTGCCACCAAAATTGATCTCGACCGGCGGGTGGTTAAGCTGAATGAGGACCTTACCGGGAGCATCAAGGAGGCGGAGACACTCAAGGAAGAAGCACGGAAGGCGGGGGTCCTCTTGACTGATGCCCAATCACATATCTCCTCTATGACCCAGAGCCTTTGCACTGCCAATGGCACCATTAGGGACCTAAGTCCAGGATCGGCACCTTGGAAAGCGTGACAGACTCCAGCGAGTCCCGCCAACAGCTGTTAACCAAGGATCTGGACACCACCAAGCTTCTCCGGCAGGATGCAGAGGACAAGCTGAAGAATCAGTCTGAGGAGGTCGACCTCTGGATCAAGAGCCTGATAGACATCGCCGAGTGCCTCGGCGCCCAAGCTGCGGTGATGGGCATGGATGGCCCAGTCTTCTCAGCCAGCAAGCAGGAGGTCCCAAGCGTCAAGCTCGGAGTCTTCTTCAACGAGCTAATCAAGAAGCTAAAGGTGCATGAGAAGGGAAGGGACGAGTGCTTCACGACCGAGTCCCGGATGTTGGGGAACGTAGTAATTTCAAAAAATTTCCTACGCACACGCAAGATCATGGTGATGCATAGCAACGAGGGGGAGAGTCTGATCTACGTACCCTTGTAGATCGCAACGGAAGCGTTGACACAACATAGAGGAAGTAGTCGTACGTCTTCTTCCCGATCCGACCAATCCAAGCACCGTTACTCCGGCACCTCCGAGTTCTTAGCACACGTTCAGCTCGATGATGATCCCCGGGCTCCGATCCAGCAAAGCTTCGGGGAGGATTTCCGTCAGCACGATGGCATGGTGACGATCTTGATGTACTACCGACGCAGGGCTTCGCCTAAGCACTACAACGATATGATCGAGGTGGAATTTGGTGGCAGGGGGCACCGCACACGGCTAAGGAACGATCACCAAGGATCAACTTGTGTGTCTAGAGGTGCCCCCTGCCCCCGTATATAAAGGATCCAAGGGGAGGGGCTGGCCGGCCAAGGAGGGAGGCGCAGGAGCAGTCCTACTCCTACCGGGAGTAGGACTCCCCCCTCCAATCCTATTCCAACTAGGACTCCAAGGGGGAAAGAGAGAGAGAGGTGGCCGGCCACCTCTCCTAGTCCTAATAGGACTAGGGGAGGGGGGAGGCGTGCAGCCCTCCATGGCAGCCCCTTTCACCTTTCCACTAAGGCCCATGTAGGCCCATTTGGCTCCCGAGGGGTTCCGGTAACCCTCCCGGTATTCCGGTAAAATCCCGATTTCACCCGGAACACTTCCGGTGTCCAAACATAGGCTTCCAATATATCAATCTTTATGTCTCGACCATTTCGAGACTCCTCGTCATGTCCGTGATCACATCCAGGACTCCGAACAATCTTTGGTACATCAAAATGCATAAACTCATAATAACTGTCATCGTAACGTTAAGCGTGCGGACCCTACGGTTCGAGAACAATGTAGACATGACCGAGACACGTCTCCGGTCAATAACCAATAGCGGGACCTGGATGCCCATATTGGCTCCTACATATTCTACGAAGATCTTTATCGGTCAAACCGCATAACAACATACGTTGTTCCCTTTGTCATCGGTATGTTACTTGCTCGAGATTCGATCGTCGGTATCCAATACCTAGTTCAATCTCGTTACCGGCAAGTCTCTTTACTCGTTCCGTAATACATCATCCCACAACTAACTCATTAGTTGCAATGCTTGCAAGGCTTAAGTGATGTGCATTACCGAGAGGGCCCAGAGATACCTCTCCGACAATCGGAGTGACAAATCCTAATCTCGAAATACGCCAACCCAACATCTACCTTTGGAGACACCTGTAGTACTCCTTTATAATCACCCAGTTACGTTGTGACGTTTGGTAGCACCCAAAGTGTTCCTATGGTAAACGGGAGTTGCATAATCTCATAGTCATAGGAACATGTATAAGTCATGAAGAAAGCAATAGCAACATACTAAACGATCGGGTGCTAAGCTAATGGAATGGGTCATGTCAATCAGATCATTCAACTAATGATGTGACCTCGTTAATCAAATAACAACTCTTTGTTCATGGTTAGGAAACATAACCATCTTTGATTAACGAGCTAGTCAAGTAGAGGCATACTAGTGACACTCTATTTGTCTATGTATTCACACATGTATTATGTTTCCGGTTAATACAATTCTAGCATGAATAATAAACATTTATCATGATATAAGGAAATAAATAATAACTTTATTATTGCCTCTAGGGCATATTTCCTTCAGTCTCCCACTTGCACTAGAGTCAATAATCTAAATCACATCACCATGTGATTAACATCGATAGTTCACATCATCATGTGATTAACACCCATAGTTCACATCGCCATGTGACCAACACCCAAAGGGTTTACTAGATTCAGTAATCTAGTTCACATCGCTATGTGATTAACACCCAAAGAGTACTAAGGTATGATCATGTTTTGCTTGTGAGAGAATCGTAGTCAACGGGTCTGCCTATCACGTCCATAATCGAGAAACATATCCTTATTTCACTAAGGATAATTCTGACCGCCGTCCAGTGATCTACTCCTAGATCACTATTGTACTCCCTTGCCAAATCAGGCAGGGTATACAATAGATCTGGTATACAACATGACATACTTTATAGAACCTATGGCCAAGGCATAGGGAATGACTTTCATTCTCTTTCTATCTTCTGCCGTGGTCGGGCTTTGAGTCTTACTCAACTTCACACCTTATAATACAGGCAAGAACTCTTTCTTTGACTGCTCCATTTTGAACTACTTCAAAATCTTGTCAAGGTATGTACTCATTGAAAAAACTTATCGAGCGTCTTGATCTATCTCTATAGATCTTGAAGCTCAATATGTAAGCAGCTTCACCGAAGTCTTTCTTTGAAAAACTCCTTTCAAACACTCCTTTATACTTTACAGAATAATTCTACATTATTTCCGATCAACAATATGTCATTCACATATACTTATCAGAAATGTTGTAGTGCTCCCACTCACTTTCTTGTAAATACAGGCTTCACCGCAAGTCTGTATAAAACTATATGCTTTGATCAACTCATCAAAGCGTATATTCCAACTCCGAGATGCTTGCACCAGTCCACAGATGGATCGCTGGAGCTTGCACATTTTGTTAGCACCTTTCGGATTGACAAAACCTTCTGTTGCATCATATACAACTCTTCTTTAATAAATCCATTAAGGAATGCAGTTTTGTTTATCCATTTGCCAGATTTCATAAAATGCGGCAATTACTAACATGATTCGGACAGACTCAAGCATAGATACGAGTGAGAAGCTCTCATAGTAGTCAACACCTTGAACTTGTCGAAAACCTTTTGCGACAATTCTAGCTTTGTAGATAGTAACACTACTATCAGCGTCCGTCTTCCTCTTGAAGATCCATTTATTCTCAATTGCTTGCCGATCATCGGGCAAGTCAACCAAAGTCCAAACTTTGTTCTCATACATGGATCATATCTCAGATTTCATGGCCTCAAACCATTTCGCGGAATCTGGGCTCATCATCGCTTCCTCATAGTTCGTAGGTTCGTCATGGTCAAGTAACATGACCTCCAGAACAGGATTACCGTACCACTCTGGTGCGGATCTCACTCTGGTTTACCTACGAGATTCGGTAGTAACTTGATCTGAAGTTACATGATCATCATCATTAGCTTCCTCACTAATTGGTGTAGTAGTCACAAGAACAGATTTTTGTGATGAACTACTTTCCAATAAGGTAGAAGGTACAATTACCTTATCAAGTTTTCTACTTTCCTCCCACTTACTTCTTTCAAGAGAAACTCCTTCTCTAGAAAGGATCCATTATAAGAAACGAATGTCTTGCCTTAGGATCTGTGATAGAAGGTGTACCCAACAGTCTCCTTTGGGTATCCTATGAAGACATATTTCTCCGATTTGAGTTTGAGCTTATCGAGATGAAACTTTTTCATATAAGCATCGCAACTCCAAACTTTAAGAAACGACTACTTTGGTTTCTTGCTAAACCACAGTTCAGATTGTGTCGTCTCAAAGGACTTAGATGGTGCCCCTTTTTAACGTGAATGCAGCTGTCTCTAATGCATAACCCCAAAACGATAGTGGTAGATCGATAAGAGACATCATAGATCGCATTATATCTAATAAAGTACGGTTATGACGTTCGGACACACCATTACACTATGGTGTTCCATGTGGCGTGAGTAGTGAAACTATTTCACATTGTTTTTAACTGAAGGCCAAACTTGTAACTTAAATACTCTTCTCTACGATCAGATCATAGAAACTTTATTTTCTTGTTACGATGATTTTTCACTTCACTCTGAAATTCTTTGAACTTTTCAAATGTTTCAGACTTATGTTTCATCAAGTAGATATACTCATATCTGCTCAAATCATCTGTGAGGATCAGAAAATAATGATACCTGTCGCGAGCCTCAATATTCATCGGACCACATACATCAGTATGTATGATTTCCAACAAATCTTTTGCTCGCTCCATTGTTCCGAAGAACAGAGTCTTAGTCATCTTGCCCATGAGGCATAGTTCGCAAGCATCAACTGATTCATAATCAAGTGACTCCAAAAGCCCATCAGCATGGAGTTTCTTCATGCGCTTTACACCAATATGACCTAAACGGCAGTGCTACAAATAAGTTGCACTATCATTATTAACTTTGCATCTTTTGGTTTCAATATTATGATTATGTGTATCACTACGATCGAGATCCAACGAACTATTTTCATTGGGTGTGTAACCATATAAGGTTTTATTCATGTAAACAGAACAACAATTTATTCTCTTACTTAAATGAAAAACCGTATTACAATAAACATGATCAAATCATATTCATGCTCAACGCAAACACCAAATAACACTTATTTAGGTTCAACACTAATCCCGA